>OY660880.1:19952393-29290406 GCA_962446985.1 Xyrichtys novacula
TTTCACATTTATGTATGCAAATAGGCTGTTCCCCTTAAGCCTGTTTTAACAGCAGCTTCCTGGTGCCAGGAGAAGAATGATGGGTTTGATTGAGATGTGACTCAGAAAGGTGTGTGTGTGTGTGTGTGTGTTTGGGCACAAACAAGGTTTTCGTAGGGGGGGGTGTCAACTTGTTCAAGACTCTTTTGGTTATCTTGGTAAACCAAATTAAATTGTAAACTTGGTTTGGTTTGTCTCAAAATTGGCCAGACTCTTCTGCGTAAAAAAAAAAAAAACAGATGTAGTTTGGTATTTTCTCATTTTTCAGAAACAAATCTGCACTTTAAGTCCCCTCAATGGGCTTACTTTATTGGTACTCTGCTCTGATGTTGGGGAGCTACAGTGCAACGTTTGCCACCAGAAGGCTGTTTCTTGAGCTTATCTATAAAAAAAAGGGATTTTTTTTTTAAAATCTGTCATCTATAGTCTACATAACCTGACAAATGGGTGTAAGATTAAACCATCATGACACTTTTTTACTTTAGATCCATAATAAAAAGATCTGAAGAAGCCGTGTCTAGAATCAATGCTTGAACATTTACTTAGGGTGGTAAATTGACTGTTTTCTTCTCTAGACTTTCAGAAAACTCAGTGTTATTTTTCACATTCTACATTTCACACTCTCCCATTCACACTACATCAACAAAGTAGGGGTGGGAGAAAAAATCGATACAGCATAGTATTGCGATAATTTGTCCGGTGATATATCTTATCGTCTCATTTACCAAGTATCAATTTTTTTCAGATTAATTGCTACTATGAAGTCAAATCTATGATAATGGAAAAATAAAATCAACTGATTGTCCAGTGAGGTTGGCAGAGGTGACATCATAGAGCAGGAGAAAGTTAGTGCAACAAATATATTTAGATAAGGTTTGCAAGATGTGCTACATGAAAATAAAATACCCCGTAAATGAGACAAACATAAAGGAAAGCCAAATGCTAAATTAGCTTTTCAGTTGAAAAAATTATATTAATCACAATACATTGTATTGTAATAGTTGCTGCATTGCAAAATGTTAAAAAAATGTAATAATATTGTATCATGGACCAAGTATTGTGATAATATCGTATCGTGGGGCCACTGGTGATTTCCACCCCTACAACAAAGTGATCTCTGTCGGTACTAGGTCACACACCACTGGCCAAGTAACAGGGGCAGTTTCAGGTTAGGTGCCTTGCCCAAGGACAACTTGGCATGGGTTGGATCAAATCGCAATAAGGGCTGTCATACTATCAGTACTTTTTCACCTCATGACCACTGTAACCATAAAATATTGAGAAAGGCAATTAAGGCGAGGTAATTTCTAATGATGTTTCAATTCATGATTTATCCACATCCCCAGCCCTGTGGCCGAAAGGTCCTGGGCACATGCGCACGGAGCAACTGGCAGCCAACTTCATGCCTTGTGTGTTTTTTTTCTCCCTGCAACCCAATTTGCCCTCTGGGGACACAGCATTATTTTTTGATAGATCTTGAAACGTCAGTTTTAAAAGTGTTAAATCATCCCTCAGAAGGACCACTTCTTATCTTCTCAGATTTATTGTGTGTGGCAATTGGGGTGACAGAACTCATGGTATTATCGTATTCTCATTTTTAGCATGATTCCAAAGTCTCCCCTTTTGAGACCCATCGACTATAGCTGGATTTATTGATATGTCAGTTCAACATCAGCTGATATCCACCTTGTTGGCACACTGGCAAATAATGTGTCATGTACTAATCGCAGTAGGCACTCTGTACCTTAGTATCACAAATTTGATTCTGGTGAGCCAGTTTACGCGACTGCTTATTCAGGGACGAGAATCTTTATCGAGCAGAAAAAAAATCTGATTTCTTCTCAAGAGTAAACGTTAGAGACATTTTGGCAATTTTGATACCTTTCCCTGGGTAAGACATATTCCAGGGATATTGCCAAGCTGCCAGAAACAGTTTAATACATCAAATTTCATAGCTCGTTTGAAAATAAGACACCAAGTATTGAAAAATAATAAAAAATAAAAAAATAATGTTTTTATTTTAATTAGCATTCACTTAGATTTTCACAGTCTGAATCAGTCCTGTGACACTAAGCTTTTTGAGAGTTCCTTTTCTTTTTTAGAGTAAATTAAAAAATAGAGAAAGTTAATTGTTATAGATAAGAACAAACTCAAAACCAGTGTCATTATTTCATCATTTTTCCTTACCACAATCTGCTTTAATTAAAACCTTAGCGGTGCGTTATTTGCATATGTTAAAGGCAACTTAAAGCTCTTTTTTTGAAATGATCACTTCTCACTAAACGCGTCCATTTTCCCTTTCGCCCTTCGCTGCTGAACAGACAACATTGTGTCATTTTTCTTTGTGCTATTTGCTCTGATGGACTTTGGGCTTATTGAGACCTCATATGTACGAGTGCCTCTGCCTGCCAGAGTCTTTTAAAACCTCCCTTAAGAGGACTGAAGATGGATGTGGCGAAGTGTGTGTCTGAGTGTGTGTGTGTGTGTGTGTGTGTGTGTGTGTGTGTGTGTGTTAGGGTGCGCACAGAGGAGCCCCAGTGGACAAATAACGGACAGAGAGAGAGATAAACAGAGAGAAATAGGGAGAAGCACTTTAAATGTGAGCGCTACAAAACTCCCACTGCTTGCAAGGGCACTTCTTTCCTCCACATCATCTCTCTTTTCCCCCTCTCTCTTTCTCTCTCTCTACCCTTCTTTCTCCCCTTTCCATTCCCCCTGATTCCCCCCCTCCCTCCCTTCATCGCTCTCTCCTTTGTCTCTGAGCTCTCACCCTCTATCCCCTATCTATCCATCTCCCTCTTCCCCCTCTCCCCCTCTTTCTCTCCCCTTCCTCTCACTAAAACAGTGGGACGCTTAACCTTGATAACAGTGAGATTTTTTCCCCCCTCAAAGTGACACACGCACACACACACACACTCACACACACACACACACACACTGGAGAAGTGCTTTGCCAGCATGCCAGGCCGGTCCAAGGGACGGCTGTACCCTTCGAGGTGAACAGGACACTGGGAAATGCAGCAACAACAAAACACCCACACACACACATGGATTCGATCTTCGAACAAACACACACATACTCAGACTTGTGCACACAAACATGGACACACACACACACACACACACACACAAGTGAACCCAGATCACTCCAGGTCCTTCTTAACACAAGCCTTTTAAAGGTCTATTGTCAGCTGACATTGAGAGAGCACTGGCGATCCTGAAGGGTTTCACACACACACACACACAGACACACACAGGCGGTGGCAAAAGGAGAAGTGTATAAAAAGAAACATCCTAAAAGTGAAATTGCCTGCCGAGAATTTATGATAACAATACACTCGAAGACACGGTCTCATAAACATCTCAGCACAAAGGATAGGCAAATGAGGACAGGGAAGTAAAAAGTGGTTCCACCCAATCACACACACACACACACACTCACACTCACACACCTTCACACAAGAGAAATTAACACTGAGGAAGAGACACAAAGTGTCAGTAACTGAGCTTCCTCATTGAATAAGAGTTCCTACTAAGTAAAAAAATGTATTCCACCTCTTCCCTTAAAGTCCTATTAGGTTTTTTTCTCATTATTTTTTAAAAGCATAAAAATCACGGCTGTGCTTGAAATCATCGGAAATATATTTTTGCGTGCTGAGAGCAGCAGGATTAACCAGACACTTGAACACAGCAATGAGGCGGTGTCAAAGAGGACAAGATGAGACGATGTCACACTATCTGCCTGCATTCCCAAGTATCAGGTGAAATTCATCTTTTTTTTCTATATGAGCCACATCCGTTCTGGACTCTGACATACAGCTTTTTAAAACTTTGTCTGCGTTTGATGTCACTCAAAGAGACGGTGTTTACCTCAAAGTCATTGGCTTTGTTGTAGTGCATGTTGAGAGCCCGGAAAAGCTCGCAGTCACGGCTGACGCTCAACTCCTCAGTGCCAGTGATGCCATCGTTGATGGCCTGGCGGGCGAACTTCTCCATCTGGATGTAGTAGAACTCTCGAAAGTTGCTGAACCACTTGATCAGCTGGGAGGTTATGCAGCGGTTAAACTGGAATAAGAAAGAGAGAGAGAGGACTTCAGTGTGTCAAGTAAACTATCAAGTGAGATCTTACGACATATTGAATTCACATGGTGTAAAAAGAAAAACTATCACACTAGATTTAAGTGCAAGGGTAAAGATGAGAGTGCTTAGTTTCACATCGGGGAGTCGAGACATGAGGGGGAAAAACTTGAAAGACTTATGAGGAGAGAAGAAAGACGAAAGCAGAAGATCACAAGTCGAGGAGAGAGGGATGATAATAAAGACATTAAGTAAGACAGGGAGCAAGAAGCGAAAATGGGTGTGTGTGTCTGTGTGTGTGTGTGGTTCATCTTCCCCACTGGGAGCAGACCTCCCCCCTGTCATAACCCCGAGAGTAGAAAAAAGGGAGCGAGAGGTGGAAAGAAGGGAGGGGGGTAGTGCAAGACCGCAAACACATAATTGACCAGAAAAACGATTAAGTCATCATCTGAAGCGCCCTGGCCCGCAGGGGGCTCAAACATGTACTTAACCCCGTTCACCAATTACACCCTGATTCTCCTCCCCTCTCCTCGCACCTCCCAGGCAGAAAGAAAGGAGAAGAAAAAGAGCAAAAAAAAAAAAAAGAGAATGAAAGAGAAAGAGGGAGATAACAGAAGACTGTGGCTATCTGATCTGTGCCGCTCGGCTGGATTCAATAGGAGGAGGTAAACCTATTAAGAGGCTCTGCAAGGTCCCGGCTCTTTTTCCGCCTGGTTTCAGCAGTGAAAACAAACTGTCTAAACATCCAAAAGACTAGATAAGGACTAGCCTTGCCCAGTCACCCTTAAAAACCCCCCACTGGAAGTCTTAATCAAACCCTAAAAAACATATAAACAACACCGTTCCTCTTCGGTGACCTCTTGATATGACATCTAATAAATTCTAGCCTATGAAACGCCTGATACCGCAAACATCACCCACACCCTTCGTACGCGCACACATCAGCACACATACATGCAGGCCGTCACTCCCTCCCCTCTGCTCTTTTTGTGGCGCTCGAAGAATGGGGGGACAAAACGCTACTAAATGCTGAGCAGACTGCTCGCTGGGGAGGCAGAGCGGTTTTGACATGGAGATTAGGCTCCGGCTATTGTTCGACAACACACACAAGCACACACAAACACGCACACGCACTCTCCACGATCTGGGATGGCAGTCAAATAAACACGCAAGAAGCGCACGAAGATGTGACGGCCAGGCCGAGGGGACAGGCAGAAAAGTTGGCGTATCACGGGCGAAAGAGGCTCAAAAGTTGGACCCGAGGAGAAGGCCACCTCTTTCTGGAATGATCCCTAGATGACATAATGGTGGAGTGGAAAAAGAATAAGACCGCTTGACATTGTTTGGCAGGGGTTTTTGGGAGGAGGAGGGGTGGTGTGGTGGCCGTCGTAAAGTGCAGGGTGAGCATAAATGGGGAAAGGGAGGGAGGGAAAGGGAGGGAGGGAGGAGAGGAGGACGGGTGCAGGTCAGTGCTGTCGGACAATGGTGTTTCGCTGGTAGTGGTGGGGGGCAAAGAGGGTTTGGAACGTGAGCAGTCAGCAAGCTGGGGTCGTGACATCTGAGTGTCAAACAAACAAACTACTGACACTTACAAATACAGCGGCTGCACAGGGCTATTCTTAAACACACACAATGAGGCAGACAGTAGGAGTGTGACAGGCCACAAAAACACCTATTTAGTCAAGTTGCCGCCGTCATGTCCACCTTAGATCAGTACAAGACTCACTGATCCTGGTTGGAAGACTTTGCAGAGTTGGCGTTGATGTACACAGGCCTCTGAGCGTGTGCAAGATTGAACGCCGCATTCTTAGATTAAAGGCAGTGAAAGAGTTACCATCGCTCATGCAGGAGACCTTTGGTGTCACTGCAGCCGAGTGACGGGTAGATTTGTCACTTTGGACAAGGATTACTTTATTATACCAGCGGCTCAGGAGAAGATGTATTAGTTCCTGTAAAAGTGAACTGAACTGCAGCTCAATTACAGCAGAGAAAGCGCATAAAAGATCCGATATTTAATATATAAGCCGGTAAATACAGTAAATTATATTGCAACTGCTCCCAACTCACTCAGGGTCTCAATTTTGGCACATCCCCCTGCAGTTTCCAGCAGTCTCGGTTCATTAGGTTGCTGGTGGGGGGGCATAGAGGACCCCTGATAGCAGCTAAGGACGAGTGTGTTCAGTGTAAAAGGAGGGAGTGGGTTCAAAGGAGCACATCACTGCAGCTCCTTAATCAGAGCTGGCAGGGGTCAGCCAGCACAGACATGAGATGCAGGGAGGAAAATGTGTGTCCTTGTGTGTCTAAGTGTGCATGTTTGAGTCAATGTATGTGGTTGAAGAGCGTCGGTGTGTGTGTAAATTCGTATGCGTGTTTGCGTGTGTGTGTGCGCGCATCAGGCTGAGAGGCAGATGAGAGAGCGACAGCAAGAGCGTGTTTCTCACACTCACACTCAAGAGCCTGTGAAAGGTCAGCGCTTAGTGCTAACAGTGTAAGATAGAAGGTTGCGCACGCACGCACGCACACACACACAAACACGCACACACATAACACACACGCATATGTTCTGCTCATGCACAGGCGCATACTGAAGTCCAGAATAGGAAAACACTCAAGTATCCTTGGCCTTAACTCCAGTATATCACTCGCCTGCCAAAAGTATGATGAACGTTTCGACTGTCAGTCAAAACTTTGCACAAACATTCGCATCTTTTTATATGTAATACTGTTTGAAGGTAAACTTCAGAGATCATTCTTGACCAAAAGTGTGTCTCTGGCCAGCTCTGTCTCTGACACAGTGGTCAACAATCGAGCAGAAAGCACACAGATGACCTCACAGAGCTAAGCTACATCTAGAACAACCAGAGGAGAGCAGAAAGACTGAGAAGCCTGTATGGGCCTCACTCTCTTTCTCTTTCACCCTCTCTCTCTCTCTCACTCTCACTCTCACTCTCTCTCTCTCGCTCTCACTCGTAAGCCCCTTTACAGTCATCAGGGCTTTCCAACGTTTCCTGTTTTCGCAGGGGTGAATTGTGGGAGATAATCTCCGGCTGCCTATTGGCTGACTGCACACAAAAAGCGGCCCTGGAAAGCGGGCTTTTGTTACTGCGGTGACTCAAATCCAGCGGCTGGCTTTTCTTTCTCCCCGGCCCCGCCGAGGGCACACATACCATGCCACCACCACTACCATCAGCGAAAAAAAAGAAAGGAGAAGGAATGACATATAGAGAAGGGGAAAACCCTCCTGACCTTTGTTACAGCACAGCACATGTCTGGTCCAAATATTTAAAGAGCCCCTGATGGACAAAGACAGCAAGGTGTGTTTGACAAAGATCGAGTTCACTCACAAACTCAAGAAAAATGAAAGTCTAAAAGCGGATACGAATAACTCACATCCATCATAACCTTTTCTTGGCAAAGGCAGGAACTTAAGCCGCCTTCATTAATTGACTGAATATTTTTTCAATCTTTTCTTTAATCTATCATAATTATTCACCCCTCATTAAAACAATATCTACACTGATAATGAGATGCCTTGAAGATAGTGGGATGATACTATGGGCGGTCATTAGCGGCATCAACAATAGTATTATGACCCATCTGTCAAAACATGTCGCAAAAGTCACAAAAAAGTCATAGTCGTCTTAAAAGGAGCTTAGTCAAGGAGAACAACAGCTTCAGCGTCCCTCCGGTTGTAAGGGCAACCCACTTCCCACGTTCATTAGGTCCTTGACAGTCAAGACCTGATTAGTCGAGACCTGATTAGCCTTCAAGACTTAAGTCTGAGGACGGCTGCTTGCGAAGAGGCCTCGCTTGTTGAATCTCATTAAATAGTCAGTCTCATTCCCATACATGTCTACCAAGTGAAAGCTAGAGTCCATTGTCCTCTGCTGAAAACAAAAACAAACCAATGTGACTCATAATCCCCCTAACTATCTTGACCTTGTTTAAGTATCTGATGAGGCTATTCATGGAGAGGGGCCACCTACTTGGTAATGATTAGTCAGTCAAATGAAGTGGTTCGAGTCTAAAATGGTCATCAGTGTTGCTGTTGTTTGACAGCAAATAGCATCAATATAGTTTGCTTAAATATATTGAAGAGTTTTGGAACAAATTTGTCTTTGCAGAGTTTTCAACCTGACCAATCACGGACTGAGAAAAATATCATGTGACCTACAGCCATGTTTAGAGGCAAAAGCATCCAAGAGAGGGCAGCTGGAGAAAAAAGAGGACCTTTATCTCCTAATTTGAATTAGATGGCCTGGATATGTCAGAGTGTTTCCCCCCTTCGCACGGTCCGAGAGGGGCACACACAACAAAGAAAAAAACACAACGAACAAACTCAGACGCACAACAGCCATTGTGTTGTTGTGCTTGTTTTTTGTGTACTTTATATATTGGGCTTTGTTCTCCAAACTTCCTTCATTAAACTCTCCGTGGATCCAATGCTCATCCTCGCCATTTTCCAGACTCTTTCTCTTCTTCTCCCCACCCTCTCTCCGTCCAACCATCCTCCCTACACCTGCTCGGATAACCACTCCTCCGTCTCTAGGCTCCATCCTCCTCGCTGCCCTCTCCACCCCTCCATTACTCATCCCGCTCTTTATCTTTAGAATACTCATAGGCTCTCTAGCTCCCTCATGTAAACCCATTCAACTTCCTCTTCTTTCATCTTTTGCATAAAACCATAACTTGGTGAGAGAAGGGGCCTCGTTTGGAGACAGACAAGGATGCAGTGTTCATGCCAACTGAAGCTTGTACATCACAAATAATAAACTTCCCCTTTTAAAACAGGTGCTGTTCCAAGTGTCCAAGTCACAAATGTGAAGGAAAGAAAGAGCAGGCAGTTGGCTGCTTTCAATTTGTACAGTATTGTTCAGAAAACAAGTGACAACTAGAGTTGCTTTGCATCTTCTGTGCATTTTTTATTCTGTTTTTTTTTTAGACGTGAATATTTGCAAATGACAAGTTTCCTCCTTAAATTAAACTGTGAAAGTGTTTTCGTTTTGGTATGAAAACTGTACATCGACAGGCACACTCACCAAAACCCACTTTTAGTGTTGATCAAAACAACTCTAGTGATGACTACACAGAGACAATCATAGTGTTTCTAAACTAAAAATGTTAGTAAAGGTTACAAACAAAGGTCTGACAGAAGAAGAGTGGGCTTTGACTTACCTTGACATCAGAGAAGAACATCTTGAGCATATTAGAGCTTGGGTAGCGGGTGTAGAAAAACATGAGCTTGGCTTTCTTCAGATGATTTGGAGAGAGACCCTCTTGGATCTGAACAAAACTGGGATTAAGGAAATTAGTAGCTTACTGGAGGATACAATATGAGATGTGTTTGATAACAATTGGCATAAAGTTTGTCTAGAATTAATCCCTTGGATGATGGGTAACCAAATTTTAATATCAGGTGTGACAGCGTCACGCTTAATAAAATGCTGGCCAGCACGACAGCCGATGCTTTTACATAAGGAGACTCATTTCACAGTCAAAGTAAGCAAACGCCTTTGCCTACACCCTGTGCTAACCTCCACCAAAAAAAAGGAGGAAGAAAAAAGGAGACATTTGCATATCACAGACAAAGACAGCAGTTAACGCCAGTGACAGGCAAGAAGGCCTAATGGCTTGGCGACAACACATGCCAAGCCTGAATATGACTGTCTGAAGTTGGCTTCATATCAGTGACAAAACAAGGTCCAGGAGATGGGACCAAACACTGGCTCAAGCAACACGAAAAACCTTCTCACATCCACACACAGGCCATATTCAAAACTACATGTCAGAGGCCTTGTCTTCCTAATGGATCGCCTGGATTGAACAGCAGTGAGGAAGGAGATGGGCTGGTGGGGGCACCTTGAGGGATAGTGTGGTTCCAACCTTCAATTACATCCCCCCTCCTCCTCCCTCTGCTCCACCCCTGCCCCCCAGCCTCTCTGCTGCTGCCAAACCCTTGGAGGAGCAAAAAGAAGGAGGAGAAGAGGGGCTCTGAGGCTTTGGACACAGCCAGCAATGGGGGGGACTGAAACACATCTGCGCCACCGAACGGCCCAAGCCATTTCCATGGTGAATTAACAGCCGTATAATGCATCTGATAATATCAGTCTGGAGGATAAGACATTGAAAAGGGGAATGGGGATGGGGGGCAGGCAGCATGTTAAAACCTCAGGCTGTTTCAACAAGGGTTTCCATCGTGCACATGCAAGACAGGACTTTAAATTACACAGAAGATACAAGCTTAAGTTTTCATGAAGACTATTTACACTCGAGCACACAAATTACATCCCTTTGTCATTATTTATGATCTACAGGGGTGACTGTGATCATTAAAATCAGTCAAGTGTCCAGATGTAGCTGTAACTATAGAGCGGGAAGAAGGCATCAGCTGTTAGATTGGATTGCCCTTGGCCTCAGGGTTACACAGCAAAGCCAGCAAATGCTGAACCACACTGGGCTGGCTCCTTAAAGACCCTGTCTACTTTGTCTGATTCAGGGAGAGAGGGAGAGAGAGAGAGGGAGAGTTGGTTGTATACGCAGCGAGGGTCTTGTGGGGGAAACCCTGGCAGACTGGTGTTACTCTGTCAGGCCTGGCCAAAAGAGCAGCACTTCACTCTCCACACCACACCATCTGCTCCAAGTGGAGGGGATACAATGGATGCTCAGACAGAGAGAGAGTGAGGGAGAGAGAGGGAGAGATCTTTTTCAAGCAAAGAAAAGGTGGAATTATTTGAAATCTCTGCACCTTACTTTGGATTTATTTGTTTTTGCTTTTTCCATTTCAGATTAGCATTGTTTTACTCTGAACAAAGAAATTAGAAATTATTGTAAAGATACAAAGATGTCCTGTTTTTTTTTTTTTTTTTTACCACTCCAGCCATAAACACAGTATCACCTCCCTTCAGACGACAATTAAGAAGCCTCATATCTCCTGATGAGGCATTTTCATCTCCAATTCACTCACAGCTTGCAAATGTAATTGTGATTGGACTTAGGGGTGACGTGCAAGGCTATTATTTTGTCATGATGGTGCACTCATACCAGCTGGCCCAGTGTTCGCCTGCCACATCTGACAAGACATCATCATTCTAACAACACTTCCCCAAAGCCCAAAGTCATGAGAGGAAAATAGCTGCACCACTTCCTAATTCCAGGTGTAAGGACAAGAATATTTGGAGTCAGTCTGAGAACAAATGGGGAAATTAATAGCGGCCATCTGCTCTGTAACATCGCTGAAAGCTGGTGAACTTGAACGCTCCTTGCAAAATGTCCGACAAGCTGCCTCTGGCTTCTGACGCTACGGAAAACAAACTATTCGAACATCAAAATTATCTACATCTGAGGAACCGGCTGTAAAGCAGAGTGAACACGAGTGCGTGAAGGTCATTTAAAAAAATTATAAAACTGTATCTTGTAAATGCCAAACTTTGTTTCTGAACCTGTAGATAGAAATCAAAAGAACAAGATCAAAAAATTAAATCTATGTTGACATGCTTCTCCTTTTCTTTTCATTTAGGGGGGTACATCTGTTGATGCCCTGAATTTATAAATGCTACTATGAAAGCCACAGCATCTGGCATATGTGGTTATTGTTTGATTGTTTTCTACTTTCTCTCTGTCTCTGTGCGTCTCTCTCTCCCTTTTCTCTTTTCATCCCTCCATCGGGAGCCCGTAGAAGCAAAGGATTATGGATCTCTGGAAAGCGTTCACCCTTGGGTCAGAAGACAAGACAAGGCGAGGTAATGAAAGATAAACAGCTCGCTGCAAACACCTGTTAACGTCCGCTTCAAAGAAAAGATAGGGGGGAGGGGGGTGCAGGGAGGGAAAACAAAAAAAGAAGTATTTGGCTGCCAAGCAACAGCCGAAGGGCCCCCCGGGCTGTTGACAGATCTTTATGAAATGAAAAAAAGAGAAAAGAAACGACAATGATTGTGGGCTTTTTTCAACAGCGATGGATGATAAGAGGAACACAAGAGAAAACACAAGCAATCATAAATATACATCTTTACCGAGTCCTCAGGCGAACCTTTTGTGACACGCACACACACACAAAAGACACTGACACACACTGGCACACACACACACTGACACACACTTGAAACAGGCAAGGCACTCAGGTAAAAAGAAGAAACAAAACCTGCATCTAAAGTGGTGAACACACTTTTTTTTAAAACAGATAGATGCAGAACAGCTGTTGGACTAATTTCTTCATAAAGTTACAAATGTTAATGACCTGAAGACAACACTTTAAAGGACAAGCATTGTTGCATGAATCAAACTTTTATAAGGGTTAAGGGGTGTCGAATACTTACAGGCTAAGGAGGTAAAAGGGAAACAGAGAAGGGACTGAATGTATCTGTTTAAGCTATTAGTCCCGAGTCTCCAGGGGTCCAATTTGAGCCTCCCTTAGGGGAAAGCCTCTCTATATGTAGGGTATGATTGGGGCACACTGGGGTTAACCTATAAGGGAAGCTATATAACACCATTGTGTGCCAAGTTTCAGGATGTTATCTCCCTCTTTGTTCTTTGAGGCCATTTTTTTAAAAAAGGAATTGGGGCAGTAAATGTCGCGGAGACCTAATCTTTGTGAGTAAGTGATATGTGACAAGAAGGCTTTTAAGGCACTTAGGATTGAAGATGGAAGAAAAGGCTGCTCGGTACTGTGAGAAGGAAGAGGTATGAGTGTAAAAATAAATACAACAATGCAGTACAATGGAGAAGAGAACAGCAGTGGGAGGAAAAGTGATTCATCAACAATTTCTCAGATTCTTAGGCTAGTTTATAACAGGCGGAAAAGAAAAAAAAGATTTGATTTTTAACTCTGTGGTTCAGATGCACTGTTGCTCACCTGCCTCTAACATCCTGACCACCTGATACCAGATTTTTCCAGGCTTGAGCCGGTCTAAATGAGACTAAGCAGAGTTGAAACAGCCAAGTCAATGTATTTACCTTCAAGTTATGCTTTTTAAAGACACAGAAACACACACTTTCACACACCACAAAGATTTTTTAAAGGATACATTGCTGCCTGAGTAGGGTGAGATGTCAGCCATGTCCTGGAGGTCACCGCACTCGGACTTGATGAGAGACAGGGAGAGTCCCTCAGCTGTGCTGCCAGGGTGTGCTGGTGAAAGAGAACGATGGTGGTGGTGCCCCAGGTGGTGGCCTGATGCCATCTTGGTTCTGAGGCTGGTGGTTTCCCGGGACAGGTCCATGGAGTCTGGTGAGGAGCGGTCCTTTCCTAGGTAGCCACCTGTAGGTGCACCTAGGGGACTCTGGAAAGGGTAGCCCATTAGAGGCAGTGGAAATGGGTGTCTAAAAGACGGTGGGCTGAAGCCCATGGAGGCAGAGAGCGAGGAGGGGTGAAGAGCTGGGTGGTGGTGTCCGCCGTGGGCGCCCACAGCTGAGGACTGGTGATGGTGCTCACTGGGTGTCTTTCTCACAACTAAGGGTAATGCCTCGGTTTGGTCATTGGTGGCGTCTGGCATCCCTGGCATGCTGGCAAAGGAGTCTAGTGGATTGGGAATGATGACATCACCGAAGCACTGCAGCCTCTGGTTGGCGGTGTGGAAATTGGGGTTGTCTCCATTGACAACAGTGGGAAATCTTTCTGGAGGTATGGACAAGGGGGGGAAGGCCTGCTGGGGTGTAGGGCGAGGAGGCTTGGCAAACACCTTAACCACTGTGTCCACGACCTGGGTCATGGCTGAATTGAGTTCCTGCTTCAGTGTCTCTGCCAGCTGTTTACCTTCAGCATGCATGGAGGAGCCTGGACCTCCCTGTCCTTTGCTCCGGCCAAGCCCTTCTCTTCTTGGCTTCTCCCCATCTGCCAGCAGGGCTTGCTCCTGAAGTAATGCCCTTGCCCTGTCCAGGAAATGGCCGGGGTCCAGATCAGACATCTCATTGTCGGAGCGCAAGTCATCTCCACCCCGGTCATCACCGCCTGTGTCAGACCTGGTCGGGCTGTCCTCCGACATGTTTCCTATGTCATTGTGAAGGTCATTGTGGAGGTCGTTGTGTTCAGAGTCATCAGTTGAGTCGTAAATCTGAAAGAACTTCTCCTGCAGCTGACGTAGCTGCTTTTGCATGTCTTCTAGCTGAAGTTTCAGTTGGCGTCGCTCCTCCTGCTTCTGTTCCTTTCTCTGACACACCAGCTGGGTGAAGCTCTGCTGTTGCTGCTGAGGCAGACGCTGCTTGCGTTTGTTCTCCCGACTGCTACTGCTGCACACCTCGCCTCCCCGTGGGCTGCTTGGGGCCTGCTGCTGAGACTGAGGGGGTGGACAGTCTAGCTCCATCTCCCTTTCTCCATCCATATCATGGTCACGCTCATGACGTGAAGCTGCTGGTACCACTACACTGGGTGAGTGGCTCATACCACGTATAATGTTCTCTACCCTGGCTCGCTTGGCACGCAGGTGTTCATCATTGAGACGTTCAATGTCAAAGGCGGCTAGGCCAGGTGGACGACCAAATGGTGACAAGCATTCTTGAGGAGTGCTGTCCTGGGAAGAGTTACTACAAGCATCTTCCTGGGGAGCATCTGAACTTGCATTAGAGAGCCCTGATCCAGGGAAACCAGCATCCCCTCGATCACCCCTGTCTCCTCTGTCTCCCCTCTCAGGTCCTCCTCCATTTTTAGCCATGTTATTCTTGAGAAGCTGGGAGATAATTGTGGTACCAGGGAAGGGCATCATGGTGTCCTCGTATGAGTTGGCCCTCTTCAGTAGCTTTCGGAGTACATTGGACTTGGACTCACTGTCGCTGGCTGATACAACGCCAGGCCCACCATGTGGCTGCACAACAGAGCACTCCATGGAGTCGGTGTCTGATCCGTGCTGAGAGTGGGAGCTCAGAGAGTTCATGGCACTGAAAATGGCTGCTTTGGCGCGGGCAATGTTATCAGTGGTTGTTGTGGCTGCTGCTGCTGTTGAGGCTGTGCTGCCCACGGTCCTCTTAACACCAATGTCCACACGTCTTCGCTTGGTCTGTCTGTTCAGGAGGGAGTCGCTGTCATGGTCCGGCATCACGGGCTGCTGCTATTGGGCCATATCCCACAAACCCAGTCCTCTAGGATCAAAGCCTCCAAGTACCTGTTGGCAAAATTCACAAATGCGTGACTCTCAAAGGCAGGAAATATTTTTAGTCAAAGTCACACACACTCAGGCTGGACATGTCGTTAAATACTTAAATTATAAAACTGAATCACATTGAAAAGAAGAGCTTGAAAGTTTTCCGTTAACTGAAAAAAATCTAATCCATCGACCTCTTAAGAAATACATTTGCTCAAATTATGGATTAAATTTCAGATTTTTGTTGAAACAAATCAAACATTCCCTTCTTGTGTGCCTCCAAACAAAAAGGGACATTTATTACATTGTTTTAAGACAACGCGGAAAAATGAACGTGTAAGATGGGGTCAGAATTAGGCTTTGGCTCGACATTCCAGGGCAAAGTCCTAGATTTGATCCTGTCCCCTGTTACATGCCGCGCGACACTGAACCAGTTCCCACGGAACACAAAGCTGCATAAAATTATGATAATTACTTAAGTACTTGTCCTCATTTCCATATTTGTGGTGTGAGCCAACATATGAGCTATTAACTAACAAAATAAAATTAAAAGAAACAGGGTTAAGAGTATCTTAAATTTCGAGCAAACAAGGAGAGGAATTGCAAACAGCTCTTGTTCTTATACACACTTCATGTACTTATATGCATGAAACCTAATAAAGTGAGCAATAGTTGCACAAGTTTAAGAAAACATTTGAATACTTAAAAAAGTGTGCAATTTTAAATCACAAAACTTACATTCACATTAATCTACATGACTGTCGTATATTAAGCAATGAGGAGGGTGACACATAAAAGAAACACAAAATAGGCCTATTGATTTTGGTGCCAGCGTGAGCTCACTTCTGTGTTTTTTGTTTGTCTTTTCATCTGGCAAGGGCAGTTAATTCTGCTCAAATGAATAGGTCGCAAGGGTCAACTCTGGCAAGGAGCAACTTAAAGCACTCATACAAAAACCCTAATGCCTCTCTGAAAGCAAAACGTTTTGTCAGAACAGGCCTGCATCAAGAATGCTATGTAAGCAGCAGCAGCAGTGGCAGTATCTTAGTCAGAGTCGAATCAGCTGCATCAAATCTCGGATGCAGTAGTCATCAGAGGCAGTTTGACCGGCCAAAGTACGTAAAAAAAAATTTTTGTTATGAGAGTAAAATGTAGATATGACAATGTTTTCAGAGCAGAATAAATAAAGGAGTGATGTGACAGTTTACGTTTTCATTTACACATTTCGAAGGAAAACACCTGTATTTAAAATCCAGTCAAAAAAATTCAAAATTCAAAATAAAATATTATCATATCTCCAATTATATATTTTACAAATATTTTGAACATTTAATTTTGTTTAAAATGCTACTCATTTTTTACATTTGTTCCTCGTACAAAATAGTCGCATTTAGATTTAGAGACAAGGCAAATGTATAGCTGAGGCTCCGCTTCTGTGTCTTGGGTGTAATAAACTTTCTTCAGATAAAAGAGAATGTCCTTTAAAAAAAAAAAAAAAAGTAATCTTTGATTGAAATAACTAACATCTTCATTTTAAGAATGGCGTGTGAAAACACTTTTAAAAGACTGGCATCTATCTTTTCAAACAGTCTGGAAAACACTCTCACACTACACACACAGTCAGACACGCGCACACGAAACTTTACTTTTGGCTTTTGTGATATGTAATGTGGTGTGTGGTGCACCACACCAGTGGCGTAAGTTGGTTTTTTTCCCTGAATATTTACCTTATTCGCAAGATAAACCTGTACAAGTACAAATTTGCTGATAAGAATAGACTGATGTGAATATTGTTTTTTTCTCGTAAAGCATCCCTTTCCCAGCAGTGCTCTAAACTGCAGCTCTTTGAAAAATGGCTTTAGTCCAAGTCTTGACAGCCATATCAGCAGTTCAAACAAGAGGTGATATATCTCCTAGAAAAATACTTGACTTGATCGCCTCAGGATCCTAACAATGAGCTTGAAATAGTCACCAGCACCTGTCTTTTCTGAAATCGCACCTGTTTTCTATTGCCCATGCTCTCTCTGTTTTAAAAACAGCTTCCAACAATCTCAAGCTATGAACCACACATACAACAACTAGTCATAGATGTACACACAACTCAAACTTTTATGGCTTGATATATAAATTTTACACCTCTGTACCAGATAGGAGAACTTTCTTTTACCCTGAAACCTCCAAGTATAAAACGAGTCAAAAATAACAAGCTGAAGTTCAGGTTAGAAACTTGGTCCAAACTTGATTGAAATTCTGTTAAAGGTAAAACTGAAAGTGCAACAACACTACACTTTAATCTGGCTCTGTCTGGCACACTTCGGGGACTGAGGTAGACAATATTTCCATACCTGAGAGCCTGAGTTGCTCACACTTGACACACACACAGCGATGAGCCGGCAGCATTTCAGCACAATTTGGCCAAAGTACCGCTGTACACAACAGACTCCAAACACAATCCCCTTCGCTTCCTGAATAAGAAGTTTTGTTTGAGGTGTTGAAAGAAGACCTAGCCTCCAGGACAAAGACAATAAAAGGTCAAATCAAAAGAGGGATAAACCTCAGTTTTACTCCAAAATCAACGCATGTCTAAATCTACTGTCCTCTTTGCTGAAAAGGGAAAAAGAAAAACACACTCGCCTCCCAAACTTACTTCACAAAGTTTCAAATCAACTTGATCTCCGCTTTGATGAGGAAGGTTGGGCTACAGTCCGCAAATCATCCTCGCGAAAACACTGGCTGCTCACGCAACTCTTCAGCACACATCCAGATGAGGGGAGCGAAACAGAGCAAATAATTGTCGCATAGATATGATTAGCTGCTGATCACCGGAGTAAATTTACGCGTTAATGATGTTTGGTTTGTTTATTTTTTCCGCCCACCGCGCACAGGCGAGTCAGAAACAGAACAAGAGAGAGGGAGGTATCCGAGGACAAGGTTACTTACCCTTTAGATGAAGAGGGGGACAACCTGAACTCCTACGGTGACAAAAAGGAGAGAAATTACACAGCGGATTGCTGGTTTGTTGGAATACTATGAAAAATTCTCAGAGAAGGAAGAGCTGGAATAAGGTCAGCGACACGCGCAAAAGGAACAAAACAGGAAAAATTAGAAGATGAAAAGAGGTCTTGCGCGTCGGTCTCTCTCGCTATCCTCTGCTGTGACTAGAAGAGTGAGAGACATAGAGAGTGCAAGAGAGAAAGAGAGGGAGAGAGAGAGAGAGAGAGACTGCGTGTGTGCGTCTCTGAGGCGCACTGGATGCAGAGGACTGGATGCTGGAGCGCTCCTCCGCCACTAAGATTCACTTTAAGATGCGGCTGAAGGAAACAGGAAGACGTGCGCGTCACGAGCTTCGTGATGTAACTGTCGCAACCTACCAATAAGAAGCGTCCGTCCGGTCCGGAGAACAACGCACTGAACTTGACCAGAGAATGGGACTTGAGCATGCAAGTAAAGAGAGAGAGAGAGGGGGGAAAATGAAATAGCACTCTTACAAATCTCTTTCTTCTCAAACCGACGACAGCCCGAGTAAGACTCGTTACGCACTTTGACTTTACACCATTAAAACACACATTCCACATTTAAGTAGTGCTTTTCATTAACTCTTGTGTCATGGTTTAAATGGAAACAGTCTTCACTTTTGAGGTCGTTGTCCGAGAGATAGTAACCAATAAAGTACTACCAAGAATCAAAATAAGATCAACCAGTTGAAACGTAAAAAATAATGATAGTTCCTCTTTTTGGATTAATAACATTAAAATCAAAAGCATGACTTAAACACGACTATTTCGTTTAATTCATCTATCACACGGGTAGTCAATGTTTGCGACACTTCACATCCCTTCACGTGGCTGTAAAATAATAAATAACCGTTTATTTTACCCCCCTCACACAGCTCGTGTTGCTCCAAACGTGTTTATGAGGACCTTTTAAGTTACAATTACATTCTTTAAAGCCTTTACGTTTTTTTAATAATTGCCAGCCGTGTAAGTTGATCCTGCTTTATTTAAGGCAAACGATTATTTTTAATGTCCGTATTTAACTTTTATTTTCAAAGGCATCGGTAGCCACATATCTAGAGGACAACCTCGCAAATAGAATAACAGTATTGCTGCGTCCTTTGGGTATTGGAGGTTCAGAGTGGCATGTAGAGATATTTTACGCGCACAGTTTCCTCATTGGTTGCAGCTAAGTCTGATTTATGGACAAGCAGTCAGAGCAACACAGAGGCTCCGAGCTTTGCTTTGGAATTCAGATTATCCAGGAAAGCCAATATCTGCGGAGAGCTAAACGTCTCTTTGTGGAAATGCTCAGTGGAGAGCCGAATATCATCATGAAACGTCTGTCACTCGGATCCACAGTCTGCCACTGAAATCTCCCCTCCACGCGCAAAAGACTGCGCCGTCACCACTCACCGTTTATCAAGTTGAACTGATCGTAAATAAAAAGAAGGAAAAGTACATTGTTGAGGAAAATTCTAAATTATTTAAGCGATTTATCATATTTTCCTAACCCTTTCACCTGATAGGCTCAACCCCGCGGACCCTGACATCTGATCACATCCGCAAAAAAACTTGTTTGATGCCTCAGATTTATGGACAAACTATGGCTGCTCGTCCTCATCCTCTTATGTTCCAACAATTTATACGATTTCATTGCATATTTTTTGCTCTGTAAATACTTTTAATTTCCATATTTACAACAGGTGTGCATGCAACACGCGTAGTTTCGTTATGATATTAAGGAATGACTTATTTTTTGTGCCATTTTATTTTGTTTTGTCGCGGGATAATTATTGTAAACGATATTTCCGGATAAAACAGGTCACATCCACACGACTCAGCAAATGTTTAATATAAAAGACAGAGAGTTAAATTAAGAATTCCTGAAATAAACTGCTCTTATATTTTGTTTTGCGACAAACATGAAATGTGTTATCAGCTGTAATTTGAGTGACATTTATCCTGTTTTTAAAAGAGTGAAAATAGAGCTGAACATTCAGAGTGGTCATGAGATCAGTACGCTTTTGATCTTTTTTTCCATCTTCTCACTTTGGCCACATTTATTGCTCACAGAATCACCTTTTTTATCCTCTGCACAAACAGGATCCTGACGTACTTAACGATAAATCTAATTTTCCATATGCTCGTCTGTCAGCTGCCAAAAGGGAAAAGGCGAGTCTCTTTTCCATGCAGCAAGCAAGTGTTTTTTCGGACCAACGAATTGCATCGAAGTCAGCAAACTTTAACTGTCTGGAGTGTCTTTTCCAAAGCAGGTGTCCTGGCCCCCTTCTGCTGCCCTGCACCGGTCTGCATGTGGCTCGTTTGGCCTCAGCTCCCCTGGGTGCCGTCGGTGCGCACACAGGCTGGAAAAACAGGCCGGGACATTAAAGAAACGCGTGTTTGGAAAAGGAAGACTCGGATGAGGTGTAGAGGAAACGTGCTGCCTAACTCTGGCTGCTCTTATCAGCGGCCCAGTCCAGGTGGATCAGCCCGGGGATTTATTTCAAACTCACTTTCCCCCCTCTTCTTTTGGGTCACACGAGCGACACACCTCGATGCCCAAGACTGATAATGCGCGCTGGCACTGATGGCTGAATTTATTGACATATTTATTACAAGCGGGCCCAAAGGCAGAAGAAGAGAGGAAATGAAAACAATATATCTCCCAGGGGTGTTATAAAGGTACTTTTTAACACGTTCTGAGCACAATTATGTGATCATAAAAGCGCGCAGTTATGGAATGCCGGAGTGGATAAGAACCAGTGGTCCATAGTTTTCCTCCAATTGTTTGGATCAACGTCAGGTCAACTTATTATTATTATTATTATTATTATTATTATTATTATTATTATTATTATTATTATTATTGCAGCCCGATTATTGGCCTATAGCCTTATTTTTTCAGTGGAGTGGAAACAGAAAATCAACAGACGTCATCACACAGCTTGCCTGAATTGAAGTTATGTGGATTATTGTTGTTGAAAGATTGAATTTTATTGTGAAAAAAGCAGCAATCTCTTGAGCATCAGCGGTCAGAAAATGGCATTAATCAGATAATGACTTGATGAGCTCCTACAACAGCTCCATTTCTCTTCACAGACTGTTTTTTAAGAGGAATAAGAGAGAGAGAGAGAGGGAGAGCTATTTGCGAAAACAGAAGCAGGGAGAGATGGTAGCGCTAAAAGCTGTTTTGTTCCGGAGAGGTCTCCGGGTCTCTGAATAAAAAGGTTTAGGAGACAGGACAGAAGAGAGGAGAGGAGAGGAGAGGAGGAGAAGAGAGGAGGAGACAGGATTAGTCCAAGTGTAATAAAGTGAGTAGGCGTCTGACTCTCAGCAGCCTCTACAGTCATTGTTGGGCCTCATGTCCAGTACTTAATGTATTCAGCTTTCAGCAGCAACGATGAGGAGCATCACACTTGTACCTGCTGTCCAGATAAAACCAATTTAAAGGAAAAAATACAGCAGTCTGCATGTATGATGTGAGGATAATATAGGTCTAAAGAAGAAAAAAAGGCAGAAATTTACATTGATGTTATTATTGGGAAAATTACTTCTTGGCTGTCAGGGGCTGTGATAGCTGGAAGATTGTGGTCCCCTGCAGTGACCCACATCCCTCTTTTGGGGGCTACAGGTAGGGCTGATTATGGAGAGAGAGAGAGAGAGAGAGAGAGAGAGAGAGAGAGAGAGAGAGAGAGAGAGAGAGAGAGAGAGAGAGAGAAGCTGGTCATCCTCTGTGGCCTTTTTTATGCAACACACACACACACACACACACACACACACACACACACACACACACACACTCAGCGTTGCGTTTTATGCTACGTGAATGGTTGTTAAGAAGTTATTTCTGACCCAACGTTCAAAATGAAATTATGAACTCATACACAAACAGAACAATACATGAAAAATATAAGATGAAACGATCAACGAATGCCAGGTGTAACTTTGCTCTTACTGCAGGTTATTATTAATGTTCCCTCTCACACATAGATAAACAGGCAGATGAACAACATTAAGACAGTTCCCAAGATTAAAATAAAAATCATGTTTCCAGACCTGTTTGCTCAAATGTTAAAAAACTCTCCATGTCTGGCCTGCATAGATGAAAATAATAGGCAATTAAAAGGATGCTGTTCAGTGAGGCTGATGGGAATATGTCTGCAGTCAAACTCATTAAAACCTCCGATACACTCGAAGTATCACGATAACACGTTACAACGTGAAAAATCGTTGAAATAAGACGCACATCTGACGTTTTTCTCACGCAAAATGACGCGGTTAAGTTTTTTTAAAAAGTCTGAGTTAAAGCTAAATGTCTTACGAACAACCTTGAAAGTACACACTTAAAAAAAAAAAGCTGCCCATGAGAGTTAAACTGAAGTCAACGGGAATAAAAAAGGGCGCGCGCATACGTCAACACGCGCACATACAGAGAGCGCCTTGGAGGTTCTTGTGCGGACAGACATGCTGGGAAATCGCCTGGAACTGTATTAAGCCTGTCGTCCTTAAAACAAACAATGGCACCATGAAATAAAGGCTTATGCGCTCAAAGTCAAAGAGCCCCCTCAGCAACTCTCTCTGTTTATCTCTCCCTCTGTCTGACACGCGCGCGCACACACACACCAACCATTTCTTGAGGGTTACACAGCCGGGGCTGGCAGCTCGGGCGCGAGGGGACCAACTTTGCTCCTATGAACTCTCACCTGTCAACACAGAGCAGAGGACTTTACTTGGTAAACACGAAAGGACTTTAGCTGTTTACTTCTGGCGGCAACTTAGCCTATTTTCCTCACTGCAAGGCCGCGGTCACAGCTGGCTCTGCGGGTGCTTTGAGTGCGTGTCAAGGCGAGGTTAAATCTACGCCAAACTCCGTTCAATAATGTGCCAATATTAATATGACCATCCCGTGGCAGCATTTCTTGAGTAAGAAGCCTTACAATAATCTTTGTGCAAGTTTGTCTGATCCATGGGCTGAATTCGGCAACAATCCAAGTTGTCATTATTGCATCAATTCAGCGTGGATCAACTTTTCCCCTCAAGATTTTACCTACAACACCCACTACCGCCCTGTAGCATAGACCTGAAAGGTACAGACTTTGAGGTCTGGTTTATTTTTGCTGCTTAAAGCAAGACTGTATTCAAGGACCACTTTACACTCTCTGATCTTTTCCCTCCACTCATAATTTCTTGCCCTTCAAAAAAGTTAAACCTTTTCCAGTCGGACAACATGCAGCTTTACAACGCTCTCTGTCTATCCTTTTTTCTAGATCTACATGAGCTTCATCCACTACCGCGACTTCACTGGAAATGAAAAAAAAAAAAAAAAAAAGAAACGGGCTGTGGGAGATAAGCGGCGGTCTGTTTTCTCTCCTCTGATCAGCCGTAATTATATTTGTTGGCGTGGAGGTAAGTGGTCCTCCCCGGGGGGCGTATTGTACTCGACTCACTCCACGCCATAAAATAAAATTACAAGGAAAAGGAGAAGATATCCTACAATAACAGGGGCGAGTTGTAAAAATCAAAGAGGAGCTAAATTAAATCTGAAGGAGGAAAAAAAAACACGGAAAATACATTAAGGGATTTGATGGACAGGGGCAGGGGGCTTCAAATAAAACGCAGGTTAATGAGATTTTAATGGCTTCTACGACTGTATGCTTGTTAAACACCCCCCCCCCCCCACACACACACACACACACACACACACACACACACACACACACACACACACACACACACACACACTCTCTCTCTCTCTCTCTCTCTCTCTCTCTCTCTCTCTCTCTCTCACTCAGGCAAAGCTCTCTGTAGCTGGCTGAGGCAATTAAGAGTAATTAGTGATCAGTTACCTGTGCTTCAGCCATTCTACACTTCCCCAAATACCATAAAGAGAGGCGTCTATACGGTATGAAGTGACATTTACAAGGCTTAAGTAGCTTTAAGTGCCCCTCTCGCCACACAATATAAGTTTAGCTCTCTGCAACACTCTGCTCTCCTGTTACACCAGTGGACATTCACACGTCTTGTACCTGTTGGCACCCTTTTGTCTGGTTTATGTATCTGCGTAACCTCTGACCCCCCTTCCTTGTCAATGTGGATGTTTAAGGCCCGGCATCCAGCGAGACTCCTCAACACTCCGCGGCAGCTTTTCTCTGGTGACCTCTGGTGACTTCTCAGTGATCTCTCACACCAGAGGAGGTTTGGCTGCCTCAGGGGAGGTCATGTGGAGGGTAAGGCTGCATAGACCTGCAAATACATGCATGCACAGGCAGGCAAATACACACCACAAAGACCTAAGAAGGTTTTTGTTTCTAACTTGAAAAAAGAAATCTGTCAAACTGATATGACACTATTTTACACTGCACAGGCTTGGTGGATTTAACCATGATTTTTAATCAATAAATTAATAATAATGCATATTCTTGTGATCTTTTTAATTGAAAAGACCATTAAAACACTTGAGACTTGTGACTTTAAGTTAACTTGAGTTAATCCACCACCAACTTTCTGACTGAGAAAAAAAAACTGACTATCACTGAACTTAGCCCCTGAACAATCAACATGCAATAATGAAAACAGTGCGAATCACAGTGAAGGCTAGTATACAGATCAGTCCCTAATATTACATAAATAAACACCTAAATATGAGAATGGTAAAAACAGATTTTAGTCAAAGTAATTTTGATACATTTGCATTGTTTGTATAAACCTATGATTGACAACTACATTGAACAACATTCATGATCTTCTCACAGATAATCAGTCAATGACTCACCTGTTAGTGTGAGGAATATAAAAGGCAAAAAGTGAACATTCCCCCTCCCTCAAAGGTGGTGTAGAAAGCAGGAAAATTCGCAGGTTTAAAGATGAGAGGGAGTTTTCCGATGAGAGAATTGTCAGTCATGCCTCTAATTCCCCAAACTTGTAATCGTAATTTCAAAACAAATGCATTACAAAAAAAATCCCACTCCCTGGACAGTGGGAACCCTGAGCTTTTCAGGCCAATGCCATTTTTTTGTACCAGGCTGATAACGTGTTTATTTTTGCTCTTGAATGGACTTATTTTCTTTCACTTATTTGTACATAGTTTCTAGTGCTTCCAGCCGGCCTCAAGAAACTGTAGTTTTTTAGCACTTATGCATTAGCTTCATTTCTTAAGACTGGAGGGTGCTGTTTTGCCAGAACCAAACAGAGGCCTGTTGAGACCTTTTTCAACCCAACTGATGCAGTGATTCATGCAGAGGTGGTATGAAGTATGTGTGTGCACACTTAAATGGTTAAGAGCTACATATAAGCACCAAACAGATGTTATAATCCTGTGTCTTATTTTCAACTTTACAAATGAATACAAAAAAGGAAGAACATGTAATTCTTAATTTAATTCTTTGAGGGCTCAAAAGGAAGCTGTAGTATTAAATCACTATTTGAACTGAAAAAAAGAAAAAGAAAAGTAAACTTCTGCAAATTGCCAACACTGTTTTAAAATATAGTGTGTTTGAGTTTGCTTGCAATTTTAGTCTGCCTTATAAAATGCATTGTGAAGTACCATCAAATCTGGAGAATCAGTCGCATGGTGCGAAACACACAGTTTGTTTTTGGGGGGCTTTCAGAGAAGAGAAGATTTAATCTGTGTTCCTGCATGATGCCTTCCATTGCATTCTGCAATATGCAATTTCTGTGTGACTCTGTAGATCGTTGTAGATAGTTGTGTGATATGGAGGACCCATTGCACCCTGTCAGACTTGCACACCAGCCTCTGCTGGTCACTTCTCTTAAAATTAAGGAGTCTTTTCAACCAAACCAGCGCTCCACAAGAGCTGGTCCATCTTCTAGGGGAAATATCATAAACTGCTCTGTATTTTATACTGGTATACTGGTTACTCCAGTGTATAGGTCCCACTTACTTTATCCATGCACACACTTTTAACATGTGTGCTACTCTAAAATTTACAGTAATTTTCTAGAATTTAGAGTCACAACAATAGATGTGACTTTCAGTTATAAATGTGCTAAAGCAAAGAAAACAGCTAACATTGTGTTGCAACAAAGGCCAGACGGTGAATTTTAACCCAAGTCCTGTCGCTGACAAAGCAAAGAGCCTCTTGTGGTTCAAGATAGGATGCGATACGATATGATACTATACAACACAATATGATACAATACGATATGATACAATACCGAACAATACGATACAATAAACAATACAATATGATACAATACGATATGCTATGATATGATATAATACAATACTATACAATATGATACGATACAATATAATACAATATGATACAATATGGTACTATATGATACAATACTTTATAGTACAATACGATACGATACAATATGATACTTTACAATACAAGATGATACTATACAGACAATACAATACGATACAATACGATATGATGCGATACTGAATAAAACAATACAATACGATATGATACCCTACATGATACCATACGATACAATACTGTACAGTACAATACTATATGATATGATACAATATATTTCTCTTAAGGAAAAAATTGGTCAGAGACTTAAGTGATGCACATTCTTAAAAAGATTTTGGGTTGGCACCAAGGGTGGCCAATTCGACTACTGGAGGGCTCATGCTCCCCTTGGCCGTTGCTCTAGACATGTCCCTGCTGACCCATGGTACTCAAAACATAAAAAATAAATAGATGTGACAGATAGTGTGGAGTTTATTTTTTTTACCCTTCATTTGTTTATTTGAAAGCCAGCACATGACTGATTATGCCTTTGTCATACTTTTCATACCATTTGTGGACAAGTAGACTCCCATTTTCACTGTCATGATGATAGGAAAGAAACAAAATGTGTCTGTATGTGAGGATACATACATGTATTGAGGACAGAAAAGTGATAATTTCCTACACTCTTGTATATCTTGTGTTCGTACCTTACTAAAGTTAGTGCTGTGATTTCATCTTCAATCATTGTGTATGTTTTTATAAAATTAAAGCACTTTCCTTGTTATTTCCCTTACTTTTTTGTGCATTGCCTTTAGGATCCAGGCTTTACTTATGGTGCAATCTTACTTGTAACTTGCAATTAATCAGAGTGGCCTGACCATCTATCCCCTGTTGGGGGCATACATGAACATTCTTCACCCACAGGTTAAAAAACATCAGCTTATACAAGAACACAGGTGAATGCACACGCATTACACATCACTGAAACCATGCACACTAGAGTACGTGCATTGTGTATTCACAGGCCTACATTCATGCAAATCACTCCCGGCATTTTCAAAGACTTCCCCGTGGACAGAAGCGTCTGCCAGCGCTGCTATAAATCACGCTGAGGCTGGTGCTGAGGGCAAGGCACACCTTGTCCACGTCGCCCCCACTCCTAGGCTGAATAAACCATAACATCCTGCCACTCGTGCTGCCCGACGCCCTCAGAGCACGACCCTAGAGAAGACCCCCACCCCTTTGCCCTCATCTCCTCCTCCTCCTCCTCCTCCCTTCCTCCATCTCATCGCCCATCTCATCTCTGCCATTGTTCTTCCTCCTCCCTCCAGCTCAGCTATCTTTAGAAATTTTGGCTTTGCAATGGGTGATTAAGCAAAGCTTTGGTAATTTGGAACAATCCTAACCCCCCCCCTCCCAATCTTCATCTTACTTTTTTCCCCTTGTTTCAATGACTTCCTGACGAAGAGGGGGATGAGTGGAAGAAAAAGTAGAAAAACAACAGAAAAAAAAAAAAAAGCAGCAGGAAGCATGCATTTAACAGATAGGTGCTGACACCCTCATCCTGTCGTGTGCCGGCATGGTTCAGGTGCTTTGGACCAATCAGATCTCTCCTCTCCTTTTACCTCAGGGTGTGCCCAAGTTGGCTGAGGAGATGCACCTTTCCATCATGAGCCCCTCTGGAGGAAGTATAATGTTTCTGGAAAGAAAAGGAGAGGATTTTACCGCCTGTTTGCAGGCTTCACCACCCAACAGAGACATAAAAGTGAACAAAGGATAAAGTACGTGCTAAGTGTCAGGTTATCTGATGACCGTTTCCTTTAATTTTTATTACAGAGTGAGAGGTAAAGATAACAGACCAACCAATGCAGAGCTCTTTGCATTCCTTTATAACTTCTCCCTTACAATTTAAAACCCACTCTGGAAAAGAATAAGAAAAAAAAAACTGTGATGCTTGGCATGCAACTGCACCGATAATCACCTCCCCAAAATCCAATTTCTAAGTAAAAGCCTCATTTTGCCAATAAATTCACTCATATGCAAGAGTGTGTTTTAATTTGAAAAGGCAAAGTGTGCGAGAAAGGAAAGAAAACTAGTGTTGAAAAAAAAAAACATGCTGCTTTTCTTACAAAATAAATGCACGTATAAGCACAATGAGAGAAAAATGATGTTTTCTGTGGGTGTATAGCTACCGTGCGCGCGCACACATACACACACACACACACTCACACACACACGCTCCGATCCAAATCTCTCCCTAACCCCTTGTATGCATGGGTACATTCACCACAACAGCAGAGGAGCCTTGAGAGGATAAGAATAGCCAGGCATGTGCCTATTTGTGGCTTCATTGTAATAGAGATAAAAGATCGGACTGTTAGGTGCATACACCCACCACACACACACACACACACACACACACACACACACACACACACACACACACACACATAAGCAATTGTACTCAGTGTTTAAAACTGTAAAATGCCAGTCAGGGCAATATTAGCGTATAAACATAGGTCACTAAATTTGACTGCAAAAATGTACAATTCTCCCTCTTTCTCTCTCTCTCTCTTTCTCCCTCCTTCTTCTGTCTCCCAACACACCGTCATTGTGCAGACATGAGCAACAGACACTACATTCACCACATAGTTCCTCAAAGACACAGTAAGGTAATCTCTCTATTTTCACCCATAATCATTGTCTTTTAATCTGATGTATGTGTGTGCGTGTGTATGTGAGAAAGCCACATCACGGCTCCATGCCTTCCTCATGGCCTAACCTGACTATAAATGAGCCGCAGTGGCACCTGTGGCAGTTCAGATCCAGTGTTAGGACAGAGGAAAGGACCATAATAGGACGCTATCTCTTTTGTTCCATTGGTATGAATATGTGCTCTAAGAATAATGTCCCCTCCCTCCTCCTGTTAATGTTCTAGATAGACCTGAGGAGCAGCTTGTGTTTTACACGGCAGGAGAAGGTACCTGAGGTCAAAAACTTATCACCCAGCAAAGAAGGAAAGAGGAAGTTTTTCCGGAGTGCAAGGATTCCATCCCTCTGTAAAAACACACAATCATACAAGCATGTTGTGGAGGTTTTGGGTTAAGTGTTATTTGTTTCCGGCTCTTTCTGTCTGTTATAGTGATGTGTCAGACGCGAAGGTGAACGATGGGAGCCGGCTCCTGTTTGTTAGCCGTCCCCACCCCCCACCCCCCCACGAACTGTAGAAAAAGCTACAAGGCAGAATGGTAGGATTTCTATCTGCTTTGTGTAGCAGAGTGGTTCCACAAGCAAGTCAGTGCATTCACTGGGTGGTTTCAGGGAGTTACAAGGGTCTTTAAATGCAATGAAAACTATTGGTTATAGCAATTTACTGGTATTTTTACTTGTGAATACTTAGTTGCAAAGGATGTATTGAGTTATTTAAGAGGTATGTGTACACGTAGGTACATATCATAAGCCAAACAAGGCTAAATTTGGCTAAATTAGAAAATGTATAAGTGGTAAAATGAAGAGCCGTTTCGGAGCCGAAAGAGCCGGCTCTTCTTGGTGAGCTAAGCCGAATGATCTGGCTCACTAAAAAGAGCTGTAATTTCCCTCACTAAACGTTTATGGATATAAATCATTAAAGTAAGTCACTTATTGATGCATAGTTATTTTTTCAGTTGGACCTTGTTGAGTTTGTTTTGAAACTTAGAGTAGAGTTCATTAAATTCTAACCCAACCCAAACATAAATACACTATATCATCCTAAACCACATCATGCCATCATGTGGTCTGCAGGTTGTGCCATCACAGTGGTTCAGACTGGCCAATCTTAACAGCAACTCAAAACCCAAAAGGAGCTTCAACTGGTTATAAAACTGGCTGGAATTATTAATTTTGAATTGTAATTATTAGAAAAATTAAGCCCTCTTAATGACCTGCAGGTGCAAACAAGACCAAATACAAAAATGCCAGTTTCCACATTGTTGTTTTCTATATTGTAATCACTGTGATGAGATGGCTAAGACAATTTGAATTACTAAAGAAGGGTTACATATTTGACTGTTCAAAAAATAAACAGCAGGGGAAGATTTTTGTCAGAAAATAACATGAACAGGTCAAGATCATTAACAATAAAAGAGGTACTGTTTTGGCTACAGGGGGCACCAAAATCTATACAAACAGAAAGCTCCTTGTGGGAACTTTAATGGCTTGTTTTGGAATTTAAATGATCATACTGTTTTTTTAAATAGATCTTGCTGACTTGAGTAATTGCCGGGCTTTTTATTTGTTACCAAAATCTAATTGACAGTTGAAGCCTTAGGTTAATTATCCTTAAAATTGTGTGGGATTGCAACATAATTTAGTACTCATCCACAGGCCCCCAACATACACTGTATGAACGTTCCCAATTGAACGTCTTTGTTACAGTAGAACAGCAATGCTTTACTCAGCCCAAACCCCAGTTACACACACACACACACACACACACACACACACACACACACACACACACACACACACACACACACACACACACACACACACACACACACACACACACACAGTAGGCTGTGTTGTCAGTGTCTTTAGCTAAACCAGAGGACAAGTGATGCCCAGGGCCGTTCCTGATCTCCCTGGCCTTTTCCTTGCAGGGATCTCCTCTTCCTGAGCGGAAGTTTATCGTGGTCAGCCTGGCTGTCACCAATGCCTCCCGAAGGAAAGTGACAGTAGCTGTATTTGCCCACTGACCCGTACAGAGGACAGCGGAAGAAAGAAAAAACAGGAACGTGTGTATGTAAATGTGTGTAGCCTGACTAAGGGCTTCTTTTCTCTCATGTAAGGAGGTAGGACCAATCTTGTACAATCAGCACAACTTCTGTGTGCATGTGTTTGTGTCAGTGTTGTGACCTCTTGGCCCCAGTTCAGTTTTTAAAATAGTGATTTCCTGTGTTTTCATCGAAAAGTTGAGGCCTTGCAGCCTTGAAGACAGAGATAATAAGGAGAGAGAGATGAGGTCCATCTGCTCTGATGATCTCTCTCCAACTTGGTTTGGCATCAGCCCTTTCTCCAACCCACTCCGCTCCCACCAGCCCCCAGCAGACCCAGCCTCTGGCCTTTTCTTGACCCAATTTAGGCCTTCCATTCTGGGCTTCCTGATCCATCTGCCCTCCCTCTGTGTGTGAGTTCAACAGAGAATCCTCAGATTATCGGATGCTCACTTAAGAGGGAGTGAGAGTGAGCGAAGTGCTGTCCACTTAGCTGAAGATTATCCTTTAAAAGGAAGAGAGATGGAGGAGAAAAGGAGAAAAAAGGATGTGCTTAAGAGGTGGAAATAGAGGGGGTGGATGGAGCGAGAGATTGCGAGGACAGTTGCAGAGATAGAGAGAGGGTCAATGAATCATATGGAGATAAAGTGTGTGTGGGAGAGGGTTAACAAAAAAGTGAGAGGAATACGGCATGGAGGGGGACGTCTAAATGAAAAGCTGAGATGGAGGTGAGGTGACAGAGCGAGAGAGGGAGAGAGAGAGAGCGGAGGAAGGTTGACAGAGAGGTAGAGATGGAGAGATAAAAAGAGGAGGAAGCAGGAAGGATGAGGACAAGGGCTGGATTAAGCAGTAAAAACAGGGATTGTGAAGTGTTCACTGACCAAACTGAAGACCTTCTGCTCAGCTTTTATGGGTAATGGGGTGTAAAAGCCAACTTGCATTTGTCAAACAGCAACAGTAGAAGTGGCAAACCAGAGTATGAACTGTTTGCAAGTAAAGTACAAAGAGAATGTTAGCTAAGTGATGACCAAGTGTTTTTTATAATTATACTTTTTTATTTTATGTACCCAGTCAGCTTTAAAGTATGCCATTTAAAAAGTTTAAGAACCCAGTCGAGGATTAGTCCACTTTCTTGGTTTTTCCATAAAATACAACATCCTAATAATTATGTAACGGCAAAGAACCAGGCTAAAATACACAACACAATCTATTGGGGCCAGAAACATGTTCTTATCAGTCAACATTTCAGCCAAATTTAAACATGCATCAACATCTTCTGAGCCTGTCATTTGATATAGAAAATATATCATCCAACAATTTCCGACATGAAATTACATAAGGAAGGGAGTGGGTATAGTGAGTGTGTGGTGATGCAAAATAGAATTCTAACAAAGTGAGACAAGATCTGATGCAAAGCTTATTATATACAAGTCAGTATTGATTACAAACAGGACACTGTTGATTGTTTTTTATTCATACAGCTAAAAGACAGTCCTTCAGACTGGACATTTAGTAGTGCTTTGATGACAGCGATGTTATCAGTTTACTGGCACATTGAATTAATACCAACCTTTCATCAGCATCGAACACATTTATTTCATACTTGAGCGTTTCTCTGCTGGCATTAAAATGATAGCAGCAACTATTTAAGTTCCTCTCCCTTTTTTTTGTTGGCTTTTTCTCACACATCCAGTCCTGTAATGCTTGAGTTGTGGTTGCTTTGTTCATGATAAGTTTGATCTCCTCCTCCTTTTCCTGTTTCCCAACGTTTTACTGTTTATATTGTAAGTTACAGAATAGAAATGACATCTTCCTCTGGTATTTAGCCGTGTCAACAGAAATTTGTATGAATGAAATGGATTTCAGTTTGACTCTAAACGCTTCATGTGTTTTATTCAGTCATTTTCTGATTCTGTAAACCTTAATAAAAATCTCTCTGCTACTGGTAATCTGTTTTACTTTGTGCTTATTGTCTCCACTGTTATTTCCAACAGGTGGACTGTATCATTTTCTTTGTTAAAGGAATATTCCGGCGTAAAATTAAGTCAGGGTCAAACACACCATAACACAGAGTTAGACAACCCCTCGAGAGATGAATGTTGCTGACTGCTTGCTTCTTTAGTTATACCAACTTCAGCAACGACCGCACGATAGCAATACACAGCGGTCTATGTCTCCACGCACAAACCTCAACTAAAAAGCCACTCTATAGCCACAAATAATGCTCAGAACAGCATCTAACTTCATCAACAGTACATGTAGGGTCCCAGCCATAGTACTAGCCATCTTTTTAGCTTTTCCTGATTTCTTTAGCAAAGAGACCAAACACAACTCACTCACTCTCCTCCAGCAGCTGCCTGTTTGTGGGGGAGTCCTGACGAGTCTATCAGAGAGTGCAGCGGAGTTTCGCAGCTCAAGGAAGAACATTTATGATTATTACTTCATGGAAATGCAATCAGACTAAGACGCTAAAGCCAAAGAACTACAGTGTTTATAGTGCAAAATGATTATGATTATCACTTCATGGAAATGATCCACTGCGCTCGGTGATCGACTCGTCATGACTCGTAGACCGCTGTATATTGCTGTTGTGCGGTCATTGCTGAAGTTGGTATAACTAAAGAAGCAAGCAGTCTGCAACATTCATCTCTTTGGGGGGGTCTAACTTGGTGTTAGGGTGTGTTTGACCATAACTTAAATTTATGCCACAATATCCCTTTAAGTGATAGGACAGTAAACGAGTGTTTCCAGTAAAGTTAGATATATTTCATCTTTACCTATTCATTAATTTATGTTGGAGTAGGTAGACAGGGTAGTGCATGTTTTTTAATGGGTATGAAAAGTAGAAGAGAGGGATAGAGAGATCATATACCTTGTTATGTTTTATTGGATGAATGGTCCTGTTAGGTCCTGTTAAGTCAAGCTATGGTGAAAGTTCGATTAGGCTATTTAACCGGACTACTGTCCTTTTCCCAGTTTACAAGCACCAGGCAAGAAACCAATCATTGACAGAAGCATGCTCACCTCTGCTACAGTAGGTGGTGACATGCCCCCTTTTAGCTCCTTACTATCAGTTGGTCTGCCAGTTGACCTGTTACATATTAATATGATCCACAAAACACATGAGGAAGAGGCTAATGGGGTAAATGTTAAAAACACAGTCACTTTAACAGCTCTAAACTGTTTGTTTTTTATGACAAAAGTTTCATCTTCTTTTACGTCCTTAAGTCGTCTTTTGAGGTTTTCTTCACCACCTGGCCTCTGAGCAATGCATTTACACAGTTCAACTTCCTGCTCAAAGCCTGGCATGCAAACACTGGAGCATGCGCAGAAGGCTTAGGCCGCTTCCAGATATCCACTCATGTAAATATGACTATGAGAAGTTCTGTTTAGTGTGATTTCTGTTGAACTATTGCGTGTGCATTCACCTGTGTTCTTATGAGTCCTGTGTTTGAATGAATTATAAAAATCCATTTCCAGTCTGACTGGGACATACATTGGTTTTTTGAACAGCATGTGATCTTACTGTGTTTCCAATAATTCCATTTCAATGTCCCCCTCCACAGGTATTTTTGAAAACATTGTCTTTTTCCATGTTTTGGCCATATTTCAACACACATTCCTGAGTTTTAGTCACTGGAAACAGAGATTTTGGAAAAGTCTTACAAAACTGTTTTGTGTGCACTCATGCAAACGGCAAAACTAAACCTTGCATTCAGCAGTTGTTGTTTATTTGTCTCTCCCATGGGCCAAGATTTCAGGCAACAGGTTTACACATGCTTTATACTGCAAGGTTTAATGCAGTTTACCAAAATAACCTAGCCGCTCTCCATCATTATACTCCTGTCACACTTAGTAGTCGTGAATAAATCATTCTGGACATAGTTAATAGAACAATGTTTACAACTGCTTCTTACTGTTTTTAACCAACGCCAAATTTTGTTTTAAGATTTTACTAATCACTGTTAAAGCTTGTCTGGGTCTTCCCCTCAAAATGATCATAGAAATGTTTATGCCATATGAGCTGTCCTACAGTCAGGGGATGCTCTGCTGGTCGTTCCAAAGTCGAGGATCAATTCTAAAGGAGATCAAGATTTTTTCATCAGAACCCCTCGACTCTGAAACAACCTCTCTGAGGAGATAAGGTGTGCAGAATCTGTGACATCTTTGAAATCACTTCTGAAAACTCACTTTTACATACTTACCTTTATGTGAATCTACCTTTTTGCTACTTTTTAATTTTATTTATTGACCATTTTATTTAAAGACTAATATTTTAATGCTTTTGTTTGAGCAATTTGTTTGCAATTCCTCATTCGATCCCCTATACTGTCTTTGATCACATTTACTTAATTTATTTACTTATTTATTCAATTATTTTTTGTTAGTTTATTTGTACCTTACAGCCCCTCATCTTCTAATCTTTTTTTTCTGACGTGATCTCATCTACCTTTTCCCTTTCCTTTTTTTCTTTTTTGTTGCTTTTCCACTCTTCCTTATTTCCTACTCTATGACTAATAATTTATTTCCCCTATGCTGTCATCGTTATTTTCTCTGCTTTGTCCATTAAAGCATTTTGTAAACTTCTGTTTTTAAAGGTTCTATATGAATAAAGTTATAATGATAATCATAACAACAACAATAATAATAATAATAATAATAATAATAATAGTTATTAATTACTCAAGAAGACGCTCTTCTATGGTATTGTGACACGTCACACTGATCACACATGAACACCACCTGTAGGCCTGGCATGCCTATATGAACATTTAAATAATGTCCCTGTTGTTTTGGGACATTAATATTCAAACCTGTGAAAGGATCAGGGTATTATTGAAAATAAAGAGAAAAAAGTCAGTTCTCATTGCGGCCAGTGAAAACTATGACAACATGAAGGGCCAGAGGCTCCTCATCTGCTACGAAATATAAGTGTCCTCTCTGGTGGATGGGAGAAAAGGGAAAGTCTCCTTATGAAATGAACAGAAGTTCAAGGTATAGGGAGGAAGTGGGAGAGGTGAAAGTGAGAGACAGGATAAGGGAGGAGGGCACCCAGCCCCCACCTCTCAGCCCCCTCCATGTTAATCTCCTCATTTTCATTTCTCTTACCATGTGGGATTAGAATGATTTTATTTAAAGTGTCAGCTTGAGCCACCGGATTGAGAAATCGGGATTTCATAGGGATTATTATTACAGAAAAAATGCAAACACACAGACACACACACACACTCATGCACGTAGGCATGCACGCACACACAAGCACACAGATTTTTTTCTTCTCTGTCACCCACTAATGACCTGCTTGACCAACAAATGAAATTTATCCTCAAATTTACTGCAGTGGAGACAGACAGACATTCTGATACCCTCTGAAGCGTGTGTGTGCGCCCGCATGTGTGTGTGTGTGTGTGTGTGTGTGTAGCTGTGTTACAAGTGTTTGCCTCCTGGCGTCATATTCAAGCCCCATTTTTCTTAAAAAAAAAAAAAAACAGCCTCCAAAATGAAACAAAAACACATTTTTTAGAGAAGTTTAAAGTCAAATTTTACACATACCCACTTTTTTTCCCTTCCCTTTTTCAGTCCTAATCGCAGCATCATACAATCTGGCTGCAGTCACCCTTGTCCATGCGGCCAAGTGAAACGAGGTGAACAGACTCTAACCAAAGCTTCACCCTTCTGTCAGATTTAACATCTAATCTACATTAGGATAAGGCTTTCACCGCTCAGGAAAAAAAGAGAAGAATAAAAAAACACCATCACCTTTTCATCCTCGGGCCAAGCTTTTTATTCTGCCTCTTCTCATTACATTAAAGGATGAGGGAGGTTGTGCAGTGGCTGAGCGGTATTTAAAGACACCATCCCCTTCATCTGTTTAATTTCTCTTTATTTAAGAGACTCCATCCTCCCCTCACTACTGCATCCCTCGGTTTAATTTCTCTTTATCTAAAGACTCCCTCCCTTCATCTGATTGATTGATCTTTGTCTCACTGCAAATGACATGGAAGAGTTGGTTACCACGAGGCCTCTAATCCAACCTTTGTGATGGGGATAGAGTGTCAGGCTGACTTTAGCCTGACAAACACAAACTGTCTACAATAAATGGTCAGACCGTGTTTATTCTTTATGAGTTTTTGCTATCGTTTTAAGTAATGTTATGTTCCAATGGCACTGTGTGTCATATGTACAACAAATAATCATCTTTGAAGAAAACAACTGACAAATCACAAATCAAAGAAAACTTTTAAAATTTTTGTGTAAGTTCAGTTCAGAGCCAAATTAACCGCTGACTCCACTAGACCTGTGGGTAGCTAGACTAGTCAAGGTGTGCTGTGGTATCTGGCTCCAAGACATCAGCAGCGAATGGGGGTATTCTGCTTATTTTGGGGGGCTAAATATTGTCCCTCTAGCTTTTTAGCAGCTTTGCATGATTGACAGCTCAGCAAATTAAGTGTTGCTTCCGAAGACTGTATATATAGTGGACAATGTCTGCCTCCTCACTGGGTGAAGCCACAGTGAGAGCAGCACCCACTGGTGATGGGCTGCAGTATAGGTCATAAACCCCGCCTCCTCCAGCAATCCCTATGGAGCTGTGGACAAACTTTAGAAATTAATTACACAGAATTTAAATTTTTCACCCCCCTGCTTGCGATGTTGACATGTAGTTACTGTAAGACTGATTTGTGCTCAAGTCCTCTTTTTTCTGTGCAGCTCCATTTTTAATAGTTATTAGGGGGTTTATGTTTTCTATGATTGACACTTGATACAGCCTATGTGTGTACAAAGATTGCGTAGCTTGCTCAGGTGATACGCTGTTTGAGCTGAGCATCATCACAGTGACTCTCGGCAACTCTTCGGCCGAATGAGTACAATTCTACTGCGCAATGTTGGTTTCAGGAAGTGGAGAAAAATCCCAGAAATACTGAGAGCTTTTTGGCTTCAAATTCGTATAATGACGGAAGGCTGAACCAAGTTGTCTATAGTATATACAGTCTATGGTTGCTTCCTCTCACTCCTTTTTCAGAAATGTAAACAGAACTTGCACAGATTATTAAACGGATTTAGCTTTTTGCGTAAATTTTCTTTTTGTCTGCCTGTGTGAGTGTTTTTAGCTCTTTATATGTATATATTGTTACATACTGTTTAAATGTGTATATGTCATATTTGTGTATATGCATGTACACTCACCGGCCACTTTATTAGGTATACCTGTCCAACTGCTCGTTAACACTTAATTTCTAATCAGCCAATCACATGGCGGCAACTTAGTGTATTTAGGCATGTAGACATGGTCAAGACAATCTCCTGCAGTTCAAACCGAGCATCAGTATGGGGAAGAAAGGTGATTTGAGTGACTTTGAACGTGGCATGGTTGTTGGTGCCAGAAGGGCTGGTCTGAGTATTTCAGAAACTGCTGATCTACTGGGATTTTCACGCACAACCATCTCTAGGGTTTACAGAGAATGGTCCGAAAAAGAAACAATATCCAGTGAGCGGCAGTTCTGTGGGCGGAAATGCCTTGTTGATGCCAGAGGTCAGAGGAGAATGGCCAGACTGGTTCGAGCTGATAGAAAGGCAACAGTGACTCAAATAACCACCCGTTACAACCAAGGTAGGCAGAAGAGCATCTCTGAACGCACAGTACGTCGAACTTTGAGGCAGATGGGCTACAGCAGCAGAAGACCACACCGGGTGCCACTCCTTTCAGCTAAGAACAGGAAACTGAGGCTACAATTTGCACAAGCTCATCGAAATTGGACAATAGAAGATTGGAAAAACGTTGCCTGGTCTGATGAGTCTCGATTTCTGCTGCGACATTCGGATGGTAGGGTCAGAATTTGGCGTCAACAACATGAAAGCATGGATCCATCCTGCCTTGTATCAACGGTTCAGGCTGGTGGTGGTGGTGTCATGGTGTGGGGAATATTTTCTTGGCACTCTTTGGGCCCCTTGGTACCAATTGAGCATCGTTGCAACGCCACAGCCTACCTGAGTATTGTTGCTGACCATGTCCATCCCTTTATGACCACAATGTACCCAACTTCTGATGGCTACTTTCAGCAGGATAATGCGCCATGTCATAAAGCTGGAATCATCTCAGACTGGTTTCTTGAACATGACAATGAGTTCACTGTACTCAAATGGCCTCCACAGTCACCAGATCTCAATCCAATAGAGCATCTTTGGGATGTGGTGGAACGGGAGATTCGCATCATGGATGTGCAGCCGACAAATCTGCGGCAACTGTGTGATGCCATCATGTCAATATGGACCAAGCTCTCTGAGGAATGCTTCCAGCACCTTGTTGAATCTATGCCACGAAGAATTGAGGCAGTTCTGAAGGCAAAAGGGGGTCCAACCCGTTACTAGCATGGTGTACCTAATAAAGTGGCCGGTGAGTGTATATGCATATACATAAATATGGATGTTTTACTTTTTCTCTTTACATGTTTAAAATAAACAACAATAAAAAGCATAACACAGTCCTGTAAGTTTTGAAGCAAGGCCTCCATCAGGCTTGGTTGTCCAACACATCCCACAGGTGCTAATAGCTGGGAACCCTGGTGTGTGATTAAACAGTTCATACACAACAAACAAACAATCACAAAAAAATTATAGGGTCACCAATGTTGTATTGTAACATAAGGGTCAAACTCTATTTATCAAAGCCAAAGATTTGAAAAACTACCCAAAACTCAGTGCTGGGTAATCAGCAAATCCCAGCATTTGTTTGGCATCTAATCCTGTAAGAACAGGTTAAAGTCACTCGTAAATCCCATTGTAAGATAACATCAAAGCTCAACATGCTCTGGCACTGACCCAACATTGGATTGACACCAAAACCAAAAATCTGATTTACGACAAAACCAAAAATTGGGTTTACATGAAAACCAGACAATGGGTTGATATCCCAATTTACCATAAAAAAGCAACAACAACTGATTGGTTGTAGAAGCTGAACATTTGTTTAATTTCTAAAGCAGATTTCTATTTGATGTCATGGTCAAGTACTGGGTAAAGGTTAAATCCCTACATCAGCTAAACATCAGATCCCAACATCAACAACTTCATATCCTCACAAAACTGTCTCTAGGAGAAATTTTTGAAGGTAAAAACCAATGCAAAAATTGTATTGTGAGGATGGTGTTTAGTTTGGTATCCATATACAGTATATATATAAAGGTTGGGTTACTCTCAAATCCCTTTGCAAAATCCGTTGTTTATTTGTTGATTTGAAGTCAAAACCCAATGTCTACCCAGAGAATACCACAAGGTTGACATTAAAACCAAAAAAGTAGACATCAAACTCAAAACTGGTCTGACCTAAAAACTAAACATCAGAGTGATGCCAGCTATTCACATTTTACAGAATTTACATTTATACCTAAAAATAATTATCTAGTTTAAGTTAAGTCTCATAGTAGACAGACATCAAGCTCTTACACAAGTAGAACGTTAAGTTTTGGTGTAACATGAAAATTAAACAACACTCCCCAAAACATATACCTCTGCGTGACAACAAAACCTAAAGATTGATTTACGCCAAAACCCAATTTGAGCTCACAACCAAACATCCATTCAACGTCAAAACCAACTGATTCATTTATGCAAAATGCAACATTGGATGGAAGTTTAAGCACAGTGTCTACTTGATGTACAAACTGAAGTCACTGTCAGAAATGTACACCCCATTAAACTCTATGTTTATCCATGCTGTCCAATAGTGTCATTTACAGGCACAAATGCAGATGCTCAGACAATATTTAGAGTTTATCCTGGTTGATAAACACACACACACACACACACACACACACACACACACACACACACACACACACACACACACACACACGTTTCAAGAGCAAGGTCTTGGGAAGTAGGTTAAGCAGGCCGGGACCGCCTCTTACTGCTCTCTCCCAGCTTAGGAGCAGTAAGGGAGTGGTGAGATAGATGATGGAGGTAGAGCGGATTGGGATGAGGGGGATGAGATGGAGAAATCTTCCAGAGGACATCTGTCATAGTGAACAACTTGTAGGCTGCCTTTTTTCAGCCCTCTCTGTGACCCATGGATTCTCTTGCATGACTGAATAAGAACTATAACAGTTTTTGAGGGGGCCTAAGCCCCTGCTCACAGGCTGGGAAACCCCGTAGGGGCGTGTTTAGTATAATCTCCATCGAATGGGACAGGCATGAAAGATAATGATGAATGATGCTTAAATGTAGGACTTTAGCAAGGAACATACAAGTCACAACAAAATTTGACTTGGTAGGAAAAGTTGTTAACTTCCATCAACCTTCAGTCAAGAACCTCTGATACGAAATCTCTGCTTTGGTTTTATGATCATATGCCATCCTTTAAAGATGCCGTTGGTCCTGAATAGAGGGCTGTGCATGGTAAAAGACCATGCATGAGAACATTTCTCCCCCCTCACAGCTCTCGCAGGTGTTTAAACTGTACAATAAACAATAACGTTTTATACACATCTACATACACACAAATACACAAACACAAAAGGCTCATTGTGCGTCTGCTAACCCATCCCTTTTAATCTGGGATTATGGTATTCCCATCACGATGGCAACAGAGGAAACAATGCTTTATTTCATTGAAGGAAATGTGCAATAATGATGTTAACACCTCAATCTGCCTTATTTATCCAATACACACGCTGCCTCTTATTCAAACACACACAATTAATGTGGCACAATGTATTTTTTATTATTTATTCCTACCGTTTTTGCGAAACATGCCCTGACACACACAAATCGTTTTTTCTGAAATTAAAAACAACGCAAAAAATGTACTCTCTACTCATGTATTTGGTTGTAGAATCTGTGTGTGTGTGTGTGTCTGTGTGTGTGTGTGCGTGCGTGCGTGCGTGCGTGCGTGCGTGTGTGTGTGTGTGTGTGTGTAAAGACAAGGTATGACTGTGTGTGTGTTCCTTTAAACCTAATTGTAAGCCTACCCATCACAGTATAGTTGCTTCTAGGGGCAACCCAACTCTAAAACTGTCCATTAACACACCATCAAGTCTATTCCTCTCTGATGTGTCACACTTCCAGGAACGATTTGTGACCACCGGTCTCTTTAATGTAGTTCACACTGAACAGTGATAGGATATTATCTTTAAAGGTACTCAACACACTGAACATGAACATGCACACTTCCTCAAAGCAGAACCATTTAAATCTAACATTTATTAAAATAAAATTGATTCATTTATTGTTTTCCACAACCAATAAATTAAAGTAAAGATCAGGTACTGTTAATTTCCCCGATAGAGGCCAGAGTAGTGTAGCAGGCGCTGCTGTGTTTGAGAGGTAACGGTGTGCTGGTCTGTGAATAAGACCTCTGATGATGGCTGTATTTTTATTGTGAGGCCCCAGGTGCTGCCAGCGTCACACATGGACACACACTCATGGCACCAGTGTCCTGGCACACCCCGGCTAACCAGAAGGGCCAAGACGTGGTTTGTATGGCTGAGAGGATTGTGTGTGTACAACTTGTGAATCCGTCTGTGTGTCTGCATATGTGTATGTGTTGGTGCAAATATTCTGCCAGAGAAAAAGCCAGTATTGGTCTGGAATGCAGATAAGTGTAATGATGATAACCCTATGCTAATGCTAATCCATCGCTTTATAATATGAATCACATCTTTGCTATGCTATATCCTCTGGCAGGGCTTTCCTATAGGGCTTATTTAGGTCATGCCATACATTTAATGACATTTAAAACTGCGGAAAAGGGGATGTTATCAGCATTAATATGTTAAGAAATATCAGAGTCTAAAAGAAATTACTTTTACTTTTTATTGTTTGCAACCATCTACAGTGGTGTTTCCTAATTTCAAGTATTTAATCATGATAATAGCCCAGTCGTAAGTGAATGGACATGCATGTATGGATGTGTGTGTGTGTGTGTTTGCACATATGTATGCATGCAGGCATGTTTTTTTTTGTGTGTGTGTGAGTGTGTGTGTGTGTGTGTAAGTGTGCACCAGCTGTCTGATCAGTAATCAGTTAGCAGTGGGCTAATGCAGCCTCCTTAACCCAGGGGCCTCATAAGACTGCCTCTGGCCCAGCCCCTCTCTCTGTGCCAGGGACAAATCCATTACCCAAAACAAGGACATCAAATGTCAACAAACACACACACACGCAGACAGACACACAAACACACACGCATACACACTCAGACAGATTGTATATACTTGTCTAAATTGATTGATGTCATGAGAGGAAAGTGTCTCTGTCTAATGCTACAAAAACTGTATGGGAAAAAAAGAAACAGTGACTGTAATAACTGACACGCCTCTGTGATTAATTCTTCGTTGTACCAAAAAAGCTGGTGGTGTTTTGTTTTCAGCTCTGCTCTTAAGTGATTAACCTGTTTCCGATGGCATTTAAAGCTGGCAGCAATGTCACCAGAAGTTGAAAAAAAAGTCTTGATATATATCTAAAATTTTCAAGAATCAGGAAATCAAAGTGTCTCTTAAACAAGGAGAGAAGCCTTCAAAAGGAAAGAAAGCCTCTCCAAGGGGATTGTGGGCATTTTGTCAAGTGTTCTGTGACCACACTGCTGTTCTACAAAGGTTAACATAAATAGCACATAAACTGTAGTGAAAACAGCCCCTCAGAAGTGGCACAAAGACTGCCACGGCTCCCCGAGGGCCTGATGGTAAGCAGCAGCGTTTACATATCAGTGGCCCTTGTAGCATGTACAGTGATCTGGCAGGTTGGGGAGCTTTGATGCTCCGTCACCCAGCAGGTCGGGTGTATCGATCCCCAGGGCGGTGCTGCTTTCTGGGCTGGCCTGCCCGGGTGACAGGGCCCCCTCCTGGAAAAAAACCTCCCTGGTGCCCGTACCCAACAGATGGCCTCAAAGAGGGACCAGAGACACGGGGCCAACATCCAGCTCTCAAACAGAGGAGCAGAGGAGCAAATGGCCTGTTAATATTTCATACAAACACTCTCACTCATCTCAGAGCAAGGAAACAGACAGGGCAGAGAGCACAGCGTGAGTGTGTGCGTATGCGTTCGTGTGTGTGTGAAGGGGCAAGTGTGTGCCTGAAATCAAAGACATTTTGATGAAATATGAATAGTTTTCCCACTCAGAGGTGCTTCACAGACAAACTTCTTGTGCATGTTAATCAGTTGTCAGACGCTTTTTGTCCAAGGTGAGATTTTGGCCACGGATACAGGGAGAGATTCAAAAAAGATTGACATAATAGACTTAAAACTGATATCAATAAATCCTCCTCTTCTTCGCCCTTTATCACACACCCTCACAAAGACACACACACACACAACTCCCCAATTACTCCCAGCCCCAGATCCTTTCTTAAGCCTCTGCTGTATCCTTTGAGCATAACCTGCGCACTAATAGCCCATAACCCCTGTACAGATCGGTGGAGGTTATGCTATTTGCTGCTCGGTAATTGCCCTCTTCATCAGTACTCTGTCTGCGCAGGCAGCAACGCGGCCAGCCCCGGGGTCCTACTGATGTCATTAATGTGTGATTAGGGCCAGTGGGGAGCAGCAGTTAGGAGGTTAAAAAGCCCCTGACAGCCCTCATCATCGGCGAGGAAAACCCTGAGACTGATGCAGGGGCCGCGCAGATGGGCGAGAGCGTTCGGCTGCCAAAGCTCTAACTTGTTATTCCTCCTCACCTCCAAAAATCACGGCATGCTAATAAATGGCGCTGACACAGGCGTCCACGTGTACAGCTGCACTGACACAGGTACACATACATCACAGACCGATAAACGCATTCTTCATCATTTAGATGTGTTAAAGGAAGGGATAACCTGCTTAAATCAAACTTCTCTAAGGAAAGAGTTTGGGAAGGCTGTCAAAATGTTCACGAGAGTTAAACACACAGAAATGCACAAAGTTTTACCCTTCTTTTAAACTTGATGACACTGATTGGACTTGAAGTGACGAGTCAGTCTCGGGAATAGAAAGCTGACGAGTTAAACTTGACACAAGCAATCTAAACTACAAGCAAAAGTGTCCACCTAAGTGCTCAATCATGTCAGGGCTTTAGGATTCCTTTAAGTTGTCATCTTTAATACATGAGACGATTTCCAGTCCGGGCGGTGCAACAAAGTCATTAGAGTGCGAGGAAAGATGAAATATAAATCAAGCGTCTCTCTCTGCCCTCTCCCCTGTGAACAGGTGGCTGAGTTGAATGAGAGGGTGCGCTAACTTGGCTGTCACCGTGTTTTCCAACAGAACCGCTGCCTTCTAAAGCCAAACCACCGTGAATTATACATCTATGGCAGTAATTCTCTCAGAGGAGAGAGAGAGAGAAAGTGAGAAGGGGGGCTAAGAGAGTTAGAGAGATTAATGGCTGGAGCTGTTGTTTTTGACGCAGCGATCCTTGGCTCCGCTTCCCGCCTGCCGCTTATTGGCTTTTCAGAGCACATTTATTTATTTCGTTAACAAGAGCGAGCGGCCACGTCGCTGTCAGTCTTTTGGCGCGCTCGGTGCCACAGCAGACTTGTCATCTCCTGCACTGTGGCTTGCGCCTTTGAACCCTGCCATGGACTACAGAGTGAGAATATTAATAGTGCAACAAACAAGACCTTAAAAATAGCAGGCTTCTGTCAGGGGCTGGGAGTCACTAACACTTTTTGTCCCACAGATTGACCTGTAGAAGGAAACATGTGTCACATGGTTTAATGACCCAAATAATGTTTGTCTCCTCATATCACTAAAGTGTTTTTACAAAACTAATTTTAAACTTAAGACAACGTTTATCCTGGCTCATTTTAAATCTTACGCTTAAATTTTTCTGCTAATGTAAAAGGATGAGTTAAAGTGAAGATGGTGTCTGTTGCAGGCCTTTCTGTTAGTGCTGTGTGTAACAGGTGCACACCTGTTCATCCCAACCACAGTCCAGACCAGATTAAGAATAAAAAGACAGATTCAAGAATTAAGATGAAACATAATGTAAACAAAGCAATGACATTTAGTGAGAATGGTGTTGTTATATGAAAAGGTCCTCATCTTACAAGGAAAATGACGAATATATCCAAGAGTTCTAAATTTACAAGAAATCAATTGATCAATTTTCAAGAAGAAGTTACAAATTGAAAGGAAAAAGTCATGTGCTAAAATGTGCTATAGAGAGAGTTGTAAATTTACCAGAGAAAAGCCATCAAATTATGAGGAAAAAGTCATGAACTTAAAGTAAAGTTAAGAAAAATTGCCAGACTAGTTCTGAATGAAAAAGATAGTAGTAGTTGGAGGGGTAAGTGACAGTTGACATGAGAATTATCATTGACCCACAAAGAAGGAAACTGACAGAAAAAAAATGGATCAATCTAGAAAAAAAGTTGGAAATTAGCTAGTATAACAATCAGGCATTTGCATAAGAGTCTTAAACTGAGAATGAAAGTGTAATCAGTCAAAGGGAAAATTCTTAAATTTAAAAGAAAAGTAAACTCACGATGAAAAATTCATAGTTTTACAAGGTCAAAGTCTTTGAAAAAGCAAAATCAAAGTTTCACAATGTCGTGGATTTACAAGATTAGTTGTAAGGGGAAAAAGTCAGAATTTAAGAGAGAAAAGTGAAAATTCATGATTTGAAAAAATCATCAGGTACAGGAAAATGTCCCATTATGATTAAAAGGGTTGACCTTCTTTGAGAAAAAGATTCACATTTGTAAGAAAAAAACCAACAATCCATGAGAAATAAGCTGTACTTCAACAACAGACAGTGTTATGGGGAAGAACATATGAGTGTCTAACTCCATTGATTTAACATATGACTATTATCATAAATATTTGACTTTTTCCCTCTGAATATGCAACTTCACTCTTGTCAATTTATCTTTTCATTTTTGTGAGTTTATAATTGTTTTATTATTGTCTTACGCAAGGAAATGTGTGACTTTTTCCCCATAAAATTTAGACTTTTCTATGTAAATATAACACTTTTTTCAAAAAAATTCACGGCTATATAGACAGGGTTTCTCTTGTACAGTTGTGATTTTAATTTTTCCAAAGATATGACTTCTTCTTTGATAATTGTATTTTTGTACATTTATGACTTGCTTCTTGTAAAATAAGACTTATAAGAAATAAGAAAAATATTTTTTTCTTCTTTAACTTGGCTCTTATAATCTGCTACACATCACCAAGGCACATTATCTATGTAAAAAAATAAACCAAAAACTACAAAACTGACAATCTTGTGCAAATGAAAAAGGTTAAAAATTATTACTCATAATACTTCAACAATTCAACTTTAAAAGATGATAATTAAAAGCTTGGTACAGTCTGATTAAACTTGCATGCATCCTGGTGCTTCAGTGAATCAAGTCTGACTCACATCATAATTCATCCTCATCATCATCATTAACTTTTAGAAATAAAAGAAGAAGAGCAAACTCAGCTCTTTTGAATTACACAAATAAGAACCCAATTCTCCACATTTGGACTGCTGTCATTCTCTGTATTGCAGCAGATTTTCTCCAGCTGAGGTAAGGACATTGAGAGGAGCGATATGAGTGAAAACTGTGGGTGAACACAATCTGATATGAATAGTCAATCCATGGACTAATCTGTATTCAGCCTCCCAAGGGAGTCAGCACAAAGAGCCATCGGCGGCTTAGCCAATAAACTTATTCAAGTCAGTTTCAACACAGTGCGCCGTGTTCCAACATAATCTGTCCGGGAGGTCGTGACCTCCACTTCCCCTGCCCATGGAATAAAGAGGACCTCAGGCCGGGATGACAGGAGAAGTCTTCCAAGGAGTTCATGTTACCGTGTGTCATAATAACAAGAAGCTACTGTTCCCCCACTGGGCTCCTTCCCCCTTTGTCTTGGAGGGGCTCAGGATGGGGGCAGAAAGGACGCACTGGCAGAGCTGAAACTGAATATTATCATTGGGGGGAATCTTGTTTCATGTTACTGAGTGGCTAAGCTAGCTAGCCGGTTGCACCGTCGCTGCATCCTGGGGAAGCTGTCCCCTTTTCACACACTCAGAGACAAGTTTATGAACATGCACACGCATGCTTTCAAAGGACTCCACGCATCCTAGTTTCTTCTCTTGATCGACAATCTTATTCAAAGGCCACAAACACCTTTCACACGTTCACACACACACACACACACACTACTTTACTCCCCCAGCTCATCCTCTACGGTGATTGAGAGGTCAATATCTCACTTTACTGCCTGCTACACTTTACTCTGTCACTCACAGCTCCTGCTCCATTCAAACAGCAGGTTAGCCCAACAAAGGAGACCGCAGGGGAGCTGCCCGAGCCTTCCGCTTACACACACACAAACACACACAAAAACCAGACAGTGCAAGCTACCGCACGGCTCAGAGCTTGACGGGCGCTTTGTGCTCGTCCGTCAGCCAGGCCCCGGGTCCTGAAGATACCTTCAGTCAGCGAGGCCGACTACCTGAAAGGAGGGATTCACACAGCTCTGAAATATTGATACCTGCATCACGCCAACCTTTTGACCTCTCCTTTACATTCTTTAAGGTGGGGATGGAGGGAGGGAGGCGGAAGAGTAGACAGGAGGTGTAGGGTGTGACCTGTTACAAAACAATGTTTAACTTTTGCAGGAATTTGTTTTCGCTAATTTTGCATAAAATAATCAATTGGTGAAATGTATAGTAAAGGAATTCTATCTTGAGGAAAGCTGCTTAAATTTCAAAAGAAAAAAGCATCCCCTAAAAGAAAAAAAAAATCATGAAAAGCTCGCTAAAGGAGAGATAACACAGATTTAGCCTTTGACTGTAGGACAGCAAAATGCAGTGATGAGAGAAAGATGGAGAGGGAGGAAACAGGGAACGGGTCGGAAGTTTGACATTCCTGTGGGCGATGTGTGTCTCGTCAGTGAACGCGTTTGGATTCTTTTAACGGGAGTCGATACCCCCTTCCGCTGCCCAAGCACTCACAGCGAGCTGAGCTGGGGTAATGCCATTGAACAGGGACAATGGGGCCTCTTAAAAGGCAGCTTTTAACTGGGCGTGTGCACGTGGATATCAATACGGCTGATAGTTTTCCATGTAAGAAGATCAAACGCAGAGACACTGAGCGAACTCTCACTGAAGAAGCAGACAGATAAATAAATGAAATGACTGGAGGGAGTGTGTTTAAAAGAGAGGAAACTGTTTCTGTTTTGCTGTTGTACAACATACAGGCGTTTACTTGCCACCCCACCTTTTTTTCCTCCCTTTTTCTCTCTGTCCCCCCTCTTTAGTTTTGCTCAGACACACATGCTCCAGCGTACGCTCTTCAAGTTTAAAGCATGCTTTTCAAAGGCGCTTGGGCGCCTGTATCACTGCTTTAGACAAAAGGGCCAGCTCTTAGGAGATAGAGGGGACATCTGAGGCAGAGAAAGAAGAGGGGGAGACAGAAGCAGAGAGAATGAAAGAGAACGAACCAGCAGAGGGGTGGGGGGGTGTGGGGGGGCAGAGAAGGAGAGAGTGAGTGAGACAAGGGAAGAAGAGAAGGAGGGGGCACGATTGCACGCTTTCAACTGCCTTTTGTGGGCCTCTCTGCAGATGTCACCAGCTGTTCCCCTGCACGGAGGGTTCCAGAGCATGGAACATCGCCTCCGGCCCCGTCCTCGGCCACCTTTCAAGTGTCAATCAGACAGGAGGGGATGTGGGAGGGGAGGGGAGGATGTCGGCGGTGGCTGAGGGGTGGAGGACCGGTCGAGGGAGGCAGGAGAAAGTAGGGGGGTTATTTAGTGGAAGGGAGGAAAAGGGGGCCAACAGACTGGGCTGCGGTCACTGTCCTGAGAACAGTGCCAGCGATTTGCCATTGATTAAGCCCCCCCCTCAAACCCGCTCAATAACAGAGAGAGGATGGAGCCAGCCGTGTGCGGCGTGCAGACAAAAGAGGCCCGTGGGCAAGGTTAGCTGGAGATCACACTGCTGCAAGGCTACTGCCTCTACTGCACTACCGTTAGCATCAGTGTTAGTGATTAGCGATAGCCGATGCCCCCGCTCCTTGGTTCAACACACGCACAACCGTGAGGGTGACCTACGATTATATGTGTGCGCTGAAGAGGGGAGGAGGGCAAGGCAGAAAAGTTGTCATTGCGTTTGAACAAGCAAACATAAAAGCGGCTGACATATGGTGTGATTGACACTGAGACAAACGGTGTCTAACGAGCAGGAGAAGGAGTGCTTAACACCGCTTAACCTTGGAACATCCAGTCGTCGGACATAACTCCAAGACACTTTTATTGACGACATCAATATCTACTGTACTCGCCCGTGTGTATATAACCTTCTGATCCAGCCGGGGATGATGGCGCTAAAACCTGCAGCATACAGCCATTTAATCACCCCGACAGGGTCAGTCGTAGAAACCCACAGACAGGAACACAAACAATCCTTCCAAAGGTTTACATTGGCAGACAAGTCTGAGTCCAGAAATGGCGCTGCTGCTGTCACACTGATGTGATATAATTCAAAGGCCGTAAAAACACACTGATTCCCAGGTTTCATTGACAGCCTAAAGTGAGAGTCACAGCCTCTCAATGCATCTTATCTGGCGCTGTAAGTGGGTCTATTATACACGGTATTGCCGCTGCCCTGCTGATAACCTCTGTGCTGAGGCCGTAAAACAAAGGCCTTTGAAGAGGAGAGGAACCGGCGCATTTCATGTGATTTATGTCTTTAAAAACAAGATGGCTGACCCTTAGAGTTTCCTGTCACCTCGTCCTGTGACTGCAGGAGGGAGAAGTACACAAAAACAAGTACAAAACTGATCATACAGCATTTATATATGTCCTTCTAAGAAGAAACTACCTGTTCTCAATAATGAAACAAAATCCTGCTGTTTATGCAGTGTTACCATACTAAAAGATAATCCTTGAGAAAGTCTCAGATCAGAGTTCTCGTGGGTATTTCCAGGCTGCTGACTGGCTGTCTAGCTCCAAAGCTGCAGTGTTTAGAGAATGTGAATGACAGGAAGCCAATTATATATAGAGGAAGGTTTATATTTGGCTGTTTGTTGTCAAAATTTATGTAATTTCAATGACTTCTGCTAATCTAAAAAAAACTTCTCAGCATATCTGATTGCATTGAAAGGAGCATTTTAAAGCAGGTTACGGAGTAATTTGACGCTGATCTTAGGAAAATGCAGTGAAATGTTTTAGTAACGTGGAATCAGAAATCTTTCTTTCATGAAGTTTTGTTTTCGTCAGTGTGTCTGACTGGTTTGAACTTGTTCCAAATCGATCAAAAAGACACTTCCTGACTCGTGAACAAGAGATGACCCCTCTTTGCGCTGTCGTCATTAAACAAAAGGAGGCCAAATCGCTCTTGCCTGTCAGACATGTAGCAAAACACAACTTCAGTCAAGGGGCCAGCACTTTTTCCGAGGGGTAATATCCTCAGGCATTAATCACCCCCATCATAAATCAAAAGAGTGTGACCACCCCTCCACTTCAATGCCCCGCTGCATCCCTCCTTCACTTCCATCACCTGCCCTCCCCCCAACCGTGCCATGCATACACTCAGCAGTTAGACAAAGTTGAAAAATCATAAATCAAAAGAACGACCTCAGCTATCCTGCCACACGCCATCGCCCGTTCTCCCCCCTCTCCCTGTCCGCCTCCTGCCGCACCAATGCCCCCTCATCCTCCTCGACCTTTCTGCTCATCAAAGTTCATCAAACGCGTCAGAAATCAAGAGTGGCTTCCTCAATGTTTCCTCATCATCCCCTCCCAAACCCCGCCACATTGGCCACCATGACTGACTCAGCCTCCAGTGTGAGGTCACAGGGTCACCACTGGGTCTTGAATGTGTTGTTGTCTCTGCTAACTTTTGGAGCCGAGCTAACTTGTTAGGAGAGGTGGCCCTGTGGTCACAGGGTTCTGTGTTTTTCAGGCGCCCCCACCTCCTCCTCCCGCAGAAGTGAAAAATAGCAGGAAACATATATCTGTCATTGTCCATTCAGGAGATCACCTGTAAGGAAACGAAGCGGCAAGCAAGTGCTGACACAATCATCCCTGCGCCTAGCAACACATCCTGGTTCCGGCCCAGACGCGAGGGACCGTACAGTACGTCTGAGCTGCTCTGCTTCCTGCCCCCACAAGGCAGAGGGAGGTGGGTGAGGGGGGCTGGGGTGGCGGGGATGGACTACAGGTTATCCCGGGCTGTAAGGGGATTTCTGGAGAGAAAATATAAAGACTTTTGTGCTCTGTGGTTGGATAGAGGACTGAAAACAAGGTCCGACACAGAGACTCAGGCCATATCTGATGGATTTTTAAAAGGTCTCAAAAAAGAAAAGAAAAAAAAAATCACCAAACAATCGCAAATGATTGACAGAAAAAGTTTAAAGAAGTGTTACATGTGAAATGTGTGGGTGTTTTATTGTTGTATTTTATCTGTTTATTGTAATGTGAAATGTCACCTGCGTCTATATTTCTTAATACCCATTCTTGTTAAATCTGGCAGGTTTTCATATTATATTTTAACACTAATCTTTATAATCATGCTGTCCCTATAAAAAAAAGCTGGATGCATTTAAAAAGGTGCCATACTTACATATGATGAGTTATTGTGTTTTAGTTTTTTTAAATGGGTTTCAAGCTGTCTTTGATCTGCCTCCATCAGTCACGCATGTTTTCGAGTCCACTGGTGGTTTTTCTTGACCCTGACTCAGCGAATGACCACCGTTTGATCTCCTTTGCTGTTGTGATGTTGTGTTCCTCCCATTACAAAGAGTACCAGGAAACTGTGGCCCCTGGAGAGATGGGAAAGAGACCCTGTTTATCCTGAGCAGAACCCATACTCATGATTACAACCTAGCCTTGCACCTGGCCCCGCTGACATGCCAAGTACACACACACACAGTCGTACCTTGTCTTTACACACACACACACACACACACACACACACACACACACACACACACACACACACACACACACAGGCGTGCACTGACTTACATAAGACACTGAATGTCTCACATTCTAGGAGACAGAGGTACAGTGAGAAGAAACAATGATGTATCACTAAAATGCTCTGTAATGGTTTAATTTTCCTCCATTTTATTTCCTTTTTTCCACAGGAAACATTTTTATGTTCTCCTCCTCATATTTAATTTCAATAAACTGAGAATAATTCAAACAGTACGGTGGTTAATCAATAGCAGGTTTGCAAGAAAAACAAACAAACACCTGAAATCTTTTTTTTTTTTTTCTAAACACCATCTTAGAGTTTATGATGAATAAATGATTTAAAAGTATTTACTTTCATATGAGCACTTTGCTTTCTCTTCTTGTAATTGGTACACAATAACACAATAACAATTCTTGAAGGCTGTAGTTACTGTCCTCTGTACTAAACAAGCTTTATTACCATTAGTATATACTGTATTTAGTTGGGAGGCAGGTGATTAAAAGGGAAATGTTGTGAACAGGTGGCTGTGCAAATTGGAATCCAGGTTATGGCACCTGTTGGCATGATGGTTTGAATCCTGTCCTTATCACACCCCCCATAACCCCTACTTGTGACACAGTTTATATATATATATACATATATATATATATATATATATATATATACATACATATATATATATATATACATATATATATGTGTGTGTGGGCTAATACCTAACCTCTGTTGTTGTAACATTGCACTAATAATCCTAAAGATGATAAAAAACATAAAGAAACAATAGAGTGTGATATTTGATTGATGGAAATCTGCACAGCAACAGCGTGGCCTTGCTGAAAAGGAAGTTACCTTAATGTACTCAGTGCGAATTTTTGAGAGTAAGCTGCGTGCTCTTTCAGCGGCGTTATATTTCATAGCTAGCACCAGTGAAACATGGATATTCGCAAGTGGTTTAAAAACCCACCAGCAGTCTGCTCTGCCAAACTGCAGACTAAAACGAAGGACGAGTGGATCTGGAGGAAAGCCAGATCCCGGCCCTAGTATTGCTGTGGAGAGGGGTGATGACGGGACTTGCAGCGGCCACAGAAGGGCGCAGAGAGGGTGGAGTGCAGTTGTGACAGGTGAAGTCTTTGAGGCACATGGTGGCAGGCTTAATCTAAGTCATATTTGCTTTTGGTTATGTTACACATGACAATAACATCAATGTCATAGCCTAGCTAATCTTGGAATTGCGCTGATTGCAGTGCCAACATCATCTGTTTCCTATTAGTGAACAATTCTAAAATCAGGGGGAAAGGGAGATGATATAATAGTTATAGCTGCTGAGCATGTCTTTCTGCTAGCAGCGTTCTCCAGGTGCAGTTAATCAGGCCACGGTCTCTGACGATCTCAGCTGCGATGGCAGCGCATTCGCAGCACTGTCCATGGTGCTGATGCTAACAGCCTGATGCTAACAGTAGATTATTTTGACTTGATTTAACTGCAACAACCTGTTTATTCATTGTGTTGTATTGTACTGTTAAGTATTATATTGTTAGCATCTATTTTTTTGGAAGCCAACTGTTTATAAAACATAAGTGCACCCACTTGAGGCCAACAATCAAATCAGTGAGGCTGTATATTAAATCTGAGACCTATTTACTTGGTATGGACTTATGTTAATGTGTGTCAGATATGCTTGAATAATGTGGGATAAAAAAGCAGACTAACAGTAATTGTGTCCTTCAATGTATTTCAAATGCCCCCCCCCCCTACAGACTGAGGGGGGGCATATGATGGTTCTGAGGACAGACAACTGTAGCTCAACTTAACTGTACATGTAAATGTACAGACTGTTTGCTGGTTTGATTGCAAACCATGGCCCTTCAGATATCTGAAAAAATGAAAATATAAAGAAGCGTGAGATAAGACTGCTCACCCTGTCTGGATTCTACTTTGCATAACCGCCCACTTACACTAAACATTTTCTTTTACACACAATCATGATATGTAAAAGTAATTTATTTCCCAACCAACTAAGGTCATGGGTCTCCACAATAAAAATCTTTCTTCAATCTACTCTTGAAAGCTCCCTTGAGGAACTTTCAGTTTGTGTTGATTTTGTTTCCCCATTTAGAAGAGTATTTCTTCACTTTTCTGTCCTGTATGTTTGTGAGTAGTGATAATCCAAGTCAGACAAAAAAAGCTTGTGGTTGTTACTGTCTCCACACACCAAGCACGAGTAAAATCATTTGCACGAAAGACTTACATGTTAAGTCAATGTAAAGATGCTCTTAGATGCTTCTACTACTCTGGCGGCACGAATGACGCAAATTTGCGGAAGCTGAAGATGTATCAACTTGAGCAGATATTCATGTCGTAATAACTTATCAGCACAAAGGTTGCGGGGTGATGTATGAAAATGGACGGTAGTTCACTGGTATCTAAAATGGCACACAAAGTGATCGTGTTGGTGTGTGGGTGCCCCGAATTATATAATACCTTTTCTTTCAATTAATGAAACCGGAATGAAAAGAAGCTCGCTTGGAGGCAAACAAGTGAGGTTGGATTACCTGGTAAATTTGAAATTGAAATTACTGTTGACATGCGAATGAAGGGAGTCAATACAGTTATACTCACGTCTAGATTCGCGCGAATTAAGCAAGTAGATGACTTGCGCTTGGTGTGAGTGCCCCATTAAAGCGGTCTTCTAAAAAATAGTATATAAATGAGGATAAACAGCAGCCAGTTCAGGATATTTTCCCCATGAAGGTAATCACAGGGTTGCAGCCAAATTGTTTAAAACTGCCCCCAACATTCATGGCAACCTTGCAGCATCTAAAGGTGAAACACAACCTGCACAAATAGCTATGAAATGTTGCAAGCTCACCAGCCTGCAATAAAACTGACCAAAGTAGAGAACAATACAGAGTATTCTGTCTGTCTTCAGGGACATAATTTATTAGAGATATATTAACCACAGCCACATGAGCAATGCTTTCTAAGAACTGTTGGGGTGAGGTTTTAGGAGGCAAGGTGAACTTTACACCGAAACAAGCCACAGGCCAATGGGAAATTTTTATTTGTGTGTGATCTCACCCAGGAAACATACACTGTATCTAAAAATACACTGCCAGAAACCACCAAACATGTTGAATCAGCGCCATAGAATCCAGTGTGGCGGTGAGGACTTGTATTGTTTTCCCGGTACAAAAACAGAACAGTCCTTGTGTGTCGTCTTTGTGCTTGTGAGGAGTCACATTGCGAATCAAAGACTCGCTGGAAAACTGTCACCAGGCTTTCAAGTACTTCTTTGAGCTGAAAGGGCTGTAAGCTGGGTGTAGTTTCACATCTTTCATGGCTCTTCTTTTCTCACTTACCATCTCAATCTCCTTTCTTGCTTTCTTTCACACCACTTGTTCAGACCTATGAACTTAGCCAAAACTTGAGACACAGAATAGACTTTAAACACCTTTTTTTTTGCATCCCTCTTACACACTCACAATCCCGAATTCCTCTTCTTCTTCTCATTCTTTACCCCACGCTGCTGCCGGCTCTGGAGGAGCTCTATTGTCTCTTGGAGTAGCACCTGTCCCCTTAGTGTTAAAATGCAGAGGAGAGGGACTGGATGGTGTTGGATGCCCTCAGCAGGCTGCTAGAGATGTGTGTAAATGCTTTACCGCGCACACACACACTTGAGCACATGCACATGCAAGTTATTCCTTGTCAAATTGGGGAGGGGTGTGTTGGAGGTGTCATGGAGGTCATAGAAGCGGTGTGTGTGAATGTGATTAATCCACCGAGCAAAGACAGTTTGAGCCGTTAAACAGCTGAGTGTCAAAGGGCTTTTATCAGGGCCAGTGGCGCCTGCACTGACAGACACACACATACTTTCACACCACTTATACATTCATGTTCCATATAACTGACTCGCATTAGATCGCACAAGCACACACTCACATGCACATGCATTGTTTAGGCACATAAGTAAATATGAGACATAAAAACTGTTGAGAAATCTTAAGGACACACACTGCCAGGTTCATCTTGCTTCTACGACACAGGACTGAACTCAGCTGTTGTTACTTCTCATTTTCACCATACACACCAAGATCATGGGAAGCAGACATGCATCAGCAATGCAAGCATACACGCATGTGATATTGAATCCTCATATGAATTCACTCTAACAGTCTAAGATGGTTGACTTTTCCATCTAAGTTGCAATACTGCCAAATGAATACATTTGATATGGCATAAAAGTTTTCCATCTTTAAAAGACTGTTCAAAGTCAACTAAAATGATGTGGAAAAATACGAGTTAATTATAAACGTCTTCATTGTTACACTGAAGACATTATTCACTATTTGTACATCATGCAAAAGGCTAAAGTATTGTTCACTGACTGGATCAGCTTTACTGAATATATATGAATGTTGCCGACTGCTTGCTTCTCTAGTTATACCAACTTTAGTAACGACCGCACGATAGCAATACACAGCGATCTACATCTCCATGTGCAAACTTCAACCAAAAAGCCACTCTATAGCCACAAATAATGCTCAGAACAGCACCTAACTTCATCAACAGTACATGTAGGGTCTCAGTCAAAGTACTAGCCATCAAACATCTTTTTAACTTTGCCTGATTTCTTTAGCAAAGAGACTAAATACAGCTCACCTGCTCTCCTCCAGCAGCTGCTTGTTTGTGGGGGAGACCTGACGAGTCGATCACCAAGTGCAGCGGATCATTTCCATGAAGTAATAATCATCATAATAATCATTTTGCACTGCAGACACGGTGGTTCTTCTGCCTTAGTGTCTCAGTCTGTTTGCATTTCCACAAAGTAATCATCACAAATGTTCTTAACTGAGCGGTGAAACTCCGCTGCGGCTGCTGGAGGAGAGTGGGTGAGTTGTGTTTGGTCTCTTTGCTCAAGAAATCAGTCAAAGCTGAAAAGATGTTTGATAGCTGGTACTATGGCTGGGACCCTATATGTACTGTTGTGCTGTGTATTGCTATCGTGCGGTCGTTACTAAAGTTGGTATAACTAGAGAAGCAAGCAGTCGACAACATTCATCTCTCTAGGGGGTGTCTAACTCGGTGTTACAGTGTATTTGACCATAACTTAAATTTACGACAGAATTTCCCCTTAAGGCTGCTGGTTGTAACTAACCAAAATAAGAAGAGATTAAATGGTGTGCAAGGTGAGAGTAAAGTTTCTTTTTTGGTTTAGCTTCTTATTTGTAATGGTAAACTTCTCTCTGTTAAAAGTTACAAGTTACAAACTGTGGTTGTATACCATTGTGGGAGTTAAGATTCATAAATGTTGAATGGCAAAACTGTGAATGATATTCTTAGGCTCCAATAGCCTTGCATAAGCTGCTTAGTACTCAGACTTGCTATGTTGTGACTGCATGTCATGGATGCTAACAAGAGCTTCTTATGTCTCTGCACAGATCTGGACTATATGCATACATGATCAAATGCACCGGTCATCAGGTCTACCCCTGCCTTCGCAAACCTTACACAGCACAGACTCCTCCCCCTGTTTAACCTACATCTTTATCTGAATAAAGGCATGTTTCAGATTATCATGCTAATGCGGCAGCATTGTTTACCAAAACCACTTTTCTGTGGCTTCCTAAACCCGCCTCCCCCCTCCTTCTCTCAACCCTGTCCCTCCCTTCCTCCCACATCTCCATGCAGACCTCCTGATTGTGCACATGCAGCCCCTAAGTCCTTCATCCTGCTATTATCTCCTCTTATCTCTTTCTAAGTCCCTGTCGCCCCCATGCCCAGAAATGTTCTCATATTGTTGCTCTGTAGGACTTAAGATGCACTTGGCTGTACTGAAATGTTTCCAGCAGATGTTTCACCATTTAAGCACTTTTTATCGCCCTGGCTTTCTTTCTTTCAGGAGAGGAGGGAGGGAGGGAGGAAGAATAGGATGGATGTAAGGGAGGAGGTTTAAACATTAGAAGGCCAACAGCTGGTTCTGTCTCCCTCCCTGGGTGCATTAACCTCTTTGGCCCTCTTGCAGCAGTGCCAGCACAAGGAGCCTCTCAGCATCTGGAGCTTAAGTAGGCTGAAAATATCACTGTTGCCACACTGAGGGGACAGCAAATCCTGGAAAACAGGCTTGAAGATGGAAGGCCAGGTCAGGACCAAAAACAAGTGCAGAAGACCCTTAAGGAGGACCTAAGGTAGCAAGATTTCATGCAAAAAAATCCTAAACACAAACACAACTATGACATGATATACATGGGACTGATTTGCCAGCTGTTGATATAAAAACAACAAGAGAAAAAGTGCTTTTGGACTTAATTTTTTTAATGCAGCCCCTTTAAAGCAGTTTGCTGCATTAGATTACTTAAATGTCTTTGTGAACCAGCTTCCTATCAAAGTTCAGACTGGGGTCATCACAAAGTACAGCAACTAAACGCTCTATAAAGAGGTCATTGAAATCACCAACTCCACCTCTTCTCCACACAGTTTTTAGGTGGTCCAGTCATTCTACTTATGATTTATGTAAGTTTCACGTTTATGTTTCACATAAATTCATAAATGTCAACTTCTTGTAAGAAATACATACATCTGTTTATGCATCACTTGAAACCTTGGTTTAAACTTGAGGGGTTACTATTTTTCTACAAAGAAAAAACCTTGTATATATATGCAAACTATGATGGTTTGCAAAGACTTTACATTTGATTAAAAATAGTACAAAGACTTCATATAACATCAGGAAATTCAAATACTTTTGGAGGTCATTTTAAGTCAATGCAGTGATATCTACTACAGAGTCATGTCTGTTATTAATTCAGCACTGCAGGATCAGAAGATCTCAGCCATCCATGGTTCATGGTCCATCCATGGTTTCACTCTGTCTATGTTTGCACTAAGATTGGAAAATAGTGTCTACTGTGTATAATGAATTCTTTACACATGTTTTTGCAGAAAGTCATTTTTCTGCTATTGTTGAATTATATGTTTATACAATCTCTTGCAGAAGGGGTGAACCTCTTCACATCTTGACCTCAGCTCGACTAAACCTCTTCAGAATGCCCTTATTATACCCAATCATAACTGACTTGTTGCAAATAACCATAACCACATTTACCATGAGATTATTTTTTTAACTACAAACTTGGACTTTTTCAAGTGCAAGAAACCTTTAGAGCTGTTGGTGTCTATTTTGGTTTTTACTGAGTTTTATTTGGTTTTTATTTGGTCTTATTTGATCCTTTGATTCATTTTAATCTCTTATCCCCCAGCACTGTTGTCACTTTATACACTACAGGCCAAAAGTTTGGAAGCAAGGCCATTACAGTCCGAACAGTTGGGAGTAATTTCAAGTATTTGTTCACAATGCTTTTTTTAAAATCCAGCATGAGTTGTATGTATTTTGGGATGTATTTACTCCATGATCAGATGTTGCTTTCATGGAAATGCACCATTTTACTCCATTTACCTTTGGATATACATTGATTTTAACAGACCATTGCTAAATATATATCAGCAAAAGATAATAAGGGCTTAGTTTTAGGATTGAAAACATTTGCAAGAGTCACAACTTCAGTGCAAAAGCAAAAAACAAATCACAGTTGGATTATTTACTTCAACTTTTTGGCTTTTGAGAGTCTGCATACGAAAATCCTGATAAATCTCAACTGCATTCAAACTACCGCAAAAATGGTTAGAAAGAAGCAACTGAGTAAAGAAACAAAAGTACAGATTTGTACATTGAGGAAAGAAGGATACACAGAAAGAGAAATTGCATACCATCTAAAAGTGTTTAACTATATATATATATATATATATATATATATAATATGTATAGTTTTTTTCCACATAAAGCTCCAAATAATTGATGGATATGACAAATATCATGGCAGAACCTCAGAACCTAAAGCTTTGATGGCAGACTGTGTAAACCGGGCCTAAAGGCACTCCTACTGCGCACACACACACACACACACACACACACACACACACACACACACACACACACACACACACACACACACACACACACACACACACGCATTCATGCAAGCCATTCACCATTCAACAGCCGTCACTTTGAACATCCCCAGTGTACCTTTTCTTGAGTAAACACACCAATTGTGTTTGCCTCTCTCAACCCCTTGGCAGCTGCTTCTCCTTAGGCCACTGTCATCATTACCATCATCATCATCATCATTGTAATCACTGGCCTGCTTAAACACAACACAACAAAGGTAGAGACACACAATGGGCCTCAGTAGCTTTGAGGAACATATCAAGGCTTAGTGAGAGAAAAGAGCGTCTTTATTTGAACGCGCAGCCTTTGCTTCATGCAGGGCTGGGCCTTTCTTCATCTTTGCTCAGTATTGGGTGTTGTGTGCTTAAGAGAAAGGTGTGTGAGTGTGGGTGGGTGAGACCGTGACAATAGGGGCAGGTGCTCTTGAGTTTACCCAGGTACAGTTTGTCAGCCCATGGTGTATACATGCAAAGACACAATGCTCAAGGAGAAGCGTTCTCTCACCGACTCGTTCATCAGCGGTATCATCATGAGCTTTTCCTTTAAATGAGCTTGTTTCATATCCCTCATGTCTGAATGTGACACTACAGCTACAGCTTGGCTATTGGCACAGGTAGATGACAAACATCCACTTCCACATAATACGCTGATCCTTGATAAACATTTCCTCACTGGTTACACATGTCAGACTCACTTTGTTACACCCTCACTATGTAATACCCAGACTATATGAACAGCTGCAGCGTGTTTTCAGTGTGTTTGCTCTGTGAAATTTAAGAAACTTTTGCAAGATTTTAAAGTGACATAGGTTTAAAAAACAGTGTTGAAGCAAGAACAGAGGAACACATTTATATAAAACACCATAATAAATTCCACCCAAAAGCAATTATCAATAAAAGGTCAACCATTTTAATACCCTAACAGGTAAGCAGCATTTCCAGTTTTTCAAATGGACCACTGAATCACCTTGGACAGATGTGGACAAAGCCCAGTTGTGCACCAAAAGCAGCAACTTACAAAACACTGTGTCAAAAAGGCTTTAAGTTATTCCATTGGAACCAAACAGACATGTTATCTGGACAGGAGTAATACATTTCAGTTCAGTTCATTTGTTATCTATATGTAGCTTTCAGTTTTACGTATAATTTTAGCGCAGTGGAGATTATCTTATTTTAGCTAGTCCATGTACAGAGGCTAAAGCCCTTAACTTAGGCAGCTAGGGTTGAAATCCAACAGGTCTGCAGTGGTCCAAAAGAAGGGGACAGGCGAAACATGAAGCAAGTTTTTCCTTTATGTTTTAACCACCTAAACAACAACCTACTGAATTTATTGACACTGAAACTGTCTTAAAGACAAGCCCAGTTTGCCACATTGTAAATTTCTTTCACAGTTACCATCAATTTCCTTAGTTGTCTCCTTGTTCAGCCACATCTTGGTGACTGTTTTATTGGTTACCTGTAGTACTTTTAAATGAGCACTTGATCTGGGTATTAAATTCAGCTGGCATGTACTTCAAGTACCAAAATTACTATCAATGGCAAAAGAGATCACTGAATTTTTTTTCCAGTATTTTGGATCAGCAGGATTGGACAATAACAAAATAAATGACAGTCTTCGACCATGAGGTTGTGCCTTTGTTGCCAGCAGATACTGGGATCAGATCATTTTTGAATATATTTTCTTTAGCACAGTTTGAAAAGAAAAAAATAAATAAAAAAATTAAACTGATAAACCTCCACCAAAACTATCGCTATTTTCCAGAACTGGACAGTAGATGTGGATGGTATTTAAAAGACATTTAAAACAGTTTTTATATCAGTGCTGTGATTGTTTCCTACATGGAACATGGAACATTTTGCAGTCAGAGCTCCAACGCCAAAGTCTGGTATCTCTGGATGTATTTAAGTCCATGATAAATTCCATCACATCCAGGCTTCAGGAGTGCAATTGTTTTATTCTATCTATTTATGGATGGATGGATGGATGGATGGATGGATGGATGGATGGATGGATGGATGGATGGATGGATGGATGGATGGATGGATGGATGGATGGATGGATGGATGGATGGATAGATAGATAGATAGATAGATAGATAGATAGATAGATAGATAGATAGATAGATAGATAGATAGATAGTGATAGATCCCACATTGTGGCTAAGATCTTAAGATTATTGATCACTACAATCCCAGAAATCTTTTAAGAAAGTGTTGGGATACAATATTACTTTCCATTTCTACCAAGTCTTAAAGCTAAATACTACACCTTGTACCTTTACGCCTCTCACCGAGCATGTTATAAACTGATCCGAGTTATTGTGTATGGTCTCTATCACTGCCCTTCTTCCTCCTTTGTTTCTGGCCTCGGGTACTTCTCTGTCTTGAAACGGAAGGAGCATTGAGTCATTTTCTGGCAGCTACAGGAGATGAAGGCTGAAATTGCAGGAGCAGACACTTCCATGGCCAAGACTCATACGGCAGCACAGCTAGAAATTAATTAAAACAGGGGCTGAGAGTGAGAGGGAGCAAGAGAGAAAAAGAGGGGGCAAGAGAGCGAGAGAGAGAAAAGAGAGAGAGAGAGAGTGACAAGGAAAATAGACACACACATTAAAAGGATGTTGTGTAAAGCATTGTTACTTGAGTTTGCGTGTGTGCTGACTCACATGTGAGCAGCAGTTGTCCTCCCTCGACTCTGCCACCGACAGACGAGGGGAACAGTGCGATCCTGACACAAATCCTTGGTAAGGGTCCTTTTTTTTTTCCTGCCCTCCCTTCCCTCCCTCCATCGTCCTTTTCTCTTTGCCATCAGTAAATCCGGGTTTCACTACAACTTAAGCACTTAGCTGTAATCCCCATGAAGAGGCGATACCCCTGCACAAGTCACTTTTCGACCATTAAAAGCATACAATAGGGGCGTGTTAGAGACTCACTTAAATGGATTGAGCACAAAGCCGGTGCTTGATAAGTTTTTAGCAGGGAAGAATCCGCCGTTTACACCCCTCCTTTTGTGTATTCTCTTAGATGTACTTGTCTCAACAGTCTAAGCCGATTTTATCCCTTTTTTGCGTTTGTTTAATTCCTGTAACAGAGAAAGGCTTTAGAATATGGCCCATTTCTTTCTTTCTCCCTCTCCTTTTTTTCCGAAACAAATGTCACAGTGAAAGCTTTACAAAGGGAATATCTCTATCCATTCCCTACAAACTAAACACAGGGGATGATGGCCTCTTCTTAATTTTCCAAAACACTCCCTTCAAATTAAGCCTCTGTTTCTAATCTTATAAACATGGAACAGAAGCCGGACTGAGGGGAGGTATTTTGATATGCCTGTCTCCATTGGATGAAGGAAGTGGACTCCAGACTCTTCAGAAAACACTAATACCCATCATCCTCTTGGGGGTGAGGAAGAATGTGTCCTGATACTGCTTATCAAAGCAAGAACAGTGAAACACAAGCAGCCAAGAAGAGAGGCCGGGGACAAAACATGCATTGTAGCTGCTTGTCATTTGCACACTGACTATAGAGGAACATTTTGGAAAGACAATCCACAGTTGTTGCATGTGAAATCAATTAAGGGTAGAGCCCGTGGAAAACATGGGTACAGAGGATCACGCTATGTGGGGCTCTTGTGTGATCTCCAAAATCCAAACTATTGGGGGGAGAGAATTTTGTTTGATTCAAGGACATGAGAGAAGTTTTGTCTTTTTTTTTAATTCATGGAGGTCATTACTGAGCTCAAGTCAAGTTCATGAAACCCAACAAATTGGCTGGTTGAGTACCTGGCCAAATTGTTTTAGTTTGAATAGTGTTACTCCCATCTGTCTTAAAATGCAAGCTTGAATCTACCAAAATGACCATCCAACAGTGAGTCTGGTTCAGCTAGGGGGACTTTATTCTGAATCCCCAAAAAGAGGACACAACTATGCAAGGGCGTAGTCACGGATAGTTTTTTTTAGCTTTTTTGGGTTGGATCGAGTGCTCTTTACACGCTTCTTACTCAGTCCACGCGACACAAACTTAAAACTTTCATACAAAACCCCAGACATTTGAAGGATTTTATAAACTTCCCTGGACAAGGCCGGACAGCCCCCCGAAAAGAGGACATGTCCGGGTAAAAGAGGACCTATGGTCGCCCTAGGTTCAGCTACAGGTTTCTGCCCATTATCGTGAAGGTCTTCCTTGTTCTTGTTCATGGTAGATTATTATTGGCTTCATTCAAAAGTTATACTGTACCTGTTTTTGTTTTGTGAAGTGTCTGACTACCACTTGTGTTGTGTAGTGTTCAATAAAAAAAAACTAAAAAAAAAACAGTTGATTGATTTACAAAGCCTCCGAAGAAAGTGCTTAACAGGCAGATAAAGCCTGTCAGAAAGCAGAGAGAGAAGCGAGGGGGACACCGCTAAGTCGTTGAGAGCCGATCTAATCCAGAGGTCTGAGTGTTTGCCGTTGCCACTGTGTCTTAGAGCAGATCTCAGTAGGAGGTGGTGAGATACTCCTCAGGGCTCAGGACTCTAATGGTTTGATTAAGCTCATCCAGCTCGGCCTGTGCTGCTGAGACTAAACCTCCATTTAAGGACCAGACAAAGACAGGACCGCTGGGATGGATAAGAGTATTAAATCGGACTGCCAGGCTCACAAACACACAGATGTAGATTGTACACAATATATATACACACACACACACAAGCCAGTCAGTGATGGCGTGTATGTGCATCACACAGCAGAAGCAGACCTACCTTTCTATAAAGTTATAATACATACAGTGTACTGAGTTTTAGGTCAATAATTCATTTGCACCATCATTTGTACCGCTGTGTGTGTGTTATAAGGAGTCCATATTTAAAATTTTGCAGTTTCATTTAACTGATGCTTTTATGCAAAGTGAAGTGCTTCTGTGAGGAAGTGCAACACAACACAGACACAACACAGTGCTTCAGGTCCGATTGGACGTATGTTCTAGATATCTGTCTAAACTGGAACAACAAAGAAAGGCTGTCATACTGTAAAGTCCAGTGGTTTTCTTCCAGTGTTGACATTGTTGTATCTCGTCTGTCCATGATGTGTAGATGCAGTAGGAGGCTTTGTGACACTGGCTTGCTTGTATAATAGAATGTTACTACAAAGACAACACCAGTATCAGAACAGCACCGCGGATGCTGGGAGAGGACTGCCAATGATGTCCATCTCTCCCAAACCTGAGTTTGTGCTCCTGTTATATAGGGTTAGAGGTTTAGATCCTCTTACATCATCTCTTTATCTCTAATTTATCTTTCTTTACCATCTAATTTACAACTAGCTTTGAAGTATGACCTGTGACCTGTGAAGCACCCAAAAGCTGGACTGTCTGGGCCAGGTACCATGAAAGAGACACAATACACAGATACCATACTCAGGTTATCTCAGTCTATCCCTGGGACATACCCCAAAGCAGCACAAGCTTCACCTAATGTTTCTGCACTCTAGATACCACAACATCAAACTGGCAAAACTCCTGCCATGCAAGTTTAGGTAACGTAAAAATAAAAGACCTGTAATTACCACTTACAAAGAGGTACAGCGCCCAGCTTAAGTCAGTACACCCCCTTTTAAAAGTAATGTATTACTCAATATCTAGATGAGCAAAAGTACAATTTCCAAAGTTTTGACAAAGCTGAGTTTAACAAGACATTTTATTTACCAAAAGATGACAAGGGTGATTGGTAACTAAAATTTAGCTTTGCTCCCAGAACTTTGATCGGGGTGTACTCATTTTTTCATCCTGATTTTAAATAGAAAAAAATAAATAAATAAATTGTATACAACTTTAAGAATCTTATTTGCAATCAATGGCCTACATTTGGGGGAGTATTTTGTTGTTTAGTCTGACATAGAAAATGTAGATTTTGAAAGAAAACGAAAGGTTTTCTGACAACTCTGAAGGGTTGTACTCATTTATGCTGAGCACTTTATGTAAGGAATAATCTATCTGGAGCAGGTGGTTATGTGGATTGGGATACCAACTGATTGATTATGTTTTGCATTACCTGCTCACCATGCATTATTCCACTTTTATTACCTGACATTCTTACTAGTCACACTTTCAGCTGTGTTAAATACTTGATTTTGATTAGTTAAAACCTCTTAACAATAGTTCAGTCAGGATCACGTTAGTCAAAATTAATTATTTATTACCAGCAAACATTTTTATGTATGGCTCTACTCTGAGGGTTCCCTGCCCTTCCATGCGCTTGCATGGAGTGGCTCTAAGAGGGGAGAGCTCCTCCCCTCCCTTTTATGTGCATATATGAAGAGCAAGGCAGAGAAGCAGCAGCAAATGAATTCAATTAAGATAAATAAATAAAAAGCTTGACTCCATGACCTGCCTGAACTACCGCTATGCTTCATTTTTTCATTCTAAGTAGCAAAGGTGACACCAGGGACCTGGTCACACATGTCAAACAGATTATGATTGATTCTGTTGACAATCTGACAATGTGTTGACAAGTACTACCTTTCTCAAAGTGTCTGTAAACAGCAAAGAGGATATTTTCCTATCACCCTGAATCTACTTGGAGAGAACCAAACTTTAAATTGCTGGTGAATGGTTGACCCCAGAATTACTAATGATATATCCCATCAGGCCTTGGTCTCCCAGAGAGATGTTCAGGTCAAACTGCTTAGACTGCTGCCTCTGTGTCTGGACCCTGAATGAGTGGAGAAAAAAAAAATGGAAAGCTGACCAGTCATCAGTAGAAAAAAAGATGATGACAGTCAATGAAAAACAGCTATGGATATTTGAACACACAGGAGTTGAGTGAAAAAGACACTGATGATTTGAAGAGGCAACCATAAACCACAGTATGGACCCTGGCAGTATTACAGAACTGGCAATGAGAGGAAAACGCTTAAAGAAAAGTCACAGGAAAGAGGACCGTACACAGGCACTGCTGTTATTTCCTGCATCTGTTAAGATTTCCAATTTTGTAGAGAAGCTTAAATTATCTATTTATTTTCTAGCTATTAGTTTTCTCTTCTTTTTTTAAACCACACTTCATAATAGTCATACTGGGTTCCATGGCTATCCACAGCTTGCATTGTATGCCCCCCGCCATGGGTGTTCACAAGGCAGGGAGAGCAGCAGCAAAAACACTAAAAAAGCAGAGTGGGCAACAGTGACAAAACATATGACCCGGTAAAACCAGATACAGCATGGAAAGAGGAATTGAGGTTGAGGTGGGTTGCAGAGCAGGTAGCAGCAGGAGGAGAAGTTTAACATTTAAACATTTTCTAAATGGGACTGTCAGCTGACTGAGGGCTGCTGTTATCAGCTGATGACTGTGGGCTGAGCTTGAATTCATGGTCTTCCTGAACACTCATGCTATACAATGTTTTGACTTTACCGTGTATGAAAATGCTCATTATAAAGGGACTTATAACAGTTTCGCTGATTAGACTTAAATGAATGAATAAATAAATGATTAGCATTGCATTAATTCAAGCTGAAAGTGACTTTGTGTCGCACTCTGTTGGGATTCTGTGTTGCATGACCAGAGGACAACTATACACTATCACTTATATTACCCAGCTACAGGACAAAGATATAAACAGGTTGATAGAAAATATAGATTTAATGAATATCTAAAAGTATTTATGTGTGTAGGAAAGAAGCCCCAATCAAGTATGTCACAATGATATTTAATTTGATTCATAGATAAAGCATCATGGCTGGAAATCCCATAAACTGAACACAGACCACCACAGGTTATGTTGTCAATACACAACATGCATATTGAAAGAAAACGATGGCCACTTTTGTCTATCACACACAGTGTTGTCCATGTTCAGCATTGTTCTGGACTATAAAGGGTTAAATATGCCTGCTCACCATCCCTGACTTTGCTGGCTAGGCTGTAGGGCTACTAAGTAGCAGCTGTCCACCTGGCGAAGGAAGACCCCTCTACCAACACACACACAACACAGAGACGCACACCCAAACGTAGTACACATAGGCCTATATGCCCTCTTGAGGAGAAACTGCTCTCAAACCCTCATTCACACATGTCTGTCTGCATGTGCACAATAACACACTAACACTTTTACTAACACACACGCACTTTTGTGGAGGAGAGGCCCAGATGGTCAGGGAGGGGAGCAGTGCCCAGTGTCAGTGAGAGAGGGAGAGAGATGGAAAAAAAAGGGAGAGAGAGAGAGGAGAAAGCAAGATAGAGAGAGAGTGAGATAGTTGGAAAGAGAGCGACGAGGAGGGAAGGTGGCCAGACCCAAGTGGAGGAGCTGAAACAGGAAGACAACATCACACCAGTTTAGCTAGCCAGAGCTGCAGACAGAGAGAAAACAGGGCCATCTCTGTTAGCAAACACGCACAATCTGTAACCACATGCCTCCACTCAACTGTAGCCGACACCAGCACTTCATGGTATCAGTGATAATACTTTCAATAGTTTCAACAAATAAAATTAGCATTTACATGTTTTTGCTTTGTTTGTCTTTTGTAAAGGCTGTAAGTACAGACCTGAAGCTAGGTCACTAAGTTAGCCTGTGATTAGCACCTGGCAAGACTCCACCTAAAGCTCAGAACTATTCTTACCGGACTGTTGAGTAATATCATTGATCTCTCTTTATGAAAAGTGTTACAGTGTCATTTAGTAGACCCTTTTGTCCAAACTGACTGATATTTGCCTGTCACGTAGCATGCCTGCAGGTTACTAAAGCTACAGCAAGATTCCAGAGATTAACACGCACAGCTAGTCCGCAAAGAAATACGTTAAAGCACGTAACTCCCCACTACACAACAGCTTGTTTGTGTATAGTTTCAAGACAGAAAAGAATACAATTCAGTTCAATTCAATTAGTGCTGGGGAGAATAGTTCTTTTGACTGTACTGAATCTCAAAAATAAAAGATTCGTTCAATCAGTTAGTCTCTTAAACGTTCGCGAGTTGTCGTTTTTTATATTGCAGAAAAGTGGAGAGACTCACAGTGAACAAACTGGTACTCAGCAGTTCGTGAACGACACTATGCCCCTCCCTCTTCTGCCTGCCTTGAGTCATTCGGAAGTCATTCGTTTTGTTCACAGTCTGACTTATACATGTCGTTCATTTGCTGTGAGAAAATCACGAGACTCTGCTCGCCCACTGGCTGGCTAGCTGTGGGATGTTCTACAAAGAGTCAAAGACGGCAGTTCTACGCCTACCCAGCACGCTACACTTGCAGCTGAGCTCAACTGAACTAAGAAAGGAACGAATCAGGTCTTGGAGTGATTCCATTTACATCGTTCACTCAGCAGTTCTGTTCTTTTGAATGAATCGTTCATGAACGACACAACACCAACTTCAATAAGTGAGCTTTATTCAGTTGGTATGCTTTACAGCCTGCCTGCTGATTCCTCATGTGCTGAGTCATTATCATTTGGCTAGCTGCCTTCAGACCTTTGCTTTGTATTGACACAATAGACATTGCCCTGGCATTAAAACTCTGGGAAAGACTCACACTTTTAGAAAACATTCAGACATATTAGCCTGACTGAAATCGCGTTAAATCAAACTTCCCACTGTTGGCTGAACATACCTGGACAATGTGGTTGGGGATCAATTCTCTCTTCATGCACAAAAAAAAAAGACTAATTACAGTGTTCACCATAAGATTTAACAATCAAACTATTGATTGTTTACATGGCAATATGACACTGAAAAAGCAGTAAAACAATGCCAAACAATGAGACAAATAAAACGTTTTGTTGTTGTTGTTGTTTTTTAACTCTATTTGATAAGACTGAACGTTGCATTCCCCCTTGACTTTCCTGCGTTGGTGGGATCAGTCTATGCCAAGGAACACATGTAATTGCACCACCAATGTTAAGCTTCTGTTTCCAGTCTGACACAGAACTCCACAACCAATCCTACTGTTAAGGTGCTGGAGAATATTGTTTTCCTTGGTGAAATGCTACATGCACCCATCCCACTGTGCATGATCTACTCACTGGCACTGTACACTGGCCCTAAACTGGTCCTTGAACCAACCTTCTGTACTGAGAATTATCCTGATTTATACCATTGGCCATTCTCGCCTATTTGTTGCATCCAGTTTAGCCTACATACTGTATAAATATCCCACTGACAAACAAAAACAGAAAAAAGGGGATAAAAACAAAGGCAGGCATCTAAGCAGTGAGATGTTTCTGGGATGTGAAACCCTTCGTCCAGATGGCAATATTTTTTTTCCAGCTTTAATTCATTTATTTCATGTCACAGTTGTGCTTTGATCGCTCCTCTCTAATAATTAATGTGGTTTTGCCGTGTGCCGCTCTTGAAGTCATTGTTCCAGTCTCAACGCGAGCTGGCTTTGACTTCTACACCTGATGGGAAAAGCACTGTGCTCTCCCCCTCAGATCACCCTTTTCCCCTCTATTTATCTGTCTCTCTGTTACTTTGCCTCTCTTTCTCATAGCTTTGAATCATCTCAAAGCAGTCTCAGTGTTGCTTTCACACATTTGTCCTTACAGTCACACTCACGCATCCACCCTCACACACAAACACACACACACACACACACACACACACACACACACACTGGACTGTCTGGTGTCTCTCCAGAGTGGTTGGAATACAGTGGTTGGCATGTGTCACACATCCATTATTGATCAGATCCAGCTGCCATCAGCTACAGATCACTTAGATACACCATTGTTTCTGTCTTACACACACTTTCACACTCTTATACCCATGGAAACTTGCTTGTTTGCTCAATAGATAATGAATAATATGCAAAAAATGATATAGAATGTGATTAAATATCTCTCAGAAATCACAATATTATCAATTTCTTTTTTTTTTTTGCTCAAATTATAACCACATTGTGGTGAGGGCCTTTTCACTTGACTAATGAAGGAGGTAATAGATGTTTTCTCTCAGAAAACAAGGCATACTGCCTCGCTTAAGTTGACTCTAGGCTACTGGAATTCAAAGAAATTATCAACCAGGACTGTGTCCAGACTTCACTGACTAGGATGACCCTATAAACTGATATGGGGTGGCATGAATTGCGTGTGTGCAGGCTCAGACACAGTGAGATTTCCTATGTAGCAAATCCAAGCTCCGCCCCCTGAGCCGCACTATACAGGCCACACTCGAAGAAGTAGAGAGGACACTTGCGGAACAAGCATGTGCCTCAGCGGATTGCAATACTAGTAAAAAAGCTAATTATGATATTAACTTTCATCATGTCCCTAAAGACATTAGTGTCCGAGAGCTGAATAGTTCCTATGTTACCTGCCACTTCTACTACACCAGCAATGTTAGGCTACAAACTAACGCAAAGAGTAGTGTGCAGAGCAGCACTGTGTCCGTCCACGACTCCGAGGCAAATTGCTAATAAGCTACTGAGGCTCTGCAGAAGAAAAGTTCTTGAAACTGACACAGGTAGCGCGATTGGCTAAAGACTTCATAGTCACAATTTAAAGACCACTGATAACACTTGAAGTAGTAAAAACATGATCGGAGTGGGACTTTAAGTCTCCAAGAATCTCATGAAACATGCAGAACTGTAATAAATGTGATTATAATGCTGCTAACCCCTTTTAAACATCAACATTAAGGGTCCCATCAGCCTTTGCTCTGAAATGTTTGTCCAAAGTTTAAACAACCAGACTTGTCTAGTTTTCTACAATATGTTTGAATTATTTTTCATTTTTTCTCCTTTTTTCATTTTCCAAGGTAACAATGACAATGTAGACATTTTCTGAGCTTTAGGGCTGTGTCCACTGTGGCATTTTTTATTTTTATTTTTTTTTGTGGCAGCACCCAGAACCATCATTTCAGAGTGCTTCTCAAAGCGCATTTACGGTTGCTAGGTAACAAAAGTTGTCCCATGGCACTTCTGCTTCCCTTAGCAGTGACCGTTGGGTCTGTTTTATATTGCTCTGCATGCACCATATTTGCTATCATTCAGTAGCATTTTACAAAGCAAACCCAAAAATAATTGATAATAATCGTTTCATGGCAGCAGGGACAGGGTGCTCAGCACTGAAAGCTGAGCAGCATTAGGTCTGAATGGAAAAAAGGCCCTGCCAGCACAAAAATAATTGTGTCATTGAACTCAACAACTAATTCTTACAGGGCTCTAGAAAAAGATATGTTTTCAAAGTCTCAATTAAAAAAAAAACCACTAAGAAAGTAAGATGTGTTATATCAAAACACAAAGACAGATTGGCAGGCTGTCTAAATGCAGCCCTAACAGATTATTGTTCTTCCTCTAAGAGGAAGAAGAAGAAGAAGAAAAACTTTATTGATCCCTGAAGGGAAATTCAATTTCAAGAATAATCGTTTGAGCGAATCAGATACGATCTGTATACATGAACTTAAAATAAAGCGATCCACCTTTAGTCTGTGTTTACATGGGCCCAGCTGAACCTGATTGATTCGCTCCTACGACATACTCAAAAAGCCTCTCTAGGTGTAAGTGAAGAAGAGGAGCACTTCCGTTTGAGGCTTCTTGTTTACATCTGGAAAATGGATCAACGTCCTGTTTTTTCTTTTATCTATTTATTGTAACGTTTTGTTGTGTTTGGGTCATAACTTCTGGGTTTCCTATTTCCAGCAAGCGTCATGATGTGACCATACTGTATGTACTTAGGCGCTAGCACAGAGTGAATAATCCAGTCTATCAACCAAATACGATCCAGTCTGCCATTTATACAGTATGTGGCATCAATCGTCTTGTCAATTGGCGTACGCCTACTTCATACAATTGGATCTGAAATTTACTATCTAAAACTGCAGCAACTTGCGACACCCCCCAACAACAAAAAAAGAAAATTCTTTAAAAAGTTACTGTATAAGAACTTGAAAAGAAAAAAAAAATCAATTTCAATTACAAGAAGTACCCCTATTTGTCCATTTACTAATAATAGTTGACATTTTTCTGCAGTCTGATTTGTTTTAAAGGGGAAAGAGACAGAGGGGAAAGAGAGAGAGAGAGAGAGAGAGAGAGAGAGAGAGAGAGATGTGCTTGTTAGTTGGTCTTTTGGAAGACACGGAGGGAGGAGGGAGGTTTCACCCTCTACAACATATCCACTCAACCATGTCTGTTCTCAACAGTCCCCCTAGCCCCCACCCATCCCACTCTTCTCTTTCTTTTTTTTCAAATGCAAGTCACCGTGAAAAATGTGCTGGTCCAATATTTGCACAGAAGTGGTGCTGGGACAGGCAGATAACCTATCAGTATTTGAGTTTGGCTTCCCATGCTCCAAATAGCCATCCTCCGCCTGTTTAGCTTATTGATTGGCTTGGCAAGAAACTAGGTCCCCTCAGCAGTGACCAAGGTCATACAACACATGGACTCTGTGCCCACCCATCCAACGCCACCCCACCCCCCCACCCAACACTACCACCACCCCTTCAATAACCAACACTGTCTCTTCCTCCTCCTCCTCCTCATAACCATCATTACTCCCTCTCACACATATGATGAGCACACATGCATGTGTAATCTGATTTACATGGATACATTGACTCAAACACACTCGCATGAAGAGGAAAGCATAAACAAAGAGTTGAAGTCTAATTTGTGGACATTTATAAATCATTAAACTGTCAGGGAAGGTTGGGAATGTTTCTGTGAGTTTTTTTTTTTTTTTAGTTTTCTTATGGGATCAAAAACTTTTGTAAAGACTTTAAATCGAATTTAAAGTTTCATTTACATCCAAAGTGAAAAAAATATTTAAATCTGTAACGCCATATTGTACGATAAATGCTCAAAAGTTGGGAAATTCAAGCAATGTGTTTCTTTTCCGGTACAGTGTGTGTGTGTCTCTGTGTGTGTGTGTCTGTCTGTCACTCTGTGTGTATGACTCAGGGTGTGGACCACAGGCAGCGTCCTCCACTTCACTGTGGGAATCAATGAGATTGAATTCTGAAGGTTTTCTCAGGGGCATCAGGCCTGCTTGTCAATAATGGTCTGTGTCACAAGTGCAATTTGGACACACACACACACTCACACACTCACACTTCCAGTTCACTGTCCCAAGCCAGACCTCTCTCCTGCCCCTCCTCTCCTCAACATACCCCTCACTACATCTCCCGCTCGCTCAGTCCTTAGTTCAACTTGCCCCATTTGATCACTTTTTCACAGCTGTGTCCGTCTGCATCAACCCATCAAGTTTTTAATCCTTCTCATATAACTTACCATTTTGTTAAGTCACATTTTTAGTAAATCCATCAACACACCACAAGCCGTACAGCATCCTTGTTTTCATCTTACTTTGTAAATTTACATTAAACACATTTGTAATGTCAGGGAACAAACTCTGCTGAACAAGTAAGCAAAATGTTGAGCATCAAAGTTTGTTTTTCGCCTTGAAATGGTAGTTTTCATCTGCACATGCCCACCCGTGTCATTCTTGTAAAAGAAGAGACTCTTGTACAAACGGGACATGAGATCTTTGCTTATTAAGGAAATGCAAAAAAAAAAATTGTCATGTCAACGTATTTGAATGGTAGCATTACCAGTTTCTGTTTTAAAGTTGGATCAAAATTTAAAACAACACTGCATAAATCTATAATAGCACTGTAACAAAGTTCCTCCATCACTACACCTTTGTACTTATACATTGAACTACAGAACAATGTAATATTGGTATGTTGGCGTAAAATTTCACATGGCGTTGAAGAGTTGGGTAAGGTGAGTCAACAAACACACGCATGCGCTCCTGACTCCAATACTACAAATTCCCACTGTCTTACCCCACGTCCCACTCTCTGTTACTACTTCCAAAGAGAGATTAGAGGTGGAACGGCTTTGCCTTCACTGAGCAACACATTGCAGACGATGAGTAAAAAGGGTTTGTACTGTATATCCTTTCTTGAACCTGCATTATTTGTGAGCCGTATATGTTTCCTTCTTAAACCTCTCAATCAAAGCTTCTCAGAAGTCAGAGGTTGAATACAGAAGTAAATCTTTAATCCTAGTTATTTAAACTGAACACTCGGGTTCAAACTAAGTCTCCCTGTCCTGTTTAATTTTCTTCAGACAGCGTTATCTGTGATTGAAGGACGATAAGTGAGACAAGCTGTGTGTATGTGTGTGATTTATGTCTGCCGCTGTGATGCTCCTCCAGTGTGACATATACTGGTGATATTGCCAGAGTCCTTGCATGGAAACACACCAGGCTCTGAGGGGATTCAGCTGATCCCCTTTACCCCCACTCTAACCTCGTTTCTAATTTGAAAGGGCCCTTGAATACCTGTTGGCTGCAGGCTAAAAGCCACAGACACAAAAGCACATAGACACCATGGACACACATACACACATAATCACTTACTGTTGCTCTTAAATATGGCTCTGGGGAGTTTGAGTGTCATTCTCCGGGAGGAGTGAAGGCCCCTGGGCCAAAGCTGTGTGTGTCTGGGTCCGATCTGGTTTCCTGCCACACGGAGGGAGGCCTTGGAGCCTGAGGCTTGCCTGGAGGCTACAGCCAGACCTTGAAGGACAAGTGGTACACAGACAAGAGATGCGATGTCTCTCTTGTACAAAGGCAACAGATTTTAACAAGCCAAACTCAAAAATAGAGGCTCATATATTGTGGAGTTATGAGGTGTCTTCCTCGGATTTCTGTTTTGCCTCCTTTCTGTAAATACTTGTGCACTTTTTTAAACTATCTCACCAATCCCCTCAAAAGCCTCTTCCACATATGTGTTGACTGTCCCCTACACCCTCCACACACAGATAGACACACACACTTAGTGTTAGCCCCCGTTGCTAAACAGCTGTCTGAGATGTGGCAGTGTGGTGCACCCATGCTTCATCATTGTCATCTCCCCATCACCTGCATTCCTTCTCCTCCTTCGCCTTCTCCTCTCTATCCCTCTATCCCTCTATCCATCAGCATTTTCAGATACAGGGCTCTGACAAGGGCACATCCATCCGCTGGTCATACATCACCTTTATGGGGGGGATGGTGGAGGGGGTATGGGGGGAGGCGGGGGTGCAGTGCTGTCCCAAACTCCTTCACAAGTTGGTAGAGAGCCAACTTGCTATTTGTCCTTTTCCCATTTTCCCTTTGTGTCTGAAGAGTAGCTGTCTTTGTCTGGTGACACCCTGTGAGGTCTGTTTTTTAACGAAATTTCAAGTATGTGCGGGTTTTAAACATTCTTGATAGCTTTTTATTTATCAATAAATCCAATGTATAAGAACCTGTTTTATAGTTTTTTCCATCTAAAAAGTTGGCTGTGTCCGTACCAATCTGACCGATATAGAAGTATAAATACAAAGCGAGGTCTGCTGTTTTATTCAGAAGCTGGCACTCAGAAACACAAGTGGCTGCTATGCTATATAAATCATAAATCAGTGACTGTGTACATACAAATTCTGCAATTCTTGTGTGCAGTGACATCTTACTGTTGTGGCAACTCAGCATCTGTGATTGTGTGCGAACTATGACAGCAGTATGGACGGCTGGATTCAACTGTTATGCTAACAGATGCTCCATTGTGCCGCATTGTCAAAAATGCTACCATAGTATGCATTACTAGCAGAGGCCTGATCCCACAAAGGACTTAATGAACATCAAATTTAGAGAGTTAACACATATTCATGTTATAAAATCATCTAACATCACTGTTATTTACCTGTGCGGAGACTGGGTTTCTTTCCAAATTTGTGTTGTTTTCTCTCCTGTCTTGTATCAACATTCAGGTACTCTGTCCACTCAGTCCTATGTTCAGTGTTCAGTACTGCAATTTTTGTTTCCAGTTTATCTACAAGTTGTCTGATTTTCTCTATCTAGCCATGAAAAAAGTACATCTTTGTCACATTATTGCAGAGCTGGGCATGCCTCAGTTAATCCCATGGTCATTAATGAACAAAGTTACAGTTGATTAATTTATATTAAGAATTTTAAATGTTATTTAAATGTAGGGTATTTTTTCACACACATACGCAAAAAAAGAAAAAGAAAGAAAAAGAAAATGACAACTTCTGGGGAAGCCTCGCTCCATGCATGGCACTACTCCAAATGGTCTGCAAATCATGACCCTGCCATAGAACCTTAGTGGACTCCACACTGTGAACTCTTATGTAAAAGAGAAAACAAAGTCCAGGACATAAATTTGGTTCACATGTGAAAAACTTGATTGTAACATTAGAGACAGAGCAGAGACAACCAGAGGTAACACATTTCTAAGTGAGCTGGGGTCTCCATCAGGTTGAGGATGACGGCTCCGCTCTGGATGTCAGAAACCATAGACGAAGATTTAGTGACTGCTACCATATTTGTCTTCACACACCAAGCGTGAGTAAAATAATTCGCGTGACAGAATTACACGTTAAGTCAATGCAATTTGACGCTCATACTACTCTGGCAGCGCAAATAACATGAATTGGGCGGGAGCTGAACATGTCACCGCTTGAGCGGATACTCACGTCACGATAACTACTCAGCACGAAGGTTGCGGGGTGACGTATGAAAATGAACGGTTATTCACTGGTATCCAAAATGGAGGACTAACTGATCTTGTTGGTGTGTGGGTGCCCCGAATTATATGATACATTTCCTGGTAAATTGTAAAAAACCTTTGTCTATTACTTGATCCTGATGGTTGAATTGGCAGGGATTACCATTAAAATAACCGTTGACGTGCGAATGAAGCGAGTAGATGATTTTACTCATGCTTGGTATGAGCGCCCCTTTAGTGATCTGCTGACTGGTCAGTCAAGAAAGTAGTTTGATGACAAGAAAGAAAGCACTGTTTGGCTGCAAATCAAGAATGGAAGGTTTTTTTTTTTCTAGTTTGTAGGAAGGGTAAACGCTTGTTACTCTAAAAATAGACCTGCACACCTCAATATGGATTGAGCCTCCTTGCATGCCTCCCTCAGGCAAGGAGGCTTCCAAAAAAAATTTATAGGCAAAAGAATCTGAGGCCATTTACAAGTGTTTTTGTGTGTGTACGTGTGTGCATTAGTGTGTGAGGTGGGGGCAAATGTCAGGGTCTTGGGAGAATTTTGTGCCCCTGCAAAACAAAATATTGCTGGGTCATGCAGTCAGTTTGAGTAGCCTTATTAACATTAGCCTTCGTGATGTGTGTTAAGAGTGTGCGTACAGTAGTTTTTATCATGTATTTTTCCAAATGGGTCTGTGAAAAACTCAAGTATGACGCCGAATCTCCAAATATCGGGGATCCCATGTACTGTAGGTCGTGAAAAGCTATCTCACGGAGCTTCTTACTACCTGGATACAGCCTTGGTTTTAGAAGGTGGAATATCAAACTTTGCACAGGTATTATATTAACTCCAATTAATTTTAAACAAAACCAAGAGGATTAATACTGTGTTCCAGTGACCTTGGAAGTCGGAGGTTGGAGCTGGGAATGACGCGAGTTGATTGCGTTCCAGTAAACAAGTTGGAAAACCAAGATGGGCGCCTACTGTTAATCATTATTAGCTGTTGTTTACAATTGTCAGGTGTGGTTAGACATTGTCAGTTGTTGTTAGCTATTGTAAGCTATACCAGTTGTAAACAACGCATAACACAGTATTTTACTCTACAAACACTATAGCACTGTCTTCACAGTTAGACGTTGGGCAGTACAACATATACCAATTATTTAATTTTACAAAAACAAAACAGAAAGGCTAATAAATAATACATTTCAAGAATTTTTACTGTTACTCTTTGCTTAAGTATGGCTCTCAAGTATGACTTTAAAGTCGTATTCATTGTGATCAATTCAATTTAGACTGCCTGTATACCTGTATCTGATCTTTGACCACACAGGAGAGTGGCTTGTTTTGTCCCTTGTGGCATGTGCTGTTTACACTGTCATAAAAATAAATTCCAATATGACTCTTATATGAGCAAATGAATCTGATTTGGATCAGTGTGGATGGAGTTTAAACTTGAGGGAGCAAATATGTGAGAGATTGGATAAATTTTTCTGGTATGACACAAGTAAAGAGAAAATCTGTAATGTTTTTGTCAGGGTAAGAAGGTGTTCGCTCCTGTAGGTTATGTACATGATAAATCAAAATTGTCAACAGTCTTTGTTTTCTTTTCTTCTTGGGCGTTTATTCAGGGGATGACTCAAACCTCACTCCTCCTTCACTGTTCTCCTCTGTCTCGTCCTTTCTCCCCCTGACTCCCTCACCTGCTCCTTCACTTTTTCACACCTGGACTCTATTCTTGGCGTTTTGTTTACTGCTTCTGTTTTCCAAAGTACCGTCCTCCCTCTCTTCCTCTGTTCCACTCTCTCCTGCTGTACCATCTATCACTCACTCCGTCCTTCTCACCTCTCCCTCTCCCTGCCACCTTCTCTCCGTCTGTCCTTGCTCCGTTTCTCCTCTGGCTCACCTCTCATTAAGCCCCTGTGCTTACTGCCACCATGCCCAGTGTCCACCCACACGTCTCACACCTCTCTTTCTCACTTTTTGTCTCTTATCTGTCCTTCTTTCTCTTTTCCTAGTCTCCCTCATACACCCTTCCTCACACTTCTCACTCACGCTCCATCTCTTTGTTGTTGCTGTTTATTTAAAAGAAAAACTCTTGTACACAGACTGTTTCATATGGTCAATAAACAATATGCTGATATATGCTAAAGTAGTGTATAATAAGAAAGATGCTTTTATGTTTCATCTGTCTTTGGGGAATATAACCACTGGCATAGCAACAGTGTAAATAAAACAGAAACATTAAAGGCCACAACTGAGGATTTTAAAACTGTTTAAAACTATAATAGACAAAGAAGAATGATGATAGGATTTATACCTATTAGGGCTGTAAAGTCCTAGTTGACTGGTCGACTTATTGGTCAATACGTGTTAAGATGACAAAATTCTGAAAAATGCTGAATATTTATATTTTAGCCTGTTGTGCAGGGGTGAAAGTAAGCCGGTACGCACTGGTAAGCCATACCAGGAAGACATAAACAGCAGTTTACAGCTGGTATAGAGCGGTAGGCAAACTTTCACCCCTATGATGCATCTAGGCTACAACTACACGTGTTGCCACATGTCACTCTGCATTGTAACTGTAGTAATCCAATAGGGTCACACTGCTTGCAAGTGAGTCATATTTGCTTAGGCAAACAAACAAACTCCGGAAGTGGGAGCGCTCAGTGCTCACTTTTGATTGGACTCTGGTTGCCTAGGCGATGGGGATCGCCTCCCGCCTTTTGCGGAAGGAGGGAGCTTCAATCTTCAATCTTAATGCAGAAATAAAACAAAAGGCGGAGAAAAATTAATTTTATGTTCAAGAGAAAGAGAGATGCAGCAGATGATGATAATGTGGCATCAGAGTCAGCACCTCATTACACTTGGGTGTGCTCCTCTTGTACGAAGCCCACAGGTACAGTACCTGCAAGAACCTCATCATACTTTCACCCCTGCTGTTGTGTTTAATTGCCTTTTTGTGCTAATATTAGTATATTTTCACCCCGCCGAGCCGCCTCGTTCCCTGCCGCAGAAGGGTTTGTCATCAGTGTTGGAAAATTCAGAGTTTTAGTTGTCCAGGAATTTCTTTAGTTGATTACAGCCCTAATATTTATGAATGTAAAAGGTTACGGCAGAAGCACTTTGTACATTAGCAGTTGCGGCTAGTCATCACAATTACAGCTCTGTACCTTATGTACATACATATGTCTACTTTATCTTTTTAACACCCATTCTTTGTCTGTTAAAGGTTTAATTTACCACTGGACTTGCGAACAACCACCTGCAGCGCATTTACTGTATGTAATTCAACTTTCAGATCAAGCACCAGCATGGCAGGGGGATAACGTTTAGGCCAATTTAGTTCAAGTTATGTTTTCTACACAGAGTAGTGCATATCTGATCTTGAACAATACACATAAACATCACCAACATGGATGTTATAATTTTGAACCTGATGACTCTAACTGGAAACCCCTGGGCCAAAATTCAAGTGAACTCTACTAAACTTATTTTAAAGTAAGTAGCAATAGAGAAAAGGGCTTCAGGAAAGAGCAAACAGACAAAAACAACAGCAAGAAAAGGCCAAAACGTTAAGAAAATGCTTCGACTAGAAATAAGATACAAGAAAAATGAAAACAAAATAAATAAGGTGAAAATTAGAAAACAAAACGTGTAATATTTAACAATTCTCTGATGAAGTGTGGCTTGTACAATGGCCCATATTATACAGGATGTGTCTTTCAGCACCAACAATGGTACACATATAAATATATATTTTTTGTAACAAGGCCCAAGGTGGTCCACTAGAAGAGAGGATTTCTCCTTCCTAAACCATGGCTTTATGCAAACAATCAGCAATACGTCAGTATCAAACTCATAGCCCCCTCCCTCCCTCCCTTCCTCCCCCCTCCCACATTTGTATGTGTTTAGATCACCCGGCAGCCTTACCTTGACCGCGTGGCTCCTCCATTGATTACTGCCTGTACTTCTTCGTTCAAAAACATAATGCATCACAAAGACCAAACTGTCCGTGAAGGGCTAAAATAATTGTTTATAATAGACCCTCCACTTGCAATGACAAGAGTGCTGTGATGTGTTTTAGGGTGTAGACAAGAGCTCCTGCTTTGTGCTCAGGTAATTTTCTTTCCAGGCGTAAGTGGTCAAGGTCCGGCGTTTTTAAACGCATGTGAGTGATGTGTTGTGGGGGAACTGTATTGTTTCAGGAGATGTGCCAATGTCCATTTGGAGAGCAGCAACACTCGTCTCCCCACTTGAGGAACAATGGAATACACTTCAGAGATGCTGCGTATGAAGTATGTTTATGAGTGTGCTTGGACAATAGGGAACAATGTTACACAACACAAGAAATGGGTTTGGCTCTGAGAGAAATGAGGTGGGCCCAGCAGACATCCTTGACATTCACTGATAATTAAAACCCGTTGACATGGTGAGAAAAAGACTGTTTCACAGGCGGTGTTTGCAGTAGCATATGATTGCAAAAAGAGCTGCAAACACTCTGAGTACAGGAGAAAGTGGGCTGGAGTCATTTAGGGGTGGGGAATTGTTGAGATACAGTGAGAAAGGACACATTGTGTTGGTGTTTTGTTTGACATAAAAGCCTGCTAACAGCTACTGTAAACCAGGAGCTCTGCCAAGGCTCACAGGTGTCATCAGGGATCTGGCTCTGTGCCACAGGGAGAGGACCCAAAGGCCCGACAGCTCGCCTGGAGGTGTAGCCCTGCTGTGAGGTACTGAAACCTGAAAGGGAGGGGAAGAGGTCGAGAGAGGACAGAGATAAGGAAGAGATCACATCTGAATTAATCCCAAAATTTCTCAAATTAATATGTATTCTCTGATTTTTGAAGTAGACTCCCCTACATCTGCCAAAAATAAAAAATAAATAAATCCAGTGTTATTTGCCGAGTGATTTAATGACATGGTAATGATCTCAGTATCTAGCTGCTCCATCAGATGCATTTATATTCATACAGAGAGAAAGAGAGTAAAAATACAGCATGAAGAACAAACCCCTTTGGTTAGGTCAGAGTGTCTTCTAATGACCTCATTTACTCACAACAAACCCTGAAACCAGAAAGGCGAACTCACAGCACAGCAAGACCTTTCCTTTATCCCTGTGTGACAGTGAGCAGAGAAGAAGGAGCACTCAGAGAGAAAGAAGGAAAATGGAGGCCAAGACGGGAGGACCACACATGAAACTGAGAAAGGAGGAAGTGTTGTTGAAGATAGAGAGAAAAGAAGAACAGAGATAATGAAGCTGAGAACAGAGAGAGAGGAGAGACAGCAAGGTAAGAGGGCCTAAAGGAGCGATGCAATCAAAACAACACAAACAAAGTCTCCATGTGACTGCTCAACCTTGCCAAATTAAATAGGTTACCTCTGTTTCTGGGGTGCCCATGGGAGGTGCAAACTAGAAGAACTGTGTCCTGTGTTATACGAACATTTTTCAGCCATAACTCCCATAAAGCCAACATTATCACATATGGAAATGTATACTAGAACCAGTCTTCCAGTAAAAGCTCATTATTTATGTGACAGGTCAATGACTCGTAGCAGTCCTTTAATCACACGTTTCCAAGCAGTGATGCTCAGGGTTAAAAGTGAAACAAATGTCTAAGTGCTAAATACTGACCCCATAAACACCCACTTAGAAATGTCCTTTTTGACCATTTTTTAAAGACGAGCTTATGTTACAGGTGCAGTGTTTGAGGCTAATGAATTTAGCTGTTGGTTTTAGTTTGAAACAGCCTGTCCACTACTCATCTCAGTGAAACTTCACAGAGTTGTGAGCTCGCCAACTCCAGTGTCCTCCATGAGACGTTTTATCTATACTGAGTCTTTGTAGGAAGTCATGGTGCTTATTGGAGGGAGACTATCAACTGTATGTTAATATGTACAGTAGATGCCTACTGGTAAGAAATTTCTTGAGTGTGTATTTTACTTTTTTACTTGGGCTGGATATTCGGTAGCCATTTTTATTCAAATCTTAAATATTCATATTGTTTGAAAAATAAGCATATGATAACTCAGTAAGGTAATAATAGTGGTCCTTGAGGCTGGTTACCACATGTCATAAAACGGAGACGAGACAAACAGTTTGCTGTCTGTTTCTCTCAGACCTGCCATGGCACTTTTAAAACTGAAATTCTTTGATTTTTTTTTTTTGTAAATCTAAATGTAATGTAAGGGCTTGTGTTTCTTCAGGTTACTAATAAATTGCATATTTGTACTTTCTAACTGTTCTAATACTTGTTGTCATTCAGTTCTGTCACTTGTGGACTACCATAAGTAGCTTTTTTTTCAAAATAAAAGAATAGTTTCACAGTTAAAGAAATAAAGCAACCTATGCACGAGACAGAAAAATATAAGAGTGAAAGCATGACAATGAACTGTTTGATGAGGCAATGTTGTCTCTAAACAGTCACTGATGTGGCTTAATCGTAAATTCAAACATAATCAGAAGTGGATGATCCCATATAAAGACTACAAATGTAATAATTCTATTATGTTACTCCACTCTTATCTTTCTCAGTTTATTATTATTTTTTTTTTAATTTAACAACAAAACAGAGTGACGACAACAACAGAAACAACAACAACAACAAAAAGATAAAAAATAACAAATTTACAAAAATAATTTTTGTGAGGGAGGGGAGGGGGAAGGAATTTATATAATATGTAAAAGAGAATTTAAAAAGAAATGAAAAAAATCTTAATTGGATTACATTGGAATATCTATATAATACTAATTATATGTATACATATACATACACATACAAACATACATGCACACATACATACACACATATACATATAGTATATACACATATATACCCACACACACACAATCCCCCCGAATCACCGACACAACAGCGACGATACAACAACTACAATAGCACTTGGGTTCATCTTTCTCAGTTTTACCTAACTGTAAAAGTAAGTTTTCTGTAAATATCATACCAATGTTTTTGTTGTGATTATTTGTGCTGCGATAATCGTGAGGTGAAAATCTGATATCGTGACACATCTATTTTACACATTGGCTCGTATTCCACCTATGGAAACAAGGGAGGCAGGGTTTGTGGTCCATATTGCAGCGAGTCAATAGGGGGAGCTCTAAACCTTTTGGTTTCACAATCAGTGAACACTTATGGTGTCCATTTTAACACACTATCCACAGCAATACAACAATGAGGTAAAAAGTTAGCTTGGCTCTTCCCAGAGGTAAAAATACATGTTTACACACTAATTTTGATGCTCAACATATATTTGAAACACAATATCATTCCTCACTAAAACTGTGAATAGTCTTCTGTTTTTTTTTCTTTTTTTTGAGGGTGAAAAGGCTTGCCTTGACTAGACTAGACGTACATTAAATAGGAAATCAGCTGACCTGCCTCTGCACGCAGCAGACTAAACACAGAGCACTAACGTCAAAGCTAAACTATTTAAAAATATATAGATACAAAACCAGCACTTAACCCCCAATCATAATGTGAGCTATCCTTTAACATTTCTTCTTACAACATTATCAAACACGATTTTGTGTTAGTTTGTGAGTTTCTGGTGTGTTGATTTTAGTCTTATTGACAGACTCACATTATTTTAACTAATAGGCATTGGGTAGCCCTATAAATGACAACATGACAATAATATCAATACTCTCATTTTATTGAGAACCAGAGGGTGAAGGAATCTGGACATTAAGATGCTGATATTAACTTTCTATGAGGATTTTATAAAGGAGTCTAAATCTAAACTGTGGCGTCTCATTTGCCAGCTCAGATGAAAAAAAAAGGAACAGATTCAACTGCAAAGGTTAATTTCTTTTCTTGACAGTGAGCATAAGTGCATCCAGCCGTCCCTCCACCCCTCTCTCCTTCCATCCATCTGAGCATCACTAAAGCCCATCTTAATCTCCCTCTTCCACAATCACGGAACAAAGAGCAGAGTGCTGGCAGATCCTTGTTTTTCTAACTAATGTCGATTACATATTTGATAAACATGCATTTGCATTAGCATTAGCCGAGGTCAGGATTAGCAGCGTTCATCCTCAAACTGTTCTGTCTCTATGCTTCGCCTGTTTGTTGATCTTTTTTTTTTTTTTTTTTTCCTGCTTGTGCCTTTTTTCCCCCTCCTGTTGTTTGTGGCCATCTCAAATCCTAAAGGACATGACTCCACACAAGCGACGGCACAAATATTTGAAAGGGTGATTAAAAATCGTTTGGGAAAACAGATTATTGACTGTTTCTTTTTTTCCTATTTTAATCAATCTGTAAACACAAACAGCGTGCTTTAAGGAGTCAAAAGGGGTCAGAAACAGTTAACATTTTATCTGTTCATTTAGATTTCACCCCACATAATACGGAAAAAAGTTAATAATCTTACTGATTGGTCAGATATGCTTGATCCTTCAGTTTTGTCTTTATCCCCTGATATGTAACATTTACAAGAAAAAAGGGGAAAAGGAAAAAAAAAAAAAAGATTTGTAAGGACATCACAAATGTCAGTCTCTTTTTCTCTCATAAAAACAATAAAAAAGAAGAATTAGCTCTTGATAACTTTGCCTGGCTGAAGTTTTTTAAAGCCTCCGTTGACCACACACAAAGGCGCTGATCTGCTTAGCAGGCTTAAAACTCTCTCTCTCTATTTCTTTTCTCTCTGTCTTGTGTCTTTTCCTAAAATCTTTCTACACACACACACACACACACACACACACACACACACACTGAGATGCCTCAAACACTGTGGCCCAGATTGCTAGCCCTGAATGAGGATCTTAAAGACCTCTTCCAAACCACCTATTAAACAGCTTAGAGGCATATAATTGTCAACCAGACGCTTCTCTCCAAAATGGGTTTTTAAAAGCCACATTGTTCCCCTCTGCCACCAAAGGTTGAGTAATCCTGAGGCTTAAGCAGCCGAGAAATGGTCCGTCTCATTCTGTTTTTCTCCAGCTAATAAGATCCTTCCCTTTATAAATGCTCCTGCTCCAATTGTTTGACATTAAGGCTAATCAAGCTTTTGTCCTTCTTTGTAACTTCTCTGCTGGACTTTCGAGTATTTGTTTCACATTTCTCTCCTCTGTACTGCTTGATCGTTTCTCCTCCCGATGTGTTTTCTTTACTTGTTTAGGAAATATTTTTTCAGGAGAAAGGGGGACAATAATAATTGGTAATTACCGAACATTTAGTAAAGGAAGTACAGAGAGCTTGATGATGCTGTGGTGATGAAATAGAGGAGCTACTCTTCTCTCTGGAGTTGAACCCAATTATATTTGTTGAAAATAACATCGGACAAGAATCAATCAAGGAGTCCTGTGGCCTCAGCTAATCAGATTTCATTAGCGTCCTTACCGCTCGCTCATGGACCGCAAACGCAAAAAAGAATTAGCCAGCGACTTCCTCCAACGGTCCGCTAGTTTTAATTGGAAGGATGACAAAACAACTGCTACGGAAGTCTTGACATCAGGAAGATAATTTAAGGTCTGGAGTACAAGCCAAGTGAGGAGAGGGAAAAAAAGGCCACTCACTCCTTAATTAAAATTTTTTGGTCTCTTTCCTCCCTGACCACACAATTACCATTATGGAGACCTATTAACCTTATCAACGCAGGCAGAAAGACCCGGAAGATTGTGTCTCTAATAAAGCGGGATCGTGAGACAGAGCACAAATGAAGACATTTGGCTGATTTAACGTCGTTGATGCAACAGCGATCCCCTTGTTCCAGTGTCTTGGTAAGTGGATTCATTAGTCTCTATCTGAAATACAGCAGCACAGAGTTTTTATTAGCACATCTTTTTAAATGAACTTACCCATTGGTATATTTTTCATTAATGTCATATGTAGAGGGACCTTGAGTTACTTGTCTGTATTTTATTTCTCGTGTCTTCCTGGGAATCATGGCAGTCTATTTGTCCTGGATGACCCAACAATCTCTGCAGATTTTGGTCTTACATTTCCATAAAGACAAGTGCACCTCAACCACTGTTATTTCTGTCACCGAGAACTTAAACCAAATAAAACGATTTGAGAGATAAGAATTGTTCAATTAGCTTCCATTGAAGCCAAGTGATTGGTGGAAATGAAATCTCGGCTCTCCTGCTGGATCTCCGGGTCGAGGATTCGTAGAGGATGATTGATGTGATTGGTTGCTCGTCCCTCCGAGAGTCATCCAATTGCTGGTCCATGCAGACCCCTCTGACCCCTGCTGCCTCTTCATACTTCCAACTCCATGGCTCCATTTGGCAAACAGAAGCTGCTAAAGGACTGCTGAGTTGTACTTCAGCGGTCCTCCAGTCCAATCACTCATTTACCTGAAGTGATTTTATCACTCTCCAGAGATAATCATGGAGAGTCCGACACAGAGTGGTGGGTTATTGAACTGACAACGAACAATTAACAAACTTACAAACCTCGTCCATGTTCAGCCTCCAGCTTAATAAGGTATTACTGGGGTGAGTTTAGGGCATAAACTGTGCTTTATTTAGATGCTATGATGTAAATAAATACTGCTGAGTTAAACCTAGACATTAGTCCCTAAGTAATGGATGCTGGATATCCCCTCCAGATGGATTTCTCTCTGTCAAGTAGCTCTAAAAGGTTTTGGGATTTGTGGAGTGGGCATGGCCACTGGTTTTTGCATTTTGGGTCCTGCACTCGCAGTGGTTGGTCTGAGGGGAGATTTTAAGAGGGGAATTATCTGGAATGGAGAGGGTGGAGTGAAGGCGATTTGTGTGTATCTTTGTGCGGGAGTGTGTACGAGAAAGTGGGAGAGAGAGAGAGGGTAGATGCTTCAGTGGTCCCTTTGGTCAGTTTTCAAAAAAACTCGCAGAGGGGCCTGAACGCATGGAGCGTTTTTGAGAAGGCTGCCTGCATCAGCTTTGCTCAGATCTCCCCTAATCCTTCCCACTTGAACCTTAGTCCACCACAATCTGTATGCCAACAGATTAACACAATATGCAAAGATAATTCAGCCGGCCCAGGACTGACAGTGATCTCACAAATCTCTGAACAGCCAAGGGAAGATACCTACCCAAAACCCAGATTAAGTCCACAGATCTACAGCCTTAGACCCTCTTAGGGCATATATTAGCATTACTGCAGGACGCTTTATTTATATATTTATCTGATTTTAAAAAACAGATAATACTGCCTGTCAGCTTGAGTGTCACAAAATCTGCCTTGGGTAGGATGATGGGATGAGACCATATCCCAGATTGAGGGAGCAAGAGTGGGAGGTAGAGGGACAGAGAGAGGGAGAGAGCTCTACTGTAATCCATATTATATGAGGCTGAGAGCGAGGGAATCATCTAAGAAGCTCTTTGTTGTCGTCTTTTTGAAAGAGTCATTAGGGAATGGGATAAGGGGGGCCGGTCCTATTCTGTCACAGATTATGAGATTTCAATTAAGAGGCTGAAGATTGGATTGTGATTTCCATTCTATAAAGATGTTAAATCTATAGTTTGAAACAATAAGAGAGAGTAAGTGAAAGAGGGAGATGATGATATGTGTCCAAATACTTACATTGATGCAACTAATGTGAGGCATCAGACATTTTGGTCAAATATCTACCTTTTGGTGATTTGTCATGATATTTTCTGCTGAAAGTTTTTCATGATTTCTGAATTTCAGAATTAATTTCTGAACAATACTTGCATAGAAATCTCTCAGTCTAGGATGCAGTGCTGACATTACAAAAACAACCATTTCCAAAACAAATGATATGAGAATGTTTAACCCATAACTATTTAAACGTCTATGTTTAAATTTGGATAACAGACCTCTAAGTCAGCCAGCACAACAATAACTTTCATGACAGTTGATCTCAATTATTTTGACTTTACTAAGAGAAGTTGGGATTGTCCTACAATGATCATGAGAATGAGAACTAAAATCTCAACAGGGAAAGAGGACCCCAAAACAAAGAGGATCAGTCTTGTCTAACCCTGAATGGATTCCAGAAACCAACATTTTTGCCACTGTGTCAAAAGGCAGGGATAACATGTCTGTGAGTTCCCTGGTGGATCGATCACAGAGTGCAGCAGAGTTTTCGCAGCTCAAGGAAGAACATAAATGATTATTACTTCATGGAAATGCGATCAGAGTTTTTCAGAGTTCTACAGCAGACGCAGTAGTTCTTCTGCATTAGCGTCTCGGTCTGATTGCGTTTCCATGAAGTAATGATAAATTTTCCGCTGCACTCGGTCATTGTCTTGTCAGGGCTTCCCCACAAACAAGCGACTGCTGGAAGAGAGTGGGTTAGTTGTGTTTGGTCTCTTTGCTAAAGCTAAAAAGATGTTTGGTGGCTAGTTATATGGCTTGGACCCTATATGTACCGTTGATGAAGTTAGGTGCTGTTCCGAGCATTATTTGTGGCTATAGAGTGGCTTTTTGGTTGAGATTTGCGTGTGGAGACATAGACTGCTGTGTATTGCTATTGTATGGTCGTTGCTGAAGTTGGTGTAACTAGAGAAGCAAGCAGTCGGCAACATTCATCTCTCAAGGCGGTGTCTAACTCAGTGTGATGGTGTGTTTGACCCTAAATTAAGGTTATGTCAGAATATCCCTTTAACATTTTTTTTGGATGAGGCATCTGCAAAATCACACTTGACCCACCTTGGTGTTCTTAAAGGCACAACCTTGACTATCTGCCCAAAAACTTAAAGTGCATGTCAAATAATCCTCCCCATTGCTATGTTAAAAGTTGATGCCATCATCTCCTCCAGTCATGAATACTTGGCCTGAGCAGAGTATTGGGACAGATGTGGAATGCCACACCTCTGCTCAAGAGGTGCACAAGTATATTTAAGGTCTGCTTACACACATACACAAACTCACACATAATTGGATTTTAGCAAATATGAAAAGTCCCAATTTGCATCTACACTTCCTCAATTCATAACTTTTTTTCTCTTTTTTTGGGGAGAGGATGGGGAGAGAGGGGTGGATGGGGATGAAGTTGCCAAACTCCTTCCCCATTGTGTTTTTCCCAGTGCGGTGCTGGGATAGTTTGGAGAGCTTGCTGTGTTCCCGCGGCGACAGACTGCGGCCCCTCTCTGCCGCGCTCAAGGGCCCTTGAGGCGGCCATTATCTGGACGCCCGCCTCGCTGAGGCATATGGGTAATTACTGAGCTAATAGAGTGATGGAGGGAGAGGCAGAGGCAGGAGCCTAGGCCAATTAGATGATGCATTAGTGCTCTGTCTTTTGTAAGCACCTAATGTGTGGGGAAAGGATGGGGTAGATAGAGAAAACGTGTCATTTCTGAAGGGTCAGGATCCTTGAGCAAATGCAAACAGACTCTCTCTCTCTCACACACGCATACACACACACTTATGGGACTCACTTGTGCACAGTTGCCTCGCACATTCACAATTTCATGTGTGCGTGCATTCACACATAGACACTGAGACCACATTTGCACAATTGCACTTAGAACGCACACACAAACACACACACACACGCACACAAACATGTGCGCGCACACACAAACAGAGGCATGTACACACACTGATTACTGAGCTTTGTTTTGCTCTTTTCTCTAAGTGTCTGAAGAGTGTGAAGTCGTAATTATTGCACACTCTGGCTCTACCTCATGCCTCACACACACATTCATGCATAAGCACATAAACACACACGCACACACACACAGACCAAATGCAGATGAGTCCAAATAAACGAGGAGACCCTGCCCAGTCTATTGAGGTCTGCTATGAGAATCCACTCCATCTATTACATTAAAGAGGCTGCCTAATGACGGCCACAGCTGTAATCACGCTCAGCTGAAGCATTTTACACCCCGCTTCTTTGTTTTCACCTATTATCATCCATCCCACAAAGGAGAGAAATGCTATCTCAAGCATCAGCACCATGTTTTGAGTTAAGAATGTGCCTTTTATGTCATCATCCAGTTTTGTCTCATTGTGAATCAGTGTTTTGGCAGTTGCAGCTGGAGTCATTGAAGTTGGCAGGCAACAGGAGGAAAAGAAAGTTGACAGTTTGTTGCAGAGTTTTTCGTCTTTGTTTAACAGATTGCAATGCAAAACAACAACTTTCACTTTCAGAAGCCTTTAGATGAAAAAAAAGAGTTTTAGAGAAAGAAATGTTGCATAGTGTTGGAGCAAAATCTTTAAAACTTTCCTTAAAAACACAGTGTATCTAAGTTGACACTTTGTATGAAACTTTATTACATTTGCTTATTGTGTGACAACTTTACACTTCACATGAAAATGATCACAACTGCATTGTTAGACAAAAGTATATGATCAACTCTCCAAATCAACCTCATCATTTCCTTAGTTACAGTAACTCCAGGGTCCTTTGACATAGTACTTGTGGCCACTTTACTGCCAAACCCCACAATTTCAGACCTACAGGATGTGTGTGTGAAGTAGCCTTGTTTGTGATTCGGTCTCAATAAATGATACTGTAATAGCTTTGAATGATTATTATCCATCAGAAATAGCAGCTCCCATTATCAAACAAAAGACAACGATATCATCATCGAAATGGGGAAATAGAGGAGGGGTCTACTGTGTTCGGTGTTTTAATGACTTTGTAGACTTTACAGTTGTCCTGATTGACGTTTTAAATAAATACAGACCAGCTACACGTCTATGACCTTGTTGCTGCTGTGAGACAATGTGTGAAGTTAGTGGGCGATTATTGGTAATGGTGAAGCCACGGCTTTCCCATCATGTGGTTTTTGTTTTATGCTGGCTGTTGAAATACCTTAATTGTGCCTAATTGAGGCCCAACTTTGATAAAGAGAAAGAGGAGGGGGTAAACTCCACCACGCTTGCATTTTCACAGATGCATTGATCCTTTGTGCAGTAGGGGTAGCTTTGGGGAGGTTCAAAAATATTCCCAGACTGAATCACCTTGAGGAGCTTGCTTCAGGCTATTCTTAGCCCCCCTGATTCACAGATGAAAGCTGCTCACAGACACGAGCTGGCATCAAAATATGTTTTAAAGACCCTTGATAAGATGTTGTGTCTGCTCTACAACCTCTGCCTCCTGAGCATGCTTCATTGATGCGAAGATTATCCTATATTTTCATTCAACTGCCAATAATGTGTGAGGAACTACAATTGAGTCCAACAAAAAAGATGTGAGAATCTTCATTGGTCCTATCAAGCTGCAACCAGTGAGGTTATTAAATAAAGTCAATACAGACCTACAAAAAAACAAGTTCCTTGATTAGAACAGGTTCCAAAAACGAATGGATCCCATTATGTTTCATGTCAAGATGTCCAGTTTGTTGCAGAAATTGAATATGGTTAAAGCACATCACAAAAATAATGGCTTGGATTTCCACAGCCCATTATTTCTATTTGTAATTGTGACCACGAGGAATAGAAAAATATTGGGGGCCTGGCTAAGAAAGTGTGCTGCAGCTGTTTGCTAAGAGACTAGAAGTCTGCCTCGGCTCTGCCTCTGTCTCGAGAGATCAGAAGTTGAGTCTGTATTTTCAAGATTGCAACTGCCATCATTTGGTCACTTAACACCTCTTCAGAAACCAATAGGTGTTGTTAGCAAGACCAATTCCATATTTTATACAGTCTGTGTTTCTTAACCGTAACACTCCTACCATAACTTTGGTCTGAACGTGCCTCACTAAACTCAGCCAATCGTCGCAGTTAGACAGGGCAAGAAAAACACAGACAGCCAAACCTCATTGATGCCATGTTGTTCTGTCACTGATACACTGTCTTTTTATTTCAAACAACTTTTCTCTGCAATATATCAAGTAATCAAGCATAAATATCATAATAAAGCTGGATAAGAAAGACAGTACAGAACGGGAAGCAAGCCCAAAGGATGGTGAACTGGGAAGAGGGCCTACATGTGATCTACAGACTGTCCCAAGACAGTCAGATAACAGGAGGCATGATAGTCCTACAGCTTCAAGTTTAAAACATGTCAAGGTAAAAAAAGAAAAACACACAGGTCTAGTTACAAGAAACATTTGACAATAATGTAAGGTAACACCAGATAAACCTTTTTGGACCACTAAATAAATGTTTCTCATTATACAGATGATACTCAGTTAAATTAACCACTGAGGGCAAAGGAAACCAACAATTTAGACTTAAAGACCCAAAGAGCTAGAGGACCAGTAGTTTTCTTGTTCTTAACTCTGGCAAAACTCTCTAAAACCAATGCAGAGAAGAAGTCCATCCATTAGGACTGGGTTAATAATGCTGCATTAGTTTGTCTACATTTAGTCCTCGTAAAACCTTAAATAAAATCTTCATTTTTTTACATCTACAAAGCTCTGGATAGTCTTCAGAACCTTCACTAAATGTCCTATTATCCCCTCAGGACATTGCACCCTTGAAACCAGGCTTGCTTGTAGAATCGGAAGTCTTTAATTGGAGGCAGAGCCGTCACTTATAAGACCCTTTGCTTCGGACTTACCTTCCAGGTTGGATCCTAAAAGAAGACATCATGCCTACTGTAAAAGTTGACTTTCCTCCATGATAAATCTTATAATAAGAAAATATTAAGCAAACCTTACACTGGCCCCCAGTTATGCTGCTTAAAGCTTAGACTGCCTGAGGACTCCATCCAACAAGATCTTGTCTCCCACTTGGTCTTTCCAAATCTATGGAACCCTGTTCCATTAAACGAAAACTACCATGTACCACATCAATCATGAATCTTTCCCTTGTACAGTTTCGTATAGTTCATGTAGTGGATGTCTGGGGTTCATATAAAAAAATGTTAATAGAGAAAGTTTGACACGTTCAGTACACACTCAAGAAAACAAACAAGGTTTAACTACCCTCCTGTCTGTGAAGTATAAATGTGTGTTAAAGAGATTTACATACTTTACATAAGCCTAACAGGCTGTGTAAATACCTCTTAGCAAACAAGACAGTAGATTTAGCCTCCTCCTCCAGCCGCTGGTTGTCAGTGATACAACTGAGTAACGGACTCTGGGACGGCCAAGCTGCAAACAAAACACATGCTAATGTGTGACCTGGCTCTCCAGTCTCACCTCCTGCGATAGAGAACCATAGTCCTCAAGTACAGCCAACCTGGTCCTTAATCTGTCAATGGGAGGCCCTTCTCTTCCAATATTCAGACACATAACCATCCTTCCATCCTCCAGACAGAGAGCCAAACTCCACCCACTCAGTGCCCCCTGCCCTGGGTAAGACCAGTCCCCATCTCCTCTGGGTTTAAGGGCCCTTCAGACGTCTACTGAGAAAGAGCAGAGGTGTGGGAAAAAGAGGAAGAAGAGATGAGTAAAGCACAGAAAGGCCTGAAGAGAGGGGAGAAAATGTTTTAAAAAAGGGACGACAGTGAAGTGTGAAAAGGGAAAGATTTGAGGAGAAGGCAGAAGAGATGAATATTGCATCGGGCCCCTGAGGGTTGTAGCTATAGTTCACTTTGTGTATTAATGTCTGAAGCTCTGGTATTCTCTGTCATGCTAATCTCACTGTGTTTCTTTGTTGTGTTGGCTGGTGTCTGCCAGTGTCACATACACTCATCTCTGCTCTCTTCCTCTGCTTTCTTCTCTTTATGTGCCGCTCTTTTGGAGTGGACGATCAGAGGGAGTAATAGGGGGTAAACAGTGCTGTTGTCTAAAAGGATCACATTTGAATAACTAATACGTTGTTTAGCATTAGCATACATTAATTATTCAGGCCTGCAAAGGTGCTTGCCATTTTCCCAATAAGCTTCAGTTGTTTTTTCAGTTGCTGTTGACAGAAGGAATGCTTCCAGGAATTAGGAAACATGAAAGAAAAAAGGAAAAAAGGAAACCGTTAAAAGCACCTCAGCTTGAAGTCATCAGCTCAGTAGACCCTCGGGCTGATTGGTGCAACATCCACTTTTGTTTCACTATTTTTTTTTTTTAGGGAAAACAATCAAAGAGGGAAATTTCAGAGGTGTGTTGAACAGTCTGCAAGCTGTTTTTCAGCTTCCTCCTGATTACTTTATCGGTTTGAAATCTTGGATGGGAAGAGGAATTGCGAGAGCCAGAATTTCCTGGAGGTAGCATATCTTTCAAGTCTCAGTTGGTGTGGATGGAGGAGAGGAGAGGGGGGTCTCCTCCTGCGTGTTTATCCACAGTAATCAGGAGTCCGTGGAGCAGGAGCGGAGGCTTGGCAGTGAAGGGACCCTGCCACATTAGAGAGGAATGAATAGCAATGTGCCAAGCCTGGCACGGCAACGTTTTAGACACAGCATCCTTTCTGATTTGGTCAAAACTTAGGAGCAAGAGAGAGAGAGAGAGAGAGAGAGAGACAGCGAGCGAAAGGCGTTGAGACTGTTAATCTGGAGCAAACTGGACCGATGTTTCAGTTTTGTTGTGTTGTTTTTTTCCTTTTTTCTTCCCTTCGCCCATGAACTTTTGCAGCAAAGCAATGGGGAGGAACAAAAGAAGCTGTTCTGGGTTGACAAAGAGGAGAATAGATGGTATGCGAACGACAAGCTGCCATCTGCTCTGGAGGACGACCAAAATCTTGACACACTTCAGCAATCCCACAATCCCCTGCTCCAGGAGCGTTCCAGGCGCCCCATTCATACTCTCCCCTTCGCTCCCAGAGTCTGTGTGATTTCCCTCTTTTCTCTCCTCCTCAATTAAGTCATTAATTCCTTTCTTCGCCCCCCTCTTAATGACCGTAGAGGCACAAACAAGCCCTGGTTGCTTCCTATTGAGGCCCTATGATTGGGCATAATTGCTGCGAGGGCCTAAGTACGGGGAAGCATGAACGAGGGCGGAGGGAAGCATTGTTTTCCAGTGGCAGCAAAGAGCTAAGCAAAGAAGAAGATGCACATTAAGTGGGACCCTTCTTCTCTTGACCCTCGCCACACTAGTGTCAGTGAACATTCACCTATCCCATACGTAGAAACGGTGACAAGGAATTGAGCGAATCTGGACTTGGGAGCAAAAAAGGGGGAAACATGCTAGAATTGAGCCTGATAGAAAACACAGCAGATTGCATAAATTTCCATGCTAAACAGCAGATCCTTTGTCCATCTCCTAATTATTATGACACATCATGTCTTCATCATGCAAGTTTCAAGTCTGCCATGTGTTGAGTGCTTCAGGGGGAAGCTGCTTTTGATCGCTGCAAAAGGAAACAGCTTTTCCACCAAAGACATGCCTAAAAATATTCATTCAAAAATGTGAAAATCTGTTAATAAGATAGCTTGAAAATAAGTTATATTTTGAAAGGTTTTATGAACTGCAAGGTGAGAGCCATTGACTTGACAGTGATATGGACTGTGAACCTCCATCTCCTACAAAAAAAGAAAAAAAAAGAAAGAAGTGAGTTGTCGACTTTCGGCAATGGTGACATATTTCTGAGCCAATAAATGCCAAGCAGCAATCTGATGGGTGGAACGGCTTGACATTACACCTCTGCTGTCAACCAAAGCACTCTTTAAACTTACTCATAAAATGTCAAAGATCCCTGAAGTGGGTACAGTCTGCAGTTTACGTGCGTAAATTTTTCAAAAGATTTTTCTAGCCATTGCTCTTCTACTCTGTTAATCATTTAAAGAAGCTGCAGGAGCCCTAAACTTTTTCATCAGAGCTTCAAATCAAGATATCACATCCCCTTTTGTTCAAATCAAATAAAGAAGTAAAATTCATTTTTTATGAACACTTGCCTATAAACCAGTATAAAATAAGTGTCAGCTAGTCAATGGAGGGCGCTAGGGCACCCACCCATCGCTCTACACAAGGAGAATGGCAGACCAACAACGAAAAAGAGTTTTAAAAATGAACTTAAAACATACAAAGGTTTTTTGTTTGTTTGTTTTTTTTAAATCAAGGTTAATATTTCATAGCCTTGAGTGAAAAAGCTGCAGTGAGTCAACTTTTAGATCCATGTTGTTCTGCTTGTCTCAAGTTACTGACCGGTCACCTGTCTCTGGTCTTGAAGGAAAGCTTTTTTCCCCTGGGCCTTCAGTTGCTGTCATTATAAGTTGCATATACACATTTGCTCTTCTTCAGTACGTAAACTGAGGGTGTTGGCAATTGCACTAGGACTACATTATGCACCACAAGCCTTGGACCAGACATGTAGTGTCACAGTAAGTCCATCATATGGTGAGAGTCATTGAGTCTACTGGACAAAGTTACAAGCTAGAGTCACACAGAGAAGTGTTCCCCAAAAAATAACCCAGTCAAGTCTGAAAATAATGCTGTTATAAAGGTCTTTGCAAGAGAAGCTGAGAGTTAAAGAGCTTGGACCTGATCACCTTGACATTTATATTAACTAGCATTTAATCAACAGAAGTAGAAATTACACTTGGTTGTTTTGATGGTGCCAGTTTACTGTATGGCATATACAGCTGGCAGGTACTTAGGGGAACTCCAAGATTGTTTGCTGTGTTTCCTTTCCTTCCTGTCATCCTTGTTTTGATATAGTTTGTGGCTTGGATTGGACAATAAATCAATCTCAATTTAGGAGAATATCACAACACATAATCATATTTAGAATCAGACATTGTGAATGGGTATGGAGGAACAGCAGAAATAACCACGACAGTCTGCAGTTGTCTGCCTGCAGCTGGAGTCCTGCATTACTTTATGTACTGTACATGGCCACTTCCAGGAAGGAGAGCAGTAGTTTAGCAGGTTACAGTCTTCAGTGAATAACGGCAAAGTAGAATCAAGCTATCAGATCAGTGAACTGTTTGGAAAATTGGTAGTTGTAATTGATTTGAATGGATGCCTGGCTTAAAGAACCCATAAGACTTTTTAAAGCTTCATATCCATATGCGTACCTAATAGTTATTTTATCTGTATTTCTGCACTTTTTTCTGGAAGTTTATGGAAACTGACCAAATGTTACCACCAGCAATTATAGGGGCAAGTTAGCTAGCAGTCCAAGCCAGACCAGCATGAAACAACAAAGATCACTTTAAAAAAGATGTGAAAAGATGCAAGTTGAACAATGAACATTTTACATTAACTTGTCTTACTGATATTGCCAGGATAAGAGTGCCATGCCCACATGTTTTGATGAATTAAATGGTTTCAATTCAGTTTCCATCTTTGTCGTCAAGAACTTTCGGACTCTTCTTCTTTGGTGTAATTTGAGACTCTGAAAGGTGCCCTCTGGTGGTGGATGCATAGTTTAATATCCATTTCTACATAAAGTAGCTGTAGTCCAAACTATTCCACAAAGGGCCGGTGTTGCTGCAGGTATTTCTTCCAACCAAGCAGCAGCACACCAGACTTTATTCATTTCATCAGCTGATCTCAGTCTTCAGACAGCTGATTGGTCAGACTGCGTGCTCTTGATTGGTATAGTTTGGACATGCCTGTATAGGGTGAGGTAGTGACACTACATAGCTAAAACATATGGATCTATTTCATATATACAGCATGCAAAGATCAGTCCACATGAAAACTGACATCATGTTATTTAGTCATTTTGAATATTGATATAAAAGCCTTCATTTGGGACCAAGGTACTCCTCCACCTAGCCAAAATAAAATAAAAAAATACCATTAAGAAATAATAAACATTGGAATTGTTTTTGCCATATTGCCCATCTTTATTCTGCCAGAATATTTTTCTAAAATCCTAACAGGTTTCTTTTACTTAAACAAGCCTGGCGCTTGGTTCAGAAAAGAAAGACTGAGGATTGGAAATGAATGGCAAGCTGTGCAAGGCAGCAATGGTTTCTAGTGAACAAAGTCCACCAAGGAGGGAGGAGAGTCCAACAGTGCTCCCCAGAATCAGCCGATTTGTGTGGCTGATTGTACATTATGTGGCCATCTGCAAAAAAAATAAATAAAAGTATTTGCTGTGTGAATGTGTGTATGTGTGTTGGGGGGCAGGGCTTGGTCAGATGAGGGATGTGCAGGAATTAAACACTCTTTAACAACACATTTTTGGGATAAATGTATTTTTGAAATACTCACAGATTGCTCCACTTTTAGATGCTGGGAGGTAAAAAAAAAAAAAAAAAGATAGAAATGAGAAATGGAGAGAGAGAGAGAGAGAGAGGGAACAGATATAGTAAATCTCCAGATTAGAGATTAGCCATAGTAGCAGATTTAAAGGGGTGTCTGGTCAGCCGCCAACCTGCTCAGGCATCTATCTGGTTTCTGCTGGCCTGGCCTGGCCTGCCATGGTTCTTCTAAGTAGATCACTCAGTCCTTACTAAGGACGCCATGCTAGTGCTGTTATCTCTTACAGTCCCTTTCTTTGTCTATCTCAGAGCAGGAGACAAAAGGTTGTGGTTGAGTTGGTCTTGGGCGGAGGATGGGGTGTATGGAAAGCATTTTGTTGGGTCTTTCCTGCTGAAAACCCAGGCTATTTTGGTCCTCTTCCCAATATGATCCCTCCTCAAAATGAAACTCCAAAAGCCCCTTTGCTAATGTTCAGATCAGAGGAGCAGTTGAGCATTACCATGGTCAGCTCACTTTTTCAGTGTCAGGGAGAGGTGGAGGGGATGGAGAAAGGCAGGGTTGGCACAGTTACTTCTTTTTAATGTGTATCGGTGAAAGTGGGTTTTTGCGTGATGCAGTGGGCAATGTTCCTCTTGGCTCTAATGATTATCTTTGACATTTTTAGGCCCTGTAAGCACTTCTTATTGAAAACTAATTCCAGTTTTAACATGGGTGTAAGTAATCTGCTATAATCGTCACATTTATCCAAGCTGCCCTCCCCTTTTATGTATGCACAGAAAAGGAGTGGGTCAAATAACTATTACACACCCTCATGGTGTAAATCCCATTGAGGCTAAGCTTTGGGGGGTTGGGCCCCAAAGGTAAGAGGTTAAATATGATTTGTGAGAACCTTTACTGTATTGGTCATTTAACCCTTCATATCTTTTTAATCGGGTTTTGGGACATGTTTAAACAGACATTTTAGGCATCTGTTTACTCTCTAAATCTCTTGAGCATACACACTCATTGTCAACAGACAGACACAAGTGCAAGCGCACTGATCCAGAGACTTCACATAAATTGCAATACTTCACTAATAAATGGTCTAAATCAGTTGGTCTCAAAGTTTGGTTGACTGCCTGGTGGGCCATTTCTAAATAGTATGTTAGGTGTATTAACTATTTGTTTAAATTGTAGAGGCTTACGGTCATTTTCCTTTTAAATCAATTTTTTATGTCCACACTGCCCAGTTGAAAATGAACACTATTTGTTGCCTGGTGCTTTTTGAAGGAAGCTGTAAGGGCCAATCCCAGTTGTACTAGGGTGACCATATTCTGATTTCCCAAAAAGAGAACATGACTATGCAGGGGCAGAGTCATGGAGTCCCTCAAAGTTAATTTTGAGAGTTTTTGGGGACGGATTGAGTGTCTTTTACATGATTCTAACTCAGTAAGTCCACGTGACACAAACTTGAAACTTACGTGCAAAACCACAGACATTTGAAGAATTTTATAAACTTCCCCGGACAAATCGGGACAGCCCTGACAGCCCCCCTAAAAGAGGACATGTCCGGGTAAAAGAGGATGTATGGTCACCCTAATTGTACGCCTTAGCCCTTGTCTTACCCCTTAGCCCTCGGTTTCATGCCTAGTGAAGGAGTGTCCCAATTCTCTGTAAGGTTAAGGGGAAAGGGCTAAGAGCAGGGGGTACACAGCTCTTAAAACGAAGGCCAACTGGGACCTCACTTGAAAGCAAGGGGTAAGATTTTTATATGATTTTCATAGTAATGACACTTGTGTTTTTTATCAGATAATTATTCCTTTGCTACTCCATGTAAATATTAGGTATGTTTTGAATTGTTTGCATTTTAAAATTACATGTTATGACGAACTAGCTCACTAAGTTATAGCAATGATAGTTACACTGATGTCAGACTAGGGTCACAAATTCACAGCAAGCAGACTGTCCAACTATGTATTTCATTTCATGAAAGAATGATCAGACAGCAAAGCTACGTTTGGTACATTAATAACCGCTGACATAGAAGCTACATCAGAAGCTTTTACATATGCTCTTCAACTGCTCTTGCTGATAATAGTTAATAACGGCTAAACATTAGTACATTAGGTAATTAGGTAATCATTGATTACCGGTATTGTTACATCAGCCTATGACACAGCCAGCAAGTAGCAAGGCATGATGATGTAGCGAGAATCGAGTGGCGTCTCATTTCTTAGGGGCGTGTTTTCACCCCTTTAAGAAGTAAGATGAAGGGAAGGGGGTAAGAGTGACAATTGGGATTGGCCCTAAGTCTCCTGAAGCTCTATGGAAAATACTGAATTACTTTTCAGCATGACAGCTGGGCTACCTGACATTACGTAGCCGGTCCCATCAATATTTGGGGGATTGTGAAAAGAACAGCCTCATGGCAACATTGACTGAAACATGCATGACAGTGCTGGACTTTGAGTTGTATGGCTTTATTGATGTTTTTCTAGTTGTGGACACAGAAACAGTCTCGGTAATGACCTTGAATGACATGTACAGACATATCACCGTTGATGGCACAGTGCAATGTCTTGGTATTCAAGTGGCACAAACAGGGATTGTCAAAACCGAGACATACTGTACATGTGAGTGTTGTATGGTTATTTGTTGGACACAGAGCCAAATAACAGGTTAAACTGGGATGTATGGTCACTCTAACATAAAGGGCTTAGGGGGTATATGGGGTACTTCCCAAAGTGAGTGGTCTGCTCAGAACTAGAATGGAAGCTAGGCTATCAACTGCAACAGACTGCATCAACTCTGCCTTAAAATTCAGCTGACTTTGAAAGGCCTCAAGTCGTATACTAATGAGACTGTAACCTGTACTACCAGGTAACTTCAAAATCTCTCCTGCTCTCAAGTTACCACCAGGGCAGGGATATGAATAAAAGATGGTAACAGTCTTAATGACATTATAGTTCATGGAAAGACATGTTGAATATAACTGATGATGGGTGCCACTTTGGAGATGCTGACTCAACCTCGCTTTTGATCAATGTTGAAACAGAGGAGTTAAAGGTAGGGTTGGTAACCTGATTTAGATACACTTTTTGTTATTCTGGTTAAAATGATCTTTATGTTCTGATGGCAATCAATACATGATATGTTTTTAAAAAAGAGAGAAACATAGCCACTATCTATGGCAGGAGTAAAACGGAAAACACCAACCAACCACATCCTGTGGGTCCCACATTTTTTAACCAATCAAATCCTGTGCTTACCTACTGCATGTACATGTTGCCGGCATGCACTGGTCCTGATTCAATGCACATAGCCGAGTTGAGAGGGATACAACTTCGCTGGAGAATGGCAGAGAAACTACCTATACTCAGATTAATGGTGACGGCTCCTCCTGCAAAAAAAGAGAAAGAAAAAAAAAAGACAGAGACAGAGAAGGCCGAAGCAAGACTGAGTTTGGAGAAAGCAAGAGCGAAAATGAAAGTCAACATCGGGACGGCTTTTCAACGATGGAGAGAACTTAAAGAGGTCAAGGGCTTTTAAAGTGATGCTATGGTCGCTCATTTTCTGTTGGGAAGGTACGTTGAGGGTTTGTTTCAGGGCGATTTTAATCTTGATCAAGTATTTAACCATGTTGCCGGTTATGTGGTCACCCCAATGCTAACATTACTGTCTTTGTCCCTGCTGTGCAAAGACTTCCCAATCTAAAGTCCCAAAATTTTGAGTCTGTGGTTTTGAATCAGTGGACAGCAGCGCTTGTGCATGTGAGCAGGGCATTGATTCGGAGGAGCTCCAAAGGGAAGGGAGAGGGGCTAGACGAAGGGCTAAGGAGATGCTACATTCAAATTCATGCTAGTTTGCTGTGATTACTAACCCTACCTTCAAGACAAGCTTTTAGCCCTGTGAGAACAGTGTACCCATTCAGATGTGCTGCTAGTTATTTAAATTTACGTGGCTCTTACTCTTCATTATCTTTACAATTGCGTCATCTACATTGCGTACCGATCAATAAATAAGCTAAATGCCCCAAACCATTTCATTTCAAATCTGAACATTTTAACATGGGGCTTTATGGGATTCTTTGGCTTCTGCAGCAAGTCCTAAGTGGACGTTTGAGGAACTGAAGTTCTGATTGCGCTTTCAAAATATTCATTCATATGTCATTACCACTGCCCCCACCCCACCCCCCTCCACTTTTCCCTCATCTGATGAGCTGTTCATGTGCTGCAGCAGAAGGAACATGTATGTGTGCCTGGTTATAAATAAAGGGACTAAGCTGACCAGGATCCTCTTGGGCCCTTTTCTAATGACAAGTACTTCATTCAACCCTAATGCGAAATCACCACACTATTCCTTTAAATTCCAGGGTTATTGTTTTAATATTAACGTTTAAGTCGAAAAAAGGCTGCAAAGGAGAAAAAGTAGACACAACTTGAGTGTAACAATATAAAATCACTTACTCTCTCGAAATAAAACAAAATTACGTCACAGTTTTTTACACTTTGGACACAGTGCTACACAAAGACTGAGCTGCTGTATCTTGCTCTCCTGCATTATTCCTCTCTAAGCTGCTTACAACCCAGTTGTGGTCTGATACCGAGATGAAATCTTGGAGAGGCGTGTCTCTGGACCCAGAAAGCGGTGGCCACTGATTGAAGAATAGAGCTCTTGGATGAAGAACGTGCTCGGGGGGTATCGCGCACACCCCAAAAGACAGTGGGACACAATGAGAAATCACAGCTCTTTCACTTTCTGTCCATCTGCCCGCCACGGAGCGTGCTCAGTGTGTGCCACTTGGCTTAATTCTGTCCCATCAGCCACCACAAAAGCCCCACGATCCAATCGGAGGGGATCACACCCGGGCCAAGACCATGAGACGGGGAGCCAAGGAACAGACCAGAATCAACAGCCCATTCTCCCAAGATCACACACACACACACACACACACACACACACACACACACACACACACACACACACACACACACACACACACACACACACAGCGAAAATAAGGGAGCAAAAGAGACACCAAAAAGATTATAGAGCAGAAAAGCGAGGAAAGTGTGGATAGCAATATTTTCACATGTAATTCTTTTGGACGAGCCACTTCCATCTCTGCCTCCGGGGATGGATGAAGAGAGGAGGCAGAAGTCAAACAAAAAACGAGGGAGAAAAAGTTACCATATGTTACAGCTGGTATGCCATTTTTTTGACAGGCCTGGAGATCAGGGTAAAAAGATGAGGACAGAAAAATGCTTTTTCCAAATACCTCACATTCTCTCTCTCCCTCTCTCTCTCTTTCTCTCTTCCTCTCTTTCTCTTTCTCTCTCTCTGGCTGTTAATTGTGTGAGAGGAGGTCATCAGTAGCAGTGCATTAGAATAATGGAAATAGATGGCAGAGACCTACGGATGGCAACACAAGCCATCTTCCCTATTTGCATGGCTGTGTGCTCCAGGACAATTATGTCATTATCATAGACCTCTGTGTGTGTGTGTGTGTGTGTGTGTGTGTGTGTGTGTGTGTGTGTGTGTGTGTGTGTGTGTGTGTGTGTGTGTGTTGCCTGTAAGTGTGTGTGCAGGCTGACAGGTGGGCTAACGAAGCTGCAAAGTGCCAAGGAAATCTGAACTTGCACTTTCTATGTTGCCTTTTAAAATCACTTTGAAAAGTAAGTTCTCTGTCTCTCCTGTTTTTTTTTTTTCTTTTAATTTATTCTGTTAAACTTGAAATTTTGTTGCAGGGGTCACTTCTGGTTTCTCTGCAAAAAGTGTCTATTCAGTTAATCTCAAAGAAACTACAATTCGCCGCCAAGAGTTTGGAGGGAGTTTTTCTCTCTGTTAGAAATGAACTGATGTTGGATGAAAGTTAGATTAGCTTAGTGAAAGGACTGCTAGCAGAGGTATTTCGGAGTCATTCTGGTGAAATGGGGAAACTTTTTTGTGTTGGTAAGAACCAAATTTGTGGCAAGTCTTTAAGAACTGGATGTTCCCTCATTTCAATTCTGTATGTTACACCATCCTGCTGCTTGTTGTAGCCTCATGCCTCATGTCAGAGTAGGGATGGAGGTGTTTAATTTTTGAAGCTGGTACTTTTATGGACCCTACTAAATGGTACAAATCTTTATCAGTCATGCCATTTGCTGTTAGTTGGTGTGAAGAGAGGATAATACATCTTTACTGGAACTGGTATTGTTTTTTGGTTTGTTTGTTTGTGTTTTTTTCACAAACCTTTTTCACCTTTGCTCATCAGTCAGTTAAAGGCGGGATAGGCAGGAATCCTTTAAAGAAGCACCTTTTTGTGGTGTATATACAAAAAAATCTTTTAATATCAGTCAATAGCTATTAGTTACTGATGGCATTTGGTAATAACAAGATATTACTGTATTCTCTTATGCCTGTGTAGTCAACATTTAAAATTTTTGAGGGGCATGGTCATTCTGACTGTAAACAAAGCCGTTCTTCACCTCCCCAACCTGACTGGTTGTGAGGCAGATGCTGCTTCCTCATGTTGTGAGGCACGCTTCACGTCCTTGAATAATGTGCATGAGCCAAAACAGAGTTCGCGTGCTACAACATAGGACAGTAGCAGGCAACCAGAATGTACGGAAAATTGTCTGAATCTGATTGGTTGGAACCAATCAGGTTGTTGGCCACAACGGCCAACACAAGCAAGAAAACAAAGTAAATACCGGAATAACAGGCGCTGAAAAAGGAGGTAGACCACCCGGACAAAAGCTAAAAAGCCGGGTCAACATCAATGAAGCATAAACAATGGGGGATACTATGGGCTCTTGCGGACCCTGTAACCTTTTCTACTAGTTGTAGAAGTCCTACAAACATTGTAGTCTGGTAGTCTGTTGGCATCTACAGTAGCGCCAATGCTTTTTACTTTCACGTTGACTGGGCCCCATTTGTAATTAAGGTGCACTTTAAATCCTTAAATTTTCTCAAAAATTGACAGTGCGCCTCAAAATCCAGTGTGCCTTATGGCCCAAAAAATACAGTATTTATCTGCATTATATCTGAATTTAAGATATATGTACGATTACTTGTTGTCATTACTGACCGATTTTATGTGGTACAATGAGCTCAAAAATCTGTCGAAATGTGTTAGTACGACTTCGGTAAGCAACAAAGCCACTACGCTCAATGGGTATTTGGAGCATTACGGTAACTGTTGTCTGAGCTTTCACGAAAGCTGGAATCATCACTGAGCAGCCAAGTACTGGTAACAGCAACGAGACTGACTCGGATAATGACGTGAGGGATCTGGGCATGCTTGATGCCGAAATCGCACAGCTGTTTAACTCAGACACTGAAGATGAAGAATTCGATGGATTTGTGGAGGAGGAATGAATCAATAAGTAAGCGTATTTTTCTATACCGGAATTTGTTGTTACAATTGAGTTACATAGAGTTTGATTTACCAGACTGTGTTGTTTTGCTTGATGCGCCTTACAATCTGGTGCGCCTTATGTGTGAACATAGACACATTAATTCATAGTGTGCCTTATAATCCGGTGTGCCTTATGGCCCAAAAAATGCAGTATTTATCTGCATAATATCTGAATTTAATTGGAACGATACGAGTGAGCAGGAGCGTCTGTTTGTGGGCGGGGCTTGCTGGGGCAGAGAGGATGAGCTGAGAGGAAAACTGGTTGGGAGGGGTAGTGTTTACATTCAAGATTTCTCACAAAAACTGGCACTTCCTCAGATCCTGCCTACCCCACCTTTAACATTGCTTTTTTTAAAAACAGGAACAGTAAATGATGCTGCTTGTTTGTCAACCAGTGCATTCCTCCTAAGTTTTTTTTATTATTGATGGCTAGGAAATAGAATTAGGCTATGCTATAAGGAGATACAGCATTGCAACAAAGATCTGGTAAAAATAATGTGAATATACATATTGAGGACGGGATAACAGTCACCTTAACCAACTCTTAATCTTTAAGTTCTAATAAATTATTGACAATTCAGAAATACAAACCCTCTACCCAGCTCTTCAACATGGAATGTCCACAACTCTGTACAACAAGATCTTACCCCAAGCAAGGGGATTCCCATCTTATCCTTCCACTTGTCACCTTGTGACCCTGCCAGGCTATTTGAGGATCCAGACATGGGCCTTCCTCTGTTTCCAGGATGTGGAGGGGGAGAGTCCACAAAAGCTAAAGAAAATAGTCCAAACTCATTGACAGCATCTTCCATCCTTCCTCCTGTTTGTTCTCCAACCCTGAAATGAGTGTGACCTCTCAAAAATGGCGGGACCTCATCAGGGACCTCAGTCCTAGGAAAACACTGCTTAGAGAAGAGATGGGCGACCTTTCATCCGACAAGGATCCTCTAACTCTGCTGTCCTTGGCTGACACTTCCTTTACTCATCAAGGCGAGGAAGAGGAGGCCTCCTGCTTAACCATGTCACCTCTGTCATGGCGGATGTGGTCTGTCTGTCTGTGTGCCTGTGTGTGTGAATGTCTCCTCTTTTTCTATTGAGGTTTGTTCGCACTGAAATAAGTAATAACCCTTTGAGATCACCTGTAGGCTGGTGCTTTTCACACCACTTTCAAAACAGTGGGTAACATACAAAGTACATGTTTTGATGGAGGCAGGCAGATCACAAATTTAAAAAATTAGTATTGACATGACAAATCTGAGCAGTTATGATCATGGACAACAAGAGACCATTAAATCCATCAGCGGAGTCTTCAGGCTGTTTCGGTAGCGTCAGAGATGTTGGACAACATGCATTTATCTCACTAGCAGCCATCATTGTGGAGAAAAGGTGCGAGGTCCTTTTTTTCTGTGAAACCTCTTAGCGTCCCATAATCAGGAGTGATAATGTGTCTCATTCTATGCTAATGTGTGTGTTTTACAGCAATCAGGCGACAGGTGATGATAGCACACGCGCTGAGAGATGTTCTGCTGTGTTCATGTGAGGCCTGTGTGTGTGTGGGTGAGCGTGCAAGTGTGGACGCAAGGCACCATTAGTGACTTCCCAGGTCCTCTTCAGGAATACAATGGGCGGCGAAATTGCTTTAATGGAAAAAGGCTAATGTGAGACGCACACACACATGAACACATCCACACACACATGAACGCACCGCCTTAGCAAATCACTCAAGCCGCTGAGAGGTAGAAAAAGGGAGGATATTATCACTTACACTTGAAAAAATAGAGATGGAGGAGAGAGAATAGACAGCGAGGAGCGGGTTGGCGCTGCTCTTCTTCCACTTACTTCATGCTTCCACCCACTACAGTCAGTAGTTTTCCAAAACAGAAGCACAGAACCTCAAGTAAAGCAGCAGGGTTTTTTTTTTTTTTCAAACCTGTCTACCATCCTTAAACATGCAGGTCTGATTTGTGAAGAGAGGACTAGAAAGAGAACAGGAATGTCTGCGCAGAGTTGGGTGGCTTGAAACCTGTCTCTGCTCTGCCAGTGGTCATTTATGACCACAATTAGAAGTCTTTTCCCATTTTGTAACAACACAGACATACTTCTTATTGGTAAAAACATACTGTAAAGAATAACATAGCAACATTCAAACAAGAATCATCAGCAGGTCCAAAGCACAGAGGTTAAGTTCCTTTAGAACCAGATCATACAATCCCAAAACACATCCCGAGCATTTTAATGGCAAAGATATTTCTAAAAACATACACCAGTGAAACACTGTGAAAGAGTTCAATATTTTGATCAGGTATTTAAGTTTTAAATGTTATCGACCCCAGTTAAAGATGTAAAAAAAAGACAGAAAAAAAAGATTTTCAACTATCAGAATATTTCATTTCGGATTGAGTAAGTCACCTTCAAGCAGAATGAATACCTTGTATCTCTTCATCTAGTTCAGAACCTGCTGCCACAATCAGGGGGAGACAGCTGATTTGACAGTAATCGACACCCTCCACGAACAAGGTAAGCCATGGAAGATCATTGCTGAAAAAGCTGGCCATCAGCAGAGTGCTGTACCAAAGCATATTGAGGGAACTGTAAAGAAAATTTGATTGAAGACCTTGGTGGTCTGCTCCTGAACCATGCACTGTGTCAAGAAAGCTTTTACTCCAGTCAAGAAAAAATAAAAAACGAGTGACGCTCAGAGAATCAAAGTTCTCTTTTCTGATGTAAGTACATTTTAAATTTCATTTGGATATCAAGGTCTAGAGCAGTGGTTCCCAAGTCCAGTCATCAAGGCCCACTGTCCTGCATGTTTTGGATGTTTCCCTGCTCCAACACACCTGATTCAAATGATCAGCTCGTTATCAAGCTCTGTAATGGCTTAATAACGAGCTGATCATTTGAATCAGGTGTGTTGGAGCAGGGAAACATCCAAATCAAGCAGGACAGTGGGCCTCGAGGACTGGACTGGAGAACCACTGGTCTAGAGGAAAAGTGGAGAGGCTCAGAATCCAAAGTGTTTGAAGTCCAGTGAGACATTTTTGCAGTCTGTGCCATTTCTTCTGCTGTTGTTTGTCCACCATGTTTTATGGACTTCAAATTCAGTGCAGCCATCTACCAGGAGAATTAAGCGTACTTTATTCACAGTGCCATAGTTACAACCAAATGGTTTACTGACCATGATATACTATGCTATAGCTGTGAGATATTGTAAAAAGACTATGAGAAACCCTCAACGAACAAAATATAACACGCTACCATCAGATCAACATGGGCTTCAATAACACATCAGTGCCAAAGGCTTGATCACCTCCACATTAGGCCACATTGATACAGTAACTCATGGTAAAGCTGTCCAAGCAGAGTACAGTATTGGGTGTAGAAACAAGTATATTTTTTAGAAGTTGGACATAAATATATTGTCTATAAACCCAAATTATTGAAATTACAAAAAAATCTCTTTTGATGTGGTATTCTCGTTTTCTGAGATGCACCTGTATACATAAAACCTTAAAGTTTTATATAACAGCACTCCTGCAGCTGGGGTGCCACCTCTTTGGGTAGCACTCAGATCTTTTTCATTACAAGACTTGCTATTTCTTTATCCTGAATTCGAGTGCCTGTGTTCAGGTAAGATTTTCCTTCAAAGAGGGGTCAAGGTCAGGTAGCGACAAATCAATACTCCTTAATTCTGCTTGAAAAAAAAACAAAAAAGCTGACCTGAACCTTTTCCCTGAAGACCTTTTTTTCTTGCTTGGATATATCTAAAAATGTGCAATCATGTAATATTTCAGGGTATGTTCTCATGTGCACTCCTTATGACTGGGGCCATCTGTCACTCACAACCATAGCACCAGGGGAATGAAAGCTGCAAAGACATGGTGCTCATTACACCGCAAAGTGTCTCAAAATTCAGCTCGGTTATTTAAGATCTGAGTTGGGGACATGATTCAAGATAATGGTCATTGGCTCAGCAGAGTCAAACTGAAATATGGGGCCAATCCCAATTGTCACTTTAGCCCTTGTCTTATCCCTTAGCCCTTGGTTTTGCACATTCATGCCAAGCGAAGGGGTGTCCCAATTCTCCACAAAGTTAAAGGGAAGGGCGAAGGGCAAGAGATACACAGCCCTTGAAATGAAGACAACCCGGGACCTCACTTGAAAGCAAGGGGTGAGATTGTTATATTTATATTTATATTTATAGTGATGACATTTATATCTTTTTCATCAGATATTTAATCCTTTGCTACTCCGCGTAGATATTAGCTATGATTTGAATTGTTTGCGTTTTAAAATTGCGCGTTATAATGAGCTAGCTGACAAAGCTATAGCTAATGATTGCAACACTGATGTCAGACTCAGATGACATATTTTCTGCAAAGGCAAGGCATGATGATGTTGACGGAATCGAGAGGTGTTTCTTAGAGGCATGTTTTCATCTCTTCCCTTTGGCCCTCTGGGAAGGGGTAGACAAAGGGGTAAGACGAAGGGGAAGAGGAAAGTGTGACAATCGGGATTGGCCCATGGTGTCACAGAGAGCAAGTTTCTGGCATAAATATGACCGTTTGCAAACTTTCAGTCTTATCAATATTGGTCATGTTTGCTTTTGTACACCATAAAAAGGCATCAATATGGATTTCAGCCTATTTTACAAAATGCTTTATATTAGCCTTAGGTAATAAATTAAGTTTTTTTTTTATTTGTTTTCTTCAATAAACATTTGATCAAACACTGAAACTATACAGTTATTTAAATGTGTACCTGACTAACAAAATTATAAATGAACTGCATCATATTAGCTGCTTAAGTGCATGAGTGCATGATGGTCTGAACCCATGAGATGTGTAAGCTTCTGAAGACAGCTACTGCACATTAGCACAACTTCATCAAACAACCTGTGCTTTTTTCTTTGAGAGACAGGTCCACACACAGATGCATAGACACACACACACACACACACACACACACACACACACACACACACGCTGTAAGACGAGGCACGTCCCTCCTTTGCTTCTAAATGGTCTCATCTGTGCCCTTCTCAAGGCTGGCAAGGCCTGCAGCATCTGTTTGACTGCAGGCCATGCCATAAGGTGCCAGGACTCCAAGGAGCCTCCACGCTCCCTCAAGAACACTGCTCTACGCCCTGCTCACCCCACACTTTCACCCCTTTTGAACCCATTCACACCTCACCCTTAGATGAGGCTTTCTCCCCAACATGCCCCCAGAGCTAGCAAAAACCAGAAACTTTCTAAATCCAGCCCCTAACTCCTGATCTTTCTCTAACACTACAAATTCTTTGCCTGCTGTCTCACTCGGTTCTTTCTTTCCTTTTACTAATTTCATCAACCCTTTGCCTCCCCACCTCTCTGGCACCCCTTTTGTTTCTATCTAATGCCCCCCTGTCAGGATGTGTGAAATGTCATCTACCTCCTTAATCTGACTTCCATATCCCCCTAAATTCCCCCGCCTTCTTCCCCTTCTCTCTCTACCTCACAACTGCCTCCTCTCCTCTCTTCCCCAGGGGTAAGCAAGATTTTGTCTGGCCGGGATCTGTGACTTACACAGTGTGTCTGTCTGTCTGTGTGTGTGTGTGTGTGTGTGTGGTAACAGAATGTGTTTCATTGCCAGGAAGATTTGCGTCTCACAGGGACAGACACATTAGTGGGTAGATTTGAGCTCCCAAGGCGGCATTCAAGCTGCATTCCCAGGAACGTCTCCTTAACAAGCATCTCTTTCCCCTCCAGGTCGCCTGTGGCAAAACCCAACAAACCCAAACACAAGGAGGGAGGAAAGGGATCTGATGGCACTCTGCTCTTTCCCTGAACTTGACTTTTTTTTGTGGGACTGTCAGATGCCAGTTAGATGGGACATTTTCATGTGTGTGATTGTGCTAACAGGAGCTTCAGCTGGGGCCCTCGTGACCCTTGAAAAGGAGGATGGAGTGAATGAGAGATGAGAAATAAAAGGAGGGAGAATACAGGCCTAGGAGGAGACACAGCAAGGGGGAGGGGATAAGAGGGAGTCGTCTGCTAACAAGCGGTGTGGACCCACAGAAGGTGTGTGTACCCAAGCGTGAGGAAACGGTTGAGACAGCGCAGGCCCACCGAGATGACTGTGGAGCTAATGCTATATTAGTGAGCTGCTAACGGCATGCCTGGGCCCCGATGTGCCGCCCTTCCACACAGATCACAGAGGCCTACAGCACAACAAAAGGAGACACCTCAGGTCTGGGGGGGTGGTATTACCAGTGACACGTCTTTTGGGCACCAGTTGGGACTCCTTTACCATCTGAGCCTCTCACATCATCATGACTCACACGCAGGCGTGTCGGTTATATAAAGAGACGCTTAAATCCAATGTGGCGGGGAAGGTGAGGTAGACCAGCCCTCAGAGCAGGAAAAATAACCCACACTTCAAATTGAGGTATATGGAGGATACTTGTGCAACAAGGCATCCAGGGTAATTTGACTTGAAAGATATCTCATGTCCTTTCAGGCATTTAGGCTGCATTTAGCCTCCATCTGACGCTCTCTTCACCTTGAGACTGCTTACACACATTTACGAGCACACACTTTAAAGGCCTATCATTTCAATTCACCATACAATTGAACATGTTTATCACTTTTCAAATAAAGTCTGCTGTCTTCACTAAAGAATAGAGGATAAGGCTATCTAGCTTAAGTGGAACATCATAACCATCACTTCACTCACTCTTGTAGTTAGCTTTGATTCTCATTCTGAAACTATAAATAATGTGTGCGTTTCGAACCACACACCAACATACTTTCTATCAACTACACACATTATGTACAGAATACTATCTGGTTAGTTTGTTGATAGGCTAACATAATTTTGGTGTACGTTTAGTCTGTATGTTATATTTGTATATTTTGAAGTAAGGAATATGTAGCATCTATCTGTAGGATTGGTGTATTCAACGACAAGCTCTTGTGAAGAGCAGCAGGCTAATCTGTGACTGCTTCTTCAACTGCTGTCTGTCCTCAGCTGATGGGTCTATAATGATAACAGTCATTTCGTCATCATGTGGTCTGGTTTGTGGGTGGTCTTGAGCACAACAGAACCCACTGGCAAAGTGTTGAACACAAACGGAGTGCAATGTTACGCCTATAGACTGTATGTACCAGCGTTGTTTTCGTCAGGCAGGACGAAAACTTAAATGACGACGTCAGACCCCTTTTTTCCTCGACGAAAATGAGACTAAGACGAACGTCACCAAACATTATATTCATTTTCGTCAGACGAGAACGAGACGAGACTAAATTGTTATTAGGTGGACGAACAAAGTTTCAAAACATGCTTTTTTTTGTCCTAACAGTCACGCCCCCATTACACACGCACCAAAAGCCTCGCTCGCGCACAGCTGCGCGCACACACTCATACACATACACAGAGTGGCAGGTGGACGAGGTGCGCGCAAACACACACCGTGGCGGCAGGCACAGCAGCGGTGCCCGGTGGCCGAAAAAAGAGGGATGATTTTTGGTCCTACTTCAGATACAGTTCAAGTGACAATAAAACACAATGTCTTGTACGGGGACGGGGAGACGAGACAGACGACAGTTGTGGAGCCACAGCTTCCTCATGCTGCGGCTTCAAACTGTCGGGAAAGAACACCATGAACCTCAAAAGGCACCTTTTCGTCGACTAAAACTAGACTAAAACCTTTTGAGTTTTCGTCGGACTAAAACTAGATGAAAACTATCAAGGATAGAAATGACTAAAATGGGACTAAAACGAAGAAGCATTTCGTCAAAATGACTAAGACTAAAACTAAATCTAAAATGCCTGCCAAAAACAACACTGGTATATACTATGGACAACTTGGTTCCGCCTTCCGCCAGTATACAGATTTGAAGCCAAAAAACTCTCTGTGTTTTTATTTTTTTTCTCCACTTCCTGAAACCAACATTGTGCAGTAGCATTGTACGCATTTGGCGGAAGAATCGCCAAGAGTCGGTGTGATGACGCTCGGCTCAAACAGCGTATCCTCTGGGTGAGCTATGCAATCTTTGTACACCCATAGGCTGTATCAAGTGTCAATCATAGAAAACATGAACCCTCTAATAACTTTCAAAAAGAGGATTTGAGCACAAACCAGTCTTACAGTAACTACATTTAAACATTGCATGTGATACATTTCTAAGGTTTGTCCACACTCCATAAGGATTGCTGGAGGAGGCGGGATTTATGACCTATACTGCAGCCCATCACCAGAGGGTGCTGTTCTCTCGGTGGCTTAACGAGATGACTCGTAAATTAAAAAAAAACAAAAACAAAACATTGATACAATCCTTCCATATTCTAGTATTTTTCAATGAAATTAAAATTATGTAGGTAATTATTTCCTGACCCGAGTTACAGAGAATAAATTGGAAAACAAGACCTCTTTTAAGCTGACCTCTCAGGTCTATGTTTCCACTGAGCTCTCAGGGACTTGTGCTGTTTTACTTCACTGTAAGAAGTTGTATAAAGGTGCACCAGCACACTGTTGGTCAATGACCTGTTTGTATGTTCATTAAACCCTCCAGGCTGATTTGCAGTTTATTTTGCATTAACCGACGCTGATATTCACTGAAACTGATTCTTCTGAAAACGCATGAAATATCATTCGCATTTACCTCATCAGCCCAGCACTGCTTTGTTTTGTTCTGCCTTTTTTTAGGAGTAGAGGTAAGAGACAGAGCTGCTTTGTCCAACGTGATCAGATTAAGGCGTGAGACAGCCAGAGGCAGCAGTGACAAGTAGTATTACAGTAGTTTATTAAAGGCAGACCAAGAGAAGATTTAATTAGAGCTTTATTTTTATCTGGTGCAGGGCACTTTGGCTCATATATGCTCTGCGTTGTACTTTAAAGCCAATGAAGTTTGTATGATTTTTTTTATTAAGTAACTGCTGCCACAAATACTTTAGAGTGTTTGGCCTTTTTTGAAGAAACGACTGTTATACTGTTGATATATTTTCAAAGATAAAAAAATTACATGCCATGGAAAAAGAGTAAAGGGAGTGCATTTTTCAGAACCCATGAAAATATAGAAACAGTGCCTCTCTAAGATTTAGAGATGCAGAACAAGAAAGGTCAGCCACTCTGGATTCTAAGATCACCTGAAGTGGAAAAAGGAAACTATCCGTTCAGATTGCTTTATTGGTTTTTAAAGCTCTTAATGGCTTTTGCCCATCTTATCTATCTGATCTTCTTTTACCTTATGAGCCAGGTAGAGCCCTCAAGTCTTCAGGCAGTTCTTTGTTAACATTAGCTAAAGTTAAAACCAAGACATACAGTAAGGCATCTTTTTATTGTCCCCCCATCTATGGAACAGCTTCCCCGAAGACCTGAGGACTGCACCTAATCTTGATGATTTTAAAAGCAAACTCAAAACTGACCTTTTTGGTATTGCTTTTAACTAAATTTTACATCATTAACTTTGTTTTAGCATTTATTCATTCTAGTTTTAATCACAGGATCATCTTTTACTGAGCTATTTTGGTGCTCCTATTTTATTATCTTTTACTCTTGTTTTTATTTAATTATTAAATTTCATTTTTTGTTGCACCTTGTTTTTAGATTTTAACCTAACCTCTAGTGTTTCCTTATCTTGAGTTAAGGAAAATGGCATTTCCTCAGTGTGCACATTCATGTTTTTATGATATCTAGTCCTTTTTAAGTATATGCATTTTAAAACATGTTTCTGTTGTGCTTAGATCGCGGGGTGGGAAAGAGGAATTGGGTTGGGGAAGATTCGGGTATTCTTTTTTTTATTTTTTATTTCTCTGTTGTGTAAAGCACTTTGTTCTACATCATTTGGTATGAAAAGTGCTATATAAATAAAGACTGATTGATTGATTGATTGATTGAAATTTCTTTTACCTGCCCTTGTTTTTAAAATACGACTCACCTGTACCTCACAATACCCTGTTATACATAAAAAGTGTGTGTGGGTGGGTAGGTGTGGTTCAAGTGATAAGGATGTGTGTGTGTTTGTGTGTTTGTGTGTATAGAGGATAATGAAGAGGCATAGTGTCTCTCCGTAATGACAACATGGCTCTGACAGAAGCTGGAGAAGATGCCCGGGGTCTCAGAGCGGAACTCTTCAGCTTGGCGCAAGTGTGAGTGTGTGTGAGAGTGTGAGCGTGAATGAGTGTGTGTGTCTGTCCCTGGGCTACAGGAGTACTCCTGGGCTTTGTGAACGAAAGTCAAAGCGTCAAAGACAAAAACAAAACCTGACCAACAGCAATATGAGGCAGAGGGCAGGCCATTTGGCTGCTGCCCGCTCGCTGCAGCCTCAATGTGGAAACAACGGGCATGAGAGAAAGAGAGAGGGAGAGAGAAACAGAGAGAGAGAGGTGGGAAAAGACTGCAGAGAAAGAGAGAGGGAGGTCCAGGAAGTTGCAGAAGGGGTTCAGGGGTCAATTCAGCCTGCAGGCCCGGGTAATGCTTTCAGGGTTTAAAACCAGAGACTCATATTGCATCATGGGAGTCCTTGGTATGTCCTCTCAATCTTGCCTCTGACCAGACGGATCCTTCCCTTTGGCTTTGTACACACACAAAGACACACAAATAAAACACATGTACCTTGGTCCTTTGTAGCCACATGGAAAAAAGTAGTGGAAGTTTTCAGAGTCCTTACTTTGATCAAAGTACCAGAGCAACAATCTAAAAATACTCAAGCCCATGTGTTAAGATCCTTCACGGATACAGGTGAAGAATTATTTGTTAATCATTTAGATGCGGCGTTCCAGTCACCAAGTAGAGCGAGCGTCAAAGGGGTGTACTTTCAGACATATGCTCATTAATCTTTTGGCATACTGTAAGATGACACGAGGTAATTGACACCTTCCTGATATCTCTATTTCTGTCCATATCAGAGGTATTTGAGCCATCAGTGAAGGAACATCTTCATGAGAGGTATCATAAAGTCTGCTCTGAGGGTTTGTTCGTCTAATATGAGTACGCTGAAGGCACATCTCACATGTACACTGAGTGAGATTGACAGGTTTCTTCCCTGAGCAGAAGTGCACCTCTTGCCCTGAGTGTGTGTGTAATGAGAGACAGGTCTTACTAATCAGCCCAGACTTGAGACCCTGTGGCACTGCGGCTGACACAAGGGAAAACACGCTGACACTGCTGACAACTCCCCGGACCTGTGTGTGTGTGTATGTAAATGAGCATGTGTCATTTCAGGTAATAGAGCCATAGCAGCAGAATGCTTATCCTCAGTTCACTCTAGTTCAGACTAAGACTTGACAAATGTAAATGCTCTTTAAATTTGTGAGAATGAGTTGATATGCAAAGGATAATTCATGGTGATTGGCGATGAAGTCTTGTCTGCCTCATTGTTTCGTAGCCACCTCACTTTATAATTCCCCTCATTATTTATCTACAAACTAAAGATACAAAGAACTGACATTTAATAATTATCTATGGAGCCAGGGAGGTGACATTAACTTTTTTTTTTTTTTAATTCTTACATAGTATAGCACACATGGGATTTAGTAATAAACAATATCATTTCCTGCAATTCCGAATATCTCCGACTGCAAATTCGCTGTGCTTTAAGGATCCTGATGAGGTGTCTCCTACTCAAAACAATACCAAATGTGGCTAAGCTATTAACTATCTCTTTGTGAGCCATACCTAAATGAAATAAAATGTTGATAATATGCTCATTGTCCATGACACTGTCCTTCCCCTCTCACAAATGAAGCGCGCAGGGGATTATTTACAAAAACGCATGCGCAAGATTCAGCTAAAACGCAGGTACAAGATACTAAATCACACGTGCAAGATACTAAATCGCACGTGCGAATAATAATAATAAAAAGTTCATGTCACCTCCTGAGCTCTGTAACTATCAGATGTAAATGGTTTGAAAAAGGATTTTTTCATGCAGCTAAAAAAAGATAGACTCAGAGTTTTGCTGGTTGGTGGTGCATCCAGTATTCTTGTTAGCTAACTTTTGGCTCAAATCAACATCTTTTTTTTTTTTTTTTTTTTTTTTTTTGACCATTCAGGATAAAGTCTTAAGGCTTTTTATGTATTTTCCATTTTCGAAAGTTTGATTGAAATGATTCTTTTTTCTTTTCTATGAGGATAATCATCTTGAAACTTTTCCTTAGTGAGCCCAGACATGACCTCCTGCACCATTTAAACAGGTTTACTCAAGACACCTTTGACACGCTTATCAATTGATAAACGTATTTATCAATATTAATAGTTTAAAAAAGGATTTCATTAATGCAGCTAAAAAAATAGACTCAGAGTTTCACTGGTTGGTGGTGCTTCCAGTATTCTTTACTAACCTTTGGCTCAAATCAACATCAAAATTTGATTCTTATTTTTTTTATTCAGGATAAAGTCTGAAATTTTTTTAATGTATTTTCCATTAATGAAAGTTTGATTTAAATTATTCATTTTTTTTCTTTTCTATTAAGATAATCATCTTGAAACTTTACCTTGAGTGAGCCCAGACATGACCTCCTGCACCATTTAAACAGGTTTACTCAAGACACCTTTGACACTGCTATTTCATACTTCAGAGGATTGTGGCCACAAGAAGAGAAAAAAAATATTACAGGAGGGAGATTTTTTTTAATTTCCATTTCGAGAATAAAGTTAGAATTTAGAAAAGACGAAATGAAATTATTTTTTTTTAAATTGCATGAATAAAGTCGAAATTTCGAGATTAAAAAGGTTGTAATAAAGTAATTAGCTATGAGAATAAAGTCATGTTAAAGTAATTATTTATGAGAATAAAGTCGTAATAAAGTGATTTTTTACAAGACTTATAGTCCTTATATTCTGATCTGTTGTTTAAGATAACAGTTGTTGAAATGAGAGCCATTGGGCATTCCGTGAAATGTACTTTAATATAAGTTTCTTAAATAAGGAGATACTTTATCTTTAATACTTTAGGCGCATCAGCACCACAATATCAAAAATATCATAATGATTTTATTACGACTTTATTTTCATAACTAATTACTTTATTACGATTTAATCTCATTAGTAATTACTTTATTCTCGTAAATTAAGAACTTTAATCTAATTTTTTTTTCTTAATGTTGCCCTAATACTCTCATAATTTCATGATGGTACAAAGTGCACTTCACGTGTATCAATAAAATCTGTGGATTTATCCTGTTGTGTGTGTGTGTGTGTGTGAGTGTGTATGAAACAGTGTGCCTCTGTGCTGACTTGCATTACTGTCAGTGAGACACTCATCAGGGGTGACAGGGGCTTTCTAGGAGTATCATCAGTCCTGCTGATAAAGAGGGGCTATGGCCTCAGAAAAAAAAAGACACTTCCAACTCCTCACATACAGTAAACACACATAACTACATGTTCTCATCCAGGTATGTTTATTGTTATCCAGAGTGACTGACAGACCAGTACAGACATGATGGAGCACAGACCAGAGTGAGTGTCGCATAAAAAAACAACAAAAAAGAAAAACCCTGATCTCACTGTGATGTCAATGTCTGATAAAAAGGGTTTAGTAGATGGAATACGAACCTCATCATTTACAGAATCTGTCAGTTAACTTTAATGTGAAGTATAACAGAGTGCAGCATTTACAGAGGAGTGATTATTCATGTGATGTTAGAGAAATGTATTAATGTGTGTTTGATAGTAGCTCAAGTAAGTCTCGTGTCATTATACAAATAGTGATATATGGCATTTAATGTAATCACTGAAATGTTTACTATATATTAAAGACATTATAAAATCAGCAACATGATCTTCATGGCATGTTAGCAGGTGTGTTAATAAAACTATTCAGAAAAAAACTCCACAAACTTGACCAATGATGTGGTGAGTCACTGACGGGTTAGACGCAGTCAAGGTGTGGAGACCTGGGGAGACCTTTCTTTAAGCACAACATCCTTTAAAAGTTGTATTTACAATACACACATATAATCACGTTATTTATTCTTTAATAGATTTATGACAAAGTTCGGAGTATTTTACAGAAATCTTTTTTTTTTACCATGCAGAAAATTCAGTGCTCTGTTATTCATAAAAACAACTTGATTTGGTAAAAGGGCTGGCTTTAAATGTGTCTTCTCCTTCTTTACTCGCTTGAATATTTATGTTTATGTTAAACCGGCCCTCTTTACGGATATGAACATTTAAATAAGCAATAAATCAAATCCTGATATAATTTAAACCATCACTCGAAAAAAAAATCATACTCCAGCTCACCCCCCTTGCATAGTATCCATCTATATTACTAAATTTGGGCCAGTAAGCAAAAAGAACCCCAACTCTGGAAATGTTATGGTGTGTGAAAAATCCTCTGTTTATCTATCACAACATAACTGCTCATAAATAAAAAGCTCAGCTGACCTCAGTGGGCCTTGTGAGGAATGTCTTAAGTGTTTTAGGTGGCATCTAACACAGTACTGCACAGAGATCTATGAAAGCGGTGTCAGTTTAATGTTTGGCATGCAATAGTTAATGAGTGCAAATAAAATAATAATAATGTCCCACCAAATGCCACCCTTCACTCTCAGTTGTGTCATTTTGGCTCACAGCAAATGTCTAAGGAGTGTTAAAGCAACAATGCTGTCGTAGATCATCCCTCAATAACAGTACAAACAAGGTTAATTATTGCACCACATGTTGTTATGTGTTCCCTGCTCAAAAAAAAGAAACAGTTTACATAGTAAACCTGTGTGGAAATAAAAAGAAGTGGCATTTTCCAGAGAGATAATACTGCTTCTTGGCAAATTTGGTAAAAAAAAGTTAAAGTATGCAGTGACTGTGTGGCGACACAAAGAGTGGATATGTGGGCAGAAATGCATCAGTTCGAAGTTGAATCTTTATAGTTGTCCATTCCAACCGGAGTTCCTCCAGGGCACCCAGTGCCTGAGAACACAACTCTGATTTCGGCAGTCCCATAATGCATAGTGTCTATTTGGGCCAGTCAATTTTGGCAAAAAAAGGGTGGGCTTTGATGTCATCCACTCCTCCAACACCTGCCCCCAGTCTCTCTATTGGGTTAAACTGGAGCAACTGCACAAAAGGACAAAAATACAGGCCAACACATGCTTTAATTAAGGAGGAAACCAGGATAATGATAAAACAACAATATGGAAAAACAACAATCAGACAGTTCAAATAAAGCACCGAGCACATTCAGAAAAGTGATGCCGAAGTGTCTGCAAGTTCACTGATATGTGAAAGATTAATTACAAAGTGAAAAGACGTCAATCAACTCCATGAAGGAAAGTCATCCAACAACAAGCCAAAAAAGGAACTAAACCGAGGGCTTCTGCAGTGATGACTGTTGTCTCTGTATGAGGAATAAGCTTATGCTGCTTGTACTACTGAACTAATCAAGAATTGAAGTACCCTTAAATTAAAACCCCCTTTGACAACATGTTCATAACTTATAATTTACTTTTAATTTAGTTTAGAATAGATTATAAATAGGGATGTTTTAAAAGAAAAAAAAATTCACTTGAAAAGGCCAATAAGTCAAATTCTATGTGTAAAATGACGACTGAAATATCAAAATAATGAGGTATCAGTGGCACCCAAGTGGCTCTCACCTGCTCCAGCAGTGACCTGCCCTCCTCTGAAACAGACTCAGGGATGTTGAGAGAAGTGTGACGACCAATTCCTGCTGGATGGCACCGCAGCAGAGACTGTGCACAGAGGAAGGAGGGGTGGAAAGAACAGATAACTATCAATCAAAACATACAACGAGGGAACCAAAGGGACCGAAACACTGACACCCATGGAGCCTATAAGGTCACAGTGGGAGCACTGTGACTGGACAAATAGGGAGGAGACCAAAGCGCCTGAGCACCTGAAACAACACTGATCTGATCACATCGACCACAACAAGGTCCTGAATGAACTGAAATTTATTCTGTCTTGGAACAGAAAGAATGACATGTTTTTACATTATTTGTGATACTGGGAGTGTAAAAAAGTCAGCAAAATGTGACCAGAGGATCATTTCCATGAAGTAATAATCACTATATTAATCATTGTGCACTGCAGACGCAGTAGTTCTTCTGTCTTAACATCTCGGTCTGATTGCATTTCCATGAAGCGATGATCATAAATGTTCTTCCTTGAGCTGTGAAACTCCGCTGCAATCAGTGATCAACTCGTCGGGGCTCCCACACAAACAAACGGCTGCTGGAGGAGAGTAGGTAAGTTGTGTTGGGTCTCTTTGTGAAAGAAACCAAGCAAAGTTAAAAAGATGTTTGGTGGCTAGTACTATGGCTGGGACCCTATATGTACTGTTGATGAAGTTAGCTGCTGTTCTGAGCATTATTTGTGGCTATAGAGTGGCTTTTTGGTTGAGGTTGGCGTGTGGAGACGTAGACCGCTGTGTATTGCTATCGTGCGGTCGTTACTAAAGTTGGTATAACTAGAGAAGCAAGTGGTCGGCAACATTCATCTCTCGAGGACGTGTCTAACTCGGTGTTACGGTGTGTTTGACCATAACTTAAGTATTCGCCGGAATATCCCTTTAATATTCACACCTGCAGATGCTTTTCCAAATACTGAAAGTCATCCTGTTGTTCAAATAACTGACAAAAATTACACTAATTACCGTTTCTTGCGGCAACACATCTTCCAGTGCATTTACACCTATAAATTGAAAATGCTGGAGCAGAAGTGTGCGCAGAGAGACAGCTGTAAACTGTTTTAGGGGATCCTGTGCGTGTGTGTGTCATTTTTTCCATCAGTTAGATCGGTTGCCTCTCTCTCTCTCTCTCTCTCTTCTGTACGTGCGGCAGGAGTTCTGGCAGTGTTCCTAGCAGCAGTCAAGACTGCTCCAGGCAAGATCTTATCCTGCAAGGATCAAGAGACGCTGTGTGTGCCTGCGTGTGTGTATCCTTGCCAGGGCTGTACCCAGACATAATCATCAAACGAGACATCTGTGTGAGTGACTTTTTTTCACAGGTAAGGCGGTGTGTATTGTTCAATATAATACCACTTACCTAACACCCCCAACTCATGTTTTAGGCCATCGATGGCAGGCGCTGATATGAAAATATGCCCACTGGCAATCAGTTAGAATATATTCAAATTTAATAGATGATAAAAAATTGAAGGGACACTCTGCACCTGCACTGGGCGTCTATCTACGTGTGCTAATGTGTGTTTGTCCTTCAAGTGAGCTGTAAGTTATCATTAGCATGCGTTCATGTGGTTATGTATGGCGGCTGAATTTGGATCGGTTGTCTTCCAAACTTAAAAAAAGCCGTCTTAAAAGATGGTCCCCAAACCTGGGTTCCAGCGCCTTGAGAGCTGCCCTGCTCCTCACCTTCCACGCTGACCTCGGAGCGGCACACTCAAAGCCCAGTGCTGCTCCAGGAGCCAGCAGAGAGGCCCGGTGAGAGCTGACCCCCTGGCCCAGCAGATGGAGCTCAGGCTGGGGGAGAAAGTCACACCGACACCCCTGGCACTCCCCGAGAACCAGAGAATGAGACAGCAGCCAAGACTTACCTCACACACCTATATACACACGGAAAAAAATCAACAAACTCGACCTACTCAGACGCAGGCAGACACGCGCCCAGAATCACACACAGCCCTGGCACCGCCATAAAGACTGTGAGAGAGTTGAAAGCCAAGACACCTACAGACATCCCACAACACCTTCCCAACAAAGATAACATTTTTTGGAGTGTTTCACTCACCATGCCTGTTAGGAGCTCGAACAGGATGGCGCCTAAACTCCACCAATCACACGCTACTGTCTCCTCACTGATCCCTCCCACCTCTGGAACAAGAGCAGAAAAATATGAAAGGCGGTTAATCAAACGGAAGATTAAAAAGCTTAACAAATAGAGACCAAGACGACCAATCAATCAATAATCAGCCCTGAAAAAAAGTGTAAAATGATCAAAGTTTTACAATCCACTCATTTACTGATCCTGAACACTCCTTAACAAGATTACATCATGTGGTTATCTTGCTTCTAAAGACCAGACATTCAACACTGTTTCATCATGACATCTTGGATAACTTAATGTTTCATTGAATTGACACAATTGATTCAAAATGAGCACAAAATGTAGACACAGTCACACACACAGCACGCGCACACACACACACACAAACAAGTGTGTGTCTCATAAAAGGGTGATTTGCATAATAAAAAAGCAGTTAAATTGAGGAAACCGTCTGCTGCAACTTCACACCATCTGCATGACCTGACCTCAAACACACACACACACACACAAACAGACACACACACGCACACGACACACACACACACACACACACACACACACACACACGCACTAAGAAAAAGAAAGCAGGAAGAAAGGAGAACATTGTGTTCAGATTTTCCTTTACCAACGACACCAACTTTAGCCCTAAAAATTAACTACAGCGCAGAGCAGGGCTCAAGCTTATGTTTATCATTATCATTGATCGGTTCGCTGGTTCTTTTATCGTCAAATCTGTTCATCAAGCTCAGGAGTGGGCTGACAACATATGTTTTTATTTTTTGTTCAAAAGGTGAAATTTCAGAGTTTTTTTTGGTCCAAGTTGACTCATCTCAAACAGAGCTGCAAATCTTACAACTCTCAGAAAGAAAAGCAGCAAATCTTACCTTAAAATTGAACTCCTCATTAGTTAAAAAATCAATTCAATAGTACAACAAACCCTGGTGGCAATACAACATTCTGTTGTATGTCTTGGTACCCAGAAACAAAGACATGTTTTTATTAATTATGGACAATATTTGGTGCATTTTATTAGATGAACTTTTTACTGAAATGTTCTTAAACGTACACAACTCAGTCAAATCTAAATCTGTGGACAAAAAGTGAAAGTTAAATCTAAACACTTCAGCCTCAGTCCTTAATCTGATCTGCAACATCAAAAAGCATAAGGAACCTAAGAATGATACTTATCTACACAAGTCAAAAGTGAATGTATGTGAGAAAGAAAAAGAGTGAGTGTGTAAGTGTGTGTGTGTGTGTGTGTGTGTGTATGCTACTAGCTCCACTGGGTACCAGATGGCCTCTTGTGCCGCTCAGCTTCCCTCTGCTCTGCTCTCTCCAGAGGGGCCGGGACCCTAGGGTCACGGCTGTGTGCGCCCAGAGACCAGGCTCCTCAGCTGGGGGAGCGAAAGAGACAAAGACCCCCTCGTCTTCTGGAGGCTGCGGGGAACTCCAGGGGCCTTGTGCGGCTCTCTTGCAGCAGAGGTTAGTGAGGGCTATGATACGACTTCCAAACACACAACAACACACACACATATGCAGACACACACACTAACAGGCACAGCCAACTGAGCAACCAGTCTTCAGGGCTCCCCAGGACAACTGTTTTGACAGCCAAGGAGAGAAGATCGTCATTGAACAGACTAGTGATACCTGCGTTGTTATGAGCTGGAGGGGAGATACTGGACACACACACACACACACACACACACAATCGCAAACGTCTCAGAGCAAGGTCGATGTCATCACAATGGATTAATGTCTAAGGAGCTGCAGGGAGAGTACAGTGGAGCTGGCTACACTTACCGCTCTGTCAGAGCGAGGCAGGGAGAAGAGGAGACAGAGAGGAAGAGGACGAGAAGGGAGAATTAACTGCGTCCAGAGGCCATGGGTCGTTCAAACCTCCCTGTTACATTGTCTGATGGGTAAACTTTCAAATCCAGCCACACCTCCGTCAGATTTTTCTTCTTGAAAAGCGAACTTGAAACCCATAACGAGAGTTTCAAGAAAACAAGAGGAAACTGAGGAGAACAGATACGCTGCTATAACAACACACACGGTGTTCACCTCGTGGCCTCTTCTTCTTCCTTTTCCCCTCAACAATGCTATTCCCTCCAGCTCTGTATCTTAATCACGCTCCATCCCCTCTCTCCTGGGGGCCATAAGGAACTTTCTCTCTTCTCCTCTTAGACAAACTTCCCTAAAAACTTAACCGAAAGTCATTGTTAAAAGAGGAAGTGGCGTAGGTGCAGGTAGGAAGTCGGGAGGGACCTACTGTATGTGTGATGTTTCTTAGACTGTGTGAGTGTGTCTCATGTGCAGGAAAGGCTCTGTTGAAATAACCAAGAAACTCTTTTATCCAAAAACAGTCTGGAAACAGCCCTATGGGGAGACAAAATGATTCAATACTATAATAAAGTCACAGATTTGTCTTTGTTTGTATAATTACTCAAACTGGTAAGATGACAATTCTGTGTTTGAAAGGGGAACTACTCATTATTTTCCATTACATCTTCCTGTGGCTGCAGGTAAAAGAACAAAGGGTGAAAAAAAAAAAAAAAACGGTGAGTATAATGATGGACTTCTCAGTAACTGGCTGGTTACCCCAGAGAGGAAGAATACACTGAATTTCCTCTTTCTTAGACATTGAAGACAATCGGGTTTGTCCTTGCTTCCCTCTCAACTGAACAATAAACAATGACCCTTTCTGCTCGATACATGTTGCATGATATCAGCCGGTTTGTTTTTGGCCGTATTAAAAACGCGTAAACGTGAGCCATCTGATGTTTATTTATGATGGAAAGGATGAAAAGTAAATAAGCAGAAGTGCAGGATAAATAGATTAATACGCAGCTGCTGTATTTTCCAAGTCCACTCCTGTGTTTTTTTGTGGGTGTGAATGTGTGCCTTTTAAAAACATGTTTCCCTCCTTCTTACACACATACACACACACATATACACACACGCACGCACATACGGTCACAGCAGGCCCCCTGCTAGCTTTCTGGCAAACAGTCATAAATCTGTCATCAGGAATGAAGCCATCGCACGAGCTGACCCTGTCTGGATAAACAGCAATACATAACAAGGGCAGGAGAGACACACACTCACTAACCTCTGAGTCAGTGTGTGTGCACACAAGTACATCTGAAGATACTTGAGCAACCTGGGGTTAGGAAATTTGTAGGTTTGTAAAAAGTAAAAAAATAAAAATAAAAAAGTAGAATAGGTGAAAACGCTTCGTTGTATTCGTATAAAAGAGTTTAAGACAAAAACAGAGAAAGGTGAAAAAAGGAGACAAAGTTGCCAGTGGCATTGTGGGACTGTCTGTGGATGTGTGAGTGGCCCTAAAGCACAACGACAGCATAACACACCCCCTGCTGGTTGCTGATGTGTACTACGTCTACATAAGCTCGACAGTCCCTCCGCTGACAAGACCTTAAACAACTGGGCAGAGGTCAATCCAGTTCCTCTTCTTTTTACAAAAGGTGCAGACTTTTTTTCCCCTTCTTCACTTAAATCACTTTTTTACAGGGAACCCTCTGCTGCAACTTTTTAAGGGATTAACGTCAGAAACTGTACTGTGTAGGGTGTTTGTCAAACTTGTATTCAAAGCTAGTCGTGTTATGTGACCAACAATTATTCCTCTTTTTTCTGACTCTTAAAAAAAGTCAAATTGTTTTATCACTGGAAGACGGTTAATTAGATGTTTTATGGAAATAGAGTGTTTTTATGTATTTTATGACAGCCAGTTACCGTTTCTGTCATGTATAGAAATAAAACCTGCTTAAGTTTCTAGTACAAAAACACGTGGTGTAGTTGTCAGGCCAGCAGTCAAACGCTAAAATGGACAAACAATATTATTTGACAATGGCACTTTTGAAAATAGGGGAAATATTTGATGCTTTGAATAAGGGGTGTCCTGATACAACTTTTATACTTCCAATACAATACCGATATGTAGCCCTGTAGTTTGGCCGATACTGATATTGATCGGATATTTGGATATTGGCACAAAATTGTGCATGACAAGTTTTTCACTCAGCTGCTACATCTTTTTTGGCCATGAACAAAAATACTGCCACAAGGCCGACATCACTCCTACTCCTTGTTACTTTGTTCGTACCTTGGTACACGCTGTTGTTGTGATTATGTGGGCTCTGCATGCTGGATCTGGATGCTGCTAGATAGAGGTGCGACAGCGGAGTCTGGAATGGACTGCTTGTATCTGAGTGCTGATATCGGAGATTTTAGATGCAGGCTGATATAATCCGATATTCATTTTTTTGCTGATATCAGACCGATATCCATTATCAATATCATATCAGGACACCCCTACTTTGAGTAATAGCTGGTCACAGTTGCAACTTTAATTTCTCATGCTGTGATAACAAGGTAAAGAGAGAGTTTTAAGAAAATCAAGCTCCCACAAAAATAAATCAGAATGCCAGATTTACTCTGAAAGAATAGACTGTTCATGTACTGCAGCCTTAAAATCCACCACCCACAATTTCTAATACCTACCAGACAAAAAGCACGTTTGTTTCCTTACATAAGTGGCGCACATGTCTCAGCAACACTCAGACTTTAAGCCACACTCTGCATTAAGACCCCGGTGCTAAGCTTCACTTGGTGTCTTCAGGTCACCTCCTCTCGCCGCCTGCTCTATAGCTTCATGTGCTTCTATTTCCATTAGTAGGCTTTTAGACTGGCTGCTACTTAGGGAATAAAAAATGCACACTTTGGATATTAGATGGAGCATTTGTTGCTTTCAGATTTATTACAGCAGTGGCATACTGTATGTTCCAGGCACAAGAAGGATTTAAATCTGAAGTGACCTTCCTGGCTTGGGAGAGAGGATGAATATGAGTGAAAAGCTTAATATAGGTGTGTGGGAGAGTGAATGAGTGTGAGGGTCATCGTGTGTGTCTCCAAGTGCGCCCAGGTGTTATCTTGCAATTCTCAATCCTGCATATTTAAGAAATGTGTTATTTAGCATATATAGAATACCCAGCAGCCTATGTGTCTTACAGCAGCTACACTACACTCTGGAAAATGTACCCACCTATAGATGTCAAACACAAGGCCCACACACAGAAGTGCTAAATGGGGACATGGTGCTGTAGTCTAGCAGCAGTTTGTTTTCGGCAGCTTGTAAACAGCATGCCAGAGCTGCCACAAGCCTGCTGGGGGCAACACACGGGGTTACTGCACCACCAGCAACCTCCTGCACAACAGCACGCTCTAGAGGACAACCGGAGAACTACAATACAAGCTTTCAACGACTGTGTCATGTTTGGGGCAACAAGATATTTCTTATTCATTCTCCTTAATACCAGCTAGTGGCACAGTTCATTGAAAAGCTAAACGGCGCTGTGACCAGGTTGCTGTTTTGATCCTGTGGGTGTTGTTTATTTTACTGCGATAAAAGAGAAAGTGGAAAGGGATGCACCCTAAAGAGGACCTTACAATATAGATTTCTGTGTCTCGTAATCAAAATGAATAAACAGTTTTGGTGCTCGTAAGTGGTTTGCATATACTTTGATTTTTTCTTCATGCCTGGTTATGAATGAGGGTTTTGTAACCATGGGAAAGTGGCCTACTTATCTTGCATGCCTGCATAGAATTAACCCCAAACACACCTCCTAACTGACACAAAAACACACTGAGGCTCCTTGTTAATAAGCATAGCATTAGTGCATCTTAGAAATCAGACATCAAGTGAATTAGCGTGTATTTGTATAGCTCACCTGGTGCACAGTACATATTGGCAATAGCCTCTTTGTCACACGAATCCTCCATGTCGCTCCAGCTGCAGAAGTAAGTGAGCTGAACATGACCTAAGGAGACAAGAAGCGACAGAAAATGTTTATCCAAATGTGATCATCTCATTCGTCTCCTGTGACAACCCCTGGCAGTCAAGTGTCACTCAGACTCGCCACTTCTCAAACTGTTTATTCACCTTTCTTCCGCTGTTCCTTTCTGCCTCTCCACATCCCCCTGCAAGCTTTTCAAGCTCACAGCCCCACCGATTACTCCTGTTTAGCGGCTACCCGTTAACGCTATCATTAGAACTAATGGTGTCATTAGGTAGCCGTGGCCATTAGCCTGGGCTAGCCAGACTGATGCACCACACTACGCCGTTGATGGGCCCCTGGGCCAGGGAGACGAAAACAGCCACTCAGCTAATTAGACGCTTGTTGATAACGACGAGGGGAGAGATGATTGTAGGACAACAAAAGAAGAAGTTGAGGGGGAATCTGTGACCTCCTGGTACAACAACACTTTTACTGCTGGAGGAGCCTTCATTTAAGTAAACACATTACATCATGGATAAATGAAAGAGTCTGTATGACCATCATGTTTAAAGAATAAGCACAACTTTTTACTCCTTTCTTACAGGAGATGGTAGGAAAGACAAAACTGATACTTAATGACACAGAAGTTTCAGAAGGGTTGGCTCCTTATTAAGTTTACTTGAGGCCTTTTGTTTCTTTGGAGACGATGCCGACTAAACCCAGCTTTAAATCAACCTAGAAACACGCTGAGTTGGTCTTTTGGCCTCTTGGCCAACAGGAGCTGGGTAAGCCCACCTGTCTGACGATTTAGTTATGGCCCTTATTATGTAAATTGTCTTACTCTCCCTGTCAAAATTTTATTAATAGATGAATCAATGGAATAAAGGAGCTATGCACCAAAAACGGTCTTTTAAGCTAGGCTAAACAGGTTTAATTTTGCTGTGAAAACGAGCATTTTAATGTAACCCCAAATGGGGATCCCTTGGTTTTTGTGACCAAGTGAATGAACACTGTTAAGTGATAGGAAATGTGCTTGTGTTGTATCCACCGTAGGGGTGGGAGAAAAAACCAATACAGCATAGTATTGGGGTCTTTTGTCTGGTGATATATCGTATTGTCTCAGTTACCAAATATCGATGTTTCAAATTAATTGCTAATATGAAGTCAAATCTATGATAATGGAAAAATAAAATCATCTGTTTGTCCAGTGAGGTTGTCAGAGGTGACATCATAGAGCAGGAGAAAGTTAGTACAACAAACATATATGAGGTTTGCAAAATGTGCTACATGAAAATAAAATGCAGCATTGTTAGGACAAACATAAAGGAAAGACATATGCTAAATCAGCTTAACAGTTGAAAAGTTTTATAAATGGCAATATATTGTATCGCAATATTCGCTGTATTGCAGAATGTTAAAAATAGCAATAATATCGTACTATGTCCCAAGTATCGTGATAATAACATATCATTGTCTAAGTATTGTGATAATATCATATCGTGTCCCAAGTATTGTGATAATATCGTATTTTTTGTCTAAGTATCGTGATAATATTATATCGTGGCCCAAGTATCGTGATAATGTCATATTATGGTCTAAGTATAGTGATAATATTTTATCGTGTCTCAAGCATCATGATAATATTATATCATGGTCTAAGTATCGTGATAACATTATATCGTGGCCCAAGTATCGTGATAATGTCATATTATGGTCTAAGTATAGTGATAATATTTTATCGTGTCTCAAGCATCATGATAATATTATATCATGGTCTAAGTATCGTGATAATATCATATCGTGGCCCAAGTATCGTGATAATATTATATCATGGCCCAAGTATCGTGATAATATCATATCATGGTCTAAGTATAGTGATAATATCATATCATGGTATAAGTATAGTGATAATATTATATCGTGGCCATGTATCGCAATAATATCTTATTGTGGCCCAAGTATCGTCATAATACCGTATCATGGTCCAAGTATCGTGATAATATCATATTGTGGCCCATGTATCGCAATTATATTGTGTCGTGGCCCAAGTATTGTGATAATAGCGAATCGTGGGGCCACTAGTGATTGCAACCCCTAACACTTAAACCAATCAACAATTTCAAGACAGCTGCTTCTACAGTTTTTCTGACCTTTCCATAATAACAGAACTGCCACTCTCACAGGTTAATCACATATACTGGAAATAGCATTAGCGTGAAGTCATTTTAAGAGCTGACTCATCATGTTTTGAATTTCAGGTATCTTTCCTCAACAACTTCAAAAGTCACCCCACAAAGGGCAGTCATCTTGGCTGTGAAATCTTGTTGTAGTGCTACTCTTTTGAAGATCACTCTTTTGATCACTCAGAGAGGAGTTCTGGTCTAAACAGTGTCATGAAAAAGCCAGTGTTTTAAACTGATTTCTAACCTTGATGGTCTAGCAGGATGTTGTTGGGGTTCAAGTCTCTACAGATGATTCCCTCTTGGTGCAGAAAGTCCAGAGCTGTCACCATTTCTGCAGCCCAGCATCGTACAAAGTCCTCAGGGATACGAGCTTGGGATGCAGCCAACGACAGCTCATCTAGTTCTGCAAACAGCCGTGATACATCTTTATCAAATTCGCTGCCACCTTTAATACTAATTACTCTGGATGAATCACCACCAAGACCTGGTGAACTCTCTTTCACCGCACTGGCCTCACCCCCGTTTTTGCCACTGAGCTCTACCAAGTCTTTAGCGCCCTCTAGTTTCTCATTGTGTGAGTCTGTATCTGGAAGATCAAGGGGGAGGTCAGTACTACGGCATGCAGGATCAACCCCCATTGTATCAGAGGCCTCTTGTGCAAACACCAAACTGCAGTCATCCCACAGCGAGTTGAAAGGGGAAGAAGATGCAATGCTGGTGTCACAGGTTGCAGAAGCTGTGCAGAAAGATGAAAGCTCCTGCTCCAGCTGCTGCTGCTCCTCCTCCTCCTCTTCTTCCTCCTCCTCCTCGGGCTGGCTATGAAGCTGTAAGACATCAGGCTGGATTAATTTCTGAGGAGATGCTGTAGCCTCAAGGCCTAGACACACTCCAGAAGACTCTAACTCCTCCTGCATAGAGTCTACAGTCCCACTTAATTCAGGTAGGTTTACCAAAAGGTCTGGAGGGTGACCTTCATCCTCGACTACAGCCTCTTTAAACGAAATCACTGGCACTGACTCATTAGAGCCCTTGTCGCTATAGTCCAATCCCCAAAGCTCCGAGCTGTGGCCTCTGACCTCCTGAGCCAGCTCTGGAAGATCCTCGGTGACCTCTGAGCCCAGGTCAGATGTAGAAAAGACAGAAACCTGCTTATGAGAGGGACGCTGCTCTCCTATGTCGAGACAGGTCACCTCGCTTGCACTGTCTTTGCTGTCAATACGAAAGAACTCCATCGGTGTGTGCTTGGACTGGTCCAAAGACAGAGGTGCAGCAGGGGACGGCAAAGGGCTGAAGACGTCACTATTGTCCTGGCCGTCCCCTCTGTATTGCTCACTGTCAGCTGTGTTGCCACTCTTGTCAGACGACTCTGTGAAAAAGCCGAGTTCCTGAGAGCTGATGGGAGAGGAGAGGCTGTCATTGCTGAGCAGTGAGCGGCTGCGTGAGGATGTGGTGGTCGTCACGTTGGGGACCTCCAATGACAACATTTCCTGCTCACTCTTCTCCTCCTCCTCTTCTAGTGCATCTGGTTCTACTTTGTCTTGCTCGTACTCATTGCAGAGTGTCAGATAACTGTTGGTGCACTCCTCCTCGGAGGTAGCTCCGGAGTCTGACTGGACCCCGATTTGTTCCTTAAGTCTGGGGGGAAGAACGCTTTTCTTAGGAGATGTGATGAGGTTATTGTCGTCTTTCTGCAGCTCTGAGACAGAATCACAACATGCAAGCGGCCCAGAACCAGAACTGGCTGAACCAGTGTCCAGTTTTGGTACAGCTTGCTGTGGAGAGTGAACAGCTGCTGTGTGACTCTTCTGGATGAAAGGAATGTCAAAGCTCTCGTCTGTGCTGGAACTACGAAGGTACTTCCCAATGTGAGACCACAGCTTCCCACCTGTTGATAAAAAAAACACAGAGAATTAAAACCAAAGACAAATGGATGGTCTGTCTAACACAGCAGTTGGTAAAGAAAGAGATAAAGAGAGCGTGAGAAAATGTTTGCTTTTTCTAGAAATGTTTTGGGAGATTTAGCAGCATTTTTCTGCTTATCTCTACCTGTATAGAACAATACACTAAGGTATTAAAAACAATTGAGTGGAGTACATAGTCATGCTCTCACTATAGATTGTTGGATCTTGCGGGCAACAGGGAGTAACCTTACTGTGATGATTCACTATATGTTGGAGAGATGCGGAGATGCAGCAAACACATGGATGTTGGAGAGGCCAAACATGTCCCTCTCAGTATTCATAGATCATATTTATTCTACAGCTGTATATCTATCATTATCTGGCTTTCTTGCTGATAACCCAGCTGTGTTGAATACTTGATTCTGAATCCATGCATAGCAGGAGTGATGCCAGATGTAACCAGATTGCACATATCATATGAAATCAATAGCAGCAGAGCTGGTGAGTACATCTTTAAACTTCTGCCAAAACGAAACTTAAACCACAAGAAGTGGTGTTAAAAGCAACAACTCTAAACGTTGTGACTTCTGCCCCATTAATCCTGAAAGATACGTCACCTGAACAACTCTACGAAGGATGGCTAAAGGAAGACAGTTATTTTCTTTTCTATGGAATTGCCAATGGAAATCATTCAATTCAACAAAAGGTTACAAAAAACAGGCTGAGAAAGTTCCTGCAGAAGTCCTGTCCAGCTTTTCTGACATCATCTTCAGTTCAGCTATTCAGTCAAATGATAAATATATTATTACACTCATGTTTTAACTTGATGGTTAGTTGAAATGTTGCTCTTTGCTTCATTCTGTTCCTTCTCAAAGTGTTTGTTTTTGACATACATATGTTAGTGTAGTTTTATATTTGACATGTACAGTTGCCTGGTGTACATATGTATAAGAAAGAAAGAAAGAAAGAAAGAAAGAAAGAAAGAAAGAAAGAAAGAAAGAAAGAAAGAAAGAAAGAAAGAAAGAAAGAAAGAAAGAAAGAAAGAAAGAAAGAAAAAGAAAGAAAGAAAAAGGAAGAAAGAAAGAAAGAAAGAAAGAAAGAAAAAGAAAGCAAAAGAAAGAAAGAAGAAAAAAGAAAGAAAGAAAGAAAGAAAGAAAGAGAAGGAAAAGAAAGTAAGAAAAAAGAAAGAAAAAGTAAAAAATAGTTTTGTTTTTGTTTTTTGTTTTTTTTATCAATATGGACAGCCAGACACAATGTGGACCCTCGAGTAATTTCTGTTTCGTTCTTTTGTTGCTCTGTCTCCACATGAAGCAGTTTGAGCCTGGCTCTTTGTGACTAGCCTATTACTCCAGGTCGATTTTTGAGCCCCCTGCACACGCCGATATTCAACATATTGGACAGTCTTCACACCTCTACCTGTTTTGCAAGGCGTTTGTCCACGACGTTTCTGTAAAGACTTGTTTTTGTCAAAGGAAAAGTTATTTTGAACAGGTAAAGGGTAGTGAACAGTGAAAATTTCCAATGATAGATCATTGAGAGTACTACAAGTTTACATCCCTAGTTTTCACTCAGGAGACTGACTCGAGGGCATACAAAGACAGTCCTAACTGAACCTAATCTGGTTTAATGGGGTTGGGGTTTGTTTTGAGGTCCTCAGTGTTATGTTAGCATTTTGACTTTTCTGTGTCTTATACACACACACACACACACACACACAGCTGCAGTGTGAGCAATTGGAAGCCAGCATCTGTTGCGTGTGATGAGAACAGATAGGGAGTTTGCCGTGATGATAATGATAGCGGGGCAGCTCGATGGCTTAGAAAGTAGAACCATCCACATGTTGTTTTATCCAATGTCACCCAGGTCACTGCCTCGCCTCTGTCTGCCTGCCTATCCTCATTCAACCCATCAGTAGCTGTAGCCTGTATATATATATACCACTAAATTGCAGAAACATAAGGAGAAACCCTATATGTTGTGAGTCTGGTGTCACTGTGATAAAACTTTGCTTTCCCTGACATTTGATTAGCTTTATTAGATCATGTCCAACAGCCCCCATTATATTCAATACTGTCCACTAATATTAGCGCAGGGTGGTTATGGAGTGCACCAGATTGAATAGGTTACAGGGCATGAAAAATATGGCTGCATTTCATTGAACGCACTCATCCACACACACACGAGCTTCACGCACACATGCACACACCCACCCTGGAGTAAGTGGGATGTAAGGAGGCCCAGGTGTTGGCATAGCTAATGAAGCATGGTGCCACCTGGTATCCAGAATAACGACCTGTGACACACACCCATCTCTATCAAACATCTGTCTGGAACAAGGGCAGAGAAAAGGAAAAGGAGAGATGATTGCGAGATATTAGTATTTTACCTTCGGCATACTGCAGCAAGAGGAACACTGCATCTTCAGAGACGATGAACTTCCTCAGCTGCACCATGTTGGGCACAGAGTAAGGCATGATTGTCCTCTTAATCCGCCCACAGTCGCTGCTCTTCCTCAAACCCTGCATTAAAAATTAGGCAATGAGGTGAGTAATTCCAGCAAAGAAAAAGAGAAGAAAGGGTAAATCCACCCCCAAAGAAGAAGGCGAGCGTTTGTATAATGATTAAGGTGTAGGGAAAAATGATGAGGGGAGTGAGGCAGAGGAGAAACCTCCCATTAAAGAGTTGCCAGCTTTGCGCCATGGCAACCCAAAGTCACTGGATTCATCAGGCCACATACAGCGCGTGACTTTAACAGAGCCACACAGATCTATCAGCCCTACACGTAAAGTTCACATTGGCCGCCTGTGCATGTGTGTAGAAGTATGTGCGCACAAGTGTGTAGTCATCTATGCCCGCGCTGTGCGTTGGCATCTGGCACACGTCTCACACCTGAGAGCAGAGGAGCTGACAGGGACAGGCCCATTAGAATCAATTACACCGGTCACACACACAGGGGCTCCTGGCACACTTCACACTTACAGTTACACACACACACACGAACACACACACACACACACACACATATTACACTTACTTTCAGGATGAACGTCTCTTGCGTTCTCTTGTCCATGACCAGGAGAACCTGTGATGGAAGAGTGCCATTAATTGGTGTGAGCAGACATACACAGTCTAACATGATGTAGTGGTTATGTCCTCCAGAGCAGTGTTTTTCAACCACCGGGTCAGGGCACACATTAGGGTCACTGCAAGATAAATGTAGGGTCCCAAATTATACGAGACAAACTGGCATTAGCATATCAAAGCCCGCTGTGGTGACCAAACCAAATGCCAGCAAGATAACTCCAACTTTTAGAATTATTTAGTCTGAAGAATAGGAATAAAAAAAAGAGATGCAATACAAAAGCACCTGCCAAGAAAAACAAAAAAACAGTAAAGATGACAAAGTAACATATAGCCTGATAAAGATGTTACCTGAGTTCTTTCTTTTTTGTAAATCAAATGGTAGTAATAACAGCAAAGTCAAAAATGTAAATTATTAAGAAAAACACAGTTCAAAATTGAAGCTCTGCTTTTGAGGAGCATTAAAATCTGAGTTTCTTTACAATTTTTAGCCAGTAGAAGGGGTAAAGATGGACATTTTTTACTTTTTTGACTTAAATTAACAAATTTTAAAACCTATAAGATAAATGCAAATGTTTTATTTTGACAAATCTTGTAATTTCAAATATTATTTATATCATAATTGATAATGTTTAATGTGATTTTGCGTACATTTGTCATGTGCGGTCATTCTTGGCCAGGTTTCTCTTGCAAAAGAACTCTTGGAAATGAATTTTATTCAAATTATATTCACTTAAGTTGTCTGCCACTTTAATTTGCCATATAAATATATATATTTATATATATGATTTGGTAATTTTTGTCCATATATCATTTTGAGCTATATTTTATGCCATGTATTGGAACGTCTGTTGCTTAGTTCTTTTTTTGTTTGTTTGTTTGTTTGTTCCCTTTTCACTTGTTTACAATGATGTTTGATGATAAAGTTCATTTAAAAATAAGAAACATTCAATTTAACTCAATTCAATTAAAAAAAAAAGATCTTAATTCTCAATGAGACTAACCTGGTTGAATAAAGGTTATAATAATTAAAAAGCAAGAAAAAAGACCAGCTTTAGCTCTTAATAGGACAAAAAATGCAAAAACTGGTGATTCATAATTTAGATGCACTCATTTCTCTCTTGTACTCCTTGACAATGTGCCATCTTAAATGCTTCACAGTAGACCAAGTATCTGTAGCTGCAAACAGTGGCATCTCTAAATCCTGTCTGCCTGTATCCACATCATAATTAAGCTCCAAGTATCTCTTGTTTCACTTCTCTCACTTTCTCCCTCTCTCGCTGTTCCTGATATCTTTATTTCCTCCCTCCTTCTCTTTGACATCTCCATTGCTCTTCTGCCTCCCTACCGTCTCCTGGGAGAGCTTGAGCATATGTGCGTTATCCAGCCTACGTTTGTGTGTGGTGCACTGTGGGTGTGTGCGTATGTTTTCTGAGTGCATTCACTCCATGTGACCCTGGCGGGGACCAAACAGGTGCAGGCTAAATGGATATGAATGGAGCTGTGAGTAAACAGAGTGGCGGTGCCGGCCAGGGCGCTAATATAATTAAGACACAAACATCAGGGAAAGGGGGAGGTGGAGGGGAGGGGCAGACGGGGGCAGCAGGGTGAGGAGCTCTCTCCATCTGTCCCCTCTGTCCCCATTAAAAGTGAAAGGAGGAAGGAAGCGAAGGAAGAGGAGGAGGAGAGGATAGCTGGGTCATCTCTGGATAACGCATTTCCACTTAATGAAGTTTTTTTTTGTTGTTGCTGTGTGTCTGATTTGTTTGGGATATGTTGTGGATTTTGTGCACACCTCTGTAGAAAAAAACACATGTTAGTGTTGTGTCAACATTTTCCTTGGGGTTTTGTGTGTGTGCGTTAGTGTGTGTGTGGAGGACGAGCATCATTGATTCAATGTTGTGTGTGCCGCTCTCTCAGCTGCTTGCCAAGTCATTTCATGGCTGAGTGGTAAAGTTGCTTCGCCGGCAGCTGGTTGAGCGGACCAGCAACCTAAACTGACCTTGTGGTCGTCATAACTGTCGCTAAACATACACACACTCAGCTCTTACCATACCATCCAGTAAATCTATTATGTTTTATAGCTTCATGAAAGTGATGGCTGAAGAAGGAAAGGACACAAGGAGGAGAAACGTCTCTGTGCTGAGGCAGTTATCAAATAGAAAGCTAGCTGGACACAAGTTGTTGGAGACAAAATGTTGAGTGGTGTTCATTATATCCCAGCATTAGTATGATTTGTAAGCTTCAGTTGATTGCATTAGGAGTTTGAATTGGAGTAAACAGTTCTTCACCGTGTTGTTGAGTTGCAGTATCTGTGAAATTTGTTTGAGTTTATTCATTTCATATTTTAAGTCATGTTGGTCTTATGTAAATAAGTTTATGTAAATAAAGACAATGCTGCTGATAATTTATACTTCACTGTAAAGTGTAGTTTCTGTATGATAGATGGGTCCCTGGATTCAAACTAGAAACACAGTTAAGTTACATATTTTAAAGCTTCAGACACATGACTAATCCTTGTTCAAAAAGCTCCTCAGCAGCTTATTTAGATAAGATTAGTTTCTTTTTTTTAAGAAAGTCACCTGCAGGATCACCTCTTTTTTAGGACCACAAAACCAGTTTCCTTCAGAAGAATTTTATTCTCTTTGAAATGTAGAGTATAAAATAGAACCTTTTTTGACTATTTTTCCCTTAAAAATAAGCAGTGTTCTTTATACTCAGATCGCTTTACCATACCATAGAACACAGAGGGATGCAACCATCGACTGTATATACTATGGGCGACTTGGTTCCACCTCCAGTCATTATACAAATTTGAAGCCAAATTGCTCTCAGTATTTCCAGGATTTTATTAACTTGCGCAGTAGTGTTTGGCGGGAGATTCGTCCAGAGTCGCTGTGATGACGCTCGGCTTAAACAGAGTTACCCCCGGGTGAGCTACGCAACCTTCGCATGCCCATAGACTGTATCAAGTGTCAATCATGGAAACATGAACCCCCTAATAACTAAAAATGGAGCTGTACAGAAAAAAGGGGGCTTGAGCATAAACCAATGTTACAATAACTACATGTCAACATCACAACCAGGGGGGAGAAAAATTTATATTCTGTGTAATAAATTTCTAAAGTTTGTCCACAGCTCCATAGGGATTGCTAGAGGAGGTGGGATTTATGACCTATACTGCAGCCCGTCACCAGAGGGTGCTGTTAATAGGGTGGCTTCACATAGTGAGGAGGCAGACGGCGTCCATTCTATATACAGTCTATGGAAGCATATAACCAATTTACAGTCTTTTCTTGAGACAATGCTCGCTGTCATGACCGCAACCATTAAGCCTTAGTATTCAAACTTAAATCATTGTAAATTTGCCCCCCAGTCATTGTGTAGTGGAAGTGGCTGCTTTTCTGCACAAGCATGCTGGAAAATATGGCTGACTATACAGGTAGCACCACTTTGTCACATCTCTTCTTCTGACTGACACAGCTCGAAATGATAAGGCACCGTCCTATCTTCAAGAGCTCATTGTTCCCTCACGTCCCTCTGGAACTCTACATTCTCAAACCTCATATTTGAGAAGAATGGTAAGTAGAAACATACTGTATGATACCATCATCTCCCACCTTTGGAATCATCGAACAATCATCTCTCAACAAGGTCTTGGAGCTTCTCTCATTTTAAGAGAAAACTTTTAACTTTCCTTTTTGTGAACACTTAGATTTAGGACTGTCTACTTCTGTGTGTCCCTAACTTCGATCTTTATGTCCCACTGCAGTTATCAATCACCAATCTTTCTGGGCGTCCCTGAACTCCCTTGTCTTAAGTTTCTCTGAATTGTTGCTGATGTCAGCCTGCTGCTGTGGACCTGCCAGACTCCAACTGTTTCTACTATTAATATCCGTCTCAGTGTAATTATTGCTGTTATTATATACATTGTAGATCAGCTTGACTACAACTGCCTTAATTGATGATACCATCCATATCCCATTATCATTATTATTGCAAATGCTATTATTAATAACATTTATTATAATGACCTGTTGGTTTTAACTGCCGTAAATTCCCAAATCAGTCTGTTATCATCAATTTGCTTCCTGTGAATAGCATAAGTACTCTGACTAAAATTATTGGGACTGTAACCATGACTCTATGCAACTGTTCTTGTTAATAATGTCATTGTTGTTGTTGTCTGTCTCTATCGTTCTCTTCATATTCTCCTCCTTCTAATCTCATCACAGTTGCACAGGTTTTCAACAGGAGTCTAGTTATGCAGGAGGTTTTCTATCTGTTAACAGGAGGATTTGTCCTGCCGAGAAACTTTCTCAATGCTACAAAGTGTCCTGCTCACGATAGAACATGAGATTGGACCTTATCTTATTTTGATGGTGAGTCTTTGTAATAGTGGTTAACCACTATCAGTTTCCAGGACATGAAAAAGAGGTTTTTAATCTTAATGGGACATTCCTGGTTAAATAAAGTCTAAATAAATAAAATAAAGAAGTTTTTCTATGACCAACACCAATAAAAGAGGAGCACATTGTCCAATGGCTGATGTATAGCGCTGATATCGCAGTAATGTTTTCTTATTCAATATAAAAATACTAACAAATGACAAACAAAGCTGGTGACCTTATGTAAATGTTTCATTAAATGTAGGCAGAACTGTATTAATCTTAACATTACTACAAAATTCATAAGAATGAAAAGACAATGAGTGTTTTAGATGATCTGATATGATATCGGCCTTGAGAAGACTGGTACCAATATGACGCCAATTACATCAAAATGCAAAGTTAATCTGCTCTATGGATCAGTCTTTCTCTACTTGTAACAACATAAACAAAGAGTCTGGACCTGCTTATTCTGTTGAGCAGCTTAAAATCACATCTGTTGTGAAATGGTGCTATATAAATAAAGACTGATTTACTGATTGATAGATTTTAACTCTGATTGTGTTGCACTTATTTCATGAAATTTACATTCAAGAAAATATTTATTTCTAAAGGATATTTAATTCGTCTTGTCGTCTGTTAATGTGCGTCTGGGCATAAAAAGGAATGGTAGTTGTTAGAAATAAATGGTAAACTGACCTTATCTATGACTCCAAGCACTCTGAAGGCTCGGAGTTCTTCAGATGGACTCTGCTGGTTTCCTCTGCTGGTGGACGCACAGCACTGCGCCCCCAAAGCCTTGGGCAGAAGAAAAATTCATAGTGCTTTAATACTGGACAAAGGCGACCTTAAAATATGGTCATGCACATAAAGAGTTGTGAAATACAAAGCAGCCAGGTTAAACAAAGAAAAAACATGCATTAGTATAATGAGGGATGTGGCAAACTAGGAAGATAAGTTTCTGTAAGTTTGTAATGAAAACTCTTCAGTCAAAGTAACTTCAGTTAATCTCTAAATTGCAATCGTACAAATACTGATTGTTCAGCACTGCCAATGCGCAACACAAAGTACAATGAGATCTTTTTAATACAGACTTACTCCAACGTTTTCATCTGTATTAAACTCACAAGCACTCTGATACACTCCCTCAAGTGGTTTGAGGACCCTGGTGTATGCATGAATATTAATATATTAGCATATCATAACACAGATAGCAGGGCCAGTGAATTTTCTCTCCCACTCACCACCGTCTGTGTTGACCCTTGACCCATGTTGCTCCTCAGATGTTGACTAGATATCTGTTCAGCACGCATCAGATACTCTGCAGTCTTCTTCTTCACAGCCTCTCGCCGCTTGGGACTGTGCTCACCTGATATATGAGGTGAAAAAGCTCGGTGAGTTTTCTTATTAAACAAAAAAATAAAAAAGCAGTTCTGCAGAGTTAAATGACAGCGTTTGTTTACAGACAAAAAGCAAGTAGCTCTGGTGACAAGCTTTAAAAAGAGTGAAAACTGAGTGGACAGCTTCCCCTCTTCTTATGAAGCGCTAATGAAGGCTAAGGTCATCTAAGACCCAGTTTCTACACTTAGAGCCAAACGTTCAAAGCTTTTATGGTAACTATGATTGTTTTCTAAAATAGCTCGCTATATTACAACCTGATGCCTACAAATGTAAACATTTTTTTCCTCTATTTTTTAATATAATTTAATAGAAATATTATTTTTTGTCACTGCTGCACATTTTTAACCACTAAAAACAGATTTGGATGCAGCAAAAAAAGACATCAGTCATGCTTCATCTGCATTTGAGCAACTTCTTTTTTTTGGCCATAAAAAAGTGACACAGCTTTCTCTCACACTGACCTTGCACTCCCTGCAGCAGTAGGTCCACTCCGCTGCGATAGCAGGAGAAAGCTGCCTGGAAGTCCTGCTCTTTCTCTTTCTGTTCAGCTAAACAGATAAGCTCACTAGCTCTGTCTAAGTAGTCTGACTTGACGTCCTTCGTGTTGCCACCAGTGACTTTCTTCAGGCTGCCTGAGAAAAGTGCTGTTCGGCCCTGCCAGTTGACCTCTGGGTTAGGGGCTGAGGAGGCAGGGACCGGGGCAGGAGATGGGGTACGGCGACTGTGCAGGGAGGGCAAGCGAGGGCTGCAGCTGCTGCTAATGTTGGTGGCTCCCCCCTGTGGCTGGTTTGGGGAGGTGCGACCTGAGGCCATGCCATCATCCAGCCCAGCCAGAGAGTCTGAATCCACAGCCAGGGAGGTCAAGTCACTGTCACTGGACGGGCCTGGAGAGGAGACCAGAGTCATAAAAGGCAGAGACAAACTATTCTCAGTCTCTGTTTAATGAATACATGATGGTTGAACTCAGCGATGATGTTCCAATGTTTGTCTGTTTTTGAACAAATCTTGGGTTTGAAACTCTCTGTAATTTATCTATGTTGAATTATGGAGATTCTTTGAACATAATTGCTGCTGCTCAATGTCTTATAATGATTGATACTGTTTATCATGCTTCTTTGAGGTTCATTAATAACTGTAAGATGTCTACTCATCATTGTGAATTATACTCTCAAGTAGGATGTCCTGCTCTGGCCATTTGAAGGGCTAGTCATTGGTACACTTTCATTTATAAGGCAATATTGGATCTGCTACCTTCATACAATTGCACCTCAATTACTCTGAGAAATGCTGAATCTTATTCTCTTTGTTCACGAGATCAATTGTTACTTTCTGTCCCTTAGGCTTGTATGGAGATGGGTAAAAGGGCATTTATTTACTCTGCACCTTATGCATGGGATATGTTTCAGAAAGACTGGAAACTAACTGACTGAATTTCTTTGAGCACTTTTAAATCCAAACTTCAGAGTTATTGAGGCCAATTCCACAATATGTTCTTGTTTCTCATTATGTGTTTAAGTTCTGTGTCTTATTTATGTGAATATGTACTGTATTTTCCGGACTGTACGTTTTTTTTTTCCTAGTTTGGCTGGGTTAGCGGCTTATACTCAAGTGCGACTTACATATATGTTAAAAAATATGATTTCACATGTTTGTTATTTTCACACTGACAGCCGCTAGAGGGCACTCTAGTTGTACAGAGGTGACACTGAGGATGAAGAATTCAATGGATTTAGTGATTTGGAGTGAGATCGAGAGTTTGGTAAACTTGTTTTGGTATGTTATTTATATCCTATAGTTTTTATCTGAATAACTGTTTATATGTTACATTAACATACCAGACACCTATTGAGTTCGTTGTTTATGCTTCATGCAGGTGAATAACCATCAACGTGCTACGTTAGCATACTGTACAGATATTCAGCCTGTTCTCTATTCTATTGTTATCATTATGACCTCCCTTTCCGATGAAACGTCTGTTCTTGGTCTTGGATTTTGTAAAATAAATTCCCCCCCAAAAAATTATACCGGTATATGTTTTTTCTACTTCATTGTGCATTTTTTGGCTGGTGCGACTTAAACTCTAAATCGATTTATAGTCTGGAAAATGTGGTAACTGTATTTTGTGTCTGCTGCCTCTTGGCTAGGACTCCCTTGAAAAAGAGGTTCTTAATCTCAATGGGATATTTCCTGGTTAAATAAAGTAAAAATAAAAATCTTACCTCCATACTCAGATGTGATAGTTAAATCATCTGCACCACTGATGTCTCTTTGCACTGAAAAACATGTCCACGTATTTATGAGCAAGTGTGGTTCAGCAGCTTTACAGAGAGGCTGGTTCAGTCTGTTATTCTGTGTAAACATACCGTCAGAGCTGCAGTCTGATAAACTATCTGCCAGGAAATCAGAAAAAGGCTCCGCTGGTCCAATGAGCTCCGAGCCGTCGTGCACCTCACCTCCCTTGAAAAGTTGTTAGAAAGATTGCAGTCAAAGTCCATGGAGGAGTTTCTTTGTCATTTTTTTTACATGTGTGTATTTTAACATACCTTGAAAAAGTCTTGGATGTGCTGACTGCTATAGAGAGCAGGGATATTAGCGGAGAACTGGAGCAGATCTTCAGAGCACTGTCTTCTCTCCTCAATTACCGAGTCATCAAAGCGACCTGCAGTTGCATATATGAAGGACATGATCAATTATGTGGAAGAGCTTCATTACAAGCAGTATCACCGAGCTGCCTCCAGGCGGCAGAGTTGTCTCCGTTTGGTCAGAATCAGCATTTACTGCCATACTTTACATCCCAGTCTCTGACCATTTTTCTGAAAAATAGATGTGAAGGTACCAGAGAACCAAGAATTTAAAATAAGAAGACTGATCCTCACTTTAGGATTAGAGCAAGCGTGTAAAAATGAGGAGAGCCATTTTGTCTCTTTCATGGTACAGTCTTTTTACACAGGTGAATGTGAAAGGGTTATTTTCTTACCAAAAACTTTGGCCCTTGCAAAGGGTGGAAACAGCTCTGACTGGCTACATACATTCTTGTGCAGCTGCCAGAGGTTTTGATGAAGCTTACGGAAATCACTGTATCGCTTCCATACTGTTATCTAAAGGAGTAGAGGAAGAAGAAAACAATAAAGACTGACAGAAAAAGGCACTTGTTGGTCTATTATGGCATGGATCAAAACAATTTTGCAGCTTGACTCTGAACTTGTCTGAAAGAAAATATTATAATCGCTTGACAACTTACTTTTCAAGTGTCTAAATCAAGTGTCTGGTTAGGAAAAATGTAAAAACTTTTAATTGAGCTATAAATGAAGCATCCAAGCTTGTTTCAAAGCCAACACATAGAAGCGACCAATTCATACGAGTGCTCAAGCACCATCTTGGAAAATTCGACTGAGCACACGAGTCAAAAATAATCACTCACAAACCTGAATGAAGCATTTCCTTACTGTGGAATAATAAAAAAACAGTTCTGCCCTCAGTGTTCAGATTCCAGTGTGCCATGTTAAAATCCTGACCAGTCAGCCACTGTGAGAAAACTAGACTGAGCTCCCTTACAAGACCTTTACTTAATCATGGAGGTATGTGTGCTACCAGACAGTAATTGGCATCACGCCTCCTGCATTTGCACTGGTTCCACACTGGACTGAATTCCTGGGTGTGTAACAAACACGCATGTGTGTTATACAGCATGTTAAGATCTATTAAAGGAAAGGAAAACCTTTCTACGTCTTCTATATAATCCTTAACAAGGAAAAAAGGTTTTTCAAGGTGAATAGTATCACAAAGAGTTTCACTTTCAACTAACATTTCTGCTGGTATGATTCACAAAAAAATGTGTTATTACTTCATGGTGTTCCCTAAATTCAAAGTAATCCATTCAACTCCTGACATAAGATCACAAAGTCTCAGTATAAAGGCAGAAGTTGAATAACTCACCTCTTGCACATCCTCTGGGCTCTTCCTGGAGATTATCTGCATTGAAAAGGAAAAAGAAAGTTTGATCAAAAAGTCCAAGATTTCAATGCTGGTTTTCCTGCCATGACTTTTTTTGTGTGGCTGACACAAGTCTGAGCGGGGAACCAGCCGAGTGTGACAATGACCGTATTATGTAGCAAGTGACGAAAGCCGAGAGAGAAACAAGATATCACAAACAATGGTGACAAGCAGGATGACAGGCAGAGATGCTGAAGCATTAGAACTTAACCCTAGGATTTTTCAAATTTGTCTGATCATAACAAGACCACCTTTATAATATATGAAATCATTAAAGGGATAATCCGGCATAAAAACTAATTTAGGGTCAAACACACCGTAACACCAAGTTAGACACCCCCTTGATAGATGAATGTTGCCCACCGCTTGCTTCTCTAGTTATACCAACTTTAGTAACGACCACACGATAGCAATACACAGCGGTCTCAGGAGCCATACACAAACCTCAACCAAAAAGCCACTCTATAGACACAAATAATAACCTAACTTCATCAACAGCACATATAGGGTCCCAGCCATAGTACTAGCCACCAAACATCTTTTTAGCTTTGCCTGATTTCTTTAGCAAAGAGACTAAACACAACTCACTCACTCTCTTCCAGCAGCCGCTTGTTTGTAGCGAGACCTCAGGCGAGTCCATTACCGCAGCAGGGGTGACGCAGCTCAAGGAAGAACATTTATGATCATTTCTTTATCATTTCCTTGAAGTAATAATCACCATATTAATCATTTTGCACTGCAGACGCAGTAGTTCTTCTGCCTTAGCGTCTCGGTTTGATTGCATTTCCATGAAGAAATGATCATAAATGTTCTTCCTTGAGCGACATCACCCCTCAGCAGTCCGTAATGGACTGGCCCCAGATTTCACTACAAACAAGCGGCTGCTGGAAGAGAGTGAGTGAGTTGTGTTTAGTCTCTTTGCTAAAAAAATCAGGCAAAGCTTAAAAGATGGAATAAAAGACAGAATAATTTAATATTTTTTATATTATTGCCAGTGACAGGTGGAAAACTGACAAACTTAAAGGGAGTTTGTCGAACTTTTTTTCCCTGACTTTAAATATCTTTGGTAAATTCAGCACATGACCCTGGAAGATATAAGGGGTCATGCGGCTAGTCTGGCCAAATGGTCAGCCTGTGCTTCGATAATTACCAACCAGCCATGACATCATGAACACATGGGCGATACAACAGCTCTACCATGAACTATTTCATTTCCCATATGTCTGGTTGGTTTACTTCTATTCTAGCTAAGACAGCTAGTTTGACTTGATAGTCAGGTTCTTTTAGCTTACGTTTATTGCTTAATTAGGGGCAATTATAAGTGACAGTCACCCCAAGCTATGCCATTACGAATCAGCTTTAGAGTAAAAAGTTACTTGGTTAAAAAAAGGTACTTGTCTTATACAGCTTCACATAACACTGACAGGGCTGGAGGCTAGTTAGCCATCTAACCCTCATCCAGCGTTTCTGACGGATTCAATCTGACTGCTAACACTGCTAATCCAATTCAACCTCTAGTATAAAAACTGTACTTTATTCAGATTGAAAAAAAAATCATTATTTAATGTGTCTGACGACGCAGTTACCATTGTGTGATGACCAGAAAGTAACGTTACATGTATTTGCATCATAGGAGCTAAACTCAAGCTAGGCAGCTAGCTAATAACACCTAGCATTAGCCTTGCTGTCACAGCACCCATCCTCCCCTTCACTTACCCTTGCGGTTACTTTGTAGACAGTATATCCTTTCTGGTGCTTTTTCGGATCTGTAACAGTATAAAACCGAGCGAGTTCTCCTCTGTCCCGCTGTGATATCATTCTGATAATGACAACATTGCCAAAGCTACCAGCCGGCTAGCCGTTCACATTCATTCCCTGACAGCAACACAGTGACAGTGAGGAGGAGGAGACGTAAGCGCTCCCCCTACAGGGCAAACTGTGGTACTACGTGTCACCACTCAATTTCACCCACTCTTTCAAGCATTTTTTTTCAACCAGTGTGCCATGACAGATAGTCAGGTGCACCCTGAGAAATTATCGAATTTCACTCTATTGGTCTTTTTTTAATAGCTTATTATCTGCAAATAATTTGCAATTCTCAAGTGTCTGTCCTGTAACCTACAGCCCAAGGTTTCACACATGGTTAGTATGAATAAATTGAGAGACTATATTGTCACCTTATTTGGGGCTACCAAGTGTCATTTAGTAACATTTTTGGTTGCTGGTGTGCCTCGTGATTTTTTTTAATGAAAATATATACCATAGCCCAAAAAAAGATTGAAAAACACTGCTTTAAAGGATGGTCACAACACAAGTTTAATTTTATTTTGGATCTTATTTATTAAGGAGATTATCAAATGATTGGCACCTTTACTTAACTATACATGTCAAAATTAAAAAAAAAAAAAAAAAAAGCTTGCAGTGTATGTAAACAACACAGGAGACACAAATAAGTACATATGTGCAAGAAAATACACACATAAACATTGTATACAGATTAAGAAAAAAATCATAATTTTGAAAGTCCCTCTCTCCTACATATATCTCAAGTTGTGTAAATATCATAATCATCATCACTAAATGTCATTAACCTTTCTTTCAATAGATAAGGTAGCAATAGACATGAAGTTATACATTTGATCTCAAACTCAATAATAAATGAATATCAGGGCAGATGCAGGAGAACATGGCACCTAATTTGACAAAGAAATATGTTATTCCTTGAATAGGTTGTAAAAATGATTGATCTTTTTTTTCTTTTGAAGCTAAATATCAACAGTGTTCTTCTTTATCAAAACCGCACTTGTTTGGCTCTTTCGCACAGATGACTATCTACAGTATTCCAACCAAAAGGAACAACAGTATGATTCCTGCTGGGATAAAGATAGAGGAAGTGCCGAGTCTGCTCGAGCCACTGTTGTTGTTGTTGTTGTTGTTAGGGTTAGTCTGACAGGCGACAGTTGGTGAGTTTCCCATTTCCCTGATGATACCATTCTCATAAAATGTGTGGTTGTTCTGGAAAAAGAAAAAGAAATAATAGAGAAAAAATTCTTTTGACACAGTGGTAGAGATCATCACACAATCACGAGAAAGAAGGCTTGTTGTTCGTGACTCACAAAGGCTTATCTTTAGTGAGAGACAATCTGTGGGTTCTGGAAAAAGACTTCTGAAAATCCAAATATATTTTTATTGGCAGAATGAGACAATTGGAATAGGAACTTACCTCAGAACTTGAAACCACCTGAATTTGTGGTACCTTCTTTAACAAACGCTCGTACTCAGCAATGTCATCTCGGCTTGGAGTTGCAGTCCCCTCGAAAATTCTGTCAGGAAACAGAGACCATGTTGTGTATAACCTGGAAACTGCTCTCATGCTTGATTCTGTCTTTGAAGTGATCCCATCAGAAAAAATGCATTAGGTCTTACTGGCTGCTCATGGTTTGTAGTAATGGATGATATGAATTTGGGTGGCTGATGCATGAAGATATTTTGATTGCAGGGTAGTAGAGGAGGAAGGCCAAGCACATCTCATCAGTGGTTCCTAACCCCATCTGAAAGAGTTGTGGTGGATATTAGGGTTTCTCCTTCAAGAAGTAGAATTGTTTTTACTTTTAAGTGTTCATATCATTATTCATTATCCACCTTAGTTGCTGTGGTGCGAGTGGTGGTACTATATGTGCACTCCACGACAAGTTCATCACCCTGGAATTGGGCACAAATAATGCAGCATTGTATAGCAAGTTAACCACAACAGCCAAGACAACTTACAGCTTACTTGTGACAAATAAATGTAACATAGGAGTATGAAAGTAATAGAAACTCACCTGCTTAATGGTTGCTACGCTTCCCAAAGGGATAACTTCCTGAAACTCAAAGTTGTAGTTTTCCACCAAGCCCAAGAAGCCTATCAGCTTTCCATTTCTACACAGACCAAAAATTTCAGAATGTTTTCCCCCTGAAATAGTTAATGATATCGATCTATTCTAAAACAGTTTAGACTTTGATGAAAGTCAATCCTAAATGTTTCCTTCTTACCTGAAGTGTCCGACTCGAATTTTTCTCCCAGCTAAGTGAGTGTGCAGCAGCACACCAAACACATGAAGGTCAGGAGAATGACCCAGAGTCTATGGGTGGAATTAAAGATGATCAAAACACAGTTTTGAATAATATTGAGATTACCTGTTGCTTTTAAAGCCATTATAACACATTGAAGTCAGTGCTGATCCAAACCTTACCTGTGAGAAGATACTGGTGTTACAAACGCCGTAGGTATGGAATTGATCAACTTTTGGAGGGATTTTGTACTCCATTTGATCGAAATGTAGAATACCTGCGGTCAGAGTGCCAACGTCCTCCTGTCGGAGTTTACCTGTGTAGTACAGTTTCAACCCTGAGCTGTCTGTTCGTCCTGCAGAAGATGAAAAGATTACACATTCAGTGGAAGAATTGTTTGTCTGATTTAGAGCTATGCTAAACAATGTTATTGTTCTCCACCAAAATTGTAATGGAGGCTTCAGATGTGAACTATGCTCTGCTATGGAGTCAGCATCCTATACTTAACTGGATTGTTGTTCTCACTTTAAACAAATAATAAGCATTGTCCACATAGTCATGACAACCAACTGTCTAAGCGTCATATAAACAATAAGACTTCCCATCGATTACTTCCCTTGGAAACAGAAAACAAAATAAAGTGAACTGATAATATTTATGTCCTTCTTCTGTGGCTCTTTTTTCAAACCCTGTAAAAAAAAGGTCCTATGTGTCCACAATGTGACGTGTGGTTTATGATATTAAAATTTCAAAACATAGGTAGCGTACTACAAAATATCATATGATAATATGATATGATATAATATGGTACAACTCAATGTAATATGAAATGGCAAGATTCAATATGATACAATATGAAATGGTACAACACTATATGATACAAGATTATATACGATATGATGAGATACCATAACATACCATACCATACAAGTAGGGCTGGGCGATATGGGAAAAAGTTTATCACAATTTATTTTTTTTCATGTCAGACGTTATCAATATATTTCACGATTTAAAAATTTAAATTTAACAGTGCTTAATGGCAGCATGTCTTTTGCAATACAATAAGGTACTGCATCTGTGAAGTCTTTGTATTTCTATGACGTTTTGTTGTAAGGCGTTGCGCTACAGAAAGCACACTGAATGGTCGGCCGATTCGGCTGCACAGGCGCCATGGGCTCCTTGCGCCGCTCTGGGTTTGTAAACTTTTGCATTGCGCGTGCTCTGCTGCATGGCACTGCTTCAGGTGGTGGAAAAGATTTGAGGTACACCCTGACTTTGCAAGAATAATTTGCAGTGCATATTACTCTGCTTCATGTCCAACTTCAAAAACCCGAAATACCTCCACACCCATCACACCCAGCACTCATTTTCTGTTTTTCTCACCAAAAGTGCTGTCGGCTTCACATGTTTAAGTGCTATGGTTGGGTGTAGCTGCAGCCTGCTACTACACAGTTATTTGCTACTTGGCTCTAATTCAGCACACATGATTGGCTCAGTGCAAAGTGGACCCAGAGCAACTCCCCTTTTCATTGGCTAGTCGTATGGTCTACCAAAACATGTCAGAATGCCGACTATCAAAAAGCATATTGACCATGTTTTATATTGATATTGAGGGAAATCAATTTTTGATTTACTGTTTATCGTTGTTGTTTTATTGCCCACCCGTACATACAAGACCTTACAATACCATATATTGCAATACCAAACAATACCATATAATACGCTACAAAAGATTCAATACAATACTATACAGTACAGTGGGATTCAGTACTTTGCTAAATATACAATGCAAAACAACACCTTACAGTACAATATGAAACAGTGTGATATGATTAAAACAATGTTACAGTATAATATGTTACAATAGAGTGTGATATTATACAATATGATAATAAACCGGAATATAAAAAGAATATGCAATATTTACCTTTGTCACCATTTGGATTGTTATAGTGGATTTCCAGTCTATATAGTCTTTCATTCGTCTCACCACCAACAGGTATACCCACAGTCTCTGGAAGCACATATACCTGAGGGGTTGCAAGGAAGAAACATTAAATTAACCAACTAAAATAAACACTAGCGCACACAGAGCAGACAAAAAACCCCAAAGAACTCAGAAATGGATGCAGGATACACTCTCACCCCTCCTCCCACTGCCCATGAAGCCACTACTTCAAAGCAGGCATCCGAGATGTCACCCTTGTAGCACTGCGTGTCATACTCTTGTGTCACAAAGGAGGGGCAGCCGTAAAGCAGCATGTGGTGAACAATGTCGGGATGTTCAATGTGAGGTTCAACCTGAGAGAAAGTCAAAGGAGATGCAGAGAGTTTAGGAATAAAGAAAATTCATGAAGTATCTCTAAGTTTTGTTTTATATGATGAGTTTCTGTAAATGTCATACACAAGGTATCAATTACTCTTGATATAACAACTTTTTTTGTCATCTAAATCACTAGTTTCCTTGAAAGTGGAAAATAGTATTGCTTGGATGTAAATGGTTGCTTTAAAAATACCGCTTTTGAGTCAAAGCAGTGTGGTTTTTTTAAGGATACCATAGTCGATACAGGGCCTAAATACTGACTTTGAGTACATTGATGCACTGATCTGCTACCATTATCTATTGACTCCAAAATCAAACAGGTCTCAGATGAATTACTATCACAAACCCACAACAGTGCTGCTGGTAGCAACATAAATCTTTGCCGTAGCTAGCAATCTGTGTTTGAGCACCAATAGTCTTTAATCTTGCTGATATCCTAGATTAATACTCAAGCACAAGTTTCAGTAACAATGAAATACATTTTATTGGGACATATCAAAATATAAAAAGAAATACTTACCATAGTTATATGATGTTTTGTTTTTAATGTTGATAACTTCATGACCTTGCAGTGGTAGTAAGTATGCTTTTCTGGAACAGATATCTAAAAGAAAAAAAAAAAGTAAAAAAAGGTAAAAAAAAAAAAAAAAAAAACAATACAAAACAAAACAAAACAGTGAATTACCTCAGGTTACCTCGTATGTCAGAATGTTTTAAGATATTTCAATATCTCTCAAACAAAATTCTACACTGCAAAACTTATTCTGGTACAGATTCACGATAACTGAGAAATCAACCATTTTGCCCATAATCCCCTGCCAAAAAATTGCACCTACATTGTTCACCCTTGCACTGAGATAGTTGAGGCCTGTTATGGTTGCCCTGGGCATGTAGTTCAGCAGGTTGACTTCTTTGGTTCCTCTGCGGGATGCATGGTAATTAATCTGATCTGTTGTGCCGTATGCATAGATCAATTTGATAGCCTGAGTCTGAAAAAAAAAAGATTTTGGTAAATTAATAAAATGCAGTTATCACAAAATGTTGTTCCTACAAAACCTTTGTTTTATTTGCTTCACAGAGACAGCCACACAACCATAACTGTCGATTTACAGGACACAGAATATTTTAAAAACCATAGAGTATTTAGGCTGTTCAGTGCCACACTAAATCTTGCGTGCCTCTTTTTGTTGTCGCTATTGTGTTCACATCTGAAAAGACTCTCAGGGGGACCTGACAACAAAAGGAGTCTTTTGGCAGAGTTTACATGCAAACAAACAGAGAACTTGAGCTTTACAGTGAGAATTAGATCAACAGTACAAAAGAATATAGAATTACCAATAATGAGCTGCAACAGAGGAGAAAAGTGTCAAGTGTGTGGTTCTACTTGGAGCGCTATGGTGTTCGACAACAAACAGTGTCTAATTAAGGGGTAGTGTGTTAATGACAGATATGTTGTAGTTACTATAGCAACAACAGCCTCCTGAATGGAGAAATTTTCCATCATTCTTAAAAACAGGTTTAACACTTTTTACATCATTCTGTCTAAAGTATGATTTTTCATCAATTTAAAGACATAAAATAACTTTTTCTAATAAAGAAATTTCAAAATTTAATTATTTATTCTGGATGATTCAGCAATAACTATCCAAATGAATAGGATAAGACACCATACGCTAGATTTAAGTAATGGATCAATAGCTTTATACTTCGCTGTTTTTTTTTCCTTTATTTTGGAAGTATATTTTCATAAATAATTGTTGACAAGTGTTGTCTTTAAAAAATGCTTACGTTTGTTCTTTTTTCGCACTCAAAACAGTGAGAATAATTCATATTTTAATCCTTCGGTGTTTAAAAATGGATAAATCTACTTGTCAAATTAACCCCAAAGGTTGACATTTTAATACTAATTTTTCCTCTTATTTTCATGTTTCTTACACTCAGGGCTGTTGTGTTGCTGAGTGACTTTTGACTTTTCTTTAAAAAAAAAAAAAGACTTCTAACAACATTTGCTATTTCAACCTTTTACTTGTTCTTGAAATATAGGAGAGCTGAAAATGTTCTTTCTACTTAAAAAAAACCCCAAAAACATACTATACTATGCAAAATGGTGTAACATGATATGATAGGATAAGGTAAGGTATGATATGATTGGATTAATTGGATGTTTTGGATATTAAATTTAATGATACTATAGAACAGAATATGTAAAGATATGGTAAGATTTGTTTTGATATCATACTACATGACACATTACAGTACAATTTGAAGCAATAAAGTTAATTTCAACATGGTTTGATATGCTACCATTCAATAAGATACAGTAAGATACCATCATAGATTAACATCATAAATATAGATACATTTATATTTGTACTATTTACTTTTCTTCTTATGTAATACCTTAGTTTTTTATTTGTTTATGTTATGCTACTTTGCAGGTGATATTTTACAACCACTTTTTTTCTATTTAAAAGTAATATTCAGAGTTTCACCATCCTTTGTATCTCATACCGTCCCTTAAGGATTTATATAATCTGTGAATTTCTTACAGTGATACTGAAGTCTTTGTCATCACACGACTGGATGGTCCTCTGAAAGGTCATGATGGTCTGACCGTCAGTTTCATTTGCAGAGAGGAGTGTGTAGCTCTGCTGCTCATCCTCCAACGGCATTGAGTCCCCTGTGGCATAATAATCCTAATGGACAGGAAAAAAAAGATCAGCATAGAGGTTGATATTAGCTGAGTCATATTATGATTATCTATAGTATCAAAACACGTGCAATTACAGCGAAATCTTCAATCAAACCCACTTTGAAGTAGATTCCACTGGATCCAAGACCCCCCATCACAATGTCTGCCCCTGCCATGCCTCCATTGGGGCTAAATCCGAAACCCACCCAGCCTGTTGTGTTGATCAACAGTTTGAATGTAATGTTCCCCTGTGGGTTGTCAAAGCCCCACTTCACGCAGACCAAATGGTTCTGGTCCAGGTACTCCATGAAGGGTAAGGTAGGATCAGACCCTCCTACACTTAAAGGCAAGACCATCATCAGGAAAAGCAAAGAGAGCATGATGTCTCTGTAATGGTGGAGATCTTCTGACTGAGCTCACTGTGAGTCTACAGTTAGAGATATCCGTCCTCCCAGCAAGACACACCTGCGTTGCTAGATGATCCCAAGAGATACAGACAAAAAGTGCTACGCCATTTGCTGTTTGCACCTTTGGGGAAACTTGTTCTGTGTAATTTGTCCGAATTTCTTAATATTTAGCAAATTATCAAAGTAAAGAAATTTTCCTTTAATTACTGTGAGTTTGAATCTGCACTCACTCTCTTTGATGTCAGTCCCCTTCAACAAGCTGTGCTCAGGTGGGCTGTGGACTTCACCTACTTACAGTAAACTGAATCCTCTGTCTGCCTGCCCCTTATTGATAACAACCTGTTCCACCGGTTCTTTTCTATTGACTGACGAGCGCAGCTAATGCTGGACTCAGGTGTTTGATATATGAGGAGGTGATGAGGAAGGAGAAGGAATGAAAACTCTCAGTTTGGCCAAAGAAAAATATGAAAGTGTGCTGAAATTGGCCAAAGCACGAGCAATACTTCTTTTTAGCTCTGTGGTACCAGCTTCTCATACTACTACTACTACTACTACTACTACTACTACTACTACTACTACTACTACTACTACCACTATTAATAATAATAATAACAATACTAATAATAATAATAACAACAACAACAACAACAACAACAACAACAACAATGATAATAATAACAATAAAAATAATGATTATGAGGATACTAATACTAATACTACTACCACTACTAAAAAATAATAATAATAATAATAATTGTAATAATGATAACAATAATATTAATAATTGAAAAATAATAATAATAGTATTACTTATAATAACAATTATAACTTATATTATAATAATAACAATAATAACAACAATGACAACAACAACAATAATAATAATAATAATAATAATAATAATAATAATAATAATAATAATAATAATTATTATTATTATTATTATTATTATTATTATTATTATTATTATTATCATTATTATTATTATTATTATTATTAGTAGTAGTAGTAGTAGTAGTAGTAGTAGTAGTATTTTTAATTATTATTATTATTGTTATTATTTTATGTCATAGAAATAAGACCATCTAATAATTCTTTCTCTTTATGCATTACTGACACTTAAGTTATTACCTAGTATTTCAATTGGGCAAGAGGTTTCCCTTGAGTGCTGATACCAAGAAGAACAGCTCTGAAATTTTTAACTTTATGTTTCATACTTTCTCAGTGGTTCAAATTGCAGTACAGTATCAGAAATTGTTTTGTTTAATAAATAAAGCGTTTTTTTTCTGGTAAGTAACCAGAAAATTAGTTTATTCGGTAGCCTACTTTACTGCATGAGTTCAGTAAAATGTGTGTGTTACTTGAAATTACCTTGACACTTTTCTGATGTCTTGTAAATTCTTTAACATCAACTTTTCTTCAAAATATGCAATTAAATTTGTAGCAAAAAGGTAACGTGACTGAGAGTCCTCCTGTTAGTAGTAGAAAAAGGGGACTGAGTCAATAGTTGTTACAATAGTTGTTGGGAAACGGAAACTCTGCTACCATTGTTCAGTCTTCATGATTGTAAAATGTTTATTACCCTACTACTACAAATTCAGAAACATTCATGTACTGACAGCTTGACTCCAGCAGAGGCCGACTCAACCACAGGAAACACACTCAGGGTTCCTCCCTTTCAGTGGTTCAGTCAGCTGTTATCCGACATCAGCAGTGTAAGTAAACACACCACTGAAGCTGCCGTGAGAATATCATGATACACTGGAACTTCAATTACTGTGGCTCTCAATAAAATTAATTTACCATCATGTTGAAGGACTCTACGCAGTTGGAAAAGACATTTAAAAACGCCGAAAAACGAATAAGAAGTCAAAGTGTTAACAACACGGAATGGTAACATTTTCAAAAGAGATATGTAAACATTTAAAAAATACATATTTTATTTGATACCATTTTAATTGTGTAGCTGTTTTCCCAACTTCTTTAAATATAATGTCACTAGGCATAAGTTAAAAAATTGAACAAGGTCACAAAGTTTTGTTTGTCTGATTTCAAAATGGTGTTCTTTCCTCCTGGGTGGATTTTTACCTCTTTATACCTGTACTCCCCAAAATAAGTAAATTTTAAAACAAGTTGTATTTTATTTTATTTGTTTCTGTATGTGTATTTATCTCACAGTCGCTAATGTTAGTCATGTCTTGGAGGGGCATATCGGAGCGAGACTACCTTTCCGGTTTGTCTCGGCGGTGCAGTAGGTCACTCCCTCCGTGCTGACAGGAGCTCTCTACGCGCTTCAAACATTCACCCATAGCCTACTGCACTCGTCTCTCTCTGCCACATAGTCTGTTTTCCAGGTTTTTGTGAAGTTTTTACAGTTGTTTAAAGTCGTTGGAGTTGCTGCTCTCTGTCAGGAGGGATTCCCGTGTTTTCTTCGGTTTTAGTTGAAAAGCAGCGGGGAGAAATGACCAGCTGAGGAGTGGAAATCCTGAAAACCGCAGGGCCTGTGTTTGTAATGATTGATCAATGCTTCGACAATGGCGCTGAAGGTAAGTCACAGTACTTTTCTAAGCTGTTAGAAACCTCAACCAGTTGTGTAATGTCGTCTGGTTTCACTCGTGAATAATACGCGTTCTTAACTTGTACAGGAACAGAGTTACAGTTTCCTAGTTAAACTTCACCCGAAAAGCTTCATATTTATATATAAAAACAGTCTAGTTTTCGGTCTACTAACGCAAAATTAACCCTAAGGACCTGTATTTGCATGCAGTAGATATGAATCATATGTTTGTGCTGTACATGGAAAATGTGCCTCATTAAGAAAGTGTCTTGTGACATTTTACTACCTATCCAGTGCGGGTCACTTGTACCTCCGTGGAATGCTGGGAAATGTAGTTTTTCGTGTGTGACTTTCAGTTCATCCTTATCTTAGTCATATACTACAGTGCACAGCAGTGCCTTGGTTTAAAAAAGTTACCTTTTCAATTAATTTATGATTTAATGGGTAACTTAGTGTAAATGGCGTGAGCATTTATGAGTTTTACTTTTATAGTAACAGGAAATTCGAGGGCCTGAGACTTCATTTTTTTATCAGAGATTTGGGTTTGTTAACACTTTAACACGTGTTAATTAACAGTTGAAAGTATGAACTCCAGTTTTATTAGATGTGTTGTTTTTTTATTTCTGTATTTATTCTTAGAAAACAGGTTTCTTGTTACTTTGTAGGCTAAGTGTATGTGCAAGTGACTTTTTAATGTTTGCATTTACTAATTATTTCTTTAAAATAATTGCCCTCATAGGCACTGAGTATTTAAGTTAGATTTCAAGTGAACCCAGAATACTCATCCTCCCATACAGATGAAAGTTAATAATTTTCTAGAGTCAAACATCTAAGTGAAATTACACTTAAATGACCCTTTTAAATATAACAGGACTATACATTTTATATATGTTATTACACAATCAGGCAGGTTTTAAAATTGGAAACAGGAGAGAGTAGAGCTGCGGCTCTATTCATGACTTCCTGTTAAGAAAAAAAACACACCATCCAGCTTCCTGACTCTTGGGAGGTGGCAGAGTGACTCTAAAAATAGACCTCTATTCAGGAAAGAACAAATGGCCTTGTAGTGTGTGTCATTGGTTAATGAACTTTTTAGTTAGATAGCCAAACATTACTGTGACTTTGATACTGTATTGGCAAAGGCATGCTTTTTACAGCTTAAAGTTCAACTAACTTATTTGAATTAATGTGTACAAAAAGAAGCAAGTTAGGGAGTGTGTAAATTGATAATGAAATGAACTGTGAAAAGTGAAACCCATTTAGTTTCCTCACAGTTACCTTAAAGTGTTGCATGCATTTGTTAATGTGTGTTTGAGGCTGTTTGTGTCTTGGGGCCACTGTAGAGGGCAGATTAGTAGATGTGGGTCACTGTGAGAAGTACTACAGTCTTTTGCATTAAACTGGACCAGGTAACATGGTGGTTTCTGGCCTTGTTTTTGGTTGAGAGTCAGAGTCAGCGAAATATGGCAAGAAAAACTAGTTCATCCTGTTTCACTGAATGAACTGTACATGCTTTATAATAAATGGGTTTCAATTAGATGTGTTGATGCAAGACATGTGTATGTAGATATTTATGTGTTGTCCCATTAAAGTGTTGGTGAGACATAAAGTAAGTTTTTAATTTTGTCTTGTTTGTGTTCAGGCACAGGTTTTATATGACTTTACTGCTGAGCCTGGAAACAACGAGCTAACAGTGAAAGAAGGCGAGACTGTCACTATCACCAATCAGGTAAATTCATACAAATACTCGTCTTTGTCTTTTCTTTGACTCTCGCATATGAAGTGCATACTGTCTGCAGATTCACAATTGCAGAGATAAGCTTAGACTTGGCACACCTGGGGTGCTGACATGTGCAGGAGTAGCAAGAACCACGTGTGCAAACAAATCTTAAAAAAACAAATTGCTTTCATTAACTGTTTTTGTACCCAGTTGTCAAGTCTCTGTGAACTACTAACATTAAGGTTCAACTAACATTGTGATGTTAAATTCCTGTGTAAGATTTTTTTTTTTTTGTAACTTAAAAAAGTAACACAAGCAAACAGCAAAATAGTCCTGGCACAAACTTTAAGACCTTAAGTCACAATTTCAGCACCCTGAATGAAAAAGAATTAAATGGTTAATTTTTGTGACAGCTTTTGCAGGAGTTTGCTCACACTTTTTAATAGATTGGTTCCTCTTCTTTGACTTCTGTGTTAAATGTTCTTCTACAGTTTATAGTACCGAAAAAAGAAAGTCAACACAAAGGAAGCTTTGTGAAGCTTGTTGGATCACTACCCCTAATGAAACTCAAATCCTCAAAAATTAGGAACCTGTATAAAATACTTACAAAAATAGATACCAATGGTTTGTGAATCCTCTAAGTAACAATGACGCAAGACTGACACAGAAATAATGTCCCCTGTGTTGACTCTCATTTGTGATGACTTTATATTTCGTTGATTAATGCTACAAAAGTGTTCGATAAATGACAAGTCGGGTACACAGGCAGGCAAGTTTAGCACCCGCACCCCTACTCCTGAGTCATGCTGTCTAAATAAATGCAGAATGTGGTTTGTCCCTGTCTTTCTAATGGTCTCTCCTGAAAAAGACACTGTCGGTGTGGCGGCATAAGATGCTCCAAAACCTGCATTAATGGAGCCTTTCCAGATGTCTAAGCTTTCTTTACCACATACATCATCATCACTATACTTTCATTAATGCTAGCTTCTGAACTCTGAGCTGATGACAAACTGGGTGGTCCCTCCCCTCTTTGGGGCGGAAGAAGCAGCATCCTGACTTCCAAAAAGAATGTCAGATTTGAATCAGTCAGATCACAGCACAGTTTTCCATTTTGCCTCAGTGCATCTTAAATTGGCTCGGGCCCGTAGAAGTCACAGGCATTTCTGAATCATCTGTTTATACAGTTTTCTATTCACTCTGAACAGCTTTAGACCGCATTTGTTCACAGGTTATGGTTTTGAGATCAGATTTCATGGGGCCTATGCAGCCGTGGCCACACTGTTGATCACGCTCCTGCACACACCCCTGCACATGTGCCACTGCTATGGTGTTTGTTTTTTTTTTTAATTAGGCTTTAATGGACTTTTTAAGTTTAATTTGTGCGAGCTTTATCTTCAGCTTGATTATTATGTTAGTGCCTGTGATTGGTTCACATCACGTTACATAAGTTTCTGTCATAATAAGACTGAATCTGTGCTGAACTTAGAGAGATCACTTGGCAGATGTGATGCTCAAATTTTAATTCGTTTGCCGTTTGGACTACTGTAACTCCCTTTTTTTTTTTACCAGTTTACCCAAAAAACTCTTCAAAAGACTCCAGCTCATTCAAAACGCCACAGCCAGAGTTTTAACCCACAAAAAGGAAATCAATCACATTACTCTCCTTCTTAAAACTCTGCACTTTTCTTCTAGGATATATTTTAAGGTTCTTTTAATTTTTTTTTTCAATCTTTGCACAACCTTGCTCCTCCATACATGACAGACCTTCTGTCATTTTTTGCTCGTGTGAGGCCTCCGAGGTCCTCAGATGTTTCCTTTCTAAATGTTCCTCATGTGTTCTGCACAAGTACTGAAAAGAGAGCTCTCTGTTTTCATGCTCATGAACTCTGGAACTCTCTGCCTCTGGATGTAGAAACAGCAAACTTTCTCTGTGTCCTTCAAAATAAACTCAAAACCTTTTTAACCTTGCTTTAGACTCAGATTGCAATACTACCCTTATTACCATTTTATAACCATTACAACAATTGTCCCAATACCAGTTATTTCATTTTATTTTTTTTTATCTATTTATTATGGAGCCCAGGAGGTTATACAATTTTTTTTTGAATTTGCACGTGTGATTTAGTATCTCGAACATGTAGGAAGGACAGTGTCATGGACAGAGAGCATACCATCAACATTTTCTTTTATTTAAGTATGACTCACAAAGAGATACTTTATAGCGTAGCCACATTTGGTATGATACACCTCGTCAGGATCCTTCAAGCAGAGCAACCTTGCCGACGGCAATATTCGGACTTGCAGGAAGTGATTTTCTTTATTAATGAACAGCTAAATCGCACCTTCAATGTAATAAAATGCACCAAAATGCAGGTGCGATTTTGTTTGTTTTAAGAAGTGGTATTCTTTGTCCTTAGTGTCCTTAAAAGTATCTGCTCATGTTTTAAATTGAAATGTTCAAAGATTCCTCTGACACAGCACTCCTCTCAGTCTTTTACAAGCCTAGCTCACATGATCTCAGGTCAAATGACGAGTCTCACAAACATGTACGGAGGAAGGAAGGACAAAGAGTGGCAGCAAACATGATGTCATCGTAGCGAGTCTCAACAGTTCAAAGGCCACTCGCTGTGTGCTGACCCACATAGTTTTCTAATCAAAGTTGCAGTTAGGCCAATCAGGACCCGCTGTGTAAGGACAACAACAGAATGTACTTTTTCTTTCTTAAATAAACTGACCGTGCAGGAATTTGTCCCCAGAGCTGTTGCTGTGTTTACAGATACTTTGGTAACCTGGTTACTGTCAGCTCTTTCTATCCTGAACTCTTAAATTACAGTAATACAAAGTGCTAAATACCATTCAAGTTATAGTTCAACTGCTTTATTGCGTATCATCAGGAAATATTGCTGCTGAAGTAGAATGACAGCATCTGAGAGAGTTATATATGTAACGTGACCTTTTCTGAGACTGGTGTTTTTGATCAAATCTATGAACTGGTGAGTTTGTCCTTATGACTGGATGAAAAAAAGGTTCAGCTGTACACTTTTGCCTTATGGCTGCAGCATCATTTAAAAACCCTATACATATAAATCAATGTGATATTTCCAGTAGCGAGGTCTGTTTGAGCCCTCCGTAAGCCTGAGCCAGTTCTTGCTATGTATGCTAACTTGTTTTTCTGGGTCTCTCTCTATTTCAGGGTATTGGAGGTGGTTGGATTGAAGCACAGAACTCAAGAGGGGAAGTTGGACTGGTGCCAGAGGACTACATTGAAGTAAGTAAGATAGACTCAGTGTGTGAGAGTGTTGATCCACACATATATATATCTCGTATTTGGACTGATTAACCCTGAAACATCTGCTGCCATGCTCTGTGGTGAAGTTGCACATCATGCTCTCAGTACACTAAAGCACATCAAATATCAAACATGGCACCCTCTTAGTCTCTCTGACAGTCAAATATGTTTCCACATCTACTCTCTTTCAGTAGAGGAAAAAATCTCAACAGGATGTGACTCCTTCAGGGTTTTGCTGATCAGGGTTTATTTGTATGTGTGTGTGTGTGTGTGTGTGTGTGTGTGTGTGTGTGTGTGTGTGTGTGTGTGTGTGTGTGTGTGTGTGTGTGTGTGTGTGTGTGTGCTTTGAGTTTGAACTTGTAACTATGACTACATCATGGGGATATGATTCACTCTGTAGTCTTTCAGAAAGAAAGACAAAGTTGCATTTAAAAACAACATTCACTAAGACATTTGCAGAGTTGGGCCTGGCTCTAAATAACATTTGCAGCATCACCTAGCAATGCAGTATTTGTTTTTACAAAAGAGAGATTTGTATTATCCGTCTGCTTTACTAAGCGGACGAGTTCATCTGGATGTGGATGTGTGTGTTTTTCTGACCTTGAATGACCACTCCAGCTGCCCCTGCACTGTTGTGATTGTGTTTCCGAGTCATTAGAACCCACTGATGACAATTGCACTCACAGCTTACGTAATATTCAGCCTGTTTCTCGAAGGAAAAAAAAAAAACTCTTTGAACCTACGGGGTATGAAAAGGTCTATAAAAACAAAACTGCACTGTACAAAAAGAAAAGCCAAAATGGTTTGATTGAGCATATCTAAATAAACACTTTGAGGTTAAACCAGCTGGTGCTACCTTCCTTGGGTAAACAGAGGAAGGAAAAAATGAAAAGTGCACCTTTTAAAAGTCATTTGAATGCTCACCAATATCCTAATTTGATCTCCTAATGAGACTTTTGTTTTTATTTTCATTCGTAGTTAAGTAAGCAGTTTCCATCGTTCCCAGCAGCAGCACCCTCAGCACCTTCTCCAAGTTTCGGAAATGCTGCAGCTCAAGATCTGTCCATCTTTGACGCCTATGCTCCCCCATCTGCACCTGCACAAAACCAGGTAGTGTACTCCTCTTATCAATTAATATTTCTTTTAGATTTATACCGGCATAATATGAAAGTTATATTTTCTGCCCTGAAAGAGTAAGATAGTAGGAGTAGTAAATAATTGTACAGCTCTATTATTAACCTAACTTTGTATAATCTGATTCTCCCACTCAAAAATCTGTATTGTGTTGATGCTGAAGGAAAAGCAGAAGTAAGGGGAGAAAGAGTGTTGCTGACGTTTTCTCAGTAATTCTGAACCCTAGAGATGCAGAAGTGAGAGCAGCTGTTACGGGGGATATTCATCGTGGTCATGGCACTTATAACTGACACAGGTTTACGCTCTAGCAAAATAGAACCAAGAGGAAATAAGTGCAGTGAAATTTCAATCGTCCTCAGCAGCAGGCAGGAAGTTCCACAAGTGTGAGCTGTACTGCTGGATCAGTAGGATTGTGGGCACAGGAAATGTGTCAGCCTACAACCCTCAGCGCTTTTCTCACTGAACACACAAACATTTATATCCAGCATCACTTTAACTCTTCCCTCACAGTGTGTGTGTCAACCCCCTCACTGTTGGCGCTTTGTGATGATGTCACCTTTTTTCCTCTCAAGGTTGATGCTGGGGCTTTAAGTCCCCAGCCGGAGACCCCTGATACCCCAGTTTCCCCCTACCTTTCATCCCCAGATGAGGTAACCACTAATACGAGGGAGGTGGAAGGGGCTGGAGGCATGAAACTGAGCCCTCCACCCGTACCCAATCACTCTGCTCCGATCAGCAAATTTCCCCTCTGCCTTTCAGAAAGCATGATCCCAGCCTCACTTTGCACAGCAGTACACACCTACTTTTGACCAATCGACACCCACACATTATCTGAGTGGTATGAATCAGCACCAGTGGAACTTTAAAAGCTTAAAGGCAAGAGTCAGTGATTCTCATGTTCGGTGTATGATAACACAATTACACAACTGAATCATCATGAAGCAAATAAACGTCACATGATGATCAAAGTCTCACAAATGAAATCAAAATTTAAATTCAATCCAGTCGGACTTTTATTCTATTTAAAAATGTGTCTCTGTCCACAGGAAACTGCTGGTGAAGTGTTGTTTCTTGTTGCACTTCTGTGTCAGTCATTGTGATTGCAGTCATTTTACTGAGAAAGTTCTCAAGTCATCTTTAGTCCTTTCTATTTGTGTTAAAGGTGGGGTAGGCAGGATCTGAGGAAGTGCCAGTTTTTGGGGAGAAATCTAAACGTAAACTCTACCCCTCCCAACCAGTTTTCCACTCAGCTCCTCCTGTTCCCTTCATCTCTGCTCCAGAAAGCCCCGCCCATAAACAGACGCTCCTGCTCACTTCTATCATTCCAATTAAATTCAGATATAATGCAGATAAATACTTAGGATAATTACAAATGGGGCCCAGTCAATGTTAAAGTAAAAAGCATTGGCGCTACTGTAGATGCTAACAGACTACCAGCAAACACAACGTTTGCAGGATTTCTAAAACTAGGATAAAGTGACATACTCCAGGCTTGGCTTACTTTGTTAAAGCGGTTTACCTGTCCAGCAGAAAGGTTACAGGGTCCGTAAGATCCCGAAGTGTCCCACATCGTTTATGCTGATGTTGACCTGGCTTCTTAGCTCTTATCCAGTCTACCTCCTTTTTAAGCGCCCGTTATTCTGCCAGAGTCTCCGGTATCTACTTCATTTTATTGCTTGTGTTGGCAGTCGTGGCCAAAGGAGGATTCAGACAGTTTTCCGTACTTTCTGGTTGGTTTCTACTGTCCGATGTTGTAGCACGCTAACCTTGTTTGGGCTCGTGAACAAAACAGGGTAGCAGCATCTGCCTCACAACCAATAAGGTTTGGAGAGGTGGAGAACTGCTTTGTTTACAGTCAAAAAGCGTGGGCCGCTCAAAAAATTTAAAATGTTGATTACACAGACATAAGAAAACACAGCGATATCATTATATTACCAAATGTCATCAATGACTAATAGCTATTGACTGATTAAAAGCTTTTTTCTTTATACACCACAAAAAAAGATGCTTCTTTAACAGAATCATGCCTACCCCACCTTTAAGTAACCTCTGCACTAGTTTTGAGTTCAGGCACCTAAGTAGTTTGTTAGCATTGAGCTAACTTTGACCCACGAAAGGCACATGTACATTTTTCTGCATGAGATACTCAGGAGTTTTAATAGGAGTCTTTAACAGCCTCTGTGTGGTTGAAGCATGCCTTGCAGTTGCATTTTCAGTTTGTATGTAATGCTCGAAACAAAAATTAGTCTATAAATAGAGAATGTTTTTGCATGAATACGCGCATTATTGGAATGCACCTTGTTTCAGTTATGCTCTATTTTTAACTGTGTCGCCTCTGCGTAGTTTCGGTTGCGTTTATCAACACTGCTCCTCTAAGGCTTATCATCCTAACAGAGTTCCTGCTCAAGGCCAGGATTTGCATCATGTGTTTGACAGAGCATGCTCTGTTTGGAGTACTGTTGTTTAACAGTCTCTGAAACCAGCAGCACTCCATTCCCCAGTACCAGGCCTATTTCTCATTACTTTTCTCCTCACCCCTCGCTTGCTCCTCTTCACGGTCTCTTTCAGGCAAGTAATGGGAATGATCCCTGGTCAGTGTGGAATGCAGATCCGTCAGGAGGATCCAACAACAACTGGGCGTCAAATCCAGAGGGCACCCAGACTGGAAAGGGGGCTGCTGACCCCTGGAGCGCAGTATCACAGGGCCATCCTCAGGCGTACCAGGGCCCAGGTAGGAGCAGCTTTTCATTAAGCAGACATGATGAATTGTTAAACATAGTCATACATCTTTGGTTTTATCCTTGCAATTAAACTTGTTGGAGTCTGTTGTATGTCAGTATAACTTCGACAGAGAAATGAAGGCCATGCTGCAAAGATGTCCTTCCAAAGTAAACCCTTTATACCAGTAATTACTTTTGTACTTTTCCGTGTTTTACAAGGTTTTGAATTTCATTAAGTTTGATCTGTTTGCTTAAGTTATCAAAGAAGGTTTATCCATCTTTTAGATATTTGTCATAGCAACACAGTTACAATGCGGAACAATTGAGCTGAAATGGCAATCTATCAATCATGTTGACTTGACGCGGTCTCAGGTATGAAAAGTCACAGTGAAATCTCAAACCTCTCAGAAACTAGGGCCAGCTCTTAAGACAGCACACCCCTTATCGCGTTAGCTTGTAGCTTAACATTGCCGATGTAGTAGAAGTGGCAGGTAACGTAGGAGCTATTTGGCTCTCTAAAACTAATAACTTTTGGGGATATGATGAAAGTTAATATCATAATAAGCTTACTTCTGAGCATTGCAATCTGCTAATGCACACGCTTGTTCCATGATCGTCCTCTCTATTTCTCCCAGTCTGGCCTGCAGAGCGGGGCTCCAGGGGGCGGAGCTTGTAGTTGTGATGTAAGAAATCTCACTGTGCCTAAACACAGCGATTTGAATGCAGAAATACTCAGAAAGGCAATTTTTGCACTTGCCATATGAACATGTAGACAACAAGAAAAACATGATTTTCATCAGAGTGGGTCTTTAATGTAGACTATAGATTCATACTGGAGAATGACATTGTATTGTTCTTTCTTATTGCGTTGAGGCAACATGTGATGCAATGACACTGTATCCCAATCCTCATTTTAAACCTCTCGAAGCCCTCACAGATCCACACACTGCAGGCCTGATGTCAGTTAATTCTGTAAGGGCTTGCTGTTCAGACCTTTGGGTGCACATTGGAACAGGGCAATGCTGTATACAGCCCTCAGTGTGCAAAACTGTTTACCATTGTAGCTGTAGGTGTAAGAACTGCATTGAAAGTAAGGCTGTAATGGATAGTTTGACTCTGACACTAAAATGTAACTGCTCAGCCCTCAGGTGTTGCTTTATGTTATGATCAGTTTTTATACATTTTTGAATCCTCAGGATTCTCAGGGATTCTCCTCAGGATACTAGTTGCTTATATTTCTTCACACCACAACTGTCCAGGAAGTGGGTCATAATAAAGTTCTTCCAGACAAAGGGAAAAATATTGAGTGTTTTGAGAAGAGAAAGAATAAGAAAGAATGTCTCAGTCCTGACAGGGGAAGACTTTAGTTTAAAGGGTGGAAATGTGCAGAAAACAAATTGTTGTTTTCCTCTGCAGTCTTGAGAAACACAGTTCATTTTTTTAACAGGAAGATTATGGAACACATGTTCTGCAGAGGGAAATATAGGTCAGACAGTCCTCACACATAATACCTTGCAGATGGGCTTTGCTTTACAGAGCAGGAGAAAAATATTCCTCATATCAATGACAGAGTCCTGCGTCCTGTTTTGAGGCTTAAACTCATACGGAGTGAAGCACCGTGATTTGAATCTGGTGCTTTGATCCCTGTTTCTATAGATTTACCATATCTGACCGTGAAAACTATTTCTCTCACACAGCCGGAGTGCTTCAGCTCAGGGTGTCCCTGTACACAGATGCTCCACCATGTGGATCAGACAGTCAAACCATGACTTTGTTTTTAACCAGACTACGGAAAAATTAGCCTCATGCATGACTCAGAATGACAGACTGTTGGACCTGTTTTTTGAATTCCCCAGCTGTTATTGAAGGAAAGAGAATATTTGGGAATAAATACCAATGAGAGGAAGAATTTAACAGGCTTTCCCTTTTTTCTTTTCCCATCCCAAAGACATCTACCCGTATCCTTACCTTATTGATTGCACAGGTATTCGTTCACTGCCTGGTGAAAGCTTTCTGCTGATGTTTGTGTGTGGACTGGCATGAGAGTTACTGAGGGAAGAGTCCAAAAAGTTGCTTACAGAATCATTTACAGTCTTGAAAGCATGTGTGTGAAGCATCCAGTTTGTATCTTGGTATTAACACTTAATATTAACAGTAGAGACTGATGGGTGAAGTTCCATTTGAAGGTGAGAGTGGAATTTTGTTTGCATGAGGTGAATGATGTGTTTTATTGAAATTAGAATCCCATGTGAATGTGTTTACGAGGGGTGGGAGAAAAAATCAATGCAGCATAGTATCGTAATATTTTGTCTGGTGATATATCGTCTCATTTACCAAATTAATTGTTAATATAAAGTCAAATCTATGATAATGGAAAAATAAAATCAACTGTTTGTCCAGTGAGGTTAGCAGAGGTGACATCATAGAGTAGGAGCAAATTAGTGCAAAATACTGTGAAATTAAAACAAACATAAGGGAAAGCAGGATGCTTAATTAGCTTAACAGTTGAAAAAATTGTATAATCGCTATATATAGTATCGCAACACTTACTGTATTGTAAAATGTTAAAAATCGCAATAATATCGTATTGTGGCCCAAGTATTGTGATAATATCCCATCGTGGGGCCACTAGTGGTTGGATCTGTTATGTAAGTGTTTGCATCATGAGTTTCATAATTAGTTTGAATTCTGTCTGCCCTGCCAAAGACAAACACATAAAAAATTGCTCGTAACAACTGTTGCTTTGTAAATCCTATTTTTTGGCAGATTGTTTTTCACTGTGCTTATTTCTTTATTTCACTAGACATAATTTAATGCTTTCTACAGTAGGGGTGAGTGAGGAAAGATTAGCTAATTTTTACTGATGTTACCCTTAAGGTAAGAAACTGTTAAACAAAAGCCCACTTAGAACACAATGCATTTCAGGATGGTCTCTGTGGATTGAAAATATAAAAATGCTTCTTAGACAAAGGTAACTGGAAAAAAATCTTCCTAAAATAGATGCAAATGTTACTCATTTTACCTTAGGCTAAGGGTAACGTGAGTGCTACTCTCTCCTTACAGTTTCTCTATGTGCTCGTGGTTAAGGTAGCTTCACTACTCTTTCACTATTTTGAAACTGGCATCGTAGTTTTTCTGAAAGACACAAAATTCAGTTAGTCAGTAGTCATACAACAAAGAGTCTCTTTAGGATGGACCTCGCCTAGCCAGGACTCTATTTTACATAACTACTGGTTGACTGTACATTATACCATTCATTAACAAGCCACCAGTTAAATTAACTGGCAAGTCAACATCACAAAGAATTGATTTAAGGGTAATTTTCTTGATTTAAGCTTGATTTAACCAAAGTTAAAGTTGAAACATTTTTTCACTGTCATTCACAATGGATGCAGAAAATAACAGCAGCACCTGTTGAAGTCTCCCTGTTACTTTTCTGTTGGCACCGTCTTCTCATTCAATCAATCCTGTAACACGGCCAAAGTCCACACCTTGGTTAGCCAAACACCAGAGAAGAAATCTGGATAATTTAAACATTTAATGTATGATAAACCAAACCAGGTGTCCTGTTCTACATTAAGATACAGTTTTATGCTTTGCAGACTTAACTGCATGGTGAAATAATTCCCCCGCTGAAAAATCATTGTGCCTGATTTTTTAGAAATTTTGCTGTGACTATGAAGAAAATGTAATCTTGTGTAAACAGCTTTCTTTGTATATGTTTATGTGTCTGTAGGGTTGTCAAACACAAGATGTGTACACTAAGTCTGTGATTTAAAGAAACAACCTTGTGTGCATGTTTGTACCCCCAGGAGCAGAAGACGATGAGTGGGATGATGAGTGGGATGACATGAAGTCATCTGTAGGATACGCTGAGTCAGAATCAGGAGATAGCGGAGCAATACAGCGGGGCGGAGCTCATGGGTCCTCAATGAAAATCTCCCTCAACAAGTAGGTACTTCAGAATTAGTGATAGGAAATCAAGAAGTTGAGAAGTGTATGCATGTGTACTGCAAATGTACTGTTTTCTAAAAAGCACACAACTGTATCCAGCTGTTTTCTTGTTAAAGAGAAGTTTTGTTTGTTTAACCTTGAGTGTAACTCACTAAAGCTCTTATATCAAACCGTATGGGTCAAGCAAACATGTGGAATGAATTTCCGTGAGCATCACTTTCAATCTTTTTCTTTCTCTCTTGGAGCAGGTTTCCTGGGTTCTCCAAGTCTGGTCCAGAGCTCTACCTCCTATGCAAGCAGATCGCAAAGGGCAAAGAGAAGTTAACAATCTATGTAGGTTATCTGCAGATATCTTTGACCAGTTCTATTCTGTTAATCATCATGTTTTTGCTCATAATATCAGTCATTCAAATCATGTATCTGAACTCAGTGCAGTGTCTTGTAACATTGTCCACAAGACTTTTTACACGAAGGTTGAACATTAACAGCTTTTCTTAAGTTCAGTTGTTGTTATTTCCTGGAGTATTGCACTTAATGACTTTATACTTCTCACAAATTATGGGCCAGTTTTCCAAGTAGCAGTTCTTGAAGCCTTATGTTTTCTGCTCAGATGGGAGAAGTTGGTCCTGTGTGGTCGTATCCTGAAAGTCAGCTTGACTGTGTGGTTGCTGATCCCAAGAAAGGCTCTAAAATGTATGGCCTCAAGAGCTACATCGAGTACCAAATCACACCCAGTGTGAGTACACAATAACAGAGGTTCCTTTGTCCAAATAGATGAAAAGATGATGAGTCACAAATTCAAATAAAGAGAACAGAAGAGCCCTCATATCTTTAACTTTTTTTAATGTTTTGTAAACTGAAAAACGAAGTCAGGATGTTTTATTCTTGTTAGGATGACTTATTTTAACTCAATGTCCGTGCTTTTCAGACTACAAACCGACCTGTCAATCACAGATACAAACACTTTGATTGGCTGTACGAGAGGCTGTTAGACAAATTTGGGTCAGCCATCCCCATCCCTTCTTTACCAGACAAGCAGGTGACAGGTAAGCGTCTAACTTTGACAAATATAAAGCACAGAGAGGATGAAGATTGGGGACGATTATGTGAATCAAGTGTTCATTTCTTTGCACCCTCTCATCTGTTTTAGGGCGATTTGAAGAAGAGTTTATTAAAATGCGTATGGAGCGGTTGCAGGGCTGGATGACCAGGATGTGCAGGCACCCTGTTGTTTCCTGCAGTGAAGTATTCCAGACTTTCCTCACTTACAAAGACGAGAAGGTGTGCTCTTCCTCCTTCATTTATTGTTTCTTAAGATTTGTAATAAAGATGTGGTCATGGGGGGTTGATGCATGTGAGTGCATGTTCTAAAATACAACCTGGTTTTAAAAAATCTGTAATTCAATACTTTAAAAAAGGATAATTATTGATGGGATTGTAACTGTATTAAAAAATCCATTGTTTATTCTAACAGGACTGGAAGATGGGGAAGAGAAAAGCAGAGAAGGATGAGACGGTGGGAGTGATGATCTTCACTACGATAGAGCCTGAAGCTCCAGACCTGGATCTTTTAGAAGTGTGAGTGTTTAGTCAGGCCTGATTTTTTACAAAAGAAAAAAAATCAACAGTTTACCTGCAGCTGCTGTCCGTGTTGCATTTTTAAGAGTAAAATATGTCCACAGGGAGCAGAAATGTGAGCAGTTTAGTAGGTTTACCAAAGCCATGGATGACGGCGTGAAGGAAATCCTCACAGTTGGCCAGGAGCACTGGAAGAGATGTACAGGCCGTAAGTTCACACTGAACTGAAGCTGAACACTTTACCTCACTAACACACACACACACAGGCCACACCTCCACTTTGTGTTGTAATTACTATTTATACCATAGAATAGTTCATTATGTTCACTATTTTGTCAACACTTCCTTTACAAAGCATGTTTGAATTTGTCTCCTTCTACAGCTTTGCCGAAAGAGTACCAGAGGATCGGGAAAGCCTTCCAAAACCTGTCATCTGTTTTCACCAGCAGCGGATACCAAGGTACAACAACGTCTGCTCACCCACTGAATGATTTGCGCAGGATCTAGGTTTCTCTTTGCTTTGCTGTCTTTTGTTTCAAAATGCAAACTCCTTTGTCACCTCCAGTATTTGAGAATCTGTTATGAAATGAATTAGCTGACTAAATATGTGAAGAAATACAGCTATGATTTATTTTAACTATTTCTTTGCTGCAGGCGAGTCAACCCTGACTGATGCCATGACAGCAGCTGGAAAGACGTATGAGGAGATAGCTCAGATGGTGGCAGAGCAGGTGGGTACTTTGCCTGCTGTCAAGTATTTCAATACTGTTGCATCTTTTAAAAAGACACTGACTGTCTGGCTGTCTTTTCTTTTGCAATGTTTCACATTGTTTCCCCTCCAAATCACAGAATAGGAGTGTGTTTTCTTTTTTTGCCCTCTCATTCATCACATTGTAGGATGTTGTGTGAACGTTTCCTGTTTGTGTCTGTGTTTACATCCTTAAAGTGATGTTTCAGTGAACCCTGTTAACCTCATGTCCTATGTGAGGTCTGTTTCTATACTAGAAGAGAGCCACAGGAAAACTTATCATCAATGTTGTTTGGACTCTCCATTTGACTGTGGCTCTTTTGCTGGTCGTGTGTGGTTTGGTCTTTGTAGTGTGAAATAACATCAATCTTAGGCCTTTTTTGATGTCCCAGCAGCTTTCACTGGGAGGATTAATCTGGTAAGCCTGCGCTGCTGCAGACACGTATACCTAGTGCTCCTCCTGTAAAATTTATCTGAAGCTCAGACTAGAAGTAGTGATGTGTGCAGTAATGTCAGTATGTAATGTGCAGTAATACCAGAACCCCGCAAACAAGTTTTTCCTGGTTAATTCCAAGAAAGAAGAAGACTAGGGTGTTGTGTTGCGTTTTGTTAAGATAAAACAAAAAGACACAAGCTATCTGTCATAGCCCACCACAGACTGTCTGCTGGATGATAATCTACACTACGGCCATCACTCCGTTATGAACTAAAATCTCCCCATTAAGATTTAATAAGGTTCTTTCTTTAAAAAAGTGTGCTTCCCTGTGATGTAACATTTCCTCAGATGTCAGATCTGTGTGTTGTTTCCTGTGTTGGATCAGTCTTGTGTTCCAATTTTAGGATACAGTTCTTCCTTCATGACTCTGTTTCCTTTTGTCTCCAGCCTAAGAAAGACCTCCACTTCCTTATGGAAACAAATAATGAATATAAGGGTCTTCTTGGATGCTTCCCGGACACTATCGGAGTCCATAAGGTAAAATAGGACACAATTACACTTATGTTTCCTGGAAAGGATTGTGTTACTTCTACATGCTATGAGAAACTAACTGCACTTGTTTTGTCAGATTCCCAGGTCAAGAGATGCTGCTTGCACGATGATATGAACTCTTTAAAATGTTATGTCAAACTTCCCTAGAATTACAGAGTATGCAAAGCATTCAGATCATTAGAACATACTTCACAGTACATTGTAAGGGAGCAGAAGTGCTGCAGGCTTTTGTACAACTTTTGTAACCCAGTAACAGTGAGGGCTGTTATAAGTGCTCCAAAGCTGAGGTCTTCAAATGCTGTTAGTGAACACAAGCCTTCAAATATATTTTGTCATATTTATTGCCCTCAATAAATATAAATCGGATTGTAGATTTGGGAATATTACAATGTACAAGCACAGGATAACATACCACCAAAGATATCCAAAAATGAAATGCACAAAATATACAAGACAGCATGACCTGAGAAACTCTTCAGTTTTAATGAATTTGATGGAACTTTTTTGGTCAGCATAGTTTATAAGTAATGGTAGTTCATTTGCCCTTACTTCCATACACAGAAAAAGAGCAATCTTGAAGATGCTATGAGCTACCACAGTCACCTCCTCCAACCAGTGTATGTGCAAACAAAAAGTCGGGTCAGGGTTATGAAACTACGGTAGCCCTGAGGTACAAACTACAACAGCATATCGGAAAACACAAGAGCAAAAGAGAAAACACAACACAAAAAGAGAAAAGACAGCGGCAAATCGGAAAATACAACACAAAAAGAGAAAACACAATGGCAAATGTGTCTTCTCTTTTGCCGTTGTGTTTTCTGATTTTCCGTTGTGCTTTGGACCTCAGGGCTACCGTATGAAACAGGTTGAGATGAACAGTGATGGTTTTATGATGTTCAAGAGCAAATAAGAGCATTAATGACAAGATTAACACTTTTAATATCATAATTTTCAATGCTTCTAACTGCTGTGAGGGGCTTCCATAGAAGCGATTATTAAGTGAGTGATTGTTTCATTGTTAAAAGACAACAGGAGTTGTTGTTTTTTATTTATTTATATTTTTTGTCAATTAACACTTTCAAAAGGGTGAGATGAAATTGTCAACAGTGTAAAGATAAGCACTTTGTCCACATGGGGCACCATAATCAACACAGGCAGAAAGTCACTCAAAGGAGCTTTAAATAATAGTTCCCAAATTGGTATGAAGTGCACAGTATAATGAAAAGGTGGTCTAACTTAGTCCAGAAGATAGAACATGTAATGAACATGTATCTGAGATATCGGTTTTTAATTCCCTTCAGGCTGCTATAGACAAAGTGAAGGAGGCCGACAAGCTGGTTGCCACCAGTAAAATAACCCCTCAGGACAAAGTCACCATGGCCAAACGAGCCAGCACCATGTCTTACACATTACAAGGTAACAAACACACTCACTTAGAAATATCTATAATTGCAACCATGGTAGCTTGGTGTCAGATTTAAGTGGTTTCTCCTACTGTTTCCCACAGCTGAGATGAACCACTTCCACAACAACCGTATCTATGACTACAACAGAGTCATGCAGCTGTACCTGGAAGAGCAAGTCAAGTTTTATGAGACGGTAAAGATTGTTTTTTATCGACCATCCATCACAGTTAATTAGAATCTCTGAGAGCCTGTCCTTTTATGTTACCTGGTGAGCAGTACTGTGCTTAGATACTCAGTAACCCCCCCCCCCCGACCTCCTGCTATTGTTTTCATGCAACTTGTTTCTTCTTTTGATCCCATAGATTGCTGAAAAACTGAGACAAGCACACGGTCAGTTCACTACAATGTGAAAGCAACTGCCCTAAGTCTCCATGGCAAGATGAGTTATACCAGCTCAACATCCAAAATACTTTTGCTTATTCTGCATTCTGCTCCCTGCCTTTAATTTGAGTTTCACTTCTCTTTTTTCACTCCCTCTTACCTCATCTCTTCCTTTGCCGCTCGTGCTAACAATCCCAGCTCCTGGTGTTCTGTTATTCCCCTGCTCTCAGACTTTGAAAGACAGTTAATGAGCATTTGCAGAAGCTGAAAAAGGCTTTGACAAAACATTTTTTTTCTATCAGCAATGATCCAAGACACACAGAGCAAGAAACGCTATTCAAACGCACTCTTTAGTCCGCCTGAAGTTTCTTACTTGTGTTATGGAGGGCAATCATGCAAGTTTCATTTTAAAAACACATATCAGAGTTTCTGTAGTTTAAGGTAATATCATATTGTACAAGTATGGATGCAGTCATGCATGAGCTTGCAATTTATCAAAGCAATACTGGCCATTTTTCATTTTTCTCAGTGCAAAATTTAAAGATTAAGAAATGATTTTTATAAATTGCAAAAGTTAACAGATATCAAAAAACCAAAGCCATCCGCTCCCCTAACTGTTCAGCAGGGGGGTTGATTTTTGAATGCAGCAATTCCATTAAGTCAGAGCTTTACTTTCTTTTTTAAGCCAGTGTTTGGTCTGTTTGGATCATATTTGTCTTGTAGTTCACGTTTTAGAGTCCAATCATTTTCAGTAAGTACTCTGTTCAGTCTTGCAAGAGTGTGTCCTCTCCAATATTCACTGCCGGCAGTCCTTAGCCCCCCCCCCCCCTTTGTTCCTTCACTTCCCCAAAAGCGAACCGGAATCCCCACCCTCTTCCTGTCCTGAACACGTGCCTTATCCCTTTGAGGAAAATGGAAGCCGTAGACCTAGTTTTGCCACCCCAGCCTGTGCACCATGACGCTGCAGTTTACAATCCAGAAGAGAAGATAAATGTTGGATAATGCTACTGAAGCTGGGGCTTATTATTTGAAGCGTTGATGATTTATGGTCTTGTCAAACATGACATCTCTCTGCTGGTTGTCCTTCAGAATTTTTGTCCTTTTTTCAACCATATGATGGTGTTTTATATGAAGCAGAAGTAGAAAACGTTAAATGTAAGAATTTATACCAGAAGGAGAGTTCAGGTTGGATTATGTCATATATATGCAGTTTCTCTTTTCATTGCCCACTTTTCAATCATCCTCTAATCTTATTCACTTTTTGTTTTCTTATCACTTGATACAAGGAAAATATACATTTATACATATTTACATATTCTATCAGAGCTATCAGGTGCCTCTTGTCACTGAAATACTATTTTATGTATAGAAATATTTGCAATACTGTGTAACTCAAATTCTGTTTGATTTATTAAACAATGATTTGTACTCACTGGGACTTGATTTATCTCTCTGTGTGAGTGTGTCTGAAAGAAACCACTTCTTGGCTGCACGGCTCAGAGTGTTCAACACACTACTACACTATGTCGAACTTGTGCACAGTAAAGTCCTTATTCGCCGCAGCAGACTCTTGCGTGGACATGGATTGGAATGAGAATGAGTCGGCAGCCTGTGCGAAGGGTCAAAGAGTGTGTTTGTGGAGGAAGTGAAAGGGCTCTTTTACCTCACAAATTCAGCTCGTACTCCAATCAGGTGCAGCTGGATGTGTTGGCCACATAAAGCAGCCAGTCAGGAAGAGTTTATAAACTAGACAATACGTGCATTATTTTTGTCTTTTCATTTTAATTTGGAGTATACATTTTCTAGTGTGTTTGGCACTATTCCAAAGCCTGAGTAGAATGGTTTGGGTTAAAATACTCTCACTTGTCCTCAGATATCTCATATAGCTAATAGCTAATAGTGCTATTTAATCTGCTTCCTTTTTTGACTCTTTGGCTTCTCTAATGAGACTCTTCCTAACACATGCCTGAGACATTGACACTGAGCTGACATTAGGCTACAGGTCCTCAGAAACAACTGCATGAAGTTATTTGTGTCTTATTTCAAGTTTTTATACATCTCAGATAAGTAGCGGGCTGCACCCTGCCTGACTCAATGCTATAAGACAGCAACTCCTATCAAATCAAAGGGTTTAGGTTATACAGTGCCATGTATAGTCAGTACACCCCCTATTTAAAGTAATGTATTATTCAATATCTAGATGAGCAGAAGTACAATTTTTTGACAAAGCTGAATTTAACATATTTTATTTACCATAAGATGAAAATAAGGGTGATATGGTAACTAAAATTTAGCTTTGCTCCCAGAACTTTGATCGGGGTGTGTTCATTTTTGCATCCTGATTTTAAATTGAAAAAAAAATACTTCTTTGTATGCGACTTAAAAAATCTTGTTTGCAATCAATGGCCGACATTTTTTTGTTTTGTCTGACATAGAAAATGTTGATTTTGAAAGGAAACTAAAGGCTTTCTGACAACTCTACGAGGGTGTACTCATTTATGCAGAGCACTGTAGCTATCAAATTTAGGGATGCATGTTGAACATCAGGTCAGTAATGGGAATTTTCAAGAATATTTATTCTGAAGATAAAAGTTTATCCAACCAAAGTAACTGATAGAAGTTTCTTTCATTTACTCATGAACAAGCCTACACATTTGACATAATATGAGGTGGAATGAGATCCATTACAGAGACGCAGATCAAGCAACAAGCTGTCAAGGATAAAAATGGCATCACTGGTGTGTATGTTCTTCATAGTTACAGACACAGATAACAAGACTGCTGTTTGCAAAGCCTGTTATTTTGACATCAGGAAAAAAAGTCCACATTTTTATACACCAAATCTTTTAAGACACCTCAAAAATCAGTCACCTCAGAAGATGGAGTCTAAAAATGCAAAGCAGCTAGCAATAGCACCAACTAAATTGCTGTAGTGCTAATTTAGTGCAGCACAAAGTTAACCAGAGACAACTTAGAGCTCAAGTAATTGATAACAAAATCAATTTACAGCATTTGATATTCCACCTTTTTCAAGGTAGACCTAGGTTTTCACCTGTTTATTAAATACTTGTAACAGTGTTCTTAGTTGCTCCTACTTTACAGATCCCTTCCTGCCCTGCATGATGTGATCTAACCAATGACCTACGTTTTGCTACTGATATATGGACTTGTAACTTAAGTGAAAGGGGGCTTGGATTATACATCTGCATTAAATTGATACCACAGCTATGCTATGTGGTTTGCACCATCTTAAGCAGCAGGCCTACATATGCACTTGAGAGTGCTCTGCTTTGTTGGCAGTGCATTGTCTGTTCAGGTCTTAACACTATTTTATGAATCCACCAGATTTTCTGCTGCTTTGCACACAAAAAAAAAAAAAACAACAACATGTTGACTGAGTCTGAGCATAAGAAAGTGGAGCTGGGGCAGGACAGGGGTCAGGGGATCCTGACTTGACTTGTTGAGGGAATGTTAGTAAAACCTTTCTATTTCAATGATATTTAACACATATTTAAATATGTAGTTGGCTGAAATTCAGCTATCCATTAAGCTATCACACCACTTATATTGCACGAAATAAATAGGCAGTAAAAACCATAAATCTGCTTGAGAAACTGTGACTCTTTCATCAACACATCATACAAACACACTTTCCTTTGGCTGGGTTTCTACAGAGCCCCTTAAATCCCACAAAGAATATTTTGTATCTTGTACACTCAAGTTATAACAACGTACAAAAAAAAGATCATTTTCTTAAGCGTACAAAATAAAATTAGAAATTTTGAAGGATTTTAGGGACATAACCGGTTTCTAATAGTGCATCAAATGTCATGTATCAAACTAAACGTACAAAAAAGTTGTAGAAAATAAACAAGACTCATGGCTGAAAGAAAATGTTCCAGTTTCCCAAAAATAAATCTAGCGTACAAAGGGTTTGGTTTCACAAATATTCAGCAAAAAAAAGTCAGAGCTGTTCACAATATCAAGTATGTCCTCCACAGTTGCAGTTATTGCCATTAGTCTACTTTTACCACTTGTGTTTTTAAATAGATCACAGAGTATCATCATCACTGCATTGTCTCAGTGAGATAGCCGTGTGATTTCTGTCTCCGGTATTGTTCCCATGTCCTCACTGTTGTCACGATAAAAGTATGTCAAGGTGACAAACGGCTCCGGAAGCTACGTGGCCGGATCATCATGCTGACCTTGCGAAGGGAGTAATAATCAGAGTCCTTCCAGGAGTACCAAACTATCCCATCAGGACCCAGAGGACCCCTGTTCCTTGGAGTGTAATGGCCACCCTGTAGGATGAGAAAGTAGTAAACATTCTCATAACTGGAAAGCATAATGGAATTGGTTCATCTCAGAGCACTTACTCTGTAGTAGACACCATTGAGGTTGGCGTAGAAGCACTGGTTGTACCACCAACCACCATGGGAGATCTCAGCACAGATGTTCCCACTGTCAGGTGTACTGAAGCCCTGCTTGTCATGGTACCAGCTGAAAGAGTCCTGAGCTGTCCCACTGTAGCCTGATACATGGAGACGGTACTGATGCTCCTCATCCTCCACACTGCAAACACAGAAAAAGAGAATAAAAACACTCAAGAGATACACAACATGATCGTGACAGTGTTCCTGAAACTGACCTGAAGCTCTGGTAGATGGCATGCTTGTGCTTGTTGCTCCAGTCCTCCAGGTCAATGCGAAGGCTGTAGTCCCCTTGGGTGCTCAGGTCATGAATGTGGTCGTTGCCCAACCAGAACTCTGACTGAAGGTCACCAAAGCCATCCCTGTAGTCCCTCCAGTTTCGGTCAAAGCTTACTGAGCCATCAAGGCGTCGTTGGATCACAGTCCAGCCACCACCTGAGGGAAATTAAAGTATCACACTTGATGGTTGAGAACAGTCATGGGTTGGATAGCAGAGGATGTCACTTACCATCTTACAGTGCTAAGTCATAAAGCATCATAGGCCCTAGTATCCATCCTTTATTTCTCTGATACCATGTTCTTTTGTATGGAGTTATATCATCACATTTAACATGGTTTCCAACCATACCATACTTAACCATATCACATGAATTTGTATTGCTTTATATTTCATCCAGTTAGCCAACAGATAACATAGGACAACTGTATAGTAACCATTTTTGTACTCCATTGATTGATAGCTTGCCAACTCATTCAGTGAATTTTTGAAATTCCAGCCAAGATCCACTGAAATGAAAACCAGCCTTTTCGCCATGTGTGTCTGTGTGACTCACCCTCTGTGTCCATATCACAGTAGACCTCCACAGGCATGCCGGCAAGTGATGGCACCACTGTGTAAAGTCCTGACCTCCTAACTCCGTTGTAGTAAATGGAAGCACAGTCTATGGGACAGTTCCTCACATGCTGAAGCTCTGATTGAAGGGAAAGTAAGACAGCAATGAATGGGAGTCTGGCGCCCTCTGCTGGAAAATTATTGTACATGATGTGTACGCTTGGTCGATCTGAAGGTGGTACCTGGGTGCAGAGCTTCTTGAGTGTTCATCAGTGAGTTGGGTCGGACTATGTTGATCATGCAACCTGGGCTTTTTTTCACTCTATCCACAACAAGTGTCAGGTTTTGAAGCTGGTGCTGAACAAAAGTAGAGAAACTATTAAATACCAAATGTTTTTAACACCGCGCTCTAACCCTAAAAGTTGTACAGGGCTTTTTTACCTGGAGGTCTATGATCAGAGTACCCTGTAGATGAAGTAAGGTTGTCGCTTCAACATAGTGAATCTCCAGCTCATGAAAACGCTGCTCCAAAGATATGTTCAAATGGTTCTTCTCTTCACTCTGACACAAGACATCAGGAGAGCACAGAGACATATAAAAACAGTGACTGGGACTGTCGCTCTAATGATTACGAGCCTATGGGTAACTACAAGTAATACTTTGTTACAGTTTAATACAATTCACCTCTGCTAATTAGCTGACTGGGTCACTTGACTTGTATTATCAATGAGAAAATACAGGAAAATAAATAAAGCTGATGGTGATAACACATGGAGAGCTAATCTTAGGAATGAGGATGTGAAATTAGAGGGGCATTAATTGCCACAAGTTGAGCACAGTGAGCTGAAGCTGCTGCTATCATGTGTGGAGTGCCAGGCTGATGATAGTTACACATGGCAGGGAAGTGCTAGCTAACATGATATGATTATGTAATGTACCACAGAGTGGAGGAGAGTTTTGACATTTTTGGTACATGTGACCTAACCAGTGAATTTAGAATAAAGTTAAATAAAGTTCTTGTATTGTTTTGCACTGTAACTTGGGCACTGACTTGAAGGGGGGTGGAAGTATGAGCACACAATATATAATTTTTTTTCATTTCTGTCCACAAATCAAAAGTATTGGATTGTATCAATCGTACTAATTCATATGGTAGCATACGGTATTGTGTTGTATTTTATCGTACTGTATTTTATAATATCATATTTTATCATATCGTATCTTATCAAACCGTATTTTATTGCATTCATTTTAGTTACTGACATTAAATTATGACACAGATGTTTTATTCTTTTGTATGACTTTTAACTTGAACAAGTAATACAACAGTGTGGCAATATTTAGATCTAGATTTAGATCTTTTAAACCTTAATCCTCATGGACTCAGGATGAAAATGTTTTTGCACCCTAAAATACCAACAAAAGAGAAAGTTAAATGCAACTCTGAGTTTTAAAGTTTTTACTTTCAAATGATGTCATAGAAATTAATTTATTGTCTTCTGACTGAAGCTGGACTTTTAATAGGTGACCATATTCTGAATCCCCCCAAAGAGGACACTACTACACCGGGCAGAGTCTTGCGCAAAATTTAGAAGTTTTTTTACACGCTTCTAAATCAGTTCGTCTACAGTACACAAACTCAAAACCTCCATACAAAACCCCAGACATTTTACGGATTTTATAAACTCCCCCTGGACAGGCTGAACAGCCCCCCAAAAAGGGGACATGATGTATGGTCACCCTACTTTTTAAACCAGATGCAAGCACGGCAGTCTGTAGGAAATTGCACAAAGTGGAATTTTTCAGTTAGCCGAACACAGAGAAGTAGCTCATTTAGGGTTTTCTCTCACATGTATGCACCTCAAATGTACCTAAACTTGCATTGAAGTAAGTTGAGCTGTAAACAAATCCTCAGATAAAGAAGGGACGTAAATATGACCAAGCTATCTGCTTGTTCACTGTTTGATATGCCATTTGCTAGCCTCTTGCTAACTTGTTTGTTGATTATTTTGGTGTGTGACATCAACCAGGAAGTGGGCTAATGATAGTTCAAGGTGGTTAACCAGATTTCTAGAGAGACCTATGCCACCTCTGGCCGCCTTCTCGACATGCCTCTGCTGTAGAACAATGTTCAATCATTCTCTTTCAATGCCATCAGTGTTGCAGTAGTTCCTTATAGCTAAAGCACCCACAGATTCTTTCTTTGCTGCATTTGTTTATTGCAGCAACAATGTCCTGAATCAGCAATGCTTGCCTTTTCTCTGGGGAATATTATTTGTTGTACATTTCATTATAAATCTTTTGCTCAATCCAGCTCCCCCACCATTACACCTCAATTTGTTATTTCCTGGCACTTCTCCTGAATAAGGGCTGTGTACTTTTCTTCTTGTCTCTTTCACCCAAAAAGCTGCTAAACATAAATGAAAACTTGATTTTCAAGTTTTTTTTTCAATTCACACATTCAAATGAAAACCTGCACCTTCTCACAATGCTCTTGGGACAAAAAGACCAGTCCCTCATAAAACTTAAAGCTCCGGTCTTGAGTATGCTCTATTCCTAGCCTGGACATGGAGGATAACACTAACTCCCATTAACACACAAACCCTTTACAACCCAACACATGAACCCTTTCTTGCAGCAGCCTTTCGTCAAGCTGGGTGTAGTTTGTATATTGGCTCACTGCTTGAAACGCATGAGGCAACACGTGGTGGAGTAGCAGGCTAATCCAGTTAGCAGCTGAGGTCAAGGACATGTTGGTGGGAAGCCAGCTTGATGACCAGGCATGACGTTACACTGCAGAACAGTGTGTATCTAATGGTATGTGTTTCTGAATTAAAACACATGGGTAAAAACATCAAGACTCATTTGATAAAACTGTACCTATTCTGACCTAAAAAAGCTCTAAGAGGGGGAAAGTATGTACAGAATAAAAATATTTTCTCAAAATCTAGCCTTTTCAAATCATATTTAAATCTACAGATACCAAAAATCTCTCCAACTGAGCAAAAGAGTGAGCTGTGTCACATTTCAGCTCAGTTCAAACTCCGGAAGACCTAAAGCAAGCCCTCAAAGCAGTTGACAAGATTGTTGCTGAAAGTTGACCCCGGTCTGCTAAGTCAATAGGTAAAGTGTCACCTGCAGCTCCAGGACTTTGATGCGGTGCCGATGGTTCCTCAGCTCCTCCTGCAGCTCAGATATGGTCTCCTTTAGTGTCACAATCTGCTGTTTCCTCTCCTCATTCTCATGCAGCCAGTAGGAAACCTCATCCGTGCAGCGAAACATGTCCGGGCACTTCTGCTCATCCAGCTGTGGGAGCGTGGCCACCAGCCGACACATTCCACCATCCATCACCTGTGAGGATGGAGGAAATTTCAGAAAAAGAGACAAAGTTTGGTTCTCTCCGTGTGAAAAGTTTTCCTTTGGTGTCATGTCCTTACAAAGCAGCTACAAGCTCACCTCATCTTCTCACATGACACACAAAGAGGAGTTTAGCAGGTCAAACTCTTTATTTTGAACCTGGATTAGTGCTGATACAATTAGTCAGTTAATAAATATTGCAGGTACAATTAAATTGTAAGACTCTAAGGCTGGACATTAAATTTTAAACAGACACTTCTGTGGAATCTTGGGAGACTGGCTACAATTAGTGGTGGAAATGGAGCCACTTTATTTTCTGTGTTTCTTTTGTGGTAGCTGTGCCTTCGAAATAAATTTCTTTGCAGGGATATTCTACTGACTCCTTTGGCTTCAAACTACTGTTGTCTTTTGATTTTAATAAGTAATTATTTCTCATCTTTAGACATGTTGGAATGGAGAAAGTAAAAAAAAAAACAGGTAGAAAATGTGACTCATATCACTAACTGTGTTTTATAGTGACATCATGACAGACTGTTTCATGAATGGCAAACATAAATCGCACACACTTTTGAGAACTTAATTCTGGACTCTGCACATTCCTCTTTGTTATTGGCATTTCACAGACTGCACAAACAATTCATTCTTTAAAAAGTCATGAAAAATTGAAAGGTATAAAAACATCCTCTCAGGTGCATTTTTTGCACTCTCTTAAATAATGTGTTCAATAATGTGTTATGGTAATGGTGTCAATTCTGTAATGGTTTCCCATTTATAGGCATGTAAATACACTGGAGTGGTTGGAAATTAAAAAGCACTCTGGTAAGTTAGTGCACTTCAAAAATTTCTCATTTCTTATGCACATTTATCTTTGAAGCAGTAGTTTCTATATTATGCCAAAAAAAAAAGTTGGAATCCTGAAAAATATGAGATACCCACTCAGATTTGTGGATAAAAATTTTGTAAAACTGTGGGCATCACTGTGTAAAGTACACTGCAGTTGAAGACAGGAAGTGATGCTTTTTTTATTCTACTACCCTTTCAGCTGTAGCGGTTAAGCTGTCACAGCATCTTTCTGCTTCCACTACGCTTATGAATGCATTTCACTTTATAGAACTCCTTCATGGCTCAGTTACAGTTATACATTAGTATACAGCTAGGCATCAAATTAAATTCAAATACCGCCAAAGCTGTGTTTGAGCGAACACCTATGATCTGAGCATATGCTCGTGCAGCTGTTCAGATTGATGACAGCAGGTAACCACATTACAAAGAGTGTGTGAAGTGCTGCAGACCTGTGGAGACATATTATTACATACTATAGGAATATTTGGTTGATCACACTCCTGTACTTTCTTCTAAAGTAAGACCTCTGTTTTTACCAGAGCTCCATTTTTATCGTCTAATTTTCTTCTGCTGTATTGAACATTTGATTTTCTATTTCTCTTGATTCACACCAGTACAGTAAACGTATTTGAAAAGAGTTTCCCATTTTTCCTCCAGAGCTGAAATATGCTGACACAGGCCTGGTACACCTAAGATTAAATAGGAGGATACACTGAGCAGTAAACACTTTGTTGCGTATTCAGGATGTGATCACCTGGTTAGTATACTCCCCACACTGCGCTCCCCCACCATTGCGCTGAGTGGTTGTGTTCAGGATGCCAGCGTTGGCCTCAGGAAGCAACACGATGAGGAAACAGAGAGCAGAGCACACGCTCCAGCTGGGAGAGCTGGTTTGGGACTGGAGAGACATGTCTGTTGCTGCTCGGTTATTTTGCTCCCGCTTTGTCAGTTGGAGAGGGGATGGGACACAGGAGTGTGCATTTCACCGTGTGAGGCTCTACCACTTGTTCCTACATGGAAAAACAAGAGAAGAAAAATAGACACTTTTCAGCTCATGCCCGCCCTGTCTTGTTCATCCTTTCTTTCAAACAGGACTATGTTTTTGAAATAAGCTTGAGTAGGAGAAAGGTGATAGCCTCAGTCTATTACATGACTCCAGTTTGTCCTCAGGTAACTGAATAAACACTCACAAACAAGCGTGCCTATTTCAGCTGCTCCAGCCAAACTCAGACTGAGACTCCAACTGAGCTCAATTAGGAGCGAGGTAAACACTTTTCTCCATATCTCACTTTCTAAGCTGCTTTATACAGAACAACAACACTCAAAAGAACTACTGAAAAATGCACCAGCTATAGGTTTTTTTTCTGTTGCTACATGAGAACATAAAATGTGCACTATTAACCTGCTGCGCCTGCAGAAATGTACTTACCCCAATTATTGACCACCTTCTACCCCATTCCTGGCCCATTTTAGGCCGAGGGGTTTTCTCCATTTCTCCTCTTTTTTTCTCCTTTGCTCTCTCTTTCACTCTGTGTGCTTCATGCTCTCCTTTTCCTTCGCTCTCCCTCTCAGTGCAGACATCTTAGTCCCATAATCCACCTCTAAGAGGATTCACAACAACTGAGGGATGGAGGGAGGTACACTGATAGGGAAGCAATAATGAAATTATCAGGAAGCAGAAGATAGGAGAACATGTCGCCAAGGTTTTTTCTTTTCCCTGGTGGTTTCAATGTCTTTATAAATTGAACTAATATATTATGCTTCCGTGCGTACAGCAAACACTGTGCCACAGCTTTTGGATTTTCCTGCAGATTTTTAGCCACAAGGAAGATTGTGATTAAAATATATAATAGAAATAGAGATGACATAGCACGAATAAGGTCAATTTTTTATACAGAGAAAAGTAGGAAAAGATTTATTAAAGTTCTCTGGAGTTTAATTTTCTGACATTACATGCATCAGCAAAATGCTGATATGCATCAGCCCCTTTAGTACATAAGCGTCACCTACAGGCAGAATAATCCTGCTCACAGCTAGCTGCAATGAAGGCAGATGTGAGTGGGAGTGTGAGGGGTGCTGATCCTATTACAGTTGCCAAGCAGCTCTTTACATCTTTGTGCCCTCCACTGAAGTGCAGCATGTGTGGGCTCCTTGTTGTTAATTAAAAAACTCAGCTTAAATGACTGTTCAGTTATTTGTTTTCCTTGTATTTACACCTAGCAGCTGGTCAACACACTTAAGGATGTAAAAACATTCTCATAAACAAGTCTTCTGTAATGTGGTTCTGCTGTATTTATTTCACACATGTGTTCACACTCCCTGAGGCATCTCTGCCAGGCGTAAGTTTGTGCATATAAAGGCCCTGTTAGAGCCCGATAAGTAACAATGACCTGAAATGTTATTCAAATTTTTTAAATAAAACCCTGAAATATAATGATTGGTCAATAATGTAATAATATGCAGACTGTATATAGAATGGTCGCCATCTGCCTCCTTGCTGGGTTAGGGGTTTATGTTTTCTATGATTGACACATGATACAGCCTATGGGTGAACAAGGATTGCGTAGCTCACCCAGCGGGGATACGCTGTTTGAGCAGAGCGTCATCACAGTGACTCTCTGCGACTCTCCCGTCAAGAGTCACAGTGGAGCGCGTACAACGGTGCGTACAATGCAACTGCGCAATATTGGTTTCAGGAAGTGGAGAAAAATTGTGGAAATACTGAGAGCTTTTTGCCTTCAAATCCATATACTGGCGGAAGAAGGAACCAAATTGTCCATACATTCTGTGAATGTGACAGGATGCTGAGCCAACAACGTGATAACTTTTTGCCCAAAATTTAACAACTTTTGAACCATTTTTATTACCTTTACATTTAAGGCTTTTTAACTTTTTTATTATTATTATATATTTTTTTTTATAACATTTCAGGTCAGCTGACACAAATCTGGCTCTTACAGGCCCCGCAGAGAATTGTCCAGGCAGCTGTCTTTAAAGGATTCTGTACATAACACAGACCACACAACCCTGTCACTGCAAAACTGTTTTAACTAAATTTCACATGTTAAATCTCAGGTGTTGTGTAAAATGTCATTTACATCAAGCTTATACTAGTGTACCTGATGGTGTCTGTTGTATGCATGTGTGGGCATATGCCACCACATGCAACCACATGATGGCACTATGGAACCACAATAATACCAACCAGCCCTTTCTGTAACATCTTAATGCCAAAGAGAGGTAGGAGAAGTAACTGATAACAAATCAATGCTTGTAGGAAACAATGGCGAGAAAGAATAATAAGGGGTTAAAAGTAACAAACTATAGGAAAATGAAGATGGAGGTTATCTATCATTTGTAGGTTATCTGAATTCTCGTTATAGTACCTAAGGCTACTGGAGCCATGTGTGTCTAAATCTGTATATTTTTTTATTCTGTTCAATATATTTCAAGTGCAGAGGTTTACAAACTTCTCAACCTGCAATCCCAAACTCCTGGTGTCAGGGTCTTGTGAGCTCCGTTGTCCCTGGAGGTGGGTACTGCTGCAGGCACTTAAGAGGCTATAACAGACACTTGAACAATGCCAAAGAACACAACAGCAAAACAAACATGAATTAATTTTATAGCAATTTTAAAAGGTTCAGAAGCAGGATCCAAGTAACCTTCGTGTTTGGACTGCAGCAGTGACAGAATATACAATATTTAATAAGTAGTCGCATGGTAGAGTCTGTGAGCACCAGTGAGATTTCACTGGCTGAGAGCCTGAATAACTCATTTGGCTGGTCTGCAGAAAAGGAGCCTAACTATGTGCAGATGTAACTGTGTTTCCTGTGTTACAGTCAATCAACAGTCAATCATCACATTCCTTTATATTTTAAATTTGATCTATGATGACTTTTTTACATGAATTAATAATATGCAACTTCAGAAAATTTTAAATGTTTTTTTTGGTGGGCATCTCAAGACCCCCATCAGTGTCCTCTGAGTCATCAGGGGATCCTGACCCCCCCACTCTGAGGCCTGTTGAGATGATATCAACAATTTACCTCTTCAAACCCCAAATAAGTTTTAGCTCTGTTAGGTTATTTTCATGCTGGTGCTACCATTACATTCATTCATCATAAAATGAACAGGGTGAAATTGTTTGTTTAATTTGCTTTTATTACACAAGATTGAGTTGAGTTGAGTAAATTTATTATCTGAGCTTAGCTTTGCTTGTAAGTTACTTACATCCAATAGAAAATAATGTACTCTATCCCTGTTTATATGCATTGTTTCCGCCCTGTTCAGTCAATGACCTCCTCTGGAGATCAGCAAACATTTTGAGGACATGGCTAACAGGTAAAACATTACAGTTAAGTCATGTTTTGAAACCTTTTTTTTTTTTTAAATAGCTCAACTTTCTTAGCTTAATTGATTAGCTTTACAAAATAGTTGACTATAGAGGACATTCAAGTTCTTGTAAAAGTTAAAATCATTCAGAAAACAAACAAAAAAATCACACACAGCTCATTAAAGCCTGCTAAGTTAAATTGAGTTGTAAACTAATGGTGGTACCATAGACTGTATATAGAATGGACAGAAATTTATTACACAGAATATAAATTTTTCTCCCCCCTGCTTGTGACGTTGACATGTAGTTATTGTAAGACTGGTTTGTGCTCAAGTCCTCTTTTTTCTGTGCAGTTCCGTTTTTAAAAGTTATTAGGGGGTTCATGTTTTCAATGATTGACACCTGATACAGCCTATTGGCGTTCAGGAATTGCGGAGCTCACCCGGGGGGATATGCTGTTTGAGCCGAGCGTCATCACAGCGACTCCCGGCGATTGCGCGGCTGAATGCGCAAATCGCTACTGCGCAGCGCTGGTTTCAGGTAATGAAGAAAAATCCCGGAAATATCGAGTGCTTTTGGGCTTCAAATCTGTATACAGGCGGTAGGCGGAACCAAGTTGTCCATAGTATATACAGTCTATGGGTGGTACCAGTTCGGGTCAGCCTTGCCTTGAAAACCTGCAAACGTATTGAACTGAGCAAGGTATTTGATTGCTGTTGCTCTTGGTTTTACATTTACATTTTTGAGAGAGTTAAATTTAACTATTAAACTGCCTCATCTTATAGACGTCGATAGGAGTTGGCTACCTGCTCAGTCTTGCTCCTTTTTTAAAGACATTTTACTTTAACAAGATTAATTAATCTTGTTGAATTATTTGTCATCCATAACAGCAGAGTAACAATTGTCATAATATTGACGTGGCTTTTCCCAGCATGTTGACATGGAGGGAAAAGCTGTGGCTGAATGATGTGACACATTGACAGGATGATGGACAGGCCGCAAGGATTGAAGAAGGAGGTGGAGGGAGAGGAGTTCAGGGTGGGCAGTATTTCATTTCCTGTAATAATAAGATGACACATGTACAAAGCCCAATAAGCATGTGTGGGTTAAATATAGAGATTGAATTAATTTAACAACGGGTTGATTGTTGCTACAAAGTCAAAATAATTTTGAAGACAAACAGAATAAGTATGGACAAAGCAGTTTTAGACTGTACCCTTTATAATATTGTGTTTGTGTAATTTTTAATGTTCAATGTTAATGTGTAATTTTTACAGGTAGTGTAGGTTTCTGGTGGTTTCTCTCCTGTTCGGTGGATTGAATATAGTGGTGGACTGCAGCTGCAGTCAAAAGCCAGTCTTGAAAAGGAGGAGAGCAGGAGAGCACCACTCCATGTGCAAACCTCAACCAAAAAGTCACTCTATAGCCACAAGCTCAGTAATCTTTTTAGCTTTGCCTGGTTTCTTTAGCATAGAGACCAAACACAACTCACCCACTCTCCCCCAGCAGCCGCTTGTTTGTGGGGGAGCCCTGACAAGTCGATCACCGAGTGCAGTGGAGTTTCACAGCTCAAGGAAGAACATTTTTGATTATTACTTCATGGAAATGCAATCAGACTGAGATGCTAAGGCAGAAGAACTTCCATGTCTGCAGTGCAAAATTATTATTACTTTAAGGACATGATCTAACACATCAGGGCTCCCCCCACAAAAAAGTGGCTGCTGGAGGAGAGTGGGTGTCTCTCGAGGGGGTGTCTGACTCTGTGTTACGGTGTGTTTGACCCTAACTTAATTTTACACCAGCATACCTCTTTAAGTGGAAGTCCTCTCAGATTCATTTTCTAAGGGTTATCTTCAATACTTGTGGTGACTCCATGTAATTTCAGATTTTGATTTAGAGGAGATTGTTTTTTGTTGCATTCATTAAATAAATGTCCAGTTATCTCGGAAAGTTCCTGTGTCCCTCCTCATTCCTGGATTCTTCTTGGTTAATTGTTTTTTATCCCTTCATCCCCTATTTTTGGGAATGTAACTCTAATCATTTACAGTAAAGTAGTTATGCTCATATGTGGTTAATATGTGTAACCAAATATCCAAACACATGGGGGAATATCTGTGACATCGGAGGAAGCAGCTGTTCTTCCATGTTTTTGAAGAACAAGGATGCTGTAGTCAGACTCTGGATTCAATATAAACTAGAGAAAATATAGCTTGTTCTTGAAGGGAAAAAATAATCATGAACACAAGTGTGACATGAGAGAGAAGAGTCTCAAATCAAACACAGCAAGTGGCTCCTTTGTCTGAATGAAATGAGGAGTGTGACAAGCTTCCTGCCATGAGAAATATTTGAGCTCTTGTGATCAGAGTACAAAGAACATTGGTTCTGTAGGAACAGTGTAAGACATTTTGGGTGAACATGAATACATATGTAAGAACTATTTTTTTTAACAAAAGGTGATGTGATGGGTCCAGATCAAACACTTATGGATAAGTAAAGATCAATATGTTAGACCAGCAATCTTGTCATCATTCATAAAAAATAATAAACAAATAAATACTTTAGAAGAGAAATGTATTTTAGATAGGATTGTGTGTCATCCTGTAAGTGGTGTTTTAGGGACAGAAGGAATTTCTGCACATTAGCATCAAGACTGTTCTTGGTGCACCATCATATTTGACATTTCAAATGTGTTTTTGCACATCTGTTCACTCTCCTCAAAATTTGTTGTCTGTTCCCAGTTGAATATTGTCACTTTTTTTTTTTTTTTTTTTTTTTAGTTTATGTTGTTTCATGAAAAAAGAGTAAAAATTAGGGGGTCCTTCCAATAGGTGGTACTAAATTACTTAAAATAATGTTTTGATTATTTCATTAGATATAAATTGGAAAGATTAATATGATGTAGCACCAGTTACAACAGAACATTACTTATGTATTTACTTATGATATGGTATTTACTTAAGGGTGCTGAATTGATGAGAAGTAAACCATTTTTGCCTGTTAGCAAATTTTTTGTTTAATATTTAGCTAACTTGACAAAATAAGGTTACAATATCCTATTAAGATTGAAATATTTAATGACTGGGAATGTTAAGAAGAGATTAAACATTTCAAACAGTTTCAAAAAATCTGTCCTCCAAATAAAGAGGCATTTTTTGCAGGGACAACACTTTTTTTTCTAGGAAATTAATAGTTAATACATTATCTTTATGTTTCAGTGTTCCAATGTCATTTGGCAGACGCTTTCATCCAAAGCGACGTACATTCAAGAACAACACAGGCAAAGATCAAGACAAGAGGAAGCAAAATCAGTAAGAACAAGTGCTTTAAGTCCAATTGGACACAGGTACAGGTTAAAAGGCCACGTACAACACAACACAGTGACCCCCCCACCCCCCAACAAACAATCATCATCTACCATCATCATCATCATCATCATCATCATCAATTAACTTTAGCACTTTAAAGCACTTTATAAAGCACTATACAGCACTTTCTCTTGTCTGACCACTTAAAGCACTTTAACATTGCCCCTTACATTCACCCATTCACACCACATTTTCAGAGGTGACTTTGTAAAGCACCATCAGTTTCTGACTAATCTCATTCACACAGAGCTAGGCACGATCAGCAAGGATTGGGCGGGGTTAGTTGTCTTGCCAAGAACCTTGGATCGAACCCCAGACCTTCTGAGTGGGAGATGACAGACTCTACAACTGAGCCACAGCCACCCCTTAAAATCAATACAGTTCAGTCTTTTCAGTTCTTGGCATCATCAAAAGTGCATTTAGTGTCAGCTGTTTCTGTTGCACTATCATCAGTGCCTTCAGTTGTCAAAATCAAGAGGTAAGTCTCTAATCAGAATGTATTTTTCAAGGTTGAAACTGCTGTTTTGGACATGACAGTCTTTTTTAATAGTTTTTTTGTTTTATTTGTTTGAAATTTTCTTAACAGAAGTGAATAGTTTGTATGCAGAGCAACTGAAAATAAACTTAAAGGCCAGAGAAGTGGAAGTGCCCAAAGATAACTTTCCACCCACTATGTTAAGGGTCAGTTTCGACCCATGTCTACAATCAGCTGCAAATTACACTAAAAACATGTCTCCATCATCCAATTTGGTTCTTATCTCTGGGTTAACTTGTTAGGCTTCGTAACTCATGAAAATATATATTAATATGCTTATAATAGTTTTTGTAGTGGGCCTCTGGGTCTTTCTTTGCCAGTATACCCCCTCATACAGACATATATACAGAATTGGGATCTGACTGTCAGTGTGGTGCCTGACAGTGCATATATGATTTTAGTTTTTCTCTAATCATTAGACATTAATCTAACTGGGTCAAGAGCAACCCTAACACGACAAGTACCATAATTTAAATAAAAGCGTTTTATAATTTAGTCAATTTAATTTTTTATTTAATTATTATTTTTTACAGGTCCCTGACAAAGTCAAAAAGTCTTGATGCAAAAAAGCTAATTTGAGTGTTTTTTTTCAGCATTTAAAAACAAAAACAGGTCGGTGCAGACCCTAACACAGGAGGAGGGTTAAATGTGTATATTTCTGAGTGTTATAATAAACTGTTTTGATCCCCTAAAATGAATGTAGCCTTGTTAGTCCGTAACAGCGATCTGAAATGTAATTAAAGAAAATGTAATTAAACTCAAAATTTAATATCCATCCATCTTCTACTGCTTATCCTGTTGGGGGGTTGCAGCTAAATGTAATAACTGGTTGACAATGTAACAAAAGTGCTGAGCTTAAAATTAATAACAAAAAAAGTGATCAAACTCAAAATGTAACAAGTTCATACATTTTGGGGAAAATGTTGTTATGTTTTAGGCTCAGTAACATGTTACATTTTGGGTTTTATTAAATTTTTAAAAATAACATTTCTGGTTGTTGTTACATTTTAGATTGTTGTTACATACCAGGCTCAAACAGGACTCTTCAGCACAGTTTCATTCCTGAGTAAATTGTTGGTCCTTTTTCACAGCTCTGGTTGAGTGGGTGTCACTTTCTTTTTTTTTTGTTTTTGTTTTTTTTCACAGAAACAATGTGACAGGGTCTTAATTAAGAGAGAGGGAGAAGGCGCTTTTGTGAGTGTGACCACTTCCTAGTCAACAGATGGACCGATTGTTTCCCTGAGCTACCTGAGCTAAACTGTGACCTGCTGATTTATCTATTGCTTTCCAACATAATCCTTTTGGCCACAGTTTCCCTTTAAACACAGATCACAAGTCCTGTCACTGCGAGTAGTGAGAGCCTCTGAGTACCTGTATCTGAAACAATCAATAAGTCAGTACCAATCAGTATGCGTCACTTGTCGGCTCCATTCTCTTGGTGGATATTTATCTGGGCAGCACGCCATTACACCAGGCTGTTATTCATCATGATGCAACCAATCCATCAGATTTCTGTTTCCCTTGTACAGTGCATACACACACATAAATAGGCACAGACTTCAAGGTCTAGCTAACGCTGTAGGCTGTAATAAATTTAAGGAGACACCAGACTTAATCTGTTCTATTCATCACTGTGGTCTCTTGGTACCGTGCATCATGTCAACCTTATTACACAAACACACTGGGAGTTGGGGAGGGAGACTTGATCAGAAGTAAGTAAAAGGAAGAAACAGATGCGAGAAGTGAATCAGGCTCTTGTTTCTGACACTAGATATGATCCTGGGGCTTGTATGAGGAAGGAAAGTGTAAAAATTTACACTTTCTTTTGATATAATGTAGTATCTGACTTTTAAAAATATATATTTTTTTATTTTAGAGATAATAGAGGTACAACTTAGATCCAGAAAATTTAGGACACTGTGTAAAATTATTATAAAAATATCTTTCATGCAATCGGCTAACAGACACAGTTGTTCCGTGATCGTCCTCTCCACTTCTCCAGGTCAGGCCTGCATAGCGGGGCTCTGGGGGCGGAGCTTGCAGTTGTGATGTACGAAAACCCCCAATTTTCACCACATCCAGAACGGCTCCGATCAGGAACCATGATTTTCATCAGAGTAGGTCTTTAGGGTTAGTTCAAACTGTAGAAAATATTTTTGTTTGCCTGCAAAATAAAATGTTGTCTTTTTCGCCAGAGGTTCATTGATTTCATAAATGCAACACACTATAGTTTTTCGTATACTTTGCATTACAGAAAAAAAAAAATGATGTATGAAATGTTATCTTCATTTTAGATGTGAAAGGGGTTTTGTGGCTCTCTGTGTTTTCTTTTCTGCTAGAAACGGGTCCAAATGGCTCTTTGAGTGTTTAAGGTTCCCGACCCCTGCTCTAGATTCTCTGGATCTTTTGATGATATTAACTGTGAATGAAGAAATTCCCATGTCTTTGCAGTTTTGCCCTGAAGAACATGGTTTAGAATTGTTGAACTGTGTTTGCTACCAGTAAATTATTAATAAGAACAACCTAAGAGCCTCACCTTCCTCCATAGTGAGCACTAATTACAGTTCCCTTAAGAAACATCACCTGACCCTCATTTAGCATCATTAGCATCATTAGATTCATCAAGAGCCTCATCACCTCAGTCCCTGTGCCTTGCCCATGGGGTGGCTTAACCTAGCCTTTCACACTTAAGAGACGAGTTTATTAATTATGCCCTTAGATTAAAAAAAGATGAAATTCACCTTAAAGGCACAGGCAGGAGCCTTTATGTTGTGTTGGATCTGTTTGCCTTTTTTATCCCACTTTGGTACAGAAATTAAGTAAAAGGAAAATAATCAATCTTCTCATTGATTATTTCAATTTACACCGTAGGTAATGAAGATATATCTGTAAAAGAGTATGAGAATTGCACCATCTAAACATACAGTTACTTTCGAGTGTTTGAGAGGCATCAATGCTCAGCCAAGGATGAAAAAATCCCACAAGTTTTGGCACAAATTTTCCAGCTGTGGGGTGAAGCTGAAGACTTTCACAAGATTTGGTTGGTAATTTCCCAACCAGCAGGTGGAACTGCGGCTCAGTCAACAAGGTGTTGCGCCGAGAAACGTGCGCCCTCCAAGAATTGCATGCACCTCACATGGGTTTTAGACTTTACTGTGGGTAGACTGTACATTTCCATAGACCAATCTACTGTAAGTGGTGTGCGTTCCCTCGAGGTGCTTGCATTTCTCGGCACAACACTGGTAGACTGAGCCACAGTGCCACCTGCTGGTTGGGAAATTACCCACAAATCTTTGCGAACATTTCCAGCTTCACCCCACAGCCAGAAAAATTGTGCCAAAACTCGTGTGGGAGTAAGAAAAAAGTAAGAAAAAACTTGTACTTGAAATATTTTGATGTACCTGTAGATATAGAGTCACGCAAAGTTTTTTTTTGTCTTGTAGAGATTTTTTACTTGTTGCTGTAAAGAAATATGATTTGTAGTTGAAGGAAAGACATATTTTTTATGCAAATTACACATTATTTGCACATGAATTCAATTGTCTCTGTAAAACCTGTTCTCTTTATTGGTGGAGTTTTGGCAGAAATTTTACTCCACAGGAAAACCCCAGAAGCTTCTGGCCCACATTCATACCAGCAGGACAAGGAGGAAAGCTCAGAGAATCCTGGCAGACAGCTCTCATCCTCTGACCTGTCAGTTTGAGCTTCTGAAGTCTGGGAGGCCCTACAGAGCTCCTCTGGTCAAAGGTCCTTAAAAAATCCTTTATAGGAAATGGTATTGCCATCCTGAATTTGACAAAGTGACCAATCCACACATATGACTTGCACTGCTCTACCTCTATGTCTGACTTATTTTACTAGATCCTTTTTAACCTCTACTTTTATTCCTATTTTTACTATATCTTACCTCTGTTTTCATTGTGCCCACTATATGTCTTTATGTATGAAATATTTGTATTCTAGTGCTGTCTGTCTACGCAGCTGGTGAACCAAAGACAATTTTCCACCTCGGTGGACAATAAAGATTCATTCTATTCTAATCTAAAGCATACATATGATTTTGATTTTTGTATTTTATTCTTCTGTCTGCCTGCTTGTCTGTCTGTCCGTCCATCCGTCCGTCCATTATTTTGGATCAAGCTGGCAGACACATGCAACCCCCAGCAGAACTCCTCCCTGTCTCCTCTAGTTTTGATGTTTTTGGGTCCCCAGAGGACAAAATGGCTCAACCCCAGCTTCACGAGACTAAAACAGCTTTTCACACATTCTGCAGTACTCGTTCTGATCTGACAAGCCAGTGGGAGGGTGTGTGCATGTTACTGTGATGTACATCAACAGGAACGGAAGTGCGAAAATCCAGATTTGAAAATTTGTTGCTTGCAGGACAAGCAAAACTGGCTTTACACCAACGTGGTCAGTTTAACTCTGTCTGCACAGGGTCACTCAAGATAACTTTGCCAGTCCTTATTTTGAATCACTGCGGCCTATAAGCACATGATATACTGTAATTACACAATGCGGACATGATAAATAATGTGAATTACTAATAAGAGAGACATGAGCTTTGGGCAAATCATTCAATGCATACTCAGGAGGACTTGTACCTGTTGCTGGAACACAGATTTGCTTTTCTAATAATTGCTGTTTCCTGTCACTAAAGATTGATATTTCTCCCCTGTATTTCTGTTAATATTTTCTCATGTCCATCCAAGTAAAACTGGACATGTCATTATTCAAGTATTTTTTTCAATAACCCCAACAGAGAAGTTGAGGTGGTGATTTTAAGTCCTCCACAGGGGAGCAGGAATATCCATTCAAGATGAGCCACATCAGATTATAGCTCCTTCTTGTCAAAAATATTGACCTCATGGTGGCTCCAATGACCAAAACTTTGAGGTCTGCTAAGGTGAGTGGGATTCGTCTTCTGAGAACACATTTCTAATTTGAATTTGAATTTTTAGTTTTCAATTTCCCTCAGGGAACTCCCAAAAGGATAAATAAAGTTATATTTAATCTAAATCTTTTCTTAGCTAATCTGTAAATGGTTGTGGCAATTAATCCCAGAGTTGAGACATGACATTCAAATCCCCAGAGCACATGTTGAATCAAGGAATTAAAAATAATTAATCTCCTTGGGATCAAGAATGTCTACAAGATCTGTAAAAAAATTCAAGTTTTTAATTCATTCTATGTTCTTTAACCAAATTGGAAAAATGTTCCTGGTGGGAAACTTGCTGTCATGTTTACTGCCATGTTGCAGGTTTAAAAGGTTATCTGATATACCACTTTTTTAAATCAATATCAGATTAATAAAAAAAAAAGATTTATCAATACTTTAGATCCCCTGTGAGGAACTTTTCCTATCAAGCAGCCTCTGTGAACAAAGCAGTTTTTGTGCATGCTCCTTTTTTACTTTTATTATTTACATCAGTGAAATTTCCTGCCAGACTTGTGCTATACAGTGTCTTCTCAGTTTACCAGAGTGAGTTGATTCCATTACCATTATCATATAACCATAGACTGTATATAGAATGGACGCCGTCTGCCTCCTCGCTGAGTGAAGCCAACACCAAAACAGCACCCTCTGGTGACAGGCTGCAGTACAGGTCATAAATCCTGCCTCCTCCAGCCGTCCTTAAGTAGCTGTGGACAAACTTTAGAAATTTGGTACAGAATATACATTTTTCTCCACCCTGCTTGCAATGTTGACATGTAGTTACTGTAAGACTGTTTTGTGCTCAAGTCCCCACATCTGGACCCTCCTACTTGGAATATGGTTGAACAAAAGTCACCAAGCATTTAGACTTCTTGACCCCATCTTGAAATCAAATAAAAATAGTGTGAATATGATGGGTAGCCTACCTAAAACTACAGCACCTGATCATCAGCTGTTTTTGGTTTGCTGGAGGTGTATTTTTAAACCTTTTCTATTCTTATACTCATCTAGAACATGATTAAGACTACTGATTTAATAAGTGGCTGTTGTTTTTGCCCCCTCTCCGTGTCCACGTACGCCTCAGGGCCAGCATGGGGACACAGAGAACCAACATTAATGCAATAGCAACAACACATACAAGAACTACTTTGCACTGAAACTCTGCCAGGAAATGGCTCCATTACTCTTTTACCCAGAACATTGATTCGATATTTGTGAGGTTGATATACGACCACAGGCTCCTCCAGGTCTAAACAACAATGGTTAGAACAGCTACTCACAAGACATTAGTGACCTGAATCATGAAATGCTGATCTTTCCTTCTGCGTGTCATGTGCTTGACTCAGATAAGCCCTAAATAAATTGCTTTCCGTGAATATTTTCCTGACCCCACTTGTAACCTAACACACGCACACATTAAAAAAAGCTGCATGTGTCATCCACATTCATAGGATGTGGCCATTTTCCAGCAGAGTGGCGTGCTGAATGAATATTTTATGAATGTGCGAGTCTCTATGCACCTCCTCTCTCTCTGCTGATGACGTAAAGAGGGACTGTGGTTTTCCGTCAGATGTATTATCCATTCTGGCTCTTTCAGCGCCTGCCCGTGCTTCTCCTGATTGTTGAGATAGGAAACGGCCGCCTCGATCCAAAGCACACAAAGGTTCTCTGCTGCTCGGGACAAAGAGGCAAGAGGAAAGTTATTGGAGGAAAAAGAGGCATCTAAACGTAAGGTTCCAATAAATACACTCCACTGTGGACTTGAATCTCACACTGCCACATTATGAAAAAAAGGATCAAACTGTTTATTATACTTCACAGCTTTTACTGGAATTATAAAGTTTTAATTATATTTGAGTGCAAAAAGACCAATCATTTTATTATTTAATTTCTTCTTACATTTTCATCTTGCATTATGTCAACCTTGGGTTAGAAATCTGTTAGAATTTACCCAATAGGATACACTATCTTTCATTTCAGCACTCTGAAGAACAGATTCTTGCTGAGGATGCTGTTCTGGTGAAAGCCTAGAGGACTTGCTGGAATCTAACATTCTATTAGAGGTCCATAAATTTGATGTCTGTCTGTTAAAAAAAAAACACAGGAGAGAAATGCAGAGAAGAGAACACTTGAAGAAAATTGATCAGTATTCAGAGAAAACAGAGACAGCCCTTTTCAAAAAATGAGATTTAACCAAAATGTCATCATGAAGCTCCATCATCACTTTCAGCCTTCTTACTATTACTGTACGTTGAATCCTGCAACAGTGTATTATTGATCCTGGTTATTTGACATAGGATTATGTTTAAATGCTGAAGTGTCACTGGAAAGCTCAGACACTCATACATATCGACTATGGGGTGTCGTTTGTAAAGCAGCCCATTATAAAAACAACAGCAAGATTTGGTCACATTTAGCTTCAAACAGCATTTAAAAAAGTGATGTGAATTTTCGGCAGTCATTTTTTTTGAACATTTACAACAACATTTAAATACGAAAACTAAATGTTAAATGTTAAATCTAAATGCTAAATATAAATGTTAAATATATATGTTTAATCTAAATGTTAAATCTAAATATAAATGTTATATTTAAATGTTAAATCTAAATGTTAAATATAAATGTAAAATATAAATCTAAATGTAAATGTTAAATCTAAATGTGTTGGGCGAAACTAAATATTTAGCTAATAAGCAAGTTCACGGTCGGAAACCAGAAGTGCTGGGCGGAGTGCAAAGGATGGGCGGATTGTTGGTCGGAAGTGGAAAATCCGCCCAAAAAAATAAAACACACGAGATTTGCTGACAACCTGCGCCAGACTCTTCTAAATGGCAGTGAATGAATTAAATTAAGCTAATTAATTAATTAATTAATTAACATTTACATTTATATTTATATTTAGCATTTAGATTTAACATTTAGATTTAGATTTAACATTTAGATTAAACATATATATTTAACATTTATATTTAGCATTTAGATTTAACATTTAACATTTAGTTTTAGTATTTAAATGTTGTCGTAAATGTGCAAAAAAATGACTGCCGAAAATTCACATCACTTTTTTAAATGCTGTTTGAAGCTAAATGTGACCAAATCTTGCTGCTGTTTTGTTGTAACAGCTGACAGAACAATTTTGCCTCTCATTACTCTTCCATGCATTTCACATTGTAAATGGGGTGTAACAAACACGTATTGAACAGGCAAAGGAGGCAAAAAGAAACCCTAGTATTCCCAGTATTAAAGGACTCTGTTCTAAATAAATCAGCGATGAGGCACAAAACCTCAGTCCAGTGCCATCATGATTCATGCACTTTAATTCAACATTTCTCTCTGTCACCAATGGGAACATTTAAGTAGACTGGTTTTGAAGAAGTTCATTGTTGCTAAGAAGACAATTACCAACCAAGCGGACCCTAAAAGCTCATTTCTTTAGTAGCAGTAATTTACACCAAGGGAAAAAAAATAACACCATTGGTAAGTTAAGTGCCAAAAGTGCCAGAACATACAGAGCCTCTAATTTTCTTACATATAGGGGTAGATCAGTCAGGGTGCTCGTGCTGACCCCTATCCTCTGCTAAACACATCACTGATGGGCATATGAGAATGAGAGCTGGACCGTGAAGCAGTGGAAAATGGTGAACAATGAGTTCAGCATGTTGACTTGGACACCAAATCCCCTAGATCTCCAGGTCTGATCCATTAAAGAGTCTGGAGTTATCATCTGGGTGTGCACCTTCAGAGGTGTAGTAAAGTCTGTGTCCCACCAAGTCAGGCCTGTTTTGACCTTAACTTTGAAAGAGAGCAAACTACACAATAATAAGCAGGTGGTCAGCATTCTCTTTAAATCAGTTTTAACATTACTGAGGCAAAATACCAATGTGGTGTTTTGGTTAGCCAATAGCTGTGTGATTGGTAGGATGTTATCTCATGAAGACAATTTGCTTGATATATAAGGCATTAGTCCTGCACGTCTTTGTACGTGGACATTTTTAAAAAGCAAAAAGAATATTGGTATTATTTAGGTTTCAGTGATTTGAAAAACAGTTTAATGGATTTTTCAATATATTTTTGTTGATTTAAAGATACGCAAATTTACTTGTTTTCTTTGTCTGGTCTGTTACTTACCTCCATGTTCTGCCAGTTTCTCTCTGCAGATCTTTCTTTGATGTCACAGTGACCCCACTGACATTGTTACCCCTATAGACTGTGCATGAAATGGACGCCTCCTTACTTGGTGAAGCCACTCAGAGAACAGCACCCTCTGGTGACGGGCTGCTGTATAGGACATAAATCCCGCTTTCTCCAGCAATCCCTATGGTGCTGTGGACAAACCTTAGAAATTAATTACACAAATTATACATTTTTTTCTCCCCCCAGTTGCGATGTTGACATGTAGTTACAGTAAGACTGGGTTGTGCTCAAATCCTCTTTTTTTCTGTACAGCTCAATTTTTTAAAAGGGTTCAGTCCTCTTTGTGTTGTTGTTGTTGTGGTGTTGGTGTTGTTGTTGTTGTTGTTGTGTAATGGCTGGTAGCAATGATACCTTCACCATACATTTAAGCTCTCACTAACACTTCTGTGTTTTACATGCTGATGTAGAGTAGCTGGATTAGCAGGGATGGATTCTCTGGAAGCTGTATAAACCACTCATTAGCATGACATTGCAGAAATGTCGAGTCAATTTTTGTGACCTGGAGAGATCTTATTCCCAAAGGAGGGTAACATTTTCTATAAGGACAAATAATGACATATTGTCGCTGACGATTCACAATAGCACACACAGTACACGGACCCACTCCACCTCCACCCGTGCTTTCTCCGACCAGATGACCTCTGAGGTGACCTGACAAATCTTTAATGCTGCAGCAGTAAACAAGGTCATGCCTCCCACCCTGCATCAACCAGCCACTAGAAAAGCACTGAAAGGCAAATCAATTGAAGTGACACTTTTCAGCATGAGAAACAGTGCAAAATCATGGTTCCACTGTAAAAAAAAAATACTCAGATGCCTGATGATCTACATCAAATTGTCTTCATCTCTATGTGCTTGAGTTGTGTCTGATGACCAAAAATCTTTTACTGTGAAAACTGTATGTGGAAAATGTATAGACAAGGCTGTTTCCTGAGCTGCCCAGCATACACCTACCCCCCTTGCACTGGTTTCAGGTGTTAAAAATGACAACAAACACTCAGTCTTGTTACTAGTGGCCTTTTTTGTTTCTGGATATTGTGAAAAGGCATCATTATGAAATTCAGCCTATTTCAAAAATGCCAAAAAAGTCCTGATTAGAGCTTTCAAATCAAGAGTGCCACATGTATTGTAGGTTGTTTATGAACTGTGAGCATGCAGCTTGTTTACATACAGGAATCAATCAAGTAACTACATATACTTTAAAATCACTGGCATACCCAGACACATGTTTTGATCTTATCCTTGTCACCTCCTTTCAAGTTAGTTTAATAATTCTCTTTGAAAGCTTTGAGAAAAGAATATCATGGCAAACATGATCTCACAAGATAAATTGTAAGACACTAAGTAGGACGCTTCTAGTGTCATTCAACACATACTTGACTCTTCCTTTGTCAGTTATTGTCGTATTTTATAATTAGGAAATGAAGGGGACAATGAAGTGAGGGAACTTTATCAGCAACAATACTCAGGTGACATTATAAATGTTGTTAAAACTCTGATTATGTGGTTAAAGCTGTTAGATGCTTAAAGTTTTGTTGGGTTTGGACATAAGCCTGACTAGTACTGAAATGTATGTGGTGTTTAAGATGTAGTTTGTGTTTCATTTACTTTGCTTAACCACTCAAGTTTGACTTTACTTGTTTTACCAGAATGTAGAGTTATCTTTTGCAATAAAGGTCAAAGTTAGTTGATCCACTCAATCAACTTTCAACTGCTAATCATCTGACGTATTTTCTGTTCAATAACCAATCAGTTTAAATAGCCAAGCATGAAATAGCATGCTTGCAGCAAAATATAAGGAAGTCAAAACCACAGACTGTGAAACATGGACGTAATCTCAGAGACAGCCCATTGGCTTCTACTAAAGGGCTGTTTTGAGGCCCAAAGAAAGCAATACCATTTTGGAAAAACTCACTTCAACTAACTCACTTCCAATTATGTGTATTTACTTTTAGTTCATTGCCTCAATATGATCAAAATGGATGAGCTCTTATAATATAGGCTTAGGGAATATACAGTAAAGTTTGTAGAAACCTTAAGAAACTACGGTTTGAGGCTCTTCTGCATTGGCTCTACATCTCAAAACACAGAGTTGAAGATTACTGAAGACTAAGGGCCCCATTTATATGATCCATTTGCAAAGTCTCAGGTGCATGGTGCAATAGGGCATGTCCAACCGCAATTGGGTAGTTCAACAGGCCATAGAGTGCAAAGAGGTTGGATTAAATCTCCTGATGAGTGTGTGTACTGGGCACGTGTATCAAACCAATCAGTGTGTCTGCTCTTATTCCCTTTACAACTCAGATGTGCCTGCAGGCAGGTATTTTGCTATCTACACAGTAGATTTAAATCTCCCATAGACCAAGCTGGAGGCACGTGTCTCTGTCTCTCTGCAAATTGTGACCCTTAAAACAGCTGGATTGATGCTGTAGCCACTGAAACAACAGATCTGCTCATCAGAAACAGCCAGCATTTCCAAATGAACAAGCATGTGTACACATTTAGACAGGGTTAAGTTCATTTTAATTAAGTTTCATATGTTGATCCCAAAAGAGAAATTAGTGCTGCAGCAGGAGCACACAAAAACAGGGTACACTGCGGCAGTACAGTAAGAATAGACTTAAAGTCAACATAATAAAATGAAAAACAACACAATAAAGGAAACACCATACATAGAAGATCACTAAAAAATAATTTTCAGTCAAAAATCAATATTAAAACTGGAAAATAACTGCCTTAATGATTTGTTAAAAGTGAATAATGTGATCTTGATTCGATAAATCTTGATATGTTGTTAATAAGAAGCCTTGTGCGAATGTGACCCGGTGGCAAAACATTGACCAAGAAATGGAACGGCAAATGTTTCAGTTAGAGACTAGTGCCGTGAGCCACAAATAACATTTTTTTTTCCCCGATGTGACATAGTAACCATGGCAACCAGTTGTGGAAAGGAAGGAGTGTCTGTCCTGTTCAGATGAGGGTAATAACAACAAAGTGCTGAAAACTGAACATAGTTTCATCAGGCCACAGACAGAGTGAAGAGTCGCCACAATCCCTCTGAATGCACATAAACCAGAACCCCTCCGTCCCTCTCTAGCCTTTTAACTTATAGCTCTCTCAGCCCACCCTGTGAGCTTATATCAGGGATCTGACCTCTTTATTCATTATCATTTGAATAATGTAAGTAATAAGAAGAATAGATTTTGCTGGGTTTTCTCATTCAAAGCACTGAGTGGCTAATAACTTGTGTAAAGCAAGGCATCCTGTGAATGACTCATCATTCATTAAGTTCTCTAATTTGTTATCCAATGATTTAAGCAGGAGTTTAAATATATATATATACCACCTTCTCTGTGGTTATCAAACTGTGAAAGATGAAGAATAAGTCAGAACTTTAAAAGATTTCGTGGGTTGCCTGCTTGATTTGGTGCAGATCAATCTAAACCAACATCAATACATCAAACTGAGCAGTTTTCTCATTTATAGACATTGGGTTGGCACGATATGGAGCCAAAAGGGGCGTATAACACACAACATGAACAAACTCTGACATATGCACATTTTGGAGGAAGGGGAATTTGGCTGTGCAGATAGTGAGATACTGAAGTGAAGTCGGGTTGTATAGTGACATCTTTGACAATCAGAGGCTTTCAATAACCAGCAGATTTTGGTTGTGTTGTGTGGCAGCGGTGAACATTTTTGACAAGTATTTTTCATCATGAGACGGTAACAGAAAATTTGTACCTATATTTTGTTGTTTAACCTTCAAATAGCTCCTGAGGTGAAGAGGTACAGTCATTGCACTTAACCGCCAAAGATATCGATTCTTTCAGAGACAAAAACATGAGTACAGTCTAAATTTTAATAAAACACCATTAAGACAATGTGACTTAAGTGCAATGAGTTCTCTTGAATTTATTGATTTAAATAAAGATATAGTTTCTGCCTGAGCTAAAGACATTTGCTCCAATTGTTCAAAAAGGCATTTACATATCTTAAGTCAGAGTTTGGCCTATGTGAAATGAGGTCACCGCTTGCTTTTAGATTCCTCACAATAGTCTTTATTTTTCATGTTTTATTCATCTATGACGCTCAAGGTAAAATTGAGCTTAGGAAGCATGCTTTATTTTTTCAAGTGGAAGCAGGTGTAGGTGTAGGTACTGCTGGCAAACAATTAGGTGTTAAATTATGTAATAATTATACCTAATCTGTCCAATGGCACCTTTTTCCTCTCATTACACTGGTCAATGATGTTACAAGATGCTGAGCCCGAAATGTAATAACTTTTTACCCAAAATGTAGCAGATTGTTACATTTTGGGTTATTTATTACACCATTTTTTAAATTACATTTTGGGCTCAACACTAGTGTTAGATTATTGACAATTATTATATTTCAGGCTTTATTAAATTTTTTTTTTATCTATCATTTTGGATCATTGTTACATACATTTTTGTTTTTTTATGCACTTTTATCTCGTAATAACTGCTCATTACCTCGTTATCTCAATATAACAAAGTTCATTTTCACGTTCCACTCTCTGCATTACACTTTCAACGTGGGGACATTGAACTTCTATTGTTGTTGTTTTCCGATTCGCGCATGACAGTTAAATGTTCCGTGTAATGTGTATGCGCAAAATGAAACGTGCTATCAGCGTTTTTATTGAAAACCCCGGCTTGCTGTTGACAACGGTGGCTGAGGTTGGCTAAAACGCCATTTCTGTTATCACGCGATAACGGAAATAATGGAAACCATTATATACCAGTGATTGCAGTAATCCAGACTCCTTACTAACCTGTTGATACTTTTTTCTCAGTGATGAACAGATTCAAAAAATTTACATTTCTCCAGTTACTGCCCAAACATGCCATTAGCTAGCCCAAAGCATAGAACAGATAAACTGCTGTAGCTATACCTTAACTAATGTATCCATGTAAACTTTACCCTTACTTTAAAACATTAAATCCTGTAATAAAAAAAAATTGTGGCTGAGTTTGTAAAGTGCTAAGATTAAAAAGGAGGCTAGCTTGTTTTGGACCATTTTACCCCCTTTGATTTAGGGAATAGTGGCAGATGTTTTTTTTTCCAAGTCAAGCTTATTAATCAGCTGTGAAGTGTTTCTGTTTCATTATGGAAAACCTGATCATCTAAATATGAGCTTTTAGAGGACAGTCCTATGCCATTCAATAGCCACTTCTGTTCCTTTATTTGTGAAAAATTAAAGAATGCTGTAGCAGTACGGGTTAAAAATTTCACATCAGCAGTATCTAAGGATAGCCTGCAGTTATAACAGACAGATCATAGTTCACTGAGGAGACAAAGATTCACATAATCTGTGTTGTCATTCAGTTTCAGAGTTCGTGCCCATTTTGCTTTTTTCAAATTTATGACACAGTGAGTCTCTCTCCTTGTCTGAAAGCCTTAGACCTGAGCCACCGCTCACAGGCAAAGGAGAAAGATAGTGGAAATTGCATTTGTGAATTAAATCAAGCAATATTTTTCAGCCCGATGAGAAGTGTTATTAAATTTCTCTATTTTCGGGGGTTATGTATGGTAACAAACACAAGAATCTGCGCTCAGGGCAAATCTCTTATCTCCCTCCCGACCCAGAGCTGCTCTAATGTGTTTGTAGATGCTGGGATAACAGATAAAAGAATAATAAGTGCTCTCAATCTGTTTTTAATTAAGAATAGCTGGAGCTTGTTAATATTGATAGACTGTCAGTGTGAAAGCCTTTCTGTCTTAAACATTACCAAGGCTGTCGTGAGAGCAGACGGCCTATGGGGAGAAGATTATGTAACTGGTGTAATGAAAAGTTGCATTTTTTATTGCTGCCTTGGCATTGTTTTATATGATATGTCTCTCAATACCAGATTTCCACTGCCTATTCTTAAAGGGACATTTCATTTTTTTTTTGTAAGGTCATATAAGTTACGTATCTCTGGTAAGTGAACCAGCCACAGTTGATGCTGGTCAATCAGTTAAGACATTTTACTAAGAAACAGGACAATAGGGGCCTGATCTACTAAGATCCCAGCAGCGAACGCTAAATTGCATGTGCAAACCAAAAAACTGCACACCCTGTTAGTGGGCGTGTTGCGGGTGATCTATTTTCATTGCGTGCGCAGCTGATAACAGTTGCAAAAGTGGTGCGGACCGCCTTCTTTAAATGAGGATTTTGCGTGCACTATCGGCTGTCACAATGGAAAGTTTGTGAGAGCAGAGTGGTAGGAGATGAAGTTTGAAGCCATGGTGTTGCACCTATCATTTTGGGGAAGCCAGCAACTGCATAAAAGACGAGGAAAGTTACTTGAATAGCACCATTTATGCACAAGATAATTCAAAGTGCTTTACAGACGCACGGAAATATATTTGAAATGAAAAAAGAGATTAAAACAATTTAAAGTCAATAAGACAAAGAGAAAAAAATTATTGTGACTGTTCAGTGTTTGACCTACTTATGTATCAAAACCGTCATTTACTGGAAACACGCTTTTGAACTTTTGCCGCCTCCTCCCCGCAGTGACTGCAGCCACTTGTGTGTAACACTGTGCCAGTTTGCATGGCCTTTCAAATGTGCTAAATATAAACGCAAAACAGCGACTTCAAATGGTTTCCGGGTTTGATTAATCACATTGCGGTTGCTAAATGGTTCCATTTGCATCTGCTTCTTCCAGAATTTTTCGTGGTGTGATGCTCTACATACATTCTGCATATTTATGAAGGCAAACACGCTTAATCGACTGCGCATGTTGTTTCGCTCATTTGACAGATAAAATCCTCGGTGCAGAAACTTTGTAGATCAGGTTTGTGTGCGCTATCGAGTTTGCACGAGTTTTTGCACACGCAAACCTTTAGTAGATTAGGCCCTAGGTGTGCTACCATTTCCTACAAACAGGACCGACTCTGCCTCAAATATTGTGAATTTTGATATTTTTGCATGCCAGCTTTGGATAAGATGAGCACCGAATACTGAACACTTTAAGATATAATTTCATTTGGCCTCTCTAATGTTCTAATTTAACTCCTGAATGTTGAAGAAAGTTGTCAACAAACTGCAGTGCAGAAAGTTTTCTAAGCAGAGAGCACACCAAAACATAGATATGTGCTTGGGTTAGAGTCTCTCAAAAATAGCTTCATTATGTGACAGAGTCTGTCCTATCAGCAGGAAATGGTAGCATACCTGGTGTCCTGTTCGTCCTTGCATTTTCTCACTAAATGGGGCTGAGCTGATCACCATCCATTGTGGCTAGCCACTATTCCTAACTCATACATCCTCACTGCAAAAATACAGAGATATTCCTTTGAGGCAATGAGCACCAACACAATTCACACTGTGCTAACAAACGGATTTCACACATATCCCATCTACCACACCAGGGGAGTAAAACAGAGAACTCCCGGTTTCACAGGTCATCACCTTACAGGTCTTCAGAGAGGATTATACACAGCATCTTAATTTAGACATCCTTCTGTCTCAGATGCTCTTATCGTCTCCCTTGTCCAGTTGTAAGTCCACCACTAGTTTCAATAACATTTGGGTAAGGATACTGTCCCATATTCGCACATCTTGTTTATGAAAATAAAAAAAAAGAAAATCAAAATTTTATCAATCCCACGTTTCTTCCAGGCTGAATTTTTTAATGGAATCTGAGACCCCCCCTATAGCCTGAGATTTGCATTTACTGTCAAAGCCACAATCTTGTCTGAGAATTGACTCATACAATATTTAACACAGCAACAATGCCTTAGACTGTACAAAAGATCCAAGTTTCTCGGCAAGAAAACATGTTGTCCACCACTCAAGGCAAGAAGATGGAAGACTTCTGAGAATTGCAAACTTCATCAGGCTCTAAAATATTTGTTTCTCTGGCCATCTGCATCTCTGGCTGCTGCTCAGGTTGACAGCTACAGCTTGAGTGCTTGAACTGCCCACAGCACTTCTGCTTCACAGTGCTGGGAAGACACTGGGAGAAAGCAGTCAGTCCTCACTGCAGACAGTACTTGCTGAGAAGAAAACAAAAACAGCTACATTTCTGTTTGCTGATCTGGAGCAGTCTGAGAAAAACTGCCAAGACCTCAGGGTGAAGATGATTTTTGCAAGCCTATTCTACCCAGCACAGAATCTGCGAAGCTTAAAACATCATGTGTTAACCAAAAATTTACCTTCAATCGAAGTATCTAGATAGCAAATCTGTCAATCAAATGTAAAGTCTTCTTTCTAAGTTGCCAAACACAAACATGCATAATATAAGGGCATGTGCCAATCTTAGGTCTAGAGCTGCTTCTAATGTTTTGACATGATTCCTATCAACTGTTTTTAGTTTACTCAGTAAATTTGAATCATGTAGAGCACTTGATATCATGATGACCAACAATGGGAACTAAAGTGCAGTGTTACAATTTATTTTTAACCCGGTGACAGTCGGCATCAGTGAGAAGTGCTGAAGTTGGGAACAGATTGCTCGTGCAAAACCAAAAACAGTGTTGAATGACACTGCTGGTTAATAAACAGAGGCATCCTCTAAACTCCAGGGAGAAATTTCTTGTTTTGCATTGAAGGTATTTAAAGTTTGTTTTCTTTTCTTTTACCGCTTACAGTGCTATCAGTGGTCTTTAAACTGTGATTATGGAGTTTTTAGCCAAAATCACATTACCCATGTCCGTTTCAAGGCCTTTTCTTCTGCAGAGCTCCAGTAGCTCAGTAGCAATTCACCTTTGAGTCATGGGTGGAGACAGCGCTGCTCTGCACACTCCTCTTCATGCTAGCTTGTAGCCTAACATTGCCGGTGTAGTAGAAGTAGCAGGTAACATAGGAGCTATTCAGCTCACGGACACTAATGTTTTTGGGGACATGATGACAGCTAGTATCATAATTAGCTTTCTTACAAGCATTGCAATATGTTAAAGCACATGCATGTTCCACAATTGTTCTCTCTACTTCTCCAAGTCTGGCCTGGAGATTGAGGCTCTAGGGGCGGAGAATGCAGTTGTGATGCAAGACATCTCACTGTGTCTGAACCTGCCGTTTGGGTCTGCCAGAGATTCACATCGATTCGAATGCAGAAATACTCAGAAATGCAATTTCACACTTAGTTTTCTCACAATATGTTCTGTAGCATCAGAAAAATGCCATATGAACACGTAGACAACGAGAAAAAACATGATTTTCATCAGAGTGGTTCTTTAATGCTGTGTCATTGGGTCATCAAAAGATATCATACATCCTCTAAAGTAGATATTATTTCAGTAAAAGCCATTAAACTAGGAGCAGCTGACTTATTCACATGTTTTTTTAACTCCAGTTTTATATGAGTGACGATCTTATTTTGTTCGTCCCCTGCTCTCCTTTCCTTGTGGCGCTGTTTGACCGGCTGCCAATATGTAGGTGCTCCTCAAATGTGGTTGATTTCCTGCCAATCATAGCAACGTAACTGTAACTGATGATCTTAAATGTCCAGGTTCTTCTGGCCAAAGTTCAGCTTTGCATATTCTAAGCAAATGTCAATACTGGATAATTTATTTTTAAAGCAGTAAAAAGGCAGTATCCCATTCCCCTCTCAAGTATGTGGATAATACAGTTAGTAAAGAAGAGGAAATCGCTTTTGGAAAATGCAAGCAGATCTACCGTCACAGCACACCTTCAGTAATGAACTCTTTGATGTGTCTATGTTGAAGCTAAAAGAGGCTTTGCGAATCATTTGCTCCAGGGTGTAATTATTTGCTATCACGCCTGGGACATAGGTATCAATGATAGAAGAGTAAATGGAGGTCAGGCAGTCAGAGTTCAAACACTTCTTGGTTGTTTTTTTCCTGTGTTTCAAATCCACAGTACATTTGGAAACCCTTGAGAAAAATACATCAGTGCCACTGAGGCCATAAACACACAAAAAGAGAGCCACAGGAGCCATAAGCTTTGATTTTCTTTCCCCTCTTACAGTCCTTTATCAAAAAAAATGTTGTTTAAACAAACAGCAGAAGTTCAGACCTAATATAGTCTCTGATGCTGCCAAATGCAGAGTCACAGCATTAAGATAAGGATCCTTTTTAAAAGACCAAGCGAAGCAGGTCCAACCAGGTCTTCTGTGAGTAAGTTGAGTGTACATCTTCTTTTCTCATTAGTTTTCAGAGTTCGTTTTAATAAGGTCTGTTCAAGCACTTGAAAATAATGGCTTCAATTTTACTGTGTCAGTAGTTCTCTCTTGTGTGCACCTACTCTTTTGGGAAAGGCTACTGTCGCTGTGTGCAAGAAGGAAGATGCATGGACCCATGGGAGCAGAAAGAGTGAATAAATTTTCAGGGTGTAGAAAACGGAAAGTAATGCTCTTGAAAAGAGGGATGAGCTTAAATGAGAGGGAATAACAGAGTCTGTGAAATTGAAACTACTTTTTATGACAAGAATATGGATCATTCATATCATGTTGTATGCCCACTATGATGCTGAAAAGTTTGAGGAAAAGAAGTCTGCCAGTCTCTATATACGTATCTTCTGATAAAGATGAACTTGAGGTCAATCAATCAATCCATCTTTATTTTATGCACCAATTTACAACAAGTGTAATCTCGAGGTCTGCTCTAGACCAGACTCTATTTACAGAAATCCAGTGTAAAGACAGGACAAGATTGAGCCCCATCATGTAAGATCAGATCCATTGGGGGGGAGCCCTGATGAGTCGATCACAGAGTGCAGCGGATCATTTCCTTGATGTAATAATCATTATAATTATGATTTTGCACTGCAGATGCGGTAGTTCTTCTGTCTTAGTGTCTTGGTCTGATTGCATTTCCATGAAGTAGAGATCATAAATGTTCTTCCTTGGGCTGCGAAACTCCGCCCCACTCGGTGATCGACTTGTCAGGGCTCCCCCACAAATGAGCAAGTGCTGGAGGAGAGTGGGTGAGTTATATTAAGATTCTTTGCTAAAGAAACCAGGCAAAGCTGAAAAGATGTTTGGTGGCTAGTGCTATGGCTGGGACCCTATATGTACTGTTGATGAAGTTAGGCGCTGTTCTGAGCATTATTTGTGGCTATAGAGTGGCTTTTTGGTTGAGGTTTGAGCGTGGAGACATAGACCACTGTGTATTGCTGTCATGCGGTCGTTATTAAAGTTGGTATAACTAGAGAAGCAAGCAGTCGGTAACATTCATCTCTCGAGGGGGTGTCTAACTCGGTGTTATAGTGTGTTTGACTATAACTTTATTTTACGCTGGATAATCCCTTTAACAGGCAGAAACCTTGAGCAGAACAAGATTCAGTTAGACAGTCATCTGCTAAGACTGAGCTGGGTTTGGAGAGGGGGATAGAGCGAGATGGAGAAAGACAGTGATGAATAGAGATGAGAGTGATGCACATAGTTGAAGCAGGCAGGTCCACAGCAGCAAAATGTCTGCAGTAGCAACCCAAAGGAACCCATGACATGATGGAGTACAGGGACTTTCGGACAAGACTGTGGTGCAGTGACTCTAATGGGGCAGTATGATTTAAAGTTAATGACACAGACAGAAAGAGGAAAGAGAAGGAGCTGTGGTCCAGAATATCAGCAAAATTTAGATTCTACCAGAGTTTTGTAATGTTAGGATGAGGCTTCATTTCTTTCTTGTTTCAGCATTGTCTTTTCACCTCAGGTAGTCTAAAATTACAACTCTTTATTTGAAGTCCATAAAAGTTAAGCTTACAAAGTTTTGAATTTCGCACAGCTTTGGGGTGTAATTGAAATTATGGCAGAACTTCAGCGACATTTTGATAGACATGTTCTTTCAGTCCTCGCTCTGAATGGTAAAGTGCTGATAGTGTCATGGTCACAGTCGAGTTGCTTTAATTTGGTTTGTATCATTTCATGTCTTGTGTTTCCTGTTTTATTTTGTATCACTAACCCCTTTCTCTGTCTCCTAGATGTGTTCCTGTCTGCCCTCGCCCCGTCTTGTCACACCTGCCTGCTGATTGTGCCTCCCTACCTGTCTGCCATCGCCCTCATTACCTCTTGTATTTAACCCCATGACTCTCCCTGTTTCATTGCGAGTTTGTTGATCTCCACAGTCACTTACCAACATTCTTGTTTTTCACAGCCTGCCTGTTATCGACTTTGATTGTTTTTTGACCCCTGCCTTTTGCCTTGTGTTTTGGATACCTCAGCTGGTTTGATTGCATACCTTGTGTACTGAGTTTGGACTGTAAATAAACTGATTTTTTTTGCCACACGGAATTGGTCTCCTGGCTCTGCATTTGAGTCCCTTTTGCAAGCCTGTTCTCAACAGATAATGCCTATTTTGGTCACAAATTTCCCAAAATGCATCTTAACTCACTCAATTTTTTTAGCGGTTAAAATATGACAAAGGAGAACCCTTCGAATAAATGGCATTCTACACTAAATTTAGCGCTACGGTAGCTTCACACTGTCTTGGTGAAAAACTTCTCTGACCAATAGTCCTTTTTAATAGTCTATCTGCCAATATACTATCAGAGCCTGGAGGGAATTTTCAGACTTTTTTTTTCTTTTTCAACAGGGAGAAGACAACATCAACCACGAATTGTCGACAGTCAATCTCCACTCTCTTTACAGCCCCTTAATCTATTTGTTCTGCTGTCACAAAATTGGTCAACGGAAAATCACACATGCCACAGGGACATGGAAAGAGAGAGAGAAAGAGAGAGAGAGAGAGTCTGTGTTATAAAATCCCTGTAGACCATTGTGGTGCTACTGCTGCACTTCATTGTTTACCTTCCTATACAGCTTTTGTTGTTGTTGTTGTTAATCTTTCTTTCAATGAATAAATCCAAATTGTGACACTGTGTTTTCTTTGCTCTTCCTGTGGAACTCAGCCAGGGCCCATTTGTTCTTAGTAAAGACATGACAGCTCACTGATAAAGGCGAAATGTATTACAATAATATCTTGAAGTTTCAGGAGATATTACTCAAAATGAAACATGGTACATGTACATTCTGTACCGACAAATTTCAACCCTAAATTTTTTTCATAACTTAAGAAGCAGAATGGTGGAAGCGGGATTTTCTCAAAAGAAAATTTAATGACAGTGTCTACCAATAAGTTGGAGGATGTGGTGGCCAACCATATCAAAAACTGCATGAAGGTCAACAGGGACGTGTGTGTATGTGTGTGTGTGTGTGTGTGTGTGTGTGTGGGGGGGGGGGGGGGGGGGGGGCATTATCAGGTTTGGGTGGCCAGAAGATAAGGAGCATTGGGGGCTATTCAAATGAGGAAAATTCAGGGACACACAGCAGAGGCAAAGTTAGGTCATTTTGATGGATCACAGTTGAGCCACCACCATGCTCTGTGTAGCGTGGTCTCTCCTTATCGCTGTACTCAGGGAGACAAGTTTCATTTAACGTTTAGTGGACCTTAAGTGGACATTGCATTTATATTGATTCATGTGCAGTTTTCTCTGACCACTGTGTTTCACTCACCCGTAAAGACTCAGTCAAGGTGTCCAGTTAAAGCAGTCAGGCGGTTTTCATAAGTCTGGAGTGTGTGCTTAATCCTAAAAGAGTCACACTGGGTGGGTGGACTGGTAAAACGTCTGGAGAATATCAAGATTACTATCAATCCCAAGGGTTTCCCGCATCTACTCTCGGTCAATGTTACGTCACCATGGGGCACATTATGGAGTAATGGAATAACACCAACAACCTTATAAAACACAGGGGGTTTTGTAATTCTTTACACTTGATGCAGTGCAGCTGGTTTGAGAGAGCAGCTCATGCTAACGCCATTGTTAGCTGCAGATGAGATTAGCCAAACTTAAATTTCACAAACGACATCCAGTAAATTTTATGAATAGATATTCAGTCCCAGTTTTTTGCTAGGTTTGGGTGACCATATTCTGAATCCCCAAAAAGAGGTAACTAATACGCAGGTTGAGTCGCGCATAGTAAATTTTGAGGGGTTTTTTGGGTTGGGTCGAGTGATTTTAACACGCTTCTTACTCAGTTGGTCCATGCTGCACAAACTCAACTTTCATACAAAACCCCTGAACATTTGAAGGATTTTATAGACTCCCTCAGACAAAGTCCGATAGCCCCCCCAAAAATAAGATGTCCGGGTAAAAGGATGTATGGTCACCTGTTGCTAGCACTTCAAATTCATGTTCCAATTGAATTCAGTGGCAGCCAAGCAGTGATATCAACTCAACTTTAGCTGCAGAGGGCTGCATGAGCAGAAGTCAGACACCTGGACTGAATCCATCATCCTTTGCAAATGTAGGGAAAGTGACATAGAAAAGAGGGGAGATCAAACCATAGTAAGTTGTCAGTTTGGTGGCCAGGGAAGTAGCAGTAGAAAAACACCTTGAATATTCTAACATCTCTTCATGTCATGACTTTATTACTTACCAAACAGCCTAATGAAATAAGTAAAAACTATACAAAACCCTGGCAACATGCTATGCTATGAGACACGCTATTGCACTTCCTGAGTTATGTGTTTGGAAAACTTTTTGATGGAAGCAGTGTCACTTCAGGCTTTGGTTCCACCATGCTTGTTTCTGATATTGTCATTGGCTTTGTTGAAGATAAGACTATATTTATTTTTGGATTTCTTAATTTAGCAAAGGGACAGTGCTGATGTAACCAACCCTGAATACATAATTGTTGACTAATTTAATAGATCTACTGTTGCAGGTAAACAGGAGACAACATCTGGTGAATATCCATCCACATACAGGCATAATTTCCACACAGATGGCACCTGCTGTCTGACCAGATAACAGAGAGTACACAACAACATGAGACAGAGCCTGGAAATGAACTGCAAACACCGCTCTCTTTCCTATTCACTGTGTCTGCTTGTGTGCGACGGAGTAAGCTATATCTCCTCTGACGTACGTGCCAGAGAGTGCTGTGACCTAACACCCACACTGTTCATCTCACTGATGTGCAGCACAATGACTGTTTGAAGTGCATGTTGGAAGAGCAGCGATAAAAAAAAGTGTCTGTTTAGTTTTTTTTTGTGCAGCTCAGGTTAAGATTACACAACTCTCAGAGCACATTTTAAAACATGTTTTAAGATGAGTTGTTGTTGTAGATATGACATAAAATTATACATACATTATACATGCATGCAAATACGGCCTTCCATGTATCGTAAATGATTGTGTTATTCAACAGATAATAAGCTCTTTCAAGCTGCAGTGAGATGAAGACTCCAAGAGGGAAATGGAAAACTACAAAGTCAATGTGATGAGGAGGGACTTCTGTGAGTGCTTTCTTATCCAAGTCCACCATATAATAATGTCTCAAGGCAAGAGCTTGTCATGTAAGGAAAAAGAAAGAGGAAAGCCTCAAAGGACTCAAAAAAAAAAAAAAAATCTATATCCATTTGTTATCTGTCTCAATAGCAACATCAAGGTTAGGGACAATCAAATGCTTTTTTTTTTTTTTGTGGTTTTTGATGTTTCTCTGGTTTAGTGGTCATTCCTTGAAGGGAAAACGTGAGGAGAGTGAAATGTGAGGGCTCAATCCACTCAAAAGGATGTGCCACTTCAGCTGTCAGATGTGTATTGATTTGTGCGCTGTTTTCTCTGACAACTGTGTGTGTCACTCATCCGTAAAGACTCGGTCAAGGTGCGCACTCAGGCAGGTGTACAGTAAAAGCGGTCGAGAGGTTTTCATGGTTAAGTGTGGAGTGTGTGTGTAATCCTAAAAGAGTCATACTGGGTGGGTGGAGTGGTAAAACGGCTGGAGAATATCAAAAGATTACTATTAAATCCAAGGGTTCCCAGCTCCCACCACTGTCCTTGCTGTTGATGGGTCTTGCTGTCAGAAAAGAATTTTAAACCATTCAATAAAATGTGTCATTTTGTCAGCTCTATGAAAAGTTCCTGCCCAGGGTGCCATTATTTTAAGAGCTCAGCTCATGTGTTGTTTGTCACTGTCATTGTCATTATTTTATCTATGTGAGTGTGGGTCTGTGTGCAGCTGTGTAAGTGTAGGCTGGCGCTCTGCAAACCACTCTACCAAACAAACAACCCCCGAGGAGAAACTCCTTATTTTCGTCGTGACAGGAGGTAGCACTGATCCCATAATAATCTTGCATCCTGCTGTAGGAAGGAAAGGCTGACAAGGGCAAAGTCACAGGTCTAAAAAGAACAAGTCAGCTCTGTTAGTTCAGTAGTTAGAATAGAAAAGCAGATGAAAAATGTTCGTCACCTTATTGACAGGCTTTAGTTTCTCACCCCTTATTGAGACGAACGAACCTCTGCGGAGACCAGTGACTAAAACATATTGATTCATTTCTTTTTCCTGAATGTGCAAGACACTCAAACAGGTTCATTTTCTTATTCCATACAAAGATAGTGTAGATGTTGGGTATCACGCTAATGTATCCACTTAGGCTCCAGTGTAAAGTTATTTTTCTATGATGACCAATAATACAAAAAGAATAAACAAAATAGCGAAAAAAATATATAGAGGGATAAAAAAAGATACAAAACTACAATATTTACAAAACTAAAAACTCATAGGCATACTCTGTCCATTGGTCCATAAGGTAACACCAGAGACTGTATATACAGTGGACTACCTGGTTCCGCCTTCCCTCATTATACGAATTTGAAATATTGCTCTCGGTATTTGCAGGATTTTCTCCACTTCCTGGAACCACCTCTTGTACAGTCATGTTGTACGCATTCAACGGGAGAGTCGCTGTGATGACACTCGGCTCAAACAGCGTATCCCCCGGGTGAGCTACACAATCTTCATACGCTCATAGGCTGTATCAAGTGTCAGTCATAGAAAACATGAACTCCCTAATAACTTTTAATAATGGAGCTGTACAGAAAAAAGAGGATTTGAGCACAAACCAGTCTTACAGTAACTACATGTCAACATCGCAACTGGGGAGGAGAAAATGTATATTCTGTGTGATAAACTTAAAAGTTTCACAGCTCCATAGGGATTGCTGGAGGAGGCGGGATTTATGACCTATACTGCAGCCCGTCACCAGAGGGTGCTGTTCTCGCCGTGGCTTCACCCAGCAAGGAGGCAGACGGCGTCCATTCTTTAAACAGTCTATGGGTAACACCTTTTTCATCAAATAAATTCACTTAGTATATTTTATACCAAATCATGTTACCAACCCCTTGTTAATCAGCCTAATACGCTTAGAGATGTTCTTCTAGATGTTTCATTTTTTGCATCAAACAGCTTTTTTAATGTCAAAATCTGTTTTCACAGGAAACATAGAAGAATAAGCACATTCATCATGCACACAGTGCACTGAAAAATATTTTTAAAAAATGTAACCAAGACCTACTGTATACTGAAAATGTTATAAACAAAAAAGAGAAAACATGTAAGCAACAAAACCAAAAACGGTTCTACACAGAGCCAGGGTCTGAAAACTTGCACCTTGTGTTAAATGAAATGTAGGAACCTATGTCATTGTAAGAGGATATACAGTGAAACTTTGTTTGGGGACATTTCCATAAAGCAGCATTAAAACTCTGGTAAAAAAAAACAAAAACAAACAAACAATACTTATTTATTAGTAAATAAGTACTGTATGCGAATATTAATGTGATGCTGCTGAATGAATAAACAAAATTCTTGCACTGAGGTTGAACTTTCAGCAGCGGTAGAGTAAGTATTACACCGTGTAATTTACCCACTGCTATTCTGCTGGTTTGACAAACTAAGATAATAAACATTGTCTTGTCATATTTATTGCAGCATTATAACACGTAGTGAAGTTAAAATAAACTGTGCACATCACTGAAACAGAATAAAACTCAGTTTCCTTTTTATGTGACTGGGAGTGGGGCGGGTTGTGCAGACAACATAGAAAGTTTAAATAAATAGGTTCAATGTTGCATTTTATCTCATTAACACTTAGTTTGGCATTTGTGTAATGAAAGTTTATGATCTGTTACATTTTATGGTCTCAATTTATTGTTTTAAACTGCACTCTCCATGCACAACTATTATTACTCTCTGCATGGGCTCATAACTCAGTGGTTATCTCCTCTCACCAGCTTGTACAGGAAGGCGTGTGTTTGAATGTATGTGTGTCAGCTCAGTCAGCAATACCCTTGTCAGGCCTTACATTAATCTTAATTAACCCCCCGCTGCCACTGCGTACTGGTGTAACAGAACATTGTGGGATGGGTGACACTGACATCTCAGTAGGGGGTGGAGAACTCAGGGAGGGAAGACGTGGCGTGCTGCGCATGAAAGTCTGAATTCTGATACAGCAAAAGGAGTGGACAGAAAATGTAACACTCAGCATAAAGAAAGTCTCCAATCCTGTTTGTAAGAATATGAGCATAGTAATTATAAAAACAAAACAAAAAACAGCAACATCTGTGCAGTTTTAATGGCTGACGCTACATCTTTTGACTCGACTGCATTGTTTTTCTCTTTCCTCGCTCTTCTTCTTTTAAGATCAGCATGTTGTAACATAATGATGGTGTTGCAGTCAGAGTCTTCAACTGCGGTGCGCAGGTTTGTCCCCAGAGATTTGTGATACTGCTCACTGAATCAAACTGGCTCCTTGAGGAGGTAAAACATAAATATATCAAGTGTGTTATTCTTGCTGTGAAAACACTCCCTGCTCACCTCTTTTCTGCCAAGTATCACTGCTGTAGAAACCAACTTCTATCTTCGCTCAATTTGTTGTTTTTGTCACATCTCTTGTGTCAGCTTCTCATTTTTGGTTGATATCTCATGCTGTCGATATTTGGCCTTTTGTTTTTCTGTTTTACTGAAGAATTTTTCTCGAGGAGTATTCAGTTACTGCCTGTAGATGTAGTTCTCCTGTTTGCTGAATTCACAGTGCTGGACTAGACGACTGAAATGCACACCCAACCCCTGCCTCTTCTATCAATCATGTATGCAGTGAGCTATGAGTCCGTGGTCAGTTGCTCCAGGGACCTGTTTGATCCTGAGAAACAAGCCTGATCAATCAAAAACAAGATCACTCATTGCCCTGTTAAAAAAGAGAATCCCTGGGCTGGGTGGAAATGGTGCTAAAACTTGGACTACCAAATTGAATTGTTATTGATCAAGCCCATGTTTAAAATGTCATTATTTTGCATTTGAATAACCATTTTTAATAACAATTCTTAAGTCCATATTAACAATGTGAAGCAATTTTTACCAGTGGCTTGGAGCAAGAATCAAATGGATGTAATAAAATGTACTTAATGATTTTGCCTTTGGACTTCTAATTAAACACAGGGTTTAGTATTTAGCCTCTGATCATAATACGTGTGTAGAAGTTTGGCCCTATCATGAAATCAGAGAGCTTGGAGATACTTTTCCTTGTCTCTATACATCACAACACTGCTCACTGCTTTCTCCTCATAACCTTATCCCCGCTGGGCTCTAAAGCTGCAGCCTAAGAGGTTACCAAGCCTTTTGCGCTCTCTCTCAATTACATTCATCCCTTACGGGTGTTTTTTTTTATAGTCTTTAAATATAACTGTCGGTGACATTGACCTCTCTGTGCGCTTATTAAATAGGAAAGCATGGTCAGTTGCTATTGCTTACACTGCTTGGTGAAATAAGGTTCATATTGTGCATATGAAGGTTAGTGATGTGTACCTGTGAGGTGTGTCAGCAACATTTTGCTGCTGCAGCGCTTGTGCTGGGTTCAGTTGGGAGGACTAGACTACACTGCTGCCTAAAAATGAAAAGAAACCGTTTGTGTCATTGGGGGGAAAGTTCAGGACTGTCCTTATTATTTTAGATAACTTTGCAACACTTTGAAATTTAGGGAGACAGAAATTCAAACATTAGCTGTATTTTCCATAGACTGTATATAGGATGGACGCTGTCTGCCTCCTCGCTGGGTGAAGCGAGAACAGCAACCTCTGGTGACGGGCTGCAGTGTAGACCATAAATCCCAGCAATCACTATGGATAAGGTGACCAGACGTCCCCGATGCCCGGGGACAGTCCCCATATTGGATGACCTGTTCCCGGCTAAAGCTGTCCCCAGAAATGTCCCCGATTTAATCGTTTCATGAATGAGAACAAAAATGTTGCGTCTAGACTAGAACAACAGTTAGCCAAGTAGGTAGGAAACACGAGTAAGCATGTTGCCCACAGTCCTGGACGAGAGATTTTACGGGGGGGTTATTATGGGGGCGTGCGCTGCTAGTAAGTAGTACCGAGATGTTGTCTGTGACGCAGCCCATAGCTCACCCAGGGGATACACTGTTTGAGCCGAGCGTCATCACAGCGATTCTCCCACCAAATGCGTACAACGCTACTGCACAATGTTGGTTTCAGGAAGTGGAGAAGAAACCTGGCAATACCGAGAGCTTTTTGCCTCCAATCCATAAACGGGCGGAACCCTAACCTTAACCGAGTTGTCCATAGTATATACAGTCTATGGTATTTTCATTTCAGTTCTTTTAAAGGCTGAATACTCCTCCTCACTTTCCTCACCAAGAGAACAAAACAACACACCAAAATACAAGCTTTTACCACCATCCTTTATTCCAGTTCTGTTTGCTATGTAATATAAGGCCTCATTCAAATCAGAATCACTGATCTCAATGACAGAAGTCACTCTTCAAATGACTGTGGTTAATGGACACATTTCACCACAAACTTATCACTCTCTCCATTCTAAGGTGCTTCATACAGATGCTTTGGTGTGCATTGGAGCATTTGCTAACCTTTAATTGAATAGTTTTACTCCTTGGCAAACTATGAAGCACATCTGAGAGTAGACTCACTTAACTTTAGCTGAATTACATTACAGTAGTGAAGAAGCAGTACTGCATAAACTGTTATGTACGCCATTGGATCACAGAAGGTAGATCAATCTTAAAGTAATCTTTCTTTTTTAAATTGAGCAAAAACAGCACTGCTTGTTATTCTCAGGAGCATGAGGAAACTGCAGCCTCAGTGAAAGTGTTTCAGGGAAGTTCAGCAGGATTTATGTGTGAGATGATTTTCCATTTGTCATACTTGTTTTAACACTGCAAGCTTGCAGGCAAGAGAGTAAAATATGTATGTTTAATCAATACCAACTGATGAAGTTTCAGCATTTTTGTTCCCTCGTGTTGCAGATGCTGTTTTTTTTTTAGTTCCAAACAATTGTTTTCAAGGATTTTGCAGTATTTCATATTAATGCATGTATTTGTAAATGACAAACTAAACAGCGTCAGAGCTGAAACTGTAAATAAGGGGTGGGTGACGGCTTTAGGTCTGAAAACCCTAAACCCACAGTCACTCAAACAGCCAGCAAGGGGGACAACTCTCAAAAGAAAATCCAACTTTGTGTGAGATTTCTGGGAAAATAGGCCTACTTCGGCTGCAATTTATAACATCAGTTAACTTTTTTAATGGGTTTATTGTATTTAAGCTCCTTGCTTTACAATGGTGCTTTTGAATGATGTCCCCATTTGTAGCTATTATGTGCTCAAAAGGATCCAATACAGAACTAGTTTCATTGTAGGGTTTGGGGTGAGGCTCTGCAGAAAGACTAAGCTACTGGAGGATGTAGGCAGAAAGGGGTGGAGGGCAAACTGGAGAATTTTATCACTAATGTTGTTCTATAGAGGATATAGAGGGTGTAATGTAAGAGAGAGCAAAGATCTGAGCATGGGGGAAATGGTGTTAGATATCACAAGAACTAAATCTCTAATTAATAAATGGTCCAAGGCAGCCGACAAACACAACCACTGAGTGGATTCAATAACCTGGCGGTGAGAAGATGAGCTCATGAGTTGCAGTTGAGTGAAGCAGCTATAGGTGCTCGATTAAAGAGACCACAGCTTCCAGGAGAAAGTGAACACACAACAACATACAGAAATTGGTGGGGGGTCTCACTTTTTGTGCTGCAACTGGGCAACCCCTTGGATATGGCAAAAAAAGTCTGGTTTAATATTGTCCTATAAGCTCCTCAGCTTCTTGCTGGGATAAATAAATAAATAAATAAATAAACAAAAAGCCAGGTGTACAGCTATCGATATTTTGAGGCAAACTATTATTATTATTATTATTATTCGTAGTAGTAGTAGTAGTAGTAGTAGTAGTAGTAGTAGTAGTAGCAGTAATAGTAGAAGTATTAGTAGAATTTTGTTATGGTGCTGGTTTACCCTTTCATGCTTGCAGGCATCCCCTGAGAATCCAATGTTTTATATCACTGTGCTAAAAACTATGGGTAATCCCTTCATGCTTAGTTTGCAGAAAAGGTGCATAAGGGTCTCTCAGAGATCCCTCACACACCTAAGGACTTGGCTAATGGAACAGGCCTAAACCTTTACAGACTTAACAGGAGATCAAATGTATCAGACAGGCAATATTCATATCTTCTTCAACTATTTTTAAGGACTAAAATCTAAAGAAAAAAAAACAACAACAACAAGAAAAAAGCTGTAGCAGCCTGTTCAAACTCAGTTTGAATAAAGTTTAAAAATAAGTTCCACCTCTGACAAAGCAGATATCCAATCACAGTGCAAAGTTTTAATGGTAGCCTATCAGATTTCAAGGAGGTGGGCCACCACCTCTTGGACCTTGGACTCAAGCCCTGTTTGTAAGGTATGAGAAACAGCCACTAGGGGGCACGCAAATGGCCAAGTGGGTTAGCGCCCCTTGTATGGGAACCAATGGCCCCGCAGCGATTTGGGCAAAAATCACCCCCCTAAAAAAATACTCAAGAAACATCCACTACACCAAGATAACACAACCAGCACCCACAGACCTAAGACTAAGACCACAGACTAAGGAAATGTAGAAAATCATTACAACTCAAATGCAATCTGAAAACATAAATAATTTATCTGTAGATTTAAATTACAAAGATTTTCACAACATTTTTGATTAAAGTCAGTTTTCTTGAATGAAACCACTTTGTGGGCATCATTTTCCATAGTGGTCACAGGTGAACTGGAAAAAAGCTTATGTACTGTATATGTAAGTCATTGTTTGTAGCATATACAGGAATAACTATGATTACAGAGTTTATTAGCACTGTCTCTAATAATGAGATAACTGTCATGTTATAAAAGCCGCTATAATCCTGTTACTGTACAGGTGCTGTCATTTTGTCAGTGCTTAAGTGTGATCTTTTTCTTCATGAAGACACCAAGAATGAGATGTGGGGAGACAAATGGGTTAATTATGCTTTTTAATGTGAAAAAGAAACCTTATAAAAAATTCCAATCATTCTCCAAAATAATTAAGATTATATCCCATGAAAATAAAAGAGCACATTTGTGTAAAAGTCAGACTGATTGGAACACCTTTTCTCTAGTGCAGTCAGGTTAAGTAGCTAATTTAGTTTAACACGGAAACGTAATCCACCGATAAGATGCCTTTAAAGATAATGAAAATTCAGGTCATTCAACATGCTGGCAAATTATACCTGGCTCCATCATGTGTGACTGCATCTCACAGGGTAATAACTGATAGCAAACAAATTTGAGCTGGCGGGCAATTTAGAGATAAGCCTCCCGTGTCATTATATACCCTATACGATTGGTGCTATAATAGCGTCTTGGATGGCCTCTAAATAGATATCTTCCTCCTCTAGAAAATAAGCTTTGGGACAATTAGAAGGGCAAGAAAAAATAAAACTGCTGTGCTGAGAAAGAGAACATTTTGTTGTACTAGTTTTGTTTTTGCTTTGTTTTTTATCTTTTTGCATATTTACCCCCTTGGTTAGGCTGGTTTTAAAAAAAGACTATATTCTCCCAAGTCAAAACAAAAACAGAAAAAAAAAATCTGGAAAAACTGTGAAACAGCCCCTTAAGCTGTTTTCACTTAGAAAGATTTGCAGACTGTGAAATTTTCACTGTGCAGGCAGACCTTGCTGAGGTGTTGTAGCTCTGCTGGCAGAAGATGACAGCATCAAAGTTGGGAAGTCTTTTTGAGGTCAAAGCTCACTAAGGGTTTTTATCAAGCTTACTGAAATTAATAGTGAATCCTCTATATAAACTACAAAAGCATACAAGAACACCAGATCAAAGATTGGTTATTAATGTAGTTTTTAAATGTCTGTTTTTCCTTAGGGTATCAGAGGAGGTATTCATCAAGCGTACAACTAAAAGTAAAAATTCAGACTTTTAAAATGAAGTGAGGATAAGATTTTGTAATAGAAACTGTTCTTGAACATTTACAGATAAGATTAGCAAAGAGATTGTCTACTCAAAGCACCATCATTTTCCATAACCAGGAAGTTACAAATGCTTAAATTTTCTGTAAATTTTTTAATAGAAGGGTGACAAGTTAAGGCTGATAAAAAAAGAACAATTAAGTTTTAACTGTGTTCCCCATGTGAAGACTTCCAGTTCAGTCAGCAAAGTGAGTTTCTATGCAGCAGCGCAGCTCTGTACCATTTGTCACTATGATTGAGTTAGCGTCAACAACTGAGTTATGGTCCCACTGTCTGTAACCAGTTCACAGGTCCTAGTATCACCTCTCTCTAACTTGTCACATGTTGTTGTAAGATAAAGAGTCTTTTCAACTCACTCAGAACTCCACAGTGTTGAATTAATGCTGCGTTCCAGTTTTACTCGGAAGTCAGAATTTCTGAGCTCTGAGTCTGAAATTCACCTGAAATCGGATTTCTGACTCAGAAAGTTGGAAGATCTTCACCAACCCCAACTTGACGACAAGGTTATAATCCAAGATGGCAGTGCAGTTCATCAACAGTAAAGAGTAACAGTAAAAGCTCTCGTAAAGTGTTATTTATTAGCACTTCTGTTTTGTTTTTGTGAAATTAAATAAGTGGCATCTGTTGTGCTGCCCAATGTCCAACTGTGAACACGGTGCTATAGTGTTTGTTAGAGTAAAATACTGTGTTATGCGTTGTTTACAACTGGTATCGCTAACAACAACTGACAAAGGCTAACAACAGCTGACAATTGTAAACAACAGCTAACAACAGGTAACTGTAGGCGTCCATCTTGGTTTTCCAACTTGTTTACTGGAACCCGTCAACTTGTAAGTAACGTCATTCCCAGCTCCGACATGCGACCTCTAAGGTAACTGGAACGCAGCATAATAAGTTACTTGTCCACCGATGTTTCCTTTAATTGCATTATTATAATTATCAAAAGTACCAGGAAGTGATGCTGTTAGACCTTTCACATTCAGGTGGTCACTTGCCTCTTTGAGTGCATCTTCAGTGTAAAATACCATAACACAATAAAATGCCTCTCTCTACAATTTTTTTCATTTTTAACAATATATTGGTCACAGCTTTGTTTTCACACAGCTCACTTTTAGGGTGATGCAAAGTTATTAAAAGTGTGTTTTATTCAACAGATTTGACGGTATATATTTTCTAGCTGCATTCTTGCTATTTTTAAGCTATGCGTGTGTATTTTTAAGAAATGTACCCCAAAAAAGTTCCTTTTACCCCATAATTTATTTAAAAAAGTCAAACTTCTGTATATTCTAGATGAAATATCTTGTCTTTATATTCAATATGAACATTGTGAAAAAAAAACAAGTTTCTTGTCAGTTATTTCAGTCCTGAAAAGTCCTCTAATCAGTCATCAATTTGAACACTGTCAACTGGGTTTCATAAAGTCCAGAATCAACGTGGCCCAAAGTCTACCAGGAAGTTTTAGAGCACTTCAGTGTTTCCATCTGCTGAGAAGCTGTGTGGATATAATTTCCTATAAATTATACAGGACCTGGCACCTGCCCACAGTGCTAAACTACCAGAAACTGGTTTCCTGACCATGTTATTACTGTGATTGATTGGCCAGCCAACTCACCAGACCTGAACTCCACAGGGAACCTCACAGGTTTCATCAAGAGAAAGATCAGAAGCACCAGCGCAACAATACATATGAGCTGAAGGATCTATTAAAGCAGCCTGGGCTTCCTTAACACCCCAGCAGAGCAACGGGCTGATCTCCTCCATGCCACATCACACTGATGTGGTAATTCATGCAAAAGGAGCCTTGACCAAGGACTGAGAGCATAAATGAACATCACTTTTAGAAGGTTGACATTTTTGCATGATAAATCCTTTTTTTATGAATTACTGTTTTGTAATATTCTAATTTTTAAAATGGTGATTTTTTTTATTTCCATGAGCTGCAAGCCATAATCATCAAGAGTCAAACAAAACAGTCATAAAATATTTTTACTTTTCACTTTTTTATTTTTATTTCATAATAATTCTAGAACCAGCATTCAACCGAGGAGCAGCAAGGTCTGGTCTCTGAATTTTCTGCAATTCTTTTCTCAATTTTGTCATGTTTTTGTTGTGTTTTGTCAACTGACGATGTTTATTTCTACAGGGTGAGGAGTTTGTTCAGGAGAGACGCTTCTTTCATTGAGATGAAGAAATTGAGATATAAGCCCTTTCTTTCATAGGTCATCATGGGAAACATCAACTCTGCCCAGCAAAAGCGATGGTAAAGACTGAGAAAGCATACTATGAGTGCAGTCTCCTGTGTTTTCCTCAAACCTGGTTGAATCAAAAAAGCTCAGACTCCAGTGTAGATCTACCTGGCTTCACTCTTTCAAGGTCAGACGGAGATGCTAAAGCTAGTGGCAAGAAGAAAGGAGGAGGTCTGGCTTTATTTGTCAACCACAGATGTTGTAGGTCTTCACACATAACTGTCATGGAAAAGTTGTGTTGTGAAGATATTGACCTGTTGGCAGTTGCTCTTTGGCCATTCTATGTTTCAAGGGAGTTCAGCCATGTCATAAAAACACTTGTTTACATCCCACTCAAGGCAACAGCTGAAGTTCTGTGTTGGGTTTCAAGTTTCATTTCATTGGAATCAAGTTGGACTCACTGGAGGACGTGGTGGAGAGATGCACACTGAGGAGAGTGGAGGCTATTCTAAAAAACATGGATCATCCATTTCATAAAATTTTAATGGACCTAAAGACCCACAGTGGTGGACAGTTCCTATCTCTTCACTGCATGACGGAGAGACTCTTTTGCCATCAGACTTGATAATTCTTCTGTACAGATGAGATGAAATTCCAGATAAATGAATTCCTCTTTGTGGATCATCAAAGTTCTAGTATTGTATCATATTTTGTGTGTGATGAATAGGTAAGTTTTACTTTTTTAATTCACCCCACCTCACCCCCCAAACATGAAAAGATGACAGGACTGAACTACCATCTAGTTTGGTATTATTTTCTACTTTGTTTGCTTCATCTGGCTTTCAGTAGCCTATAAAGCTTACCACAATGAAAGTACACTGCCCCATAAAGAGAGGTTCACAGCCTGGTATCCCAGAGCAGGGCTGTTTCATTATAAGTAGTGGGACTCTTTTTTGTTATTGTATGCTGCTGCCAGAAAACAAAATCACTTTTATGTCAAGCTCAAGCCAACACTGAAAGCCCTGCCGGATTGCAAACAGCTTCAGCATCCGTTGACAGAGTTGCTGCAGCACCGTTACCATAGAAACATTCAGCGCTCAAAGTACTAATCAAAAGTATTTAGATTAAATTAAAGTTAATACTAGATAAATGAACACTATTGACTTCTTTAGCCCATAGTTGCATGAGAGAATGTGATACAGCAGCTTCATTTTGCAGCAAAGATTCAAAAGTGACCACAGAAATTATTGTAATGATAATGCTGGATCACACAAAAGGTTAACAGCATTTTAAAGTGTATTCATACTCTCTAAAGAATCAGGTCAAACCATAAAATAGACTCCAGTTCTACCTGTAGGGCAGTGAAAGATGGAAAAACAGTGTATCTGCAGTTAACACAAAGAATACCTATCAAAGTGATATAATGGCTCCACTCAGTGAGAATGTGAGTGCAGAACAGATGCATGACCGAGGTTTTAAATCGAGAAGAGGAAGAGAGGGTCAATGAGGGAAAAGCAAACAGAAAAAGGAAACATAAAAAAGGACTGATGGACAAAAATCTGGACAAGTTTCCTAAAAGCCTCTTAAGAAGGGGAGCAAAATGGAAGCGTGAAAGCACTTCATGGTTTTATTACTGTCACCCTACAGCCTACAACCTTTTTTGTCTTCAGTTTGTTTTTGTAGCTAACTCAATGAGACTGAACTCTTGGTAGAAGTGGTGACTATGTTCTCTTACTGTTAATTCTCCTGTTGCACTTGGACAAGTTTTTTTTACCACATCATGGGTTTATGGACACACAAGGAGAGTCTTTCAATAAAAATGCATCATGTAAACATGTCGATTGGAAGATTCTGATCCAATTCAGCTCAATCGGAAAGACATTTTATTCTGATCGAAAGGGGTGGTAAATGCCGATTGTTATTCCGAAACAAGTCCATGTAAACACTTATTCCAATCATGACTCTCTTACCTGACTCGATCTTCACTCTTTAGCCTTTGGTTTATTTATTGAGGCCAGGAAAAGAGGCTTCATTAATAACACTCTGGCGTAGAACAAAACCGCAGAAGCCATGTCTGCTCCGTTAACATAACAAGGCGTACATACAGTGTAATGATGTCACATCTGCGTGCACAGGGCAACCTTTGACAGAACAGTAAAATAAGTACGCAAGAGCGCCATCTATTGACAACATTTAACTGGGGGAAAACTCCTGAATTGGATGAAGTGAGTCAATACCGCGTTTGTTGGTTTGTTGACAGCACAGGCGTAAATACAATTCTTCTTCTGCGGTTGTTTTGGCGAAATCGGACAACTCTGCACATGTCCAAAAGCTTAAAACCTGAATAAAAATTGGTGCATGTAAACCCACGTCATCATCGGATTATTTGATTTTGCACCCGTATAAGCAGTGGATTCACATTATCTGATCCCTCGGATCAAGAAAATTTGCCTATATTAACATGGCTAGTGCTTTGAAGACCAACAGTGAAGCAGTCTAGGTCTCTTAATTCAATTAGCCATAGAGGCTCATACAAATCAATATTGTGGACACATCTGTACACACACAAGTACATATGTTGATGTTTTTTTCAATTACACTCACTCACCAGGCTGAACTGTGGCTATGAATCAAATTGTTGAAAATCTCTGCACATCTTGGTGAAGTCATGCACCTGCATACCTAAGTGGATAAGGAGTAGAACATAAACCACATGCACTGTCTTTGTCATTCAGATGAATTTATCTAATGCACTGACAGCAGACCTTCAGGGCATGTAGCTGCCGCTGCCTGAAGTCTGCTCCCTCTCCCTGATAAGCTGGATGTTGCCTGGATGTGACATGTGGGCTTGTGACTGGGATGTCACCAGTATAAATCAATGAGCCTGCAAAGGACCATCTCTCTCCTTTCTTCCCCCTCAAATATACAAATACCCTTGACACAGTGACTGACAAGGGCAAACATACCACAAAGGGTTTACATTATGAAAAAAGGGGTTAAAATCTCAGGGGTAATGATTATTCACTTGGGGCTTGAATCTGGTTGCTGATGCATTTGTTCCAGCTTATTTCATTACAGTTTTTTGCTTGCAGCACATTTTTGTAGCAGCTGCAGCTCAGCAGTAGAGCAAGGCATCTTCTAAACAGAAGATTGACAGATTGATTTCTTGCTCCTGTGATCTACATATTGAGGTGTCTCACAGCGTAACAACAAACCTCAGATTGTATGAGTTTGATTTGTTCTCGATGGTTGGTTGATGATTGCACTGCTGACTCTGTCTTTGGAGACTTAACACGATGTAGGTTAGAGGAAAGATGCTGTATCAGTGCTGTTCTTCACTGTAAATTTCTATATATTCTTAATAGTTATTATTGTTGTAGGATTTTCACTGCATTTTCAGAAAAGAAACTACAGCGTCTTTATTCTCCAATTGACCCTCTTATGGGGCGCTCACAGTGAGCTCAAAATCATCTACTCGCTTAATTCGTGTGAATCCAGACGCGTGAATGAATTGTATTCACTTGCTTCATCCGGGCCTCAACAGTAATTTCAATGGTAATCCTTGCCAATTCAGCCGGCGGGATCAAGTGATAGACAAAGGTTTTTTACAATTTACCAGGTAATGCGACCTCTTCACTCACGTGCCTCCAGGTGAGCACCTTTTTATTCCGGTAATTGAAAGAAAAGGTATTATATAATTCGAGGCACCCACATACTGACACAATCAGTTTGTTTTCCATGTTAGATACCAGTGAACAACTGTCCATTTTTGTACGTCACCCGGCAACCTTCATGCTGATTAGTTATCGCAACACAAATATCCACTCAAGTTGAGACATATTCAGCTCCTGCCCAATTATTTGCGCCACAAGAAAAGTACGAGCATCTTATTGCGTCTTTACATTGACATCTTTACTTAACATGTAATTCATTTGCGCAAATGGTGCCTGGAGACAGTCAAAGCTCCCATGAGAAGTTTATTTACATTCATATAATGCACTGAAATTCGTATTGATGCCTTTTCATGATATCCAAAAGCCAACGACACCGTCTGCAGCAAGATTCAGCAGGATTTTTATGTGGTAAATTTTAATGCCAAACTGGTGCAAGGGAAGTAGGTGTCAGCTGAGCAACAGAAGAAACAGCTCTGTTTTTACAATTTGCACATAATATTTGTCCACATGGATGCAAACTGGAAATTCCTCACAGGAGCTTTAAGAAACCAAGCCAGTAAAAAGAAGGCAAAGACAACTTAAAGGGATATTCCAGCGTAAAATTAAGTTACGGTCAAACACACTGTAACACCGGGTCTCTAGTTATACTGCACGATAGCAATACACAGCGGCTATGGATCCACGCACAAAAGCCACTCTATAGCCACTAATAATGCTCAGAACAGCACCTAACTTCATCAACAGTACATATAGGGTCCCAGCAATAGTACTAGCCACCAAACATCTTTTAAGCTTTGCTGTTGGGTCCTGTCCTGACCACCATATGTGGCTATTGGTGGCCACGCTGTGTATTGCTATTCTGTGGTCATTACTAAAGTTGATATAACTAGAGAAGCAAGCAGTCAGCAACAGTCATCTCTCGAGTCGGTGTCTAACTTGCCCTTACGGTGTGTTTGACCCTAACTTAATTTTACGCCGGAATATCCCTTTAACATTTACTGACAAGACTACTGGCATTAAAAGAAAATAGTGCGCTTTTATTGTGTCCACTTTTATTAAGAAGATCCACTACACTTGAAAGAACCTGCAGGTGTGATCTTAAGCCAAGCACTTTTACCCTAAATGGCTGCTCAGACGCCACCAGGGGAAAGCAGTGAGCTGAGCAGGAGCTTTTAGGAGGATGCTTGAAAAAACAAGTCTTTCATAATGTACAAGCACACCACACACATCTTAGACATACTGATGCTGATGTTGACCCCCTTTTCCCACTTACAACCTCGCAGCTACGATGAGGACCTTTAGAGACCCATCTTTATCTTTTGCTTTGTAAAAGATTTTCGCAGGTGTATCAGCAAAGACGCTTCCCTCTCCTCTCTTGGCTTCTTTGTCCCCACACTCTCCCTCTCTCCAGGACGAAAGCGCACGGCACGCTCTTGAGCAGCACATCAGTGGGAGAGCAGCGCAGCAGGCGGAGACGAAGCTCCACTGACCCGCACAACACGAACCTCCGCGTTCATCCACACACACATACACAACAAACCACAGGGCACGATGTCTTCATTCAAACACATTAATTTCACGGAAACGATTTTTTCCCCTTTTTCTCCTTACGCTCCGTCCTAGTGCGTCTTGTAGTGGGAACGAGATGTCCTGGATTTATTTTCTCCGGAGAGAGTGAAAGTGGAGGGAAGCGCAGTTCGCTGGAGCCATGTGGAGGGCGGACACGTCCCTTGATGGGAGCACCGCGGGCGAAAAGCGACACTGAGAGGGGGACAATATTTGCATCTATTTTCTGGAGACAAGGATCCGTCAATGAGGATACAAAGAGAGAGGAGATGGTAGAGAAGTAAGTGCACTTAAAACTAGTTTCAATTTACCACTCTATTGAACAAAAAGATGTCATGACTTTGCACGACTCCAGTGGTAGGGACCAAAAAAGGGAAAACATGGGGATTGTGAGTGGCTGAAGTGATTCTAGTGACAGTTTCTGGTGACATATCCTGCCCTGTCCCTTTTTGATGTTGCGTCTTATTGATAAACTCATTTTTAAAGGCTATTCAATAAATTTACAGTATTTTGGCTTGATTTAATTGGAACAAAATAGAAGTGAAAATAAAAACACTCGTGCATTACAAGGCCGATTTTACCATACAGATATAGTAAAACAAACTTAGCTTCGAGGTTTATTTCTCCTGCTTTCAGCTCACCCTCTGCGCAAATTGTTTACTGGTAAATACGAGGACCTCATGGGGGGTTATGCAATTGCATCTACTGTGCAAGCTGTTTGGCAAAATGGGACTGTGACAAACAGGGTTTAAATTTTAATGAGCTTTCATTCAGTTGTTATGTGCATTTGTGGGACCCAAGATTACCATTCTTTTAGTCATGACTGCTGTGAATGAACAGAGAAAAAATGTCTGCTCAGATTTTCACATTGAATGTTTCATATCCACATGTGTACTGAAAAACTCCACATTTGGATATTATATCTCAGCACGACAGGAAAGCAATCTGTTAAAGTTGAAACAGCTGGGTCCTCCTGATCAATCTATTCCCCATCTACCTCAAAGGAGGAAGCCCTTAAAATGCACTGAGTTACACATTTATGTAAGACTGTTCAGGCAAACAGTGTTTTAAATGGAAAGTGCTGTACCTGTTGAGAATGTCTGTGCTGTTTTGCTGGATCCTTGTTGAAAAAAAAAACAATACAAAAGTCAACTGGTTTGTGAAGATAAAGAGGCAGTTTAATCTGGTTTCCATATACACTACTTAAACTACATGTTTTACAAACATGATTCGGATATAAAACCATCTTAAACTGTAAACTGTGGCTACTTCGATGTAGTTAATGAAAAAAGACAGGACTGTGAGCTGAACTGCAGTGTTAGCATTAGCTTAGAGATAAGCAATGAAACATTGGCACAATAGTTATCAGGCTGAACTATACTATATCATTAGCTAAACTGTTTCATAACAGCACACAGCAACAAAACTTCACTCAGATATTAGCTAAGCTAAAATTATAATGATAGGTAGCCTATGTATTTACAAAAGGTGTAGCTTAAGCTGAACAGTAAATGCTAAATCAAACCATTATAGCTAAACAGAATATCCAGGCTATTAATCTCTACTGACAGCTAAATTGCTTAAAATTAAAAAAATAAAATCTAAAAATCAACACTGTTAGCTCAACTGTGTCTTGCACAAAAGTGAACACATAGCCTTGAATTGGACTACAAACTGCAAGGGAGTCTCTTCAGGAGGTTTTTTAGTCTGCTAGATCTTTCCAGGAACACACTGAAGATTCCACAGTTACAGTGTAGTGAGCACACAGAATACTTGTCTGGTAGTCATTGCTTCCTGTTACCACAGGTGGCCCTAAAACATATTTGAGAAGTATGAGAAGTAAAATTACTGGACAGGACCTGCGACAGCTGAACATCTAGAGCTCAAAGAAAAGGAAAAGATAACCCATTTTACAGAAATGATTGAATGGAATCATAATTTGCTTGAATTGATTTCACTCGTTCTTAGTGATAACACTTTTTTCACCCAGGACCTTTTTTCAAATTATTCATTTTCAGAACAATTTTCTTAAGAAATGCTCATCCTCTGCTTACAGCTTCTTCAAAGTGACAATTTAGCACATTCAAAGACTTAATCTTGGTTAGTTTTCTTTTGGAAATTTGTGTGGTACAGTGGACCTTTTTTGGCCTGACACCACAACATTAGCTGGGAGTAAAAAATAAGTAAAACTGGAGGCTAACAGGTACTGCCGCCACATGCTGTGTTATCTTTTGCCAATGTTTCAAACAAGTCAAAAACAATTTTCTGGCTAGTGCTGGTTTTTTTCCTTGTCTTGAGCTATGCTGGAAAAAATAAATAAATAAATAAACCTCTTGCTGTTAACTAACTATGAAATTGTCCAAGGCTGAAAAGACGTCATATGACATATTATCTGCCTATACGTATATCTAACCAAAATGATTTTGGTTGTTTTTCTTTTACACAGTGGCCGCACCTGACCTTCTTGACCCCAAGTCTGCCGCCCACAACTCCAAACCTCGTTTGTCCTTCTCGACCAAACCAGTTGTACTTAACACCCCTGATGACGATGAGTGTGATACCAGGACTACAGTCATGAGGTGGAAAACTGTGTCAGCCATCTTCTTCTTGGTGGTGCTTTACCTCATTGTTGGGGCAACAGTATTCAAAGCACTGGAGCAGCCTCATGAGACAGAGCAGAAATCAGCCATTCTTGAACAAAAAGTGATTTTCTTGACTATGCACACGTGTGTGAACTCTTCTGAGCTGGAGAACTTGGTTAAGGTAAGTCGAAGCTTCACAACCATATCAATTATTCAAATGTTTTCTCTTCTGCTGGATCTTCTGCTGACAACTAAATGCTTTGAATTATTTCACACAGATTTTCTTAAACTGGTTTTTAATCTTGTACTCAGAGGAGTAAAAGAACAATACTGTGGTAGACAGTGTTATCATTAAAATGGAAGCTTTGACTTTTTAATCAATGAATTCTGGGGTGTGATTGTAATTATAGGTTTTCAGACTGATGATCGTGAGCACTTCAAGAGATTCTTTTATGCCAGTGGTGGTTGGATTTTACTCATTTATTCTGTGACCCATGGAGACTCTGCTTTATCTTTAAAATATATTATATCCCAGAATTTTGTTAACCTGAAGACTAATGCTATGTCTCTGCATATTTTGTCTTTTACTTGAACTCTTGTGTCAATTGTTTGTTTCCTGTTTCCAACCAGCAGTGAGTGTTCTTCTTTTATCAGTGTCTGCAATCAGATTTCGTACTTTAACTTCAGGTTTACTATTTTAACCAGAGGTTCCCTGAATCCCACATTTTGGTCACTATGGCTGGTCAAACCACAATCTTAACCAAAAGCCAAACTAGGCTGGTTTTCCCATGCTTAAATTGTGGAATTGCCAAACATTACCTTCACAAGGCAGTTTGAATTGATGATGTATTGACTGTGATTTGTTTAGGGTATACAAAGCCACTCCCACTACAGTGCAATACCAATCTTCCACTCTGTTGTTGTTTTCTTATTGTTGTAGAGTCAAGATATCAAAGCTTAGAGCCAGGCATACAAACTGCTCCAACACAAATATCTATACATATGAAAAAGGCAAGAAAGTAGGAATAACATTCAGAATGAAACCTACCACCCAGACATGTTGTTGTAACTGCGGTTGCTACTCTTTACTGGTTGCTTCCTGTTCAGGGTAAGATTCTGTGTTGTAGGTTCTTCTGGGGAACTCACCATGTTTTGGTGTTTTTCTGCCTATGCATACTTCTGCAATGGTCTGCAGCTTTCCCCCCTTAGACAACATTCAAGCCACTCATCTGTGCAGCCCCTCACCATCACGGCATCCCACATAATAAGTTTAACGACTGAGAGGCACCAGAGTCTTGGCATAGGCTGAATTTGTGTCCGTTTTTTCAACTGAATTCAAAACCTTGCTTAAAAGACAGCTTGGACATGTTGTAAAACTGGCTAAAAATATTGACATAAATAGCACTGTCACATATGCAGTCTGAAAAGTCTGCCTCTAAAGTTGTTGTTGTTTACACATGTACCTTAGAGTGTAAGGTTTTCTCTGTAAGATTGAAAGAGATAGAGGAACACATTTGGACAGGGGTCAAGTGTCAAGACAGAGTGACATAAAAAGGGGAAAACAGAGAGGAAAAGATTGTAACAAAAAAGATGAAGAGAAATATATTAAGAAATACAACTTCACTAAGAGAGGGAAGAAGAGAAGAAAGAGGCAGAGAAAAGAGCAACAGATGGAGGGAGAGAGAAAACACACATAAATCTTGTATGTGTTTGAAGCTACAATTAATAGCTACTCTCATTTAGGTGTGTTCCAAACTGCAATTAACAGTTGCCATGGTGATAGGGCAACTCCACACTTTGAAGGAACCACCATCCCAGAAACAACCTGACAGGCTCACCAGCCCACCTGCAACTGCAACCCACAACCGCACAGCGCTGAGACCACAGAGCAAACAACAACACTCCTGCAGGACTGTGGCTAAGCAGTATTTACCTGTCAAAAAGTGTCAGTTTTCTGATGCATAATGAGTATTTAAGGGGAGGTAGCCCCACCATTTAGACTCACAACCTCATCTCTGTGGCACTGCAGTGCGTACCAACACAGCAAGCCTCCATCCTGTAACCTTACAGGACCAATCCAGAACTACACTTTTTGATACATAAAGGTAATTCTAACGGGGCATTCACGCCAAATACAAATAAAATCATTTACAAACATAAATCACATGTTAAGTCAGTGCAAAGATGCAATTAGATGGACATTCCACTCGGGAAACGTGAATGAAGCAGCAAATGGCACAAATTGAGCTGACTATGTACGTGAGTTGAGCAGATCAGAAGCACTAATGATGTGAATTTGCAGTGTGTCTGAGGCGCCTCTTGCTACAAACGCTTATCCACCAGAGTTGGAAAATCTGAATTTAAATGAACGTTCACGCCATGTTGAAGGGACATTCCGGCGTAAAATTAATTTAGGGTCAAACACACTGTAACACTGAGTTACCCCTAGAGATGAATGTTGCCGACCACTTGCTTCTCTAGTTATACCGACTTTAGTAACGACTGCGTGATAGCGATACACAGCGGTCTCAGGAGCCATAAACAAACCTCAACCAAAACGCCACTGCAGACAGAAGGCAGAACTACCACGTCTGCAGTACAAAATGATCAATATGGTGATTATTACCTTAAGGATATGATAAAGAAATGATCTTCTGCCTTAGCGTCTCGGTCTGATTGCATTTCTGTGAAGAAATGATCATAAATGTTCTTCCTTGAGCTGCGTCACCCCGCTGTAGTCCATAATGGACTGGCCTTTGGTCTTGCTACAAACAAGTGGCTGCTTGTTTGTAGTGAGAGAGTAGGTGAGTTGTGTTTAGTCTCTTTGCTCAAGAAATTGGGCAAAGCTTAAAAGATGTTTGGTGGCTAGTGCTATGGCTGGTATCCTATATGTACTGTTGATGAAGTTAGGTGCTGTTCTGAGCATTATTTGTGGCTATAGAGTGGCGTTTTGGTTGAGGTTTGTTTATGGCTTGCTATTGTTCAGTTGTTACTTAAGTTGGTATATCTAGAGAAGCAAGCGGTCGGCAACATTCATCTCTCAAGGGGGTGTCTAACTCGGTGTTACGGTATGTTTGACTCTAAATTAATTTTACGCCGGATTATCCCTTTAACCAATCAGCATGAATATTCCCTGGTGACGTATGTCAACAACAGACTGACAGAGATTCTCTCATGTTGAAAATGAAGGATAAACTAATCATGATGGGTATGCAGCTACCTGAGCTGTTGGGTACGACTTGTCTGTGATAGCAAGACAGGAGTACTCAACAGTATCCTCACAATGAGGTCAACCTCTGTCATGTTCTATGTAAACAGTCTGACCTGACATGCAGGGACCCCACCTCTCTGTCTTTCCTCTCCTTCGATCACATGTCTTTGGGCGCTCAGCAGACGTGATATCAGCACGCCAGTGGAGTAATTACCTGTATTAATTACCTCTCCACATTGTCTTAGGATATTATTAGCCAGCATTTCATACTGGTCTAAAGCTTTATTCAATATTGCTAGTTTGCAGGAAATTAGCCTACCTACAAGCACATGCTGCTCTCTGTTTTCATTGCCACAGTAAATTGATCTACTGTCCCTGATGCTGTCACTTGTACCTGATGCTATCTGTCATTTCAAATGTTATGTGGCAACAAAAGACAGCAGAGAACTGTATTTTTTTTTTAAGTTGACAGAATTTATGGAATTAAAACAGTATTCTCTAAATATCTGCATAACTGAGCAGTCTTCAAATAAAAGGCATCCACTAATCTCATGACTCGACCTTTATGGATGAGTGGGTCCCACCAACAACCTAACTTGTCATGGTTAATGAAAAGTATTTCCTCTTGGGGAATCTAGCCGGTGTATGGCAGTTGTGGCTGATGATTACTTCTCTAATGTAGTAGAGCTAAAAGGTCTCTAAATCCCGAGGGGGTGCTGATTTGTCCAGCCGTGCTAATTTTGGCTTCTTGCTGAACCATTTTCCAGATCTGTCCAGCATAAAAAGTGCTCCCTAAAGCTCTCTGCATAAGTAATATGTGAGAAAGACCAAATACCTTTTTCTCATCTTCGTCAAGTACTTTTGTCACACATAATGCTCTCATGGTATGATAGAAAGTGGTCACTATGGCAAAGCATCACTAATTTTATGACAAGGTGAGAACATCTTTCATGAAAAATGGTAATTCATAGAGAACATGTCAATTTGGCCTGCATTTCTGACCACTTTAAATGAAGTCAATATGATAATAGAGGAGGAGGGTACAGAGCAGCGCTGTCTCCGCCCACGACTCAGAGGCGAATTGCTAATGAGCTACTGGAGCTCTGCAGAAGAAAAGCCCTTAAAAATGACACAGGTAATACGATTTTGTCTCAAAATTTCATAATCACAATTTAAATACCACTGAGAAAACTTCTGAGTGGGTCTTAAACTATTCTTGAATTAGCTTACTCTTGAACTGCTATTATGGTTAAATAATATAAGCAGGTCATGAAGAAAAAAAATGTTTTTGAACTCCTGAAAACGTTATCCAATGATAACTGATTTCAAGTTAAAAACACTAAAGCAAAGGTGCCTCAGGAACTGTCCTCTGTGCTGACATTCAGTGGCATTTCCAGGACAGAACTCTGACCATATTGAAACTGACCCAAGCAGACTAGGGTTTACTTTTTAATAAAGTGTTATGCCCTTAAACTATACCTGTGAGAGAAGACTGTTACAGGGACAGAGGGGCTGCAAACACAATGGAAAATATTTGGCTTTAAGTTTCTGAGTTACAATAATATCTATTTGAATATCATTGTGTAGCAGTTGCATTTTTTTGATAAAATCTTGAGTGTAGTGGACTTAGTTTGGCAGCTGTGGCTCAGTGGTAGAGTCTGTAGTTCCCCAGTCAGAAGGTTGGCGGTTTGATCCCTGGCCCCAATGTGTCCTTGGGCAAGATGCTTGACCCGACCCGTTCCTACTGGCTGCACCAGCGTTGTGTGAATGAGATTAATCAAAAACTGATGAGCCCTATACATAGCAGCTCCTGTCATCAGTGTGTGATAGGTGTGTGGACGGTTGAATGTAATATGTAAAGTCAAAGTGCTTTGAGTGGTCAGAAAACACATTGACCTAGTTCTTAAATTAAGTAGCAGCTTCTTCAGTGACTTTATGTCATGATTTATATACATATGTATGTTGACAAGGAAAACTGAACTATGGCACTAAGTGTGTGAGCCACTGCTGTTTACCTGTTTTAGATTTTATTAATTTAATTTCTAAATTTACTGTTGATTAATTTGCTATGGAGATGCCCTCTGGAGAGGTCAAGCGTAGGGCTCATATATGTTCTACGTTACCTACAGATCCAGATCCGGACAAAGCTCCCCATTCGTGCTTCGCATTCTTTTTGTCCATATTGCAGCTGTCCCTACCCATCTCTAGAGAAAAACGAAGAAGACAATGGCAGAGTTTTTTGAGGATCATAGTCAATTTCTCTCATCGGTACTACTAGAGAAAAGAATTCTCTGTCCTTCAACCGCTGGGCATTTGGCGGCCTGGCCATCCACCACCTCCTCCAACTCTGCCTTCGTTTCTGTCTCCTTTGCAAAATATACATTATCACAAGCTCCTTCACAGTCGCCATGTTCCTGTCTGTTTGTTGTTGTCTGAAACTTTTGACTCCGACCTGCCCCCTGGTGGATGTAATGGTTAACATCCATGCCAACGTAAAGGACGCATGGAAGTACGTGAGCATTGACGGAACCGTCGTTTGAAACAGACGCATACATTTTAATACGTATGGCGAGCATAAATCAGCCTTTACTCTTTAGCATGAAAAATCAAAGAAGCTGCAAACTTGTTCTCAAGTGACACTTACAGGCTATTTGATTGTGCTTGAGGTTGTGTGTACAGTAACAGGTATTTGTACGAAACTACTACTCCAGCTTGTAACTTCATTTATGTTTGGCAAACTGGAACCTTCCCTCTTCTGTTTTAGCCAAAGGACTTTGGTTTTAATTGTCAACAAACATGTCTTCTGGGCTGTACTCTCATATTTAAAGGTTCACTTGAGTCCTCTATGTTAGTCAAGCTCAAAAATAATTGATGGGGTCAAAATGCCTTAATTAAATGTTCATTTTTAAGCAAAGAATAACTGCCTCTGTCGGAAACCTCTTATCCCTGAGTCAGTCCTTAATGCTGGGCCTAAGAAAACAACTGCAGAATAAATATTTTGCTTTGGATTGTAAGCTCATAAGTACTAGGCAAATTTCCCTGGGAGAGGCATTAAATGGTACTTTAATGTTTCTCTAATGCTATCCGGGTAATTAAAAGACCTTTTCTAAAGGACACATAGCCCATTACATTGTCTCTGTGACTTGTATTTAGACAACAGTCTGGCCATTCAGCTCTGTCCATCGGCCATCACAGTAGCCTCCTGAGTTCAGTAGCCTTTCAAACAACTCTCTCTCTTCTGATGATTTATTGATAAACAGCTTCAATACAGGTGTCCCCCACTCACTTTTAATTAATTATGTATACACACACACACACACACACACTTATACACACATACACACTCACCTCTGTAGGCTCTTGCTGATCAAAAGGCAGTCAGCAGAGGATGGAGGAGAGATGTGCTCTCAAAGGGAGTAATTAAAAAAGTGAGTGATGTCAGAAAGCTCGAGACAATTCAATCTCTTGTGGCTGTTTGGCTCTGCTCGGAGACAGTCAGTGTGGTCTACAAATGATCCTGTCTTATTATTCCCCATGGCCATAGTTAGTATGCACATGGCTGAGTGCCAAGACAGCGACTTAGACTGGACGTTTTGGCTGTGAAACAAAGAGACTGAATGAGCCAAGCTGGTTTGATTGTTCGATTTGCTGATTGTTGGTTTTAAAGCCACAGAGGAAGTGAGGTTTCAGGCTTGAAACATCCCTTTTGTTCTATTTGGACATTAATGTTTCACTACTTATTCACTGTTTATAGTTTTATGAGTATGTTTGTTTCCTCAGCATATAATTGAAAAAGATTTGACCTGGGATGATCATGCTTTGGGGGATATTTTATATTCTTTTTACCACATCAAGGTAGCAGAAATAGCTTTAGATATTTCCAATCCAGTTGACAGTCTAGCTAGCTGGCTGGATGTGATCAGTCCTTTGATCCCTATGAACAGTTTTAGGTCTCTAATTTTGCAAAGACTCTTGATAAAGTTTAACATCTCAGAATATAGTTGAAAAAATCACAAGTATCTCTGTGATAGCTGTTGAAATGCATGGATACATTAGCCAACAAGAGGCTTAGTTCAAGGCCCCCAGTTAAATACAAACTGCGTATTTCCTTTCCTAATTTATTATCAACACTATTTCTCACACTGTATGATGGCAACCTATGACTTGCAAAAACACACAGCATGATTGTAATTCACAGGAAAGTGAATGTATGCGCTGTAAAAAAATGTGTTTCTGTGTTTTTCAAGGCCACAAACCCCTGAGGTTTTCATTTTTGCTTTTGTTTATCTGGTCTTGTGCGGACTAACAGCGCACAGTTCCTTGGAAGCTACATGACTGCCATCGGCACATATTGCCTGGCTGTTTGACATGAAATATCATGATACCTGTGCAGTTCCAGTATTACATGTTCCTTCGATTCCCAGTCTATTACATATTACTTTCACTTTTTTTTATAGCTGTGGTCTATATTGCTTTATCACACTGAACAGACCCAGGTTAATGAAAGCTCCTTGTTTCTTCACAGATGAAGAATCATTGCAGAAAAAACCCTGACATTGCAGTGACCCAAACCTGTGTATGTGTTTGTGTGTGTTTGTGTATGTGTAGGCTGTAAAAAAGCTGACTGTGCTGTTTCAGAATGACTGTAGGGGTTATTAGGGTGGGTTGTGCATCATTTCTGTAGCATTACTCCTTTATTTCAATGGTTTATCAATCAAACTTTTCACAATAGAGAGCATCAAAAAATCTACCCTTCCTCTGAAGGAAGTCTATATATTACCTTGCATGACACAAACATATGACCAAAAGGTGTAGCCTGTTGAAGTATTTTCCTGCAATTTATCACCATCGACCCTTTGCTAGTGCCTGTTCCTCCCTGAGTTCTCTGAGCGGTTGTCTGCATTTGTCTGGGACAGCAGATATTTGTTCATACAGTGGACCAAGCTAGTTTCTGGAAAAACAGCAGAAACTAGCAAAATCGTACCAAAATTATTGTTATCTACTAAACTTTAAATTTTGTATCATTTTTACGCCTACAACACGCTTCATCTAGTATTACAGTCACACTGAATCTGGCAGCTGTCTCTCTAAAGTCTGAAGTAAAAGTAGTTTGATGTTGTACAAAGGATGACAAATGGAGACCTCTTACTATCTACCAGCTGTGAGTGTTGCTAAGAGACACAGCTAGCTAGCTAAGAAAGCTCATTAGCTTGTCGGTTGAAAATAACATTATGAAATGTACTTATAATACTCATAACTCTATTTTGGGTCAGGTTGCTATTGCTGTAATCTCTCTATAGTCTGAAGTAAAAGTACCTTAATGTTGTACAAAAGATGATTAATGCACACCTCTTGCTATCTACTGCAGCAGCTGAGAGTGTAGCTAAAAGATGCAGCTAGATAGCAAAGAAAGCGCATTAGCTTGTTGGTTGAAAATAGCGTTATGAAATAAACTTACAATACTTATAACCCTATTTTGTGTCAGGTTACTACTGCTGTAATCTGTGTAATCTGAATGTATTTTTTAATCCTTCTATGTTGAATTCAATAGTAACACTCAGTAGATAATGTATATAAGCCAATCACACTAACATTTGCTGCTTTGGGTAATATAAACAGGAAACTGACCTAAATAAGCAAGAAACTGCAGTTTGTTTGTTTTTTTAATTCATGAATTTGCTTCATTTTTTCCTTTTTTTTAAACCATACCTTGCTAGGATTGCTACATTCCACAATTGGATGTCCATTATGGCCAAAGTTTTTACAAGGCAATTTCAAACAACATAAGTCTGTCCCATCGACACATTTATCTGTCAGGAGTCACAGAACACAGATTTGAATCTGTCATTGTGTGGCTCTCAGCTCCACACTGTTGCTGAGGGATTTACAGGTGAGATCATGGTGTGTATCCTCTCCAGCTGGTGGCTTCTCTCCTTCCTTGTCTCCTGTCATTAGAGAACAGCTCTGAGAGGAAAAGCTCGTATCCTCACTGCTCTGTTGCCAACTGGTGTCTAAAGATCCTGTCAAACTCAGGTGACACTCTTCATTCACACCTAGTGCTCCCCCTCATACTCAAACTCACAGTGTTCTGAGTCAGCCTAATCCACAGCATTCTAACTGAGCAGGTAACACATAGGTACTCCCACTTTAGGGCAACGAAAAAAAAAATATGCGTGTCTTGTCATGAATAAAAAAGAATCATGGCCCTTAACTTAGTAAAGAAGAAATACTCAGTTTCCTGCTTTTTAAGCTATGAAACTGATATTGTCTGCTGAAAAATCAAGCATGGGTTTAAAAATATGACTAAATCTGATTCTTCCTAAAGTTCAAGTCACTAACAGGGTAAAGGATTACAATTTGAAGCTACCCCAGTGTGACAGTTTTAACCTTTTTGCCCTCTTGCTGAGGTTTTGATGGAGGTCTGGTACTCTCTTTGTTCTTAATGGATGGACTATGGTCCGGGAAAAGCCAGCCTGGCTGAGAAATCAAAGGTTTGCAGCCAGGTAAAGGTGTCTTCTGTTATGCCCCTAGGGCAACTACTTTTAGAGACACAGCCTTTTGGGGGATTTCCCTTGATGAACTCCATTCTATTCAGCCGAGTCAACGTGACCACAGCAGCATCTATTTGTTGTCAAATTTGTTGTCTCCCCCCACCAGCAGCCCAACAGGGGGAGACTTCATGAGGATGTGTGAAAAGCACATTCAAGTAATCCGGTACCTTTTTGAAAGGTTCAGACTTTAGTACAAAAGACAGGAAATAAGGCATGGAGTAGAAGTGTTATTATGTCTAATGGAGATTGTCCAAGAACGGGAAATTTTATATATTGTAGATAAAGTTTTACCTCACTATTGACAGAGTTTTACAACACATACTTTCTCTCCAGAGTTGGTGTTGCAGTGGCCCACAGGATAGCATACTTCTTTCTCCTTTCCTATAAGGTTGTAAAATTCATAATATGCACTCAAACCAGCCTCATGTACAGCTCCTCAAGTTGTCACTGATTGTAGTAGAAAATAAACGATAATATGATGGTGGAAATGACAGTTTCATTCATGTGTACGATATTCATGACTCAGGTTATTCATTGTGTTGATGTCATATGTCCACGGGCCAAATGACCAATTAATGTTAACTACAGAGACATGCAAAGCACGTAGTTGATGATGATATCATTAAAGTCTGTTAGTTTATTTGCAATAATGACAGTGTGAAACCTTAACAGATCAAACTAGTTTATCACTGATTGAAATGCAAAGAGTAAACTGTTTCCTTTTAGAGTTTTTTAACAATCCTCCCCAACAATAAGACAGTCATACTTCTATAAAGTACTATAATTTAACAATAAGCCATTATAAAACCAGTCAAATGTTGTTTTTAACCTGCATAAAGTGATATTTCATCTTATTATAATCTTGTCTTACATTTACTGCAGTCTTTGGTGTGGACTGAAGAAATTAAAAAGACATGAATTTTTCATCAGAGTTACAGAAGGGCAGTAACACTGCATCTGCAGTGTTTGTGTTTCCTTGGTTACCCTGTCTGAAATTTTGGTGCGCAGTAAAAGCAGTCTGCTGGATTGTGGATTTATGAAATGCAATTTCTGCACGTTTTTTCAAAGATGCTGTGATGAGCTGGTATTAAAATGCAGGACAGCTCAACATAACACACAGAATGTATAACTCTCAATAAGGACAACAGTCTGTGTTGCCTTGGTGTGTGTTTCAATCAACAGAACAGAACAGAACATTGTGAGAAAGTGAAAATCATTTGTGAATACATGTTGGAATAGCATTTAGGCCTGAATTACAGTATGTTCTTTTCAACTTTTCAAAACTGTCAGATCTGAAAAAATTAGATTTGTCCCACAAAGCATATACATTAGAAGGCCATCTAAAACACGAGACATTGGCTTTCTCATAACTCTTAATTCAGTAGGGTTTGGATGTTCATCACGGCTCTCATCTACGCCTTAAGAAATCTGTTACACTCCACTCATTTTCTGGTGCTCTTCAGCCCATCTTAAACCATATTCTCGCTGGAACACAGTGCACATTATTTAACTGCCAACTCTTTTTTCCTCTCTCACTCTCTCCATTCCAGCAAGTGGTTTCAGCAGTCCGAGCCGGTGTGAACCCTTCTGGAAATGTATCCAACCAGACAAGCCTCTGGGACATCAGCTCCTCCTTTTTCTTTGCTGGGACTGTTATTACCACCATCGGTAAGGAGACAGGTTTCTCACTTTTTAACAATGATAGCGATCCATGTTATTTTCTCCTAGGGGTGTTTAATAATGCATTCAAAATCTGAGAACATTTCCTCTGTCAGCGATCAAAATGGCATTATACGACTGGTTCATTGATCTTTGAGTCTTTAATCAAGGCAGCAGAGTCACAATGCAGTTCTAATGGCTATTTTGGCATGAAGTTACATTTACTTGCCCAAAATCTTGCATTCCTGCCATGTTGGTTTTCAGACTGTTGGCAAAAAGAATTGATAAAATTTAGTTGGCTTCACTTGTCTGCGCCTGCTTTTACTTTTCTGTCTCCTACTTGGTTTCACACAACAGTCTGTTACATTTATCAGCAACAAAACAACCAATGCTGTGTTTTAAAAATGATCCACAGCAACAGAAAACTAAGGCTGTGCTTCAAATTAACTCAACACGATGATGTACCAGAGTCCAGGTACCTGACTCATAACAATAGTAGAATAACAAGCGGGTCCACCACTTTCTCACATTACTTTGGGATCTCAGGCATCTGTTTTGTCGTGCAGTCTGCTTTTTCTTGCTTGGTTAATGAATTTCAAATAGTGGTTCTGGAAAATCAGTCAGCACTAAGATTATTTCCACCATTTAACCTTTTAAAAATGCTGCCAAGGTCACTGCCAGCAAAATAATATATACCCTATCAACCTGAGAGGTCTTTCAATTTCATTTTTCCCTCTCCATCCCATACTTGGACTAGGAATGGGCGATATGGGCTACAAAACTTATCCCAATAAGTTTTGCCATTCTGGCAATAATGATAAAAGTCCCGATGAAAATGTTACGATTTCAATCCATGTTTTTGACTCATTCTGTCTAGAGAAACTCACAAACATTTTTCTTGGATGGCACTTACTAGTTGGCATAATAAGATGCTTAAGCACGAGTTTAAGTGGTAGGTCATGGATAAAACTAGTGATATCGAACAAGTCTGAAATGTGAAAACACTTTCAACATTTGTTGAAAACTCTTACTGCACGGAATGAACAGCTGCAGCAGATCCACTGTCCGATGTCAGGCATACCTGATTCCACATGTCTAAGCCCCAATCTTCACCACCTTCGGCCATGTTTGTTTGTTTTTCTGCTCTGTGTCGGCTACGGCTGTGAGTCCGTCGCTCGTGCTTATGCCATCGACTTGCATTTATTGCATTTATCGTGAGATGACAAATAATTATCGTGGAGGATCGTGAATGATAATAAGCTGCCCATCTCTACTTGCCACTCTCTCAGATTTTTAACCCTATCTCTTGCAGTGCTCCTGGTTAGTAATTTCTCCTGCTAATCTCTTGATTTTACAGTGAAGATAGCAAGTAAGATTTGTTGTAGTATCTGGCAACCCTCGCTTGCCTGCTGGTATAAGGCTAGCTGGAGGTATAAACCATGTAGCGTTGATACTGCCAGAAATTAAGAAGAAGTCACTCACTGGTAGTTTCAGAGATGGAGAGTGAAAGAATTCCTGTGCATTATCCAAGACTTGTTTACAGGCTAAATCTTGGCCTTGTTGATGTAACCAGTATTATTCGTCTTGTATTTATGCTATTTTGAATGCATTTTCGTGTTTAGTTACATGTCTCATTGGCAGCAGAACTTAATGGAATTTGAAGTTTGAAAATTCAGTGTTCTTCATGGCAACAGCCACTTAATCCTTTAGATGGCGGCACAGTCAGTGGCACACAGTTTTTAATATGATGTGCAGTTAATGCTGCGTACTAAATGCATTGCAGTGGAACCACCTTATTATTTCGCCTTCTGGTAGTCATTTCAACAATTAAAACTGCTCATTTTTTCATTTTTGCCAATAGTAAACAGAACTGTTTATTTAACAAGGTTCCTTCATCAGGTTTAAAACACAAGACAAGAAATGACGACAATTTATATGCACACCTGGCTAAAGAACCTTGTTTCTTTGGCTTAAAAAAAGTCTCCCCATTTTTCACAACCTAATATTGGCAAGTATGCTATCCATGACTCTTTGCTACCTTTAACTGACATAACACTCATGGCTGTTATCAATTATTATTAAACCAGTTGATTTTTGGGAGCCAGTTCTTGTATCGGCACATGATTGCATACTTCTTGACTCAAATACTGAGATCAGGAAAATACTGTTTGTGTAGTTATCTGAACAACTATTGTTTTTTTTCACAGTATAATAATTCTGTAACTCACAAAGAAATGATGTGGTCTGTGGGAGATAAAAGGGACCACCATACTGGTTTTTAGTACAAAAGATTAAATTCTGAAGAAGTCTTTCTTAACCAGAAGTGTAGCCTAAGGACTTTATTAAGCCGGACTACCAGACGAGTATGAATTTAAAAGGTATTTGTTTCTGTGCTTTTAAGTTATTGTGCTTCATAATCAAAGAGCTGGCACATCGCCGGCTGCAGCACATTAACACAGCCTCAGATGCCAATAAACTTCAACTTTCCATCACTTTGTTTCCACCATTACTCACTCTCTGTGACAACTCCAGCTGTAAGAGCCAGCCCAGCTGCTTATCAGAGAAACACACACAAAGACAGTTTGTCAACTCATCTGGATCGTCAAAGCAGACTTTTTTAGATCCGTTTCTGTTTAGTGGGCTCTTTGGCGCTATTTCACGGCTTCAGCATCCTGTCAGTGCCGATGTTGTAATAGCAAAATGTAATATCTTTGCATTTCAGTCAGCAATTGTGTGTGAGCAGATCTTTATCCTAATGAATATTTTGGCTTAAAATCCTGTTTGCCAGCTCCATAACTCCAGATTTTTGCCAAACTGCTCCAGGCTTCTAATCTGGCTCGGGCAGACAGTCCTAAACTTTTCTCACTCTGGGTTTAGTGGGCTGTTGGGCTCTGTCAGAAAATGTGACAGCACTACAATAACTTGACTTTGCTCTCAGGTTAGCAAAAATACTGTATATAATGTGCTGGTGTCAGAATGATGGGGCCTTGGATGATGTTGCTGACTGTAAAAACATGAACTTTGAGTTTTCTCTTCACTCACCTTAGATCAAGTGATGCTGAATTCATGCTTTCACTCAGTCACCTCGGTGAAGTAGCTGCTTTTGCAAAAGGAGATGCAAAAAGCGGAGCTATCTTGTGAAATAAACCACAGGAGGTCAATAGCTGTGGTAAAAAATAAAAGAAAATAAAAATAAAACAGCTCTGTGACTTTTAAGTGATTATATCTGAAGTCTAGTGGATTTTTTGGTTTGCTTTGAAAGGCATCTAGAAAGGATTGCAAAACATGAGACAAAGAGCAACGTGCCTGGGTTATCATAGCTTTCTTTTCTGCAGAAATCTCACTTCCAGATACTGTTAAATATTCTTGTTAGTGTGAACAACACACGGTTAGCCTGATGTCCTTTGATAACCATTATAATTTGTGTGACGTATACAGTGTTCCACCATTGCTGCTATGCAAAGACATTTTTAATAAATATGCAGCTATATAGTCCATGCACAACCACTGTGCATTGCATTTTTACTCACTTCAGCCAGAGGTAAAGGAGAGGAGTTCATGTCATGGATGATTTTTTTTTTGTGCAGAGCTGTAATTGGTAGTGCAGTGTTAAGGCTAAGAATCTTCCCCTCTTTCACTTCCCTCTATTAAGATGTCTGGTGTATCTTTTCTTTCTTCTTTTCTCCTCTCCAGGGAATAAAGCAGCTACAGTAACGATTGATCTCACAGTTTTTCTTCCCTGTGGGACTCCCTTGTTAAGTGGCCTCTACTGTAATAGCCCTACTGAAACTCACATTTCCCCCGATATTTATAGAGCACTCAAGTTATTTCATTGTTGCTTCTTCACAAGCTAAAAGCACAGCATTATATATATTTTTTTTCTGTACATTTGAATCTGTTGTGAAGGGTTTTGCAGTGTCCAGTTTCCAAAGTGACTTTCAAAGTGATTTCAGCCTTTAAATACAATAGATATGAAAACGTCAAGGTACCAGAGGATGTTCTTAGCCATTTACAACATGCTTTAGTTGTCTGTTGAGCAAGGTTTCAAATGTAGCTGTTACAAAAAAATAAATAAACTCAGCCTCTGTGGAGGATCTTCAGCCTTTCAGTTTCTATTCTCATTATTTTTGCAGTAATTGACAGGGGTGCCATATTAACGCGGTGCTGCACTGATTGGCTGCAAAGGCTGCAAGACACCCCAGAAAAACTTGGCAGGCGCGCCAGGTGAACAAACAACAGTACACTATACATAAAACCCCGTATCTGACCCCAAACCAGAGCAGGCAGCTCTTAAAGAGAGGAAGCCATGATTGCAACAGTATGGTTAGCCCTCAACACAGACGGGTCTCTGTGCAACGCCATCGTAGGTATGCGCGCGCAGCCAGGGGGCAGAAAGCGGGACATTTCTTATTTGTTTACCACTCAACAGAGAAAGAAAATGACAAGGAGCTGTTGTGCTGTAAACTGCATGAATCGGCAAAAGGATGGATGGAAACTGTTTAACATCCACAGGGGATCTCATTCTTTTGCCAAGAGAAGAAGAAGATTGTGGCTCCAGGCTGTTAAAAGAGCGGATTGGGGTCCTGAAGGTCCCAAAGGTGGCGAAAGTCTGTGCAGCATACAGCGTAGATCCCTGTGCACGTACACCCAGGCATCATAAGGTTTTGCCTTTACTCCCTGTCTGACTGGGCAGGACACCTGCTCTCAAAGCACAAAACCCTGAACTTGTGTCATAACATTTTAAGTTTTGGACATGGCCACAAAGTACATAACTATACGCGTCCAAAGATTTTTATGCCAGAAACTGTCCTTTGTGTACACACTAGGCTTCTTAATTAGATTATCGTATGTCGGGCCATGTCATAGCTGGCCATTTGGACATATCTGCAATCCATTCCTCACTCAGAATATTATACAGGTCTGGTAATTTCTCACCAGTGCTGAGGACAAATTTGTTCAGGTAATCGGTGCAGTCTGAGCTGCTGAGCCATCTCTGTAAAGACCTCTCTAACGAGCTGTCAGACTTATATTTACAGTGACACTGGCGGGATTTTTAAAAAGTACTTTGACTTTGTTAGCATTCACTAACATTAGGACCCTGCTCCTGATATTAGAAACATCCAAAACAACGTTACAACTTAGTAAGTTGAGTGAAATTCATGGACTTTTCAGCAAGTGTTTTTCTAATTTGTGATGCAATGAAAGACAAAGCGATTTTTCAATGAAATAACATTTTATTGCAATTGTGTCAGGGAAAACTTGCAAACAATACGGCATCTTCATTGATAGCAGTTCACCCCATAGCAGGCTTTTGCCTCCTGGTTGTGCGCACCTAGTATCACTAACCATAGCTAGCATGTTGTGTTATATGATAAAATGCAGCCGCTGTTCTTGTTTTTCTTTTTTAATGTTCTGGTGCAGGGATAGAATAGAGTCATTTTTTGTTTTTGTTTTTTAAATCTTTTTTTTAGGATCGTTTTTTATTGAAACAACTAACAACAAAGACGTAGCTGTGTCTGGCTCTAACCTTTGACACCATAACTCTGCAATGCTGTATTACCACAGTTCTGTAGGAAGAAGCTGGAACACTCAAAACGTGGCAGTGGGACTGAAAGCAGTTTTGCATACATGTCTATGCAAGACATTCCTGCCATTAAGTCACTGCAAGAGTCAATTCAGACCGTCTTGTGGAAATTCTCCCATATAAAGGACTACAAAAAAATAAAGCTGAAGGTTTGCCTCCATATAAGTACTGGAACACCCTTGACTTACTTTACTGGTTGGTATGTGTAGCATATGACCAGTACCAGTATTTTTTTACAGTTAACTATAGATGGAAAGATTAAAATCAAATGATAAGTCAACACTCTGCCTCTGTCCTCTGTTGAAGCTAAGACAACCTTGCTATCATCTTCATTTTACTTAGATTTTCCTTGTTTATCTCTTGATACTGAATTTGATACAATCCAGGGCAAATGTGTTTATTCATGTATAATTAAAGTGGAAAACAACACAATAATGTCTTATATTTAGGCTGCTGTAGATCAGTCTGCAGAGACAGGACTTCAGAGCAGAGGGTAACTAGTTCAACTCCTGGTACAAGGTGGGCTGGTAGCTGGAAAACTGCCAGTTCACATAGAGGCAGTACTGATTCTCTTGAGCAGGGCACTAAACCCCCAAATGATGTGCAGTCCCTTCACCCTCCATATTAGTGCATGTTAAAAGGACCCTACATGGAGGTAGTTTTTTGGGGGATGGGGGGTTTGCATGATCATAAAAATTGAGCCTTCCCCTTGAGAAATATCCTCTGCTCACCACAATTAGCTTTTTTTTCTGTGCATTTGTAAGATTGCACAGAAAGATTGCTGTTTTTCACATCTAGCATCACTTTACGAGAGTAGGAAGTCATAAAACTTTCATGGTCCATTGCCGTCTTATTAGTTCTTCCATCAAGTTAGTACAGAGTAACACGTGACTGCACCAGGTTATTTTATAACACCATCCGTAGTCTCATGAATGCAGTAATATGGAGCTGAATAAGACAATCTTTTGTTCCATTGTGGAATTGAAATGAGAAGTGTCATGCTTTACTGATACAGGCAATACTTCCTCATGGTTGAAACTAATCAGATGACTAACTACTTTTAATATAAAGTTAGCATTTCACATTCAGTTCCAGTCCTAGATGAGATTGTCTCTAAAATGGAACTTTTTTTTTTTTTTTCATTTTCATCTTTGAGCTTTTTATACCATTTGACGCAAATACAGTTGATTGCCTGTGGATGCCACCTTTTTGTTCCATTTATTCGTACTTCATCTTTGAGCTTACCCAGCTTAACTTGCTTTTATGTCTGACGGTGTGATAGCATGCTGTGATGAGCTGTGAGTATAAACAACATTTTAATTCAGCCTGGACAAAAGAGAGAAAAAGACTTTGAATTAGAGAGCTGCTGTTTCTCTCGTTTGTTATGCTTCTGCACCCAGAGGTGGTGAGAGCTAATTCAGCATCCTGTTTCCCATTGAACTAATCATGAAATTAGCGTGACTTGATTGACAGCCCTTCTCACATTTGATGTCACTCTACTACAGTGTGAGTCTGGGAAGTTATTAGAGGGCACCCTGCGGCTCTTATCCTGACATGGATGAGTCCATTAAAGGAGAGAATCGCATGTACTTCATTATGCAGAGCTCATATGAAACGTTAAATAATGAAAGTCTTGTGTTCAGTGTGTGGAGTCTATCTGGTGGTTTGGTTTGCACAGAAGACAGGACTCAACATATGGACTTCTATAAGGTCCACAGTCTTTGCTCCCTAAGCACGGCGATAGGTTTGAAGGGAAGATGAAAGCAGTAACTCAGTCATGATGTTAGTTAATATGCACACACACAGACCCATTCAAGATACTTTCTTCTGGTTTCTGGTGTTCATTTAATTTCCTTTTGTATTTGATTGAAGTTAGCTGTGAATGTACAATAGACTTTGGTGTTATAAACCTACAGTGGGATCCAGCGCTTTTATTAGACCTTTTATCTGTAAATGATGACGTTCTTCAAAGCTGCTCTGCCAGGCTCGGTGATGTGACGGTCGACTTTTGAAGGAAGATTTCTCATACACCCTGCCTAGTTAAAATTGATTCTTCTGCTGAGTTTGGTGTGCTGCCATTTTCATTAGAAACCACTTTGTTATTTATTTTACAAGTTTCGAAAGAAGACAAATGGGCAATGTCTTTGGTGATGCCTGTTTGTTGAAAAGAGGGGACAGGGTTTAAAGTAGGGTATACCACCAATGTGGAGTCTAGTCTCTGGTGTTGGCGGGTGAGACGGATGGCTGGACTTGAACACTGATGAGGTGCATAGGAAAGGAGGAGAGTCACAGCAACCACTGAATAAGGTGAAAAAGACTGCAAGAGAAAATTAAGCAGATTTAAAATTTGACAGCAGCAGAATGATCTGGTAGGAAAGGTTGAGGCCAGTTTAATAGTTTAACGCAGTGGTTCTCAAGTCCAGTCCTTGAGGCCCACTGTCCTTCATGTTTTGGATGTTTCCCTGCTCCAACACACCTGATTCAAATGATTAGCTCGTTATTAAGCCATTACAGAGCTTGATAACGAGCTGATCATTTGAATCAGGTGTGTTGGAGCAGGGAAACATCCAAAACATGCAGGACAGTGGGCCTCTAGGACTGGACTTGAGAACCACTGCTTTAAGACTTAACACAGCACATCGAAGCAGAAAAGGACGGAGGAGGAAAGAGTTTTTTTTATCAATAAATTTATGTGTTGAGACAGAGAAAAAAGTATGACTTAAGTTGATAATTTCACTTACCTAAAAGAAAGAAAGGTTACTTCTATCAAAGTCCAAGAAGTTGGTCAGTAAACATAACAGACATATTAGATTGAGATATAAATAATCATCGTCTCTCAGCTTCTCTGTATGCAGGTGCTGCTATCAAATAGACTAGAGGCACCTTATATTCAGCATGGTTGTTGTGAGGATGGCAAAGATGGGTTGGCTCAAGAATGCGGCAAAAATCCAAACCTCAAACCATGAGCATTTATTCTCAGTGAAGCAAAACCTGTGTGCAGCATTTTGTACAGTGCAGGCATAGGAATTGGCGAAAACATTACTAAAAAAAACAACCAAAAAGGCAAAAAAAAAAAAAAAAAAAAAACCTGCAGTAGAGCTCTACACAATGCCACTTGGATCCTTGGAGCTAAGTATGTGCTATGTTTGCTTCACTACTTTCCAGCACCTGCTTTGACTTTTATTCTCTCACAAAACATCAGCTGGCTCCTACTAAAATTTAGGAATTAATGATTTGTTATCAATTGAGTCCCCTTAACCTCTTATCAGTTCTGCATATGTCCCAAACATTAACAATGTGGGTAACAAAATTTTATCCAAACATGTTTACACAAAGTTCATTTTCAGATTACCGACAAAACAGCATTTCTTATTTCAACTGTCACACCCCTCCAACTCCTCGTACATGGTATCTTCCTCTTGGCCCGCCTCTTTAAATGCTAACTATGCTGACACAGGACTCTCAGCCTGCTTGATGTTTGAAAAGGAGTGGACATTTCAACATTTTACATTTTACTCAGAGTGCATGTGTGCACACTCTACAGGACACAGGATCACCCTGAAAATGAAGAAAAATCCTGGAAATATCGAGAGTTATTTTAGCTTCAAATCTGTATACAGGCGGTAGGCAGAACCAAGTTGTCCATAGTATACACAGTCTATGGTCACAAGACAGTGAAATAGTCACAATTATAAGAATTTACACAGTTTATGAAACACTGTAATAAGACATGATAACAATGGTTGAGCATCTCTCCAAGAGGGAAAATTTCAACCAAGCTCAAGATATTTTTACTCGCTCCTTGCACCTTGCTCTTATCCCCGTATTTATTCTCCTCCAAGTTCTTATATAACCTACCACATGTCCCCTGTGTCCAGCAGCCAAGCATGAAGATTGAATGTGGATGGATAAGCAGCTGTACATCACTGGGTTTATCAACTGGGTGCTTATGTATTTGTGTTCAATAAAACTAGGCCCTGACACCGCAGGGAAGCTTGACATTTTGCCCCAGCATCCTGAAGCAACGCCCTTTCAATCTCACCTCCCACCACACCAACACATCAAATTAGAAATCAGTGGAGAGAGATTGGAAAGAATGAGCTAGTGCAAAAATCCTGTTTGGTCTTATGTTGTGTACTTAAGTTACAAAGAAAAGCACAGAACACTTAGCAAATATGACTTAAATCAATCACCTACCTTCACTCCTTATAACAGGTTTTTAGAGGGATTTATACAGAACAATACTACTGCATCTCTTTGTTTCAGCTGATTTACTGCAACACTTGACGAGCTCATGTGCTGTCTGTGTCTCTCTGTTAGGGTTTGGGAACATCTCTCCTCACACAGAAGGAGGTCGGATCTTCTGTATAATCTATGCTCTGCTCGGGATTCCCCTGTTTGGATTCTTATTGGCGGGTGTAGGGGACCAGCTCGGGACCATATTCGGGAAAGGAATTGCCAAAGTTGAGAAGATGATTGTGGTGAGTACCTGCCTTCTGACTTCTGTTCTGTGTATTTGCCCGAGCACATGAATAAAGCACATAATGACGCAGGAAATCAGTTGGCAGCTATAAAATGATGTTGCTGTGCTGGAGTGTCTAAGGGTTAAAACAGGAGCCCTTTTGTAAAGACCTTGCAGCTGATTACTGTGAAAGTGCAGGAGTTCTTTCTTTTTTTGAGAAATCTGTTCCTCATCAAGTGATAGTTGCAGTTTCCGAGTTGCCATGTCAACCGACTCCTAGAAACCAATCTCAATTGCGAGCAGTTTGTTTTAGAATTGCAAACTTAGATCAGGACATTGCAGTTATTTCATTGCAAGTTTTAAAAGCTTGGCAGAGTTCTTGTGTTTTTGTCTTCTCCTGTGCTAAATTCACTGGAGTGTTTCCGGTTTATCTCTCTGTTTGTGGCAGTAAACCGAACCAGCAGCACACACAGATCGATAAATCTTGCTAAAATAATAATGGTGGGCTTATTTATTACATTTGAAGTCACACAGTGACTGCTGCCCAGTGCTTGTACAGTATACATGTGCACACAAACCACACGTCACAACCCTGGCAAAGCAGTTAGAGAGCATCATTAGTCATGTTGGACATACAGAATATAAACGAGAGCGGCTGGTCAGGCCAGCTGATGGTTGGTCATTAAGTCTCCCCTGGAAACCAAAAGGCATGCTGTAGGAAAAAAAGCAAAGCAATTAAACTGCTGCTTAGTGCACCAGCCAGTATGATTATCCTGTATGTTACTGGACCTATAACAGGTTAAAACACTTAAAGTCATTTTACCTGTTCTGGAATGAAACATATTTACACAAGGTCAAGTTCTATTTTGATTAAATAATGCATCATTTATAAAATGGGCCCTGCAGCTAATTGACAGTTGAAAAACAGTCTTAATAGCTGGTCTGAAAACAATGAAACTATTAAATTGATGCCATACAAAGACGTCTGCATAATACAGTGGAGAAAAAAATCAGCCTGATCCTCAAGATCACAAATGAATAAAACAGGAAGGTCAAATTAGAGATTTAAGTCCAAGAAAGAGTGATGTCTGTCTGGCTCAGTGGTAAATGCCTGCATCTCAGACACAGAGGCTATATTTCCCTACACAGTGTCAGCAGTCTTGTTGCTTTTCTGCATGTCATCCTTCACTCCCCCTCCGCCAACACTTTGTCTCTCACTTTAGCTGTCCAAGCGAACAAAAGCAAAAATAGCCCAAAAATTAACTTTTAAAGGACTCGTGGCAGGAACCGCATTTTAAAAAGGTGTAAAAGAAATGCACATTTTAATGTGACAGGGGAAATGCTAAATAGATGTGTAGGCATATGATATAAAACATCATAATTTTGTTTCACCCTGAGTGAGCAGCATGCCTCCTAACCTCGAGAACAGTAGAGCTTGTTTTATAAAATGCTAACCTGCTGGATGTCTTGAATTAGTGTGCTTAGAATAAAGAAAATAGCACAGATGCTAGCAGCTGCACGACATTTTTTCTCCTTGTTGTGAGTGTGAAGACTACATTAGGTGGTGACTAGCTGTGAACATCCATGCGCTCAGGCGGTCTGGGTGTTAAGGCACTGTGATTGGAGCTTGCATCATAATTTAGCCAAGGAGTCGAGTGAAGTGATAAATACTGAAAGGAGAATGTAAAGTGGTAAAAAAAAAAAAAAATTCTGAAGTGTGATTTTAAGTTTTTCTGACACATGGAGGGTGGTGTTAATAAGAATAAGAGTAAGAGGAACTTTATTTATCCCCAAAGGGAAATTTAATGGCATATTTTCCAGTTGTTAGAATTTAATTGAGATGACTAATTTAATCTGTGTTGCAAACATACATACACTGGGAATGCCTTTAGTCAAGATCATGGGGAGTAATTATTGCATAATTTTGAAGAGTGTTATTTTTTTTTCATATATTTTATCATAATTTTTTAAACAGCTGTAAAGTGTTAAACATATCAGTTGAAAGGTTATATATATACATATATAAAAATTTTTTATCACAAAATGGCTTTGACAGATGGTTAACACATCAGTTATCAACAACTAACAAATTATTACCCAGACTGACTTAGCTGCCTTATTAATATATGCTGTCTAAACTATTCATATCAACCATGTAACATGGTATTTAGTCATAAGATGTTACTTTGCCGGCAATCAAAAGGGTGTTTTACAAATTAAAATTATAACCATATCATATAATTATTACAGAATATGAAATATTATAACCGGTTCAACAATAAACTACATTGAAGTATGAGGGCCACATTAAGAAAAAAAAATTAAGACTTCAAGATTAAAGTCATTACTTACGAGTATAAAGTCGTAGGAAAATCATTATTTATGAGACTGCGTTACCTCACAGTCATTCACATTAGCATTAACTGTAAATGGTTTATTTTAACAGGATGATTTTTTGGAATCAGGTTTTAACCACAAAAGGCTAAAAACATCCTGTTATCCTTCAGTTAAAGTCTGATGAATCATCAGTCCACGATTGCAGCTTCTGGTTACCTGAGAACCTTTTGTTGTCAGACTGAAAACACTATCAATAGCACATTTTCCAGGCTCCTTGATCCTTGACAGCAACAGGTTGATTATGGCTTTGATTCATCACTGACTCAATGGCTTCCCTCCCAGGAGAGCAGGAAGAGAAGAGGCAGCTGGTTTAAACAATGGGGGAAGATGGACTATAGCATCTGCAGAAGTGGCTGCTGTGCACTGGAGATGCTGGTGAAGTAACCACCTCAGCTATATGAGTCCCCTGGGAGTATCTGTTTGGCTTTGTTAATCTCCATCTCATTTGGTCTTGCATGGCTCACTGGTGGTGTCTTTGAACTGTGTGTTACTGGAGTGGATTTCGTTCAGTGCACCGAGGACATTAGACATCACAGGCGGAGTATTTTGAGGTCTGCTTGCTCTTTATGCTCCCCTCAGAGCCTCTGTGCTTCAGGCTTACATAACTGGAAGGGAAAAGGGCAGCATGCACAGGGAACCAGCTGAAAACAGTCACCTCTAGTGACAAGGCAGCAGAAAAAACACCAGAATATACATGATGCACTTTGACCGGAGAACTGTGGATTAAATCAAGCTAAAACTGGCCTAATAACATGACAGCACAGGCTGTAACTGTAATGAATCAATTAGAAACTCTGTTAATAGTCCCGATGTGTAATTATTTAGAAGTCATTGATAAAACAGCGCATTTGAGATACATCAAGTCCCATGTCACTGTAGCCAGGGTGGGCGTGCCATCTGACGGTGAAAATTATGTCTCAGTTATAGGAAACAGCAAATATATTCCTGGAAGGAGGTCAAAAGCAAGTGACTCATCCCAATGTGAGGAGAGCAGAAAGTACTGGAGGCTTGAATGAAAACCCAGAACAGGAAATGGACATAGTGCTGTCAAGCATTTTTGCCCCCAACACAAATACATGATAATTATAGACTAAAATGAAATAATACATGAGCCAACTAATCTATGGATACTTAGCATGAATAGTATAATTGCATGATAACCACTAAATCTGTCAAAATCCTGGCTTTTTTCACAATCAGAGCCATTATTCATACAAAATTAAACACTTAAAGACCCAGTCTGATGAAAATCATGTTTTTCTTGTTGTCTGCGTGATCATGAGGAATTTTTATGATGCTAGAGGACATATCATGAGAAAGCTACGTGCAAAATTGCATTTCTGAGTATTTCTGCATATAAGTCCCTGTGAACCTCTGGCAGATCAAAACGATAGGCTCAGACACAGTGGGATTTTCTATGTCACAAACCCATGCTCCGCCCCCAGAGCCCCGCTCCGCAGACCAGTGTGTGCATTAGTGGATTGCAATGCTCGTAAGAAAGCTAATTATGATATTAACTTTTATCTTCCCCCCCAAAGACATCAGTGTCTGAGAGCTGAATACCTACCACGTCTGCTGCACCTGCAATATCAGGCTACAAGCTAGCATAAAGAGGAGTGTGCAGATCAGCACTGTCTCCGCCCACGACTCAGAGGCGAATTTTTAATGAGCTACTGGAGCTCGGCAGAAAAAAAGCCCTTGAAAATGACAGAAATTGTGATTTGCGCTAAAAACGTCATAATCAGAATTTAAAGACCACTGAGAACACTTTAAATCAGGGCTCGGACGATTCATCTACAACATCGATGTATCGATTTATATTCCTATGATCCAACTACAGAGCAACAAGAGATTGTCCAATTCATTGATTATAGATGACGATTTTCTACAAATTAAGGAATTGTAAGAACAGTGTCAACACAGAACACTTAAAAAACTTTTGATGAGAGCTGATGAGGCATTACAGCTTTAATTAAACATTAATCATGCATTATGGGCCAATCTTGATGAAATTGTTCATATCTGTTTGACTACTTAGCAATGCCAGTGCTGAAAAACGATGGTGATGCTGTTTTATTATACAGTCGACTAATTATTTGCCTTCCTATTTTAAAGTTTCCCTGAGTCTCCCGCTGTCTCCAGTTTAAAGTCAGCGTTGTGTTGAGTGTTGTTTTTTTTCTCTTTTCAGAAATGGAAGGTCAGTCAGACAAAGATCCGCGTCTTCTCCACTCTGCTCTTCATCTTGTTTGGATGTCTCATCTTCGTGGCCCTGCCGGCTGTCATCTTCAAGCACATCGAGGGCTGGAGCACACTGGAGTCCATCTACTTTGTTGTCATCACTCTCACCACCATCGGCTTTGGAGACTTTGTCGCCGGTGAAAAAGGTCACTTGATATTGTTTGAGATTAATAGACCCTCTTCTATTTTTATGTCCGACTCTCAGTATGGAATCATTTTATTTATAGTCAAGTGATCCCTGACAGACCAGGCTGACTGAACAGATGTGCACACAGGGAAAAGGATCCTTTTTTTCATGCCTTATGCTGTGATATACGCCATGTATTCTGACAGTTTCCCTCATGCATCTGTTTTCCAGCAGCATGTCAAGTGCCTTCCATCTGTTTAAAGAGAAATTGTCGGCAAATTCTGCTGGAAAAAAAAAATGAACAGGTTGTATTTATTTTTCTCACATATGATGAAAGTGCAATAAGATAGACACAAAAAAATGCTCAGTAAACACTCACAATGACCCAGGTAAACTAGACTGAAATACAATCTTTACAAGTTACAGACACATATTTTCCATGACCTTTCTGTATTCATTCTCAGATTTTTAGAGGACTGGCTTTAACTTGTTTGAGTACAGTCCTATTCAAGCTAAATGAGAATTGAGTGTAATGTACAGAAAACTAAAAGCTGCAAACAGCTTAAGGCATGCAGCAGCATCTTAGTTTAGTATTTTTCACATTTTTTTAAACCACTGACTACAGAAGTGACCTGGCTGGTAGAGCTGCTTACCAAATTAGTTATTAAATTCATCAATAAAATGTTAAAGATTCCCAGGTGGGTCTTATCTACTTGAGTTGATCTGTAGCCAATGCTTAAAGCTATGGAAAGGTCAATGACCCTTGTATTGGTATTTATTACACTTTCTCGTGCTGTTTCTACTCTACTCTGTTAACCTGTACATAACACAGCAGGACCATTTGTCAACAGAGCTGTTGATCATGATTTCACATCTGCAAGACAGGGGTCACTGTTATTGTAATTGGTATTTCTATTGCTTTTGCTATAGCTATTGTTTTTATTATTGTTACCACTATTGTTACTGTTGTTGTCAAGGCTGTTTCTTTTGTTTCCCTCTTTTCTTTAATTTTACTTACTTACATACATACTTATACACACACACATACCCTCGCACACACACACACACACACTTAGGCCACTATTAGACGGAAACGGTCTCCATAGAAAACAGAAAAATTTACTTTTGTTTAGGGGGGTTCGTTTAGACAGCAACTGCGCTTTCAGGAGATAAAAATGTAACAAAGTGAAAACCCCCTCCAGAGTGGAAATGTTGTAAACACTCTGCTAGTCCCGCTTTCGTCTTAGGTACAAAAACGCTGAAAATGGTCTAACCTGTGACGCCATGGCTCACGTCGGCTCACGTTTATGACATCATAGCCCTGCGCAGCTTCTTTGAAAATAACAACAATAGCCATGCTAGACATTTGGGTCGCGCTGTCGTTATTATTGAACAGGCAGGAGCTCAATTTCGACCTGTACAGAATCCTCACGGATCATACTGCTCAGCAGAGGAGGCGTCTAAATTATTTGCATCAAATAATTAATGTAGAACGGAAGTTGTTCTACGTATGTGTTGTTGGTCTATATGGGAGCGTGGTCACACCGACACGCACCACCTAGTGACCTGGCATGCACATTACAGCGTTTTCAACCACATTGCGTTTTTGTGTAAACACAGCATGAAAACTGAAAACGAACCTGCACTTTTCCTTTTTCTACGGAGACCGTTTCCGTCTAAAAGTGGCCTTAGACACACACATACACATGGGAACATGTGCTTACACACCCTGAACATCTGGAGTGTTTGGGTTGACAGGAAATTATTGGGTGCTGGCCTGTTTGTATGTTGTCTTCATAGACTGTAAATAGAATAGAAGCCGTCTGCCTCCTCCTGGGTGAAGCCACTGTGAGAACAGCAACCTCTGGTGACGGGCTGCAGTATAGGTCATAAATCCCGCCTCCTCCAGCAATCCCTATGGAGCTGTCGACAAACTTTAGAAATGTGTTACACAGAACATAATTTTTTCTCCCCCCGGTTGCAATGTTGACATGTAGTTACTGTAAGACTGGTTTGTGCTCAAGTCCTCTTTTTTTCTGTGCAGCTCCATTTTTAAAAATTATTTGGAGGTTCAGGTGTTCTGTGACTGACACTTAATATACAGCCTATGGGCGTATGAAGTTCAAACTTAATTAAAAATAAAATACAGTAAAATAAAAATTTTAAAAAAATAATAATAAACGGGGTTATTAACTATACTATAGGGAGTCAGCAGGGAGCACTCTAAATTTGTTTACTTCATAGCCAATGAGAACTTGTGCATCCATCATAATATACATTAATGAAAATAATAACCCGATAAAGAGATGGATGCGTGGTGCCCTCATAAATGTAATATATCTTGTTCATTTTAAAGTTTGTATTTTATAGTAAGTTAAATGTTCAAAGATGTAATTTAACCATTTACTATTTTCTCACTTTCTTCTAATGAGTATTACATGTTTGCTTTACACAGTTAAGAGTACACACCACAAAGTTAGCTTAGCTTGGCATGCAATCAAAAAGAGGACGGATCTACAGTTTCCCTGTTAGCAAAACAAATACTGGTTGTATTAAAACCAGAAGTAAAAAGATATACATTTGCTATTTTACTGTGTAGATGACAGAATAGGTCTTTGCCAGGCTCAGGTGTGTGTGTGTTTGTGGTTGTGTGTGGGTGTGTGTGTGTCTGTGGAGGCAGGTGGCATTAGATTGATTTGACCTGCCTCATAGAAACAAGGGAAAAAGCAGATGGCAAAAATCACAAACACTTAGCTGCTAGATTAAACTTCCCTGAGCAGAACTAATGATTATAGATTAGATTAGGCCACCTGTGCCAGTGTCACGAGTAACAGTAAACAAATCAGCTTTCAAAGCCCAGACTTCAATCAGTGGTCGTCGAAATGACGGCTGTGCTGCATCACATCGGTAGATATATAACCAGAGTTCATCGGAAGACTCCGCTCATGATTGAGGTTAAAGCTGAGTTCAAGTGTTGTAAAGATTATGTTCACAAGAGTAAAAGATTTATGATTGGTATGTTGTTTTTGGATAGCGCACTCCAGCCAGCAATTGTCAGGAAAGTATCAAGCTGATATAAATCCTGCTGCCTGCATCTTTGTGTGCAATAAGAAATAGACAGGGGCTCAGCCATGAAATATGAGTGAATATCAAGCCAGCAAAACCCAAGGTAGACACTGTAAAGGACCAAATTTGCTCCTGATACTTTCCTTTTTATCAGTTCAATTTGTCTTGTCATGTCTGATTTATATGTTGTTCAAACATCTTTTTTTTAACACAAGACAATGACAGTACACAAAAATATTGTCAGATTCAAGGCAGGATTTTACATCTTTAATATAAAAGAAATGGAATTGCTGGAAGAGATTAAAGCTCCCTCAGGTTCGGTTGTGATTTATTGGTCTTACTTCTTCCTCTGGCAGTACACATACAAAATTGTCCATCTCTGAGCCAAGTCATTTGTCCTTAAGCAATTCAAGGCAGCGTCACAGCCCAATAAAACTACTGTTGAGAACTGAAGGAACATCACTTGTAACAGCAGGATCTAAGCCGCATCTGGACCCCCACCTGTACACACACACCACGCAGGCACAGATGCTACATCCAACAGTGTAGTGCATCTGGGAAACCAAACCCCCTGTAAAGCCTGAGGCTTATGGAAAATTGTTTGCTAATTGCATTTCCACCTTAAATCCCTTTCCTCTTGTGTTCATATCATGGGCCGTAGGAAAAAAAGTGAACAGCACAACAGCCATCTGAAAGTGAAGTCCAAACTTGTAGAACTCCCCTAGGTGACTGGCTACAGGACTGGTCTTAAAGCCCACCTCCTCCTTAATAATAGAAGGAACACTTGAAAGTTCAAATATATATCAAGTATTTTTTATTTTAAACATGCCTTTTTTTAAAGACAATTTGGTCTTATGCTGCATCTCAGTGACCTCGGAAGTCAGAGCTGGGAATGACGTTCCACCCGAGTTGACGGCGTTCCAGTCAACAATTCGGAAAACGAAGATGGACGCCTACTGTTAGCCGTTTTTAGCTGTTGTTAGTTTTTGTTAGCTATACCAGTTGTAAACAATTCATAACACAGTATTTTACTCTTACAAACTCAATAGCACCGTGTTCACAGTTAGATGTTGGGCAGTACAACAGATACCACTTATTTAATTTCACCAAAACAAAACAGAAGTGAAAAAAATACTAAATAATACATTACGAGAGCTTTCACTGTTACTCTTGATGCACTGCGCTGCCATCTTGGATTATGAGGTTGTTGTAAAGTTGGGGTTGGTGAGGATCATCCGACTTTCCAAGTCAGAAGTCTTTAAGGGGGGCTTTCCAGATGAATTTCTGACTCGAAGCTCAAAAATTCCAACTTCCAAATACAACTAGAATGCACTGTGTTAATTTACAGCATGTTTAAGTGTTTACTTTTTCTAGGCGTATAGTTTAAATAAGTTATTTGATGCCAGAAAGAGGGGATGTGACATCATGATTGACAGGTTTCTGGACAAATGTAGTTCATGCACTGGATTAGCAAAGCAGAGGTGGAATTTCTCTCAAAAACTTATTGAAATTAGATAAATTAAAAAAACAGAATGCATACAAACTCAATGATCAATAAACTTTAAATACAAGCATCTGCTCTGCTAGGGGGCTGCATGAATCTTAGGGATGCGTGACGTTTGATTGGCTATTCAAATGTGTGCTTTTGTTTAACTAATCCAGAAGCTCCACCAGCCAGATCTGCACAGACCCTTTTTCCAAAATAACATCACCAGCACAATATGTCAGTGCCTGCCACTGCTGTATTTTGGCTTCATGTTTATATTATAGGAGGAACGAGCCAAGTCTTCCATATTTATAGCCGGTCACATGAATACATAAACTGCAGCTGATGAATCTAAATGATCTTTTCTGTTTAATACACATGAAGATCTGCCAACAGTGAGGTGAAAGGTTTTTTTGAATAATTAAGTCTTTCTGGATCACAGATGTGACATGCCTGACAAAACTGCATAACAATAAAATGTTACTTTACTTTCCTCAATATTATCTAGAAATTTAAAACAATTGTATTTGACCTTAAACAGAATCAAGACCACTCACCAGGCTTCATCCATGATCAGAAAACATGATTGAGGATCTTTCTAAATAAACTCGAGTATGAACATTGTCAACAGACTGGTATGGACACTTAAGAAAATGTCAACAGTCTTAAGCAATGTATTGTAATGCTGGACGGAATCCCAGCAAGGTTCAGCAACCTGAACGTCCAGTTAAAAGCTCAGAGTCCTTTATGTAATCTGGTGTAACAAACCAGGAAAAATCATGTGAATTAAGCAGCATCCCACACAACAGGCTGTCTTTTTGTCACAGTTATCAGCAGACACCAGAAGTGCTCTCCTCCCAGGCTACCAGCTTCTTCTGGTTTGTTACAGGAAAGCATGGAATTAAAAATTGAAGGTTTTTTTGTCTCTGCATGTGAACAGCTGAAAGTTCATGTCTGACACAACATCATTTGTGTTTCTTTTGTTTTGATTTTCAGTCGTCTAGTTCCACTTAAGAAAAAAAATTTCTTTCTTCCAAGTTTGAAAATTAAATAACATTTCTGTAATTGAGCCTTTAAGGCCTCTGATCCTGAAATCAATTCTGCATGTTTTTCTTCATTAACTCAGGACAAAAAAACTGAATTGTGTGACCAACTCTTTGTACCTTTTATTCCACAGCTGGATCAGAGACTCCGGACTATTTGGACTATTACAAGCCAGTTGTGTGGTTCTGGATCCTGGTGGGCCTGGCATACTTTGCTGCTGTGCTGAGTATGATTGGAGACTGGTTCCGGGTCATCTCCAAGAAGACAAAAGAGGAGGTATGGGCTGATGTGCTGTGAGTTAACTTACTCTAGAGATGAGTTTATGATATGTAGAATTTCCCTGTGAAGGTGTTTTGATGGAAAGGTTCGGACAAAGTCAGCAGAGGGCCAATAGCTTTAATCTCAGCTCTGAAGCCAGTTTTCACATTTCAATTTGATTTTTACGGATCAAGAACCAACTATTTAACTCAACTTAAGTTTTGATTAAAGTCCCACTCCAATCACTTTTTTTTTACTACTTAAAGTGTTCTCAGTGGTCTTTACATTGTGATTATGAAGTTTTTACCAAAAATCATGTTACCTGTGTCATTTTCAAGGGCTTTTCTTCTGCAGCGCTCCAGTAGCTCATTAGCAATTTGCCTCTGAGTCGTGGGCGGAGACGTCGCTGCTCTGCAAACTCCTCTTCACGTTAGCTTGCAGTCTAACTTTACTGGTGTAGTAAAAGTAGTAGGTAACAAAGGAGCTCTTCAGCTCTCGGACACTAATGTCTTTAGGAACATGATGAAAGTTAATATCATCATTAGCTTTCTTACAAGGGTTGCAATCTGCTAACGCACACACTTGTTCTGCCATCGTCCTCTGTATTTCTCCTCTATATGCAGAGTGTGGCCTTTATAGTGCGGCTCCGGGGGCGGAGCTTGGATTGGTTACGTATGAAATCTCACTGTTTCTGAACCTGCCATTTTGGTCTGCCAGAGATTCACAGCGATTTAAATGAAGAAATATTCAGAAATGAAATTCACATTTAGTTTTCTCAAGATGTCCTGTAGCATTAGAAAAATGCCATATAAACATGAAAAAACAAGAAAAACATGATTTTCATGGGAGTGGGTCTTTAAAGACCAAAGCTATTTCAGTACAAAAATAGTTGTTTATGACCAGTATCAGAGCCAGCCCTGTTTGCTGTCCAATGTAAAAGAGAAAAGGATGACTCTCACAAATTGCTGGAAAAAGCTTTTGACAGGCACTTCCTCAACTGCAGTTCCACCAAAGCTGAGAAACAGAAATACTTTGACCTTTAATGCAGGGGGCATTTTGCTCAAAACTGACTGCATGCCACAGCTGTAGTCTCTCTGGCCAGAGACAGACTCGCCTTTTAACCTTGTGTTTTCATACAAAACTGGCTGTATAGTGAATGTTTAGCTTGAATATGGTGGCTGGAAAGTGCAGTACAAAAAAAAACACTGACATTTTTCAATAAATCTTTAATCACATATACTTTAAGGAAAACCTTTTGACAATATATAAAAGAAATTACATAAGCAAAACACTTTACAAAGGTCAAAACCGATTCAAATTTCAGTAAAACTTGCAAAATATGACCTTTGATGGCTGGCCAAACACTCAAATGAAACACAGGTGGAAGGGGAAAGTACCAAATGTCAGATGAGACCCAGGAGTAGTTGAGTGAGCTGACACTTTGCTGAGAAGATGTGTAATATTCCCAAAGTTATGTCATCAATTTGTGAAAATAAAGTACAAGATTGTGAGGTTATTAAGATAAAGTTTTGAAGTTAAAAAACAAAAAAAGCAAATTCGTTTTGTGGAAACAACCGATTATTAAATATCCAATTTGTAAGAAAAGGGCAAATCTACAGAACTTCCAGGTGCATATCATTAAACCATTTAAATTCACAAGGGAACCTTTAATAAATAGCATTTTTTTAATCTTTAAATTTTGTAGTGCACTTCCCATTCACTGTACTCACATATTTACATACTCAGCTATGCTCTCTGCGTGTCAGTGCCTGTTTACATTTTTTGGCCACACATGTACAGGACACATGGCAGCTCCAGTCCTAGGCATGTTTTCATTTAGTTTTGCTAATTTCAACAATTGTTACAACTCCAATACCATATCATGTATAGCATATATTTTTGAAACAATTGAGTGTTTTAGTTTTAACATTTGTTGTGTTGTCTTGACAACTGTAGAGTTTAAAAGATGGAAAATCATCCCAATCAATTTTTAACAACATTTTACACAGTTTCACAACCTTTGTTGAATTGGGGTTTCAAAGGCTTAAATGTAGCTAGCTATTTTTTACTGTACTTTCTCAATAACACACCATACCAATGGGAATTATTGCAAATTTAGTCGATCAGCTATTTACTCCTGTCTCTGCTGCCATGTTGGCTGTCACATCCCCTCTGTCTCTGCTATGCTGCCTCTACTGCTCATGTGTATACTGCCATTTGCGACCATGTCTCATTAATTTTGTAGGATATGCACAGTGGAGGCTCCAGACAGATGAACACGGGGACAGCCATTTTCGCATGCATGCAGTCGTAGTTAAAAGCAAGGCTTTAGGATGTCCCGCAGAAAAAGACTGCTGTTATGTCTCTGTTGGCCTCACATATCATAAAGTAATTTCCATGAAGTATGAAAAACTCAAATATAGAGCGATAAAAGGTGGGTAGATTTTGAAAGGTGCCAATGAATTTCCCTTTGGGGCTTAATAAAGCTCTAGTATTGTATTGTAAAAATGCAAAACTCTGATAATTCAATCGAGTGGTAAAATTTAATTAGTAAAGCAATGTAAGGATCTGGAAATTATGAGGGAGTCAGTCAAGGCCATCAGGGTTTTATATCATTCAAATTGATTTAACAGCGGCTATTTCAAGTTAGGCAGTTGGGCGGCCCGGGGAATTGAGGAAGAGTACTTGAATGAAAAGTATGAACCCCGCTTTCCTTTTTTAAAATTTAATAACTGACTCATCTCCACATAAAGCAGATTATTCATTCCAAAAACGTGTGAAATATGAAGATTGTTTCTGAAACTTCAGGTTGCGGTGTAGCATGGCAAACAGATTACATTATGTGTGTTTAAAGGAAATACAAACCTGCTCAGATTGTATTTTCAGCTCAATCTGCAGGCTATTTTCTTTCACACCTAAAGACTATTGCTTGTGTAACCACTCTCTGGCAGTGAGTTGTGTTCAGATTCGTCTCACCTCATCATGAAGGAAGAATATCTTGAAGCCTTTTGAGGTCACTCTCCATAAATGTGAAGGGATAAATCTCCTTGCAGAGTAATACAATCTTGTACGCAGGTTGGATTAAATATTTGTTGTGCTTCGAGTAGGGTAATAACATACCTCGCTGTTCTGGCAGTCTTATTATTTTCGTGTGAAAAGGATTGCAAGATCTATGCACCCCCACATCCACTCACAGACCCATGTACACCTTTATTCCACAAAGCATAAAAAGGAGAGACTAGTCTGCAGTGGGAATCCTCACCCAAGCTTAATTTGGACGAAGGCTGTGAGCTCTACAGAGAGATACATTAGTGTGAGAGGATGTTTCACTTTAGGGGGAGGGGGAGTCAAGGATGTTCTGTCAGAGAAAGTGAGAGGAAGGAGTAAAAATCACGTACTGGAGTGTTTGTGCCTCATTGTGTGTGTCAAATGTGAGCACACATACAGACAGCCGTCATAGATTTTAAGTTATGCGCCCAGAAGTCCTCTCTAAACAAGAACACCTCAGAGTGTAATAAATTATTGAACAGCATGGAGGAAAAAAGTCTTATGTATTATGACAGCAGGATCAATGATTTGTGCACTCTGGGCCTTTCTTCTCAGGGTCTCGACACATGCTATGTGCAAACTAGATACAGTACACAGGCTTCAGGATCCCAGGGCATTTTCATTTCTCTTACTATAAGGCTCCTCCTAAAGTTTCAACATATAGATACATAGGAGTTATAATCAACCTCAGCAGTAGAGAATAATGTAAAATGCCTGCATATGTGTGCATCATTACTCTACAATAATGAGGTCCCATGGGTGTGAAAAGGAAACTGAACATTTTGACACAAATTTTTAAGATCACTTCTTGCTCACAAATATTTTTCTTTCTTCCATTTTCCTATAAATAGTTGAGGATTTTATGAAACCCAAAACCAAGTCTCTTAGAACTGCGCTGACAAACTGAATCTGAAAATTCTTAGAAATTTGAGGAGTGTTCACATTTGCTAACATACAAAGATAAAAGGGGCGGGGGGTATTATGCATTTTTTCAGACCCTATATTTCCTATCTGATACCTCTTTAAAAGCTTTGTGTGATTTTTAGATTTTTTAAAAAAGTCTCAAATTTCTCACAGTGGTGTATTAAAATATTAATTTAGCCTCCGTCTGAAATGCTTCATTTTAGCTGCTGTCTCTTAAAGGCCCCCTAACATCAAGCACCTTTTCTTTCCTCTGACCCTTCCGCTGTTTATAACTTTTAAATATGTCCAAACTATTTACTGTTGAAACACCAAGATCATATCAAATCATTTGGGAAGTCCTTGCGATGACCACGGCTATTTTATCTGACAGGAGCTACAGTTTTGTTTGAGTAAGTCCAAATGTGGGACCAGTGCCAAAGATAAAAAAACTGAATTTTAGGATGTTTTAACCATAGACATTATATACATAGTCGCCTCATTATGTGCTGGAGCGTAATCCAGCGACGCCATCATATTGGATGGGCCTCCTCACTCCAGACTCGCACAAGAGCCAAACAGAGTCAATGGAGAACTAGCAACTATGCCCGTATTTGTGCACTTCACGGTTGAATAAACCGACGCAGTATTAAAACCAGATCATGTAGGATTACATTTCACAAGTAAGACTGAAAAATTACTGTGGTTATTTTGAATATGTGACAGTGTCCTGCATTACAGCTACATCTCTGTCGTTTGTAACAAACTAAATCAGTTTGTAACAAAACCCAAACCCACTTCCACAGGTTTCTGGAAAAGTGAAAGATGCAAAGCCTGGCTTTAGACGGGGCATCCCTGTCTAGTAGGCCCAGTTCAAGCAACCAACAGAGCCAAAGTGTCGTGTCTGCAGAGAGCTTGTAGCTTGTGAGCTTGTGTCTGGAGTTGCTGTGGTAGCCAAGGACATAACACCCCTTATAAATACTGACCTCATTTCAAGAAGTTTCAAGAAAACTATTTACTTGGTAACCTTCACAAACACAACAATCCTGAAGCCATCCTCATTGGTTCCCCTCATCAGATCCGAAACTCTGGTATAACCTGGATAACTTTCCCTGGCATTGGTATTGCTTTTTTATCAACAGCTACTAACCTTGGTGTCAGGTTTGACCACCATCTAACCTTTGAGGCCCACATCGACCACCCCAGCAAAATGTCATTTCTTCATCTCAGAAATATGGCCAGACTTCGTCCCACACTCACCTCAAGAGACGCTGAGAAGCTCGTCCACACCTTTGTCTCCTCCAGACTCGGTTACTTTTAATTTGTAATTGTCTCTTGTTTTACTCTTACTCTGTGTTTTTACTGTTTTTCATTCCTTTCATTGCTTGTGTAGGACTGAGATTTTGTAAAGGTGTGTTACAAATAAAATCTATTATTATCATTTATTATTGATCCAATGACTTCATCACTTGAATAACAGTGATCAGTCTGCTGTACTCTCTTATCTGGCTATACATCCCCTCTTTGCTGATTCAAAAAAACATAGATTTTGATCAGTGACAAATTTACGTACCAGATATGTCACAATCCACCAGATCAGCCAATAGAAAAATCCAATTGTACTAGCCTGTAGAGGGCAGCCATCACGCATATTTCTAATACAATATGAGGAATTTAAAGACTTCGTACTTCAATGTCAAGATCAAGGTCTGAATTGATCAAAACTACTCCTGAATACCTGCATGACCTGTTTTTAAAAGTGAACTGGTGTCTTAATGACTTTTTCATTGTATTTTTACCTAAAATTCTCATCCCTGTTTCACACCACCCACACACATGCCCAGAAACTATGGATCATAAAACTTAGCAGCTACTTAGCTTAGCATAGCAGGCTGCCACTGGAATTACAGTTTAAACAAATGACATGTATTTTTAGATTTTAAGTTATCTTTTGGTTGGAAGTAGTAAATATATTTTTCTGCTCATTTGAATTTCACAATACACTGTTGATTAGAATCGCTGGTTTACAGACTGTGTTGCCCATAAAAAGAACTGACTTTGTCTGCACTTTGAGGCATAAATCTGAACTTTTGCTGGAGTGACATATCAGTGCCAGTAGTCAACCTTTTTGTGCTAAGATCAGTTCGCAACAGAGGGTGAAAATATAGCAATCAAACCTTTACTTCAAAAGCCCAGCAAGGTTGTTTTACTAAGCTAACAATCAGCTAGCATGACTTCATAGTTAGAGGGTTATCTCTGGACCTATTCATTCAGAATCGTTTTTAACCAACTCTAAACAGAAAAGGTTGAATTGCAGGTAACAAACTGCTCTAAAAGAAGCTGTTTTTACCCATAAATTCTCCTCCCTTTGGTGAGTTAATTTAGTTCCATCTCCACCCCTGCAGTAACACTTAATGACAAATGAACATTGAATGCAAATAATAGATGAAGGTTACAGCGTTTTTGCTTGTGCTTCACTAATTGTAGAATCACCAAGTCATGTAAGAGAACGCTTCAGGCAAGAGCTTTTAAAACAGCGGCCTGAGCGAGTTATGGAGGTGGCATTTACTGTATGTTCAAAAGCCCGAACTCCTTTAATTATTGGTGTACTGTTCACATTTCTGTGGTCAGTTCTATTAACCTTTTCATTCAGAAATTGACAAGGGGATTTTGTGCATGAATTTAATCATGAAAAACAGACAAAACGAAGTCAGGACTTCACAGCTTCAGTTAGACATGAAGTCGAGAGTATGCTAAAAATGGACAGCATCTCAAAAATGTCTATAGATGGCTAGAAATATAGCTTTTTTAATTTATTTATCAAACCATTATTTAATCAGGTTAGTCCCATTGAGATCAAAGATTTCTTTTTCAAGGGGGGGCTGGCCAAGAATGGCAGCAAAGCAGTTTCATAAACAAAAACAAACACACTTAGTCTCACACAGCTCAACATCAGCAACAAGTACAGTACAAATATAACGTCAGCTAAAGCAATGGCATACTGACAGTTTGCTTTCAAGAGAACTAATAATACTATTATTAGTCTTCAAGAGAGCTAATAATACTAAAAGAAATTACAGCAAGTAAATGTGGTAATTATCATTTACAGTAATAAATAAAAGAGTTGTCACAGCACAGCTTTGAGGTTTTGTTTCTCACGCAGGTATAAAATAACTTCTTGACATGCTACCCTGACAATGTTGACTGAACAGATGTCGGTCCAACATACTGATAACATGCTGTGCTGAAACACCTGCAGGTATTAATCTTCCCTCTCGCCCTGCAGGTCGGAGAGTTTCGGGCTCACGCGGCCGAATGGACGGCAAACGTCTCAGCCGAGTTCAAAGAGACCCGGCGGCGGCTCAGTGTTGACATCTATGACAAGTTTCAACGCGCTGCATCCATCAAGCGCAAGCTGTCGTCCGAGCTGGGCATTAACACGTCCATCAATCAAGAAATGACCCCTGGCAAGAGGACGCTGTCGGCCAACCTGTGCGAGGACAGAGAAGCTTACACCAGCCTGACTCTCTCTCTTAGTCCTGTCAGCGGGGGTCTGGCTAGGAATGGAAGCCTTTATCTGAATGGCCTCAGCCCAGACTATGCTGACCGCCGGGAGATTGCAATCATTGAAAATTTAAAATGAGATGCAGCGATGAAGTGAGATTCACCTATCTGAACAAGTTACTGCAACATGGATTATTCATCAAGCTCTGTCTCACACAAATACTTGTGGTGTGATAGCTTCTAGATTTCTAAATCCAGTGGAGGAGCTCTTTATGTAACGTCAGTGATCAAGTCAAAGAAGAAGTCTGAAACATATGATTGTATCAGAGGACTGAAAGCCTATACTGAGGTTGAAACGCAGTTGGGCATCTTCCCACACACGCACAGACAATACTGTAAACATATAGACTTAAATACATTCACTAAACTTAGAAAGCAATAGATGTGTCTGTTCTCATCTCTTGTTGAATCTGAGGCCCTGAAATCTGCATCAGATGAAGAGGATCCTCACGGCACAGAACTCTCCATAATCCACCATGAACACTTCATGAACAACACAGCAGTCCTGTGCAAACAAAAATGAATGTGGCTTTTACTTTTTGTTTACACCTCTCCCAGTGTGATTTTATATGCCTTGCATTCGTCTGTCAGTCTCCCCTCACTCGAGACGAATGTTGACATTTTTGTTCCTCCATGATTGACTTAACGCTTTTCACCCTAAGGAATAATCCACTTGTGCCTTACTGGAAACCATGCTGAACATGTGAGGATGGTGATGCATGAAAGACTAGGCAACACTTTGTCTGTCCACTCATATTTGTTATATACGAGCACAGTGCCACAAAAGACAAATATATGTGAGAGGTATCTTTGAAAGTACAGACATGGACGTTTTCCTTTCAGTAGATCTAAGAGTGTGCATGGTAACAGAGAGCAGAGACTGTCTCTTGAAATAACTTGGAAAATGTTATCTCTCTGTCTGCCAGTGAATCCATTAAGTACCAGTCTTTATGTGCTGAGATATTTACATAAACCGCACAGTGCCAGGCTCCACCATCACTCCCCATTCTTCCCCTATACCAAAGTGATTTCTATTTTCTGTCGGACAAACCAGAGAGATCCTGAGTCTGATCAAAGGATCAGGAGTGCTTTCTGAATCTATTCCTGCTGATTTCTAAAAATTGAACCCACACTCCCAGCTTTTTCATTAAGTGTAGTGTAGAGCTTGATGTGCCATCATTTTCTTTTCTTCTCTTTTTTCTTTCTTTTAAACAAATTTGATATAAATTTAGGCATGTCAGGTACAGCAGTGATGAAAGCCCTGGGGCTGTGAAGCATAAAGAACTGTCAGTACCATATTGATTTTCATGATGTTATAGCTCTCTTCATTACCTTTAGATATCAAATTTGTGAATTTCTACAGCACATGATGATAAAAATGAGAACTATTACTTTTTCATTTTATTTTTGTTGCCAATACTGAATGTACACCATCAGTAACCTCTATTTACTGTGAATCACTGCTGTGACTAAATTGCCCCGCCTTTAAGAAGTCTGGAAAGCAGAATTTTTTTATTTACGATCATAGAAATGGTTTGAATGTCATTTAGGCACAATAAATATCTCACTTTAGTTCTTGATACTGAATACATGTTTTGCATTCATGTTTTGAGTGTACTTTCTTTGATGCATTTTCAACTCTGAAAGGGTTAGAATGGGTACCTTTCATTGTAAAGCTCTTTTAAGTGCTGTGTCTCCAAGCTGAAAGGTTTAGATTACATGTCCTCCAGTCTTATTCTGTGTTTTTATACAACCAAGATATGCTGTTATACTCTCAGTATATTTATTAATGCTGCTTTGAGCACAAGATAGTATTGAAAACACAATGTGACTGACAAGACAACATGCCATTTTTGGCAAGCTGAGTGTACTTTACCAAATGACTACAGAGAGCTATGTTAAATATTCTTATGGGGTAACAAGATGGCTTTTCTCACGACATAAACATATCGAATGACCACAATGACCTGAAATATGGGCAAGGAAGTAACCTAATGCTTCTGTGGCAAAATAGTAAAATCCTAGCTAATCTAAAATGTTACAAGAAAACATAACGCTAGCTTGCATAATATTAGCTAGTGAACAGCAGAATGTTAGCTATAGCTGTTATGCAATCGTAGACAGGAGCTGAAATTATTTTTTGTTGAATTGAGAAAGTCATGAAAGTCAAGCATTAACTATTGAATTAACGGTAACACTTTACAATAACCATAACTTATAAATGGTAAGCAGATAGTTTATTAATGTTTAATCATCATTTATAAACAGCATATAGACCATTAATAAATTGTACATTTTAGAATTTTAAAAACCTAACCCTAACCTTAACTTTACAATAACCATCTAATTAATGTTTATAGATGGTTTATAAACGACTTATTAATCATTTACAAAGTATTACAAACATCAGTTGCAACTTTACAATAACCATCTAAGTAATGTTTATAGATGGTCTAAAAACCAAATATTAACCATTTACAAAGTGCAACTGACACACATTTTAATCTAGATGTTTTACAACCAATATTTAAACCCTATATAAACCTTTAATAAGTATTGCATTAACAAGCAATGAAAAATATGAATCATTATTAATGGTAAAGTAACTATTAACTTAAATTAATAAACTATCTATTTACCATTTATAATTGGTCTGTATGCTGTTTTTAAATGATGATTAAACAATAACAAACTATCTATTTTCCATTTATAAATTATGGTTATTGAAAAGTGTTAACTTAAAAATAAATACATTAAAAATAAAAACTTACACTTGGGACCTAGCTCGCCTGACCTAGCTCGCCTAGCAAAGACAGCGAAATAGGCTAAGCCATATGGTCAGCTGCCTATGTCAGCTTAGGACATTTATAACACATTCACTAAAACAATATGGATAAAGTAAAAAAATGTTTATACATTTTGTCTAGATGACCAAATAACATTTGCTAAGTCAGAATAATAGCATCCTTACTCACTTTAAAGTTACTGCAAGGAACTTTGGGTTTGTGTTGACTTCGGCACCTCCTATAGCCAAACAGCAGCTAAAATCTATTGTTCTCTTTAACAGTCACTCGTGAAGGATCTTTCCCTCAGGATGTATGAGAAAAGGTGTTGTATGCAGCCATTAACTTGGTCTGACACCTACCTCCTATCATTGGTTTCTACCAGTAAAGGTTATAATACTTCTTGTTGATGGTTTTGCTTTTTCAGGGCTTTGAAAGACTTGGGTTATTAATTTCAGTCCCAATGTTGATATTAGTCTGTTTCAAAGCTTTCTCACAGGAGTTTCGATCAACTGTCATGCTAATAACCGTGTGAGTGTGGAAAGAAAACATAGGTAATACATACATGTCAACATGATGGGTTGGATATTTTGATCAAGGTTGTTCCCTCAGACTGAATATTTTTATTACAGACATTTCCTTTGATTTACTAAGACCACTTCAAGGTTTACAGGTCACAATCACAGACTGTAAAATATGGACAACAGGCCTTCATCTCCTACCCCTGTAAAAAAATGAAGATGAATTACAGCCACTGTTGACTCTGGCTTATTGCACAGGGGGCAGTATTTTAAGGCAACTAGCAGGTGAAGCCACCACATTGGCGCCTTCCCACTTCAACTAACTAACACACACATTAAACCTTACATCTCTCAAGTCGGTGCTGTTCACAGCAAAACAGATACCTGCAGCCACTCATGTTATGGAAAGCTCAGTAACTCTTGATGTTGCGTTTCCCTCTCTCTCTGTGAGAAAATGCAGGAGCCACATTCATCAACAGAGCTGTCAATCATGGTATAACATTGCCTTTTTCTTATATATTTTCTGACTAATTAAACTTACTCTGAAATATTAAGACTTGCCAATAAATCAGCATGATTGGAACTAATTATAATGAAAGAAAATTTGATCTGAATTTCAATTTTAATTTTATGCTCTACCCTGGTCCCATCTGTCAATGTGGGAAGGGGGGATCTGTAACCCTTTACTGCAGAGCGGTGGGTGGCAGTAGCATAGGAGGTACAGCGGTTGTCTAACAACTGGAAGGTTGGCAGTTCCATTCCCCATTATCCCTAGTCTGTCCGTTGTGTCCTTGGGCAAGCCACTCAAGCTATCTTGCTCCCAGTGTATGTCCTCCACTGGTGTATGAGTCATATGTCTGTCACTTTGGATAAAAGCGTCTGCTTAGTGACATTGTAACTACATGTTTTGTTTTCACTTCTGGGAAGCTGTTTAGTTTTCCATCTTACAATCTATGATCCAAATCAATTGGAAAAAAATTTCAAGAATAAGAGACTTCAACACAGAGGTGTCAGTGGATGAAGGTATATCAAGATATACACAAAGCTGGTTTATCCTCAGTTTTGGTTTAAATTTCGTTCCTCCAGTGAAACTTCTTTGTTTGCCAAAATGTTGGTTGGATCTGGATACTGGTTTGTGCAGAGCCTGCCTGACTGACTGGAAACTGACCTTTCTTGTCAAGGGATAGAAGTCAGAGAATTTGAAGAATAAAACACTCTGTAAAATAGCTCAGGTTCATAGAAAAACATTGTGTTTATATTTCTGTGTATCCAGAGCTCAATAAGAAAAAACTAACTGTACATTAGAGTGTCTTTTGATTCTCATAAAGAAGAATCAGTGGTGCACTGCTACCGATCATCTGGAGGAAAAACAATCCAAGCGAAGTGAAGATGCTCAAACCATAACCATGTCTTTTTTTTCCATGAGCTGCAGCGTGATTGACAGCTTCTTCGAGGCAATTGAGGGAGTGCTGTTTGTTTTGTCTTATGTAATATGCCAGGCTATGTATGACCACATGTGAGGCTCCGTGTGTATGAATGTGAGTGTGGGTGTGTGTGCATGAATGAACGTGTGAAAGCTTGTGTGCGCTAAGGATTTGGGAAACTCATTTGTTTTCCACCCACAGCATTTTCACATGGCATCCTCTTCTTCTCCCAAGGTGACAGCTTTTAATTAAGTCTGTAGCAGCATCATACTCCTCGTTCAAGCATGTTGAATATATCTATCCATTTCTGATGGCAGGGATGAGCCTCATTATAAATGTGAGCATATGAGTCATATTGTGATTCACTGTATGCATGCAAAGATGTTAAATTAGCGCAGTGGGAATGCTGTGTGAAAAAATGGCATTTAAATGCTGATGATCGATGAAAATATGATTATATTCCACTTAGAGTAAAAATGATCATAATAGTAGATCACAGATATCATATGGCTTCAGGAAACTTATTATACAATTTGCATCAGTCCCATAAAGACCCACTTTTCACAAACCCCATCTGCTTAGGTTAAGATTTTGTTTACTTACAATAATTTATGCATGAAAATATCATTAAATCAGACCTGGTATTTCAAGAGGTTCCAAATCCTTTTTTTTTTTTTTTTTTTTTCCAATAAACATGTACATGGCTGACAAATGCACATTTAACAAGTTGGAGAGAAAAATTACCTCTTACTGTCAGTTTCCACTCAGATCATGTGTGTTTTTTATTATTATTATTTAAAGTGTTCTAAGTGGTCTTTAAATTGTGGTTATAAAGTTTTTAGCCAAACTTAAGTTACCTGTGTCACTTTCAAGGGCTTTTATAATTCTAGATTGCCAGACAGAAATCTTAGAGTCAATATAAACTCTGTGTATAGTTTTTAGTTTTTCATTTTGATAAGTACTTTTTAACTACATCTCTGAAGCTATGCTCCTGTAAAACTTCAAAGCAGTGTCAAAAAAAAGAAGAAAAAAAATGGACATAATGGGATGCCTTTCTGTTTTGCCAAACTGTGTTCCTTCTCCGTACTGTTGGTCATCATGATTTTTTACAGTAACTGTGACTTAACAGCTTTTGTCCTAGCTAAACAACCTGCACCTGTTCTGTGCTGCACAGTAATAATGGTGTTGTGATCACATACACACCACAATAGACACCGGCTGATAATGGAGCAGTGCTGACAAACCGATCTGAGTCACAAGTTACAAAATGTTCTTCATGGATCACAAGCACAGTGTGCATCAAGAAAGCTGTTACACTTACAAAGCTGCATTCACACCTTCTTGTCATTTGTTTTTTTTTCTAACGTTCAGGATGTTCTGTTTTGTTTTTGGTTTATTCATCTGTGTGTCGGCCCCTCTGTGGCTTGTCTGTTTCGCATGACAACTTTAGAAACTCTCTTTTCTTCTCTCATATGTATGATTTTCAGGAAAACAAAATGTCATCTCTGTTGAAAGCAGAAAGGTTGAGACTATTCAAAGCTTTCTTGAGATTTGTTTCGAAAAGATTTATCATGTCAGAGGCTCACAGTTAAAGGTGGGGTAGGCAGGATCTGAGGAAGTGCCAGTTTTTTGGGAGAAATCTTGAATGTAAACTCTACCCCTCCCAACCAGTTTTCCCCTCAGCTCCAGCAAGCCCCGCCCACAAACAGACGCTCCTGTTCTGTATCTTTCTTTTAAATTCAGATATAATGCAGATAAATACTTCAGATAATTACAAATGGGGCCCAGTCAATGTGAAAGTAAAAAGCATTGGCGCTACTGTAGATGCCAACAGACTACCAACAAACACAATGTTTGCAGGACTTATACAACTAGGATAAAGTGACATACTCCGGGACCCGAAGTAAAGAGTTTAGCGGTGCTACAACATGCAGCAGTTGTACACTTGGCTTATTTTGTTAAAGCGGTTTACCTGTCCAGCAGAAAGGTTACAGGGTCCGTAAGATTGGCAGTTGTGGCCAAAGGAGGATTCAGACAGGTTTCTGTACTTTCTGGTTGGTTTCTACTGTCCGATGTTGTAGCACGCTAACTTTGTTTGGGCTCGTGAACGACACGGGGTAGTAGCGTCTGCCTCACAACCAATCAGGTTGGGGGAGAATGGCGTTGTTTACAGTCAGAAAGTGTGGGCCGCTCAAAAAATTTTAAATGTTGACTACACAGACATAACAAAACACAGCGATATCGTTATTACCAAATATCATCAATAACTAATATCAATTGACTGATATTAAAAGCTTTTTTGTATATACACCACAAAAAAAAAGATGCTTCTTTAATGGAATCCTGCCTACCCCACCTTTAAGAAAAAAACAGTGACATCAGGGACATTACATAACATACAGTAGCTCTTTTATTGATGGCAAACTTTTTTTCCTTTTTTTTTTTTATCTCGATCTTTTGGGAGTGAAAATTCAAAAAGTTGCAGTTTCCGGTTTAAGAGAATATATTGTGTTGAAGACTATGCTGAAGAATAACCATAGGTCATCGCACAACCTTAACACATCACCTTTGATCAGATGTACAACAGTAAGTTTATCGTAACTAGACGCAAATAAGACCATCAATGAAATATTGTTTTAATCTGATTAAATTTTAATATTAAAAATGATTTATTGACTGAAGTATATTCGCATCCCATCTTTTTAGACCCCTTGTATCAGGTGGAAATGTAGCTGGGCCTTTTTATGAATATCAATTTCTATGTTGACCCTGTCTTCTTTAAACACACCAACATATACGCTAACAACGCTTTAAACTATCAATCCAAGTGAAGCACTTTCTGAAGGACCGGTAACATTTGGAGCTTAAGATGTTGTCAGCCATGATGCCAAGCGCAGAGTGACATTGGACATTACCTTCCAGCCTCTGTACTGTCAGCAGACAAACACGACCATAGGCACGTTCTGTACTCAGATGCAATCTTCATACTGAGAGGGCCCAACACCTGACTCTGTGCTCATCAAATAGAGGTCAGGAAAAAGGTGCTTCAGTCTGGCTTAACAAAAACAGAGAAACAAATGATGATAATGGTGATGGTTGTTAAGTGTTTAACTATGAATCATCTATGTGCTACATTTTTTCACAAACAATCAGAACTCAAATCAGCTTATTGGCTGAATCTTCTATAACTCTATTCATGATCCTTTGCAGCGACACAGAACTCTGTATAAGCGCTGCTTTGGATTCACCGAGGTTCAAAAAGGGAGCATTATGCACCCTGCAGACATGCGACCAAAGAACCAGCTCGGTTGGAAATCTGTTGGTTTGAAAGTGATTCTGTCTGCGGTGACATCAGAGAAACATGGTGACTCAGCCACTAACCGCTGCTGTCTCAGGCTGGAGAGGTACATGGTGAGAAAGGCGGTTACCTCACATGTCAAGTGGAAGCAGGGGCTTTGTGTATATGTGGGTGTGTGGAATAATAGCATGTGACACGTCCCTTGCAGACTGTCTACAGTATTATTAGTATAATTGGTCTGTTGCTTTGCCCTTCATTTTCCTACTTTTGGTTGCTGTTAGTGAGAGCTGTGCAGAGAATTGGTGGCCTCACTCACATTATTAAAAATACTGACAGTATTGGGTTTTGGCCTGATTGTGTCCACTGTGAGACAATCATTATGACATCCATTTAGTGTTTTGTTAGCTTTTTGAACCAAGCAGCTTTATTGACAGCCTCAGCTGGATAGGACATGTCGTAGCTGATTGAGAGAGACAAAGCAACCCGAGGTTCTTTGAAATTCAATCGATGCACACCAACATTAGTCCAGCAGCAGGTCCTCAAAAAAGGGCTTAGTTTTTGAGATACCCCTACCCGAGTTGGAACCAACCACAACCATGTTTTTTCTTGTCTTTGGTGTCTCCCATTAATTAAATGGATTGTTGTGAAATTTTATTTTGGGGCAAAATGTTTTTTTTTGTTTGTTTGTTTGTTTGTTTTTTTGGCTGTTCTTTACACCTACCCAATCTCTGAAAAGTGAAAATCCAAATGGGGCAGATGTGCCAAAAAAAGCCAATAACTTGACAATTCTCACTCTTTTTTTCATTGAATTTGCTGAGGTATTAACTAGGTGTCACCAAAAAGTCAGAAAGTAATTTACCTAAATAAATAGTGAAATATAATCCTTTATACCTACCTTTAGTTTAGGCAGATATTGTACTTTTGTGGTGAGGTCTCCTTTACTTTCCCTGATTTACCAAAAAAAGCATACATTTTTGTCAAATAAGCTGTTTCTGCATTGCCTAAGATGCTATTAAACAATAACTAGTAGTTGTGTGGAGACAACTATTACAGCTTATTGCAAATTAGACTTCTTGAGACAAAGACCTTCTCTGGAATCGTTAAACATTATTTTCATGTTGGCATAACACTTTACTTTTTGATAAAATAAAAAGTCAAATTCCTTCTGAGTTGGCATTGCTTAACCCTCCCTGAATATCCATTGTTGTGTTTTGGGAGTATGTATCCTTATTGTGGCAATTAATTATGAAAGCAGAACTATACTCAGTAACACATTGCTGTGTGTGGCAAGGGCAATATAAAGTCCTGTCATTCATTAATAGAAAAATCATTGTCATTATTTTTTTTTTAATTCAGTAGCAAGAACTTTATATACACCCAAACAAACCAAATGTGCATAAATTCATTAATTCAGCTGAGAATCAGAGGCCTCTAAATACAGAAAAGCATTAAATGGAGTCCTGTTAATTAAAGAAGTAAATTGAAGTCAATTAAGTTCATCCAATGGGAGCAGGGGAAGAACCGCACAGGGGCAGGGGGAAAAATATGCACTGTGCCACAAATGGAGGGACTCCCCAATCAAATGCCCCAAAATAAAATTTCACAACAATCCATTTCATTAATGGGAGACCCTAAAGATATGAAAAAACATGGTTGTGGTTGGTTCTAATTCGAGTAGGGGTGTCCCTGAGGGCCTCTGCTGCGAGAGTATAAGATGATCTTTACTCTTTAAATTGCTTTATATATTTCTTTCAGCCCGGATTCATCTGTGAGGAGTATATACAGTATTTACTTACAGCCAACTGCCATTTATCACATTTGGCATCGCCAGTTGACTCCCATCAGCCTGTAGAGAGGAGTCACCTCACTGACCAAAGCATGATGATGAAAAAGATGCCTTTTTCTCAAAAAACCTACAACCTGGTTATTTACCAAAGTGCTTATCCAGGTAGTTCTGTGTTCCCTGAAACAAACTCAAAGACGAATGACTCAGCTAGATTTGTCTGTGGAAATGTGTAAATCAGTTCACCTGAAATCAACCCCACACAGTCAGGCTTCAGTGTTAAATGACCTAATTTCTGTGTTTTTATTTCATCAGCAGATTAAATGTCACAGCTGGCAGAGCCCCTCAGTGTGCTGTAAACCCTCTTATAAGAATAATACAAGGTAAATATTGGGGTTAAAAAAATACTTTACAATACAATTTTAAATCACCAATCAGTGACTGTTTGTTTTGGTTTGATATACAGTTAAAAAGATGTGTTATCATTCAAAAAAGATGACTGTGGTATCGACCTTGTGAGGACTGATGTTGATATGTCAAAAATAAGAGAGAGAGAGAAGTGGAGAAGGAGTGAGAGAGATCCAAAGACCGTGAGATCGACGGATCAGGAGATCCAGTGATCCAGAGATCGATAGATAGAGAGATTGAGAGATCCAAAGATTGATAGATAGAGAGATCCAGAAATCAAAAGAATTATTTCATTTGTAAAAGTCTGAACAGACACAGTTGTCTTATTTGAGTGTAATGGAAATTGAAGCTGAGAGCATGGAGGAAAACACCTAGACGTTACCTCCAGCCAAACATGTCCACCTAAAGATGTGGACATCTTAAATCTTTAATAACAGGATACCCTGAGCATGGACAGCAGCTCCACATGCACCTTTGTGTGATCTTCTGCAGAGTCAGACATCTCTAAGAGGACCACATTTGACATAGGACCAGAGGAGAGCAGGAGTCTGTCCTCCACCAGCTCAGATGTAGAGGAGGTGAGTAAAGAGACGGTCAGGACTCTGAGCCTGCAGTACAAACTAAGTTACTAAATTATCAAGAAACTGTTTGATACACAGGATAGGAAAGAACTTACAAGATCATTTTTAAGGGTTGACACAATTTAACAAGAAAATTTAACATCTGGGCAAGATAATGAATCATTTTGCAGGGAAAGAGTTTTTTATTTTTAAGATTTAGAGCAGTCATTACTTCTGTTTATCAATTGTTTGACAAAAACTCGTTTTTTACATCAGTTAAGTCTAAATTCATAATTTATTTCTTCACTGATTTCACTGTTGTACCCTCTCTAGACAGATGGTTTTAAAATGACTTCTTATCTTAGCTCCAGTTTTACAGCTTTTGTTTGTTTGTTTCTCCTCCAAATGTCTTATTTGACCATAACAGATAATAAACCAGAGAGCATGGAAGAAACCCCCATCCCTCCTGAGTTCCCAGTAAACCTGGCAGAGGTTATATAAATAACCTCACTGTGTCTACGTTTTTTGAAGATCCTGATGAGCTTCTGGAGAGTGATGATCTGTTGGAGGGCCAAGACATTACCTCCAGCCAAACATGTCCACCTAAAGATGTGGACATCTTAAACCTTCCACAACAGGATTTCCTGAGCAAAGCCAGCATCTCCACATGCACCTCTGTGTGGTCTCCTGCAGAGTCAGACATCTCTGACCACATTTGGCATCAGACCAGAGGAAAGCAGGAGTCTGTCCTTCATCAGCTCTGACGTAGAGGAGGTGAGTGAAGAGGCTGTCCCTCCAAACTTAATTAATCTCCAATCATCTTTGATGGGCATATTTATTTCCATACATTTAGATGAACTTTGGATTCAAAAAGATGTCAGGTAAAGCTCACAGTCCTCTCATGTTTGTGTTTCTTCTCCAGAAGTTTGATTGCAGTCACATGGACGAAGAAGAAAGAGAACTGATGAACTGTGACGATCTTCTTGAGGATGAAGACTTCTTCCACAGTTCTTCACCAGCAGATGAGACAGAGTCAAACAGTTGGACTTAGGGCTCCCTCAGGTTGGGACTGCAGCTCCACATGTGCCAATAGAGTTGGCTATTAATCCCGTGAGAGCAAAAACCAAACAGATGAATCTGTGAAGGTCCTCAAGATAGAGGTGAAGAGCTGTCTCCCAGGACCCTCAGACAATAAAGATGGGGATTCATCCCCCTTGGAAGAAACATGCAGAAGAGGAAACAGTATCCTCTGATGTCCCTGCTCCTGCTGCCTCTAAGACATTTTTTTAAATTGAAGTTCAGAGGTCGTCTGAGGAGAAACATTTCTGATAAAAATGAGAAGGAGACAGAAAAAAGAGGTTCCTACAGTGGATCAGAAGGAAGAGAGTCCAGCCAACCCCCCTCAAAAATGTGAATGAGGTCCAGTCTGACAGCAGCGCTGGAGAGAACAAAAAGACTCTTACCTCCAGTGAAGACGACCCCGTGGCCAGTTCTCCTCAGCTGGAGGACAATGAAACATTTTTGCCGTGTCAAAGCAAAATTTCCCAAAATATCACGAAAGTCAAGGTCCAAGATCTCTGTGGACCACATTGAGCCAGAACTCGAGGGTCCAGAAAACAACCAAAGTGCTGAACCAAAATCCAAGAAGAGCAAGCGGCTCAGGAAATTCCTCAGCAATACATTCTCAAAGGTAAGGATGGATTTACTTGTGAATTGTTAGGTGGTTCATGAAGGAAATATGCTGCAGTGGTCCAGACCTGATGTTTTTGGACATTTGGAGTTGATATTTCTGGACTAATTGTTTGTCATTTTTACATAAAGATTGAGAAGAAGCTGAGGACAGAGGAGAAAGAGGAGAAGAAGGAGGAGAAGGAGGAGAAGGAGAAGGCTTCAGCTGACAGTGATGTTGGCTCACCTCCATTCTGGGTTCGGCTGGTCTGCGGCCGTCAAGTCAGACGCTTACACCCAGAACTTTAAAATCAGGACCAGCTTACGAGGCTGGCCTGAAAATGTTCTCTTTTTGAGTAAACAAAGAGATAAATAAATGAAAGGAAAAGAGCCTCTCTCATATAATCCTTTTTTTTAATCAGTAAACCCTCATCTGGGAGTTATTCAGGAGTAATTATACACTTTCAAACAAACCAAACAGGTCTAAAAAAGTCCTATAAATCCATGATTCACTTCAGAAATTCACATTAATCAAACTGTCACTTTTGTCATTTTTTCAGTGTAAATGTTTGGCCAATAACACCAAATCAAATAGATGTCCAAATTAGCTCTGAATACAAGTTGGAAAGAGAGTGAAAATATGCTCAGAGAGTTAATAAAAAACAACAACTTGATATAAAAAATTGTGAGAGGATTTTACTTCTAAAAGACTATAATCAGTGTTGTGATAAAAATCTTACGGTGCAATTTAGTTGTTTAACGTTTCACTGAACTTGCAGGGAATGTTGGCTCTTTGTGTTACAGCGTCTTATGAAAATAATGCAAGGTAAATATTAGGGCTAAAGTCATGTACTGATTCCATACACATTAAAATCTAATACACATGGTCGTCTTGGACAATAATATGTTTTAGGAAGTATTTGTAATGAACCGATGAAAAGACACAAATATTGGGTTATGCTATTGATTGACAGATGGTGAATTGAATCAACTTAAACCAACATGCAACTCTGCAAACTGAGCATTAGCATGTAGCTCATAGCATCATGGATGGAGCCAGAGTCCTTTTGAATAACTGGTATCTACTTAATATCTCTTGGCTAGAAAACAAACCCTACAAAGAAAAACCGGATATGATCAGGGAGATCTGTAAATGAAACCAGTTTAAAAAAGCTAGACTAGAAGATTGGTTCACATGCATGCTAACTCTGCTAGGCTAGGCTTGATATCAAGGCTGGAAGTAGGAGAAACTCACTAGTCTGTATCCATCGAAAGCAAAACTAGTCATGACCATCATGTCATTAAACTCTGGTTGTTTTTTTTTAACTATTTTAGCACTGCTGTGGGCTAGAGGCTAACATTGGTTTGGCCTCTTTGTGTGTGATCAAATAAAAACAACACTTTTTATGAAGCTACTCTGAGTGTTTCAACCTTTTATGTTGTTTATGTTAAGCTAAGCTAACCCCCTATTAGTTCCAGCTCTCCACTCAGTTAGTATGGTAAGTCGAGTCAAAATTTGATTTTGGGCTCTTGATATCTGAAGAGTGTGGGGGGAAGGGGGCGGGGGACTGTGCACTACATGCTCACTTCCTACCTACCCAGCTATCATAATGACCATTGTTCTATTCTACACATAACATTTTTTTTTAATTCATGAAACACTAAAAATGGGGACATTTCCGGGGACAGTTTTAGCACGGAACAGGTCATCCAAAACGGGGACTGTCCCTGGAAATCGGGGACGTCTGGTCTAACTAAGGGGATTTAACTGGGCTACTGTCCTTGTCTCAGTTTACAAGCACCTGGCAAAATTGGAATTATCAACTGAAGCATGTCCGCCCCCGCAGCAGTAGGTGGTGACAAGCCTGCTCAGCTTGTTACTATCAGGTAGTCTCCCTGCTGATGTATTTAGAAGTCAGCAAAATGCCTGGCAAAAGACCAACAGGTTGTATGTCAAAGGTTGAAAACACCGTCACTTTGACTGCTCTGTACTCTTCGTTTGTACTCTTTTCTTCCAGGCTTCCTAGCAGCACATTTGTGCCATTCTATACCTTATTTTTCAGACTGAGTGAACTGTATACATGAAAGAGAAAATCGCCTCCAACGGCATTGTATAGGTGTATTAACCTAACTTTGAGAAATTTGATTTAGAGCAATTTCAGTCAGACTAATGTGTTTAAATGTTTTTTAAAGTCCAGTTTCAGTCAGACTAAAGCAATACATTGATTTTTAACTGCATGTTAACCTACTGAGTGAATTAACATGATTGCTTTCATTGAGCTACCCATGTGGCTCTTATTGAAAGCCAATCAGCATACTGATCCAACCTTTAATTAAGTACTTGTGACCCCACTTTCAGAAATGAACCAAAATTGATTAATTGTTTTCTCTGACAATTCAATCTGAGCTGCTGACGACATTGAAAGATCTACGCGTCTACGCGTATGCTTCACTCTGAAAAGGTGACAGCTCGCTGTGATAATTGACCTTTTTAATCAGATAAGCACAAAAGCCAAGTCCTTAAGTCAACCTGAAAAAAAAAAACAGACAGACTCTTTAATCTGAAGAGGAACAATATCAACTTTGACCTTTCACTGACTCTAACAGTGTTTTCTTGTCGTGTTCAGTCTGCTGCAGATAGGAAATCCTCTCACGCTGGGAGAATGAATGGCACCCTGACCTTTACTGTATCAATACTCCCTGTGGTGCATGAATACAAAGTCAGAGGAAGTGTCCTTGATAAATAGTAATGACAGAGACCCAACCATTAGGCTTCTACGTACCTGGAATAGTCCCCAAGATGTGCTCTTTTTCTCTCCTATATTTTTTATGTATTTTAGGTACAGTTTTTTTCTTCATTACAACCTTTTTTTATGATTAACTGTAGATTTGTAGTCATATAACATGTAATATATAAATACAGGTGCATTTCTTTGCAGTTTTGTTCTCAAACTAAGACTTTTACTGAGTGGTTGAAGCCCCTCTCAGAGCCTGTGCAAATGTGAGTTTTTGCCTGAAGCATTAGTTTTGACTTCTCAGCCCCAGTAGGGGACAGATTGCTATTCCTTTAGACACATTTATGATTTGACAGAATTTCTCATTGCTCCTGTGCCCTTGAATATTGGGGAAACTTGCTGTTCCAGCTTTCTCTCTGAAGTTGGCTGAAGGAACAAGTTGCCCCAGTTCTGTCTTCCAAAAGCAATTTTACTAAAGTACTGTTCACATCTTTCCTTTAGATATCGGGGTGTGGTTGGACTTTAAATGGTGGGAAATTGCTTCAAAAATTCAGAAATTCAATGAATCAGAGCTGATGTTAGTTCTTCAGACATGATGATGCTTTCCAAAACTAGTCACTTGGAATTTGTTTGGCAGGGTATTTGACAAAACTCCAAAAAAATGACAAAGAATTGGAAAATAAACGTAATATTATGAACTACAGAGCAAAGCTTTAGAAGAAAGCTCATTTGTATTATTGTCTTTGTATTTAGAGACAGCATACATCAGTTTCATCACAAATAGCTTTGAAATAAATCCTTTGCAAAAAAACATACACTTTAGTGTTATTTCCTTAAAAAAATATTTTTATGCTTATCTAACGCAAATTATCATAGAATTGTTTTCTTCTGTTGAAAAAAAAACTGCCAGTGGAATATAAAAAAATCACTTACATTTTCATGAATGAAGAATTTGAGTTCATGATTAGAAAACAGAGAATTTATATTATTTTTTAAGAACTCTAAAAGTAATATATTTCTTATTCAAATTGCATATGTTTTTTTTAATAATTGAAAACTATGAAGTTCTCATTTTTGGAATCTCATTTCTTAAGCCTGAAAAGACATCTTTCACCAACAGTAACCATTTCTTAAAGTAATGTGAACTACTGATGAAATATATACCATATATTATTAGTGCCAATTTCATATTCATATTAGATATTAACTGATAGGATTTTATTTGTGTGACCTAAATGTAGCCACATAGCAATACATTTTACAGGGATGCCATTAGACACTCATCAAACCATATAATACCTCAGGCCATGGATTTTTCTGGTTTCCTGGCAGCAAATTGGAACTTTTTCCTCCATACCTCCACCCGACAGCTCGGTCTGTCTTATTAGAGGCCCTGACAAGATGTGTCAGCAAGTTACTGGTGTTGAAATAGTCATTGCTTTTCTCATAATTTACCACAGCCAACTTCTGTAAGTTGTGAGGATGTCTTTTGTTTGAGGTGTTGAATTACTGCTGGTGCACCAAAGTACTTTGTATGAGAACAGCTCCTTTGTCTTCCTGTTTGAGAATTCTATTTTTTTTTTTTTAGATTCTATCTCTCTACTTTGTAGTTATGTGCTTTATCTTCTCATTTCCAAAGACCCCATAAGTGTAAATAATGTAAGAGGACAGCCCTTTCTGCTGTGTGTTGTCTTTCTGTTTCCTTCTGTAATTCCAAAGATACAAAAACTCAGAGATGACTCTAGGCACAAACATGCAGAACAGGCTGCAGCTTTGTTTGTGTGTGATCTGGATCAGGAACAGCAGGAATTGGGCAGAAACTTTTATCCCTCAGGTTCAATACCTCTAAATGATTTGTGGTATTTGCAGGACCTGTCTCCTGGCAGCTTCGTGGTCATGATAGGAATTCTTGATGTGCTCTCCTCAACAACTGCTCCTCCAGAAGGACTCACAGCACATAATTAAACAAATGAGATACAAAGTGTTGATTATAGAGAGGTTGGCAGGCCCCACTTTAAATAGACCCAGGCTTGCCCTCTCTTTTTCTGGTCAGTTAATTTAAGCTCAGCCAGCTTTTATCTCGTGTTAATGCACACGTGAGATGGAAATATCTGACCTTACTAGCGATAGTTAGCAAAATAAGTAAGTATACAAACACTGAATTTTGGTGTCATATTGTTAAGCCACTCAAGCACCTAACTTGATCCTAGACATGGCAATTAAGTTCTGCAGGGTAAAAAGTCAGCTGTTTGCAGCATGCGACCTCCCTTCACTTTGTAAACAAACTTTTTCTTATAAATGTTTAAGAACTGAAGAAACAAATGAGACTTGGTGAGTTATATGAATGTCATCCCTCAGTGAGAGACTGCATAATAGGAGAGATCCAGAGAAAAAATGACGTTCCTCAGCATAAAATTGCAAATAACTTTGGTATTTCATCACCCACAATTCATAATGCAGCCAAAATACTCAGAGAATCTCTGTACAAAAGAGCCAAAAGCCAATACTGGATCATAATGATGCATCAGATTTTTAGAGCGCTTTTATCAGAGACCCTCAAAGCGCTTTACATTGGATACATCATTTATTCGCTCACACAGTCACACCCCGGTTTTGGTAAACTACCCGAGTAGTCACAGCTGCCCTAAAGCAGACTGACAGAAACATGGCAGCCAGTTTGCGCCTACAGCCTCTCCAACCACTTCCACCACACAGCACTCACAGTCATACACCAGTGGAGGACACACACACTGGGAGCAAGGTGGGTTAAGTGTCTTGCCCAAGGTCACAATGGAAAAACTAGGGACAGGGGGAATCGCACTGCCAACCTTCCAGTTATAGGATGACTCCTGAGCTACTGCTGCCACATTAAAAAAAAACCAACATAACTCTATGTTGGAATTCACCGCATTGGCTCAAATTCATCTCCAAGAGCCACTTATGTGAACACGGTTTATCACTTCACCTCCACAAATGCAGGATAAAACTTTTAATGAAACAAAGTATAGGGAAAGTGGAGCAAAGTGTCCTGTTGAGTTACAAATCATGATTTGACATTTTGACATTCTTTTTGGAAATCACAGAGAGGAATCACTCGGCTTTTTATGAGTGCACAGCCCAAATACTAACTTCTGTGATGGTATTGGGATGCACAAGTGCCCATGGCATGGGTGTTTTGAACCAACATGTGGAGCCAAAGCCTTTTTTTTTTTTCAGGGAAGACCTTTCTTATTTCGGCAAGACACTGTCAAATCACAAAGATGTAGCTTTGTAGTAGAAAGTCCAGGTGCTTAAACTGGCTCACCTACAGACTCAGCTCGACACCCATTGAAAACGTGATGCATCATGAAACAAAATGTACACTAGGAGACCCTGAACTGCTGAGTAGCTGTAGGCAAGTAAACATGTCTCTAGCATTAAATTTCAGAGTGAGTATTTATTGAAAAAACTTGTTTCAAATTTGAGTTGTTGTCATCGTACTATCCTCAGTATAGAGATTTACAAAGCATCAAAATCAGTTGTGATAACATTCTATTTTATTTATTTTCATTTATTCAACCTTTATTTAACCAGGTAAGAAAACCCATTGAGGTCGAGATCTCTTTTACAAGGGCTACCTGACTAATAATAATAATAAAATTCAAGGACAAAATAAGTTAACACAAACAGTAATTCTGAAAGTGCACAGATAATTTCTGATAAAGTGATCAAGTGCAGGAGAGAAAATGACCTCCAGAAACATAATTAAAAACACAGGTACTGGCACTGTTCCATGCTCTCCCAAAGTCTATCATACTGCATCTGTTATAGCACTGCCCGACTTTTCTTGAAATACCTTTAGGGTGAAGCCAGAGCTAGCAGGGGTTAATTTACTCTGGTTATTGAGTCAGAAGTAAAACACTTTTGAAAAAAATATGTCAATCCTTTTTGTTCCTCCCTCCTGCTCATGTTACTGCATGACTCAAGCTCAGGATTTAACACACAGATATGTGATCAGTTGTGATATAATTATTTAATAATTGGATAATATAAAAGTAAAAGTTTTATAATGACTTAAGAGGATGCTTAATGTGTTAGTTTGACTTTCTCAAGGCAGGTCTTTTGCCTTTTAATTTGACACAATCCAGGAAAGGCACTGATAGCTATAGCATATTATGTATTTAATATTTATACATGAAATATAAATGAAGTGGTATTGGCGAGCCATAACACAAGCATGTCTGAAAACTGTGCCCTCACAGCCTTTGCTAATGATAATTGTACCTTTTCTTTACTGCACTGACATGTCATGACACTTTATGATCATAATTTGGTTGAGATACTTATACTGATACTTCTTACTTTTTTCAGTCGACAATCACAACTCAAAACTCAAAGCACTGAAGAAACGAACATATCCCGTGCTTGTAACTTTATTTCCTTCATGGTAGAGTTGATCTAAGGATTATCCGACATAAAAATCAGTGATTTGAACCATTTCCGACATCCCCTCTGCTCCTGTGTGTATCACCGCCAAACAGTCTGTGCAATGAATATAGAAATGAGCCGTTTTAAGAGTTCACAAGTACAGCTATTCCAAAGGGATTAAAGTGCTTTCATGCACAAGAGAAACCGGTCACTGAGGCCAAATGAAAAGCAACTTTAAACCCATCTATAAAATAAAAAGTCATGCAAGATCAAACCCCTATAGCTTTGATTGCTATGCAAAAAGCTTTTGCCTGTTGGGAAATTTGAGATAACTGTTGGCCTGCTGGGACACAACAGATAGCCAGAGGTAGAATAAAACAGCAATTCCAAAGTTTCATATGTGCATTGATTCAGCAACTACTAAAATATTTCCTGCATACAGCATTTTACCGATAGCTGTAGGTGAACTCATTTCAAAAGCAGTTTTTGACATCAGTGAAGTTGTATTCATGTCATTATGAATGACTTTCACAGATGGAGAGACTTCATTTCATGATGATAAAAGGTAAAGCAAGTCCATCAGCAAACACAGTGAGATAAAAAAACACACAGAGGAGCAGATGTACTGTAGTCTAGAGAGCATAAACAAACACGAGCATTATCAATAAGAAAGCTGTAGGGTTTCATTCTAGACATTAACAGATTTAGGACTATGACTTGAGCTGATAATATCATTGGAATCTAAAGCATTAGTGTCTGTGAATGCAGAATAATGTTTATGCTTCAGGCAGTTAAACTGTGCATACACAAGCAGCCACAACCAGCACCATGAGTCAAGAGGTAGTACAGCAGACATTTTACAGTGTGTCTTTTTAGAAGTGGGATCAGTACATAACAGCAAATGTTGGAAAAATAATATGAACACATTTTGAAAAAGCTAGTGGTTTCACTGATTGCAAAGTACCACAACAGCAGGCCCACTGTAAACTAAGTAAACTAAGCAATAAGTCACCAAGTCCTTGCTGGCTCACACCCAGGAGGAAAACCTGTGAGAAACAAAGGGAAAGGAAATCGTAAAGAGAATCACTCACATGCATTGAGATGAGATGGAGAGTCCTTACTTTGTAAACAGGAACCAATGTCCTTTCAGAGGCATTAAGCAGCGAAAACATCACGTCAAATTTAAGCTTTTAAGCTCTGCTTTTTATTTAATTAGCTTTCTTGTTGATGTGAATAATTGATCTAAGCTTGTGGAGGTGAACAGCATGTTTTTTATAAAGCGATGGCTTTGTTTCAGTGTTGTCTTTTTCTCTGTAGAATGGTATGTCCTCTTACATTAAAGAAGTATTCAACATTGATTTTATATTCTAGCAGTTTATATTATTCATAATGATGAAATACTGTGTGTTATGTGAAATGGGTCGCCTCTACTCACCAGCCTATAGAACATTGTCTTCCAACACTACAACCCTCCATTAGCTGATGTGAATTTATTTTAGCCATATTAAGCTCATTGTTTTGGCACACAAGGTAAAAATCATTTATTTAGGGGGGAGAATTTGAAAGCCGACTTATGGCAGAAACACTGACTTAACCTAACTTTCAGTCAATCTAGCAAGAGGCAAACAGGTGGAGCTGAGGCTGGCCATTAGCCTCCTCGCTAACAGCTCGTGTGTCTCCATGTTGCTCGAGCCAGCCAAGTCCAAAGCAACGCAAACACAGAGAAATAGCCATTCGTACTGTGAGGGTGATTTTCTTTAGTCGGTCATGTCAGCCTTTAGGGTGGTGGAGCTGTGTCACTCAAATACCGTGGATACTTTGGTACTAGATTTCTGGAGCCATAGGTCTCCGACAACCATCCTCAATAAGGACCTTGTACTCATGTTTAACATCACTCAGGCTCCCAAAATATGTTGTGCTTTGTTATTACCCTACATGGACTCTCCTTCAGGTCAACAAGATGCAAGCAGAATATTTGGAAATGGATGGCTATATATACTACAACGGTCTCAGACCAGTCTTTGTTACACTTGTGGCATGATGAAGCTGTAACCCAGATCTGCAACCACTAAAGCTTGTCAAAATGATCATTCGTGTGGACCTTCCATTCTTTAAAGTGTGACCATGGGCTGGGCGTCCTTACACATACTAAATTGCCATTTATAATGAGCTGTACATTTGTATATTTATGCCATAAAGGTGGACATTTTAGAATCAGTGTGTGTGCAACTTTGGGCACTATCGAGCGTGAATACTCAGCCCGAGTCTTGGTGACTCGGGCCGAGTGCTGGAGAGCTCCAGGTCTGAAAGCTTGGGACATATTTTGTTTTTCTGAGAAGTCTGTAAAGCACTTTGAATTGCCTTGTGTATGAATGGTGCTGTACAAATAAACTTGCGTTGCCTTTCAAAGACCCACAAGATTGACCATTTCTAGCACTTCTGAACTGGCCTCACTTCTCAAGACTGGAGTTTAACGCTCTAGTGGTGCCCACGCCACAACCTGAACTTCAGAGCGCTTCTCACTGCTTCATTCACTGGGATACAAAAGTTGTCTGTCAGCAATCCTGCCTCGCTTGTTGGTAACCACTGACTCATGCTCTAGATGTTATTTTTTGCTTTTATTTAAGGATTTTATTCTTTTCCAAAACCTGTAAAAACATTGGAGAAAACAAGGAAAAAGCACAGGTAGCTGTTGCCCTGAAAAAAATAAGTTTGAGAGACTGAGATATCTTATGTGACGAAAAGGGTGTGAAGTGCATTCATTTGACACCTGTTTTAATTTTCATTTCAGACTCATTACGTCCAGTTTGAGATCTTAAGTTTGAGAGACACAGGAAGTATGGGGAGCAGAGAGCAGGGGAGGACATGCAGAAATAGTTGTGGCAGGTAAAAAAAAGTCAGCAACTGCTGCAATGAGGATTATAACCCTTAAACTTGGGGCACTTCAACCATCACTACCACAACTGCTTTGACGTCTTTGCAAGAATTTAGATTTATAATTTGGAAACCATCTTTCTCATGAATATTTCCATCATCATACAATATTCATCCTCTTTGCTGCTGTTATTGACAAAGATGGTGTCTGATACTCACTGGATGATCACTGGATAGAAAGTGAAATTGATGAGCAGGGCAGTGCTCCAAAGTTTTGCTGTGTTCAGCTTAGAGCACCGTGAGCACAACTGAGTCTGTGGGCGTTCTTGTGCTTTTGATGCTCTGCAAAATAACCCTGAACTACATTATGTTCTGAATCGGCACTGGCAAAAAATAAAAAATATATATATCATTTTTCTGAGCAAAAGCGGTTGGTTTCTTCCTGCGGTTGTTGCAGTGTAGTTATTTGAAAAAACCATCTGACCACTGCAGATCCAGCCTGGTTGGAAATTGATTAGTGATTGTGTCTGCTGTGACATCAGAGAGACATGGTGACTCTCCTGTCATCTTAGGCCGGAGAGGCACATGATGAGAAAAGCAGTCACCTACCATATCAAGAGGGGTGGTTACATATATGTGTGTTGAAGGCTCTCTAATTCTACAGAACTATCACTATTTTCCACATACACTCCAGAGAGATCTCTTTTTCTAACATCCAGTTTCTATTAGAGTGCTGCACCAAATGGCATGTTAGCGTTACACAACAAAAGACAGAGCTCTGTTTTCAGTCTTATTGTTTTCTTCACCCATTGTGTTACGCTGCACTGTGGATCCCACCTACATTATTGACAACCTCAGCTGTTTGGGACATGTCACTGTTGATTCAGAGAGACATGGTCATCTGGGTTTTTTTTAAATTCAATCAATGCACAACAGTTCCTCTCATGTTGAAAATAGAACCCTATAGCAACCTTTTGAAATGTACAGAGCCTGGGAAGTGACATGAAATGTTTTTTTTTTTTTTTTAAATTTGCACGTGCAATTTAGTATCTCACACCTGCATTTTATACGTATCTAGTATATTATATTTGTATGTTACGCATGCATTTTAAATAATCCTCCTCACGCCTCATTTGTGAGAGAAGAAGGACAGTGTCATAGACAGAGAGCATATTATCAACATTTTCATTCATTTAGGTGACTGACAAAGAGATACTTCAAAGCTTAGCCACATTTGGTATGAGACAACTCATAACGATCCTTAAAGCACAGACACTTTGCCGTTGGCAACATTCGGACTTGCAGGAAGTGACGAACAGTTAAATTGCGCCTGGTATGAAAGAGGATTAGCGCCACATGAAGAGAAAATAATTATTACAGGAAGGAGATTAAAGTCGAAATTTTGAGAATAAAGTCAAAATCTTGAGATCAAAAACTTGAAATTATGTCAATAAAACGAAATCAAAAAATTTAAATATCGAGATTCAAGTCAAAATTTTGAGACTGAAGTCGACATGAATAAAATTGAAATTTTATGAATGAAATCCAAATTTTCGAGATTAACGACAAAACTACGAGATAAAAGTGGTCATAAGTAAAGATGAAATTTCATGAATAAAGTCATAATGTTGAGATTAATGACAATAAATCAACAGCATTGTTACTCCACAACATGTCCTACGTTGAAGAGTTTGTAAAGCCGTACTTTAGAATTGGATTTAGTAACAAGAAAATCCTCGCTCTTTTAGCAAACAAACACAGTGTGGTCATTAGTATTTGGACTCTGATAAGACTGTGCCGAAGATTGTGATGCAGATGCAGGGTTATTGATGGACACAATGTGCTCTGGCACATGGATGGCTACGACAAACTTAAGCCATATGGCATTTCATTTCAACTTTTTTAAATTTTGATTTTAATCTCAAAATGGAAAATAAAAATATATCCCTCTTGTAATTGTTATTTCTCTTCTTATGGCCCTAATCCTCTTTCGTGCACCTGCGATATAATTAAACGCACATGCGATACACTAAAAAGCACATGTGAGATACTAAATCACGTGTGAATTTTGAAAAAAAAAGTTAATTTTCCCTCCTGGGCTCCATAGAAATGTCTCGAACACGAACTACACCAGATAAGATCAAATAGAAAAGAGCCCTCTTACACCTGTATGGTAACGATATTTGAAGGAGGAAGGAGGTTAGCATGGCTTAGCACTAACACCAAATGCAAAAGAGATTAGAGAGTGTCAGAGCTATTTATTTGTAAACCCCCTTATTTTGGGTTGTTAGTGTGTCATTCAACACAGCACAATCACAATGCAATTTCAGACTCAATATTATTATTCATATGATAAAGATGGAAGTGATGATTGGAGTGGCTTGAAAAACATACACATTTCTATGGACCTATAACTGAAATGTACTGTACTTGTACCATATAATTGAACATTCATACATTACAAAGTCTTATTGCATGGCTGGAACAATGTGCTTATTATTAAACACACGTGAGCAGCATGTGTAGTACATCCACTCTTCTGCACTCTGATGTTATAAAATGCCAATCCACATGCAGGAAACAAGAGGCACTTTGATGCAGAGCTTTGCAGGGCGGGAAACATGAGCCGGATTTGGTGTGAGACGTATTATTAAGGCAAACACAAAGAGAAAGAAGGTGACCATATACAATTGCTGAGAATAGTCTCACAAAATGATGCAAAAGAGAGAAATTGTGTGCAATAAAATCACCCAAGATAAGCAGGCTAATAAATTATTCATCAGAACTACCTTACACAGAAACACCTACTGAAGCAGTCAAAATTTTAAAAGCAGGGAGCAAACAGCAGAAATGGGCTGAATAATAGTGTGACAATCAACCTTATCAAATCAGCGCAGGTTTTAACACAAAGTCTGATTAACTCTAGATGGCTCAATAAAAAAATGAAAAGAACCAGAAACAACATTTAGTGACAAAAGTGACAAGACAAGACAATGATCCTCTGTCTGAGACACAAATGATCCAACATCCCCAGTGTCTGAACTAAACCTCACACTGTCAGTCCTTTCAGAGTGAGCTCAGCAGGAACAAAGAGAGAGAAAAAGACCTGGAGGTATTTACAGGAGGAGTGAGGCAAGCTGGAGAGAGTGGTGAGAGATTTCATTTGAATCCAGTCTTGTAAAAATACTCGTTCTTTTGTTACATTATAATGTCCTTTTATATTACTTTTGGGGTTTGTTACCCATGAGCTTTCCTTTGTAGATTTTGTATGAAAACTTGAATAATGATGTCAGAGATTGTTAAATAACACATCTAGAACAGATTTTAAAATCTTTCTTCTCACCTACAAAGCCTTTCACAGTTATGCACCATCATATCTAAAAGACCTTGTAGTTCCCTGGAGGTAGACACGCACTCTACTTTTCAGAGTTGGCTCAAAACCTTCCCTTTTGATGAAGCTTTTAGTTGAAGCTGGTTCAGGTTTGGTAGTGCTGCAAGAGATTTAGACTGCTGGGGGTATGAGCACATTGAGCACCTTTCTCTTCCTCTCCATCTGCGATCTGTCTGTGTGTCATTAAATTGTCACTAACCACAGTCTTTTCTGGGAGTCCTGGGAGCTCCTTCATCCTGTAGGTTTCAGAAAAATAATTAAATGCTCTTTATCGGCTTTCCAATATTGGCTTTGAAAGTCCCACTCCATTTTTTTTTTTTTTTTACAACTTGAAGTGGTCTTGGGCAGAGACAGCACTACTCTGCACACTCCTTTTCAAGCTAGCTTGTAGCCTAACATTGCCAGTGTAGTAGAAGAAGCAGATTACATAGAAGTGATTCAGCTCTTGGACACTAATGTCTTTGGGGACACGAAGTTAATTCATAATTAGCTTTCTTACAAGCATTGCACTCGGCTTACGCACACGCTTGTTCCGTGTCCCCTCTATTTGTCCGAGTCTGGCTTGCAGAGCGGGGTTTCGGGGGCGGAGCTTGGAGTTGTGATGTAGTAAATTTCACTGTATCTAAACCTGCCGTTTGGGTCTGCCAGAGATTCATAGTGATTTGAATGCAGAAATACTCAGAAATGCAATTTCACACTTAGTTTGAGATACGTCCATAACAATAATTAGCTTTGTCCTGTAGCATCAGAAAAATGCCATATGAACATTTAAAAACAAGAAAAACGTGATTTTCATCAGAGTGGGTCTTTAGCAGTGGCGATTGCTCTAAGACTGCAAGGGAAGCTCGGCTTCCCTTAAAATGTCAAACAAAAGAAAAAGTGGTGAAATACGTACTGCTGTGTGTACATTTCATTAACTAAATACGCACTAGAAAGCCTTCATCTTTTGTTCAGACACTGTGATAAGAAGCTGATAATTACAGGTAACCGGCATAACTTCGTTCTCATTCATCCTCGCAGCGCCTCAGCGCTTTAAACAGCCGGACGCTGGGCTTCTGCTGACTTCAATGTGGAAGCTAAAAGTGGGTTGTTCCAGCAGCGAAACTAGACGCTCATTGGATAAATGCTGGGCTTTGTCCCGCCCATCGGAAGCCCAGCTTCACTGGAGTTCTATGGCGAGAGGGCGGTCCCGACTTTCTCCCGGACTCCAAGCTTCTGCATCCATGATTGGATGAGCTGTCTGAGGCGAAATCCTTTTTTGATTGACAGCTAAACAAGCGAATCAGCGATCTTGAAGAGTAAAACATCTACCAGAGCATTTTCCAAGTTATTCATTCCGTTGTTCTTAACTGCTCCGGAGACTTTACCGATCCTCAGCGACTTTTGTCTTTATTAAAAACGACTGCCGTTGTGTTTGGCGACTCTGTTCTGTTACATAATAATAAACAAATACAATTATGATGTAGGCCAGAAAAATGAGCTTCCCCTCCTTGAAAGACCAGCAGCCGCCACTGGTCTTTAGAGATAGATTTTAATCCTTGTAGGCCTTGTAGGTCATCTAGATATCTTGACATCAGACTCCCAAGTTTTTTCAGAATTTTTTTACTTGGACCGTGTTTACAAACTTTATAATAGATTACATTTCTAGAAACTCTAAATCTTAGAAACATGTCCTGAGGCTCCTTGGACTAGATCCATAGATGCAGAGGTGATGATTCAACCTTTTAATAATTCATTTTTCTCATAAATAATTTAAAATTTGACTGTTGAGCAAGTTGCATTGTTTGTACCTGAACTGAAAACACAATCTGTTATGACCTTGTTTAGGTTGATGCCAAGGTTGACAGTCAATCTAAAGCTTCAGTAGGAGGAAATCCTCAGGGCAATGTGTTTCTCCAGAGCCCTAACATCTGCTCATGATATTTATTGGTGAGAAAGAAAGGAAATGAATCAAGGTGACTAACATGTATATAAAAGAATTTTAATCATAAAGTGGCCTTGTTATAAAATGATTGATTTTATATGACATAACAAACTGGAGAAGTACATGAAATTATATGATTTGACAAAAAAATCATCCTAACACCATTTAAAAAATGTTCTTTATGTTTTACAGGTATGAGATTGTTTCGTTTCAGCCATCCAACATAATTCATGACGATTTCTCTTTTTTGTTTGAATTTAGCAAAGATAGAAACCAAGAGGGAGAAATCTGTATTTGTTTGGGATTTGTTGCTAGCAGTAAAACTATAGACTTCTGTGATCCTTTTGTTTCGTGTCACATGTACTGCAGGTAAACCGTTTGTCTGCACAGAAATGTTGATCCCTCACGTCATGCAGGGGAGCAGGAAACTACAGTTCAGTGCTGTGGTGAGACCACTTTGTGCTGCACTGTACATCCTCTGGGCCACTGCTGTCAAAGCTGTTAGTGCATCAAACTCTGAACTTCAAGGTGTTTTCTGCAGCAGGGAAACATCTGGCAGTCGATCTTCCCCCGTATGGAAGATGTGATGGCTTTCATGTCAGGTTTTTTTTTTTTTCTGATGTGGAAAAAAAGCCTTCGTATGCATGTCACAGGCATTTACAGGAAGGAGCAGAAAGAAAATCCTTCCTCCGTCATTTAAAACCAGCTGCCACGGCAGAAGCTGTGCCCTCTGAGAGCCAATCAACTGCAGTCATTGTGCAGTAAACTTAGCCCCCAGTCCTTTATGACAACAGCTTACATGCAAGTTACTTACCTTTTGTAGTTGTTTGCTGTCTCCTCTCTCATCACTAAATACAATCACTGCTTGCTGAAGATCTTATTCATGTAAAAACATCAATTCACACTTTGGATATATTTAGGAATGGAAGGAAAAGAGCAGAGCTGTGTAAGTTTTAAAGAGCAATTTTATTTACTAAACTTCAATTATGTGAAATTAAAATTCATTAGGATGGGTGATTACTTTTTACAGAGCAATCAAGGTGTGTAGAAATCATCTGTGCTCAAAGGCAGATTATCCATTTATTGAGAAAAAACTGAGAAAGTCTCAGAAAAAAAAAAAAACAACAACTTTGATAATATTTAAATGCCTTTAAAGCTTTGCTTTTAGCAGGTCAGCACGCTTTATCCCTATAACAGACATAGATCTTTCATAAACATTCAAATGCAGGACAGATACAACACTAGAAATCATTTATCATAAAAGATTTTTGAGAGGCAGGCCTTCAGCACAGATTAAAATGGCTCACAGCTTTTTTTTCAGCTACTGGGCACTCGGATCAGTGTTAATTCAAATCACTGACAAGTGTCATCTGTATACTGTTACTGGCACTTACTCATCGGGTGCCGAACCTCCCTGCGTTGAATTCACAGACAGAATGTTGAACATCTTGTCATAACACCTTCTGATACTTTCAGCCCTCTGCCACGGATAATGATCTCTGCGCAGCACCAGTAAGGCCTTCCAAAAAATAATTTAGGTAAAGTGAGTATAGTGATTTGAGTATAGTGATACCAGCAGTTCCACTTCATTCATAATCAAGTTAGTATGACATAAGTTAGGACTGTTTTATACATAAGTGACCTTCTGCTACCATCCTGTGGCCTATATGGTGTTTTGGCTTAAATTGAGGTTTCTCCATTTGGCTTCATTGTTAGCTGATGAGAGGGACTCTTGTGGAGTTTTGATCCTTTTTAGATCACAAACATCAGAAGTCGCGGTCCCATCCAGAGAACTCCTCGTCCGCTTTAGTCTGATCTGCAGCGAAACGATCAAAGTTGATGTAGCAGGGGCCCTGAGGGGAGAAAAGGCAACAGTTCACGATGATTATTCAAAATATACACAAGATACAGATCATAGACTGTATAAACTATGGACAACTTGGTTTCGCCTTTTGCCAGTATACAGATTTGAAGCCGAAAAGCTCTCAGTATTTCCTGTTTTTTTTTTTCTCCACTCCCTGAAACAAACATTCCGCAGTAGCGTTGTACACACTCCACCACTTGTGCAGTAGCATTGTACACATTCGGTGAGAGAGTCGCTGTGATGACACTCGGCTCAAACAGCTTCGTACACCCATGGGCTGTATCAAGTGTCAATCGTAGAAAACATGAACCTCCTAATAGCTTTTAGAAAAAAAAAAGAAGACTTGAGAACAAACCAGTCTTGCAGTAACTACATGTCAATATAGCAAGCAGGGGGTAAGAAAATTTGTATGCTGTGTAATAAATTTCTAAAGTTTGTCCACAGCTCCATAGGGATAGCTGAAGGAGGCAGGATTTATGACCTATACTGCAGCCCGTCACCAGGGGGTGCTGTTCTCGTGGTGGCAAACCAAGTGAGGAGGTGGACAGCGTCTATTCTATACACAGTCTATGGTACAGATACAGATTTAATAAGAATGATAGTTGCTCGGTAAAGAAGCCTTTATCCTAATATAAAAGCTCTGTTGATGAATAACATCACTAACTGCATGGCCCCTACAATTCAAACATGAAGAAATATGGGGGTAGCATGAGTCCTTACATGAACATAATTATCAAGTGGGCACCTCGCTTCACCACTAGTGTTTTATCACATTATACCCACGACACCTCTGGGAGGCTTAACAGTTAGCTCTCACCTCATATCATACCTACATGTGAAAAGGGAGGGGGAAAGAGTGAGAAGTCTGTAGAGAAGTGACCGAAAGAAGACAGAGTCAGAGAGAGAGTCCAAGTGAGAAGCCAGTTTGGGCTACAGCTCAACCGCTCTACCTCACCCAACTCCTCCATTCATAGTTCTGCAGGAAGTTTGCAAATTTTCGCACAGCATTAATCAAATGCAGTTTTTAGTGCCTCCACTTGCCTTGCGTGTAAGTCTGACAGTGGGAGCATCGAGCTGACCCATACGAAGTTTGTGCCAGTTCATGTTACTGAACCATCTGGAAGTGGAAAATGAGTAAAGATTAGACACACAGAGAGAAACACGATACATGTTTTCAGGATTATGAAGCGGCAAGGTCGATGGTGATTAATTCCTATGATACATAAAGTATTGTTTAACCATTGTGTAAAACATATCGTCATAGCAACCTGTGGTGTCGAACATCTTTGATTCCATTCTTGGTGTTTCCTAACCTTTGACCTGGCCGTGGTCTGCAAACAAAAAAAGAGGATGTTAACCAAACAGGTCAGAATAACATCTATGTCTATTTAATGAGAATTTGCTGGACATGACATTTGCATCAAACGGCTCTTCAACTAAATGTGTGTAAAGTGCATCTGTTTACATACAGTCATTTTTCTCTGGAGAGGTAGTAACTCTACAGAAACTTCGATTTCTTTTTATATAATTTAATTCTATTCATGAGTCAGGCTTTGTAACAACTCTGTTGTGAGTTATTCTGCTCCAGAAAAGAAGAAACTACTTTGATTGTATTATGGCTGTTATTTGTTTTTTCCTCACCTGGCTAGTTTGTTGATAATAGACTTAGCAGCCTCACTCAAGAAAGGTGGATACTTGATCACTCCGTCCAAAATCTTGGCGTAAATCTTCTGAGGCTCTGAGCTTGAAAAAGGAGGGCTGGCAGGTTTAGAAAGAGAAAGAGAAGTGTTATTTTGGGGGGTAAATATTGAGGCAGTGATACAGTCACTCTCTGTTTGGTAACCGTCACTGGATCCTTCAGGTGTCAGTCGTATTTCCCTGCTGCCATCTGCTGGTTATTACAAGGATTTATAAATCTATGATGCCACAGTTTAAAACTCATGTGGGATTCATTTTACTTGGTGATTACGATGGAAATCTTTATTTATTCATTTAAAAACATCACAAATAGTTTAACTTTTATTACCTTCCCGCTAAGAGCTCATAGATCAGAATGCCAAGAGACCAAAAGTCCACTGCAAAGTCATGTCCCTGGTTCTTGATGATCTCTGGGGCCATGTATTCAGGAGTGCCAACAAATGAGTAGGTCTTTTCTCCACGCACAAGCTCCTTGGCAAAACCAAAGTCCACCTGCACACGCACAGACATAAACAAAGTGAGGGTCAATGGATGCATACTCCCTCTACTTGTACACTTTAGAGACAGCACAGGGCCTCATGCTCCTGTCCTGAAATCGTTCAGAGATTGACACACGTGCACAGACGGGATCTCACCAGTTTGATGTAGCCCTTTACATCCAGCATCAGGTTCTCAGGCTTTAGGTCTCTGTACATGATGTTCTTCTTGTGGAGGTAGGCGTAGGCCTCCACCACACAGGCAGCTGCGAACATAGCAAGAGGCTCCTCAAAACGCCCTCTGTAGATAACAGATATAAGAGGTTTTAATACCTTTCCAACAATGTCCTCCTGTTCTCTCAAAAACGGAGTATTTCATGGTCGTCTAGACCTGCTATTGTTCTTTGAAAAGTGTCTTGGGATGACGACTGTTGTGAATTGGCGCTATATAAATAAAATTTGATTGATTGATTGATTGGTAGTCACTTGAGATTGCAAAGTGCAACTTAAGTGAATATTTCATAACGAATGCAATAAATTCCTGTCTTTCTCTCATACAAATCATGAATTTATTCTCAGGGCCACCTTGTGTAACTATTTCCCCTTAAATATGTGACGACCGTGAAGACTTTTTATCCATATTTCCTTACACTTCTTTGAGCTTCGTCCAGATCTCTCCTCCACCACAGAACTCCATGACCATGTAAATGTATCTTGTGTCCTTAAAGGCTGCATGAAGCCTACACAGAGAGAAAACACGATTATAGTCCAGCTCTTTTAATGTTGTATGAGAAGGATTGTGTTTGTGTGTCTGTGGTGACACACATACCTGACGATGAAGTCACACTGGATTGCTTTGAGGATCTTCTTCTCAAACAGCATGTGCTCTTCCTGTCGTTTGGCGACTATGTGCTTCTTGCTGACTCGCTTCATGGCGTAATATGTCCCATGATTCACTGTGGTCATCTAAAAAAAATGACAGCAAAATGAAAGTCATTCATTCCCATAGCAGTACTGAGTCTCCTGTGTATACAAAAAGATGTCTGATATGACTCAGAAAACCCGAGGTTTCTCAACAAAAACAGAAACCTAATGCTCAAACATAATCAATTATGATTGTTTTTGCTCACTTCCTCTGTACAGATCCTCAGATTGGACAACATTATTCATAGTTCAAGGTTACTTGCTATACTCTGTTTCATCACTGGACCTCAGTTCGACTCAGGGACTGTGTTGAATCATTGGCAGTAATGAAGGATAACAGACAAAAGTGAGGGTTAGGGTATCCAGAGGTAGTGTTACAATTTCAAAAAGCAAAATGAGTCTTTTTTTCCTCATCGATTGTTATTCAATTATTTTATTCACTTTTATTCAAAGTAAACTGTGACAAAAATGATGGGTCATGATGTTGGAAATGTGACGGGGCATTGTGCTTTTATGATATGGTTTCAGTTTTACCCAGACGGGGTCACACTGAAATTTGAAAAAAAAAAAAAAGAGAGAGAAGAAAAAAAGATTTGCCCAAGAATTATATTTTTTGGTCAAAATGTCACATTTTACTGACTGTAAGTCACGCTGACCTAATCTGTTAATATATTGTCAATCAGTGCTTTTGGCAGGCCAGTACTCTCCGGTATGCAGTACCACCACTTCTGAATACTGCCTCTTTGCATATCACAAGTTTTTCTGTATAGGTGGACTTGTAGCAGCTGCCAGTATCCTGTCATATCCTGTTTATATCAGAGTTTTCTTTCAGTGATTTATAATAGCATCTACATTATATTACCCATTATATATTATGTATTGTTTGCGTCTTTCTGCTCATTGTATGATGCTCACTTTTCAGCTCTGTGATTCTGATTATGCTTCAAATCATTTTTGCTTATTGCTAATCTATCTATTTACTAATCTACTAACTGTACAAAACAGTGGCGTAGTCTCACTGATGTCACCCACTGTTGTTTTTTTTAGATCATACTTTATAAGTCCAACATGTCAACAGCCATACTGGAATTGCTGACTCAATCTAACTTTCAGTCAACCTTGCAAAGGGCTAAGAGGTTGAGTTGAGGGAGGCAAACAGCTACAACCTGCGAGTCAAGTCAGCAAAGTCCCAAATGATGTCTCATTGTGCAAAAGTTTAAACCTTGACTACTAAATTATAAAGACATAAATTCTCTTCTAATCCCAGCCAATACAGAGGTTATTATTGAGACAAAAAGGGGTTTTGTACCAGGCTGTGAACATGTTTAAAATGAAAATGGACATTTTAATATAGGCATTGATGGAAGTGAAACCTTCGGTAGCTGCAGAGTGTTACCCTTCCCCAGTGGCTTTAATTCCAAACACTTAAGGGTTGCTGTTTGGGAAGATCATATAATACGTTTTACAATTAGGCTTGTAAGGTCAGTGTTGCTTATAGTAAGTGTAATAGGTATTTTGGAAAGACATTAGAGAAATACAGATATTGAAACTGCGCGAACACACTCACCAACTCAACACGGCCAAACCCTCCAACTCCAAGCGTGACAGGATCTCCTTGAAAGCGACCCTCCTGGTACAGCACAGGAACCAAATCCTTAAACCTCAGAGCAGAGGTAGAGAGAGGACTAACAGGAACACATAAACAGATGGAAAACTTTTCATTATAAGTTTTAATTTCAAGAAACCCACTGTGTGAATTTTATGATTGTGTTATATTTTCAGTGGGATGCAGTCATCTCCGATGTCCACTCACCTAAACTTCTCTGAAGCTTTTGCCTCCTGCAACACTTTAGAGCTAGAGTATGAAAACAAACAGGAATAATTAGCATTTCATAGGAATAGTCATCAGGACATATTAGACACACTAGTCAGGCTGAGAAGGAGGGACAGATGGTTACGCAATGTGAATAGTTTTAGGGTACATACTCATCAAACAGCTCCAGGTGTTCAACAGGAATCGTCTCTTCAAACACCCTAAAGAAAAAGCATTGTTTGTCAAACTGTGTGCAGCAATAGTTACAGTAACAGAGGAAAAATACAATGGCTGAACTTCTTTAAAGACCCACTCTGGTGAAAATTGTGTTTTTCTTGTTGTCTATATGTTCATATGGTATCTGATGCTACAGGACATATCATGAGAAAAATAAGTACGAAATTGCATTTTTGAATATTTCTGCATTCAAATAGCTGTGAATCTCTGGCAGACATAAAAGGCAGGTTCAGCACAGTGAGTTTTCTTACGTCACAACTACAAGCTCCGCCCCTGGAGCTCCAACCTCCAGGCCAGACTCGGAGAAATAGAGAGGACAATCGTGGAACGAGTGTGCACATCAGCAGAATGCAATGCTCGTAAGAAAGCTAATTATGATATTAACTTTCACCATGTCTCCAAAGACATTAGTGTCCAAGTGCTGAATATCTCCTATGTTACTTCTACAACAGGAAGCTGACATGAAGAGTGCAGGGCAGCGTTGTCTCCGCCCATGACTCAGAGGCAAATTGCTAATGAGCTACTGGAGCTCTGCAGAAGAAAAACCCTTGACAATGACACAGGTAACCATTAAAAAAACAATCGGGATTTTAAGGGTCTTTCTTTTCAGCAGAAACTGCCCCCACTGCAGGGCCTGACTGAACAGAATCTGGCCTCTGTTTACACTCAGAGTTTAATGTCAATTCAGACTCACTCCTTGTCGATGGTAAAGCAGGTAACAGGGCCGTCAGCTGCACAGGTAGCAGTTCTCAAGATTTCCCTGCAGGAGAAGAAACAAGGCAAATGTCTGCCGGTGTGAGAAAAGCATTTTGCACCTCAATACATAAAAATACAACAGCACCTCAAAGAAATGAAGAGGACATTACTGTCAGAAATGTGAGAAAATTTTGCATTTGCCTCTGAAATCAGTGTCAGCTGATTGTTCCTTAGTTTTTCCCTCCACTTGTCAGCATATGATGATAAATTTTCTGTAAGTAAGTGAGTCATTTCAAATATTTATTGATCTAGAAGACTTTACCCAACTCGAGGCAGAGGACACCAGCTAAATGAAACTGGATTTTCATTAAAAAACACCCTTGCACGCTCAAATTATTAGATTAATGTCTGTTTTATATTCAAAGGTGACATACTTTCCACATAGCACAGACAGTCATAAAGACATACAATTTATTAGCTGCAGCTAGAAATGATACTATATTTGCTGAATCACTCATAATCATCCTAAATCATCAAATCACATGAGCACGATTAAAAGCAGGTTTCACAAATGTCAAAGATAACAGCAGCTGGGGAAAGTGCACAGAGCTGTGAACGTTGCAAGAGGCTTTAGCAGATGCCCTCAGGCATGTGTTGCCATGGTTACCGTATAAGGGCCTGTTCCCCGAAATGCTCCCCTTTTCCCATCCTTCGGATCTGCTTCTGATGCCCATTGACGTTCTTAGTCACCAAGACCTAAAGGGGGGAAACAAACACGAGAAGACATATAGAGACGATATATACACAGAATGGTACAGTTCACTGGAGCATTCAGATCTGAGTTTACGCACACACCATGACACCTCATTACCTCTCCTTTCAGTATGATGTAGAAAGTGTTTCCTTCTGCTCCTTCTCGAACTATAACATCTTTGTCCTGGTATTTCACCTGGAGGGAAAAGAGCCATAAATGGTATGAAAAAAAAATGTTGAAAATCTTTTAAAGATATATTTACCTCAGAAAAGTTTGGGATTTTACAGCAGAACATACAGATAACACATTGATACTAATAAACTGTATGTTTGTGGTTAAGGTACAACCACGACTCATTGTTCTTTGTGAGTTGGCCAAATGTTAGTGGTGGAAACTTGTTGGAAACTGGTACAAATCTTGTCTGGATATAAAAACCCTAATTTCAACCATTTTTCAACCATCTAGAATACAGTCCACTTATAAAACTCAAAGGTCTGAATAGGACATACCTCCTCCATTGAGTCAATTATTTTGGACAACTGGACATCATTCAGGTCTTTCAAAGTACGAGACCTGGAATAACAGGAAATGTTTGAGGAAATATTTCAAGAAAGAGTTATAAGGCCCATTAGGTAAATGTCAATGCAGCAAGACATATTAAAAAATATCATAGATAAGGCTGAAAACACCTCCACTAGCCATCAGCACACTCTTTATACTCACGTCTTCAGGAAGCCCATGAGCTGCTCCCGTTTCTTCTTTGACTTGTTAGTTATGATTGTCCTGTAGGTCTGTCGCTCCATGCACCACAGACGTACTGTTGTCTTTGCTGCAATGTGAGAGATCCACTTATATTCTTTATTATCATCAGAAAATCCTGGATGAAGTATCAGATGCCACTCTCAACTTTGATTAATGGGCAATGATAATCATGCAATCATGATTTTTTTCTCTTTCTTGCAGTTTAAGGCTCCAGATGAGGTTGGCGAGGACAAAGTAGGTTAGCCTGGGTGTTTATCTTTCTGGTTTCAGCTCCTCCTTGGAGAAGCCTGGGTGATATACATTCCCTTTAAGGAGCTCTGGGTCCACACCTTAAGTCCCCTTTCAGTTGTCCAGGAGAAGAGAGTTGCCCAGAAAATATCCCAATCAGAGGCATCAGACATTTCAAAAGGCTTTTTACAAAATGAAAAAACTGTGACTTCACTCCAAGTGGAGTAAAATCAATTTGGTTCTTTGTATTCTGTGGATCATTTCCCAAAGCTCAGGACCAAATTGAAGGCTATGAGGTTAAAAGACTCCAGCTTGCCCCCCACTGTCATGGTTTGTGGTTAGCTCCTTTCGTATTCTGCGACCATACTCCCTCCATGGTGGTTGCCCTGCTATGTTAGGCTTTAAGTCTTCTCAAAGTTTACAAGAGCTTCCTCAGGGCCAAACAAGACCTCCTCTCCATGGCCTTCCCATGATTTCCTTACTTCCAAAGTTTTGACCAAATATAAATTATTTATCATATGATCATGTGGTTGTGCCATTATTATTATTATTGATATATTATGACTATCATTACAAAGACTGACCTTTGACAGTTGCTGTCCGTTTGCAGTTGTAAAGGATAGCTAACTCTCCAAACACATCACCAGTGGTTAGAGTACGGAGGTCTCGGCCAGCTTGTGTGACACCAAGTTCTCCAGCTAAAAATTGAAGAGAAAGCAGATTCAAGCGATAAATTTTTCCGATGTGGAAAAAAAAAAAAAAGTTATGATTATTCGATTGTTCGCCGAAGACTTTCATAAGGGAGGAAGTTTAAACAAAATCTTCAGTTTGTGCCAATAAAAGGAACTAAACCTACCTGCTACTATATACATGCTGTCCCCTTCAGAGCCCTCTGTAATGACATCTTCCCCCGGTTTGAAGTTCAGTACCACTAAGAGGTCCACCATCATGGCTGTTTGCTCTTCATCCAGGCGGCTCAGGAAGTCATTCTTCTGGATGGCTTTGACAATCAGGGTTGTCTCACTGATGATGAGGGGTAAAAGTATGTAAATCACTTGAATCATAGGGCACTACTATGCATCACAGTGTCTGAAATTTGCAGGGGGGGGAAGTAAGATTTGCCACACTAAGCAAGTGAAAAGCTGCGCAATCTTGCCCAAACAATCATACTCCCTCCACAGTAGCACTGATAACAAACCTGGCAGTTTTCTTCACCCTGGTGCGTATAATCTCCAGGGTCTCAGGGATTGGTTCAGAGGCAATGACAGCCGCACGGCTCTTTCTGACCTCTGGATCAATCTCATTACTGCTCTGGACAGGAAAGTCTGAGACAAACAGGGCAGAAACGGAGAGTTAAGTACTGTAAATGGCTGTCATGTTTCAGCAGACTGTTGAATCAAAGGTCACCTCAGTTTTGTGCATGTGCGTGTATATGTATGAGTGTGTTTGTGTGTGTGTGTGTGTGTGTGTGTGTGTGTGTGTGTGTGTGTGTGTGTGTGTGTGTGTGTGTGTGTGTGTGTGTGTGTGTGTGTGTGTGTGTGTGTGTGATTCCCTGCCCTTCTTTCCCATGTTGAACGCTCACCTAGATCCTGATATTGACTCTGCAGGTCCTGTAAAAGTTTCTCTTTCTCTTGTAGCCGTTTTTCTGTAGAGATGAGAGCATGAATATATTTGAAATAGGAACATACACCAAACCATGCCCATGACCTTTGCTTTGAATTCAGAATAAACATGAGTAAAGTATGTCTTCCATAGCCTAAATACAGTATCTGTGTTTGCAGATACTTTGTATATTTGTCCTAGCATATATGTTTTAATTATGAACCCCACGACTCAATGAGACTGAAACTGCAAACATGTATTTAACAGAACAGTTTCTGGCATATCAATGTGGGATAAGGTCATTAGATGTATAGTCTGGACCATGTGATTGTAGACTTGCATTTATACAATTCCAAAAAATGTTGGGATGCCAAGTAAAATGTTGATTAAAAACTGAATTTTTTAGTTTGCGAGACCGTTTTCCCATTTTGCCACAGTCAATCTTTGACAGGATGCATCTCTGGATCATGTTTATCTGAGGTTTTTTCCTCTCAGTTTTGGCCTACTTTTGTGGATGCAGCCATGAACTGTGTTCAAAGATAATGGTATTTTAAAGTAATCTTGAACCCATATGGTGATCTTTACTGCAGAGGCATGTCTGTTTTTAATGCAGTGCTGTTTTAGGACCTGAAAATCAACAGTTATCCAGTATCAGTCTGTACAGATGCATTGCTAGCATCAGATGAGAATATACTTTTCATATAACAATGAAAATTTTCAGTTTCAACATTTGATATTTTAGTTAACTGACACTTTTGGGGGATAGGGATTGGGCTATTGAAATATTTCAGGTTTCTCTTTTTTGGAAACTGAGCTGCTAAGCTTGTAATCTCACAGATGCCTGCATCAGAAGTATACAGAATGGGTCTAAATGAGATGCCACGGAAATATGATCCAGTGTCAAGAGGTTGAGTTGAAGTACACTGACTGACAACCACCTGATGATGATTTAGCTATAAATAATTTCTATGAGTTCATCTTATATCAGTTCTCAGGTGTTGTTTCCTGCTGGAATGCAAGTTTTGCTTTTCAACCTACTAGTTGGGTTGTAAACCATAGCAACAGATGGGGAAGTCAAGTACATCACCCGAACACTGCAGGAATTTGTACTTCTGAAGCAAAATAGAATCAAAAATACTCATGAGGGTCAAATATCTACTTGTGGCATAGGCTCTGAACATACCCTGCTTTCTCAGACAGCAACTGGTGCTTCACGTTATGATTTTACCAGTTACTTCCACCATCGTTTACCCCTTCAAACATATTAATCTCTTCTCATCCCTATTTCACAGCTGGATGAAGGTCACAACCCAGCCTGGCCACACCTCTCTGCGACGTTGGGCATGTTCTGATGTGAAGTTACTTAGTTAATTTTTCATGGTCATGTGGTTGTGCTCACCCAGGTCTTTGTTTTGTCTCTGCAGCTCCTGGTTGATTTGACATTGCTTTTCCAGCTGCTGCTTCAGCTCCTCTAGTTGCTTCTCCATGGCTACAGTGAAGGGAAAAAAACACATCTTTGATATAAAATGAGTACAATATGTGTACTACGGTCAATAATCAATATTATTGACGTTATGTTTACATGCCTCAGTCATATAAAAAATGCAAGACCAAACACGCTGACAAAGATGGAATCTTAAACATATATCACATTTCAACAGCATGTATCTATGCCTTTTCTAAAGGCACTGAGCTCCTCTGCACCACCTGCAGACAGCAGGAGCCCAGCTGAATTATGCAGACTAATGATAGACAGTCAACAGGGTGCTCTCCGAATGCTGTCACACCCTGCAAGCTTCCACTAAAGCTCCATTGCTGTACCTAAAGCTATGCTGTCATGCAAAACCTCGATTATGAACCTTTAAAAACCCTCATTTGTAGCAGCAGGATTTGACCATTTGGAATGACTATTTACAGCAGTCTAACTTTTCTACCATTTTAACCTGGCTGTTAATGGAAAGCCAGTATGTCTCTATTGACAAACTAAACATTACAACCAACACCAACTCAAGGCTAGTGGTTACAATATCCTGAGCACACATATTTGCTGTAGTAAACCTGCGGTAGACAAGCTGTTTGTCTGTGATCACTCATCACGTGACTTCAATCAGCACAGCCTCTCCCTGAACATTGGACACTTAAGAGATTAGACGTGACACTAAAGTGAATCATAAAGTCACCGAGCAACAGACTGACTGCAACAGGCAAATGAAGAATCGATCAGCTATCAAACTGAGTAGTTTCTTTGAAACTACGAAAGTGTTTGATAAGAAAATTAAGCCTTGGACGTTATTTTTACAGCATTTACAGTCACTCTAATAACACCAAAGGTTCAGTATCAAAGGTGGCAACAACGTGATATCAGTGCAGCTGCTGTGCCAGGAGTTAATAATGTTAATAGACCTGTGTCGCAAAGACAAAACTTGATTGTGATTACATTTTTACAAGGAGCCTGATGGCAAAAACTGTTGCATCATACAAGGAAGTCAAATATTTCTCTCAAGGGATGTGAATTTAACCTGTCAAACCTAATTCGTAAACTATCTCAGAAATTGAAGCAACAAAGACAGACGACCAAGGCTGAGTATACTGATAACCTTTAGTACCTGCTGGTCAACTTTTAATAAGGGTAAACCAAAGCCAGTTTAATGTTGCACTTTCCGCTCTGTGGAGACAGGCTGGACTTAAAAACAATAACCCAAATAAGTAGCTGCTCTCTGCTGTTGTGTGTTGGCTGTTTCATCATTCATTAAGTGATGCAATGTCGACAAAAGATGTTTCAAGTGGGTTTGACACAACACAGGAGATGTGAAATCTAACACAGGCAACTGAAAAAGAGTGGTGGTTCTATCTTGCACGGCAGGAACATGATTGTTATGCAGTTACAGGCAGTAAACTGTACACTACCACCTCACTTATTACTAATGCATGGCTGAGTGGAACGACAGCTGAATTCTCATAGGATGCTTTGAAATAGAAACCTGCCACAGGAACAGGCGTCTGAACTGTCGGTGAATTTACAATGTTTTCCTTAACTGGTTATTTGTTTTTCCTTCACATTTGCATATCCTAATCTTTACCTATAACTAAACTGTGATGTTTATGAAAGAGGTAGCAAAGGCATAGTTCACTGTTTTATAGCCTGTAAAACTCTAAACACAAGTAGCCATGTGATGAATAATAAATTCAAAGCTTAGACACACAATGACATGCCTCATGCATACAGAAGAGGAGCACTCACCTGTTGGTTGTGTATTGATCACAAGAAGGGGTAAATTTAGATCCAGCCTATGAAGGCCATATGAGTAATAGCAGCAAAATAATCACCCTGAACTGCCAAGAAGATCCTATCTCAGCCGAGGAGAAGTATTCACTGCTTCTGCCAGATCCCAAGCCTGTCTACAGACTCTACACACCTGAGCAGATACAAGCATGCAGGCATCACATCTTCCACTTCTTTTAGCTCTGCACAGTTGTTTAGTTTTACACTGTCATGTCTGCCCTTTAGCTTTTACTATTTTTACTTCCCTTCAGCTATCTCTCACTCCCAATCTTTCCTCTCTTTTCTCTATCTATCAATCTCGGCAGCCCTGGTGTTGAATCATTAACCAAGCTTATAACCTGGGGCCCCTCCCATCTCACCAGGTATAGGCATAAAGAGGCAAAAAGAGAAGGAGGAGAAGGACCAGAGAGAAAGTTTAAGTGTAAAATCACAGACGAACCCCTTTTTTGTATGCTATTTCATGGCGCTGATATGAATGTTCTTGAACTGGTCCACAAAATTCATGTGGAATTTTTATCTAAAACAAAGAGGACAGATATTTGGACAGGAATGTTGTAAACACTTTGGAAATGAGACCCAAAAAAAAAAAAAGTAATAGCCTATAAGAATTGTCTGAAAAGCACATAATCAACAGGGACAAATACTTCACTCTTTTTTATGTTTTATCTGATAAACTGTATGATAAGCGATTAGGCAGTCTTTTTCCTTCAACATCACACTCAACTTAAATGTTGCAGGCGAGTGTTAAATGCTAGGTCTAGTTATAAAATCAAATGTTGTCATATAACTACATACTATTCAACAATAAAGACAATATACAATGAAAACAAATTGGTACATTTTGTCCTATATTACTAACAGCAACATAATGTAGGCCTTTAGCTATTTGCAGTAACAGCCTATGCTAGCAGTCAACCACTTCCAGCAAACATACCAATGACGTAACATGATATATTATGATGTAACATGATATAGTAGCTAGTTTGCTATCTGTTTGGTAAGTACATTCATTATTGATAGCATAATTTCCTAGCCAACAGTTATGTTAGCCAAAAAAGTCTTGAATGCTAACATTAGCTTAGTAGCTTTAGATGAAAGCCTCTGTGAAACGCAGTACATCTATCTGTTTGTAGTATCTGCCATGGCCTGTACATGTGTAATCTTTTTAGGAAAATAACTTAAATAACTTATTGTAACTATGACTAACTAATAACCAATCACATCCAACACTCAAAAACATCAGCCAATTAATGCTGAAGTGCTATAGATATCGGTATTAATGATTTAATTTTGTATCGCAACCAGAATTTTTTAAAAAGTAGAGATCAATACCGATTGTAATTTTATTTCGGAAACAATGAATAGTTAGGAATGTGTTTTTCTATTCCATTTCAGCCTAGAGCACAGGTGTACTACATAGCTTATCATTATTATTCATTTTAACTTCATTTTAGCCTCCGGTGCGTGACATCAGAAGAAAGATGCTGCTGTGAGATGGTGACAGTTTTCCTTCAATCTTGATAGCTCTGCAGAATCAGGGGTTTCCTTTTTGTTTTATGAACCTGCTGAATGCCTTCCTTTGAAAGTTATATTTCCATACCTGACAGTGTAAGTTTAGGAGAAATTTTCCAAACTGAGGGTAACCAGGACAACTCAAACATTAGCGAGAAGCGAAGTGTCTACTTCTCTATGTATCTGTTTCCACATACCACTGGATGTTTTTCAGACTGCAGCATCATTAAATGAAAATAAGAGTGGCTGAAGGGTTAGCATTGTGACAGAGGGTGGAGGCCTTTATTGTTCACAGTTAATTATTGATACTCTGGTTAATCAGCAACATAAATGACCCCACAGCTCAGAGATTAAACCACTTGGATTACAGCTGTGAAACCAAAGGAGGTCAGTGATGGGCTGAGCATGGTTCAAGACTTTTCCAAACATAGCAACTTTGAATAATCAAAACACATCTTAGCTCGTGACGCCATCGGCAGTAGCTTCTGGAAAAAAAATACTCTTCTGCAGAACTGTTTTGCATGCATAAAAGATTCAAAAACCACCAGCAGACGCCAAGGTTTGAATTATTGTCATCTTTAATTTTAATTGTCATTCAGAAAGGAAACACAAATAGATATCCATTGTTCATAATGCCCAAAGTCCTTGGAGGTGATAGCTGGTATTGCAAAAACAATATGTGGTTGATTTCAGGTTCAACAGAGCAGTGACTGAAACAATTGTAACAACATTTTAAATAAAGAAAAAAGCAAGGTGAATTATTGCAAACAGCATGGCAGTAATTTACTCAAGAAACAGATTTTAACAGCACGGTTCAAGTTACATCACGATCAAAAATGACCCTTAAAATCAAACCACTTTGCTTCTGCTAAAAGCATGTTTAAAGTGAAAAATGTTTGCATTTGTAGTGCACACCATGTTTAATCCATTAAAAAACTTCATCAGCATTTTCTCAAGCGATTTTAAATGTCATCCAAGGCTCTCACATAGTAACTTGGTCGGTCAGTGTTGGAATTTAAGACGAATGCCTCCTAAATATGACAACCATGTGAGAGCTTAGAGTGGTAAACATGATTTTGACAATGTGCATTAATGTCAAAAAGAAGGCAAGATAAAACACACAAAACTTGCAATTTAAATAAAAAGTAATAATGAAAATTTTCAAGAATCAAAGATTAACTGGTATCAGCTGAATTTTAAATATAGTTTTCTGATATTGAGCACAAGTTACAAGGCAGCCAGCACACTTCAAACAAATACATACACAAGTGAACATGGTTTTTACATTAGGCTCATTTCTGTTTTCTTTTCTTTTCTTTTTTTAATGAATAAATATGTCTTAAAATACACATTTTCTAACTCTGTGAGCATTTTAAATCCAAGACTGACAGCTTTAACATCAAATGTTAAAACGGCTACCTCAAGGTATTGTGCGTACAAGAGTTTGTTTGTACAGTCAGCATGCAAGGCTTCAACTAGGGTAAAAATAATCCTTTAAGGCATGTAACATACGTCAAAGAACACGCTCTTGTGAAACTAGAGTAGCAAATAAAGTGAATCAAACAGTAAACCCTCTGTTCTGTTGTTCACAACGGTTCATTTTTTTATTCTAACAACATTCCTAAAATCAAAGCACCCATTTTTAAAGCAGGGAAAAGTTGTGCGCTCATTTTTTATAAACCTTAGGACGGCACGTGGAGGTGGAACAACATGATTTCAAGCAATTTACAATCTATTGATAAATAATTTTAAAACTATAACATTTTGATGTATATACAATAATACGCATTCACACATCATTTTGCTGTAATATCACAAATTCTCACTTATCTAAACCTTCTTTGATTGCTCATCAAAAGACGACCTGAGAAGGTGAGGAGGTAGATTAACTGCAGTGAGGTTGGATGATTGTACAGTACAGTAGGTCATTCTCTGTTACTCTGGTCATTCATCTGTTCTGTGGTATTATGGCGGCATGCAAAGCTGGACGTTGCATTTGGTTTGTTGCATTTTGTTGCATTTTATCATCACTGTGAGGCTAGTGGCTTCATCTTTTCTGCAGCTATGTAAGCAGATGCTATGTGCAAAGATAAGGTGGAAGATGATCAACTCAGCTTCTCCTCCTTAATGTCACACGCTTTCATGATATCTTTAGGGTGTTCAAAGACGGCTTGGACAAACTGCCCAAACACTCGCTCCATGTAGCTCTCACCACGGGGAAACAAACCCTGCAGGAAGGCGATGTGTCCGCCGTGGGCTGTCAACAAAAGAGCCACGTTGGGCAGGCTTTGGACGATGGCCAATGGAAAGGCTGTGTAAGCGAGAAAAAAATGCATTGAGATCATCTGAAAAAGCAAACATATATTAATGAACAAAACACTTATTTATTAAGAAAATCCAGACACATTTCTCTCAGTTACATGTCCACTGTTACTGCCAGGTCAAATTTCAAACCTTTAACCTACATTTTCAATATCCCCATATCTAGCCTAGTTGTACAATATATCTTGTCTTAATCATGCTGAAACACATCCATCCATAGAGCTGTGTGGAAAATACCGGCATAACAAACCCAGAAATAGATTTAGGAGCAAATGGTGCATGGCTTGTAAGTTTGTCAAATAAAACAAGTCCAGGCCCCAAACTAGTTAAACAAAGACAACTGCCAGTGAAGAGAAGAGATTGTTTGATCTGTTTAGATCCTACACTGAAATGTAGAATCTCTATGACGGGGTCTGGATATTCAGTGAGGAGAGTGTTATGGCTTCTTTTTGTAGCCCAAGTAGTACTTATCAATGACATATGATCTGGAATAACAACAATGGCAATTAATTTTTTCCAAACAGATATCTTTGCACTAATGCAGCCAATCTATCTGGTTAAAGCACGTCAACTTAAGGGACAAATCTGCTTGATATTGTGTTTCAAAAGCCCATCAGAGTTAAATTACTCAATGGGTCTTAATATTCTTTTTACCTTTGATCACTAAATGGGTCTAAAGTTCATTTACCTTTAAGGTGATTTGTTGATGTTTTAGTAGACAACATGATGGGCTGTTCATGTTGTGTGTGTTGTGAATTCCCATTTCTGATCTTTGTTTGGACCTAAAATATTATTTTATCAACACAGTATCACGAAATGTGAGTGTATTGATATTTTTTTACTCACCATTCTGGGGAGAGAAGGGGTCATCAGCTGCGTTGAGACACAAAATGGGTACTGCTGTATTTGGGAGCTTTTTGTAAGGGCTGGCATCGTGGTAATACTCAGTACAAGATTTATAACCAAACAGCAGAGAGGTGAAACGTTCGTCAAACTCGCGGATAGTCCGTGCCTATGACAGTGGGTAAAAAAAGAAAGAGATTAGAAAGAAAGAACCAAAAAAAAAAGACAAAAAATAGATGATGTTAGATTTAAAGACCAGGAGCACCTTCAAGACATAGTCAACATCTACCACTTTCTCCAGCATCTTCCTGTGCCTGTGGAGACAAAGTTTTTTCAACAACCTCCAATAGTTTTTAACCTACAAACAGGACAATATGAGGCTACAACTTTACTGACCTGGTGACGGCCCGACACAGGCCACTGGTGAGGTACTTGTTAAAGAGCAGCCAGTTGAGTGGTTCCTCCATCGAAGCAGAGGACTTGTGTGCATCCCAAGGGACAGAAATGGTCAAACCCGCAACCATCCCTGAGTCTGAACGCTTACGGCCCAAGTAGTTTAACAATAACATGCTACAGAGGATTAAAAAAAAGGAGAGGGAAAAAGAAAAAAACAGGAAAAGACAACAGGAAATTTTTTTTAAAATGTGCGAACTTTGAGGAAGACTGACAGAGGAGAAATGTTCAAATTTGATCATAAAATGAGTTGTTTCCAAACATCACCCTCCACCAACTCACCCTCCTAAAGACACACCAGCACCAAGCACAGGGGCATGTGGGTAAAGTCCTTTGACATGCTGCACTACATTTTCAAGATCAGAAGTATTAGCCGCGCAGTAGGTAACAGGCGTCTGAAGCGGGCAGAGAGGAAGAAGACAAGCAAAACATGCAGCATTTAAGTACTAGATTCAGTGTTTAAGCTGTGTGTAGTTACTAAAGAATTATCCTAATGGCATGTAATCCTATGAAAACACCAAAACCAACACTGCCTCAGCTTGTTTCTAATAAATCTCCACATTTCTCAAGAATCTGTGTCAGTGAGAAGCTGATTAGGTCCACTAAATCTGCAGTGTTTTTAAAAAGTGTTGGAAAAGGGAGGGGCAAATAAGTATAATAAATAATAAATAACAGTTTTTTTACTATGATAACCATCAAAGACAGCTTAACAACAAAATGTAAAGCAACTATAATCAACTAAGTCTTTCCCAGGTGTTATACTGGGGTAATGTTTCAGGGTCAAACTATATTTCTAATGACAGGCGTATTTAGTCTCCAGCGTTTCCAGATTAGACAAACAAGAAGGCTCTTATTTGCATAGAATCTGTAGGAACCAGCATGAAATCTAACATTACCACATTTCAGGCACTTTTACTTACCAATAACTCTTCTCCTCCAACGCCGCGGTTGTTGAACACCACACATCTGGAAAATAAATGCCAACAAAAGTATCTTAAGGCAGCAGCCACCTAGACATATAAGTCTAAGCAATTACGATAAATTCCACTTAGCCATGTAACCAATGACTCCTGCTAGTTTTTAAACAAATTTCCTGTAACTCCCACAATATGAGTGATTCACATTTCTAAAAATAAAGGATGAAACATTGTCATATGTCCCTGGTACACATGCAGAGTCTGATCAAAGACAGCACACAGCTGAGGAGAAGACTGACCTGTAGCCACGGCGGGTGGCCTGGCTGATGGCATGGAGTACATAAGACTGCTGGCTGTTTCCTGTCAGGCCTGGTAGGATCAGCACGGTGGGGCGAGTAGAGCATTCTGGGTAGGCTGCACTGGACTGATTGTCCACCCAGTCAAGAGAGATTTGACCCCCATCAACTGTACCAATCAGCTCACTGAGGGACAAAGGACAGACTGTCAGTAACTAAATGAGCACATAACTCAATACTCATATGTTAAAGGTGAAGAGATAAGCATACTTGCGATATGTAACACGGGGTCTGGATTTGAGGAGGGCACAGACCAGGGTTTGAAGCCGGCCCCCCCAGCACCACGGAGTGGGACTGAAGCACTCAGCCACCACAGGACAGTGCTTATGGAGGAACACACTGAAGGCTTTGCTGGAAACCAAAGCAGGTGTCTGTGAGAAAATAAAGTTCAAATGAAAAAGTATTAAAACAGAAGCCGAAGTAAAAAAAAAAAAAAAATGATGTAAGAAAAGACTGGATGCAAAATGGTGACGAGGAGGTGCACATATTTGGATGGGTATACAGCTGGTTGAGTGTGAACTAATGAGGAGTTACTCGTAGTGCTGTACTTGACAGAAAACAAAATCATGTGTAATATAAATAGCATTTATATGAGATTTTTTTTAGCACTCTTGAGATCTTAATATCTAGCCTACATAATGAGTATTTAGTGACAGTGTACTGACATGGAATTCATGGTAGACAGGCAGAAAATTGATCACACAGCTATTATTACAAGTCATATCAAGTTAATTTTCAAGGTACAAATCTACAAAAGTGAACTTATTCTCGCCTCTTATAAGATAATTTTGTGTTTTTTTTCTATAATGCCTCATTGAACTGAAACAGTTTTGATTGGGGATCTTTAAACCATGGCTCAAGTACGTCATAAAAATGCCAGTTGCATTCCTTGTGTTAAGCTGTATTCTGTTGCATTACAAAACATCTATTGAAGTGTCTATATGCTGAAGATTCATCTAAACAATAAACATCATTATAAAAGTGTAAGTAAATTACTCTTGCTCTCAAACAAAGTGCCCTCAGTTTGGTAAGGTACCTAAATCAAAAGGTTAGGCTATAGCGGATGACATACAAGCCATGCAGCACACATGAATAAACCTGTGTATGTATTTTTATAAAGCACACGGTGGGATTTAGCTGGTGTGTAAAGGAAAGACAGCGCATGCAAAAATGCCATGTTAAAGACACCATGCCTTGAGCTGTCTGGTACAAAAACAAAAAGAATCAAAGTAAATAAGAAATTATTAAAAATCAGAAAATTAAAAAAGGAAAAAAGAATGAGAATAAAAACAAATACTAAAGAAAATTAAATTTAAAAAAATAAACAAATGAAAAAAAAATGTACGAAAAAAATGTAAATGAAAAAAAATTAAAGAAAAATTAAAGAAACTCTCAAAGTGGAGAGCCTAAACTGTACGTACCTGTTATAAAATAACAAAAAAAGGCAGAGTGGATGAATACAGCAAAAGAGATAAGAACAACCTCAAACAGGTTGAAGAAATTACTGAAAAATAAAATGAAGAGGAATAAAAGTGAATACAAACTTAGGTTCTCTCTGGCCTCAGCCGCAGAGACTGACCTGACACTTGCGGCCCCACAGATAGTACAGTGCGGCCGTGAGGGAACAGATGAACACCGTGTAAGGTCTGGAAACAGACTCCCAGTATGTTCTCCATAGCTCCACATGTGCTATAAACATGGCTATATTTTACCAATATGTAGCTAAGACAGAGAGCATAAAAAAACAGTTTTAACTATGACTCGTAAACCAACAGACACCTGACGTGAGTTAGTGACCGACAACCTGCCTTCATCCCCACCACCAGCTAACGTCAGAGGGTTTCACTGGGACTCCTCGACTTGAACACCTCCCATGTGGTCAGGCAGTGAAGATAACACCGGGTTATCCACCCCGAGTCTTCTTCTCAGGTGTTATCGCCGGGAGGTGGTGCTTCTGGGTGTCAGACGATAGCTGAAGATCGTATGTTTGAACGGGTACGTCCTTCAGTACGCCAAAGCCCGCCCTCAGTGCGGACATACTACAAACATGGAAAATTCCGAATACGCATGCGCAGTTCTTCTTCTCTAGCTCGTTTTAGTGTACTAGTAGCACTACTGCCACCTTCCGTCGTGCAACCGGCTTTACAAGGTCATCATTTTCACAATAGGGGGAGGCGCTATTTTTATACAGGCCTGCTGTATGTTTGTGGACCTGTTTTAAAAAACCCACCGATAACAATGCATGCACTGCACTTTTCTCAATACCTATATGCATTTTGTCCCATTTAAGACACAATGCAGTAAAACAACAGTTATGACTGTTCTGTAATATAACAAGCTTGTTCCCTCTTGTCACTCTTTTGTGCTTTTTCTTGTTGAGGCTAGAACCACCAGTGCTTTAAAATGTAAAGGCACCTTGAGGTATTCATGTTGTTTTGGTGGTTTTCTCTTAGCTATTATACCTCTCTGTCACACAAGCTATTTGAAGATTTCTACCTTTCATGTGGGCTTCTACATTTTCTTTGGATGCAAAGCATTTATACTTACTGCACATATAAGAATAAGTTTCCCCCATTCACACGATAATCGTATCTCCATATGATATGCAGTAAATAAAATATTAAAGGGATATTCCGGCGTAAAATTAATTTAACATCGAGTAAGACACCCCGTCGAGAGATGAATGTTGCCGACCGCTTGCTTCTCTAGTTATACCAACTTAAGTAACAACCGCAGGATAGCAGTATGCTCAGAACAACACCTAACTTCATCAACAGTACATATAGGGTCCTAGCCATAGAACTAGCCACCAAACATCTTTTTAGCTTTGCCTAATTTCTTTAGCAAAGAGACTAAACACAACTCACGTACTCTTTTCCAGCAGCTGCTTGTTTGTGGCAACACCTCGGGCCAGTCCATTACTGACTACAGTGGGGTGATGCAGCTCAAGGAAGAACATTTATGATCATTTCCTCATGGAAATGCAATCAGACCGAGGTGCTAAGGCAGAAGAACTACTGCGTCTGCAGTGCAAAATAATTAATATGATGATTATTACTTCAAGGAAATGATAAAACAATGTTAATAAATGTTCTTCCTTGAGCTGCGTAACCCTGCTGTAGTCCGTAATGGACAGGCCCGAGGTCTCACTACAAACAAGTGGCTGCTGGAAGAGAGTAGGTGAGTTGTGTTTGGTCTCTTTGCTAAAGAAATCAGGCAAAGCTAAAAGATGTTTGATGGCTAGTACTATGGCTGGTACCCTATATGTACTGTTGATGAAGTTAGGTGCTGTTCTGAGCATTATTTGTGGCTACAGAGTGGGTTTTTAGTTAAGGTTTGTGTGTGGTTCCCCAGACCGCTGTGTATTGCTATCCTGCGGTCATTACTAAAGTTGGTATAACTAGAGAAGCAAGCGGTCAGCAACATTCATCTCTCGAGGAGGTGTCTAATTCAGTGTTGCAGTGTGTTTGACCTTAAGTTAATTTTATAGTGAAATATCCCTTTAAGTTATTACCTGTTATCTGTATTTGCATTTATACAAGCAGTACCCAATGAATAAACAAACACAATGCCAATAATTTCACAGAGATTTAAAGCGGTAGACAAAAGACTCAGAAGCAGATGAAATTGTGAAGTTCATCCTGCCACTGCTAAAGGTTTAGATACAATGAGGACCTTGCAAACATTTTAACAGAAACTTTACCCTTAGTCTCACATCAAATATTATTTGTAAAGTGCTTTTATTTCAGGCCTTCAGAGTAAAATTAGAGAACAGAGAACAAAGACACCACAACAGTTCTTTTTTCCCCACATGATGCAAACTTATTCCTATTGATTACATGCTGTCTGCCAATATTTGTCTTTAAATGCACCATTCAAGTGTCTTTTGAGATAACGCCTCTGTGTAAATTTTCTTCATCAAGAAAAAGTTCAAATTGAAGCCCGGGCTCAGTTGGCCTAGAAGTGTGGTATTCCTGCGACCATCTCTGACTCAATTCCACATTCATCATTTCCACGTTTGATCTTGAAAAAGCCTAAAATGAGAAGACACATAAAAATTATATAAGCTTCACAAATGTTCCGATTATGTGGCACCTTAGTTTTTCCACTAACGTACCTTTATCTCCCCAGTCACTGTTCCAGGAGTTTGCAGCCAGCCAGAAGGGTGTCCCTTTCTCCTCACCCCAGCCAAGAATCTTGATGGCATGACCACCGAGCATGTCTCCTGTCACATGCTGGTAAACACCTGCAGCACAATTATAAAGAAATGAATAACCCAAAGCTTAAAAAGGGTTATTTTTTCTCCACAGAATTTAATGTATTGGATTTTATTTTTAAACCAGTAGTACTCTTTTGGTTTGATGATCCTTGTTGTAAGGTATTAATATTGGATAGCAAAACTTGCAAACACAGGGTATGATGACATTGTCCTTTTTCAAGAAAGTTAAGTAGCCTGAACAAACTTTAGAAGTAAAATTGTGTAAATTGGCATGAGAAGATAAAAATGTTATACAGGATTGAGAAGTGATTGGTGTGTTCTGAGTGTGCACTTTCAGAGTTGCAACACTAAGCAAACCATCCTCACCTGACTTGTAAAGCAGAAAGTCTGCATACACATTGAAAGCTGCCTCTACAGGGCCAGACTTGAAAAGCTCAGTCATGATCTGCTTCTGATCAGGTGGGATGCTGTACGAAGTTTTACCTGCAGAGGGAGACAAAGACCACTGTCACACCGAAGATACAGAAGCCTCAGCACCTGCAACTACTATAGGGTGTAAAAATGTCTGTACCAAAGTGTTTATCCTTGGGATAGGACAGAGAGTACCCATCGATGCACTGCTGCACACACTTCGGTGTATCCTGTTCACCCTGACACGGAGGACGAGTCCCATTCACATGATGCTCACATGGAGCGATGCTGTAGGGTCTGCAGCCTATCAAACATGCCAGCATTATCAGTATATTTGTTTAGAACTGTTTTTAATACTTCTTGAAAGATTAAATATTCAGTCCTCACCAACTTTGGAGCCATACAGGCCTCCTGTCACAAGCCCACTTTGCACCCAGTAGTCCCATGCAGCAGAGGGAAAACCACCAGAACATCTAGACTCAAAGAAATTTTAGGTGATCTTCAGTATCTGCTCCTAAAAGACCTGAAACTGACTAATTTTCATGCAGAAATGCTCACCCAAAGCCACATGAATCACAGCAAGACAGAAGATCTTCAGCAGAGACCTCCACAGAGATTTTACCACTGCTGAGGATGCACAACCTGTCTGATATTGCCTCAGCTGCACCAAAGGCCTATGAGGAATGAAGGGGAAACAAGAGGCAGTGACTTTTATGTCCCCTCAAAATAAGAACCTGAAACTTTATCTAGTTATTTGTGCTGTTACAGGATTTTGTAAGTTTGTCTTACCCAGCAGGAGCCACAGTTTCCCTGGTCTCTGATCTGTTGGATTGTGGGGCAGTTGGGCCACTGCTTGCGAGGGTCAAAGCTGTCTGGGAGTCTTATGTTGTCAGTATCATGAAACCTGAACAAGAGAGGGAAGTCACTGAGCACTGCTGACAGAATTAAACCCAACTAGAAATCATTCAACATTTCTACTTTATCACTTGCTTAAATGGGTGAGTCACATGTGTTACTTTGTACTTAATGGCCCTAGGATGGCCTCTCTTATTGGTGTTGTAAAGACTTGAGCACCAACTATGATACTCTGCCAGTATTACTCATGAAAGACATGCAAAGTAGTTGCAGGGCTCAGCATTCTAACAGAGAGACAGTACTAATGTCTCTCACTTCATCATCTCAAAATGCTCCGGTATTTATTCACGTGTAGATTACCTTCAAAAGTGCTAAGATGTCTGTGAAACAACATACAGTTATTTGTGAGCTACTTCACCTCCACACCCAGTGCAGACAATGTGAATAAAATAAATCAACAAACAATCAAAATGAATTTTTCCCAATACCCAAATTTAGAAAAAATGCTATACTATGCTTCCAGAAACTGGTATCTTATCAAGAATGAACAAGGTAAAATCTGAACACATTTCTTTACAGGTCTGACATGAAAAGATTTGCTGTCATGTAGTCTACACTAAGTTTTTTATTTTTTTTTATTTTTTATTTTTTTTCACAATCCAGACCTTCTAAAAAGTAATCAGATGTATCTGCTATAAAACAAAGCAGATGACTGTCACCTGTGTTGTGCATGTGAGAGATTTTACATCTATAATCAAGCTTACACACCCTCATCACATATACAGTATTGAGACTTACACCTCTGGCAGTTTGGGTCCTCCTAGTAAAGTCCCACACAGTCCCTTCACATAGCTTATATCAGCCTCCTTGAAGTTCAGCCCAGCCTGCAGCAAAAAAGAGTTAAAGTTATGAAATAACATCAGTTTGTGAGCGACAGTATGCCTATGCATCCACATAGATGGTCACCATGAAGACCGAAAACACACTTGATATATTTTTGTGGATAAAAATGGGCTCACCTTCCAGGTGGTGTTGGCCTTGTTGATGTGGTTGACCATCTCTGGAGAGAGCATCGGGTGGTGGGGCCGAGCATGAGTGACAGAGACCACCACAAGCACACAGAGGAGGGCCAGCGAATACATCCTGAAGAACAGATACATGTAGATTTGAAATAGTCTGTAGTGATATCATCTCTAATCACGAGGAAAAAGTTAATAAGAAGATAAGATTGTAAAATTATCATCTGCACTAGATTTTCTAAAGTGAGTATATAGCGCTTTTCACAGACATAAGTTACAAAGGGATTTAAATTAGAAAATCATGAAGAAAATACAAGAATTAAAATAAAATGGAATGAAACTATAATAATAAAATGATAAAATTAACAGTAAGAAAATGTGCCATGGCTAAATGAGCCACAGTTACATTTTAAGTTTGAGAACAGACAGTACTCAGGTGCAAGAGAAATTCACTTGTTTACTGTGAAAACAAGAGGGACACGAACCTAATGCAAATTTTATTAACCAATGAACTAAAAGTGGGGTTTTTAGTTTGTTTTAAAATTGTTAAATTTATCTTTAGTCCAGATTTTAGTGTTATTTTTGTAGCAATAGCAAAAATGAGCCATGAATTTCTATCATTATTCAAGAAAATGAATAAGCAATCTTGACCTGGTTAAATCTATACCAGTTTATGATGCAGAAAGTTATTGCTAAGTGACTCTCAGTTTCAAGAAATATGTTTATCTGCAACAGCTGTTCTCCCTAAAATTCGGAAGGTTAATCGCAGGAAGTGCCACATAATCATCATCATATGCTTCATCTCACGGTCTTGCTCACCCTGCAAGGGTTTCTTTCTGCTCACCTTGCTTTCTCTTTTAAAAAAATGATGTGTTAAATACCTGGCTCTGATTGGTCAATACTCCATAGCAATGGACTGTTATTTTTCAAGAGTATACTGTTGCTATGAAAATTCATTTTTGCTAGGGATATTTGTGATGGTGTTAATGTTAAAAAGTAAAGAAATATACACTTACAGCCCCACACAGTGAGAGATAGTCAATGTGTGGAAGATAGTCAATGATCAAACATTTCTTATTTTGGTACTTAAATAATTATTAAAAATATATAAAAATTTCAGATTAATTTCAAGTTTGTTAATATATGAATGAAAAGATGTAAAAGATGTAACTCCTCTAATCCTCTCATCTAAATTCCTCTTTTTAAGATTTGGAATTATAAGAAAAAAACACAATTGAAAATACAGAACGATCCAAACTGTTACCTGAATTGCAGTTGCTCCAATGGATGTTTCTTCTTGTCAGATTCTCCCCCTCAGTGAAAATAATCACCGGTATTCTCACTTTTTACCGTCCTTTTTACAAGTCATGGAGTCACATGCCAGTTTATTGACTGCTGTGTCAGTGCGCATCTCATGTGACCAAGAAAGTACGGACCAAAGTTGACAGATGATGTTAAAACAGTAACTTGTCAGAGATAAAGGGAATATAGATATACACAAATAAAGTTCTGTCTCTGAATTATTACCAACTAAAGCAAAGTGCAGCACAATATCTCAACTTCGAACTTGTGCTGTAAAATAAAAGAATATAATTTTACAGTCTGGGCACTATAAAGCCAGGTTCAACCTACCAATGATCATCCAGCTTTAAAAAATAAAACACGACTTGTGGTATTCTGCAGAATAACTCAGACTGTTTAGATTCTTTTACCTCTTTATTTGTTCAAATATGTACAAATCAAAACTTCACATTACATAGCAATGTTCATAGCTCCCCTTTGGTTCTGTACAAGGTTACTCTGTGCTAGCCTTTCTACTCCCCAAAGCTCTGTTAAGGACACTTAAGCTAGCAGTCTTTCTCTTAGATATCAAATGTATCAGAAATTACATTTGTTCTCCATAATTCATCAAAGATATTATGTCAAAACTTGCTCTGGATTGCACTTCTTTGTTTTCTGATATTTCAAAGGACAAAGAGTAGAAACAGAGAGAACACAGACATTTACGTGTTAAAGTAAAGCTCTAGAGTAAGTGTATACTGTCATCTATTCTAACACTTGGTGCAGGCACTGTGAAGTGCACTCGTAACAGTTCATTTAAGTTTTGTTCCTGTATTAACGTTAGAAACAGAAGAGAGAGACACCTTTGATTTGACACACAAATATCCCAACTAGGCTTTGACACAAAATTTAGCGATAATTTTAGGTTTGGAGACTGTATTCTACAAAAAAATAGGGCAGTGTGAAAAACTGTGAATCTGACAATTACAGCACACATGGTGTAGAAAACTATTGTTTCTCTGTTGTCTTGAAATATTTAAATACACAAAAATTGCACTAAAATCAAAGGGTCAAAACATTTTAAACAAATGATTATTTTTTTAAATTAACATCAAACCACAAAACACCCTGAATGCTTCAATGTGCCATTTATGCTGGTGAATATGTAAATAATTTATCCAGATACCAGGTGGATTGATATTTAAAAGTGTAATGAGCCCAGTCTGTTACCAGAACTTCTACAGTCTATCAGGGTCCATGGTCCTGTAGTTGCAAAAACTAAAAGTGAAGGACTGAGGAAAGTGATTTAGCTTCACTCAGTCAGAGAAGAACAAGACCTCCAGAGTGGGTAAAGAGGCTTTCTGAGTCTGTGGGCCCCAGGAAAAGTAAGAGCAGCTGGGTTCACTGTCCTTGCATGTCTCCTGTGCCCTGTGCCTGTGCAGCCGTAGTGCTGAGGTACTGCCAGCTGAGGGCAGCAAGCAGCATGGCAGCGGATAGATACATGGGCGACAGGTGGGGGGTCCTGGAGGGTAGGGTGGACTGGGAGAGGGCAGATTTCTCTTGGATTAGAGAAATGATGTGCAGAGTTTTGTCCCGCGATGGGTCGGTCAGAGAGACCTTCTGTAAAATCTGCAGGAACAGCAAAGTGTTATCAGTTAGAGTGCACCAATTTGATGGAAGTATAAGAGCAGACACACACACACACACCTCCTGGCTGTACTGGGCGATGATGGTCTGCACTGCTCTCATGTTAGTGGCTTCCATCATGAGTGTCACTGCCTGTCCTTTTCTGATCTTCACCACACCCTGAAACACCATGGGGTTGTTGTAGCACGTTGATAGTGTAGCTATCGCCATCACCTGGTCAAAAGAGGAGCCACATCAAGAAAAGGAATGCAAGAAAACTAGGAATATCAGTTGTTTTCACAAATCCTTAGGAAAAATAAAAATCTTTTGGATTTCAAATACATACAGAACCTAAATGATATTGACAGGTCAACTACTGTTAAGGCAGATATCACATGTTTATACTGTAATAGTGTAAATGTTGTTCTGAAGTGCACCATTATATAATTTTGGAATTGTTTGGTCAAAAGTTTGTAGTTAGGCCTTAGGTTGCCCATGTTCTTTGCATTGCTATGGCTTATTTTGCAAATCCGCACTTTACACTTTTAACTTTTCACAATACATGGCAGTTATTTTCCAGTTTTGGAATTAGCCTTGAGGCTAAAACATACAGGATGCGTATTTGGAGCGTGGCAGCAGCGTCACATATCACGCAGCAAATAGGTTGCCATTCTAATCAATGTGGTATCACATACAGGACGAATATCAGCTCCATTGCAGCATTGCATAAAGAGCAGCTCTGCTAAAGATACACGGCGAGCCGATTTTTGTTGCTCTACGCTTCCAATGCGTGTCAATCCACACAAAGAAGGCTGTCTGAGACAGAAAGTCAAGCACAAAAACCGTGCATGTCATCCGATATTTCAAAATAAAACACCATGTGCGAACTCCCGACTGTGTATCAGTTCGTGTAGATGAGATATTCATCCTGGTTATGGATTAATCAGTAACACAGAACAATCCGATGGTCAATCCCTGATCCATGTGGACCCCAACTGGATTTTTTACTGCACCGCATATAGGAACATAGTTCACTTTATTAAACACGAGTAAACCTGCAAAAACAAAAACTGTAAAATCACATTGCTTTTTCACACAGAGTAGAGGCTCAACAGTCACTGAATTATATCCAAATCAGCAGGAAATAGACCACAGAAAGGCAAAACAACCTGTTGTGAGCATGTTGTTTCCTCTATACTGAGCCCAGCTGACCGAGGCTGCACTACGCTGCTGTCACGCTCCAAATACGCATTCTATATGTGAAACCAAATGCTGCTCTATGGAGTAAAAATGGAACGCGCTCAATACGGATCCTGTATGTTTTCGGCTTTGGACTGAATATTTTTTAGTGATCTTGTGTACATGTATGGTGTTTCTTATACTGTGTAGTTTTTTATTATGTTTGGTTTAGAGACTTTTCGGGTCTTATTCCTACTGTATTATCATTTTGTACCCTGTCTTTCGTGTGCTCCAGCTGCAACACTTATTTCTAAAGAGAATCTGATTCAGCAGAAAGCTCTTTGTTAATACTTTACAACACTAAGCCCTGTCTGTGGGACATGATACGGTACAATATGGCAGATGGTCACATAATACAAAGTTAATTATTCTCTAATGGTGCTTTCTGTTTAACCACCATGCAAAAGGTTTTAACTCATTATAGCTCAAAATTTTTAATATATCACCACTGTTCTGGTAATCTACAGCCAGTATCAGGCTCCAAACTACCATACTGGCCAAGATCTAGTGACTAGTCTGTATACCTGTGGAATGGCACAGAAATTGAAGACGCTCTGGTTACGCAGGCGCGACAGGTAGGCGATGACATCCGGTACATGTCGCAGCGCATCAGTGACCAGCAGGTTAAGACAGGAGAGAGCAGAGTCCAGCTTCTCGGGTCGGGCCAAGTCCTCCAGATGACCTGCAAACTGACTCCAAGCCTGCGCAGACAAAAAGGGTCAGAACAATGGGTTTGTCCTCAGCACATAAGGACAACATAGACTATATAAATACCTTTTGTCTAGATATCAGTTTCATAACTCTCACTGGAGCTGATAAAGTATGGACTATGAAATCTGGAGTATTTACTTCCAACAATGCTCCGGTCAGACTGACAACCATGCTAGGATCACATCTTACCTCTTCTGGCCAGAAAGCACGTCCTTCTTGCGTGTCTTCTAGATAGTCTCTGATGATATTTGTCTTCTGGAGGAACAAGCCCATGGAGTTGGCGAGCTCTGTGTCCCGCCCCACCTCAGGGTCCTCCAGCTGGGACGCAGAGAACAGCTTGGACAGACCGATGCCAACCAGTCCAGCTACATAATGGCAGTACTGCATAGAGGACAACACATGACAACATAGTATAAGCTTACACAATCTTAACACTGCCTATCTGCCACAATCTACCTGTTGACTGATATTATAAGACTGAAATAGGTCTATCACAGATATATCAGCGTTGGAATAACACCAGAGCAGTGCTCATCAGAAGGAAGACATTTTTAAAAAAATCTTTTGATTTATTAATAAATCTCCTGTAGTGATTTTAAGAGATATTCCAGCGTAAAATTAATTTAGGGTCAGACACACCGTAACACCGAGTTAGACACTCCCTCGAGAGATGAATGTTGCCGACTTCTTGCTTCTCTAGTTATACCAACTTTAGTAATGACTGCAGGATAGCAATACACAGCTGTCTGAGGAGCCACATACAAACCTCAACCAAAAAGCCACTCTATAGCCACAAATAATGTTCAGAACAGCACATAACTTCATTAACAGCACATATACGGTCCCAGCCATAGTACTAGCCACCAAACATCTTTTTAGCTTTGCCTAATTTCTTTAGCAAAGAGACTAAACACAACTCACCTACTCTCTTCTACCAGCCACTTGTTTGTAGCCAGACCTCAGGCCAGTCAATTACAGACTACAGCAGGGTGACGCAGCTCAAGGAAGAACATTTATGATCATTTCTTTATCATTTCCTTAAAGTAATAATCATCATATTAATCATTTTGCACTGCAGATGTGGTAGTTCTTCTGCCTTAGTGTCTCGGTCTGACTGCATTTCCATGAAAAAATGATCATAAAGTTAAAAAGATGTTTGGTGGCTAGTACTATGGCTGGGACCCTATATGTTCTGTTGATGAAGTTAGCTGCTGTTCTGAACATTATTTGTGGCTATAGAGTGGCTTTTTGGTTGAGGTCTGTATATGGCTCCTCAGACCCCTGTGTATTGCTATCCTGCGGTCATTAGGGTTGGTTGGTATAACTAGAGAAGCAAGAGGTCGGCAACATTCATCTCTTGAGGGGGTGTCTAACACAGTGTTACAGTGTGTTTGACCCTAAATTAATTTTACGCTGGAATATCCCTTTAAGTATGGGCTGCTGATATTGTTTGGGTTAGTATAGGCTTATTACAGATGCATGAGTATATGAGTTTATGACATCTAACATGCTATATTATGACAACTATTTTTAAAAGGAGTAAAATGCAGAATTTATGTATGAAGCAGACATGTAACAGAATATCATGTCTCAAAAGACCAAAAACTATTCATACAAATATCCTTTGTAATTAAAAAGTTTGGTAATTTTATCATTTATTCAAGAATACAGCCTTACCGGTGATTTAACATAGTGATATCAGTGAAAATCTATTCAGGGTCAAGACTAATAAGGGGTCATGAGCTAGCAGTTAGAGCCCTATCACTTGTTATAGCTCTGAAATGGTTCCCTGAGATCGGTCAAGGTTGTAGCATATTTGTTAGTTTACTTCTTAATCCATGTTTACTCTGAAAATAGGCAATATCTCCCCTGAAATCTTGGCAAATCTTAAAAAAAGGGCTAACAAGGTTACCAAGTCCCACTCCTTCATGGATCCCACTTTCTTTTCCAGGAATTCAGCCATCCCCACTCCCATGCGGTGGCAGATATCTGAGATGACATCTCTGTACTCCTGGGCGAGGTTTCTAAATTCGAGTGATATCTGGAGAGCAAGTTCACATGAAAATTACAGTTAATGATTTACAACAAACACAGCTCTGCGTCTCTATTGATGTTTTACTGGGTTCTGCATGTCATTTAAAAGGACTTTATCAGTACATAAAGCTCTGATATTCTCTCTTAATGCCACGCAACTGACCGTTGGGAAATCCTCCAGAACCTGTCTGTCTTTCTCCTGACTCTCTGTGAAGCACCACTCATCCCGGTACAGGTAGGTGTGGAAATCATTCAGCATGGGGACCTTCTTGTCCAGAGGGATACTCATGTCATCCTCGACTGTGTCCAACGCTCGCAGCACCAGGTAGAAAATACATACTGCATGTCTAGAAGGTAGAAGACAAAGATAAAGGGGAGAAAATAAAAAACGTTACACCAGCATTAACAGAACTGAAGAGCTGTCACACCACTTATTCACACACATAGAAACAATTTTCCCCCTTTGACAGAGTTATAAAAAGGCACACACAAAAACACACACGCTCAAGATGTGCGTTTAGAATCAGCTGTCTACTCTTGACTGACAGTTCTGACCTGAAAGGTGATCTTAAATTAGACGCTGAGCAGCAGCAGACTTCTCTATTCATAATGTTCGCAGTTTAGGATTCCTGCTGCATGTCACTACAGGTCACCACAAGAATCTGACCACATCGTGCTATTTATCACCTGAGGTTTAATGTTACTCTGTCTTACAGACGCAATACACCTCATCATATAGGGAATGATAATGAATTTCATCTGTTTTATTACTCATTAGTCACTCTGAGTTGCTAAACGAAATCGCAGATAAATTGATGACTGATAACAGAATGTAAACCTGGAACAACTCTCAGAAATCATTGCTTTTTTTTTTAGTTATTCATTCATCAAATTCTGACACAGGAAAAGTATAGGGTCTGTGGTGCTATATAAACATATTCTGTTTAATAACACAGCACGTATTTGGTTGAATGATTAGGACTGAAGTGATTGGAAAGTTATGCATACTTTGACTGTCAACGATTTACTTGCAGTCCTAAGTGACAGCCTTTACTCTTATTATTACTAGTTTTACTGCACCTTATCATACAGAAGTTTGCTTTCATGAATAAATTTTAAAACTTATATATTCTCAGCACTAATAAATAGGGTGTCCCGATACGATATAGATATCGGATATTGGCCCAATATCAGCAAAAAAGGAATATTGGATTATATCAGCCTGCATCTAAAATCTCTGTGTGAGCACTCCAATACAAGCACTCCATTCCAAACTCCGTTCCGACACCTCTATCTAGCAGCACCCTGATACAGCAAGCTCAGCCCACAAAATCACAACAACAGTGTGTACTAAGATACTAACACAGAAGCAAGGAGCAGGAATGATGTCGGCCTTCTGGCAGTATTTTTTGTCTCAGTCTGAAAAAGACATTGCAGCTGAGTGAAAAACTTATGCACAATTTTATGCCAATATCGGATCAATATCGGTATCGGTCAATATTGAAGTCTATAATATTGGTAATGTGACGGAAGTTGAAAAGTTGTATTTGGGACAGCCTTCATGATGACTGCTGTTAAAATGTCGCTTTTTATCCAAATTTATTCGGTGAATACTTAAACTCTTCCAAAATCTGTTAAGGCCTCGGGTCAACCATCTACTGCATTATACTTGCTTTCTTGGAGCTGCTGCCTGTGGTTGAATTGATGAGCTTTGTGCCTATTGTTGTCTTGGATAAAGGACACGGTACCTGGCACAAACACCTGGCCCTCATCTGTGCTATGTCTGCAGTCCTCAGATCTAACCAGCAATTAAGTTTTGGACTGTTATAGAGATATGTACGGTGGCTGAGAACCACCACTGCTGCAACTAAAAAAGGAATGCAAAAAAGTCACAACAGAAATTACCGATGCAAAAAAAAAGAAACCGAAAAAGAAAAGAAACGGTGCAGATAAAAAAAGCCTTAAAGGAAGTTAACAATGCAAAAGAAAAGAAACTGAAGCCCGAGCTGCAAATTAAAAAAGAAACTGTGCAGATAAAAAAACCACAACAGGAGTTAAAGATGTGAAAGAAAAGTGGCGATGGAAAAAAAAAAAGTTACTCACTGCAAAAATATAAAAATGCTAACAAAAAAAGCCACAACGGAAGTGAGCTGCCGGGGACCAACAATGATGATGCACCAGTGTTTTACGATTTAGGCACAGTTGTGTTTCTTTTTTTTTTTTTTACATTCTTTTTTTATTTGCAGCAGTGTCGGTTCTCGGCCACCGTAGTCATGTAACTAATGCAGTACAAGTCTAAACTGCAGTCAACAACCCGTCTTTCTGTTGCACACAGGCTTGTTTTGCAGGGCACAGTTAGACTGAAGAAAAGGGAAGTAGGCAGCTACCCTCAGCCAACGCCCCTGGTTCTGCCCCTCAGCAAAGAAAACATGCCTGCACAGAGACACGCCCCTGCCCACCTGGGGCCAGCTAAACTCAGTCCCACTCTTTTACTCACCTTAACTCCCCGTCCAGAGCCTGAATAACAGCTGCAAAACTCCGACTGGTCTGGTTCAGGTACAGATAACACGTCCGCAGACTCTCGCTCATGGACTCCTGGCAGGAGACACAGAGAAAAGCAGTGTGTCGGTAAACCCCTGCAGGTCTGAGGGCACTGGAGGGTCGGGCGGCCTCCTGCAGGCCCCTCTCCCCCAGCCTCCAGCCCAGGAGGAGGGACCGAGGGGGAGTTGATCCGGAGCCCCGCGGAGTAACCGAGAGAGTCCGCTTGAGGACAGACAGAGAGACTGGACACTTGCAACAAGCTCCAGCCATGCGTGTGACCCAACAGCACCACCGAACCTGCAGCTAAGAAACGGACTTGTGCATGTCGTCGCCACGTCAGGTGGAAATGTTTGAAAGACGTAGTCCATGTAGAGGACAAGCGTGCGGAGAGGTCGAGCGAGGTGACAGCGTTTTAGCAGGACGTGTGTAAGAGCTAAAACAAGAGCTCCGCTGATCTAAAACCACTCTGCTCACCAAAGTTTACATAAGCGGGTCCCATCCAGGCGTTTGTAGATCAGCTGTTATCATTACGCCACTCCCCCCTCCTCTACCCAAAACAACAGCGACGTGTTTCCTAATCTGCCCGTTTGCAAAGAAACGTGACTGTGAAACTACGCTGCAGCAAAATGTACTGAATTATACATCGGAGGAAACATAAGATAGTCATTTTGTTATACGAATGCACGGAATCGCGTTTTAAATGGAAAACACACCGGCCCACGCATTTATATCTGCGTATTAACTATAGCATTAAATCGTCTACCACTGAATGACCTACTTAAGCTTTGGCATCTCTATCACCACCACTTGGGCACTCCTGTCAACTGTGGTTAAATTCTCTAACAAAGGGCTCTTCTCTATATTATCCACCCATTTTTACAGAACCAAAAACACGAAGTAGTCTGTAACAAAAGCCTATTGGGGAGAGTGGGGTAAGTTGAGCCACCCCCTGTTTCTTGGAAATGGTAAAAGAAATTGATCGTGTGACCAAATATTTAGGAGATGGGCATCAATTCATGGAGTCTGTGAAGGTTAGATCACACGGGTGAAGGGGTTAGACATTTATTCACAAAAAAAGAACAAAAACATTTTTCACTCTAAAAAGTGAATTTAGTCTGTCACAAGTTTGATTAAAATTGTGTTCAGACCAAAGAAGATCATTTTAAATTTGTTTGTGTCAATTGTGGTATCTATGAGCTACAACATGAGGTCAAAAACCTAACATAAAAGTCCACCATTTTAGCTTAGAGGACTATTAAAGTCATCATAGTAATTCTGGGGTAAGTTAAGCCTGTATGATGAGAGGATCAGAGTTTCAGTTCAGATTGTTGAAATGTGTTACTTTTTCTTTTCAAAAATACAGCTGTGAATGTTCTGAATCACTTAAAGGCATTCTCATGTTAAAATGGCTTTTTACAAAATAGCTTTTAAGCAGTTATTTCCAATAATAATAAAAAGAATTATTGTAGCAGTTGAATAGCGTATAAAAGATAAAAAATACTCATGAATGTGAAGAAGTGACTGTTATTTAGGGAGAGAGAAGGTGAGGGAGGGCTGGGGTGGAGAGTGGGGGGGTAGTAGGGATACGGCTCAATTTACCTCGCTCCTATGGTCAACTTACTCCATACACAGGGTTAGTTGACCTTAGGAGACCACTTTTTTTTGGCATGCTATATTATCAAGACAGTTATGTTTACACTCATTCTGTTGGTTTGCAGGGATGCACAACATCTTGAAATATATGCAGATACACTAGTTAGAGACAAAACTATGATTGCCTTGATGTAGTGATCTGAAATATGAAAAATGTCTCATCTCACCCCACTCTCCCCTACTGCTATCAATAAAACAGGGATCATGTTTTTTCCTCCTGTATTACAACTGCTTACAATTGTATAAATTTGTAAAAGTTTGAAACAACCTTTTCTTTCTTTGTCATGATGGTTTTTGTGTGTGGAGTTTTAAGGTAGAAAATGAATTTAATCCATTTTGGAATAAAGCTCTCAAAAGAAAATGTGATAAAAGTGTAGTGCTGTGAGTATTTGGATGCACTGTATGATCTGTCACTATAAATTAGATCAGGACAACTGTGGAGGTATAGTGACATCTACTGGTAAGGGCGCAGATAGCCATCAATTGATATTTATTTTGCTGTTCTTTTCTAAACCTCTTGAAGAATTTACAGGTGCAACTAAACTCGCAATCAAAAATGAATGAACTCATAAGCCCCTTTTTAACACCAGAATTATCATATCCTATAGCGCAGCTGAATGATCGCTGACTTTTTGTATGAGACCTGCTCCTACTGCGGGCATAAAGGACTCACTTTTCTAGAAGCACAAACACTTCTATTTCTAAGCCATTCAAACAATTAAAAACAAACCTAAAAACACAACTTTTAGATATGTTTTGTCAATATAGCTCCTCGTTTTAAGTTTTCTTGAAACAGGATTTTTTTTTTTTTCACAAAATGACATCTTGTTGGGTGTCATAATTGGAGTGCAAGAGAGGTGTGATGCATGATTATGAATCAATAGCACCTGTGCATACAACCAGGCTCCATCCCATCACCAACCTAACTTGCAAACTGAACCCTTGCAGACATTTGTAGTTACTGTGCTATAATGACAGTCAGCCCATCCAGTCTACTCATTTACAGACACAAAGACTGGAGCAATTCAGGACATTTGATCATTTACCATCTCTGTATTATTATGTGGTGTTGTGGAGTTTCCAACCCACATTAGACGAGTGACATTTGGTTAAGTTTGACTAAGAAATTTGGCTTGTTTATTCCAGATTCAAATTTTTTATGCACTATTAGAACTAGAACTTGCATCTCAAGGACGTATGCAAGTGTTGACAACTGCACCAAGTTTACAAGAGATCTTCAAAGAGTTTTGACAGAATTACACACAACCAGTTTTAACCCATACATTAAAGCCTATCCATTAGAATGAACAGGTGCGATGTATTTAGAGTTGACTGTCACCTGCATGGTGGGATTCATGTGAACAGAGTTGGTGCAGCAAAGTCTGTCATGTTGATGGAAGGAAATATACTGAAGCCTGGACTAACAGTGAATGTGTTATTTTATAAGACAGCACTTGATTAAATAAAAATTCTATCTCAATATTATATCATATATATAAATAAATATAGTATATAGTTTTAAAGTATATATATATAGTTTTCATTGTACTGTTTGCACTACACTACAGAATTTTATCTTGTATATAGTCTGTACTATTCTTTCTTTTTTCTAACAACTATTTTTGTACTTGTAATTCTGTCTCTGTTTTTAATCTATTGCACTGGAAATGGAGAAGCTCTCCAGTCTTGTTGTAATTTCAGTATGATGACAGTAAAGGACATTCTGATTCTGATTTTGATTAAAAGTCATTAAGATGCACATGAAGCCAGAGTGTTGACTTTTGCAGCCTGGTAGACAATTTTATCGTTAATCTTATTGTGTCTTGACTATGCACACAGCTACTCTTCAAATTTACCTTCCCTGCAGTGAAGAAACCCTGAGTCAGATTGTGATTCTTATTTTTAGATATGAATGTGGATATTCAAGACTAGTTGAACTTTTGACTGTGTCATTTATCAAGGTCTAATAAAGGCCCCATTGGCTGGCTATATGTTGCAGACTATGCTTTCTCTCTCCCTCACTTTCTCTCTGTCTCTTTATCCCCCTCTCTCCAGGTCACATTGGAGTAGGATTAGACTTAAACATGCGCACAGCATCTCTTCCCACTGATGAATCCTCCAAGCTCATTATGTAATTGAAATCCCGAGTCAATGGATATATCTGCCTGTGTATATGTGAACCAGCACAGGTGTGCGGGCACAGATCTAATTAGACCTGAGAGCTGACTGTTTCCATCAGCTCATCAAGAGGCAAAAATGAGAGCACCATACAGGGCAATACTTTAGAATTCAGACTGTATAGACTACAGTGGGCATATATAGACCTACTTGTTATTAACACTATGTTGTTTACAGTGGCTACAGAAGTCTAGAACTGAACTGATGCTGATTGTGTGATAAATAGAGCTGTTGAAGGTGCAACCACATATCCTGCCTGACTGTTTTAAACGGTATATAAAGAGTCTATTCTCTCAGAATTTAATTCAATTCTTTTTTCTTTCTTTTTTTTCTTTACTCACATAATCCAATTTTGGCATGACGGTGCTGCAGCCTCCCATTTTGAATTTAAACAGGTTCAGTATCTCCTCCGGGTGGCCCAGAGACTTCAGGATGTCCATGTTGCTTCAGGTGTTTAGCTGCTTCCTCTCACAAACTTGTGTGTAACCCCGCCGCGTTGCTCCCCATTAAAACGATGTGTTCCTGAGATACAGCAGCAGCACCAGCATGGAGAGGACACCGTTCACAGCCTCAATCCGTCGTCAGATCGACTGACGCCTCTGATTGGCTGGCGAGTCATGGGCTTACAGCGCAGGGACTAATAACCGGGCAGAGCGTCTGGTGTGATGCCCCGCCTCAGAGGACTGTCAAAGGAGAGCGGCCTCTGATTGGTCCGTTCTCTATCCGAGAGGGAAACACTACCTGCTCAATGAAATTATATAATCCAGGGACTGATACCTGTTGGCTCTGACAACCAGACAGTGCTCATCAACTCATTTACTGTCTGGACACAGTTTATACTCTTTATTTTTACTCTTTCTCATTTTAAGTGTGAAGCTATTCAAGTATTCGTTCCAAAGTATGTTGCCCAATGTTCAGGCAGTGCAGTTTGAACAATAGTTATGTATAGAAAATCATCTTTTCAAAGTCCAAAATATAAATGTAGGCTTTTGATTTTTTTTTTATGAATTAACTTTGATAATCCTTTTATATATTCAATCCGTCTGATTAAATAAACTGTCTGTAACATTGTTTAGATCATAAACCTTACAAGACCTTATGGTAAAATCTTAAAGTCACAGTAGTACTGAACTCTGTTTTCTGGTTGTTTACTGTATTAGTATCACATCCATACCTGTGTTTTGTTGGCACTGATCTTTTTCTCTTTATGTATTTTTCTTATACACATATTTAATACTTTTTCTTCTCTTGCAAAGCTCTTTTATTTTCTACACTGGTTCTTGTTTTTTGTACCCGATGTGAATGTGCATGTTGTATGTACTGCTGCTGTTAACAATTTTAATTTCCCCACTGAGGGATGAATAAAGGAAAATCTAATCTAATCTAATCTAGAATAAAAAAAACAAGTAGGTGCCTTTTTACACCCTCATGACAAAGTAAGACAACTCGATCATTTTAAAGAATAAAATACTCTCTAATGTTCTGTAAGTGCCTATAAGGATATATTCATTGAGCAAAAATGAGACTACAGGTGTGAAGTAAAGCCAACTGAGCCTGAACAAAGTGGAGTTGTATCACTGCCAAGCATCTTAAACAAGTCAGCAAAGGACATCCAAGAGCCACAAACCAAGCACAGAAAGTTCTGCCAACTCCATCTACCTGTGTAACTCTGAGCTGTTGTCTACTCATAATGACAGTTTTACATAAACGTTAAAGCTCCTGTGAGGAGTCATTTTGACATTTATAAAATACACCGAAATTGATATTAATTCCTTTTTTTAATATAAATTATAAGCAAACAAGACCATAAGCAACAAGATTGACAGTTGTCATATTGTCATTTTTGACACTTGAAACAGGTGTGAGAGGATGGGTGTCAGCCAAACAGTTTATTTTAATCCAATCATCTTATATTTAAACTTAATATCTCATCTTGCAATACCTTAAATGTGAAACATGGAACTGAACAGAACAGAGAATATTTGCTGTTTGAATGTTATATGAATGTTTAAAAAAAATGTTCAGTTTGTTGTTAATCACTTGGTCTGACATATCCACTGGTGGTTGAAAGCTTTTTAAAAACACTCTGAAAAAAAGATTCAGTCTCTTCAGACGGTTTTGTTTATCATTGAGCCAAAACAAGCATCAATATAATTCAGTCCATTTCATCACTAAAAACTGTAAACTCTTCATGGGGGCTTTGAGGGGAGAGCAAATCTCTGGATGTTATCTGATCTAATAAGAAAAAAGGAGGCCTATGTAAGTAGCAATGGTTGAACACAAGTATCCATATTTGTGGTTGCCTATACAATCAAAGACCAAATAAAATTAACTGAGTCAGACCTGAAACAAAATATTGAAATGATTCCAGAGAGCCAACATGTACAAAACCCTGTGGGAGCAGTTGCTTGCATCAAAAACTATCATGAAGGAATGATCACTCATATTCATCTTGTTGCTGTTGTAGGTCTTAGAGAGCCATAAATATTGATTGTAGTCAATTATATCACCAGAAAGAGATGGAGATAGAAGCTTCAAATGATGAGGGATACCTGAACACAGGAATATCATTAGCTCTAGTGCAGTAGCAATTTTTTTTCCTGGTGTTTAGATTGAAGCCAATGCAGATGTGCAAACAAAGTGCAGTTCCACAAGTGTCCACTAGGAGGTGTCTCTTAAAGGCAGGATTCACCATGAACACCCATGTTAACTAGTACATTATTACAGCAAAGTTAAACATGTTCACAGTCTGTTAAAAATCATTTATTTCTTATGTATCCCATATTGACAAAATATATGTAAAAGTTGTGTTTTTAGGTTTGTTTTTAATTGTTTGAATCCCATTTATTTCCCATGAATCACCCACATAAATGTAACATCAGGCATTGAAAAACATTAGCGGGGGCGTGGATTTCAAGCTGGCATACAGCAGTTTTTTAGCAAGGAGGGCAAAGGTGGCCTCTGCCCAACCTCTTTGCATTATTTGCCACATTCAAAGAACTCAGGGGCATCACAAAAGGTAAAAGGTAGTAAGAAATTCAACAGAGTGTTAGTTGAAATACAGTGGCCGAGAAGTGTCTAAAGATTTGTATTTTCAAAACGCTTTGCAAAAGAAAAAAGCCCCCCCACACACACATACACACACAGATACCGTACCCCACTCAACAATACAATTTCATCCAAAGCCTCACACAAACACAGACACAGATAAACACACGCTAACACATTACACATACGCACACTAAGATAGTGAACATGAGGCTGAGTACTGATGAACCAGTTGAGAGAGCGCCATCAGAGAAGCCGTCAGCACCATGAGCAGAGAGCCGCCCACAGCCACAGGACACCAACACAGGGCCAGAGGAGGGATGGGGCACACACCAACCTCCACCGGGAACCCCGTGACCGGCCCCTGCAACCACAGACGACCACAGCTCCCGGTGCCTAGGGCTCCCCCAGAGGAAACACTGGAGACCCTAAAAATGATAAAAATATAAAAAAAGTAAAAACTAAAATATGAACCACAGACCACCTAGTGAAATAAATCCAAATAAATATTGTAGCAATCAAGACAACCCTGGGTGTGAATCTCACACATTCCTCACAGGAAAGTTCCTTATCTGGTCCCAGGAAACAGGATATAAATCTTTCCAGACTTGTTTACACTTTCAGGTTGCCTAAGTGACCCAACCGGAGGTTGACCAAACTTCTGACTCTTCACGATTGGTCAATTCAGAGAACAGAGACAGAGTTTTTATTACCTTTTAAACTGACTCCATCACTGACCATCTAAATAAATATTAACGTCTCAACCCAGATCTCCCATTTGAGATTTAACGTCTTAAAGTGTGTGAACATACGGACCCCAGGAAAAGGGGGAGACACTGACCTCCAGACCTCGGTCGTAAAACCCTGTTCGACCATACACTGATAAAGACTACATTCCTTTGGTGAAAGAATACAAATGACTGATCCTGACATCTTATGCATTCAGCAATGTACTAATCTGTCTAATCATGAAATTTGTGTTAAAATGAGATGTTTCCCGTTTTTCTATGTGCTCCAGAAGCCAAATTATAACTCCGGATATTTACTCTTTTGTTGTTCACAGTTTCCATGTGTTACTATCTGTTTCATTTCAGAGTAATTTAGCATGTTCAATGTGATACTTAAAACATAATGAGAATGCTTGATGTGATCCTACACTTCATTCATATGTGTTTAGTATCAAATTATTTATCATGAAAAACAAGCATTCGATGATATTAATCATAGTGAGTGAGTATCAGATCTGACTCTTTTACCAGCCAAAAGTATAAGTTAGATCAAATAATCAGAGATCCGAGGTCTCCTCTGCTTGGAGACCACACGACCCTCCTCTGTCTCCTCACACACACGCCGGAGCCACTCCCAGTGTGAGAAGATAAAACCAGTGAAGTCGGGTTGCTCACTCTCTTGTGTGCTGACTCTCTTGTCTCTCTTAGGCCCCTTACTCTTGGGCCCTTCTCTTCTGTCCACACCCTTCTGTGGTCCTCTTCTTCTTTGTTCTCTCTTAGAACTTTTTCTTAGTCTTCTAAGTTTTACGCCACGTGTTGATTCACGTTGATTTTCCTTTAACATCGTCTTAGTTCAAGTTTTGAAACTTTTTGTGCGCATAGCAATTCAAGATTAAGCCTTTGATTGATTTTTCTTTAATTTCGCGAAGCCATTTTTGAAGGTTTTCTCTGCTCGAGTCTCGTTTTCCTGAGTTATCTGCGTGATTTTCAAAGTCACCTCTGAACGCAACCCAGCAGGCCCAGGTCATCCTCTGTGCCAGAGTTTTTGAGTGAGACCAAAGAAGTACCCAAACGAGCGTCCACAGGATCCACAGGCGCTGGCTTTGCTTCGGGCCCGAGTGCTGAAACTCCTGGCTCATCCTTCGGCTGACTTCAGTCGTCTTCTGAGCTGAACCGCTCGAACCACCAGTAGCCCCGGACCTTCGGAACCTGCTCCATCTTCTCCAAGGACCAGTCTCACTTAAGTATGCAAACCTCCAGAGCTCCAAAGAGGGCTGGTGCTGTCTCATGCGTTCATAACTTAGATATCCACCTATTTCTGGTGATCTTAGATTCCTCCAAATCCACATCAGAGTTTATCTCGACACCAAAGTTAGTGTAGGTTAATATGTTAGTGCATATTCACTCACTATCATTAACTTTAGTGCTCCTAGCCTGACTCAGAATCTTTATTTATTCACCTATTATTATTTATCTTCATTATCTTATCATCATTTATTGCATGTGTGTTGTACCATCATTTATCCTGTAATAAACAGATCCTTATTTTTCTAAGTTCCTGTCTGTTAGTGTTCTTCCAGAAGTGGAGTCCCTGAAATTAAAATTTCGACTTAAGATATGAGACTGATTAATTAAGACTGATTAATTAAAACTGACTTGATGTTTGATTTCTGAATTAAACTTTTGTTTTCTTTATTTTCCCACCATTAAGGGTGGGTGGTGCCCCTTTCAACGAGTGCATAAATGTCATAATTTGAGATTATTAATCTTCAGACATTTATTATAAATTCCAATCGCTACAGTATTATTTTGGTGCGGCCTTGTGAGGCTCATTTCAAATCGCTACATATATTTTGGTGCGACCGTGTGAGGCTCATTTCAACCGCTACAATATAAAGTAAGAAACCCAGGCTGACTAAAATAATGAAGATAAAACAAATAAATATTCATTAAAAGCTAAGCTAAAGAGGTGGGTCTTGAGCCTGCTCTTAGAAAACATGAATGTTCTCTGCAGCCCTGAGGTCCTCTGGCAGGCTGTTCCATAGACGAGGGCCGTAATACTGGAAAGACGCCTTGCCAGTGTGTGTTCTGAATGACTAGGAGATGACTAGGATAATGACTATAATTGCCATTCACTTGTGTCTTCTTTATACAACTGCATGGTAGCACACCCTCACAGTCAGCTCTCATTTCATTTTTTTTTTTTTTGCCTCTAGTTCTTACTTGCTTTTGGTTTGTGTGCAGCACCCTCCACCTCTCTATCTCCACCCAGTCTCAGCAGAATCAACAGTTTCATAATTCATCCATCTGGTCCCATCAAGTCATCAGCCACCACCACCACCAGCTTCAGGACCCCACTGGGGGATTTTCCTGCTGCAGCACAGATCAGGTATCCTACATCCTTAATAAATCACCCCATTGAGTCCAATCGCCAAAGACTTTCTATCAAGCATCATTCTAATAATTGTCAAATATATGTTTTTTATTCTTGAAAGGTCTTGATTGAAATACAAGAAACCTATATAAACAAGGAACTACTTGTGTTATTGTAATAAAAACAGATTTAGCTCAAGGACACACAGTGAATGCAATTGCTCTGCAAGAGTAAATACACTGACTGTGTTGCAGGCTGGAGATGATCTAGACTGCTGTGAGCATAAGAGGAGGAGCTCAGTGCTGACAGTCCCACCCTCTCAAGCAGCTGTCTGAGTAAATGTGTTGAGAACGTCATAGAGCTGTCTCACTCTTAACCTGGACAATTGAGATCAGAAAAAAGAAGATCTGAATTTGACTGACTGATTCCTGAGTGAAAAGGGTCAAGGAGTCTAGATGACATTTTCCATGTGAGTACACAACACCTCTGCTTCTAAATTTGTTTTTGGCACCAAAATGGGTTAAATCACTTTTCTACATAACATACTGTATAAGGACAGACCTTAGCTAATGACTGTACTGGGGCTGCTCTTTCATCCTTGATCTTTTTCATTCAGGTTGAGTCGTAAGCGGCGTCTTCTTGATGGATCTAAGGAGCCTCAACTGTACTCAAAGAAATGTTTGGCTGGCTTGAAAACGGTTCTGGATGGGTATCAAAGTGATAGAGCCACAGAACATTTCAGACTGCAGTAAGTACTGAACTAACTACTACATGCGAATCTGCCAGCTTAAACAATGTGTTGCAACAGGAGAGTAGTCGGGTTATTCAAGCTTTCAGGTTGTTTTAGGCCACAGGGTTCTTCAAATGTCACAGTTTGACATCCTCTTAATCATGCTTCAAAACTCTCAGGGTACAGCCATAGTTTCTGTCACATTTTATGTAGTTTATGATATACTATATGTAACCTTGTTTTACTCTGTATAACTGTACCACTCCACTTGTCCAATATCAATCTTGACCCATTTCAATCACTCATACAAAATGAAAAATGTTATAGTAGAATGGATACTTGTCATTACAGCTTGTTTTTCGTTTACTTTATGTAAATCCTGTAATTCAGCTCTGTTTTATTAAACCATCGAGGTTTATTCACGAGAAAGACGTCTTCAGGGTAAAAATAGATGTTTTGTAACATCATTTTTGAAAATTTTCTTGCTATTTTGTGAAGAAATAAAGGGAAGTATTACAGCCTGTGAAACTGTAGCAAAAACTCCTAAAATTTCCAAATTTTATCCAGGTGGGCTACAAATCTGCACACAAACAGATACATTTTCACCCCATAGGCAGGTGCATATATGACAAAAAAAAAACAAACCCAAAAAAGTTCTAACAAAAGGTTTCTCAGCTGTTTTTTTAGTATTAGGTGTCCTTAATAAAATATTAAAGGTTTCTAGCTAACCACTAGAAAGGTGCCATTTTCAAGATGGCGTCCATGATGGGTAGGAAGCCCAGTGGAGACACTCTAGGTGAATAGGGTAAAGTTTTGAACAATAGAGGCCTGTAAAGTGTACAACATTGGTGAGATGAAACAAGTCCTGGGTAGTGACTTGCGTTTCCACTTGCTGTTTATCCACACAATCACAGGTTGTGATAGAACTTCATGCATTTTTAGTGTTGGTAAACAGACAGCATTCCATGGTGTATGGTGACTCAACTATCCAGTCCTGTGCAAATATGTCTCTGCTCCCACATCAAATAAGGAGTGTCATAGAGGACCATGGGACCAAGGCATTATTGTTTGGTGGAAAGAGTACCAATTCACTTTCCTCTTTGCGCTACAACCTTTTTAGGAAGAGAATCATTACTGATAAATCATTTATTACCCCAGAACATCTGCCTTCAACTGAGTCCTCAACCAAATACCACTGCCAAAGAGTTTACCTCCAGATCATGGTGTGGATTGGAAAGGAAGGTGACATAAACACAGGGGGCTGGGGATGGAAACTGGTGGACAACCAGTTCCTGCGGCTGAGACTGCTGCCCCAGAAAGTGGATCTCCTGCAGATGATCCACTGTAAATGCACAACTGCCTGCCAAACCCAACGGTGCAGTTGCAGGGCATATGGACTACCTTGCATGTCTGCTTGTGGACCATGTCAAGATGAGAAGTGTGAGAATCACTATAATCAACCTCTATGGGAGGAAGAGTGTGACAACTGGTAAATCTAGTGAAGGTCACAGTTAAAAAGAAGTATAACAAAGTATAAAAAATAAACCAGAATAAGATTACAGAACTGCTGCAAATAGAAGAAGATATGCATAAAGATATGTTTTAAGATATGTTAGCAGAACTGAGCCTTCACACGGCAGCCTTGTTTTGACCACACAGTTCTAATGAATTCATTTATCCATTGTCATAACATATTTGCACAGGACTGGATGGTTGAGTCACCATTCACCATGGAATGCTGTCTGTTTACCAACACTAAAAATGTGTGAAGTTCTATCACAACCTGTGACTGTGTGGATAAACAGCAAGTGGAAACACAAGTCACTACCCAGGACTTGTTTCGTCTCACCAATGTTGTACATTTTAGTAGGTCTGGACTTGTCTGAACGTAAATACAGGCCTCTATTGTTCATCCCAGCATAAAAGAGGAGAAGAATGAGTAAGTCTGACACACACACACACACACACACACACACACACACACACACACACACACACACACACACACACACATATATATATACATATATATTTAAATGTATATATATGTGTGTGTGTGTGTGTGTGTGTGTGTGTGTGTGTGTGTGTGTGTGTGTGTGTGTGTGTGTGTGTGTGTGTGTGTGTGTGTCTTAATGTAAGTTATAAACTTGGGAAGTTTCATGGTGATATCTGTTGTTTAAAAATTTTACCTTATTCACCTGGAGTGTCTCCACTGGGCTTCCTACCCATCATCAATGCCATCTCGAAAATGGCACCTTTCTAGTGGTTAGCTAGAAGCTTTTAGTATTTCATTAAGGACACCTTATACTATAATAACAACTAAGAAACCTTTTGTTAGAATTTTTTTGGGGTCAAGTCATATATGCACCTGCCTACCAACTTATCAGGACTTGCATGCTCGGGTGAGCAGATGCATTAGCCAAGCAGGCAAACATAGGGAAAGTTTAGGGCAAGCCAGAGGGATGACTTTGTTTACATTGAGCAGAGTCTCTCCACTATGCACACTTTGCTCGCAACAGCAACACAGTGTATCAACTTGTGCATATCTCATAAAAGTGTATATGCATGTGTGCACTGCAATTTCCCGAAAATATCTGGACCCAGATTTTCAAGAATTTCCTAGAATACCAGGAAGGGTTAAGTTTGTCAAAAAGTATGACTGAGAAATTCCTCCACCAACCTCTTTTATGAGCCATGATAAATTGATTACATTTTTTCTCATCTTACATCAAGATATCTTTGTGTTGCAGGACAGTCTGTGGTGGCCCTTCTTTTAATGACGACTCAAAACCCTTGCCTGACGCTCAGAGCATTTTTAAGAGGTTATCTTCTTGGGCTGACACACAAAAATCTGTGCACAGAGTGTTGAAGCATCTCGAATTCAAACAATTCACAGATGACGCTCTCCTCAGTGACTCAGTGGGCAAGAAATTTCAGGATTTTCACCGAGACATGACTGAAGAATGTGGCGTAGAGGACAAGCAGCATTCTTGGGGAGTTATTGAAAAGCAGGAGGAAATTGTCATGTATGGACCTTATTATCCCAATTACAACCACGGCTTGCACAGTGAGGACACCATTATCAAACAAACTGAGGAACTGTTGGAGTCAGGGGAAGTCTCAGGAGACTGGAAGGTGTACATATTTACCATGAACAGCCCATGTTTGGCTAGAAACACTGAACCATGCATGCTGAAACTGGTTCAAAAGGCCCAGCTGTGGTGGAGTCAGTATGGAGTCAAGACTTATATTGGATATGCAAAATGTTGGGGCTTCAAAGGACCCAAAGAAAGCCTGTTCAGGGATATCAACTGCAACCAGGTGGACTGTATAAATCAGACTGAAGATTATGGGAGCTATTTAAAAGCATCTGAAGAGAAAACAGATCTCAGTCCACTATGTGACAATGTATTTTCTGCAATCAAACACCTCCTGAAATCTGAGTTTTGTCCTTTCATGAACATGGAGCAGGAGCAGGACTGGAGGAGCTACTTCAGAAGTATGCAAAGTATTTCTGAAGGTAAACCAGAGCTGGTGAAAGAAATTTTGAAACAGGAAGTGATCTTTGTAATTGAAGCCACAAAAACGCTGTTTACAACAACAAGTGGAAGTTTTGCAGAACATTTAGATAACGGGCAGGCATTTGCGTCAGATTACATTTTCAGTTCACAAATCTCTAACACAGTCCAGGATGAAATGAGGCACACTTTCCAGGAGTGTTGGAGGGAGATGATGCAAGACAAATGCACCGAATTCATCAAAGAGAAACTGACTGAAGAGTTTAATCAATGCACTGTACAGCTCTTTATCAAAGATATCAAAACGGTCTCAGAAGAATTCTTACAAATTGGACAAATACAACCTCAGTCAAAGTGTCCGATCACTGAACTCTAAACTAACAAATGATGAAACAAATGAAAGAATCATTTCACAGAAAGAAGAATGAATGACACCACACTGTTACGTCATACATACCATTAGCATTATGTCAGAAATGCTTTGTCTTTATTAGTTTCCTCAGTAGAGCTACAGTTGCACACAGAGAAAGGTAGTGTTAGTGCACACTGAGATATCTCTCACTGTGTCTGTACTTACAATACATCACAAATGGTGTTTTACAATTAAACTGGAGTGGAGTTTTTACATATATACTGTACTTATATATTTGTCATTCCTTCTACATGTCAGATATCTCACATTTAAACATGTTGCCCCAGAGAAATTTACACACAACCTGCAGCTGAAAGGGGATTATCATGTAGTTATGATTGTAAGTTCTTCCCCTGTTATTATACGGCTCTGATAAATACTTGATTCAAATTGGTCAAAACAATAACAATGGTAATTAATGCTGAGTCGAGTTAGCTCAGAAGTCAGAAGTCCAGGCTTAAAATGAAATCGGAGGCAGAAACAAGATGGCTACATCTACGAAAGTTACTTAAGCGCATGCCTTGTCGGATATAAGGCAAGCGCTAAAATGACTTTCATAGATGTAACCATCTTGTTTCAGGCCTTTAATTTTGCTTTTTTCCAACTTGGTAACTGAATCGCTGGGAACTTGGGTGTGACGTCATTTTCAGCTCCAACATCTGACTTCTGAGGCAACTCAAACGCAGCATAAGTCTCGTCAGCAAGAAGACAACCTGATCTACCACATCATGTTGTTCATAAATATAGTCACATTTCACCCCTGCCTGTAGTCACTGTGGCAAAAAACATTGACTCCTGTGAGCATCCTCAATCACTAAACTGTCTGGGAAATTTATAGTTTCAGTCTCAGGCTGGTCTTCAGAGTCAGGAAATCACTTAAGTTAGCGGTCACATATGTGAGAGTCATCCGATAAGCTACTTTGCCCTGATTGCTTGTAACGGGAAAACGTGGCGCAACCTTTTGTCCTGTTGTTAGCTGGGTAATAAGCATGATAAAGTATAGGCTATGGGTGGTTATGTTATTTTTTCAGTAGACCTCCCTGCTCCTCATTGAGGTCCTGCTCACTATGTCAGGATTCTAATTTGCATAACTATCTGGTCACTTTATACTATCTTGTATTCAAGAAATACCAGAAAGGGGACACATCTGCATCTAATTCTGCATTCTTGGAGCATGAAATTTCTGAGCTCCGACTCAGAAATTCATCTGGAACGCCCCTCTGAAATCAGATTTCTGACTCTGAAACATAATCCAAGATGGCAGCGCAATGCATCAACAGTAAAGAGTAACAGTGAAAGCTCTTGTAATGTATTATATTTTCACACTTCTGTTTTGTTTTTGTGAAATTAATCAAGTGGTATATGTTGTTCTGCCCAACGTCTAACTGTGAACATGGTGTTCGCAAGAGTAAAATACTGTGTTATGTGTTGTTTACAACTGGTGTAGCTAACAACAACTAGCAACAGCTGACAACGGCCAACAACAACTGACTATGGCCAACAACAACTGACAACGGCTGACAACAGCTGACAATTGTAAACAACAGCTAACAGCAGCTAACAGTAGGTGTCCATCTTGGTTTTCTGGCTTATTTACTGGAACGCCGTCAACTCGTCATTCCCAGCTCCGACATCAGACTTACGAGGTAACTGGAACGCAGCATGAGTCAGCAGAGGGAGTTTTGTGCCATTAAATCCATCCACGTTCATTATGAGCAGCTTCACTTGCTGCATAGGTAGTTAACTAGAGGATGTGCCAGTTTACGCCTCAAATCAAAGGAATAAAAGGACAAAGTTAAGGAAATAAATTTGGAAATTACAGGCCACTGTGGAGCTGTTTCTATGGCAATGGTGTAAAGGAGTGGTGGATGGGAAATTCTCTCCAGTGAGAAAACAAAAAATGTTCTTTACTGAGACAGCAACTAAGATTTAAGAGCATTTTTAAATTGCCTTTTATTCATAAGTCTGTCTGCCAATTCAAGGAAACTTAAGGGGTCAGTTCACCCAAATCACTTATTGTAGTTTTTTATTGTTGTCCTTTTGTTGTCCTAATTTTATGATTGGATGTCATAACATGGTGCTGGTTAATTAATCCTTCAAAAACTCAAAGTGCCTTATAGGATAGTCTGTAAGATCATCAAAAATTATCATGTAAAATTGCTGACCAAACATAAAATGATACCATGCATTGACCAAACTGGGGCTGTAGATTTCTACGAGACTCGCTAACTCAATCGAAAACAAGCAAGTGTAATTTACGATTTGAAAGACGCGTCATTGTGACGGTAAATGTCTGTTAGTTTCTGCATTAAAGCTCCTGTGAGGTATTTTCTGTTTGTGTTGATTTTGGTGAAAAAGGAATACCTCTATTCTCATTGCTCCAATTGGTGACATTGTCTTGTACATGAAATAAATCTTATTTTGCTTTAATTTAAATCATGAGACTTTGCTGTGTTCAATATCAAAACAAGGGTGTAAAGTATTATTATTATTGGCATCTGCCCCCAGCAGTGATTTAAGAGAGTGAACATAACTGTATAGTATGGTGAAAACTTCTGCAAATGGTCTTGTCTGCTTTTGTAAATTGGAAAAATAGCATTTATCTCAGTCTTCACTAGTTAACTAACTAGCCAAACACTCCTCCCAGAAGCGTTAAAGTAAACTGACCCTTTCGACAAACTTACAACAACTGCCCTTCTTATCCTCGAACAAATTTGTACTTCTTGGTTTTTGGCATCATAATGAAAACAAAACTACTGAAATAGAGTCAAGTCAGGTACACAAAGTCTGACCGTCTCTGTCACTAGCTACTGGTACATGTTACAGTATCGGTCAAAGACTTCACCTGCTCTACATTGGTATAAAAGGTAAGAGTGACAAAACAGTCCATTTTTTCTCCTGATTCTCCATTCAGTCCTCATGTGAGGTGATTGAACACCCAGAACAGTTCTGTTGAACTCTTTTATTTCATTTGTGGCATCCACAGATTTGTCCCAGTGAGTTGTAGTGCAGGAACTGCAGGGCGTTTGCCTTGGCTGTGATGAAACATCCAGAGCTGGTCTCTGCAGACCCTCATCTCTCAGGAGAGTTTACTTAGAAGAAGAATTTGGTCTTAAATGTCGGTTAGTTGGTCACCTAGGCCAGGATTAGGTTGTTCCAGGGCTCAGCTTTGGAGTTAGATGACCCACTGTGGCCCCCAGGGGACATCTTTAGAGGAATGGCCCCACCTTGAGCTGCCATGTAGGCTGGCAAGGCTGAAATCTACAAGGATGTGAAGGAGAGAAAAAAAGATTTAAAATCTGCAAAGTAAGGCTCAATTTTGTAGACTATTTCAATAGTTTCAGGACTCATTTCACAGCTTTCTTCATTTTGCACACTCTAAGCCAAATTTGTTCACTAAATTGTCTGCAGTCGGATGCATGAAGTGTCTAACCTGTGTATGTGTGCCGTGGTGTGTGTACAAGCTATGAGTGTCTGGCTCTGTCTTTATCTGACGAGGCTCCTCTGTGGCGTTGGCGGACGCTCTGGGAGTGCTGCTGGGAGTCACAGGGGTCCCCTCACTGCCTGGGGTCCCTTTAGAGAACAGGCCTGAGGTCATTTTACACTCATAATATACAAATCTATGCTCTTTTTCAGGCGCAAAAGCCGTATTCATGAATTCAAGTCATGCTGCTGCTCATACATCTATAATCTATAGTTACAAACAAAAAGAGCAAGTACAAGAGTTAAATCTCACCAGTCTGTGACTTGTTGAGGTTCTTGGGTTTGCGTTTGCGGGTCTGGATCCCTTCTTTCTTCATAGCCAGGGGTCGTGGTACCTGTCAAAGCATCATGGAAAAGCTAAAGCCTTTTATTTCAACATTAAAAAAGAGATTACAAAAAAAACAACAAGTGTATAAAAAATTCATGAGTAGAGACATTTGAAGAAAAGTTATCAGTTAAATGTGTGGACAAACAAGTTTTATTATTCCTCACTCACCCCGTGGAGTTTCATGTAGAGGCCACAGGCGTTACACACTGGCTCTCCCTCTGCGTTTCGTCGCCACAGGGTGGTAGTGGTGGTGTGACAGTTGGTGCAGGACAGGCCCACCCTCCTGGAGGCAGACTGTAAGAATGTAAAGAAAGGAGAGAAAAAAGGAGACAGACATTTCTCCTCTGTGAGTAAATCTGTCCCCTATGTAACATTGTTTATTTCCTTACAGTATGATTCGTGTGAAAATGAAGATAAAGGAAGTGGGTTTGCTCCACTGTCACCCACCAGCCGTCTTTGAGGTTTAATGAGAGGTCTGTTGATTCCATTCATTTTGTGGTACAGTCCACAGGCATTGCACAGATAGTGACCCGTACCATCTCTCCTCCAGAGGGGGGTGGACATTGCCCCACAGTTCACACACTCTCTGCCCTCAGCAAAGTCATCGAACAGGTCTGAAGAAGGACAACAAGACAGAGAACTTACTGTGTGTCATATGCCTGAGCTTTTGACTACTATAGAGTGTGTCGGGACCAAAGAGAAACTTGCTTTTGTTCATAAAATGACTTAAAAAAAAAACAGATTTCTGGGTCTTACATGACTTAACTGTTAAACAACCCATTGAAAGTATTCAATTCTGGTTATCATGAGGAAAAACTGTGGAAACACTTTTTAAATGCCTAAAATGGGTGCAAGGGGGTAGGCATCAACCAAGCACCTAAAGAAAGAGCCCTGTTTTTACATTTCTCACACACAATATTCACTTTAAATCATACATTTAACTGTGAAAAGACTGTAGAATTTTTTTTTTTTTTTGCCAGAGGAAACCATTTAAGCATTTTGAGGATAAATCCAGAAAAGATACTGATGTCCACAGGGGGCACAAACACACGCAAACTTAAAGTTTTTCACAAAAGCTTTAAGCAATAGATATTCACTAAAAGTGCACGTGAAACAAAAAGACACCACCTAATAGAGCTGCAGCTTAGACTGTCTGTGAACTCGTGCCGCATGTATTTCATAAAATATGACAAAGCGCAGTAAATTGTGGCAAAACTGTCCCTTTTTCATGTGCAAATGAAATTCTTTGAAAATAGTTCAATTCACAAACACACATACTACAAGTCACACTTTGTTGAAATTGTATTTTACTGGCTGCTGAGAGTTTGGTGGTCAGTGTGACACAGTAGTGACAGGATATCCTCAGAGATAGGGCTGGACGATAAAACGATAAAGATATATATAAAAAATTAATTTCCCTCGATATCGATATGAAACATGGTCAATATGCTTTTCGATCTTGTCGGCATTCTGCCATGTTTTGTTAGACTATACCAATAGCCAGTGAAAAGGGGAGTTGCTGCGGGCCGCTCCGCGCTGAATCAATCATGTGCTGAATTAGAACCAAGTAGCAAAAAACAGCGTTGTAGCAGACTGCAGCTACACACAACCACAGCACTTTAACACGTTAAGCTGACAGCACTGTCGGTGGAAAAAAAAAGAAAATGAGTGCTACCCCCAGGAGAAATGCAGATAAAGGCTCAACCTGGATGGTTTGGAGGTATTTTGTTTTTCTGAGGTCGGAGTAATGTGCACTGTAAATTATGTCAAGTACATGTTAAATTTCATTTAAGAGTAACAGGGAGCATTTCAGATTGACAAATGAATTGTTTTAAATATCATGAAACATATCAATATCCACTGATATGAAAAACATGTATAGTGATAAACTTTTTCCCGTATTGCCCAGCCCTACTCAGAGATATGTAGTCTTCAAATCTAGCTGATTTGAAGACTACATATCTCCAACTCTGATCAGTTCAGGGCTCAACACACCCCTGACAGTCTGGTGTTATGATGCAGGAGGTGCTCTTGCCGACTTGCCCCGCAGGGCCGTAACCATGTTATTAATGGGGAAATTAGCATCACATCTGTCATGAATTGACGCCACGATACACTGTTAAGAAAGTTCCCCTCCCCATACAGTAAATCATAGATATTAGGCCAAAAATGAGTTTTGTTGGGATGAGAGTGCACAGCAAAAAAAGATGTCTGACAGCAACGAGGAGCAAAACTAGAGCAAACTGCACAGAACTGCAAAGAATGATGGTGTGTTTTTGCTTAAATAGAATTAGAGCAGCATGTTATATGAACTGGACCTTAAGACAGGACAAATAGTGGAGGCAAATCATGCACAATGCCTGATGCTAATACAGAGTGCTATCTACTTTAAATTATTCCCCCCTCTCATATAGCACAAAGAGTGTTTAACTTTATGAGTATGATCAATCTCAACACACTTTATGTTTATGTACCATCAATCAATCAGTCTTTATTTGTTTAGCACTTTTCATACAAAATGATGTAGCACAAAGTGCTTTACGCAGCAGAGGAATAAAAGACACAAAGAATACCCGGATCTACCTTAACCCAATCCCGGATTCCCACCCCGTGATCTAAGCACAACAGAAACATGTACTAAAATGCATGAACTTGAAAAGGACTCGATTTCATAGAAACAGGAATGTGCGCACTGAGCAAACGCCATTTTAAAATTCGAGATAAGGAAACACTTGAGGTTGGGTTAAAATCTAAAAACAAAGTAACATAAGATGAAATTTAAGAAATAATAAAATGAAATGAAAACAACAATAAAAGATACCAAAATAAGAGCACCAAAATAGCTCAATAAAAGATGATCCTGTCATTAAAACTAGAAAGGGACAAATGCTAAAACACTTTAGTAAAGTTAATGATATAAAATTTAGTTAAAAGCAAGACTAAAAACTAATACTAATGTAAGGGATGCGGTCATGTGCATCTTATTTTAATTTGAATGACGGTGACTTTTCTGGGGGTACCTTTAAAGTACTCTTTAATGTATTGTTTAAATTAATATGTCACTTTGAAACACTGCATGACACTGTTAAAGCCTGACAAGCAATCATCCAATGCAGTGTAATTTCTCCACCAGCAGGTGGTGCTGTCTACAGTCCAACCAGCCCACACAACGGCTGCCTGGAATCCCTCCTTATCACAGCTCAGCTTGAGATAAAGAGTCAGCTGGAAATAGAGACAGAATGGATCTCCATCATTTTCTAATAGAGACTCTGTGTCGGTCACATTTCTTCACTCCCTCTAACTGAGATAACACGACAAATGATTAATATAATCGTTTTTACAAAGAACCAATTAGTTATGTGAGGGACGGGGAATAATTTATGGTGTGGAAGTGACATTTCAGCTTTCCTCTGACTCCACTGAAACAAAAACAAAAAAAAAAACTGTGATTAGATTTAGTATTTGTCATGACTTGTATCAGCAATGTGGGTCCATGATTGGGAATGCTTTGAGAAGTGGACAACAAAACAAATTTTGCTTCAGAATTTGATCATCTTGGTTTTTTTTTCACAACACTCCACTATTAGTAATAATACTGGGATGGCATAAATCTGTCCTCCATCTGCTCCTCTCTGTTCAGGCCTCCTCCAAGGCCGAGAGCCAAATAGAGCTCTGCAGGGCACGCTAACCTTGAGCTAGGCAGCAGTTGTAGCCAACACAACAAAGCAACACAAGACAATACACAAAAAGTGTGACTGCAGTGTATGTCTATCTAGTGGAGGGTTGTTTTTCCGTCACATTGATGTCAGCCCGAGTTGTTATCAGGGTGCAGTTACAAACACACACAGTGACGATTTAAGGGGTCAAAGGTGAAACAGACTCATCAGACTGTGATATATGTGAAGAGTTACACATGCACAGCTAACAGGTCATTTTAAAAAGGAGCAAAATTTCACTTGCTCTGCTAAGAAAAAAAGTAGAGAGACTTCATAACACAAAAACATTCTTGTCTGAAATACTTACATTTCAGGTAACAACTACAAGCAAATGATCACTATATCAAAACTAGACCAGAAAAGCTTATAGCCATTATATGAGGTAATGGAAACCAGCATATCAGGCCCAGTTCTGATATATTTCTATATTAGCGTTAAAAATAAAGTCGATTTATGAATCATTCAAAAATATGGCTACTTGTATTCCCCATATTTTGCTTTACGCTTTACGCCACTACTTTTGTTTTATAATGAGGCTATGCAAACAATTATGATGAGTAAAATTCTGCTCTCTTAGTGTCAGTAACAATCCAATCAAAGAAATACATTTTTTTGTTGTTGGCCCTGCTGTCACGACTGCTCACCTGATTGGAGTAAGTTTGGCAAGAGAACATGTTACAGGTTACTATGCTTTCATGGGACAAGAAAAAACAAGTTTTCTGACCGTGGATTTAATGCTGCCAGGCAATAAGTAGCATTTTTATTTAGAAAACAAACTTCAGGGTATATCTGACCATTTTTTAACAGATTCTCAGTTTGTTCTTTTTTATATCTGTCTTGTTTCTTTCCAGATAGCCTGCAAGTTGGCTTTCTTTGGATTCTTTGAGTTAGAGACCTCATGCCCAGCAGGAGAGGCAAAGAGGGTTTTTATTTAAAGTAACCACCATACAATTAGTTGTATATAAATAGTTTTTCTACTTAAGTTGTAAGTTCATCTTTTGAGCACAGCAGCAAATTACATTTGAAGTACAGCAGTATAAGGTTTTTATCTGAAACTTTTGCTGCCTGTTCTTGTTTGAGATCATGTTATATTTTGTGCATGCTATTTAGTCCCTAAAGTTTTTTTCATATCTTATACCCTATAAAAACTGCAAAAAACATTATGCAATTATAGAATCATTATGATACTGGCCAGAATGTCAGTGCATGTTTGAGAAATGTTGTAATGCTGTAAGCGGCCATGCTGGGCAAATTGAAGGCTCAGCAGAGTGATCATACCTATAACCATTCATATCTACACTCAGCTGTATATTTTATTTACTTAAACTTCTGCAGTCAAGGATCAATTTAATTAATTTAATCTTCTCAAGATCCTGCTTTACTATCTTCACTGTTAAGATCTCATAATATGGCACTGAAATGATGTGTTTATGAGCATGCCTCTTTTGTTGCAAGTCTGTCTTACGCAGTTTCTGATACTTGATAGAAACATTTCTTTGACTTGACTTAATTTGATTTGAATGTCAGTGTAACCAAGCTGTTTTTTTTATTCTAGTATATCAATTCATCTCATCATCTCAAGATAACAAAGCTTGTTTTCTCCTGATGCGTAGTGATCTAGAATCGACACATAAATTCTGGTCACCATAATAGGCCGGCTCACAGTTGACCATGCTGCCATAGCCTGCTCTAAAGAGGTAAAAGCTGAGCCTGTAGGCCTATCTCTGTGTTTGTTTTTGTGTTTTAACTCTGGAAATGCAGCTCATTTTATCCGGAGAAGCTCAGAAAAAAAGAACATACTTTTATGTATTTTGACACGGGCTTCCGTGGATATCTAACCAAAAAATAAATCAAATATTAAAAATGTTTAGCTTTTTTATTTGAATAAGTAGATTTGATCAAACAAACAAACAAATCAAAATCGTGAAATATCTTTTAAAAAAACCCTCATAAGCAATGAATATTTATATATGGGCAGTTATGGTAGATTTCTTCAAAAAGTGATTAAAACTGAATTTGAGATTTATATCAGCTGTCTCAAAACATACGTTCAAAAAATTGATGTTTTCATTAGAGCTAGGTGTTAAACAATAAGTATCAAAAATATTCAACTGTAACAGTGAAGTTTTTCTTCTACACCATCCAAGTGACCAATCACGGTCTGCCATTTGATTTAATCTTAACCCAAAACAGTGAAACATAAAGAAAGATACGCAGTGATCAAACAGACTGCTCTGTGAGCTGAGTGTAACTGTGATCAGATGAGGAGGTCAGCATGGATCAATACTTTTATCTCGAACACTCTGATCACAACCAATCATTCCTCTCTTTAACTAACACTTTATAAGGATTTGCTCATTTAATCATTTCAGGTATTCAAATGAGAAAACTGCCACATGTTTGGTTGTTTTTCTGGCACACAGGTGTTTATTGAAAGAAGTGATCTTCTGAAATCAGCTGCTCTTTTGGTTAATAATAATAATAGGTGATTTGATAATTATGACCCAGGCCTTCAAATTAGGTTGTAAATGACTTAATCAAGAACAAGAAATTAAACATGAATGATTGTTTTCAGTTAATGTCCAACTTAGAAGAAACACAGGCTGAAAAATGTCAACGTAAGCAGAATCATAGAGTAGTGATTCAGTCCAGAGTTCATCCAGCACTCGGATAAATTCACCTCCAGCACAGAAAGCTGAAACATATACTGAGGTGACCTCTTCTTCATCTGAATGACAGAGGACTTTTTATGTCCTTAAAGGTCCTTTACAGTCCAGGTGAGGATCAGTTCAGGATCTTTTTTCCTCACACACACACTTCACATCAAATAAAACCCACAGGCTACAAGGCCACAGTCAAATACACAGCTTAGGAATAATACCCTCAACCTATATAGGTTAAATATTAATTTATAGCACAACAATAATCTTTCTGTCTCAATTCATAGAAATGTCCTGATTAGATTTAGTATTTGTTATTTAATTTTTAGATGAGAACTATAAAATCATAAATCCATTCATACAAATTTTGTTGAGTTATGGATACTTGTTTTAAAATCTCGTTAAATACTGTTAAAAAAAACCCTATGCGGAAAAAAAAACCCTATGATAGCCTTCCACGTCTCTTTTTGGCTAAATTGTGTCAAAATGGCGATCACTTTGATATCTTTGTTTGCAGCCTTATTGTGGAACTGGATGTCTGGAAGTTTTTTCCAGTTCTGTATAGTTTACCGTCATTAAACGAATAAAGCGTATTGACGAAACCCAGTCCAGCAAAAAGACCAGACGATATTCTTACTCAGAATGAATTTAGGGAATAAAAGTCATTTGAAACAACGTTGATTTTTGTGAAGGAAAATGTCTGTCAGTTTAGGCAGTCCTAATAGCGACACTGTCGAGTAGAAATTCTCTTTCAGATCGAAATAAACGTCAAATTATTAGGGGTGACGATCGGGTATTAAAACTGTTATTCAGGACTCCATAGGCCAAAGTAAATATCAAGACCCTTCCTCACTAATTGTGGCAGCCTTTGACTGTCTGCCAGTTGAGTTGAGGCTGTTTGGGCGCTGTTTGAATTAAAATGAGTTTAAGTAGCGAAAATGAAACAAACTCACTTAAAATTAGATGGATATTGATTTATTAAATATTGTGACCAGACAGACAAGGATTTATCTTCAAATAAAAAAGAGGAATGTAGTTAAGTCGCCGATGAGGCCGATCACTTAATCAAACCGATTTCTGCGATATTTTCCCTCTTATTTTGTAAAATCAAATAATCAAATAGTCGGCTCAACTTTAAAATGGATTGTGTTTTTGTGCGTCCAAATCAGTTTTTCTCGTGTAATCTATTGCTTGTTCGGCGTGCAGGATAATTAAAGCACAGCCTTATCTTGATTGGCCTTTTTAAAATTTAATCTTTATTTACACAAGTAATCTGTATTTGTTAGATAATTCCTGCTATACGTGAAGACCACGTTATGAATCAGCATAGGTTTGATTTTAAGGTTTCAATAGAATTTGTAAAGGTCAGCAAAAAAAATAACAGGCTATTAAAATGTGTGGAATTAAATAACTGATTAAGGCAAACAGGAAAATTAAATAAAAACATGCAGCTCTGTTTTCTTGGGCCTAAACTTCATTCTTTTAGTTCCTGTCCTCTCCCTGAAAACAGTGGTTTCAAAACAATAATTTCAATTTATATAAAAGACAACACTTTCTCAAGAGAGAGAGGGGAAAATGCAGTCACTTAAAATATATATATATATATAATAGTGTCTTACCAATGTTTGGGTGCCGTGTTGTGCCAGGTGGACCCCCAGTCTGCAACCCGTGGAGCACCGGGCTTTCAAACGGGGATGCCGCCCACGTTCCCCCCACGTTGGGGCTCATATAAGCCGGATAGGGGCTGTGATAGGACCCGCTGAGACTCCGGGCACCGTAGTGCTCCCTCCCGTTGGCGGAGATGTTTAGCGGACTAGCGTATGAAGCCGCTGCTGTCTCCCGGGCCGAGGCCATCCCGGAGGACAGAGGCGGGCTGGTGGAGAAGCTGAAGCGAGGGGACACCGGAGAGGAGTGGTTGTACGAGGACACTGAGTCTGCGCCCGGCTGCGCCCAGGCAGAGTGGCTTGACACCGGGCTGCTCTGCTGAGAGGCCCCGGGGGTCTGGAGGTACGGCAGCGCCGGGATCATGGGGGTGACGACCCGGGTGGTGGGCACGTACACCGGAGAGGTGCCCGTGGAGGCGTTGTGGAGGAATCCGGCCTCATAGGAGGGGGTCCCGTGGTTGGTTGTCATTATGCCCTGATACATATCCTCTCCTTGAAGCTGGACATCCGTGTTGATAAAAAGGATGGATGCCCTCAAGCTGAAGAGAACTTTCTGAGTAGGTTACTAAAACGAAACTGTAAAACTGTAGGCTATGAAACAATCCGCAAAGATCTGTCACCTCTGTCAAAGATCAGATCTGCTGCTGTTAAAAAGTGAAGAAACATCCAGAAAACGAGAATGAACTGATAGGAGACACGAGAGGGAAAGAGGAGGAGTGAGAGAGTGTGGATCAAGATCCAGCTGTTGTCATCTCTCTCTCTCTCTCTCTCTCTCTCTCTCTCTCTCTCTCTCTCTCTCTCTCTCTCTCTCTCTCTCTTGCTCGCCCTCTCTCCGTCTTTTTCTCTCAGCCCCCTTTTCTCTCCATAGTGTAAAATATGGAACATATTTAAGTCATTTGCCTACCGATGTGTAAACATTTTTTTTTTTGTAAGTGAATCTATTTCTCACTTTTCAGGTCATGTAGGCCTACTCACAGTAAAGAACTGTTTTGTCTTTTTATTTGAACCAATTATGTTTTCGTCATTTAGCTGATGAACTAAAGCCGGTTTTATAAAGAGTGTTGTCTGCTCTTAAACCCACAGACCAGTGGGCCCATATGAATTTACATTATTGAAATTGTAATTTAAAAATCTAAATTGTTTAAATGGAACTGATACAAGAGATTTGTCTTTCTCCTCACATAATTCACAAGCGAACTTTTTCATACATATATTGGCTAATCTGAGTTTAACATCTTTATGAACGAACATAATTATCGTCAATAAATTGAGTTTCGAATAATCGATATTCTTCATTTTAATGACGACATTTTTTCTCGATAACAGTCAAATTTAATACAATTTTATTAGATACGTTGGTGTTTTCGAGGTTTGATTGTACTGATTTACTAGACATGTGACTGGCTGTTATTAATGACTCATCGATTAACCGTGCACGCTTCTGACCAGCTCTTGAGTATTCGATTTGATAGTAGTCCAACTTGAACTAAACTCTGTAATCAGGCCTACAACAAAAGGGCTCGTAACTCACTATCTTGATCTCTCCGATACAAGTTATTGCCTTCTATCAATAATCTATCACTCAGGGTCACTGGGGGTCATAGCTTACACTTATTCATGTCTTATAAAGTGTCACACATGCAAATATGATGTATTGTGAGGATGTTGGACGCGCCGTCAGTCGGAAGTCTCCGCTTGTTGTTGTCTGCGCGAGCACAGATTTATACCTGTCATCAACACACCAGTAAAAGTAAACACACGAGGCCTTTTCATTGTGCTGCCACTTCCCACAAAACTGCTGCTCAGCGTGTGTGTGTGTGTGTGTGTGTGTGTGTGTGTGTGTGTGTGTGTGTGTGTGTGTGTGTGTGTGTGTGTGTGAGAGATAGAGAGAGAGAGAGAGAGAGAGAGCAAGACTCATTATTATTATTATTATTATTGTCATCATCATTTTCATTATTATTCCTATTATTATTATTATTATTATTATTATTATTATTATTATTATTATTATTATTATTATTATTATTATTATTCCTATTAATTTTGTTATTATTATTATTACTGTCATCATCATTTTCATTATTATTCCTATTAATTTTATTATTATTATTATTATTCCTATTAATTTTGTTGTTGTTGTTGTTGTTGTTATTATTATTATTATTATTATTATTATTATTATTATTATCATTACATCAGGTTGTGACAATCAGTTAAAGAAAGTCTCAGACATATGATTACTGCATTCACTCACCAAATAGAAGACTTATCTATTTTGACTTCTTAGGGATTTATTTCTATGTGAAGGCTTTTGTGCATGCAAATGGTAAAAATGTTTTTTATAGTCAATTTTTCTTCTTTTATTCAACAGAAAATATTACATAGTGCTTGGTAAATAATATTCTGGAATTATTCTCCATGGTGCGTTGTGTTATAATTTGAGTGACCATTATCAGAGTGGAAGATGTGCAGTAGGCATCAAGAATTTTTTTTTTTTTTTAACACAGACTTTATAAATTTTGAACAAATTTCATGCACTTACCTCATTTGTCAAAACAACAACAACAACAACAACAAAAAACACATAATCTATTATATCACATCTATAACATGAATGGTCCTCAGCCAAATTCCTTGAATCATATCATTGGACCTGAACAGCTTGCTTTTGCTGCCACTAAAGTTCATGTATGGCTTTTTAAAGCTCATTGTAAAGGAGTTTTGGCTAATAATTTAAGCGAAATTTATACTGATGTCTCTGTTTGACAGACAAAAGAAAACCTGACCTTTCACATAGAGATTGAACATTCTATTTGTTAGTTTAATGTTTGAAAACACTGTATACAGGTTGGTGTAAGCCCAAGTGATAAACAAAACAGCCTTTGTTTACTTTTCCATGGTTAAAATTTTAAATTAGAAAAAAGAAGAGATTTTTTGAAACATCTATCTATCGATCGATCGATCGATCTATCTATCTATCTATCTATCTATCTATCTATCTATCTAGATGTCTGTTTGTCTTTCTGTACAGTTATCTTATACAGTGACATATAACATTAAATAGGTCTATTGATCTTTGTCCTCCCTCTTTACTCTAATGTTAAAGTCATAAAGTGCCACATTTCCTCCGCTGAAATGGGAACTGCAATCAATGTGTAACTGCCGGCCTGCAACACAACCACCAATTGGTGGTTAATAATATTGAGGCGTGGATCCCTGTTTGCCTGTGAGGGCAGAGATAGCAGCCTGGGGTGAGTCATGCTTTATGGCTCTGGGGAGGGTATATGGATAAATATTAATACAGCAACAGGTACAACATAGTGAGTTTTGTGTTTTTAATGTTATACTAGAGTTTTGAACAACATTAAGCACAATTAAATTTGAGCATTTTCTCCTTTCATAATGTCTGTACATGATTTTAACCCTGCAGTGCAGTCTGTCATGGTTGAATGCATACTCAAGGTGAAGAGTTTATGAAAATACAGACAATTTAACTGAGTTCATCCTCGTTTCTGTTATTGTACAGTACAGAGTGTGTTTTGATTTGTGTGTTTTTGCATGCCAGGCTGTATCACTGACAGTGACAGAGGCCAGAGCCAGTGTGTGTGTGTGTGTGTGTGTGTGTGTGTGTGTGTGTGTGTGTGTGTGTGTGTGTGTGTGTGTGTGTGTGTGTGTGTGTGTGTGTGTGTGTGTGTTTATAATCATCATTCTGTGCAAATCTGTGTGTGAATGAGGAGGTGCTCAGTGAGGGACTAGATAGAGATGATAGTGGTGGACAGAAGCTGACTGTTATTGAGGACAAAAAGTGTGCATGTGTGTGTTTTGCCAGTGTGTGTGTGTGTGTGTGTCTGCATTCAAACCAGACTCCAGGAAAACTGTCCCTGTCTTGGCTGGGGCCAAGACTCCATCATTTGGGGTCGGTCACTTCTTTGGCCCTTCTTCCTTGCATAGGCGCTTGCACACGCACATAGACATACACGTAGTCAGATGCAAGTAGACTGCTGGCTCCAGGAAGAAGACTTCAAATGGAGAGGCAGGAAAAACCCAGGAATAAGCATACCCTGACCATATGAGCCAACAGAGGCCAAGGACACACATACACACACATGCATGCTTGCGTATTTTTTATTGAAAGCAATTTTGCAAAGAAGGCAGGAAGCACAGTCTTTTGAACAAAATGTCGGACATCTTGTCCGCATATGTTTGGGCCGACCTCACCTGTTTGTCTGTTTTTATCTGATCAGATTGATCATCTTTCATCCACACAGGAAAAACACAATGTTAGAACAGTGCTAATCAATGTACACTTATTGTCTGTCCAGTTGGATTGTAAACACCTTAGATTCTATCTGAAGACATTTACATCTATTAATTTTTATTGTTTCATTCTGTATTCTTATCCTGGTTTCTCAATTCCTTTAAAATAAAAAAACCTCAGAGCTGCTGTAAAATTTCCTCCTTTTTGCTAGATCATAACCGTGCCAGGTGGGTTATTGAATACCTTCATCAAGCTCTGGGTCTACCCAGTTAAATGTGCCTCGAACACCACTAAATCCATGAGGCATCCATGTCAAATGCCTGAATCACATCAACTGACTCTTTTTGATGCCAAGGAGCAACAGCACCACTCCAAGCTCCTCCTGGATGTCCAAGTCTCTGAGCCTATGTTTAAGGTTGATCCCAGTCACACTTCAGAGAAAACCCATCCGCTTGAATCCATGACCTCACCCAAAGCCCAGGACCATAGATGAGAGCTGGAGCACAGGTACACTGGTAAACTGAAACCATTGCCTTCTGGCTCCTTCTTCGTCATGACTGTCAAGCTGACCGGCACCAGTTTGTCAGTCAATCTCACACTCCTCTTTACCCTCACTTGTGAACAAGACCCTAAGATTCCTCCTTCACTTGGGGCAAAGACTCACTTCTGACCCAATGAGAGAAATCCAGCTTAGAACCATGGCTTCTGATTTACAGGTGCTGGCTCTCATCCCAGCTGCTTCACACTCAGCAGCAAACCACCCAAATACTTGCTTGAGGACCCAGCCTGATGACACAATTATTTGCAAGAACAGAGACAATATCATCTGGAAAAAGTAGGATGGAATTTGTGAGGCCCCCAAACAGGAGACCCTAAACCCCAAGCTTGCCCTTGAGATCCTGCTGATGAAAATCATAAAAAAAAAACTATTGATGACAAGGGGCAATCCTGGCAGGGGGCAACATGCACTGAGAACATGTCCACGAAAAATCACACCCACTTCTGGCATTGTCTCTAAGGAGCTTTTTGACTACTTCAGTAACAACCTTTAGTAGATGCTGCCACAGTGGAGGCTTTGAACATGGTCTCTTTGGATTCGATGTCCAGATCCAACTCATCCTCAGGCAATGGTCCGTTGATAGCTTTGCTTTGCTCCTCATCCAAAAATCCAAGACAGACAGCAGCAGATCAGAAAATATAATTATCATTCAATCGACAATCTTTGACCCAGGAAAGCATGGTACCAGAAGGACTATGAACAATCAACGGCCAGCACAGAAGTCCAATAACAAAGCACTACCCAGGATTAAGATTGGGCAGGCCTTTCCCCCAATCACTCCTCCTTATCTGTCTCCATCTTTGCCCATGTGGGCATCGAAGTCACCAAGCTTGGATCCTTACCAGAACCTCACCCAGAGACCCTCAAGAAGGTCTTGAGGTCTGATCTGCTATTCAGTATATGTGCACAAACAACAGTCATAACCTTTTTCCTTGTGACTTGAAGACTCCAAGAAGTGACCCACTCATTCCCTGGGGACCATATGAAGATGCTCTGTTGGGGGCTTGTGATTTTTATCTCCACTGCCCAACTACCACCAGTGATGTAAAATTCCACATCCCTCAATAAGCTGCTGGGGGTCAGCTCTTGCAGGTCCACAACCTTGACTGTAACCTGGTTTCCCATGCACCTGAACACCTTGCCAGTTTGCCTTTAGAGACCCTACCATGGGCTAACACTCCTGAAAACTTAGTTCCTGGGTTCACAGGGACACAGAAACCACAATAAGGTGGTGATTCCTATTTGAATCTGTGTGTGTCCATGTTTGTGTGACAATGTTTGCCTTGTGTCTGTGTGGATTTGTGTGTTATTCTAAGGTATCCCTGTGTTATGCTTGAGGATTAAGTGTGTTTGATCAGGTAAGGTCAGGAAGTCACACAGAGAAAACACAGGTCTGCTTTACAAGACACCTGGGCTTCAGTAACACACATCTTAGTCTCATTCTCACCCACCGTTAATGAGGAGTGCTCAGTGGTTTTAAAATAAATTATTAACTCCTCAGTTGTGGTTTCTCATACATGATTGGCTGGATTGGAATCTTGGTTCACACCATTTGAAGAGCAGCACAAACACATCTCAACAACACTTAATTACTGATGATAGGATTTCAGCGATCAAGTCCTCTTTTGTTCTGAAACTCTTTTGTTTGGAAAGTTACTTCACACAAACATTTGGTTATTATTTTAAGGCCTGTGTGCTAAAATTAGAAATTTCATTCCTTGGTAATGCTAGCTTGAATGTTATCATTAAAAAAGAAATATCCAAAGTAACTTCGACGACTGACCAGCCATAGTCAGATGAGAGCCATGCAGACGCTCACATGTGCAAAATCCACCTCTGACCAGCTACAGTATATGACTGACAGCCTCATGACATGCCTGTCATACAGTGTGTCTCTGTGTGCAGGCTGGTGTGTATGTGGGCTATGGCAAGTGTATTTTTAGCAGTGAACACTAAGGGATCCCAGGACCTCTCCCTGTGATAAGGTGTGGCCAAAGTCCACGGGCCAGTGAGGGCCAGGAGAGCAAATAGGGAATACACACACTCTCACACACACTGTGTAATATGTTGATATGGGGTAAAGATGCTGTGATGTGGCATCCAGAGGGAAAGCCATTTGTTTGTCCATGGTGGGGCAAATCAGGAAGAGTCTGGTTAGGTAAAGGTGAGGTGATGTCATCAAAACAATGGGTCCTGGTGTCTTTGAAGGTTCATCCAGAGTTCATATAATTAGGGTTAAAGAGATGTCACAGCAAGTGAATAGGTAGCAGGGAGGGTGTAGAGTGTGACAGAGAAAGAAAAAAAAAGAGTGTGAATTTTCCATGAAGTGACGACATTAAAACTGAGTCATGAAAATATCATTATGGATCAGGTGTGAGGAGATATTCTGGCGTAAATTTAAGTTTTGGTCAAACACACCGTAACACTGATTTAGACACGCCCTTGAGAGATGAATGTTGCTGACTGCTTGCTCCTCTAGTTATAACAACTTTAGTAACAACCGCACAATAGCAATACACAACAGTCTACATCTCCACTAATAATGCTCAGGACAGCACCTAACCATCAACAGTACATATAGGGCCCCATCTACTAAAGGTTTGTGTGTGCAAAAACACGCGCAAACTTGATAGTGCATGCAAAGCTTATCTACTAACCAGGTGCACTGAGGATTGCATCTGTCAAATGAGCAAAACAGCGCGCACAATCTATATAGCGTGTTTGCCTTAATAAATATATGTAGATCATCAGACCGTGCAAAATTCTGGGAGGAGCAGATGCAAATAAAATCATTCAGCGCCCACAATGTGATTTATTAAACCCGGGAAACGATTGTGGTTGCTGTTTTGTGTCTATATCTAGCATGTTTGAAAGGCACGTGCAAACTGGCACAGCATTACGCACAAATGGCTGCAGTCATTGCAGGGAGAAGGTAGATGACAGTTTTAGATAGATAGTTAATTAGGTCAAACACGGAACAGTCGCAAAAATTTATCTCTTTGTCTTACTGATTTTAAATTGTTTGAATCTCTTTTTTTTCATTTTAAATAAATCTTCTTGCATCTGTAAAGTACTTTGAATTGCCTTGCGTATAAATGATGCTATACAAATAAACTTCCCTTGCCTTTTATGCAGTTGCTGGCTTCCCCAAAATGATAGGTGCAACTCCATGGCTTCAAACTTCATTTTTCATCTATGATCACTCTGCTATCACAAACTCTCTATGGTGACAGCCAATAGCGCACGCAAAATCCTTGTTTAAAGAGGGCGGTCTGCACCCCCACCCAAGCAATGATAGTAGATCATCCGCAACACGCCCACTAATAACCCATGCAATTTTTTGGTTTGCACACGCAATTTAGCGTTCGCTATTCGGGATCTTAGTAGATCAGGCCCGTAGGGTCCTCGCCATAGTACTAGCCACCAAACATCTTTAGCTTTGCCTAATTTCTTTAGTAAAGAGACTAAACACAACTCACCCACTCTCCTCCAGAAGCCGCTTATTTGTGGGGGAGCCCTGACGAGTCAATCACCGAGTGCAGCGTTTGACCATGACTTAAATTTACGACGGAATATCCCTTTAAGCAAAAAAGAGGAGGGTCGGTGGGGAAGGGGTGGGTTCCTGAAGCCAAAAACCAAAATCAGCTTTACCAAAGACTCTTTCTGTACCTGTAACTGTAGAATCTTCTGAATCCCAGTCCAGATCATTCTAGACCTAGACTCAAGCTCTGTAAGGGAAGCCCCTCTCAAACCTAGAGTCAGTTATCTATGAGGTGGAAAGTTTAACAACCATAATGTGGTACCTTCATTGCTTACTTGTTCAGTTGTATTTACTTTCAAGGATATAGAGGTAATTCAAAGGCATGTTCTGTACAGCAAGTATTTTTATACCAGAATTCCTCAAATCTGAATTGTAAGAAACATTCCTGACCTTTTTGGGCTGGTTCAGCTCACCTTTTTTTTATTCCTGAAAAAAAAAATGTTTACTGCTTACTGTATTTCTCTATTTCTTTTTCCTACTGGCAATATTTTGGCTATTGAAAATGTTGTAAGTGCAAAGGTAGAGGTGAAAGTAGGGTAACCTTTCAAAAATGCGTAATTGGAGAACAGCATTTATCTACTTCCTTGTTAGCAGTGCTGTTTGGAGTTAAACCTTTTGTATTGTACACAATCACAATCTCAGGGTAATATAAAGATACTGTTAGCATCCAACCACTTCCAAGCTAATAGTAAAGTCAACATTAGCATTTGTGTGGCTTTACTACTGGGATTTCTTATATGACGATTTCACTTGATGATCAAATGGCTCCTTAAGTTTACAAAATTTCAACCTTATGTACATCGCCATGTCACAAAAACATTATTTAAATTTTCCGTAGAGTAGGCTAAGAGGAAATGTCAGCTGTGTGAATATGGTGAATGTTAAAAACCTTGTGTCAGTCAAAGACAGGCCTCTCTCCCTCTCACAACACTGTATGAGAAAACAAAAACATGATGAGGAAGCGAGAGGAGAAAAGGTGCCTCAATCCAGGAACGGTAACAGTGCTTATGTCTGATAACAGCAGGAATATTTCTGTTTGGATAAAGAGGAGGGGCAGTGAAGAAGAAAAGTGTCAAAGGTATGATGTGGTTTGGAAAAAAAATGAAAGGAAAAGAGGGGAATGTCAGAGAGGATGAAGAGAGAGGAGATGCCACCAGACAGGAGGAGCAGTGGAAAACAAAAGAGGCTCCGCACTCTGCTCACTCTTATCTGTCTGAGGGTCTTATCCTCTGCTGGCTCTGTTAGTGTAACCCCATTCCCTCCCTGCTCGCTGCTCTCCTTCCACCTCATCCCTCCATCTCCAGCCCCCTCCCCCCCACCTCCTCCTCCTCCCCCTCCACTGCTTGCTGCGGATCCCCGTTATCTGTCCAGGGCTGACGTCAGGGGGGCCTGCTGGTGCTGGGGGGCCGGAGACGGAGGCTGATAGCGTGGCAGCGGCTGCCTCCACACAGGCTGTGGGAACCAGGGACCCCGCCCACCTCGACCCAGTGGCCCTGCACGTCCACCATGAAAACACACACTTGAAGAAATACATTACATGAATCAAGAAACAGCTCTTTTGTGGAATTAAGGAGGGCTAGCTCCCTGTCTACAATAAAGACTAACATATTTACACTAAGAATTGAACTTTTACACTGAAAGTAGTTTAATTTGATTAACGTAAGGCCTAATACAAGGCCTGCTTTAGAGGTTATCCTGCCAACGATACACAAGACTAGCTACTGATCATTAAAGATACAGGCATATAGGGTGGCCCAGAGTAATTCTGACTCTTTGGCTATGACAAATTTTGCACATTCCTAAAAAGCAGAGCAAATAAACATTTTAATGCATACAAAGTGTGCTCTTGATTGGTATTTAAGCCTCTAAACAGTCTCTACACAGAAGATTACAATAATACGGTTTGTGATTCGCGTCCTATCAGCATTCCTAACTTTAACATCTTCCCTCTTTAATTTCTGTCCCAGGGAGTGACTAAATTTCTAGAAAAAAAGTGCATCTTTCAACCTCACTTGGAAGAAATCCTCCTCCCTGAGCCAGCTGCATTTCATCCTGATAAAGCCGTATGTGACAGATTTTATACGGAGAAAGAAAGCTACATCCAGATAGAAGATAAAGCTGAGGTGAGATGAAACTCATCAGTCAGAGGACAGAGTCGCTGCATTGTAGGTGACCGATCATAATGGCAGGGTCGGTTTAGGCTGTGAGACGTGAGTTAAGTGAAGGGAAAACCAGGGAATGTGTCGTGTGAGAGCAGGTTAAGAGGGCACTTAGCCCTGAGTGGAGGAATGGCTGTTGTCATACCCCAAAAAATCTCTAAAAAGTATGTGTAAGTGTGTGTATGTGCGTGTGTTTTTCAGGTCAACAGGTGCAAGTTTGACCCAAGGGAGTGAGCAGAGTGTGGAGGACTGCAGCAGATGAAGTTGGCAAGTTTCACATCATTAGCTGCAGGTGCTACACTCCCATAATGTTCAAACTAACACATACACACTCACGTACAGATCTCATGTGATCCGAACCTTGTTAATTAGCGTCTGTTAATATCAGCATATCAGCTTTAACCTTCAAACTCATCTCTGCTCTCCTGTTAAACTCTGGTTCGACTCATTTACAGTAACAGGAGTCTACTGGAGCATCAATCTGCCAGTTTTGCACACATTTATTTCCACATCTTCCTATTAAGTGTCTCTGATGTTTTCGGAGATGGATCTGTCGGATGGGGAGTGGAGACACACTTATCAGTGTGTTGTCCTGGATAAGGTTGAGAAGATTTGTAACTGTTGCACACTGTGTGTGTATGAATGTCTCTCTCTCTCTAACGCTGACCTCCTCTTGGTTGAGCGAGTAGGAGGAAAAAAAGAGTGGCCTTGACAGAGCGAGAGGAGGGGTGAGATGAGAAATCAGTGAAAGAAGGAGACCGTTGTTTCGAGTTTGCTTTCTCCTTCTCGTTCACCTCTCACTGTCCTTTTTGCTCACTCTTTGTCAGACACACACTCCCTAAATTTCAGCTGTGACTGTGGAGTCCTTGGGTGCAAATAGCTTTAAAATTTGTGTGAACTTTAGAGGAGAGTTGAGTAGCTGAGCAAGGGGGAAAAGGTGAACTTCAGGTGCACTGTAAAAATGGTTGAATGGATAGAAACATTGAAAAAGGTCTTAACTGATACAGATGTGGCAGCATATTACAGCTCCGCTCTAATGAAGCAACTTTGTCATCACTGAAAACACTTTTAAACATACTTTTTTACTTATTTGGTCACAGTAGGTATGAAGTTGCTTTTTGTGTTATCCTCAGAAACATATTTTATTTACATTTATGCATCATATTTTGGTTTTACAGTGTACAGATTCTGCACCCCCTTGCCTTCAGAGGAAGCTTTAATACAACCCCCTTTAACTTTAGCACAGTCTTGTATCACAAGCAAAGTGGGGAAAGCAAATGATAAATTACTTGCACAGTAAACATAACACACACTGTTGACCTTAGACTTGTTGAATCTTTTAATAATCTTTCCTCAGTCTTGGAAAAATGTGCGTCCTCTGACAATGTTGCATATTCTTGATCCCACTTAGTTAAGAAAACAGGGCCCATACATGATAAAATATTACAATTATTCCTCTATATGTCAAATAGTCCATGTGTGCAATTAAACATTTTTGATTGCATAAATGACCAAGATTTGAAACAAAACTTTTATCACAGCAATCAGTAATGATCCAGGAGCAAAACCATTCACATTGCATTCAAAGAAATTAGCCTTCAAGACCACTGATTTTTAATTCTTAAAAAAATTAACAAAAGCTAAATTTGATACTTTTTCCAAAAATTCCCCAATTTTTTGTTTGATACTGAACTAAATTTTGCATGTGTGGTTAATCTTTAAGTTTATACTGGTCAGCAGTCATCACACGATTGCCTTATCCTTCTGTTCATTCGCCACTTTGAATTAAAATAAAAAAAAATAGATAAAACAGGACTTGAGCACAAACCAGTCTTACAATAACTACATGTCAACATCACAACAAGGGGGGAGAAAAATTTATATTCTGTGAAATAAATTTCTAAAGTTTGTCCACAGCACCATAGGAGGAGACAGGATTTCTGACCCCCGTCACCAGAGGGCTGGGTGAAGCCACCCCAGCGAATATTCCTGTTCATTGACAGGGTTTTATAATTTTGTAATTTACTTGTTTTTTTATAAGTTGGGATGGTTGATTTAACCAACAACTAAAGACTAATTATGGGTCAAACTGTATTTCTAATATGGCGACCACCATCCAGGTCACTTCTGCAAATGCTTGGCTGCAACATCACAAGTTAGCACCCATGGCGGTCTTTTAGTTTCATATCTGAAAATGTGCAAAAATATACGCACAACATTTATTCTATAAACAACCAAAGGTCTACACTATAACTTGATAAATCTTGAATTTCTTGACCAGTGATTTACAAGTGATTGACTGTCTCCTAGTCTGAGTTTTCTTTTCTAACATGAGCAAAAAACACATAACACATTTAACTGCATAAATTGAATATAAGTTTCTTTCTAGTGCACTCTAGTGCGAGGGTGCGTGTGCTAAACCACACCTCGGTCAGTCAGGAACTAAAGAGTTCAGTCTCAGTTTAAAGGAGCCCATTTCAACCAACTTTAAGGTCCAGAAATGATCAAAAATATCTACATGGGCAAAAAATGTAACTTCTTCTAATGTGCTGATGTTTTCTTATTAGAAATCAGCCTTAAGAATCCATGTGATAAAACTAGAAGAGCTGACTGGCATATTTGATTGACATACAGATCTGTCACTTATTTGGCACTCAGCCTTGATGCCTTTTATTTTCTTTCTCTCTAATTTAAGCCATAATTTAAACTCTGTATTTGAAGTTTTCAGGAGCAGAAAACAGTGCAACATTTAACCAAGTCTTTACAGACACTTCGTAAATAGTTATCATTCAAAAGTCAGCCAATGTGGAAGAATAGAAGATCAACTTATTAACACAGACTGTGAAAAGACCAGAAACAGATCACATACCACAAAAATAGTTGTTTTGTTTGTGTTTTATAATTATTAGATCATTTTTCAACCAATAGGGTTTTCATGGTAGTCCACTAAGCTGCCTGTCTGGGTACACCCTTCTCTACCCTTAGGGTGACATGATAAGCACAGGCCTCATTAGTCTTTTTAATTGGTCCAGAACAGTTGCAGTGAGCCAGTCTGAGGTCTGGCAAAATGCCAGACTAAAGTAAACCAGCCCAAAAGACACACTGTGCAGGCCAACCAACAGATCCCAGAGCGAGTCAACAGGCCTCAGGAAAAAAGTGTCAGACTTAGACCTTTGCCAAAGAGAAAGTTCAGAGTACCCTGTGGCATTCTCAATTTGAACAGCAAGAAGCAAAACTGAATTAAATTTTGGTTCTGAAATAAAAAGCTTTTCTTAAAGTGAGATTTTATAAATCATGCCGGGACTCTTTTTTTCAAACACATCTACTCCCTCAGCTTGATATCTTTTTGGCCGTCTCCCGTTTTGTTCTTGTTTTGAAGTCTCCACAACAGTAATTAAAGATACTTTTTTTTTTTTTGCATGGATGTGTATAAAACAGATCATCTTTAGAACGTGACCTCTGACCTCTGACCTTTTTGTAAGGATGAATTATAAATCAAAATTTATAATGATTTTTTTTTTCAAGTTCTATTCAGAATCTATTTTTCTACTTGTTGCTTGTTTTTGCTTTCCTGGTGCTGTGGATGATAGTGTGTGCTCAAGTATGTATGCATGTGTGTGTGTGTGTGTGTGTGTGTGTGTGTGTGTGTGTGTGTGTGTGTGCGCGCGCGCGCGCACTGTGGCGTCTATAGCTTGCAGAGAATCCATCAAAGCTTATCATTATAAGTAAACATGACAGAGTGGACAAAATGTCTTGTGCGCCGCCAGACCTGCTATCTAACCGCGAGCCATATCTGTGATGATGGACTGATGTGGCGCTGGCTTGGACTTACCAGAGTCTGAGTGTGAGAGTGGGAGTGTGTGTGTGTGTATAAGCGCACACATACACATATATATAAGATCACACACATCAAACAGTGTACACATGTAGACCCTCAGACAAAGTAAGAGCACGCACTTAAGTTACCTTATATCTTCTCTCAGGGGAATACTACATATACAGTACATGAAAAGTTGACTTATTGCACAATCATAAATGAGCAGGCATGGTCATAATTCATATAAGTATTTATAGCTGTAATTTATTGGCCTGTGTTTGCAGGGGTTCATAGTTTTACCTATGAGGAGAGACTCCTCTGAAAGTGATTGTTACTGCATAGGACAAGCCTCTTTTTTATGGCAGATGAGATCTGAGGGGAGTTAAGGAGTTGCTGAGGGAGATTTATTAGTGACGTTAGCTAATAGTTCATAATCTCTACTCATTATCATACTTTCTTTAAGTGTCTGGAAGTGTAGAGACATCTACGTGGGTGAACTCTGTTGTGTCGAAGAAGTTGGACAGTGAAAATCCAACTTGGAAAGTAAAAAGACTCCATAGCTGCAAAGCTTTTTGTGAGTTTTCTTTCAATGTGTGTGCGTGAGGTCAGCCTGTGTGTTCCTCTGCTTGTTACAACACCACTGATAAGCAAAGTAAACAACCGTGCACTGTTTGCTCCCCTACCATGGTCATGTGATCAAAAACGCTGATGACAGAGCTTGATTTGTGGTTGTGTCCATCTCTAGTTCAGGTTTCCAACACAATGACTGCTAAATCCTTGAAGTGTGGCTCCTGCACTGTCTGGACATTCTGGACATTTAGCTTCAAGAATGAAACCCTCACTTTGATAACCTTTCCCCCTGCTGTTCAGTTCCTAGGTTAAAGGTCATGGCTGCAGTGCTTCAGCTGAATTGGCAGATTGACAGAGGGTGTAGTGGCACTGGACGGTATACAGTATAGAGCTGTTGTGGGGCATGTCTCCATCACTTTCATTCCCTTTCTCGATTTGATTAATGAAAGGGGGGACCTCATGGTAACCCAGACGGTGGTCTTTCAGTCACTCTGAACTCCCCTAGACCACCAAGGAAGAGGTAATGTGTCTCCATCAAATCTCAACTCTTACAGCTTGCGGCACGTTTTGTAGTCTAAAGGTTCATCCATAAACTTCATGACCACTCATTTGATCACTCTTATCTTTTCATATATTTCTCCTCGTGATTTCTTAGTAACTCCTGCCTTCTTTAGTTTAAGGTAACTGTAGGAATAATCTGGCGATTTAGGACACAAGTTTACCTCCTTTATGTGAAATGTTAGCAAAAGACTCACACCACTGATCTGAAGGAAACTTCACATGGTGAGCATATAGACTACAGAAAGTGGGACCAAACCGCCAATTTTTATGATTGATAGATGACCGACTCAACCTGTGAACTACTTTAGTAATAACAAATAGGTAATAATAACCCTCCATACAAGTAGTTCACGAATCTCAGCATATCTACCAGCAGATTTTTTATTTTTATTTTTAATTTCCTTGAAGGAACCTTCCCAAAAAGATAAATAAATAAAGTATCTAATGTAATCTTATGTAATCTAATGTAATCAAATGCAATCTAATCTGATATAATCTAATCTAATCTAATCTAATATAATATAATATAATATAATATAATATTAAATTATATTATATTATATTATTTTGTATTATATTATATTATATTATATAAAGCAACAGGTATCAGAATCAGCTAACCCACTCATGAACGTATTCCTGCACTACTTTCTTTCTTACATGTAAATGCTACCTATAACAGTGTGGTGACTCCCAACATTAGCCCTTGTGGTGCAAATATAAGATTACTTCTTATTATTGCAACAGCAAAATCAAAAAATCTTTCTCTAGTCAAAAATACTCTGTATTGTTGAGAAAAAAAGGAGGAAAGAAAGAGTGAAAGAGATGGAAAAAAAGGAGGGGTTTATTTTATCTCCTGTAGTTTGCTGCACATGGATCTTTGTTTCCTAGAGTCTTTTAGGGCACAACAACTGTGTTGCCAATAAATGGTAAGGCAACCATTTTGCCTAACATATTATTATTGCATTAATTTTCTGAAACACACAAAAACAGACTCAGATAACTGTGTTGACACAACTTTTGATAGCTAACATCCTCATAAAACTAGTTATTAAAATCAGAATGAAAAAAGAAAGGAAAGAAAAAGTTAGGACCGAACACAAGGTTTAAATAAATGTTACAAATAGGGCATAATGTCTTGTTTTTCATACTTTAATTTGAAGATTTACTTATATTTCTCAGTTTGTGTCAGTTTCATGTCAACCTTAGTGCTAAAATGTGTTAACAATGTTAGCTGTAGAGGTTTATAAGTGGGTTTGTCAGATTTATCATTGCCACAAATTGCACTGAAATATTTCTTGTCTTAATTGGTTTATTGCCTGACTATTTGTCAGGGTTTTAACATCTTCACATAAACATACCGATAATACCACTAGACTCTCTGAAACATAGCTGCATTTTTCACAGGTTTGGCTTCATTATAATGAGTTATGACTCCAACACCTACAATCAATTATCATTTGTGTGACATATCCTTTGTCAGTGTTTAGGTTTTGAAGCTTCTTGCTGCCACAGTGTACTTGAAGTTATCAGTGGTTGTAGTCTAAGCTAGGAGTGTATGACGTCCAAGCAAAATGATTTTAAATCTCTCCAAGGCCTTTGCTGGGTCAGACCTTTGTGACTGTTCAATCCTGAGATATATGTTAGATTTTATCTCTATTTTTACTGACTTAGGAAAACAAGGATGCGAGTTCAATTGGACAGGGGTTATTGCTGCTGTTGTTGCTGGTCTGATTGTTTCTGTGTCCTGTTGAGACATCAGACATAACTGAAACGTGAAAATAAAATGCAAACCAAGATTGTATTCTTTTTTATTTTTCAGTGAAGATATACAACGTCTTGTTTATCTTTAATCCTCTGCACACACATTAAATACCTATGTACATTTGGTAATATTGAAGTATTTATCTATTTACTCTTTATTGGAAGAAACCAAATACTACTGTCTAGCATTTATGCTCACACAAAACGACACTGCGATGTTTGCAGATGCTTGTGCGCTAATATCAGACAGCGTCATAAAATTCTAATATCAGGCCCAAAATGAGACTGCCTGTACTGTATGCCATACATGATGAAAAGACAATATGTTTGATGGACTCGGGCTGTTATTATAGTCCTGTCTGAGAATCACATCTTGAAAGCATTACTCTGCTAGGATCCAAAAGTTTATTGTAACTAATTCTTTGCTGCTTTCAGTTGTGCCAAACTACTTCTCTGTCTGCCCTTATGTGATTTCCTTTTCTTTATCTTTGTGTTTCCAGAACTAGCTCTATGATTCAAGGAGGAAAAATTAGGAAATCAAGGATAACTTTCTACCAGATTTAAAAACTATAAGAGATGAGGAAATGGGACAAAAAGAAGCGACACTACGGAAGTTGAGTCTGTCTCCTTACTTGGTCACATGAAAGTTTTGAAGGTATTGGAGTGAGTCGATGATACCCAGATCCAAGGGTCCCTGCCAACACAAACCCCACTCTTGACAAAACAGTCCCCCACAATCCCTTGCTACTAGCAGAGTGAGGAGAAGGAGGAGGGGTTGGTAAGGGGTTGAGGAGAGTCTGGACAGGACGGAGGAGGGACACACCGGCGCCATGGCGATCCCTAAGACAACTTATCTCCTCTCTCACAATGATAGCGCCTGTCAAAATAGCTGCCAAGATACATAGCCGGCAAGGAACTGGTTAACTCCTGCCTCAGCCAATCAGAGGGCCTGCAGTCAGGGTCTCTGTCTTTCCCCACTTAAGAGGTATTTGGGACACCATTTCCACAAATGCACTTTATCTCTGTCTCTTTGCTCTCTGTCTCAAACAGGTTCCATTTAATCATGGGAGTTATTGGAAAGTGCATTCAAGTCATACCTGAATTACATACAAACTCATTTCTTTCTAAAGTTGAACTGTTGCATTCAAACATTAAGTATAAAAAGAGAAATTTGTTAGACATTATTTTATCTACTCACCACTTCATGTATAAGACCAGGATGAGGCCTCATCAGATATGTCTTCACTCATTCAACTAGGTTTTTGTCTTCTATGCTTTCTTTAAGTACAATATCACTCACGTATCGTGTTTCCTTGTGCCTGATAAAACCTAATCTGTTATAAACTTTGCAGACCCCATTTTTCCATTTGTTGTGAACTGCCTCCACCTAGTGGTACAATTCAACAAACTGGGTCATCTGGAAACTGTAAAATCAGGGGTAGCGTGCATTTCATCACAGTTGGCAAATATCTCAGATTAAACAAAATTTTTAAGTTTTATTTATTCATTTATTTTTTTATTTTGTTATCCCTGATGTTATTGTTGTTGTTTTCTTGACTGAATGAACAGATAAATGAATGACTAACAGTAGGCTTCATGTTGCTGACAAGCCAAAAAAGTTGTCATTACTGCCTGCTGTTTTGTACCTGCTCATTTTCAACTCTTTTCAGCTGATTAAAAAATACTATTCCTGAATATCAAGATCAGCATTTTCCAGTTTGCAGTCTTCTTTGAAATGTGTTGGTCTTATTCATATAGATTTATTTTACATCCTGAAACCTTATCATGTTATTTTGCTGCAACTGGCACAGTAGTGTCCAACATATCAGGTCAAGCTGTAGCGTTGAAATACCGTACATTTGATGGTGTTCAGTTGGGTAAAAATGATTGTAACACTGTCAAACGGTGGGTTCTTGTGTTTGATTATTGTGGGGTCAATGTCATTGTGTAGCTCAGAGCGTGTGCTCAACCAAGGAGCAGCAGAGTCTTGTCTATCTGAATTTTCCACAATTTTTTCTCTATTTTTTTATGTTTTTGTTGTGTTTTGTCAGCTGATGATGGATGTTTCTGCTGAGTTTGTTCAGTAGAGGAGCTTCTTTCATTGAGACAGGCACCACCATCCGGTTCCAGCTGACATCTGAAGGTGTTTTTTCACGGTTGCTGCTCTAGTGTAATGGTGAAGGTAAAGTTGAAGGCCATGAAATGGAGATATAAACCCTTCCTTTATCAGTCATCATAGGAAACATCAACTCTATTTAATTGAAGTGAAGAGATGGAGGTATTAGTGAAGAGCAAGTTTTACAGAAAACCTGGTTGAATCAAAACAACTCGGACTCCAGTGGCTTCACTCTTATAAGGTCAGACAGAGATGCTAAAACTAGTGGCAGGTCTGGCTTTATTTGTCAACCAGAGATGGTGTAACCCTTCACACATAATCGTCAAGGAGAGGAGTGTTGTCCCGATATTACACTGTTGGCAATCACTCTTAGCCCATATTATCTTGTAATGGAGTTCAGTCATATCATAACAAGCCCATTCTATTTTAAATTAAAGTAAACAACCATTTTCAAAAAGTGTTCCCTGACCGGGAATCGAACCCGGGCCGCGGCGGTGAGAGCGCCGAATCCTAACCACTAGACCACCAGGGACAGATGAAAGTACGCCGGACGTAAAATTATTTGAATATGTAACAGCCAATTCGGGACTATGATGGTTGTATTGCGGGAATAAGCAGAAGAATTACTCTATTGATCCCTGAAGAGAAATTCAACTGTCTATCGTCTCATTTGTCATGTTTAAAAAGTCACCTGCTATTTACAGAAGAATTATAAAGTCTGACGGCTGTTGGTACAAAAGATCTACTGAATCTTTCTGTCCTACGGGGAAGAGAGAGGAGCCGTCCACCACCACTGGCCCTTTGGTCCATTAAGGTGTTATGAAATGGTTGATCCATGTTGTAAGTTGTGCCTTGAAAATATTGACCTTTTATCAAGTATAAAATTGTGTCTTAAAGATATATCGAACTCACCCCATTGCGAACATGTTACAATAATGGCAAACAGGATTAACTCGGATGTGTTCATACAGCGCACTTGCCACCAGAGGGCGCAGCGAAGGAAAGCTTCATTTTGATTTTCACATTAGCTGCTTGAAGATGCATGGAAGGTATGTGGTCGACTCCCGCTACCTGTTTTGGTATCCGGTGTTGCCTTTTAATACGTTGTTTCTCGTTGTTGCTTGATGTTAGCATTCGTCTACATTGCATTAACAATGTAAGCTTCTTGTAAGACAGCGCGGTCTTGACTGAACCTAATGATAGTCTGAACATCTCCACCAGGTTGCTATTGTCCTGTAAACAAAGTGGCTAGCTAGCGTGGTAGCATCAGCTGTTGAGTCAAGTGAGAGACTGGACCTTGGTCACTGTGTCTGTATTTGTTTAACCCGGTGCAAGCACACGCAGATTCGCAAGAGCGCTAGTGCATTTCTGTGTTTTGTTGTTGTTGTTTTTGCTGCACCTTAAAAAAGAGAGTCGTCACCCATCCGTTCATGGATGGATTCACTTTGACAAGCAGTAGCGAGATGGGGTAACGATACTTCCCATAAATTCGCCTTCTTGCCGAGGTGAGCCTTTTGCCTGTTATGCAACACATTTGGGAACACGTGGACGTCTAGGTAGCAGTGATTTTGTTTTTTATGGTGCATGACATGTGTGTAATTGGCGGTTTAGTCTTCCTCTTAATCCTGTTTTGCTGAAGCTAGCTGTTACTGCAGCCACGGTTGTCTCAATGTTTACATCACTTAGTTTCCCAAAATGATACTGCTAATATTGGCACTTTGTTCAAATAAAGCGTAATTATATAATATAAACCATATTTACTGTAGCTACACTGACTAGTTGCAGATGTATTCATCCTCTAAGGGCAGAGTGTTACATTTTCCATCCTGTTGGTCAGCCATTGTGAGCTGAGTGGCCTGACATACCCATTATAGGATGCTTTCATCGCCATCCACTTAGGCTTCTCCATCAGTTATAGGGATTTTACATTGAAGTGGGTGTTGTTGAGTGAGGAGGCAGCCTGCTAATCCACCATCCTCTTTTTATTTCCCCCTGTAGGACAAGGAAGAGGTGTGAGAGCACAGTGTGAGAGGTGGTCTTCCCTTAAAGTTGTGTCTGCTGGATTGGACACGCTGAGTGGGTGGGTGTGTAAAACGGGTGGATGTTTATATGGATGCGTTTGACTGCATGCAGAATTAGCAGCCAGGCCTGATGGAAAAGAGAGACAGAAAGCCGGGGTATTTTGCAAGGTAAGAAGCTCTTTTTTTCTTCAGTTGTTGTCAAGCAGTAGAAGAGATGTCAGGCTTTAGGAACTATGAAATTGTTTGACTGTACAAGAAGACTATTTTCTGGAGAAAAATAAGTTAACTAAACTGTAAAACAATGACAAAGTTCACACGGGTAGCGACAGCAATGCAGCTTAAATGTAAATAAACAGAGGGACATGATTTGCCTACAAATGTGTGAATATATACATAGAATTTGCTTCAGAGAACATGTTTAAATGTTTTTAGTTGTTATACAATTAGAAACTCTATTTGCACAAATTCTGCATGTTGTTGTAATTGTAGATGTTGTGAGTCGTGACTTGACCTGTTTATCCTCTTCGTTATACTCACAAAGCGACTGCAGTGTCACGTCACCCCTTCAGTTGATTTTTGTAACATGATAGAAGGTCATTTAAAATGACTCTTTTGTAACAAGATATTGGCTTGGTACAAAACTGAACAAGTGATGCCCACTAGCGCAACACATCACATAAACAGATATCAAGGCATTATATCTGGCAGAGGGCTTTTTTAACTACTGTGCTCATGATCAATTCATTTCACCCAGCGAAAGCATATCAAAAAGTACGGTGTAAAGTCCAAAACCTTATGAAATAGGCTCCCCTTGGTGGTGGTGGTGGAGGGGGGGTTTACAAGGCTAAATAAAAATAATGCACATAGTGTTATAGTGTTGCACTGCCGTGGCAAATGTCAGCGGACCTCCGGGAAAACGCAAGGGCGACAACAACACTACATCAAGACCAAGTACTGATCAAAACTGGACATTGAAAATGAACTGAGGGTGGCAATCTCACAGCTGCACCCAAGACTAGGTAAGATCTGTGGCACTAAACAAGCACACTGTAGCCACCGACTTATTTTAGGGCTGAAAGAATATATTTACCTAAGTACCTAAGTTTTCAAATTGTTCATCTTCAGAAATGCAGATTTTTAAAGACTGGTTAAAAGGTTTGAAGTTTCATCGAAGTAAATTGAAAAACAACAGCAGCTTGTAACAGATGGTGTGGTTTTTTATACATTCACATATTTTTCATTTACATGTTGATGTGTACAGTCAGGTGTAGGGGGGCCTGAAACAATTTTTATCTGCAAAAGAAAAAGTTTGTGAACCACTGTTGTAGTGTGACTGTGGCTTTTCCATTACAGTGTACAGTGTTTGTAGCTTTACATTATGCCGTCAAGGTGTATTAGGTTATTATCTATTCCTGCTTTGATCAGCACCTTAGAGTCACACGTGTCTAAGCTGTATCCAACTGAAACAGCCTCCCATAATCCCACTCATGAGTCAGAGCTCTTTCAATAATTGATCAACAGGAATCACAGTTGGTTTAAAACTAGCTTTCTGCAGCACCATGAAACACGATAACAGGAAGTGTGTAGAAAGAAGTTTGTCACAGCTATGGTGCATCAACTGAAAAGCCATCTGCAGGTCATGGACAGAGATGGGCTCTTTTCTCCCTGACGTCTGCTGCACCGATGACATGTGTCATTCAAGTAATCAGTTATGATCTAGCAGTGTAGTGATTAGCTGTGCCGCCTGAAAATGTCAAAAAAATACTTCAAAATACTACAGTCTTGTTTTTCCCATCTCCACATGACTTGGTGATCAACATCACGTCATAGCATGAAAAACTAGAATACAGCGTATTTACATTGTTCGAAGTCATAGACTAGGTAAACAATATCTCATCATTCTTAAAGCCCCTCAGCAGAACTTCAAACCAGAAAAACTGGAGTCGTTGAGCATGGCTTTGTGATAAATGTCATGAGGTAATGCACTGCAGCCTAATGGGCTTCATTGTTTCTTATTATGTCTCAGGTTACTTGCTCAGGCTCTCCTGACTTGCAATTTGTCTTGCTTCAATAATTGAATTGGGTAATGTTGGAAATGTCACATTATGGGGAGAAATATCACAGAAGCAGTACATTAAATGTTAATTAAATTCAGGCTTTGACTTTCAGTCACAGTAGAGGAGGTGTTTTCCTGCAAAACCACAAGAGTTCATGATTGGTAAAAAATAAAGAAAAACAGTGAAAAATAGGGGCATCTGCAGCTGCTTTAACAAATCCTCATATTGTGGCAACAAGGAAGGAAAACCAACCTTATCTCCTAACACAGCTACTGCTGCTCTAACATGTAGCCCTCCTGCTAGCTGCACCATATGCTGTACACTTCCTGACAAATAGAGCAAAGGCCAACATGGAGCATACACACATGCAGCGACACAGTGACAATAACAAGTGTGAAGCTATTACAGGGCTTTTCCCCTTGTATTCTTTCACAACAGCGAAACCAGTAAATGTAGGTAGAAACCTCTGAGGCTTAATAACAGAAAAACATACCATCACTAATCTTAATGTCAAGTTTAAGGGACAAAAATAACTGCTAGTACTGAGTCGCATACCATGCCAAACCTCAATGTAGAAGAAATCACAACACAGATAATGCTGTTACAAGTGCTTTTAAGTAGAATATTTTTGAAGTCAAACCAATGGTACGCCATTTTCGTAGACAAAAATGTGCATTTTAAAGAAGAAAACAAATTTCCAAACAGGTCTGCTCTTCGATAACTAAAAATTCAGAGGCACTGAAAGCTCAGTTTGTATACCAGACCATCTCAATCTAATTCACCAGAAGACTAATGTCAAGCCTAATTGAGCAACATAGAGAGCAGAGAAGCTGGTTAAGAAACACTGTACGTCAAGTTACTGTTGTCACGGTGATTCACCCAGCAGTCAAAGCCTCATGGTTGCTGAGAAAACTGACACATCGTCCTGGGCTGCGTTTGCCAGAAAATTCATGGATGGGAGACTGTGAATCAAAGTGGGAGGAGGTTTTACGGTCAGATGAAGATTTCCTTGAAGGCATCTTACTTAACTTCGTTTTGAATGTAAGCTGGAGAATTTTACACTGCAGCACCGAGTTTGTAGGAGTGTGAATCACCGGCAGCTCCATAATACAATATTATCAGGATACTTGGGCCACGATACGATATTACTGCGATTTTTAACATTTCGGAGTTATACAATTTTTTCAACTGTTTAGCTAATTTAGCATTTGTCTTTCCTTTTATGTTTGTTGTTTGTTGAATTTATTTTTCCATTATCATAGATTTGACTTCATATTAACAATTAATTTGATAAAATCGATACTTGATCTATGAAAGGATACGATATATCACCAGACAAAATATCGCGTTACTATGCTATATCGATTTTTTTCTCCCAGTGTACTGGTTAAACATGAAGCAAAGTAGGTCAACATAAAAGCTGATGAAATTTTAAAAAGTCTGGCTCTTGCATTATTGAATAATGCTATCACACACTGCACATTTTCCCACATGCTACACAGGCCCAGCAGAAACCTGTTTGACTTGTTATAATCAGTCAGGTTAGAGTTAGAGATTCGATTAAGAGCCAGTCGGAAATTTGTGTCATGACCCAGTAAAGGTGTGTTTGCTTGAGTTTGATTAACTTTGCACAAGAGGGAAATCCATAGAGAGTGAAGGTCTTTTGCTGTCATCAGCAGGTTAATTTCACAACACTATCCAAAGGAGAGCTAATACTTTTGCAACACAAGGCTGGAAGTGGAAAAGATTTTATTGATATTCATTTCCTTGATCCATGTTTGGTTTTGATTAGTTTTCAGCTGGAAACCTATGTCCCTTATTATCTGTCAAGTGTGAACCCTTTAAGGGAGTTGAGTAACATGCGACACAGATGTGCAGAAGCACTACTGTTCAAACCAGTGGTTTAAAACATAAATAGATACTGTGTTTGCATCTTTTCTTATGGAAGGAAATGAATACAGACACTGAGATCGTGGGTGCTGACAAATTGCCCTGGCAATTTAGGAGTCTGAGTCTGGAATAAAACCAGTTAATTTATGTAAATGATATATGGTCTTCTCTGTGGCATATTAAAACTTATTTTGGCAGTACTTGTGGAAAAACTGATTATCTAAGTATTAAATATGAGAGTATTATTGAGTGGAAGTGATTGCGAACTTATATCATCCTTCTCTAACAATGGCTCACCGGTTATTTTTTTGCCTAAGCAGGGTGTATTGTTAGCTTTGTGAAAGCTCAACTTAGCCAAGCCTTTTAAGTAGAAACATGTTCGCATGCAGAGCGTCTCCAAAGTGTCTCTTTCTCTATTATTTCGCTCTTATTATGAACTGCAGGTTAGAGACAGAGAGGAAGGGCTGAGATAGTGAGATGAAACCTCAAGAGTGAAACAGACTGTGCTGCTGGAAATTTCTGGGCTCACTACCAGATGTGAGCTGCATCGCTTTGAGAGGGCAGGGCCTGAACTCTGTCTGTCTGCAGCTTTATCGACCCACTCTTACCTTTCCATTAAGGCACTCCAACACTGAGGACACTCCACTTTTCACTTTTCTTTTATTCTTACTCAGCGTGGGGCTGCGCGGGCAAACCCTCCTTCTATCACTTACAGCTCATAGTAAATCAATTTGCTCTTATCTTTTCTTAACATACTCATTCCCACACTTTAGATTTCAGCAGGGCTCACCCAGCAAGCTTTATCCTTAAGTGCACCACCAACCCATGATACCGCTGCACTGCAGTGGACCCCCATAATGAACCCCAGCAGGGCTAGGAGACACTGTTACATCACTTTCTCTCTTATTAATGATTGAAGAGGAGAAGAGGATGGTGTGAGTGGAGAGCACCGCTAACTCAGCAAAGTAGAGGGTAAAAAAAGTTTCGTCTCATTGTGATAACTCCATAACTCTGGACAGAAGGCCTGAGTTCACTTCTGAAGTTTTGCTGATGAAGCTCTGAATTGCTAAAGCCTAACTTTGAGGTTGTTTTAACTCTGTAGGCAAAGTGGTATATCTGATACTTTTGCTGATCTTGTTCTGTAAATGCATGACTAGTGTATCCTGGTAAAAAGAATCTCATCCTGCTTCCTTTAAGCTGTCTCTCTCCCTGAATCCTTTTCCTTGAAAAATGTAAACAAAGGCTGTTTCTGCAGTGTGCTATTCATCAACTTGTCAGGTGCTGACTCAGCGGCTGGGGACGCAGGCATCAAAAATATTAGAACAGAAAAAGTCAATCTTCCCCCTTATGGAGTTTGTAGGTCGTGCCAAAGCAGCTGTACTAAGTTTCACTTTGTTTCATAACAAGTTGACGACTCTTCTGTCTGGTATCTGTGTGCTTATGTAGACACAGTAATGTAGACACAGTAACCCTTAGGGACAAAAAAAAAAAATACACAATATGTCTTTTTTTTTCCTTGCAAGGTTTTGTATACAAAGTGTAAAAACTCCAGTTTATCCTCTCAGAGTACACTGCAGTACAATTTAAAAAATGTACAATTAAAAATCTAAAATGACCTCGATATCAAAAGTTTGTCGGATATAGCTTTTAAAAGGTTAAAGGGATATTCTGGCATACAATTAAGTTATGGTCAAACACACCGTAACACAGTGTTAGACACCCTCCCGAGAGATGAATGTTGCCGACCGCTTAGCTACAGCACTAGCCAACAAACATCTTTTTTCTCTGACGAGTCGATCATTGAGTGCAGTGGAGTTTCGCAGCTCAAGGATGAACATTTATGATTGTTACTTCATCGAAATGCAGTCAGAACGAGATGCAAAGGCAGAAGAACTACTGCATCTGCAGTGCAAAATGATTAATATGATGATTATTACTTCAAGGAAATGATCCACTGCACTCAATGATCGACTCATCAGGGCTTCCCCATCAACTATCGGTTGCTGGGGGAGGGTGGGTGAGTTGTGTTTGGTCTCTTTGCTAAAGAAATCAGGCAAAGCTAAAAAGATGTTTGATGGCTAGTGCTATGGCTGGGACCCTATATGTACTGTTGATAAAGTTATGTGCTCTTCTGGGCATTATTTGTGGCTATAGAGTGGCTTTTTGGTTGAGGTTTGCACATGGAGACGCAAACCACTATGTATTGCTATCATGCAGTCGTTACTAAAGTTGGTATAATCAGAGAAGCAAGCAGTCGGCAACATTCATCTCTCGAGGGGGTGTCTAACTCAGTGTTATGTTGTGTTTGACCATAACTTACTTTTACCCCTAAATATCCCTTTAAGCTGGTAACAAGGTGCTTGTCGTAAGCATTGATTGATAGTTAATGAGCCACACATAAGACCTTATAAGATGCTATTAAATGCTAAGCATTCATTAAAGCATGACTCACACATTTATTATTGCACACAAGACACCTATTAGACATTATTGCGTGTGAAAATGTAATAATCTTAATGAGACACTGTTCCCTCTTCAGATCCAAGAGCTGCAAAGGAGCCAAGTTTTTTTTATGAAAGAGTTCATGGTTTCACTGAACGAGTCGAGATAAACTTATCTGTGCTCTACCATCAGGTTGAAGAGGCGGAGACAGCTCAAGCAGAACCAATCAGAGAAGAGTGTTAATGAGCAGAGCCCCGTGATCATCTCCTTTCCAGACATCTCAAATGAGGGCGAACCCAACAAGAAGACAGACCTTCAGAGAATAACATCCAAGCCCCCTGCTGGCTCAGGTGAGACCTGCATTCAAACTTCACAGATCATTAGCATTAAAACTGAACAACAGGACAGCATACCAATTTTGAAGTCATAGCAATGTTAACAACAAATAACGCTTCAGCCATCACATTATCTTTAATGTGTCCAAAATTTAGATCATATGCTCGCAGGAACAAAGACCACCTTGTTAGCCTTTGGTTTGGACGTCTAAGACAGTGCATCCAGTTCCCATACACACATCACCAACAAGCCGAAATAAAACGAGGCTTTCACGCCATTGCCGGATCCCCGAACATAATTGGAGCCATAGATTGCACCCACATCGCAATAAAAGCCCCTTCACACAGTAAATTCAGTTTTGTCAACAGGAAAAGATTTCATTCAATCAATGCACAAATAATCTGAGATGCACATTTGTTTCTGTTAAACGTTGTTGCCCGGTGAACTAGAGGAACGCACGACTCATTCATTCTACAGAACTCTTTAGTAGCTTTTGTCATAACCTTGCTCGACAAATATGACAAATATGACAAATATGACAGTGACAAATACGGGAGGGACACAGAAAGACTTGCGAAAGTGGCTTGTTTACTGTAAAAAGTAAACCAGACAAGAACGCAACGGCAAAACAAGGAGTGTGTTAGTCAGTGCAGTTAGTGGTGGGAATGTGGATGACTGTAATGATGAAGTGTGGGGTGTTGTCAAGTAAAACAAAGCAAAAATGTGCATGCAAAGGTTTGGTGAAATGAGAGAGTGGGAAGCAGCAGGGTTGAGCTTTTAATCCTGCCAGGACCAGGATCAGGTGATCCAAATCATCATCCTCAATGGCACTCGGGTATCTGTACTGTAAAGCAAGGGGGAGGAGACACGACAGGATAGGCTACAGCAGGGCGGTCACACTTTAAGACCCCAAACCTTCCCTGTCTTTATACTAACCAGAAGTGTTATATTTTTTTATTTTGTTGTTGTCGTTTTTAGGCCTCCATATTTAGACCACCAACATGTCAACTCCATGTATTTGTATCTATATCACTCTGATTCCCTTTCCTTCCGGTCTCTGTTGTGTGTGTGTGTGTGTGTGTAACACTGGGATCTTCTGTGAAAGGAACAACCTCAGCAGTTTTACACAGGAAGTTGCATAAGCCTCATCCTGTCTTAGTGTACTAATAATGATGATACTCAAGTAGTACTCAGGGATTTTATGAGTGTTGAGTTCATATGTGTTTGTGTTTTTTTTTTCAAAACAAAACAAAAAAAACTGAATCTGCATTGTTCCAAATGTTAATGCACAACAAACTTTTAAAACACTTGAAAGGTCTTACAGAACTGAAAAAGTCACTTGTTAAATTTGCAGTATCAGGAGGTCATATTTATTGAAATTAAACGTTATTTCAATGAAAAAATCTTAACAGGCCAAGTAACATGTTAACATAGGGCCCCCTTCTTGGTTATCACCTTTACAATTGAACTTGTGAGTTTTTGGAGAGTTTCTGCTTGAATTTCTTTTTTTAGATGTCCCTCACACACCATGAGTTTTTCTCCTTTTATGCCCATAGCAGCCAATGAGACAGAGGTATTTTTTGCAGCATGAATGGTAAATTGTCATGCATGAAGATAATTTTGCTACAGAAGGCACAGTTCTCGCTTTTGTACCATGAAAGGAACTAGTCTATCAGAAACTCTATATTCTTTTCCAAGCTCATTTTCACACCTCCAGGGACCCTTAAAGGGCCAACCAGCTCTCTCTCTCTGTAGTTCCAGCCCATAACATGACTCTGCCACCTCCTTGTTGTTGCCGCAGCCTTGTTGGTGATGTGGTTGCTATCGACTAGGGGTGGGTGAAAAAATCAATACAGCATAGTATCGCGATATTTTGTCTGGCGATGTATCATTTCGTCCCATTGACCAAGTATTGATTTTTCAGCGTTAATAAGACAAACATAAAGGAAAGACAAATGCTAAATTAGCTAAACAGTTGAACAATTATATAAATTGCAATATATCGTATCCCAATACTCACTGTATTGCAAAATGTTAAAAATCGCAATAATATCGCATCGTGGCCCAAGTATCGTGATAATATCGTATCGTGGGGCCACTAGTGAGTCCCATCCCCACCATCCACCAACCATCCACTACTCCATCATCTGTGGGAGTGGATGATTGAATGTTTTGACACTAAGATCTAATCAGCATTATAATTTGGAATATGGTGTAAACAGCTATTTTGCTGTCTGAAATTGCGTGTGGATTAATGGACTTGGAGTTCTGGAACTGGAGTTATTCATGCAGCAGATCAGCCAGCTGTGTAAACTCGGGACCTTGCCTGTATTGTTTTCTGCAGCCCCTCATATGATGTATGATGATCTGTACCTTAATAGACTGAGGTTGAAATGCTCTAAAATCGGTCATAGCACGTCACCAGCCACAGCTCAGTATCAACTCTGGATTGTAAAAAGTGATGGTGGCCCATTTTTGGTGCAGCCAGAGTCTGCCAGACTAATGCTGAGTCATGCCCTTGGTTTCCACGGAGGAGTCCAGTGTAATTACGCAGCTGGGGGAGTGGTAGGTTAATCGTTCCTGTGTTCTTGGCAAGAAGAAAGTGCTGACTGTGGGCTTTGTGTACGACAAGGGTCAGACTGTTAGCGTGTTTTATGATAACAGCTTCAGCATGTGTTTATAGCCGGATAACAACAGGGGACAAATGAGCTCTGGTACTAACACTGAAGGAAATGAGACACAGAGGATATATTCAAGAGGGTCATCTCTTTATATCTGCTTTTTTTGTCGTGTCACAGAAACACTGGATTTATTAGAAGTAGACTGTATGTTAGAGGTTCAGATCAGCAGTATTAAAACATATATTCATCATAATAATGAGATTTATTTGACCTCTGTCTTCATCCTCCTCTTGTTTTCTCATAGATGATGGCTGTAAAAGTAATAATCAGGCCAAGAGGGAGAAAAGGAGGCCACCGGGAACTGTGGAGTTCACTGTGAGTGAGACTTCAGCTTTAACCTATTCAAGTACTCCTGCTTATTTACCGAAGTGTTGTTTCATGATGAGGGACACTTTACAGAGTGGTTTGTCTCTTTTTTTCAGGTGGGACCTGATGATTCCCTCAACAGCATTGCGCTCAAGTTCAACATCACCCCAAACAAACTAGTCCAGCTCAACAAGCTCTTCTCTCGCAGTGTTTACACCGGCCAGGTGAGAGTCCAGATTCTTGCACAAATATCTGCTGCAGTCTTTGTGTTTGACTGATTTGTCACGGGTTATTTATTTTATTTTTTTTAAACAGAAACTGTTTGTTCCCGACTCCAACCAGTCAGAAACTGACCTGAAGTCTCATTGTTCAACTGACACTACACTCACAAATGGGTCATCAGAGAAAGGATCACATGTGAGTGTCAAAGTGTTTGTTGTATTTCCTAGACTTGACAGCATTAATAGGAGTTAATGGAGGCCTTTTAGGGACAAATTTCCTGAAAATGACGCTGACACATACTTTAATTAGATCCCCCCCAAAAGGTCACATGTTAGACAAAACAACAAAGATCTTTGAAGATGGATAAATCCACCAATTATCTCAGTTTTAATTTACACAGGGCAGCTTCTTTCTTCTTCACTCTATTCTTATTCTTAAGGAAAACTATGACTCAAATGCATCAAAATTTTGTGTTAGCGCCTCTAAAGTAAAATGCTGCCCTCCTTCTTATTGAATCACAAGGTTCCTTTACAATAGAGGTGAGAAGTTATTAATGCATGATGTAAAAAAATAATAATTTGGCCTAAATATTAGAAATGGGGAGTTGGACTTAAAGGGATATTTAGGCTTAGATTTAAGTTATGGTCAAACACACCATAACGCAGAGTTAGACACCCTCTCGAGAGATGAATGTTGCCGACCGCTTGCTTTTCTAGTTATACCAACTTGAGTAATGACCGCACGATAGCAATACACAGCTGTCTATGTCTCCATATGCAAACCTCAACCAAAAAGCCACTCTATAGCCACAAGTCAACCACCAAGTGCAGTGGATCATTTCCGTGAAGTAATAATCATCAAAATAATCACTTTGCACTGCAGAGGCGGTAGTTCTTCTGCCTTAGCGTCCCAGTCTGATTGCTTTTCCATGAAGATATAATCATACATTTTCCGCTGAACTCGTTGATCAACTTGTCAGGGCTCCCCCGCAAACAAGCAGCTGCTGGAAGAGAGTGGGTGAGTTGTGTTTGGTCTCTTTGCTAAAGAAATCAGTCAAAGCTAAAAAGATGTTTGATGGCTAGTACTATGGCTGGGACCCTATATGTACTGTTGATGAAGTTAGGTGCTGTTCTGAGCATTATTTGTGGCTATAGAGTGGCGTTTTGGTTGAGGTTTGCACGTGGAGACATAGACCGCTGTATATTGCTATCATACGGTGTTTTATAAAGTTGGTATAACTAGACAAGCAAGCAGTCAGCAACATTCATCTCTCGAGGGGGTGTCTAACTCAGTGTTGTGGTGTATTTGACCATAACTTAATTTCACGCCTGAATATCCCTTTAACTGTCAAGAGTCACTCGTTGTCGACCCGAAATCGAGATGGAATGAAGCATCATGATGTCGATTCAAGCTTCACTAAAAACAGCATCATTATGAATTTCCCTTTTTTTTTTTTCTTGTAGGATGGCACTTCAAACAGAACGTCAGCAAACTCCATCCGACGTGAGCTCTCCCCAAACTCAGAGGATGAGAGCCCAGCAACGGTGAAGTTCATAAAGATGAGCTGCAAATATTTCACTGATGGCATGGTGAGAAGCCTGGAAATGTTGGTGATAAATTGTTCGTTTATGTGCATTTGAATTGATAGCTTGGAGAAGGAACCCCTTACTGTTTTTTTTCTGTTTTTCACCCCTCTTATTGTCCACTCCACCCTTCTGTATCTCACTGTGTTTTTTGTCATTGCAGGGTGTGGTGGGAGGCGTGCTCATTGTCACACCAAACAACATCATGTTCGACCCCCATAAGTCCGACCCCTTGGTGATCGAGCACGGCTGCGAGGAGTACGGCCTGATCTGCCCCATGGAGGAGGTGGTCTCTGTGGCTCTGTACGATGATGTGTCCCGCATGAAGCTCAAAGATGCTCTTCCATCGTAAGAACATCATCTCACTAACCGTCTTACCCTCTCTTTTCTAACGGTTCCTCTTACAGCCCTGATTTCCTCATTCCTGTTCCTCCTTCCAGTTTCATTTATAAACACCCGGTTTCTTTTGTCATGAATAAAATAGTTTGTAGAAAAGGCCTTTTAAATTCAGAGACCTCTGCTGCCTCTCTTTGTTCATCTGTGAAGTACTTTTGTGACTGCTCAGTCTTGTTTAGTTCTAAGCCTTCAGTTTCCACTTGTTCTAGTTTTGTATCTTTTTCTTTAAACCTTTAATTTATTCTTCATTAATTCATATGATTTGTTTTGCATAATACATGTTTAAGTTTGCTTTTTTTGAGTTTGTGTTCCATTCTGGTCATTTATTATTTCTGTTGGTCCTTTGTTTTTGTTTTTCATTTTCATCCCGGTTTGTGGTGCGGTATGTGTGGTGCCCCGTGACCCCACAGAGATCTACCCCAGGATTTATGTCCTGTGTACAGGCCCGGCGACTGGGAGCAACTGCCATCAGAGCGAGATTTGAACCCCTTCAGCCGCTACGAAGCTCTTGATAAGAAGCAGCCGATCGTCTTGGACGACCTTGAATCAACTCTCTCAGAAACTGGTAAAATCCTCGACTTCAGAGTTGACATTTGACTCATAATCATTCCCTCTGTAGTGATTTAACTGTCCAGGTCTCGTTAAATTATTCACCTCTCTTGCCAACAAATATGGCCTCTAAGATTTCAAATTAATTTGTGACAAGATACCAATAAATCCATGTTTTGATCATGAAAGATTATGGTTACCCAGGAACTTTGTTTGGGGCAAATTTTTTATTCAAGTTGTCAAAAGGGATATTCCGACGTAAAATTAAGTTAGGGTCAAATACACTACAACACTGAATTAGACACCCCCTTGAGAGATGAATGTTGCCGACTGCTTCCTTCTCTGATTATACCAACTTTAGTAACGACCGCACGATAGCAATACACAGCGGTCTATAGGTCCACGCGCAAACCTCAACCAAAACGCCACTCTATAGCCACAAATAATGCTCAGAACAGCACCTAACTTCATCAACAGTACATATAGTGTCCCAGCCATAGTACTAGCAATCAAACAACTTTTAAGCTTTGCCTGATTTCTTTAGCAAAGAGACTAAACACAACTTACCCACTCTCCTCCAGCAGCCGCTTGTTAATGGGGGAGCCCTGATGAGTCGAAGACTGAGTGCAGCAGAGTTTATGGTTATCACTTTATGGAAATGCAATCAGACCTAGATGTTAAGGCAGAAGAACTTCTGCGTCTGCAGTGCAAAATGACTATTACGATTATTATTACTGCACTTGGCGATCGACTCGTCAGGGCTCCCCCACAAACAAGCGGCTGCTGGAAGAGAGTGGGTGAGTTGTGTTTGGTTTCTTTGCTAAAGAAATCAGGCAAAGCTAAAAAGATGGTTGATGACTCGTGCTATGGCTGGGACCCTATTTGTACTGTTGATGAAGTTAGGTGCTGTTCTGAGCATTATTTGTGGCAATAGAGTGGCTTTTTGGTTGAGGTTTGTGTGTGGCTCCTCAGACTGCTGTGTACTGCTATCCTGTGGTCATTACTAAAGTTGGTATAACTAGAGAAGCAAGCAGTCCGTAACATTCATCTCTCGAGGGGGTGTCTAAGTCGGTGTCATGGTGTGTTTGACCCTAACTAAATTTTACGCCGGAATATCCCTTTAATCAGCTAAAACTTAGTTGTTTCATCCATGTAGATGTCCATTTTTCATCGCTTTTTATTCCTCTTTATTAATTAACTGAGTGAGTTATTTTTTTTAATTACTGATAGGTCAAATAACCTTGGTATTTTATTTTTCTCATTTTAAAGACTAAGGAATAAATTCATTGGTAAATGTATTTGGAATAAAAACGTCTCGTGTTATCTGTTTTTTTAAAGGGAGCACAGAAGGTGAGCAGGCAGAGAAATCTCCATCAGATGAAGGATTCACTGACTTGGAGCCCACTGTGAACGGGAGCGCTGAAGACTCAGAGGGGACATTCTCAAAAGCCCCCCACATTGTGAATGGAGACCCACAGGGACTAGTACTGAGCTGCCCAAACCAAGGAGACACTCAGGACAAGCCAAAGCTTTGTGAAACTAAAGGGAAGCTGGATGAAGAAGAGGATGAAGGCGTTGCTCAGAACAGCTCTGTGGAGGATGGAGAGTCAATACAATCCTCTTTAGAGACTGAAAAACAGGACGACTCAAACGATGTCGTTAAAACGCAGGACAGAGCTGAAACCAAAGATATTAAACCTAGAGGGACCGAAGAGCTGCTAAACGATGCACATGATGAAATAATCACTGCACCGGTGGACCAAAACCAGAAGTTAAGTAGAGAGGAGGCTGCACAGGCTTGTGGGAACTCCAGCCTGAAGAGACTCAGCCCAAATAAAGAGGCTGGAGGCACTGCACTGAGCGATGAGGAGAGACGAAAGAAAAACTACGAGGCAGAAGTGAAGTCATGGCTGCTTGAGAGGATGCAGGCTCCGATCGAAGGCAGGGATTAAAAATGATCGATTCAATATGATACTGTATTTATGTGACTCAATACACGCTAAAATATTGTTTCCTCTCTCTTCTGCAGACATGCTGCTCTCGTCAGAGGAGAAAAGTAAAAACCCGCCTATGTTCCTCTGCTTCAAAGTAGGAAAGCCAATGAGGAAGTCCTTTGCCTCTGGGATGACCTCTAGTCCCACCCACTCTTTTGGAGGGCGGGGCAAACAGCCAGAGTACTGGTTTGCTGTCCCGCAGGAGAGGTAAGAGAGTGACCACCTATTTCATTTATAAACACCCATTTATTATGCATTATTCAGAAATCCAGAAAGGATTTGTTTGTCTAGTGCAATTTTTAATAGGTTGTATTTTGTAACATGACAGTTGTAAGGGGAAAACAGTTTGCATGGTGGCTCAGATAGGCAGAAAATGGAAAATTTAACTCTATGTTGAGTAGGGCTGGGCGATATGACTTCTAATCAATATCACGATATATTGAGCAATTCACCTCGATAACGATAAATGGATGATAACTACTCCACAAGCTGCTCACCTCCTCCCACATTAACTTTGTCGACTTCAGCCTCTGCTCCAGCCGCTACAACTTTTGAACCGTCCTCCATCTCCTCACCTGTCTTTCCCTCTTTGTTATGGACTGGATTGGGTGTCTCTGACATAGGACAGCGTCTTAAAGGGACATGAGACCATAGCCTACCTACACACATCCAAAACAAACTTTTATTTATTTACTATCATTTTGCCCATATACCGATATGGGCAAAATGACATTGGTTGTTGTCATAAATTTTGGTATTGGTAAATTTTCTGTGTATCGTCCAGCCCTTTTGTTGTCTTATTTACAAGACCATTCACGGCATCAAATTTAAAAAGGTAGACAAAAGCGTAACATACACTAATTTTAAGTGATGAGAGATTTATTCTTTGAGATTATATTATTTTCTGGCAGGGTATTTTTTGGATACATGGAGTTGAACTGCACTCACTTCTGTTACTGTAGCCCTATGAGCTTATGTGCATCTTTATGTTTTGATTGCTTCATTCCTTCATGTTAGGAGGTTCAAAAAGAGTAAACAAAAGTACGGTAAGTAGTAAGTAGTAAAAGTACTGATGCATGTCCACATCAAAATACACTTAAAATCAAAAGTAACGGTGAACATCAAAATATTTGACCGACCAGGTTTTCAGTGGAAGTCAGAGTCCTGTAGGAGTACCACGTACGTAACTACAGCGAAGCAAGGACAAGGGAGTAATTCTGTGTAAAGCAATACATCTGGTGAAGACTTCTAACAGTCACTGTGTGTGTGTGTGTGTCTGTGTGTGTGTTCCAGGGTGGACCATCTGTATGCCTTTTTTGTCCAGTGGTCTCCAGATGTGTACGGGAAGGAGGCTCGAGAGCAGGGCTTTGTTGTTGTGGAGAAAGACGAGCTGGACATGATTGACAACTTCTTCAGTGACCCCGCTTCCTGCAGCTGGGAGGTGAGCTTCATTATCGATACCAAGTGTTTGTTTCTGGATTCATACTTGAGAGACCTTTAACACTGAATAAGCTTTCTTTAAGACCGGTGGCCTGTTTGCATGGGTAGTGAAGATCTGTGTCTGTGGTTTCTCATGTCGCCTTGCTTGTTTTCTCCAAGATCATCACTATTGATGAGGCAAAGCGCAGGCAGAGTTTTGGCAGCTGTGATGGCGATTTGTCCGTGGATGCTCTGCCCATACTTAGTGACACCAGTGATCTGCTACAGGACACACACATTGAGAAGGTAACTTTAATGCTGAGTGCTTAAAGTGACGCATTAACTGGTAGAAAAGTTGCTCTTAGGATAGACAATGAAAATAGTCTGGAAAAACAACAAAACTCTCATCAGTGCCTCTCTTGATCATATCCTGTATTTTTCCCTCCAGCTTGCCTGTCGCCTGCCAGCCCGTGTGCAGGGCTATCCTTGGAGGCTGGCCTATAGCACTGTGAGGCATGGGACCAGCCTGAAGACTTTGTACAGGAGCCTGGCAGAGGTGGACAGTCCTGTGCTGCTTGTCATTAAAGACATGGATAACCAGGTAGATGCTGTTTAAAAATCACACAAAACGACACAAATGGGTTTGAAACCCACTGTTACTGTTTTTTTACTTTGTAAAGATTTTTTTAAGAACTTGGTTTGAGTCAATTATGGTGCTCGCTGTGGACAGAGCAGTCTTTATTTTATCCTGTCCTCTGTATGTCTGAACAGTTATTTTTGACTAAAACATCTTATCTTATCTTACCAACTTTGGACTGCCAAATGTATCAATTCTTGTGAATATTTTATGTGGAAACTGTAGAAACGAGGCTGTTGGCTGACACCTAACCCCTCACACTGGTTTCATCTATTAGAAATTAAGGTGTAAAATTTTCTTTGGTGTCACTTTTGGAAATCACAAAAAGGCAGCAGTATGAATTTCAGTCTGTTTCATTAACTTTAAATAATTCCCCATGGGAGCTTCAACTAAGTGCAAGATAGTGACAAGCAGAAGACTTGCTTTTTTATGACGACCTTTAAAACTTTTTTTTAAACAACCAAATGTTGAAAATGTGGAATAATGCTGAAGAGTTTCTGAATATTTTGGTTTTTGAATGAAGTTTCTACATGGAAGTATAGCGGAGTTGAAGGCTTTTGAAGTTGTGTGAAAAAATGTGAGAAAAGGGCCATTTTGAACATTCCATAATGCATTTATAATGGGATAAATCAGTTGGAAAACCTGGAATAACTTGAAAATTATGAATGTTAGAAAAATTTTGAATACACCCCTGAATGTTCTCATGACAATGAATATTTTGAAGTTTGAATGGTTTAAATACGTTAAAGTATGTGGAAGAAGTAACGGCACAAAAACTGTGAAAGTTGCTATAATAACTAGAAAATGCAATTTCTGAAGAAATTGCGAGTGGGATTGCTCCTGTTGAAATTGCTATCGCTAAGCTGCTGTTGCGAATGGAGAAATTTTGAAAATATGTGAAAGATAAGAATGTTTTAATTATCAGGAAGATTTGAATCAATTTGAATAAACTCAATTGAATGAATGAAATCCCTTATGTGTAAGGTTTGAAGAATCAGTACGGTTTGAATCAGTTCAAATGAGTTGGAATTTGTTTGACCAAATGTTTCAACATTTTTTTGAAAAACCCCAAAACACCACTGGGACTGGCATTCCCAGCGAATTTAATGACAATTTTGCTCAAACGGAGAGAAGTTATTTTTCTATCTACTAGATCAGTAGAGGGTAAAGATATTTTTAAAATGTTTGTGCTCAATAACTTTAAAAAAACAAAATTAATATCTCATTGATAAGCATATTAGCCACAGGACTGAAAAAAAGTTTCTTTATCCTTGATAATACCAGGGATCATCATGTATTATCTGTTCATAAATCTTAAATCTATCTTCTCCACTTTTTCCTAGACAGCTCATCTTGGTCTTGACTCCTTGTCATAATGTCTCCCAACAAAAAGACCATCCTCTCAAGAGTTTGAATACATGAAACAAAATAGTTTGCTGTCATTCAAAACCATTATGCTTTCTTAGATTTGATCATTTTTTTCCTTTTTAAAAACCAGGAGCTTCCATTTGTCAGTCTTTTTCCTTATTTTATTTCATCTGCAGCGTGATCCATGCACATCGAAGTTCCATCTCCTCAGCTTAACATTTTTTTTTTTTTATTTAAGTTTACAATTTGTGAAGATTTACATGAGATCTTTTTTTTCTATACAAGCATGACTGTTTCATTCGGTTTTGAATTACTTTTTCCTGTTAAAGACCTTGATTATTATCAGGGAATTAAATCCACCTCTTCCTGCAGATATTTGGAGCATTCTCAACTCATCCGTTCAGAGTGAGTGAACACTGTTACGGCACAGGAGAGACTTTCCTCTACAGCTTCTGTCCTGAGATAAAGGTCCGTCTTGATTTGTCATCATGAGACTCTGGGAGTAATTTTTCAATTTCCTACTGAGCTCATCACTCTTTTGTTGTTTTTTTTCAGGTGTATCGCTGGACGGGGGAAAATTCTTATTTTGTGAAGGGAAATATTGATTCCCTGCAGATGGGTGGAGGAGGGCAAGTAGATTTTTCAGCAACATTGCAAAGAACAACCTTGTTATGTGTGATTTTATGCATCTTTTTACTAACTTTGTCCCCTCCCCATCTTACTGCAGTGGTCAGCTAGGTCTGTGGCTGGATGCTGAGTTGTACAGAGGCACTACTACCAAATGCGCCACCTTCAACAACCAGCCACTCTCTGCCCAGCAGGACTTCAACATCCACAGCCTGGAGGTCTGGACCTTTGAGTAGCCTCCTCTGCTCCAGCTACTTCGACATTCACCCTCTACTTCAAACCCTCAAACACCCCCTACACACCACCGCATGGAGGCCAATCTAGCTAACCCACAATGACACTGACAGTTAAGCTAGAGGAGACAGAAACAGTTGGCTGAAAGTGGAAAGTCTTCTGTGGCCCGTCTTTGAGGTGGGTTTATCTGCAGGTAGGTTTGTTAGTGGTTTGTCCTTCCTGTGCGAGGAGATGACGTAGCTCTCAGTTCAATGGCTGCCTTAGACATACTACAAAGCCTCTAGCTTCCCCAGCATGCAGACTGCCTTACCACCAAAAGCTTACGAGGATAGAGAGAGAGAAAGAGGGGAAAAGGCTGCTGATGATGCCCTCTCATTTCAAGTGTCTGAGAAAGGTGCTCCATATTGCTCTAGGTGTACTGGTGCAGTAATAATGGATAATGTAGTGTGGTTGTTTGGGAATGTACAGGATTATGTGCTGAGGAACATTGGAATGGTATATTTTATAATGATGACATTTTTAACGTGGAGAAAGTGAAATTTACAAGTGGGGTTTTGGGACCCCTCACCATTAAATGAAGTCTCACTGCAGGAAATATCTCCATTGTTTACAACAGGAGTGTCACACCTCCCCTGAAAGCCGCCTTGTTCTCTTATTTTAAGCCTATGAATGAGAACGTTTCATCACATTTCCTCACGATACATTTACATTCCCCCTCATACAATCCCAGTGAGTTTTAAAGCCAGGAAACATTTGCAATGACCAAATATGTTTAAGTTTAAATCGGTATTTGTTGTGAGTTTATCATATTTTATAGAATATTTTAGAAGTTTTATTTTTACATTTTATTTTTACATTGTTTTTACAGAGAGTGCTGATTTTTTTTTTTTTAATGGTTATACTTTTATTGAAATGTTGTGTTAAATATTTTGGTTTTGATTGGACCCAATAGGCACTAGAAATAATTGTTGCCAGTATTGAATTCAGATGTCAGTCACGAAGTTTATCACTTAAGATTTCATTTGTTGTTTGTGGTTCAGATTCAGAGAGGAAGCCAGTTGAAGTTTGGCTCAAGGTCGCTTTGCACTACAAGATCAATGGATGGTTAAAGCTGTACAGTAGCCCTGTGTAATCAAAGCATTTCTTCAGTGTAAAACTGTTACTGAATGTTGTTTAATCACCACTACTGGAGGTCAAAGGTCGACCTCTGTTTCACATAAAATCGGAGTAAAAAGGGATTGTCTGTTTTTTGCATTCTGGTGTACCACTAACTTAATATTTCAAATCTACTAACTTGAAAATAAATGTTCATTTACGCCCGGTGAATGTGACACAGGCTTGTAATGCATGAATGTGCAATACTGCTAATGTATCACAGCACTGTTATAAAACCGACCATACAAACTATTCACTAATGCCAGTTATTGCTTCATGTGAAAATGAGCTGTGTTGTGTCTGTAGCTGTTAAGTGTTGTAACTGTGAATGCTTCCTGAGTATTATTTCATGTGAATCCAAACTGCTGGTCTGTGATATCACAAAAAATCTATTTATTGTGTTGTTATTGCAACCACATTTAAACCTAAATAAATGTTATATATATACACACACAAACTTGGTCATGTTGTTACGTCTTTTTAAAATTTTTTTAACTTTTTAGTGTCCTTTTTTGACTTGATTACAGTAAAGCTCATATAAATGACTTTGTTTTTGTTTATTTTGACATATGACACCTCTTATCTCCTTGCTGATTTTGTCTTGTACATATTCAAGAAACATAAAACTTAGTTCCCAAATAATCCCAACCCCCTCACAATGATTTGGATTTAATAGGATGCCTGAAATAGGATTATATAGACTAATGTGTTTCCTCAAACCAAATATATGGTGGCCGAGAACAGCCAAATAAAAAGGAATGCAAAAAAAAAAGAAATCATAACAGAAGTTACAGATGAAAAACAAAAAAAAGAAACCGAAGCCAACTGCAAATAAAAAAATAAAACACAACCGAAGTTAATGAAAAAAATAAAAGTTAGTTACGGCGAAAATAAAATAATGCAAATAAAAAAAGCCACAACGGAAGTGAGCTGCCAGGGACCGATATTGATGCACCGGTGTTTTATGATCTAGGCACAGAAGATGATGGCGAAAAGACGAGAAGAACATTTAAAGATGAAAAGAAGTTATTGGAAAAGTTATTGTTTAATTTCGCTTCATAAACTTTTCAATGTGTCATTTGGTTAGGCCATGTAGCGCCGGAGTCGATATGAAGTTGATCTGGAGGATACTGTTGTGGTGTTAGCTTCAGTTCAACTTCATATCGACTCAGGCTCAACATGGCCTAACCAAATGACACATTTAAAAGTTCACGACGCAAAATTAAACAATAACCTTTCTACTAACTTCTTTGCTCATCTTCTCGCTGTCGTCTTCTGTGCCTAGATGGTAAAACACTGGTGCATCCTCATTATTGGTCCCCGGCAGCTTACTTTTTTTAGTTGCATCCTTTTATTTTATTTTCACAGTAAGTAACTTTTTTTCCCATCACCATATTTTATTTATTTATTTATTTTTTTGCGTTGTTAACTTCCGTTGTGGTTTTTTTTTATGATCACTGTTTCTTTTTTTATTTGCAGCGGGCTTCAGTTTCTTTCTTTCTTTCTTTCTTTCTTTTTTTTCAGCAGTGGCGGTTCTCGGCCACCGTATAAACGGACTGAACCGACCGCAAGGAGCTCAGCAAGAACCGAGTTCCGTGTTTTATCCTACAAAGATCTTATGAGGCATAAAAAAGGCCCTAGTGGGGAGTTATCTGCTGGCTCTTTTTGCAAAAATAAAATAAAAAGAATTCAGTTACAATTCCCTAACATTATTTGACATAAATCAAAACATGAGCGGAAGATGCTTGTTTGATTACCGTTCATTTTTACAGTTGTCTGTTGGAGGTTGTTGAAACGAGGAGCGTGCATCAGTAGTCGCGCGAAGTGGTCCGTCTTTACCTACAGAGACGATCTTTGTTTGTATTTCTCGGATCTGACGTTGACAGGGAAGTTCGACAAATGAGCTGTCAGACAACAACAAACTCATGGCGAGGAGCGACCCAGACCAAACAGATGAAACGTGTACTTTTTGTTGGATAGCTAATGGTCAAGACGAAGAAACTGAAATCCTTAAAAAGGTAGGACCCTTTTAAACACATAAACTATCTGAAGTTCGCTTCAGGTCAATGCGATGGACGACACCCGGCTTTGTGTAGTTTTGATAGAGATTGGAAAGAGAAGTCTATTGGAGTGTTATAGATATTTATGACTTTTTTGGAAGTAGATCTTTAAGAATTGACCACATAAAGGCCAAGATACTATCTTATGAAACAATATGTCCTCGATAAATGCATGTCCATTTGCTGGATGCTCACTCTGTCTGTTTATCTCCCCTTACTCTCTTCATTAGTCTCCTCAAATAAAGCCCCCAGGTACTTTGTTCTTCTGTTATTTTACCTAATTTGTTGCTGTTTAAAGCCAGCATGATGCTACATCTTGCTGACCTGAAACATTCTGCTTGCCTGCCAACTTGTACTATGATAGCATGATTTACTTTGCCACCAAAACATGAAGTTAACTCCCCTTTTCTTTGAAAAATACTAATGTATGATTCATATTCATACTAATGATAGTTCAAATAAGTGCTGTCCTTAAAATTGTTGTTACCTATGTGTTGAAATATGTGTTTCAATTTTGACTCTTCTCTTCCATCAGTCCAAAGACCTGGTGTGTTTCAGAGACATTGTCCCTGCAGCTCCTCACCATTACCTGGTTATACCCAGACAGCACATAACCAGCTGTCACGCTCTGAACAGTGGACACATCAGCCTCGGTTAGTCATAGAGGATCTGTACAAATTACTGTTACTATGAGTTTTACAAAAATGGTTGACATACCACAACTCCAATGATGAAGTGCCAATAAGTGTGGAACGACAGAGTAATAATGTTTGATATCTTCAACAGTTAAGCACATGGCTGAGATGGGGAAAGCAGTGCTAAAAGATCAAGGATTCACTGATACAGAAGACATACGGTGGGTTAAGACAGTTGGTGTGTGTTTGGGTTACCTGAACTCATCATTGTGGAACATCTAACACCTATTTAAAGAGTAGTTTCTGTAATCACACCAGTATTTGTGGATTACTTTTTCTCAATACAATAAGAACGAGGAGTAGAACGAAATATTGATGCCGCAATATATATTGATGACCTGACTCGTGTGACACAATTTAGTATTCTGTGTTCTGAAGTAAACATGATATTGATATTGTGTATTATAATAATAATCATACAAATCCTAATTCCATTGAAGTTGGGAAATTGTGATAAACGTATTTAAAACCGAATACAATGATTTGCAAATCCTTTTCAACCTATATTCAATTAAATACACTATAAAGACAAGATATTTAATGTTCAAACTCATAAACTTTATTTTTTTTTTTGCAAATAATAATTAACTCAGAATTTCATGGCTGCAACACGTGACCAAGTAGTTGGGACAGGGGCATGTTTACCTCTGTGTTACATCACCTTTCCTTTTAACAACACTCAATAAACGTTTGGGAACTGAGGAGACTAATTGTTGAAGATTTGAAGGTGGAATTCTTGCCCATTCTTGCTTGATGTACAGCTTCAGTTGTTCAACAGTCCGGGGTCTCCGTTGTCAGATTTTACGCTTTATAATGTGCCACATATTTTCAATGGAGACAGGTCTGGACTGCAGGCAGGCCAGTCGAATACCCACACTCTTTTACTACGAAGCCACGCTGTTATAACACTCGCAGAATGTGGCTTTCTGGATGTTGTTGATAAATGGCTTTCGCTTTGCATAGTAGAGTTTAAACTTGCACTTACAGATGTAGCAACGAACTGTATTTATATATTATTATAATATTCTAGGCCTGTCGCGATAATCAATAAATCGCCTTATCGCTTGGTAAATAAAAACGAGGTCGATAACTTTGCCAGCCTCGATAATTAACGTGCGTTTGTTTTCCTCCTCTCTCGCTACCAAACACGCTGGATGAGAGAAGAGGTCTCACTCTGCGCATTGCTCTCGGCACCTGGGGGCGTTGGCTCTATAGCGGAATGAACGGAGTTAGTGAACCCTCCTGTCAGTCATTCAGTATCTTTGTCACGGGGGGTGGGGGGCGCGCACAGGCACACGTAGGCGCGCACAGGCACACAGACAGACCTTTGGATACAGTGCTGCAAGTGAGCGTCGTGAGTGAAAAGCAAGCAAACAGAATGAACACGACAGCTTTGGTGTCTAAACCGAACGCAACAGCCCAAGTGTGGGAATATTTCGGCTTTAAACCAAATGAAAGAGGTGAGCCCACAAATACGGACGAGCCGATACGTCGTATTTGTTCCAAAATTGTGGTGACAAAGAAGGGGAATATGACGAACATGCATGCGCACCTCAAGCACAATCATCCCTTCCATTTTTCCCAACTGAGCAAAAAAAGTACCGCCGGAGGTGCTGCGGAGCCATCGTCCCGACAGGTACCGCTTACTCAAGCGTTTGGTAAGCAAAGCAAATATAAACAAAACAGTGCAAAATGGTGCGCGCTGACAGACAGCGGAAATTAAAGTTTATCACTTTTGACATGGTGTACTCGCATTATTATGCCATATATTATCATTTTCTATAATTTAAAAAACGGTGTCAATAATATCGTTTATCGGCAATAATTTGTAGCACAATTATAGTCCAGCAAAATTTGTTATCGTGACAGGCCTATAATATTCACTAGAAATATAATGCTCTTGGCAATTTTTAGGTTAGAAATTTAAAAAAGAAAGTCAAAATAAAAAATACAATGGTTCCCCCTCTTCTGTCCTGAGAATGCAGGTGCTTCCACTGCCTAAACACTGTTACATAAAAACATGTATTTGTTACACAGTTTAATACACCGATAGAACAATCCAATGTATCCAACAAGTGTGTCAGGATGAATGATATTTTACTAACTGTTTTTCCTCCATAGGCTGGGGTTCCACCAACCTCCATACACGTCAATCGATCACCTCCATCTTCATGTGCTTGCTCCCGCCAGCCAAATCTCAGAGTATCATCACTATAAGTTCATCCAAGGGACCTACAGGTTTCTCACTGTGAGTTTTGAAAATTACCTCTTTCATGGGATATTTATCATAATTATGACGTCCTTTTTAAATAACCATTAGTTTCTTCACAGGATGAATATCTTACCAAGTGTCTTAAAAAAGTAGCTCCACCAGTAAGAGGCCTAGAAAGCTGTTTTTCCTGTTTGAGCAAGCAACGCGAAGAGGAAGTCCCAGACTTTAAAAGAAGAGAAGAAGCAAACCTGTCAGAGAAACCTGAAGCAGAGGAAGCCACACAGAGAGGGAAGAGTGGAGTAAACAAAGCTGCAGCTTCATTACTTTGATGTCAAAAGATAAGAGAATTGAAATATGTATCTGGACACTAAGTTTTTAAAGACACATGTAAAACAGCTACATTTCCCTGCTGTCAAAGGGAAAGCCACAACTGACAAATCACTTCAGAGAACTGACTTAACACTCCGTCTACATGAAGTGTGACTTTGGCGTGGAGTAATGTTGTGTACAGGCACTGAATTTTATTATACGCACATACAATATTGAACTGTATGTATTTGAAATGTTATGGCTGTGGTCATATCTGTGTTTTGATTGTTTGACTTCTGTACTGACAGCTCTCTCTCTCTCTCTCTCTCTCTCTCTCTCTCTCCTCCCCTCCTCCGCAATGGCAATCAGTGTCTGTGTGTGTGTGTGTGTGGGAGATGAGCTGCAGGTGTGTGTGTGTGTGTGCGTGCTGCCAATTGTTTCCTGTAACCATCACCCGATGCCAACCTCTGCCCCTTGCTCTTGTCATTTCCAACTAACCAGCATGCTTTTTTTTGCTGGTTATAGTTTGTGCATTTGGGATTTAGTGGCAGTCGTAGGAGGGAGAAGCCATTTGTTTTTCTGTCCTGTTTCCTCCTGTTTTTGGTTAGGAGTAACGTTACCCACTGACTGTTGTTTTACATTTATTTTATTACAGGGAAGTTAGGGACCTGTTTTGTGTGTTGTTATGGCACTGCTCACCTCTGAAGCTTATAAAACTGCCACTCTGTGATCTTTGACCTTGAAGTTGGCTGGTTTTCTTGGGAGTGGGAAGAGCGGGGCACTGTTGTGTGTGGCCCTGGTTCCCCCAGGCCAGGGCCATAACAGAAAGCATGAATGTATAAACAAAATATGAAATTTATCATGATTAAATTATTTTGTTCAGACTGAATTATGTGGTTTTTGTGCCGTAAAGATTCAATTTTTTGCTTTTTAATTAAACTCTTGGATGCTGTTGTGTCTCAGGGCTCTTTGGATCACTGAAATCAGCCTCAGACACCTGTGATTTTTAGTTTGCCAGGAGAGCCCAGTTAAGGGAAAAACTACTAAAGAAAGATGTTCCACATTAACAGTAGCCTAATAACAATAATAATAACTTTATTTTTATAGCACTTTTAAAAACAGAAGTTTACAAAGTGCTTTGACAACAGTTGCAAAGCACAGAACATCAACACATGAAAATAAAAACATATAAAATCAAAACCTCAGTTTAAAACAAGGCCTCTGAATTGAAGGCCAATTTAATTTTTATAAGAAACCCAGACAATAGAAGAACCCTACAACATAAAATGAGACCATGAGGACCAAAATAAAAACCATAAAATAGGTAAGAAGAAGAAATAAAATAGAAAAGGGGGGCAGGAAACAGGAGAGTAAATATAAGAGGATATTAATAATGATAACAAAATCATAATAAAATAACAATGATGGTAATATTAATGATAAAATAGAATAATAAAAATGAGCAGGAAAAAACAATAAAATCAATAGAAAGGCCTAAAAGGTAAAATACGAAAAGATTATAAGTAAAACAAAGGCTAAAAGGATAGAAAGTTGAAATAAGATAGAGGTAAAAGCGATAAAAGAAAAAAGGGAAAAGACATTAATAAGCAGACCACCATTTTCAAGCAATATGGAAAAGAAAAAGAATCTCTTTGCTGCTGAAAAGCGTGAAATAGTTTCATACCTTGCACAAGGTACGAAAACCTTGGGTATTTCAAGAAAACTTATATGTGATCATTGTATTGTTAAGAGATTTGTGGCTGATTCAGAGAACACACAGGTTTGTGCAGAAAAAAGGCACAATGAGGAAGTCTTCTGCCAGACAAATACATTGGATTAAGAGAACAGCTGCTAAAATGCCATTACAAAGCAGCAAACAGATATTTAAAGCTGCCGGTGCCTCTGGAGTCCTGTGAACATCAAGGTGTAGGATCCTCCTGCCTCTTGTTCAATAACATTGAAAATCTGAGAAAATATCATTTGCATAATAAATTGGAACATGGTGTATGTGTAAAAAAAAACATGTAGCTATAATCTCCCCCTTTTTATCTATTATTTTTTATTTGTTATTATTATTATTTTATTTATTTACTTATTTATTTTTTACAATATTTCTTTCGTATAAGGATTTTTTTTACCTTGCATTTTTAGCTCTGAAAAGATAGTTTGAAAATATTGAGTTGTTACCAGGGTCTTTCGGTTTTGGCGCCCTCTGCTGGCAGAATCCTAAACCTATCTCTATCTTGATCTTTTTCGAACTTGATGAAAAGGAAATAAAAGCTGTTTCTCTGACGTGTTGTAGAGCTGTAATCTTTGTCTGACATTTGTGGATGTCACAGTCAAGATGAATTATAATCTTAAAACAGCAGACCTTTCTGACCTTGTTCGGTGTTGAGAGTTAAACAGAATCGTCCCTGTGCATCCAGTCTGCTTTCTATCCTTATTTGGGCTTCGGTGATCTAAGGATTGAACTGACACAACCCTGCTGAATGACTCTACAACTGACATAAACGTAAAGCCTATGAATGACTCACTCGATTAACTCTGCCAGCGGCTGGTTATCCTGACTTCTATCCGCAACACGCCCAAACATGATCGACTGTCCGACTCAATCTGACTCTGGAGAGCCCACTCTGGATAATAACCGACTCAAGAACGATGGGGACTCAGGACACCTCTGGGAGTGAAGACTGTCCTTTTTGTGAAATAGTCAATGCCAAGGCAGACACGGAAGTCCTGCTCAGCGTAAGAACCGACGGTACCGAAGCTCCATCACCTGAAAACTCCTGGTTCTTCCTCTCATCTGTTTTTTTGTTTTCTTTCTTTTCTTCCCAGGATGACGAGCTGCTCTGTTTTCGCGACATTCAGCCCGGCGCCACACACCATTACCTCGTTATTCCCAGGACACACATCGACTACTGTAAAGCTCTCAGGACGGACGACATACCTCTAGGTGAGGGACTTGAACTGAACCACGAAGCTTTTCCACACACTCAGGAAACATTGGCATTTGTTTTCACTTCACTGTGTAAAAGTGACTCAGCAGTTTTTTGATCGATTATTGGGGCGGGGGTTCACGTGATTGGCAGTGTCAGGACAATTCAGTCAGTTTTATCAATGATGAAATGAAGTTAAAGCTCTCTGACATTACTAAAGAAAAAGTTACTGCCCCGTTTTACAACATGTTAAAGACCCACTGTGCTGATCAATGAACGATCGGCATCTTGTAATAATCGGCATCTTATCGGCATCACAAGGTCGTTATAACAAGAATGTGTTGAAAAACAGCTAATCAAATTGAAAGCAGAAAGCAAAAAAATAGCATAACCCCAATACATTAGTCTTTTTAAGGACTTTGTTAGTCATCCACAGCATGGTACTTGCTTAGCTAACCTATAACATTTTATTGTATATGTAGGGCTGGGCGATAAAACGATAACGATATATATTGAAAATTAATTTCCCTCAATATCAATATAAAACATGGTCAATATCCAGCCCTATGTATATGGAATAAGTGGTTTATGCATTCCTTTTTTTTCTTGATTTTGACCGACATATTTAGCTAGTATTTTTGTCTTTTTCATATATAAATCAGATAAAGAAATAATTTTTTCAGTAAGTATTGCCACATGGATCTTTTAGACTTCTATCCTGCCAAAAAGGACAAACAAGAAATGCAGAATCATTGGTATTAAATATCAGGCATCTCTCAATATCATTATCAGCATCAGCCATCTAAAAACAGTAATGATCGACCACTGATCATAAGCACAATGATTGATGCACTGACAAGAGCATGTTTTCTGTTAACAGTGGAGAGAATGGTTCAAATGGGACAAGAGGCACTGGAGAAGAATAAAGCCAGCTGCCTCGATGATGTGAGGTAAAGCGAGTCAGTTTTCTCTGCTGCTGCTACTGTACTTCATTAGTCTTTACTTTGTCATTTTAAATGACTTTTACCCTGTAATTTCAGAATGGGGTTTCATATGCCTCCATTTTCTTCTGTCCCCCACCTTCATCTCCATGTTTTGGCTCCTGCAAGTAAGATGACCCTGAAGTCCCAGCTCCGCTATGGGCCTCAGTCCCATTGGTTCATCACGGTATGTCAAAGTGCAGGGCTGTAGTGTTTATGGAGAGTTGAGTAAAAAAAAAAGTTGATTCTTAATAAAAGCAGTAGTGTGCTTTTGGTTTTGAAGGTCATCAAGAGAAACCGTCATCGGTTTCAGGCTGTTTTTTTTTTTTTTTTAACCATTCAAAATTCCTCACACTGCCTTTTAAAGTTTCTTCGTTTGCTAAATTTATCAAATAAATCTAATTTTAAGTTTGGTCTATTTTCTGCACAAATACAAAGCTTCTAGTTTTTTTTTGTAGATAAACACACAGCTGCAGAAGTTATAATCAATTTTGTTAATGACAATTAACACAATTGATTATTTCAAAATTAATGTATCTTTATCTTACCACTTAAAAATAACAACTGATCCCTTCAAAAACTAGAGATTTTCTGTGGTCACACTTCATTATCTGGAGTAAGTTTGTCAAAACCAGAAACAGTTGCACTTTGTTATATATTTTGTGTTGTGTTATGTTGTTTTTTGTTTTGTTTTTTTTTTACATAGAAGGGTTTTTTTTGTGTGTAACTCAGAAACACCTCGACAAACTTGAACACCATTTAACCTCAATGTTTCCAAAGTTCTTAAAATTCATTTTTCTGCTGTGTTTCAGGTAGACAAAGTGCTTGCTCAGCTGAAGACTCGCGGCAGGGTCAAATAAATTATACAATCGGTCTGAAGGTGCAAGACTTTTGTTCTACTGTATATAAAAAGTAGTTTCATGTCATTGTGCCTTATTTGTTACAATTTTAAACCAATTCTTTCTGACTTGAAATTCTTGTATTTAAACTTGAAGTCTATCAAATGTCACGTTATATGGTTGATTATCGATGATGGAAGAATTACAACTTTTTACATTTTTATTTAAGGAAGCCTTAAGGAAGCTTGTAAACTTATGAAATATGCTGATATGGTTTTATTATCGGAATGAATGTATTTTACCACATTGTCAACAATACAATTGCACTGTTGTTAAGTGTATATGAAGTGAAAAGCATGTACCTGCTGCTGATAGTTATAACATTATTATAACATTATCTCAGAGATACCTCATGCACTGTGGTACAAACTGCCATAAAATACTAATAAAACAGTATGTATGATACTATTGGAGTATCACACATATTAAAAGTGTTGCATTAAAATTCCTGAGCAAGTAGTGATAATTCACTATAACAGTATTAAAACTTGAATTGTGTCACATGTCCTCAATTAGTTGCGACAAATAACTGTTACAAAGAAAAAACCTTAAAATCAAAAGTAGCACCAAAAAGTGGGGAACGAAAAAGTCCTCAACCCATGAGATAATGTGTTTCAGAAATGTCCTCCTGATCATGTGTGGAAAAATCTGAACTATGAAAACAAAGTGCCAACTGGAATGAGCGTGTCTGATTTATCCCCTTTCGGTGACTGACACGACAGAATGGATTTAGGGGGAAGACAATAAAGTTTGACATGTCCCAACCTGAACAAAAGCACTATGTAATGACTTAAGGGGTCCCTACTTAGTAGAAAAAGTCTGAGATATTCATGAATGTCCCCAATTTAGGAGCATTACATTCAATCTGTCGTTTTAATTTTAATTTTTTAATCCTTGATTATTTTTAGAAACAAGGGTTTAAGTATTTTCTGTGGGATTTTTGAAGTCCTTGTAATTAATCATTTCTATTACTTTTAAGTCAATGGTAAGGACCAGATGTTCTTGGTCCCTGAAGCATCCTTCTCTGTTAATCTGGGGATAGTAACAAGTAATTTTATCTGTACATCACCTGATCTTATCTAAAGCACTTGGCAGGAGTGGCAAGGGACAACTTCTTCTCAACAGGTATAAATCTCGAACCCTGATGGTTAGAAAATTCTTTGGCAATAACTGTGTAGGTCCAGACTGAGAAAGAGAGACTCAGAGTGACAAATAGATGCCTCAGAAGGTCAAGTGTTGTATTTACAATCCCCATACGCTGAATGAAAACTCCATTGTTGAAATAAATTATGATAACAAAGGTTGTTTTCCATGCCAGAGCCTCTGTTTTATTGTTCACATTTACAGAATTGAATTTGTGAATACAGCGTTTATACAGAAAGCGCACTTGTCCGGACAGCAAACAGACATAAACCATCTCCTCACACTATGTACAGGTTAAGCCATGAGAAAGCCTTGGCCACAAGCACACTCGGCATCAACACTCAGTCACTCAGGGGTCAGAGTAAGATAAAGGTCTCTAGATGTTAAATAGTGTGACAGATAACACGTTTGAGTGTTTCTGGGATGGTGTATACCTGAAAAAGGGGGCATCTAATGGGAGAGAACAGGACACAATCAGGATTGTCTGAATCTGAACATTTGCATTTCAGACTTTCTTTATCTTTCAATTGAACATGCTGATGGCTTCTTTTTCAAAGTTTGGACTGTTTTTTTTTTTTTTTTTTGCTTGGATCAATGCTTTCATGATGAAGATGTTGGTATAGAGTTAAAATATAAGCATAATCACTGGTTTGAACAGTGTGAGCAGCACCATGTTGGTCCTGAGATTACATGTTACGATGAAAAAATAATATTCAATGATAAGACGCCCAGTTTGGGGCTTAACAGGGATAAAAGATAGCTCATTAAAATGGTTAACTTTAATATGCGGCTGTTTATTGTGTCATGTTGAGATACTGCTTGCAGGTCTTGTTGCCATATTGTTAAAACTGTTGCTAAAAATAATGAAGCAATGTTAATATAAATTAAAATATATTATACAAAACAAAAAAAACTGATCAGAGCAAAAAGAACTGACGTCGCCGTCTCAACATTGTTTGTTGAAAGCTCCTTTTTTCAGCCATTACAGGATTGTAAATTATAAAATAACTTCTTTAGGTGTAATCTTTCACATTGGAGGTTGTATATAACACAGCATTTAAATTTGGCAACTTTCATTTTTGGTTTAGCAAAAATACTGCATGTTAATTTTCATGACTGTGTTTTGGAGACTGTAGCATAAGAGCTGTTAAAAAATATATTGAAATATATTAAACAGAATTACTGCCTGAAGCTTTTCTTAAAAATGTTAATGATCACGCAACAATTCTGCAGCCAGATTCTTCATGACTAACTTTGGTTTTAATCCACTTTAATCTGATCAGTCATATTGTGGCTTTCACTCTGTTTCCCTCGACACTTAAATATGTTGGATTTGAGCTGTGGCCTGTGCAGTTAATAATATGCACTTACACGTTTCCTATCTTCCTGAAATCAGTTTTCTAATTCATGAGAATTCCAAGATCAGCTCCAGAGAGTTGTTAATCATCACTTATAGCAGCTCATCAATTTGTTCACTCCATCTTTAACAGTAGTGCAGAGTCACTGGGAGTGTTTAAATTTTCACTTTTCAATCTGTAATCCTCTTTGGTGGTTAGACAACAAGCGAAATTAGACACAGAGCACATCTTTTTTTCTGCATTAGTGGATCAAACTGGAGTAATAAAGAAGAAGAAAAAAAAAACGTTAATATCCTGATAACTGTTAAAACATTTCACTGCTCACCAAACAGTGGCAATGTGAACCAGTGCCACCACAGAACTGGTTAAGGAGGATCACTGAAGAAGTGTGAACACTGAAAGAAATACTGAGTCAAAGGTTAGTGTTTTATTCTTCAAGTTGAAGTCTGATACAGAGCTCACACTTAACAGGGGTAAAAATAAACGTGGGACAATGACAGAGCAAGAAGTTAAAAGGTGTGTGAGTTGGGGGGGGGGGAGGGTGCCAAGATGGAGAGTAGTTAGAGATTTTTCGCATTTGGAGTGCTAGTGTTTTCTTGTTTGTGTTTGTGTGTGTGTGTGTGTGTATATGTAAATATGTGTGTCAGAGTTCAGTGCTTCAGAGAAAAGGATCATGTAAGAAGCACAGGGTGGGCAAGAAGGAAGGAGGTTATGGCCATGGGGAGAAGACCGAGCACCAGGCTCTTTTTGTTCTCTGCTCTTCATTTTGTCACGAGTCCAGCTGTTAGCCTGAAGCCAGCCCAGTGACTCACTACGCCAGGGAGCGCTGGCGAGGCTTGATCCTTGGATACAGCTGAAGGAAAACAGATGAAGAAGAGAATTATTGAGATTATCACATTTCAAATGATTACAATACTTTTGTGATTTACTTCATCAATGACATTATAGAGCAGAGTGGTGGGAAGTTTCAACACAGTCACATTCTACCAAACACTTGAGAGCAGAGGCACACCAGTAAAAGAGCCCCCCGCCTCCTCATGTCAAAGTGTTTGACACAAACAATCAAAGTGGCAAGTAACAGCTCTGCAGGGATTTACGTTTCCATTTCAAAGTGTCTGCCTATCTGAAAGTGTTCAACTGTTGACTCAGGTGTTTTAAAATGTAGCTGTGAATAACTTTCACTCCAGACAAGTAGGAGGTGACAACGCTTTTGTGGTCTGAGTTTGATCAGTCGGTCTCCCTGTCGGCGTGAAGAGCAGTAGCCTACAGTATATTTACAGTATATAGTATACTGTAGATATCTACAATACATATATATTTTTAATAACTTCATAAAATTTTTTAAAAATCTGCCGATTAATCGGTAATCGGATTTTTCCCCCCCGAATAATCGGTTATCTGCATTGGTCGGGCCCTACTAAATACTATAAAACTTAAGTCAATCTTAGTATAATATTTGCTTCAATCACTGAATGAAGCCTGTCTTCTTGTTGGCATAAAGTGCAAATACAGATATTCAAATATGTTCAAACCTGTGTGTCATTTTTAGGACAAAAATTCAAACGTCATTTTGGAGCAGTTTTAACAGCCCTACTGTACATGGAAAAAAAATGTAGTAATTTTGGAGTTACCCCTAGCAGGTTGCGGGGCACATAGCCCTCGTTGTCCTCCAGTCTTGCCCACCACCATTCTGTTTCACTGTCATCCTGCCGTCGCAGAATGGTGATCGCGTCCCCCTCGTTAAAGGCCAGCTCATCGGGGTTCTGAGCTTTGTAGTCCCACAGAGCGTACACTGTGCCTTTGTTCATTACACCCAACTTCTCCTGGACACCTGCACAACAGAGTTTCAATCACAATGAAACACAATATGCCAAGTTGCTCTATAGTACACAGGCTGTCAAAGAACCACCAGCTACTTCTTACCGTATAGAAACTGGGAGCACTGGATGTAGCCTTCTTCCATCTCCTCACACTTATCTGCAGCGGTCTCCACGTCACTAATGGTGCTCGCAAAGATGGCGGCCCCTGACTCAACCAACAACTTGCAGAGATGAACACTGTTGCATGAGGCGGCACAATGGAGCGGAGTCCTGTTTGAGAATACACAAGAACATGAAAACATACAAATGTTAAAGAATGTGACGGAACATCGTGTTCGATCAAACGAGATGACAGATTTAATTTTTTTTCTTTTTTATCCGATCAACACGGGCTATATAGCGAGTAGCATGGGTAACGTAATGTAACGTGAACATAACAGCGTAGCTCCTTAAGCAGCAAGAGAATGGGGGTAACAGCGAAAATTTCTAGGTGAAGACTGATCTGAGGAACAGGCTACAAGAAGAGCTGCTGAAAAAAATACTAGGGGAAACACTGTAGTGTGACTCACCATCCGTCACTGTCTGCTGCATTGACGTTCACACCGAAGTCCAGCAGGAACTTGACTATGTGGTGATGTCCCGCACACACTGCATTGTGCAGGGGGGTAATGCCCTCGTCGTTTGGAGTGCTAGGATTCTCCACCTGAAAACAAAAACCCATGTGGAAAGATGAGTGCTTGTCTTACATGGAAGATACAAAAATACCAGTGTTGGCATGGAATTGCGCTGTACCTCATAGATGATCCTCTGAACAAGATCAAACTCTCCCTCCAAGGAGGCGTCCAGCAGGAGAGCCAAAGGGTTAAACTTCACTCTGAAACTATGGCCGGTGCGCTCAGAGTTCGGCTTTTTCAAGTTTGTGCGTTTTTCCTGAAATGTACAAAAGAGGAAGCATTAGTTTGACTTTAAAGTGAAGGAGCCCACTTAAAAGCATGTTGATGTTCATGGATGTGTCTTTCACCAGGTGCTGTGGGGCTGCTGTGCCGCTCTCTTCTGGAGTTGTGACCTCTGGCACGGGGCTGGGCAGTAGCGCCTCAGAGCTTCCCATGTTGTTGTTGTTGTCATCCTCAGGTGCCTCTTCTTCATCGGCATCCTCGAGCTCTTCTTGTGGCGAAGGTGGCGGCTCGTTGTCGTTGGCGTCTGTAGAAGGAGTCTGAGCATCCAAGCCCAGCTCGTCCTCCCCTGGAGGTGGCGGAAGTGGCGACTCGGAGGGAAGGTTACCGTTGTCTGTGTCAGCCATAGAGTCTCCGCCCACGAAACCAGAAGGATGCGATGGCTGATAAAACGGTGTGCCATTACCGGCGCCGTTACCTCCTGACCCACTGACTCCGTTTCCTTCTATGCCTCCTGCCAGAGTGTTGAATCTCTGGTAAAGAAGTTTCTGGATGTTGGGTCCGCTGGGGCCCTCTGGCTCTGTGATGGAGCTGCGCTTCTTGAGAGGTCTGGGAGCGTTGGCCAGCTTCTTGCGGAGCACTTCGAGGTCGGCGTCACTTTGGTAGCGCAGCGGGGAGTGCACCATGGGTGTTAGCTTAGTGGGACTGAGTGGTCGAGGGATGTTCTCCACACTGGGAGGAGGGGCTAAGGGTTCTGGATGCTGGAAGAACTCATGATCATCAAACTCTCCATCCAAAGTGTCCTCACCGCTGGGTTGGCCTTGAAGAAGCGGGAAGGCGCCTCCAGCCTGGCTGAAAGGCAGAGGTGAGGGGGGCGTGGAGCTCGGGGGGAGAACAGGCTTCCCATATACTAGAGAGAAAAAAAAACAGTGACAGGACAGTCAGGTGTCGTTTGGGGATTCAAGATTTTAAAAGCAGTATCAGCATTTTCTAGGAGCTAAAACAATGTCTCCAAATTCTTCCACTGGACCTTACCTGCTTTGAGAGCCGGCTTTAGAGGCTGGCTTTTTGGTGCAGCCTGCTGGAGATACATGTGATAGATGGAGCTTGAATTCATGGTTGGTGGGCCCTTCCGGGGCGACTGAGGCCGTGACCCTCTGTCTGGGATGAAGGGGCGCACTGCCACGGCTGGCGGGGGGTCGAGCCGCTCACTGAGTCCTGGGGGGAAAAGTGGAGCACTAGGCTGGAAGGTGGGGCTGGGTGGCACTGAGATTCTTTGCTGGATCTGCTGAGAGGACGAGCCTGTTGAGGGAGGGATACGGGGCCAAGCAGGAGTCGGCGGATTCGGGAGCGGCCGAGGGAGGGGGGGTGCATCTTTGCGGCGCTCCAGGGAGCTGGCTGAGTTTGCAGAAGTGAGGTGGGAGCCATAGGGGGGTGGCTGTGGCTTGGATATAGCGGGAGAGGACACGGCCAATTTAGATTCTAGCACCTGAAAGAAAGAAAAAAAAATCACATTATAAATTTACCTTTAAAACTCTGTTCTGCAAAGAGAAATATGACTTCAATCTGGGAGTCCTGAAGGTATTAATCCAATCTGTGTGACGAGATCTTCAGTATTGTTTCTTCACTGAAATTTTTATTTTGATTTCAATTTCAAATTCCAGAACAGTCAGTCACATTTACACTTTTTTCCCCTTTTTCTCTTTAAGTGTTAATGGCTGTATCCATAGAGTCTGTGAGTTATGAAATTAGACATATACAAAATAATCAAAGCTTTGCTTCAACTTCAAACATATCCCTTTTAAGAGGTATAAATAAAACAGACAGTATGTAACTAAAAGAAAAGTAAAGAGACAAGCAAAGTTATAATGTTAAAAAAAAATCAAATAACAAAATAAAAAATAAAAATAAATTGAACGGGGAGAGAAGGGTATGGCTTGGGAGGGGGGTAGTGTGTATGCTAAGTGTATGTTTGTATTTAGCATGATTAGATGTACATATGTTGATAGGTGGTCTAGAGGAGCGAGGGGAAGGTGTGAAGGAAAAGTTTAGACTTGAGTGGGCTGGACTCAGATCATTTCATGACATAAATACAGAGTCAGCAGGTTTCCATCTGCAAAAGACTTTTCCTTTTTAAAGTCTCGGAGTGTGTGTTATTCTTTCTATACATTTCCTGTACCTTTTCTATCACCTTAAGCATTTTTGATGGATTTGACTGAACATCAAGAGGTCAATGACCGAAACAGAGGAACTCTGTTATTTGAATCAAAGGGTATTAAAGGAAAGTGACTTACCTTTTCTGCACCTGGAGCGACAGGGGAGCCTGAGGGAGGGCTCTTGCCCTGGTTTTCAGTCCCTGAGTCCCGTCTCTCAGGGAGCTTTAAAGATGAGCTGGTCTTTCCTACAGCAGGCCAGCCGCTTTCATTCGCTGTAGCACAAGCAAGACACAGTGAGTGTGTGGCAAAGCAAAAAGAAGGGTTAATGATTGAGGTGGTATGGAAAGCAGAAGTCTGTGGTACAATTCAGGGGAACCACAACGCATGTCCACCAGAGCTAGGTCTAAATGGTAACAGTTCTAGAATGTGTCACTTTATGTGGGAGGCCACATGAAGTGGAATATTAGTGCTGGTGTTACAAAAGCATGAGTCTGTGCAGCATTTTACACACAGGTAGTGTATAGCTGTCCCATTTTGACCTAAGATTGGTGTTAAATTGGAAGGGTCAGGATTTTGGGGGAACAATCCTATCAATCATACAGACTTTAAGTGGATTTAAACAATGTTTGATGCCTTGTTTTTGTTGTTAGCATGTTAAAAGCAAAGATTGCGACACATCAATCCAGTTATCTCAAAATGACTTCTTTCGGCAGAGTAGTTAGTATAACTTCAAATCTTTCTGAGGTGCAGAGTAGCCAAAAGCCATACATTCGACTGAGAAATGCGAATTAGAAAAGACTGGCAGTAAACGGTCATTAAAAGTTTTGTGTGGAATTATAATGAAAGGCTCAAAAGTCTCTCTGGGTGATTTTTTTCTCTGTGTGGAAGATCAAAAACCTTCAGTAACGTAAAAATCTTTTCTAACCTCTTGTACAAGGAGTTCTCTCCCTTTTTCTCCTTTGAGTAACATTTACCTAAACTACAGTAGAGTGTTTGAAGAGGGGCTGTTGATCAATAGGACAAAAATCCTGAGCCTTCACTTTACAGCTGTGATGGCGATGAATCTCCGTTAGTAATCAGCTGCAGTGTACTTTCATCAAGTCAAGATATTTGGCACTAAATTGCTATTTAACAGGAGAGGTAAGAAATGCCACTAACTTGAGAACAGTTTGATCCTGGGACTTAACTGATAGCGGTAATAAAACATACTGTATACAAATAGCAATTAAGTTTTAGACAGCAAGAATAGGTGAAAAGTAAAAGAAGAGGATAGAAATGGACAACACAACAAAACAACAGTCATAGTTGTGTTATAATTTGCATGACTTTGTATCAGTGATAACCAAGCTAATAAAGAGGTCAACTTGTTATGGACCCAAAATAGTATTAAACCCAAAAATAGACCCAATAAAGTATCTCTCATCTCCAGCAAGGCAGCCAAAATGAGCACTAAGGAATGTACATTATTGATCAGCCCACAGTGGGAATATTATCTGACTGATTCTTATTTGAAAAATAACATTTTAACAATCAAACTCCTTTCATTTACTCATTAAAAAGTCTGTGTGTTTCAACACAATAGACAGCAGTACACAGTCTGCCTTTAAAGAGAAGAAGAAGAAGAAGAAGAAGAAGCAGAAGAAGAAGAAGAAGAAGAAGAAGAAAAAGTAGAAGTAGTAGCAGAAGTAGAAGGAGAAGTAGAAGAAGACGAAGAAGACGAAGATGAAGAAGTATAAAAAGCAGAAGTAGAAGGAGAAGTAGAAGAAGATAAAGAAGTGGAAGTAGAAAAAGTAGAAGTAGTAGCAGAAGTTGAAGGAGAAGTAGAAGAAGTAGAAGTAGTAGAAGAAGTAGAAGGAGAAGTAGAAGAAGACGAAGAAGTATGAAAGGCAGAAGTAGAAGAAGTAGAAGAAGATAAAGAAGTAGAAGTAGAAAAAGTAGAAGTAGTAGCAGAAGTCGAAGGAGACATAGAAGAAGAAGAAGTAGAAGAAGAAGTAAAGGAGTAAAAGAAGAAGTAGAAGAAGAAAGCTGAAAAGACAATAGAAACTGCATCATTTTTGTTGATGCTTTTTACTGTTTCAGAGGAAGATATTATGATTGCAGTTTGCAAAACATATGAAGACAGTGTTTTGATGAGGAGAGAAAAATGTTCTCAAGTTTTAACCTATCTTGCAAGGCACCTGAAAAGTCATCAGTGCAGCATCAGCACCCAAACAATGGCAAGTGCTGCAGTACCAAGCCAACAGGTATTTGAGAACTGAAGAAAATCTGCCTGTGACAAAATCACTTCACTTACAGCACTTGAGGATAAAAGGTTTTTCATGGAAGAACACCAAGAAATTAACCAAATATACATTAATTTTTTTGACTGTAACAAACATATTTGGTTTTCTGACATGGGTCTAGTTAAGTCTGACAGCCCAGTGGATGGCTACGGATTAAAACATGGAAAAAACATTACTGCATGAACGGGAGTTTTTAAAAAAAGCAAATAAAGACTTTGTTTTTGTTTTTTAAGTATTGACAATCAGGACTTTAGTAAGAACTGATTGGCGTAAAAAATAAATATATTTGCGCGCGTTTGCCCACAAAATCTTTGCCTTTCTTACCCCAAAGTGTGCATAAAATACAAATTTAAAAATTTAAAAATGTGAGCTTAACCAGGTTATTACCAGTTATCCCAACCACTATAATAAAATCCAAACAATGCATCCTTATACTAAATTAACATACTGTTGGTGCAACTACATTTTCCCTCACAAATTTAAATGTAAAACTGACAGAAGTAAATCAAATGTCACATATTTTGGCCTAAAAAGGAAACAGCTTTGTCTTCATCGGTGATCAATAGACTAACAAGTCCAAGTGTATTCCCTCATGCATGGGAATTAACCCTCACAGCTTGGTTTGTTGTGAGAATAAGGTGTCAAGGGTAAAGTCAGACAAGCTTGGGATGTTATGAAATGAGAAACAGAGCCAGAAAATGCTGAACTGTGTTTCATGAGTAAAAGGTGGGAGGCACTCGACTCATTGAACCTTCTCAGGTGTACAAACACAAACAGGGATCAGCAGTGCTTTTTAGATTAGAACTTTAGCGATCCTTTTGGGAGGGTTCCCTTTGGGAAATTAAAAACTAGATAGTATTTTAGAAACTATTAAGAGAGTAACATCTCTGCAGATGGCAGCAGAGTGTCTAAAGATGGCACTCTGACTACTATGACATCATCAGCCAATCCTTAGAGAAAGCATGTGAAATAAAACGTCAATAGTTGTTCTCCCCAGCTCAGAAAAATGGCTCAATGCTTCTCCAGCAGGAGAACAAAAAGACGCCACACAAAATGCTTCCATCAGACAGTCAGTATTAAAGTAAACCAGCCATAATGCTCAGCCCCTCCTCAGACTCCCTCAGCTTTAATCTGCCAGAGGGAGAGGAACCAGTCCTATTATTTCAGAGTGAAGGGAACTGAAGACATGTCAGAGCAGAACACAGTTTTGGTTATTTGAAAGGAACACTTGTGCATGCTGAAGATCCTGTGCTTATATGAGTAGAGAAGGTTCAGGAAGTGCCACCCCTGTGCTATTGCTGCACTTGTGCACTCACGGGACGTGCCGTCAGAGCCAGTGGAGGCTCCGGTGCCCAGATGTGATTCTGGAAGTGACGGGGGTACTGGGTCCACAACGATGTCTAAATCAGACACCTTCCAAGGGCCAGGAGGCTTTCGCACACCATCTGCCCCGGGAAGAGTTGAACCCCATACACCCACACCCCGTGAAAACAGAAACATAACAGAGAAAGGGAAAGGCATATGAGAGAAGAAGAGAGGAAGAGAGGAAGGAGGACACAGGATACACGACACAGGAAGAGAGGAAGGTTAGAAAGGAAGGTAAATCGTAGAAATTAAGTCCATGTGTAAGATAAACAGAGAAGTCAGGAAGGAAGGAAACAGAGTAACAGTTTGGGTCTAGAGTGGTCACAAGCTTTTCATGCAAGACGCGTTAAATGTGTAGCAATGTGAAACTGATTCTGCTGCTGCTGCTGCTAGGACTGTGTGTATCTAAGCTGCTCTTCCACACCTCTAATCTGCCTTCCTGCTTTATCTAACAGTATGGATCACTTTTCAAGTTAAGAAATAGGTTCATTTCCTGAATTAGCCTCATTATTCAAAATCTACACAAGTGTTTCATTTGTTGAATTTTAATGTAAAACATTTTTTTAAAGGAATGGAAGAGGAGATCATACAGGATCCTACAAACCTGACTTGGTGCGGCCATGGTTTGCTTGGTTACTGACGCCAAGAGTCTGAGGTTTTAGTGGATCTGGAGGTAGGGTGTACCCTCCCTCCTGTCGGCCACCCACTGGGACTTGAATGTATGGCCCAACAGCTGCAACACGGCCCAGAGTGCCCGGAGCCGGCTGGGGAGACGGAGGCCCATTGGCTCTGTTAAGCTATAAGAGGAGAAAGCCGGAAAAGATCCACTGTTAGTTATACTGATGAGAAATCAATCTTAGTGGGGCAGGAGCATGAACTTTAGTCCACAAGATTTGACAAATTTGGATTACAGAGACCATCTGCCCTGTCAGGACTGATCCAGCCTTGAGTCAGGAGACTTCTGTCTGAAGCATTTTTAACAACAACAGTCTTAGAGAGGAGATGTGTTAAGCGCTCTTAGTCTTACAGGAAGGTTCTCTTTTTGACGTGCCTCAGCTTTTTTCTTGTAGAGGCGTTCACGCAGCTCACTGATGCGCTTGTCCATCAGCGTCACCTCCATGTTGCGTTTATTGAGAAGCTCCTTCTGTTGCTGCAGTTTGCTGTTCTGTTCCTGGTTCAACTTGTTCCTGATCTGTGGGTAAAACATGTCAGTGAGTTACACATAAAAACTCACAGTAGGAAAGGAGATTCTACAAAAAAGAGAATCTTCTGAAGTGCTGCTCATGTTTTGGTGGTACCTGAAGCTCCTGGTAGAGTTTACGGAGCTCCAAGGCTGCAGCGCCAGTTACTTGACCACCCAGCGTAGTCTGGATGCCATTGAGCTTTCCCCTCCTCAGGTCCTCCAGCTGCAGACTGAGCTGCTCGACCCTCAGCACTGCAGCCTGTAGCTCAGCCTGCTTCTCTTGGAAGAGGCCGCTTACTTGCTCAATCTCTGCCGCTGGATTAAAGAAATGAAGAAATCACATCAGCTTGTTTATGATCAACACGCAAGGGGACTTCATTAAAGGCATAATTTCCCTCTGACTGTTGTAGAATTCCCCTATCCTCATCTCAAGGTTTGATGAGCCATGTTTTTCCCATCCCAAGAAGTCAACATGTTTGAGTTGGTAATCTTTACATACACAGGTTGCCATTGATGACCTTGCTGTAGTCCACCTGTCCTCTCATTGCCCTTATTTTCTTGAGTTTGGCCTCCTGGACCTCCACACGCTCCTTCAGCCTCTGAAGTTTCTCACTCTCTGAGACAGTTTGCTGCTGACGCCGCTCCTGCTGCTTTAGGTAACGCAAACGCTGCTCCTTCAGAAGGAAAAAAAAAGATTGAAATATAACAACAACAAAAAAAACAGATAATTACAAGAGTTAACTGATAAAAATCTGTACCAAAAATGGACTGTCTGTAAAAAGAATGTAGAATTTTGTAAAAATGTTTTGTCATTGTAATTCCAGCACAAATATAAAACCAGCAATGCAACACCCCTAAGCTTAAATGTAACTCACTGACAAACATCCTGGGAAACTAGACTGAATCTTTCCCCAATATGCTCTGAATGAAATGCTGTACTGTGTCAAGACTGTCTGAAGGCTGCAGAAAGGGTCAGATGACTACATCTCTCTAGCCAACTGAGAACTGCTCCAGTTAAAGTCCTAAAATAGGAAATGACAGACCCAGGTTTCCGAATGACTGCAGGGCTCTCAGAGGGCCTACTTTTTAGCTGCCATGAAAAAGCCAATAAATAGTGATTTTATCTGCTGGTCTACAGTGGGTTTTCATCCTGCATGACTGATCAGCGCACCACAGGCATGGCGGTCAGACTAAGTTACTGTCCTGAAAAGCCGCTGAGACTCACTCAGGCGCTGCTGTGTGGAGGTTTACCACCTAAGTCTTACTGTGTCTAATTCATGGACACTTTTTATAAGCTGGTCTGACAAAGGTTGTTTTCAGTGTGTTAAAAAAAAAAAGATGAATTAATCACAGTCTTGAGTAACACTGCGGTATTTGTGCCGGGTGTCTCGACAGGCTTAAGCATAAGTATTGTCCTGACTGGACAATACCAGCACTGTGACTCATTCTGCCTCCAAATTTATTTGTTACATAACTGTTTGCCCCTTTTTCAGACATGATGTGACTCTTTGGATGACAGTAACATCACTGTGGTTGACAGAGGTCACAGGCTGTGTCCTGCTAAAGCCAAACACTAAAGATCTGTCTATCATTGTAGGATCCAATTTCGTGACACATCAACGACCTGTCTGCACCTTTCAGATCACATCTGAATGTCATGTAAAACATCAAGTCAGCAACCAGTGTTTGGTCAGACTTCCATGTTGAATTAAATACACGTAACATTCAGGATAAGCAAAACAGAAAAGAAGACCAAAAAAAAAAACTACCTTTGCAACGAGCATCTGCTGCTGAGCCTCAATTTGCTGCTGCTGCCGAGTGGCCATCTCCTGCAGCTCTGACAGCGTGAGCTCCACACGCTGACTCCCCACCTACACACAAATATACACAAAACTGGTCAACACACTAAAATCCAAACAAACAGAGTGTTCTTGATGTTAACACCCACTTAAGTTACTGAGATTTAAGATGCATAAGGACATTTCAAAGGATATAATAGGGCTGTAAAGTCCTAGTCGATTTATTGGTCGATACTTGCGGAGTCCATCAAATTTCCGATTGGTCGACTTGACTTTTTCCGCGTCAATTTACAGTCAGTGGTTTGTTTCATCAGGAGGAACGTACCAAGTGCTAATGGGGGTGTTTTCATAGCACCCCTTTTTCACAGGTAACAGCCTGTCTTGAAACACCCCCCTTGTTTTAACCATTTTGGATTCACCTAACTCACTGGATACCGTCTGGAGACAGGAAGATTGAAGAGCGTCCACGTTAATCAAGGTCCGGTGGTTTGCTGAATATCATAATATTATTTTCAGCGTTTCAACTTGCCTTTTGTGTTTAATTGCCTTCTTGGGCTGATACCAGTATATTTTCATCCAGCAGAGCCGCGCCGCAGAAGGGTTTGCCGTCAGAGTCGAGTCGAGTCGGACCCTCCCCCCAATTAGTCGATTATTGGTAGAAAATTTCAGGGTCTTAGTCGACCAAGAATTTCTGTGGTTGATTACAGCCCAATAATATAAGGTGCTACAGACTTAGTTATTTAGACAAAAAAAAGAAGTTAAAGTACAGTGAGAGCTCCGATGTTATTGGGCTACATGCTGTATGATTCAGATTGATTCAGTCTTTCCATGTTTGCTCTGTGGTTACTTCATTGACGATGATGACACGCATACATAACTCTTCCTCTCGCCAAAACAAATTCATTTAGCAGCTCTTAATAAAGCTGTTGGGTTAGTGTTATAATTGATCCCAGTCAGAGCTAACACATGTAAATGGTAGTTTAGTGAAAGACTGTGTAAAGTTGTATTTGTGGGTAAAGAAACAACATGCACAACGCTGTAGAAGTGAATAGTAAAATGTTGTTGTGATTGCACCTTTGAATACATGAACACATGAGTCAATGGATAAATATATACACAAGACATTACATAGGCTTTAAAACTTAGAACTTGTTTGTAAGATAAAAACACACAGATGCATTCTGGAGAACTCATTTCTAAAAATGTCTGATTACAGCAGCCAGAGGGTCAAACAGAAAGAAACCAAACAATGAGAGCCTGGCTTTGCTTTTGTTTTGTTTTTGTTTTTAAAACAAGGAGACCCTGGTATCAATGATCCTGACAGCTCTGAGGACTTTTATAGTTCTGAAGTTTTAATTCAAAACTGTGCATTTACACACAGTTGAAGTCTGATAAGATTAGTGCTCCATCCATCCATCCATCCATCCATCCATCTTTGGCTGCTTATCCGGAGTCGGGTTGCAGGGGGGAAGAAGCCTAAGCTGGGAAGCCCTGTCTCCCCTCTCCCCAGCCGCCTAATCTAGCTCTTCCGGGGGGACCCTGAGGAGTTCCCTGGCCACCTGAGAAACCTAGTCCTTCTAGCGTGTCCTGGGTCTTCCTCCACGGTCTTCTACTGGTCTGATAAGATTGATTAGTGCTTTCCAGTGAATTGTGATTTTAAAATCTTCTCTGTTATAAAACACTTCACTGATCTACTCAGTGGTTTTAGGGGACAGTCAGATTATTGTTATACATTTATATACAGCCTCAACGAATGATAACTGCATTGACCTTAACATACAACATTGCTTTTTTTCCTAAAAAAATATATATCTGAAAAAGACTGATTTCCTTGTATTCCAGGTTTATTTATGAACTACCATTATTCATTCACTACGAGGAACAGCACTTCTTATTTTCAAAGCCAGTGTAAGCCATCAGTCAGCGCTATAGTGCTATGACTACATCTCCACCCAACTGTACATGACTCAAAGAGGATTAAAAGTAGGACAAGTTAATCAACAACTGGCAAATCTTTAGATAACGGATATAAATGCAGCTGATAACAGCAACTGTCAAGCAGCCAGAAAACACTGCAAAGAGCAACTTGAAATGTACATGTTATCTTCAAACAGACCAAAGGTATCCCCATTACCAGACCAGTCATCCAGCCAATGGATAATGTCAAAAGGGTTGAAAACTTCTAAAGTAGGCCTACTACTTTTTCTTTTGCACAGATATCTTAAAGTTAATAGTAATTAACATTTGATTTTGCTCATTTCAGTGTTAGGAAAGCTTCACTGTAATTAACTTGTACGACTCATGTTTCTCATGCTCACTTGTTTTGTCTTATGATTTGTAATTTGCAATGATGACAATGCTAATCCACATCACAGCAGTGGATCAAAAATGTGTCACTTTCAAAGATATTTCAATTGAGTTTTTCTTTTCAGCCAAAATTCTTCTTTAAGGGGATTTTGAAGCTCACAACAAAAAGTGAAAAACTTTTTCTGCTGAACTTTGCAGAACAGCTGCTACAGTATTTACACTGCAATAAAACACTGAGCTGTGAGTACAGTCCTCCGAGCTACGCAGAAACAAAACACAAGTTTGAGAAAGGAGACAACGTGGGAGAGCTGTCAAGAGTTTTTATCAAATAGCAGACTTAACGAGAATGTAGAATTCTGGTTCAGACAGAAAACCCGTTTTTAAAAAAATATGAAGGCCGCGAGGTGAGGTAGAAAGAATCACAACATTGAAAGTAGATGTGTTAGTTCCAGTTTCTGAAATATGAAAGGTGCTCATCAGTTTTCTTGATAAGATTCCTAAGATGCTAAAGACATTAAATCATACCTTTGAACTACCAGTATAATTTGAATTCTCATTTGTCTAAATGTAACGTCATCAGTCCTCAGAACTCCCCGAGGATGATGGTAGGGAAGAAAACTCACAAAGAAGTTTCATCGCTCTCCACGTTATTAGTGTTTTTAAATGATTAAAGCTCAAACTGAATGCCTGTCTTTTCGTGTCTGTTACTACCCACTCGTTAGTTACTGACAAGTACAGGAAGGCTGGAAAGAGGATTCTCCCCATATTAAATTATTGAGTAAAGGTAGGACAAGCACTTAGAAATTGTCTTCCACCTTTATGCCTCAGGTGAAACAAACATGGCATGCAAAAGACAAAAATATTGTGTGTATAGCTCTTACTCGGACACTGCTGTGAGTCATCTTGTCTGAATTAAACATGCCTGTTTTGGAGAGATTGGCCTTTTATGGTGTTGTTAAGAGAGGCTACGACACTTTAAAAGCCATTCATCATCTTGTCTCTAAAAACACTCCGTGTGTTTGCAGCAGGCTGTTCTGACAGCTTCTTCTTCCTCCCTGGCATTTTAAAGCATGTAAAACACAAGACCATGTGGGAAGACTTCGAGAGGCTGTGGGAGTTCGGGGAGGTTTGACTCAACTTTAGTTTTAATGAGGAGGGGAGAGCAGGGAGAAGCCACCAGCACACACACACACACACTAGCAAAGGATGCACTCAGGCAACACAGCATCAGTGACAATTCACCCAAGAGAGAGGTAGACACACACACCCTCAGACAGGGATGGAGAGGAAGCCAGAGAAACACCCAAATGAGCAGAGGGGGACACCATCGTTAGGGCTGCAACTACAGAGTAATTTAGCCATTGAGTATTCTACCGAATATTCCATCGATTAATAGAGTAATCGGATAAAACATATATTTTTTAGTTAAAGTGTTATTATTAACTTACAAGAGAAAATAAGACATGTAACTTAGAAACAAACAATCAATTGTTTTCCTTTTCTAGAAACAAGGAACGCAGAACAAGCATGTGCTTGTTACCTGCTTGTTCGTCTGCTACTACACCGGCAATGTCAGGCTACAAGCTAGCGTGTAGAGGAGTGTGCAGAGCAGCGCTGTCTCCGCCCACAACCCAGAGGCGAAGTGCTAATGAGCTACTGGAGCTCTGCAGGAGAAAAGCCCCTCTCATCATTCATTTTTTCCGCTCCGCAAAATTAAAACCGTGCTAACTCCTCCTTCTACCGTGGTGTCACCTTGAAAATAATCAGTGCGAAACAGTGACGATTTGAGCTTATGAACGAGTACTTAATACAGAGAAAATTCCTCTATCATTTTTTGTAATTGAGGTACCTGAGGTATTCAAGGAATCGTTTCAGCCCTAACCATTGTACAACAAGGCAACATCACATTACTCCCTCCAAATTAAGATTTCTACAGGCTAAGGCACAATGCTGGAATACTGCCAAAATGATCCACAGATCATGAACATCTTATGACTCTTCCTTCAATGACTCCTTTCATATCCATCTTGTATATGAGAAACAAACTGAATGACTCTGGGTTTTAAAACAGTGACTTGGATGTTAATATTCTTTCTATAGACACATTGTCTCAGGAAACTGCACTTAGCATTCAGCAGTATCAGCTGACATTTACAGATGAAAAGCTGCTTTTTTAGTGGGAGCTATCCAGAGATGTCCTTGAAAACTACATGAAGACTTTTTCCTATCTGCATTCCCACTGCCACAGTGACAACTGATATGAGCCTAAAAGTGAAGTAAGTTCTGTTAGTAGTGGGAAGAGCAACATCACTTACACCACAGAACTGAAAATATGGAGGATGTAGTGATGGGAGCATTGAAGTCTTGTTTTCATTTTCTGACTGTACTGCTTTTCTGTGTGGTGCAGTCTCAGTGTGGCAGAAAATACTCTCCAAGATTTTAATATTACGCTTTGCCAAATCAAAATGCTGTATCTTCTTCAGTGTGTGAACACTCACTCAAGCCCTGGCAGTCAATCCGTCAATAATTTTTTCCTTTTCTTCCCAAGATATTTAGAGCCTGTCTCTAATCCTTATTTAACATTAATTTGCTGATGTTTACACTGGGATTTAAAAGTGGTGACAGGCGGTATTAAACTGGCTCTTGTTCAAACAATCTATGTTCACTCTTTTATGGACCAATCACTGTGCACTTCCACCACATAAAGTCCCTCTTATGCTGATTGAAGACCTACTCCGGAGCAGGACCTGACAGGTTCCTCTACACACCTGATTCAAATGATCAGCTCGTTATCAAGCTCTGCAATGGCTTAATAACGAGCTAATCATTTGAATCAGGTGTGTTGGAGCAGGGAAACATAACCAAAACATGCAGGACAGTGGGCCTCGAGGACTGGACTTGAGAACCACTGCTCTACACTGTGGAACTAAAATAGTTCACGGTGCCTGAAGTGAAGAATCAATGGTGACTGGTTCCCATAGAAAAAAATGCTAAAAGAAATAAATCTTTTCCAAAAAAGAACCATATCAATAAACATTCACCTAAACAGCACCAATTCATTGAAATTTAGTTCTCCTTGGGAACTTTTTATGGAGCATTTTATGACAGAGCTCTTTTTAAAAAGCTTGTGGCGCTGATAGAGAGTACTGCTGTTTTCAACTATGGGACTGAAATGACCCCATTAGTAAAGGAATGAAAAGAAAATCCGACACTGGTAGCAAAAAATAAAAAACCACACATTTCTGTTCTCCCTGAAACCAGAGTATGTGTTGTATTTAACTTCAATAAACAGGTTTCTACACAGTTGGAGTTTTCACTTTCCCGAACCGTACTTTTTAGAATTATTTTTGGAAAAACCTACTTTTCCATTTTAGAAAACAGTATTTTAGAACTGTGGTAATAGTCTGGAAACATGAATATTTTTCCACACTTTATTTTTCATTTTTCATACTTTTTAAGACCCAGAAATTGACTAATTTATTTCCATACTTTTTCATACTTGCGTAGGAACCCTGAATAAATACCTAAAATTATTAATTGGAAATTAAAACAACTGCAGAATACTTTATGGACAGTCAACGTAATATCTCAACTTCTGGTTTAAAAAAAAGTAAAAGACAGAAAAAAAATCTAAATAATGCGTGTCAGCATCATCACTACTGGGATACTCAAGAATATTGAAAATACGTGTGATCACTGTAGTAGTCCCTTGAGGCTCCTCTGCTCTTTACAAGGCCATGTCTCTTTCAGAGGATGATCAGCTCTGCTGCCTGGTGGAGAGAAAGGCCAGAGGGGGTTTGGGCAGCAGCCCATGGAAAAGCCAAAGCAATGATCCTCTTAGGAGCAGTTATATCATCCAGCAGGCTGACTGATATAATCCTCTAAATCAGATATTAGGAAGGAACTCAGACACAAATGAGCCTTAGCTCTTGGGAGGTTAAACAGAGTTGTCCATGTAGCTGATAATAAAAGACCATAAAAAGATTATTCTGCTTTTCTGCTTTAATAGAGTCTGCTGATCATAGGCTGACTCATTTATACATAAAAACATATTTTGTTAACAATACTTTCAGCATAAAAATCAGGACGGCTTCTGGGTTCTCCTGTTCTCTAGTCTTTTTTAAAACAAAAACCGAACCCCCCGCATTTATTTCTGCACTGAGCTGTTCCCTCCACCATTAAGGTTAAATTAGCTACGATTCCTTGACCACAACACTTTCCTTTTGTGAAATCTGGGACAGCCGGTTGGAGAGAGAAAGGATGCAATGCCAGAGGCTGCTTTTATCAGAGTCATTCGCATCTCAGAGCATACATGCTTCCCAAGGCTAGAGCTCGACATGCACAACAATGGGTTCACCTCAAGGAGAAATAGTGGTGGAGTATGAAAAATGGGCCTGTCCTAAAACACAAGGGCTTGTCATGTTGTTCATGTTGTGAATCCTTATAAAGCCACACATCGTTAAACTTTCACCATGGTAAATACTGGAATTCTGGCATCACAGGGTTTATGCACGTGTTTGAAAATCTCATTCAGGACTGTAAAGGTCTTTTTAAGACCCCCCAAAAAAGAAATAAGTATTTTTTACATATCAGAATAACAGCAAGCTCCTATGGCATTTTAAAACTACTATTTATATCAAGTATAATTATTAAACCATAGATTTGGAGTTTTATATATTATGCAATGGCTGTTTGTCCCTGCCAGCTGTTCCCATGGATTAAGGAGTTAGTCATTTTGAATCAATTTTTCCATGTAACAATAAATATTAGCTAGAATAAATGAAGCCATCTACAGATATGACAACAAACCACACTAATGATTACTACCAGAATTAAAGCTAACTATGCACCGAGTGGAATGTCACATAAGAAATGACAAAGAATGCAGGAAATAGCCATGTGATCAAAAAAGTCCACAACAATTGAAATATAAAAGTCCACAACAGAAAATATAATACTGACTAGACCAGCCCTGTTCAATTGGGACTTGGGTCCAGCGAGAGAAACAGAAAAACATATTTTACTAACACTGACAAGTTCTTACCAAGATTCCAACATTATAACAAACATTGAATTTGAAAAGTTATTCTGTTATGCACTTTTAGATGTGATCAAAACAAAAGATCTTGTTTCTTATCTCTATTTTGTTTCTAAGTTCATATGCAGCTTCACATATGTTTGTAATTACCAGTCATAATGTGTTAAAGTTATGTGTTTGAAATGTCAAATTTAAAGAAGTAGTATTTCAGCATAGGTTTAGTTTAAGTACTGCTCTTTTATTGTGCTTATGGCCTTGATGGATGTGGCAATATGTTAATAAACATCATGTGTGTTTGTTATATTATCTATTTGTGTTTCTTTTAAGTGGTTAACTTTGCTAATTGTCTGCTAAAAATGTCCAGCCAAGCTCATGTCCTTAGTTTGAAAATCGGGCCTGACTGAATTTTAAATTGAACAGCCCTGGACTAGATGCTGTAGAAGTCTTCTCACTCGAGCCAAAATTCATATCACACAGTGCTGCACAAGTAAATAACCTTATTGCCAAGTATGAAAAACTAAAATTAATACTAAAAATAATAAAACTAAACTAAAACTAATCATTCAGAAAAATATAAAAACTGATGAAAACGGACAAACCCACTCTAGAAACTAAATTAAAACTCACTGAATTAGAGAAAAAAACAAAGTCCAAACAAAGTAAAACTGAACTATAATGAAAAATTAAAAACTATTATAACCTTGTAATGGCTCCCACTAAAATTTGTTTTTGCAATATTTTAGGTACAAATGGTATATAAGAAAAAATGCAAAGTCTGAATTTATTCGAGAAAGCTACAGAAAATTCAAGTAGAACTGAATTTAAAAACTAAATACTCGCTTAGACATATAGTATGTTTTCACCCCTGTACACATCTAGGTAATTTGGCACAACATCTGTCGAGTGAGGCACTAAAAATAGTTGATTACGTCACAACAGTTGCAGGGTACAGCCAGTTGGCGAAATATTGTACGGCATCTTTGCTCAGCCATTCAGTTTCTCTGATCTTGTCGCTTTGTCTCTGCAACAAGATCTGCATTTAGAAAACCAAGTCGGACTGGTGACACTGGGAACAGGAAAAGTGTGACACGAAGCCATGCTGTCTTCTGTTGGATCTAACAGGAGGTGTTACTTGCTCAGACATGTTTGATAGTTCAAGAACAGGTGACTGAAAAGAGGCCAAGTTCTTCATCTTACGAGTGTTGTTGCCGATACTGTGATTTTTTTTAAGCTGTTATTTTAAAGTCAAGTGGGTTGAAAGTGCCGCTTTAACAGTACACTGGAAAATTCCTGATATAAAATATGACCAGACACTCAGTTTACCGGTTCAGAATGACATTTGAGAAGATTTGAAACCTTTCTTTGGTGAAGCTCTGTTAAGGATTTTGTTCTTATATCACCTTTTGTTTCTCTCTCTCCATAAATGCTTACTTTTTTCTTCTACAGCTAGCCAAGGGTTACATAATGGCCTCTGTACTTAGTTTGTTAAGCTCTTTATGTATTTGAATAAAAGTGTATATAGGGTTTCGACTCCTTGTGTTACCTTTTTATATATTACTCCCATTAAAGCCTTAATCTATACATGACAGAAGGCACCAAATTAAAGTGAGCAATTGCAAGGGCAGTTTCTATTTTCAAATCATTTAGATAAAGCTAATTAAGTCTCACCCCATTCTCATTGTGCTTCTCTCCAGTGTTCCCACTTCTGCGACTCGTCTGATCCTGAGACTGCTGACTCCCTGCAAGAAGAAACACAGTCACCATCACGAAGCACAGACCAGCATGCACACAAGCACACAACTGCAGATTCAGAGGCTACAACCATTGTCAGGGAGAGTTTGAACATTTGCAGACATGATCGCCCATGACAGTGGGATTTGAGAAGTGGGACAAGCACTGCTGACCTCAGCCACCTGACTCAAACTTCTTCATAAGAAAAGCTTGACAGGAAGATGAGTTTGAATTATTCAAAACTTCAAAGGAAATGATGGCAAACAGGACTGTTCTGCTGCAGGTCCAAAAACTCACAGGATACCTTGGGTTGCAAAAATCCCCTACCTGGTCGGATACAAAACTTCTGCCAAATCTGAAACAGATCTGCAGCACATCACATCACAAAAAGACCTTTTCTTCCACATAGAGAAACCTTTTTGTGTAATCCATATTTGTATGGATTTCAGCCTTGGATATTTCCAACCACCCATCAACCAAAACTTGGTTTTCAATCCTACTTAATCTGTGTAAAAGAATTCTCCATATGCATAACCGTGGTTCCCTCGGACATTTTGGTGATCTTTGGATGTATGTAGGAAAATGGTCTGTGTGGAGAGCGGAGATGCTTAGTATATCTGCTGTAATGCAATCCCAGAATCCACCCGCTACCATCTGACAACAACTTAACATATTGTAAACATCATTCTTTACAGACATTGGCATAAAGTCCCACTAACATCCAGTTAACAGATGTGGAATCTCCATTTCAGCTCCATTCTTTCACTGTAAGCTGCTTGTCCAACCATAGATAATGACACACAGAATCGTTCTGACCAAAAAATCCTTTATGACCTACATGACTAGCCCCAGGTTACATCCCCGGCCTCCAAACTTCCCAGAGGCTGTATGGTCATTAAACAAGAAGGAATTAGATCAAATATTGAACCCTACGCAGTGTTGCAAATAGGGATGTCCCGATACGATATTGATATTGGTCCGATAAACAAAAAATCAAATATCGGATTATATCAGCCTGCATCTAAAATCTCTGATATCGGCAGTCCAGTGTTGTTTTCATTGACCCCCTTTTTTTCCACGACGAAGACGTGACGTTGACAAGCTAAATATAAGTCTTAGATAACTAAAATGTGACGAGACGAATGTGCGTTTACGTTGACGAGACGAGACTAGACGAAAACGTTAGTGGTGGACGACGAACAGAGTTGCAAAATTCATGAGCATTTCATCAGTCAAACGCTAAACATATATTCTGCAGTGTTGTTTTCGTTGAACGATGACGTTGACGGAAATATTTCGTCAACGTCATCATCAACGAAAACAACACTGCAGTGCAAAACTTATCATGCAAAGTTTGTGCTAATATCGATATTGGGCAATAGTGACAGCTACAATATCGGTATCGTATTGGAGGTAAAAAAATTTGTATCAGGACACCCCTTGTAGAAAATGTGTAGAAATGGCCACAGACAGTTCTGTTTTTACAAAAAAGGTAGCACTTCACAGCTGCCTGGCTCTGTCGATTTGTGGCTCCTTCATGTATAAGAGGAAATTAAGTCAAAGTAAAAATGTGAAACAAAGACAAGAAGGTAAACATACCCCAAACCCAGAGACTACATATACCAGGTGAGGAGTGAGGAAGAGTGAGAGTCTACTGGCACTGGCCTCCAAAGCTGAGCAGCCAGCCAAAACAGATGTCACGAGCTCCCTGACAACCCTCGACTGCAGCCTGAGGAAAGCGTGAAGACACTCACCTTGATCACTGCTCTCGGTCGGAGAGTCTTCGTGCCGTAGAAAGAACTTGACTTCTTGCTTCCGAGGCCCCCATTTCTGAAGGTGTTCATACATCATGTGTTCGAAGGGGATCGCTCGCTCTACAGAGAAAGAAAGATGATTTGTCATTTTGCCACTTTTAAAGTAACCAACTGAATCCTCACACCATCTTCGTAAAAGTGAGACCCACAACCAATTTGACAGCTTGGCATCACAACTAGAAAAGAGGCTGGTATAGCTCTGGGGAAAGCCAACAAAATTTACTTTCCATCAACTCTAATGCTCATACGTAGAACAAGTTAACGTCTTTTTTTCAGTTGGCAAGTTTAGAACTGTAAACCAAAGTGCTAAACTCTCTTGTTTTGTCCATCTGTTTCTTCATTTGCTGTCTTTGTGCTAACCTTGGCGTCGGGGCTGGGCGATAAACCAAAAATTAACAAAAAATTTAACGACAATACCTGTAATAATTTTGCGCATGCCCATATATTCAGTGTCAAACAAATAAATTAAAGTAGGTTTTGGATGTGTGTAGGAAGGCTATGGTCTCATGTCTCTTTAAGACGCTGTCCTACGTCAGAGATGTGACTCCACCCCATCCAGTCCGTAACAAAGAGGGAAAGACAGGTGAGGAGATGGAGGACGGTTCAAAAGTTGTAGTGGCTGGCGTGGCGGCTGTAGTAAACAAAGTTAAGGTGGGAGGGGGTGAGCAGCTCGTGGAGTAGTTATTGTCCATTTATCGTTAACGGTGAACTGCTCAATATATCGGGATATTGCCCAGCCCTACTTGACGTTACATATTACAGACATATAAGAACAGTAAGGAGCTACTCTTTTAAATACTAGAAAAATGCAATTATATCAGCACAACCATTACATGTAACAGTTCTCCCTTTCCTCTCCCTCACACTTTTTTCAGGTCATAAACATCAGTGGAAGTGTTTGTGTGTGTGTCTGTTGTTAATGTTCGGTCAACTGAAATCTGATAGAAAGAAAAAACATCTCAGAACAGCTGATAAGATTTTGCTATGAGCTTCTTCATGCTTTCATCTGTTTATGTCTTGGCAGTATGAAGTGATGATATCTCCAAAAAAAAGGAATCCCTTTGATTGATGGACAGGAGTGTGACTGTGTGCCAAAACAAAGTTTTAGCATTTCAGGAGCCTGTCAGTCATCGGGAGGCCGGTAAACAAAGAGACAGAGACAAAGACAGAGAGGTTTTAGGAGGTTTCAGGGGTAGACAGCTACATTGTGAGAGAGCAGCCGAACACGGTTGCATAACGTGGGTTAATAAAGCCCCAGGGCTGGGATGTAGTCTCCAACAAGGGAGTGGCCCCTCAGTAAAAAATGCTGATAACACTGGGTATGTCAGCACGACTCTGGTGACGGGAGCAAATCGTTTGGACCCACTGGAATCTGCAGTGACAGTGATGTGGACTGTACCGGCACATATCACTTTTTCTGACCCACAAATGTAAACTTCAAGAGACCTATTCCAGTCTGAGAATAAATCACGATGGGAGGATGTGTTTTTGTTTATGCAGAGCCTGTATTTTTCTTTTGTGTTTAGAGAATCGTTTGTGTTTCAAAATAAACAGGGAACGCTAACAGCAACTTCTTTGTCCGAACAAATTCTTCTGCCTGTAGGAAAAGTGTCAAGCTCAGTTAAAATGATAGCTTTTACTTCTCCACTTTAACATCAAGTTCCAGCACTCCAGCTTACCGTTTCCTCTCCAAACCTCTGCAAGGTGGCAGCCGCTCTCACCAGGCTCTTTGCAGAACTCGACGACATCGCGGCACGTTGTCTCAGGAGTAATGGGCACCTCAGTCAGAGCCTGCTCCCCGTCACTGAGGTACACCGTCAATATCATCTGAAAGAGGCAAAAACAAAACAATCAGGGGGAGTGTCACACAGGAGAACAGGAATGGAGCCTAATGAGACCACTGTCAGGTATGTCAGGGAGTGAAATACAGAGTAAAAAGAGGATGTGGCAGAGTATTAGCACATAGAAAAACATGCCATTAAAAACACAGAAAATCATTCATACTAGCAGAAATCAGGGGGTATTACATGAAAAGAGTGGTGACACTATATTTTGCGGTTGACTAGCTGAGCCTGGTTCTTTTTGGCTGCAGGTGGACTCGTGCCTGTGCCTGCCTCGATTCTGTTTACTTTGATAAATTACAGCCTGCCATAGGCTTCAAGAGGTAAAGCTCAGTCGGGGAGGTAACACACAGCAGGGCACAGGCCTCCGCACGTTTCGGTCTGTACTTACATAATTGAAAAGGTAGTAAAAAGTAGAGAGTGCATGATTGGATATCAGAGGAATCTGACAATCTAGCCCACAGTCAGTGTCAAATTTACCCTCCAAATGTTAGCTCCTAACTGACTAAACTGGACAGTACTGGGGAGTGAAACAGACTAAGAAGAGGACTGAAGAGATTCTAGCAATAACCTGAAAGTTCAGAGGGCTGCAGGCGCTCCTTTGTACCTGCCAGCTATCAGACTGTACAACATTTCCTGTCCAACCCTCTCAGCCAGCTGGCGAGGTGATGGGGTGATGAGGCAAAGTCAAGTATTTAAACTTTGGACTGATGTACACACTGTTACACACACAGCTTCAGTTTGACTACAAAGATCTAATAACCAATTACATAATCATACAGTAGATTGAGTTGAAAAGTCAACAAACACAAACCAAGTATAAGAAGAAAACACTGAGCTTGAATGTTTGCCAACATTTGTGTTAAAATTAAGTTTAGGGATTTTTTATTCAATTGAACTTCAGGCCAAGTAACAAACAGAATGATCAATAATCAAAATCACAAATATGACACAGAGTGCTGATGCCTATGTGCTTGATTGAATTATGAAAAAACATACAGACATCAACCAGACAAAAACCCTGAGTTTATGTAGCAGGTAGGGATGGGCGATAAATTATCGTTCACGATATTTCATTAGAATAATCTTTCATGATAAATATTTGTCATCTCATGATAAATACAAAAAATGCAAGTTGATGACTTAAGTGACTCGCAGCCATAGCCCACATAGAGCAGAATAACAAACAAACATGGCCGAAGGAAATGAAGAAGACGTTTCTGAGCAGCTCGTTACTGAACAAAGCTCCACATGAGGGATTTCCTTCAAGATTGAGGCTTAGATCAGTGTTTCTCAAGTCCAGTCCTCGAGGCCCACTGTCCTGCATGTTTTGGATGTTTCCCTGCTCCAACACACCTGATTCAAATGATGAGCTCGTTATTAAGCCATTACAGAGCTTGATAACGAGCTCATCATTTGAATCAGGTGTGTTGGAGCAGGGAAACATCCAAAACATGCAGGACAGTGGGCCTCGAGGACTGGACTTGAGAAACACTGGCTTAGACAAGTGCAGTCAGATATGCCTGACATCGGATGGTGGATCTGCTGCTGTTCACTCCGTGCAATAAGAGTTTTCAACAAATGCTGAAAATGTTTCCACATCTGAGACTTGTTTAATGTCATTAGTTTTCTCCATAACCTTCCACTCAAACTTGTGGTTACGTATCTTATTTGAACAACTCCAACTGGTGTTCTCAGGACAAAATGAGTCAAAGAATATAGATTGGAATTATGATATTTTTATCTGGACTTTTATCGTTATCGCCAGAATGGTAAATCTTATTGTGATAATTTTTTTAGCCTATAACGCCCATCCCTAGTGCTGATTTCTATGTGCCTGATCGAATTATGAAAAAAAAACATCAACCAGACAAACACCCTGAGTCTATGGCATCAGTCCAAGCTAAAAAAAAGCTGTTGTTTTAAAAAGGAACTGAAAAATTAAATTCCAGCCAAGACTTTTTATGATAAATGAATGCACAAAAATACAACCAGAATGCATGAAATGAAGTATTTGATCTAAAAGTTTCTTTTCTTTCTTCATTCATACAGTTATCAAAATTCCTAAAATATGTTGCTTACAAAAAGTGTTTGCTTGAACAAGTATGCAGACGTGTTTACAAGGCGAGAATGATATAACCTCAGCCTCATCTAGAGCCAGGACGAACCCCAAGTACTTCCCTTCACAAAAAAATCCAGATTCTCCAAGTTGAACTCATACAACTTTTAGATGAGCGTGGCATTCTCGAGACCTTCCAGTCTGGTTTTCATGTCTCTTTTTCTGTTTTTTTTTTTTTTTTTTAATTTGCTCTTACAATGTTTTTATTTCATTTTATTTCTTTATTATTTTTTCCCCAAAGTGTTTTATGTGGTTTTTATATAAAAAAAAATATTTTATTATATTTATTCTCTGACAGCTCTTGATGTTTTGTGTGTTTTAACTTATTTTACTGCACTGTGCAGCACCTGATTGCTAAACTTGATTGTTTTTTAAATGTGCTCTATAAATAAAAGTGGATTGGATTGGATAATATAAATCTATGACGATTAAGTCATTGCTAAATATCTAATTTGAGAGGTCAAACTCATCTACTTTAAGTTTCAGTGGTACCATTTGGATGGAGGGATTATTTCATGTATTTAGAGCTCACTTTTTTGTTAACAACTGTTTCTGTCGTTGATCCGCACCCAATCAAAAATAAACAAAAACAGGAGATAAAGGGAGCCGAGGATTACGGTGACTTGACTGCTCTGCTCACAAATACACACGGACACTGATTGAAAGGAAAGACACACCCTCAATCCCCCTTTTTCAGTTTGATTCATGTTTAAAAGTTTTCCATCAATCCTTTTTTAAAAAGGTCCACAGTAGCTATTTCTTTTCCGGTGTAATACAAGTTTTTAAAGATATGTGTCGTTTTCCAGCACATCTTCATGATGTGTTTTGCTCTCTGCTGTGGCAGACTTTTTGTTTCCTGTGGCACAGAGCACTTTAGGGGATGGGGTGTGCCTTCCTGTTTCATGTGACAGGCTTCACTTCTTTGTGTCATTCCTACAGAGAAAGTAGAACTATGGAAAGTTCACAAATAAGGCGCAGCGGAAAGGCCAAAACAAGGCGTCAATGGCAAAGTCGAGAGTCTGAAGAAATACTCAAAAAAGTGAAATAAAAAGTAAAGACAGAAGAGAGGGTTTTAAAAAATGACAAAAAACTAAGAAAACTAAATAATCAACACTTTAAAGGCCCACTCTGATAAATATCACATTTTCTTGTTGTCTACATGTTTATATGGCATTTTTCTGATGCTACAGGACATATCATGAGAAAAATAAATGCGAAACTGCTTTTCTGATTGTATCTGCTGTGAATCCCTGGCAAACCCAAACTGCAGGCTCAGACACAGAGAGATTTTCTATGTCACAACTGCAAGCTCCGCCCCCAGAACACAGCTATGCAGGCCAGACTTAGAGAAGTAGAGAGGACAATCGCGGAACAAGCGTGTGCGTTAGCGGATTGCAATGCTAGTAGAAAGCTAATAATGATATTAGCTTTTATCATGTCACCAAAGACAGTAGTGTCTGAGAGCTGAATATCTCCTTTGTTACCTGCCACTTTTAGTGCACCAGCAATGTTAGGCTGCAAGCTAGCATGAAAAGGGGAGTGCAGAGCAGCGTTGTCTCCACCCATGACTCAGAGGCGAATTGCTAATGAGCTACTGGAGCTCTACAGAAGAACAGCCCTTGAAAATGACACAGGTAATGTGATTTTGACAAAAACTCAATATCACAGTTTAAAGAACAATGATAATACTTAAAGTAGTGAAAAAAAAAAGATAGGAGTGGGACTGTAATTGATACAGATTTGTATCTTGCAGTCTGAACCAACATTTTTCATGTGGCTCACAATGACAAACAAAATGTGTGAAGAATTAATAAAAAAGAGACTCAAAACCTCCATCTAGGACTACATCAAGCAGATTACATAGTAAACTCTGCTTAATGGGTTAAATAAAAAAAACGCACAAGCTGCAATTCAGGTATTTAACTCATGCATCATTGAGTAGGTAATTCAATGTCTCTGTAGCCTCAGGGTGTGTTTAAAGCACAGCAATAACTGTAACAAATAAGTGTTTTCCACTGTCATTAAAATCTAAGTTTAGACACTGAACAACCTACACATTATTACTCTGAGAGTTTGTGCGAGACAAAGTGACTCATCTATTGTAATAACTGTGTGATTCATTGACATTTTCTGCAGCAGCATGACTGACACAATATGATCACTCAGGAGCATCTGTGACTTTATCCAGCTTATTATGAGCCTCATATTATGGTCAATTCAGACACCATGCATGTTGATGAAATGGCAGCAGTACAAGAGACAGGAGGATTATTTTCAGGCGGTAATTTTCCTCACACTGTCAATCTATCATTCTCTATTGTTTCCCCATGGACCAAATGTCCAGATAGAGCAGTAATAAATGTCATTTCAGGGAGCTAATAGGAAAGAGCAGAGAAGGAATCTTGAGACTAGTAGCGTTCACACTTTACTGATATGTGATTACTTTTCGTATTCGCAGAGTTGCTGAGGTGCTACCAGCTGCATAAGATTAAACACACTAGAGAGAGAGAGGAAAAGAGTGAACATCAGCCTGGTGAGACCAGCATCAGCAGTTTGAATATATAGTAGACATGGATGATGGCACTATTCTGATCCGTTCCAAGAGATAGACTGTTCATTCTTATTTACAAATTTGTCATTCAAACTTTGACTTGTTAGAAATACAAAGAGGTTCATGAAACATCCTAGGTACATAGAAAAGTAAAACAGTTTATCTTCATTAAAAAATAAACCTTACAACAGAGAGAAAAAAAGACAAACAAGGTGAATATCTTTAGGACGAAGCTAAATAACGCAGGCACACAATTAGACACCTCACAGGTGCAAACTTAGGCCTAATAAGACATCACTGCCAAATACTCAAAACATCCAACCTCAGAACAGGGACGACCAAATAATAGGAAACAGAAATCTTCAGTCATCTGGCTGACTGACCACTGGAGAAATACCAACCGCCCTCACTAAGTTGCGTCTGCCCATGTTCCTGGCTCTTTTGACTGCCCTCCGTTTCCTCCTGATCTCCTTCTTTGGCGGCTGGTGATGCTCCTTTGCCCAGATGGGGTTTTCCTTGGAGAGGCTAACGAGGCCGCGCAACACTATAGTCACAAACCTCTTCATCCTAGCACAGCCGCTTTTGCAGACATGAGACTTGATTGTTATGCCATCCAGAGCAGATCTCGGAAACCAGCAGCGTTGCGCACATTGGAAAGAGTGCTGCAGAGGAGACTTGGGAGGAAAAAACACTCAGTGTGTGTGTGTCTGTCTGTATGTGTGTGTGAGTATAATTCAGAGAAGGGGGGGGGGGGGGGGGTAGAAAGAGACAAACAGTAAGAGAAAGAGAGGAGAAGAGAGAGAGCCAAAGGGGATGGTGGGTGAAAGAGGGTGCAGACAAGTCCGCCTTTTTAAAATCATCTCTCCTTGGCTGTGCCAGTGTCTGCAACACTAATGATTTGCTGCTGATGAACAGTCATAACAGCATTAGGATTTAAATTGAATAGTTTGGCCACAGCTCCGAGGTCAGCTTTTTACAGCAGAGTGATCTTATACTGCATGGTGGCTGTAGATTAAAAGTAATCTTCAGTATCCCTCTTAAACTGCTTCACCGGGCACTGTGTGAGGATGCATGTATCATTTTACTTCTAAGGTCTCTAGAAGGAAGGATGCCGAACAGACGTGATCTCCTGCTAAGTCATTTCTTCTCAAAAATCCTGTCTCTTTTTTACTCATATTATTAAGATGAGACGAGAGGAAAGCAAAGAAGACTGCGCAGAAAAATACGTCAACACACAGCTAAGAGACAATTCAAGTCCCACCTCATCCACCCAGGTTAAAACACAATGAACAATACAATCATTACAAATGCATCCCTAAATGTGTTTGGGGGAAAAAACTAGGGTATTTTAATGTAATAATATGATCAGCATTTGGTACTTTTCATAATCTAGTCTGACAAAAACAGCTAAAGCCAAAAAAAAAAACCTTTCGCTTGATAATAACTTGTAATCTAGATATTCCATGCAGACAGACAACGCCAAATACTGCCTGTCTCCTGGCTAAAACGGCACTGAACCATATGGAGAGAGGATGAGGTAATTACATGATCATTTAAACTAAATCACTGAGAAATAACACCATTTTCTGCCATATATGCATAAGATAATCTTTCCTTAAGCTGGTGTGCACATCAATGTAAGGTTTAAATAGAAATCCTAAAAAGATGTTCTCTGTTATTAAGCTGGATATAAGCCAACTTAAGACTCCACTGACTCTGCTCTTAGAGACTAATCTAGCCCAGCTTATATGTCTGGCAACTCTGTAAGAAATAAAATCATTGATACTTCACATTTCGATCTGAGAATTTCTTGTTCTCACTTTTAAAAAGGTTTAGAGAAATACTCCTCTTAAAAAAGGACGTTCTCCTTTGACTGACGGCTGACTAATATGCAGCATTAAAATCTAATCAATAATGTATACTTCTTCACTGATTCACAAAAGGAGACCTAGCAGTCCTGGAAGTTGCTCAGTAAATGACAAAATAACTATTTCCATCTGTTAAAAGTATGTTTGGGGAAAATTTCTACCAGACAAACTAGTGCCGGTTTAAAAATGTAGATGTTTAACAAAAGGTGTTTTATGATACCACTCCTGTGGTTTCACTGGCATTATTCAAAAACTGATCTAAATAGCAGTGAGAATCAATGTTTACATGTCCTGTAAGTCACACTGTGCTCAGCGCCACTGTGTGAGATTAATTCCACTTGACAATCTACTCAGCTCAAAAGTTCCCCTTAACAACAGAGCATTAGTCGATGCAGCCACACAGACCTAGATCTGCCACGGTCTCATTGGCCGCCGGAGTCACGCGAGACCCAAGTGCAGGGCCGCTGCCTCTCTGCTCCACTGGCTCTTTGACTCTGATAGCATGTTGGTGCCACAGGGTACAAACATTCACTGAAGCCCCCATCACAGTCAATCCTGCCAGTGCTCCGATAATTCTCCATAACGGCGTACTCATGAGTCTTTAATAGCCTCTCTGAGGCTGAAGTGTAAAGCTGTTTGAAATGAAGACATGATGCTGTATTTCCACTTACTCACTAACATTTGGAGGCAAAAATAGATTCTGTCATCTATGACGCTTAACTGAACTTACAGTAAACCTTTCCCATGTAAGAGTGCCCCTCCCTGAAGGCTAAAAAAGACTGTAATCACCTTTCCCATAATCCATTACTGCACTCTCAGCACTAGAGATAACAAAAGAGGTCCCAACAAAGCTCAGCTGCAAGAGGGGTTCAGGTGTGCAACTCTTCACAACACACGATGTTATTCGAGTCAAAACAGAACCACATTATTTCAAGTCTTCAAACCTACCTTCTGCTTTAAAGAAAAGTTTCATATCGTTCCATCATTTTAAAAGACAGATTTATCATTACAGGCAAAATGGGCCTTATTCTAAATACAGTAATTTTATTCTTTTTTTATGTCTCCTTGGGAGAGCTCTGATATGAACTGTTGAGTTTGATTTAAATGCCTAAACCTTTTTTGTTTCAGCTTTTTTTGTACCTGTTGTTTGTTGTATGCTTTGTATGACTTTTATCTAATACTCCTAGTCTGTCTTGACATACTATTGTTTAAAACTGTTGGCAATTCTTTAGTAGTGTGTTTGAAAGGGGCTTAGATTAAATAAACTCCTTATTTAAAAACCTTTTAAATACAGATAAGTTTTGGCTGAAAGAAGATGGTCCCTTACAAATTAAAGAGGATACATAATAGTTTTTGAGACTTAGGGGGAATTAAATTTCCACGAAAAATGTATAGTAGTGTGTAATAAATTTATTTAGAGAATTTTAGTAATAGGGTTTTTCTATGAAGGATCATTTCTAGGACACTGACCTAAATATATTTTAAGGCTTTGTGAGACCTTCTGATACTTCTTTAGTGCTTTAAATCAACATGATCGATCCATGATCTAAATCCTGCAACTATGAATAGCAGAGGATGTACTGTACTACATGTAAAACCATTGCAGTTTAAGTTAAGCTTTTTATTACCAGACTAGTTTCTGCTGTGAAGTGGGAAACTTAACAGTCCAAGTGTTTGAACTTTTGACCTAGGTGATCAGTGACAGTCTGGAGATTAAACTGTGTTCCTCGTGATGCTAATGTAAACGTAAATCTCATGTGGACCAGAAAAGAAAAACAAAAAGCAGCACCTTGATGTAGCATGACTTCATCCACAGTCTGGAGAGCAACATTAGAGATTTAAATAGAGAGCCAGTGACTCCTCTATTGTACAAACAGCAAAGAATTAAAGCACTTACCGGCATCATAATGGCAGCTCTTGCAGGTCAGAACTGGGGGTGCATCAGCAGGTTAACTCGCGGCTCACCAACTTGTCTTCTATGTCACCACCGTAGAGACAACCGAGGCCCACCTCTCTAGTTATGGGCTCTGGTTACTCCAATGTGACAACCAACTGGGCCTCAGTCCCCTCTGCATCACAGTGAAAGCAGAAATTGCAGAAAGTGAAATTACTTTAAACACCGCCCAACTGCGCATTGTGATATAGCTGACAACCAATATAACACATAATGTCATCAGCGTTCATTTAAATGGCCCAGGCGTGGCTCTGTGCAGCTGCTGCTACAAACAAGCCGATGGTTAGCAAGTCACTTTTACTCGAAAAGCGCCGCTAAAGCAAGTAAAAAAACATGTAACAGATAATGACACGGTATTGCTGTGACATGTTATGTAAACTGTACTCACCAATGTCAGAGACAATTCATTGTTTCAGGGAGTAAATCTTTGCTACGTTTCTGTCGAAGGCACGTAGCTAACTGGACCAGCTGTCAGCCAGCCAGCCAACGGAAGGTGTTAGCTGCGTTAGCTGCTTTCAGAGGCGGCTAAAGGACGGTATGCAGTGCGATTTTTCCGCTCTTGACGGTCCTTTGGCTTGCATTGGCTACACATCGGCACAAGCAATCGGTGGAGTGTGTTTTAAACGAAAAAACGCAAGTAAGCATCCATTGAAAATGGTTAGGTCATTTCTCTGCCATCGCAATGAATCATCGTTAGCGAGCTAGCAGTGCTAGTTGACGAAAATACAAATAGCTGGAATCCAGTTGTTGACGGTGGGAGGGGCGGGGCTACTCCGCAGTGGTCGGGGCGTCACGTCAACGTAGAATGTGAAGAATGTGGCGTCACGTTTCACGGCACTACTTTACCTACGACTGATTTTTACAACGATCGCTTCTTAAAACGGTACTATCTTTTACAACTAAATTATTTGATATAATTATTCTTATTTATTGTTTGAGTCTTTTTTTTACCAGAGCCCCTTTCGAAATAATACAAGTAATAATAAGAAGAATAACAATAAAAATAAGTTTATTTATATAGCACCTTTCTTAAAAACAGAAGTTTACAAAATGCTTTAAAAGACAAACCAGAGTAAGTGACAACAATGACAGCAAAGGAGAGATTAATCATCAGTCATAGAGTAGGCAATAAAGAAGAGAGGAAAAGAAAAAGAAAAGGGAAATAAGGAAAGGAAAAAGGTAGACAACAGCACATCAGAATAAAAACAGATTAGAAGATAAGGGCCTGTGAAGTACAAATAAACCAACCAAAAATAACTGAATAAAGAAGTAAATAAATAAAGTAAGTGTGATCAAAGACAGTATAAAGGATAGCATGAGGAATTGCAAACAAATGGCTTAAACAAAAGCATCAAAATATTATTTTTACAGAAAATGAAATAAACAATTTAAAGTTAAAAAGTAGCTGAAAGTAAAGTTCAAGTAAAAGATTAGTTTCATATATATTTTGCTTTGGTTCCTTTACAACACAACATCTCCTACAACTCCAACACCCAAAGGCCCCCTTTTTAAAGGGACAGACTCAGTTAACAACATGCCCCCCACTCTGGATGATAATTAAATATAATATCACTCCAGCATAAGAAAAATATCAATAAAGTAAGTTTAGGATTTACCAGACCAAACATTCTCCATATCAGCTCATCCCATCCAGACAGACCCATACACGCCATCTTGTGGTAAAAGAGGGGAAGGGGTTATGGCGAAAATGTCAAATACCACACATTACTCACTCCAGTGCATTAATAAGATGTCAAATAAAAAATATGCACACAATTCTGGAAGGAAAACCTGGTCAGAGTAGTAAAGCCAAAAGTGCTGAGCTTACCCCCTGGTTATTTTGCAGAGAGAAAAGTTACACAGTAGCCCTGGGTATACTCACTGAAGTCTCAATGTTAGGTGTCAACCCATAACCAAATGATTCTAAAAGCCACTAGTAACTCACCTTATATTTTAATGGCTAATAGTGGTACTGGTAACCATAACACCACTTACATAGTGATCAAAATGACACAAAATCTTCTTTTTTTTTCTTTTTTATAACTTTTTACCAAGTTGTCTGAACATTCTTCACTCTGCTTACAGACAAACCCAGCCTTTAAATATGCCAGGTGCCCTGCAAACACTCCAAGAAGAGGTCACTGTTGAATGGCAGGGTGGTCCATTTGCTGGACACCACAGAGTGACATCCTCCCTCATGTTGTACCAGGTTCTAGAGTTTTCTCTGCTCCAAAGTGGACCATCATGCATCTGCTCCATCAGTGCTTTGCAGAATGTGTGTCAGTAAGATCTGCATGTATGGTGCACCTTACCTTTAGTATTGTAGAAGTCTCTCAATAGCTCCTCATCTCTCTGAAACAATCTTTTCCATAACCCCCAGTTTGCTTTGGTGGCAGGGCTACAAGCCAACAAGGCAGCCCATGGTGGTCTTGTGTTCTTATTTTCCATCCAATCCAACACTGGTGCAAAACAAGGTCAGTCTTTTGGGCTGTACTGAGCTGTTCTAAAATCCAGCTGATGAAACAGACCAGTGTGGGCTTTTTATCTCACCTGGTGAACATTTGGACGAGCTTCAGCTCCAATAATTCTATACAATTCTCAATCATTTCATACACAGCTGCACAATAGAGTTCATGTGCTGTGGCTAATGCATAGCTACACCCCCTCTGAACACACAAAATGGTTATAGCTCTTATGGTCTCATACCTGTGTGCAATCTCATAAACTCTTGCCAGAATTTGAGGTTGCGCCTCCAGGAGCTTTTGAACCAACTAGCATCCCCCAGGGCATTGGTGAAGATCTCCACTCTCCTCGTCTTGCTCTGTTTCACTGCGGTCAGCACAGATGATGAAGAATTTCTCATATATATAATTTGTATGGTTTTGTGCAAAGCCTAATGCTAATGGCTGCAGCATCCTCTGAGCACAGCCCATATGCAGCCTCTCTTTCTTCTGCAATGTTCTGGTAGCTCCATCAAGCTGTACCAATCAGGTTAAATCTAAGTTGGACAGCCATGGTCTTTTCAGTCCTGAGGTTAGCCCTAACATAGCATTTAAACTGGTTACGAAAGTCTTTCCATAAGCCAGATCTATCGAGCTGACCTGGTCGCGGCATAGGGATTTTTTCTTTGCCATGGAAAATGTTAGGATCTACAGAAAGCTGGAACACAAGAAGAAACTTTAAGGCTGTCAGTTAGACAAGTATTTAACACACAAAAAAAATGCAATTCAAGGCCAAAAAAATAATTCAAACAATGTCAAGAATGAAGTTCCTTTTAAAACTTTTTTTTTAAACAACAGAAATTAATATGACCGATATCAATTTCAAACAGTCCTAATAATCCAGTCTGTTCAAATCTTTTTGCAATTTGGCATTTTTTTCTTCAAGTGTTGCAGGTCAATTGATTTGATCTGTTTGATTTTTTGGACAGAGGGCCATCATGGTGCCTTGCTTCAAAGATACCTCCTTGAAGATTGAATAGCCATAAAGCAAATGTCCTGTTTTATTTTTAGTGACAAATCACCAAACAGAGTATCAGATTAACATAAACTGGATAGTTGTTGACTACAGTTATGGAACCATTTATCATCAATAATCTCCTGATGGGTAACACTTATTGTGTGTCTGTATATTAAGCAACCTTTACACCAGCTTGTTCCTCCTATTCAAAAGCAGAGGCAGCTCCATGAACTGTTACTGTGGAGACTCCGGGTACAGGAATCATAAACCCAGTGACAGACAGAATCAAAAAAGGAAAAATCATTGCTGTGGGTTAACTCATAGCTCACTTTCAGCAAATTACCTCTGTACCACCAGAGAGCACCAAAGGACCATCCTTAAATGCTCTCATGACTCACAATGTAGTCCACCCCTTGAGCGATAATCAGATATTCCTCAAAGTTTTAGGGAGTTTTAAGGTTTCTTCTTACAGTCAGTAACAGTGTGGAAAAACTGTCTTTTTAAACTTTTTGTGTTCACAGTGTAAAAAAATGTATTTGATCAAATTCCATAGCATCATCTGTCTCACCCTTACTGTATCAACATACTGGATAATGAATCCATTTAGACTTTTTGTTGATATTCAGTAGTGAATCAAGTTATTTCCTCTGTCAATACTTTTTCTGAGGTGCAATGGTGCCCTTGCCATTAACCATCTAACTTTTGTAACTCTATGTCACATTCAAATAAGTTCTACAGTGACAACCTCTGGACCTTAACCCAGCTAAGATCCAAAAGCCTGAGCTTGGCTCACCCACATGTTTGACTATATGTTTGCCGAGAGTGTGCTATTTTTTCACTGTCTGTGAACACAAATGAATAAAAACAGTACACTGCAGTTGTGGAGAGGGACTGTGAAGACACTTTTCTTTCTTTTGGATTGTGCATGAAACTTAAAGGTTGAGTCTTGTAGGTATGGTTATTGCAGCACAGTGAACACAGCATATTGAAAACAGGTTTGGTAGAATTTACAGGAAAAAATTAACGAACTGTAACTTACAGGACCTGTAAGTGGGGCTAAAGTCACTGAGGGTGCATTTGACATAACTTGAATATTTATACCTGTTTAGCTTTTAGTTCATACGGCATATATAATAATAATAATCATAATAATAATTATCATTATTATTATTATTATTATTAATTATTATTATTATTATTATTATTATTATTATTATTATTGTTATTATTATTGTTGTTGTTGTTGTAATTGTTGTTAAATAATATTATTTACGTCCGCAGTACAACAGCAATAGAACGTTAGCAAAAAGATGGCGCATGCGCATTACCTGCTGGAGTAAAGCGATGACATCACGAGCCGCCCGGACCAACCAGTCGGTTGAATCACCTCTGAACCGTCTGGATTGTCGTGTGTGGCTTTTTCTCCGCTTTCTGTAACGTTTGCCTGATGAACTTGTGGACCCAACTTACCGGAAAAATTCCGAACGTGACAAGGTAAGAAAACTGTCGTTTGAACAAAACTTAAATGAGGACGGCTGGAGAAAAGCAGCATACACAGCTGCACCGGGCCGTCCTGGTGGTGACCTCCGTACCGGTGTAGCCGGCCAATGCAACAGCCATCATTAAAGACACTTGGGGCCGCTTTACTCAAGCTGTTCCGGCGTCTTTTGCTCGATTTTCAGAGTTTTCAAGCGTAACTAAGGCTGCTGAACACTAGACTTTAGCTCACAGGAGTAAACAGACAAACGTCGGGTAGCATTTGCATATAATAGTTTTTGTTTAGTTAGTCTGCTGGGGAGAGAGCCTGTTCATCTTGAAAACCGCCCCTCCTCGGTTTTCAACAATACCTGTGTAGAAACAGGAGAGGGCCGACCTCCCTTTAAAGCTTCTTGACTTCCCTCTGGAAAAGTGGGAAAGTCATTGCATCCATATCCTTGGTATGAGTCGTTTTGCTCCTCTGACCTTAAACATCTCAGGTTTTGCCACCAAATCAAGAATTTTGGGGCCTCTTTATTTCCCAGTAGTCTGTTTGTACAATTCTTAAATATAAGCAGCACTGTGCAAATGAAGCTATGTGAAGAAAGTTTGTAGTAAATGTCTGAGGGCCAACTTTGGCTATGTGTTCACCTGATTAAAACTACATTTCTGTTGGCTAAACACATTAATTATGAAACTGTCTGTGTTGCAATAATAACTATACAGGCAGACACATGCAGTCAACATTCATGATACTTTCTTTCATTCTTTCATTATTCTCCTCGTGTGCATAAAAACACAAATACCAAACATTAAAAGCATTGACAATCAAAATAGACAGTGTACAAATAACTCTCAGCAAAACAACACCAATCCAGTAAGAGGAGCGACAGACAGAAATAGAGCTTATCATGTCCTGCCCCTACCCTTACAGTCTTATAAAAGCATCAACATTTTACATATGTCTGTGTGTGTGCATGCACACTTTGCACGTGCCAACAATCCAATAAAATGAAGAAACAAAAACAAAATAATTAAATACTGAAATACTGCTGTTTTAATATCAGATATTATAATCCCTGCAATTTCTGTTCTTCAATTTCAAGTTTACCAGCACAATAAACAGGCGTCTACCAACAGTACAACACCAGTAGGCTATAAAAGAGATTGTCGAGTCAGATGGTGGAGGTGTTACTGTTAGAGGTGTGGAAGGCCACAAATAGATGATAATATGTAACTTGATGGACATATGTGTGAATTGAATTTAAATCTTAGTGGTGAAATATGTTGTCAACAAATTCCACTTTACCTATGAGGAAAAGCTTTTTATCAATTGATACAGTATACATACTACACTTCTTATCATAACTCAACAGTTTTCTCATGTTCCCCCCAAGAAGAGACTGGCCTCCGGAGCTCTCTGACATATGATTCACCTGTCCTCAGTTAATATTCACTTGTACCTTGTTGGGAAGTGGAATAACTCACTTGTGAAAGCCATGAAGTAACAGGTCAGTCAAGGAGCACAACACTGAGATTATCACAGGATAATCATTCTAGTGGTGGGCTTATACCCAGTTGGGTCCTTATCAGAGCGGACTTGCATTCCTGAGAATTAAAATGCTCTAAATCATTTAGGGGCCTGTATGTGCTTGTAATGGGCCGTTGCCTTGTGAGAGGGCTTACTGCTGGGGTGTGAGCTGCTGACATGTTTTTACTGTAAACACTGGGAGAAGCTTTACATGATGTACCATGCTGTTATTTTGTCCACAGTGTTAATGCTCAGACAGGGAGTTGGCTGGTTACAGATCAGCACTGGCAGGCCCTGACATATGCATTGTGAGTTTTGTTTTTCTGAAAAGGTGCATATTACCGATGATTTGGCTGTTTAGTTGCTGAATTATAACCAGAGGGGTTTGTTTTATGTCTTTCTAATTGATTCGGGCCGGTGCACTGCCATAGTCTGATATTTCTAGCAGAAATGGACTCTACAGAGATGTACTGGTATTTGTTTACATGACAGATTTGCAGTCAGTTGTCTGTACAGGCCAATTGAAATATGTCACCGTTTGATATTGTTTATAACAGCCATAACCCTGTTTTACCTTAATGACCTTAGTTTGCGTGATATGTTGACTGTATACTTAAGGTGAAACCACACTCAAACTAACCTGAGGTGACCCTTGCATGATATCTGACTGGTAGGACATGATATGAGTTCTCATTATGTCTTTTTGCCTGACAGATGAGCAAACAAAAGTGGCATTTCATGTTCCTTGATAAGCTTGTTAGTTCACCGTATTAGGTACTGTTAGCAGCTGTGCCAGGCAGCTTTATGGTATTACTTCCTCTACACAAGCATAGCCTTGAGGCTACAGCAACACCGGTCTTGTTTTGTTGGCACTGGACAATTTGTTGATGTTTCACAAGATCTCTGTGTTGGCACACTATGTGAAAAAAAAAAACTGTCAAAACACGCGCGGGCCTCCAGGATTGAGGTTTGATTTTAATTGGAAAGCCTAAACCACACAACTGTTAGGTATAAAAGCTTATTTTTGCCCATTTGCAAACATTATGATACATCAGGGATAGATAATATTAGAGTTGTTGTGATGCCAGTGCCTGTACAGTAAATGCCCGCCAAAGCTGCCTGAGATGTAGTTTTGGGTATGTGTTTGTACACCAGTTCATTCATGGTCTTTTGGTGTCATTTGTTAGCCCCACAACATTAGCTTTTTTTAATCTGTAAAACACTTACTTACACAGTAATAATATATATATGTCATATGGTTACCATTATACAGGGACAAATACATAATAAAGTAGTTGCTTGTGAAAAATCATGGTTTCCTGGCACCCTTTGGTGGACGTACATCTGGAAAGGTCACAAGGCAACCGCAAATGTTTCTTTCTTTATAATGCTATCCTTTAGTCACTCTGACACCAAAGGGGCTCACAAAGCTCAAGAACATTTGTTGGGATTGGTCCATGAAGAAAAAAAGTTATACTGCAGTGTTCTTGTTTAAGATGGTTGGTCATCTCTATTTGATAAGATATTTTTTTAAAAGTCCCGAGGGGGGAAATTCCAAAGTGACCTACCATCTGCCAATTTCTCATTGCTTAGAGAGAAGAAGCTTTATTGTCATTGTACAGGAAAACAACCAAATTTCCAAATTTTGGCAGCATCTCTCTGCAGCTACATGGCACATTTATTAAAATGTGTTTTAAATAGAAGAGGAAAAAAGGAATAAAATAGTAGTAAAAGTAACCTAAGTAAAGTGAACCCTCATCAAAGTCTATAAAGTGTAGCAGTGTATTGTACCTGGTGCTCTTTTGCCTGCCAGCACACAGTAACTCTCCTGGGGTAACTGGGTTAATGAACTGAGTGTTAAGTTTCACAGTGCTGCCAATGCAGCAGGGGGGATCGGCTTCCTCTGATGGCTCACATTAAGCTCTACAGAGTGAAAGAGTAAATAGTAGCACCAACAACAGGGGGGAGGTATAGACTCATTATTTTTTCAATGGTGGGAGTCATTAAGGAGTGGCTGAGACACAGCTGAGCCCCTTAGACCACCATATGTCTGCATGGTTTCCGGATGTTGAGGTGGTTAATGTATTGAGGCAGGTGCTGAACCCCAGCACGCTGATGACCGTTTTCACATTGAGACAGACGAAAATGTTCATCCTTACTTTAAGATGCCAGTTTTATTTTGGTGTCCTTCTACTGATGTAAAAGGTTTACACCCATGAATCTTTCAGTCACACTCAAAAGAACGCAAACTTACTAAAATATCTGTGTATGATGTGGCACAGTCGGTAAATTAAGGCTTTTGGCGCCACTAAGAAGTAAATCCAGTAGCACACAATGGTTTCTTGACTCAGCTTAAATATTGACTCATGAAGTGTGTGTTACTTTGTAATTCCCTTTCTGTCCTCCCTTCACACAGGGTGTTAGACATTGTGATGAAACGCTTTCTTTGGTTCGACAATATCACAAGGTCTGTTGCCAGTGACTTTGTGCTGCCATTTATGCAACAGTCTCTATTAATGTTCAAAATAGGACCTATGATGGCATGCCAGTATATAATACAGCATTATACCACAATGCCAACTTCCACATCATTATTTGATTTACACATTTGATTTTCAAGCTGAAATTAGAGAATGTTTGATTTTATTGCTGAATTATTATTCCAGCAGTAACTGATCCTCAAAATAGTTGCGCTTTTTAAAAATATTTTCCTGTGGTTTAACAAGCTGTCTTCACAATAATGAACTTCAGGAGCAGGGCGTTTAATCAGAAATGTCTTTAATGTTGTCCTTTTTGTCCTGTGTTTAGGACTTTTCTCACAGTTTATATCTGTATATCATAGCTAAAGCAGCAATATGCGGTCTGTCTCATAGTTTGTTAAAGTGGCCTTGAAAGTCCTTGAGCTGGTGCCCCCAGGTCACTGTTGTTCTTGCTGAAGCTCCAGACTCTCTCTTTCGTCTGGTTGATCCTGAGGGTAAACTGTGCGGACCCGCAGGACTCTGTGGGCTCGCCACCACAATAGGCTAGTATGACTGTTTGAATGTGGCATTCTTTGAGCAGTGTGCTTCACTTGGGCCAAACAATGGCTTCATTTAGCATCCCTTCTCTGCCGTGGTCTGCTCTGTCACCATAGCATCGCTCTCATGCCACACCCTGCCCCCCAGTCTGGCCCGGCTTTGCACTTGTCCCTGCTATTAGGACAGCTGGGCCTTGGCAGCCATTGTTTGGCCACACCCGAGACCCTACCCCACATTTTAAGAATTTTTGTTTGGAGGGGAAGTTGGCATTCCCATCCCATGCTCTTCATTTACAATATTGTTTGATAAACCATGTAAATCTTGAGTCTGGTTGAGATTGTTGAACACAATTTAATGGAGAAAAAACAAAGAGTGCAGCTGAACATCCAACTTTTGTATTTCAAAGTAAAGGCAGGCAATGGTCTGCTGTTTGAGGCACCTTTTTAAAATTTTCTCCGCTTAACCCTGAAACACCAACATCTTCGTCACACATGTACAAGAGTAGATGAGTTAGAGACCCTTCCTAGCTGCAATCTGCTTGTCCCCTCCAAAGACCACTGACTCTTGACCTCTCTGATTGTTTGGTGGTGAAAAGGCAGTGCTCCCTGTTTCCAGCTCAACCACTCAGAGGTGGTAGATTTTTAATTAATGGGTTTAAAGCCGACAGCCCTCAGGCTCTTTGGTGAGTAATGGATCCTTCATGGCACGTCATTATCTCTTTCCTCTGTTTTTATGAGCAATCATAAAAATCATCAGTTTCTGGATGCTGTGAGCCAATGAGAAACCCCACCTCAAAATCACTGCAGATGTTGTGCACTGCCAACTTTTTACTGCTGTTTTTTACATTCTAGTTTATAAGATTGTGTCATCTTGATGTCATTGTTAAATTTAAGGTTAAAACATGTCTGGTTTTAACTTCTAGAGCTCCCCCGGAGAAACAAGCCTTGATCTACAGAGTTTTGGTTCTATAAGTAGAACTAGGTGACCTATGAAGTTGTATTTTGGGTCAGTTTGAACTTTTTGCAGCTCTACTCTCGAGAGCACCGAGCAGGCTGTGCTACTTCTGATGCATACTTTGCTTCATTTGTGAGACTCATCACAGGTAATGACTTTAGAAGAAGAGTGCTGTTAAATGAAGAACTAAGTCAAACTTGTATTGCAGTTGCTTTTGAGCAAATATTGCATGCATGCATCATCTTAATTTTGACCTTGACTCATGAATTGTTCCTTATGAAACTAGGCCTCTGCACTAGTTAGTTCACTAGAAATCACTGCAACTTGGAGAGGGGTCTGGCTGCAGACCTCCACTAAGTGGACTGGAAGTTGTTTGAAGCCTTTCAAAATAAAAGCAAATATACTGGGAGTTAGGGCTGGGCGATGTGGCCTATAATCAATATCGTGATATATTGAGCAGTTCACCTCGATAACGATAAATGGACGATAACTACTTCACCTCTCCTCACCTGTCTTTCCCTCTTTGTTACGGACTGAATTGGATGGAGTCACATCTCTGACGTAGGACAGCGTCTTAAAGGGACATGAGACCAAAGCCTACCTACACACATCCAAAATGACGTCTGTTATTGTCGTAAATTTTGGTATCGGTAAATTTAAGGTTTATCGCCCAGCCCTACCGGGAGTACGTTTCTTGTTTTATGTCGGAAGTTGATTCAAAGTCTCTCAAATTAAAATCAATTACACCGGGAGGATTGTATTTTTTTTTTACTTGTGAATATCATTTTTTATTCAATGGGCTTTATTTTATGTATGTAATGTTGATATGATTTTTTTGTGTATTCATGTGTTCAACAAAGAAAAAATACAAAAGGGATGACGACTTCAAACAAACTGTAGTGCGTGAAAAAAAAACATCACTTCAGGTCCTCTCAGTGGAGGTCTGCAGGTAGACTGTCTTGGCAACTTCTGTATTGCTTTGTATCGTACTATTACTGTTACAGACCAATAGACTAATATAAAATCTACTATAAACAGTAACATCTCTTCCTAATACACTAACACAGGAGAAATCAGCACCCCTGCATAAACCAAGCTAGCACTAGAGGTTATAAAAGAGGCCAATCACTATCTGTGTGTAAAGGGAAACACTGACTCTGTGTGTGTTTACGTCCCACACTCAGCTAAGCCAGTTCTGTCACACAGCAGGTAGCAATGGAAAGGTGTTCTATGACTAAGTGCTGAAAATGACACCTGCGAGCGTAAAGGTGGAGCAGCCAAATGATGCTACCTGTCAGTGCTTGTATTTCCTGGATCAATACCTGAGATTTGGAGTACGTGAGCTGTCTGCGGTCGTAAAAGTTAGTGTCATATCAGATGCCAGCATTCACAGACTTGTTTTTGTTCATAGTCTGGTTGTTTTGATTGCTTTATTTCTTTCAGCTTATGAAGTTTTATTTTGTTTTTTTTTATATGCAGAGCATTTCTGTTTTTCATGGTGTTCAGTTGCTGTTAAAAAGTCATCATCCTCTTGCCAAATCTAGATAATTGAAGCAAACGTCAAAATAACCACAACAAACACACGTACCGCACTGAATCACGTGCATCCAAGGCCACAAAAATGCAAAAACAGCGTGGCTATGTTGCAGTTCAAACAAAGGAAACGTGGGCCCTGTCCTGCATGTAATTGTGTATATGTGGCGTGGGGGGAGTGCCATAACTGATGGTCATGTTGATTTGAGAAGGTTGGTGGGGGTTTTATGGGCCAAGTGAGATTCATGTTTCAATCCCTGCTTGCCTCTGCCTCCTTTGTCTACAATATTAATGCCAATTCCCAAAGCAGAGAAGCTGGAAATGAGGATTCTATATGAGTTTGCATTTTAAGTAGATCTGTGAGCTGCCTGTCTAATTTTTTTTTGTTTGATAGTCTTGTGGGAGAGGCATCAGTTGAGAATCTGCCAACATTTTTCCTTTTTATCACATGGGCGCAGTCGTCAATTCAGGTTGTTACTTGTAGTTGTGGTAATTACAGTTCAATCACTGGAAAATGATGCGTGTTTAACATCTCAGAGGGAACCATATCACGCCAACAGCACAGGTTTCTAGTACAGCTCACGTTACAGCCTGTAAACCATTAAAAACGTGAGTTCAAACTATTTACTTTTTGCCATACCCTAAAAGATGAGGAAGGTGATTGTGGAAGAATCCAGGAGTTTCTGAAGGTGCAGAATTCTTCATGATTTCTGATTTTACACACCTGCATATGTCCTGTTATCCTGATTTAGCAGTTTCAATTTGGTTTGATGCCAGCATGTTTCTTAGTGGTGGGAGAAAAACGATTCACATAAGTATCGCGATTTTTTGTTTTACAATTTTTAAATAAATTTTTATGTTCAAAAATGTTTTTTTTCTCCAAATTTAAGAATAAATCTTGAAAACTGACTTACATATGATGTATTTTTGGGGGATATATGGTTCCTGGAATAGTCAATAGACAATCATAATCATACATTGGAGTTAAAATGCAGACTAAAGGTCCTTACACAATTGGAACAACGCAAATATATGATGCGAAATTACGAAATATTCAGAGGCAAATTTTGACACGCCTGACTATACATCAAGCGCAATGCAATTTTCTGGGGGGGGGGGGGACACAACACGAAATCTGATTTGTCAGAAATGGACACCCAATATGCGAAACTTTAGAAAAATGGACCGTGATCTGAAAAAATAAATGCCACAACATCGCTGATGTGAATGCGTATTGACAGGATACAGGTTTGAAAAAAATATTGACGTCCGAAATAATTGCACGAAAAAAACGCTCTCGGTATGAAAGGACCTTAAAGGTCGAGATAATCGACAATATTATAGAATCCCAATTTAAATCGAATGGGCATCCAAAAAATTGTAAAAGAATCGAATTGGGAGAAAAGCTTATCTTCCCAGCCCTAAAGTTCCTCCACTTAGACACAACCAAAGCATGTGTGGCAGGCCTTCAAAAACATCAGATGCAGCAGCAGACTTTGCCAGAGTGCAGCATACTTTATCATTCTCTTTATATGCCTCCCAACCTTGTCGAAATGCACACTCAAGTTCTGACAAGTCATCAGGTAAAAGAGCCAAGACAGATATGTTTGGGCTACACATCCTTTATCTTCTGCATGATATGAGGAATAAATGCACTTGTTTGTTACTCATTTTTCCAGTCTGTGTGTTTGCGGACCTCCTGAAAGGAGATACCGCTGGTAGTTGTACCCTGGTAATTTAATTTACTATAAACTGAATTGGCCTCTCTGGAGCTGATAATGTCTGTCATGCACATCCTGATTGAATTTGCAGAATTTGTGATTATTGCAGAAAGCACCTTTGTTCCTTTGTTGGTTCTTACTCCACTTGGTTACAGACTGAAAGTCCTCAGTCTGTCTTGAGGCAGCATATCCACATGAAGGGATCATTCTTCTGTTAATCTGAAAGATGGCCACAGTAGCTAGCTTTCTCTCTTCAGGCATAGGTGCTGGTATTGTTCCATCAGGCAGGGTTTTAGGCTGTTACATCAAGCAGGTTCCCACAGTATAACCTAACAGTGTGATAATATTCTGAAGGAAAGCCATCAAAACAGCCGTGTAGTCAGACAAAACCAGCTGCATCAACAGCTAACTGTTCCCCAGGAGCGATTGTGTTACAGCTTTTAGTGGCTACCACTGTTAGCTGCCATATTTCTCTCTTCTTCTTTCACAGTTATGTAACTTGTTTTACTTTACCTATGTTTTGATTTTTCTGAAAGGGCAAACTTAAGAATTATTTTAGCTTGTCTGTTTTAAGGAAAATAACCAATGTAAACCAAAATAATTCCTGAAATAAAAAAACACAGTTTTGTAATCGGTGTGCCCTGAACACCTTGTTGCCTTGTGTGGTTGATTGCTTAGAAGCCACAGGGCAGAGCCTGTCAGGTCGATCCTGTTAAACAGTAGGCGTCCTTGTTAACATCCCTAAACGACTCCTTTCTGCTGTTTGTGTTTTGGTTTTGGTTTTGATCTCACTGCCCAGCTCTCTTGGGCTGTATTCACACATGAACTTTACTCCTGAAAACTTCACCTGCAGAGTGAATACAGTCGGTCAAATTGGGGGCAGGGTTTATAATGTTTACCACATGGATGATACGCCACGAGAGTGATCTTCCTGCACAAAGTAAATCTGCAACTGTTTTTTTTCTTCTCTGTTTATAGACTCCTATGAATATGTATATTGACACATAGCATGATATAAAGGCACCATTCTCATTGGTTATCTTGTAAATAGTAGACAGTGACTACCACAGTGACCACCTTTATCCTTACATGCCTTCTTTAAAAACACTTTTCCCAGCAGATAAAACGTCCCGCTGGGAGGAGCATGTATGAAGCAAACTTTTGATCCTTTCAGGGGCACGTTATCCTGAATTTTTTTTTTGGAGTGAACATGCGACAAAGGCTGTGGTTGAGTCTTGCCAGCACATTTCTCTATCTTGACTGTTTTGCTTTATCCTGTCAGGTCCCAGGTTGTTTTTCACTGCTGAGATTATGACAGACTCAGAGATAAGCAGCTTGTATCTCCGCCATGCAGCCATGCAAGATGTCCGCGCTCTTTATATCTAGCAGCTTTGTTCCACCTCAGACTTTGCCTCTGTGTCAGTCACTCAATCATGCATCCGGCTGGCCATGAGCCGGTCTCACTTCCGTGTTGGCATTCAGAGATGAGGCAGAGAGACCTCAGACCTTTTCACATGGATTTAGTCTGGTGAACTAATTATCAGAGTATCTGGGTCTGACATTTGCTAATAGCCACACAAGGCTTTGACACTATCTTCTCCACATAGCAGACTGCATACTGATTGGATTATGTTGGATTAGTATTACTCTATTTGTTTGTTTTTGTGCTACCTTTAATTTAATACTCAGTGCATCATGACTTTTATCTCTCTGCTAGAGACCGTAGTTAGTGATTTCCCAGAGCAGGGCTGTTGGCCTACATCTGGAGGGATCAACAAGTTAAGCCAGAGCCTTTTAACTCTCAAATTGTGTCAATCCTTTACAAGCACGTTCACTGCAGCTGCAGCCACTCACTTCATAGTATTTCTGCCTCTTCTGGGAGGATCTTTTTACCTTTGAAGCCCTGAATTCCCCAAGGTTTTCTGTGAGTAGTAGAGTCAGTGTGCACTTTGAAGGATATCTTAAAAATTCAGAGATAAGAAAGAATATATTTAGCTTTCTGAATATCACTTTCAGCTCAGAAAGAGTAAATATTAAAACAAGAGGTATGATTTGAAAATTGTTGGCGCTCACTAGTGGTTGACTGATAAGGATTTATGTATTTTTTTTAATTTACCACCTCCAGTATTTAAAGAACAAGATGGCTGAATGCCAGAATATAATGATATCACTTCATTACTTTATTGCATCTGTGAAAAATAAAAATAACAGTTATTGATCCATGTGCAATATAATCTCAAGAACACGTTTCTGATGGATTTTAGATTCATACTTGAAATGGAAGAAAAATATTTATGTTCTATGCTGTGGGTGTCCGAGCATTACAGATAGAGTTTTGACCTGCTGTTATCATTCAAAGGGATGTTAACATTGCTCAGCAGCAGCTACATTGATGAGCTAGCGCTGTCTGCAGACATGATTTATTCATATTTTTAATCGGCCTCATCAGTCCAAATATCGGCCGATTATTTTAAAATGCCACTAATCCATCTATCTCTGGAGCTGGCACACTCAAATGTAAACAGACTTTGACAAATGTATTTGTACTTATTCTCACATATCGTTGTTTTATAAAGGATCAAAAACATGAAATTCTGTTTATCTGAGTACAGCTCATCCTTGAATGATGATTGTAAGTTGGGATGAGTGCTTTTGAAATCCTGCGGGTTGGACTCAGGTTTGCTCTGGAGGGACTAGTTTAAACTTCTGCTCTTGTGTATTCAGTTGAACACTATTTTTTAATCAAGAAATAATCCAAAGGACTTCACGAATATGTAAAAGGAGACCTGCATTTTTTCGTGAATTCAGAAAGATGTGTGTCCCTTCTGGGATTAGACCTTTCCTTTACTGGGGTAATTACAAGCTTTGCTGAGGGTGGGGTAGCAACTTGAAGGACCCTTTTTAATCCTAGCATGGCATTTAATTTGTGATAGTTAGGGTCTCTTGCAAGGGAAGGGCTGCTTGGGTGGAATTTATAGATACAGCCCCACCCTGCATGAAACATGTGCACATTGTGGCCCTGTTTCTCTCCGCCACATGATACGAGCCATAATACGACGTTCTCCCTTTACACATTCCTTCACAGCAGTCTGAAAAATGTTTTTTATTTATCATAGTACCGGGTCTGTGTCCTATGATCCTGCTGAACAAGTATTTATCATTAGCACGCAGAAGGACTTTTAGTTCATTCTCACAACATTATCAAACCTCTAGGCTTCACTGAAATGCTCTTCAGATACCTGCATGCGTGAAGCACTATTAGTTCCTGTTTCACACTGCACACATCGATTAACGTATCACAAAAAACCTTTTATTTTGCTACATAACTAAAGAAACTCGGTCAGCTAGCTTGTAGTCATGGTTGACCTTTTCAGGGTCAGCTACACTCTGCAACCAATCGGATTTTCATACTTCCTGGTGTCACTGTTAATGCACTGCGAACTGATTTCCAAGCATCGGCAGCTTTGAGCTTTTAACCTCATTTCTGTCTGTTAAACATGGTGTCCTAAAACCACAGACTGCACTATCAGAAAGGCTAATAGGTCGTAGCAAATCTTTGACTCTAATGGGGGGTGGGGGGTGGGTGATAGGGACACTTTAAAGTTTTCACAACCCGATAAGCTCACAAAACTTTACTTTTGTTTTTTCACATATAGGCTGGATTGACTTTGTCTTATGTACTTAATTGTTAGGCAAACACATAGCACCCTGTGGTTAAAAACACAGTAACAAAGCAACAAAAATGTGCTGTACATAAGGGTATTGAAAAAAAATGAAAAATAAGGGTCAAGTTGTGTTTCCCAGTCGTGACAGGCTTAATAATTAACTGAAAAGAAAGAAAATGTTCAAACCAACACTGTTGTTTTCAGGCGAGGAACAAAATCTATCCCTTGTATTCAAATAAAGATGCAAATGTCCAACCAACTGCCAAGGTGAAGAGGAGGTTATGTTACAATACTCAAGCTTGATCAATCCTACTGTGAATTTGAATGATCCCTGTGTAAGTAATTGTCAAATGGAAAAAATATTTTTGAATGATTTTTACTTCATAAATGCCATTTTCAACCAAAACACGGTGCCAACACCAAAGTCTTCAGTAATTCATTTTGATTTGGTCAAATTAGTCGCAGACAGAAGTAGGGAGTAAAAAAAAAACAAAAACTCTTTCCTTAAAGTTCCCGGTCTGTAGTTTGTGTAGCAAACTATTTGTAAAAAAAAAAAAAATCTTTGTGGTTTTTGGATTTCTTGAAGGAATTGCACTTCTACATGAGAACCACACAGCAGCCTTTTTCTGTGTGAGGATAGGCTAGTTTAGAAGTGTGGTAGTCTTTAATAATTGTGACTGATTCTGAGGTTACACCACTACAAATCTGAGATTTCCTGAAAACTTTTACAGAAAACTGTAGCTAGTCTAATGTCTAAAATTATGTGTTTATATGAATCAGTGCAAAGTAAACTGTGTCCTTGCAGGGGTGAAAATTACTGAATGAAAAACAATATGATACTTTGTACTGGACTTGCAACACAGATTATATCAAGATACTGCAATGATTGATGTATAACATAACACTCATATAGCGCTACATGGCAGTATCTGATTAACTAAAGAATACAAAGTGTAGGATTTATGCATTTGTTGAACTGAAATCTAGTTTAGTTACATTGAAATGAAACACTGTTCATGTTCTCAGTCTGTATAGTAAAATTTACAGAACTATAGTGACTGTGTACTATAAAAAATGACATATTTCTTAAAAATACGCATGTTTAAAAAACAATCTTAATCTTAAAACAACCTTAACTTCTGAAACATAACCTTGTTCTGATGCTGGCCTGCATGATGTGAATAGCAGCTGGGTGTTTTTCAGTCTGCCTCCATTCCTTCGTAGCCTTTGTCAAAACTTCTGACAAGAGCACTCCTACAAGTCTAGTAGCAAGCTGGTAGCAGGTAGGAATGCCTCTCTTACTCATTGTCACCAGAATAGGCTGCTACTGTCACTATGAGGACCATCAAGTTCCCCCATCAGGTCTGAATAAACCTCTTCCTCTTCAGGCTGGAGTACGTCCTCTACCTTTCCTCAGGACTCACTTTAAACAGCTGATATAATTTTCTAATTTTGATTTGAAAAGTTGTCAGCACATCATTCTTACCACCGTATCCTAATGGTCTACATCCCTTGGTCACCTATTTGAGAAGACATCTGCTCATTTGTAGTTGTCAACCATTTTGCCCGATTAAGTGCCATTGATGTTTCCCCCCTCCATGTCCAGTGCCACTGCAAGTGGAGTGATGCAGTAGTAACTCATTGAGTCAAATTAGCAGGTAAAGCTATTTGGAGCTTAAATTTATTTAATTAATTTAAATTATCCATATTTAGTGATGGTGAAACAAAACTTTAAACACCAAGGTCAGGAGGATGATATATTGCTATATCCATATTTTGTTGAACCCCTATCGTCTGGTGCCCCGTAGGTCACCAAAAACCTGTTCCTGCTGTTATTGACACAGATCATCCATCCCACCAGAACAGAAGCCCACCGTGAGAACAGGACCTGTCTGTTTTTCCAGCTGCATGACATTCTTTATAGAGGCAGCTACCCAGGGCCGTACGGCTTCCACTGTTATCCACTCATGACTGCACCAGCGCGGCTCACTACTGATGTCTGGAACAGCAGTCCTGTCGAGATAAGCAGTTTCTTGGATCAAACTGTTATGCAGTTTCAAATGTAGACATTTAAAATCCACGCAGAGTTTCAAAGCCTTAAGAGATTGGATCAGCCCTTATGGCATGCGGCCTGGAAGTGGTCAAGAAATCTTACAGCTGCAGACATCTTTGTTTATGGACAATACCAAATGGCAGCCATCAACAGCTTTTTTTAAGTTGTAAAAACCTCAAAATCATTTAAAGTGACCTTAAACACCTGGACAAAGCATGTCAAGAAGACTGTAAAATAGTGTTTCTCCATGCTGAAAGATAAAGTGAAGTATCGTACCTCCACATTTCATCTCCTGAACGCTCTCACGTGGTTGTTGAGGAAAGTGGTTGAGTTTAGCTTGAGGTTTGATTTGTGACTTCCTTTCAGCCGGAAAGTGTCTGATTACAGGATTTGCTAGGCGGGTGGTGTAAATGTATAGTTTCAGTTACAGCACATCTGATACTCTACGGTCTTTCTGTCATGTAAGGTGGTGATCGGACTGTGCTGAATAACAAAACCTACAACAAATGCGTTTTGATGTTTAGCTGCAATCAGTGCCTAAGTCCATGCCTGACTCACCTCCAAGGAGCAGAAAGTTTCTGGCAGACAGATGACATATTTTGTCAACACCTGCATGGAAACTAGCAGGGACGTAATCATGTAGACAACTTCTGTTCTCCCATGAGAACATGTCTGATTTTCTTTTAAAGGATGGACAGAGTAATAATTAGTTTGGATGCTGGAGCCTTGAGAAATACCACAGAGTTGAATCAAAACCTGATTGATTCAGACTTTTAGGTTGATCCGTGTAGATTTTCAATATCACAAGGATAAAAATTTAACTTGAACAATGAGAGTGAAGAAGGGATTTGAGCAGCTTAAAAGTTAAAACTAACTTTTTTCACAGGATATTGTTTTTACTGTGCCCACACCCTCTAGTGCCACACATGGTGGTATCAGTGTTGAACAAGAATAATGCTTCAACCTCCACATGCCTGTGCTGGTTATAGATTGCTCTATTCGTGTAGTTATATGCTAGTTGTGTTCATCTGGGTAGTTGAGCGTTACAGCATTATAGTAGATGTCATTAACTAGAGCTACGGCCCTGACAAGTGGCAGGCGGCTAAACTAGTGTAGACACATGGTCTTGGTCTCAATATCAGAGGCATTCATTCGTTTTATGACTTAGTTTGCTCATGACTTGTAATTTTGGTACTGACTTGCAAGAGTAATTATTTAATAATTTAGTCGGCTAAATGAAAACATCCCTATTAGAACATAAAGGGGGGGTATAATGCATTTTTTCCAACTCTATATTTCCTTTCTGATACCTCTTAAATATTTTTACATGATTTTCAGATCAAACAAAACTTCAAATCTCTCACAGTGGTGTTTTAAAATATCGTTATTTCAGCCCCCGTCTGAATCGCTTCGTTTTAGCTGCCGTCTCTTTAAGCCCCCCCCCCCACAAGAAAACTTTCTTCTGATTGGCCACCTCTCCAGAGGCTTTCCGGAAAACAGCAGAGGGCAGAGCTTGCTGTTTTGGCCCCGCTCTGTCCATCGTGGTCAGTGATTTAAGCTGCAGAGCAGCGTTACCCCATGGACATCTTATATACATATATATATTATGCCTATGGTTACCCAGCTTCACTGTCGGTGTCACTTCACAAGCTGTTTGAGGCAGGCCTTCCCACTTTGCTGGAAGCACATCAACTAGTAGAGAAAGTCTATAATTCTTGTGTCAGACTCAAATAAATCTCGTACATAAAATATGTTCTCACATTGTCATGCGTTTGTCCGAGATTTGAGCTAGTTATTTCTATTTTCTCAGATTATGACAAAATATATTAACCTTGTTATTTGAAACTTTGCATACATGTTGTATGGACACCAAACTTTGTAACCTTGCAGTTTTTGTTGTAAATATGGAAAAGCATGACACCCCAACCCCCCCCCAAGTTAAATGTTAAACTTAAAAGAAAAGAAGAATAGAACATTTGTTGGCGTCAGTGTGATACTACAGGTTCAGTCTTGTGAAATCTTTCAGCATATGGTTGAATTACTATATTATGTAGTTATGTTGCACCCTTCATAAAAGAATGCGAATTCCTCACACATTTACTGAACTCTGGTGATAATTCAGCTCAAAACTTATCACTATGTTGCAATGTAGGAATGTTTACAGTTGCTGGATGTTGTTAGTCAGTAATTAGCTGAGATGCAGGAGTAATGCTGGCACTATAAATCAAGTGGGAGTGACTCTGGGATTGTTTAGATTGAAATTCTCTGGATATTTTTTCACTCTCTCTGCTGTGCCAGACTGTTTTGGGTGGAATATATGCAGTGTTCGCAGTTGTATAGGCTGAGAATATAGTTTTGTTACACAAATGCAGCTGAAGGAGATGATAGGAAGTAGCTAAACAAGTCTGATTCCTTTAGCCTTGACTCACTTTCAATGCCACCCACCCTACACCCACCTCTACACCACACACATTTATACCTCAGCTTTGTTTCCTTTTTGCAGCTCTCCAAACAAGCTCTCTCCAAACAAGTTATCGAGAGCCAGTGCAGGGGGGGAGGGGGGTAGAGCTGGGCGGCAGCCACTGCTCGGCTGCATCCTATTAAGAAGGGGAGTGTTGAAAAGGGGTGTGGCCTGGAGCCAGTAACATCTGTGCCTGTCCCCTCTGCCCCCACATCATTCTGCAGAGAAAAGCAAAGAGAGGGAGGTTAGGGAGGGAGTGGATTCACAGAGGAGAAGTTCTTGCCGGCCAGCTGGCTGTTTGCAAGACCTGAGACGGCAGCTCATGCTATATGGCAAGTTTATCCCCCTTTTGCTACAGTGCCATAAGAGAAAAACAGTCTCCATTTAAGTGGGAATTTCCTCGAGGCTGACTTTGACATCCTCTCTCTGGGATTGGAGGTGCTTCATAGAGAAACGTGAACCTGCGTGGATATCATACCTTTCTGCAGGAAATGCTTTGCTGCGTGTGCTTGAGCATTGGTTTTTCTGTCGACAGTGCAGAAAGCAGGACACTGCAGTGAGTTGAGTATATGAAGGGAATGCTTGGAGCACCACAGAGACGATCTCACTCCTGGACAGGGTAAGCTGAGCTGAATGAATCTGCCTGTTTTACCCTGTAATCAAATGAGTGCAGGAAAAAAGGGAGTGAAGGAGCAGAAGCCGGCTATCTGCTGGATGGAATGTGTTTGTGTGGATTGCATGTGACCGGCAGATAGTCAAAGGCTATCAGTGTGTGTCTTTGTGTGTGAGGGGAGCTTCTGGTTTGCTGTATTCCTCCCCAGGATACATGCTAGACTCCTCACATGGAGACGTAGACCTGTGCCTCTGTCATGTCTGTGTAATTGGGAGGTGTCAGTGTGGAAGACGGTGTTGCTGTAGTAACTGGGTGGGGGGAGGGGATGGGGAGGATGACAGGGTGATCCGACCATGCCTTGGGGCTGATTTGGTGGTGAGAGAGTTGTCTTGTGTGTACGGGGAATGCCCCATAATGACAAAGCTGCTCTGTAGATAGGGTGAGGTGGTGGTAGAAATATGTGCAGACAGAGGCAACAGACTGATACCTCCCACCAGCAGCGCCTCTGTGGTTTGGCAAACGAAGCCCCATTATCAGTGTCAAGTGAGCGTGAGAGGCACAGGGTGGCATACTTTTTTTCCATCGGAGGGGCAGGGTGCAAATCATCAAGTCCATTAAAAGGAAAGTCACCTTGTGTAGAGAGGGGGTCCTGTCATTTCCTGTGGCTGCCCATCCCTCTCAGGTTCCACTCTCACTCCTTCAGCTCCTCTCAAGAGGCTCCATCGCCACATTTAGAGCGAATCCTGTACGCACGAGTGTGCTAGCTAGTCTTTCTTAGTCTGTAGGATTACACGGTATATCTGAGCGATGGCGAGTAAAGATTTTACCCCGTAATCCCTCTAATGGTTTTGTTATTTGCTTTTTGTCCATTGAATTAGAGAGACAATCCTATTTTCTCCCCTATAAACATCCACAGCAGATTAAAAAGGAGGGTAATGTGCGGTGGAAGGGGCTTACATTAAATCACCCACCCACTCAGCTTGCACCTGTCACCCACCGCTCTAGTTACCATAGCAACTGAGGAATAGGTTGGGATTTTTAAAGGACAGGCTACAGCTCAGGGTCGACTAGGCGGGATTACAGCACTCTCCTCCCCCCTTTATCGATGAGAGGTTTCACTTTTAGCCAAGACTTCTAGTCAATTTTTCATCTATTAATTTGAGCGAACTGTTTCAGTAACTATCCACAACATTGAGTACACCGCATCAGCAAATTTACCCGTGAATTTAAACTGTGCATTTTAACAAATAACACAAACAAATGGTGTCCTTCTATATCGGTTAACTTTTGGCCTACGATTAATCATCCTGTAAACATTCAATCAATTCTTTTACGATTAGCAAAGTATGTGGTCATGTAAAAATGTGATGTATATGAAAATAGTAGTCTTACTGACAATGAGGTCAAATCCTGGCCTCATAATAAATTGAAATGTCTTGATCCTAAAGTCTTTAAGATAATACACAGTATTATCCCACCATCTGCCAACTGTATGAGGCTCTATGGCTCTAAAGCCCATTTTAAGAATCTGCAGATACATAAATTCAGATCAAAAATAATGTAGCCGTAAAAACCTGCATAATGTTTCACCAAAACCTGAACCTTGCTGTGATATAACCAAATTGATTGCACTGTCAACATCTAAGCTCTGAGTTCATCACTGGCCTTTTTGGTTGCACATTTTTCACTGTGATGAAGTGTCATGATAACAGCTGCTCACGTGTAATGTGCTATTTTTAAACCAAACTGTACTCTTTTGTAAATGGTTTGGAGCACGTCCAACAAATGAAACCCTGTAGGAAAAAAAAAAAAAGAAAGCTGGAAACCAGGCCTGGATATTGTCTCCTGTTTGAGTTGTTTCCCTCCTTGCCCCGACTCTAACCTCCACTTGAAGGGTTGACCCGGGGAAGAATGCTAACATGTTAAGAGTGGGGGGTTGCAGAGTGTCTGCAGAACAAGTTTGACAACCTGGCCTGCAGGAAGAGCAGCAGCTTTTAACCTGCGTTGTAATCTCTGTCCTCCCCACATGTCAATCACACACTTCCCAACGCTGACTAAATAGTCATTTTTAGCAGTTTGTGAAACAGTCCATTCATGCAAGCATTACAGGGGGAAACACTCTTTAACAAGCCAGACTATTTACAGTTAGAGTCAGAGTATTCATACGGCAATATATCATTACCTTGACTTGTTCAATCAGATTAATGCAGAGCTAGCACCAAATGTTGATGTTTTAGTCATACCTTATCATAAACGGCTTTCTCTTCCAGTTTGAATCACTGCTTCACTACTTCATGATCCCATTAATGACTTCAATCCTGGACTTAAACTTTTGTGGGTGGGTTTTATTCTTCAGTTTACAAATATCATGATTTATCTTGAAATGATTGTCAACCATCACAGACTGGCTGTATCGTGATATTACCATTATCGTGGATCATGTCGCCGGTATTGTGAGTTAAACTGCTATTCCCACACCCCCACTCTAAACAGAAAAGATTTATTGTTTTGCTATCTAATCATTATTATTGTATTGTGATGATAATAGTAAGTTTCTAGTTCTGTGCGAACAGCTCCACCTTTATATACTGCAGGATCGAGTATGAATTTAAAAATCATAGCTAAGCTTGAATCACATTGAAGAAACTCCAGTTTACAGCTAATAACGTTTGGCATCGATTAAATCTCTCATCATTCAACAATCATCTCATTCTTCTGAGGCCTTGGCATGATAGGAACATAGTAAGTTTTTCAGCTTGCACCAATCACAGTCTTTAGTTATCTTCTGCTTCTGTTTGGTGACCAACTTTAATCATTGGAAACAAGAGGCTGGTGCAAGACCAGCCTCTGTATCTGTGGTCTCTTATCTGACTCAGTGCAGATTTACTGGTGTCCCAAGGTAGAACCTGTGAAAACCAACAGTCTGTGTAACGAGGCAGGATGTGGGAAATAATTAGATTAACTCCCTTTGTCATGGATGAAAGAGTCTCTGCTTCTTGTTAGAAAAGGTAGTGCCAGTCCCAGTGTGTTGGTCATAGTGTACAGGATATCACAGAGAATAACAGACTACGTCATTTGTCTGTTTAATCTGGTACTTCGAATTTGCTTTAGGAATACAGTCACTGCTTTGTTTGTCATGTAAATGTTGTTCCATTATAATGACAGAACTACAATAAATGACAATCTTCCCATCACTCGAATTTGTCACCATAAGGAACAGTGTCATCTCTTATGACTTTTAGAGTAAATCAAAACCATTGTTAGCATCTTTTTGGCGCTAAAATGATACATCTTTAAAGATTATGGAGGTGTCTCGAGCTTTCATTAGAACTTCTTGTACCGCAGAGGGAACAGGTGGTTGGACTATGTGTATCCAAATCTCTGATTTGATGATTGATATAGGGATGGGCTATAAAATAGCGCTCACGAGATATTGTCAGAAAAATCCTCCATGATAAATATTTGCCATCTCATGATAATTACGATAAATGCAAGTTAATGACGTAAGCACAAGCGACAAACTCGCAGCCGTAGCCCACACAGAGCAGAATAACAAACAAACATGGCCGAAGGTAATGAAGAAGACGTTTCTGAGCAGCTCGTCACTGAACGAAGCTCCACATGAGGGGTTTCCTTCAAGATTGGGGTTTGGACGAGTGAAATCAGGTCTGCCTGACATCGGACAGTGGATCTGCTGCTGCTGTTCACTCTGTGCAGTAAGAGTTTTCAACAAATGTTGAAAATGTTTTCACATTTGAGACTTCTTTGATGTCATTAGTTTTCTCAATAACCTACCACTTAAACTTGAAGTTAAGTATCTTTTTAGACGACTCCAACTTAAGAATGGCAGATCTTATTGTGATTAATTTTTTAGCCCATATCGCCCATTCCTAAATTGATATGATGTGTATGTTTAGGTTGTACCTGGTGCTGCTTTGCTGTTGGGAATTAACCAACTTTATTTTAACCATTAAGGATCAAACATTGAACACAGTCCAGTGATAATTATAGGTCTATGATGTATTTTGGAAATGCCTGATACTGGGCGTTAGCAAAGACGCTTTCTTCTAAATGTTCTCGCTGCTGTGCCAAGCGATCACATGTCATCATAAAAAGTGGGAGAACTACCAAACCAAGTACAACATTTCTCATAGCTAACCCTCATTATGTAGTACAACACAATGTTTTGATCAGCAGTCCAAGCTCACAGTCACTGTGTCACAATCCACTCCCACTGCTTCAAAGTCCAACAAGACGTGAACTTTTTCAACCCAAGGCGACCAAGAAATGCTTCCTTTGTCTGACTCTGTGCAGGGCTCTCTTTCTCTTTGCTCTCTCTGTGTCCCTGTATGTAAATGTTGTAATCAGAGAACCATGTGGCATTAACCCTCCAGAGATAATGCCTTTTTCATATCTTGACAAACAAGCTTGTAACGTGAATTCACATGATCACATAAGCATCAAAGCAGAACAGCTCAGCTACTGTAACAGGGCTGTTTTGACGGCTCTCTTGTTTGACTGGGAGTGATTGATTTAAAGCTCCTCTTAACCAGCCAGTCAGCATTTCTGTCATAGCTCAGTTTTCTTTGGAAGCGTGTCCAAGTCTGAATGAGTTTGACATGGAAATAATTGTCAAATGGTAATGATTATTTTCAACAAAAAAAGTGGATTCGTTGTTCGATCAGTTCACTTGTTGAGGTTATCAGTGACTGAGATTCAGTCAGCTATGAGGAAAAGCGAAACAGAGATGGTTTTGTTACTATAGAGCACTTTGTGATTTGGTCACAACAGTTTTGAATTTCACAGCTTTAGCAACCGCTCAGTGTCCAAACACTGATTGATTTTCAGCCGAGCAGCCCTGAGCCCAGGCTGTGTGTTTTGTAAGGACTACCAGCAGCCTTCACTGTGGGACTCCTGAGCCCTTTGTTTGCAGCTGTCCAAATTGATCCAAAATAAATTAGAAAGTGTGGTGCGCAACAAAGATGGGGGTTTCCCAAAAGTCCAAAAACCCTTGAAAAAAGCCAAATTTAATCCCCAACCCACAAAATGAACCTCCAGCGGGGTTTTTTCAATAAAACGCACTCATAGCCCTGGAGCTTTCAGATTGTTATCAGTGTGAGAAACATTTTAAATCAGTGAAGTAGAATTTTATAAAACACTACCTTCAATGACGAGTTGCCTTTCATTTGAAATGCTGCAGCCTGATCCAGTCCAAATCCTAAATCAGAAAAGAAGATTAAACTTAGTGGGCCAAATGTCTCTCTGGTCAGCCTAAATCACATCTGGGGCTCAACTCTTTACAATCTAAGCAGGGATTCAACTAAAGAACATTTTTTAATTCAACCTCATAGAGTGCAAAGTATTCAATGTATTAATGAATTTATGCTGTTTTTACTTTAAGGATCATGCTAACAGTAACATGGGACTTTATTTACTCCATTTCCTGTAACAAATTTCATTTTCATGCGTTCACTCGAGTCAGATCAGAGTGAGACATGTCCCTGAAGCAGAGCAGCCTGTGTGCTGCTCAAGGACACTTTAAAAGGTAGTTTATGACTAATCACACCACTTGAGCCCAGAAGGGGTATATCAGAGCTCCTTTTAGAACAATACAAGGTGAGGCAACCCTGCTGACTACTATGATGTTGTACCTCCAGTGAGGATGCTTTCATAATCTGAGCTGTTCATGTTGTCTTGTCTCAAATTCTAAGGCTGATGATAAGATAAGGTAAGAAAAGAAGAACTTTATTTATCCCCGAGGGGAAATACAAGCAGTCATAGTGTCAGCACATAGATAGAGAGAATTAGAAGTGAACCTCTGTGACAGATACAGTTGAGAGATGCCATCTGTTGCAGAAGAAGGTATTTCACACATCTGTTTTCAATACACTACTGTCCACTGTGTTTCTCCTCCAAGGTTGCATTCCACTCTAAGTGAGGCACAGTTCAGCCTATTAGCATTAGCTTCATGTTGACCTGCGAGTATTAATAGATAAAGCGCTAAGCTCCCTTTTTTTGTAGAAGCAAGTGTTTTATATCAGAATATTTAGTTTGGGATTGGGATCTGTTTGTTGTAGCAGTTTGACTTTGCACTTTGTCAGAGTTCAGTGGCAGCAAGTGTAACATTGAAAGATAACTTTGATTTTTCAAACTCTTTGAATAGCATGGCACAGATTTTCTTTAAAAGGGCCACCATGACCTTCAATTTTCGGACTTGGATGCATAAATCCATTATTTCCAGCAGATATCTCAATTTTTTCATCTACATGATTTTATGTCAGTGCATCAATGGAATTCCAGCCTGGAAGTGAGCTTCAATAACAGACAAGGTTGAATGTTTGAGTAAAATGGACACAGGGAAATAAATAAAGGAAAAAAGAGGCCTTGGCAAAACTGGAAGAAGACAGCTGGATGAAGTCTGGGCTCATCATTCATTTTTTCTTGGTGTCTGTTCTCCATTCTCCCCTGCACATGTTCAGTAACGTGAGCGCATCTCTTTGTTTAACTTAAGATGCTTCTGCCTTTCCTCCAGCTGACCTGACACTTTCTTCAGGTTTGACGGAGGGCTCCTCTTGAGGAAGGCGCCGTACACGAGCTTACCCTCACTTGCAAACACAAGGATTGTTTTTTACAGTCTGGAATGACGCCAGGTCATCCACCAAACCACATGGTCCCGAAAACAACAAGGCTATCCAAGGATAGAAATCTCCCACAGACAAAGAGATGAGTGTTTGTGCGAATTTATGAGGGCGGTTTTAATTATTGTATGTGTTTAAATGACTGAGTACAAAAGATTCTGCTTCGTAGTACAGTCAGCAGTCTACAAAGGTTATGATGTTTCTCTAGTACAATACAAGAGTTAATTTAAGTTGATACAAACACTGAAGTTCCTGATTATGTGGGAAATGTTGGACTTCATCGTCTCACAAACATACATGGAAATAACCTTTAGATCTGCTTGGACAACCTGGGTCAAATGAGCTAAATATGCTTGACGTAGGATTTCTAGCAATATCTCTTCCCTCTTGGCTTCTGCAGGTGACTGAGAAAGGTAGTGTTAAAGAGTGTTGTTTAGGGTCATGAGGCTCACCTGGTTATGAGAGGAATGTCCTCTTGTTCCAACAGGCCCCTGTTATGTTGGGAACCTTGACCGTCTGACAACAAAACCTTCTGAGGCTGCTGTTGAAGCGCTCAGGTCTCGTAGGTTAACAGTTATACAAAGTTCGAACAGTGACACAGTCGACGAGGTCAGACTCATAGACTGTTTAATTAGACACCATGCTGGGTGAAGCCTCCCTAAGAACATCGCCCCCTGGTGACTGATTGCAGTAGAGGTCATTTACCTCACCTCTTCCTGCAAAATAAAGAAAGTTATGGACAAACTTCAGACATTTAACACAAGTCGTATAAATTTTTCTCCCCCCTGATTGCAATGTTGACTTGTAGTTATTGTTAGACTGGTTTGTGCTCAAGTCCTCTTATTTCTGTGCATCTCCGTTTTTAAAAGTTATCAGGGGTTATAGGGACTTAGCATAGACGGGCATAGAGACTGTTCCTTTTACTAAAGGTGGATGATTTACAAGCCCAACAAGTAATGGATCATATCTTAATTTGTAGTATTTATGATGATATTTTGAGCTACTTGTATAAAAGTACGCTGACAAATTTTATATAAGACGACAAGTGGAACGTACTTTGTCTACTCACAAGCTTGGGTCGGGACAGGGGGAGAAGTTTTTGGCGTACGAATGTTGTGTAAGACATTCGAGGGGTACGCTATTTCAGCAAAGTGTCACCACAGCGATTCTCCCTACTTCTTGCTACTGCCCAAATGCCGGTTTCAGGAAATGGAGAAAATCACAGAATTAACGGGAGCAATTTTGCTTCTTATTTGTACAATCGTGACGGGAGGCGGAGTCACGCCGTCTGTTCCATATAAAGTCCACGGTCAGACCTCAGGCGCCCCCCTCCCTCGTTGCCCCCTAGCTTTGCTCCTGCACCTTCCCACACAGCTGAGAAATGGAACAGGAGCAGGTATCTGTCGCTGGACAAAGACCAGCACCATCCTGCTCTGGTTAAAGAGTTAACATAAAGTTTACAGCATTAGCTCATGGAAAAATTTGGAAGTTTTATGGACTAATATGGTCAAAGAGGGCTTTTAATTGCGTCTTCCCTTCATGCTAGAATAGATGGTGAGAATGAAGGAGAGCAGCTGCTGCAGAGGCCTCTGGTAGTCTGTTTGGAAAAGTCAAGGATGTGTCAAAATAAATATACTATTCTGTGTGTTAGTAAGAGTGAGCTGCTGTGTACTTTGTCCCACATATGACCTCAGAGACCTTGTCTTTGAGTGCACCGCAAGCCTCTGCACTTGCGTCGCTACCTTTGAAATTAAAAACATTCATCACCTTTGTTGTCCCATCATCCATCAATCAAATAAATTAGTTTTTATGTGTTTAGGCAACCTTGAGACGTGGCTATTTTGGGTATATATTATTTTTGTGCATTAAAGTGTTACAATATTTTTTGAGAAATTTAAAGGTTTATTATTTATTAAAACAGCACAAAGAAGTGACCAAAATGGGATTGAGAAAGCTTAAGGTACATCACAAACTGTTCTCTTTAAATCTGATGCTCTCTAGAAAGAGTTCTTTTCAGTAAGGTTCTGCTTTTTCATGGAAGAGGTCAAACAGATTCGCAGTTTTTGACTGTTGCTAACCAAGCATCCTGACCCAGTTAAAATTGATTCCCAATTGGTTAACTATCGGTTGCGTTTCGTCTTGGTTAACCCTCTGACTTAAAGCGAAAGACTGGGAAAGGTCACAAAGCTCTGGTTATGATCAGTGAGCTGCGCTGGTCACCGAAAACAGACGTCCAAAAATTCCTGCAGGTCAGCACAGCAGCCTCTGTGGTCATGATACTTGGCATCACAGCTCAGCACAGCAGGGAGGAAGACTGTCAAGCTGCTTTTGCGACACGCTGATGGCTGTGTCCTCACAGTCATCTGGACACAACATCTTTCTTTGCCTTACCTCAGAGGGATCTCTTGCTCGTAATTTCATTATTCCTTCTTAGACTCCAGCCAGCAGACCTGAAAGAACTCCCTGACAGCTGTCTCTTCTTTCTCTCTGTACGTCTGATCAAATTAGATGTTTGCTACAGATCAAACTTCGATTTCTGCTGCAAGAGTCAAGGTTTATTTTGTAATAGTCTCACCTGTTGTTTTAGTTATTCTTTCTGAAATTTACAATTTAATAAACTATCATCTATAATGTTTTAATGCACTTCATACATGTCCATGCATAATGTGCATAAATCAGCAGTTAGACAAGTAAGCTAGCTTTCAACACTGAATTAAAACAGTTATCAGCATCATGATGTCTGGTTGTTGCATGGTTGGCGGTCAGAACCAACTTTGTGAATAACAGAGTGAATAATATTGACAGCTAAAATTTCATAGTTCATGGAAAAAGTCAATTTAAGCCCCTTTTATGACTAAGCCAACCGTTTCATATAGAGAAGTTGAAATTAGAATCAGCTAGTTAAGAGGTAGCAGGTGAAAACAATGGAAATGATTATCACCCATGTATTTGGCTTGGGAGGATGTCTGATTTCAACACTCAAACTCTTGGTATTTGACGTCTTATGCAGAGAAACAAATGAGAGCCTCAGCTGACTCGTATCCTTTATCTTTCCCTCGTGTAAATTTAAGCTAGTCTGATTAATCGTTAAGCAAATTACTGGCCTTTTAACAATCGCCATCATATTGACATCAGCTGGACAGATATTCCAAAGTCCCTTGTGGCTGCACTGCCCCTATTTTTGGGCTCAATATCAATATATAAAAAACTTACCTAAACTATTGTGTTTCCGATTTGTCAGTATAAATAAATAGATTTATTTTATCAAATGCTAACAACAACAAATGTGACATCAGCGTTACACTGTATGTCAGCCATCAGCTTACCTGTCCTTAACATTAGGGCTGCAACGATTAGTTGATGTCTAAAAAATCGATAATAAAAAAAGTCGACCATGAATTCCATTGACGATTATTGTTGCCAGACGTGTTTTTTCCAGTGGAGTGAGACATCTTACGTCATTACGATCTCTACCTAGAGTCACGCATGTGCAATAGCTTCTCTGCCGAGCGGTAGGGTATTCAAACATGGCAGCACCATACAGCAGCTCCAAAGTTTGGGAGCACTTTAGCCTAGATAAGGTGGGAAAAAAAATAACTTGCGAGGTTTGCAAAGCAGAGAAGAAAAAATTCATAATTATCTGATTAGTTGACTGATCATTTCAATAGTCGGTGACTAGTTGACCATTAAAATAGTCGTTAGTTGCAGCCCTACTGTCCATTATTGGTATGGGCTTCAGCTTCAACTGATATTAGTCAACCACTATTGTACATACAGGGTTAAATTATAATTCTCTTTTCTTATGGTCATTGAGAAATGTCACTGAAAACTATGAAAGTCTAACTATTGATGGTATGAGGTGAGGTCAGAGAACCAGAGATATTGGTTAGCATTATTGGGGTCTGTTAAAATTCAAGGATTTCTGCCAACACATACTAAAACACACTACAGCATTTGTGAATCTACCATATTTGCAGCTGGTGGGATAAGACTCTGTTATGTGCTCAACCCTCCTCTTCAATGCTGTTCATTTTTAACAGCTGATCACTGTGTATTTTTATCAGTGATGAAGAGGCAGGGTGGCTGAAGCAACAAACATATTTTACATTACTGGCAAAAGTGCAGCTGCTACAAACCAAAGCAAATGTGTAATCATGTCTGCTTAGTCAGAGCGCCAGACCAGGAGAGAGCGGAGATGGTTATCAGAGTGACTCAAGTGGCGTATGTTTCAGTTTGACGTGGACTACGTGTTGTAAATCTCTCCTGTCATTTAAAAAGACACACACACACACACACACCTCTTAATGACTTAACAAGAAGTCCTGCTTTTACTATTTCAACAAGACTGCTGAGCAGGTTCTAACTAACACACCTACCTCTCAGGTTGTATACCTCTCAGTGTGGTCATTGTAAACACACCCCTCTAATCATTGCTCACAGCAATTTCAGAGGACATTTGATGCTAAAAAGGAGGTGAGAGGAGATGACTTCACCATTCCTGACAAATTATGGTCTCCATTTCAAGCTTCACACCCTCACAGAGACCTATTGTGTATAGGCATTAATTAATTCTCTTATTGCCTGAACTGAAACAGGTTAGAGTCATTAATGTTGTCCTTGTTGAGCCTTGATGGGAATTGCACTGTGGTTGCTGGTGTGTTACAATACTGAAAATAGAACTTGGTCTATTAGAAGTGCTTCTGTGCTCCAAACTTTGTGAAAAACCTGTCAGGAATAAACATTGTCAGTGTCAGTGGAAGAGACTTAATTCTTCTGAGTGAATTGAAATTGGATTTCATTTTGAAAACTCTGTGTTTTATTTCTGTCTGCCCACAGTAATCTCTGACGTAGGCCAAACTCTGAGGTGGAGGAGGCTATCAAGAGGCCGTGGAGGAGCCTCCCACCCTCCCAACCTGACTAGGCCTGACGCACTGGACGGCCATGGCTCCTCGGAAACGTGGCGGCGCCAGCCGGGGTGGTGGCCTCTCCTTCATTTTCTGCTGTTTCAACAACAGTGATCACCCAGAGATCACCTACAGGTTGCGGGAGGACTTCGCCTTGCAGGCCATGGAGCCGGCACTTCCGATGCCAGGATATGATGAACTGGACGGCATGTTCTCCGAGTTGGTGGTAAGACTTAATTCTGCTTTTACCTCTTGAGGAGATATAGAGCAGATTGGATATAACACTTGGAAAGAAGGCTTTGATTTATCTTTCAGTACTTATATAACATAAATTGATTTAAATCATGAAACAATGACATATGATGGCACATGCCAGGGCAAAACCTTCAGGTACAAAGCAATCAAAATTATTTAACCCTCATTCTATTTTAGGTTAATTGGCAACATTTTTAAATTTTCAGGTGTTAAAAATTAACAGATTACACAAAAACCGTTGGTATTAAATGTTTCAGCAGTTTGAGCCTTGAGCTCTTCTGTTGGATCAGATCTTTTCTGCTAGTTCATTGGCTTTCCTCCCTTGGACTATTTTACTGAGCGCTGCAGTCTGTGAATCCCACAGAAGAGCTGCAGTTTTGGTGATACACCAACCCAGTCATCTAGTCATCACAATTTGGCCCTCATCAAAGTGACCCGCATCACATTCTGCTCCAGCAGCCGCTTGTTTGTGGGGGAGCCCTGACAAGGCAATCACCGAGTGCAGCGGAGTTTCGCAGCTTAAGGAAGAACATTTATGATTATTACTTCATGAAAATGATCCGCTGCACTTGATGTTTGACTCGTCAGGGCTCCACCACAAACAAGCGGCATAGTGGGTGAGTTGTGTTTAGTCTCTTTGCTAAAGAAATCAGGCAAAGCTAAAAAGATGTTTGATGGCTAGTACTATGGCTGGGACCCTATATGTACTGTTGATGAAGTTAGGTACTGTTCTGAGCATTATTTGTGACCATAGAGTGGCTTTTTGGTTGAGGTTTGCTCATGGAGATGTAGACCACTGTGTATTGCTATTGTGTGGTTGTTACTAGAGTTGGTAAAACTAGAGAAGCAAGCAGCCGGCAACAGGGGTAGTCTAACTCGGTGTTCCAGTTTGCTTGACCATAACTTAAATTTACGCTGGAATATCCCTCTAAGTTGTTTTTATGTTTCTGTCAGACTCCTTCTAAAACCTTGTACTGGTCTCAGCCCTTTAGTATCCATACAGAAGTCTGTGGGTATTTCATGTCATACTCTATAATCCAGCATTTCCAACAGCACTGAGCATTATCAATGAAGCTCTATGGAAGACTGAAATACTTGAAACTGAAAACACTTTCCTGGAAATTCTGAGAAAATAACTCAGATGTTAGTTATTTTCTGTGCATGTGTAAAACCTAGCGCCTCAGATATCTTAATATATTATTAAACGTAGACAGTCTAAAATGTATGTCATAACTTCACTGTCTATTACACTGGAAAAGAACCACAAACAAGCCATCACTTCCTCCCAGTTTACACTATCTTGAGTGTAATGGGGCCACGCTGCCACTCTCTCTCTCTCTCTCTCTCTCTCTCTCTTTCTCTCTCTCATTGTCACTTCTAATTTGTCGTGCCCTCCTCCCTGTCCTGCCCCATTTTCCTGTCCCGCGGTTGCCACAGTAATCTAAGCATGACAATTTTGCACATCAATAGACCTCATTCAGGAACTCTTAGAGTCTCGGCCTACTCCATCTGCTAATTGCTTGTTTTTGTCCACCACCCTTTATAGAGACATAATTGAGTGAGTTGAGTGTAACGACAAGGAGTCTTTCAGTTGCTCTGTTTACTGAAAAAAAAAAAAAAGGACAGCCACGTGCTTTTCTTTCACTCAGTCGGAGCCACCATGTGCGTGTATAATTGCTGGAAAAAGTTGTAAAAATGGGTTTAGACCACCTGCTCTGTTATGATCAATTACACCTGACCTTTAACCTCCAGACTCATTTGAAGAGTTTTCCAAAAACCTGTTAGTCTGGTTGAAGATTCTTTTTCCATCGGACATCAGAGAGACAGCTGTTGTTGCTCAGTGTTTAAAAAAAACATGAACAAGAAATCAATGGCAGCAAAAAGCATTAAAGATCAAAGAAATCGATGAAATGTATAACCTCATGAGCTTCCTTTTTTCCACTTTGGTTACTCAGCAGTATGCATGTGGATCTGATTTTACGTACCAATCAATAGTCCACACTGCCTTATTTTGACATATGGGCAGTGCACAAACTGGCCCACTATAGCTATGGTAAAACATCGTAGCAGACCGTTTTCTGAGTAAATGTCTTTTAACATTTAGCACTGAGTGTACTGGGTGAACTCCATCTCTCTTTGTTGCTAAAACAGCACCAAAGAGAGGCTAACCTGCTGTATCATCTCTATTACAAGATTTCTTTAAGACTTTCTCATGAAACTACTGAACTACTATTTTCTTTATAGAGCTCATTTAAGTACGAATTAAAGCTTGAAGCTGATGGTTATCCTCTCAAATTGTGAATTCCTTGTCCCCAAATCAGGTAATAAAGATTAAAAGAGCTGTTGTTGACTTTAGCCCTTCTGATATGCTTTAGCCGAAACAGAGACACTCACAGAGTTCTGAAATGTTCTGTACTATTTACTCCAGCAGTTCCAAGCAGCACCCTTTGTGTGCCCCCGTGAAATATTGGTAATATATTTGGACGCATGTTGTCTCCAGATGTTACCACATGTCAGGCAGACAGGCCACGCCTCAGCTCCTTCCCTCCATTACTCACATGTCTGAAGTCTGTGAGACCTGATCTGATTTAGAGTCCTCTGAAATTTACGACAAAAGCATCCGCTGATATCTGACTGATATGAGGAGATTTAGCGCAAACAGATTTTGAATTGGGCCAAGCTATAATGCAACTTCCCGATGCACATGTTTTTATTTTGGAAAAAACAAAGTTGATTTATGTTTACTTCTACGTTTGCAACATTGATAGCTGATAGCGTGTGCATCTCGTCAATCTGTGCTTTAGGGAAGAGGATCTTCTCTATGCAGTCTCCCATGAAGGATTGTGAAGAAACCATATTTCCTTCTTACAACATCTCTCACCCTTGTCCCCTTCCCCCCCTCTCTCTCTGCAGGATGAGCTCGACCTCACAGAGAAACACAGGGAGGCCATGTTTGCACTGCCTGCAGAGAAGAAATGGCAGATCTACTGCAGCAAAAAGAAGGTAAAAGAAGACTCACTGTGTGTTATGTCAAACTTCACATCAGCCTCCACACATTTGCTGCCAACAGGACTGGCCGCTCATCCTGAACAATATCTGCAGATATCTAACCTGCCAAGTTTGTGTGATCTCTCCTCCATGGTTTGTTGATACTCAGAGCTGTGCGCTTTCAAGAGCTGTACCTCACTGTAACTCTGCTCACAACAGGCTCTAGCATGTGAATGTTTGTCTGAGGAGAGTATCATAAAGGAATGTGGGTGATTATTTTTTTCATTTCAGCCTCTAAAATGGAAAACGCACACATTTAGGGCGCAATTCTAGATGTGTAATGAGTGGGGCAAGCTATGTCTATATTTCTCCCTGGGTCCTTTAATACAAACAGCAGTTGTGCTTAAATTTAAATATAGTACTCCAAAAATTGATTTTTAGCATTGTTTATTGTTATCAAGTTGTTGTATTGCTTGTTGTTTTATGTATTTGAAATATGGGCCAGACCTGGAATGACAAATATATGATTATTTAGATCTTGATGTTTTAAAATCTTTGGTTTCTGTGCTTAAACAGAGATAATAACAGAGATAATGACCCAGTTTGCCGCTTAGTCAGGAGGAGTAGTTTTTATTCTTATTTTTATTGATTGCGCCCTTCTCGGATGTTGTCCTTAATCAAAATATCTGGATAAAAATATACCAAATGGAATCCAAACCATGTTTAAAAATGAAAAAAAAAAACCCTCTCTTGCCAGTTCTTTGTCTTTTAAGACTGGGTCATGTTAATTTTTTATAGCTGACCCCTTCACCATAATTCCATCTCCGCTACCCCCCCTTATTCCTTTTTTATACAACTGGGTTTTTCAAAGCATGTTTTAAATGTTGTAATGTGAAGGCCTCTGCACCGGACCTCCCACACCTGGTGGTATTATTGGTTTCAGCAGAACTTTGGCTAAAGAGATGCAGAGCTTTCAAGTCTTACTCCTCTCGAATCAGAGTGGGACATTTTCAAACTGATGCCAATGTTAAAAAATGACACTCACATTCAAGAAGAGAAACTATATAGAAGGCATTGTACTCTGTTAAACATAGTACACCTAAAACACCCTTAAACTACTTTCTTTTCTTTCACATTCTTCATTAAAAACAACATTCGCTCAGCCTGATCAGAGGTCTGTGAGGATGATTCATTTACATGAGTGCTACACAAGCTCTAAAAATAGCCATGTGTGGAGGGAGTATAACGAAACTAAATCCACCCTTTCTTATTAAATCATCCACTAACACAGAGGAGAGAGTTTGGATTTAAAAAATACTGAAATAGAATAGTAACATGTTTCTTGTGACTCCAATGACTGTAAGCTCCATATGCTGGGCTTTCATACTTGATTGAATCACAAAGAGGTTTTCTTTGACACCATGTGGTTTCTGCTTTTAGATGATACACCTGTCCCGTCAAGGCATTTGTGTAGCCATAACATACTGAGATACCACCCCGCAGCAGTGTCATATTTCATTATGCCTTCTCTTCGTGATAAAAGGGCTGTCAGCTGTTTTTCTTCTCCCCTCTCAGCATGCAGGAAAAATCAAAACGCCAGCTCTAAATCCAACTTTAGCTTTGCTGATACACACTAATATTTTCATACAATATTCTCCCCTGACATCCATGACGACTGGGGAGTGAGCGTAAAAGTTTACTTATCTTTTCCCACAGAAGCTTGTAAAATGCTCGGACTGTATAGACCAATCAGACGAACCACCATAATTATGATTGTTCACTTTTACATTTATGTTCATCTTAAATTTTCTTTTAATAATAATGTAGGCGACCCTGTGGAATAACCTGTCAGGTGATTAAGGCACCTTCATTACCTAGCTGTGTAACATTTTTAATCCAGCAATCCCACACTGTTGTCATTGACTGTAGACAGCAGCAGATGCTGAGTTGCCATCGTGGTAATGGCTGCTACACAAGATAGTGTTTTACTCTATAACATGTATGCAATGTCAGAGATGCCCCCAATGATCTCTGAAAAGGTGTCATAAAGCAATAAATCAGTGGTAGTCATCACAATAGAAATTCTGACTCCAAGTAACTTCAGGTAGGGATGGGCGATCAATTATCATTCACAAATTTATCGTCAGAAAATTCCTCCATGATAAACATTTGTCATCTCATGATAAATACGATAAATGCAAGTTGATGAAGTAAGCGCGAGCAACGGATTCACAGCCATAGCCCACACAGAGCAGAATAACAAACAAACATGGCCAAAGGTAATGAAGAAGACGTTTCTGAGCAGCTCATTGCTGAATGAGGCTCACCTCTTTTAAGTGAATAACTTACTGAAAAAGTTCACCTCCCACATGATTGTCATGAGTAAAGAAATGAGGCCAAAGAGATTTAAAAAGAAAGTTTGCGTTTTTTTTTATTTTATATATATTTTTACCAGGCAATGAACATGTTTCATTCTGCTGTAAAAATGGGCTTCCCAACATGAGACCGAAAGGTGTCGATCAGAGTTTTTGAGCCAGCCTCAAGTGGACTCTGGAGGGACTGCAGTTTGTTTATTTTTTTCTCTTCTCAGAAAATTGGCCTCACTTTTGGTTATGTGTGATGGACAGTTGTCATGTCAGTGTTCAGGTCTTGATGCTTTGGGATGATCTTGGTGATGGAGTGTTCACTTGCTCAGATTTCAAATATCAAGTAAAACAAGTGTTGATTCTTCAGTGTTAGTGTAGAGAGTCCGATGTCTCAAGATTTACACATTTCACACTTATGTTTGTTATATAAACATAAACTTGACATCTCATCACTTTTTTTGTTTGACAATAGACATAAAATACTTATGATACAACAGCATCACTAAAGAAACAGTTAGACGTTTTGGTAAAATCAGTAACTCACCTTACTGCCAAGAATCAGAGGAGAGGCGAAGGCTGTAGAGTGTCACTATGCCAAGAACCAGTCCTGCATTATGACTCCCTGTGAAGCACCATTTCATATCCTTACATTTGTGTATAAACTAAACAAGATAGAACATTATGATTAATGAGCTTTGGCGGTGCTGTTAGGTGGACTTTGTTACTTTTGGGGTGGAGCCAGGCTAGCTGTTTCCTCCTGTTCGCCGCCTTTGAGTGAAGTTAACCGGGTTGGTGATTGAAAAAATAACTTAAAAGCTATATTTTTAACTGTTATTTCACAGATTTGCGTGTTTAATGATGTGTTTCGAGGGTGAATAAAGTCATATATAGATGTTTTTATAATATCTGGTTTATTCTGCTTTCACAAAGTGTCCACTGACCAGCAGCGGTGATGCAAGTGATAATGAGGGGATGATAGAAATGAAAATGAAAAACACTCATTCTAAGTTCTCTCACGTCTGCCACGTCCCAATTAATGACCTTATTCTGAGGAGCCTCATGAGTTCAAAAGTTGTGTAGCCTCTGTTCAGTTTCTTGGGGTTGTGTGTGTGTTTTGGTGTGAAGGTTTTTGATGGATCCAGATCTTTTCCCTTGAGGGCGGAAAGGAGAGACAGAAATATCAATATTGCTGACTCGGCAGCAGGCCCTGGCCCCATCCCAGACAGATACAGCTCAGGATCTGAGCTCAGAGGGGAAGGGTGTGTGTGTGTGTGTGTGTGTGTGTGTGTGTGTGTGTGTGTGTGTGTGTGTGTGTGTGTGTGTGTGTGTGTGTGTGTGTGTGTGTGTGTGTGGCAAGGGAAGCAGACAGTTGTCCAAGGCAAACAGGAAGGCTTCACTTCACAGGTGCAACTTTTGTGTGTGTGAGCAGGAGGAGGGCCTGGGGCTGATAAGGAGGAATGAGGGGTTTTTGTCAGGGTTGCCAGGAGCAAAATAAAACAACATGAAACTATGAAATTAAAACCGTATTTAATCAAAAACGATGGTCTCGACTGGAACAGAACAGATACAGTTGTCGAAACTGTGAGGCCAAGGTGCCACATGAATAAAACAGCAACTTTCCCTTCATACAGTCAAACACTGCTGACGTTTTTAACTTTTGATCTTTTGTCTTCAGGTATTCAAACATAAACTAGCGTGATTCCTGCTAGTCACTGATCCAAGAAAAGGTTGTCAACTTGTTCAAATTAGTTGTTTTTTTTTGGATTGACTAAATGTTCAAATTACTGTCCTCGCTCATTGTTGTTGCACATGTAGCAGCTCAGGTCATTATCAGGCCACTGATGTCAGCCAGGCCAGGAGGAGATAAGTCAGTCAAAGCTCGAGCTGTTTTGTTTGGCCTGGCACCTGCCCTGATGAAATCAGGCTGCAGAGAATCAATCCTCTTCCTCCTTCTGGTCAACTCTCTTCTTGGCAACTCATCTGCCATGAAGCAGATTTACTAACCCTGTTGTTAGCAGAGATTTTTCAGTTGAGTATCAGATTTCATCCAGACAAAAAAATCCTTTCATTTGTAGGGATGGGAGAAAAAATCGATACAGCATAGTATTGTAATATTTTGTCCGGTGATATATTGTATCGTCTCATTTACCAAATATAGGTCTTTTTTTTTTTCAAGTTAATTGCTAATATGAAGTCAAATCTTTGATAATGGAAAAATAGAATCAACAGTATGTTCAGTGAGGTTGGTAGAGGGGACATTATAGAGCAGGAGAAAGTTAGTACAACAAATATATATATGAGGTTTGCAAGATGTGCTACATGAAAATAAAATACAGCGTAAATCAGACAAACATAAAGAAAAGCCAAATGCTTAATTAGCTAAACAGTTGAAAAAAGTTTATAATCGCAATATATTGTATCACAATACTCACTGTATTGCAAAATGTAAAAAATCGCAATAATATCGTATTGTGGTTCAAGTATCGTGATAATATCGTATCATGAGGACACTAGTGATTCCCACCCCTAATTATTTGTGAGGGTTACAGCACTGTAGCTTAACTGAACTCTAATAATTCAGATAAGTTTCTGTGTGGAGTCCAGTCTTTGATCTTCACTTTGTTAAATGTGGGAAAAAATGAACCCCCAGGAATACAACCCTAAATTTCCTCTACCATCACAACCCTAAATAAACCAGAGACATCTCAGTGTTTGAAGAGAACTGGCTCCCACTTTGAAAAATGAACTCCTCGAGATGCTACAGGAAGTAGTCCCACCTCTGCTCCTTTAATGGACTGAGCTCCCAGCTCTCACCCAACAAAACTGGCACTGGTCTTCAGTGGAACAGCAGGATCAGACCTTCCTGTCACTGCACGATCCCTGCAGCCCGGCCAAGGCCAACAGTCTCTTCAGCCAAGTCTCTGCAGGCCGTTTGATTTACTGATGCCCAATTAGTTTCTGATGGTCACAGCGAGTTCTGCTTAATGGAGCAAGGGTTAAATTAAAAGCTGGGGGACCAAGTTCATGGTTCAGTCATTTTCTCCATAGTTTCCTTGAGTTACAATTTAATCACCTAAGATTTCAAATGTCCTGCAGTTTTTTTTCCCCTTCCCTTTCCCCTTTTTCTACTTGTAATACAAGCGTGCCTGTGAGGAGATTAATCGTAGCATAAACCAGAGAATGACCCTAATCCACAGTTTCAACATTCATTTGCTAATTTCCCAAGATTTTCTCAAGCAGCTGTGCTCTCTTTTTTTCTGCACTTCTCACCACTGCCTGAAAGCCAGTGAGAGTAAAACGGGCTGGATATCTGTGTCGTCCTACTTTGGACTTCCTGCTCCATTTCTGGCTCTATTTATGTCCAAACCTCTGTTCCACGTGTGTTTGTGTCTTTTTGTGTGTCAAGCTTGTCATTCAGAAAAAAAAAAAAGACTGCATTCAGTTTTCCATTTGTTGTGTGCTTAAACTTTGATGTTTCACACATGAAGCTCAATCCAAATATCACCTGTTCATCTTCATGCTACTTTCTGCAGTGTTTCTTTCAGGGATATGTTCTTATGTAAAGTTTCGGTAATCCATGTTGACTCTTCATGAGCTGATCATTAGCTAATCTCTTGTTTCATACACTTCTACTTCCTGTACTTTACATGCAAACGCTAACAAGTGTTACACAGCATCAGTAATGCTCTGTTTTTTCTCTATTTTTCAGGAACAAGAAGAAAACAAAAGTGCAACTAGTTGGCCAGAGTACTACATTGATCAGCTTAATTCAATGGCAGCTGTAAGTCATAACTTGAACCGTGTTTTTTAGAGTGAGATCGAATCCCTGTTTCTACTCTGGTTGTTATTTTCTAGAGACTAAGTCCAGGATTGAAAAGTGATCTAAGACTAACTCTGAGTTTAAAAGAAAGTTTTTCAACATTTTGTCAAAAATGATGCTTTCAACTCAAGAAAATCATTGAAGCCCATGTGAGGCTTTATTTGCTGTTCATAAAAGTGACAACAATTTGAGTAGTTGCTTTAGATTAATATATATTGAAGCTACAACCACAAACAGACAGTCATTGATAGGAATGTTATTTTCATTGTGATTTTTTATGCCTGGAACCACTACTGTTAGGTGTTGACAGAGAGAGTTACAGCCCAGTGCAAAAGCAGATTTTTTAAATCACTGCATACATTCAAAGTGAGTGATTCATTAAACTGTTAAAAGAAAGAAGTTCTAATGTACAGGACAAAATCAGTCATACATTAGATGTACTGCTTCACCCACGGCGAGTGCCAAAATCAACATCAACCAAAAGTTTGTTACAGGAGCTTTAAATGATACAAAAATATGATTGTACTCATGCTGCTGTCACCTCAAATTCAACCACAGCTTTTATCTATCACACTGGCTGTCTTAGATAAAATTCAATAGAAAGGTTATTTTGTTTTTTTGTCTTGGCCCTCTGGGATTTATTTTCCTCGAGAGTATTGTGTGTAAACCTTTGGAAATCAAGATTGTTTTCTCAGAATCAGATTTTTAATATCCGTCATCTCTTGTCTGACAGAGGAAGACGCTCCTCGCTCTGGAGAAAGAGGACGAGGAGGAGAGGAACAAAACCATAGAGAGCCTGAAGACAGCTCTGAGGACTCAACCCATGAGGTGGAAAGATGTTTCCCTCATCTTTTCTTTCTCCTTCATGCCCTTTGCATTAAATACTACCCATCCTCCTCTCACCTCCCTTACTCTGTCTGTCAGTCATACAGTTGCTCAAAACATTATGCAAATGAGTCCTTGAAGCATAAAACAGCATTGAAGGGCACTGCTGTGTCGTTCAAAGAAAGGTCATCGTCCTGAATTTACAATCAGGTGGATCTACTGCAGTGTGAAGCATTTTAACTTTCCCACTGAGATGATTCACTTACAGTAAAGAGAAATCAAAACTGAGGAATCTGATGATGACAGTATACAGGCAAACACTGTAGCATATGTTGCATTTGATACTTGTTTTTCATGTTTTATAGTCATTTCTGATCCATTAACAAAAGGACTACCAGAAATACTGAGATGAAGATGACTTTTCTTTTCTTGCCCCCCTTTTAGGTTCGTGACACGTTTTATCGATCTGGATGGCCTCACATGCATTCTGAACTTTCTTAAGAGCATGGACTACGAGACCACAGAGTCTCAGATCCACACGTCTCTGATCGGCTGCATCAAGGCTCTCATGAACAACTCGCAGGGCCGGGCCCACGTCCTCTCACACTCTGAGAGCATCAACATCATCGCTCAAAGCCTGGCCACAGAGAACATCAAGACTAAGGTGGCTGTGCTGGAGATCATGGGTGCAGTGTGTCTGGTCCCTGGTGGACATAAGAAAATCCTGGAGGCCATGCTGCACTACCAACGCTTTGCTTGCGAGAGGACAAGATTTCAGGTCAGGGCAAATCAAGAGCACGGCAGAGGTCTTAAATCTGGTGCGGGTATAACAAGTTCTTTAAAAAGTGACGTTGTGTGAAGATGTTTTAACACCTGTAATGACTTGTCACCCCTTAGACTCTGATAAACGACCTGGACCGGAGTACAGGGCGATACAGGGATGAGGTCAGCCTGAAAACAGCCATCATGTCCTTTATTAATGCGGTGCTGAGTCAGGGGGCTGGAGAGGTGAGGTTTCTGTTTTGGATGACTGATTTTGCTTCTTTTTAGGGACACTTTAGAGACTTAGAAAAACACTGTTTGCTCATAAATGTGCATCTTTTTCCAAATATAGACAAGTTTGGAGTTCCGTATCCACCTCCGATATGAGTTTCTCATGCTGGGGATTCAACCTGTGATCGATAAGCTTCGTTCGCATGAAAACTCAACATTAGACAGGTAAGATGCAGAACAGAGGGAAAAGCACTTTTTTTCTTAAAAGAAGTTGAGGCTTACAGAGGATTTGCCTGCCACAAAGTAGGCCAGCCAATGTGTGCTAATCAGCTCAAAGATCTTAAATCAAAGACAATAGAGATTTATTTGGCCATGGTGTTTGAGCCAGAGAGCTTTTTTGATGGTTATTAACCAGAGAACACACAAACGTCCACAGAACTTGTCATATATCTACAGTGCTCAGCATAAACGAGCCTGAGTTGTCAGAAAACCTGTACTTTCCTTTCAAAATCAACATTTTCTATGTCAGACTTTGAAACAAAACACTCCCCCTATTTTTGGCCATTGATTGCAAACAGGATTTTTTCAGTTGTAAACAAAAAGTATTTTTTTCAATATAAAATCAGGATGCAAAAATGAGTACACCCCTATCAAAGTTCTAGGAGCAAATCATATCACCCCTATTTTCATCTTATGGGAAATAAAATGTTATGTATAACTCAGCTTTGTCAAAACTTTGTATTTTTGCTCATCTAGATATTGAGTAATACATTACTTTTAATAGGGGGTGTACTGAGTTATGCTGGGCACTGTAAGTCTTTCCTACTCCTATTCCTGAGATTAAAATTTAATGATCAGGAACGTTCCTTAAGATAATGTATGCCGCTCACTGTATTTTATTTCCACTGTCTAAAAATACATGTGACTTCCTCTCCAACCCACTACTTCTTCTCCTTCTCAGGCATTTAGACTACTTTGAGATGCTGCGTAACGAGGATGAGCTGGCTCTGTCAAAACGTTTTGAGTCGGTAAGAGAGTAAAGAGGGTTCGTTGACATTGCTCTCCCTGGAAAAAAAAATGCAGAAAATGTTTAAAGAGAGATTGTTTGGCTCTTTCATTTTTCCCTCAGGTACATATAGACACTAAGAGTGCCGGCCAAGTTTTCGATCTTATACGCAAGAAGATGAACCACACTGATGCATACCCGCACTTTATGTCTGTCCTGCATCACTGTCTTCTTATGCCACGTGAGTGTCTCTTAAGTTTACTTACTGTACCTCTGAAAACTAAAAAACACTGCAAAGAAACAGTGCTTGAAAATGAGATTAAAAGATTGTGTTGGAATGTGATTATCCTGAGATATTTTGGGGATAAATAAAGGTTGTAGTCGTATTACTTTCACAAAATACTCAATAAATCTGTACACTCTGGTTTGAGGCCAAAAAGATAAGGCTGTTAACTTTGTTCTGATTAGTCAGCCAGAAATTGGATCAGCACTTTCCCAGGCATTATGGAGTTGGCTGACTGAGAATGCAGCACCTGATCGGAGCTGGCCAGCTTTCCCGTGTTGTTTCACCCGAAAATCAAGAACCACCATACTGCTCCACTGACCTTATTGTTTGAGGCTCACTTACCTTTTAAGTGACTTTGAATTCAACCCCTAGTTACTCTTTAAACGCATGGAGACAGTTTTTAACTCTACAGACACAAAAAGGAGTCTTTCAGCTGTACACTATACCAAATACATGTAGGCTAGGTAGAAAAGGAATCAAAAGAACTCATTATTTGGACAAATATCAAACACAATGGGCTCTATTCTCCGATCCACTACTTACTAAACTTAAGGCTGCTCCTTTATTTCCTGTCTTACATTATTGGACAAACTGATTAATCCAGGTGTGATTGATCATTGTGACTAGTCAGTCACACCTGGATTAATCAGTTTGTCCAATAATATAAGACAGGAAATAAAGAAGCAGCCGTAAGTTCAGGAAGTAGTGGAGTTGTAGAGCCCATTCAAAGACCCTGTTAAGTGGGGCTGCTCAATTGTTGCAAACGTTATAGTCATGATTATTTTGATTGACATTTTGATACTGAGACTGATTATTTATATCTTCATTAGGTGCATTTATTCATTCTGTAAAATTTTTACACTCATACTGCTGCAGCACAACACGTTGCAGATACAGCAGTCCTGCATTTCTGGGCATCCTGAACTTCTTTGCACTTTCAAACCTTGTTGCACATCAGAGCCATTAATGATGGGGTTACCTTTTTCACAAACCACTCTGAGAGGAGAAGAGGGTAGGAGCTGGCCCTTTAAATGAATATTATAGTGTAAATTAAAGCTAGGGTCAAACACACCGTAACATTGACTTAAACACCCCCTCGAGAGATGATTGTTGGTGACTGCTTGCTTCTCTAGTTATATCAACTTTAGTAACAACTGCATCATGGCAATACACAGCGGTCTAAGGAGCCATGCGCCAATGCTCAGAACAGCACCTAACTTCATCAACAGTACATGTAGGGTCTCAGCCATAGTACTAGACACCAAACATCTTTTTAGCTTTGTCTGATTTCTTTAGCAAAAAGACCAAACACAACTCACCCACTCTCTTCCAGCAGCTGCTTGTTTGTGGGGGAGCCCTGACGAGTCGATCACCGAGTGCAGTGGATCATTTCAAATAAAAATCATCATAATAATAATTTTGCACTGCAGACATGGTAGTTCTTCTGCTTTAGCATCTTGGTCTGATTGCATTTTATAAAGTAATAATCATAAATGTTCTTCCTTGAGTTGCAAAACTCGGTGATCGACTCGTCAGGCAGCATTCATCTCTTGAGGGGTTGTCTAACTCAGTGTTACGGTGTGTTTGACCCTAACTTAAATCTACGTCGGCATATCCCTTTAGGAGACATAAAACCGTCAGTCCATTGTCAATACTGAGTTAGGCAACTGCCTGTACTAAAGGACAGTCCTCAGTATACCAGATTACCAGTCCAGCCCTGTACTTCTTCTCCTCACTGTTGATTAAGTTTAATGACCCTCCTTGGGGGCTTCATTGGCCACATACGACAAAAGAATGAATCACAGCCGGTGGCGCGGTAATCATCTTGTTATTTTTTGTAAGAGGCCAAAATCATAAATGAAATAAATTTGTTTAAGCAAGAGATCATGAGATACATGTACTTGCTCATGCTGTTTGTGGTTTTACTTTGCTATGTCACCATATCAGTAATTGTTATAAATAAATCTATATAACTTATAGACAAGTTGACAACAGCACTGATTCAGGGGTGATTTTAATGATTTCAAATGGTTTATGTACACAGCTTCAACAAGTCTATCTGATTCTACAGATTGTAGCACTTCCATGGCAATGACTTATCAGTCACAGTCATGTTTAGTGTTGGCCTGCTTATTCTTCTTAAATGACATTTTAACTTAACATCTCCATAACAGTTGACAAGATGAGGAGTGCAGACTTTTTCACCCAAGTGTTAACAGGCAGAGGAAGAAAATTAAACCCAGGCTAATGGATCTCTCTTGCCCTCTTTCCCCAGACAAGAGGAGTGGTAACACGGTGCAGTACTGGCTGCTGCTGGACCGCATTGTCCAGCAGATGGTCTTGCAGAATGACAAAGGACACGACCCCGACGTCACACCACTGGAGAACTTTAACGTGAAGAATGTGGTCCGGATGTAAGTCCTCCGGGATAACCCCTCAACAGACTGACACATGAATGAGTGCATGAAACAGATGATGCAGCTGCCAGATTGAAGGATGTGTTTGTGTTTCCTGAAAGTGAAAAGGCCAAATGGTCAGCAGAGTTATTTATGCAGAAATTAGTGTTCATTATGTGTTTGGCTCTTTCTGCAGGCTGGTTAATGAAAATGAGGTCAAACAGTGGAAGGAGCAGGCGGAGAAAATGAGGAAAGGTTTGTGAGACTGAATATCTTTGATTCATAGGCCAGTTTATATGAAGTATTGATGAATTACATGGCGGTGTCTTTCAACACAGAGCACCATGAGCTGCAGCAGAAGTTTGAGAAGAAGGAACGTGAATGTGACGCAAAGACTCAAGAGAAGGAAGATATGATGCAGACGCTTAACAAGATGAAAGAGAAGTTGGAGAAGGAGAGCACGGAGCACAAGAATGTCAAACAGCAAGTGGCCGAACTCACTACCCGACTGCACGAGCTCAACACTGTACGTACTTCAAATAAATCCTTACTGCATGTTGAACAGAGCAGTTACTGAGTCCATGAGGCAAAAAGTTTTAATTAGGGCTGGGCGATATGGCCTCAAATCAATATCGTGATATATTGAGCAGTTCACCTCGATAACGATAAATGGAGGATAACTACTCCACAAGCTGCTCACCCCCTCCCACATTGACTTCATCTGTCTTTCCCTCTTTGATACGGACTGGATGGGGTGGAGTCGCGTCTCTGATGTAGAACAGCGTCTTAAAGGGCCATGAGACCATAGTCTATCTACAAACACCCAAAACCAACTTTAACTTGTTTATTTTTTTTGACACCGAATATACTGATATGAGCAAAATGACAATGGTTATTGACGTAAATTTCAGTATCTGTAAATTTTCGGTCTATCGCCCAGCCCTACTTTGGATCAACCATACCCTGTAAAGACCTCTTTAAGTGAATCATCTAAAAGTGTTTCCTTCATCAGTCAATACTCCCTCCGTTTTTCTTCTTCTTTCTCAGCAGCGACAAACAGCCGTCGTTCCCGGAGGCCCTCCCCTTGCCCCTGGACCTCCTGGTGGTCCCGTGCCCCCACCGCCTATGCCAGGCATTGGAGGCATGGCCCCACCTCCCCCGCCACCACCTGGGGGCATGATGCCTCCTCCACCTCCCCCACCTCCTCCCCCTGGCGGTCCTCCGCCTCCTCCTGGACGCCCGCCTATTGGAGGCATTCCACCCCCTCCAGGAGCACCTCTGGGACCCTCCCTGAAGAAGAAGGCCATCCCCCAGCCAGCCAACCCGCTTAAGTCTTTCAACTGGGCTAAGCTAGCAGAGGTGAGGACAGTCAAAAAGCCTTGAATGAATTGATGATTATTTTAACATCAATATGAAAATGACGGTGTCTTCTTCCTCTGCTCAGAATAAACTGGAAGGCACAGTGTGGATGGACGTGGATGATGCCAAGGTTTTCAAAATCCTGGACCTGGAGGACATAGAAAAGACCTTCTCTGCCTATCAGAGACAGCAGGTATTGAGGAGGCACAGTTAACCCCCATGAAGTCATTCCCATCAAGGGATTGAAGGGATCGATGGGATTGACGGGATTGATGGGATTGATGGGGTGGGCAGGTGGCTGAAGGGTGCAGCTTGCTTGCAGTTTCTTCATTCAAAGGGGAAGGGAGACATTTCTTTGAGATATGGGAGTTAATGTCATACAAAATGTCATGCCTGAGTCATCTTGAACATCTTTTTTTCATCCAATGGAGTGCTGTTTTAATCCAATTTTTGTTGTTTTGCAAGATATGATTGAAAATGCATGAGTGAGCTGCTCAGAATGGACTATTATCATCCTAGTGCTTCTTTCAGTCACTGTTTCTTCACGATCAGTAGTGTCTTTCTTAGTTTTTCCGTAGAGAATGAGCATGATTGTTGAAAATTTCTCCTCTCAAACACAAAGCATGCATAATGAGATGTTGAAATTGATTCATTCAATGTGTGACTCCTTACTAAATTTAGAATCTGAGCTAGTTTACATGACAAAACTAAATCTAGTCTCAAATGTTGGATGTGCACAGCATGCGTAGCGCACACACTGATCAACTGAACACCCACTCATGTCCCACTGCTGCTCACTTCATTACTGACGGATCAGTTGGTGAATGAGCTTTGATTCATGTTGCTGTGTTGTTGTTTTTTTTATTTTATGGGCTGCGATCACGTATCTGCTTTACTTATTCTAATGACTGCTTACATCTTCCCTGCTTCTTGCCTGCGTTTTAGGACTTCTTTATGATCAATAACAGCAAACAGGTGAGTGCTCTTACAGAAGACACACGCTCTGAACGTGTTTTACTGTCATTTAAACTACTTTTATTGTGTGTTTGACAGAATGTAAAAGCTTTAGTTCAGTGTTATTTTGTGATGTGTTTCATGTTTGCATGTTTGTGTGATAGTTTCTTAAAGCCTTGTTATGTGTTTTCTTTTGTTTGGGGATTTAGGGTGTATGTCATTTTTATATTTTTGTGTCTCCTACTAAAACTAAATTGAGACTCAAAGTAGCCCCCCAGCTGAACCCTAACTTTTTGATCACTCTGCTACTCTCAGAAAGAGGCAGACGACGACACACTGGGCTCTAAAAAAGTCAAAGAACTCTCCGTTATTGATGGACGGCGAGCCCAAAACTGCAATATCCTTCTTTCACGGTAAGTTCACTCCAGTGTCTAAGACACTACAGATTTATCTAGGAATGATGTTTGTTTTATCTTTGGCTCATGTGATGTGTGTTGCAGGCTGAAGCTTTCAAATGAGGAGATCAAGAGAGCCATCCTCACCATGGACGAGCAGGAAGATCTCCCCAAAGACATGTTGGAGCAGGTAGGTCACATGGTCTCCATTCATTCAGCGTGTTTACGTACATGAGATTACAGTCTGTTCCTGCCAGTAAGCTGATTTCTGCAAAGTCATGTAATGGTGGTCAGGGGTCAGAGAAGACTGATAGCCCTGGAGAAGGTAGAGGTAGGCAGTATGGCCTTAAAGTATACCGTTAAATCCTCCAAAGATTCAGTTGAAGTCAAACATAGCGGGAAGATTTGCAGCCAAATGCATCTGAGTTGAGCGCAGTGAAATGTTCCACCTGGTGATTTTAGAGCAAATGAACACTCCTAATGCTGTAACTCAAAAAATCGAATGTGCTTTTCATACAGACTGGGAATTTGCCCTTGTAATTCAATTAAAGCAACGGTTTTCAATATTTATACTTTTCCAGGCCAGATATGTGCTTGGTGTCACTTATTCTACAAGGACTGGAGTATATACTCCAAGGGAAAATGTTATTATTTTTTTTTGCTGTGAAAAGACACAACAAAAATGGATAAATGAAGATTCAGTCACATTTTAGCAGGAGGAAACGTGACTTTTTACATGATTAAGTAAGGGATAATGTAAAGTTAGTAAGTAGTTAAGCAAAATTGAATCCTTACATGGTGAGACAAGACCCCAACACAAACCCCCTTTCATTGCCACCAGCGTATTTGCAACATCTAGACTCAAAACTGATTGAAGGCGGATTTTGTTTGATATCAAAAGTTCTTTTTACACATTTAGACAAACACTTCTTAGATTTACATATTGCTTGACTCACTCTTAAATGCCTACTTTTTGGTCCAATAAACCTTAAATATAAGATTTTCATTCACTGTTAAGTCTTACAGTTGGAATTATTGCGACTTTCCCAGTACCTTAAAAATGTCGCTTGAGGCAGAGAATAGGTCCTGTATTTTTGTGTGACAGGCCGCTGCTGCTCCAACAGCAAAAACGCTCCTACAGTGGTCAGTGATTTACATGCGCACATCAGATGTTATATGTGTACACTTTGGGTTGGTATCAAAGCAAACAAAGAACATAAAGCACGGTCAACAAAAATGATGGCTACCTAGGCTCACCTAGGTAACCCCAGTGTAGGTGAGACAGCTCCTTATATAACCTACCAGATTTCAAACACAGTGCCCACATGACCTGAAACCCAGTAAAACCAATGACAAGCAGACAAAAGTAATTGAACACAGGATAACCGATCAGCAAAGAAACATTATGAATGCTTTGCTTAGCTGTTTTAAATCATGTTAAACGTCCACAGGTTCAGCTGTAAAAGGCTCCTTTCTTTGATTCGATGTGACAAGTGCAGTTAGGTTATTCCTGGCATTGATTTTGCTGTTCAGAAATAAAAAACATTTTTAAAGAGTTCTGACCAATCAGAATCAAGTGTTTATTGACGCCAGATATGCCGGTTAATAATAACTGAGTTAAGTCAAGTCAGACTTCACAACACATATCAACACCAAATCCAGAAAAATGAAGTTTACAAGACGCAGAGCACACATACAACTGTACATACACACCTACACAGATGCACTCGCACACACACTGAAATCTTTGACACAAACAGAAAAAATGATCATTCTTGGTTGATCAGAGTTTTTTCTTCCTCATCAGCTGCTGAAGTTTGTTCCTGAGAAAAGTGACGTGGACCTTCTGGAGGAGCACAAACATGAGCTGGACCGGATGGCCAAACCTGACCGCTTCCTCTATGAGATGAGCAGGTACTTCACCATTTTCACATAAGAATAAGAGGAACTTTATTTATATCTTTATCACTGAAGGGAAATTCAAATTCAATTCAGTTCAAATTCAATCACTTCTGCTTTAATAAAGATGTAATACCAGCTTCAGCTCACTAACAATGACCTCTCTTTCCTCTTAATGGAAGTAGATAAACTGAATGACACATGTGCCTCTATGTCAGGAACAATCCCTCTCTGTGTGGATCATCACTTTCAAATTACGTTAGAGAGAGTCAGCAGTGTTTTAGCAGTATTTTTTTTTAACAGTTTTAGCTGCGAGCCCTTCAAGATAAAAGAAATGAAAGGACACGTGATTGCTCGGCCACTCGCAGTTTAAATTTATCTGTATGACGGTTATAATACACAACCAGCTAAGATCAGTGACTGACATCACTGCAGAAGAATGAGCACAGACGCCTCTGAGCCACTTAAACTGAGATTTATTGAAAGACCCTCTTGTTTTGGTCTTCATAATTTACTGTACTGCACTGTTTCTTGTCATTAGTTTCCTCAGAGTGCAGAATAGACTGAAGGGCAGATGTCACTGTGGCTTTCACTTGCCACAGAGTCATAAGTTTATAAGCCGAGATAAAAAAAAAGCCAAAAATAAGTTTCAGAACCTCAAGTAAAACTTTAAACGTCTCATTGAGTAAGCACAAAGGCGACTGACTTTATTTTTCTAAAGCGCAATGTCCGTGTTTATAGCTTTTGTGGACATTTGTGGATTTCCCTGTTTATAATTCTTATTTCTGATCTATTTTCATTCCTCTCTGACACTCTTTTTCCATCTCTTCTCCAGAATAAACCACTACCAGCAGAGGCTGCAGTCTCTGTATTTCAAAAAGAAGTTTGCGGAGAGGATAGCTGAAATCAAACCCAAAGTAGAAGGTGGGAAAACTACAACAGGAAACACAAAGAGTTAATTTGTTTACAACTCAAATGTTGTATTATTTTATTTTTTATTCCTGGTGATGTGCCAGCCATTTGTTTCTAAAAATAAACCAGTGAGGCACCTTTTAATGACTTAAAACCGTGACTGTTTTTTATGTTGTCATGTCTCAGCTTTGACGAAGGCGTCGAAGGAGATTTTACACAGCAAGAACCTGAAGCAGCTGCTGGAGGTGGTGCTAGCATTTGGGAACTTTATGAACAAAGGTCAGAGGGGGAACGCTTACGGCTTCAAGGTTTCCTCGCTCAACAAGATCGCTGACACCAAATCCAGTATCGACAAGTAAGACAAAATCGTTTAAAAAAAGAGTAACAGACAATAGCATGAACACAGAACACATTAGTTCAAATACCATAAAGTTATTTATATCCAAACCTACGTCTTTAAAAGGTGCTCAAAGTTTTGCTGCATTGTCTCTTCTTGTCTGCAGAAACATCACCCTCCTGCACTATCTGATCACCATCCTGGAGAAAAAATATCCCAAAGTCCTGAAGTTCCAGGAGGACCTCCAGAGCATCTCAGAGGCAGCCAAAGTCAAGTACGAGAACCTGCAGCTAGACTCCCTCTCCACTTGTTGGCTTTAAACTTTTTTTATTTTGCATTTAATATTCAGACCCTTCTCTCATCCTGTAGCATGACAGAGCTGGAAAAAGATATCAACAACCTTCGAAGCGGTTTGAAAAGCGTGGAGAGTGTGAGTAACGGGGATCTATGATATAATACATGTTCTGAATCATTCCTGCTCTTGGACTATATTTACTGCTCGACTTTTCAAGCTTTCGATTCATTTCTTCTCCCTGAATCGATGTCACTTGTAGGAGCTGGATTACCAGAAAAAGAGACCGCAGGAGCTCGGTGATAAGTTTGTGTCAGTGGTGAGTCAGTTCATCACCGTGGCCAGCTTCAGCTTCTCCGACGTTGAGGACTCTCTTACAGAGGCCAGGGACCTGGTAAGTCCTGGACTTGTTGGACTGGAGAACACCGCTGTCACTTTCTATACACACGCACCATGCTTGCAGCCCATTTCCTTTCCATGCAGCTGTTTCTACACTCCACGTTGACCTCATCAGTCACCTTTAGAGGAAAGCTAACAGCAGGAGTGAAGTGTTTTAGCTTCCTACCACAGCACTGCCGCCACTTTATTGGTCGGCCTGCTCTCAGCCATGTGCACAGGTCAAAAGAGAGAGCAGGAACAGAGGGGCGGGTATCGTTTTACACAGTTATGTCCAATCCTACTTTTGGCTTTGTGAAAGTCCTAATAGAGCCTTTATTCTCTTAGAAATGAAGATGTACTGAGTTGAAAGCAAAAATACATACAAAGAGTGATTTTGGAGCCTTTTAAAGGATGTTTTTAACAAGGAGAGTCCTGAGCATTTGGTCACATCAACAGCCTATCGTTGAATTTTTACATTTATAAAACTATACAATACAAGAAGTGTATTGATCCCCTAAAGGCAATTCGTTCTAGTACAGGGGGAATTTTTTTTTTTCCTTTTTTGCATTTTAATGTGCCTCTGTGTGTGTGTGTGTGTGTGTGTGTGTTTATTTGCTGTTTTGACCTCTAGTTTCTGTGAATCATTAACTTACCGTGTCCTGCAGTTAAATATTTGAAAGTGTGTACAGTAGTCCTCTGAAGAACATTCAAACTCTGTTAACAGCTCTTCAGTTGGGGCCCATGTGAGCCTGATATTTGGAAAAAAGTATCTTTCGAGTCATAAATGTACCATCTGTAACACTTAACATGACGCCTATCTCTACAACACATTATAAACATATGTATAATGCGTTATAATCACGTTATAGCACTGTATAACTATAGTTATAAACACTCATAAATGATCATAATGCTTTATAGCAATAATCACAACACATTATGAAGCATTTAATCATGACTTACAAGGTCGGGTATTCAAGTTTATAAGCAAATTATAACACATCATAAATATATGTATAATGTATTATCTTCGTTGGCATTGTCAGTGAGTTATTAACAGTTATAACACATTATAATACATGACCTTGTAAGTCATGATTAAATGCTTTATAATGTGTTATCATTATTGCTATAAAGCATTATGATCAATTATGAGTAACTGTAGTTATACGGTGCTATAATGTGATTATAACACATCATATATGTATATTTATAATGCGTTATAGAGGGCGTCAAGTAAAGTGTAACCATACTGTTGATGGTTGTGAGGAAGTAAAAACATTTAAATGCACATAGAAGTTTAAAAAAAAAAACCATTTCAAATCTACCTTTCCAGTTTGAAGTGCACCTTTGCTTTACACCTGATGGAGTTTGCATGTGATGCACAGAGTAAGAGAGTCTATGTTCTCAGCATGATCTCACATCTGGATGTTCTCCATTTTAACTCGCTGTGAAAATCCCCCTCTGACACACTGTCTTAATTTGGGCTCTGGCTCCAAACTCTGGCCTCGGTTGTAATCAGTAGCCGGTCAGATCTGGGTTTATGCTGGCTTCAAAGCTGAAATACTGGTACCCTGCTCTTATTTCAAAGAGCTGGGACTTAATGAGTCTCCTGTAAAACAGTCATAACAGAGTGAGTAAAACATGGTGTCCTGCTGTAAATCTAATCCCCTTCTCCTCTCCCTCTGTGCCCCCTCTCCCTGCTCCCACAGTTCCTCCGGGCAGTAAAGCACTTTGGAGAGGATGCCAGTAAGATGCAGCCAGATGAGTTCTTTGGCATCTTTGACCAGTTCCTGCAGTCGTTTGCTGAGGCACAGCAGGAGAACGAGAACATGAGGAAGCGTAAAGAGGAGGAGGAACGCAGGGCTAAAATGGAAGCTCAGGTATGTGACCGGTCCTTTATTTTCATGTATAGAAAAGCACAGACATTATCAAACAACTCGGCATTAAAGCACTCGAAAATCTTCCCGGTAGAAATATTCTTGATTTTTTAATCAGAGTTGAGGCAAGATAGAGTTAACAGTTTCAACATCAATCTGAACTTTAACTTCATTACGTTTGCTCAAGTTCTCCTCCCAGTGTTTTCATTGGACAGATATGAATAGTTCCTATGGCTCCATAGTTTTTATCGTATTACTTAGAAAGAATAGTTTAGAGGGAGGAACATGAATAAATGGAAATATAGGAGACGATTTTCAGTATATGTATTTTCTACCCTTTCAAAACAAAAGGTTGGTCACTGCATCTGCCTTTGAACAAATTCTGTAATAAGAAGTATTAAGAGCCCTTCTTTTTTTTCTGTTTATTTGTTTGTTTTTTCCTCTCGTCTTTGCCTGTCTATTGTCTATGACTATTCTTCCACATGGATTTTGGGTTTGATATGTCTTGGTATATTGTTGGGACTGTTTGTTATAGTTATTTTTAATACAGAGAATATATGTTTTATTTGTTAACTGAAAATTACAAGTAAAATATTTTTTAAAAAAGAAAGAAAGAAAGAAAGAAAGAAAGAAAGAAAAAACAAGGTAGGAAACAGCCAGTTAGCTTAGCAAAAGTCTTAGCTCTCTCTGACAGTAACAAAAGCTGCTTCTACAGAGGTAATGAGTGTTAAAATACAGAGCAGACACAGATTTTCAACTTGTTTTTGTAAATATTTGTGTCTGTTTTTAAAACGATTGTTAAAATCCAGTGTATTTAAATTATAAATAATATAAAGATGGTCAACATTAGCTACTGATTAGCTACACGTTATTTGCAGATGGGCTTACGTCTGTTGAAGGCAAATAACTGCTGACATTGATGTTTAATACATACATTTGTGCATCACTAACATTTATAATGATCAATAAAGCTCATTTAATGATCAAACTGTATCTGGCATATTTAGCACTTATAGATTCCTAAATGTAAAGTTTGTGAGCTCTGCCTACAAATATCAAATCAATCAATCAAATTTTATTTATATAGCGCCAAATCACAAAAGTCGTTATCCAAAGATGCAGATCTAGACCACACTAATTATTTGATGATTTACCAAGACCCAACCTTAAAATGGGACAGATTTGACCCATCTTAGCCAACACGAGTGACAGTGGCAAGGAAAAACTTCCTTTTAACAGGCAGAAACCTTGGGGAGGACCAGATCCATGTTAGACAACCAACTCGCTGCTGCTGAGTTTGGGAGAAATATCTTCTGTTGTATTTTGGCAATGCTACTTGCTTACTTCTCTTTTTTAAACATTTTTATATCAAGCTTAGCTAACCAAACTTTTAATACTTATTACTGATGATACTGATTATCAATTATTGTAAGTGTATCTTGCTAAGCAAAGAAAGAGGGGAGTTACCTGAGGTATTTCTTTTATCCTGAGGCCAATAACCAAAGCCAATATTTCTCTCTGTGTGCCTCCAGTTGAAAGAGCAGAGGGAGAAAGAGCGAAAGGCCCGCAAAGCAAAAGCAAACGGGGAAGATGACGGCGGCGAGTTTGACGACCTGGTGTCGGCCCTGCGGTCAGGCGAGGTCTTTGACAAGGACCTGTCCAAGATGAAACGGAACCGCAAGCGCTTCAACAACCAGACCACAGACTCAAACAGAGAGCGACCTATCACAAAGCTCAACTTCTAAACTGCATTGAGGTCATCAACCTTATTTCAACTCCCCCTAAACAATCAGTCTGACCCTCTGGGTTAGATTGACATGCACATTCCTCGGCACCTCCCTCCATTCCCACCCAGTTAGGCTTCAGAGGTGCAGCACCACACACACAGCGCAACATGTTCAGACTCTTCATCCTTTGTGATTTTTGATGTTTATCCAAGCAGAAGCCAAAAGTTGTTATCAACAACCAAACAGGAGGATTAGTTTGGTTAGATGAAATGTATCGTCGAGAAGCAGGATGATGTTTCCCCTCGCTGAAAAAGTTTTCCTATGTGTGTGTAAGAGATGTTTGATAGGACCTGCTCTGTGCTGTTTTTTTGTACATCGAAATCTATGCACAGAGTGAAAATGTGCAGCTCACAGACTCCTCCAGGGCTTGAAGCTCGATCCAAACAGGAAGATGATTCCAAAACACAAGGGGCCATTTTGTACGGACTGATTTCATAGATTGAGACAGGCTGCTGGATTGTTCGATACGATTTTTGAAGACAGACTGAATCTCCACTTCCTGATGACGCTGCCTCTCTGTTGCGGTCAGACCCATCCCAGAAGTGAACCGGGGCGTTTTAGACAGAAGTGTTTTCTACTGGAAGTGATGCAGCTACGAGGCAGAGTTTCTTTTCTATTCTTCATATTGACGTGCAGCCGTTATATATCTGATCTCTGTATGTTTATCTGATTTTTTTTGTTGTTGTTTTCCGGTTAAGAGCTGGCCTTAACTCTGTGGGTTCTAATTGTTGAGTAGGTACTCTTAAAGGCCTGGGCCTAATCTGCAATTTCTGAGGAAGTATGCACACGCGTGTCATAGATGATATATATCTATATATAAGGATGCGTGCTTGTTTCACATGCACATAGAAATCCATATGACTATGCTAAATGCCATTAAAACCATACCCTATCAATGCAATACACCCGTTTTCCCACTCTAAAGGAAGTGCTAAGTTTGTGTTAAGATAGATGTACTCCATTTTCCCTGCGATGGCTGGATTTACACTGCAAGCAAAACAACACATGAATTTTAACATGTCCAGATGTGATGCTTTCATTCTTGTAGAAAACATCACATGTGGACATGTTTCAGCAATGTGAATCCATCCAGTGTCAAACACTTCCATTCGACTTTTATAATTTAACTATTGCCTTTCATTGTACAATGACCTGATGAGAATAAATGGGAGAAAATAATTGACTGTCTTTTTACTATTTGAAGTGTTTTTTTTAATGTAGTTTTCACTGGAGCTACAGAGGATATGAATTACCACCAGGACTCTGTGGAGGAACATGTAGGCATTGATGGAAAAGACAAACACATTTCTTACTCCTAAAAAAAACACCATCAGCAGCCAGTCTGACTGCTCCACCTAGTGGTTATTATCTGCTATTAGAAATCGTACCTGAATGCCACCAACATCAAAGAGCAATCACACACCTAACAAAGGAAAATCTGATATTACAATCACACAACACATACCAAATAGATTTTTAAGTACTCTTTAGAAATTATCACAATTAAAATAATGAAAAAAGGTTTTATTTGAATTTTCAGACAAGAACAAACCTAACAGATTCGATGAAAGTACTGATGCACAAGTATTTATTGTGATACTACATCATGAGCTATCACAGAGCAACTAATGACATTAATCCTACTGTTTACCACACCTTTCAACTTATTTATTGTTAAATTGCTAAGTGTAAATATCACCATCTTTGACAAACAAGTAGGTATCAGAACTTGAGTCAGTCATTGTTTGACCACCTCAGATTGTTAAAGCCCCTGTGAGGGCCCTCCTGTGAACAAAGCAGTCTTTGCTGTTCTTCTCCTCTACATGCTTAAGTAGTGTCTTTTGACGAAATTAAAAAAGAAATCACTCTGACTTCTGACTAATAGTTGCATCGTTGTTTGTCAATATCTTATGTGAACAACATAACAAATAACTGTTCCTTTAGCTGCTTAGCTGGCCCCTAGCCTCCCACACTGGTTTCAGTCAATAGAAATTACAGTACAGAGTTTGTCAACCTTGTTGCCTATGGTCCTCTTATGCGTCTGTTTATTATAAAAATGCATCAACATGAATTTCAGTCAATTTCAGAAATGTCTGAATATTCCTCACAGGATCTTTGATAATTTATTAATAATCAGTTTTAAGTCTAATGTCATATTATTATAAGCGTAAAACCCTCAAAACATATTTTTTGTCCTTTGTGGAAACAAATGTTTTATCATTTGAATGACTGATGGAAACCACACAATGAAATTAACACAATATTGTTCACATAAAATTTTTACAGGCTTAAGATTGGCTGTAAATAAATGGGCATACCATTCTTACACTGTGTATTATAGTCCCAAAACACTTCCTTTTTCTTGAGTTTTTTGACAGGTCTAATGTGAATGAGACTCATTTCAATAAGAAGCCAGCTGACAGTTTGTCCTCAGACTCCTGCACCAAATGTGACACACCTGTGTAAAACGCTCTGCCGGCGACTTCCACCACTACAGCCTTGAAGCTGCCGCACTTTGTTTCCTAAAGAGAAACACAAAAGTTGTAACTTTTTCAAATGACCAAATGTTCCTCGCCTCTTCAGTTGTCTCCATGTCTGCATGATATTACCATTGAAAACATGAACAAAAGCCTTTTCCGAGAGCATACCCTCTAACAGGTAAAAAAAAAAAAAGCTATAAAGACACACTCACTAGCTAAAACTTTGCTAAAAAGCAAAAGAAATTTACAAAATTACGAGAAAAGCTGGAAATACTGCAAAATAATGAGAAAAAGATGAAAGAAAACAAGAGAATCACAACAAGGTTCCAAAAAGATGCCAACAAAGAAGAGAAATAATCAAGGAGAAGACTCATCAGACTGTTTGTCAGGGAAGAAATGACAAAGACATGGGAAACAGCTTCAGAAACATCAAAAAACTCACAACCAGACAATTATTATGATCATTCATGTGGAGGAGCTGTATTTGAAATAGTTTAGGACCTCACTTATTGACAAACACGTTAGAAAAAAACTGCCATACCTCTACTGCCTTCCCTGTGAACTGGGACCCAGTGGCTCCACTTTGAAAGATCCTGGTCTGATTCAGCTGGATCAGACCTTTGTGATACTGGAGAGCAACTCGAGCTGTAACACCAGATCCAGTAGGGCTTCGGTCCACCTGAGAAACATCATCAGACATTTAAAGATAATGACATGAGGTTCCACTTCATTAGCTTCGAGCCATGAACAACTACCTTAAACGTCACCAGATAGGCTTTTTTCCTCTAAGAATGCGTGTGGAGTAAATACCTGAGCTTCTGCAAAAACACAGACATTTGCAGTGGGATCAGAAGAATAATCATCTTTGCCATCGGTGAGGATTGTCCCATAGAGGAAGGCAAGGTCATCACTGGTCGGGTGGTGCAACTTCACCTGGGAGAGCGTAAAAAGACTGTGAACTTACATTCGGAATTAACTGAAGAAATTTGACCAAATATATTTGCACATGCTGTTGTTTGTCTGTCTCTCATTAATCTGCACCTAACAACCGGTAATGGAAAAAAAAACATTAAATGTCACATTGACTGAAGTAATCACTCTTTATTCTAAGAACTCCAAATATGCAAGTGAATTTATCTCAGACATTCTTAAGCACAAGTTTCTTAGCAGCTGGTTTTCCACCAAAATGTCCACATGGAATCATTCTTTCCATTAAAGCCGCGTAAATGCCTGCATGAGGTTTGAGGTTTTGCTACAGGTTCGTTTGAAACAGGTGTGACTAAGAGGACTGCCTCAGCATCCAAGACAGATTAGGGATTTAAACTTCACCACCCACAGAGTTGTCGAGGAAAATCTACAAATCCAATCAATGCAATCCTTCGACCAGACACGTATTATACCCTGAAATTCTTACTTGAGACTTGACAGCATTTGTCACCGCTGTAGCTGCATCCACCAGATCTCGAGTCCTGGACTTGTTTACATCGAGGCCAAATCTCTGGGCATCTACAAAGGCGTAAAAAGCTCCTCCATAGCTGATGTCCACCTTTACATCACCAAATCCTTCCACCATCACTGTAACATCTGATTAAAAGTGGATGAATCAGTTCTGCAATATGTAAGAACGGATGAAATAGTTTTTAGAGTCTTACCTGTGGCAAAGGCAAATGCAGGCACACTGAAGAACCTCACTCCTCCTGTTTTACCTTCAGAGTATTCAACAAACGCCTTCACCAGCCCGCAGGGACAGTGGATGTTCACCTGCGTCTCTGGTGACTGTGGTTCTTTCACCAGTTTGTAGTCTACAGCAAAGCGTCCAAGTGCAATGACGGCATGTCCACACATGGTGCTGTACCCTTCATTGTGCATGAACAGGACCCCCAGATCAGCCTCAGGCAGCTCGCTGTCAACGATCAGGGCTCCATACATGTCATAGTGTCCCCGAGGCTCAAACATCAGCACTTTTCTCAGGTGGTCCAGGTGTTCCCGGACGTAACGCCGCTTGGAGAGCACACTGTCACCTTTGACTACTGGGTAGCCACTGAGGATGACACGTAAAGGCTCTCCTCCAGTGTGCATGTCGACCACAGTGAGTTTACCCCCTTCATGAGGAGGGAGCTGCATGTCCATCCTTACACTAAAAAACAAATAAACAAGACAAAAAAGCAGCACACTGAAAAAGATCAGCAAAGGGCTTCCATTTTGATTTTGACTTAGATAATACCCCGAAAGCTGGTGTAATAACCTTACCATTAAAAAAGATATAATTCTTGATCATTACTTTACGGGATTTTGTGTTGGCTATCTTTGCCCGTTGGGTAATATGCTAATAAGTGTCAACGTGTGTTGTAGTATTTTTCAATTTTTTTAAAATTATTTTTCAGTCAGAGCCATAGACTGTATATAGAATGGACACCGCCTGCCTCCTCGCTGGGTGAAGCCACTCCGAGAACAGCACCATCTGGTGATGGGCTGCAGTATAAGTCATAAATCCCGCCTCCGCCAGCAAAGCTTATGGAGCTGTGGACAAACTTTAGAAAGAATATACAGAATATAAATTTTTCTCCCCCCTGTTTATGATGTTGACATGTAGTTACTGTCAGACTGGTTTGTGCTCAAGTCCTCTTTTTTCTGTGAAGCTCCGTTTTTAAAAGTTATTAGGGGGTATTAGTTATTGGCGTTCAGGGATTGCGTAGCTCACCCGGGGGATGTGCTGTTTGAGCCGAGCGTCATCACAGCGACTCTCTGCGACTCTTGCGCCGAATGCGCACAACGCTACTGCACAGCGCTGGTTTCAAGAAATGAAGTAAAATCCTGCAAATACTGAGAGCTTATTTGGCTTCAAATCTGTATACAGGCGGGAGGTGGAACCAAGTTGTCCATAGTATATACAGTCCGTGGTCAGAGCAGAAACCGTATTGGACATGGTGAACTCTGCAATTGAATATAGTCTAAACCAGTGGTTCTCAACTGGTCTCACTCTGGGACCCACATTTTCCCATGGTCCTTAAGTCGTGACCAACTTTTATAGAATTTAAATCAAGCAAATTTATTTATTTTTTATTAAAAAACCTTTAAATACTCTAATCTTTAACATAAATCCACTTGTTTTATTGAGTGAAGTGCATTTCAGAGCACATGAAGGGGACAACATGAGGAGAACAACTACTGAAGTTGCAAGTAAAGAAAATATCAAACATCTAATAAATATCACATTAAATATTTGCTTTTTTGACCAGCTGTTCGTGACCCATCCAGAACGTGTCCGCGACCCACTTTTGGGTCAGGACCCACCAGTTGAGAACCACTAAATTACACAAACTGCACGTTAATTAAGAGTTAAGATTGTGTATTTAATGACTTGATCACCTCACCAGTTATTGACGTTTAAAAATCTAACGAGAGAATAATTTCTGTATCTTTTTCACGAAGTTTGTAGGTCTTCAGTAGACGAAACATGTCAACGCAAACTAAGAAAAAAGTGTCAGAGTGGAGTTAGAGAAATTCTGTAAATATTATAACTGATTCAACTTTACAAATAAGTTTTTAATAGTTACCTGGTTTATTCTTATACTTTATTTCCAACCCAAACTTCAACAACCTCCTATGTTTTCCCCGTGTACACTGTACACGTGTTCCTGTTTATAGAGACGCTAAAATTGATGCATTTAGCGCCACCTCGTGTTCTGGAGGACTAGCCTGCACAAGTGATTACAAGTGCAGTTTAAAACATTAGAGAGGCCAGAAGAGGGTCGTTTTTCCCTCGTAGATTAATCTGATGATTTTTGGTGACATGTCATCTGCTGGTGTTGGTCAACTGTGTTTTACTGAGTCCAGAGTCAACACAGCCGAAAATCTACCAGGAGATTTTAGAGCACTTAATGCTTTCCTCTGCTGAGGAGCTTTATGAAGAGAGATTTCCTCCTTCAGGAGGACCTACTACTTGCCCACAGCACAAAACAGAAATGGCTTTGTGCCTGAGCAACCCACCATCTCACCTAACCTGAACCCCAAAGAGAATCTTTAGGGAATTGTTAGGAGAGAGACAGTCTACTATAAAAACTATAATATTTTCTTAGTTCATACAACGTTTAAATTTATAGAAGTAGAACCATTCTTTAGATTTTGTAATTAGAATGAAGAAATATTTTAAATTATCCATTAAATACTATTTCCACACCTGACCATTTACAGCTTACCCAATACGTTTTCTTTTGATTCTTTGATGCTTCTTTTGATATGAATTGAATCAGAGGAGACAACACAACACACAGTCAGCAGGCATCAGTAATTATTATTCATTTCACTTTACAGCTTCCCTGAATGCATGCAAGGTCATTTACTGTACATAAGTAATAAAATAGATGTGTTTTATCAGTCACATGCGCATATCTGTACAGTCACACATAAAACTAGAAGACATGTCGAAGTTAAGCATAAACCATAATGTTTGGTTGTATAATACCCATTTAGATTTGCATAGTGATGTGCAAAAGAAAGTCATTTGAAATCTTATGTGACCAAAAACGGTACTCGCATTCTACATGAATAAATTTGAAAAATAAAATCATATTCACAATTAAATTAAAACTTAATCCAAACGTATCTCAACAAGAGTAAAACAAGTTCAGTTCAGTCACCTGTTCAAATATTCACATGTTGTCTAAGAAGATAATATGAGGACATTGACAGAGATAGACTGCTCTAAAATAAAACATTTTATTAACTGTATGATAACTAATTTTAGCAAATATGACCATTTTTGCCTTCTTATCACTATTTCACATGCATGAGAGAAAGCTTAAACAAAAGATCAGCTTCTATATAACTCATAAAAATGATTGCATAGAGAAATGACTAATGCAATCAAAAGTACACCAAAATTATTCACCTGTCAATTTACTTCCTGCAGCTAACTGTGTTTATACTTTTTTATTGTTCTGTAAAAACAAGAAAAAGGGGGAAAAACTGGCATCATAAAGAAGTGATCACATATTATCAGAACAACTAAGATTGAGGCCGTAACATTGTAAGGCACACATCATTACCTGAAAGTGAATGACTAAAAGTGGTTTTCACAGTCACTCAACTGATCTTAGAAGTTAGAAAGTGATTCTGAAAGTTTTACTAAGAGCATCAAATTAACATCAAGAAACTGCATGACGAAGAAAACAGCAGAAAATTTTGTACGGTTTGGGGAGATATGTGTGTACGTAAATGTCATAGGAGAGGAATGACCTGCGTGGTTCTTAGTTGGGTGGTGGTGGCGATGGGGGTGTATGGGTAGTCTCTCAGCGTGTATGGGATAAGGGAAAGCAAATCTCAGTTTATGGCTGCAAAACGAGGCTCATTCATCTGATACCTCCACAAACTCTGGGCGTAACGGTCTCACATATTCAAACCATTTTGTCCAAAATTTAATAAACACATTTTTCTGAAGACGGAGTCAGAATGTGATCTCTCCCATAATATAAATATCATTCACTATATCCATCCACTCCTGAATTGTGGGGGACTCAGGGAGCAAGCATCACCTCGCGAGCGCTTTTTTAACAGCAATTATCAAAATACCAAATAAATATTTATCCGACCATCCTATCAGAACTTTGGTCTTTCCTAGAAATAGTGTTGAAAACTCAAAAGTCAAATCAGCATTGAAAATGTTTTCACTATTCTGTGAAGCTCCGCCCAAAAGCGCTGTATAACTAGGCATTCCCAGAAAAAAAATGCCAGTAGTTAGCTGCCTGAAGCCCACCCCGTCTCCAACATCAGTATTACACTCTCCAGTATATGCCTTCTGTTTTGGTGTAATGAAAGATCGTACCAGGCATTCCCACCCAAACTTTTTTCTTTCCCTTCCTCCCCCTTTTTATTTTATTATTTCCATATACTTAATTTGTTTGCAATTTATTAATTTATTTAAACTGTAAACACTGGATGGCTGAGAAAAATGGCACTGCCTTATTATTTTTTGACATGTACTGTCATTCCTAAAGAAAGAATTAAAAAATAAACTACATGACTAAAAAAAAGACATGAAATATGTTTTGAAAGCTTTTAACTTCACTTAAGTTCCCCTGCATTTTTACTGATTGTCCTGTCAGGCTTAAAAGCCTTCATCAGAGTATCATTAGTGAGATAGGTAGAGCTTCAGTTGCTTATAAATCTTGTTATAAAATCTGTTTGTCCTGTTGCTTGTGGCATCAAAAGGAGCGTAGAAGTACTTCAAGTAAACTGTGTGCCTACAAGACGAATCCCTGGGCTCTTGCAGTGAATGAAAAGGATTTTTACATGCGGTGAATCATTAATGCAACAAACTTCTTTGGCAGTCTGGCGTGCAAACTGGTGAGTTTGTGAGATTAGGAATTTCAAAAAGGTCCATCGTCTTTTTTAAAGGAAGCAGCGACTGAGTCTTGATTTTTTACTCTGGGTTTTGGAGACGACGTTGGCGGTAGTGACAGTCTTCTTTTCACTGACAGCAGCCTGAGGACCTCGCTCACCTGAGACTCAAGCACCACCAAGCGCCCGCTCAGGATCTGAATGTCTGCTTTCAGCTCCAGTTTGGCTTCATGCAGTGTGGCGTGAAGGAGTGCTTGTTCAGGCGCAGGCTGAGTGAAAGATTGTTTAAGGGGGTCAACTCCAAGGCTGAGTCCAAATGGGTTTTTCTCCATGGGGCTCCTTTCCATCGGGCTTCTTTCAAATGAGCTTCTTGAATCTCCGGCTCGGTCGATGCGCAGGTCGCTCTTGGTGATGCCGCTGTCACATGAGTCTGTTTTGTGTAGGGCACTTGTTTCTTCACCTACTTCTGCAGCACCGTTTCCACTCTCTGTCCCCCCTGTCTCTCCACCCTCTTCCAAATCCTGGTTCTTGTTGGCAGAAACTACCAGTTCAGGTGATCCTTTGGACCACTCCTCTTTCTTCGGCTGCTTCTCAGGCTCCATCACAGGAGGAGGGGGTGGTGCAGCTGTCGTGGCATTTCTAAATTTTGCCCATCCTCGAGCACCTTTCCTGCTGCTAACACTGCTTGCTGCTCCCTCTCCACCTGCACCGCTGCTATTCACAGGGTGGGACACCTTATTCTCCACACAGGGCCTCGGTTTAGACTCCTCAGCCCCCTCTGTGCAGCCCTGCTCGGACTTCTCCGTGTGCACAAATGCTTGTGGAGGTGCAGCCAGGTCCTCTCCTGTGCCCAGTGTATTATTCTGTGCTGCATGCTGCTGAGAGGACACTGTTTTTGAGTTGGAGTCGACCTGCACACAGTTATAGTCACAGTAATCATTGAACTCCCCAGGTGTTTGAGCATCTCTCTGCTGTCTGAACCTCTGGAACAGCTTGCGGACCGGGTGATCGTCAGGAATGGAGAGGCTCACCTCGGTCCTCTGGCGCTCCTGCTCTCTCTTCACATCTGCGATCTTTCTGAAGATGATCTGCAAGAGAGAGAAACTGTGCATGAGCAGAGTAATGGGATATGCACACCCACATTTGAATTACAACATAGGAGCCGTGCAGAGTATGCATATATAATGCAGCTTGATATAAAAGAATACCATCTAGATCTGCTATGCATGTATGAAATATTGAAGACTTAAAAGCAGCAATGCACAAGGGAAACTGTTAATGGAGCAATAATGGAGGCCATAAGTGTCTCTAAATCTGCTAAGAATGCAAACTAAGAAGAACCTAAGTCAACTTCTCGACATCTCCTTTATCGTTACTGTTCAGTTCGATAATATTCATTCATTAGAAGCCTGCATGCAAAGTGCATTTGCAGTCCTTAAGGCAGTTATATCTATATCCAAATCCCTCCGCTTAAATGTTCAGGGACTACTTTAACTGCTAATAATCAAAACATATAAACATACTATATTTATTCTTCTTATTATGTCTAGGTTAAACTCAAACAACCGACTGAGGTGCTGAAGTGGGATAGAAAGCTCAATAACTGTCTGCTCTACATCTAATCTGGCTGTGGTGCCCACGCCCAGAAGAGTCCGTCTCCACAACTTCTCGCTCACTTTTACAGTGGAAAAAAAAAATATTTGGACCAAAGCAGCTCCATAATGAAGAAAAAGCATGAAAAAGCAGCAAAAAACATCACCTATCTCAATTTTAGTTTGTGTTTTCACATTTAGATGTAGACTTTTGTGCATGCGGGTAAACAGGGTGCTTAAGTATAAAGAGGGCAGAAAGAAATTTCAAACCTATGCAGTTTCTAAAGCCGCTTAAATAAATAATAGATGGCTTTATTTTCATTGGATACATTCAAGTACAAGCCATAAATCTTTCAACATGTCACCATAGTTTACCCTCAAATAATTTAGATTTAGGGCAGATGTACATATACTGTTTTATTTCAGTGAGATTACATAAGCCCTCTCAAAGTGGTGCCACCACAGCAAAACTACTTACAGCAGTAGATTTTCTTCATAAAAATGCATAATTTAGACTGTAACATGCAGAAGTTTTCAAATAAGCCGCTCTGAGCAAAGAGCAAAACAACCACATGTGACCCTCAAAGAGAATTCTTATTATCAGTATGTATTTCATTATATATGTCAAGTTAATCCCATGGGATAAATGAGCAGCCTACTGTTCAGACTGGAAACATTTCATCTTAAAGCCACAAGGAGATTTACTTGTGAAAGTTCCATTTAATATTAATTAGGTGCTTAGATTGATATCAACTAATTTTTGAAAAAAAAAGGCGCAAAATAATCAACTTTGACTTATATATTAGTTCTTTATTAGAGCAAATGGTGGGTTGGTATTTACAGCAAGAGTTGGATACTTACAAATAAGTTTGAAGTTGGTTTATGGTGTTAATGGCATATTCTGTTAGTTTTATGTCCCGTCCGAGTCACATCTTATGGTAGTGTTTGTAATATTTACACCAAATGGAATATTCTATTCCAGGAGTTCGTGATATTTATGGATAATCCCAGAGATGTGGCACACATTTTGATGCTCTAGATGGGCCACTCCAGTCAGGAAAGTCTAAAAACACAACCCTAAAGAAACTTCAAAACAAATACCCAAATTTCAACCAGACCCATCAGTGTTGAGGAGAACTGGAGAGTGCCTTTGCAGTCAAAAGAGCTGATCATGTCCTTTTGGATACTATTGGATAATAATGGACTTTAACTGTCTCCTCGATTAAGAAATACTAAATGGTAAAGTGCTTTCTCTAGTCATCAGACCACTCAAAGCACTTTTACATCACATATCACATTCATTAATTCACACCACATTCACACTGAGGTGAGGCTGCTATGGAAAGAGCCCACTAATCCATTCACACACCACTGGACGCAGTCGAGCCAGTGAGGGAAGGTGAGGTTAAGTGTCTTGCCCAAGGACACTACTACTGAGCCACAGCCACCCCTGACACATCGCACCCGTTAAAATGGTATCCATTGAGAATTCAAGAGGGTTTTTTTTACCCGTTTTCGTAGATTGCAGGTGAGGATGAGGTTGCGGGAGAACGTGTTGGCAAAAGCCGTGTAAAACTCCAGTACCCTCATCAGGGCGTCCCTCTTGATGACATGCAGGTCACAGTAAGTCAAGGCTCTAACATTTGCACAAGCCCGAGCCATTGTGGTCTCTTTCCAGAACACGTCTCCAAACACATCTCCTTTTCCTGTAATGGGAGATAGAGATGACATGCTGATCACTTCACTAATAATACAAACGTCTCCTGTATGGCATACAACCGCTATCACAGACTTGGTCCAATCTACCTCACTGGGGGGCACAAACTCTATCATACTGTCACTCTGCTGTGTTGCAAATCTAACAAAAAGGAGTTAAAAAACGGAGTAATGTTCATTGGTATCACTGTACTGCTCTGTATCAGGCCACATTTCAAGCTAAAACAATATATTTCTCTGGTAGACAAGTGTTTGTGTTGTCATCTGCCACTTTGGCTAACATTAATACAAGCTAGAGAGTGGTGCTAATGTTTGAGAAGTGTGTTTGACAAATTAGAAAAAGCCGCCATTCAGAGAGACCAAGGAAATACTTATGTTACACGTATATGTTATATAATATCTCATGTTAGCTGTTGCAGGGCTCTCAAGTCTCACGCACTCAGCGTGAGACACACGCATTCCCACCTGTTCACACGCTCACACGCCACACATCGTATTTCTCACGCATTTAAATGAACATGGTGATGTCCACCAAGTTGCACCTCTTTATGGAACAGGTACGAATCAACTGAGTTCCTCCGAGAGTTCAGAAGCTGCGTGCCACGCGCAAGCCAATCAAATAAAGTATATCTACTGAACAGCCAATCAAAAAGCAGCATTGCTGTATCCGGGTAGATTTTGATATCTTGCGGTTTGACTACAGGAGAGGACAGACACTCGCCGTAATAGAGCAGGTTTTTATAAGGACGAGATAGACCCGATGATTACAGTAAGTCAGTAACCTACACATGCAGAGACCTCAACACCTCATGGCATATAAACTCATATGATAAACTAAAGCCCTATGCTATTGCTATTAACAGCTGTATTGACGGATTTAGCCTCCGTACAGCCATTTCCAGCCATTTTCCCCTCCACAAAAGCTGCATTTCTCATATATCTCAAATATAAGTTCTGATACTCATGACAGTGTAATGCTCATGTACCAAAAGGTTAAGTATCTCCATGTTTGTGAAACCTATACTAAAGTAAAATTCATCTAAATGCTCCACAGTGCAGATTTTAACAACTTTACGACTTAATACTTATAATTAATGATTTTATTCTCCCAAATCCCAAATCAGGAAATCTCACTCTAAGCTTAGTTCAAAACTTGAGAGCCCTGCTGTTGCCTGATAAAAACCAAAGAATTTTCAGGTATGTGTATATTTCAAAGGCACAGTTAGCATTTATCCTTTTTTAAGCTAACAGTTTTTTAAGCTAACAGCAGGACAGTAGATGATGGTTAGAGCTTTTTACCTGCTTGTATATCAAAGAAGGCAACAATTATAGTGACAGATAGTGGCACCACAGCATACAATGATGTGACAGCATTTGACCTTCCCACCCTGAACATGATGTCTGAGGAAAATGGCCGCTACATGAACATGCTTCCTCCTAATTACCTAGTATTGCGATGACCTCATCATCCTGTATGACCTCCAGTGATCCAGACACCACAAAGCAGAGTGTGTCTACACTCTCTCCAATGTGGAAGATTAGGTCTCCAGGTGCGCAGTGTGTGGTCTGAAACTCGACAGCCAGAGAGCGCAGACAGCCGTCACTGGCTAAACGAAATGCTGGGTGGTCATTGAAGACCTGCCTGTTGAGGTGGACGCAGATGTCTGCACGCATGTCTTTGGGACAGATTGCAAGAACCTAAGATGGTGAGATATTGAAGAGAGTTTAGACCTAAGATTTCCTTTTGTTTAACGGCGAGCGAGTAATCAATATATCATGAAAATCTCATGAGAATAAACTTTTATTATGTCTTATTAAACATTATTATGTTAACAGACGTTTGTTTTGGACCCTCTATAATAATACCTTATCTGTATCGATGCCCTTTGACATAGCCCAGGTGGATACGATGAAGTCCATGACCCTCTCACTCAGACCTTTGGGAACCTGGTAAAGCTTTAGGAAGTCACGCACGTTGTTTAGCATCTCATGGTAGCGGTTTGTGTTAGTGTACATCTGCTGGAAGATGGTGGTGACGTTTCCAAAGATGGTGGCGTACAGCAGAGCTAAAACAAAGATGACAAAAAAGTGAGAGCGACACCATGAGATTTGTGGAATTAGGGTTAGGCAATTGTGATCATTAGGATTTGTTTAAGTATACGGTCTGACAAACTTTCAGGTAAAACATTGTGTGGTTTTAATAAAATGTTTCCTCAGAAAACTATTTGGCAACTAATCTCCAATTTGGGACCTTTTTTAAAGTAATTCATTAAGATTATATGCAAATGTTGGGAAGCTTTGAAAAGGTGAGTAACCTAAAAAGACATGTTGATTATGTTAAGTAATAAAATGAGAGAAAATTTGAAAAATTGCAACATATTGAGCTATTGTCAGGAATTTTGGGCACTTTTAGTGCTTGAAGGGTTAAACAGTATATAATACTGAAAATTGTTATATGTCTAGAGCAGGGGTGGGCAATCATGTGCCATGGAGGGCCGAGAGGCTGCAGGTTTTCTTTCTAACCCAAAACTCCACCAGGTGATTTCACTGATTACCTTACCTCCAAACAGAGAGCAGGGACTAATCAGTGAAATCACCTGGTGGAGTTTTGGGTTGGAAAGAAAACTTGCAGCCTCTCGGCCCTCCATGGCACATGATTGCCCACCCCTGGTCTAGAGTGTCCTTTTACATGTAACTGGAAAGGGCAATGATGCATGGGTGTTAGAATCCTTCATGTCTGCTCTGACTCCACTGAGGAGCAGAAGGCACGCCTGCTCAGGCTGCAGCAGTCAACCACAGGTGTAGCCACTGTGGCCTGATCAGGAGTCTATAAGGACTCCTGAACCCATTGTTCAGTTTGCTCTGCTGCTGACATGTTTCACCCTGGCTGTCAAGTGCGTCAAAGTGAGTGTTGTACAATGTATTTAATTTATAGACTGTTTTGAAGATAATTTAGATTGTTTCATCTAATCAAGTTTGTGTTAAAGGCATTGTTTAATAAGATTCTGATTACTAAGTCAAAATTATTGAGAATTACTTTGTTGTTTACAGATAACCAAGTAATAAATTATGATAATATTTTTCCTTCTTTGTTAAATACAGAAAACACCACTGGACAGCTTGTAAATAAATCCTTTAACCTTGTCCTCAGTTGATTGATTCCTCAACTTCCATTGCTGTTGATTGACTCCAACCCTATCAAGTACCTATCATTAAAACAATGGGAGCTAGTCATTTGAATTGATAACAGGCAAAGTTCAAGGTGTTACAAAAGGTTAAAATGACTGTGGAATACCATCAGAGCTGTTATAATTATCGCCAGTATGTCATAGGTTATCTCATTTTAAAGGACATTCCAATTAAAAAAAAGAGGTGTGCACAAATTGACCCAACTATTGCAAATTATAGAGCAAATAATGTGACTTAGTGAAGTTGTGTCATTTTTAGTGGTGGATCAAGCCTCTGTAATTTTATTCATAATGCAAATATTCTTTAGGAAGAGAAGTGAGCTGCAGCACTGCTGTGACCTCAAAGAGTCAGTCAGCATCTCTTATCAGCGGTTTTAATCATTCAAGAGGAAAGAGTCGTCTCCAGTTGATACTATAGGATCTCGGAGGTTAGGATACATGACTAAAACCGAGGCTCATTGTCCTTTTACTACACTCCAGCCTGCAGGGAAACTCTCCCTTTGTCCTATTCTTCTCGCATAATTAAACCCCTGTATCTGTAGCAGGAGATTTATGGGCTGTAATGGAAGGCGACACTTCATTGTGACTGAGTGATCTTCGTGATGGCAACACCACAAGAGTACTGAGTGTTTACTTTTGGAAGTACAGACCTTGAAGCGAGGCTGTCAGTTTGGGTTTCCCTCACTGTTTTCATTGCATCACTTTACATGCTGTTTCAGAGTGCGATAAAGGTCACTGCATGAGGGCGGATCGTGACAGAGGAACTGTAAAGCAAAGGCTGACAGCGAAGGCAGTGACACTAAAGGTGAAGCTATTACTGTAACTGCAGTGTGATATAAAAACACAGACACCTGTGTAAAAATAGAGCTCTCTATTTTTATACAGAGGTTTATAGTCATCCAAATGAGGTTTGACCGACTCTTTCATTTCCTGTGATTAGAGCTTTCTTAAAAGTTGACTGTTCCTAATTTCATTAATCAAAATTCAAGGAAGGCAAGATAAAGTGACTTTAATATTAACCAGTTCAATAATTACAGGTACTTTTAATGGGCATTTAAGAAAAAATTTAGAGAAAATTAAGCAACTAATGGGTGCTATCAATTAGCCTGTATCAATTCAATTAGTTATTTCACAACAAGCCATACGGAGAATAAGATGTTGTTTCAACACATTTCTAAAACCTAAAATTCACTTCAGAAGACGCCACTTTTCTAACAGAGAACTGTGATGACCAACCGCCAGACAGACCCTCAAAGTGGGGGCCGGTATAGCCACCAAACATGTCACTTTTTGTTATGGCCAAAGCTGAGTCCTAGCACTGCACAGTGGCTCGAATGGTCAGGCTGCAGCTAAATATAAGTCATCTGCAGTCATGACGCTCTGTGAATGACTGTGTAATATCGAGAATCATCAATAAATTAATCACTGAAATAAATGTTGATCATTTAAATGTTTCGGAATCCGCAACCCTCTCTTGATCACTTACAGATATAGTTTTAATTGCCCTGTGGAGGAAGAGGCTTGAAGGAAACTATTTGACAGAATAATACTTAATCTCTCGATGTACATTGTCCCTGATCAATTCCTAGAGTACGTTTACATTATAGTTAAAACACAGGGTAAGGGAATTTCCAATATCTCTGCAGCTGAAGCATTCTTCCTAATCTTAATCCATTTCAAAAGAAAGAATGTATCTCAAAATGATGCCCGTTGATGATAAGGTTGAATAAATAATACACAGTTAAAGGCAGCTCTTACTGGGATGGCTAAATAAATGTATTTGCTGGAAGGTCCTGCAGCCATGGATTCATAACATGTTGCTACACACACACACACACACACACACACACACACACACTCACACAAAAGGCAAAACATGGGGGCATGCAGTGTATAACAGGCTTGTCACATGCACAAAGACAGAAAAGTGCAGAACACATAATGTGTGACAAGCCTGAGAAAAGTCACCTTGTACACAGTCCATTTGTTTCTGAAACAAAGGAGCTTTTAGGAAGACCTCCCAGTTTTATCATTTTTGTCTATCTGTACTTGATAACCTCAAATGTTTTCTGTGCTTTAGGAATTCATGTTGCTGGCTTGCTCGAATAAACAAGTTCATTTACACTGATGCATGTCATTATCATAGAGATAGTCCCTTACTCACTAGCTGACCTAAAACCTTTGACTATCTGTTGGTAGAATCAGCCATGTGTTGATTGCTTTGAGCGTCTCTGCAGATTTTTCTAAACCTGTACAACATCCCCATATGTTGCTTTACAGGCCTCTGGCAGATAGCCAGGCAGACTGTGTAGCACATTAGCGTGTCTTGAATCACATGCAAGTAAATGCATCCAGACTGTTACAGCTCCTGCAAGGTTGCACTGGCACGTCATGAATGCATGAATGAAATGAAGCAGCAGCATCAAATAGTGTTTGCGTTGTTTGTTGCACAGTGCTAAGGAGAACAAATGAGGAATTTCAACACAGCTGTTTTTCTACCAGCATACATCAATCATAAAAGTCAATGCTCTTACAGGATATATAAACTAGCGGATAATGACACTAAGAACCGCTCTGCTCTCGCATTAAGTTGTTCAGATAAACACTCTCTTTTTGCTAACAAGCTAGGCTGGTCATAGCTACATTTAATGAGCAAGTTGATATGCGGTTTTATCTGACAGCCCAATTTTTTTTAATTACATTTAATATTCACTGAAGATTATTGTTTTAAGTTTATTTTACACATTAAATTAGCTCGAGTATTTTGTGCACAATATCTCTCTTAGCGTTAGCTTGATGCAAACAGATAGAGTGCCACAGTCTTAACCATGGGCTGTGTGAAAGAAGTGGATAAAGTCCAAGAGGAGTCACTCATTTGTGGACCAAGGATCAGATGTTCAACATTATGAAATTTGTCTTCCTTTTCTATTAGCCAGAAGTGACCAATTATAAATCAATTAATCATTTTGTCTTTAAGACAGACAATATTTTACAGTACCATGCTGTATTACAGACAGTTGAGTTATTTAGACAATGGTTCCTCAAGTAAAATGTTACCTGAGTTTATTAGTCATGTGAAAAGTAGGATTATGTTGTTTCCATTTGACCAGGCCTTGGATTACCACCTCATTTACTATCAAGAATGCAGGTTTAACGCATGTTGGCTTTACTTGTAAAACCAAAAGACTGCCTCGACTTCTGATGGTTCAAACTAAATCACACTTATCAATAGCATAAAGGAGAGGAAGGAAAACAGTGGCCACTTTGATGTTGGAAGCTTCACTTTGAGCTCAGTTGATGGGTCTCCACTAGGTGTTTAGACTTTTTACTGAAACTAGAAATTGTAAGCCCTGTGTTAATAGGAGCCTGTTTTAATGTGTAGAAAGAGTGAGGGTATTGTTGTGTTCGGATGCTACATAACTTTTTTTACTTCGTCATAACCTTCTGACACATACATAACCACTCAATCCCAGAGGAAGGAAAAGGAAATACTGAATGTAACACATTTTATGCAAAGTAAAATATTTATGAATACTATTTTTTGTATGATATGTAATTTTAAGCATAGTATACTGACTGATTTCCAAGACATGCTCTTATTCAACTTTCAGTCTGTAATTGGTGATGTACTTACAGCCGACCATCATCATTGCTACTGAGAAGATTTTCTCGCCGTCTGTGGCCGGGGCGATGTTTCCAAAGCCGATGGTGGTGAGACTGGTCATGGTGAAGTACAGAGAAGAGATGTACAGTGTGTCCTTGTTAGGCCCACCCTCCCACTGTCCTGTCCCGCTGGCATTGTAGCGGTATGGAGTCCCGATGCTCAGGGCCAGCTGGTAGAGCCAGCTGTCTGTCTTTATTGTGTTGGTGGTCTCATCGATGACCTCGTAGTCCCCGATGCTGTACCAGATGCAGGCCAGCCAGTGAGCCACCAGACCAAAGACGCACACCAGCAGGACCAGAACAGCCGCTCCGTACTCCAGGTAGTGGTCCAACTTGCGGGCCACTCGGCCCAGGCGGAGTAGGCGGATCACCTTGAGAGAGCTGAACAGGCTGCTGAGACCCTGGAGGAAGAGGACGCCAGTCAGACCCAACACACCGTGAAAATGTATGAGAATTTTTGATGATCCAAAATCATTTAACTAGTTTGATCTTTGGAAAAATGAATACAAACGTGTTTTCGGGGGAGGTTTCTACAATACTGAATAGAATATGTTGGGGTTTTGGACTATTTTAGTCACTCTGGGGCAGAAAAGAATGAACTCTAACCAATTTCAGAGGCAGATGTTGGAACAAAAATCAACTTGAGGGGGAAACATTGGGAGAACAAAATAAAGAAATGAGTTATTAGTCTCAAGATAAGTCTGTAAATGCTCCAGCTTTGGTTTCCACCACCTTCGAATCAGAGTATTCAACTTCTTAATGCTTTGCTACATCCACTGGCTCGGCTGTAACTTGTCAGTTTACTTGTTTAGTGTTGGACAGGTGGAATATGTGTTTTTTTTTATTTGTCTGTTTGTTTGTTTTTTTGGACCGTTTTTACTGAAAGTCAATGCTGGAAACCACACCAGTTCAATCTGTGAGCCACACATTAAAAACACTGGAATTAAAGATGTTACATTTCTGCAATTTGAATGATAACCCTTCAGTCAGAGATGTGATTGGAAGTCTAACATCCAGTGAGGTAAATGATGTATTGTTTGAATCAAAAATGATTGAAGAAGCAGTAAAAGATTGATTTCCTTACTGGGAGCACAGAGTCTTCAGTCCGCGTGGTATTTCTGTGGAAGTTTGAGGACTCGCGAATGTGATTTGCTGGACTCCGAGTTGTGATGATAGCCTTTGCAGAAGCAGTCAGACATATTTCAGTGGTTTTTAGCATGCACAGAGTAAATGCATAAGCTATTAGTTCAGGAAATCATTCAAGAGTTAAAACAGTCTAAAATTTGACACCCACCTCGTCCACATGTTCAAATGCGTTGATGATGTCATAGGGTAAACAGGACAGCAGGTCAATGACAAACCACGTCTTCAGATAGTTCATTCGTATCAGCCGTGCATCTGAAATCACCTCGCCGTTGGGACCTACAAAGGTGGTGTGGAAATTGAGCACAATGTCGATGAGGAAGATGACATCCACCACACTGTCCAGCACCAGCCACGCCAGGTTGTTCTGCTTGATCTTGAAGGAGACATTGTAGGGCACCATGATGGCCGTGTAGAAGGTGAGGATGAGGATGACCCAGTCCCAGGTGGTCTTGAAGGTGCAGTAGTGGAGGATAATATGTGGAGGGGTCTTAGGGGCCTCCTGTTTGTACTGGGGGAGAATATCTGATCCCAGCTGGAGAGCCTTTGGATGAAATAAAATGGTTATTATCATGAGTACAGAATCTCTCTAGAGGTTCTAAGACTCTCTGACTCTCAGTAGTAATATTACATCTACAGTGAACACTGAACAAACAAGACACTGGTGAAATACTGGTGAATCTGCACTGATCATTTTAACAGCCTTGAACTGGGTCTGTTACACCAGCGCACTTAATAAGCCATCTTCTTTAGTAGATTGTGTCAGATTCTTTGTAGATCGTGTCAATCTGCTTTTATGTCTTACTGTAGCCACCCTTTATGGTCACTTATACTTATATACACATCTTTTTAGAAATGCACATCCTCTTTAAAGAGCTATTTGAACAGAGGTGTTTCAGGAAAGTCATACTGAATAAAAAGAAGTGAACTACAGAGCTTCATCCTGCTAAGTTCTCCTTTGGGGTTAAAAAAAGTGCAGTTTAAACACATTTGTATTTTAAAAAAAAACCTAATTCTCAAACTGCTCTTTTATTGATTTAATTTGTACATAGATACACAATGTTTAAAAGGGGACCTTAAAACCTTGTCTCTGCTCACCTCGGCCAGTCTGGAGGGCTTGTGGCTGACCTCGGTCTGGCTCAGTGGCGCTAACTGCTGCACCAGATTACGGTTGTTAGTCAGTGCACGGGTCAATCTGGCAAACTTCGTCCACCCTGCTGTAGGGCAAAAAGTGTGATGTTACACAGTCATCAAGCAGAGTTTTTATGAACACAAAGTCAAATTAAAATAACCAAATGAGGACATTTATAATTCTAACAGTTTTTATTTAATATAGACAGTAGTTGATACAAAATTCACTCTCATGATGATGAGAATACCTGTTATATTTATTGTTAATCAAATTTAAATGGAAGTGTGTATGTGGAGATGAAAGTGCTTTTTTGCTATTACTTTGTGAATAATACTTTTTTTCATACCCCCCATTTGGCCTGAGTGTCCTTTGTTTCTGCCTGATGTATATAAAAGCCTTTGTGGCTCACAAAAATCCCTCTGGGAGATGGCACAGCCAGACCCACAGAGACCAGTGTTCAGTGACCCGGGCACACAACACCTGGACTGTTTTATGGTACAAACCAGGAAGCAAATGCCCGTTACGTCACAGTAATTCATGTGTGCTTCAGACTTTTGGCTGCTCTCCCTGCTCTGTTTGGTGAAAATTTTGCTAAAAATAGCCCGGACTGAATCAAGACTTTCACTTGACAATCATGTCGTCTGAGCATAATGTCTATGAGGAATCAGAAAAGAGGATGAACTCCAAACAGTCTGAGAAACTGAATGCAGGTAGGTTAAAACCATACGCTCTGGATACAAGCTCTGTCTCACCTCTTGTTGCCTCATCTTCAATGGGCTGTTTGAAGACTGTGATGTCTCTGAAGGTGCAGAGGAAAAGCACCACCTTGTCATTTTCATTTCTGATGGGAGCAACCTGCATGTAAAGCCATATTGGGGTTCCTGTAGGTCAAAAAGGATCAAATGTTTATGTTCAAAACAACAAATTCACAGTTATTCATACATTTCATGTTTACTCTTGTACATAAATCAGATATAACAGTGATACTTACGGTTTTTTGTATAGAGTAGCACCTCATAGAAGTTGGACTCATAGTTATCAAAGGTCCGTCTAATACTATCTATAGTTTTCTTATCAGTCAGGTCACCATACATGAAACTGCAAAATAATAATGAAGAGATTATAAAAACAAACAAAGAAAACTTGTAAAAAGAGGGGCAGTCAGACAGTCAAACAAAGTGGACTGACACTTTTTCTTCTTCAATGATAAATCCTGTTAGCTAGATATAAAACAGAATTATCTAACTTTTTTTCCAGGTTTGACCAATACTACCCTTTGTTTATTTAAAGCATTGTGAATAATAAGGTTTTGTGCGATATATGTTACTTTTTCCTTTAGTTTGTGTTTCTCCATTTTGACTGGGCTTATTGTTTCTTTGTTTTTATCATCTTTAGTGGGAGAGACTGTGTAAGTGGTAAGATGTGTGCAGCACTTAAGCTCAAGACAGATTTCACAACAAGGGATGATTGTTTATCATTATGTTTTGTACATTTTCATATCAAATCGTCCCATTTTATTTCGTTTTTCCCATTGCCTTATTGTATCATATCATTTCTTGTTGAATCGTAACATTAAGTGACGCATCATATCTTGCACAAATATATCATACTAGATCGTAATTTAAGAAAACATAACGCAACACAACACAATGAAACGCAACTTAATGTAAGATAACAATGATACCATATTAAACATGCACTAATAAATCCGCCGGCCAATCAATCAGCATCGATTTCCTCAATTTCGGGGGATCAGTGATCGGCTAATCTTTACATACAAAATCGATTTTATCCACCAATCATATCTACCTCAGCAAAGGTCTGAAAGTCAGCCATTGTAGCTTTTTGCTTTGCCAAAATGACAGGCCCGCCCACCAGGTCATGTGTGCACACACGCGTGTGTCAGCGCCAGCGGCATACGAAACAGTCATTCGGAGCATGATCAGCCAAGAATGTTGAACTCACTACAAGGAAACCTAAAACTCAGGACAGTTTATTGGTGATCGGCCAGAAAACTGTGATCAGTGCACCCCTATCCGCTATATGATCTCATACGATATACTGAATGTGCATGATATGATGTGTTGTGTTATGTTACGTCTTGACAAGAAATTATAAGTAACCTTAACATTAACGTAACATAACATGTTCAATCATGTTGTCTTACATTGCGCTATATCATATTGAACTGTATTGCATTGTATTATATACTATATAAGAATAATGATACTAATAATAATGGATACTAGTAGTATCCATTTATATGCTATAAACTCATCTTACATTGTATTACATGGCATCATAGAACAACACATAGCATCGAACTGTATTGTATAACCTCATAACACAGTCCACTGCATTGCATTAGAATCTCACAACTCCTCTCCGGGGAGGAGGAGGGGTAACAGGAGGACAGAGGATGGGAAGGAGCAGTAGTAGTTATAATAGTTGTTGTAGTAATTGTAATGTACAAATGTCTATAGTTTTATATCTTAATTTTTGTATGTAAAAACTTGATTCATCCTAAGTTTTATTATATCTTAACTCTTTAAATTTGTTGCATTTTTGTTTCTTACTTATTTGATCACTTTGCTTTTTTCCGTATATGCTGATGCCGCTGGAATATCTAATCTAATCTAATCCAATTTTGCATCTATAGCATCATATCAGAGAATTTTCTGAGGTGTGTTGATATCTTTGTGACAAACTCAGTAAAAGATTTTTTTAAATGGGTTAGTTACATTTTTAAACAACATTGTGAACCCTGCCTTTCAAATATAAGATTTAAAAACTATTTTGTATTTATCCACATTGTGTCAGTATTTTAAGATAATATTCATTTAGTTTTACTTATATTATCTAGTTTATATAAATATAATTTAAAACATCACTGCTCACAGCCAACAGTGTTATGGAGGTAGAGTGTAGAGGACAAAGAACTGCACTGATAATCAATAAAAGAAGCGAGCTTTTACAGTGGCTCTTTTTCTGTCTTGTAAATATCTAGCATTGACCTACCTTAAACCTGTTTGATTCCACCTGGCTGCAATGTTTTGTCTCATTACCCTCTCACTGTGCTGTTCTTATCCTATTCTGCACTTTGCTGCTTAGGGAGGTAGGCTATCTTATTGTTTCACTGTATTGCATAATGAAAACAAAGACTCAAATCTTGAATCTCGAAGCTTCGGTTGAAATCTCTGAGGAAAAGCTGAAAGAAGTGAGCTGCTGTTTTTAATGAATTACTAAATCCTGGGGCAGTCCATCAAAATCATAACATCATATTACTTAAATTATCACCCTGTTATCAAATCCCCACATTTAGCACATAACACTGTAATAACTGTATTACTTGCAGGCGCTGCTTTTGTGCATGACTTCAGCTCTGTGGTACCCAGAGAGTTTACAGAATCCATCGTTGCTGTAAACCACCGGCCAATGCACAATCTGAGCGTTCCCCAACAGGAAACTGGTTTCTGCGACAAAACACAAAATTGTAAAATATTCAGACAAAAACCAGCCCTTAGAACAACAAACCTGCAGACAGCTGTACCTATGGATTAGCTTTTGGAGGGTCATTATACAGCTGTGTCACAGCTGTGGCTGTGTAAGGATTTTTGCTGTGTGCTGTGGAATCATTGGTTTCCTTTAAATCCTGCTGACTAGCGACATCAATTTCCAGTATGTAAATCCATACCTGTAACATTCATTGCAATTGTTTAATTCCTTCTGAAGCCAAATATGCCACTCAAAGTATCCTTCTAATAACAATATGAATTATGGTGGAAACATAATCATTAATATTTAATGCTGCTCTAAACAGAGGTCAACAGATGAGTCGCTGGGCAGAAACAGTTGTTGATGAAATGTTTATGTTCTGGTCTTGATGTGAATTAAATATTGATCAAGAGGAGTTAAGTTCTCCAAGCATACAAGAGTTCGGGGGGAGCTTTACAGAATCTTTAACTTAATACTCAGATGTGAGTTTATGTTCCAATAGATTATCGACAGATTACATACATCAGAAAATAAGGACTGAATTTTTGATGATGATCACCTGACTTCTTTACCTGAAGTTAGAAAATACGCAGTAAATGCATGTTGCAGCATCGCATTTATGCTGATTAGGTTGTCTGATACTATGAAGTACAATTCATCTGTACTCGTAATAACAGCCTTAAATTTTACATTCACCTGCAAGCTTTTCGTTTCTATACATACAGTCACTCCTGCTGAAAATTAATTAAAAGAACAACAATGTTTCTGGAAAAAAAAAATTAAGAATTGAGAAATACTACTGTAAAACAGCGCACGACTTATTTGAGAGATGGAGCTACCAGAGATTTAAAAAAATCTAAAATGAATTGACATTCATAAAAAATGTTGCTTCTCCTTAAGGCATTGTTTTTTGTTTTGTTTTTTTCTGTTCTGGCCCTCTGTTAATGTTCTCATGTGAATTACAACAAGTCAAATTTACTCCACATCTCAACAGGTAAATATTGAGTAGTATCAGGCATACAAATGATCAAATCTTTTGTTCATGGTTAATTCAGAACGCCTCAAAGCATATAATATGAGAACCTCATTTGGAAAGATTTTTTCAAATTACATCTTGAACTTATTTGGCTCTTGATTATTAATTTCCTTTGAAATTATTAGAAAATTGTAGCCTAGTTAAAAAATATGACAGAAAATTATTTAAATATTCTATTGAAGGGTCACTTCAAATCAAATTAAGCATGAAACATTACATTTTCGCTCCTGCATCTCGTGCAGTCTGTGCTGCATGGTATTGTGATTGACAGCTCAATTCTCATCGTTAACTCTAATTTCTCTTCAGAGGAAAAAACTCACCGCTGGAGCGCCGGACGATATTTTCCAGGAAAGTATTTTGCGGAGCCACCAGTCCCCTCTTGCCCCCATGCATGATGAGGGTTTTGGACAGACACTCACAGCTGCTGAGTGCTCGTGCTGATGTTACTAACAACCTCCTTCAATTGAGCTTTCTGTCCGATCAGGGCTCTGACTACAACCATCGAGTTAGATACAATTTAGAGGTACTTCCGGACTAACATTACAAAAATAAAGGCTTGTTTTTAAGGTTTTTTTTTTTTGTTGTTCGTGTTATTTTGTTTTCTTTATCAGTAAAAATTTTCAGACTATCTAAAAAATAAAAGACTACAAAGAAGTTAAACATATAAAACATATGACAGCATCTGTAAAAGCAGTGAAAGATAAATGAGATAAAACGGGATAAAGGCTATTACAAGAGAGCAGGAATTAAGGCCATATACATTTTTAAGACAACTTAGAGAGATAAAAGCTGCAAGAAGTATGAAAGCAAAAGTGAAAAAAAGTACGGAATAAAAATAAGGAAAAAAAAATGAACATGAATTGAAAATTTGATTTTAAAAAGATGTTGTCCGGCAATAAACAGTGGTAGAACTGCTGTTGCTAGAGCATTTCACTTAAACCTGTTTTAATATTATTTATTTATTTTTTATTATTATTATTTTTTTTTTTTTTTTAAACTGACGATGTGCTACGTAAAATTCATACTTGCGTGTCTGAGAAGTACTTTTATTTTGAAAGATAATCTACCGGCGTTTGTCTGGTCAAAGTATCTTTAGTTTTGCACACCTGTGTGCGTGCAGTCTCGTGGATTTTCTTTTTTTTTTTTGTCTTATTATTTTGTCTTTTCTAACTTGTTCCTAAGCTTAACTTGTAACAAGCAAAAAAAAAAAAAAAAAAAAAAAAAAAAATCAGAAGATACTTGAAAAAAAAAATGTATTAAATTACTTGACAAGAGCTTCTCTGAGAGGGAGCTCTCTGAATAATGAGGACTCATTTTATTAAAAAAAAAACAAAAAACATTTTGCTTATTCTTCTTAAGTTTGAGTTTATGGTGTGAGTTCTGACCAAGCAGTCTGATTGGACAAGAGGCGTTCCTTGAGTGCTGATATAGAGTATAACACAAAAGTGTAATGTCACTTAAACTTTTCATTAAATGTGTAAATATATTTAAGAAAATCAGGCAAAGGGCTCATTTGAATCTCATTGCCATTGTAAACTTTATTTTGCTCCAAAGAAATTTCAAACATGCTTCGACTCTAGAAGAAGGATGCCTTGAACTACCACGATACTCTGGAAAGTACAAAGACCTGAACAAGTAAGCTCTGACCATGCTTTTGAATCAACTCAATGTTATAAAATAAATAAATAAATAAATAAAAGCTGAGGAAAAGAGCAACAAAAGGCACCACTAGTGATAACTGCAGCTTTGTAGGGTCCTGGTTCATTTGTTGCTGGGCCTTCTTTCTGGTGCAAAACAGTGTTTTGATTTTCTTCCACTGCAGTTCTGAGTAAATCATATTCATGTTCATCTTGACAGTGTCTGAAAAAGGCAGTTCAGTGAACTTAACTGTACTTAAGTATATCATTAGTGGCATTCCTTTCATTAGTGTACTGGGCACATTGTTAATACATCAAAGTTAGCACCCTTTAGTGAACCATTTATGTATGCAAGTATGCTTAAGTATCCTTGCAGTATGTTTATCTAAGCTTTTATGTTTCTTGTACACTTATTTTCACATATTATACTTATTCTTGTGTGCACTAAAGATGGCCGTTGTGTCCTTGGGCAAGACACTTAACCCACCTTGCTCCCAGTGTGTGTCCTCCACTGGTGTATGATAAGTGTTGTTTAGTGGTGGTTGGAGAGGCTGTAGGCACAAACTGGCAGCCACGTTTCTGTCAGTCTGCTGTGACTACTAAGGTAGTTCACCACCACCAAAGTGTGACTGTGTGAGTGAATAAATGATGTATCCGATGTAAAGCACTTTGAGGGGCTCTGATAAAGCACTATATGAAATCTGATGCATCATTATTATGATTATTATTACATTATTGTTGTACAACTGTATAATGCCAAGAAAGAGTGTTCTATGCTATCTGTTCTTATAAGGTAGGTCAATTTGCTGATTGGTTTCTTTTTGTGTTGAATTCTCAAGATGATGGGTTAAGTTATTGTTTGGGTTTTTTTTGTTGTTGTTTTTCCTGTATTCTTGAAGTTGGACTTAAGAAGTAATTCAGGCTCATTTGCTACTGGATCTCTTTTTTGTGCTGCTTGAAGCTTATTGAAAGCAGTGTTAGGGAGAGAGATATGGAAAGCCGTCTGCTGGGTCCAATGTTCTTCTTACCTACGACAAGACAACAACATCAAACCCTCAAATTTGTTTTACGCATCTATTTTCTCACCTTGTTTGATTTATGTCCAGCAGGGGCAGCACTTTGCCGCTTCGAGTACAGAACGACCAATGTTACATTAGACGAGTAAGAGAGCAAACCGGAGAAGAAGAGGAGGAATGAAAACAGGAATAACGGCCTGACGCAGTTAGACGGTGGTTATATGTTGGAGGATATGTCTTATCGGAATGGTTAACTCTAACGGACTTTGGATGCTGCGGTCAGAAATCTCCTCGTCGGTGTTCAAGGTCCGTGTTTTAACCACAGACAGCGGGTAGTAGTGACTGCAGAAGGCTTTTCTCTTCAATCACTGTTTCATCCCGTTAGAAGAAGAAATGCGGAGGAGCTCCTCTTACCTCTGAGCTCTCTCCAAGAGCATGAACTACATTTCTAAAAGAGAAAAGAGCTGTGTATTTTAAAGGTTCATCTGTTATCTTCAGTGATGGCGAACGAGTTTGTTAAGAGTTTTGTGCAGGTTTGTAAAAACCTCCAAGATCCCTGCCATGTAGCGAGGTTTCAACAGTTATGCGGCGTTCAAGGGACATTTCCGGATAAAACAACAAAGCCGGACAGTGGACAGCCTGAGCCGGACTGTTCCGGGCTGAGGAAGAGAGTCCAATGCCCGGACGCCAGTGTGGGTAATGGAGCAGCTGGGGACGCGACCTTAGCGCAGGTTAATGGGATGCAGGGTGACAACACAGCCAGGCCTGATGGTCCATCATCGGCGGCAGCAGCTAATGTCGACTCAGACACCACCAGAGCGAAACCCCTCCGGAGAAACTCCCTGACTGGAGATGTAGGTCAAGAGTTCCTGATCCACAACAAGTTTCTATTCTACCTTTTCACGTTTGGGACTGAGCTGGGTAACGAGATGTTCTTCATCATCTTCTTCCCCTATCTTTTCTGGAACATCGACGCCCTGGTCAGCCGGAGACTCATCGTGGTCTGGGCCTGGAATCTGTTCGTAGGACAGTCCACCAAGGACATGGTGCGCTGGTCCCGGCCGGCTTCACCTCCTGTGGTCAAGGTGGAGGTTTTCTACAACTCTGAGTACAGCATGCCGTCCACACATGCCATGACAGGGACAGCCATACCCTTCTGTCTCTTCATGTTGACATATGGGCGCTGGGAGGTGAGAAACCCCAGGTTGTGAGATATTATCATATTAACCCATGGGGCAAAGGGGTCAACTGTCTCAGGGACTAAGACTGCAGACCCTGGAGAGGTTTAATAAGTACTAACAATAGACGACTGATAATTTCCCCATGTTCCACAATCCCTGTGATGAATTTCTGGTTATAAAACGTACTGAATTTTGTACACATGCCTCTACATAGCCCACAAAAGCAAACAAGAATGACAGCAGGAACATCAATTTTATGTATTTATTTTACTGGAGGATTAATTAGATGCTACAGAGACAGCCCATGTCAAATATTTATTGTGGCTTAAACACTTGTACTTTTCAATACACAGTAGGGCTGGGCGATATGGGAAAAAGATTATCATGACATTTTTTTCATACCAGTCCATATCGATACATATCACGATATAAAAAATGAAATTTAACAGTGCTCATTGGTGGCACGTCTTTTGCAATGCAATAAGCTACTGCATCTGTGAGGTCTTTGTGTCGACATTTTATCGAAAGGCGTTGCGCTAGATAAAGCGGACTGAATGGTTAGGTATTTCAGGACTTTGCGAGAACATGTACTCAACATAATTTGCAGTGCACATGACTCTGTTTCATGTCCGACCTAAAAAAAACAATATACCTCCACACCACAGAAATTTTCGTGCCAGTGTTGTCGATGAAGTCATAATCTGTTGAGCCTCCATCTGCATATCTGCTGGGGGTAGCACTAATTTTCTTCTTTTCTCACCAACAGTGCTGTCGGCTTCATGTGTTAAAGTGCTATGGTTGCGTGTAGCTGCAGCCTGCTAATACGCAGTTGTTTGCTAGTTGGTTCTAGTTCAGCACATGAATGGTTTAGCACAGCGCGGACCTGGAGCAACTTCCCCTTTTATTGGCTATTTGTAGAGTCTACCAAAACATGGCAGAGTGCCGACTATTGAAAGGCATATTGACCATGTTTTATATTATATATTGAGGGAAATTAATTTTCGATATCAGTATTGTTTTATCACCCAGCCCTAATACACAGGGTGAATTTTTTCAACACTGCGTATGCATGTTTAATACAAATTAAGTTAGTACAAACCAGAAGCTCATCACAGGAGCTCTATGAACGTAAGGTTCTCATGATCTGCCAGTAATAAAATAAAAGTGTTCGGACACTGAACTCCTGCTTGGGTTAAAAAAAAAAAAGTCTATTCATCCTCTTCAAGTTGCTATTGTTGACATTTTATTGATCAAATTTATCTTTATTTACCTTAATTTATCTTGAGGACTTTAGCATCGGTATGGGTGCACACTCAAACTGTTAGACTAGCCAATAATTAAGCTTAATATAGATGACATAACTTTTTTTCATGTCATTCAGCTGATAGAATAAGACAATCAGTTTGGCATTTTTTTCCTCTTTTATATTTGGTTAACAGACAACCTAAATATACCGCACACAGAATAAATATACATTAATCAATCATCGTAGTGTGCAGAATGATAAGACATTTTTCCAGGAATGTGTTAATTTTTACAAGTTTCTGGACTTAAACAATCAGTCTACAATCAAGTTGTCTAGTTTTTTGTGTTCAAATATGGCCAAGTTTTGATTTGAAAAAATTCTGAAGTTCCTGTTTGGCATAATTTTATCTTTTAAATCCCACAGATTTACAAATCTGCCACATGATATTCCAGCTTAGCTAAGGCTTACCTAAAGCAAACAGGATGCACACACTGCACACAAAGGGTGGGAGGAACAAGGGGTTCAATAGGGCCTCCCTGCTGTGTTAGTCCAGTGCAGAGCTGATGCACAGTCTGGGACTAGAAATGTGTTGTTACAGATAACTTAGTGCAGTCTAATACATCTATATTGTGGGAGTGGTAGTGGTAGTGTTGTCCCTCTAGCCATGATCCACAGAGCCTTAACCTATTTTCATGGCAAAAAGGGAAGTTGATGTCCAAAAGATCTCTGACATCACATTGCCAGAGTTTCAGTGGTAGAAAACACAACATGTTTTAAATAATGTTTGTGTAGGTTGAAATTTAAAGGAACTAAACTGACCTCAAAAGAAATAGGAAGTGCACAGCATTTTCTCTGTGTCATGAGTTTAGTGCTTTTACATCGTTTTAGTCCTTGCGACCTGGTCATGTATGAAGCTCTGCAGTCCAGACTGAATCACAAGCAGAATTTGAATGTGGCTTGTAGCTTTTGAGCGCCATGTCAAAGCAGACTTGAGACAATAACACTGGGTGTGTCAGAGAGGTGCAGGTGAGGAGCACAGAGGGAGGTTTGTTTTTAGATAAACAAAAACTTGCTGTTCTACATTGTCAGAGACAGGAAAAGGGAAGTGAATGTTTATTTTAGTCTCGGTAATACTTTGTTGCACTTGAAGAAAGTAAGAGAGTTCACAAAGAAAGACCACGTCTTTTTGCCACTCCATTTCTATTATGGTTAGGATTTTGGAGGCTGGTTGTTGCTTAAAAGAAGGGTTCAAAAGTTTAAGAGTATCATAGTATCATTCGGGTTCATAGACAGGTCAGGTCACAGAGCTCAAAGCAATGAAGCCTGTTCACCTGCTGATAGTGCTCTCACAGTTATTAACTTACCATGGTTGTACAAAGAGATAAACAACAGAGTGATTGTAGTAAGACTAGATTACAAAGATATTAGGGATGCACAACATTGGACTTTTTCCCACATCTGATGTGCTGATATTTTCAGACTCAAATTTGAAGACAAAAAGGATGATTGTCCATGTTATTTTTGAACAAAGTTTGTAGTCCAAACTAAAAATCAGAGGCACTCTGGTACAATAACAATACCCAGGGATATGTCTACCCATTTGACCCGGCCGAGTCTTCATCAGGACAGCAAACTTCCTGATAAGGACTCAGCTGGAAAGGGGCCTAAACAAGCATTAATGTTTATTTTTAATTTTTCTTATTAGAGTTGTTGCTGTGCAGCTGCACAAAGGCTATGAGTGAACACAGGACGTGGTCTGCATGAACTTCCTGACCTCCTCTGGTGTTACCAAGTTCACAGTTTTCAAGAAGAGTGGGGTTTCAGTGGAAGTGGTCACATAAAAAGATTAGATGAACCTTGAAAGTGTTGGGTCAGTGGTGTTGAAAAGATAAGCTGTGCATGTGTTTGACTTCAGGGACAGTGATGAAGATCAGTTGTTTATAAGCCATTCGATTAATTATTGTAAAACATGTGACAGATATTGTTACATCTTTAGTTTTGTTTAATACCTAAACTGTTGAAAGTGTTATTGTAATGACATTCGTATTTAAAGTTATGGCAACCAAATTCTTGGTCGACTAAAACTCTGAAACTTTCCGTTCCGACTCCGACGGCAAAGCCTTCTACGGCGGGGGACGATACGGCTCGGCAAACCGTGGTTCGGTGGGGTGAAAATCTACTGATATCAGCACAAGAAGGCAATTAAACACATATATTATACTCGACAAACCACCGGACATTGATTAATGTGGACGCTCTTCAGCCTTCACATCTCCAGTCGGTCTACAGCGGGTAGGGCGAATCCAAAATGTTTAAAATAAGGGGGGTGTTCTGAGACAGACTGTTACCTGTGAAACGTGGGTGCTCGGAAAATACCCCCGTTAGCACTTGGTATGTTCCTCTTGATGAAATTAATCATAGACTGTGAATTGACGCGTAAAAAAATCCGGTCGACCAATCAGAATTTTGGTCGACTCAGCACGTATCGACCAGTCGATTAGGTCTTAACAGCCCTAGGAAACACCGTGCTACAATTTCTGTTTTTAGAGACCTTTGCTTAAATTCTTGAGAAGAGCAAAGCTTAGAAACATCCTCTGTTGACATTTCCTGCACTAAGATTAACAATAAGTGATGTGTATGATTGTTAAGAACAAGTATGTGAGGAGATCATGCACAGAGACTATAGGTTTAACTTTATCCACAAGGGAGGCAGTCTCAAATGACCATCACATGAGCTTTAACTATTTATTTCTGTCTTTTTGCTCTTTTTCCTTGTGTAGTACTCCTTCCTCTTCGGCTTATCTGTGGCTCTCAGCTGGAGCATCCTGGTCTGTGTAAGCAGGGTCTATATGGGGATGCATTCTATTCTGGTGAGTATATGAGACAAAATATAAAAAAGTGATTAATCTTTTATAAGAATAAGATATAGCGTGAGAGTGATTCCTGAGAAAAGCTCCTTGGAAGATGCACAATTCTGTGCTCAGACACTTTTGTTGAAGTATTAAACTATCTGGATATAAAGAATAGAATCAGTCATTTCTGTATGTGATTTTTGCAGGTGAACTGATTCATGATACATTCATGCACAATACATTCTCATGACCTATTTTCAATGCTAATTGCACACTCGGGAGCTTTTCATTTATGATTCATGGAAATATTCTTGGTATGTAGATCCTATAAACAAATCAAAGTCAGAAGATAAGGTTTGATTAGATTCGGTAGCCAGGCAACTGATGATAGCAGATACTGTTTGTGTTCTAATGGTTCTTAGAAAGTGATGCCAATGTTTCCATCGGGACCTTATCAGGTTTTATAGGAGATGTTAGGACTTTATAGACCTTAAACCTTTGAAAAAATGTTTTAGTTCTCTAATTATTCTGCAGCACATCATTACAGTAAATGATCCCTTGAACTATTAAAGCAAAGCAGGATGACATTTTTGTCTGAAAACATGGACTACACGGTGTGAGATCAGCAAAGAGAGATTTTACTTTGTCAACAGGGGGTGTAGAAATCAGGAGCTCAAGAACATTACCTTTTTATAAGACTGCTGCCTTTGAAAATGTATGAATGAGTCATAAATGTGTTTTTAGTAATAAAATTGTCTTCCACTGTGCATCCTCCTGGTTTCAAGAAAATTTGTTTTTTTTTTTATTTTGCAGGAGGTAATCACTGGCTTCCTCTACACCCTCCTTATTCTTGCCTTCTTCCACCCAACTTTGGACAAGATCGACAACTTCTACATGATGGACCGCTACGCTCCTCTTGTGATCATCATGTCACACGTCAGTCTGGGACTTGTGGCTTTCTCTCTGGATTCCTGGAGCACGTCTCGGGGCGACACAGCTCAGGCACTAGGCACCGGAGCAGGAGCTGCTTTGGCCACTCATGTGAACTACCAACTGGGGCTTCAGCTGGATCCGCCTCTATCCTCACTTCCTCTAACTCTACCGACGCTGAGTATCAAGTTGGTGGCTCTCTGCCTGCTGCGCTTCTTCATCGGAGTGGCTGTCATCCTCATTACCAGGATGGTTATGAAAGCGGTGACTATTCCTTTCTTGTGCCGACTGTTTGGGCTGCCGACCGATGACGTAAGACGGGCAAGGCAGCACATGAGAGTAGAGTTGCCGTACCGTTACATTGTCTACAGTGTTGTTGGTTTCAGTTGTGTCAGTGTGGTGCCTCTCCTCTTTAAGATCTTAAACCTTGCCTGAGTGTTTTGTGCTAACTGTCATTGACTGCTGACATGGTCACCTACCTGATGAAGGCAAACAGCACTTACAGAAACATGGTGCTTGAAACTGAAATGAAGGATAAATGTGGTGATATTCTATAGTTTTTAATGTTGTCAGTATTCCTCTGTGCCATAGAGCTCTACTGTGGTTAAATATTTATTTTAAAGTGATCCACACTGTCTGATTGGGTGACATGTTCCTTTAATATGATGAGTACGGGCATTGTAGTTTTTGTTATAAATTATTCAACAAACACCATGCAGCTGAAAATAGTCCCCTCTGAAAGAGCAGTATTTATTTCTGTTTCAGTGTCAAGCCTAAAAATGACAGCAAGAGTAATATAGGCTGTTTAAACTCACAAGTATTTATGACCCTTTCGAAAATTTTGTTCTGTGGTATAGAAACCAGTGGGTTCAGGGCCAGAGCCAAACACTGAAGTGAAAAGTATTGAGAGACTGATTCAAGTATTGAAGTTTTTTCTTCTTCTTTTGTACATGTGTGTTTGTTTGTTAACGAAAACAACATAGAACATCACCAGCCTTATCCTTTAAGATCCATGTACTGGCAACATCTCAAAGCATCAACTGAAACTTCAGAAATACAGACTCTATCAGATGCACTGTATTAATGCTTGCATTCATTATTGAGGAATATGTTGCACATTTTTATAATTTGATGAAAAAACGTGATATTAGAGAGCGAAGAATGAACCAAGCTATTGGTTAGAAGTGTGCGAAACTACTTCACATCATTTGTTGCTGTGCTTCAATCAAGTCAGCCTGAAAGCATTGAAGAAGTATTTCAGCTCTCGAGTGGCAGGGTAGTTCTATGCTCTTTATTTAAATCTTGTCAGATTTTCCTCGCCCTTTGAGAGGGCCTGTGGTTTTAGTTCAGTTATTGACATTGTCACGGTCAGAACTCCCCCTTTAACTCTTTTTTTTTTGTACATTTTATGCTTCTTTTGAAAAAAACACATTTGTATTCTCTATCCTGATGTAAGTTACGTACTCTTGAATAATCATTTGAATGCGTTAAATCAAAGTATATATTTTTGATGAGGATTTTGCCATATTTACTAACCTGAGCTGAAGTGTTGTTTAAAAAAAACTAAATCTATTCAGAATTGATTTAGAAGATTTCTGTCAGGAGAGATTTCTGCTTCCCTACAGAGTATAAAAACACTTTTTAAAGTGTCCTAATTGTTTGTTAATTGCTGTTGTATTTTTCCAATACTGCTTTATGTTCATATCCATTTCAGGAAACTAATAACCAAGCATTTATACTTACATCATCTGCCAGCACATGGGCAATGTACAGTTGTATTTTTACCATCCATTCTCCCATCTTCTTCTGTTTGCAAGAACTATATGTTATGAAAAGAATCATAAGAGGAATAAAATATTACAATATAAGAAAAACTGACATCTCATTTTTTTACTCTAAGTGGGTGGCCTTTTACAAACAAAAGTCAAAAGTGGGCTGATCAATCACTAATCTGGGACACTCGTCCAGTGTGTGTTCTACTTTTGAGTACTTTGATCATACATTACATGTAATCTGCTGTTGGTTTGCTGGCGTGGGATTTTCTGTAGGCTTGAAAATAACCTTTGATGTGTGGCCAAGAAATCAATAATTAGATCTAAATGAAATAGACAATGTTTAAAATAAGACCGATAAAGATGTCAATAGGGAAAATCAATTATACTTGCAAAACTTCCAGTATGTGAAATACTAGAAAAAATTCATGATCTTTGTCAAATTTTTTTGAGTTAAAAATAGAAGTCAGAAGAGAGAGAAGACACAGTGGAGTCAGCAGAGGGGTCACACTGGGTTTATGCCTAACCTTTGAGCGATGACCCAGCTTAGATAAGGTTTTAGGTCTCTATCTGGTTTGTAACTCAGATGTACATCCAGCCCAGTTACAGGTCTTGTCCATTCTGTCTTAACAAACTAAACTTTGTGTGATGGCTAAAATTAATATCCTTGTCTAAAGAATTAACAGAGGTCAGCACATGAGTCAACCCTGCCCGACAAAATTTGCCTTCTTACATTTATCAAAGGGATGACACATAGTCTGCTGATGCTGTATAACTTATTGCCTAATGGTTACTTCACTGTAACCCACTGAACAGTACCCAGATTTACTACACAGGTACTTTTGTGATAAATTATTTAACACCAAATATTGATTTGGAAATGATTTAAATGATTAGTTCTATTCTTGAGGGTTGTTGGATAGGTTCAGTTGCACCCACAGCTGACACTGCAGCTTTCTTAAAATGATTGAATTTCGCTGTTATCACTTATCCTAAAGAACAAAGTCCTTCAGGATGTGTTTTAACTATAAAAGATGTCCTTAAGACTGTTACTCCATTGGCAGGGTCTTTAAAAAATTATTTCTTTTATTGTTCATTTGATGTGGACATCACAATTACATTGGACAAACCAGATGCATTGTTTGAGTGTGCTAATTCGCAACACTTGCCTACAGGAGGTTTTTGAAGTAATAAAAGTAATAAGAAAATGAAAAGGAGAGAAAAAAAAGGAATACGGTGTACAATAACAGTACAACAGTAAAAGAGAGACAGTTTTTCTGACTAAATACATGCATGAGCTACAAAGCAAAGGCAAAAGCAAAGACAACATGGTCAAGCAATCAACCAGTTTAAGACAAATTGTGTGAGCACTGTTGTTTTGATTTTAGCCACTGTTTGAGTCCTTTGTTTAAAGCATTACTGTTGGTCTCTAATTTCAGAGTAGTGGGTAGAGAGTTCCAATGTACTGGCATTAATGAGGGCCTAACAATACATCATGCCAACTGATCCAGTCACACTAAAACAGAAAATGATTTATTTTATTTCTTTGAGTACATTTCTCATTTTATCGCTAAAACTGTTGTGTATTCTTTAACGCAGTGGTTCTCGAGTCCAATCCTCGAGGCCCACTGTCCTGCATGTTTTGGATGTTTCCCTGCTCCAACACACCTGGTCCAAATGATTAGCTCGTTATTAAGCCATTACAGAGCTTGGTAACGAGCTGATCATTTGAATCAGGTGTGTTGGAGCAGGGAAACATCCAAATCTTGCAGGACAGTGGGCCTCGAGGACTGGACTTGAGAACCACTGCTTTAACGTGACATTAAAAAAGTCAAGACGTCTTTTTTTCATTTAAGTTTATCTTAACCCTATAATGCCCATGAAACCACAAATTATGGCCAGAAAATTCAATTTTTTTGGAGCTGAAATGTTTATTTCACTTACCACTGAAAACCAAAACAATCAAAATGTCCTTAAAATTTTACAAATATATTTATTTATCTCGTTTGATACTCCAGATGTTTTTGGAAACAGATAAACAAGAGGACATTTTTATCATTATCTGACTGTGTTAAGGTGTTTTTTTAGTAGTTAGTTGATCATATTGATTGATAAAAGTATTATAAAAGTATGTATCAAATATGATACAAAATATGCAATAAAGGGTTAAGAATTTCGCATTTTATTTTGAAAAACTTGTAAACATTTAACCGGATATCCGGGCTCTTATTTCCACCAAAACATTCCCGGTAGCTGCAGTTGTTGCTGGTTTCTGAATGATGAAGTGTTAGCAAGGTAAAGGCCGCCTCGACGATTATAAACTTTGTTAAGAAGTCAGCTCATAAAACTGAGGGGGAAGTTGCAATGAGAGAAGTTGTTTTGCGGTCTCTTTTGAGAATTCGAGTTCCATTTCTCATCTACAGTCGATAAGTGTGAGCGGGTTTCCTCTCTTGCTAGTGTGGTGGACGTTTGTTTTGGTTCAGATTGAGCTGCTGGTAGAAGACGTTTGTAAAGTTTCATCTCCAAAATAAGAGTCCTCCTCTGCCGCCGCTGCAGATGCCTCGTTTGGAAAAGTCAGATGGCAAAAGGACAAAAAGGTGAGTACATTCTGCACTGTCAAGAAAACTAATGCAGATAAGTGGGAGCAAGGTTCTCTCTTTCTTCTGTACATCATGAACACAGTAGTTTCTCTTAATTCATTTATTGTACTCATTTCTTAGTTGCATCCCAGTTGTCGTCTTAACTAAATAAGTCAAATGAAATTATGAGGTCACTTATGTTGGAAATTTGTTTGAAAATCCTTTTGGAAAAGGGAAAAGATTGTTTTATTGGATCTGCTTGAAAGGTTCCACAGAGGTCCATTTACATATCACAATTAAGTCAAGCAAGGTCTAAAACTTTTACATGTTACATGTATGCGAACACAGTTTCAATCTTATTTCAAACCTGTTAAAGTTTTTCCTTTCGTTTCTCTGCAAATAAAGTTTTAAACTGTATGTAAACACGGATGTTTTGGGGTGAGTGGCTGGATACTAAAAACATTTGTTTATTATTCAAAATTATGAAGCTTAATACTAGAGATAGACTGATTAATTTGGCTGATGAGGGGCATTTTTAACTAGTCAGCATCATATTGGCATTAGCCCTCACAAAACTGATGTTACAAAGATCTTTTCCTAATGAAAACACAATTTCATAATTCCCTGCATCTCAGATCTTAAACATTCAGTGTAAAGTTCAGTATCCTGTCTGATACAAACATCCACCGTGGTCTGAATTCTTGAGCCTCACACAATGTATTTGTCTTTTTCATTAATTCATTTGAATTCATCTAAAACATGGTACTGCCTAAGATATCCATGAGAATTAGATTTCACTGTGCATAGAATAATGGATTTGTACATTTTTCTTTTTAAATTGTTTCAACCCCAGTATTTTTCGAGATTTTTTTCCTGTTTTGATAAATCCAGACAGCTGGCCTGAAACCCACGAGTCACTTAAAGCAATATTTTACATTGTCTTTTTTTTTTGTCAACATTTATTTTGAGAAATGTTCACTTCAAGAGAGGGTATTACACATATTTTTTGGCTTTATGTTATCCCTCTGATATCTTTTTAGCAGCTTTACATGATTTGCAGTTCAACAAGTTCTGAACATGTCGATTCATAACTGTCCTTGAAAAAACTCTCATTTCAGCTTTTGTCTGAGACACTAAGTCACTGTCCCTTTTAGCGTGAATATCTTTCCCTATTTAGAGTGTTATCTTAAAAGGCATTCCTTTATATTTTGTCTAACACATTAACAATCATGAGAGGGGTAAAATATTAGGAACACATTTTTATGTTATGCACTCCAGTACTTTGTACATTGTTCCCGCTCTTTTTAGGATACATGCATTAATTCAGCTAAGTGTGTGACACTGTTTTTTACATAATGTATTCCATTGTTTTTTAAATATTACCTTTCCTATCTGATTTGTCCATTTGTTATTTTCACATGTCCCCGTACACATATACATATACAGTACATGTATTTTTTGCTGTGCTAATTATTAATCTTCTTTTCCATAGACCAAAGTTAGACTGGAAGTTTATTCAGAGGTTTTGCAGCATCCAGAAGGTCCTGTTCCCATCATGGACCAGCCAAAGTGTTTTGATGTTTGGGACACTGTTTGTTGTCACTCTGGCAGGTAAGTACTATTATTGCTGTTAAAGCTGTATATATAAGAAGGGAAGTATTGCAGACTAGAAAGGGGAAATAACTTTTAGTGGTCTGATGCCTTTGTATGATAAGTAAACATAATCCTGTCTCTCATGAAGCCTCATCATAAGAAACATTCACTGACAGTACATTTTGTGGTGTTATGAAACAACCCTTTAGATTGCTCAAGGCTGCCTACTATGTTGTTTTTTTTTACCTGCTAACCTTTAGTATTACTTGTTGCCTAATTTTCCAGTGTTGCTTTTATGAGTCCTTGTTTGAGCTCTTTCCCAACAATGTGCTAACACGTCTTTTTTCCCTGCCAACAGAGCAGCTGATCATTTACCAAGTGGGTGTCCTCCCCAGCTTCTTCTACAAAGTGCTGGGAGACAAAGATTACTCAGGCTTCAGGAATCTAGTGGGCACAGCTATGGTTCTCATTTTGGTCAACTCTACAGTAAGTTGAAGGAGCTGTACAGGACAACAGGCAATTGTTGCATTCGAAAATTACAAAAAATGAAAGCACCCATTAAATAACCACCCTAGTTCAGCCCTAGTTCCTATTTGGGGTCATTATATCAGCTTGCTGGACATGAAATTTGTCCTATTGACTTGTTCAGCTCTGCTGCTGATCATCTCACCAGTACTTTCACTTTAAGATTAATACTTCTAGATTCTCCACTCATAGCAGCTTTTATTTGATCCAAGTGACTTTTAACCATTGAGTAAAGTAAGTTTGAAACACATAATAATCTTTAAGAAATTTTTGGAGTTCTAGGCATTGAAGTTTGTTGTTTATCATGCCACCTTCTTGAAAAACATAATTCTACTTCAATTTTTTTTTTTTTTACTTTTTCTGTCTTTTAGTTTTGTTCGTTACTCCTAATATAATGAGTAAAGCAAATTAATGCAATTATCAGAAAATAGACCTTTTATTGGGCAGAGCCTTCCCATAATAGCAGACTCCAAACCAGTTTAGGCAAATGGTGTAATGATTGAACGGTAGATCATTTTAATTTCATTATATATGTATATATATATATATATATATATATATATATATATATTTTTTTTTTTTCTGGTACCAAATGTTGGTGTGACCTCGAGTTTGATACAACATCAGGTATATTGTTCCTTATAGTTTATAGCACAACACTGATTGATAAACTCTAGTAACTTTACAAGGTCAGGACAGCCTGACCTACTCATTTACAGCCTGCACACACTTAACCTGAAACTTGGATATTGAACCTGAAAACCTCTTGACTCTGAGTCTTGATTCTGTACATGTAGTAAAGATCACCAGATTTCCTTCTTCAGCAGAGAAATCCTCTATCATTTGTTATAGTTAGTCTCATAGAAATTGTGTTCTGAGTCTGTTGTCCCCCCCTCGTTTATATTTCATTGCTGACAGACATTTGTTTCTTTCCTTTTTTCCTCTCTCAGTTGAAAAGTCTGGACCAGTACATTTGTAATCAGATGTATCTCAGCTGGAGGAAGACGTTAACTGAGAGCCTACACAAAGCCTACTTTCAGGGCCGAGTCTATTATACACTTAATGTACTCCAAGAGGATGTAGATAACCCGTAAGCTTTTACTATTTCATAAGAAGTCTTTCCTGATTATTTTGGTGTAAATGCAATTCAATAATCTGAACGGGTTTGCAATTGTTGTTTTTTCCTGTGTTTCTATTTAACTTACAGAGACCAGAGGATCAGTCAGGATACAGAAAGGTTGTGTAAGCAGATGAGCACCATGGCCAGTCGTTTGATTGTGTCGCCTTTCACACTGACTTACTACACCTACCACTGCTTTTATAGGTGAGCTCGAACACTACATTGGAAACAGGTGATTCACTGTGATAGGACACTTTTTTACCATATGAAGTTTAAGAGTCACCCGACCCAAACTTGCTTCAGAGAGGCTTAATGTGCATCATTAAAACTATGAAAAAGGCTGTTGAACATTCCTAGATTTTTATGCATCAGTTTTAAGTGATCTATTCATGTCATTGTCAAAAATCCCCTCCATCAAGTAACTTATCGTATTTTTTGCACTATAAGGCGCACCATCAATGAACGCGTCTATTTGCGTCTATTTTCATACATAAGGCACACCGGATTATAAAGCGCAAAAAAGTATAAACCAAAAGTATAAACCAAACAAAACAGTCAGTTAAGTCAATCAATCAATCAATCAATCAACTTTATTTCTATAGCACATTTAAAAGAACCACGGGGGTAGCCAAAGTGCTGTACATTGTGACAAAAAAAATAAATAAATAAAACAAGCAAAGAACAAGATAGAGTGAGCAAAAATACATAAACGCAATAAATAAATAAATATATAAGCAGGCTCACGGTAAGTCAAACTTTATTTAACTCATTCAATAACTCCACGAGGCTATGGTAGCTGCAGTGCTCCGACAAGCCAAAAGGATTTTAAGTGCGCCTTATAGTGCGATAAATACGGTAACTATATTTCTACCTTGGCGCACAGGCTTTGCTCATGCAAACCAACCCCTGGCCGCAACCGCTTGTTGCATGCCATTCCCCACCCTCAACCTCCCACTCCTCACGTTTCATACCAAAATTACCTTTAGCTTTGTTCATGCCTTCGATACTAGAAGACAGCTTGAAGTGATTGGCATAGAAAAACTGGGAGAAATGAAGAAGAAATACTGAAAACACGAGATAACATTAAATCACTCTAAGAATATGATGTAAGAAACTAAAAATGCAGACAAGTCTTGTGTCTTAAATTGTAAGATTTGAAAGAAAGCCTTTTATTTCCTTCAGAAATGGTTGAAAAAAACTTGGCATGTCAACTCAAGACAAGTTGTCCCATATTTTATGGGTATCAAAGGATTTCTGTTACTTAGTCTTACTTTTATTTTGCTCATTGATTTTGTTTGCACTTGGAGTTGCCTTTGTTGTTTCAATTGCAGTCTCTAAATCAATTTGTCTTGCTTTGCAGCACCGGCTGGATTGGTCCTGTCTGCATCTTTGGCTATTTTGTGGTCGGGACTGTCGCCAATAAAATCCTCATGGGGCCGATTGTGTCAACTCTCTTTGAACAAGAAAAACTGGAGGGAGATTTCAGGTAATTAAGGCTACTAAAAATATCTGGTCATAGATAAACAAAGGATTGAATGTCCTGTCTTTTCCTCTGAACTTCATTAGAGGGGTTGGGTGTTTCTGCAGCTTTGTTTGATGCAAATTCTTTCAGTGTTTGTTGTCAAGGAAATCACTCTTTCTGTTAAGAGGAAGTTTCTGCAGATTTAAGCCCAGAGCCCTTTTCTTGTCAGGAAATACCAAAGGATATGTGTCAGCTATAAAAGAGGAATTGTAATGCAATCCAACGGTCACAAGTTTGACTAATGCAGCTTTGTAAAGATTGAATAATGGTTGAAAAAATGTTGTATTCAGTAACAACTTTGATGCTTTAAAGCATAAAAGAAAATCAGGATTTTTTTTTTGTGTATCCAGGTTCAAGCACATGCAGATCCGTGTCAATGCAGAGTCTGCAGCTTTTTACAGGTGAGGCATACACATGCAGTAACAGTCAAGTATTTTTGTCTGTTTTTCTGTTTCTTTTGCCCGTTTAATGCTTGATGCCATACAGGTGGAATAAAAACAAACATATCCAGGAATTTCAAACATTAATGACTGAACACCTCAAACAAAAAGTGTACCAGGTGTAGCTTTTCTGTGGTTTAAAGTACCTCACATCATCTGACACTTCCTTGTTCATCCTAATACACCAAACCACACCTCCCACTGTGTCTTTAGAGCAGGTAAAGTGGAGCACATGAGGACTAACCACAGACTGCAAGCCTTGCTGCAAACACAAAAAAGTCTGATCAACAAAGAACTCTGGCTTTACAGTAAGATTATCCTCCACAGAAACACCTATTCAAACATATAATTGAGATTTTTATCAGACTTACAGTGTGAACCTTTACTCTCTTTTAGTTGGGGTGAACACCTTTGACTACCTCGGAGGTTTTCTCAGTTACATAATCATCGCCATTCCCATCTTTACTGGAATCTATGATGGCCTCACTCCTGGAGAGCTCAGTGCTCTAGTCAGTAAGGTATGTCACTTTTCTTAACTCCATGTTAGTACGTTCTTTCTATCCTGTAAGGTGATGCATGAGTATTGCTTAGTCCTAATTTTCTTAGTCAGTGAATCTGTTTAAGAAAGACAGATGTGCACAGTATTAAAAAGCATAAAATAGTTAACAAACAGCACCTTTTGTATCCTTAGGAGTAAAACAAATTCAGGTTTACATGTTGAATCTTGAAGACTTGTCATGTGAATTTGTCTGCAATTTGACCACTAGGTGGCAGCAGATACCTTCCGTCAGTAAAACCCACTGCGTTAAGTGACTTCAAACATCCAAGTGTGAATGAAAAGGACCAACTCTTTTCTGTGATGAATTCTTTATAATGATATTTAGATTGTTGTTGTTTTTAAGATAAGACAAGATATTTCTTTATTGGTCTCACAAGGGGAAATTCCCCTTTCTTGTTTCTTTAAGTGTCTTTATTGTGATACTTCTGTCTCTTACAACCTTTTTTTTGCACAGTTTCAAAAAAGTATACAAAGAAACAAAAATAACAAATTATAAGTAGTGCAGAGAGAGGAAGAAAACCCAAAAGGCTTATTTGATGCCTCCACATAAAGAAACATTTAAACAATTTAAAATTTACTTAACATATGGACATATGAGAAAATAACACTTCCCCTATGTTTCCCCCTCTCCTTATTCTTATAAAGAATGCTTTTGTCTGCATCTACTTGATAAATGGCTTCACACAGCTAATCGACCTGTCAACCACTCTGTCAGATGTGGCTGGATACACTCACAGGTATCGCTCCGCACAGTTACACCCACTTTCTGGAGGACAGATGTTGACAGCGGCTGAATTTGGCTGAATCTTTGTATGTTTGTTTGGCTGTGTCGTGGACAGAATTGGGGAGCTCAGGGAGGTGATGGATGACATCCTACGCAAGCAGTGTGACTATGACCCAGCATCAGGAGAAAGTTATGACTTTGACAGGTTTGTGTGAACACTTTTCATTCATGTCTGCAGCAGAAAAAGTATCAAGCATGGCTAAAATTTGATTCTTTTGAGTAAAGAGATGAAAAGGGTCAAAATAAAGTGGGCAAAAAATTTTCATTTTCTTTAATTTCGCTACACAGTGACTTCAACATCCACGCAGGCCCCGTGGACACGGCCTTCATCCTGGACCACCTGTCATATAAATCTCCTTACTCAGATCAGCTGCTGGTGGAGGATCTGAGTCTGAAAATCAGCCAGGGAACACATTTGCTAGTGGTGGGGAACACAGGCACTGGAAAGACATCCCTGCTAAGGGTCCTCAATCGACTCTGGGAGGCACACAGCGGTGAGAAAGTAGCAAGACTCACATATAAACCTTGATGATTCAGTTGTAGTTTCAAGATAAAGAAGAATAAGTAGCTTTAATGAAAATAAATTAGAGGCTCTTTATGTTGTGGGATCTCCCTTTTTCTCTTTGTTTTGAAATTTTATAGGTCTTCTTCAAACAAAAACACCACAAAAACATGTTCTGAAACAGCCTATGAATTTGACATATGGGAATTTTGGCTAAAGACTTTGAAAAACAATACAGCACCTGAGTTGGGTTAGCTAGTAGTGAAGTCTTTACATAGTCTAAATTGTTTATATGCTGATCTTCTTTACATAAAATCTGATTGGACATGGTTTAATTGTATTTTCTTTTTTAAATAAAAAAAAAGATAAGTACATATAACTCATCGAAAGGTTGTAAGAAGATCAACTTTATAATATCTGCTTCTTCATTCTGCATTATCAGGTTTTGTTCAGATGACCACGTGTTTTGGGCCCAGAGGAACCCTCTTCCTGCCTCAGAAACCTTATCTGACTGACGGCACACTGCGGGAACAGGTTGCTGTCTCTTCTTCTTTGTAGTTTGCTCTTCTCACAGAGTATATAAATGTGTAAAGATACAAGTCCTTTTTAAGTCTTAAACATGAATAAACATCTGTTATTTCTCTCCAACAGGTCATCTACCCTTTGAAAGACATTTACCCTGCATCAGGTATCATGTTGTACTAAATTACACAGCATGAGACAAAGGCCATTGGCTTAAACTCTTACAATGAAATGTTTTTGTTCTGTAAATAAAATCGACAATCAATTTAATATAAAACTACTAACAAGTAAAAATACTGCATGTTGTTTTGACATTCAGTTTTAAAATGTTAAATTAGAGATAAAACTTTTTTCACGTATTTTTATATCATTGATTTAGCAGCCTTGTGTAGTAAGCAGATGGTTCTGGATGTTTATCGTTTATTTTCTGTTTTGTTAGGAGCTGAATTCTACGAAAGAGGATTAGGGCCACATGAAGAGAAAAAAAAATAAGTCGAAAATTTTAGATTAAAGTTAAAATTTCGAGATTAAAACAGACAAAATTATGTAAATAAAGTCGAAATTTCGAGATCACAAAATGTTGTGAATAATGTTGAGATTTAGACATTTAAAAACTTAAAATTTGAAATTAAAGATGAAATTTCAAGATCACAAAATATCGTGAATAATGTCGAATGTTGGACATTAAAAAAGAAAATTTTTAAATGAAGTTCGAAATTTTGACTTTAATCTTGAAATGGAAATTAAAAATCTCCCTCCTGTAATAACTTTTTCGTCTTCTTGTGGCCCTAATCCTCTTTCGTACAGACACAACTGAAGTGAGTGACTGTAGAATTTCTTTTTCCAGGTTCGGTGGACGATGACAGAATCATACAGTTCCTTGAACTAGCTGGTGTGGTGAGTGACTGTACAATGCATCTCTTCACATTATTCCCTTTTTGTCTCTTTAATCATTTACCCACTTTATTTGAATGCTGAATTTAAATCTGATCTGTTTGATGTTGGAAAAACCTTCTGTGCTCCAGTCTAGCCTCTTGAAGCGCACTGGCGGTCTGGATGAAAAGGTGGAGTGGAACTGGTAAGATTGGTGTGAAATATTAAAATCTATTTGAACAGGAAAATATGCGTTTTTTTTTTTTTTAACAAGGATTTAGACACTGAGCTTGTCTCCACAGGTATGACGTTCTGTCCCCAGGTGAAATGCAGCGTCTCTGTTTTGCACGACTTTTCTATCTGCAGCCCAAGTATGCAGGTGTGTTGCTCTTAAACAGTTGGAGAGTTGAACCTTTCCATCTTATTCTCAGAGCTTATCCAGACTGAGCTTTTTTTTAGTTTGTGGTTATAACATCCTGATTATTTTTCACGCAGTTTTGGATGAGGCCACCAGTGCTCTGACAGAAGAGGCCGAGGCACAGCTCTACCGAATCTGTAAACAGCTGGGCATGACTTTGATCAGTCTGGGACACCGTAGTAGCCTGGAGAAGGTACACTGAACACACAAGTATCAATCAGCTTGAAATCAAAAAGATGATTTACTCTAATGCTGGGCATTTTGTTATAAGAAAAAAATAATTTGAAGTAAATATATGAAGAAATATTTAAAGGGATATTCTAGTGTAAAACTAAGTTAGGGTCAAACACACCGTAACACCGAGTTAGACACCCCCTTGAGGGATGAATGTTGCCGACTGCTTGCTTCTTTAGTTATAGCGACTTTAGTAACGACCGCATGACAGCAATACATAGCAGTCTAGGGAGCCGAGCACAAACATCAAACATCTTTTTAGCTTTGCCTGATTTCTTTAGCAAAGTGTCCAAACACAATTCACCCACTCTCTTTCAGCAGCCGTATGTGGGGGGAGCCCTGAAGAGTCAATCACCGAGTGCAGTGGATGATTTCCTTGAAGTAATAATCATCATAATAATCATTTTGCACTGCAGATGCGGTAGTTCTTCCACCTTAGCGTCACGGTCTGATTGCATTTCCATGAAGTAATAAACATGAATGTTCTTCCTTGAGCTGCGAAATTCTGTTGTACTTGGTGACTGACTTGTCAGGGCTCCCCCCACAAACAAGCGGCTGCTGGAGAAGAGTGGGTGAGTTGTGTTTGGTCTCTTTGCTAAAGAAACCAGGCAAAGCTAAAAAGATGTTTGATGGATAGTATCATGAGTGGGACCCTGTATGTACTGTTGATGAAGTTAGGTGCTGTTCTGAACATTATTTGTGGCTATAGAGTGGCTTTTTGGTTGAGGTTTGCACATGGAGACATAGACAGCTGTGTATTGCTTTCGTGCAGTCGTTAATAAAGTTGGTATAACTAAAGAAGGAAGCGGTCGGCAACATTCATCTCTCGAGGGGGTGTCTAACTCGGGGTTACAGTGTGTTTGACCATAACTTAATTTTATGCTGGAATATCTCTTTAAGCAGTAAAGTTTTTATCCAAATAACTATTAAAGAGGGTTATGAGAAACACTTGTTGACTGAAGTATTTCTGTAAATATTTCTGTTTCTTACAGTATCATGATGTCCAGTTGAAGCTATGCGGAGGAGGCCAGTGGGAATTAACCAAGTTAAAGGAAAGTGGTGGGAACCTACAAGAAGCAGATACGTGACAGCAGAGACATTTTCAAATCCTGACACGCAGGTCGTTCAAACACTCCTGTGTCCCTCCATTACTAATAAACTTGTTGCAAAGGTATTTCATATTACAGTTACTGCAGTGGAGCTGGTCAGTTGTACACATGTTTGGTTTGTCTTTGCAACGGTACAAATTTTAGCACCAGTTGTGTTAAAAAGTGTGCTGCAGTGACACATGATCACAAAGAAGGTAACAGTGTCAAGGACAAGGAGTAAAATATTCACGCCACAAAGACTTCCAAATCAGTGGTTTAGTTTACTTCATTATTATCACAGTATGTTTACTTTTTTTTACAATGACTCATACAAAGCAAAGCACCCTCAGAGTTATCCGTCTGTAACTGCAAAAATAACATGATTTTGCTACTAATGTTGATACTCACTACAGTGGACATACGAGTTCTAATTTAGAAATACAGTCAAACAACAAAACTTCATTGTGCAAAGTAAATCTGTGAATTATGCACACTATTAAAAAGTTAATTTCATATAAAATATATGTAAAATATGATTTAAAAAAACAATTTGTCAATGAAGTGTTTTTTTATCTTTTCATTAAACGGCTGGAGTCTATTAACATTAATTCAGTGAAATGTGTAAGTACCACAGGTGTCTTAGATAAGACAAGAGCATTTTCAGGAAACACATCTTCATGGTTGCTCGTCACCACAGAGCTCAAGGTGACCCTGGATGATCTCTTGAACTGCTGCAGGATCATCCAGCGTGCTGAGGTCACCCAGCCCGTTCAAGTCCCGTTCTACCACTTTCCGCAGCACTCTGCGCATTATCTTACCTGAGCGCGTCTTTGGCAGACGCTTCACAAACTGTCAACATCACCAACAACAAAAACAGTCAGATTGCTGAGTACAAGTCTGTGAATTTGATTTTTAAGTTAATGTTAGTGAGACAGTCTTACCTGGATGTAGTCTGGACAAGCATACTTGGCGATCTTCATAGACACCGTGTCATTCAGCTGCTTGGACAGGTCAGCGCTTTGAGTATTCACTTCCTTTTTTAATACCACAAAGGCGTAAACACCTGGTAACACAAGGACAACACATTCTTACCTGCTGTGATTTACATTAAATGCAGTCAACTACAGAATGTGAGAAACACCTTTCAGACTAAAAGCTCACAGAAAAAACTCCTCAGTCTCACCTTCTCCTTTGATGTCATGTGCATATCCTATAACAGCCGATTCAGCCACAGCAGAGCACAGATTCTGTAAGAAAATAACAAACAAGATCATCTGTTTCACCAGGTAAACTATTTAACTGCTTAAACTTTGGAACGAACAGGAATAAATCATTTGTCTGGTTATGGAGTAGAAAGCCTAAAAAATATTTTAGTCAAGTTGAAAGACATCAAAATTTTCAAGCATGTTAACATTGTACCTTATTTTCTCCCTAAACACAAGCAAGCTGCCATATTATCAGTGGTTTCAAATGTAGAAAGAAATCTTATATATCCAAACTTTACAGTATTACAAAGAACATCACTGTAATTTACACACCAGTTTATGTTTTTAAAGAAAAATGAGTCACTTTTGAGAGTATACAGAAAACCATTCTTTATTTTGGATATTTTCTTTTTTCTTTTTTTTCACTTTTAAGATAGCTAAAGATATGAAATGTGGAGAGAGGGGAGTAAATGCAAATGTGCAGTAAATGGTCATGTGGTTGGGAGTCAAACCTACAACCACTGCAATGCAGACCTTAACCCCTCTGTATACAAGCTATTCTAGTGTAAAACTAAGTTAAGGTCAAACACACCGTAACACCGAGTTAGACACCCCCTCGAGAGATGAATGTTGCCTTCAGCTTGCTTCTCTAGTTACTTCATTCCCTTTAAGTAATAATCATCATAATAATAATCATTTTGCACTGCAGAGGTGGTAGTTCTTCCGCCTTAGTGTCTTTGTCTGATTGCATTTCCATATAGTAATAAACATAAATGTTCTTCCTTGAGCTGCGAAATTCTGTTGTACTTGGTGACTGACTAGCCAGGGCTCCCCCACAAACAAGCGGCTGCTGGAGAAGAGTAGGTGAGTTGTGTTTGGTCTCTTTGCTAAAGAAATCAGTCAAAGTTAAAAAGATGTTTGGTGTCTAGTACTATGGCTGGGACCCTATATGTACTGTTGATGAAGTTAGGTGCTGTTCTGCGCATTGTTTGTGGCTACAGAGTGGCTTTTTGGTTGAGGTTTGCATGTGGAGACGTAGACAGCTGTGTATTGCTATTGTGTGGTCGTTACTAAAGTTGGTATAACTAGAGAAGCAAGCAGTCAGCAACCTTCATCTCTCGAGGGGCTGTCTAACTCAGTGTTACGGCGTGTTTGACCATAACTTAATTTTATGCTGGAATATCCCTTTAAGCAGTAAAGTTCAGAGAATTTGGTGTAAAAATATTGTGTGAATACAGTTTGTGAGAGTAGATTCAGCAGAAAAGACACAGACAATATTAAAGAAACAAGGTCCACTTACATCAAGTATAATTAAAAGGTCCTGTTAAAACTTTTCTTAGCAAATATATTCTTTGTTCTTCAATAGTCATCAGTTTAAAGAGCTACATAGATAGATACACTACTGATCTATTGGGAGAACCAGTTCCTTGGGTTACTATTTGCATAACTTGTGCTAACTTTCTAAAGCAGCTGCAACCATTTCTACATAACTGAATAATCATACCACCACATCCTCGATCTCTGCTGTCCCGATCCTGTGACCGCTCACGTTGATGACATCATCCAGGCGGCCGGTGATCTGGTAATATCCCTCTTTAGAGCGATAGGCGCCATCACCCGTGAAGAAATAACCTGTGTCCACAGAAGTAAATCAGAGAGAGTGTGAAAGAAAGTCAGATTGAATTTTCTTAAATCACCAGTAAAGAAAGGATTTGAGAGACACCATGAAGACATCGCCACAGTTTGATTGTGCTGTACCAGGATGAGGCTGGCAGTAGGTCTCGATGAATCTCTGATGGTTGTTATGGATGGTGCGAGCCATACCAGGCCAAGGCTGAGCGATACACAGAGCACCAGATGTGTTGTTGGATGTCAGCACTTTACCCTGAAGATAATTAAGAACAGCAGGCAAAAATGTTAATAAACAAATAATTTTGTTTATTTCTGCCATGTACTTTTGTTGGATATAATACTTCCAGCAGCGATATTGAGATATGATCAAACAAGTAAAAAAGACTGACACAAAATCCATAAACTTCTTCTCAAAACTCAGACTTACAGCCCCACATTAAAGCCTTTGTTTCCTTTAGATCACATCATCATATGTGTGGTCTTTTTGTCTGTCTTTGTTGAGAGAGTGGGAAAGAGATCAGCACAAAGACCCCCACTCCAACTGTCTGCACAATCTGTGCTTTTCAAAAGCAACAGCAGTAGCGCACAGTCCTCTGACAGATTTTTATCGGGAGTCTGGCACACACAGAGTGGAACTGATGGATGGGAGCAGGGCGGGTATCAAAAGTGACACAGCTGGTGGGTAATTCATAATCCTAATCTGACCCTCTCTTTGGGCCTTTCCCAGCCATCTAACATTTGTGAGCAAACACACACACACACAGAGGAATGAGCACTGTACCTCGGAGTCCATGAGTACGGGCTTAATGCCAAAGAAAGGTCTCATGGCCATGCCTGGGACAATCTCTGCGTCTGGCTCCGATGGCCTTGGAGTGATACAAATGCCACCTGTCTCTGAGAACAAAGCGCGAAACAAGGCAGATTTTCAAAACTGATCTATGTCTTTATTTCTAGTATTGTCAGAAAGACCAAAAAACATTGCCGCAAATGTAAACTGAAAAAAAATAGACATCAAATGAATTTAAATAACAGAGCCAACTAACTCAGGGTTCCTCATTGCTGCAGATGTAGATTATGGAATTACAGCTATGCTAAGTACATGAAATAAAATTAGGTTTGCACACCCCTCAGAGACCCTGCTAATCTGTCAGCTGGTGTTGATGGCAACTGTACTGAAGTAGGACATGACAGATGATCCCACAATAGAATTAGTGACTGGCATCCTGTTCAAATCAACTAAACCGTGAGACAAAGTCCCCTCCAGAAAATTATAGCTAATATAAGCTCCTCAGCGACGTTTTAATTCGGTAAAGAAATGGTTCCATATTTTAGAGGCTGCTTATTCGTTCTTGGGGAGAAATTGGATGAGAACAGTACTCTCACTTTCATACAAACAAATACAGATAGCTTAGCTGTTAAAACTTTCTTTTTGACACAGATGGGGAAAAAAATCTCATTTTCCAGCTGAGTGGCTACCTTCAAAGCTTCAAGTTCAGCTTATAGTCCAGAAAATGTTGCTGATATTTACGTGTTTGTCCTGGCAAGAAACACACTTACTATGTTTATCAAAGCTCTTGTGAGAAACTCTACATCTGTGGACAGAGTGGGACCTCCTATCTCTGCTGTTTTCTCTCTGTATACTTGTGAATTGAAGTGCTAACACTTTATATGAATCTACCTCTTCAGGTTCGGGATGCTTTATTGGCATGAACTGTAACAACCGCTGTTGCCAAGGCAATTAATCGCAATCAGTAATTAAAAATATAACTCACTCACAAAAACTAATTAATAAATAAAATTGCATTATATCTACATGAACAAATGCACTAACACATGAATATGTTTACGTATGTGTATATAAAATTGTACACATTCAGTTAAAGGTATGTATATACAAATCTCATTAAATATGTACATTTGTTTACTTTGTTTTTATTGTTTAAAAAAGTCAATTAAGATTTGAAGAACTTTAATGATCCTTGAAGGGAAATTAAAATTTTAATTAAACAAAGTCAATTAAAGAAAAGAAATATCAAAAATATTTACACAATATCAAACTATCTGACTTGATTGTCTGATAAGGTGGAAGTCAAGTTCTTTCAGGCAGATGAGCAAAAAGAGAGCTTCTCTATCTATTTGCTCCAGTCTACATTTTTTTTCCAATTCCTTCTTTTCTTGGAATCCAGTTTTATGAAGACCTGTCTCCATTTCTAGTTTTTAGTCTCTCCCAAAGAATAATCACATGTCAGGAGGGAATAACATTCTCATTAAGCAGTGGATTTTATTTCTTTTTTCCAAAACTCAACGGGCCTGCGTTTGTTTTCCTTGTGATTTGGAGAATTAATAGGGGTCTTGTTTTGTTGTGGACGGCTCCTCTCTCTTCGCTGCAGGACAGAAAGATTCAGAAGATCTTTTGTACCAACAGCCATCAGACTTTACAACTCTTCTGTAAATAGTAGATGACTTGTAGAGACATAGACGTAGCTTTCTCTGATTCTTTTCAGGGGACCAGTCTCTGGATAGAGACTGTTGCTTTGAAAAGCCACGTGGTGGTAAGATTCAGGATCAGCTCATGCCAAGTGAACCCTGGAATTTGATCGCTCTTTTGATCATGTATAGTGACAGTGGGAATTCTCCTAATTCTGCTCTGCATGCCAAATTTGGACAGTTTCTGAGAACCTTGGGGATTACATCAGAACTGAATAATGTTGCTGAATAATTTTAGCCAAATCTTAATTGGGGGATTGAGCTTATTCAGAGATGTTCTCAGTGTCTAGTAGGCTCTCATCTGGGAGCAAAGTTATTGCTTTGTGAAACCTCCCAGATGCACCCATTATTATGCCCAAATAACTATAGTCCTCTGTATGTTCAAGTGTGGATCCTCCTATAGTATAACTGTTTTGATTCCTGTGATCTGCCCTTCATAAATAATAAAACATTTCTAGCATTGAAAGGTTCTGCTGTAAGCCTTTGTTCAGACAGACAGCAGAACCAAATCATCTGCATACATGAGAAATTAAATCTCTACACCAATTTCTTGATGACTGCTCTAAAGTTGTGGCCGGTTTATTAAAATAGATATAGAAGAGAGTGGGGGATAAGTTGCATTCTTGATGTACCCCTTTTTCCTTGTTTGAAGAACTCAATTCTCTTGTTTCCCATTTTATACAGCATTTATTTTTTGAGTATCTGGATTTAAAATCTTCTTGAAACCTTCTTAGGATGCATCATTAGCTAATGTGCTATAAATGCATCTATAAGGCTTCATGATAACCCTTATAAGTGATAATTAATATTTATAACAGCTAATAGTAAAGTTCTTGTAAATATGTAATAAGGACATATAACTGTTAATGACCTTATACAGTGCTATAACATTACTGAAAGGGCCCAAAGTCATGCTGTAGCACATTATGAGTATTATATGACATTTTCAGAATTAGGAATTATAGAAATATTAATTAATGAATATATTTTGATAACAGATAGAATGAGTTCTTCATAAACCTTTATAACCGGGTAAAGTTGTGAGAGTAAAATGATGTGAATAAATCCAGAATTCAAAAGAATGAACACTGTGTATTTAAACTGTTTCAGGTGCAGGAGCACCCTGACGCTGTTTTTTCTTTTGCATTAAGGTGCTCCTGCAGCCTTGACTCAGCTACAGTAGACTGTGTCTTGGGAAACTAGTGTCTTTCAATCTTTTTTATCTTTCAAGTTTACAATCTTTCAAGTTTACATTGAAGGCAGTGGAAGATGCCGTCTCTGGTTGCAGATGTTTCAATCAATGACTTTGTGTCGTGTGACTCAGGAAACCAATCATATCTGTTTTGTTTTATGTCTGTAACTCTGTTAAGTTTGTTGCTGCCTGTCTTGGTCAGGACAGCCTTGTAAGTGGGATTATTGATCTCAATTAAGTTTTCTGCTGCTTAAATATATTTCAATAAATCAATGAAAATAATGTATCATTAACCACACCCTTATAAGGTATTATGCTCAACACTGAAAACACGTCATTAGCATTTCTATAAACTGTAATAAATGCTCATCATCACGTATAAGTATTATTATTGTGCACTATAGACACGTTTATGAGGCTTTATAAATGTGCTTATGACGCTTTATAAGAAGTGTCTGTAAACAAAAGCATGAGAATAAACATTTAAAACCCACAATGTTAAATCATATTGAAGTTTTTCCCTCCTGTCCATCCTCTACCTCTATAGTCCTTTATGATCCAACATGAAGGCCGTATGCCAACAGCAGATCAAAATCTCATTTTCTCCCTGAACAGGCTACTCTACTCCAGATCCACCAAATGGCATGTATGAATAATGCCACTTATTCCTAATTAAAAACCCTGGTCCAGGGAAATAACATAATGATATAATCCTTTTGGGTGAAGTAGGGTATTTGGGTCATATCTGTGTCTGTAATTCTTAGGCTCATGATGCTCTGATGTCTAATTGTTATTATTTCTATGTTAATTAACACAGCTTTGCTCCAGTTGGTCATTACTCAATCTAATTATGAAGCAAAGAGGATGAAAACACATTATGGGTCCCCTGTTCACATTAAGATTCATCATCAGCTGTGTTAGTACTGTAATAATCGTTATTTTGCAGTGATGTTGGCTGTTATAGACCACTGACGGGCTGTTTTATTTGAAGTTTCTGATGTCACGCAGAGTTAGATTACTGTAATTGTTTTCTAACTGATTTGTATTGACATTAAGTTTTCATTTTACTCTGTTTTCCCCCACAGCTATTATCAGAGAGGGCAGAGGATGTCGCACAGACCTCATGTTTAGTTGTAGAAATCATATTATTCACTTTTTAAAGTACTCAATATGGAGACAGAGAGAAGACAGGATCCTCATTGTCTTCTGTTGTTTGTTTGAGAGGAGGTCACATCAGGACAGGGACTTATCTCAGTGATAGACTAATCGTACTGTGTTTTGTCACAAAAACAGGAAGTAGGGATAAAACTTGCCACACTGACTTTTCTGATGTTGCATACCGTATACTGACTGCTGATAGGCTTTAACTTCAACGGTAAAAGGCTGCCGGCGGTTTTAGTTCATGCTTACAGTTTCCTGTGCCGCTTGCTCAACCACATCTGGTTTTACTGAGGAGTCCAGAGGGGATAGAAACACCTCCATGTTTAATGCATGTGTGTGATACTGTGCACGTGAACGCTACAATTACACACCCTAGCAGGCTACTGTAGTACTGTCTGTGTGTATGCACGAACAAGTTGTTATATAACACTGTTATCATTGGAAGAAAGGATATAGAGCAGTCTGCTCTGTAGGACCTGCTGACGTGGCCTTGCTGGAAGATGAGCTTTGCGGAAAGGTTGTTATTGTGCTTACTGCTGTGAAATGTTACAGTAGGACTTTTCTCATGGAAGACACCGGAGTAACATAACAAGAAAGTAACACAAAGCTGCTCAGACATGTTAGACTCCTATGCAATCCAGACTAAACAATATGGTAGTCAAGAGATGGCTTTGTGACAGCCAAACAACCACAAGGTGAAATACAGTCTGAAAAAGATGCTCATGATGTCTGCTCCAACAGTTCAGCCTGAAACAGTCAACATGACCTTTCACCTACTTTACGTCACCATTTGTTGACAGTCTACAGTGACAGAGGTTTTCCTGTAGAAATGTTGTGCTGCCTTTGTTTTCTTAGATTTTTTGTGCCAGTATTTAGTTTTCTAAAATGACCAAAAATAGATCAATGAAAATATCAGTGGTTTAATTTATGTGCATTAATTAACAATTAATTAACTGGTAAAAAACCTGCTGAACTGTGAACTGTTTGGATTTCCAGCCGGACCACAACTATCTTTAAAGATTTAAAGCTACTGTCAAGAACTTTCACTTTAAGTCAATATGGTGCCTCCAGGGGATAAAGCAGTCTTAGCCTATTTTGTCCTTTACATGAATAACTAGTATCTTCTGATAAATAAAAAACTAATCTCAACCTGCTGGCTTTAATTGGTTAAATGAATCATTTACTGTTAGTATTTAAAGTCCCACTCTGATTGTTTTTTTAACTACTTAAAGTGTTCTCAGTGGTCTTTAAATCGTGATTATGAAGTTTTAAGCCAAAATCGCGATTCCTGTATCCTTTTCAAAGCTTTTCTTCTGCAGAGCTCCAGTAGCTCATTAGCAATTCACCTCTGAGTCGTAGGCAGAGACAGCGCTGCTCTGCACACTCTCTTCACACTAGCTTGTAGTCTAACATTGTCAGTGTAGCGGAAGTAACGGGTAACATAGGAGCTATTCAGCTCTCAGACACTCATGTCTTTAGGGACATGATGAAAGTTAATATCATAATCAGCTTTCTTACAAGCTAATTCTTACAAGACTGCATTACAATCCACTAACGCACATGTTTGTTCCACGATCGTCCTCTCTACTTTTCTGAGTCTGGCCTGCATAGTGGGGTCACGCTTGCAGTTGTGACGTATGTAATCTCACTGAATCTGAACCTGCCATTTGGGTCTGTCAGAGCTTCACAGCAATTTGAATGCAGAAATACTCAGAAATGCAACTTCGCACTTGTTTCTCTCATGATATGTCCTGTAGCGTCAGAAAAATGCGAAAAGGGGCTCCAGATTCCTTGTTACGCCCCTACTTGCAGCAACATCACCTGCTTTTTTATGTCTCATCATTTGTGTATGAAAACATTACAACAAAACCAACATATTTGGTGCTTATTAGCAAATGCTATCACTATGATATGCTGAAGCAGGACACAAGTGTTAACATGCTGTGATGGCATTTTATCTGAAGTAGAGCCTGACAGATTAGCGAGCATGGCTACTAGCTTTAGCTGTGTCGTGTGTTCATAGTTACCAGTTTGCCACCAGGTGTCAACCACAGGGATACGTCTATCCCCAACCACTCTGTGATACCACTCCCACGCTTCAGTGTTAATGGGCTCACCCACTGCACACACACAAAAAAAAATCTCAAAACATAGAATAAACTTCCATATTATTATTATTGTGTTTATATTTCTTTATACAGGATAAAAGTAAACCTGATAAAAAGAGGAGAATAATGCTTCTTTTATGTCAAGCTTTGTGTTTTAGCTCATACACATTGCCTCATGGGAACAGGTGTGTGCATGTGTGAGTGTGTGTGTATGCGATTCCTGGAGTGCTTGACTTTGTTGTTGACCATGCTGATCCCCCAGGGACGTTTAAACTCCAGCTGGGCTTGACTTTTGGTACACTAACAGCGTGCATAACGTGCCAGCACTTTCACATTCACACAGTGTGTGAATGTGTACCCCTTGTAGTTAATGTAGCAGCTACTTGCATACAGGTTAACTAGGATATACTTTGTGGATGCCATCGAGATAAATATTCCTTTTATGTTTTAAAATCACCCCCCAAAAAATAAAATTCCACCGTCATCACCATCTTTTTCCTGTTTCCAACAATCATGATATTTTGCATATCTGTCCTCACCCTCTCAAAACAGCTATGAAAGAGCAGGAAAAGATACCTCCTGTCAGCTACCAATTGTGTTTTAAAAGCTGTGTGGATGAACCTATCATTAGATAGTTGTGTTCGGTTGTGACTAAAGTGAGAGGTATTTGTTCTGCTATATTTGACATACCAGAGCCAAGAGTTTTTAGGGTGGAGCGGTCGTATTTTTGCACCCACTCGTCTCCGTACTTGAGCAACAGGCGGATTGCTGTGGGGGCCCCATAAAACTGGTTTATCTTCAGTCTCTGAACCACTTCCCAGTATCGTCCTGTGAGCAACAAAGACATAACCAGATCAGTTAATTATCACTTACAGTCATTCTAAAAATTCCACTTAGAGAATGGGAAATCAGAGCTGGAACTGAAGCCGCTGGCTGAAAGCTGAAGACTAAACTCACCGACATTTTGACCCGAGTCATTGTTTGTCCTTCACAGATTGACCCAGGTCAAGTTCAACTATGATTGCTTATTCATAGAAAGAGGCCAGAGTTCTTGGCAGAAGGACAGAAATACTCCCAATGTACTCATGCCAACACATTTAATTACACAAAAGACCACAACACAAAGTCTAATTGGAAAAATAATAAACTACACACTTAGATTTGAGGGTTTTCGGTTTCACTGTAGAACTAAAGGGACATTGCATGTTTTTTATGTAATAACAATGAACTAAGAAATAGAGTTGTGAGTCCATCATAAGTTTGCTAATATTGATACCTGGGTTGGGGTAAATTGGAGTGCTCTCAAACAGGACGGTTGTTGCCCCATTGGCCAGTGGCCCGTAGACGCTGTAACTGTGACCTGTTATCCACCCGATATCTGCCACACAGCCGAACACATCGCCATCATGGTAGTTGAAGACATACTGGTTACAAGAGAAAGGGATTACTTTGACAGTTGGTACTTAAGACGTCTTGTCCAACAATTTCTCAGATAAAAAGATGTACGTATTTTTTTCACTTAACCCTCACATACTGTTCGGGTCAAATTTGACCCGTTTTGACTTTTAACAGCAGTAAAAATACCCTAAACGTCATTCTTTAAGTCTGAAACTTGATGACTTATCCTGAAGTTGCCCAAAATACATGAAATTAATTAAAAAATATTCATGTGTATTTTTGTTTATGTGCTACAAATTTTTCCCCTCTAAGGCTGTTACGGGTCAAATTTGACCCGTATCTATATTTAGATGGATTTTAGATCTAGCAGTGTGGGACAAGTGACAAACAGTAACAACAGTGTTCAATATAAGGTTTGTTGTTCAAAAAGATTCAAATCATTATGAAACTATCATTACCTTGACAGAAACACACACACACACACGCACGCACACACACACGCACGCACACAGACACACCTAGACAGAGGTCAAAATGACCTAACTAGTCTAGTCTGTGACAGAAAGCTGCTCTTTGAACTCTTTGAAGGGGCAATTTTGACCCGGAAATATACTGGGAGGGTACAGGATTTGAATGGTATGTGAGGGTTCAAGTCAACAGCCTTTAGGATTGGTGCTAATGTTTACCCGGTGTGTGAGTGCAGCATACAGCAAGTATCCAGCCTGAGTGTGGACGAGGCCTTTAGGCTTCCCTGTGCTGCCTGATGTATAGAGTAAGAACAAGACATCCTCACTGTCCATGACAGCTGGCTCACAAACCACGTCTTCCTTCATCATCTCCTGCACAACACAGAGAGTTTCCAGAACTCTTTGTTAAAAATCACAAGCAATAACACCAGAATAGCAACAGAATCACGAGAGAGTAATCAAATAGTTTCTTCTTTGTCTATTTTTTACTGAGTAGCATGGATGGGTACTGTGCACTATAACTGTGCAGATACTGTCTTCCATTGTTAGTATCAAAATTCGTCAAGCTGTAATTGGCTGGTTTGACTCACCTCCTCCAAGGCAAAATCTTTGGGTGTCATGGTAACGGGATTGTCCGTTCTCGCAGCAACAAACACCTGTTGCACTGATGGGCAGTTCTCTACAGCCTTATCCACTGTCTTCTTCAGCTTGATGATCTTCCCCCCTCTGACACCCTGGTTCACAGTGATGACGGTGCTTGACTTTGCTGAAAATGTGACATTTACAATAATTAAGACTGTGTGAGTCAGTTTTTGTTACTGAAAGTTTTGCCACTCACGTTTGAGGCCAAAAACCTACAAATTACAAATAGCACGATAAAATGTAATCCTCATCGAGACAGTTAATAAAATATATATAAGAGATTGAACCTCATGAATTAGAAACTAATTAAGAAGTAATGAAGTAAAACAATATTTAAATATTGGATATCATACTTTTACAGTCAATATTTCAAAGAAAACTCAACTCAATTGGGCCACTTAATGTCAAGAGTTTGGACACAACTCTGCTCCCACTGAACATTTTTTGGTCTAAAAGAGGTCTAATAGACGTCTAAATGTAGCCTAGATGACTGGTCTAAAATCAGGCTACCACAGGTCTAAAAATGAAAGTTTTTTAGATGTCTAAATTTAGAGCAAGTTTAGACTAAATCTAAATCTGGGCTATATCTATACTACACTGTATATTGCTCAACGGCTATCATAACTATTTTGGATAAGTGCTTGGAGATCAGTTATGCCACTTGCAGTTGCTTTTTTAAATAAATAGTTATTGAATAATGGGTTAAAGTGCAACATCTAAATTCCATTTACAAAACCTAGACAGTTGAAATTAGGTCTAAAAGAAACTAGACGTCTGATAGCCGCCTATTGCTCAGTGGGCTTCCAGCTGCTCTAGTCAAAATTTCTGTGCTATTAACACTAATAACACAAACATTTAAAAAGGGGTCAACTACAGAGTTCAACAAATAAAAAAGAACCAACCATGCACTTCTTTATGTTGACAGCTATATCACAGTTTTCAATTCAAACTTCCTCCTCTCTTTCATTGTGCTGTTTCCAATCAAACCTTTCACTATTATTAAGCAATAGATACTAATAGATAATATAACCACTTGAGGGAAACACTGAAATGTGATTACTTATAATACTACCAGCCGACTCTACACATATCACAGATAGTGATTTGATTCCTTTCTGGTAAAGATATTAATGTGAAGTATGGAGTAGTTTTTAAGACTCATGTTCTGTCTCACCATCTCTGATCCGCTCTGCGAGGGCCTCTGCACTGAACCCTGCAAACACAACATTGTGAGCTGCACCTATACGGGCACAGGCCAACATGGACGCCACAGCCAGCGGGCAAGGAGGCATGTAGATGGTGACACAGTCTCCCTTCTGCACACCATACCGCCTTAACATGTTCCCCAGGCGACATGTCATCTCCAGTAAGTGACTGTGAAAAGATATCAGAGACATACTTAGTATGACAAAGGAGGATAGACAGACATATACATAATCCAATCCCACTGACCTGTAGGTGATCTTGACCTCTGACCCTGGTTCATCTCTCTCCCAGATCAAAGCCACCCTCTCTGGACAGGTGTGCACATGACGGTCCAGGCAGTTCACTTAATGTCCCCATACAGAAAACATACAGAAAGTTAGACTCTGTGCCTGTACCAAGGCAAGGCAAGGCATCTTTATTCATATAGCCCATTACATACCAAGGCAACTTAATGTGCTTTACATAAAAACAAAACATTTTTAAAAAAAGAACAACATAAAAACAAAAAACACAGTTGAAAGCAAGAGCAATAGATAAAGTTTAAAATTATTAAAAAGAGCTCAGCTAAAAGCACATGAAAAGAGAAATGCTTTTAACCTGGATTCAAAAGTGTTTACAGTTAGGGCAGATTTTAGTTCTGCTGGAAGTTTGTTCCAGTCGTGTGCAGCATAACAGCTAAATGCTGCTTCACCGTGTCTGGTTTGAACTCTGCACTCCATTATCTGACCTGAGTCAGTAGATCTCTGAGCTCTTCTGGGTTTATATCATTCATGTACTCTGGACTAAAACCATTTAGAGACCAGTTTTACCATCTAACACAGTATAAAAAAAGTGAGGTTGGGCACCAGTAATTAAATCTAGTCAACACATTCTGATCATTTATTTGCAAGCATGGGCTCAAAACCAAAAAAAGAACAGCGACAGGTGAATCTCCATGAACAATGTGACATTTCAAAGATCACACTGTTATCTATGGGACACCTTGGTATTGGCCAATACTACTAAGATCCAAACCAAGAACAGCATCAAAAAGGACAAAATTTATTCAAAGTCTAACACTACATTCCTCTACACACTATATCTGCATAGGCCTCTCTCTTTGTCTCTGCCACACAAATATAGTAGATTTGTCACATTTTCTTACATAATTTTAATACAGTTTTAAAAAATAAAACTCTTGACTTCTTTATTTTTGTGCTCTGTTTTCATTTACTAAGTATTTATTTGATGTCACATTTTTGTAATTTGATAACCAGTTACTGAAACACCAACATTTCCCAGCTTTGTTCAGTGAACTGTTTCTCATGCATGGTGTGTTCAGGGTCATCTTCAAAACGAGGCTGACATTGATCAGCTGAAAAGATGTCTCACCCTCAGCTGTCTATGTACGTGTTTACATATACAACAAGTTCCTCAAATGACAGCTTGACAAAAGTTAGGGGGAGGGAGAATGAAAGTCTACCTCCTCTGGATTAAAACTTTATATAATCTCTCTTTTTAACGACCAAATATATCTCTTCTCAGACCCGCTCCCTCCTATGTTATCTTACCAGACACATTCAGCTTCCCTCCCTCAAACCACTTGATCCTCCCTTGGCTCAGGTCACAGTCCTGCACCGTGGTGAAAGGTTTGATCCAGCTCAGTCTCTGTCGTGCCACGGCGGCCCAGAAGCTCTCACTGTTAGAGACCGAATAGTCTTGCAGGGCTGTGCGGGTTGAAACGCCGTCAAAGCCCGCAGCCTCCGGCATGAACGCCGCGACATTGCACCTCCACCGACCCTGAACGGGGACATAAGATCTCAAGACCCGACGACTGAATATAGTAATGACGCACTTTGGGGAGCACCCGCCAGGCAGCCGCATCTTTAAAGTGAAAGCATACCGTCTTAACGGAGTTTATATAGGTGAAGCAGAAATTACGGTGATTAAGCAATTTCCAAAGTTACACTGTGTGACTTTTGTGTCGAGAAGTTGGAAACTCCAGAGAGGCAGGGCTGGAGAAGTGATGCGTTCAAGGGCGGTCCGAACTATTTGGCCAACGCATTTCTTGGCAGGGCTGGAGCTGAATTTCAACATCAACTGGCAAGAAAAAGAAAAGCTCCTCTTTGCTCCAGATTACCCTATTGTTTAAAAATATCAATCAAACCATTGAATTAGGCATAAAATTTAGGTGCTGGGTTCACGTTTCCCCCTTAAATGATCATATTGGATGTAAAACAGGCCACCAGTATGCTCTTTGTTCCCAGTTTCGGAATCTAACTTTCACTTTGCAGTTTAAAGTTCCAGTTTGTGTCTCTTTGGCGACATCTGTGGTGATACACTGTCAACACAGGACTTATTTTGGACTGCAGTAACAAAATCATATTTCTTTCTGCCTTCTCTCGTCAGTCTTTTTCTGGTAAACAGCTGAAAAAATAACATATTTTACCCCCTATTTTTGGTGTAACCCTTGTGGTATTTTAAGGTCTTCAAGCAGTAGACTACTGGCTAAACTTTTATGATGGACACCAGTTCTGTAAAATACTGAAGAGACTTTCAATTGACTGAAAAATCTAGATGTTAAAGCATAGTTGTAGAACAAAAGATTGTGTAAGACAGTTTCAATAAGTAGGTGTGGTATCATAAAATCCTGGCAGTAATTAACCTCAAAAGCACATGACAAAGCTTTTAACAGAATCAAAAGAAGCTTTTTACAGCTCCTTCCAGGAACAGCACTTCATTTGTCCCATGTGTAAAATATGGTACCTTTGATCCTCTTTCTGATCTCGTCCTTTAATTGTGCTCTTTGTAAAAATGTCTTCCTCTTAAGAGTTAAATGTGTAACTCATTGAGATTTTTTTGCTTGATGAAATGTAATCAAAGTCTGATTTGAATCATTTCAGATGACACCTGTCCCACTGCAGTGGTTACAGAGGTTAAAAGATAACACCTAAGAAATAGTCAATCTTAATGATGATCAATTTAGGTCATTAGGAGGCATCGGTGTTGATTTCAGTTAGTTTCATTGCCAACAAAAATCTCTCTACAGGGGCATTACTCTAGCAGAAGACAGGCTTCAATATCAGTCACTTTTAATTATGCTACATTTACAATAATACAGACAAACAAAGAGTGTAAACTTATCATACAGTGCCAAATATGGGACATTGTTTTCAGTATGTACATCATAAAAGCTGTGACAGCTAAAACAACAACAAAAAAAGAGCGAGATCGGGGCTTTTAGTATTTCACAAGGCTTTTCAATTACTTAAGTGAAATTACAAGGGCTCAGTGGTCCCAGCTGGCTCCTCTTTAGGGCCTCTGGAGCAGGTAAGAAGAAGACACTGATGCTTGTGTGGTCTTCAAAAACAGAGCTGTAGGGGTTAAAAATCTAAAACAAGTAATTTTAAGACATTAAGCCTTTATCAAGCTTATACATTAGACACGTTTCATGTGTCTTATGTAAAAACTGTATTTTTCTGTAGTGTGCAGTTAGTTAAACAAGTGTTTTCATAGCAGAGAGGAACAATAGAATCATTGGTGGAATTGAGAAATGTTGATAGTTGAAACCGAGGGACCTTTTGAAATTACCCAACAGATTAAATTTACATAAAGATCAATATTTTTTCCCATATTTATTTCTCTGTAATTATAACATTTGATCTGCAGCTTTGACAAAGTGCATCAGGCTGACTCCGTATTTGCCAAAGTTCAGCTTTAATCACTGAGACCAGACCTCTACCTCTGTGAAATGTTCACACACTCCTGCAGGTATTTTCACAGTTCATCTTTGAGCACACGTCTTCAGTCTTTGTTCTTTGCCTCTGCTGTGTCCTGTTCTGTCCCTTTGTCCTCAGCCTCCTCTTTGTGTCCTCCCTGACTGTTTGTTCTGTCAGAAACTGTCCCAAGCATCTTGGCACTGTGCTCCTGTGCCTTTGCTCGCAGCACAGCGATACTGTTCTCCCTAAGCTCCTCTTTTGAGATGTGTGGGTTTGAGTCTTTCATCTGTTCCTCCTTCTCTTCTTCCATCACTTTGTCCTCTGGTTTGTCTTTTAATGTTATCGCTGCCAGTGCAGGTGCAGGTGAAGGTGAAGGTGAAGGTGGTGTGAGGTTGCTGGGTTTTCCAGGAGAGGTTTCCACTGACTTTTTGTGCATACCTGAAGGGAGAGAAGAGAAAACGCAATGAGGACTTAAAGCTGTGTTAAGTGTCCTTGTTTTCTGGTGGAATTCAGTAAATCTGGGAATGGCATTAATTTGACAGTGAAATTGTGTGCAGGAGATTGAAGATTAGATGGATGGCAGGGACCTCTCATTCAATTAGTCACCTAATTGATTTGAACTAATCAATTGACATTAACCCCTCGAGAGGAGATTTGTTCTAATCTGTCCTGATTATGTAGGATTATCACTGTATCGACTGCTTGCAGTTTATTGACATGCTGACACTTTTATTGGCTCCTAACATCAGCCAGGTTTATCCCACCTCCTTAATGCATCTTAATCCCAATTTTCAAGACAGTTTTAACAGCATGTAACATTCAGATCCAACGCTTTTGCCAAAATATGACCAGAAAGTAACAAAGTGCACAAGGATTCAAAGGCCCACTTGCCAGACAACTATGATATGTCAGTTGCTGGCCGCAGTATGATATATGTCTTAGAGTGAAAAGGAGGAAGCTGATTTGTCAGTGGCTTAACTTATAAATGTAAAAAAATTGTCAATGTTTGGAAGTGAACTTTGTCTTTATTATTCAGAAAGTACCTAGAAAATGACATCAGTGTGTCAGAGCTGCAGCAAGCTGAAAACTAAGACCTCACAATGTAAGCAGCTAAATAAAATGCAGCCTTCAAAACTCGTTTGTGCTTGTCTCCTACTGTAACATGTAAGAAACACTAAATACGGATTGAAACTGTCCAAGTGGACATGCTTAATGTATTCTTTTGTAATGCAACAGTTTACCTAATAACCACGGCGCGTAGGAGTCAGTGACACCCTCCTTGGCTGACTTGAGGATGGACTCTGGCAGCGGGATGGAGTGGCGGACCATCGCTCCGTACAGGCCGTACTCTGCCATGACGCTACTGCGACCCCAACACTTCTCCCTCTTCCTCCATTTCGCTCTGCGGTTTTGAAACCACACCTGGAGACATGAAGGCCAGATAAGGTTTAGACTGAACTGAAAATTTGCATGATTTAAATGTACAGAACATCATTTCTAATCTGAAAGTGTGAGACTGTTAATATATTGTGTATGATTGTGTTGGCTTTATTCTAATTAATGCAGCATTGAGTTAGAGACAGTCTGATTAATCTGCAGACAGATTAATTGGGCTGATTTGACATAATCAGCATAACATCTGCATCAGCCCTCACAAGGTTGATATCATCATTATGACACATGGCAGCATATCAAATCCAAACCAGTTACTGGTCAGTGTTTAATATAATCTCTGTGCAGAATAATGCTGTTTAATGTTCTGAAAGAAATATCTCAAAGCATTTCTCTTTTTTATGATTTCATTGAAATTCCACCTAAAATACTATATGTTGCTAGCAAAGATATCTACCAATACTAAATCGTATCCTGCTTGGAAAAATGGATTTCTATGTGATTTTTCAAATATTACAATATTTACAATATTTTTTTCCCTTTCTTATTTATTTCATATAGCTGGACAGGAATCCCAAACTACCTAAAATGACAATTTTACTTCACCAAATATTGTCTCCTCTTCAGATGTTTTTTTTGTTGTTGTTAGAAATATTAAATTGTATTTTTTGTTTGTTTGTTTTTGAACACAGTAAAAAAAGTGTTGGCATCAGCTATAGAAAAAGTGATATTGGTGAACCATTAGTTTGAGCTGCCCAGACAAGTACATACTATAAATCTTTGATCTCAGAAAAAAAAACAGTATCTATTTTTTTTATATATTTTGGATTCCCTTGCTGTATGAGCACAGTTTTTTTTTGTTAAGTTTCCACGATGCAATCTACATTTTTACACATAGTCATTAGACATTGGTTCTTTTTAGTGTATCAGTGTGTTGCAGAGTCATCAAACATACATCCCAAAATCAGTATTGAGGATTTTCATTTGAAAACTGATTAAATCCTTTTTCACTTCTTTGGTTTATTTATATAAGAAAATATTTCCGAGTGATGTGTAAAAATGAAACAATGACATCTGCTGGAGGTTTAAAAAACAAAAAGGGAGGACAGAGAGTGATTTTAAATGTTTTATCCCAACAGTTTCTCTAAAATTTCTATATTTCTGCAAGCAAATACAGAAAAGGTGTGTTTTAAGAGTGATGCACAAAATGGGTTAGGAAAACAAGCAATAATATTGAGCTTTTTATATTTTGTTACAGTTATAGAAAATTTTGTTGTGTGTGTGTGTGCGCACGCGCGTGCGTGCGTGTCTGCATTATTCTCCTACTGACTCAAGTGCCTAGATTGATTTCCAGAAGGCCAGAAACTGTAATAGTCTCATGAATATGGATGAGAAGGAAAACAGGATGAGGTGAGATTGTTTGCGCGCGTGTGTGTGTGTAAGTGTGTGTGTAAGTGTGTGCGTGTATATTCCCCAGATCTGGAATTAAAAACGATCAAAAGCCGAGCCTGGAAAGCCATTCAGGTAGATCTGATGATAACCTCCATCTCATAAAAAGATGAGCCTCAGAAAAGCAATTATGCTGTCTGACAGCGACAGTGTGAGTGTGCATGCTGTGTATGTCTTCACTTGTGTGTGTGTGTGTGTGTATGAAGTACTTCCTGAGAGAGGTGACCCTGGGGGTGAGAGGGCTGATTGAAAAATAGTTAATTTCAGGGCCCGATCAATGGGAGCCAGGCGCTCAAATATCACGGGAAATTAAAAGGCTCGGAGCAGCATGCAGGCAGAGCTCTGTGCTCGGCCGCTGACCTGCACTCATTAATTTCTGCGTAGTTATCGTTTCATTTCAGGCCACAGACCAACTCTATAGCGGGAAAGAGATGAGAAGTTCTCCTCAATTAACTAATTACTCTGAGAGGGTGAATTGGCGGCCAATGTGGGAGCACAGAGAAATGAGAGGATGATGTTGGTGGAATGTCTGACTGTCTGTGTACCTTTGTTTTAAGGGCAAAAAACTGTCTTTCTCATCCGACAGGCTATATTGGTTATAAATACAAATTCTGATTGCAAATATCTTTAAACGTGAGGTAATGTTAAAAATTGTACTGCCAGAAACATCTGAATTTTTTTTGACAGGAAAGAAATCCTTGCTCCTCTGTTGATTTTCCCTCACGTGAAATCATCATGACTGGAGTGTCTGAGGTTAAAAAAAATTAAGTCACTATCAGAGCAACACAAAAAAAAACTCGCTTACACACCTGTATCCTGTCCTCTGGTAACTCAGTTTTCATGGAGAGCATCTCTCGGGCGTACACGTCTGGGTAGTGAGCTTCATTAAATGCTTTCTCCAGCTCCTCCAGCTGGTAAGAGGTGAAAATGGTTCTGCAGACAAAAAAGATGATAATAATTAACTACATTATTTACTAAATGTATTCATACAGGCTCAAATGTTTAAATGTTTATTCAATCAAATTGTCCACAACTCAATAAATGTAAACAAATGAAAACAGAAAGGTTAACATTGTATGAAAAGTTGGTATTATTTTTAGCCCTTTTGTGTGGATAGTAACAAAAGAAAAGTGAATGATATTGATCATAGATTCATAAAGATTCACAAATAAAATACAAGTAAAAACAAGTTGATGTTTTTCCTTGTACAAATTCTTTATTTTATTTATTTATTATTTATGTATTTTCTTTATTTCTTTATAATTCTGTTATATAAATGCTGTTACAGCTTTATAGTTGGGATTGTGTTTAGAAAATTCTCTCTCTCTCTCTCTTCATACACACACACACATATATATATATATATATATATATATATATATATATATATATATATATATAAATTCTGTTATAGCTTTTGGGATTTTGTTTACAAAATATTATATATATATATATAATATTTTGTAAACAAAATCCCAAAAGCTATAACAGAATTTAATTTAATGTAATAACACAATAATAAAATGTCTGCCCATTAACTGATTTTATTTTTTTAAATGGCTTCATGAAACGTTTTGGAGGGAAAAGAAAACACACTGATAAACAATCCTGCTTTCCATTTGTAGAGTGTTTATTCTTCTATTTTTTTCCCCTTTTTTTCCTTTTTTTTCTTTGTTGTTATTTTACCTGTGTCTCCTCTTCTTCCTCTTCTTATTCTGACTCAGGGAGGACTTGGAGATTTTCTGATCACAGGACGATGGACTCATGTCATCTGAATCTGACAGAGACACAGAAAAAGTCGGGACACATGAGTAGGTACAAACACTGGTGGGTAAATAGAAACTATTCAATAATTAAACTAACAAACTAAATAATAAAAAGGTAAGATATAATACCCTTATATAAAAATATGTTGTGCTGTATAATTGGCATTTCTGCAGGTTGACTGTTTAACGCGAATTTTATTCAAAAAGGCTTTAGGCTTTTATCTAAATGTTCAAACCATATCGACGATAACAAAAATAATGTTACTGACACTGCTTATTCAGAGGTAGTTGTTAAATGCTTCCTGATAAATTACAGCCTCTTGAAATTTTTAGTTTAATCCCATTTTTTAAAAAAAGGATCTTTAGATTCTAAATTAGTACAACCTTTTTTCTTTAATTAAATTTCACTGACAAATTTGTTCAAAGGCCCTTGTCATACCAGCACTTTTTGTCATGTTGTACAAGACAGCCTGCATTTCCCTTCACTTGAATCAAGAGCTTTAGCCTGAATACATGAGTTAGCTCTGGTGAAATGACTAACAGTAAACCCTCAGGAGTGAAGTGTGAAGCTCTCCTGACTCACCGGAGCTGTTGGAGTGTTGTGTCTCCATCTGAACGTCCATGTGCGCCGTCCTGTGCAGCGGCTGCAGGTGAACATTTTGCGCCTCTGACAGCACCTCCAAAAACGCAGGCTGGCTGTAAAACGAGTGTATTCCCTCTGGTCCCAGCAAACCCATCCCAACTCCAATAGCCCCGTGTCCAAGGGCCGACCTGGCAGCCAGCACGTGCGCCCTGTGGGGCAGAGCCTCCAGAGGTCGTCTCGGGGCCGCCGGCGGCTCCTTATTGAGGCCGAGCAGCTCCTGGATGCCGAAGCCGGTCCGCCGGTGCACCACGGGGGCCATCTTCCACCCCGGGCCCGGCAGCTGAGAGCCCGAGTGGTTGACGCCTGTTTGTGAGGCTGGTTTCTGTTTGTTTTCAGAGTCTGAAAACACAACTCCCTCTTTCCCTGTCATGGCGGTGAGTTCCCAATTTGTTTTTTCCACACTAACCCAAAAGTCGTGGAAGAAGCATGCCCTGAGGTGCTCCTTCTCTCTCTCCGTACCCGCCTCTCTGCGCCGCTTTTATCAGAGGGGCACTGGGCGACAGCCAATCAGAGCAGAGCACAGACCCCACTCTCAGGTTGACATCAGCCGTGACCGCTTCATTTCCACACAGAAACACTCGGATATTTGACTTTGGACAAGAAAGCGGTTTAGACGACAATAAAGTCTCTAAAAATGTATGAAATTAAATCACTTTTTTGTCAGTGGGCCTTTCTCTCTCTACGGCCATTTTGTTTCATTTCAATCAAGTTAGTTAATCTATAAATTGCATCTTTATTGAAAGGAGGTGGTTGTAGTTTTTGGCGTCAGAGAAATTTGTACAGAAAAAAAAACGAGTTAAAGCTTATATTTACTGCTACTCTCCATTTTTCTAACAGGACTTACATGCATTAGTGAATATTATAAAGCTCTAACATACCTTATTAGACATACCATTTTTAAATTCATCTTTAAAGAAACGAGCTGTGAGTCAAAAACAATGAAAATCAACAAAATTTAACAGTCTAGCGAACTTTTCCAACCATGAAGCCTGTTATAATTGAATTTTTCAAACAAAAACATGTGAAGAAAAATAATAAAATGGGGGTAAAACGAGAGCCTTTTTCGTTTACGATGGCCTTCACCACCAACTCTGTTTTGTGGCTTTCAATAAATGACTCTGATTCTACAAATAGTATTTTAGAGAATTCAGGGCCCAAATTAATGAATGAATGAATAATAAAATGATATTATAATGCAAAATAAAGAAACCCAGACCCCCTTGTTTTAATCAAAGTCATTGAAAGGAGACATTTGTTGCAGTGTATGGAAAATAATCAGACGATTTAACTGCTGAGCATTTGTGGGTTTTATCAGGAAAAGGAAAAGAGTGAAAAATAAATGATCTCACATGAGGAGTTGGTTTGTCTGATTGATCCGTTACTCTGCTCCCATTAAATACTGATTTGCATATTCAAATGAGCTTCAACCGTTAGCTCTTTGGTTTTGTCTGCACATCAGTTGATTAGTTATTAAGGGGTTTTGTTCTCGGGTCACATGTTGGGAGGTACAATAACCATGCTCAGGGAAATTTGGGCGGTGGAAGTTGTATCTAACCACGGAGCAAATACCAGATTTATCCTCTGCCCGGGTATATATATTTTACTCTCGATTTTTTTCTAAATTTACTTCTATATTTTATTTTTTTGTTTTATTTTTTCTTTTCTTTTGTTTACGGTCTGAGCCGGGAGATGTTCGTTCCAGCAGTTTAACCTGATTAAAAAAGTAAAAGCTGAGACATTAAGGACGTCAAAAGAGATTATTCCTGTCAGCGTCTTAAACCTCAAATTCACTCAGTTGTGAAACACACACGGTGAAAATACTTATATTCCCCCTTTGGTTTGCGCAAATCTAATCCACCCTAATCAGCTATTATTCAATTATTGCGCAGCTTCACTCGTTTGGGGATAATTTGCGGCACACTTTGGACATCTGGACTGATCATTACGCAGAGGAAAGCGCGTGGAGACCATTGGACGCGCGCGGTGGTTGTATACAAAGATACGATCTTCCTCACGAAAAGGACATGTGGCGATGGATAAATAAAAAGGTTTCCCCGTGGGACTATTTGACAAGTAAGCGTCATGCTGTCAGTGACGGTCAGTCCCACAACAGATTTAGCTGCAGAGTGTTGCTCTGTGTATCACTGCTGGGAGAGACTCTGCAGGCCAGACATCAACCTTATCTTAGATACAAAACAGGAGGATTGAGTCAGTTCCTACTAAAACCAACTCATGCTGTCTGAAATTTGTAAAGCACTGAAAGAAATCATGGGCAATAGCCTTCATAAAGTATAATAAAATAAATCACTTCCAGTTGAGAATATGTGAACAGGCCCAATGCCTGTTAACACCTGGAGCATTTCATCGGCAGTTATTAGAGAAACATTTCATTAGAGGTGGACGACCATAAATCAATGCTTTACCAACAGAGCAGCCATGCTGATGGGGTTGTTATAAGAGACACTTGACACTAAAGACGCCCATATATGTCTCTCCTTGCATCCAAACACAGAGAACCTTCACTTTTCTGCTGATACAAAATCTAAAATCTGCTTTGACAAAATTCAAAATAAGAAACATAAAAGTTATGTGATTTAACACTTTAAAAGCTTGTTCTGTAAGTAGTTCTTTAACAATAGGTCATATGTTGGGTAGGGGAGACCAGGGCTTGTTGTCACATGGGTAAGTTGTCACATTGCAATTATCTTCTCCACCGTGAGCTGAGATGAGCACCAATAAACCATTCTGCACAACCCAAAGTAAAAATTTTTAACTTTATATATTTTCAAATAAGCTTATTCCAGATAAAAATCCTAGCAGTGATACATGTGGACTTGTGAGATGAGAGATTAAGGCATCCTGTCATACTTCAGTCATTGTTCTGTTTTAAGCTAACTTTAAGCTAGAGCTAGAATTAGCAAACATGGTAGTTTGGGGAAACATGTCTCAGCATACTGGGGTAAATTGTAACATGTGATAACTTACCCCAGAATAACACATTTAAACGGATTAAAATTAACATAGAGAGTTTGCTTATCAGCAGTTGTCATGATATGCTCTAGTATTTAGTTTTTCCCTGGTTTTGTTATTTGAGTATATTTTCTGTGTTTTTTCCAAGAGTTTCTGCTCCCCTGTAGTCCTGTCTCTGTTTATAGTTTTATAGTACCTTTTTGTTGCTTCCTATTTAATTCTTTTAAATTAATCCTTTTTTTTGTCTGCATTTGGGTCCTTTCCCTTTTTGTTTAACTCCGATTCATGACATCATGTTGAAATTTTACTTTATTTTTACAGAGAAAAGAGTGGTTTAAAGAAGAGGAGAAAATGAGAAGACATGGTCAGGAATTAGAAAAGAAAAACAGAACATGGCAGTACAGTTCCTGACGTGATGCTGATGGCAGTCAGGCAGGTGACCCTAGCTAATAAATCAACCAGGAGTACAATAAAGGACTTTAATGTCAATTAATAAATCCTCGCTCTGTACTGCAAAACATTTGCCCAGCCGAAATATGGAGTCAGAGAGCTGTCCCGACAACAGTGGTTGGGTACAAATCACCATGGCAGGTTTTTAGCCCACAGTTGGAATTGCAACTTGAGGAGTATATTATGAGTTTTTATGACTGGATCTTCCAGTTGTTGTTGGAACTATGTCCACATTTTCAGGACTGCTTTAAGGTTTCATAATGCTTTTTTTGTTTGTTTTTGGTAATTCAATTTGATCTGGATTTTTCAGTTTAAAAAAGGTAAAACAGGCATTTTACGTTGAAAGCCATAACTTTACACACACACACACACACACACACACACACACACACACACACAGACAGAGAGAGAGAGAGAGAGAGAGAGAGAGAGAGAGAGAGAGAGAGAGAGAGAGAGAGAGAAACATAAATAGAGCATTTGAATAATTTTTTAATTTAAAATAATATTATTTTTCTTCTAGGCTGCCCTTATCTTAATCAGGAACTTCTCCAGGTAGCACTGATCCTTGTCATGGACAATGTTTCTGCACAGCTCCACATTGTTGTCAAGCATGAGCTCCTCCAGTATGACAAGTCTGAGGGAACTGCAAGAGATAACATTCAGAATTAGCACTTCATATCAACACAAACCAGAAGCTACCTGATCACACAGGTTTGAACTCTGCAAGCTAAATACATAGTTTCATTACTTACCTGACTTTGGCTGAGGGGTCCACAGCCATCTTGTTGACAGCAGCCACAAAGTGATTAGTGAAGGTCTTTCCTGTTGCTATGATCCCCTCTGCTCCCAATCTGTCAGCCATAAGGTGAAGTTGTTGAGCTACGTGGTCTCTCACAGCTGGACGCGGTGGCTGAAAAAGGACACAGACAAACAATTGAAGTTGCTTTGTTTCATTTGATTTCATGTCATTTTAAATACTGCCATGAAACTTATTTAGTTGTTCTGATTATCACTGCATACATACTTCAGTCCTGTGTTCACCAGTGTGTTTAGCACTGTACCTGGGCTACAACACTGCACCAGGACCTCGAGGACCATGCTGGCCTGTTGCTGGAGAAAGGTGTTTACACTAGCCCACCTCCTGTGTTAGGGTCTGCACTGATCTGCTTTTGTTTTTAAATGCTTAAAAGAACCACAAAAATGATCTTTTTTTGCATCAAACTTTTTGACTTTGTCATGAGCCTCTATTTTAACACAATTAAAATAGAAAAATTCGATTTACTCAACTATGAAATGCTCAGGAAGATATGGCAGTTGTCGTGTTAGGGTTGCTCACAAAACTGAATATTATAATATCCGTATGTAGGCTTAAAGTAAAAAACTCATCTGATCACTGAAACAAATAATCTGTTCAGCCACTGCAGCTGCAGCAGGACGGAGAGAGGACACGGAGACATGTCCAGGTCGAGCTGTGCGAGAAATAAGAGGAAGAGGAGGGAAGAAAAGGAGGGAGACAAATTAAATATCTTGTTAACTTCAATATGTGTGTTTATTCACTAGATATTTAATTTAATTTAATGCGGTTTCAGCTGTGTTGATTTGGTCAGGTTGTGTGTCCAAACGTGTGCCAAACACGCTCATCAGATCAGATATAGATCAGAATATATCTATATAGATCTTAATGTATGTGCTGACTCAGATTATTAGTTGTTGATGTTTATTTAATGCACTGAAATGTGCCTGACACTGTGGAAACCTGCCGGTGAGGCATCGGTGACGTATGTCGATACGCCGCTGGTCTACCAAAATACCACTAGACCAGCTGCGCTCCGCCTGCGCTGAAAGCTGACCAAGTTTGAATCGGCGAGCTTTCAGCGCACTTTACACGCCACTGGCGAGCACGAAAATGTCACTGTGCCCGCTGATTCTGTCGACACCTCCCCCTGCCACGCCACCACGCCCAGCTTGGCGGATCTCGGTTCGCCTCCGTGCGCCTCAGTCCACGAAAATACCAAACTGGCTGTACGCCAGGCTCCGCCAGACGAAAATACAAGTGCGCAGGCTCCGCCAACCTCCGTCGCCTCACCGGCATACACAAAAATAGAGCCCTTGGACTTGTTAGAGGAGAGATTAAGGCATCCTGTCATAGCTCAGTGATTGTTCTGGTTTAAGATAACTTTAATCTAGAGCTAGAATTAGCAAACATGGTAGTGTTTGCGCAGTAGCGATGCACACATTCTGCCGCGCAGTCGCCGAGAGTCACTGTGATGACGCTTGGCTCAAACAGCGTTTCCCCCCGGGTGAGCTATGCAATCCCTGAATGCCAATAGACTGTATCAAGTGTCAATCATAGAAAACATGAACCCCCTAATAACTTTTAAGAACGGAGCTTCACAGAAAAAAGAGGACTTGAGAACAAACCAGTCTTACTGTAACTACATGTCAACATCACAAGCAGGGGGGAGAAAAATTTATGTTCTGTGTAATAAATTTCTAAAATTTGTCCACAGCCCCATAAACTTTGCTGGCGGAGACGGGATTTATGACCTATACTGCAGCCCATCAACAGAGGGTGCTATTCTCAGAGTGGCTTCACCCAGCTAGGAGGCAGACGCTGTCCATTCTATATACAGACTATGGTGAAGACACATGCTGCACGGATATGAAGGGATGAGAGATGAGCGGGGGCTGATAATTAACCTGTGCTTTTTAGGCAGATTTTCCACTATTAAAAATTTGATTTGAGGGGGCAGGCCATTTGTTTGAGGGGGCGTTGCCCCCTCTTGCCCGAGCGTAGAACCGGCCCCGCCAACAGATCATGGATCGACAATTTGAACCGAGCTATTGATGCAAAGGAGAAAAAGATTGAATGTCTCAGATTGACCCTTGGAATTCGTTTGAAGAATAAAATGATGTATAAATCATTAAATGATTTAAAACAGGGAAATTAAAATGATTAAAAATCTTAAAGTATTAGAAGTATCAGAAAGGTTTAAATCAGTTTGAATAATTTTTAATTTGTTTGAAGAATCAAATAATGCATGAATAGTAAAATTGAATCTAGTGTGGAAAAAAAATAAATAAAAAAAAAAAATCCTGAATGCATCCCATAATGTCCTCAATGAACTGCATTTTTGGAGCCCTGAATGGTTTCTGTAGCAAAGTTTGTGGGAGGAGATGGATGCCAAAGTTTGTCAAAAAACTCTAGTGTAGGGTTTTAAATGTAATCCCCATGTACTCTGTGTACTGAGCCTGGCTTCATGTGTCTCATAAGGTCGTTAGAAGCAGCGTTCCAGTTAGCTGTGTGTTTCCAGGTGCTCTAATTGGTTGCCATGGTGACGGTAGATGCAGCACTACAGCAGGAGAAAGGAGACTTGAGGCTAAGAACATATAATGCCCAAACAACGCCCTAATTCTCATCCTCTGTAACTGCTATCCTTATGACAATAAGCTTGTGAGAACCACAAGTCCTGGCTGAACATGTTGATACAACTCCCGTGTTTGTGGAGCCAAAAATGTCTTCACAAGGACAAGTTAAAAACATGTCCAGTTTGTGTTTCCTCATTAAACTGCAGCCCTCACATAGCAAAGCACAACCCAGTTTAATCCTGTTTAAAGTCTAAATTAATCTGAAAAAATGGTAGATGTGGAAGGAGCCAGGGTTCAACAATCCATCCTCGCCAACAGATCACGCATCGACAAGTTGAACCAAGCTATTGATGCAAAGGAGAAAAAGATTGAATGCCTCAGATTGACCCTTGATATAAGCAAAGAAAGGGAAGAGATTTATTTATTTACTTTTTGTCTCTCCCACAATGTTGTTCCTCTCCCTTACAGCGTCCATTACAATTTTGCCAATTATACAAATTAGGCAATGTTGTCATTTAGCGACTTCTAGCGACTTTTAGGACAGCCAATAGCTACTTTCCTTACTGAGGAGCTGGCAACACTGATTTAGACTTATACTTTCCCACTGAACTATTGCAACTTACTCAATGTTTTCCTTTATTCACAGGTTGTAGCCGATTCTTACACAATAAAGATCAAATTTAACAAACTAAAATAAACTTCTAATAAATACTTTTAACTTTTCTGGCCTCAGTCAGATCTCATACAATGGTACCATGTGTAGAAAAAGGAATATTTGGTGATAAATCTGGCCGCCAGGCTCAAACCAAACTGTGTGGAGGTTTGTCATTTCTTGTAATAAACACCTAAAAACACTTATACTCGTAACACACTTTTAATAGATGCGCAATTGTAATACACGTTGTAACACAAATCTACTATATTCATGAACACACACAGCAGCATAAAAGTGAGGGAAAGGAGAGCTTGAGGCTCTTTCGAAGACTCTGGTCGAGTGTGTAAACTGTGCTGATTTCTACATCTGTACAATAAAGACACTCAGGCTGCTCTTCAGATCTCACCCTGTCTCTTGTGCATTAATTCTGTTTCCTCCTGTGTGTGTGTCTCTCTCTCTTTAGGGGGATTTCATTAACCCTTCAAAGTAGTAGTTCCCAAAGTGTGGCCAGGAGACATTTCAGGAGGCATGAGTGGCCGAGGTTATTACCAATGTGCAAAATATGGGGGGTCTAAGATCCCTTAATTGACACAAGAAACCCCTTGAAACCCTGAACTTCAAAATTTGTGAGGGTCCCTTAAAGTCTCACTCCAATGGCTTTTTTACTACTTTAGTTGTCCTCAGTGGTCTTTAAATTGTGATTATGAAGTCTTTAGCCAAAATCACGATATCTGTGTCATTCTCAAGCGCTCTTCTGCAGAGCTCCAGTAGCTCATTAGCAGTTAACCTCTGAGTCGTGGGCGGAGACAGTTGCTCTCTGCACACTTCTTTTACTTCTCTTACTACACTTCTTTAAACTTATGGGCTCTATTTTTGTGCCTGACCGGCGGTGTGGCACCGCGTAAGTCAGGTCCGCCGCGCCGACAAGGCGTACCCAAGCACATTTTGGTATTTTGGTGAGCAGCGCAGCCCAGTGTAAGTATACCCCCTCCCTATAACTCAGCTCCTCCCAGTAGTAAGTAGTAAGTAGTAGCGATGGAGGGGGTAAGGCGTAGAGTGGGTTTAACACAGCCAAGACCTGTTTTCATCAATCACATCAGCTCCTCTCCTCACCTTTGAATCCGCCACCGGTGAGGCATATTACAATTTTCGTGAAGTTGTCAAAGAGATCAAGAGATGACAGCCCCTCAACAAGTGTCACTGTAAGGGGGGCGTCCTCCACACTCTCCCATATAAGCACAGAGGGATTTGGTGTGTGTCATGTTGTACCCACTGGTAGGACAAGACAAACACCCTTTTCCACAAATGAAGACATCACATCAAGTTGCATATATTTAAACCCTGAACCCTGAATTGAACTTACTGTACTACAGTTGAGGCCAAAATTATAAGCCCCCCTCTGAAATTTTGAGTTTGTCTCCAAAGGCCTGCACAAAGCCTTGACTTAAATCCCATTGAAAATCTGTGGGCTGCACTGAAGACCAGGGTCCATGCTAGTAGACCATCAAATCTGGAGGATCTTGAAAGATTTGCCAAAGAGGAATGGGCCGGGATTCCTCAGGAGATGTGTCATGTGCCTTGCTACAAACTACAGCAAACGACTGCATGCTGTTATCCAGCAAAAAGGACCCACAATTGACTATTAGCCTGACGGGGTCTCATATTTTGGACCCTGGTAGTTTTTGGTTTTTGTGAAATAATTTTGTTTCAGTGTGCAAAGTAAAATAATGTAAGGATCCAAAATAAAACTAGGATGTTTGGAAAAGCTGTGTAAAAAAATCATTAATCTGTTGAACAGCACTTTGGAAATTTTGGAAAAAAACTTCAAATTTCATAGGGGGGCTAATAATTTTGGCCTCAACTGTATATTCACAAACAGTATATCTTGGGTAAAAACAATATTTGAGTTAATCTGGGGCAGTGATAAATTTGCCAGTTCCCTCTGTTTGATACATCTTTGTCTTTGTCTATGTTCGGGGCTCCAGAAACGTTTCTTCTAATCTAGCTAATTGCAATTTTCCAGAGCTCGGCATTTTAGAAGAAGAGCTGGGTCACCAAACAGCCGTTGATCAAAACATCCTAATAAGGCGTGGAAACAAAGGGCTCTCACAATCCTAACAATGTGCTGCTGGTGATTCAACAGTTCGCTCAGTCGACACAAAGAATTAATTAGGGCAATAACTTCATGCTACTGCCGTTCTATAGTCTCCATTTCTGTATGAGTGCATCTTTTTATGCTCTGAAGTTGTTAAGAGGACCCTGACTTGCCGAGTGTGCGACATTCCCGTGGTCCATGTGCAGATGTGTTATTGGTGTAATGAGGGAAATACTTATGGAAACGTGGGAGAGAGGCCCCCCCAACACCAAAACTTCCTTCACAAAATAATATACCTCATTGTGGTGGCTCATAATGAGAATTGACATAATTACTCAGGCCCATTTCTTGTCTAATTAGCACACTGCCACAGGAACAGGGGCTAGCACTTTGGCAGGAGAAGGGAATCGGACAGGCATGGCAGTGGCAACACAAAAAGAGGCCTCTGGTTTCAGCATAATTAGGTGAGACAATGCCACTGACTGTTTTGAACTATGGCAGTGGCTCAGAGCTTGGTGTGAGAGGACTCCCCAAGACCCTAATAAGCCCCTAATTGTCTTCTTTTATTCACATGGCAGCACCAGCAGACATGAAGACTGCCTATTCTTGGTCTCCTGCAGAGAGCATGGTCCCTGTCCCACAGAAAGGGAGGAAGTTTGAGTTAACTCCCTCAGGACCTTCACTGTTGGGCTGTCAAACTCCAGACAACGTCTTTTAACCTCCCGCGACACCGTTGTAAACCTGGAGAACTGCCAATATGCTGAAAAGAAAACCTAAACCTTGGATTTGAGTTCTGTTCTAGGACTAGGTGGAATAATCCCTTGAGTAATCGCAAATACTTAAGTGGTAGCAAGGTTGTCGATTGACAGTTCCTTAGCTGTGGTGCTGTCTAGTGGGTGAGGTGGATGTGGGGTTAAAAGCTCCATCAGGGACATCAGGTGGACATGAGCAATCCCATCATCACTCCTGGGTCCTGACTCTGCTTCTGACACTAAATCATTTTAAAAAAGGTCATAATTCTCGGCACAAATCTCCCTTTTTACAAAGCCTTCTGATGAACTAATGTAGTGCTAAATCATCTAGCATCTCAGGGCACTTTTCATACACGTAGAACAGGTTTACACCACACTCTTCATTATATTAATTCTAATAATATTCACTCAATGAGCAATCCTACCTGCCCACTCTAGACTTGTGGACTCATGGCTGGTGCTTGATGCTGGATCTTGATTCTGACTCTGAGGGGCTACAAGACAAAGTTCCCCAGTTATGTGGCGTCGCATCATACAATTATTTCAATCATATAGTGTTATGTTATATGCCACAACGCCACTTGATAATTAATTAATAAACCTGAACAGTGGTTTTGCAGGCTTGTTTCAACATCTTGCCTTACCTGTTTCATTGCCCTCATTTGTCGTTTCAAACCGCAAGTTCATTTTAGTAGAAAGTTGCCAATTTCAGCACATTTGGCTGCGTCTGTTTCCGGAGCTTGCTTCTCCAGGCCACCCTTACTCTTTCTATTTTTTCCCTCTGTTTTTTAACAGGTACCATAAAGGGGATTTGATGTGAGCAGTAAGATTTAAAAAAACAAAAAAAAAAGAATAGCAAATTTCTGTGCTGTGAGAAAGAGAAACTCCAAAACCAGGTTGAGTTCATGGCAGCTAATGACAATGTTGAACCTCTGGGAGGTGCAGTACTGTGAGATGAAACCTTTTAACCAAACACACACACATTGTAGTCCATATGTTTGAGGCCACTTCCACTAGCAGGTTTCCCTTAGAACCAATATTTGGTAATTCCTTCTGTCTAACCCCCCCTGCAGTAAAGGCTTCTCTGCTCAGAGGAACGTCAATTCGATGTGCCCTCACTCCTTTAATTAGCTGTCAATTAGTGCAAATGAATCAACTCTTCGCCTAATTAAGCAATGCCACCAGGCAGCTCCCATATACAAGCCATTGTGTGAGCAGAATGAGAAAACCACAGCTAGCAAACTCACTTTGGATCACGAGTGCAATTTAACGATCACACACTCTCATCATGGGGCTGCTCTTGTGTGTGTGGGTGTGTGTGTGTGTGTGTTTCTGTATGAGTGAAGTCATGCACTTTATGTTATCAAGCAATGATAACTGCTGTTCTTTTTTTTGTTAGCATTTTGAGCTAAGTGAAAGCTTTAGGTTTTTACAAATCAAGTCAAAATGCAAGACATTACTCCAATAAACTCATCGGCTGTTTCTAGCTCTTTTGGACAGTTCTAAAACGGCAACTGCAAATAAAAACACACTCTTGGTATGAGGGCTACAATAAGGCCTTTTATATCATCCAATCCCTACAATTAAGATCTAATGTCTTATTTATTGACTTCAATAAACACAAACTGTGCAGATTGTGAGGATTGACAAAACATTTGATTTAAAGTGACTGCCAAGTTGTATTATCTATTTAAAAAAAAACAAATAAACAAAAACAAAACAAAAAAAACCCCATAACTTTTGTTGATCTCTCCAGTTTTAAAAGATGGATTTTTTTTAACATCATATTTCTCTGGTAGCTTCCTCCCAGTTTTTGTGATGATTGAAGGTAGGGGATCATCACCCTTTCACACTTTCAATGAGCTTTGCCTTTTTGACATTGACTACGTGTTTTTAGACTTTCTCTTTCACTGGGATAAAGAGGCCATATTTCCCTGATTTTTTTTCTTTATACTTCCAGCTCTGGAACTTACCACTTGTAATTTGTCATTAGAGTCGAAATGTGATCCAACCAAGGATATGTTCACCTCTGACTCTCAACACAAAAGCCTCGTACTGCTTTCAAAAGACAGCTAAAAACCCAGCTCCTTAGAGGACACTATGCACTTACATAGCTAGATCATTCTCCACTGTTGTCTCCAGTGGTTGAGTAAGTCTTCAGCTACAGTTGGCTCACACTGTACTGCTCTACTCTAGGAATTTATGTTCAGCGTCTGAGTGACCCAGCGCTTGGTACTTCGGAAATTTTGTGGTGAAGACAAGGTCATTGATGGTGATGATGAAAGGTCATTGATTGACATTGATAGGTTCATTCATTGTTGATGTTACTTATTTTAAAAAATAATGAATCTTATTCACTCTTGTGCATTGCCTTTTACACTACTTGGCAGTACCTGTGTCCAAATGGACTCAGAGCTCTTTGTTGCTCTTACTGATCTTGTTTCATCTTGTCTAGATCTCTACTTGTGTTGCGGTTGTTCTTGTATGTACGTTGCTCTGGATGCAAGTGTCTGCTAAATGACATTGTAACAATGTACCAATGTAACACTAACAGACCAGTGCAATCAAAGGAGTGGTTGAAAGACTGGATGGTCAGTATGACTTGAAGATTTTAGCCCTGGGTATGAAATGTGCTGGTTCTGGCTATAATTCTTTTTGACCAAAATTGATCAAAGCCAGTTAATTGAATTAAAAAAAAATAATGAACTTATTTGTAATTTACACTGTAGAAGACATCCAAACCCCTTATAGATGACATTAACTTTAAGACATTTGACTCCATTAGTGTAGGGGAGACCGGGGCTTGTTGTTGCATAGGTAAGTTGTCACATTGCAATTATCTTTGCCACCTGGGGGTGCAACTAAAAAGTGGAATACTAGTTTTCTTCCTTTACATGGTCAGGGGGTCGTGTCCTGTCTGAGAAGAGAGGAGCACATTGTGAGCTGAGATGAGTGCCATTAAACCATTTCGCACGACCAAAAGTAAAGAAAATTAACTTTATATATTTTAGAATAAGCTTCTTCCACATAAAAATCCTAGCAGTGATGCATGTAGACTTGTTAGAGGAGAGATTAAGGCATCCTGTCATACCTCAGTCATTGTTCTGTTTTAAAATAATTTTAATCTAGAGCTAGAATTAGCAAACATGGTAGTTTGGGGCAACATGTCTCAGTCATTTTGGGGTTAGTTGTCACATGTTTAAAAGGGATTAAAATTAACATAGAGAGTCTGATTATCAGCAGTTGTCATATTGAAATTTTGACTTTATTTTTGCAGAGAAAAGAGTGGTTTAAAGGAGAGGAGAAAGCGAAAAGACATGGTCAGGAATCTCAAAAGAAAAACAGAACATGGCAGTGCAGTACCTGACGTGATGCTGAGGGCAGTAAGGCAGGTGACCCTTGCTAATAAGTCAATCTGGACTACAACAAAGGACTTTAATGTCAACTATCCATACCTTGGCTCGGTACTGCAAAACATTCACCCCAGCTGAAATACAGATTCAGACAGCTCTCTAAACTCCAGAGCATGTTGCATGATATTTTATGTTAACGTTTGTTCAATGGCTATTTTCAATGACTATTTTGGCTCAATGATGAACATTTTCTGTGCCTGACTTTGATGTTCACTTTCAAGTATTAAAAATGAGAACAACAATAATTTTGTCTTTGTTTTATTAGCTGCAAAATCCTCTGTGACATCTTATCCCATGTAGTGAGACAACTTACCTGATGTTGGGGCACAAGTACAAAATATATACCTGAGACTTTGGTCTTTCATCTGGTTCACATTTTGTTTGTATATGATGTATTGATTCCAAGTAATATATAAGAGTGTAAAAAGTGTGACAACAAGCCCCGGTCTCCCCTATATTAGTGCTGGCAAACAAATAAAAAGCTGTGATGTCTCAAGGTTTTGTGATCATAAAGAGGCATACACATTTTCAATAACATGAGCTGTTTGCCTCTATACTTCTGCCCCTCCCTCCATCCAGCAGCCACTCAGGCCATTACAGGCTGTAATTGTTATTTAATAGATTTAACATTCATCCTTCCTGTGAAAACCCCTCAGGGCCTGATGACAGCCTCACCATGTTCACGCAGCTAAACACCCCCCTACACACACTCCCACAGATGCTTATCTGACGGCAGTGTTTGTGCTTAAAATTCAATTACCCACTTATTGATAGCTCTCTGGGGTGCGAAAGGAGTTGACACAGTGCCAGTGGAGGTGTGGATGATTTCCCAGGAGGCCTCAGTCTCCTCTGCACATCTCCAGCTGGATCTAATTCATGGTTTTACTCATCAGCAGCAGACACAGATGGAGCAGAAGCAGCTGTCATACACCTGCACACACCAGCGCATGCAGACACAGACAAGCACACACATACAACACGTGCCGTTTGTTATTTATTGTACGATTAACAATAAGGGTTACATTTATGGTCAGGAAAATTATTTCTCAGGAAAAATAAAATTAATAAAAATAATTAAAGCCAAACAGAATCAATCCATATTGAATCAAATAAGGTAAAATTTGTAGCAAAGCTGCATTTTCATAAAAGTAGGCCTATATATCTCTAAGATTTAGGAAAAACACTAACAATTACTTTCTTTATTTGTTGTCATTTGATGGAAAGTTTATCGTCTAATCCATTAGCAATCACTACAAAAAAAGAAAACATTTAACATTTTAAAATGGACAGCTGTTCATTGTGGTTGATTGTTTTGTTCAACAAAAATAAAAAATGTATTATAAAATACAGATTGGCTGTAATTCACAGTTGTCAGTCATCTATCGTACAGTACAGTGAACAAGACAATTTTGCCATCAATTGTTTCCAGCCCAACGTACATTTGAGAGTAAATACAACACAAGCAAGATCTAGGTTGAAGGAAACAGCACAGGTGCCAAAAACTGCATTAAGTGTAACTTGGCATGGTACTTTAAAGGGATATTCCGGCGTAAATTTAAGTTACGGTCAAACGCACCTTAACACTGAGTTAGACACCCCACTGAGTGATGATTGTTGCTGATTGCTTGCTTCTCTAGTCAAACCAACTTCAGCAATGACCACACAGTAGCAATACACAGCGGTCTATGTCCCCAATGAAAAAGCCACTCTATAGCCACAAATAATGCTCAGAACAGCACCTAACTTCATCAACAGTACATGAAGGGTCCCAGCCATAGCACTAACCATCAAACATATTTTTAGCTTTGCCTGATTTCTTTAGCAAAGAGACCAAACACAACTCACCCACTCTCCTCCAGCAGCCACCTGTTTGTGGGGGAGCCCTGACGAGTCGATCACCGAGTGCGGCTGATCATTTCCATGAAGTAATAATCATCATAATAATCATTTTGCACTGCAGACGAGGTAGTTCTTCTGCCTTAGCATTTCGGTCTGATTGCATTTCCATGAAGTAATATATAATAATAATGTTCTTCCTTGAGCTGCGAAACTCCACTGCACTCTGTCATTTACACTGGAATATCACTTGAATACAGTGAATAAGATGATGCACTTTTTTCCAAAGACATATTTAACCACCATCAACCAAAGGGATTCACCAATCACAGTTATCATCATCACAAGGTGCATCAAGTGCAGAAGAATTTACTAAGATGGGCAAAGTGTCCATCCGTTCTACCACTGGGGGCGACAGAGGAGAAGAGCTGAGTAAAACAGCACAGGTGTTCCCTGAAGAGCTGAGTCTTGAGCTTTTTCTTCAAGGTTGAAAGGGACTCTTTGAATCTGATGGAGTTTGGTAATTCATTCAACCACCGAGAGACAACAGAAATATCTTGCAAGTGAGTCTGGCCTTGTTGGGTTCACGATTCATTTTTCCAGTTAAAAAACGGATCCTTTAAGAAAAAATCTGGAAAATTTGTTTAAAAGCGTAAAGAGTATTTTATGAGTAATTGTGGTATTTTCCTCTTTTTTTATCACAAATGAATCTGAGTTTCCTTTTTGATTTTCTCAAGACTAAATGACACTTCTTGCACGTCCTTCCTGGGGGTGATTTTATTTTTATTAAATTGATTTTATTTTTGAATTAATTTGATTGATCTTTTTAAAAAGGGTATATATGATGACTTTTTTTTTTACTGTAATGAGTCATTTTAAGTTCTTGAGATCCACAAAAGAATATCTGAATCAAAAGCAAAGCCTGTCAAACCCTATTCTGTCTTTACAACATGTAGTTTTTGAATGCTTTAGTGTGCACTTGTTAAATGCCATCCTTTAATTTAACAATGAAAGCCACAGGTAGCGGCCCCACAGGTTAGCCACGCGTCTTTAAGTCCTCCTGGGGCCTCAAGGAGCCCCATGGGAACACTTGGCTTGCCGCTGGCCTCGTTCCACGCTAATTACAGCACTCATCTCTGCTCTCCCATGAGACACCGCCGCTCTGATGACAACACGCTGCACAGCTTGGAGCACTGCATCACTGGGCAACAGCTGTGGCTGCTGGCTGCACATCAATACTCTAGAGAAGAGAAAAAGGAATAATGATGCCGTATTGCGTATGTGGGGGGAGGTGACATCAGGCTGTATTCATCCACACCATGCAGGGAAACTTTATGTTATTAGCAGACGACTTTGAAACTCAAACAGTTTCATTTATATTTGAAATACCACCACGACAACAAAGGAATCATATCGAAACAATGGCTAAATATTAAAATAAATGTACATAAAAGTAGTTCAAGCGGTATCAGTGATGGTGGAGTGAAATGAATAATTTAATAAACAAAAATGAATTTCTGTTGAATGAATATCTGACCTGCTGTTTATTAAAAATGTTGCTTGTTAATTTGCTGTCGAAAGCTTTACACTGACAGTATAAAATGATGAACAACATGGCAGCTCCCAAAAAGTGAAACCAACAGATTTAAAGGGCCTCCTACCGACTTGCTGCTACTTCCTCTGTATAAACAAATGGGTCAAACTTAAAGATCAAACTACAGGTCATTTATTTACTCATTTATGTTTTGTATGGTTACTATCTGTTCTTATTGTGCTGATTTATGTCCAAATATTTATTTTTCTTGTCTAATGTTTGACTACAATGGGGGCATTATGATATGACTGAGTGTTGTGTTACCCAGCACACCTGAGGGACCTTTGAAGTTTAATCTAGAAGTTAGTAAAAGAAAGACATAACTGCTCAACCAAAGAAACCCCACTGCACAGACTCTGGCTCAGAATGTGAAGACGTCAGTATCATTTTGGTTCACTTTTTTTCCCAACAGGAGGAGGTGGAGATGTTTTGTCCATCTTTATTAAGAGCAGTGTGCTACATCTGAGGTTGTGCCACTGTACTGAATATTCATATATAGACAATGACTGCTCAGAACAATACTCTCTGTTGTGTTTCATTGCCTATTTATCTAATCTGTGTGGAGTTTTGATTAGAAACCAAAGATAAATCTTCTTGTCCTTTCATGTGACAGGGTCAAATGTTTCTTTAGGTGACAGTGGATCAATGTGCTCTATATGCACTGTACTCTTCTCAGTGTGATTGCACTGACTGTTCATTAGTAGAGCACTGGGCTTTAATGGTCTGTACGCTTCTGTCATCTGTAAATCTCCAGACTCCGCCCAGGTATGCTCCCCTGTCTCATCAAAGAGCTGTGAAGAATGAAAATGGTGGGATAAAAAAGAGGGCGAGATTTTTCTGCTCCCTCCTCCTCCTCTTCCACAGTCTCAGACAAGCTCCTGTGCACAAAAAATGATGAGTGGGTTCTCGCCTGGACACACCCATGAGTGTGATTATACCGGTGACGGTGTGTAGCATGCTAATGAGTCTGCTTGAAGATTAACGTGTGTCTATCTCATTTAAATGAGATTCAAGTGAAGTAGGTGTGGTCTCAAATGCTGGAAGATAAAAATAAAATAAGGTTGACTTGGTCTAATCAGCTCAAAAATAAGCAAAATTAATTGAAATTTGGTACAAGTGTCATAACCTCTAATGCCATTCATAAGGACCAAGTTGAGGGCTCATTATCTTAAAAAGAAGTCATTTAGGAGAAACAAAAGTGGCGTAAAAATGTCCTCAGGTAAAAAGAAGGGCCTTAAAATCAGCTTCAAATTTAGGGTTTTCAAGAAATTAGTGTTTTTATTCAATCACCTCTCACCTTGAAAATACTCCCCTCCGATCCCTAAACTAACAATGGGCTTCAAAGAAAAAAAAAACTGTGTGATACATGCACTGTAACGCATGTTTTTACTTTATCTTACAACAGGTACATTTCATGTGGTCACTTCACACAAAAATGTAAATGTTACTAGTTTGTCCATTCTGTGTTAGAGTAGGAACATGACAAGACCCACTCCTACATCGATAAACATACTTATATAGTTAACAGAATCAAACAGTTTTTATGTTGAGGCAACACTAAATAAACATACTTACAAATACAATATTCTATTTTCATCTTGTCTGTTTCATTAAACACTGCAATATACTAAACACATCACTGTCAAGTAAATAATAGTAAAGCAAATGGGGAAAATTAAATGGCCCTTTTGATTTGGGGTTATAAGCCAATCTTAGCATTAACTCTTCACTTAGGTCTACCATTAGCAAGGAATCAGCTGAAAGCCTGAATATAGAAATAGGGAAAGCATCAATTCCTTTCCAACATAATTTACTCAGACCTAGACAAATTGGTCATTTAATATGTTGATTTGGCTAGAGTTAACAGGTGATCACTCTCCTGTGTATTTCAGAGTTCTTTGTCTTGTAGGTGCTTTCACACATCTCAGAGTCCTTTAGTTATTTGATTAATTGAAGCAAAGTAGGCCTACTGTGTTACCAACGCTAGAAAAAAAAACCTCTTCATTGGCGTTCAACTACTGTTCAGAACTAGCTGAAATTGCTGTTAGCTAGGAATCAGTCGAGACTCTGTATTTCAGTTTAATAGAGTCTAATAGATAAGGGAGGGCATAAATTCCAAGTAAAGGTATTTCTAGCTTGTAAGCGGTTGAATGTAAACGAACTTTTACTTTGGTAGCGCAGTTATGTGTTCTAGTTTAGACTTTGGGTGTATGAAAAAACATTGGCATCTTCAGTGATGATAGATAATGGGATTCTTAAAAATGATTAACACTCAGCAGAAAATAGCCTTTATTGTAGCTGTTCCACAATAACAAAACTCTGATCTATCTTGATGGTTCGATCAACCAATAATTTTTTAGTGATAAATAACAGTGAAACATTTTCTGGTGTTTTATGGATTTTCCATGTTTTATGACATGTTTCTTAGTTAGCTGCACCTTAAGGTCTTGTCTATTCCGCTCTTTTCAGAGGGGGCTAATTGTCAGAAAATGCTGTTTGACAGTTGGATGATGTCATGGTCTGGTCAGTGAGTGTGAGGCAGCGGAGAGTGAAAACATGTTGCTGCGACCCATTCATTATCATCTGTTTTTTTTTTTTTCTGTGCAGTTCCAGGTCAAGAAATTTGGGTCAGAGAACAATGCACTCTCTCTGTCAGACCGTAGCGGGGTGCCAAAACCATTCTCATGCCCCTCACTGACCCTCATCCTAAGCATTCACATCCAACTAACACAGCTACACTTTGCCGAAACTGCACAACTCACAGAGGGAGAGCAGTTTCTACCTTTGAATGAAGCAGAGTGGGGTGTCATCTTGTGGTTAGACACTAACATTACATCTATCTATCTATCTATCTATCTATCTATCTATCTATCTATCTATCTATCTATCTATCTATCTATCTATCTATCTATCTATCTATCTATCTATCTATCTATCTATCTATCTATTCTCAGTATGTTTGGCTCTTCTTTAGTTATTATAAAAAATGATCATTAATATCTGTTTCACATATTTTATTTGTTAGTTTTATGTGTTTGCTTGCTTGAAAATAAAGAATCAAGAAAGTTTATTTATGGCTGTTCTTCTTTTTTGCTTATCAAACTCAAGTGTATTTTTACTATATTTTCAGTGTACCTTTCATCACATAATTTTTAAGTAAGCATCAAATCAAGTCTTGAAAATTGGGCCGTCCTGAGGTAGAAACCTCAAGGTCCTACAAGAAACTTTTGGTTTTTGTTAATTTGTGCCCACCCCGTGCAAAAAAATGCAGTTTTTGTTCATCTCGTCCTATACATGCTAGAGTCGTGTCCCCTTACAAAATAAATCAAATAAAATTAAAAGAAAAAAAAAAACTCAATCTGTTCTCTTTTGATGATTTAATGTATAATTTATTGTGAATTAATTCAAAGGAAATTGTAAAAACAGGACTGTTTCTTCAGCTGCTCAACTGACGCCTACCACCATTACACATCCATAAAATACAAACGTCATAAAAGGCTTGTTTGCCTCTGCACACATAAAAAAACATCACTGTGAATGTCAGTCCATTTCAGAAATGTCAAAAAAACTCCACAGGATCTTTGATAACAAATGAGCTCTAATAAATCTCTTTACATGCATGTGATTTCTGCATGTTCCTGGACAAAGACATAATGTTTGTTTTGGTTTTCAATCTGGGAAATTGCGCTTGAGTCTGGAGCTGGTTTTGACTTTATCAAGGGGTAAGCTTTACTTTTGATTCAGATACTCTTTTGTGGATTTTAAGAAATTAAAATGACCATTACAGTAAAAAATGTGTCATCGTATATACCCTTTTTAAATAGATCAATCAAGTTGATTCAGCCTGGAGCTGGTGAGCTGGAGCTTTATCAAGGCCTGCAGAACTTGGCAGATAATGAAAAGTGTACAAGGCCTATGCAAATATAACCAAACTCAACAGTCATTTTTGAAAGATTTCAACCATTTAGTGCGGTTGTTACTCATTTATTAAGTTTTTTTATTTATTTATTTTTATAAATATAGGCCTATTTTTTCTTGCTTGTCAAAACTAATGCGCCAGAACAACTGAGAAAAACTCCAAGTTGGAACTGGTAGGAGTATTCAACTCTGTCGCTGCAGTTTGTTCCTCCACCGCCAGATGTCGCTGCAGCTCCATCCCTCCCTCCCTCATGACGTCACTTTAGTCGTATTCAAAAGCCCTCTGCGAGTCGTTGTTCCTCGCCGGGTGCGGTGGCGCGCGCCTGTAATCCAAGCTACCGGGAGGCTGAGGCTGGCGGATCGTTTGAGCTCAGGAGTTCTGAGCTGCAGCGGACTATGCCGATCGGGTGTCCGCACTAAGTTCGGCACCGATATGGTGCTCCTGGGGGAGCCCGGGACCACCAGGTCGTCTAAGGAGGGGTGTACCGGCCCAGGTCGGAAACGGAGCAGGTCAAAGCCACCCGTGCCGCTCAGTAGTGGGATCGCGCCTGTGAATAGACGCTGTAGTGCAGCCTGAGTAATACAGCGAGACCCAGTCTTTTTCACATACTACACAACTCACTTATGTTTCGCCCTCACACTACGTGTCCGAGACACACATTATACAACAGCTCGAGCTCTGCTTTTGGACTTTTTCTACGCCATGGAGAGCTGCAACAGACGGCTTCATCTGCTAAAACACATCGCCTCCTCCTGGACAAAACCTGCAACTAGAACCAAACTCAAAATTTCTTATAATGTCCTGCAGGTGAAGACAATAAGGGAGATCCAGGTGTGCTTGTGTGTGAACATTTTTTTGTAAGTGTTCGTCAGTGACCGTTACAGTTTTTCTCAGTCGCTTTGGTGCATTTCTCACATCATTATTAACATTTGCACAACACATATTTCTCAGAACAATCAGCACAAACTGCAAAACCTTGTGGATAACCTGCAAAAGCATGTCACTTGCTCAAAATGAATAGTTGATTCCTCAAAAGCAAGTATTCATGTCAATGAAAGTGTCTGTGTCATCAAAATGATTAGTCCCAACATCATTGTTTATGAACAAGACAGTCAAAGTTTTTATTCTAGTATTTTATATATCTCTCTGTTTAATGTTGCACCATCATGCCAAAACAAATTCCTAGTCTGTGAATCCTGTTAATCGACGATGGCAATAAAACCCCTTCTGAGTTCTGACACAGAACTTTCAAACGCAAAAAAATCTGATCTTGGTTACACTACCTGAAAATGCTCAAGACAGCACTATACACTACATGTACAGCCATTTGAAAACCACAGTAAAGTTACATATTACTGTATTTAGTGAGGTAACTGAGTACAAGACACATTTATGTTTCACATATTTACTGTATTTGCTGCAATTGTACAGAATTGTGCAAAAAAAAAAATTCACAGTCACTTAATTTAGTACAAACATAAGAAATACTATTTTTGATAATATTTTGAAGGTCCACAAGTGTAGCCCTAATTTAATCAGGGATTTGCCTATGTACTTGACCTCTTCTTCCTCTGCCCCTGTTTTGTCCCCTTCCCCTTCCTCCCTGCATTCTCACCCCTCCTTCATGACAATAACCTTCCATTTTTGTGTCACAGAATTGTAGAAATGGTACACACTATGTCCTGCTTGGTCTATATATGCTTGCCAAGTGAGGGTTTATGGGATTCATCTCTGAGTGACTGTGGACAAAGGCTTGTCATTGGTTGCAACTAATACTTCACACACCACTCATGTGTGAAAGCTGAGGTTCACCTGAGAGCAATTGTTCAATTTAGGAGACATTTTCAGGAACAAAAAGTGATTAAAAAAATTTAGTAAATTGTCTTAACAGACTTTGAGAACTAGTTCAACAATTTTGTATGTAATGACTCAAGCAATTAAATGAGGACTATTAGTTTTATAGGGAATGGGAATTCAAAAGTATAGTTCATTTTGACTGACATGACATAAGCAAATGATAATGTTATTGTATGAAAGTAACTGATACATGTCTAAGAGCATTTGCAATTTGTTCAGAGGAATGAGAAACTATTATGATGATGTACAAATGACTCAGTGTTGTGGAGCTTGAACTAATAGTTGTGAGAACTTTCATTCTGATCTGAGAAATGCACCAAGGCAACTGAGAAAAACTGTAATTGTAACAAATGACATGCCACTTGTCCAAAGTCACTCAGAGTTGAATCCCATGAACGCTTACTTGGCAAGCATATATAAACCAGCAGGACAAAGTGTGTACCATTTCTACTGTGACACAAAAATGGAAGGTCAGTGTCATGGAGGAGGGATGAGAATATGGGAAAGAAGGGGACAAAACAGGGGTGGAGGAAGAAGAGGTCAAGTATAAAGGCAAATCCCTGATGGAATTAGGGCTACACTTGTGGACCATGTTGTCAATCACGGCATCACTATGGCTGAGGCTGGTTGACGGGTGCAACCAAATGTAGGTAGAACCACTGTGAATCCTATGTTTGTTCCAAATAAGTGACTGTGAATTATTATTATTATTATTATTTATTTATTTATTTATTTTTTGCACAATGCTGTAGAATTGCAGCAAATACAGTAAACATGTGAAACATACATGTGTCTTGTATTCAGTTACCTCACTAAATACAGTAATGTGTAACTTTATTGTAGTTTTCAAGCGGCTGCACAGATATTGTATAGTGCTGTCTTGAGCATTTTCAGGTAGTGTCACTGTCAGAAAAATTAAACTGCATCTGACTTGCAGCCAGCTGAGAAGAACGACAGAGATAGTGGACTTCTTTTTCTTCGATATCATTTACTTGCAAGGAGTCAGCAGCTTACAACAAAGGCCGCTTCCTCTGACTGAGAGATTCAGTTTTTTACATATCCTTAATGCAGTCAAGAAACAGACACCCCCGCCCACTAACATCATCTCACAAATGGCATGACATTACAACAGTATCCAAATAGGGTACAGGTTGCAGCTGTGGTCTGTACTAGGAGAACAAAGACAGCTTAGTTTATCATCAGGTTCCTGCTTATCAGTTCAATGTCACACTGTTGGGAAAACAACCTGTGAGTGAAATTATAGCATTCATCTAGTTGCATGGCTTCAGCGGAAAAGTATCAGTCCCAACTCCAAGGCCATACTTCTCCTTTCCCATGCTCATTAAAAAGAAACAGGTTTGACTCTGCAAAAGCATTCACACCAAGTGATTTTCAATAAATGATGATTCACATACGTATATATTGATAAAATACACGTGATAGCATACACATGCAATTTTTCTTTCAGTCACCAGGATCTGACTTTTTTGCATTGAAAGACACAGAGAGAGTAAAGTGTTATAATGAAAACATGAACAAGCCATTTGACTGTCGTGTTCATAAACAATGATGTCGGGACTGATTATTTTGATGACACAGACACTTTCATTGACATGAATACTTGCTTTTTAGGAACAACTACTTATTTTGAGCAAGTGACGCGCTTTTGCAGGTTATCCACAAGGTTTTGCAGTTTGTACTGATTGTTCTGAGAAATGCACTGAGTGTTGTGCAAATGTTAATAGTGATGTGAGAAATGCACCAAAGCGACTGAGAAAACTGTAACATCTGTTTCTGATGTTGAATGTTTCAGTTCTGATTAAATATTTGTTGGAGGCACTTCAGCAGAGTGTCATATTGGAGTTTGTAATTTTTGACTGAAAGTTTTTGATTTTTGCTGTCAGTGCATTTCATTTCAAATATTGGCTATCTGTCTTGTGTGTTATTAATCATCAGCACTGGCCCTGATTTTATTCAAAACTAACCTACAAAATGTGTGTAACTTAGCTTAAATTTGTTTAAAGAGCAAACTAACTAAATAGAGATTAGCACATTAGTGATGGAAACCTTTAGCCTTGTTAACCATGTTTATTAAAACATTCATTGGAAATATGAGCCTGGAAAAAGAAAACAAATTAAAAAAAAGCTAATTTGCAAGGTAAGAGTATACTCAAATGGGAATTAGTGAAATTCAGTGGAGTGAAATTTTGCCTCCAGGTCTTGTTTTTTTTTCTTGTTTTTATCAGGCTCCTGGTGATTGTAATGTTCACCATTAATAAATATTTGGATGTCTACAATATTAAGTTAATCAGAAAAAAAGGTTAAACAATCAGGAAATTAACCATCATCATATCAGATATAAGCTATTACAGTTTTTCTCAGTGGCTTTGCTGCATTTCTCACATCACTATTGACATATGCACAACAGTTAGTGAATTTCTCAAAACAATTAGTACAAACTGCAAAACCTAGTGGATAACCTGCAAAAGCATGTCACTTGCTCAAACTGAATAGTTCGTTCCTCAAAAGCAAGTATTCATGTCAATAAAAGTATCTGTGTCATCAAAATGAAAGATCCTGACATCATTGTTTCCGATCAAGGCAGTCAAATGGCTTTGTCATGTTTTCATTATGCCAGTTTACTCTCTAAGTGTTTTCAAAAAGTCAGATCTGTGACACCATCTGAAAATGCTCAAGACTGCACTATACCCTGCATAGCCATTTGAAAACTACAGTGAGGTTACACATGACGGTATATTGTGGGGTAACTCTAGAACAGCACTTTGTATTTCTCTTAATCTTTGGAATTGTTTGAAATCACTGTTGCACAAATGACTTTCTTTTGTTGTGGAGTAAAAAGAGACCTTCTTCCACCTCTGTGAGGTTGTCTCGCAATCCTGTGTGGTACAGAAATATACCACATTAAACAATATTACTGTAGAGTACAAAAAAAAATGCTTTCCATGTGTGAAATGCTGCAGTACAGTACCATACTGTAAATATGGCAAATCTTTACTGTTACACTACTGTACACTACAATACAGTAAATCTGCAAAGTAGTAAAGCTGTAAGTCTAAATGTAAAAGTTAAGAAGGTCTTGTCCCACTGTGAGCTTCGTGTATAACACAATGACCATAGTGCAGTGCAGATTGTTTAGTGCTGAATTACTGTCCAATAGGCGCCCCTGTTCTCCTGACCAAGTGTTTGAATAATTGAATTTACAGTGTCTCTCCCAACATTTGGCTCCACCCTTCGACCAGCCTAAGCCATTGTAAGGCCGTGATTGACAACATAGTCCACAAGTGTAGCCCTAATTTAATCAGGAATCTGCCTTTATACTTGGCCTCTACTTCCTCTTCCCCTTCCCTTCTCACATCCTCACCCCTCTTCACCACTCTGACCTTCTATTTCTGTGTTAAAGTATTGTAGAAATGGTCCTGCTCATTTGATATATGCTAGCCAAGTGAGGGTTCATGGGATTCAGCCCTGAGTGACTGTGGAGAAGTGGCTTATCAGTGGTTGCAACCATAGACTGTATATACTGTGGACAACTTGGTTCCGCCTTCCGCCACTTTACAGATTTGAAGCTGAAAAGCTCTCAGTTATTCCACGTTTTTTCCCCATTTCCTGAAACCAACATTGCGCAGTAGTGTTGTACGCACTCCACCACTTGTGAATTGTACGCCCATGGGCTGTATCAAGTGTCAGTCACAGAAAAAATGAACCCCCTAATAACTTTTAAAAATGGAGCTTCACAGAAAAAAGAGGACTTGAGCACAAACCAGTCTTACAGTAACTACATGTCAACATCACAAGCAGGGGGGAGAAAAATGTATATTCTGTGTAATAAATTTCTAAAGTTTGTCCACAGCTCCAAAGGGATTGTTTGAGGAGGCGGATTTATGACCTATACTGCAGCCCGTCACCAGAGGGTGCTGTTCTTGGTGTGGTTTCACCCAGTGAAAAGGCAGACGCTGTCCATTTTTTTTCTTCTCCCTTTTTCCTTTTCCTAAATATTTCTCTTAATTATTACATTTATTTAAGGTCTTAATATTAGGATCTTTATTTTTATAACTGCATTTTTGCACTCTTTGTCTGTGATGCTGCTGTGACAAAGAAATTTTCCCCATGGGGGATCAATAAAGGAATATTCTATTCTATTCTATTCTATTCTATTCTATATACAGTCTATGGTTGCAACTAATGCTTCACACAGCCCTCTTCATGAGTGGAAGCTGAGGTTCACCTGAGAAAAATTGTTCACTTTAGGAGACATTTCCAGGACTAAATGATAAAGAAATTAATAAAATTTGCTTGACAGATTCTGAAAACTATTGAACATTTTTGAATGTAATGACTCAAGCAATTAAATAGAGAAACGAGTCACAGATTGTGCTTCCGACAGCTACAAATCAAGTCGCTGAGCTGTTTGGTGCAAAAGGCGATTGCTGATCTGAGATTGACAGGTTTACAACCAATCAGAGGTGATAGCATTTCTTCTCGTGGCGAACATTCCCGCGGTTGTAATTTTCAATTTGTATGTGTGTTTAAAACAACACAACTATTTTCGTGAAAGCTTATGGTACATAAATGTACCATTTTTGCACAAGTTCACATAAAGATCTGCATATATTCAAATCTTGGCCACAACTTCAAAATGCTCCATACAGGTGCACAAATATGTTTTGCACCAAATGTGTTGCAACAAAAGGAGCAAAAATGTGAGTGTGTCAGAGTTTGAATCTGTGACTTGTAAAATAGGATTTGGGCACCTGTAATTAAGAATTTGTGAATGTGTAAATGTTGTGCTGTACTTGTGGAAATAAAAAAAAAAATCTACAAGTACACAACTCATAGAGTGCGGATTTCACATTTACTAATAAACATACACAATCACTGTACACAACTACAAATTACATGTTCCAGATGCACAAACCTTTTGCACCAAAATATAAATATGCACAAATGGCTCAGTATTGTGAAGGTTGAACTAACAGTTCTGAAGATTTTAATTCTGATCAGAGAAATGCACCAGAATAACTGAGAATACTACAAATTCTAACTCGTGAAAATATTCAACTCTGTCGCTGCAGTTTGTTTCTCCACCGCCAGGTGTCGCTGCAGCTCCCTCCCCTCCTTGTGACGGCTCTTGTGTTCTATTCAAAAGCCGCCTAGGCTGATTTCTGCATGTTCCTAGACAAAAACATCATGTTTTTTTCAGTTTTCTATCTGGGAAATTGCACTTGAGCCTGAAGCTGGTGAGCTGGAGCTTTATCAAGGCCTGCAGAACTTGGCAGATAAAGAAAAGTGTAAAAGACTTATGCAGCTATAACTAAACTCAACAGTCATTTTTGAAAGATTTGAAACATTTAGTGCGGTTGTTACTCATTTCTTGAGGTTACTTACTTCTTACGTATTGTTTCTTTCTTGGCACTTAAAACTAATGCGCCAGAACAACAGAAAAACTCTGTCGCTGCAGTTTGTTCCTCCACCGCCAGATGTCGCTGCAGCTCCTTCTTTCCCTCCCTCCCTCCCTCCCTCCCTCATGACGTCACTTTAGTCGTATTCAAAAGCCCTATGCGAGTCGTTGCTCCTCGCCGGGTGCGGTGGCGCGCGCCTGTAATCCAAGCTACCGGGAGGCTGAGGCTGGCGGATCGTTTGAGCTCAGGAGCTCTGAGCTGCAGCGGACTATGCCGATCGGGTGTCCGCACTAAGTTCGGTATCGATATGGTGCTCCTGGGGGAGCCCGGGACCACCAGGTCGTCTAAGGAGGGGTGCACCGGCCCAGGTCGGAAACGGAGCAGGTCAAAGCCCCCGTGCCGCTCAGTAGTGGGATCGCGCCTGTGAATAGACGCTGTAGTGCAGCCTGAGTAATACAGCGAGACCCAGTCTTTTTCACATACTACACAACTCACGTTTGTTTCGACCACACACTACATGTCCGACACACACATTATACAATCTGTATGTTTCTGCTTTTGGACTTTTTCTACGCCATGGAGAGCTGCAACAGACGGCTTAATCTGCTGAAACACATCGCCTCCTCCTGGACAAAACCTGCAACTAGAATCCAAACTCAGCAACCATTTTTGGAAGATTCAAACCATTTAGTGTGGTTGTAACTAATTTCTCTGGGGTATATTGCATGCAGGAGGAAGAGGACGACACTTGATATTTCAGACACACACCTGAGATAGACATGAGTGTAAATTAGCTAACTACATGTATTCATGTTGTTTTAATTCAATAGATTTTTTGTGGACTAATAGTTTTATGGGTAGCTTTTCAAATGAGTGCTTATACTCTAACTTAAATGTTTTTTGTAATGATTTAGCTATTGGGTAAGAAAAAAGGCTGAATTAAGCTTTCCATCGACTGCATGACAGCCTGTTTATTGCATCATGTATAGGTAAATACTCGCACTTACCAAGTAAGTTCATCTCATTTCAGTTAATGGTTTCATTATTCTTTCTATAAGCTACACTGATCTTACAGCTCCAAATATCTGTCATTTCCAGAAATTTCAAACCAAAAACATTTTTTTCTAAGTTCCTTAAAAAGAATCCCTGGGGAAATAAAGAAGAGTGCCATGAACCCTGTATCTAACATGTTACACCCCTTTTTAATTTGCAAACAGATTGATATAATTACACATTTTACGTTTCTTGTCCACAAAGTGCACTGAAATCAATTTTTGTATTTTTTAATGCTATAAAAAAAGGCTTTGTTGGTTTAAATACAGTTTTTTTCTAAATAGATACTGTAGACGCCAGTTTATTTTATTCAACCAGGTAAGAACCTGTTGAGATCGAGGTCTCATTTACAAGAGTGACCTAGCCAAGAGTCAGCAGCACACATCACAATAATAAAAAATAATAAAGAAGAAAATGACCTCCAGAAACATAATTAAAAACAAAGGCACTGTTCGGTGGTCTCCCAAAGTTCTTTGTGGCAGCCATGATCTTTTATAGTATTCGTGTATTGTGTGGATATATGCGGGGGGAAGGCACATGGTGGGGGTGGAGGTATCACATCAGCACCAGTAGTAATGAAGTCAGCTGTTCACCTGGTGGGTTTGTGAATGAATGGAGAGAGGGTGAATGGGGAAGTCCTCGATTTGCTGACTGCTTATGTTTCACCTATATTGAACGACTGCCCTCTTTTCATTGCATGTAAGTGCTTCGTCCTTTTTGCATAAGATTACGACAAAAAGAGATACAGCCTGTTCATTGAAGCTTACAGCCAACGCTTTGAGCAAGGTATCATTTTCCCCTACTCAGCCTTTCGGGGACTAAGTCGTTTTGGATAGTCCCCATAAAAACACTTTTAATATTTTCAAGACATCAAAGATGGCTCTGCAAAATATTGACCTGTTTTGTTGCTAGGGTTAGGGTTAGAAAAGAACTAGGACTTTAATTGATTTACTTGATTGATTACAGGAAACATGAGAGTTGTAACATTTATTTAATTTATTCATCAATCACAAGGGTTAAAGCTCGTGGTCCTCTGGGTGGTAGAGCTCACTCATCAGTCGGTAAATATATGATGGTGCGTGTCCTCCAATGTTGGAGATGTACAGCGTGATGAGCTCAGGTGGGACGTAGTCAAACACAGGACAGTGAACATTCACCTTTGAGAGAATTTCACCTGAAACAGAAAAGGTCAACTGAATGCAAAGGCCGAAAAGCTATTTTTAAAAGATCAAGACTTGTTTTAAATGTGGGATTTACCTTCAGTAAAAGGAAGCACCTCATGTGGGGAGACAAACTTATGGAAGGTGTCCTCCTCATTTGGAAACTGAGGACAAAAAAACACTTATGAGGATTTGTGTCAGCAGGAGTGATTAGAAATGGTCAGATTAGAGAGTCCTTTTACCTGAGGAGAGAGCTTGAACATGGGAGCACAAACAATCAGAGGGGTTGAGTGGTGTTTGGCTGCAAGTGCCAAAGTATGAGTCCCATTGACGGCCCTCAGCCCTCCGTTTGCAAGAACAGTCTGTGTGCCAATGATGACCTGAAAAGAGATTATTGCACAGTCAATCCAGCTGCTCTGGTGTGATGGATCCAAAGCCATCTGTGATGAGAAATACCTTATTAACACGGGACATGACTGCAAATATGGCAGCATCTGCAATCACTGTCGTTTCGATTCCGGCTTTCGACAGACTGGTTGCCATCTCATGTCCCTGAAAAATTCATTCAAATTCATTAGAACCAATGAAATCTATCTCAGGCACCAAGTTCTACTCCTTCCCTGAGAAGCTTTCTAAGTCTTGCTTCTTGACATGTTTGAGGTACCTGGCAAAAAGGTGCACACTCTGCCACGATGACATGAAACTTGCGTTTCATGTCACCGCGTTTACGTGCCGCATCTTCTAGGAAAGCCTCCACCGTGCGAGAGCGGCCAATCGTCATGATGACCTCATTAGAGTGAATGTGCTCCAAGGCCTGCATCGCAATGTTGTCTGTTGTTCCCTCTGAAATTTTAGAGTTCATAGGAGAAACAATGAGCCTCATCGAAAATAACACATGCTTGACTTGTGTCACATATTCGCTGATGGCTAAACAACAAAGAAATTAAACTCACCCAGCTCAGTCAGCAATTCATTGATGGCCTCGATCACGTTTGCTTTGAGTGCAGCAAAATGTTGCCTGAAGTTCTCCTCACTCAGTCCTCCAGAGGTCAGCAGCTTGTGGAGAGATTCCTGCTGGTCTGTCTCTTCACTGCTCCCTCGGGATCTGCAGAAAACCACAGCACTCATTTATTTATTTAATCATATATTTATTTTGTTCAGTGAAGGGTGCACAAAAGTGGTGACAAATTTATAATGCTGCCCTTTAGAGATTTTACCTCTGGAGATGTTTTATATCTTATCCTTACAGCTCTTTTCTGTAATGCTTTCATAAGTTTTAAATCAATATTATAAGACCCCCCCTCCCCCCAATAGCTCTGTACATTTACTCGTTTAGGTTAAACAAGGCAGAGTAAAATAGCTGTAGTGAGTTGTACACATTTAACTTTGTGTAGCATAGCAATGTTTTTCTTTTTGACTGGATGTATCTTTAGTTAGTTTTACAAGACAGTTTATGATCTAGTCACACCAAGGAGTGTGATTTCTTCCACCATTTCTACGTGTAGATCATCAACTGATTACCTGGTCTGCACATTCTTACTTGTATTGATAGTAATGCACTTTGTAGACCTGATGAATAGTCAGATCTACAAATTTATTTTGCTTTTTATACACTTGATTCCCGATTTTACATTTGTTATTGAAAAAAAAAACAGACACAATTCCTTTTCAGGATCAGTTGAGTAGAATAAGTTGTTAATAATCTATCAATGTACCCTAGCTATTTTATGTTATCACTATTTGTTATGAAAGACAATCTTATCTTCCTGTAAACCTCTGAAAGTGTTGGCCATTGCAGCACCTCAACCCTGAAAGTATTATTCATTTTTATAGCTTTCAAAAGTCTATTGTTAGCGGAATTATAAACTATGAGATCATCAAATAGTTTTTTTAACCTATATCTTAGGCAACACTTTCAATCCATCAACAAGATCAATAATGGCGCAGGAGGACTCGACTTTGAACAGCTTTCAAAGCAGTATGGTGCGGAATCAGATCTTGCCATGTCTTATTACATGACTGTCTTGCAATTGATCACTGCATCCTAATTTTATTGCTACCTCGGGCTATTTATAAGGTATCACTTAACTGGTTAAGAGACTGACTGAGCTGATAAGATTGTTAGCAACAAAACTTGATATTTTCCCTGCTGTAATTTGTAATGCCTGAAACCGCTAAGAGGAGGTAAGTTTTAGACAAGATGACTGACAGCAGGTTGAAGATACTATGTTTTTTGTTTCCCCTAAAGCAATTAATTAATGGTCAACACGGCAGTCCTACTGTTTTATCCTTGGGGTCTTCTCACCTGGCATACTCTTCTCTAATGATCTTCAGCACCCGTCTGATCATGTTTCCCACAGTGGTCTCTGATGGCTGGGCTGCAGTCATTCTCCGGCCCTCTTTCCGGATTATTTCCATCAGATCGCCTAGAAAAACGCAGGAAAAATAAGGTAGGTTTGTAATAAATTTTAACAAAGGAGGGAAATGCAGTGGACACCTTTGCAATTAAAGCACATTTTCAACTCCCTTCATCTTTCTATGAGTAGTCCAGTGGTGAGTAATCAGTGTGATACATGTACATTAAAGTGATATGTTTGTGCCTTCCTTCACTTTACTGTGACTTAAGAGTTTTTAGAAGCACCTTTGCCAGTTGACAGATTGACTATGCGGCACTAAATATTTACCCTGTCTGTATTTCTTGGCTATGTTTTGAGCTGGGATAAATGCATTTTTTCCTATCCTATTCAAGGGTCATGTGCAAAATAAACTTTGAAAAAGAGCTCGCTCATAAGCCAACCATCAAAAACCAGTATCCAAAAATAACCCCCTTATCCAAATGTTTAATTTAAAGGAATATTCCGGCGTAAAATTAAGTTAGGGTCATACATTGTAACACCAAGTTAGACACCCCATTGAGAAATGAATGTAGCCAACTGCTTGCTTCTCTAGTTATATCAACTTTAGTAACGACCACAGTTAGCAATACAGAGAGCCACAAGCCACTCTATGGCCACAAATAATGCTCAGAACAGCACCTAACTTCATCAGAAGTACATATAGGGTCCCAGCCACAGCACTAGCCACCAAACATCTTTTTAGATTGGTCTAGTTTCTTAAGCAAGGAGACTCACGCTCTCTCCTCCAGCAGCCAGTTGATTGCATGGAGACCTCCTCGCGAGTCCATCAACTGCAGCGGGGTGATGCAGCTCAAGGAAGAACATTTATGATCATTTCCTCATGGAAATGCAGTCAGACCAAGACTCTAAGGCAGAAGAACTACCGCGTCTGCATTTCAAAATGATTAATAGGGTGAGTATTGCTTAAAGAAAATAATAAAGTAATGATCGCAAATGTTCTTCCTTGAGCTGCGTCACCCCGCAGCAGTCGATGGACTCGCCCAGAGGTCTCCGTACAAACAAGTGGCTGCTGGAAGAGAGTAGGTGAGTTGTGTTTAGTCTCTTCGCCAAAGAAATCGGCGTAAAACTTAATTTTACGCCGGGATATCCCTTTAAAATAGTCAGTAAATAGTATCTTTTCCCCACTAACAGTTTCAGCTAAAAGAAAAACGATTTCGCCAAAGTAATAAATTAATAAAAAGTTAGTGTAAAGTCTGAGATAAGTTGTACACCCTGTCTCACCTGCGCTGCTCCACCGAGCCTGGGCTGTGATTCTGCGGAGCAGGGCAGTCGTTTCTCGGGCTGTCTCCGCCGAGCCCCGCAGCGGCCCCGTCCCGCTCCCCCCACGCTTCAGGTCGGACAAAAACGCTTCAATCCTTTCCGTCAGCTCTGTTTCTTTGTCTGGACCGGGCATGTTTGCTGTCAAAATGACTGGTTATCTATGGTTACAGTAATGACACCACTATTTCACATATCTGTATCATGCAGTATTTAGACTGGAAGTGTAAGAGGACTACTTCCTGGCCGTCGTCTTCTTCTTCTTTATGTTGCGTGGATACACGCGTTTAATTTGCGATACCGCCATCTATGGACTTGGGCAGTCTAGGCGTGCTGTTTGAAGACACAATGCTAGCGTAACACTTTATTTAACAAAAGAAAGACCTAAACAAATACATAACTATAGTCTCTGTCCAGAAACACATTTGGAACTGTATATTTTAGGGTGACCAAACATCCTGTTTTCCCAGGAAATGTCCTGTTTTCAAGTCCTGTCCTGGCCGTCTTAATCGTTTTTCATATATGCATAAAAATGTCCTGGTATTTATTTTTTTTCATTGGGCCACTAAATAGTGCTACCACAATGAAAAAGAAAATGAAAGATATAGATATTTGTTGTTGGTTTTCTAATTTTTTAAGAGCTATTTTTGTGAAAGTTTGCTAACACAGCAGAGGTATTTATTTATAAACTTTAAATGTATTAAAATTTTAAGACATCTCTGAGTAAACTTCAAGTTTTATTTTTGCGAGTGCCCTGGTCTTCAGTCATCAAGATATGGTCACCCTAGAATATTTTCTTTGATAGATCAGTTTTTACCCCATTTTCTCCTGCTTATGAATGATAAGAGCCTTTCAAGTCTTATCATTTCATATATTGTACATTTTTTAAACATGCACTTATATGGATAAATGAAGTTTGTGAATCAACACAGCGTACAAATTTTGTCTGCAAGCAAACAGGTCATACTGCTCGGATCTGAAGTACAAGTTAATCAAAATTTTCAAAATGTGTAGAGTACAATTACGGTCTGAAAAATCCAATATTTAATATTTCAATTGAATGTACACATAAATGAAAATTTCATCAGTACTTGGTGGGTGCCACAATATTGTGACATTACAGCTTACTTTATAATAATAATAATAATAATTCATTTTATTTGTATAGTGCTTTTAAAAACACTCAGACGCTTTATAGTTTAACAAGTCAAAAATCACCTTGTAGACTGAAACACAAAAATAAAAAAATAAAAAGACAGCATCATAAATAATGTAAATCCATCCAATATTTTATTGAATAAAAGCCCAACACAAATTTACAAAATTTATCAGTCAACATAAAAATTGATAATGCACAATGTGCACGTCCATTGTTAAAAATGTATCCATGACAGATGCCTTGATTAATCCCTTGCAAAAACAAACCCACACACTCCTGTAACCCAAGCCTCAAATGGATTTTTGAAAAAAAGAAAAAAAAACAACAAAACAAATAAAGTAAGCTGGATGGAAGTGGAGAATGTGTAATATTTTGAAAATTACAAAGAAATAACTAAATTTACCAGTGTGTAAAGATAAAGGGGCAAATGACTGAAAGGAGGTTGCTGAGAATATCAGGAGAACACACTTCAAGTTTGCTGTAAAAACCTCCATCAATTGCATCACGAGAAGAGCAACTTGTGTGAGTATAAAGACCAAGCTTTTGGTTTCTGGCTATTTGATGAATGATAAATTAATGTTCAGGTGTTTCATAAACAAAACTAGAATGTGCAAGAGCTTATAGAGGTGACCTTTTTATAATAACTAAGAGAATATTACTCTGAAGCTCACAACTCCCCCACCACAAAAATAAACCAATTTAAGCAACTAAGTAGCATTTACAATATGAAAACAAACTAAAGACACGGTTAAATTTAGCTACCAAACATGTATGCAAATTAAGTGACAAAAACAGAAGTTCAGTGGTTGCCAATTTTCTCATCAAAGTAACAACAAACCACTTTTTTCAAATAGCCTTCACTTGATAAAAAGGGCACCAAGGATCTAGTTTGCTTGGTGTGGCAAAGAATGTGTACATCAACACAGGGGCAAAAGACATTCGCTCATGGCACATCCAAGCTCGAAATCAAACATCACTGTTCAACTGATTGAAGGAACAAGTTCTCATTCAGTTTGCTGCAACATTCAAAACAATGCAGACAGAAATGAGAGGTACCATGGAGAGAGACGAACATGTCTCTCATGACTCACAGTGCATTTCTCCCTACAGCGCTTTTCATGTTTCAGAAAACTTCATAAGCAGGTGAATCATTTTTTTTATTCTCAGAGGACAACCCGGGTACTCTTTCTCTCACAGCCGGAAAAAGTAGAACTTGAGCCCCTTAACCCCACTTGCTGTTTGCTGAAGCTAGTCCAAGGAAGGTGGATGTTGGGATGTGTTGGCTGGCTGGCAGGCAGCTTCCCCCCTCCTGAGGTACAGGAGCTACAAGTCCCTCTACTCGATGAGCTTCTTCGCCTTGAAGAACCGCCGCAAGTAGAAGACCTGCCATGTAGCCAGGCCGATGAGACAGCACATGGAAAATATGCTGAAGTACAGCACCCGTGTGTTGGTGGACTCTGCAGAGAGGGAGGGAAGGTGGTTAGTGACTTATTGTTCATGTAATTAATAAAATTCAATAAAGACAACCTCATTCCTATTTTCTATGGGCATTAAAACCTTGGATTTCAAATGGCAGAGCAGACATCGCACTCGTAACTGATCTTGTGCAACATGTTAAGTCACATCAGTTTGTTAAGAAGTCCTTGTGTGTGTGACCAGAACCTGCTCATTTTTGGCTCAGACCAAACATTTACCATGTTTTGACCAATGACTAAGTTAGAGGTCTCTTATTTAGCTGTTTGTTATGCTTTTTCTTTCCAGTCTGTCTTTACTCTGCTAATCTCAAAAATTATGCTGCAGGAGTCATCTTTGTCAAAAGAGCTGTTGTTCACAATCTCACATCCCCTCTTTTTTGCATCTAATAACTTAAACTAAGTCTGGTCTTCCACCTTGGGTTGGAGCTCATGTTATTTTGGCAAACTTGCTTAAAGCTTCCTTTTCTCACCGTTGGTGTCCCGCATCTCCTCCTCTCTCTTCTTCATGTAAGCAAAGTCGTTCACAATGGACTCTGAGAGGTCCTCCAGCCGCCTCAGCTCCACCTCCAGGGGTTTCAGCTTCTCAACCTTAGCGATCTGGAGGAAACAAACCAGAGCTACTCAAGAAGTGATCTTCGGGAAGTGAGGGTGCTTTGAAAACTTCCGTTTCATAAGACGCTGGGTGTCATCATAAAATTGGTCCAGTAGGTGTCCCCCTTCAGCTATGACTGCTCATTCTTCAGTTGTTCACCATACACCTGTTCACTGACTGGTGGTGGGAGAGCTATTTGAACTCTGGTGGGAAGTGAACAGCTGGACTGCCTCAAGTGTGTCTTTAACTTTTGAAACTGGTGCTGTTTGTTGAAATGATGAAATTCTCTTATCTTAGCAACATGGTGTTCAGCCACAAAGATGTATGCCCTCGACATTAGATATTAATACAGTGTAAGATTAAGTGCTACCAGTAATGTTTTCATGCCATTTTCAGAGTATGAAGCACACGCCTCTCATCTTAGACAGATGTTTTTTTATTTTCAGAGTTTTTGGCCTGCACAGCTGGGACATTTCCTTGAGAAGCCTGTAAGGTCAAATCTGCTAGGAACTCTGTATGTACCACATTTAATAGGTGCAGAGCCAAGAAAACACCTCTGTAAGTACATCTGCCAAATAACAGATTTTCATGCACTGTGTACAGAGCAGGGACCTTTAAAACATCACTGGTGTTCACAGCAGTAACCATCCCCTTTATAGACATTCATAAATATGTAAATAAAACTCCACCCACCTGCCTGCAGACAGGCATGCCCACCTAGCTCTCCCTGAACACCCGCCTGCACACTCTGCAGAACAGGACGTCATGTTCATGAGGCGTGTGGGAGGGAGGGTGATTCTCAGCTCACAGAGATGTATCACATCTTATTTTAAAGTGTTGCCTCAGGCACCTGCAACACCAAGTGTTATCCTGACTCTTGGAGGAAAATCTGCGTAAAGCGATGATGCACAAGGATATGTCCCTTTTATGGAGAATTTTTGTGGATGTGGTGGCAAAGACCCCGACCACTTCAGTAAATACTGTGACAAACTGAAGCCATGAACAAGATCTGACAAAGGAAACTATGAAATGTCTGTTAACAGCAGAGGTAACCGACAAGTTTTTCATGTCAACAAGGCCATCCCTCTCTCACTCTCAGTCTAATCCCTAACCCCACCCCCTGTTCTGACAAGCAGTTAAATAGCATATCAACCTTTTTTGTTTATCCTACCTAAAGTATAGAAATCAAATCAATGCAACACTTTAGACGCCTTTTACCTCTTCATAGTTTTTGGCCTCAACACCATGCTTCATGTCAAGGTTGACCAGCTGATCAGGCACCCTTCCGGTCCCTAATTGAAATAAGCAGAATTTTTAGCATCATATGGGATCAAATGAAGTAAATTAGACAATCAATCAGAATTTATTAATAAAGCACTTTTCATGAAATGATGACTACTGTTCATTGTGCTGTGCAAACCTGCTCGAGTTCAAGTGAAAACAAAACCTTAAACTTGCCAACTGCAACTGATGCACAACTTGTATAATTTTTTAGCTTGAGTATAACTAACGGAGAGTTTCCTCTCACTCATTTTGAACTTCTTCACCTTTTTTTACACTATGCCTGTGCAAATTTTATTTTGCATGACACGCAACTTCAATTTTCCCTCTGTATTCGTATAAAGACAATGAAGTAATAATTTCATCTATTTACAGGTAGTACTTCTGGGACAAAATGTTCAGAATTCCTAACATTTTTTTTGTTGTGATAATAAATCATGAGTGTGCTTTCAAGTAAAACAATTAAAAGCCCATTTTGCCTGATTGTGCGACTTACCCATGGGTGATTTGCTCTCGAAGCACACCTCAAACATGTCATAGTCTTCTGTGGTGAATGCAAACTTTCCTTTTGTTGCATCTTCCTTGGAGTAAAGAGTGTGGCTGGAGGAATCTGTGATCTGTAAAGTTAAAGATAAGAATGAGAAGTCTATCACAACTGGAACAATAGGAAAACCAAGCCTTTTACTAAATATCATCTCTGGGTGGAGAATCTCAAATGTGAATATTGATGATAAATCAAAGTTTGCTACATAAAATCAGAACATTTAAGATTTCAGTGGGAAGAGTAAACAAGTCCTGTTAAGCAAGAGGGATATAATTTGACTTTAAATATTTTGATAATAAAACAATCCCAACATGATCAAGGCAGATGGCTGTTCAACATAAGTCTGGTTTGCCCTATTTAATAGGTTTTCCTTGACCTAGGGCTCGGCGATATGGGAAAAAGTTTATCACAATACATTTTTCTCATATCAGTCAAAGTAAAAAATGAAATTTTACAGTGCTTATTGGCAGCATGTCTTTTGCAACACAATAAGCTACTGCATCTGTGAGGTCTTTGTGTCTCTTCGACTTTTTTTCATAAGGCGTTGCACTAGAGAAAGTAAACTGAATGGTCGACTGTTTCGGCTGCACAGGCGCCATGGGCTCCTTGCTCCGCTCTTGGTTTGTAACCTTTTGCATTGTGCGTGATTTGCCGCATGACACTGCTTCAGGTGGTGAAAAAGATTTGAGGTATTCCCTGACTATGCGAAAGCATGTACTTGACAAAATTTGTAGCGCTCATTACTTTGCTTCATGTGCAATGTCGTCATCTGTTGAGCCTTCATCTGCATTTCTGCTGGGGGTAGCACTCATTTTCTTCTTTTCTCACCTGTCACGTGTTAAGGTGTAACGGTTGCATGTAGCTGCAGCCTGCTACCAGCTGTTGTTTGGTACTTGGTTCTAATTCAGCACATGAATGGTTCAGCACAAAGCGGACCCGGAGCAACTCTTTTTTCATTGGCTATTCGTATAGTCTACCAAAACATGGCAGAATGCTGACTATGGAAAAGGATATTGACCATGTTTAACATTGATAGAGGGAAATTAATTTTTGATATGTATTATAATCATTTTATCGCCGAGCCCTACCTTGACTGCAAACTGTTCTACTTATGGTAGATCAAAATAAAAATTGGACTGAGAGTTAGCCGGTAAGATAGGACTGAATCTTGATATTGGATCTTTGTAAATAATAAAAACATGGTAGAGTTTAGACCTGCGCTTCTTGTAAAGCGTGTTGGTGGCGTTTGTAGTGATGTGGTGACACATAAATTAAGACTGACTTAATCTTGGCCAATAACTTATATTACCAGACAACATCAAGCCCAATAGCTCAAATCACCGAGCCTTTTTAATGAGCTCTGTATTACTATGAATCAATTACCGGTCTCTCCTTGGCAGCTGTTACGAAATGGAGACTAATTTGTAAGAATAGAAGAACATTATAATTAGGCCACTGTCAGTCAAGAACGAAAAGATGGAGCAGAGCATTTTTTGCTACGTGGAAATTATAACCAAACCGCATTTTATAAGCTGTCAGCACGTTCAGCTGTAGTTTGACGTGTAATTGGCTAATGTGCTAATGGACGGTAAGACTGACGTGTAACAGCAGCAGAGCAGAGCCGATATCTCGCACATGAGATTATTACATCTAATACAGAGCACTATAATTGTTGGACTGTTGGCTGACATCAGTAATACAATGCAGACTATTGATGTAGAAGTGGTTCCTTTTTGACGCAGAACGTTAAAAAAACGCTAGAAGGGATCACTGGTGTTAGCATGCTAATTAGCCACTGGAACCAGGAAGAGCACTTTCAGAGGCCTAAGCTAGCTGCGGCACTAACTAACAACAGCTAGCTTCAATTTCAGCCGTACAACACCATCCCTCCTCTTGCGTGTGTATCTGACTCGATACCGCACATGTAGTTGGACATACAGGCAACTATCATGCGTCTTTTCGGCCTGAAAACAGAGTGACAGATAGCCGCAGGTCTGTGCTCACCTTCAGATTTGTTTTCGTGTTCGCCTGTTCGCTAATTTCATATTCTCCCGTGACCAGGACGTCTTTGTGGATCTCCTCTCGTAAACACTTTCTTGTATTGACGGGTAAAAAGAAAGAAATGGAAGATACTGATTCAATAAGAACCGGTAACAGCAGTAGCACAGCGAGTCGAGCCATGGCTACCCCTCAACAAACCGACCAACCAGCCCGTGCCAGACCGACCAGCTTAACACCAAGCTCCAACTCACACAGCCGGCCTCACGGCGCCTTCGAGCGCCGCCACAGGCCTGGAGGGGAAATAGACTCTGTGCGCCGAGTTCAACTGAGTTAACAGAGAGACCAGATTCAGTATTTGAATCAGCTTTATTGGCTAAATATGTGCGCACATAAGAGGAATTTGACACCGGTAAACTTTGCTCTCTGTATACACATTAAAAGTAAAATGTTACAAAGTATGTACAAAGTATGCAGTAGGGATACAGCTCAACTTACCCCGCTCCTATGGTCAACTTACCCCATACACGGGGTTAGTTGACCATAGGAGACCACTTTTTTTTGGCATGTTATATTATCAAGACAGTTATGTTTACACTCATTCTGTTGGTTTGCAGGGATGCACAACATCTTGAAATACATGCAGATATACTAGTTAGAGACAAAACTATGATTGCCTTGATGTAGTGATCCGAAATATGAAAAATGGCTCATCTTACCCCACTCTCCCCTACACAAGACCGCTATTGCAGCAAGATACGATGAGATAAGATTAGATAAGTTTAGATAAGAAGAACTTAATTGATCCCCAAAGGCAAATTCAAGTCATGCATTGCATTGCATTCCAGTAGAGCAATGGTGAAGAGTACAGTGGAGTGATGAGTGAATGAAAAACCCACATAACAGGTGGGTTATGTGCATGAGGTAAATGTTGTTCTAAATGCAGTATTAACATTAAATATTATATAATGGTGTGCAGGGGTGCGTGTCAGATGAGAGGATGATATCTGATCGGAAGCCAGCGAATAGGATTTGATTTGAAGATCGGGTTGTTCAAAAGATGTCTTTATTTCGAATTTGTAAAATAAAAAAGCAGTTTAAAAGATTCACAACAAGACAGGAGAGTTTATAAATTCTGTTACCAGAAACTGAAACACTTTGATTTAATATTTGAAAAAAAGACCAAGAAAGAACAAAAAAAAAAAGGAAGCCTAGCCTATACATTGACTTAATCTTCCTCTTCATTCCCTTGTCCATTCCTTCCAAGATAGTCCTTGGTTTATCAGCCGTGTTCAACTGTCACATTATGTCTAACAAGGCTAGGCTAATACAGGCTTAATTATATTTACTTTGAACACAACTCATAAAAGAATACAATAAACTATTCGTCTATAAACAACAAATCATCATATTGACAGTTACACACATCTACACTCTGACCAAATAGAAATAAAAACAACCCCGTTGTAATGATCCAAGATCAACTTTTTTTTGCCTCTTGGAAATAATTTCTAAATTCTTCATTCAGGGCCGGGTTTAAACAAAAATTACCAGGAAAAAAAAACTGTCAAACACCTGTGGCACTTTAATAATACAATAATATTTCCAAAGTTTTTTTTGAGGAATTCAATTTATGTCAGTTGCTTAGCAGCACTGATTCGGTTTCGGTTTATTTCTTGTAAAGCCTGATTTATTTAAAATAATATCTTTGTGGTGGTCTTCCTTATTTTTGGATAACCTCAGGGTCATAACTAACTATTTCCTCATCCTGAGGTAATTTGCTTGGTATAACATCAATTTGCAATGAGATTCATCTTTACTGGTTCTCTGCTGTTATATGCAGGTCTCATGCTGGTCTGATGATGATCTAAGTTGGTCTGGGGCTACTTTATGCTAGTCTATACAAGTCCAGTGCTAGTTCATACCACTTTTTGCTGGTTTTATCTGGGTGACAATCTGTCTAGATTTAACTCTTTTTATCTCCATGTGTTCTTTGCTCCTCTGATACTGGTGTGTGCTGGTCTGATGCTGGTTTATACTGATCTGACGCACTAGTTTTTGCTGGTCTGACCTTGGTCTATGCTGGTCTGATGCCAAACCCTGTTTGGAAATGTTCTGGCCTGTTTGTTGTTGCATTGGTTGAAACCTTGAAGGGACAATAAATTCTGGAAGTCATCAACCCTAATTTTTTCCTCTTTGTTGCTTGTCATCCAGCCTAAGAAGAGGATAGAAATTTGTCTTGGTGGTATTAATTGCAGTAATATGCTCAAATGGACATTGAAAGTTTGTAGAGGGAGTCAAATAGGAGAAACGGAATCCTGCAACAGTAACAATGCAGTCTGCAGTCTTGAGAGGATTGTTAAGTAAACTCAAGATATTGCATAAGGAGTGGACAGAGGCTGGTGTTAATGTATCAAGAGGTGCCACACACAGACAACCAGAGGAAGCTGTCACATTACCAATATCAAGCCTGAACCAGACACAACACCCTCAGTTTCTTATTTTGCTAAGGAATGAAAAACTGGACGGTTGCTCAGTGTCCAAATCCTCTTTTGAGATGGTAAGTAAATACTCGATTATATTTTGGAAATCAAGATTATTTGGTGTGCCATGTCATTTACTGGTGTCGGCCCACTGTGATTTATCAAGTCCAAACTCAATGCAGCCATTTACAGGGAAATTGTAGAGTACCTCATGCTTCCATCTATTGGAAGATGTTAACTTTTCTAGCAGAACTTATCACCAGCCCACAATGCCAAAACTCTGACCAAGTAATTTGCTGTCCGTGATATTTCTGTGCTTGATTGGCAAGCCAACACTCCCAATCTGTAGCCTTCCCTGAGACAATTGTCAAGAGGAAGATGACAAGAACTCCACTCCCCACCATCCCGACCCATAAGCCAAAGTCATCACACTAAAACACAGAATGGCTTGGTATATTTTACATTTACGTGTCATTAAAATTTGCCTTCTTAAATTAAATGTCAATAACTAATTTTCACGATATTCTATTCTTTTTAGATGCAGCTGTACGTATCTTACATTATTTTCAACAGAGCAATCCGGACGTTAGAACCCCTTTATACTCTTCCCCTACTGTCTAAATGTCTACAGCTGATATCTACATACTTTATTCAAATATGTACTTGGTGTTGCAGTAATTACATAACGTCTCCAGTAATGGTAAATACTGGTTATGTAAACGGACATATAACATTCAGTGTTGGCTGAGGCATTTGAAGGTCCCTAAAGATATTATTTTTCTGTCAGCAGCTCAGAAATTACCCAATTACATATGATAGAGCAGTCCAGTTTCCAGGGAAACATCCTTGTTACTGATCCCATGAGATGAGACGAGGACCCGCTGCTGTGTGGGGAGTCTGGCACTAAATGAACAGTAATTACTGGATGGAGAAATCCCTTCAGTATTGTAGCTTGAGTGCGTCAAAAAACCTCTAAGAATAGCTTTTTACACACACGCACCTCCATGATGCAGAGTTTAAATGCTAGAAATTGAGCTATTCCGATTTTGTGACCATATACCTGTTACTACACTTACAGGTACCCCCTCCCCCTGACATTTTAAACATTTTAATCATTGCAATGTGAACTTAAAGTGGTTATTCAGTACTTTAAACAAAGATTTAATATTTCCATGGATGTAATGATAAAGCACCTGGAAAGTTTCCTCGGTAATTTCACTATTGACTGACTAATATTTCATCATCCTGAGCACTGATTCAGCATGTCCCTGAAGTCATTCTTTAGAGTAGGATTTTTCCATAAATGAGCATAAATGCCTATGAAAGTGTCTACAAATCCTGAAATGATTGCTGTTATACCTATAGCTGTGTTTGTTATCACCTCTGAATGCAAATAAAAAGCACACACAAAAACTATAGAATACATTGAATTTAATCTGTCTCACAAAAAAGAGATAAATGTAATTCGATGTATTTTTAAATGCAGAAGTGTGATTGTAACTGCATCATGGGGGAAGACAGTGAAGTAATCATGGATTATATCTTGACATAAGAAAGGTTTCAAGGGGCAAGTTTCGTTGTGACACGGAGGCAAACTTGGCTGTTTCATCATCACTCTGCTCACGATTACACTAAGCCAGGGATCTTTGTCTGCCACCCCCTCCCCTCCCCTCGCTCTTACTTTCCTTCTCTCTTTCTATCAGGCGTACGCCACTTGCTTCCTCCCCTGGGTTGCAGCACCGACGCAGGTTGGCGTCATAGTGGTCTAATTTTACTGCTGTTGATGCTGATGTTAAAAGAGGCAATAGGCACCTGCTATTTCTGCTGCTTCCCCATCTCCCCAGGGCTGGCAAAGGGGGTATTAATAGACAGAGCTGCATTTGGTGCTGCATGATCACACATGGAGCAAAAGTAAAGGAATAAGTGGCTTTACTAAAGTACAAAAGAAAAATAGGTACAAGAGTTATAACAAGTGCAAACAATACAAGGTCCTGTGTTAAAGCAATCTCACAAGAAAGATGCATATATTTCTTTGAACTACTATAAATATTTGAATAATCTTTCTTTTTTAGTATTTACTTTGGAGGTGTTGGCCAACAGCAAGCAGACAAGCAGCTGCTGATATTGTATGGCATTGTTGCATAAAAAAGGGTGTGACCGCCTTGGGAGAGTTCAAACGTCAGGATGAGTTGTGTGTCAGTAGTCCTCCACTTAGCCGGTTCGCCGTGCACATACACCACACACTTCCTGTGGAAAGCTATTAAGAAATCTGCCTCGCCTTTGGATTTGTTGTAATGTTGATAAAGGGTGACACGAGCAAGTGAGGTGAAAGGGTGTTAAGTAAGGGTGTGGTGGGAGAGGAAAGGTTCATGACAGTGTGAATACTGTAATATTTCAGCGGTGAGTTTCATTAGAAATTTATAAAGCAACTATAGTGTATATGATCAATTTACTGTCTCCACGTTAATGATATGGTCTTTGGGATAACAATCTTCTGTTAAAAAATAAAAAAAAATGGAAAAGTTAGGATTGCACATTCTGCCAGATGCATGTAAGTCCCAGCTCAAAGAGTGGGCTACCTCAGATGAACCTTAACCTTAAAGCTGTGAGTTACATAAACGTATATAGACAGAATATGCAGGAACTTAAGAAAATAAAATCCAAAGATCCAACCTTTCACTAAATATGTTTCTTGAACAATAACAGGGGTAAACAATTGGCCATTTGGTAAAGGAAGACCACATATGAGACCCTCTGGAAATCCTGGTTCGTCATAATACTTTATATACACTTTTGATCATGTACCGTCAATCACTTTTATTTTAGGAACATAAATCTTGGCCCAAATGTGCACCTTTCTCAGAAATTGTCTTTACGTGATAATCAGCAAGAGTTTGGCCAGCCTGAGGAGGACACACAGAGCATACAGACACTTCACATTGCGTCTCCAGCTGTCTGCATTAGCTCGGGCCATTTACTTCATTTTTTGGTCATTCCTGCACACTAATTTCAGACGCATTTGCAGTAACTCAAATCATGACCGTGGGAGGTAATATTTTAACAAATTCAAGTCTTTCGTTAAAGCAGAATAAATCAAACCAACGTGAATCGGGGCTGAAATGTTGCCTTCGGATCCTCAGGCGGTTTCTGTTGTATAACCAGAAGCGTGCAGTAAAAGCAGATTGCTTCGGTGAAGAAAGCACAAAACACGTTTCCCCCTCTCTCTAGAGAAATACCAGTGGATAAAACTTCAACTGTAAACACCTACAAGAATATTAAAGCAGAAAAAGTCATTCAATTGAGCCGTCTGTCTGCCTTTCTCCAGGAGCTGGCAGCAACCACCCGTACTACCGTGCTATATTTGGGCACGGAAGTAAAACGTCATTGCGCTGTGCCTGAAAACTTAGAAAAAAAATGGAAAGAACGCACTGACGTCAGAGCCCTGACGTAAAGTTAACCTTGGCAACAGACGGAACAATAAATAGAGCTAGGTAGTGGAGGTGCAGGAAAAAAACAGCTATCCCTTAAAGAGACTAATTACGGCATTATTTTAATTGAGTGATGATTCCCCCTGAAGATGGTTTTCTTTCTTAATTCTATAAGTAAATAGAAAAAAGAGAGAAAGAGAAAAATTAGAGACAACCAGAGAAATAGGTCAATTGAAATATCACTATGTTTTATTTACATATATTACAAACAGCAATCATAGTTATTCTTTCTGTAAAAAAATAAATTGAAATTTCATAAATTAAAAGCACTAATGTTTTCACAGAAAACTTTATACTCAAAGATAGACCACTCAGACCACAGTTAAGACAAAGCATGTCAGTTTTAAGTGTCACAAAAACTTCACAATTACTCTCACATTCCATCAACCAGAAAAACAAACTGGATCAATATCAAATATTGCTCTAAAAACACATCAATACTACAACATTTTTTTTTGTCTAGCACCAGAAATCATTTATGAACTCATAACACTACTAGATGGTATAACTTGAAACATGCTTTTAACTTGCTACATTGGTGTCATAGGCAAGTATAGACAGGTGAAGAAAATAATAAATAGTTGGTGTCAGTCCTTTCCATAGCCCTGTGATCTGCACATCTATCTAAATATATCAAGAAAATGTGCTTTATAGGAAGAATTATTGTTTCTGGAAGAGTCTTTAAAGGGCTAGGAGGGTCGGTGAGCTGAGGGAGTCAGAAGACTGATCATTGCTGTTACTTCCTCTCCTGTGGGCAATGCCACAGGTGGGAAATGTCTCTGCCTCTGGAAAGGAGAACACAAAAGAAGATGTGAAGGTAGTGCAGGAAGGTGTGCAGGTCACCACAGGCGTGCACAGAGGCTCAAAGTCATTGGGATTGGCTGTGGCGTGAAGAGGCTCCCAGTCCTGAGTTGTGTAGAGAGAGTTGGACAAGTCGACCTCTGGAACAGAGCGTGCGGTCTCCAACTCTGTCTTAGCCAGCAGATCCAGAGACTCCTCCAGAACTGAGGACTCCAGGTCTGACATCTTGACTGAGCTGCTGGAGACGGTGGCGGTGGAGAGGACAGAGCTGCTGGTGGAGAAGATGGAGTTGGAGGATGATGTAAAGGTTGGCTGGCTTGAGTGGACAGAGGATGCAGTTGGGATGGTGCTCTGGGACTGGGGGGACAACTTGGTGGAAAGGCAGGGATGGGCGGTAGAAATGGAGGCAACACAGAACTCGGTGTCCAGCTCTGAGGGGATTTTGCAGATGGGTTGATGTGCAGCCAGAATGAACTCAAGCCTCTCCTTCTCTTTCAGGAGGTTGGCGATATCATTCTGCAGGCCGGACTTCTCATCTTCTAGCTGATCAGTTTCCTGTGAGGGAGATGAAAAAAAGGAAGTGCATTAGCTTAGCAGTTGGATAACAGTGGTGTGGTGTGATGATACAATATTAAAATGAGAGTTGGTAAATTTGTGGCACACTTACAGCTTGCAGGGTGTCTGTAAGCTCTCTCCTTCTGTTGCGGCATTTTGCTGCTGCCTGCTTGTTTCTCTCTCTGCGAATTCTCTTCTTCTCGTCCTCCTCAGGTGATGTCTGCAAATACAAGTGGACAAAGTTCAACCTCCAACTCTGAATAAATAATAAGTACTTTGATTTTTAGGGTTATACTTCTTATGCTGAATCTTAAGTGCATGATCAAATGATAATTACCTGTTCCATTCTTCCTCTCTTCAGAGAGTTGTGGGCCTTGGAGGCTGCTGACCTCATGGCTGGTCTGGAGAAGGTGGGGCTGGAACTGTAGGGGGGAGCTCTGTGAGAGGGGGCCACTGAAGAGATCAAAGGCTGCACCATCCACTGCAAGTCTGGGCTTGTTGAAATGGCTGTGACAGTGGGGATGAAGGAGGCACTTGATGCTGTCAGATCGGTGTAATCCTGTGAGGGAAATGAAGCAAGAGAATCATCAGTACATGGATGCTCTCAGGAGGAGGGGTGCAGCATTGCGGGGTGTCTATGAATGAAGCAGGGGACCTATAAAAAGCTGGCTGGGTTAAAAATATCCATATGATGTAAGCCATGACGTTACACTCTCTCAGAGGAGTTTCCAGGTGGATGGATGAAGCTTGCCTTGCACTGTGAAGTGCAGGTCAGTAGACTATTTGAGGCTAAACTTAACATATAGGCTATTAACTATTTATTCATGTTTCACTATTCATCAGCCATCTTTTTAAATTCAAGGCTTGTGAGGCGCAATATTTTAATGCTTATCTTACAAGTTCTGCTTTGCATTGCAAGCATATTCAAATTGATGTAACTTCTATACAGATATCACTGAACTAAAAGTTTAAAAAATAGGATACCGGACATACCTGAGAGTGGGGAGACCCCATGCTGGAGTAAGATCCCGCTGGTGATGGATATGCCAGGTTGTCACCAGACGGTGAAGCAGTGCTGCAGCGAGAGGAGGAATCACACTCCGTGTTGAAGGCGGTAAACATCATCTTTCCGCAAAAAAATAGAGTAGGAAGATCCAAATGAAGGCGGAAATGTTCACTTGAGTAAGGAAATCCTTTAAAAGAGTGCGCGAGGGACTCTCGGTTTCAGCTCCTGGTGTCTTTCTTGTTGTTGCTTGTCTGCTACTGAAAGTTTGAATGCCACTTCTGGAGGCTCGGAGTCCTTTTATAGCTTGAGACAGACCCGTGAATGACGTAGACGGGGGGAGCGCTGTTAACCTGACACCGCGAAGAGACAACACCACAACACTCACATAACAACTCGACACAAACACCAAGTAACACTTCCAAAACTGTCAGATTATACTGTTTCAAAACGTTTATATTCACGTTTGGACTATTAAAGGCAAGATTAAATATCACGGGATTTACTTTTACTCTTGCCTTCGAGATTTGGAATATTCCAGAGACGGTATCCCCAAGACGTCATTTGCCAAATATGGTTCATCCTGTAAAAAGGGGCGGAGCCTGCTGGGAAATACACCATCCGACTGGCCGACAGCGACGTGACGTTATGTAAGTCAACAAACAGAGGCTGTTGTGAAAACTGAAGAAGTAGGATAATGGTCAGCAAAAGTACATCCTACACACCATAATACATCAGAGGTAGATTTAAACATGCACATTTGTCCGTTATGAAATAAAAGTGACACCGAACATGAGTCATCAAAAATTAAGAAGAGTAAGACTTGTTTGGGTTTTTTTTTCATCTCTATCAGAAAACCTGGAATGCATTTTAAAACTCATTATAAAAACTTAGCCATTAAAAAAAAATCAAAGTACACCTATTTTTCAGTAGCATGGTTACTACCTTGTACAAATACTGCAGTTTTAATTTGACTTTCTGCAGCTGACATTGCCTTTGACTTATTTGTAAATACTATAATATTGCAGATTGACTATTGCTGCTTCTATGTATAATAGCAACAGTGACAACAAACAGGTGACATTTAAGTCTGCCGTGCAACACACACATAATCTAGCCATGTTCAATTTTAGAAAAAAAAACAATATTACAAGCAAGCAGGGTCTGACCTGAAATTGTCTAAATTAGAGAAATAAAGGTATTTGGAAAACATTAAGGTTTTTTGTTTCTGTATTAAAGTACATCAACTGCATTTGCACCTGCACCCATTAGCAGACATACAATAGATGAACCTTCTGATTAGACATGTAGAATGAGGATAAATGTGAATAAGCAGCAACAGAATTTCCCTTTAAGGCTCAATACAGTTATCAGGTAAGATGTTCCTCTGTTAGTCCCACAGGAGGAAATTCCAATATTCTTACGCTGACGGAATCCCCAAATTCCTATTCAGTCAGCCTAAAACACAACTTGTTTGACACCAAGCTATCAGTCAAAGCTCCAGCTCTCATATACACAATCTTAACCACTTACCCTCTCTGACTCCACCTGCTTTCACTACCATAGCCTAACATCTTACGAGCTGTTATCAGCCTTAATCACAGCTCAGGAAACTGTCTTAATGAGAATAACTACTTTTTTTTTAATCAACATGTGGCTTCATTGAGCCATTAACTCCAGCTACAAGAAAGCACAATCTCGTCATTAATGTTAGAGGAGACTACAATTGCTCATAGGGTTTGTTTTGACACATTTTCACAACTTACAGAAATGTTCCCTGGAATTATTGTCCAAAAAGCACATATCATATTTCATGTTTGGAAATTTTGTGTTGATGATCAAGTTTAAAGCTCTTGTGAGGAACTCTGCATTGAAGATAACCCCAAAGAAGCTGTGGATCTTTTTAGCAGGTGTAGGTCATAAATAGGCCTATGCATGAGTGTTTATTCCAGTCTGTTTCAAAATCCCCAAGAAGACAAACCTGTCCAAAATGAAGGAGCTTGCATCTATTCACTATGTTCAAATTGTGACATCGAGAAATACAAAACTTCATGTCACCAAAAAGAGATTAAATAAATATTGGAAATATTAAAAACTCTGGGGCAAGTGCTTGTTAAATTAAAACACATTTCAACTCAACTGACCTGACTCACTGTAATTTATATCTGGTGTCCAGCCAAATAGAATTATGGTTCTCACAAACCAACACTAGTGCGATAATGAGATAACAGATAAAAAGTGAAAGTAGTTGTAGAGTATAGCACAAATATTTCATTCGAATTATGCTGGACAGTGAAGATCAACATAATAAAAAAATCTGTGCTTGCAGATGAAAAGAAGTTATGTATTTACAAATACTCTTTCTAGCTATCAAAATCATTTGTTTATTGAAACAGTTGGATAAAAGCTTTTTAATTTGCCTGCAACAAAAGCACCTCTATGTAAGCACACACCACTCAGGCTGTTTGATGTATTCATGTCAGAACAGACGCACTCACATGTGTACTCTGCCTTCAGGCACCTCTTGTACTTGACTGTTGTACAAGTCAGGGCGTGTTTAATTGCACAGCAAACCAGTTCTGTATGTGTACTTTTCCACAACAGCTTTTCAGGGGGATGTTCATAAAGGTATTTCCCTACGAATGTGGTCAAAGGGAATCCTCATGACTCCACCTTTGGGATTTACATTGATAGCTTATTGATACTGATGGATAGCACACCTAAAAAGTACCCACATAGGCCTACTATTCATGATAAACCTACTTAAAGACCTGCATTAAGTATCAGCAACGTTTATTTGTAGTTTTCTACATTTAATTGATCGCCTATAGCGTTTAAGAAGGGCACAACAGGCATTCCTCCAATTACAATAAAAGTAGTACACCCCTATCAAGGTGTTATGAACACTGCTGCAGCTTCAGAAAGCTATAGGCTGCAGTAAGACATTTAAAATAATGTTAAGTCCTTAGCAATACGATATTAATAGCATTGTATTATTAATAAGTATTGTTGTGAAGTGATAGCAACAGTGTTATGCTAAAGAGCTTTAATATAGGTTAAAGGACTCATGCTCTGGTTCCCGCGCTCCTGTTTTGTTCAACATTCTTGGTTACCCTGGCAACACTCCACCCCTTCGCGTCAGTGACGTCGCCGCTTTGCATAGCAACAACGATCGTTTATGTTATGGAGACGGCTCACTCAGTTAAAAAAAATAAAACCGGCTCTCCAGCGTCGGCTGTGAGGCAACGACTAGACCTGACGTCACCCCAGTGGCCGGGGTTTCTGGTGTCATAAAAGAATGACGGAGTGGGAGCTCTGTTTTTCATTGTAACTCTCAGATTGCGCTCCCTCCCTTTGAGGTGTTTGCAAAATGAAACAGGACACCAAACAACCCGGGAAACTTGTGGATTGTTTGAGAACTTTGTTTGACTGGTTGGCAAGGACATCTGCTTGCAATCATGCAGTGCTGACCTTGGCTATTTGTTTTGGACAATGTTTTTAGAATCAAAGCATGAGGAGACTAAAGCTAGACAGGAGAAGTGGAAGTAGCATTGAAAATATGATGTACTTGTTCGTCTTAATAATGTAAATAAAGACAGCTTTGTATCATTACCATCTGGGAGCAACTACAGGGGCCTTTATGGCTAAAATATTCTGAACTTTGATTTTGAATAAGGTAAATTATCCACCTTTTGACTCAATAATATTTAGATTTTTGTTTGTTTTCAGTGCTAGTATATTTGTTTATTTTAGTATAACGAGTTGTTGAGATAAAAACAGACATTTCATGTGAAGCTCATAGGTTTCATAGCATGTTAAGCCGGAGCACAGCAGGCTGAGCTGGTGTTTTTGCCTTATTTACATGAACTTTGTGCTCTGATGTCACTGTCTCTAAAAATATCCCCTCTGCTCTGTGCACGTTCACGCTCAGGTGGCCTCGATGAAAACAAGTCTTTGTGTTGTAGTTAGGGGTGTCTGCAGTTATGTCCGACCTCTGAACCTCACCGCTCACTGAATTGGTTCTTGCAGACCACCTAATGATTTGCCAGTAATCATTAGCAGAAGGGGGTTGTGACTGCCGGGAAGTAGCCGGGAGCGCAGCCCCTCTGAGCGGGGAGAGGCCCCCCTCTATTCACCGCTTACTGCTCTATCTCCAGTGGCATTATGAAGTCATCTGAGGTCTAAATATAGCATGCAGCCTATACAATGCCTTTTCTCATGAGCTCAGTGCGGCTATGCGGGAATACGGCTTAGCCTAATTGAAACTGTGAATGCCATTGATTTTTATGAGGACAATAATGGACAGAGGATCGATACAAACAAACAAAGAAACACACAACCATTGGAAAGCATGTGTCTAACATTTCTAAATATCGGCACAAACATGTCATGATAATATAACCTGATTTCCTAAAATTGCAGATGAATTAATTAAGGATGTAAATCCTACTTCACACAAAATTTGCGTCAAATGAAGAGGTTTGCATGTCTTAGAAGTGAAGCATCTGTGTCTATTCAAGACGCATTCAATGACGCTGTTATCAGGTACAATGCATGACGGGACAGCCTTTTAGTACATGTTTCACTTTTTCTTTTGAGGATGTGAGCGAGTGGGCTACACACAGCCACATTCACACGTCTGTCTGCGCGCTCTACATGCGCCGTCAGCGCGCCCCTGCTCACAGGAAACACCATATATGGCTCGACCGGTCCATTCGGCGATTGGCTGCTTTACTACAGCGACAATTCTGTTGCTGGAGCTGTATTCATATGCAGAGACATGAGGAAAGAGTAAGTGATGTATGGCTGACGATCCAGAGAGACGGTTGATGGCGCATTGATAATTATTTAGGATGCACAATGTACAAAAATAAAAATGATGCACGGTGTTACAGTCATAGTCCACATAAATTTGGGCAAAATGCTATGTCTTCATTATTGCACAGATGTAATGAAATTCCCTCGTATTGATTTTGCCTCGTAGATTCAGCTGTAATGGACATTATCACATTGTAAAACTGACATCATCTCTGCTCCTCTTTAAAAATAATAACAATGGTCAGGGATGCTGCAGGAAAATTTGGGTACATCGTGTGAACATTTGAGGACACAAAGAGAACATCATGTTGCCTATATGATGCAGATGCTGCATACATGGCATGACGTAGTTCATTCATAGCGATGGGCACCCAATGCAGACGGGGGTGTCCCTCACTACAAGCTCACTATTATTCAATATTTGGGCACCAAAATGAATTCTAATCAAATAAATGATGAAGATGCTGCACAGACATTTGATTGTTTTATATTTTTAATGGTGAAACATCTGCTTATATTTTACCCTCTGACTCCCCCCCTGTGTGAAATGGTTCAGTCTCACCATACAAATTTCATTCATAAAAATCCGGCTCACTATAAAAGGCGGGCCTCTCCACTATCTGCACAGTTCCCATCTATGGTGCTGGCAAATGGAATATAAAAAGCATCAAGGTGTCGCTTTTTCTCTTTAGACCTGACAGGCTGCTCTCTCGTTTTTTTTGTGCAGACATGTTAGATGAGAACATGCATCCAGACTCCAGCACCGAGTTCGACTCCTCGTCCAGCTGTAGCACAGCATCGCCTGGTGGGGACACCCCTGGATGCAGCCAGCATCTTTCTGACTCGCTTGCATCATCAGTGGACAATGAGAAGGTACAAGCGAATCTGGTCATCCCAAGAAATTATCTATTTCAAATCGTGCAGGATAATCCATGCATAGAGCTAATATTGGATGATACGGCAGGTATAGTTGTGCAAAATGTCAACATGTGTCAGGAAATTTCATGACCAAGTCTGTTCTTTAATATGACTCTGGTCCTGTGATATGGAATGCCTTTGCAAACACGTAGACTGGAGAGTCTCGGTGTGTCTGCAGTGTTGTTCGTTTCACAGGTGTGACCTTTAGTTTTAGAGGGATGGCCTAATAGAGATGATGATTTTTATGACAGGGAAAAATATATGATTTTAGCTGATAAGCAGAAAGCAGATTGGTCCTTTTGGGTCATTTTTTCCTCTGCCAAATAATTGTTGCACCATTTGGAGGTCACATTACCGTGCGTGGTGCTTACAAATTGCACTTTGACAGCATGAATGTGTTTCTGTGCTGTTGATTTTTATAGGACACTGGAACCAGTGCAGTAGATTCCTTTGTTCCGACTGTGACTGCAATCTCAACCTCACCGGATCTGAAGTGGATGGTGCAGCCGACAGTCATCACATCTGTCTCTCCGTCCACTCGTGCAAAGAGCAGAAGTCAGAACAAGAATCAGTCGTCTTCCCCGGCAGCAGCAAACAAGACAAAACCCTGCAACAGGAAATGCTCGAAAGACAAGGTACACCGAAATAATTCATTCAAATTTGTGGTCAAAATGGGAAAAATTGGGAAAAATATCAATCTTGCAATAATGTTACAGGTATTCTACCAATCAATAAACTCATTATTCAACCAATAAGACATCAAATTAACGTAAAAAAAAATGAACATTATTCTTATTTTTTCTGGGTGTCTCACCCCCATTGACATAGGGTAACATGAAATTGAGTTATCGCGATATTTTAACATGACGTGAAGGTGTGTGCGTTTTAAAGTGTTAATTGCGATCAAAGAACCTCGTGAATGTTGATGTTATTTAAGCAATGCAGAGAGTAGTAGCAGTGATATCACTTAAGGAGCAACAAGGAGCGAAGTCATTTTTATGAATGGGATGGCAAATTGCATAAACGTGCGCCTTCACGTGCCTGACTGGACCGTGCCAGTGGTGCAGCATTTTAACGCCTGAAGTGAACGGGAGCGTCAGCACCGAGCCGATTAGTATTCCTAGCATACCCCGCGAAGGAGATCTTCTTCTTCTATGCGATTTTTGGCAGGAAAAATTGTGATGAGAAGCCAAGTGCTGATTTGGCAGAAAGGTTCTGAGATGCGCATTAAACTTGGCGATTTGTGATTGATTCCAGGCTTCCAAAGAGGAGGAGGAGAGGAGGAGGATCAGGAGGGAGAGGAACAAAATAGCTGCAGCCAAGTGTCGCAACAGACGGAGGGAGCTGATAGACACCCTGCAAGCTGTAAGTACATTATTTATTTCAAAAATGTCACACAGCACGTGCACTCTTGCATGTCACTTGTGATTAAAGGAAACAGGAGCACCACAGGGATCACTGCTGGGCTCCAGAGGACTGCACTGTTCACATGTCTCCTTTTGCCGTGTTTTTTTTCCTCTAATTTTCCTTCTTCTCACCTCAGGAGACTGACCAGCTGGAAGAGGAGAAGTCCGCCCTTCAGACAGAAATAGAGGACCTGCTCAGAGAGAAGGAGAGGCTTGAGCAGGCCTTAGCCATCCATAAACCATGCTGCAAACTACCTGAGAAAGAAAACAATGAGGATCAAGAGGAGGATTGTAATGATGATGACACAATGCTGCAGGACCCTCCAGCCTCCCCACAGCTGCTGTCTATCCTAGAGAATGTAAGAACCCCTGAGAGCAACATAAGTGTTGCAGAAGTCCCCATTGGTCAAGACATGGACACTGTCCCCTGCATCCCCGCTGCAGCCATTTTGGGGAACTCCAACATCCTGCTGTGCTCAAATGCAGAAGAAGAAGAGGCTCTGGAGGACTTAAAAGGAGATGACTTGGATGATTTGGTGCCCAGCCTGGAGATGGCAGTGACCTCAGAGATGGCAGCATCTGTCCCTGATATTGACCTGAGTGGGCCCTTCTGCCTTTCTGACTGGGAAACCCTGTACAAGTCTGTAGCTAATGACCTGGAGTCTTTAAACACACCCATCATGTCTTCCAGTCCCTCTTGTAGCAATTACCGCACAGTGTTCTCCTTTAATTACTCTGAGATTGATTCCTTGTCTGAAGGCTGTGAGGGCTGCAAAGGCAGCCTTGGTGCATCTGAGTTAATGAAAGATAATCTTAATTCTCCGACACTTCTGGCCTTGTGAATGTGAAGAAGTTATGCAACCATACTGAAACTGTACTTTAACCAGCCAGCAAGCTATGATCCCTCTCTTTCTCGAATAATCTTCTGTGAGTTTTGGTGTTGTGAAAACATAAACATCAAAGGTTTTGTAGATGACACGTTTCTGTGGGTTTACTTATTTTGTACTGCTGATGCACCATGAGATTCTGTGCTGATGATAGAAATGCATGCAAAATCAAGTCATCTGTGTCCCAAGAAGAGGTGGTATGTTGTGTTAAAAAATGCCCTTTATGTGATGTGAAGATAGATCATGCTCAGTAGCCTTTAATATATGTGTAATACTGTTGACAAAAATGTGTTGTAGCCAATCAGTGAGTATAGCGGGGTTACTAATGTGTAGCGTGTAGGTGTAACATCTTGCTGTAAGGTGTCCCCTAACTTGACATGTCCATTTAAAAAAGAATCACATTGTGTATTTTATCGAGATGTATTTTATGACATAGTTTATTTTTTTACTTCTCAGAAATGATCAGATGCAAAAAACTGTATGACACTGAAAATAAAATAAAATACAACAAGCAAATATCTTTGGATTTCTGTCTCCAAAGTGTCCATGTTGATTACCAAAATGTTTCTTAATCTGATGAGTAAAATCAGTGACGATATGGACTGCTCCAAACCAATCCAGATTTAGAAACCTACTGAACTCAATACTGAACAGCACATCCAAGAGTCCATATCAACATAAAAAGAATGAGAAATAAACAGATAAATACAATACAGAGACAACAGCATAACTACAGTTAACAAGTATGCAGTGATTTAAAGATAGGGATATTTATTTCTTTTTTCCAGTATTTCCAATCCAAAAACAAGAACTATCTTGTGTCTCTCAGTGTGGGCTGAGTGGGAACACTATGATTTCATTTTGCTGAATCAATCAATCAACCAACACAAATTTATGCAATGCTCCACACCTCTGTGCACAATGAAATCATACATGCCAGCATATTAGCTTGTGAAAACAGTTTTGGGCTGCAAATCAATGTCACACCAGTCCTTCCTAATAATTCTGTGCTGCAGATATTTGACCAGCTCTACTAAATTAAGTTGTTGATTAGAAATAATGATTCTAAGATATGCTGCTTTTGGCTTTTACAAACATCATGACACTCTTTTTGCTCGTAAACTATATGTCACCATTGCTAGTTAAGATTTTGAGCGGACTTTGCTGTTAACCAGCTTTGTAAGAATAGGACACATCAAATAATTAATAAGTCCATCCTCTACCATACATTCAGTCTTATAAAACTAATGCTGTTTGGAAATATTGTCCACATTAAAAACATTAAAGTGGAAAGGTGACAGGATTCCACCTTGTTGCACCCAGCTAGCTGCTAGCTGTTGATAAACTCAGTCATCAAGCTAGCATGGTTTGGTCTGATACCAAAAACTGAGTGTTCTTATCAGTTAAGAAGGAACCCTCACTTTCGTAGTTTTATGAACAGTTGACCATGTGTGGCGAGATGGGAACTATGGCAAATAAACTGCTAGCTGCTGCAACAGGGTTGCACAACATTGAAACACCAGAGGGCAAGAAGGCTCCAAGTCAAAACTATTTTTAATAAAATGATTCAAAACAGAGTATAAACCAAGAGAGTCACACACCAATTAACACACTCCAAAATAAGCAATTGGGCAAGGCGTGTGGAGCCAGACTGGGGGCTTGGCTGCCATGTGGCAGGGCAACTAAGACGAGGAAGGGGACACAATAAATGAAACCAAAATACCAAAGGAAATTGCTGAAGCAAATTTTAAGAAACATTGTAAAGAAACAGGTGATACGAAGAAAGATGGTGTGGTTATACCAATGGTATAACCACACCATCTCGGTGTGGGGGGGCATCACAAAATGCTGACAATTGCAACATTTTTTCCCCAAAATTTAGACTTTTTTTTTTTTTTCTTTTTTTGCAAAAGTTTTTTTGGCCATGGATTTAGTTGTCATTGCGTGCTTATTTCTTATGATGTAGCATATCTGAATCCAGCATTTGGATCTTTCCTGGGGTCAAACAGTTCTGGGATGAATCTTCCAGCTTTAAATTAAAAGACCTAACATGCCCAAAACAAAGGAATCATTTCTACATAGATACATGTCCAAATAGATAACAAGAAAGGTCAAAGGCTCCATAACAAGTAGCACACTGAATACATTTCGTAGGGGAGATAAAGTAGCTATATTTTTGCATAACCTATGTGTAGGAATTTATAGCCTGTTTAATACATCTGGACTGCTAGCTAATAAATGGGCATGTTGTTATTTGCCTTCAGTTGAGGCCATAAATGAAAGTTAAAGGCTTTTGGGTAATATGAATGACAAGAGTTCAAACGGGATTACTATTAACTACTTGCTATTTTCATACCTTATGTGGGACATTGAGTTTTACTAATGATCATGAATCATTTAAACCTCCGTAGTAGGCTATTCATATTTTTTATCTCTGCTTTGTTCCATAATGATGTCCTTGAGTCGTCTATTTCTTAATACAATATTACATAAAGAACAAACGTCGTGGGAATGGTGAAAAAGGAGTGGGAGCAGCAGAAACAGCAGGTTAATTATTTATTCATGCCCCACGCTCAGCCTCACTGTTCCGAGGGAACCCGATTTTGCAGCCGCAGGAGCAGCCGCCGCATAGTGCGTGCTCTATGTGACGTCAGTACGCGATTACCGTTACGTCTCACTTCCCCTTTGACCATATTAGGTAACTGCAGTTGTTTTGTTACCATGGCTACAAGTGTCATGTTTCGTGGCCGGGGGATGTTACCGGAAAAAGTCGGAGAAGCAGGAGGCATTGTGGAGCGTCCACGGGAAAATCTCGTATCAATTATGGTGCAGTCCTCACGTGCATTTCTGTACGTGGTCTTATAAGTTGTTTAATGGTGCTGAGCTTGTCTCGGAACAGAAAACGGGACATTCAAGGACCGCAGCCCATTGGTGTTTCGGTCCCGAACGAGAAAATAGCCTCATATTTAAGTACTGTAATAACACCACATCAATGCATTGGTCCGAATCCACCAAGCGAAGACGGTTTGTTCACTTCCAGGAATCTTTGTTGAACTTTTTACACGTCAGTCACAGGTCATGTCTGGTGTGCATGGAGTGCATTGTTTTTTTTTAATCAGAAGGGGGAGCTACAGCACGAGCATGCCACACAGTGAGTGGCGGCTCGTCTCAATGAATGTGTATTTATGTGAAGTCTCGATGGTCTGCTATTTTAAAGGGATGATTGATTGGCCTGTCATCAGCTCTGATGTCTACTGACTCACTCTTTGTCTACTCCATTTGTTCCATCAGAAACTGTATTTTCAGCTGTGTGATGCCTGTGTCTTCTACAGTACTATCCATCCATCCATCCATCCATCCATCCATCCATCCATCCATCCATCCATCTATTTTATTTACAGACAATGTCTTAGCGGTAATCACATAACAACACTTAACAACCAACCCTCTGGACACTCACATGCAAGTTATTTTTTCTGACTGATTAAATTATAGTAACACAACAATAGAAGGGGAAGACTAGATAAGTTTTATCAACTTCATCCTACACTCTTTCGAACAAAATATGATTATCTATGTTGCTACAGAGCTGTCTCTTTAATTGTTTTTCTGCCAAAGCACATTGTATATTGTATTTATTTTGTTTTTCTTTTAACCTGTTCGAATAAACAAATAGATTAAACTAAACTTGAGAAGTCAATGTATGCAACAATTATGCAATACTGAAGTTAAAGCTGGATTTCGATGCTGAGTACAACATACAAGTATTAAATGCAACCAAATGGCACATGTATGTATTGAATAATGGATAACATATTTTCATTGTTAGTTCTGCATGTGGTTTAATGTGCTTTAACAGCATTATTTCAAATAAATAAAGTTCTTCTTATCTCATTTACATGTTGAAATCAGCAAATATGGAGCTCATAGAACACATACTTTTTTGTTGTTAAATCTAACAACACAACATGTAGTGCTTCCTAAAATAAACTAGCATTAACAGCTGTCAGAGGTATAAAGAGGAAATAAAATGGTATAGTTAGAAAAAGTAAAATGGAAATAACATTGCCAAAAAAACAAACAAACACAGGAGGGCCATTCATGTAGTTCTGTATAAAATGCAGGAAATAGACATTTACCTCATAACCCCAGAGTCTGACTTTTTCACATGCTGGACAAAATTGTGTGTCAATTCAGACGATTAATGTTTTTAATCAGAAATTGGCCTCAGTTCAGAACCATTACACAATTTAAATTTACATTGCTAGACAGCTAATCACGAGCTATTACTAGATCGCTTGAAAGTTAGAACTTGTGCATGCAAAGACAAGGACACAATCAAATCGAATTTACCTTCGGGATCAATAAAGTTCTTTTTCTTCTAAAATATTGAGGCTGGGTTAAGACAAGCTTCCCCTTTTTTGGTTAAAGATGCCGCATGTAGACATAAGAACCTTTAGCATTATCTATGGGTCACTTTCTTGGTGAAGTGATGCTGGTTTGTCAGGAGAAGCGGCTCCTGTGATACATGACGGTGTGATCCTCCAGTGAGTTTTGAGAAGCCACTTAATGCAAAAATAGAAAAAAAAAGAAAGTTATGTTTGTCTGTTCTGTGTAGTGTGAGGACATATTATAAGATAAAAAAAAAACAAACAAAAAAAGTTTTTGTATACTGGTGATTATATACTGATTTAAAAACACATACTGAACATTATATTCCATTTCTACCAGGTCTGTTCTGCTAAATACCACGGCATACTTTGCACTTATCTTGAACTGAAATCTATTATCTCTATTTCATGAACTGATAACAAACTGTACACTTCCTGGGATCTAGCAGTAGTTTAAAGTGAACATCAAAGCCTTACACACTCATGTTACACCATAAAGCACAGTTGGCTAATTATAATTGTGCGAATCAAAACTCCTTTCAGAACTGCGTGGGCGTGTTCGCTCCACTTACAGAGCGGCTTGCATATTAACAACACTCTCCTGTTACACTTGTTTGCACCCATGACGACAGAGCAGCTTTCACCTCTATTGTCATTATTCATTCCTCAAGACAGGTGACCTCAGAGAAATTCTGTCATACCTCAGCAGAGTATTAAGGTAAATATTGAAACATCCCCAGGTGTTATGTAAATAATATTAACTGCAGCTCAGTTTAATATGCATATAATCTTAGCTTTTTTTAATTCAGTTTGTTTCATGTAAATTCACCCACTTTCTAAATTTATCAGTGGTGGTAAAATTTAGTGTTTTATATGGTTGAGGAGATTGAACTCTGTTATCATAACTACATTGTATTGTTTTTACCCTTTTGTAAAACTTAAAGTTGTTCAGATTCCTTCAACCTCCCTATGGTTTTTTCATTTCTTCAGACTTTGAATACTTTACCGAGACATTTTATTGTTATTCTTTTATTATGGCCAAGACGTAAATCACTTTATTTTGGTCATTAATTTATTTATCAGCATATTTAGTCCCCGGTTTAGTTATCATAATGTAGCTCTTATGTTTAATCTGTTGCTGTGTGTAGGTTGCTGTGTTTCTGAATGCTACTATGTATCAATCCCTTTAGCTCATTTTCCCCCTGCAGGTCTGAATGAAGTTCTTTGAATGAATAGTACATTGTGGAGCAATTGACCTGATTTATAAAAATCCTATTGCAGGGTTTGACTGACAGGCCTTTTCTTATTACAGTAATATTTCAGCATTGGTTTCCCCCCAATAGCACCGGCACATGTAATATGTATCACATTGCCTGGATACGGATCTTTATCTTTCCATTATTTGTTGTGTGCTCACTGTTTCCACCGCTATTATCTCATCCCCATGCTCCTCCTGACCACTATGTTTCCTGCCTGCTGTGATATTCCCCAGGAAGTGCTATATTTACAGGGATAAATCAATGTCATACAGGTTTTATGAAGAATGGGTCACCTGACTTCAGTGATACAATAGGAAAAACACGATTTTGAAAAATTTCCCACAAATCTCCCACATTGAGAATGCCTGGAGCTTAAACTCAAATGGAAACAGGGTAAGTGGTAGGAGATGGGGGTGAAAATGAAGAGAAGAGGTCATTGTTGAAACCCTGACCATATAAAATTTTGAGGCACAGGCAAAGTTTGTTAACTTTTGAGCATGTCTAGATCCCCAAAAGTCCAGCAAAACTGATGTAATAAACAGAATCAGCTCTACGGCCAAGTATGTGTATATACAAGAAATTTGACTCTGGTAAATTTTGCCCTCTATGACCAAACATTAAACATTAAATGTTACAAAAATTGTTACAAAAATCAATCAAGTATGTACAGATAAGATAAACCTGATGATAATAATAATGATCTTAATAAGCTCTCACATAATGATAACCTTAGAACTGTTTTTGCACAGTTTACACCTGCAGACTTTCTTATGTAGATTAAACAGACAGTCAAAAATGTTGCTTTGCCTAAAAACTACTGCTGATAGGAAAATTTCAGTTTCCTTAAAGCAGCCTCAAAATGAAGAACACTTTTGCACAGTTTTAAATAACACAGCTGTAAACAGCACAACTGAATCAAACTTACCAGACATATTTTGACGTGATCCAGTGACAAGTGTCTGAGACAATTTTGAAAAAAAAGAAGGAAGGGAAGAAGGAAATGAAATGGAACAGTGGCAAAAATAAGTGTAGTTCATATTGTCTGCTGTGCAGTGGATGAGTCAAGATTGTGTCTGGAGATGTCTGGTTTGCTGGGTAATCCCCAAAGATGTTTTGTTGGATGACAATAGGACATGAGGTCTTTAAGTTGACCAGCAGATTTTAAACAATTTGTTGGAAAAATATTAAGTGAAAAGACAGAAAGATATATCTCCGTTTCTTTGAAGTTGTTGGTGATTTGTCCAATATGGAGCAGATGCTGATTTGTAAGCATCAAACTTTCTGATAGAAACATGGAAATTTCTGACAAAAAAGAACAAATAAAGTGTAGGAAAATAAAAGTGCTTGGAGGTGCAAAAAGCAGTTTCTTTTTCTTTAAGCAGGTTCTTCACAGAAGTTTGGCAAAACTGCAAAACCACAAACTGCTCTCGCTCTCCATTCGTCACTCAGGAAACTGCTGGAAAGAGCAGGGTGATAATGCTAAGACTTTCTGGTAGATCAAAATTTTCAGAATTGAAATATGTACCTGATTCTGAACTCAAACAGAGCAACAGGAGTTAAAGGCTTCATTTGTTTTGAAGTATTTTTGGGTATTTTTACACTCAAGAAGCACACTCACCTACAAGAAAAAGTACAGAAAAGAAAACATTTGACGACTTTTTCTTGGACAAATTAGCATGCTTTGCATACTTGGCCTGTGTGTTTAAACTGATGTGATTTTTTCAGGTGCCATTATCAAGGCTTATTGTTCTTGGCAGGAACATTTCCCTCTTCAGGGCTTTAAGTGCCAAATGGGCCAGTACCATGTGTGTCTGAGTACTAAGTGACATCTCTGGCGGCCTTCCTACACACATAGAGGAATTAAGCTGAAAGTCTAAACCTTAAGGGGGATGGGGGGGGGGGGGGGGGGGGGGGACCTCTGAACTTTGTTAACAAAAGTTGTCCAGGACCCTCCTGTTTTGTGAAATCTGTCTGCTTCTCCATTCAGTTCTGCTTTATTAAACCAAAATTTCCCTCCTGGAATTTGTCATCTATGTTAAGAGCGGCTGTGACACACTGTTCCCACCTCAACCTCCCCTCAGATGCAAACCATAAATCATAGCAGAGCCATATTAGAATCTAAAAAAAGGAATAGAGGGGGGTATTTTGGTGAGCCTCTAATAACTCAGCTGCTTGTTCTAGGTGGAACAGTTGAGAGGGTATCATGTCAAACCCGGTTGAGCTCAGATGAAATACTGAAATGAAATCATAGGAATGTAGGGTTTTTATTACTTACAGTGGCTACAGAAAGTATTCAGTTCCCCTTAAATTTTACAACCTTTTTTAATTTGTAGGCACTTGTTAAAATCATTTAAGTTGACTTTTTTCCTCAATTATGTACACAGCAGTTGCTTTTAAATATAATTTTTTGTTATAATAACGATCTGATAACACCCCCAAAATGTTAATTATATGATATAATATTGCAGCTATGTTGAACTTTGGCATTGTTATTCTAAACATAATAAACAGGAAGTGTTTGATCAAAAGTCTTCAATTTACTTTTTTGTGGAAAAAAATGACATCTTCAATTTGTGATGTTATATTACGGATAAACTGTTTCTGGGACATTAATGAGCAGTACAGGGGCCCAAAAAATAATATAGATAAAATGGCTCATACAACATTGATGGACTAAAGGGCCAAAGGTGGTGGACGGCTCCTCTCACTTCACTGCAGGACAGACAGATTTAGAAGATCTTTTGTACTAACAGCCATCAGACTATTTAATTCTTCTGTAAATAGCAGATGTCATGAGGCATGAGACTCTAGACAAATTAATTTCTCTTCGGGGATAATTAAAGTTCTTGTAATACCAAGTACCTTAAAAATGACTTAACACTTACAAAACAGGGGTGCATCCAAACAGACAGCCAGGGTTGGTATAAGCCCCTTTGAAATCTGATTGGCCACCCCTGGAGTTACCCCAAAGTCTGTAACCATGGTTGACTATTTGTCAGCTAGTACTGTAGGTACTCATCGTACCAACGAATGGACACTGTGTGCAACCAATAAAAGCCAAAATATGTGCCACTGACCCTCACTGGTCAGCTGTTTTAATTAAAAGTGTCTTCAATAAAGCCAGCAGTCCTGAGATTTACTAACTTAAAAATATACCATCTTTTTTTTCTTTTAAAAGTATGATTATCACCTAATGAGGGAAGAAAGTGTGAAACAGCTGCATAGTGAGATTGGTCCACCTAAATATGTGCAGTGAAGCAGTGGCTTGTTTTTTTTTCAGTGCCATCTTCTGGGTAAAGTATTGTAACACAGCCTATATTTAATTGGTCGCACTGGTGTTTAGCACACCACTTTTACCAAATTCCATGGTGCTTCACAAATCTTTTTCAATCGATAGTTAAGCAATCACTGCATCAACACTTAAAAACTCCAGCACACTTCCTTGCTGTCTTTACTGGCAATGTTACTCTGCACTTTGCCAAAGAATACCTTTTTTGACAATGCAAATTTGCTCTTCGAATTTTTACTACAGATCTTTTTTTTTTTTTTACAGGTGTTTACTTTTTGACTAAGAAATTATTTTTGGAGACAAGATTTGTGAATTATTGATTTGCCTTTATGTGTGTTTGTGCACATAAAAAGTATGCCACCCCTGCATGAGACATTTTGACTGGGGTGGCCTCAGCTGGGCCACCCTAGTCAAAATGTCTGGGCACACCCATGTCCTAAAAATAAACCCTCTTCACCATAAATTCCCAACCTGTGACTAAAAATCTACTTAAAGATCACAAGAAAAATATAAGGGGTCTAAAGATGGTTGCAGTGTGCTGTTTACTCAAGACAGAATATTTATTTTTCTTTTTTCAGAGATTCATCAGTTGAAATGTTAAAGGCAAGAAACATAATTACAATGAAATACAAACTGAACAAAATTTCTTGCACTCACATTGTAGGGGAGAGTGGGGTAAGTTGAGCCAAAGGGTAAGTTGAGCTAACCTGTTGCTTAGAAATGGTAAAAGAAATTGATCATGTGACCAATTATTTATATCCATCAATTCATGGAGTCTGTGAAGGTTAGAAGCACATGGGTGAAGGGGTTAGACATTTATTTACAAAAAAAACTTTTTTCAGTCTTGAAAGTGAATTTAGTCTGTCATAAGTTTTATATGAATTGTGTTCAGACCAAAAAAGATCATTTTAAAATTGTTTTATACATCAATTGCGGTATCTATGAGCTACAACATGAGGTCAAAAACCTAGCATAAAAGTCCACCATTTTAGCTTAGAGGACTAATAAAGTCATAATAGTAGTTCTGGGGTAAGTTGAGCCAGTGGCTCAACTGAGAAAGTAAAGAAGTCTGAAGAGAGGATCAGAGTTTCAGTTCAGATTGTTGAAATGTGTTACTTTTTCTTTTCAAAAATACAGCTGTGAATGTTCTGAATCACTTAAAGACATTCTCATGTTAAAATAGCTTTTTACAAAACAGCTTTTTAGCAGTTATATGCAATAATAATAAAAACAATTATTGTACTAGTTGAATAGTGTATAATAGATAAAAATGCACATGAACGTGAAGAAGTGACTGTTATTTAGGGAGAGAGAAGGTGAGGGAGGGCTGGGGTGGAGAGTGGGGGTAGTAGGGATACAGCTCAATTTACCTCGCTCCTATGGTCAACTTACCCCATACACGGGGTTAGTTGACCATAGGAGACCACTTTTTTTTGGCATGCTATATTATCAAGACAGTTATGCTTACACTCATTCTGTTGGGTTGCAGGGATGCACAACCTCTTGAAATATATGCAAATACACTAGTTAGAGACAAAACTATGATTGCCTTGATGTAGTGATCCGAAATATGAAAAATGGCTCTTCGTACCCAACTCTCCCCTTACTTGGCCCTGACCCCATTAAATATCTGCTGTAATGAAAGTTTGAAATCACGAGCTTATTTTCATGCCCTCACATTGTGTCAGATAAAAATACACTTTCAACTCAGACTAGTGTATGATTATAGCCTTTACTATATTAAGTTTTAATGCCTGCAGGCGTGTGTTGACTATCTCTCTATCTGTCCCGTCAGCTGAAACTTTCCTCTTCTCCACTCTGTGTGTGTTTATTGGTTGCTAGGGGTGGAGCCAACAAACCTTTCTGTGTGCAGCCCTGCTCTTGTATTATTTTCATCCACGCTTACGTACGAAGAGTACTTCCGCATTCCTGAGCTTTCACAGGCAAGAGCAGTACTTAAACGGGCTGATGCAACGACCTCAACTAGTCCCAAAAGCTACATCCGATTCACAAGTCCCGCACTGACACATTACTCTCACTGCTGCGGATTTTTTTGGCGCACTGTAGGTAAGCCAGATAATTAGCTATCAAGCTAACTTTACCCTGTCATTGATTTCCTCTATCTTTCTTTTTGTTCTGTGAGAAAATGTTGCTTTGAGTTTTTACTATTTTCTAGTTTTTTGCGTTCTTGCTTCTGCACGTTGTTAGTAAAATTTGGAGCGACGCCTTTGTAACAAATTCTTTCACATATGAGAATGCGTTTGTATCAGTAAGTTTCTCTAAAAAGTCCGAGGTTACGAAGTTATAAAGTTTTACGCTGCTCCCTCCACAGCAGTCAATCAGCGTCACTTGCTGTTACAACAACCGTTACGTACGTCACTTTGTTGTTACAACTGTTGTAGCAACTGTCGTCTCATAGCTCGTTATTTACAGACAACATTTGCTAAATAACACTCCAGCCTATGTAGCACTTACGGTATTTTCATCACAAGATCTGTAATTTCAGTATTGCTGAACAGGAGAAGTGTCAGTTAGCGTAGTGAATGCAGTTATGTAACACAATCCCAACCACACGCTGTGGGTTTTCAGAGGCGGGTATCTGGAAGCAGGGCAAACACCAAACTTCATTAAGTTTGCAAAGACATTTACTTTAACTGCTGAAAAAACGCAATAATATAACTTTGTCGCGGTAGTACTGTCATATTATTGGTTCAGAACGTTGCCAAGTTACATTCGGCCTGCTTTTCTTTTTGTTACTGACTGTCACTGTTGTTATTTTGAAGTCAGACACATTGCATGTGGCTGCAGAATAGATAGTGGAGTGGGACAACCAGATTTACAAAATTGGTATGGGTGACACTGTTACTCTGCTCGTATGAATTAACAGGCTAATCAATAATTGGGGATATAAATAATATAATCTGTTTATCTCGGTTAGAATTTGTGAGCATTCCAGGAATTACCACACTTTTCGAGAGCGCAAAGTGTTTTGATGGATAAACTTCAAACATAGAAGTAATTTACATTAAAAGAAAAAATGAAGAGCCAAAAAAAGTTTTGCCCCCCAAAAAAGAGATATTTAAAAACCTGTTTTGGATAAATCTGTCAATCAGACATATGAGACTTTATAACTATGATTAGTAATATGTATATTGTTCCATCTCCACAGTGTCCCAACACAGCTGCGTCATTGAAAGAGGACGATTGGCAGGTTTTCTCTGAGTAAGTATTCTGCATTTAAATCAGTCCTGGGTTGAATTAATCAAGACTCTCTTTAGTTTCACCTTCAGCTGCACTGGAAAGACTTTACTTGGCATCAGGAGTTTACTTTGATATATAAGTGATGTAAATGGAGTGTGAAGTATCTTTGACAGCTTGTAAGTACAGCCAGGGACATGTGCTGAGATTAGCCGCATCCGTAGTCTTTGTTTTGGCTTGTCATTGTGCACACTGTCTGTATGTTCAAGTGAGACTTTCTGCTCTGGGCAAGAGGGACTCTTTACATGTGTGTTTCACCTTTTCAAATAGAGCCACTTCAAAGTTTACCACCACCTATCACCAGTCACCAGAGCAGTCACATGGTGTCACTGTGTTGTGATTAGTTGGTAAGCATTATCCCCCTGTCCAAATCAGGATCGGTGAAAAGATTTACACTTTCCTGTATGACAGGAATAGTAACCTGAGCTTTAGTTATCTACCCCCGCTGACTTGAAAGTTAAAGGCCAGTAGAAGTAATGGCAAATATGATGGATAGGGTTGGCTTATGTGCATGTGTTTGTTGGTGAGTTGCAAGTTCATGGGTTCAATGTTTTCCAAGTGCATGCTCCTCAGCTGCTGCAGTGCTTGCTTGTACAGCAACATGCCACGCAGGGGAAACTATTCTTGCTCTGTATATATAAGTATTTCTTTTGTGTCTTTATCTGTGTTTGCGTGTGTCTAAGTGATCCAGTGTGTAGTACACAGGGTTGAAATGCCCCAACGCCTGCCAGGGCACATTGGTAGGATGGTTCCTGCATAAATGGAATGCTGCAGTGGATTAATGGGGAAAGGCTGGCGAGCCGGCAAGCAGCGCAGGGCCGACAAGGCTGAGAGGCTGGACGTGGGCGCACAGGGTTTATTTTAAGTAGAAATGCCTTCCAGTGCGTCTCTGGAGAGCTGGAATTGCCAAGCTGCACCCCAGCACACTCAATAGACAGCAGACGCATTGCAGGCAAGCCAGCCAACTATGCAACAGCCAGGCTCAGTGATACTAATACTAATGCAGGGGGAGCAGCTATTCACTGCTGCATGTATCACATTATCAGTCTCACATTGTAGTCCCTATAAACCTTTCCTCATGGCCTGTAAAAACAGTATCAGGACAGGCTGGATGTGGAAGCAAACGCCCAACTGTCCAAAGGTGTAACTGAGAGAAGAACTATTAAAGCCTGTAGGTTTTTCTTTTTCAGAAAGGACCCAGTCAAAGCTCCTCAAAAAGAGCTGGTTACACACTTATGGTTTCCAGATTTCCTGCATTTCTTTTGGAATGAAGGAGAGGTTTTAATATTTGCATAGAAAACAGCCCTGTAACTGATGTGGACTAAAACATTGACCCCCTTCTTGCAGCACTTCAGAGCAACAAAGAATCGAATGTAAAATTTGGTGGAGCAAACACTGGTGCTGTTGAATCAGAGCAAGCATGTGCTTGACGTGGAGTGGATGAGGAAATATCTGAGGACAAAGTGTGAGGGAGCGTTAAAGTGACAACCACACATTACACAATAACAGTGTTGCCTCAACAGACAGCTTTAAATCTGATTTTCTGGACTGTGTTGGCCAATATCTTATATTCAGGGATTGCATTTAACACGTCTTGCATTTGTCATGAACCCCATACGTCTGAAATGGCTTTTGTCTGCATTTTTTATTTTGATTCCTTTAATCCACGTCTGAGCCAAGCCAAACTTGCTGCCATGCAAAGTCTAATCCTGACTTACAATGTGGAGAAAAGCAGTTACAGTGTAATAAGTCAAGCAGGACCACCCAGGTGTAGAGTACAGATGTGTGACTGTTTCAGTGGCATGTAGCAGGAATCTGCCAATGATCTCACAGTGATGTCTGAATAAAGACAGCTACAGTGCTTTGGCTTTGTGCACGTCTGAATGTCTTATGTGTTTTTGTTTGCCTGAAAAACTTTTAATTCTTACAAGAAAACAAAAGATCAACACTCCGCTCTCTGGTGTCACTGTAGTGTGAAAATTAGATAACCTGTGCTTGCACTGCACTCCAGCCCTACAATGATAGTTAAATGTTTGTGCCACTTTGAATTGTTGTTGATAAGAGGATTTTTTTAAAAAAGATTAGTTCACCCCTGAGAACAGCCAAATGAGAAATAAAAGCTTGACTTAAAAGCTGCCCTGTTTTCCGTTGTCATAATTGAGTTTAGTAATTAGATATGACCTCAGTGTGATCGGAGTAACGGCCACTATTTGGGCGTCTCTTCCCTACTTGTTCCTTTGTGTCTTGTCCCTCCTCTGAAAACATAATGAAAGGCTGGATAGATGAGGATTCTGTATATTTGGACTGTTCTGTCCTCGAGGAAAGTCAGTGCCAAATTCCCCGGTTCCCTCCGAGGATTGCGAAAGGCTGTAACTCAACACACAGCCTGACAGAGGGCAGACAGTGATGATCATGCAGACCTTGGCCGCAGATTGAGAGAGCGTGCCTTGGCCTGATCTTTTTGTTTTTTTTTACTCATTGTTCATTTTCAGGGCTTGTGTAGTGTTTGAGCTGCAGGAGCTGTTTTCAGGAATTTTGCAAGACACTGGTGTGTGGGCCGTGCAGCACCTTATTAGTCTAGAATTAGATGTTAAAAAAAAAAAATGCTGACAAAAATTGGTCTTGGAAAGATTGCGCAGCATGATCCAGTGATTTAAAGTCGAAGCACTCTGGCAGGATAATAATGTAGCTTTGTATCTCAGGCAAAGATGAATTATACAGCAATTATTCTTGACTCCTGCCTTCAAAATGACCAGGCTGCTAGAGGTTAGCAGTTGAAACAGCAACAGTACATAAAGGTAATGAGTAGTGTTTTAAAAGCCCCTTCGCTCAAACCCCCCACTCCTCTATTGCAGGGTCTCTATAGGGGACAAGGATAATAGGACCTCCAGTCACGCTGCTGGCTATTGGTAAGGGTCTGAATTCCTTTGCGCTGCTAATTGCACTCAGGAATGACTCAGGAAGTGGACACATTTGGTCAAACTGAAGGCAGATAGAGTGGGACTTATTGTCTGCTTCTTCATATAGGAACCCACTCTTCACACACACCTCCAGCTATCAGCTCTCATGCTGTAACATTAGTTTTGGGCTGAGGCCAGAGACCTGCATTGGGTACGGTCCTGTATTCCATAACTAACACATGACATTTCCTCCCTCTGCCCTTGGCTGCTGTTAGTCTCTTCTCAGTTTAGCCCTGAGAGGCAGCTGAGCCGGGCTGTGTAGGTATCTTTGTCTGGGGTTTGCATGGGCCTTTAAAAAGCCGTGGCACTGGCTGTTCTGCTCCACTGCAAAAGCACTGTGACGCCGTTGCATCATGAAACACTGACCACTAATCCTCGACTGCAGTCAGCCACCGAGAGAGAGGGAAAAAAAGGAGAAAAATACCCCTCTTTTGAAAATGCAAAAAATCACTTTGACTCATACTTTTGGGTCTGATTATGCAGCGTGAGTGTGATGCATCAGCAAACTTTCCCTGTGCTGTACAGATGAGCCTTCTTCAGAGTTTCATGTCTGGAGGCTTACTGAGTGTTAAAATTTGCGTAGGGGATTTAAGACGCTTGTGTGGCAGAACACAAGAAACTTTCCTCTTAATTTCAAATCAAAAGAGAGCCATGCCAAGACTCTGTTATGTGTTTGAGTTTACAACAGCACTGTGAATCGTCTGGGATTCACTTTTATGTGTCATTATTGATAGGCATCACACTGCAGACATCATTTTGTTTTAAAGGCTGCAGGCAAAACTACCTCTGTGGTGTTGTGATTTGTGTGATCTGATGCCATGCAGACAAACATGAGGTTGATCTTTGTGTATGTACTCAAAGTGTATTGTGTGTGCGTGACTGTGTGTGGCGAGGTCTAGCCTGAGCTGCATGTCTCAACAAGCCATAGTGAGGAATGGGGGCTTTCCTTATGATATGTCTGTCTGAGCAGAGTTGCATTAGAGTGTGTTTTATAGGAGCCAGACTAATAGACTTGAAATATGATTGTTTTAGAATTGACTTATTTTTTTAGGGTCTGTTTCAGTTCAAAATCATGTTTGTCCAGAAGGGAGCCCAATTGGAGCCTGTACACTGGTCCTGAGTGTCTGGCCAAGTTGAAACTAGACTCTATTTTGGCTCTGAGTGTGATTTACTCAGTCATTCCTAATGGGTGCTTCAGTTCCTGTGGCCGTTCTCTCGGCACAGGGTGTAGTTTGGATTGCATCTTTTGAATTCCTGCAAAGTTATTGACTGCCAGTGAGCAATGGACAAAAATCACTGCATACCCTCATGTCTCTTCTTTGCAGGGGAAAGTAATCTCTAATGTCTTGATACTGAGTTACCAGAGATTACTGCTACATCAGGTCCTCTGTGTTTCAATCGCTTAATCCAAGTAATTTATACTATTTTCTGGCTATTTTATAAAGTACTGTGTCTTTGTCTCATAAAACCCAGGATCAGCAGCCTGCCATATGCTCTGCCTTGTTCTTAGACAGCCTTTCTGAAGGCTTTGGCACCTTTCATATTTCAGTCTCTAATGGGAGAGACTTAGAGAGAGAGAGAGAGAGAGAGAGAGAGAAAGAGAGAGAGAGCAGGGAGAGAGAGAGGGAATTTGCCTGAGAGAGATTTTTATTTTTTTTTTTACCAGGGCTGTCTTGTTCTTTTCCTCTCCAGTAAAAACAACAGGCTGCTGCCAAGTGCAGTGTAAATGGGAGTTTACATACTCGGGGTGTGGGGGTGAGAGAAAGAGAGGGACAGGCTTTCAGGATTTAAATAATAAAATGCCTCATTGGACACTAGCCCCACACAACAACTTGTCCTTGGAGAGACTCGAACCTGCAGACTGAACGCGTAAAGAAACAGGTTCAAGGTGGTAGAGATTGGCTTGAGACTAGCAGTGTTAGTCCTCAAATGTTACCGAGTTCATTGGAAATTATTTGAGGTTTGAGTTATACAAGTGCTTCAGGTTTGTTTTGACTGTCGCACTCATGTTGCAGCTATTTGAACTGACTTTTAAAATGACCAGCTCGACAAACAAGGTAAGCAAAGCTGGATGTAAAGTACAAGATGCCATTTTTATCCCACTTTTACAACACTTGAGAATTGATTTGTTCTTGTTAAAAGTGAGCTGATTTGGGTCCTGCTGTGCTCGACAGTAACTCTAATCCAACTGTAAAAACAGCCAGGGACCAGCCCATATGCAGGGTGGAGTGCATTAGAATAGGGTTACATAACCTTGTTTTTTTCATTACCTTCTTTATAGCTTTTGTAATCGAGCGTGTCTTTCAGCCTTTTTAGCAAAGAAAGAAAAACTTGGTTTGACTTACAATACACACGGCCTGTCAGCTTGTCACCAACCAGCAGTGTCAGCTGTTTCCGCTGTACCTCACAATACGTCTTTGTTGGATTCATAAGAGAGAGGCTTTGTGCCCAACCTGCAGAGGTTTGAGAGGCAAAAGTGGATTAAACTGTTAGTGTAGATTCCACACTGATATGATCAATCCTTTAAAAATTCCTCATAGCTTTGGGTTTTGTGGGTAATCCAAAGTTTTAGAGGTATCAGCTGTTGAGATGCATCAGTCATGCAAGAATTTTGACAAAACTCTTCAACAACCTGTATGTCTGTTTTCATTCAGGGCAACATTCACAGAAATCTGAGCTGATCCGCTGCCTATTCTGCACATCTTCAACCCTTATTTAGTTGTTTTCAATTGCATGTAATGAATAGAAAGAGGAACCGTGAGCTGTAAATGCACTCCTCCTTTGCAGAGATGGGCAGGGTACAGTCGACTCAAGTTTCACTGTTCCAATCTGTAACATTTGTTTTTTATTTGGCCATCAGAAGTTTTCCAGTTCTTGGTCTTACAGTAATTATAGAGCGATCTAATTCTGCAGCCACTTCCTTTGAGCCTGCACAAGTTCTCCTTTTCCTCCTCTCTGTCCCTCATTCCTCCCTGATTACATTAAAAAGTGCTGTGGTAAACCCCTCCAAACGGTCCCAAATTGTTGAGAGAGGGTGGCGATGGAATGCACGAGTGTTGACATGAATGCTTTTGATATCCCCTGAACCGTCTTCTACGAAAACGACCAAAGGAACATTTGGGATGAGAAAAAGTCTGTAATTGATCAGAAGCATAAGTGCAGCAGATAGACGTCTGTTTATGTAATCGTGCAGAGAAGATTCATGGCTTCCCCTTTGCATGTGAAACTCTAGAGATGAGTGTGTAGCTGCTGACAGTGTGAAGTTTGTTTTTTCACCAGCTGCTGACTAAAAAGATAACACAGCTGTGAAAGCTGTCAACGCTCGAACGCATTCTTGGAAACTGCAAGACATATCTAGAGGGATGATGTTTGATGACAAAACAGACGACAGACAATATACCTCTGTAAGGACAGAATGCAATATAAAATTATGATCAAGATAAATGATGCTGCATGGTTATAGTAGTGAAAAGTCAAGACTGAGAAAATACAGGAATAATGTCAGTCTGTTGTATCAGTTATATATTAGGTTTGTAAACAGGCTTATCTTTACTGAGATTTTGCTGATTGTACTCTGGTGCGGCTGATGTTTTAAGCTCATTATTTAAATCAGAAATATTACATATTATATTCACTTTGCTTTCTGCTTTGTAAATAAGAGAAGTAGCACTGAGTTTTCATTGTCAGTGATCTTGTATTTGACTAACAGTCCTGTCTCCCTCTCCTCTGTCTCCCTGTAGGGGTGGTGGCGGCCGGGTCGGACATGATGCCGGGACAGATCCCTGACCCTCCGCTGGCGGCTGGCTCCCTGCCCAGCCTGGGCCCGCTGGCAGGCATCTCGGCCACCACGCTCACCGATCAACTCAAACTAGCCGACTTCCGCCAGCTTGGCGCCATGCTGTCCCCGCTGCACTTCCTCGGGAGGCTGGGGAAGAGGCCGCTGGCCATCAAGACAGAGGTGAGGAGGTAGAAGGTTGTAGACAAAAGAGAAAATGGTTCAGTTGGAGTGTGTGTGAAAGATGAGCATTCAGTCAGCAGGTAAAGGTATCTTCACGCCTTCTGTCAGAGCAGGTTTTACCTCTTTTGTTAAGAATCAATCTTAAGTTGTCATTTGACCCTGAAAACCGAAAAGTTGTAGTTTCACATTTAAGCTGTTAGGATTTGTGTTCATAATCTTTAGTGTTGGAAACTTTAAAAAAAATATATATGTCAATCATGCTTGCAGTGGTTTTTACAGTTAATTTGAAATGAAACTCGTCCTTTTTATCATTGTTTTAAGAAATACAATATTTCTGTGTAAATCAGCTAGGCCTTAAGGCTTTTTCATACTGTACTGGGACTTTTTTGCCCCCTCTAGTGCTCACAATAAAAATTACAGGTTACACAACATTATTTTTCCATGTAGACAATCACGACTATTGGTTGTAGGTTTATATACTTATATGTAACTTAGAAGGAGTGACCATCTGTTTTCCAGTCATAATGTACATTCCTACAATGCCTGTTTCTCATATTGACAAAACATTGTGTTGGCAGATGGATGAAGATGAGGAACGGAGGAAACGGAGACGAGAGAAAAACAAGGTAGCAGCCGCCCGATGCCGAAACAAAAAGAAGGAACGGACAGACTTCCTTCAAAGGGTGAGTTCATGACACTGCATTAGCAGAGCTGCTCAGGCCAAAAATAACTGGACTTAAGTTAACCTGAGCAGCTGTGTAAGGCTGATTTTAGTGAGCCAGCCTCGACTTGATCAAACATGATCACACTAGATCAAGCCTGGTTTAATCAACCAGAATAGCTTACCTTCATCTGAGCATCATCAAGTCAGGCCATTTTTTTAAGTGTTATCAAATATTTTTAATTCCAAATTTTCACAAGTGTCCAATACTTCAACATCTGTGTGCAGGAATCAGAGCGACTGGAGATGGTGAACTCCGAGCTGAAGGCCCAGATTGAGGAGCTTCGTGTTGAGAGGCAGCAGCTGATGGTAATGCTTAACCTCCACCGGCCCACCTGTATTGTGAGGACAGACAGCGTCAAAACCCCTGAGAGTGAAGCCAACCCCTTGCTGGAGCAGCTGTCCGCTGAGAAGAAGTAAAAATGAGAGAGACCGGGGCTTGAAATCCCTGACTACCAAACTTGCACCACTGTGGCAGCCATTTTTATGAAACCATAACTGGCAAAACATTTCTGAACAAGCACTTGAGCTCCAAGCTGAGGACTTTTGGAGACTCTGCCCAAAGACCTGAGGTTTAAGGGCTTCTTTAGTACTGCTACATGAGCTGGCTCTGGCCACCGGAAGACTGGAAACGCCCAGTTTCATCTCTGCATTAAGTGTTGTTGTTGACACCCACTGTGCCTAGCTGTTACTTCAACCATCTCCACACAAAGGGACCAATGGAAACAGTAGAATAAGAATGGAAACAACAGTGAGGAGACACACTAATATTAATATGGTGCTCTGATACAAAAGCCCTGAGCAGATTGTGAGGTTTTGTGTGAATTCAGAGGCTCACAAAGGCTTCATGCTCTGCAGTTTTCTTTTGTATGCTAGCCTAAATATACAGGAGTAGAACTTTTAGTATACAATACTTATAAGTACACAAGACGAAGTACATTTTGGGGGGGGTTTGTCATATTGATTTGTATTCTCTGCCTCAAATGTGGCAGAATCCGGTTGATCCGATTTGTGGTGACGCTGGCGTCATGATAAGCACATATACACAAAATGTTTACACCATTGTTATATTGGACTTGTTGTTTGTCCCTTTGTTGTTTTATACTGTTTTGTATACATAAACATATATGACATGCTTTTTAGTCACCGAATGTGGTTTGTCTTTTCAGTCTTTCTAGTCTGTGTCTGTCATGTGCTGTCGAACAGCTGTGAAAAAAAAGGAAATCTTTTCAGCTTAGAAGTATTTTAATGTCTATTCTGGACTGTCTCTGCTATGTAGGTCTCTGGTACTCTGAATAGATCAAATTTTATTTTGCAATAACAACAACACAGAATAGACTCTGTACTATAAATCAACTTTTCGTAGTGAAATGAAAGTCGTGGTTGTTCCTCTTTAGATATGATACTTGAACTATCAAGAGACAAAAATTGTGCAATCTTGTTTTCTTAAGTTGAGGCTGCTTAGGATTTAACTTTCATTTTCAACAATTTGAAAGGTCATTTATGCTTGTTTCCGGAAACTCCCTCTGTTTAGGAGTCAGCAGGAGGAACACTTTTTGTCCAAAAACTGAATAGAAAGCCACAGGCAGTTGTTAAACAAACCCAACCATAGGTTTGTCATTCATTAACTAAATATTAAGATTCATTATATCAGCAACTTAACAAATATATTTAAGTATTTTCCTAGTATGGCAATGTATCTATACTGGAATGCATATTTATCAATTTACTGATCCTCCTTACATGAATTTGCTTTTACTGAAGAACTTCAAAAACACAGATTTTGTCCTATGTTAATGATATAATAAGAATTGTTGAGTAAGTATAAGAACATTAACACTTTATAAACAGCAGACTATCACCTAAATCACACAGATATGATTCTATTTTGGACTGCAGAAAAAGTAAAAAAAAAAAAAGTTGATTTTATAACTCCTTTACATTCATTCTGCATGCTTTCAGGGACGGGGACACCTCCCCCTGTGTCAAACATAATGACAGCTTTTTTCTAATCCAATCAATGCCAGTTACCCTAAAATATGTAAAATTATGTATAAATCAGCCCTTTTATAAGACAACTGCAAAAATGAACCATAACAAAAAAATCTAACAGAGCATTCTAGAGTTCTTGAAAAATATTACCTGACTACTTGATCTACAGTTAAGAACAGGCCAGATAAACTTTGCTGCAGATGTAGTTCACGAGGGGCAGCAAACTTTATACAGTACAGAGAGTGGTGTCATGTTACCACCTAGCGGCTTATTTTGTGAACTGCAAGACTAGCAGCCGACCAAAAGACCCTGTTTGACTTTCAGAGTTGTAAATCAAAATAGATTTATGTCTGGTAGGTTGTTTGAAACTACAGAAGCCCTAAGCAGACGTGGTTTATTTATTTTTTTACCCCTGTTTTCTTAAGATCACAAGATAGTATTCTTGTGATCTCAAGAAAACAAGGCTTTGTTTTCAAGGCTTTGTTTTCTCACCAATTAATTTTGCGGTGGACTGGAGACATTGGGCTGATCACTGTACGTGTACTGTACGTGTTCGCGGTGTCTGCCTTCTGCTTACAGCAGCCAGTGTTAAGGATCACTTAGGGACTACTGGATTGATGCTGTTTGGCCCACAGCTCTGGCAGACGGACACATCTGGGTGATCCCAAGTACCTGTGAGTAAGGTGAGTACCTTAATCATTCTCTCTCTCCTTCCCCTTATCTTGTTCTCTCTCTCTCCCCCTGCCCTCTCCCCTCTTCTCTCTCTCTCCCTCCATCTCTCTACATTCCTCCCCAACCCAGCAGCGGCATGGTGGCTGTCTGGCATGAGGCTGGTCCTGCCCAAGGTTTCTGCCTGTTAAAAGGAAGTTTTTCCTTGCCACTGCTACTCATGTTAGTTGAAATGGGCCAAAACCCATCTTAGGCTGGTTCTTGATCATCAAACAATGAGCGTGGTCTAGACCTGCTCTTGTTCTTTGAAAAGCGTCTTGAGATGACGACCGTTGTGAACTGGCGCTATATAAATAAAATTTGATTGATTGATTGACTGTGACAGCTGAGACTCAGAAGCTTGAAGCTGGGACCTAGTCTCCTGCCAAGGTAAAGCCCTCCATAACAACCATACACATCCTGCAATATTTTAATATTGTTCACTCTCTCTCTCTCTCTCACACACACACACACACACAGTTCCTTACATACAAAAACTCACATGCACATACTCCCTCTCGTACACAAACACACTCACACACTGTCTCTCTCTGTCAGGCACACACACTCTCTCACTTACTCTCTCACACACACTCACTCATATTATCCCTCTCTTTCTTTCTCTCTCTCTCTTATTGTTTTTAACAGAAGGAGACAGACAGTAGTACTGTTGTATCCAAATGTAGGAGCTTACGGTACAAACCACCAGTGTCCTGTGTCTGTTGTGACAGACTGCAGCAGCTGCCATGTCATTTTCATTGAGATTTAACTGAACATCAAAAGTAAAATGTTACACATGTCCCATATATGACATTAAAGAGAAAAGAGACATAGCGCTCACTTCTCCATGTCGACAATGGGATCTCTGCCACATTGCCATCAACACAGATGAATCAATAATTTTCACGCCTGTCCCCCTTCCTAGGAAGGTCAGGTAGGCGTGGACAACCTGAGCAAAAAGTAGAGTTGTGAGCATTTCTCCAGAGACCTAGAGAGATCTCCTGCAAATGCTGAAACAAGGACCTACCTAGTTATCCAATTCCTGGTCTGGAGCCAGGCTCTGAAAGGGAAATTCCGACGTAAAATTAATTTAGGGTCAAACACACCGTAACACTGAGTTAGACACCCCCTCAAGGGATAAATGTTGCCGACCGGTGGCTTCTCTAGTTATACCAACTTTAGTAACAACCGCACGATAGCAATACACAGCCGTCTGAGTAGCCGCGCACAAACCTCAATCAAAACACCACTCTATAGCCACAAAGAATGCTCAGAACGGCACCTAACTTCATCAACAGTACATATAGGGTCCTAGCCACAGCACTAGCCACCAAACATCTTTTTAACGCTGCCTGGTTTCTTTAACAAAGAGACAAAACACAACTCACCCACTCTCTTCCAGCAGCTGCTTGTTTGTAGCGAGACCTTGGGCCAGTCCATTACGGACTGCTGCGGGCTGAAGAAAGAACATTTATGTGATTTTTTGCCAGCAGTCCCTCTGGCTTCTTGCGGCTGTGGCAGTATTGCTCCTTGCTCTTATTATCTTGCGGTACCCCTCGTACTTGCGTAAGATTATGCCCTATTATGCTATGTCCCTCGGCCGTGAAATATGACGCTCCGTAAGGCTTCTCCATTGTGGAAATTGGTCTTGGGGCACTGACCTTGCCCCCTTTACTTGTGCGTGCACAGATCTAGATTGGCCACAACTGGATTCAATTATCGAGTTGATAACCTGCTTGGTAGTACAGCTGATTGGGATTACAGAGATCTGGTAAAGTTGAATGAGTTGTTGCAGAGTTATCCTGGGTGTTTTAATCCATCTTTGTAGTACAGGCCTCAGATGTAGGATGACCATATTCTGAATCCCTAAAAAGAGGACACTACTACAGTTGTGCGTGCGATTTTGAGGGTTTTTCTGGGTTGGGTCGAGTGTTTTTTAAGACACTTCTAACTCAGTTAAACACATATTCTGAATTACTAAAAAAGACACTTAACCAGGCCTCTTGAAAATACTGAAAAATACTCTCAAAAAGTTGCGTTGATAAACAATATATTCATTTATCTGAAGCATTTCTCCTCAACAAAAATTATCAGTCACATACAAGTATTTTTCCCCTTTCTTTCGCTCACCCAGACCCAGCCTGCGTGCTTTCAGTGGCTTTGCTTAGAACTGAGCGGAGGGGCAGAGCAGCAGAGAGCAATGATGCCCTGCACTGTTTTATGATGAATCAATACACGTTCCGGTGTTCAGCATGTGTTTCCAAATGAATCATTGAACGTGTATGGTAAATACAATCGTCTGCGATGCGAAGATAAAGTACACGCTCAAATCTATAGAAGTCTGTTTCCAGCAGTGTAAGGAAAAAAACAGGCTTCTATACAAAACCCCGGACATTTGGAGTTTTAAAAAGTTCTCCTGGACAGGCCGGACAGCCCCCCAGAATAGCAAATGTCCAGGTAAAAGAGATGACCATACTCAGACGTCCTTGAGGGCTGCCTTTTAGTGCAACAGTTTTATTGGCATACTCATTTTGACTGTGTTGTCCCCTGTTGAAGAAACTTTGCCCTCCATGAGGTTTCTTTTAGCTGCATTCCTGTTAGCCTGTAAACAGCCTCCTGAGCACTGACATCCCAGTTGTGGAGGTAAACACTGCCCAACTTTTTCATTGCTTCTTTAGCTTGTAAATCACCTTAATTGGCAGCTTCGTGTTTTGCATTAGCTTACATTAATCCCATTTGTCTTTCTATTTTGGAAATATAAGAACTAATCTAAACAATGCAAGCATAAGTGTCAGCCACAAACTGGATATTCATATTTGCATCCAAACATGGCAGCAGTGACTTATTTATCCAGGGCTGGTTGAGCTGCCGTTTCATGATCACATCTGTTTTTTTACCCAGAAGTTTATAAGCATGCTCGAAGGCCTCCAGGCTGGTTTCTAAAGATACTAAGAACTTTTCAACACTGGTAAACTCAGTGCCATCTTAAGACAAGTGATTTTAGTGTGCAGGTTTCTTGCCTGTTCTCTCTTTCCTTAATTGATTGCCCACTCCTCTTTGCCACAAGTGCAGTTCTCAACTACATCCTCACTGTCAGGTTGAAAAACACAAGAGTGTGTTCTACTTTATGAGCACAAGAAATAAGTTTTAGAAGATACCGACTTTGGAAAATTGAAGCAGCACACTGTAACTTTTTCTACAGGTTTTGTAATGTTTCTTTTAATGCTGTTGTACAGCTAAAACAGTATCCAACAAAGCATCATCAGATGAAAGACCACATGAGATGTATCGATCTATGAACTGGACATCTTCATCTGCGTTAGTCACGATATGAAAACAACAAAAGGGAGGGACCCAAGTGCAGAACAAAAAAGGTTCTATTAAAGCAAAATCAAGAGGAAACACTCCAACAAAAACAGTCAGAAAATGTTCAACTGAAAAATCCAAATAGCCCATTCCTTAATGTACAAATCTGTGCTTTTGTTTCTTTACTCAGTTGCTTCTTTCTAGCCATTTCTGCGGTATTTTGAATGCAGTTGAGATTTATTAGAAGTTAAAATAATCCAACTGTGATTTGTTTTTTTGCTTTTGCGCTGAAGTTGTGACTCTTGCAAATGTTTTCAACCCTACAACTAAGCCCTTATTTTAGATAAATAAATCAGACATGCACGCTAGCAGCGGTGCTTCTTTAAGACAGAGAAGACAGAAAGATGGTATATTTCACAGGATATGTATGGTAGGGCCCGACTGATATGGATTTTTTGGAGCCAATGCTGATACCGATTATTAGGGGGAAAAAAATCTGCCACCGCCGATCAATGCCTGGAGCAAAGGCCAAATATCTGGGGGTATATTAAAGGCCTGGTCCAGGACAATCCAGTCAGTCATCAAACCTGTAGAGAGCCTCGACAATCAGCCCACAAACAGGTTTTCTGTATAAACATAGGGAGACTGCAAAGCTGCAGGAGATCCACCAGAGCAGCTTGAAGTTGTCACTGTAAAGTTTCATTCTGTAAAACATCTTTTGCTCAGTCAGTTTTTTTCTGTCAGAGGAGCCAATTTCTTGAACTCACTACCTGATCATCAGTGAAAGAAGAAGCTGGTGAGTTTCTGCTAAAGATTTAGAGCCACCTACCCTGGTGTCCTGATGTAGAGACAGATGAGACCAAAGCAGAGCTCTGTACCAGTTGTTCAACTTCAAGAAAAACAACCCAACACTTCTCCTCCTTGTAAAACAGATGTTATCAGACAGCTGCACCCTCTGGACTGTGACCAGTAACAGTCTTTCTGTGAGTTAGAGGCCAATAATTTGTTATTTGCAAACAGCTGACTTTCAAGAAACAGTCGGAGTCACAACATGAACCTAAAGCTGATGTGAGGGAGAGCTTTTGCAGAGTAGATGGAGCAAATGGTTTATCTCATTGTGTGTATCTCATTGTGATTATTAAATGTTCTCCTGAGACTTGAATAATTACAGGGATCATTTTTTGTGAGAAGCACTGTGGACAATAAAGGAAGCAATGAAGCTCCTTCCCTCCTCGTTGGGAGATCTTAAACAGCTTATAACATGTCTTAAGCAGTGGCGATTGCTCTAAGACTGCAAGGAAAGCTCAGCTTCCCTTAAAATGTCACCCCCCCCAAAAAAAAAGAAAAAGTGGTGAAATACGTGCTGCTGTGTGTACATTTCATTACCTAAATACGCGCTAGAAAGCCTTAATCTTTTGTTCAGAAACAGCTTCTTACCACACTGTGATAAGAAGCTGATAATCACAGGTAACCGGCACAACTTCGTTCTTATTCATCCTTGCAGCGCCTCAGCGCTTCACACAGCCAGACGCCCAGCGCCTGCTGACTTCAATGTGGAAGCTCAAAGCGGGTTATTCCAGCAGCGAAACTAGACGCTCGTTGGACAAATATGTCCTGCCCATTGGACGCTCAGCGTCTCTGGAGTTCTATGATGAGAGGGCGGTCCCAACTTTCCCGCGGACGCTGAGCTTCTGCATCCATGATTGGATGAGCTGTCTGAGACGAAATCCTTTTTTGATTGACAGCTAAACAAGCGAATCAGCGATCTTGAAGAGTAAAACATCTACCAGAGCATTTTCCAAGCTATTCATTCCGTTGTTCTTAACTGCTCCGGAGACTTTACTGATCCTCAGCGACTTTTGTCTTTGTTAAAAACGACTGCCGTTGTGTTTGGCGACTCTGTTCTGTTACATACTAATAAACAAATACAATTTTGATGTAGGCCAGAAAAATGAGCTTCCCCTCTTTGAAAGACCAGCAGTCGCCACTGGTCTTAAGCATTAACACATTTGGGTCTTTCAGTCGGAAAATTTCCTACCCACCATCTGAACAAAGCATAACCTCCTGACCAGCATGTTGCTGCTCCTGCAAAGGAAAGCAAGAGAACTGATAAGCCAATAACAGGCATACTTTGGTGAGACGCCTCCTCCTTTTGTTTTATTTTGGTTGGACTTCCTGTGTTTCTTTGTTTGTCTGGTCTGGCATGACTCTCTTCCAGAGCTCCCTCCCCTCCCCCGGTCGCTGAGGCTGAGCGAGTCTCCACACCTGCTCTACATCTGCAATCAAGGCACTTTAAGAAGCCAGCAGCCCTCAGTCTCAGCGCCTGAGTATTGTCTTCACTCACAAGTGTGTCTCCAGCCCACACAACAGCCAGCCAGCAAACCGGACATGTTCCTCGTGCTTTGTTTCCCTGAGTTGGACTTTAAACACCTTTAATTTGCTATCTGCCTCTGTGTCTGCTTCTGGGTCCACAAAATACACCGCACGCCACACATACTCCAATAAGCTACCCTCCCATATCTTTCCCCTGCAGACAGGTCAGAACCACACCCAACTACCACAGCATCTACAAACCCTGACTCCAGTGAAGTTGCTTGGTCTCTAAAACGTGAACAAGAACAGAATACAATGATTTTAAAATCTTTTTCCACCTTTATCTTACACACTCAAAAGTTGAGACAGGGTTAACAAAAGTCTGTGAAAGTTGAGGACTGCTCCAATAACACTTGTTTGGATCCTTCCACAGTTGAACTGGTACATTGGAAACAGGTGGTTCATGATTTGGTGATTTGGTTCATAAACAGTAAATATATGTCTCCTGAATTGTCTATAAATAAAAGACAGTGTGAGAAACTTAAGTTAGTATCACTTTTGATGCCGTAACATTAAAATAATATATCAAAATCTGTATACTGGCAAAAGGTGGAACCAAGCTGTCCATAGTAATAATAATAATAATAATAATAATAATTTTATTTATATAGCACCTTTAAAAACAGAAGTTTACAAAGTGCTTAGACAACAGTTGTAAGCACAGAGCATCAGCACATTGAAAATAAAAACACATAAAAACAAAGCTCAGTTAAAAACAGGCCTCTGAATTGTAGGCCTGTTTCACTTTTGGTAAGAAACCCAGGCAATACAAGAACCCTACAAAATGAATGGGACCATGAGGACCAAAATAAAAGCAAAAAAAAGAAATAGAAAAGGAGGGAAGAAAACAGGCTAGTAAGTATGAAAGAGGATATTAATAATAATATTAATAAAATCATAATAAAATAAAATGATGGTAATATAAATGATAAAGTGGAATTAAGTATATATATATAAAATAAAGGAAAATGAAAACATTAAAATCAATAAAAAGATTATAAGTAAAACAAAGGCTAAAAAGGCAGTAAGTCTAAATAAGAAAGAGGTGAAAGAGGTAAAAGAAAAAGGAGAAAAATAAAAACGGTAAAAGGCAATAAAAGATGAAAGATGGCATCACATAAAGGCAAGTCTGTAAAAGTGAGTTTTTAAAATTGACTTAAAAGAAGCGACTGTCTCTGCACGCCTTATCTCCTCTGGCAGGTCGTTCTAAAGTCGAGGAGCTCTGATGGAGAAAGCTCTATCACCTTTAGTCTTGAGCCTCGATTTTGGAACGACCAGGAGGCCTTCGCCAGAGGATCTGAGGCTGCAAGTTGGCTCATAAGATATTAAAAGCTCTGAAATGTAGCTCGGAGTAAGTCCTTTGAGCGCTTTAAAAGTAATCAATAAAATCTTAAAATCAATTCTAAAGCTGACAGGGAGCCAGTGAAGGGAGGCTAAAATTGGGGTGATGTGATGCCGTCGACTAAAACCAGTTAAAAGTCTAGCTGCTGCATTCTGAACTAGTTGGAGGCGAGAGAGTGATTTCTTGTTTAAACCAGGGAGGAGAGAGTTACAATAGTCCAGTCTTGAGAAAATGAAGGCGTGGATTATCTTTTCGAGATCTGGTGGGGTGAGTATTTGTTTAATCTTTGAAATGGAGCGCAGGTGAAGGAAACAGGACTGGACAATCTTGTTGATATGGGTGGAGAAGGTGAGGTCTGAATCAAAGGTTACTCCCAGATTTCTGGCTGTTGGTTTGATGATTACTGAGTGTGGACCGAGACAAGACTGAATGAGGGGGGAGTTTTGTATGTTACAGAGAATTATTTCAGATTTTGAATAGTTTAGCTGAAGGAAATTTTGTGCCATCCAACAGTTAATGTCACTTAGACAGTCCATGACAGCAGCTAGGCCTCTTGGGTCCTCAGGTCTCAAAGGAAGGTATATCTGTGTGTCGTCTGCATAGCAGTGAAAGGAGACTTTGTGGCGCTGAATTAATTGGCCAAGGGGCAGCATGTATATAGAAAATAAAATTGGACCTAAAACTGAACCTTGTGGAACACCACAGGCGATAGCAGAAGTAGAGGAGGTGTGATTGCCTATGGTGACCGCAAAGGTTCGTTCTAAAAGATACGACTGAAACCAGCCAAGTGCAGTGCCCCTGACACCCACCCAGTTTTTAAGACGTTCAATTAAAATAGTATGATCAACTGTATCAAAAGCTGCACTGAGATCTAAAAGAATTAAAATTGAGCCCTCCCCTCTATCTGCTGCTAAAAGAAGGTCATTGGTCACACGGAGGAGGGCAGTCTCAGTGCTGTGACCTGCTCTAAAACCAGACTGAAATTTCTCAAAGAGGTTGTTTTCGGACATAAAACTTAAAAGCTGTTTAGAAACCACCTTCTCTAAAAGTTTGGATAAAAATGGAAGTTTTGAAATTGGTCTAAAATTGTTAAAATCAGAGGGGTCAAGGTTTGGCTTCTTTAAAAGGGGTTGGACCACAGCGTGTTTAAAAGCAGAGGGAAATACTCCCTCCACTAGAGAGCTATTAATGATGGATAAAATGCTAGGCCCAACCACGTTAAAAACCTCTTTGAGAAATCTGGTGGGGATAGAATCAAGACTGCACGTAGCTGGTTTCATATTGACTAAAATATCAGATAAAAATTTTAAGGACACCGGCTCAAAACTACTAAAAAAGTGCTTAACTTCCCGGCTTAAGAGTACAGGGAGACTGGGAGGGGTGATTTGATGCCTGATGTCCATAACCTTGTTAATAAAATGAATTAAAAACTTCTCACAGGTTTCTTGAGAAGCATCAGTAAAATAAGAGGGGGAAGGGTTTGAAAGAGACTCTAAAACCTTGAATAAAACTCTGGGGTTTGAATAATTAGCTAAAATCAAATTTGAGTAAAATGCTGCCCTTGCATCCTTAACTGCCTTCTGGTAGTTTTTCAAGGAGTCTCTCCAAATTTCGAGGAAAACCACCAACCCAGTTTTCTTCCATTTGCGTTCGTATCGTCTACAAATTCTCTTTAGTTCATGGGTGGACTCTGTGAGCCAGGGTTGGGGTTCTCTGTTAGATCTTTTCTTTTTCAGAGGAGCTACAGAGTCCAGGATGGTTCCACACATACTGTTAAAAAGAGAGACAAGCTCTTCAGTGTTAAAAACTGGATTAAAATCTGGGTTGAGGGCAGTTAAAGATGCAGAGATAAAAAGCTCCGAAAACTTGCGAGCAGACGATGCATTAAAAACCCTTCTAAAAACAGGAGTGTGATCGGTAAAAGAGGGCTGGGATAAAACCATGGAGAATAAAACCAGTTTGTGATCTGACACACAGATATCCTTAGTTAAAAACTCCCCAGGACTAAGTCCACTAAATAAAACCAAATCTAAGCAGTGTCCCTTTACATGAGTGGGTTCCTGTATTGCCTGGGTAAGATTAAAGGAGTCCAGAGTTTCAATAAAATCAACAGTTAAGGGTTGAGAGGGACAACAGACATGTACATTAAAATCACCCAAAATAAGAACTTTGTCATATTTACAAATAAAAAGGGATAGAAACTCTGAAAACTCCTGAATAAAAACAGCGTTGTGTTTGGGTGGTCGATAAATGATTATGATTAAAATAGGTTCTTTCAATTTAACAATAAAAGCAAGGTGCTCAAATGAACTAAAAGTGCTGAAGGTGATGGGGGTGCATTTAAAATCCTTCTTGTATATGACAGCCACCCCCCCTCCCCGGCCTGACTGCCGGGGCTGATGGAGGTGAGTAAAATCAGGGGGGGTGGCTTCTATAAGAGAAATACAATTGTCTGGAGTCAGCCAGGTTTCAGTCAGAATAAAAAAGTCCAGACTGTTTTGTGAAATAAAATCAGAGAAGGGCAGAGGAAGGTGGGGGTTGGCAGGTGAATGAGCGGGGATTGTGGGACTGTTATGAGATGACCAGAGGTTATTGTGAGGAGAAGGGGGGGTGGCCTGGTTGTGGAAAGATGGGCTGCTGAGTGCAGACTGTCAGACGGGTGAGGAGTGGATCATATACTGGATGTTGCAAGAGAGCATTCGGCTACCCCGCCTGTTGGGGTGGATCCCATCATGGCTAAAAAGTGATGCTCGGTCCCAAAACAGATTAAAATTGTCAATAAAACCGAAGTTGTGGGTGGGGCATGTGGATTGGAGCCAGGTGTGGAGGCTGAGGATCCTGCTAAAACGTTCCCCTCCACGACCGAGAGTGGGGATCGGGCCAGAGATAAAAACAGTCTTTCCAGTGTCCTTTAAAACGTTAAAAAGCAAGTTAAAATCCCTCTTTGTGATTTCTGACTGCTTAAGGGACATGTCGTTTGAACCAACATGGAGCACAATCTTAGTGACAGAGGAGGGGAGAGAGGGGAGTAGATTAAGAAGTTTGTCCAGGATGACAGGTACCGTGGCGCCGGGAAAACAGTGAGTGATGGCATTAAAAAACCTGATGTACCTGGTTATGGAGTCTCCGATGATGAGCGTGGTCGGGGGAAAAAGGGGACGAGGAGCTGGTGTGCAGGCGCTGAAGCCTTCAGAAGTTGGGCGCTCCACCTGTGCAGGAGACGGCGATTGTCGGCAGTGAGCGGACGCAGGTGGAGTGAGGTTGTTGCCGGCCCGGGGGAGCCTCTCCGAGCGCCTGGAGACGGCCTCCTTCAGCAGCCTGCGACGCAGTATCCCGGTCGAGGAGGGCCGCGGTGCCAGGTCCGAGTTGGACATCCGCGGAGCCGCCTCTGCTGGAGCTGGGACCGTCAGGAGAGGTGGAGCCGGAGCAGGGACTGGGACAGCGGGAGCCTCATCCCTCAGGGCCAAGAAGCGGTTGGAGAGAGAGAGCCGTGGTGGTGAAGGGACTCTCTCCGCTGCGGTCGTCCTCCGTCCGCGTTGCGCCACCTCGAGCCAGGTTTGCTGCCCCTTCAGCTTTGGGGTCGAGCTGTGGGTAGGGAGCGCTGGGAGCCCCGCTACCATGCCAGTGTCAGGGTCGTCCAGCGGTCTCAGATCCTGACTGTACCGATGCGCGGGAGGAGAGGTGGGGAGACAGCCTGCCGGCTTTGCGCTGTGCGGCACGGGTGAGCCGGCTGGACCCCCGGCTGCAGGGCCCTCGGCCGGCCCGATCGGAGAATGCAGGGAGGCCAACCAGGGCAGAGTGGCAGCGGAGGCCGAAACCAGCTGTGGTGCCAGAGCCGAGGGCGAAAGACCGGTGATCCTGGAGGCCTGACTCAGGGATATATGTTTGGCTTGAGCTGAAGCTACGGATATGAAGCCCTCCAGCAGCCTATCCTTCTCACGGAGATCATTTTGCAGACGACAAAGCTTCTCTTCCAACCGTGAGTTTTTTATTTTGCAGTCCGCACACACAGCCATTTAAAATTCCCACTCTTCCGGGTCCCGCGCAGAGTTCCGTGCGTAATGCAGCGTGGATCGTCTGAGGGCCGTCTTAAAATAGCCGATAAAACCCATACACGGTAAAAATTCAACTTAAAAGCCAACAAACTGTTAAGAATGCAGTCTAAAAAGTTGCTTAAAACCGGTTAAAATTGGGTTAAAAGTCGCCCGGGACGGAGCGATTCGGCGGGATCGTGTGCAATACTGACGCATGCGTAGAAGCCAATGACTGGCTGCCCTTGTATAAACAGTCTATGTGAAACAACAGAATAATGTGCTGTCACCATGATGTCACAGAAATCTATGATGTCACAATAGTTGATGATGTCACAGAAATCTATGACGTCACCATAGTTGATGATGTCACAGAAATCTATGACGTCACCAAAGTTGATGATGTCACAGAAATCTATGAAGTTACCATAGATGATGTCAGAAATCTTTGATGTCACATTTCAGACTGTTTATGAACGTTTAATTAAAGGGTTAGACTTTCAGTTGGTTTATTTTAAGGATCATTAAACTGCAGCTCTCACATAGCAAAGCACAACCCAGTTTAATCCTGTTTAAAATCCAAATTAATCTGAAAAAATGGTAGATGTGGCAAGAGCCAGGGTTCAACAATCCATCCTCGCCAACAGATCACGCATCGACAAGTTGAACCAAGCTATTGATGCAAAGGAGAAAAAGATTGAATACCTCAGATTGGCCCTTGATATAAGCAAAGAAAGGGAAGAGAAGGAGCGTAAGAGGACTGAGGAAATTATTTCTAAAGTCAACTCTGACTTGGAAAGAGAACGTCAGTCAAATGAGAAGTTGGACTTGGAAATTGCAGAGTTACACAGCAAAATAGGGGCAGTAAACACAGACTTGGCACAGACCGAAGAAGTCTTGAATAAATATAAATCATACAGAGACATTATTGTCGAGATCTCTTCCTGCAGTCCAGATGACCAGTCCAGCCAGGATGAGAAGCTGTACCTTGCACACATCCTTTCTGATCCAAACCACCTTCTTGAAAAGAGGACACACTTAGAATCCATCAACCTGCATTTGTTAGACAGCATTCAACAGGAAAAGAATACTCTAAAGAAAGAGGGTGAGATGACAGACACAGTTGTCAAGAATTTTACGAAGGAGCAGGATACACATGAAGCCCTCATGAAAGAGCTAGAAGACCAAACCAAGAGAATGGAAGACAACGCAGTCTATTATAAGCACATGGTCCAGGTCTTTGAGTCAGTTGGGAACTCAAACGAAGATCTCATGAAGCAGACTCTGATTAAGAAAGTAGATGAGTTGTATGACACCATAAGAAGTGATGAGATGTTTGCCTTCACCACTGACGACAAATTGCAAAAGACGTACCAGGCCGTAGAAGGACTCGTGAAACGGCTCGACAAAGTTCCTAAAGGGTCCTTGGCTAAAGAGAACATGGAGCATCAGCAGAGACAAAAGTCAAGACAGGAACAAGAACAGAAGAGGCTGCAAGCAGACAGGGAATTGAAATGCAGGGAAAGATCACTAGCTGAATATAAACCTGTCTTACGTAGAAAGCTCATGCCCAGATCTAAACCTCTTCCTGAAAAACAAAAGAGCAAGAAGGTGCAGTCTATGGAGTTGTTTGACTTTATCGAAGATGAGGATAAAAGGTGGGAAAAGGTCCAGAAAATGAGCCCACAGCTCAACAGTAGAAACTGGAGGATCAATCCACTGCTAAATCGCCTGCCATCTGCAGAGGGCACACCACACCCCTCTGCCAACAACTCTGCTGCTGACCACTTAAACCTCTGCCCCGGGGACTCTCTTACATCCTTGTTGAGAAAGGCCAAGACGCAAAAAGCTAACGCAAGAAAATACTTCCCTCACCCTGTTTAAGCATTTCAGAAAAGAAAAAAAAAAGGATTGTGAAGAGGTTTTTGAAATGATGTTTCATTTTTACATCTCAACTCTGCATGCCCCTATGTTTCCACTACTACACTACACTACACTGCACAGCACATATTCAGCATATTCACATTTTCAGACCCCTCTAGCATCTAATTTTCAAAAAAGCCTCATTGGAGTGCAAATGAATCGCACATAAGCGAAGCCGCCGCTGGTTGTTTAAAACCAAACAAAACTTAAAAAACTCAAATAAATAAAGAAAAAAAAAAAAAATACACACCTAAAGACACTTATACTTGTAACACACTCTTCATAGATGGGCAATTGTAATACACATTGTAACACAAATCTACTATGTTCACGAACACACACAGCAGCATAAAAGTGAGGGAAAGGAGAGCTTGAGGGTCTTTCGAAGACTCTGGTCGAGTGTGTAAACTGGTCAACTCTGCATGCCCCTATGTTTCCACTACTACACTACACTGCACATATTCAGCGAGTTTTCAGACCCCTCTAGCGTCTAATTTTCAAAAAAGCCTCATTGGAGTGCAAATGAATCGCACATAAGCGAAGCCGCCGCTGGTTGTTTAAAACCAAACAAAACTTAAAAAACTAAAATAAATAAATAAAAAAAAGAAAGAAAAATTGTCTCAATTGGGTCATTTTTGCCGTTTGCAAGCCTGGATAAAGGTGGAGGGTTGGTATTTTGACATAAAAAAAAAAAAAAATTATAATAATACCAGAATCGACAAAAGAAAATTCATTTGTGGTTCTGAACATATTTGGGGTGATTTTTATTTACTTTTTGTCTCTCCCACGATGTTGTTCTTCTCCCTTACAGCGTCCATTACAATTTTGCCAATTATACAAATTAGGCAATGACTTGCGACTTTTAGGACAGCCAATAGCTACTTTCCTTACTGAGGAGCTGGCAACACTGATTTAGACTTATACTTTCCCACTGAACTATTGCAACTTACTCAATGTTTTCCTGTGTTCACAGGTTGTAGCCGATTCTTACACAATAAAGATCAAAAATAAAGATAGTGGATACAAAAAAAAAGGAGAGAAAGGAAAGAAAAAAGGAAAGGGGAAGGGAGAGAAAGGGGATGGAAGGGGGAAAGGGGGAAAGAAAGGGGGGAAGGGAAAGAAAGAAAAAAGGAAAAGGAAAGAAAGGAAAGGGAAAAAGAAGGAAAAAAGAAAAATCCACTATGGTAAACGGTATTCTAATGACCCACGGATGGTTTAAAGATTAAGTCAGCAAATTACTGAGTGTTAATTGGGTTAATTCAGTTTAGTTTCGTTCTTGGTTTATTACAATTAGTACTGTTTTCATCTTTGCTAAATTAATTTAAGTTTATTAATATGAGCCCCCCCTCCCCCTTTTTTCTTTCTCTCTCCCCTGAGGGCTTATTGTATATCTTACTTTAGTTAGCCTTTTAATAGTTGTTTTTCGTTAATGTGTTTTTTGAGCTGTTTGAAAACAGTCTCACCAGTGGGTCTTGGACACAAAAGAAACAAATAAGTTAAACGTTACTTATTTTAATGGCTCACTGATGGTTCAAAGCCTAAGCCAATTAATGACTGTTGATTGATCTGGCTTGCTTTCCTTAGTTTAATTCTTGACCAATACATGACTTTTGGCTATTATTTTTGTTACGGTCATTACTATACTTATGTATTTTAATTTAGGTAATATGATGGTGTCCTGATGTTAACATTGAAATACTCCATTCTGTTTTTTTTTCTTCCCTTAATTAATATTTTTTGATTGACAAAAGTGGGATAACAACTACATCGACTACGTCAGCATGATTATCACAATGGTAGTGTGTTTGTATTTCTGTTTCATTAATTGCTATGGAACCCAATTATTTAATTTACCTATCCTGTTACTTTCTGCTAGTCATGTGAAGGCTACTCTCTTAATACTTTCATGTTGGCCGCATTGCTGAATTGTTCTGAGGGGTTGAGTGATGGGCCTGGGTGGCTGTATGTCAGCAATATCGGCAGCATGCCCGTGTTCTTGGGGTGCAGCCGTCTAGGTCTGTTGCTTGGCTTTTTGGAGTGGTTTGGCAATGTGGTTGACATGATTAGTATACTTTATAATTTCCAAAAAAAAAAAAAGGTCTAGGTCAAGCAAAGCACTTTATTTCTCTCTCTCTTTCTCTCTCTCTCTTTTTTTTTTAAGTGATTCATAAGTAAACTGCATATAATAGAAACTAACTAAACGACAGCAGTTCTGGTTAAATTCTGGCTTTGTTCTTCTTAGACGACAGACAATAGCTCCTTCCTATATAGGGTGAAGAAATGGTTAGGCAGATCGCAGGTCAATTAGCCTTGTGCTTGGCCTATTACTGTTTGAGTGGGTGGGAGGAGGGGTGAGGGGGGCTACTTTATGCCGCACACGGGTGCACTACTTCCATCTTGGCATTTGGTACTAAATGTTTTTTGTTTCCTGTTTTTTGTTCTCTTTTGTTCTGTGAGCGTGTTTGTATCTGTGTGCGTTAGCAGCAAACCAGCAACTCATAATGTATTATGCATGTGGTGGTTAAAATACAATCAATACTATGGTACTGATTTAGGATCCTATGTCACTTAAAAACTCCATTAAAACTTGCTCTTGGAACAATAATGGATGTAATCACCCCATAACGAGATAGAAAATCGTATCTTTTTTGAAAAAGGAGAAAGTATCTATTGGGATGTTACAGGAGACTCATCTAACTAGCGTGGAACATTCAAAATTAAAAAGAGACTGGGTTGGACAAGTATTTTTTTCTTCATCTTATAATAGTTGAACTAGGAGAGTTGCTATCTTAATTCACAAAAACTTGCCTCTAAATGTAGAACATTATGAGTCTGATCCAGACGGTTGCTATATATTTCTCCATGGGGTTTTGTATGGCGAAAATGTAAGCATTTTGAATGTGTATGCAGCTCCAAACATCGAATTGAATATGTTTACAAAATAAACATCCTTATTGGTGAAATATAGTTGCCCTATTACAATCTGTGGTGGAGACTGGAATTCCGTTCAAGATGGGATGTGGGATAAATAACCGACAGCTACCTCAGCCAAACTAAGCCCCAGGCAAAAGGCTATTCGGCTAATGCTAAACGAAGTGGGTCTGACAGACATTTGGCGTATGCTAAACCCTAATAATAGAGACTATACTTTTCATTCCATTCATAAACAGTAAATATATGTCTCCTGAATTGTCTTTAAATAAAAGACAATGTGAGAAACTTAAGTTAGTATCACTTTTGATGCCGCAAAATTAAAATAATAAATCAAAATCTGTATACTGGCAAAAGGTGGAACCAAGCTGTCCATAATATAAACAGTCTATGTGGAACAACAGAATAATGTGCTGTCACCATGATGTCACAGAAATCTATGATGTCACAATAGTTGATGATGTCACAGAAATCTATGACGTCACCAAAGTTGATGATGTCACAGAAATCTTTGAAGTTACCATAGATGATGTCAGAAATCTTTGATGTCACATTTCAGACTGTTTATGAACGTTTAATTAAAGGGTTAGACTTTCAGTTGGTTTATTTTAAGGATCATTAAACTGCAGCTCTCACATAGCAAAGCACAACCCAGTTTAATCCTGTTTAAAATCTAAATTAATCTGAAAAAATGGTAGATGTGGCAAGAGCCAGGGTTCAACAATCCATCCTCGCCAACAGATCACGCATCGACAAGTTGAACCAAGCTATTGATGCAAAGGAGAAAAAGATTGAATACCTCAGATTGGCCCTTGATATAAGCAAAGAAAGGGAAGAGAGGGAGCGTAAGAGGACTGAGGAAATTATTTCTAAAGTCAACTCTGACTTGGAAAGAGAACGCCAGTCAAATGAGAAGTTGGACTTGGAAATTGCAGAGTTACACAGCAAAATAGGGGCAGTAAACACAGACTTGGCACAGACCGAAGAAGTCTTGAATAAATATAAATCATACAGAGACATTATCGTCGAGATCTCTTCCTGCAGTCCAGATGACCAGTCCAGCCAGGATGAGAAGCTGTACCTTGCACACATCCTTTCTGATCCAAACCACCTTCTTGAAAAGAGGACACACTTAGAATCCATCAACCTGCATTTGTTAGACAGCATTCAACAGGAAAAGAATACTCTAAAGAAAGAGTGTGAGATGACAGACACAGTTGTCAAGAATTTTACGAAGGAGCAGGATACACATGAAGCCCTCATGAAAGAGCTAGAAGACCAAACCAAGAGAATGGAAGACAACGCAGTCTATTATAAGCACATGGTCCAGGTCTTTGAGTCAGTTGGGAACTCAAACGAAGATCTCATGAAGCAGACTCTGATTAAGAAAGTAGATGAGGTGTATGACACCATAAGAAGTGATGAGATGTTTGCCTTCACCACTGACGACAAATTGCAAAAGACGTACCAGGCCGTAGAAGGACTCGTGAAACGGCTCGACAAAGTTCCTAAAGGGTCCTTGGCTAAAGAGAACATGGAGCATCAGCAGAGACAAAAGTCAAGACAGGAACAAGAACAGAAGAGGCTGCAAGCAGACAGGGAATTGAAATGCAGGGAAAGATCTCTAGCTGAATATAAACCTGTCTTACGTAGAAAGCTCATGCCCAGATCTAAACCTCTTCCTGAAAAACAAAAGAGCAAGAAGGTGCAGTCTATGGAGTTGTTTGACTTTATCGAAGATGAGGATAAAAGGTGGGAAAAGGTCCAGAAAATGAGCCCACAGCTCAACAGTAGAAACTGGAGGATCAATCCACTGCTAAATCGCCTGCCATCTGCAGAGGGCACACCACACCCCTCTGCCAACAACTCTGCTGCTGACCACTTAAACCTCTGCCCCGGGGACTCTCTTACATCCTTGTTGAGAAAGGCCAAGACGCAAAAAGCTAACGCAAGAAAATACTTCCCTCACCCTGTTTAAGCATTTCAGAAAAGAAAAAAAAAAAGGATTGTGAAGAGGTTTTTGAAATGATGTTTCATTTTTACATCTCAACTCTGCATGCCCCTATGTTTCCACTACTACACTACACTACACTACACTGCACAGCACATATTCAGCATATTCACATTTTCAGACCCCTCTAGCATCAAATTTTCAAAAAAGCCTCATTGGAGTGCAAATGAATCGCACATAAGCGAAGCCGCCGCTGGTTGTTTAAAACCAAACAAAACTTAAAAAACTCAAATAAATAAATAAATAAAAAAAGAAAAAATACACACCTAAAGACACTTATACTTGTAACACACTCTTCATAGATGGGCAATTGTAATACACATTGTAACACAAATCTACTATGTTCACGAACACACACAGCAGCATAAAAGTGAGGGAAAGGAGAGCTTGAGGGTCTTTCGAAGACTCTGGTCGAGTGTGTAAACTGGGCAACTCTGCATGCCCCTATGTTTCCACTACTACACTACACTGCACATATTCAGCGAGTTTTCAGACCCCTCTAGCGTCTAATTTTCAAAAAAGCCTCATTGGAGTGCAAATGAATCGCACATAAGCGAAGCCGCCGCTGGTTGTTTAAAACCAAACAAAACTTAAAAAACTCAAATAAATAAATTTAAAAAAAAAAGAAAAATTGTCTCAATTGGGTCATTTTTGCCGTTTGCAAGCCTGGATAAAGGTGGAGGGTTGGTATTTTGACATTAAAAAAAAAAAAATTATAATAATACCAGAATCGACAAAAGAAAATTCATTTGTGGTTCTGAACATATTTGGGGTGATTTTTATTTACTTTTTGTCTCTCCCACGATGTTGTTCCTCTCCCTTACAGCGTCCATTACAATTTTGCCAATTATACAAATTAGGCAATAACTTGCGACTTTTAGGACAGCCAATAGCTACTTTCCTTACTGAGGAGCTGGCAACACTGATTTAGACTTATACTTTCCCACTGAACTATTGCAACTTACTCAATGTTTTCCTTTGTTCACAGGTTGTAGCCGATTCTTACACAATAAAGATCAAAAATAAAGATAGTGGATACATAAAAAAGGAGAGAAAGGAAAGAAAAAAGGAAAGGGGAAGGGAGAGAAAGGGGATGGAAGGGGGAAAGGGGGAAAGAAAGGGGGGAAGGGAAAGAAAGAAAAAAGGAAAAGGAAAGAAAGGAAAGGGAAAAAGAAGGAAAAAAGAAAAATCCACTATGGTAAACGGTATTCTAATGACCCACGGATGGTTTAAAGATTAAGTCAGCAAATTACTGAGTGTTAATTGGGTTAATTCAGTTTAGTTTCGTTCTTGGTTTATTACAATTAGTACTGTTTTCATCTTTGCTAAATTAATTTAAGTTTATTAATATGAGCCCCCCTCCCCCTTTTTTCTTTCTCTCTCCCCTGAGGGCTTATTGTATATCTTACTTTAGTTAGCCTTTTAATAGTTGTTTTTCGTTAATGTGTTTTTTGAGCTGTTTGAAAACAGTCTCACCAGTGGGTCTTGGACACAAAAGAAACAAATAAGTTAAAAGTTACTTATTTTAATGGCTCACTGATGGTTCAAAGCCTAAGCCAATTAATGACTGTTGATTGATCTGGCTTGCTTTCCTTAGTTTAATTCTTGACCAATACATGACTTTTGGCTATTATTTTTGTTACGGTCATTACTATACTTATGTATTTTAATTTAGGTAATATGATGGTGTCCTGATGTTAACATTGAAATACTCCATTCTGTTTTTTTTTCTTCCCTTAATTAATATTTTTTGATTGACAAAAGTGGGATAACAACTACATCGACTACGTCAGCATGATTATCACAATGGTAGTGTGTTTGTATTTCTGTTTCATTAATTGCTATGGAACCCAATTATTTAATTTACCTATCCTGTTACTTTCTGCTAGTCATGTGAAGGCTACTCTCTTAATACTTTCATGTTGGCCGCATTGCTGAATTGTTCTGAGGGGTTGAGTGATGGGCCTGGGTGGCTGTATGTCAGCAATATCGGCAGCATGCCCGTGTTCTTGGGGTGCAGCCGTCTAGGTCTGTTGCTTGGCTTTTTGGAGTGGTTTGGCAATGTGGTTGACATGATTAGTATACTTTATAATTTCTAAAAAAAAAAAAAAAAGGTCTAGGTCAAGCAAAGCACTTTATTTCTCTCTCTCTTTCTCTCTCTCTCTCTTTTTTTTAAGTGATTAATAAGTAAACTGCATATAATAGAAACTAACTAAACGACAGCAGTTCTGGTTAAATTCTGGCTTTGTTCTTCTTAGACGACAGACAATAGCTCCTTCCTATATAGGGTGAAGAAATGGTTAGGCAGATCGCAGGTCAATTAGCCTTGTGCTTGGCCTATTACTGTTTGAGTGGGTGGGAGGAGGGGTGAGGGGGGCTACTTTATGCCGCACATGGGTGCACTACTTCCATCTTGGCATTTGGTACTAAATGTTTTTTGTTTCCTGTTTTTTGTTCTCTTTTGTTCTGTGAGCGTGTTTGTATCTGTGTGCGTTAGCAGCAAACCAGCAACTCATAATGTATTATGCATGTGGTGGTTAAAATACAATCAATACTATGGTACTGATTTAGGATCCTATGTCACTTAAAAACTCCATTAAAACTTGCTCTTGGAACAATAATGGATGTAATCACCCCATAACGAGATAGAAAATCGTATCTTTTTTGAAAAAGGAGAAAGTATCTATTGGGATGTTACAGGAGACTCATCTAACTAGCGTGGAACATTCAAAATTAAAAAGAGACTGGGTTGGACAAGTATTTTTTTCTTCATCTTATAATAGTAGAAGTAGGAGAGTTGCTATCTTAATTCACAAAAACTTGCCTCTAAATGTAGAACATTATGAGTCTGATCCAGACGGTTGCTATATATTTCTCCATGGGGTTTTGTATGGCGAAAATGTAAGCATTTTGAATGTGTATGCAGCTCCAAACATCGAATTGAATATGTTTACAAAATAAACATCCTTATTGGTGAAATATAGTTGCCCTATTACAATCTGTGGTGGAGACTGGAATTCCGTTCAAGATGGGATGTGGGATAAATAACCGACAGCTACCTCAGCCAAACTAAGCCCCAGGCAAAAGGCTATTCGGCTAATGCTAAACGAAGTGGGTCTGACAGACATTTGGCGTATGCTAAACCCTAATAATAGAGACTATACTTTTCATTCCATTCATAAACAGTAAATATATGTCTCCTGAATTGTCTTTAAATAAAAGACAATGTGAGAAACTTAAGTTAGTATCACTTTTGATGCCGCAAAATTAAAATAATAAATCAAAATCTGTATACTGGCAAAAGGTGGAACCAAGCTGTCCATAGTATAAACAGTCTATGTGGAACAACAGAATAATGTGCTGTCACCATGATGTCACAGAAATCTATGATGTCACAATAGTTGATGATGTCACAGAAATCTATGACGTCACCAAAGTTGATGATGTCACAGAAATCTTTGAAGTTACCATAGATGATGTCAGAAATCTTTGATGTCACATTTCAGACTGTTTATGAACGTTTAATTAAAGGGTTAGACTTTCAGTTGGTTTATTTTAAGGATCATTAAACTGCAGCTCTCACATAGCAAAGCACAACCCAGTTTAATCCTGTTTAAAATCTAAATTAATCTGAAAAAATGGTAGATGTGGCAAGAGCCAGGGTTCAACAATCCATCCTCGCCAACAGATCACGCATCGACAAGTTGAACCAAGCTATTGATGCAAAGGAGAAAAAGATTGAATACCTCAGATTGGCCCTTGATATAAGCAAAGAAAGGGAAGAGAGGGAGCGTAAGAGGACTGAGGAAATTATTTCTAAAGTCAACTCTGACTTGGAAAGAGAACGTCAGTCAAATGAGAAGTTGGACTTGGAAATTGCAGAGTTACACAGCAAAATAGGGGCAGTAAACACAGACTTGGCACAGACCGAAGAAGTCTTGAATAAATATAAATCATATAGAGACATTATCGTCGAGATCTCTTCCTGCAGTCCAGATGACCAGTCCAGCCAGGATGAGAAGCTGTACCTTGCACACATCCTTTCTGATCCAAACCACCTTCTTGAAAAGAGGACACACTTAGAATCCATCAACCTGCATTTGTTAGACAGCATTCAACAGGAAAAGAATACTCTAAAGAAAGAGTGTGAGATGACAGACACAGTTGTCAAGAATTTTACGAAGGAGCAGGATACACATGAAGCCCTCATGAAAGAGCTAGAAGACCAAACCAAGAGAATGGAAGACAACGCAGTCTATTATAAGCACATGGTCCAGGTCTTTGAGTCAGTTGGGAACTCAAACGAAGATCTCATGAAGCAGACTCTGATTAAGAAAGTAGATGAGTTGTATGACACCATAAGAAGTGATGAGATGTTTGCCTTCACCACTGACGACAAATTGCAAAAGACGTACCAGGCCGTAGAAGGACTCGTGAAACGGCTCGACAAAGTTCCTAAAGGGTCCTTGGCTAAAGAGAACATGGAGCATCAGCAGAGACAAAAGTCAAGACAGGAACAAGAACAGAAGAGGCTGCAAGCAGACAGGGAATTGAAATGCAGGGAAAGATCTCTAGCTGAATATAAACCTGTCTTACGTAGAAAGCTCATGCCCAGATCTAAACCTCTTCCTGAAAAACAAAAGAGCAAGAAGGTGCAGTCTATGGAGTTGTTTGACTTTATCGAAGATGAGGATAAAAGGTGGGAAAAGGTCCAGAAAATGAGCCCACAGCTCAACAGTAGAAACTGGAGGATCAATCCACTGCTAAATCGCCTGCCATCTGCAGAGGGCACACCACACCCCTCTGCCAACAACTCTGCTGCTGACCACTTAAACCTCTGCCCCGGGGACTCTCTTACATCCTTGTTGAGAAAGGCCAAGACGCAAAAAGCTAACGCAAGAAAATACTTCCCTCACCCTGTTTAAGCATTTCAGAAAAGAAAAAAAAAAGGATTGTGAAGAGGTTTTTGAAATGATGTTTCATTTTTACATCTCAACTCTGCATGCCCCTATGTTTCCACTACTACACTACACTACACTGCACAGCACATATTCAGCATATTCACATTTTCAGACCCCTCTAGCATCTAATTTTCAAAAAAGCCTCATTGGAGTGCAAATGAATCGCACATAAGCGAAGCCGCTGCTGGTTGTTTAAAACCAAACAAAACTTAAAAAACTCAAATAAATAAAGAAAAAAAAAAAAAATACACACCTAAAGACACTTATACTTGTAACACACTCTTCATAGATGGGCAATTGTAATACACATTGTAACACAAATCTACTATGTTCACGAACACACACAGCAGCATAAAAGTGAGGGAAAGGAGAGCTTGAGGGTCTTTCGAAGACTCTGGTCGAGTGTGTAAACTGGGCAACTCTGCATGCCCCTATGTTTCCACTACTACACTACACTGCACATATTCAGCGAGTTTTCAGACCCCTCTAGCGTCTAATTTTCAAAAAAGCCTCATTGGAGTGCAAATGAATCGCACATAAGCGAAGCCGCTGCTGGTTGTTTAAAACCAAACAAAACTTAAAAAACTAAAATAAATAAATAAAAAAAAAAAAAAAAAAGAAAAATTGTCTCAATTGGGTCATTTTTGCCGTTTGCAAGCCTGGATAAAGGTGGAGGGTTGGTATTTTGACATTAAAAAAAAAAAAATTATAATAATACCAGAATCGACAAAAGAAAATTCATTTGTGGTTCTGAACATATTTGGGGTGATTTTTATTTACTTTTTGTCTCTCCCACGATGTTGTTCCTCTCCCTTACAGCGTCCATTACAATTTTGCCAATTATACAAATTAGGCAATAACTTGCGACTTTTAGGACAGCCAATAGCTACTTTCCTTACTGAGGAGCTGGCAACACTGATTTAGACTTATACTTTCCCACTGAACTATTGCAACTTACTCAATGTTTTCCTGTGTTCACAGGTTGTAGCCGATTCTTACACAATAAAGATCAAAAATAAAGATAGTGGATACAAAAAAAAAGGAGAGAAAGGAAAGAAAAAAGGAAAGGGGAAGGGAGAGAAAGGGGATGGAAGGGGGAAAGGGGGAAAGAAAGGGGGGAAGGGAAAGAAAGAAAAAAGGAAAAGGAAAGAAAGGAAAGGGAAAAAGAAGGAAAAAAGAAAAATCCACTATGGTAAACGGTATTCTAATGACCCACGGATGGTTTAAAGATTAAGTCAGCAAATTACTGAGTGTTAATTGGGTTAATTCAGTTTAGTTTCGTTCTTGGTTTATTGAGTGGGATTGCGAAGCATTCCCACTATATGTTATTCATATCTTTATTATTATTATTCCACCGTTTTTTGTGCCCTAACTACTTCCACATACTTCAACGTATTCAAACCATTCAAACTTCAAAAGATTCATCTCATTGAGGACATTCAGGGGTGTATTCAAAATTTTCCTAACATTCATACTTTCCGAGATATTCCAGGTTTTCCGACCCATTTCTCCCATTAGAAATGCATTACGGAATGTTCATATTGGCCCTTTTCTCACATTTTCTTCACACAACTTCAAAAGCCTTCAACTCCTCTATACTTCCACGTAGAAACTTCATTCAAAAACCAAAATATTCACAAATTCGTCAGCATTATTCCACATCTTCAACATTTTTAATCCCATTTGTACTTTTCAAAATATTAAGATTTGTTTAACACTTCGTTATAATGGGATTCAATGGGAAAAGGGCTTCAGACGTACTCAACTTCAACCTCTTCTCATTCATTCATACTTTCACCTAGAAACTTCATTCAAACTTTAAAATATTCACACATCTTCAGACATTCACTCATTCATTCACCATCTTCATGGCATTCATACTTTTCTCACAGTGACAGTTCAAAAAGTCCAAAGATTTTCTGACCGGTTCAGGTTTTAACATTAGTGTGTATTGCACGGAATGTTGGCCGCTAGAGTGGGTGACCTCACAGCTAGAGTGAGACAGGCAGAAAATTGATCCTCAAAACTTTGTCTTTACAAAAGGATTGTGGCAACTCACTTCGCTCTACACAGATAAAATTTGGTACAGTGATGGCAAAACTCGCTGTCACTCTTCATCCAAAAAATCAAAGCTGTAGGACACAAACAGTGGCCTGGGCAGACACCAACTGCCACAGACATCCCCCAGCTTTCTCCATTGACTCCAATGTAAACCTGAGAGGAGGATTTTCAGAGGAAACACAAACTGGACATGTTTTTAACTTGTCGTAGCGAAGGCATTTTTGGCTCCACAAACACAGAAGTTGTATCAACGTGTTCAGCCGGGCCTTGTGGTACTCACAAGCTCCTGATCATGAAAATAGCAGTTACAGAGGATGAGAAATATGTCGTTGTTTGGGCATTACGTTCTCGGCCTCAAGCCTCCTTTCTCCTGCTGTTGTTGAGCATCTATCGTCACCATGGCAACCAATAAGAGCACCTGGAGACACACAGCTGGCTGGAAAGCTGCTTCTAACAGCCATATGAGACACATGAAGCCAGGCTCAGTACACAGAGTACTGGGGGTGACATTTAAAAGCTTATGGGGTCTAATCAGGATTTTTATTCATTTACATTGTCCCCATTTTTCAATCATTCATTGAAAATGCATTATTTAATTCTTCAGACTAATGTAAACTCCTTCAAACTGATTTAAACTGTTTTGAGTCTTCAAACCTCTTTTTCTTCCAGATTTGTAACCTTTTAATTTTCCAGTTATAAAATTTTCTTACTCTTAATGCATTATTCAGTTCTTTCAAACAAATTACAGCTCATTTAAACTGATTCAAACCTTAATGATTCTTCAAGCCTTTCCCATACTTCAGGGTTTTTAATCATTTTAATTTTCAAACGTTGAAATTTTAAAATTATTATTCATGCATAATTCAATTCATTCAATTGAGTTTATTCCAATTGATTCAAATCTTCCTGATACTTCATACCTTTTGACCTTTCACATATTTTAAAATTCAGCCACTCGCAATAGCAGCATAGCGATAGCAATTTCAACTGAAGCAATCCCACTCGCAATTTCTTCAGAAATTGCATTTTCTAGTTACAATTAGTACTGTTTTCATCTTTGCTAAATTAATTTAAGTTTATTAATATAAGCCCCCTCCCCCTTTTTTCTTTCTCTCTCCCCTGAGGGCTTATTGTATATCTTACTTTAGTTAGCCTTTTAATAGTTGTTTTTCGTTAATGTGTTTTTTGAGCTGTTTGAAAACAGTCTCACCAGTGGGTCTTGGACACAAAAGAAACAAATAAGTTAAAAGTTACTTATTTTAATGGCTCACTGATGGTTCAAAGCCTAAGCCAATTAATGACTGTTGATTGATCTGGCTTGCTTTCCTTAGTTTAATTCTTGACCAATACATGACTTTTGGCTATTATTTTTGTTACGGTCATTACTATACTTATGTATTTTAATTTAGGTAATATGATGGTGTCCTGATGTTAACATTGAAATACTCCATTCTGTTTTTTTTTCTTCCCTTAATTAATATTTTTTGATTGACAAAAGTGGGATAACAACTACATCGACTACGTCAGCATGATTATCACAATGGTAGTGTGTTTGTATTTCTGTTTCATTAATTGCTATGGAACCCAATTATTTAATTTACCTATCCTGTTACTTTCTGCTAGTCATGTGAAGGCTACTCTCTTAATACTTTCATGTTGGCCGCATTGCTGAATTGTTCTGAGGGGTTGAGTGATGGGCCTGGGTGGCTGTATGTCAGCAATATCGGCAGCATGCCCGTGTTCTTGGGGTGCAGCCGTCTAGGTCTGTTGCTTGGCTTTTTGGAGTGGTTTGGCAATGTGGTTGACATGATTAGTATACTTTATAATTTCCAAAAAAAAAAAAAGGTCTAGGTCAAGCAAAGCACTTTATTTCTCTCTCTCTTTCTCTCTCTCTCTCTCTTTTTTTTAAGTGATTCATAAGTAAACTGCATATAATAGAAACTAACTAAACGACAGCAGTTCTGGTTAAATTCTGGCTTTGTTCTTCTTAGACGACAGACAATAGCTCCTTCCTATATAGGGTGAAGAAATGGTTAGGCAGATCGTAGGTCAATTAGCCTTGTGCTTGGCCTATTACTGTTTGAGTGGGTGGGAGGAGGGGTGAGGGGGGCTACTTTATGCCGCACACGGGTGCACTACTTCCATCTTGGCATTTGGTACTAAATGTTTTTTGTTTCCTGTTTTTTGTTCTCTTTTGTTCTGTGAGCGTGTTTGTATCTGTGTGCGTTAGCAGCAAACCAGCAACTCATAATGTATTATGCATGTGGTGGTTAAAATACAATCAATACTATGGTACTGATTTAGGATCCTATGTCACTTAAAAACTCCATTAAAACTTGCTCTTGGAACAATAATGGATGTAATCACCCCATAACGAGATAGAAAATCGTATCTTTTTTGAAAAAGGAGAAAGTATCTATTGGGATGTTACAGGAGACTCATCTAACTAGCGTGGAACATTCAAAATTAAAAAGAGACTGGGTTGGACAAGTATTTTTTTCTTCATCTTATAATAGTAGAAGTAGGAGAGTTGCTATCTTAATTCACAAAAACTTGCCTCTAAATGTAGAACATTATGAGTCTGATCCAGACGGTTGCTATATATTTCTCCATGGGGTTTTGTATGGCGAAAATGTAAGCATTTTGAATGTGTATGCAGCTCCAAACATCGAATTTAATATGTTTACAAAATAAACATCCTTATTGGTGAAATATAGTTGCCCTATTACAATCTGTGGTGGAGACTGGAATTCCGTTCAAGATGGGATGTGGGATAAACAACCGACAGCTACCTCAGCCAAACTAAGCCCCAGGCAAAAGGCTATTCGGCTAATGCTAAACGAAGTGGGTCTGACAGACATTTGGCGTATGCTAAACCCTAATAATAGAGACTATACTTTTCATTCCATTCATAAACAGTAAATATATGTCTCCTGAATTGTCTTTAAATAAAAGACAATGTGAGAAACTTAAGTTAGTATCACTTTTGATGCCGCAAAATTAAAATAATAAATCAAAATCTGTATACTGGCAAAAGGTGGAACCAAGCTGTCCATAATATAAACAGTCTATGTGGAACAACAGAATAATGTGCTGTCACCATGATGTCACAGAAATCTATGATGTCACAATAGTTGATGATGTCACAGAAATCTATGACGTCACCAAAGTTGATGATGTCACAGAAATCTTTGAAGTTACCATAGATGATGTCAGAAATCTTTGATGTCACATTTCAGACTGTTTATGAACGTTTAATTAAAGGGTTAGACTTTCAGTTGGTTTATTTTAAGGATCATTAAACTGCAGCTCTCACATAGCAAAGCACAACCCAGTTTAATCCTGTTTAAAATCTAAATTAATCTGAAAAAATGGTAGATGTGGCAAGAGCCAGGGTTCAACAATCCATCCTCGCCAACAGATCACGCATCGACAAGTTGAACCAAGCTATTGATGCAAAGGAGAAAAAGATTGAATACCTCAGATTGGCCCTTGATATAAGCAAAGAAAGGGAAGAGAGGGAGCGTAAGAGGACTGAGGAAATTATTTCTAAAGTCAACTCTGACTTGGAAAGAGAACGCCAGTCAAATGAGAAGTTGGACTTGGAAATTGCAGAGTTACACAGCAAAATAGGGGCAGTAAACACAGACTTGGCACAGACCGAAGAAGTCTTGAATAAATATAAATCATACAGAGACATTATCGTCGAGATCTCTTCCTGCAGTCCAGATGACCAGTCCAGCCAGGATGAGAAGCTGTACCTTGCACACATCCTTTCTGATCCAAACCACCTTCTTGAAAAGAGGACACACTTAGAATCCATCAACCTGCATTTGTTAGACAGCATTCAACAGGAAAAGAATACTCTAAAGAAAGAGTGTGAGATGACAGACACAGTTGTCAAGAATTTTACGAAGGAGCAGGATACACATGAAGCCCTCATGAAAGAGCTAGAAGACCAAACCAAGAGAATGGAAGACAACGCAGTCTATTATAAGCACATGGTCCAGGTCTTTGAGTCAGTTGGGAACTCAAACGAAGATCTCATGAAGCAGACTCTGATTAAGAAAGTAGATGAGTTGTATGACACCATAAGAAGTGATGAGATGTTTGCCTTCACCACTGACGACAAATTGCAAAAGACGTACCAGGCCGTAGAAGGACTCGTGAAACGGCTCGACAAAGTTCCTAAAGGGTCCTTGGCTAAAGAGAACATGGAGCATCAGCAGAGACAAAAGTCAAGACAGGAACAAGAACAGAAGAGGCTGCAAGCAGACAGGGAATTGAAATGCAGGGAAAGATCTCTAGCTGAATATAAACCTGTCTTACGTAGAAAGCTCATGCCCAGATCTAAACCTCTTCCTGAAAAACAAAAGAGCAAGAAGGTGCAGTCTATGGAGTTGTTTGACTTTATCGAAGATGAGGATAAAAGGTGGGAAAAGGTCCAGAAAATGAGCCCACAGCTCAACAGTAGAAACTGGAGGATCAATCCACTGCTAAATCGCCTGCCATCTGCAGAGGGCACACCACACCCCTCTGCCAACAACTCTGCTGCTGACCACTTAAACCTCTGCCCCGGGGACTCTCTTACATCCTTGTTGAGAAAGGCCAAGACGCAAAAAGCTAACGCAAGAAAATACTTCCCTCACCCTGTTTAAGCATTTCAGAAAAGAAAAAAAAAAGGATTGTGAAGAGGTTTTTGAAATGATGTTTCATTTTTACATCTCAACTCTGCATGCCCCTATGTTTCCACTACTACACTACACTACACTACACTGCACAGCACATATTCAGCATATTCACATTTTCAGACCCCTCTAGCATCAAATTTTCAAAAAAGCCTCATTGGAGTGCAAATGAATCGCACATAAGCGAAGCCGCCGCTGGTTGTTTAAAACCAAACAAAACTTAAAAAACTCAAATAAATAAATAAATAAAAAAAGAAAAAATACACACCTAAAGACACTTATACTTGTAACACACTCTTCATAGATGGGCAATTGTAATACACATTGTAACACAAATCTACTATGTTCACGAACACACACAGCAGCATAAAAGTGAGGGAAAGGAGAGCTTGAGGGTCTTTCGAAGACTCTGGTCGAGTGTGTAAACTAGGCAACTCTGCATGCCCCTATGTTTCCACTACTACACTACACTGCACATATTCAGCGAGTTTTCAGACCCCTCTAGCGTCTAATTTTCAAAAAAGCCTCATTGGAGTGCAAATGAATCGCACATAAGCGAAGCCGCCGCTGGTTGTTTAAAACCAAACAAAACTTAAAAAACTCAAATAAATAAATAAAAAAAAAAAAAGAAAAATTGTCTCAATTGGGTCATTTTTGCCGGTTGCAAGCCTGGATAAAGGTGGAGGGTTGATATTTTGACATAAAAAAAAAAAAATTTTATAATAATACCAGAATCGACAAAAGAAAATTCATTTGTGGTTCTGAACATATTTGGGGTGATTTTTATTTACTTTTTGTCTCTCCCACGATGTTGTTCCTCTCCCTTACAGCGTCCATTACAATTTTGCCAATTATACAAATTAGGCAATGACTTGCGACTTTTAGGACAGCCAATAGCTACTTTCCTTACTGAGGAGCTGGCAACACTGATTTAGACTTATACTTTCCCACTGAACTATTGCAACTTACTCAATGTTTTCCTTTGTTCACAGGTTGTAGCCGATTCTTACACAATAAAGATCAAAAATAAAGATAGTGGATACAAAAAAAAAGGAGAGAAAGGAAAGAAAAAAGGAAAGGGGAAGGGAGAGAAAGGGGATGGAAGGGGGAAAGGGGGAAAGAAAGGGGGGAAGGGAAAGAAAGAAAAAAGGAAAAGGAAAGAAAGGAAAGGGAAAAAGAAGGAAAAAAGAAAAATCCACTATGGTAAACGGTATTCTAATGACCCACGGATGGTTTAAAGATTAAGTCAGCAAATTACTGAGTGTTAATTGGGTTAATTCAGTTTAGTTTCGTTCTTGGTTTATTACAATTAGTACTGTTTTCATCTTTGCTAAATTAATTTAAGTTTATTAATATGAGCCCCCCCTCCCCCTTTTTTCTTTCTCTCTCCCCTGAGGGCTTATTGTATATCTTACTTTAGTTAGCCTTTTAATAGTTGTTTTTCGTTAATGTGTTTTTTGAGCTGTTTGAAAACAGTCTCACCAGTGGGTCTTGGACACAAAAGAAACAAATAAGTTAAAAGTTACTTATTTTAATGGCTCACTGATGGTTCAAAGCCTAAGCCAATTAATGACTGTTGATTGATCTGGCTTGCTTTCCTTAGTTTAATTCTTGACCAATACATGACTTTTGGCTATTATTTTTGTTACGGTCATTACTATACTTATGTATTTTAATTTAGGTAATATGATGGTGTCCTGATGTTAACATTGAAATACTCCATTCTGTTTTTTTTTCTTCCCTTAATTAATATTTTTTGATTGACAAAAGTGGGATAACAACTGCATCGACTACGTCAGCATGATTATCACAATGGTAGTGTGTTTGTATTTCTGTTTCATTAATTGCTATGGAACCCAATTATTTAATTTACCTATCCTGTTACTTTCTGCTAGTCATGTGAAGGCTACTCTCTTAATACTTTCATGTTGGCCGCATTGCTGAATTGTTCTGAGGGGTTGAGTGATGGGCCTGGGTGGCTGTATGTCAGCAATATCGGCAGCATGCCCGTGTTCTTGGGGTGCAGCCGTCTAGGTCTGTTGCTTGGCTTTTTGGAGTGGTTTGGCAATGTGGTTGACATGATTAGTATACTTTATAATTTCTAAAAAAAAAAAAAGGTCTAGGTCAAGCAAAGCACTATATTTCTCTCTCTCTTTCGCTCTCTCTCTCTTTTTTTAAGTGATTCATAAGTAAACTGCATATAATAGAAACTAACTAAACGACAGCAGTTCTGGTTAAATTCTGGCTTTGTTCTTCTTAGACGACAGACAATAGCTCCTTCCTATATAGGGTGAAGAAATGGTTAGGCAGATCGCAGGTCAATTAGCCTTGTGCTTGGCCTATTACTGTTTGAGTGGGTGGGAGGAGGGGTGAGGGGGGCTACTTTATGCCGCACATGGGTGCACTACTTCCATCTTGGCATTTGGTACTAAATGTTTTTTGTTTCCTGTTTTTTGTTCTCTTTTGTTCTGTGAGCGTGTTTGTATCTGTGTGCGTTAGCAGCAAACCAGCAACTCATAATGTATTATGCATGTGGTGGTTAAAATACAATCAATACTATGGTACTGATTTAGGATCCTATGTCACTTAAAAACTCCATTAAAACTTGCTCTTGGAACAATAATGGATGTAATCACCCCATAACGAGATAGAAAATCGTATCTTTTTTGAAAAAGGAGAAAGTATCTATTGGGATGTTACAGGAGACTCATCTAACTAGCGTGGAACATTCAAAATTAAAAAGAGACTGGGTTGGACAAGTATTTTTTTCTTCATCTTATAATAGTAGAAGTAGGAGAGTTGCTATCTTAATTCACAAAAACTTGCCTCTAAATGTAGAACATTATGAGTCTGATCCAGACGGTTGCTATATATTTCTCCATGGGGTTTTGTATGGCGAAAATGTAAACATTTTGAATGTGTATGCAGCTCCAAACATCGAATTGAATATGTTTACAAAATAAACATCCTTATTGGTGAAATATAGTTGCCCTATTACAATCTGTGGTGGAGACTGGAATTCCGTTCAAGATGGGATGTGGGATAAACAACCGACAGCTACCTCAGCCAAACTAAGCCCCAGGCAAAAGGCTATTCGGCTAATGCTAAACGAAGTGGGTCTGACAGACATTTGGCGTATGCTAAACCCTAATAATAGAGACTATACTTTTCATTCCATTCATAAACAGTAAATATATGTCTCCTGAATTGTCTTTAAATAAAAGACAATGTGAGAAACTTAAGTTAGTATCACTTTTGATGCCGCAAAATTAAAATAATAAATCAAAATCTGTATACTGGCAAAAGGTGGAACCAAGCTGTCCATAGTATAAACAGTCTATAGCTGCGTTTCCATTACCCATAGATTTGCGCAAAACGTAAATATCGCAATAGAAAACTGGTAATGGAAACACCTACATTTCGAAAAACCTCCCAAATATCGCTAAAAAGTTTTTACGCTCTCATGAGGTGGTTTTTCAGAAGTGTCGATATAGAAGTATATCGCAAAAGTGTAATGGAAACACTTTTCTCGCAATTCTCTGTCACCGGACGTGACGTAGCGGGTCAAGTGACCAGTTCATTTCAAGCGTAGATGGCACGGTATATGTGGACGGGGGAGGAGACGGAGTTATTTCTGAAGTTTTGAATTGTATTTGTATTTTTCTGAAGTTTTGAATCCACAATTCGTCTGTGAATTCCTCATTAACGATCCTCTCCCAGAAATCGCTCATCCGTGTTCGCTCCCATACATACGAGCTTTGCCTTTGAATTATCACCCGCTGCCTTCGTCTTCTGATGACAGCAGCGGCAACAGCAGTAATGGTCACAGAAATAGCTGCTCCAAAACGCAAAATGTTTTGTGTCTCGTCCATGTTGGTGTGCAAAAAGGCTTGAGGAATACGAGGTCGCACGGGCAGGAAGTTTACCTCGTTGCTAGGCAACGGCCATTTAAACACGGCTCGCGAGAGGCAGACGGCTCGCTTATGCACTGAACACCATTCAATGGAAACACCCGCAAATCGCAATTGTACTTTGTCGAAATTTGATAAACATCGCTTTTATTTTGCGAAAAAATGTAATGGAAACGCAGCTAGTGTGGAACAACAGAATAATGTGCTGTCACCATGATGTCACAGAAATCTATGATGTCACAATAGTTGATGATGTCACAGAAATCTATGACGTCACCAAAGTTGATGATGTCACAGAAATCTATGAAGTTACCATAGATGATGTCAGAAATCTTTGATGTCACATTTCAGACTGTTTATGAACGTTTAATTAAAGGGTTAGACTTTCAGTTGGTTTATTTTAAGGATCATTAAACTGCAGCTCTCACATAGCAAAGCACAACCCAGTTTAATCCTGTTTAAAATCTAAATTAATCTGAAAAAATGGTAGATGTGGCAAGAGCCAGGGTTCAACAATCCATCCTCGCCAACAGATCACGCATCGACAAGTTGAACCAAGCTATTGATGCAAAGGAGAAAAAGATTGAATACCTCAGATTGGCCCTTGATATAAGCAAAGAAAGGGAAGAGAAGGAGCGTAAGAGGACTGAGGAAATTATTTCTAAAGTCAACTCTGACTTGGAAAGAGAACGTCAGTCAAATGAGAAGTTGGACTTGGAAATTGCAGAGTTACACAGCAAAATAGGGGCAGTAAACACAGACTTGGCACAGACTGAAGAAGTCTTGAATAAATATAAATCATACAGAGACATTATTGTCGAGATCTCTTCCTGCAGTCCAGATGACCAGTCCAGCCAGGATGAGAAGCTGTACCTTGCACACATCCTTTCTGATCCAAACCACCTTCTTGAAAAGAGGACACACTTAGAATCCATCAACCTGCATTTGTTAGACAGCATTCAACAGGAAAAGACTACTCTAAAGAAAGAGTGTGAGATGACAGACACAGTTGTCAAGAATTTTACGAAGGAGCAGGATACACATGAAGCCCTCATGAAAGAGCTAGAAGACCAAACCAAGAGAATGGAAGACAACGCAGTCTATTATAAGCACATGGTCCAGGTCTTTGAGTCAGTTGGGAACTCAAACGAAGATCTCATGAAGCAGACTCTGATTAAGAAAGTAGATGAGTTGTATGACACCATAAGAAGTGATGAGATGTTTGCCTTCACCACTGACGACAAATTGCAAAAGACGTACCAGGCCGTAGAAGGACTCGTGAAACGGCTCGACAAAGTTCCTAAAGGGTCCTTGGCTAAAGAGAACATGGAGCATCAGCAGAGACAAAAGTCAAGACAGGAACAAGAACAGAAGAGGCTGCAAGCAGACAGGGAATTGAAATGCAGGGAAAGATCACTAGCTGAATATAAACCTGTCTTACGTAGAAAGCTCATGCCCAGATCTAAACCTCTTCCTGAAAAACAAAAGAGCAAGAAGGTGCAGTCTATGGAGTTGTTTGACTTTATCGAAGATGAGGATAAAAGGTGGGAAAAGGTCCAGAAAATGAGCCCACAGCTCAACAGTAGAAACTGGAGGATCAATCCACTGCTAAATCGCCTGCCATCTGCAGAGGGCACACCACACCCCTCTGCCAACAACTCTGCTGCTGACCACTTAAACCTCTGCCCCGGGGACTCTCTTACATCCTTGTTGAGAAAGGCCAAGACGCAAAAAGCTAACGCAAGAAAATACTTCCCTCACCCTGTTTAAGCATTTCATAAAAGAAAAAAAAAAAAGGATTGTGAAGAGGTTTTTGAAATGATGTTTCATTTTTACATCTCAACTCTGCATGCCCCTATGTTTCCACTACTACACTACACTACACTACACTGCACAGCACATATTCAGCATATTCACATTTTCAGACCCCTCTAGCATCTAATTTTCAAAAAAGCCTCATTGGAGTGCAAATGAATCGCACATAAGCGAAGCCACCGCTGGTTGTTTAAAACCAAACAAAACTTAAAAAACTCAAATAAATAAAGAAAAAAAAAAAAAATACACACCTAAAGACACTTATACTCGTAACACACTCTTCATAGATGGGCAATTGTAATACACATTGTAACACAAATCTACTATGTTCACAACACACACAGCAGCATAAAAGTGAGGGAAAGGAGAGCTTGAGGGTCTTTCGAAGACTCTGGTCGAGTGTGTAAACTGGGCAACTCTGCATGCCCCTATGTTTCCACTACTACACTACACTGCACATATTCAGTGAGTTTTCAGACCCCTCTAGCGTCTAATTTTCAAAAAAGCCTCATTGGAGTGCAAATGAATCGCACATAAGCGAAGCTGCCGCTGGTTGTTTAAAACCAAACAAAACTTAAAAAACTAAAATAAATAAATAAAAAAAAAAAAAGAAAAATTGTCTCAATTGGGTCATTTTTGCCGGTTGCAAGCCTGGATAAAGGTGGAGGGTTGGTATTTTGACATAAAAAAAAAAAATTATAATAATACGAGAATCGACAGAAGAAAGTTCATTTGTGGTTCTAAACATATTTGGGGTGATTTTTATTTACTTTTTGTCTCTCCCACGATGTTGTTCCTCTCCCTTACAGCGTCCATTACAATTTTGCCAATTATACAAATTAGGCAATGACTTGCGACTTATAACCGATTCTTACACAATAAAGATCAAATTTAACAAACTAAAATAAACTTCTAATAAATACTTATCACTTTTGAAGCTGTTGTTTAGTTCACTTCTTTTTTTTTGCCTGCACTGTGACTGTGTGGTTTCTTAATTTTTTATCAAAGAAGCCTCACACCACCCAATATCTAACTTCTTGAAAATGAGTTATTAATAAGAGGAGCTAACACAACAAACTTGCTAAATGTCTAGACAGATCACTGTTTCATCCTAATAGCAGCGTCCCATAACCTCAGTTCTGCTTGCACCGTAGTTCTTCACTCAACCTAGATTAGTCCTGTGAATACTTGAACCCCTGACACCAACCAGCTGCACCTACCAGAGCACTGCCAGCTGTGTCCACTGCCACTGGTTCTCTGCCTCATTCTCCCCGTCCAAAAATAATCTTCTGGTATGACAACAGAACAAGAGGAGGAAGAAAAAGAGAGCTGGCATCCATATCAAAGGGCCGAGAGGAGGGGAAGAATAGAGCCAGATGCGGGCTAGTTGTTTAGCCACATTGGTCAGCTTTGAATGAAACGTTCTGTAAGGGAAACAGAATGAATATGCATATGGGAGTTACTTATGCAGGCCCTGCAGGTTAGGATTATTAAGGATGCTGCTGATGAATTATCTTAAGGTGTGATATTAAACAGTACAATGTGTTTCCGTCAGGTGGCCCCAGAGGTAACTACATGGGAGACAGTAAAACATAGCTCTAATTCTCCTTCATGTTGTCATCCACAAAGCTTGACACTGTCATATCCTGAGTCATCCAGATGCCTTTTCAAACCAATAATTTCAGTTCATTGATATTCAATTCTAACCTTTATGAAGCAATTGTGGTCACAGCCTTTATTTCCTTTACTATGACAAAATAGTGGACTGGTCTGAAAAAAAAATATTTCAGATATTTTATAGCCTCTCAATTCCGCAGATACTAAGAGCAAAAGGTTTCAGCCCTACAAGACTACTTCAATTAGTTGTAGCCTTTGCATTTCCTACAGTATTTTTCCTTTACAAGAATTAGATTTTATAGATGTGTTTAAAAAAGAAGGCCCTTTACTTGATTTATGTTTATGTGGTCTGTCCCCCTTTTTTTGCACCCTGATTAAAGATAAAAAAATCACTTCTTGTTATTAAAGTTTTTATTTTTCCCTCTGAAAAACAGCATACAGACAGTATATCTAATGTAGTTTTACAAAATATACAAATCAGCAGGAAAAAAACAAACAAACAAACAAACAAACAAACAAACAAACAAACAAACAAAAAGACAAACAAACACAACCCCCCCACAAAAAAAACATACTTATATTCACTCACAAAAAAATCAATACACAACAGGCCTGTGATGTATTTTTACCTTAAGATAAAAGAGTCATATTTATATTAATATTAAACAATTGCAGTAGGATTCATTTTGATTATGTATCAATACGGTTTTGCACCAGAAAACGTTCCCAGGACTTCTTAAAGTTCTCACTTTCATTATTAATTCTATCTAACATTTGTTCATATGATATGACTTCTAACATGAGCTCCATCCAATTTTTTATATCTGGCATAGCTACACTTTTCCATAACCTGAGGATCACTCTAGCAGTTGTGACAGTCCCCAGCTTTATCACAACAAAATCCTGTTTAGATATATTAAGTAGTTCTGTTTGATCTCTCAACAGGCAAATTCGAGGGGACAACGGTATTGCTAAAGACTTTCCGATAGATTCTAATACTTTTTCCCAAAAAGGTAACACAAGTCTACATTTCCAAATTGCATGTAAAAATGTTCCTGTTTCATCCTGACATTTCCAACACAGATTATTTCCCATCAGACCCATTCTATGGAGCTTCGAAGGAGTAAAGTATAATCTGTGTATTAACATGTGCTGAGTAGATTTTCCCCTTGCCTCTTTTATGTTATTGCCTGACCTTGATAATATTTTTAACCATTCCTCCTCACTCACATTACACCCAGAGTCCATCTGCCAAATCCTAAAAATTACATGTGTTTTTTTGTAGTCTATTAAAAGTTTTATAACATAAAGCTGCTCTAAATGCTGTACCTGGCAACTTAAGAAAATCAACCACAGAGTTCCCACTCAGACTAAACTGTTTTTTGGTTATACAATTTCTAATTTGTAAATAGTTCCAAAAACAACCCTTATTGTTCAAACCATATTTGTCCACCAGTTCTGACCAAGACATAAGAACTCCATCCTTATACAGGTCACTTATCTTAAATCTACCCTTTATAAGCCATTAATTCCAACACACAGATCTTTTCCCTATGTGGAGGGTTGGATTATGCCACAAGGAGGAGTAATATTGTCTTAAATGTGAAACACCACAGATTTTATGTATCTCCCTCCAAACAGGCTTTTAGTGCTCCAGTATAGGGTTTGTGGAGTAGCCATGTTTGCTGGTAGTGGGTTCATGGGAGAGGGCATCCAAAGGTTTGAAAGGTTTTACCAGTTCTTGTTCAATTTTAACCCAGCTAAGCTCTCGGTCTGTTTCCTTCCAGTGCTTAACCAGCTTTGACATTTCAAATGAGTAATTATACTATCTTACATCAGGGAGGGCCAGACCTCCTACATCCCTCGGTGAGCACAGTTTCTTTAAGTTGATCCTTGGTCCCTTTTTGTCCCATGAGAAGTCTTTGATGATGAGTCCCATTGTTTAAACAGATATGGTGAAATATCAACTGGTAGCATCATAGAGACATAATTGAATTGTTGGGCAACCACCATTTTTATCACGTTTATTTGACCCCATAAAGAAAGTCTTAGTTTTCACCATTTATCCAGGTTTGCTTTTATTTTTTGGAGGAGCGACTCCATATTTGGAGATATTATCTCCCCCAAATCTGGACTAAGGTTAATTCTAAGTACTTCATGCCTGATGGTATCCACTTAAAATTAAATGACGTAATATCCTTAGAATCACATGTGTTGGATATCGGCATACCTTTCGACTTGTGCCAGTTTATTTTATAACCCGACAGTTTTGAATAAAGATCTATGCATTCAAGTAAGACAGGTAAAAGAATTGGCAGGATCTGAGATCACAGCTAAAATATCATCAGCATACATCAATAATTTGTGCTTTCGAAAGCACACATCCCTGCTGAGTGCTGAAAAAAAATTGATACCAGCCCATTTGTGATAACAGCTGCCTGTGGATTTGAGTACAAAACTTTCACCCACTTAAGAAATCCTGATCCAAATCCAAATTTTAATAGAGACTGCATTAAAGACCTCCACTCCACCCAGTCGAAAGCCTTCTCGGCATCCAGCGAGAAGGCTGCCACCGGTATTGTACTGTTGTGATTTCAATGAATGAGATATGCAAGTCTTCTCATATTATCAGCTGAGGATCTATTTTTAATGAAACCAACTTGATTCCCATTAATAATGTCTGGTAGCACCTTCTCTAGCTGTGGTGCTAAGGTTTTTGTTAGTACTTTACAGTCCACCCCGAGCAGACTTGCAGGTCTAAAATTTGATGGATCAGAAGTATCTTTGTCCTTCTTAGGAATAGGTGAAATTAAAGCCTTGTTAAAACTATCAGGTAAAGAGCATGTCTCAAATGCCTCCAAAAATACTGTAACACAGGAGTCAGAATATCTATGTATTTTTTATAGTATTCCACTGGGAAATCGTCCAAACCCGGCGATTTTCCTGCTTTCATAGATAAAATAGTTGCCTGGATTTCCTCCTCAGTAAGAAGAGCATCTAACATTTGTTTCTGTTCGTTAGAGATGGAAGGCATTTGTAGTGTAGAAAAGAATGCCTTAGTTTCTTCAATACTGGCTGAACAAGACATAGTATGAAGATCTTTATAAAAGACGGTATTAACTTCTTTTGAGAGAGTTACAACCCTATTATCTTCCTGAATCATTGCAATATTGAGTTTTCCTGCTGTTTCAACCGTCGGGCTAATAGTTTTCCATTTTTTTTCACCCCCTTCATAGAATGTGGTTTTAAGCCTAAATAGAGCATACTCAGCTTTTTTGTTGTATATGTCATGCAATTGATATTTAAGGTTACAGAGATTTTGATAAAGATTATAAGAATAATGCTGTGTTAAATCTTTCTCCATGGTCTGTATCTCTTTCTAATCTTTTTCTTAAATCCAAACCTACAAACATTTAAACTAACACAGCAGGATCTCAATAAGTTGTTAAAATAAAGTTCATTCTTTTTTGTGCATTCAGAAAATTGATGTTCATATGAACTACAAAAACTGACACAGTCTAATCCTACTTCACTGCAGTTACCCAGGTGGATGCTCACAGAAGCTCAGTACTCCTCAACAAATAACACTTTTAACAATTAATATGAGCTTACTTGTACAGTGTCATTATTTGAATTGTAGATTTACAAAATTGGTTCATTTTTGGATAGTTTTACATTATGGTTTGACTTCTAAGTTTATGGTGTTTATCAACTGATAAAAATTGTGAGCAATGTGATGGTGAGTCTGTATTAAGCAGAACTGAGTTGTAATGTATTGTCAATATCAAATTTTCGTATGGATGAGTCTTGTTGCATGTGAGTTTCCTTGTGAACACATACCTGCACTTCAGTTATATCATAGATTGTATATAGACTCTATATAGTATATACAGTCCATGAGTAATATCAGTGGTTAAAGAGGAAGAAGGTTCAGGCCAACTTGGCTGATTATATGAACACTGGATTTGGCCATTTAATGATGATCTCACAGGCTCTCGCAGTTGTACCTGTTGTGAGCTGAGACTTGGTTGCCATTATCTGGATAAAAAGAAGCTCACATCGGGGGTTAGGATCCCAGATTGGAGGGGAAACAAACTTCAGAAAAAATCTAGTTTCACTGCACCAACAAGTGTTACAAAACATGACTACAAAGTCATGATTCATGGTGGCTACAAAAACTTTACATTCCCTCTGTATTGTAATTTGCTTTAGATCCAAGTAGCTCCTAGGATTATCTAGTCATAGCCATTTCACTCACCTTTTGTGGTTGAGCGCCTTACAGCAAGCAGTCAGCAGTTTTCTGTGAATTACTTTGACAGGTGTTGCAAAAGAATAAAGTCACTTTATTCTTCTGAGAGAAAATCTGGTTAGAAGCCTGAGTTCAAATAGAGAAAATATCAAAACAACTCATCCTTACTAATAATTCTTAGGATTGGAAACATTTTCAGCTTTATCAAATGACTCGATGTAAACCTGCAGATTGCATATTTTAGGAATAAGGAATTAAGATTAAATAAAGATTAAAAACTTCATGAGACAAGGCTATCACAAAACATTAGACTATAAGAGGATGTTTGCTGCAACCTGTTTGCCTGTCTATATATGTTGGTTATTTTGTAGGTTGACAGAAAATGTTCACCAAACTTAGAGCTGTATCATGATCAATATCTTTACATGGTCTACTCAGTCATTTAACAGTTAAAAGTGTTGCTGAATTTAAATATCAAATGAAAAACGAGTTCTAGACAACTGAAATACAGATGTTTTCAAAATGAATGACATAATTATCAGTTGAAAAAAGAAAAAAACAACAGAATAATTTAGGTAAATTATCCCTCTGATGTTACTTAATTAAAACAAACAGCTAGCTGCCAATTTCTAATGGGCCTTCTTTCATCTGAATGAACACAAAGACCTGAAACCCACGTCTTATTGAGCAGTCCCATTGGAAATTCACAGATTTGGCCAAATTTCGAAGACAAAACCAAAACCTGCCAACAAACCCTTCAGATATCTATGCATCCACTGGCACACGCTGCCAATTAACATGATCTCCAAAACGTTAATGGAATCTTGAGCGGTCATAAAAGTAAATAATTAAATTAAAGGAACCCTTGTATTATTGTTTTCTGTATTCAGGCCCATTAGGAGCTCCAGTATTTTCATGGTAATCTAATATTTGGGTTTTCTGTGTTCTCATAATGAATTCTCTGTTTTTCCTCCAAACAGTGTTGTTCAGACATTTGTGTAGGTGCTGGCAGAGAAACAAAGACGTACATTAGGACCCATTGTCCCCTGTGATTATTTAAGTAAACAGAAATAGTGAAGGGGTATCATACACAGCTGCACACACTTGAGCCTGTGTTTGTGAAGTGGCAGAAAGGACCGATCAACCCTCAAGACTTTGTCAGGGATGATCCCATTATTTGGAACCTCAAGAGCAGAGCAGTTGGCCGGTTAATGAGGCTTTGAAGATCGGTCTTTGGCTCCAAATTCACCGGGAGCAGAAAATAAAGGGGCAAAAAGAAACTGGCACGAGATAAAATGCTTTGGCCAAGTAGTTCAATCGCCCAGAAGCCCCCTGACTCAGCCTTGCACTTCACAGTTTACTTTCCTTGTGTTTCATGAAATTTTACTTTTATGGACCAAGTGAAATAGCTTTTCCAGTTCCACATAAACACAAATGACCAGAGGTTCACCAATGGAAACTTATGTTTGTCCACAATAACTGTGTGGACAAATGAATGATGATTTGTTGAACCAACTTAGAAATAAGTTGGCAATTGCTTTTCAAAAGATCCAAGCTCCTGATTGGACTTTTTCTACTGTAATTTTGTGAGAACTATGAAGAAAAAAAAGTTTGCAATGATGAAAAATTGACTGAAGCATAAAAATTCACATGCAAAAACAACAAGGTGTGTGTTCATGTCTTAAAATCTGGGTTTTTAAGACCCCCCCCCCAAAAGAAAAAAAAGAAAAATGAACGCTACACTTACAAAAAAAAATGACATTAAATACAGGTGTCCATACTGTAAGAAACTACAAATTCTGGGCCCATAAGCTTCTCTAAGGGTGGCCTCATTCATTACCCCTGCAATTTCCACATTAAAGCCCCATTTTCTTGTAGTTTATTACCCTATCTTCCTTTCTTCTTCTGTGTAGACTTGATAAAGCATTCAGGCATGTCTCAGTCAGAGGGTCATCTAAAATTGAAGACTTCCCACAAATAAAGAAACAAGAAAGAGTTTGAGACGTACATTAAACGGTCAAATGAGAGCCTTACCCGAGGGACACGTTTTTCACTGTTGGACTATCAATCACACAGCAGTTATGTAGGCCTACAAAGTAAATGTGAAGGACTGGTGGTAAATCAAACTCTTGTGATATTTAATGTTTAAAAATGGTTCTTTAAATAGGTTCAAGTATTTCATGGCATAGCACAAGAAAATGTTCTCCAGCCCCAGAAACTCAACAGAAAGACCCAGAGAGCAGAAATATGCATTTTTTGGATGTTATTCCCAAAACATCTCAGAAAGCAACAGCATAGACTAATAATAATAATAAAAATAAAACAATAACTATTTTCCGTATGTCTTATAGTTTCTGCCAAGTGAAGTTACTGCATGTGTGTTTTGATAAAAGCTTACAACAGTTTGTTTGATGAAGATACTCTGACTGTGGCTTGATTCAAATTTTCAAAAAGACAGGACATAAATGATTATGTGAAGCAGGGACATGGCTGAACTGGTCAGGCAGATTTTGGCTTCATCTTTCCAGACTGTTTCTATTGACAAGGATTGGCAGCAAACCAAGGAACCCTGAAAGTCCTGTAGTACCATTAAAACATCTTGAACTAATATGTCTGTGCTGCTGGGGAAAAAGTGGCTCAGGAGCACGGACTAATGAGCAGGGGAGAAAGTCAAGCAGCCAACCTCTGCCTGGAAAAGCTGTTTTGTTTGATAAATACACAACTGTTTTAGGGGTGCAGAGATTACCTGTCTTGGGTTTCATGTCTACCTGAAATAACACACCCATATGGATGGCTTATTTTGATCATCTTGAGCCTGTACAGACCCTGTATTTTTACACCTTGGATGTGAAATGTAAATCCATAAATGTAAATCTCTCTTAGCCTTTTATTCCCTTTGATTCAGCCATGGCCCATTTTCAGCATATTCCTGTGAAGTAACTCTGGTGATAATGTATCATATCTGAGCTCCACCTGCAGCCTGAATGAACACTTAAAAAACAAGCGAGGTTGTGTGGGTGCTTTTGTGCGTATTTTGTGTAATGTAGCATTCACTTTATGCTGTTGAAGTATCTTTGAATAAGGGTACTATGTGCACAGAAACATCACATGTCCAGAAACAACACTCGTGGATCTTCAACCACTGCTTTGATCTTGCGTAAGAAAGTGACTGCCTCTCTGCCATCCACAAGTCTATGGTCGTAAGTCAGAGCCACGTACATCATGGGCCGGATTTCAACCTGCCAGAGCACAAAGTAGTTTCAGTGTTTGCGCACATTCACATTTGAAGCACAAAGCAAATCCATTTTGGTGTGTCTTAGGGATGGGCGATAAATATTTGCCATCTCACGATAAACGTGATAAATGCAAGCCGATGGCGTAAGCGCAAGAGACGGACTTGCTACCGTGGCCCACACAGAGCAGAAAAACAAACAAACATGGCCGAAGGTGATGAAGAAGACTCTTAGCAGCTCATTACTGAACGAAGCTCCACATGACGGTTTCCTTCAAGATTGGGCCTTAGATGAGTGAAATCAGGTATGCCTGACATCGGACAGTCGATCTGCTGCTGTTCATTTTGTGCAATAAGAGTTTTCAATAAGTGTTGAAAATGTTTTCACATTTGAGACGTGTTTGATGTCATTAGTTTTCTCTATAACAGACTACTTAAACTTGTGGTCGAGTATCGTATATGACTACTCCAATTGATGTCCTCAAGATAAAATTAGTAAAAATCATAGATTTAAATTATATTTTTTTTATCGGGACTTACCATTATTGCAAGAATGACAAAACTCATTGTGATAAATTTTTCAGCCCATATCGCCCATCCCTAGTGTGTCTGAGCATTGTGGATGCATGTAGCTTGTAGACTTTGTATACCTCATCTCTGTCTTACACATTTCTTCAGGTATCAACCTACTCATGTCACACCCGCGCCAGTAATGTGCAAGTTTGAAACACTCGCATCCCTCTCTACACACAGAAATAGAATTGAATTCTAACCTTGCCACTGGCAGCCACAGGTCGGTCAAAGATTCCATGCATGCCCAGGATGGCAGATTGTGGAGGGTTGATGATGGGAGTGCCAAACAAGGAGCCAAACACACCGCCGTTACTGATGGTGAACGTCCCTCCATCCATGTCCTCCACAGCAAGCTCATTTTTACGAGCCTGAGGTACATGACAAAAATCCTTCACTTGAGTTCATGATAAGATTAAATCTATGTTGGTTGATTTCCTCAAAGTATGAAGTTGATCAAAATGAAAGATTGAAAAGTGATTCAATTATCTTAGGAAGACAGTCATCTCTTGAAACAAACATGTTTTACCTTTTCTCCTAATGCATTTATGGCTTTTTCAATGTCTGTAAAGTTCATGGTCTCCACATTTCTGATCACTGGTACAACAAGCCCCTGAAACAAGCACACATTACCCCATTACATTTCAGTTGACCAAGCCTTTAACAGCAAAAACCTATTCATGTAAAACTGTAAGACTTTTTAAAGCCATAATCTTACCTTTGGGGTTGCCACAGCAACACTGATGTCTACGTACTCTCTATAGACAATCTCTTTGGTTGTATCATCAATAACTGCGGGAAAACATTTGTGTATTAGAAAAAAAGTACAAAGAGGTCTGTTACAAAAAAAGAATAGAGACTCATGGACGGCTTATTTTTACAGAATGAGAAAAACAGCAAGCAAGTCTTTGTGTCTCACCAGCATTGACAGCAGGTTGGTCAGTCAGAGCATGTGCTGCCGCCTTTACAAATGCCGACATGAAACCCAGCTTGACGCCGTGCTTCTTTAAGAAAGCGTCCTTATAGATGGTCCTCATTTGCTGGATGTTACTGGATCCAAGTTCATGACATATTAGACAGTTTGTTAAAATACAGTTCGTCCTACCTCCCTATGGTTTAAGCAGATACTAATCTTTCAGGGAGCTCCTGTGGCTCACCTCATGTCCACCTCGTTGAAGGTGGTCAACATAGCACAGGTGCTCTGAGCCTCCTTTAGCCTCTGGGCGATCCTCAACCTCATGCGGTTCATCTTCACCTGAACAGGGAGGAATAAGTAAAGTACCCCCTATCAGACTGATATTTTTGGAAGGTCATGATCAAACAGTTATTTACAACATTTATGCAATGAAATAAAGAAAAAAGATGGATAAAACATGATCATTTTCCACGAGCCTGTGTGTTACCCTCTTTTCTCCTCTGGCTCCTGTTGTCGAAGGTGATAGTTCAGGAGGTGCAGCAGTTGGCTTGACAGCGGACACTTAAAAAGACAAAATGTGACGTCAGAGGTCAAGGCAGTGCAGGAGTTCTACTTGAATACATACAGCATGAACATAAAAATGTTTTTGGGTGGAGAAGGCAACATACCAGGCCTGGCGGGGGCAGCCTGTGGTGGCACTGGAGGTATGGCAGCAGAGGCTGAAGTCGGAGGAGTTGGTGATGGTGGTACCGGTGTTGATGGAGGCGGAGGGGCTGCAGCTGGAGCCTCTGCAGCTGGTGAGGGGGCAGCTTTGGCAGCAGCAGAGAGGGTGTGTTAAAGAAACAGTTCAAAAATATAGCTTGGGTCTCATGATTCACAGAGCACGTTTGAGTGCTGCCAATCATTAATTTCATGCAAATAGAGTAGGTACTCAGCAACAATGTGATTTGAATTTATTTGACTTAAAACACAAGAACAGCTGAATTGGGACTGAAGCGTCAGGCACAGGAAAAACGCATACAATGTTTTCTCTTTATAAAAACATGGCCATTTTTTTTTTTTTAGTTTTTGCAAGAAGCTGTTTTCTGAATTTGAAAGACTTTGTTCTGGGTCAAGACAATGTCTCCCCACGACAGTAAAGTATCAACCATTAACTGTTCAAAGTCATTTGACCGACTCTTGATGATAGTAAACCCAAAAGTTTGTCTCCTTTGAAGATGAAATAGTAGCAATAGTAGCATGAAAGAGAGGCTCACCTCCTTTCCGGAGTTTAAAGAGTGGTGTCCCTCCTTCTACCTTCCCTCCATCAGGTATCAGCAGCTCCTCAATGACACCAGCTGCTGGGGCTGGGACTTGTACAGAGGTCTGGAAGAATCAAATACAGATATACACATTTTAAATAAAATGAAAAGAAAAAAAAATGTACACATAGGTTTAGTTTGATGATGATCCCCCTTCATACCTTATCAGTCTCAATTTCACAAACCACTTCATCTTCAGTCACTGAGTCACCCACAGCTACAATATAGAGAACGAAAGAGAGTCTGATTCAACATCTGGTCTATTGGTAACATAATTTCTGACCGTTCTCAAACACTGAGAATATTTGACCCACCTTTCTCCCACCTCACGTCTCCCTCTGTAACAGACTCCGCAAAAGCAGGAGTTTTCACTACGACTACCTCATCCCCTGGTAAAAAAAAAAAATAACAGTTAGCAAAACCCATCAGAAACAATGTGAATACTGAACTTGGGGAATTGCTGAATTACATACTGTGAACAGCAGATGACTTGAAATATCTGATGCATTTTGCTGATGATGGAAATTCCCATCTATAGATTGAGAAAACAAAAAGTTTTTTCTTATTTTTAGAGAAATGTTGGAGTTTCTCACAACGTCAAATTAACTATAAATGCATACCCTCATTAAATTCTTCATATGTCAACTTTACACCACATCAAGTCCTTCTGAGTCGAAACATTCCCCTAAAGTAAATGACTCGGCTAACAGTATAGAATGAAAAGAAGAATGAAAAAAAAAAGGGATGGAAATGGTGAAACACGCAACAGAGTGGAGAGAGCACTTACAGCTGAGATTTCCTGTAAAGTGGTCGGCTGCAGACAGAGGGGCCTTGAGATTCACAAAGAGAAAGAACATGAGGTGTGGCGTTTCACCTGTGACTCTGGTATGAGAGTGGGTGTAGTGTTCCCCTATAGCGGTGATTCTTGAACCTCTGAGGATAGCGTACCCCTTTGAAATATCTCTTTTAGCCATCTACCTCCAAACCAAAACAAAATATATGGTAGAAATGTATGTTCACATAGAGGCACAATAAGTTGCTGTGCCACCTTCATTTTCCTCAGTTCAAATTGTATTTCACAGGTTTTCTTTTAACCTCTTTCTAGACTACTTATCTTTGTTACTGTTGCATTTTGACCACAAATCAGGTATCTTGATTTTTGCCTGCCATAAAATTGACTTTAATACCGTTTTTGAGTTATGGTTTACGCAGGTCATGAGTAACACAAGGTGACCTACCAATTTATCATTTACACAAATTTTTTGATTAAAATTTACACAAAATACAGATACAACTACCCTTATTACTACATCATCTCCGACATTTTAATGGTATCACAAAAACTTCCAATGATCCAATCAAAGAGCTTTATAGTACATAGGTGATAACATTTAACCAGACATTGAGAAATTAGACATCACATTTTTTTAATGAGGAACTCAAAAGACAATTCAAATATATGACACTTACTTGATGCACTCTGTCGTATCAGCACATTATTTGCCTGAGAAGACAGATAGTGTGGGCAAACAGGGAAAAGAATACTTTTAGTTTTTTCCTCAGATTAAAAAAAATCCAAGTACTATTCATGAAGCGTCAGTGGCTTCAATAAATGATAATTTTATATATAGTTTGTTATCTGTGAAAGTTTTTCTTGATTTTCTGTGATCAAGAAAAAAAACAAAAATGTGCTCTCAATGCTGCCATTTTTTGTTGTGTTTTTTTTTTTTGCAACACCAAAGGCCAAAAACCTAAAAATATTTAGTTGACGTGATGCAAAACAAGAAAACTCTTACAGGAGAGTTTTTTTTTTTCTGTTTGGCTGAAAAAGAGTGATCTGTTTTTAAGAATATCACCAGAGTCACACCGCTGGATTTTCTAATGCTGACAAAATCAAGCTGCTCCATCTGTGCTGCATTGCTGCCTGTTATGAGTCATGTGTGTGTTTTTTTTTTTGAGGGCAAGGCCTCTGGTTTAGAAGCTCATGAAGTAAGTTGTGATCTCTCACAAAAATCCCACTGGTGCAGGATGCCAGAGGAGGGTGGAGCTGTGAGACACTGACTGAGTCAAATCAGGACGATCAGTGTATGATCAGGCAGGCAGCCAACACTTTACTGGAGTTTTTATCATACTTTCTCTCAAGGTTTTGATGTAAAATGCAGAAAACTTCTGACCACAAACAAACAAAACAAAACAGTTTGCTTAAACATTAATTTACAGTATTAGGAAAATCTGAAGCAGAGAGATATATAGAATTTGGTTTTAAGTTCCTTTAATGTTGTACTCTGTATCAGCACTAAAGGACAGCCCCTTCTCCAATCAGATTACTTGGTCATACACACTTTATTCAAAAACTTGATTAATCTAATGCAGAGTAATGCTACCATGATTGAAGCTGTTTCAGTGAGGCAGTGGTTATGATGATCATCCAGAATCCTTCACACCTACAAAAGTATGCTGGACTTTGTTTTCTTAACTCAGCACATAAGCTAAACTGATCACAAAGAGCAACTTTCAAGACACCTGTACAGTCATTCACCTAGTGGCAGGTCTTTAGTGAGAGGGGTGCATTTTAACACCCAGCGTGCAGTCAGAATAATGTTTCAGCCTCAGTGCCTGCTGCTTTCCGACAGATCAACATATGTGAGCAAAGATATGCTATCCTAACAACACATATGTCTGACCCACCGCGCACTCCTTCACTAAAAGCACAAGTTGGCATAAATTCTAAAGCATGTACAGACTGCTTCCAAGGTAAAGATAATGGTTTGAAAAACGCGTAACTTCGGTGGGACAAACGTACCAATTTCTTTGACCCATAATTATCAATGACTCGCTGTTTAAACCGTCAAATGACACTTTTCTCTTTCACAACTAAACAGCTGATAAGACATTGAAGCCTTTCGTTAAACTTGAGCGTATTTGCTGCCTCTTGAGCTTACTGTCCTTCCTTGGTAGGCGAGGCCCGTGTTATGGCTGTAAAAGTTACCCACATAAGTGGCGACTTTCGAACGGATTCTAGTGACAGCCGTAGGACAGCGGTTGAAGACGTTATTGCGTTTGCTTCTTACATTTTTGATATAGGATATATCCTATCAGTAAATCCTGGTATAACCACCATAAAAGAAATTATTGGACACTCTAAGACGGGCTTTTGTGTTACAACAACGTCTGTGGCTACAACGACAGACGGCTGAAAATCGCGAGTCAACAGGGTCGCTCTTCTTGCCGAAACACCTTGCTACACAAGCTAACTTGTGTTCAATGCGAGCTAGAAGCTGGGTCTCATATGAATGAGTTGAGGATGTGCAGAGCAAAAATATAATCTCTTTGAGTGAATTATTAACCCACCTGGCTCACTGCAGACAGAGGACGACCCAGCGCACGATATGCACATCTGGACCGCGACAACATAGTGCTGGCTAGCGAGTGTATCCTTTGACTGCGGTGGGAGAAACAGTACGGAAGCTGGCGCTGCTTTCAGGGAAGAGGGCTGTCCGAGTGGGAAGAACCACTACATCTATACAGGGGGATAAAAGTTGAAATAAAAGGGATTTTTTTTCAACATTAAATGATCTTAAACGATTGTACATTTACCTTGTACCCATTGGAAAACCAATTCCATAACAAGCACACCCTAAAAACAATAAACGCACAGAACAAACATCAACATCTACACTGTATTGTACTGCACTTAACAAACATTTTATAATTATGCTATTATACTGTGCAGGTAGGGATTTGATAGGTTGAATATTAGACCACTCCCCTCTTTTTGAGAGTGTCTCTCGGTACAAATATTAGAGTAACTTCTCCTGCTGCTAGGTTTAGACTGACAGCCTTCTCCTATCCTTTGCAGCAGACAACAGGTGGGTCACATTATTTTTATCTGCTCCTCTTGTTCCCATTATTTTCTCTGATACAGAAAACAAACCTTAAATGTTAATCTCAAATCAAATGCTCCATCTAAAACCATAATTTTTGGGATTATATAACTGTATAACCTCAGCTAAATGTTTAAATTATTATCACCCATTTGGAGCTCTGATTAGTTGATGTTTATTTGAGTAAAAGTATGAAGAATAAATCGATTACATGCATTCAATGTTCCGAAATCAAAATGTATGATTTTCGGTTTTAAATCTGCACAACAGCTGCATCTCCTAAAAATGACATTTTATTTTCTTTTTTCCTCTTGCAGTTGTCATATTTTGCATCCTGCCCTCCACAATCAAAGTGTTTAAGGCGGGAGTATGTATTATTCTTGCAATATTTGCCCTGATGGCTGCTCTGCTGAAAGTTTCTCTAGTTCCCAATCTGATCCCTGTCGAGCTGTTTCTGTAGCCTTACAAAAAGAAAGTGAGACAATGAAAATCCTACAGAAGCAAATTTATTACAGCAACAGTGATGTTTGTTCAGGGTTGATCTCTTCCAGCCAGCAGGAGCTCAATCCCTCTAGAGACAATGGACATACACCCACAAAAAGGCACCCATCTGCTGTGTTCAGCTCTTGTGGTTACCCCGAGGGGGACCAAAACAGTGGTCATGAAGCAAAGCGTGCCAGAGTGGAAAGTATCATCAAAGGCATGACCAGCTCCCCTGGTATGCAGTGCGCAGATATGGTGAAAAATCAGTACAAGGAGTCAGACAGCATGGAAGAGAATGACAAGATTCAAGAAAAGCTTTTACAACGGAGAACAGGTGTATCTGGTAGCAGGGGCCACAGCCAGATGACAAAAAAATACCCTCAAAGTTATCTCAGTGCAGGATTTGATAAGATGGATGTACCAACTAAAACTTTAAATGATGGCGAGGAGGAGAAATATCAGACTTTAAATAATCGTCTTGAAACTTCTCAAACTGATGATTGTTTGGATTTATCTAGTGAGTTAGACAGCAGCTCAATTACAGAATTACAAGGATGGAAGAAAGTGAAGCTGAAAAACAACTTTCAGTCCAAACCTGAGAGAATAAAGCTAATGGCAAATGTTTTGAAATTTGAACTTTCCAGAGCGGTCAGCAGGAGCGTCGACTTTATTTTTGAAAGCACACCACTCCTTCAGACATCAACTGGTGAAGGAACGGAGTCGGATGCCTTTTCCGAACCATCAGCTCACAAAAATGGAAATCTTCAACTTTCGCATGGTGGGAACACAGTGGTGCCAATCCCAGACGTCCAAACAGAAGCTCTGTCTCTTGTTGTACAGAAGCCTCAACATGAGAAAGACGACGAGTTTGTCCTTCAGCCCACACCAAGAATCATCTTGAGTCCCAAACCACAAGTTTCCTTATGTCAAGAGACAGATCTGTGTGAAGACAAGCTGTCTGAGAAGAGTCACTTCACTGCTTGTCAACATGCTCTCAGCTGCTTACAAGAAGTGGGTCCAGTAAAACTTGCAGCGTTTAATACCCATTGGAGTTCATCTAAAGTGAGGTCAAAGGTCAATTCCAGAAGACCGTATGCTCAGACTGTGTCAGTGGATCCTCTGCTTTTAGAGCGCTTGTGTCTCCCTCATGTCAAGATTGAGTCTGATAGTCTGATGAAGAATAACCTCTACATGCTGAATGTATCCTGAGCAATGTGGGCTAAGTAATGATCTTTACCTCCTTCTTAAGTCGAAGTCAAATATTCTTCTCTTGGTTATAGCTGAAAATATTCTTTCCCTTTCTTTTGTGGTCCAAAATGAACAAAGTATTTGAAACTGGGTTGTTTTATCAACAACTTCTGTTTGTGTTTTTTTAGCGTTAATGAAAAAGTGTTTCCAACAACAAAAACAGTGAAACTCATACTGCTCTTTACCCCTTAAGATTTGTGTGTTTGATCCTTAAGAACGGTACTTTTAGGAAGGTTTGACCACGAGTCATTTGAAGAAAGCAAAGCTCATGTTTTTCTACACTCGCTACCCAAGCTCCATGGTGCTGAAGATGTGTTTCCATGATGTGCAGGTGAGTGCAACTGTTTAAAAATACCAATATAAAACAAGTTTGATATAATTTACATTGTGATGTTTTCCTTGCTGTTTCGAGAAAAAGGTGTTCTAACAAAAAAGCATTATAAACAGTTTTAAATGTGCTGCACAATTAAAGATTTAAAAGTTACTGAAAGTGTTTCCAAATAAGAAAATACATTTTTAGTGCTACAGTATAAAGAACCAGTCCAAGGCAAATATGAACCATTTGTTTTTATTTATTCACAGCATTATCATCAAACATCATCAGGATTAATAACTGTACCCTGCTATTTTAACACTGTGGGAAAAATTGACAGACATATTTTATATTGCATCTTTTAATGAGGGTAATTGGCTTCCCCATCACTATAAATTAAGTGCAGGAAACCTTTGATAAACTTACCTGCCTCTTTTTCCTCTTTTTGTCTTCTGCAGTTCACCCGCTGCATCACTTCTCAGCTCATCAAGTGGTTCAGCAACTTCAGGGAGTTTTTCTACATCCAGATGGAGAAGTTCGCCCGGCATGCTCTCATTGAAGGGTCTACAGATGTCAGGAGTTTGACTGTGGGGAGAGAATCAGAGCTCTTTAGAGCTTTAAACACGCACTACAACAAAGCAAATGACTTCCAGGTCAGTAAAACTACAGACTGGAAAGGCTATACACTATCTTATCATTGTGAATTTGTCTAATACTCATGAATTCTCATTGTCATTTATGTTATTTGGGTTTGAGAGCTTTCAATGCGGTCATTTTAAAGTCTTAATGAGACTGTTTGCACTCCAGTGTGGTTTCATTTACTCTGGATTTGTGTGTGTAGGAGTGTGTATTAGTTTCACATTTCTCATAAGTCTCCACTCTGCTTTAGTTCTGCATGCGTGTGACAATGAGCAAACAGTAGGGCGGTAAAAACTAGGGCAAGACATTTTGACATGCTTCCTAATTTTCATCTTACATTTTTGTAAAAGTAATCATTCTTTATGTCGCTATTGGATTTTTTACACAGCATTAGGTCACAAGCCAGGCTACAGTATTATCGATGTTTAAAAACGACACCAAAAGATACTCAAATAAGCATTTTGGGAAAAAGTCACCGACTCATTTTGTTGGTGGATAAAGTTTAGAGCACAATGATTGGACTTTTGTTCAGGATTAAAAAGAAAGGCTGCCAGAACAGCAACTTTAGTTTCCAGTGTTATTGGACATACGAAAGAAAATATCTCTGTGCGTTCTTATTCTTCATATTTGCGTGAATGAGGAAATGATTCTTTTCCTTAATCAGGAACTGATAGTGCAATCAAACGGAGGTCTTGATTTGTGTCTTTCTACCAAATATGGTCATAGTTTTATCCAGCATTTTTTCCCCTGTGTAAGTTCAAAACAGTAATAATATCACAGAGTGGTAGTATCAAATAACTGAGACTTATACAGAGCATTTCGGTATTAAAGGGAGACTTTAAAAACAGAAGCATTTCTTAATGAAGTGAAAATGCTGTCATTAAGAACCCAGGTAAAAAAAAAAAAAAAGACGGATAAAGGTAAAACATAACCAGCTCACTTGCTTGGGATGCAAGTTTTGAAGTGAACATCACAAGGACATTGCCTTCAACTTGAATTGTTATGAGTTTTGGTTTTGCATTCAGATAACAGGTCATTGAGGTGTTCTGGTCTTTTGATACATTGTTACTTATTTTTTAATTAGCACACGTTCACTGGATCGACAGAAAGGAATGAATGTTTTATATATTCCACAATTAACTAAGGGCTATTTTTAGACCATGGAGCTTTTAATTCAAATCCATACTCATTTTAATCCACTGACTGTATTTAACATGTGTACCTAAGCTTGACCCCACACCATATGCTAAAAATTGTGAAAATCTATTGTATAGTTTTTGCGACATGGGCCCCCCCATGTGCATACAGGACACAAAACATTGCTTAAAAGAACTAATCCGCCTGTATTATACTCAAATATTCAAACATAGTCTCAGCAGTTTAGCCGGTTAAATTAATGACCTTAAAGAGACAGTTTTATCTCACATAAATATAACCATGAAAGCAAACTGAGAGACCAGGTTTATAGTCCCACAACATAGTCTACTACAATTTACATTCACTCCATTTCACACACATTCACAAGAGAGTTGGTAGAGGATGCGAGAGGACCGCGCACCCCATCAGGTTCTTCTATATTAATTATTATTCATTCACTGTTATTCACTGACAACTATGCTGCAAGAAAGGTGGAAACTGCCAGTAACTTTCTTTGATAGAAACATAAATTTAGATTCTACCATCTTTTATAAACTTGGTACAAAGTTTAGTTTTCACTTCAGGTCAGCACTGCATTTTTAACAAAACATCTCAATTGGCATTCTACATATCCACAGTGATTTAACATTTCATATTAAGTACAATGTCCCTCTGGCAGGAAAGACAGAAAAGCTGATAAAGGAGAGAGGGGGAGAGATTTGAGTGCATGAATGCAACCTGCTTCTGATTGGCTGAAATTCTGAATGGGGTCTTGTGAGCCAGTTTGTTACCATTTACAGAGCAAGAGACAGATCAGCTCCAAGCAGCCTTTGAATTTAGCAAAGACTGTCATGTACACTTTACCTTTCAATTAGTCATTAATAAAAACAATTTTATTTGCCAAACACATTAGATTTTTACAGATTTCTGCTAAGTCTTTTCAAAACACACAAGGACAGATGATGTCTGGGCAACCCACAGTTATATATATGAAAAAAAAGCTCTTTCAAAAAAAAACATGAGTGCCTAAAACAGGCAAGGAAAGCCTTTTAAAATCAAGGTGTTTCAAATATGATAACCGTTTCTTGTAACTAGAGCAGTAGATATTTTTGAGTTTGACATGTTTCATGGTGTTGAAACATGTCAAAGTAAAAACACTGGGTCTAGCTAGAAAAATTGATTATTACAATAAACAGTCAGACCAAATGAACCTTTTTGGATTATAACAGTCATGTTCCTAATTTTATGAACCCCCTTAAAAAAGTCAAGTCATAGAGGCAGTGGATTTAACTTTTGATTTTCTCTTTAAGAGACAGAGAGGACAGAAGGGAATCAGCAGCTATGACTGACAAATCTTTTTTTCTTAAACTTTCAGCTAATCAGTTTTTATCAGGCAAATGATGCACATGAACATTTACAGCAGTGATAGTGGGGTTGTTCATCTGGAAGCATAAGCTTGAAAAATATGTTAAATTTGTCTAAAAAGTCAATCAAGACGAAAAGCTCTTGGAAGTCAGCAGTGTCTTTGTGTCTGCAAGACACGCTGGCATCTTGAATATCATGATGGTGTGCATTTGCTTGGGGAAAGAAACAGTCTCAGCCTGCTTGTCTGGTTTCTGATGGACCTGTAGCGCCTGTCTGAGGGCAACAGTTCAAAGAGGTGGTGGGCGGGGGGTAGTCATAAGAGCCTTCAAAACTCTGACAGGATTCAATTCCTAAACTAAAATGTTAAGTATAGGTGTGTCTCAGGATAGAAAATCATACAGTACAACCAGTAGAAATATTAAATTTCCACTCTTTTCACTTGTTCAAATACATATTCATCCACAATCCTTTTGCAAAGTCTGGTGTAGTTACTTACCTTGCAATGTAGGGCCTTGTTCTGATAAAACAAAACAAAATAGAAATCTCAGTTTTTGTCTAACATACAGATAACAGAGTGAAGATTGTGGGTGTACAGCTTTAATAAAAATGCTGAAATATTCTCCTGTGAATTCACAGGTTCCTGACAGATTCCTGGATGTTGCAGAGATTACACTAAGAGAATTTGTCATCGCCATTTCACTGGGAAAAGATTGTGATCCATCATGGAAGAAAGCAATCTACAAGGTGATCTGTAAACTGGACAGCGATGTACCAGCTGAGTTCAAACACCACCGCTCTGTTTGATTAAATGAAGACTTTGTGTGCCACAGTGCTTACAGTCGCAAAGTGGACTTAGTCATGCCTATAGTAGCAAAATACTGTGTTTTTGATGAAGAGTATAGTGTAGGTTACAACAGGCAAATGTAGCGCATGCCTGCATATTTCAAATAAATGGCTGAGTGAATCAAAAGCATTGTTTTTGTATGAGGTAGTTGGACATGACATGTTTTTGCTATATCAGGCACATAATATAGCAAAAAGACCATTTTCATTGTTGTGATGTCAAAAAACAAAGCGCACATCTTCCTTTTTGTGGAGCTGTCAAGCAGAAATAAGGTCCAGACACTGTTGGCCAAAACATGTTTAATATTCCTTTAAAGTATTGCCAGTCAAAGTGTGCACACAAATGCATAATTGAATTTACATCATAAAACATCTTGTAAACATTTACAAACTGGTATTAAATAGCAGTGTTTTCCCACCATACTTACTTTAAAGATCCATCCATATCTTTGTGGAAAAAAACACTCCTGGCCTTCTGTCCAACGGAAATGGTCCATATGGTCTTCAGCTGTCATCCTCTGTCCTCCGGTTAGAGCTGATGAGCTTTCTTCTGTCTTCAGTATCGGTAATGCAGATCTTCAGTGTGAAGATTCAGACCCTTTGCTTCACAGGTGGAAAGTTTGGAAATGTAAAATAAATTTTAAAAAGTGACCAAAAATGTTCAGACTTTTGTCTGTTTTAAATAATAATCAACAGATATATTGATTCCATTTTATTGAAATCCTTATTTTTATGTGTAAAGCTGTGTCAGAGTATTTATATTTTAGCTTAAAATTTTAATACTCCATAAATTATATAGATCAAAATGTTGTGAATTAACAGGGAATATTTCATAACTTTTGAGTATTTCAGTGAAAAAGGTAATCCAATTTATGCATAACACTTATTCACTTTGCTTACTCACTTTAAAATCCCTGAATTTGTGTGTCTTTTTATTTATTTATTTGTTTTTAACCAATTTCATCACTGAATTCACTTTAATTTCAGAGAGGTTTAAATATTTTAGTAAAATATTTAAACTGCAAAGTTTAAAATCACATATCTAATGTCTTTTTTTAGAATTTATCACAATTCTGCAAGGTAAACAAAATGATTCATTAAGTGTGCAGGTCAATAATGGAAACTTCAGATTTTGCATTATTTTACATACAAAGAACCAGTAAAATTTTAAAGATTTTATAAGGAAATTTGATATGAGGAATCTTATAAGATCGTTTATCAGAAAATCCTTAATTTAAAAAATTAAACTAATTCTACGCTGTGTAATTTATAACAGAGAACTCTAAAAGTCGTCTGTAGTGTAGTCGTCTGAAAATAGAGTGAAGACAAGCAAATTTCACTGGTAAGATAGCAGTTTAGACCCAATTGGATGTAAACTTTTGTTTGAGCATGCGCTAACAGACATCTCACTGTGCCCTTGTGCAACTCCGTTCAAATATCCTGACAGGATCTCAGCTGTGCAAGTTAAAAATTCACTCTTAAAAGCTATTTGCTGTTAGCTTGTAAAAAAAGTTTTGCTGCTAAAATCACCTCAACAGCTGAGGTCTGAGCAAAAATCCAACTTCAATCTGTGCATGCACTTCTTAAGGTCAAAGTGCACATGCTCACAGAGCCCTGTGCAGTGTCTGCAGCAAGGTTCTCTTGCATTATTATTGACAGTTATTCCCCTGCTAACTGGTACCTATTATCCAGGGTTGTTTGGTTTAGGTAACAGTAAGAGTTTCAATCTGCTTTGGTTTCGAGATTCCTCACACATTCACAAACCAATCAATATCAGTTTTTCGCTCTTTTTTCATGCAGCAAAAAAGTTGCATAAATGAACAGTGCGTCACAGCCACCGACAAAAGAAGCAAATGTGCAACCATTAACTATTTTGCAAAAATGAGTGCAGCTGGATTTCACCTTAAGTGTACGGGGGAAATTCTTTGTGTGTGTCTGAAGCAGATTACTGCATCATATAAATATTATTTATTTTTTTGGTAATTCATTTAAGAGGAACAAAACTCCAGAGTTTTTCTGAACATTCAACTTATAAAGTGCTTACACACACAAACATTCTTGAGGTGACCCCCGACATCTGACAGAGAAACTAACAACTGTGGTTTTTAGGCTAACTCCTTTACCCAAACCAAAAACACCCTAAATGTAATATCAACAAGAATGCTCAGTAGCCTAATGTTAACACTGCTTCCACGAACCACAGTAGTGAGTGATGTCACGGCAGTCATATGGTTGCAAGTTGTATAACATGGCTACCATGTCAGCTGTGTATTTAGCCAAGTAAGGGCATCTAACATAGAACTTCAAGATCCTTTAAGTAACTTGAAGTTTGTGTCAGCTTTGGTGCCCCCTGTGGACAAAGCAGCCCTTGCACTGATTTCCACACTCTATAGTCGTGATTTCTAGTAAAATGAATAAATAAATAGAAATCCAGCTAACTTTTGACAATCAAATGTGTTATTTGTCTTGAATATTTTATGTGGAAGCTGTAAAAACCAGGCCATCTTCTGCCGCTTGGCTAACACCTTGGCTGCACTGGTTTCAGGCAGTGAAAATAAACATAATTATCATTCGTGTTAGTCATGCTCTTGTTTGCTTTTGGATATCATGAAAAGGCATCAATATAGACTTAAGTCCATTTCACAGATACCAAAAAACTCCTGATTGTAGCTTTAAGAAAAGTTGAGAATAAAAAAGTTGCACAAACACCATTATGACAAAACTGCAAAACACAGGAAACTGTTGAATGATTTCTAAAGCTAAAAGGACATTTTGAATGTATAAAATAACACTCCACATAGTTTCATCATAATATGTACTCTTCTGACCAGCCCACATAAAGTAATAAACCTAATCACAAGCATTCTTAAAAATCTGTCACAGCAGATTCACATTTAATGTCAGAGGCAAGTAAACAACTACAATGCACACATTCATTTTGGAGGGTATTGTCAAAATCGCATTTTCAATGAAACCATACGGTAAACCAAGAAACACTCCCCAAATTTGATTATTTGAAGAACTTTATTGTCTTTTTTCTTCATGTATGTACAGACCAAGAAACAGTAACGCAGGTATACAGTACAGGAAAGATGGGAAATACAAAACAGAAAAAAAAAAAAAAAAAAAAAAAACATGACAAAAGAATTATAAACTACTAATTTGTTGTAGAACATCACTGGTGCCTGTTTAAAATACTAAAGAAAAGGACATCACTGTAATTTTCTCCTTGAAAAAATCTAAAAATTTGATGGTAATAGTTAAGGTCACCTTGATGAGAACTATAGGACGAGCCTTTTATTTCACCACGAGTAGAATAAAGCGTTTTCACACTCATAACACCTGTAGAGAGAAAAAGAAATCACTGATCAGTAAGCCACGGAAGTTTGTTTTTCAAATTCTACTCTTAACTGTGCAGGTTGGGGAAACACATTTTTCACATTCTGGTAATGACAATTTTAGCAAAATAAAGTACTGTTATTACACTGACACATACACAGTATATTGTCATGAAATGAGCCATAGAGTCTAAAGGGGGTGCCGGACATATGTTTCAAAAAAACAACTGATAACTGATGAGGATGTGTCTCAAGAATGATTCTATAAAATATCCTATTGAAATATCACTGGAAAAAGTACAAAATTGTAATCTTTAAAAAGTTTTTTTTTTTTTAATCATTTAAAATTATCGTTTTTATTTTCATAGGTTTAGTACTTTTTAAAGAAACTTTTACGAGCGATCAGTAAAAGGAATAGCCTTCCTAACAATATTATAAAAAAATTAAAAAACACTTACCCTTCAATGATGGGGAAAAAAAAGGGCATTCGATTATCTTCTTAGAAATACTTGGTTCGGTTGAGAGCTCTTTGTGCTAGCTGGCCGCTCTCATCAGTTATTCTCTCCCAGTCTGTCTGACCCACTACAAAGCCAATAGCGCGCTTTCGATCAGCATCTTTCTGCTCCTCCAAATCAGCCCACCGAACCTTAGAACAGAAAGGAAGCAAGCATGCATGGCGTTACGACGAGGAAGCTGATAAGTGAGCATCATGTAAAGACTTCCCTCTATGAACTATAAAGAAAGGTGTATTTTAAGACTGAAACAAACCTGGAGTGCCTGATTTTACCTTCATTTTTTCATGCTACCCTGGTGGCAAACAAACACATTTAGAGAAGAGAAGCCTCGTGGCAAAGTTTAGTTATTTACCCTTTTCTTTCCTGGTTCTGACATACGTGTGGCGTAGTCATCTGGAAGCTGGAGGAAGTGATCTATGCCTGCCATGTCCTCGCGTTTCCGCTTCCCGCTACTCCCAAGACCATCCAACTTATCTGTATAAAACAAAAATCCCTCTCCAGGTCAGTCCTTAAAAAACAAAAAAGCTTAACCTTAATATCCTCAAAAGTAATTTTTTCAAATATAATCATTTTTAGCCTCATGCTAAGGATTTTTTAGGTGCTTTCAGTTCTAGATGAAGCAATGTTTACTTTACAATGGTTTTCAAATTAAGTATGTTGGTACTCAAAACCTCTCAATCCTAGCTCATTATGTGGCGAAAAACTGTCACAAATAATGGCAACATTATTTTAAAATTTACTTTGAAATTCATCAAGACAATGCAGGTCAAACAAGCGTTAGCTTAACTGTTTAAAGACCCACTCCGATGAAAATCACGTTTTTCTTGTTTTTTTACATGTTTGTATGGCATTTTCTCTAATGCTACAGGACATCTCATGAGAAAACCTCATGCGAAATTGTATTTTTGAGCATTTCTGCATTCCCAATGCTGTGAATCTCTGACAGACCCAAATGGCAGCTTCAGACAGTGAGATTTCCTATGTCACAAATCCAAGCTCCGCCCCCCCCCGGAGCCCCACTATGCAGGCCAGACTCGGAGAAATAAAGAGGACAATCGCAGAACAAGCATGTGCGTTAGCGGATTGCAATGCTCGCAAGAAAGCTAATTATGATACTAGCTTTCATCATGTCCCAAAAGACATTATTGTCAGAGAGCTGAATAGCTCCTATGTTACCTGCCACTTCTACCACACTGGCAATGTTAGGCTGCAAGCTAGTGTGAAGAGGAGTGTGCAGAGCAGCACTGTCTCCACCCGAGGCTTAGAGGTTAATTGCTAATGATCTACTGGAGCTCTGCAGAAGAAAAGGCCTTAATAATGATTTGGCTAAAAGCTTATTATCACAGTTTAAAGACCACTGATGACGTTTTAAGTAGTAAAAAAAAAAGATCACAGTGGGACACATACAAAGAGTACAAAGAGTGGGCACCTTAATATGAGCCCTTTCACAGGCAGTATGACTTTACATTTTGCATAAGGCTTTGATTTGCGGTGTGTGAGGACAAGAGAGCCCTTCAGTGGATGGTATTTTTGCAATTTTTTTTATTTGAACAAAACGGGGATCTTGATATTGTTTTCAGGACTTGTGACCAATTATAAAAGCTTACATTAAAACTGTTACCTACCACATTTCCCTCCCAACACAACACAGCATACATAATTTACACACAATTAGATAACATACTCAGCCACAAGACATAATTAATATGTCATACATAAATATTACCAATCACTTAGAAGTTGAAATGCACGCAAAAGTTAAAGAAACTTCTATGTTGCAAAGAAAGATTAGGTAGTCATGAAATAGAAACCAAAAATTAAAATACCTACCAAGTTTTGCCTCAGACGTGTCCATCTCCCATTTGCTTTTTGGAATGTAGCCCTAAATTGTGGAAAGAAACACTGCAACCGTTACACATACAGGGATAAGAAGGGCAAAGGGACGCAGGGTTGGCTGAAAGAGAGCAGACTGGTGTATAAGAAGTTAAAAGAGAACAACAAAGACAACTGAGAGGTGAGACAGCAAAAAACTATTAGACCTTGCAAACTGAGACTTTAAAGTTTGGGTTAAAACTTTGATCTTGTCCTCATGCAAAAGAAAAAAGCAGTGGATAACAGCTGTGCACTGCTTCGGGGAACACGAGCAGGAGGTCAGTGTGTTTACATTTTAATATAAAAAGTCAAACCTCTTGACTAAGAGAAGTATCAACCCTCAAACAAAACCTCAGCTGGATCATCCCACTGAGGCTGCTGGCTTGACTGATAGCAAGCACTTTGCTAATGGTCCAATATGAGTTGTAGGAAGTTTGTAGTGACTTTCATGTTTTCTAAATATTAGGAGGTACAAAGCCATTCACACAATAATATGTATTAAAGAAGCTTATATTTTCAAATATGAAAGATTATCAGATGTGCAGCGTGATTTGCTAAAATGGAGTTATTTATCTCAGAAATCTGCATCCTTAGATGACTAGTGCACAATTTTCAAAGTAAGAGCATCTTTTAAACCAAGAATAGGTGATGTTAAAATATGGAAACAAGTGTTTCACTGTTTACCTTAGACAAACTTTCATAAACATGGTCATTCAGTCTTTAGTATGACTGTCCCTTCATTTAAGACATATTAATATTTTTGTGTATTTGTCATAAAATTTTCTTTGGTATTATTGTTCCTACTACCCGTTTTTTTCTCATGAGTCTATCTTATTTGAGTCTTTTAGTTTTCAGCGCAAACATTTAGTTATTGCATTTTTTGTACTTTGTTCTAGTACTTTTTTGGTTGTTTTAATTTGTTATTGGTTATGCTTCTGGACATTTTCGCCTGTACTGATATGACAGGTAAAGAAACACAGTTCAGTGTGGCTAGTAGAGAGTGGCAGAAGAAGACATGCAGCAAAAGGTTGTGGCTGAAAATAGATCCAGTGACTGCTGTGATGAGCCCTACAGCCACTGTACATGAGGTGCAAGCTTAAATTGTTTGGACAACCTGGGTCTTAAGTCTTTGGTTTCCCTTTTTTGTTTAATATACTCCACATTTGACAATGTATATATTTATATTACTTTCCATTCTTTGACAATTTCATGCAAAACTCTGACACAGGTGACTTCTTGTATTCTTGCTAATTATTCCTCAGGTGTGAGATAAGACCAACGGATAGTACGTGCTCATTTCATCTTGACAGGACAGCTTGAAAGATGTCGTGAATTGACTGACTTGTGTAGGTGGGTGTTGTGGAAAACCTCTTTCATTCTTTAGGTCGGGGGTGGGCAATCATGTGCTGTGGAAGGCCGAGAGGCTGCAGGTTTTATTTCCAACCCAAAACTCCACCAGGTGATTTCACTAATTAGTCCCTGCTCTCTGCTTGGAGGTCAGGATATCAGTGAAATCACCTGGGGGAGTTTTGGGTTGGAAAGAAAACCTGCAGCCTCTCGGCCCTCCATGAGGCACGTGATTGCCCACCCCTGTTTTAGGTGCTTCTTTAAACCTTGTCGAATTCTTTGCATTTGATCATAAATGTTCTTTGTCTGTAGTTAACACTGGTTGAAGCTCAAAACTCATTACAATTTCATATCATCTGATAATACAAAGGGTACTAAGGAACAGTTGTAAACTTCTTTGCAATGACAATGTAGCCAGTAGTTAGCGCCAGGAATGACTTCCTGACAGTCCTTCGCCATGTGGCCTTTGTGCTGCAGACATTAGTCATGTTTTGGTTATCATGTTGCCCAAAGAACTACCCATTCTATCTGCCTCTGATGAGAGTAAATTACACTGAGGCTTCCCTCTGGCATTCATCAGAGATATGAAACCAAACAGTGTTTTTGTTGACCAAAGTACAAATATACTGATTCTGATTTGTAAAAAAAACAACAGTGCGAATTTTGTTGAGTAGTAGGAGTAAAATCTCAAAGTGCGTTTTTTGATTAGAGGTCAGACCAATCACTTCTGATGCATTCCAAGAAATATGAACATCAAAACTGACTGTGCTGGGCTGACTTCTAGCTCAAGTTATACAGAATTGACTATGAACTACACGTCACAGCAGGTATCTGTTGAAAGAGAGAATTAGTTTGCTGTTACGTCATCACAAATGTAAATCATTACTTAGGCTGTGTTTGAGGGCTGTTCCAACCATGGAAAAGAAGCAATGAGGATCATTACTGATATTGATATTGATCATCATTAGTGATATTGGAATTGTGATTATTTATCACAATTACTCATGATTTGGCATCTGCACCCCATTGACTAAAGCAATCACTCAAAACTTCAACATTCTGAAAATTAAAGAATGAAAAAATAAAATAAAACGAAATACCATTAAAAAAAACAAAAAACTTTTTTTTGTCTTTTTTTGTTTACTAACCCTTTTTTAAATTGTTTTTTTAATTTTTACTGTACAGCACTTAGGTCAGTGTTTTGTTGTTTTAAATAAATGTGCTTTATAAATAAACTTGGATTGCATTGGATTAGAACCCTTACCTGTTTAACTGAATTAATACAGTAGTAAATCCTATAATGTCAGAGTTTCTAATGTAAAGCACAAAACACAGTTCAGGAAAGCTAATAAATATCTGCTGATATTAAGATGGCTTTAATAGAATTATAGGACTGTTTGAAAAGGCTAGATAATTTGTCATAAAATGACTAAAAAATATATGTATGCCTTACATCCTAATGAAACATTATATTTGAGATCTAATGTTCGTGTCTGATTTCTGCACCTCTCTTGTTGTAAATATTGTTTGACTTCATCAAAGAAATCAATTTACAATTCAAGAAAATTTTGCAGCAAAAAGGAATATTTTTTTTTAAATCAAATCTAAAATAGCTCATTACCATCATGTTGCAGTTATAAAATTTTAATTTTTTTTCAGTTCTTTTGTCACTTAAAAAAATCACTATTTACACTTTTTGGTAAATGTATTCAAATGCAGTTACTTCATGTCCAATTATGTACAGTATGTTCAATGTTTTATTTCAAGACAGAATGACACTTTGATATCTGAGGCTCAAGCACAGCTGCTGGGGAGGAAAACGATGAATCAGACACTGTGGCCAAGTCTGTTTCAACTACGCGAGGTGGCCTTGGAGCTACCTCGCTCAACTTAGCGCGGTAGCCAGTGGTCTCGCTAAACGGTCTTACGACGCTGGTTATCAACCTCGTAAGTGGATCCAGCTTTGCTATGAGCGCGTGCACGCATGTAAGGCGGAGCCCGCCGCATCTGACCAATCGCGAACATGGACCAGTCTGGAGCATCAGAGCAGGCCAGAGAGCGAAAGACTGCGTACTTTACAAACGAGGAGTAGAAGACGATCATGAGAAAGTATGAAGAATTCAAATCTTTCATAAACCTCAAAAGCAACACTGTAGCTGCTGCAAAAGCACGGAAGAATTGCTGGCAGAAAATTGCCGACAGTGCGTAAATATAGTGCGCAAAAAATCCTTGATGCCATTATCACCCTGAAATAAGACTGTTTAGCATGTGTTTTTAACATGCACCAGACATGTCTAATTCATTTCCAAGATGAATTCATTCATTTGTTCATTCCTATTGTGTTTACATTTTTGTGTGATATGTCGGCCATATGAGCCTTTCATAAAGGTGGTCATCCAGAAAAGTAAGTGGGTCTGTGCAGTCCCTGAAAACTCTTGCACGCCATAGTGCTCCTCGGACAATGCGAGCACCGAGGTCTAAAGGATCCTCCAAGAACGGACAAGCCATTTTTCGAGAGAGCTCAATGGTCAGTGGGCGGGGTTTTTATACTCGGTGAGTTCAATCTGGAACCTAACCTGCCCCGGAGCAGGTTAGCCGTTCAGCATATGTTGCCATGAAGACTCACCTCGCTAAGAAGTGAACCTGCGTCGTAGAACAGGAAACTCCGAACTTACCCCCGAAGTTACCTCGCTAAGCAGTAATCCTGCTTCGTAGAACAGGCCCCAGGGTCCTCATTTATCAACCGTGCATACGCACAGATGTATGCTTAGTGAGTGCGTACGAACATTCCCGCGCAAAGTATGGAATTCATCAACCTGTACTTGTGCTTAGGAACGTGCCTACATTTAAGCACAACAGCCATGCGTACACACAAAATCTAGTGGTAGAACAGTGAAACTACAAATAGAACCAAATAAAGGAGTCAATCGCAAACTTAACACATGTTCCCCGTTGCCTCTGTATAAAATTCAACGGATTAGTTATTTAGCAGACATTTTTAGTGATTGGTGTGACAAGCAATAAAAATCAGCTGTGACAGGACAACTTCAAGGAAGTCTTTCAAGTGCTGATACAAGAATCACGGCTTATATTGCGCTATTGGAGGACTTGGAGAACCGTATGCTCCGCAGGGAGCGCGTTTTTAAAGACCGTGATGATCTGTTCAGTGAGAACCATAGACTGTATATAAGATGGACAACCTGGTTCCGCCTTCCGCCTGTATACGGATTTGAAGCCGAAAAGCTCTCGGTAATTCTGGATTTTTCTCCACTTCCTTGAAACCAGAGCTGCTCAGTACCGATGCGCGCATTCTGCCGCGCAGTCGCCGAGAGTCCCTGTGATGACGCTCGGCTCATACAGTGTATCCCCCAGGTGAGCTACGCAATCCCTGAACGCCCATAGGCTGTATCAAGTGTCAATCATAGAAAACATGAACCCCCAAATAACTTTTCAAAACGGAGCTGTACAGAAAAAAGAGGACTTGAGCACAAACCAGTCTTACAATAACTACATGTCAACATCACAAGCAGGGGGGAGAAAAATTTATGTTATGTGTAATAAATTTCTAAAGTTGGTCCACAGTCCCATAAGCTTTGCTGGTGAAGGTGGGATTTATGACCTGTACTGCAGCCCACCATCAGAGGCTGCTGTTCTCGGAGTGGCTTCACCCAGCGAGGAGGCAGACTCTGTCCATCTTATATACAGTCTATGGTGAGAACACAGAGTGGCTTCTCAGCAGGTACCGCTTCCCCAAAATATTTTAATGGGTTTACGCCGTTTACGCACCAAAGTCATCCCAGTGCACATCCAGATCCTGTCCACCCTGGGATTTTTGGCCACCGGAACATTTCAGCGTGAGATTGGAGTCATATACGACATTTTGCAGACAACGCTAAGCAGAATCATGCCAGTAGAGTTGAATGCAATAATTTTTCTGGCCTCAATTTACATCCAGTTCCCAAACACACCTCACCAACAAGCCGGAATAAAACGAGGATTTCACGCCATCGCCGGATTCTCGAACATAATTGGCGCCATAGATTGCACCCACATCGCAATATAAGCCCCTTCACACAGTAAATTCAGTTTTGTCAACAGGAAAAGATTTCATTCAATCAATGCACAAATAATCTGAGATGCACATTTGTTTCTGTTAAACGTTGTTGCCCGGTGAACTGGAGGAACGCACGACTCATTCATTCTACAGAACAGCTCTGTGAATGTGCACCTCCATGATTTCAACGAGGCGGAAAAAATTCATTCACGCATTTTTAAAGGGATTGTTGATACCATATATGGTCAGTTGGAGGCGTTTCTGAATGCAAATGACCCTAACCATGCATGAGCACGGTAGTAAAGAACAGGTGGGATTTATCATCACCGATTACTTGCGTGTGTGCGTATGACCGGTGTCCGCATGTTTGATAAATGCAGATTTTTTGTACTTATGCACATTCGAAATTTCATTCCCACATCAGAATTTAGAACCTTTTCTACGCACGTTTGATAATTAAGGCCCCTGGACCTCGGCATTGAGCTAAATGCCAAGTATGGATTTACAACCTTGTGTCTCAAGAGGAGTTAAAAATCCATTTATTCAATTAAACTCAAGCTTTTTAAGTTCATTGAACTAGCATATAAATAAATATCTGATTTAAATATGTTTCACTACACATACTGCTTCATATTAGAAATTTTAAGTAAGATGATAACCAATAATAACCTAGATAATAACCAGCACCCTTTAATGGGTGGTCCTATAAATCTCCTAAGAAGTACCAACTAGAAATAACATAAACAAAGTGTTCCTACATGGTTGACATTTTTTAAATCCCATACTTTTCCATGCCTTAATTTTCAGACTTTTTTTTTCTTCATCTGAGTAAATATATCAGTGAATCATTATTCACATCATATTTATCCATACATCCATCCTCTCGCCTCTCCGGACTCAGGTCACGGGGGCAGCAGCCTAAGCAGGGACCCGAGACGTTCCCACGCCAGCTGAGAGACATAGTCTTTCCAGCATGTCATGGGTCTCCCCCGTGGTCCCTTACCAATGGGACATGCTCTGAACATCTTACCAGCGAGGTGTCTGAGAGGCATCCTGCTTAAATGCCCAAACAACCTCATTTCACTCCTCTCAACGTGGAGGAGCAGCAGCTCTACCCTGAGCCTCTCCTGGATGACTGAGCCTTTCACGCTGTCTCTAAGAGAGGGCCCAGCCACCCTGTGGAGGAAACTCAAAAAGCATCACTACTCCTGCCCGATCCTCTCACCAGCTGCAACTTCAGAGTGGAAAAGAGCCCAACCTCTCTCACGAGGACTGGTCCCCACTGGGTCACCCAAGGTACTGAGCTCCCAGGATCATTGGGACACAGGAACCCCTTCATCATGATAAGGTGGTAGCTCATATTTTATTATTCTTGATTAACCACTTGTTAATCAGGTCAAAGGAGCAGTATGTTTCCTGAGACGTTTGCTATCAAACAAGCTATGCCTGGATCTGGATTAATCAAATTATTTTTGGAAGTACCTACTTTTCTATTTTTGAAAACTGTATATAAGAACAGTAGTCACAGTCTGGAAACAAAAATGTTTTTCCATCCTTCATTTATCATACTTTTGAAGCAGTTAAGATAAAAACAAAGACATACAAGTGTCTGACAGTGAGTACAAAGATTGACTTGAAATTAGTCTCAGAACTCTACAATTGTCCTGAAAGGTAAAATTCTTGTAATGATTCTCTGTAGGTTCATCAAAATAAGGGACCTCTTTGTGACGGTGTTTCCGAATTTCATTGTCAGTTGCTTGACAAAAATGAAAATAGTAAAGCCATTTCAACAGGAGGAAAAGTTTTGTGGTTGTAACCAGCCCAGCCCTTAAAGTTTTGAAAATTTTTGAGGAAATGGGTAAATATTTTAGCTATCTTGTTAATATGGCCATCTCTGTTTTGAACTTAACTTGGTTCATCAGAACAGTGATGATAATAATAATAATTTTATCTGTATTGCAATTTTAAAAACAGGTTTAAAAAGTGCTTTGAATTAAAGATGCTTAACAGTTGTTCATCATCTTTGGAAGTGATTATCAATTCAGCTTTGAAAGGATGTTGATGGTGGCCTTAAGGGGCAACTGCAAAATATTTGATGACTGCAAAGAAAATATTTCAAAATCTGCAGAAAAACAAATCAAGAGCAACTTATTTTCTAATATGCTGCAAAAAAAAAAAGAAAAATCAAAGTCACTGTTTATTTTGTTTTTGTGCTGCAAATAAAAAAAAACACTCTAGTTGCTGCATAATTTTTATGTGCTGCACAAAACATTTTTGCTGCTGCATATTTTTCTACCTGGTAGGTGAGGGTAGGACTTATACAATTTGTTTGTTATTGGCTCAACATGTTCAGCAACAGTCTTGTATCATTTCTTTTTCACCTTAATAACAGGAACTCTTCTTTGTTGGTGAACTGTATCAAAGATAAAAGAGGATTTAAGCTCACAAGAGCGTATTTTAACTAGGGCTGTACAGTCCTAGTCAACTGGTCCACTTATTGGTTGATGCGTGCTTAGTTGACCATAATTCTGATTGGTCAACTCAATTTTTTTCCACATCGATTTATAGTCTATGGTTAATTTCATCAGGAGGAATGTACCAAGTGCTAATGGGGGGGTTTTCAGAGCACCCTGTTTCACAGGTATAATTCTGCCTGAGAACATTATGCTTGTTTTCACCATTTTGGATTCGCCCAACCCACTGGAGACCGGCTGGAGACACGAAGATTGAAGAGTGTCGACGTTAATCAATCAACATAATATTTGTGTTTAATTGCCTTCTTGTGCTGATATCAGTATATTTTCATCTTGCCGAGCCGCGCGCGTCGTCCCCCAGGCCTAATTTTAAGAATGGACATACTCTGTTATTATTGATTTGCTATCAACACACCGTGACATAAAAATGTCCATTAGAAAATTTTAGTCATGCTTAAAAGAGCTCAGACTAAGGAGGTAGGGTGGCCTTTCATCAGCATTAGAAGGGCATTAATATCGGAACTGCGAGGACCTGGACGGATGTTTGGATACTGAACCATGTTGGTTCTCCTTGAAGTTTTAAAAGAGACAGTCATGGGAAGACTCCAGGAACTGAACCCACATGCGGCATTCTTGACACTACTACTACTACTAACACATCAAATAAAGACAACATTTTGCTGTTTCTATTCTGCTGAGTGAAATTTGGTCACCATTAGTCTTGTACATAAGTGACAGACACTACATAAAAACACAAACTACAAATAAGAGACAAACCTATGATTTAAAATTCAATATTATTTCAGTTTTATCTGTTTATGACTCTCAAACGCAAAAAAAACACAATATGACTGATACTATCATAGTAAATGCATCAGGTGAAGTGTAATGGGAATAAAGATAAGTGGAATGACTCTGAAAGCTACGTGGCAAAAAATTTTAAATTTCATGTCCTACCAGATCACCCTCTTCTTCTTCCTCTTTTTTGGGTTCCTTGAGCTCGTCATCAGGATTGAAGTCTTCCATTTCAACCTGTTAGCACAGGTAAAAGTTCAGTGAGGTCAGTCAGTGATTAAAGACTACAATAGCACAGACATCCTTATGTCGTTAAGACCTTACCTCCTCTATAGCAGCATCCTGAAGCAGGGACCGGACATCTAATCGCACCATGTGGCGTGGTGAAGGCTCCCAGTTATTGGACATCTGTGAATATAGTACGACATTAAGACTTGTATACTTATCAGTATTACTTTAGTGCTGACTGAGAGAGCTAGCTCGATGGAACAGACCTTCATTATCTCTTTTAGACTGCGACCATGGACATTTCTCTTTGAACAGGTCTGAGTGTCTGCAGTGATTTCAGCCAGGTACACCTTCAAATCAGAAAATCTCTTTAGCTTCGTGTCAAAGGGTCAAACTCTATTTCAGACTTGTTTATGAAAACAACTCACCTCAAATCCTTTGGTTTTGGCAGCGCTCCAGAACTGATCAAAATGTTTAACCCTGTCATTAATCGTGTCCAAGATAATGAAGGGGAAAAAGCCATCGTCCAGCGTTTTCTTAAATGTTTTAAGCATGCTGCTTCGGTAGGTGTCCTCCATCTCTGGTTCATACTCATACTCCAAGACCTGAAAGACGATTTTGTTTGTCTTACACATCAGCTACATTTCATGATGCTCTGTAACACTGACAGTGCTAATCTGTACACACTCACTTTGTTTTTGACCCTCTTCCCAGTGTCGGGGTCTTTTTGAACTTTTTCAACCTCTGTCATGAAATAGTCATCCAGGACTAGAACTCTTGGAGGTGCACCGCCACAGTCAACTTCCTTGTCCTAAATAATGTCGAGAGGATTGAAAGACAATTAGGTGTTTCTATTTGCTTTGATAAACAAAGGATACTGTAAAACATGAACAGGTTCTAGAGTAATGTTGATTTATGTCATTCAGGTTTAGCTGGGTTGTATTGTATGACTAGTACATTATGACTTGCTAGTACAACTCCACTCACCCGTATGAGCTTTGCGACGTGGCTTTTTCCACTTCCTGGGAGCCCTCTCATGATGATAACAATCTGTCGACATGATCCACAGTATAACTACTCACAACTACATGACTGGCAATAATTTTTTGACATGAAAAAAACACTTTTTATAAATTGTGTACCCTCTCGGGCCGTGACGATCTCCCCGGCGGTTTGAGTATGTCGTCAATATTCTTGATTTCTGGCTTCTTCTCGACTCGAGGGGGGGGCTGAGGTGGAGGTGGGAGGGGAGGTGCAGCAGGAGGTCCTCGTTCTTCTGGATAACTTCTTCTATCCACTGTATGATATTTAAAATTCAAGTATTTTGCTAGATAGTACGGAGCCTGGGAGGTGACATTACCTTTTTTTTTTTTTTTTTTTTTTACACGTGCGTTATTATACCGTAGGTGTGATTTAACTATTCATTTATTAACGAAATCACGTCCTGCAAGTCCAAATAGCGCAGATGGCAGAGTTGCTGTGCTTTAAGGATCCTGATGATGTGTCTCATACCAAATGTGGCTAAGCTATAAAGTATCTCTTTGTGAGTCATACTTAAATGAATGAAAATATTGATAATACGCTCTCTGTCCATGACACTGCACTTCTTCTCTCACAAATGAGGCGGGTGGAGGATTACAGAAACACACGTGCAATTTAGAAATAAAACCCACGTACAAGATGCTAAATCATACGTGCAAATTTAAAAGAAAAAAGTTCATGTCATCTCCTGGGCTCCGGAAAGATAGTTTTCCTTTTTTAGATTATAAATCTACTCCTGTGGTTAGAGATTTATTTTGAACTACCTCTCATCTGATGCAGAAACAGACATTTGGAATTATGTACTGGGAAAAATCAACACACAAAAAAACAGTTGAAGCATTACGAGGCTGACTCCTACCATAAGGTGAGGGGCTGTGGCTGTGGCTGTAACGCTCAGGCCCACTGTCAAGTCCACTCCGCTCGTATGGAGTTCTTTCATAGCCAGACCTTCCATAGTGGTCTTCTCGATCTCGGCTGTCACTTCGGTCCCTTTCTCTAATGTCTCGCTCTCTGTCTCTGTATCCTGAACGCCCCAGTGAAGATCTGCACAGGGAAGAGGCATTGATGGATTTTAGTATAACAGCTTATTACCTGGTTTCACACTGTCACACACTGATGACTAATCACAATGCACGGCACAGTGTGTTCAAGTACCTTTCATCAACCATCGACTGTGTGCTTGAAGCGAAAACACACAAATAGAAAAAAAAATTACACGTCCATGGAAGCAGTACATTTCCCAAAAAATAGGGAAAAGCTCAGGGCACGTGTAACTTACCTTTCATCTCGCTCTCTCAGGGGATAGCGCTCCCTCTCATATCTGTCTCTCTCGTATTCAGGTGGAAGCTTTTCCCTGTATAATTCCCTCTCTCTGCTGTAATCCCGACGTTCCAAGTAAGGGTCTGATCGTCTGTCATAGTACGGATCTCTGCTGTAAGGATCTCGGAGACCAAGAGGCTCTGAGAGAATTTAGAAGGTTTGTCAGTGAATGACTATTCTACAGCAGAAAAAGCTTAATGTGCTTCAGGTGAGACATGTGGTCTTTTCAAAGCTGAGACCCACCTTTTTCATAACCCCTGTCTGATGGCAGTGGGTCAGGCCTCAGTATAATTCTCTCACCATAGGAGATGCGTTCAACAGTGGCTCCAGGCTCTGAAACAGCGAGTTAACATCACCAAGAAAGGCTTGACAACGAAGCCTGTGTTTAACATTAAACCGAGCATATTTGTCAATCGAACTACTCATACCGTGACCATGCCCGTAATCCACAGTCTTTGGAATCACTTGATGTGTGGATGCAGCAGGAAGAGACGACTGGTAATTTGTGACTGGAGGCTTGGTATCCCATGATGCAGGTTCAGCTCCTACTGTTTGTGCAGCTGCAGTCATGCCCTACAGAAGACAGATAAAAATCCAATAATCAATCAAAAACTGTCAAAGAGAACATATGCAAATCTAATAGTCAAAAAAACAACTATTTCTTTAGTTGTTCTTATTTCCATTTCTGAAGCAACATGCACCACGTTGTGGAAATGATATTCTTGATAACCTTTTCATTATTCCAACACAGATTTTTACTGACAGGGTTTAAACCATAGACTGTATATACTATGGACAACTTGGCTCCGCCTTCAGTCATCATACAAATTTGAAGCTGAAAAGCTCTTGGTGTTTCTGGGATTTTCTCCACTTCCTGGAACCACTACTTGCACAGTAGCGTTGTACACATTCAGCGGGAGAGTCACTGTGATGACACTCGGTCAAACAGCAATCTTCGTATGCTCATAGGCTGTATCAAGTGTCAATCATAGAAAACATGAACCCCCTAATAACTTTCAAAAATGGAGCTGCACAGAAAAAAGAGGACTTGAGCACAAACCAGTCTGACAGTAACTATATTGCAAGCTGGGGGTTGAAAATTTGATATTCTGTGTAATACATTTCTAAAGTTTGTCCACAGCTCCATAGGGATTGCTGGAGGAGGTGGGATTTATGACCTATACTGCAGCCCGTCACTAGAGGGTGCTGTTCTCGGAGTGGCTTCACCCAGCTAGGAGGCAGACGGCGTCCATTCTATATATTGTCTATGGTTGAAACGTGTAGCATATGTAGAAATATAGCACATCACCTTTAGAACATTCCTGACATCTGCTGGGATCTCCAAACCAAGAAGACCAGCAGGAAGCTCAGGCAGGACATCAGCTGATGCAGGCTGAGGTTGTTCAGTACTCGCTGTCTTCCCCTCCTGTAATTCTCTGTAGACCCAAAACGATTTAAGTTCACCAAAAACTCAAAAACAGAAAGTTGGCCACAAAAGGGGTGATATATGAGCAAAAAAGGGAAAGAAAAATGCAGAAGTGCAAATTTATGAACTTTCTTGGGTGTCAATTTGGATTAAAAATCCAAGAATCACTCAGACTACAGAGTACATGTTTTAAAGTGTAGATGAACATCTTTAAGTGCAGTGCAAAGCATTGGTAGGTCTGAAGTTCAGATGTTCAGACTCTGAACATCTCATTTCTCTTTTCAATGGTACTGTAATGCAAGCCACTTAAAAAAAAAGATCATTCATTTGGATACAGTCAGGCTAATGCTTACTTAGCGCAGGATACATGTTAGCTGTGTGGTGCCTGCAGGGCGTGACAGCTCTGGCTTGCCTTGTTGTTGTGATTACATTAACTGCGTCTTTCTTACAATTGTTTTAAATTTGTATTTTTTTTCATACCTTAATGGGATATTCCGGCATAAATTTAAGTTATGGTCAAACACACCGTAACACCAAGATAGACACCCTCTAGAGAGATGGATATTGCCTACTGCTTGTTTATCTAGTTATACCATCTTCAGCAATGACCGCATGATAGCAATACACAGTGGTCTACGTCTCCACGTGCAAACCTCAACCAAAAAGCCACTCTATAGACACAAATAATGCTCAGAACAGCACCTAACTTCATCAACAGTACATATAGGGTCCCAGCCATAGTACTAGACATCAAACATCTTTTTAGCTTTGCCTGATTTCTTTAGTAAAGAGACCATAAGAAGCTAATGACTGCCAGGCTACAGAGTGAGAGACACCATTTAGAATCAAAATAAAAGACAAGTCTTGATTTTTTAAAAGGACATTATCTAAAAGCTTCAAAAGCCTGTTACTAAATGTAAGCGGTAAAAGAGCTTAAATCTTTCAGTTTTCTATTACACAGGGTAAATATAGTCGGTATAGTCATAGCTGTAGTAGAAGTATTAAATGTAACTTTTAAAACAGTTGATATTAACTAGTTAGACAGACAGACAGACATGCTTTGGGATACCAAAAAAGGTTGGCTTAAATTTTTTTTTCCTATTATCAATATCAATCATTATAACTGGGATCATGATTTTTGCCATAATCAAGCAGCACTAATCAGTTCAGTGTTTTCCAAGGAAAGAACGTGGTGAATTTATACTTTTTAACTACTATTATGGCACCACAACCAATGTGGTGTAAGTGCTGTATCAAAATCAGTCAAGTGTAGTAGAAAAGGTGTGGTAAATGGGGTGTGATGCAGTGCGTCTAAGGATTATTTTCATAAATAATGAGCTCACTCACATCTTGGTTCGAGCCCAGATCACTTAAAAAGCTTTACACATGTATTCTAGATGGGTATGATATTGTAAAGTCTTGTTTCTCAATAAAAAATACGCATTAAGTATTTTCCCAAATGCAGCAGGTACTGAAAGCTCCTATTACTGCATGTGGCTACAATTATCAATGACAGTCAAGGATTCTTTAGGATGTCAATACTGCCCTCGAGAAGAAGTAACGTTTGATATGCCCTGCCTTTAATAAGCATTGTCAGACTCATGTGAATGATGACATTTTCACGGTGCTTTCATGCCTTTTACTGTACTGGGTAGCTCAAACTCAGAAATTGAGTTTGAGTTTCAACTGAAATGACATTCATCACAAGATGTTGACTGTTCAAAACATTTCAAAATGGACCTTAATTAACACACAGACACCAGCTGAGCAAAGAGAGGGGCAGAGAGATGGATGCAAAGGACAGAGAGGAAATATTTCCTGCAATCTGATATATGATAATTGACATAGAGCAAACGTGTCATGTCATAATATGTAGTCAACACAACTTTGGAAACCAAAAATAAAGAAGTGTGCAAGCCATTTCTTCTACCAAATAACTTCAGCGTAAGAGCTATGACAGATTGGGCTTTTCCTTTGGAGAGCCTGCAGAAAGTACTAGGCTCGCCGCTCACTGTATCTTTTCTTCTCATAACATAGTTAGCAAAGCAAACACAGCCTTCAGCTTTTAGCTTTGTTTTATTTGTTAGCTTTACTTTGATTCATCTAGAGACTGGAGTTGTTTTGATACCAATACCTCTATGAGTATTTGGTATTGGCCAGTTAACAGCCAGTGCATTATTCAGATACTACAGAATACACAATCGGTTATTTTCAGTGTCTCCAACTTACCTTATAAGTTTCAGCTCTTGAGCAGCTTTCAAGATGATCTCATGTTGGCGTTGTGAGAGAGCTAATACATTGGTTCCTTGTGGTGCTGGATCAACTGAGCTCTCTGACAAGTTTGTTACAGGTGCAGCAGGAGGTACCACTTGAGGTCTATCCAAAGGAGATTCTCCCCTGCGCTCTTCATAGCGACTCACACGGTCTTCGTAGTCAGCAGGATACCCTCTCTCTGGTGGTGGAGGGAGTCTCGCAGATCTGTCCCATTCTGGCGGTGGGGGCGGTAGTGGCTCCGCCCTGTATTCTCGAATTCTAAGCTCTCCTCTTCCCCTGTCACGGTCATCGTAGGGAAATGGAGGACCTCTTTCCCTTTCTCTGTCTCTTTCCTCTGGCCAGTCTCTGTCTCTGTAGGGCTCTGGTGGTGGCTTGCGAGGGGGATAGTCTCTTTCAACATGAATACGCTCTCTGTCCCACTCAGACTCATAATACTTAGCTTCATGTCTATGTTCTTCAGGTGGATAGTCTACTGGGGGCCGCCAGCGATACCCATCTTCCCCATGACCATAATCCTCTACATAACCCTCTTTATAGTCCTCCTCATATTCCTCATGTGTTGGACCAGGCCGCCACATACCTCGAGCCATTCCTCTACCCATAGGTCTCCTTCTCATTCCTCCTGAATCTATTATCTCATGTGGAGGCATAGTGGGGCCTCTACCATGTGGTGGTTCCCAACCTAACTCTCCCTCCATTCCTTCATCATATGGTGGCTCCTCCATCAAATCCAACATTTCATGAGGTGGTAGCGGGACACGACTCCTGCCTCTACCTACACCAGGGTGCACTGGATGGCCGTGAGGGTCACGGTACAGCATTGCTGGATCCATTTCTGCATCATCACCCTCCATCCCATGGCCTAAGAGATTGTGATCCATTGGCCCATGTGGTGGGTGTAGGGGGTGTCCACGTCCTGGATGCATAAAACCAGGATGCCCTCGTGGAGGACGACCCCTACCAGGTGGAAACGGGGGTCTCATTCCTCTCATTGGAGGTCTCATTTCCCCCCAGTTATGTTCACCTTCCTCTGGATAATTGGCTGACTCAGGGTCTTCCCAGGGCACGCCAGTTGTTTCTCCTCTTCCCATAGGTGGACCTCCTCTTCCCATAGGTGGTCCACCTCTTCCCATAGGTGGTCCACCTCTTCCCATAGGCGGTCCCCCTCTTCCCATGGGTGGCCCCCCTCTTCCCATGGGCGGTCCTCTTCTGTCCATAAGTGGTCCACCTCTACCCATGGGTGGTCCACCTCCTCCAAAAGGAGGCATTCCTCTTCCAATAGGTGGACCTCCCCTTCCCATCGGTGGCCCCCCTCTACCCATTGGTGGACCTCCTCTTGCCATAGGAGGACCACCTCTCCCCATAGGAGGGCCCCCTCTCACTCTGGGAAGTCTTCCTCTCATCATTGGAGGCATTCCTCTTCCTCGATAAGGTCCTCCCATGGGCTCCTCATAATACTCTTCTTCAGCTGAGAAGTGGTAGTTCTCTGGCATCCACATTTCTTCAGGGGGCACCTCTGACTCCCCACCACCATACTCTTTGTATGAAGGATCCTCCCATTGATAGTCTTCCTCCCCTTCTTGCATCTCAAAGTTCTCTTCAGGTTGCTCGTAGTCATAGGACATGTCTCCCATGTCTTCCCCAAGTGGTTCAGCGTTAGGTTCCTTAAGCTCTTCTGCGCTCTTTTGCCCTCGTCCCCGTCCAAGGGGTGTTACTGGGACTGGAGGCTGACCACGTCCCCTTCCAAGGGGAGCCCTTACAGGATCTGGTCTTGACTGCATTTGGACAGAAGCCTGCAGCCCTTGTTGGTTTCCAGAGGGCTTTGGAGCATTTGGGGGTTTACTGTTTATTGTTGGTCCTTCTGGTTTTAGGGGCTTTTGTGCAGCAGAAGCATTATTTGGCTCTGTTGCAGATGGGGCAGTTACAGAGGATACGTTGTTGCCAGGTTTGGATTTTTCACTATTGTTAGAAGCATTAATAGTGTTGAGTTCTTCAGGTGCTGTTTTTGTTTGCAAGGTCTGAGGAATAGGATCATTTTGGACAAAGAAGCCTTCAGCTCCAAGCAAGTTATCATCTGTCATGTCTTCAGCATTTCGCTTTTTATCTTGATCCAAATCATTTTTTTCTTTTTCAGTCTCTGGCTTAACAGTTGTTCTTCCTGTAGTATTGGAATCTGTATTGGCTGGTTGTTTACTGGGTGGCTCTGCCTTAGGTTGGGGACCTTGCTGTGGCCTAGGTGGGCGTTCGAAATGGGGCTGAGGGCCTGAGGGCCTCGGGGGCTGATCGAACCTAGGCTGCTGCCCAAATCGAGGTTGGTCAAATCTGGGTGGACCATCAAAGCGTGGCCTTGGTTGGTCAAATCTAGGGGGGCCATCAAAGCGTTGCCTTGGTTGGTCAAATCTGGGTGGACCATCAAACCGTTGCCTTGGTTGGTCAAATCTAGGGGGGCCATCAAACCGTTGCCTTGGTTGGTCAAATCTAGGGGGCCCATCCAAGTGCTGCTGTGGTTGGTTGAACCTCTGAGGATTATCAAAACGTTGCTGTGGCTGATCAAACCTTGGGGGGCCAGAAAAACCTTGCTGTGGCTGATCAAATCTTGGGGGGCCATCAAAACCTTGTTGTGGCTTATCAAATCTTGGGGGACCGTCAAAACCTTGTTGTGGCTTATCAAATCTTGGGGGACCATCAAAACCTTGTTGTGGCTGATCAAATCTAGGGTTGCTTCCTCTGGAATCATAAATTCAAGAGAAAATGTGACATAAGACATTAATTGAATGAAAAAAGCTGGATAGTATCAAGGAAAGCACATCTATCCTAACATAAAGCAATGCAAATGAAACATATTCATTCAAAACAAAGGAAAACTTTGTTTGCAGGGATTACATTTTAAACAGCATTTTGTCACTTTTCATAGAAGAACTTTAACAAATTGTAAGAAACCATTTCTACTGACCGTGGACCTCTTATACTATTGAAGCCTGGTTGTTGAACAATGCGGGGACCTGGGGGTCTGACAATGCCAGCAGGGCGAGGTCCTCCCACTGGAGGTAGAGCAGATGAATCTGACTGTGGTCCAAAGCCAGTGGGTGGCCCTTGAGGTCTGGTACCAACAGCAACAGGGGAATGCTGCATACCAGGTGTTGTTGACTGCTCCTGCTTCATCTGCATGTCTTGTCCAGGGTACTGGCCATACTGTCCTATCATCCCACTGTTAAACTGGCTTGAGGCAAATGGCACCATGGCAGTAAGAGTTGCCACCCTTTCCTGGAGGTGTGCATTGGTGGCGTTCATCTGATCCTGCCACTGCTGCCACTGGTGCTCGTAATCCTGCAGTTGGTCTTTGTGGGGATAGGTTTTGAACTGTTCTTGCCACAGAACAAAGGAGTGATCCCAGTCTTGGAATAAAGGGGTGAATTGCTGCAGTTGCATTTCATAGTGCCTCAACTGCATTTCAGCTGACATTGACTGTAACAAAAGACATTGTGAAAGAGGTGAAATTTATATTTAGTGTAGTTACCAAGAAGCAACATGTCAAAAAAGACAACACTTGTGGAATTCGTCATTTTTAATGGTTATTATGGCAGAAGATCAATATGGTGGTGGGACTTTATGGTAGGTCTAACAAATACTAATAATAGTTGTGATTTTGATTAGGGCAGGTTAGTCTGTTATTAAAAAGCACAGACCTTGAAATTAAGCTTCTGATCAATACATATTAATTAGAAAAGTATTGTTATGCCCACCGCCCTTTCTTCTGTGTAGCCTAACAATCCTATTGTGGAAATCTATGTGTATGTGTGTGTATGATTGAGTTTTTTTTTCTCTCCATTTCCTGAAACCGCCATGCCTGACTCTTAAATCCAGTGATTTGAATCAGTAACCTCATAGAGTTAAAACGGTGAGTAAAGCCATCTACCTGTACATTTGCATTTTGCTGAATGAGCTGTTGGTATCGTTCCAGGACCTGTTGAAGCTTTTCATGCTGCTGCATCAGAGCCTGATATTGTAAACCTGCTCGCTGCTGCTGCAACTGTTGCCACTGCGCTGCTGCAGATTGTAACTGCTGCATGCGTGCAGCCTCCTCTGGATCCTTTGGCACCTCAGGCTGTGAACATAGAACAAGTGAGGATTAAAAAAAAGCATCTCGTTTTGAACTCATGACATAAATTCAAAGAATCTGTGATGAAAAGGATGAATATTTCATCCAAGTTGAAACAAATCATGACAACCAGCACATTATAGACACATTTAACCTGCAACTCTAAAATGTATTTTAACAGGCCTGGGTATCTCACCAGTCATCAGTTAGGTGTATTATTCATACTGACACCCAGGAAATTTTGAATGCTCGGGATAAAAATAAGTATTTGAGTGCATTTATGTATGGTTGCAAGCAACAGGCAAAGTTCTCACAATGATCATCACCAACAATACCAAGGGAGAGATTAATGGAAGTTCTTTGGTCATGTGTGACAGAGTAGGTATCAAAAGTGCATTCACAAACATGACGATGAAGATAGTGATGATAACACAGTGGTTGCTGGGACTTACTGTATCTGTAAATGCAGACGTTTCCCCTGCATTTTCACTCTGTAAATTCATCCAAAAAAATGCAAACATTCTTTATTTTCTAGTTAATCTGATTAAGTAAATTTGGCTAAACTAAGCTTTCTGAATGAACCAGGGCCACAGGAACAGATGATGTTATTGTCACCAAAACCTTTATGAGTCTTTGCAAGTCAAGGTAGTTTCTTAACTCTATATAGGTAACCTTACTCACAGTGCAACTTGACATTTGGTCATAGGTTCAAGTGCGTCATGCAAGTAGTTGAGTAGACTCAAAACGCAAGAGAAGAGGAGCAGACAGCAGAGTTCCAATACTAGTTGCTTTTCAAATCACAGTTGTTGTTTTTTTTTTTTGTTTTTTTTTTTACATTTCTTAAATTGTTGTTTGCAGTCCCATTCCACTTAAAAACATAAATTACTCAAGGGTAGTTGGAAGACTGTGCTCCATTTCTTGAAGAGTCACAATTTAAAATAATTTTTAAAATAAATTTATTTCTTAAATACAGAATAACTTCCAAATGCAAGAATTTTTATTGACAGATGTCTGTCACCTTTGAGAAGTACTTACCCGTCCCTCTTCTGGAGGCGGAGGGGGTGCTGGAGGTTCCTCTTTTGGGGGGGGCGGAGGTGGTGTGCCCTTAGGGGGTTCTGATGGAGGAGGAGGAGCTCTTTTACCATGAGGTGGAGGTGGCACAGGACCTTCTTTTTGATTCTGTTTGGCCTTTTCTTGTTTCAGCTTCTGAAGATTTTGAAGATGTTTTTTGTACCAAAGTTGCTGTTGTTGCTAGGAATCAAGTGGAAGATGACATCTGTCAGACAAAACAAACTGGGAAACCAGTTCACATCATCTCCACATTTTCCACTCCATAAAGTTGGTATCAAAAGATGAGTTAAATGTAGAAACCTCTCAAGGGATGTCTGAATAAAGATTTCTGATTGAAGGTACATGATACTTGGATGCATGGATTACAAAGTGTAGCCTTGTGACAGACACTGATATTACATTTAATGAAAATAATGTGCAGCTACATCAACACAATGGGGCTTGGTGGTCTTTACTGCAGACAAGCAAACAAGAAATCTGTAATTAACCCTAGAACACCATCGCCGGGTAAATTTTCACCCGACCAAACATGTTTACGTGATTTTCATTATGTTGTGTTTGTCTGAGAATCATGGGTCCCTGGGTAGCTTCAGCATAGCCTTTGACATCTTTGAAGGCATATTTGTTTCCCTGATCAAAAGCCTGCTTTTTCCTACAGGCACGTATTCGGGTGATTTTCACCTGGCAATAGTGATAAAGGGTAAGTAGGTTTGGGTGGATGTGATAGCTGCATGTAGTGAATAAGGTCAGTAATAGTGGTCCTGGAATTTGCATGCTATCTTTATTTAGCGCAATGGTTATGAATAACTATCACAATGTAGTGATTTTCAAGGGAATTCATATGGTAATAAGAAATATTTTACTCAGCTGGTCATTTTTACTCACTCAAAATATGCCATATTTTGGTTCTCTCTCCTGCAGCTGTTATTGTGCCAAGGACCCTGAGTCTTCATCAGGGAAGACTCACATGCCCCAGGATTGGGTGGAACAGAAACTGAATTTACAGTATATGTATGTATGTGTATATATACATATATATATAAGGAATTTTTTGTTCATGAATTCCTAATTTTAGTTATTTTGTTGCATTTTATATGGTCCCCTCATGGCATGTATTGTCCTATTTTGATGACAAGTACTTTTTCTTGGATGTATTATTTCGGGTAAAAATCAGCCGGCGAAAGTGATGGTGTTACTAATTTTAGCGATAGTCTTCTAGGGTTAATAAAGGTCAAGTAAAAAAAGTGAAATCCTTACTTGCAGATGCGAAGCCTTATCTTCGTCCGATAGAGGTGTATCTGTTTTGGGGAGGTCCTTGGCCTCAGGAGCGCCGGTGCTCTCAGGTGGTTTCACTGAAGCTGGCTCTGGAGGAGGAGGGACCGTTGTCGGCTCCTTGGGCATGGAACGCGGTGGAGGTGGAGGAGGCTGTTGGTGACCCGGTTGAGAAGGAGGTGGGCATCTGGCCGCAGAGCCAGGGGTGTCATCTTGTTTGAAGTAGGACTGAGCACCAACACCGCTGTCTGAATGCACCGGTAACGTTGACTCTGAATGCCACGATGGCCCCGAAAATCCCCCCGACTGTCCCCCAGAGTACGTATTGCCACTGGTACCGTGGTGTAACACTGACTGAAGCTGTTTCTGGTGCAGCATCTGCAGCTGCTGCATCTGTTGGAGGTGTTGCTCCTGGAGAGTGGAGAACAGAGAGCCGCCGGCCGAGGCATCGAAGCCGCCAAACGCTGCGGCCGGACCGGCGTGACCACCCCCAGGCTGCTTACGAGGTCCAGGCCCCCCATAGTTTTGCGACTGGGATCCACCAAAATTCCCCCAGGAAGGATACATTGTTAAAAGTCGGTGCAATGTCCACGGTCTTTGTGCTTACATAAAGCCGGGCCCGTGAGGCTACAATTGCTAACAGCTAATACGTCTATATCACGCACAAAAATTGATTACTACATTTTCGGTTTCTGATTGGGATCCACCGAATTGAGAATAATCTTGAACCCAAAACCTGATAATCGAAGTGATCATCAATTCGTGGAAAGAAAACTTCTACCCTGGTTGAATGTGATACACTTTAAGTTGATGGAATCTATTCGTGTTTCGGTGCGAGGGACACACTACTGACGGAAATACGTCTTCTTCGTCTTCTTCTAGTATTTCCGGCAGTTTCAACGCTACTATGCTAATTACTGCCGCCTACTGGTCAGACTTAAAAAAATTGAATTATAAACAAAAAAACAAGGCACTTATTTTTCATAAAAGAAAATTATAGAATATTTGCCTTAGATTGAGCACGAATAACATTAAAAGAGAGAGAGAAAAAACAACACAATTTCAATGTTAGAGGCCATTCTATATCAACATTTTCCTCATTAAAAACACCAAACAAAATATTTCCTGCTGATAAAGGGAGGTCAATGTTTTTGGACTGCAACCAGCTCCACATGTTACTCCAGAAGGGATGTACAGAAAAAAAAACGTCCTACTGGTAAGACTAGGTGTCAAAAATCTCGTCTCATACTATCAAATACAGTCGTGTACCATGTAAAACTGTAAAACTGCTGCCATAATCTGCTGGTGGTTGTCATGGACCAAACCAATCCCTAGTCTGGTTGTGTATTAAATAACATTTCAGATGTGTACATAGAGGGCTTAAATTCAAATACCTTGTAGGCTATGTGTACACATACTAGGCCAATAAAGAAGATTCTGGTGTACTTATGCACCCTATGCTGTTTTTACTTGGAGCACTGCCCAAAAAATGTTTACATACTGGAGAGATACATATTCTGCATATGGTTAATTATTGCAAGAAAATTAGAAAATTATTACTGTGAACTCGATGAAGGCACTTCATCTAATCTAGTCTACATATGATGGAATATGTAAAAGTTGATGCAACTGAAGCTGAACATTTTTCAACAGAGATAGTCTCAAGTGAACTATGGTTTATTTGAATGTCTGAACTCTTAGATATGTAGATCATTTGTCAAGGAAAATTACAAAATATTTTTAAAGCCTTGACTGATATTTAAATAAAGTTAAAAAAAAATTTCTCCCAATCAGTTTAGTCTATTTCAGATCATAAAAAAGAGTTTGAAAAATCCAAACTTATCAACATATCCAACAATTTTAAATTACACCTTTATTCTTAGGTTCTCTATCACATGGCATCTTTATGGTCCGGAACAGTGTAAAACGCATTCATTCTGTCTTCACAGTAGATACATTTTTCTGTAGGCTGTTGTGTTTATGAATCCGAAGCAGTGTGCTATTAGGACCATTGTGCCCAAATTTGCGTCATGTTATCAGTCATGTCTACTCCATCAAATTAAAGTGATTACATTTTATGTCAGAAGATATCATCACAATTAATAGATTTACCCAAAAAAACAAATGCTACTCTACTCTATTTATCAATTAAATTATTTTCTTTAAGTTCTGATTACAAATCGCTCATCTTTCTCTTCTACATCTTCATCTTCTTTTTAAAAAATGTCGTTATTAATATGACGACTGAGTCATGATAGTTACTGTATTGACCTTTATTCACAAACTATATTTACAGTACATCAAATACAACAGGAGAGATTTTTCTTTCTGAGTCACCGTCAACCAACCACAAAGTATGATGCTGTAGAGCTGAACCTGGAGTTTAACACAAGAGGGAGACATTTCCAAAGACATTTTATTAAACAAAGAACATATTACTGTGTCAGTGATGGTCTAAACATCATATTAGACAACACCAGTGATCATTAAATCATAGCCGTTTTAGGAATTGTTTATTTCAATAAAATCTTTGCTCTGAAAAATATAGAGGCTGCAAAGTGAGGTATCATGACTTTGGATAAAATCAATCAATTTAAAAATATCATTTATTATGATATATATTCTGTATAGTTTAATAAATAAACAACCTTAAAATATTTCAGAATACCCCTCCCAGCTTGTGTGTCTATTCAGACTCCAGTATTTGGCTGTCAGAAACTCAGGGATCAGCCTCTGTTTCACATCAGTGAGGGCAGGGTGGGAGTGTAGAACCATGGGAGGCAAAAGACCAGCGACTTTAGGCTGCCCTTGAGGTCTGATACACATAAGAGTATTTTTTCTCTTAAGATCACCAGTAAATCTGTATTAATTTTGACCAGAACCACTTAAAAAGAATCGTTAAAGCGAATTAATCAAGCCCATCCTGTTTAATGTCTCCCGTTAATTAGTTTGTCAGCAGTGTTTTAATATCGCCTAATGACTTCATATTTCACTGATGACATTAAAGGGGTGTTAAAAGAGGGGAAATGGCCCATTCAGGATTCAGTTCCTCCGCTTAAGATGCCCTCGATGAATAAGACAAGGTCATGTAGGCCTAGCCTTTAGGGAGAGATACACTATCAGGGGATGGGGCTGGGAGAAATCCCATAGAGGAGGCTATCTCCCCTCTAAAACAGCATGACGGGCACAATGTGATACAGTTCTGCTTTAGAACAATACACTGCACAGGGGATTCATGATACAGCACAGGGCTGCCATGCTGTACAGGATGGCAGGATAGAGCCACAGTGCTCATTAATACTGATACTAAATGCCTGAGACCTTTTAGATTGAAGATGACTGATTGTTCATCTGTTCTTTTATTTTGAGCATTAACAATAATCATTTCAAGTATTATCCCCAATTTTGCTGAATATAAAAGAACAAAAAAAATGCATAAGAAGTTAACACTTTTCAATCTTCATCAGCACTTTCTGAAGCTTTCTAAGCAAGAACAAAGAAATCAGAAATCGTAAAGTTGCAGCTCCCAGTATTGAGGACACTGCATTTTCTCTGTGATGAAAATCCTATGTTAAACAAAATGCTCAATGGAGGCTAATGGATCCCGAACAAGTCTATGCACTGCTTTCAAAATGCTTTGTTTGACAAATCAATTTTCCCATAACCCGGTGAGGAGAAAAGTGATGCGGATTGATCGCCCCCCCTGACTTTGTTTCCAGAATATTGTTTGATGGCTGGATAGATTAATTGGTATGACATTTGAAAGCCTGCTCTTGACTGTCAGCATCCAAGCTTCTGTGTGCCAATCGAAGCTTGGTCTAATTGTCTCCTCTATAATACCTCACTTCACAAATTAGAGATGCTGCTTCTATAAACTATTCCCAATGTAAGAGCAAACAACATCACACTGCTCAATCAGCCGCTGGTTTGAATAGGGGTGATGCTGTGTTGATAAGATAGAGTGCATTAAAGGGCATCACATAAAGTGCTGTGCCAGCACATCTCCCTCTCAGCACAGTGGATGTAAAATATACAAATAAAATACCATCAGCTGCTGCTGCAGGTAAATACATTTCAGGCATTTTTAATCTGCAAAAGGAGGAAGTATTAGAATTTTGAGGGGGCGTTTTATTTGGATAAACTGTAACAAGGAAACAATGGGTAAATGATCTTAATATAAAACACTGCCAATGATGATTGTGTGGTGAAATGTAAATTTCAAGATCTACAGAATCACAATATCTCTTTCTCTCATATTTTTAATGAAGTAAAAAACAGTCCACTTTATTTAAAGAAAGAACATATACATAGACATTCCACAGATGAAAATTTAATTTAATTTGGCTACCCCAGTTTCAGGATAATTATGCAGGGATGCAGGATCAGCTTCACACTGTCATGGCTACTGGAACACCTAAATATCATAATCATCATTAAAATCCCAGTTACCTACAATCTTAAACTGTAATATGTTTTCTGTAATAAATGTTTGCTGTGTACTGTGATACCTGTCCTTCCTCTTATTGCATTTGTGTAATTTTGGTAAAGAAACATTATTTAATTCTATAATTTCATTTTATGATTTTTCTCTGGACTACAGACTATTTTTCTAATTCTCTCTTCCCTCCAAAATATTGTACAGGGCTCAATAATGTATCACTCATAAAAGCTGATACAAAAAAGAAAAATCTTTGGTTTTCATGGATAAAATACCAAAACATAAAACATCATCATCAGGATCATTATTAGTAAATATCCCAACCTGGTTCCAATGTAAAATAATAAAATGCAGCATATTTCATTCTTATTTAAAAGGAAATCAAAATAGAAATACGCTAACATGGCCTGGTAGTTTCATCATGCGCCCCACAGTCCTCATAACAGTGGACGAATCCCCATATTTTGTCTCTCGCTAGTTCTCTACCTAATACTGATAAAAATGCCAGAAAAATTTCTTTAGAATAACATTTTGGACATGCGTCAGCCTACCTCAAATGAAACAAGCTAGAGTAGTTATATTCCTTGTAGTAAACGATATAAAGTTTGCTGTTCTCAATGAGAACTATATGTATGAATTATAACACAGACAGGGCCAAAAAGGAAAACTTTGTGTGGTGGAAGTGTATCTTTGATATTGTTAGAGCATGCATATTAGAGTGAGTTTGACAGTTGCACATCAAAGTGTATTGAAATCCTTTCATGGCCTCAATTATTGTGTAAAAAAACCTGCAAATGGAAACATAATTGTAGTCCATACTAGTTTTCTGTGTAAAAGAATCAAATTTCATTGAATCAAATGAGAATATAGTATGAATGGTATCAGCCCCTTTTTTGTCCCACCATTTATTTATCATTCATGATGACTAATTGCCTGACTTGACTTCAATTTTGTGGGCTGGGTCTCTCTCTGAGCAAGCTGCTTAGCTGCCCACCTCCCTATCACCCCAACACACCCATTCGCCTTTGAAAAACTGTAATTGAATGAGTTTATGTCGTCACATTGATTAATCATATTAATTTGTACTTATTAGTGGGATGGTTGAAAGCGATGACAATTAGATTAATGAAATTAGTTAATTCTTTCTACCCACACCAACTCCCAACTATAAGAGAGGAAAAGGCATAGAAAGGGAGGCTGTTATGACAAAATTGGCAATCATGATTTGGCTGCTAATTGAATCTCTGCTTTTATTAATGATGAGGTTTATAGAAGGACCTTGAGAAAGGAATATTAATTGATTAATCAAAGCCCTGAAAATTAAGGGAGGAGTTTAAAAAGCAAAGGTCTGGATATCTCTACTATAATTGATTGTGCATCTTTTTACCTGTTTGATAAACAATACTGATTTGTGATGTCTGACTATTAGGCAGTTGTTTTAAGTCCTTTAGTGACTAAAATACTGGTAGATCATTTCTTCACTTGATGAAATCTTGTTTATGTTTCACAGCATGCGACTCAGCCTAACATAGCCTAACAAGCAACTTTATATAACCTAACACCATAATTCTTCTAAATATTGCACATTTGAGCTTGGGGGCCTATAAACACAGCCAACCACAAACGGTTTACAATGAGCAAGATATACCTCCAACCAAAGGGCCTCAATACCTGGAACCATCAAGTCAGATCTAACCCTGGCTGGAATATGGCTCTGTATATATATTGCTACACCTCCCCAAAAAATATATCTGTCATTTCTAAAAATGTTAAAGCCTAATATACCTACTCCCATATCTGTAATCGAGTCATCTAAGTGTGTTTCTGAGACAGCAAGAATATTAATATTTTCCCCATTTATCAAGGTTGTTATTTCATCAACTTTGTTTCTCAAACTGTTAACATTAATGTGAGCTATTCTTAAGCCCTTTTTTGGTAGGTTAAGCATCATGGTTTTCGGTTCATGTCCATACAATAATAATGCTGATAGTAGTACAGATTACTGATCTCATTAGAACTTCTCAAGTTGCTCAATGGCACTGATGCAAAGCCCATGGGAATTTTGTGCTGCGCCATTAAGTTTAATAAACACCTTGCAACTGGCAGTCCAAGTGGACTGTATTTTGCCTTTTTTTTTAAAGGGCCCTGGCTTTTCTGGCTATGTCACTATTTTTTTTGGTGAGGTGTTCATTTATATATACATTTGTGCCCTTCAACTTTCTACCTTGTTTCAGCAGGTTTGCCTTCTGTTTCCTGTTTGCAAATCGTACAATTATAGATGGTATTCAAGGCTCCAGTGAAGAACTTTGTGTTAACCTTTGGTCAAAGTGATGCTTCTTCCTTTGTTGATCTTGATGGATTGAATTTTCTCATCCTGCTTTCTTTTGACAATGGAATATATATTTATTGTGAATATTAGCAGCAAAATGTAAAAATTGCATATTCAGTATAGTTAATGGTTTAGTGTAATTACGCTCATTAGTCTGCACCAGTATTACTACTTGGTTCAATGAGTTATCAGTATATCTGTCATAATGGTAGGCCCAAATCACAGGCTGTATGTCGTATCTAAGCAGTAGCACAGCTATTCACCACTGCTAGTTTCTGGCGAATGCCCTCTTGCTGTAATGGCCTACTGCCTGGAAGTAAATAAACACATATGGCAGATGAAGGCATCTTGTTGCGCAACATGGTCTGACAGTATTTTGTCTGAGAAGAGGAAGAAGTAGTTGTGCATAGGCAGTGTCACTTACATTCAACACAGTCCACGATGTACAACCATCACAGTCATGTTGATGTTAACCTGAAAGGAGGGCAAAGGGCTGGTGGTGCTAGCTCTCCTACTGTTAGCTACATTCAGCAAACATCTGTTTTGGACATTTTTTAACTGCAGAATCTGTAGTCCTGTGTTTAGCCATCGCTGGATAAATTGTGCATACAACTGACTGCTTTCTGAGTTTTTCTTGGCTTTTCACTTATCGACATTTACATTTCAATCTGAATGACTGGGAAGTTAGTTGCTTCAGTACATCTCTATACTAGCAGTTGTTACAAGCATTAAAAATACAATACAACATAGAAATAGTCAAGATCATTACTTGTAATTTAAAAAAAAAATTTTTAACTTTTGGAGGGCATCAATGTTAATTTCAGTCTGCTTTATAACTGACTGAAAAACCTTCCCAGGAGCTCTAAGAAACACAATATTTTGTCATATGTCCAGTGAGCTTTGCAAAGGCGCAAGTTAATAATAGTGAAAGTACATTTATTGCCCTTGATAATATATTCTCAACACATGGCAGTTACTAGCAAGTGGCAAGTACTACCACTACAAACTGTTTTATATACAAAGTATTTGCAAAGATACCTATGAAGTTGTGTCTGTCAAATATGTATAGAGTGACCATATTCTGAATCCCCAAAAAGAGAACACTACTACGTGAGGTGGAGTTGTGGAGTTGCACGTAGCACAAACGCAAAACTTCCATATAAAACCCCGGACATTTGAATGATTATATCAACTCCCCCAGACAAGGCCAGACAGGCCAGACAGCCACCCAAAAAGAGGACATGTCCAGGTAAAAGAGGATGTATGGTCACCCCAAACATGTAGACAGGATGAAGGGGCCTCACTACAACAAACTGAAATTAACATTGATGCACAGACTCCATAATGTAAGGTTGGAAGTTCTACAGGGAGCCACACATCCCTGCAGGACTGTAGCCCTACATTCATCATGCCTGTTAACCTGTAGTAGAGAAACAAACTGCACATAAATATGTAAATATGAGTAAACAGAGTGTGAGATCCCTCAGGCCGATAGACTGCTTTGAATTTCATTACGCAACAAACTGTCCACTGGTTATAAACGATTCCAATGAAAAGGAAGTGATTGTTGGATATGATAAAGATGAAATGTAATAGTTTATGCCACCATGAATCTGATTATATCATCCATAATATTAGAAAGGCTGATAAGAGCATTTATGACTATTTGCAGTGTGTCTTAAAGAGAAGTGGGCTGTTTGATTTATATAAGCAGCTGGCTGGCTGCAGGTTCAACAGATTTGGTATAACTTACAGAGAAAGTAATGGGCTGTTTTATACTTTAAAGCATGGCTTGTCACACATTTGAGATAAGCAGAATTATGACTAACACTACCTGCATTTACAAAGTATACAATGTTAGATATGCATGCTGTGTAAATGTTGGTGAGTAATGCTTTTGTTTCCACGGGAGAAATATTAACTGTGGTGGCTAGATGCTATCTGCTCTATACAAAATAGTACAACAGGCTGGTTTCCACAGTCAAAAACATATAAATCCTGCTCATAGTGCTACTGCAGCATTAAAACATGATTCACCCATTCGATTAATGTATCAGAGATGCAATTGTCTCTCAAAGCTTGCATAAAATGTGATATTTTCCTATACATGGTAGTTAAAATGTACATTTGTACAGCACTGTATTTAGCATTTCTGCTCAGTACAGCACACCAAGTTTCAGGTCAATTTTGATGTCTTTAAGTTGCTTTCAGGGTACTGAAGACACATTAGTGTTTGGAAAATCCTTAAAAACAACAGACTTCATTTTAGCCTCAGAATCAAAGTTTTTTGTATCTTTGTTGTTTTACAGCTTTATATGATAGACAATCCACAAAAATAGCCTTAGGATGGATATAAACATGGACACAGCTGCTTCTCCAGTTGGTAGTGAGCTGTTTATTACTGATACAGTAGTGTTACATCCTTTGGACCCCCTGACTCACCTTCTGGATACCTTCTCCTTCTGCCAGATGGTGGCAGTTCTTACTATACAGACCTCTTAAGTGTTTTGTCGTAGTTTAGTCTCTTTGAGTGGCAGTTTACAAAAACACCAGGAATGCAGAAAAAAAAAATATTTGTAAAAAGTCAGTTTTGTAAATACATTGAATTCAGGTTTTGCTTTCGGAATTCCTGTCTGCATCATGATATGGTAGAAAAGTTGTTGTAGTAATGATGATTTGGGTCTGACCATAGGATTAATGATGTATTTCACCAAATGAGAGAGGTTTCTAGTTTTTTAGTGTTTTTTGGTCATTTGATCAGACTAAATTAATGGTTATATCAAGAGTATTGCACAAAGAGAGCCCATTGTTGTTTCCTACAATCCAAAGAGAGGTCAACAAATTTCTTGTTTCATCTGGCTAAAAATCCAAATTTGATTATTGGTCAGTAAACAAAGGCTGTAGATGCTGTTTTGATCAATTAGTTCATTAAGTTACTCATGTGTTAAGAATCACATTTTAATTATGGTAACTTTATCTTGATGTTATGATGCAAATCAAATGGATCCATTTCGCTTTAATTGCTTTGAACTGAACAAAGTGAATGTGCACACTGAACACCTGTGTGAAACTGCTTTTGAATGATCAATTTCAAATATCTGCTTTAAACTCCACATTCCTCAACTCGTCAGGTCATACTTAGTTGTAGCATTCGCACAGAAAATGATCTAAAAACAAATGCTCACCTTTGGATGCAAACTGTGAATATTTTACTTTCCTGATGTCTTCCTGGCAGGATCCAAACATCTCTGATGCTGAACGTATTGACAGCCATCAATGTTGGACTTGATCAAATGCTACCACAGCCGTCAGGGGCCATCAATGGTCAGGGCATCCTCATCGGCAGGATCCATCGTCTCTATTTACACAGTCCATCCTCTTTAAACTGCACTATTGATCTTGGCCTAGGTCATGGAGGTTTGGCATCAAGGTATAGGAGAAGGTAGGGGGGTGGTGGGTAGGAGAGAGGAGCCAAGAGGAAGAGAAAAAGGACACAGTGGAAGAGGTTTCCCCAGGGTGTTTCCTATGCCAGTTTCTTCTTATTTAGCATTTGACCCTGCTCTTGGCTTTACTACTCAATGCATCCATTTTATTTTCAGCACATAGTCAATGGCTGCCAATACTTTGAAAGAAGACATCCTCAACAAAAGCTTAAATAATCTTTAAATAAATAGATCTCTTTGAGCTCAAGATTCTCTTTTTTTGGCTGTCCAAATTATCCTTTTCCCTGATTTTTGTTACTTTAAGTCAGGTTGGGTATGACAACCAAAAAGCTCAGTTTTCAAACTATGTGTGCTGCTTATCCTAGTGTGACAGATGCTCTATACCTCCACATGTAATGTTCAGTCATGGGTATTCCTTGTAGTAACCTGTTGCTGATGTTGTGTTACAGCTCTACGCTTCACTCTATTAGCAACACCACAGATCCGATAAACCATCTGGCCAAACTCATGAAACAGATAGCAGCCTGTTAATGGAGTGAAAAACTGAAAGCAATTAATGTCACATTAGCACATCAGTAATAAAGCTTGCCCTCCAGCACACTGTGGTGAGAATAATTGGGTGGTTCACAATGAGAAGCATAAACAATCACAAACTAAGCCCTGATACACTGGCCGGAACAGGTCTGTGTGAGAGGAATTACAGGTAACACTTTTATCACTTGATGTGTAATGTCACTTTCAAGATATTTGTTCGGTTCTTCAGTCTGAAATCATTACAATTTTGGCCTCCTTGAGGAAATGCCATGAGGTCTAAAAACACAAGAGTTAAGTTAGCAACAATAGCTCTCATTAGCAGCTGTGTCTGGATTCTTTGCCGATATAAATTCAATTTCAATTCAGTCCCTTTAACCTTACCTTTTGGTGTTTGTTACATTTCTTTTGGGGGGGCTATAAAGGCAAAACTGTGTTCACCGGCTAATTGCAAATGTTCTCTGTCTACCATCTGATGCTAGGCAGTTTGCAAGACTAAAGACTGATCATGTCCCCCTGTTTTTTAGGCATTTTACTCAATATGCACCATTCATTCTAACTGTGATGTAATGCTACACAGGTAAGATAACTATAATCTAATGATAGCATTGTGTTCTTGATTTGCCACCTAGTCAACAAACCCTTTTCTTTCACTTTGCACTGACTGATCAACAACCAAGAATATCACAAGTTAAAAGCAGATGAGTTTTTGTCCGTATTACAGTTTGAAAAGATATACTTTGCAAATCTCCTGCCAAAAGCAACAGCTAATGCTAACATTCTATCTCGTGCTAAGCTTACAATGCTGTTTGATAGAGCTGCTTGATGAGCTGGCTACAAGGCAATTTCTTAGCTAACAGTAATGTTAATGGTCAAGCTTGGTTGTTGCTATGGTTGTGACTTAGCTTTAAGTTTCTCAAACATGATGGTTTTGTAATTCAGGTTTTTCAGTTGCTTAGCACAGATTTTTTAATGGTAAATAGGAAGCGACAACAAAGGATTGAAAAATCATATTCAATGTACAGTGAACTCTTTACATATTCTATAGTACCCATTTAGCCGTTATAGAGGTATTTTAGTCTTGACGCTAAGTAGTAGACCACCTCAAATTGTTAAGAAAGTCTGCTTGGCTGTAAATAAGTGAGCGAATATTGAGAAAAAAAACAAATTAAATCTGTAGTAACAGCAGCATAGTATTGTAAACAAAATAAATGCTGATATTTTTTGTTAACTATTACACACACACACACATATATAAATATACAGTATATATGTATATATATATATATATATAACAAAAGGCAGGAAAACTGTTGTCACTTAGTAGACCATAAAAATACAGCACTTAAACTGTGTGTGAGTCACCTACGCCCCCTTAATCTTCCACATTGTTGGTGTGACCTCTTTCACTTCCAGCTCTTGTCTTTGAAATGTGATTCAAACTTCACATAACAGCAGCTCTGTCTCAAGAGCTTTCACTGAAACAATACATGTCCTTTCTGGTTTCAATGAGGCAAGGGTTTTAAGACGGAGCTTAATTGTTGTCTGTTCCCATGTTTAATAATGAAAATACCAAAGCATATTTGCTATAGCTGTCTTATATCACCCTGTTATGCTAATTACATTATATTAATGGAGGACTTTTGTTATGGTGTTACACTTATCAACTAAGCTGTGGCTCAATTGGATAAAAGGCCATGCAGTCACTTTCACCTCGTGAAATTTTTTAAATTAAACATTCACTGTACAAACATGCCCAAAAAAACTCAAACAGACAAACCTTGTATTGGGTGTTCAGTGTGTTACCTTGTGTTCCTGATCTACCCTTAGGATATTTGCATATTGTCAAAGTTGCAATTTTACAATTTTCCCATTTATAATAATTTCATCTCAGCTGCGCAACAAAGAAAAAATCTGCACACATTTTCTTTTACTGCATCAGGTGCAGATGTTTCACCTGCTGCTGCATACTGTTGTTGCAGATACAACACAGTCCAAAAGGTTTAACAAGGATCTGAATAGAGACACTGTTACAAACCTCCAAAATGTCAGACACTGCAGTATAATCACTCACAGCAAATAGGCTTCTCCTCACTAAGTCTGCCTTTTGTCTTCTTTCTTGAAATCTCCCTAGGGTCAGAGCATAGCAGTGGGAACGGATATGCAATAATTTAAAGCCTCTGGAAATTTGGTTTTAAATAGTAACGCATATAAATGTACAGTATATGTGATATCAAAGTTGAGTGTCTTACTATGTATCTATACAAATAAGAGCGGAATAAATGCTGATAACTTTTAAAAATCTTTCTATTGAGGACAGTCTTTAACGGTTTTAATCAAGTGACTACTTGGTTTAAACTGTTTGTTATACAGTGGTTAAGTTTAAGCAAATAAGGAAGTGCAAAAACGCTGCACTGTCCACTTGCAGCTGGCCCCTAAAGAATCCCCATTAGGTCCCACCTATGTTCAAACTCCAATTTTTACAGCAGAAATGCCTTGTTCAAGGAACCATTTTTTGATAATTAGTTATTTTATATTTCCATAGACAAGGGTTTATTTTTCAAAAAATGCATCTGTTCTGATTTTATCAAGTCTGAGAGTTAAAATTAAATTTGCATAATTAGGAGCCTTGCCCACCCATCTGACCGTGTTATTGCTGCAACGCGGTTAGGAAGTTAACAGCCAGCCTCAACTCCACCCCTCTCCTCTTGTTTAGAGGTTGACCGAAGGTTAGGTTAAATCAGCATTTCTCACATTTATCATTTATGGCCTTCAAAACCTCTATTCAGATACCAGTGGGAAAGGTGACCTTCATGTTTTACACAGTCTATAGTTTTAGCTGTCTCAATCAGAAGACACAGCATTGAAAATTATGTTCTGCTGGTCAAATAAACCTTACCAGTTAGCATACGGGTACAACACAAGCAAAGATGACTCTATTTGCTCTCAAAGCTATGGATGCTTGATGCATTCACTGGTGCCAGTAAAGAGCTAAACTCAAAATGACGGAAAAAAAATAAAAAAAGTAGCAGAACTTGATTACAGCAGGAGAACAGTAATGCCAGCTGTAAACAACCAAAAATCTGCCATGTGACTTCTTCTTTGTTTTGTGAAACTTGTAATTTTGACATCAGATGCCACAGTTTATCCACACCCAATTCTCATCCAATATTAAAAAGTTTACTGAACAATAAGTAGTTGTTTTTGGCATTGATCAGATCCGTGTGTGAATGAAAGTTATTTGGTAAAATCTTAGTATGGGGGTTATTTTGGCAGTGGAGTTCCCGAGGTTTAAAGCAGCTTCTTAAATACAAACCCGTCGGCCAGCTATTGTGGACAAACAAACTAATGTGTCTTTCCAAATCAAGCAATGAATTCAGTTCATGTACGGTTTATCGAAAAGTAATTCCACGTCTTAAGGCCCACTGTAGCTGACCATGTTGTCAAACCAACAGTACTGCCTGCAAACGTGAATACATCTCAGTCAGCGCTAACATCAGCAGACTCTCTGTTAACATAAAGGCCAGTATATGGAGAGAAAAGACCAACAGCAGCACTGCTTTCCAATCCCAAGTACCCCTGTTCCCATACCCACACATGCCCTCAATTACCCTGTGAGCAGCACATGTGCAACATCATTAATAAGATCCACTAATAATGGTGGCGAGCTCCATTGGCTGCGAGTGAGATTTGACTAATTACTGTAATTGTATTGGAGTCATGCTCATTAAATATGAAAATTGTGTTCTGTGAAATGAATGGGGTTTCATGATCACTCTTGTATGGACAGGCGAGAAATAAATTAGAGAACAGTTTCTCATTGCGCAATTAACACTAGCACACACACCTACGTACCACACCCCCCTGCATGCTGATTCAATGTGTGTGTGTGTGTGTGTGTGTGTGTGAGTGTGTGTGTGTGTGTGTGGTAAAAGTGAATTATTTGGATATTTGCCAGTCTGTCATTACTTGTTGATTCTCTTAACACACACTGTATGCATGACCCATGAAATGTGGAAATGTTAATATTTCACAAAGCATATAATTGCAATTGTAATGATGTTTTACTTTTTTGTATGCAAAGTTTTCAGATACATTTAGTTCACCTGTTCATGTCATTTCATATTTCTCACACCCTGTGTCCAGCATTGGTAAAGTAAACAAAGACATATATAAGGACTAAAATCCCCTAGATTTTAATATTACATTTTTTTTTAAATATCCTGTTTGCCCATATACAGAGGTTAAAGTTGATTATAGTTCTAATTCAAATCTGGCTCATGTCATTCCCTACTGCTCTTCCCAGTCTCCTATCAAGCATCCAAATATTGGGATAAAGGCATCAATAGGTACCTCTAAAAAATCTTAATAAAGGAAAGGGAAAAAAAGGCAAACACAAACATAATTATGTAAAAGACTCTTTAATTCAACTTTTTAGAAGGTTTTAGGTCCTGATTATGTTGTTTCCAAGGACCTAAACCACTTCAGTCAAAAGTTTGTATTTGGATTACTGGTGAAAACCTTTAGCTGCTCTTTGGCTCTTTAACTACTTGATGTAAGGATGGAATCACAGGTGAAGGAAGGCAGACACATTTGAAAGCATGGGCCGTCTTTTTAATCAATTATTAAGCAATCGATCACTTACTCACTCATGCACCCCCCCCCCACACACACACACACACACACAGACACACACACACACACACACTCCATCCATTCATCTAAAGCAATAATGAAGAGGATTAGGTCCACAAAACCAAAATGGTCTCAGATTTCTAAAATTAAAGTCAGAACCCTCACTTAAATCACAGAATTGAAAAAAAAAAAAGAATTCTGACCGATCTCAGAATTTTGACTTTTATCTCAGATTTCAGAGATTTATAGTCTTATTTATTCATTTTGGTTTTAGGAGCTCTAATCCTCCTCTGTACAACACAAAATGCTGTATGTGTAAAGAAAGAAATTTATACACTGACCCTCACAGTGTCCCTGTGAAATCAAGTATGTGTTTTATCCGGCTATAGGAAATTAATCAACAAGTACAGGTCCGAACACGTCTTCCCTTCTTATATTGGTAAGCGCCTGTGACTCTTTACTGTAACTTTTGTTCTCACTCCTTCCCATCATCTCCAGGGATTTAAGCAGCTGTCAGGACTCTGGAGCCCCGCCGACAATGTCTGGGAGTGTCTTTGTCCCTAAGGAGTGGAGCATCTTTTTCCCCCTCCCCTCTTTCTCTCCTTGTTTCTGCATTCTGCGGTTGTTTGAAAGATCTTGCTATGCAAATGTGCTACTTACCTTTACCGCCCAGAAACAAAACTGTGTCACAGTTGGGGCGTTGCTGAGAAAGCCCAGATTTTTTCTGAGGAGATGTAGAGGTGAGAAGAGGCAGGTAAACAAAGCGTAATGTGGAGGTCAAATGCTAATGAGCACTCCATTTGTTACATCTGGTTCCCTTCAAAGGCAAAGTGACAGCGCCAGAGGCACCCAGACATAATAAATCACCCAAATAAATAATCAAGTTTAAGATTCAGAGAAGACTTCATTGTGCCACCTTGAATGAATTTACAACCAAGCACTGATTTCTCCCATGTGCCTTATTTGAATTGTCCCATTTTAAAGAAAGCAGGAGACTTGTGAGTCCACTTTCAGGCCTACCATATAATATCCATCTGCTCAGTGGTTAATAGACTAACACCGGAGAGAAGCCCATGGTGAACTGTAATGTAACTTGCTGTAGTGGAGATACTCGAACAGATGCAGTGCCATGCGGGGTTTGCAGCTGTCACGAGGCCTTAGACAAACCCACAGCTGTCCCCTTTCTGTCTGAGTCCCTGAATGTAAGAAGACTGAGACGGACATGACTGATGAGGTGATGAAGAATCTGAAGTAGCAGGTGGATGAGGAGAAAAGCAGGTAACAGAGTGCAGGATTTTTACGCATATCTTTTGTTTTGCTTCCTCCCTGCACTCTTAGTTACTGTTCTCACCCATAGATGGCGCTCACTTCATTTTGAAACACACTGGCCTTCCTCAGGGCTGTCCATCACTGCACAGCGGCAGGGACGAGCTGAGGAGAAAGGCACCCTTACCTGTCCTTGAGCCAGGCGACAGAGTGAAAAAAAAAACAGTAGATTCAGCATGTATGCACGCTGCAGCCGGGAGCCATAAATCATGACCTTGTTCAATTTACACAGGGAGCATATTGATGGTTTCCTATCTCCTTCACTCACTCTCACCTGGTTACATTGTCTAAGACAACAGCACTCTGGGTAACCATGACTGACACTTAACAGCCTATTCTCAGCGGGCTCTCACCTCGGCCGCTGAATAATCCTCACATAAGGTAAAAACGGAGGAGAGGAAGCACATGTTAGCAGGTGGTGACACAAGGTTGTTCTAACTGTGTGATCATAGATTTTCTGAAAGAGGAAAGCAACAAGGTTGTGTGATTCACAGGTGACAGTGTCAAAGCCCCTGCCTCATCACAGACACTGGAGCACTGGTGAGGACTGAAGGAGAATAAAACATGCTTTACACAATGAAGAGTCACTCTGAGGACAGTGGGACATGTCCTGATTCCCTTCTGCAAGACTGAAAACAGAGGAAAAAGAGTAGGAGGAGAGCTTGATGAGAGGTTCGTAAGATGGTCACTATGTCGTGTTTTTTATGGGCGTCATGTTTTGGAAGGAGAAAACAAAGAGTAAAAACATAAAAAGAAAAAATAAAGACTTCCGGGTGAAGTGTACACTTAATTTTGTATTTATTTTGCTTTACATAACTACTTTTTGTTATTCTTATTAAGATCATTCAGACTGGAAATACTCTTAATGGTGTGGTATTATAGCAGTGCAACACTATAAAGGAGATGGAGGGTAAGCATCTTTTGTGAGGATTAGTAACTTTAGTCATCTGCTTGTTTCTAATGCAAATATATTTCTCAGACTCATTTCTGTGCCGCTGGGTTGTTTCAAAGTGTTCTTGTATGATATCTAGTTGTGAAAGACAAGAAATTAGTATGTGTAAAACTTTTGCCAACAGAATACAGTTAAAAAGAGAGTAGTAGAAGTGCTATTAGGAAACAATAGAAATACACCACTCCTTTTCTTCTATTAAAAATCTCGATATGACCGGCAGCTTAAAGTGTTCGTGTGAGTAAATTATATTCGCATTAAACCATTTTTCCAAGTCAAATATGATTACAGTAGGTCATATGAACCCACTAAAGGTTTCCAACTCAAACCGCATTTTAATTTAATTTTATTTTTGTGTCCTAATTTGATTTTCTCTCTGTATTCACTTACCAAAAAACAAACAAACAAACACACAACAACAAAAAAGGACCAAAAAACAAACAAACAAAAAAATCTTTTCAGATTTTTCACGTGTACATCCATACATAGCTCAGCTTTCATTTCAGCTCCTCCAAACAGGGGGCAGTCCTGGCCTCCATCTACTGCTGTGTCTTAATAACCCAACTGTATTAAATTTGAAAATCTTACTGGTCTAAACCCTTTTACAATGGTACTCTAAATAGCTAAATCAATGCCAAAGACAACCTGATCACGTCATATCAAATCAGCTTGCAGAAAGGAGTCTGATACATTTCCCCTCTGTCTGCTGACACTCTGGTAAAAATATAACTTCTGTCTTAGGCTTTTAAAAGTCAGAGAGTAATGACAGTTGTGAAAGCAGCCTGAGGAACTACTAGACTGCACCTATTATTTTACAGGGAAAATCAGAGTACAAGCTTGTCCTGCATTCAAGGTAAGCGCGACAGAGCGGATGTAGGTATCATTAAGTTGCCGATAGCAACCGAAACCATAACCAGAGGTGATATGTGCTGTTAAAAAGTGGGTTAACTCCAAAACTCTGAGAAAAAGGAGGGCTGAATGAGGACGGGTATGTCAACATAAATACTCCTGTGAGAGTGCTTAAATTACACTCAATGGAAATGCTCATTTATTTGCTACATAACAAATAAGTATGCTGTTTTCTATTTTACCATGAATTTCATCAGGAGGCTGATAAGAATTAAATCACAAAGACTTGAGGACTGCATAGTTGAATCCTTTTAAATTTGATATTGTGTGTCATCTTCTTTGAAATGGTGTCCAGTAATGCTGAGAAATTTAAGTTAATACCGAGCTGTTACCTCCATTGTTAATAAGAGCTTTACAGTGTCAATTTAGTAAACAAAATTTAAAAACTGACAAATTTATTTATATGTTTTACTTAATCTCATGTTGAGATATCTTTTTTCTGCCGACATCACAGTGATTTTGTTTGAGGGGTACACTCGATAGGCTGATTACCCCATCCCCACCCCCACCCCCCCATGCCCCCTACATTGGCTGAAGTTAAAAAGCCCAGTAAATGAAATGACTTCCACAGGATTGCACCACAAAGGAAGTGAGTGTGTCAGATGTGCATTCAGCCGGTGTTGTAACTAAACGCAAGGTCAAACGGGACGTTGTGTAGACAGCGAACCAACTGACAGTCGGGGCAGGAGGATGCCGTTACACCCCAAGGCAGCCTCTTGTCTGACGTATATGTGCACATGCAGACACACACACACACGCACGCACGCACACACACAATGGTTCACGATAGGCGTTGTTTGACCTTACATTACCGATGCTGTGATCAGGAAAAGACTGTTCTGTCTGACTGTTCTGTATGGCTGTCCTAAATAATAAAATGAAAACCAGCGTAATCCACTTACATTTTTGTCAATAGCCAGACAGACGAACTAACAACAGGTCTTTTATCACTCTTCTTTTGGACCCCTCCACAGCATTCGTTAATGACCAGTGTGTTTTTACTTGAAAGTAAATATAGAAATCATTTGCAGTGTTTACATAAACCGTGTGTTTTTATTGTCACTGTACATTCAGTGCACTGTTAGATCTGATTCACTCAGAAAAAAAGCTTATATTTACACATGGGTACATTAGGCATAAATACAACAAACATAAAACACAAGAGAAGTCACAAAATACTGTCGAGTGAAACCAGCTGTGGTTTTGCTTTTCACATTTGAACCCTTTGCCTCACCAGGTCTGCAAACATGTGTGCATAGTTACCCGAGCACAGAGTAGGTTCATAATTAAAAATGGACCAAAGCCTCCATTATTAAGCTGGATTCATGTACCACGATTGCTAACGTATTGCTTTTCAAGGGAGGTAAGCCTCAGGGGTATTTATGTGTCTACAGTACAAACACCTAGTCGGGTCCTTTACATGGCTGGGGAGGTTTCTCCACGTTTTATGTAAATCTCGTCATCTCAGGGCACACAGAGTGAAGAAAAGTCCACAAATGGAGCAGTGCAAAGGCAGCTTTCCTCCTCCAAGGAATGTGCTCCCCAATCGCAGCAGGTTATCTACATTTTTTTAATACCCAGTCAGTGATGTCACTTTATTTCTGTGCCACTGATTCCCAGGAGGAAGAGCATGGCCCGTTTCCAAACGCAGTGTAATTTTCTAAAACATGAATTAAGGTATAGGGCCTAGACTTCTTCGCTTATATGTCCTGCTGTGCTGATGACCAAGACGGATGACAAAACAGTGTGTTTTCAGCAGTGAGAGACACAAAAACCAATATATGTGAACAAACTTTTTCTCACTTGATTCAATACAGTGACTTGTATTATATAGCTGTGCAGGTACTGAATTTATCACCAGAAACGGGCTGCTTAAACAAATAATCATAGTAATACAATAGCTACAGTAATTATGGTAAAATTTGCACAATATATTTGCAGTACACAGCAATATGTAAACAAAGCACAAGTGAATGTCTATCCAATGCTCCCTAACACAAGGAACATCAAGTGGCCATATTTGCCTTGCATAGCCCAGTGATCGCCCTGTTATGAAACTGTTACAGACACCCATGAAATCTCCTGTTGAAGGCTTCTACAGACCCCCACCCCCACCGACAACCGAAATAAAACGTCTCTTGCTCTTGTCCCCAAGGTAGAGCCAAAGCAAAAATGTAATTGCTCCATTTCTTTTGAGAATTTCTGCTTTGGAGACAATTAGAATTAATTGGATGCAGTAGAACCATTTTAGAAGTCTGAAAATAAATTAAGCATTTTTCTTTTATTTTTCTTATATTAATTTGAAAAGAGGGGGGAAGTTGGGAAACAATTAGCTGCTGTCAGTGTTCAAAGTGCAGAAAGGAGGGACATGAAGGAACTTTTTATTGAAGGAGATGGTCAGGTTGTCTGTTAGTGGTCATTAGCACTTTAATCAGCCAAAAAGGGGACTAATTCTTTTAAACATAACATCTAAAAAGTTCTTCAATATGGTTTCATTAGAGTTTGTTCTTTAAATTTTGACAAAGACAATAGTATTTAATCAATGTGTCTAATCACAGAGCAAAAAAGATTTCCATCTTATGTGGTTGCTTTCATGACAAACACAGGATTTTAAAACAATGAAGGAAAATGCAAACAAATTTAATAAGATTTAAAGTTCACTTTTGTCTCTTGATTCTTGTTTCTGATGTTTCTGAAGACCCTGTGCTCCAGCTTGATGACACTCACTTTATTTTCAGCTAGGGATGAATTAATTCATTTTTACATTTAGACGGCATTATAGGAAATGTATCATCTGCCCTGTTGGGTTATAATTATTCAAACTTTACAGATAAAGGACTTGATGTCAGTTTATCTTCATGTTTGAGCAAAAGCTAAAAGCACTTCCAACTCGAGTGTTCATTACACAGAACAACATCTGTGTAATTAAACATTCAAGAGCAGCTAATTTATCTCTTACTTCATTATTTGCTGTGACAGTGGATTTATAACTGTTACAATAATAAAAGATTTCTGTCTTTGAATAATTTGGCAACTGTTTTTTTTTTACATGACAGTTTAAATCTGCATGTTAATCTAGAGTAAAAAATCACTTTGATTGTGGTCATAAGTGAAGCAGAGTTGCAGTGCCTGAAGGAGGAGCACCCTGTTAGAGGACATTGGTCAGGCTTATAGGAGTTTGATGTATTGTGTCATTGTTGTAATCTATTAATTCAAATGTTCTATTTTAAAGTCATAAACTAAACAGTATTTAAAGGTTACAGTCTGAATGCTATCAACCAGAGCTCATGACCCTCTGCTGAAATAACAGAAGTTTGAGTTATTTTCACCTGTGTTTAGGACCTTAAAGTCTGATCATAAGAGAAAAAATATTATGAAAAAGTATTGAAATAATTTTTGAGATAAAGAACAAGGAAGTTGTACCAAATGGTTTCAATGCCTATGGACACCTTGCTATTTACCGCCTTAGACCACAAATATTTAACCTGTCATCCACAAAACACTAAAACAGGGTCATAAAAATATTAGATAAGTCAGGACAGACTTTGGTTTTGCTCCTGAGCTAAACTAAGAGGAGACGATGCACTGATGTGATAAGCTGTGGATGTAAATCTTAAGATTATATGGTGACACCTGTTGTTTCAGAGTGCAACCTAAACAAAGTAAGAGGGCGTATATAAAAAGCAAAACCCTTGCAATATAATGCAATCTAATACAGCAAACCCCCTACTCAGAGGAGAGCAGAGGTTTAAAACAGAGATCCTATCTCTCAAAGTTTAAATATCATATAGCTTGTATTTATTGCTGGGCTATAGATAGCTGATTAGATTGCTTTAAATTGCATAAATGTTGCTGTCCCTTTGGACGAGCAGAATACACTTTAACTTCTCAGCATTTAAATATAGCTTATCATGTGTAGATTTCACAGTTTATTTAGTTGTCAGTATTTGATAATGACTTCAAATGCAGGGAGAAATGAGGAGGGGGATGTAGTCTTTAAGACAAAAACCACAGACTGAGACTCAGATGCTACCATACAGAGCTTGTTAGTACTTGACCCATTATTGCCAAATTGTTCGATGCTTAGTGCAAACCATATGTGACTCTGATCACTGGCCCATCGTTGTTCTTCTGTAAGCACCAGTTTGACTGTACCTGCTGAGTCGATGGAGATACTACGAGGTAAATATATTGGGAGGAAATCCTACATATCTTCTGCAGGCACCCACTGCGTTCTTTGATGACATATACAAGAATATGTCGAACAGTTCTGCCTCCCCCCACCCAGTGCAATATTACACAATATACAGTACATGTATTATATGTCAACCAGTGAGAGACTATTGCTTTAACAACTCAGATAAGAAAATATGAAAGAAAAAAAACAAGAATACAGAGTGTGGCTTAATCGCCGTACAGTTCTTAGGACATTTATATTGACATACTTTCATTTTGAGATGAAAATAACAAAAGAAAGAAATTCACAGAAGCTTCAGGTGATATAGAGCAACAGGTCTCTGGTTATAACAAGACCTCTGCCGCCTGGTTTCTGTACACAACAATGTTATTTACATCATCATGATCCCGTTTCATCAGGTTGATATTCACCCTTTTTAAAATCATTTCAAGTCTCTTTTTCTTTTAAACTTATCATCATTTAAAAGAGTTCAAATGACTCAGACATCTTCGCTATTGTCTAAGTCTTCAATTGGCACACTGCCTTTATTTTTTTAATAAACTGTCCCTTGCCTCCCATTGGCTGTAGCAGCTGTCTGTCAAACACCTGGAGGCCCATGTGTCAAGCCTTGGCTTCCAGCATCTCAAGGAATAGTTTGTGCATGGGGACTTTGCCCTGCATTTTAATGCTGTAGAAGTGCTGCACAGCCTTGGTTGCGGTTTGACGGAGAAGAGGGAGGGTCATTAGCAGCTTCCCCGCCCGTCGAGGGTCCTCCGGGTGCTGGGAGCCCTCAAAGTCCTGCAGGGCCTCATGGAGAGAGTCCTGGAGCCTTTGGACTGCCTCGATATTCTCTATGTGCATGGAGTCTGCAGGAAGAAGCACAGGACGATTACATTTCTAAAGCAAAATATTACATGAGAATCAGAGGTTCCCTATTCATCTGCAGAAAAAAATAAAATACATCTGGAGCAACAACTTGGTGTTCCAAAGCTTTAGATTCAGCAGCCTCTCTTTGCAAACCTGCAATTTTGCAGAGAGGTTTTCTCTTGTTAGTGGTTAATGATGCTCCTTAAATAAATGCCTTCGCACGGCCTGGACTCTAGGGAAAAAGAAGAAGAGGGAGAGGTACTGCAGGTCTGTATAAATACATGGTGGGACAGGGAAGAGATTCATTTCTTTTGGTATCATGGACCACATACATCCCCCTCTGCTAATGAATTCAGATGGCTGCATTACTAGGATATCGTTCAGCTGAATGATGGCAGCAGATGGCCTTCATTTCCATAAGAAAGAGCAGTTGGCCCCCTTATGTATAGGCTCTAAAATAAAACCAGTAGAGACTTATTAAAAACTGCTCTCTATGTGTAAATCTACAAGTCAGGGTAAAAAAAGCAGGCTTGTCCTCTAAAGGACGAGCTGACAGAGAGAGTCTGAATGGACGAGCAGTGGTTTGGTTTCAGACAGTATCTCTGTTAGGATGGACGGTGTCCGGATAAATCTGTGGATGCATCACATCCATCCCTTTTTTAAGGGATTGATACAATTGTGCATTACAAATACAGACTGGATATCTTAAACACCCTAATTTACTAAAGCATAACCACTCATGGTTGATTATTGAAGCCAGTGAGAGAATTAGATCAGCTGTGCTTGGTGTGGGAAAGTTGGGGAGTGAAGTAAGACCATGTACAAACATGTAAATGAGGCAGAAAAAAGGGAAAGTACAAGGCTAATTATGTTCCTAACTGACTGATTAAGTCTCTTTTACCAGTCGCCTTCTGTGTAAATTGCGTTTCTATCTTGGGAAATTAACTAGGCTATGTGGACCGCACATGTGTTCCAGCACTCTTCATTTGAAACGTTCATGTTAATACTGATCTGATCCTCGTTTGGCTGAGAGAACAAGTCTGTGTGTGTATGTGTGTGAAGCAGGGAGAGGAGGGGAGAGGAAATATATTTTGAAATGTGTGTCAGTGTGTGGAAAGCATAGGGAGAGTGTTGTCGTGTGTGTGTGTGTGTGTGTGTGTGCGTGTGGAGGTTAGGGGCGGAATGCGAAACTAACTTTGAAGAAACAATTTCCATGTAATCCGTCAGCAGCCTGGCGTCAATCCCGTCGATACTCCGCTAATTACAAAATCAATGGCCATGAATTTCCACAGCTGTCACACCCACAGGACCCCAGGAGCCAGAGCTCTCCGAAACCGTGTTCAAACGAGCAGAAGCTACCCTCTCGCCCTCCCTGAGCCTCCCTCTCCACCCCGGCCTTCCTCTCTCACACTTCTCCTTTACCTTTACAACCCTCTCTTTCCATCAACTCCCCCCCTCCCCCCTCGTTTTTCTTCCTCTCCTGTCTTCTCCTGTTTATCCTTCCCTCCTCTCTCCTTCCCACCCACAGAGAGTTTGTCATCAGAAGACTAAAGCTCTGGGCTCAGCATTTTTCATTTTTCAGGCAGGCAGGAGAAAAGACTCCTAACAGGCATTGATTAGCAAGGGGGACAGGCCAGGCCTCATGAAAAGCAAACTGTCGATACGGGTGCAGCATCTTCACATTGGAACAAACGAGGCCCGTCGCTCCCCGACGCTCATTCCACTCCACTTAACACATTTTATTGACAGCTCCTGTTTTCCTAATGAAATGCTAAATATATCTCCCTCGGCAGCGGCGCACTGGCAGCTACTGTTATGGAGATGGAGAGAATGAGAGCGCAATGTGACAGTCACACACACACACACACACACACACACACACACACACACACACACACGTATATATCTGCACACAAATTAAAATAAGGATACACACACACACACACTCTCTCTCACACATGGAGCTTTAAATTAAACAACCCTGTCTGTGACCTTTCTGTCCTGTCTTATCAGGTATCCTTCAACATGGAAGTGATTGACCTACCAGATATGGACACACACGTGACAATTTTTGCTTCATCTTTGTATGCTCTAATTGAAACTATCTTGGTGTTTTTTAAGATTGGACATAAAGATGTAGCTTCCTGGCATACTCATGAACACAGTTATGTGTTCTGAAAGGAAAATAAATACTAAAAGCACCAAATGACTAAAGTTTACAATGAGCAGATAATAAAACTTAAAACATAAAATAAAGCTCCCTTGCCTTTTATGCAGTTGCTGGCTTCCCCAAAACGATAGGTGCAACTCTAAGGCTTCAAAACTTAATTTTTCATCTACGATCACTCTGCTCTCACCAACTCTCCATGTATGTGAAGTTTAAAAGCACGGGATAAACATAAACGTCTTAATAATCCTGAAAAATAGATGTAAACTGCTTAAATCTCAGCCGAATGCGGGATTATAGTCTATATGCGAGATTTACTAAAATTTTGACATAAGAAATATAGAAATTCCTTACTGATTCATCTGAGCGTCCGGCAAAACAGAACGGCCTGCCTCCAACAATGTGTGAGGTGACAACCACAGTACTGTAAATACTGTTAATACACCACTGTGATAAATTTGAGCTTTTTTAAATTGAAAATCATGTTAAATTACTAAAGAGGTATCAGAAAGGAAATATAGAGTGTGATAAAAATGGATGATACCGCCCTTTCATTAAAAGTTATGGAGCTGGTGACAGAATTTAATCATAACTTAAATTACAATCATCATCATCACATTGAACATGACATGATTTTGGATTGCATTTATTTGTAGGTTATACAAAGTAACACGTGCTTCACTCTTGTCGTGCATTTACTTAATTTGACAGATTTGTTTCTCTACGATTTCTGTAAATATTATGATAATATCAATATTGTCCAAAATAGCAGTTGAAAATCTGATATCGGGCCAAACATATCTTGAAAGTCCTCAAAGAATATTTGGCTGATTTCCTATTCCCTCTGCTACACTTTTCAGTTAAGATTCCTGTATTCATTCTTTTTTCTTCACAGCATGAATCTACACTTAACCTTCAGGATGATGCAAAGGTTATCTGTACCTGAGTTGGCGAGGGCGATGGCCTTCAGCGTGACAAACTCCTCCTTCTCCATGCGCAGCTTCTTGTAGCGTCTCACCAGAGGCAGGATGGCCACATGCAGATCTAACAGACCTGATATCCTTGCCTGGTCCTCATCCACCACGTAATCCTCTGCGTACACGATCTCATCCTCGCAGGGCAGCGAGCGAAATACGATGCTAAGCACCAGGATCTCCATCCAGGCACTCTGTAGTAGACTCATCTGGTCTGCCAGTGAGAGGGTGGAAAAGCCTGCAGAATAATAAAGAACATTTGTCAGGTTTTTTGTCGTAATTTCTTCTCCACGCCTTTTGCTTACTACGTTTTACATCTTCATCTAACTTTATAACTCCTTAAAAAATCATGGCAATACGATTGAACCTTTTTATACTGTAATTGACTGTCTGAAGTCCACTGTATATTTTATGGGCTGTTTGTACAATGCTGTTTAATCCCCACAGAAGTCCAACATGAAACAGAGGCCGATGGCTGTGTGGCAGCTTATAGAAGCATATAAATCAGTCAAATGTGGAGCCTTTGAAACATGAGACAGGACTGCTTTAACAAGCAGAGTAAGTCACCACTAAAGCAATCCAGTCCATAAACTTATTGGCCTTGGTGAGGGCAGATAAATTCTTACACCTAACCTCCTCATGTTCTTGGCTATTTTAAGACTAAATTAAAATAAAAAGAAGTTGGTTTTTTTTCAGTTATATACAAACTAACAAAGAGCCCTTCTTTCATATACTTGGCAAGTTTCCATGATAACTTCCTTTTAAAAACTCAAAACTGACATGACTCTTGGAGGAGCATTCATAACAAAAACAGACTGTATAATTAGAACTACTTAAGTTTATTTTGTAGAGTAAATTGCATTTTTGTATTTTTAAAAAACAGAAAATTTAAGGGAAATTTTGTAATGCATAAAATTGTTAAGGAAATACTGATCCCCCCCACTAGATGCCATCAGCTTATTCTGTACTTTGATTTTAATTACTTTAAAGGTAACAATTTATTCATGATAATTTGCAGGGATCTCTATTTATAGAAGAACTAAGAAGTCTGATGGCTGTGGGTACGTAAGATCTTCCGAATCTCTCTGTCCTGCAGCAAAGAGAGAGAAGCTGTCAGCCACCATTTTTTTGGTCCATCAAGATGTTATGAAGTGGGATTGAAGAAAAGAAGTCAAAAAGCAGGCAACGTTGAGGAGTAAAGAACTTTGTATTTGTCTTGTGGACTCAGTGTAGTTTTAACATTAGAGCTGGTGATAAGATTTACACTCCTTTGTTAGGAGACTGTCGGTCATTACCAACATTATTGCTTTTTGAAAGCCCCTTTTTAGGTATTAGGCTGTATTGGCTGAGTGAGATCGTGTTGGTTCGTTCCTCTTCAGTGGCAAGATTTTGTCTTGCCAGAATCAACATAGCAGTTTCTACAAGCAAAAACAGCAGCACCATATAATTGTTTTTTGGGTTACTCACATATATGTACATTTCTGGCTGGTGACAAAAGCCTGACAGATAGTCTGAGTAGATATTTTAACCCAAAGTCCAGAATGGTATTGTCTATGCAAAAATGCATTGAACAAGTGGCACCAGCGTAGTTGAACGGAATTCACTTTCTAGGCACTTTTTCCTTTGTCCAAATACAGCCTATGACCTCGAGCGAAGTTTCTTATGCAGAGTTTGAGATGCCGTGGACGTGGATGCATCGGCGATGCTGGCTGAGGGGTTTGACTGACCCGCGGCTGCATCACGTTCTTGTTTCTCAAACGCCTTTTGCAAATAAATCGCTGGTAGCATGTCATGTGAAACCCAGCATCATCAGGAACATTGTCAAAGTCGATATCAACGCAATGTTTATAAGTTTCTGCAAGGTCCTTTGTCTCACCCTGTAGAGAGGGCCACTTTCTAATACAAGTTCTGTAAGTTTCCCAACGTGTCCTTGTAAAGTCGTGAACGTCTTCACTCTGGACAGATGATAGATGCATATAGCATTGTTTAGTTCCTTTTTTATGCACTTTTGAAGGCTGTTTTCTTTTTTTCCTTTTCTTTTCTGCTCGTCGAGATGTTTATGTATTTCTGATACTATGGCAAAGAGACTCGGCTCCTATTGGTCAACGTGACAAAAATCGCTTCACCCCTCTGCATATTCGATAGCACGTGTGCAAGTATCACTACGCCGCAGAAAGGAATGCCCTCTCTGCACTTGTGGAGAGCACCACACATATTTGCACATCATCATTGTGAAATAAACAGACCCACGATTGGCCGCTCAACTGGCAACATAAAGTCCAACTTTCTACCAGGTTTGTGCAAACTAATTTAGACTCCCCAATATCCTAAATGAGTGTTAGTTATCTAACAATCCAGTGAAATACACCAGAGAGTACAAATATGAGAAAGAGTTAGTGAGTAGACCGAGGCACGCTGCCCACCATTACCTACAGAAAAGTTAGCATTTCTTAAGTACACAAGGAGCAGAGTCCAGCACTGTGTTCATTCCTTATATTTGCCTTTCATCAGTGTCATATTAATGGATGTATTCACAGTGTAACTGAGAGTAACAGAAAATAAAGAAGCTTCATTATGTGCTCAAAGATTGCTCCAATCACACTTTGGTCTGGGAAAAGGAATCAGCGACTTGGTTGTGACTTTTCCTAACTTTTAATTCCTGCATTTCCACATTGGCTTACCATAAATTTATGTGGGAATTTTATAGAAAAAGTAAGCAGAAACAAAAAAAGGCAAATTATATTCATCGATATGCTTAACACCGTCTTGAGTTTTTGTGTTTCCACTTTAAAATCAAGCTAACAACATTTCATCCAAGATCTTGAGGTCAACCCATAACCTCTGTTCTTCATGTTTTAACACACACACACACACACACACACACACACACACACACACACACACACACACACACACACACACACACACACACACACACACACACACACACACACACACACACACCACATCAAACAGACAGACATCTGAAAGAACCTCAAGTCCCACAATACCTTTCAGTGCTCTATACTGAATGGGATGGTGATTGGGGATATTGACCAGGGCAGTGAACCCCGTACTCAGCTTACTTAAATCTGAGGCTACACAGATGGGAACTGGGCAGGATGACTTAAAAGAGGTCCTCCTAATGTTTCTTATCAAGCAAATAGAGAAACGACTCAGGAAGAGAGAAAGAAAGAAAGAGAGAGAGAATGAGGGAGAGAGAAAAGAGTGCTGGGGGTGTCATTGATTAGTAGATTGTAATCAGTCCACCAAATGCGAAAGGGGGATCGATCCAAGCCTCAGATCTGACAAACAGACAGCTGATGGAGGACATCGGTACACGTTAAACAGGGAGATTGAAGTAACTACAGGTTCACTGGTTGTTGAAACAGTGGGCTGCATCAGGTATTGATAAATTTACTGTTTTTTCTCATAAAAAAAGTGTGGAGGTTTGAGTAACTCAAACTGTAGTGGTGTCATCAAAAATATCTGGGAAAAACTAAACTTGTATCAAGCAAAAGTACGGTCAATGAGAAAGCTCTGACATTTAACCATACTTATTTCAGGCTTCTATGAAACTCAACCACACAGTGGTTCAGTAGAAAATATTAAAATAGTTTAAATGTATTGACTTGGAGCTCCATTTCTTCTGCTATTGTCTCTGCTGTTTCCTCACATTTCCTGAAAGATCTGTCACCCTCCCTGGCGGTCTCATCCTTTTCTTCATCAGTCTTTCCCCCTTCTCTCTGCAACATGTTTCTTTTTTTCCACTCAATTTACGCAGCGATGGAGTGACTTCCTGTCTCCCTGGAGGTTACCTTGGAGCTTCAGGTGTGTTGCCCGGAGGTGACTGAGTTAAGTGTCGCTGCAGATGGTGATTCCCCCCGACGAAATATCAATACTTCACCTTCTGATTTACTGCCGTTTGACCAAACATGACACAATATTGAGCAAAGTGGGGAACGTCTAAGTCTCTGTCGGTGCAGTTTTCTTTCTCTGTGATATCAGAGAGAATATAAAGAGACTCTACAAGTTTCCACTGTGCTGGAATAAAATGAACCGTTATCTTCTATTGTCATATAAAGGCAAAAAGCAGTAAAGTGGAGATTTAGAGAAAAGAGTAAAAAGTTTATTGGCTGGGAGGCAAACTGCATAGCTGATAGAGAGGTTGTAAATGCTTCCGTTTAATACCTGCTAAAATCTGATTATGGGCCAAAGAAATTACTTTAATAAGCTATAAAAATAGACAATTGAAGACACAGAACTATCTGTGCTTACAGCTTTTCTTTCAATTCTAATCATTTTTGTGGACAGAAACAAGCATTGACAGACTATATTACATACAGCTTATTGCCATCCATAAGAAAATCAAAATAAAAAAAAATTGGCCCATCATCATATCCATTTAAAGTGTGACTCTGGGACATTTTAAGCTCCCACAGTGAACTTACCACAGGTGCATCTCAATATATTAGATAAACATCAAAAACTTGGTTTATTTCAGTAATTCAGGTCAAAAGGTGAAACTCATATATGATATAGTGTAGATTCATTACACACAGACTGATACATTTCAAGTATATCAGGTTTTTTTTTCATTTTGATGATTGTAACTTACAGCTAATGAAAACCCAAAATTCAGTATCTCAGAAATTAGAATATCGTTAAGAAGTTTAATATTGGAGACTCATGGTAGATAGTTAGTTCAAAACACCTGCAAGGATGTCTTGGGTCTTTAAATGGTCTGTCAGTCTGGATCAGTAGGTCACACAATCATGGGAAGGACTATGGACTTAAAAGTTGTCCCAAAGGAGGGTAAGACCCAGAAGGTCATTGCTAAAGAAGCTGGCTGTTCACCAGTGGCGGCCAGTATATAAGGGCGCTCCAGGCGGAGCCCCGCCTGAGCTGCGTGAGCAAAAGAGATTTCTGCTGTCTCCCTGAAAATTATTATCAAAGTAAAGAAATGGCGCTATTATATTAATCATTCCATTAAATGTGTATTTCTGTCCGTTAGCCATCTCTCCGCCCAGCGCCGGGGCGGACTCCGAACGTCTGTTGTCTCACGCATGCTCAGATCACAGTTGTGCATTAGCGTTAGGGGCGCTACGGGCCAGCGCCCAAGGTTTCTGCTCCCTCACGCATGCTCAGATCACAGTTCTGCATTAAAAAGCTAGCTTATCCTAGCCACATAAAAAAAACTTTATGGGGCGCCAGGGACGGGCACCCCAGCATCCCTAATTTGAATGACGTAAGCACATTCATATCCAGATTGGCCACAAATGGACGCATAGTTACAATGTGTGCTCTACTCGGAGCCGTTCCGCCCCTCACTCTGCACTTGGCTGCTAATGATAGAGTACGTGGGAATGACTACCGCAAACCCCCTACTGAGTGATTTACCGGAGAACGCTGCGCTGTCCATCAAGTAGGTCCCGTTTGAGAGGAGAACTCTGCAGGACTAACTAAAGCTGGAAGTGCTCGGTCCGGATCGACTAGACGTCGCCGCTCAGCAAGTGACCACCGAGAAGAGCAGACAATATACGTGAACATTATACTTACAATATACTTACCCAAGCACATGTATGGAAAGTTGAATGGAAGGGAAACATGTGGTCGAAAAATGTGAATAAGCAACAGAGATAACCAGAGGGGATTGTAAAACAGAGAAGTTGGGGGAGTGTTTAGGTCATCCTAAATGAGGACTGTCCCCAGAAATTGAAGTCTGGTCACCCGGCTGTTGCAGTCTGTTCTTGTCCTGCCTGGTGGTGGACCCAAACCAAACAGTGATGGATGTGCAGAGGTTGGCTCTGTTAAAATCCCCAAGAATGATGATCAGGGGTCAGCAGGTGCTGTCACTCCTCTGTTACACAGGCCTGAGGGGGGATGTAAACACCAACCAGAACAAAACGGGGAGAACTCCAACAGTGAATTAAATGGTTTACAGTTCAGGAAAGCGACCTCTCAATGAGGGTTGCATGATTTCTTCAACATTGTGACATCTGTACACCAACCTTTATTCAGGTAGAAGCAGATTCTGCCTCCCCTCTTCTTTCCCAACAGGTTCATACTGGACAGAGCTGTAGTGCTCTGTCTGGGATGTGTTCATTGAGCCAGGTTTTAGGAAAATATAGGGTGGCTGCACGGCCAAAGTCCTTATTTATCTGAGCAGCAGCTCCCCCATCTTATTTGCTAGGAAGTTGACATTTCGCCAGGTTAGGAGACTGTGAGGAAACCCCTCTGCCTCAGCTTCATGAGCACTTTGGCTCACTTCTCACATCATCTTCTGCAAATTCCAGAGAACGCAGGTGCTCCACTGACAAAAATCTCAGAAAAACATTCTGTGTCCTATGAAAACTGCAGAAAAAAGTCCAGCAGAAGGTTTACAATGTTTAAGAGTTCCTCTCTGGTGAAGGTTACCGAGGAAGGAGAGCAGAAACCCAAACAAAAACACAAAAGTACGACAAATATGCTAGAGCTTATAAGAGTATGCAAATACCGTGTCGTGTCTGTGTCTGTGTTGTGGTGCCATCTTGGTAATGTAAAAAGATATATAGTTATATAGATGTATATATTTGAAGTTTTAGTTGCACATGTATTTAATTTTGGACATTCTGGGACTCATTTGAGACAACTGTTGTACCATATGATTCACCATAACATCATTTATCTTAATGTGTAGGATCTTCTATTTATAATGGGATGATAGATATTAGTTGAGGAACATCAGCACTCTCGTAATGCTACAGTCCAGTCCAGGTACAGATCAGATCAGTAATGGAATCCCTCTTCAGCACAATGAAGAGAGTGAGCGGTTTGCAGTGAGGCTTGAAGCTGCCATTGAGAACTGGGTCTAAAACAGACAGCAGTTCACTCTCTATTCATTTAGTATCATTACAGGCCCCCTAAGAGCCCTAATGGGCCTAATAAAAAGACAGAGGTAATAATGAGACTAGAGGGCCCTATATGAGCTGCAGGAGTAGGAGGGGGAGGAGAGCCTGGGGAGCTAGAGGACAAGGAAGTGAGAGAGTGTGTGAAAGATATGCTGGTTGAGAGGGAGACAGACAATATGGGTGTGTGTTAGAGTGTGTGGCAGAGAAAAAGAGAGGAAAGAGGGAGAAAACAAAGTGCTGAAATAAGTGAGTATTATAAACCTGGGGATAATAGATATCTTTTCCTAAAATAAACTATATATCTACATGTTGTGGGATGTGTGAGTGTGTGTGTCTGCACCAGTTGACTCCTGATGACTGACAACTGAGCTGTTCTTTTATCAAAATCCCCCCCAAAAATCCCCCCCCCCCCCCCACACACACACACACCCCGAAAAAAAAAAAAAAAATTATATATATATATATATTTGGCAAAATATTTGGTGATGACTACAAAAACCAATCCTGTGATGTAAGCAAATGGTGTATCAATACTCAATGAAAAAACAATGTACTGGTATTAGTGAAATACTGTGTATTAGCTTATACCCAAGTACTTATGGAATCAAAGGAATAAAAATTATTGAGTAGATATCTGCAAAAAACCTTCTTGATTTGTCACTCACTTTGGTAGTGTGTGTGTGTGTGTGTGTGTGTGTGTGTGTGGGGGGGGGGGGGGGGGGGGGGGGCTTCTTAATATTTTTTGCACCCTAGGTAATTACCCAATAAGGTAATCAGGGGTAATTATTGTGATTGTTCCTCAACAGATAAAAAATGATAATTTTTGTTGCCCCTCAAATATTAAAACACTTAAAATGTCAACATGTAACAGAACACCCAACTAAAGCTGCATGTTTACCCCCCGCTCTACACATGTGGATATTGAAGGAGTTTTACATTAATGGAGCTATCTGCAGAAATGACTCTTATTAGCTCATCGTTAAGACCATTTACTCACTGGGCTATGAGTGTAATGGTGAGAGTGGACTGTTAAACTGTAGGGACCCCTTTTGTCTTAATCGTTACTCGGTGACACTCTGACCTGGTGGCCCGGGGTAAAGTGTCCCCTGAGTGTTGCTCAGCCCTTTTAATAACTCTGTCAGGTGTGGATTTAGATCTTCACAGTATTCAAGATCAATAGTTATACATATGAAATGTTAATGCAAAAATATGACTGTATGGAAATTTCTTGAATTCATTTTCTGCAGCCCTGTAGCTACACTTAGATTAAAAGAAGATTTAATTGTACTCAACCAATTTGGCCTCTTTATGACCTGGGAAATATTGGGTCAATGGTGCACCTTTTATATTTAATTTAATTTAATTTATACCCTTTTTATTAAACCTTATTGAATTTCCCCTCAGCGATAGAGTTCTTATCTTACCTTATCCTAAACATAGTTGTAAAGTTGCCATGTTGGGTGTCCATATTAAAAATATGCAAATTTTTAACAGCTGGGTTATTGTATTTTGTAATAATCCTAAAAAAGTGGTGTAAACTAATCAAAATGATTTGTTGGAAAGTCACACAACATCACAGGAATTGTTGAATTAATGAGGTCATCACATAAAGATCTTCTAACTGGTTAATTTGTGCTTCCGGCACAGCGGTGTGACACCCTCAGAGGAACGGGGTAACGCTGCACAACGTGATTGCTTAACATGGCCTCTATAGAGGAGGCAGCCCCATAACATCAAGCTCTGCCCCTTGGCTGGCCTCCAAAAAGCCTCTGCAGAGCCGACCAATCAGAAGAAAGGAGGAGCTTAAAGAGACAGCAGCTAAAATGAAGCGTCAATTTTTCTCCCTCCTGCTTGTGATGTTGACATGTTGTTACAGTAAGACTGGTTTGAGCTCAAGTCCTCTTTTTTCTGTACAGCTCTATTTTCTAAAAATTATTAGGGGGTTCATGTTTCCGATGATTGACACTTGATACAGCCTATGGGCGTATGAAGATTGCGCAGCTCAAACGCTGTTTGAGCCGAGCGTCATCACAGGGCTGTCCCACCGAATGCACACAATGCTACTGCACAAGAGTTGGTTCTAGGAAGTGGAGAATATTCTGGAAATACTGAGCGCAATTCTGTTTTAAATTCATATAATGACTGAAGGCGGAGCCAAGTTGTCTGTAATATATTCAGTCTATGGTTATAAAGCAATATTATTGATTTTTTAAAATGTTTTTTAATTGACAAAATCCAGCACAGTTGCATTGCAAAACATCAGCCTGGAGGCAGCTTCATGTGTGGAGCATGTGAGCCTGATGTATGTTAAAATTTCATGTCGCTTTGCTTCGTGTTGTATGCTAGTATCAGATTGTGTCATATTGAATAGTACTGTGTTTTGTTAAAGTGTGTCATATTTCATTATGCCACAGTGTATCATATCATTTTATATCATGTCCCCTTAAATCTCAATGTATTGTATCATACTTTACTGCATTATATCACATTGTATTGTGTTGTATGGCGTTGCACTGTACTGTATTATCTGCACACTTATACCACTGTATTATGTGTGGATACTATGCCAAAACACAAGGCTTGCGAACTAGTTACATGACGGCGATGGACTGCTTCTTTTTTTTTTTTGGGATAAATTCATACAACTATCTGCAAGTATTTCATTCCCACGGTATTACATAGCAGTAAGAAGTTCTGAATTGAGTTAAATATGCCAAATTTGTTATGGGTGCATATTTTGAGACTGTATCAATGACTCATTTGCGTTGAGAGTCCAGCCTGTCCTTTCTCTAAACAAACAATGCCTGTTTTAGCTGAAACAGGTGTATAGAGAAGAAGGCCTGGGGAATTTTACATCAGTCTTGATTAAGAATTTTTCAACTAGGAATGAGGAAATCCATCAGTAATTCCCAAAATAAATCAATTTTACAATGGGTGCTGTGAAGTCTCCTTAAGTAAGTAAGAGGATTGGTTTCTTTAAGTCTGGGATTGAAATGGAATACATTGACACAGGGGCGGATCCCCTCCCCTGCACCCAAGACTCCCCCACTCCACCCCCTCAAATCAAAGGTTTCAGCTGCTCTTTATTGATTAGATTTTAGAATATGGAACTAGCTTCTCCCTTAGGTGTAGATGAGTAGCAGATGAGTAGCAGATGTTAATTATCTTGTGTGTGTGTGTGTGTGTGTGTGTGTGTGTGTGTGTGTGTGTGTGTGTGGGAGGGGTGTCTGTATTTTTGAGCAATAGTCACTGATGTACTTCTCATACTGTGACTGTTTCAGCAAAGTGAAGCACAAACCAGGGGTTACTTATTGCCCCTGCAAATTTGCCTTTTATGAATGATATTTAAATCATTAATGAGGAGGAGATTTAAAGTGTTAAAGGTCAGATAACTCCACTTTTCTTCCTTATGTCATCAGTAATTTATCGTTGAATAATAAATTGTAATAATAAATTTTTACATGATTGCAATGTCAAAAATAAACTAAAGGTTTTCAAATAACATTCAGTCATTCCTCAGCAGTCCTAGCTCTGTACCTGGGATATGTTTTGCCCAGCCGATGATGACCACCAGCTCACGGTCAGCCAGGTCACACAGTGTGGTCAGGGCCTTGATGTCTCCGTCAGGCATGCTGGGGTCAGGCATCGCATAGATCTTCTCTGGCTCCACCACCAATAGATGGGAGACGATCTTTGTCACTAAAAGGATAAAGAAAAAGACGCAAAGAAAAATAAGAGAGAGGGGGTTGTTATTCCAACATGACACCATGACAAAAATGCATGCTGACTCATGCTAGCAAACAAAAATGCAAGAGATGTATGAAGACGTAAGCTGTTTTTCACTAAATGCAGGTTGACTAATGACACAAGTTTCCACTGATTTATTTTGTGAAGTAAATACCAACTATTTAGAATCAAGTAAGGTTAAGCGTAAAAAACAATTCAAAAAAATCTTGTGACTCACAAGGCTTCTTGGCAGGAGGGGGGATGGAGAGGCCAAGGTAGGCGCCATTCTCCGCGTCCAACCTCCGTTTGTATTTCTGTCTCCCCCCTCTAACCCGGTCCAAGCGAACACCTGGAAAACAGAATGCACATGTATAGATGTCTAGTAAACCAAACACATTTGGGAGACTTCACAGCATTCTTTGTTTGATTTGCAGAAGAAAAAAAAACAATTGTCACCTTTAAAAGTACACTCAAAACGAGACACTAACCAACAAAACAATCATTTCTATGACGTATGATTTTTAAAGTGATCATTATGTATCTCTAAGAATACAAGACAGGCCCATCATATTATCGATAGAATTACAAAAATCTATATTGTTTTTTCAGTTTTATAAAGATTTGGACATAAATCAGGAGGTTATAATGTATGTGTCATTTATGCCTGTGTTGGTCGCCTTTAATGCATAGAACATAATGTTTGGGTTCCTTTTATTTATTCCTTTTTAATTCTTTTTTGACCTTTTAACTGGAGAAAGGACTTTTCAATATGTCCCTGTTAGAGATAGAGGCGACTAAGTATCTTGTTAGTATACATACGGACATATCTGGGATAATCTTAAAAGCCATCTGGGCGGGAAAGGGCCCCATTAAATGCACCTTGTGTGCTGGATTTAAACTCTTGTATTAAAAGTTGTTTGAGCATCGAGGGAGAGCAAACAGATTTTACATGGTCAAGTGGAATTGAGTCGTGTGAGATTTCCCTGTGACTCGTATGAATTCCTTTGATTCCCCTGGAAACAAAAGAATCCGATTAGGATGGTCTTTCAATTTCCTGACACCGACTATCCACTAACCTAATTACCCAGCGTGCCCAGAGGGAGCTCATTCTTCCCAGCAAACACAGTGAGATCATTTTATGCCTGGCAGATTGAAGCTAAATCGAGAGCCCCTCTACTAGCACAGCTTTCCATTTGTACGCCTTTAAGTAATCAATAAGGCTCACAAATAGACTTCTTGTTCTTTGAACACATGTGGATGCAGTCTTAATTAGTCAGTTAGGCAGCTAGGAGCTGGGTTTGGGATAGATGGAGCATCACTTCTTATTCCTACCATTATTCTTGTTCAAGGTAAATTCAGAATTATAAATTGTGAAGCGGGAAACTGTGGGCGATGTGTACTCTGGATATTAAAGCAATTCAATCGCTCCTCTACACTTAATGAAGCATACAGGCCTAACACAGATACATGTATTAAAAGAGGGCCTTTGCAACAATGGAAACCATATTAAACAGGTGGATATCCTAAATGCATATACAACAGGTTTGTCTGCCTAAGTGAAAGACAACTGCTGCATATTTTGTCCCTACATCTACTGCCATAGACACACACACACACACATTCAGAAACACACAAAATTACAGACACTGCGCTCTCACTGTGGGCTGCAGGGTCATGTGGTTGCAAAGAGTGACAAGTGACCAAACAGCCGGAGTTTGAATTCCAAGGTCTGCGGGGGCTGTTTGAACTGGAACATCCAACTGGCCCATAATTAATAGACGCTGACAAGAATTAAGAGCTCAGCGCTAACCAGTTTCAGTTTAGAGCTTAACAGCGCGGCGAACAGCAGAGACCCAGAGCAGAGAAAAGTCACCAAGACAGAGAGAGGGGGGTGAGAAGATCTTTGAGAATATGAGAGTCAGGGAATATGACAGAAAAGGCTTCTGTTTGTTGGCTGACTGTATCTTTTTCCCCCACTTTCCCTCTGTCTCTTTTTCCCTCCCTTTCAGCATTGGGTGTTCGTCTCCTCCCTGACAACCCTGCCGGTCCCAGCCAGCACAGGATTATCTCCTCCCCATGTGATTCAGCACAGTACTGAGAATCTGACCACAACAAGACAGCTGGACGAGGCCCCTTGTGGAGCGCTGTGGAGGGAAAGAGGGACGGGGAAGACGAGGGGGAGAAAGAGGAGGGGGGTTTGTGTCATCATCAGCAGCACATTCCACACCTCCGACCCAAAACCATAACGGACACCACGCTGCTGGACAATCAGGTCCAGAGGAAAGCTTGTGACTCTGTAGGGGGAGAGCCAATCGGGTGCACAGATCATCTTTAAAGTGTCCTAATACGTTTTTATGGCTGTCTGCCTTTCATAAAGTGTGGCAGCCAAAATGTGGATGTATCAGCTGGTATAAGAGTTTGATAAATGCTCTGAGCTCAGTGTGATTATAGAATAAAGTATACACAAAACCTAATGTTGACCGTGGGCGAGATGACTTAAGACGCAGACGTATAGCTGACAGTTTTTTACTCTAGTGTGTGTGTGCTTGTGTGTGTGTGTGTGTGTGTTCACATATGTGTGGGAAGATGATGAGGCATGTTTGCATAGGAGCAATCTTTCTGGCCACCTGACCCCAGCATCCCTTTCACATTCAATATCTTTATTGACTCATGCAGCTTTAAGCGCATTCCTGATGGAAGTGGCTGTTTGCATTTGTGTGGAGGTGACTGTATGTCAGACATTTGATTTATTTTTTTAGGTGTCTTTTTTTTTTTTATTATTTCGACCCCTTTTCGTTTTAAAAAATAGGTGTCATACTGTTTTTCCTGTCTCTTTTAAAAATGGTATTTAAATAACATTAACACTCCATGAAAACAGAGGTCTAAAACAAACTGCACATGGATTTGCTGTATTTTATACATTCTGTTGTATTTTGTAGTAGATTCACAAAAAAAGGGAACACTTTATTTGAAACCTATCTCTATCACACATTAATCACACATTAAAAATCTTTGAATAATGTGTTAGAATCACGTTATCGCACTGCATAACTATAGATATAAACACTCATAAATGATAATCAATAATCATAACACATTATTGAGCATTTTATCATGACTTGCAAGGTCAGGTATTATAATGTGTTATAACTGTTGTGTTAGTGCTATAACATGATTTTGACTCATTATACATGTATTTAAAATGCGTTACAGAGAATTTCGTCAAATGAAGTGTTACCAAAAAAAAAAAAAAACTCTTAACATGGCCTAAACAAGTATTTTAGACAGTGCCAATATCAAAGAGTTCTAGAAACTGATCAACTGTATATTAATATGGCTTTTTTGTGGCTAACTGAGTCTAAAAATTCTTTAATCATTTTTATAGAGTGTACACCATGTGCTGCTTTTTTGTAAAGATTAAGAATGAAATCTTCTTTTCTGAAACCCCTTAAATTTCAGGGCATGGTTCTGATGAGATAACTGAAAAGTAATGTCTACTATAGCTACTATTTACTATAGCCTGCACACTGGAAAATGAAACACAAAATTGAAGAAAAATTGTCAATTATATGACATTCGTAGAGGAATAATAGGCAGAGAAAACAAATCAAAAAACACAAATGAATTACAAAAAGAGCCAAGCCGCAAATTGTCAAATAAAAAGCATAATATACCTTTTTAGTGTAGATGGACGTTGATTCACTATCCTGTTACACAAATCTATGCATATTTTATCTGTATGTGTTACACAGAGTGCAACAAGTGTTACTATAGATGTGTGTTTGTATCTCCATAACTATTTTGAGCCCCTCACCTGTCAGAGGCGCCTCTTTTGGGAGAATGTGTCAGGTTTGGCTGGCTGGCAAATGCTGCCAAAGGGAGATTAGAAGATTAAGAATCCCTATTTTAGCTGGGAAAAATCAGAGAGATGCAGATCTCCCCCTTATACACACACACACACACGATGTTCCGCTCTTTACAAAGAGCAGAGTTTTCAGTGTTACTTCCAAGGGTCAAGTCTGCAAGTGTGCAAAGAGCTAAAGGCATCGGACAGCTTTTGTTAGATTGAGCAGATTCTGGGTGGGCTGCAGAGAAGGGGGAGTTGCTTAAGAAAATGGGCTAAGGAGCAGGAGGAGAAGAAGGGGTGTATGAGGATGGCGTCCCACCTGCTACACTTTTCATAAATCTGAGTCGGCGTGTCCACAAGGGGTATTACTGTGTATTAGAAAGCCACGCTGACCACAAATGCGTTGTAATCGAAAAACATCTGCGCAGCTGGAGACGGCCGGGTCGATTCAGGATACCCTTTGTGTCAAAGCAGCATATGATTTGTTTATGTCGTTTTTACAAATGTGGGAAAAAGGTGAAGGGTGACAGCACCTCAAGGTCCGACTCCATGTCACTTGACAAGATATATACATTTGGCATGAACATGAATGTGTTTCTTGAGTCCACTGTGTGTATCAGAGGGCCGTGAAGAGGCCAGTGCTTGGCTAAATCCCCATCTTCAGAGGAACACGTGTTAGCCTCCGCGTCTGATCTATCACCTGCCAGACAGTGAGGACAGGCGGTTGCAGAGCCGCTGGGTGGGCACTGGCTCTCAGATGTAGTCTGCCTGCTGCTATGACACCCTTAAAAAGTAATCAAGACTCTGTACATGTGCTGTCAGATGGAAATGTTTGTGCTACAAGTATAAATCAAATGGTTCGGGTTTGCAGGCGTTTTGTTTATCAGTTTAACTTCTTGAAAACACAGATAATTAAAAAAAAAACATAACTGTTAAAATGATTTTGTACATATAAGAATTTTAAAGACAGACTTGTTTTCTTTAATCTCTATTAAAATGATGTAATCTCGGTGTTTAGATTGGTTTCTGATCCGAGCCTATTGATTGGAAAGAGACCTGACAGGCTGTGATATTGGACATGGCTTTACTAATCTTTTGTGTATGTGACTGGAGGAAAATAAGGCTGTAAGGCTACACCAGTAGCCACATTTGCTCAGGAAAGACTGCTGATCCCTATCTGTGGTCTGGTGAGGGCGAGACAGCGGTGTAGATTGCCAAAATAGTCTGGCAGCTTGTATTCATCCACCACATGACAGTGTCATCGTCAAAAAATCCCCATAACTGTGAAATAAAACAGCCAAAAGATGAGCAAACACTGAAACCGGCCAGGAGAGAAGAATGAAGAAAATAACTAAAACAGTTTAAAAGTTTAGATTTGACAGAAATTGAATCTGCCTGAGGGAGGTGTATGTCTGTTTAAAAAGAATAGCTTCAAACATGCTAATATGCTATCATGGTGACTTTATTATCTAATCTAAGCCCCAAAATTTTATTTCAGCACCCAAAAAAACTACAAACTTTTTAGCTGGTCCTCCATTTTCATAAAAAAACACACAAACAAACAAACCAAAATAGCATCTGAAACCACAAAGTCAAAAAATGCTAATGCCCTTCAGAAAATAGTTCAATATTGTGCAGTAATAATATGTGGTTATTAGTGCTGCTGTTAGATGTGGGCACTGAATCCTGGCAGGAGTGGCTGACACCATACCTTCCATGGATTGTAATTAGGAGAGTTTTTCCACTAGACCTGTGACCTTTTATCAGCCTACATCCACCACTGAAGGGGTCACTGAGTGATGGCTGCTATCTTCGGCTGCTACACTCCACCTGACTCATCTAAGGGCCCTGAGGCACAGCTTTAAAGATCTGGTAAGAAGCCTGTCATCTGTGCCACATTTCCTTTAAGGTTAATATACCTTTAGCATGGGGGTCGTTTCAGTTTTAGCTTTGGTTGCAGTTTTGACTGCATGGTTGTTGATGTTTCAGAACTGGAGTCCAGTTGAGAAGATCAAGTTAGATTTTCTTTCAAGTGTAGAAAAAAGAAATACGAGGACTCATGCAAGAACAACTGTGAGTTTTGCTCTTAAACCTGTCTTTGTCTCAACATAAAGAAAAGAGAATTTCAGAGGCTATACAATGGGACATAAAACTGATTAAAACAACAATTCACTCAAGATAGCACAAACTGACCACCAACAAGATTTAGAAATACTTGACTAATAATAAGTTTTCACTTATTTCCATGCCTTTGGACTTTGGTCTAATACAAATACACTGGAAGTTGTGTCTATCTCTAGCTTGTTTCCTGAGCTTGTTTAAAGACCTCTTTTTGCTTCCTAGCTTTGCATAAAGTCAGTTTATTTGAAACTGAATGGTGAATAACAGCTATATCTTCTGAAAAAATATGTTTGAAAATTACTTTTTAAAAGGTAGCTTGTGCGCAATCTTCATGTTACACACACTGTTAACCACTGAAGTTATTACTTCACTAGCTAATGCATAGTCAACACAATAGCTACTTGCTAACAAAGTATTAGAAAAACTAACTTTAAAGAAAGCAAAGAAATTTACAGTGGATAAATAACCCATTAAGGTAAGCAAGGTTATTGGCTGTACAGCTGTAAAATCTGTTTCAAATCAATTTTCCTTGCAAGCTAGCGTACCCCATGTAAGCTGTTTTTGACTGAAATAAAACACAACAGATGCCTTTTGCTTCAGACAGAAAAGTCCATGATGGTCTTATACTGTCCTTTTAAAGCACTCGGTGATTGACTCGTCAAGGGCCCCCACAAACAAGTGGCTGTTGGAGGACAGTGGGTGAGTTGAGTTTAGTCTCTTTGCTAAAGAAATCAGGCAAAGCTAAAAAGATCTTTGATGGCTAGTGCTATGGCTGAGACCCTGTATGTACTGTTGATGAAGTTAGGTGCTGTTCTGAGCATTATTTGTGGCTATAGCGTGACTTTTTGGTTGAGGTTTGTACATGGAGACGTAGACCGCTGTGTATTGCTATCCTGTGGTCGTTACCTAAGTTGGTATAACTAGAGAAGCAAGCAGTTGGCAACATCCATCTCTCGAGGGGGTGTCTAACTCTTTGTTATGGTGTGTTGGACCATAACTTAAATTTACGCCGGATTATCCCTTTAAAATATGGCCACTCAGATCCAAACTTACGTGATGAAAACTAACCACAAAATAGGCCTGAAACTATTAAACCTTTACATTATTCACATATAGCTGAATTTTTTTTGTGAAATTAATGAAACATTTGCTTCCTTTTTGATTGAGTGTACTGAGAAAATAAAGTTGTGTTATTTGGACCTACAGGATTCCTAACACACCTGGACCAAACATACCAGCCCTGAGAGCTGGAGTCAGCTGATTAACGGCAGGTGTTTCAGGGAGGAGGGGTTTCTCTGCCCACCAGTGGAGCTGCTCTATAACTGTGACAGCTGGCATTTTATAATTCAGGGCGGCATGCTTAGAGCAGAGCTTAGAGGGTCCTGGTGGAAATATTAAACACTTTTAGAATGACCACATGTGACCTCTCAGGATCTTATGATTCTGCTGTACTGCAACAAGTCAGAAATCTGACGGTAGATGAACACAGTTTGTGTTGGTTAAATTTATTAATTTTATTTATATAATAAAAATGACAACTAAAAACACTAAGACATATGCCCTTGTATGTGTAAACATTTTTGGCAATGATCCAGATCCCCATTCCAAAAAAAAAGAAAAGAAAGAAAGAATAGTGGAATAAAAAATGTGGACCTAACTATAGTATGGAAACTTTGACATAACAGATGTACAACACAAGGTTTTAAACAATCAAAGAGGGCATCAAGTGTGCACAAAAATGCAGTGTAATGCTGATCTCTTGATAAAATTGCTCCAAACGTGACACCTGCTTAAATATTACCCTCACTGATTATTCCTTTTCCATGGCCAGCCCTTGGCCACTTGTTATACGCTGATCTCATTACATGAAGTAGGTTAGTCACTGTCCCCCACTGATTCCAAGATCACATGGGCTCTGTGCCACGACTGAATGTCCTTTTCCCCTTTAAATGAATGCCATTACTTTCAGAGAATCCCCCACTGTGCCACGTATCCTGGCGGCTGTGATGCCGCATCTCAGGAACGGCAGGCGGTAGAGTTTACAGTCAAATTCCCCCTAACACAACACACACACACACACACACACACACACACACACACACACACACACACACACACACACATGACTGTCCACATGTACAGCTTAACTCAAACCCTCGCAGACAATACCCCGCTGTTTTTCTTTTAAGCATGCGATAATAGTTTCAGCTTTATTTCTGAGGCTTGTAGTTTTCGCTGGCTGAGATTCAAAGGCTCTGTGTTAGATGTTTGTGCCAGGATGAAGACATCAAGAGTAACTGCGTGTATAAATAGTGCTGTAATCGCAATACAATGTATGACCCTTCCTTCTGAGATGAGCAAACAGAGCGATGCCAGTGTATGAAGAGGCTGTATTAGTGGAAGTGAACCAGGAGCCTGACATACAATCTGGTGTTAGCGGCGCAGATTGCTGTTTACTGCTGTTGCTTTCTATTATGAGATGTGTTTGATGCTCATGGATCACAACAAAACTGTATGACCAGAGTTTTATTTATGGAAATTTATTTATGGCTGATGTGTCTCTAAGTGGAGCCTATAAACAGAAATCTTTCAGTACTCTTCTTTATATTAGAGCTATTGATTATGTAATAAGTGCAATGTCATAGTTGTATGTAGGCTGAACTCCAGAAATTAACCTGCCGGCTCACAGCCTTTACTAACTGGAGTCTCATTTTCTAAGCTGCTTCAATACTGGTAGAGAGATGTTGAAGCCAGCAAATGCCATTTAAAAACATTTTGAAAACATGGCACCTTATCATGCCAATTTCTGACAGCTACAGTCTTAAATATTAACTTCACTGTCAATTTTATAGTAATAGTCAATGTAATATTCATTGTGCAGCATTAAGTCATGTTTCATGCATCTGTCAACAAGTTTCTTTCAAACTTTTGAAGGTAGAGGCACATTACTGGTCAGGCATCAGTGTGTTACTTGTGACCAACAAATGAAGCCCATTTCAGCCAATATTTGGCAAATTAGCACCATAGTTTAAAAAAAGTTTAAAAGTGATAAAAGTTGAGTGAGATCTTGAGGTACAGGTGGAGTTATAGCATCTTATCCCGTCTTATCCCATCATATCTCAACGTTTTTAAAAAAATATTTGTTTAAGATGGGCATCTCATTAAATGAGGCAAAGTTAGCTCAATCATATATCAAGTAGTTTAATTATCATTTACCAAAATCACTCTGTATATCTCTTCTTTTTTGTCTTCTCCTGCTCCTCGGATGACCTGACATGGGCATTTACTCACTTAAGTTTTACTTCAATCAGATTATGCCTCATCCATATCCACCAATCATCTCCTTCCATGCTGCCAAACTTTAGACCCTTTTTTCCTCTCTGCTTGATCTGTTAGCTGTTTCAGCAAGGATTGTTGCGACCCCCTCCACCTCAGTCAGCATCAGTGTATGGGATGAGTTCTTGAAAAGTCTGCCGTTTACAGTCTTCATTACTGAATATATAAATATGCCACTTAAAAAAAAAAATTAAGTCTGATAACTTAAGACATATTTAACATCTCTTTCTAAATCTTGTAAAAGAAACTATTTGTCTCTCAAAATTAATTATCTTTTAAATGATACAAGTGAGTAAGACACAGGGTTTTAGCATTGTAAGTTTACATCATGCATCATGCAGTAACTTTGCTTTATAAATCTCCCTTTGCACCTCCCACCCAATCCAAGTAAAACTAAAACAAAAACATAATGGTATTGCTCTTTACTGCTTAATTACTGTGCCACAATAATACATTTATTTAAACAAACTGCTTTCGGGGCATTAAATAAGAGTTTAAAATTCAAAAATTCATGTTGCAGTGTCGATCGCACAGTGCAACCACCTGAGTAAATGTGGACACACTTACTGTGTGAATGTACCAACCATCTTTGATTAATGTTAAGTATTTTGCAAGAACTAATGGTTTTAAGTATGTTTTAACACACCCCACATTTCTATCAACATCCTACTTGGGTAAATAAATAATAAGCTGGGTAACTAAAAACCATCATCACTTTCATAATGTATTAAATGTGTCAGGGGTCAAAGACAGAAACACCCTAAAAGGTCTTTAAAAATGTATAAGATAAGCAAAAGGTATTTAAGGTCTCACTTAAGGAAAAACTCTATGCTTGACTGTTTGCAGTAACGTGGAAATATTCTTTAAGGTAAACACAGGTGCAAAAAAACAAACAAACAAAACAAAACAAAACAAAACAACATCCCTTTAAAAAAAGAAAGAGAAAAAAGCACGGGTTAGATTTTCCCTCTGTGCTCCCAGAGGAATCTCAGCAGAGGAGAAACAACACAGGCAGGAAGTGAGGTGGGATGTTCGGAAAGCATTTAGTGGATCAATATGGAGAGAAAGACAGAGGAAGGCACACAGACAAAGAGAGGAGATAGAGAAACAGAGGGAGAGTGAAAGAGAGAGAGAGAAAGAGAGGCACCCAGAGCCCCGGAGAGATGGAGGTCTCAGGGGAACAGCCTGTGCTTTCCAGGAGTACTGTTACACTTCTCAGTCAGTCTCAGTAGGAACATACAATTCAGCAGCTTTTTCCACGTGGTGAGAGGCTTGGCGGTGTGAGGGAAGGTTAGCACTACTGGTGGGTGATGTAAACAGCATCTCCCAAAGGCCACAGCTGGGTTTTATAACTGATCACTGATCCAGTTCTTCTGGACTGTAGGTCCTGTAAGTCTTTAACAGTATTAAACTCCTACAGTCAACTGTTGAAGCTTGAGTTTTAAAATCTATTTATAACTTTAAATGTTGAACGAATTAATGCTCAGTGAAATTATTGACCATGCTAAACTAAATTTGCTATAACTGCTTATTTTTTCTTATCTTTATGATTATGAATTATAACTCAAAACCTGAAAATTTACTAACATTTATTTTTATCTCACAGCAATAGCTTTGTTTTATTGCCATTTTTAATTTCAAATGATCAAATAAATGATTTTATCATTATCGTATTGATTGTAAATAAGCTCTGGTCAGTTGACATTTTACTTACACAATGTTCAGATCCTTACTCATGTGCAAAGTGTCAAAAATATTTCAAAAGTTGACTTATAGTCGTCTTGGAAACTGTTGCCAATTCACTTCAATATGTGTGTTTGGGAATGACATATTGACAAACAGCATACAGCAACAACGTTAATTTTCAAAAACTGTAAGGGGATCTGTGTTTTTTTTATTTTTTATTTTGCCATATTTTGGTAAATGTTTGATTGAAGTTGCTGTTAAAACAATTGCAGAGCATATTCTCTAGTTCTATTTTCTGGGTGTTATGCCTTTGATTTGAGAGGACAGGACAATGGATTAAGCAGGGGACTTTAATATAGAGGTGGAAGGCATCTCTCCATAATGTTACTTGAAACTAAGTTGAAACAGTAAATGAGACAAAGAAGATCAACTCACCTTCTTTTAACATGCCAACTTTGAGACATTTCATGAAGCGGCACGCTTGACATGACTTGCGTCTCCTTTTGGTGATCTCACATTCGTTGGTAGCTGGACAGCTGTACTCGATATTTCCTGCACAAGATAAAAAAAAAACATGTTGGCCTCAGATATATAAACACAAAAAGGCTGCATATCGTCCTTGTACTGGGAGGGATGGTATGAAGGAGGAGGTGGGGAGGTAGAGAGAGACAGTAACACACACACTTGTCCCAAGGTGACCTCGTGTGACACCCCTGAAGGAGAGGAGGGTTTAGCAGAATTTTGATGGGACATGTAAAAAGCATCTCCCCGCCCTGGAGCCCCTCCCCCCTCTCTGATTCACAGATAAATTAGCTTCATTAATGCAGAGCGTCCTCTGTGCAGCGCTCACCACGACCCTGTGCAGCCCATCCTTCTTCACCTGGAGGATGATGGGAAAGCTGCCCTGCCTCAACAGCATGAAGGCTCAGAGATGGATGCACAACCAAGTGCTCTGCATAATGTTCTCTATGAAAGACTGAGAGCTGCTGTTAGTCTAGACTCCAAAATCGTAGGTACACCTATCATGTAACAAAGCTTGATGTATAATTCAAGTACGTCTCGAAGATTGTTGGCTCACGACAGAAATATGTCTGCGCAATTTAATCACTGCGGTAACTGCTGCCTTTCCCCCTCAAGGTTTACTTCATTGTATTTAGCTCTTTAACTTGAGTATCTGAACCATTTGTGTGAATGTTACATCAAAGTCCATGGATATATATTAATGTAACTTGAAACAGCAAACCAGCAACCCCCTTAATACACACAAACAATCCCCTGTTGGTCAAGGAGAAGGTGCCAACATTTGTCAGGATCCCTGGCATGGACAGAGCCGCGGGGTCACATGCACAGTGAGGGGCAGAGGCCTCTTGGCAGCATGTTGGCAGAGGCTGCAGCAGGTTTCATGGTGGGTAGAGTCTTATAAACTGAGGCAGCACAGTGTAGCTGTGAAGACACACGCTGTGCATCAGCTTACGCATTACTGTATAGTTTTTCTTTTTCAAACAAATTCAACTGTCTTGTCCCATTTACATAGAGAATGTATTAATATATATCATAAAAGTGTCAGATTTTAAGAAATAAAAAGTTTCCACCATTTAGTGTTAGTACAATGATCATACATTGGTAAATAAAAAGGATCATTTTGGTCAGACAACTATTGTCACAGTTGGCTTATCAGCTTTTCCCACCTTTTGTTTCTTGATCTTTTTTTTTTTCGATTTTGAAAGACTGTCAGAGAAAACATTCAATACCTAAAAAGACCAAAAACAACCTGTGCCAGTGTGTGTGTGTGTTTGTCCGTCTCTGTGTGTTGCATTGGGGTCCACAATAGTCTTGAATTGCCCGCCTCTAAAAGCTCACTGTCGGTGTAGCCTCTTAGTTAATCAGGTCTTGTGTCCACCTTTATTCCTCAAAGGACATGTCAGCCACTCTAATATCCTTCCTTAACCTCTCTTATTTTCCCTCTAAATTTTGATATATTGTTATGCCATGCTATTATCCACGCACTCGTCTCCACTCAGGACGGACCTCTCCTTGCCCTCCTTCTTTAGCGAGGCCGGGACCTCCCTCCCTGATTACCATTCCATTAAACTGAATTCTCCTTTCAGTAAATGACCACATCCCCTACCCCACTGTCCCTCTGCCTTTCATTTGGAGGACTCCTCTTCATCCCTCTCTCTTCCCTCTGTTATTCCCCCTGGAAACATGTGCCTAAGCCTCTAATTGGTCCCCCCCTTCTCTGCCCCTCTTGGGTGTGGGCTGGAGGGGCCTGGGGGCAAAGAACAGATCCACACCTCCCACCCTTCTCCTCCTCCTCCTCCTCCTCTCTTGACTTTCTCCCAATGAAATGCTGCTTCTTAATTACAGTCACCCTACACTGATTGTTATTGACTGAAGCACCAGCGGCTCAGAACGAGTGACGGACAGATTAGGTCCATTGCGGGCCTGTCCTCCACAAAGAAGAGCGAGAAGACAACACAAAGTCACGTGTCCAACATTTACACTCTGTCACTGTTGTGAGACAGACCTAGCCTTAAAACTACTAGTTATTGATCAGATACAAGAATCAAATATAAGGCTAAAATGTCATTATAAGCTTAAAACAGCTTTTTTCTTTTCTTTTTCCTCTTAAACAATCCGCACAATATCTGTGATTCTTTCAAACATTTCTGAAGATGATTTTTACTCTGAAATATTATTGTGTTGATATTCGGACCTGTGAAAAGAAGCCCCACAACTGACTTGGGATGAAGACAAACACTATGGGTTGAGCATACCAAAGCATGAGCCTTGAAAATCTGTCCTTAATTTTGAGGAAATTAAACATATATTCTGTCAGCTTGACAGCCTTTTATAAATGTCTGGTGAGCATCAAAGTTATTTAGATACATGATGAATGTCATTAGTTTTCCTCTTAACTGTTATTGTATACATAAATTTGGCAAAGACACATCAGGGAAGAGGTGTCGCCATTTTCTTTTTGTATTGGCAAAACTTTTCAAGCTAACGGACGTAACAGAAATACTCAATTCTGTATTCAGTGCTTTCTGTCAGCATTGTGTATCACGCAGCAAGTAGGTTGCCATTCTAATCAATGCAGCAATCAATGCAGTGCGTTGAACGCGGTTCTGCTTAAGATATGCGCTGAGTCTATTTTTCCTGCTCTACGCTTCCAACATGCGTCAATCTACACAGAGAAGATCATTCTAGACAGGATGTCAAGCACAAACACCGTGCATGTCATCCAGTAAAATTCAAAATAAAACACCATATGCGAACTCCCGACTGTGTATCAGTTCATGTAGATGAGAAATACTTCCTGTTTATGGATTTATCAGTAACATGGAAGAATATGATGGTCAATCCCTGATCCATGTGGACCCCAACAGGACTTTTAATTGCTAACTCTGTCTAAAGGCATAGGGGAACATAGTTTACTCGTTTAAACACCAGTAAACCTGCAAAAATCAAAACTGTAAAATCACATTGCTTTTTCACATATAGTAGAGGCTTAATGGTTACTGAATTATATCCAAATTAGCAGGAAATAGACCACAGAAAGGCAAAGCAACCTGTTGTGAGCATGTTGTTTCCTCTATACTGAGTCCAACTGACCGAGGCTGCACCTCGCTGCTGCTACGCTCCAAATATGCATCCTGTGGGCGATAAACAGTGCTGCTCGATGGAGCAGAGACGTGTCGCTGATAGAACGCACTCATTATGGATCCTGTATGTTTTCGGCTTTGGATATAAAATTCCACCCATCCATTATCTTGCACTCATACAATACGGTGCAGTACAGTACGATACGATATTATGACATTATACAATATGATACAATACAGTATAGTACAATACTATACGATACAATATGACTCATTAAGATGACGATGCAATACACTTTATTGTCCCCACAATAGAACCAACAAATAAAACAAATGAAATAAACAATGTTGAAAACTAGCAAAAATGTATATACAGAGAACACAGACCAAGACAGCCACACCATATGACCACCACTTGCATATCAAGGATAAAGTCGTGGGGGTCTTAACTAGTTAGCCAGGACATCTTTCCCCCCAGCAACTTTTTCTAGCTTCTCCTGTGATATCTAATGATGGTCCCAGACTAGATGGGATAAACATTCCCTGCAGCAAGCCTAAGGTCCCTCTGTAGGCCTCCTACTGGTCCAACCCAACCAGAACACCTCTGACGGAAGCAGAAGGCATCCCTTTTAAAAGCCCAAACCAAAGTCTGCTGTCGACTCTCAATCACCACCACGTACTACTCCTTTAAAGCAGGGGGTTCGACGGGACGGATGAATCCGTTTCTGACAAGGTAAATATGCTGCTCATGTAATCAACGCTGTCATGATAAAGTGAGTGAAATGTATCCAGAGTCATTATACAAAAGGTACTTTTTCATCATGATTTCTGGAATAACGTTTTCTATTTTGACAATTTTAATACCTGGAGAAATTACAAGCACTGTTACCATTGTCATTCTCAGGCATTGGAGTGAATAAGTAAAAGTTGTAAAAAAGCAGAAAATACCTTGTATTGTCCTTTTGAAGAAGGCTTTGCAGGCCTCACATGAGGCCACCCCGTAATGATAACCAGAGGCGATGTCGCCACACACCAGGCAAAGTCTCTTGGGAATGGCGTTGAGCATGTACTCGCACTTGACTGGCGAGTCGTCTGCCATACCACCAGAGCAGTCCTCATAGCGGCGCAGACAGGCGGCGCTGCCTCCCAGCATGCCTGGGTTGAACATTGGCGGGGAGTCAAGGGTGTGGGGGTGTCTGCTGCCGTTCACATAGCCTCCGCTGGCGTCGGAGTTGCCGCTGGGACTGTGGTGGCTCCCAGTGTCTATGAGGGAGGAGGATGGACTGGATGGTTCAGTTTTGACGTAAGAACCGCAGCTTGAAGAGAGGTGTCTGTCCTCAGTGGGCATCCTGTTCAGCAACCTGGAATAAGACACACAGAGCTGTATTCAGGTTTTTTAAAAGTTTGTGAAAAAATGAATCAAACGGACATCTTGTGTGAGCAACATATTAACAGACAGTGCCTGAAGAACAACAAAACAAACGACAGAGGTGTTTGCCAATCACTGGTTCACCAATGTAAGGTTAGAGTAAGAAAGAAAGATTTGCACACTGACAAAGAAATGTAAGAGATAATTCAGTTTCATATTTTTACAGTTTGAATACTGGATAAATGCTGTGTTAAAATGAAGACGTGCCTCAACACAAACAGAGTACGCACATAAGAATCCATAACAAAAAAAAAACAAAAACAACCAAGCAAAACAGGATTTTTGGAAAACTTTTTACATGAATGTCCCACAATGCAACACCCACAATGAAACTTTATAAAAACAAAAATCATAATTTTTTTTTCAATGAACATGAAGACATTTTTTTCAACAAAATAATTTAACATTTAAAGTATTATTTTTAAAAATATCAGACAAAAAAGATTTCTTCAGATTGATTATGGATTGTTTAATCTTTTCATGAAGTCCAAACAACATAAATGAGACATTAGATGTTTACTCCGCATGCAAACAAGCGCAGGTTGTCTGAACAGCCTTAAGGAACATCGTAACAAGTAACTCTACAGCAGAAACTTCAGTGTCAAGGAAATTATCCTAGCTGATCTGTCATGTGAAGTCTAACAAGATGTTCTGATGCTCGCCTTCTTCCATCATGGCCTGATCATCGCCTAAGTATCAGAGAAATTCATCAGCTGTGATGCTTCAGTCTATCCGAGTTTGATATATTATGTTACTGACATGGCCATTTATGTATAGGAATGCTAGGCGATCTACTACTGTGGCTTATTTCTCTGCAGCAAAATGGTAACTAACGAGCTTGTCAACAGATGCTCCATACATCTCGCAAACAATGCCCACAGTTGGTCGTCTGCCAGGACTAAATGAATGAATGAAACTTCAGTAGGCTGTTAATGGACACAGAGAGGTGTTACACTCAGCATATGGAGCATCATGGGCAATACATGACCCGATCAATAGTCCCAGTTAGATTGCCAAGGGGTGGTGCCGGGTTACACTGGACTGAAGGGAGAGGTCTGAGAGAGGAAGAGAAAGAGGTGCTGACCCAAGATTAAGTTCCACAGTCCAAAATTTTATTTAAAAATGTGGAAAAGTGTTACTTTTCCAGTCTTTACCACTTTTAAATGACTTTTAGCTATACTACTTTTGTTGCCTTCACGAAAGCATCCTACACCCCCCACCCCCCAATGAAGCTATTAGGTTGTTTTTTGATAACAGCAAGTGTCTGCATTTACTAACTGTAAAGGCTAAATTTGTGACTGTTTCAAATGCCATTTCATTTGCAAGTTTGATGTGGAACTAAAATTGAAGAGATGATAGTTAAATGTAAATCGCATCACAGAAACACAACTATTTCTTAGTTGTTCTTATCTTCACTGAAACCAAAATATGCGTCGAATTTGTCCTGTAACATTTCAGGTGATTTAAACACAAAATTATTTTATTAGTAGGAATGAGTTTTTTTTATTTATTTATTTATTTTCATCAATACGGATACCATTATCAAGCTTCCTTGATGATCTGAGTCTATATTGAGTTTGCTGTCTCTTTGGTCGACAAAGAGATATTAGACTTTTTCAGCCAGCTTTAATGCTTTAACGTGTGTTTCTGTGCACGATGAAAAACATCTTTGCTTTTATAATCACAACTAATATGAAACAGACCTTCAATGAAACATAAAACTTACAAACAATAATAAAATTATGATATTAACCTTTATCACCTGTTAGACCTGACCTCAAATGCATCCCAGTGTCACTTTAAATCACCTTGTTAATTAGATGACTTGGCTCTTTTTCCATTTTCAACATAAAATTCAATACTAGGTTATTTATTTTTCATTAATTCATTCATTATGGTTTATTTGTTGGGGAAAATATCAATAAGTGTATTGGGAACATTCAGTGTATTTGTGGAGCAGGCATATTTGCAACAGCTGTCTCAAAAAATAAAAATAAAGCTGAAAGGGAAAAAAGAAAAAGGTGAGTTGTGTATCGTCAATGACAACAAATACATTTGTTTATGACATAGCTGCAGAAAATAAAACAAGTACAAATTTGTTTTAAAATAACCATGGTTGCGTTGCTCTCTTCAATGTGGTGAAGTTTGGGATCAGCTTTAAGGGATCGGAACGCAAGTTGTGGATTTTGCTCATTTCACTGATAAAGCCTTAAAGCAAAAATGTTGAACAGATTTTTGACGTTATTTCAACTACCAAGAAATAATTTCTCTTGCTACCAAGTTTGGGTATGTTCACAATGGCTACTTTGAAGAGAGTTTGAGGGTGACTGTCCTGCAGCAGTTGCAGTAGCAGTAGCAACAGGGTTATAGGAGTATTTTCACCCATCCAAGGTGCTGTTTTTTAAAACTGTTTTGCAACTTTAATAATTTACTCAAAAATAAGCTTAACAATTCTTGATGTGTGTTTTTGCACAAGGATTTGCTTGTGACTGTTTTTTTTTGTCTCTTAAAAATAGGGTACAAGGTCCTTTGTAAACCCAGGTTTCACTCCCTTTCAGTAGTCAAAAGTCCTCATGCACTTTAAAACTTGACCTGGTGACTGACCAACACATTCAGTGCTATTCTTGAAGAGTGACTCTTCAGCCCTGTGTATGTTTTTGTATCTTCAGTGGCCTTAATAAAACCCTCTTTCACAAAACAGGAGGCCTGAGTACGTCAGCACTGCTGTCTCTGTCAGTCAGAGTTGATGTTGAAATCACACAATTTCTGCCCTCCGAGTCTCTAAGTGAAATGAGCGAGGAAGCCCAGATTTCTTATTCTTATTGTTTGGGGGTTGTTGTCTGTAGTTTTTGAATCAGCTGTTGTGGTAAGGAGCCACTTTCCACCTCTCTTTGAATACGTGTTTAAATAAAGCCATGAAGTCATCAGGCCCTGACAACATGAAACCCCTCTTTTTACTGCTAACAGGAGGAAGAGATGGCCTTCACCCTTGGGTGCAGATCAGATCTATTGATCCTCTGCTTCCTTCCTGCTCCAGATGAAAAAATAAACCCTCCTCTTACGGGTCCCAGACATTCCTTATGCATTTTTAATCAACCAGGACTGTTAACACAGTGCGAGACGGAGCAATACAACATTATCTTATAATACATTGTGGTTTATAAAAGATTCACAGGGCTCACGTTAAATCTTGTTAGCAATCAGCGCACCCACACTCAATTGGAAGGTGTATTTTCTCCCGTGTGAGGGAATTGGAGGGAGCAGCGTGTTAACAGTTAATACATCATTGCAGCCAGATAGGGGGGAATCCCCTGTGGAGTAGTGCGTTGTGCCGTATGTAAAAAGTAGTTCATTCCACACTTAGCACACAGTAACGCAGGGGAGATGTTTTTTGTTAGCTTTAATGGAAATTTCTAATGGCTCCTTTCAAATCTGTCGAAATGAAATAATGGCACGAGACGCCAATTCATGCAGACGGAAATAGCTTCATAGTTTTATAATTTAGTCCCTCCTCTTCTTATTATTAAGAGACATTGAGTTTTCCACATACAGACTGACTCTCCTTAACCCACCTCTATTGGCAACACACACACTGAAACACGCGTATTGCACCTCATATCTAATAAGGTAGTGTTTGCTCTGCCGTGCAGAAAAATGGTACAAACGGAGCGGACAAGCACTACTCATCAGACAGATGTGAAGGTCACCTGCCGTCTCTGCTCAACTGCTCTTAGAGGCCCAGACGGGATCACAATAGACGCCTTCGAGCAGAAGACACACAGGTTTCACTCTGTTCAGCACAGTGAAAAAAGAGAGCACTACAGAGCTGTCCATTATGTTTCATTTGACCCAGACACAGCCTCACATGCTCCTCAGATCAGTGAATTTTTTTTTTTTAATTTTTGGTTTAAATACTTTTGTTTGCCGGCCAAAGTGCGATGGGTGTGAAGAGGTCCCGCCAGAGCAGCTTAAATTCTAAAATGTTTGTGTGTGTGTGTGTGTGTGTGTGTGTGTGTGTGTGTGTGTGTGTGTGTGTGTGTGTGTGTGTGTGTGTGTGTGTGTGTGTGTGTGTGTGTGTGTTTTGGCATGCCTCCTAATACTGGCAGTGTTACAGATCCCCTGCTTCCCTACATAAATCCTGAATCCGTCCACCTCTTCTCTAAACCATAAATTATATCTGCAGCCCCAAAAATTCTGCACAATAAATTTCACAATCAGTATAAAAAAAAGATCAAAAACAGAAATAAATCTAAAATGCACACTCAAAATAGTTCCCCACGATAAACTCCAGCTTTTTGGAGATAGATGGTTAAAAATCCCGTTCACCATATTCTACTAAGTATTTCCCCACTGAGGGGAAATGTTATTGTTGAGCTTGGGGTTAAGCCTGTAGTAGGGAGTGCGGCATAAATCACGGCGCTGAACACACAGCCGAACATGGAAGCTCAGAAGGACAGAGGCAAGGAGCCATGCATGAAATTAGTTCATTAATCTTTCTATGATAGGCTGTCCTTGTTTGGGGCAAACTCTATCAGCTTTAAACGGAGTGCCCCTCTCTGCCTGACACATAGATTACACCGTGAGTCCACAGCCGGGGAGTCTGGGAAATGAATGGTTATGCGAGCGGGAAAATGTGGTGGCGTGTGTCGGCCGAGTGTTAAGTAGTAACAACAACATGTGTGTGTCACGCTGTTGGCACAAATGAAGGTCAGCAAAAAAAGTGTGTGTTCTTACATTTAAATGTGTGATTCATATACTGCTGAAAATAATGGAGAGTATCCCAGAGAAAGATTAGAGCGTTTGTTGCATTGTTATGATAATATGTGGATTTTTGTCACGATACAGCCATGTATTTAAACCTTGGTACTTCTTTATTCGGTTATTGAACACACACAATTCTACTTCTTTGTAAGTGCAGTTTGTGAGGACCTGTGTCTGCACTGTAACCAGCCTCGATTAGGAGGAAATGGTTTAGTCTTCGCCTCCTTACTGTAGATAGTTCACTGTCATTTTCAGCAGCTCAGCAAACTCAGATTATTTTTAACCTTCATGTTGTAGTTAATTGTAAGATTTTGTGTCGTCTTTGTGGAGAACTTTTACATATCAGGAGTGTATTTCATTGGGGTTTTTTATTATGTTGTGCTTAGTTCAGCTCTTAGACTATTCTGTTTTTGTGTTAATAAATCTGTTTATTTTTCTGTAAATTAACCAAAAACATGAAAAATCTCCATTTTAAAGTGTCCAAGAGACAAAGCAGACTTATAATTCATGCTGTTTTAACCACCCGGTGGTAAAAAAAACTCAGAGATGTAGAGTTTATTTTTTTTGTACAGAAGCATAAGAAGCAAACACTTAAAAAAACCCCCAGCAAACTCCTGTAAATGATCACCAAAATTACCTGAAATTTGTCGCTAGTAGAGTAGTAATTTGACATATTGTTCAAAGGTGAAGTTGGATCGTCTCTTGTTTTGTGCAGAAATTTGTCTAATCCAATAAGTCGCTTTGAATCAATTATTCTAACACAAGGGTTTACACCCGTCACTAAAGTTCTGTATTTGAGGATAAGAATAAATTCTCTGATCATAATAAAGTTGGCCGTGTTACTAAGGATGTACCAATGTATTGGCTGGGTATCGATATCAGCAGATACCAAATGCCCAATTATTTAAACCTCATGTGTGAACCTACTTCCAAGTTTTACTTTGGATAAAAAAACCTATGTTGTATGAAAAAACTCAAGAGGTCAGTGACAGTCCCGTTACCGCTTGTAACAACTCATCACAGAAATCTTTTTAAATTCTATGACTACTGTTTTTAATTAAACTTTAGCATGATGGTATTTACCTGTTTAGAAGAGTGGACCTTTTTTTGGAACTATCAAAAATGACATCTTATCTATGTGGTCTTATGATCTTATCATATTATCTTATCTAATCTTATCTAAGGAGTTTTAGAGAATTTCAAAGAACTTAATTAAAAAAAAAATCTGTTCTTTAAAAATCAGGAAACTGAAGTGCTGCAAGTGGGTCTTTTGTCTAGATGATGGAATTCAAAAAAACATGATTAAAGAACTTTTAGTTCAAGTTCTGACTGCGTTGTCATATTTTTTGTACTGATTGGAAGATAAACTTTGGTTCAGCTTCTCTGTCACTCTTAATTACACAACCTTACACACCACACACACCAGGGGCCGTACTCACACAAACACTTATGAACAGCTAACTTCCAGCATATGGCCTCTTCAATGTCACTGCCACCAGGAGCGAGTGCATATATTTCCCACATGGATTATGTCTCTTTACCTGGAGTATCGGCCCCCATCTACATACACGTCCTGCACCTCCAGGAAATTGCTCTCTCTGCAAAGTCAAACACACCCCTAACTGCCTTTTAAAAAGGAGACAGAAGAAGAAAAAGGCGAAAGAATAAACGAGTGGAGACTTAAGCCGTCATTGGGAATCAGAGGGGGACTCGTGAGGGACAGTTACGATATTGATTTCATAAATAAACAGAGATGGCCATCGATCCTAATGTTATTTTGCATTTCAATTACTGCCCAGAAACATAACCTTCAAACGTCTGCTCCTCCACAGTAATAACATCCACTGATAATCACAAGCCAGTCTTGTCCGCTGCAAATTGGCTTTTCTCTCCATCTCTCTCTCTCTCTCTCCTCTTTTTCCTCTCCTCCAAAAGTGTAAATGACACAACTTTGCATTTGCCTAATGGTGTTAGGGCATGGGATGAATTTCAAGTGCGACTCAGGCTGATACAGTGAGCGCTCCGGTCAATTGACACAATGCAAATGAATGTGCTGAAGAGGAATTAAGTTCACAATGTGAGACCTCGTGAAGCCACGATGAGGCCCATTAAACTAAACATGCCGGCCGACACACACTCCATGATTACACGCACTCTCTTTCACTGTGTGTGTTAATTTTAATTTGATCAATAAAACAAACTCTTTCCAAGAAGTCGTCTCTGCAGCTTGCTTTCATGAAATGAACATTTGTGTTTTGATTGATATGCCGCTGCAGAGGTGCATCCATCTTTATGCTGATGGATTCAGAGTCCTTGACAGGCTGCCTAAAGGCTGTATCTATATCAAGAAAGGGTCATGACATGTAATGAAGTTATTTCTCCTTTCTTGATGCTTACACAGCTCCACTCATACAGCGGACCGCTTATGCAGCAGCCAATAATAAACACGGCAGTATGAGCACCGAAAGAAGAGCAGGAGGGGGAAATATTTCTTTCTATTTCCAATAAAACTTAACAAACTAAACTAAACTGGTGTTCAAATAAAAGTTGAAAAGAAGCTTTTTCTCCTGCACAATGGGAACGCAACACAACCCTGACCTACCACCTGCTCCCTCTGTCCGTCATTGGTCTGGGTATTGTTGGCGGCCCAGTTGTTTTCACTGGTTCTGTCAGCAGCCTGTCATACTTAAATTTGAATTATATCTCAACCCTGGTGTCATGTTTTAAAATTTCCATCCATTTTGGAACAAAAAAGCAACGCGATTATGTTACTGAAGTGCAGAAAGGTGCGCTTGAAACAGCCAAATTTTTTTTTACTCAAGAGTGATTGACCAGCCAGCAGAACACCAGTCTCATATGTTTACACTCAAGACAGTAGGATTTAAACGCCAAAATAAATGGATTGTTTCTGGTACAAAAAAAGATTTTGAGGATCAATTATAAGCCGAGAATCGCATATTAAATTTTAGTTTTTGTGTAGCGGACTTGAAAACTTAGAATTAGCGTCACCGTGACCTTTCAATGTGTCATATTATTTGTTTAACTTTGTAGCTGTAATAGTTAAATACTTTGGTTTGAAATAAGATAGACTATGTCAGGAGGCTTTTCCAGGAAATATATTTCTGCTAATGGTTAAAATATTCGGCTATATTGAAATCTTGATTATTTTTTCTCACACAGCAAATCTTCCATGATGTTTTTATTAGCTCATTCCTTTACTAAATTCAATAAAATACCACTTGAAACAATAAAAACATTGTGTAAATAAAATGTAATCCTTATTTTGACTTTTTAATCTTGAGTAAATGATAACGACACTCACTAACTCTTTAAAACATAATATGACCATGTGAGTAATTCCCCAAACAAATCCAGATTCACTGCATGATACGCTGATGTGTCTCTCTGAACAGACGCAGTCAGGTGTTTGTTTCCATGATGTGACTCCACTAAAATTAGAGCTCAGGTCAGTGTGTGACTCTTTGCTCTCATCTGTACATATGTGCGTGCACGTGTGTTAAGTGTGTCTGTGGTTGTCTCCGTTTATGCGTGTGTGTGAATATGTGTGTGTGCATACATCTGACAGCAGTGGTTATATATGCCTGTGTATGCTTGCAAGGGCACCAGTGTGAACAGCAGGTGGGACGGGAGAAAAACGGATCTGAGTTATTACAGTCAAATAAACATAAACAAGATTTCAACTTGAAGTGTAAATGATGCAGCGATAGAAAATTTAACAAAGGAGTAAAACTGTGTGTTGGAAGGAATCTAGTATTTATGAATATAAAAGGATTGTCTTCAACAAAAGAAGTATCTACACAAACAGAACCACAGGAAATATTTTGTCCTGAATAATTCAAAATGATCTGACTGATAAAGCAGAAAAATAATTTTAAAAAGTAACGGACAAATTAATACACTCTGATCTAGTTTCTGTCCTGATCCTACACTTACATCTGCAACCTTTTTAATAATAATCTTTAATAGGAATAACCCCTTGAGATGTGTCATCTCATTTTCAAGGGGATCCTTTAAATACACACTTGAAAGAAAGGTTTACAAACCATTGTACAAAGCGAAAAGCAAACAGAACAGTACACGACAGAAGTAACCTAGTATGTCAAAAAACTAGACAGAAGTAAATACCTACAAATCAAGAAAATAAAAAACCAAAAACGCAAAAGACAGAACCAAGCGATCAGGTTATGATAAGCATACAAACTCACCAGATCCTTCTAGTGGCATATCTGAGCTAGAATGGTTCAGTTTGTGGTGAGCGTTCTGGGCAGTAATAATCACATTCAAGAGACGAATATTTACAGGCGGAACATGGCATGGTTAAAGTTCAGCAGGTGAAGTGGTCATGCTCTTGATAACACGTACAGTTAATTTTGAAGTAAGAGGGATGGGCATTTTTAAAGGAATGATAGGAGGTAACAGACCTGATAGATACTGTATCTATACTGGAAGATTGTTCCAGTCCGAGGGAGCTATGAACAAAAACGCTTTTTCTGCAACCGATTTAGAAACCCGAGGGACAGGAAAAAAAGATAGCTGTGAGTATGCCTCAGTTGAAGTTAACCAAAAAATGTTGGCACTTAAGAACTTTTCATCTCACTGCATGTCCCATCTCTAAACACTAAAATATTTATTGCATGTTAAACTTTTTCCTTCCTTTAAGAAAAAAAAAAAATAATAATACTAGAGGAGGAAACAGTTCCATGCAGCTCCATTAATCAATCTATGAACACTTTTTCAAATTTCCAGCATTAATGAGACCTGTGATCCTTGCTGTAAAAGTATATTTGCCTCCTCAGACTGATGGCGTGACAGTGGGACAAACAGTCCTGAGACCTCTCACCCCGAGCTGGTGGAGTCGTTGGGCCAAATGTCCTTTAAGAGTTATTAATAGCATCTGTGAAGACAAACCTCTTTAGTGTCACATACAGAACAGCTTTATGTGACACTACATACACAGATTTTCAGTGAGGCCATCATAAGAAGACTTCATATGTTCATTTGTCATATGTTTGACTGGATGACAATGTAATGATGATGGCAAATTTAGACGGACAGACAATTTGACTAGTTATTGAAGTTTCTCTTTTCAGGGCAAATAGTGCAGATTTGAAACTGTTTTTAAGTGCAGTTATTCAAAAGGATTTGCTATCTTGGTTTGGGGTGCCTGTGAAGACGTTGACGCAAGCTTCACTAACCTTTGAAAATGTAACACTGATTTCAAAGCGTAATCATGTAAAACATGTCCAAAGATATTAGCTTTGTAAGTTCTTGTTCAACTCTAACGTGGGAGAACAAGTGAAAATGCTCTGTCCAATGTGACCAAAGAGTTCTGTGATACACAGAGAAGTCAATCTCAGAAACATTTATGGATTCAGACTTTGAACGTCTAATATAAACACTTTTATATGGTACGTTAACGTGCACGCAACCAGTTCACCACGTAAATGTTTCTGTACATGCAGGGGGACATACAGATCTGAGCATGCAGTCATTCTCAAAAACACAGTGAAAACATGCACGCACACGCACACACACACACACACACACACACACACACACACACACACACACACACACACACACACACACACACACATACAGACACTGTACATGATAAGACATGGATAGGTTTGGGTTAAAAGTCCTGCATTGTTGCCTTTTCTACTTAACTCCAATTAACTCAAATGTTTGTAACGTTTAAAGTGAATTGTAAAAGTCGAAACGATGTAGTTTAACAGGTTCAAGGAAATGCTTTTTTTTTCATCAACCATTCTGCAATCTGTACAAAACGTCAAAGCTTTAAAAAATAAAATGTGGGAAGGATTTGTACTTTGACACGTGGGGAAGAAATCAAGCCTCTGTAAGATCCCAGGAAAAACGTTAAACCCACTATAATACATTTACTAACTTGATGATAAACATGCCACTAGTTACAGTTTTAATTGTTGATGTATTCTCTATATTACTCTAGTAAAATTTGCTAATAAAAACTTAAGAAAAAAATATTTATATATAAAGATGTGAATTTTAAATTGGTATTGAGTGCCTGTGAAGTGCAGAGAAAAATTCTCTCTCAAACTTGTAACTGTTACTGATGCCTTCTGATAAACTGATAAACTATTTTAACATATTTCTTACTAAACATGTACTAGCTGATTAAGTGTCCATTTTAGGAGTTTTTCATGCATCTTGAGTTTAAGTTTCTTTCTTTTATGCACAGGCTGAATTAGATTAGAGTGCTGCTTGAATCACCAAAGGACTTCCTTTTTTCTTCGTAGAGGTAATAAGAGTCCTGTCAAAAGCACTGAGCAGGTTAAACCGTTACAATCCCATCTTCAGCTTAACATGTTGAGGATCCAAGTAAGGGTCTTTCTGTCCAGTCATGTTTTGTCAAGATGAGAGGGTCTTACCAGTCATGCAATGAGCAAAGTGAAGTAACTAAACAGAAACAGCCAGAGCAGAAGTTCAGATCTGCTTTATTCTGCCGGTTTGTTTCCTGACTTAATGTAAATCAAATTTTACTTATAAACTGAATACTAAATGACGTGCAAAGTGGAGCATTGTCTTTTTTGTATACTGACACTTTTTAAATCCCTTAGTTTGTGTAGTTAATTAATATAATTTAGGAATAATTTAATCATAAACAACCAAATTAGGAAAGTGCAAAATCACAAAGCAAACAAACACCTGTCACCTGTCTTTCAAGAACACACTCATACACACACAGATACATACACACTTTCACTCAGACTGGGCTACAGTACAGTCACAGTTTTCTCTCAGTGGGACACAGCCGGACATCAGCAGCTGCCAAAGGATAGTCCAATATCGCCCGCATTAATCTGCCTCTGGCTTTTCCCTGCGGCTGAGGTTAAACCCTGGATCCTAATGCAGAGCGAGACAGCTGTAGGGCAGCGGTCCGACCTGGACACCCTGCAGGCTGCACTACTGCAGCCTCACTGACACAAATGACTCTGCTGTCCCATACAGAGAGAACTGGAGTTGAGCTTATACCGCAGACTCGGAACTAGAAAGTTCACTTTCAGTGTGGGATTTTGGTCCTTAATTGTTTAGATATTAAAGATTTTTTCTCAACTTAAAAAAATATTGAAATGGATTTTTGTTGACTAAAACTGAAACAAAAGAGAAGGGAAAAGATGCACCTACTGGTTGTGGTAGCAGAGAGGGTCAGGGATGCACAGTTCGGAAACATCCATCAGTCCACGTTATGCATTCCAGTTGTTCCAGTTAAAAAACAGAAAAACAAACAGCTCAGGAGAAGCTAGAAGAGAGGATCAGTTCCTGTGTCTCCACATATCTGGATGAAATGTTGGTCAGGCGTTCCTGGGTGTTGTCTCCCCTCCCCTCACTCAAAAAAAAGAAAGAGAAACACCTTCTGCCTCGGCCCGACAAACTCCAGTCTGCACAGGTGCTGTACACCTGGGCTTAGGATGATGTGTGGAGAGAGGAAGAGTATAGTGGTGAGAGGAGAGAGACACTGATGTAGAGATAAAGAGAGAAAATGTTAGGTGAGTGTCAAGAACAAGAGAGGGAGTAGATCAGAGGAGAGATGGAGAGAAAAAGAGAGAGTAGAAGACAGAGGGGAAAGGATGGATGGAGAGCAGCAGTGAAGGAGCACACGCAGTCTGAGGAAGTCAATGAGGGGATTGAGTCTCCATTGAAGACACAGGGGCTCTATAACAGCGGGGGGAGGGGTTTGGTACATATAGGGATGCAGCAATTGGTCACTTTCAGGGAGGCTGCCCTACGAGTATCCAAAGGGGAGGAGGGATTACTGAAGTGGGAGGAGCTAACGGGGGAGCAGTCTGTGTCCAGTCATTCACAAGGGAGCGCTGCAAAACACAGACACAGCAGACCCTACTGTAAGACAGAGAGACAAAACCAAAGACTGACATATGAAAATACAGATGAATGGAGAGATAGGATGATAGATGAGAAGCTTTTTTAGCAACAGTCACTGTTTATATCTGCAGAAGAAAACTGAAGTGCACAGTAGCAACAGAAATAGCAGCACCTTTACTGCAGGTTTGATAACAAAGCTTTAAAAAGCTCAGTTTTGGTTTACAGAGCTTCACTGCTCCCCTTTACTCCTTATCCTCTCTTTATCCTTCCTATTTTTTCCACAATGGGCCTTTCTTTACAGTAAAGACAGCTGCTTTTAACATTGTTTTAGCAATCATCGAAGAACATCGATAAACATCGAAGCGTTAAGAAACCCTTTTTAGTTTGAAAACAGCATTTTTAAAACAGGCACAGTACACATTTCATGTCAGTGGAGTTTTGTTTTGCTCCTTCTTGTTTCCGGCTTAAACAGTTTTTGATGATGTTTTAAGACATTGGTGACTCTGGCTCATACTGTTACCTAACCTGATGCATTTTTAAATCCCATACATACATGTAACCAACTCTGTACGCCCTTAAGAGTCTTTGTGCTACTCTGTTTTAGTATGGAGTAGATCTGGATTGTTGTGTGCATATCTCCGTCTCAAAAATCCTCTTATAAATGAGCCTTTAATAGGTTGAAGCTCTTACAAACACACAGTTGGAGCAACACATGCATGAACATGCAAACACAGACAGCACTGTTCTCTGAAACTACACTTTGGCAGTCTCCTCATCAATCTGCCCCTGTTACCACATTGTCCCATGATGCCTCGGTGCATTACACATTTACAGAAAATGCATAACAGTGGTAAACACCCTGCCTCTAAGAATAGCAACATGTATGGGCCTACAAGTATGACACTATTGTTTTTAAATTGTTTATCATCCTGCGGTGTGAACGAATTAACTACACGTGCCATCCAAAAGCAACTGAGTGGTGTGTGAAGTTTTTACAGAACAATCCAATTTTGTTAGATAAAAAGGCCCAAGCGTGAATTTGGTGGTATTTTTCTCCCTTCTTCAAAGACCGTTTGTACGAGTCTGAAAGCGTCAGGATGTCAGAAATTGTCAGTGTTAATGACCTCGGCACAAACTGTAATAATAATGATGACGACAGACAAGTTTGAGTGGCTCTTTACCATGTCTAAGTAATGTAGCAGCCATCAGAGGAAACCCAAATCGCTGCACACACACACACACACACACCCTGCCTTTCCCTCCAACCCACTTCATCAACCCACATTTTCCTGATCGATGCAAAACCCATCACACGCTCTTATTGATCACGGCATAGCTGTGTCGCCACAAGCCTCAGGACAGACTCTGTTTCCCAACCGTCTTTTAAATAAAAAGGAATTATAAATTTCAACGTTTTTCTTTTCATGTCAGTCTGTATCAAAGTCACAGGAGCAGAGGGCAATTGCTTTAATAAAGGAGCTGTGCATTCTCAATTAAATCTTTGATCAATATTTTGGCATTTAATGTACTTTCCTGCGGAGAAAAACAGGGATATTCCCGCTGATCTGATTAAGACATCCAGACATAATCAATAGAGGAGATATGTTTATGTTTTTAATGAGGCAGAGAGGGGAAAGAGACTAATGTAAGACTGACATGTGTTGTTTCACATTAGCTTTGAATACAAGAGGAGGATAATTGAATTAAAATTGTAAGTGGGGTTGTTTGGAAAAGGTTTCTTCAGTCAAGGATTGAAGTTTTATGCCATATTAAGGATGCATTATGCATGTTAGAAATGGAAGGCTGCTAATTTTTTCATAAACTCATTTTTTAACAGAGGAAGTTTCACCTTCAACAGGGTGTTTTTGTATTTGCATATGCTAAAATAAATCACTGCATTTCATTTCTCTGCTTTATTCCTGTGTTTGTGTTGCCAATTTTGTGAGGTGGGCCATATTGCAAAGTCCACGGCTCATCTGCCTCCCTCCCTCTCAGACGGCCAGCTTACACAGTGAGGCGACACCTGGCTTCATGGCATCTGACAGGAAATCTATTGAGCGCACAGTCTGTAATCCCACGATCACGCTATCGCCAAACCAAGAAACAGTAATCCAATCATTAAGTCTGTATTTAAGCAAAACAGATTTTCAGCTCTAAGGCCGAGAGTGTGTCTCTTAAGCAGATCACAGTGAGTGAGGGATCTAAACGCTGTTTGTGCTCGCTGGGTTTTCATTTGAGTTTCTCCTTTACTGGTTTCCAGTCCTTGTGTTGTATTCCCGATCCTCAGTGCCTCTGATTGCTGGGATATGGCCTTCATTCTAACTGAACAGATGGACAGAAAAGGGAATTGGGTTTATTTTTGGAGAGAAGTTTAGACTTACAAAGAAAATGTCTGCACTCATAAACAAAACACTCAATTGTTTCTCATCAGAAGTATTAAAAAGCAGATCAGGAAGTGTGAGAGTTAACTGTCAGTGCAATCAGCAGCTCCATCCTGAAAAGTGAAAAAGACCCAATCGTTATCTGTCAATAAATAGTAATTACATATTGTGTCGAGTTGAGGGACACAGCCTTGCTGTCACACTGGCTGTGTGTAATTAAATTCCTGATTCATGGGGAAACTGGTCTTTTATGTCTGACCTCCTGACCTCTCTGAGGAGACAGCATGCGGCCCGACGGCTCAGCAGGAAACTTGCTGTGGACTGATTACACTCTGAGCTCTGTGTGTGTAACTTTGTCTAACAACTGCAGCAGGTTGACAATTTACCATCAAAAACTTTTTTAAATTTTAACAGGTTTATTCTGCTTCAATAGATCTAAAATGAGTTTTTAGCAATATGAAATTTAACAAGTAAAGATATAATTGAGAATGATTCACAGAAAAAGTAATCAAGGAAGTCTTTTTCTGACTCAAGAAAAATATCATTTATAAATTTAGGGATTTCTAGGTACTTGTTTTTTGTTTCACAAATGTATTCTGAAGAAGCTACCACTTATCTCAACAAACACTTTCTGCTGCTTATATCAAATGACAGATATAAGAACAAGTCTAAACTAACTCTAAACTTAAGGTGTCTTCCAACAATACATCCAGAAATTAAAACGTGTTTAATTTTTTAAAAAATTGAATCACTGTCATCTCATTATGTATCCTAAAATACTCACAGCACATACCTCTTTCTTTTCTGTCTCTTATTTTATACAGGTCTATGAGCTAATCTTGAAAAAGTCTGTTGATTTTTTATTTTTTTACTTTGGTCAGTCTTTTTAATGCCAGTATAAAGTCGACACTTTAATGTCCAGAGAAAACCAGACTACACTGAAGAATCAAATAAGTCTGGTGTAAAAGGAAACAAATCAGAAACATCTTGTGAAGGAAGGAGGGGTTTATGAAAATAGCTGGTGTGTTGCAACCCACTCAGGGCTCAGGTGGGTCCACCATGACTTTGTTTCGAGGTGAGACAAAATTAAGGGCTCTCTCTCCTTCTCCGTTGTTTCTCTTTTTTAATTTTTCATTCTGTTTTATTCTCCTCTCTCTCCTCTTTCCTTTCATCTCTGAGGTCTTCTAGATTTTTATTTTTTTTATCTCATTTATTTAGGGTGTGCTCCTCTTGAAATATCCTTGACCGGATCTTTTCCTCCCCTTTTTCCTGTTTCACTTCCGAGTTGGAAACCAATAAGCCTAAACATTCAAGGAGAATGATCCTTCTACTCATCTGATTAGTGTGACTCAACCCAAGTGTGTAAGCGACCACTGAAAACGGCCCTAATGAAGACCGCTGTAGCTCACTACACAGCGGCTGCTTCTCAAACATTTCACCATATAAAACAAAGGTGTTCTTCATTCACACAAAGGAAAGGCAGTTTTTACTTTCTACCCTTGTAACTACTCTTCTACATGAACAAGAAAATGTAAGTACAGCAGTACTGATGTAACCAAAGAGCATGTATGTGATCAATACAAAGACCATGCAGCACTTCAACTACAAAGACAAAAGACAGAGAAGTAAGATACACATCATGACTGATAACGTTTCTGTGTTGTGCAATAGTCGAGTAATTACACAATAACACAACCAAGTACTGTAAATTGGATTTTTTTTTTTTATGTAAAATCGAAAATACAGGCTCTCAGAAATCAGATTAAAATGTGACCTGTACTATTGATCGGTTTTTTATACTGTATTTGGGTGTATCTATATATTTGGTTAATTTTGCACAGATTTGGTTTGGAGTTATCCGGTTTTTGGCATTAAAGGATTAACTTCTGTTTATTTTTATTTATTTATTCTCAGTGTTTTTATTCTATCAAAAGCATCTGTAAGAAATTGAAATTAAATTTGAAGACACATTCAAAGATGCTGATAATCAAATGTTTATGGATTCTACACCCATGCAGTAAGTCCATATGGTGAACACTACTGCACAGCAACCCAAAACACTACAAACTTCTAGCTTAGGTTTAAAATCTGCTCCTCCTTCACCAAATAAATCAAATCATCAGACATGTCTTTTTTTAAATAGACGACTAACAAAAAGCACTAAACAGACTGAATTTGTTTCCCTCTGGCTGCCACACACGTGTTTGGCTGGTGTGCAGGAGGAGTGTGGAGAGGGATAATTACTATCGCCACAGGGCTGCATTAATCAGCTGGGTGCAATTGTTGGTTTTTATTATGTTCCTCTACCCTCTCTGGGCCTCACTGGCTCAGCCGACAGGACAGGAGAGGGGCTGCTGGAGGAGCGCACTCGCCCCACTGCCTGCTCACGCTGGGTTAATAAATGCTATTAGCCTCTATCTCTTGCCTCTTAATTTCTCATTTAACCGAGGACTGTTAAAACAAAAGTACACGAGCCGTAGTGTTAATCAGGGACTCGTAGCAGGACTCTGATATCTTGATTGAGAGAGCTGGACTCCCTATGAGGGAGGAAAATGTATGCTGGGGTATCTAGCAATAAAAGTGGACCTGTTTATGCTGTGGCTCTACTTCTCCGTGTAAAATATCAACCCAGGGAATTTAACACTTTGAATACTAATAGAACTCTGAGTCACTGATTGAAAAGTCTAAAAATATGCCATGACATATACTGAAAGTTTTAAACTTTAATGAACGGAAAAACATTTTGTTTTGCTTGACGTCCACTACAGCATTAGGTGGAGCCATTTATATGGTATAAACATAACATAAGATTACAATTTAATACCTTTTACACGTGAGCAGCCTTCAGACTTTGTGTTTGCACAATATTTAGTTCTACGCAATTTGATAAAATTCTGTCATTATTCTAAAGAAACTCAGATTTTTGAACCCCTGTGATATAAAACTTATCACTACCTATACATTTTATGTCTTGCTGCATGTATTAAGACATGATCACAGCTGTTTGGCTATACCATTCATTATCAAAGTGTTTTCTGTCATGAGGGCACACTGGTTAAAACACAATCAACAAATGGCATATATTATCTAGCGGACATTTTTCTGTCCTGTGCCGTGAAAGCCATGATTGGGATTCAGACTCCTGTCCTTAAATCAAGGCAATGACAGAAGAGCTGGGGAGAGCATTTTGAGCTGAAAATCGCTGTAAGCAAGACTACAACATTATTGACGGTTGTGACATTTGTCTCATCTATGTTTTAAGATGTCTTTACTACAACTCTTACAGAATAAGGAGAGCTGAATGAAGACAAAAATATCAACATGAATATTCTTGCATAAGTCCTTTTCACCTTTTTTTAACACCACATTTGATAGAAATGTTCAGTTAAATATGAATTGTTAAAGGTTTATATTTTAACTTGAAGATTAATTTAAATGTTCAGTTTTATGTTAACTCTTCCAACAAACACATCAATCAGAATCTATTAAAGTAGGCGTGTTTCTGACCATGACATTTTTTTTATAGCTGTGTAGAATTCTCATTTCAATAAACTATCTTTATCATTAGTTTCAATTTGTTGATAATTTTAATTTAAGATCATGTGAGGAATTTCTGGTCTGTGTCAATTATGGCCCTTCTGTTGGCAAAGCCGTTTTTGTCTGCTCGCTTTTGAAAGTCAACTGTATGTTGTCTCTATTTTATGAGGCATTTGCAAAAAACAGGGCTATTTCTTTAGCCGATTGGTCAACAGCTGTCCCTTTATACTGTTCGAAAGCATTGGAAATGACAGTGTACGAATTGTCAGACTTGTCCTTGATAGACTTGATAACATGAGAAGTCATCAACATGAATTTAAGTCTATTTAAAAAAATAAAAAATTTAAAAATCTTTAGCAGGCGCTCTTTAAATTGAGAAATAAGTGGACTGATGTACAGTAAGTGGTGGTTGTGTAGACAGGCTGAGTTGGACCTCTTTCTTTATGACTTGCATATAAAAATAAAAATGAAAATACAGGTCATTTAGTTAAAAAGTACATTTATACATCACACAAAAACTTATTTCTGTGAGGGGAAATATCCTAATTTGACTAACCTGCGTCACAGAGGGGCAGGTTTGGCATATTCGGACTCTTTACTAACCAGCTTTAACCCTTAACTTTAGTAAAAAATGTCTGCCTTAAATGACTTATACTGTGTTTGATAAAGACATACAAGAACATGCTTGTGAAAATATCTCGATGAAAGAAAGGAACATGAAAAAAATATATAATTATTTTAATGTTTTGGCTTTTAATTGAATGGTTACTGACTCCACAATCATACTTGAGAGCATGTTGTGTAGTCGTAAAGGAGTGAGAACAAAAGAGCCCAGTGAATTCTTTACAGCTATTTACACTATGCTGATGAACACGACACTAAAAACAAACATTTATGTAAAGCAGTAGATATCATTTTGCAGAGAGCCTTGTATATTCCCAACTTGGCTCTCCTAAGATCCCGAGGATGACTTTCATTTAGTCTCACCGCTCTATCCAGTCCGGGTCACCCCTGTTGGTATAGCAAGCACAGCAGTCACATTGCTCCACCATGCGCACAGATTGCTTACTAGAAGCGCCTGGAACCTTTCATATTTCCCAGTCAGCGTTTTTACAGGATAATTTTGGCAGCCTTTAAGGATATCGCTGCCTTAATAGAGGATAAAAATAAACGGGTGGTGGAAGGGCTATATCAGGCCAGTATAATCTTGTATTCTATACTGTGGAGCTAAACGTCTGGCTGTGGCTCCATTCAATGAGATTAAACTTCTCCCCAGTTGGTTAAAAAAAAAACATTCATTCTATTTTTAACACAAGATGGAAGGGACGTTTTGTGCCAACTAGATCTACAAAGGCTGGTTAAATTAATCAAAATATGATGGTGTAAATGACATTAAAAAGCAGCTTCTCAGAATTTCTGGTCTATATCCCACTGAGCCATTCTGGTCAGCAGATTCCTATAGATAGCTTGTCAGATTCAGTTTGTCTGTACACGTGTTTGCATACATACAAGAACGGGGCGCGTTGGCATATTGGTATGTCTGTAGCTACAGCAGCGACTGCCTTATGTTTAAGAAAGCTTGTCAAAATGTTTCAAAGAAGGGAACAGCTTAATTCAATCAGAGCCGTTGCTTTTAAGCCCACATGGGAGCCGGCTAATGGTGAAAGAAAACTTGAAAAGTTGGAAAAATAATCTTGAGGAAGTCCTTACTACCTGGGAAAGGAGTCTGTTCCTTGAGGCTTTCCTTATATTGTATGATAGTAAAAGCTCCACTCTTCTGGGCCTTGTTGCTTCTCTGTGAGCTCAAATGCTGGATTTTAGTGTGTGCTCCTCCCAGGAGGCGCAAAGCTTTGCAGAAGTTAGAGGAGGGTTATATGAAGTTCAGTGGAAATGTTTTCCAGCACTCAGCCAACTTTTCAATAAAAGACGAGAATATGGATCGAGATGTTCTGCAGGAGCATGTTTGGAAGTGAGAGGATGGGGAGTTGGAGAATAGACAGGTTTAGTTAAATGTGAAGACAGAAAACTCTTCTAAATAGGCATCCTGTGGGTATTCCCTCTCAAAATTATGAGACGGAGACAAATGTTATGCCAGGATGTCTAAGAAACACAGCTGTCTGTGTCTGTGTCTGTGCTGTGCAGTGAAATACTGCAGCTCCACTGTATAAGCCATGCACCTCATTTGTTTTACGTGCCCTTCCCCCTCTCCGACATTCACCCCCATTAATTCTCTGATTGTGTCTTCCTCTCATTTTCTCCCTCGTTATGCATTTAATGTTTCCAATTTGCCATCATCACAGGAAAACGCCACAAGAAGCTATAAATTCTTTTCTAATTCCAAATAATTAGGATTACATGGACCAGTGGTTTTCAATCAGCGAGATCATCTCAATGATAGATGGTAGGATAACTGGTCATTGCCGAGACATAAATATTGTGTCGTTCAATTAATCTGGTCTAATGAGGTGTCAAAGCTGCCACTCATCCATCAAATACAATTAGGAATAAACACATATGCATGGAGATGGGTAATTAATAATTAGCAAAGCAAAGAAAACACTATTGGTTTCAGCAGACACATTCACAGAGCAATTTACCAGAGCTCTTTCTCCTTTCCGTTTTCAACTGACTGAAACAATAGCACATCAAAAGAATTTTAATCAATTTCCTCCTGCTCCTCCTGTCTGATGTTTGACATGCTTGCTGATTCTTCTAGGATACGTGTCACTTTAGGAATTTGCTAAAAACTGAAATAAAAAAGACAGATTACCTTAAAAAAAAAAGTAATCTAGGCGCCTTTCATCCAGGTGAACTACATCTTGATAAAGAGCACACTTTGGTGTAAGTACCTGATGGATAGAGTTCTTTTCTGTCCCAAAAAGAGGAAAACATTTATTCTAGATCTTGGGAATTGGGGACTGTCATCCACAGTTTATCTTCATCCCTCTCTAAAGCCCACAAGGCTCATTGTCCTAAAAAAGACATTTCATACAGAGTGTTAATTGCTTGCCATTTTCAGGGGGCAGTCAAGCATCCTGACACAAGTGCAGAGCTTAGAAACGAGCTCCAGTATGAGGAATAATTTACTAGGCCAAGTTCAAAACTAAGTCCTGCTGCCAAAGAGTAGAAATATTCTTGATCTACTTGCATCATCTCTCAAGCAAAACTTCTACTCCTTAAATTGTTCTTATCAGACAGGTAGACACCCATGCAACAGTTGTGGATGAGTTTGTTACTGACTTAAAGGTGCTATGAGGAACTTTCAGTCCCTATTGACTTTGGCGCCCCCTGTGGACAAAATTGTAACTCTTATTATTGATGATTCTGTCTGAAAGTGTTGTTTACTGACAAAATTTTAAAAAAAGAAAGTCGTAAAGTAAATGAAGTCGTAAAGCTGCTTTTGTAAGGGAGGAAATGGCTGGAACTGGTCAACTGCAGAGTTATCAGTGGGTGTATCAGTGGGCCATTCAGAGAGCTTTTGTGGTTTCTCAAGAAACAATCAAACTGATGATTAACTTGTGAATCGTTTGACAAGTTGATGACATAAGTGAGACGACGTAACGTTGAAAATGTTTTTACATTTGAGACGTTTGATGTCACTAGTTTTCTCCATAACCTCCCAGTTAAACTTGTGATTAGGTATCTTATTAGACAACTCCAACTGGTGTTCTCAAGACAAAATGGTTCAAAAACATGGATTGGAATTTTAATATTTTTTATCGGGACTTTAATTTTTATTGCCAGAATGGCGATATTGTGATAAATTTTTTAGCCTATATCGCCCATCCCTATTGCAGAGGATGAAAATGTTCATATGGATATCTGATTTGGCCCTGGTAGTTTCAAAGGTGTCCACTCTAAGTGTAACAGAAATGATAGTGGCAAAGAAGTGGATGTTGCATCTTTCGCTAATATAAACATTCACATAATAACAAAATTAGAGCATTTAATGGTATTTAAATTAAAAGTTCATCTCCATGCCTACAGTGGCAGTTTTGCCTGTTTAAATGGCAAATATAGCTGAATTTTTACATCTACTGAATGTGAGGTAAAGCATTAATAATAAGTGACAGCATTGTGGCCGGAGTTCTGAATCTGAAAAAGCTGATTTAGAATTCACATAAAAAGGTGACACAGACACCTCCACGCAGACCACAGGCAGCATATTTGGGTTAAACTGCACTTCACATGACCCTGGGGTTAAGTGTATGAGAAGTTTCACTGGGTCTGAATGGCAGCACAGTGTGGTGTAAGTTCACACAAAGTTTACAGCTGCTGCATAATGCCGTCTGTATTTATCACACTGTATTATAGCAACTGGCAGATGGGCAGCCGCTGCCTGCCCAGCACCAAGATGCCATGGTGAAGTGACAGCAGCCAGACACAAAAACGAAACAAATCAATAACGGCGTCTCTTATGGAGAGGACTACAACACAGCACAACATGATAATGACCACAAATGCACTCAAGCGTTGAGGCTGCCTCCACAAAGGCACTGCTTTAAATGAATGTTGGTTAGTATGATTGACTAATCATCTATTAAATCAGAAAAGACAATATCATAAGGCTTTGTGCGGCATCTACAGCGCTGACTCGAGGAGCACCTTTGGCCCAGCACGACTGTTAAACATAAAGTACTACACCTTCTTCTTCCATAACTGTGCAATTACACTGCTGCAAAAACTTCAGGCATTATCTTCTTACAAAATAGTAAGAGACCCATTTTCAGGATTAGATATAGCTAACTTTTATGTTTCAGATTTAAATATGAAAAGGAGCCTGGTGCCGAGTGCAGGAAGCCCGTGGGACCCAAACACAGACTTCCTCTAAAATGTTAATCGTTTGGCTAATTGAAGGTATGTTCTTTGTGGGCACTGAGTTTTGGAGGGTCTCTTCTATGGACCGAGCGAGTACAAGGTAGCAGAGCTTTTAGATGTTATTGTATTTGACTGCTGCTGCACAGCGGCGCCGGTGGATTTTGCTGCTTTTAAGATAAGTTACAAGCACACGCACACACTCAGAGATGTGCATGAAGACACACGCAAACCTGTTTTTATGCCCACCCACCTATACAGACTCACACACATTTACACACATATTAACACATGTTCGTGCCAACTATTAGCATTTCAAAAGAGCATAATTGCCCCAGGCAGTGGCTGGGGAAGTTAGGCCTCAGGATTCCCCAAGAGCGCCTATAAAGTGAACAAATCATGAGTTGAGCCTCAGCTTGAGCTCCTCTTTCATAGCAGCATATTCACACCTGCATCCTCCTGAGTAATATGCAGGTAGAGTGCTTATACACCTTTACATACACAATTCATTTTCTCCCTTTCAGCTAAGGCATAAACCCTGAAAGGCTTGTTTCTCTAGAAAGACTTTCAGTTTCACCTTGTTTGAGGATCAATTTTGGTTGTTTTAAATGTTAAACTCAATAATTACCTACCAAGCAAACTAGTATCATTATTTAGGACATGAAATAGAAGAAGAAGAAGAAGAAGAAGAAAGAAGAAGAAGAAGAAGAACTTCATTGATCCCTGATGGGAAATTCAATGACAATCTAAATTGATGCTTTGTTGACTTCTATGATGCACTTACCTGCCGATAAGTGTAATAGTCTACTCAGCAGCATCTGTATACTAAACTCTTAGGCTGTAGTTTAAACCCAATGATGGTTTAATGCTCTTTGCCACTTAGTGCATAATGCATTTGACTTGTTCGTGAGCCTTAAAGGTTTATTCTGGTGTAAACTTAAGTAATGGTCAAACAAACCATTAACATCAAGTTAGACACCCCCTCCAGAGATGAATGTTGCCGACTGCTTGCTCCTCTAGTTATATCAACTTTAGTAATGACCGCATGATAGCAATACACAGCCGTCTATAGATCCATGTGCAAACCTCAACCAAAAAGTCACTCTATAGCCACAAATAATGCTCAGAACAGCACCTAACTTCATCAACAGTACATATAGGGTCCCAGCCATAGTACTAGCCATCAAACATCTTTTTAGCTTTGCCTGGTTTCTTTAGCAAAGAGACCAAACACAACTCACCCACTCTCCTCCAGCAGCCGCTGGATCCTGACACAAGAAAAAGCAGTGTTGCAAAGAGTTTTTTTCCGTGGAAAATATGGCATGGATCCTTTCCATGACTTGTTCCAAATCAGCCCTCAGGTCATCCAGCAGCTCAAAAATGGCATCACTGGGATTGTATCTTAAACCCTTATAATTTCTTTATGGATGTGCCCAGGAGGTGGGCTGAGGGGTTGTTTAAGGAGCACTTTGCTCACTCTGAGGGGAGCTCTTGGCCTAGTGGCATCATGGGTTACAAGGGAACAAGTTTAAAACCTTCTAAAAAACTGCTGTAAATACATCATTTATTTGCCCTTTTTTTGTTTGTTTTTGTTTGTTTTGTTTTCTGCATTGTAAATATTTTTGCCACAGTTTACTGTTTTTGGGGAGTTGGTGTGAATAAAAACCCACCACACTGGAGTTTCGACTGCACCATCATTTTTGTCCAGACAAACCCGTGACACTCCTCATAGGATTTTTGAAACAGTGTTTACATCATGTAACTTGTCCACCATAAAACACCTACCTGTGAATTCTTTACTGATCTACTAAGATCCCAAATAGTCAACACTAAATTGCAAAGTGCAAAATAAAAAATTGCATGTGCTATTAGTGGACGTGTTGCTGGTGATCTACTATCATTGCATACGCAATTGATAACAGGAGCAAAAGTGGTGCGGACTGCCCTCTTTAAACAAGGATTTTGTGTGCGCTATCAGCTGTCACCATGTAGAGTTTGTGAGAGCAGAGTGATTGTAGATGAAAAATTAGGTTTGAAGCCATGGAGTTGCACCCGTCGTTTTGGAGATGCCAGCAACTGCATAAAAGGCAAGGGAAGTTTATTTGTATTGCACCATTTATACACAAGGCAATGATATATTTAAAAAGGGAAAAAAAAGAGATTCAAACAACTTAGGCAAAGAGATAGATTTTTGCGACTGTTCCATGTTTGACCTAATTATTCATCAAAACCGTCATTTACTAGAAAAACACTTTTGCACTTCTGCCTCCTTCTCCTTGCAATGACTGCAGCCATCTGTGCGTAACGCTGTGTCAGTTTGTACATGCCTTTAAAACGTGCTAAACATAGACGCAGAACAGCACCTGCAATCGGTTTCCGGGTTTGATAAATCACAATGCGGGTGCTAAATGATTTTATCTGCATCTGCTCCTCCCAGAATTTTGCATGGTCTGATGATCTACATACATTCTGCATATCCATGAAGGCAAACACACTAAATGGATTGCGCGCGCTGTTTTGCTCATTTGACAGACAATCCTCGGTGCACCTGGTTAGTAGATCAGCTTTGCGTGCGCTATCAAGTTTGCACATGTTTTTGCACATGCAAACCTTAAGCAGATCAGGACCTTCGTGTAAAATTATTTTGTGAAGAACTCTGCACTATTCTGCCAAACTCCTGAAAAAGAAGCTTGTTCACATCAAACTTTGCTGCAATGCTTCTCAAATGCACAGTTTAGAAAGAAGTCGATAGAAAATAACAAAAAAACATTCTTGGTACTTGATGACACATAAACACACTGCAAGTAAAAATAAATTATCCATATAATGGAGTACGCACAGTTTTTAGTTAGTTTACACATGTTTGTCATACAGCCTCACTCTGTCATGGCGGTGCGGTGTAGACAGCTTTGGAGCGACAGAGGCTGAGGTGATGTTGAGTCAGGTACCACATGGACCACAGAGCCTTGAAAGGTAAACTGCTGGTTGTTGCAAAAAGCGGTGGCCATGCAGAAGTGTTATTTGTCTTGTACTGCTGGGCAAGCCCTCACTTCCACCCAGGACAAGATGAAAAAGGGATGAACACTCAGTCTAGGAGAAGTGCTAGCAGTGTGGTGGAGGACAATCTGTCACCAGTAGTCATCACTTAACTGAGCGTCAAGCGGCTGCTGCTGCTGCTGCACCACTCACTCGATGAGAACCATAGCAGGATGAAATGTGAGCACTGGGCAGAGCCAGATAGACCTGATTAAAAATATGCATGAAAAGTGATGAAATGCAAATCTTTCATTTTTTACTTTACAACTGAGCTCAAATTCTGAATGTAGTACACAAAAAGGATCACTAGCAAAACTGGAATAACTACAATTATTCTTCATTGTTCACAAATACTTAAATTTTCTAGGTTTATCAATACCTTATAAACTCTTTTTTCCCCTGTTCTGTGGCATTGAACGTGAAGGTGAAAGATGTGCGCAGGGGTCACCCCTGTCTTGTGACACAATAAATGACTGATCCTAGCAAAAACAAGGCCTGCTTTACAATTCCACCCCTTCTACCCAGATGAATGATGAACCCCAGGTAGAGGTGCAGTGCTGTAGTGTACATTGAGGAAGAGAGCGCTGCACTAAATCTGGGGCCACAGAGTATTTGTCGCTCTGATGTCAAGTAATAACCATGTTTGGGCAGTTGAGGTTCAGGAGACAGTAAGATACAAGGGACTACAAACACGCAACTCTGCAGGACAGATGGCTTGTGGATTTGTGGATTTGTGGTGAGCCATTTCAGTGTTTATCTTGAGGTGTTTGATGTGTTTGAGAATCTAGAGTGGCCATATTCTGAATCCCCAAAAGAGGACATGACTACACAGGGGCAGAGTCACGGAATCGCGCATAGTAAATTTTAAGAGTGTTTCGGTTCGGGTCCAGTGTTTTTTACAGGCTTCTAGCTCAGTAAGTCCACGTGACACAAACCCAAAACTTCCATACAAAACCCAGGACATTTGAAGGATTTTATAAATTTCCCCGGACAAGGCAGGACAGCCCTCAAAAATGAGGACATGCCTGGGTAAAAGAGCATGTATGGTCATCCTAGAGAAGCTGTTTCAAAAAAATTCATGTAACAGGTGAACTAGAAGTATAAACAATGACACATCCAAGAGTAAAACATTGAATTCATCTATGGTGAAATACGCAAATTTAACTTCCTAAAGTGAAAATAAAAAATGACTATAACATCCAAAAGCCTTGAAAATCAACACAAGACCCATTCAAAATCACATTAAATCCTCTTTACCTCAAATCTCTTTTACTCATATCTGATGTGTTTTAACCAACAGCAGCTCATCTGACCTGATGGATCATAAATCAGCTTTCAGAACAAGATCGAGTGAGAGGGAGAAGAAGAAGACAGATGATTCTGGTGAACTCTGCAGATTGAATAATCAATACTGACAAAAATAAATGGCCTGACTATTTATCACAGTCTGTGGTCAGCGCTGTTGCAGAACTCATGTAATGTTTATTTCATACACTTTTATTCTCATTGATTACCTGCCCTATAGTTTGTAAATTATGTGTACATTGATCTGCTCATCGTCCAGTTCGTGGTTTCTACTGCCGGCTATTTGTGCAGCTGATAAAGAGATCAGGATTTACTATCTGTGTTAAAATCTTTTGACATTTTCTGCCAATATTTTCAAAGAGAAAAAATGTAGTTTTATTGAGCTTCATAAAAGTAAATTTCTTGTGTTAATTGTCAATGGTATCTTGAACCTTTACAAAGAGGCTGCAAATTTCACAAAACAGAGTTGTCGATTAAGAGAAAAACTGACAGAAAGTTAGTGTTCTTGCACTGAATAAAGGATGTTTAGTTGTTCTTTTAGCAAGATTCAATCACTGTCCCTGAATTATTCTTTACATAATTGAAACAAAATCACAATGCAGGAGGTAAAAAGTAAAGGTTCTTTGATTAAAACTAGTAAATCAAGCATAAAGAAGAATGGTCAGCACTGCTATTTATTCTCATTATCTGAGCTGATGTGTTTATTCCACAGGGAGATTCAAGTCAAAAGATGGACAAGAGTGTTCCTGTGAATCCAAACAGATTACACTCCTCCAGCCTCCCAGGATGGGAGGGACAGAGGGGAGGCATGGATCGATGGCGCCAGATCAATGATCAATAGGCCGCTCTCACCAATAAACTTCTTGCTGATGCTCCAAGCTCTGGTTACATGGATGAAAATAGGTGGGCAGGGCCAGAGTGTGATGATGATTTATGTCAGAGGGGCAGATGTTTCATTTTGGAGCGAAAAAGAAAGAGGGTCAGATAGAGATTTCTGAATGTCACAGAGTCTGTTGATACTGGTTATTGAGCATGACAAAAAAGAAGTAGTGGATCCAATTAAGACTCATGAAAGAAACCAAGAGAAATAGAGACGTAGGTCCATTAGCTATGGATAGAAACTCTTTCCTAAGTTACTGGTTCACACCTGACCATCACAACATAAAGCCATCTCTGTTGAATGAGGAAGGAGGTAGTGGTGAATAGGAGGCAGGAGGTATCATCAAGAGCACACCAAAGGAGAGCCATGGTGTTTGTGTGTGTGTTTGTGTTTGTTTTTGTGTGTGTGAATGTGGCATATTACTCAAAATATGACAGCAACACTTTGTTAAATATCAGGAAACTCTAAGTGGCCTTTATGGACTTTGTACAACGGAGGATTAGAACTTGTCCTAACCAAACATCACAGACAAAACAAAAAACTTAGATTTTTGTTTATTACAAGCAAAACAAAATGCCTGGGGAAGAGACTACATCACTTGTGTCAAAGGACTCCTATAAACAACATGTCAGACAGAAAAACTGACCACAGAAACCATTTTAAAAACTGATACAATATTTGATGAAAGGACACTTTTTTTTATGTCCGATTTTTAAGCAGTGTAGTCATTTTAAGACATTTCCCAAACTGGGTTATTTTTTCTTCTTCAAAATTAAAGCACATTTCAACTACACTCTTCAGAGGCATTTATCTTAATTTGAGAGTGGAACTAACATTATAAGACTCAGAGAAATCATAGCTGCAAAAAATTGATTTTTTTGTTTGTTTGTGTGTTTGTTTGTTTAGAGTCATCTGGGTATCCAAAAATAAATAAATAAATCATCTGATTCTTGCCTCTGTCGTGTTCTCCAGTGGAATATGTATAATGAAATATCTTTTGGTATTAGATGAACAGAGCACCTCTGAAGACCATCTTCATTTTGAGGTTACACCTGTTTATATTTCTAAACCAATTTTTGTCATTCCACAGACCAAACAACAAATCTATTCACATGGAAAAAAATTGACAGCTCATTTTGCAAATAAAGTATATATCTGTTTCAGCTAGTGTCAACATATTCTCTATTTAAAGGAGTAGCTGTAACAAAAGACAGCTTTTAAATTGTTCAATTTTGTCATATTTTCTTCTCAGCAATAAAGCTACATAACCAAACGACCCCCTCAAATGTTTGCTTCATTGCCAGAGTGTATTGGTGTTATATGCCTGCTGCTAAGTATAGCTTATGTCCCTTGTGTCTCCTACAGTGTTAGCACTTTAAATCAACATGGTTACTCTTACAGAGGACAGAATTTCGTTCAATACTTTTCTCGTATCAGTGCCACAATCCCTGTTTTTGTACTAATCCACAACGGTGAGCCTGTATCACATGTGCACATTTACTCAGACACAGGGACACACAAACCTGAGCCTACATTCGACCTGTCAGTCACCCATGCCTCTCACGACCAAGGTCGAGTGACAACTGTTAAATCAGAGCATGCCTTCATCGCTGCCATAGATAATTCTGTTAACTGTGAAGCAGCATCTCAGCTAACACGTCCCGGCTAACTGTAATTACCCTGAAAGAGTCCTGCTCCTCCATCTGCACACATGGTGTCAATCTTCTCTGTATCTTGGTGGGGAGTGAAGGCCACAGCCATGCATCGTCCAAGGACCACACACTTCACAGTAAAGCTCCACACTTTTCCCCTGAGCTTTATGTGATGTCTGCATTTTGTGTTGCTCTGTAACCTGGAAAAGCTTAACAAAGATGTGACACCCCACCCACCCACACCCACACCCACACCCACACACACACACACATACACATTCCCCCTCCTTCCCCTCCTCTTTGAGATCACACCTTAAGTTACCCCATTGCAACTGTGTCCACCCGGCTCTCAGCCATGCTAAATTGGGTTAGCGCTCACTAAGTGTCCCATAGTTAGCGCTGTTAATTGACTACTGCGTGTGATAATTAACAGGGAGCGGACTGCCTACCTCGCTAATCTTATTTAGGTCATTTGCATTTAAAATGGTTTTGGTCTCTCTGGCAAGTAGAGAAAAAAACTTGCTCTGGATGGACCAGTCACACTGAACAGTCATTTAACTTTGAAATTGAGGTTGACACATTTCAAGATGTTGTAACTCTAAACTGTACAATTAGAGCTGCCATCTTGTTTAAGAAAAAAAGAAAAGATTTCTAATTTTATGATAAAAAGAATAAACAACTCTAAGAAAAGAGCATCTATTAGACCAAAGACTTGACTGTGTACCTGCTCAAGTGATGGTTTATGGGTCAAATCAGGCCCTTATTCTGGCCCTCTGTTAATCTCTTCATATCAATATCATAAAGTCTTGAATATATTTGGTACTGGTACTCAAGATGCAGTCTAAGTTGACGCTCAGAGAAGATTTCCTACAAACTACACTGTGTATCTGTGTAGTTCTCTCTGGTACCAATATTCACTTTGATAGATGTGAGGATTGGACATTTCAGCAGTTGGCCTTGTGTCCCACAGCCCACCTTAACTGGTCTCTTGTTTGAAATCGAAGATTATTTCCGGATAAACAGCCAGGACAATGTTTGAACCAACAAGTTATCAGGCTTTTGCTGACTTGTGCTAAAAATGGAGGATCAGGCCCAGAAATGACATGATTGTCTTGTGGTGTGTATCTCGCTACAGGACAGAGAGAAGTAAGTATGAAATTGCATTTCTGAGTATTTCTGCATTAAAATTGCTGTGAATCTCTGGCAGACCCAAATGGCAAGCTCAGACGGAGTGAGATTTCCTATGTCACAACTGCAAGCTCCGCCCCTGGAGCCCCGCTATGCAGGCCAGACTCCGCCCATGACTCAGAGGTGAATTGCTACTGAGCTACTGAAGCTCTACAGAAGAAAAGCCCTTGAAAATGATACAGGTAATGCGATTTTGGCTTAAAACTTTATGATCAACATTTAAAGACCATTGACAACATTAAGTAGTAAAAAAAATAAAAATAAAAATGATCGGAGTGGGACCTAAATAGCCTTTCTTTAAATGCGGGATTAAAATTAAGTTACCGAGAAAAGCTTTCCAATAGGAGTACTGTTAGTCCACGTTACTTTTTATACCAGATGGCTTTGTGAAGGGATTTCGTACAACTTAATAAGATCAAGCTTAATTTAAAATGAAAAAGATTATCATGCAAACATCAGATTACTTTGCTTTAGGATCAGAAAAGTATATAGTCTATGCCCCAACCTTTGAGGGTTTTACACAGGAAAGACAAAGGCCTCGCCCCTTGACTGTTTGTAAGTCTCGCCCTCCCAAAAAAGTTACTGAACAGGCCTGTTTGATGATGTAAAGTCCCATTAAATAGACCTGTCTGGCCCTGTTTATCAAAGACATGCCGTCCCATAAAAAGTTTATCACATCCCCCCTCTCTCACTAACTAGTACTGTATGAAGGTTGATTTTGTGCTCCTGCTGTGATACCTCCAGATTAATGTTTCCTTTGTTGAAGCACCTTCTGTCCTATTTTGGCAGTGACACGAGCGCTCAGTAGCTACGGGGTAGACACACGACTGAGCACTCCTCCTGATTCAAACAAGCATTAACACAGCACATTAGCTCGACCGAGTAGTGGGAATGAAAGATGGGCAAACACCGCTGCCCCAGGCAAAGTGAAGACGTACACTAAAGCCAGCTGCCATCTATTATGGATCGCCAGCACCGACCCCCGCTGTCCATGCTACAGAGGTGACGGTACTGTCCTTGCCGAGGCGGTGACCTTCCTTGGTGGGGAGAGGGCGCAGGGCAGATTAAAAGTGGACTGGCTCACCATGCAGTCCAGGCGTGCCCCTGATGTTCTGCCCAGATGGTCGCCACACACACACTCTCTAACACACACAAACGCAAACGCACAAATTCTGCAACATCCAGGGATGGCAGATGTGGGGTATGAACACAGCCACTCCTCAGGGTTCTTAGCCTTCAGTCTATACACTCTACATCTACAATTTTTACTTGTAAACACACACACACACACACACACACACACACACACACACACACACAGTCCTCAGAGGTCTAACCAACCCTCACCTCCACCGCTCTCCTTCTGAGTGTTTCTCCATCACTTCATTCTGGCTGTATGTATGTGAATCATCCATCACTCACTCAATCAGTCCATTGAATTTCATTTAGTGTGGTGTTACACAGGGCATGTGATTGATTCACTGCTACCTTTCCACTGAAGCTTGAATGACACACAATGCTGGTTTGTAGAAGCTCTCTCTCTCTCTCTCTCTCTCTCTCTCTCACACACACACACACACACACCTCTAGCTTATACCCTGCTGCACTGGGTCTCCATTGCCAATGGGGAGAGTTGGGTGCCCATGCTGCCAAAGAAGACCCCTTTGAGATTTCCTCAAGGTCGCCATGTCCAGCTGGCTGAGCCAACATCTGTTCAGAACGGCCTCAAGACTGAGAGAGGCCTGTCGACGCTGCCTGACCTTGGACCATTGGCCATATTTGGAAAAAATATCTCTTACCTGGTTTATTTCCAGTGGACACTGTATACAATCCAAACATAGCAAATATACATTTCTTCTTTTATGTAGAAACACATGATTAAAAAATGAAGCCCTGGTTCTGTGATTTTACTGATATTAGTCTGTACTCTATGTTGGCTGATAAACTGTGAGAAAAAAGATTTTTTTCAAAACAGGTTTCCCGTGTTACATATCTTGTCCTCCAGAAAGTCATCACAAAACAATTTTAAATTTTAAATGTGGTGCCCTGTATGTATCATAAGCAATTTTCTTTTAACATTTAGTACAAACATAGCCTGATAATGCTGGCTCCTCCCTCTTCTGAGTATATTGTCAGGGACAAAGCATCATGCTATTCAGGCACACACTGCAGTCACTGTTGAGAGTGGCAACAATTAAATTCTCTTAAATGCAAGCAGAGCAGAATTGCAAGGGTATTGAACTCTCCCATCTTGCTTTTTTGCACTCTAAAGAAATCGAACATTAGTATGTTTGCCTGTGTTCCCAAGATCTTCTGTCTTTTGTTGTATAAATACTCTATCTCTCTTGTTCTTTCTTTGGTCAGTAATGTGACCCTTGCTCCATGAATTAATCAGATCAAACCAAACTAATCTTTGTGAATGGGGATCTGTAACAGTGGTGTGAATAACCCACCTTTAAGTAGCAGAATGCAAGAGCCAGCAATGTCTAATGCAGCTCTAATATCCATCCATCCATCCATTTTCTACCGCTTATTCCCCTTTCTGGGGTCACGGGGGGCTGGAGCCTATCCCAGCATCTTCGGGCAAAGGCAGGGGACACCCTGGACAAGTCGCCAGTTCATCGCAGGGCTGACATATAGAGACGAACAACCATCCACAATCACATCCACACCTACGAGCAATTTGAAAGTGGCCAGTTAACCTAACCCCACTTAGGCATGTTATTGGGATGTGGGAGGAAACCGGAGTACCCGGAGTAAACCCACGCAGACACAGGGAGAACATGCAAATTCCACAAAAAGACCGCCCTGAGCCAGATTCGAACCCAGGACCTGGGAGCTCTAATATCCAATTAAGTAAAACATGCCATAGCAACATGTTTTATATTGGTGCCACTAAAAATGTTTGTAAATGTTCAGGATTCTTGTGTTTGTTTAAAACAGCAAAAGGCACTCAGTTTGATCCGATGACCAATGTTGAACAGCAAGCTTCATGCACAGAAACACAATACATTTGTTGACTCACATATGTTGCGAAACTTTGAAGCGTGTCCAGAGTCAACACTTAATAAAACAAACTTGACCTTTAACTTGTGTCTAACAGTGATTAAAGATTGAAGTGAGGTCTTAGCCCAGTGACAAATCAATCGATGTTGGTCTTGTTGCTTTTATGAACCAACGTATCTGCATCAGGACATAATGGGCCCCGATTTTTGGGATAAAGTCATTAAGTTTGGCGGTTACAGTCACAGTGTTGTCATTACATCCACACTAATTAGTTATTTTGAACAGTATAGCAACAAAGCAATGAGATATATGAACAAAGTCAATTTGCATTTGCTGAAAAATATTGTGAAAATGTAGCGATGGAGTTAAGACAAAAAGATAGTGAATCATAAAATTTAATACTGTTAAGTACTTCTTCAGCCCTTTTTTTTTTACCTGGTAGGTGAATGGTATGCCCATAGACTGTTTGTAGAATGGACAGAGTCTGCCTCCTCACTGGGTGAAGCCACTCCGAGAACAGTACACTCTGGTGACAGGCTGCAGTATAGGTCATAAATCCCGCCTCTTCCAGCAAAGTATATGGAGCTGTGGGCAAACTTTAGAAATTTATTACACAGAATATTAATTTTTCTTCCCCCTGCTTGTGATGTTGACATGTAGTTACTGTAAGACTGGTTTGTGCTCAAGTCCTCTTTTTTTCTCTGCAGCTCCATTTTTAAAATTATTAGGGGGTTCATGCCTATGGGCGTATGAAGATTGTGTAGCTCACCCAGGGGATACGCTGTTTGAGCCAAGCATCATCACAGCAACTCTTGGTGACTCTCCCGTGAAGTTTGTACAATGCTACTGTGCACTATTGGTTTCAGGAAATGGAGAAAAATCGTGGAAATACTGAGCTTTTTGGCTTATAATCCGTATACTGGTGGAAGGGAACCAAGTTGTCCATAGTCTACACAGTCTATGGGTATGCCTGTCAGAAACAAGAAAATAAGTTCCATTCAAAAATTTAAATCAAAAGAACATATTCTTTTTCTCACTCGTATGTCCAGTATGTCTTCTCTTTGTCGTGTTTGGGATGCAGACCAGATGCTTAACCGAAAGAAAGACTGTTGCATTGTGGGACAAAAGTCTCTGTGTCTGTACTCTCCTGCATGATCTTATTATCTGTCAGCCAATTTAACAGAGAGGCCTTTGGGGAGTGACAATGAGGATGTAGGGGAAGAGGAGGGGACGCCCTTAGATACACGCACACAAGCATACAGCACACACACAAACAGGCACACACACCTCTGCTCTAATTCACACTGACCTCTGCAGCCTCTCCAGAATGCCTGTTTTTGTTTTTGATAGAAAAATCAATAGTCTTGCTGGCAGAGAACAACCTCCACAAAGAATTAAAACGGGGAAAGTGTTGGTAACAGTCAATCATTTTTCTGTCCACTGACACTACATTCACTTTTATGATGACAAACAAATATCAGAAACTTGTGTCCATAATTATACTCATGCATGGGTCACTGCAGCATACTATCAACAGTAGCTATATTTAATAGAGCCATTGTAAAGTCTCCTGAGTTGGTCACTGCAGCATACTATCAGTAAGTGGCATTCAGTACGGGACTGGCTTGTCAGTTACAGTTACCTCCACGAAGGCTAGTGTTAGGCAGTTTTGGGCAAGTAACTTCAAAAACATCATGCATTATTTATTACTTGTCACTTTCATTTCTAAGTAATTTGTTACATTACAATATGACCGTCTTTTAACTGTAGGGCATTACACTCCTATGGCATTACTTTTAAATTGATCCCATGCAGTCTTGTGACTGCCTGGCAAACAAAAGCTGAACATTGTTCAACTCTGTCAAGCTCTAATGAAGTAAATGTCTGAAATTGATAACATAGATCAAAATATTTCATTATGGTGATTATTGGACACATGTTACAACAGTAAACGAAATACCCAATGGGTATCTTGGAAAGATTCTGAAGCCAATTAACTACAGCATCTACATACTTTGCACACATATTACCAAGGCTAACATTGTTTCCAAAGAGAGCACTCCAGCAACTGGACCCAGTACATGCACAGCAGCAGCAGAAAGTTTGCTGACACACCTCACAGGTACACATCGCTAACCACCATAACCTTACAATATGAACCTTTTTTCCACAAGCAGTGTAAGCAAGAGCAACTCATCATGCTTTCCTATTTAATCAGTGCACAGAAAGGTCAATGTCACCGACAGTTATATTTCTAAACTGTAAAAAGACAACCGTAATTGATGCACGTAATTGAGAGAGAGCGCAAAAGGCTTGGAAACCTCTCAGGCTGCAGCTTCAGAGCCCAGTAGGGCTTAGGTTATGAGGGGAGAGCAGTGAGCAGTGTTGTGATGTACAGAGACAAAGAAAATATCTCCAAGACCTCTGACCAAGAAAAGAACTCAACTCAACTCTAAAGAGCTCAGCTGTGTGTCTCTGTGCATAAAAGACAAAGACAAAGCAAGCTGTCAACTCTTAGTGCCTTTTCAATCCACTTACTAACAAGAAGCCCCCCAGAACATCAGGTAAGTACATCTTAACCTTTAGACCAGGTTTTTGATGGTCTGAGACGCAGAAACTTAATGCTTCCTTAAATTAATGCTTCTAACATGAGTGCAAGTTCACCTGCTATTTACACAGAGCGTGGGATCTGGGTGTGAAACTGAGGAATGCGTCAGGTGAAAAATAACAATGACGCCTTAGGTGGGTGCATGATAGGGCCAAACTGCTCTACACATCTATCTTCAGCACAGCAGGTGAACCACGACTGATCAAGTGCAGCCATAATGGGTTAAAAATATTTTTATGACCTTAACCATACATACTTGACCTTGATTCTTTGCCATCCTGACTCTTAGATATGATGGGGGTTTGATTCCCCCCTACACCTAGTCTGTCTGTTGTGTCCTTGGGCAAGGTATTTAACCCACCTTGCTCCCAGTGTGTGTCCTCCAGTAGTGTATGAGTGTGAGTGTGATGAGTGGTGGTGGTCAGAGAGGCTGTAGGCGCAAACTGGCAGCCACGTTTGCGTCAGTCTGCCCCAGGGCAGCTATGACCAATAAGCTAGTTTACCACCACCAGGGTGTGACTGTGTGAGTGAATGAATGATGAATCCAATGTAAAGCGCTTTGAGGGTCTGTGATAAAGCGTGATAAAAATCTGATCCATTATTATTGATGCATTATTATGATGAAGAAAAAGAGGTAAATTCTATGGTGTTTACGCAGTCAGTACATAAACATACACAGTGAAGTCGGTTCTGGTTGTAGCTCGATTAGGGTAAGAACTAAATTGTGTTTGCCCCGACTCAAGTGGCTGGTAACATTAGTCTTTTCAGCTTGTTACCACTGGGTCGTCTCCTAGGTGACCTGCAACATCACATACCAAACACTCGACTCATGAGTTAGTAAGAGGTTAACGTATGTATGTCAAATGATTAAAACACATTACTTTTACAGTGCTGTGATTTTTGTATGTACGATACGACAGCTTCATGCTTTCTCTTCTTGTCAAGGTTTTATTTACTTCCCCACTTCCCAGCAATATATTTGTGCCATTTAAGTTCTGGGTCAAAGCCTTGTGTGTGAACTTTGGAGCATGTGCAGAACACTTAAGCCAATTTCTGTCCAATGGAGATTTATACATAAAGACAAAATCAATACTTAGCCACTTTATCTAGGTTTGCTAGTGCAACAATGAGATGTTTGTGATTAAGTGATTTCAGTCAGACCAAAATGTGTACCTGTATCCTAAAAGCCGAGTTTCAGTCAGACTAAAGGCATCAACTAATGTTTTAAACAACATGTAACCCAACTGTGTATTTGGCATTTTACACAGAGGCTCATCTTTTTGTATTCGCTCAGGCTGCCTCCACTTTTTATAATTATCTCGAAATCTCTCTGCTATAATCCCAAATGGGATTATTCTATTCATCCTTTCTCTTCTTTACATTTATCTATAGTTTTCATATTGGGCTGTTTGACTGTGCTTTCCTCCATATCACCCCACAATACATCCCCACAGTGAGCCCTCGGGCCTTCTGCCCCAAGGGCTCATGGGATACGAATACCCCCTGGGGCTGCTGTTTTCACAGCCTGAGAGAGAAGCCCTCCAGAGAGAACAGGAGAGAGGCAGCAGCAGCAGCAGCAGCATTTCTTTGTTTGCTTGATGTCACTATAATGGAAATATGCATAAGTGAGAAAGGCATTGTGGGCCTTTGGGGCCAGAGAAGTACAAATATTTTAATAACAAACACTTTCACTGTTTGCCTCCTGTAACGGCACCTGGGTATTATTTCACATCGAATGCAGTCAGTGGCTGCTTAATTTTGTATGCATAAAGATATAGATGTTTTTGTCTTTAACTGGAAGTGAATTCCAGGCTGGGGAAAGTTTTCCCAGTGATATGTCCTTTGGAGAACTGTCATTAATCAAAAGTCAAAGTCACCTCAGATCTCACATTAGAATAGACCAGTTTAGCTGCAGCTGAAATTGCAGCTGACCTCTCTTGCCCTGAGCACTTATTCAAAATCAGCAACATGGCCATAGGGGGCTAAAACAACTAAATTGAGTGAGGTTGCAAGAAGCTGGTAAGAGTACTGAGGGAAAATACCCAATAAAGCAACGCCAACTGGCAATCTCAGGAGGTTGTTCAGCTTCCCAATGTCCTGATGTTTGACTTACAGCTTTGTATGTGCTTTAAATGTAAATGACAAAGAGATTATGTCATTGAGATTGTTGGAAAAGGCACAAAAAAGTGATGTGCAATGTAGGAAGTGATGTCAAGTGTAAAGATGCCCATGTTCACAAACAGAACTGGAAAGCATTTAAAAGACAACCTCCAGCATCACAAAGTTTAGTTGTTTCAGCCAACAAACATAAAATGACCTACAGCTACCAAACCGTTTCAAGTGCACAGCAACTGTTAATGAACACTGCAAACTACTGTAGTACTTTTAATATTTAGAATCAACTGTCTAATACCCATCACCCATTTAAAAAATTGAACCTCTGTGATTTTTGGGGAACAAGTTTACCTTTTGGTCTACACTGCGCTAGGAACAGATAATATAAAGGAACAGAAATATATATAGCACATTAACAAGGGAATCAGCTGTGGTAGACCCACTGCATTGTGTTTTTGCACTGTTTAAAAAACATTTGCCTTTGATATGCCTTTTTTGATATTATAATATATATATTTTTTAAGTTTGGAAGTAATACCTGACACTGAAAAATTCTGATGTTTCTGTATATTTGTGTCTGTGCATTAGTGATTTTTTAAAAGAAAATCAAGAAATTGATCCAGCTGAGCAAGTTAGAGTCCCCTCTTGGATTTTCATAATGAGCTGTCAGTCATTTCTCAGTGTCCAACAACTTTCATCTGCCCTGATTCTTCCCCTCCTCCTCCATTTATCACTCCTTTCTCTCTTCTACGACACGCTCCTCTGACGCCCATGTCGTTTATCACGTCTGCTGGAATAGAGTTTCTCCAGCTGTCAATTTAGGAAATGGAGTGACAAGCGAGACCCCTGGGACCACGCACTAATCTCACACTGCAGTGTTACGGAAAATGATGTACATCTGCAGTAGCCAGTTACACTCGTGTGTGTACATCAATTACCTGTCTGCAGCCAAAATTCATCCTGTCAGTCAACAAATAACTGATCAAATACAGCAGCAGGGCGAAAGCAAACACTTTTTTATTTTTTTTACCTCACTTGCAGTTTCACATATATGACCCTTAAATTATTGCTAAAGTTACAGTCTGAGATTGAAAAATCTACACACCCTCTGCTCTTCTTCACACAGCAGATTTCACCTCTGTGGTGTTCAATAAACTTCCACCTGCCCCTGGGGTTTAATAGTCAGTATTGCTGCTGCTGTCAGAGCCTACAGTGTAAAAAACGCCAGTTGCACAGTTATGTGTCCCAGGAGGAACAGATATCATAGGTCGGTTACATGACAGGTGGGGTAAGTGAGACCTCTGCTTATCACTCTGCTGACCAGTTAGAACAGAAACAGACAGCAGGGGATGTTCTCCTCTACATGATCTGCTTAAGGCTCTCTCACGGCTGAGAGTAACCAGGTTGTTATGTTGGAAAATTGTAGATAAGGATGAAGTTTTTTTTGTTTGTTTTTTTTGTTAATAACTAATATCTGAAAATCTGTATCTTAGATATCTGTAGTTTGGATATACAGTGCTCTGCATAAATAAGTGCACCCCTTCAGTGTTGTTAGAAAACCTTTATTTTCCTTTCAAAATCAACATTTTCTATGTCAGACGATACAAGAAAATACTCCCTCAAATGATTTCAAACAAGATTTTTCAAGTTGCAAAGTTTTTTTTTTTCATTTCAAAATCTGGATGCAAAAATGAGTACACCCCAATTTAAGTTCTTTAGTTACCATATCACCCTTAATTTCATCTTACGGCCAATAAAATGTTATGTGAAACTCAGCTTTGTCAAAACTTTGGAAATTATATTGACTTATGCTGGGCGCTGTGATAATCCATGCCAGTATGGGTATTGGTGTGCCTAAGTATGGTGTCTGGTATCAGCAAGATTACTGGTGGATGCAGAGATCTGGTACAGTCAAGTACTTTCATGTAAACTATTGTGACAATAAAACTGACAGTAAACTGTCAGTCATCTTTTTTTACCTTTGTATAAAAGTGATTTCATTCATCATAAAGTAACCTCATTTTGTTCTCTAACAAGCTGTAATCCTACCAATTTTAACATGAATTTCAATATGAGATTCCTAATTCAAATAATATGACTTGGTACAAAGTTGACTGCTTTGAGTTGAGGAGGAGGATGACTGTCCTGCAGCAGCTGCAGCATCTCAAGTCGACAGAGATTTTTCAACCAGAACAAATTTGATGCACTGCATTTCGGTTTAATTTGATGCACAAAGCGAACGTGCTTAGCTGTGGAAATTGTGTCCTTTCCCTTTGCAAAACATTATTTTGCTTTGGTTAATTGTGTGCAAATACTTAAGTCTCCTTGAGTCAGTACTACAAGGAAATAATTAAAACTGTTTTACTATATTGATATAAAGAGTTTAACTTTAATGTATATTTTCCCTCTTTAGTCATTATGTCCATAAAACAAACCCCATAAATTCTGTTAACAGGCGTCACCACAACACAGAGGTTGTGTGAAACATCTTCTCCAGATCACAGTACAGTCTTTATTTCATTGGCCAGCCCCTTGTAATCACCCTTCTGGTTTAAAAGGTCAGGGGGTCAGGGGTTATGGGAGATAAGGACCCTGGGGAGCGTTATAAAACACTTGTGACACTTCAGGCCTCGTTTGTCATGCCGGAGCTCGATATCACTCATCCATCTTGGTTAAGAAAGTCTTTTCCTTTGTAGGCCTCTTACGTCAGAACGCTGCTCTGGGACCAGACCCTTCGCTCTATGACCAATTTTTAGGTTTCATTTTTACAGCAGGGGTATTTTGAGTGTGATGGAGTATTCGTAAACTGTATCACAGGAAAAAGAAGCCCTGACTTGCTATATTTTAATAAAAGTATGTCCATGTTTCTGTGTTGAAAAACACATGCTGCATAAATTTACAGGAGGATTGTTTAAAGATGTTTTTTCACGGTACACATATTTGAGGTTCGCAGAGACAAACACACTCCCTGAAATTGGGTGGTAAAAGCGACTGCTCGCCCTCATCCACATCTGCATTGTATTTTTCCTGAATTTGCCGGTGTGGAAAGGAACAATCAAACGGCCAACAAAACAAATGAGATTCCCTTACATTAGGCAGGCATGTAATCACATTTCCAGTGTTGTCTCTTTCCCTATATGCTATGTCCCGTCCAAAGTGGAGCCAGAGAGTAGGAGCTGCATCAGGCGGGTCACAGTGCAGCCTGGTGCGGGCCTCTTTCTGTTAGCTCTGCATACAGAGGCGCTCGCCCCTGCTGAGACGTCTCATTTAGTGCATCTGCAAACAACATTACAGGTGGAAAGGCTTTAGGAGATGTCTCGCAAGCATTAATCCCATTTGTGTCCTAACCCATTTCAAATGTGCATGCTGCTGCACTCATGAAATGAGAGTGACGCAGCGGCGATCAAATTGATGCAAGGCAAAACGTTTTCCGAGGATTTGAGTGGACACACAAAGGAAATGTCATCACTAAGATGATCTGCATTTAACCAACAGAAAAGACACTGCCTGCTTAAAAATGCTGAGCTGCCAGAGGATGATTAAATAACCTTTACATGAGGAAAGCAGATGCTGAATAAAACTCAAAAGGCTCCCGTGTAATTGAAGTGAATGAAAACAGAAGATTTGTCTAATGCACTGGTTATTTTATTCAAACATTTAAACAGAAACTCACATGGAGCTCAGAGAGAGGTTCATCTTTCCAAATGTACACCCATATTGAGTTCAAAACTCCAAAGTGTACCGTCATCACCACCATCGGCTAGCTTGTGATGATACAAATGATTTGATGATTTCTTGGAGATTTCTCAAAAATGTGAATTCACTTCCAAATCTATGAATTTCATCAGAATAGCAGTAAGCCACTGGTTTTCAGTGTAACACAGCTTTTCAGGGGTGTTAAAGCAGATTTAATGACTTACAGAAAAAAAAATCACAACAAATGTGAGAGAAAAAATACACAAAAAAGAAAACAAAATACTATGCAGCTTTTTGTCCAGCTTTGCTGAACAAGCTAAATGCTTTAAAAAATAGAGAGACAAGCACAGGAGTAACTTTCAAAGAAATCACAGAGATTAATCAAATTAAAAATCCTGACCTTTTCCTGTTTCAGTTTTAAATCCAGTTTTGAATCCTTCAAGAGACTCAGTAATAAAGTACTCATATCAGAGAGCATGACTAACTATTATATTCCGCTCCTTACAGTTAAATACTACCCTCTAGTGGGCACTCAAACACTGCTGGATGACTGATCATCTGGAGACAGCAGGAGCGACCCTTGAACCTTTCTAAAAAAAAAAGGTCCATATTTTTTTTTCTTTTCTTGAAATATTAGTCACAAACACAAGGACAGGTAAACACAGACACACAGAATGTGACTGTTGTGAAGGTTTATGTGGAGTAGATGCCAACAGACTTAACAAACTCGTCCACAAGGCCAGTGACATTGTGAGGGTAGAGCTGGACTCTCTGAAGGTGGTGACAGAGAGGAGGATGTTCTCAAAGCTACATGTTATCTTGAACAGCATCCAACAACAGGAAGCCATTCTTACCTGTGGCCATCAGACTTTATAGCTCCTCACTCTCCCTCGCCTCTCCACGTCATATAATTACATTCAACTGTGCAATCTGTTTTTAAACTGGTCAAAACTTTAATAACCTAAGAGTGCAGTACACTGTGCAATACTCTGTTGAACTGTGCAATACTCTGTGCAATATCCTACAATGCAATGCTGCAAACATTTTATACACTCCCTACTCTCTGTGACTGTATATAGCTTATTTCTTAAACACTCTGGGCTTTGTTAATAGCTTTATTTCTAATATTCTGCACTTTTACTCATCGTTTCAGTTTTCTATTTATTCTTATTTCAGTCTTACTTCTATTCTCCTTCTAGTAGTATTTATATTTTTAAGAGCAGGTATGATAATGTAATTTTCCCCTCGGGCTAAATCAAGTGTCCTTAATCTGATTCTACTTCTTACATTCATTCAGAGTTTATGGAACAAGTGCTCCAGGAGACAAACTGTGACCTTAACTCAAAATGGTTACAAAAATGGGAGTGAAGTGAATAGGATAGGATACATGCAGAACAACCACATAGGACATCATGGGCACTGTGATGTTAATACATCTTTTTCTACTCTTGTTGTACTGATTAAACAGTTATACTCTGATAAAAAGCACAAAAAAATGAAAGCAAACTAAGATAATGCACATGGGAAAGAATGCAGGGATATGCACTGTTAAGCCAAAACTAGGGTCGTTAATTTGACCAAATTTACCAGTTCATCGAACAAGTAATGAAATATTTTATCTACGACAAATGCATTCACATTGATGACATTTTACTGAAGTTCAACTAAAACTAATAGAGTGTTAAATCTACCAAAGTAAAAGACAAAAATTAGCCCATGTGAATTTTTCTCACAGCACTATGTACTTAGTACTTACTTTTAACCCATGACATGGAGAAAAAGATTTGCACCGCAAATTATATAAAAATTCAAAACAAATGTTTGTAATGTGACCAACAATGTTCATGTGCGATTTTGCCTCTGCCTCTAACAAGAGTCATTTTCTGTCAGAATCGCATTTTGTAGATGGTCCCTGCACACTTAAGTCATGGCTGGCCTTAGAGCGATTTTTTTATCACAACCCATGTATGAGGACTTTATTGATTGGTCTGAGTGAAAATGGCGGCAAATGTAGCAAACACAAATTTCTTTACACGTATTCCTTAAACAAAATATGATACTTATTTTAAGGAAGATAAGGGTAACTTTTTGTTTAAAATATCTTGAAGAAAGATTTGGACCTGTCAGTCAGTGCAGTTCATATTAAGTGAAACAAGATGTTCTGACTGAAACAGAGACAAATTACTGGATAAGATTAGATTTTTTTAGCAGCATAGATCTCATCCAGTCAGCTGACTGACATACAGTTGATTGAAAGCTTATATGTTTATAGTAAGTAACAAGTATGATACTTTACACAACAAGTACTTAAGAATAAGTAACAGTACTGATTTTAAAAACTACTCAGAAAGTAAAAGTACACAACCAAGTTACTCAATAACAGTAATGTTGGTAAATTAAATTATTAACTTTGACCCCTGAAACATATTGCTTAGCTATTTTAATTGTTAAAGAAACATAAATTATTCAAAGAAAAAATGAAAATGTAAAATATGTAACACATCGTAAAATTTTAGTCTTTTTTTTTTGTTGTTGTTGTTTTTTTTCAGTAAAAACACTACTAAAGGCAGAAAAACATACACCTTTATGTTTTCACTGAAGTTTGACAAAAGAAGCAAATTTAAGACATGACTGTAGCTTCAGAGGAAATCTGAGATTACTTTTTTAACATTCATACCCTAAACAGTAGAGGGATAAGCTCAGGGAAAACTGACCTGCAAATATTGAGTTTAAGGAGTATCTTGGTTGTACACCTGCGCTCCTCTGACTTCACTGTTTGACTTCTCACTCTGGGTGTAACTTCTGTCAGATGAATGACATCCCCACCCACTCCCCATCACTACCTCCTCTCTGCATTCTCCTCCTCTGTCACGTCCAATTAGCTCTCCTCTAAACACTCTCTCATTAGACCAGCCATAATCCACTTATCGTGCCTTCATTTGGCAAATAAATCACACTCAGTTTTTTTTTTTTTTTCACACTCGTTTCCCTCCCTTCCTCTGCTGCTGTCTTTTTAAGCTCTGTCTCTTCCACGGCCTCGTTAACTCTGTCCTGAGTTTCTACGGCGACAGTTTCTGCCAGGCCTCCTCATTGGACATGGCAGCCTGCAATTTGCATGCCAGACTATTTCTCTTCATCATTGGGCCTCTTCCTCGCTCTCACTCTCTCCCTCTATGCTAGAAGAATAGAGAATAACTCAGCAACTGACGGCAGACGGCATGCACGTCCTTGTCCTACAAGGTTACGAATCCATTTCATCTGTGCAGGAGGGGAGTGAATTAAAATAAATGATGGCTGGACATTTATTGCATTCTGGGGGTGAAGGAGGGATTGGGGTGGAGAGGAACAAGTTGCAGAGGGAGACTTGTATCTCATACAGAAGCAGACGGTTCGATACCGGCTGGCACAAGAAAGGAAACAATACGAGAATAAGAGAATTATCTGCCAAAGAGCTGAGTTTAAATCTGTTTGTGTCCGTACTGAATGTGCCTCAACAGGATGCAACTGGATGATACAACTCACGATATATCAGTGAATGTAGTATGACAAGCCCTATGATAGCAGTTAATGTCAGTCCAAGCTAACCTGTGGAGCACACCGACCATCAATTTATGGAAGTTAAGATAATGGTAAATGGTCTCTCTCTACCACTGGTCTAGGTTTCTAAACACAGTTAACACTTTTACAATACAAGTTATATTAACCCTTACACACACACATGACAAAGGCAATGTGCCCATTTGCCTATCAGAAGTTATCACATAGACTAACACACTGATGGCTAAGCCTTCAAGGGCATCTTGGGGCTCACTGTTATGTGCAAGGACATGTTAACATGTAAGCTGTGTCCTTATTCAGGGGGCGCTGTCCTTTAAAGGGCGTATTTAAAGACTAGTTTACGTCACAGAGGTGCACTGAATGCTACTCCATTTCAAAGACTCCTTCCATTGCATCCCACTTTCTACCTTCTGCTGTGACTGATGCACCCATCACATCCTAGCACTGACAACCCAGACCCGTTTCCTTCACTAGAGTTTTTCTGATCGATCGATATTGTGTATGTATTTCAATCCCCTTCATATTATTAATTAAACACTTGTAAATTGCATGTTAAGTGTCTATACCTTTCATCACATCGACTCTCTCAGTCAGGTAACTGATGTCCATTGTTTATCTTTGTCAGTTGAGTTCTGGTGTCATGATAAGGAGATGTCTGCAGGTGTGAGGCCACCTCGTATTTAACACGTCCTGACTTTTTGAACAAACAGTTTGCCTGATGACGGTCTAGTACTAAAACCTTGCTGATAAATACTCCTTTCTTTGCAAGTTGGACAGTGTGCTGGTGTTTTATGATACTTCTATCAAATCAACATGATCAACAAATTACAAAAAAAAAACCCACCTTAATACAGTACGATAAACGATACAAATGTCCTCTTTATCAGTTTCCAAAAACATCAAACAAGATAAATACATTTATTTGTTAAAACTTAGGGACATTTTGATTTTTTTGTTTTTCAGTAGTAAGTTAAATAAACATTTCAGCTCCAAAAAAATTTGAATTTGCTGTCCATAAATTGTGGTTTCAGGCATTAAAGGGCTAAACAGTCTTACAATGACAAATGAAAGGGTATAATTTGCCAAATTGTCTGCACTGCATCTATAGTAAAAAAGGGTATGCTTACTTGATTTTGTCTTCATTTAGACTATTACTCAGTTTACTGTATTTCTAACTTGCTTCTATAGAAAATTTAGCCCTGGGATGTTGTACAAAAACAGAGATCGTGTTTGTGGATATCACTCTGTGAAGCCCTCCAAACTGCTTCTGCTTTTCGTCTGTGTGTTCCAGAAATACATCCTCGGACCCAGAGGATTCCTAGCTAAGCGACTTTTTTTCCTGTTGACCACAAAGCTATCAATATGTCTGCCTCCTGACACGGCCTGGTCCCTCTGTGGACATGCAGGCTGAACTCTGAATGCTGACTGCTGCTTGCTACTCACCGCTCTTGGACCTCTTCCAGGACACTCCATTGTAATACAGTTATTTTTAGACAGGCCGACATAAATAAATATTTATAGTTGTTTGCAGGTCAGGGGTCCCAATGAAGAGCAGGAGGGGCAGTGGTCCAGTATGTATCTACGTAAGCATTAATAGCACAGGGCAGTTTTTAACTGACGTGGTTTTGCAGAGCTATTTTAAGCATAGCAATTTTTTTAAAAATAGAAAAACGTTGAGATCATTTCTATTTGCACCAATTCTGCCAAGGCTTCAAAATAACTTAAGTGGAGAGTTTTTTGGTCCCTTATGAGATTATTCCTTACAATGTGGTGCTCAAATATTTGCTCACTCTTTCCCTGACATCCGCACGCCAGTGATAATAGCCCTGCCACTGATCACTTCTGATTCAAACCTCAGTCTGAGTGAGTCATCTCTCTCCTATTCTGTTTGCATTTACTCCACAGAGAGGGTTGACTTGTGCAAAGGGATCGGAGTGACCCAGACAAAGCCTTGGCTTGGCTGATGAAGGAGTAACACCAGAGGGAAAAATTTAAGGTTTAAGGAAATGAGGAATGAGCCAAAGAAGCTAAAATGGTGATTGGATGGTAACATTTTCCTGTGGTCTACCCCAATGAGCAAAAATTTGGACAGACTATGGAAGAATATCGTGTTTCCCGCCTTGTTCCTCTAGCACTACTTTGAGTCTAAATATAAGTTATGTAAAAAAGGCTAGGGCAGCACTCGCAAGCATACACACACAAGTAACACACAAACCTAGTTTGTGTGACCCTGTGTGCCTTTATTTTGTAATGGTGTTTCTATTTTTAATCTGTCTACCTCTCTAAGCAGAGAGTTGAAACTATGTTAGACTGCACTTTGTCGATGATGTTAAAAGGTCTTTTGGTAAGGTATCTGTTATTTGATGCTGTATCAAAACAAATGGAGTAGTATGAAACTTAATGATGATAAAAGTGAAAACTGTCAAGCTAATTTAGCAAAAATTTACATCCCAACAAACGGACTAGTCTCTAGGCAACTAAACACCAGTAAAGGTCAAAACTAATGCAGCATGGCTTAACACAACAGTCTAAATGGGAAAACAGATTCAACTTGGTTTACCAAGTGTGACTAACATTAGCAGAGCTAGCACTACCAGCCTTTGGTCCTTGAGGGACATTGAATTTACCATCGGGGATCAAAAAAGTTCTTCTTCTTCTTCTTCTTCTTCTTCTTCTTCTTCTTCTTCTTCTTCTTCTTCTTCTTCTACTTCTTCTTCTTCTTCTTCTTCATACCTCTGATGGATACATATTGTTCTGGTTAAGTGGTTCCCTACTTTAAAATATTACTAATCTGTTCTTTTTCTAGCATAACCATTGCAAATGTAATGTCATTTATCTGTTTTGAAAGCAGTGATATGTAGTAACTGAGAACAAATGTCCCAAAAGTGGTTTGTTCAATTTTTAAAATAGAAAATTCAAAACAAAATGATTGTAATTTTTTAAATCCAAAATATTCAAGGGCAAGTAGGGTGCTATGATGCAATTAAGTGTCAAACGTCCCAAAATAGTTAAGTAGAAGCGAAATAGTTTGTTTTATCTGAGTAGTTTTTTGCTGCAAAAGACATGATATAAAATATTTTTTAACTTTTTAAAATCTTATTTATATTGTTTATGTTTTGTTAGATGATTTGTCTGCAGTTTGGGAGCCACTGCACCAGAGCATTACAGTATTATGGCAGTGACCATGAAATTGCACCATTGTCCTGGCTAGTGATTGTTGGCTGCACTACAGATTTGTCATAACATGTTACAAAGTCATTTAGCAGATGCTTTTATCCAAAGCCACGTACATATGAGAACAACAACAACAAAAGTTAAGATCTAGAGAAGAGGAAAAAGGATCAGTAAGAGCAACAAAGAGCTTTAAGTCCATTTGGACACAGGTACTGCCAAGCAGTGTTAAAGGCAATGCACAACAGTGAATAATATTTTTTCACAGCCCGTAATTGGCATTTTGGGCCTATAATAGATAGAAATAATGAGATTAACAGTCTGCAGTGCTAGTGAGGCTGACTTTGTATGATCATGTAGTTGACATAAAGAACATCTCTATAATAATTTATATATTATCTCCGAAGACAAAATACACAATTTCAAAAAGATTTGATTACTAATTGCAGGATTTTTAAAAGTCTGCTTTCCCTCCAGAGATGTCTGATGAAGTACAACCGACATGCTGCCAAAACTATCTTTGTTTACATTTCCCACCACAAAGATTCACAGCGTTTCACTGTAATATAAAGACAGAGAGAGAGAGACAGAGAGAGAGACAGAGAGAGAGAGAGAGAGAGAGAGAGAGAGAGAGACAGAGAGAGAGAAAAAAATGTAAAAGTTAAACTAAACAAAAACAAAATAATTTCACTGATACAAAAGTTGAGGTATCAAAGTGCAAGCTGTCACAAAATACAGTGCATTAAAAGAAGTTGGGTTAAGCTCATTGAGATGATAGTGTACACCTCCATCAGCATTACATGGTTGGCCACCTGCTCTTTTTTTAAAACCTATATCAGTATTTGTCTTCTCAAATCTATTAGCAGTACCAAGTTTCCACAGGGCTCATTCAAACACATTACTAATGATTCATCTATGAACTAAACGAATACCTGAGCTACTCTAACACTTGTCATCATTGCCTCAGTTGTTAAGGAGGACAGATTAGAGGGAACGTCCACATACATCCTGGAGCCTCTGATGTGACAGCAAGGGACAGAAACACCTTGACCCTGCCGCCCTGCTTCCACAGCCACCACTCTCTCTTCAGTCTGACCTTGTCGTCCCAAAGGCCTTTGGCCTCGCCTCTGACGGCTGAGTTATTACCATAATTACCCAGTAGGCATTGCAAGGAGTGTGCGGGTGGCAGAGGCCACCCATGTTTAACAGAATATTTGGGTGTTTTATCGACTTTAACTCGGTCCCAGGGGCAGGCAAGAGGGGGCACAGATGATAAGAAAACCACTCATGTGGGAAATGAAGAAGACCGTTTCACAGACGGAACCAAGAAGGGGATGAAATATATGGTTAATGCAGCCATGGCCAGTGTACATATGTCATATATTCTGTAGGACAAGGTGTAAATATGCTCATATATTTAAGCTGTGTCCAGCAGAGGGACTTGGGTGGAGATGACAACCATCAAAAGTGAACTTTAACCTTAAATCATGAAAAAAGTATTTGAAATTTTTCATGTCAATCATAAATATGCCATGTCCTGAGGTAGAATGCAGGCAGATCTTATAATATATTTTATCTATGCTTCACAGCAGTGGTCTTCAAACTGAGAGGGCTATGTTTAGGGGGAAAAGCACTTTTCCCTTTTTTTTTTTTTTTACTTATTCAGCACGGAGAGTTATAACTTCTTTTATATCTAATGTAAATTAGATCATTTCAAGTCAGTGAGATCAAAAAGCAGCTTCTCTTTAAAATAGGAGTTCAACGTACAGTCAAACTGAACACTGGGTCATAAAAAGGTATCTTCAGGAAAATCTGAAACTCACCCCAGACTGAACTGTTTCTGATAGAAAAATGCTTTTCTTTTTAAACAAACTTTGTAGGTGAATTGTTTTCATTTAGTTTTGGTTGCATTCAATGATTTTAGGAAAGCTTCTAATAATTATCTGTGCTGCTATGTCTAAGTAGCCAGGAGGCCATGCATATTCATACAGACAGAGTGAGAAGTACAGCACAGCCTGCCATACAAAGGGCACAGGGGTCACTGGCTTCAGGCCAACAACACACATGGACAAAGACTGTGTACAATAGGCACACACTGCTATTGGTGTTCACTGTTAAACCCACTCAGTTAAACCCTCAAAAAGAAGCACAAAAATACACACACTCACACACACATTTACACACACCCTCACCTGTACAAAAAGGTCAACACATTAGCATTCCCACACACACACTATTCAGCCATTCCTCGTATGATGCAGCTACTTTGCAAACATTTCCAAGATGGCGCTCAGCCCTGTGCACCCGTGTCTTATTATGCAGACCCATCTGTGTGGGTTCAAAGGTCATGGCCAGGCCTGGCAGGGACCACAGGTAAGCAGATGAGAACAGTAGGGGCTCGGTTTAATTTAGCTAAGGGCTACAGGACGCACTATGCTTCTGTACCCGGGAAGGACGAGTTGAACTTTTCACACAGTGCCTCAGACTCATCACTTCAACAGGGCAGAAAGTCAGAGAAAAATGAGTTACACAGTAAAAAAAAAAAAAAAAAAAGGAAAAAAGAAACAAGGTTCTCATATAAAGTGTGTTTCTTTGTGGCTGAGTTTATTTTTTATTTTGTGTGAGGGGTTGTTCAAACAAAGGCTGACAAGCACAAACACAAAAATCTACACGCATAAATATACAGGAATCTGTCACCAAGTCTTTGTTTTTAGCTCCTTTCTTTCTCTTTTTCCCTCTGTCTGACACACATCCAAACACAGAATACACACAGACACACTGAAAGAAGATGGCTGTCAGCAGTGTGTGCATGTCTGTGTAGGTGTGTGTACTAGTCTAAGGGTGTGAGGGAGAAAATCCCTTATCTGGCATGGACCCGCTTCCTGTCTAGACTCTGCATGAGGAGACCAGTACTAACCTGGCCAGTGCTACAAGTGTGTGTATATGTGTGAATTCAAACATGCACATTGTGTGTGTGAGCTCATGGTATAATTATACTGCATGTGTAAGCACAGATCTGCATCATGTCTGTGTTAGGGATAGGGAGGGAAGCTGGACATTATCAGGGTACTTTTCGAAATCAGAAAGCCAACATTAACCTCTGGCCTTGGTATCTACTCTCTCTGTCTCTGTCTGTTTTTAATTGAACTCTTTCCAAAAAGCAAAGTTTTTTTGTGTTCTGGGTTGTTTGACACTTTCCCTGTCACATCTGCCAACACTGCAATGATTTCAAAAGCCAATCTCCTCATTATTATGAGTTGAAGCACTTTCAGGAAAACAGGGATGGGGGGTATGGCAGTTAAAGTTTAAGGAAAGTGGGAAAAGGCCTGATGTGGTTTTCTCCAAAATTCCATGCAAAGAGGAGCTGGTTCAGCAAACATTATTCTTTTTGAGGAAGAGAACCTTTCATTTTTCGTCTGAGATGATGACTCCCTTTTTTTTAGAAGTTTTGTTGAATCTGTTTTAACCTTTTGTATAGCTGCATGGTTTGGGAACCTTAACTGGTCCAACAGTAATCATTTTGGGAGCCTTGTTAAAACAGCAGAAAAAATCTCATGAAGTCAGCAGGTCAGGGTTAAGTTTATCTATAACAGACAGGTCATGAAGAAGGCTAATGCTATCCTGGATTGTCCTAACCACCCACTTGCACTACAAATTTGAGCTTTTGCCCTCAGGTCATCCTTTCAGGGCTCCTATGAGCTATGAGGAGGACTAAGAGATTTCAGATCTCATTTATCCCCAGGGCTATTCATTCACTTAATGGCAATTAGGCCTTAGGTTGCCCATGTTCTTCTTTGCACTTTTGCATTTTTGCACATCTGTATTTTGCATTTTTCACAGCTTATTAAAGGGGTTATTTTCCAGTTTTGGTATTAGCTTTGGACTGAACATAATTTTTTAGTGATCTTGTATATATGGTGTTTCCTTTATTATGATGTTTTTCTTTTTATCATGTTGACTTTTAGTCTATTCTTACTGCATTATCAATGTGTACCCTGTCATGTGTGTGCTCCTGCTGCAACACTAATTTTCCTTCTGGGAAAATAAAGAGATTCTGATTCTGATTCTGAGCTGAATAACTAATTTTCTATGTTATATTGGTGCTCCTTGAATACGTAAATCTAACCAGTGGGAAATGATCAATTGTATGGTGTATAATTAAACCAAAAAAACAAACAAACAAACAAAAAACTGAAAACATGAACAAAGTTACATAATTTTAAAAAATCAGACTTAGTTAGGTAACATAAATAAAGTGCGTTGCATTAGAGTGTGGAATGCTGGCAGCCTCTCTCCATCAATCATTTGCACAAATGCTGCCATCAGTAATCAGAATAACAATCACTGGGGCTGCTGTTTCAGTCAAAGTAAGTGCTAATCAAAGAATGCTAAGACTGTTCTGCCTTACCTCTGAGAGCAGTACATGTACATCAACATCATGGCGGCACCCTTTTTATATTCATGCAGATGCTCAATGACACCTTGTTCTCTGCTTTATAAAAGGGCCTGACTCAGCACATCAGCACACCTTTGGACCCAGATGTAAAGTGAACAGTCGCCACCCCTGTGACATTAGACTGCCATGATATGCTGTCTTATGAGACCTGACAGAGAGCACGGTGGCCAAAGAATCACAAAGAACAAAAAACAAAGAGTTTTTTTTTTTTTAGAATGAAATATGAAAACTTAAAATGATTATTCAAGATTAACGTACAGTCAAATGCTAATTTCCAATATGAGACAGTCACATAGGAATTAATATAAACCGATTATACCGTTTTTCTGACACCTTTGTGTAGTTTCTATCCTCTCCTATTATTCCTTAATTCCTTTACTTAAGCTAACCAAACAGCTGATAAAACTAGCAACTAACTGGTGCAGAAAAGTCTAGCATGCTCTGACCGCAAGTGGAAACTAAAAACACAAAGAAAAAAAGAAGATGAAAACAGAATTACTGGTTGCTGCTCGCCACAGTTGGTTAATCTTTGCCATCTCGACAGTCTGCTGCTTTGAAGGTCTTCTGCTGTCAGTGGCCAGACAGGAAAGTATAAGGTTGAATTAACAGAAACAGATCAATTTTTAAGTAAAAGAAAATATTTGTAATGTTTATTTGTCAAGCGAAAGCTGTGATTAAGCTATTGATAGTTGTCAAGTGCCCTCTAGTGGTGAAAAGCGCAACTAAGCTTTTTCAGTGTGTTCATAAGCAGCTTACCTGATTTATTTGAACAATTATGAATTAACTCACCTGACACAACATTTTGAACATCTAAGCAATCATATTCATCCGTTTAAGGGTTCTACTATAAATTCTACTTAATGAAGCTTCTACATTCTCAAGTTTTTCATGGACATGGTCAGACAGGTGATTGTTTTAGTGCATATTTGTTGCTGAAATTTAGTGAGTGGTGGTGGTGTGACAAAGTGCTTTACATTGAAAAATCTTCTTTATACTTGTTCCTCTCATGTTTGTTACTGAAGTGGACACAATATCAGGAACACCCTTTAATATAACACTCCATAGTAATCCTAGCTCCAATTCATTATGTCTAATCATAGTGAAGAGCTGTTTTACTGGATCGTCCACATGTTCATGATGTGGCAGTGTGGTAGGTGAGTTATCTTACAAATGGTAAAAAAATAAGATCATTTAGTATCCTATACCTTTCTGTCATATGTACACACAGCTAGTGTGCTAATATATGCACTTGTTTCCAGTAAGGGTCTAGTGTAATGGAAAATCAGACACCCTGCTTTTATCTTTTTCTTCATGTATTTATTCTATTTTGGCTTTACTGTCTATTTTAGTTTTTGTTACACTTGTAATCTTTTCTTAAATAAACTCTATGGGCTCCTTATGTTTTGTTTATTGTTCTATTTCTTGCTCATTTGTGTTATTGAATCTCATCATTACTATAGTATCATAACTGTTTTATTTTTATGCTATTGTAATTATTATCATCTTTTCATATTAGCTATCCTGTTTTCTGCTTTCAACCCTCTTTTTTATTGCATTTTCTTTTCCTACTGATTCTGTTTTAAGATTTTATTTCGGTCCTCATGGTCTCATTTTTTGTTGCATGGTTCTTGTATTGTCTGGGTTTTTTATGAGATATTAAACTGGTCTCCAGTTTTTGAGGCTTGATTTGTGCTTCTTGTTTTTATTTTTGTGCTGAAGCTCTTTTGCTTTTTTACTCTCTGTCAGAGCACTTTGTAAACTTTGGTTTTTAAAAGTGCTTTACAAATAAAGTTATTATTATTATTATTATTATTATTATTATTTATGAAATGATTGTTCCTCTAGTGGATTTAAATGACATATTTTGTAGATAAACCTCTTTGTTTTTCAGTAATGGTTTTTTTTTTTAGTTCTCCTCTCAATTTTTGTCAATTCTTTGTGTCTTTAAGCGAGTACGTTTCAGATGGGATATGGCACTGATGATAACTCTGCTTTATTGCAATCAGTAAGTATTTTTGTGAATATCTGACCTAAATTAGGAGTCAGTCAGAGCTTGTTTTACAGAGATACATATGATACGACTGGAATTCTCCCTTTTTTTGAGGCCTTAGTTTTGACTAGTTTTGTTTTTTGGTATGCAATCATTCATTTCATAAAGTAGATACGTTAATGTAATGAAAAAAACATGATTATTATTTGTTCTGGTTCATGTGGAGTTATCTCAAAAACTAAATGTTGAGGGTTGAGTGACAGACTGGGGAGATGTGCTATGATGGTTTGATTTAATGCAATTTACAAGTAAATTGACACAAAAGCAAGTGTTTGTTTACAGATACTACAAATGAAAGACGTAGTAACAGTTGAATGTTTTTTCTTGAGAATGTGTTTTAACTTTCCTAAAAAAAATAAATCATGATTTTTTTCCCGGACATTGAATTTAAACTTTATTCTTGCCTCTAAATCCTGTCTAGTGTTTTTCTATAGAGAACATAGTCAAGTTTCAAATTCTATAAACATCAACAAAAAAATTAAACCATTTCAATCTGCCACTATGTGAAATAACAATTCAAAATACACTGTGACACACACCACAGACACAACAAGCAGTGAGAGAGTTACAGAAAATCTTACACTGACTGCTCATGATCTCACCCTCAGTCATTGTCTAGCCGGTGTTGTATTCCTTTCCTACATACATGTACTAACACAGTTGATTACTAACACAGATGTTGGACCAAAGGAGTGAGTCATTCGTGTTGTATGGCTGTCACATATTCACATCATTGTCTCCGCCAGTGTAGATTTTAAGGGTCTCCTGTTGGCATTTGTATCCCACTCCCTCCCACAGTATGACTCGTTACAGACAGACTTTAGTGGTTGTAGTAGGGAAATCTGGCAGGCTGCTGCTTAGTATTTGGGGTTCGTCTCACTTTGTCTAGACAGTCTTAAGCGGTCTGACTGTGAGTGCGTGTGTGCATCTGTACTCCTGAACTCGACCAAACCATGATAAAATCTTCCAGAAATGCTTCCCTGCTTTTTACAACCATTCAAACTGCCTGATTATTGCTGTGCTGGAGGATTTTAAGTGCAACAGTTGTACTTCTAGCAAGTCCAGTCAGCAGGAATGTAACCTACATTACAGAGGAAAAACGACGACATTTTCCTCTGAGTGCGGCTACAAGCATGTGTTTTTGTTTTCATCCTCTGGTCTGAAGCTACATTCCATCTCTGTGCGTTGTGCGAGACGGTGAGATTGCCGGAGAGTGACTCACTAAAACCTGACCCAGCGATGAGGTCATCACTGGAGGACGCGTGGAGTAAAAGTGAACTTTGATGCTGATGTCTGGGATCATGTCTAGGAATCCCCAGACATTTTGGAATTGTACAATGTGAGTGTGTGTGTGTGTGTGTGTGTGTGTGTGTGTGTGTGTGTGTGTGTGTGTGTGTGTGTGTGTGTGTGTGTGTGTGTGTGTGTGTGTGTGTGTGTGTGTGTGTGTGTGTAGGATGACATAATTTCTTGTGCATCAGACAAATTCCATGTGATGGTGTGTGCATGGCCTTCTTATTGTGACCTAAAACCTCATAACACAATCTCTCCAAGAACTCAATAGGAGAGACAAATGGAAATACATGCTCCGCTCAGCACAGCTGTTTTACATTTCTGGTACAACCACAGATGAAAAAATAAAAGATAAATGCTGCTCAACAGAGGAGATGATGTTCATGGAAAGAAGGAGCTCTTATCTAACTAAGTATTGTACACTAAAGTAGGTCATTGGATCCAGATTCATACACTTCTAGTTTGTTTGAAAATTAAGTGACTCATTCGTCATTACTTTTTCCAAAAATTTACTTCACCTTCAAACTTTGCAGAGACTTTCTGAATCCAAAAAATTAGGGAAACTTTCTTTTGGCACTAAAAATACACTAGGCCACTGTATTCTTTCACTGCATTTCAACTCTACCACAAATCCAAATATAAAAAAACAGTAATTAAAACCTTAAAACAATGTAATTTAAGACTGAACTTTGTAAATATGGATGAGCTGTATTGTCTGACATTAGATTTTTCAATGTATTCAAAAGGAGTGGCTATTTAATGTACCTGTATTTTTATATACAGTGCTCCTCTACAACGTTTCAAGTCTCGAGTGTCTCTGCTCTGGTGTCAGTTTACAGGCTTCAATATAGACATTGTTAGTTGAGCAGCATCACCTGCTGGCTTAATGGAGAACTGCCAACATTAAAGTAACTACCATCTGGGATAAGACAGAAACATCTGCAACATGGAGCTAGGACAGAGAAAGTCTTTTGTCAGTGACCAACCAATGGTAAGGTTTAAACCTAATCTATTGCTCCATCTCAGTCAATCTGTATTTATATAACACTAGTTATGACTAATATTATTTCAACACACTATACTAAAGGAGCAGATCAAGTCCACACTCTTTGTTTTATCATTTACAAAGAATATAAAACTTTTATGTCATCTCAGCATGAATACACCATAAGCAAAGTAAGTAACAGTAGCAGGCAGAAACCTTGAAAAGAACCAGGCTCATGTTAGACATGTTAAGCAAATGACAACAAATATGAATAAGAGGGAAAATCCATTTACAGAGTAATAATAATAAAAAAGGAACAAAACATATCTTCATGAAATCACACTTTATCTAAACTCTTCCCTGCAATCATTCTGAAAGCTTGAGATAAGCAACAGCTACGTCTGCAGGCAGAACTGTGGGGAAGTGGCTGAGGGATACCAAGGACCTCGGTACTTGTCCCAAAATAGTTTCACAATGGCCCTGTAGACGTCTCAGCCGTTGCTCAAGCTCCCATTTTGGGTTTGGATGGCTCACAAAGCACTGAGCCAAAGTTATGAATGAAGATGTCTCAGCCAGAGAAAACGTGATGTTACGGGAAACCAAGCTCCAAACAATGAAGGGAAAAGCAGCACTGGCACTGTCAAGCACTCAAGACAATAGATACAGAGTAACTTGATTGTTAAGAGCTTTTAAAGTTCGTTTGTAACACAAGGGGGCTTCATAGAAACTGATATTTATAGTATGTTGTGTAAAAACATGCTAATTCAAGCCCTTTATCCAACTCTAAAAGATCCAACTGTACACCTTAAAGACAATTCAAGGAAATAATTACGCTCAAATATAGAGAAATAAATCTGACTTTTCCAAGGATCAGGTGGTGCTTGAGCATGTAAGAAACATTCATTTACACTCAGCATCAGAAAAAGCCTGGTAAATTTTCAAAGTAGTGACCTACTTTATATAAAATCTGTAAATATATTTCATATTCATCCCTAACTACACTACACTGGTTAGCTCACACAGGCACCTGGAGATATGATCCAAAGCCAAATATTTACCAAGTTTGGACATTCTATGAAATCATTCTTGCTATGCAAACTAGTGGGCAAAAGAAACATTGTGAAATACCAGACCCCATGTTTGGGTACAGGGCCTCCAGTGGTTGAGTGAGCTTTGACCTAAAATAGGTCTGAGAATGTGGATATGCTCTATGAATAGAGATAAAACAGACCACGGAGTGAGGGTGAAATTCAAAATGATAAAATAACTCAGGGGCCTCCAAATGAACCTTCAGACATCAGTGCAGAGAAATAGGGCTTCGTGTTAGATGGTCATTTGCTGAGGGCATGGGAAAATCTGTACTGACAGAGGAGAAAGTTTAGTCTTTTAAACTGTAATGTAATCATGCCACTAGGATGTCAAGTTTGAAAGGGTTTCTGTAATTTAAGAGCAGCTTCTGACAACTGGTTATGGATTTTGTGTTTTTTTCCCTAAGAACAAACAGGAAGGACCAAACAGGATTTATCTCTGTGGGATTTTTTTGTGTGTAAACTTTAAAAATGCTTTTGTCTTCTATTGTCATGGTTGTCATCATGATGAAAGCATATTTCTGACTATTTCTTTTATCAAAAACAGTGAAGAACTATTGTATTAAAAAAAGGTGATGATACACACATTTACTTAGGAGAGAGTGGGGTAAGATGAGCCATTTTTCATATTTCAGATCACTACATCAAGGCAATCATAGTTTGGTCTCTAACTAGTGTATCTGCATATATTTCAGGATGTTGTGCATCCCTGCAAACCAACAGAATGAGTGTCAACATAACTGTCTTGATAATATAGCATGCCAAAAAAAGTGGTCTCCTATGGTTAACTAACCCGGTGTATGGGGTAAGTTAACCATGAAAAGAAAAAGTAACACATTCCAACAATCTGAACTGTAACTCTGATCCTCTCATCATACTCATTTACTTCTTCAGCTGAGCCACTGGCTCAACTTACCCCTGAACTATTATTATGACTTTATTCATCCTCTAAGCTAAAATGGTGGACTTTTATGCTAGTTTAAAAAGATCTTTTTTGGTCTGAACACAATTCATATAAAACTTATGACGGACTAAATTCACTTTCAAGAGTGAAAAATGTTTTTTTGTAAATAAATGTCTAACCCCTTCACCCGTGTGCTTCTAACCTTCACAGACTCCATGAATTGATGCCCATCTCCTAAATATTTGATCAATTTCTTTTATCATTTCCAAGCAACAGAGGGTGGCTCAACTTACCCTTTGGCTCAACTTACCCCACTCTCCCCTATAGATCAAATGCACTGGTCAACGTTTGACTTTGAATCGATCTATAATCAGCCTTTGAGAAGACAATAAAGGTACTGCTGTGTTTCAAAAGACAGCAAACATCTCAACTCCATTCATGAGCTCAATAGTAAAGATTACAACAATTTGGATAGAGAATTGTCTTCAAATTAAGTGGGCCACTGCGAGTACCAAAACCTGCCACTAGAGGGTGCACGACCCAGACCATTATAATCAAACATGTAGACAACTAGAGGAAACATCGAGTGGCTCCTCAAATAGACAGTAACATCACACGAAACCATAAAAAAAAACAATATATATAAAAACCTTTAATTCACTGTATACACGTAGAAAAGAAGCCGAGGATACCAAATCGAAAAACTTTGCATTGGAGCTCAAATAATCTCAGTGCTCCTAAAACACAACAACAGTCTTATCTAAATGTGTGTTGAATCATACATGCAGCCTGCCGGGTCGCTGTTAGCCCTCTTATGATTTGGACTCTCCCGGGTGTCTGCGGTCCCTCCTCCATCAAACGTCAGATACGAGCTGTATAAAGAAACATGGGAGTCCATACTCTGCGCTCAAAGTCGCTCATACCTCGGTGACCTACCAGTCTGTGGTTGGCCTGCGTACAGTCCATCCGGCGGCACGAGACTTTAATGAGACAGAGAAGAGGAGAAAAACGCCGAGCTGTTCAGTCATCTGGAGTGAGAATGGTAAAGACAAGTCTTTCTCTTTCTACAGTAATATTTATGCCGGATAAAAGTCTGATATGCAGGACTTTTACTAACTGAAGTCTAATGGGCAAACAAAAACCTGGATTTCTGCTGATGACAAAGGGGACTGCTCCAAGAAAAAGAACTAAGTGAGGAGTTATTCATCATCAGATCCAGAGGAGGGAAACATAAAGAAGAGCAGGTTTTATCAGTTTGATTTGAAGGCTTCATACCAACTCTGACCTCGGCTGATCATTTAGACTACCGAGTGAACCAGATGCAAAGAGAAAGATGCATTTAGGAAAAGTTTTATTTTTTGTCCTTCTCCTCCACTGCGCGACTTTAAGCTCCTCTCTGTCAACCTGTGCCACTGTGGACATCGACCACGTGAAACGAAAGAGAGTAGAAGCGATACGAGGACAAATTCTGAGCAAACTCCGGCTGACGTCCATCCCGCACTCCCTGGGACCGACTAAGATCCCGTATCAGATTCAAGCGTTGTACAACAGCACCAAGGAGCTGCTGGAGGAGCTGAGGAGGGACCGGCAACAGAGCTGCGGACAGGACAACACCGAGACCGAGTACTATGCCAAGGAGATTTACAAATTCAACATGGTCTACGGACCACCTGAGAACAGTGAGTATCAGATTTCGCTAGGGCCCGTGACACTATATTCACGCCAGCAGCTGGACGGTTCAGTTGCTGGCTCAAATATCGACGCGTAATTACGCACCGTGCTAGCCGGACGCACCAATCTCAAAACCAAAGCTGAGTTTTTTCACTGATAAAGGTCCTTATCATTGATCCTTAAAGCTCGAAAACACTTAATTTATATTAGTTGTTAGAGCTTGGTTTGGTTCTTTCTCCTGTTACATTTGTGAGCCCTTGCACACGTGTTTTAGTCATTTGGTGCAGAATTAATGTTTTCGTGTAGCATTTTTTAATCGCTAAAAACATAGTTTGAATATAATGAAACAAGTCTGCTGTGTAAAAGTAACCCGTATCTCAAAAGTTTATTTCCTAGACACAAATGTCCAGTTTCATAGTATAAGATCCACATCCCTTTTGCACGTTAGACCATCTTCCTGAAAACTGTTGCTGCCACAGTCATCTTGCAAGTAGACATATTACCACGGACCCCAGTTTCAACAGATGAATGTGAAAGTAGTCTCTTGTTGATTACACAACCGACACTCTGCAGTGACGTTGTGACTTACCATGAGGTAGAAATACTAACATGTCTGAGGACTGACTTCAATATAAAGGAAATTTTAAATATCCCTAATTTTTTGTCTGAGCTGTACTTTGTTGGGTGAACTTGTTTGGAATTTTGTTACTGCAGAGCTCATTAACCTGTTTCAATCCCTCACAAGTGTTCCCAGAAAGTCTCCCTTCTTATACTCCTCCTTCCTACTTCTCTCTACCTCCTCCTGTGTTTTTTTCTTCCATCGAGCTCATCCCTCTCCCCAGATGTTCCTGCTTCCTTTCCAGTCAGGCCTAGATGAGAGGGACATCTGCCCAGAAGCACAGGGATGCCTTTAGGACAAGAAGTGGGAAAAGTTAACTAAGATGAACAGGAAAAGGACTTTTACACTAGTCTGTGTAAAGTCTGGTGATTACAGCCACTTCACTGGAAGCTTTGGTCAGTGACCCACACAAGTGGCCTAGAAGCACGAGATCACTCACAGATCTGCTCAGGTCTAAATTAACTAAATTATGTGTAACACTGTAAGGTTATTCATCCCCCGAATCTGCATAATTACACTTTACTTTTATATTACTTTCAAATTACATTAGGTAAAATTTAACACTTGAGTATGAACAAGCTCTATTTTATCTGTTAAATATTCAGTTTGACTACCCAGAGGCCCACATTGTTTTAAAAACTCCAAGTGATTTATATTAAACCTGGATTTGAAGACTATTTTGCTGAACTAAAGTTCTGAACCAGAGGTTGAAAAAACCTCCGCTGAGAGGGACATGTGTCAACACTTGAGGGAGATTCATACAGCATGTGCTGGGAGTAAGTCTGGATTTCTTAAGAAGCAGAATAGGATGAATGCTGTGCGTGTAAAGGAGCCAAACAGGGCCTCATGGTCTAGAGCAAAGCCAACACCATTGCATCACAGTCCCTTTGAAATCAACAGGTGTTTCTCAAAAGACCCCTTTAGCTCAGGAACATTCTGTTTTGAATCATACAAAAGGGTTTTGACAAAAACAGCAGGCAGTAGGTGTCTTGAGTGTGTGGGTTGGATTTGATGATAAATGTAGCTCTAACAAGTTTAGAGGGCCCCTTTTTTTATTATTCTTATTGTCTTTTAGCTGACTTTGAGTGGTTTGCTCAAATGTAACAGCTGCCCTAACATATTACTACTTATATTTGTGTCTGCCCCATTCAACATCTGTAATTTTCAGATACTTAAATAGTCGACAAGCTAATAATATTCTCAAACTTCTACTATTTTCATCCCATAACTCTGGCATTGGTATGGCAGAGATTTAAATTTGTCCAAGATGATCTCAAACATGGAGGTATGCGTTTTTAAATACCCTGTATATCCTCAAGCATACACTAAACTGCCTCACTGAGCCGGCTTAGTGTGTATTTCATATGATGGAGCAGTTTTATGTTATAGAACTGCACTTGACCCTCATTTTACTGTGGCAGTGACAGCTAGTGTTTTTAAAGATAATCCAAAGACAATAAAAGTTGCAATAATGACATTATCCGGATATTAACAGAAAACTTCAAAATAAAACAACACAATCAGTCAAATTAAGAAAGGCAAGGAGAGGGTGGAACAACACATTACTTCATAAACTTAACTCATTAATGCAAATATCTCTGAAGTCATCACCCATTTCTAAAAATATTGAAATTTATGATTTCTCAAAAGCCCTTCATTGTAGAAAGTACTGTCACATTTAACTGTTGTTTGTTGTGCTTTTATTTTGATACTTTTTCTATCATGGGTTTCTGTTGCTCCCAATAGAAGGCAAGTTACAGAACTGTTGAAAATAAATAAAAAAAGCCAGGAAGTGAAAATGTTGAGTTGATAAGTAACCTAAAGAGGCACAGGCTCAAAAATTGTGATGCGTCAGCTAGCTCACTGGCATTCTGCTGCTTCTTCATCCATCCTCTGTTCATGACGTGTGGCTGCCAGCCTAAAGGACCATTACAATAAACTTATGGTATTACCGTACGGTTATTTTTTACTCAATTTGAATATTTTATATTTTCATAAAGACATATATCGCTGATAGCGGATTGTTACATGCCCCTCTTAAAGTCCTTAGATTACGGTTCCTAAAATGAAAATTGTTTATGGCTCAAATACAATGTAGTTCTATTATAAGGAACACCATGATCTACTATGAGTGAAAACTACTACTCTGAGGTCAGGGAAGCTTTGCAGACAAGGTGAAATTAGGATTAGATTAGTCCAGTGTTGGTTTCTTGGTTCCTTTGTTCCTTTGTTCCTTCCTTCCTTCCTTCCTTCCTTCCTTCCTTTTATCCAGCTACCCATCCAGTTTTGTTACACGTCAATGTTTAGGACATAATGTAAACATTATTTTTTCAATAATCAGCCATCAACTAAAGACATGGACATTTGGTTGAGACTACATAGCTCTTCAGATTGCTTTCGCAGATGTGGCCAAAAGTATTTCTTAACTTTTAAAACCAGTCTGAAATGGAAACTCAAGTTTTTGCCACAGTGTCAACAGGCAAAAGGGAAACGTGCCAGAATAAAACAGGCCCAAACTAGCGTTTAAAAATAGACAATAATTAGTAGTATAATTATTTTGCATTCTTCTGAAATTTAAGTGTCAGTCTCTAGTTGGCTGCTTAATCTTATAAAAGTACAACAAAATGTTTTTTGACTAAAATAAAAAGGCATGTGTCTTCAGGTGCTGGTAGGTTTCTCTTATGGACGGAGCCAGTCTATTTGTTGGCCTCAGGTTTTAATTATTGTGCTCAGCTAGACTTGGCCAAGCTAAACTAACTGGCTGCAGCTTCACTAACCTAGTTAAAATTGGCTTGTCTAGCTCTTGGCAAGATACCATTTAATACTTGAAACATTCCTTCAAGATATAAACAGGAGACTGAGTAGTAATTCAACAGATTGGCTATTTGACAGACTCTGAGTTAATCAAAGACACTGCCATCTTGGATTGTTGTCTCTGGTGGTTAACAGAAATAGCAGTCTGTCTTTGCAGCATAAAACTGTTCTCTGAGCCTATAATTCAAAGGGAAACACCCGCACACTGTCCAACTAGCAAAGAAAGGTAAAATTTATTTGCAACACTTCAGTACTAGACCTTCATCAGGCATGAACCTGTAACATCATAAAGGTAAACACAGACACACATTACCAAGGCTTCTGAGGGTGAACCATTGGCCTTTGGTAGATATGAGGCACCTCTGTGAACTAACACACATCTGAGACAGGTGAAAATAAAGAAGAAAGCTCCATAAAGGCCTGCAGTGAACTGCATTGAGAGCCTGGTTTGCAAACATCGGAAAGATTTCCTTTTATAGCATGGCATGCATAGAGAATCTGGCGTATGTCAATGCCTGACGTCGGGTTGTGGAGAGTCATCATAGTCAGAGAGGGGTTTGGGTCCAAAAAATTGTCAGTGGCACAGGAGTAGCTGGCTTTCCAATACACAGATACCAGAAGCCTGAAGTCATATTAACCCTAATAATGTTGCTCTTTCAATTACAACACTTCCTCCCCACCAAATATAGACAAAATGTGTTAGAGAAACACTGAAACATTTGATAAGCAAGGAAACCAGCATTCATATAAATGAAGTATCAGGCACAATAGAAACAGGAAACCCAGATGATTGTCTTAAATAGTGTATGATTCTTTCTTTTATTAATAAATGTCTTACTGTCAATCCATTCCTTTATTTTCATGTTAAAGTATAGCTGAATTTTTTACACACTTGTAACAAAGTGATAGTGAATGAAAATGTTATCCATTGATGAGAATCTGAGGACTTGCACTTGCACTTTGTATGCAAAATATGGTGTGACTAAAATAAATCTGGCATCGAGTGGAACGATTCATTAAAAACATTATTGAAAAAAAAAAAAGAGCTGGAGGTGAAACAGGCTTTAATTACACCGAATTGAAGCCAATTTTTTGGGTTGACTGATTTTGAAGTTGGGACCAATCAAATTCTAATTCTGGCAGGTCAGAGGTATATGAAGTATTCATGCACAGAAAAAGGCAGAGCAACAAGCCAAATCCCCGACTTAAGGACTTTTCTTGATGACGCCTGCATAAAATAGCAGACGGTATTCAAAAGCATTACGGCAATGTGTCACGTGATGTCACACTGGTCGGATACAATATTTTGCCCACCTATGCAATCCGATGTAATCCAGCAGCACCACCAGAAATTGTACTTTTTTTGAAGATCCTGCATTTACTGTTTTTGGTGGCATGTCAGATCAGTGACAGTTGTACTCAAGTGTACTTTGCTCACAGTTAACATTGATGGGTGATGGTTTTGCTGTAAAATAATTTACCATCTTTCCTGTTTTTACCTTAATTTTTTTTTTTTTTTATAAAATAAGAAAAAATATACATTTTAGCCATTGCGCTTGGATGGAAGATACAAAACATTGTGATCTTGTTGTTCAGAGTTGGAGTAGTTGTTGAGGTCTGTTTTTGGACACATACTGCTTGTATTACATCCGATCCCGATAAGAATTTGAAGGTCTGGTTTCTGTCAAAACTTAGATTTTATTCTCTCTGTTCCAGATGATCTGCTCATCTGCCCAAAAGGCATCACCTCTAAAGTTTTCCGCTTCAACGTCTCCGCCATGGAAAGGAACTCAACCAACCTCTTCAGAGCTGAGTTTCGTGCTCTAAGGGTGCCGAACCAGACCGCCAAGAGGAATGAACAGCGGATTGAGCTCTACCAGGTGCGTAAAGGTACCGTTTTCTTGTACTTCTACTAAGATCAAAGAAGAAACTTCCAGCCAAGGCAACAAGGGGCTCAAATATGTCTTTCCTTCAATATATTGAAGTTATCTGATATTTCAATTGTAGTCAATCAAAGACATAGCTTACATAAGGCAGAAAGTTGATCTACTCCACATGATTTCACGTCCTAATTGACAAAGAAAGCCAACAATAATCAGATTGTGGTTGAAGTCATGGATAATAGCCAGACCAAAAGCCAAAGAAGCTCAACAGGCTTGCACAATGTTTTCAGAACCCGGGCAGAGGTAGTGCAGCACTAACATCCATGATCTTATATGGTTCTGGTTGTTCATAGATCTTAAACATTTCGCCCTCACAACAGTTCACAACATTGATGAAAAGGTGTTCAGGTCTGCTGAGGTATAAAATAAAGCAACACACAATCAGCCCTGTTTGTTATCCATAACATCATATCCAATCCAATCCATTTTATTTATATAGCACGATTTAAACAAACACAAGGTTTCCAAAGTGCTGCACAGCAAGATAAAAACCCACACCTTCATAACAAATCAATAACACTGTACATATTATCACTCAATTACATGGGAAACATGAATGTGCATAAGAGCAAGTCAACCAAAGAATGTATTCACGATAAAATCACTGATATCAATTTCATTTTTATGATGTCACCAGCTCCATCTCTCTCTTAGACTTATTTTAGTCACCCTTTCAAGTCAAACACAAATGTGCTTTAGTTCTGTTTTTAGTTTTCTTCTTGTGTCATAGGTGTTGCCTTTTTTAAGGAATGTTTTGGGGCATTTCTGCCTTATTTGATAGGACAGCAGAAGACAGACAGGAAATGTGAGGAGCAGAGAGTGGGGGAGGAAATGCAGCAAAGGGTCGTAACCAGGACATTGAATTAGCCTCCCTTGGAATGAGGACTATACAACTGGCACCCCATTTCATCAGTTTTTATGCTCTCATGATTCATTTATTTTAGCTGGTATGAGTCATTACAAGTCAGTGGATTGGATATTAAAAACAATGAGGCATAAATTTGACAAAGAACAGTTCACCCACTTACGTCCTGCCGCATATCTGCTTTATTTCTCATAATATTTTGGTAAATTTAGTTTAAGCATGAAGAAAAAAAATGTTCACAGTGAATCTTTGTCATCATCTTACAGATTGTGAAGCCAAATGAACACATCAGGAAACAACGCTACATTGGAGCCAAGAACGTGTTGACCAAAGGAACTCCTGAGTGGGTCTCCTTCGATGTGACTGAAACAGTGAGAGAATGGCTGATGAATAGAGGTGAGGCATCATGTCCTAAAATCATTAATACCTAGAATTATTCCATGTTTGGATTCAGGAATGAGAACTGCACCTCTCCTACAAGTTTTTAAGTTTTAAAGCATGTTTAAATTTGAATACATATTGACTTGGGCGTCTTTTCCAAAACTGTCCCCTGTCAGGAAGTAACCTAGGTTTGGAGATCAGCGTGCACTGTCCCTGTCACACCTTTAACCTGAATGGCGTCATCATTGACAATGAGAGTGAGGTGCTGGAGGTGAAGTTTAAAGGTGGGCTTTAGCATCATTTTGCTGTATTCTTATTTATGACAAAGTTTTTGTTATGCTGTTTTAATGCTGTGTCTGTTCAAGTGTTTTCGTCTTAAAGCGTCTTCTCTAAGTTTAGAGTGAAATCAAACAGTAGCCTGGGTTAGCTTTGCTAAGAATAAACTCTGATGTGTCAGACAAGGAGGCGGTTTTTCCTTTTTTGAGTGTTAATTTCTACATTGTGTTACAGAATTACAGGGATCACAGCTACATAGTCAATAATTTTGTAAATTGTATACTCAAAATGAGTGAATTACAAAACAAAAAGCCACTTAATTATTGGTTTTAAGTACAACTCAGCTGTGTCTATAATTAAGGCATGGACGGAGAAGAGGAGTACAAGCGCCTGGATCTGGATCACCTGAACAAAAAGAAGGACCAGTTTCGACCACACCTTATCCTCATGATGATCCCACCACACCGCCTTGAGAATCAGTCCTCACGCCGACGCAAGAGAGCTTTGGACACAAACTACTGTTTCTCGTAAGACATAAATCATCTTTAGGAGAGGTTGTCAAATTTTTAGAAATTTGTCTGTGAACTTGCTGTAATGTGTTTTGAGCTTATTGGAATTGAACCTGATGCATGTAAAGTCTAAAATATATTCTGCCAAAACAACTTAGCTACACCATTGACCATTGTTTGATTAAAAAAAAAACCCTGGGCCTCATACGCTCGTCTTGTGTTGTCCCACAGAACCACAGAAGAGAGCTGCTGTGTTCGTAAACTCCACATTGATTTCAGACGTGACTTGGACTGGAAGTGGATCCATGAGCCCAGTGGGTACGATGCCAACTACTGCTCTGGGCCCTGCCCTTATCTGAGGAGCTCAGATACAACACACAGCTCGGTAAGAACGCTTTAACAGGAATATGAAACAGGAGTGTTATCTGTTTTCCTCCTGTAGTGGAATCTAAAACTATAAAAAGGAACCTTTCATTCTCAACATAACTTAATGCATAAGGAAGCTTATAGTTTTATGTTATTTTCACCCCTGCCAGCACTCACAGGCGCTAACAGGACTAAAGTAATGTCAATACAAAGACGTCACCAAAGTCAGTTTGTTTACATGTTGTTAAAAAAACTGTTTATTGCTGTAGTGTGACTGGAACTGGTCTTTTAAAAACATGTAAAATTGAACTTCTTGTTGTCAGATAACATACCTACAAAAACACAGTTGGGCAACAATTTTCTCTGTCACATATACAGCTCAGACCTATTGCAAATGCTCTGATGTTCCAGGATGGGCTTTGAGATGGAAGTTAAAAAGCACAAATGTGTTCCTTGGAAGCTGGGTAGTAAAAAAAAACCTGGACAGACGAAGAAAGGACATAAAAATGTAAAACTTTCCTATTGTACAAACAAATGTCACAGAGCTGTAAAAGTGATTGTGCTGTCATTGTTCGGCATACATCCTGTTTAAGTCCCAATCTGATAATTTTCTATTTAAAGTGTTCTCAGTGGTCTTTAAATTGAGATTATAAAGTTTTTAGCCAAAATCACATTACATGTGTCATTTTCAAGGGCTTTTCTCCTGCAGAGCTCCAGTAGCTCATTAGCAATTCGCCTCTGAGTCGTGGGCGGAGACAGTGCTGCTCTGCACACTCCTCTTCTTGCTAGCTTTCAGCTGAACATTGCCGGTGTAGTTGAAGTGGCTGGTAACACAGCAGCTCTCAGACACTTATGTCTTTGGAGACATGATGAAAGCTAATATCATAATTAGCTTTTTTACGAGCATTGCAATTCGCTAACACACATGCTTGTTCTGCGATCGTCCTCTCTCCTTTTTCGAGTGTGACCTGCATAGTGGGGCTCTGGGGGCGGAGCTTAGATTTGCTACATAAAAATTCTCACTGTTTCAGAGCCTGCAGTTTGGGTCTGCCAGAGATTTACAACGATTTGCCTGCAGAAATGATATCTTGCACTTATTTTTCTCACGATATGTCCTGTAGCATCAGAAAAATGTCATATGAAGATTTGTAAATTGTATTAATTTGTGACAGGTCTCCCAATAAACGACCCAATAGTAACAAGCTGTAAGGGGGCATATTGCCACCTACTGTAGCATGGGCATACATGCTTATGTCAATAATTCAAATCAAATGGAGCTATGACTGTAGCTTGACCTAACTGTACTTGTAAATATAAAGTGGTCAAAGGATCAGTAGAATCTCTCTGCATAAAAAGGCAAAATCTGGAAGTGTGAGACATGATTTTGTGTCAGATGTGTTATAGTTTTCATTTGTAGTCAAAGATGTTATGTTTACTTGCACCTCAGCTGTGTGCAGTAAAGCAGTCTGACAGCATTATAGCCTTTGAGAGCAATGGCCAGCATTTCAGAGCTTCCAGTGCAACCAGCAGTCAGCAACAGAGGACTTCCAGCCAAGGTGTCAAGCTTTCGAAGAAATGGAAACTTCAAGGGCTGGACACTAGACACTAGAAAACTTGGAAAATGCTCCAGTGGATGGTTATACTTTAAGATCTCTGATTCACTCATTTCGCTGTCAATCCAAAAGAGTGTACGCCTTAGACAAATCATCCAATCATGCAGAAGCCGAGCCTATGGGCCAGCCCATTGCCCCATAGACCCCCAGAGACAATGAGCATCCGTGGGCGGGACAAAGCCCAGCATTTATCCAATGACCGTCCAGTTATGCGAAGTGGGACAACCCACGCTACACTTCCCCATTGAAGTTAGTAGATGCTCAGCGTCCAACTGTTTAAAGAAGAAAGTCGTGTCGGTTTCCTGTGATAAGTAGCTGATTCTGAACAAAAGATGTTCTAGCGCATTTTTAGTCAACAAAGTTTACACACAGCAGTACATATTCACCACTTTTTTTTCATACACATTTTAGGGGAAGCTGAGCTTCCTTTGCAGTCTTCAAGCAATCGCCACTGACCGCAACACATATTTTGGGAGTAGCAATCCTGTTATTACACATACAATTTTTTCTCTGTCATGTTGAGGCATGGCTCACACTTTCACTCTGGGCTAAGTTGCATTTTGAATAGCACTGCATGTTGTGTCATAATGTATAGACATGTAAATGTAAAACAGCTTTTATCTGGGGTTTTATCTGATAAAATACATCATTAGAATAATTTTCAGAAGTGAAGTATTAGCATTACAGGCTGATTATTTATTGGACTAGTATATAATGAGCAGCCCTGTTCAGATTTTGGTCAACCATATGTTGGTGATGTTTCAGTGGCTCTATTCAATTGATGAAGACAGTCCAAGTTGATATTTCTTTTAACCTGTTTTGGTTCATAACCCACATATCCACTTTATTGCTAAGTTCATAATGCTTTCAGACAAACATTTTGTTGACTGTGAGCAGCAATTTTTTAAAATATAAGAAATATTATTTATCAGTGTTGTATTAATTGCAAAAAGAAAAAAAAAAAGAAAAAATGGAGGTACCACAACCATCCAACTAAAAGCAAATTAACCTTCCTCCTGTGAAAGCTTTTATTATGCACCCACTATGTTAAGGGTCGGTTTTGATCTGTGTCTTAAATCAGCTGTATATTACACTAAAAACAATTCCCTATCATCCAATTTGGTTCTCATCTCTCGGTTACCTTGTTAGGCTTCATTATCCATGAAAATATTGTTTGTAATATTTTTATAGTGGGCTTCTGGGCCTTTCTTTGTCAGTATACCCCTCACACAGACATCCATACTGAATTGATCTCACATGTCTGGAAATGCCCAACGTTGTTTTTTGTGCAGGAAGAATTTCCTAAGTCTCACATGATTGGAAGAGGATCTGACTGTCAGTGTGGTGCTTGCTAGTGCACTTATGATTTCAGTTTTTGCTCTAATTATTGTTTTTTAATCTAACCAGGTCAACAGCAACCCTAACACGACAAGTGCCATAATTTTAAAAAGAGCATTTTACAATTTAGTCAATTAATTTTTTTATTTTTATGTTGTTGAAATAAAGATTCCTGACAGAGTCAAAAAGTCTTGATGCAAAAAAGCTAATTTTATTGGTTCTTTTAAGCATTTAAAATCAAAAAACAGTTTGTGCAGACCCTAACACAGGTGGAGGGTTAACAAACTTACGTCCCTCATTTGACCATTTATATGTAACAGTGGAAAACAGAACTGTGAATTTTATTTTAAAGTAAGTCTGATGTGTGCTTTCCACCAGTTGCTGAGCCTGTACAACACTCTGAACCCGGAGGCATCAGCCTCCCCTTGCTGCGTCCCCCAAGACCTCGAACCCCTCACTATACTCTACTACTCTGGACGAACCCCCAAAGTGGAGCAACTCTCCAACATGATTGTCAAGTCCTGCAAATGTAGCTGAGGAAAAGAATTAAAGTCAAGGTAGAATGGCTGGATTTTACAAGGTACTGATGAAACTCATGCTGATTGACTTTTTGGACTCTTAGCTGTGACAAATATGTAAACTGACCCTGTAGCCGTATGGCTTTGATCTGAACCACTCTGGAGGTCATTTATTGTTAGGATGCAGATTTTTCTTTGGAACTTGAGGTCATCATGTTTTTTATTCCTTTTTTTTGTTATTGTGTTTTTCCTTCCCACTTTTAGTCAGTTCTGGATGACAGGTAGTTATTTTCATCTTGAAAATGTCCAATCCCAGTCAAACTTTATTTTGTGATCAAACATGATCTTAGAAATATTATTCCAGATTTTGAAGGGTTGACAAAGCACTCCTAAAACTTAACAGCAAAAAGACAAAAACATCCAGGAGATATTTCTGAACACTGACAGAGAGAGACTCACTTTGAGTTGAATGTTTTGGTTCAGGACTTGGCCAATATTTCAGAAATGTGAACTGTACCATTTCAGTTTCTTGCATTGGGATGATATTGTCACGTCACAAATATCAATCATGCTCTCTTGAATGGTCATCCCTGTCTAGATTTTACCCTGAACTTCCCTTCAGACAGTGGACACTAACTTCAAACACAAGAGGAGAAAAGACAGACTTGCTGCTGTACCCAAAGCCATAGCTGTGGTCGGGGAAAAGGAGAGCAGAGAGAATGCCTGTTGGATTTGCAATGGAAAGTAAATGAACAGAAAACTTGAGCCAAGGCGTTTTTTTTTTCTCTTGGCCAGCCAGCAGCAGTGCCCCCTGTTTTTGAGTGCATCAATGTATTTGAACGGATGGCGGAAGAAGAAGAAGAGGAGGAAGAAGAGGAGAAAAAGAAGGAGAAAGAAGGAGAAGAAAGAATAAGAGGTCCTGTGAGGAAGTGAAGAACTGTGATGGAAACTAGCCAAAAGCACACTGCCATTCACTTGAAGTCCTCATCCTGAACAGATTCAAATTATTCTTGGGACATCAAAGAATATGCTGGAAAAGGAGCACATGTTATGCAACAGGTTTTTATGAGATTTCTTTTACATTAGTAGCAGATTTGGTCTGTTATACAACTTTTCATATAGGGGCTGTTTCACTAACTGGGACATAAAGTAGATGTGTATCTTTCCTATCTGCAGGAGAAACCTTTTATTGTTGAATAGTGGTTACATTTCCCCTCCTTCCCTTCGGGTCCAAAAGTGAAACCCCCAAAACAAGTTTGACCCATTGTATAAATATCGCTATTTTATCCAAAAATAAAGTTAGATCTGAACACTTGTAACTGGCAATTGAAAAGCTTTTAAACTGTTTGTCCTACCAACTCACCTGTCACCCCAGAAATCACATGTGTAGTCAGGACGCTAGAATTCCCATAACACTGCAGCCTTTCATTCCCTCTGCTCCGCCTCTGTTTGTTTTGGTGCCCTTTTACAGTGTGAAGCCTTAGTGAAGCAGAAAAATTAAGAGGGAAGGGGGAAGTCATGACATGATGGTGGCTGGATGTACAGTAAAACCTCATTTTGTTTTCGCAGTGTCAGGAAAGTGATTATGAATCCCTGTACTGTTTGACACTCGACCAGTCTGCGTCATCTTGAGATGGCACTAAGGTGACCTATGTGGCAGCAATTTTGTTGACTGACTTGTTGATAGTGATTATTATTAAAACACAACATGCAACACTTGTTTGATTCATTTTTTTTACATCTAAAGAATCTCTCCATCAAGTGTAGTGGATCTGTTAAAACATTCAAGTCTGAATTAGGCAATGATTGTTTTACCCGCTGATTGTCTGCCATGCTGAAATGCCATTTAAACAGTAACTTTTTTCATCCCTATGTGTCGGTTCCACATGAACATAATTTTTCTTGCTTGGGTCTCACCAGTCACACCTGTTTCCTGCAGACACTTTTTTTTTCTCTCAGAGTAGCTAATAAATTCAACCTTGCATTCTCATGGACTGGGGCTTAACAGCTTTCCCAGGCAAAATGTAATTACTCGTATTTTTAGTATATATTAATGTGCAGACATGTCGTTATCCTACCATTTTTTCACCTGATAATCATTATAAACCACTCATGGACCTGAAAAATATATTTCTATATATTTCTTTAAAAACTAAATGCATAAATAGATAATCATTTATTATCATTTTCAACAGAAACCATGTAAAAACTTTAAACTCATTGCACCTAATTTATGAGTTACCGAGACAAAAAAAGCAAAGTTTTTGTCATCTTAAAAACAACAGCTGAAAAACTCATAGACCTTTATAACAACACTGCCATTTCAAGCTGCTCAGCTTCTGCCTTTCATTTTATGCAGGCTTTTGTCAAAAGGTTAGTAAACTGAAATACTTTTTGTACATAGCCATCATTTTAACTTTATACAGCCTTTACGAAGAATCTGCAAGTACATTTTTGTGCATCAGTTGCTAAGATTTTGGGGTCTAGTTGGGGGAGTGGAGAGCACTGGGTTGAGATAACATGAACTGACAAGTAGCCAGAGAGAATTCCCTTTCTCTGTGTGCCCGTTATTGTTTGCTGTCATGATCAATCAGAGATGGGCCTTGATGGCAGCACAAAAAACAGAGCGCAGGACAAGGTCTGAAAAACAGGGGTCAGGGCTTCAGTGGTTTTGCAGACAGTGTTATACTAACAAAGACTCGTTTCTGGTAAAGAGCAGCCCTGCTCCATGCATGATTGACTTTATACTTTTGGAAAAGGGCAGCACAAGTTATGTCCCATGGTAACATTTAATTAAACTTCCTCCCTGCTAGAGACACTCAGTTATAAAACTCAGCAAGGTTTCGTTTTGTTTTACACATGATACCACAAAAAAAACTTCTGTGCTTCTAGTTTTCACTGTTTCACTCTATTAACAAATCAAAACTGAGTGTTTTTCTGAGTGGGTGAACTCCCAGTGAGAATAAAATAATACAGTCGATTGTTCTTTAGATTCTTCTTTAATGGAAGCAGGCTGAGGGGTTAGGAGTAGGAGGCTTCTCTGAACACTGGCACTGGCTTCGCTTGTGTTTTGCTACTCATGCAAGGGGTTATTCTGGCCTCTGTAGTGGATGGCCACATTGGAATAACTACTGACAGTGATTAACTGACAACTATACTGATGCTTAATCTCAAGTGGTGAGACATGCTCATTAAGTGTGAGAGTGGTTGTTCTAATATTCTTTGTAAAGTTCTGTCAGGACATTAAATACAATGAAGAAGACTGGGTTTAAGATGCTTTTTTATGTGGCAGCAATACTAGTTGCAATGGAGGGGGATATTTTCAATAAAACTGCTGAAATAAATATATGAGTATTGCAAAAACAGTATCAAAAATGTTTTGAGTGGGCAAAAGGCTTTGAATAAGACAAGGTGTGAGAGGCGCCCTATCAGTCTGAAAATAAGATGAGATTGAAAGATTTATTTTTTGGTACAAATGTTTACAGACTAATTTTTAAAAAATTACTGTTATTATTATTATTATTATTATTATTATTATTATTATTATTATTATTATTATTAATAATAATAATAATATCCGTCTCAAATTGAGACATTTTCAGCTCCTGCCCAATTTTCGTCATTCGTGCTGCCAGAGTAGTAGAAGCGTCTAATCGCGTCTTAGCATCCACTTAACATGTAATTCAGTCGCGCACATGATTTTACTCACGTTTAGTGTGTGGTGAAAGTCAGGCAGCGTACCTGTTCAGAATGACTTCATATCCTACCACTATTCGCTCTGTTTACATTGTCAGAGATGTGCTAAATGTTTTTTGGTACACTATTACAAAATTCACTGTGAAAAGTTTTAAGACACTCTTACCAGAATAGACTGTTGTCCTCAATCAAATAATATTCCCACCAGTGATAAGCTGGATGCATGTGCAGTAACCTGGTAGCCCATCTTGGTGGGAAACACTAATTCAATACAATTTGTACAAAGTACAAATTGGCCTTATGCTCACTTCTCTTTTCCTGTATGTTCATTTAACTTATTTATTGATACTGTGGATACAGTGACACAAACGTGAAAAATACTTTTTCCATTTTTGATGCACTGACTGTTAAACTGGTGACTCTGTGGTTATTAACTCTGTGTTTCTGCAACATCCAGGATCAAATCTATCCCGCAGAGAACATCTATATGTTTCCAGAGACTGTACGAATACAATGTCTCCATAATGAAGATAATCTGTCAGAATTTATATATAGATTTTCAGTGTTATTTCTGTTACTGGCTGCTATCTTAGTTTTAACCTGTTGACCGATCAGAGGCTGTATCTGCAATAAGCTGATCTGTACAGGTCCAGTTTGAAGCCAAACCCCCCATCTCAGAATAGCAGTGACGTTATCAAAGCTTGTTCCAAAATTTGTGTGGTTGACATTGAAAACCTGCTGATTTCTACATAGAACATCCACAGGAATCGACCAGGGGGTCACTCAAGAATGGGATCAATAAGCAAAATGGTTAATGGCCTTGGTAGTGCAGCTATGAGGGATGGCTGGCCTCAGTCATGAGGTTATAGTTACCCTGACATGTCCACTGGTGTGATTGTATATTGGCATTCAACAGAGTTCAACAGCCATATAAAAAAATCTGTTTCATATTTTGGTCATTTCAGTTTTAACATGTTCTATCATCTCTTTTCAACCTGAAAAACAGTCAAAACAGCCATCTGTCTACACTATCAAAGCTCGGAAAGCAGTGAGGGATACACTTTGATTTTGTAATACAATGCAACCTGAGTGTGCACACTAGGATACACTTGCATGCAACACGACTGAAAAAGCATCATGGGATACCTGGCGGGGGCGCCACTGTTTAACATCTTTCCACCCTGATTATGTTAAAAACATCCAGTCGTGTTTGGAAAACAAACCATGGTGGGAGCCTGTTTCATCAAAAAGACTCAATGGGGCTGGGTGACGTAACTTTTGGTGAGGTTGTTCTACCCAGTTTGAATAATACTTCACAAACAAAAATGTTCTCTTTCATTGGGAACCACATTGATAGTGCCAATCTGAAGAGATGCAGGTATTTGACAAAACTGCACTTGGACTTGGTTGAATTTTTATTATGTCATAAAAATTGCCGCCAATTTTTTTTAAAAGATCTTTTTGAATTATTGGAAATATTTGTAAATGTAAATAAAGGTAGCTCAATTCTGCTGAGTTTATGAATTTTTTGTCATTACATAAACAAACAGAAAAATCATTTGAGGACACAGATGAGAACCTAATTTATTCAAACTCCTCAACCCCAGTCCTGCAATAAACCATTTTCTAGCCCCAGCTACTGGATGAGCAAACCATAATCTGATTTGAGTTCAGGGTCCGTTTCTGCATTGGAGTTTGGCTTTCGCAGAACTTGTGCTCGTCCAGAATTTACCAATGATGAATTGCACGACACGTAAATGCACAGAGGTTTGGAAAACTCTGTCTGCTGCTATTCCCTGAGCAGATTAACAGATGTGGAGGGAGAAAAAAAAGAGAGAGGGGGGGAAAGTACGTGTGTGCATGTATGTGTGTGTGTGTGTGTGTGTGTGTGTGTGTGTGAGAGAGAGAGAGAGAGAGAGAGAGAGAGAGAGCGCGAGTTTCCTCAAAAAGACTGTTGCAGCAATAAAATCATCAGGTCACATCAGACCAGTTCTCAGGACCCAGGGTGGAAAGAGTTGTGTAATTCAGCAATGGGATGAACACACACACACACACACACACACACACACACACACACACACACACACACACGCACACACGCACACACGCACATGCAAGCAGGCATATACAAGTCAAGCCAGCGGCCATAGTTACTGGAAAAGAGTGAAGGGGTGAACAAATATGTAAACACATATCAACTTCATAGACCTTTATAGCTAAACAAATGAATGGGAGGTCTGGATCAAACTACAGCATTATATTACAACACAGTGTGTGTTTCCGTGACAGTATTCCAATAATAGAAAGATGGTGTGTGCATGTGGAGAGAAAGGGGGGACATAGAAACTGTGTGAGAAAGAGAGATGGTTGGAGACAGTAGGAGATTATAATTTGCACACCCTTTAAATCACAGTATCACATTATGTGAAACTTTTCACTATTGGAAGAAACAAGCCAAGTTTGTGAGTCTGAACTGCACAGGACTGCTGGTTTAGAAATACAATCAAACTGAAGTGTTACCATCATTTGAGAGAATGGAAACGTATAGTTGAATTTCTAAGCAACTCAGTTCAGCCCTGTACCATTTAAAACACAAACAGAAGCATGGGGACTGTAACCCTGCTTGAAAAAATGCAGCTCCTCATTCATTTTAACTACTGCCGTCGAAACATTTCAAGTGTTTTCAAATCCAGTCTGAGTGCAACAACCATTGTACTGAAGTTTTGGAGTCAGATAAGCTTTCAAACATATTTATCTGTCACTCAAGCTTGACTTCCTGGGTCCAATTTCTCAGGGATACATGAACTCATTCCACTAAAGCGTCCTCTGTCACTGTTAAAACCCAGGGCTGTTTTCAGAAACATACAATGCCAGTTTTTCAGAGTTTAAGCAGAGCTTTTGGAGCTATACCAAGTCCAGTATAAACAGTACTCAGAATGCAAACTAACTTTAAAAAGTTATTATGTTAGCAACATTAACTTTATAAACTTTTCCAGCTGTTTGTATCAACATTTATACAGCAAGGCCATAATAAGATGAATTTACAAGGGTCTATACCAAATAGTGACTTGTGCACTGGAAGCGCCACAAATTTTAATGTTCAGTGCTTACTTTCAATAAGTTTAAGGGCCTGATCTACTAAGATCCTAAATAACGAACGCTAAATGCGTGTGCAAACTAAAAAATTACATGTGCTATTAGTGGGCGCGTTGCAGGTGATCTATCATTGCATACGCAATTGATAACAGGTGCAAAAGTGGTGCAGACCACCCTCTTTAAACGAGGATTTTGTGTGCACTATCGGCTATCACCATGGAGAGTTTGTAAAATCAGAGTGATCATGGATGAAAAATGAAGTTTGAAGCCATGGAGTTGTACGTATCATTTTGGGGAACTGCATAAAAGGCAACAAGGCAAGTTTATTTGTATAGCACAAATTATACGCAAGGCAATTGAAAGTGCTTTACAGATGAAAGAAAATATTTTTAAAAATCAAAAAAGGTATTAAAACAATTTAAAATCAATAAGACAAACAGATAATTTTTTTTTATGTATTTGGCTTTATCATTTAAAAAAAAAAAGTCAGACGCAGGAAAATGCCGTGTTACAAAGAGTTTTTCAAAAGGAGATATGGCACAGATCATTTTTTGTGACTGGCTCCAAATCAGCCCTTAGGTCACCCCGCATTACTGTTACTATTACTCTACTATTTTTATTTCTGACATGTTGACATGCGGAAGACTTTCTCCGTCATCTATCATTGCACTTCTCCCTCTTTCTCCCTACAATGACTGCGCGTAATGTTGTGCCAGTTTGCACGTGCCTTTCAAGCGTGCAGAATTTAGATGCAAAACAGCATCCGCAATCGGTTTCGGGGTTTGATAAATCATATTGCGGGTGCTAAATGATGTCATTTGCATCTGCTCCTCCCAGTATTTTGCACGGTCTGATGATCTACATACACTCTGCTTATTCATAAAGGCAATCACACTAAATCAATTGTGCGTACTGTTTTGCTTATTCGACAGACACAATCCTCGGAGCACCCAGTTAGTAGATCAAGTTTGTATGTGTTTTTGCACACACAAACCTTTAGTAGATCAGGCCCTAAGTGTTTTCCTTCACTCAGCTTGGCAGTGAACATAAGTTTGATTAAAATTTCTCTGAATTTAAAATTTGCTTTAAACCTGAACAAAGTTTGTCCATGGACCTCTGTTATTGTTGTCAGCCAGTTCTTTCATGATTGTGATTGACGGGTGATGGGAAAGTAACAACGCCAAGCACAGCAGTGTTTGAAAGTAGTGTATAGAATGCTGCGAGCTCAGTGACAAAAAACAGCGAATGCTTTGAGCATTTTTTGAGCATAGGACACTGACAACTAAAAAGGCTTCACACTGTTAGTGAACACAGATCCTGAATTATAAAGGCACTTGGACTTCCATCTTAAAAGCCATGTAAAAAAGTTATCCAAGTTAAAATTGATGGAAAACTGTATTTAGATGGATCGATCAAGCTGTCCACAGACTAGTATTTCTCTCTGATTTCATCTAAACTCTGCCAGTTGTAAGGTATCAGATTCCACCAGCTCATTTTGTCTCTTCTCAAATTTAAGTCATGTTTTAGGCTCGGCTGACAAACTCTCAAGGAAAGATGAGGAGTAAGGATAAAGCAAGACATCCATGCAGTATTTAAAGCATCCTACAGTATGTACAGCATGTGTTCTGCTGGGCTGTGTGTTTCTGTGCTCATGCATGCACTCATGTGGGTTGTAAGAAAAAGAGGATGTTAAATCACTTGGACACCTGAGCAGCCAGTTCGAAGTAGATTATCGTCTAGGTAATGGTTACACTGGGCTGCTCACAGAGCTAATGCTAAAGGTGTAAACCAGATTGATGGGGGGGATGAAATTTTTAACAGACTCTTACATAAATCTGCCTTCACTCAAACAGGTAAAGGACATGGTGTCACCAGGGTGCTTACTCCTGCACATACTGCAAAATGAAGTAATAAAGCGGTTGGCTGAGTGCATTATCTTTCTGCCAGTCCATGCATACGCCAGTTCTTACAGTAACTTGGGATCAAACTGGTGAAAACAGATGTTTTCTCCACATAAAGAGAGGAGATTTATACCAATTAAATTAAGGCTTACGAACACAAAGGCAAAGGTCACTGAACCCATGGGCTTCAAAAGTTTTGAATAAATGGAAGAAATATTAAGATTTAAGGTGACTGATTTCTCTTCAATTTTATAGAACTGCCTTGTGAAATACCATCAGTCTAAACACAGGCGATGCACAGTTCTGTACCATGTGTGGTTAAGGGTCATTAAAAAGGTTTGCAGTCAATGTTGGCCCACAAAAGGACCAGAGTCTTCAGGTGTTTCATATACAGTTCGAAATATAACAGATCAAATGGAAAGCAGACATTTCCTGGAAATTTGTCAAAAAAAAATACAACAGCAATCGAAGTTTTTTCAAATAAATATATGTCCCATGCTTTTGTAATAAAACCTAATACAGAATGCCTAATGTTCTCCAGCTGCAGTTTAGCTGCAGCCCTTTATAGTCCACCTGTTATGGACTTTATTGAATTTGGAGCTTGTATGTCCACGTACATGGCCTGTTAGGTTTGAGCTGTGACACGGTAATATAGTATCCAAGAGGTATTTTAAGAAAGTTAAGGTTTTTACATGTCATTACTGTGAAAAAAGCTTAAATTTCTCTAGCCTGTCCGTGTGGTTGCATTTTCAGTTTGTCTCTCTGTTAGCATGATGTTTCTCTTGATTTAACTTTGGACCAAATTTATACATGTGTCACTGTCACGTGACAACTGCTGGTCAGAAAGGAGAACAAGAGAAAACAACACGCAGTACACCAAGTGATTCCCCCCAAAATGACCCCAGCAACTTGGCATCATTTTCAGGTTCCAAACAAATGACAGAGAAGAGCCTTTCCATTAAAGAAAGAAAAACCCACATCGGTCACTGAAATAACCTAAAACTGTCACAAGTTATTACGCAAAGTACTTTACTAAACTCTGACTAATGAAAATCAGACATTGCTCTTAAATTGTGGTTCATTAGAATCATTTAAAAAACAAACTGATGGGACTGGCCCAGACAAATCAGCTGAAAAGACTGAAAATAATTTGACCATAGACATATGTTAAATTTGTCTGATACAAACTTGTTTGTCCTGTAATGAGCATCATATGTGTCTTCAATCTTTCAATCAGTCAGTCTGCCGATTTAAAGGGTAAAAAGTAGTCATTGTGGTGTTGGGGACCATGGTGTGCTCCACACTGAACATGGATAGAAGAAAGCAAAAAAGAGAGTTGTCTGAGGAGATCAGACAGAAAATCCTCAACCAGCATGTTAGAGGTAAAGGCTTTTAGACCATCTCCAAGCAGCTCATTGTTCCTGTGACTACACTAGCAAATATTAATCAAAAGTTTAGGGTCCACAGAACTGTAGCCAACCTCCCTGGATGTGGTCGCAAGAGGGAAATTGATGATTAATTGAAGAGACAGATGATATTAATGGTAACCAAAGACCTCAGAACAAATTCTAAAAGATTGAAGATGAACTCCGAAGTCAAGGTACATCAGTGTTAGACCACTGCATCCATCGCTGTTTGACTTAAAGTGAACTTCATGGAAGATGACTAAGAAAGACTCCACTGTTCGAAGCAAATAGTTTAAAAAATGATACTAGAATTTATCAAAATGCACACTGCAGCGACTGTGAAACATGGAGGAGGATACATCATCTGGGGCTACTACACTGCACCAGACACAGGGCGTCTCCAATCTGTGAAGGGTATAATGAAATCTTAATGGGGCACTGACTCCAAGCAAGAGTAAAATCATCTACTCGCCTAATTCGCATGAATCTAGACCCATGAATGAATAGTTTTTACTCGCTTCATTCGCGCATCAACGGTAATTTAAGCGGTAATCCCTGCCAATTCAACCGGCGGGATCAAGTGATAGACAAAGGTTTTTAACAATTTACCAGGTAATCCAATCTCGTCACTCACTTGCCTCCAGGTGAGCTCCTTTATATTCTGGTTTGTAATTGAAAGAAAAGGTGTCATATTATTCAAGGCAGACGATCAGTTTGTCCTCTATTTTAGATACCAGTGAACAACTGTCCATTTTCATACATCACCCGGCAATCTTTGTGCTGAGTAGTTATTGTGACACAAATATCTGCTCAAGTTGAGATTCACCCACTTCGCCCAAGGGTCATGCCACCGCGTCTTTGCATTGACTTAAAATGTAATTCATTTTCGTGAATGATTTTATTTGCGCTTGGTGTGTGCAGACAGTCAGACTATTAAGACATTCTGGAGTGAAATGTATTCCCAAGAGTCAGAAAGCTTGGTCTCATTTACAGGTCATGGGTCCTTCTAACAGGATAATGACCCAAAACAAGAACACTCAAAAATGACTAAGAACAAAACATTAGACTATTCTGAGGTGGCCCATTATGAGCCCCGGCCTAAATCATATTGATCATTTGTGAAAAGAGCTGAAAATTGCAGTCTGGAGAAGGGACCTGAGACAGCTGGAGTAGTTTACTCACAAGGAGTGGACCAAAATACTTGTTGATGGGTGCAGAAATCTCATTGAGAGTTGCAGAAATTGCAGTGATTGTCTCAAAAGGTTGTGCAACAAGTTAAGGTTCCCATAATTGTTGTCCAGTTTCAGTAGTTTTGTTTTTTTTGTAATCACAACTCAACAGCAATACCTGATTTCCATCAGTCAATAGCTATTTATTATGACTTGTATCAGTTTCAAGTTACTTTAGTGACCATTGTGGATTTTTCTTTCTTTAATGGAATAGCACTAACTATTCTGTCCACATGTGTATGTTTAATAGTGGTATTATCTGAGGATCATGATAAATCTAGCTTTTATGTACTTTTCATTGCAAGCATGTGTGCAAAACTGAAAAAAGGTGAGAGTTCCATCACTGTAGGGTGTATTATAAAGAAGTTGCAGACATCTGTTATCTGTTGCAAAGAGCTGCAAGCCTTACTGCTGCTGGCTTTGCTTGATAGTAAGTGCTCTGCTTGTTTCACAGTTTGCATTTGTTGTTGCAAATGTTGACAACAGGAACAGTATTATTCACATGGGTCTCTTCTTGCTTATCTACAATGGGTTAAAACACTGAATGAAGCCGTATTTCAAAAAATTGAAGGACATACAGAAATTAAAAGAGATTTTTCATGAAAGATTCTTGTACAATACACTAACATAGATGTATTTATCCATTTGGCACAATATAATGCTGGGCCCAAACTGTATCTTCTGCGATTTTCCAAGAGAAGCAATGTATAACTTAATGTTTTAAGTGTTCAGCTGCTACAGACAAGCCATTACCATCAGTAAGCAGCACTGCTGTGCTTTTCTCGACAATCGTAAAGAGCTCAACACCAACATTATGCTTCAAAAGTGGAAAAAGTGAAAGCTGTACATCTCTAATAGAGCTATAATTACTCTCCTATTAGTAACACAATGTTGCAGCCTAAGCGTGTGGGTTGCTGAGTAACCAGCAGAAGCAAAGTTATGCTGCTTGTCCACAAAGTGAATGAGAAACATGTTTGCTTTGTGCCTCCCCATTAATCTGCACGAGACCTCATGACTCCTCTGGCTGGCAGCACTCCAAAAGGTGACAGGCTGTGTGTGTGTGTGTGTGTGTGTGTGTGTGTGTGTGTGTGTGTGTGTGTGTGTGTGTGTGTGTGCGTGTGCGTGCGTGCGTGCGTGCGTGTATGTTTGCCTTGAACCTCCAAAGGGAATGGCATACAGTGTGCGAATGTGTATAGACTATGGTGATGTTTAGTTTTTAAAAGCTGAGATACCATAACAATATGTCCAAGACAGACAGCTGTTATACAGGTATTTAGAAAGGTAATAGCATGAGGCATCAAAACAAAAAAATACACGGGTTGGGGGACAAATAAAGAATTCAACTGAAACAGTACCGAAAAAAAAAAAGCTTAATATTTTGGGCTGCTGTAAAAAGGAAGGGAAGTTTTGCGAACATAAAGTGGAGATAAAAGCCAACAAATAGTTGCAGGTCAGAGTAGCAAGAACTTTGCAAATGAAGTACCTGCATTGTCAGCTGAGCTAAACACAGAGGGTTCTATTTTCGTGCTTCACCAGAGACTGGGCACAGGCGCGGCGTAAGTCAGGCCCGCTGTGCCAACAAGGAGTTCCCAAGCACAATTTAGTATTTTGGTGAGTGGCGCAGCCCAGTGTAAGTATACCCCCTCCCTAACTCATATATCACACTCATATGTCATATCATATTGTATCGTGTTATGTCATATTGTATTGTATCGTGTCGTAAACCAGCATCCTGAGAAAAAGAATTCAGTTTACTTCATGGAGCTTGCGACTTTCACCCTTGTTTTTGCCTGTTTTTTTTTATTTTTGATTTTTGTTGAGTTAGTGATTAGTATAGCAGTCTTGCAACAAAATCTTCCACCTACAAGTATTTGAATTCTTGTTGATAATTTTTTAGGATTATAAATGTTTTCTGAGATGGGTTTTACAATAACTGTTTTTTTTTGTTTGTTTGTTTTTTGTTTTTTTAAAGTTTAAACAACTTTATATCCACAACATATATAATTACATTTTAGAGGTAAGGTGCAAAAGCAGTAACAGCTGTTTGTCCCCCTTTTCTTACAACCTAAGTTAATGACCTGGGAGTCATGTAGATGCAATATCACATAAAACTGCTTGTGTGAGAGAGATCCTCTGGCTTGCACTTGCAGGATTTATAATCCTTAAGTTTCTATGATACTTAAACAAACAACATAGTTTTCAAGCCACATCCTGTTGTCACTGTAAACAAAAACTAATATGGGCAGTCCCCTCTTATGTTCCCCCAGCAGGCTCAACACAACACAAAGAGGTTTACACTTGGTAAGCTGCCCTCTTAAATAAGCTCACTGGTGGAAATGGTCTCACAAAGTATTAAACTGTTAAGTGTTCTTCTTACTTATGAAGGTTTTTCAAGCGAAGTGAAACACCCTTGAAACTGTTTATTGTCCAGTTCCTCTGTTCTCTGATGCATGGATAATTTAATTTGTTTCAGATGACAAATTATAAACATAAACACACAAAATAAGACGTCCTCTTCCTTTGTAACTGGTTTTCACCCCTATATCTTGAGACCCCAATCCCATTTCCCCTTTGTGTTCCCCGTCCAAATGAAATAGTGGTTTCACTGTCACAGTAAAACATGATGATCAGCTGTGTTTTGTTATGTTTGCAAGAGGCAAATAACAAACATTCTCGTCGTCAAGCTGAAGGCTGTCCAACAGGCCACTTCTCCAGCCCAGTGACTAACATGTTTCTCTCATTTCACGGATTAACATTTAAATACAGTTTTATCTTTTCAGCACCACAAACATAATCAGTGTAATTGAAAACAGAGACCCACCCTGAGTAGAACAATCGCTTTTACTATTAAAATTTCCAAAGATGGAATAGCAAATAATATCTCCACTAGAGGATATTTATTGAGTAATTTAGCTGTTTTAATGGATTTCTCAATTCAATAATTCAATTTATATGGCGTAATGTTTTCACTTACTTGTTGGCACATTTTCCTGATAGGATTAATCAACCTAAAGACAGCATTGCTACATGTACACTCTAAACTTGGATAAAGTATTGATGAGATAGTATGCAGTGATATTTACTAAAATTTACAGGTAATAGCAACAAAAACAACAGTAGCCAAACAGGCAGTTTCCAGCTTCAGGACACCTATGCGACATTCCAGTTGAAGTGTGTAAGCTCACACGCTGAGAGTTGGATTGCTATTTTGAATGGATAGTGTCCTTCCTATAACAATTTTCTATCCATAGAGAGGAGGCATACTTTAATAGTATTGAAATCATAAGGCATCTTTGAGTAAACTTTGAGTATTTCATTGCCGGGTGAGTGTCCTGGTTTTTCAGTAATCAAATTATGGTCACCCTAACCAAGCTGAAGTATCACAGAGGCACTGTGACCGAGGACCCACATTTAGCTGATTTATTTATATTTCCACAGCACAAATAGATCACTGGCTCACAGGATTTCAAGAATAGATTTAGTGTAGTCACAGGCAGTTGGTATGCTGTGCTCTCCACTCTTCCACAGTTTATTTAAGGTCTCAATGCTGCTGATTTCAGTTAGTACAGCAAGTGTCACAGAGAAGATATATACCACCACATACTATGCTGAAAAAGTGAGTCAAACAGCAGAGTGACATTGTCTACAGAGGAGTATGGCTCAGTCATTCACTAGGAAGATGGATCAAGGTCCACCAGTTTGTGAACAACTGTTTGAGAAAACAGTCCAACAGTTTGAGAATAATGTTTCTCCATGTACGACTGCAAATACTTCAGGGGCTTCATCACCTTCAGTCCATAATATGATCAAAAGATTCAGAGAATTCAGAGAAATCTCTGCAGGTAAGGCTGAAAACCAACAAAACCAACGCCTGTGACCTTTGACCCCTCAGGCAGCACTGCATTAAAAACCTCCATCATTCTGTAAAGAATATCAACACTTGGGCTCAGGAACACTTTGTCAACTGTAAACTCTACCATGCCAAATGAAAGCCATACAGCAACATCACCCAGAAGTGCTGCCGGCTTCTCTGGGCCCTTGCTCATATGAGATTGGCTGATGCAAAGCGGAAAAGTGTGCCGTAGTCTGACCAGTCCACATTTTAAATTGTTTTTGGAAGTCATGGATGTGGTGTGGCTAAAGACAAAACAGATCAACCAGATTTTTATCAGTTTTATCTATGATAGGGCTGCACGATGTATCATTTGAGCATCATGATTGCAATGTAGAGGTAAGATCAGTGCAAGTTAACTATCCACAAGATTTCAGCTGTGCAGCATAGCATAAAGTGCTATTCAGGTCATTTGGTAAAAATTCGTGTATTTTTAATATCGCAATATACATCGCAGGGTTAAAAAAAAATTTGCAATGTTAGTTTTTTCCAATATTGTGCAGCCCTGATCTGTGAGTGTATTAGGGTGTGTTAGTCCCCACAGCATGGCTAACTTTGCATTTCTGTGAAGGCTCCATTAATGCTGAAAGGTACATTCAGGTTTTGGAGCAACATATGCTGCTATCCAAGCAACTATTTGAGGAATGTCCCTGCTTATTTCAGCAAGACAAAGCCAAGCCACATTCTGCATGTGTTCCACCAGTGTGGCTCTGTAGAAAGAGTGCAGGTACTAGACTGGTCTGCCTCCGGACCTGTTTCCCACGAAAATGTTTGGAGCAGAATAAGCGCAAAGCATGTCAACAGAGACCCCGGACTGTTGAGCAACTGAAGTCATACAAGAAGAAGAATTGGAAAGAATTAACCTTTAGAGATTCAACAAGTGGTGCCGCCAAACACTTATTGAGTGCTGTTAAAAGGAAAGGTGATGTAATACAGGGGTTAAATAAGCTATTGTCCCAAGGTGTTGCAGGCACCCAATTCAAAATGAGTGAAACTTTGTTAAAAGAAAAACAATAAAATTGATCACTTTGAAATATTAATATAAAATATTTTGTGTTTGTGGTGTATTCAATTGTGTACAGGTCAAGAAGGATTTGCAGACCATTCTATTCTGTCACATGTTTTACACAATCGTCCAACTTCATTGGAATTGGGTCTTGTAGAATAAATGTTATAACCTGAAGGTTTATTTGTAAAATGTTTCCAAGTCTACCACATTTAGAAAACTCTCTGATAAAATTCAGGGTAGTTTAGGATGAGCTCTAATACTCTGTAATATCTGTAACACGGTTTCTAACCTGCCATTACTCCCCACAAGCTCTTACAGCTTCTGTTTCTGTACACGTGCAATTAACTTGTCCCAAGGCTTCCTCTTTCAGGAGCTTTTGACAGTCTCAATATTTACAGTTACCACTAAGAAACATTTCCAAGAATCCATTTTAAAGACAACTTCAGGATGAACAAATTCTTCAGAAGAAATTTAGTGAAATCACATAACATGAACTCAAGTAACTTTTTCTGTTCAGCCTTGACAATTACACCTCGTCTCCTTGATTGCATTAGATCGGTCATAGACTTAATTCTTTCAATTGTGCTGTTAATGTGGTCAGAAACTTCAAGACCTGACTATTTTAAAGTCCCATGACAGCCATTATGTCTACTTCTGGCTCAGATTTCAGTCCATCCATCACGATCTGATAAGAATCGTGTGCTGCTAAACAAAGATGGAGAGCCAAGAGCAATCCTCCCTCCCCTCAAGAAATAAAACTGTCCAGAGATGCTTAAAAATGAGCTGACGGTAAATGTCTCAGGGAATTTTCCCCAACCTTAAATCTTATCTAAATGAAGCAAACATGATGTGTCCTTCATGTTTTTACAGATCGAGGTAAAAGTGTAATGAGCTACAGCTCAGCTGAACTACATCAACTTATTGTACCCAGCATAGAGTTAAAACCTAAAAGCAAGACTGGGAAGAATGAGTATCCCTAGGACAGTAGCCTGGAGAGGCTTCACACACCAGCTTAGAGGACACAGGAAACAGTGTGCCTTACAAACAGGGGGGCAGCCTAATAAACTAAACTAAATGCTAACAGATCTGCTATTCTAACACTTTTTTTGGCCAGTGTCTGATCACTGGACAATAAGCTGTCAACATAAAGAAGGCTCACCAGTAGCTGTACTTTCAGAGGAGGTTGAAGAAGGCCGGTCTCAGGGCTCTATTTTCGTGCCTCGCCGGAGACGTGCCGCAAGCGCAGCGTCAGTCAGATCCGCCGCGCTGACAAGGCGTTCCCAAGCACATTTTGGTATTTTGGTGAGCCGCGCAGCCCGGCGTAAGTAGACAGGGAGGAGAGAGGGCGTGTAGTGGGTTTAACACAGCCGAGACCTGTTTTCACCAATCACATAAGCTCCTCTCCTTGCCTTTAAATCCGCCACAGGCGAGGCGTATTACGATTTTCATAAAGTAGTCAAAGAGATCAAGAGATGTCTTAAGACAGTAATGCCACAAGATGGCGACAGAGGGCAGCTGCTCAACAAGTGTCCTCCACACTCTCTCATATGAGCACAGATGGATTTGGTGTGCGTAATGTTGGACCCACTGGTAAGACAAACACCCTTTTCCACAAATAAAGACACTCACATAAAGTTGCATATATTCAAACCTCATGTGACAAAGGTGGGTTGAGCGCACAGATCACAACATAAACTCCAAAAATGGCATTGAAATCGGAACCATCTGTGCGTAAATGACGCATCGCACTCCGTGGCCTGGCTCTTTCTTTCATAGATGTTGGCATATAAAATAAATTTGGCTCACAAAACTGAATATTATAATATCCGTATGTCGGCTTAAAGTAGATAACGCATCTGAGCACTGAAATAAATCATCTGTTCAGCTGCAGCAGCAGCAAGACGGACAGAGGACACGGAGACGTGTCCAGGTCGAGCTGTGCGAGAAATAAGAGGAAGAGGAAGAAAGAAAAGGAGGGAGATGAATTACATATCTTGTTAACTTCATCATGTGTGTTTATTTACTAGATATTTAATTTAATTTGATGCGGTTTCAGCTGTGTTGATTCGGTCAGGTTGTGTGTCCAAACGCGTGCCAAACGCGCTCATCAGATCAGATATAGATCAGAATATGTCTATATAGATCTAAATGTATGTGCTGACTCAGATTAATAGTTAAAGATGATTATTTATTGCACTGAAATGTGCCTGACACTGTGGAAACCTGCCGTGAGGCATCAGTGACGTATGTCGATACGCCGCCGGTCTACCAAAATACTACTAGACCAGCTGCACTCCGCCTTGCGCTGAAAGCTGACCAGGTTTGAATCGGCGAGCTTTCAGCGCACTTTACACGCCGTTGTCGAGCACGAAAATGTCACTGCGCCAGCTGATTCTGTCGACACCTCCCCCTGCCACGCCACCACGCCCAGCTTGGCAGATCTCGGCTCGCCTCCGTGCGGCTCAGTCCACGAAAATACCAAACTGGCCTTACGCCGGGCTCCGCCAGACGAAAATACAACTGCGCGGGGCTCGCCGCCCTCCGCCGCCTCACCGGCACGCACGAAAATAGAGCCCTCAGTCTTTCCCTGCTGGGTGCTCTGACATCTTCAAACACTGTCTGGTATGGCAACTGCTCTGTACCTGACAAGAAGGCGCTGCAAAATGTAGCTAAATGTACCCCCCCCCCCCCCCCCCAAAAAAAAAAAAAAAAAAAAGACAAACAGCAGTCTCCCTTTTTCATCAGTGGGTACAGAGCAGAGCATCACACATCATGACAGACCTCAACCACCCAGCGCATGATCTGTTCTCCCCTGAGCTGCAAAGCCTCAGAGTGTAGACTTCCAATCTAAGGTGCAGCTTCTTTCTATTATATATATTTAATTATTATTTATTTATTTATTTATTTATTGGGTAACAGTCTTTATCCTTTATGGTTTTCACAAGTTGAAAAACAATATGAACCTCGAACTCTTGAACCTTATCAAGTCTCATAAGGTGCTGCTGTTTACCTTTCACACCCAGTTGTAAACTAGTTCACATACATTATTGGATTCAGTGTGCAGTAAATGTGATACATAACATTGTGCTTTCCTTGTCAAACCTTTGGAAGAAAATATCTCTATGATGTAGGAAAAACACAGTCTAAATGATCACCTTTTTAGGACATTTCAGATAAAGTATTCACTACTCTGGGTATCAACGTCAGCTGTTCCTGTTGTTAATCTTCTATGCAATATTATATCAAGGTCTGTTTTCAAGTGTTTCCCCAGTTTACGTTACTGTAAGTTCCATTGTATTCAGTGCCTGCTCTTTTGAGGGGAATGCAAGACCATCTGCTATCATTTTTTACTTTAATTACATAATGGTATAATGTGAGGTTCAGGCATAATTCTTACCTCCAGTCTGGAGAAACCAAAACAAATTATGCTGATTCACAAGGGTTTTTTAGGCCTGCAGATCAACCATCAAACGCAAAGAAAATTACATACTTACTGTCTAATAAAAGGCTGGTGCCCATTTCAAATTGATTTTCAAATCGGCTGGTATTAAAAGCACTCAGTATCTCTACTAATAATTAACCCTGGCAACACTTTAGAAAAAGCAACAAAGATTTATAGTAACTGTTGATCCAAAGATGTAGAGGCAACTAAACAGTGCTATGATATCCTGAAAGCACCCCACCCCACACACTGCAGAGGGCATGCAGAAGCCAGAGAGTAAACAGTATCTGTGATGAATTTCCCTGCGCTGGTAGATGTCCCCTTGCTTCTGGGTGGCTGTGACATTCAGGCGTCTGCAGGTTTCCTGACAGTTTGCTTACAGTTTCTATCAAACAACAATTATCAGATGCTCTTGAATAAATCCCTATGCAACCCTTCCCTCTCCTCTGAATGCTAGGCCTCACACAGAGAATGCTGTGCTGGGAGGCGATCAAATGGCACACGTGTTGGGGTTTTATTGATATGTTCAAGTCAAAAATGTGTCATCCTGCCAATAGGAGCTAAAATATCAAAGCAAATAAAAACCACCATGTTGCATAATCACAGCCCCTCAGCAATGATCAATCAAAGCTACTAAAATGCGATCCCACACAAAGATTGCAACTGAATGCAGACTGAAATGTTGGTCATGTGCACAGTGCCAGAGCTTCAAGTAAAAATAGGAGACGGGGTAAATGTGGCTCTACAGGTTTATCCTAGGAGCCGGCAGTTTCTCCAGGCTTTCATTAGCATGTAGCTGCTAAATCTAAGCAGAGTTGTTTTACCCATGGGACACAGAGTGCGTAGCCCCTCAACGGGCTTTGATTTACTACAGTGAGCGTGGAAAAAATGTTTTCTTGTCTCACAAGGGGCGCACTGAAACAAAAAAAAGCCCTTTAATTCCAGAACCCCTTCTTTTTTCTCAATTAGCTTTTTTGGATTGTCAGTGTATTGGAGGCTTTCACTAAGGAGTTCTGTGAACTTGGCCATGCAATTGCCAATTCAATCACTGCTTACTGCCAAGAATTTACAACAAAAAAGAAGTAAGAGGAATTTGATTCCATGTCCAGCTTTCTTCTCCAGAGATCTATTACTGTATGTAAAAGTCAACGGTACAGGATTATGTGAAAGGACACATGATTTATGTACTGCTTTAAGGTACTAAAAATAACCATGTGAAGAAATTACCCCTTTTTCTCCTGTTTCTTCTTTCCATTTTATCGTTAGCCCCTCAATCAGTATCTTCAGCTTGAGTAGATTTGAGTATTGCATCTGAGCCTACAGTTGAGTATACAGATAAGATTTCTTGTTTTCTTTCCAACATAAAAACTGATTAAATGATTCCAGTTTAAACTATGCCATATGTTCCAAAAATTCTTTGAGCACAAGAGTTAAAAATAGACAGCAGGAAAATCTGGAGGTTTTTCAGGTATGTTGTTGGTTAGCGCCACATGGTAGAGTCATCGGAACTGTAAGTATATCTACAGATGTGGTGAGGGAACAGATTTATAACAGACTTGAGTATGGATTCTTTGGCTAATATCAAATCAGACATAAATCTTAATTTCAGACTTAAACCTTAAAAAAGTACAGTTTCTCTTAAGTGAGATGGAATTGATCTCTTAAATTAAAGTGTAAGAAAATCAATAGGGAGTGTTTTGTAGGGGTTGACATTCAATCTAAACGATCGTCATGTAACTATACATGTAAAACCACATTAAAAACTAAATTCTCTCTTAAAAGCTACAATAAAATGTATTGCAACATTGGATATAATGTACAAGTTGAATACATATATATATTTACACACACACACATATATATATATATGTTTATATATATATACACAGTATTCAGATATTGGTACAGTATTCAGTATTTTATCGGAGGAATTTCATGGCTTCCTTTTCTTGGACACCTTATATTAGATTTACTGCTTAACTACTACATAAATTGAAATTGCATCCATGCCGAAAAAGGCTGAAAAAATGTATGAAATTGCAAAAAATTTGTATGAATACGAAAATTACCTTAAAACACAGAAAGTGAGTAGTGGCATAAGTTTAAGTTGTAGTCCTACTAGTAGTACTATGATAAGTAGTCGTAGTAATGATATTAGTTGTCATATTAATAGTAGTAGAAGTTTTAGAATAGAATAAATTGAAGTCAAAGTATTAGAGCTAGTTGTAGAAATAATTGTAGCAGTAAAGGAAGTATTAAATGTAGCAATAGTAGTTGAAGTAGAGGTAAAGGTACTAATAAAAGTAGTAGTTGTAGTAGAAGTGGGACTTTGTTTGAAGAATTGGATAATTCAAGAATAGTGAAAATGATTTAAAACAGGGAAAATTTAAATAATTGAACATCCTCATGTATTAGAAAGGTTTGATGCATCAGAAATGTTTGAACCAGTTTGAATTTGTTTGAAGAATTGAATAATGCAGAAATAATGAGGATGGTTTTGAAGTTGGGAAAATTTAAATAAATAGAAATCTTGTGTACACCCCATGATGTCCTCAATGAGCTGAATTGTTGAAGCCCAGAATGATTTCTGTAGCTCAAAGTTTATGGGAGAAGATAGGTGGTGAAGCAGACACATGGTCTGTTTCACCAATGTTTAATCAGCATTTCCACTTAATAATAATACTAATGATAAAGAAATAGGAGAATAACAATAAGTGGAAATGCTTAATCAGCATTTCCACTTAATTATATTAAGTTTGCTGTAGGAGGTGGGGTTTAGGACCTATACTGAATGTGGCATTGATGTTTTTAATATATAAGTAGAAGAGAGAGCAGCTGCACAGACACTCTGATCATTTCAGATCTTCCTCAACGTGATTTTACACTGAGAGAGACAAGAGAGAGATCCTCAGTGTCAAACCAGAGCCAAAGGTCTAGTCTTACCTGGACCAGAGCATCCCAAGCTAAAAAAATAAATATAAATAAATAAATAAACATTTTACCCTCCTCGAGCTACCACCTTACCATGGTGGAGGGGTTTGCGTGTCCCAATGATCCCAGGAGCTATGTTGTTGAGGCATTTGTGCCTCTGGTAGGGTCATCCATGGCAAACAGGTCCTGGGAGAGGGATCAGACTAATAGTGATATTAGTAGTCATATTAATTGTAGTAGTAGTTTTAAAATAGAAGAAGTTGAAGTCAAAGTAGTAGAGCTAGTGGTAGAAGTAAGAGTAGCTGGAAAGAAAGTATTAATTGCAGAAATAGTTTAAGTAGAAATGAAGGTACTAGTTTGAGTTAAACAGTTGAAACCAGAAGTTTACATTCACTATATAAAAAGGTACATAACCTTTTTTTCTCACCATCTAACATTAAATCAGATTAAACTTTTCCTGTTTTTGGTCAATTAGGATTACCAAAATTATTTCTATTTGCTAAATGCCAAAATAATAAGAGAGAGAATTTTTTAGGCCATTTTTTATTACTTTGCCGAGAGTCAAAAGTTTACATACACTAAGATGACTATACCTTTAAACAATTTAGGAAAGTCCAGATGATGATATCATGTCTTTGGAAGCCTCTGATAGGTTTATTGACAACATTTGAGTTAATTAGAGGTACACCTGTGGATGTATTTTGGGGAACACCTAAGACACACTGCTCCTTTGTGTAAGATCATGGGAACAATCAAAAGAAATCTGCCAATATATCAGGAAAAGAATTGTTGACCGACACAAGCCTGGTTCATCCTTGGGTACAATTTCCAGATGCCTGAAGGTGCCATATTCATCCGTTCAAACAGTTGTGCGCAAGTATAAACACCATAGGAATGTCCAGACATCATACCACTCAGGGAGGAGGCAGTGGTCCGAAATGTGAGTATCAATCCAAGAACAACAGGAAAAGCCCTTGTGAAGATGCTGGCTGAAGCTGGTAAGAGTGTGTCATTATCAACAGTGAAACAAGTCCTGTACCAACATGGGCTGAAAGGCCACTCTTCCAGGAAAAAGCCATGAGTCCAAAAGAAACATAAAAAGCCAGATTACAGTTTGCAAATGCACACATGGACAAAGACCTTAATTTTTGAAGACATGTCCTGTGGTCTGATTAAACTGAAATGGAACGTTTTGGCCATAACGACCATTGTTACATTTGGAGGAAAAAAGGGGGAAGCTTGCAGGCCTGAAAACACCATCCCAACTGTGAAATATGGGGGGTGGCAGCATCATGTTGTGGGGTTGTTTTGCTGCAGGAGGGACAGGTATACTTCGCAAAATAGATGGCATCATGAGGAAAGAACATTATGTGGAAAAACAGAAGCAACATCTCAAGACATCAGCCAGGAAGTTAAAGTTTGGGCACAAATGGGTTTACCAAATGGATAGTGATCCTAAGCATACTGCCAAACTGGTTACAAAGTGGCGTAAGGATAACAAAGTCAATGTTTGAAATGGCCATCGCAAAGACCTGATCTCAATCCAAAAGGTTATGTGCCTTTTTATATAATGTATGAGAACTTCTGGTTTCAACTGTATGGTCACCCTAGTCACAGGCTATCCTGCTTTCTCTCACCCTAGTGCTGATACAGTGAGTACCAGACCTTAGTATCTGCAAGTCTACATTTCACATAGTTGGCTTTAAAGACTTTGAAAATATCTTTCTGGCTCAAAAACTTATCCAAACAGGATATACAGTGCTCTGGGAGTAGCAGGCCACTGTAGATTGGGGGTATGAGATCGAGAGACAAAGTTCTTAAAATGTCTTACTACTGCAAGCAATCTTCCCCAACCAGCCATAAAATTGTCTTTCTGTCCCTCTCTCCTCAAACCCTCTCTTCACTGTTGGCCTGCACAGCAAGTTTCCATGAGATCGCAATGCCTTCCCCACTCTCAGGATCCTCTGTGCTACCACAGAGTGAATGTAAGGCGATAACTCACTGGAGGAAAATGGACTGCATGGTTAACTGCTGAAGACATGGTCGAGCTGGAGGACAATGACAGACGGATGACTGATTGATAACAAAAGAGACAGAGCATGTACTTATGTTCTCTCCATTATCCTTTTACTGCAGATACATCCTGAGGTCTGTCCGAAGCCATATTGTATTTTGATGAAGCCCATTCAGACCACAGACTTTAACAGAAGCTTGAGGAGTTTAGTGACTGGTCAGATTCATTGTACATCTGAGAATGAAGGGCTTCAATTAAAGGCTATTCACTGTTCCCATCACAAATGTTAACAATTTTACAGGGCTAGTAGTGCAGGTGGGACGCACTTTAAAGGCAGCCTTTGTGTTGGAATTATTGTGCAAATGGCAAATAAACTAAGTGTCCCCACTAAGGCTCTTGTGTGTCTTGTGAAGTGTCGTTAAACACTGGGGGATGTCCGCCATGAGAAAACGTCTGCATTTCTTACTCTATCCATGCTCAATAAAGTTCCCACAATCTCATCCTCAGCTGAAACTGTACAAACAACACGTGTACCCCTCTGAACTGTAAAAAACTATGATTGTGTTTTTTGGCTTTAGTAACACCACCATGGGAGCTATTATTAGGCTGATATTGTGCAGTTAGGGGACAATTATCTGGCCCTGTTAGCCTGTGAGGATGATGTAATTAACTGCGGTTTTAGCCTCATGTCTGGAACAACTCCCTGTTGTTCAGCAGAGCCATTTGTAGGTCATCCTCACATTTACTGTAACTGTACAGATGGCTAACAAAGATGACTGACAGTTATGCTGCTTTCCAGTTACCTCAGAAGTCGGATGTCAGAGCTGGGAATGACGCTACACTGAGTTGACAGCGTTCCAGTAGAAAAGTTGGAAAACCAAGATGGACGCCTACAGTTACCTGTTGTTAGGTGTTGTTTATAATTGTCAGCTGTCACTGGCCGTTATAAGTTGTTGTTAGGAGTTGTTAGAGATACCAGTTGTAAACAACGCACAACACAGTATTTTACTCTACAAACACCAGAGCACTGTGCTCACAGTTAGACGTTGGGCAGCAACAACATATACCACTTATTTAATTTCACAAAAACAAAACAGAAGTGCTAAGAAATAATACATTATGAGAGTTTTATTGTTACTCTTTACTGTTGATGAACTGCACTGCCATCTTGGATTGTGATGTTGTCGTCAAGTCGGGGTGAATGAGAATTGTCCGACTTTCCGAGTCGAAAATCTGACTTGAGGGGGGCATTACAGATGAATTTCAGACTTGGAGTTTGGAAATCCCAACTTCCAAGTACAACTGGAACGCAGCATTAGAACAGGAGTTTGAGCATGTAAAGATAATCGCTAGTTTTTAGGAGGTGATATTGATTAGCTTTGTTACATGAAAGTGAAAAAAATACCACATTGTTAGCAGAGCTGAGAGAAAGCAACATATGTCTAGTTTGTATGCATTCAACTTGGGAAGCAAATATTTATCATAATTAAAAATGCCACATTTTCAGCTGTTTGCATTAATATAACAAAAATATAAAAAGAAGGCATGCCCATTCTCAAACAGACTACAACATCTTGATTAACATTAATAAAGTTCTTCTTATTATTATTATCTTTTACATTATGCAAAAACACTAGAAGGAAATTTCCAGTGATGACTAGAAATGAGTTGCTCAACTGATATCTGTCCAGCGACTGATTTTTCCTGTCTGTGAAGCGTCTGTTTACTTCTCCTTTTATCCTCCTTTATCTGTCATCCCCCATGTGTACAAAGATTAGACGCTGCTCAACAAACCTGAACATCTGACACTGCACTGCATCTGACACCCAGTGCCGCTCCTGCCCAGCTGTTCACTGTGCCAAGGTTGGAATGTGCTGCCATGAGAAGCACCAAAAGAAGACATTCATTAAAGGATTAGTGCCTTCACTTTGTACTGACACAAGAATGAGGGCAGCTGAAAGGAGACGAATGAAATGATCAAATGATATTCAAGCACCATTTTGCGCATGACAGGAGATGCTGGCGGTCTAAGTAGTGACACTGAAAACAAAGTGTAAAGATCCTCTCTCTTCTGAAGCAGCTCTTTGCTTGCAAAGCAAACAGCATGGGGGGAATCCTGCCATGGCTAAGCCTCTTTAGTGCACTTTTTGTCATGTTGTGTTTTAAGGTGTCAAACAGGCTGAGATCAAAGCAGCCCGGTCCACTGTTCAGTGTTTCACTGAGTAGAGCAAAATTTTCAATAAGTTGGGAGATAAAGATGTTTAATTTCCATTCTTTCATCTTCCTGATACCTGAATTTGCAAGTTGACACATACAGAGTACCCATCTGATTTCGGTGAAGACACTAAGCAAGTTCTTAGCTGGCTTTTAAACAGACTGATGTCTTTATATGGTTTGTGCTTTTTGATATTACGTAAGATTGAAAGGTATTCAAACATTTAGCAGGTCTACAGTGGATAAGTCTGCAGGGTTGATGAATGACAAAAGAATCCCAACCCCAAAACTAGGGATGCCCAAATCCAATACTCGGCATTGGTACTAGCCAAAATTACTGAATTGAAAAGAAAAAAGTATAACCAGTCCAATCTGATCCTTAAGCCCCAACATGCTGTTTGGAGGCTTTCCTCTTTAGGAAAGAATCAGTCTGCTGCAGCAAAACAAAAGCATGGGAGAAGCTGTAACTGGATAACATTAGCAATGTAGAGTTTGGTGGGGCTGCAACAAACACAAATGCCAGGATAAGTCCTCTCTGAGACTGGTCGGTGGCACAGATGTATCTGCCTAGTTTCTAAAAATAGTGATCGCCATCAAGGGAGGACCCAGATTTCTCTGATGTTAAAGATTATTTGATTCTAATTTACAATCTGTTTGTTGCCACCTAAAGTTCGTGCACATTTTTATAGGAACATGAAATGAAGTTTATTAAATTTGCAAGCAAATGCAATTTACCTTAATAGCATTTGCTTGGTTGCAGCTGTTGTAGTTTCACTCTTCCTCATTCACACACTTGATTTGTGAGAGCAAAGTATAACCCTCCTACTCCAAACTGTGACAATACAACTTGTATTTTTGTACAATATCAGACTCAACATGGAAACTCTCTCCCTTCACTGGCACAGGGATGGCAGGAATCTGCAGCTTTCTGTCTCTAAATTCCAGCCCTCTATGCTTGTAGGAGATTGTCAGGCAGCTTTAAGTGCTTTTTGAGCATCCATTATTATGGCAACCATGCCTGCTCACTCTTTTAGCTTCTATTTTTTGTCCTGGTAGTCTACAGTTCTGTTCTCTTAATCTTCCATTCATCAATAGTCTTGAAAGGTTCATGCTCCATTTATTTTAAAACTTAGGTCTGAATGTTAAAAGAGGGTGAAAAATGGTTTAAAAGTGAATAAAATATGTGTTTTCCAAAATTATGTATTTAATAACACCCACTGGGAGGGGCTAGGGAGTTTAAAAGAAGGCTGCCTGAGCGTCTCTGGGAGTGCGGAGTTGGTTGCAAGGTAACTGCTGAACTGATGTTTGTTTGTATTGCTGCTGAGTTGCTGATCATTATTATTATTTATTTATTTATTTTTATTTTATTTTATTTTTTTTAGCAAGAATCCTGAGTTATTATAGAACTCTGAAGCCATATAACTCCAGCAGGACTTTCAGATCCTCTGATCAGGGTTTACTGGTTGTCCCTCAGACCAGGCTTTGAACTAAAGGAGACTGTGCATTTGAGTCGTTGGCTCTGAAACTTTAGAACCTTCCCCTGTGAACTAAGTACTGTGGACACTGTGAATACTTTCAAAAAGTAGTTGAAAACCTATTTGTTTAGACTTGCCTTTGTAAGACCAGGCACATCACTGCTAGTATGTTATTAGTTGATGTTAATGTCTTCTCCTCTTTTCCTTTTTTATTGATGACTGTGAAGCACTTTGTGACAACTGTTCTTGAAAGGTGTTCGATATATAGTTTATTATGATCATTATGATGATAACGTGTCGTTCAGGAGTCCAAACAAAGTTAGCATGCTACAATATCAGACTGTAGAAACCGACCAGAAAGTACATAAAATTGTCTGAATCCACGACTGCCAACACAAGCAATAAAACAAAGTAAATACCGAAGACTCTGGCGGAATGACGGGCAGGTAGACCACCCAGACAAGAGTGAAGAAGTCGGGTCAACAATGATGGGGGACGTTCAGGATCTTACGGACCCTGTAACCTTTCTGCTGGACATGTAAACCGCTTTAACAAAGTAAGACAAGTGTCTGTAACAGAAGTGTTTCTTGTCAAACGGGACCTGCTGTGTGTTGTAGCGCTGCTAAACTCTTTACCTCGGGTCCTGGACTATGTCACTTTATCCTAGTTGTAGAAGTCCTGCAAACATAGTGTTTGCTGGTAGTCTGTTGGCATCTACAGTAGCACCAATGCTTTTTACTTTCACATTGACTGGGCTCCATTTGTAATTATCTGAAGTATTTATCTGCATTTTCGAGCGAGCAGGAGCGTCTGTTTGTGGGTGGGGCTTGCTGAAGCAGAAAGGGAGGGGAGAGGAGGAGCTGAGGGAAAAACTGGTTGGCAGGAGTAGAGTTTACATTCAAGATTTCTCCCCCAAAATTGTCACTTCCTCAGATCCTGCCTACCCCACCTTTAATTCTCATAACATATTGACTCTTTTCATAATATTCCAATATGCCGATCCAAACTGCACACATGCACCACATGGCCCCCACGTATTTTTGTCCTCTTTTTTGGGTTTCAGAATATGGCTGTCCTATTGTTGACTATGATTACTGGATATATGATTAAAAAGTTTGTTCTCTCTGCTCTTATCATTTGCAGCCATTATACTGTACATCCCAGATGGCTGTCTACAACTTGCTGTGTAAGCTACTGTTTAAGAGTGGAAATGAAGAAATACAATTGGAGGTTAACAAGCTTATTAACTTCTGGTCAAATGTCTTTGTGTATCAGATTACTGCACAGTTGGATGTACGATCCAACAACCTACCCCACATTTTTGGTGGTAGTCACAGCGTTTTTGTGTCTTGGTTTCAGTATTAAAGTAACTTTACAAGGAGAACACTTTGTCTCTGGAGGAGCAGAAGCAAGGTATTTAAGAGATGAATTCAGAAACTAATTCAGTTAGGGAGCTTTTCTTGGGAGTGCTACCAATCTTCCAGGCTTCCAGTAAGCGCTTCTATTTTCAATTTGAGATGCCTGCACTCTCCTCAAATACTTCAATTCTTTGGTGTCCTAAAAACAGGCTTAAGTGTTTCAACTGTGCTTCCAAAGAAAAAAAAGGGCATTACATTTCTTTGCTTGTTTATTTTAAGTTTCAATAATAGGCCATTTGGCAGCAGCACTAGGAATCCTCAGTCGACAACCATAAATGAGGCAGTATGTGTGGTCTGGTGCTGCTGCTGCAGTGAACTCTAGAGAAGCAGGAGACGGACCAGGGCCAGCTTATTTCCCGTAGCATAACACATGCCGACAGCAGGCAGACATGGCAAACTGGACTCCCCTTGTTCTCACACTCAGTGCCAAATTAGGGGAAATTCTTCCAGTGGCAAGTATAAAGTAGTCACTTTAAACAAACATCCATGGTCTTTTAACATCAACAGGCTGCATGCATGTACCTCTATAGGACATCTGATATGAACCAATTCGTTTTTCTACTTTAAACATCACATTTTTCCATTTTCAATTCAGTAAAGGTGAGCAGTACAATGTTAGTCTACACATATTGGATAAAGCTTTAGTCCAAGTTATCTTTTCAAAATAAAGTGTGATGAAACATGTTGTTCATCAGAGAAATAATGTGAGTTCTGGGATATATTAGGTCTTTTTTTACTGTTGACTTCTATTAAGCATCAGCAGGGGAAACCCATCCATCATTCTCCGTCTGAAATGTCTCACTTGCAAATTGCTTTTAAGTGAAGTCTGCATTGCTCAGCTCATCCCATCTGTTATAGATATACAGGCAACTTCAAATGGTCAACTTCAGCCTTAACTCACATCACACAGACGCCACATAGTACTTGTGAAGCTGGGGAGCGTTACAAATTAGATATTAAAGTGTGTAGTATATGTGGGTTGATCATATCATCCATGTCAAAGAAAATTGAAACTAATACATGACAGATGGAAACATGCCGAGGATGGGGTAACTTGCGGCTTATAGGTTAAATCTTTCCAAGAAGCACATCTATAAAAGAAATATATATAAGTAGATGTGCATTTATGTTTTTTTGCTATCAACAAGGCCGTCATGGTATCAGATTCTCCCCCTGCGATAATCTAAAATGTTGTTTTATTAACTGATAATGACAAAGCATCCTGCTAAATATTTACCTGCAACAGAAGTAAGGTATTAAAATGTCAAACAAGGCAGATAGCATTCTTTGCTTCATAAAAAAATATTGGTATTTGTTTTCATCTCATCTCTACCTGTCCACTGAAAGAGACTATTGTTGGTTTTTAAAACCTATACTGGAAATGTTTGCAATCAAGTAAATTTTCAGGTTAGCTGCTAAAGCTAGAACCAAAGCACATGTCAGAGGCTCTGCAGGCCTTAACATATTATAAAGGACTCCAATATTAGGGGATTTTTTTGTGTAAAGTATTGAGGAAAAGAGTCAAAAGTCCACTGCTCACCGGGAAATTGAAAACATGAGGGCGTTTTCTCTGAGGAAGAGGTAGGGAGGCTTTTATTTCTGAAAGTGTTGACAGTGTGTGGACACCTGATCCAAAAAACCCTCCTCCCTGTGGCTTCTTGAGCAGCACCCAATACTACACTGACTTCAAAGAATTGCAGGTCAGTCAGTTAAATGGAAGTACTGTAAGAAACATTTATTGCATGCTGTAATACAATTTTAGTTTTGAGCAAGAAGAAAAAGGGAAGCAGCTGAATGTAAAATTCATCAGGAACCACCATTTACTGTTGCAATTATTAACAAAATCAGATCCAGGAGTCCCACTGCAACTATCAAACCAGCTTTATTTCAACACCAGGGTTGTGTAAAACTACTCTATAGCACATCCAAAGTAAATAAGGCTTTTTGTGGCCGGGTGGCCGGGGACTGATCTAAGGCAGCAGAGACTACACATGGGAGGTTTAAAATCACACACAGTGAGAATGGCTCTGGACCATGAGAATCAAAAAGGAGCCGGCTTTTCATATCAAACTAATAAGAGTCATATGGAGGAAAAAAGGCATTGGCAGTCCACAGAGGGGATTGATGTGGAGAGCAGAGTGAGAGATCGTGGCAGCTCACTGTTTTTCTTGTGTTGTTACAAAAACAGACACTAGGACATAGCGCTAGTAGCAGCCACTTCATAATGCGTGGTTTTAGAGGCAAATGGTGAATATAAACACTTGTGACTTTGAACACCAACACTAAACAAAATAACATCCATTTAAACAAATTTACATCTATTTTGTCTGTATAAACATCCAGGAAACTGTGTTTTAAAGCACGCTGATCTGGTTATGGTGATTTTAAAGTAAAAGAAGACATTTTTTCTTTTTAGAAGAAAGAATGTCTTTTTCATGTAAAACAAACTGGAGTGCAATCTTAATAGACATAAAGGTGGCCACAGCCTCTGTAAGATCACTTTTCACTGGGAACTGCTTGTTGAAGGGCCCTGTAGGTTTCAAGTGAAACTCTAATTTCCTTGCAAATCCCATACAACAATATTAGTTTTAAACCAGCACAGCATTTTATGTCATCTCTTGACAACCATGGTGGCCAAAAGGAAAGAAAACACCATAGCAGAAGGATTTTAAACTTTTACCCAAAGCCTGAGAGGACTAAAGGACCCAAATTTGTAAATATATATATATATTTTAAATCTAATAACCTGTAGGAGTGGTAATGGAGTAGTTCACTGAGTCAAAGAGTCTTTAAAGTGTGTAGTGACTGTTTCTTACACATCTGAATATCCATGGCAGCTTGTGCTATGTTGCTTAACCACGTTCCTAAACTCGTTCCTATAGTTGAAACAAGATTTTGTCAATTAACACAAGCTACATCTAGTTACTTTTTCACAGTTCAAACTCCAACAACAAACACCTAAATACAACCCACTTTAGTTTTATATTTAACCATCAAGTCGCACCATTATCAGGAGATTCAATATTTCCAGTCGACTACTTACATAGTTGTCGCTGTTGGCTTTCACATTTAATTTGCTGGATGCCTCACAATCCTGCCCAGGATGGGTCAAGAGCCTGTCGCCATCTTGGAGTGGTGCTTGTCAATGGTTTTCTATGGGTTGAAGTTTTGGAAGCCTACGGTTTACCTGACAACAGCATTTGTTTACATTCACTACCATGTTAACCAGCACTCACCAGTACCGCTCCAAGATGGCGGCGGTCTTGATGTATGCCTTGCTGTTGTCTTATATGGATTGTGAGGTGTCTAGTGTTAATATCTATGCTTGATGCATCCTGAGCAGGGTCGTGAGGCATCTAGTGATATGATATCAATGGTGAAAATAAACTCTCTGGTCTTCTTCTATGCTGTGAAATAGGGGGTTTGAATCAGCATTACTTGGTTTAGCGCCATCTGCTGTTAAGGAGTGTAAATAGCTGTCACTCAACTGCAAAAACAGTGCCCTTCAAAATAAAAGCACAGGATTTCTTTACTTTTTTTTGCTAAGGCAGATGCCCACGACCCACTGAAAACAGGTCAGCAACCTACTTTTTGGACATGACCATCAGCTGAGAATCATTGTTCTAGAGAGTCCCAACAAGACATGGAACATATCAGTTTCTGTGAGTAACTCTTTTGTTTGTTGGTTTTGGCACCTCCCGTGGCATGGACAGAGTGACACTTGTTTCACAGCATGTTTAAGGCCTGGTACAAGAAGTGTTCCGATCTGAGTAGTTTGTTTCTTCATTTCCATATTCTGGGTGATAGCTATGTATTTTACATAATTTGGAATGCAGTCATGTTGAGTTATAGGTTATCCTGAGGACTTAATAGCCTGCCTAAGCTTCACCTCATTTGTCTGTTCCCAGGTTGACTCAAAGTAAGGTTATGTAAGCCATACTTTGGCTTCAAAATATCCACAGAAACAGTAAAATGAGTTACCTCCACATGCCTCCAAATGCAGTCTAGAACCTCTTTAATGTGTAAAAATAGGCCTCTTATTCCCCTTGCTGTAAATTGACTCATCACTATTTCTCTGAGAAGGATATCAGTTGCATCACACAGACATTTTTGTGCAATGACTGATGTTTTAAAAGGAAAACAAAACAGCCATGAAAAAAGAAGGCCAATTACAGTGTGGGATTTAAATAACAACCGGTAACTTTCTTTTACCTCATGCAGAGGGTAAACTGGGATAGTGCTTTGAAAAATTGACTTTTGCTGTATTTAAGCTGCCAGGACCCATTTATTCTGTAGTTAGTGGTTAGTTTGGACACGCATATATTTTAAAGTGAGAGAGGAAGAAAACTCTGAAGCAAAATGCTGATAACTTAATCATAACACTGTGCATGCTAGCTAGCTAAACACCGGATGTGTTAGAAAAACATGTTTGTTTTTGTTTGTTTTAAACCCTGAATAAATATCAAGCTGTGAAGGCTGTGAAGGTACTGAGTCCGGTAGTTGACTTAATGGAGCCAAAGTCATCTCTTACCATCCCCTAACATTCATCAGGCCCTGTGGAAGCTTTGGGCTGTGATTGATCACAATATACTAACCTGGCTTATCAAAAAGATGATGTAACTTTCCTTTTTTTTTTTTGCTCTCAGTAATCACATTCACAGTTGACATTTTCCTTGCCAGTGGATAATTTCCAGAGGAATGTGTCTTTCTTACCTCACTAAAAATCCAAACATGAAGACTTAACATGATACTCAGCCAGGGGAGCAAAAGGGTAAGCAGACAGACAGCTGATGCAGCAAATCAGAGGTCTGATTGGTGATTCACACACCTACTCTGTCCAATAGTGAGATGAACATATGAGAACAGGCCAGAAGATCCTGGATCAGGATTAGCCTGAGGGAGCCAGACGATGACTTAACTGCAGCTCTTTCTGGACAGAGTAAATCAAAGAGGACAGAGAATGTTCAGTGTGGACTATAAAAGCAGGTACTCTAAAAATATAATTTTAACAACCTTCTTTGTTCTTCTTGATTTACATTTACATACTTTTACCTACTAAAAAAATAAGTCACATTTAGCCAAGTTTAAATGCACAAAATATAGCCTCTCTACCAGAGGTTGACCAATTACAGTTTTTCAGAGGCTGATGCCCTAATATATACTGTACATAGCACATTGTGTCGATTTTTTTTATACGTCAAAAATATACGCATATGTTAATAATACTTGCAAATTAAAAATGGACTTTGGCTAGAAAAATGAAATTAACCCACAGTCTCATCTCCCAGCAGAAATGAGCTCCACTGACCTGTCTGGACAATTTGCCTCTTTCTTTAATGAAAAAAATTATCAGCATCAGACAAAATAGTACTGAATCAGGACATTCATCTACAACTACAACTATTCATTAAACAATGAGCATGGTCTAGACCTGCTCTTTTTCTTTGGAAGGTGTTTTGAGATAACGACTGTTGTGGATATAAGAGAGTATGTATAAATAAAATGTAATTGATTGATTGAACTACAGATCCATCTCCAATTTACCATTTGTCAGCACATACTAGAAGAAATACTGGAAGCAATTAAATGTTTTTGTCATATTTCATTTTGGTAATCCACCCTGAATACATTTTTGGCAAGGACTGGGGTAACTTCTTTATTTTTAATGGACTGATTATATCCCAGTCCTATGCAATGGGGTTTGAACAATAAATCTACAGTATATTCTACAGTTTGTGCATATCAAAACCTAAACTGGATTATCAATTGAAATCAAATGTCAGAGGCCCTGTTTTGTTAAGCAATTCATTTTTGCAACTCAAGATTTGTGTTAGGAAAGAAAAAAAATCAGATGAGATCTTCTTTTTAACAACAGGTCCCTGGTATGGATCAGTAACTCCTAATTTCATGGCCTATCTTCTACAATTTGATATTGACTATAACCACATTGCCTTCTGTGAGAGTTTTAACGATGAAGTGTTTGATGTACTTAGCAGTTTAAGGCTGAATTAGTGCTAGTGATGCTTTCCACCAGCAACAGCTGTGTTTGTTTGGTGAATCACAAACAGGGTGTGTTTTTGGATGTCATTCTCACTGCCTTAACTTTCTAACATCTTCATCCAGATGATGATTGTCAGTTGCAGGATTCAGATTGACTGTGATCACAGCGACTGTCTTATGGAACAAAGAAGATGTGGAGTTAATGTGGCAATTGTTTTTTCCTTGTTATGGTAGGTGATAGATCTCTGAAGTATTAGTCTGACAGGGGATTCTTTTTAAACACATGTTGGTGGGTGTGGATGTTCAGCAGTGCTTTGGGAAAGGGAAGCGTAATTAAGTTGAACTGAGAGTAAAAAAAAAAAAAGATTTATTACAGAATTGATTGTATTGGCATCTTTTTATGATTTATTATTGGGAACAACAAGTCAATCAACGGTAACAAAGAACAGGGCAGAGTGTTTTTGTTTTGTTTTGTTTTGTTTGATAAGTATTAAAGATGGGATTTTTTTCTTAAATTTAACTTTATTTAAATGTTCAATTAACAAATCCTGTTAAACACAAACAATACATGAAAACTGTTTCACTGAAACAAAAACAAAAAGACAATATATAATATAAAATAAATTTACAGAGTACATTCCCATAAAATAAAATGTAAAATAAAATATTTTATCACAAAAATAAAAATTATAATTATTATTATGAATTTATTTATTTATTTATTTTGAACATGTATGCAAAGAAATGAAATAAATAGAAAAATGCCATTTACATAACCATAATATCAACACATAAAATTAACAATTTTTGTAATCATGAATTTCATTAAATGTATGGGAAAAAGTGGTAGAAAAAGTGGTAGAAAATGGATGGATGGATGGATGGATGGATGGGTGGATGGATGGATGGATGGATGGAAGGTAAGGGAGTACTTTAAATACCTTTTTATAGGCACTGAACTAAGCCAGAGGGGATTGCTTGATATATTTTCCAATTGCGAAAACCAAAGACAGGGAAAGCATGTTCGTTAGTTTTGCTAAATCCTGATGCCAGTCCTTTAATTGTCCAGAGGCAACACGTGGCACAAAACATTTTTGCTCATGTCTGACGCAGGGTAAGCCATGGAAATTCTTTGAAACACAGCCGTTGCATGGATTGGGTTTTCTGAGACCCTCCTTGTACATGTTTAGTGCCTGACAGAACTGCTGGATCATCCAGTTGATGAGACAGCATTCACTAGAACTGTGGATTCCAGTCAGACCTGAAGAAAGTACAGGGTCAGTGGTTGGAACTGGAGCTGGAGCTGGCGTGATGAAGGAGTGTGCAGCAGGAGACGAGTGGCTGGCTGCGCTGGCAGAGGACTTGGACGGCCAAAGTCGCACCTGAGTCTGTGGAGTCGGGGGAAGAGTATCCTGTGTTGGCTTGAGGAAAGGCAGTGGAGGAAACACTACCAAGATTCAGTGTTGGCACATTGAGAGGCTTCAGAGTGGCCCGCTGAAGAAATTAAGGTGGCAGCACTCTTGCTAACAGGAGCAGCAGAAGTTATGGAGCTCTGTTCCAAATAGTCATCCAAAGATTCTCTGTTTTCAGGAGTGAGACCATCCAGCTCCCAAAAAAAAGTGTTATTTTTCTGTGTTTCATTTTTCCAAAAGACAGCGGGAAGCTAGGGGGTATTGTCTGTAGGTGGATGTGGCCTTGATGTCAGAAAGTTCACATCATACCCTACACGACGCATGAGACTATCAGCCAATCTGTTTTGGAAAATAACATTTGATGCTTTCTGATGGGTTTGTGGGTGGGATACCCTAGGCAGGCGTACATGATCTATTTACCAGAGTTTTCTTTTTTATTTATTTATTTATTTTTCTTTGGGGGGGGGGGGGGGGGGGGGGGTCCATCAGAGTGGACGTAGGTGTGGGCCCAAACTGAAAACAGGAAAACAGTTTGGTAAACTTTTGCTGCATTAACTAAATGATTTTTTATGGAACTGGGGTTAAAGCATTATAGGCATGGCTCAAAACTTTGAGTTGGAGGAACTCTTCCTGTCAAACTCCCTTACACTTTGGTCACAAAAATATCTAAAATTTCAGCATTTTCAGTAAAAATAAAGTGAGGCAACAAATAATAAAACACAAATTGTTGTTTTTATGTGATTACAAAATGTAGATAAAAAAAATGATCTTTGGATCTTCTTGAATTTATCATAGAGCATTTTGGTGGTTAACACAGAACAGTACCGTCTCTCATAAAGTAAATGGTCTGGAGGTGTACAGGTGTTCAAGGTCCCAGGTGTAGATAAGGCTCATTTCAAGTCTCATCCCAGCATGATGAAAAAAATCAAGTAATGATTGGTGCGCAACACATTTGGCAAAGGACAGAACCAGTCACTCGTTGATCATCATAAGGACTGAGCTCATCGTCTCTGGCTTGTAGTCAGGGAGGCAGTCAGCCGTATCTGTTCTGGGCAGAGAACAGGAGGTGGATGATTTGAAGCAGATAGGACTCTGCCTGTGGGCAGGGTGTGAGAGAAGATGCTTAAAAAACAACAGAAACAACAGGACAATACAGAGTCTGAGGTGGCCTAAGGTTAGGCATTACATATACCCTCTTATTTTCGACCAAAAAATTTAAATATTTTTGTAAAAATTAGATAAAGAATAAAAGTTCTTGTCTGAAAGAGTAGTTGTCCTCATTGTTGGACTGGTTTTAGGTTATAAAAATAACCAAAATTTTATTAGCACGTCACACTGAATTATTAAAAGCAAACTGCGCTTTCACTGATGTCAAATACCTTTTTTTTTTTTTTCATTTCTAAGGTTTCATGCGAAGCACAAGTGGTTTAAATTGTCAAACTGTCTGTCAGATGTCAAACTGTGCATTAGCTGTGTAATGGGGCTGAAGTTTTCCTCACTCAGTAAACCTGAAACCCCAGCAAATCAAAAAGATATGGTACAATGTCATGTATCCATCTGCCCTATTTTGTCATTATGTAGTTATATTGAACTTTGTACATCCAAGAAAATATTCAATATCTCTGAACACTAATGAGCACTTTGGCTCCAAGTGAAAGCTCTGTATTGGATTTGTCCAAAAGCAAATGGCAACAGTCACAGAACCACTGTGACTAAAAGCTCCATCCATGCAGGCTGTTTTTACACGACACATCCTTCTGGTTCACTGAATTCAAACCCCAGATTAAAAAAAAAAAAAGGCAAAGCTCTGTTTTTAATTTTTCACTCGTAAGGCTGAATTAAGCAGGAATTATTTGATTTATTATTCATTCTTAACAGTACAAGGCATATTTTCTCTTTTGAACAAAACATGGGTCTTCGTGCACTATAAATATTATGAATCAGTGTGTGGAAAATTGTGTGAGTGGTTAATGGACATGAATTAAAAAAGGGACTCCTTTTGGACAGAAAAGAAATATCTTGATTGATTCTATAAATAGAAATCAGTCACTTTTGATTTGTATGAAAAAAAAATGTGTGTGTCACTCCCATCAAAGACAGCATGTCTTCCTAACACGATTTCTGGTGGAGAGTTTCTCTGATATAGATTGATCATAGCTCTCTTTCTTTAGACCGGGGACAAATGCCACATTGGGTGATTAAATCCAGGCCCTCTGCTTGAACGCTTCTGGGGTGGATTTTCCGAGAGCAAGCGACTTGGCGCCGGGATTCCTGTGTATTTTCCATCCTGATCTCTGCTTGGCAGGGGCCTAAATAATAAAGCTCTTTTTACTGAGCTGCCCGGGGTTCCCTGTGTACAAACACAGGCCCTGCACCCCCACTTGCCTCTGCTGTTTTAACACGATTGCTCACTGTGGGGGCTCACCCCACACCCTGTTTAACTCCCGTACCGCAGTTGTTTGAGAGGTGGCCCCCACTCTGCTGCAGAGGCACGCTCCAGGGTCAAACTGGACTTGAAGTAATTTTGGGGGACAATACACGGCTTAATGTGAGGACAGGAAACTGCGAACAACTGACAAACTTGACTTGAAGTATTTAGAGGAACAACACAAAGCTTAATAAGGGGACATGAAACGGCTAACAACTGACAAACATCTCACGAGAACTGAGGAAGAGTAGAGATGATTACAAACTTAACTCACACCTGAAGAGCCTAATCATGTTAAAGAAAAAAAAAAGCATCGCAACATATTGCAATGTTATGTTGTATGTGATATGGCATGTATGATGAATGGTGTGTCAGTCTGGATCAGTAGGTCATACAATCATGAGGAAGACTGTGGGCTTGAAAGTTGTCCCAAAGACCATCTCTGGCTACGTTTACATGCAGTCAGTAACCCTTTCATAACCGGAATATTAGCAATAACCTGGTTGTGCACGGCCATGTAAACACCGATGACCCTTTTGAAAAACCAAAATATGCTCCTATTCTGGTTTTTGAAACCCCCAAAATTACCCCTGGGATATTGCTTTTCTAATCGAATTATTGGTCATGTTTACGCCTCTTGGGATATCTCCATTAAAAGGAACATTAATTTGTGTTCTGCTCATGTTCTGTTCACAAGGAATCTTGGTCTTTTGAGTCTAGGAAGACACGCATTGCGTCATGACGTTCTCCGTGAGTTGAGATGTTCTCCATGTGTTAAGATGTTGTCGGCTGTATTGATCGGGATACCATGTGAACAGGAATAACCCTGTTCGATCACACATGTAAACAGGTTATCCCGAATGTTTCAGAAACCAGAATATTGACGTTAACGCGATTATTGACTGTATGTAAACCTAGCTATTGACACTCTGAACAAGGAGGGTAACACATAGAAGGTCATTGCTAAAGAAGCTTGATGTTCACAGAGCGCTGTATTCAAGCACAATGATGCAAAGTCAAACCGAAGGAAAATATGTGGTAGAAAAGGTGAAGCAACAGAAATAACCACAGCCTAGAGAGGATTGTAAAATGACACCCATCCAAGAATTTAGGGGAGATCTACAAGGGGCGGACTGCTGCTGGAGTCAGTGTTTCAAGAGCCACCACACACAGATGTGTCCAGGACATGAGCTTCAACTTGGGCACTTAATGCTTCACTCTGCTGACCAGTTTTATGGTAATGCTGGTTTCTCGCAAGATTAGCTTACCATAATTTCAACAAAGTACTACTTAGTTCATATCATACTACAGAAACATTTGGTCACTTGATATAGCCAAGCTGTCTGACAAGGTCTCGGCAGCTATGGCTTCATGTAACGAGTCCCTCGCACTCTGTTAATGACGCTACAGACACACTCTGCTCTCCGGACCTCTCTGGACAAACTCTGCCCTCTGGTGTTTAAGTCAGCTCCAAAAACTCCATCCTGACCCTGTCTCACTGAGGTCAGAGAGCAAAAGACAGGGCTCAGGAAGGCAGTGAGAAAATGGCATTAAATCTGAACAATCCACTGACTTGACTGATTATCAGTAAAAACTCACCTTGTTTACCTCTGCTTTAAAATCTGCTAAAAGGCGTTTTATCCTGTGAGGATCTGTGCTGCCACTGATGGACTCAAACTCTTCTCTGCTTCTAACCCTCTCCTCTCTACTTCAAACCCACAACCCTCCACTATGTTGACTCTAGACATGTTTACCTCATACTTTACTGACAGGGTTACCACCATCAGTTATTAATTCTCTGAGCCTGACCAATTCAACTTTCTGCCACCAGCTAGTGATACCTCTCTCAGCTCATACTTTCTACTGAGCAGACGCAATATATATATATTTATATATAGAGTCTATGGTTTTCATCAGCTGCAAGTTACATTTTTCAAATGATAAGAAATAAACACAAGACATATGTGCCTGTGTGTGATGAATCTTTATATGAGATTCGCTTTTGAACTGAATTTCTGAAATAAATCAACTTTTTGATGATATTCTAATTTATTGAGATGCACCTGTATGTGTGTTTATTTCACCTCCTTGCATGTTAATCTGGTTTATCGAAGCCTTGTGTTTTGTGTGTGACTGTGTGTCTGTCTTTGTGTGTGTATGTGTATGTTTCCATTAACAATATGGCTCACAATCATTACATAACAATCCTCACAAACCAAAGGACACCAGTGAAACCCCCATCCTCCTAAAAGCCACTGCTTAGGCCCTCCTGGTCAGGAAAGAGGATTGTAAAGGTGAGGGGAAATTTCCATTTTCAAACTACTGTATAAATTTACACTTTGGGGATACAAACACAAGCCACTCAATAAAGATCTGGCCTCTGTGTAGGCGGAGGAGTCAGCTCTGAGGCCAAGACAGTAGCTCAGTATTGGAGGAAAATTTAAGTGGCTTTTTCCATTTTTAACCGCCTGAGCCATTTTTCCCCATGAACAATAAAACTAAAACAAAACATAAGCTTTGGGGCGCACTGGAAGAAATTAGTTCACAACTGCAGTAGCTTCTCAGCTTAGCCACAACACAAATATCCTGACGCCCTTTTTGGGCGACAGAGTTTCAGGCGAGTGCTTATGTGGCAACCTCAGATTTGGTGCTGTAATCTTGGTAAACCACATGCAACTCACCATGACATCAAGTTATTGAAAATTGAAGATAATTAAAGAGGAGTGCTGTTTAATGGGATTGTTTGTTTGCTGGTGCTTCTTCAAAAAAAGAAGAAAAAAAAAGATTTAATGAGTGTCAAAGTAGTTTCGATGGAGGGTGTGCATGGCGTAAATTATATTTATGAGAGTGAGATGTAACATGACAGCAGATGAGATATGGCTTCTTTCTGTTCACTATTGGAAAAATGTTTTTTTCTGTTTCTGCCTCTCTTGAAATCTTCTGCAAACTGCAAACCATAACAAATATCGAGAGCACCAAACAGACACGTTTTTTTGTATGTTCCAAATAGAAAACCAAACATAAATTTTCTCAAGCCTTCATTATCTAGCAACTGGAGGAGCCCACACACAGACACGCACACACATACACACACACAAGGAATGAGAAAAAAAGGGCAAGTATTTATGCTTTCTGTCGAGCCAGAAAGAAGAAAATGCTAGTACCAAGCAGCTCTTCTGGTATGGAGCCAACGCTGAGTATCAAGAATCAGTTTGCAGTTTGACTCTACTGCAGCACCTCCCATCTCTGCAGTCCATCTGACTGAGTTTTATTCACCCAACTGAGTGGGGATATGGTGCTCGCTCCAGTAAGAGACCATCTGTACTTTGCCGCACTTTCTTGTGTTTCATTTTCAGTCACTTTAAGGTATCTTGTCTTATTTCCAGAAACCCTCTTTTCTACTTCTCTTTTCTTCTGTTCTTTCCTCATAGAAATAGGAGAGAGTAGAGGTATATGCAGATCCAGCAGGGGTGAGCTCTGGTCCAAGCATGCCTCTGCCCTTGCTTCTACCTCCCTTGTCCTCTTTCTGACATCCCTTTTCCCTTTGCCTCCTCTCAGACTCTCCTCTGTTTCATTTTTTTTCTTTCGCCTTCTCAAGCCTGGCGGGGGGAAGGTAAGCATTAGCATGGAGAGGGGTGTTTCTGGAACACTCAGTTAAGTGGTAAGCCCTGCAAGTGTTATGGGCATCCTTTTCATTGGAGCACAAAAACCATGTGTTTATTTGAAATGTCAGTTAGACCCTTACTTAATTTTAATCACTGCTTAGTCTTATTATCTCATCTGTTGAATTAGAAATATTTTTTTCTGTTTTTTGCATCATGTGCTCTTTTCATGCTTTAAAACTGTCACGTCTGTCTGTCTCCTACTCCTACCAAGCCCTGCCTTTGGCAAATTGATGGTTTATGTCTTGTTTCTAACTAGGCTTACAATCAACCCTCTTTACCCAATTTGACACGAACAGCATGCTTTTTTCCATTTCACCTTAGTAGACAAGCTAAATATGGTGTTCAAGATTCATGCTGTGTATTTTAGGGTTTTTGGTTTGCGGTGTGTAGAGTTGATAATATCTGTGAAGCGCCAGCAGGCAGATATGATCAGCTACTTCTGACGTACTTTACGGACAGAAAGCAGCACTGCAGAGGAAGTCATCATGCCATTGGTCACCACAAAGATGTTGTTAGACTGTAATGATGATGTTGTGGTCAACAAAGTTGCATCACAGCAAGAAGGAAGGGTACTTATCGTTTTTCAAAAAAAAGTAATCTGAAAATCTGATCAGCAGAGTTCAATTTCGCTTATTCTGATTCTGATTTGGCTGGTCAATTCTACTTCTATTTAAATTTGAATTTGATTCCATAACTTTTTGGGGAAAAAATGGAATGAAACACTGGATCTTCAAAGAACAAATATAACCTTGCCCATATTGTTAAGACATTTAAGTCCTCACAAGTGAATTGTGAAGTGAACAAAAACATGCTAGAATGTAACACAATATCAGAATATATCTGCTGTTAAGGCAGGGGGGTTACGCATAGCTGGAATGTCCATTCTTATGACTAGACCATGCCTCAAAAATAAACAAGCACAGCAAGGCAACATGTTTCAGTTGTAGCACTGACACCTCACAGCTAGCTGATTCTTAGTTCAAAATCCTGTGGAGCTGGTAAAATATGGCTTCATCCTACTGCAGAATGCCTTTGAACCATAATGTCAACAACAACAAAAAAAGTCAATAAACCCTAACAAGTAAGGGCTGATCAACAACACAGGCTGGGTGAAGCCACCACGAGAACAGCACCCTCTGGTGACGGGCTGCAGTATAGGCCATAAATTCCGCCTCCTCCAGCTATCCCTATGGAGCTGTGGACAAACTTTAGAAATTTATTATACAGAATATAAAGGTTTCTCCCCCTGGTTGTGATGTTGACATGTAGTTATTGTTAGACTGGTTTGTGCTCAAGTCCTCTTTTTTCTGTACAGCTCAATTTTTAAAAGTTATTAGGGGGCTCATGTTTTCTATGATTGAAACTTGATACAGCCTAGGGGCTTATGAAGATTGCGTCGGTCAGCCGGGGGATACACTGCATACGATGCTACTGCGCAAGTGGTGGTTCCAGGAAGTGGAGAAAACCCTGAAATACTGAGAGCAATTCGGCTTCAAATTCATATAACAACGGAAGGCAGAGCCAAGTTGTCCATAATATTTACAGTCCATGGTCAGACATTCCAAAAATATTAGATATGATTAAATTCTTTGTGCAGAACTGTTCCACAGCTTCTGTTGTGATGTTTACAATCTCAATGTTTAAAGTTAAAAAATACAAAAGTTTCCATTTCCCAAAATATGTAAACCTCATCATTTTAACAGCAGCAGTAATAGTAGAGGCAGAAACAGGGAGTGCAGAGTTGAATGTTCTCTGCTGCCAGCTCTCATACCAGTTTCACCTATTCTTGTATAAATTGACTCTACGTAACATTGACAGTCTTACTGACATCACCCTTTTTTCTTTTCTTTTTTCAAGCGCAGTTTAGAAACCCAACAATGGCACTCAAAATATTGGAAATTATTACTCAACCTGACTTTGGTTTTTGTTTTTTTGTATTTGGCTGTAAACGTGTCTGATGTAAAAATTGGCTTTTTAATGTTGGAGTTGACGGGCCTCCATGCCTTGAGTGGACTCTGCAGTGAGGGATGAAGCTTGGGTTTAAATCCTGAAATTTGACCTTGTCTTGGAACTGGATGCAAGAGGATGGTTGTCATCTTGAACTGTGTTCACAAACAATAAGTATCACAATTTTTGTGGCTACAGAAGTAATGTTTAAATTCTGCATAGAGTAAAGGATCTGGAGTAATTTGATTAAGTGTTTTTAGATATTCATAATCTTCAACTGGCAATGCTGTCAAATAATCTTAGTCACATTTCTAGACGTTGCTGTGATAGGGCAATATTTTTGTATAAAACTGCAGGTATGCCGAATGAGATTTTACTTTTATGTTGTCCATATGTTGTTGTTTAATATGGAGTGTATTGAATTTCCCTTCAGGGATTAATAAAGTTTTTCTTATTCTTATACTTACTTGTGCTGTCACTTGGTAAGGGAAGCTGAGGTTGTTTTGACCAATGTCATAAAGAAGAACTCCTGTTGTGTCTTTTTAAGCTATTTCTGTCCAAACTTGTCAAAAAAAATCTTGTGTTAAAAATGTGAGGAGGAACAAATGAGCACCCTTGTTTCCAACCCTAATTGACCACGCTTTTGGGCACAGTAAGATTTTCCCTGCAACACTGAAAAGTCCTGTTTACAAGGGGTCCTGTTCAAACATCCACACTATGTGTGACTGGGCAGAAGTCTGAGGTCACACCCTACTTTTCCTCATCCTTTTGTGGCCTTCCTGTCTACATTTATTCCATTTTAATAGAATTCATAAAAAAGTGCAGCATGGCATACTGAAAGAACAGAGTTGACACAAGAAATGACAAAGTAGGCGGAGTTTCATGTCAATTAAAAGGAGATTTCTCACCAATATTTTTCACTCAAGTGTTATAACGGTGTCTGCAAAACCACTCTGTTAGAATGAGGTGAGTTCGATAAGAGTGCAGAGCGTGATGATTTTATGTCATTGTCTCAGCTGGATTATGCATTAATAGCTATTATTTCCATAGGTTATGTGCTAATGAACCTGTTATACCAGGAAAAGTGAGGAGAGAAACGGCTGATGTATGCCAGGGATCAGTCATTAGCTAACTAGAGAACAATGAGCTCATCATAGAGTCAGTCCAATGGGAACTGAGTTCTGGACCAAAGTCAGGATGACCTCATAACTGAGCAGCTCATAGGCAACTTTATCTCTTTTCACTCTGTTCATGCCAGTGAGATACTCAGCTCATTGTGACTCATTATCTGCAGATCTCAGCTGTATCCACAAAATATCGTCAGAGTTTCAAACCCAGTAGAGACAATAAACGGGGAACTGGGAACACAAATTGTATCAGCAACAAACTATTTCAACTCTATTGTGTTCCTCGTGTTGAGTCATCTTACTGGAGTGGGTGCTGCACATTACAACACTACCATCAAGTGGTCGAATCGAGTAATTACATCTCTAAACAAGATAAACGAGCTGGTTTATTTGAGCCACAATATGAAGATATCATTTTTAATCATAACTATTTATCAGAGAAAGGCATATTGTTTCATTGTTTATCTTAAAAACATTAAATTTAAAAATCTGGCTTGGTGTTTAAGATAAGATAAGATATACCTTTATTTGTTCCACAGGGAGAAATTCCAAGTTTACAGCAGCATAAATACAAAAACTGAAATGAAAGGATGAAGAAACTTAAGGGTTTAAAAAGATACATACATGAATGTTATTTACTGCTGTTTATAAAGTTTTGGATATATTACAGTTTTTGATTCCTCATTGGCCCAGGGTATTTGAATATTAAAATATATACTATGCTATTTAACTACATCAAAGCTTTTCTTATGAAGAATTTGAACTTGATTTTAATAATCTACAATTAAATTAAACACTGTACTTTTATTTGTTGAGGACTGATTTTCACAGTGTCATTAAAATCTAACTTATCTGAACGTTAATACATTTTATCACAATCCGGTTCGATCATCTAGTCTTTTGATCTTAATCTCAAAAATTGGACTTTTAGACTTGTAACATTGTGTTTTTATTTTATGAATGATGGAAACCTAAAAGTCACTCACTGTTAAGGCTTAAAATTGGTTGCTCAGTGATGCTACGCTATCCATTCTCACTCGAGCGCTCTGCTTTTCTGCTACACATCTGATCCTCCTGCTCTTCGTCTGCTTTACAAGTGATTTTTTTTTTGTCTGCACTCAGTTCAAAATCATTAGTTAACAACCCTCGTCAACACGCTGCTGTGAATGAATCCTGAATAATATTTTCTAAACCATAACTTTTGCTATTAATGTTATATGAATGGCTTTATAAAATGAACAGTCAATGACTTTTGCCAAAAATTAAGACACGTACAGATGACGAACAAAGTATTGGCAAGACTGAAAAAGCCATCGTGAGAGATCTTCAGGCTAAGTGTTTGCATGTGTTTGAGTTGGAGAATATACAAAAAAATAAGTTTAGTCTGATATAAGTTGAATAGGATAATGCATTTTTTTGAATGCGGTTTGAAATTAAGCAATATAGACAATCAGATTACACCTGTGACACTAGAGTAACACTTATCTGGCTAAAATGACTCAGTTGGAAGTAATTGTGGTGTTATATTTTTCATTTTTTATAACATGCATTTAAACTTAATTAGTGGAGTCTTCATTACCTAGGCATGCTCCTTAGAGTCTTGTTTGAAGTTTTTTTTCATTCATGAACAGTTTATATGATGAAAATATTACGCAGACCTTCCTACTGGATAATCCTGTCTTCACTGTGTGATGAAACTGCTGAGAACATCTTTTTTTATCTTTACATGCTGAGATTGTTATCAGCGGCTTATGTGTCTTGGTAACAGAGAGACTAAAGTCATTATAAGTTTGATAACAAGTCACTGACCCCTGCTTGGTGTAGGTGTGGTTCCTCTGAGTTGACTTGATCATAGCTTTAAAACGACAGCTTCACATCAGATGATTTCGCCCTGTGCTACATGGTAATGTACTGTTCACATGAAAAAAATGACAAAGAGGGCCTTTAAATTAAATTTTTATTTTTTTATTTCATGTTAAATAAGTAAGCATGAAATGACGTTACAGATAAAATAGTTTGTGTTATCAATGTTTCATCCCTTTCTGTGGACTGGATTAAAAATAATTTAATCTGCTGCTGTATAAATAATCAGAATCTCAAAGATTATCTACAACAATCACAACAGCAACACCGACACTGTATTTATATGGTTAGCTGAGTAATGAAAAACAGTGGGACATAATGGTAGATATTGACTTACAACATATAATAAATTTTGTAGACTCCTAAAATACTGACAAGTAATACCAAAATCACAAAATAGTCTTTCAAATTAAGAATATTTCATGACAAATTCATAAAAAAATATTTCTTAACAATCAAATTGAACATTAAATTGTGCATCAAACAGAAGAATTTAGGTGTTTTAGTTTTTTTTTTTTTTTTTTTAATTAATGACAAAATGTAAATCTAACTCTTCTCAGAAGGGAAGTGAACCTAAAGACTTTCTGATTGTGTTGTTCTATGTTACACCGTAACAAGAAAAAGGTCATACACATGTCCAGAGGCTGCTACATTCATGATTGAGTTTGTGTGTGTATGTGATCTAAAACTTGGCCTCTTTGATGACAGTAGGTTCAGCCGTGGTTCCATTGGAAATATCCAAGGGTTCCTTAAATTCAAAACAGGCATGTAAATACAAACTTCATAGATCGTTCAGGACAGGAAAGATTGTCTTTTTCATATTAACACTAGTTTAAGTTTATATTTGAAACAGAGTTAAAAAAAGATTTAAATTAAATTTGATTAAATTAAATTAAAAAAACATTTCTAAACATTTCTAAAAGACAAACAAAAATCCATAAGCAGAAAATAATGAACATTGTTGAGGTTCAGCCTTTTGTCTCTCTAGAGTTCACTGTAACTTGTCAGTTTGAGTTAATTTTACATACAAACAACACTCAAGGTGACCTTCATGGCTGGTGATAGGAAAAGTAAATATTTGCATAGATTTTTTGGGGGGTTATCTTCCTTGTACTTTTGTCCTCATTTGAATATCGACGTATAGTCTTTATGTTCTATCCTGGTAAATAAAAGATATAGCTCAAGGCATTTTTTTTTTTAATCCAAAGATTACAAAAGAAAGATCAATCCAAAAGGATCAATTCGTGGATATAATTTAAGTTGTCTGCTGTGAGTAGTTCTTTCAACTTTCTTGTAATGGATTAAAGATATTTTCATTTCAAATGGAATAACGGTCTGAAGACTGGAAACAGGTGGAAACAAAAATGAAGTTACACTCAAGGACCCTTTCACAGCAGGTTTTACTAACAATGGCAGGCAGCAAGCCACAGCATGGACAACAGACAAGTTTCAACTTCACAATCCACCATGAACATCGATCTAGTACTTGTTACAATTTGGATTCAGAAATTAAGTGAATCCTTTGCAAAAAAGAAACATGTTTTTAGAAGTGGAATTCAAACTACACTGCAAAGGGGAAAAAAAAAATCAAATCTTTGCTAAAACTTCTATCACTTTTAAGATCTTGGGTATGGACTAGTTGAAGCTGATTACACCAAATGTCATTCAAACAGACCTAACAAGTCCAGGAATATCCCTTATTTTAAAATATTACAAAAATACTTACCAGTTTCTTTTTAATTTCAAACTCAAAAAATTTCCATCAGTAAGATTCTTGATTAAGTTGTTATATTTATCTCAAGAAACTTATCAAGGAACTTTTGCTGGATGTATTAACAGATCATGTTTTCTATTACACACAGTCCAGAACCTGTTTTTCTCTTGTAACCTTGTAAAAAGGAATAATCTCTGTGATAAATTTGAGTTTTTACAGTGTACAAAAGCCCCCTTAAATGTAAATGGACGCTAAAATTTAGCTGAATATGTCTATCATTCCTTTCGTACTCACACCTCTACATATCAAATTATCTTTATTGAGGGAGAGCCGGTAACAACACATGAAAACCCATAAATGAATGCTGGTGAAGCTGTAACTAAAGGGGAAGTTTGGAAATGCTGGGTCTATGATGTGTCCAATAAAGATGTTAAATCTAACAAAACACAAGCATTTACTGTTTAAATCAGTCACCAATCTACACCATAAACTGATTCATTTGGAGACTGTGATATTCCACTGTAAACAAGATACCGTGTCAAAGTGACAGTCTGTTCTTTTTATTGCTTTATGATTATCGTAAAATGAATCATGTTCATAATCTGTGATTGGTGTTATAACCTTCTCTTGGTTAAATTCATTTGAAAGAGACTTGAATGTAAATGAAAAGAAAATCACAAAGTGAGGTGTGTTTTATCTTTACATAAATGAAGGAATATTTTCCAGAGTAATCAGCAGAAACTGAGAGAGATTCAGGAAAGCAGGTGATTGGCAGCAGTGTGTGATGATTGCTCAGTGCTCCTACCTTTGTGCCTCTTCATGTTGAGCTAATATTTGAGAAGATTTTTTGCTCTTTTTGTGGAAGCAGAAAGGTTTATTGATCAGGCTTGAGAAGGAGGAGTCTGCGGCGTGGAAATTAGTGCTGTGGCTCCATAGTCTTGTCCAGAGATCTGCCCCTCCGCCTAAAACAACAGCTACTGATCATTTTTCATTCAGCATTTGTCGAGGTGAAGATCTCCAGTGCACAGTGAAGCTGCTCAAATGAATACCATCTCATTTGGTTCTATTTCTCTGATGATTTTGTATGGACAAAGTGGCACCTCCTATCTTGTGAGAAGAAAAAAATCTGCTTTCTTTTAACTATCAAATGTTTTACTTGGGAAAATGTTAAAAAAAAGAAGACTGTTTCTGCAGTGTGTCTATCACTTCCTCTGACACTTACCCTGCATCAGCACTTTTAGTCAGCAAAAAGGAACTACATGGACATCTACAAAATCCTCTTTTAACTGGCCTCTGTGCTTACTTCTGTAATAATTAAAGAGCTTAGTGCTGGTTTTAGTTTGTTTCACATCCAGCTAAAAACTCCTTATCAGAGCTTTACCTTGCATTGAACTGCATATTATTTCTTCTGTGCCTGAGTGCAGTTGATCTATTATGATAACTATTACTATCTAAAGCTATCCAGTGAAGTAAGACCCCTACGGTACAGAAAGGCTTTTTGCCCTTTTTCACTCCAATGCTTGGCTAAACAAATCATCTTCCAGCTCGTTCTTTTTCTGGATGAACAGATCTGAGAGTGTGGTACCAATATTTTTCTCAAACTCTCCAGAAAATAGCAAAAATCTGAACAAAACATCTGCTCTGTTGCTCCAAGTACACACTTGTAAAGAATATATCAAGTAATTTTTTGACAACACTCTACTAACTCCACCATATAGTGCTTGGAGACCCACCCAGGCATCTAAAACCACAATTTTGTCTGTGATAGCATCCAAAGTAATTGATTGGTCTGTCACATTTCATGACACATAAGAATATACATGCTTGGTTTCATACCATGCAGACACCTGCGATCAATAAAATCAGCTTAACAGGCAAAGAAGATGAGTTAGTAGTTTGTGTCTAATTTGATTTTCATGGAAAACTGGTGAAGGCAAGCAGTTGATTTAAACTGGCATCTAAATTCGACACAATAGAGAGCACATGGAAAAAAAAATTTCCAGGGCTGCACGAGACGCACATGTGACAGCAAACTTTCCATGCAGACTTGTGTCAAGAAAGTATGTACGACACGTTTCATGAAAGACAATTTGGTCATTATTTTAGGAGAAGTGCAGGTATTTCCTGTCGTATGACTCAATCTTAATAAAAAACTGTTGCTCCGCTGAGACATTTTTAGCATATCAGCACCTGAAACTGTGGTCGCTTGGATTTTTCAAACAAACAAACAAAAATATCTAGATTTATGAAGTTTTACTTACAGCTGCTTTGGCCAACATGTTTGCATTTTGTCTCCGCAGATCTGATTTTATTAATCCTACCAAGACATAAAGACAGAAAGGAAAAATATTGCATTGAAAAATGAGCACACCAGTTATCCTTTACACAGCTAGAAAAACAAAAAAAAAAAAGGTCAATCACATTAATCCCACTGATATAAATATGTTTAAAAGTCATGTTAGAGAAATATTAGAGAAAAATAGTTGAGGTTGAACAGCATGGTGTAATAAAGTGGACTCTCCACAAGATGGCTTCACTGTGCAGACACATTTCATTCACAACGGTGGCTCTGTTAGTGTTTGCTTTGTGTTTCCCAACAGCAAATCCCAAGAGAATAACAATGTGCCTAACCTTCAAACTTTGCACTCTCAAATTATATAAAGAAAAAGGTTTGTTGTAACTTATTCATTAAGCTCGACTCTAACCGAAGGTGTAATGTTTCCCAACTAAATTTCCACATATTACAAAAGGTGCCAAACTGTTGGTGTACCTCCAAGACTCAACAGTTTATCACAAATCAAAGAAGTGGGAGTTCAGTCGCAGTTTTTCCACAAAACTGTTTTTTTTTCCCTTTGAAAACTGGTATGATGAGACAACAACTGAGAAGACTTTCATATCTAAATGTCAAACAAACAAAAAAACACAGTGAGTCAGTGTGATGACCTTTGTGCGCAGACAAGCCTTCTTACTTATTCTTGCAGTGTTTTTTTTTCATGTGTGAACAAAGTTAAGCGCTTCAGTGGCTAAAGCATTTTTAATGAGTGATACTTAGCTCATAAACCCCTCAATGGACCATGAAAAATGGCTAAAGCAGCTTAACTTTGACCCCAGCTAGACAGCTCAAATTGAACATCTGAAAACAAGCTGTGTGGCAAGAAATGAAAACTATTTAAAGCATGATTACAAACATAACTTTTTTAATGAGAAAAACAAAATGATGAGGACAACAAAATGTTTATGGATGCTGCTTTTCTTTGTTCTACTCAGACCACATGATGAAAAACACGTTGAGTGAGGAGAGAACAAAGAGGTCTGCCTAAACTTCCATTTAAAAAAGCACAGCGACTTTGAACTCTTTTAAGGTTAAACTGTCAGGAAACACAATTACGTAGGTTCACAGTATATTAAAATAGGTTTCTCACTCTCCAGGAAACACTAAATGTGTATCAAAGTGCAGCCCTGCATCTGGATTCTTGAAATCAAGAATGCACTTGCTGTATCACAGAAACTCATGACAGAAATAATAACAGATGGAGACAGTTCTTCGTGGTTGCTATTTGTAATAATATTCATTTGTTATGACTATGCACATGTTTTGCTATCAGAAGGTCTTACCTGTCATTATCGTGCCAATTAGAAGAAAGACACAGAGGAAGATGTTTCCAGCTAGTGTGCCAAAGCTGTCGATGATCTTCCCCTGGCAGATTGTGAAAATGATGCCAAACACCTGTGCATGCAAAAAAAAAAAACAACTGCTAAGAAAAAAACTGGTGTTTTAAACAGACCAAACACAAACACATGCATACTAACACACCCTCCAGCTACAACCAACAACAAAAACAAAAACAGCACTTACTCTGACTTTAATTACTTAGCAAATAAACCCAAGAACAACTCTCCAGTAGTCAGCAATGGTGCATTCAAGAAAAGTATGCCATTTAAACAGCAAATTTATTGAAACTTATTTAAAATCAATTAGCAGGTAGCTTGTAAATGTACATTTAAATGAACCAGCAGCTTCTGAAGACTTGTTTAAGCTATTGTTTTCTTGATGAACTTTTCTGAGTTTGAGTGGTTAAGGGCCCACTTTACTTCTGCAAAGCCTGCAGAAACAAACATTTTCCTCTCAGGTGATGCACAGCTTTTCAAAAACATTTTTTAAAGTTATATTTCAAGTCATTGAGCTGTACCTGTGCAGAACAGTTAAGGAGTCCTGAAGAAGTTCCTTCTGACTCTGGGTACGTCAGCTCAACAGCAAATTCAAATCCCAGCGGCAGATAGCCTGTCATGAAGAACCTGGACATATACACACACACAAAGAGCACATAACCCCTCATTACATTAGCAAAAGTTTATTTTTTCTGTCAAAATATAATTTTTCTGGGGCAAGAAGGCAGGATTTTCCACCAATGGGATCCAATAGTTTGTCTCAATAACACTCTAAACTGACCAAACACTATCTTTAGACAAACACCCTTCTCTTAGATGTCATCGTGTTTTACAGGAACAACAGGTTTGAAAGAATGGATCAGACAGTCTCCTTCATCAACAGCAACACCCTGTCCTCCCACTTCAGTGACACCAAATGAAACTCAATGACGAAAGTGTTTATTGTATATTGTAAAACAATATTTAAGACTTATGACACTATTCTAATCTATTCTTTAGCTCCACTAGAGAAGAAATACATAAGAGAATAGATGAAAACATAATTGTAACCATAGAAAATACAAACAATTTAAAGCTGCAAACGGCAATGAATGGGCCCTCGCACCTTGGGGTTTGGAGTGCATTGAAATGTGACAAGCAGGTGTAGAGCAGCTGCAGAGCAACACACTCGCCCTCTATCCCAGAGTTCTTGCCATGATCAAATCTTAACTAATCTTAACTATTTCTGGTCTATCACACCAATAAAGCCGTAATACTGCTTAAATAGGAGACGATTTAAAGGAAAATAGGAAAACTAGAGGAGCAATGTACATGATATCAGCCTTAAGTGAGGTTGTAACTGACAAACTAGCCTCTCAGACTGAATGTCACTCAGAGAAAGGATACTGCAGGGATTCACACTTAATTAAAACTTAAAAAGAGCACCAGAGATAAATAACAGAGAAACATTAACCTCAAAGAGATGGAGTGGCTGGAAACAGATTGTAAACATACAGAGGCTTCTAAATGTTTACATTTGTAACTTACAGACATAAGTGGCTTCATGGCTAAAAATATCAAGTAACTACGTACATGAATCCTCTTTAAGATGAACTGCAGCATGTGACCGACTTTTTGACAATTGCACGTAGGTGGATGTAAATTGCCACAAACAAATACAAATAATGAAATAATCTACCTTCTTAAAAAATTTTCGAGACAACATATTAACAAATTCATGTACTAAATAATTAATAAATCTTTCTTTATTTTACTTAAGCCTACAATACAGCAACTATTTTAGCAAAATGCATATCAATAATAATCCCCGGGGTTCCAACAGGGGTCTCACACCCTTTGTGCTTGCCCCTCAATATACAACAGGTGTATTAACAGTAGGCCAGGAATTCCAGCAGAAATATTAAGCTAGCCAAACTCATTCAGAGGTTATGACTACAAGACACAAGATCTGTTTTTTTCTTCCTCTCTTTAAAGATAATTTTAGACAGATATGCACTGCAATACTTATCTAAAAGGAAAAGTCCTTCCTTAAATTCTATTTTTATAACTTTTTTTGATTACTTTTATTAATCCCACTTTTGGTATGTTTATTTTATTTGTTAATGTTATTTACCTATGCTTTAATAAAAAAAGATACAGAGAGAAATAAAAAATGAATGAACTTCTTTACTTTGTCACATGTGCTTTCCTCTCCATTGAACATGAGACCGTTTAACCTCTGCTCCACATATGACTACAATCCTGTGTTTCTATGTTAAAGGGCAGATCTTCATCCTAGGTCTCAGGGTGTGATGTGTAAATGCTAAACTTGAAAACCTCGAAGGCTCAGAGGGCTAAATAAACAAAGTTGTAAATTATTGGTGCATGTGTCAACAGAAATAGCTGACTTGCAAAAATGACAAAAAGAGAGATGAGTGAATTTAAATGGGAAAGAGTTGCACAACTTTATATTTGTGAGTCAATTAGGTTAGTTGAAGAAACACAGACATCTGACTTAGAATAAGCTCATTGTTAGAGCTACTGTGCTTGCATTTCAGTCTGTTTCTATTGACTTATACTGCCACAAGTCATGAGTGTTTGGTCTTGTTTTGGTATTAAATTTACTTGTAGAACATACAACACATATAGTACATTCAATATTATTAAATGTCAATGTCTACTCCTAAACAAACAACACACAAGGTAGAATTAATGCATTAAAAAGTACCCAAGAGCTCCAGCGGTGATGAAGACCACCCATAGGTGTCCCAGACTTAGTGTTGCAGCGTACACTATCATCCCCACAAGAGACATGAAGTAAACGACTAGAGTTGTCTGCCTGGAGAAACATGGAAGAGGCACAATATTCAACTCTTTCATCAACCATATCATGGTAAATTGCATTACAGTAGGCTGCTTGTTATGGAATTTATGAATCTACTGAGATTGCAGTAACAAGAAAACAGTATGCTCAGAAAAAGGATAGCTTTGCTATGCGTTCAATACATTTAGAAACTACACACAGCATAGGCTAATACTAAGAACAGATCTTCTTGGCTAATCTTGACTGTTGTGAAGGAAGGAACCGAAAAACAGTTTGATGTTGTTTCCATTACAGGGAGATCATAAGCGGTTATTACTAACCCTAACTTTAACTGTGATAAGTGCTTAAACTTGATTGGTCAACATACGATTATAAGGGGATTATTCCTAAAGAGCAAAACTGATGTTAGGAGCAGTTTGGTTGCACACCATATCAAATCAAGTCCGTAACAAGGATTCTGACACATTTTATCTCTGCATTTTGACAGTGGTAAAATGTTGGTTGCTATGAGCATTAGAAATTGGCAAACTTTGTGAAATAAACAGGTTTATTCCACAATAACTGAGGTCTTAGGAGTTGAGAAAAAAAGGACAGTCATGGACAGCCAGGAGAAACTTAAGTATGATTTCAACATTTTGAATGAATGCTGCTAACTTTTAGCTGATTAATGTCAACGGAAATCTTACATCTAAAATCTTTCTCTAAACAGTCTTACACAAAATTCCTGGGAACTACAAAGTCTATGAGATTGGGCAATTAGTGTAATTAACATATCTGTGGGAGTAAGTGAAACAGAACAAAGCCAGATCTGATCGAACATGCCCCTGCATCTATGTAACAAACACGCCTGATCACAGAACAAAAGACTGAGGGGGTTTAATAAAACCCGCCCCCTGGTCAGACACTTAGAGGTAGAGATCAGAGATCACTGTAACAGCAGCAAGCGGCAGCTGGATAAACAACACACACAGCCCCAACAGCAACATAAACACTAAACAAGCACAGCAGTGAGGAGAGTTCATTAATCACAATAAACAGAACAGAAAAAGTTTCTTCAGCAACAAACACAGCTTTGTTTTTGAATCTCTTTTTGATGCTTGAAACTCACTTGTAGGTTTTAGTTTTATCCAACCAGATTCCACAGATCAGGGAGCCAACCATCCCTGCAATGACTATAGTGAGGCCGATTCTTCCAGCATTCACCTCTTCTCCCTGGGGGGTCGAGAAAGATGGAACAAAGACTGTGACCTTACATACCATGTGAGGGCAGGGCAGCTTTAAAGTGAGCAGCAATTACTTCAAACAAGGGAGTTCTTCTGAATAATTCCTGAACTGAAATTTAAGTTTCATTCAGCAGAATTATTTCATGTATACACCATTGTGCTCATACTTCAAAAAATAAGAAAATATGTTTTCCCTATCAGCTCCACTCATTTGATACCAAAGAGTTTTAATACAGACATTATTACACCCATCGCTTTAACTTCTATAACAGACTAAACTTCTGGTTAGAAATACCTGCTTGGATTAAGAGTATTAAATCACGCTCATTTATGTTGTCGGATTATTTCTGTGGATTAAAGGTTACAGCTAAAGCTGCAGATTTGTGAGGAAATAGGAAATGTATTAACTTCAACCTTTAAGCCTTTGAGTGAACTTAGAACAGATATCAATAGAATAAATACCAAAGCCAGACACTATTGTGCACACATTTGCCTATACTTTCCCTCTCTCCGTATAACAATCGAGTAGGCAGAACTTACAGGATAATGATCAATGATCATGCGGTTCAGTAGGGTCCCGACAGCATAGAAACAACCCACGTTTAAACCTGTAACGATGGAAAAATATAATCAAATGAGGTTCAAATACCACAAAGAAAACTCAAGTTAAGTTTTCCTTTTGAGTGAATAATTAAATGTTTTCATGTGAGAAGTGAAAGAGTTTTAGTTTCCAGTTATGACAAATGAACCTTATCAGGCCAGTTTCCAAAACAAACCTTTCCTGAGTCGTCAAAGATTCCTATAAAAGGACAAGTCTACACTGAGTGCTTTTCCTGAGAAAGGTGAGATGAAGTCCTTTACATAGACACAGATCACACCTGCTTTAAAACACTTTTACAAATGTTCATAAATATGATATGAAAGAAAACAGTAAGAGGATAAACCTGCTGAAGATGTCATCTTAATCAAAACTAGCCTGGTACTTGATCTTAACTGTACATTCAGTTCATCAGCTATAGCTCTGAGTGAAACAGACAGGGACATGTGTCACAATCACAGGTAAACCTGAGACATAGTGAACTCATGTGGCAGCCCAGAGATCACACACAGGAACAAACACTAATAATAGTCACGAGTTGTGTCATGTGACATGTCACAGGAGGGCAAGGCTATGTTTCCTCAAACTGCTCACAGCTGTTTAAGACAAAGTAGCTGCTGTGACTTGACAAACTTGACTTCTCTATCCCAGTCTATCCTAGAGTGCTTTCACTTAAAAAAAAAAAGTTTGACCTTGTGGTCAGGGTGAAGAGATACATTTGTAAAACATTGTCAGACTGTAAGCAAACTTTGAACCCGATCACATTAGACACTCATCACTGCTTTATGAGCTTTGGACAAATCATGACTAGTGTCTTCTTTTAAGGGATTTATGATCAAATAAACATTTAAAGACCACAATGAAACACTCATTGATGTGGAGGTGTGTGTTGGACAATCACTATATCTGGTAAAACTTTCACGCTGGAGGATCAATTTAACACCAATTGTGAGAATTCACAGTGACAACTAAAACTAATATATATATATATATATATATATATATTATATTATGTTATTTTATATTTTATTTTATTATATTATATTATAAATATACTGTATATATATATATATACAACAATCCTTTGTAAAATTACAAATTAAAGCATATCTCAAATTATACAGAGAATAAAGAGAATGGAAATGACTGACCATAAGTGATGATGAGGAGGATGAAGGGCTTGTTGCGGAGCAGCCTGAGGATGGAGGCAGTGTAAGAATACTGCTCTGGTGGAATAAGACGAGCTGTGGCTTGGGCCTGGGTTGGAGGAAGTTTTGGACGCTCCTGGAAGACTGAAATAGGGAGAAAAAAAGAGAGGAAAAAATAAAGCTGTTTCAGTCAGCCTCTTTCCTAGTGAAAGCTCAGGCCCTCAGGCCTCATTTAGGAGACTTTAACATCTGTCTGTACTTGTTCTTGCAGCTGAGACAGCAGCTGACTTGACCTGAGGGTTTGTGATCACTAATCTGATCAAATTTAACAAACCTGTTCTTAGAAAAAACTTCTCTGGCAACACACAAAGACTTTCAGTTGGACATAAATAAAGCTAAATTCTACTACAAGTGAAGTCAATGGTATTTAAAGGAGACAGTATGTTTTATTTAATCAATTTATGAAAATGATTTATGCATGCCAATCTGACAACACCTCCCCTTACTTAAGCCCTTACTTGAGCTGACCAGATCCTTCTACTGAGGTACTCTCGCTGCCAACCTCCTTCAAACAAACCAGCAGCCAAACACCTTCACTTACCTCGTCCTGCTTAAACTTGGTGCTACTTAACACAAGAATGAAGCTGTTACCGTATAAATGGTTGATGAGAACTTATATCTCTGCAGTTAAACTAAATAGCTGGTCCCCTGGTATTCCAGTGAGGGGCTACATTTTTATTTGATTTTAGTTTATCTATTTATTTGTCTATTCTTTTTATTATTATTTTTATCTCATTTTATTGAATTATCTATTTCGAATCTTTCATTTTATATTTGTGTATTAGTAAACATATGTATAGAGTTGTGCATTTGTATGGTTTGGATGTCTACATATGCGCTGTTTATTTGGTGTGTGCTGTATTGTATGCACATTTATGTAAATATTTGTTAAAGTTTTTCTCAGCAATATGTTTACTTCTGTGTAGATTTTATATTTTGTAAAAAAAAAAAATTGGTGCTGATCTTTAGATCCTGGGATTTTGTCTGTCCTGCTGACTCAGAGGCCTGTTGCATGGCTACAGATGGCCCAGAGGGTGGGCTACATGTGTTAGTTGATGTGTCATATTATGAATCTACTGTGGGCCAACTGCTGTGAATTAACTCACTGGAGTGACTAAGAGCTGGATCAGTTACTCTTCTTACCCAGAGGTCTGTTACAACCCCATTTCCAATGAAACTGGGACGTTGCGTAAAGTGTGAATAAAGAAAGAAAACAATGATTTACAAATCCTTTTCAACCTATATTCAATTGAATACACCACATAGACAAGGTATTTCATGTTCAGACTGATACCTTATTTTTTGCAAATATTCAATTATTTTGCCCCTGTCCCAAAATACTTGGGACAGAGTCAAGTAAAGTCTGGGAAAATTAAGGAATGTTCTAAAAACACCTGTTTAGAACATTCAGCAGGTGAACAGGCTCATTGGAATAAGTGAGGGTCATGATTGGGTATACAGTAAAAGAAGCACCCCTCTTACCAAATTAGCATAAGAGTTGTGTTTATCCCATGAGTTTATTTTTTCCTCGTGTCAAGGGGCCCCATGCAAAAATAAAACTTTTACAATGACAAACTAGAAAGTTGGAACATCAAATTTTAAGACGAATAAATTAAACTTTCCAGTCAGCTGTATCTCAAGAGACGGGCTTGATTCTGCATTTTAAGGTGTTCCATTAACAGCACAGGCAGTTGACTGTCTCTGAATGTTATGTGTGGTGTTACTACAGAATGCCATCACAAGGATTCTTTTGTATTTCTGAATGCAGCAGCACACCAACAGGCTCTCCCACCCTGACTCTGCTGTGACAGCACAACAGCTTCTTCATACAACTTGTTCCTCCTCTTTGAGAACCACCCTGTCCTCGCTTCTTTAAAATAACACATACTTATCAAATTGTTCATAGCCACATCCTTATTAATCATCTTTACACTCAACCACCTCCCCATTCAATTACACGTGATCATAGTTCCTCCTCACTTAAGTAGGACAGAAACACTGTTCTAATAACTACCTGCAACAAGCATACAATGCAAATAAAACTCTTGACAAAGATTATTCCATGTTTGATTGGTGGAACAAAGTGAAAAGTATTCAAAAAACATTTAGCAGCAAAGTTTAAGAGTTTAACCAACCATCTGTGCTTGCTTACTTAAAATCTGTTATGCTAATCAAGTTGTGCCACCTTCCTCTCAAACAAAATATGATCAAGGCATGTTGCGGTCTAAAAGTACCAAGTACTGTTCAGAAAAATACTGATCCTGTTCAGCGTGCTGAAATGCTCTTTATTTGGTTCCCATTCCCATGATCTTCCTGCTGATCCTACGAGTACCACAACAGTGTCTTTTCTGTCAAACCCCCTCTTCAGAGAGGGTTTTGTGTTTTGTGCAAATATCCTGGTCAGCACTTCTCTTATTCAGAAAATGGAACTCCTTGTCAGAGGGTAAATGAAAACCACCACCAGGTAGGCCCATTCAATGAGAACATTTTCAACGGGCAGACAAAAAGACACTCAAACATTACATTGTGTCTATTTAGTTGCATCACTGACCAGTTTACCTCTTTGCCCATTCATCAAAAATCTGTGGCAACACAGTACCGTAAATTAGACACAATTTGACATGACTAAAAAATTTAGTTTATCTAAATTTTATATAAAATTCAACACTGCTGAACCTTCAATATGATTGATTTGATGAACACTGCCCTCATTTGAATGCAATTGAGGAAAGTGAATTTCTCTTCTGCTATCTAAAGACTCAAGAAATCCAAACTGAAGAAAACATTCACACCTCCACTCTGGGAAATTCTCTGAATTAACTCATGACTGAGTTAAGGAATGTCTTTGGAGCTACTGTCTATTGGCTGAAAAATCAAAAACCACCTGAGTGGCCACATAAAACATGAATTTGTTAGAAAAAAAATTGGTTGACTGCAAAAACACTTATCTTACCAAAGACGACAAGGATGAAGAGCAAGGTTGCCACTCCAGCTGTGATGTAGAACATAACTCTTATGTGATCAGCCAGCTCGTCTAAGTTGTCCACATTTGGCACAAGGATAGGAGGCACCAGGAACCCAATGGCGATACCCAGCTGCAAGAAAAGTAACATATAACTCATAACTGTTTTCTAGACAATATAAAATTAGATTAGCTGAAAAAAAGAGGAATTGTTTTTAACTTTGAACCCTATTTACCAAAAATAAAGTTAAAATGTTTGCCTCTGATGTCAAGCTAAGAATAATTTTTATAACTAATTAGGTAAGCTTTCAGCACCTTAGTGGCAAAAGCTCATGCTTACACTTGCTTAGATTATTGTTAGCTACTTAAAACTTTGCAAGCTAAGAATTCCAACCTGTTCGGTCACATTCTGCAATACTATCAAACAGTCTTGTAATATTAGACATTAGTCAGATTTCAGATCAGTCACGATTTTCTTCTCTTGCCAGTACAGCCAGCATCATCAAAATAATATTAGTCATATTTCTGGTATTTTTACATTAGAAAAAATGGAACAGACTACTATGACAGTATATTATATATACAAACTAGCCTCACCCTGAGTTTTGAAGTTTTTGGTGTAAGCTGATTTACATGACCAACAAAATAGTTTTACAAGTCTGTTGAAATAATGTTGTTGTTACACAGCTTTGAGTACGGATTATTATGTAATTTTAAAAGATATTCTGTCTTATCAAGAGCATATCATATGGCAATACCTATTTTAGTCTATATCTTTAGTATTCAAATAGATGTGAAATCAGTTTTGACCATCAGTTTCCGCCAGAGACTACTTTGCATGAGCATGACAGTGGACTGTACTGTATGAAAGACAATCATATTTTCCTATAACTATTTCTTTTTCAATTGCAATATGAACAATATCAATATCAACAGCATCTCTGTCATCTGTTTCACTCAAAATTCGACAATTTGGAAAGGATTGTAACATTAAACTGGCTACAACAATACAGAGAACCACATACAGGTTTCAACAAATGGTTAACACAATATCCCTCGGCCCCTCACACCAAGACACTAGAAGTCTTACACAACTTTGGCATCCAGTGCAGCCCTGCATAATCTACAGATGGCTCTCAGACAGACTGGCTTAGTGAACAGAAAAAAGTATTGTAGTATTCAGACGAACCTGGTTTCCAAGAACTCCTATGGAACAAGCCGTGGAAACCTCTTTCTCTCCAAACCACACTGAAGCAAGGTAAGAGGGTATACCAAGGACAAACACGGTGGCTACAGAGCAAATAAATTGGCCAAAGAAGGTGACTGGGAAGAATTCAGGACTGGCACTACCAATTTTTATCCAAGCACCAATGCAGTTAAATGCTGCCCCAACGAGGACCACATCCCGGATCCCCCTGTTGTCCAGGAGCCAGAGGACAGGCAATATCAGAGGGATGTAAGTGAGGAGGTAGATCATGGACAACCAGTCAATTGCCAAGGAGCCAATGTTGTAAAATCGCACGAATATATTACTAATAATGCCATACTGAAGCCACATGAAGGAATTACTGGCTGAAACACAGCTGAACAGAAACAGCATGACCCAGCGGCGATGGTAAAGTTTGGCCTCACTCTTTGGAACCAGCTCAGCTTGGTCAGAGTGCAAAGCCTCGACGTCTAACCGTGAACTGATGGAGATGGCTCTGCCCAAAGGTCCTGGACTCCACTGCAGCGAAGCAAAGCCTGGAGCGATATTCTTTGCAGCTTTGGACCCAGGCCATTCTTCAACACCAAGACCAGGATTTGCATGGTTGTCTTTCAAAGTATTGTTTTGTGGCATTTTCACCTTCCTAGAGTGGGCCCACACAGTGTGAGAGGTAAGGGGGCTTAAACTTTAAGAGCTTGTGTCCGGACAGCTTGCCGTCCTGTGTGCTAACTGCCTGTTGTGAAAAGACGCTTTATACGAAGACAGCGGAGAGCAGAGAGTGAGTGCAGTTGGAGTTACTGGAGTCCATTCACAACTCACATATCTGCACATATCTTCAGACCTGTCATGTGATGTTAATACAGAAAATCTTCCAATTCCACCTAGACCACTCCTACAAACTCAGGCCTTTGGAAGCCTTTGTCTGAGTAAAAACAAGGATGGGGAGAAAACTAAACATGTTCCTCTGTTGAACTTTAGTTTACTTTTCTGTTAACAGTAACTTATTTTTACCTCTGTTTTGCCACGGCATGTTAAACAGTCAGAGAATTTGTTATTTATCAACAAAAGATCCCTGTACAGTTGCTTGAATGTTTCATTTCTGAAGTTCATTCTTTGACATTCTGCTTAAAATATTTATTTTACCATGGACCTTGAATGAATTATGTCATGTAATTGTAACTTCTGTGTGAAAGGCAAAAAAGCCATTTGTAAGGAACAAAGTAACCTCTGACACAACACAATATGGGGACTGTTTGCAACAGCCATAGGCTCAACTGTCTTGTAAATGGACACATCTGAGAAAGCTGTTTCTCATGCACAAAAGATAGAAGCCCTCTGCTGTCAAAAAAAACCCCTCTGAGAACTCATCAGGCTTTATGCAGGAGTCAGCAGGTACAATGTGAAAATGGCTGTTTGGAAGTTTATTCAATACAGAGCTATTGTGTGTTCCAACTTTAGGCCTGCATGCTGCTGTATTGAGAGTTACACAAAGCAACTTTTCCTGGACTGAATGATGACTTTTTGGTGACATTTCACTGAACTGTAAGTTGACTCAAGTGTTGTTTGGAGAAACTCTTTGAATGTCAGATTTGATACTTGTTACTGATACAGTGGCACGATTCTGATCTTTGAAATCCTGTCTGCTGGTCTGGTGCCTTCCCAAATTTTGTTTTTAACATGAAATATACAGTCAAATTAAATTTTCAATGTAAATTAAAAAGCACTAAAAAACAGCCCTATGGGTATGGCGTACAGCCTGGTTTTATAGTTGATGTTTATATAGCCAGGAAAAAAACTCACTGAGATTAAAAATGTCTTTGTCAGGCTTGTCAGGCAGCAGCATCAATGTTTCAGACAAACCGAGGGCAGTCTTGCATTTATACGTAATACAAAACATATGATTACAAAACTCTCAAATGCATGAGAAAGATTGATTAAAATATATATGTTACATATTCTATTCATTAGGATTTAAAATTGAGTACATACCACTTTGCCCTCCCCCTCATTGGGCCAACCATATGAAGGAAGACCAGACTAACAGTAGCAACTCAAGCAGACAGTCCAAAAGTGTCCTGAGACATATTACGTCCTCAGGGGAAGTGATATACTGACAAACCACTCCACAGTCAAAAGTAAACTGTTTGACATTTCAACACCCAGTTGTAAACATGTCTACTCCCTGGAATTATCTGACAATCCTTGGGGGTCAGGACCCAAAGATTTGGCATTACTGATTTAAGTATCTTGAGCTGCTTACAGCTTCAAAATATGCATTTAAATGTGGTACAGACAAAACGTTTTGCTCTGTTATTTGGCATCAATTCTTCTATGACAGAGGTCACACCAGCCTTAGCATGGTAAATGAGTTCCCTCCCTCCTTAAACTGGTGTCTTTAGTGTCTTATATCCATCAAATTTGCAAAAGACATGTAGAGTTAGCCATGCGTTTCATGCAAATGACTTCTCAGGAACTTCGAGTTTATATAGGATCGTTAGTGTGCAAAGATCTCCTTTTAATATGTTAGGCATGCTTTTGACATGGTAAAATAAATATTTTCCTTCATCCGAGTTTGATAAATTGGTGATTTATTGGTTGTGAGCTACAATCCATGAAGTGCTACAAGTGCTAAATCGGGTCACTGGTGACAATATGAATGAATTGTTTTACCCTACTATCAGACGAATCGTGATTTCTGTCTGCTTTATTCTCGCACTATCAAAAACAATTAGGTCTAAACATAAACTTGGTCGCCTGGTCGTGCGTAATTACGCAAACGTGCCAAACAGATGAGGGGATGTCCAAAAGATCAGTGGACGACTATAACACAAAGCTATAAATGGATGATCGAGTAGGTCGAGGCTTTACTTGACCTGGTTACTGACTGAGAAGAAAAGACTCTGTCCACATCCTACCTGATTTCCGAAGACACCGATGGAGCAGGCTGTGGAAACCTCCTCTGAACCAAACCAAACCGACGCGATCCTGGACGGCATCCCGAGGATGAACACCTGCGCACACGAGCAGCAAAACTGGCCCAGAAATGTGACAGCAAAAAGATTAGGTCTGACGCTGGCCACCTTAATCCATGTTCCCGCACAGTTGAGTGCGGTAGCCACGAGCGCGATGACCCGGAGCCCCTTTTTGTCCAGCAGCCAGGTGACCGGGAAAATGAATGGGATATAAGTGAGCATGTAAATCATAGACATCCAGTCTATGGTGAAGGCATCGACGTTGTAAAACTTCATGAAAATGTTGTTGATAATGCCATACTGGATCCATTGGTAGGAGTTGCACAGTGAATAGGAGCTAAACAGGAGGACGATCAGCCAGCGCCGCTTGTACAGACGGGTGGGTCGCTGTCCTTCTTTCCCGTCCTGCTCGCACTGATTCCCAGCTCGCGTCTCCACGTCACCCGTCTCCGGCTTAACATGGTTTTCGGTGTCCGCCTTCGTTTCATCTTGGGTTAGTTTAGCGATTTCTGGCGCTTGTTTCTCGCCCATGTTATACTAGTGTCCTCGATGCTCTCATGGATTGTGAAGTTTACGCTTTATATTTCACAGAAAGTTGCAGACAGTCGCTCTGTTTCGCGGGTGAGCAGTAACCCTCAGCGTTTCCTCTGGAACCGTGACAACAAGCACTCTCACAACTTCATGCCTTCAACCAAAAGTAAAAGATCAGTCATAGTCTGTCTGAAATATCCTCTCTTTTTACCGGGATCTCTAAAAACTAAAAAGTTTGTCCTACTCTCTTTGTCAGTTATTTCATTTCCTCTTCGAGTTTCCGTAACCCAACGAATCGAGTTTACGCATACAGCCTGTACAGTTTGAATAAATATGAGACATATGTAATTTCATTTCCCTTTATGTCGGAGGTTTCCGAGTGTTAACACGTGTGGGAGCGTCCAGAGTGACCCTCCACCCGGACCTGAAACCCGCTTTAAGTTCTTGAAACAAGCCGGAGGCTCAAGGGCGGAGTTTCGTGTTGTGTTCTCTGTAGGCCTATTATTTGAACAGCCTGTAAAACTCATATCAGACAATTTTAATGCTCACATAGCCTACGATTCTCCCCTTTTACAGTGAATTCGGTGGGGGATTTACGTGTGAGACAACTTTAGTCCAACTTTAGCCTCAATATGTTGCGGCTGTAACGACGTATATTTTTAGTTTAAATTAAGAGATAATGCCATTGTTAAAATGTGGAACGAATAAAGCTCGAATTGAGATCGAGGGAACATATTTTTATTCGTCTAGGACAACTTTAAATGAGACTTTTGTACCTCACGACAGACTGAAACCTTCGCCTGACTTAAGGTGGCCAGCGCCATCTATCGGTCTTCAGTCATCAACACAAGAGAACGGTATAAAATAACTAACGACGTAATAAATACATTAAAAAATAAGACAAAGGACCAAAGTAGATCCAGTAAAAGGCATCACATTTAATAAATATCTTTGCTGGTTCTTTTGACATATGCCAGCATTTTCCCAGTGCACAAGTTAAGACCCCTTCACTGCCCGTTCCTCCTCCTTTTTTTGGTTCATTTTGGCCATTTTCTTAAGGATCTTGACTTTACATTCTCTTTGTCCACAATCAAAATTGTCAAAAGCTCCTGAGCGCTAACCATCTACATTTACACACTGAAACACATTAAACACATGAGAAATTTAAAACATGAAAGAAGTGCTCCCAGTAATGTGGAAAATAAGCAATTTACAAAAATACTATCTTCAGTGCCCCAAACATACAGAGGGTCGTTTTTTGTTGTTCTGATGTAAACATAGACTGGTAGATAATTCTACTGAGTTCACATACTGATACAAAACAGATGAGAGCAAAGGCGTGAGCAAAAACAAAATAAATACTCTTGAATACTGCATGGTGTGGTTTGGGCTCCATACTTTCATTGGCTGGCGGACATGTTGAATGATGATTTACACTTATAGACACATCTCCACTTAGTCTCTCTTTCTATATTGAGGTCAGTCGTCTGTTCACAGCAGGTCCTGGGTCAGATCAGTGCTGGTAGTGTGGTACAGTGATGTGCTGGTGGTAACTGCTGTGATGAGGAGGGTACAGGTGGTCTGAGGAGGTCTGAGGAGCCAGGCCGGTGCACAGAGGCTCGTGGCTGCTCAGCACAGATGACAAATACTTGGCCTCCTCTGTCAGTTGCTTCACCTCCTTCCTCAGGGCAGCATTCTCCTTCTCCAGGTTCTCACTCTCCTTCAAACAAAAAAAGGGAGGAGATGTTTGAGCACAAATGCCATTTCTTAGCTGCCAAAAGGGGTCTGCTTGTGTGGTTGTGAATCTAAATCACATATAAGAAATATACGTTTCTGGACAGAACATCCATTCTGCAGCATTAACACACTGTCTTGCTGGTATTTCCGCATGTTTGTGGACTTTTTTCCTGATGTAAATATAGGTACTTTTTTGCCTAATATTCTTACATGCGTTTGCTAAAGGTTGGACCACATCAGTCTTTTGAGTCGTCAAACAATTTGGTCTACATTAATTTCTGTAAAGACTTAAATAACTTGGCTCTGTTGTTGTGCTCATTTGTGTTCTGAGGAGCTTTCTTTCCTTGGGACGTTGGTGTTCCCTTGACTTTGAATGTCGCACCACTGAAAAGGCTGACATTACCAAGAAATTTTGACCTCACCTACCTTTTTCACATGGCCAATTACAATTAAATTACTGGCAAATCTCTGACTTTTCCTCGGGCATCTTATCATCAATTTAAAATTTTGAATGGCTGTGTGTATGTAATGTTACCTATTAAAAATATGGCAATCTGAAACTATGAACTTAGTGAGCTTTTGTAAACTCAATACTGTCCAAAACTTCACTGAAGGTAATTCAGGTTCCAATAACTCAACAAACATTTATAGTGAGTCTGGACATAAAACGTGAAACAGATTTACTGTGATCCATCAGCATGATCAAAACTTGTATGCTCTCAATACCGCTTGGTTTCAATCACCCCTAGCCTGAGCATTATACAATCCAAGCCAAGGATCTCCAGTGTATTTATAAAGGAATGATGCACAAACTAGCATAATACTTAATTATTCCATGCCCCAGCCAGAGGCTAATTAAAGTGGGAGTATTGTGCTTTGGTGTCCATACTAGATGTACGCAGAGTTTCAAAGCATGAGATAAATAAATTTTGTCACAATCCTAGAAAATAAATGTAAACTGCTTAAATTTCAGCCAAAAGCGAAATTATAGTTGTGTGAAGTTTACTAAAATTCTGACCTAAGAATTATAGACTTACTGGCTATCTGAGCTTCCAGCAAAGCAGAACAGCCTGATCCCAAAAGTGTGGTGAGGTGACACCATACACTGTGTATAGGATATACACCATAACATATTCAGTCTATGAGCTTTGCCCTTGGCCAGCCTCTGGAAAGCCTCTAGAGAGGTGGTCAATCAGAAAAAAGTAGGTATGAGGAGGGGGGACCTTAAAGAGACAGCAGCTAAAATAAAGCATTTTAGGCCGAGGCTGAAATAATGTTTTAATACACGACTGTAAGAAATTTGAGAATTTGTTCTTTCTGAAAATCATGTAAAGATATTAAAGAGGTATCAGAAAGGAAATACGGAGTCTGAAAAAATGCATAATACCCCACCTTTAAAATTTACAAAACGTACGGTATATTTTTTCTCTAAATACTGTTACCATGTCAGTGTTATGGCCATGATTCTTTGACGTTTTTATACTTGAATCTTGTGGTCATCTGTTATGCATTTTTGTGTTTAAAATGCTTTATAATTCAAGAAAATGTCAATGTCAGGTCATGTCCATGATAATGGACTGTCAGTGTTCAAGTCAGGCCATCAAAAATGTCTCTGTGAAAAAATGATGATAAACTATGAAAAAATAGTATTCTTTAAAAACAGCCAAACGTGGTGGAAGGCTGTACGATTTGTCGTGCATGAAAGATAAAAGAATTAGTTTTCTGTCAGGGTTAACTTCAGATGTGCTACCATTACCACAGAACCAAACACTGGGGAGGGGTAGACTCACTGTGCCCCTTGTGTGCAGATACAGCCATTTTAAGGCATCTTCTATAAGGCTGTGAGGTAAGCCTGAATCAAAGAAGGGAACAATAGGTTTAATAATGAAAAAAGTGCAGCCTGTAGTTTGTCTGTGCAAAAGAGAAATACAAAATAGTTTGTATTTTAAGGAAGTATAAGTACCTACAAACGTTTAATGCCCGAACGATATGGTAACATACAGTATGTTGAGAAACTACGGAAAAAACAATGCACAAACAGACAAGAAAGCAAAAGGAAAAGGCACTCAATTGATGTGTTTTGTTCTGGTAGATCTTAGAAATTTTCTGAAACAAATAATTTCTTAACAATTTAACTTAAATTTAAATTCTAAATACGGGTAAATCCAAAGATGAGACCAACACACAAAAAATTGCCAAAGTTGAGGACGACCAATCTAAAACTGTTACTAGGATCACAAAGTCTGCAAGTAAACAATGTCAAAGTTGTTTGCAATGTGGCCCACAATAGTTAAACTAGCACCATCAGCCTATGGCATCCTTGTAGTTTAGCGTCCACATCTCCGTGCTGCCTACAAATTGCTCAAGTCTAGTAATTATGACAGTTTTAACTTGGCAAAGCCAACAAATAACCTTATCTCCATTTGCATCTCTAAGTATGCCATGTGTAGAGATGCCATCTGTCATTTGTGCATTATAGCATTGTGGCAGTAGCCATTTTTTCATTTGACCCATTATTCTGGTGCCAACTGGCAAGGGTTTTTATTGCTGTCAACTAAATTTGCATCTTAGAAGAGCTACTGTTTCATGAAAATGGAAAATCACACATAAATATAGTATTCTTGTAAATAAATGTTTAGACTTATTTCTGTAAAAGATTGTAGAGCAGGGCTTTGTCATTTAAATTCAACTTCACACACACAACCTTTACACTATGAGCAGCCTGCACATCACCCACACCACAAACAGAAGAGGTATCAAAAGAACTTCTCTAAAGTGCCTATCTGATGATGAACTATGTAGAGCAAACTGCACGTAATTTTTCTGGGGCTGTTGTGGGAATAGCAGGCGAGAAATCTCCCACTTGGTTAATGAAAAGGTCATCTAACCATGGCCTAAAGATCATAATAACATTTATTTGTAGGCCTTAACTGTCACAGGAGCTTTGGGCAAACCCCTGCACATGCGTCACTTAGCCAAATACAGCCCACTGCTATCAGCGCCTTACAAGAAGTGACTGCTTTTTTCTCCCCGACTGCCCACGACGTACAATTTCAAGCTCAGTTACACTGAAGAAAAAATTACTACTGAGGAAACAGGAAATAAGCCGCAGTGTCATAGAGAGGGAAAATTCATCTTCCTGTTTATCTATTGAGACGATGAAAGTAAAACCACAGACTCTGCTCTGTGGTCCCCTGGTGTTCTTTGTGACTGTGACACAATTTAAAGAGATCAATGATATACAACATACTTCACCAGAAACACTCAAATCTAAGGATCTACTACTGCCCACACTGTGGTTTTTTTAATAGGTCAAAATCTTTCTATCTCATCTGATTAAGTTCACAGTAACAGCTGCTCTAACCAGCCTGGTGTCAAAATAACAAGTAACAACATGCAGACATGGTTAAAGATATTTTGTCATTTTGGTAAAAAGCTAAAGAAACCGAAAAATGTGCTATCTCTCATTCACAGACAGACTGACTCACCCTGTAGACTGGCCATTTACCTTTCTTTGAAACAATCCGCACTGAAGGATCATAGGGGGTGGGGGGGCATAAACAACCTTGCACACTACTTCTGTTATGAAATTCAGTGCTGCAGTCTCTGGCTCAATTCTGCAGCAAAAGGGAGAGATTGCCCACACGTGCTAATTTATTCCTGAAGCTTCTGCAAACACACAGAGAAGCATCCAAGTGTGCAGCCCAACAGAAGCCATGACACATCGCCACATGGTCAGGTAGCATCTTGTAAATATAGTACAAACTGTATCCTTGAGGACTGAAAGTGCTGCATGAGCACAGAGAAAGCACCACAGACTGTTACTGTAAGTTTGTTACCATACATAGAAATGAAAATTGATCACGCTGCACAATGTAACCTAACTCTTTTACCCTCCAGCATGAGAATACTGAGAGGACAACTTGACAAATCTTTGCGCAGTTATTTGCAAAGTTATTCCCAAGTCCTACTGTATATTTTAAATATGGCCAAATGTCTGAGTATAATCTGATTTGCAACCAGCGTACAGCACATTAAACCTTTTAAAAGGAAGTATGTTGGTGACAAAAACCAAATCAATTTACCGTTTTTGGTAGTTCCGCTTAAAATTCTCCATAACTTGACGTACAGAGCATATGCACACAACCTTAAGTTGCTTGCTTATGTCTGTGAAAGTAAATGTCATTGATAAAATGTGTTGCTTTCAGTATTGAATGGCACATGTTGAAGGGAGATGTATACTCACCAAATGTAGGCTGTCAGCTTTCTGAGTTTGCCTCATTCTGCTCTTCTGAGCAGCGATCCGGTTCTTCTCTCGCCGCATCACCTTCTTTGCATCATCTGAGGAGCTCTAACAAAGTACAAGAGACACAGTTAATCTGAGGTATGACATTTACAGCAAGTGCCGACCTAAACACTTTTCTGTGACAGTTTCCTTCCACTTCAGACAGTTTTAGATAAGACATGCTTACATTTACACCTAATGTGAAGGGTGAGGTCAGGGAGTGGCTGAGTCATCGGTTAGTAAAACACACGCCCTGTTTCATGTCCTGAACGCTTAATTGTCTTGGTATCGTAATAACTAATCTCATCTGAAAATGCTAAGTCAGTTGCACATCAAAGAGACAAAAGATTAAGAATATAACGCCTCACAAACTGCCACTGAAACATCCAAAACTGCTGGAAATGAGTTCATCCACATTAACTAAACATCTCAGCTTGCAACACATCCAAAAATGAGAGAGAGAGTGACTTGACTTCTGTAGTGCTCTTTGGCATGAAAGGTGGCAAAAAATGTGCTGCAGACTGATACACGTGAAACCAGTCACATGCACTGAAACACAGTGTTCACCACGCTTTGTGTTCCTGACAGCTCTCAAATCATTCACAGTTTTAGGACGTGCAAAACTAAAGGATTCCCACTACTTGGACAAGTGATGCATTTTCTAATTCACAAAAGCCTACACTTGGAGGCGAGTCATGCCTGCAGCCCATGTGTGCAAGTGAAACTCTGAGAAACTGTCAAAGAGTCAACAGTCTTTGTTGGCTTACTCGACTGTTTCTGCCCACCAAAGTTGCATAAGACACAAGATTTAGCTTAACTATGTGACATTTGATCGTAAGATTTCTACATGAAAAACATGTTTTTAGGTACGTAAGTAAAAACAAAAAAAGAAAACTTAGTAAAAATAAATTCTTTAGAGTGTAGAGCACACTTACCGGCCTGCTTCCAGGTGATGGGGACTTGTAACTTGTGTCATTGCTGTCAGAACCCTGAGCCATAGCCAACCACCGCGACTGAAACCGTATGTCTTTGTCCACTTCTGCTTTGTGTTTTTGACTGTGCGTGTGTAGTATATGTGTGTGTGAGAGAGAAGGAAAGAGAAAGCCTGTGTAGCAGAACGAGTGCTGAGAACAACTTGTCTTAATGAGTGTCGTTCTTCCCTCTTTTCTTTCCCTCTCTGTCACTCCTCCTCTCTCTCTCTCTCTCTCTCTTTCTCTCTCTCTCTCTTTCTCTTTCTCTCTCTCTCTCTGACGAACACACACTCACACTCTGTGAGACTAGCTGTCTACCTAATTAGCTGTCTGATGTGGTTTCTGGTAAGAATCGGGGTAAGTTGCATTAGACTGGAAGTCACATGTCTGGTGGAAAGTTAGGCACATAAGGTAAACTTGTAAAGTCCAGAAAAAAAACAAGCTGAAGAGTTAAAACTGTTTCAATAAATATACATGGGTGGAGATGTTGCCAACCTCAAAAAAAAAAAAAAAACATTGAACTCACCAACCTTCAACACATGTAAAAGAAAGAATAATCGCTAGTTGAAGTTATTTTTATAGGGCAAAATATAGAAATAAAGAAAAATAGTGAAATGTGGTAAAATGGAAAAATGTAGAAAATAGTTCAAAACATTTTTTAAGAGAATGTTCCTCCTGTAGGACAACTGATTTACCTTTCTGGATACAAATTTTTCATAAACATTGCTTGGGTTTGTGTGGGTGTGTATACGTGTATGTGTATAGGTAAACAATTTGTCAGGGTGCAAATGTGTTAGACTACCACGGGCATTCCCTCTTCCTCTTTTTTTAGCCATCATGTTTCGACCAAATCGTCAAGAGACAGTGCATCCTTGAAGACCTCATGGATGACCGACTCATGAATATTTACAAATGCTTCATGGTAATTTCTACAGTTTCTTTCATTGCATCACACCAGCTGCATTAGGATGAAACAATAAGGTGGTGCTAAGGCATTGAGAAAAAGCACAAGGGGGCCTCCAAAACCCCACAAGGAATTCCCTCTATGTCTTTAACTCTAAATGACTCTGTTGAGATGTTGAACTGAGGGGAACCTTCAAGAAAATGTACATTCTGACGAGGCTGTGTTTGTTAGATGTAAATGGTTTTGGGAATAACGCATGCTGGGAAACCATGAAATATTAGGGCTTTCATGTAAGACAGACCAAGCAGAAACACACTTTTGTGTTTGACAAATATCCCAGCTTTACCTGCACCAAAATCTACAGTGAAGTCAGGGTCAACTTTGCAAATCTACCCCTGTATCAACTTGTGTAATATCTTCTTTGCCCCTATCACTAGGTAGCATTTGGTGATGCAAGAGCAAGATATTTTTCTTGCTAGGAAAGAAAAAAAAAAAGAAGATTCAGGACCAAAACAGCTTTGCTTGGCAGAACAGCCCTCCCACACAAAAACATGTTCCACCATCACAGGAATTTTGAAGAGCTTGGGCTGGGGCAGACATCTCTGGAGCTTGGCATTTAATGCTGTCCAAGAGTGTTGAGACTGTAAAAAGAAAAAGAGAAAGAACAGAGAGGAAAGCTGATTAGTCAAAAGGCACAATACAGTACAAATATAGAAAAACAAAACAAGTTAATGCCTTTAACTGAGTGCGGCTCAGTTTCTGCATCTTTATACCGAATGACACTCAGTCCTACATGGGCTCCACAGAATCTGCATTTGGGTCCTTACTAATATTGTTTTCATTACTCAATATGTAAAGGATGAGCACCAGTTGGCCCTCTGTTTGGACACACATGCAGCAGCAATGATCTTCATTGCAGCATTTGCTGGTTTGACTCCCAGTCAGGACCATTTAGTCAACTGATCTTTATATAGTGCTATTATTATTCACTAAGACCCAACATCAAGATACAATATGATTAATACATCTCATCTAGTGAGCTACTCTTATGCCTTCTTTATTCACCATCACGAAACACTTTGCAGCATTCAGCAATTACAGCTACAGACAAGGCAAATCTTTATTTTAACAGGCTGAAACATGAAGCACAACCCAACGCTCATTCACTGCTACTGTGTTGGGATTGAAAGAGGAAAAGAGGGAGATGCAGAAAATTGAGAGATAAAAAACACGAACAACAATAAACACAAAAATAAGATAAGAGAGAAGATACGATAACTTTCTCCTTTATTAATCCCACAAGGGGAAATTCCCATTTACAGTTCATCCTTTCCAAGAATACAGTAGACAGATAAATACAGGGTAACAGGAACTGTCGGATTGTGTACCCTAAAGTCTAAACACAGAATGTGTTTCCACATCACTGATGTTAATGTCAAATCATGAAAGAACTAACATGATATGACAATTCTCACTCCTGTGCTTCAGGCATTGTTTATTGGAAAAACCCCTAAAGAGACATTTACTGAGATAGCAACCTGAGATGCCCTCATTTGTGGTCTCTCTTCCTTTGAAATGACCGTGGGAGGTTTCTAATAAACACCGAATAACTATGAGCGCAAAGACTCACGTACACACTGATGACTGCAAAAAAATCTGATTAGTGAATTTTACAAAACACAATACTTAGTTCAAATGAAAAGCAATATTTGAGTCACTGTAGACATATGTAAACTTTACTGTCTGTGTAATCAGACATTATAGACGAGATATTTGAACCCATCCACAATTTATTTATTGTATTACATAAATCTTTTTGACCAATATTCAGACTTTTTATAACTCAATGTATTGACTACACGTTCATTTGCCAGACGTGTGGTTTGTGGTTATCCACAGGTGTATAGTGCTTGTCAGGGGAAAAAGAGAAGAGGATAAAAAGCCACTGTGTAGACCTGGGAAACTACTGAGTGGTTAAATCCCCCACCTTTATAGACTCATATTAAAATCAGAAATATTTAATGAGGTTGGTTAGCACGTTTTGAGGAAGAGACATGTCTGCTTTTGAGGCCACTAAAGTTACTCACAAATGCTGTGTTGTTCAGGAGTTAGGTTAGGCCTGGAGCTGACATGGTATGTTCGTAATCTTTATTTTCTGTGCAGACTACATTTTTGTGTGTGCTTATGAAGATGAACAATACTTTGTTAGGTTTATATTTCAACAGGAATAATTGGACTATATTATTTTGGGTTTTAAGAATTAAGCTCATGGTAATTATTATTTACCATTGGTTTTTCATTTGAGTTACATGTTTTTGGTGTGTGTGTGTGTGTGTGTGTGTGTGTGTGTGTGTGTGTGTGTGTGTGTGTGTGTGTGTGTGTGTGTGTGTGTGTGTGTGTGTGTGTATTGTTGTATACAAATAAAAATGTAAATGGTGTAAATGTTGTGGGATTTTGAGTATCAGCTATAATCTGACATTCAACAGGGTAATCTTTCAGCTCTTAACACATCCAAACTTCTATGTAGCCTTAAAGAGATATCTATCTTGTTGGCAATTCATGCTAGCAGCACCTTTTAACTTATTGTAAGAAATTCTTTTTACCCACACAAAACAGTGAATCGAATGATATGACATAAAAATGATATTTCAATCTACAAAAGGCCCACAGTGAATCTTACTGTCACTGAGCACCACCAGAGCCTCTTCAACTACAGCTAAAAAACCAGAGCTAGCAAGCTACAGCTAGCACTCATGATCATGTGTTTGGAGGCACCTTTGATACTGTTTTAGGTGGACTTTTCCACTGTCTAACTCTTATGAAAGGCCAAGGACATTCTTCTTTTTGTGCCGACAGACTTTATCAATCTATCTACACTACGGGCAAAAAGTTTGGAAGCAAGATCAGATTTGTACAAAAAAAATCATAGATTCATTAATATACTTTGCAACACAATAAACATGACTATTGTGTAAAGAGTAACATATCAGAAGACATTTTGACTATAATTGTTAGGTATTTGAGTTATTGTGGCTTAGACTTTGCTTTCTTTAAAGTAAACTCCCCTGGCTTTAACAACAGCTTGGCATATACCAGGCATTCGTTCCATAAGTTTTCTAAGGTATGTTCCAGGGATTGCATTCCAAGCTTTCCTAAGTTCATTAAAAAGAGACTGCTAGTTCATGGGACGCGCCTTTCTGACCGATCGATCCAATTCATCCCGCACAAGCTCTGTTGGAGAAAGGTCTGGAGACTGAGGGGGCCAAACCATCTTTTGAAGTACACCTTCCTCTTCTTTTTTGTCAGGGTAACCCCGACAGAGCTTGGCAGAGTGCTTAGGGTCATTGTCTTGCTGCAAAACAAACTTGTGACCCACAAGTCTGAGTCCAGATGGAACAGCATGGTGCTGGAAGATGGAGTGGTACTGTCCCTTCTTCATGATACTCTTTACTTCAAACAAATCTCCTACTCCATCACCTGCAAAACATCCCCATACCATGGAACTACCACCTCCATGCTGAATTGTGGATGAAACACATGATGCTTTCAGACATTCACCAGTTTGTCTGCGGACATAGACTCTGCGTTTTGAACCAAACAGTGCAAACTTGCTTTCATCGGTCCAGAGAACTTGTTTCTAGTCATCATAAGTCCAATTTTTGTGAGCGTTTGCCTTCTCTTGTTCTGTGGACGAAGTAGTGGGTTTTTTTTGCAGATACACAACCCTTCAGACCAGCCTTTCTCAAACGTCTTTTCACCGTTGTCAGAGATATGGGTTTCGACTTTGTCATGTTGATTTCCTCCCTTATTTTTGGTGCTGTCTTTCGCTGATCTCTCTTACTGGTGACAATGCTATGTTTATCCTCTGCTTTTGTAGTAACTCTCTTTCGTCCAGGTCTTTTTCTATCATCATAACTTCCAGGTTCCTCTAGTCTCTTCAGAGTGTAGTGGACTCCTTTGTTAGACACCATTAGGCGTTTTGCAATTTTATCTATCTATCTATCTATCTATCTATCTATCTATCTATCTATCTATCTATCTATCTATCTATTTGCCAGTCTAAAGTTGGGCTGAAAAGTCAACAGGTTTGGAAACATGGGGTAGCCTCATAATTTGCAAGCTATCTTATGGTGAAATGTGCCAGTGAGTCACCAGCAGAATTGTTAAGGGACACAAAATATGACAGAAACTTACAGAAAGTGTTTCACTAAGCACCTAATGTACCCCCTCTTCTGTGCAGGGTGAGTCATCAGTAGTTTTGTACAGAAATTTGCCTATAACTTCACTTACAATGTTAATTTTTGTTATTTTAAGACCAGATATTTGCATGACAATGAAAAGAACCAACATGCCATAAAGCCTCAGAGAAAAACACTTGAATCTTTGTCAAATGATTTTTAATTTTGACCACAAACCTGCAATTGTTTTGACAAATTTTGCAAATTTCTAAACATAGTTCAAATTAGATGAGTTCTCCTAAGCGATTTGTATCTTGGCTTTAAATGTGCAGCTGAGAGACTTTACAGGAAGTCTGAGGAAAGTTAAAGAAAAAAATCCTTTACATAGTCTACCTGAGAAAATAGAAGCAGATTTTTACACTGCAGACTGTCAACATTATATCAGTGGAAAGCAGCAAGTGTATGGATATTTTGCTATTTACAGTCATCACCATAGATAGGTAAGGTTTCGTTTTTCAAAATCACTGTAAATGTCTGCCATGTGTTCCATGAAACTGAAGAAATCCCTCCACCCCCTTAAAAATGATTTTAAAATAGCCAAACCGAAGAAAGGATGGAAAATTGTGCTCCTGTTGTTAATGTGTCTCCACCTGCAGGACCTTGGGAGAAGTGGTTGTGTGGTTGTTGTTATAGCAGGTATCACCCAGATGGAGGCAGTGTGTGACAGCACAAAAGCTGCCTGGCTCTGTAGCAATATTCTATTGTTATTATTATTATTATTATTATTATTATTATCTTCTTTCTTTTTCTGTTTAGTGGAGACTGAATTTAAAAATTCTTAAGCTTTGGTGTTTAAACCCGTAGAAAGCTCTCACCAAAAATCTTAGAGGAATCAAAGGAAATGATTTCAGACAAATATTCTGGGGTCATCTAGGGACCTGTAAGTCATTGTGGGAATTCTAAACTGAAATTCAAAAGCAGCACAAAGTCAGTCAAGACATTTGACTTGGGGTCATATGAAACTGTTTGACCTTGTTTGTACTGCTGCACCACAAGTGACTGAGGGTGGAACTGCTGAGTGAAGAAGCAGTTAACCTGGACCTCTGCACTCCTCCTTAGGCTCCCCCAGGAGTACCATATGGATACCAAACTTGCAAACACCCAATCAGTGTAGCCCGCTGCAGTTCAGAGCTCCTGAGCTCCTGTCAGCCTCAGCCTCCTGATAGCTTGGGTTACAGATGTGTGCCACTGCACTCGGTGAAGAAACAGAGACAGGGTATGTACATTTTTTTTAATTTAAATTTCCTGTTTAGTTGCAGATTTGACCATTCTACAACAGCAAAGAAGAGTATGCCTGTAATCAGTCTCTTTCCAGATTGGTGACCTAGAAGACCATCAAAAAATCTTCCTGTCTCTCCGAGAAGACAAAAATCTAAAATTTTTAAAAAACAATTGTGGTAAAAGGACACTGATACAGCCAATATTCCAGATAAAATGAGATTAAATGAGAATAAAATTTTGCTTTTATTTTAATTTCCAAGTACATGTTGACTGTTAGTATTGCTTGACGTCGACTTTAAGAAATAAATAGTCAGTATTTAAGTGTAAAGTACTACCTTGAAAGCAATGAACTATCACACTGCTCCGGTTCTGAAGGTATAATTTTCATTGGCACTTTCATTGTATTCCGATTTTTAAAAATAAATGTCTTATAAACGACATTCTTTGTTTTTCTCAATAGATAATGTTGTGCTACTGGAACGAACTGTTGAAGGGCGGTATAATCTTTCCTTTTCTGTTCTGAATGAGGTGGGCTCAGTGCAGTTGTTCCTATGCTGAAGAAATAAAGAGGGAGTTTTAAAGCTTCTTCACTGTATATAAGAGAGTCACATCACCTCTACGAATGGATGCCATAAAAAGTATTTTTTTCACATACTCTGAACTTCGAAAGGATTTTTTGAGTCCAGCCTGGACTTTCTGACCCTACAAATTGGTAGAAAACAGTTAAAATGGTTTAATCAGTTTCAACAGCTCATTGGAATTAATATGGGACCATCAACATCATTATCTAACGTAAATGAAGCAAATCTTTTAAAACTTTTAAAAAGAAAGAAATCTCCCTCTCCTTTAACACATCATAGCTGTTTGTTTCCATGTGAATTATCATCCACTATAAGTCACTGCACATGAGAACAAGTCTTCATTCACTGGGTTACTGCTTTGAAAACAGTGGTCATGTATGACTCATATGTCAGTTAACAAACATTATCTAAACCCTGAGACAAACCACAAGATCAGATTAATGTAAAGTTCACAAACAATTTTTCTATAAAATGTCATTTTTAATATTCTGAGGGTAACAGGAAAACACAAACGTTTAAAACACTTCATAAAAATCATTTTCTTAAACAAAAAGTAAAACAGAAAGAAAACAAGGAAATATCAAAATGACAATTTATAGGCAGGTTTACAAATCATTCTCTGAAGCTTCACTTTGCTCACGCCATCAGACTGCAGTCAGGACTTCATTAGCTATAAAAGATAAAGATAAACAGCATTTGAGGCCAGTCAAAATTAATGAATAAGCTACACTTTAAATATGTCTTTATAATGTGGTGACAATCACAAAATAGTTTTATGATCAAATTTGAAAATAAAAGACTGACAATAATATTCTAGCTCCTGTTAAAGTATTTTTCAACCTTTTATGGGTTCTTATTCTACACCTCAGACTTTTTACCTGCTCTGTGCTTTCGTCCACTTCAGAGCATGTCTGGGTGGCACAGACACGCTGGGGTGGTAGAATGTGCAACCAGTTCGTTTGCACTGCCCTGCAAAGCGACACGGCTGCAAATGACAGGAACAAAATGTGAAACGTCAGGGATTGTGCAGAACAACTCTCATGGGGAAAATAGATTTCAATGCATAGGCAACTTTAAAAAACGATGCACTCTCCCTTTATCTTTCTGCATTAAAACCACCATTTCTGTGTTGAAGCTCTGCCTATACATTTCAGAGGGTTTTACCTTCGGATGATAAAAAGGGCAGTCCATTTTCTTGCACTCTGGGAAAAAGCGACACACTGTTGTGGATTGGACTGGCTGCACTGCTGTGAACACAATTAAGTCAGGATAGAAATAAAGATATTACCACCTTATGAAAAAAGAAAACACACATCTGCTAATCAATACACTTTTTAAAAACTTTGTGCTCATCACGGCCGCTTATAGGGTCACGCAATGTAGATTATACAATTTGGAGCCATAATATTCTAATCTGTCAAGACTTGTCAATATTGTTTCACAGTAGGAGCAATTCCAGAAAATCCTTATGGTTCATGGGTGAACTCTAACTGTTGTGTATTTTTAGTTTTGAACCCCTGTTGTCCAATTCAAAAAGCTGGTGTCTTTCATTGTAAAGAGGCTCTAAAAAAAGGGCAGAAAATAAAAATAGTATTATACTGTTGTTTTTTTAAAGCCGTTTCTTAACCACTTGTCCCTTTATGTGCTTGCTTCCCTTAGCAGTGACCAATAAGTCTGTTTATAAATCAACTGTATGCTTCATATTTGCTTTTAGTTGAAGAAATTGTATCGAGCAAATGTAAAAGCAATTGATTAAAGTCCTGTCTTAACATAAGTGTCAGCTCGACACCTGGAGAATATATCCCCCAAAAAGTGGGTACTACTCCAGTGCGGTTGGTCTGTGTTGACTGCTGCCTCTGATTTTTTCAAAGTTGATATGAGAAGCCCCACCCCCTCTTAATTTTGATTGGTCTGTGGTCAAAAAGTGATACTGACACAGACCGCTTGGCGGTTTTCAAAATGTGGAACTATTTTTAACTGAGAGTGCTGTGGGTAACAAAAAAGAGCAAACCCTCAGTGCTGAAAACACTGGACCCCACAACTTTTGTATAAAAAGTAGGGTACTGAAGTTAGTGGACACAGTTCATTACTGCAATGTAATACAGACACTAATACAATCTACAAGATTTTATTAATGAGAGAGTACCTGGCCTTGGAGGAGGGCCAGCTGTGCTTCGGCGGCTGACATGTGTGAACGGACAGTCTGGCTTAGAGCACCTGGCATCATATTTACAATTAGGATGGACAAAAAGGCATTTATCCCCAAACTTGCAGCTTGGAAAAGTCCTGGAAGAAAAAACATTAATTGTTAATAACTGCAACATTGCAGAGGGTTCTGAGATCTCTCGTCATTTAGTAAAGTAACAAACACACTCACTTGCACTGTGCTGTGGGGTGATGATACAAACACTCATCTCCACTTTTACAGACCGGCCAGAACTTACAGCGCTCCATCACTTTTTGTTTCTTTGAAGGGACAGCATTATCCTCCCCTATGTCAACATCCATCACATCATCTGACCGACCGGAGATCATGATGAAGAAGAGGGATGAGGGATGAAAAACACAACAGCTTCAATTAAAAAAAAAAAAACACAACCCTTTGCTTAAGAATTTTCTACCAGAGATTTATCTGTGCTATGAAAACAGCATGAAGCATCACCATCAGCTGATGTGAATCCTCCTTGTAGCCTGTGAAGGATGCTGACTTTGGGCTCCCTGTTCATGTTGACAGTCCCCTCTGTAACTTTCGTGGGTGGTCTCACTTCATCCAGGTCCATCTCACAATCTGCATAAGTCCCCATCGGGCTTGGTACTCCGTCTAACGTCACGATGAACTTCGGGCTGGCTGAGTCTCCAATATCCTTACTGGTTGATGAAGAAAATCCAGGGCAGAATGGTGATGATAAAACACATTAAAAAAAATCAAATATGTCACACACTAATCTGACAGTAACCATCTTGTGTGTGTGTGCGTTCGTGCGTGTACCTGGTCTGGACAGTGCGTGGTAAAGCTGTCTGAGCATCCTCTCTGACAAGAAGACGCTGCTGACTCTTGGCAGTAGGTCCTTGCACTTGTGGTTGACTCACTATAAAGGAGCGGGTATCAAACGGCTTTGCTTCACTGCCTGCAGCAACGACAACACCTGGAGGGAACATCACACACACAGATGTTTAATGCATCCCTAAAGCACAGGTAAGATATTTACATAAGACAGACAGATTAACATGCCCCAAGGGGAATAAAGATGTGTAAAAGATAGTTATTGTTTCCAAAGTTGCCCAAGAAAAGTTCAACTTCAGCAAAAATACTCACCATATTCGCTCTGGTCTGCCCCAACAGTACTTTCTGCCAAGTCCAACTGGAGGCGAGAAGCCAAAGATCTTGCTGGAGCTGGGAGGAAAAGTAACAGAAAAGTGTTTTTATATTTTTTACAAAAAGACTTTTACTACTTCAAATATTTACCAGTGAAATACCAGACTTATTATTATTATAAACTTTTTACAAAATTACATGTATGGAGCGCTGATGGGCTCTTTACATGTGTTTCATTTAGAGGCCCAACCTTTCAACAGGAGACATGGGTTAGCTTCAGACTCCACTGCTTTACTACACACTATGAGAGCTGGCTTATAATGATGATCACACAGAGACTCTGGCCCAATCCCAAACCGCCCCCTACACACTCGCCCTTCACTACCGAGTGTCTCTCGTAATGAAGTTACACTCTCAGCTGTGGAGTGCGCCTCAGTTGAAATGAGAGGGTATAAACAAGACGGGTGGGTATGGGACACCCCCCTCACTCCACCGGAAAACGGAAAGATCCATTGCCATAGCAACATAAAGACACTTCCTGTGCATGGCAGCATTTCTTCACTAAGGGTATCGGGCATCATGTACAGTTCTGAGCCACACTGGCAGCCTCGTTTTTTTATTGTCCCAGTGAAATCATAAATCCAGCACCATTACAGTGACAGGAGCGAAATTATACTTCTGATTATTAGTGATTCCACGTATCTTTGAACTCCTTTACTATCTGATGTATGCATGCACAATCAAATCAAACCTCAGCACAGAGTAAAATTTCTGACTTCCGTTTGATCTCTCCAAACCACTTCTTTTGTGATTTTGTTTTCAGTGAGACAAAGGTGGACACATAAAGAACTAATATTTGTATGTTGTTTCCTCCTCCTCAATTTTTGCCCGCGCACTACCTGCAAATCCTACCTTAAGTGTGCACTGGTGCAGGCACGCTTTTTAAGGGCCGAACGATCCACTCGCCCTCCTCACTCTGTGGTTTGGAAAGGCCTTCAATATGGTGGAGCGGGGATGTGCAAACGGAGGGGAAGTGTGTAGGGCTGGTGTGTAGGGAGCGGTTTGGGATTGGGCCTCTGACCGGTGTATTGCACATCAACAGTGTACATCAACTACATAAATGAGCTAATCAAACTTTTTTCTTAGCTCCCCAAATAACACAAATTTCTGAATCTCAATAGTTTCTCTGTCTCTGTCTTTATCTGCGCTGTGCTCAGAAATCTACAGGACGCACGTATTCACACCTTCTTATATGGAGGTCATTGGCTAATCACAGACGAGGATGTACACAAGTTGTCACTGAGCAGAAGAGTGCTTTTGATTAATAGCTGAATGGCTTTTATAAACATTCAGAAGTGCCTAAAATCGGAGTTTTCCATAATGAATCCAGTGCTGATTTTTAATACCAAGATTTTTTTGTATGTGTAAAGCTATGCACAGACTTACTTTAGGTACATTTAATGAATGTTACACAGTATATTTTCCAGTCCAGCCATGTGCTTCTTGTCTAAACATATTAAAATACTGTGTGAGATACATTTATATTAGACCATTAGATGGTATGTTAACTGTGATTTAGACCTTAAGACACCAGGAAGGATTATTAAAAGCGGTGCTCTGAAAACTTCTTTCATATGATGCAGTGATAACACACTTCACATACCAGGTGGTCTGCTTGGAGGTAGCTCTGTGGACGTATAGGCCTGAACCCTGGGTGCCAGACTGTGGAGATGTTCTTGGACAAGCTGGATGGCTGCAGTCATCTCTTCAGTGCTGGCCAGGCGGGTACGAGGGGCCACAGGAACTGTCTGCCTCTGTGGTACTGTTTTTTTTTTTTTTATAATGAATAACTATTAGTTGAACAACATTTGTCTTGACAGAGATACACACAAAAAAGACACAATGAGAAGGGAGTTTAAAATACAGGTTGTAGACATAAAAAACAGCAGATAACAAAAAAATGTATAAATGCTAACCCATAAAAGAAAGAATAGCAAGAAATTTGTATGAAGCCAACGATGTCTGATTACAATCAATTTTGGCTTAAACATGCATACAGGCTCACGACCTCTGTGGTAAAATTGTAGTTTGTAGATCGTAGTTTTAGGTGCCTGTTAAACAGATTAGTTTAAAATCACTGACTGAGAAAACTTAGATGTTTATAGTTTAATAGCTGGGATATACTTGTGGGGAAGGCTGTGGTTTTGGTGATGGAGTCTTGAGCCTCAGAGATGGCCTTTAGTATCAGGTTCCTATTGGCTTGCTTTGCCGGTGGAAGAGTAGGTCTGAAACAATAGAAAGCACAAAAATAATCACAATTTTCAAACTGTAAACTCCCGATTTACTCTCTACTCTGCATTTGTGCACCCCACCATGTTCCAAATATTAAATGAGGTCTGAACTCTTACTTGCGTTCTGGTTTGGAGGGCAGGGACACTCTGCTTGACAGGCCTCTCCCTCCGTAGCCTGAGTCCTCCTCTTCCACATCGTCATCGCTGTCTTCATCTGCCACTCTGTTCACTCGCACCACTGAACTTGCAACTGGCGCTTTACGCTTTCGTGACAACTCCTCCTGGTAAAACAGAAAATCAGATGTTTCTGTGACCTTAAATTTTCCACATTTTGTCAACAGGAAGTGGGAAATCCTTGCTTAAAAATAAGACCAACTATGCTTTTATCAAATCACTGTACCTTACTGGATCCAGTTCTGGAGGTTCTGCTCCCTCTGGGATCCTGCTGCCTGATGTGAGCAGACCCTTCAACATGTCGATATGTGTTGCTGTGACTAGGTCTGAAGAGCTCAGCTGTGGGTCTACAAGCTGCAACACGTGTTCTGCCTTGGTTGGGGGCTATTTCTACTGGGTCTTCTGCTATGAGGTCATCATCCATCTCTGGTTTGATATCAATCACAGCATCTGAGGGAAGCAGCTCCATGAGAGGCTTAACAGTGGAGGTAAGACGAGAGGAATTCTTCTCGATGGTTCCGCCCCTTGGAACAAACAATGCAGATAAGTATGTTTTCATTTGCTTGTACATGTAAACAGCACACAAAGACAAAAACAGTATTTCGAGACTATCACCTGCTTTCATGGGCAGAGCTGGACACTCGTGCATCAGTCCGATCAGAGCGTGAACTTGAAACCGTCAGCACCTTCAACTCCTCTGTCCTGCCATCATCACTGGTAGACGATCTACTCCTACCTGCCACAGCACTGCCGTCAGACTGGAGCTGATGTCTCAAGAGTGCTGGCTCTGTAACAAGCAAGTACATGCGTGGAAGATGAAAAATAAATCATAAGCGAATATTTTCAACCCACATGCCACCAGCAAGTACATGCACATTTTTTTCTATGTCAGGTGATCAAGAACTGTAGGAAATATGAAAGGCATTCAACAGAGTCTAACTTACCAACTGCAACAGTTCTTAACTTCTCAAGGACGCCTTGTAACCTGAAATCAATCAACAAGCATGCATTATGGGTAGAGAAGATAGTAGTGTTGGGACCATAGATTGTATAAAAAATGGACAGCATCTGCCTCCTTGCTGGGTGAAGCCACCCTCTGTTTAAGGCCTGCAGTATAGGTCATAAATCGCACCTCTGCCAGCAAAGCTTATGGAGCTGTGGACAAACTTTAAAAATTTATTACACAGAACATAAATTTTTCTCCCCCCTGCTTGCGGTGTTGACATGTAGTTACAGTAAGACTGGTTTGTGTTCAAGTCCTCTTTTTTCTGTGAAGCTCCGTATTTAAAAATTTATTGGGAGGTTCATGTTGTCTTTGATTGATACCTGATACCTATTGGTGTTCAGGGATTGCCTAGCTCACTCGGGGGTTACGCTGTTTGAGCCAAGCATCATCACAGCGACTCTCCACGACTCTCCTGCCGAATGCGTACAATGCTACTGCGCAATGCTGGTTTCAGGAAATGAAGAAAAATCCTGGAAATTCCGAGAGCTTTTTGGCTTCAAATCTGTATACAGGCAGAAGGCGGAACCAAGTTGTCCATAGTATATACAGTCTATGGCTGGGACTTACTGGGTTATTGGGGAAAGGGCATATATACACCAACCGGCCATAACATTGAACACCTGGGTGATCTAATGCAATAATATAATACAGATCTACAACAAGTTCTACTGTGAGAAAGCGTTTCCACTTTCAATTTTTGTTGACATGGTCAAGCAGGTGACAAGTGGTTTTAAAAATATTTGTTGAAGTTGTATTGTGTGTTGGTGTTATGATGGAGTGCATAACTTTAACAGGTGTGCCTATTATTTTGGTATAAGGTAAGGAACCATTTTCAATAAATAACACTTAAATATACCCCCACCATCCACTATACCTTCAATGATAAATATCAGGAACAATTATGTCAACAAATGCTGAAAATATCCAAGCCTCCTGAAGAGAATATGAAGAGCAAAAGAACAGATCACCAATGTGTCCGTAGTGTTTTGGCTGGTTGGTGTTAGTCACATAAGTTTAAAATATGATCATACCAAGCTGTAAATTTGATTGTATTGTTTCCAAGAAATAGAGAAAGGTCATCTGCCATCTGCTGGGAGGTTTTTTTGTTTGCAACCATCACCATGATGTAGTCAGGTAGCTCTTCGTCTAAAACGACAGACATAAACCACAAACAGCGTGTTTAGTTAGATTAGAAAAGGCAGCTGCGGCAACAAACAGCTGCATTAAAGTCACCCACCAATATATGCACCGAGTTCCTGTAGTTTGCCCTTGATAGCAGCCTGAAACAGAACAAACAGAGGTTAGACATGAGATGTTTATGCCAGATGACCTCAGGATCCTGGCTGCGTTAAGTGTCATTCATTTTCAGAAGTAGATACCACATGATCTACGTGTTTACTTTGACAGATTCTGCTGAAAGAAGCTGTTACCATGCAAGTAGAGCTACTTACTGACTAGACTACAAAGTAACCCCTTCCTCGGTGTTGTAAACAAAAACCCAGCTGCCATTGTGTTCATCTATATGGGTATGTTCGCAAGCTAATTTTAGCTAGGAGGTCTTTGCAAAAACAACCTTAAGGAAGCCTCAATTCTTATGCAAATTCATTAGGATTTGATCATTATTTTACTCACTCTTATTTTCTTGCTGATCTCTGTTCCAATCTCCATCCTTGTGGTTTAATTCAAACGGAAATGTACGAAAGCAGCGACTTTTCAGCACCACGGTGAAGCAGCAGGAGCAAAATGTAACAGGGTCACGTGACCGACAATGGGACTTCTTCCTCTTCTTCTTCTGTGGCGTTCAGGGTGGTTGACATCCATAAAAGACATGTTACCGACACCTGCTGGATAAAGTTAGTACAAACGCGCAAACTACTGCATATCATAGACTGTATATACTATGGACAACTGGGTTCCGCCAAGTGTCACTTATAGAAAATTATGAACCCTCTAATAACTTATAAAAATGGAGCTGTACAGAAAAAAGAGGACTTGAGCACAAACCAGTCTTACTGTAACTACAAGTCAATATCTCAAGTAGGGGCAAAAAAATTATGTTCTGTGTAATTAATTCTTTAAAGTTTGTCCGCAACTCCATAGGGATTGCTGGAAGAGGCAGGACTTATGACCTATACTGCAGCCTGTCGCTAGAGGGTGCTGTTCTTGGAGTGGCTTCACCCATCAAGAAGGCAGGCGGCGTCCATTCTATTTACAGTCTATGCTGTATATACACTATAGGTCAGTTTCTAGACAATCACGACGATGGAATAAACAGTGTTTGGCATGAACATTGACAACAAATTTTAAACAAAAATAAACAAATAGGGTATCACCTCTAGGTTTTATGTCAGATTTTTCCTGATTTACTATTTTTCCCAAGAAATTAAACTTGATGGTAACAGATGTATCTTCTATTCCTGATCCTTGTTCAGTTTTATTTCAAAGAGAAACTGATAAGATAAGATAAACTTTATTGTTCCAATTCATTGTCTGAGAGATTAGCGTTCTTTTGTTTACACACAAACAAAAAACCTTTCACTTTCAGGCCAATTTCATTTCATTTATCATTATAATTATTATTGCCACTTTATTATCATAAATCTTTTCCAGACTTCCCAGGACATTACAAGGGTGGGCTTTCTGTGTTAATTAAGTTTTTGTTTAAACTTCTAACATACAGATAAAAGATGATGTTGCTGTGTGTTTTAATACAGTGAATACAGTACACATTTTGCCAACACAAATGCCCTTGAAGTTTACTGACTGATGAATTAAAGGAATGATGGACCACTCAAGCACTGACGACTGTCAGTTTAAGGTTCAACCTTTATTTTAAAGCGTATACCTTTGTTTTGGTAACCTTACTTCCTGTAGGATTGTTCTGGCAGCCTTTTATTCCTATTAGAAGCACGTTGCATATGACTGCAATCCACGCTTATCCTTCGATCCTGTTCATCGCATAGACTGTATAGAATGGGTGTCATCTGCCTACTCGCTGAGTGAAGCCTCCATGAGAACAGCGCCCTCTGGTGACTCATTGTAGTAAAGGTCATAAATCCTGCCTCCTCCAGCCAAGTAAATGGAGCTGTGGACAAACTAAAAATTAATTACACGGGATAAACATTTTTCTTCCCCATGGTTGCGATGTTGACATGTAGTTATTGTAAGACTGGTTTGTGCTCAAGTCATCTTTTTTCTGTGCAGCTCCATTTTTTAAAGTCATTAGGGGATTCATGTTTTCTATGATTGACACTTTAATATTTGAAGAATACTGTTGGCTATAGTATCAGGACAATGATGCAAGGAAAACCTGATGAAACGTGACTGAACACGCAATGTAGAAGTGAGTCACTGGGAAAGTCTAAACTCAGGACACTTAAATTTCTTAACTTCTTAGATCTGTAAGGAGAGATCAGGAGCTGCTGAAAAAAATCATAGCCGATGGAAGTAAATAATATGTTTCAGTTCATCATATTTAGTTTTCATGCACTTCACCTCAGCTCACAGCACAGAGACAGGAAGTGTCTGTTTCCTCTCAGGAAAATATTTTTGACCTTAAAACTCAGCAGGCAGGTTCAGCCATGCCTAACACAGGAGCCATTACAGAGATTAGTGTTTGTGAAAGACATTAATTCAAGGCTGATGCTGGATGGATGATCAATTTGAATTTATAAACATATTTAAATGCATTTTTAATGCATTAAAAAAAAACTGGAAATGATCACTCTACAGAATTCTACATGAGATCCTCTGTCCATCTGCAGCAGAAAACACAAAAAGTAGTAAAAACAGAAAAGATTATTGCTGAGAAATGTTTTAAAAAGTAATAAATGGACTGACAATAAATTTATGCAAAAATAAGGAAATAAAGATATTCAAAGTGTCAAAGAAGTAAATCTTTATGAGATCTTGCAGCAAAAACAAAATGCATACATTTACACAGATATGATAAATGAAGCCCAAATAAAACAGCAATTAAAAATAGAATGAGGCATCCTATTGTCTTCCTTTCCTTTGCTAACACCTTTAGACTGAAGGAAGAAAAGTCAAACATTTTCAACATGTAATAAATCATGTGTTTTTGGCCTTTTTGAAATTGTCTCTTTGAATGTCACAGATCATCTTTAAAAAAAGCAAGTACAAGGCATTTACTAAGTAAAATTAGTAAACAGAAAAGCAGCTATTCTAGCAAATTACAATATGGTTGAAAGTTTGTAAAGCAAAGAGGTTTACAATCAAAACCAGAGGTACAAGGTGAGACATTTCTTGGGCAGAAATGGCTCAAGGCTCTCATTAATGAAAAGAAAACACAGTCTCTGAGTACACTGAACAGTCATGAAATTAAAAAATAACGGAACATAAGACATAACAAGTGATTTAATCATAAAATATCCATGTTAAAAGAGAAGAAAATAAAATAACACTCTTTGTCACAGTTGTTGCATAAAAAAGGCATTTCTGGTGATGCATTAAAGCTTCTAAGAGGAACTTTGTGTTGATTGTGGTGCCCTCCCTGTGGACATAGTGATACTCTTAACTCTATACCTATCATGTGTAAGTCCTGTTTTCTGTCTTTTAACAGCCAAATGTATCACTGAAGTGAACATCTGGGCACAGGCGGTAATACTCATGAAATAAAAGGCTCAGTCTTTGTGTCGACCCTCTGGTTTAATACGCCTGTCAGTCTGTTTAATATGCAGCTAAAAACTCCTGATATGAACTTCACAGAGCAGTGCTGGGACAGTTTCTACGATGTCTCAGTTTATTTTGGGTTTCCACTGCTCTGAAAGGCCACCTGTAAAAAAGGGACAGGGGCTTATCTGAGGTAAAGAGTGTCATGTCTGCAGATGAAGCACCTTCTACACACAGAAACACTGACATCTCTTTAACCCCCTGAAATGTTCTGATGTTTACAGACACCTCCTTTGGGGTTAAAGCTGACACACTGTACATCAGGATGAAGACACTTTAAAAATCCAGTCACTTTTGGTCTGAATAAAATCAACACTTCAGGCAAATGCCCGACAATTATAGCACGACAATCTGCACAAAACGATGAAATAAATACAATAAGAAAACACAGGACAGGTGGGTGAGCAGGGACTGACTTAAGAGGAACCTACTGAGCTCCAGGGATCAGTCAAAGTCATGTCCTCAGCCTTGTCTGCAGAAAGGATTACATACTATGGATAAATGTGGTATTATAAAGCGTAAAGGAAACACATACGCACATGTGGGTATTTTGGATTTTTGGTCCTTTTAAAAGGTCTCACATTCAAACAGATGATCTGTTTCAGTGTTTGATAACCTGGACCGAGTCATCTGATGAGCAAAGACCATTTTCTGTCAAACTCTAAGTGAAAGTGTGGTTTTAATTCTACAGCTACTGTATGCTGGTATGGAAGAATAAAAAAGGATAACAGAGAGAGACAGCGTCAAATCCCACTGCTTGTTTAAAAATACTGTAAAAGTCAATACTGTGCTCAGTCAAAGACATAAGATTACTGTTAAATGTCTCTGATACATCATCATTAGGGGACTCATGCTCACTGTGGGAGAAATGCTTAACACTGAGAATGTTATTCCAATAAAAACCTGTCTTTGTGAATGATGGTCTGTCTCAAAGTTTTAGTTCAGGGGTTATAAATTCTGATTGTTTTCTGTTTTAAATGCTGTCCAATGTACTGACTCTAAAGAATTATGTATGCTCTGCCTGTATTCAAACACTTAAGTTTGCTTAGTAAGACATATATGAGGTGATGGTTGTTTCTAAATCACCCATATCAACATAGTTTACATTTTATATACCTGTTTTCATAACAGCCTACAACCCCTATTCCATGACATCTGTAAAAATATTCATAAAGACAGATTTTAAAGGTTTGCAGCTCCTCCATATTTGATTGAAACGAGTGCAAAATCAACATGTCAAATGTTGGAACTGACAAAATCTGAAGCAGCAACATGTTTCAAAACAGCCAGAACAGGGGCACTCTCCACTATTAAAAACAGAGGGATGACACAGCCAGTTAGTTGTTTTCAATTAAATATAGACTTAAAAATATTTGCAAACCATAAAATTCAGCTTTTATTAACATTTTAAATGATGCTTTTTTTGATTAGGTTTCTGTAGTTTTAGAAAACTTTCATCAGGTGTCAAAACTGGCTTATTGTTCCTGATGATAAATGTTTGCTTTAGAGAATACCAGGCTATCAATTTTGGTGCTAAGTCATGAGTATTAAAAGATGTTTTTGTTTTCCTATTTTTGATAGGTGAATAAACTCTGCAAATGTGGAGGTAAAAAAAGTGTAGTTCATGAGACAAAAATATCAAAACACTGTTGAGGTTTCTTACAGGTTTCAGTGAGAGGCAGCTTGTTAGCATGAATGAGTTACAGTACAGACAGGACTGTAAACTACAAACCTCCAAACTCCAACATTAAAGACCATGCACCTTTTTTCATGCACCTTTCTAGGTCCCTGTCATGTCACTTATACTCAGCTTTAGTATCACTAAAGTACTCTATAATCAGACATCATCAGCTGTTTGATGCTGAAATTTGTCTGATTAAAGCTCAGGTACAGCCTGATGTCAAAAAGGGTCTGATTTTTGTAAATCCAGAGGTGACGGTGTTCATGTGTGAAATCATTGTGCTGAGAGCTCTTTCCCTTGAGGTGTCCTGAGCACGTTTACATCTCAGACTATTCAAAATATCAATAGTCATCCCTCAGAGTACATAGTAAATGTCCCTTTAAATAACCCTCAGTATTTACAATATTTTATGATGGTGTTTAGCAGAAGCTCTGTCCGAAAGGGCAAAGACCCCCGATAAAGATGGCAGGTTTTAAAAGAAATCAATGCACTCACATAAAACAGGGACACGGACTGAACCCAACGTAAGCCCTTTGTCAATAACCACAGTTACACAAGAATAAGGGATTGTGTGTAAAATATTGATAAAAATCAGGTTTTGATGAATTACAGGTTGTTAAAAGCCTATTTTTCAATGGCAATGCAAAGAAAACATAAGAGATGGTAAAAAAAAAAATGTTCAGATTTAAATTGATGCAAGCAACACTCATCTGTAGTTGAACAATTTTAGAATAAAGTTCCTGAGAGTAAAATGTCAGAAAAATAGTGGATCACATCAACTACAGTAAACAATATTAAACGATTCAGAGAATCTGGAGACATCTCTCTACGAGGACTAAACCAATACTGGGTGGCTCTGATCTTTAGGCCCTCATGCAGCCCCATATTAAAAACAGATAGGATTCTTGAGTGGAAACCACTGCATGGACTCAAAATCATTTCCAAAAACCACTGTCTGTGAACACCGCTCATCACTTCGTGCAAGAACGTTAAATCTGAACAATGCAAAGAGGAAAGCAGATATAAATGTGACACAGAAACACCAGAGATGTCTCCGGACCTGAGCTGATTCAAGATGGACTGCAGGGATGTGGAAAACTGTCCCGTGGTCTGAGGAATCAAAAATTGGCATTACTTTAGGAACATCCAACAGAGTATAGGATCCATCCAGCTTGTTATCAGCTCAAAACCAGCATCCCTGGTGGTATGGGGATCATAAGAGCCGTGGCATGGGTAGCTTACACATCTGGGAAGGCTCTAATAATACTGAATAAAGCACACAGATTTTGGAGCAACATCTGCTGCCATCAAGACAATAACTTTCAGGGAAGACCTTCATATTTCAAGACAATGCCAAACCACATCCTGCATGTATTACAATATCATGGCTTAGTAGTAGGAGAGTCCTGCTGCTAAAGTGGCCCGTCTTCATTCCTGACTTGTGACTCATTAAAAACATTTGGAGTATGCACGTTGCTGACATCAAATTTAAAATGAGTGTGTATTTTAAACAGAACATTTTTCAGTTTTGGCATCTGATATGTTGTTTTTGCACTATTTTCAGTTAAATAGAGACTTTAATTTTTTTTTTAAAGGCCATCAGATTCTGTTTTTATTGATATTTCACACTGCGTTCTTGGATTTAGAGTTGTTCAATCCATTGTGGTCTTTTCACATGCCACATTTCTTTATCAAAACAAACTCCTGGTAAAGAAACTTTAAGTACAGTATGCTGTCTTCCCCTTGTGTAAGAATGTGCAGCTTCCTCTTTTCCATTTCAAACTTCAAGTTTCTCTGCTGTAAAAATGAACTCATTGTTATTAAAATCATTGAATGCATAGTTCTTCAAGATCACATTCATGTTAATAAAATATCGATTAAACTCTCTCCTATCAAACTATCTGATATGTTTCATCACTTTGGCATTTTAAGGCATCCTGCAGAGGGCAGCCCTTACAATCTTAGATCCAAACACAAACACTGAATCTGAGTCCTCAGGAGTCTCAGTCTGCCTCTCTCAGTCTGTTCAGAGACACTTAAAGGACAGACTCTCCTGTTTTAGATAGAGGATCTCCCTGCGCCTTCTCGCCCTCAATCATCTTCTCGGTGACGCCCTGCTCTTTGCTGAGATCCGCTTCCTTCTCCTGCCTCTTGCGCCGGGCCACCACCCAGGGGATCAGACACAGCACAGCACCACCAATGATTGGAGGGATGCCTGCCAGGTAGAAGGCCACATCGTAACTTCCCAGCCTGTCCCTTAGGAAGCCTGCAGACAGAGGGTCAAAGACGGGGTTAGAGTTTCTGGAGGAGCTGTGGACTCATGATGTTCCTGTCCACACTGACTGTCAGCTTTGGGTCAATATGAGGCCCGTCCAACAATCACAGATCCTGCTGCAGAAAAGGATATGTCAGTTCACTGAGAGCAGACTCCTCCTCTGTTTGTTTTCTTCAGGAAGCTCCATGTCACATAAGATAACTTTCAGCCTCTTATCTAAACCGATGGAAACTTGTGGAAGTTATCCAGAAGGGTAAACAGTATAAGTATAAACACTAATATTACACAGTATTATTACATGCTGTAGAGCCATTCAGGTAAATACTCAAATAACATTCACTAAAAAGTTCTTGAGTTTAGCAGCAGAGAAGTTCCAACTTGTAGCAAATGATGTCTATAGAATTTCTAATTCTGATTCTGATAAAGAAAAAAATATTTAAGATGAAGATATCCTGTGGATCAGAGTCAGATAAGATTAGACAAAGCCTTTCTGTACTACACAGAGGGGAAACTTGCAGCTTTTGCAACTCTAGTGCGACATTACACACATTAACACCTCTGTTTGCTATCCCCGTGCCACAGTGCATATATAAACATGTCTGTTTATGTGTGTAATTGTGTGCAACATTCACTCTAGTACTCAAAATTGACGGGCTGAGGGCGAATGTGCGATGAAACCCAACACCTTTACGATCACTGTAGCACTTAAACTTTATTCCTAGTTTGTTCTGGGTATAGTTTTGATTTGATTTGATTTGATAATTTTATTTAAGTGTCATACACCAAAATTGGTGCCCAGCCCCATGGGCTTATTAGACACTGTTCAACAAACTCAAAACACAATGTATCCAAGACAGCCACGCAACATAATATACAACAACAGTAACATCAAAAATCCATTAAGAATTGTAACACAAACAATGAGGATAATGAAAGAGAAACAAAAAAGTAGTAAAGCCACCTTCTATACTGATGTGCTGTATGTGTGTCTTTGTAAAGTAATGTAGTTTATATTGTTTGCTCTAAGCTTGTTGTCTATTTGCTTTTATCCATCCATCCATTTTCTACTTCTTTTCACGTTGGGGGTCGCTGAGAGGCTGAAGCCTATCCCAGCCTCTTGGGGTGAAGGCAGGAGACACCCTAGACAAGTCGCCAGTTCATCACAGGGCTGACATGCAGAGACAAACAACCATCCACACTCACACCTACAGGCAATTTGAAGGTGACAAATTAACCGAACCCCACTTCTGCATGTTTTTGGGATGAGGGAGGAAACCAGAGTACCCGGAGTAAACCCACGCAAGACACAGGGAGAACACTCCACACTGAAACGTCCTGACCTGGATTTGAACCCAGGACCTTCTTGCTGTGAGGCGACAGTGCTAACCACTACACCACTGTGCCACCCTATTTGTTTTTTATGTTTGATGTAAATCTATATATGTTTACCACCAACCTGTCAGGGACTACAGGTAATAATAAGCCTGTAGCAACAATTGTTTTTTTGGACACTGAATCAGGTCTCTGAACTTTTATAACTGGGTGAAGTTGTGAGAAGCTGGCACTGTTTCGAGTTTTGCATTAAGTGATAATACACTATAAATCATAACGTCAGAAGACAAGATGTTCACTGCCTGCACTTCACTAACCTTACTGTAAGTTTTCATGAACGCTTATTATCACTTATCATTTAGTATGAAGCCAATCAAAGCATTTATTATGTTTTATTAATGTCATTATGATAACAAGTGGGTTCGTATTAAGTGTTAGCAACTCCTGAAATAATCACTGAATGTTTCTCACTGGCTATGAATGAAGTTGTATTTCTGTTTGAATTGCTCTTCTCCAATGCTGACTATGAATTTTATTACTTATCTGATTTACTGTATATACTGAATTCATGTCCTGTTTTATATACTAATAAATCAGTTGACTTATATGAATAAATGTTCTGTTCATTTCAGGACACTTCACACAAACGGCAGATCTGAATCAAAGCGTCTTTACTTTGTGTTACTCTGCTGTTTCATCCTCCTCACACAGTTCTCACCTCACATAACTTCTTTGCTGCAGGTTTCCTCTGCAGGTCAGAATACTTTATCGAATGATCTCACAGACTAACCCGCTTTGAATGGAGTTATTGTGTTTCAGACAGTCTAACCCTATGGACATGATGCCCACATGAGCGAGTACACATTCCTGATGATGATGCCGACCCCACAGAGCGAACATAACCTCAGCTGAACACAGCTTCTACAGACAGGAAACAGTGTATGTATCAGCACCTTGAATATTGAACAGCTGCATGGTGCTAAAGCCAACAGTAGGTGGTGCTAAACCCATTTATATACCTGACTGTGTCTGAGACAGACTTAAAGCTCTGCAGGACTATGGTTCATCCTCAAGCAACTCTTCATCTGTTTCAGAACCACTAAAATAAAGTTATACAAGAGCTTTGTTTTCAGTTCAACACCGTCTTTTGGAATTTTATCCTCAAGATGCTACAAACTAAAAGACACGCGGAAACATGAAAAAAGGCTGACATGTCCAAGAGTCTTCAACTACTGAGATATAAAACAGTTATAAAGAGAAAAATATACTTAATTGTCAGATCAATGGACAAATTAATAAGAAAAATGAGATACAAGTAGAAAAAAAGGTACTGAACTAACGCTACTAAAACAAAGTTTGAAGACCTTTTTTAAATATGTTGCCTCAATCAAAAAGTTCCAAAGAAAAAAGGTTCAGAAACCTAAAAGTGAAGAAAAAATCTAACCTGTGCATAAGACCACAGGGTTTTTGGGGTAGCATGATTTCACTGATTCAAATGAAATTTTTTAAACTAGTGGGTCCAGAGTACCTGGAAGTTGGTGCCCCTATAAAATGCCGATGATGAGTCTTCAAACCCTGACCCTCCAGCCTAGTATCTGAGACCTTTAACAGTTTTTAGGCTGTTTTTCTCTTACCAGCAATGGGGGGGCCCACAGTCATGGGCACAGACATCAGGCCCAGCAGGAAGCCGATGGCCTGAGACACGTCCTGCGGCTCTACCAGCTCGAAGGCGATGGGCGCCATGATGCAGATGAAGCAGCCATCGAACAGGCCCATCAACAAACAGACAGCGATCAGCCCACCGAAGATGTTACACAGAGGGATCATCATAGACATGAGGCCGATGACGAAGAAGGAAGACACCTGCACAGAGAGGATTCACATAAAAACTGAAACTTTTTAAAAACTTCTTTATTTAAACATGTTTATGTTTAAACTGTTTCTCATCAGGGGAAAAAAAAAGTATGCTCAAGCTCAACAGAAGTTGGGGTTTTAGTATCACATGATCGTCACAGGGTCGACTAAATGCTGATTCAGAGAGTTTTCAGAGGCCAGCTGAAACCACTTCTGATCATTCTACTTGACTGTCTGTGTGTTTAAAATGTGTTAAGATGGTTTAAAACCGTTAAAGGTTAACATTAAACTCATGGAAGGAATGAGAAATCCTGAATGTGTCATGAAGGACAGTGTGTTCCTTTACATGTGTCGGATATGCAGCTCTGAACTGCTGTTCTTACAGACAGGAATCAGCAGCAGTGCACAACTATCTGCAGTGAATGTCAGTTGGACAGCTCATTAATAGGCAAAGTGCAAGACGGGCTGTGTTCATGCATAAAGATAAGCAGACTTAGAGAGTGCAGATAACCAGTTTACAGTCAGATCATTCAAAGGAACATCTATTAAAAACAAAAACAACATCATGAGCTTCTGTTTTAAATCTTATTAATAAAATACAAAAATATATCAGTAACTTAAAAATTGTCTGTAAAATGATCCACTGTCACACAGTTTGATACAAAGGGTGAAAACTTTGTGGCATTATTGGATGTGATCTATTCTCAGTTAATTTATCTCTCTGATAGTTTGTGCAAGTGTCACCACACAAACATCTATAAACTACCTCCCCTCTTTTCAGATCTTGTCATTTATTTTAACATTTTTATAATAAGAAAATATAACGTATACAATATATCTAAATCATCATATACAGATCTATAAACTAGAAAACCAGCCTAAAATCAAAGAAGTGTAAAAAAGTAACTTGCTTAATGTTACAGGGAGGAAATGAGAGAGGGAACTCACTGATTTTCTTTCACTGTCTGCTCTTTCTCGAAATTTATTAAAGGGATATTACGGCGTAAATTTAGGCTATGGTCAAACACACCATAACACCGAGTTAGACACCCTCTTGAGAGATGAACGTTGTCAACTGCTTGCTTCTCTAGTTACACAAACTTTAGTAACGACCACAGGATAGCAATACACAGCGGTCTAAGTCTTCATGCACACACCTCAGTCAAAAAGCCACTATTTAACCACAAATAATGCTCAGAAGAGCAGCTAACTTAGGCAGCCGCTTGTTTGTGGGAGTGCAGCGGATCATCCCATGAAGTAAAAATCATCATAACCATTTTGCGTTGCAGACACGATAGTTCCTCTGACTTAGCGTCTCAGTCTGATTGCATTTCCATGAAATAATGATCATAAATGTTCTTCCTTGAGCTGCGAAACTCCGATGCGCTCGGTGATCGACTTGTCAGGGCTCCCCCACAAACAAGCAGCTGCTGGAGAAGAGTGGGTGAGTTGTGTTTAGTCTCTCTGCTAAAGAAAGCAAGTGGTCGGCAAAATTTATCTCTAGGGGGGGTGTCTAACTCGGTGTTACAGTGTGTTTGACCATAACTTAATTTTATGCCAGAATATCCATTTAAGTATGAGATATCCAAGTCCAAACACACCCCAAAGCTCTCTCCCTTTGCACTCTGCTCTCATTTTTGTGTCTTACTGGTGAGGTGAGCTGTCAGCATCTCCTCTCTCTTCTGCACAGAGATGAAAATATATATATTTGGTTCACCCTGCAGAGGTGGAGTTATCTCTCAATAAAAAGTTTGAGCATGAAAGCTCTTATGAATACTGTAGGGCAATTACCACCGGCTCTCAGCAGCAGATGGTAAAGATATCACTCTGACTGTATGGGACTGTCAGCACCTGAGTTTGTATTTTAGACAGTTTCTGAATAAATGCATTATGGCTCATTTAATACACAAATACCACCAGCACACAGATGATCTGCAGCAGACTGTGGAGTCTTTAACCCTTTGCATTCACTTTGTGGATATGACTTGTATGCAGATCTAATTTGTGCAAGATGAGTGCAATCTGTTTTGTGAATCAGACCATTGTTGTTTTTGTTGAGTAAGGATTAAGAACTTCATAACATCTCAGTTTTGATTTATGTTTTTCTCACCCACCTGAAGGTAGACTTTGTTGGCCCCGTTAACGTAGTCTGCCACCCTGCCGAAGATGAGACGGCCTACGCAGGATGTGATGCCGATGCACATGAGCAGGACCTCTTTGTTGGCGTCCATTCCAAAACGCTCCTCCACATGTTTCATCTCAGGTCAGAGAGAGAGCAGATGGAAACAAATTACACATAGCTCGGATCCAGGAAGATCAAAAATACAGTTTAAAACAGACAAACGGACAAAAATAGAGGTCAGGAGGAGGTCTGTGATACTTGATATGCCAGGAATGCACAGTACCATCGCTAACTTGCACAATATTCTGCCTGTTTACTGTGTTAAGTTATGGCTGGGGTTCATGTACTGATTTTAAGGACTCAGTACTGTATCAGTTTTTTTTTACAGAGGAGTTTTTCTCTGTGACGGCACAGCCAACCAATCATCTTGAGGGTTATACAGCTTGTTCATATTTCAGCATTCCTGGTTTGTCCTCGCTGCCAGTGACCACTAGTTTCCACTCGCAGTCTAAGAAAAGCAGTCCAGATGTTCTTTGCAACTCTACACTGCCTCCCAAAGCACTGAACAGTGAGGCCCACAGTTGGAGAGAGAAAAGAGGGCCTGCTGTCGGTGGAGTTCTACCATCCACATCCACCTCCAGGCTGCAGCAGTCCTCCACAATGACCCTGTCTGTCTGTCCGTCTGTCTGCTGCCCTCCCAAGTCTTTCTCAGACCCTCTGGCTGGCCACTCATTCATCTATCAGACCTCTGGATGACACGCTGCCTCGCAGCACAATGTTTAGTGCTCAGCAGGGTCCTGCTCTGAGGACCAGAGCTGCAGCATGAGCAAATACATTCGCAGAACTGCATTTTTAAATCAGACTACTACCCTCTCTGTGGCAGAGAGCAGTAAGAGGGGGAAAAGGCTATGCCACTAACATTGTTCATAAAACAGCTATAAGGCTGCATTCTTGATAGAACCTGGCTTGTGGATGAACAGCAAAAATCACATCATAGACCAGTCAGTTACTTTTAAGCGTTTGCTGTTTATAAAAGTGAAATAGTTTGATTTCAGTTTTTAAGGTCATTTTAAGAACATATTCAGCTTTAAGCCGTGAGAACTTAAGAATTGGATAACAAGGGGAAGTGTGTGTGGATAAGGCCTGCACTTGCTCAGTAGGAATGTGTGTGTGTAGGATGTGTCCCGGCAAGTAAAGCTGTATATTTATGAAAAATCAGCATGCTTGCTTATACCTGCAGAGATGCAAAATACAAAACCAATAAGGTCACAAATTCTGTGATGAGAGTTTTTAAAGGCACGTCCTCTGTGCTGCAGTGTGAAGCAAAGCCCCTAGGTGGCAGAGGACGCTGTACTACATGATGCAAATGAAAAATATCAGCATTAACAAAAAAAATCACCCAGCTGCCTGCAAAACTGAACACAAAGACACAGGAGCATTTGATATTTTTGCAAACAGCAGGGGGGAAGGAGTTGGGCATACCCTGTAGAAACAAAGTCAAACACTGCAGAAACACGATGAGTCTACATCTACGTATGACATAACAGCATCTTGATCAGCTGTTAGCAACAACCTACTTCACAGAGCCAAAGAGTTGTCCCAACAAGCACTGCATACATTTCATCTGTAAAAAAATGAATCATCCTCACTACAGGTTTATGGTGCAGGACTCAGGCTGGTGCGTGATGAGTGTGAGTCATGCTGTGCAATCCACTGTCAGAGGTTTAGTACAGAAACTACAGAGCATTAGCACTGCAGATTAAAAAACTGGAGATTCTTGCAGCAAATAGGAAATATAATGTGTCTTGTGCATGTTATAAAAGCTCTGAGATTATAAACAGAAAACTTTAATTTATGTCTGGGATCTTGTCAGGTTGTTTTCAGTTGTTGTGTATTCATAAGTGACTTGTTTGAGGAGATGGATGGTTTTCCTCCATCTCAGCAGACAAGTAAAAACTGCACAGCAAAGCAGATGGGAAAAGACGACTGCACAGCAGAGCAGATGGTCTGCACTGTCTCTTTCTCAAGCTGCTTCAAAGTTCATGTCTGTTCTGACCTGGAGGCTCCCTTGCCGGGTTGCAGGTCAGAGCTGTGCCACGTGTTTCTACATCAAAAATAAAAGCAGCAAATGCAAAGAGCAGTTGTGTGATAGAGAGCTGTACAGACTTAACTCGGGGTCTCTGACCTTCTGTCTGACTGTGCATCTTCGCTGTTTATCCCTCAGCCTGAGCTCACATAGAGGATGATCAATCTGGAGATAACCCCTCATCACAAACACATCATCAGTCAGCTCTGTTTAAAAACCCAGCTTCATTAAAAATGTTCACTCTGATGTTGTTTGGATTAAATATACTTGATTTTGTTGATTGTGGCTCTTCCTTTAATTGTACATTTTAGGGGTGCCAGAAAAAGGCCCTGTTAGCATGGAAATGACAGAGGAATCTGAGATTTTTATAGCTGAATGAATGAATTGTTTGTTCATGCCCACAGTATGAGACATGATCTAATGATCACTGACATGCTTAACACATTATGTCAATGAAAGGTCAGCTGTTAGTGGTGTCTCAGGCAGCAGTTTTTAGCTTGTGCAGGGCTGAGTGAAGTAGGAGAGTGTAGAGACAGTGGTGATGGTGTCCTCATTCTTTGGCATCCAGAGATCTGCTGCATCAAAATATCTGTATCATGATGTATGAGGATAAAGTCAACTCATGTAAAATGTAAAACTTAATTTCACTAGCAAACACACTGATACTTAAATGAGTGGGGGTGTGGTTGTTTGTAAACAGCAGTAGAAAAAGCATGATGAACTCAAATGTCCATCTCACAGTCACACTAATTCTTCCCCTGATCATAAGGAAAGTGCTTCAACTTTGACCTCAAAAAGGAGACCCTTCCTGCTCCCTCAAGAAAGAAATACACCACTTTTGCACCTGTCCACACCTTAATTTAAAGGGATATTCTGGCATGAATTTAAGTTATGGTCAAACACACTGTAACACAGAGTTTTCCCCACCCCGCCTCGAGAGATGAATTTTGCCGACTGCTTGCTTCTCTAGCTATACCAACTTTAGCAACTACCGCACGATAGCAATACACAGCGGTCTATGTCTCCACATGCAAACCTCAAACCAAAAACCTCAACCACAAAGCCACTTCACCAACAGTACACATAGGGTCCCAGCCATAGTACCAGCCATCACACATCTTTTTAGCTTTGCCTGATTTCTTTAGCAAAAAGACTAAACACAACTCACCTACTCTTGTCCAGCAGACGCTTGTTTGTGGGGGAGCAGCTTCGCAGCTCAAGGAAGAACATTTATGATTTTACTTCATGGCAATGCAATTAGAGTTCTTGTGTATCTTGTATGTGCACTGCAGATGCAGTAGTTCCTCTGCCTCAGCGTCTCGGTCTGATTGAATTTTCATGGAGTAATTATCATAAATTTTTCGCTGCACTTCGTGATTGACTCGTCAGGGCTCCCTCTCAAACAAGTGGTATAACTCAGTGTTACGCCAGAATATCCCTTTAAGCTGCTTGCCAAAGATGTCTTGCATTGCTGTCTAATAGGATCCTGATTGTTTTGAATCTCACATGTGCTTACTGTTGATCATCTGCAACGATCCATACAACGAATTGTGCAATGATCCATGCAAAGATCTGTGCAATGATCTGTGCAGTGATTGATACAATGATTGATGGAATGATCTGCACAATGATCAGTAGAGCTAGGAAGACTTTTCATGACAGTTCAAAGTTTCCTTTTTTAGAATAGGCAGAGAGTAAATTCCTCTCCTTTTACCACCCTGCCTGTGGGAACAGCACACCTTTATCAATGTGCTAAAAGAGCAAACAGGATACCTGCAGGCCAGCACCTTATCACCAATCAGCAGCTCTCCTTAGTGTGTGTTTGGACTTTAGTCTCTCAGTCTGCTGACACACACAGATTGATGAGGAAACTGTGAAAACACACTCAGCTGCGTCAGCGCCAGCCCCACCACCACCACACCAAAAAAAATCAACAGCATGCCCTCTGAGGACGGATGCTGCTGGGGCTGCTGGGCCAATGGGCCATGGTGAACTGCAGCCGGGCCCCTGTAGTGACCCAGTCTGAGTAGCAGACACTGGAGAAGTGTTGGGAAAACACAGGCAGGGACAGGCTGATCTCCCTCCAATAACAAAGTCAACGGTGTCCAAACAAACAGACACCTCACCTTCTGTCCAGCTGGTCCCAGCTTGCTCTGCTGTCCTGCCAAGATGTTTTCTCTTAACTCATGTTCCCATGTCAGAGAGGGGAAATAAAGGAGACTATGAGCTGTTTAGAAAGCAGAGTGTGAATGAAAGCAGAGCTGCAGACACAGTCCTCCAGGTTCATCTAGTTACCCTCATCAGGACCACACAGCTGAGCTTCCCATGTGGACTCATGCTGCTGTGACGGGCAGTCTGTGGGATAGAGTCATGCAAACAGCCTCTACTATTATCACACCCACAGTTTGTACCTTTACATGCTCAAGGTAAGTAAACTGACACTCAATATCAGAGTCTCTGTTGGTCATTCAGAGAAAAACATCCTCATTCACATCACTGAACCACATGTGTTCGCACTGATCTAAAAAACATGAAGGTATCAGTGTTCAGTTTGTCTCTGTGGCATTTTCGACTCCAAGATGTGTGAGTCCTCTGCAGATAAACAGATGTTTTGATCGGGTTCTTAATGTGGGTTCTTATGTTTGTGCATGTAAACATAAGGTAAGCTCTCATCATGTATTTTAAAAGTCTGATTTTTTTTACCTAAAGAGCTCTGAAGGAAAACAGGATGTGTGTGTCATGATACACCTTACCGCTGAGTCTGACAGCTGCTGACTACCTGCACAGGTACACCCTCAGCCAAACAAGCATGGTAGTAGCAGCAATGAGAGCATCTTACTTAAGGAGGATGAAGGGCCTGAGTTTTGTCTTCTGGTGATAAAAAGTTGAATACAGTGAGAAGTTTAGATGGAAAGAGCATTGTAATGATCAAGTGCTATTAGTCTGTGGTTATTGGGCTACAGGAAGATGATTTACCAGCATGTACAGAGGAACCAATATCACACTGACTCACAGTGTGTAATGAGAGATTATTCAGATACATGATAAATTTTCAGAGAAGACCATAACCCTGTTGACCAGTTCCAGCCATTTCCCCCTCCACAAAAGCAGCTTTATGACTTATTCTCATAATATGTTTACAACTTTATTCTCATAAGTTTACAACTTTAGTCTCATAGTTTACAACTTTATTCGCATAAATTTACAACTTTATTCTTATAAGTTTACAACCTTATTCTCATGAGTTTACGACTTAATTCTAATAAATTTACTACTTTAATCTCAAAGTCTTAAAAAAATTCTCAATGTGGCCCTAATACTCCAATGTAATTATCACTTTTTTCCTTTTTTGTTATTATAACTATCTTGTTTTATTTCTAAATTATTTTGTATGATTATCTGGATTATTTCTGTTATTACAAGTATTTATTTAGTCATTCATTTTTGACATATTCTACTAACATAACTATCATTAGAATTATTAGTATGAGTATGAGTTTTACTATACTTTTATTTTATTACAATGCTTGTCAGCAAAACGACTATTTTGTCAAATTGATTTACTTTACTATTGATGATTCGTTTTATTTGGTTATTTGTATTTTCTGTCTAAATGACGGTAGTTAACCTTTTGGTGTTTAGTTTTAATGTCTTTATGTAAAAAAAAAATGTTGGGCGGTTTCCTTGGTGTTTCTTTTGGGTTTTTATTTTTTATTACTATTTTTTTTGGTAATATGGTAACATCAAAAATTACAAACAAAGATGAAAAAAGACATCTGTACAGGATCCTCGATTCTTAATGGTCTTTGGTGTCTGAGACTTGATTAAGACTAAATTTAAGCCAACCTTAAAGCGACTGCCTGACAGATTTCTTTAAAAACATCAAAAAATGTGTCCAGCCCTTTTATAGTCCTTACTTATGAAACCTCCCCCTGAATCAGACTGAAGGAGTCCAAAACAACCTCATGGCAACAATCTATTCCATCTCTGTATGATCCTGGCTGGACTTCCTCTCACCTTCCACGTCAATAATACTCATATTACTGCTGTATATTGTGATCTCTTTGCTTTTGAGCTTCTTGCTGACCTCAGCTCTGACCTTCTCATCCCTCACATAGATGAGCACATCCACAAACATTAGTATGTGCTTTATGTAAGGGTCAGTTATCATCTGATAGAGCAGACAAACACAGGAACATACAAACACAAACTTACCAGGTGAACATAGGGCACAAAGTATCCGTAGAGGGCTGCAGGGATGCCAAAGGCCCAGATACGATATCCCAGAGACTTCCAGATGTTAACGTTGAAGATCTGACTCATGGGGGGGCAGCGGCTGGTGCGGGTGTTGGAGGGTTTGACGGGCAGCAGGGGTTTATAGGTGAACCCAGCCAGCATCAGCACAAACATGAGGATGCAGAGGACGCGCATTGTGTTCTGGAGGCCCACTTTCTCCAGCAGCCCCGACAGGAGAAATGGTAGCGTGATAGTGAAGATACTGCTGCCTGCCGTCACAATGCCGTTCACCAGGCCCAGACGCTTCTTAAAGTAGTGACCCAGGATGACCAGGCTGGGCTGGTAGGCAAAAGAGCAGCCGCAGGCAAACACAATTCCATAGGTAAAGTACATAGGACCCAGAGACCTGTGAGGACATCACACTATTAGATGCAGAACAACAACATAACATAACATAACATAACAACAGATGTATAACAACAAAAATGACAAAAACATGTATAAAATGGAATATCTCTGTCAGTTTTATTTTTTCTCAAAGCTGCCATTGGTAGATTTCCAAGAAGTAATATGATAAAGCAAGACAAAGCTTGTGTCTCAAAATCTGTAGTTTTTCCAGTGGACACAGGAGACTGTCTCTTAAAGTGAGTCAGTTCTAACACAAGCCTGACTTAAAGTGTACAACATCAATTTCAATTTGGGTCAACAATACAATACAATACAATAAAACAATACAAGAACTTTATTTATCCTCAAAGGGAAATTCATTTGTCTGGAGTCTCATGTCTCATGTCATCTGCTATTTACAGAAGAATTAAACAGTCTGATGGCTGTGAATACAAAAGATCTTCTGAATCTTTCTGTCCTGCAGGAGAGGAGTCGTCCACCACCATCGGCCCTTTGGTCCATAAGGTGTTGTAAAGTGGACGATCCATATTTTATAGAACAGCCTCCACCTCCCACAGTGTACATCTCCCCACCACATCCTCCAGTACACAAGCAAATGTCGATCAAACTGATCTTAAGGGTTTGAAGGTTTTTCTTCCTTCCGTTCAACCTGTTTGGTTGTTCCTTTAACAATTTTTTACAAACATGTTGCTGGCATCCAATTGAAAATGAGCTGATATTTTTCATCAAACAGTAACATTTTTCAGTTTCAACACTGAATGTGTTGTTTTGCACTTTTATCTTCATGCACGGGCCATATGTGATTTGCAAACCTTTATATTGTCTTCTATTAACATTTTTACTGTGTGAACTGTTTTATAAGTGGGGTTATACATGATCTCTTTAGCCAAAGGCTGAGAATAACTTCAGCAGCAATTACAGTGCATTTTAAAGTGTTTTTTCCTTTTTCCTCTAAGAGGATCTTCATCTACCAAACGTAAAGGGGAGGGTCCTTTTCCTGATCATTCATTGTTCTGTTTCATCTACTTTGTCTAGTAAACAACCTTGCAACAAAACACTTCATGCAGCAGATTCAGACAGAATGTTTTCTATCCAGTGGAATGGATCCAGATATATCCTGAATTGTAAACATAAAGGGGTTATAACGTTCTGTCTTAGATACCAGGCCAATACTAACTCACGTCAAATGGCTGACGTATTTTGCACCTTGCACCACCAGTTGCCCGCCTGCCTTCTGTTTGTAAAGTGCTGATGACAGTCTCTTCAATCTGTTTTTTATTGTTATTGCACCTCAGAGTGATGATGGAACAGGAGGTGTTGACTTCAGATCAGAAATCTCTGTGCATGCTCCCCTCACGTGTAGACGGGGTGGGATTCCAGGAAATGATTAACAACAGGATGTGAAGTGCTGAGCCTCACCCAACAGAGTCCTGATAAAAGCTAAAAGTAGTGTTGCCATGGTATAGAATATGAGCTCCACCCAAAATATTCAACATTAAATACATCTGACACACGTCTGGTATCACTTCTTCTTTGTTATTCCATGTGGGTAGCTGTGGCTTGGTTGGTAGAGTCGGTCATTTCCCAATCAGAAGGTTGGAGGTTTGATCCTACAGCTGTCCACATGGAATTAGCCAAAAACGATGGACTCTATACAAAGCAGTCTCTGCCATAGGTGTGTGAGAGGGTGAATGTGACATGTGATGTAAAGTGGTCAGAAGATTAGAGAAAGTGTTACATAAAGACAGTCCTTTTACTATTCTCTTTAATATTTGAAATAGTTTAATGCCTGATAAGGTTTTTAGACACTGTATATACATGAGTACGCAAATTTTATTCTATCTCTGTTGTACTTTCACAAAAAAAAACTTAAAAAGCATGATCATGAGTTTTTTTTTAACAGGTATCACTCTAACGCAGAGGTTCATGTGACAGGTTCAGAAGCCCTCATGATTACTAATCTTAACTCCAGATCAGCATAAAATTAACTTAGTTACCTCCTACGCAGCTGATCATCAAATGTGAAAAAGGTTGTTCCTTTTGAACATCTTCAGCCTGACATCTCTTCCTGCTTCCTCTCCAAACCACTTTGTAACCTGTCTCCACCCTTCCTCTTCCTTTTAACGCTGTCTGATTTTACCCGCGTCTTTGCTGACACCCTACCAGTCACCCCTTTTTATGTTGTGTCTGCTTTTAACAGGGTCATATGGATTGTCACTGAATCTACTCTTTTTTGTACCCTTGGTCTTTGCTGCTGCTTTCCCTGCATTAGCTTTTTCTGCTAGCACATGAAACAGAGGGGAGGCGCGCTTTCCCTGCCTCAGAGTTGGCATTCCACATAGGCTTGTGGAAGGTCAGAAAGCTCTCAGAACAGAGCCACAACATCAAACATTATTTATTACATGTGAATAATTTATTCCCTGGTCCTGATTGTATCAAAGTGTCTAAAGTCAAATTAGAGTTTCACTCAATAAGTTGTCTGAGTAGCTTCTCATTCATCCAGGTCATGGTAATCCAATTTCTATGTTGAAACTGGACTTGCTTGAGGTTCTTGAACACGTTCCTCCTCTCTTCCAAAAGGCCCCTTCAGTTCTAAAGTGACTGGGGCGAAAGTTGGAAATTTTTTGCCTCTGTTGGTCCTCCAGCTTTAAATGGGCAGGGTGGTCACCTGAGAGACGTTTACAGCTGGGTCACCTGAGAGTCATTAGCATGATTGTTAACCTGGTTTCACCTGGGTATGTGTCCTCCTGGGTTCCTCCAGGTTTGTCATACTTGTGTGATGTTGGAGCCTGTGATCCAGCACAAAAGCATCGTTTAGATTTTTGTTGAAAGGACTCCATAGCTGAATTGTAAGTGGGGGATAAGAAGTGTCTTAGTCCGCCACCTCTGTTCAAAGATGGTTTCTTAGGTTTGACAAAGATGGCCTCTGGGGTAACAGTCCTTAGCATGTTAGGTGCATTTCATGGCATACAACATATTGCTTTGTTTGTCCTCAGGGTGGACCAGCCTCTGTCAGAGTGTGTTGGTGGGTTTGAAGGGTACCAGGATGTTGTGTTTCTGGAAGATCCTCCTGAGTTCCTTTGATACTCCAGACATGCGGGGAATAACAATGCTGTGCTGCTTGTTGTTGTTCTCTTCTTCCCTGTTGGTCTCCAGTTTCTTACAGACTTGATGAAGGCCGACTTAGGGTACCAACGTGTTTTCAGGACTCCCCTGAGGTGTTGCTGTTCCTTCTCCTTGCCTTCAGTGTAAGTGTTCTCAGCCCTGTGTTGAGGAGCCCAACTTCTGTTCCAGTGGATGGTGAGAATCAAACAGTAGATACTGCTCTGTGTGGGTTGGTTTTCTATAAACTTCTACGTTGAGGCTTCCATCCTTTCCCACCCCTACTGCACAATCCAGGAAAGAACAGATTGTCTTCTTTTATGTCCTCACTGGTGAATTTGTCGTTTACAGAGCTGATGTGAGTGGTAAAGGCTTCAACTTCACTAGATGTAATCTTGACACTAGTGTTGTCCACATATCAAAACAAGTGGATTGAAGTGGTTAAAATTCAAAATTCTCCAAGTATCTGGATTTTTTTGCTGAAAGTCATGAAACTACGAATACTTAGTACATTTTGGTCTTATGTGGTAGGGCCCAACGATATTTGAAAAAACTGACATTGTGGGACATACTCTAGGAATGAAATCTAGATAACTGCATGTGTTTTTGAAACATATATCAGATTTCAGTCAGATGTTCTTCTTTCAAAGGGATATTCTGGCGTAAATTTAAGTTAGGGTCAAACACACCGTAACACCAAGTTGGACACCCTCTCAAGAGATAAATGTTGCCGACTGCTTGCTTCTCTAGTTATACCAACTTCAGCAACAACAGCATGATAGCAATACACAGCAGTCTACATCTCCACATACCAAACTTCAGCCAAAAAGCCACTCTATAGCCACAAATAATGCTGAGAACAGCACCTACCTTCATCAACGGTACATATAGGGTTCCAGCCACTGCACTAGCCATCAAAAATCTTTTAAGCATTGCCTGTTTTTTTTTAAGCGAAGAGACCAAACACAACTCACCCGCTCTCCTCCAGCAGTCGCTTGTTTGTGGGGGAGCCCTGGCGAGACAATCACAGAGTGCAGCGGATCATTTCCTTGGAGTAATGATCATCATAATAATCATTTTGCACGGCATACGAGGTAGTTCTTCTGACTTAGCATCTTGGTCTGATTGCATTTCCATGAAGTAATAATCGTAAATGTTCTTCCTTGAGCTGCAAGACTGCTGCACTGAGCAATCATCTCGTCAGGGCTCCCCCACAAACAAGCGGCTGCTGGAGAGGAGTAGGTGTGTTGTGTTTGGTCTCTTTGCTAAAGAAATCAGGCTTTGATGGCTAGTACTATGGCTGGGTACCCATATGTACTGTTGATGAAGTTAGGTGCTGTTCTGAGCATTATATGTGGCTATAGAGTGGCTTTTTGGCTGAAGTTTAATAACATAGACCGCTGTGTACTGCTATCATGCTGTCATGCTGTCGTTACTAAAGTTGGTGTAACTAGAGAAGCAAGCAGTCGGGAACATTCATCTCTTGAGAGGGTGTTTAACTCGGTGTGACACTGTGTTTGACCCTAATTAAATTTAACACTAGAATACCCTTTTAACTTTACAAACATCCCAACTAACTGATATGACTCCTGTAGATGTAGATACTTTAAATACCAAGGTTCATCTGATCGGTATATTCCTGTGTATCTCTCTCTGTATCTGTTGCCACAGTGTTATTCGGCACATGCTCCCTTTAAATGCCTCACATAGCTCACTGACGTCCTCAAGCATCATGCCAGGTATATGTGACTGCAGCAGCATGATACGCATGTTTGCAATTTACAGTCGAGTGACACAGACCCTGCATGCACAGCAATCAGTCGTTAGTGTGTTTGAATAAGAAGCTGCAACAAAGTGATAACAAGCAGAAAGCTATTAGGGGTGGGAATCACTAGTGGCCCCACAATGGGACACTATCACAATACTTGGGCCATGATACAATATTATTGCAATTTTAAACATTTTGCAATACAATGAGATACCATACAATTGTGATACCATACTGTATATTGCAATTTATATATATTTTTTTTTCAACTGCATAGCTAATTTAGCATTTTTCTTTCCTTTATATTTGTCTTATTTACACAGTATTTTATTTTATTGTAGTAAACCTTATGTGTCATGTCCATCTCATTTGTGCCCTGCTTGCATTCCTAATGTTTTCCTAGGTGTTGCTATATTTGTTGTACTAACGTTCTCCTGCTCTATGATGTCACCTCTGCTAACCTCACTGGACAAACAGTTGACTTTATTTTTCCATTATCATAGATTTGACTTCATATTAGTAATTAACTTGAAAAGTCAACACTTGGTAAATAAGACGATACGATATATCACCAGACAAAATATCGCAATACTATGCTGTATCAATTTTTTTCTTCACCCCTAACTGCTATGTGCTGCATCAGCTACATGACTGACATCACACATCCTGCCGTGTGCCGTCATGTGCACATGTTGCAGTTGTGAAATGGTGCATCATTAAACCTTACAGCAGTGTAATTTTCCATATAACTTGGTGGTCTTGGCCTCTCCTTCTATCTGTCTCATATTTGTCCTCTACAACCTCATCTTTGGTTTTTCTGTCTTGATGATGGTGTTTGTCTGCAGCAGTGGTTGAGCTGGTTGAACTAATATTGGGTATGTGGTGAACATAATGGGCTCTATTTTTCGTGTCCCCCGGTGAGGCGATGGAGGGTGGTGGACCCCGCACAGTGGTATTTTCGTCTGGCGGAGCCCGGTGTACAGCTAGTTTAGTATTTTCGTGGACTGAGGCACACCGAGGTCTGCCAAGCTGGGCGTGGTGGCGAGGCAGGAGGAGGTGTCGACAGAATCAGCTGGCGCAGCGACATTTTCATGCTCTCCGGTGGCGTATAAAGTGAGCTGAAAGCTCGCCGCTTCAAACCTGGTCAGCTTTCAGCGCAGGCGGAGTGCAGCTGGTCTAGTGGTACTTTGGTAGACCGGCGGCGTATCGGCATACATCACAGATGCCTCACAGGCAGGTTTCCACAGTGTCAGGCACATTTCAGTGCAATAAATAATCATCAACAACTATTAATCTGAGTTAGCGCACACATTTAGATCTATATCGATATATTCTGATCTATATGTGATCTGATGAGCGCGTTTGGCATGCGTTTGGACACACAACCTGACCAAATCAACACAGCTGAAACCGCATTAAATTAAATATCTAGTAAATAGACACACATGATGAAGTTAACAAGATATGTAATTCGTCTCCCTCCTTTTCTTTCTTCCTCTTCCTCTTATGTCTCACGCAGCTCGACCTGGACATGTCTCTGTGTCCTCTCCCCATTCTGCTGCAACTGCTGCTGCGGCAGCTGAACAGATGGTTTATTTCAGTGATCAAATGAGTTATTTAATCTAAGCTTACATACGGATATTATAATATTCAGTTTTGTGAGCCAAATTTATTTTATATGCCAACATCTATGAAAGAAAGAGCCAGGCCATGGAGCGCGATGCATCATTTACGCACAGATGGTTCCGATTTTAATGCCATTATTGGAATTTATGATGTGATCTCTGTGCACAACCCACCTTTGTCACGTGAAGTTTGAATATATGCAACTTTATGTGAATGTCTTTATTTGTGGGAAAGGGTGTTTGTCTTACCAGTGGGTCCAACATTACACACACCAAATCCATCTGTGCTCATATGAGAGAGTGTGGAGGACGCCCTCTGCAGCGTTTACAGCGACACTTGTTGAGGAGCTGCCTTCTGTCGCCATTGTGTGGCATTACTGTCTTCAGACATCTCTTGATCTCTTTTAATACTTCACGAAAATCGTAATACGCCTCGCCTGTGGCGGATTTAAAGGCGAGGTGAGGAGCTGATGTTATTGGTCGATACAGGTCTCGGCTGTGTATAACCCACTCCATGCCCTCTCTCCTCCCTCGCTACGACTTACGCCGCTGGGAGGAGCTGAGTTAGGGAGGGGGGATACTTACGCCAGGCTGCGCCGCTCACCAAAATACCAAATTGTGCTTGGGAACGCCTTGTTGGCGCGGTGGACCTGACTTACGCCGCGCCTGCAGCACGTCTCCGGTGAGGCACGAAAATAGAGCCCAATGTATGAAGCATTTAGTTTCCCCAAGTTGTTTTCACTTTGTGGTTACTTTTACCTGTCTTAATGATGTTATGTTTGAGATGTTTAGATCTTCAGTCTTTATTTGTGTTTTATTCATCATAGATTATAACAAATCTGAATTTCTTCCTTACGTGACAAAGGAACTGGCCAGAAGGCCAACCAGGCCGACAGCAGCACCGCCCACAGCTGTGACTCTGCAGCCAAGGATGTCGGTGAAGACGCTGACAATAGGGGAGCAGAAGAAGATCATCCCCATGGACAGGGAGCCCACCCAGGCTAAAGGACACAGAGACAGAGGTACAGAGAGAGAGAGAGAGAGAATCAATGACTGTGATGTGAAGCACAAAGGACGTTAATCAACTTTTGATCTTGTCTGATACTGTCATTCTGTCTGAAAAAATAATTGATGGAGATACAGTATGTTGCTGTGTCTCACACATAAAAGTACAAGCCCATTAATCTGGGAAGTTGCTGATTGTGTCAGCTGCTCAGCATGATTGATCCATACATCCACATAACCCATACAGTGATCTCTGTGTGTGTCTTTTCTGTGTTTTAGAGGCACAACAGAGGAACAGAAGTTAGGCATGCTAGCTTTAAAGTACTTGTCAAGTAAAAAGGCTTTGATCGGCTGTGTAAATAGTGACACGCAGAATCACTTGGCTCTGGAAGGGAATGGTAACAGACACTCTGGCTTGTATTATCTATCTTACACCTAATACACACCTAGAAAAATAATATAAAATGAAAAAAATCAGCTCCAAAAGACCAATAATTCAAACACCACTGCGGTTGTATTACTATGGATTACTGCACTTTTTCATTTTTCATTTGAAGGTAATGTTTATTTTTTACCTCTGTCTTCTTACATTATTGTCTTTTGCACTGAGGTTTGAGATTGTAATGCTTTGATTCACTGTGAGTACTCTACTTGTAACATTGAAAACCATGTTACATAATCTTAATCTTGATATTGTAAACATACTGAATGAGATTTGAACATTAGAAATCATTAGTGTCCGTTCTCCTCTGGGCTTGCTGACCAACCTTAGTAAGATTAGATAGAATCTGACTGGATCTCTTAATAAAAAATAAAACCTAATGTCTCAAAGCTTGCATCAAGTTTCTCCATTTATTTAAACAGTGTTTTATGATATAAGATAACCACAGGGATTATATGTTATAAAATCTGTGCTAAAGAAAGTGGCACACACTGAGGTTCATAGGTGGGGAAAAAAAACAACTAACAACACTGATACAACACACAAATTGTGCAAGACCTCATGCAGTGACCTTCGAACCAAAACAGGATGGGTGAGTCAGAAGTGAGTGATGTGTTTTGGAAGCAGCAGCTACCTGGGGGCTCACACAGTAGCTACAGTAGAGCACAAGTAGGGCTGCACAGGTAGGACAGGTAAAAGATCAGCATGTTGGTGTGACAGAGGAAAGCTGCTGTGTTTGTGTCTGCATGTTTCTAACTGTGCAGGTTCATTTTCCGCTCTCACTGAGGCGTTTCTCTCTCTCTGGTATGTCATGAAGCAGGAACTGAGGCTGGAAGTGAATCAGCCTGTTACTCTGAGATTAACGCTGCTGTTTGCTGCTCCTCTACACTACAGTATGACTGGAGACACTCCTCAGTCGAGGCTTGCTAACATCTGTAACTGTCCTCTGCTTTTACAAAAAACAGTATGGACTGATAGCAGGAAAAAAGTTCAGACTAAGGCTGTTAAAATGTCATAAACCTCAATACTTTTCAACAGCACGTACATGGAGATAAAGTTAAAAAGTGCAGAAAAAGAAAAGATGAGGGGTGAAAAAGTAATTTACTGAAAGTTCACATCAGTAACACTCCGAAGAACTCAGAGCACAATCACACAACACGATCTGTGCTAAAAATAGACTGATCAGTCAGCTGATTGATGGCATTTTGACATAATGGACGTCATATTGGCGTCCACACGGATAATATCATCATTATCTTTCCAAATGGAAAGAATGGCTGCACATCAAACCTTAGACTGACTATTTTACAAATACTTGTGTTTATAAATAATAGAATAATGCAGCTTTGTAGTAATAATATTACTGTTTACTTTGTGTATTTACAAGGCTTCTCCCCTCCCCCACATTGCACTCTGACCACATCACCATCCTGCTAAGACCAGCATAAAGACTCAGGCTGAAGACCACCAAACCCCACCTAAAGCAGGCACGTGTGTGGCTAGAGGGAGCTTCTTCTGCACTTTAAAGGGTCCGAGTCTGAGTTGTTTTGATTCCATCATTTGTCAGTAAAACATGAGAGACTGCACTCACAGTATGCTTTCTCAGTCTTCACCAATCCCTCCAGCTTGTCACTTTAGTTGGGCAGAGAGTTGATGTTTCCCATGACCACTGATGGAAGAAAAGGTTTACATCTCCATTTCCAAGCCTTCACCTTTGCCATCGCCTTTGCACCAGAATGGCAACCACTAAAAATACCTTCAGATGTTCAGACCTGCTCTGTCTCTGAAGCTCCTCTCCTGAACAAACTCCTCTCCCAGCAGAAACATCCACAATTGGTTGACAAAATCAATCAATCAATCAATCAATCAAATTTTATTTATATAGCACTTTACAATATCCCAAATGGTACCCAAAGTGCTTTACATAAAAGCAATAAAATAACACAAGAAAAAAAACCATTATAAAATAATACAATAGAATAGAATAATACAAGAACGATGAAATAATAAAAATGAATATGAAAATAAAATAATACAATAAAATAGTATGTAGAAGTGCTAAAAACCTATAAGTACAGGACTACCTAGTCAGAGTTAAAAGCAAGTCTAAAAAGGTGCGTCTTTAACTTTGATTTAAATAAACTGAGGTCAGTGGTGGTGTGTACATCTAGCGGCAGTCTGTTCCACAGCCTAGGAGCTGCAACAGCAAAAGAACGATCACCCCACTGTTTGAGTTTTGACCTCGGGACCTCCAACAGGCGCTGACCGGAGGAACGGAGGGCCCTGCCATGATCGCGAACAGTTAAAATCTCTGACAGGTAGGAGGGGGCCAGGCCATTTATGGCATAAAAAGTAAATAATAAAAGTTTAAAGTCAATTCTAAAACAAACTGGAAGCCAGTGTAGCGAAGACAGCACAGGGGTGATGTGTTCACGCCTAGACGTGCCCGTTAAAAATCGTGCAGCAGCGTTCTGTACAAGCTGGAGACGGGAGATTAAAGACTGGCTGAGGCCAACATAAAGGGCATTACAATAGTCCAGTCTGGAACTGATGAAGGCATGGATTGCCTTCTCGAGGTCCTGCCGACTTAAAAAGGACTTCACTTTGGCCAGGAGACGCAGTTGAAAAAAGCTGGTACTGACGACAGATCTAATCTGTTTATCGAACTTAAGTCCACTGTCAAATGTTACCCCAAGATTCTTTACATGTGGCTTGAAAAAAGGCGCCAGATTTCCAGAGTCTGTAATCGAAACGTTTGATATCGATGGCGTGCCAAATAAAATACACTCAGTTTTGCTGTCATTTAGGTGCAAAAAGTTCAGAGCCAACCACTGTTTTACTTCAGTAATACAGTCCAGTAAGTGAGAAAGTGCACTGTTCTCGTTGGGTCGCATGGGCAAATATAACTGTAAGTCATCAGCATACGAATGAAAAGACAGATTGTATTTTCTTATGATTGATCCCAGGGGTAGTAAATACAAAGAGAACAGAATAGGGCCAAGAATAGAGCCCTGTGGCACCCCACAAGAGAGAGGCGCCTGTGAGGAGCAGAGGTCACCAATCATCACGGAAAAACTCCTATCTGCCAGGTACGACTTAAACCATTTGAGAGCGGTGCCACGGATGCCTACATACTGCTCAAGGACAGGGCAATATCATTATGTACCTTTAACAGTGCTGACTCAGTGCTATGTCGAGACCTGAAACCAGACTGAAATTTATCAAGAACAGAATTTACCTCTAAAAATGCATGCAATTGAAAGGAGACAACTTTTTCCAAAACCTTAGAAAGAAATGGCAGGTGGGAGACAGGCCTAAAATTGGACAGCACAGTGGGGTCAAGATGCGTTTTTTTGAGGAGGGGCCTAACCACAGCATGTTTGAAAGCAGCTGGGACAGACCCTGAGCTAAGACAGGTGTTGATAAAAAAACAGCAAGCTTGATCCAACAGAACTAAATACCTCCGACAAAAACATGAAAACATTTCAGAAAATTCAGAGACCAGAATTTGCTGCTCTTTGGTTGAGCACAGGTTCTTAGGTTGACTCAGGTTGAAACAACATATTTCTGTCATGTATAACTATCATGTTTATAGCAAATGTATAGCCTCCAGCCCTCAACCTGTGGCGATCATACCCCCCACCCCACCCTGGGTACCTCCTTAGACAAACATTGTCAAAAGAAAAATATGTAAATGTTTATGCTTATAAACACAAACAAACACATATACTGTACATATGCATGTTTAAGATTACAGACAGTAAATAACATCAGTGACCCCACCATTTGTTTCTGAAGAAGAGTTCTGAAGCCTATCAGTTCCTATATCCTTAATGGTTGGCGTAACCCAACTTTTGGCCAACCTACCAGAGGCAAGCTTTTAGCCTCCTTGCTAACGGCTAGTGTGCCCACCTGCAGCCTCATTCACCAATCTGATGACCTTAATAGCTTTGATATTAACATGTAAAAACACATTTACTCTCCATACAGTGGATGCAGTGAGAGCCCTGACGTATTCAGACAAAGACCGATTTTTGAATGAGACTGTAAACGGATTTAGTTTTTCTCTAAGAGTCTGATCATTTGAATGAGTGTGTATGAGGTCTCTAGTGCTTTTGAAGACAGCTCGAGGACACTCATGGAACAGCAGATTTTGGCACTTCCACATCACCTTCATTTCTCATAACCAGAGGATGCAGCTTGGTAAATATACATGGCCACATACTGTATATGCTTTCATATACGAATAAACAGACAAACTGTATAAACCATAGTCCATTTAGTCGATTTTTTCTGACTCTTGGACTGGACTTCTCATAAACTAAAGCTGCAATGTGATGATGCAGACAAGGGTGTAAAAGGTTACTGTGTACAGCTCCGTTGGAGAGGATCATCAGATATATTACGGTTTATCCCGCGCAGCTCTGAATATTTCTTACAAATTTCAAAGAAATCCAAACAAGGAAACAAGGAAATCCAAATATTGAAAAAAACATATGAACCTCACCTGACTCAAATTGTTACTGTGAGACTTTCTGCAGAAATTGAGGGCCTTTAACTAACAGCAAAGTAAAAACAAACTCTGTAACTCTGAGGACTCCAGAGCAAACCAACATGACGCAATCAACTGATGTTTCTCTGACACAGAGCAGAAAGTTCCCTAACTGTAGTGTATACATTTATATTTTCAAAAGTCATGTGATCTATATTTAGACAACCCTCTTACCCTGCTCTGGTTTCCCTGGGAGAGCTCACAAGCTGTCAGAGCCTCCAACCATCTCTGCAGACACTGAGGCAGCAGAAAACTCAAAGGACTCCACTCTGCTGGGGCTCATACTTGAAGAGATATCTGCCCTCAGTAAAGCTCAACATTGTAATAAAAGACATGAAAAAGACAGAGAAGCATCCCCAAGGACAACAGGAAATTGCTGAAATGGTTTAATCTGCTGATTCTTGTCTTAAAAGCCCTCATTCTTCTTAGAAAGAGAAATGAAAATAAAATATCTGGATTCTCTGTGTCCCAGTGACATCCAACATAAGCCTCAGGCCCCACTCGGACACTGAATGAGGAGGTGAAGTCACATTAGGTCGTCTGACTGTCTCCTGAAAGATTCCTCTCCTCTAAAACTATGTGCTCTGTGCACATAACCCTGCATCTTTAAACCGCACGGAAAAAAGATCCTGCAGTAGAGAGACCTGCACCAAGCTCTACATCTCTGAATCACAGAAAAAGATCATACAGCAGAGACTCTTACACTAAACCACGCATCTATAAAAACACAGAAATTCAAGAGATGAGACACCAGCACCAAAGTCTGTACCTACAAATCACACAGACCTGACAAAAAAAGCTAAATCTATAAATCAGAGAAAGGATCCTTCCAAAGAAAAACCTGTCCTGCAGCTAGGGCTAGGCAATATGGTAAAAAGTTTATCACGATATATTTTTTTCGTATTAGTCGATCAGTCAATATCGATATATTATGACATACAATACAATAAGCTACTACATCTGTGAGGTCTTTGTGTCTCTTTGACGTTTTGTTGTAAGGCGTTAAGCTAGAGAAAGTGGACTGAATGGTCGGCTGTTTCAGCTGCATAGGCACCACGGGCTGCTTGCTCCGCTCAGGGTTAGTAACCTTTTGCATTGCGCGTGCTCTGCCGTGTGGCACTGCTTCAGGTGGTGAAATAGATTTCAGGTATTCCCTGACTTTGCGAGAACATGTACTTGAAATAATTTGCAGTGCACATTACTCTGCTTCATGTCCAACCTCAAAAAAAAAACAAAATACCTCCACACCACTGACGTTTTCGTGCCAGTGTTGTCGACAATGTCATCATCTGTTGAGCCTTCATCTACATTTCTGTGGGGGGTAGCACTCATTTTATTATTTTTTTTCACCGACAGTGCTGTCGGCTTCACATGTTAAAGTGCTATGGTTGTGTGTAGCTGCAGTCTGCTACTATGCAGTTGTTTGCTACTTGGTTCTTATTCAGCATGTGAAATTAATTTTCAATGTATATCGTTATCGTTTTATCACTCAGCCCTACCTGCACCAAACTGCATTTGTAAACAACACAAAAAAAGATCCTTGAGCAGGGAGACCTATAGACCATGCATAAGGAAACCTAAAGCAGAGATGTGCACAAAACTCTGCATTTTCAAACCACACAGAGAAGATCATACAGCAGAGGAACCTGGTTTGAAACCAATCTCTGAAACCATAAACCACGCAGAAAAGATTCACAGCCGAGACCAGCACTGTACTCTGCATCCATAAACCACACAGAAAAGATCCACAGCTGAGACACCTCCAACAAACTCTACATTCATAATCCAATCAGGATGTTACCCAAAATAGATGGACCTGCAGACTCTGCATCTATAAACCACACATAAACAATTCTTCAGCAGAGAGATCTGAACCAAACACATTATGTTTTTACTACAAAGAACTATTCGCACAGACACTTGCACCAAATTCTGCATCTATAAACCGCACAGAAAAGATCCTACAACAGAAACACCAAATATTGCCTTTATCAACCACACAGAATAGACCAGCACCAAACTCTTCCTCTATGGATATCACAGAACAGATTATGAAGCCGAGAGGCTTGGACCAAACTCTGTATCTTTAAACCACACAACAAAGATCCTACAAGAAAAACAGAGGAAACTGCACCCAACTTTGACTCTAAACGTCACATTTCAGTCTCTAGTATCTTACAGATTTGCAGAGTCAGGAGAATGGATGTGCTCCTTAAAAATATAGACACAGGCTGGCTCAGCACGTGGATAACGCAGCTCCATGTGCCTGATGACTTCCCTTCATGTGTGAAAAAACCCACAGATCTTAACTATTAACCAAAGTGATAAGAGCGAGCTAATAGCCCTTGGCTCAGATCGAGCTGCTGTGATCAGTTTCCCTGGTTTCATCAGAAAACAACATCTTATCTCTGCTGCACCGTTTACTCCCCATATTGAGCAAAGACAGGCCTCATTTAACATAGAGACCATCCGGCCCTGTATCACAGTCGTGGCTCTGAAACACACTCAAACTGGGGCCTAACAGGTGTTAATGCATTACCTGCTCTCAGTGCTAACACAGCAGAAACAGGAACAGATGTTCCTCTAGATCACGAACCAATATCCACTGTACAGCACAGTTTCACACACAGCTTTAGGCTAAAATCCAAACTGCTTTATCAAACTTTGTCTTTATTGAAACAAAAGATAAATCTCATGACAAAAGAAGTTTGTGAGGAGAGAAAAAAGACTGAAAAGAATATGAAGAAGAAAAAATAATGAAAGTCATTTTCCAATAAAAACAAAGCGGAAGAAGCAATGGAGGTTAATGGGTTTACAAGCTGTGTCTATGTAGATCTGAACATATTTGGCACATAGCTGAGACTCATTATGTCCCTCCTGAGGTAACTGCACCAGGACCGAGCGTCTGCAGAGCTTAAAAATCTGCACATTCTGCTTACATGCTCAGCAGAAACAGCTTTCAGTCACACTCTGAAGAAACACGCTGATAGATGAACTCAGTGATACTGTTCATTCTGAACCTGAATAGAACTGTTAAGACAGAAACTCAGAGACTGACTTTAGACTCAGCTGCTAGTCAATGCATGTGTTACCATGGCAACAGCTGCATTTATATAAATGTAATGCCAGACAGTGACAGTAGAGAATCAAGTATCAATGTGAATACTTGCTGTTTGGCCTGAAGGGTTCTCTTATATCAACTACATGCTGTGCACTTCCCTTATAGGATTGACTTGAAAGGAGGTAAACTGCAGAATGCTCGAACTCATTTAACCCAGAATTTGGTCTTTAAATAACTGGATATAACTAAGAAAGCAACACTCCAAAATATGATACTTCAATATACTTGAGCTCTAAACAGAGTACAAACAGAGTAACCTTCAGATTCACCAGGGATTAGACCCTACCTGACAGAGCATGCAACACAACTCCTGGTTCAGGCTCTTGTACTATCACACATTGACTACTGCAACTCCTTACCCTGCATGCACAGTTAAACCTCTGCAGATGATCCAGAACACAGCAGCACGTTTGGTCTTCAACCAGGCCAAGACAGCTCATGTCACTCCTCTGTTCATCTCCCTTCACTGATTTCAAGTCGCAGCTCACATCAAATTCAAACCCTTATCATTGCAGTAACCAAAACTGCTCCTGTTTACCTGGAACCCATCATCCAGGTCTGCCCATGCTCAGCCACAGAAAGGCAGCTCCAGGTTTGCACATGGAGATATAGACCGCTGTGTATTGCTATTGTGCGGTCATTGTTGAAGGTATAAATAGAGAAACAAGCAGTCAGCAACATTCATCTCTCCAGGGGGTGTCTAACTCGGTGTTACGGTGTGTTGGACCATAACTTAATTCTACGGTGGAATATCCCTTTAAGGTAGGTGAGTCCTGCGGGACAAACCTGACTCATTCCCAGCTGGATGCATGAAGAGAATTCTTGTTCCTTCTGTCAGCTCAAATTTCAGCCTCTTTACAAACTGCAGACCATATGTGGAGTAAGTGTGGACCCATCAGTCATGAACAAAGACTGTAGCCTTAGTTGGTTCTCACTGAGCTGCTGAAACACATCTGAGCATGTTTGGACTGTATTGAATTTAGGAAGTATAGATCTTTAGTCAGGAACATCATCTGCAGATGGAAAACATTTAAAGCAAGCTGCTCCTTGGCTGGGGGAGGACCAGCCTGAGGCTGAAGTTCAAAGGCATCTTTATACAGAGTCCCAGCTCCAGTCCCTCATTTGTCTTCTGGCCTCACACCACTGGGAGGGAAACCCAATGCATCATGATTCTGCGAAAAAGTTGGGGCGCAGCCACAAAATAATTAATGTCTTTGCATAAACAGAAGAAACTCATCATAAGTAGGCTGGGAAGGACTGCTTTGGAAGAAGTCCAGAAACGCTGGGTGGGAGTAATTTTCTGCGTCATAAAATAGGGGAGGGGGCGGTGTGTGAGGACTGAAAGGAGATTGGGCGAGCTCCTTATCCTCCCCTTTACGTTCCCAGTATAGAGAGAGCTGCAGGCCACAGCGTGGATACACCTTTTTTTACTCTATATCTACAGAGGCGGTGGTAGCATGAATGGATCCTGCAAATTGTGAGAATAAAGAAGTCACAGAGCTTCATTATCTGTTTAGATCGGCTCATGTATTCAGAATGACAGTAAATGACAAACCTACAGCAGATCTAAGTGGTATGGTAATGATTTATGAGCTGTCCATGATACTAGAGAGCCTCTGACTCTGTTTCTCTGCAGAACGTGAGACCTTCAGTAGATCATTACTGTGACAAAGAAAACATGCAGCAGCAAACAGAAGACTGTCCGTCTGTCTGGCATAGGTGATCTAGCTGTTTGAGATTGAATAGAGAAACATGTCCTCCAGGGACATCACAATGAAACACACAGATGGTGACCTTTGACCTTGTAGGCCAGGTAACCTGGTTTCTCTGGTGCATTTGAACAAATCTTGATGATGCTCTGCATGTGTTTTTCCATGAATCTCACTGACGTGTTTAGATTACCTTAAGTGGATGTCCATGTACATGCAGAGCAGACCCATCCTATTAGTGGCATCTTGTTATGTCTATCTTCAGAGGGAGCTTCACATGATGTATGACGTGATGTATGATGTGCATGCTGAGCTGGTCTGTAACTCACTTACCCTCAGGACATCCCTAGTGGATGCAGAGGTGGGTTAACTTTGATCCAGTAAAACTCTGAGTTTTAAAACCCCACTATTTCACTTCATAATGAACTTGACAGATACATGTATTGCTTGATATGACTTTACTGCCTGACAAAGTCTGAAATCTGTCTTAACATCTTCATTCACAATTTAATGGTGCAGTGAATAAAACAAATTGAACAGACAGTAGATCATTCAAGCTGATTTCACATCTGTGTTCTAGCTCAGGTATTAACTGGTTTAGTGTTATATTTTTCTTTTGGCTCTGCCTGTGTTCATACTGTAATGATGTCAAAACAAAACTCACATTATCACAGAGCTGTTTTTGCACAGCCTCTGCATAGGTGATCTCACTCCATGTGTCCTGGTTACACTTTGCATTGTGGGACACAGGATTCTAACTAACATAAATCAGCGAGAGTGAGTTGTGGGTCAACTTCATTGACTGCATATACTGTGGACAACTTGGCTCCACCTTCTGCCTTTTTGTTTAAGCTAAATTGCTCTCTGTATTTCCGGGATTTTTTCCACTTCCTGAAACCAACATTGCACAGTAGCATTGTACGCATTCGGCGGGAGAGTCGCCGAGAGTCGCTGTAATGATGCTCGGCTCAAACAGCATAGCCCCGGGTCAGCTACGTCATCTTCGTACGCCCATAAGCTGTATCAAGTGTCAATCATAGAAAACATGAATCCCCTAATAAGTTTTAAAAATGGAGCTGTACAGAAAAAAAAAAACTTGGCACAAACCAGTCTTACAGTAACTACATGTCAACATCACACGCAGAGGGGAGAAAATTGTATATTCTGTGTAGCTCCATAGGGATTGCTGGAGGAGGCGGAATTTATGGCCTATATACCCGTCATCTGACCTATGACCCCCGTCACCAGTGGGTGCTGTTCTCGTGGTTGCTTCACCCAGCGAGGAGGCAGACGGCGTCAATTCTATATACAGTCTATGGTCAACTTAGAGCAGCAAGGAGGTCAGTGACTTGTAAACATCTGGACAGATAAGCAAATTTTGGACATCATTTATTAAAGTACAGTCTGCTAAGTCAGTGCAAGAACGAGTGATGCTTCACTGCTACTCTCAGTGGGGTGATAATCAAAAACTGGGTTCAAATCAGAACTGGTTTTGGGTAGTTTGGGGCACTGGCATCATTTTCTACGTTGAACGTTTCTTTATCAGAGCCTTCCCAAACGTCTCACAGAGCTGATACGAGTTGATTCATAGTATGAGAAGCAGTCAGTGCTTGGAAGGCGAGTCCTTCATGATCAACACATACTCCCTGCCTCAGCACAGATACTGTCTGCAGCCACAGTGCTGAGGTCCTTCAGTGGAGCTAAGTTACACAAAATGATAATGTCAGAGAAAATGGAAACAGAGGTATAAAGTTTTAATAATGGTTTTAAAAAAAAGCAGTCACATTGATAGGTTAATGGTTAATAAAAACTAACATCAATCCTTAATTTGTTTTTGACCAATAGACATGTGCAATAACACATACTGCATTTTTGAGCCACCTTGAATCTCCTCAGGGAAATTTCTCTCACCATGACAGCCCGAGCAAACTACAAACTACAACTGAGGAAGTGATCATGATGGACAGGAGACGGGAGAGGTCCTGAGTGTTGCCCTACACAACTAAATATTATTGTATTTATAATATCAGCTCTAAAAATAAAACGGTAAAATGTACGAACTTCCAGAAAAATCCACTCGCTTCATGAGTATAGCAGCTTTAAGTGATAAACTCTGAGTCTCTGTGACATCCAGAAGTTTTTCTATCACCAAGAGAAAATCTGAGGATTCTCAGATCCAATCCCTCAGAAACAAAGTAATTGTGTGATGATTTATGGATTAACTGTAGTGAAATAATGTCATTTCTGTTGGCTGACATTTTTATTTTCCAATCAGAGGCTGTATCTGTGATCAGCTGACCTGTGAAGACGCCTGGCTCCACTGTCTCAGCGGAGCAGTGAAGGTTATAAAAATGTTATCACAGAAAAACCTGTTTAGGCCGACTTTCACCAACCAGACAATACTTTGGGACTGACACAAAAATTAATGAAGACAAGTTGATCAAATAATGGTTTCAGTATCAATAAAATCTTATCAGTTTCTTTCCTGATGCCGTCTCCCCACACTAACACATACAGCAGCCAGGATCACAGACAGACAGACCTATTTCTCATGCTTGTATTGATAAAGCAGAGGAGAGTGTTTTTTGTAATGTTTGGGAAAAGAGTCTGACCTTCTGATCCCAAATGTTTAATCAAAAAAACAACAACAACAGGAACAGCAGCCAGCTGTCATTAAATGACTGTATTGATTGTACTCAGACAAAATTGATCTGAAGCCTGCAGAGACCTCCTCCTCTTCCTCGTATTGTTCTTCATCACAGGGCTCACTGTGTTCACATCTGTCCAAACCAGCCGGGCAGGGAATCCCTATCAGCAGCCTATCACCCCAGTCCATGGTGATTATAAACAGCCTCAGATCAAGCCTTTTAAATCCTCATGAGTTTTTGCCCCCCTCTCTCCATGTGTGGCCTGATAAGGCGTGTCATGTGCAGGAGGCGAAACAATTGGTTCTCATGCTGCATCTGATGTGCCGCGCTCAGTCTATCATGTTTACCTTCAGCCTGCTTTGAATGGAGGCTCATGCTCCGGCACGCCTGACACCAAATAGACATTAACCAAAAACATTAACAAGCACTTGCTCTGAAACTCTGCAGGTTTGCAGGAAACCAATCAGTCCATGTTGTCTGTTTGAAGGAAGGGGCTACTTGGAGCTACTTACAGCATTACTACACAGTCATGCAATCCTCTGTAAATAAGTGGCAAGCTCACATATCTGATCAGTGATAGTATTTCTGCTGAGTGTACATTTAAAAATACTTGCTTTTTGTCTGGACACGACAACACATACTTTCATTATCAGGCTGATTTGGCTAACTCCTCTACCACTATAAAACCTGCTTTGACAGCAGCTTCAGTGAGTGATTTTGCTTTGAGTCTGCTCTGACACCAGACTCTATGTAATGTATCTATATAATTTATGAGTTTACCTTTTTGAACTAAATTACTGAAATCAATCAACTTTTTAATCATATTCATTTATTCAGATGGACCTATATAATTATATCACAGGCCAGACATGGCCCACAGGCTTTGAGTTTGACTTGCCAGTTCTAAACCAGTCACAGAGGCATGCGTGGATCATGGATACCTGGTCCAGGCAGGGAGGATGTTTCTGGTAACAATTCACAGAGATCATAGCTATACATACAACAGGTCAGGGTTTTCCCTTTACACAACTCACACAAGTTGTGTGATTGTATCTCTACATTATAAGATATGACATATCCCCTCCTCTACACATGACAGAAACACACAACCTGCGTTTGGATTTGTTGCTGTTTGGCCTGATGTAGCGCACAGAGTCAGCCAGTGTCAGCAGACTTTATATTTGATGTTGTTGCACAACTTTTGTTGCTCAGTCAGTTCATTGACTTTCAGACTTTCCCTCTTGTCCTGTTGTTGCTCTGACTGTTAGCTCTGATTGTAATCCTGCAGTTTCCACTGTCAGGAAGGATTTAACCTTTCAGCTGCCAGCAGCTAACAGCTGATAGAGAAATAATCTTTGCCAAGCTCTATTTCTGCTCTGACATGTTTTACTTTAGGTGGGTTTAAGTGGGAAGGGAACCAGCATAGACTCCTGGAATTACTACTCCTTGCTGGGAAAAATTTAGCACATACTGCCTTAAGTGACCCTCTACAACCATACCACTCTTATTTCTCACAGTGACTGAATCACAGAGTTTACTTTCAAAGTAAGAATGCATATTTTATGTCTGTCAGATAATAACAGGAATATTTCACCAACATTGACTATACCAATAAGACAGTTTTATGTCATGTAAATAAAAAATTGTATTTAGCATGTATTTAAAAAGGAAAAAAAAAGACAACATGAGCTCCATGACTTTACAAAGACCCTCATATATTTTACAGAACATGAGCTGCAGGTATTAAGAGTGGAGGAGGAAGTCCTTGGGCCCTAACGTACACCTTGCGCAAAGTATTTCACCTACAGTGTGGGCGTTGTAGTTACTTTCTCCCAAACCCAGTTGTCATTTTAATCTCCAGCACCATGTGGTGGGAATAGTGAGTGAACTTGTTCCCATGTTTGCACCTGTGGGTGTGTTGGTCCTAAAATGAGGTGTGGCCAGGTGCAAACAGAGCACATTGCTGTCTATCGAAACAGAAAGTGTCGGCTTCCTTAAATCAGCTCATGGACCAAACTTTACTTCTAAAAGCTGGAGAAAACTCCCGTCTTAAATTCTTCAGATTTGGTAGGACTTTTGTCGGTGCTCTTGAACATACTGTGGTGAGATTTCAGCTGGTTATGAAACAGGCGAGAATTAACTAAAGTTCACATGGGCATAAACACCAATGATGGACTTAACATCAATAGAGGCTTTGCTGTTCTTTTTAGCACATTAACAAGCATATTATACTTTAAGAGACTACTGCATGTCAGCTGATGATTTCTACGACAGTCCAGTGGCAGTCATTTGTCCCATCCACACCATACCTGCAACAATGTGCATGAATATGCAGGAGAAATAGCAAGCAGAAGGGTGAGTGATCCAGACTGATGTGATGTCTCCTGCCACTCTGACCTCCACTCTGTCATTCACAGCATTTGCTGTGTGGGTCATTGTTGAATCATTATATACATTTACATATACCTATACTTAAATGGCAACATAAACATTGTCATTGTATACTTTGTACATGTTTTGTAACATAAATATTTTAGATGTTCTGATTTTTCTGCATTTCCAGAGCCAGACTGTCTTTTGTGTGTAATGCCTTCAACCCTGCACTGAAATTCACATCCTGGTGATGCAGTACTTTCCTGACATTCAGGAGCATTAATGTGACAGTAAGATGGGCATTAGCATTCATAATTTATGTTCCTCTACTTTTTACACACAAACAAAAAGCAGTTACAGCAGCACCCCCACTCATAATAAAACCCATGTGTGCCTGCTGATACATTTTTTTTTGTAACACAGGGATCAGAGATGAGTGTGTCTCCTCTGTCGCCATACAGCACTGCTCTCTGTGCTCCCGGGATGCCAAAAAATGAGGAGACCATCACTGCTGTCTCTTAAAAAACATCAGCTCCACCCCAACCCTGCATGGGCCAATAAAATAAAGCTTGAGACTTTGCTAAGCAGCAGTGTGCACGTTCTCTGGATCATATGCAAAAACAGACACACACAAAGCTAAGAGAGGTTTTCTTACAATCCTCAAACTTCACTCTCTGCGCCACTAACATCACATCCACAGATATAAAGAAAAAAAACATATCTGTGACCCAAATGTGATCCTCCGACAAACTTAGAAGATAAAGATGAACACCTTTCTCTGATGTAACGCACAGATCAGCAGTAAAAAAAAAAAAGTTCATTCTAGCATGCCTTGTATACTAATGTTCTCACTGTTCATTTGGAGAGCCTGCCTGTAGGATCATACAACTCTTAAAGGGAATGAGGCGCTCCAATTAGACTGATTCATTTTACATCCAACTACACCTTTAAATAATAGAGGGACTCAGTCTAATTGTCTCTGCACTCGGCGACCAGAGAGTGTGCTGTTTAACTGGCAACATATGGTCATACACTGATTCACTTTGTTCTGTGAATTTATGAGCATATGTTTTAGATCTTTGCGCAGGGCCCATCAAGGTTGAACACAATAAATCTTTAAAGCCACTAAAGTGTCATCAACCCCAAAAAAAGAGAAACTGAAAAAAGGAGGAGCTGCAGCTACACTGCTCTGAGCTGCCTTATATACAGGGAAAAGGAGAATATTCGTGGAATATGTAAAATAAAAATTAGTTAGAGTTAGCCTGGCACAGTCAGCGCAGGGTCAGGGTCCTGTGTTCAGAGGTTGAAAGCTCCCACTCTTTGGCAGCACTGATCTTGGGGCAGAGATTAACTTCTGAACTGCAGTAGAATCTGTAAGTGATCCTGCTGACTCATTCACATTTTCATTCACAGTCAGTGATTCAACAACAATATTCTCAACTGTACCCTAGAGTCAATTTCACATTCAGGTAGAAAAAACCAGCTTCATCTGCCCCAGCCTCCTCGTCCACGCCTTTCCTCTCCTTTTGCTCATCTTCCTTCTCTTCTTCTTCATCCTCCTCCACTTCTTTCTCATCCTCCTCTTCCTACTTCTACCCAGATGACAACAATCAGATGACCTTAAGTCAGTCAGCATGATGAGTTTAGGTGATTTCGCATCGATCCATGCAGCAGAGTGGAGCAGAGTTTGGATCATGTCTCTGCTACTCTCTCTTCAGGACAACAGACTAGAAGTGGCATTGGGCCTGGGATAACACTTCACAGGCAGGGAAACACAGATGTGAATGCCGCTGACCTGTGGGTTCAGACCAGCTGTGGGCTGGACCTCCCCGCCTCAACATTGCACACTCTGATTGGTTTGTTACTGTTTCCAGTTTCCTGGTCCAGAGTAGGTTATCAGTGACTCTACAGAAGGCAGCAGCTGCCATCTCAGGGTGATAACATGTTTGTCTCCATAAAACACTCTCAAAAAGTACAACTGATTCACCATGACACCACTCAGTTTCTACTGAAAGCTTACCGGTTCAAACCAAGGTCATGTTTTTTTGTGTGTTGATGTGTACTTTCACATCTAAAACCTCTGAGAATTGGTCCTTAGAGCTGGCTCAATCACTTTAATGTGATGTTTAGAGGCCAATCACATCAAGCTTCACTAAAAGTACATCAAACTACCAACGTGTTGAAATTGTCAATTTTAGAGTCGATATTATTAAAACTTTAAAAAAGTTTCACATAAAGCACAGGACTCTACTCACACAAACCAAATATTTACTCTTAAGTCAGAGAGGCCAGTCAACAATGCTGGGGTTGTTTTTACCGCTGATAAATGCAGAAACAGGGTTTTTCTCAGTTTTCAGCAGTGTTAGCACAGACTAAGTCAGAGAAGCTTTCCAGCATGTTCGCAGTAGTCTTGAACAGAACTACACCATGAGTCCAATTTAGCGAGGTAAGCTAATAGTTACTCTCGGTTAAAGTTTGTTTCATTACACCAAAGAAAAGAAGCGAATTAAAGGGATATTCCAGCGTAAATTTAATTTAGGGTCAAACACACCGTAACACCAAGTTAGACACCCACTCGAGAGATAAATGTTGCAGACTGCTTGCTTCTCTAGTTATACCAACTTCAGCAATGACCGCATGATAGCAATACACAGTGGTCTACATCTCCACGTGCAAACCTCAACCAAAAAGCCACTCTATAGTCACAAATAATGCTCAGAACACCTAACTTCATTAACAGTACATATAGGGTCCCAGCCATAGTACTAGCCATCAAACATCTTTTTAGCTTTGCCTGATTTCTTTAGCAAAGAGACCAAACACAACTAACCCACTCTCCTCCAGCAGCCTCTTGTTTGTGGGGGAGTCCTGATAAGTTGATCACCGATAACAACAGAAAATTTCCGTATTATGATAGTCATCATAATAATCATTTTGCACTGCAAACGTGTTCATTCTTCTGCCTAAGCATCTTGAACTGGTTTCATTTCCATGAAGTAACTATCATAAATGTTCTTCCTTGAGCTGTGAAACTCCACTGCACTCAGTGAGTAAGCAGTAGTAAATACCAAAACATGTAACAGTACTGAAACTTTGTTTATACTGAAATTTTAAAGTCTGTCTTTAACACAGAGAAAGCTTACAATCAACTCTGTCAGTGAAATTCTTCAACAGAATAAAAAAGGACCAATCCCTGGAATCCAAACCCATTTGTATTACTAGAAAATCCAGATGTTGGGATGGACTTTCAGTGACCTACATGATCAGAGGGACCGTCTACAAGAGAAATACAGAGTTTTCATGCTGAGGTAGAGTGTGATCACGTGCAGCTCAAATAGCATGTAGGCTAGCATGAGAAGACACAGCATGTTACAACATGCCTGCTGGAGATTGGAGAGAGAGAGCTCAGAGTGGTTTGGGTTGTGTTTAGGCCCACATTTACTCAGGGAGAGAAATACACAGAGCTGGTTTCCCAGAGTCTGTATAAAGATCAATATCATTGACCTAACTCTGCACCAAAAGTAAGGTCTGATGGCCTTACTCTGCTTTGTCACAGCAGACGTCACATGAGCAGCTGCTGCTTAGGGTCATATCCTCATGTTTGTGGTGTCTACTGTGTTTGTTCATGATCATCCTTCTTCGTTACATCCATTCAGACTGCACCTGTATGAGGGGTTAATATACCAGCATAAATCATATGGACTGACTCATTATATCAATGAACAGTAGACAGTATTTACATTGTATAACTGTAGATGTTACATTTCTAACTTTACCATAATAACACAACTCTCTTAAATGTAACTTCTGCAAACACAGAAGAGCTGTCAGCTGCTACTCTTTAATATGTCACTAATTACGGCCAAAGTACCCTCATATCTGCAGAGCAGAAGGGCCAGCCCACTCAGGCCAAACATGCTGTCCTTCACAGAAAAACAGTCCTGGAGACATATTAGAGCGCATGTTGGAGAAAAAAGACGATATCCATGAGTCTTCAGAAGCAGCTGTCCCCCTGAAGAGACTCCTAACCCCTTAGAAATAGACATGGAGACAGCAGATGTGCTGCTAATGTGGACATGTGCTGGGAAGCAGCTGTCTCCAGATAAGCTGAGTGTGCGGATAAATGAGGTCAAGTCCTGAAGCAGGATACAGAGTGAAGTTCCTCTTTCAGAGTCATCTCTCTGTGGGTGAACTCTTTAAAGACAGAGCTCTGAAGAGGAAATGATGCCTGAGTGGATTTAACTCTGACAGAGATCCCTAGTGAGACTAGGTTTTGAGTCCAGCTCATTAAAGACACCAGTGCCGATCACATTATATCAAGCTTTAGAGGAGGACTGACTTCACCACAGCATTACACCTCTGTGTGTTAAACACTGCAGAGGACGGTGATCAGAGGCATGAATACCTGACCTTTAAATGATTCAAGTTCCGCGACTCTCAGCTTGTGTTGTCACACATAAAAGCACATATAGCAGTCTATCACATCTTAGAAATTACTTACTTCTGCACTCTAAAAGTTAAATTCTGCTTCCATTTGAGAGTTTCCTTTTCCGGTCTGCAGTCTAGATCTCCAACTGTTGGTTAAGCTGCTAATCCTTGCCGCCATGTCTGCTACTTGCATGCACAGAGAGTTTTAATAAACTGAAGCCTTTTATGAGTCTATCTTGACAGGCTTCATCAGTACCTCTCCTCCAGTTAAAGTAAGACTTTCTCAGACACTTGTTTGTCTATTTTAGATGAACTCAGGATGAATTTAAAGAGAGGGAACCAAAGAAAGATAATTTCTATTTAGGCTGGAAGTTTTGGTTTGTGGGTAAAACTAGTTTTCATGAATATGAATTCATTCAGTGTAGTTACAGCATGCCCTGCAAACAGATGTTTCTGCACACCTGTATCATTGATTTTGAGAGTTAAATGTAAATGCTCAGCATGATAAATAAGAATATCATTGTTTGTTGTTAGTTATGAACATGATGGAGGAACAGAAGACGAAGTAGTAGAAAAAATAAAAAGAGGATGTGACTGAGGGAACATGGTCAGATCCCGTCAGATCTCAGCACGGAAAGACACATGTTAATACCAAATGAAAATGTATATGGTGCAGCATTTGTGATCCAGTCACAGATAGCATGTTTTAATGCATGTATCATGGAAGTCTACCATTGAGTGGATATCTGTTTATTTCAAAACTTCTCCCAGCACCACTTTCAGAGCTCACTGAGGTTTCACGCTGTTTCTATCAGAGAGAGATGTCAGACTGACTTTGTTCACATTTCCTCCTGACTGAATGACACAAAAATCCCTCCGTCAGAAGGAGGAGGACCCTGTCAGAGTTATTCACTTATGTTGAGTCTGTTTAGTGTCATCTTGCCTGTCAAGATTAAGATCGAACCACCTCCTCCACTAAACAACCACCCTGAAACTTCAAAAGTTGTCTCACCAAGCCCATAGATTCCCAACCTCCTCCTCCTGTGACAGAAAGTCCCTCTGAGAGCAAGGCAGTCAAGGTCAAAGTGAGACTTTAGGTTCAGCAGGTGTGAACAGGTGAACAGGTTCACAGGTAAACAGGTTCAGGGAGGAAAAGTGCAGCTAGATGTGAGCTCTAGGAGAGACAGTGACCATGCTGTTAGTGTCTTTGGATTTAAATGTGCTCAGAGCCACAGTCATGACCATGTGTATTCTGTTTGAAACAGCCAAGTTCTGTTCAGATCAGAGCTCCAGCAATGATCTACGGTGAGCAGACAGCAGAGAAACTCTGAAGTCACTTTTATAGAGCTTCATACCAAGATGATCAAAGAACAGCTCTGTGTCTGCTGCTGACAGAAAGAATGAACTGTATGACAAACATCCAGAGACACTGCAAAACCATAACCCACTGACCATAAACCTCTCTTAAAACCTCTCTCTCTGGATCACAGGACAAGACAGGGAGGACAGAGTATCCTCAGAGAACACGTGTTGAGTTTTACAGAGTGTCAGAGAGTGGCTAAAAACTGCACACGACAGAAGAGGAGGAAGATGAGTTGCGACACAATGACTCGAACTCTCCTGGAGCAGGTTCTCTCTGTGGAGTTTTCTCATGAACAAAAACAGTTTCAGATTTGTTTACACTCGCTCTCAGTCACAAAACACCGTCTGCATCCACATCCACATCCACCTGAAGTTTGCTCACAGTTTGTTTGAAGATTGCAGCACTAGTTGGCGTTTAATCACTGTGTTTGTCAGTAAAACACACTGAAGCCTTCAGGGGAGATTCATATCTTGTCACCAGCGTGCACATACATGTGCATGTGCACCAGAGAAACAAAACAGGAAGCTGTGTCGCTTGCAGCGGGGTGACAGGGGTCTGTGCAGGGAGCAGCTCAGGCAACATGTTAGGTGAGAACTACATGAGACTACAGCTTTTTCTACAATAAATCTTTTCAGACTGTCACGTATAGCAGAGTTATTACCGCTCTATAATATTCGTCCTTCAGTGTGAGCATCTCACAGTGCTGACGGTAGTGCTATGCTTGCATCAGACTCAGAAACACTGCTGATGCAGAGGAAAGAATCACTGTATATGATATTAAAAATGTTGATCTATAATGTTAGTCTGACTAAAAGTTGACTTTTAAAATACATATAAACCTTTTAAGCCCTAGGTAAAATAAGATTTACCCCAAGAGCATAAAACCACCACTGCATGGTGACTTGTGAAGCATACCAAAAGTTTGGTTTATTAAAGTGCAGATGAAATTCTCTTTTAGTCCTGAACTTGAACTCTCCACCTTTATCCTGGGGTTGATGTATTCAGACCAGAGAGATGGCAGGGGCCCTGAATGATTTAAACATACTGGTTCAACTGAAACAGGACTTGAAAATATATTTACATGTTAGTCTGACTGAAAACATACTGAGTCATTTTTCTGGAGGTCAGAGGAACAAAACTAAGGAGATAGTAGCTGCTGGAATTTCTCTTGCATATATATGCCTTAATCAGACTCAAACTGACCTCTGCATACTAGGCATGCTCCACAATTTGCACTTTGAGCTGAGACCCAGAGGCCAAACAGCATGAATACAGTGAAAGAAATGAGGTTGTGAACAAAAACCTCAACAGAAGAAGAAAAAGAGACATAACAAACAACAAGAGGTAGAGAACGTGAAGTTGTTCACATATTTTTTACTGTTAGACTAAAATCAGCCAGCCTCTTGTCAAGTTGTTTATTTAATGTTTTGGTTTGTGATGTAAAAGGTCAACCTGAAGAAGATCTGATAGTAAAGAGCTCAAAGGGGGGATATCGCCACCTGTTGTGGTGGAGGAGCACATATTCTTATTCTCACTTAGAGCTTGTGGACTGAGACAGGGACAGCAGACTAGTTAGATTGTATGACACCTGGGGGATTTTAGGATCAGACCCTTCAGGGTACTCAGTCCCAAAGGAGAGTGTGACATGAAGAGCTCTTTACGAGTGTTCAATCTGACAGCTAAACCATTCATGTCACTCACTAACACATGTGGCCATCTTTACAACAGCAACAACATTGAGAAAGTAACCTGGGTTTTATGCCATAAAATGTTTAGGAAGAAAATTAACAAAGCTGCTGAGGATCAAACTCAAAGGATGAACAGAGAACTAAGGAGACAGAAGATCAAATAAAGAGTTCCGGCTAATGGAGGAACATGGGTGTGCAGGAAATTGCTGAAAAAAAGTGGCAACTAACTAAAAGTCTTCTGACGGTCAGGGCAGGGGACCACCTCTGTTGACTCTAAACTATTTCCACAGCAGGCTGGTTCAAAGGTTTGAAAAGCGATGAGTCCTTTCATAATACTCTGAACCTGAACCAACTCCACAAGCACAGAGTGTCCTGCTATAAACTAAGCAACACCAAACAACATCAACAAAACATACAAACACTTACAAACACCAGCCAACCCCAATCAACAAACAACATTGACAAATACCAAACAACACTTACCAACACCAACCAATGTCAAACAACATAAGCTGACACCTACAAACATAAAAAACCATCAACCAATGCCAACCAACATGAACTGACAACTGCAAACACCAACCAACACCAACCAATGCCAACCAACATAAACTGACACCTACAAACACCAACCAACACCAACCAATGCCAATCAACATAAACTGACACCTACAAACACAAAACGACACCAACCAACATCCACCAATGCCAAACAACATAAACTGACACCTGCAAACACCAACAAACATCAACCAATGCCAACCAACATAAACTGACACCTACAAACACCTACAAACACCAACCAACACCAACCAATGCCAACCAACATAAACTGACACCTACAAACACAAAACGACACCAACCAACATCAACCAATGCCAAACAACATAAACTGACACCTACAAACACCAACCAACATCAACCATTGCCAACCAACATAAACTGACACCTACAAAGACAAAACGACACCAACCAACATCAACCAATGCCAAACAACATAAACTGAAACCTGCAAACACCAGTAAACATCAACCAATGCCAAACAACATAAACTGACATCTGCAAACACTAATCAACATCAACCAATGCCAACCAACATAAACGGACACAGGCAAACACCAACCAACACTAACCAAGGCCAACCAAAATAAAATTACACCTGCAAAAACAAACTAATATCAACCAATGCCAACCAACATAAGATGACACCTACAAACATAAAAAAAACATCAACCAATGCCAACCAACATAAACTGACACCTACAAACACAAAATGACACCAACCAACATCAACCAATGCCAAACAACGTAAACTGACACCTACAAACACCAACCAACATCAACCAATGCCAACCAACATTAACTGACACCTACAAACACAAAACAACATGAACTGACTCTTACAAACACCAAAGACAAACCAAAAGATCTGAAAAGACCAACCAACTAGGAACTACACCAAACCAATCTAACCAACACCAAATAGCAGCAGAGAAAAACAACAAACAACTATGATCAACACCAACCAAGTCACAGCAAAACTAGCCAACAGCTAAAAACACCAACCAACACTAACCAACTGCTTCAGACACCAATCAGCACTAAACCAGCACCAACAAGCCCAGAAACCCCTACAAGATTTTTTTTCCCTCCTTTGGATATTATGCTACAGTTTAAAAAAAAAACTACATCCTTGCCTGTATACAACAAGCTGTAACATATGCACCCAAAAAAGGACATTTGCACCTCAAAGTTTTTGTCTTTACAAACTGAATGACTCAAGTTGTTATTTTGAGCATTAGACAATATAACAATAAGCTGCAAAGATACGTCACATAGTTGTGTAATTAACTTAATTGGGGTTGGTCAAAATAACAACAACGATAGAGTCTCAAGCGTGAAAACTCAAGAGTCTGACTTTTCAGACACATCACATCTAAACAATCTACAGAGGGACATCTGTTTTTCTGCCTGTTGGTGTCCAGTGTTGTCCAGTGTCTCAAGCTGGTTTGTAACATTACCCTCTGTCTCATGTTTGTCTGAATGACATTAGTCAGCATAGATGTGAGTGCAGTTCTGGTTTACTATACTACAACTCAAGTTTGTAAACAGTGTGTTTCTTTTGAAAATACAAATCATAATAAGACAGCTTCCCACTGGACTCAAATCATATATTTTGTTATTTTATTCACAGATCACTGGAGATGCTTTTTTCTTTAGTTTTTGAAAACAGAGACAGCAATGTAAACCCACAGTTGAGGTAGTAAAAGTCAGCTTTGAGTCCATTTGTCAGCCCCCTTTTCCAAACATTCATGTAGTCCATTTGTTGTAGTCTCACTTCAAGAGGGAGGCAGCACTCATAAAGAAAAGGGGGCCAAAAGACATCAGGTCCATGGGGGAGGGTGGTAGGTTAGAGATGTTACAGGGCTACTGTCTTTGAGGGCTACAGTGACCCCCTACCACAGTGACCCACTTCCTTCAAAGCAGCCTCTACACACAGCAGCTCTAAGCACCTTCTCTGCAGATGTTCAGAGACGAACTTTAATGTCCCTGTGGACATTACACTTATAACCAACTTTCTGGTAGTTATAAACTTTTATCTCATATGTTGGGCTTTTAATCTCACATTTATTACATTGATCTCAGTTTTTATCAGATGACTTTGATTTATCTTATACCTTATCAGATTTTTTTTTCATTAAGGGTCCGTTTTTTAAACTTGTGGAAACCTGCTTACACACAACAGTACAACTGTCCTTATTACAGTGAAATTTTAGTCTCCTGTTATGACTTAAACCTGCTAAGATATTTTCCCACACTGCAAATTATTTGGTTCTTACCAAAAAAAAAACTAAGATTTAGAAGTGTTCGATAATTTATCTTGTTTTAAGACTTAATTTCTTACTTTAGGTGTTTAACTTTACACTTTAATCTTATATCGAGCACACACAAAAAAGCACACATCTTTTTGTCTCAAATAGGCAGGAAATCTTAAAATGAGAAAAATAGCTGTTTAAGTAAGTTATAGTCTCATCAAAAGGAATCTTGTTTTAAGAATAAGTAAGCCTTTTTTTTTTTCAAGATAAGCCTGCTTGGATTGAGACAGTGTTTAGTCATTCTTCACTAATACTGGGTATTTTTTCCACTCAATTTCTATACTTTGTTTAACTTACCTTCAGCTTAATTTTCTAGAAGTAAGAAAACAAAATATGGAATTGCATATCTTAGTATATTTTACTTATTTTGAGGCTGTAAAAAAAAGTTACTTTTAAAGTTATCTCATCTTAAAACCAGCATTTTCTCCTTACCTTACAGTTTACTTATAGTGAGTACATTGCACTTACTTTAGGGCTGTAAAAGTTAAATTTCTGGTAATCTGGTCTCAAAACCAGCATTTTATACATATTTAATGCTTATATTAAGTATATTTAACTTATTTGGGGGGCTGTAAAAGTTAAATTTTAAGTAATCTGATCTTAAACCAGCATTTTTGGCTTGCTTTAAGCCTTCCAAATACATTTGTAGACATGGTTATTTCTAGATTTAACAATCGTAATTCAAGAAATCTTGTCAAGTGAAATTATCTTGCTGCATGGACAGCTAATGTCACTTGTTTTTAGTACCCTTTCCCTCAGACTTAGTGTTTTTATCTTGTTTTTAAAGCCCCTTTTTTGCAGTGCATGGATATATTCAAGGAATACCTTTTGGGATTATATTCTTGACATTCTGTAACTGTCTTTCCTAAATTCTCATTTTCTTCTCCCTCACTGTCTCTGATCTCTGTAATATTAAGGAGGAAAGTGAAACAGTGTGAGTGAAACTATGATTTCCTGTTTAAAGAAGTGTTGGGGAGGTTACTGTTCTTATGCAGGAACTACAAACTTGGAGAGAAAAGTTTCACTAAGTTCCTGGTAGCTACAAATATCAGCATCACCACAAATACCTGAACATTGAAGCTGCAGACTGTCAGGGTTGATCACAGCTGCTTTCTCTCAGAGCAGTCTCTCCACAGGAAGCCACAGCTCACGTTACGTGGTCAGAGTTAGCTAAGTTAACCATACGAACAGCTGACTAAAGGGTTGACTTTAAGATAACTGGTGTTGGGGGTAAAATGCAGAAAATGAGCTAAAAAGGAAAACACAGAGGAGATGTTTGTCGTTACAGGATCACTGGTCAGAGTCAAACCGTTAACCGTTTTGAGCGTCTGTCAGAAAGGAAGTGACCGTGAACGTTTCCGAGACAGGCTACAATTATTGTCAAGGAAACTTTCAGTCATGATCTCATTTTTCGGACCTTCTTAAAAAAACGGTATATGAAATATAGATCGCTGGGATAGCGTTGTGGTCATCACTGTTAGTTGCTGGACTTCTCCGGGACAATCCCGCGCACAGCCGCAGTCGGGTGTGATCTGCGGAGGGTCCTTGTCCTGACTCACCTGTCCTGAAGCGGAGGTCGTCGTCATCCTCAGAGCCGAACTCCCGGAGCAGGGACAGAAACAGGATCCCGAAGGCGTTCTGGATCCCGAATACGGCGCCGTTACACCACATGGCGGACAGCATAACCAGCCACCCCCAGCCGCCCTCAGGGTGCACGAAGCCGACCTCATCTGCCTCTGCAGCCGCTGCTTTCTCCGGGGGACTCATTTTGCTGTCCCCGTTCTCCTTCTTCTCCTCCTCGGGCATAGCTCCGTCCTGGGCGGGCAGTTCGGTGTTACCTGCTGGCTCACCTTCAGGCACGGTGTTCCCTTCTGTCATAGTGGGGTACAGTTCTCTGTGGTCAAGCAACTCGGGGGAGTTATTTCAGCTCAGAGAGGAGGTGGATATCCTCGCTGACAGATCACGTTATAAATCACACTCAGGCTCTAAATCAAGCTACAGTCATGTCCATTGAACTGTAAATATGAAGTTTTTCTTCTGAGACACTGAGCTTCTCTTACACTAACCATTAACTGCCAGGAGCTGCGTTATTATAGACAACGCTGTGGGGCGGCGTTTAGGGGAATCCTGCTGCTGATTGGATGTCTCCGTCTACCTGGGACCAGTGCAGAAACCCGGAAAAATACTTGTTTACAGTAGTGTTTTTATCGCCTAGTGATAAAGAAGAGAGTGCCGTTGAAATGAGCTGAGTAGATATCTTCAGTTCCTCAATTCCTCCATGCTGCTACTGTGTGTGTGTTTCTCTTCCCTTTCCCTGTTAAAAATAAAACTACAGAGGAAGACAGCTGTAGTTGACCTCAGAGGGAAAAACACTTAAGGAACAATGAGATGATGATGACAAGGAAGCTGAACACAACCTGTGAAATAAATCACGTCAAGGTGGCAGGGGTTTGTGTCCGAACATTTTACTTTAAGTACCTTGTTTTGTTTGGTTGTTTTTGTTTTTTTGTTTGTTTGTTGACTTTTTTTTTTTTATCTCGGGCTTGCTTCTGCGTCAATTTTTCTAATCAAACTCAAAACGTTCACATATAATTATCCTCACTTATCAACCCATTGGTTTGTAGCAGACCAGACTGCAGTTACCTGCAGAGCTACCCGAAGATGTGCTCAGTCTTAGCTCACATTCAACTGTCAAACAGCACTCTCTGGTGGTGTGAATCAGTACTTGCAGTTGTAGACGCCACTAAATCACCATGACAACTGCAAAATACAACTAATATTTGTTCGTACTTCCTCCTCTGCTGTTAAAGCCACTGTATGGAGCTTTTAGCTGGTTTTGGAACAGATTGAAACTGATTCTGTTGCATCTCTGAGACCCCCGCAAAAAAGCAACAAGATCATAACTAACAGAACAGATTATTTTAGTTTTATCATCTATAAGCCTTATAGGGGAGACTGGGGTAAGATGAGCCATTTTTCATATTTCAGATCACAACATCAAGGCAATCATAGTTTTGTCCTTAACTAGTGTATCTGCATATATTTCAGGATGTTGTGCATCCCTGCAAACCAACAGAATGGGTGTAAACATAAGTGTCTTGATAATATAGCATGCAAAAATGAAGTGGTCTCCTATGGTCAACTTAACCAGTGTATGGGGTAAGTTGACCCTATAGGAGCGGGGTAAGTTGAGCCATACAGATGCAAAAGATAAATGCTGTAAATCTGGACTTCAGGTCTCAAGTATTTCAAACCTGAACCCCCCAGTCCTGGAAGTTGTGAGATACGTTTTTTTGTTTTTCGAGGGATCAGACTTGTTGGTCCAGCTCACCCCATAGACATTGTTTGGACTGAGATCTTGAGACCAAGTAAACACCTTGAACTTGTCACAAATCCCCAGACCTCCTCCCTCCCCCACGGCTCTGTAGTCCAGTCTTTGCTGGACTTCAGGTGCCAATAGTGGTTGACAGTTGTTCACATAGATAGAAACCGATACTCCGAGTGTTAAGTCTCTTTCTATTTGAAGCAGCTTGAGCTCCAGAAACTCCTTTGCTGGATTAAACCACTCTGGACAGCCTTCATGACCCCGTCCCTATTTCTCTGGTTTCCTTTCCTTGGTTCTCTTCTGGTCATTCCTAACCCTACAGACCAACACCCCACAGAGCTGCAGTCTGACCCAGCTGTCTGACATTCACAGCTTGGTTTCTGACCAAATGTTCACCTGGAGCGTGACAGATCCCACCCACTGGCAAGTGATCCAGCACAAAGATAACCAATGATATTCAGCTCACCGGTTAGAAGTCATGGTGTTAGGGCTGATTAGTATTTGATAGAGGGGAGTATCATATTTCACTTTGGGCATATCTGATTAGGCTTGAATTTCTTTGTACCTCAGAAACATATGCACTTTTATAGATTTTTAAGTTTTATAAACGTTGTCCCCCATGTGGAGAAAATAAGGTCTGCCCTTCGGCCTTGAGATAACAAGGATGAATACTATGAATGGATGTGATTGCTGCAATCATAAAGGCTCCATAATACCTGTACCGATGTGTCTGTGTATGCACCCGTTTTTAACCCTCTGGTTTTTAAACCCTCTGGTTTTTAAAATGCATCCATGCAAAACTAATTTAAAAAGTCAGAATCCACTGCAGACTAGGAGAAGCTTTTCTAAAAGTCACAACCCTCCTTAAGACTTAAGCCTCTAAATCGTGAGCGTGGCCCCTTCCAGCTGACCCAAAATTCTGAGAAATGCTTTAAAAATAGGATTAACTCCACAAAAAAAGCAGTTTACTATAATCTGTAATCCTATAGTTACTTTGTACAGCAAAAGGCTGCAGATATACAGTTCAACATTAAACCTATTAAAATGATCGTTTTAAAAATGCAGCCAGAGAAAAAGAGGAGTTAGAGCAGTTTGAGTGTGTGATAGGTGCTACTACAGGTCACAATATCTATGAAATATCAAAGAATGATGAAGAGTAGAGAAACCACAAAAAAATCAAGGACACTGACAGTGATCTCATGATTTAATAAACATTAAACTTAGGAGAAGTAAAAAGATTTTTTTAAACATTTACATTTCCACTGAATTAGACAGAATAAATCACTGTAAAGGTAGAGTACACTTGTTGGACTGTGCTAACCCTAACCCTCTCTCTTATTACTTTTAGCTGATTTTCATGTATCTGAGGACTAGAAAATCAGCTAAAAGTAACAAGAGAAACAAAAAGGGGCAAAAACAAATCTTCTCCACCTGGTGGCGGATAACACACTCATGTGATTTCAGTCTCAAAAAGCATTACCCCTGTCCAGATCCACATGGACAGGAATAAATCCTATAGATATAACTTAATCACCCGCTCCGATGATGAAGACTTGGCTAAGTAATCAGGAGATGAAGGTTCACTCAGTTGTCCACTTTGGTCACTTTAGCTGCTTGTCCCCCCTGCTCCTCAGCGATTACTTGGCTCTTCCTCTTCCTCAGACCCTTCATCTTACGTGTTCGCAACTTGGACAAATCCTGTTTCTGCATGTGCACCCGCCCAAACTTTGTACCAAAGGCATTGTGGGAAATATTCTTCTTTTTCTTTGCCTGTGGAAGAAGGAGGGATTATTATCCTGATAGTTTAAGGTGAGGGAAAACATCAGAAGTTACCATGAGATAAAATTAAACACAACAGAAACACAAAATGTCCTCATATGAGGAGGATATTCTACATCTTTGGTAATATATAGAGAAAAAATACAAAGGTTTAAGGATTAGGTCTTTCTTTACTCTTCACTTAGTCTCACCTAATGTCCTGGCCATAACCCTCTCTGATTGGCTGCATGTCTGTGTGATGTAACTGCCTTAAGTGTAACTGGTTAACTTTTAACTCCTGTGTTTGATATTCAACGTTTCTGTTTTGAATAAAAAAATTTTAAAACATTTAACCAAAGTTTAGAGTCAGAGTTTGCAATAGTCTAAAATTAAAATCTTATGTTGGTCATCAAACTTATTAAAGGGAAACTTCAGTCATTTTTAAAGTGGGCCCTATTTTCCCATGTGTTTAAGACACATCAACAGGTCCCACTTATCCCAACACAGACATTCTTCCCATGTTCCTCTGAGTAGGATCGCAGCACCCAGTCTCCCAAGCCTCATGGTCTTGCAGCAGCTGGTTCTCCATCCCTGTCTGTTCACCCAGACAGTCTGCAGCTCACTGTTTAATCTCCTTAATTTACTACTTAATTCTTGTAACATTCTGACTTTCTCCTCAGAGACCTAAGACTTTTTACTTGACTCTAAAAGTCAACAGTTCTTTTTTTCTTATATAAAGGAAATGATTGATGTAGTATGAAAAAAAATCATATTACATCAATACTTTTTTCTTGTAATGCCATTTTTTTGCTCTACTCCTCTCACAGACAACAAGGGCAAATAAGAACTACATACTGTCACTGCTGTGTAGAAGTGCAGGTTTTGTTTTTGTCTTTTTTTTTTTTAAAGGTTTAATTTTTGCTTACGATTATCCTTTTTGTATTTTTTTAGATAAAGGTTTATTTTTTTGTTTATGATTTTGCTTTTTGTGTATTTTTCTTATATAAAGGTGTTTAATTTTTGTTCACGATTTAACTTTTTGTTTTTTTTTAAATAAAAGGTGTTTAATTTTTATTTATGATTTAGCTTTTTGTCTGTTTTTTTTAATAGAGGTTTTAAATTTTGTTCATGATTTAGCTTTTTGTCTGTTTTTTTTTTGTTAAGATAAAAGTTTAATTTTTGTTTATGATTTTGCTTTTTGTCAGTGTTTTTTTGGGGGGGGTGTGAGTAAATGTTTAATTTTTTTTCATGATTTTTGTCTTGCATGTTATAAATCGGGCTCTTTTGGAAATGCAAACAGACAGAAGAGAGTTTAATTTACTTTAAGCTGTCACTGCAGAGGTTAAAAACCTTTCGAGCAGACATACGGGCTGAGTTCTGGCGCCACCCTCAGCTCAAATTTGAATCTTAACATCTCCACTACCCATCATCTGTACACCTGAACCCAGTGAGTGTCTGCAAACAGCATACAGTACAGCTGTGTGGCTCCTACCTTCAGAGCTTTGGGTTGTCTGTGAGCTAACTTATACAGGTCATCTGAAGCCAAGTGTGTTCTCCTCAACACAAAATCTAGAGACGGCCCCATCTCCTCCAGCTCGATCCTTGGAGTCCGACAGCCAGACTTCTTCAACAGACATCTGTGAGGGTACACAATGCAAAGTCTGATTTGAAAGCAGGTAAACAAAGAGAGAGTATGGCCCTGCAGGTAACCAGATGAAAAATGGCTCTCCAGGCACACACACACATAAAATATGGGTCAAAATGTATTCACCGAGAGGAAATATAGCCCTGCAGGTTTAAACAGAGGAAATATAGCTCTCCTGTATCATCAAGTCTGATTTTACATAAGAACAAAAAAAAAACAAAAAAAACCTGCCAGGTTTTTCTGATAAGTGACTGACTAGTGGTTAGGGTTAGGGTTACCAACTAAGACTTGGATGTTTTCACCACATTTCATTTCTGTAGCTTACTTGTAGCTTCGCATGAAGATTTTCCCATCCACAGCTGTGAAGTGCAGGACATGCTCTAGACCTGCCAGACGGACTGCAGGAACAGTGGGACCTCTGAAGAAGTCTATCAGGATGGTGGAACGGACAGACAAAAGACAGAAGGAGATTAGTAAAAGAACAGAAATCACAACTCATATGGCTGTTGTAGAATCAGTTAAATCAAGTATCAGACCCCCTTAGGACCCAAACAATAAAAAACATCAATACTTGAGCAAAGGTGAACAAAATAGAATTTACAGCTGAGGCACATGTCCTGGGTTTAACACTTCTGCTGCAAATGTGTCACCACATGATTCCTGCTTGCTCCTGCCAACCATCTGACATCAGACTCATATGCTATGAGTACTCACATGAACAAGTTCACAAAAAAACAAAAGTAAGGTGTCACACATTAACATGGTAGTGTGCATTTAAGAAAAAAAAAATCAGACTCAGTGAAGTCTAAGATTTCAAATCCTTAACAAATAAAAATAAAACTTGAAGATATTACCAGATTTTACATTTCAAAAGTGTAAAAGTTTAAAACCATTCAAAGGAACCTTCCTTTGACCTTTAACAAAAATTACATTAAATCGTAAAATGAGTGTTTACCAATGAGCAGACTCTTAAGTCGTTTGTGTTCAGTGTCTGTGTTAAATGCCTCTCCTGCAAACACCAGCATCGGTTTGGTCCCCTCTGGACATTTACTTGCCTGCGACAGAAAAAAAAGGATCTTAGGATGTTAGGTCTTTTGTTAATAACATCATTTTAAATCACAGCGGAGGGATGTTAAACTAAATCAGGAACTGTTTCAAGGATTTTAGGATGTTAGGGCTTTAGTTAATAACATCAACATTTATAATTGTTAGAAGAGGAAGAATGACTTGATCTCTAAAGCATCTTTAAAAACAAAATATCACACAGAGCTTTGACTCACAGCGCAAAATATAAAATACAAATAAGGGCCAGTGCAAGTGAGTAAGTAAGTAATAGGTTAATAGCACCCAATAAATAGATTAATACTAATTGAAATAATGAATGAAAAGAAATTTAGAAAATGAAAGGGTGGAGTCACAGAAGATCAAGAAATAAAAGTGAGTTTTAAGTAGTGACTTAAAGTTTTCATTAAATCTTTTCTACATCAACAATAAAAAAAGGATTTCATTTTTTAATCGGGATTATTCGGTATCTAGATAAATTAAACTTCCTCATTGTGGGATGGTGAAGAGGACACCAAATGTCTAAACAGACAGTGTAAAAACGGGATCAAAAATGTAGAGCTTACCTTCATATCACTCAGAGAGACATACTTCTCTATCCCCAGTTCAACCATATCCAACACATGGAAGTCAAAGACACGACCTGAGAGCATGAGTGAAGAAACAATGACATTACACCATTCAGTTTACAGTTATCAAAACTGAACTCTACCTTTAATCAGTTTATTTACAACTCTTAAACAGATCAAGGAGGTAAACAGGATTTATGAGATTCTAATGAGGCTAAAACTTAAACCACATCTCAGTTTAAAGGTAGCTGTATTACTGGCTGCTGGTTGAATTTTTGAGAACATTTAGTGACATTTGAAATAACAGTTTCTACATTCTATCTAAGCAGAGAATATACGAGAGAGAGACTTTACCAAATATCAAGTTGTTTGGTCTTTTCTTGTTGTGGGAGCCGAACAGAAACAGAGAGCAGTCTGTCTTCTTCGAGAAAAACTCCTGAAATAGAGTTAAATGAAATATGAACACCACAGATTAAACCTGTTAAGGTTACAGATTAAATGTGTTAATGCCAGACTAAACTGGTTATAGCCTGTGCTCACAGGTCTCAGCTTCTTTTGTAATTGGATTGGAGACACTTCATGCCACTAATCTTCCATAATTTTAAACACTTTCTTCAAATTTAATTTTGAATCTCCTTTATCTCAAAGGAGATAAAGCTGTTTATTGTATCTGTTTATATTGAAATACCTGGATGATAAAGGTAATAACATAAGGGCATGAACAGTTTCTATAAACTGTCGTTGGTCTCTGGCACACCTCAATCAGAGACCACAGGTATGAAAGAGTGTTAACTCAGGCACTGATGGATTCCACTGAAAAACTCTGTGTTAATAAGAATAAGGTGTGAAATTAACACCATGTGTTATTTTGTCCCTTTCAGCACACTGTAGTTAAGCTGCCACAGTGTTCTCCTGCTTCCTCTTGCTGTGATATAACATAACAGTTTTTTTAATAATGTATTTCACTTCAAATAAACTCCCAGTCTACTCAGTTTCAAGTCAAAATCATCTGAATTTTGTGTCAAACTGTTTTAATTTCTCTGTAGTTCTGCGTTTGAGCTAGCAGCTATGAACAGAGCATGCACCACTCTTTTACAGGGACAGTTTGAAACATGAATTTCATATTAAACTTTTTTTTTCCAGTAAGTGCGAATCAAACAGAGTTTTGAGCATCTTTCAGAAAATAGGAGAAGGCTTAAGAGGGTTCAGTGAAAAGAGCCTCAGACCTCCTCCTGATTCGGCTCAGCTACATTTTATCATCAGCTGTATCCATTATCTGACTGGTGATATAATGTTAGATCTGTTTTAGCTCACTTTGCTTCAGTGAATAAATGTTTTAAGACTGGTTTGTAGTTTCTGACCAAAGACAGCACTGATCCTCCAACAGCAGATCATAAACTCTGCAGAGAACTATGTCCTACCAGAGATGTTGAGTCCTCAAATGGCCGAGTGATGTTCTTCCTGAAACATACAGATTCATAATCACGTGAAACCCACTGAACTCTGCAGACAGAATATGAGAGTTTAATCAACTCAATTCAACCCCGTACTCTTTTATAGTGTGCTCAGTGAAATTTATGAGTGCTTTGACTGAGTACAGTAAAAATGAAACATTCACCTCTGCTACAGTGGGTGGCGACATGCCCCCTTTTAGCTTGTTCAGCTGGTTGTTTCCTGTTTGATGTATTACATCTCAAAACAGCCGGCAAAATGCATAAGCAAGAAGGGAAGTTTTTTTCTTTTTAAATCCTTTCTGTCAAGGTTTTGTCAACTAACTGGCTTCTTAGCAACACATCAGTGCTAGTCAACAACTGGCTAAGAACCTGCCGTGCCAACACTGGGGTATGCACAAAACAGAGTGAGCCATATACATGACAAAAATCTATCCCCAACAGCATTATCTAAGTAAGTTAGTCAAACTATGACAAGTTTGGATTCAGCGCAATTTCAGTCAGACCAATGTGTTAATATGCATTTTAAAAGTCCAGTTTCAATCTGACTATTGCAGTAAGTTCATTTTTAAGTGCATGTAAACATGTTAAGTGAAAATGAAGCTCTTACTTCTTGTAGAGGACAGCATGGGGCTTCTTCAGGGAGTACTGCAGGAACAGAGACAGAAAGATGTCGTGTTAAAAGGTTAAATCAAGTGGGAAAAGTCTTATCTTATCTTTTCTTATCTTATCTCAGAGTCTTAGTGAATGGGGCCCTAAGTCGAATAACTTTTCACCTTGTTGAAATCCGGAGTTAAAACATTATTAAAGCAGCTGCCAACATTAGCATGAACTTGGATTCTTTGGGACAAACAGTCAAAGAACAAATTGTCTTACTAGATCAATGTTTCCCTGACAATGCCGTACAGGACTTTAAACTTGAGACATGAACTAGATCAAGATGTTTTCATACCTACCGTCACACCTCCACATTTAGCTGTATAGTTATTCTGAGGGAGACCTCAGATGTCTGATACTCACAATGTCCTTGAGGGCCTGGGTGACAGTCTGACTTGTGTTTCCTCCCTTCATGATCATGGCTGTCTTCACTTCTTCCACCAGTTTAGGAGCTCTGCCCTCCAAGAATCGCTTTGAGCGTTTTGTCTTTGGTTTCCTGAGAAATGTACAACTCTATTATTTAAATTATTCAAAAATCTAACACAAATAGATTGTTAAGACATGTTTTAGAGGGAATCAATGACATTCACTGAGCAATGATGTAGACTTTAGAGCCAGACTAACATTCATGTCAGTGGTAATAATAAACTATAATCGATAACATGTTTTGTCTAAAACACACTAAATAGTAACTTTACAACTTGATTGTTGGTCAATGAGGACAGGAAACTTGTGATTTAGATAAGATGACAGTGATGTGTGCCTAAAGTCAGCAGTTCACATATCAGTATTATGTCAAAATAACAAGACTGTGATCAGTAACTTGGTCTGAGTATCTGAATTTAAATTCACATTTTCTTTTTAAGTGAACAGGTTAAAGATGTGTCTTTAGACTCAGACATCTCTCCACCTAAACAGCCTCTTTAATATCATTCTGACATGAGACACCAACCCTCCTAGTGGCTCACAGGACACAGGTAAACGTGTTTCAAAGTTAGCTACAGACAGTCAAACACACACTCAGACACAAATATATCAATTAATACATCTAAACGGGGTTTAAAGCTTTATACTTACACGACATCGTCCAACTGCGTCATTTTTTGGCTGTATAGACGTTTCTGTATCTGAAGTAGCTCTAAGGATGCAGAAAAACCACGTGAAAACGGTGGCGGAAAACAACTGTCCTCTTTCTTCTTCGTTGGTTGATTGGAGGTCCATATCCGGTCCTAGGTAGACTACTGCCCTCTGCTGTCGTTGGTGTTTATTAAAACACAGACTTTGCGAGGAGCTACAGGATAAATAACAGAGAAAAGCAGCGGATCATCTGTGCTTAACATAAAGGCTAAACTAAAATGGCATTGTGAATTACATATTAAAAACATTATGTATATTAATACTAAAAGGGGAACTTTACCCTCCTAACTTTACATACAAGTCCAGCACCTTTCCACCTGCACTTAAATCTACTTGGCTTCACTCTCATAAGGTCAGATAGATATTTTAAAGCTAGCTGCAAGAAGAAAGGAGGGGGTCTGGCTTTATTTGTAAACTAGAGATGGTGTAACTCTTAACTCTAAGGAGAGTTCAGCCATACCATAAACCAAAAATTTGTTTATATCCCACCCAGGTCACTGACTGAAATTGTTTTGCACCGCACTGTTGCTATGATACAAACTAAATACCCAGAGGCACTAATAATAATATCAAGAGACTTCAACAATGTCACCCTATCCTCTCACCCAACAAAACCCTGGATCTGCTGTATGCCAACGTCCAAGAAGCTAACAGAGTCACTGCCTTACCACCACTGGGCAAGTCAGATCATAACTTGGTCTATCTGCAGACTTGTTACAGACCTTGTGTACTGAGGCAGCCTGTGACCAAAGTCAAAATAAGAAGATGGACACCTCAAGCTACTGAAGCTCTAAGGGACTGTTTTAAATCAACAGACTGGACTGTGTTGCTGGAAACAGATGAGGACAGAATGAACATTGACAGACAGGTTGACTGTTTTACTGAATAGATCAACTTTTATAGAGACACAATTATCAGATATATTGGGTAAACTGTGACTTATGAAGAAAAGTGCAAACATTTTACAGCTTCCCCCAGTCTCCTCTTTTATTTTATTTTTTTAAATTATCATCGTCAGTGCAGTTATTATTATCATCTTATTCATAATTTTTGTTATTACTTTTAGTGAGAGCTCAACTTTACTCAGGTAAAAAGCATCAATATGGTCACTGCAAAATCTTTTAATTGACAGCCTCAGTTTTTTAACCACGGTCATTGACATAAATCAGTGGTTATGTGTCCTCCATATGTTCATTTATTCATGCTGAATAAAAACTCAATCACAGGTATACTCCAGGACACTGAGACAGCAGTACAGACTCTTTACTTCTCCACTCATCAGTTGTGATGTTGTATTTTGTGTTTATAATAATTTCCTCCAGTTTAGCGAATCCTCTGTTTAAATATCTAACAAATGAGGCCTAAGATTTGATTTGCTCACAGAGTTAATGATAAATTCCCTGCTCTTATATTTACTTTTCTTTTGTTCACAATAAGAAATACACAATCTCAACCGTCAGAAAGGTCCTGAAGAGTCTAATTGTTCTCAGTGATTATTTGCTTCTTCTTTTTTTTTACCTAAAGAGGACACTGTTGGCCATGGGGTTGATTTGGTTTGGTTTACAGTGACTGAGTCAGCTCTGTTTACACATAAACAAACACACAGCACAGAACAAAAACATGGAAAACAAATGAGACAAAAGTGCCCAGTGCTAAAGGGTGACCCTCAGTAAACTCAAAATAGAACGGGATAAAATGAATTAAAATAAGATCGCAGTAAAGGAACAGAAGAATAAAAACAGAATACAAATAAAACTGTGATCAACCAATAAAACCTGGTAAATAAAAGCATGTTCATAAGTCCCAACAGTAAAAAGAGATCAGGGAAAGCAAGATACAAAGTTGTTTAAATAGTCAAATGCAAAATTTGTACTGCAGCATTGCTGTGTTACTGTAACTTATTGAATTCTCTGATGGCTACTGGGACAAAACCATTTTAACTGCTTGGTTTTACAGACTAATACTTCAAAAGTACGTCCAGAGGAAAGAGGCTCAAAATTCGCTGTTTAATGGGTGGAAGTTGTTGTTGATAATAGAGCCAGCCATCCTCTGTTACTGACAGTTCTACATGGATTCTAGTTTAAGTTATGACTCTCGAAATCAACCTGCTGGACCATTTTACAGAGAGTTCCTATTTATTCAAAGACAGTTTCCTTTTATACCCAGCCATGACACTCACCTGTATCCAACTAACCTGTTCCCCAGTGAAGTGCTCCAAACAGTTTTTTTAAAGCATTCCTCAATTTTTGATGCCCCATCCCAGTTTTTGGAACATGTTGCAGTCATCAATTTAAAATGAGAGAATATTCACAATGGAACAAAGTTTATCATATTGAACATTAAATATCTTGCCCTTGTAGTGTATTCAATTGAACAAAGGTCAAAAAGATTTGCAAATCACTGAATTCTGTTTATATACAATTTTAATTTTATAAAATGTCCCAACTCCATTGGAAATGGGGTTTGTACAATCAATCTCTCTATCTTAAACTCACACACACTATTTCAGATATTTCAATCTTCAAAATTTCCAAGTTTTTTGCCCATAGATTTGTCTTTTCTGACTATAATCCAATCAACTTTGTTTTGTATTTTCAGCTTTTTATCTTAAACCATGTTATCTCCTTATTATTACTTCCTATAGTTTAAGCTTTCTCTCCAACGCTGACTTTGACACCATTATGGTATTTTTAGTTTGACTTCTCATTATTACAACTTTTTTATCTTTCAGTTTCAACTTTATATCTTTGTCTCACAATCATACATTTTTATCCCCGTACAGACATTTACAGATGAGATTGTTTTATATCGAGGCCAAGACTCTCCCTTTTTTTTTTAATCAGATTTTGTTGATTTTGTAAAATGGCTTCCATATATTTCTGTACCTAGACATGTAAATTAAATGCAGGGCTGTTAATCATTGAGAGATAGTACATTATATCCATTATTACATGTTATAAACATCTAGTCTGATGTATAAAATTGATATTTATATTTTCTCAAAGCTAACAGACTGGATAGTGTAGAGGTACAAGTTCTTCAGGGACCAGGCATCTCCCAGGGACACACCTATACATGCCCATTCCTGCCTTCTTATTTATCCCCATGTGCTCCACCAACAGCACGTGTGATTATTTCATGTCTGTCTGCGTCTCTATGACTGTGGTTTCATCTTTGGCTCAGTTCTTTGAGTATGTTTACCTTTTTAATTTTATGACTCATAAGAGCTTGTATAACAAATACCAGTATGTTCCTCAATAACATGAGCACAGTCAGTTTTACAAATAAACAGCAGAACACTTTCATATTTCATAATCAGAAGATCTTTTGTACCCACAGCTATCAGACTTTGCCACTCTTCTGTAAATAGTAGATGACTTTTAGAGCCATGACAAATCCGAGGACAGACAATTGAATTTCCCTCGGGGATTAATCAAGTTCTTCTTATTCTTATTTCACAGTTAACACTGTTTTTCTCTTTTTTTATCTTAAGGTAATAGTATGTTATAACATATGAGCATGGGGTGAAAAAGAGCAGAGCAGAGCAGCATTTTCACAGATAATATCTTTTTATTGAAGCATCAAGCTCATAGCACAGATATATTTAGCACATCTTGACAATCCAAAGAACAATAAAAGAAAGAATTAGAACAGCAAAGTTTCTCCATCCTGATACACCCTGCAACTGTACCCACTCTTACCCAAGGAAGGTTTTCACTCCCCTTCCTCTCTGGGAGGAAGAGGAAGTGAGGAAGTCAAAGAAATTACATGTTTTCATAAACTTTTAAAGGCAAATTATCCCTGAACCCCACAACAGCTAAACTCTGGACAAAAACAGGAGAGAGAGAGAGAGAGAGAGAGAGAGAGAGAGAGAGAGAGAGAGAGAGAGAGAGAGAGAGAGAGAGAGTTGGTCCGCAGCAGAAATACAAAATCTGTGATTGTAGAAAATTCTGGATTTACCCTCTAACTGCAAAATGCCGAGTTCATTGTAAAAAAAAAAAAAAAAAAAAAGAAAGAAAAAGAAAACAGATAGGAACAGATAGGCCTGATCCAGAACATCTGAGTGGGTAATAGACCAAACTTACAAATTTTAGGAACTCAAACCGTTATGGCAGCAATAATGGCCAAGGAGTAAGTCACGGAGAGCAGAGATTGGTCCATATGAAAAGAATGAAACCACTCCAAACGCCATGCTCTCACATGACCCACTCCCAGCTCGCCAGGTGCCTCAGGTAATAGGGCTTTCTGATGTAATAATCGCTGAACGCCAAAAGAACAGAACAAGCTGCATGGCAGCCTTGAAGGCAGGTCTGAGTCCTGCAAACTCACGGCTCAAACGTCCTGAACTAAAGCCTGACAGCAGGCGGAGAGGGCAAGCTTAGGACAACTGATTCAGAGAGTAAATAAATAAGACATGTGACCTGCTGTCAGCACGGCACAACAAACTGAACTAATGCAGGGAATAAATAAGAGAATAAGAACCCCCACCGACCAGAAAAGACGTCAGGATGCAGCAGAAAAAAGCTCAACCAGAGGAGGGCGCAAGCACGCGGACAAAAGGAGGAAGGGACGGCGCTACACTACACTATCAAGCAACATGCCACAAGTCGTCACATGTACCATAGTGTGACAGGATGTTCCCCCAGTGAGCAACAAAGGGGAAAGAAAGAAAACTGCTGGGGGTCACGTTTGGACCAGTTCATTGCAAAAGCCGTCTGGGCACAATCAATCGAATTAAACGGCACTTTTCTGCAGAGCTTCCATGTGGAATGATCCGGGAGCAACCTGGCATGCTCAGACCGCCGGCCTCCATTGTGCTCGCCCTCATTTTTGTATGGGGCGGAAAGGGACAGAGACACGCTCACATTATGTAGAGGAAGAAGAAAAACGCTTTGCTGGGCAACTCAGCAAAAAGAGTCTGATTCATGATTTCCCATTCAGAGAGCAGAGCGAAGCCTGCAGGGCCGCCTCGCCAGCTCAGTGGTGGGTGGTGGGGTGGCCCACTCGGGGGGGGGGGGGGTACATTCAGCTCACACTCTATCCAGCTTTAGCCCTGAAGAGTTTTTACATTCAAAGATGATGGACAAGGGGGAGGGGGGTGGGGGTCTTCATGCAGCTAGGGCTTAACCGACAGCACACTGACACAAAGTGCACACACCTTTAGTGATTCATAAACACTCTCTCTGGGGTGTTACATGGACCAGAGGACAGTCGCCTTGAGTGTAACAAAAGTGTTTTGTGTAACTTGTAAATTTTCTTTTGTGGTGTTGATGCCATCATGACTGTATACTGTCAGAGTTCCAGCAGCGTAGTGTATAACACCCCACAGAAACATCTACAGGACCTGATAAATGTGCTGAGATCATCACTGTGGTCAGTTTACGGAGTGTATGTTCTGCTCAAACTCCGTATGTAAATCATGATCCTTTTTGCAGATTAATTAACCCTTCCTTCGAAAACACTCATTTCAGTTACTGTCTCTTTAAGACACTTCAGAGCACATTCTGGAACTCAGCATTTAAAAACAAACATTCCAGAACCTGACTCTCCAGGACTCAGCATTCTAGAAGCCGTAATCTTGAAACAAAATGTTTCAGAACTCAGTATTTTGGAACCCACCTATTTAGAAGCCCCCTCCACTGTTGCCATACCACAAAGTGGTATTTCTTAATTGAAAATGTCAAATATTCAAATATGGTAGTATGTTTTGAACCTCAAATCTGATCTGGAATGTTTGAAAGGAATAAAAAAAAAAAAAATTCCAACACCAAAGAACAAAGCACGATATTTATGACTGGGTCAGTGTTCTCTGTCTTTTAGTCCTGGTTATTTCTCTTTTTTTCCTTTTTTCTCAGCAGTGTCATCCCGAGATTACTCCAACACTTTTGACCTCATATTTGTAACTAAAAATATATATGGAAAGCATTAAAGCAACTCTTTAAATCCAATTAATACACTTAATCTTATTTATCTAGTGTATCTTTTATTTATTTTATAAAGTGATTATTCCACTTTCACATATAGAGCTGGTTTTGTTCCTTTGTGGAATCAAAACCATGTGCTGCTTCTTCACGCGTCTGTTTCTGGTCAGTAACTTAAGTTTTCACCACACTTTGACTCTAGTCTTAAGTTATTAAAGATGAACATTAGAAACACATTAAACTGCCTGAATGTGACAGCACAGCTTGAATGATTTACACTTGTTTTGCATTATTGACTTTCTCTCCACATTTAGTTAGATGTTGCTGAAATACATTTTCTTATGCATTCGTATTTACAGCCTCTGTTATCCTTTCTGTGAGTGTGTTGGAAATATCTTAGAAGGAGAGACAGACATGTGCACAGTTGGTCATCCTGTGTATGGAGTTAAATTTGGTTTCAAATGTTCCTGAGTGTAAAGGTGTTACCCTCACAGCAACGCTCTCTGCTCTGATTGTCAAGGTGGAGTACAGCGGAGTTAAAAAGCCCAGCAAAGCATAGAATCTCTTCTTTAATTTTTAACCATTAATTTCAATAATACCACATTAGACAGCCAGTATGGGATTCTTTTTTAAGGTCAAATACATCCCAACAAACCAACAATTAGTATGGCTAAAGCTCACTGTGACCTTTACATTCAATAAGGTTGGCATCTTCTCGGACCTTGAGGATTTTAAAGTGCACCCAGGAAATGGTCTTGATTCAAAAATACCAATTTCCAAACAAAGGAGTGAACAAGGCAATATGAGGTTTACTGTAACCAAAACAGACAGCTGATCTGAGCATCTCAGGGCCTTGGCTTAGTGCGGGCGGAAGCCTTGTCTGTGGGGGATGAGGGGCGACACCTGCAGGGAGGGACTGTGGTACTGGGCATAGGTGGACAGCCTCAAACAGAGCGTGTTTAATTCCTCTACATGCACTTCAAGATCACAGCAAGAGTGAGCTAGAATATCGAAACAGAGAAAAGAGCTTTCATGCAAGAGATCTAAGTCACAGGAACAACAATGCAAACAACTCAAACTGGAGGTCAAAGAGGGAACCACCGCCGCCTCCTCAGCACCAAAAAACTTTACACCACCATGGCGGCGGCAGCAGTGGAAGGGGATGAAGGGCAGGACGAGGGGAAAGGGGGACAACAAACTCTCTAGTGGGGGATGAAGCCAGCTGAGGCAGGGGGGGCCTAAGCAGCGGCCTCTCTTTTTCTGCCTCTTCATGATGGATTCTCAGCTCTGCTGGTTCTGCTGGCGGTTCTGGACATAGCTGGTGAAGACAAAGTTGTAGTCGTTGAACTGAGCCAGCTGGCGGTCGAGGCGCTTGTAGCCCTCGAGCTTCTGGGCTGAAGAAAAGACACTGCGACATTTGGAGCTCTGCAGGGGGGATGGAGGAAGAAGATAAGAGCTTGATCCAGATCCATAACTCTGATCATGCTCATCATTCACAGCTCATCTTTCATGAACTCACCTGGTTAACAAAAAGAGTCGTCACAAATTTTCCTGGCTTGAACACCTCCACCACCTTACTGATCAGATCATCATAGGATGTCTGGGAGAGGTTGGTTTCAAAACTGACATAGGAGAACTCTGGCTCTGGGGTGATGTGGATGGTCCAGTAAGTTCCCTAAAGGAGAGGAGAGATAATATAGAGGTGTTTAAAAGGCAGGCCTGGGTTTGTTGGAGTGCAAAAGCAAGCACTTTACCCTCGACTGAAGAGATGCATGAAAATGATATGTTTTACAAAAGGTAATTCAGGGTTTAAATGATAGCTGTGAACCAGACCGTGTTTCCATAGTCATGACAGGTGTGTGTGTGTGTGTGTGTGTGTGTGTGTGAACAATCCTGCCTCTCATTTACAGTATGAGTGCAACAACAGGGTTAACCACGACTAGATTTCCCCTCCAGGATGAATAAAGTACTCTGATTTGTATTATTCTGAACCTACAGATTGCTTTTAGAGCTGTCAAAGTCACTATAACTGATCACTGATATCCAGGACTGGTTCCTACACCTTCCTCTGTAATAACTTAAGGTTCGAAAAGTCAGCAGTCCTGAAACAGGCAGTAATGACCCTGTCTGAATCCTTTGAAGTGATTAATCCATATTAAATCTCACTCCGTAAGGAGCTTGTTTTATTTCTAACTGGCTGTTGTGCAAGTGTCCCACATCATTACAAATAGGTCGGGGCCCGGCAACAGTACTCAGGATGTTCTTTGGCTACCTTTTTCACACGGATTTTTACTGAGCCCATACCTTGGGCTAGTGCTGGGCGATATGGAAAAAAATGTATATCACGATATGGATCATTTTATATCACGATAACGATATATATCACGATATAGCTATGGTATGCTTTCAGTTCTATGAAAAATTTAAGTGTATAGAGCTGCACTAGTACAGTACCAGTACAAGACCAGCACTTAAAACTAGAAAAATGAATAAATAAATACGTGGCTGAAGTGCGTTCATGTCTGCGCTCACCCAAAGTTATGCAACACTCACAGAAAACGCCGATAGTGTGAGCCAAAGCACTCCATAATAATAATAATAATAATAATAAATTTAATTTGTAATGCACTTTACATTTACAAAAAAATCTAAAAGTGCTACAGTACACAGTAAAAAAAGAGCAGCAACAATAAAAAAGCAATAGAATGACAGTCACAGATTGGCATAAAAAAAGAATTTAAAAAAATAAAAAATATAGAGTTACAATGTAAGAGGCAAGGTAGTAAAAGCATAGAGGAAAGTTAACCAAAGGCTTTATTAAAAAGGTAGGTCTTTAGGGCTCTTTTGAAGAGGTTGTTCACACTGCTAGATGTTTCTCCTCCAAAGCTGCTCTCTGCCTCCATCATTGTTTACTTTACTCTTGAAGCACGTAGGAAGACCCGAGCATGAATCCGAGCGCTTTATTCGCCTATCAGGGGCAGACAGGTAAGGTGATTTGATTCGCCACGACTCCAGAAATGATTGAAAAACTACAGAATGTCACAAAATTACGTTTCCTTGCTGCTGGCTTGAAGGGTAGAAATGCGCAGCCGCGCTCCCAGCTGACAGGAAGTCAAACCACTGTTGTAGTTCTTTTGTGTTGCTAGCGCGGTCAAGAGTGTTGGCTCTCACTGAGAGATGACTACAAAAATGGACGCACCTGTTCATCTGGTTGTTAAACACGGCTGAAAATGATCATCTTTTAATGTTGTTCCCGCTCCTGCCCACTCCCGTTGCCTTTTTCCCCGTCCCGTCCCGATCAAGGGATTAATTAAAAAATGACTCCCATCCCGTGGGATTCCCGCGGGACTCACGTGACCCACGGGAATTCCCGAAAAATGTCATCCTCTACAGGGAAGGTCCCGGAGCAGATGAAACAGGTGCCGGAGCGGCTGAAATAGGTCCCGGATCCGATCAAAAGAGGTCCCGGATCGCGCTCCGACTTGCTCCGGCACAAATTAAGCACTGCTTACAATGATCCCCTCACGTGTGTAACCCAGGTAACCCGCAACGGCGGGAGACGCTGGACACGAAGAGGGCACGTAAAGCGGCGTCATGTCGCAAAATCGAAAGAGAAATGCAAGCCTACATGTCAACGCATCCTTTTCTTTGTAAGAAAATATTGTTTTCTTTCCCGTTCGACACCAAATACACTTACTGAATGTGCAATTATTGTTGTTGTTACTATGAATCATCTGATGGCACAAGCTCTATGGATTAAATACAACCTATCGCCCGAAACGATAAAAATAAAAATGGCACGATAGACATTTTCTATCGTGCCCACGATATGTATCGTCCTATCGCCCAGCACTACCTTGGGCCGTCTCTCAAGATGGTAACTTCTGGCGGTTTGGCTTTGGGGATCCAGAAACCCGTTTTTGGAAAAATGCTTTTGGCATGATGATGTTAATCCAGAAAATTAATTGTGACTGTGGCATTTTAAGTCATTAAAGCATGAAATTTGGTAAAGAGTGTCTTGAAACACAGTGGAAAGTAAAAAGATTCTGGTGCTTGTTGCCTCTGTGTAAAATTAGCAGATGATTAATAAGAACCAAAGGCAATAGGATCCATGTCTGACTGATAAAATCTCCAAAGAAATTTTTTTATGGTCTAAATTACTGTCTAATTTGTACCAAAAAAACTTTAAAAAGTTTGTGCGCCTCAATTCAAGGTCTCGATGACCTTTGTATCTTGAAAACTAATCTGTCTGTGGCCCTTCATACTTCACCATGCATTACAGTTGTAGAGAACCGAGTTTCAATTTCTAGCAATTTCCAGATGGGAAGTTGTCCGTTACTGAAATCCAACAGTATGTTCATACGTACTGTTTCTCGGCTGCTTTCCGAAGTGATAAACATGACAAGTGAATATGGTACTTGTCATGTTATTTATTTATTTATTTTTTTAAATGGACTGACTGATGCACACAAGCAGAACAAAGAAACAATTCATGTTTCCGACCCTGTCAATATTTTTCTTACAGGGGTCTTGGGGAAAAAAGGACTTTCTTGTATGGTTCACCTCTCAGCCATCACAGTGTGCCCTCTTTGATTTAGTGCTTATTGTTAGTGGTCCACTACTACAGCGGCATGTGGTATGGTGAAGTCAAGATTGCTGAATTCTAAAGATAAACAAGGTTAGGGTTAGGCATCAAAATAGCGCTCCGTTGTACAGTTGTGCACAGTTTAAAAGCTACTTCATTCATTTAATTTTTTTTAGAACACTGTTCAAGTCATATTCCCATTTTATTAGATACAAATGAGTGATATTTTATTACTTTCCACTGTGTTTCAAGACACTCTATACCAAATATCTTGCTTCTGTGACTTAAAATGCCATAGTCACAACTTATATTCTGGATTCACAACATCATGCCAAAAGTATTTTTCCAAAAGAAGGTTTTTGGACCCCCAAAGGCAAACTATCCTAATTTGGGAGTGATCGTTATCATCCTGAGAGATGGCCCGAGGAATGTGCTCAGAGAAAAAAAAGGTTTTAAAAAAAAAAACATCCTGGGTACTGCTGCTGGCTCCCAGTCTAAAACTCTATCCCTGCAGAGAAGACAGGGGGGAAAGATTTGACTGAGCTTTCACTCAAACCACCACAGCAGGACCAGACAAGCTTTACATTTTTATCATCTTTTATTCTGGACTTTTTGTTTTTGTTGCACTTTATTTCTGATTCGTTTTTATGGCTGCTTTAGAAAGCTTAGTTTTAGAGTAAGATTTTCTTTTTTTGTAGTTTGAGTTACTTTTCACATCACTGTCTGATTGGCTAGATGTCATATGACCATGTGATATAACTGTTCTGTTAAGTGTAATAGGCCAAGTGTTACTTTCTGAATAAGATGCTGAACATGAGCTACAGCTCTCTGTAGGTTCACGGATCATTTCAGTCTGATGGCTGTGGTTGACAGACCAGCTGGGTCTGTTTTTAAAAAGAGTCTGTTTATTATGGTTAAATAGGAAGTATAAAACAATCACTCACGTCAGCCTTCATTCCATTCATTGAATATCCACAAGGGTTGAACATTGTGGCATCAATCACAGAACCTGGTATCAGGTCACGAATTCCACTCATCTGCAAAGACAGGCAGAAAACCATGAACTCTTGACCCTGAGAACATATGGGACAAACATGCAACTGAGGGAGGAGTACTCACACGAGTGACTTCACTTGCAGAAACACCGTCTTTCATGTAGAACTGGTCCATAATGGCTGGATCGAGGTCGCTCATCAGAACTTCCAGCGTCTGGTCTGCATGCTTGTTCTCCAAGTACTCAGGTAAGTCCAGGGTGAACAGGTACCTGAAAGGCAGACAGGTTATAGAGTGTTGTGATGCAGTCATTACTCAGAGAGCATCAAACTAGTGAAGGAGGATCTGCTCTGTGCAGCTGCCGAAACAGGCCACTCATCATTTACTTGTAAGTTCAAAGGGGTTTATTAGGCCTGTTGTTCAGAAAGAATCTAGATAAACCACTGAAACATCTTATTTCTAAAACCAGCTGAGACTTGAGCTCAGTGTCTCTACCACAGTCATATCTGTATGGATGTCACTGGAGCAGCAGATGGAGATTTGCTCACCAGCAATCAGAGTTCAAACGTCCCATGCAGTAGGCTGCACCATCTGAAAGAAAAACAGGCATAGGTGTCAGTTTTATCATCAGTACAATTCACTGGTGGCATTAAGCAGTCATATGGTGTATCATCTATAATAGTGTCTCTACCCTCTCCAATCACACAACCAGAGATATGCTACAGCACACCCTGATGAGACACTGCTATTTTAGGATGCACCAATCAGAGTGAGGGCAGGATCATTTCACTCACTGGGGAAAATCTGGCTGAGAAAGTCCACCTCCTCCTGAAAGTTTCGATGAGGGAACTCCTGATGAGATGGTTTCATGAAGTTCTTGCGGGAGTAGAAGAAATTCTGTAGGAATAGGAGTGAATGAGAAGATGACTGAGGAACATCAGGAGCTGACAACCTCAGATGTTTATTCGTGTTCAACTCAGCATGATGCTGTCTTACCTCGATGGCATCAAACCCGCAATACTCCCGGGCGAGTTCCAGCAGAGGCACCAGTGCTTGCAGTAAGAGGGTGGTTCCGCATGTCTTCAAAATGAAACGTCTCTTGGAGACAAACATGCTACTCTCACTGTGGAGGACAACAGTACAAAACGAGTTTAAAACCTGCTCAGATTACTGCTGCTCCACTGACCGTCACAACTCTTACATAAGACCAGAGGCACACCAGGAGCTCAACAGGAAACACTCATTCCTCTGTTTCCGACAGGCTGTTCCTCTAAATCTAAGGCTTAATCTGTCCAACACCAGGCCAAAACTCAGCAGATTTAGATTCAGCCCAAATTAATGAACACCTATAGCATTAAAAAAGTTATTCTTAAACTTTTAAACCCAGGTCCCTCTGAGAATTTTGTGCTGAAATGGCTGAAAAAAAAAGTAAAATCTTTGGGACTGTGACAGCCTGGCTGCAGCAGCCTAATGTTGAGGAGAATGGGCCTTCATGTTCTCTAACCCAAAGGAAGAGGTTCAGTTAATTGTTATATCAAGGATAAAGCACATCTCTACACAGACTAACAGTATTTTAGTGTAGGTGAGTTTGGTTTTTAAGATTATTGTTCTCTGAGAAGACAGGACTCTAAATCATTTTTCACTGATCTTTTTGTTACCAAGTACCAGTTACCAACCTCTGACCTCTAATCTGCTTTGTTTTCTCTATTGTTTTTAAGCCTGAGTTGTTTTGTCTATTATATACAGCACTTTGTTTGGGCTGTGGTTGTTTTGAAATGCTTTATAAATAAATTGACCCGAGTTGAACCCTGATTTTGACTGATCTGTGGGAAAATTACCTTCCCTATAACCACTGACTCATCTGTTGACTGCTGTGATCTCCACATGTTTATACATGTTTAAATTGAGGTATTCTGTATGGCTGCTAACTCACTAGGCCTTTACTGTAGAAGAGTATGAAACTCAGTGGGATCTCGTGACTGAAACGATGAAATGTCATGGCTCAAACTGAAGCTTTTACACCTGTAATGTTATTAGATAGCTGGGAATGCATCCAGTGAAGCATTGGGTTTTAAAATAGCTGATTTACCCTTCAGGGCCCTCATTAAGAACTTCCTCCAAATCTGACAGATCCAAACAGTACGTTACATAACATTGAGAAATATGGAGGCCTTTGTTTGGACTTGCAGCGCAGCAACCTAAGCCACGTGACAGCAGCAATTCCAGAAACACGTGAACAATTTAATAAGAGAGGTAATAGAACTGTTTGTGAGAAATCATGAAAACCACAGAATACCTATGTGGTTAAAAGGATGCATAAAATAACAGGTTTCTGAAGTGTCATGGCTCCCACAGAGTTGGAAGAAACTGTAACAACTGTCTATGAACTAAACATAGACCTTGTTGGTTTAACAAAAACATGTTTCACTCCCTACAGAAACAGCAAAAATCTTCAGGACAATCTGTTGACTCTAGATCTACACTGACACTGAGCTGGATCTGAACCTGAGGGAGCAGGTAAGGACTGTCAATCACACAGTGTGCATGCTTCAGTCACTGAGATAAGCTGGTCCTTAGCAGGCTGTTATGTAAAACACAGGTGGGTATGGCCAGTCCATCATCGGCTGTGTTCAATATCAAGATGACAGGTATGAGCAGGTTGAATGATAACAAGAGAGGAAGGTGAGATGTTTTTATTCTTCGAGTCTGTTTGGAAGATTTGAAACCACAACCTTAGTTAAAAATGATTCCTCAGATTTTCACACTTCAGTAAACCCAGCGCTGATGGATGAGGATGTTTGAGGAGTGCTTACACTCTCTCACTCATAGCTTTGACCAGAAAGAAGGCTTTTGTGGAGTTTATTGTTTTGTGGATTTATTGTTTCCTAAACCTCCAACCACACAGTCCCAGAGTCTTACTTCTTTCATCTGATGCAGAAACTGGACAAAGGCCTGACTTGATGTTGACAATACAGTAGGGCTGTAATCAACCAAAGACATTTTTGGTCGACTAAAACCCTGAAATTTTCAACCAAAAATCGACTAATCGGGGCAGGGGGTTCTGACTCTAACTGCAAACCCTTTAGTGGCGGGGGACGCCTCGGCTCGGCAGGGTGAAAATATACTGATATCTGCACAACAAAGCATTAAGCACAAAAGGCAAGTTGAAAATAAATATAAATACTCAGCAAACCACCGGTCATTGGTTAACGTGGATGCTCTTCAATCTTCCTGTCTCCAGAGGGTCGGGGTTAGTCCAAAACAGTGAAAACAAGGGGGGTGTTCTGAGACAGGCTGATATCTGTGAAACGGGGGTGCTCTGAATACACTCCCATTAGCACTTGGTACGTCCCTCCCGATTAAATTAACCATAGACTGTAAATTGACGCGGGAAAAAATCGAGTCAACCAATCAGAATTTTGCTCGACTAAGCACGTATCAACCAATAAGTCGACCAGTCGACTAGAACTTTACAGCCCTACTGTCCAGAAATCTTTGTGGTGTTTAAAACATACCTATTACTCTGATTACATAAGAGAAAGAGTTCAATGTTAGTCCACATGAGGATATGTGAATGGAACTTCTCTGTAGGTCTCCTAACCTGACACTGTTCTGTCAACAGAAAGCAGCTTACAGGTCACTGCGGTCTAATCCTGTCTGCATTCAAGATCTGTCACACACACAAAAAGAACCACACACACACACACACACATACAAACTCACCTGAGTATATAAGCGTCCTGCTTGTCAGACTTTGTCACACTTATGATCAAACAATGCACATTCTCCAAAAGTTTGTCCCACTCAAACCTGCAGACAGAGGAGGAGAGAAAAACAGAAAAATATCGTTAGTGAATGAACGACACAGTCTGAAGACAACACTCTCAGCAACCTCAGTGTGATCTGGAGATCTCTGCACATTTACAGGAAGACTTTCACTTTCTGCAGGAACATCTTAAGAAAGAGAAACAGGGCACTCTGTGGTAGTCAAGGTGCCAACAATTTCAGCTTTAAGTGTTCTCATAATGTTTAAACAGACAGGAAATCATCAACCTTCTGAAAGCTCTGTTCCCAGCTTCAATGGGATCAGAAACTCTTCCTTTATCTCTAATTGAGGTCTTAAACCCTCATTTTAGCCTCTGCTTCATTTCATCTACTGTCTTTTTGAGACATTTTTAAAGAACCCCAGAACCCAGTATTTTGGAACCCAGCATTCAACCCATAATTCTAGAACCTAAAATTCCAAAACCTTACACTCTAGAACCAAGCATTCAACCCATAACTGTAGGACCCAAAATTCCAGAACCCAGTATTTTGGAACCGAGCATTCAACACACATAATTCTAGAACCTAAAATTCAAGAACCTTATACTCTAGAACCCAGCATTTAACCCCCAATTCTAGAAGCTAAAATTCAAGAACCCATTATTTTGGAACCCAGCATTCAACACACATAATTCTAGAGCCTAAAACTCCAGAACCTAACACTCTAGAACCCAGCATTTTGAGAATTTAGCATTTTTAGAACTTTACATTCCAGAGTCCATCCTTCTGAAGGCTTCTCCTCTGTATTCACTGTTCACTGTTGTTCTTGGAGTTGAAATGCTGATTGTTTTCTATATGTTTTACTCACTAGCTGTGTTCTCATGAGCACAAATAATCAGAATAAAAGGCCTGATCGGAAGAAAATTGTGTCATGTAAACATGTTGATCGGAAGATTCTGAACCGATTCAAGTTAATCAGAAAGAAATTGTATTCTAATCAAGAGGGGTGGTTAATGCTGATTATTATTTCAAAACGGGCCAATATAAACACTTATTCGGATTGTGACTCTCTGTTGGGTGGGGAAAAAAAACCTGATTGCATGTGTGCCCTAAGTCAGCCGTTAGTGACAAGACGTAAAAATGGCAGGATCCAAGAGCAATTGGTCTGTGTCTGACACAAGATGCTGGATACAGTTTCCTCATGTTACACAGGATCACTCCATGCTGCTGGGCCTGTATGATGATCATGTATGCTAGGAGCAATACGACTGCTCTCAGAACCTGGCTCAGGTCCGTTATGAGTGGAGGGAAAAATCCTGAACCGGATGACGTGAGCCACTACCACATTTGTTGGTTTGTTGACAGCGCAGCTGTGAATACGACTCTCTTTCTGCGGTTGTTTTAGTGAAATTAGATAACTCTGCTCATGTCCAAATGCTTCTAATCTGGATAGAGCTTGGTGCATGCATGCGTACGTCATGATCGGATTATTTGATTTTGCACCCATATAAACAGTGGATTCAGATTTCTTTAATCGGATCAAGACATTTTGTACATGTAAACATGGCCACTGATAACCTAAAATGCTTCGAAAGGATCAAAATAATCTGCAGCAACAGTGAACAAGTAAACCTTTTGTTTCTTTTGTCCTTACAAGGAGATTCACCAATCTGTGACGTCATGATATGAGCCAACCTCATGTCCTTTCACACAGTTCTCATGTGACTTTTTTGAAACAACCACTCACAGCATCTATTTTCATATTTATGTGTAAAGTTTAAAAATCCACAATGCCCCCCTTATAAAAGGAAGCACGTACAATTATCTCACATACAGTAGATATGAAATAGAGCTCTATAGCTCTTTCCAGAACAGCGTCAGTATATGAATTCATTAAAATGTAGCATTTACAGAGGGGGGAGGATTGACCCTAATACTTCAGCAGGCTTACAAAGTAAAGAAGAAATACTTCAGACTGCAGGATTATAAAGATCTAACTTTAAAAGATATGCTAAACATGGACCCTGTTTTGAAAATATAGAGCACAGGTAGCACAACAACAAGAAGGCTGCGTCCTGCCTCCCCCCTCTCCTCCTCCTCCTCTTCCTCTTCTTCCTCCTCCTCCCAGCACAGCCAGCACTCAGAGACAGCTGCAGTGCTAAAAGCAGCTGCGTCACATTCTCTCGCTCCAATCTCACAGGAGCTGCTCAGACCCATTCAGAGCGTCCGGCAGGAAGCCCCGCAAGGCCTAGACCAGCAGAGAAAGATCGAGAGGAGGCCGACCGGCTCTCTAAAGGGAATATACCAGCAGTCTAATGTTGCACAGCCTACCCCTCAAAAAGAAAGATGCACCAACACCCTTTTCTGAGGGTATCTCTGAGCCAAAAAGGTGCCTCCATGGCTAACAAGACTGAACGCTACTAGTACTCCTGGTGGTGACAGCTCTGCCCAGACAGGAGGGGTGAAATATCCGGTCATTAACTACCTGATGACAAGCTCTTCACCTGCAATATGAAGTTCGATCAACACCAACATATTTGGATATGAAAATAATCTGTGTAAAACTGTAAAATGTTTAACATTCAGCCTCTCATTCATATGTACCTCAGGCTACACTAGAAAACATTAATTATATCATAAAAGTCAAACTCTGAAAGTGCTAAAAATATCGTCATGTAAACACTGCAGTAACTCAGAGGCCATTTTAACAGATGATCGTATTCAGAAAAAAAATGTCACAATAATGTATCATACTCTAAGCCCTCCTCTAACATCAAGATTAAATTATAATTACTACTAAGAGCTCCATGTGACTTTATTTTTAAACGAAACCACTCCAACCCACGTTTTCCATCTCCCTTGGTTACTGAAGGTCATGTTACCAGAGTCAAACTACAGCAGTCATTAATATTGAGCAGCTCCTGTTCAGGCATACTGTGATGACACACGCACATGCGCACACACACAGAGTCACATTAGGAGGTTAAAACTAAGCATGCAACCAACTTCTGTTTGACTCTATACTAATGCTGCATCTTCCTTTATGACCACAGTCCCCCCATATGACAGATCAGTGAAGACAGTCAGTCTGTGGACTAAGGAGACATATTCTTCATGCTGTTCGTTTTTTTTTGGCTGGGGGTATCCATTAAGGAAGGGTTTTGAGTTATGGCGGTTTTTACTACTACACAAGATGGTTCAGCTCTTACCAGAAGGTCACCACGCTGACTATTTCTGAACATATCCTGTTCCAGAACAAGATATGCAGAACCAAGCATTTCAGAAACAACTGTTGTGAAACCTAGCAGTCCTGAACCAAGCATTCTAGTACACAGTAGGGGTGGGAATCACTCGTGGCCCCACGATACGATATTATCACGATACAATATAATTGCGATTTTTAACAATTTGCAGTACGGCGAGTATAGCGATACAATGATTACCATTTATACAATTTTATTCAATTGTTAAGCTAATTTAGCATTTGGCCTTCCTTTATGTTTGTCTCATTTACGCTGTATTTTACACATCTTGCAAACCTTATATTTGTTTCCTGCTCTATGATGTCACCTCTGCCAACCTCACTGGACAGGTGATTTTATTTTTCTGTTATCATAGATTTGACTTCATATGAATCATCAATTTAAAAAAAAATCAATACTTTGTAAATAAGACAATATGATATGTCACCAAACAAAATATCGCAATACTTTGCTTTATCGTTTTTTTCTCCCACCCCTTGTACACAGCATCCAAGAATCAACTATTTCAGGACTTCACATACTAAAACGTGCCATTCAAGAATCCAGCATTCAAGAACACAACACTTCAGAAGCCTCCTTCACAGTTGCTGGGTCATGATATGATAGGTCTTCTGATACAGTGTCCACAATATGCTACACATTGTGATATGTTCCAGGATTTGTATTGTGATACATATCTGTAAATAATTGTAGTAAGACCAAAGACCTAGTTTTCAAGGTGCCCTCTACTTAAAACAAGCGCGGTGAAGCAATTCTAAGAATATTATCTAGATAATTACAGGCTTTGTGACTGATTAATCACATTCAGTTGCATGTGTCAATAATGTGAGAAGAATGGTTTTACAAATAGACACAGTGCACAAGCCTTTTTTTATCTGGCTATTTGAATTATACCTTGATCAAGTGTTTATTCCAAGCCTTATTTACTGGGATCCCCTTTCCTCCACTTACCTACTCCCCCTGCACACACCCCTGCTCTCTACACACAGCTGCTGATTTCCTCTGCCCTGTTCTTTTTAAGTCTCTCGCCATCCCTATTAGCAGAGTTTTAAGTTACAAAATTGAGTTTTTCCCCACACAAATCAGTTTGCACAGCTCATACTGGAAGCAGCCTGTGGACGCCGACAATTAAATGAACCAAAAAGTGAGGATTACACAGTGAATTTATCAGCTTGAGGCCTTCGTCACATTGCATTAATTGCACAACTCTTTCAAAATTACGCACAAAAGTGTTTTTGTGATGGTTTGAGCCTATTGATAAGCTAAGGGAAATCAGGAGTAGAAAGTTGTTATTCTGAGATTGTTGTGTTGGCGTGCATTGGCTCTGTGTAGCAAGCCTGCCTGTGGTTGCTGGCAGCTAATCAGATTGGTGTTTTGTCATTTGTAGACGTAGTTATGTCCTGTTAGGTCGATATTTTATCCCAAATGCTCCCATACTTTCAGTTCTGACTGAAGCCCCTTTTATCTCAATTTGAGATGAGTAAAGCATCATGTGTTTTGGCCCGCTGCCATCTGTTGACTTTTTTTTTGCACAGCACCCCTGCTGACATGTTTTTCAAAATACCACACCAATCTATAGCATGTGCACTTATTTCCTCGAGCACATGGTGATAGTAGAGTGGAATGAATGTGATTGATCAGTGTTTTGTTCATTTTGACCTCATAAGGAGATCCACCAATCAGTGGTGTCCTTGCATGAGTAAATCTAGTGTGGATCGCTTAGTTCCGCTGTGAATTTTTGAAGAAGTAGACGCACAACATTTAAATACAATACTTTATAATGATATGTGAAAAGGCATACCAGCTCTTTATTGTTAGGAATTGTCTCTAGTTTTCATTCTTCAACACTCACTTACACAGGCTAACGTTTGAGCTTTTACGTTGTCATACTGAGTAGGCCTAGATCTCTCTTTTTTCTTTTTTTTAGTTATGACTATGGTTTTCACTTCAGTTTGTAAAACACAGAATAGCATTGCCTCGTCTCTTCAAGCAAATTTTAGAGTTGTGTATTGTTAAAATGCTGTCACTACGCTGCTTACAGTTGTGTCGAAATGATTTGTTGAGTTTATTCAGTTTGATGTGCAACATATTCCTCTCTTCTGGTGTCTATGTAAACTCATTGTGTATATTTGTGTCCATGCTGTGCCTGGATAAACTGCTGCAGGAACAATAACCTCATGGATCATTAAAGTGAATGGATCTTCCTCTTCTGTTTTTACAACACTGAACTCTTATGACTGTTTTCATTTGAAACTACGTTTGTGAACCATTTAGCTCAGGTGTGACTCACTGGTGGTTATAAACCTGTCTACAGACAAGAATGACAAACTTTTGACCCTGGTATTCCTGCGTTTTAAGATGACAGCTCATTCTCTACATTGCAAAACATATGCTTCACCTTCCCGCAAAGAATGAGGCACCAAGGTATGACAGGTTAAGATTATCTTTAACTTTTTTTTTTCACTGTGCTGTCATTAGGGCTGTTGCAACACGCTGGCTGCATACCAGAGGGCAGCATTCCTGCAGCCCTCTGAGCTCCTGTGTCAGGGTGAAATCAGCACCACAGCCTGTTTCTGGCTGCTCAAAGTCAGACTCCAGGAAAGACCCAGATCAGACTACCAGAGACCATTCAGAGACTCTTTAACATGCACTTAGGACATTTGAGTGATACAGCTTTGAAGGAAGCAGAGCTCAGAGGATCTGACACTATTAGATGACAGAATTCACTGAATGTGATCTCCCTTCAGCCTTTGAGACCTCAGGACAGCTCAGGTGTGGAGATGCTGACGTAGACTTTCTGACTTACAGGACGAGTTGGCGAGCAGCTGCAGAGCCCCATAGAGGTAATGTGAGCGAGCTCCACAGTTGTGAATCAGATGCCCCTGTGGACTTATTTGGACATTGGCTGAGGTCCAAACAGCCTGAACCACTGACAGAGTCCCTCTGAGCCCTTAATCTGCCCTCTGGCTGTAAATTAATGCTGGTCCTCCTCACTCACCTGACAGCCACACACTTTCCTTAACCCATCTGTCATCTGGTCAATGACCTGAGAGTCACTCGTAGTGCAAGGCGGATTTAGCCTGAGTCCCTCCACATACTGCACTTCAGGAAAAACCGGTAGTGTCAGGCAGTCTGTAGAGAACATATAGCTGAGTTTGTTCTAGTGAGGAGTTCAGTTAATCACAGGAGAGGGTGGGGACCTGGTTTCTTGACAGATAGTATCAGTGTAAATCACAACAGAGTGGAACATCTCCACTTTATTCCACTATCTTTGCAAAGCCAACACCAGCCACAGCTCACTGCCCCAAACTGCAAACCATAACCTCTGCCCATCATTGTATGTTAAGATGTCTGTGTAGGTTCTCATTCATCCAGGTCTCTTTTCTGAAAGGCTTCTTCAGTTCTGAGTAAGGCTTTTAGAAAACAGGAAAAACAATCAAGAACCTCAAACAAGTCTGGTTGCTCTGTCAACAAAAAATTGAACACTATGTTTAAAAAAAATACAGTGGCTCTGTTGGCAAATGCACAATCATTATGGCCATAAAAACATTTCACAGAACTAAACAATGCTTTACAAAGTGTAGAAACACTTTATGCAAAGCGGTTTCATGAAACCTGAAAATATTAGACATTTTTGCAGCTTGTCAATTTTTGTCTTTTTGTGAAATGTTTGTTTGCTTTTTTTTTTTTAAATGTTCATCATTCGTTAAATTATTGATCCTAATTTAGCAATATGTGCAATGTTTGAGTGTTTTATGTAATGCTTGTGCAGTTGACCTTCAAGGCCACCGTAGAAGACAGCGCTGTGCTATAAATGTCTCAGAGGTTGTCATGTGGGGAGGGTTTGAAACGAGCCTTCAGCAGCACTCTGCCTGATACTGATGGACTTTAAAAGCTCCGTCTTCACTGATCTTAAAATATCTTCCTCCAGATTTTCTGCTTCACCACGCAACATTTCACCACAAATCTATCAGTCAAAGCTTCTTTTACTATGCAGTCTGAGAGCATTTGTCGTCTAATTAAACAAACCTGCACCTGCCTGAGCATGACTGTGTCTGTGTGCTGAGACACCTGACTTTTCATACAGCAGGAAACAGTCCCTGCAGACATAGAAATAATTACGACAAGTCACAGTTGATCAAACTTACATCAATATTTATAGTTTACATCATCCTAGTACTTCTAAGTAAGAACCCTGCTCCTCTCCAGACTATGAATCCCCTCTGCACATCTGATCACAGACCCTAACCCCTTTAGGACTGACTTTGCCTTTGGCTCAGCTGGAGCAGGTCAAACACCATATGATGGATTTTATGGTGTAGGACAGAGGCCTAAGGTCAAAAGCCTTTTCTTTGAATGCAGCCCGGTGCCTCTGAGCAGGGACACCTCCTGACCAATCAGAGGAGAGGGGAGGGGAGGGCTGCTGCACGCACTTCTGCAAACGTGACAGGAACAGGAACCATGCACGATGTTAGCAGAGCTCTGAGCAGATCACAGGGCTGCAGAGCATGTGCAGGGTTGGATAGTGACTGATTACATTTGACCATGTTCCGGTGAAGGAGTATTGAAAGTACTTTAACTGTTACTTTAGTAGTTTTAGTGCAAAGCAAAATACTAAGCCCCAATTTTAAACACCATCAGTTACTGAGTGAAAACAACCTACATATACGAACTTTTCATCAGCTACATGATGAAGGATGAGGTCTACACCGAAAAATATCAAATCTGCCCAAGTGAAGTTTCTCGATTCCAGTCAAAATACGTCATTACACATACTTGAAGCTACAGTGACCTCACAGGATTAATCTTTTCTAAGATGTTACGAGTAAAAAAATCCTTGAAGTTTCACATCTTGTCTCAAGACACTCATCATGTTGCCTGCAGCAGCATTTGCAACCTCTTTTACTCGTTACAATCAATAAGTCCTTTTGTTTTAGGCTTAAAGTAACAATCCTCTCTGCAGCCAGCCATGACTTCAGTCTGCAGGGTCTGTCTTCCAAGTGTCACACTGAAAAAAGTAGCAGCAGAAATATTCAGTAACCTCCCCCTAGATAGGAGCAGTCAGAATAACTACACACACCAATGCTGTTTGTACACAACAATAAGTTTGGAGAAATATGCGTCTGCTTCGTTTTGGAGGGGGTTCATTTGTACTTTTCTGCCTCCACCATGGGTTAAAAGTAAATAATTAGCAATTCAAGCACTTTTCAATTAAAGTAGTTTTACTTATACTCAGTAGACTATCAGACTGTTAGTTCTACTCATACTTGAGGAGTAAAATGTAGAGGTTGACCAAATACAGCTTTTCAGTGGCTGATGCCGATACCGATTATGGGAAGTTCAGGTTGGCCGATATATAATACAGACATCCCATTGTGTTTGTTTGTTTGCATTTGACAGTTTTAGTTTAAGTTATACCAACAAAATTATAAAAAAAAGCTGAACCTTAGTGAATATTTAATCAAACTTATGTAAATGGAAAAAGATCTGTCTCAGTTAAAGATTTCCACAAGTGACATTTGGATTTCTGTCCAGATTTCCTGTTAGGTGCAGTTTGATGAATCAATAGATATTGCTATATACAGCAGATATCGTTGTCATTACTAAATATTACAATATAATTCACAACTGAGACACTAGTCAAAGTCTGTTTGGATATGTGTCTAATGGGTGACTGGACAGACATGTTATCATTTAGAAAAGATGATAGTGAGGGCTGATGCCAGTAAGCCATTTATGACAAAATGCCAGTAGTCTGCCAAATTAATCAGTCTCTTTCAAGTAAACTGTCACTAACGTCCTTGTACTCTAACTTCAGTAAGATAATGTAATGCTCTTCCCAGTCCTGGCAGTGTGTTAGAGTCTGTGATAGACAATAAAACCAGCAGCAACTCCACAGCATTCAAATGACAGGACTGATAAAGTTATGTGTGTGTTTATTTAGAAGCCTCTCTCATTCGAGCCAGGATCTTAACCAGGATCCCTCCTCTGTTACCAGCAATCAAACACAATCTTGTTGACCTAACATCTAAATTATCTGTGACTGTGACCTTAAGAGCGCAGCAACACTTCAACTGTAAAATTATTTTTTACATATTTACTTTCTCTGACTCTTTTTCACCATGTTACTCACACAGGCTGGATCACAAACCTGCACACATCAACAGGACCCTATGGATATGCACCCATAAAGAGACCTCAGAAAGAGGCCCGCACAGTACAGAGGGAGTGAACACCTGGAGTAGCTGGAGGTTAAACACCACCTTCAGGAGCGCCTCAAAGAAAGAGCACTAACACCCATCAATCTACCAGCCTCATGTCCCAGCCCAGGACTTAAACCAGCAACTCACTGGCTCCAGAGGCAAGGTACAACTAACTGGGAGACTGTACCAAAACAAAAATAAATATTTGAGACTCTTTAATAGTATCACTCCTGATTGAAAAATGGTGTGTAATTTATTCCAGAAACTGACGACAACATAAATAATGCCCCTGACACAAAATATAAGAAAATCATTCTACAAAAAGGAGAACTGAAGCATGTAAGAGAATAATGAAATTTACAGTAAGTTCCTTAAATTACTGGAGGAAGTATTTATGTTCTATGAATATATGAGAGCTGGGAGAAGAGCAGAAGGAGGCAAGAGGGGAGAGGAGAGCAGGGAAAGCAGCTGGAGAAGGCAAAAAGTATGATAACTTTAACTGTTAACCAAAGCTATATTACTTTCTGTCAATAGCAAATGACATGAGACTCCAGACACTTCAATTTCCTTTGGGGATCAATAAAGTTCTTCTTATCTTATCTTACTTCATTCATGCACAATAAAACTATATTCCCATATCAACTACACCTGTATTCTTGTGAAAATACCTCTTTATTCTAGTAATGTTTTGACCTTAACCCAGTAACTATTATTTAATTCAAAAAAACTTTTCACATCTTTAATAGGGCCCTGAAACTTTTGTTGTAAATGTCCAATATTTCCAAAAGACATAAAGAGATATATTTTGAACCACAAACAACATCACCCTCTCACAAATTTCAGACAGCCTGATTTCAATAGCGAAGACACAACATTGAGTCACCTGCCCATCTCAGATTCAGACACAGCAGCACACCTGTTCTGATAGTACAGGATCTCATTATTTTAGGACACCTGCATGGCTGGCTGAACCCCAAACTCCTGCATCCCAACAGCACCCAGAATGGAGCCATATTAATGAACATTAATGAAAGACAACTTTATGATAAATTGTGGATACATGTGCTCCTAATTTGACTTCTTTTCTCCCTGAATATCTGTGCATATGAATGTATTCTTCTCTCTGGGTGTTGAGGTGGTTGCTTTAACTGAGGCAACACGCGGTGAACAGCCACATGCTCGCGCAGTCAGTATGGGGCCTCGTTGTCGAATGACGCAGAAATAAATCAATCCCATTTTACAGTGACACAAACACACAAGCCTGTCTTAAAAGTCCGGTTTAACTGCCAAAAACTCGCGTAGTTTTTATCAGCTTGATATCAGTAATCAAACACCAATGGGAAGATAATAAACGCGTGAGCAGCCACGAGGAAAAGCAGTCGCCAAGCCCGCCTAATGCTGCCATACAGACAGCTGACAAGACTAGGAGAACAAACTAATTCAAACATACTGTAAAAACGTTAAATCGTTCTTGAAAGAAACGCGGGCAGCTAAATATTTAAACATTTCTCCCTTAAATCGGCCTGGGTAAGCTAGCTGAGCCTGGTGTTCTGCCGAATTGTGCTTTCTATCAAGATGTGCTTCTAGGCGACTGTGCGCATGTGCTAAAGAACACTCCCGGGAGCTTGTCACCACTTGGATCGTATAGTGGTTAACGTTGAAGACTATTCTGATCCTCAAGTGTATCTGTAAATACACAGCCCAACATGCCCCCCACATATTACTCTGGAAATGTAGATTTTCACAGCGGGTCTGTTCTGGGTAGATCTGGCAGCATGCCTCGACTGAAATGTCTAATAAAAGTTTAACAACAGGGAGCCAAAACATGCTCCCCCTGTGGTTCTTATAGTAAACTTACTGAAATAAACAGCATAGAATCATAGCCCCTGAAGTAGTGCATAGAGCAACGGTACAGTTTTTTCCTGAAAGAAGCAAAACTCGACAGAACACCGGAAGACTGTTAATGTTAACAGTTACGCACTAAGTCGTTGTGCCGACAGGATTTTGACGTTATTTCACTGATGTATCGCACAACATGATGAGTGAACAATAGAATCAGTGGTTTGTGATGTTTATGGTGGTATATTTCCTTAGTAAAGAATGAATGACTCAGCCTGACAGAGCCTCTTTTTAGGGGGAGGTGGCCATTTTCCACAGATGGTGCGAGCTGGTTTACTGCTGACTAAATGTGTCTCTGTTGGCGTCCAGCTCATCGAATCATAAATGTGAACTACAAGGAGAAGACTAGTTCCTCAAGAACAATATTTAGCTTTTACTGTGTTATATCGGTTAAACGCTAATAAGGTAATACAGGCAGAGACGGCAGTCCAGCAGAGTCTACCTTCAGCCGCTGGGACCTGACACCACACCTGACTCCTCCAAAGACACCCACCTTGGTATGGTCTGGAGGTCCCCGGTCCCTTTGGTCGCATCCTGCCGGGAGAACCACACCTCCAGCAGCTTCTCGGTCCCCTCGAAGAAATGTGCACCGTTATCTTCCATCATGAGACAACACACACCCAACAAAAAGGATTGAACGTCGGTTGTAACGTTTACAGCTTAATTAATCCTTCCTCGCTCAGGTATAATTTATTGAGGTACAGTCCTTTAAGCAATCCAGGTGTTGATTTTTCTTAAGTTGCCGTCTTCCCTTTTGCAGAGAATACAGTTAGCGAGTGCTAGCTAATATCGCCGGCCATACTGTGTAAAGCACTGAATGGAGATGGCGCGGGCAAGTTATAGTGAGCCCGTTCTGCGTCATCGTCACCTTTAGCCAATCAACTCACAGGACTGCGGAGTGTGGCGTGTGATTGGTCTGATCTTATGTCATTCATTGTGAAAAACAGAGGGGCTTTCACGTGACTGCTAATAACTGCACAGTCGTTACACTGTGTGTGTGTGTGTGTTGTAGCTATCGACTGTAGTTGTAGTCCGTGTGTACATGAGCAGATATTTGTGCCGCTAGAAACAGAAATTAAATATTTTTATTGAATTTATAAAGAAGGATTTGAAATTGAAATTAATGTTTTGAAACTAAATGTATTTTATTTGAAATTGAAATTAATGTGTAGGAAATTGAATTTATCTGCTTTGAAATTGAATTTACCCACATGAAAATTCAATTCTAGTTTACGTAAATTAACTATTAAAAAAATTCCACTTCAGTTCGCAAAATTCAGACTCAGTTTTACATTTTAACTTCAACACTGCCATTACGTCATCTACGTCCGTGAGAAAGTGTAATCGAGTACGGATTCGCGAGGCTCTTATCCCTTCTCGACGAAGTGGTTGTAGGACGATATGAAGAATTTGACTCAAACAACATATACAGGAATATTGAGCTACTTTGTCAGCTCTGTTGCTGTAGACAGGGAGGCTAAAGTACTTATTCAGCAACAAGGTCGGGAGCGTTTTGTTTTAAGAGGTTGGACACGAGCCGAGTTAGAGCCTCAATGTCCCACACATAGACTGTTTATAAAATAGTATATACAGTCTATGGTCCCACATCAAAATGCCGAGGCTTGAGTGTCAGCTCCAGGTGGAATATACACACACTGAGATTGATTTTTTTATTTTTGATGTAAGGGAAAAGAGAGAATTGAATTACAATTACAAATAAATTTAGTTTCAGAACATTAATTTTAATTTCAAATCCTACTTATGAATTTCTATTCAAATATTAGATCATAATGTTACATAGTGAACCATTAAAACCTTTTACATTACACTGTATGTTAACCTATACTAGCACTGTGTCAAAGGTTAAAAATATATTCATCAGCATTATTAACAGGCCTTTATATAACACTGTATGTTGATATGTATCATTAATATGTGCAAGATTGAAATATTAGACAGTGAACCATTGTACCCCTTTAAATTACACTGTATTTAAATTCATAATCTCATTGTGTCAGATTATAATGGTATTACACAGTTTACCATTACAGTCCTTTACATTACACTATGTGTAAAACCATATCACAATATATCATATAATACTGTATGATATATTAACGTCTGTTTCTTCCTTTTCTGTTCCTTTAAAAGACCTCAATAAAACATGGTTGACACACCATTTAAAACACTTTTCAAATTTATAATCCCCTTTGAATATGCTGAGATACATGTATTTATGTATGCATGTAAAGCATTTTGTATCTCAGACCTTATATATTAGTAAAGCATACTTTAACAGTATTGTACAGTAACAGTATTGGGTTAGTTGGATATATGCTCTCTATCTGAATGCACAGATTGCAATACTTAATGTAATTTTTTGTAAGGTTTATGGTATTAAATACCTTTTTTAAGAATGTAACAATCCCCTTTGATATGTTGCAACTACATTATAGTCCCTGCAATAAAAGACATTTTTGTGTCACCCCACAGCCAGAAGTAGTAATAATAATAGTAATATCAAAAAAGTAATAACCGTTTTATTATATAACCTAAAATAAAAGGATCGAACAACAAGAAAAAAACCTGAAGGGAAAAATGTATAGCAATTATTGTTATGGCTCTGAAGATAAGAATAGACAAAAAATAGTTATAAGAGAAAGTACAAATAAAATTATGAGTTAAAGTAACGTAACAATGATTTATGATGATCATGATTTTCTGATAATATTAATTATTATTATATTTTTTTTATCATACGTGTTATTTATATATTTTATATTCTACAAATTGCTATAATTAAAAATAATAAAATATTCAAAGCAATATTCTTGCTATAAACCATTTTAATTTTTGTTTAGTTCTGTGATAAATAAAAAATACAACTTTGACTTCTCTTGAATACGAAAATAATGAACATAATAGTGAACATATAAACTATCGTTTTCTGAGAGCTCCGTAACACATATTTTTTTTAGGTGTACCATAATAACTCGTTCAGTGCAGTACAACTACCGCCATTGAAACTTCCAGTTTTTTATCTAGGTTAAATCATTTCTTTACACTGGCGCAGTAAAATGAGCACTATTTTGAACGTTTAGTGTAAGCTTGTGTAACATGAAACCCACCGACGGCTGCATTTTTGAAGAGCGTTCATGAGTACGCAAAGTGCATCAAACCGCAGAGAGAAACGCGGTTTGTAGTTTCTCTGAATCTTCTCTTCAGATCTGGAGAACGGCGGCGTCTCCACTTCGAAACTACGTTACCCAGCGCCCCCTGCGCGCCAATTAGAAACGTCAACGAGCCAGTGAACATTAAGCGGAGCAGACCAAAATCCCAAACAAGGAAATGGTGGGGGAATAAAACGAGCAGATTATTTAATTAATGCATGTAATAATTAATATTTTATTTTATTGTAAATTAAGACTTATTTATGGGTTAAAATGGATTACGACTTCAAAACAAAGCTGGCGGCCGAGAGAGAGAGAGTAGAAGATCTGTTCGAATATGAAGGTTGCAAAGTGGGTCGAGGCACCTACGGGCACGTTTATAAAGCTAGGCGCAAAGACGGGTAAGATGACCGTGATGGTTATTGTTTGTGCTGATATGAAGCTGGCTGCAGGACGAGGTTTGAGCCCGCTGTCCTCGGCGGAGAGTCGAGCGGGTTAGCGTTGGGTCTGGAGCTCCTGGAGCCACAGAAATATATAACCTCGTTGTGTGTATGTGTGTGTCTGTGTTTGTGTGTGTGTGAGTGTGATTGTGTGTGCGTGTATCTGTCTGTCTGTGTTTTTGTTTTCATGTAACGCTCTCACTCACTCACCAACCGTCCCCCCTCCCTTTCTCCTCCCCCTCCGTCTCACCCACACCCCCAAAACAACAGCATGAAGCTAACGCGGTTCTAATGTCTGATATCTGACTGTCTGCTCGGTCCTATCACTGCAGCAGGAGGGCAACCTGCTTGATGCCTGCTGGTTATCTGCTGGTTACTGTGTTTATCGGGTAGGACAGAGGGACACAGGTCCCCTTACTGCATAGGGACACTTTAGGGTCGTGCTGTCCAACAAGAAGAAAGTTTGTAAAGCTATCAATTTGCTGCTGGTCCCCAAAATCAGAATCTGTCCAGGTTGTGACACTGTATGTTTACTGTAGGCTCTAGAAAGGAGGATCTGCTTCCTCCAGCAAATGGTACTGTGTAAGTATGTGACAGTGATGCCAGCTGCTGGATGCAAAATAACTGTATTTACTGCAGATTTGGTCAGTTGTTACTCTTCTTTAGCTCACCGTTTACCTCCGTGGTACTGGTTGAAAAACTTATTGTTATACCTTGGGGTAACATCAAATTATTAACTAACAAATACAATGAAGTTGGGATGGACCATAACATCTGCACGTCAGCATGAAGGTTAAATGAAGAACTAGGAATGTGTGCTTTTTTAAATAATAACACATCTTTCCCAGTGCCCAAATAAAGCATATCAAATCCAAAATAGTCATTGACTAGTGTTTCAATATTGTAGTATTAAGTATTAAAGCCACATAAAGCAATCTGATGCATAACCTTATATCTGTGTCTGCAATTGATTCATTAAAAATCCTCCTAGAACACGCTACTGGCTAAGACAACCATGTATTTTCAATTTTGAGACATAACATATGATATAGGCATTAAATATTGTCCTTTAGCCAATTTGCTGTTACATAATCAGTATCAGTAATGGCCACTGAGAAAATGTCCCACCAATCTAGAAGTCAGGTTGAAACAAAAGTGGACACAGATAGTCCAAAAAATATAGTACTGAATCTTTAAAGTGATCCAATATGAAATATTGGATTTTCATATCTGATGTCTGATGGTATTTAATGACAGTTCTTGCTCTCAAGTTGCCCCCCAGATGTATTATGGTGACTTTGTATGTATGTTGTCTTTGTAACCGGTTTGTGTTGATGCTGTTAAGGCTTTGTGTATTTTTTTACCTGACTGCAAAGCAAACTTCCCGCAGGGGACAATAAAGTGAAAGTTGAAAATGTAACTACATTCAAAGTTAATCTGTGTTTGATATAAATGGAGGTTAACAATAATGTTAACACAGAGGCCCTCCACTATCCAAGTCCAGTTTAATCCGAATTTGTTACAGATTACTTTTAATCTATGAAGGGTGTATAATCTTCCTCAGTTTGAGAAAGTGAGACACAGCTTGGTGTGTTACTTTTTATATAGCCTTGCGTTATTCTACTGTTCCATTCTTTGCTGTTGTATTGTGTCGTCCAGCTTGTGGCTCTGAACTCCATGAAAGTCTTTGTAGGTGAACAGCTGCAGGTTCCAGTAACAGCTGAGGCTCAAATCCAGCAGGTATTGGCCTTTGTTTTAAAGGAGTCACCTGTAATATGACAGGCACAAAAAGCTTCATTGCTGCTGTGGTTGACCTGAAAACATCCAAACTTCCCACTGTTTTCTGGAGCCTTAGTAGTTTGAAAGAGAAAATAGCTGAGACTTTCCTTCACAACCAAAAGAACACTTTCAGAGAAAGACCGAGCGAGTTAAGAGCAGAAAGGAGGAGAAAACAAGCAGGGAAACAGACTTTAGTGAAAGGGGAAATTTGGAAAGGCTTCTGGGTGGGTGTCTCTTTTGGGATCACTTTGATACCTGACATCAGGTTGTAGATTTGTCTTGGAACAAGCTGTTCAGGGAACCTGAAAACATGTCTGAGGGTAACGCTGCCATCTGTGTGTCTCGCATGTGAAACTTAACCAAGTGAATGAAGTGTTTAGGTTCACCCACAGTTTCTGTAATTATAATAATAATAAAACAAAATATCTCGATCTAGTAAGCCTAATCAGATACTGTGTCACTGTGATGTTTTACTACATATTACTTTCTGCATGAGACCTTTTCTCCAGTCATGGTTAACTTGCTGCAGCTGTAAGGGCTGCAGCTGGAGAGTTCTGCTTATCTCCTCTGTTACACAGGATGATAGAGGTGTTAGTTGAGGTCAGGAGGTCATGCTGCAGCACTGTACCAGGGGCTTTGCTGATGCTCCCTCTGCCCCCAGCTTAGTCCCTCCTTTTAAAACTGTCTTTGATTTTAGATGTGTTCTTCAGGTTGTCACTGATACTGCTCTGTTCTGTTCTGTTCTGGGTCCTTGCTTTGCTGCTGCTCTCCCTGCTTTGATTTTTCATGTCTGCACATCAAACAGAATAGAGGCCTGCCTTAGACTATGCCCTTTCACATAGTCACAAGCAAGGGGAGGGAGCTCTCAGTCATGGCTTGGAGTCATGGCTGACACTCTAGCAGCTGTGATTTTTCTGTATTAAACATTAAACAGAGGGGAGACATTCTCTTCCTGCCTTTGGCTTTAAAGTGTGAACATGAAAAACAATTAAAACATTCAAGAATTAAGCAGGAATCAAGTGTGAAAAATTAGGCGAGGATTGGTGTGTACTGAGCAAGTTTTGGGGCTTCCCCCTGTAAAAATGTGTTTGCTGCTCACTGTTTTTCTATTTTTGAATCATTTGCACCAATTTTTTATTTTTATCTTACAACTTAATTGATCTAAAAATGAGTTGTTGCTGCCAACATGCGCGTACATGACATTTGCTATTGCACGTACAAGGGTGGAAGGACAGGGAGCTTTCACATCAGAGTCTTACCACCGAATGTCTGTTGGCGATTCTCAGAAAAAAGTCTAGATAAGATCAGGATAAGTCATCAGCTATTTGTGCTCACACACGCTGTCTGCTGAAATAAACTCAGGATTTTATCTGCAATCAAGTTAGAGTAAAAGGCTCCAGATTATGGTTAAAAGTCCTTAAAAAATGTGGGGCTTTTGTGCAGTTTTAATATTTAACACAAAAGAGTGTTTTTAATAAAGTTTTTGAAAAAAACATAACTAAAAGCAACTCTCACTGGTGAGATCAGTAAAAGGGGGGTATTATGCTTTTTTTCTTACTATATTTCCTTTCTGATACCTCTTTAATAGCCTTACTTGATTTCAGATTTTAAAAAGCCTCAAATTTTTCACAGTGCAGCCGTTTTAGCTGCTGTCTCTTTTAGGACCCTCCCATCCACAAGCCCACTTTTTTTGATTGGCCACCACTTCAGAGGCCTTCCAGAAGCTGACCAAGGGCAAAGCCCAATGTTTTGTCCCCTCTCCCTGTATTGTGGTTGATCAGCCAAGCAGCGGAGCAGCATTAACCCTCAGATTTGATTAGTTTATTTTCAAAGATTATGTCAACGTGCGTTTACCTAGTGATTTGAAACTTTGCATACATGTAGTATGGACACCAAACTTTGTAACTCTTCAGTTTTTGTTGCTAATGTGGAAAAGCATGAAACCCCCCCTTCAATGACTGCTATAGGCTATAGACTCAAACAGATCCCAGCCGAGGCCTAACTTCTGTGCATGCAGTTACAGAAGTGCACTGTCTGTAGACAGGTCTTCCTCAAGGTCAGGGTCAGACTCAGAATTTGTTGAACCTCCTTTCTGAAACTGATTCCAGCTCAGACAACACAAGGCCTGTAAAATTGCACAATAACAAGAGTATCCCACTGTTCACTGTTGCTGAGTTCAATCATCAAACAGACTTTTGTTGATATGTGTTTTGTCTTTGTCCTTTTAACTGCACTAATATTAAGGCACTGTTTTATTTAGAACTGGGGGGGGGGGGTGCATTTTAATATAGTTGTACATTTTGTGCAGTGACAATAAAGACATCCATCTAAAGATAATAGATGCCTCTTTCGCTGAGCTTTTGGACTGCACTCAGAATAATAGTGATTTCCACCCTGCAGAGCACGAGAGATGCTGGTCTACCTCACTAAGTTGGACAACAATCAGTATGTCAGTGTATCCTGTGATATTTGAATGCAGTTCAGTGAAAGTGTCTGAGCTGTCTGCTAACACGCAGAGTCAATTCAAACAGAGGATTTCTCCACAGAATGAAAAAAACACTCCTGCCTCCTCCTGTATGAGATCTTTGTCCTCAGCTCAGAAGACGGGCAGTTTCCCCATCGTATTTTCCACAGCTACAGAGCGAGGATAAACATTTGATGATTTGAATCTGACCAGATTCATGAAAGGAAAAACAGCTCTATGCAGATTAAATGTTATGAGCTGTTTTGATAATCTGTGCAGCTCCATTAGTCTCAGAGACGAGTGCTGGGAGCCCCACTTAACCCATGACCATTTCCAATGCAGATCAGGCTGCAGTGGGTTTGATCCCTGCAACACAAGGACCTGCCTGAAGTGTGTGGGCTGCTGACTGAATGAAGCAGTGATTGGACGCTGTCCTCAGATTGTGTTTGTATCTTAATCATCCCTCTTAGGATGGTTTTATTCTCAGTGTGCGCTCATTTTCTGCACTGCTTCCTTTCAGGTTGTGTTTCATGCAGCAGATCATTGCTGAGCCTCATAATCAATATTTGGCCGCTGAATGTGTTCTGCCCTGCAGGCTCATATTTCGCTGATTAACCAGATTTCATGCACAAATGTAATACACAAAGGCAAATGACTCTGCTGCTAATGATAGACAGTAAAAAGGAAGCTTTGCAGCTCTCTGTCTGCAGAGAGTAATGTACCAGCAGGCTCTAACCCTCACCCTGCAAGGATGGACATCTCCTGGGTGCCAGAGGATTTTTACAGTAACAGGGATTCCTCTTTGGCAGCCAGACTACGTTTCACAGTTTTTCCCATGCTGTCCTCTGCTTTCTGCCAAAACACCTCCTGCTTTAGTAGGAATTAGAGTTCATCAGGTCACTGCTGTCAGGGCTGAAAATCTGTGCCATTGAATAATGTTTGTCCTGTTTTCTCTCTTTTATTTTAACAGGAAGGACGAGAAGGAGTATGCACTGAAACAGATAGAAGGCACTGGAATATCCATGTCTGCATGCAGAGAGATCGCTGTGAGTCACTGCTCTCTTTCAACCGCTAACAGCTCTGTGTCTGAGGCATCTATCACATCTGTAACACCTGTAAAATATGAAACCGTGCTCTGTATGTTTGAGTCTGAGATCCAAAGCTGCAGTAAGTTTAGCGTAGCTGGACTTGAGATGGAGGCTTATTGTGAAATCAATTCATTTTGTTGAACTCAAATACAAACAGAAAAGTAAAAGTTTTTACATTGAAACCTTTTATTCCAGGTTTTTAATGTAAACAGTCTTCCCAGCTTTGTCCCCCTTTTTGTATACGGATAGTAATATTACGTCAATTCTGTGAGAGTCAAAAGAGTGTCTAAAATGATGGTTTTTAAATTGAAGTCTATATTAAATTGAAAATAGAGCAAGGACAACAGATCAGATGTTGGAACTGAAAAACATTATTGCCGTTAAAAAGTTGTGTAATGCTAAAAAAAAACATCTGGAGGTATATCTCTCAACTAATGAGGTTTATTTGCAACAGGAAAGTAACATGACTGGATATAAAGAGGACATTCGGAGAGGTGGTCTCTCAGAAGGAAAGATAGGAAGAGGTTTGCTACTTTGTGAGAGACTGTGTGTGCAACAGTTTCAGAATAATACTCCCAAGTGTTAAAATGACCAAGAATGAGTGGATTTCATCATCGACAGTCCATGATATCATTACAAGATTCAGAGAATCTGAGAAATCTTTGTACAAATGGGACAAGAGCAAATACTTGATGGCCCAATTCACAGGCGCTCAGGCCTGCATTAGAAACAGACAGGACTTTGTCCTGGAAATCACTCCACAGGCTCAAAATCAGGTCTAAAAACCACTGAACACAGTTCGTCACTCCATGCACAAATGCAGGAGACCCATGCAAAGAGGAAACAAACACAATCAATGTCCAGAAATACCATGGACATCTCTGGACCTGAACCCGTATAATATGTAAGTGAGGAGAAGTGAAAAATTTGTTTGACATTGTTTTTGTAAATAATGGATGCTGCATCCTCCACTCAAAAGAGAAGAGGGACCACTCAACTACTCAGCTCACAGTAGAAGCCAACATCGCTGGTATGGGGAGCATAAAAGTTGATAGCATGGGCAGCTTACACATCTGGGAAGGCTCCATTAATGCTGTATATGATTTGGAGCAACATACACTATGCTGCCATTCAGACAATGATTTTTTCAGGGTAGACCTTCATATTTCAGCAAGATGAAGTCAGTCAACATTCTGTACATACTAGAACAGCATGACTCTGTAGTTGAAGAATCCTGCTGCTAAACTGGCCTGCCTACAGTCCTGACATGTCACCCACTGAAAACATACGGAGCAATGTTGAACAAAAAATTGGACAAAAGGGACCCTGAACTGTTGAGCAGCTGACATCTTTTATCAGGCAGGGATGGGACAACGATAACTTTACCAACTCCAAACTGTGGTGTTTTTGATGGCGCAGCCACTGGTGCCAGTGTGACAGGTTGGGGATGTTGACCCCTATTTCAGACTGGTTTTTGTGGATTGAGGGCCCTCTGACAGGCTGGTTGTTGGTGATTGAAGCCCCTCTTACAGGCTGGTTGTTGGCTGTCATGTTAGGCTCTCTGGTTTTAGTCAAACCTGCTCACCTGGAGGGGGACTGGGGGCCATATGGTGCTTGACACTGATGAAACACCATCAGTAACTCTGAACAAATTGTCTGAGCCTCACCTTTAACTCATATCTCTATGACCCTGCACAGCTGCACATTAACATCTCACAGTTAATCCATCAGTCAGAGAAGAGAAACAGACTGTCAGTAAATCTGTCTGTGAGGAGTTAGTCATCTTAAAACCTCAGCGTGACTATGTGTAGAGGGAACAGAAGAGTTTTCACCCTGTCAAATTAAAACAAAAGATACCTGCCACTCAAAAGCTGCTCTGAAAGTTGAGTTTGCACCTTGAGGAGGACCTGTTTATTCTCCTTATCTCTGTACTTTCGATCAGGGATATTCAGTATTCAGGATATTCAACTGTACATCTGAATTCATGAGCTTCACACAGCCTCTGGACTTTGGCCTCCCTCTCTTGTGTTCATTTGTGGAGGATTGTTCAGATTGTCTGGCGTTTTCACAAAGTGATGCCTTGGAATACTGTATTCTTTAATAACTGCAATGCGCTTTTTGTAAACGAGACAGGTTTGCAGTAAAAGAAATCAAAACTTTTCAGTCAGTCAGAGTTACAGTGATGGTTTCACTGTCTATTCTTCACTTCAGTGTGGACAACATTTGTAAAAACTGAGATACTTAACATGATCTGAATGAGAGCCAGATTACCCACAAAGGTCTGATCCTCTTCAGAATAAAGAGACACTGTCATTAAAACTGGTCTAAAATGATCAGATTTTGTATGTGTTGAGGCAGGGGCTGCAAGCTGAGCTGCTACTAGCTTCAGCCTTAAAGACCTACTCTGATGAAAATCATGTTTTTCTTGTAAACTACATGCTCATATTCTGATGTTACAGGACATATGAGAAAACTAATTGCAAAATTTTGAAGTATTTCTGCATTCAAATGGTTGTTAACCTCTGGCAGACCCAAACGCAGGTTCAGACACAGTCAGTATGTTTACATGACACTCAAGAAAACTGAATTGCCTTACTCCGATTCAGACCGGACAACTGAAGTGCATGTGAACACCTTAGTCAGACTATAATCAGAGTTTGAGAACTCCGATTGGAATCTGAGAACTCCGGTTAAGACACCCAGATAATGTAACTGGAATTCGATTTACTATACCATGTAACCAGCGTAGTCTGAGTATGATCGGACAATGCATGTGCGCAAGAAGAAGTGGCACTGTCATTTAAAGAACTTTTGACTTAGACGCAACTGCAACATGGCTGAAACACGAAAGAATGTCCACTTTTGGAACAACGAGGAGAGTGCTGTTATGCTTTTCGTCCTGACAGAAATTGACATTTTAAAGTATATGGACGGTTGCAATACGAGGAACAGGGACATCTTTAAAAAAAATCCGGAACTAGCGCCGCTGAAAAGACCCATTTTGCCCCCTAGTTTTGGGTAGGAGGACATGTTCATGTCAGTAATTCGACTTTCTCAGCTGCATGTAAACTTGGACTCACAGAGAAGTCCGATTCTGCGAAAAGTCAAACTATGAGCTTAGTCCGATTAAGTTGTGCATGTAAACGCACTGAGTGAGATTTCCTATGTCACATATCCAAGCTCCACCCCCTGTGCCCCTGTCTGCAGGCCAGACTCCAGAAGATAGAGAGAACGATTGCGGAACGAGCATGTGCAATAGCAGATTGCAATGCTCATAAGAAAGTTAATTATGATTTTAGTTTTCATCATGCCCCCAAAGACATCAGTGTTGGAGAGCTGAAAAGCTCTTATATTACCTGCTACTTCTACCAAAACGGCAATGTTAGGCTACAAGCTACCATGAAGAGGAGTGTGCAGAGGAGCGCTGTCTTCGCCCACAACACCCACTGAAAACCCTCAGAGCAATGTTGAACAAAAAATAGGACAAAGGGGACCCTGAACTGTTGAGCAGCTGACATCTTTTATCAGGCAGGGATGGGACAACAATAACTTTACCAACTCCAAACTGTGGTGTTTTTGATGGCGCAGCCACTGGTGTCAGTGTGACAGGTTGGGGATGTTGACCCCTATTTCAGACTGGTTTTTGTGGATTGAGGTCCCTCTGACAGGCTGGTTGTTGGTGATTGAAGCCCCTCTTACAGGCTGGTTGTTGGCTGTTATGTTAGGCTCTCTGGTTTTAGTCAAACCTGCTCACCTGGAGGGGGACTGGGGGCCATATGGTGCTTGACACTGATGAAACACCATCAGTAACTCTGAACAAATTGTCTGAGCCTCACCTTTAACTCATATCTCTATGACCCTGCACAGCTGCACATTAACATCTCACAGTTAATCCATCAGTCAGAGAAGAGAAACAGACTGTCAGTAAATCTGTCTGTGAGGAGTTAGTCATCTTAAAACCTCAGCGTGACTATGTGTAGAGGGAACAGAAGAGTTTTCACCCTGTCAAATTAAAACAAAAGATACCTGAAGAAAAGACCTTGAAAATGACACAGGTAACACAATTTTGTCAAAAAACTTCATAATCATAATAACACTTTAAATAGTAAAAAAAAAAATACAGTCTAAGTTGGACTTTATTTAGCTGATTAAAGTCCCCCAGCTTTTTAGATCATATGTTGGAAATGCTCAGATATAACCCGACTAATTGATAAAGAACGCCGCTGGAAATATTTTTCAGTGTTTTGACTGACAAGCTGCTTCTATCAGAGTCTCTGGTGAAGTGTGATACAGTGAGGCAATGACTCATGCAGGCTGATAGAGGAGTCTAAAAAACCCAGCTGAAAGAGGAAAGTTTTGAGAAGTTGAAGCTTTGTATGTGAGAGATAAATTCAGTTCAGAGTGACAGAGCAGCCAGCTCTGAGCTCAGTCTACAGCTCGTTTTCATTTAGAGACACTTTCTACTGATTAAGTGTCCTCCCTTTAAGAATTAGGACATCACCTAGGATCAGCTGACTCAGTTTCCTTCTGTGACACATACACTAGCCACAACTGATAATGTAAACCATTCATTACATTCAAGCACGGATCTACAGAAATGTTTGTAGAAGACAGTGGACTATCTGTGAGTTCTTGCAGGTCAAGAGGAAAAAAGAAAGCAGACAATATTTTACTAGTCCTCCCTGGGATACTTCTTGGTTATGGAGTAACACTTAAACTGAAACCTCATTCTGTGAGTGTGAGTTTCAAAAGTTCCAAAAGCAAAGTGAGATTAATCATTTTACTGGAAGTGGTGGTCTGTTAAAATGCTGAGTCCAATAATAAGAAAGGTCGATATGTAATGCTAATATTGGATTGTTGTTCTTTCATATATATTTTACAAAATACAACAATGTAAATAGGGTGACCATATTCTGAATCCCCCCAAAAAAGGACACTTCTATGCAGGGTGGAGTCAGGCGTAGTAAATTTTGAGTTTTTCTGGTTTGGTTGAGTGTTTTTTATGCGCTTCTAATTCAGTTAGTCCAAGCAATGCAAACTCAAAACTTCCATACAAAACCCCAGACATTTGAAGGATTTTATAAACTCCCCGGACAAGGCCGGACAGCCCCCCAAAAAGAGGACATGTCCAAGTAAAAGAGGACGTATGGTCAACCTAATTTAAAAATACTGTCACATAAGGAACAAAAGTGCTGAACTCCAGTGCGTTTTGATAAATAAATAGAAATTGAAATGATTTGGCTAAGTGAAATATCAGCACAAGGGGCAGTCAGTTCCATCTAGAATTTTCAAAGAAAAAAGGTAAAAATTGTGGTAAAATGAAATAAAGGTTATTGTGTATAAAACCATCATTCCATGACATAAAATGTCATATATTTTGTAAGCAGAAAAACGTTGTAAAATGTGCAGTATCAGTGACAAGCAGGTTACATCATACGAAATCATTCTGTAGAAAATGGTTCCAACTCAGTTTATTCTGCCTGTTGACACTGTGGCAAAAATGCTAGCTAGCCTCACGTTGGGCTGTCGTCTCACCCTGTGGAGGATCTTGTTCCCATATCTACCTGTTTGTCATCCATTATCCTTTAGATACAACATGAATGAAGATATAGAGAAAGTATCTGTTTGTAGTTTTTGCTGTTTACCTGAAGATAAAGCTCAAACAAGACTCTAGGAAACTCCAAATCCAGATCAGTCTCAGGTTTTAATCTCACTGTCAGATCTGGACAGAGAAAACATTTTTGTGATTAAACTTTACAGAGGAATATTTAGGATTAGATCTTCTGGTCTACAGGAGCTGAAACTCTCAGGACTGCTGTTTCACCTGCAGAAGGTGATGTTGTGTGAAGGGTTTTATAAAGATCTGGATCTCTCAAAGCTCTACTTTCAAAAATGTTAAAACTCCTTCGTTTAAACTAGTCTGATTAATGCTGATTAATGAACCAGACAAATAACATAAAGCCTTCCTGTTTGTGCTCTTCTGTGTCGCCCTCTCTTCTCCTCACCCTCTCAGAGCCTCTCTGTTTGCTGCTGCCGTGTTTGCATGAACACTTTGCATGTGCTGTAAAGCCTCCCCAGAGCTCACATTGATATGTTGACAAATCATTACCTTACCTTCACATGAACCTGCTTTTTCTTACCCCGGCAGCCAAAGACAACTCAGAAGAGTTGTTTTGTTTAGACTATGTAAGCTCTTACATTATTAGCTCATCTACATGAGCTGTACTGCAATCATAAAGCTGACTGACGGGTGTCTAAGTCTACAGCCAGCAGACTGAAGCAAACTATTACCCAACTTTCAGAGACATCCAGAGGGCTTTATGTACAATCTCTTTGACTGTAAGAGCTGCATAAACAGTTTTACAGTAACAGTATCAATATCACTGACGGATCAGCATGTCAGGGTACCCAGAGAGCTGCCCCCCTCTCATGCATGGCCTTCATGACCACCTGGGACAGGTAGGGTCAGTAAAATGGCTCTGTAGTAGTAATAATAATAATGATAATAATAGTAACTCTATTTATATAGCACTCTTAAAAACAAGAGTTTACATCGTGCTTTAACATGCAGGAAAACAAAGAGGATAGAAACAACAGAACAACAACAAGAGAAGACTTGGGGGGGGGGGGGGCCCTTGACAAGACTAAAAACTCAGACTACATGTCCTAATGTGACGTTATTGGCAATAAAGAAATGAAATAAAATAAAATAAAAATTGGTGAAATACATAAAAGCTTTGGTGAGTGTCACATGAGCTGAGAGGTCATTAAAACAAAGACATCATTAGAACCCATGATACTCAGCCAACACAGAAACCCAGTCACAAAAACCTGAGACCAAGAGGACTATTATAAAACATGAATAAGAAGAGAAAAATGCAAAAAGACAAAATCACATAAATCACAAAATCACATAAACGCAAGTCTATAAAAATGAGTTTTAAGACGTGATTTAAATGCTGTGACTGTTTCTGTACGCCTGATCTCCTCGTGGAGGTCATTCCAAACTTGAGGGGCCCTGCTGGAGAAGGCCCTGTCACCTTTAGTTACAAGGCTCAACTTTGGAACGACCAGGAGATCCCCACCCGAGGATCTCAGGGTGCGGGCTGGCACATTGGGGGTTAAAAGTTCTGTTATATAGATTTGAGCCAGACCCTTTACTGCCTTAAAAGTAATGAGTAAAATCTTAAAATCAATTCTAAAACTAACTGGAAGCCAATGATGCTAAAATAGGGGTTATGTGATGTGGTTTGTTAAAACCAGTTAGAAGCCTAGCCGCTGCATTCTGGACAAGTTGAAGGCAGGTACCAGAAAGAAGTGAGTTACAGTAATCTAGGCAGGAGAAGATGGGGGCATCGATGACTTTTCCCATGTCTAACTGGGAGAGGATGGATTTTAATTTGAAGATACTGTGTAAATGGAAGAAGCAAGACTGTGTGATTTTGTTCTGCTGCAAAGGTGGAGTTAGAATCAAACTGAGCTCACAGATTTCTGGCTGATGATTTGATATTTGATGAAAATGAACCAAGGCTGTTATTGATTGTGGTTGAGCAATTTTGTAAATTGAACATGATTATTTCAGATTTGCAGTTGTGCTAGGCAACAGCTCCATGGCATCTGCTACTCTCCTAGGACTAACAGCAGTGGAGGCCAGGGGGAGCAGACAGGAGCCATGTTCATTTCACATGCCAACATTAGTGGAAGAAAAAGCCAGACCACAGAGCGTGTTGCGTCCTTTACCAACAGGTGGTTACGATTTCAATGCTGTTACGCATGGCATTTGTTTATGTTGTGATCTGTGCACACAGACCACCTTGGTCACATGGAGTTTAAATATAGGCAACTTGATATGAGTGTCTTTATTTGTGAGCAGCATGTTTGTCTTATCAGTGGATCCAACCTCCTCTACATGTATTTGAGAGAGTGTGGAGGACGAAATGTCCTCAGCAGTGTTTAGCGTGACACTTGCTGAGAGGTCACTGAAGGTGACCACCTTCTGGAGTTGCTCTCCTCAGTCATTTTGTAAACTACCTCACAAGTTTGCAATAACTTATTAACTTTGTGACAAAAGGGCGCCTAACTTGTGGTTTTGATGCAGCTGCATCTCTCTCTCTCCCCTTAAGTGTATTTCTCTCTCCTCATCAGCATTTTTCTCTCTCTTCATCCATCAGCGTTTCCCTGTCTATATTAGTGTATCCCTCTCTCTTCATCTGCTTAACCACTCCCAGCTGAAGTGTTTCCTTCTCTCTTCTTTTGTGTATCTCTCTTGCTTCATCAATGTTCCCCTTCCTCTTCATCAGTGTGTCCCATATTTCTTTCTGTGTGTCCCTCTCTTTTTTCGATGGATTCCCCTCTCTGCACCAGTTTTCCTCTTTGTTTTTTCAGTGTATCACTCTCTCTTTAGTACTATGTCCCATCTCTCAAATAATGTGTCCCTCTCTTTTTTTTTTGATATACCCCTCCCTCTTTATTCGTTTATACCTTGCCCTCTGTGTTCCCTCCACATACAGCACCACAGTCAGTCTTCTGTCACTCCCCTGCAGACTGGTCTTACAGAACAAAGAAGTCTTTGTGCCTCTGGTCCAACACCTCTCTTGGCTGTTTTTAGCAAACTCTGAAGCTCAGCAGCTGGCACGCCACAAGCCTGGAGCTGAAGTGGAGAGGGTTCAGAGGGTTGAGGGAGCCTGGTTCTGCAGCTGCGGTGTGTTTTTGAGTTTGCAGCACTAAGCACTCCTGGTCTCTAATGATTTTTCCATGTTTATGTGAAACAATATGAGTACGAAGATATATGAGCAATGCAGTAGTCAGAGCAGGTCACCTCTCAGGTGAGGTTTGTTTTCACTAACAGGGCAGGACGAGTTTAATAGAGGATTAGTTACTCATTATATCGGACGATAGGGCTGGGGGATAAACCGAAAATTTACAGATACCGAAATTTACGACAATAACCAACGTCATTTTGCCCATGTCAATATATTCGGTGTCAAAAAAATAGATAAATAAAAGTTGGTTTTGGATGTGTGTAGGTAGGCTCATGTCTCATGTCCCTTTGTCTCTGCCACGGGACTTTATCCTTTCCAATGTGTGTATGGATATCATCCACCTCTGTTTCCTGAAGTTGAGGTGGAGGTTGAGGTGCCATCAGCTCAGGCTTTGGTGCGTAGCTGCCATGTTATTTCCAGAAAGGCCCAAGCAGCTCTCCTTTCCTCTTCAAACCGCCATAAGCAGTCAGCTGACAAGCACCACTCTCTGGGTCCTTGCTACAGGGTGGGTCAGAGGGTTCCCCCAAAACCTTCCTTTACACTTTGAGTCATACAAGTTAGCATTGAGGTTTATTGGCCCATCTCCTATCTCCGAGATTGTGAAACCTATTGTAGTCCAGCCCAAGTTCATCCCACCTTTCACGTTTCCAAAATCAAGCCTGTCAAAACCACTCCATTGACCCCCCCACCCCCGATCATCGTTGGGGGCCTGTTTACACTGTTTATTGTCTCTCGATAAAGGACATCACACTGATCAGCCAGGGCCATCCGGAGCCACTTCTTGAGGATGGGGTACTGAAATATTGCATCAAGTCTGTAATTATAATTTCATGTGTTTGGTGTTAAATTCCAGATTTATTCTGTCATGTGTTGTTGTATTGTTTCTCATAATACTTCCTGACATTGTTCTGTTTCCTACCATTTTAACCAAACACCCGAGTCTTGCCAGTAATTAGTCTGATCTTGTGTGTTTGTGCTCTCCAGCCTTGTTTTTCTTGTGTAATCTTACTCTGTTTTTCTGAACTTTGGATTTTTCGGATTTGGGTTTTTCAGATTTGCCCTGTTGGATTTTCTACCTTAGCTGATTGTTTTGCCATGTTTCGCACTGAACTGTTAAGTAAAGTTCTTAGTCTTTTGAACAGATTTCTTCTCTGAATCTGAGTCCCACTTTGTCCTGAAGTGTCACACTTAGGTTAGTTGATAAGGTATCAAACTGTGAATTAAATGGTAAGTTGATCTGTAAGTTGGTTAGTAAGTGGAGATATTTATTGATTTGTTAGTTGATTGTTGGTAGATTGGTTAGCTGGTGAGTTTGTTGGTAAGTGAGTAAGTAATTTGGTTGATCAGTACGTTGATCTGTTGGTTGATAAACAACGTGATGAGACAGTTTACAAGTATCGACCGGATACGTGTGATCAGTCAGAAGCTCAGGAACCTCAGGGATTTGTTTTTAACTGGTCCAATCTTCAACACCTCACTCTCTGTGAATTACTGTTGATGATTCTAATTATTGTCTGCAGCAGCAACCAGACTAGAACCAGGAAAACAAGAAACTGTAGTCATTGAGTCTTATAGTTTCAATGTCACCACAATCTGAGTCTGCTCTCAGATATCACACCCATCTAACCACTTAAACTAGCTGTTTCCATCACACAGTGTATCCACCTGCTCCTGGTTCACACCTGTTCCCTGCATCAAGTGTCTGAGCCTTCTGAACTGAAACATCGTTCAGGAGTTTTATTTATTCCATGTACTGGATCCTGTTTTTTTCCCATGATGCCTTTTGTTTCTTTTAGAGCGACCTGACCTCATCGGTCATTTCCCATCACACTCTGCCAGAACAGCTCATGTGGCCTGATAAAGTCTCAACACATACCGATGATAACTGCAGGACGGAGTTTTCTTTCTGTCGGAGTGAAGATAAGACAGAAATCTCTCCCTCTTAAACAATTATCTGCTGCTCAGAATTAAACTGTGAAAAAAAGATCTTTAACAGTCCAAATACATGAAGTTTAACTCTGTATTTAAGGACAGGTTTCATCTTTAAAACCTTAGTCTGCACAGAGCAGCCAGTATTTCCTCCTCAGACTGACCTCTGTATAAACAGGAGCATGTTTCTGTTGTGTTTGTGGAGCATGGAGGCTGAGAGCTCAGAGACAGGGTTGCCAGGTTGCTGTCAGTTACATGAATCTGTTCATTTTGTCAGCCAGTGTTGAAGAAAAGAGCAATTAACTGACCCAGATCTGATTACCCAAACCATGTATTCACTTTTATATGCGCTACTAAAAGGAACCAGTGAAAATACCCCTGCTGACAGTTTTAGATAAGATGTTCCTTTAATAGTCCCACAGAGGGAAATTCCAAAAAACTCTAAGCCCATCAGTCCTTAATGGTGTGCTGAATGCACACCATTAAGAACAACTCTAGTTAATGGAGTTGTCCTTGTGTAAGGTGTAAAAAATCCTCACACAACAGCAGAGGAGCTAAAACTCTAAATTTAAGTTGTTGCAGATGTTATCTCAGCTGATTTATCTATTTGATTGTATGTAGAACGCTGGCGCCAGCAATTCATACAGTGGGTTGAATAATTGAACAGATAAATAAGCAAATATTATCAGGTTCTCAGTAACATTTAAATTTGGGGAGGAGAAAATAATTGATAACCACTGTACTACACAAAGAATCCACTGTTCACATGCAGCGGTGTGTGTGGCCCCCCCACAAAAAAGGCTGCTGCTCGATGTCATGTTGGCAGTATAAATATTTTATAGGTAGTAAAAAAGGAAGTAAAAGGTAGTAAATTCAACTCTAGGGTTCCTGTATAAACCCTGCTTTTGTCCATGCTCTTTGTGAGAAATATCCTCCACACTCTGGATTTCAAACCTCACGCTCAGTGGCAGTAACCAGCAAGTTAGTTCCCGCCATGTTTGCTAACAGTCTGTTATGAGTCCAGGTGGCTTTTTTTTTTGTTGTTCTGGCCAACTTTCGGATCCTGCGGTTGTGGTTCTGTAATTTACATTTGTGAATTGTAATTGATCGTCACATGTCGTATCGCAAGAATCGATGTATTGGCCCACTCCAAATGTCTATACTTGAGCTTGTATTTGATTATGATTTTGAAAGATGTCTCTCACTTTTAGCCTGGCAGTCATTAATGCTTGTGCTCTATTGTGGTCTCCTCATTCTCTCTCTCATTATACTCATTCTGTTCCTCAACTTTTCAGACACACCTGCCTCCTCTTAACTGTCTCCCAGTGCTCCTCTATCCATCTGTGACAGTTTTATACTGCTGATGCACATTGTGTTGAAATTATAGCAGTCCACTATTTACCTTAGCGAGAGCAGCAACTTCCTCATGCTCCCAAACTTTGTTTCACATTGATCAGAGCTGTTAATGATGAAGTGAAAGTGAGGGCTGATTCCCTACATCATTTTTCTGTTTTCAGTCAGTCATGGTTCATCCCACAGCAGCTTCATCACTTTGCTTTAACGAAGACATTGGGTTTGTTTACACACGTAACTTTTACAAATGCAGAGTGTGCTGTGTTCACATCGGTCAATATCACTGACATGCGGGAAACATCAGCGGGTGACAGAAGGTAAAATCAAACCATGGCTTTCCTACCAGAGGTGGACCCTTGATTGCTGTTATGAAACACTACTGGAAATCAAACCATTGATCTTTGGGATCCACATGTGCTGAAACCCTCAATGATATAAACCTGCTTATAATTTAAAGTCTCTGCGTGGGTGTGCAGTGTCTGAGGTCAGTTTGAACCAAGAAATCCATTTCAAAATGAAGTTTTCAAGTTAAAATTTCTTCATCGCTTACCTTGATAGCTTAATGATGGTTGCTTAAACTCAAAGTGAACATTACTCAGCTGTCTGTTATTTGATTTAGTTATTCAAATCATGAAAAGGAGTAGCTCTGAAACATTAAAAATGGCAAAAACAAACTTCTTCAAGTTTCGTCTAAAATAAAATGCTTCATTACTATCAAGAGATAACAGCCAAGACCTCTAGTCAACTCAAACCCCTGACTGAAACACCATCTAATCCAGGTTAAAAGAACAGTTTAAAACCATGTGATGTAAAAGTCAAAAGGCTATAGAAATCACTCTATTAAACCCTGTCTATTTACCATTTGTTTAAAGTTTTTGTTAGTTAAAACTCACGTTTTTGCTTTTGAAACTCAAGTTTGTACTCTGGTTTTTGTTTATTTAACCCTGTTTTTTCATTTAGGTCTTGTTTGTGATAATTTATGTGGGTTTGCAGTGTCTTTTTGGGTCTGTCGAATGGTGACTGGTTCTGCTGGTACAGTTTTGGCTGTCTTGGGCTCAGATGAGGATATTTGGAGGCGGTCCAGTTCGAGCTTTCTCTCTGAGGCTGCTATAAAAACATGACCTATTTTCTCTGAGGAGGACAAAAACCCTGCTGTCTCTCTCTCTGTGTCAGTATTGTGTTTCTCTTTCTCTCTGGTACTAACCCACAGATTCAGGCTCAGCGATTCTCCTGCTGTAACAGTGTTGTGTCTTTAGCAGCTGTTGTTGTTGTTGAATTGTGTTGGTTTCTCTCAGCAGCGGTAAACAGATTGGTGCAGTGATGTTTTTCTCGTTTTGAGTTCTGTCTCGATGTATAAAGCGAGTCAGGATGAGTATTTGTGCTCATAGGAAGGCTTCCTGGAGGCATGCAGCTCTCTGCGCTCAGGCTGCTGTTGGTTGATAATTCTTTGGTGTGTGGTGTGATTCCTCGGATTGATTGTTTGATGATATTAAAACTGCTGCGTTTCAAATAAATAAGCTTGTTTATTTAGATAGGATAAGTACATGTTACTCATTTAGCTGACATCAGATAGCTTTATAAAGCATCTGTTCTGTAAGACTCACACAGTGTGAACATGAACATAAACATCAGTCTGTTTCAATAAGATCTCAGAGTTTGGCAGCCCACCCTGGGATTTTCTTCCTGATTTACTACTGGATCATCACTTCCCTTTCCACCCACAGAAACTGTACAGCCTAGAACTGGTACTGCCCACTCTATAGAGGGTCCTGCTTTGCTCCTCTCGTAGTTTGTTTCTATTTCCGAGCCGAGCACTCAGCGACAAGGTGACCAGGTGTCTTACAGTCTAAACAAGTCTTCTGCAACATTACATTACCATTGTCTGTCTTTTTAACAGAGTCAGAGAAAGTCACAGGTTGCTTAACATAACAGCAATTGCTAGTCCCGTTAGCAGACCCCAGTGTGGCAACACCATTTTTAATGTATTTTAGTCTGACTGAAACTGCACTGAGTCAAATTTCTCATATTCACACTAACATACTGAGATAGAAAAGTAATTAATTGATTTCCTCCTGCATGTATTCACCTCAGTTGTTCTCAATTCTGAGCATACTCCCCAGTTTATACACTACATGCTTTTACCTGGAAATCAAAGGTACATAGCCTTACACTATTCCATGCTATCACTATTCCACATGGTCTTTATGTGAACCACCTGACTTGTTAGCTAAAAGTTAGCTGACTTGACTCCTCTAATAGTGAGGGGATCCTCAGGAAAAGCCAGAAGAGAGTACATCCTGTGGAAGCTTAGTTCCTTCAGAGTAGAGGTCCTTACACACCGGGACCGTTTTTGTCGTGTGATTATTTCGGACGTCAATATTTTTTTCGAACCCGTATCCTGTCAATACAAGCGTTCACATCAACTATGTTTTCCCGTTCTGCGATATTTCGGCATTTGTTTTTTCAGATCATGGTCGATCTTTCTAAAGTGTCGCATACTGTGTGTCCACTTCTGACCTATCAGACTGCGTGTTGTTGCGACCATAGACATAATAAAAGGGTAGACCCCGCTGGGGGTGCTGCGCAGCGAGAAATGCGGCCGCCATCTTGGTCAGGTCAAGCTTCCCATACGCTCCGGTCAATCATATTCATTCATTCATTCATTCAGCGATGCCGGAGCACTGTGCGGCGTATTCCTGTGCCAACAGGCGGACAGCAGAGAACAGGGCTCAAGAAATAACTTTTCACAGTTATGATTAAACGTTTTTTCAACATTACGCTTGACTGTAGAGTCATTTGTAGGCCAAAGAGGAAGACTATCGGTCAACTCCAAAAAGGAAACAGCATTTGCGAACAGCTAGCTTATTCACAATAATAGCAACTTTGCTCTATTATCAACAGATTTGCATTAGATTGAAAAACTTTTGTTTGAGAGAGGTTCTAAGAAACGTTAAGAAATAAAATAGAAAGAAGAAGGAAGAAAGTGAGCTCTGTTTTATTATCTGTTCTATTAAAGATTTCTTTGTGGTGATCTCCTGTTTCATTTTGAAGATTTCCTAAGGACAAAAACTTGAGGAAGAAGTGGGAGATTGCTGTTAGAGGGAGAAGTTCGCAGCAAGTGATTCCTCTGTGCTGTGTAGCCAACAAGCAAATTGATATGTAGTTTAGATGCTGTCCTGTCATGCTGTTCTTGTGTTTAAATTTTTTTGATATGTAGGCTATATATTTGTGTGTATTTCTTTGTGTGTATTTTCCAGTTATTAAAATAGTGCTTCTATATGACATTATTTGTGTGTGTCTACAAATGGATAAATAAAATTAAACTAAATAAAATATAATCAAATCAATATATAATGAATTGGCCTATTAAAACCGCCAGTTATTAATAATTATTGAGACATAGCAGGAACCTAGCTCTAAACCTAGATATATACTTGATTAATTGTTATACTATAATACAGCCACTGCTGTCATGTTCTAAAATATCATTTTATTCATTCTGAGTATTTGAAAACGCCAAAAAAATATGGCCTCTATCATGCCTCTTTGAATGGCGTTTGCAGAGAAGAAAATTACGTAGTATTGAGCGAACTATGATTCCTTTAATGCGCTCAGACTTCATTCCGCCGGTTAAACAGCGGTGCAGCGTGAGGCGGATGACCGGACCAAGATGGCGGCCGCATTTCTCGACAGCGCCCATTCATGGTAGCGGCCGATGCGGGGTCTATCTTTTATTATGTCTATGGTTGCGACGTCTGATTCACCGGTATATCCAACATGGCCGACCGTCTTTTTTTTTTTTCTGATCGTTTACACACACATTGCAAAGATGACGATCTGAAGGACAACTTGTGGAGAGTCATAGCTTCGGATATCTGATATTAAAATGTTTTGTGTGCTTTAACAGTTTGCTAAACGTCTTTGTTTTAACTTTCATCTGTGCTAACGTAAGCTAACGGTTTACGTTGGCCCCGACTCAGTACATGCTATCATGACAAAGAGCCATCTCAACACTAGTGTCTGGTGTCTAGTCATCTGCCTCTTCAAACTTGGAGCTAATTGTTTCAGCAAAACTTCAAATTGTCCAACGGACATCCAATAATAGGTTCTGAAGCGACCATGGTACAGTTTCAGCTCCTGAACCAAGAAGTGAAACTCACGTAGTTCTCTTCTTTTTTGTAATATTGGATGCACTCATGTGCTACGTTTCTTTTTCTTTTTAGAAAGCAAAAGGAGTACCAATTCGCCATCACTTGAAGTTGAAGTAGACTCCATTTTTGTCCTTTCGCTTCCAGCCAGGACACTGTAGGACGTTAAGGCAAGGTCCCGCCCTCCTTCGCCTCTGATTGGCTGTAAGTGCTGACCGTTTGGCTTGAGCGTGTGATGACGTTACCAGCTTTTTTAGCCAATCAGAGGCTAAAAATGTTCCCAGAATGTCGCAAAGTCGCATCGGGCTTGATGTGTGTCAGCCCCGGTGTGTAAGGACCTTAAGCCAGAACATTCTCAGGGTATTCTATTACTCAGTCACTATCACTTTTACTCCTTATCTGAGCTCAGTGTACACCTACTTTCTCAGATTATGACAACATACGTTTGCGTTGTGATTTGAAACTTTGCATACTTATAGTATGGACACCAAACTTTGTAACTTAGTATTTGTTGTCATAAATGTGGAGAAGCATGGTACCACCCCTTTAACTAATTTCATTTAGTTTGTCAACTTATGATCTACCAAGAGTAGCTTACACTTCAAAATAAAAGCATTGTTTGACAATGCAGAATATAAAGAAACCGACTGATTAATTTGATCGATTAACCTTGTCAGTTTTCCAGAAATATCACAATAACATTGTTACTATAAAATATATGGTTACGAAAATTGTGAGGTTAAAATCTGATATCATAACGGGCTCATCTGTTCACAGAAGAAAAGACTTGTGGATATTTGGCCTCTGGTTTTGCAGCGAGAATAAAAAATAAAATGGAAAAAAATATGTATAATTTTAATGGTAGCTCAACTCACAGTCCCTTAAGTTGGTCAGAGACTTCTGGAGAAACTCATTAATCGATGGTTCATTTACCGATCAGTCCTCAGGCTGTTGTTTGCAGCTCTGTGTCAGTGTTAGTTTGGTCCTGCAGGCATCCCTGCAGTGTTTACACCTCCGTTAACACTTTCGTGTTCAAAGATCAACAGGATTGTTTGAATCCTCCAGGACTAACAAACATGCAGAGTTTTCCTTCCAAATTAAACATTTGCTGAGACTATATTTCATAATGCTTTGCAGGTATTTATTGTTTGCCTGTTTGCTTTCTTTACCAGCACGTTTATCTGCCGACTGACTTACCCTGCTCTGCTCCTGCAGGCTCTGTACTTCATCTCTAAAACCAGGTCTTTGTAAACTCATTATATCAAAAAATCTGTTGTCACACTGCAGCCAAAGCTACAGAAAAACATCACTGACTTTAAATCAGCTTCAGTTTGGATCATCAGCCTGCAATTCTCCGAATAAGATTTTAACATGATACTTAAACGCTTTAATGGCCCCCAGAGGTAAAACACTATAACAGTCGAATTGCTTCTAACTCTAGGAAAAAGAATAAAACCAAGAAAATCCAGGATAAATACAACAATGACAGATAAATTAAATAAGATCAAAAACAGATCAAAAACAAATGAACGTTTCTAAACATTTGCATTCACATTCACGATTTAATGCTCATTTATCACATTTAACCCTCAGCGATGATGAGAAGTCAAAAACTTAGCAGACAAGAGTTTGAAAAAAGGAAACCGACTCAAAAATGTTTTATTAAGTGTTTGAATGTAAGATCACAAATAGATAAGTAAATTGCTGGGCCTATATACTACCTAGACCTTTATTGTGCCTGTAATGCATTAACTTATGTAAATAGCAAAATGTTCTTGTTGAGGCAAATTTGCACAGATGATCATTTTGTCAGAACAGGTTATAAGGCAGAGCTCTGATATTACTTTGGAGGAACAAGTGTGCACAAAATAGAAATAAGATCTTGTCTTTTGTTTCCGAATAGTATTATTACTTTTATATTATATTATATATTAAATAATAGTCTAAGAACCTTTCAGGACAAGGTTCTTGTAGAGCAAGTTACTACTTTTTGCACAGGAGTAATTTATCTTGTGGGAACAAGTGATCATCTTGTTTGCATAGTTCTAAATTCTTGTGAATGGGTTATTATCTTGTGCATGTTAATGTTAATTTGCATTAAGAGATTTCACTTTCATTTAGTATCAGCATATTATTGATTTACTAATACTTTTTGTATTAGTTATATGATTTGTTTTAGTTATTTGTTTAAGCTTTCTAAACAATAAAACCCTTTTTCCGCATCAAAAAATAAAAGTCCCTCTGGCAAGCTTGTTATCAGAGGTGGCATGTAAAAGCCGGCGGAAACATTCGTGAGGAGCTGAAATATACAATGACGGCCTTGCTAAGGCAAATAAAGAATTAAAAGATTCGTTAGAAGGTTATCTACTTATCTCTGATTTAACAGATTTTTTTCTATCTTTAGAGGTTTTAAAGTGGTTTTTATTTCTCATTGCCTTTTTGTGTTGAATGTTTTACTTTGCTCATGTGAAATATTCAGATTCCTTTCAGCTGTGAAGGAGAAATTAAGCCAGCTCTTGGCTTTAATCACATGATTCGTTATGAGTGTGTTAGCGTGAAGAAACTGAATTAGAGCTGTTGTGACAGCCCTATGTGAAAAGCAAACTTAAATAACCCTGGATAGATTTCTGATCAGAATTCATCACCTCTGCTTCTGCACTCTGCTCACCCTGATGGTCTTTAGTGAAGCCATAGTGAGCCTCAGAGGGTTGAGTTTGGTCCTGTACAAAGTGCCGCACAGTGTTGAGTGTGACATTACATATAAAACCTCCGTGAGTGGGTCTGATCATGCACCCTGCTCAGTATGACTTGGTCCCTTGTGGTCCCGCATGGTGTTGCAGAGTGTTTGTATTGATTGAAGCCTCATTGAGTTGATCTGCTCCTGGGCCCTGCTCACTGTCATGGTGTTTACTGAAGCCTCAATGGGTCTTGTTGGGTTAGTCTGGTCATGCACACAGCCCTGGTGGTTGCAGGCAGTGCCTCAGAGCTCAGGGGGTACCGTCCTAAGCCCCAGGCTCTCTCCCACAATGCCTCATTGTATCCTGTGGATTAAAGTTGTGATTAATCTCAAACCCCATTTCCACACCCACAGGCCAAATCAAACAGCCTGCACACAATTCCTGTTTTATTCCCTTCATCTGCAGCTGGCCTCAGCTGCCTGATTGGAAAATGAAGACCCAAAAATAGCCTCTGTGGATTCACAATTAAATATCGTATCTGTGGCAAAGTGGATAACAGACCCTGGGCGCTGGTATTTAGGTCTGTTTCCATGAACCATTACAAAGATTTGCATCACTGTGAAAATCAGAGTGACTTTAAATCTTAAAGAGTCAGAGTTTATTTTTATACATGTTTATTGATTTTGCATTTTAATGAACATACATTTATATTAAATAGATAAAGTAGCATGTTAAACAAACAAATAAGTATGTTTATTCAGATAGGATAAGTACATGTTACTCATTTAGCTGACATCAGATAGCTATTTAAACCGTTTCTTCTGTGAGACCCACACGGTGTGAACATGAACATAAACATCAGTCTGTTTCAGTTATATCTCAGAGTTTGCTGGGTCCCCTCTGCAGCAGGTGGGTGAGGGAAGTTATCTTGGCATCAAAATTTGCCAACATCGCTTGGTGACTCTCTGATAGTTCTCTTAAATAAGAATGAATCACCACCAATTGCTCCTCCTGATGAGCCAGTCTCTGTCCTGGGAGACACAAGGCTTGATGAACCAGTTTGGCGTCCATCTTGGCCATTTTGTCAAGAACAGACTTGTGGCAGAAAGACCCAAATCCAGACACTCGGTTCCAAAAGTAAAAACTCAGGTTTTGTCAGTCTGAAGTTTGGTTCACAGTAAGGCAAAAAACAGGCAAACATATCCAAAAGTGTGAGACAAAAGGCGGAGTCAAAAACTAAAAAGGTCAGGATCATGAACTGTCGTAACAAGAAGAATGCTGGAATGTGACCAGACCATAGACTGTATATAGAATTGACACCGTCTGCCTCCCCGCTGGGTGAAGCCCCCCTCTGGTGATGGGCTGCTGTCTTCTATGATTGACACTTGATACAGCCTATGGTCGTACTCACCCGTGCTCACCCAGTGGTTACCCTGTTTGAGCCGCATCACAGCGACTTTTTGCCGAATGCGTACAATGCTACTGCGCAAGTGGTGGTTCTAGGAAATGGAGAAAATCCCGGAAATACCGAGAGCAATAGTTCGAAGTTCGAATAATGGCAAAAGGCGGAACCAAGTTGTCCATCGTACAGTCTACGGACCAGAAGTACAACGCACTAGCAACAAGACAGGGAGAGATAAATACAAGAGGTAACAGGGTGATTAGACACAGGTGCAGGGAGAACAAGACGAGACAGAGGAAGGGCAGACAGGAACAACCTAAAACAGAGACAGGTTTGTGATTTGAAAATAAAGCAAACAGGAAACACAAGACATGAAATAGTATGAAGATCAAAAGATAACTTCATTTAAGACACTTAAGAGAGGACGTGCATTTGGTTGTTTTTCAGTTAGTGTTTCGGATGGAAAATTGCTGTTTCTTCTAAAAAAAAACATTTCACAACTCAAAATATAAGCTCCAATATTTAGACAAATAAATGCATTAGGAATGGATGGGAAACAGGCAGTGAAGGACAAGTCCTCCATGTTACAGTAGTTGGTGAGGAGGTCAGACGAGAGGTAGCTTCTGAAAAAAACAAAATAATAATCTTGCAATTAATTGCGAATAACAATAGTTTTCATTGTTATGATGGTGAGGTGGGAGCTTCTCCCCCGCAATCTGGTTTTGTAAGTTTAAACTCCTAGTTTAATCCTTAATAATTAGACCCTGAATTTATCCCATCAGCACATTTTCAGAATCTCACTGCACAATTGTTAGGATTTATTTATTCAAGTCCAAGCACAGCAGTTTAAGAATTATATAATTCAAAGAAAGAGGCTTTTATTGTTTTTTAGAAAGGTAGTTCATAACAGCGGAGATAACAGAAGGGTATCAGCAACCTCCTCAAGATCACATGAGGTTAGCTATGTTTAGACTGCTTTAAGGTTATCCAGCTGAGCTAGCTAACAATTACACATACAAATCAACAGACAGAACACACAATGGACTCTGCACAGTTCGACTACTTCCTGAACCGAAATGATTAATCCAGATGTGACTGATCATTGTGACTAGTCAGACAAACCTGCATTAATTCATTTGTCCAGTAATGTAAGACAGCTAATAAAGGAGCAGCCTCAGGTTCAGAAAGTAGTGGATCGGTGCATCGAGCCCATTGACTTACGAAAAAATGCAAATATCCTCGTAGTCCTGCGGGTCATTTTACTGCAGAGAAACTCACTTTGTCAGTTTAATAATAGACAAAAATCGAGGCGAAAATGCTGTATCTTCTTTCATGTTTCAACTCAGTGATAACTCGTAAAAATGAACACTTTGGGGACACAAATCAGCCAAATATTGACAACATATCACTACAGCATCCAGGTCTGAGAAACATTTGTATGGGATAAATTAAATTTTTAAAGTTTGCCTGCAGCTCTGTCTGTTTTGCTGTATGAAGCGGGATTTATGAGCTAAACAGCAACCAATCATGAGGGGATACTTTTTTCACAGTATCACTAAGCTAGGAGGCATATCATGTCTGTTCTATATAATGTCTACGGTCAGGGTCTGTCCTCTCTGCAGCTTCTCCTTTGGGATTAGATAAAGTTTTCTTCTGTTTCTGCAGACTCTTCTGTCTCTGATTTGTTTGACCATGTCATCTGCCGCTGTTGGTCTACTGTGTTTTATGAAGTCCACAGTCAATGTAGCCTAAAGTCTACCAGGAGATTTTAGAAACCTTCAAGGTCTATCTGCTGGCCAGCTTGATGGAGATGCTGATTTCCTCCTCCAGCTGGGGTTAGCACCTGCCTGCCGAACAAAAACTCCAACCAAAAGGTTTGCTGACCCTGATGGTACTGTTCTTGATGTCCAGCCAGCTGAGCTGAACCCCTTGGAAAGAGAGGAGATGTTTATTGTCTCTTTATGACCCCTCATTTGAGTGGGTGGTGGGGTGAACTTTGTCTCAATCAGGCTGCACACCTGTTGGTCTGTGAGGTCCATTAGGGGTGATGTGGTGGTGTAGATAGTCCATGTGGTGTCCCCTCCTGGAGGTCACATGTACAGAGTCTGTTTCTGCTGAATGTGGTGGGGCTGTGTGGGTGGTCTTGTGGCATAAAGCATCACTACTGAAAGATGGTGGGTGCCGATATGGAGGGGTGTGAAACTGAGATGCGAGCACTAACTGTTCAGCCTCTTGGAGGTGTCTTGAGCCTAACTCAATGTAACAGCAGAGAAGGGAAGTTTCAACCTGATATATCTTATTGATGCTCTGTCTCTCTCTGATAACCTGTCCCAGGCTGTGAGGGACACGCTGAACCATGTAGTCAGCTATGTAACTCAGGAAGATAAATAAAAAAACACAGAATAATGATATGAGGGTGTGATGGAGGAGTCACTGACTGCTTATCGTTTTTATAAAGCACATTGTGTTCCAGTTTCTCCTTTCAAATCAGAAATACTGACAACGACTCAGATAAAAATGCAACCTGAGCATCTGAAACATGTGGGCACGTGCCAGCAGACAGGGAGTTAATCAGTGAATATGAGTTTAAAGCCCAGTGAAAACGTACTAACCATAGACTGTATAAAGAATGGACGCCTTCTGCCTCCTTGCTGGGCGAAGCCACTCCGAGAACAGCACCCTCCGTTGATGGGCTGCAGTATAGGTCATAATTCCCACCTCCGCCAGCAAAGCTTTTGGAGCTGTGGACAAACTTTAGAAATTTATTACGCAGAACATACATTCTTCTCCCCCTTGTTTGTGATGTTGACATGTAGTTTCTGTAAGACTGGTTTGTGCTCATTCCTCTTTTTTCTGTGAAGCTCTGTTTTTAAAAGTTATTAGAGGGTTCATGTTTTCTATGATTGACGCCTGATACAGCCTATGGGCGTTCAGGGATTGCGTAGCTCTCCCGGAGGATACGCTGTTTGAGCCCATCACAGCGACTCTCAACGACTGCGCGCCCAAATGCACACATCACTACTGCGCAGCGCTGGTTTCAGGAAATGTAGAAAAATCCCAGAAATACCGAGAGCTTTTTGGCTTCAAATTCGTATACAGGTGGTAGGCGGAACCAAGTTGTCCATAGTATATACAGTCTATGGTACTAACTTGCAGACTGTAAATTAAAGATTAAAACTTATGAACTGTCTATAAAATAAAATAAAAAAGTATATTATCAGCTTTGTAGTGTTGGCCACAGTGATGTAAGAGGCCTCTGCAGAGGGGCGTCCTGACCACAGGCTGATGAGGCTGAATGAGGGCCACCCTCTCTTAGTTAAGTATTATAGCTCTGTATTAGCATTGTCTGATGGCCCTGCAGTCTGATCCAAATGGGACTTTAGATGATCGCCTTAGGATAGTCTGGGTCACTTATAAAACCTCACCTGGCAGTTCAGAAAAAACAATGGTTCATAGAGCTATTTTTCAGTTACTGTAAGATGCTTATGATCATGAATGAGGTGAGTGCAACTGGTCAGGTCCAGTGTATAAGAGCAGCCATAGAGCTGGAGTGCTGTCGATAGAATCTCTGAAATGAGGTTATCTGTGAGCTGCTGACCTGGTTTGCAGACCCAGGGGTATTAACGCAGATATACCTACACTTGAAGAGTTGTGAAATATTAATACTGCAGTTTCACATCACACACTATACATATAGGTCATCTGATCAGAGTAAGGTCCATATTTTTTGTTCAATCACTGTTATGATATTCAAATTTTACTGAAAAAAATAGAGTAAAATCAACAAGAACATAGTAAGATGGAAAACTACTGTCCTGGTTTAACATGTAAATGTGAATAAAATAGAATGAAACAGAATGAAAAAAAATCTAATGTAATGTTAAATGTTATGTCGTAAAATGCTATAGAATCGAATAGTGGGGCTGTAATCAACCAAAGAAATTCTTGGTTGACTAAAAACCTGAAATTTTCAACCAAAAATCGACTAATCGGACAAACCGTTACCTGTAAAACGGGGATGCTCTGAAAACATCCCCTATTAGCACTTGGTATGTTCTTCCTGATGAAATTAACCATAGACTAAATTGACGCGGAAAAAAATTGAGTCAGCACATATCGACCAGTTAGTCGACCAGTCGACTAAAACTTAACAGCCCTATAGAATTGAATAGAACAGAATAGAATAGAGCGCTTCTAGTGTACATTGTGAGGAGCTGTATCTTGTTTGGCATCTATCAGACATTATTTTAGAATTTATAGTCTTTGGTGTTTGCTGTGATCAGAGTCCATTAGTCAGGAAAAAAACATGGTAAAACACTATTTAACATGACTTTATCTGCTTTTTGGACCACCACAGAAAAGGTTTTTACAATTTCAGTCCTTTTTGATCTTTATTAAACATGTTTTATTTTATTTTTTATCCTTCGAGAACTGATAGTGTGTCTCTGACAGGCAGGATTATTTTGACATCCAGACCACATGAGCACAGACATCAGGATAACCACTATCTTTTCCAGTGAAACCACACCTGGCATCATTTACAAGTGTTTTCAGCTCTCGTCTTGTTTGGACTGTCCTCATTGTTCCTCTGTGTCTGTTTTGTCTTCCAGCTGTTACGAGAGCTGAAACACCCCAATGTCATCGCCCTTCAGAAAGTGTTTCTGTCTCACAGCGACAGGAAGGTCTGGCTGCTCTTCGACTACGCTGAGCACGACCTCTGGGTGAGTTTGTGGGAATGCTACTGGAGTCCCAATACTGTAGCTATTTATGGCATATTTACAGATTCACCGTTTCCTCCAGCCTGATTCTAACAAACTCCACAGCCTTCCCACGAGCAAAGTACTGATGGTTTAATTAGTTACTTCACAGCAAACAAAATAGACTAATCATAATAAAGTGGGATTTATACCTGTATATCCATCTTATTCATACAGTAATTTGGTGCTCACAAAAAAGACTTTAAACTTAGTTTGGTTAAATACACTCACTCCATTGGGAATATATGAGATCTGGGTAACAGCAGATCAGTCTGCTGAGAACTGGAGCTTAGCCCATTTGAGTCCAGATATGGACCAACCATTGAGTTTAGTGTAAGTTCAGGCCACCAAGTCAGGCTTCGCCTTTTACAAAGAATGCCACTAAGAATTAAGGTAGTTCAGAAAACAAAGGGAGGTTTAACCCGGTTATAGCAGGGTGTACCTAATAAAGTGGCCACTGGGTGTATATCTTTGCTGTAACCACAGTACAGGTTTTATGTTCTCTGCATGTAAACAGTTTCATACTCTGAAATTTTTTCTCTGCACAAGGTTTAGGGGCAGAAAATCAGCCAGTGTCTGATTTTCTGTAATCAAACTTGTATGTTTGGTTGCCAAACATGCTATAAATTACTACTCATATGTACTTGTGTTTTCTTTCAGTATGTTAATCCTGACCATTGTAATGACTATTATTGTGTGTACTAAGCACTATGAATTACTTGAAATTGCTATATAATGAAATTATGTGGTTAAACTTGACTTGCCTTGTGGGTCTTCTTGATGAGCCATAAAAGAACACAGTTGGTCTGGTTTCCTGGTAGTAGCTGTTTTTCCTCCAGAATACTGTCAGAGCTGACAGGCTGCAGTGGGCTGAAACCTCTCTCTCTGCTTTGCAGCACATCATCAAGTTCCACCGAGCCTCCAAAGCCAACAAGAAGCCCATGCAGCTGCCCCGAGGGATGGTCAAGTCCCTTTTGTATCAGATCCTGGATGGGATCCATTACCTCCATGCCAACTGGGTCCTCCACAGGGATCTTGTGAGTGGTTTTATCAGCTACTTTGCTCCAGTCCCCCTGTTAAGACACACACAAATACAGATATGCACACAGGGATACACACACACACACACACTCACACACTCTATCTTGGAGCAGTTTCTAAAAGCAGCAGTGTTAACATCACAGACTCTCAGGAGGTTTAGGGCAATTTAGTAGGTTTAGGGTAATTTATCAAATTTATCAAACTAAAGTCAGAGTTTAACAAGAATAAAGTCATTTGTGAAGAAGTCACAAATGAAAAGGACTGATTTGTAATTTTAATTTGAATGAAAAGGTACAGTATGTAAAAAAAAGGCACTTCAACACAGGTCATAAATTTACATATTTTTAATAGATTTTTAAATTAAGATAGTTAAAGTGGCAGATTTACCACTATGAATTATTAGTTTAAAAAGTCTCAAATCTATGACAATAAAGCTATACATTTTTTGTTTTCTTTTGATAAATCAATGAGAATATGGCTTTAAATTGATGACATTAAAGATGAAGATTTTTTAGAAATAAAGTGCTCAGAGGAAAAGTCATCTATAAAATTGTAAATGATGATCTATTGTGTAAAAAAGTTGATATCTTTTGTTATTGGAGAGTGGTAGACAGCAGGTCTGATTCTAATTGTGTAATTCAAAAGAATATAGATTTCACATATAAATTATCTGCCATGTAAATACTTCTTTTATCAAATAACTATGTTAATGAAGTATTTATCATACACAGTTTGAACCCAATTGACAAATATATCCATTTTGAGTGTGGTCATTTTAGTCCCTGTAATTTCTGAGCTTAATGTCTCTGTCGTTTATTGGGACACAAATACTTTTAACATTTATAAAACTTCAGCAACTCAGCTTTTCTCATCCTGATCTTCCTCTGACTGGAGATGAAAATTAGGGTTTACGTCAATTTCAAGTGACTGTCCCTGTCTTTATGCAGCCGGCATGTTGTTGTGTTTACTGAATTCTCATCTCTCTGGATGCTTTTGTAGAACACATTAACCTCTGGGTATTTTCCGACCTTATAAATATAAATATTACATAACTGACTGATCATTCCTCTGAGACTCTCTTCAGCCCAGTTTTCCCACAGAGCATCAGTCACAAAGAGATTTTACTCTCCTCAGCTCAAACTGAATCATAAACTTCCCTCAGAGAAGCTGTGGTCTTGTTAGCTTAGCAGTCTGTCCGTATGCCCCCAACATTACCATGCGTCTATACAGACAGGAATGTGATTATGTGAATAAAGCAGCCTAGCTCCTTATAGGCATGTTTACATTTTACAGTCAGATACAGACTGCCTGCAAAGCTCCTGTCTCTCTGTAATGAAAATATTTACCACCATATCATAGCCCTGTATAACTCTGAAAGTTATTACCAAGAAAAACAATGTAAGTGATGACTTGACTAAGGTGGTACAGTCAAAAAACAAGCAGACCCTTAATACCAAAGACCCTAAAAATACCCATTAAGTACCTGCATTAACTGCTGCAATCTATTTTACCTGCACACATTGTAGTGATGATGTTCAAACTATATTTATCTCAGCCTGAGCAGAAATGTCACTTGAGTGTTAAATGGATATCAGCATAACGGATGAAGACAGAGGTTTGCATTTACCTGCACAGAGGGATCATCACCTGAAACATGCTGTTAAAGACCCACTCTGATGAAAATCATGTTTTCCTTGTTATCTACATTTATATATGGCATTTGCATTCTGATGCTACAGAACACATCATGAGAAAAATAAGTGTGAAACCTGTGAACCTCTGGCTGACCTAAATGGCAGGATTAGATACAGTGAGATTTCCTACATAGCAAATCCAAGCTCCGACCCCAGAGCCCTGCTATTCAGGCCAGACTCCAAGAAATACAGAGGATGATCACGGAACAAGCGTGTGCATTAGCAGATTGTAATGCTCATAAGAAAGCTGATTATGATATTAACTTTCATCATGTCCCCGAAGACATTAGTGTCCAACAGTTGAATAGCTCCCATGTTACCTGCCACTTCTACTACACCTGCAATGTCAGGCTGCAAGCTAGCATGAAGAGGAGTGTGCAGAGCAGCACTGTCTCCGCCCACAACTCAGATTTCTATTGATTTACTGGAGCTCTGCCGAAGAAAAGCCCTTGAAAATGACACAGGTAACACGATTTTGGCTAAAATTTCATTATCACAGTTTAATGACCACTGAGAACACTTTAAGTAGTAAAAAAAAAACAATCCAAGTGGGACTTTAAATAGTTATACACCTTTACACACTCTGGTCTTTGTAAACCATTTTATTGACTCAGCTCTCAGAAACAATCAGCTCTTTCTCTGTAATGAGAGCGATTAGGAAACAGATCAGTTTTCTGTTTACCTCAGACTGTAAATTCTCACTGTTCCTCTGATACGATGTCTCTCTTTCATTTCTCCATCATCTGTCTCTCCTGAGGAGGTACATTTCTGTCCTGTTTATGGAGGATCATTTACCAAACCTATCAGTCTGTTTTGATCTCTGCTGTCACAGCTCTAGCCTCAGAGGATAAGGGAGGATCCAGGAGGAGGAAGCCGATTCCAGAGAGAGAGGAATAGAGAGAGTGACTGAGATTAACCGGTTTACCTGAGACAAGGCTCAGCAGCTTAGTTTGTCATGTTGGTCACTCTTCAGGGGTCAGAGAGCTGTCTAACTGCTCGTCTGCAAGGTTTATCTCCCTGTAATCCTGCCATCTACTCTTATGTAATCCAGGCACTCCTGTGAGGTCATGTGGTGGCTGAACATAGCATTTGTTATGGTCCTGGCCATACTGAATAGTAGTTGAGTATTTTGGTGTGTTTCTGCCCTTGATGAGTTTGTGTTGTGTTGTGTCCTCACTACCGCGAGAACAACACCCTCTGTTGACGGGCTGCAGTATAGGTCATAAATCCCGCCTCCTCCAGCCATCCCTATGGAGCTGTGGACAAACTTTAGAAATTAATTACACCGAATGTAAATGTTTCTCTCCCCTGCTCGTGATGTTGACATGTAGTTGCTGTAAGGCTGGTTTGTGCTCAAGTCCTCTTTTTTCTGTACAGCTCCACTTTTAAAAGTTATCAGGAGGTTCACATTTTCTATGATTGACACTTAATACAGCCAGTGGGCGTATGAACTTTAAATTGTCAAATCATATATACAGTCTATAGTCAAACTGGATTGGTGCAGCACTCAGCATCCTGCTGTTTGAAATGTCTGGGCTTCAGTAAGTTGGGGGGTTCTAAATTGTCAGCAGTAAAGCATTTGGCCCCTGGTCTCCCACTGGGGACGTTGAAAATATCATATTTTGTGATTACTGGCTTTTACATGTGTATTAGTATGCTTGGGTTTCCCTGTATCATAGTCAAGTTTGGGTTTTTTCTTTAGTTTGAGAGCAGTAGGGATAGACTTGCTTTTTCTTTTTTATTCATTTAAGTTAGGATATATTTTTGTTATTTTGTTGTGTTTCTTTTACTCAAGGTAAAGGAGTATTTGAAAAAGAGAGCTTGTTTTGTTTATTATTTAAGATATTATTTATTCAATGTTGCCATTGTAAAATTTCACATCTTGAAAATAAATCATCGTTGAATTTCTTGGAGGGGACAAGCCTTGATTACACTTTGATGTTGCCCGCCTATTCCCACGACGGGTGCAGAACAACATTACATAAACCTGCAGGATGTGGTACACGTTCAGTCCATCACTCACTGATCTGAGCTGCGAGTTACAGACATCTATAAGCTCCAACTCAGTCTGTAAGTCTAAATGTGACATCTGAACCCCTGGGATTGCTGAGTTATGGCTCTCAAGAGGGTTAGCATTAATCTGAATGACACATGCTCACTTCCTCAGGGAGTCAGACAGTGAATAATACAATGTCCTCTGCTGTTCAATATAAAGCATCTCTACAATCTCGGCTCCTCACACAGACTCAGACTAGTCAGGCTTTCTTTGGTAAATCCACAAACCTCATGTTCACACACACAGAAGAAAGTCAGTCTGTCAGTGTTTGGGGCAGAGTTTTGCAGCAGCTGAATCTAGAGATGTTGTTTTTATTGGAAACCAGAAAAAGGACTGTTACAGTTGTCATTATAGTATCATATAGTCATAAAGCATGGACCTCTGTCTCTGTACCAACATCTGTCACACTGTCCTGATGTTCATTAGGTGATGAAATGTTTTTTGGTCATCTCTCTGATAGGTTGCTCAAAGGTCTGAATCATCACTCTGAGGTTCCTGACATGCTGACACAGGTTATAGACCATTGTTTCAGTTTTGTGTTTAGTTTGTCACTATGAGCACAAGTGACAAAGCCCGAAAACTTATTTGTCATCAGTGACTGATATCTAACAAACAGTTCATACACTTTAATTTTTCAGTGTTTCTGTCAGTTTAGAAAGTATGTGAGCAGTATCAGGACATGGTGACATGCAGGTTTAGATGATGGACTATCAGAGCAGAGGACAGGGGTCCTCTGGACTCTCTGACAGGAGCTGCAGGCCTGTTTGTCTGCCTGAAGGTCACACCTTTCCTATCACAGCAGATAGCCATCCAGCCTTCACAAGTGTTTCCATTCCAGCCCGATGAACCCGTCCTCGGTCAGACTGTCAGATTATTACACTGACAGGCTCTCACTGATTCTGCTGTTATTGGCTGTTTCTCTGCTGGGTTTCCTGTCATTGTGGCCCAAGGGTTTCGAAATCTCCCTGTAAAAGAGAAAAACTGAATCAGACTCGAGTCTGCTCAGGCTACATAGAAACACACTCAGCCTATTAAGCTGTAAGGATGTGGATAAAAAAAACAGGAGAGGGAGGAATACTGGAAAAACCTGTGTGAGTGTTTGAGTGTGTGCGTGTGTATTGTGTGTTTATATTGTGTTTATAGTGTGTTTTGACTTTCTTGGCTATTATGTAACATTGTCTCTGCTCCATAGGTATCAGGCATGTGCTTTACGTTGCACCACCGCATTCTTCCCATCCCATCCCCCACTGATCCATCCACTCCTCCATTCCTCCCCCTCTCCCAATAGTGTTATGCAACAGTCTCAGCATGTTTGCTGGGCCTGGCGGCCTGCATGGCGAGCTGTAAGCTGAGTCAATATGCTGACAGAGTAGCTCTGGGGGGGTGGGGGAGTGAACCACCAGTGTCTGAAGAGGGGCTTCGCAGAGCTCCCAGCATTGCTCTCCACCATATTGACCAGCAGAAACAGAAGAAACAGAACAGAGTATATTTACGTGTCCAGTGAAGTCCAAACATGCTTTAAGTTCAGCTGGAGGATTTTACAGGACTACTCTCATTGTCTCAGTCTACAAGGGCAAGGACTGAATTATTTACAGAAGTACATCCTCCACTTCAGAGACATATCCCCTTTCAGCTTGGTACTACTGGGCCATTTTATGTTGACGCACTGAAATAATTGACAAAATGCTTAAGCATGTGGCTAATGGGTTGTACATCAAATGATGAAATCGCTGTCACTCTTGCAGCAGTGAACCTTTGGTTCATACAGCTCCAGTCAACACGTTTCTGCTGTTAAACTATGGAGCCAGATCTTTGACATTCAAAATTGCCATTGAAAACAGAATTTGACATTGTGATAAAATTTGGCATCGTGAAAAAAATTTTATTGACACAAAAACAATATTGGCTTTGAAAAATGTTTGAACACAGGTGTAAAAGATAAAATATTTCATCTGGATTTAAAAAAATATTTACTATGTGGTTTTCAATGTCAGTCTTTGGATTTCTTCTTCAAATCCATCTTTTTTTCAGTGTCAGGGTTTTTTCTTTCAGTCTCACTGGTTTTCAGTTTCAATGTTCATTTCTTGTTTTCAATGTTCAGTTCCTCAGTGCAAAGTCACTGGCAGGGTTTTGGTGTGGAAGAGAATGTTTTAGGGGAGGGGCAAGGGACGCATCAACGCGCCTTGAGGTTTTAAAAGGGGACTTCTGCCAGGGTGTGTAGCTACATCATGGTGAGATCCTTGAGAGATTTCAAATCATGAATACTAGTAGCATTGTGATATATACAAAGAGCACACCTACAACAAACATTCCTTTTTCAAGTATTTATTTACACACACATGAAAATGGAGTTGCAGCAGTAGATTTGAAAAACTCTGATAATAGGGCCAAAGCCCTGGGGCGCTATTGTTAAAATGTGGATTTCTTCTTATTCCTCTTCCAGACAAGTTTTGATTTAATACTAGTTCTACACACCTATTATAATCTCAAAATTTCTCCAAAAATGATTGTGGTCATTGAACTGTGATTATTCAAAAACTACTATCAAAACAAGGATTAATGCACCTGTAGACATAACTTGTGTCTACATTTCCAAGTTAAAATGGAGTCTTGAGGTGAAAGTATGCTGAGCTGGTCTGAAAAAATCCAATAGTTACTCTTCGTTTGTTTTCGATCAAACGACACGTTCTGATATGTAATTTGTCCTACACTTCTTCAAGCTGTAGAACTAGTAGCTAATTGAAATAAGAAATAAGAAAATTATACGGTATACTCCTGAACTAAGACCGAGGCAGGGGCCCTTGTGTTATTGTATAGGGGCCATTGCCTCGGTGTGTTTGCCCTGTCACTCTAATGATGTCAATAACAGAACTCCAAACACTCTGATACTAATCTTTGGATGTGTGTGTGTTTATGTGTTTCAGAAACCAGCCAACATCCTGGTGATGGGGGAGGGTCCAGAGCGAGGCCGCGTTAAAATCGGTGAGTCAGAAACATTAATCTGTTAACCTGTCGAGCTGTTGGACTGAGTGTGTTGGATATATTTATACAGCATGGATGTTGTTGATGGTCTCTGTCCTCTGTAGCCTGGATCAATAAGCTGTTGAACTGCTGGCTTTCCTCTGGCTGTAGCTTTTAACCTCTGGGTGAGAGGTCCTCAGGTCAGAGCTGGTATATAAGCCACTCAGGGTCTGCTGAAGGGTAAAGTTGCAGAATTGCAGTCTATTTTTAAACTCTTTGACTGACTGCTGCAACACTACCCAACTATTGTTCCAGAACTAAATGCTACAGCTACGACTGCAGAGTGTGTGCATGAGAGTGTGTGTGGGATTGTGTGTGTGTGTGTGTGTGTGTGTGTGTGTGTGTGTGTGTGTGTGTGTGTGTGTGTGTGTGTGTGTGTGTGTGTGTGTGTCCGATCAGCTGCTGAAACAAGAGAGCACCTTTACAGAGATCAAAGTCACCTAACACCATCTGTAAAGCAGCTGAACCATCCAGTCTTTATATTAGGATATTCCTGACTTCCAGCTCCTGATTAACCAAACCCCATGCTGTGACCACAGGGAAAAATCAAAACAGATAAAGTTTGCTTTTCTGTGAATTATATTTTATTATATTACTATGTAATATTATATATATATATATACTGTTAAAGTTCATTATAAGGGTTGGCTGACAATTTCCTTTGATGTGATGATAAACCAGAAAAGGTATTAAATATGTGCGTATGATCATAAATCTCATGTTCCAGCATCTTTTGCTTAAGTCAATTTATTCAAAATACAACAGAAAACACCCCAAAAGCTAAAAGATCTGAAAGAGGAGACCACTGGTTCTAAATAACCTGCAAGATGATATTAAAAGATCACAATTGTATAAGATAATGTTCAGTATAATATGAACCAGTTTAAGCACTGAATATTAGAACAAAGATCTTTAAAAATTGATAATTGAAAGGTTTTTTTCTGTTTTTTTCACACATTTTCGAACCTGTTTGCTCCGATTTATTGTTGTTATGGCTTATCTTATTTTGAATTATTATTATTATTGTTATTATTATTACAGCCCTTACAATGTCAGTCGTCTGTCAGGTCTTAGTTTATGTTTTTTTTTAGATAAGGAGGTATAATCTGAGGTGTGGGGCCTCTCGATGGCCGTAAACTCTCAGCTCTCTATCTGCGTTTTTTAAAGTCTCTGTTTGTTCTCTTCCTCTTTCTCTCCTCCTCTCTCTTTCATTTTTAGCGGACATGGGTTTTGCTCGGCTTTTTAACTCCCCCCTGAAGCCTCTCGCTGACCTGGACCCTGTAGTGGTGACATTCTGGTACAGGGCCCCTGAGCTTCTGCTGGGGGCCAGGCACTACACCAAAGCTATCGGTAGGTGAGGTGTTAGGTGTGAAGGTGGAGTCAACCACAGCTTCTACTGGAGTTTTAATGACTCACTAACCCCCCTCCCACCTACCTCTGTACAGAGTTGTACAGTAGATATCCATCTGATAGGCTCTGAGAGTCCATGCATGGTTGAATTCCTGTTTTTTTTTTCCAACTGTTCAAACAGAATATTTATCCTCAGCAATCATTTCTGGCCTTAGCACTTTATTCAGTCACATTAAACACTAGTCTATGGCTATTAATGGTTAAACAGGTAGTGAAGTGGATGCACTCCCACCATTACAGGTCCAGTTTTAGCCAGCTGAGGTAGCCTGTTGGTGCAGGACCAGAACAAAGTCTTAAGTTAACCATCTATCTTATTAGTATGAGAGCTGCTGCTGCTGCTGCTGTCATGTGGGGTCAGGCTTTGTCAGAGCCCAAACTTCCCCATACTGCCCTACAGGCCACAAAGTACAAAGCTTTGACATCTCAGAGCACATCAGCTGATAATCACAATGTGACGCCTGCGTATGTCTGTGTGTTCATGCTCCAGATATCTGGGCCATTGGATGCATATTTGCAGAACTTCTAACGTCGGAGCCCATCTTTCACTGTCGACAGGAAGATATCAAGACCAGTAACCCTTTCCATCACGACCAGCTGGACCGGATATTCAGCGTCATGGGTTTCCCTGCAGGTCTGCAGACACACACGCACGCACGCACGCACACAGTCAGCTGTTGTAGGCAGCAGGTTGCAGCCTGTAATTACTGATATCATTACAGTAATGACAATTACACTCTTAGTGATACAGCAGGTGACAAGCATCTCTACATGACTGATCTCAAACCATCATCATAATTTTAATTCACAGTCTCTTTATCTGTTTACTGATAGTCGCTCTGTGTGTTAAAATACACACTGCTTTGTCCCCCCCAGTGTGTGTGTGCACAGAGATGTATATTCTACAGCTCTTACAAACGCTTTGAGTATATTTTGACATCTTTAAACATTTACAGAGCAGTTTAAATATTACAAGCAAACAGTATTACCCCCTCTACATGTTTACTATTCGTAGATGAAGGGAAGTGTACTGTAGGTTATTTTCCTATCTGCCCTTGAGTGCATGTCCTTGAGGGGTTTGTCAGTCAGGAGCACTGTGAGGCCATGTGGTAGTGTGAGTGTCACCTTTTGCAATGACATGTTTAGGTATTAATTTGTAAAAGAACCATCATGAAGAGCCATATGGGAAAAAAACAAACAAACAAACATCCGTAATACTCCATTTTAACTCATTCACTGTGAAAAATGAAAAGCTACCAACTCATAGTAGTAGTAGTCGTCATAGTCTATCCAGACCGAGACTCTTTAAAACAGACACAACTGTGATTTTTTTTATGTGGTTATTGTGATGATTTGCTCAAAGGACCTGGAAGTGAGCCTCAGACAGGAGTAGGGGGTGATCAAGTTTTATTCCAAATAAAGAGAATTGCTAAATGAAGTTCAAACAGCAAAGACTGTCCAGAAGTAAAGGGTCTGCAGGCTACAAAGACAGAACTGAGAGGAAGACATGTTCAGTTTTTTTCTGTTTTAATCTTAAAAGCGCCTGTGAGACATTTTTTTTTGGTCATGAAATTATTACAGAAACCTTTTTATAGCCTACAAAAGCAAATCAGGAATCAGCATAAATGGGCAGATGTGAGGACAAGATCAGCAAAGAGGGCACACTTTGTCCACCGGGGGCGCCAAAATCAACACAAACTAAAAGTTTCCCTGTGCTTTGAAAAAGATCATTTCACTGACTGGTTAAAGCATTAAATCTTGCTACTAGATTCATTTTTTGTAAAATTTATAAACTAAGCTTACAGAAAATATGATAGAAAATAACTTCAGAGTCTGTCTTTGTTTGTAAAAACTGTTTTTGACTTTTGTGTGCACGTATATTTCATGAAAAGCAGAGAGTCTGGGAGAGCTGCAGTTAAAAAAATCTTGGTGACAGTGAGTTTTCCATTGAGTTTGTGAAGTGATTGTGTGTTTGTGAAACTGTGAGTGTGTCTGTGTGTCCTCAGATAAAGACTGGGAAGACATCAGGAAAATGCCTGAATACCCGACCCTGCAGAAAGACTTCAGGAGGACAACGTGAGTCCATGCCCTGACCCTGATCAGAACCTCACAGACTCATGAAACAGATTTGAAGTCTTAATATATTACTAAGTACGATCAAATATAATGAAATATAACCAAAGATCACTCACCACAGCTGAGTGCTGTTTTCTCGCCTCGCAGGTACGCAAACAGCAGCTTAATCAAATACATGGAGAAGCATAAAGTCAAACCAGACAGCAAAGTTTTTCTACTGGTAGGTCTGCACACACACACACACACAAACACACACACACACACACACACACACACACACACACACACACACACACACACACACACACACACACACACCTCTTTTTATTTGGTATCGGACTGTCAGCTCTGCCAGTCTGTCGCACTGACCCCCATCATGATGAAGTGCTTTGAAATGCTGGTAAAGGATCACATACTGAATGACAATAAAAGTCTAAGTCCAGAGCTGAGGCAGCCTGACTGGATCTACTCTCGCATTAGACAAACTGTACCGTGCTCTGGCAGGTTTAAAGCCTCATGAGCTTTAGTCCAGTTTCTTTGATGGGATAAGTTGATGGCAATATTCATTCAGCTATTTTGGGATATCAGCGAGGCATGATGAGATCCAAACAGAAGTGTGAATGACAAAAAAGTTGGGTATCATCTGCATAGCAACAGTTTGAGAGCCCATTTGAGCAGATGATTGCACCATGTAAGGGAGTGTATAATTAAAAGAGAGGGGTCCAAGTATTGACCCTTGAGGGATTTCTGTTGCTGAGCTGTCAGTTTTGGACACTTCCCTCCTCCCAGATACTGTAAAAGATCAGGGACCTGGGAGAAAGGATATGAACCAGTAAAGGGAAGGGAGCTGAAAACTATCTTTGGGTGTTTGCAGTTATCCTTTTAGCTGCTGCGGTGCAGTTTCAATAGAGTGGCTCTAATTAAAGTTCCAAAAAAAATTTTTTGAATAGGAAATCAGGAATGAACCTTTATCTTGTTTATTCCATGCTAACAACATTTCAGTTTTATGCATTATTATTAACACAATGTACAAACTCTAAATGCCTCATCATGTAAGATAATCTTGACCTGGTGAGTTCAGATTCTAAAAATGTTGGCAAAGGCTAAGAACAAAATTTTGCTTATACAAAAGATTTCCTCAATGGCAAATGTAAAAACAACAATCAGATGCAGACAAAACCACATTCTTTACCATATATGGGCATTCCAAAGACATACAGCTGTTAAGTCATAGACAAGGCACACAACTAAGGGTCTGATCTACTAAGATTACAAAAAAACAAGCACTAAATTGCATGTGCAAACTAAAACATTGCACATGCTTTAGTGGCTGTGTTTTGGGGAATCTACTATGAGTGAGTGTGCAATTGATAACAGGTGCATAAGTGGTGCAGACCGCCCTGTTTAAATGAGGATTTTGCGTGCACCGGCTGTCACTATGGAGAGTTTGGGAGAACAGAGTGGCCTTAAACAAAAGATGAATGCCAGGAGGTGGAGATATAAACCCTTTCTTCCGTCGGTCATCATGGGAAATGTCAACGCCCTGCCCAACAAAAGCGATATGTGAAGACTGAGAAAGCATACCCTGAGTGCAGTCTTCTGTGTTTTACTGAAACCTGGTTGACTCAAAACAACTCAGACTCCAGTGTGGATCTACCTGGATTCTCTCTCATAAGGTCAGACAGAGATGCTAAAACTAGTGGCAAGAAGAAAGGAGGAGGTCTGGCTTTATTTGTTAACCTGAGATGTTTCAACTCTTCACACATGACTGTCAAGGAGAGGATGTATTGTCCAGATATTGAACTGTCGGCAGTTGCTCTTATGCCATATTATCTTCTTTGGGAGTTCAGTCATATCATAACAATACATCCCACCCAAGGCAACAGCTGAAATCCCGTGTGATGTTCTCCTTGATACTGTTGCTAGGATACAAACTAAACACTCTGAGGCACTAATAATAATATCAGGAGACTTCAACCATGTCACCTTCTCCTCTCACCTGACTGGATTCACACAGCTTGTGAACTGTCCTACCAGAGAAATTAAAACCCTGGATCTACTGTATGCCATCATCAAAGAAGCTTACAGAGTCACTACCTCACCACCACGGGGCAAGTCAGATCATAACATGGTCTATCTGCAGACCTGTTACAAACCTTGTGTACTGAGGCAGCCTGTGACTAAAGTCAAAATCAGAAGATGGACTCTTCAAGCTAGTGAAGCTCTAAGGAACTGTTTTGAATCAACAGACTGGACTCTGCTGCTGGAGGACAGTATGAACATTGACAGACAGGTTGACCGCTTTACTTAATACATCAATAACACAGTTGTACCGACAAAGACTGTTTGCTGTTTCCCCAACAACAAACCCTGCATCACAAGTGAGCAATCCTCAAAGTTTTAAAATCTATTCTACTTAGTGTGGTGAAGAGAGTATTACTTCATCAAGTGGTTTCATCTTTAAAGCAGGTGGTATGATAGAAAGAAGTCTGTTGAATGCCATCTTTATGGGACTGACTGGAATGTTAAGCTTTTTATTGACTAGACAGAGAATATGCATATCCTCATGATTCCAAGGTTTTGCTCAGAATTACAGCTGCTCCTCTTGTACTCTGTGATGTGTAGCTCACTGCAGTGCAGTGTTTAATTGTTTGAAAGGATCCCCATTAGCTGCCACCAAGGTGACACGCTAGTCTTTTTGGGGTCCACACAGCAAGATAATCCAAAACACAGAACATAATACAGGATACACATGACAATCACAATTCACATCATTTACTATGATAATTCAGTTTGTGTATGTTCAGTGGGCAATTGTCTGTTGTTAATGCCTGTTGTCTCTTATTATCCCTCTCATTTCCTGACTGGGGCAAAGTGAAATGTTTCTATATTTCAGATTTGAAAGTTTCTGGAGCGTCCACAATATCAAAATCATGTCTTTGTTCCTCATCACTAATGCCACAGCATGCCATTTTAGCTGGAAAATATATATATATATATATAGGTGAAAGTGAATAAACTGTTCATCCCTGATAGAAACAGGTCCTCTCTCTAACTCTGTGTTCCTGTTTGCTCTTAGCTCCAGAAACTCCTCACCATGGACCCCACCAAGAGGATCACATCGGAGCAGGCACTACAGGACCCCTACTTCCTGGAGGATCCATTACCGACCACAGAGTGAGCCTCACTGAACTGTGGTTCATGCGTTCATTCTTTCATCCATATATTCTGCAGGGGTTTATGATCAGAGTGAAATTACTGCCTCTCTGTCCTCCTCAGTGTGTTTGCCGGGTGTCAGATCCCCTACCCGAAGCGAGAGTTTCTGAATGAAGACGAGCCTGAGGAGAAAACAGAAAAGGTAATTATGATTCATGCTGGAGAAATCATACATTTATCTCTGCACCAATTTTAACAAGTACATCAGTTTTCAGTTTTCAGAGACAGATTTAGCATTATACAGTCAGTTTAACCACACACCAATATCAGTAGCTGCTGAACTCAACCTCCACAGCTAAGTGGTTTGAAATCTTATCTACTGTAAAATAACTGAGATAAGTTCCACTTATTGTCCAGTTTGGACCTGTTTCATGATTATCAGCGCTGGTGTATTTATTATCCTTTCTTATTAGGATTCTACTACCTGCTGTAGGAGATAGTACAGACAGCCTTGTTGAATGCCATCTTTAAAACACCATTACCATGTAGTTTGCTCATTAAAGCGCACTCTGACTTCATAGTTTACTATATGCTAAGCATGAATGACCATCATGCTTGTTGAGGAAAACTTTGAGATAGTAAGATGTAAGCACAGGTAAAAGGCTCTGACCACTACTTTATTCAGATTTTGCTTGGCTTACCATCATTTCAACAAAGTACTACTCAGTTAATATCATACTGCAGAAACTATCTCTCACTTGACCCAACTAAGATGTCAGTTATGGCTTCATGTAAGGAGTTCTTTGCACTCTCTGTTAATGAAGCTACAGACACCCTCTGCTCCTCACTAGACCTCTGGACAAACTCTGCCCTCTGGTGTCCAAGCCAGCTCAAAATACTCCACTCTCTCTGCTTTCAACTCTCTCCTCTCTACTTCAAACCCACAACCCTTCACCATGTTTACTCCAGACATGTTTGCCTCATACATTACTGACAAGGTTGCTACCATCAATCCTTTGAGCCTGACCAACTCAGCTTTTTGCCACCAGCTAGTGATTCCTCACTTAGCTCATTCTCTCCACTGAGCAAAAGCAAAGTCACCAGTTACCCACTCTTTTTAGTTACCACACTTTGCAGGACCATTATCTGTCAAAAAGGGTGGTCAGTCTAAGAAGGCTGTTTACATGTGCTGTTACTAGAGTGGTGTATTTAGATTTAGTTTCAGGTCAGACAACAGAAAATTTTCTCTTATCTTTTGAGACATTTATTGCAAGGTGAGGGCTATGCAGTTATTTACTTACACAGTGCCAGAACATTAAAAAGAGCAGACCAAGATCTGAAGGAGCTTTGGAAGTCATCCCAAGGATCTGAGTTTAAATGGTTTTCACTGACAAGGTAATAACATGAAAGTTTATCGCTGAGTGACGCATCAGAGCCTCCACCACTCACACCTTATTTCCTTGTTGAAGAAAGACTAACCTCTCTACCACCAAAGACTTTCTCCACCATCTCAGGCAACAAACGTGAGCAGAGAAGACATGGGTTGGACATTGAAATGCCAATAGAGACTGTTGACCAACTTTTGGTCCAGCTGCAAAAAAAGGACTACTTGATGGACTTGAAGTCAGCGCACATGTGTGAGACACCACAGTTGGAGAAGAAAACATGCCCAGGCAGACCTGGAAAATGGGCAGGATCACAGGGCTGTTTCCAGGGAGAGATCGACTTATTTGTTCTTGTAATGTTCATACTTCTACAGGCCGTTTGTTGAAGAGACCTTTTCAGTTGATTGAAAATGTTGTGTAGTAGAGCTTCAGTTGATGAAAAGGCCTGTCTCTTTTCAGTGAACTGCTTTGTGTTCCTTTTTTATTGTAAACAGATGAAAAACTAACACAAAACATGGACATCTTTACCATCCTCAACTTCTTAGCAATCAAGTAGCAACGACAAGCACCATTCTTTTTTCAATTTCAAAATAAGAGCACTTCAAAATAAAAACATTTCCTGGTGCTATTCTTCCTAAATCATTGTATTAGCACATTAGTTGACTCTTATTCATGTCAATAATGTAAAGGTATCCAGGTTGTCCACTGTCCTTGCTGCCACTGACTACAGGCTCTGATTTTATATCGCTCCTCCTCCATCTTGGTCATCTCAGATATATCACCATCTCGTTCCTCTCCTTCCTTGAGGCTTTTGACCACATCAGGGTAGCTAGTCCTCACCCAAGGCCTGTTTTCTAAGATTGTGTACTCCCAGCATCCTTAAGGTGCCTCAACCTGCATATGGCCTATTCAAGTGCTTGCTCAGCTTTCAATTTCAGTTCAGCACAGGGGCTTCAGTGTTCTGTACAGAGGGGTCTGCTGAGGCTCTCAACTCTAGCTCAAGCCTTACCTTCTCCTGCATATAGCTGAGGTTAATAGACTTTAGAGATAGCTGAAATGCATTCCTTCAGACTAGGCCTACAATGGAGAAGCTCTGTGGTAGTCCCGGCAACTTCTAAATGTAACTATGGGCTACCGAGTCCATCGTCAATACTGTGGAGGTTGCTTGTATAGAGTGAACTGAGCACCAGGCTTTCAGTTTTTCAGGGAGATGGCTTCTGTTGATCCTCTCAAAGCCTTCAGAGAGTTGTTTTAGGACAGTGGCAGGCTCGTGTTTGTCTGACAGATCAGCGGTGTACAGTTTTCTTAGGCTTCAGACAGGTTGTAATGGAATCTTTTCTCCATATACTGAGAAAGAGATGATGTCAATCCTTGTTCCTTCCTGTATAGAAAGACTGCAAGACTTGAAGGGTTTGATCCTCGTTCTGGCCCAAGTGACAAATTCCTCCAGTCTTTTTAGGAATCTGGCAGTACAAGCTGCTTTTGCAAGGAGGCATGTCACATCATCCATGTAGCTCTGCAAGGCTAGCATGCACTGACCTGACTGTGATCTGACTCCTAAAACAATCAGGATGATTTCAAAGGCTGCAGTGAAAATGATGGGAGAGATAGAGTAACCCAATGCTATGCCTCTCTCCAGCAGATGCCAGCCAGTGGTTCTAACCTGTGTTGAATAGCAGACATGAAAACTGCCAAAATGTCTGGACACATTCTGCACTTACTATGACAGCATGGCTTTGTTCAAGAAGAGCCGTGCTGCTAAACTGGTCTGCCTGCAGTCCAGACATGTACTATACAATACGATACGATACGATACGATTTGACATGACACGATACGATAGGATATCATACGCTATGATACGACACGACACAATACGATGTGATACAATACGATAGGATATCATACAATACAATACTATACTATATTATACTAAACTATACAATTTAATACGATACAATACAATACTATATGATACTATACACTTTCTTGTCCCCTGAGGAAATTTGTCTTGGACTCCAAGAGCTGCAGAGATAAAGCTGCCAACTGGTGACACAAAGTACTAGACCTAACAAAGACACAGTCACATGACCCAAGCACATTGCACATACCAATATTATATAATACCCATAATATACACATATTGCACAAGAATTCCACAGAAATTGTCAAAAGAAACACATCAACAAAAGACAGCAATGACGAGGAACAAGACACAGCAGGTGAGACAAGGCAAACAAGACAAAAAAGAAAATGACAAGATAGCAAGATAACATAATGACTTTATTGCACTATCCAGACATATTTAACGAAACATTATTTAAATACCTAATTGAGGTGGGCAGGAATGAGTTTTTAAAACGGTTCAGTCTACATTTTGGGACTCTGTATCACCAAATGTAGACTGAACTGTTTTAAAAACTCATTTATGCCCACCTCAATTAGGTTTTTAATGTTTTGTCACCAATTAAAAAGATTGGGCACATCATGACACAAAAGATACGACAAAGGAGACCCTGAACTGTTGAGCTGCTGAAATACTCTATTAGGCAAGAATGGGACATTTCCCTCTACAAACTCCAGAAACTGGTCTCCTGTGTTCACTAATATTAACAGAGTGCTGGTAAAAGAAGAACTGGTGGCACATAATGAGAAACGTGACGCTTTAACTAATTTTTACAAACATGACCTTATCCCTTTTGTCTTTAAGAGAATCCATAAATGAAGGGAGTCAAAATATCTGGAGTAAAGTTCTTATTTTGGCTCTGATGGTTATTTAGGGTGCTGAATATGAGATGAAGAGGCATATTATAATGGAGTGATGTGGCTGTTCAATGTCTCCTCTGAACTCTTTTTTTCAGTCAGATTTAAAAGAAAAAAAAACACATTTATCAGTTTTATTATTGGTGGTGATGTCCTTGATTGCCTCTCAGGCTGCTGTAGCTATAGTCTGTAGCTCTTTGCAGGCTCAGTCACACAGAGAGCAATCCTCTCTGCAGCAGGAGCTTAAACAAATAAGAATATAAATGATATAAAGAGCAGAGTGTCAGAGGCACTGAGGTGAGACACAGGAGGAGGCATCTTTGTTAATGCTTGAACAGTTGAGTAACTACACCTGTCTCTATGCTCCTGAGCACTCAGAGTGTTTTCATCAGACTGAGAGTTGGTGTGACTGCAGAGAAAAGTGGGTCAGACTAAAGCCCAGATTCTTGCAGAGAAACCAGATCAAACTCTTCAAGTCTCTGATCGGTTCACACTGGCTTCACTTCTGATGATTTTCTGCTCACAGATAGACTCTCAGGCACTCCTCTATACCCCCCCCCTCTCCTCAGCAGAACCAGACCCAGCAACACCAGCAGACCACGGGCCAGACCCAGACCCAGAACCAGCAGCAGATGACTGCCCAGCAGGCGCCCTCCCAGCAGAGCTCGGCCCAAACCAATGGCACCACTGGAGCAGTAGGGGGCACTGCAGGCACAGGTCTACAACACGGTCAGGACCAGGGGCCCCCCAACAAGAAACCTCGCATTGGGCCCTCAGGGGCCTCCTCAGGCACTGGGGTGCTGCAGTCAGACTACCAGGTGAGGAGAGACAGAGAGCGGTATATCATGCAGTGTAATAACTTAAAGGTCCCCTATTTTGGCATTTTTTATCAAGTTTAAATTGGCCCCAGAGGTCCCACAATAGCAAATTTGAAGTTTGTTGTCTAAAACACCAGTTTATTTGTGGACACCAGCCAGCCTGTACCCTCCTCTTTTTGAGCTCCACTGAGAACGGGCTGATTCTGTACCTGTACCTTTAAATGACAATGAGCTGTTTGTAAACATCTTCCTCCCCAAGGCCACTCTGAGTTGCTGGCACCGCCACTGTACCACAGCCTTCCCGCGCCCCCGAGAAACACCCGCTGCTCACGAGAATAAAAGTAAATAGAAGTGAGTCCAAAGACAAATACCAACGATGGTGAAACTTACAGCTTCCACGTTAGAATTTGGGTCCCTGACACGGACAGTAGGTACGGATCCGGGTTTTATCTTCAGCTTCTTAGCGAATCATGCTTTGAACTGCCCCTCGTTGGTAAAACAGTCTGAGGTGAATGGCTTGCGCACTCATACGACATTTTCGGAGATGTTGTGTACATTTCAATCAAAAATAAAATTAATCCACTGGGTCCTCAAATCCTCAAATAGACTTCTGTCCTTGTTTGTGCAGCCAAGAACCAAGCAACAACTGGGTCGTAGCTTCAACATGGTTGCTGTACCGAGGCGGCGTATACGAGGGGAAAAAATGGCGGATACTGCCTTAGCGAAGAAGTTTTAGAGGGCTGGGCTAAAAATTATCAGGGGCGCTGCCACTAACACGTAGGAGGGGCTTATGAGGTTATGTTGTCATACCTGCACAGCTTTTCCATTCGCCCATTTGCGCTCATGTTTTCATAGAGGAGGGGAAAGCAAAAGAGAGAGAGAATGAAATTTTTTCATGCTGGGAGTGGAGGGGCGTTGTCGGCTTCGAGGAGATGGTGGTATTATTGGTAGAAAACCACCCAAAAGTGGATTTTTCATAATAGTGGACCTTTAAACTCTCTGAAACTTCATAATAATGTATAAAAAAGATGTCTGACTCTGATCATCCTGTAGAGTCTGCCTCCATGATTCATTGTTAGCACACATGTTCAGACCCTGCAGTCAACTCGCCATGTTTCCTCTTTCTTTCCCAACAGCATTCTGGACCCCGCATTGGTTACCAAAGCAACGTCCAAGGCTCCACCCAGGCCCAGAGCACCATTGGATACTCGTCGTCATCGCAGCAGAGCTCCCAGTTCTCCCACCAGACCCACCGTTACTGAGGCTTTCACTATCCTCCACCGAGAGTCGCACCCGTCCCCCACTGATTATGACATCATTTCAGCCCCTCATCCCTGTCCCTCACCTGTCCTTGACCACTGACCTTCTTCCCAACCTGATGGTAAACTCCAGCTCTGGATCCCCACTGCAGACAGATAGAGGGGTCCTGACATGCTGAGGGAAGTCCAGACTAGTGGGACTTTTGCTGGCTGATGGTTTCATACTGTAAGATAGACGTTTGGACGTAGAACAGCAGCACTTAGAGACAGCTGTCTCCTCAGCAGCTGTTTTCACACTTGTACATTCTGCAGCACCTTTTTCTATCCCTCTCTTATTACTCTGGTTAACCCTGATAGCTGATGTCACTGTAAATATTGTTCCATATAAAAGAGATGAGAGAGGAGAAATAGGAGGAAGAGCCCTTTACACTCACCTCTACATCACCTTTATGAATATGAACTGTAAACAGAGAAGCCTCTGAGCTGACACTCTCCACGAAGTCAAACTCTCCAGAGAACAAAATCAGCTCATGCTGCTTGGAGCACATGCAGGGAAATATTTACATGAACCCCACCTCCTGATTCTGTGCTTTTAGTGTCACACCTGTCTTTACCAGGTTGAGATTAGGACAATAAGAGCAGAGATATTACAGCTCCACTTCCACTCTGCTCCGATCCACTCCATCACTTTTACAGACAGACTACAGATGGCTGAAAGCCAAGATTCCTGTCCTCTGACTGCAATAGCAGCGTTGTTTCAACAACGACAGCAGCTCACTCGTATCTCTGTGGACACTCATATCTTTGTGGACACGTGTCTTTGACTCTAAGGGTTCTGGACTTGAGCGTGTGCATTAACCTCCAGGGCAGCTAACAGACCGCCCTCTCTTGACATTCTTTCAGACTGTTACCGCGTGATGTCAGATTGTTTTTTTATAAGATTTTACTGCTATTATTGTTGCCCTGCAAGTGTGTGTGAGTGTGCGTGTGTGTGTGTTTGTGTGTGTGTGTGTACATGATGTTTTTTATGCATGTCGTTGATCTTTTTACTTTTACTTTATTTGAGCTACAGAGAGCTGGAACAAATGGGGTGTTTAAAGTATGTCATCTCCCTCTGCAAACCTGTTGACCAATCACAGAGCAGCACTCTGAACTCTCTTAGGGCCTGATCTACTAAAGGTCTGTGCGTACAAAAACACGTGCAAACTTGATTGCGCTCGCAAAACTGATCTACTAACCAAGCGCACCGAGGGTTGCGTCAAATAAGCAAAACAGAATGAGCAGTTTATGGAGTGTGTTCGCTTTCATGAATATTCAAAATATTTGAAGATTATCAGAATGCACAAAATACTGGGAGGAGGAGATGAAAATGTAATCATCCAGCACCTACAATGTGATTTATCAAACCCTGAAACTTATTGCGGTCTGTGTTTCTGCATCTATATTTAGCAAGATTGAAAGGCAAGTGCAAACTGGCAGAGCATTACGCAAATACAGCTGCGGTCATTGTGGCGAGAAGGAATCATAGATGTAATGACAGACGACGGAGAGAGAGAGTCTTCTGTTTGCATGTCAACATATTTAGACTGTTAGAAATAAGAATAGTATAGACCATAGTCTGTATATAGAATGGACAGACTCTGCCTCCTCGCTGAGTGAAGCTACTTCGAGAACAGCACCCTCTGTTGATGGGCTGCAGTATAGGTCATAAATCCCGCCTCCGCCAGCAAAGCTTAAAGAGCTGTGGTCAAACTTTAGAAATTTATTACACAGAACATAATTTTTTTTCCCCCCTGCTTGTGATGTTGACATGTAGTTATTGTAAGACTGATTTGTGCTCAAGTCCTCTTTTTTCTGTGCAGTTCCGTTTAAAAGTTATTAGGGGGTTCATGTTTTCTTTGATTGACACCTGATACAGCCTATTGGGATTGCGTAGCTCACCAGGGATACGCTGTTTGAGCCAACGTCACCACAGCGACTCTCGGCGAGTATTCCGCCAAATGCGCACAACCCTACTGCGCAGCGCTGGTTTCAGGAAGTGGAGAAAAATCCCGGAAATACGGGGAGCTATTTGGGAGCTATTTGGCTTCAAATCCATATACAGGCAGGAGGCGGAACCAAGTTGTCCATAGTATATACAGTCTATGGTAGAGAAATATCGTCTATCCAGCAATGCCATTTCTGAGCTACTGGATGACCTGAGGGTTAATTTCTGCCGGTCCCAAACCGGTTTTATTCGCAGAGGTTTTATTAGGGGAAAGTTTTTCCTTTGTTCTTCTGCAGATATCTTGCGTTCTTCTTTTTATTTAATCAGCAGATCATCTGGTTTTGCTCACAGCATTCATCTTTCATCCCAAATTGCGTTTCCTCTGGCAAAGCTAAGATGTCTCTGCTGGAGTTCACCAGTGTGTTTGTTTGCCTCCTCCTCCAAGACCTCCAACTCCATTGCTTCTTATTTTATTTTTTATTGTTTAAGGCCACTCTGTTTTCCAAAGCTCTCCATGGCGTGCATGCAAAATCCTCATATAAATAGTGCAGTCTGCACCACTGCACCACCAATCATAGTAGATCACCCGCAACACGCCCACTAATAACGGCACTTGTAATTTTTTAGCTCCTTATTTGGGATCTTAGTGGATCAGGCCCTCAGACACATGAAGAGACACCTAGAGCATTCTTTTAAAAAGCCAAGGAGAGGTTAGCGACATTAATTCACTTCAACACAAAGTAAATGTTTCATGTTTCAATCTGAACTTGTCCTGCCATGAGCTCTCTTTCCTGTCCTATCTCGATAAAAACTCATATAACCTGATCTTATATTATTAAATCTAATCTGATCTAATGTAATCTGATGTGACCTGAACTAACATGGCCTGATATGATCAGGTCTGATATAATCTGATCCAGTCTGATTTTATCTCATCTGATTTAAAATAATCTGGTGTGATGTGATGTTATATTATGTGATGTGATCAGATCATATAAGATCAGATCAGATCTTGTCCTGACCCTTGCCCTGTACCTGAATCTTTGAAACCCTCACACAGACAAACCTGAAGTCACTCTGACATTGTGCCATCCATGCTTTAAATCCACTACATCTTGCAGGAACCAACCAATTCAATGATTTTCTACGAAATCCTGCTTTTTTAAGGCTGCAGTTCTTTGTTTCCTGCCCTAATGCTAAGCTTAACTAACAAGCTAAACTAAGCATCACTCGATGTATATTTAGAATAAACTACACGCCTCTATCCCTGCCTACTGAGAAGTGTTTGGTTAAAGAACCACCTCCATGGATGCTGATGATGTTTGGAGTGTCCTCTAAAGGCCAATATCAGAGTGAAACAGGACATGAAACCTAAATTTCAGTCCAAGTTAAAAACAAAGTCAGGTATTCCCTCGTTTTTGTTGTTGTTAGCATATTCAGCTAACACCGGGAGATAACAACACGATATGTCATGGTTTGTACACAAAAGCAACATAGCAGCATGTCTACAGACTGGACATGCACAAGACTGAGTTGCTAACGAACATCACAGTGCACAAAGCTGTAGGAGCCTCATCAGTCAACAGCGCAGTCAATCAAACTGGTTTTCAATGACTCATTCAAACTAATGAGCTCTGTGACATCTATCAGTATGATGAGCTCTAGCAATAAAACGTGAGGAACATCTAATCTTGGCTTGGATTTTACAGTTGGACTCATGAAGTTTATACGAAACACATCACATGATGGTAATGATGAATTTCCTTCATGTTTTATACACAAGGTTTTCAACTCCAGGTCACAGGTACGGGTCACAGGTGCAGGTGTTTATTCAGACCCTAAACTGTCTTACTCATACTATGTACAGGTTAGATATTTCCAATGAACGGCAGCTCAAATGTCAACAGGCACACCTTTCTTTTTTAAGTCCCTGTTTTTTTCTCCATCCTCATTGATCCTTTAAGGTCCAGCCATAGTGCAGGTTGTACAAAAGAACCCATGATCCTAAGTGAACACGTTTGTGTTTTCTAGGAAGGAGCGTGTTTACAGACTTACGGTGTGTATGGAAACAGTGACACCCTGTGGCTGGTTGGAGAACAGTGGTTAATGGGGTTTAACCATAGACTGCATATAGAATGGACAGTGTCTGCCTCCTAACTGAGTGAAGCCACTCCGAGAACAGCACCCTCTGTTGATGGGCTGCAGTATAGGTCATAAATCCCGCCTCCGCCAGCAAAGCTTATGGAGCTGTGGACAAACTTTAGAAATTTATTACACAGAATGTAAAATTTCTCCCCCCTGCCTGTGATGTTGACATGTAGTTACTGTAAGACTGGTTTGTGCTCAAGTCCTTCTTTTTTCTGTGCAGCTTCATTTTTAAAAGTTATTAGGGGGTTCATGTTTTCTTTGACTGACACCTGATACAACCTTATTGGCGTTCAGGTACTGCGCAATGTTGGTTTCAGGAAGTGGAGAAAAAATCGTGGAATTACTGAAAGCTTTTCAAATCCAGATACAGGCGGGGGGCAGAACCAAGTTGTCCATAGTATATACAGTCTATGGGTTTAACATGATGGTGATGGTTTTAACCCAATCACTGCAGACGAAATGACTTCATAGCAAAATCAGACCCTGTGTTCAGATTTGACTGAAGTCCTGAAGCCCCACTCTGCTCATCATCTGATGATCATTCCTGACTCAGCCTAGGACTAATATATAAATATATATAATAAAAACACAGAAAATTGCTTTCATACACTCCTCCGGGTTTCACATTATTTATTTCTGAATGATTTTCTGTTTATCTGTTTGTGATAGACCAACAGTTCCTTCTTCACTGACCTCTCAAAACCGCTGCAGGGTGTCCCCAAGATGTCAGATTTCTGTGTGATCTGCAGAGAGAGTGAATATCAGCTGGCGCAGATCATTTCTGACAGATGCTGAAAAAGAAGAGATGGAATGATGTATATCCATTTGAAGAGCTATACTGAATAATTCTAAGCTGGTCTCTCTGGATCAACACAAAGGTCAAAGGTTTCTCCTCCCTCTCACCAGTGTGTGTGCGTGTATGTGTGTGTGTATGTGTGTGTTTGCAGTCAGACTGAGTAGCAGCAAGGTGTCTCCAGTATTACTGAGCACAGTGGAAGTCAACATCTCCTATGCAAACTAAAGATCCAGCTCCCTGCCTGCAGAGACCGCAGACTCAGCAGTGGTTTTAGGGGCTCTGAATAAATCTGATGGCTGGTGTGTTCATTTCTGGTGTTTTGTGGAGAGCAGGAGTCAGACACAGCAGTCACTCATGTCCTGTTTTTTGTTTTTTTTTTTTTACAGTATTTTGAAGTGTACTCTAAATGAATTATTGTAAAGAAATGCATATATATGGATGGTATATAATCATATTTATTGTTTCCATACATTTATGAATAATGCCCATGTTCTGAGCTTTCCTCTGCCTTAACTCTTGTAGCTAAAGAAAGAGACCTCTGTCAGGCGTCACTCCCTACTCTCTCCTGTATGTCAGAGTTCTCCTCTTTCTTTGTATATCCACATGTAATCATGTTTAGTAGCTGAATGTGTTACTGCTGCCTCAGTGTACAGCACCATGAAGGTGAGATTACTTGTCGGGGTCTCTTTCGCTGTCCTCTGTATTCAGCTCTGTCCCCATCACTGTCTCTACAGGAATGATATAGCTCCACCTCTTTTTTATGTGGATGGTGCCTTTTTTATGTCACTCACCGTCTGAGGATTTCATGGGAATTTGTTCAGGAGTTTTATACCTTTTTATTTCATTCAGTGTTTTTGATTTTTTATCATAGAGTGTGTATAAGAAGTGGACATAGCAGGTGATCTCACCTATTACTTTGTTGACGATGCTGTCAGAGCTTATATGTCTTTTCTGGATCTATCATGTTCGACTGCAACAGAAAAATAACGAAGAGTCACGATCCTGTGTAAAATTTTATCAGTTAGGAAATCGTTTCAAATTTATATTTAAATGAAAATATGCAGAGACTACACACCATGTTGTTGTAATTCACACAGAATGTGGTTTGTCATTGTTTTGCTGAAATATGAAGGTCTTCCCTGAAAAAGTCATTGTCTGGGTGGCAGCATTGTATGTTGCTCCAAAACCTGTTCAGATTGTTCAGATTTAAAGGGATATTCTGGCGTAAAATTAATTTAGGGTCAAACACGCTGTAACACCAAGTTAGACACCCCCTTGAGAGATGAATGTTGCCGACCACTTGCCTCTCTAGTTATACCAACATGAGCAATGACCAAATGATAGCAATACACAGCGGTCTACGTCTCCACATGCAAACCCCAACCAAAAGCCACTCTATAGCCACAAATAATGCTCAGAACAGCACCTAACATCATCAACAGCACATACAGCACAACAGCCATAGTACTAGCCACCAAACATCTTTTTAGTTTTGACTAATTTCTTCAGCAAAGAGACTAAACACAACTCACCCACTCTCCTCCAGCAGCCGCTTGTTTGTACAGAGACCTTGGACGAGTCCATCAATGGCTAGTTCTATGGTTGGGACCCTATATGTACTGTTGATGAAGTTAGGTGCTGTTCTGAGCATTATTTGTGGCAATAGAGTGGCTTTTTGGTTGAGGTGTGCAAGTGGCTCCTGAGACCACTGTGTATTGCTATCACGTGGTCGTTACTTAAGTTGGTATAACTAGAGAAGCAAGCAGTCGGCAACAACTAACTGTGTTAATGTGTGTTTGACCATAACTTAAATTTACGCTGGAATATCCAGACATGGAAGATACCCATGCCATGGACACTTATGATCCCCATTCCATCAGAAATGCTGGCTTTGAGCTGTGAGTCGATAACAAGCTGAATGGTCCCTCTTCTCTTTAGGGCAGGGGGACACAACATCCATCATTTCCAAAAAGTAATTCATATTTAGACACTGCCCCTTCATTAGAGCAGGGGATCTGATATCAATGATTCCCAAAAAGGCCGTCAAATTTGGATTAGTCAGACCACAGCATAGTTTTCCACTTCCCCTCAGTCCATCTTGAATGGGATCAGCGACCTCTGGTGTTTTTGGATCATGTTTCTCTCTGGTTTCCTCTTTGCATTGTTCACATTTAACCTGTATTTGTGGATGCAGTAATGAGCCGTGTTCACAGACAGTGGTTTTTGAGTCCATGCAGTGATTTCCACTACAGAATTTGTCTTTTAACGCAGTGCTGCCTGAGGGCCCGAAGATCAGAGCCACCCAGTATTGGTTTAGTCCTTGAAGAGAGATGTCTCCAGATTCTCTGAATCTTTTAATATTATATACTGTAGATGATGAAATCCACTAATTATTGGACACATAACACTCAGGAACATTATTCTGAAATGATTGAATTGTTTGCTCACAGTCTGTAACAGAGTGTTGTACCTCCCATCCTTCCTTCTTAAAGACTCGACCTCTTAGAAAGTCTTTTTTGTACCTGGTTCCTGTAAGTGCTTTTTACCTCTTTGGTTTTTCCTTTCTCAACATTTGACCTCTTTGGTTGTCCCTCTCACAACTTTTAGACCTGTTTGGTGGTTGCACTAATAACTTTTTACCTGTAAGGTTGTTTCTGTTACAGCTTTTTACCTGTTTGTTTCAGGAATGGGCATTTTTAGTTATCCCCATGTTCAAATAATTGTACTTTGTAAACACTTTGCAAAAGAGCCCTTCACCCTGCTATGCTTTTCTCATACATTTTCCACTCATCACTGCAGACCAACACCATCAGTTCACTCTTCCACTAAACTTTATGAGGGCATATCTCCTCTCACATTTGTTTTAATTTGCAGGCTAATCGTCTTTGCTCTGGTGTCATCACATTGGCATATGGTAACAGGGCAAGCAAATGCTATGATGCGAGACGGCCTATCATCTGTCTCTGCCATCTCTTCCCTGTGCTTTATGCACATGTGGTTAGGTGTCGGACATGTAATTACAGGATATAAAAATTTAACACTGCATGTTGCACAGCACATTACTGTCATCCTTTTTGACTAAACACTTCCACTTTTACTACTCCCAGCTGATATGATGCATGTACTTGTAAGATAACTGAACTGCCAACCAATGTACGAGTAGTGTAACAATACTTGAGTAATAAAAATTACCAGAAGTTTTCAATTACTTCAGTATTTGTCCCCATCACTAGTTTGGTTTTTCCTGTAAAAATTTTACCTGTTTGGGTGTCCCTTTAACCTTTTTTTTCCTCTTACAACTTTTTACAAACATGTTGCTGGCATCAAAGTTTAAAAATACAGCAATTTTTCAGGGAATAATAACATTTCAATTGATGTGTTGTCTTTGCACATGAGTCTGTTTAATGAAAGTAACGATGATTTCTCTAATACTCAAATATCTTCCCCATTCCTAGTTTAGTTGTTCCTGTTACCACATATCCCTTTACAATTTTTACCTGTTAAGTTGTCAGCCAAAGTTCTTTTTTTTTTTTTTTTTTACGAACATGTTATTTAAAATATGCAGACATTTTTCAGGGAAAAGTAACATATATTAGTCTCAACATTTGATGTGTTGTTTTAGCACATGTCAGTTGAATGAAAGTAACCATGTGTTCTCTATTGCTCGAGTATTCTTCCCCACTCCAGGTTTGGTTGTTCTTGTAACAAATTTATACCTGTTTGGGTACCCCTGTAACAATTTTTTAACAGGTTAGGGTGTTCCTGTAACTACTTTTAAACTGTTTGGTTGCTCCTAAAACAACTTTTTACAGATATGTTGCCGACATCAAATTTAAAATATGCAGATATTTTTCAGGGAATAACGACATATTTCAGTTACAGCATTTGATATGTTGTCTTTCTGTCCAAATAAAATATTTTCCATAGGTTGCTGACTTTCATTTAAAAAATCAATTTTTCTGTCAGTGAAAACAACTTTTTCATCTTTTTGAGTCTATATTGGACTAACATGAACCTGATGAACTTTAAACTAGCTACAGAGGTCCTAAAATAATCAGATTATCTGAGGTGATTAAGGAGGTGAGGAGATGTGTCCTTTTCTTAGTCTGCCTTTACTGTACATCTAAGCGGTGAGCTCACCCCTGCTGGCCATCAAAGGGACTGCAGTTTTCAGACTGTGGGGCTGTTTCCACTTCTTATATACAGTTTGTGATTGTGATGGCCACTTTGTGTTTTGGGTCTTTTTGTCATCACTGTGTAGCATTTTGTTGTTTTTCTTTTTTTTTTTTTTTCATGACCTGGAAACTAGCAGCTAAAATCTAGGTGTTTATTTCAGTGTGTGGACTTTACAGACTGTCCTAATAGAGGATGATCTCTTTCTCTCTATTAGGAACTTTCCTCACTCATTACTAAACATGTTTGAAATGTTGTACATAAAAAACACGTTTTAAGAATTTCTCTTTGAGATAAAATAATTGTCTTTAATGCACTGTTGTTGCTCAGATATTTAGTGGAAATAAACTATTTAATGTTTCTACTGTCTCGCTTTGTACTCCACTTCTGTCAATGCAGCAGATACTCCTCTGTGTATGTTTGTGTGTGAGTGTGCAGCGAAACACTGACATGGAGTTTGCCATAGATGAGTTTGTGACCGTCTTGGGGCGAATCAACAAATGTACAAAAGCTGATTTGTTTATTGTTGCAACGTTTTATGATGTCCTTGTTGCCTACAACATGGACATCATAAAACGAGGTTGTAATATTCCAGTTTTGTATATTGTATTTCGTGTTTTTCTCTGGCCTGGCTGTGTCTGGTGGATGTGTGGTGCATTGATGTCTATATGAAAGGCATATATATATATATATATATATATATATATATATATAGTGTGTCCAGGTTTCTTTGTTTTACTGCTGTCTGATCAGCAGGACTGTTAGTCTTTTTCACCATCAGGGGTCACCAGAGTGTAAAGACTCCCTGACGTGCAAACACTAACCAACTGCAGTCAAACCGCAGATCCCAGTCATACAACTGATCCCAGTTTAACCAGTAAAGATCTGTCCTGTAAGTTCTGCATCATCATCAGCCCACTCTTCATCCCTGGATGAATCCAGTGAGGCTAAGGTTTATGAGGTATTTCGGCATGTTTTTATAACAGCAGCATAAACTGAATTCTGATAAACTGAACCTGATTTTATCAAAGTCTTTGTGTGTTCAGCAGTTTGATTTATATCTGTGAGTTCTGCACTCAGAGTTCCTAATTGGATGGTGAATTGACAGGTGAGAGCTCAGACAGGCAGAGACTTGGCATGGTGCTCATGAGTCCTGAAGGCAGCGATCATGAATGGATCAGCCTAAGGAGCTGCTGCTGCTGCTGCTGGAAACATCTGACAGCTCACAGCAGATCATCACTTCCTCCAGGAGCTGTTCCTGCTTGTCAGTGCCCGATCTTTAACCGGAAAAACATGATCCGTGCCATATTGCTTTTCATATCACATGAAATTAAACTCAGTGAACAAACCCTGAGCTAGACATCAGGGCTAAAAAAATTAAACTTGAGTCCAATCAGAGCTGATTTATGAATGTGTTCGGCTGTTTTACTTTACAGGGCTCAGACTGACTTAACATGTAGCTACAAACACAAATCACAACATGACAGGACATGAACACTGACTGACAGTGTAGAGCATGTCAGAGAAATGCCTACACTCTAACTTTAACCAAACTGTGTTCAATACAGAGCTCCGATTGACCCAAACCCCAAAACAACACAAAATGAGTCTCAAAGACAAGAAAACCTAAGTACACGTGCCAAGGAATAGCGCAATAAAGGGACTATGCAATAACATTTCCCCTCTGCCTGTTGACACTGTGGTTAAAACAGTGTCTCAGGCTAGTCTTCAGAATGGGGAAATGATGACAGATGTGAAGGCAGCCTGACGCACAGCTCCATACCTCACATACAGAAGTGGAGCAACTATCCTGTCCTGCAGAGCAAACAAGAGCATCTCAAAGTTACTCAAATCATATGTGCTAGGTGATTTAAATTGATATTATCCAGTGGCCGATGGCTTTCAGGAACAATGTGACTCTTAGTATTTCTTTGATTGTGGATAAGCCAACTCGGCCCAATCTGAAATGTGCTCAAACCTGGCCTGGTTCCTACTAATGTTCTCTATGAATTTTCTCCTTTTTCCATCTTTGTGAATTACTTGAGTTATCACCGTGCTATTGCCACAGTTTGAAATAACAAAATGTTCACCTGTTGTTTACCTGCTGTCAGATGGAAAAACAGGTCAGTGATGAGTTTCTGTTTCTGTCTGAGATATCAGCTGGTTCAGAGACTCAGGTCAGAGACTTTCAGTGTGTCAGCCTCTTACCCTGCTTTCTGCTGCTGTTTGGGGAGAAAACATAATCAGTGCACACATTGACTTTCGAAAGAATCAAAGAAATAAGCCAACTCTGAATATTTTTTTTAATTATTTTTACAAATAATTTATCTGTTACAAAGACAGTTTTCCCAGCTAAAATCAAAAAAAAAAAAAAAAAAAAAAAACACTTTAAGATCCATTTTTTTTCCTTTAACAAAACATGAATAAACTGCCTCTTCACACCAAGGTGCAGATCAAACTGAAAAAAGAAAGAAAACTTATCTTTGGGTTTGAAAAAAGGAAAAAGTTTGGCATAAGTGCTTAAGAGACAATATCATAGATTTTAAAATAAGTTTAAACTACAGTTAAATTTGGCTTTAAAATGGCACTTGGATGTGACAGAGGAGGTCATCAATACAAATTCAGTCTTAGTTTAAGGCACTGATGCATGGCAGTGTTTCACAATGTGGAAAAAAAAGATAGGAACTTGTCCACAGTTAAGAAAGAGAAGTAAACGTTAGAAACACCATTACAGAGTAAAGCTGGGGACAATGAACCTCCAGCCAAATCCAAAAACACCAGGAGAACAGACAGGCCGTGCTTTGATTGGCTGTAACCTGTTTTTTTTTTATCTGTTTATAGTGCTGTAACAGTTTAGAGCATGTATACGTTTCATCTTTGGTACCTCACGTTAGGAATCAGCGCGAGTGATTTGCAGAATCATAGTGATTGTCTCCAAGAGGGAGTGTCCTCAAACATCAAACCTACATTCCAGTTGTCAGAAAACATGGCAGTCTGTGATTTCTCTTTATCAACTGTTCCTGTGGTGTCCTGACACACCTTTTCCCCTCACTCGTTTCCTTGCTGACTCTGCAGGTTGTACACAAAAACAGCGTTCCTGAAGCCTTGTACGCAGCATGCCTTAAATGCAGAGTGCCATGAATTCACTGTGCCTTGAATGCACCATCCCCTGAGTGCATTGTGCCCTAAACGCACTGTGCTTTGAGCCGCCGTGCCTTGAATAGACCGTGCCATAAATGCATCGTGCCATGAAGCTCCCAGTGGCTTGAATGCACCGTGGCTTGAATATACTGCGCCTTGAGCTCACCGTGCCGTCAAATTATGGTGTTAAATGGACTGTGCCTTAAAGCACCATGTTACAAGCACGCTATGCCATGAACGCACCGTGGGCTTGAATGCACAGAGGCTTCAGCGCACTGTGCCTAAAAATCATGATGCCTTGAATGCGGTGTGCCGTAAAGCACCATTCCATGAGCACGCGTGTCATGAACGTACAGTGCCATGAACTCACCATGGCTTGAACGCACCGTGACTTAAATGCACCGTGCCTTCAGTGCATTGTGCCACGACAGCACATTTCCTTGAATGCACCATGCCTTAAAGCACCATGCAGTAGCTTGATTTGAGGACCTTTCCCTATCTGGTGCTCCGCTCAGACTCTCATTGTCATGGAGTAAAGAGCTCAGAAAGGATGAGGGAACTGTGTGGTTTACACAGAAAAACTAAAGACAGAGGTGAATACAATCTATGAAGCTATACTTACAGAAATACAGGTGATTCATAGAGTGAGGAAAGGCTTCAGGGCTCATACTAACATTATGTACAGGTTAAGCTCCACCCCCATGTTCTAGACACAAAGCATGCAACTTGATTCATGAACCTGCGTTCAGGAAGGGGGAGGAGAAACACCGCTTCTTCTCGTTGGTGTTTTGTGAAACAGCAAACAAACAGAGTCCATGCCAGTCTGAGAGTTCCCATCAGACGCAGAGTGGTGGCCTGGCACTCTTCCTGAATCCAACACCACGCTGCCACACCAGAAGAAAAACATCAACATCAGACCAGCCACAGGTACAGCAGCACCTGTGTGTGTGTGTGTGTGTGTGTATGTGTGTGTATGTGTGTATGTGTGTATGTGTGTATGCGTGTGCATGTGTGCTGTCACACTGCGAGGCCACACTTGTAATACTGCAGCGGGAACAGTGAGGTATCACCGGGGTCAAAGGTCACTCGTCCAGCAAACACAAAGAGGAAGGTGACCCCACGCCTCTGCCACTCTGAGGTGAGGTATCAACTGCCGAGCCTTCAGTGGATGCCATCTACAGCCCAGAGAGGTGGAGAAGAAAAGACAGGAAACAGGAAGTAGGATGTGAGAAGACCACTCCCCTCTTTCAGTTCAGACACCAGAGTGAAAAGCAGAGAGGAAGCTCTCTGATAGGATGTGGAGGGCAGGGAGGGAGCAGAGCCCTGCAGCCTGGTTGGTCAGAAGTGCCGCGGGAACTCGCACTGTTCACAACGGTTCAGGGCTGGATGGTTGAGGAAGGTGCACGCCGTGCAGCTCCACTGCGTCCCCTCATCCTCTTCAAGGTCAGCAGCGCCAGGCTTCACTACCTTACTGCCCACATCTGTGGAAGGGGGGAGAAAAGAGGTCACTGTGGGGAATATGTGCAAATCATTCTTACATGAAGTTGAAGTCCACCCTCCTGCAGACTCAACATGAGGTAAGACGGGTTTAACAAACTGACAGAAGAACCCAGAAACAGTTTCATAACATCTGTCTGAATGCAGAGTGATGGATGATGAAATAAACAGATAGAGGGATAGAATAAAAGGAGGGAGAGAGAGAAATCAAGGGATAGAAGGATAACATAAAGAAAGTGGAGGGATGGATGAGTAAACGGAGCACGAAGAGCAGAGAATGGAAAATAAGGAGACAATAGGAGACAATAAATTTTACAAATGATGAGTGTGGGATTAAACAGCAGGACAGTAACCCTGAATTTCCACCGCATCCTGAACGGCTCCAATCCAGATGCGATTTTCGCCGTCAGCCAATTCCTACCAGATCTGTTTGTGAGGCGAATTTTGTGGTGGATTACGGACAGCGGGAATCGTGAGAACTCACAGGAATCCGCGGATTAACGTGCAGTAACGAGTTGTCTCTATGGCCACATAACTATATATGCAGTAGATTGTGTCCTTCCAGAGGAGGAAATCTACTTCTAGACTTTTAGAATCTGCATCTCCTCATCCATGGTGTAAACAGGGTGAAATGCTGTCAAAAAACTTGTTGGTCCCGATCCTTTGCATGGTGTGGAATATGATCTGCCTGAAACACGTAGTGTTTTATTTTGAAAAGAAGCCGGATGTCTTATTTTGTGTCTGTGCTCAACTTCCTTTCCAGCACAGGTTAATCTGTGCTGAATTTATCTGGCATGCTCCGGCGTCCCGAAAAAACAAAACAAAACCTTGGAATCAGCTGTTGAGTCCGGTGATCTGCAGCTGAACGGAAAGAATCCGGTGGAAATTGACACATTAACTTGAATGGTTACGATCAGCTACGATCAGTGAATACGGCCTTTTAGTAGCCGTTCCGGTTTGTTGTAGGTGTCCCCCTTGTATATAATATCATAATGCTACGAGTAATGATTATTTGAAATCTCTGAAGAGTCTCATCTTAATGTACACACCCCGGCACGAGCCCCTGTGGCCCTTTCAAAATTGTGGAAGTAATTTGAAGGCTGTTAGCAGATTAGTCTGTGAGTTCTGAACAGGTTTATAAAGTCTGTAGGACAGGTTCGTCTGTGAGTTATAAACAGGTTATAAAGAAGTTGAAAGCAGGATAGTTTCTAAGTCACTGACAGGTTTCTGGATGCTGTAGGGGCGTCAATTTGTAATGTGTTAACAGGTATATGAAAGCTGTGGACAGGTTGGCATTTGAATCATGAAGAGCTTTTCAGGGATGTAGTCTGAAAGTCATTTACAAGTTTGAAAGCCTGTAGTGAGGTTAGTCTGTCTATCAGATATTAAATGGTTTATATATACTCCCACACTGTAGGCAGGTGACCACCTGTTCATAAGGACAGTACATGTTAGTGTGAGTTATGAACTGGTCTATAAAAGCTGCAGGCAGGTTAGTCTGGGAGTTTGAACAGGTTTAGAAATATTGCAGGTTAGATCTTTCAAACTTGATTACGGATAAAATACCTTTGGGTTTGGGAGGGACAGGACCAAGGAATCCAATGTTGTCATAAAAATTATGAATGGCGCTGGGATTAAAGTGTGGTCCTGTAAATGACAGACATTACAATGATTCACTTTTTAAATATAACACACTAAAAAAATCTCACAGCAAATCTGACCGCACCAGTAAAGCACAAGCTTTATACCAGTTAGACTTCAGAAAAGGGTTGATTTAAGATTTATTGACAGCTTTATTTCAAGCCTGTAACATACAAATTGACAAAATGTTGCTTGTGGAAATTGAAGAATTAAAGACTTCTATCTCATAGTTCATGGCTGATGACATTAGGAACAATTCAATCTGCTACTGTTGGTTTTTAAGCAGCACTGATCTTTTTTTTTTCAGTATTAAAATGTTTTCATTAACCTTTTTTATAATGACACAATAAAAAACAACAGAAAAAGCCCACAACCCCCAAATCCCGTGGATAAATAAAATAAAAAAATAAAGACAGGAAACAAATGCTTCAAGAAGGGACCCCATGATTCTTCCTATTCTTTCAAAATCTTCTTTTCTACAACCATGCCCATGAAAAGAGCTGTTTGGCTGTGTTAAGGGAGCAGGAGAGTGTCCTCTGAAGCTCCAAAGAGAGACAAGTTTCTGTCAGGAGAGTGAGAGAAACCTCTGATACATCCCAGAGAAAAAGAAAAACTTCTCATCCAGAACTGATAAAATAATGGACAATCCCACAATAAACGCAGTAAAGTACCACCTTTTGAATGACATTTATGACCTAATAGAACTGAATTAACCTGTGTCTACAATTGACTGAAAAACTATGAATACAGGACAGTGCCGTCCTCCATCTTTTATCAGACAACACAGCATTAATCTCTTTCCTACAACTTCTTATCACAATTAGCTGAATCCTCAAAGAAATATTTCACAAATTTAGTGATAAGTTTTCTTCTAACTCTCTGGTGAAAGAGAGAAAAATTCCATCAGAGGGTGTCTCTCACAGGTTGACTCAAAGTTAGGTGTGTTTTCTTTCACCAGTTGCAGAAGTTGCACATAGTAAAATAAATGTGAATGAGGTCGATTGTACTCTAAACTAAGTTGCACAAAGGATGCAGACATGTTGTCCAAATAGAAACCTCCTACACACTTTGATCGTTTCTCACACCACAAAGCAAAGTTATTGTCCATGGTTCTGGTTATGGCAGACTGGTGTGTGTCTTGAGATGACTTTTTCTTAATTTGGTTCAGACAACAGGACTTTGACTGGTGAAAGGTTGGGACAGAGTAAGGAGGATGATGACATAGAGTACATGGTTGTATCAGGGATGAAAGTTCTCATTTTAACCACAGGGGGGCAGAGTTTAGTGATGCATGGTCTGGAGATTCCCATTGCCAGAATGCCATTGCCCTGGCATTGGCAGCCCAATAGTGATCTTTAAATATTAGAAGACCTAAACCCCCATCCTGGGTTGACCTGAATATATATGTATATATACATATTGTATAACGTTTATTGTGGACATACTTACAAACAAGCCAAGTAATCATAATTCATTTGTCTATTCTTCATCTCACATCCTTTTTTACTTTGACTTATAAATAGTAGATGAGATGAGATTCCAGACAAACATATATTTTCCTTGAGGATCAATAGTTTTTGTATTGTATCCTTAGAAAATGGAATTTTGTATATATCTGTCTAATATTCAGATCTGTTTGATGATCTGAAACATCTAAGTGTGCAAAAAAAAAAACAGAGGAAATCTGTTGGGGGCACTCCCGCCCCCCTGACACTGTATTTAAATATGAAGCCTGAACTGAGCTCATTATGAACAGTTTATCTACAGGTTTTACTCTTAGTTAAAACCTGTACATGCCTGCAGTTTGAGGCACACTAAGTGAACTGGCCATCTGAGAATCCTTTGAACACAACAAGCTGCCAGGAGGGCCATAAAAGCCTGTTATTAACCAGCAGCAGGATGTCATTCAGGAAGGAGTGATTGTTAACGGCACAATGTCAGCAGCCGACTGACAGGATGTGAGCTGGATTAACCCTGTATCAGATCTGACCCCCAGACTTGCATGGATATAAACTGTGTTTCACAATATCAGCCAGCACAGAGAACTGTGATAACAGACTGTATTGAATATCAGACAGTCCTACCTCGGGTCTGGATGAGATCGATCTCCTTGGTGAGGCAGTCAATGTCGATCTGCAGCAACCTGTTTTTACAACGTAACTGCTTCATCTCCTCGATCTAAAAGAAACAGACAGACAACAGTCAGTCTACAAGACAGAAAATCTGATAAAGATGAACATAAAACCATTATACAAACTCGGAGTGGGAATCACTTGTGGCCCCATGACACGGTATTATCACAATGCTTGGGCTACGATACAATATTATTGTGGTTTTTCACATTTTGCAATAAAGTGAGTATTGCGATACAATATATTGTGATTTGTACATTTTTTTTAACTGTTAAGCTAATTTAGCATTTGTCTTTCCTTTATGTTTCTCTTACTTATGCTGTATTTTATTTTCATGTAGCACATGATGTCTTGCAAGCCTAATATGTCAGGTCCATCTCATTTGTGCCCTGTTTGCATTCCTAATGTCTTTCCTCCGCTGCTGCTCGACTCCTCTCTGGCAAGAAAGAGCACGACCACGTAACACCTATTTTAGTGACCCTTCATAAGCTCCCAGTCTGTTTCCGCGTTGATTTTAAAATTCTTTTAATCGTTTTTAAAGCCCTCAATGGTCTTGTCCCTCCTTACCTGTCCAAGCTCCTGTATCACCACTCCCCAGCCAGAGCCTTAAGGTCCTCTGACCAGTTACTGCTGAACAGACTCAAGTCTAGAGAAAACCAGACTCAAGTCGAGAGGTGACAGGGCCTTTTCAGCGGTTGCCCCTAGACTGTGGAACAGTTTACCTGGCCATATTAGAGCCTCTCAGACCTTAGAGTCTTTTAAATCATCTTTAAAGACCCACCTTTTCTCCCTTGCTTTTGATAAATGAGCACACAGGAATCAGAGACACTGTAGCTTTTATTCTTTTACTGTCTGTATTTTATTATACTGTTTTAATTTGATTTTTTATTATCCATCTATTTATTTACTTCTTTTATTTATCCATGTACAGCACTTTGTTTGACTGCTGTCTTTTAAAGGTGCTTTATAAATAAATATTGACTTGACTTTCCTCAGGTGCTGCTATATTTGTTTTAGTAACTTTCTCCTGCTCTATGATGTCACCTCTACCAACCTCACTGGACAAACAGTTGATTTTAATTTTCCATTATCATAGATTTGACTTCATAGTAACAGTTAATATGAAAAAATCGACACTTGGTAAATGAGACGATATGATATATCACCAGACAAAATATCACAATACTATGCTGTATCGATTTTTTCTCCCACCCCTAATACAAACTAGTGCTGTCAGTGTGTCAGTGATAAAGTGATGAATCAAAACATTATTTATGTGACCTCTCTGTTTCAGAAGATAATTTAGCCTCCTTCAGCTAAAAAACATCAAATGATAATGGAGCAGGGGATAACAGAGGCTGGGTGGTTTAAGCGCCCCACATACAGAGACCATTAAGACTTGAGCTTTCATAAGCTTGACCTGTTCAGCTTTAACATGAAAAAGAGACTTCATGGCGATAAATACATGTTTCAAATGACTGCATTGTCTTCACTGTAACAGAATAATACTTTAGAAATGAAGTTCACAGCAACATATCAACTCATCAGTGAATCTGACTGTAATATCTTATAAATGAAGCTTACCTGACTGTTTATATGTTATAAATGATTGTCAGTAACTGTAATGGTTAATAACACATCTGTATGTTATGAGTCAAACCCACTCTGACATATGACCATGAATGAAGTAGATGGTAACATATTGGTATAATAATGATAATAAATGTGTGCATTTGTCTTCCTGTGTATAACTCACTGAGGGGATCTGGGAGACAGAACTAGATCTCTCCAGCCGTCTCCTCGTCAGGTCGTTCTCCATCTCATTCACTTCCTCTTTTAGCTTCTCCAGCTTCTTCTTTTTTAGCTCCAGCTCATGCCACAGCCGGTCCATGCGGGCCTTCTGATGGACCAACAGTGCTGGACACAGCACAAACACACAAACAAAGAGAAAGAAAGTAAATGAATAACCTTCAAACACGGAAATAAAATCAGGGGAGTGATTTTTGGCTCTGACACTAACTAGTCTCTGCAGACACTAGTCAAACCAGTTTAATCTTCATCGCTGCATGTTTAAATCGGACATCCTGCTCTCTGTGCTGCATGTATCTGTTGACACAAACAGCAGAATAATCCCATAAGGAACGTGCTGCAGGCTAACACTGAGCACAGGACCTGCTGCAGCGTGTTTCTCATAATTCAACATCACTCCTGTATCTCTTGACAGGTTTCAACACCTCCCATGACCCACCCCGTCTTTACGACTCACAGTGAAAAACCCAGCACACTGGATGACGGCTCAACCTATAGAGCCGTCATCATCTCCCTGTAAATATCTGAAGACAAAAACATGATGTTACTGAGAACATCTGAGGATGGAGGCGTTCTGGCTTCAAATGAGGCTGAGCTGGTGCCTGTTGTTGTTGTATGGAAACAGCAGCTCTGGATCAACTCAGCACTTTCTATAAGCCTCGTGCTTTTGGGGATTTAAAGAACTGTACAATGAGAGAGAGGACAGCATCACATAAAAGTTTCAAATACGCATGTGTAGGGGAAGGAAGCTCTCAGAACAGAGACATACCACCAAATATGACTTACTGCATGAAATAGCAATGATCTTCGACTAAAGTTGCCCTGGCTGGACTGAGTTAGCAGTTTCTGAAGATGATGCAGGTCAGTTTGAGTTCTGACAACTATCTGACAGAACAGTCTGCAGGTACATAATATCAAAAAGGTTTGATGAGTGTCGTTACAGTCAGAGCTGCTACACAAGCCCTCAGTCCTCTTTACAGGTTGACATCCACATCTGTACCAGTTACTGAAGAAGCTTAACCCAGCTTAGCTTGCAGAAACAGTGAGCACTAACACACAATATTTACAGGGCAAGTTCAGTACATATAAAAATGATGCTGGTGGTTCCAGGTTTAAAGGGATATTCCGGCGTAAAATTAACAATCATCATATGAATCAGTTTGCACTGCAGTTCTTCTGCCTTAGCGTCTTAGTCTGATCGCATTTCCATGAAGTAATGATCACAAATGTTCTTCCTTGACCTGCGAAACTCCGCTGCACTCGGTGATCGACTCGTCAGGGCTCCCCCACAACCAAGCGGCTGCTGGAGGAGAGTAGGTGAGTTGTGTTTGGTCTCTTTGCTAAAGAAATTAGGCAAAGCTAAAAAGATGTTCGATGGCTAGTACTAATGCTGGGACCCTATATGTACTGTTGATGAAGTTAGGTGCTGTTCTGAGCATTATTTGTGGCTATAGAGTGGCTGTGGAGACGTAGGCCGCTGTGTATTACTATCATGCGGTTGTTACTAAAGTTGGTTTAACTAGAGAAGCAAACAGTCAGCCACATTCACCTCTGGAGGGGGTGTCTAACTCTGTGTTATGGTGTGTTTGACCCTAACTTAATTTTACGCCAGAATATCCCTTTAAGTTTTTCCAAGTTTGAAAGGTGTAACAGTATGTATTATGTTCAGTATATGGCAAGATGTTTTAATCCAGAGCAGATTCAACAGTGGGACAGGGGGTGTATGTAGTGACTGCCATCACTATATTCTTGCCATCTATCTCAACTTCAGAGCAAATGTCAAGATATTAAAACTTTTAAGTAACAAGGTACTAGTTGAAAATTGACCAGAATAAAATCACAAACATCAAAGATTGACGATATAAGTTAAGAAAAAAGTCACATATGTACAAGAACAAAGTCATGATATTAAAGAATGAAATCACATAAAAAACAAGTCATAATCCCAATCTGAAAACCTTCAAAGTAAATAAACCATGTAAGTAAATTTATACCTCAATTAAGCATTAAGGACTCTGTTCGTAGTTTGTGGGCACGAAATCTTCAAATAAAATTCAAGAGGAGGTATTATGCATTTTTTTCTGATCCTCCTTTTCTTCTTGTGTTCTTGTCTTGTCTCCTGCCCAGCATATTCCAATCCCGTGTGCATGGTCAATTTCAACCTAGAGGAGGATTAATGCCCAGAGGTGGAGGTGCTGAGATGAATTTGCTCAAGAAAGCACTCATGCCGTTTTTCTCCACTCCAGTATCCCATCAAATCAAAGGTAATTGCATCTAGCACTATCTTCAGCTGAAGCCAGCCTGTCCATCAGACATACTGTGTGTCTGTTTTGGTCACTAAAAAATTAATTTTCTTGCTAGCTTGCTTGTCCTTGAGCTTACTTACTCCCCTTTTTCACTTTAGTAATACAAATAATGAGGGACGTTAGCTTTGTATCGACCAAACACATAGTTTGGCAGATTTCTTTCAGGTCTGCAGTGTCCCCCAGAAGTTTTAGTCTGAGCCATCTCTGTGAAGCAATCCATGGACTTCCTTGTTGCTGTGTCTTTACTAACTGTTGCTGCCTCGTCTCTTGGCATGTGGAGCTGAGTTTGAATAATTGTAATTTTTTTGTTGCATGGCGTCTATTAAGTTTTATATTCTTCAGACAAATTTTGGTTTCACTTAACCTGTGTGTAATATAATTTGATATCCAAACATTTTTGAGGATTAATGAAGGAAATTAACCCAAAGTGAATGAGAGCTGAAGTCCTGGGCTGCCATCACTTTCCCCTGCATCACAACTCCCACACTTTGAAGATTAAAGTTGCTGAAAGCTTTTGATTGTGTCAACCGCTAGATAGGTTTCACCATTAAAAAATAATTAGTTTTTAGCTCAGCCATGCATACTTGAACCTGATCCAAATGCACCACACATATTGAAAAGTCAAGTAGTAAACAAATTTGTATGGCAATACTTCAACTTTATCATGGCACCCTCCAGTGGCAGCAGGAAATGTACTTAACTCCACAAGATGTGAGTCCAAAACCAATGGACATACCTACACCCTTTTTTGCTCAGGTTAACCTTGCATGCTTACCTCGATGTGTGTGAAAAACTTTGAAACTGCCTTCCGCATACTGTTGTCAAATACAGTATGTGACAATGGCCGACTGGCAGCCATAATTTCAGAAACAGAACCGAAATCATTAAAAGTGAAACCATGCCGAACCCTACTTCTAAGAGGTCCCAGTCTGAGCACATCCATCTTTGGATCCATCCGAAGTTCCGAAAGCCTTTATATCTAAAGGCTTTTGTACAAAAGTTGAACACGGTATTTTGTTGTTGATTTTTACACCAAACATTTCTTTATCCAAGCTCATCACATGCTTTTGTTTGTTTGCAGTCTGTTTCAAGGCACTCCTCAGTGTCTCTTTAAAGGATGATTTTCTCTGTCATTTAACTCTGGTGCTCTTAAAAAGTTTCATTTAAATTTGAATCACTACTGCACTTAATCATGAAGTGATACTCATATTGGGGCTGGTTTGTCTGTTACTGTTGCCATAAAGGATGATATCAAGTGTCCACACATGTTGCTTCTCTGGTTTTCCTACTTTCCCTTCAGTCCTCCTCTGTCCAGACAGTATTACGGCCTGTGGGCATGTGTGACTCAAAAGGAATCTAAGTTTGATCAGAGCAGAATATTGTTTGACAGCTTTCAAGTGTGTGACAGGTCAAGTGTGCTCACCGACATGTGTAGGTACGGCTGGGCAATAAGGGAAAAAGTTTATCACAATATATTTTTTTCATATCAGTCGATATTGATATGTATCACGATATGAAAAAAACAATCTCAAATGTGCTCTATTACTCTTAAATGAAATGTAACATGTACTCAACATAATTTGCAGTGCACATTACTCTGCTTCATGTCCGACCTCAAAAACAAAATACCTCCACACCACCCATGTTTCGTGCCAGTGTCGTCGACAATGTCATCATCTGTTGAGCCTTCATCTGCATTTCTGCGAGGGGTAGCACTCATTTCTTTTTTTTTCTCACCGACAGTGCTGTCGGCTTCACGTGCTAAAGTGCTATGGTTGCGTGAAGCTGCAGCCTGCTACTACACAGTTGTTTGCTACTTGGTTCTAATTCAGCACATGATTGGTTCAGCCAACCCAGAGCAACTCCCCTTTTCATTGGCTATTTGTATAGTCTAACAAAACATGGCAGAATGCTGACTAACAAAAAGCATATTGATCATGTTATCGGTTTTATCGCCCAGCCCTATATGTAGTACGAAAATTGTAGCTACAAAACCATTTTCATTGCCCATATTTTCTTAAAACCACCAAAGAGATGATCACTTCTACAGGTAATGTTCTCAGCTCACTCATCATGTTAGCAGAGTGGACCTGTCAGTTCAGAGATCATTACCTTTACAGGTGTGGTACTGGGGTCACTCACCTGTACAGTTGTGGTTCTGGGGACCCACACCTTGAAAGTAAAGGGGATTACCTGTGGAAGAGTGGTTCTGGGGTCTCTCACCTTACAGGTTGAGAGGGAATACTTGTACATGTGTGGTTTGGGGGTCTTTAAACTTGTAGGTAAGGGGAACCTGTGCAGCTAGGTTCTGGGGTCACTCACCTTGCGTGTAGGCAGCATCGTCGGTGCCCATACTGAGCCTGCGGGGCTCGCTTTGCCTCTCGTGGTGTGGGGACAGCGGGTCTGAGAGGTGCAGGGGGTCTGGCTCCACGTAGTGGTGGTCTGAGGGCAGGCTAAGGAGATTGTTGGGCTCAAACGTGGGGGACACCACTCCAGGGGACACGGCGGGGGGCTTATTGGGGGACACTGTGATTTTAAAAGTATATTTGGTATTTGGCTGAGTCACCACCACACGCGGGGACAACGCCGTGCTCGCCCCACCCACAGAAGAGCGAGACTTGGGAGGGTGGTGGTGGATGTAGGCAGGGCCCATGCTGACCTGTGCCCCCGTGTTTCGGCCCCCCGAGGGCCCCTGCAGGGGAGGGTTGGCTGAGATGTAGACTGTGGGAGGGTTCCTGCCCCCGCCGTCGTCTCCAGAGGTGTTTGCAGAAATGTAAAACTTTTGCTGGGAACGGGAGCCGACTGAGGTTATGGCGGCCTCCTCAGAGGGCGCAGTAGCAGCAGTGGGTGGGCTAGGGGAGATGTAAACGGTGGGTTGGCTGCGGCTCAGGCCTGGGCCTCCAATAGAGAGAGGAGTGGTGGGGACTGGGACCACTCCGGTGGAAGTCGAGGAGGACGGGCAGGAGGAGGATGTGGAGGAGGAGCGGGGCCCACTGCTGGTCCGCAACGTGGCCGTTGTGGTCGTGGAGTTGTTCCTCTGAGGAGATTCGAGTTTGATCTCAATCTGGTTCTTGCGAGGGCCGGTGGAGATGTTCTGGATGTTGTACTGACTGATGCCGGACAAAGCCGAGGGCATGATGGAGGAGGCCGAAGACGAGGAGGTACAGGAGGAGATGCCAGAGGAGCTGGCTTGGCTTCCAGTTGGGAGGATGGAGGGGGCCTGGGGGTTTGTAGGGGAGCTGATGGGCATATAAACGTGGGAGGTCTGGTGACCCTGGGTCTGTGAGGTATGTGAAGAGGAGGCATGCTGGGGGCCGGACCAGGAGCTGGACAGGCAGGGCGGGTGTGAGATCTGGTAGATCTGCTGCTGGGGCTGGGAGGTGGGGCTGTACTGGGCCCGGCTACCCTGCTGCTGGTTCTGCCGGCTGGTACCAGACTGGCTGACATAGGGCCTGATATAGATGGAGTTCCCCTGAGGGCTGCTGTGGCCCGACTGTGGCCCGCCGTGTATGTGCAAAGACGTTGGGGTGTTGCGGCCGGTCTGGATGTTGGGGGCCAATGTCACAGTGATGGGGTTGAAGCGTGGCGCCTGCCCTTTGATGCCCAGAGGGTACAGTCCAAGGTGCTGTGGAGGCTGGGGTCTGCGAGTGGGCTCCATCACGCCAAAGACATTGAGGTTGGAAGGCACCTGCACAGGAGCTGACTGCGGCTCCTGCTGGAAGAAGTTGCTGTCTGGGGCAGGGCTGGTCGGCAGGGGCCCGTCACTCAGACTGTGTGCGAGAGTCCGACTGCCGTTCATCCTCACGCTGCCTCGAGCCGGGGCCACGTGCACATTCTGAGACTGCAGGCCCAGGTTCAGCTGGGTCATGTGATTACGCAGCTGAGCGTAGCTGGGGTCGTCAGAAAAGCTGAGGTTCCCTTCTTCAGTGTACGGGTAACCCGGACTCACCTTGGACAGGTACTCACAGCAGGCGTCCAAGTTGTTGTTGTTCTGAAAAGAGAAAAGAGAATCAAAGTGAATCTGGGAGAGTTTGCAGTGTCTCGTATCTGAACAGCTTCAAAGCGGAGTCTGTCTTGACCATGCTAAGGGTTTACTGTTAGTGACATTCATCCGTGTGTGGTAAAAAATATCATATTGCTGACGGCTGTGAAAGACCTTTGCCTCTCCTCAGCATGTGTGAAACAGAGTCTATATTATTCAGAGTACGACCGTAAGGGTAGCCCTCAGCTGAAAAAATAAAGGATCCGTACTGAGCGTGCTCCGTCATCATCGCCCACAGGATGCGTATTTGGAGCGTAGCAGCAGCGTAGTGTAGCCCTGGTCAACTGGGCTCAGTATAGAGGAAACAACATGCTCACATCAGGTTGTTTTTCCATTCTGTGGTCGATTTCCTGCTAATTTGGATATAATTCAGTGACTGTTGAACCTTTACTGTATGTAAAAAAGCAACATGATTTGAAAGTTTCATTTTTTGCAAGTTGACTCGTGTTTAATAAAGTAAACTATGTTCCTTTATGCTGTGCTGTTACCTTCAGACAGAGTTAGCAGTTAAAAGTCCTGTTGGGGTCCACATGGATCAGGTATTGACCGTCGGATTGTTCTGTTTTACTGATAAATCCATAACCAGGAAGTATTTCTCATCTACACAAACTGATACACAGTCGGGAGCCCGCATTTGGTTTTATTTTGAAATACCGAATGACATACGCGGTGCACGACATCCTGTCTGGAACGATCTTCTCTGTGTAGATTGACGCCTTTTGGAAGCATTGAGCAAAGAAAATAGACTCGGTGTGTGTCTTTAGCAGTGCTGCACTTGATACGATTCTGATGCGGAGCTGTGTAGGATCTGATGCCTGTCCTAAGTGCGATGCTGCATTGATTAGAGTGGCATGATGCATGATACGCAACGCTGACATAATGCGCTCAATACGGATCCTGTATGTTTTAGTGTTTAGAGATGAACAGATATAAAGAATAATCTTAAGATCACCAAAAAAAAATTAACACTATCTACCAAAAGACAGAAGGACACTTCATTTCAGGTATAGAATCTAAAAACTTTGGTGCTGTGCACAGGAAAATGACCAAACTCTGCTATATCACTTAATGTCACTTAATGATATTGAGTGCTGTAATGATGTAAAGGACATTGGGGCAACACAGAAAGGCAGCACAATATCATCACAATATGATTGGGGGGCCCAAAAGTGTAATCACAATTAATATCTAATTAATCGCCTCATAGCCCAGTATTAACTGTAACGCAGTCTCACCTGTAACACACACTGGGAGACCACACCCTCTGGGACTTCAGGGAACTTCTGGCGCAGGTCGTGTAAAACCTGAATGTCAATCTGGTGGCTTCCCTGGGCCATTCGTCTGTTGCCAGGTGAGGACTCGTCTTCTTCAGGTTGCTGGGCGTCAGTAGAGGCAGCAAACTGCCGTCAACCTGAACATGGTCTGATTGAAAAACAGAGGAAACACAAACATCAGAACATCAGTTTCTTTGTACATGAAAACAGACTGACAGGAAACCAACGGGACAGACAGAGAGAGTACAGGAGCTACAGGAGATGTTGCTGGGTCTGAGGATGTGAATGTCAGAGGTGAGAGGACAGAAATCAGCCCTGCAAACACCCTTAAGAGGGTGATCACAGGAGGAGTACCAGGGTCTGCACAGATGGGTCATTTTCAGAGTTACCAAAGTCACTTTGATTATTCAAAGTCGCATGTGGTTATTAATTCCCAAAGAGCAATGATCATTGGACAGCTGGAGGAGAAAAAAAAACATTCTGATGGGACAAACGTCAGATTCTGAGAGCTGCCAGTGCAAAAAACATTGTTTGTGGACTCAGGCCAAAGGAAAAGAAAATGTTTCAATGCTCAGATATTACACTGCTAAAGCATAAGAACTGACAACACATCAACTCATGAACATGACCTGGTTATTTTCTGTGTGACCCGCTGGTACCAGTTGAGAAATCTCAGACACCATGTCAACAAAATCTGCTGTTTGGTTTTACTTCCCCCACAAAAGTGTGATGATCAGCAAAGAGAGTACCTGAATTCAGAGCAGAGGAGGTGGATTTCATATTACAATGAAGTGAATTACTGTCCACGTCCCCTCTGCAGGTTAAATCTGCTGAAAATGAAGCCTTTGCAGTGTTCAACTGTAAGCACTGCTGCAGACCATAAACATGATCAGTTTGACCTGCAGGGCTAGCATACATGCTAAAAGCAGCTGTTCCTGCACAGAGCAGCAGTTCATTGTTCAACCGCACAAACGCTGTGGGAAAGGAAATTCACAGTTTGGCAGCAAACCAACGAGCAGGTCACTAGTGTGGTAGAATTGTTTCCTGGACTCAAAAAGGAAAAGTCCAGCCGCAGGGTTGGTATGGGGGTCAAATCAGCCTCTCTCTATGAACCCTCCTAAAATGCCCACATTAGTTAGAGACAGGAAACATGAGGACAAACAATCAACAAGAGCCTTTCAAAGAAACATTAACCCAGCACCTGAAGTCCAGGCTGCTACTAGAGCCTTCAAACAATTACTAGAGTTATACAAAGAGGCTAAGTCACAGCTCTTCTGTTTTTAGGAGTTGGCATCTTTAAAGACCTACTCTGATGAAAATCATGTTTTTCTTGTTGTCCGCATGTTCATGTGGCATTTTTCTGATGCAACAGGACATATCATGAGAAAAATAAGTGTGAAATTGCATTTCTGAGTATTTCTGCATCTAGATTGCTGTCAATCTCTGGCAGACCCAAACAGCAGGTTCAGATTCAGTGAGAGTCCAAACGCCACCCGCCACAGCCCCACAATGCAAGCCAGGCTCAGAGAAGTAGAGAAGACGATCGTGGAAAAAGCGTGTGCATTAGCGGATTGCAATGCTCGCACGAAAACTAATTATGATCTTAACTTTAATCATGTCCCTAAACACATTAGTGTTAGAGAGCTAAACAGCTCCTATGTTACCTGCCACTTCTACTACACCGGCAATGTTAGGTTACAAGCTAGCATGAAGAGGAGTGTGCAGAGCAGCGCCGTCTCTGCCCACGACTCAGAGGCGGATTGCTGATGAGCTACTGGAGCTCTGCAGGAGAAAAGCTCTTAAAATGACACAGGTAACATGATTTTGGCTAAAAACTTCAAAATCACAACTTGAAGACCACTGAGAACACTTTAAGCAGTAAAAAAAAAAAAAAAAGGGACTTTGCGTCCCTGCAGTTATGAGGGTGCATTTTTAAGTCTTTGTAGCTTTCAGTCTCTGTAGCCTGAAGTCACAGCTCTGATGCCTCAAGTTTCTGTTGCTTCAAGCCTCGTCAGTTTTATGTCTCTGCAGCTTAAAGTCACAGCTCTGCATGCAGCTCTAAGTCTCTGTAGCATTAAGTCTCAGCTCTGTAGCTTATAGTCTCTGCAATTTTAAGCTTCAGCTGTGCAGCTTCAAGTCTCTGCAGTTTTAATTTACTGTAAAGTTAGATGGTTACCATCCTCTATCTGCTTCAATAACAGAGAAACTTTCTTACCTCCTCAGAGCAGATCAGCTGAATAACCTCCAACTGTTTTCATTTCCTGCTGACAACAGGAGCCTGCTCTTCGGAGCAAGACATGAAGCTCACCTTGTTTGGTACAATAATAATAATAAAAAGAGTACAACTGCGCAGACTGATGGTAGATCAGACCTGAGCTGATTTCTATTTTGGTGTTCTCATCTCTCAATGTGGTGTCTGTCAGGCTTGATGAATTAAAGCGAACAGTAGTGTAAGGCCCTGTCTTGGTCTCTGTCAAATCTATCCCTCATTCTTTCTGAGCTACTCATTTATAGGCTGCTGCTTGTTCCTCAAGAGCACAACCTGATTCATACATGTCTTTTGATTCTGATCCAGTGACTGTGCAAGCAATATGGTGCCTCCACTACAGAGCAGGAACACTAAACTCTGCATGGAAACTTCACAGAGAGGACCAGTCTCAACAAAAGAGCTCTTAGAGACATCACAGAAGCTGTGAGGGACTGAATCACAGTGATTCCTGACCATCAGGTCAGGTGACTGTACTGAACTCGAGATAAACTGTAACAGAGTCATCAGTGGAAACCTGAATCAGCTCTTCAACAAGAGTGTCTCAAAGATCCTGGAGGGGCCTTCATCAAGGGTTGAGCTGAGAGCTAAATCTGTTAGCTTTTTCAGCTGCATGTTGACTGAGAGACTTTCACTAGTAAATACAGACAATAATACATTCATTTACTGCCAGAACATTTTTTAAACCTGCATGAACTCACCAGACTGAATCAAACATGTCACATTACAAATAAATAAATAAAAACAATACAAACATTAATGTAATATAATGACTCAGTTAGATCTGCTTAAACTCATTAGACTGAGGAGAGAGAGAGAGAGAGAGAGAGAGAGAGATACATTATTCATCTCCAAGAGAAATTTTTTTTTTATCTTCTAGTGGTGGTGGAGGCTGGCTGGAGGTGGTTGAGGGTATCTACAGCCCAAGTTCTTCAACACATTTTCAGACATCATCAAACCTAACAATGAAACATATGCCCTTCCTTATGTTCACGCTTGTACAGAGGCAGACGGCCAATTACCTTTTTTAAAGTTCTTCAAAAAACACACATGGCTTAACTTTTTTTTAATTTTAACTGAAGTTTCTCCTGTTTTACTTTTTTTAATCAACTGTTACATTACAAGAAAATAACCTAAATCAGTGCAAGTCTATTGATCAACCCCTTTATAGGATAACAAATGTAAACATTTCTATATCTACTCATATTCTGTATCACAAGGCAAATCCACTCTGTATAAAAACTAAAGTTAATTACTAAAGTTTCTAAATTTCTGTGGTCCTGGCAGAGCACACATCATCCAAAATATAAAACAAGTTTTATATTCAACATAAATATTACAATTTCAAGTGTCCGAAAATGTTTACGTATGTAACTTTCAACACGGTCTCGATGGTTAAAATATTTCAGAAAACTATATAGTAAGAACATGAACTCTTTAAGATACAGAGCTACACGTGACTAAGACAATTTCTGACAATGGCCAGTAGATGGCAGAGAAGCACCACAAACAAATGCAAATAATAAAACAATCTCCCTCCATATTTTAACGTACATCACTTTGGAACATTTTAACTGAAAACTTTAAGACAACATATAAATTAATTTGTATAATGAGTAATTAATGAGTCTGATGACTTATTTATGTTTTTATTTGCTGTAAAGGGAACCCCATCTATTGTCATGGTGCTAATGTCTACGGCTTAATTTTCATCTTGAAAATATTAAAATACATGCGATTAAGAATCTGTCTGTTAGCAGAAAAAACTTCATTTTAATTGTCATCATTTATCAATGATCGAATAATGATGCAGTTATTGTAAAATGGTCCTGTGACTAAAAATAAAAATTGCTTTGAGTTTATATTCAATAAATATTTAATATAATAATAAATATGAGCCAACACAAAAAATAGCTTTTGAAGCTCAGTGACATTTGAGTCAGCAGTGATCAGCTGAAGAAGCCATCATATCTAAAGGATGTCCCAAAGGAAAGGCAAGGAAAGGATGGTCTTATGCTTGTTTTAATATTTTTATTTTGGTCCCCTCTCGCCCTGCTGCCACGTCTGTGCGTGTGTGGTGGTAGAAACTAAGATGCCAATAGAAAATGCAAGGGATGATGCATAAAAACAACCAAAGAGATAAACCATGGATGAATCGTTTGTCATCTTCTGAACCATCTCAAAACAAGACTTCTTGCCTCTTACAAGTTTTGGGGAAAAAAAAATGCAGTAAATGCAATATGAAGTTTTCAGACCAAAATTCTACTAGTATGTGTGAATTAAAGGAGGATTTCTGTTTTATGACATGACGTCAATCCAACAAGCCTACAGAGTAATACCCAGTTAGTTTTGTGTACAAGGTGAAGACAGTTAAGCTTGTTAACTGTGTTAATGTAGGACTGAGCCAAAGCAATTGAAAATTTCATAGTTTTCATATTTACAAAGTTTTCATAGTTTAATTGAAATCAATATTCACTGCACTGTGCTGACTACACCGCCCGACAAAAAGTTTTTGGCAGAAATGAAGAGAAAAAAATTCACACGGTTATCTTTTTTCGGGATCATGTTGGGTGGGTCAGGCTGCCTCCGTTTGCTCGGCACTGCCACTAACTCACCACGTCCACCATGATGACCGCTGTCAGTGAAGCTGTTTCTTCTTCGTCAAAACTATGCCAAGCAGTTTGCTGGACATGCTGGTGACTATGGGGAGCGCACCCAAACCTGACCAGCTAACTAACTGCATGACACACTGGTGAATATACGGAAATGCACCCAAACGGACACGCTCCAGCTTTCCTGGTAGTGAGCGCAGACAGCTACACACTGACTTAGAGATGCAGCAGACCTCTGCTCTCTCTCTCCGGTATAAACGGTACAGGAAAATTTCTACCAGTCAACACTGTAATACCGTCAAACGGTATATACCATAATACCGCCCAACACTATTCTGAGAGTACACCTTACCAGGGTTAGGCTGGCAAGCATAAACCTTAATGCAGACCCCACATGCCCTCGCTGTCACATGCCACATGTTTCGGTCCTGTCCTCAACTGACCACTTTTTGGTCTAGTGTTTTTGATGCATACTCTAAGATGATAAAAAAAAAGAAAACCATCAAATTAGGCAGAAATGCTTTCGTCTAAAAAAAGTAGGCTAACCATTATTTTCCCAGTTATTGTTTTTTTTTTTAAAGCTTTTAATGTTTAAAGAGGTTCTAGGTTGCATGAATGCGGGTGATGCAGATGTTATTTCTAATAATCCTCCTGATATCAATTTCAGTCCAAGTATTCATGAATGTGAGTTTTTCTCCACCTCAGGCTGATCTCTATGTGGGCACCGTAGGAACAGGATGAGGTAAATTAATATGATGATTGCAAATTTCCCATCAGCCCTTGTTGGCCGGGTAATAAGGTGCCTGCAAATGATGGGAGGGTGGGACACAGAGCTGATTCTGCTCAGACTGACAACAACAGGTGTGCCCTGGAGGTTGCCCCCCACACACACACGCACACACACACACACACACACACACACACACACACACACACACACACACACACACACACACACACACACACACACACACACACACACACACACACGCACACACACACACACAGCAGAACTCCAACAGCACATTCCTCTGTGGGATAGCACAGCTGAGTGGGTCTATTATGACATCCTCAACTAGGAGCTGAAGCAGGGTAGTGGGTTTGGGAGGCCAAAGGGCAGCATGCAGGGTGGGAGAGGGGGAGAGAAGAGGGAGGTGGACTTAACCACCTCAGAGATATGAGGTTCCACTTCCTGTCTTTAATCTGATGGACAGCCAAGGTTCCTGCAGCCACAGCGCTGACTTTAAAGTACACATTCATCAATATGAAGGTTCAATCTGGTTTTCTAGAGTTTAACGTAGTGAAGAGACGATTTATATACATCGTCACATTTGTTCTGCTGATTCTGGTCCTACAATCTCTGAGAGGCAGAAGATTCACACTATGAAATTTTGTATGGAAGGCGACTGTGAACATTATGATGATATTCCTCAGAGATTTCAAATAATCAATACTACTAGCATTGTGATATGATACACAAGGAGCACATCTACAAAAAACTCCCTTTTTTAAGTATTTACTTAAACAGAAAAAAACAGAAAAACAGAGCCAGAGCGGTAGACATTTGAAATTGTATGAGAATTGAATAGTTTGAATTGAGGGAGAGGGAGTGTGTAAAAGTTAAAGCATGCATTATATACTAGAGCTGTGTCATAAAAATCAATAGTTTGATTGAAAATGATTCTCACTTTAATGATAAGATATTAATTCATAAAGTCCTGAAAATCTATCTATCCCAGTCCACAGCTGGACTTGCCTCACATCACGACTGACGTAGTGAGCAGATGGGATAGAACACTGGATAAGGATGGGCGATAAATTATCATTCACCGTATATCGTCAGAATAATCCTCCATGATAAATACTTGCCATCTCATGATAAACGCGATAAATGCAAGTTGACGACGTAAGCGCGAGCGACAGACTCGCAGCTGTAGCCCACACAGATCAGAATAACAAACAAACATGGTGAAGGTGGCGAAGAAGACGTTTCTGAGCAGCTCGCTACTGAACGAGGCTCCACATGAGGGATTTCCTTCAAGACTGGGGTTTAGATGAGTGAAATCAGGTATGCCTGACATTTGACTGTGGATCTGCTGCTTCTGTTCACTCTGTGCAAAAAGAGTTTTAACACATGTTGAAAATATTTTCACATTTCAGACTTGTTTGATGTCTTTAGTTTTCTCCATAGCCTACTACTTGTACTTGTGGTTAAGTATCTTATTTGACTATTCCAACTGCTGTTCTCAAGGCAAAATTAGTCAAAAATATAGATTGGAATTGTAATATTTTTTATCGGGACTTTTATCGTTATCACCAGAATGGCAGATCTTCTTGTGATAAAATCTTTTGCCCATATCATCCGTCCCTAGCACTGGCAATGCTAGAGCACTCCAGCCATCTCAGCAGCTTTGTTGTCACCTTAAGTGCAGAGAGGAAAGTGATCTCTGCACCTTGACAGAGGCTGGCATTACTGTTGCAGAGGATGTGGTGAAAGCCCTCCAGCCCTGGTGTCATCTACTGCTTGTTGCAGACAAACCTCATATTCACAGTCACATATTTTGCAAGTATCATAACTCGAGTACCTATTAATCAGCATGCATGGTCATGCTGTATCCCCCAAAAAGGGTGCAACGAAATCATGTGCCTTTCAGATATTTGACCCCGAGGACAAATTATGTGTAACTTACTGTCCAGCTCTTCGGCGTCTCGAGTGGGGCAAACACCAAATTGAGACTCAGGCACGCACAATTCTGAAAATCCATCCTCCGTGTCCAACACAAGACACCAAATGATGAATTCAGATCAGAATTAAGATGATTTTTACTTCCTGATAAATTTTAAAAGAGAGCGTTTAAGTTTTTTAACCATTCAAAATAAAGCAAGCCAGATACGCTCAACAACACAACCCTCACCTCCAGGGTGGCTGTTGAGAGCTGTCCCCCCAGACAGCTAGTCCTGGGACTCCAGCCACAAACTTTCACTCATTTAGACTGAACCAATTCATAAAACAAATGAAAAGAAAAGTACCTAACTCAACAAAAAGAATCAACCAAGAACCAGAGTAAACTGGGTGTTATCTGCTCTTGAATGGAGATTTCACAGTGGCAGAATACCTGAGCGCTGTGACTGATCCAAAACTGAGGAAATCTTTGACTACGTACAGACTCAGTGAGCACAGCCTGGCCATTGAGAGGGGACACCACAGCTAGACTCGGCTTCTTAAAGTAGACTTGCTCTGCACTCACTGCACCCAGCAGGCGGTGGAGACAGAGCTACTCTTCTTTACCAGCTGCCAACTGTGCTAGGACATCAGAGATACATACTTCGCTCTGATCACCAACACCCAGACAGAATTCAACTCCCTGACCGATGAGCAAAAACTGCTCTACCTGCTGGGTGAGGTACAGCAGTGTGCCAACACAGCAGCTTGATTTGTGAACTATTACGACAGAAAGAGTGTCCAACACCAAAAAAACACTCTGGATAATACCTAGACTGGTCACCTGCAAAGACACCTCATACAGACTGTACCCTAACTAAAGACACATCTGTATATACGGCATGTGCATAGACTGAAAAAATGCATCTGTAAGACAACGAAGAAAAAAAAATAGTGTTCCAACTTCAGTTAGAACAGTCAACAAGAATTCACAGTCTACTTACAAACAGCCAGAGTCTGTCTGTCTGTAGACCGGCATCCAGAGTCTGTGTTTTAACAAACATTTATTGTCAGTCTGTCTGTCCACGAGCATGGAGATTCAGGCTGTCTGTAAAAAAGCATCAAGAGTCTGAATATTCTAGCATCCAGAATCAATCTGTCAAGAACGATTTGCAGACATACTTTGAACAAACATCCAGTGTCTGTCTATCAAGAAGTATCAAGAGTTTGCCTTTTTGTTTGTCACCAAGCACCCAGAGTGGGCCTGGAGATAAGAATCCAAAGACTGTCTGTCAAAATTCATCCAAAGTCTGTCAACAAGCATCTAATGTCTGTCCATCCGTCACAAACATCTAGTCTTGTTGCCAAAAAGCATCAAGTGTCTGACAGTCTTTTTACAAGCATCCAGAGTCTGTCTACAAAGAAGCATTTAGACTCTGTCAATAGACAGTGAGAGTTCATCAGCAGACATCCAGAGTCAGTCCATCCACACGCATCCACAGCTTTGGCCTGTCTGTCAAAAAGCATCCAGAGTCTGTGCCAGACAACAAGCATCAAGTGAATATCTTTCAACAAGCAGTCTGTCTGTAAACAAGCAATCGCTGTCAGTCTGTGTATATAGTTTTGTTGTTAAGAAGAATTAAATGTCTGACCGTCTTCTTACAAGCACCCAGAGTCTATCTGTAAACAGGCTTTCGGACAGAGTCTGTGTGTCAATTAGCATCAAAAGCCTGTCTATAATCTACCTTCCAGAGTCTGTCTTTTGACATGCATCCAGAGTCTGCCTGTCACTCTGTCAAAAGGTAGCCATTGTCTGCTGTTAACAAGCATAGAGTTTCTGTCATTAAGCATGGCTGTCAGACTCTGTTAAAGATGCATCCAGAGTCTGTCTGTCAAATTTCCTCCAGAGTCTGTCTACCCGTGAACAAGCATCAAAAGTCTGTCTGTCAAATTTAATCTAGTGTCTCTCTGTCAAATTTCATCCAGAGTCTGTCCACCTGTCAACAAGCATCCAAAGTCTGTCTGTCACCCCACCTCCATAATCTGTTGTTCAGTTAACAAGCATCCAGCATCTGTCAGTGGAAAGGCAGACAGAGTATGTCTTTCTACAAGCATCTAGAGTCTGCCCACCTGTCAACATGCATCCAGTGCCTCTACATCTGTCAACAAGCATCTACAGTCAGTAAGTTTGTCAACAACCATCTAGTGCCTGTCTGTCATCTAGCATCATGAGTCTGATTTTCAACAATCATTCAGTCTGCCAGTCAACAAGCCTCTAATGTCGGTCCGTCAGTCAAGAAGCAACAAGTGTCTGTCAACAAGCATCCCAAGTCTGCCACCCCATCAACAGGCAACCATTCTCTGTCTGTAAACAAGTATATAAAGTGTTTGTCAAGAAGCATCCACAGTCTGTAGTGAGGCTGAACGATTATTTGCATTTACAATAATATGGTGATATGATGAAAAGAGATTTTCTAACCACAAAGGCTGCGATTTGATTGGTCACGTGGCTTACAAGAGGAGAACAGAGCAGAGCAGGAAGAGGTCAACGCTGCACTCTGTTGCACGATGGTCTCAGGTTTGACAGAAGCTGGTACTGCAGAAAGTTTAGTACCTAAAAAAAGTTAAGAACCTCTAAAGTTATCAAAACTTCACATCACAAATGTTTAGATAAGGACAGTGGGTCTAGTTGAATGTGATAACATTTTGAAGTTGGCAGTGGCATAACTATTGGTTTCCATTTGGGGTGACCGCTGACTAAGATGAGGGATGAGATTAAATAGATCCTGGATCTAAGCCTGGTCTGGAGCAGTCTAGCTCCACAGGGTAAATCTCCATGGTAACTTATGCCGTAACATATCCCGCTTTCCACTATCCTGCTTTAGTGCAACTGGATCACGGATAAATTGACCCAACCAAGATAACCCAACTTAATTCCTCATACTAGTTTTGTGCAACAGGCCCCAGAGCCTGCTCTTTGTCAACTAACATCCAGAGTCTGTCTATCAACAAACACCCAATGTCCGTCTGTCAGTTGATCCTGCTAGTCTGGACAATGGATGTCTTTCACACAGAGCGCCCTGGTTTCTTACAGCTCCAACTCTCAATGAGGAGCTGTAGACTTGCAAAGCTCTCTTGCAGCATGTTTGCCCAGCCTTAGCACACATGGTTTCTGTTAGGGCTCTGCACCTATAAACAGGCGACTGTGGCAGCTTATTGGTCAGGAATTATAGCACTGACTGCAAGTCAGAACAGGCCGAGTCTGCTTATGACTGATTTGCTGTCTGACAGGTTAGATCAGAACTGTTTACAAGCAGACAGGGGCTGAGTTTACCCTCTGACAGGGCTGCAGATTCACTCAGCTGATTCAGAGCACTCAACAGAAACAGCCTGCAAACCTCAGCACAGTCACCTGATCATAAAACATGGCCGTACCTGTCAGCCATATTGATGAATGCAGACAGTAGGAGTAGGAGTATGTAAGAGCAGAAGCAAACCACATTTTAGTTTAGAGTCAATTTATAAAAGTTGATTTGAGTTTAATTGACTTTATTCTGGTTAATCACTGTTTATCAAAGTTTATTATACTAAATTCAACTTAATTTTAAGTTTAAGTTTGTTCAAGTTTATTGAAGTTAATTGTTACACAAAGATAATTGTTTTTTTTAAAGATCATTTAGTTCATTGAAGTTGAAGTTTTATTTGCTTTGTTTTAGTTCATCACAGTTCATTACAGTTTTTTCAGTTTAAGTTTTTTAAGGCTTCTGCCAGATTCCTGTACCAGCCCCTGCCTGTTCGTGGATCTCCAGCTTTCTGACTGAAAGGAGGTAGAAGGTGAAGGTTGAAGAACATCATATCCAGAACCTGGACGATCAGCACTGGTGATCAGATTGTCTGTTTGTGGAGAGGATGAGACCTCAGCAGATTAAAAATTATAAACAGTCAAGCATGACTAAGCTGAAACAGCTCAGCAGCTCGGCTTTGAGTCACTTCTGAGGTCTGTGATAGCCACATCATAACAAACACTAATGTTTAAAATTGTTAGAAGCACTGTAAACCCCCTCCTGCTATATTCTCAGATTCACTTATCTATGCAGTGACTTTTCGTACATACAGTTTTACTCCTGATGTATTTTTTCTAATGTAAACATGTGCAATATTTTATTTTCATTATAGCTTTAAAAATCTAATTAAATCAATGGCTAAAACGAACTCAGGTCAATGGAAATGGAAAAATAAAATTGACTGTTTGTCCAGTGAGGTCAGTTGAGGTGACATCATAGAGCAGGAGAAAAGGAGAAAGTACAACAAACATGGCAGCACCTGGGGAAGGACATTAGGAATGCAAGCACGGCACAAATGAGATGGACCTGACACATAAGGTTTGCAAGATGTGCCACATGAAAATAAAATACTGTGTAAATAAGACAAACATAATGGGAAAATGCTAAATTGGCTAAACAGTTGAAAAAAATTGTATAAATTGCCATATTGCAATTGGATATTATTCTGTGACCGTTGTGCTTTCTTCTCTTTGATAAGACAAGCAATGTAATTTCAAAGTTTGGACTTTATCAGGTTTACTCAAGATAATTAAAGTCAACTATTTTCCTTTATGCTGTGCTGCTACCTTCAGACAGAGTTAGCAGCTAAAAGTCCTGTTGTGGTCCACATGGTTAAGGGATTTGCCCTGAGGTTGTTCTGTGTTATTGATAAATCCATAACTAGAAAATATTTCTCATCTATATGATCTGAAATACAGTCAGGAGTCCACATGCGGTGTCTTATTTTGAAATTTACTGAATGACACGCGCCTCTCCCATGCTTGACATCCTGCCGAGAACAATGTTCTCTGTTGAGATTGACGCATGCTCGGCGTGTGCACCGTTGAAAATAAACTCAGCGCAGGTCTTTAGCAGAGCAGTGCATGGAGATGTTTCTAGGAAGGAACTGAGACATGCTGTGACACTTCCTGTGTGCGATACTGCATTGATTAAAATGGGAACATATTTATTTACTGCGTAGCATGTGACGCTGACGAAACGCACCCAGCACGCATCCTGTGGGTTTTAGGCTTTAGACAGCAGCTCTAATAAAAACCACAGAGAGCTGAATTCTGATTTCCACAGTGATATAAACTAAAAATCCTTTTAGTCACCTCTCTATATTACCTTACATTGATTGGAGGCAAGCTTATGACAAAGAGTCAGCATTGGTTAGTATTGATGTAAAGTCTCAAAAGACCAACTGATTGGCTAATTAACTGGACTAATTGTTGTCATTTTTAGTAACTGGCATCATATCCACATTGGCTTCACAAGGCCAATGTCATTATTTAATGCTACCAATTAAATACCACATCTGAAAATGGAACAATTTATGACACGTTTACAAGAGCGCCAGCGGAAAAGGCCGCTGCATTGAAGCAAGTAACTGTGGACTAAAAAGAAAGGGCAAGTATCCTGACAGATTATCAAATGGTGGTTAAATTCACCATCTTAGACTGCCATGTCAGAGAGGACCCATCCCGACACTCACGTCCGACACTATGGAGCTGTACAGCAGAGTTTGTGACAGTAAAGTGGATTTAGAGCTTGATATGACTGCTGTACATTTTGCAGCACTGATGAGCTGAGAGCGCTGATGTTTGTCCCATCATGCCACTGTTCAGTCTCACTGCTCAACAGAGTAGTTTCTCTACCTCCAACTGAAAGTGATCCAGTTCAGTTGATGTTGTAATCTAAGGTTTTGAAAAAACAGAAATAACTAAAGGGAAAAAATAAAGGTAGCGAGCAGCATAAAGTTTAATCATTTCATCCTTGCTCTTAAAGCTTGGTGTCGACATTGTTAATCTCAAACTGTCGTGTGAAAGTCACAGCAGCATTGCCTTGATGCATGCTTTAAGACATGCACGTCCTTTAACAGCAGAGCATGTAAATCAGATGATGTGTGACTTTTACAAGACCAAGTAAGAAGACATGAGCTGCATATACCTTTTAACTAATTTATGAACTTCTGTTATTTTAGTAGAAAACGACAACAAAAGCAGTAAATTGCAGCTTACTATCCAGGCATATATTATCCCGACAGAGGGTCTGATTGAGACCTGATCAGAAATTAAATCATTAAAATTTCTCATTTGTTATTATGATTTTAAAAAAATAAAAATAACGTGTATGTGCACATCAGGCCAAAACTCTGATACGGAGAACAGAGGAGAATTGTAAATGTGTGACCATACAGAGACAGAATTCACATGCTATCAGGTAACTATGATCAAAATAACATAAAGCATTTTAGTTTGTTAAATAAAAAGACAAGGTATAGGCCTTTTCTATAGGAAAGGTGTCCTTAAATGACTTCTATTGTAATCTGGTGCTACATGGAAATTAAAAGGAAATACAATTAACTTATACCCCTTATAACATGGTAGGGGAAACACTGTTGACCATCAGCTAACATGCTTTTTCATAATCTATATCAGCTATAAGGGGTTGACCTCTAATAAGCTTTCATGACATCTGACAGAGAAACACAGCTCCATCACACACATAAAGAGGTTACTCTGCACAGATCAACACAAACAGTTTAAGTAACCATATCACACACTGCAGCAGAAAATCAAATTCTGCTCATCAAACATTTGTAGACATGTTTAATTTGTTTGGAATCATGGAGATTTTATCTGTCAGAAAACAACCAATGAGAAGAATTGCACAAATTTATCACTCTGAATAGCAGCAACATCATAGCTCACTCTTTCTGTCACACCAACTACGGGGAAATAACTTCCAACCAAGACTGAGTACAGCCTCTCAGGAGAAATATCCATCGACAAGAACATTAAAAAAGAACCAACAACAGACAAGAACAAAAACTGGCACAACTGCAACAATAAAAGCAACAACAAAATCTACCACAATGGCAACAACAACATAAACAACAAGCACAACAACAACAACAACAGGGGGAGGGACTTGTCCCTAAAATATGAGGCACCACTCAGGCTTGAGCTTTTGGACTTGTGGATAATTTTAATATTTTGTATTTGTCTCAATAACATCAGGAGCTCAGTATTGTTCCTTCCTGTCATGTGTTTATTCTAGTGGCTGAACGGCCTTATCACATCACCTGCTGCTGCAAAGACAAAGTGTTTCTACACATAGATTCAAACTAGAAGGGCCACTAAAGGATAACAAAGTTTTAGCTGTATATTATTGAGTCATTGTTTTATCCCCTATGAGACTTCTACAATCTCTAAGTGAACAATCACCACTCACTCCTTACCTCTGTGTATGTTGTTGATGGCGATCTAATCTAAGGAGTGTCCCTCTCAAAAAATCAGTTTTGAAGGAGACACCCCTTATCATTTTAAGGGACATCAGCGTAAATTTAAGTTAGGGTCAATCACACCATAACACCAAGTTAGACACCCCTTCAAGAGATGAATGTTGCCGACTGCTTGCTCCTCTTGCTATCGTATATTAACTAAAGTTGGTATAACTATACACAGCGGTCTACCTCTCCACGCGCTCAACCAAAAAGCCACTCTATAGCCACAAATAATGCTCGGAACAGCACCTAACTACATCAACAGTACATATAGGGTCCCAGCCATAGTACTAGCCATCAAACATCTTTCTAGCTTTGCCTGGTTTCTTTAACAAAGAGACTAAACACAATTCACCCACTCTCTTCCAGCAGCTGCTTGTTTGTGGGGGATCCCTAACGAATCGATCACCGACTGCAGTGGAGTTTCGCAGCTCAAGGAAAAACATTTATGATTATTACTTCATGGAAATACAATCAGACCGAGACACTAAGGCAGAAGAACTACCATGTCTGCAGGGTAAAACAATTATTATGAGGATTATTACTTCAAGGAAATGATTCGCTGCACTCAGTGATTGACTCGTCAGAGCTCCCCCACAAATAAGCGGTTGCTGGAGGAGAGTGGGTTTTTTGTTGTTATTTACAGACACTATGTAGGGCTTGGCTGGACTCATTGCCAAAGACTCAAGTCTTGACTTGGACTTGTAAAAAGTGACTTGTGCCCATCTCTAATATTAGGTTACAAATAGAGTTTATAACCAGACATTAACCACTTGGGAGGGGCTTGCCTACACTTTATGATTTCCCTGCTCAGTGGTGAGTTATTGTCACACCAGAAAAACAGTGTCAGAAACACCTTCACTAATGGATTTAACAGTAAACAGTAATTAACATCTACATAATATTAGGCCTAAATATATGGGTCCCTTCACACCTATCCAGGTACAGTAATTAGAGATGATGTTATCACAGAATGAGTTTCCTCTTTGCTGCAGAAAACCATCAAACATTTATGTATACTCAGTTATAAAGTTATCAGAACCAGAATCAGCTTTATTGGCCAAGCATGGGTGCATATACAAGGAATCTGACTACAACACAGGAAGCTTCATTATTTACTGACATAAACTAACTGTGATGATTTTCAAACCCTGACTAATACAGGGATCAAACCTCAAACACCAGCCATAATGCTGAAGGTCCTTTATGTAAGACAGCTGTCACAGACTCGAGAGAGTCTGTGTACCACAGTCAGAGTTCACAGAGTTATTTTAACTGTTTGGGGTGTGTATTATGGTCAATTATCTCCACAGTGATTTAGCTCCCAGTCAATTACAAATGTTAAACAATGTCATGTTGATACATGATTAATGCTGCTCTGAAATCTGTTGTCATGTTTAATAATTGTGTGTTTATTACAGTTTGTGAGTTTGAAACTGGAAGCATCAGGCGCCTTTAGCTGGCCGAGTACAATGGGAGAGAATGAGTGTAGGCCTAGATGAGGGATTCCAGGTAAACAGGAGCAGTTTTGGTGACTGTAATGATTAGAGTTTTGAATTTGATGCAAGCTAGTAAATTAATGGTTAAATGTTTCTGCGACTGAAAAACTACTCGTAAGTCATAAATACAGTGGAAAACCCTGATTTGATTGTAGACGTGTGTAAGTTAATGATAGTTCATGAATGCCAAACGATTGTAAAGTAACAGAGTGCTCCCAATTGCCACTAATCCGCATAAATCTTTGCCATGAATAGCCAATGATGACACCATATCTGGAGGTGTGGACGTGTTTCCTGTAGACTGCAGGGGAATGAAGAGAGAGGAGGAGCAAGAAAATACTTTCAGATGCAGAAGGAGAAGTTATTCTAAATGTAGCGGTATTAAGAAAAAAAATAAATAAATCGCCTGAGTGCTGGTGTGACACTCTCCTTTACAAGAGCTAAATCCAGACCGAAGGATGTTATTTTGATAAAAACAAAATTATGGTTGAAAAAGTTAAATTTGAAACCGAAATAAAAATATGACTATGGAAGTTTTTTTTAAACTTACTTAAAGTTATGGTTTGGCTCAGGAATTCTTTTGATCACACTTTTTTCATTTTTCACTTTTAAAGATTTTTTTTTTTTTAATTTAAGTCTTATTTTTTTGGTTGTGGGTTTAATTTTTTTAGACTAGGATCCTTTTTTAGATTTAAAACATGTTTTTGGGTTGAGACTTCAAAACTTTTTTCACTTTCAGATCATATTTTTTCAGTTTCAAACTTTTGCCCATGTTCTAAAGTGGGGGACATGGCATCGACTGTTAAGGGCGTGGGATTATGAGTGACAGCATAGCAAAGAACACTCAGGGCCTTCCCTGGTTATGTTGCCTTCAAGAAAAGTATTTAAGAGTGAAAAATGAAAAAAAAAAAAAAAAGATTTGATCAAAAGAGTTCCTGAGCTGCATCAAAACTTTAACTTGAAAGAACTTTCACACACTTATTTTTGGTTCTGCTTCAAATTTTATTTTTTCTATGTACTCTTTTTTTCAGATTAACAAAACTTTTGGCCTGGATTTTACTCCATACTCCTTCAGGTTAGTGCTCTAACCCGGTATTGGGTGTCATGAAAGGCAGCTTCAACTGTGTATGTGGTGGGTGAGCCAAGTCAATAGCCTCAGCTTCAGTTGGTAACCCTGTATCCTATGGCTAGGTAAAACATATAGATAAAGCAAAAAATAAATAAATGCAAATTGGTGGGTATGGATAATAATTTGCGTGCACATTTTTCCAATGCATGTGCACAGCTTTTTTTCTGTCTGGCACCTTAAGGGCTCGGTACAAAAACAATGATATAAACAAGTTTTTACTGACAAACCAGCAGTTTCTCACAGCTCCCTGTTCCAATCAAGGAGACCAATTCCTTTCCTGCAATCCCACCTGATGAAATAAATCTGCCTCATAACTTTATCATTTTAAAAATACCAACTACAGAAATTGTGTTGCATTGAAATACAAAGAATTATTTGAAAACCAAGTCCCACCTTCGACTAGGCAAGTAGCTTACCATACGGAAGGATTTCAGAGTAGGCAGGTACACCCCACCCCCCACCCCAACACACACACACCGGCCGCCTGTCTTGGACGCGCCCCTGGTAGCAGAGTAGAAACACAGAGCCTAGCTTACTTGCTAGGACACCACAGAAACTTCTACAAAGACTGTGTACATGATATATCTGGGGCTTGGCTGTTGGTAGCAGTTAGTTCATGTTAAACTGCTCTTTTTCAAAGTTTGTTAAAGGCCAAATAGTCGGGCTGATAGACTAATTGAGCCACAGTTTGATGATTGAACATTTCCATCCACGGCTGATTCGCGTCGTTTCAAAGAGCTCAATGGAAAAAGTAGCCTGACATGAGCTAGCAAACATGTAGCGCCAGCCACCGTCCAGCTCCGATAGAAACACTATTTTTTTAAATAATTTAAGACAGAAATATGAGTGCAGAGTCGGTGCCGTGGTTATAGAGTGTGTTTTATTGGATCTAGGGCCGATTTTTTTCACTCAGCAGGAAGACAGATTCAGACAACTCAGCTCAGCTAGCTTAGCTGTGGACAACAAAACTTTTCCATTTCTGAAAACTTTACTCTCTATTTTCCCAACATACTGAGGCCAACCGCTCCCACATTAGGTTTAACTAACTTTTTTGGCTCGTATTAAGTCATTTAAACCTGTATCCTGACCACAGTTTGTCCCCGCTAACAGACCGAGTGAACTCACACAAGAAACTCACCGATCAATCTGCGCTCCCGGGCCGCCTACAACACACGACACCGCCACCAGACCTCCAGAGGACCGCCGAGCTCGTAGCAGAGCCGAAAGGGGTCCAGCTGCTACCAGGGAGACGAAGAGGCAGTTGAGCCGAGGCCCCGGGCCTGCTGTGCACTCCAACCAGCGTTAGGGGAGGGAAACCGAGCGGACCTCCTCCGTCTGACAGAGACTCGAGAAAGGCTTTCTGACAGCTCCTGATCTGTAGCCCCCCCTCCCCTAGACAGCTTCTCTTTTCTCTTTTTCCTCTCTTCAGCACATACGAATCAAAATACTCACTCAGAATATGGCGGTGGCTGAAGAGCTGCTATCGCGAGAGGACCAGCTGTTTTTCTTTTTTTCCAACTTTCCTAAATTGTTCAAGGGGAGGGAGTAGGGGGGAGGACAAGAAGGAGGGGGGAGGAGGGATTGCAAAATGGACTAAGCAGACTCCGACTGCTGCAAGAAGTGCAGACAAAGACAAGACTGCAGTGTTAGGTTAAAATCTAGTATCTTTTTTCTGTCAAGAAACGAAACAAAAAAACAGGCAACAGTCTGAATGCTGACAAATCAGTTACACTGGGCTCTGCAAATATTTTAAGCCCCAGTCCAAACACTTAAAAAAATAATCAGACATGATTAAGATGTCTAAATTTGTACAATCTAGACAACCCTTAGTTTATTTTCTTATTGATTTAAACTTTTAATATTTCCAGTGTCCTTGTTTTTGTTAAAACTTGTTTGTAGAGATGGGCGATATGGGAAAAGGTTTATCACAATATATATTTTCTCATATCAGTCATTTCGATATATATATATATCACAATATAAAAAATGAAATGTAACAGTGCTTATTGGTAACATGTCTTTTGCAATACAATACGCTACTGCATCTGTGAGGTCTTTGTGTCTCTTCAATGTAATGAGGTTGCGCAAGAGAAAGCGGACTGAATGGTCGGCTGTTTCAGCTGCACAGGCCGTCATGGGCTCCTGACTCCGCTCAAGGTTTGTAACCTTTTGAACTGTGCGTGCTCTACCGTGTGGCACTACTTCAGGTGGTGAAAAAGATTTGAGGTATACCTCAACTTTGCGAGGACATGAACTTGACATAATTTACAGTGCACATGACTCTGCTTCATGTACGACCTCAAAAAAAAAAAAAAAACACCTCCACACCACCGTTATTGTGCCAGTGTCATTGACGATGTCATCGTCTGTTGAGCCTTCATCTGCATTTCTGCCAGGGGTAGCACTCATTTTCTTTTTTTCTAACTGAGTGCTGTCGGCTTCACGTGTTAAACTGCTATGGTTGTGTGTAGCTGCTGTCTGCTACTTCGCAGTTGTTTACATCTTGGTTCTAATTCAGCACGATTGGTTCAGTGCAGCACGACCCACAGCAACTCCCCTTTTCGTTGGCTACTCGTATAGTCTACCAAAACATGGCAGACCGCCGGTTATTGTAAAGCATATTGACCATATTTTATATCGATATCGAGAGAAATTAATTTTCGATATACATCGTTATGGTTTTATTGCCCAGCCCTACTTGTTTGTAATCCATTTTTTTCTCTTGCCCCCTCACCTCTTCATTTATGAACTGCATGTTTTATACTTTTGCTTTTACGCACCAATACCCTTAAACCCTCACCAATTATTTGTTTGAAACTGCCTGCTTGTATTTGTATCTGCTTTATTGTCATCTGTACTTCGGCAAGTAAGGTTTCCACCTCAATGTGTTTTTACTGAGAACTTAAATTAAATAATAATATAACAGTAATAATAATAATACACTATTTGGTTAATAACAACAAAAAAGGTAATGGTGTTAGGCTTCAATCAAAGTCCTGATAACGCTGTCAGGACAAAAGCCTACAAACGGACTCCATCATAAAGATGGAAACAGTGAGGTTAGTGCCACTGAGTACCATACTTATCCTAATATGTGTGTTTTCCTTGTAAAATTCACAAAGGCCAGAGGTCATGTGGAGCAGCAGCCTGATGAAAGTTTTTCATTTGCCGCTGATATTTTTCATATTGACAAAACGCATCTTTTCTTGTCCTGAAAGTAAATAATTCACATATTTAATGAGGTGAGGAATCGACCTTTCAGTGCTCAGTAACCTGTTATTTCTCAAAAGCATAATGTTGCCATCACAATTAAAGGTCCAGTGTGTAGAAACTGGAATATAATAGTGATAACTAGCAGTCAGATTATGAAAGTAAAACGCTCCCTTGCTCACCCCTCCTGTTGGTGAATCTGTGTGGCCTTGAAGAACAAGAAGCTCTTGTGATGCAATTTTTTTTAATCCATCAGTACAATTTCTTTAAAGCAGATGAACACCCCCTTTCTTCTTCGTTTTCCAGTCTGTGTATTTTACAGTTACTCACAAATAAATGGTATGCCTCTAGTTCATCTGTTGTGTTGCTGTAGAAATATGGTAAGATGGCATTCTCTGTAGAAGGGGACCCTCTCAGTTGAGGGGCAGGTGTCAAAAAAGTGGTTACTTCAGATTTGAGAAACAGTGTTATTTTTTTAAGTGACATAACTAACTGTGAGTGGCAGCAGGACAACTTTTCAGATAAAACAAACACTACTTACAAATACACAAGACACAGAGCTTAGTGATGAACTACTACTAGATCCACATACAGTGCAAACATCAACAGCAACTGGAAGTTCATTACAGGAGCTTTAACCAAAAAAACTCTTGGAGGGACTTCATAAATGAGGATAGTACATTTGTTCTTCAGGATGGAAACAAATGGCTTGTTGTGTGTCAGCTTTGTGCAGTGACTCATATAGGCTACACACACAGACAGTCACACACACACACGCACACACCTTGTTGGTATGGTTTTGTGCAGTCACTGAGGTCTGAGCTCCCTGTTGTGCCTCTGTCCCTGTGCTGCTGGTGGTCAAGGGCTGCTCATCAAGCCCTGCTATATCCCTGCCCCTTGTGCTGTTACATGAAGTTACAGGCTCCCTGCTTGGTCCTTCCACCACTGTCCCTGATTCTGTGCATTCTGCCCCCTAAAATTGAAATAAGTTATTTTCCAAACCAACAACTACCCAAAACACAAAATATAATTATTATTATTTTTTTTAACAGTCTAAATAAGAGGGTTCTCCTTATTTCATAACACCACACAAAAGCAACAAAGTTACTCTATGTCTCTGCTCGACTGGCTCTGTCTCTGTGCCCAGCTCTGTATTTTTGCTGTGCCTAATGAAACCATTACTAAACATTTCCATAAGCATCTCATTTCTTGATATGGATATTTTTTAAACAGACTTCAATATTATAAGGATCTTTCTACTTATTAGCTGTTTCAGTGCACTAAAAATGACAGAATGTCTTTCATTTTTCTTTTCTCCATTTCGGCGATAAACTACAACAAATAGTACTGGTTTCTCATGGTTTTTGAGGCCAAATAAAAAACAAATAGAAATATCACAGGATAAGCATTCTTGTTTATTCATGAAGCAATACATTAATTGTAGCCATGTTTTAGTGAAATTCAGCACAACTTTTCAATAGGACTTGTGTCTGCTTTGTTTGACATGCTATACTGCACCTGATGCCTTACGAAGTAGCCATCCTCCAGTCAGTGAATGCATGTTGGGGGATTCTGCCTCAACTAAAGTGCCCAACTGCAGAGAGGAAAGAACATAACAGAACAAGGAGAATGCACACAGTTCATATATTGCAGGGGTTCACAGTCTTGCTGTGCGAATCCACACAGGAGAGTGGCACAACTGGGAGGTAAAGAACAAAAGTTTGAATTAAACATCGGCAAATTGTCAAAGTTTGTGTCTTTACTCACTTCAGAATGTGTCACGTCCATAGAAATTGCAATGGTACACTTGCCCAATCCAGCCCGAAGCAACTCTAGCTTGTCTGCCGGCGAGATTGACATGTTTGTGTTTTGACTTAGAGGCCTTTTGCTTTCACTGTCTACTTACCAAGATGTTACTTTCACATGCATTGGTGACTTATCATTTTTCTGTTTGGATATAACCTACCTGAACAGTCCGGGAAATGATCTGCAAGCAATAAGAACAAAAGTAAAGAACTCAATTTTACCGTAGCAATAAAAACACAGACGAGAGCTCGGCTTTACGTCTCTGTGCCGAAAAGACAAAGACAAAGCACGGTGTCAACTCATAATGCCCTTTTAACCCTCTTACTAATAATAAGAAGGCCCCCTGAACATCAGGAAATTACATCTTAACCTTTAGACCAGGTTTTTGATGGTCTGAGGTGCAGAAACATAACTGCTGCAAATACCTGGGAAGTTGTGGTCAGAACTCTGGTTGTTGTGTATCTTTGCACATTTTCTAGTGGGTATAAGGAAATTTGTGTACTTTTCTGGTACACACTCACTTTTCCTGAAACAGATTCCCCCTTGGTGGGGGATAAGGTGCAAGGCGAGCCCTTGTAATTTGGCCTCCCTGTCCGTTGAGCCTGACTGAGCCACATGTACACAATGCTTGGTCCCTTTGTGCTTATTCTGATTAAGTCCTAAACAGTGTCTACATGTAGTGACCCCCTGACATCTGACTTGATGCTCTTCTGACAAGAAAATCCTCTTTTGCACACAGCAGAGGACACTGGGAAGGCAAGAACTCTGATTTAATGTGGTTAAACAATATTCCTGTTCACATCTCAACCTTACCTGAGGCAAAATACTATCATTTTTTTGAGAAAAAGGCTGAATTTGCTGATGGCCTCAAACAAGTCAGCCAAGTGGTGACAGAATCCCACAAAGCTCCCATCTTCCATCATCTTTGTGACTTGCTAGACATTACCAATCAGTTACCACTATCAATATCAGTAATTTATATATATCACAAATTTAATATAGTTAAAATTAAGTACAGACCTTTTTTGCTCTCCCAGCAATGTCAGTATTGGTTAATGATGCAGTCAAATGGTTCATGTGGGAGTAGACTGCTGTGAACTGGTCAGGATTCTGCAGGTGTCTGTCCTTTCCTCCTGGTTTCAGTAGGGTTTGCAGGACTTGGTTTACATATGCATGCCAGTGTTTTCCACTGACACTACCTAGTACATTGACATGCACACCCAGCTCCTCTCCAAGTGCTCACATTTCTCTCATAGACTTGCTTCTGTAGTGGTAGGTCTTCCAAACCATGTTGAGGAGACCGTAGACATGATCTACCATGGGAATTTTCCTTTGCACTGATAGCATTGCCGGCTCCGGTCTACTATTAAAATGGACTCAACTTAAATTCAAACATTCTTTGCTTATTATTCCATCTTTAGCCTGATCCCGATGTTCACCTGACCTACATATGCAATGAAACAGGACAATAAAAGACCCTGCTTTAGCTCGGAGAAGGGCGAGTACACCTCCTTTATGCCCAGGATTTATAGCTGCACCATCAGCTCCCATGGAAACTGTCTTCTCTAACCACCCTGTTTCTGTTAAGTTTCTGGAAGGCCTCTTTACTGGCATCATATACACCTTAAAATGAAATCACATTTTATGACTATCCTGCACAATTATTTGTTACTCTTTCAATGTTTACTGTAGACCAGAAACCACCAGCTTGTCATCACACCTAACAGTTTGATCATTATGCGACCTGTTTGCCGACATAAACCAAAACATTCACAACAGAGGAAGCTTCAGAGGTTACTGTGCTGAGTTTAAACTAGGGCTGCAACTCACGATTATTTTAGTAATTGATGAATCGGTCGGTTATTTTTTAGATTAATCGGAAAAGATACAAAAACATTAATTTCCAACTCTTTATTTCAAAACAGAACATTTCAACTGACAGAAAAAATGAGTGCACAAAACAGGTCCCTGCTTGAATGTTCTTTTACAATAATATTAAATAATAATAATAATAAATATATATATGTATTTGTAAAATAGCTTTCAGTCAAGACAGCTGCTTGCTGTGGTGTGCATGATGTCTTTTCTACCATGAACCCCATCATTGTTGGATGTTCTTTTCTGAAATGAGATAAACAGTACAGTATGAGTATGTATTATGGTTAAATTTACAAGAACTAAGTAAATTCCTTGGTTTCTTTGCAGTATTTGGTTAAGGCAAGCAACTAGCCCAATGAGCAATTGAACATAGCACACACACACACACACACACACACTCTATTCGTTGCACCATGGTATGCAACTTAGATTTATTTATAAAGCACATTTAAACACTGCGTAATATAATTAAACTAAAATTTAAAAAGTAGCAGACACACACACACACAGACACACACAGACACACACACACACACACACACACAGAGGTACTCTATCACTGTTATTAAACAACTGACAAGTAAACAGCAGCATCAGATGAGCTACCAGAGAGACTACTGTTACATTTCCTCACATGGAACCTTTTTCTCTTGTATCTCTCTTATTTTGGCTTTACTGTCTATTTTTTGCTTATACTTTTAATCTTTTCTTTAACTTTTTTTGGTCTCCTATTGTTTTATTTCTTGCTCATTTGTGTTATTCCATTCCATCATTACTACACTATCGTTACTGTTTTATTTTTGTGCTATTATTATTATTGATATCTTTTTGTATTTTGCTTCCTGTTTTCTGCTTTTAACCCCCTTTGTTCTTGCATTCTCTTTTTCCTACTGATTCAATGCTTTTAGATTTTATTTTGGTCCAAATGGTCTCATTTTAAGTTGCACGGTTCTTGTATTGTCCGGGTTTCTTATGAGACATGAAAATAGCCTTCAATTACTGAGGCTTTATATGTGCTTTTTGTTTTTATTTTTTGTGCTGAAGCTCTTGTGCTCTATAACTTTCTGTCAAAGCACTTTGTAAACTTTTGTTTTTAAAAGTGCTATACAAATAAAGGCATCATTATTATTTTATTATTATTATTGTTATGTAGAAATTCATTATTATTTTACACACATTTAAAATCTAATAAACAAGGTTGTCTGAATCAGTTGTACGTTTTTAGGAAATCAGATTTATGAATGACGATTAGAAAAAGTAGAACTGATGTTACGATGTTATGGAAGCAGAGCTTTCCAGGATTCTTTTTTTAATGTCGTGCCTTTCGCACATCAATGTGATCGTGCTGTGGTACGACAATTGTGACTTTGAACTAACATAACTACAAATAGTCATTTCTGGATATCACTTTCTTTTGGACAATTTATCAGGGGAGAGCGCGAACGCAGTCCCCCACTACCAGAAATTATGCAGTCGAGATTCCCACATTTGGGGAATTCGCAGGGGTCAGCACAACCGGAGTGCAATGGCTGAGCCTCGCCCTGGGTGAACCACCTTCTTGATCATGGTATCTCCCCTGCCAGGTAAGTATGAGTTGTACAGCTCAGTGACACGCACCACATCCACACACATACCACAATGACTGATGGCGCCAAATATATGCACGTCACCAAAACTAAAGGCTGGGTGGCTGCAATATACACATTATTACCTCTTACAAATAATCACAATGCACCAAAGCTCACAAAGAACTTGTCTTTTGGCTTAACAAAAAAAAAACACTATTTCCCATCACGCATTGCTGCACCTCATATCAGAAGCTGGGTTGAAACTCGCACGTTTTCTACCTCAAACAACCGAGCAGCGAACACAAACAGACCCATAAGGGATCACAACTTATTCCAAATCTAATCAAAGTTTTTTAGATAAATGTTCAAGTAAGGTAAAGGATTAAAAACTCTTTTTCTCTCTGCTTTCTCTGCCACATTGCAGCCACTTCCTGTTCCTTTGTCCTCTGCCACAGAGTGTTTTGCATTTCTGCCACTGCCCCCTACTGCTCTGGAGTGTAAAGGCTTCTGGCAGCTCAGTGGAAAAAAGGCTTGATACTGCCTCAGAGCACACAGTGCTATAACACCATCTGAATAAAATTGCAACAAAATTTAACATTAAACACTTAAAAGTGTTTAATGTTTATATGTGTATTGTTTTGGCTTTACTCTTTTTTCTTAATTTAATTTATTACCTTTTACTGTAATAATGGCGCTGGTCAGTCTTTTGACACATGGAAAAATTAGATTTTTTTAGATTATTTTTTAATATTTTTTATTTATTCATATAAAGACTGATTTTGTTGTAAGTAATGGCTTGGTGACCTCTACTTTAAGTTGCATCAAATATTCACACCCAAGAACCTTAGCCAAGCTCTAATCTTGGGAGTGGTTAGTGTGGTTGGCCAGTATATTTTTTATTAGCCAGTAAAAGCACTTGAAACCACCTTTGACTGCCTCTTGCTCTACAACAACAGTGAAGGCATCCATCTCTGAGATGTTTGTAAATGATTAAATTTTAAAAATATTAAATTCAGATTTTATCATACACGCATATTTGATGTTGAAATTGAAACCTACCAGATAAGTAAGAAAGAGATGGGCTATAAATAATTGTTGACAATATGTCATCAGAAAAATCCTCCATGATAAATATTCGCCATCTTATGATAAATGCAAGTTAATGGCGTAAGCACAAACAACGGACTCGCAGCCATAGCCCACACAGAGCAGAATGAGGGATGAGGGACATGAGGGATTCCCTTCAAGATTGGGGCTTAGATTAGTGCAATCAGGTATGCCTAACATCAGACAGTGGATCTGATGCTGTTTACTCTGTGCAATTAGAGTTTTCAACAAATGTTAAAAATGTTTTCACATTTGAGACTTGTTTGATGTCATTAGTTTTCTCCATAACTTACCACTTAAACTTGTGGTTAAGTATCTTATATGACTATTCCAACTGGTGTTCTTAAGACAGAATGAGCCAAAAATATAGATTTTTTTTAATTTATTTTTTTTATCGGGACTTTTATCATTATCGCCAGAATGGCAAATCTTATCATGCTAGTTTTTTTGGCCCATATCGCACATCTTTAATGCTCAGTCTCTAGCACTCTCCTGGTGGTGCTCTGTGTAGATATGTTGGTGCAAGTAGTCTTTTCTGAAGACTGCTGCTCTGAAGTCAACAAAAGCCCTCCTTCCTGGGTCTCTCTTAGGTGGCGGCTTGTGGATCAGCACAATCAACAGAACACTTAAAATGTAGAGCAATCATAACATTACAAAATAATCACAACAAAAACATGGTTATTACTAACTAAAGAAATAGTGCAGCCACTGAATTTACTGTGCTATGTGTCATACAGCCATGACTTAAACTGAGGCATTTTCAGCTACTCTGGGTCAAATCCACTCATCCTCTGTTTACTGCTTGGTGATACAGTCCTCTCAACAAAGACATTAGGACCCTAATCCTGAGAAAACTGCCTTTCTAATCTGCCCTGTGTTGTGTTGTGTTTGGATGCCTTTGTATTTGCTGAGTCTGTTGCTTCTGCCCTGGCAGGCTGTGCAACATGTTGACTGCTGTCCTCCTCCTGCCTTACATTGTGCTCACACATAATGAAATTTGTGAGTGTGAATTACATGTGAAGTCAATGCAAAGATGCGATTAGACGTGAGTTCTACTTGGGTGGCAGAAATGACACGCATCGTGTGGAACAGACAGCGCAAATTAAGCTGACTGTTGGTGCAAATTGAGTGAACTATTCACGTGAATTATGCAAATTCTTGTCATCAATCAATCAATCAATCATTTTATTTATATAGCACATTTAAAATAACCACAAGGGTAGCCAAAGTGCTGTACAGTGACATAAAAACAAATAAAACAATCAAAAAACAAGATAACGCAAGCAGAAATACAGTAATGCAAAAGAATAAATAAGTGTATAAATAAGGAGGCTCACGGCAAGTGCTAAGATGATAAGAAAACAAATTAACACTACAATGTAATAAAAGCCAATGAGTAAAAGTGCGTTTTTAAAAGGGATTTAAAAACAGGAAATGAGGAGGCCTGTCTAATTTTCAAGGGCAACTCATTCCAGAGCTTAGGGGCAGCAGCAGCAAACGCTCTGTCCCCTCTGAGCTTCAGCCTAGTACTGGGGACCGTCAGTAAAAGCTGATCAGCTGATCTTAGGGGTCGGGGTGGGCAATGAGGCTGGAGCATCTCCGAAATATAGGGTGGAGCAAGGTTGTTCAGGCCCTTAAAAACAAATACTAAATGCTTAAAATGAATTCTGTACTGAACAGGGAGCCAGTGTAAGGACGCCAGGATGGGGGTGATGTGCTCACGCCTGCGGGTCTGTGTCAGGAGACGTGCAGCAGAGTTCTGCACAAGCTGCAGGCGGGCAAGGGAAGCCTGGCTAATCCCTACGTACAAGGAGTTGCAGTAATCAAGACGGGTAGTTATAAAAGCATGGATTAATTTTTCCAGGTCAGGTCTTGATAAAATGGGCTTCACCTTCGCTATTTGACGTAGCTGATAAAAACTTTTTTGTACCACCCCGCTGATCTGCTTCTCAAATTTAAAATCAGGGTCAAATTTAACTCCCAGATTAGTGATGACCTCTTTTAGGTAGGGTGAGAGGGAGCCTAGGTCGATGTTGGGGGGGTGGCCGCCACTTGGTCCAAACAACATTACTTCAGTCTTGTTCTCATTTAGACTGAGGAAGTTAAAAGAAAGCCAGGCTTTAATGTCCTTAAGGCAGTCAGTGAGTTGTTGGACTGAGTTGGAGTTGTTCTGTGCTAGTGGAAGATAGATCTGACAATCATCAGCATAAAAATGAAAGGAGATGCCATGTTTCCTAAAAACAGAACCAAGGGGGAGTAAATAAAAGGCAAATAAAAGAGGGCCGAGGATTGAGCCCTGAGGGACCCCATGTGGAAGAGGAGCTGTTGAGGATGCAGAGTTGTCAATTTGAACACAGAAACTTCTGTCCGTTAAATAAGACCAGAACCAGTCCAGGGCGACACTCTTAATGCCCACACAGTGCTCCAGGCGAGAGATTAAAATGCTGTAGTCAACAGTGTCAAATGCAGCAGACAGATCTAGGAGCACAAGGACAACAAACTTTCCAGAGTCTGTTGTCATTAGAATATCGTTTGAAACCTTTAAAAGTGCTGACTCTGTGCTGTGGAGAGCTTTAAAACCGGACTGGAACAACTCTGTGATACCATTGTCTTCCAAGAATGGTAACAACTGGTTGTAGACAACCTTCTCTAGAATCTTGGAAAGATATATGAACGCGCGACTCGGCTCAAAATCATATTCATGAGATTTGAAAATATCTCAACCAGGGAATGCTCGTGTCACAATAACCAACCAGCATTGAGATACTCCTGTGACGTACGTCAACAACAGACTGGTGGAGATTCACTCTTGTGAAAAATGGAGGATTAGCTGATCGTGACAGTATGCAGCCACCTAAACTGGAGGATAAAACTTGTCTGTGACACTGAGACAGGAGTAATAAAAGGGCTCAGCTGGAGTTAAGAGAGTGAGGAGGTCTGATTATCTGGTAACTTATTTAAACTCAACAGATCCTCACGGTTGGGTCAACCTCTGCTATGTTTGTACTAGGGCCCGACCAATTTATTAAATCGGCCAATTGTAGCCCGTTTGAGACTAATCGGTAATCATTCTGTCGACACCTCCCCCTGCCACGCCACCAAGCCCAGCTTGGCGGATCTTGGTCCGCCTCCGTGCGCCTCAGTCCACGAAAATACCAAACTGGCTGTACGCCGGGCTCCACCAGACAAAAATACAACTGCGCGGGGTCCACCACCCTCCGTGGCCTCACCGGCGTACACGAAAATAGAGCCCATGGTATGCTTTTTAAGTCTTCACCAAGATCTCCAGCTCATCGCTTTTGTTGGGTAGAGAGTTGATGTTTCCCATGATGATTGATGGAAGAAAGGGTTTATATCGCCACTACCTAGCATTCAGCTTTGCCTTCACCTTTGCACCAGCACGGCAACCACGATAACACCTCCTGATGTGCTCTGGAATCGTATGTTGTTGTCCAGAGTTGCTTTTCCTCAATGAAAGGAGCTCTTCTCTTGAGTAATTTTTTTTGCCCAGCAGAAGTATCCATCAGCAGCCAACAAAATTACAACAAAAATATGAATAAATCTAGCATAAATTACAAAAATTACAGATAGGCTGTATTCGGACAAAGGAAATAGTGCCTAGAAACTGACTTTCGTTCCACTACACTGGTGCTACTTGTTCAATGCATTTTTGCATAGACAATACCCTTCTGGACTTTGGGTTAAAATATCTACTCAGGCTATCTGTCCGACTTTTGTCACCAGCCAGAAATGTACATATATGTGAGTAACCCAAAAAACAATTATATAATGCTGCTGTTTTTGCTTGTACAAACTGCTATGTTGATTCTGGAGAGACAAAATCTTTCTCAAATGTCATAAATACATCTACCTAACATCTGAAACAGTTATTGGTGCCTTACGCACGAGTGAATTCAGACTATGAAATGTAGCAAATTTCTTGAAGAAAACATCTCAACTCAAGTGAGTTGCACCCAGCACAATGAAATATGTACGGTAAATTTAGCTAAAAGCTTATGTTTCATACATAAAATGATACAAGACAAAAGTAAATGCACAAAAGGTCTGAATTAATTCAAAATATAGTATAAAACATTTATTCAAGTATCACAGTGTCAAAACATCTGACATTTATCAATCCCTCCAGAATATGAAAATAAAGATCAAAACACAAACGGAGACAAATGTAGAACAAATATAAAAATAATAAAAATAATAAAAATCTCAAATCTCGGTGTAGCAATTAGGGCTGCACGATATTGGAAAAAACTGACATTGTGATTTTTTTGGGGTTTGCGATATATTGCAATATTGAAAATAGAAGAATTTTCCCCAGATGACTTGAATAGCTCAGTTTGGGAAGAATTTGGTTGACTCACCATGACACCATTGTATTCATAAAATACCGTTTAATCCAGGCTAAGGGGGTTCATATGTGAATGATGAAGATTGCTGTATATAAAAGGGATCCAGGTCGGCCATGTCTCTGTACATAATAGATTATTTATTTAACATTGTATTTCACACATCAATGGAAACAGCAGCAAAATATTAAACATATATTAAAAAATAAAAGAGCAGAGTTTACAAAAATACAATAAAATAAAAACCTCGGTAAAACAGCAGCAAAGTTGTAAACATCTTTAAACAAAAGTATCCAATATAAAAAATGAAAAAGCGGGTGTACTAGCGCCTGACTTGTTTACAAAAATAAAATAACATAAAAACCTTTGTAAAACTGCAGCAAAGTTGTAAAAATATTTGAACAAAAACATTAAATATGAAAAATAAAAGAGCGGGTGCATTAGTCCCCTGAGTTGTTCGCAAAAATATAACAAAAAATACAAAAACCTCTGTAAAACAGCAGCAAAGTTGTAAATATCTTTAAACAAAAAATATTAAATATGAAAAATGAAAAAGCAGGTGTACTAGCGCCTGACTTGTTTACAAAAATAAAATAACATAAAAACCTTTGTTAAACTGCAGCAAAGTTGTAAACATATTTGAACAAAAACATTAAATATGAAAAATAAAAGAACAGGTGCATTCATCCCCTGAGTTGTTCACAAAAATATAACAATAAATAAAAAAAACTCTGTTAAACAGCAGCAAAGTTGTAAATATCTTTAAACAAAAACATTAAATATGAAAAATAAAAATATGAGCAGCTGTACTACCCCCCCCCCCCGAGTTGTTTAGAAATACAACTCACAATAAATTTATATAGAAAAAAAAAAAAAACAAGTTATGAACTTGTTATGAACTAAACTGAACTTGTTGTAAATAACTTGTAATAAATAACAGAGAACCGTTTTGATTCACAAAATTTCCTGCCTTTCTGACAGCATATTTAAGTTAGAGCAGAGCTGTCACAGGAGGAGGAGGAGGAGAGCTATTCCTGCAGCTGTGTTGTGCATGTGTCTGCGACTCTGCATCCACCTTCCTAGCTCAGCAATTCCCAGCTCGGTCTCATAGGTTTTTGGCCAAGAATACCAGTTTATCCACCATTGCAGGCTTGAGATAAGAACATTGGCAAGTGACAATGTTCCCACTTGTACTAAAAAGCCTCTCCAATGGGGAGCTTGTAGCAGGAATGCATAGATACTTGCGGGCAAGCTTGGTGAGTCGTGGAAAGTTTACTTGGCAAGTTTTCCACCATGCAAGTGCATCCTCATCTTTGTCTATGCAAGGTGTTAGCAGGTAGTTGTTGAACTCTGCTTCCACAGATTCCCTTGGGGTCAGAGAGGAGGCACCTGCTGCTTCAGCTCTGCTCTGTAATGACTTGAAGAAACTTCCCAAGGACTTCTTGGCTTTCTTTGCCTGGGGCGGGTCAGCAACTGTGGGATCCTCTTCAGTGCTGCCGCTTGATGTCTCCTGGGCCTGGCATTCCATCAGCTCTGTGGTCACTCTGGCCCTGACTTGAGGCTTTTTGTCTGCATCAATGAAGTCCATCTTGAACCGGGGGTCCAAACAAGATGCAATATCTAGCAGCTCCTGAGTAGCTTCATCTTCATATTTGTCATTGATGTAATCCAACGTCTCTTTTTTTTCAACTTCTTGGTCAGGTCTGTGTCCTCATCTTGCTCTTTCAGCAATTCTGTGTTGAAGAGGTGAAGAACTGGCTTAATACAGGAGACACTGACGTAGTCTTCACCTGAAAGGGCATCAGTGAAGTCAAGCAGTGGGCCCAGTGACTTACTGACAGATTCGAGTACATCTGTGTCTTGCCAGGTTGGAATTAGATGTCACTCCTTCTTATCCTCAGACAGGACCTGAGCTAAAGCCTTCTGTTGCTCTAGGATCCTGCTGATCATCATCTGTCAGTAGCCCCATTGTGTTTGGCATTCTGTTATGAGAGAATATGAAGGCAGATTGAGTTCCTTTTGGGCATCTTCAAGAGCAGCTCTGGCCTTCCGGCTGTGCGAGAAGTGACCCACCAGCTTCTTGCAGACACCTGCAGCATGGTCAACCTTGTCATTCTTTTTCACAGAATTTTCTAAAGGGGAAAAATAAAACAAAATACACTTTGAACGTGTGATTCCTGCTGTCATCGGTTTATTTATAAACTGAGTAACTTATCATCATCATCATCATTATTATTATTACCAATAGATGCCTGGTCTCTTTTAAACACCCTGGGTCCACATCGATTTTGCAAAATAAACGCCTGGGCTACTAATCGGTCATTTTCTAATTGGTATATTAACTTACCAACTGCAAGATGCAGCCTGTGTCCGAAGCACTGCAGCCTGGTCCACTTGTTCAAGGCAGCTGCCCTCACCATGTTTGCAGCATTGTCTGTCGTCATACAGACTAGACGTTTCTCATCCAGGTTCCAAGAAGCCACAGCTTCTCTGTGTTATTCTCACTTGTGTGAACATCCGGGAAAAATGCAGTTTGCAAACAGCGACTTTTGAGTTCAAACTTCTCATTAATGAAGTGGATGGTCAGACTGATGTATGGTTCTGTTGTCCGGCTGGACCACAAGTCCGTTGTAACTGCATAATGTACTGCTTGCAACAGCTTATCTTCAACGTGTACCTTCTGTTTATTATACAGCTCTGGGATGGCCACTTGAGAGAAATACGTGCGTGACGGTATTTCATAGCACTTGTCGAGCGTGCAGATCATTTTTTTTAAACCCCTCTTCAGCGACCGTTTATAATGGCACCATGTCTTTCGCCAGGTTAAAAGTTATTGCATCCGTGATTTGTCGATGCTGTTTGGACTTCCTGTCGTAAGGTGTTATGCTGGCAAAGGCGTCTGTAATTTTTTTTTGAGTGGATGAAGTTTCACCTGGGGTCCTTGGTTTGCACTGGTCATACAGGAGCTTGTGATGGCGTTTCAAATGGTCGAACAGGTTCAACGTATTACCTCATGTTGAGGCAACCACGGCGAGGCACTGTCGGCAGAAGATGCTTTTTTGTTCTGTATCATCTTTTTTATAGCCAAAATACTTCCAAATTTCGGATGTTGACTTTTTTTGGGGGACTAAATCCTCCATCGCCTCCTCCTGCATGTCGCCCGTTTTCAGAGTCTAAGTGAGAGCGGCCCCTCCCCCCTCTACTCAGCTGTGGAGGGGGGAGGGGGGTGATGACTGCTTAGCAGGAGGGAGGGGGAGAGAGAGAGAGGCTGTGTGGAGCATGGAGCGGCTTGCTGCTTTTATGAAGTTAAAAGTTTGCGTGTTCTAAAAAAAAGAAAATATCGCATGTCCTGCAAGGTGACTATCACGCATGCACACATCGCAATGGCGATGTTCAAACGATATATCGTGCAGGCCTAGAAGCAATCCTTTAAACAAAACAAATTGTACATGGTGACATGGTGCGTATATTACGCATCACTATCACTTTCATCAGAGTCAACATCCCATACATCTCTTTCTTCTGTTTCCTTTGAAGCATTCTCACATGCTTGGCACCGACATAAATCTGTACAAGATAGTCTTGCAGACATATAAGAACATCTTTCAGTCTCACATTTGGTTGTCTTGCAATTTAAGTTGGACTATCTGCAAAACACTATCAGGGGCAGGATTTGTAGTCTTCTATGTCACTTTCAACCCCTAATCCTCAATGTGTGCCGACCATTGCCAATGTGTGAAGGGGCACACATTTTACCAGTCAGAGAATGTTTCATCACCGCTGCTTGGTAGTTTGCTCTCATGCAGTGTTGGTACGAGGCGTCACTTGTTGGGGGAATGGGCAGTTCTGGCAAAGCTGACGAGGCCATGCAGAAAGATTTGTATAAAAAATTAGTAGATATGTAGGTATACTACTTAACCCTGTTAAACCGGAGCTGTCGTTGGCAACAGAAAATGATGTGCACTTTGAGTACCGTAACTCTTGAACCATTTACGCTCTTAACGTAGTTCCGGATTCTGAAAGCTGAGAATCTAATCTTTGCGCTGATATATGATACATTACAGTAGTGGCAGCGGCTTTGTGCTGATTCGCGGGACAAGAGAGATGACAAGAGGGGGACGTCAGAGCAGAGGGAATGCAGATCTGAAAGTTTCAGTGGAGATTTAGAAGTATTTTAGTTGTTTATCTTTGTATATATTATGTTCATTGTTGTATATATTAAATTTTTCTGTTGTGTATCATAGTGTTAGAGTTCATTTTATAAGTTTTGAGTGTCGTTTCAACATGTTTTGTGCAATGTTCTTGCTGAAGCATCTGCATTTTTAGCTAGTTCCTTTAGTATTGATTGTAATAGTGTAGGTAGTGTAGATAGTGGAGGCAGAAATGTTGAGATCTGCAAGAAAGAGGAGACCCCCAGCTCAATTTGTGGAGGAGGAAGAGGAAATGGAGATGCAGGAGGAGGCAGGGGGTGTGTCTCCATCCTTAACACAGTAAGTAAATAGTTTGCATACTCTACATATTTATTCCCAAATTGAGTTCTATTGTAATGATATCATTTTTGAATCCATAATTTTTTACATAAATACTTCCTTTTCTTTTTTGAATTCTTTTATGATTTACATCATCATAATTATCTCCTAAATACATTTTTAGAGGTTCTTCTGATGAGGGGCCATCAAAAAGGACAAGGCGGGGAGGAAGTCTGGTCTGTGGCCGACGCAGGCCGCGCAGCGGCAGTGGTGGTCCGGATGCTGCTGGTGATGCTCCTGCATGTCATTCACCACAACTGCAGGAGTTCTGGAAGACAGAGGCAGACCCTGACCCCCATCCCTGTTGCCCCTGGTGTCCAACCCCCTCTCATTATGGAGACTCCAGCACCTGGGGACATTTTTGGGGTGTTTTTTTGATTTAGAGGTGCTAAATGAGTTGTGTGTAAACACAAAAAAATACATACAGGACAAAAAGAAGGCAAGGAAAAGGCTGCTCTGGAGCTCTGAGCTCACATCTCAGGAGCTCAGAAAGTACCTGGGCATGTTGCTCTTTATGTCTGTGTGCAACTTGCCCAAAATGACCAACTTCTGGCGGGTAAAAACAATTTTTCATGTGCCTATACCTGCCACGGTGATGTCCAGGGAGATCACCTCCAACCTGCACTTGAGCGACCCAGAGGAAGATGCTGCCAGTGAACAGCGAAACAGCACATAGGAGTCAGACCCCCTCCAAAAAGTCAGGTGTCTCCCAGAAATGATGCGCACATGATGCAAAGCCACCTACAATCCAAGGCAACACATCTCTTTGGATGAGAGGATGGTGGCCATAAAGGCAAGGCTAAAGCTGAAGCAGTATTTGCGTGCCAAGCCTACGAAGTGGGGTCTGAAGTTTTTTGTTTTGGCTGATACATATGGCCACACCACTGATTACAGGCTCTACACAGGAAGAAATGAAGGAGCTTCAGGGAAGGAGCTCTCTTTTGATGTGGCGTCAGAGCTGGTGAACAAAGACTACCTGGGGAGACTACATTGTTTACTGTGACAATGCCCTCTCCTCTTCCGTCACCTGACCCAGCAGGGTTTTGGTGTCTGTGGGACCTACAGGCAGGGCAGAGCTGGTGTCCCAAAAACCAGAGACAACTCCCTAGACAAAAAATCCCAGAGAGGTTCTATCAGGTGGATCAGGGATTGAGACCTCCTGTTTGTTAAATGGATGGACACCAGAGAGGTCTCCATGTGTACAACAGTCCATTGAGTGTACACAGGGGAGACTGTCCTGCAGTGGCAAAAGACAGGCGATGGGCACAGTCAGAGGGTCCCTCTCTCCAGACCCACAGCTGTAGGTGAGTACAACCAGTACAAGGGAGGGGTGGACACCTCTGACCAGATGTTGGGCACCAGCTGTCCACAGGAGGACCAGGAGATGCCCATGACTGTTTTTCAGTACCTTGTGGATATAGCTGCAACAAACAACTATATTCTCCACAAAGAAATCAGCATGACACAGAAGAGGAAGCCCATGACACGCCAGGCTTTCCAGGAGGAGCTTTCCTGCCACTTTCCTGTCCCCACCAGCAGAGAGCAGTCACTGGAGAAAGGGCAGAGAGCCAGCCAGGGGAGGAAACAATGCACTCTGTGCAAAAGGAGCACCCTATTCCTGTGGCATGGAGACATGCAGTTGTTATCCCTATCCTAAAGCAAGCAAAGGACGCCTCAAAACCAGGGTCCAACAGGCCGATTGCGCTCAAAGCGATACTATGTAAAATCATGGAGAGGATGGTTACAGAGCGACTTACATATAAGCTAGAGAGGCAAGGTGGTTCACACCAATACAGAGTGGGTTCAGAGTAGGGAGAGGTACAATGGACATAAGAAAAGCTAAGGCTAACAAGGAAGGAGTGGTAGCAGTTTTCCTGGACATTGAAAAGGCATATGACATGTGGTGGAAAGAGGGGTTAGGGGTTAAGCTATTTAATGCTGAAATACGAGGGCGGATGTTGAACTGGATTAGGGCATTCCTGCAAAACAGGACCATACAGGTCAGAGTTGGAGAAGCATACTCAGAAACAGCAGGGACAGACAACGGTACTCCTCAAGGAAGTGTTATAAGCTCTATCCTGTTTAACATTATGATCAACAATATGTTCCGAGAGGTAGGGGAAGATTTTGGGCTATCATTGTTCGCCGATGATGGGGCAATCTGGAAAAGAGGAAGGAATTACAAGTTTTTAACAGAAAAGATACAAGAAGCACTGAATAAGGTGGAAGACTGGGCTAACAGGTGGGGTTTTAAAATATCAGTGGAAAGTCAAAATTTGTTATACTTACTACTAAAAAGGAAGACTGGAAATCTGGGGCTGAATATCTATGGCAAGCCATTAGAAAGAGTTAAGGAGTTTAAGTTCCTAGGAGTCATCTTTGAAAAAAGAATTACTTGTGTAAGTGTTCTCAGTTAGTCGTGGAAACTACTTCTCAACATGAAGACCATATTTTGAAGAATGAAAGTTGTTTTTTTTCTTTCAACAATTGATCAGGGGAGAGCGCGAACGCAGTCCCCCACTACCAGAAATTATGCAGTCGAGATTCCCACATTTGGGGAATTCGCAGGGGTCAGCACAACCGGAGTGCAATGGCTGAGCCTCGCCCTGGGTGAACCACCTTCTTGATCATGGTATCTCCCCTGCCAGGTAAGTATGAGTTGTACACCTCAGCCACACGCACCACATCCATGCACATACCACAATGACTGATGGCGCCCAACATATGAACATCACCGAAACTAAGGGCTGGGTGGCTGCAATATACACATTATTATTTCTTAAAAGTAATCACCATGCACCAAAGCACACAAAGAACTTCATTTTGTGCTTAACAATTAGGAAACAGGACTATTTCCCATCATGCATTGCTGCGGCTCATATCAAAAGCTGAACAGAAATCGCAAGTTTCTACTTTAGTACCACATAATAAACAAAAATATAAAATTGTAAACACACAAAATTCACTCTGGCAGTGGCATTTAACATTGAAAAATATAGAACTATCAACAACAAAAGAAACAGCAATCAAATCAAATGCTTGATCATTGCTTTGAAGGCTTCATCCTCTACCATTGGCAGGGGTCTCATGTCGTTCAACAGCATGTTTAAAATGGGTTTAGTGAGGGAATTGGCTTGGAGAGGTGTGCAAGTTGTTGGCTTCGTTACAAAGTCATGCATTGCGGTAGTGGAACACTTTTTACTTGCACTGTAACAGCACAGTGTCTGATTACATTCCATCAAACATGAACATGACATAATTTTTATATCGTTACTACAAACACATAAGCTTTAAGGTTAATGAAATCATTAAATTGTCAGCCTTACTATTAACATTTACACGTAAAGCTTAAGCTGTCTTTCTTACAAATGTTGATGAAAATTTTATTAGCAGCTAATTAGCCAACTAGCTTACCAAGGTGACAGTCTTTTTCCGGCATCCTCTTTGTTAGCAAACCTGACGTGTTGGAGCATGGTAGTTGTGCTGCTGTGATATCACGGACTTCCCCTCTATAGTTTTGGTAAAATGCTCAGACTTCTACAGCTCTTCTGCACATGTGCATCCAGGACAAGGCACACACAGTGGAGGCTATGAGCGGAGGGTACCGCAGCACTTTAGAGTAAAAAATAAAGCGAAAAAAAAAAAATTGTCTCATTGTCAAACTTGAATTGATTCAAAGAATAATTGTGGCTGCCCTAATAAGGACCCCTCTGAAAAAATGTGATATGTCCCTCTGTGGAAAGTGGGACAGTTTTTAGTGACTCAGCACTTTTCTTACCTAGCATGGCTGTGACCATGTCCAATGGCTGGAGTAATAGCTCCTCTGCAATTGTGTAAGGGGTTATTGCACCATGGGATGTTGCAGGCAACTTCGTAAGAGGTTAACTGTGCTTTTCTGTTTACTGATGCCCACTACAAAATGACATCCTGTCTGTGATATTCTTCAAGTTTTTGGTGAAAAGTCTGGAGGCTTATAAGATAACTAGGGTGTCAGGTCTTCAGGTACCGTCTTAATTTGTTGGTTTCATGGAGTCCACTGCTACGTTTTCAGCCATGAAACACACAATGGACTTTCCTCGTTCCTGACCGTATTAACGGTAAACCTAAGGAATGTGTAGGCTTTGTCATACTTTCTGTTTTTTTATTGTGTTCCCTTACTAGGGTTTGGTCAGGAAAGGGTTTTGTTTTCATTCCTGTAAGGAACTTTTACATCTCTCCTCCTCTGTCAGCTCTGTGTACAGTGACTCTGTGTACACTGACTGTGTACAGTCATACGCTGATTTCTGAGTCCCGAGTCGCACCACTCAGTCACTAGCTTTGCTTGTATAGCAAAGCTTGTTAATCATTCAAACGTGAATAAATAGGAGCTAACTCTGTTTTTTTACAGATCTTTCAAAAACCTTCCCATTCATTCCCCATGACTGGTATAAGCCATTCTTTAAACACTGGCTCACTGATGTACATTTTCCCATTTTGATGTTAGAGTTAGAAAATAGCTTGCCAACATCAACACACTATTGCAACACCACACATGCGTACAATCGATCAGGGCAGCAGAACCAGTCGAGTACAGGCTGTACAGGGCAGCAAATGTCATCAGCATCATCAATTGACTAATAACACCAACCCAGGTCCTGCTCCCACTTTTTAAACACCTTTTTTTAGTAAATAAATCTAAAATAAAATTCTGCATCAATGGTAAAGTCATAATATATTAAAGGGGTGATCAAAATAATTAGTAACAAGTTAAATTGTGCTCGTAACCTTTTACTGGCCTTAATTTGGGCTCATTTTATTTACTATTTTTTTTACAATCTTTTACTACCCTGTGGATACCCCGCCTTACCTAAGTGGTCTCGGGAAAAACCTGAGGTTCCATGACCTGGACATACTTGGGGCTTGCAGTGTCTCTGGACCTAAATCAGCTAATCTGCAAAATAACTCTCGAACACTGTGGATCTGAAGATATTCCCAAAATACTTTCAAGCCCAGGACAATTTGGTGTCCGGATAAAGGGTGCAAATAATTAAAAATAAGAATGTTTCTTTATAATATATTTTAGCACATCAAACAAGGAAATAGCAAGGAGGTGTAGTGAGGAAGTAAAACGATTTGATTTAGAAATTCCATTTCTATCGAAATAAGGACAGATGGTCACATTGATACTAGCTACAGAAATGATCAATCATTCGGTAATTTTCTTTGAACAATTGATCAGGGGAGAGCGCGAACGCAGTCCCCCACTACCAGAAATTATGCAGTCGAGATTCCCACATTTGGGGAATTCGCAGGGGTCAGCACAACCGGAGTGCAATGGCTGAGCCTCGCCCTGGGTGAACCACCTTCTTGATCATGGTATCTCCCCTGCCAGGTAAGTATGAGTTGTACACCTCAGCCACACGCACCACATCCATGCACATACCACAATGACTGATGGCGCCCAACATATGAACATCACCGAAACTAAGGGCTGGGTGGCTGCAATATACACATTATTATTTCTTAAAAGTAATCACCATGCACCAAAGCACACAAAGAACTTCATTTTGTGCTTAACAATTAGGAAACAGGACTATTTCCCATCATGCATTGCTGCGGCTCATATCAAAAGCTGAACAGAAATCGCAAGTTTCTACTTTAGTACCACATAATAAACAAAAATATAAAATTGTAAACACACAAAATTCACTCTGGCAGTGGCATTTAACATTGAAAAATATAGAACTATCAACAACAAAAGAAACAGCAATCAAATCAAATGCTTGATCATTGCTTTGAAGGCTTCATCCTCTACCATTGGCAGGGGTCTCATGTCGTTCAACAGCATGTTTAAAATGGGTTTAGTGAGGGAATTGGCTTGGAGAGGTGTGCAAGTTGTTGGCTTCGTTACAAAGTCATGCATTGCGGTAGTGGAACACTTTTTACTTGCACTGTAACAGCACAGTGTCTGATTACATTCCATCAAACATGAACATGACATAATTTTTATATCGTTACTACAAACACATAAGCTTTAAGGTTAATGAAATCATTAAATTGTCAGCCTTACTATTAACATTTACACGTAAAGCTTAAGCTGTCTTTCTTACAAATGTTGATGAAAATTTTCGCCCTGGGTGAACCACCTTCTTGATCATGGTATCTCCCCTGCCAGGTAAGTATGAGTTGTACAGCTCAGTGACACGCAGCACATCCACACACATACCACAATGACTGATGGCGCCAAATATATGCACGTCACCAAAACTAAACACTGGGTGGCTGCAATATACACAGTATTATTTCTTACAAGTAATCACCATGCACCAAAGCTCACAGAGAACTTGCCTTTTGTCTTAACAAGAAAAAACAAGACGATTTCCCATCACGCATTGCTGCAGCTCATATCAAAAGCTGAACAAAAACTCACACATTTTCTTAATCAAACCACTGAACAGCGACCACAAACAGACCCAAAACAGGTCAGAGCTTAATCCCAATCTAATCTATGTTCTTAAATAAATGATCAAGTGAATTGAAGGATTTTAAAAAACTCTTTTTCTCTCTGCTTTCTCTGCCACATTGCAGCCACTTCCTGTTCCTTTGTCCTCTGCCACAGAGTGTTTTGCATTTCTCCCACTCCCCCCTATTGCTCCAGAGTGTAAAGACTTTTGGTAGCTCAATAAAAAAAAAGGGTGGATACTGCCTCAGAGTACACAGTGCTATAACACCATCTGAATAAAATTGCAACAAAAATTTAGGGCTGCACCTAACGATTATTTTCCTATCAATTAATGTAATGATTATTTTTTCGATTAGTCGACTAATCTATCAACTAATTTATGGATTATTCTAACGATTATTTTTTTATCAACCGATTAATATAACAATGGATTTAACCAAACTAGCAAGTAAGAACTTGTCCAATGAGTATTGAATTCAGTAATTTAGTCGAGTCTCTTGAAATCAAACAAAACAATACAAAATCCGGGAGATCTTCACGGCGTTCGCCGGGTAGTTTTGAGGTTACCTTGTATGGTGGATTTGAGCTCATTATTAGAGTATTTTTAATTAAATTGCTAAAGTGAAGCTGCACACTATTTTTGTTTCGATTTAACAATTACAAATCGTAATAAAAAATAATAGCTGATATGCTTGAACTTTAGTCCACTAATATTAGTGTTGAAGTCCTCTTGGGTTTTACAAACTTTCCCATGTGAGGCTCTCTGAACATCTGTGTGTGCAATACAGCACTCTTTTATCTGAGGCAGCCCTGAACGCATCACTCCGAGACAGCATAATATTATCAACATAAATATTACATCTTACGTTTGTTTCCCTTTAACTAAAGTGTTCGTTTTGCAACAAGCACTGCTTAAACATACTTTACAGCTTAAACCGACCTGAATCATCCCAAATTGTAAAGTAAAAGTATAAATCCACTGTCTGTGAGGCTCAGCAGAAACACAAGACAATCTCCGGTTGTCTGGAAACCTGGCAACTTTGGACAAATATAGGGATCCAATTCATGAATGAACATGGACCATCAAACTACGGGAGATTCCCGGGAGAAATGACAATACGGGAGGGGAACGGAAGATAGGCCTGAGATACAGGAGAGTCCCTGGAAAAACGGGAGTGTTGGCAGGTTTGGTATCAGTATACAGTGCAGTGGAGCTCCCGATCGCCGAGTATAGCATTAGCAAGCAATCAGCGGCGATCACACAGCTGATTAATTAGCGAGTTATAGGACAAATAAAAGCACAAAACTGATGCTTCAACTCCGAGCTTACTGCTTAAAGTGAATGACTTAGAATGCAGGGCGTATGATGCAGCGTACACCAAGTGGGCTGCTGCACCAGTGTTGGGTTATTTGATTGACAGGTCACTGCATGTCTCCTCGAATGAAAGCAGCGCAATCTTGGAAATGTGGAAGAGGAAGGCAGGAAGAACACATGCACTGATTGAGAGAAGCTGCTCCTAAATCATGCTAAAGTAAGTTTAGTTAACTAAGTTAACTCGACCCCATTAGGTGGAGCTCGTTTGCCGTCCATGCTTCCGCCGTTACCTGAAGTAGCCATTGTTACGTCATCATGCGACGCATCACAGCTTGTTTTTTGCGTTGACGAATATTTGTAGTCGATTATGTTGATGTATTGCCCCAGCCAGAAAAAAATTCAACATTTAACACTCAATAGTCTGATTTAATAAAGAATAAATACATCTTCAATGCGCCATACAAAACTACAAATACAAAATACAGCCTGTTGGATTTTAAACAGCAGCAAACAAAGTCACACAGTTTGTGTGTTGTTTGGCATTTCCATTTTCCTTTCCTTTGTTTATTTTTTAATGCTTTATTTATGTTTTAATAGGGAAATAATGTTAGATTTAGTAAGAGAAAAACTGTTTTCTTTTAGTTCACAGGACACACCAGATATTGGTACTAATCAAGGGGGCCAAACTTCGTATTTATTTTTTAAAAGGCCAACCTTTGTAGTTAAATCTTGGCATGATAGGCTAGGCCTGGACGATATAGAAAAAAAGCATATCGATAAAAAATAAATCATATTGATCGATATCGATAATTATCGATATAATTATTATAGTTATTTAACATATATTTTAATTGCAGCCCTGGATGTTTTATGCTATTGCTTAATGACCTACTTTTAATAAAGAACACACAAGCACTGAATTCAAATTCAAACCTTTATTCAACCACCTTTTTTATTTTACCACAACTGAAAGTTTTTTAAAAAAGAACTAAAAAAAAAGGAGACAACTTAAGGGGCCTGAGTGACGTCAGTAAATACTGACAAACATAAAGACTAAAGTGACCAGAAAATCTGATAAATAAATATTTAAATAGTCTTTTGATGAAAATAAACAAAACAAACAAATATATAAATAAACAGAATAGCTTTAGGTGGGAATAGCATACTACCAGTTTTAACTGTGTGAGAAACTGCCCACAGCCTGGTGTCTGAACACTGAAATATTTCTCCCGGGGCCGGGAGATTTATTTTTTTTAATTATCATGTGATTGACTTGATACGCAAACTGAGCACGAGAAGCAGGACTTATCCACGCCGGTGTTGTGTCGTAGAATGCACCCCTGCCGAATGCACCCCCTGCTAGTAGCCATGATCCAAATACTCGCGTCTTTGTAAAATATGAGCTCCTTTTCTTCCACTTTAAGAAGCTAATGAGTGGACGGGATGCATTCTTCTCACCTTTTCAACCCCTGACCCATTTTCATGCCTGAAGCGCTGTGTTTGAGAAATACTTGCGGCCGGGCACTTCATATCGCGGGTCGAGAGTGGCTAGAAGCTGGTCGAAGCCAGGCTTTTCAACGGTAGTTATTGGCAGTATGTCCCTCGCTATGAAGCATGTTACTGCATGGGTGATGTCCTTATGCCGCTCGGACGCTTTGTCGTATTTTGGCAAGAAACGAAGTCCAGTTTGGTCTGCTTCACATGCTTTGTGCTGGTGCTGGCAGCGGTTCCAGAGGATTCCTCCTCCGACGACGTGGAGCCGCGGCGCGGCCGACACAGCTCGTACTCCTGCGGGTGCGACCGGTTTAGATGGTAAAACAAGTTGGTTGTGTTACCAGACTTGGTTTTTACCAATTCTCTGCAAATTTTGCAAACGACCGCTGTTCGCTTTTTGTCAGACTTCTAAAAACCAAAACATTGCCATGCTGGTGAACTACAGCAATGTCCTCCGCTTCTCCTTGCTGTATCATTTTTTCTAATACACGTGCTGTCTGTTGTGGTTTGATAGGGGCAGGGCTTGGTGCCGTAGCGTACCTGGGTCTGCGTTTGTGATTGGTTGGGAGGAAGTAATGACTGTAGTAAAAGCTACATGATAGGCTATGATGAAAAAGAAAGGGAAACTGTGTTTTTCTATCGAACTTTTTATCGACCCGTTTTTTTTCTATCGCAGCACACGTCTATCGATCGATATATATTGTTATCGAATTATCGTCCAGCACTATGATAGGCTTTCCTGAGTGGTAGCTGCGCTGTAGTCATCACTTTATTCAGTAAACCACCGCCTGATAAAAACTGCATTCAGGACACTGATGTATATCCTAGGCTAAGCTCATGATCAGGATATTTGACTATGAGGGGTCTTACAAACAGACATTGGAATACTCAGACCAACCAGGCATCAGGAAATGTATGACATGTCCATAACGTCATAATAACACATTATCGTAGGCCTGAGTGATTTGGCAAAACAAAATGATCACGATTAATTTTTTCATATCGTCCAATCACGATTATTATCGCTATTTATTTGTATTGTTTTTAAACTGACAGTTTTAAAGCATCTGTACCAAAAACTAAAGAAACAAGAGATTAGTTAAATATTTTATTAAAAAAGTAAATAACAAAGCAATTTAAATAAGATGAACATAGAAAAATATAAAAAAGTTTTTTACTGAACAGTACAACAAATGCACAAAAATATAAAATAACAGTGAACTAGTTTACAGAGTGTATTTGCAGGTATGCAAAAGTCAAAGTAAACAAATTGCTGCCACAGGGATAATAAAGATGCCATTAAATGTAAACATGATCATTTTCAAGATATGATGCTATATACCCTGGTCACATCAGTGTTACTTGCAAATGTGCATTGTCTTAAATAACTGCTCCCTTGGAGAAAATGAAGGCACCTTGGAAAGTAAACATTTTCTTTTTTAAGTTATGGTGCTTTATACCCTGGTCACATCATTGCTACTTTCAACTGTTCATAATTTTAATGACTATACAGATTAGCTATTTTTGACAAGTTACAAACCACTAAGGCTGCAACAACGAATCGATTAAGTCGATTCGTCGTGACGAAAAAATTCGTTACCAACTAATTCTGTAATCGATTCGTCGGGCCTTTATATATGTCCATGGACACGGGCGTGTAAACATCAGCAGGACGCACAGAAAAGAAACAGCCATGGCCGAGGCAGCGGCTGAGAAAAACATGGACACAACCCATGGTGTGGGAAAACTTTACCAAGACTGAAAAGGAAGGCGTTCAGTGCAACATTTGCAAAGCCCGTTTTGTATGGCACGGGAGTACATTGATGATGCGCGAGCACAGGGCTCTCAAGTCTCACGCATTCAGCGTATGACACACGCATTCCCACTCGTTCACACGCTCACACACCACACATTGTATTTCTCACGAATTTAAATGAACACAGTGATGTCCACCAAGTTGCACTTCTTTAACTATGGAACTGGGGGAAATCAACTGAGTTCCTCCGAGAGTTCAGAAGCTGCGTGCCACGCGCAAGCCAATCAAATAAAGTATATCTACTGAACAGCCAATCAAAAAGCAGCATTGCTGTATCCGGGTAGATTTTGATATCTTGCGGTTTGACTAAAGACACTCGCCGAAATAGAGCAGGTTTTTATAAGGACGAGAAAGACCTGATGATTACAGTAAGTCAGTAACCTACACATGCAGAGACCTCAACACCTCATGGCAGCTAAACTCATATGATAAACTAAAGCCCTATGCTATTGCTATTAACAGCTGCATTGATGAATTTAGCCTGTTTATCCGATTAATCGATTAGTTATTAAAATAGTCGGCAGATTAATCGATTATCAAAATAATCGTTGGTTGCAGCCCTACAAACCACCTGAATAAAAAGTGCAAAACTTGTAAACATTATACATGCTGAATCTAGTCCACATTATTTAGGACTGAGGTCCAGGTTTTTTTGCCAGAAAGACCAGCCTATCTACAGTATCTGGCTTTAAAGCTGCCATGTGGCAGGACACAATATTCCCCCCTGTACTAAAAGCCCTCTCTGAGGGTGAGCTGGTGGCAGGAATACAGAGGTACCACCTTGCCAAGAGACGAAGTCTAGGATATGTTGTGGAGTGCGTCTTCCACCACACCAACGGATTGGTTTCACTGTCTGCATTTGGCGCTTGCAGGTAACTGTTAAATTCTGCCTCAACAGCCTGCTGGTCTGTCTGACCAGAAGTAGAGACGGAGAAGGGCTTCTTAAAAAAGCTGCCAAGTGTCTTCTTCTGTACTTTCACTGGTGTAGCTGAAGTTGAAGCTTCTGGTGAGGTAGAAGGCTTAAACCATGATGGCTTACGTTCATCCAACATTTGAGAGACAGCGTTGGCTTTCACAGCCTCTGCTTTTTCAGCCTGAATGTAGTGGATCTTGAAGCGAGGATCTACAAGGGTTGCCATGCACAGGAGATCATCAGTGGCAGCATCATCAAATTTTTCATTCAAGTAGCTGGTGACTGAACTCTTGATGGTCTTGGTAAGGTCTGTGTCAGTGTCTTCTGGCTTTAAGACATCTTCGTTGAAGAGTTGAAGGACAGGTTTCACACAACAGACACTGACATATGCTTCTGCAGAAAGGGCGTCAGTAAAGTCAACAAGTGGATTCAGGGCCCTGTGGACAGACATCAATGTCCTGCCATGAGGGAATCAGGTGTCTGTTTTTACGATCATCTGATAAAACCTTTGCAATGGCTTTCTCCTGCTCCAGTACTCTTGCTATCATGGCATGGCGGGAAACCCTCCTGGTAGGGGATTCTGTTATCAACCGATGCTTTGGGAGTTTGAGTTCATCTTGGGCAGCTGCAAGTGCCCTTTTCTTTTTCCATGAGTAAGAAAAAGCACTGACCACTTTCTTGGACACACTGATGGCTCTCTCAATCCTCTTGTCCTTCATGCTTCCCTCTGTAGAAAAGTAAAAAACATAAAAATTAATCACAAATTCTTAATATGATCACTATATCATTACAGTTTACATAAATTAAGAAAATATATTTAGGTTTTAAAAATCAAAATCTACAAAACTCTAGAACAATAAAAACAAAATGTTAACATTTTTGAAATGTTATTCAAGAACTATTATCAAATGTTACCAAGGGACAGCCAAAAACTTGATATAGTTTCAGACAGATATAGTGTCAGGAAAAAAAAAGTAAAATAATAAAATGTGTAACCAATATGTGTTATTTTTATAGTTAAACTAAACATAACATGGAACAAATTTCTTGTCATTTACTTACCTATAGCTGAGTGCAGCCGGTGACCAAAACACGGCAGCCGAGTCCAGCCTTCGAGAGCAGCAGCTTTCACAATGTTTGCCCGACTATCCATTGTGATGCACACCTGTCGGTCCTCACTAAGGCCCCCATGATTCAAGTGCGTCCTCTAGTCCCTGACTGATAATTTCAGCAGTGTGGTTGTCTGGAAAATACAGTCTCCAAGCATGTGCTTTTAAGAGCCCACTCCTTGTCGATGTAGTGTACTGGAGACTCAGATATGGCTCAGATGTGCGACTCGACCATAGGTCACTGGTAGTTGCGAAGTACAACACTTCTTTGAGCTCACGCTCCAGTTTTCCTCGGCATTCGTCATACAGCTGTGGCAGTGCAGTTTGAGAAAAGTATTTTCTGCCGGGGATTTTGTATCTCGGGTCCAGCACTTTGATCAAATGCTTAAATCCACTCCACTGAGTTTAAAGGCATTGCGTGTGTCTCCTCCTGGAATGATGCTCGTACGGTGCGATGACCGCAAAAGATGACACTAGGCCTGTCACGATAACAAATTTTGCTGGACGATAATTGTGCTACAAATTATTGCCGATTAACGATATCATTGAAACCATTTTTTAAATTATAGATAATGATAATATATGGCATAATATACCAGTACACCATGTCAAAAGCAATAAACTTTAATTGCTCAAGATTAAGAACTTTGAACTAGGATGAACAAATATAATAAACAAACAAGACAACCAAAAAACAATGAAAACAAAATGGACCCACATTTTGTTTTATCAAAAACTGCATTCAAATAAAAACCACAATCACAACTACAAACAATAAGAATAGACCTTGTCTCTGTAAATGGGCCATATTTGTTCATTTTACAAAGGGGAACCATCCTACATAACTCTTTTGTGTATGCCTGTTTGTGGTTTAGTGTATGTGTTGCAGTGTTTGGGTTTTGGGTGCTTTTGTTTTGAAGGCGCAAATCCGGCGCTTATTTTTTATTCTGAAAGGGCCAGGACGTTGTCCGTGTTTTGTTCTTTTGAGTGATTGATCGTGGAAAACGAGGGACACATGCTATGAGAAGAAGGAGATGCTGCACGTACGCGAATCCACTTCATGTAAAGGATGAAACATCGTTAATAGCGCTTAACTGGATGGTGCAAAGGTATGTTTGTGGGGGCTGTTCATGTGTAAATTGATTTGTTGTCCGGTTTGCTAACCTTGTGTATGTGATTGACAAGTGCGCCCGGATGAAAATGTGAGAGTGTAATTGTGCTTTGTGTTTTATTTCAGCTCTTACGGTGTCTGTGGTGTGTGTGTTAAAAAAATTAAAAGTTGAAGCCACATCACAGTGCATCTGTCCTCGTTCATGGAGTCTTTAAATCCAGTTGAGATGCTACAGTCTCTGGTACGGAACAAAAACTTAACTCCACACATAACTATTAAAACAATTAAAAGTGGAGTCTCGAGAGATTAGAGACCAAAGCAGTCGTTTCATCATTCATAGCGTTTGTTCCGCACTGTGTCAGTAAGTCTGTGTGTGTGTGTCTGTGTGCGTGTGTGCGCCAGCCCCCACCGTTAATACGTTAATTCATTTAAACGTATGCATTGAGTATTTAAATACAGAATAAATATGTGATATCATTAAATACAATAATAAGATGCATAAATACATGATCAAGTTAGAATACCTAAAACGTTTAAAATTGCTATCAAAACATTATGATTAACTATGTTCTTTCCCCTTATATCCAAACAGAGGCCGCTCTGAGAGCTTTACCACAAGCACAAAAGAACGGCGTCGAACGAGCTGTGGGGATGTGTAAGAAGGTCGTCAGTGCCTTCTCTAACTCACCCAAGAAAAGGAGGGAGCTCCACAAGGCTCAGGAGGCCCTAGGCTTGCCTTTCCGTGAGCTCATCACTGAGTCTCCTAAAAGATGGGGTTCACACTCTTCAATGATCAAGAGGTTTCTAGAGCAGGAGAGCGCTCTGTCTCAAGTCCTCCGTGCGGACAAAAAGGTGAGACAGCTAATCCAAGTGTATCACAGCTTATTTTCCACTGTACACACACACACACACACACACACACACACTCTACAGTTCCTCAAACTGTTTACACATGCACACACAGACACAGACACAGACACACAGCAATAATTCACCTCATTAAACAGCCCCTTTCCTCTATTCTCTGACACAGAAGAGACACCTGGTGCCAAACTGGCAAGACATTTCCCTCCTTGAGAGCATCAACAAGGCCCTGGCTCCTCTTATGGAGTTCACTGATGCCTTGTCGGAGGAGAAGTACATCAGCATCTCCTTCCTGAAGCCCGTCATCCATCTCTTCAATACTGAGGTACTCAAGAGGCAGGATGACCCAGAGCTGACAGAGGCCATCCGCGAGGCCATCCTTCAGTACCTGAACGAGAAATATAATGACCCTACCACCGACCACCTCCTCGACATAGCCACACTAGTCGACCCGCGCTTCAAGACGGCCTACATCCGGGATGCAGAGAGGGTGAAGCTGATCAAGACTAAGGCTGCTACAGAGATGGAGGACATGGTGAGAACTGAACATGCACCTACAGCAGCAGCCCCCTCACCTCCACCAGCTGCTGCTGCTCTAAAGGAAGAGGATGATCCACAGCCTCTCCTTCCAGCAAGGAAGGTAAGGAAGAGTCTTGCGAGCTACTTCAAGAAGACACCGGCACCAGGCCATGGCACCACCCCCAGCAGGATGTAAATTGAGATGGAGCTGAATATGTACATGCAGGCTCCTGAGCCTGACTCCGAGGCCGACCCTCTGGAATGGTGGAAACTGAATGGGATGAACTTCCCTCATGTAGCCAAGCTTGCAAAGAAATATCTGTGCATTCCCGCGACCAGCGCTTCATCTGAACGGGCCTTCAGCACCAGCAGTAACATTGTTATCTGCAAGAGGTCATGCCTCAAGCCCAACCAAATTGACATGCTCACTTTCCTTGCCCTCAACCTTTAAGGTTCATCCCATGCATTCATTCCTGTTTGTGCCTGACTGTGACACCTACAGAGGCTGCTTGCAGCCTTAAAGTACTGTTAGTTCTTAAACTGTTTTTTCTTCAGACTTGCACTTGTTTTTTGCACTTGTTAATGATTCCAGAGACTACAACTGTGTACACTTAATACACAAAAAGTATTTGTTTAAATTTCATTGTGATCTACTACTGTTCTGACTGCACTAAAGGCTAACGTCAATGATTCCAGAGACATGCACTTTAAGTTTTTTTATTGCAATTGTTTACATCTGACCTCACCATCGACAGCTCCCCAGTTTCCCCCTCCCCCCAGGTAAAGAGTCTGGGTGTCATCCTCGACAGTACACTCTCCTTTCATTCCCACATCAACACCATTACTCGCACTGCTTACTTCCACCTCCGCAACATCAACAGACTCCGCCCCTCCCTCACTCCCCACTCCACCGCCGTCCTTGTCCACAGCCTTGTCACCTCCCGCCTGGACTATTGCAACTCCCTCCTTTTCGGCCTCCCCCAGAAATCTCTCCATAAACTCCAACTGGTCCAAAACTCAGCTGCCCGCATCATTACAAAGACCCCCACACACCACCACATCACCCCCGTCCTCCAGCACCTCCACTGGCTCCCCATCAAAGACCGGATCATCTACAAACTTCTCCTGTTCGCATACATGGCCATCCATAACCTTGCCCCCCCCTACCTGTCCGACCTCCTGCACGTCATCACCCCCACCCGCTCCCTCCGGTCCTCCTCCTCCATCCACCTCTCTGTCCCCCCTGCCCGCCTCAGTACAATGGGGGGCAGAGCCTTCAGTCGCTCCGCCCCCCAGCTCTGGAACTCACTACCACCCGATCTCAGAAACACTGACTCCTTTCTCTCTTTCAAAACACTACTCAAAACCCACCTGTTTCGCTCCGCATACTCCCTGTAGCTGTCTTATCCATTCCGTGTCGATTTTTATCTGTTTAAAATGCTTATTGTTTTATTTATTGTCTTATTGCGAATTTCTTGTTTTTAACGTTGTACAGTGACCCTGGGTGCTTTGAAGGGCGCTTTCAAATAAAATTTATTATTATTATTATTATTATCTGATACCAAAAGTATATGTTTATTTTTAGTTATGATCTAGCATTCTGACTGCACTTCAGAGAAACTTTAATACTTGTAAAACTTTAAAAATGTGTTTTAAAAACTTGAAGAATGTGTTTTGTTGCAATTGTTGTTTGCTATACCAAATATATTTGTTTATTTCAATTGCAAATAAAGTGAGAAAAAAGGTAAGTGGTCATATATGTTGTTAAATTTTTCATAGAACTGAAAGCATACCATAGCTATATCGTGGTATACTGTTATCGTGATATAAAATGATCCATATCGTGATATACATTTTTTTCCCATATCGCCCAGCACTACCGTGATATATATTGTTTCCGTGATATAAAAGTAGTCCTAATTGTGTGACATACCCTGGTATAAGATTTTGTTAATACCACCTAACACTACTACAGACATAGAGCTTTTCAAACTTAGTTTGCCACCATAAGTGGAACCATTAAGAGTAGGGATGGGTCCGAATATTCGGCGCCGAAAATATTCGGCCGAAAAGCATTAAAAATGAATTTTCAGTTTTCGAAATAATATAATAGATGTTATAGTCGGAAAAAAATCTCCATTAGTGTGGATAAACATGGGTCTAGTATGAACTCTCAAAAACGGAAAACGCAGACGGCGCTGTTTTCCCTGATTTAGTAGCATGTTGATGACGTAATCGGAACGCGACAAGAGGCAAGCCGGCATGCTGATAAGACGCACACAATACGTGCAGCTGTCTTAGCTCGAAGACGTTCAACCGACATGTCTGCGGTTTGGAAATATTTCGACATATCAGAGAAAGATGGTCGGATGGCAATTTGTAAACTCTGTTCTGCTTAAGTGTCTCGAGGTGGTGTGACGGCAAAAACTTTCAGTACATCGGGCTAATCAACCACTTGAGCGCTAAACATAAGGACAAACATGACCAGTTTAAGAAACTCACTGCACAAAAGTTTGCACAATCGTATGTACATGCATGTAAGTGCATTTATTGTTGAAGGCCTCAGGCCTGGATTTGTGTTGCACAATCATGTATATGCATGCACGTACCTGCATTTATTTTATTTATTTTGCATATGTGCATTTTATTTTATTTATTTTATTTACTTTAGGCTATCCTACAAGGAAAATTGCACTTTTTTGTATTGTTATTGCAAAGATGTTATTTACTTAATTTTATTTTATTGAATGTTATTGTTATAGCATTGTTATGTCATGTGCTGAAGCTGAATAAATGTTTCATGGTTCAAACATAAAGTGATTATTTAAGTTTGCCAGGTTTTGCCAAAATCAGATAGCTTTAAAACAAATGTACGGCAATGACAGCAATTGTACAAAAATTGCTTGGTGATAAAAATTCATAATTTATATACATATTTATTAATCATATTCGGCTATTCGGTTTCGGCCAAGATTTTCCCATTCGTTCCATCCGTAATTAAGAGACATTTGGGACGCTGGTCTGTGAACCATTTGAGCAGTGAAAAAACTATGTTTTGACAAAGGATCTACTTTGGCAGTTCTCTGTACAATCACACAGCTTCTTTGCAATTCAATCCAACTAGCTGCTAAATCATGCAAACTGATGAACAGACTGCTGTTTAAAATACCTTTTGATGGTTATTGTTAACTAAATTTATCTTTCACAAAGAGAGGGGGGTGCACCGTTCCTGGAGGTACTGCAATACCAGGTTGATGCGTGGAGTGGACGGAGCAAGCCCCTATTCCATCTCCCAGTTCCAAAAATCAATTTAATATATGGTCCCCGGGTAGGGGACGTATCAGATATTAAACTGATAAGAACAGATACTACACTTGATCTTAGCCAAAAGGCCGAGAAGCGATAACTACAAATGGGAGCAATGGGGGAGTCATTCCGCTCATCACCCTTGCCAATCACGGTTCAAGATAATCTTTCAAAACACAGAAACCAATACTGTAAAATAAACAAGGCGACCGATTTTCTTCAACCGACAGCATAAAGAATATCAGATCACATTGTTTGTTCACAAAAACGTTATGCAGGTGAATGCAAAGCCAGGGCATTTCTGGTCATGTGAGGAGCTGTTGTCCAATAAGGTAGTAAAACAACGTTTTGGTTAAAGACATCATGGTAGCTTAAATTTAAAGTTTACTCTTCTTGTCATAATTCTAAATGTGGACTTGTATCATTATTTATCATAAATGGCTGCATGACTTTATCAAATAAGTGCAAATTCCCAAGACTATTTCCCATCATGCATTGCTGCACCTCATATCAAAAGCTGGACTGAAACTCGGAAGTTTTCTACCTCAAACCACTGAGCAGTAGACACAAACAGACCCAAAACGGGTCAGAGCTTAATCCCAATCCAATCTATGTTCTTAGATAAATAATCAACTCAGAGAAAGGATTAAAAAAACACTTTTTCTCTCTGCTTTCTCTGCCACATTGCAGACACTTCCTGTTCCTTTGTCCTCTGCCACTGAGTGTTTTGCATTTCTGCCACTGCCCCCTACTGCTCTGGAGTGTGAAAGCTTATGGTGGCTCAGTGGAAAAAAAAGGCTTGATACTGCCTCAGAAAACACAGTGCTATAACACCATCTGAATAAAATTGCAACAAAAATTCAACATTCAATAGTGTGATTCAAGGCAAAATAAATACATCTTCACTACACTACATAATAATACAAATACATATTTGTTAGAATAATGTGCATAAATGTATATAGAAGTTATCATTATTCCTCATATTCTTATGTAAGAGTTTATACTACAAATATAAACTCTTTGACATCTTTTTATACATTATATTAGAGTATTTTAATCATATAAGAGTTTTCCTAACTTCTCTCTTTTCTTTAGCTTTACTACACAGTACACAATGTTTTCTTCTGTGTTCTATGACCGTGTTTCCGCTATCAGCAGGTGTGGATGTGGGGGTGACGTATTCTCCGAAAATGAATCGTGGGAACTCCTGAGAAGGATCCATCCTTATCAGAAGGAGCTCGTTTGATGCCGCCTTGACCTTCAGCTATTCACAAATTGTTCATTATTAAATGCTTACTTTGCAGCACATTTACTCCCACATTTTTAGAAACATTGTGTAACCAGGGACAACTGTAAATAAAAGGGGCGGACAGAGAAAAGTATCCTTAGTGTGGTACTGAGATAGCCAAAACAGATCTCTGTCCATTACTCAAACATATCCATTGTCTTTCTCCTTTTATTTCAGGTAAATGCAAGCAGGTCTTAAACCTAACAATATTTCCGCCTGTTGTTTCAGGGCTTTAAATAGCAGCAAAGAAAGTTTCGCAGTTCATATGTGTTGTTTTTGCTGTTTTTTTATTTCATTCAATTTGATTAACTCTTAAGGCTGATGAAAAGTTAACTTTGGTAAAAGTTTACCTGATTCCTTTTCACAAAACAGGCTGTGAACAAAGTAATTTGGAATAAGCAAGACAAAGCCCATCATTGTCATGCTCATCATTCTTTCTTTCAACACACAGACAGGGGTCCACCATCTCTGGAGGTACTTAGGGTAATCACATTCTGAATCCCGAAAAGAGGACACTACTATGCAGGGAAGAGTTGTGCACGCACGCATATTTTGAGGGGGTTTTTTAGGTCGGGTCGAGTGTTTTTTACACGCTTCTAACTCAAGTAAACACATATTCTGAATTACCAAAAAGACACTTAAAGGTAGGGTAGGCAGGATCTGAGGAAGTGCCAGTTTTTGGTAGAAATCTTGAATGCAAACACTACCCCTCCCAACATGTTTTCCCCTCAGCTCATCCGCTCCCCTCCCTCTCTGATCCAGAAAGCCCCGCCCACAAACAGACACTCCTGCCTGCCTGCATTGTTTCAATTAAATACAGATATAATGGAGATAAATACTTCAGACAATTAAAAATGGGGCCCAGTCAATGTTAAATTGACAAGCACTGGTGCTACTGTAGAGTCTAAACAGGAGAAGCTCCTCTCTACACCTGCAGATGTAGCTCCAACTGTTGTTGCTAATGACAACAGTTTGTACAGCTGAGGCACTGCACTGTCCAACTCCATGTCTTTCAGAAACAGCAAGAAATCACACAGCTTTCCCCTGTTGCCCTGCAAGTCCTTGTTTGAATAAAGGACCTGAAGTTCAGACCTCAGTCTCCCTGAATCAAAGAACTTGCCATAACCTTTCAGGACACTCTGAAATGCCTCCTCTGGGAACACTTCTCTCATCTCATCAAATTTCCCTGGATTGACTAATTCTAAGAAGCGCATGCTTTCCAAATTCGCAAAACGCTGAGGTATCTGCTCTGAAAGATTGTCTAGGATGGCCATGTACAGACTGTAGCGCTCCTTGGGATCCTGCAGTTGTGACAGACGGCGCTTTTTTTTTAGGGGCTCAGTTTGTGGGTCCGATGTGAGATCTGCTGCTTTGGCATAGACAGCCTGGAAAGCCCCTCTGATCTCTTCTCTTAGACATAAGCAAGAAGAGACTCAATTCCTTTCTTGCAGTATAGAACATCCATAGATCTCTGCTGGACAATGTCAAACACCACATCAGTCTCAGAGAAGATTTGTTCATATGTGTACAACATGAACACAAACTCAAAATCCTCCAGTTTCATCAAAAAGCCTTTGGCAGAATCTAATGTGTCATCATCCATGGTCTTATCTGCAATGATCTTCTCAAAAGTCTTCAAGAGGGCATTATAATTGTTTGCCACAGTGCTCACTATCCGTGATGTAAAATTCCATCGAGTAGGAGCGTTTCTGGGCAACCTTGAGCAGCCTGCAGACTCAAGAAAAGATGTCCTTTTTGTGGATTTTGAGAAAAATGTGGCAAACCCAGAGAGAGATGCAAAAAGAATTCTGCACTCAGATAAGCATTTAGCCCCCTGTGACAGCACCAGATTCAATCTGTGTGCATAGCAATGCACAAACATTGCACTGGGGGCTATTGCTTTAACTTTGGCCTGCAAACCATTGAGAGCTGAAGCCATAACAGCTGCCCCATCATAGGTTTGTGCCACAAGTTTCTACCTGAAATTATAGCCTTGCATGTTCTCATTCAAGACTTTAAAAACAGACTGAGCATCTCTCCCCCCGGAAACATCAAAAAATCCAATAAAGCGCTCCTGAATTTTACCTGCACTATCCACATAGCGAACAATGACAGAGAGTTGGGCACAGCAAGCTATATCAGTTGTCTCATCCACCTGCCATGCATAAAAATGGAGCAGCCTGAATTTCATCTTTGATCTCATCAGAAACAGTAGCTGAAAGAGCAGTGATCAAGTCATTCTGGATTGAATGGGACATCCCAGAAAACACAGCTGATGACTGGAATTGTGTGGCAGAGTCATATTTTGCTAATGTTTCTGTAAACTCCCTGTAATTCTCCTTGTTGGATGATTTGCCACTCTCATCATGCCCCCTAAATGACAGCTCCTGACGGCCAAGCAAGGAAGTCACATCAATAAGGCGGTTTAGGAAAGCCCTGTTTTGTTTGACTGTTTCATTATGTTTTGCTACTTGAATGCGAGCACCTTCATTTATTGCATGTTCAACTCTGACTCGGCCCAGGCAACTTAACCTTGCACATGCACTCACATGTTCATTGCTTTTTTCATGCCTTTTGTGTGCCCTGTCAAAGTTAGATAGATCCCAAAAACCCACTTTTGACCAGACAACACATCCCTGAGATGGTTTCATCAAGAGGCATGGCCAACAGTACATTTTATTTGTGGCAGCACTTCCAATCAGCCAGCTCACCTTGTCATACCAGGACACCTGAAAAGACCTGTTACTTTTCCCCACCTTTTGCACCAAGTCAATCTTAGGAGTTGGCCTGCCCTGTTGTTTGACTCTAATTTTCTCTCCATATGGAAAACTATCAAATGGCTTCGCCAAAATTCGGTTGACAACATTCATATTATCTGCCATCATGCTCATGCTAGCAGCTGGAGCTGCTGTGCCAGGCTACGGTGAGTGTGTGTGTGTGTGTGTGTGTGTGTGTGTGTGTGTGTGTGTGTGAGTGACGGGGGAGAAGCTCTGTAGCTGCTGCTGTTCTTTGGGGACAGAAACCACAGAGTGACAAAACAGAGTCGCCAAACACAACAGCAGTTTTTCACAATGACGAAAATTCGCTGAGGATCAGTAAAGTCTCCGGAGCAGTTAAGAACAACGGAATGAATATTTTGAAAAATGCTCTGGTAGATGTTTTATTCTTCAAGATCGCTGATTCGCTTGTTTAGCTGTCAATCAAAAAAGGATTTCGCCTCAGACAGCTCATCCAATCATGGATGCAGAAGCTCGGAGTCCGGGAGAAAGTCGGGACCGCCCTCTCGCCATAGAACTCCAGAGACGCTGAGCGTCCGATGGGCGGGACAAAGCCCAGCATTTATCCAATGAGCGTCTAGTTTCGCTGCTGGAACAACCCACTTTTGAGCTTCCACATTGAAGTCAGCAGACACTGAGCGTCCGGCTGTGTGAAGCGCTGAGGATGAATGAGAACGAAGTTGTGAACAAAAGATGAAGGCTTCCTAGCGCGTATTTAGTTAATGAAATGTACACACAGCAGTACGTATTTCACCACTTTTTCTTTTTTTTTGGGGGGGTGACATTTTAAGGGAAGCTGAGCTTCCCTTGCAGTCTTAGAGCAATCGCCACTGGTGTGTAGTGTAGCTATCTGCGCTCACAATCAGGTAAGCTGGAGAGCATCCGTTTAGGTGCCTTTCCATATATTCACTAGCATGTCGGGGAGTTTGTTCGCTCCATTTGATTGGTCAGGTTTGGATGCGCTGCTTGGCACAGTTTCAATGAAGAAGAAACAGCTTCATTGGTGGTGGTCATGACGGACATGGAGATTAGTGGCAGTACAGAGCAAACTGAGGCAGCCCGACCCACCCAACATGAAGAAGAGGAGAAACTCGTTCCCAAAAAGAGCACGAGTTGTGACATCAGTTGACTAGAGATTCTACGGATTCAGAAAATCCGACAATGATAAAAAAAAACAACACTATGCAAAGATCGTCATGTGGCTGTAGTTGCTATAGGGGGAAACAGGAGCAACCTCTTCCACCACCTAAAGATGAAACAAGCCAAGCTCTATTATGAGAGCCAAAAGATGCGTGGCACACCTGCTGCACCACCGCAGTATCTCCTCTCACACAAAAGAGCTTGGCAGAGTCTTTCGCCAAAGGTACGCCATATTAGGCCTGAACGATATATCGTTTGACTATCGTCATCGCGATGTACGTGTGCGCGATAGTCACATCGCAGAGCCTGCGATATTGGAGGTGAATGAACTCATTTAATTTCAAGGGTAACCGACTGAGATACACTCCATGTGACTCTGCATGTGCTGTGCAGCGATCCACCAATCGCCTTGTCCTTAACTCAGTTGCCAATCAGACTCACTTCTCAGCTGCCAATCAGACTACCCTGCCAGCTGTCAATCAAAATCAGGGAGGAGAAAACCCACCCCTGCACATGTTCTGCACATGGAGGGAGACGCGTGTCCGATGAGAATTACTTTCGGAACTTTACTCATGACTATTAAGCCCAACAAATAAGAACTGTATGGGTTTTAAATTGTACATTTCCGTGGACCACTCTACTATAAGCAGTGCGCGTTTTGCGAGGTGCATGCAATTCTCGGAGGACATGCGTTTCTCGGCACAACACCGCTAACAACAACAACAACGATCGCAAAATGAACAACGAACAAGCGAAAACCACCGAAAATGAAGATTTGTTGCCAAAAAGAAAAGGAAAGTCAGTTATCTGGAATTATTTCGGTTAAAAGAAGGATGATGTCGACCAAAACACGTCTTCTGTGTTCATCTGTTGCCACAATAACGTCCCAGCACAATAAAAGCTAAAAATATCTCTGAGACAGACAGAAGCCGTTCTACTAACATTCACAAAAAGAGGTAAGATCAGAGCAGATTAACTGCCCTCAAGATTTCAGCAGTGCAGCATAACATTAAGTGCTATTCAGGTCATCTGGTGAAAATACTGTATTTTTAATATCGCAATATATATCGCAGGGTTGAAAAAATCGCAATATTATTTTTTTCCAATATCGTGCAGCCTTACGCCATATGATAAAAAATGGCCACTGTTCTGGCATTTTGTTTGCATTTGTATACAATTCAGAGTTTAAAAATAAAAGGAGAATGAACAAATGCGACAGTTTGGTTATTTTTCAGCCATTAATTGAATTTACAGGGAGAAAAAACATACTGTGATACATAACGTTACTGTGATGTGAAGTTACTCACACCGTTACATAAGATTTTTTTCATACTGTCCAACGCTAGGTGGAAATGTTGTCATCTGCCTTGGTTCATCACTGCAGCCAGGCCAAGTCAACAGACTGGTGCTCCCAGCCAAAAACCGAAGTTTGCAGGAGGTGAGTTTCAGGCTGGTAGGCTGAGAGAGTATAGCACTATAGTGTTTCAGAAATTCAGTTTCTCTGGAAGTGATGTGTCTTTTAGTGCCAAGGATTCAGCGCCTGTATCGAATAATCCCAGAAATTTTCAGTGAAGCATGTATCAATCAAAAAATATCAAGAAAGGGTTTGCAGGTTTGGCGAATGATTTGTAATATAAAGAGCAGCGAAAACACAATGGAGCCCCCCCCCCACAATCCATTGACTTGAGAAAGGTTGAAAAGTTGTTTTTAAATAAAAATAAATATTTTTTTTCATGTTCTATGTTGTCCCCATAACAAAAGCACAGTCACAAACCAAGTAACACAAGCAAATTCACATCAAAACCCTCTCCTTAATTTCTGTCCTCTTCCCCTTTTTGACCCTGTTACTGTGTCATTAAGACGGACACTATGTCAATAACATCATCATTTCTGTATTGTACCACAAACACATGGCATTACATTCATTCCTACATTTAATTTGCCCACCAAAGCCTTGCAGTGCCTTTGATAATCACTCTGTCTGTTTTATATCTATTGTCCACTTGATGGCGCAGTAGAGCACATTATGCACAACAAATTCAGCTCCGGGGGTTGAGAAACAGAATACAAAGCTTTAATGCTTCAAGAGGCTTCACTTTACCATCACTAGCAATACAGACAGGCATTGTGCGACACTTCAAACTAATGTAAAAGGATTTCTTTGAACAATTGATCAGGGGAGAGCGCGAACGCAGTCCCCCACTACCAGAAATTATGCAGTCGAGATTCCCACATTTGGGGAATTCGCAGGGGTCAGCACAACCGGAGTGCAATGGCTGAGCCTCGCCCTGGGTGAACCACCTTCTTGATCATGGTATCTCCCCTGCCAGGTAAGTATGAGTTGTACAGCTCAGCGACACGCACCACATCCACGCACATACCACAATGACTAATGGCGCCAAATATATACACATCACCAAAATTTAAGGCTATGTGGCTGCAATATACACATTATTATTTCTTACAAATAATCACCGTGCACCAAAGCTCACAAAAAACTTGCCTTTTGGCTTAACAAGAAAAAACAAGACTATTTCCCATCACGCATTGCTGCAGCTCATATCAAAAGCTGAACAGAAACTCGCACGTTTTCTAAATCAAACCACTGAGCAGCGACCACAAACAGACCTAAAATGGGTCAGAGCTTAATCACAATCTAATCTATGTTCTTAGATAAATGATCAAGTGAATTAAAGGATTTAACAACTCTTTTTTTCTCTGCTTTCTCTGCCACATCGCAGCCACTTCCTGTTCCTTTGTCCTCTGCCACTGAGTGTTTTGCATTTCTGCCACTGCCCCCTACTGCTCTGGAGTGTAAAGGCGTCTGGTGGCTCAGTGAAAAAAAAGGCTTAATACTGCCTCAGAGCACACAGTGCTATAACACCATCTGATTAAAATTGCAACAAAAATTCAACTTTATGATGTATAATATTGTGTATAATATTGTGAGCCACAGAAAAGAAGAATAACCCCTGCAAAAAATCCCTCATACATGATCTCTGCTTTCAAGTTGCCTTCAGTGGTTTCGGTTGGTGTGTAACAGAGCTCTGAAAATATTTGTAATCTGTTATAATGTACCTTGGAGTGGATAAAAATGTATCTTCAATATCAAATTGATTTCAGGGGTTAATAGATTGATGGATTCAGAACAGGGCTTGAATGAAAGCCAGCATACTCTTAACCCAACAAAGTGATAAAAAAAAAAAAACACTGAAAAATATCCTGAACATGAGTCTTACCAAGGACTGACACCAGTGTCTGCAATACAATTTTCATGGGGCATGGTTTACTTCACTGGCTGATAACTATGACATAGTAGGACTGGGCGACTATATGATCGTGATCGATGATCGCGCTAATTTTCAGTTCGATCATGGTGATCAGCTGTGAGTATATTTACTCGATCAAACATGGCAGAAACGTGTGTCACAACAGCCAAACAGAGTCGAGCTTTTCCTGCTCACTTCTGTAGGTTACCAGAGAAGTAAACAGAATGAGCAAACATGGAGCTAAAAGCAGAGCTGAGGGCAGCAAAATAGACGTCAGCAGTGACTTTGAGTCATCCTCAGAAGATGTTATAGCTGAGAAGTTTTTCAACGTCTCTCCAAAGTGACGTCGAGCAATTAAGCCGATAAACCGGCAACATAACAAATCTGTTCTTCCCGAGGGAAGCATGAAAATGGGAGCAGAGTCTGTACAGCCTGTCACTGCTGATGGTACGAGTAGTTTTAGCAGTTTAGCCACAACTAGCGGTGCAGCCACCAGACCAAAGTAGCGATCAATCATTTTTACCTGCCAACACTCCCGTTTATCCCGAGACTCTCCTGTATTTCAGACGTATCTCCCGCCCACCCCCCGTATTGTCATTTTTCCCGAGAATATCTCGTAGCATGGTCCGCATTCATTCATGATTCGGATCACTATATTTGTCTTAAGTTTCCACACAACCGGAGATAGTCCTGTGTTTCTGCTGAGCCTCACAGACAGTGGATTGATACTTTGACTTTACAGTTTGGGATGATTCAGGTCGGTTTCAGCTGTAAACTATATTTAAGCAGTGTTTGTTGGAAAATGAACACTTCAATGAAAGGAAACAAACGCGAGATATGCGAGAGTGATGCGTTCAGGGCAGCCTCAGATAAAAGAGTGCTGTATTTCATGCACAGATGTTCAGAGAGCCTCATACGGGAGAGCATGTAAAACATATCAGGACTTTAACACTAATATTAGTGGACTAAATAAGTTCAAGGCATAGCATACCTTTTATCTTTTTTTTTTTTTTTTTACCATTTGTTATTGTTAAAGCAAAACCAAAGTGTGCAGCTCCACTTATACTTATTTGGATGAGCAATTTGATAACAAATACTCTCATAATTAGTTCATATCCACCATACAAGGTCACTCCAAAACTGCCCAGCATGCGCCACAAACAACTCCAGGATTGTCTAACCCAAATGTTGGCAGGTAGCCATATCATCTACGTTTACATCACCTAATGTTTACATTTTAAAGCACCTTCATTATGTCTGAGGGGTGATTTGTTGATTTTGGGTCTTGCATATCTGCAAAAACACTCAGGACTGTAAACTAATTCTGTGTATTACTTAGGATTTATCTACATTTGTTGTACTGTTGAATAAAAATGTTTTTTTAGATTTAGATCTTATTCCATTTGCCTTCTTATTTACTTTGTATGTAAATAAAATGTTGAACTAATCTCTAGTTTTTTTAGTTTTTAGTACAGATGCTTTAAAACTGGCAGTTTAGAAAAAAACTGTGATAATAAACGAGATCGGATGATATGACAAAATAAATCGTGATCGTTTTTTTTGCCAAATCGCCCAGGCCTATGACACAGCTGCCATCCAGTTAAGTATAATCTGTCAAAATATCAACTACAGACATCGATCTTTCCTAAGTTAAAGTTTTGCCTCCAGGAGTGGAAGCATGAAGTGAAACTTTGGACCCTGGTCTGTGAACCATTTGAGCAGCAACTAAAGTGTGATTTGTCAGAGCATGTACTTTGAAAGTTCTGACAAAATGGGTGTATGTATAGATCTATGAACACACTGATTCTTTGCAATTTAAACCAAGTGGATGCTAGGTAAGAAATGCAGTACTATGCAGTCCCTGAGAACCACACAGCTTTTGCTAGTAAACACTGTCTTACTTTAATTAAACACGGAGAGGGGGGTGCACCATTCCTGGAGATACTGCAATACCAGGTCGATGCGTGGAGTGGACGGAGCAAGCCCCTATTCCATCTCCCAGTTCCAAAAATCAATTTAATATATGGTCCCCGGGTAGGGGACGTATCAGATATTAAACTGATAAGAACAGATACTACACTTGATCTTAGCCAAAAGGCCGAGAAGCGATAACTACAAATGGGAGCAGTGGGGGAGTCATTCCACTCATCACCCTTGCCAATCACGGTTCAAGATAGTCTGTCAAAACATAGAAACCAATACTGTAAAATTAACAAGGCGACTGATTTTCTTCAGCCGACAGTTAGCATAAAGAATATCAGATCCGATGTTTGTTCACAAAAACGTTACACTGGTGAATGCAACGCCAGAACATTTCTGGTCACGTGAGGAGCTGTTGTCCAATAAGGTAGTAAAACAATGTTTGTGTTAAGTTTAAAGTCTGCTGTTTATGTCAAAATACTAAATGTGGATACACTTTGTTATTTATCACAAACGGCCGCGTGAATCGATGAAATAAATGCAAATTCCCGGAGACTGGATGCTTCCCTAAGCATGAATTAAACCCTGTCTCAAACCACTGAGCAGCAGACACAAACAGACCCAAAATGGATCAGAGCTTAATCCCAATCTAATCTATGTTCTTAGATAAATGATCAAGTAAATTAAAGGATTAAAAAAACTCCTTTTCTCTCTGCTTTCTCTGCCACATTGCAGCCACTTCCTGTTCCTTTGTCCTCTGCCACAGAGTATTTTGCATTTCTCCCACTGCCCCCTACTGCTATGGAGTGTGAAGGCTTCTGGTGGCTCAGTGAAAAAAAAGGCTTGATACTGCCTCAGAGCACACAGTGCTATAACACCATCTGAATAAAATTGCAACAAAAATTCAACATTTAACACTCAATAGTCTTATTTAATAAAGAATCAATACATCTTCACTACACTACATAAAACTACAAACAAAATACAGCCTGTTGTTTCAGGATTTCAAACAGCAGCAAACAAAGTCACACAGTTTTGACATTTCTTAATTTTTTATATTTCCTTAATTGCAATGGAGGATTAAAGGGTAAAAAGAGTAAAAAGTTAGTTTTGGTAAAAGTTAACCTGTTTCCTTTTCACAGAACAGGCAGTAAACAAAGGGTTTTTTGTTGAAGCAAAACAAAGCCCATCATTGTCATGCTCATCATTCCTTCTTTAAACACAGAGTCAGGGGTACACCATCTCTGGAGGTACTGCAATAACAGGCCAAAGGAAAAAAGGCCACAATTTTTGCAAACTGAGCTCTGTCTACATCTGCTGTAAAAAAACTGAAGGTGGAAAGGATTTTGATGGTTTGCACTGTGCTGGGTATGACCTCTTGAGTGAACTCATGTACTTCCATCCAAGTCATGTACTTCATGTAAGTCCATCCTACTTAAAAGAATGATTTGTAATGATGTGATATTCAGCATTTTTACAAGAATTGGCCTCAGCTGTTTTTTCCCACAGATAGCCGATAAAATAAGCTTATTTTGAAACACACTCACTCAGCTCTTATACAGCCACCTCTCTCTGCCTGAAGTCACCACTCTTGTCTGTGTACCAATGTTTATTAAAATTCAGGGAGCTACTTTTTTCGCCTATTTATTTTAGTTGCAGTAAGAGGTCATCAGAAATGCTGCTATAAGATTAGGGTTGGGTATCGTTTGATTATGAACGATTTTGATTCTGATTCCTATCGATTCTCTATTACAATTCTTTTAAAAGGCAGGATATCAAAAAAAAAAAAAAAAGCAAAGTTTGGATGAGGGCGCTAACCAGAGCTCTTCTTTTTAGATGAAATTTCTGAACCTCTCCATGAATTTTTAAATTCTATTAACTTTTTAAGAACTTTACTTTGAATTTCTCACAGGGCTATTTTCAACCAGGATATAAATATCAGTTTTTGTTGTCAGGTAGTTTGTCTATGAAAAAGTACAAGGGCTAACGTTAGTTGGATATTTTAAGTTTACTCACCGTACACAGTACAATTTGTTTACCGCTTCAAAGTTAGCAGAGGACAGAAGTAATTTATTGTTTCACTTATCTGATCCTGACTGGTTAGCGGAAGACAGGTGTTGTGCTGTAGAATGCACTCCTGCCGTAGAATGCATCCCCTCCACTCATTAGCTTCTTAAAGTGGAAGACAATGATCTCATATTTAAAAAAAAACACGAGTATAAGATCATGAAAACATGTCAAATTGAGCAGTAAACTTTCCTTTTGTTTTTATGTATTTTTTAAAAAAAATGCACACACAGAGATGTACTTGGGTATATAAACTGTACAGTAAGCTGTTAAGGTAGAGAACATTAAATTTTCAGGACAGTAAATATTCAGAATCAGAGGGCTATTGTTTACGGCTTATCTGAATAGTCTGAATGAAATCATTAAAGGCACATGCTTTAGATTCCGTTCAACGTAAGGAAAACTTGGATTGTTTCGCCTTGTTGTGTACTTTCAACCGCGCTCCCGTCAGGGGTGCAGTCTATGGCACAACACTGGCGAAGCGCGTCAAAGACGAGCACTCGGGTATTTCTCCTCCATGAATCCTAAGGGGGGTATAATCATTGTTGGTCGTTTACCCTCCTTTGCATGATATAACTGTATTGCTAATTGAGATAAGAATTCATTCTTCCTGCTAAAGTTAGCCAAACTTTTGACCAACGAAGAAGAAGCCGCTGAACACCAACGAGGATGGAGCATATGAGACGAAGCCACAGAGAGAGAGAGAGGAGAGAGACAGAGAAAGAGAGTGCATTGTAACCCACAGCGGCTGCATTGCTGTGGGTTGCAATATACTTTCTCTCTCTGTCTCTCTTCACTTTCTGTGTAGCTTCGTCTCATACGCTCCATTCTTCGTCCTTCTTCTTAGTGGATTTTCGGCGGCTATTTCTTCCGGTCAGCGGACTCCGGCATCGAAACTTGGAATCGAAATTTTAATACTTGAACGATACCCAAAGAATCGAAATGTTAGTCCCCGTCCTTATCGATACTCGATTCTCGATACCCAACCCTATATAAGATCCCTGCACTTTAAAACATTTTTTTTAACCTTTCAAGTAGGGTTGGGCATTAATAAGGTAACAAGGTATTAAGGTATACCGGCGGTGTCTTTCAAAAGCAATGGTATCAGAATCAATAGCGTCGGCGCTGTGTTTTGTATGCCCAGAGTTTTATTACCATAACTACATCAAAGTTTGTCTGATCAGTGTTGGAAAGCTGTGCATGCACCCATATAGGATTTACTACGGTAGTCATAATCACATGAGGTAGGCAGTCATTGCAAAACACAGGAAGTATCGGCAGAGCGCTACACGGCGCTCAATACTGTAACCGCCTTTAAAGTTTGCTCGATCTGAAAAATTTCACTGCTGACGGACAGCTAAGTATCTGTGCTTTCTGTCAATATATGATGTATTAGGAGTACAAGATATTGGAAATGGAAAACTGACATTGCGATTTTGGGGGGGTTTGCGATAGGCCTGCACGATATATCGTTTGAGCATCGTCATTGCGATGTACGTGTGTGCAATAGTCACATCGCAGAGCCTGCAATGTCGGAGGTGAATGAACTCAGTTAATTTCAAGGGTAGCTGACTGAGATACACTGCATGTGACTCTGCATGCACTTTGCAGCGATTCACCAATCACCTTCGTTCTTTACTCAGTTGCCAATCAGACTACCCTGCCAGCTGTCAATCAAAATCAGAGAGGAGGAAACCCGCCCCTGCACATGGAGTGAGCCGCTGGCGCTACCGGAGTTGAGCTGACAAACGCCTCTGCTGAAAATTACTTTCGGAACATTACTCATCACTAGTGCTGGGCGATAGGACGATACATATTGTGGGCACAAGGAAAAAGTCTATCGTGCCATTTCTATTTTTATCGTTTCAAACGATAGGCTGTATTTTATACATAGGGCTTGTGCCATCAGATGATTCATAGTAACAACAACAATAATTGCACATTCAGTAGGTGTATTTGGTGTCAAACGGGAAAGAAAACAATATTTTCTTACAAAGAAAAGGATGCGTTGACATGTAGGCTCGCATTTCTCTTTCGATTTTGCGACATGACGCCGCTTTACGTGCCCTCTTTATGTCCAGCGTCTCCCGCACGTGAGGAGATCATTGTGAGTAAACATGGAGACAGCAGGGATAGGCAGTGCGCTGGCAGAAAAACAAATTGAACCCCCACAATCAATAGAGACGGAGTCCCAGGACGAACTCCTACCCAAACAAGGGGGTAGCTCGTCAGTCTGGCTTTATTTTGGTTTCAAAGCGACAGATTCAGAGCAGAAAACGGTCATATGCAAAGTATGCAAGAAAAGTGTTCCCTCGCCTGACGCTAATACAACCAACTTATTCTACCACCTCAGAAGACACCACGAGAAGGAGTACATTGAGACCCAAAGGCAAGAGTCACACCAATCAATGCTAGCAGCGCTAATCAACCAAAAATTCAAGACGCTCTGGTACGACACAAACCCTACGAGAAAACGTCCCGCATTTACCAACAAATAACAGACGCCATCGCATGCCTTATTGATAAAGGTATGGTCCCGGTGTACTTGGTGGAAAAGAAGGCATTCAAAGACGTCATCAAAACGCTAGACCCCAGATATGTCGTGCCAAGTCAATACTTCCAAATTTCGGATGTTGACTTTCTTTTGGGGACTAAATCCTCTGTCGCTTCCTCCTGCATGTCGCCTGTTTTCAGCGTGTAAGTGAGAGCGGCCCCTCCCCCCTCCACAGCTGGAGGGGCAGACGACTGCTTAGCAGGAGGGAAGGGGAGAGAGAGGGAGAGAGAGGCTTTGCGGAGCATGGAGAGGCATGCTGCTTTTATGAAGTAAAACAAAAGTTTTCGTGTTCTAAAAAAAAGATAAAAATATTGCACGCCCTGCGATGTGACTATCGCGCATGCGCACATTGCGATGTTCAATCGATATATCGTGCAGGCCTATGATGTATGTTATATATTATGGTAGTCTTGAACGGTACCACCAACACAGCAACTTTGACGGGCAAGGAAGAAAAGGAGAGTGGTGTGAGAGAGTGAAGTAAGACAGAGCAAGCAAAATAGTGTTTTTTCTTTTTTTAAGTAGTGTTGCTCGGTTTTATATTTGTAATCGTAGCTCTTTTTAACACTAAAGATTCTTACAATTTGCACAATAAGGAATGTCATTCTATTTAAATTTTATTTGTTATTATGTTAATATTCATGGAGTGGGGATTGACAGAGCAGCTGTGATAACAGATGTATATCATGTAAAACTGTTAGTCCTATCCTTTGCTTGTTACTGATTTATTTTCTTTAAATTTTATATGATCTATTTTAATCAGGTCGTGTGAATGGGGTTGTGAAGCAACCTACAGTCTGCTACTCAAAGATTGTGACTGTAGCTTGTGCAGCCCAGAGACTAGCCCTTGCCTGCAAGGACTCAACCAACAATGTTAAGAACATGGCCACTTTCAGAGATCACCTGCTCCTCTCATTCTTCCATAACAGTGCAAATCACACCGCAACACTCAAGGCAGCATCCATCATCCCGGGTGTTGGTGACTTAAAATGAAGGCGATCATAATCTGATACTGTAGTAGCTGTCTTTTGTTTGTTATGTAAAATGTTTTATCTCTGAGTTTAACAAGGCAATAGCAAGGACGTGGAGTGAGGAAGTATAACGATAAATTCGATCTCTATCAAAACAAGGATAAGTGGTCACAATTTTAGTTCTTACAGAAGTGGTGTAGTTGGTAATTTTCTTTGTACAATTGATCAGGGGAGAGCGCGAACGCAGTCCCCCACTACCAGAAATTATGCAGTCGAGATTCCCACATTTGGGGAATTCGCAGGGGTCAGCACAACCGGAGTGCAATGGCTGAGCCTCGCCCTGGGTGAACCACCTTCTTGATCATGGTATCTCCCCTGCCAGGTAAGTATGAATTGTACACCTCAGTGACACACACCACATCCACACACATACCACAATGACTGATGGCGCCCAATATATGAACATCACCAAAACTAAAGGCTATGTGGCTGCAATATACACATTATTATTTCTTACAAATAATCACCATGCACCAAAGCTCACTAAGAACTTGCCTTTTGGCTTAACAAGAAAAAAACAGACTATTTCCCATCACGCATTGCTGCAGCTCATATCAAAAGCTGAACAGAAACTCAAACGTTTTCTAAATCAAGCCACTGAGTAGCGACCAATAACAGACCTTAAATGGGTCAGAGCTTAATCCCAATCTAATCTATGTTCTTAGATGAATGATCAGGTTAGTTAAAGGATTTTAAAAAACTCTTTTTCTCTCTGCTTTCTCTGCCACATCGCAGCCACTTCCTGTTCCCTTGTCCTTTTTGTTGCTGAGTGTTTTGCATGTCTGCCACTGCCCCCTACTGATCTGGAGTGTAAAGGTTCTGGTTGCTCAATGAAAAAAAAGGCTTGATACTGCCTCCTGCCTTGATACTGCCACCATCTGAATAAAATTGCGACAAAATTTAACATTTAACACTAAACACTCTAATTTAATAAAGAATAAATACATCTTCACTGCACTGCACAAAACTACAAATACAAAATACAGCCTGTTGTTTCAGGATTTCAAACAGCAGCAACAAAACCACACAGTTTGTATGTGATGTTTGGCATTTCCATTGTCATTTCCTTATTATTCCTTATTATTATTATTATTTTTTAATGCTTTATTTCTGTTTTAATAGGGAAATAATATTAGATTTAGTAAGAGTAAAACGTTTTTCTTTTAGTTCACAGGACACACCAGATATTGGTACTAATCAAGGGGGCCAAACTTCTTCTTTTTTTTTTTTTAAAAGGCCAACCTTTGTAGTTTAATCTTGGCATGATAGGCTTTCCTGAGTGGTAGCTGCGCTGTAGTCATCACTTAATTAAGTAAACCAAGGCCTGATAAAAACTGCATTCAGGACACTGATGTATATCCTAGGCTAAGCTCATGATCAGGATATATTTGAGTGTATAATAATGTAGTTTGGTATCATTTAAAGGCAGACACACCTTAACTCTTTTACCAGTAAGTGGAAAACATTTTTTTACATCATTCTCGTTTCAACTCCCTTTTTTTTCTTTGAGTATGAGGTGTTTTAGCAACCAGCTAAGGAGCTTTAAAATGTATAATATAGTGTTTAATATTGTGAGCCATAGAGACGTAGAATGACCCAAGCAAAAATCCCTCGCATATGATCTCTGCTTTCAAGTTGCCTTCAGTGGTTTCAGTTGGTGTGTAACAGAGCTCTGAAATAATTATAATCTTTTATAGTATACCTTAGAGTGGATGAAAATGTATCTTAAATATCAAATTGATTTCTGGGGTCCAGTTCAAACTGAGGGACCGACTGCTGTATAAAATACCTTTTGATGGTAACTGCTAGTGATGTGTCCTTCAGTGCCGAGGCTTCGAAGCGTGTGTCGAGTAATGAAGGGGGCGTTTCCGCGAAGCGCGTATCGAGGCTTGCTTCATCAGGGTTTTTCCTGCGTTCAAAATTGCGTGGCGGCCGCCTCCACCTAATTTTGTGCCGCCCCCAGCCAGAGCGATTGATTTCGCTCAACACAGCGTAAAGCTCCAGCTGTGTTGATTGAGCGATTGATGTCCCGATGCAGCAGCAACGTATTTTAACTGCAGTTGCAGCGTTGCGCCACTATAGAGGCGCTATATCAACAGCAGTGCACCGGAAAGACCTGAAGCATCTACCGAAGAAGAAACGGATCGAATCATGTTTTTTCAAGTTTTTTTCCCGCTAGTTGGTGCTGTCGGCGTCCTGATTTTCCCTGGCGGATGGTACAAACAGGTAAATACTGCTTCTCTTTTTTGCATCCAAGCATGTCGTGTTTATTTTAAAAAAAAAAGTTTACTCCGTTTTTAGCGTTGCAGTTATGACAGGCAAAATCAGCCAGTACTTTAAAAAGCGACCTCGCGAGGAGGAAAGTCAAGAGTCCAGGTGAAACACAGCAGAGAAAAAACGTAACAGGCAGTTAAAATGCTATAATTCATAGTGGTGACAACGTGGAAACTTGTGTCAGGTCTGAAAGTACTTCACAAGGGACTGGTGATCGCGAGGGTCAGAATGCAGGACAGGACGAGTCGGCGAGGCGAGGGTAATTAATTAATTAGTTTCCAATTAGGAGCATAACAACGCAAAGCCAACGTGTACGTGGTTTTTATTTCTCTTTCTAGATCTTCTCAAAAACACAGAGCCAGTGGCTTTGACAAGCAGTGGCTCAATCAATTTACCTGGCTCAGGCATACTGAGGAAGGCATGCACTGCTGTTTATGCCAAAAGCACTGTGCCCCAACACAGCAGGCAATTGCTGCCTCCTTAGTGAGACAGCCATCAACCAACTACAGGCTGGACATATTAAAAAGACATGAGGTGACAGCCGTTCACAAAGCAGCAGAAGAGAAGGAGAAATATATTAAAGATGGTAGAACCTAAAAAAACTCAACTAATAAAGTTACAAAAAATAAATAACATAGTTTAGATAGTTTAAGAAATAATTGGTTGTCGTTTTTTTTTTTTAGGGAGGACACTGCAGCGTATACATATATATGATTGAAAACACTATCACTCTTCATGTCTGTATTAGAATAAAAACAAAAATACTTAATGCATGATGAATTGTTTTGTTTAAGGTGAAGACACCTCTGTGGAGCAGACTGAAGGAGAGGCACTTGGATGTCTGTTGTAAGGTGGCCGTTGATGGACCAGACCAGGAGGCCTTGGACTACAAGGAGTGCATGAGGAGTTTCTACAGAATGAAAAAGAGGAGGCTGAAATGTTCTGTCTGGTTGCGAGATGTGTGGATGAAGTGTACTTTCAATTTAAAGTTGCCAGCTGATTTGTGTATGTATATAGTTTTAATAAATGAATGCTTTAACATAATAATGGTCACACTCTTTTTTGAACTCTTAACTTAAAGTATGTTGCCTGTAAAAGAAAGTGAATCGGTTGAATTTACAAATACATGCACGTCATGGCGCATGGTCAGGATGGTGCCACCTCTGCCTCAATTTGAGCCAGGAAAAACCCTGTTCATGTAGGGGTGGAGCCAAAAATGATGACGTCCGAAGCCTCGCTACCCGGCTGTACCACGTGACTGATTCAAGAAACAGTTCACGGGTTTGGCGGATGATTTAACAGGCAGCGAAACGCAATGGAGTCCTCCCCCACTCACAATCCATAGACTCGAGACTTGTTGAAAAGTTGTTTTTAAATAAAAATAAATAAATATAAATGAAATGTTTATGTTTTATTTGTTGTCCCCGTAACAAAAGTACGAACAACAAACTAAGTAACACAAGCACATTCACATCACAACCCTCTCCATAACTGATGTCCTCTTCCCCTTTTTGACACTGCAGCTGTGTCTTAAAGACAAACACCATATTAATAAGTCCATGTAGATTCTCATTCATCCAGGTCATGGTTATCTTGAAGACTTAAAAAACAGGCAACTGGACTGTGTAGAGTTAAGAAGACGTTTCGCCTCTTATCCAAGAAGCTTCTTCAGTTCTAAAAGTGCTAGTGTCAGGAGCAGATATTTATCTTACTGGAGAAGGGGGACAGTTAACGACTGGGAGGAGTTGAAAAGAATGGGTCGTAGAAACCCATCTCTCGGTGTGTCCCCCCCAAGTCGTTATCCTGAAAGGGTCGTTAGCGACTCCTATCATGTGACCACATGACTCATGCCACCTGAGTCATGTGGTTCCAGGTGTGAATGTTTGTGGAGCTTTCTGGGGAGAGAGCTGAGAACTGCATTGTAAGTGCCAGAGAGATTGTGCCTGAGTCCACCTCCTCTGTTCAGAGAAGGTTTCTCCAGCCTGGTAAAGATGGCTTCTTTAACTCCTCTTTCGAACCATCTGTCTTCTCGAGCCAACACCTGTACATCGCTGTCCTCAAAAGAGTGACCTGTATCCTTCAAGTGAAGGTGGACAGCTGAGTCCTGACCTGAGGAAGTGGCTCTCCTGTGTTGAGCCATGCGCTTGTGAAGCGGTTGTTTAGTTTCCCCAATGTACAGGTCTGAGCATTCCTCGCTGCACTGGACAGCATATACCACATTACTCTGTTTATGTCTCGGTGTTTTGTCCTTGGGATGGACTAGCCTCTGCCTTAGTGTGTTACCAGGCTTGAAATGAACAGGAATGTGGTGTTTGCCAAAGATCCTTTTGAGTTTCTCAGACAGGCCTGCAACGTAAGGGATTACAGTGCTCTTGCGTCTCTCCTCCCTTTCCTGTTCAGTGTTATTTCTCTTTCTGTTCTTCACAAAGGCCCACTTAGGGTATCCACAGGTTGTCAGGGCATTTTTGACGTGCTTTTGTTCCTTTTCCTTACCTTCTTTCTTCGTGGGAATGTTCTCGGCCCGGTGGTTGAGTGTTCTGATGACACCCAGTTTGTGCTGCAGAGGATGGTGGGAATCAAAAAGTAGATATTGATCCGTGTGTGTTGGTTTCCTGTACACTTCAACGTTGAGCCACCCATCTGCCTCCAAGTGTCCCCCTTCTCCAGTAAGATAAATATCTGCTCCTGACACTAGCACTTTTAGAACTGAAGAAGCTTCTTGGATAAGAGGCGAAACGTCTTCTTAACTCTACACAGTCCAGTTGCCTGTTTTTTAAGTCTTCAAGATAACCATATTAATAACTTCATCATTTCTGTATTGTATCACAAACACACGGCATCACATCCATTCATTCATTGAATTCAAAGCTTCACGCACCAAAGCCTCGGGGTGTCTTTGGTTTATCACTCTGCCTGTTTTACATTTATTGTCCACTTCATGGCGGAATAGAGTAAATGAAGCACAATCATGAAGCATTGACCCAGGAGGCGAGTAATTGGATGGAAAGCTTCAATGCTTCATGAGGCTTCATCTCGCCATCACTAGTAACTACTAACGAAATTTATCTTTCACAATGAGAGGGGGGTGCACCGTTCCTGGAAGTGCTGCAATACCAGGTCGATGCGTGGAGTGGACGGAGCAAGCCCCTATTCCATCTCCCAGTTCCAAAAATCAATTTAATATATGGTCCCCGGGTAGGGGACGTATCAGATATTAAACTGATAAGAACAGATACTACACTTGATCTTAGCCAAAAGGCCGAGAAGCGATAACGACAAATGGGAGCAGTGGGGGAGTCATTCCGCTCATCACCCTTGCCAATCACGGTTCAAGATAGTCAGTCATAACACAGAAACCAATTAAGTAAAATAAACAAGGCGACTGATTTTCTTCAGCCGACAGTTAGCATAAAGAATATCAGAACCGATGTTTGTTCACAAAAACGTTACACTGGTGAATGCAACGCCAGGCCATTTCTGGTCACGTGAGGAGCTGTTGTCCAATAAGGTAGTAAAACAACATTTGTCTTAAGTTTAAAGTCTGCTGTTCTTGTCAAAATACTAAATGTGGATTCATATTGTTATTCATCACAAACGGCCGCGTGAATCGATGAAATAAATGCAAATTCCCGGAGACTAATTGCTTCTCTTATCATGAATTAAACCCTGTCTCAAACCACTGAGCAGCGACCACAAACAGACCCAAAATAGATCAGAGCTGAATCACAATCTAATCTATGTTCTTAGATAAATGATCAAGTAAATTAAAGGATTTAAAAACTCCTTTTCTCTCTGCTTTCTCTGCCACATTGCAGCCACTTCCTGTTCCTTTGTCCTCTGCCACTGAGTGTTTTGCATTTCTGCCACTGCCCCCTACTGCTGTGGAGTGTGAAGGCTTCTGGTGGCTAAGTGAAAAAAAAGGCTTGATACTGCCTCAGAGCACACAGTGCTATAACACCATCTGAATAAAATTGCAACAAAAACTCAACATTTAACACTCAATAGTCTGATTTAATAAAGAATAAATACATCTTCACTACACTACGTTTTATTACCTTAATTGCAATGGAGGATTAACAAAACCTGCTACTTCTCAGCAGAAGTAAAGGATGAAGTGAAAAGGGTGCTTCTGCACATGCTGGACACAGCGGACGCCAGTGCCAGCAGACCCACACCTGATCAGCCTTCTGTGAAACTTCCAGCCAAAAGGGCAAGTCTACTGCTTTCGGTGCATGATGAGATACTGAAGGAGGGTGCTAGCAATGAGGAAGAGCAACTGCTGTGCAGCCCTTCATCTGTGTAGTTACATCGCTACCTGTCCGAGTTGCCCATCAAGAGATCTGAAGGTGAAACTGTAAATGATGTACTGAGATACTGGCACGAAAACAAAACACACTACCCTGCACTTGCCCCACTTGCCCAAGCCTACCTCTCTGCTCCATGTACAAGCATTGATAGTGAGCGCTTGTTTAGCTTGGCTAGTGGTGGTGCAACGGATCATCATTGATCCGTGATCCGTTCGGATCGACGTCATCGGTTCGGCACACACGTTACCCGCGGTTCGATTTCTGAAAAAAAAAATTTGGCTTCCCTGTCAACTATGATGAGGAAGGAAAGAGGTCAGTGGACAAAACTGCGAAGGTGTGTAGGCACTGTGGCATAAGAAAGCCATATGACAGTGGAAACACATCGAGCATGTTCACGCATTTGAAAGCGACATCACCCGGGTGTTTTAATGACAGGTGTTGTGCCGTAGACTGCACCCCTGCATCCCCTCCACTCGTTAGCTTCTTAAAGTGGAGATAATGATCTCATATTTAAAGAAACACGAGTATTAGATCATGACAACATGTCAAATGGAGCAGCAAACTTTCATTTTCTTTTTATGTGTCTCAAAAATGCAAATATAGAGGTGTACTTGGGTATAAACTGTACAGAAAGCTGTCCAGGTAGAGAGCATTATATTTTCGGGACAGCAATATTCCAAGGGCTGTTGTTTTTGGCTTCTTTGAATAGCCTGAATGAAATTATTACAGGCAAACGCTTTTGAATCCATCCAATGTAAGAAAAACTTGGATTATTTCACCTCGTTATGTACTTTAAACCGCGCTCCCGTCAGGGGGTGCATTCTACGGCAGGGGTGCATTCTATGTCACAACACCTGAGATAAAACGAAAGCTGGCCAGCAACCGCTCATCACCGCAGCATTTAAGCAGCCTCTTCCTGCGCAATCCGACCGGGTTAAAGCTATCACAAACGCTATCGGTGTGTTTATAGCTGCAGACATGAGGCCGTATTCAGTTGTGCAAACGAGGGCTTTAAAAACATGCTGAAAGTGCTTGAGCCACGTTACAATATCCCACCGCGCACATACTTCATTTTTGGTTCATTGTTACATTTTAAAGGAAGGAGATATGCATATATATTGCACTTTAAGTTGTTTTTCATTAATAATTATGTTGAAAAGAAGATATTATGCCGTATGCACTACTTTTATATATTTTAATTCAACCATTTAAGTGTTTAATATACAGACAAAACTGCTTTTTGCTGATCCGAAAAATGATCCGATCCGTGACTCTTGATCCGAGGAACGATCCGATCCGTGAGTATTGTGATCCGTTGCATCACTATTGGCTAGTAATGTCATAGATGAGAAAAGAAACAGGCTTTCTGGTGAGAAGGCAGAGATGCTTCTGTTTGTCAAGAAGAACCTGTCAATTAAACATCACCCACTGGAAGAACTTACTCGTAGATCAAATCTCAATAGAAAAAATGTCAGCATCACTTAATCATAACACACCTTGCTTTAATAAAACCTGGTCTACATTTATTAATAAACTGACTTTCAACGATCGCCGGACCCCCCAAACCACAGCATCCATAAAATCTGGCCCCATCTTACTCACATCCACATAATCAGCACAAACACATCAACACATTTGCATCTGCCCCCATGCATGACATCGGACATCCTGCCGGACCTGCTCTCCACTTGAGCTTACAGCTTTTATGCTGGTCGGTCAGGGGTCTCCTTGATTTAGAAGGGGGTTTGGAGCAATGGGGGGGGGCGAAGGGAAAATGAAACAAAAGCTTCATACACACACGTGCACACATTCACATGCATACACACACTACTTTAAGATACTGTTAACTGTTTTTGTTTCTGTCTTGTCTGTATATGTACCCACCATCACTATTTTTGTGTTTTTGTTTTGTTTTGTTTTGTTTGTATGTTATATAAAAAAAAAAAATAAAAAAAAAAGGAGGACCTGCCATTGATGGTTAAGTGATTTCATTGGGAGTGGGACGGAGTACTTTGTTCACAACCTAAAGCTACCTGTTTATATTAATGTCTTTTTTTATCCCATATTAGGCCTGAACGATATATCGTTTGACTATCGTCATCGCGATGTACGTGTGTGCGATAGTCACATCGCAGAGCCTGCGATATTGGAGGTGAATGAACTCATTTAATTTCAAGGGTAACCGACTGAGATACACTCCATGTGACTCTGCATGTGCTGTGCAGCGATCCACCAATCGCCTTCGTCCTTAACTCAGTTGCCAATCAGACTCACTTCTCAGCTGCCAATCAGACTACCCTGCCAGCTGTCAATCAAAATCAGGGCGGAGAAAACCCACCCCTGCACATGTTCTGCACATGGAGGGAGACGTGTGTCCGCTGAGAATTACTTTCGGAACTTTACTCATGACTATTAAGCCCAACAAATAAGAACTGTATGGGTATTAAATTGTACATTTCCGTGGACCACTCTACTATAAGCAGTGCGCGTTTTGCGAGGTGCATGCAATTCTCGGAGGACATGCGTTTCTCGGTACAGCACCGCTAACAACAACAACAACGATCGCAAAATGAACAACGAACAAGCGAAAACCACCGAAAATGAAGATTTGTTGCCAAAAAGAAAAGGAAAGTCAGTTATCTGGAATTATTTCGGTTAAAGAAGGATGATGTCGACCAAAACACGTCTTCTGTGTTCATCTGTTGCCACAATAACGTCCCAGCACAATAAAAGCTAAAAAATATCTCTGAGACAGACAGAAGCCGTTCTACTAACATTCACAAAAAGAGGTAAAATCAGAGCAGATTAACTGTCCTCAAGATTTCAGCAGTGCAGCATAACATTAAGTGCTATTCAGGTCATCTGGTGAAAATACTGTATTTTTAATATCGCAATATATATCGCAGGGTTGAAAAAATCGCAATATTATTTTTTTCCAATATCGTGCAGCCTTATCCCATATTATGATGCACTTTTTTATTTAGAGATGTCAAGAGAGGCCAAAGGCCTGAAATGTGGTGCAGTTTACTTTGAGAACCAGTTTTCACTTTCAAGTGCATATAGTGCACTTTATCTTTTGTTTGTATTAGTATTTTAGTTTTATCCTATATTATGTGCTGCAATTTTTATTTTGAAATATTAAAAGAGGTGGTGCAATTTACTTTGAGCACCAGCTTTAATTTTCGAGTACAACGATTTCATTGCACTTAATTTTTTTTAGATGGAGTTCAAGTTTTAACTTGCAACACAACTTAAGTTGCAGCAACTGCTGCTTGTGTTTAGGTGTTGTTGAAAGCCTGCAATATATTGAATGTGATGTGACATTCCAGTGTCAAGTCAACTATTCCAGTGTTTCTCCAAGTATTCCTAGGGGTACCCAGAGGTACTGGAGGGGCAGGCAATAAATTACATTGTACCAGGCAAATGCTGGGACGTTTTTGAATTTTGTTTGAATGTAAGTTCTGTAAACTGGACTGAATTTTATGGTCAGTGTTGAAAATAAATCTGCTCAGGAGACACTGTTGAAACTCTCACTCTATTTCTTATTTGTGAGGTTTTATTCTTGAAAAGAGGGGTTATGATAGCATATAGCCTACCATTAGTTGTGGTTTTAATTGCAGTTATATACGCAAAATGTTGTCTGGGAGAGGGGTACTTGTATTAAATTTGAGAAAGGGTACTCAAGCCAAACAAATATGGTGTCTATTATATGATTAGAATTATTTCTTCGATAAAAAATCGGTATCGGAAAAAACGGTTTTGGCAGGTCAGACCTCCTTTAAAACCGGAAATCTGTGTCAGCCAAGAATTTTGCAATCGGTGCATCTCTATCTGATACTGTAGTAGCTGTCTTTTGTTTGTTATGTAAAATGTTATATCTCTGAGTTTAACAAGGAAATAGCAAGGAGGTGTAGTGTGGAAGTATAACAATTTGATTTAGAACTTCTATTTCTATCAAAATGAGGATAGATTGTCACATTAATACTTCTTATAGAAATTATTTGGTAATTTTCTTTGTACATATCATCAGGGGAGAGCGCGAACGCAGTCCCCCACTACCAGAAATTATGCAGTCGAGATTCCCACATTTGGGGAATTCGCAGGGGTCAGCACAACCGGAGTGCAATGGCTGAGCCTCGCCCTGGGTGAACCACCTTCTTGATCATGGTATCTCCCCTGCCAGGTAAGTATGAGTTGTACAGCTCAGCGACACACACCACATCCACACACATACCACAATGACTGATGGCGCCACACATATGCACGTCACCAAAACTAAAGGCTGGGTGGCTGCAATATACACATTATTATTTCTTACAAATAATCACCGTGCACCAAAGCTCACAAATAACTTGCCTTTTGGCTTAACAAGAAAAAATAAGACTATTTCCCATCACGCATTGCTGCACCTCATATCAAAAGCTGAACAGAAACTCACACGTTTTCTAAATCAAACCACTGAGCAGCGACCACAAACAGACCCAACATGGATCAGAGCTTAATCCCAATCTAATCTATGTTCTGAGATAAATGATCAAGTAAGTTAAAGGATTTATAAAAAACTCTTTTTCTCTCTGCTTTCTCTGCCACATCGCAGCCACTTCCTGTTCCTTTGTCCTCTGCCACTGAGTGTTTTGCATTTCTGCCACTGCCCCCTACTGCTGTGGAGTGTAAAGGCGTCTGGTGGCTCAATGAAAAAAATTGATACTGCCTCAGAGCACACAGTGCTATAACACCATCTGAATAAAATTGCAACAAAAATCCAACATTTAACACTTAAAAGTCAGATTGAAGGCAAAATAAATACATTTTCACTACACCACATAAAACTGCAAATACAAAATACAGCCTGTTGTTTCAGGATTTCAAACAGCAGCAAACAAAGTCACACAGTTTGTATGTGATGTTTGGAATTTCCATTTTCCTTTCCTTCAATTGTTTATTTTTTAATGCTTTATTTATGTTTTAATTGAGAAATAATGTTAGATTTAGTAAGAAAAAAAACGGTTTACTTTTAGTTCACAGCACACACCAGATATTGGTACTAATCAAGGGGGCCAAACTTTTTGTTGATTTTTTAAAAGGCCAACCTTTGTAGTTAAATCTTGGCATGGCGGGCTCTTGGAGTGGTAGCTGCGCTGTAGTCATGAGCTCATTAAGTAAACCACCGCCTGATAAAAACTGCATTAAGGACACTGATGTATATCCTAGGCTAAGCTCGTGATCAGGATATATTTTTAGTGTATAATAATGTTGTTTGGTATCATTTAAAAGCAGACACACCTTAACTCTTTTAGCAGTTTTAAAAAAACGTTTTTTTTACATCATTCTCCCTTCAACTCCTTTTTTTCTCTTTGAGTATGAGGTGTTTTAGCAACCAGCTAAGGTGCTTTATAATGTATAATATTGTGAGCCACAGGAAAGAGGAATGATCCAAGCAAAAAATCCCTCACATATGATCTCTCTTTTCAAGTTGCCTTCACTGGTTTCGGTTGGTGTGTAACAGAGCTCTAAAAATAATTACAATCTGTTATCATGTACCTTAGAGTGGATAAAAATGTATCTTAAATATCAAATTGATTTCAGGGGTCCATAGATTGATGGATTCACAACTGGGCTTGGATGAAAGCAAACATACGCTTTACCCAACACAGTGATAAAAAAACACTTAAAAATATCCTGAACATGAGTCTTACCAAGGACTGACACCAGCGTCTGCATTTCAATTTTCATGAGGGGTGGTTTACTTCACTGGCTGATAACTATGATGCAGCTGCCATCCAGGAAAGTATATCCTGTCAAAATATCAACTACAGACATTGATCTTTGCAAACTTTAAGTTTTGCCACCAGGAGTGGAAGCATGAAGTGAAACTTTGGACCCTGGTCTGTGAACCATTTGAGCAGCAACTAAAGTGTGATTTGTCAGAGCATGTACTTTGAAAGTTCTGACAAAATGGGTGTATGTAGTGATGTGACCTTCAGTGCCGAGGCTTCGAAGCGTGTGTCGAGAAATGAAGGGGGCGTTTCCGCAAAGCGCATATCGAGGCTTGCTTCATGTAGGGGTGGAGCCGAAAAAGATGACGTCTGAAGCCTCGCTACCCGGCTATACCACGTGACTGATTCAAGAAACGGTTCACGGGTTTGGCGGATGATTTAACAGGCAGCGAAACGCAATGGAGTCCCTCCCCACTCACAATCCATAGACTCGAGACTTGTTGAAAAGTTGTTTTTAAATAAAAATAAATAAACATAAATGAAATGTTTGTTTTATATGTTGTCCCCGTAACAAAAGTACTCACAACAAACTAAGTAACACAAGCACATTCACATCACAACCCTCTCCATAATTTATGTCCGCTTCCCCTTTTTGACACTGCAGCTGTGTCTTAAAGACAAACACCATATTAATAACTTCATCATTTCTGTATTGTATCACAAACACACGGCATCACATCCATTCATTCATTGAATTCAAAGCTTCGCGCACCAAAGCCTCGGGGTGTCTTTGGTTTATCACTCTGCCTGTTTTACATTTATTGTCCACTTGATGGCAATAGAGCAAATGAAGCACGATCATGAAGCTTCTGCCCAGGAGGCGAGTAATTGGATGGAAAGCTCCGATGCCTCATCTCGCCATCACTAGGTGTATGTATAGATATATAAACAGACTGCTTCTTTGTCATTTCAACTGTACAGATATTTGTTACTGTAAACTAAGGAACAAACTGCTGTTAAGGTTCTGGGAATCACATGACCTTAACTATTAATCATTTTCTGAATCTTTTTATTTTAACAGAGAGAGGGGGGTGCACCGTTCCTGGAGGTACTGCAATACCAGGTCGATGCGTGGAGTGGACGGAGCAAGCCCCTATTCCATCTCCCAGTTCCAAAAATCAATTTAATATATGGTCCCCGGGTAGGGGACGTATCAGATATTAAACTGATAAGAACAGATACTACACTTGATCTTAGCCAAAAGGCCGAGAAGCGATAACGACAAATCGGAGCAGTGGGGGAGTCATTCCGCTCATCACCCTTGCCAATCACGGTTTAAATAGTCTATCATAACACAGAAACCAATAAAGTAAAATAAACAAGGAGACTAATTTTCTTCGACCGATAATTGTCATGAAAAATATCAGATCCGATGTTTGTTCACGAAAACGTTACGCCGGTGAATGCAACGCCAGGCCATTTCTGGTCACGTGAGGAGCTGTTGTCCAATAAGGTAGTAAAACAACGCGAGGCTTAAAGGAATTGCGGTATCTTAAGCGTTTAAAGTCTGTTGTCCTTGTCAAAATACTAAATGTGGATTCGTATTGTTATTTATCACAAACGGCCGCGTAAATTGATTAAATAAACGCAAATTCCCGGAGTCTGAATGCTTCGCTTATCATGAATTAAACCCTGTCTCCCTCTGGCGTTTAAAGAAAAGAAGTACAGTTTGCGCTGTGTCTAATAAAACCGCTTGAAGTACTGTCTGAATTTCCGGAAGAGTCTACAATTTTTTTCAAAATAACAGTCGGGGACATTTTTCCCGAGGCATTGGCTTACAAGAACGAAATTTGAAAACCGTTTGACATCCTGTTTAAAGAAAAATGTCTTATTTGACACATTTAAACTATATTTTACTTTTTAATATCTGCTTTTATTTTATCCATTGTTTCTATTGTTTTTTTTTTATGTCTGCGTTCTTTTGTCTATTCATGTACGAGACTTTGTTCAGCTGTGGTTGTTTTAAAGTGCTTTACAAATAAAGTTGAGTTGAGTCGGGTTTGATATTTGCAGACAGAGGCCATCTTGAACCATGCGGGTGTCTTGCGAAATGTGCGAACTTAAACATGAATGCGAACTTCATGTTGAACTGACAGGCTTCGCTTTGATACTTCGGTTTAATAAACATTAAGTTCTACACATGCAAGAGCTTTTATCAGTATTGGATTGAAATTTAAGGAATAACAAATTACATTGAAACAACTAATAACACTTTGCTTCCTAATAAGAGGCCTTACATCCACCATGCACTGTTCACGTGTCCCCCGGGCGCTAATTGCCTAACTTCGGTGTTTCGGTAAACAGGTCTTTACACTCAAGCTATCTCAGTTTCAAACTGAATTTTACAAAGCCAAAACACTTTTCAGCGTTTTAAGAAAAGTTTCAGCCAACTTTAAAAGCGTTGCAACCTTGGACAGCTAGCTAGTCGGTGGTCGTTTTTTTTTTTTTTACTTGCACCACACTACGTGCCTCCTTTATCGCGTTTCAACTACAGAGAACTGACACAACTTAACACTGTACACAAGACATTGTGCAAAATCGCTAGCCTTAGTAGTTTTAAATACGAAAACTGTCGAAAAATGTTTATAGAAGAGAACTTACTCGTTGGCGTCCCGGCGAAACGACAGCTAGCCACAGTCCAAGTCGCGCCAGTCAATAAGTCCCTCCTTAGTGTGTTATAACGGCTCTGCATTGAACCTGTTTTGTACCAATGGGAAACTGTGGGGGAGGGGTGGGGTCCGCCTGCTTACCTAAACTGAACTTTAAGGTTAAAAACATGAGCTCTTGACAATTTGAAAACTATAAACTCAAGCCTTTACATGTTTTTTCTTGTTTATAAAGGGCTTGCTGATCAACTTTTAATTACCATCTCCAGTGCAAGTCCACTGGTTATTTATCTAAAATGAGCTTCTGCCTTGCTTTTGAGTTAAAAATTTAAATAAACACAAGGTACATGCGCTTAATTTGGATTTCGTTGCAAGGTGAGTAGAGCCTCTGTATGCTGGAACACAAACTACACAGCATTGCAGTGCTATGGTCCATCTCCTGATAGTGGCATTACAGATAAGAACTTATCTACCATATGACTCCTAAGGCCCCCCAAATCCAAAACATGGCAGGGAGGTACATTATTGGGGAGAGAAGTAGGACAATTCTGATTTTAGGGCCCATGGTGGACAAGGGCACTTAAAATATTATCATGGTAGTGGAGTGTGTGGGGCTTAATGTTTCTGAGAATAAGAATAAGAAAAACTTTATTAATTCCCGAAAGGAAATTCAATTGTCTGTTGTCTCACGTAATATATCTCCAAAAGTTATCTACTATTTACACAAGAGTTATAAAGTCTAATGGCTATTGGTACAAAAGATCTTCTGAATCTTTCTGTCCTGCAGTGAAGAGAGAGGAGCCGTCCACCACCATTGGCCCTTTGGTCCATGTTCTCTCTCTCTCTCTCTCTCTCTCTCTCTCTCTCTCTCTCTCTCTCTCTCTCTCTCTGTCTGTCTTCTAAGGCCCTCTCTGTAATTTGAGTCCAATTCTGCTACATACTTTATTTGAAAGCTGAGTGTGTAACAGACTCCTTCTGCTTCTGGCTAAACCGAAACTTTCTATGCTTTGCTCAGCTTCAGCTGTCAACTATATATCAAACTTTTTGAAAAGGGTATAGGTATTTGAAGCTCTTTATAGGCTTCCACCCAAAGCCAATAGCTACCCCTGCAAAGAATTTTGATATTTGGCCTTCTAATCTCACAGAGTGTACATTATATCTATAGAAATTAAACAAAATAGTTATAATGACAATCAAATGTTCTCTTTTTGACACATCTAGTGGCCATTATTTGATTATTGGAATAGTTTGACCATTGTGTAATAACTTGCTAATGGTAATGCCAGCCCTTATTTATGAAATGCTAATTTATGGTTTCGTTAAGATATACTTTTGCAGCTGTTTTTTCATGTCGGTAACAGTTAGTGAACATCTTGCTTTCAGAAAATCAAAAATACGAGTCGGATCGCTTATGACTGTATGATGTTCTGCTTAATACGCCTTTTATTCTGAAAGCGTGTTGCCGGAAGTTGTGTTCTTGTGTCTGCAGGTACTTGATTTAGTTAATTTAGTTAGTTGACGTGGGGAGCATAAGCCATGGACGACTATCAAACAGAAGAGGAGGTGAGTTTTACTCTTCAAAGCGGCAGTTGGACGAGTTTCTGTTGTTTGGAGTCAACAAACACAAAACAAAACTCTGCGTTATATAACCTGTTTGTAAATCTGTCAATATCGAAGGCAGGCAGCAATGGCGGCTAGCTAGCCAAACTCAAATGTTTCCTCTTAACTTACAGACAGCATTCATCGTTGAAGAAGTGAGCAAAATAATCAAAGAGGTAAGGAAAATAAAGTCTTGATCTCCATCTGTTTAACCAGAAAATGTACAAGTTTAGGCGATCGTTACACGCTTTCTATCAAGCGATTTTTCGGTTGCTAAGGACACTGTCGTCGTTGCTAAGGACTCCACATACAGTAACAGGTAGATTTTAAACTTTGCAAGTAATCAGACTGAGGCATTATATCGCTGATAAGCACAAAATTATTTAATGTTTTGCATCTTAATATTATTGATACGGACAGATTATTATTTTAGCATGTATTAAATTGGCCCTTTTTTTTTTGCAGTTTTGTTGGTCAGTTTTGCCCAACACTTCTTCGTTTTTATTCTGTCTGTAGTCAGTCGAAGCAGCCATTGGAGGAAATGCATACCAGCATAGCAGAGTGAACCAGTGGAGTACCAGTGTTGTGGAGCAGTGCCTGAGTCAACTCAGCAAACTAGGGAAGCCTTTCAAGTACATAGGTACAGTAGCTATGAGTATATCCTCTAACGGAGCTATTTCCATTGTTGCTCGATTGTACTAGCTCAGCCCTTCCGGAACCTTCGGGCTTTTAACAGCCAATTTATGATAGAGCTAGAGACTAATTTGGATATAACTTTTTTTTTACTGCAGCAAATGTGATGAATTTTTTTTTCTAAGCTTAATTTGAAATTTTATTTGAAAACATGAATTCAAAATTTTCACCAAGTCAATAATAAAGCCAGGACAGAAAAACGTCCTCTAAAGTCCCTCGTGGCTGTTGAAAGCCACTTGTTTTGTCGGCTGTAAAATCATATTGGATTAATATTTTTTTCTGATTTTTTTTCACAAATCTCTTATTTTACTTCTGCCCTGTTCGAAACTAGCAAATGTTTCATTAAAAACAGTTTTTTTAACCCTTTAAGTGCCAATTTAAGACAAAAAGTCACACATTTAGCAAAAATTGAGGGAAAATGACCCATTTTTTTAATGAAACATGATCAGAAACTGGTAATCTCTTGCAGGGTATTAAAGTCTTGAATATGTCAGAGATTAGTAATATAATTTACTTATATGCATTTTCAGTTTTTCTGTAGCATCAGATTTAATGAAAAACTGCGTTTGGCGCCTCCCAGTGGCCAAAACTACTTTGTCTGCTGTAAAATCATATTGGATTAATATTTTTTTCTGATTTTTTTTCATACATTTCTTATTTTACTTCTGCCCTGTTCAAAACTAGCAAATGTTTCATTGAAAATAAAAATTTTAACCCTTTAAGGGCCAATTTAAGACATAAAGTCACTTAAAAAGCAAAAAAAAATGGAAGGAAAAATTTAAGGAAAATGACCCATTTTTTAAATAAAACATGATCAGAAACTGGTAATCTCTTGCAGGGTTTTAAAGTCTTGAATATGTCAGCGATTAGTGATATAATTGAATTCAATGCATTTTAAGTTTTTCTGTAGCATCAGATTTAATGAAAGACTGCCTTTGGCGCCTCCCAGTGGCCAAAACTGCCTTTTCTGCTGTAAAATCATATTGGATTAATATTTTTTTCAGATTTTTTTTCATACATTTCTTATTTTAATTCTGCCCTGTTCAAAACTAGCAAATGTTTCATTGAAAATAAAAATTTTAACCCTTTAAGGACCAATTTAAGACATAAAGTCACTTAAAAAGCAAATAAAATGGAAGGAAAATGAAGGAAAATGACCCATTTTTTTAATAAAACATGATCAGAAACTGGTAATCTCTTGCAGGGTATTAAAGTCTTGAATATGTCAGAGATTAGTAATATAATTTACTTATATGCATTTTCAGTTTTTCTGTAGCATCAGATTTAATGAAAAACTGCGTTTGGCGCCTCCCAGTGGCCAAAACCACTATTTCTGCTGTAAAATCATATTGGATTAATATTTTTTTCAGATTTTTTTTCATACAGCTCTTATTTTACTTCTACCCTGTTCAAAACTAGCAAATGTTTCTTTGAAAATAAAAATTTTAACCCTTTAAGGGCCAATTTAACACATAAAGTCTCTTATGAAGCAAAGAGGTCATTTTCCTTCCATTTTCCTTCCATTTTTTTGCTTCATAAGAGACTTTATGTCTTAAATTGGCCGTTAAAGGGTTAAAATTTTTATTTTTAATGAAACATTTGATAGTTTTGAACAGGGCAGAATTAAAATAAGAAATGTATGAAAAAAAATCTGAAAAAAATATTAATCCAATATGATTTTACAGCAGACAAAGTAGCTTTGGCCACTCGGAGGCGCCAAAGGCAGTTTTTCATTAAATCTGATGCTACAGAAAAACTGAAAATGCATATAAGTAAATTATATTACTAATCTCTGACATATTCAAGACTTTAATACCCTGCAAGAGATTACCAGTTTTTGATCATGTTTTATTTAAAAAATGGGTCATTTTCCTTCTTTTTCCTTCCATTTTTTTGCTTTTTAAGTGACTTTATGTCTTAAATTGGCTCTTAAAGGGTTAAAATTTTTATTTTCAATTAAACATTTGCTAGTTTTGAACAGGGCAGAAGTAAAATAAGAAATGTAAAAAAAAAAATCTGAAAAAAATATTAATCCAATATGATTTTACAGCAGAAATAGTGGTTTTGGCCACTGGGAGGCGCCAAAGGCAGTTTTCATTAAATCTGATGCTACAGAAAAACTGAAAATGCATATAAGTAAATTATATTACTAATCTCTGACATATTCAAGACTTTAATACCCTGCAAGAGATTACCAGTTTCTGATCATGTCTTATAAAAAAAATGGGTAATTTTCCTTCAATTTTTGCTAAATTTGTGACTTTTTGTCTTAAATTGGCACTTAAAGGGTTAAAAAAAATTGTTTTCAATGAAACATTTGCTAGTTTCGAACAGGGCAGAAGTAAAATAAGAAATTTGTGAAAAAAAATCTGAAAAAAATATTAATCCAATATGATTTTACAGCCGACAGAAAAAGTGGCTTTTAACAGCCACGAGGGACTTTAGAGGGAGGAAAATCTAAAGGTCCCGGAAGGGTTAAGTGAAAATATTCATTTGGTTCCTAGTATGAATAAAAAAGTGAGTGTTTGTGTTTTCCCCTCAAGTGACCTGTATCATCATGCAAAAGAACGGTGCAGGTCTGCAGACAGCCAGTACATGCTTCTGGGACAACTCTACTGATGGTAAGCTTGTTTTGTATTTTCATACTATACATATACAGCCCAGACTGTGCTGCATACGTTGTTTCTCTTAAATTTACAACAATAATTAATGTGAGATGCGAAGCTGCATGATAATGTGGTCACCTCAGTCAGAAACTAGGAGCATGTTGTCACATAATTGAAGCATGTTTTACTATCACTGATTTTGTCTTTTTGACATCCTACAGGGAGTTGTGCTGTGAGATGGGAAAACAAGTCCATGTACTGTATCGTCAGTGTTTTTGGATTGGCCATCTGAACCATTCTTCAGTGTGCAGTGTTTAAAATGTCTAGGATTTTGTTTAAGGACCAGTGTGCTGTTTTTGGTCAGGATGGATTTATGAAAATTTTATATTAAGTGTAATTCAATAAAACATCGCAGTAATGTGTAAACTTTGCTTTATTTACATGTGACATGACAGTGTGCTACATGTACAGCTTTTTTTGTAATAAAGCAACAAAAATTGCAAATCTTTTAACGCATCCCGACCCACAACAATCTCATTTAACCACCTCAAATGATCATCAGCTACATTCACATGGAACAATTAAAAATGTACCTTTATCACAAAGCATTTACAAATTTGAGACTGCTGCTCAATGAGCATAAAACAGTTGTAAAGACAAGGCACCATCTTGATTAGAACATATGGAGATACTGTTGGTAAATGACAATTGTTTTGGCTGTTGCCCATGAGCTCTAGTCAGTTAAAAATAAACAGCAGAGAGGGCAGCAACTCTTGCATTCCCGGCAATATAAGGAGGTGAAAATGAAAACAATTTACATAAGGCAAAACAAGTTTAAATGATGCAAATACAATATCGACTGGAATAAGAAATGTTTCACAAGATTGATTAGAAGTTAATTTACAAACACTTGTTCAAAATTTACAGAATTTGTCAAAATACATCCATCCTGGTAGTCTGATAACACGATGTATCAAACTTTTTCAGTTTTGGCAAAATATTTATAATTACTACACAAGTGCAATTACAAAGCTGCTTTCAAAGGGAGGAAGAGTGGCAAGAAATGAGTGGTGTTTCTCCTAGTTAAGGCTCTCTCTCTGTATTTTCATCAAGATGTCTAAATCTACAAGTATATTGGCCAACAATGCTATGGCACTTCCTTATTTATCAATCCCACATGAGGTGAAGAGTCACCATGTACCTCTAAAAAGTGCAATCCAACAGAGGAGATTTTTTTCTTAACTTTATACCTAGAATTTAAAATTACTCAGCTTTGGCCTGATAAATTCAGTGGTATTCATCTCAGACTGCCAGAAAGTGGAAAGAAATGTCAAAACAACCCATTGCAAGAATAAATGGAAATAGTGGTTCAAAGCAAAGCATTAAAAAGGAGCAATTGAACAACTGACTCCACACCACGAAAAAAAATTCCTACTGATATTAGCACTTTCCCATTCACTTACAGCTCTCGGGTTGTACAGAAAAGCTGGTTATGAAAGAGAAAAGTTCATACACTTGTTTCAAAAGTGTTTGTTTCCCTCATCGTCTTGGACCAAATCAAAACAATAAAGGACAGAATCTGAGCGGCTTCCTGCCTCAGCTTTTCAGTAAAAGTACAGTACATTCAGTAGGCATGGAGCTTCTCCTTTTTAAAAAATATATTTATGTACACTTACATCTTATCTTTACCAATGCAAATACTCCTTATTTACATACACAATACAGTAGTATGTAGTAATGTGCAGTAATGTGAGGACACAAAAAAGGGAATGTCACACAGGTTGAAGATCCCATCAGTCACTGTCACTCTCATCCTGGTACTTGGTGCTTGCTTTGATGGCGCGCCCGTTCTGTAGAGGCATGTCCTCATAATCACTCCTGCACAAAACAAAACAAGACAAGACATGTTATTGGTTTATTTAATTCTACAGTAAGAATTTGCAAAATTCAGTAAATAAAGAAACACTTTACCCGTAAATTACTTCGTCATCTGAGTCATTGAGCATGGAGAAAGCTGGATTATCCTTCAACTGGGAGTCTTGGGAATCAAACAAATCAAGTTAGTTTAATATTTTAGTTTGACTGTTAACAGAAATGCAATTGTGCTGGTTACCGTACCATAGAGAGCATTTTTAGAGGGTGAATACACAAATGCTAATGTGTACAAGTAAAAGTTTAGAAGGCCATAGAATGACAGAAATTCAGCTGGTAAGACTGGAGTTAAGGAAAAGTTTTAAACTCTTTAAGACTATCAAAGCACACTCCTTCAAATGTTGACAGTGACATAAAATCATAGCCTGAATTAAAAATATTCAGAAAGGATATAATTTTGATAATGTGTGGACAGCTCAGCAACGAAATTGTCTTGTAGAGCCTTGGCACCAAACCTCAGGTACAGAATGACCATGCTGGAGGATAACAAAAACAACAACGGGATCAGATTAAACCTAAAAAACAAAGATTAGTGAAATCAAAGAATCATTTAAGGTCTTTGTGTTTTTCATTACACACCTTATAACAAGGACCACAAATGTCAGCGCTGTTAAAAACCTCAGCCGGAGATCTATTGAGGAAAACACATCACAGATTTAGGCTATTCTTGCAAAAGGAACCCAACCTGAATCAGTGAGAGGTAAGGTGTGCCGCTGTACCTGAGTACGGCATGTTTTTGAGTTCAGAACAAGCTCTGACGATCAGAAAGATCAGGTAGAGGATGTAGAGGACAACAACAATCAGGAAGAAGACCTTCATGCCCTGTACGGAAAAACGAGACTTTATAAAACTGCAAGAGAAAAAAAAACAGACATTGTGCATGTTTCTATTCATGGAAAAGACTCACTTGAAAATTTGCTATGTCAACTTTATACAGATAGGTCGGGTCTTGGAGTTCGTTGACCCTGAAAATTCAGATAGAGTTTATATTTCAAGTCCTGGTTTAACTCAAAGTTTCAGTTAATGAAGCTAGTGAGTCAGTCAGTCAGTCTTACGTTTGCCATATGCCCAGTGTAACTGCTGAGAGCCACAGAAGACCTACAATAATCAGCTTAGGAAGGTAGAACGTCAGGCACTTCCTCTCTCCCTGTGGAAACAGCAGAAAACACACAAAATAAGATTCATGATGAGCTAAGTTAGAAGGGGGAGCCTTTAAAGAAGAGGCTGTTCCAAGTTATGAAAAAAAGAAATGTAAAGCGTTAATTCAAAATGAAGATCAAGGGTATAAAAATGGACAACCAAACCAATGTGAAAGAAATTAATTACAGTGTCATCTACAGAGCCGCAGCCTTACTATATCTCATGCATACAGCCAGTTTACTCTGGGGAGATGATACTTTGAAATCCTGGATTTTATCGTTTACCTGTACTAGATATGATTAAAGAAAAAGTTTAGTTTGGGCACGAGACTCACCTGAACTCTGATACCATGATAGACACAAAGCCAAAAGAGCAGCAGGGCACACAGGAACAGAGCTTGGAAGAAAGCATCTAACGTCCCTGGAAACCAGCTGTTTACCAGGAACGACAGTGGGAAAAATGGATCTGGATAGAAAAAGACACAAATATCCAAAATAGCCGGTGTTAAAACTCTGACATAAGGTTGAAACTGGAAAAAGACACATCAAACTGCAGCTTTTGAGATGCAGATTTAAAGGTGGTGCAAATATGACAGAATGAGGAAACTAACCGTTGTACAATAACAGCAAAGGGAGCAGGATGGACATCCACTTCTGCTCAATGCCCCAGTCCCTCATTGAAAACTTCCTCAGTGAGTGTGCAAACATACACTGGGAAAAACATGCAGAAAAAATTGTCAGGTATACACCAACCTAATAAAAATCCAATCAATGTTACAGTTTTGTAGTACTCAGTGTAACAGTAATGATCTAAAATGATGTGTGCTCTTACCGTCACCATAAAAGTCAACACCACAAAGACAAACCGGAACCAAATCTCCACCTGTGAGAAGGTGGGATTGTACGTTTTCCACTGAAGAACAAAACAAAAAAACACAAATTTTTATAAAGCTGTGACCAACTGCAGCATCACAAAGACAAATATCACTGTTTTTTGTTTTGCTATGGGCAGAAACCTGCAGGTGTGTGCTACTTACCACAAACTTGGCTTTGAGTTCATATGTGATATTTTCAAGACCTTTGAAGCTGACCATGACCTGGTACTGGGTGTAGTTCAGGTAGCCCAGATGCAGCACAATGATCTCATCACATTTCTGTTTAAGGGACAAAAGACATCACTAAAATGATCAAATTCAACCCAGTAGTCCAGACTCATTGGTTTATGATATTCAGACATGCGGTGAGAAGAGAAAATCAGACGTTAGTTTGACTGACACCTACAGCTGCACAGTGTAGCGTCCGTGATCTCTGGTGCACTTTGTTGATATGCATCACCCTGGCATCTGACATCACCCCTTTCAGCTCAACAAAGATCTCGAAAGGCTGCCGGAAGTCTCTCACTGACATAACAACAGTAAACGCATGCTATTAAATGTACCCAAGTATACTCATGAAAGAAGAGACATCTGATAATCTCATGGTAAACAAGGATTAAAGTCTTACTGTTGCTGTGTTCAGCCTGCATCTCACAGGTGAGCCATAACTGCTGGTTGTATGTGGTCAGGGGGTTAGAGACTAGTTTAAAGGGCCCCGTCTGAAAATGGATAACAAATAACATCATTAGCCTCTGTATCATTTTGAGGGATACTCATCATTGGTAACACACAAGATGGTATTCCAATGAAAGGGCATCTTTATTGCAGTTATGTTATGGATGGTCTGAGCCTGCTTTGCTTCTGATGGCGCTGGTGAGAAACTTTTGTGTCCAAACAATACAGACAAAAACTGACAGATTTAACATCTAGTAAGCAGTGAAGTTCAATTAAAAATGTCCTTTGTAAGAAAAAAAAGACACAAATATCTGTTACAGTAATATTCATGGACACTGGTATACACAGTAGGGGAGAGTGGGTAAGTTGAGCCAAAGGGTAAGTTGCTTGGAAATGGTAAAAGAAATTGATCATCTGACCAAATATTTAGGAGATGGGCATCAATTCATGGAGGCTGTGATGGTAAGAAACACATGGGTGAAGGGGTTAGACATTTATTTACAAAAAAGCATTTTTCACTCTTGAAAGTGAATTTAGTCTGTCATAAGTTTTATTAGAATTGTGTTCAGACCAAAAAAGATCATTTTAAATTTGTTTCATACATAAATTGTGGTATCTATGAGCTACAACATGAGGTCAAAAACCTAGCATAAAAGTCCACCATTTTAGCTTAGAGGACTAATAAAGTCATAATAGTAGTTCAGGGATAAGTTGAGTCAGTTGCTCAACTGAGAAAGTAAAGAAGTCTGATGAGAGGATCAGAGTTTCAGTTCAGATTGTTGAAATGTTTTACTTTTTCTTTTCAAAAATACAGCTGTGAATGTTCTGAATCACTTAAAGACATTCTCATGTTAAAATGTTTTTTACAAAACAGCTTTTTAGCAGTTATATGCAATAATAATAATAAAAGAATTATTGTACCAGTTGAATAGTGTATAACGGATAAAAAATACACATGAATGTGAAGACGTGAGAGAGAAGGTGAGGGAGGGCTGAGGTGGAAAGTGGGGGGGGGGGGGTAGTAGTAGGGATACGGCTCAACTTACCCCGCTCCTATGGGGTCAACTTACGCCATACACGGGGTAAGTTGACCACAGGAGACCACCTTTTTGGCATGCTATTTGATCAAGACAGTTATGTTTACACTCATTCTGTTGGTTTGCAGGGATGCACAACATCTTGAAATATATGGAGATACACTAGTTTGAGATAAAACTATGTTTGCCTTGATGTAGTGATCTGTAATATGAAAAATGGCTCATCTTACCCCACTCTCCCCTACAACTCATGTAAATCAACAAAGCATAACACAAATGTTTCTGGTGTATATTAAGTAACACATATGTGCATTTACTACCGTTGAAAAACAAATTTTCTCATCTTACCTTGACTGAGGCATTTTTAACAAGTTGCTGATCACCATTGTGAACTTGCTCTAAAATAATCTTCGGACCTGTAGAGGCAATGGAAACAATAAATATAGTGTCACAGCTTTGGCTAAAGGAACAAAAACAGATAAGACTACTTTACTGCAAGCGTTATCAGTTCTTGATACATTACTTTAAGGAGGCCTGGATAACTTCTTTATCATCTGTACCTGCGACTCCGATGAAAACTGTGAGGCCAAAGCAGATCAGGAACAGCACGAACACCAAGACGAAATGTCTTTTGGACAGAGTGTAGAGCCGCATGGGGGCTAATCTGTTAAAGGAAGACATTCAGACATAAAACACTCACAAGCTTAACAAAAGAGTGCGAGTCTAACCGACATGCTCAATATTTGTTTTGTAGATTAAGCTGTGAGACCACAGAGAAGGTCCCTCAGATGCGGATATGTCAACACTGCAGGCGCCCATGCTAGCTTATGCTAGACAGAAACGAGCGACACACAGTAGTTTATCGCATATTTTATCAATTTAACCACCCGTAACGGAGCTCAAGTGTATCCGCTGACAAAAACAAACACTTACAACTCCATTTTTTGCGGGTCGTGGTCTCGATATCGAGATAAGGCGTTATAATTTCGCAGTGAAGCCACATCCGTGTATCACCATCACTCTGCGACAACTGGAGAGCTACGTCATCGGACTGCCGTGGTCATGTGACCGCAAAAGGAGAAAGGGGACGAGGAAAGGAAAGTGTACTTCCTTCCGTCCTCCCTATTGAATATATTCTAAATAAATATACGCGCTTGTTGAATGATTACACGCACTAAATGTACAACAGAGTAAAATATGTAGATAAATACTGTATTCATTTTGTGTATCTTGAGTATGTGTTTCCTGACAGGGTTTTTCACGACTGACGTTGTGCGCAGGCGCATCACGTCAACGTTGACTTCTAATTTCTAACGAGCCCACATAACATCTATTCAGCAATTTCAAGGATTTATTTACAATAATTCACTTGCGAACGGCAACATCTAAATTTCAAAAGAGACATGCAATATTTCATCACCATTTAACGCTGATATGGTTCAATATCCTTCAACATGCAACACTTGTTGCCTATAAATTAGGAGGCCTGGTGCAAATTTAAATGGAGGTAACGCCAAATATTTCAGTGATCATGCAAATATAGCGACTACAATAGAAATACAAATCACATAATTGCCTGCATGTATGTGCAAATTAAAGGATATTTCTTTATATAAACTCATTTATTTGCATTGATCTGTCACCTAGACAATAAATACAAAATAATCTTTATGAAAATCTCTGCAACGGAAAAAATCCTCGCTTGCATCTGCGATCATAACACAACAGGCCAATGATGCAAATCAGCTGCTCTGGTCTTCCCTGATATCTAAGTACATAAATCATGACAAATAATGCAAAAAATAAACCCCAACAACAAACAAAAAACATTGATCGTCTCTGACCGTGCAAGTGTAGCGCAGAGATTTTTTAGTAGAGACCTACCTGTAGAAACGATCATCTCGGTAAGGTGTCAAGTCCTCCTTCAGCTCGTTGTAGGCCTCCTGTATTTTCCGACAGAAGTATTTCAGCTCACCATACAGAGGGTTTTCCAAACCGGACGAATAGTCGCCGTCCATGATTACATGTACCTAACCGATTGACGGCCGAAAATGGTTATGCTGAAAAGAGCCGCGGCCTGCAGAGAACACAATAAAGTCCTGTCTGTATTGTTCCACCGTTTATAAATGAAAATGCAGCCGAAGCTGTTTTATTTGTGTCGGTTCAAAGACAGAAAAACGCCGTAAAAAAAGAAGAGGGGGCGGAAGCACTGAGCCAACACAGTAGAGGGAGATCACGTGATTAGAGATCAGCACCGCGGACAGAGGCAGGCGGCTGCAGCTGATGAAAGCATGGACACCGCCACGGTGATGTTAATCAGACATCAGTGCGATTCGTGGGTGCATTTCAGCTTTAAAACGACATAAAGCATTTGTAAATCAAGATTTGAATCATCTGCAATATAATGAGTCAGACACAATTGAAATAATGTCCTTAATTGAGTCCTATTTAAGGGAATAAAAACATATGAATTCTTCCTACCTGCTTAAGCTTTATTAAGTAATTTTTGGGATACTGAGTTGACACAAGTAGCCCAATCTTATAATGGCATATCACAAATAATAGTTCTTAACTGAGAAACGGGATCTTGTACTGTGTATTCTAACCACTTCGTTTCACCTGTGCTCTTTCTATGACAAGCTCTATTATCCCATCTAATGTGACAATGGAACCACCTTGTGCAAACTCTAATCCACAGGTGTCAAACTCAAGGCCCGGGGGCCAAATCTGGCCCGTGGAACAATTTTATCTGGCCCACGAGATCATATGATATTTGTATCATTATTGGCCCACCAGTATGAGGTCTGCAGATTTCCTCCAGGATGATAATGTAAACTTTAGCACTATTATTTAAAATATCCTTAATAACCATGAAAATCTGGGAAAGTAAAGAGTAAGGAAGATTTGATAAATAGTCAAGAATGTGGGAAAAAAATTGTGTTTTATCCAAATTTCCAATTTTGAATCTCAAGATTACAAGTCAAATATGATCTGACTTCTTATTTTGTGCTTTGATTTTTTTCAACTCAGTATTTAGATGTACTGTATGTAATTTTAATCCTTAAGACGCCAATTTTTAATTTTAAGTCACATTTTGACTTTAAACTCTTGATTTCAAAATGATGTCATTTTGACCTTTCAAACTCATGATTTCAACTTTCTTCTCATGTATTTGCGCTTTAAAAGCATTATTTTTCCATTTTAATATTGTGTTCTGATCTTTTGAACTAATCTATCAGATTTTTAAAAAAATCTCAGATTGCCTTTAAATTGATCTTTTTTACTTTTTGAATTTCCAAGTGGTTTATAATGATTTCGTTATAAAATTTTGAAAAGGAGACTTTCAGTTTGGGTTAAATGTTGACCCTGTTGGGCCCTCAGGTTAGACCTAAATCCAGAATATGGCCCTTGCTGTGGTTGAGTTTGACACCCCTGCTCTAATCCAATACCTGGTTATGTTTGCCATCCTTCATCTCCATAAAAATGAAATGCACTTCGACAAAGACTGCAGCAATTTTCTGAAACAATGACGTTTTATTCAAAAGATGCGTGACATATACAATTATAAAATAATTTACATGGCATGCCTTTCTATCCATTCACTATAAACGTTCAGTCACCAAATCAGACTCATATTCTTTTCAAGTGTTTTTGTCATTGAAGTTTACATCTACAAATACAAAGCACATCTTCTCTAAAGAAAAGCCAGATCCTACAATATCTACAACAGGTCATCTCTTCTAATCAGTTTAAAGTGAATCCTTAGCCTAAGTCCATTGGTAGTTCTCGACATGAACTCAGTGGCTTACACTCGTGAACTTATGTGAACAATGTGTGTTTGTGTAAGAAGCCATGACCACACATGTTTAAAGAGAATAGATGTAACACTGATGGGATTGGTAGACTGCACAGTTGAATACAGACACACCTTGACTTGACAGTTACACTCGACATTGACTAGTCTATCAACTACACTAAACAGGGCACTTACTCATTCACATCTTTTCCATCCAATGCAAACTTCACAAAAATAAAATAAAAAAAAGGAAAAACTGAAAAAAATTGCCCTTTTCAAACTGTCCCATCTCAAAATCTGGGCTACATATTTTTTTTTATCAACACAAAGAAATGTCCTGGAAAAACGCCACAATATACAGTATGTATAGATAATTTATCTCCTTTAGGAAATAATCTCATAAATAAAATGTACAGACAGCAACTAAGATGCTGAGGAACGAAAAGAACAGAGCAAACTGTGGTCAAAAGTGATAACAGGACTTTTTCTGGAAGAAAATATTGCACAACTAACACAAAACATGGGTTTTTTCTTTATGACATGCTCATGTTCTTATTTTATTTTTTATTTTTTTTACAATCTGTAGAGTTTTGTTTTTTAATTCTTTTCTAGCCTCCTTCAGTCTCCTCTGACAGACATGCATTACATTGAGATATAGAGAGATCACACTACAGAATGAAATAATCTCATCAATTTCAGAGACCAAAACAGAGCTGGTCCAAAGTGACGGCTTTATCATCCCATCAACAATTAGCTTTGACTTCCAGCTAGGCCCATTTTATTTTTTAATAATAACTTTAGCTAATGCGTAATTTGGCACAAATAGTGAATGGGACCCAAATCACACCTACCTACTTTAAGTTATTTAGCTCAAATACACCTGCCCTTTTTTTTAAAAACTGGTTTTGGCTAATATCGTATTCAAGTTAAATCTACTGCAGTTATAAGCAATGTGCCTGACAGTTCACATCCACCCTTCCAGCTGGCCCTGCCCAGTGTCCTAAGCTCAACATGAACACAAGCTTGACGGCCTGAATGAAAAAACATAAAAAGACTTCAGTGTCAGCTTAGTGAATGAAAAGATTTCTATAGCTTCATCCTTCATATGAGTTCTCACTTCAAAGAATAATCAACAATATTTCAGCTTCTTTACCTTCTTAGTTTGTTGTGTGTGTTTGTAGCTGTTGGAGTTAACAGTACTACTGCATGGCTCCACAACAGAGTTACATTAAAAACACAGTGGAGACAGGTGTAAACAGACATCTGTCAAAGTCACCAAAGTCTCTTTACAACATTTACATATAACTGATATGTATTTACATGACTTCTGGAGAGAGTATGAAATGGCATAGGAGAAACATACAAAAATATTTCCTGTACCTTACTTATATGTTTTTAAAGTGTGGGCTTAAAGAGTAGGGACAGCTTCCCCTCCCCTCTCCAGACTACACACTCACTTCACAGAAGTGACAGCAGGTGACACATCACTTCACACCAGTTATTCAATCAAGGCCCTGGCAACTTAATCAGCGCCTATGTCACCATATGTAGATTATTCACTTAAGTACAGGATAAGTCAGTCAAAGCTATTCCATAAGCCCCTCTCACCAGAAAGCACAGCATATTTCCGATTCAGCCAACAGTCTCCCAAATAAAGCAGGAACTCAGAAAACTATGTAGACAGAATACAAAGATTGTATATCACAAACAATGACAATAATGCTCAAATCTATATCTGAATAGATAAACAACAAAATTTACACATAAATTAATCTGTGAATCAGAGTAGCATTTCTTTTTCCTTCAAAGTCCCAGGAAACCATGTGGAAAAGACTGCAGATCACCTCAGCTTTCTTTACTCCCAAGTGTTTTTATCAGTGACACACCTTTCACAGCAGCGAAAAGTATGAACTATTAGTAGTGCTCCAAAATGATGCCTTATCTAAGCTTTGATTCCAGCCCAGAAAGACTGAAATAGTAACAAAAGGAATGGCAGAGAGAAAAAAAGACCCTCCTACCCTCCACTATGTTGAGTCATTTAATAAAATTCTAAAAGCAAAAGCAGTGTAATAAAGTGGTAGCTGTTTTACTGAACTTTTTGTACAGCAATGGATTTCAGTGCCCAGTAGTACCTGTGCACTCTGAGGAAAAACTCATTTGATCTCCAGAGTGTTGTTTTCAAGTATTACTACTGCTTCGTCTGAAAACTGCACCATGACCTTTCCTCCCTCTCAGTTAACCCATCCATTACCATGCAACTATGAGCTTCTTCTAAGCTAAAGCAGCATTTATTTGCATGATGATTACCAAAGCTCAGCTCTTTGGCCCTACATGCACTGCAAGGTGCCTCAGATTGCCAAAAAGAGCAGATCTGTCGACATTCTTGGCAAATGCAGCCAATGCTTATTGCACCAACTTTAGTGGCAGCATTGTGTAGTGCAGCGTGATTGTTTGTCTCTCTATGACCAGGGCTGGTTTTAGCCTTCTCCCCCAAAATCATACTTTTTAATCTCAACCAAACAACTGCGCCCCTCAAACAGATTGCATTTAAATCCCAGATATAACTCAGGGTAAGTAAGGAAGGGGGACATCTCATTTGAGACGTTGTGTAACGTTGGCTAAAGCCACAGCAAAGGCCTGCACAGCAGAGAAGGGATACTGGAAGTCCAGGATGTAGGCATTGCCGTCGATCCTGCCAAACTGCATCACCTGTGTAAAAAAAAAAAAGAAGGTAAGATTTTGTTTAAAGACAAGAAAAGAGAAGAGATAATGCTGCAGTCGAGTTACCTTGGAAGTCAGATGTCGGAGCTGAAAATGACGTCACACCCAGGTTACCAGTGTTTCAGTTACCAAGTCGGAAGAGAGCTAAATCTGAAACAAGGTGGCAACATCTACGAAAGTTGTTTTAGTGCTTGCCTTATATTCGAACAAGGCAAGCGCTAAAATAACTTTCGTAAATGTAGCCATCTTGTTTCTGCCTCCGATTTTGTTTTTTTCCGACTTAGTACCTGAAACTCTGGTAACTCGGGTGTGACGTCATTTTCAGCTCGGACTTCTGACTTTCGAGGTAACTCAAACGCAGCATAATTCAACATAACAGATGAGATTTCTGACCTGTCTGCCCTCCAGTTCTATTTGAAAGTTCTTGGCAGACTCTTGTGTGACACGCCCACCGAAGTCCAGCTGGTACACCTGCGTGGCCTCATTCCACAAAGGCTGCTTGTTAGCCATGACATACACAAATCCCTGACTGCCCAGCCCTCTGTCCTCCTTCTCATTGGCTTTTCGACATTTGATCTCATCCAGTTCACTGGCCGCCCTTAGGTTCCTCTTACTCTTCCAGCCCTTCTTTCCACTCTGGCACTGATTGAGCAGCTCGTCTCCACTGATGAACAACTCCGGCTCACTTTCTGAACTGTCCTGGAACTCACTGTTAGCAGTGGCTTTACTCAGCTTCTTAGCCTTCAACTGCTGCTCCTTCTGTCCCTTCAGCTTCTTCTTGTCTCTCCCTCCCAGCCGTGGACTGGATATAAGTGAGTTGAAATCACCTAATGCTCTGCCCTCTTTCTTGGACTTGCTCCCTTCTGCCAACGGTGGCACGTTAGCTTCATCCGCCCGTCCATCTGCTCGCTTTCGGTTCTTCTTGCTGAACTTCTCAGACCGCTGTGGAACCGGGCTCTCAGTCAAAGAGAGCACTTCCTGAAAACCTTCTCCAGCCTCTGCCATTGCCTCTTGCAATCCTCCATGATTCTGCAGTTCTGCTGGTGGTGGAGGGGGAGGCGGCGGAGGCGGAGGAGGAGGGGAGAGAACATTTTTGTCGACTGCCATGTGGGAGGCTTTGGGTGGTAGTGGCACTGCAGGACTCGGCATAGGTGGGCAAGAGTTATAGGTGCCCCATGGAGTGTGGAGGGCAATGGGGGGAATGGGAAGCCCGGCACAAGCCCCCCCTCCTGTATACAAAGGTGGGAGGGGGCAGCAGGCAAGGTTTGCCAAGTTCGCAGGGTATCCTGGTGGTAGGACAAGGGTAGCATCCTGCTGTGAGAAGGGTACAGGTGCTACCATCTCCTTTGGTGACGAGCAGGGGCGAGGTGATCCTGGAATGGGCTGAAGCTGAGCTCCAGGATAGGCAGTGGCTGTGGGGTACTGGAGAGAGATCTGATAGCCTGCAGCTGCTGCAGCAGCTTGAAAAGACGCAGCACTGGGGCTAGTGGGGGACTTAGGGGAGAGGACAAAAGGCAGTCTTGACACATCCAAGTGCTGAGCTGGGCTAAGGATGAGTGGGGGTGGTTTGTGGGGTCCAGGGGGTCCAGTGGGATTCAGTGTTGCAGTTCGTTCCTGAGGAACCCACACCTCCTCTGTGGTTGTGGGGTCCCACTGATAGGGAGGTGGACGTTTGACAACCAGCCCTGATGCATCACCCCCTCCTAGTGCCAGATGTCTCAGTGACTGGTTCAGTGTTTCATCCTCAGTAAATGCTGAATTGACATAATCAGCCCTGTCTCTGTTGCTCACTCCTCCTCCTGTTGCACTCCCCGGCCCTTCAAAAGAGCTCAGCAGGTTGTACGAGGACTGAGAGGCCAAAGGAGTGGCGCTGTTCGAATGAACTATAACTGTGCTGTGTGGTGCTCCAGTCCCTGGAGGAAAATCCTGTCGGATAATAGTTCCTCCTGCTATTCCATTCGCACTCCCTGGGGCAGTTCCTCCAGCACTGGATCCAGTGCTACACTGACTGCAGGTGTATAAGGCTGTTGGCACCCTCTGCTGGAATGAGGCTGCTAGTGCACTACTATTTTTGGCCTTTGGAGGCAGTGGTCTTGGTGGTTCCAGCATTTGTGAAACTTTGAGAGCGGCCTCACGGCTGTTCCTCCTGAGCGTGGCGTGGATAAGACTGCTGTCCAGCCTCTGTCCAGGGTTCCTGCCAACAGTATTGTTCTGATTGGCTGGGTCAGGGTAGGGAGGTGGGTCCCCACTGGGTATGGAATAGCGAGGGGCTGTAAGTCTGTTTAGGGTGGCAGAGGCATAGGGCAGCTGGATCTTCTTGTCCGATGAGGATGAGGATGAGGATGATGAGGTGACCCTGAGAGTGGCAGAGCTGCCAGGTCCCTGGAGTGTGTAGACATTCTGATTGCAGACGAGGCGTGTTCGAGGTCGACACACTTCCTCCACATTCCCACTGCTGTCAAACGTTGTTATCCTTTCATATCCCAGGGGTGTGGGGTACTGCGCTTGCTGCTGGCCTGAAGCGTAAAGTGGAAACTCGCCTTTTTTTGGACAAAGGTCTCCAGGTGGAGGAGTCCCACTGGTACTACCTCCCAGTCCAGATGGAGCAGAGGAGGCTGCGGTAGATGCTGACGCTGAAGCAGCAGCAGCAGCAGCAGCAGCAGCAGCTGCAGCAGCCACAGCGGCTGCCACTGTCCCAGGGTAAGGGGGTGGGGGGTTCATCTTGCTGAGCTCTGGAGGAGAACTGAACACCACAGTGTCTCCCTCAGCCAGCTGTGGTCCCGGCCGAGGGCTTTTGATTTTCAGGAGGTGCTCGTGTTCACCCCCTGCTGTTCTTTCCACCACCAAATCAGTAGGTGGATGAGGGATCTGAATCTGCAGTGCCCCTGGCTGGAGCACGGCTGCACCTGAAGGCGGATTTGATGACAAAGAAGGAACAGGAATTTGAATTTGGAGCTGTTGCTGCTGCTGCTGAAGTTGATGGTGGTGCTGTTGTTGCAGCAGCTGCTGCTGCGATTGCTGTTGGTGAAGCATTTGTTGTTGCTGCTGCTGGAGTTGCTGCTGCAGTTGTTGATGCTGCTGTTGAAGCTGTTGTTGTTGCTGTATGTGCTGCTGAAGCTGATGTTGATGCTGCTGCTGTTGCTGCAAGTGTTGGAGCTGCTGGATGTGCTGTTGCTGAAGTTGCTGTTGCTGTTGTAAATGTTGGTGCTGAAGTATCTGCTGTTGTTGCTGCTGCTGCTGAATTTGTTGCTGCTGCTGCTGAATTTGTTGGTGATGGTGCTGGATTTGTTGTTGGTGGTGTTGCAGTTGTTGCTGTTGGTGGTGCTGTTGCTGTTGGTGGTGACTCTGCTGCTGTTGTTGTTGTTGTTGGTGTTGTTGTTGTTGCTGCTGTTGTTGTGGTGAAGGATGATGAGGGGGTGGAGGTCCTACCATGAGGCGACCCATTTCTAGGCCCCCAAAGATGACCTGGCCAGGACTGGAGTACCGGGTGGGTACTGTGTACTGGGCTGTCAGAATGGTGTCCTGGCTTTGGTCTGACCCACTGGCACCTGCCCCTGAAGGGGTGGCAGTGGGATTTGTTAGGACATCCAACTGAACGTTTTGATTGGCTAGGAGTGACTGGACCAGACCGATGCTTTGGGCGGGTGACATGGCCTGGGCGGGACTGTGGATGGGTGCGATAGGGATGTTGACAGTGCATGGGGGGTTGTCATCAGCCCCACCAGCAGGGCCAGTGACGGGTAGGTCATCTTCATCCTCACTGAAGACATTGGGGCTGAAGACAGGCAGGTTGATGTAGTCCATGGAGATCTTGCGTACCTCAGGCAGGTAGATGGTCATCTGTCTGGGCTGCAGGTGGAGGAGACTGGTCTTGTAGATGACTGAAAAGAAAGAGAAATCAAGAAAATTTTGAGAAAAATTGTCATTTTGAATTTTTTTTAACACCTGATATGAAAAGCAAAGTTGCTGATTGGTTACCTGCACCAAGGTTGGTAGGCAAAAATGTGGCCAGCCCAACAATCTTGAATTTTGTTCCCCAAATATTAGATGTGACCTGAGCGAGGTAATTCTGCTGCAAGACAGGATCCAGGGAAAAATTTTTACTTTTGAAAGCAAGAAGGTAAACTCCACATGAAGAAATGTTTCAGCTAAATAACTTTATCTGCTACCTGAGTGATGTCATCCAGAGGGAATTCCCTCCTTGTTAGACTGGGCGATCCAATCGAAGGTTTCCGGATCGGTAACCGTGGTGACCTGGAGATCTCTTGAGTAGCCCGGGACAGTTTAGGTGATTTTCTGGGATCAATATTGATCCTGTTGGTAAAGGGACAAACTAAGTCTCTACAGAGAAGGTAACGAATAAAAAAAGAAGGTTTAGGCATGCAGAAAGACAAGTCCAGAACATCTTATTAGAATCTGAAACTATTGAATAAGGGTTAATACAGGAAGGAGAGTAAAGATGTCAGAAACGGTAAAGAGTGCTGGTGTTCATTCTTGTGCTGCAGCGTTTTTCAAGGAGATAATGACCTAAAGGGTTATTACACATTTCTTCAAAGCTTAATTCTTATGGTTCATGCTGTTGGAGGAGTGAGTGACTAATCTGAGGCATCCTTCGGTCCTCTGCTGTAACAGAAGCATCTTTGTTCGTGCTGAACCAGGATTCATGTGAGTGACTCAGCGCCTTAAAATAAATCTTAACTGGCACAAGACTGATTTATCAGTTCAAACTGATTAACTCCTTAATATTTAGACCTCACTGCCTTGACATCATCAAACACAAAATGTGGACAGTATCCACCTCATATGGAGCACTGACTGCTTAAGAGCTAAAAGGTAAAGCGTCACACTCATGCAGTGCGCACAGGTCAGATGTTTGGTTACCTGGGCAGTTTTGGGGATTTGCTGCCTCTGGATATCTTTGGAGATTTCTTGCCCACCCAGTCATCACTGAGCTCAATGTCGCTGGAGTCCGAGCAGTTACAGCTGTCGATCATGGCGGATATCAGACTGTTGCCATAAATCTCATCTGAAAGAGAAAATAACACAGAAAATACAAAAAAAGGAGGGTCATTTTGTTGTTAAATGCTACTAGACATATCTAATAAGTAGCACATGTCTTTCTCATCAACAGTGGTGCAGAAAACTCTTCCACCTTCTAACTTGGTAAGTTATATCCTCTTATCTGGGGATAGGCTATACGGGCTAAAAAACTTATCACGATAAGATTTGCTATTCTGGTGATAATGATAAAAGTCCTGATAAAAAATATTATAATTCCAATCTATATTTTTAGATCCACTGTCCGACGTCAGGCATACCTGATTTCACTTATCTAAGCCCCAATCTTGAAGGGAATCCCTCATGTGGCGCTTCATTCAGTAACAAGCTGCTCAGAAACGTCTTCATCATTACCTTCGGCCATGTTTGTTTGTTATTCTGCTCTGTGTGGGCTATGGCTGCGAGTCCCTCGCTCCTGCTTACGTCATCAACTTGCATTTATCGTATTTATCATGAGACGGCAAATATTTATCATGGAGGATTTTTCTGAGGATATATCCTGAACAATAATTTATCAATATATTCCAGCAATATTAGGCTACTTTTTATCCCATAAAAAGTTACACAAGCTGGCAAAGTTTAGAAATTATACGTCGCACAGAGAGATGCTAAAACAATATAGAATGTCAAACTGTTTAAAGAAACCACAATGACAGCAGGAGCTTTCCAACATTTCTCTGGATAAACATTTTTAGACTCAATCAGCCCCAAGACGCCACTTTTCTTGTTTCAGTTCTTTTTCACTCATTTACACAGTGTCTGTGGACCACTGCTGCTGCTGCTCCAGTTTAGGTCAAGCTAATTTATTTGATGGACATAAAAGTGTGGATGGGCTGGAACCATTTCATGGCTGACTTCATTTATCACTGCGTGGGGAGGGTGCAGGTTGATTTATGAGGAACCCAGGGGCCATCAGAGCCTCCATTAAGCAGCTTTTAATTAACATGGGCCCAGTCTGCTCTGTGTGACTAAAACACACTCTCTCTCTCTCAGGGTGCCAACTCCAGGAACTCAAATAGCTGGAAAAGCACTGTAGTGGGCTAATATGTGGCAGAGAAACACATTAAAAGTCCTGTTGAGCGTTTGAACGAGGAAGACGCATTTATGTTTAAAACACAGTGAAATAGTGTTGTCACAAGCAAATGCAACACACTGTTTAATGAACAGCCTTCCTCACCAAGGTCAGTTACGTACCAGAGGAAAGCAACAGGTCATTGAAGAAGTGAACAGAGAACAATATGCTTTACTGGCAGAAGGTTTCGCTGCAGAACAGCCGGATTCACAAACAGTTACTTCCCCCTTGCCATTATACTGCTAAATGCCAAATGACCCCCCACTCCTACCCTGCTGCACTGTGTTCCTGTTTATACTATCTACTCAAATAAGACATATATCTTTTTATATACACTTTAATTTGTTTTTATTCTACTACCACTCTACCTCCAGAAAGTGCAGTAATACTTACCATGCAGCTAGGATCCTTTGTTTTTACCCTTAGTTTTTATTCGGTTTATTTTTCTTATATTTAAATTAAACACCATAGGAATAAAATGCTGTGATATGGAAGCCAAGCAACGACATTTTGTTGTAAAGGTTTTTTTGGTGGTAAAAATGAATGATGTCAGGAGAAAACAAGAGAAAAACACAAAAAAGCGAGAAAAGAGAAAAAGATACAATTAAAAAAAGGCAAAAAATGTCCAAGGTGTGGGAGATTAGTGACACAGAGCTGCTCTGCCTGTCTGTTTCCAGTGTGGAGGAGCTACTCACTCGGTGGCTGCAGCTGTAGCATGGCACGGTGTCTGCAGGAGTCTCCTGCTGCAAGACGTTGTCACCGTTTGTGTAGTGACAATAATCTATGTGTTTTCAGTGCAAAATAAAAAGAAAAAATGTGTGTGTTGTCTCTGGCCCGAGTGTTGTAAATCGTTTCGTTCGCGGTCCTGACCTGACCACTGGCTCCCGTATTTCCCGTTTTCACTATTTAGAAACAGCCTATCTTCACACAGATGGGCTCATTCGCTGTTGCAGGTGACCGGAAGACATCAGTACAAACCAGAGATTTTTTCAAATCTAGTTAAAAGTCCCTTGCAGGATGTTAAACTTTGAAAAATGATGTTTTATCCAATTACTCGATTAATCGATGGAATATTTGGAAGAATACTGGATTACTAAAATATTCGATAGCTGCAGCCCTACGCTTTACTGCTATTCAAGATGATTCATTTATACCACAGAATGACAAGAGTATCTAAAAATTATTCAATGTATATCCATTATCCCAAAATACTAAATTTCCTAACAATGATCTGTACGTCTTCTACAGTTTGGCATCTATGGTCCATATATGTGAAATAGCTTGTCAGGCATTACTGTTGAGAGTGTAAATTCAAAAGACATGATGTTCAGGACTTTTGGTCCAAGTTCAGTTTCACCTGTTTTCCCGTCTGTCTTGGGGTCCATGATCACAAACTCTGGACGCAGTTTACTAATCCGCCGACCTTTGAGGATGGGCACCAGACCTCCAAGGTATTCCAGGTACAAAGTGTAGCAGGGCCCTCCCACCTCAGGGTTATCCTCTGTGCGTTTCATAGTGCAGTGCAGACGCTCGTTCCCAGCTGTTGGGTAGCTCACAAAGTCACGCATGTTGTTGGGATCTGGGATGGGGGGCTGAAAGAGAGAATTTGAGTTGTAGTTTAGCACAGGGACTCGACAACACAACGGCAGCAGAAGTCGTACAGCAGAAGCCTTTGCTCATGTCAAGCAAATTAAGACTTGCGATGTCAGAGGGTGACATTCACATTTTTTAATGACTTTAATAGATGCAACACCTCCTGCTCAGCCTTACCTTGATGGTGGGGACAAATGCAGCAGTGACGTAAGAACAGAGGCGAGAAGGCATGGTAAGCTTGGCAACATCTTTCTCCTCCTTCACTGCTGTGGCAATGCCCTGCTGGCAGAGGAGCTGCAGGTTGGCAACACGGTGCTCCACTCGCACAACGTAGAGTGCCGGCCCGCATGCCAGGAACAGCCGAGAGTCGCGATGACCCCAGCACAGCGTGGTGATGGGGCGCTGCAGGGTGGTGAAGGAGACACGTCACACACAGGTTAGGACTGCTCTGACACAGTATGTCTTTCAAAAAGTTAGTGTTTGGGAGGGAGAATGGAGAATGCGTTGGCTTAGGACAGTGATGGCTGAGATGAAACTTTTTACTTGAGTTTAAAATCAAAATGTGAGCAACAGTCTGAACAAAAAGAAACTCACCATTAGCCACGAGTTCTAAGCTTCCACTTCCAATACTTCTATTTATTTACAAATTAATTTATTTCATCATGAGTATTTTAGTCTAACTCCTTCTGACCTTTAAATCTATTTCCTTTTTAAAGCTGCATATTCACGCTGTCTACTTCTATCATGTCTGATGAGCTTTCTGTTGTCTTTGATCTAATGCTTATACAAAAACAAAGTCCCTTATGGATGAATCATAGACTGTATATAAAATGGACACCGTCTGCCTCCTCGCTGGATGAAGCCACTCCAAGAACAGCACCCTCTGTTGATGGGCTGCAGTATAGGTCATAAATCCCACCTCCGCCAGCAAAGCTTATGGAGCTGTGGACCAACTTTAGAAAATAATTACACAGAACATAAATTTTTCTCCCCCTGCTTGTGATGTTGACATGTAGTTATTGTAAGACTGGTTTGTGCTCAAGTCCATTTTTTTCTGTGAAGCTCCGTTTTTAAAAGTTATTAGGGAGTTCATGTTTTCTATGATTGACACCTGATACAGCCAATGGGCGTTCAGGGATTGCATAGCTCTACCGGGGGATATGCTGTTTGAGCCGAGCAACATCACAGCGACTCTCTGCGACTGCGCGGCCGAATGCACGCATCGCTACTGCGCAGCGCTGGTTTCAGGAAATGAAGAAAAATCCCGGAAATACTGAGAGCTTTTTGGCTTCAAATATGTATACAGGCGGTAGGCGGAACCAAGTTGTCCATAGTATATACAGTCTATGGGATGAACTAATGCTGCATTCCAGTTACCTTGGAAGTCGGATGTTGGAGCTAGGAATGACGCAACACTCGAGCTGACGGCGTTCCAGTAAACAAGTCAAAAAACCAAGATGGACGCCTACTGTTAGCTGTTGTTAACAATTGTCAGCTGTTGTTAGCTGTTGTCAGCTACTATTAGTTGACGTTAGCTATACCAGTTGTAAAGGATGCATAACAGTATTTTACTCTTACAAAACACCATAGCACCATACTCACAGTTAGACGTTGATCAGTACAACATATACCACTTATTTAATTTCACAAAAACAATGCAGAAGTGCTAATCAATAATACATTACGAGAGCTTTCACTGTTACTCTTGACTGTTGATGCACTGTGCTGCCATCTTGGATTATGACGTTGTTGTCAAGTCGGGGTTGATGAAGATCGTCCAAATTTCCGAGTTGGAAATCTGACTTCAGGAGGGCGTTTCAGATAAATTTCCAACTCAAAGCTCGGAAACTCTGACTTCAGAGTACAACTGGAACGCAGCATAACTTCTTTGGATTTGATTTGAAGTGCCACATATATACACAGCAGTCACTTGTTCAACTCCCTGCCATGACCCTCTGCTGCATGTGTTCCCCCCTTCACTACTTCAAAAGTCTCCTCTCTTTTCAGTTGTCCAAAAATGCCCCAAAATAAGAAAAAGAAAATGGCATATTTACATTTTAAAAAATACAGCTAGGCTGATCAAAGGGGATGAAAGGTAGAACACAAACTGCTACCTTACAGACACAAGCACAAGCACATTACATAAGTCAGTTATCCAAGTTTAGCCTTGTTTACGTTGATCACCTGTGCCGGTGTGTCCAGAGTGTAGATGTGTTCACCCCGAACATTGTAGAACTTAACTATAGCATTCCTGGTGGGGGTAGGACAGGTGGGATCAGGGGAAAGGAGGGTCCTCTCCATCCCCGCTACTGCAAGGAGGTCCCCTTGTGAGCACCACTGGACCACCACATCTACAGCATAAGTCACAGGATAAAAAAAGGCTAGATCAGACAAATGTTAAGATATGAAGCCATTTTTAGCTATATGAAAAGCAGTTAAATAAATACAGAGTTAATGGGAGACTTGGGCGTGCATTAAAAGACAGCCACACACCTTTCAGACCAGTGCGGATGAGGGTGGGTGAGAGGTCGTCATAGTTGTTCATCAGGCTGATGTCTCCGGAGGTGAAACTGACGGTCAGCAGTGGCTTCTGGCTTTGCACTGAGGAGAGACACAGGAAAGAAGGCGTGTCTTAGCAAGCAATGCAAAGGCAATAAAACTGAATTGTACTCATGCAAAGATCCTCAGAAGCTAAATTCACTGATCATAACGATTCACAATATTTGGAGTACAAACCTACATTTCCCAGCTGCATTTGTTCATTACTACTTTATAGTACCCTCTTCTCCTTCAGTATTCCTGCAGTGACCTAAATACCAGCACAAATGAAACATCAACCTATTCCCTCGACTTGAAGACCAGAATAGTCACGGCTTGCCTGCAGTAATCAGTTGACAAAGCACTGATTTAGATATACTTTATAATACCACTATGAAGTCAGAGTAGGACTGTGCAGCACAGTGATAATGGATCATTATCGTTTATCAGGACAGAGAGATCTGGCAGGTGGAGATGAGGAAGGCCTGGTGTCTCAGCCGGGTTGTCCACCTGAGAGATATTTTCTACAAGGGACCAATCAATTACTATTGATCACTTTAATTAGTGAGTTAGAGCATAATCAGTGTTCTGGCTAAGGCAAGCACTTTTCAGCTTAACCACTTGGCCCACAGGAAGGTGAAGGAAACAAAACAGCAGGAGGAGGACGGACCCTCACAGTTGCAGCCGTAGCAACAAGGGCTTATTTAGCTAGAGAGGTAAAAAAGAGTAAAGAAAGACCAAACATGAACCAACAAAAAATGAGGTCATTACGTGGGCTGGTGGACACAGAGAAAGCCGCAGGAGGGGTCTGCAAAGCTAACCACATGAACATCTTCCCTTTTGTGACTGTCCCAGATGCACACTGGCTTCCACTGGACAGTGAATCCACTGCATACATGCGCAGTCGCACTGTTGATTAATCTTTACTGTTGTATACTGTAGTGGTTAATATGGGTTAAATCATTTGAGGATTGCGACATCTTTAAAGACCCACTCTGATGAAAATCATGTTTTTCTTGTTGTCTACATGTTCACATGGCATTTTTCTGATGCTACAGGACATGTCATGAGAAAACGAAGTACAAAATTGCATTTCTGAGTATTTTTGCATTCAAGTCACTGTGAACTTCTCCCAAAGACACAAACAGCATGCTCAGACACATTGGCCCTCATTTATCAAGCTTGCGTACAGCAGAAAACTTACGTACGACAATTTTGACGTGAGGATCGGCATTTATCAATCTGCATGTGAGCGTATGCTACGACCAAATCTCAAACCAGGTCTGACATCGTGTACGCAAGTTTGAGTCAGTGTGGATCTGCGGTGCAGCAAATGTCTGTTTCAAAATAATTGCTAAACAAACCTCAAACCTGTCATTAAGCACAATCAGCCAGATTTCATTAGAGATTAAGATGTAAATAAAATAAAATAAATTTGTTATGTTCTTAGTGAAAAGGCCTATTTAATAACTCTGCCCAGAAACACTGCCACAGAGCAGGAGTGCCGTTTTAACATTGCGCACACACACACACAAGCCACTGTGGAGCGCTGCGTTTGACTTCTAAAAGGCAGGTGTCTCTGTCTTGGCCCAGCAGTGAGGATGTTGTTGTACACTACTGAAAGGGTGTGGGACATCATTTGGGCCCGTACAGTTTTGCACAATGTTGCACTGGCGAGTGGAGTGTATTATACCAGTTTTCATACTTCCGAAGAGCAAATCCGTGTTAGTTTCCACCACAGACGTGAGGATATCCACTTTCAGCTCGGAAACGTTTAGAATCTGTCTAATATTTCCTCTTTCATGTTTGACCTCAGTGGGCGAGGCTTATGAATCACGAATATTTAGGGCGTGACATGTTAATGACGATCGATTTCAGCCGCCGCATTTATCAAGACCCAATCATACGTACGCTGGGATTGGTCAGATACGAACTCTTTATAAATCTCACGTGTGTCCTATTGTACTATGAATCCTGAGCTCAGATCTGCGCTCAGTTCTGCGCAAGAGTGATAAGTGAGGGCCGTTGAGATTTCCTACGTAGCAAATCCAAGCTCCACCCCCAGAGCCCTTCTATGCAGGCCAGACTCTGAGAAGTAAAGAGGACGATCGCGGAACAATGCTCGTAGGAAAGCTAATTACGACATTAGCGGTCACCATCCCCCCCCAAAGACATTAAAATAGCTTCTACATTACCTGCGACTTCTGATACACCAGCAATGATAGGCTACAAGCTAGAGTGAAGAGGAGTGTGGAGAGCAGCGCTGTCTCCGCTTACAACTCAGAGGTTAATTGCTAATGAGCTACTGCAGCTGTGCAGAAGAAAAGCCCTTGAAAATGACAGAGGTAATGTGATTTTAGCTAAAAAACTTCATAATCACAATTTAAAGACCAATGAGAACGCTTTAAGTAGTAAAAAAAGCAGAGTGGGGCTTTAAATTGTGATAATCCTGGAAGAAGTTTTAATGATGGAGAAGATGTTTTTTGTATTGTTTCTCTGGGCTTTAATGAAGGCTGTAACGGACAACACATGTTTTGATTATCAACTGGGAGTCAGCCGTCACATCACGGTGAACTCTAGTTTTGAAGGTAATAGGATTTGGTTGGAGATAAAGTTTAAATTTATAGGTTTTTTTTATTCAAGTCTTTTTTCCACTGCAATGTGACAAAGACCATTTATTTCAATTCCACCTGAAGCTTTGACTGGGCACTTGAGCTTGCTGTAGATGCAACAAAACACAAGGAAGGCAGTGACGCACACCCTCGCAGTGACCGCTGCTGCTGTTATGACAACGGCAACCACACCGTTAAGAGCAATCAGAAGGTTCAGTGGAAGCGTCAGTCCATTGTCAGGAGCATTCATCGTGTTTCTCCATTTTGTCTGCTCTCTGTCTTTTACCACAGCCCCATCAACCATCCATTTGGTCACACTCTTTGGTCCTAATGTGTCTTCTCCTCATTTTCACAACTGGCTGCTTTGAAGTGACGTGTTCAGTTGCTGCCTTTTCACCACCTTGACGGGTCTGTTAGTCATTTTTGATGCCGATCAAACCACAAATTCAAATATTCAACCATACTTAACGTGATAAAAAAAAAGATGATTCACCCAAATTATGAGCAGCTTTTCTTCTTGCTGTTTGTTTTTTATGCCTAGATTAACATTAATGAGCCCATTGAGCTGGAAAAATGTCAAAGTCCTACACCGATCTTTTTTTTTTTTTTTTCTACTTTCAGTGTTCTCAGTGGTCTTTATTTTGTGATTATGAATTTTTTAGCCTAAATCACATTACCTGTGTCATTTTCAAGGACTTTTCTTCTGCAGAGCTCCAGTAGCTCATCAACAATTCGCCTCTGAGTTGTGGGCAGAGACAGCGCTGCTCTGCACACTCCTCCTCACCCTAGCTTGTAGCCTAACATTGCCGGTGTAGTAGAAGACACAGGTAACATAGTAGCTATTCAGCTCTCTGACACGAATATCTTTTGGGACATGATGAAAGTTTATATCATAATTAGCTTTCTTACAAACATTGCAATCTGCTAACGCACACGCTTGTTCCGCGATCATCTTCTTTATGTCTCCGGGTCTGGCCTGCATAGCGTTATGTCCTGTAGCATCAGAAAAATGCCATAAGAACATGTACAAGACAACATGATTTTCATCAGAGTGGGTCTTTAAAGAAAACAGATCAGCGAAGGGAATGTTATTTTATCCAAAGTAAGGGATGCCATGGTAACTGTCCCTGAAAACATCACAATGAAGAGACATTCAACTAAACTATATTTGTTTCACTATGGCAGAGGGACCAAGTAGCAAAGCTTTGTAATGGATGAGGTTGGCCGTGTGAGGGCATTCTGGGTGCACCAAAAATGGCCAGAGTTATTATATAAAGATGCCAGATCCCTCATATGCAACCAAAGTCACAGCTAAAGGGTCAAACATATCTGAGTTTATGCAGCATCTGTAAAATCATCACCCTGCTCTACACAACCTAGTAAAGGAAAAAATGTATTAAATCGCTGAGTGAGATGTTGGTGGCAAGTTACTTAATGAAACACTGAGTAGTTTGCAGGTGTATACTAACATGTCACCTTTGGGACATAACTGATGAAATGGAAAGACCCGGTAAAAGGCTAGGGAGCTCCCAGTCTGGGACCCACTGTGCACTGAGGTCTTGGGGACCTGTTGAGTCTTGGAGACACAGGCTGAGTGCTGCAGAGCTTCGAATCTGAAAGCTTGAAACTTTTTCACAATTTTCAAAAATAATCAGGGCAAACCCAGAAAAGATGAAAAAATGATCTTTTTGTCTTATAGATTTTAAATTGTTTTAATCTCTTTATTCATTTCTAATATATTTCCTTGCATCTGTAAAACACTATGAATTACCTTGTGTATGAATGGTGCTATACAAATAAATTTGCCTTGCCTTTAATCACCGACACAGTAGTTAAAGTTAAGCTTTCAGGGCCAAGTACACAAACTCCAGTTCAGTGATTTGATGATTCATCAGGTGTATTTTTGGCACTCTTAGATCTCGGTCAAAACTTCTCTGGCCTTGATAGTGGAGTCTGACAGTTTATTTTCACACCTGTTCCTTAATCTAAAATATTCATGAGAGTACAGGAGAGACTACAGATACGCATGATAATGTGGGACACATCTGGCAGGCATAGCTTGTGTCCCCACCTGGTGCCCCCAGCTGAAACTCTTTCCCCCTCCCTCAGGACTAAGCGTATGAGGAGTTAATGGAGGAGTGAAAGATGGGAGATAAAAGGAGGGAGGAGTTAGATGCTCACAAATGGTCTAAAATCTGCCTCCATCTGCACAAAAATGTCTGTGAATGAAACAGCTGGACTAATCCACGTCTGCACAACACGTCCTGCAGGCTTTTCTTCATTTGCCCTTTAATGCTACACCAGATTATACCCTCCCTCCCATCATGGCTACATTGGCTGACGTTTCTGTCATGTGCCACTAAAAGCTCTGAGCAGCTTACCTTGTGGTGGAGAGTAGTCATCAGAGTCAGTGTCGCTCTCACTACTGTCCTCCACCAGGAAGCTGGGATAGTTCCAGGACATGCTGACGATGCCATCCGACTCATGCAGCAGAATATGGGCCAGCATGCGCCCATGGCAGTCCATCACGATCACCTGTCCATCAGCAGTACCAAACAACACCTGGAGGGAAATATGGAAGTTTACTGGGAAGAAGAAGAAAGGCTCAATCTTCTTTTGGATATAAATACAAAAAAAAAAGAACAGAAAAAGAGACACTGGAAAGGAGATAACAGATCGAGAACAAAGAGACCCAAAAGAAACGCAAGGAAGAGGTAGGAAACTTGGAGAACAGATGTAGATAGGGTTAAGGTGATAAACAAAGACATATGTGCTGACTGAAAGTTTGATGAAGTCCAACCTGAGCTGACATTTGAATAGCACGCAAGAAAAATCACCATACAAAAACTACAACTCATTCAAAACAGAGGAAGCCTTCTGTCACTCACACACGATCCCCCTCAGGGCCTCTCTCTGCCCTCTGAATGACAAGTCAACATACCAAAGATGGCAAGAGAAAAACTAAAACTTTGCTCTCTCTCCAGATCTATCTGTATCTACAGGCTGGGATGAGTGTGTGTTACCTGCTGGTCATCAGGGGTCCAGATACCACAGGTGATCTGGCTCTCCAGGTTGATCTCGGAGGACCAGTGCCTCTGTCCACTCACCGATCCCACCAAGACAAAGCCATCGCGATATGAGATCAGAGCCTGGGTGCCATCGTGGGACCAGGTGAAGTCACTGACCTGCAGGACAGAAAATGTCTCAGTAAAAGATAACATGATAATGAAAGGATGCTGTCGGCTTGACTTGTTAAAGAGGAGAAAGCAGATTTTGGAAAAGCCCAAATCTGACATATCACTATTTGTAAAATCACCATTACTGATCTGACAGTGTGAAATCCAAAATCGGTCCAAGTATAAGCATCAAAAAACTGGTCCTCATGACTTTGATTGGGGCATTTTAGGGACCCTGGTATGCTCTTTCGCACATCCTCAAAACTTGGAGATGTAATGAAAAGCAGTGCCTGGAGAAGCCACCGGCCAGCCAGTGATTTCAGTTTAAAATTCATAGTTTCATTAAAGTATCAACACTTTTAAGTATTCAGGAATAGAAAAAGCAGAAAAGAATTAGAAATTTAAGTACACGACTTCAGGCAGAGTATTAATATCACAAAAAAAGGCCAGAGAGACGATTTTAAATACTGTGGGATTTAATATTTTAAGAGAGTAAGACAGTCTTTGTCACAATCAGCATCAACCAATTTAACTGATCACGTGCACTATTAAGTAGAGCTACAATTAAAGCTCTATTAGGCAATCTAACTGGACTACTGTCCTTATCCCAGCGTTTAAGCACTGCAAGAATCAATTCATTCGACTGAAGTTCATGTGTTTCTGCTCCAGTAGGTGGTGATATGCCCCCTTTTGGCTCATTATTCTCAGACCTTCAGCTAGTTCTATTAGACCTTCTTCTAGTGGTCACATACCAAAACAATCAACAAACCAGTCAACAGGGGAAAAACTGTTTTTTTCAAATGTTTTCATTTGGGTTCAAGTAAGATATATACGATCTCTCGAGAGTTTATGGGATTATCTGAAGGCAGACAATAACGGAGGCCTATACATTCACACTGTTTGACGCCTGGCGTACAAACTGCACAGCATGAGCAGAACCCTTTGAAAAGTTAAGAGCTGAATGAGTGGTACACATGCAAGAGAAAGTGAGCCTCCAACTAGACGATCAAGGCATTTTAGACTGAAAAATAATCTCTTTATTTAAAACAAACAGCCTTTGCAAATTTTAAGGTTAATTTTCAGAGGAGCTTTGTAGGGCTGGGCGATATAGCCTCAAATCAATATCACGATTTATTGAGCGAGTTCACCTCGAAAACGATAAATGGATGATAACTACTCCACATTTTGCTCACCCCCTCCCACATTAACTTTGTCTATTTCAGCCGCCACTCCAGCCTCTACAACTTTTGAACCGTCCTCCATCTCCTCACCTGTCTTTCCCTCTTTGTTACGGACTGGATGAGGCAGAGTCGTGTCTCTGACATAGGACAACATCTTAAAAGGGACATGAGACCATAGCCTACCTACATACATCCAAAACCTACTTTTACTTTTTTTGACACCGAATACACCAATATGGGCAAAATAACGGTTATTGTCGTAAATTTCGGTATTGGTAAATTTCCTCTAAATAATAATTTAGTGACTGGTAATTTAAAGTTAGCAAATTTCCATTGCTTACTGTGATGATCACAAAACTATATTTATCAAAGAGGAAAATTAAGTTTACATACTTTATCCAACTCTCCATATACAACAAGTCCGTCAGAGAGGCTGGCGGTAGTTTGCCTGTTTCTAATTCCACTGCAAGATTACTGTAGCGTTGTTATTTGCGTTTGTGTTGTGGCTGTTTACGTTAGTGTTTTGTTCTTTTGCAAAGCGTTTTGAATATTGAAATCACCCAACACTTCCTGGCCACTATAAGAGGAAGCCAGACTAGGTTAAAATGCACCAGAGAGCAAAAAGATCAGGAGTTGAACCTGTGACAGATACGACAAGGACGGTAACCCCTCTTCATGGGCCAGTCTGCTCTAAACCAGCACTCCAGTTTCTTATTTTGGACTTAAGTTAATGCAGGATATTTTCAAACCTTACTGTTCTTCTGAAAATGATTTAAATGTACAACATTGCTCTTTCATTGACAGAGGCCATAACCACGTCTGATAAAATAAACACTTGAATTTGAATTCGTAGGTTAACTGAAGTTGTTCGGCAGCATTTATATGGTTTCCTCTTTGTGTAACTTTACCTGTGCTCCACGATCATTGACCAGTTCCACAGACCAGCGGCCCTCATACTGAATCCAGACAAAGATCCCTCCATCTGTATCACAAGTGGCCAGTTTTTGGAAGGGCTCATTCCACCGCACCAACACCACCTTCAAGAAAAAAAAACAGAAAAAAATAAAATGGAGAGAGATTGGCATTTGTCTTTTATCTGAGTCACGGTCTGAGACAACTTTGAAACAATTGTTTCAGAAAATCATACAAATGATTTCAGTCTAGAGAGTGTAGAGTACTTTCAAAGTTAAAGTATGAAGCAGTGGCCTTTCTGTGACCGAGCTCCCCCCCCTCCCTGAGCCACAACAGATAATGTGAGATGATCACAGTGCCTCGTCAGGGTGCCCTTGTTCCAGACTCTGCACCCTCGCCTGCACGCTCGCTCCAAGTTCCTCTAAATTGGAGCGTCAGCTGAAATATCTTGAATGTGGAAAGCAAGACACCAAGATCCCACATTTCAATGAGCTAAATATAGCGACGAACCAGATGAAAATATCACAAAGTGGGTTAACCTCGTTTTGAAAAAGTCACAAAGGAGTTGCAAATATGCTGATTATATGACAGGCGCTGAGATGAAACAGCCGTCAGAGTGTCTGAGAGGGAAAAGTAAAGCTGTGTTTGAAGGCATATTTTACTTTTCTATTTTAAATTTTTGGAAAGTTTGAAAATGGATAAATGTAACTGTACTGCCTCTGACATGGTGACTAACACTTGTCCGGATGTCTCTATCTACTTAATGGTGACTGAATAGAGAAAAGCACCAAATTAGCTGTAGGAATGGAAGACGGAAGGTGTTAATTACTTGCAGAGGAGTATAGATCACACTATTCATAACCTCTCTCTTGATCATCGCCACCTATAACCATCTCCATCCAGCTCCCCTTCCCTGTCTATGTCTCTGTCTGGTCCTCTGTAGCGTGACTCAGCCTATTCCCAGGGGAAAATAATCCTAAACAGGGTGCAGCTCTGCTCTCGCTGGGCACAGCACGTGGGCTGAACACGCTCAAACACACAGCACAGGGCTGGTTTTAGTGAAGCTTACGCTCTCTGAGGGAAAGTCCAACAGATCAGTGGCTGAGAGCTGGATAAGCCTGCCAGTCTCGCTCGTTTGTCCCTGTAGAAAATCATCCCTTCCTTACACAGTCCAATCAGCCCGGGGTCAAATGAGTCAGGGGTCACTCACCCCGTGTTCACACGACAATCTGTATTCTTATGATAAAAAGGTGCAGGTAAGTATAGAAAAAACCAAGAGGATAAAGAATTTTCCTTTCAGTGTACATTCTTTCAGTTTCCAGCAGAACTGCATTGAAAAAACTCTAATCTGGAATAAGGACAAGCACAGTTTGCCAGCAAGATGCACTCAGTTGGTGATTACTTGGCCACATTATATCCTTTGTAGCTACAAACTCATTCAGGGTTTTCTTTATATATTTACAGTAAAAACTGCACAACAAGTCACAACCAGGTTGATGGATAGGAGGATAACAATGACTCCTGTATTGTAATCCACCAACTATGATTCACCAATATGCTGTAGAAGAAATCACAGTTGTTGTTTTTTTTCTGAAAGTAATTATATTCATAACATTATTCATACACTGTGGGCTATTCTCCTGTAAACAAAGTTGAAACAGGTCAAAGGAATCCATTTGAATTTTCAGTGACTATGCTAAGGTGACAATTATTTCTGCAGCGCTTCTGCACAACTCATCATTGGTCACTGCCTTGTTACTGTTGCATGTCTAGAGTAATAAGAGACAGGATTATACTTTGTGAGCTGATTTATCTCATACAAAAATGTTTATCTGCAGACACTGTGTGCAGCCCTGAGGGGTTAGAACTTCACATTAGGGCTCATTGATCTCTTGGTCCTGGTATCTAATCAACAAGTTGTCTAGTGAGACAGATTTACCATGCTTTTACTCCCACTCTAAGCTGTATAAATCTTAATGCGGCTTCACAGGTGTGTCTCAGCTGGGAAGCTGCAGGGTAGAGGACACATAGAGATCTAGCCTCAGGGTTCCTATGCAAGTATGGAAATAAATTTGATCAATTTCCAGGTCTTAAAAAGTGTGGAAAATGAGAAATAAAGTATGGAAAAATACTTATGTTTTCAGACTATTACCACAGTTCTAAAATTCAGTTTTCCAAAAAATAGGAAAGTAGGTATCTCCAAAAATATTTCTAAAAATTGGGGTATGGAAAAGTATGGAAATTCCAACTGTGTAGGAACCCTGCTAGCCTGTTTCAGACCTGCTTTGGTTTCTATCATTTTGACTGAGTTGTCTGTATTCATGGACCATATAAAGCAGTCTGCCATCTATCATTTAGACACAGCTGTCACCTGATGCAGCTTTGCTCTCTAGTAAAAGCATAGGAGCTTGTGCAGTGGTGTTGCCAAACACAATAACTTCACGCTGAAGGATCTCACTGTAAGAATATAAAGCAGTGTTGTTAAAACACTCATGCACTGTCTGCAACCTCTAATGCGCAAAAAGGATTTTCTGAATAACATTATACAACCTAATTCAGATCCAGCCACTGTATAAACAAGGCCTTGGATTAGCAATCCGATCAAGTTTGAATTATCCCCAAATCATTTATACACTAGGTATCATACACTAAAAAAAAGAAGGCATACAAAAAGGCATTGGCGTTTGGTTTGCACGTGTGCACACTTGTCAGAAGCTGCATAAAAGGTGAGAATAATCTGTGTTTGTGTGTAAATTTAGCTCAGTCCGGAGATTAGTGTGGGCTAGTCAGGCTCCCACGAGGAGACAGCTGAGCACCTCGCTGTGACGCAGCGATCTGGGAGATCAGACGTCACATGGAGGGAGACAGACAGGATAAGGGTGAGAAGCCCCAGGACAACGAGGGGACAAAGGGATCATGGGAAGCGTGGCACGTGCATACACTACAACAAAAACAGGCCTGAGAAAACCACTCATAAAACACCTCCTGATGCTTGTTAAAAATTAATACTTACTACTAATATTTGACCCAGTTACACGATTGTGCCCAGGGTATTCAAACAGGGCTGGTAAACAGTGAAACAGTACTGAGACTTTCAACTCTCACTTTCACTCCTCTACAGGTGTTCTGAAACAATAACCCAGTCCACTTAAGTTCAAAATTACATCACACTCTTTGTTGTTCTGTTTCACTAGATACCAGCACAAGCTCTGGGCATGCTGACATTTAAGTCCATCAGTACACCCTCTCGTGTTGTTGCTTGACCGAATCACTGCTGATCCACAATTAGCACTTCAAGATCCTTTAAAATAAGGTGGACAGAGTGTTAGGGACAGCTGCACCATGAATTTGACAGCCTAAAGCCACATGCTTTCAAGATGATCTTCTTCCCATCCAAGCCAGTACCAGGAGAGAGAAGAGGAGGCTGCATGTTTGTGATCCCCTTAATTCTGTCCTTTGGCCGGTGCAAGGCCATTGACAACTTCTGCCCAGGAAATTGGCACTGTCTTTTCTCCTGTGGTGCCATGCTGTTGTCACTGCAGCCCTGGCCTCTTGCTGGGACTACGAGTCTGGGAGTGGAGCTGACCCTCACAACTTGACTGAGAAGACCAAATCAAATCAGAGGACAGCTTTGGGTTGTGTTGGAGTCAGCAGAAGTGAGAGGACACAGTGACAGTGCACAGTCATGGTGATGCAGTCGAGAGCGTATGGGCCAATAGCATCACTTTCCCTGACGCAAAGAATTTGGGGAAAAATTGTTTTTTCACCAAAAGAAAATTCTATATTATTAGAAAATTTGGATTAAATAGACTCATCCATCTCTTCAGTAAACTTTTTTTTTTTAAAGTTAGAGAAGGCAGCATTTAAAGCACTTGAAAAAAGACTGCTGATGTAAACAGTTCCAGGCTAATGTTTGGAGAACCATGGAAAGGTCAGAGCTACGTGGCAGACGATCAAATCAGATGCAGTATGAGCAAGCAAGACAAAGAAACTCTGCCCTTTCCTTCAGCAAACTTTCCTGACCTGACCTCTTATTCAGGACCAGACAAGATAGTAAATTAGTGGCAAAACTCAATTTGAATTAGCCCCCTGTATAAAACCCTGGACTACACGGACTATGTTTACATAGCCTTCATTTCTGAGAATTTAGAATCCTTCTTAAACAGTAATGTTGAAGGAGTATAAGTGGTGCTTAAACATCCAGACCTCATGTAACGATCGAAATTTTAATGGACTGAGGTGAAACCGACTGACTCCATGAGTCACATGGAGACATCTTAAGCAGATAATAGATCTCTGAGCACTTGGTGACATTAAAACGCACTGTGTAATAAGATATACAGTTCAAAATACAGCACAAGCAAGTCTCTGCAGGCTGCCCTGAAGAGTTTAATTTTTACCAACACAAGTGTGCAGATATCTGTCTGATCCTTCACTACAAACTCTTCTTCTCACAACATATTTATTGTGCTCAGTACCAAAGGCCACACGAGCAGACAAGTACACCTGAGTCTGAAGAAGCAGGAGACATGAGTGTTACGCAACATGTCCTCTCAAAGGTTGGATTAACACACCAAAGCCATTTCACCTAAGCACATTTAGAGAGAAGGCTTTATCAGAGTGAATGGGTCATGGACTCTCATTCTTCAGCAGGGCGTCTTAAGCCAGGAGGTCAGGTAAGAAGAAGACTGATGGAGATCCTCACAATAAAAGGACCTGTGAAGGTAGTGGCAAGCACAGCGGAGGGAGTTATGACAGGTAGAGGAGGACAGAAAACTGTGGGGAGAGGAAAGGAAGGGCAAAGACATGGTCATGAGACCATGAAACACTATCAGGGGTCTAGACAAGGTGGTCATGGAGGTGGACTTTATAGAGATGGTGCTGCATTCGACCAGTCATGAATCTAATATCATGGTCTCCATAAAGTCTGAAAAGAGATTTAGTTACTCAGTCAACCAGCATCCCAGTTCTCCTCTCTGTGTATTTGAAAAAGAGGTTCTAGATCACTGCTGGTTTATTCAAAGACCCTCTACCAGGAATACGAACTGATTTATTTATGAGACTTCACCGGCACACTCTAAAGGCGTTAGGACGTCACACATCCTACATTAAAAAATGTGATGGAGAGGTGTGGTGGCTGTGTTCATTGGAGACAGTGATTTATATGTTGCGATCTGTGGAGATGATCACCATTAAAAGGACGAAACTGAAGAGCTGAAGTTAAATGTTTTTAATACAAGAACTCGTTTATCCCCAAAGGGAAATGGGCTCTATGCATCGATCCACTACTTCATAAACTTAAGGTTGTTCCTTTATTTACTCTCTTACATTATTGGACCAACTGATTAATCCTGGTGTGTCTGACTATTTAGACCATAACATTTTTATCTAACAAATGTTTCAGTTTTAACATTTGAGATGTTTTCTTTAAGAATTTCTCTTTACTTTATATTTTGGGGCTTTTATTAACTTTATTTAATAATGACATGATCGTGCACGGAGCTTAAAATTAAACACAAGTTTAAAACCATCAAATTCTGCTTTTATCAACATTTTACACCATGCCCTCCTCGCTCTTTTGGAACTTGACCGTAACTTATGGAGGGAGACCATTAAATGTTCATGGTTCTGTCACAGTAATGAAGCACTAAAGCAAGAATCATGTGATCAGATATGAGTCATTTTGAAGCTTTTTTTAAGCCATAAGAGGATTTCTTTGCAGTTCCCCGTGTACTGGTAAATAATGCATCAGATTCTATAGCGCTTTTCATCAGTGACCTCAAAGCACTTTATATTGGATACATCATTCATTCACTCACACAGTCACACCCTGGTGGTAGTAAACTACCTTAGTAGTCACAGCTGCCCTGGAGGAGACTGACAGAAACATGGCTGCCACTTCACACCTACAGCCTCTCTGACCACCATCAAACATCACTCACAATCATACACTAGTGGAGGACACACAATGGGAGCAAGGTGGGTTAAGTGCCCAAGGACACAACGGACAGACTACAGATAGGGTGGGGATCGAACCACCAATCCTCTAGTTATTGGACGACTACTCAACCCCCTGAGCTACTGCCGCCCAGAAAACAAACTGGCCTAAAAAAAAAAAACAGGAAAACTAACAAAATGAACTCAAAATGGACAAACTAGGGCTGGGCGATAAACCAAAAGTTTACAGATTCTAAAATTTACAAGAACAAAAATGACAATTACGTTATTTTGCCTGTTTCGGTATATTTAGTGTCAAATAAATAAATAAAGGTTGGTTTTGGATGTGTGTAAGTAGGCTATGGTCTCATGTCCCTTTAAGATGCTGTCCTCTGTCAGAGATGTGACTCCACCCCATTCAGTCCGTAACAAAGAGGGAAAGGCAGGTGAGGAGATGGAGGATGGTTCAAAAATTGTAGCGGCTGGAGCAGCGGCTGAAGTAGACGAAGTTAATGTGGAAGGGGGTGAGCAGCTTGTGGAGTGGTTATCGTCCATTTATCGTTATCGAGGTGAACTGCTCAATATATCTTGATATTGATTTGAGGCCATATCACCTAGCCCGACAACAAAATAATTCAGGTACACAAACTCTTAGCCATCAATCAAAATCATCTCATCCATGACTTTTAAAGAGTTGCAGTAACTGCAAAACAGCATCTATGAACACAAAGTCTTCCTGCATACTTTATGAGGTTGCATATTTTTAGTAAGCTCTCGAGTTCTACTTTCTCTCACAGCGTTTATACTCCAGAAACAGGAGACACGGTGTACTTTCTGACTGTGAGTTAACTACTACTTACTGCAGCAAAAATACACCTGCCAGCTAATTAAGATGCAGCAATCAAAGGAGATTTCTGTCCGGATCACAGAGCTTTCAATGTGAACTTCATACTCTACACTAAAGAGAAAAGAGACAAAAAGAAGAATGGCTTTAAGGTGACTTTTCCTGTACTACGTTTATTCCTCTATTTGAAAGAAGTCCCAACTAATTCTAACTTTAAACCTTTGCATACAGGTAGAAGACATCTACAAACACTTCACTTGAAGAAGTGACTTTTCCTCTAGACTAACAGCACTTTCACACATTGTTAAGAATTCATATTTCGTTTTATTGCCTGCAAATAAACACCACAACTTTCACTTGACAGGATTCTGACAGACAATTTCCCCCAAACCTTTGCTGCAGCCAGCATTTCATGTCAACACGCTGACAGATATTGTCAACCTGTCTCAGCTCCTCAGCTCTTACAGAGAATGAACGGACTCCTAGTGACTAGCTGCTCAGTCTGTTCAGCATCGGGTTGTCAAAAGAGGACTTGATCACTTCTGATGCATGTCCCTTTGGGAGTTCTCTGCAACATCACATGTACAGGTACATCAAAAACGACACTGAACTTACAGCTTTGATCTATTTTTAATGTTCTCAGGGGTGAAATGACACACCGGGTCAGTGGTTCTGTTTAGATAATGCCATAAAAATAGAATCACAACATTTGAGGCCAAATTTCTTTTAATATGACTATTTTTGCCCATCTGCTCTATTTACTTTGAGTCTATAAAAACCATTACTCTTGCAAATAGACCTAAATGTTAGCTGTGTTGTAATATCAGGGTTGATCTGGGAAAAAGTGTTCAAGCGAAGCAGAGTTAATAATCAATCCAATCAACCTGATGATTAATCACCTTTAGCTTGTTAGGTGATTAAAATACACTAGCCAAGTAGCCATGTTCAGACAGCAGAACAGACACTCCTGATCACAGAATTATCCATTATTTATAAAAGACCTGGGTCACAGCCCAACAATTGACAAAGTTTCACAGATTCCCCTCCTCAATTGTAAATATTCAATCTAACTTTCATTTGTAAAGATTTTGCATTTCTGATTATGTGTACCTTTACCAAGCTACTAAGCTCCACCAAAAACACAAAGCGTCAAATAAAGAGGAGTTCACTTCCCTCTGTGAAAAGATAGTTGTGGGAGACGGAGCAAAAGGAGCTTGGCTCTGCACCCGCACACATACACACACACACCTTGCTCCCTTTGAAGCTGTTACCTTGTAATTATCTTTTACCCTGGTTGACAGAGAATTAGACACTGGGGGGAGGATGGACCTTCATCAGAGATGTACCACAGACTCTGGACCTAAAAAGCTTTTTAATTATCCAAAGAAAATCCTAAGAGACTTCAGAATAGGTGCGCCAGCAGGACAAGAGCTGAGCTTCACCCTAACATGAGACGCTTTTATCCATAATATCCTGTGTTGTCATGGGGGCCACTTTTTTTATCAAGTGCAAATAAAACCACTTATCCATCCACAGGCAGTGGAACTCTTGATGGAGATACAGACTGAAACATGTCAAGGATCAAGGATATCTTTATTCTCCCTGAATATTTGTGTGACAGCGGAAGATCTATCCTTTACTTTACTACATTGCTCGTACTGGGCTGAGTCCAAAAGACACATCAGTTCAGAGGCTGGCTTACATTAGCATGATCACAGGACATTTGGGTCCATACATCACCGGGAAAAATGGCCAAACTTAAGGATGCTGGCACGAGTATTGATCTTGGCAGACCTCCACTCCTGCACAGTGAGCTCATGTTGCATTTTTTTGTGTGTGGGCTCTTTCATAACGAGAGTAGAGCTAATTTACAAGAGAGGACACTCGTCGCTAATGACGACAAGTGCTCAATGACAGGACTTATGTTCAAAAGGATGGGAGTGTCAACGGACATGACTGCATTTACTGCTGAGCGTGCAGCTTTTCAAGACAAGGAGATGTTACCTGAGTTTACTGACAAAGCTCTTTGAAAAATAAATGAGAATAAAACATTGGCTTAGGGGTATACAACTTTTTTTACCTTCAATACGATACAAAGATTATAGCCTTCAATACTGGCCTACACCTGCTTGTATCAGAGTGCTGATATCGGAGATTTTAGATGCAGGCCAATATAATCCGATATTAGGATTGTTGCTTATATTGGACCAATATTTGATATCAATATCATATCGGGACAGCCCAAATTGTTTTATGTTGAGCTTTCCCTGATTTTAAAAAAAGTAAGCAAAAGACTAGAAAAAGTAAATTCCCAACTCTGGGGTGTGATTTCAGTTTGTGTTTCTGTGTATAAGGCAAACAGCAATCTCTTTTTGACTTCATTCAACAGAACTGAAACGGAAAACGGCATGAGTGAGCAGACAGATCTGTCAGAAGAACCTGACAGAATTCATTAGTCTGTGTGATATTCACCGTTTTCAGAATCCTCAAATTATTCATAGGGAAGCTGAGCGGTGGATTGTGAATTTTCCAAAGCTTTAATTTGTTGCCCTATCTGAAATATATTTCTAGATAGGATACAAGGGTGATTTACATTACTTGTGCTACAGCTTCTAACAAAGTTTCATTTGGATTTAATTTGAGCAGGGTGTCTAGGTCCTTGAAAGCCTATACGCAAATATTTGTCTAATCATAACTTCAACTGTATGAGTTGAATTATGGAAAAAAAAAAAACTGTGAAACATGAAATTCTACAAACTCAAATGACAGACCATCAAGGTTAAATCTCAGAAGTAGAAGTAGGTAATAATCATAAATTTTAAGCGGCAACATTCATCTCCCGAGGGGGTGTCTAACTAGGTGTTATGCTGTGTTTGACTATAACTTAAATTTACGCCAGAATATCCCTTTAATGTTTGAACATTGGTGAAATAATGAAGGATTCAGAAGATGTGTAAGCTGTTATTGAATCAATCAGGATCCCTTTCTAAGGATCTACATGCAAAGAAATGAAACCACCACGAATCCAATAATTCAGGTACATAAGGGGACTTAATAACAGAAAATGTGTACATTTTAATTTCAAGTTTCAGTGGTTTTAACCTCCTCCACACTGCATGGATCATAACTACGGTGCCAGAGGAAATATCAGCGCTTGGACCACATTCAAGTGGGCAGAGTTAAATGACATCTCTGCTGCGCTTCAGTCACTCTCTGTGGGGACTCATCCACTCTCCCCTCAGCTGCTCTACGAAAATGCTGACACAGCACCTTACTCCATCTGACCAACAGCTACACCCACTGAAAGAGTAACGCAACCTGTGTGCAATCTCCACTGGTGCCAGCAGTCCTATATACAGAGGGGGATATTCATATTCATTGAGGATAATGGATTGTACATTGCACAACTATTTGCATCAAAAAAGGACTCTGGGGGAAGATACTGGAGGATAAAGAAGACAGAGGCACTGACAGGAAAACTGGACGGCTGTTTGTGACAAACCACTAACACCTGTTTATGTTTAACCAGACACAACCAGACAAAAAAACAATAATAACAAAAAGAGCAGATTAGACTTCAGATGCTCTACTTTCACTTGAAAAATACTTACTGCCAGGACTCCACACAGTTATTTTTCCTTTTTTAACCTGTTATTTGACAAAAAATCCAGTATATTTATTAAATGAGAATGGTCTGTGTATTTTCCAGGAATGGAAAGAGCTACAAAATAGTCTAACTGATAAAAGTGCAAAACTGTTGTAATGTAACTAATGGCACTGATGAGCACAGAGATTATGACTCTATACTTTTCAGCAAAGCAGCTGAATATTTCTTTGGGGTCTGCACACTGGCTGTGCATAAAGGCTGGTTAATAATACAAGCTAAGAATAACTGCTTAATTGACTGTAAGGAGTAAAAATGGCTGCTAATTCAGCAAGCAAAATTTCTCTGACTATTTACTGAATTATCTAGAAATAAGAGATCTGGACCTATCAGGTCAACAGAAACCTAAATCAAGAGATCTTTTCAAAATGGAAAAAAATCACTCGATGAATTGGGAGTTTTTGGCAGTGTGAGCATACCTCATTTGGATGGGGTTGATTGAAAACTTGCATTGTTTTGAAATTTCCTTCTTACTCTGTAACTGATGTATATATATATAAAAGCTTCTTATTTACAATCATATGGACAAAAGTCATTTGTTACTTTACACCCCTGGTGCTTTCTTACCTCGCTGTTGTGTCCTCTGAGGTTGAAATTGACTCTCTGCGGTGTAGGCCGGTCCCGTCTACAGTGGCTTGACGTGAATGTCACCCCAACAACACCTCGTCCATTCCCAGTAGCGAGCCAGCCCTCCTCGTAGTAGCGTTTCCTGCACACCGGTTTCTCCTTCTCGCTCTTGGGCACACGGCCCTTCCAAGACAGGCACAGGATGTTGGAGTCACTGCAGAGGACCGGGCCATGCTCCACGGCGGCGAACATCCCTGCAGTACTCTAAACAACCCCGTGGATTTACAAGGAAAATGATAACCTCTCAGATGGGGGGGGGGGGGGTCAGAGGTTTTTCAGAGGGGTCTGTTACTGTTACAAGCACCTCTTCTCTGCTGAGGTTACTGGTTCTGTGTTGGATGTGGGACAGCGACAACAGTGCATAGTACTTGCTCTTTGCCTAGGTTAACTGGTTGGTTGAAGTAACAAAGGGCGAAAAACTTGAGGTCACAAAACTGGTGGACTTCAACGTTGCTGGACTTGGCTGCATACACAACAAAAAGGCACTCATTCAAGTCATTTTTGATGCTTTTGATCAGTGAACTACCTCGTTGGTGTGGTTTTGATGGCAAGGCAACAGATGAGTGTCAAGAAATTATTTAGATATCCCCTGTGACAGATCCAACACTCATTCCTGCTGATCAAAAAGAAACAATCACACACCAAAACGCTTTCGCTTGTAAACTCATCAACAGGCAAGGCATCTATCCTGTCCAACCAGGCCAGTGCTTTCAGCTGATGTGGGTTAAGTTACTGTTCAGTTCAGCGTGTCATTTCTGAGTTCAGTGTCCTCCTCATACGACCCTGGCCGTCTGTGTAAGAGGAGGAGTAGGGACTCCTCTCCATCAGCTGTGAGCCAACAGGAGAGCCGCTCCTCCCAGTAACGTCATCACGTCAGCCGGTCTGTCTTTTCAACCCGCTTCCAGGATCCCATGGAGGACTGCTTGACAACACAAATAAAAAAGGATGTCATTATCAAACAGAAATGGTTGCTTTCAACATGACCTGTGTTTTTTAATGATCATTTATAAGGAGGACCCTGGGGTGGTCTTTCGGTGTTGCAACAGTGACAGTGCTTAAAGCTTTCAACCTCCAGCCAGAGACAACGCTCAAGTTGGCATCTTATTATCAGCCTCTGTTTGGGCTGTTATCGAGCAGGAAACAAGATCCTGATCCAAAACCACTTAACTCCTCAGAACTGGACTAGATGATCCCACAGGTCTATAAACTTAAAATGCAGTTCCAGGTTTTAGATAACTAAGACGATTCCTTGAGGTAAAAGGAGGTAAATTTTTCTGTGATAAACTAGACTAAGTCAGAGAAGTAAAAGTCTTATGACCTGGTCTTATGTATTCCAGACAAAAAAAATATAGGCAATGTCTGACATTTTAGATGGACCGGCGTAAGTATACTGTATTTGGATCAGGACTTTGTTTCCATAACCTCCCTCGATCGGAAACTGCGAATGAGACGCTAACTTCTCCCACAGCCGTTAATTTAAATATTAATGCGCCGGCCTAAAATTACCTCTCACTTGCCGATACTAATGTCCAATCACTTCAGGACTATCCTGCGCAGCGGAAGGATATTTAACTAATTGTTGAATTATTGAAGAAAGCCATGTATCATTTAACACCGTTTTTATTATGTTAAACCAAAGCGGCCACTCCCGGTTAAGGTTGAATATAACCCGAAGAAAGAGGACATCTAACGACGGATGAGAAAAAAAAATACTGTTGGATTTGACTGAGGAGTGTTTTTCACACGAAATTGAACCAAACAGACCTGTGGCTGCAGACAGACGCTAAAATCGTGATGCGGTTGGTCAAAGAAAAAAAATGGGACAAAATGAAGTAAAGGTGGACAAAACCGTAGGAAAATAAATGGACACTTCAGTAAAACCAACTGTCATCAGTAATAAAATGCTTTCTAAGATACTTGAAATTACACTGACAGAGAGACGGCGGAGGAGCATCGCCTCAACTCAACCTCCAGGCAAAGAAATGAGCTTAAACCGACATTAAATCACGACTGTCTGCTATAATGTTGACGGGGAGAAATATCCAAAGACAGTCTCGGCTCAAACTGACTCAAACACTGCTGAAGCCCGTGAGATGTAGCAAAAATAGCTCATCACCGTGAGCTGCCTGCTAGCTCAGACTAGCTACATCCTGGATGTTGGATAAAGAAGTAGAGCTATGTGGGCTCCAAAGATCACAACATGTCAGGAGTGGGATTAAGCCTTCCTCCTTTTCAATGTTGAGCCAAACCGAGATGCTCAGCAGCAACGCTTCCAACGTTTGCCGCCCCTCCACAAAAACAGACATGTTAGCAGACCGGCTAATCGACCAGCTAACTAGCTGAACCCGAACCACCATAAACGGATCCTGACTCCGTCCATCTACCGCTGGCACTCACCGCGGAGGCTGCGGCTAGTTGCTAGCCTACTACTTATCTTTAAATTTTTCAAATATAAGCATGTGGCTAGTTAAAATGAGCCCATGTCGATGATGTTGTGGACAATAGGTAATGAAAAATCTAACCTGTCGTCAACAAAGCCGGGGAACCATCGGCAGCCAGTGAATGCTTACCTCTTCTCCGTGCTGCTGCTGCTGCTGCTTCCTCCGCCTGCAGCCTGCTTCTGTTCACTGGCAGGGCCCGACAGCTGAGTCACGTGAGGGGCACGTGATTCAGACCGATTATATTTTCTCTGTACACCTTAATAAAGTCAAATGGAATTACTTAAATCTACCTGTAATCTTTGAAGTGAGGATCAATTCACATACTTTAATGTACAACCACAAACAAACGAATCTAAGGTACTGGAGCATGCTGTAGTTGTACAAATTTTCAGATTTAAGTATGAGTACACCTTTAGAAACATCAACGAATAAAAGTTTTAATTAAACACCTAGTACACTAAAAAAATACAATCAAAAAGTCGTTAATGTTGTCGCTGTTAGCTGTTTTTGTATATAATAAAAAGGCATTGATATAAATTTTTGTCTGTTCCATAAACGTCCAATATACTATACAATCCAATTCACAATTCTGCAATAAATTTTACTTTCAGGAGGCTTCTTTACTTTTCGTTTTTGTTGACATTATAAGACAGGTGATCTCATTAAAACCCATGCTATTAATGGTGGTGGTGCACTGGATGTGCAGAGAGGGCTTTTTTTTACATTTTATCTAGTTCAAAGGTGTCAAACTCAAGGCCCGGGGCCCATATCGGGCCAATGGAACAATTATAACTGGCCCACAAGATCATATCATACTTGTATTATTATCTGCCCACCAGTAGGAAGTCTGCAGATTTCCTCCAGGAAAACAATGAAAACTTTAGCACCATTATTTAAAATATCCTTGCTAAACCACAAAAATCTGGGAAATTAAAGAGTAAGAAAGATTTGATAAATAGTCAAGAATGGGGGGGTATTTTAAGATTACAAATCAAACATGATTGGATTTTTTATTTCATTCTTTAATTTTGTTCAACTCAGTATTTAGATTTGTGTTATTTTTATAATTTAGATTCCAATTTTAAATTTTAAGTCATATTTTGAGCTTTTAAACCTGATTTCAATGTTCTCCTCATGTATTTGCTCTTTAAAAACATTATTTTTCTATTTTTAATATCATGGTCTGATCTTTTGAACTAATAAATGAAAATAGAATATAAAATTTAAAATGTTCTATCTCAGATTTCCTTTAAACTCATCTTTTTATCTTTTTTAAATTTCCAAATGATTTATTATCATTGCTGTTTTTGTTACATATTTTTTGAAAAGGAGGTTGACAGTTTTGGTGAAATGTTGACCCTCTTTGGCCCTCAGGTTAGACCTAAACCCAGATGATGGCCCTTGTTGTGGTTGAGTTTGACACCCCTGATCTAGTTCATTAAAAACAGGGAGGACACAAATGTGAGGAACACCTTCAAACATAATGCACCAGCGACATCAACCACACCTAATAATCTGATATGATAACCAAATGGCTACACATATAGGGGTATCTTTTATACTAGGTTTACTGTGTTCATAATGTTTGGATTGGTTGGTTTGTATTATCTAACTATTCTCGAAATAGTGTTATAAAATGAGCTTGGTCTCCAGTGAAGGATAAAAACAATGGTCATTGCTCTTCCAGTACACACGGGGGCAGCACTACATCCTGATCTTACCTGGTTTCCCCACCTTCTCCAAAACATGGCTGCCTCCGTGCTCCTCAGACGTGAATTATGTTCCTTGGCAAGGATATTCAGTGGAGTGTCACATTCGGTACATAAATTAATGGACTTTTATTTTAAACAATTTGATAATTTACCCTGGGAGAAGTTGGACGTGTTTCTTGGGGGAAAATACCACGCGGTATCAGTGGGTAGCTGTAGTGTGTGGATTGATTGATCGTAAATGACATTTCTAAATGTTTTCATTTTCATTTTTTAACAGGCACTCAGACTTTCAGGAGCATGTTCAGTTCATCGAACTTGCCATGTCAGGTATGCAACATCTTTTCTTTATTTCTAAACGTCAAAAATTGGAAACACAAGTGCACGTTTTATTCTTTCGAAATTCAGTCAGTAAATGGACTCAGTTTAATTGTTACTACAGCAGTATTCTTATTTATGATTGGTCATGTCTCCCCTCTGTAGGTCCCAGCTCCCATTCACCTCCAGTTACTCCTTCCACACATCAGCAGTGTTTTCATCAGCACCATCCTCGGTGAGTGTGCACAGCTGATCTCCTGTAGATTATTGTCATACTGTTTTTGTACGGTGGCCGAAAACCGCCACTGCTGCAAATAAAAAAGAATGCAAAAAAAAAAAAAAGAAAGTCTCAACGGAAGTTACCAATGCAAAAAGATAAAAGAAAAGTAAAAGAAACCAAAGCCTGCTGTAAATAAAAAAAGAAAGGTGCAGATAAAAATAAAGCCACAACGGAAGTTAACAAAAACACCTGAGTCGATATGAAGTTTAACTGAAGCTAACACCACATTGGCATCGTCCAGTTCAACTTCATATCGACTCAGGTGCTACATGGCCTAACCAAATGGCACATTGAAAAGCACACAAAGTGAAATTAAACAGTAACCTTTCCACTTAATTCTTTGCTCGTCTTCACACCGTTGTCTTTGTGTCTAGATCGTAAAACACCGGTTATCACTCGTCCCCAGCAGCTCACTTCCGTTGTGGCTTTTTTTATTAGCATCCTTTCTTTTTCGCAGTAAGTCTTTTTTTTTTCCATCGCATTTTTTTTTGTGCCTCGTTAACTTCCATCATGGCCTTTTTTTTAAATTTAAATCTTCACCGTCTGTTTTTTTATTTGCAGCGGGCCTGGGTTCCTTGTTTTTTTTTTTGCATCAGTAACTTCAGTTGTGACTTGTTTTTTTTTGCATCACTTTTTATTTTTTTGCAGCAAAAAAGTACAAATATATGCACGTTTTGTTTGATTTTTTTTTTTTTTTGTCTGGCAGATCACTGTCACAGAGGAGCCTGACACGCTGTTTCAGACAGTGTCACTGCTGGTCAAAAGTCATGACAAGGCTGTGTTGGACAGCTATGAGTTATTCACCACGATGGCAGCCAAAGAACTGGGTATTAACGTCAAAAAAGTGTGAGTTCTCACAAGGGCGAGCTGTCAAACATTTAAGAGAAAGCAATGCACACCGCTACTTAAAAAATTTCAATTACTGAAAATTTGTTAATGTCATTTTCTTCTGCTACAGTTATGACCCTCCCATGGACATCGACAGGCTTACAGTCCTTAAGTCAGTTCATATCTTCAAAAAGCACAGAGTCCAGTATGAGATGAGGACACACTACCGCTGCGTTGAGGTGATAAGTCAGAGCATGGCTTCCTTGAATTTGTTCATAAAATGTTTAACTTGAGCAATTTTGAAAGAGTATTGAACTTAATGCATAAAATGCCTTACTCTTTAACTCATTTTCAGGGTCCTGTGAGTTTACATTTGCATTATTGGACTTTCCAAAAAGGCAGCTCTTTAATACTTAGAATTTATTGGAATTTGCATGTGCTTGTGCCTCTAATACATTTAAATTTGTTTTTATGTTTACCAGATTTATAGGGGCCAGTAATAAAAATACTGTCTTTCATTGTCTTTAAATTATTTGGATGCAGTGTACACTGTTTTGTTCAGGTCCTTCGTAATCCTCATCACTGCAAGACGTACTTTGAATAATTGAAGACATTAGACCTTTAAAGGGCATCCCACATATGATGTTTTTAGTAGATATGAAAGAAAATTAAGTATTCAGCCAAGTATTCAGAAAATTAAGTAAGGTTTGGAGAAAATTATTTAACTAATTAAAAATACCTTTTGTTATATCATTGTTCTATCTTTAAAACTGTGATGCTTTGATAAATTTTTCTTTTTTCTTTTCTGTAGCTGTCCCATTTAACAGGCTCCACGGCACAGGTGTACCTTGAATATGTCCAGAGAAACCTCCCTGAAGGTGTAGCCATGGAGGTTACAAAGGTAAGAGTGCATCACATCAGCAACAACCCAGATTACTGAACTCCTTCTCTGTACAAGTGGCTGGATATATAAATGATAATTCTGGTATATTTATTGGTTCATCATCAGACTGCCATGGAGAAGGTTCCAGAACACATCCTTGAACCCATGTGGAAAGAAGACCCCGCCGATGACAAGCCAAGCCAGTGATCATTGGATGTTTTTTATTTGGACATCTGTTATTATGTGGGGTGACATCTGATAAAGATATGCAATATTTATGTGTGGCTGTCACTGACCCATAAACTGCTACACAATGCTACATTCAGAATTCCTGTGGCTGTTCATTGTTGAAACAATTGTACTGTAAATGTTCTTTGTTTTGATGAATGAAGTCTGCATTCAATGATGACTCTGATTCATGTATTTAGTTTATGAATAAGAAACTCAATTCTTAAAGTTCCTTTACCAATGCTACATTTGTCTGATTAAGTGGGTACAGTAACTCTTCTCAGTGGGAACACGTTCAATCCACATAAAAACAAGACCAGCACACAAGAAATACCTTAAATGCTTTTATTGAAGAGTTAGTACACAAAATGTTGAAGCACAGCAAAGATGATCAGTTTTCTTTAAGGGTCGAAACAAGGAAGGGAGACAGGTCATTTCTCGAAGTTAAGCACCAGCACTAACCACTGCACTATCATATAGCCCTGAGAGCAAATACTGCCCATCTTGTTCCTTCTCCTCTGCTGGGTTTAAGGAAAACTGAGGACTCCCCCACCCTTTCTCCTGCTTGTTAAAATAACAATCTGACAATCACTTCATACGCTATAATTTCCCCATCCTCTCTGATGACCAATCTCTGAGTATGACATTTCAATGTCATTGAAATATCCACGCTAACCCACAAAAATGCTGAGCTGAGTTTTTCTGTTCGCATCATAAAGAAACACTAATGTGGTATCCTAATGTAGAAGAAAACAAGGATAAGAAATTTGTAAGGACATTGACCTTGTTTGAAAGAACTATGGAATAAATGGCAAGTACATTTCAGTGTTCCAGTGAACCATGACAACATGATTGTTATATCAAGACCCAGAGAATCTAAAATCAGTCCTTTGTCAGTATTCATAACTGTGCTTTCCACATTGTCATGTCAAAATTTCTTGCTTTGGGGGAAGTAAATTGAGTTTTGGGGTGGGACTCACTCGTGGCCCCACGATACGATATTATTACGATACTTGAGCCACGATATGATACTATTGTGATTTTTAACATTTTTCAATGCAGTGAGTATTGCGATACAAAATATTGTGATCCATACATTTTTTCAACTGTTTAGTTAATTTAGCATTTGTCTTGCCTTTATATTGGTCTTATTTACACTGTATTTTATTTTCAGATAGCACATGTTGCGAACCTTATGTGTCAGGTCCATCTCATTTGTGCCGTGCTTGCATTCCTAATGTCTTTCCCCAGCTGCTGCAATATTTGTTGTACTAACTTTCTCCTGCTCTATGATGTCTCCTCTGCCAACTTCACTGGACAAACAGTTGATTTTATTTTTCCATAATCATAGATTTGACTTTATATTAGCAATTAATTTGATAAAATCGATACTTGGTAAATTGGAAGATGGGACCACCAGACAAAATATCGGGATACAATGCTGTATTGTTTTTTTTTCTCCCACCCTTTACAAGTGCATTTACCCTAATTTATAGATCTCGAATAAGATATTCCAGAATGCTCCCTTCCACTACCCACATATTTACTATCTCTTCTTGTAAACATGACCTGAAGCATGAGGTAATTGTTTGACACATCATTAGTAAAAGGTCAAGTACCATACCTTCCTAACCTGTAGTCCTCTGTGTCTCAGCAACCTCCATCCTGAAAGACAGAATCTCCAGGTATTCACAGAGGGAGGGGTTCAGGGGTTTAAGACACAAGAGGAGGCTCACCTTTCCAAATGCAGTGTCGGCCCTCAGGTGTCTGTCACGCCACTGATGAAGGAGGGGAGAGATGTGAGGGAGGAGGACCTGGGTTCCTGGGGCCTGGGAGGTTAACTGTACTGTGTGCCCCCCTTCAGGAGACAACAACAGTCAGTCTGTTACAATCAACCAAATATGGGACAAAACAAGAAGGGGCTGCAGGGACTGAGGAGGCAGCGAAATGTACGGAGAGTGCTGAAGAAGTAGAGAAAGACAGACAGAGGAGAGACAGAAAGCAACACCTGTCTGTGGAAAAACTATGAAAGGGGTTTGCTGTACAATCAACAGCCATGTTCGAATGATCTGCGGAGCATTTGTACTGACAAGTTTTATTAACAAATCTGTGCAAGCAGTACATCAAACATACAGTACTGATATTCAGTGACTGTATAAATTGTCTTTTGCATTCCAGTAGAGTTTTGTTGTTTAAATACAATCAGTGATCTTAAATCAGCACCACATTGAGGTCAAAGTTAGAGATGCACCGATCTGGTACTGGTTAAAATATGATAACAGAAAAGCAAAGCCTTGATCTATCTGTTTAATTTAATGCTGTATTTAAGTTTCAATGTTCTTACTCGCTCATGCATCAGCAACATGCTAGGCAGCCGTTTTGCTCAATGAAAGTAGAAGGAAGCTCTCCCTGTATGCATGCAGGTCATGGGCCATGAGGCAGAAGTAGCAACCAGAGGGTTACAACTTTTTTCACAGTTTGTGACTTTATTGTGACTTGATGTAATTATCATTGGCCCATTGTTATTTGTTAAAAAACAGGCTTTTTTTTTTTTTTTTTTACAGAGTAAGCAGAGCCACATCTAAGCCAACAAACAGTGTGAAAGCCAGAACCGAATCTTGTCCACACTTTCAACACTTGTAAAAGTTATTCAAAATGATATTAAAAAGGCACCGGAGTATTAAGTTGAGGTATAAGTGATAAAAAAAACTTGAGCAGTGCATCCCTAAAATGCTTCCATAAAGGCTGATTATCAAGTTGATGCCACCTTCTTTCAAGTTTCCCTCCGATAGCATCATGTTTGAAATTCACTACATTTTGCAAAATCATCCATTTGATTAGTTATTTCTCTCAGCTGCTTCATCGTAAAATTTTGTTTCCTGTAAAGTTGAGAAATATTAACCACTAAGAATTATAAAGAATGGAATTACACATAAATCAAGATACTTAGGAGTGAAAGACTTCAAACCCCTCCTTTTGAATCTAAATGACCAACACAAATATTTATATGAGCAAAACACTGAGGAAGTCCCGGTTAAATCAGAGTGTTTATCCGTTGCAGATGATGTCCTCCTTTTAGACACGCTACCACTCAGTTTGAACTGTGACTTTAGAAGTGTTGGTAGATTCCTCCAATCACATAATGGCATGATAAGATAAACGGGAAAACACTTGAGACAGTGAAATTCCTTTTTAAGGTCTCTGTTACTAAAAGTGACATTCATAGATCACTATTTAAAGCCTTTTACTTTTTCCAGCCCTCAGCAAGACTAACTGATAAAAGTTCAGTCTCCACTGAGTTCTTGGTCCTCCGCTCTCACTGAGACTGGTCTTTACAGGTCTTCACATGAATTAGATGTTCACTCTAGTGGACATAAAATAAAGCCCGTTTCTGTTTTACTGTGTATGCTAGTTTCAATACTCCAGTTCATTCTCTTTTACCAATTATAGATTCGTGGTAAATTGTCATGACAACTCTCAGACTTGTTTATGAATGAACAAAAAAAGAGAAGTTGAGTTGATTTTTTTGGTTTTATTTTCTTTCTCCATGACTCTGTCATGTCTGTTGGTTATAATAAAACACATTCACAGGTTCACAAAATTTATGTTAATTACAGTAAATGGAGTTTTGATAACACTTCAAACAAATGTAACACAGTAAAGAGTAATTTCTTATCCTTAACTGAAGCAAATACTCATAAAATTTGCTTTCTTTTATAAAAGCTACTAGATATATATTTCAGTATACTATAATGTCTTTCCTTTATGTCATTACACAAAAGATTGCTGGAGACAAACATGAAAGTTCCAAACAGCAGAACTCATAACTTAAACAGCTGCACATTAAGGATATATATATATATCATATAAAATTAAATACTCATGAGTACTTGACAAGTGGAATAGTGTCTTTCTCTTGAAAAATATGTAAGTGTCAAACAATATCTGCAGCACTGCTTAGTGAGGTTATAATACAAAGTCTTTTCATGTAACAAAAGGAAAGACTGGGGAGGTCCAAGGTGAACTTAACTACGACAGTGGTGCTCAAGGGCTGTTCTGCTCTTTTTAATTAACACGTTCAAATATGCCGTCACCCATTTCTTACTATCATTTTAAAGAATCAGGAACATCTTTAAGGCTCACAGGGTGACTCTAACAAGAACCACAGAACATTTAAAGAACTTGGACAAAAAAATCCCCCACCCATGTAAAATAGTTCCTACAGTACCAACAGTATTTCAACATATGTAACAGAATGTGAGGATGGCTTTCACATTCAGCCTCCTCTGTTGTTATTTTCACATTATTTCCTAGCCAGTAGACAATATCAATAACCAGACATTTGGCCACAGAGTATGCCATGAAGATATTCAGAGACTTAGTCGAACACATAATTGAGGGGCACTCCGTTTTACTGCACCATTTTTGAGCCCCTACTACATTAACAAGGGCTTTGTTAATAGTTTTTAGGGCAGGCTGTGTTAAAAGCGTCGGCCACCAGGGGGCCCTGGCCACCTCTGGCCTCTGCCAGGTGGGGGGTGAGGCGGAGGAGAGACTGGTCCATTGTGGTAGCTGTGTAAAAGGATAAAATCACACATTGGATTTTTTGGCTTTGGCCAATAGAGGGCACACTCTGATAAGAGCAGCCAGCTAAAGTAGTCTATGAGGGGACGTTATCCCCACACAGTGACAGTGTACCTTTGAACGTCAAAATACAGTTGTGTTTTTTTGAGATGTCATTATTCCATGCACTATTTAATTATCTTCCTTCAAATATGTGAGCAGAAAGTGTAACCTACATTCATCTATGAATTAATCTTGGACTTGACATTTGCTCAACTAAAAAAAATTGGGGGCAAAAACTAGATTAGACCTTCTCTTTGATAGAAAAAGAGAGAAAGCAATGTGTTCAATAGAGGTCACAGTGAAGGAGGTTAGGCTATAAAGAGGCTTAGGAGGGAAGGGGCAGAGAGGAGTGGAAATTACGTCACAACCCTCAGTCTTTTGGCTCGCAGTTTACTGTGTATTTGTACCACAGATTTAAAGGAATGCAGCTGGTGTCAGCATGTTTAAACTGCTTAGCACAGGTATTCCAAATCCATTTAGGAATCTAAGAAGTGTGCGAAGAAAGTGCGGAAATTTGAAACATGCAAAGCTTCGGCGTGACATTAATATTTAAAAAGCACTTACCCTCTAGGGCCGCGTGGCTGGAAATGGCGTGGAGGTCCAGGGGGTGGCATGCCACGGCCTCGAGGGTGTGGTGGACGCCCTCTGAACCCGAGGTGACCCGGAGGAGGAGGTCCAGGGGGTCTGTGCCTATAGTGGGACAAAAATGAAAGGTTTGATTGTTTATATGCAGGGAACCATGAGTGGGGATACACATAAATAAATCTAGACTCATCAGAGCAACTACACAATTTTATCAATCTTTAAAAAAGTCAAAAAAGAAAATTGAAACAACAAACTGCTCCCCAAAAAGGATCAACTGGTTAAAAGTACTATTGCTTTACAAAAATACCAAGTGTGAGATCACTTTGAGGATCTAGGACAACAAACACACATCCAGTTCAGTTACCTTGGCATCGGTGGGAAGGGGCTTCTCAAGTGCATGGGGGCTGGTGGAGGGGGTGGAGGAGGGCCCATGCCCATTGGTCCAACTCTACCTCGATGACCCCTTGGGTCTGGGTATGGTCGCATCCTCCTCATTCCTCTGTGAGGCAAAGGCAGGATATTTACCAGAGTACAAATGATATCTTAAATAGGAGAGCAGCATATATATCACGGGCTGTTGTGTCACTTTTGCTTTTTTAATAAAAAGGAAAAAGATTTTGCCATAAATTTCAAAACCAAAGTGTTTATGTACTGCTTGATACTGTCATTTAACATCATATTCAATTTGAGCATCAGTACCTCATTGGTGCAAATCCATTCATTGGCCCATGTTTCAGACGTCCCCTCTCAAGCCCAGGTGGACCGAACCCTTTCATCATACCTCGCCCACCACGCATGCCGCCTCGACTCATCCGACCCCCTCTACCACGGCCTTTAAACCCACGACCCCTGAGGAGACGGAGATCATCTGTAAGGGGATCTTTCATGCCAGGACTTCAGATGAATTAACTCTTAGCTGAAGTAAGTGTACCATCAAATCAATCCAATGTAGAGGTGGCCTCTGGAGCACTGTATCAACCAATCAGAACTCTCCATGGCTTCTCAATTGTGGATATATATTAGCACAGTGGTTCTCAAGTCCAGTCCTCGAGGCCCACTGTCCTGCATGTTTTGGATGTTTCTTTGCTCCAACACACCTGATTCAAATGATTAGCTCGTTATTAAGCCATTACAGAGCTTGATAACGAGCTGATCATTTGAATCAGGTGTGCTGGAGCAGGGAAACATCCAAAACATGCAGGACAGTGGGCCTCGAGGACTGGACTTGAGAACCACTGTATAAGCAAGATGACACCCAAATGGAGAATAAAAACAGCTCATCTACTGCTGTTAGCAGTCTTTCTTTCCACCTTTCATAACATTGACTATGACATGAAATATTAATTTATCACTGTGTAGATGTTGTAGAGAAACCAGCAGACCAACCTAGCTTTGTTGTCCATGACTGGTTTTTCAGAGTCATCCTTGGAAGTTTTTGAAGTTTCTGTCATCTTTTCCTCTGTTTCTGCATCCATCTGCAAAAATGAAGGTCAGAATTCATATACAGCATAAGAATACTTCATATATGAGTATTTAATGATATAAGTCAACATCATTATCCTACAAATGAATCAGTAAAGAAAACTGAAATACAAAATGTTTCACATAGAACTGTGGAAACACAGAGAAATGAAGCACTTTGCCATTTAGGTATATATTCATGCAGAAATAAGCCAAAGGTCCCCTACAGCTATAAGGTAATCAAGCATGATTCCAACAAATGGTAACTTCATACCCTGTATCTAGTATACAGAAAAAAATATATTCACTAGCAGATCCAACAAATCCAATTTGATGTATTTCAAATTGCCGTTTCATTTCTGTTTCAGATGTTGTTTTTTATTCAAATATTAAACCCTGGAGAATCTAAAGCTTGGTTAACGAAATTAAACATTTTAGCAGGTTGTGAAATCTTTTATTGTAGCGATTTATGGTTTAAATGTTGAGTGAAAAGCAGATGTTTCCAACTATAACTTTGATTATTCATGAGATAATAAACACATACCATCAACATATTTGTGTTTTCATGAGGCAGCCTGTGGAGGTTAAAAACTGCTGCTCAGAATACCTCTGAAACATGAAACCTGAATGTTGAATTCTCTGCATTGTTCAATCACAGGGTGTGACAGGCTGTGTGCATGTGTTATACTGACAAAAGGTGACAAGTTTGAGGATTAGCATAGACAACTAGAAGTCCACACTTATAGTGGGAAAACTATTAATAATTTGACAGCACAGAACACAGTTGTGAAATGCGGCATCTGTGGCGCTGCTGAACTGAGTGCAAGAGCACTTAACTGTGATATAGAAGTGGGAAGTGAAGTGGATTGTGGGCACAAAGAAGAGGCTCTTATTTAACATACATGGAGTATGAGCATTTTATCAAATTAACCATCAACATGAGGTTATTGTGAGGAACTCTGCTTAACCACTTTATATGTTTTCATATTTGCTGTAGTCATATCTATTTGTTGTGTTTTTCTTTTCATTAGACTCTGTTGACACCTACAATAATGCAATAATGTGGCCATTCTACTTAGAGTAGGATAAACTGTTTGTTTTGCAGACTGTAGTGTTTGGAGTTAATCAATGGAAAAAAATCCACCTAAATTATCATTATAATGCATGAAATATTTAAGATACAGTGGGTGGTTGTGTATTGAAGTTTGTTGTATTGGAAGATTTCACTCATACTTTTCCATTTTTTCCCCACAGTTTCGTAACAACAGGATTTACAGTATAGCTGTTTTATTGGGTTGCACAAGACTGACCAAGTGATCATAACATTACGGCTCGTCTGTGAAAGTTCAATGTGTTTACATCATATCAATACAGGATATATGGTTTTGTAGAGCATTACTTTTGCCTTCACTAAAGTAGTCCATTCACATATAAAACACGTACACATTCAGAGGTATCACAATGTAACTACAAACAAAGCCAGCAGAGTCAGGCACGTCGAGCGTCATGGAAACATTTTATCCTTTCCTGAGGGACGTTTAGAGATGCAAGAGCTCTTAACTATTGAAACAAGAACAACAGAAAAACCCCATGTAACAAACGCGCTTGAATCACTCACAATGCTCTTCATTATTGTTAAGAACACTGGAGCAGATGTTTAGCATAGCTACATCAATACCTTTCTATGATGCCGAAAGGGGCCCGTCTAATTCCTGGATTAAACACCGCATAGGAGAGCAAACAGAATGCGTGTTTCAGTCCAAAACATTTCCCTCTGCGTGAGTAGTGTTAAAATAGGCTTCTAAAAGTTAAAAAAAACGCGACCTACTCAATAAAATATGTATTTAAAACGGTTGTTTCAGGTGTGAATTGAAATGTTGGTCATTCACAAAAGGGGCGTTTCTGTGCTGTTCAACCGTTCAGTAAAATGTAGCGACGAGTGACTTACTTTAGTTGGTGATGCACGCGAGGTAGAGTAAAAAGTGGAAAAGCGTTCCTATTTTTTGCGAAAATGAAAATGTTTTTTTTTTTTTAATTGTAAAAAAAATGTACAGAATTCCTCCAGGCTTGTTTGCCTCTGTCGCGGTTTGAAATGGCGGCTTCTTCAGACTATACTCTACTTCAGTTAAGATTTCTTTGTGAGAATACGCTACGTGAAGATCACGCCCATCAAGAGGTATTCTGGTGCCTGATTGGCTATTTATTACGTTCGTTCGACCTACCAGCTTTTTGATTGGTTTGGAATGTTGACGTACTATTCTAATTGTGCTGCACATCTTAAAGTCGGTTCATTGGGTAAGTAGGCCAGTTCAACACGTTAGAACGCCAATTAACTATGAATATTAATATGAATCTTTGAGTTGGACCTGGATCTGACACTTAATTAAACTGATTTATAAAGATGCAGTAAAGGTGTCGCTTCCTACTGAACTTTTCCAAATTGATGCATTAGACAATATAGCAGTTTGTCTGATTCTGTAGTCAATGTAAAAGGCTTTAACAAATAAATATGCTCCTGTTTCAAAACAACACTGACCAGTTACACATAAAATTGAACTTTGAGATGATTATTGGTGCATTAAGACACCATGAGACAAACAAATACAGAAATAAACACCAAGCTCTATTTCAAAACATTTAATTAATATTTTCCACAATGGCAGCCTCATATACAAAAATAAATGCCAAGTGCCCATTTAAACAATATTTACATCAGGAAAAGGGCAAAAGGTGAATGTGGAGCATGAAATTGATCTTAGTGATGTTGCACAACTCGGCAGACATGATTAACTCCATGTAACTTCATCAGATGTCTCGATCAGAGTAAATGTAAGAGTGGTCCATGTGCGTCCTTTACGCACGGTTCAGTATGTCTGAGAGCTGGTTGATGTATTCAATAGTGTATTTGAGGGTTTGTATTTTGGTCAAAGGTTGGCCTCTCTTGCTGTAGTCCGGTGGCAGATAGTCCCGGAGTTGATGCAGGGCCTCTGCGAGACTCCTCATCCGCATCTTCTCCCTCTCGCTGGCCTTCATGCGTCTTTTGGTGGACATCTTAGGTTTGCCGTGTTTCTGCGCAGCCGGAGCCGCCTTGCGTCCCGGGAAGCCAAAGGAGAAGTCGTTGATCTCCTGGTGCCCACTGGAGTAGCACATCTCCGGTGAGGAGCACATGGAGTCCATGGAGGACTCCGGCGATGCAGAATGAAGTGAGTCCTGATCTTCTCCAAAGGGGCTATCATGGCCTTTCCACTCAGCAAGAATGTTAGCCGTAACAGAGCCCAGGTCCATGTCAGAAATATCCAGAGACATCCAGGCGCAGAGAGGGTGACATGAAGGATGGCAGACGGGCAGATGGTGTGGAGGGGATTTTGGTCAAAGCGTTTTTATACACAAGCAGATCTCCGGAGGTTTATGGGTTCACAGCTCAGGCGAAAAAAAAGTTCAAAGAAATCCTCAAGTGCCAAAATGCGACCTTCTTGAAGGACGTCGTTCGTTATCACTGGGGTGTGAATACGGCTAAATAGACGGATAATGTGGTAGAAAGAAAAATAATTAGATTCCTTTTCTGCGGAATGACTCTTTAAAGTCTGCATGGCGACAATTGTCAGTTTGATGTGACGTGTCTAATTAAGGATTGCGAGGATGCTGTTTCACCTGAGAGCTTCACACCTCTCTGTCAAGTCAGGCCTGCGTGTGTCTGCAGTCTGGGGGTCACGAAATAGATGAAAATACACAAAGACCGTCTTAGTAATACAGCCTGAACTCATTTGTTCTTTATTGTGATTTTAATCATATCTAAACATAGTTTAATTTACAGAAATCACTGTCCCATAAAAGCCAAAATAATCTTATCCATAATTACTACTCTCACTATATGTCTACTTAAGTTTTTTTTTCCAGTCACCACCAATAATATCTACAAGACAGTAACACTCAACAAGTTCATTTACAAGAGATAGAGTCACTGGTTTCCCCTGACAAACTCTGAGATTAATAAGCTTTAGGAGGCTGCAGTAGGGCTGAGTTGTTATTTGGGCAGAGGATGCAGCTGTCACCAAGCTCCTGCCAGACCTTTCATGTCTGAAAAGGTGTGTAAGGCCTCACTCATGATCAAGGGGACCAACACTGGCAGGTTGTAAAACCAACAGCTCAGCGTCCTCTCTGTGTGTCCTGTTCAGATTCTGTGCTTTCTTTCTTTCCCTGTGTGTGTTTATGTTAAGTGACATGCAGCCTGTCAGATACCAGTGAGAGAAAATAAGCACATGTGGTGCTTTTAAGTGGCATTTAAGTCTGAAAACGGTGCTAATCCACAACCTCATCCCCTGATTTACAAAGGCTGATCCTCTAAGGGTCAAAGCGGCAGATTTTGGCAAAGCATAACAACACCTGTTTATCTGAACAATTCCAGGTATTAAACAAACTGTAACAAGAATCTAATAAAAGCTTATCATTAATCAAGTCCCCCTATTGAATTTTTTTCCACTCAGGGTCACATTGGAAGTATTTTCAGGAGCTTTCAAATCACATCTTGCACAAATTTGACTTTTAAAGGTGCAGCATGAGGATTTTAGCAGCATTTATCCCAACAAAAATAGAACATAATACTAATTCAAATGTAAAAACTGAACTAAAATGTGTTTCGTTTGACTGACAGTCCAAAATACAAAGATATTTGATTTATTTAAATGTAAAGACATGGAAAAGCTTGCTCATGTTTCTTCCCTTTGTTTCAAGGGTTGAGAGAAAGCCTCAACTAAAAACACTTATATGCTAATGTTTATCATCCTGCTGCTCACTTTAGGAATTTCAGTCTCAGCCTCTCTGCGAGTGGTAGTGGACTCTCGCTACAAATAACTGAGTCATCACTGTCCAACACAATAACAGGTGAAGCTGGAGTCATAGAGGAAACATCAGCATCCGTATGAGCTGGTGAAACATCCAAAACATTTGAATGTTTGCTGTCATTTGTTACAGGTACACTGTTTATGTCAAGATCCACACTGTGGCTCTTAACTGTTGGTATTAAAAGAGACTTGGCGTTGTGAGCTGTTTTTGCTGTTTTGGGTCCAGAACGAGGTTTCAGGGGGACATCAGAGAGGACTCTGCTCCTCATTTTTTTCACAGTCTGGATCTTTGGTTTCCTCTGAGGTTTGAACTTCTGATTCTCTGCATCACTGTCCTCGCTGGATGAACACACACTCATGCACACACTCTTCTTGGTGGTTTCGGGTACACTCTTATTTGTGTAACTTTGACCTGGGTCGGACTGGCATCTCTGTTTCGGGATGGATAATGATGATGATGAAGAAATGGCTTTTTTGACAAATTTATACTTCTGAGGAGGCTTTTCAGCGATATTACACAAGTCCTTTGTCTTTATTTGAGTTGATATTGTGGACTTCAGCTGCTGTTTTGAGCTATCAGTCTCTAGTTCAGACTTATTTGGTGCAGAAAGTGGTTCCTTTTTGCAAATGGCAGATTCTTTCCCTGATGTCTTACTGTCATTGCTACCTTTGCTGCTAATCTGTCCATTTGATTTTGAGTTAAAAGAAGAAATGAGCTTGAGAGGAGCTAACTCTTTAGCAGTGTTCCTCATTAGCACCCTCTCCCTAAGAGGACACTCTGTGTAGCACATCTCTGGAGCAGATCTGGACTCGCTTTCTTTGACACCATTTGAGGTATTTCTGCTTTTTGCTTCTATTACATTGCTTTCTGTGATTTTGGTCTTCTCAGGATCTTTGTGGTTTTCAGCCGATTGTGAAGTTGGGGAGGATGTGAAGGACGTAGCATCCCAGTTGATGTCACTCAGGTGCAGAGCATCAATAACTGCAGAGACTGAAGGAGAAGCAACAGCATCTGGGTCAGCTTCAGGGAGGTCATTCACAGTGCTGTGATTGTCTTTTGACTTTTGCTGCCGATCATATTTCACCGGAGTGTCTAAAACCAGCACTTCTGGCTCTTCTGGGTTCGAAATGACAGGGGGTGGCATTTGTGGAGGAGAAGTGGAGGAACTCTGGAGAGTCATCTGAGCCATGAGGTCTGAAATACCATCAGAGACAGCAGACGGCTTCTCCTTTTTGCTTTTTGGTTTTCTCTCTGGAAACACAAACAAGACTTAACATTAGAGTTAAATAAAAACAGAAGCATTTATAACATATGCATTCTGCCATCTCTACAGTGTGGGGTCATTCCTGCAAACACAGAAGTGAAGTCTTGGAAAGGTTATGAGCAGGGAAGTGGGAGCAAAGAGTAACCTGCATAAAGTGACAGCTATGTTTGAGAGCCAGACGCCTCTCTGCTGCATCAAAGCCTTCAGTGTGAACCGGTTGAGCTGCCAAACTCTACATTTTCAGGTGTCAGAGCGGCTGTAATAGACAGCTTTAGAAAAACAAGTCAGAGCTTCAGGCGCCTTTGATCAGCACATCGTGTCAGCAGCGTGGGAAGTCTTAGGAGGTTGTAGAAACTTTGGGGGTGGCTTCTGTTTTTTGTTTTGAAAACTACTGTCAGATACAGCAAATCTGGACATAAAGTAGTATAATTCACTTATAATTCACTTAATACTGAATGTTTGTGCTCTCATGTGCATTTCTTACTCTTGCCCTTGTTCTCTTCAGCCTCAGCTTTCTCTCTCAGGTATCTTTCCACCACCTCTGGAAAGGCCACATGGAACAGAGACTCTTCCTCCACCGTCCTCACCTCGTGTTGGTCGTCTGCAAGCCGATCCTCAGGAAACACATAATGTTCTGCAGGACAAAATGTGAAGGTTAGGTTCAAAATGGGGTTCACTGAGTTTATGAAGACTTAAAGACTTAATCCTCTTTCATTTTTGAGCTAGTATAGCAGACTTTTTCTAATTAGATCTATCTTCATTATTATATTTTGCGGATTTCTGCCTCTACCCTGGGGGGTTAAATGCATTAAATAGCAACAGGATCAGGAGTTCAATATATAGCAATATTTTATGGAAATATTTTATTTTTTTATTCTTTTATTTAAGGAATCATCAAGTTTGGCCTTTCTCCTCCAAACAACTTCAAGGATCAATAATTAATTAGAATATTAAAAACTGGCCTAATAACATGTGCCCGGACTATTCTGAGGTGTTGGAGGGAACCCCAAGCTCCGACACTGAGTATGTGGAAAACACAGATGCTGGGGACTGTAGCATGCGAGAAAATTATATGATAAAAGAAAAATGGGATAGTTTTGGTTGACAGATGTGTTAATTTTCTTGCCCTGCCAACCTATCTGCCCGTCTTATTTTTTGTTAATTTATTTTCAGATTTTTTATTCTATTTATTTTCTTTTATTTATTTCATTATTGTTACTATTCAGACCTCCATTCTGTCTGTTTTGTTTGATTTTTGTTTGTCTGTTGCAACGTTGAAAAAAATAAAAAAAATATATTTAAAAAAGGATCAATAATTAATTAAACAGTTGCTGATAACTTTCCTGATGCTCCATATTTTGATAAATCCTCATATCAAAGCAGCTCTATATTTAATGCATGGCATGATCACAGAATGATGCAGATGTGGATTTAGCATATGCAAATACACTGCTTGTTTCATCACTCAATGCCAACACATCATATAAAAAAAATGAAATCAGAGATGTGTAACCTTACATAATAAAATTACTCAAAAACAACAAGTTTATAGAAACATTTTCATGAACTGTTACTGTTGTACATTTAGATTCATATTTCATTTATAAAAAAATATACTCTTGTGTGGGTTAAAAATACCAGATCCAATAAAATAATATCACACATTAGGGACTATTTTCCAGAGAAGTTGATTGAGACTTTCCCGGGCTCATCTCATCAGGCAGCCTTGTTAGTAAAGCAGACTTGATATGACAGATTTCTCAGCCTGGAGAGGAAGCTAGTTTAGCACCTCATGGCTGTTGTGAGTGATCTATCACCTCTGAACCCACCTCACAGCAAGTCACTAACAGACAACCCGGTGACGGGCACCCCGCACCCCAGCCTCTGGCTCCTGCAGCAGTCATGTCACTCAAACCAGAGCATATTCTCTAAAATCTTACTTTTTTTGGTAATTTTTTTTCATGCAAGGACAACAAGAAGGACACCACTGATTATATTAATGAACATCTCTTGTTAAAAGATTTAAACTGACCTGGTGTGCTCCAGATGATTTCAAAGCAGGCGACTGAATTCCTCACTCTTGGTTTCAAGATTCTTTGTGGGGGAAAAAAAGTGCATGAATGAAGTATAAGGAGACTTTTTCTCAGATGTGAAATCTGAAGTTGAATTTGTAGGACTACCTGAGAGGCGTGATTTGGGAGGAGGATTCTCTTCTGTATTTTCTGTTCATGAGTTCTGCATAGGTCATCAAAACTAAAACCTTTTCACTGGTGTAGTGCTTCGGCCACTCCATCTTTTGAAGGGCAAATTTCTAAAAAATAAAATGTAATTTACAAAAAAAAACAACCAAACAGAAATACTGAACAAACTCACTTTAAAAAAAATTCATTACCTGCATTAAAAGCATGTTTGGCTGCCGCCTCCTGAAATGTGACACAGGCTTATCCTTGGGGATGAGAAACTCTTGAATGATCTGCAAAATATAATTTGATTATCTAAACCATCTACTGTGAGTCTCTACAGCTTATAAAAAAACATGAAGATGAAGTGCTGTACCTCTGTGAAAGGGAATTTTTGGTTTTCCAGGGTTTTCCTGAAAAAAGAGAATAATAAAAGATTAGAAACTATATGAAATCATGACACTCTTGTAAGTCATTCATCTCTGAAAAGTTTTTCATCTTTTTCAGATTTTTATAATCTTTGATTACATATATGGACACTGGTTGTATAGACAAAGTTAAGCTCTTCTTCTTTGCAGAAAAACACCTACTTCCTGATATTTGCCTCCAGGGTTGAGGCCTGACGGCTTTGTTCATGGCGGTGCCAGTCACACGGGCACTGGTAGTCAAAGTCCTGAGGCTGACAGAAATGTTCACTGTTACAAAGCAGGCAGCCGTTTCGCTCGTGTGTTTTTGCTGAGCCTGGAAAAATAAAGGATAAATCAGATTCAATATTTGATAAAATGAGTGGTATTAAATGTAAAACACTTCTATAACTCAAGTGTAAAGTCAAAAAAAGTGTTTTCTGACTAACTCGTCTCTCACATATGTGTATGTTTTAACATGACATATTAAATGGCTTTGAACCACGCGTGAAATGTGTCCTCCTAGACCCCCTCCTTATGCTTTTCACCTTTTATTAGGATCAGGAACAAGGTCAGAGGTCAGAGCAGGGCACCACTCACCAGGATGTCGACATACGTGACAGTGAGCAACCTTCTTAACAACCCCCTCAAACACCTCTGTGGTCTTTTCCTTCCACTTGATGAACCTGAGGTGATAAGAAAAAGAAAAAAGGTTATTACAAAATCACAAAACTTTGGCATAAATACAATCCTTATGGGAAAAAATATAACCATCATGTACTGTACATGCGTATATTAAAAAATGCAGGTGAGGACTTTTTTTTACCTTTGTAGAAGAGTCTCTCCTTTTAGTATCTGGATAAACCTTAGAGCTTGCTCTTTACCAACACCTGATATCCCCTAATGGAAGAAAAGCAATGTACAGTTCACATGTTATTAGAACAGATGGATTTTAAGACTGGATATTTCAATCTGACATGCCACCCTTACTTTTGGAATATAATCGCAGCCAAGGAGGACAGCAAGACCAACAAGATCCTCTCTGGAGAGATGTAACTCTGTTTGCACCCTTGAAGTTTTGTAACACTCCACCTGTGGGTCCTGGAAGTGAAAGGGAGAAATTAAATGTTAAAGATGTGGAGATTTTTTCCATAAATTCAGTGTGTAAATGAGCAGAAAATTGAACAGAAACGTTTCATTCTGATTTTGATCCATTTGAGCGATTTAGGCTTATCTTCATTTTACTCACTATGGATGACAGACACAAGCTCATATAAACATACTTTACTGTTCATGTTGAAGTTTCTGTACACAGTTTGGGCCCCGTACAAGAATGCGTCGCCATCATTGGTGATACAGCCATCCACCAGGCCCTGGGAGTCCAGATAGGCACACATGGCCTCAGCCTCTCCAGCTGCTGTCACCCATGGCACACCCATACAGTCCAGCATCTCTGCACACTGCAGAGGCAAGAAAGAGACAGGATGATAAAAAAACATGAGTGTTTTCATCGCCAAGAACAATCATAGATACTCACAGACCAATCACAAGTTTGTAAATGTGCCATTTTTGTAGACAAGATCAAAGAAGTGATACATTTATTTTTCAAGATGTAGTGGGTGGTGGTGGTGTAAATAGGAAGAGCAGCCAACCTCTCTCAGCACAGCATTGAAGCGCCCCCTGCTGGTCTTTGTGGTAGACTTGGAGACAGGGGCCTTTTTAAACCCTCCATATCTTGATGCTATCCTTGTGCTCATGGTTTCAGCCTTTAGTTTTGGGGCCTCTCCCTCCATCACAAAGACAAGCTTGACCCCCATCAGAGTTAGAGATGACACCCGGAAAAATAAAGTCCTGAACACAAAATACCACGGCAATGGCGGTTAAACGTGTGCAAAAGATTCAATAACTAAAGCAAACATCATTGGGGGTATTATTTTCAGGACGGTTACCTCAGATGGGGCTTGGTGACCCTCCCCATCATTGCCTGGACATGCTGGGCTTCGCACACCCACAAACTCAGGTCCACTGCCAGAGTCTTTCCGCTCAAACTATACAGCGGAACCGACTCACGAACTGGTTCGATGATAGACCACAAATCTTGAACACCCATGGCTGCCCACAAATGGGTTTACCGCGTTTTTAATACAGGGAGATTTGCAGAAAGCTTTGACACGACACAACAAAAACCGAACAACAGCCCGCAGATTTCAAACTGTGGCGCCGTTGGGCCGCGTTCCAAACAGTTGGGCACCTCTGTCGTACACTGCTATGTCTCTTCATTAGTTGAATTCCGATTTCAGTCAAACTGGATTTGATACTTCAGTTTTATCCGAAATTCGAGGCTTTCTGTGTACTAGTTCAGATAGTCAGAAGTTTTGACAATGCAAAAATGAATAAACAGAATCAACAAAGTGGAATTAGGCCTGCCATGTTAACCAAGACGTCATATCAAAGCGACTTCAAATGCTTGTTACTATGGATACGAGGTCCATGTAAACAGACAGGGAAGCTTTTTTACCTTTTTTCGTCTTTTGTGATATTTTTACTTCAGTCATGGACTCAAAAATTCAAATAGAAATAGTCGGATTAATCAAAGACTATAACTTTCACGTTGCAAAAAGTATAGCAGAGGTAAATATTTCATTTCTATAATTTCTTAAATCTACATTTTTATATATAACTTAATAATACTGTTTACCCCTGAGAATTAACACTTGTATCTCTTGACTACACCATACAGGGGCTCAAACAGAAGTTTCCTGAGGCATTTCTGGATCCAAAAGTTCAACCACTACTCGAATTCGACTGGCATGCGTATCTTTTAAACAAGAAAAGGGTAAGTCGAATAAAAGCCAGTTAAGATTATCAGGTCATGCCCATTCATCCATGTGGCTAGTACCTACAAGTTTAGGTTAAGATTATACTGTAAATGTCAAATGTTTAATATGCTAAAATATTTGTCTTTTTTACATTATTATTGTTTTTTGTGCTCATAATCTTCAAAATAACCTAAACAACCCTCCCAAATCACTCAACCATTCATTTGTAAAATAGAGCAACAAAAATGCATCAGTTGTATGGTCTTGTGTAATAGTCTCTATTGTTCTACCCCTCATGAACCTATCTGGAATCAATGAGTTTGTTATAAATAATAGAAGCAAATTTATGAACAGCTAATCACACCCACACACCCAAATCCTGCTGTAGTTTGACGTTGTGGTTATTGTGACTTGCTGAATGAATCACAAAACATTTGCCTCTCCGCACTTGTGATTCAAGGAGCTGCGTGGTGAAGTGTGGCAGTACTCCAGCAGCCTGATGTGCTCTCTCAATGGCATCCCCCTCGGTGATGAGAAGGATCTTGTGAGCTGGGCTGGTGATCATTGGAGTTTCATGTTCACTCAGCCACAGGCTTTCTTTGTGGCTATGGCTGAGGACTGCTATACCAAACATTTACAGAAAACGGGGGCAAGTCAACACTAAAGTTATAGAAACTATTATACTAATATAATATTTATGCTGGTAAAGTTAATTTGACCTTTTTTACATTACCTTATTTCCAACCAAAACACAATTATATTCATAATCAACTTCTGTGAATCATTAAGTTGACGGCCCCTTTTTATTCATTACATCTTAATTTATTATAAAGATTGAAATTAATCTTACATGAATATATGTCTTTTTAATATAGCATCAGTTTGTTTACATGGACATTGAGATAGAAGGAGAAGAAGCAGGGAGATTATTGTTTGAGGTGAGTCACCTAAAACACATTTAATCTTTTCCTACAACAAAACCTTGCTCCCCCAAATTAAGAAACGCACTACTGGATGATTATATAACAACATGTACAAGTGATTGAAGTACTTTTACATGACAGTAACATGTAAACAATGCACATTGTCTTCCATTTCCCCTAGCTGTTCCCAGATATTTGTCCAAAGACATCAGAGAACTTTGCAGCTCTGTGCACAGGAGAGCAAGGTCTGTCAGAGAGTGGCTACCCTCTTTGCTACAGGGGCTCAGTGTTTCATCGTGTGGTGCCCAATGGCTGGATTCAAGGTGGAGGTATGACACAAGCACACATAATCTGTTACACAACTTTAGCATCTGTGCTGTTAATTCTATTTACCAAACAATTAGTTCTGACCAAACAACCTGATTGGACAAAAATTGGCACCCTATGAAGTGCTGATATAGGAGACAACATCACATGGATTTCCAGTGTATCTATGTGTAACTCTGCTGGTGCAAGTGTTTTTCTTGACCACTTAGCTACTAGCTGATATCTCTGAATCTCACAACATACTTCTGTTTCATTGGCCGCACAATTAGATTATCAGGCATCAAGAACAATTTCCTGTACACTGCCTCACTTTAAGCTGACGTGTTTATTGACTCATACAACATTTCGGTCTGACAGACCTTCACTGCTAGTGTGCTGAAGCTTTTCTCATTGTTTTGAAGTTTACTCTCCTCCAACTCATGCGTCACATATAGTTCAGAGAGTTCAGCTGTTCAGAGATTTTTCCTCAACATTTGTACAATTAAATTATATGTAATAAAGTATATGTTATTCACTGTAATTATGTGACATACTCTTCTGTTTACAGTGTTTAAGATAAAAAAATCTTCAATGTTCTTTCTGTATTGCACAACATAGTTTTGCACAATAAAGCCCAGCTCTTATTGAGATCATGGATGAAAAATAACATTTTTAAAGTAGACTGTGAAAGGAATTAACAATATCTTATTTAAAAAAATAGCATCGCTTTGGTGTAGCCATGTGGTAACTGTATGTCTTTCGTTTTGCAGATATTTCTCTGGAAAGGAAAGGAAATGGAGGAGAGTCAATCTATGGCCCAACTTTTGCAGGTAAATATTGCAAGACATCTAATTTTTTACCATCAGAACAAACTGTGTATGAATGTACAATTTGTTATTAGGATATTTCTTGCACTGTCTGCAAGTCTACTGGAACATGAGTGCTTTTTCCTTTAGATGAGAGCTTTGCCGTGTCCCACTCCAGACGAGGAACTCTAGGAATGGCAAATAAGGGCCCCCACAGCAATGGATCCCAGTTCTACATCACCTTACAGCCAACACCCTGGATGGACAGAACTTACGTTGCCTTTGGGTTTGTTTTAAATTTGTCCTTTTGAAATGTCCAAGCTTTGGGATCATGCTGAAACTTCATATATTTATCTCTTTTCTAGTCAGGTGGTGGAGGGTGTGGACGTCCTCAGGAGATTAGAAGGGGTTTTGACCTGCAATGAAAGACCAAAGTATGAATGTAGAGTCAAAGGTTGTGGAGTGTTTATGTGTAATAACTGATGTCCTTTTACTAACAAAAGAACAATGTGTCTCATGAGGTAAAATAAACAGAAGATAAAAGTTACGTTTTTTAAATTTTCTTTCATACAAAACCTTTTTGGTTTTAGATGTTATGTTTACATTCAGTTTATACCATAATTCAAACTGTTTAAGATGAATGTCCTTGTTAAATAGCATTAATTGTTCTTAAAGGGAGTCCACATCAGTTAATCTGAAAATTTAAGCTATAAATAAACTTTTGAAATCAGAGCCTCTGCAATGTGTCAAATATAGTCTACAGAAATGTATCACTGTATTTTGCGCTGATAACTTTCTGTATTATCACAGAGTATTACACTGTATGCCTGACAGTCTTTGAGACATGTGACAATACAGTCATAGACTAAAATAATGAGTGACATGAATATATGAAGTCAGTTATTTAGATATCTGACATAACTGATACCTTTTTGTATTATCACAGAGTATTACACTGTATGCCTGACAGTCTTTGTGACATGTGACAATACAGTCATAGACTAAAATAATGAGTGACATAAATATATGAAGTAAGTGATTTAGATATCTGATATACATTCATGATCTAAACCAAAAAAATGTAAAAATGATTGTGAAATATTTGTTCAATACCAAAAAGCATTATAAAAAAGGACAGTGGGGTAAATTTTGTGGTCGATAGACAAGAGCATATAAAGCAGTCTGCCTAAAACAGGGGGTGTATTTTTCCATTCCTTTTTATGTGTTCATAGGTGAAATGTTTGTTGTTTGTAAAAATAAATGTCTGCAATTACTAAAGCCATATCATGTATTCACTCGTGATTATTCCCACATGATAGTAAGGGATCGAGTATTGTGAGCAGGCCATTGTAGCTAATTTGAACCCTGACCCTAGCCCTCTGACTCACCATGGAGAGGTTCTATGCATGATTCTGTGGACTGATTTAGTGTGAGATCAGGTGGTTCCTGACAAGTGTTAGTTCTTCACAACAGCAGTTTGATATTGAGATATAACAGACTGTCCCTTTGGAGTACTGACCAATTACAATCAAGCGTTTAGGAGCCTCACGATAAAATATTTTATGTGTAGTTATAGCAGTCATGTGGGGCTTTTTTAAATTACATTTTACGATTACAATATACCATTAAAAATATACCAGAAAATACAAACAAACTAACTAACTAAAGCAAACATCTACAAGACAAACAAACAAAAAACAAACACCAGCAACAAAAACAAACAGACAAACAAAAACCAGTAAGAAAATAAATACCGGGTAAGAAGTAAGAGAAAAGACAAGTCGTCCAGATGATCAACGATCTTATATTTGTCCAAAACAGAGTCTGTTTTCAGAGCCTTCTTGTTCTTAAGTCGATTAATAACTGTGCAGTATTGCTTCAGTTAATTTAGAAAATGGTCAAAGCTAGGTTTAGAGTCAGTCTATTTTTTCTTGTGTATGTGAAATTTACCAAGAAAAAGAAGTAACTGCACAAAAAAAAAAAAAACTTTCTCCATCTGCTTCTCTTCAAAACATATAAGGATATCTTTGTCTTTTAGATGGATTGATTGTCCTGTTTTCCTATAAATGTAATTTTCCCTCCTGAATATTCTAGAATACATGCAGTGATACAACAGATGGAAAATTTTTCCTTCTTCAAGACCACAGATAACACAAGAATACTCAATATGGAGGTTGAATCTCTGTAGGGTTTTCTTTGCTGGATATATTCTATGCATTATTTAAGCCAGAGCCGGCCCAAGCCTCAATGGGGCCCTAAGCAAAATTTGATTTAGGGGCCCTCTATTTCTGCCAATAATATTGATTGTTGATCATTCACACACCTTCACAAATCTCTTTAACTTCCCATGACATAACTTTACCACACAACTACCCGCGCTTTGGATGCTCAGTGCACATTGCACAGCAGAAGGCACATAACAGTAGCGGAGCTTTGACATGTCTACAGTAAGAATCATAGGCCTGCAGCAGCACTAAAATGTTTTTACTTTATTTATTTATTTATTTTTACAATAATAAATATTAGATCGTACAGAAAGCATCACTCATACATGCATCTTTTTTAAATGCTCTTGAGGGGGCCCCTATTTGCAGGCGCTTGGTTCGCTTATGCCTTGGGCCGGCTCTGTTTAATTTTATTATTCAAGCAGAACTTCTGCCCAACTAACCAGATTTTCCTCCAATCAATATCTCCAAGTCAGTCATGTGAGGCTGGCTCGGGCGTGGAACTGAATGTGGCGTGTTTAATGGGGCCCAAACTTCCTGGCAGCAGCTCTGGTTCTAGGGGGCAGTGAGCGTGGTGTACTTCTGCCCGTGGACCCTCAGGCATTGAAGCCTGGCCTTGGATGATACGAGAGGTTATTTTTAGCGTATTCCTCCAGGTGCGTGTACTTGGAGGTATTTTGTCTTTCAGTGGGGTCATGTGTAACAGATAAGCAGAAGTGAAACAAAGAGATGTGGTTTCTCCAAATATAAAAAGCCCTGTCGGTTAACCGTACGAGGAGCTCGCACGCGCTCCCTCGGTGTTTTCTCACCCCTCCCAAAAAAAAAGCGCCACGTGACCTGTCAAATAGGAAGTGGTGCGCGAGCGAGGAGCAGCAACGACCAGGAACGCAAGACGAGAGGGAGCGGTGAAACCTCCTTATACTTACTCTTGACGTCTTTGCGAAGAGAACTATTTCCATTTAGAGCGGATAGGGCAGATACTTGGCAGCAGTCATGTTCATGAAGGCGGTGTTTTTCGCTGTGGTTGTGGCTCTTCTCGGGGCTTCATCTGCGACAGCCGCAGGTAAGTTTGCGTCCTCTCAGTGCTGAGCTAGCGGCTAGCGACCGCCTATTTAGCTCGGTCAAGACATCCCCAGTTTGCTGATTTTTATCAGTGTGCCTCCATTTTTTAAAGTCACTGACTTATCTTTGTTTAGACAGCTGTCACTCATCCTTATTTCGCTTTATATTATGCTTTATGGTAACTTGTCAGCTTCATATTTACGCTGGTCAGAGGCACACAAGTTGTCAGGACTCTGCTAACTTTAGCTTTAGCTTCACAGCAATATGTGCTAACTTTTACTCTGTAAAACTCCAGTATTTGCTTATAAAGAGTAAAATAAGAGGGTACAGAGTGAGCTGGAACAAGACTGGTGCAATACTGCTTTGGGATCCAGTTGATCAGGTACCAACATGGACCAGATCAGCCTGTTACGCAACAGCCTTACATTACAGTACTCTGTGTTGACTCACAGTAAAATCAATGATATTGTCACGCTTTGCTGTGTTAGATTGAGCTTAAAGGTTGTCATAAATGGTTAAATCCTTTTCACTTAAAATTAGGAGAACTGCTGAGTCAAGATACGCCGCATGCAGGACGTTGCCTTCATATACCATGACTAACTGATCTGTGATTTCTTTGCAGATGAATGTTCCTCTCTGGCATGTGATGTATGTGGAAACACGAGTGACTGCCAATGGGTTACTTGTCCAAATTGTGAGTATTCGTCCTAAATGTGGTTATGTGTGTGTCAGGTTAAGGAGCGAGAGGCACAGGTTGGTCTTTGTTTGTCCTAAATTGTGCAGACAGCTGGATTGATTGGACACATGATTCCTGGGCATGGGGAGAATGTATGGCAGTGGGTGCTGACTATTACATGATGTCATTGCATTTCTCATAAAGCTTGAGCTATACCATAACTGTGTCTGGGCATCCCAACCAACATTGCTGATCTGAACGGGGTGATTTTGAGGTAAATAATGGACACATTGAGCCCATTTGGCATTAATTCTGCTGTGATTTTATGGACAATTACTGTTTTACTCCAATAAAACCAAAGTAAAGACTTGATAGTGTAGACTCTGAAAATGTGGATGTTTGGTTGTGATGGTGGCCTTCATCTCTGCATCACAGTTTTATAGTTTCATTATGTTAATGGAAATATCCGTCCACACATGAGAAATCCTCTTGACTTCAGCAGCACAGAGGGGGTTGTGGTAATAATCGCTATAGTGGAATTTTTTTTTTATAGTGATTAGGAAATCCTGCTTGTTGTGATAAAAAGGGCGCAGTCAGAAAGTGCATGACTGATTGATTTGTGAAGCAACCAACAGATTTTTATTCACTGCATGTTCCTTGTTTGGTTGCTGATTTATAGCAGGCCAGGAGTGGGGCTTAATGTTTCTGTGTTGTCACTGGTGTCGGGAAATTAGGTTGCAGGTTTTACAGTGGAAGTGGTTGAATTTTACATTGTAAAACTGTAGGCTTTGTCACAATTTCCAGTGTGACAAAATCATGCAAGAACACTTCTTATCTGTGTTTGAAAAGGCAGAGGGAACACTATCTCTCGAGCTGTCTGCTGAAACAGAACCTTCTAGTTAAAAAAAAACAGTCCTCACGAGTATTTTGATTATCAACCAAATCGCCCTGGAGGGCCTTCCTCCGACGTTGGCCTGAGTTCATTCAGCGTGTTTACTCTCTAGTGCCTGTGAATAAGATGAACAGAAGAGGAAGCGAGGGAATGTGTGGCAGGAAGCCTGCAATATCCTCACATAGGGGAACAGAAGGAAGGAGAGGATAACCACACGGGTTAGAGGAACGAGTGTGCAGACAAGCGAAGCTACACCAGCCTTGTTGTGCTCAGAGTTTGTGCCTGGGGTGATGGTCAGGACCAAGAACAGACTGTAACATGTCCACAAGTCTTATGTGTAGTTTAGAATTTAGGACGTTGAAAAGACAAGCACTGGTGTTTCACCTCTCATGGAGAGCTGACCTGTTTGACAGCTTCCCACATGAAAAGCCGTGATTCTCTCCGGGAAAGACTGGTATGATATTTTGTGACCCCACACCCTCCTTTTGTTTTGTCTCTGTATGTAAAAGAGGCACGTTACTAAATGATGTATCAGGCTGTTAAACAGGACAGGTTAGATGACTATTAAATGCCTGTCTACCACAGAGCCATTGGTGACAGGATGTGTTCTCAGGGAGTGATGTACTGGTTTACAAAGCACACACAAAATACAAGCTGGGACATCAACATCTGTGCGATCTTTAAACTCTGTTTTTCCCTCAAAAGATTTTAATACTGCAACTAGATATAAGATAGTGTGCTATTTTTAACTTTTTAATTTAATCTTTCAAGGACGTACATGGTACATGTTGTCTTGAAAAGATTTTACACCATATTTTAAACTAAACAACATAAAGTGGGTGAAACAGATAAAACACAGCTTGAAACGTTTTTAAAAATGAACTATGACATGTAAGAAGTCTTATGCATTTATTAGTAAAGTTTTTAAAGTAGCCCCACTCTTGTCTTGCCTTTCTGTAGTTTGATTGATTGAGCTTTTTTCTGTTTTTTCTTTTCTTTTTTTTTGTTGTAACCATAGCGTCATCCAGGTATTTTTCTCCATGATAAACGGCTTAAATCTCACCTTTTCAACTGGAAAAAATAATCAACAGATCAGTCAAAAATGAAAACAGTCGTTATTTGAGGCCCTTAAGGATTTGATTTGCTGGTTTCTTTCCCTTTTAATCCTCTGATGTTTACTGTAAACAAGTTGCAGGACATTTCAGGGAGGTTTGCTGGTTATATGTTTGGCCTCGAAAGAAAAATGGTTTCTCTCAGTATCTCCTCATTCTGTTACACACCGGTACAAATGACCCACTAGCCTGCAAAACAGGATACAAGCGGGTATAACCAAAACACACACAAAGGAGACCCAAAGCTAAAGCCTTCCACAAACTTGAGAATAGATCACCTATTTGATATGAACTCAGCAAAAAAACAGAAAGGTCAGCTCTGGCCGGCTGCTGAGCATAACCACACTGCTGCAGCGAGCTAACGCCTACCACTGTATCATTACCAGATTTATCTTTGGTTGCAGGGAGTTAGTGTAAACAAGCTTTTTGGCTTGAAGCACATTTCCCCGCAGCACAATGTTTAGACGCTGAAAAAGTTTACACGTGTACATACAGGCTCTGCTCAAAATACAGGCTGTAGTCAGAGACGATGTCTGGTTAGCTGGTTAGAGGTTGTTTTTCTGTGTTAAGACTGTCAGTTGAGGCTCCCACTTACACCTCCACCGCTGAGATAGCAGTGACTGTACTTTTTTTGTTGCGGTGATGATGTCACTATCTTGAATCAGGGTGAGAGCCAGTCCTGCTTTTCACAGCTGCCTGCAAGATAACAGCCCCTGACCTACAGGAGAGTGAAAAGAAGAGCCTCCCACATGGCTTGACTTGCAGAGATCACATTGCAGATTGCACAAAGAGTGAGAAAAATAATGCGGCCAACACTTTTCAGATGACTTAATCTTTAAAGTTAGTAAACCACAGTTGAGACGGCTCTGAGTCTGTTAAGTTTCCAGCTTTATTAAGTTTCACTTTTTGATTTTGAACATAGGAGGCATCTGATTTTTGGTGTTTTATCAAGCCTGGTTTGTTTATCATGTAATGGCGCAGGATCAGCCTTCTTGAAGGTGATAAAAACGTACATAAATCAGAGTAAGGATGAAGAATTCTGGTCGCAAAAATCTCATAAAATAACCGCTTTATAAAACCATAAGCCAAAGTACATCGTCTGAACTGAAACTAAAACCCAGGCTTCTCAAACTAATAATTATAGCAGGACAGCTATTTGTATGTTGTTTGTATCCAGAGCAAGCTCATAAAGCTGTGTAATCTGATAAAGACCTACCACGTTGTGAGTGAGTGCAGCTCTGTGAGCTGTGGGAAGAGCAACACTGGTCAGTAGAGCCATTTTTGACCCTATTTGGAGAAAGGAAAAAAGGTGCGTTCAACAATAGCTGCAGCCCTGTTGTTAAAGTTGGTGTTTCTTTGATTTATAGGCAACCATCTGGAGGAAGTTCTATATTCTGATCACTGAATTATTGCATAACAAGCAGGACCAGGTGCACAGCGCTGAACATACGCAGTTCCCTTTATGGTGTTCCCGTATGGCAGGATAACAACCTCTTCATGTGCTCTTAGAAACACATGCAGGAGTGATTTTTATCACCACAATAAGGTCAAAGGTATTCAAAGGCCCCTCCTGTCCCTATAATGAACCCACATCGAAGCCTTATGGGAAAACTATTTTTCACTTACGTATTACTTGAAGAGTTTGCTTTCAGGTCCTGTAAAATAGCATTCCAGAGAGGACTGAGACATGTCAAGGCAATGTGCGGCCATTCAAGAGATTTGTATACTGCTAGCGTACTCTCATTAGTGTGTCCATGACACCCAGGTTAGTCAAAGCACAGTGTAGCTTTTTTATTTTACAACATCATGTAAGAGTTTTTAATTGAATAGCTTGCCTGAAAGTAGGTCAAGATTTCCCACAACCCAATTTTGATTCTACCAGATGTAAAAGTAGTCTCAAACTTGGAGATGTATTAATTGTCCTGAGGAACATTAATCTCACCTGAAAGATGCAGGAATTTGAAACTTTCAAGGATTGGCTTTTGAGTAGTAATCAAAACACGAGTTGGCTTATTGTCAGCGAATGTCCACATCATCCACTTTTATTAAACTTCAAACTAAAATCTGCAAACTGCAAGAATGATCTTGTTGTTTTCTCAAATACTTTCCCTTATTACTATCCAGGCAATACTAAATTTTCGATAGGAGCACTACTTCTGTGCTCAAGCTTTAAATGTAATTTGTTGATAGTGTGGCCTGACTACCAGCAGTAAATTGAACACCGGGTAACTGGGTGTGAAAAGAATCTATAGTCACAAGGTGCTCTCAGTCGTGACTCATGGTTTCTCACATGGGACACAGGCAGATTTGCTCCATTAAAAAAATCCAACTCAGAAATCAATAGAAGTCTCTGTTGTTTGTTTGTTTGTTTGTTTTTTAAATCAAAGGTGTTTGAGATTGTAAATCAGAAAAAAACAAGGTTCTTTGTGTGAAATGACAAATAAGAAAACAGGTGCTTCGCTGTAATTTGACGTGTTGTTATGTATTTGGGACAGACAAGATGTCATGGCAGGGCAAAGTCTGTTTCTGTCTGGGTTAAAGAGTAACCTGAGTTTACAACAAAAGGGAAAACTCATAAATGATCAAACTATGAGTCAGCAGACAGCAGAACATACAGGAACAAACAAAGAAATAAAAAATGTCACAATCGCCACTTAAAGCTTTTAATCATGATTAGAATAATTAAACTCCTCTTATATTACTGTTAATTCAGTTGTTATAATATGCCCCATTTTAATAAGCTTCAACATCAAAACAATAACCATTCATGTTACTCTGAGTTTGTACTGAACTTTACTGTGAGAGTGACCAACAAGCAAATGAACTGTTTCTGGAAATTTAGGTACTGTAGCCATAAATAAACAAAAAATACAGAGTGACAAATTCTTTTACTACTGTGCTCATTACAGTCAGAAATAAAAAGTGCGTACTGAACATGTTTCAGACATGTTGGTCATTATATTATCAAGCGTTCTGATGAGGGCGGCAGGATGTGGGGGAAAAAAAACCTGTGCAGGATGTGAGCTTGTGTGAAAACCGCCCCAGTGGTCTTAGAGGGGAAATAAAAGATAAACCGACCCCCTGTATGTTGTTTCTTTACTGTTTGTATGCACCCAACAAGTGAAAGACATGTCATCAGATTACAGAGAAAATAGAGAACTTTAACTTGAAGAACCAAATAAGTTTAGATTACAAGTGAGTAATTGGCATCTTCTTGGTGCAATTTCTAAGTATAAATTCAGAAGAACTTGGTATTAAATTTGCATTAATTGTTTTGCATCCAGCTAACTAAAGACAATTACAGTTTTTTTACCTTTCCTTTGCTTAAAGCACTACATCCTTTCAAAACATATGAGGTGAAATGTTGGATGTCAATGCTGAATGTGGACAAAGTTATCTTTTGTAAGGTAAACATGTTGTCATCCCAAAATGAGACTGCAGGCTGATCTGAATGGTTTGCTCAAAGAGAGAATTAAGCAAGATTGACTCTAGATTTGCGCAGTAGTTGATTTAAAAGCGTAATAAACATAAAACTTGGTTTGTTGCTCTGGGTTACACCCTCTTTAATTCATATTTATCATGTATAAGGTATTTCATCCTTGTTACTTTTGTGTCTTTCAGCACCTGCCGGCTGTCAAAACATGAGTCTTGTGGCAGAAAATGTGACCTGCTCTAATACGAGCTGCTCAGGTAAGTCCATTTGCTGAGTTGTTATGAATATTAACATTTACTTTTTGGATTTAAGAATCAGCTGACAACTGTTTTTCTTCAGCTTTGAGTTTACTGTAGCTCCTTTTTTTGGTGTAAATAATCTCTAACCAAAGTGTTGATGGAGGATCAGTCCTTGTGTTTGGCTCTGTCTTTTGTCTGTCTTCTTTGTTGGTGTCCAAAAAGACTAATTGTCTCTGTGAGAGGAAAAATGAGGAGGCTCTGTCGTTTAAAACCTTGTTGTTTGGGTGGTGTCTTTCGCTTTTTACCCTGTCTTGGTGTTGGTTCCCTGCAGACCCGACTCCAAGTACTGCAGCCCCGACAGGTGGCTCTACTGCTCCCCCCCCTCCTCCTACTACAGCTTCCCCTATCCCTGTTGTCACCACCTCTTCCTCTAACACCAGCGAAACCACAGGTAACCAGTCCATGAAAGCCTCTGCTGCACCTCCTGCCATACTCTGTGTTGTCCACTTCAGGGGGCATAAGTTAACTTTTGTTATTTTGTTTTTTCAGTGATGTTGCCATTAAATTGATATTTTGTTTTACTGACCGCTGTATGGTCAATTTTAGTGCAAAAGCAGATTTCTATGTCCATGCTGCCCCCATATACTTTAAAGGTTAACAGGTAACAATGCAGTAAAATGATAACAGCTTCATTGTTCTTTATGATCTTTATACGTTGTGTTATATTAATACAAATGCAGACAAAAAATAGTTTGTCTAAATGCTAACATCCTAAGCACAAATATGCGTGTTTGTTCAGGGTATTATTTTTGCTGTTATTTGGCAAAGGAGTCGTCCACAAACAAGAGGGAGCCACTCCTCTCCAAGGCAACATCCTTAACTGGGCTCATCCAGCTACTCATAATTTTTCCAGATGAACTTTTTTTAAATGCTGTGAATAGATAAACAAGTGTTTGTATTCCTGAGAAAGTATCTGCCCAAAGGGTGTCAACAACCACCACATTTACTGTTATCATAGCCAACCACAAGTACCTTCAGATAAACCAGGACTTTATTATAATGAATACAACTTTAGGCAAGTCGTAAGTGTTATGTTTTTGCAAAGGCTAATAGAAGTGTTCTCATTGCGATCTCACTTCAGACAATTCAACCGTCTCTACCACCATTGCCCCGACTCAAAGCAGTAACACCTCTATTCCTACAACTGCATCTCCTTCAAGTAAGTCGCCCACACTAAGATTGATCTCGAGTTGATCCAAAGAGAACTGGATTAACTTTGTTTTCTTTTGCTCTGTCTTTTCTCAAAGACGGAACAAGCACAACCACCACACCGGTCGCCCCCTCTCCAGCACCTCACAAGAACACCTTTGACGCTGCGAGCTTCATCGGAGGTATAGTCCTGGTTCTTGGCCTTCAGGCTGTCATCTTCTTCCTCTACAAATTCTGCAAGTCCAAGGACCGCAACTACCACACCCTTTGAAGCGGCTGCATGTTTGGATCCAGATCATCTCCACCGTTCACCAACAACTAGAACCCTCCAGAGAGGCACCCTTACTCATCACGACAGACCCAAATAGTGTTTTCAAGCAGGTTTTCTAGATCTTTAATGTTTGTGCCACTTAATGCACATGATAAGAAGGCACCCACATTAACCTATATGTATGAGAAATGTCTAACTTGTACAGCTAAACAGATCTCCAATGATGATGTGGCATTTAAGCTGCAAGCATACGGATTACATCATCTGACAGCTACTCCCACCTCCATCACGCCGTTAGTCATTCTCCTGAGAAAATTTCCCAGTGAATTGATGCGGGCTGTGTTATTTACAGCCCCTCTCTTCATGATTATTCCATCAAATACACCACTCGAGAGCTAAATGATTAGTCACATATTCAAAGTAGCTTTCCTGGAATAGTATAGCTGCAAACTGGAAGCGTTTTAGCTTTTTATATTTGAAAACACTGTTTGAGTTTGCAGTTATTCTTAATACATGATGACTGCGATGACTCAGTATTGCTTTTAGCTTTGTGAATCATGGGCAGATTTCCTCTCCCCTCCCTGTTGTTGTATCATGTATATGTGTTCATAGATGATGTAAAAAAAAAAAAAAAAGGTGGGGTGATTTTGGAGAGTAAAAGCAACAAGGAATCATCAGATGTCAGAATTGGAAAAAAAACAAACAAATACAAGCAATCCCTTTGATTGAATTTTGGGTGGCACTTTGGAGGGATGTACTTTTTCTGGAGAAATCTTTCACCAAATGCTAGTTGTTAAAAAAATTAAACGAAAAATCCAGCTGCCTGAAGAGCAGTTTAACGCAATAAATCATCTAACAAGCTCCCGACCTTTTTACCCCTTAAGCATCAATTTTGATCTTGAATAACATCAAAACTCACCGACTCGAGGGTCAAGCTGGCCCAAGTTGTCCAGAAAGAGCCTGAGCGTCAACAGGAAAGATTGTAGATTTTCTCAGAAATATGAATCATCAATTTGTCCAGATGTATAAAAAAAGAGAATAGGGGTCTGAAATAAACGGCATGCACCTTCTTGATGTGGACAGTGATAGCAGTGAAGTGCCTTTAATGTTCGGTATGACTTAGAGAGAAATGCTCAAGGATGAGTCTTTATTTTTATTTCCCTGATTGAGGCCTGAGTGTTATCGTTAGTATATGTTTCTGAGACAGAATTGGTATCGCTGTGCTGATATTTGTGAGAGCTTGTAGTATCCCAGCTGGACTGAAGAGCCTTTTATTGTTGAAGAAAAATTGATAGAAGTCACTTGAAGGCCTTGATCAGTCCGATAGAAGTTATTTTCCTCGAAGAAGAGGACTGTGTTCAGTGCATGACGGTCTCCGTACTGCTGACCTTGTATGAATGAACAATTTTAAAGTTCCTTTCCCTTTGTTGAAGTCCAGTAATGCTCCCAAATTTCCTCCCACTTCATTTTTTATGTTCAAGAACTCAGTTGTTAATTTAGAAAGACATAAACAATGAGTTGGCTTGAGATTTCAGAGCAGTGTTAGGGGCGAGAAGGCGGTGGGTGCATTTTTTTAAGGAAAGGCAGAAATAGTGGGGTTTGTTTAAAACACTTGCAGACGGGGAGAGTGCATCGAAGTAAATGTTGGGTATTTTGAGTGCAGGTTTGGTTAAATAAGCGTTGCATTTTTAATTTCTAACTCTGCTGTGTAAATGAGACAATTGTGATTGAACCGCAACAATTAAGTGGCTGTGCAAGAGCTAATTTCTGCTTAGCTCAGTTATCTTATTAGCTCGCTGCTAACCGTGTGATCCCCCCATTTTCCCCTCCTGTAAATAGCCATGTCCTGTTTTTGTTCATCTTTTAGGTTTCAACTTGAGGAAAGGCTAAATGAAGGAGTGTTAATTAATACATTTTGCTTGTAGTGGCTTGTCAGTTTCAAAAATTTTTGTTCAATGCCTTCTTTTTCTTTCACTGCATGCTGGATGCTTGAAGTTGTAATTTTTTTTCCTCCCATTGCAAATACTCTTTAGGATTTAGACACTCTGAAAAACCACTTGATTACTTGTGAACAGCCCATATGCTAGTTGAAAGAATGCCTTGAAACACTTTGCATCAAGCCAAAGTCCTGAGTTTTGGCATGGAGATTGAGCATTGCACTGACAAGCTTTGTTTTTGTAATTTTGTCTTTGTAAATGTTTTCATTGTTCTGCCAAAAAAAAAAGAAGAAAAAAAATCTGATGCTTGTATAAATACTCAGTCTTGAATATAAAGTAAATAATGAATGATTAATCACTTTGTTTGTATGACCACAAACAGTAAGAAGTTCATGGGTGCAAATGTTTCAGTTTCTTTTTGTTTCGGCTTTTATCATTTTGAAGTACATGTTATTTGCTGCTCACCTTTAACACGCCTTCTAACCTATCACCTGGTGGCATTAGGCTACAGCCCAAAGACCCATAAATGGCAAGAAGGCTACAGAGTTTTTGCCTTAGCTGCACCCATCTGTTCATTTTTTTTTTTGCATGTGGAGAGCCTTCCCCCCAAATTAAAGAGTTAGCTGAGTTTGAGTCACAGTCGGTAAGCTGTGTGAACACCTAATACAGTCACAGAGTGCTATTCGCTCCTGACATGGAAGCTGCATTCTTCTAAATTACAGCATCACATGTTGACATCGTAATGCATCAAAAACACTTCTGCTATCCATGGATACTAATAGATGTCTATTGTGTTGCCTCTCTGCAGCTTGTCCCACAAGTTACTGGCTCTGTCTGTGCACCTCCTAAGGATAAGTGCCTTATTCAGTTAGTATTGATGAATATAGTTGTAGTTTTTAAGATAATATGCCACACCTATCAAATATCAATGGGACTCAGCACTTTCAGATGCCTGTGAAGTGGTTTTCTGTGTTGTATTATGCGTAAGTGTCTGTTTTGTCACACTCAGCCTTAACTTTTTGATCAAACTCATCAAGCATTTGCTAGCTACAAGATGACTAGGCAATCACCAGGCTTTATTTGTTTACTTGTAATTATTGGCTGCCATTTGAGTAGCATTTCAAGAGAGGGAGGTAGAGTTTAAGGCTTTTAAATGTTACAGAAATGGCTGAAACCTGCTTGTGAAAACATAGTGGGAACTAGAGGAAGCTTGGTCATAGCCTGGGATACTTCCCACCAGCACATTATGTTGAAACAACTTTCCGGTGATGTTGTAACCACAGCCACAGACCTCCGGTGTTTTTGAATGCAACATCTCCTCCATATTGTAAACTCTGACTGAAGTCTACTTAGATTGTAATGCTCAGTTGTTGCATTAAATTAGTTGTTTTCTGTCCAGCGGGATTTTTAAAATACAAAGATCTCAATTTTCTCAGCCACAGAGGGCTCTCCTTTCAGTTTTCAGCCTTGCAGTGTCCCATTTCAAGAGTTAGAGCTTCGTCATTCCCGCCATTTGCCTTGTGGCTTCTTTGCTATGGCGTGCACACAGTTACCGCAGGGCCACAGAATTTATGTTCTTGCGTTGGAGGCCATCAGTTTTGTAGGTACGATTTTGCATATTGGCTTTGCTCTCACCCCACCTTAACACACACATACGCACACACACATACACACAGACACACAGAACTGTTCACGCAGCCATATAGATACTTACAGGTGCCACAATGCCTCCTGAAATGCTTCTCTAGTGCCCCTCTTTTTTGTTTCCTCAAACGTTTTTATTTTGTGCCTTGTTTTCTAGTGTTGCCTTTAGTTTCACGATGTAAAACCAATAAAGTTTGAATATTGTAAAACAAACCAGTGTGCCTTTTCTTCCTTATATGAAAACCAGTCTGCTTTCTTGGGTCATGATCATTTACATGACAAATCACAAGTGGAATGATAACACAAGGCCAGGTCGTTGCTGCCTGGTTACCCAGGTAACCAAATGTTGCTAGTGACCCTTTGCTTGTCATACCCTGTGTGCGTGTGTGCTACGATATTGCTCCTAAATTTCTCTTTGGAGTAATAAAGTCGATCAATGAGAGACAAGATGTCTGCACAGATGAGATTTAATTTATCAAAGAATTTGGTAACACTATTTGACGCCTATCTTTATAACACATTGTAAATATAATTATGTATTATAATCATGTTATAGCACTGTATACGTCTAGTAATAAACACCCACAAATGACCATAATGCTTTATAGCAATAATCATAACACATTATAAAGCATTTTATCATGACTTACAAAGTCAGATATTATGATGTGTTATAACTGTTTAACAACAGTTGCTTTGCATTATCCATGTGGGCATTGTCAGTGAGTTGTTAACAGTTATAACACATTATAATACCTGAGCTTGTAAGTCATGATAAATTGCTTTATAATGTGATATGATTGTTGCTATAAAGCATTATGATCATTTATGAGCGTTTATAACTATAGTTATACAGTGCTATAATGTGATTATAACGCATTATACATATTTTTTGTAATGAGTTATGGAAATAGGTGTCAAATAAAGTGTTACCAAGAATTTCAGCAACAATGAAGAGCTGTCATGTAGTTCTTGTTTATGTCTCTGTCTCTACTTGTACTTGTGTATCTGATGTGCCCTCTTTGATTTGTCTCTGAAGTTTCTCGTTGCTAGTATGATCTCTTTTTTCATGCCATGATTTGAATCTCTGATCTTCTATTTATGGGTCAGCAGTAACCAGTAGGCCATGGCCTCCAAAGCTGACTATAATTCAATTTGCTGCCATAAATAGATGTAACAAGGAGATACTGTTGCAAATTTCAATGTTTTCCATGAAGCCCGGCTCAGGAAGGGCTGAAGGCAACCTTATCAAATGATTTACCTAACCGAGGATCAAAAAGCCCTAAATACTTATTTAACAGTTATATAAAACACAAAAAGCAGCAAATCCTCACTGATTTGCGGCCAGAACCATGACTTTGTAGGGATTTCTCTCATGCAATAAGAGAAACATAAACAAACATGAACTTAGTATGGAGGAAAAAGGAGAATATCCTGACCGTTGCCTCTCTGTCGTTAAAACAAGCCTCACCAGTGATGGAGCCAAATTTTTTTAACCAGGGCTGTCAATAGGGGTACAGACTTTGGTAGGGGTGGCCAGACAAAATAAACATTAGATGCTCTGTGTAACCCAAGAGAGTTATCTCCACTAATCACATCAACTTTCACCTCTACAATAAAGTATTGTAAAAGTTTGATTCTTGAATCGGATTTTTGACTGCAAAGAGAAACTCAACAGAGACCCAGGATTTAAATCTGCTGATCTTAAAATAAAAAAAGCCACTTTGTTAATTTCAATATAATAATAATAATAATAATAATAATAATCACTGTATTTTTATAGCACTTTTAAAAACAGAAGTTTACAAAGTGCTTTGACAAACAGTTGCAAAGCACAGAACATCAGCACATGAAAATAAAAACAAATAAAAACAAAAGCTCAGTTAAAAACAAGGCCTCCGAATTGAAGGCCAGTTTCATTTTTCATAAGAAACCCAGACAATACAGGAACCCTACAACATAAAATGAGACCATGAGGACCAAAATAAAAACATAAAATAGGTAAGAAGAAGAAATGTAATAGAAAAAATAGAAAAAAATATATAAGTGTTGCCTTTGAAAATACAACTAGTCAATCGTGGTTTGGAATTTTCGGGTGGCCAACCAGAATTTATCCCTGGCCACCCCTTAGCTCTGCCACTGGGGTTCACTAGCCTACACTGTGCTTATTTCTCTGGAGCGAAAAGTAAGACAAGTGAGAAAGAGGATCAGGCCTCCTTTTGACCTGTAAGATAGTATGAACTCCTTTCCTAATCAAAACTGCTCTCTCACAGGTGTAAATGTAATTTATTTAATCCATTTACCACGATTTGTTCTCGCTAGTTTGAAATATACTTGTTTTAAACCTTATTTCTGCTTGCGTAATCTATATTTAAAGTATGTTTAAAACCTTCTATGTTAACATCTAACTGCCATTACAGTCTAGCCATTACATGTTAAAGACTTGGTTTTGTGACCCTCCTGTAGACTTCCAAGCACTAAATCCAAAGGGGTCACAAGTCCATTTAAGGAGAAGTTATAGATACAAAATAAAATAACCTGTACATTTTCATTTTTATCAAGCTTTATTTCCTGATTCCCGGAGAAAGATTGAATAATTTTCACAGTTTTAGAACCCAAGTGAAAAAGAAAAAATCCCCAAGAGAACTACAAAGACCCTCTATTAACAAGACTATAACCGGAGTGGAGAAGTCTCTAGTAGACTTACGGTCCAAAATGCTTGTAGAGCACTTCAAAAAATAAAGTTGTTTTCAAAGATGCTTGTTCCACCACTCAGTTAGATACAATCTAAAAGCTCTACCATCAGTCTCGGATTGTAGGCCTGTTGATAAGTGATGACTGTGCACATAACTTGCAACATTCCCTGTTCATGGTACAAATTAGCATGCTTCTAAAAGAAAACCATACACATCTTGATGCAAATGTGAAAATTACTCCAACACTGAAGTAATTTGCATTTGTTACTGAAAAAAAAAACACACCTTTTGGATCACTTACTCCCAAAAACTAAAGAATCCACAGCTCTTATCAAAACAAGCCCATTGTTTTCCACTGTGTTGTGTTCCTGGCAGGACACATGATATGTTTCTAAGGTCATGCTGAGGTTCTGCTTATGCAGCAAAAACCCTGCACTCTAAAGGAAACCATAGAGAGCACACCAAGAACAACAGTTTGCACACTTGACTACATTCTCGAATGAGGTGTGTGTGCGTACACAGCGTGTTTGCGCTGAGCAGACTGTTATTCTTTTGGTGGCTCTGAACTCTCAGCTGGCACAGTTTCCAGGAACCAAAGAGGAGTTGCAGGAGAGAATGTGTTTTGGACAACTGCACCGCTGTCCTGCATGTCTGACAACAATCTGAAACTTGACTGCACCCTTTTTTTGTTTTCTGAGTTTTACACCTTGCACATCATTCATCTACCTTAAATGATAGACTCATAGATAGTCATACTCTGCAAAACATGCCTCCCTGCTATTGAACAGAGAACAAACAGAAGGTGCGGTCACAAGGTAGCAGAGCTGCAAAATCAGGAGAGATAATGGAAGGCGATGGAGATGTTGCATGTTGCCATAGCAGGTTCTGGACTTCTTGCTTGGGCTAACCAGATTGCCATGTCGAGTCATGCTCTGTAATCTAATATGGGAGCGCAGAGAAACAATGCATCAGGTTTAGTCCCTCTCTTATGACATGCTCAGTTCATTTAACAACGTGGCACACTCAGAGTCATGCCAAGAATACCAGGACTGAACAATGTTTGCAGGATAAAACAATAAGCTGTTTTCTTCTCCCATGACCCAGAACCATGGGCGAAGCAGACAGACATGTTATCTGGTGTAGTTTTCATTTCTGCAGAGTTGGATTATGTTGGAATAGTGTGTGACTGAGAACAGTTTTTGGTCAAAAATTAGAGCTGATAATTAAAGGTTAACCAAGGCTGTATATTGGGAGGTAGTAAAAGAGGAATGTCATAAGACAACTTCACATGTGACTCATTCATCTCAAAACAAGGTGGCTGACTCAAATGTGAAACTCTCAGCTAAGCCACAAAAATGTATCCTGCCAAACTGGCGCACAATAAGGATGGAGGATGGCTTTCAAAGTTGAATTTCAGTGAAATTAGCTGTTTTTGGCTGCATGAAATGGGAAAAAGTCCTGTGTCAAAGAAGCAGTCTCTCATGTGCTCAGTGATACAAACCACATCCGTTTGTCCTGTGGTCAGGGCTGCATTTACTCAGCTGTCCAGCCAGCTGCTGAGACAGAGTTCACAAAGCATTTAATGCATCTCGATGATGAACTGTGGAGGACAGAGGGAGCTTTATGCTGCATGCAATATCATATAGTTATGTCTTATTTCTGAACATGCACTTGTGTCAGGAGTAAAGCCTTCAGTTCTGCAATAACGAAGGCTAGGCACTGCCACCTAGTGGTTGCAAGAAGGAGGTATGAATAACTGACAAATGGGAAAAAAGTATACAAAGGAGCAAAATGTGGACAAAGAAAGCTTTATTAGAATCAGTAATTATGAAAATAGATTTAGAACTCAGATTAAGATTTAAGGACATGGTTTGTATGCTACAGACCCTCTACCTATGATTGTTTATCAAATTTAATTCATCATTTAATAGATTTGATGAGTACCACAATGTCAAATCAAGTGGAACATAAAAAATATTCACTACTTTTTATTTCTTTCTTTAAAAGTCCTAGAGGCCATTTCAAGGAAGGGGGACAGCGACATATAAGAAACCAAGTGGAGTCTTGAGGTTCAACCAGCTGTGGTATCAAAGCTGACACAGACAGCTCTTTCTTAGAAGAAGCTCATGTTTCCCAGGAGAGGTCGTCCTGTTTGAGGCTGTTTCGGAACTTCTGGGTCTCTTTGAGGAGCTGCAGGTTGCGAGCAGTTCCACTTTTCTTTCCTTTCTGTTTGGACTTTACAGGAGAAGGAGCAGGCGGTTCAATTTCACTCATCTTCTTGGCTGTGTGTTCCTCAGCACATGGCTGACTTTTGGTCAGTTTATGGATCTGTTTAGAAGACAGAAACCGTTTAGGTACCTGTTATCCAAATAATAATAATCTGGATGTACTAAGATTACATAGAGCTGTAAAAACCCATTTACTGTTGTGTCCCTGGAAAAAAAAGATGTAATACATACTGTTTTCTGGTGGTTGCGGAGCTTTGTGATCTGAACTCCCTTCTCCTCCATTCTTGCCACCAACCTCTCCAGCTCTCTCTCCAGATCCTGCCTCTGTTCACGGCTTTTAGCAGCATCTATCTGACCTGACAACTCCTGATGCTCACTGACAAAAAAAACAAAAACAGATTACTGATGTGTAAAAATGAAACAGAACAATTTCAAAGAGAGTACTCACAAGCTCATCTGTCCCAGCTCATCCTGCAGAGCCAGCAGCAGGTCCGACAGCGAGCCCAATGGCTGTTCTTCTTCTTGAGGTTCCTTGCCAGACTTCTGAGATGTGGTGGTAGATGCAGGGAAGTGCTTCTGCAGGCTTTTCTTGACCGTTACACCTGACTTGTGCAGGGAGCTAACTCGCTCACACAGCTGGGGCTGATGGTGCTTCATCATGTGAAGTATACTCTGCACATTTGCGTGGACTGAATGGCTTGGACTTGTTGACTACAAATGATAGGGAAGAGAAAAACCAATCAAATGGAGTTAAGAAAAGAAGAAAAAAAAAAACATGTTTGAAAGGGCATGAAGAATGACTTACAGTTCCTGCCACAAAGGGCAGTTTTTTGAGCCTCGGTGATGCCAACTCATTCTGTTTGGGTGTTTTCTGAGGGTGAAAAACAGCCGTGATTGCAACTGTATGAAATAAACATGGTTTTCATCAACTACAACAAGGAGTTAGATAGCAATATCCCAAGAGTATACCTTGGTTGTCTTTTTTGATTTCTTAGGCTTGATCTCTTCAGAGTTTTGCAAAGACAATCGAAGATTTATGTCCAACTCCCGCTGCAGCTGCGAACATGAAATCAGTAGCATGGTGAGACTTCAAATAAACAGGTTTTTTCTTTTTCTTTTTTAAAGGATTATTTTGGAGGAAAATCATTCAAAATTTCTTCTAACTTACAAGACGTTATGCATTAGGAAGTAACAGCAACAAAACCCAATGATACAACACTGTTTATCTTTCCGGACTTATTCCTGAATATGTACATTTTACGCAAAGTGGATCAGAAACTACTTTACAGACCTCATCGGCTTTCTCCTGCACAAGTTTACGCTCATGCTCTTCCTTTAGTAGTTTCTGTTCCAAAATTGCAAGCTTCATCTGAAAGAAACATTTCATTGTCACCATGACAATATTATTACTATGATTATCATTCAGCTTGTGATCATCAGTATTATGACGAACAGCTTCAAGCAGAAATTACCTCTGCCACAGTTTGGGTCCTACTCAATTTGAGACATTCTGATTCAAGTTTTTCCAGCTTCTCCCGCTGAGATTGGCTGTTTGAGCTGGTGGGTTGCTGACTCTGCAGAGTAGCCTGGAGGGAAATTGAACACAGGTGGTATGTCGATTTAGTAACATGCATTAATTTTTGCCACTAGCACTGTATTGAGAAATTATGCAGCATGAATGGCAAAGGAGTAACCTTAATTTCACTTAATATTTCAAGACTTGAATTCATCTACAGAATATTTTAAAAGGGATATTCCGGCGTTAAATTAAGTTATGGACAAACACACCTAACACAGAGTGAGACACCCCCTCAAGAGATGAATGTTGCCGACCGCTTGCTTCGCTAGTAATACCAACTTTAGTAACGACCGCATGATAGCAATACACAGCGGTCTGAGGAGCCATAAAAAAACCTCAACCAAAACATCACTCTATAGCCACAAAAAATGCTCAGAACAGCACCTAACTTCATCAACAGTACATATAGGGTCCTAGCCATAGTACTAGCCACCAAACATCTTTTTAATTCTGCCTAATATCTTTAGCAAAGAGACTTAACGCAACTACTCTCTTCCAGCAGCCGCTTGTTTGTAGCGAGATCTCAGGCCAGTCTGTTACAAACTACTACATTTATGATCATTTCTTCGTGGAAATGCAATCAGACCGAGATGCTAATGCAGAAGAACTATCGCGTCTGCAGTGCAAAATTATTATTATGATGATTATTACTTCAAGAAAATGATAAAGTAATGAACAATTTGTGTTTTGGTTGAGGTTTGTTCATGGCTCCTCAGACCGCTGTGTTTCGCTATCCTTCGGTCGTTACTTAAATTGGTATTACTAGAGAAGCAAGCGGTTGGCATGAACAACATTCATCTCTCTAGGGGGTGCCTCACTCGGTGTTAAGATGTGTTTGACCCTAGATTAATTTTACGCCGGAATATCCCTTTAAAGACAGATTCAGGTATGAGTCTTTTACCTTAGATCATAACATTTATAAGTACCTGTTTCTTCTCAGTAATATTCCTCCCCTTTTTGGCACTTTCAACCATCCTCCTCATGTAATCCAGCTGCTTCTCTAGAACCTTGCACCGTGCCTCTGCAGACTGTACCCTTGGGTCAACTTCTGTCCCCACGAACACACACACACATTTCTTTAAAACATATCTGTAAATGTGGTAAATTTAAAACTCCTAACGGGAGTGTGTTGTACCTTTCCTTCCAGAGTTATCTGTGCCAGACTGTCTTGCTGCTGGATGACTGAGTACTGTGTTAGACGATGCGGCCTGCTGGTGTTTTTCAGCACTGTGTGGAAACTCCCTGTAGCTCTTCTCTGCTTGAATCCTCTCCTGCTCCAATCGATTGATTTTCTCCTGAAGGGTCTTCAGTGCTTCTACAACAGCTTTTGAGGTATCAACAATGAGAGACAAGAACTACCAATGCAATTATAACCGTATGGGACAAGGAGCTTTGCATTACAGGTTTGCTGTACCTTTGCTGTCGACACTGGGTTTGGTCTGAGACATGTTTGGGTCCATGCTGATGGATGAGTGAGCAGTGAACTCCAGCTGTCTTGGTATCGGTAGTATCCTGTCTGGGGGTTGGTAATAGCTCCCAATGTAGCTGTTTTTGGATGGTGAGTCTAAAATCTGGAAGAGGGTGAGGTGTTGAAGGCAGCTTTGAACACTGCAAGAGGGCTGTTGCTCCTGATCTAACTAATCACTCAATCAAAAAAAACAAGATTGCACCACCATAGTTATGCAGCTACATATTTCCCAAACAGCCTCCAGCGTTAACAACCCCATTTATTCCTGAATAGTTTAAATACCAAGGTAAGATAAGCCATTCTCCATCGGGAAACTTGTGTATTGAATGACATTACAATAAGCAAGTAAGCAGCCCCAGGTTTTTATCACCTGGTAGCTACGGCGTCTTGACAAAAGTAAACAACACCAGAGCTACACTGTTAGCCACATTAGCAGCTAACGGCCGCTCAGTTAACGTTACCTGATCGTACTGAGTCTCCATTGTGCGACAAAGAGGTGACACGTTTTACAACGAGTCATGTATCACTACCAAAAGCCCTTTCGATAGACTCGAAAGTTTTGTTGCAGTTATTTCACCAACTGACTTCTACGAGCGACTCAGTTCTTCCTGTCACTGAACGAGCAGTCCGGACTTTTTTAAATTTCCCTCCTCTTCAGCCCCTTCGTCAGTGTGGTTCCGCCTGCGCACGGTTTCCTCCTTCAGCTCTCCAAAACAGGCTTCTCTCACTATTTGGATATTGCTAATAGTAATACTACTACTACTACTACTACTACTACTACTACTAATAATAATAATAATAATACGATGAATTTTGTCAGACATCATTGAATAATGATTGACGGGACGTTTTTCAATAATGTTATTTTTACAGTTAACCTTTACCATGAAAAACGCTTAGACCTACACAGATTATTTAGAAGAAAACAGCATTTGATTAGTCTCTTACTGGCAAGCCATCTTCTCTGATAGGACAAAAATGCTTAAAAATCTTTATTTTTGTCAGATTAACTGTCATGCATGATGTGAAAAACAGCAGGGTTTATAATGATATAATGCAGGGGTGTCAAACTCAACAAAAGCAAGGGCCATAATCTGGATTTCAGTCTAACCCAACAGGGCCCAACAGGGTCAACATTTTATTCAAACTGTTACCCAAACAATATTATTACTATGATCATCATTCAGCTTGTGATCATCAGTATTATAACGAACAGCTTCAAGCAGAAATTACCTCTGCCACAGTTTGGGTCCTACTCAATTTGAGACATTCTGATTCAAGTTTTTCCAGCTTCTCCCGCTGAGATTGGCTGTTTGAGCTGGTGGGTTGCTGACTCTGCAGAGTAGCCTGGAGGGAAATTGAACACAAGTGGTATGTCGATTTAGTAACATGCATTAATTTTTGCCACTAGCACTGTATTGAGAAATTATGCAGCATGAATGGCAAAGGAGTAACCTTAATTTCACTTAATATTTCAAGACTTGAATTCATCTGCAGAATATTTTAAAAGGGATATTCCGGTGTAAAATTAAGTTATGTTCAAACACACCTCACACAGAGGTAGACACCCCCTCAAGAAATGAATGTTGCCGACGGCTTGCTTCTCTAGTAATACCAACTTTAGTAACGACCGCATGATAGCAATACACAGCGGCCTGAGGAGCCATGAACAAACCTCAACCAAAACGCCACTCTATAGCGACAAATAATGCTCAGAACAGCACCTAACTATTTTAGGTGTTTTTCTTTAGCAAAGAGACTAAACACGACTACTCTCTTCCAGCAGACGCTTGTTTGTAGAGAGACCTCAGGCCAGTCTGTTACAAACTACTGCAGGGTGACATTTATGATCATTTCTTCATGGAAATGCAATCAGACCGAGACGCTAATGCAGAAGAACTACCACGTCTGCAGTGCAAAATGATGATGATTATTATTATTACTTCAAGAAAATGATAAAGTAATGAACAATTTGCGTTTTGGTTGAGGTTTGTTCATGGCTCTACAACAGGGCTTATGATGATATAATGCAGGGGTGTCAAACTCAACCACAGCAAGGGCCATAATCTGGATTCAAGTCTAAACCAACAGGGCCCAACAGGGTCAACTTTTAACCCAAACTGTCAGCCTCCTTTTAACAAAATCAGCAATGATTATAAACCACTTGGAAATTCAAAAAGTAAAAAGGGTAAATTTAAAGACAATCTAAGATTAAAAAAATTCCAACAAATTTGTTCAAAAGATCAGGTCATAATATTAAAAATAGAAAAATAATGCTTTTAAAGAGCAAATACATGAGGAGAATGTTGAAATCATGAGTTTAAAAGGTCAAAATTTGAGATCATTTTGAAATCAAGAGTTTAAAGTCAAAATAAAATTGGAATTGGATTAAAATGACATAAATCTAAATACTGAGTTGGAAAAAAACAAGGCACAAAATAAAAAGCCAAATCATGTTTAACTTATGGTCTTGAGATGCAAAATTGGAAATATGGATAAAACACAAATTTTTCCCCATATTCTTGACTATTAATCAGATCTTCCTTACTCTTTACTTTCCCAGATTTTCATGGTTTATTAAGGATATTTTAAATAATGGTGCTTAAGTTTTCATTATCATCCTGGAGGAAATCTGCAGACCTCATACTGGTGGGCCAATAATAATGCAAATATGATATAATCTCGTGGGCCAGATATAATTGTTCCACGGGCCAGATTTGGCCCCCGGGCCTTGAGTTCGACACCTGTGATATAATGTTTGATCGTTTCCACAAGTCACTTTTTCTTCAACCACACACTCAGTTCCAAATACACAACCGTTAAAGCTAATGGTCTTTATCGCAGTCATGCATTTGCATTATTTACAGGATAAAGATCTTTTTATGGTCCTTCATGTGTAAAGTTGTAATGCATGTGGAGAAATGACCAGTTTCAACTGCAATATATACATATATATATTTTTTCAAAACATTTTTTTGCATTACTATCCCCAGTTAAATGTCTTTAACCAGTCAATCAACCAATCAATCAATCAATAAAATACCCAGTAAAATGCGAATGGCAGTCTATAAATAAACTGTAGCAGAAAAAAGACAACATGCTTTATGTTTTTTTCTGTTCTCTTAATCATTTTTAACACACATTTCCCTAAACCCAAATATGCATTAAAAACACATTACACTGCCTTTGTCTAACAACGTTAATAATGATGCTCTTATGCTCAAACTGATAGATGAAATTTATACTTTCAGTGTTCACGTTGGCAGACAATAAAAGAGTAAAAGCGTCTTCTTTAAATTGTTCTTTCTCTCTCCTTATTTTGCCCGTAATTTCTGATAAACAACAGAGAGGAGGGGGTCTGCGCTCGAAGTGTATGATGGGAGATGTAGTTTTGAGAACCATACTCCGAAACACACACCGCACAAGTAGAACTCAACTCCCATAAAACCTTCCGAAGCGTGCTTGGCAACTAGCGTCTGACCAATCATCTACGAGATACCGCCCCATAATGTGCATACCATCCTCTCATTTGTCAGCTTCAACTGCCAATCAAATGTTTACCCCGAAGTTGCAGCCTCCCACTGCTGCTTGTACCCTGGGACTAACGTTACTGGTCAGTGCTGTGTCGAGACGTCCCGTAGCAGAAGACCTGCACCAAAGAATGAGGATAAAGTGAGTATTTGAGAATGACACTCTTACCTTTTGATGTCCAGTGAAAGGTTGGTGTGTGTGAATGTTGTTTTCTCCGCGGTTTTTGATGTTGTTTACTGGTGTCTTTGTTAACGGACGGCTTGAAAGCTCTAACGTGAAAGATTGGCAGCTCGTGATTGAATGGACCCCTCATGTTGACTGACAAGTTGCTTATTTGGTCATTTAAAACCACATTTATCAGGAACTGTAAACCAAGGTCAGTTTATCGTTATTAGAAAAAATAAAGGTGGCAATAACAACTGCCAGACTATGAACGTGATTCAGAGATTCTACAGATTAGATGAAATATTAAAATTTCAGTTAAAAATAAATGCGAGTGGCATTTCTTCAGTAAGGACAGGCAGTTTGATTGAAATTCAGCCCACCATAAGCATTGTAATTGCAATATCTGAATTATAATAGTTTTCCATGAACATACATTTATAAGCAGAAATATTTTTTATATATCCACATATACACATAAACATTTATAGATACATACTTACATACTCCAGCTGAAACGATATCACTGTGCATTTACCCTGTTATGAGGACAAACTTGACAGATTCTGTGGAAAACATTATTTTGCTGCATTGTATTGGTACATGTTCATTTTTTTCAATCCTTTTAAACTAAATTATTGTAAGAAAGATATTTTCATCAGGTGATCTTGCCTGTTAACATTTTCATTTGTCATTTTTACCATGTCTCAGTGTATGCTTTGTTGTAAACAATAAGATTTAGAGGCTAGTGGATTTGTCTTACAGCTGACTCTTTATTACAAAAGGACATTGTATGTGGAAATAGGGGAATATAAGCTTGTAGAATGGTAATAATAAAAGTGTATGCCTATTCGCAGATTAGATAACTCTGATAAACTCTGATAAACCAAATGTGATGTAAACACGGACTGTTTTTGTGTTATCTGTTGTGCAGTTTCTTGTAAGACGGCACAAACAAAAGTCCCACATTGGAAGATGGAAGTGCAAGACCAGGAGTCCCTTGGAAGATGGGATGGGTTGGGAAGCCGTGATGCTACCACCAGAAATGAAGCCATGGAGAACATCTGCCAGGAGGTCATGAGGAAAGTGGAAGCCATCAAGCCCATGGCACCAACATCACCACCTGCCTCAGGAAGCCCCCCCAACAGTGACCTGAATGACATCCTGGCTCACCTTCTCATGCTCTCCAAACGGTGTCCCTTTGAGGATGTCAGGGAAAGATGCCTTCGACTCTTGCAGGCCGTCCAGGTAGGAGATTCTTTTAGTGAGATCCCAGAGTGTGAAATTAAGCTGCACCATGCTGTCATAGCTCTTCTCTGGTGCTTATGGTTTTGTTCTGCTGCCATCTGCCTCTCTCTTCACCTCTTCATAAGCATTGCAAACAACGTGGTTGAGTAGTAACATTAGTCGTCAGCACCCACTGCATGTTTTGCCAAGTGGATTACATTCGGAGGCACGATGGACTTGTTAACACTTAAACACTACAAGTTCTAGGGTTTAACAATGCAGCACTTAAACCTTATGAATACATGCAGGGAGAAGAGCAAGAGCTTATAATGTTCTCATATACAGAAAACAGGCTCTTCAATACAACATGTAATTATTTTATCATCAAAATTATACTTCTGCAAAACATTACTTTAGCTTCAAGCCTACAACATGATAACAGTCATGGTGAAAAGATTTTAGTAAAGGTAAGTGAAAGAAATTAAACACATAAAGCTTTAGAAAAAACATATAGGAAATTTAAGCCTGAAAACAGCAAGTTATGAAAATACAGTCCGTTAAGATCTCAAACCTTTGAAGAACTTTTGCTTTGTGTCACTTTCTGGCCTCTTGATCAAAATTGTCTTTTCTTACCTTGTCTTTTACATGCTAAAGTAGAGTCCTTTGAGAAAATCTCATCCTGCTGACTTTTGACAATTAGATAATGTAAATACTTAATGTGTAAATTGTTTCCTTAGCTTTTTAGCTGGCACCTACCCCCTCATGTAGGCTTTTTGACATCGAAATTAATAATATGCAAATCGTCATTCATGTCACCAGTGTTTTTGTGTGTTTTAAACATCATAAAAAGGCATCAATAGGAATTTCATTCTATTTCGTAGATACTAAAAACTCCCCATAGTAGCTTTAATCACATATAGGCTCACTTAACCCATGATTACTGAAACCTCACATGGTTCAATTTTCAAATGGATCAAAGACAGAAAAAAGATTATGATTATTATTAGTTTGAACATCCTTATTAGGGGGAAATTCATAATTTATAGTGATATAGTGACTGTACAACAACAGTAGTACAATGACAGAATAAACCTAGTCAAACATGGTTTTCCAAAATTGAACATAAATCACATTGTTACAGTTATTATATATGTGTGTGTCTAATGCTAAGACCAAGGTAAAGCACAGTTTGAAAAGTCAATATAAATGCTACAATGGATGTTCAGTATTCAGCATATATTCAACGTGCAACAAGGGGTCTATTCTGACTATGAACAGAAACTTAGATTTTACCTCATGACTTTAGAGTTGTGTGTGTTTTTTTCTAAATCATTCCCACAAAAGGTTTTATTCATTACCACATGGTGAGTCATGCTCATAAAAACATCCATCCACACTTCACCCATGTGGGTATCCTCACACACACACAAGACATGTTTACTGAAAATACTCTGTAAAGCTCTCCATCTTCACACCCAGTGTAACCATAATATTTTTCAGTGTTGCATTAAACTCAATGGGTGTTTTCGATCACTTTATGCGGGTATATGCTTGTTTTTGCATGATGGTCGGTCCTTAATGAGATAAGTGGGGATAAGATATTGCAAAGAATGACAGATACAACACCATCAATTGTCTGGTTCATCTGCTGACATAATATCTCATTGCTGAATTAATGCAATCACATATGATCCATATTCTATATTATTTTATTATAGTTATTATCTTTTAGTATAGTTTTGATTATTACAGATATGGTGTAGTGTTATTTAAATTCAGGTTGCAGTATGTTTCTGAATTTGCTTAAGGTTGTGTTAATTTTCCTTCAAAACAAGTCTTCCTTTTTAACTCTGAACACAATGATAAAAGCCTAAAGGAGTAGAATTAAGATTAATTTGATCAATTAATGTTTTTTTGTTGATTATATTCTGGCAGTTAGATTTCTCAATGTTGATTTACAGAGAACACAATATTGGCTCTCTCCCTGCTGTAGTGCCGGTGTAAGTTGTAGTGTGTTCCTCTTAATGAGGCCTCTAGTAATAAACAAAACTAATCCTGGCAACTCCTGGTGGCCTGACTTGTTGTTATTCTGAGGTAATATTTAGTTTGGCTATGGCATTAAATCCTGTCTGTGCTGAAGTGTTTTGGGGAAGATGGACGAGAGAGGTTGAGAGAGAGGGAGGGAGATGAGAGAGGGAGAAAGCTGCTTTGTGGATTTAACAGTGAACCACAGAACACACCGTCTGGTATTTTTGAATTATGCTAAGCTGCATTTGCCGTAGGCTTGGCGTAGGGTACATTTATGAGCCCGGTGTGGCAGCTCATATTCGCTCTGGACCCGTGGCTGAGAATTCCCTGAATCAACACACACAAACACACACATACACACATGCACACCTTTCTTATACGGTCAGGGATGTGGAGGGGATGAGGGAGGGGGTCTCCGGCTCAGACAGACCTCTAATTCCAGCAGATCCGCTGATTAAAGACAAAATCTTTGAAAGCACAGACAGCCCTTTCCTCATGGCGACCCCCACTTTTCTAGAAGAGGACAGCCTACTTCTTTGTGCCAGTGACATCCCTGACTACACTCACAGCTTGCAACATTTGATGTATTTTGTTCACCAGCGTGTTTTTCCTCAGTATAACTTCCTCTATAATATCACCTGATAAAGTAAAACTAAGATCATTAGAAAGGGTAGCCAATTTCTTTGTTTGTTGGAAGGCTTTGGTGTGCAAAAATCGTACTTCCAAATTCTGTGCAAATGGTACAGAGTGGTGGTAAAGAAGCTCTAACAGTGTTTGCGTTACTAGTTAACTAATATTAAAGTAACACTATTTTTCTTTGGTTGTTATTGTTAGTAGTGAGAGAGTAGGGTAGACATTGGTTGATGTGTAATGTCTTTCTTAAAAAAATGATAAAATGCAATAATTAAATAATACTGTAGTACTGTAATAACTGTTGATAGAAAAATGTTTGGCTCAATAAAATATTGCTGCAACTTTTGGATTTCTGTCCAGCCATCTTAAATGGTTATGAAAAAAATCTATTATAATCTGATAAACATGGTTGTTTTAGTCTGTTAAATGTCAACAAAAACTGTGTAAAACATGGATGTAGTGGGGTTTCTTTAAAGATATGTTTAAGCCCAATTCCTTGTCAGAAACACAGACTCAACCTAACTTTCAATTAACCAAGGATCAGGCAAAGAGGTGGAGCTAAGGCAAACAGCTACAACTCAACCACCTGTCAATCAACAAATCAACCCTTACCAAAAAGAAGTGAATTTAAGTGTACTTCAGGTATATTGTTTTTTAAACGAAGTATGCTTTCAGTTTTCTTTTTGTGGACTTTTCAGAGATAAACTTAACAAAGTTAATGTTAAGTATACATGGCTTTTACTAAGAATTATACCAAAAGTCTAAATATATTAAACTATACTTATACATAAACTTTTGATCAAGATATACTTAAGTATGTATTTCTGCCTTTGTTTTAAGTATAATTGGTCTGTGAATACTTCCATATATCTTTTTAGGAGTATACTCTTAAAAAGAGCAGTACAAGCCAAGTATACAGATATATACTACTATTGAAATAATAGCATAACAAAAAATAATTTTAATGATGTTTCGAGTCAGCGCACAGGTAGCCAAGTGGGTTAAGGCACACCTCATATTAAGCACTGTGGCCCTCCGGTGGTCACAGGTTTGATTTGTGCTGTATGCCACTATGTCCTACCCCCATTGAAGTGCCCCCCCAATAAATAAGTTAGTTAATAAAGGTATGCTTCAGAGTGTACTTCTATAAACTAAAAGGGGGACTAGAAGTTTATTTCTAGTAAACTAATAGTATACCAGGATGTTATCTTTTAAGTATTCTTCAAATATACTTAAAAAACTAAATTGGGCCAGTTTAGTCCCAAGAAGTTTACTTGTATATATACTGATAGTGTATTTGTATTAGTGTAAAACGAATACTTTGGAAAGTATACTAAAATTAACTCAAGTGTACTTCATGAAATGTACTTGAGATAATTTTTTGTTTTGGTAAGGGCACTCAGCAAGTACGCAAGTTGATGTAAGACCCTGGGGGATTTTTTATTTTGACAGATATTTTCTCATTTTTCCCCAGGTGTCAAGTCCTTGTGCTAAGCTAATCTCACAGCCCATGTTATAGATATGGAAAAAGAGATCATTGTGCCCATCTAAGACTGTGCAAGAAAGCAAACAACTTCATAATATTTTACTGCGCAGGCGTCACATTTCTGCCACCAGTGTTTTCTGGTAATTCTAATGCAGCTTGTAATGAAAATGACAGCTCACTGTGCTGTAATATGCAATACTTATGTCGCCTCACTTGCCTTTTTCCTACAATCTAAGCCAATGCTAGTTTTTCACAGCACCCTGTGAATATGCAGGACAAGTTGTGGTCGGACTCTGATGTTTGCTGTTATTTTTTCCCCCCAACACTGCTGAGTACCAGAGGTCAAAGGTTACAGGGTCACAGCTGAAAATAGGGTTCTGTGTAAGCAGGGAGGGGTCAGGTTCCCTTAAGCCGTTCATGTGCAAGGGTCAGTTGGGGTGAACGTATGAGGGTCAAAACCGGTTAAGAGTGCAATCCTGCGAGTATTGTCAACACACACAGATGCTGTTAGAGGGTCAGGTTGTCAGAGGCTCTGTCCTGAACTTTATCGATCTAATGCATAAGAAAACACAGGGAAGACTGCATGCAGACACCCTCACATGTGCACACAAATCAAGAGGGACAATAGTGAGTGTTTGTTCTGAGTCTGTGAAGGGGGTGGGCAGACTCCATCGACCCGCTCTTTCTCTGCTCACCATGTTCCCTGGCTGGATGAAAGAGGTCCAGTCTTGGGCTGCTGGACAGAGACAGAGAGGGGTTTCTTCATGTTATGTAATTGCAGCATTGTGTTAGCCCTCTACCCCATACTTGAATAAGGAAATGATCAACCTGTTCCTGTGATGCAAACTGCTCAGATTCCAAAGACAAAGTCCACATGTACAGCCTAGAGTGAAAAGATGAAGTCGAGTACTTACAGAAAATACCAAATGGACTTAGTGTCTCTTTGAATTTGTCCAATTCTGAATGCAAACAGTCTATGAGCTATGCAGAGTAATCCCTTTAAATTCTTTTTTTTTAAGTGAACAAGGATGTAGCTTAATCACCTTGTTAGGAGAATTACAGCTCATTCCAACAAAAAGCATCTATTTTTGAAAGACCTGATACATGATTCAGCAGTTTACAGAAGCACATAGCCCTAATGTGGGCCTTTATGTTTCATTATCAATAGTAATCAAGTCACAAAGCAGTTTTTCTGTGAGATGAATACCCACCCGGTTTTTAACATCATTTACTTAGATTTTAAAGATTTTTTTTTAGAATCTTAAAGGAACTCTTCATCCATAAGAATAGAAAAGATGTTCATTATGCAGTAAAATAAAGACCTTTTTAACCCAATGTTGTCTAATGTGTGACCCCATGTAAAGCTTAATATTATCCCCTTAAAAGGATATTCCAGAGTAAATTTAGGGTCAAACATACTGTAACACCGAGTTATACATCCCCTCTGGAGAGATGAATGTTGCCGACTGCTTGCTTCTCTAGTTATACCAACTTTAGTAACGACCGCAGGATAGTAATACACAGCAGTCTACGTCTACACTCACAAACCTCAACCAAAAAGCCACTCTATAGCCACAAGTAATGCTAAGAACAGCACCTAACTTAATCAACAGTACATGTAGGATCCTAGCCATAGTGCTAGCCACCAAACATCTTTTTAGCTTTGCCTGGTTTCTTCAGCAAAGAGACCAAACACAACATGCCCATGGTGTGTTTGACCCAAAGGTTGCTTTCACACCTGACCAAGCGGACTCGGTTCGATCGGGGAGCTGAAAGTCGCAACATTGTTGCATTTATCACTTGTTTCGGTTCTGCTTTCACACTGTGATTTCTAAGGCGCACCGAACTTTCCGAGCACCATCACGTGGTTGAAAGGGGTGCTTGTCAAAGTAGGAGGGGTATGTAATCGCAAGGATTACAAACAAGGGTGGACTAGCCGTCTTGTGTTGTGCTTTGTCACATTATTTTATGGAATGCTACAACATTAGTCAAATGCAACTGTTCCTATAATGCTATCGTAGCTTGTCAGGGATTGATCCTGTTATTTTTCTAACTTTGACGATCTAACATGTGACGACATATGAGCTCAGAGTTTAAGGACTGTAACTGTTGGTAGTTGTGATTTGATTTTGTTTAAATATGCCAAATTGTGAATTTATGGGTTATTGTTGTTCAGACAATTGAGCTAAGCTAGCTAGCAACTGCTAATGTCAGCTGTCACTTGTTGCCATGGCAACAAGGGACGCCGTGCTTCCTCTACCCAAGATGCACTGCGTATAACGTCATTACGTACCTTTGGTCCTGTGTTTAGTCCGGTGAGCTTTCACACTATCCTGGCTGGGCCATCCTGTTGCGTGAATCACTTGCCGTTCCTTCCCACAACTTTGCAAAGTCGGCAGAAGTCAACTGCAGAATTAACGGCGTTCTGAATGAACGGCGCTTTGAAAAGTCCCGCAGCATGTGTTAGACCTCACCATCTACACATGGACCAATCAGGGGCTGCCTTTCCCTGTTGTGCGGGGAACAGTGGAAACACAGTCACTGATTGGCCCAGTTATTTTCTGATTGCTAATACACGCTCCCGATTGGCCGAAGTCCAGACTGTTGTGGGAAGGAACGGCAAGTGATTCATGCAACAGGATGGCCCAGCCAGGTTACTTTTAATGCACTTATTTTTTTGCAGGTCTTACTGCTTAAAAGAGCCACATTTTCATTGAGTGTCTTTACAAACTATCAGTTTTTCAACCTGAAGTGAAACTCCTGATGAGCTGGTGGCTCATGTTTCTGCTGCTCCTCATTCTTACACGTGCTTATTAAGCTAGTTATGGATCTTTAGGATGATTTAGCAGCTTCTTTAATAAACACATATGTGTGATTAATTAAGTCAAAAGGCTTAGTGCATCTGGCCTCCACCTAGAATGACCCAGAACACACCTCTGTGTCAGCATGGAAAGCTTGGGAGTGTCTCCAGAACCTTGGGGATGACATCACATATTGATCATGTTGCTTATTCATCAATGACTCATTCATGGCGCTTACACATGTGCTCAGCATTAATCAATGTCCTCTTATGAGGGCAACAAATATATACAACGTTTGCAAGATGTGCTACATGACAATAAAATAATGTGTAAATAAGACAAACATAAAGGAAAGACAAATGCTAAATTAGCTAAACAGTTGAAAAAATTGTATAAATTGCATTATATTTTATTGCAATACTCAATGTATTGCAAAATGTTAAAAATCACAATAATGTCATATTGTGGCCCAAGTATTGCGATAACATCGTATCGTGGGGCAACTAGTGATTCCCACCCCTATCCAATACCTGAAAAAGAGACTGAAACCCTGTGTGTCATCCACCTCCTCTTGTATGAAATCATCATCCAGCCACCAGAGGGAACAAAGTGTGGTGATACTATCTAAACAGACTCAACTTGTTGACCTTGAAAATTAACTTGGATAAACGCAATATTGATTTTCTGTGTGCAGATTCGAAGTCCAGTTGTAAACCTTGACAACAGGAGAGAGTTGTTGGAAGGATTGTTTTTACAGCTGTGACAGAAAGACGTCATTCAGGTCATTTTTGTTTGCATAAATGTGTGTGTGTACCTGTACCTGGTCACTTCTTTGTGAGTGCACTGGATGTGTGTGAATGTTTGTTTGCATGCATGCCTCCAGTCTTCTCTGGGCTGCTGCTGCTTACTGTGTAAATAGAGGGAGGACCCATGGGGTGAGCAAGAGGGTGAAAGAGAGAGAACCCTGTGGTCTGGACAGATCTGCTGGATTACGGGCAATCTCTGCTTGATCCAGGTCAGACAAATTGCAAACTGAGGGGGGAGAGAAAGCAGCAACAGCAGCAGCAGGCGGTGACCTCTGGCACAGTGACTGTACAGTGAATTGCTCGCTCCATGGCTATGGAGGAAGTGATAGAGGAATAAAGCTGTGGATTTACAGCTGCTAACCAGCTGGGCAGATTGATGGGACAATGTGGACAGGAACTTGGGTAGATGGGGTGGCTGATGTGTGTGCTCTGCCAGTGTGTCTCTGTATAGTCTATAGGATCTTAAATCTTTCAAAGCAATACAAAGAGCTATGTTGCAATCACATTGTGGACACTTACAGCTTGTCTGCACTACCAAGGCCTCTTAAGATGAGATTTCTTTTTGCTTCTTCTGGTAATGGAGATATCGGGGGTAGACATTTAAAAAAAAAAAAAACTGTTTATTTGCACTTATACTGTTAATTTTCAGATTTGTAGTGCAGTTTATTGCAATGACAAGATAAACTGATAAAACTTAACTAATTAAGAATTCCCTTTGGAAATTTCAATCAAAGAATACAAGTAATAGTTGATCCTTTCAGACATTTTTTCAAGTTGTTTTTTTTGCTTTGTCAGGACAGAGAAGAGAGATAGAACGTGTCTGTCTCTCAGAGAGTGGGGGGTAGTGGGGGGTAGCAAAGGGTCCCAGCTAGGTGTTTGAACCAGTGACTGGTGTGACGAGGACTGCAGTATAGCCTCTATGGGAGGTGAGCTTTGACTGTTTAGCAAAATTGCCGCCCAATTTCAGTCATCTAAAAAAAATCACAATCATGATGTAGTTTCAGCGTTATTGTGAGAGTGTAATACTTTTTATTGATCCATATTATGAACTGTCTGTGTTCTGTTATGACATGGCAAATTGAAAGGGATATTCCAGCGCAAATTTTGGTCAAACACACTGTTACACTGAGTTAGACACTCCCTAGAGAGATGAATGTTGCCAACTGCTTGTTTCTCTAGTCATACCACCTTCAGCAACGACCGTACGATAGCAATACACAGCGGTCTACGTCTACACTCGCAAACCTCAACCAAAAAGCCACTCTATAGCCACAAATAATGCTCAGAACAGCACTAACTTCATCAACTGTACATATAGGGTCTCAGCCATAGTACTAGCCATCAAACATCTTTTTAGCTTTGCCTGATTTTTTTTGGCAAAGAGACTAAACACAACTCACCTATTCTCTTCCAGCAGCCGCTTGTTTGTGGGGGAGCCCTGATGAGTTGATCACCAAGTGCAGCGGATCATTTCCACGAAGTAATAATCATCATGATTATCAGACGCGGTAGTTCTTCTGCCTTAGAATCTCAGTCTGATTGCATTTCCATGAAGTAATGATCATAAATGTTCTTCCTTGAGCTGCGAAACTCTGCTGCACTTGGTGATCGACTCGTCAGGGCTCCATAACTTAAATTTACACCGGAATATCCCTTTAAGTCTATATCCTGTATTCTTGAAAGCTGTGTTTGACAGTTATTGGTGAAAATCCCCTGAAAGAAACATATTCCAGCTTATTAGGTCCACTTACGCCAGATCAGAATAATTGCTCGATATAAAAAGGTTCTTCACTGTCTGAGAGACTGTGTGAGTAAATAGTCCAACATCGTCAAAATAATGTTCTGTTGTATAAAAGTTAAAACACTTTTTTATCATCTACATTACATACTATTGCTAAAAGATTCAGAGCACTTTAGGAAATGTCTTTACAAAGGAACAAGGCTGAAAACCAAATCTTTGGACCCTCAGACAGGGTTGTTAAAAACACGCATGATTCTGTATTGGAAATCACTGCATGGGCTCGAAATCACTTACAAAACCCACGGTCTGTGAGCAGATTTCAGTTAAAACTGTACCATGCAAAGAGGAAACCTCTCTGAAAAACAATCCACACAGTGCCTGAAATATGATTTTACCTGGGCTTGTCAGGTGCATGTGACTAATATTAAGTGTGAAAAGATACTACTTGACCAAATTTAGACAAATAGACCCAGTCAGATTTGAGCTTTTGCAGTATGACACTGCATTTTTAAACCATAACCATAATCATATAACCATAATCTCTCATTGATTGTACGGGGAAATAACTGAACAAAAGCCTAAGGTTTCGTAGAGTATCAAGACTTTCTTTGGCACCAAATAACTAGTTTGCCTGGAAAATATAACAGACCATTTTTTACATGCTATGAGAACACACTAACCCACATGCTCCCACTTTGATCCTGCGGCACAGACAGACCCCCACCTTCCACCCAGAGCAGCATGCTGTCGACTGCAGACTGGGAAAGACTAGAGAGCAGGGGGGGGGGCATGTGGGAAGTGTGCAACTAGGTCACTGTCAATCCTGTCATAAGCTTGAATAAATGATAAAAATGCACCCAATTCTGTTTTTAGTCAATATGAAGCACGTGAAAATATCTCTCACATATTTCCGGTGAGAAGAGCACAAAGAGGGAGAAAGATCATTTCAGGGAGAAAGTGTACCAGTGAAACATGTAACGGCTGATTTATCCTGGCACTGAGGGAGAGATTGGCGAGCACTGGGTATGAGCTTTTGTTGAGCCTCAGCAGTCGTCATGGTACCAGTGGCATGAGGTGCGCATGATGGGGTGGGTAACTTGGGGGGTGGAAGGGTTGCTGGCTTGTCTGTGATTATTTCGAGCAGTGCTATTCAGGAATCAAGTGTGAGAGAGATGCACACTTGGCTGTGGGGGATCAAAGTGTTGCCAAAAAAATAGGCTTGAACAAGAAATAAGGGGTGAAGCTGGGATAGGATTGGAAATATAGGTAGTTGTGGATGAAATGGGTGAAATTGAGGCAAGAAGAGGGTAAACGCTGCTTTTATTTGTATGCAGTCAGCAACCTTCAGTGGAAAACTACCAGCACCCCGATCTAGGAGCCCCGCTTTCAAGAACCTTGAGACCACTCAGCTTGCAGCCTCAATAATTTCTTCACGTATTCCAAAATCACAGAAAAGCCTCAAACAAATATAAAACTCATCAGAATACCCACATTTGTTCAGTAACACTTTGTCATCTGATTCCCAATCCAGTCTCCCTGCTTCACAGTTGTCTCTCTCCTCACCAGCACACTGTTCAAGGCTCAGCTTGTCTCACCCACACACTCCGAGACTGTTAAAGACAGAGCAGGCGGCGGAGGAGGGAGGCAGGGAGGGTTATTGGAAGGAGGAAGAGAGGGAGGGGGCGTGGTGCTGGACAACAGCAACAAAGTGCTGCAGCAGGAGGTGGGAGAGGAATAACAAACACTTTAAAGGGAAGAAACACACACACTGGAAAAGGAGGCATGTGAATAAAAGAGCTGCCTGGTGGGCTCTGGCTATCATCAGTGAGTGTATGAGAATAATAGCAGCCATGTTCTCCTGCTGTGCATGCGTGTTTCAGTCTCAGGCTGACTCCATCAGGAGGTTAAGAATAGAGATATGACGATCACATGGGGCTGTTGAATCCAAAACCCTCACTCCCTCTCTTTCTTACTCTTTCTCATTAACATCATGTGATATTTATAACTTGCATATAGGAGCAAACTTTACAAATTATTCATGAGGACGAGAAAGCTCTCTGTGTTACATCATTAGCGCCTGCTCTCATTTTTTCCCTGCATGTCTCACTCAAATTTGTTCTTATCTCTTTTAACTATGGGTTTATTTATAAGAAATGGTGTACTTGTAACAGCTGTCAGTCTTTTTAAATAAGAGCCTCAATGTCAAAGTTAACAGAGGTGGAAGTTGAGCCCTTTCAAAGAAGACATTAAGTTTCTCACAACATGAAAAGGAAAATCGTAAGCATAATCAATAACATTAAAAATAGAAATCCATTCAGGTGCTTCATTTCTAGGAGCCAGTTGACTGACTGGCGTGGTTTACTTGGACTCTAACAGAAAGGAGCCATTAAACATATTAATTGCTCTTGTGCACTTCAGTACACCGGCTGAGGAGGGTTATTTTGGGTCCGTGGTCAGGTGACTTCATAACATCATCTTCTGCCAGAAGACCTTATCTTTCAATCAGAGGTTGGGGTGGCAGCATAACTCGTGATACATACCTGGTACATGGGTCATGACAACAATGATATCCTAATACAATGGTTGAAAGATTGCCAGACAATCTTGCCATGTATTATTCTTAAGCTAGAAGATGGATATTTGGCACCACCTTTACAATAGGACTAGATATAGAGTATATCTTGTCCTGTAGATGGGTCAGTTTGTTCCATGACTGTCACCTTTTGATTTAACCAGTCAGCATACCAGTAGTTGGACTTCTTACAAAGTGGCAGTACTCATTTCTGTCCTATACATATTAAGGTTTCTCGTGCTGAAACATTATTCATATTGGTGCATTATGTGACACTGCTGTCCTTTCATGGATGGTACATGATGCCCACATGTCTGTTTCTGCCAGTGACATATCAGCCACTTTTTGAAGTAGCTTTTTCAATGAATATATTTTGGAGAAATTAGCATGTTTTTCAGGTAACTTTAACTGACAGTAGACATTTAAAATGTTGCACAAATTATTTACTGATGCTGGGCACATGGTACACAGTCAAATTAAATAAGACAAAAGTATTTTTCCATGTCAAGCACTGATTGTATCACAAAAGTTAGGAAAATGATGTATTGGTATTTTGTCCCATCTCTCTACAAAAGCATGGGTGCAGTAAAGGCTGGCTTCATTGCTGGGTTAACAAGTACACTTAAATAGGACAGGCAGAGACTTTATAAACTTTATTAGTAGTACCTGCACTTTCTCATCATGACTACTCCAAGTGTCTGGAAGCTTAATGTCATGTATATTTTGAAAGGCATACTTTTCGTTATGAATGTACCGGAACAGTTCAATGTGTTATATATTTTCCTCATTAAATCTGTCTGAACACCATCTTCTCACTGTCTGTCCATTGTGGTTCAGATTAGGGATAACACAAGGTGATCACAGTGTTGATACAGACTGTAGCTCCAACATCTTCATTATCAATTCATATACTGCCTATTTTTACGAAATACTTATGGGATGATCCAAAGTAACTACCTAATTTCTTAAGGCTCCTGTGGGAAACTTTTGGTAAATATCAATTTCTGTGCCCCCCCCTACAGACAGAGCAGACTTTGCTTATCTTGTCCTTTGTATACTTGAGAAACAATCTTATCTTGCTGTCATATAACAGTGAATTTATCATTTCTTTTGAATGTTTGTTGTGTAAACTATAAGAAACAGCTGTTCTTGCAACTGTGCTTGGCTGGCTTCTGACTCCTCATAACCATTTCAGGCATTTGAGACTAGGGTATAAAAACCGTCAAGCATTTTAATGATTGTCTTGTTTGCTTTTAGATATGATAAGACATCAATCTGAATTGAAGCCTATTTCAGACATTAAAAAAATCCCATACGAGCTTTAAACAGTGATTTAATACAACATAACTTTCTTAGTCTATATGTAAAATGAAACTCAGAAAAAGGATACAAATTGGACGCCATTTATAAAGGCCACAGTGTTTGCATCACTAGATTCAGTCCTCTACATGCCCATGCTAGCCATACATTGCTCCGTTTTTTTAATGCCATTTTTACCAGAGAGAGGCTAAATATATTTTTATCTGCATTTTCCAAATTAAAATACTGACAGTGAGCCACACCATGAGATCTGTACTTGTTTACATCCAGGTAGTAGAGCATTAGCATTAATAGCAGAAGCTATAGCCCAAAGCTATAGCCCAAAGCTACAAACCCAGACCAGTTACAGACTTGGACACAATACAAAGGATGCATGTCTGTCCCAAAGTAATGAGATAATTCTCTTAACCAGCTCGTAACTCTGCATGGTGCCAACTAGTGAGTGTGATAATCAGTTGACTGTCCAAAAGATGTGAAAATTGACGGCCCTAAAATCTGAGAGGCAAAGGCAACAACATAAAGTGTTAAGGTTAAAGTTTCTAATAACAATGCATTGTTTTAAATTGACTTATTTTTGCATCTCTAAATGTCTCATGTGAACATCCATCTGAAAGCCCCGTCTTTCTCTCTCAACAGCAGCATCTGTCTTTGGCTTTTGCTGTCAATGGAGTAAATGTGCCACGTGACCCCCCTCTCAACCTTAAGGCAGCAGTTTATGTGATGCTATACAACAAGGAATACTCAAGGCACTTTTTTTGCACAGATAGAAATATAAACACCATTAGTTTTTCAGTATTTTCCCCCCAAAATAAACACATAAAATCTTTGCTGACAGTTGACTTGTCGTTGAAAATCAGCAGGGGACTATTTGGCTGTTTTCCTGGGAGAGGTTAAAAACTGATTTCTTTATTATAGACTATCTCGTTCCTATTGTGTAAACTAGATAGGACTTTTTAGTAGTGTGAGTGCATTCCTGTGATCTCATGTGTTTCTATAGGCTTTGGGTATCCTTACATATAACTTCAACACTCACACACAAATGTCCAGTCCAACAAAACTAATCCCCCAGCTTCACAAGTGACTGCAGACAGGCCTACTTCCCTCGTACACTTGGTCTCCTGCTCTCACCCACTTTCATCCATCGACTTGCATGTCATCTTTTCAGGATTAATTTAATTGAATTCATAAATTAATGATAGGAGTTATTGTCCAGCTGTAAAAAAATCGATACATGCCTTTTATCTTCCAGTCTCTCACTCTTTCATGCTGCGCCTTGTTCATGATGAAACAGAATGGCCCATTGAGTGGTGTTATCGCTCACGGAGATTATGGGATATCAGAGGCAGCTGCAGTTCTGTTGAGTGGACACAGGAGGGCGCTCTGTACCAGTGTGTCACCTCCTTTGGCTCCCCTGTCAAGTTGCTGGATGGGAATTTTCCATGCACCCGGCTGAATTCATGCAATTCTGCACATGATTTTAATTTTTTCCTTTTGCCCTGGTCACTGGGCGTTCATCCAGCACGTTTGTGTGTGTGCGTGTGTCTGTGCGTGCGTGTGTGTGTTAATGTGGGTCTGTATGTGTGTTGATCTGTCTGCCTTTGAATCTGTGTGTGTGTGTGTGTCTGTGTTTACATGTCTTGAGAGATTTATGGCTGTGAGCATGCAGAATTTAGAGGCATCTGCGGATCAGGTCACACAGCATGAATAGCCCTGGTGGCTGCAGTCCAGACCCCGGTCTGAGGTAGCCCCTATTAGGATACAAACCACACAGGCTCAACAGCCGGCTTAACCAGCTGGAATACACAAACACAATATTAGGGACACACAGTCCACATCAGATTAGGAAATATTGTGCAACTATTGATGTGATGATCAGTGGGAGTTCAGGTGAAAAACCAGAAGCTTTTCTTAGTTTTGATGATCAGTTAGTTGTTTAAGTAAGCTGATTTATTTATTTATTTTAGCTCTATCTGAAAAAAGTCAATATTGGCAAATTGTCAAGTGATAGTCCACTTGAAACTGATTTTGTACCACTGACTGAATAAGATAAACTCTTTGGAGGCTGTATTTTAAAGCTGCCGTAGGGAGTTTTTAAGTTGTTGTACAATAGCTAAAATGAATAATAATGCTTCCTAATGCTCTACAAAAGCAAAGAAGACTACTAGCAACATGATTTATCATTTCTATCTAGTCTTTTTTAATCCCTGTCACCACTGACAGTGGGTAAGTGTTATTTTTCCTTCATACAGCAATTATCAGCAATGTTTGAAACATTTTAAACATGTCCAAAAATTTCACTCTAAGCCAGAATTAGTTTATCATTTTATCTTTGAACAACAAAACAACATTTTCTTAGAGCTGAATATTGACAATTAGCTTAAATGTTACACATTTGGGGTAAAAAACTGAGGTTTTGATGGACAAACATGCAGTGTTACACACACACAGTAGTCACTTCAGAAGTGCGCCTCATTCATTCAGGACCCCACACTTTGAGACTTGAACTTCGCTGTGTCAGCACCTGATGGATCGTTTCCCATTGCAGCCATTGTGTGTCTCTGCTCACCCAGTGCTGTTGCTTCAAGCTGTGCCCACTGCCATGTTGGCTCAGTCCGGCTGTGGTGTTGTTTCTGCGTGTGTGGTATTGTTACAGGCCTAGTATGCAGCGATGGAGGGTATTGTGCTCTCCTCTCATGGGTATTGTCCTGAGCTGATGTATGTGTGCTTGTTTATGTTACAGGCCAGTTTGTCAGGACGGTGACAGTTTCACGCTGCGAGACCTCTGCGTTCCCACAGTCGTTCACCTCTGACCCCGGCTCTTTTGCTGGCTGGAGTGTGAGTGAGTGAGTGAGTGTGTGTGTGTGTGTGTGTGTGTGTGGTTGAGACACGGAAGGAGAGCATGTCTGCATCTGAGATTGACATGCAGTGTTAGTTAAAAAAACTGCAGAAGTGGTTTTGCTTCAGAGTGTTTACTCAGGGGCAGTCATCACGGAGAGCACTGCGTCTGCTTGAAACCAGACACACACATTGTTTTTTTTTTTTTTTAACACTGTGTTGTTGCACACAAAAATGTACATGGGTGCCGAAAAAGTTTTAACACTATGTTGCTTTTTGTTGTTTTCTGAGTCAACATGTAGCTTCAATTTAAGACTCTGTATATCAACATTATTTATTTATTTATTCTTCTTTTCTGTACATACTGATACTGCTGGAATTTTAATTTCCAAGAAGAACCAATCAAATTCTTTCTAATCTAATCTAGTTCATAGATACACTTTAATACATAGATTTTTTTTTGTGTAAAAGATGGAGCATTTAACCCTTAGGACCTCCTGTGTACATTTTTTGTTCTTTCAGATGGGTTTTTCTGCGTCATTTTGGAAAGGAGGGCCTGAAGGCTACAGAATTTGCTTTTAAAGTAAAAGCAGCATACTTAGTTCAGCCATGCTAAGGTTACTGACTTGTCAAAAATAATGTGCAGCTTTGCAATAGAAATACTAATTTCTTAGTATTCATTAACTGCACTTCAGGCCAGTACTTGCAACTTGATTCTTGGAAACAAAACAAAACAACAACAACTATGTTTCAGGATGATGTTCCCTCCTGCTTAGCACCTTCAGGATGATCCTCCACTGTATTTATGTTTCACATGATCACATTGATGGTATTTATGTATTGATGTTGCTGCCAGCTGCCATAAAACCTTCAGTCTTGTAGGTGTAACCAGATAGTGTGCCAAAATTCCTCTGATGATATTGATCCTCCTCACATGCCAACCAGACTGTAGTCCCCTGAGGACATATAGCTGCCTGACAAGGTTGACAGAGAGTGGCTGGACGATATATACTTGACCAGATAACTTATAATGTCACGTGCAGTGAGGTTTAAATAAAGATATAGAACAAAAAAAATGGCTGAGGCATTCATTGCTCTTTGGTGTTTAGATCTTTCCCTGGGAAATATATATACAGTATATATATCAGAAACATAAACTTTAAACTGGTTGGTACTAAAGATACAGTCGTAAAACAAAGAACATAAGTAAATTTTATGATAACGTTATAACAGTTTTGTAGTTTTACTACTAACCCTGTTCATTTTATTGTGATCATTGTAAAAATTTGTAAGGCCAAACACAGAATGGTGACGTGCACAGGATAAACACTGATATCTTGTTTAAAAGTTAATTATGGCTCATAAAAATATTTTACAAATCTAGCAATTAATAAGAGTGTGATTTTTCTTCAGCCAAGTTTCAACCTGCACTGCTGAGAAGTACATTGACATTTTATTTAAAAAACTGATTCATTGCATTAGTCCATCTGAAATTGGACCTGAAAGTCCATGTAAACTTGAAAGTCCAACAGAAATTGCAGCAAATCAAACTTCTCATAGTTGAATTAACCTGGCCTAAGCGTTCTGCATGAGCTCCAGAGTTTGCATGCTGGGTTTCAAACCAGAAATTTTATAGAAAAAGTGTGTCGTTAGAAAACTGAGTGATAAACAAAACCCCAACAGAAAAAGAAAAAGATAAAGAAATAGGGAAGGAATTTCATTTAAAGGTACAGGGCTGTAGAAGTGGCGGTGTTTTGATTGCTCAGTATACATCCAGTTAGCATCTAACCTATATGTTTGTTTTGCTACATAAAATGTCAACCAGATCCACTAAGCTGAAAGAGAGTGGCGGACATGGAAATAGAGCCCTCAAACGAAAATACTTCCACACAGCCGACATCACTTCTAGTCCTTGCTACTTTGTTAGTACATTAGTCCACACTGTTGTTGTGATTATGTGGGTTGCATGTTAGATCTGGGCGCTGCTAGATAGAGGTGCCGGAGTGTAGTCCAAAATGGACTGCTTACCGGAGTGCTGATATCTAAGATTTTAGATGTAGGCCGATGTAATCTGATTTTCTGCTGATATCGGACCAATATCCAATATCAATGTCAGATCGGGACATCCGTAGTTAAATTGCACTAAGTAATCAATCCTGGTATTTGAATGACGTAGTACTACACATGTGCAGTTATCCATCACTGACAAGCTCAGTCATCTTGGATCTCAGCCTGAGCCATGATCTCATCAGCTTATAATTTTGTCTTTGAGCCGTTTTCACAAACTTTCATTGTTGATAAATTTAGTTTGGACTGAATTTAGTAAAAGAGCTTCCAGCCTTGCTGCCCCCTCTGCTTAGAGCACTCTGAAGATTGAACTGAAACTCTCTGGAGGTCATTCTACTTTGAACTTTCCGGGACCGAGGGACAGGGAGTGGGAAACTACTGAACAGTGCCTTCGTTTTAAATCTTTAAATTGTTGTTGTGCCGTTGTGTTACATCTCCTGCACTTCTTATTGAAAACACTGTTGCATCTCTAAAATTGAATGTATTAATCTATGCTGCCACTTTTATGTAACTTTTTGAATGACGTGCGGCTGACTTCTTGGCAACGTCACTCTTGTGAAAGAGATCCTGATCTCAATAGGTTTTATCTGGTGAAGTAAAGGTTAAAAAAAGAAGAAAGAAATACATTATAAGCAGCAAAGTGTAAAATCAACCCAGTTATCTGAACCACATTGCTCACTTGGCGCATGCTCAGCTACACAGTGCAACTTTTTCCAGATGAGACTGTTGAATTCCTCATCAGGGCTGGGTGATATGGCCTCAAATCAATATTACGATATTTTGATATTATATTTTGATAACAACAAATAGACAATAACTACTTCACAAGCTGCTCACCCCCTCCCACATCAGCTTTGTCTACTTCAGCTGCTGCTACAACTTTTGGACCGTCTTCCATCTCCTTTCCCTCTTTGGTATGGATTGGATGGGTTATTTTTTTAACACCAAATATATTGACATGGGCAAAATGATGTTGGTTATTGACATAAGTTTTGGTATTTTCAGTTTATTGCCCATCTCTATTCCTTGTAACAGCTGAGATACAAGTGAGGTCCAACTTGCTGCTGCTTATGTGCTTACTGCAGGTGTGGAATTTCACACATCCTGCTGGGGGTCTAATGCTTATTAATGTATGTTTCTTTTAGAATAAGATAGTTCTTATAGTACATATAGTACTTGTGATTTTTTCCTGTAACCACCGTATAAATGAATTAACTGTGTTCTGCATACTAAAAAGTTCATGATATGACCATCCTGTTTCTGCAGTCAACTAATTACCCCATAAAATCATTAAGCAGTTACTTTGATGTCAGCAAACACTTAAGGTAGTTGTCCTCACTTAATCTCTCAATCACTCTGTTAACTGAAACCAAGACATGCACATGCATTTATCTTGAACGCTGCCAAGGAGTATATGTAAGTGTTGTATTGGCAGCTATTTTGGGGAATGAATGCAGCCCATCAGCATGTTTATTACACTCTGCCTCTCCTCTCGGTGTATTTGTCACACTAGTCTATATCTGCCTGTCTGTCTTTGTGTATATGTGTGTGTATATGAGTTTGTGTGAATATAAACCGTGACACCAGTGTGGTGTGTTGATTTGGTCACTTCAGACGCTGGTATTTAACCAAAAGAAGACTCACGTGTCAAAGAGGAAATGCTGATGTTCTCCTTTTCTTTTCTTCTTTTTTGTGTGTTTGACAGTTCAACGGTTTCAAAATCAGGACTGAAAAAAAAAGAAGGAAACTTCATCTCTAAGGATCAAAACAAGTGCACAGAGTTGTTTACCCTCCTGACACACTTGCATTACATGTCCCAGCACTGTAATTGGATGAGATACTGTTACATCATGTCGTCACACCTTGTGGGTTTATTAGACCCCCCGGGCTGGCCACCCACTTTCCCTGACGCACGCACACACACAAAAATACACATGGACACACACTGCCTTATACTCACCACTCCTGGAATGTTATTATCCCACATTACCGAACAGCTCCACTTTTTACTGGCATCTTCTGTCAGTGCAGAGCATGTAAGCATTTTTGAGATACTTTACTGGCTTGTTTTGAAGAAGTCTGCAGAGTTACAAAGTGGAACTTGGTTACTGAGATCATCATATAACATACAAAGACGGCCTCTGTTTGCCAAGCCCCTCTGGTTCATGAGCCATTCAAATATTTAACTTTGAGTTACGAGAGTTACGTGAAATTAAAACACATTTGATCTGCTGAACATGATCATGAAATTTAGTTTCCTCTTACAGAATGACACAGAAATTCCTTATCTGAAGTTAGCATACTTTGAACAAAAATTGTAAGTAGAGGCTTATGCTTCATGTGAATCCTGTAAACCTGTGATTATCAGTCTTGTAATTTCAGGTCCTTGTTTAATCTAATATGTGTTAATTCCCTTGTCCTTTATTTGGAAAATGTAGGTTTGAAATTTTAGTTGGTGGCTGTTGATTAACCGTTTTTTCTTTCATGGGCACTGTGAACAGTTCTCATGTTATGCTGGTTCTGGTGACCCCTATGATAGAGACAATGGACTGCATTTTTCATGAGCACCACCACCTGCTGTCATAAAAATGTGACAATTACTTACTCCCTTCATGGGAAAAACAACTTTAAAAAGTAATTAAGTAAGCTGTGTGGAACTTTTAGTTGTGTCAATTTTGGCGCCCCCTGTGGACAAAACACTCTTCTCTGATCTTGTCTATTACATGCTCAAGTTGTGCATTTTTACAAAAATATCTCATCTCACAGGCTTTTTACAGTCAAATGTGTCACTTATTAGGAACATTATGAGTAGGGATGGGCGATATGGGCAAAAAAATTTATACGATGAGATTTGCCAATCTGACGATAACGAAAAAAGTCCTGATAAAAAATGGTATAATTCCAATCTATATTTTTGACTCATTTTGTCTGAAGAACACAAGTTGGAGTAGATAATAGAGATACTTAACCACAACTTTAAGTGGGAGGCTATGGAGAAAACTAATGACATCGAACAAGTCTCAAAGGTAAAAACATTTTTAACATTTGTTGAAAACTTTTATTGCAAAGAGTGAACAGCAGCAGCAGATCCACTGTCTGATGTCATGCATACCTGATTGGACTCATCTAAGCCCCAATCTTGAAGGAAATCCCTCATGTGGACCCTCGTTCACTAATGAGCTGCTCAGAAACGTCTTCTTTATTACCTTCATTTACCGCCCATCCCTAATCATGAGTGGAAGTAGCAGAAAGAGGCCTGTTTCTCTAGCTGCTCAGTTGACACCTACGCTCTTAAAACAGTTTCAGGCGTGGAAAATGACAATACACTAAATGTTTATCTAGTAGCTGTTGGTTTTTGCTTTTGGACAACATGAAAGGACATCTACATGAGTTTTAGTCTTATGTCATAATCGTCCGAAAACTTCTTGTAGGAGCTTTAAGACACCTTTTTTCAGGGTGCAAAGTAATGAGGTAATGTATTTGTGGCTACATGAAATTATTTGTTGTAACATAATGACCAAACCCCCCAAACCCTGAAATGTTACGGTTTGTAAGCTCACAAAGGGGGATCAGATGTACCTTAATGGTTTCTTGTTACCTCCAAGTCATGATATGTGCCCCAGTGTCCCTATAAAACATCAAAAACCATAAACATACAACATTATGCACACAGTTTAACTACTTAGTCGTAAAAGAGCAGTGAAGCATCCACATACCGGCATAAATCTCAAGTCCTGTTCATAACCATTGTGCTATTTTACCTGTAAAAGCCCTGGTTGTTGAGTTTCATAATACTAACTTTAACAGAAAACTTTTGTTTTGCTAATCCTGCTTCAGCCACATGACTTGAAAAGAAATTTATCTTGAGAGAAAAAAATCCCCCTGGCTGCAAACTTCTTTATAAATGCCAAACTTTATCAGTGGCCCTTTAAACATAGACACTTAGGGCTCTATTTTCGTTCGCGCCGGTGAGGCGGCGGAGGGCGGCGAGCCCCGCGCAGTTGTATTTTCGTCTGGCGGAGCCCAGCGTAAGGCGAGTTTGGTATTTTCGTGGACTGAGTCGCACGGAGGCGAGCCGAGATCCGCCAAGCTGGGCGTGGTGGCGTGGCAGGGGGAGGTGTTGACAGAATCAGCTGGCGCAGTGACATTTTCGTGCTCGCCACCGGCGTGTAACGTGCGCTGAAAGCTCGCCGATTCAAACCTGGTCAGCTTTCAGCGCAAGGCGGAACGCAGCTGGTCTTGTAGTATTTTGGTAGACCGGCGGCGTATCGACATACGTCACTGATGCCTCACCGGCAGGTTTCCACAGTGTCAGGCAGATTTCAGTGCAATAAATAAACATCAACAACTATTAATCTGAGTCAGCACATACATTTAGATCTATATCGATATATTCTGATCTATATCTGATCTGATGAGCGCGTTTGGCACGCGTTTGGCACGCGTTTGGGCACACAACCTGACCGAATCAATACAGCTGAAACTGCATCAAATTAAATTAAATATCTAGTAAATAAACACACATGATGAAGTTAACAAGATATGTAATGTGTCTCCCTCCTTTTCTTTTTTCCTCTTATTTCTCGCACAGCTCGACCTGGACACGTCTCCGTGTCCTCTCCCCGTCCTGCTGCAGCTGCTGCTGCTGCGGCTGAACAGATGATTTGTTTCAGTGCTCAGATGCGTTATCTACTTTAAGCCGACATACGGATATTATAATATTCAGTTTTGTGGGCCAAATTTATTTTATATGCCAACATCTATGAAAGAAAGAGCCAGGCCACGGAGCGCGATGCGTCATTTACGCACAGATGGTTCCGATTTTAATGCCATTTTTGGAGTTTATGTTGTGATCTGTGCGCTAAACCCACCTTTGTCACGTGAGGTTTGAATATATGCAACTTTATGTGAGTGTCTTTTTTGTGGAAAAGGGTGTTTGTCTTACCAGTGGGTCCAACATTACGCACACCAAATCCATCTGTGCTCAGATGAGAGAGTGTGGAGGACACTTGTTGAGCAGCTGCCCTCTGTCGCCATCGTGTGGCATAACTGTCTTCAGACATCTCTTGATCTCTTTGACTACTTCATGAAAATAGTAATACGCCTCGCCGGTGGCGGATTTAAAGGCAAGGAGAGGAGCTTATGTGATTGGTGAAAACAGGTCTCGGCTGTGTTAAACCCCTATACGCCCTCTCTCCTCCCCTTCTATGATTTATGCTGCCGGGAGGAGCTGAGTTAGGGAGGGGGGATACTTACGCCGGGCTGCGCGGCTCACCAAAATACCAAAATGTGCTTGGGAACGCCTTGTCAGCGCGGCGGATCTGATTGACTCTGCGCTTGCGGCACGTCTCCGGCGAGGCACCAAAATAGAGCCCTCTAAGTGCTGAACACCAACTTGTTTTTTTTCATAGAATATTATCAATAACCAGCATTGTTGCTGATAATCTCATAAAGAGGCACCAGTGTGAGAGTAAGATCCTTCAAAAACTTCTCACAGCTGCTTAAACTCTGATTAGATTTCACCTCTTAATCATTTTATTTCAGTTTAAACTCTGGAGGCCATTGGTCATGTAATCTGCTGCATGTTAGGGTTAAAAAGCTTGCTTTAAACACAGAGGTATCTTTTTAACTATCTCTATGAATCCTTTGTATTTATACAATTGATGTTTCATAATATGTTTGCCAACCTACTGAAAACATCACGAAAGCTAGTCTAAAAATTCCTGTGAACCCCTGAGAGTGCTTCAGAGGGTCTCCTGCCAAACAAGTACACTTATCGGTAATTTAGGAGAAATTAACCAATCACTAGAGGATTCAATTACCTGCTGGTATTATATGTAAAGGGAAATGAGCAGTGTGGACTTTCCTGAGGGTTAATCTTTTATTTATGAAGGTCTTTGACACTGTAGAAGCCTATTTAGAGCACGGTAAACAAATAAAGGGAAAGTAAACTGGGTCTCTTATGTCCTACATGTTGTCGCACAGGGTCCAGTATATCCCATAGTACATAACAAGGGATGAATTTCATGAAAGTATTTAAACTAGGCTCACTAGGAGCTTACAGTACGCCTCTGCCAGTGGTGATTTAAAGTAAGAATGAGCCCCTCGCTGAAAATCCAAAGAGTAATCTGTGAGGCCAAAGAGCACATTAGAATGACATCTGAACTAGTGGAATCATGGGGAACAATGCAGGCCTTTGTTTGAGAAGTCAGAGGGGGAAAATGAGAGGTTAGAGTTGGGGTAAATGAACAGCAAAAAGAAAAGTGAGAAGTAATGGTAAACAGGAGAAAAATGAAGTAAGAGGAAAAATGCTACAAGAGGGCATAAGACAAAAAAAGGAAAACAAGCCTCTAGAGGAGGGAAATGTGGGGAAGGAAAAGCAGACAACTTTCAATGATTTTGTCTGACTTGTAGTTGGACTAAAAGCATAAGAATAGCAGAGGCCAAGCTGGGCTAAACTCTTGAGAGCACAGAAGTATGTAGGCCAAAGGGAGATCGATGGTTAGAGGGACAAAAACAACTTCTCCATCTGGTTCCTGAATAGTCTTTGCTGGCAGAGTGCCATACCGAGTCTGTTCCTCTGTTGGTTTCTGGTCATGTTGAAGTAAACACTTAGAGAGCGGGCATGTAAAGGTTGGCAACACACCAACTCAAAATATACACAAACCCTTGAGCCAGTCAGTTTGATTTTTCTCTGCCTTTTTTTTCACCATCACTGGTGGATATTTCTAAGCCCTGAAGTAGTATCAGCTCAAATTTTAATCTCCTAGGCCCAGACAGAGCCCCCTCCCCTTAGGGTGTCAATCAGCGTTCATTGGTTTGTTTTAAGGCGTGTTTGCAGCCCACTCCTCTTTACTTGGCGTCATGAAAGATGGAGGGGAAGGAAGGAACTGCATAAGGACCCTTTGTCATAAATTATGCACAGCACAGGGCATGTGTGATGTCAGGAGGGAAAGTAAACAAGTGATGTTCGGTAACTTATGTAAGGCGTTTTCTCGACACTGATGTAGGGAACCTATGTACAAGTCAAGGCGTAGTCTATAGCTGCAGCAGAGTTCACCTCAATATCAGTCTGACTAAGATTTATCCAGGTTAAAGCATTCAGCTGCCCACTTGTTTTTGTCCTCTAAACCAGGTTTTAGGAATAGACCGATGTGGTACGTAGTTCAGTATGTAGGTAACCTAATTCTTCCCATTCCTGACATATCATTTCCTAAACTCACAGACTGAAAAAACATGTCTTTACAAAAAGCACTCCCCTCTCTGTGCCTGTATATCCCATCTGTCATTTTCTTTGTCAGCTCTGTGTTTGCTTATCCTCGTCTGGACACTCTGCTTATTTTTCTTTGCAGTGAAATCCAAGCTGCTCTGTTTGTTTGCTCATTATGGCTTGTATGTTTTGCTAGATACACTACGCCAACTGATGTCTGGTGGCCGTTTGCTGTGTGCAACTCAGTGTATTTTTTTATGTCTGTGGCAAACCTGATAAAGCAGGATATGCTGCAACTGTGACATTTTCATTCAGCTGATAAAAACAGCACTAAGTAAAAATGTTTTTGTGGGCTGTTATTTTTTAAGCATCTGATAAAAACTTGCATTGGATTAAAAAGACATTTATAGGTGTGAGGTAGGAAAAACAAAGACATTTGGTTCAAAATTTGCTGTTATTACAGCAAACGTTAAAAGGATTTTTCCCCAAACTCACAAGTGGAGCACAGAGAAAAGCACTTTTGCACATATTTTCTCTGTCTTTTGGAGCTTTGATTGTTCTATATTCTAACTATCTGGTGTAAAATACCTCTAGAGTTATCAAAAAGAATAAAAATTGCTGACAATGTTAATCAAATGAAACGTAAAATTTGATTTGTTAAAATGACAATATGTCCCCTTTTGCTGTAACAGTTAGAACCTTGAGGACATAATGTGAGTGCGTTTGTGCACTGACTTGTGTACACAACCGTATCTGTTCTTTGAAACAGCTATAAGATAAATCAAGTTATTGGCGTGGGTTGAATTTGTCAACATTCAACAACAAAATGTACAAATTGAATCTGTCTTATGATGATTGTAATGATAGTTATAATGTTATTTATTCTACATTTTTCAAAAACATGTGACAAAGTGCTTAACACTCATGCTATTTATCCTCTTATATTTTTAATTTACTCACAACATGCTTAAAAAGGTGTCAATCTACTTGTTAGTTTCTGCACCTAGACGCTCATTTCTGTTAGGAGTAACTTTTACAAAATAAGTGTTAAACCCTGCAGTGTGATGTGTGATGACTGGCTCGGAGCTTCTCACTAATCCATTTTGGTTAATGATTCTGCCGAAAAGCTGCTTTGCAGAGAAGCATACTTAGACTGCTACCACAACAACCAGAGCTTGTGCATCGGTCAGGCCTTCTTGTTTTATGATTGATGGATGTTTTGGCTTTTTAAGGCAGCGACTACCCTGTCCATCCTCACCTCCAAATATGGGTCAGCAGGGCTTCGTTACATGTGAGTTTAGAGGGGAAAAAAAACCTCTGTGGGTGTATCTGTGAAATTCCACAAGCACCCGTGTGTTTCTGAATGCAGGTGTGTGAAGGTAACCATCCCACCGTGACGTTCGTCCAAGCCGCTGTCATCACTCCCTTGTTTTAGAGGTCTCCCTTCGTCATACAAGTGAGAGGAAAAACAGAGAGATTTGTACCAGCTTGGAGCCTCTGTTAACGTCGGATTAGACGCAAAGATACCTTTTTTGGCACCTCCAAACACTTGCTTGTATCACAGAAGGTCTGAAGGTTACACTTCCCTCGATGAGGGCTGAGTTTGCTCATGATTTGTCTTTAGAGCCGTTACAGGTTAGCAGTTGGAAAGAACACTGCGGTTGATGTATTGTGCAACACAAGCCCGTACAAATTTGACTTAAAGAGGAAAGATTGAGAAAAACAAGTCATGGGTGTTTTGCTTCTGCAGAGAATCTCTTGAGTAAAACCAAGAGAAGACACACTTTGTTAAATCTATGGTGCTTTTGAAATACTACATTTGAATGTAACGTCTTTTTTTACCCGGGGAAGAGTAATTTTGGATGTTGATGTTGAAATCAAAAGTGCAGAATAGTCTGTTAAAGCTTGTTTTTGACTAGTTTGACAGGTGTCTTATGTGTACAAGACAGACTGTCTTTCTGCTCCCACTCTCCACACCCTCTATAACTGTGTGTGTGTTTGTGTGTGTGTGTGTGTGTAGATGTCAAGGATAGAGGAAATAAAGTCTGGTCTGTGTGTGTATTTTAGGGAGGGAGAAGGATAGAGATGGAGATAAAGAGTGTGTGTACGTACTCAGTTGAAACAAAGTGTGTGTGTGTGTGTGTGTATGTGTGTGTGTGTTTGTGCACTTGTGAAATTGGGATTAGCCCCCTCCTAATTGCGGGCAAGTACTCAAAGCTTATTAATGCCTGACCTGACCTGCTCTTTATTCCCTCCATCCATCACTCTGAAGACTTGCAGAAAACACACTGAGCAGCAAAACAACAACCGCCGTTAACAGAAGGAGAGACCAGCCCCTCCCATCAGCTTCTCTGATTGGCCCAGAAGCATGCCTTGGGAGCAAACTGATTGGCTTAGAAGAGACACACCTCTAGAATCTGTTTATGTGTAGCCAGATAGTGATGGAAGAAGGAGGAGGGGGGTTGTTAGGGTAGGGGTGTGATTGTTTTGGGGTTGGTGTGGAGGTTGATTATGCAGAAACAAAAGGGGGGGTATTTTAGAGGAGGGGGGAGGTAAATGTACGCTCTGGAAGCAGTCATTGGAGCTTGTTCAAAAACTTCTAGGAAAGGATGTTTGTTCACTTCTCTGTATGTGTGTGTGTGTTTTTGAGCTGAGCCCCCAATAAAATCACAACCAGGCCTTCCTGATTTAGTCAGCAACATTTATAAAGCAGCAGCCCCTCCCTCAAAGTATCTGCATGCAACCCTGTTGATAATGAAAAATCAACATCTTTATCTCTGCTTATCACATCAACATGTTTCTGTGGTCAGGCGAGTCCTGGCACGCCACAGAGGAGATAATTTATCACCATCAGCAGCAGGTCCGTCACTGATGTTTTTCATATTTTATATACATAAGCGCTGTCTCATACGTCATTTATCACAATCCACTATATGTGTGTGTGTCTTTGACAACAGGGAGCATGCCTTAAGAAGCTAAAGCAAACCAGATAGTTCAAATGGTTGGGTTTGCGTCTGTTGTTTCCTAATCCAAAGTGCCGAAAAGGTAGAAAGAGTTCACAGTGTTAGTATCTTAGTTTCAATGCACAGGATTTTCTTTTCTCAATTCTACAATTTTTAAAGTAAAAGGTCTTGGGTACCAGCAAGGGCCTGTGTCTACTGATTGCATTTTTGGACTGGTGGCTAACACAACCTCAATTTCACTAAATTAGATTCAGTTTCATTCTCTTTGGTGCTTTCTGTTCTTAGATTAAAAAACTGTTTTCCCTTTGCTTCTCTGATTTCCTTAGTATTCAGTGTTAGGTCTGTTTCTATTTGTTCTGTATGCTTCCATTTGCTTTAATTCCGATAGAATTGTAAAATACAGCATAAAAACAATTTGTAGAAATTGTGTTGCAACAGAAGCAGCTGCTTCAGACTTGGAAATAGTACCTCTGAAAAACAAGCGTGTTTGGTTTCTTCTCTATGGATACCATTGTTGTTGACAAAAATGATGTCAGCAGTCCCACCCACTCTTGATATTGATTGGTTGAACCTGGAGAAGTGACAGTGACAGGGTGTTCAAAAAGTTGAAGGAATTTCAGCAAAAAAAAAAAAATAATAGAGCTGACGTCAAAGGCTCTTTTTCCGGCCCATGACTGAGCATGAAAAACACCAAATTGCATTGTTTTTTTTTTTTAGAAAATAGGTGTCCTGAGTGGAAATAGGCCCTTAGCCAACTTGATTTTAGTTCAGTAACATAAAATGCTTTTCAGATCAACATGTGTTAAACTTGTGGAGATTGCACATGCTTTCTCTGGTTTGGCATCTAGAAAGTCATTCACCAGTGGGCAGTGTGATTTAGATTTCTGCTATTTTGAGGGATGGGCAAGGATGAAAATACTGTAGAGGTCAAAGTTTTATTTCAGGTGTGTTCGCACATTGCCTGCTTAGATCTACACTTTGAGTGTGTAGTTCTGATGTGTTCTTTCTTTAAGTGTGTGTGTTTGTCTACTGTGGAGTGTGTTTATTGGTGGGGTCAAGGTCAGGATTATGTGCTGGTTATGAAAGCTAAAAGCATGACAGTGCCTTTCCCTGCTTGTTTACCATCTGAGTTAAGTGTGTTCCTGTGTGTGTATGTGTGTGTCCCTGTGTGTATGTGAGGAAGTATGTCTGGGTGTGCTCTGAGGCATGATTGACCCCCCGGGCTGGCCTGAGGAAAAGGCTAGGGTTACTAATGGGTTACTTTCGTACACACAGTGACTCTTCTGAGCGTCATGTGACAAAAACAGGGGTCGGGGTGTCCAGAACCCAACTCCTATAAAATGCTTTTCACCCATGACCCCTCACTTCTTACGTCACATTTGTTTGTCTTCCCTCTTCAGCTTTAAAATCTGTCTGTCATCTGCTCTGTTGATGGAGCTTAGAGTAACACAACATTTCTTCATTTGCTTTTTCACAAATACAACAAAAATCAAAGAGAGAAATGTAGATATTAAAACAATTGTTGAAGTGATTAGGCTGTGGCTGCAAGAAATGTGGGTTTATTGCTTTAAGCATGAAAGCTATTTGATGGCTGAGCTAAGCTTATGGTATGTCAGTGTGTTAGTGTGTTCACAACAGGGTTTGGTATAAATCTGATTACTTATAATCCTCCCTTCTCAGTAGATACAGTCAAGCTTTGTATTCTGGCTGAACACATTTGCTGTTTATAGTAATTGTGACAAATTGTCAGGAGGAAAATACATGTGAAGCAGTGAAATAGACGGAGGAAGCCTGATTTGTAGTTGGCAACGGTTGAGTTTGCAAACAGAACACTGCAACCCTTCTTAACATTGACCCCGTGAGTTTGCTTGAGTTACTGACTTTCAGTGTTTATAGGCTATTGGTTTTTAAAAAAAGAAAGTAGAAGTATGATGATAGTCTAAATATATGATACCAATCAAAATACTGTCTGAGTTATCTGTCACGTCTGTCACGTCTTATCTTTAGTGCATCCATTTAAAGCTGGCAAGCTACCACACCTGACTGCTGATTAAAAGAAGAGGGTTTCATTGAGCAGAAGAAGTCACCTGTTTGACAAGCTTTGATGTGTTTTTATAATCAAACCTGTTCAGTTCAGAGTTCAGAGGGCTTCATTGGCCTCCAAGGGAAATTTAATTTGCAGTCAGTGGAATATAAACAGTCAAAAACACACAATAATACAGTAGAGGCAAAATCAGAGACCGTGTTTCCACTGTTACCCGGACAACAGGGAAAGGCAGCCCCTGATTGGTCCATGTGTAGATGGTGAGGTCTAACACATGCTGCGGGACTTTTCAAAGCACCGTTCATTCAGAACGCCGTTAATTCTGCAGTTGACTTTGCAAAGTCGGCAGAAATCGTTTATCTCCGACATCTTCTGCATATCTAAACGATTTCTGCCGACTTTGCAAATTCAACTGCAGAATTAACGGCGTTCTGAATGAATGGCGCTTTGAAGAGTCCCGCAGCATGTGTTAGACGTCACCATCTACACATGGACCAGTCAGGGGCTGCCTTTCCCTGTTGTCCGGGTAACAGTGGAAACACGGTCTCTGATTGGCCTGGTTATTTTCTGATTGGTTATACACGTTCCCAATGGGCTGAAGTCCAGACTGTTGTGGGAAGGAATGGCAAGGGATTCATGCAACAGGATGGCCCAGCCAGGCTAAAAAAAAGAAGGTTAAAAGCAATCTTTTTTTTTCAAATCTTTTTATTGATTTTCTTGAGCACAATGCATATAACAGTTCAACAGCACATGTCACTGCAAGAGGCAACCAGTGTAAAATAAGGAACAGAGAAACAAGAGTAACATGGCAAGCACAGCTTCAAGTAATAGTAAAGTGTCTGAAGTCATATAAATAGCAGACATAACAAATAATGTAAAAAAGTCTTTAAATTAAAAAAAGATTAAAGAAAATACATAAATAAATAAACAAATGAAAAAGGAAATATCTCAAGTAGCAGTTCTATTATCTTCAGGTATTAGATTGAGGTTATCCGCATAATCTACAAGGGTTTCCAGATTTCATTAAAAGTTGCAAGAGACCCTTTTAATGAGTATTGCATCTTCTCGATTTAAGACAACTTAAAATCTCCTGTATCCATTTGTCATGTGTTGGAGGAGAGGCATGTTTCCACTTAAGTGGGATGGCACGTCTGGCCAGAAGTGTTGTAAAGGCAATGGCACATCTGATATTCGAAGGAGTGTTGGGGTTTTTGGGTGGTAAAAAGCAATCTTGATCATCATTAAAGAGTTTCATCGAAAGTGTCAATGAAAATTGTTTAAAAGTGACTACAAAGGGGGATCACAGCCATCTTTACTTTTTGGAAATGTGAATTGACTCATCACAGTCCTCGCTCAAGTGACAAAATTGATGCACTTAAGAGTTGCACATGGAACAAAAGAAAATGTCAGATGTCTATCTGTTCTTGCCTTGGGGAGTCTATATCTCCAGCCGAAAGGAAGATGAATAAATGGAAATGTCAGTGTGGGAGTATTGCACAGCTATGAGAACAATCAACGTAATGCAGTTTGTAAGACACATCCTTGTGACATTTGAAGAAAGACTCAAAAGGAAGGGCAAGGATGAACCACTAGCAACAATATAAATTCCTTAAAATTTCTTGCAAATTTAAGAAACAAACATAAAAATTATAAAAAAAAATATTCTGCAGCTGACACCTTCCTTCCTCTGAACATGATAAGATGATTTCTCAACCCTTATTACATATGTGCTAATCAGGTTTAACTACAATATCAGTCTCCTTATTTCAAAACAAACAATAAAACTATTTTTCCTGATTAGGTGGGACTTACATAATATCTTTGGATCTTAATGTCCTGTCTTTCGATGCTTGCATAATCAGATATTCTGAAACAGGCTGTGTGATTGGCTTTAACAAAAAAATAAGGAAACTGATATGAGGACTCAGCGGTTTGCATGTGAGATGTGGGTCGAGCGTCCCAATCAGCCTTTCAAGCTATTAGAGATTCTGCAGCTTTGGAGTATCTAGAAAACACACTTGGCCTTTGCTGCGATAACTGTGTATCACAAAGTGTTTCTTTTTCTACAAGTCCTTGCACAGTTTGATGCCATGTAAATCATTTAATGCTAACATTTCCCTTGATAAAACGTAAGGATTATGCTTGTAAAATCAGTTTTACCTTGATAATGGAAAAATTCTGAGGGTGAAAAAAAAAACTAGTGAGTTGAAAAAGACCAAAAAACAACCCCATGCTCAGGCTTGTTTGCTGGAAATAGCTTTAAATAATGACTTATGTTCACACTGCTGCTATGTTTTTGAGAAAGTTTCACAGCTTGACAGACTTGCAGGGTGACTTCTGCAACAGGATCACTGAAAAACATTTCTTCGAAGAGCTGTTTGAACGCCCAATGTCTAATCAATAACAAATCTGTCATGCACAGTCCCATCAGCTATGACTGAGGTTTTGTGCAATAAACATGTCCCACCCACAGACAGACAGGTAAACAAGTCACATAATGTTGCGTGTTTGTGTGATGGCATGCATATGTGATATATGATTCATTTAACTGTTCTTCACCCTCTGTTGGCTTTTAGCTGAGGGTTACATGTCCCGGCATGTTCTGCCAAGATATTGTGTGTCTCGTTTCCCTTTCTGGACACATTCTCATGGCAACAAATTCAATATAAACAAGTGATCACAAAAAAGTACGAACGTATTGTTGGTCTGCGTCTGTTCTCAGCTTATCAGTGCCTTCCATAAAGCTGCTTCCAAAGGCATCAAGTACCTTCAAATGTATATACACATAAATCATTAGATGGATGTTTTTCATGAGGGTAAAAAAGTATGTGAACGTTCCTGTCGTCTGTACTAGATGTTCCTGTGGCGTCTGGGTCAGTGTACTCAAAGCTGAAGGTTACATTAGTAAAGAGAATCTGGCACACATATTGTAAGTCACAGTTAGACATACATTAAAGCGTGCAGCCAACAAACGTTAAGCTGTCTTCTGCGTGAGCTAGCTGGCTAGCTTCACTGATGAGGCTGTCGTGCACATTCCTCATGTAAAGTAAGAAGTCTTTTAATTTAATCACTCCCATATGTGTGTGTCTTCAAGTGTGCAACTAAAAATAATCTATTTAAAACACAGCAATCATGTCTGAGCGTGCAGAACAAGAAGTGCATGATAGACAGAGCGCGTGTGTGTGTGTTTGCGTGTATACTGTACATAGTCTGTGGTCTGTGGTGTATTTGCTGGAGCCCTCAGTCTTTACCAGTTTGAACTAGTTTATCTGTCATTGTGGGGTATTTGGCTGCGGCCTGGCTACACAAAGCCACTTATAACAACAGAGGGGTCTTTGCGTGGACAGGGGGATGGTTGATGAAGTGAGATGCAGTGTTTGGGGAGCAGTTGCACAAACCAGTTTGGTGTCATATTCAACAATAACGCACTCATTCCTGTGACACAGTTTTACAGGTAAGCAGAAGGTGAAGCAGAATAAACGGCTGTGATTGGGTGGCGAGGAATTTCACCAAATAAATCAGAGAAAAAGCTTTAAAAGAAGTGGAGGAGACATTTATTAGAGAGGAAGGTTGCTGTAGAAAATTGGTGTAAGGGATAGGTAGAGTTTGTTTTTTCACAGGAAGTGAGGCTTAGACGACCTCTCACTCACTCTGTCTGGCTGCTTCCTGTGTGGAGAAGCAAGCTCTGTTACCACAAAGGGAAGTGCACCCAAGGTCTCTGCAGTTTTATTTAATGAAGCTTATTTTTCAGCTGAAATGTTAGACTTTATCCTCACGTGTTCAGTACATGCAGTAATGCCAATGATTTAAAGAAAGGCTACACCAAGTATAGGAACATCCAGGGTTTGTCAGGGCTGGTGCAAAACATGATCAGTCAACTCTGAGTTTGACTTTTCAACCAGTAAGTTTCAGCTGCTCCATCCTTAGAGAAATAAATCAGTGCATTGGGAAAAGAAAAAAAAAAACCATGTGTATCTTCTGTTCATTGCCTGTGTTGACTAAGATGACACAAGAAGAGTGTGCAGAAGAGATTGGGATAAGACATGAACATGTAAATCAGCTGTATATGAGTCTGCATCCTAGTGCACAGGTCTTAATACCTGTTTAGAAAAACAATGAATCATACTTTCCTTTATTTTAAAGCCCTCTGGACAGTTTGATTATTTGACAAGCAAACTCAGGCCTTAACTTGTGGAGGCAGTGCTATCAAACTTTACTACGACTAAGAAGAAAGTAAGACAGATCTAAACTAACACACTCACTCCAGTTATATCTCTTGGCCTCCACATACTTGCTTTGGCTCAAAAATGTAAGCAACAAATTGAACAACAATTGCTTATGGGAGATGCTTTAAATGAGCTTTATTAGAGGTTAGTTTAAATCTCTCTTGTAAAACTCCAAACCAGAGATTACAATATTTACTGTAAAACCTGGAATATACCGTATATTGCACAAAATTGGTCCAAACTATCTTCTTGCTACATGATTTCCTTTGCATCAGCATGTCCATATATGTGCATTTCTGTGCAGCCTTTTGTAGTACCATTTGTTTTTGCCATGTGGAGTTTGCTATTCTGCCAGCTACTGATACCAAAGTTGAGCCCAGTCTACTGTACCTTTGATGGATGTGAGGTACAGACAGACTCATTGTAGGTTACTGTTTTGCTGCTGTGCTCTGCTGGGCACTTTTTATCCTAGATTGAAAGGTTTTCAGTCGAATCAACCTTCACTAAGGTTTGTTTCCTTTACATAAAAAAAATATGACCTTATGAGGGAGAAAGACTGTTGAAAGATAACACCCCAGCGAACACTTTCTTCATGGAGCGCCATCTTTCTGGTAAAATACCATTACACTACTAAATAAGTACCTCCTTATATTGCTATTAAGGATGCAGCCAACTTTCAGGTGGAAAATAGTATAAAAAGTGCATTGCATACATCAATTTTGAGTAATTGCTTAGTTACTACTTACAGTTTCACTAAGCATTTGCGCCAAGCCACTCAGTGATGAGAAGAAAGTTGCTTAAACAGAATTAAAGCAAAGTTAAATCAAGTTTCTGACTGTGAACGTTTCATGAATAGCATTTTTAGCAGAAAAATTCAGCCGTGATATCACCGTGGTTAACGTGAACGAGCTTTTGTATTCAGATACTTCACCATGTGTTTTTACCTTACTCCGTACACTGAAACACATGATGGCGAAGTCAGCCATGCCTGTGCAAATCTACAGGGAGTTCAGTGGTTTTGCTCCTCTATGCTGCCAAAAAGTCAGTGTTTACTTGTAATTGGGCAACAGCAATCTAAATAAACCACATGCAGCAGCTCGTTTAAGCCTCTTTTGTCTCAGAGCTGCCCCTCTATGGGCTGTCTTCAGTGCGGCTAAAACTTAAAACTCACTATAACTAATTTATTGTAAGTACAACAGTGATCTGTAGGTCTGGATATTTTAGTATCAGATTTCGCACACCATCTCCTGTTCTCACTTTCACTTCATGATTTTCACTCCCATATCTTCCTCTCCCCCTACAGAAACCTTTTTTTTTTCCTCTCTGTTTCACCCACGCAAACACACACGTTCAGAGTTACACACGCACACACACTCACACTGACAGTGACTAAGGTCGGCTTGTTATTGTAGGCAGCTGGTGGAGGGCTTTCCTGTCCAAACAGCCCAAACGCTGAGATGGCAGAGCTGAGGGGGACACGCAGAGACAGAATAGGCTGAGTGGGGTGACCACCAGTTAATCCTCGGGCCGGCCTGGGCGTGGGGGCAGGTGGAGCAGGAAGCAGAGGGCATGGGAGATAGAAGAAGGCCATTGGGTTCTTCCTCTCTCACTCTGGACGGCTGATACAGATGGAACTAAATGGTCACACGCTTGTTATAAAGCTACATAGTAAAAACACCCATGGGTGCACAGTACTTGCTGGCTGGGAGATAATTTACAGCATGATGGCCAAACCTGACCTTGTACACCTTCCACTGAGTATGCCAGAAGAGAGTTTGGGCTCTTCTTACCAAAGAACATCATCTTTGAACTTGTTGACAGGCCACATGGTTAAGGAGTCCATTTGAAATGCAGTGCAAATATTATCGCCAATAGATTATTCAGAAACTAATCTTTAAATCACTTCACTTTTGTTGACTTTTACCAGCTTTTTTTATCAGGAGATAATTATCGATAATTATCGTATTTGTACGATTATTTTGCCCTCTGTATGATGTATGATCAATAACCCAGAAAAAAGGCTAAATGAACAATAATTTGACAGTTTGGTGAATGTGTGAAGCAATGGTACTATCTGCCAGACACTCTATTTTTTAGTTTTTTATTTGCGAACCCTAAATGCATCTTTTAGTGATGTTTCCATCCAATTGTAGCTTGAATTACGTTTGTCTCCGAACAACAAGGATGATTGACTGTCAACCATGCTTAGTTGGGAAGTTGGTTAAGAAAAATGAGCACTGCTGAGCACCCCTGAAGAGGACGGTGACAAACGGGAGCCCAAGAGATGTGGGGTAGGGCGGTGAATGACCACAAAACTGTAGCCACAAAATCGTGAGTGCCCGTAGGATGCTAAACAGAGTGACTATATGTGACTATCATGCAACAGTAAGATTGTTATTCTGATTACGACAGGTGTACGATAATTTTCCCAAAATTACAATAATTTTGGGTCACTATAATTCTATATTTCCCATCTGGCAACACTGTGCCTTCCTCTCTTAAAAGTTTTGAAGATTTTCTGCTGACCACCATAAAGTCTTAAAAAAATGATACAGATCTGGAACAATCAGTCTAAATAGTGGATTCATTAAAATGGTTTTGACTTTTTTTGGTGATGTTAAGTAATCAGAGGCAGCTCTTCCTTCCTGATGTAAAATAGAGAAAGACTTTTCCTGTTCCTGTTTCTGTTTAAAGCATTGTTCAAAAAGCTTCACTTATGAGGAATTCAGATTCAAAAGGCTCAAGTTGTGCGTTTAACAAGGACTAAAGCAGTGCAGTTGAACTTGACACAAATACAAAACATCTGATGATTACACAGTGAAGTTGATGCCAAGTCTTAGTTAATGTTTAATGGAAATCCCAGCCAGCAGGTAAGATGTTTTTAAAACTTGAGCACCACCTGAGTGTTATAGATGTCGATGCCAGCAGACAGGATAAGCAGTTTTCCCAGGGTAAATGACCTGAGGGGCAATCTGCTGAGGGTCATGTGCCCGACCCCCCCACCCTCCTCCTCTACCACCACCACCACTGCGTCATTCCCTGTTATGTAAGCCGAGGGTGAGGGTGATGGCTGCAGGGGGTTTATTTCTGATCTCTGACACTTCTGTATTACATTCTGCACCAGCCTAAACTTATAAATCCTCCAGCTTATGATTTTGAGTCTCTCCAAGGGACAAGAAAAATATCACATCTGCACAGTGACAAATATTGAGACACACTGGATGCTGATATAGCAGCAAGAAGAGCCAAAGAACACAGAGAAAGGAAAAGGGAAGGACCGCAAACCAAACAAAGAGCAGGGTTGCCTCTGAGAGGCTCTGGACAGTGGGAACTGTGGGCCCTCTTGGTTTTGTGTTGTTTTTTTTCTCATATTAGCAGATGGGCCCACATCGTCATGAGCTTTTTTTTCTTCCTTATCAGTATCAGTGGCTCTGTTTCTGTGGTCTCTAAGAGGGGAAGAAATGGAAGAGATAGTGTAAAGGAAAGAGGAAAGAGTTTGCAGGATGACCAAGGTGAGATAAAGATGGGAATTAGAAAAGACAAAAAAAAAACATGGTACGATTCTGAATCGACCCTGAAAAGGCCGAGCAGGAGAGGAGAGAGTGGAAGTGGTTATTTTTGGCAGGTAGCCCGTGCAGCTGCTTTAGACAAAGCCCCTATGCAGCAAAGATCAGGAAAATATTAGCCACAGAGATAGAAACTTAGACTCCCACGCACACAAACACATTCATGTGTGTGAGGCTTCACTGCACTTCACTTTTTGGCCTTGGCAGCTTGTGCTTGTCTTCAGTTCTTAATAATTAGTTTTACTAATCTTCATTCAAACAAATACCAGAAAGTAGAAATTAGAAGCTGGGGGCTTCTGTATCAACATGATGATGTAATTAAACCACTGTTTTTACAAACTATTGAAGGGTAAACAGCCCTCTATGGTTTCCCCAATCCAAATACAACCATATTTATGAGAATTAAATGAGACAATAGGGAACATGTGGTCATCAAATTAGAAACAGAGTGAAAAAGATTTGTCTCCTCCTTTATAATCTGCATCTTGCTCTGCACCAGTTTTGCAGTCAATGTCTGGATTGCAGGACAGGGTCTTACTCGACCAGCTAATCAGGCTGCTCTTTTTCTGACCTTACTTTTGCACCATAGCTGATCACTGTGGTTATGAATGTCAAATTTGGAAAGCTACAGAGATGGTTGTTAACAGTTTTGCAATCCTCAAGCATAAAAAATACTGGAATTTAAAACAGTGCTATTGCTTTTCTTGTTGTAAACAATCCACTGCTTTTATCTGTCTTTACTGAAGACACCTGAGTATTGGGTGCCATGTTAACTGTTGTTCCCAGTTCAAACAATAACTACTGTTTGCAAAATCACAAAATCTTGGTTCTCCAAAAACACTTCCTCCCAGATTGTTGTGTAAAAACAAGCAACATTGTACACACTACCACCACTGAATGCTAACCTCTTATAGGGATATTCCAGTATCATCAGACTGAGATGCTAAGGCAGAAGAACTACCGTATTTTTAGTGCACATATAAGATACACAAGAACTCTGATTGCATTTCCATAAAGTAATAATGATAAATTTTCTGCTGCACTCGGTGATCGACTCATCAGGGCTCCCCCACAAACAAGCGGCTGCTGGAGGAGAGTGAGTGAGTTGTGTTTAGTCTCTTTGCTAAAGAAATCAGGCAAAGCTAAAAAGATGGTTGTCAGCTAATGCTGTGGCTGGGACCCTATATGTACTGTTGATGAAGTTAGGTGCTGTTCTGAGCATTATTTGTGGCTATAGAGTGGCTTTTGGTTAAGGTTTGTGCGTTGAGACATGGACTGCTGTGTATTGCTATCGTGCGGTTGTTACTAAAGTTGGTATAACTAGAGAAGCAAGCGGTCGGCAACATTCATCTCTCGGGGGGGTGTCTGACTCAGTGTTATGGTTTGACTATAACTTAAATTTACATCGGAATATCCCTAAAACTCACCCAGTTTGACAATTGGAAAAAATAATGCAGATGATGGTGAGCGTGTCTCTACTCTGAGATTAAAGCAGCTGTGAGGAACTCTTGGTTTGTGTTGATATTGGTGCCCCCTGTGGACAAAGTGCTACCTCTTAACTGTTGCCTTGTTTGTGTGAAACTAGTGTTTTCAGACCATGATCATATCCTTTCCTCTTGTACTGTTTTAATAATGCACTGCTGATTTAAAACCTGCTTTCAATTATTTAGCGTGAGGCCTCTTCCCTCAGAGTGGTTTTAAGAATTTAAAAAAAAATCTTTACAGCTAAATGACCATTTTGCTGCTGATGGTCTTGTTTGCTTTTGAAGGTCATAAAGAGGCGTCAGTATCAGTTTAAGTCTGTGCCTCAACTGATTAAAAACTCCTTATGGTGCCTTTAAGATCTTACAGTTGAGATGTGCAAAGCAGACCACCAAATGATAGAAGGCCCATCAGTGTGTTTAACACCTGCGGTCCACAGAAAACATCTAGTAAATTGATTTTTTTTCATCCTTGTTGTTAAAGGGTTGTTTGTTATCACATAATGGCTTCTTGAATTTGCATACAAATTCACAGCTTTTTAAATCACCACACTATTCCTATTGTTCCTTTCCCTGTAAAATGTGCCAAAAACAAATCCTGTAATTGATCCAAAAGTCATAAAACGAGGTTCATATTGCTTAAACCTAATCTAGGTTTTGTTTTATTCTGATGTAAGATACTGAAAGAGAAACACAGAGCAAACAGGAAAGTACCCTGACAGAATTTTAAAAGATACCTTTTGAGAATCTTTTAGTGTCACTTTCGGTTTTAGTGTCACTGATTTACACCCACATTTACAGCTCATTTAAAGTATTATGACATTGTGTGACAAGTGTTGATGACATGATCAAAAGCTAATATGCAATGAAAGCCATTTGAACTGCCTGTAATTGATTTACTACCTTTGATTTATAATGCAGTCTTATAGTTTATAAATGAGTGATCAGTGCTCTCATTGTAAGATTATTAAGTTTCAGAGCTGTTGCATAACAACACGAGTGCACGATCATTCGCACCTCATCTATCTAGAAATACTTCTAGCTCTCTATGCTTAGAAATTCAAGCACATCTGACATGGAGGTGTGAAACTCTCCTCCTGCTACCAAAAAACTAATGAGCCACGTGTTTAAGCTGTTTGTTTTGGTCTGATGAAACGAGCTCATCATTACTTTTTGTGGAGCAAGAAGACTCCAGGTGACAGATAAGTGACACACACACACACACACACACACACACACACACACACACACACACACACACACACACACACACACACACACACACACACACACACACAGTTTATACACACACATTAACACACACAGACAGGTCTTGTCCTTAGGGGACTCTGTGCTGTGTTGACCCTGGGGTGGGAGGACAGGGGAGGAATATTGGAAGCAGCTATGGCGACATGCCCATTAACATGCCTGTGAGAAACAGCACCCAGCCTAGACCCCAGGCAACCCTGCTCTGACCCTGCTTATTTAACTGTTCTGTGTGTTTAAGTCTGTATGTGCGTGCGTGTGTGTGGGGGGGTCCTTGTGTTCCCTGTCAACATATAAAGTATGCCTGCAGGTTAGTGTTGAGCATCTCTGTACAGTTGAATGTCTATATGCTGTATGTCTGCTGGGAAGTTTGGCCATAAAACAAAGACTTGCATAAATCCAGTTCAAATAAACCACACATTAGGACTGGGCCAATTGGCAAAAAAATGATCACAATATATTTTGTCATATCGTCCAATCTTGATTATATCACATTCTTTTAAAAAAATTTTAAACAGTCAGTTTTAAAGCATCTTTACTAAAGACTAAGGAAACTAGAGATTAGTTATTAACATGTTATTAACATCTAAAGTAAAAAACAAAGCAAATTGAATAAGATAAACTTAGAAAAATATAAAAAACATTTTAACTCAACAATACAACAAATGATTATTAAATAATACAGTGAAATAGTTTACAAATAGTGTTTCTGCAGGTATGCAAGAGCCAAAATAAACAAATGGCTCCCTCAGGGATAATGATGACGCTTTAAAATGTAAAGATTAGATGATGTAAACGTAAATGATACGATTGATCGCTGCTTTTGTCTGGTGGCTGCACCACTTGTTGTGGCTTAACTGCTAATGCTACTTGTGCCGTCAGTGGTGGTAGGCAGTTCAGACACCGCATTTTCATGCTTTCTGTGTAATCACTTGGGAAGTACTTCTCTATATGATTAAACAGATTTGATGTGTTGCCAGGTTTTGCGGGCACCGACAGCCAACATGCCTCGGCTTAATTGCTCGATGTCGCGCAAATCACCGCCACACAGCCAACGTTGAATAACTTTTCTTCTCAACAACGGCATCCTTGGAGGATGACTCAAAGTCATGGCTGAAAACTATCTTGCTGCCCTCAGCTCCACGTTTAGCTCCATGTTCAGTCATTCTGTTTACTTCTCCAGCAACTTAAACAAGTGAGCAGGAGAAGCTCGACTCTGATTGGCTGTTGTCGCACACATTTCCGCTATGTTTGATCGAGTAAATATGCTCACAAGCTGATCACCATGATCGAACTAAATTTTATCACAGTCATTAATCACGGTCCCCCAGCCCACCTCACATAGTATTAACACACACACACACACACACACACACACACACACACACACACACACACACACACACACACACACACACACACACACACACACACACACACAGTTTATACACACACAAATACATTTCAATATGATACACTCTTGGTGACAGTCCATTTAGTTTCATCATTCTGAACATTTGTCAGGGGTAACTGTGATCTGTCTGTCTGCGGTGGTGATGTTGTTTATTAACCTGATGAATAGCCATCTCAATCTTTCAAAACAGACATGAGCTTAAATATTAGATGACTCAACCCTTTTTCAACACCTGTTTCAGATGAATCACCTCCAGACCTGTCCCGTTTGGAAAGTTTCCCAGAGGTTATGTGGTTTCAGGGATCAGATGAAGCTTATCCCTGAATCTTTTTTCACATTAAGTGTAACATTAAGTTCTTTCATAAAAGCAGAATGTAAATCCTCTCTTGTTGCTCATCACTGACTGGTACACTCTTTGAGGCCATCCTTTTTTTACACCTCCAGCTTTATTTTTACCTCTCTCTTGGTTATTTGTATGTAAACAAGTGACACAAAGCAACAAAACTGACTTAAAGTCCCAGTGAGAAACATTTAGTTTGTGTTGACTTCGGCGCCCCCTGTGGACAAAGCATACATTTCTGGCTTCTGATGGTAAAGGAGATGACCATAAGTTATGTTCAGCTGCTGGTTCTCTGTTATGGCAATTAATAAATTCATGACACAGTTTGCGCTAAAACTCCCAACCACATAGCTGTAACTGTATGTGTGTGTGTATGTGTGTGCGCTTGTGTGTGTTTGTCCTGTCAGAGCCCTCTTTTCCTGACTGCTTCCTGTTTCAGATCCAGGGGTGTGTTCCATTTCCTTCCTGCACTGCCATAATCCTGGACAGGCTTCCTTTTTGTCTTCCAGCTTTATAAAACCCACTGCGTATGACTGAGTATGACTCTGAATACTGGCAGTGAGTTTCTGTATTTGTGTTCAATGTGCAGGTGTTGATGAGGGTGCACACGGGGCAATTAGGACAAGGGCTTCTCGGCCATGTATTCATATGACCTTCTCTCTGTGCATAAACATCGGCTGACACCTCTGAGGCCAGACGCAGATAAGAAAAGACATGAAGTAACTTTCCCACAGTGTGTCGTCACCGCCTGAGAAAATCCTGTCACACCCCAGCGGGTTTTTGGTCACCTGCAATTTTTTTATCTGTTTTGCTTTTTCCCAATTCCACCTGAGAAGACTTTACCCTATGTCACTGATACCTGAATAGAGGTCACAGGGTCAAAACCAGAGCTCTTGCAAACTCACAGAGATGGAGGGAAAGAAAGAAGGCCATGGCAGTGCCTCTTGTTTTTGCAGTGAGAACTTCTCCATCATTGATGAAGCAGCATTTTTCTTGCAACACAGGGGAATGTTTCTGCTTCCCGTCTGGTTGCTGTTGTTTTGACCCCTTCAGACATTATTGGCTGCTTGTTGTGCAGAAGTTACAACAGTTTAAGCTTATTTTGCTGTTTTGTAATCTGGATAGAGAGAGAATGCAGGTTGTTTATGGGATGTGACCCAACAGTGTTGCGTGCAACTTTGCTAAAGTGTAAAGTTTAGGTTAATAGTCAGGTCTGTATAAGATATGGATGTTTGTTGCTTGGCTTCCCCTTTAGATGATCTATACAGTTTGTTTAGGCACACATTTAATCAATCCTATATCTGTTTTGTATCCGTGTTGTTTTCCACACAAGAAGCCAGTAAATTGATCTCTGTCAGATGGTTTTCTTGTTTAATTGTAATGTAAAAATAAACAAAAGAGTTATAAGGAATTTGGGCTCCATGACAAAATATCACATTTCACCTTTCTTCTGTATATGCTCTGGTACTTTTTAGAGCTCCCATTAATGATGGGCCCTTTCAATTTTCTTAACTCCTCTCTTCCGTCTCTCTGGGTGTTTGTTTGTTTTTTTAATTTAACCTTTGAATAACAAGAAGAAAACTTACTGAGATTGAAAATCTCTTTTACAAGAGTTATGAGGACAAGGCAGCCTGCAAAAAAATAAATGAATAAAAAATAAAATCAGATAAAATATTGAGGCTTCAGAAAACAGAGTACAACTCACATCAAGCTGAAAATTAATTGTTAACATAAATTTATACACACATGGTTTTGTGCTGCCAGCTCTCTCAGTGTTTCCATCTTGCCCTGTTACTGCTCTGTTACTGGGATGGGACCACCCAGTATCCCCATCATATCTCCAGGGCAAAGTTATCCCACTTTTAAAGCTCAAGAGAGGAACTTTCAGTTTATGTTAAATTTGGCGCCCCCTGTGGACACAGTAAAAACCCTGTTGTTGTTGCTGAATTTCTCTTGTCCTTGGTAACGTGGTATGAATTTGCAAAAAAAAATATCCTTTTCTCTTTCTCTAGTGAAATCTGTTGCCCACTGTGATACAAAAACTGAGTTTAGGATGATTTGCAAGTTGCGAGCAGTGGTGTCTTTGTAACACAGTCTTTTGGACAACTGATGTTATACAAATATAGAGAAGATTGACAGTTAGCAATCAGTTGGGCTGTAAAATCCTAGTCGACTGGTAGACTTATTGGTCGATATGTGCTTAGTCAACCAAAATTCTGATTGGTCGACTCGATTTTTTCCATGTCAATTTACAGTCTATGGTTAATTTCATCAGGAAGAATGTACCAAGTGCTAATGGGGGTGTTTTCAGAGCACCCCTGTTGATCGGCTGGAGACAAGAAGATTGAAGAGTGTCCACATTAATCAATGTACGGTGGTTTGCTGAGTATAATATTTGTGTTTTAGTCGACATAGAATTTCTTTGGTTGATTACAGCTCTAGTAATCAGGAACTTGTGTTTCTTTAAGTTGGACTGTGGAAATGTGGAAATAGTTATATAAGGTATATTCAGGCAGTATCATGCTCCCATCCTTGAAGCTCTGGTCAGTGTAACTGGACTCTCAGGGATCTTCTCCAGCGTGTTTGAGGGCCTGACTCTGTTTCCCTGTGTGTATGTGGCTGCCGTAGTTACCACAGGACAATCTGTCCCCCTATCTTGTCCTGTGGCAGAGTCCACCCCCGAGCTCTTGTGAGGTACTTTAGGAAATATGCTCTTTAACACAGTCCCAGTGTCACACACACAATCGTCAGAGAGAGATAGCTGGTAAATTTAGGCTGGAAATGTTGTCCTACATACCCGAGCTAATGTTTTATTAACGTTTGGTGTTTCGTTTATTTTTTCAATGTCAAAATGGAAAAAGGAGTGCATAAAATCCAGACAGAGGCGAAGCAAAACAGGAAGAAATCAGCAGCTTTTCTAAAAACAGATGCTGCAGTCGAGACCGTTAACAAAGACAGGAATACGACAGTCATGTGCTGTGGAAGATGCAGACAGACTATACGTCTTTTCACAGCTATTTTCACATCTAATTGTTTTGGATAAAATTATCACTCTTTCCATATAGGCCCAGCCCCACAGACAGTCCCACTCAGGAGGGATTTTAACATGACAGGCCCCTGCACCCAAACACCCTCCGTGAATATCCCATTGAACAGGTTCTGATTGCATCAACACTCTTTATCAAACACCTCATTCTCACCTCACAAGCCAAAACTTTGTCCTTTCGATATCTCACCCACTTCTCCCCTCTTTCATTCTCTTTCAAACAAAACAGCCTCACAGTAGACCTTCTCCTACACAGCCCACAAAACACCAAACAATCCCTTAAAGAACGGCCTCCGTCTGGGTTTGAAGACAAAAAACCCAGTCTGTTTTCAGAGGGGGGAAAAAGCACTTTTTAAAGGAAGCTGCTGTTTTTCAGAGTTCATAGAAAAAACTCACGGAAAACAAATTTGTCCTCCTTCTTCAACAATTGTTTCCATGTGCGGAGGAGAGGCCTCAACATTTGTTACTTGGATGATGCGATAAAGAAAAGTAGCAGTTATCGCAGCGTCAAAACCACAAGATACAAAGATGAAAACGGTTGAAAAAGACATTGAAATTGTCCAGAAAGCTGGAAGTGCAATGACACATTCGGCTGTGCGAGAAGTCACTGCCTCCCTGAAGTAGACTGGGGACTTGTCTGCAGACTATAACTGGGTTGTCTTTTGCAGCAGGGGGCTTCAGAGCGGTACAGAGGGGCCCCTGTTTTCCATGTGTGCTGGTTATATTCGCTGTGTTCCTCTTCAGGCAGGCTGTCAGTATGTGGAACAGTCATGGAGAGAGCCTTGGCTCTGGGCTCTCTATTTTCTTTGCTTTTTTTTCACAGAGCTGATATATTTGCTGGGGTTTGAGCTGTAGCATCTGTTGCTTTGAGGGGGCCTGCTATTTATCAAACTGAAGCCGAGTCTGCTGGGAGCAAAAAAGGGAAAGAGACATGGCTTACTATGTAGGTTAACCCCCCTTCTTTCTCCCTGCGTCGTGCGTACTCCCCCTTTTTCTCTTTCTCTCCCAATCTCAAGACTTGTTATTGAGGGCTGTGTTTGTGCGATGAGAATAACTCAAACGACGCTACGAAAGGAGGGAGGAAAAACATGAAGGGTTGTAAGTGGCTTACTTTATTACCTACAGCTCCCCAGCGGTGTCATAGTTGACTGCATGAAAAAATCTTTACACAACCACTTGGCACCTGATGTTGTTTTTCGAAACTCAAATGCAGATTGGCCTCCGGCTTTTCAGGAATCCGCCAACAAGTTCTTAGAAGACTATACTGAGGGAGAGAGGAACTTGAAAGTTTGGTTTTAATCCTGGGCACATTGGAGCAATGAAAATTTGGTGTATTGTTTGTTTTTGTTCATCTCAAGCCCCTCAGAAGCCCACTTACATATCTGGACTTGTCGGACACCCTTAACAAGTTCTTTTGTTTGTTTTTTAAGACTTTGCGTGTACACACATCACTGCAGAAAAACACACACGCACGCACACACACACAAGCTCGACCCGGACTTATGCAGGCCCTTAGGCGTGCTGTGAAATCTCCTTTGGCCACATTCTTCTTTACTGTCCTGTTGACAAGTGCAGCGATGGAGGTGGGGTGGGGGGGTAGGGTGTCTGAAGGCTGTGATGAAAGGCAACAGGAGGACAAATTAACAATGGAGAGGAGGAGCAAGAGGAGGTGAATAGCAACTGAAAGCAACAGGTATTGATTGACAGAGTGGAAGTAAACAGGTGGACTGAAAAGACCGGAAACTGTCCTAAGGGTGGACTTGAGAGCAGACAGAGGTTACATATCTAATCCATGCATGGATAGTCCTCTTTATGACCCACTTTTGCTTTAAGCGGTCCTTTGCTTCACCTTTCCCTGCTTTTCTTTCCATACCTCCTTCGCCCCACTTTCCCTGTTTGCACTCTCGTACTTTTCCCTTTTTTTCCGTTCAATCTCTCTCCCTCTTTTTCTCTCTCCCACTCTTCCCCCTCTCATACCTCCACTGTGATGTAACTCCCTCTGACAAACATGTTTTCTTGAAGGAGGCGCTCACAGAGGCTCCATTCATGCTAAGTTGTTTTCTGCGCTTTTACATCTTTTTTACACAAGAGCACAAATAGCTCACATGTCTCCGCTGCCTTCGACCAACCTTCTGCAGCACGAATATCCTCTATTTATGTCAAATGAGTCCTGCTGCTGGTTTTGCAACTCCAAAACATGCCCCCTGACACGCTAGAGGAAGAAAATGCAGGTCTGTAACATAAGATTAGCTCAATGCTTCTCACATACAGAAGGCACTTCCTCTTGTTTCGCTCTCCCTATGCACGCACAAATGTATGTTTTCCAATCGAAACTTCAAGCTAACAACCCAACAACTTGTCAACAGGATGTGAAACCTCCCTCTCTTGCTTGTTTCCCTGCTTCTTCTCCTATCAGAGCTGACCTTTCTCCTACTTTTGCCTTTTTTCTCTTTGTCTAAAGTCACTCTCCGCCTCCACTGAGTGTTTTTGGTTCATCCGAGTTCGTTTGGTTGACTTCTTGAGCCCTGTGGCATTCATTTCGAGCACCTCTGAAAGCAATACCTTCCCCCCCTCTGGGCAAACTGTGCGCTTCACTCAGTACGCCCAGGCCGGGGGGAAACTTTCCATTTCTGCGCCGTAACTCCGTGCAGACTCGCAGGGAATCAGTGTTCAGCTCATTTGCTTTATGGGTTGTGGCTGAGTCATTCCCATGTACTTGGTGAGAGGTGTTTCGCTGGGAGATCACTCTGCTGAGCCCCCTTACTCCTTCTCACCCCTCCTCACCCCCCCAACTCCACCTCCACCTCCCTCCTTGCCGGTGTTAGTGGAAGGGAAGATGACCATCTGCTGCCCCAGTTGCCCAGTGACTGGACAACAGCCTTCCCTTATGGCACAGTTCCACTGTCCATTGTCTGTTTAAGACTGTGTATATATGTGTGTGTATGTGTGTGAGCTAGTGCACTGCATTTAAAATGTGTGGGAGGGATTGTGTGCTTACCTTTTATGTGTGAGTGTTGAAGTTTGTCCTAATTTGTCTTTGTGTATGTGCCTCTGTGCAGACAAGTGTGTGTGTGTGTTTGATTGTACCTCAAGGAGAGCCAAGTATTGTGTGGCTCTTTCCTGTGGGAGTCGCACCCTCACCCAGCAGGATGGTCCTCCGTGCAGTGTGAGCTGACTGAGCCCTACAGTCGGGTTAGTGGAGGGTCAGAGATTTTTAAGGCTACAGGCCAACATCGACGGCGCATCAAGAGAATAGATTTCCTCTCCAGACATGTGTGCAGGATCACACACACACACATACACAGTGACAGACAATGATACACACGCACCCATGCAGGCTATTGTGTCGAGTAAAAAGGGCTCATCATTATCTTTCATGAACTTGCTGGGGAAATAGTGTGCAAAAGGTTAACAGGTCAGGTTGAGTCCACAGTGTCCACATAAACACTGAAAAAAAAAATAAAATGGATGCATTCTTCACTTTAAAAAACCTCACAAGCCTGAAATTGAAGTGGCGTTACAGGGAGGTAGTTAAAAGAAGCTAAATGTTTTGATTTAAAGTTATGTATTTTAGGATCTTGTGCTTTTATGCAGAGAAGATAGGAAAGTGGAAAGTGGGACAAAGGATACCATGCAGGAAAGAGGCCACAGGTTGGAATCAAATGCAGGCCACTGGCTTGAGAACTAGCCTCTGTTTATAGGGCATGCAACTTAACCACCAGGAACTTCTCAAAAGTAAGTCAATAGGGACTTTTAAAACACGTTGAAATATTAGTCCCACTTAGATCACACTATCAAACTTCTCATAGTCAAATTAACATGTCTAGTTAATGCTGTTGGGGATTGACTCTTTTATGTTAATATGCCTCAGTCGAAATTAAGGCTAATTTATGCTCTCCATACGTATGAAAATGTACATGTTGGTTTTAAACAATGGTTCCGTCACTGCCCGCATACTTCCATGTGTCCTTTGCGTTTCTGACAACAATAAGCTAGTGATAATGTACATTTTGCATAGGAGACAGAAACCGAGGCAGCGTTCGGTCAGGCCATGAAATGCCTCGTGGTTGAAGGACGGAGAATTCTTTTCTCTAGTCGTACCGATGAAGGAAATTGACGAGGAGCCTCAAAAAGCCCCGCTATTGTTTTCTTTGTTTCTCTCTAGAGCTGCGTATCGGGAAGTGACAGCTGCAACACTGCCCCCATGGTTTCCGGTGGTACTGCTCCTTCTGGCCAGTATCTGTAAACTTCAAGGATATATGCAGAAATATGGATGAAAAGGATGTGAAGCACGGACGGAGAGCTCCGTCTGTATCTGGATCCATATGAGACGTTGAGCATAAATTAGCCTTTAAACTGGCCTAAGAGTTTTGCACATGCTGCAGTGTTCACAAGCTGGGCCTTTTGCTGGAAGTAATAGCACAAATACATTTTGTCATCAATGTAAAGAAGATTGCATTCGCAGAACATTTAGATGTAAAGAGCTGTACCACTCCTTCAATCACAATGTTAGATGTTGATTTGCAAGACGATGATTGGCTTAGCTGAGAATAAAGAGTACTAACAGGTGAACAAAGCCAGCTTTGCTCCGGTGTGAAGGTGACCAGCGACCCCTCACGACCTCCTAAGCTCACTAATAAACATGAGATATCCTGTTTGTATAATCTGTGCAAAACAACAAGCTAAACTAATCTAAGCTTTCAAACCCATGGCTGTACCTTCAAACTTGGACTGATCTTGATTTACTAAAACAACTCAGGTCAGAATGTTTTTCGGACGCATCATCTGTGTACTCTTTCTTAATTGAACAATAATGGGATTAAAAGCGGCGGTAACACTGATTAAAGAGAATCTTAATTTGATACTTCAAACGGTTGTACGAGCTGGAGGCAGTGAGTGCTGTTTTAACATTCAGTAACTGATTCAATCAAAGATAATGAATTAGCCTCGTCAAAGACAAATACATGCCTTTCTAGTGAGATTGACTGATTGTTTGACTGTCGTTGCTTATCACTTCATCCCAGCCATCGTGGCATATAAGACAGGGCCTACTCTGCTCTGTACCATTTGGTGCCTTCACAGGACGTGGATGACAGACAGATAGACAGACTGCGCCTCAGGTGAGCATTGACAATAAGTGCAGAGGGGATTTGTCTTTGTTTGTTTCCTCTTACTTGCTAAAAAACTGAAAGATCTGCCGTGGCTAACCACAGGCTGCTCATATCAAGAGAAATATACAGTACGTGATCATGAAACCTGACCTGCTCTGTGTGGAAAACTTAACGCCCACTCAAATATGTGTTTTTGTATTAGTCACACAGTGTGCTAAGATTTTTTTTTCTTAACTCTGCATTTAAAATCAAGAGTCAGTTTTTCACTTTCTGATGGCAGATTTTTCTCTTACTGTCTTTAGTTTGTGTGAAATGAAACAGCGTGAGAGTGTTTGATAGTCTTCTCACCTTCAGTTTCCATTTTCGTCCTGATTCCCTCTCCTTCCTGTTGCACTTTGTGCCTCTCTTATAATGGGTACAGATGATTCAGGACTGTACTAAGCTCAGTTACCTATTATTCTTCATTCAGTTAGCTGCCTTGCTAGCATTGATCGGGGAAAACAGTGGCAATCTTAGAGCCGTGCTGATGAAACTTTCTCTGACAGCCATCTGGCAGAGAAAGCATGCCTGGAGCGATGCATTTTTGCTGCTCAGCTGAAAAAACGCTGCAAGCACACCAAGTTACAGTTATGTCAATGAGACTTAAACATTGAGCTGCATATAGTTTGAGACATCCGTATTTTCAGGCTCCACTTTTTCATTTTTACTACCTTTGCAAACCCCAGATTGATTGCATAATAATAAACTGTTGAACGGGCAGCAGAAACTGGCAGGGAACACAGAGGTTGACAAATGCTCCTGAGGAGGCAGAGGGATCAGGGGAGATTTGTGGATTGGTGCTGAGCCATGCTGCTTTGGTTTTAAGGTGTGCATGTGTGTGTTTGTGTGGGAAACCTGATAGAAATCTGATTTGGCAGAGCCATTATCCCCTTTAGACTTCAACAGTAGGGCCTGCACTGTGCTGTGGCCACCACTAATCCCATAATGGGCTGACTCTGCACCGAGGCCGCACACACACTCTGTTCCCCTCAGTGAGAACTGTGACAGCGGCTCTGTTTCTCCCCACGTATGTGCTTGTGTAGAGTGTGTAGAGTGTGTGTTTGTGTGGGCCCTCTCAGGTGAGTGGTCACAGATAGGTAATCTAGTGTACAGAGTCATCGATTTTCCCGCTGCACAGGAAGTGGCTGGTTATTGATTCTCAGGGACAATGATGTCACTCCAGACGGTGCGGGCTGTTTACTTATCCATGATAAGGTCCGAGGCGCTTTCTCTTCGCGCGCTGATCAAATAATCCTCTCCCCCCTGTCCTCTTACCTTTTATCACTCTTCTCCCATCACTCTTTCCACCCTCCATCTTTTCATTCAAAGTGGATGCCCCCTTTAACCCTCATGTCCATTATGTGTGACATAATCACTGATGAGGGTCACTTATCAGAGCTGGCTGCATTTCTTGTCTGATTACAGTCTTTATTGCATTTCTTATCACATATGAGCGACACTAATGTCTTCTTTGTCGGAAAGAATACATGCAGCATTTTAATTTGAGGATTTGTCTAGTTTGGAAAGGTTTGCTCATATTTATATATATGTATATGAGGTCTGAAAGTAGGATTATTGGCCAAACCAGCAGAGTCTGAGCACCAAGAGACCTGAGTGGGAACATCCACCCATCTTTGTGTTTTATCATAAACTTGGATCAACTTAGTATCCTCTTGAGTGCTCGTCCTTCAGGTGGAATCTTATTCTGATGACCTCCTTTCTTTTCCCATTTTCAGAATTGCATAGACACTTAAAAGCTTACATCACTCGTGACTTGCCGCAGTACAAACTCCAAGTAAACCAAAGAATGTACCATTACTGCTCATCAGCTTACTTGTAGGTTAATTGACTTTTATCAAGAATGACACCCATAGGAACACTGCCAGACCTCCTGGCGGTGCTGATACAATGGTGTCCACCTTCTTTGGTTATGTAAGACCACTTATTGTGCATCAGTGCACAGTGGGGTTTTCTGTTCAACTGTTTCCCTCACTTAAAAGTATAAAGAAATTAGAACCAAAATCTCCATAGAAATCACTTCAATTATTAATGCGCATCTGTATTCATCTGCGGACATAGCAATATTTCATCACCATAGAAACATACACTTGTGAGTAAATGCGACATTGGACAGGAGCTATTTTATCTCCTAATTTTATCTGACACTTGGAAACTTGCAAAATATTTAAGTCAGATTTGAGTCCACAACATTACTGATACAGGGGAGTTTCGGTTGTTGGTTTGTTCTTCTGTTGGTCCAACTGACCTGTAATTGATTAACCACAGAGCAAATATATCTAACACTACCTGTGGCATGAGGTCCACACACACACACACACACACACACACACACACACACACACACACACACACACACACACACACACACACACACACACACACACACACACACATATTTTAGTCAGGGTTATGAGGTCCATGAAGAGTTTGTAAAGGTAGAGATACAGGATATACACAAACTCTACATTTTAATTAATGAGATGTTTTAAAGTTGTCACGATTGATCTTTTAGCTAAAACAAAACAATGGTGCTGTCTTTTCTAACATACCCACTAAGATTTAAATTTTGTTCGTTTATTTATTTATTAATCCACTGTGTAATTAGGTAGACATGTAAATGACTCAGCATGTCAGGTTTCATCAGACCTATGTTCATATTTTTGGACCCGAAGATAAAGTGCCTGTGCAAGCATTTTCTGCATTTTTTCCACTGTTGCTTGGCACAGTACTGATCTCATGATCTCGTGTCATGTGCTTGCCTTTTCATATTTAAAGGAACTGTCTGCGTATGGTCTAAAGAGAGAAAAAGCATGCATGTACATGTGCCATGAGTTTGTGTATGTTGGTACTTGTTCCTCTTGTGTTTGCACACATTGAGCCTGCTGGCTTCTCTGGGTATTTTCTCCTGTAAAACAGGCCATATCAGCTTTCGGCCCATTAGAAAGTACATGCACTGTTACTTTCTGCCATTGACCTTTGATAAGCTTGTTGATTCCTGGTAGAAATTTTGGGTACTCATAGGTATTTTTGGAAAAGAGTTTAACCAAGAGAGAAAAATAAAACAGATGAGGGTCAGTTAAAGGAATAGACAGTATTTCTGAAATAATGTGTTTACTTAATAACATTCAGAACTAGAAAGATCACACAAATATATTTGGTTTTCTACACTCTGTAGTAGGGATGGGCGATAAATTATCGTTCACGATAAATCGTCAGAAAAATCCTCCATGATAAATATTTGCCATCTCATGATAAATACGATGAATGCAAGTTGATAATAATAATAATAATAATACATTTTATTTGGAGCGCCTTTCATGTAACATAAGCACAAGTGGCGGACTCACAGCCATAGCCCAAACAGAGCAGAATAACAAACAAACATGCCCGAAGGTAATGAAGAAGATGTTTCTGAGCAGCTTGTTACTGAACAAAGCTCCACATGAGGAATTTCCTTCAAGATTGGGGCTTTGACAAGTGAAATCAGGTATGCCTTACATCGGACAGTGGATCTGCTGCTGTTCACTCTGTGCAATAAGAGTTTTCTCCATAATCAACCATTTAAACTTGTGGTTAAGTATCTTTTTTTGATGACTCTAGCTGGTATTCTCAAGACAAAATGAGTCAAAAATATAGATTGGATTTATTTATTTTTTTTCTTGACTTTAATAGTTATCGCCAGAATGGCAAATCTTAATGTGATAAATTTTTTCACCCCATATCGCCCATTACAAGTTGAAAATATATCTGAAATAATGCTGTTACTTAATAACCTACAATACTGGAAAGGCTGCCCCAATATATTTGATTTATTAAACTCTGTTGCCATCAATAATGCAAATAGTCTAAAAAACCTAAAGGCCTTTTCTGGTTTAAAGATAGCTTTACTTGTTCCTTGCACAGAAATGTACCTCATTCATGCAAGAATATCTGATGTCTAACAACAGCCTAAGAGTAAAAAAAACTCTGGTTTGGTTTGTCCACATATTGAAGTCACATACAGTATATTTCTTACGAGAGAAATATTCAGTGACTGACAGATGTTTCTATTTTGCTTTCAAAATCACAAACTAACATAGCAATGAAGGGATTTGATCTAACTGTGTTTTTAAGCACCAATAGTTAGCATCTGGCTTGCAATCTTACCTCCTGTTGTAGTCACCTAGAGTAACCTTCACAGCAATAAAAATTAAGCATTGCACAAGTTTATGGTTTTATAGTTTGAGTATTAAAAACATTTTGTTCATGGGGGACTTTCCAGTGGGTTTCATTTCCAACAAAGCCCTGCCTTTATGCCTCCTGACAGTTTAAAATAGTATTAGCAGGTTTTGGACTCCTCTCTACGGGGTTTGGGAAAATGTCTCCAACTGCAACCTCAGTTTTAATGCTTTAATTCCCAAACAGTAAATGAGAAAGACAAACAAGGATTGGAGCTAATGTTAACTTTAATTAGCAATCTAGTATAAAGTGATGAAATCAGTTTGTAAAAGTTGTTTGTTCAACTGCGACCCATTGTTTGACACATTACCTAAACATGGGAGGGTAATGTTTGCCACCTTTATCACCCATCTGGCCTTTGTCTTATAATGAATGAGGGGGAGCTGTAGGAATCAGTGATTTACTCAATCAGGCAGACAGGAAAAAAAAACTTAACATCACCTAAAGTCATCTAAAAACGTGTCACAGAGTAAAACAAAAAGGGAAAGGACCCAAAATGCAGACAAAAAAGATTTATTTACATCGACACATCGACATACAATGAACCAACAAGGACAGAGGGGAAGACAGAGACTAGATACACACAAGGAAACGAGCAACAAGTGAGCAAACAAGACACAGGTGAAACTCATGGGTGATTAATGAAGGAGGGAAAACCAGGGAAGTAAAACCAGACTAGAAACTCAAGGGATATCTAAAGAAGGGTCAAACACAAACTAAAAATTCACAAGACAGGAACAATAGGGAACAGAAACACTCGGGAAAATACCTAAAATGCCCTCAAATAAAACCAGGACAAAACTAAATAAAGAGAACATATGACACAATGTGTGTTGAAGTACCTTCACTTTTTACTGTACTTCCCATCTTTGAAGTTCAACGTCTCATTACACATCCACATCTTGAAATAATCTCTTCAATGTGCTTGAATAATTATTGTGGAAAAGAAAAGTGAATAGGACAGAGACCAGGGCGATCGGGTTCCCCTGCAATCAAACAGACATTTAATAAACCGTTAAACATTCATAAGGCAGCCGCCATGACTTCGCACCTCAATGAGCCTGTGCCAGCGTTTTTGTTCTGCCATTCAGGACTGGGCTCATTGTTTATTAATGAAGTAACACGACCCCGTCAAAATGTTTTGGAGGGCAATGATTGGGTCGTATCACTTCCTTCCCCCTTCACATCCACCGGGTGCAATCAAAATGATTGTGGTGAAGGGTACAGGTGGTGAAGACAGAAAAGGGGGAAAAAGAGAAGGGCAGAAGTGAAACTGACGAAAGTAACTGTCATCCCTTACATTTTATTCGACTATATTTGCACGTCAGCATTCAACTCGGATATGACGGTGACAGCTGTTTGAGAAATGCTGACTCCACTTTGAAATATGACCTATTGTTATTTCAGTTGCCAATTAATCAGAAGTCAAACCGATGACTATTAAACATTTGAACAACTTAACTGAAATACTCGAGCACTACAAGTAAGCAAGTGCAAAGCTCAACATTCAAGCCTCACACATGCCTGAGTGTGATCTCAAATGAAAATGACTGCTGTTGGCACATAGGTATCTAAACGCAGAGTGCAATCCTTTCAGATTTTTACTGTACCCTGTATGATGTGTTACATCAGACTTCATCAGTTTCTGCTTCTGTCTCCTGTCTTAGCTGGTCTACCTCAAACTGAAGACAGTCAACCCTCTTTGCTCTGTTACATAAAAAGACATGACTGACTCATTTGTTTTCTATGAGCAGCCTCACAGACGTGGAAAAACTGTTTTTTTGCTCGGCTCATCAGCCTTTGAATCAAACCACCCTCTCTGATCACCGGTTAAAAGTGTCTGAAGCTCTAAGCCGCTGCGAGGAGGACCTTGTTATTTGTCGGTGTTCTTGGGAATGAATCATCTCCTTTTCTATATTCTCACACAAACAGGTGAAGGGTCTGATCTTTTGTGTCAGGTTTACAGTGGCCATTATCAATTATAGGCCGATGATCAACAGCTTTTTGGCTAGGCTCCCGGTGACATGAGTCATTTTTCTTTATGCGCAGTCAGCAGAATCTGAGGTCTTTTGCACAGAGCGAGATAGAGAGAGAGAAAGGGAGAGAGAAAAAAACAGCTGTGCATGCCAGAAGGCACACAGCAGTGTCAGACCAGAGGGGCTGTTTTTCTTTGGGGCTGTTTGAGACCTGATGGTGCTTTGAGGTCAGCAATATTAGCCTTGTGCTTTTGGATAACACGAACAGTAGAGATAAACTAGCCCCAGATTTCAAAGTGCACGTCTTCTGTACCTGAAACAGAGGTTGAAGTTTTACCTTTTGAAGCTTTTGCCTCACCCTCTGGCATTTTCCATCAGTAAACCTGATGAAGAGTTGTTTTTTAGAGGAAAAGAGAGAGGACAGAGATTTTGCATTGATTCGCAGTGGTTGTGTCATATCAGGCTAAAGATAGCAGGGGAAGGGCTTGGTATTTTCTGTTTTTCTATGGGATCTTTTCTCTTGCAGCCTGTTGTATTGTGACAGCTGCCCTCTCCCTGTTAGAATAACATCCCCGGGAACTCACTCTTCCTCACGTGCACACAAAGGTTGCAGACCAACACCTCTTCCCCTGGCCTGTAACCCTCCACACTCCTGATTTTTTGGGAGGACTGTACAGACATGATTACGCCACTCATAAAAGAGGGTTATCTTTTGTCCCCCTTTCCCCCTCAGTCTTTCTCTTTTTTTTCCCCGTGTTCTCACTGAGTTCTCCTGCAGTTCCTCTACATTTCATGGAATCCAGGGAACGCTGCTTCCTCCCAGTGTTGGTGTGCGCTGGTCCAAGGCCCGCCGGTCTGGGAGATTGGGGGGGCAGGCCTCTCTACTCAGGAAGGCCGGCGCTTGGCGAGACCACTGCACTCTGATAGCTTGCCAGAATACACACAGATCAGTGAAGAGGTGACTGGGAAAAAAAGGAGAAGAATAGGGAGCGAGGGAGCCAAAGAGGGCAACTCTGGTCAAGAATCTTTCAACTTTGGCTCTTCAGTCTTGACAGAAGTGAAAAGAAAGCCAGGAAAAATCACAGTCTGCTTTTGAAACTCTTAATTATGTTATCAACAGATTTCAGAAAATTTGCACGACATAGAGATGGTTATTGTTGCTTTTTAAAAGGAGACAAAAGTCTGCAGGATGTTGCAGCTGGACAGGTAAGGGTTAAACCTCCAGTCTGCTCAGTTAAACACTGATAGAGGAACAGGCTAAAACCCAAAGCCTTGTTTAGAAAGCAGGGAGGGGGATACTGTCCTAGTCCTCTGTTTTTTTCATACTGAATGGGGGCCAAGATTTAAAAAACCTCAAGTTAAGGTACTTTTTAAAGTATAAGAAAAAGTTTCTGCAGGTTTTAGGGTAACGTGTTTACACAGAGAGCAAAAGTCTACAGTTGTTTTTTTACACCAGAGCTGCTGTTGTGAGTACGGCCACGCTAAAACATGTGGTTTTGTGTTTTTTCTATGAAGTATGGAGAAATTTGTTTTTGCCACTTTTTGTCAGACTATCCGAAATGGACAGAAATTACAACTGAGCAAACACATCAACAATCTAAATTACTTTCTATGAAACAGACCAGATTGGTTTGTTCAGTGAACTTCATACCACAGCAAAACTTTTTTTCAACCCTGTTTTTTTTTTTAAGAGAAACAGGAGAGGCAGAGAGAGTGAGCACAGAAGATTGGCTCCTCTGACTGTTGTTCTGCGCTCTGATTGGGTGAAGCCTGTTGCTAGGCTTGTGTCAGGGTTAGAAAGTTTTCTGCTTCCTCTCCTCTGCGCTCTGATAGGTTGGGCTTGAACCGGTCTGGTGGACTTTTCTGCCACTTGTTGAACATCCCCGCAGTTTTTTTGCGGTTCCCTCTCGTCTAACTGCATGAGAAAACACAGCAGCCGCAGCAGCAGCACAGAAACACATGTGTGCAGTTTACCCTGGCATGGCTTCCTCTCTCTCTGTTTTTTAATCTCGTCAAGTTTTATCACCCTCTTTATTGGTTTGAGGCTGTTGTTAATTCTGCTCCACACTTAAGAAGGAAAAACAACTGCTGTAGTGAGCATCTGAGAGTGGCTGCCATACTTGGTGACTTATAAAAAGTTTAGTGAACTAATTCCTGACAGTAGATCTTAATGAAACAGCTACTTTACTGTAAACCTAATTGTTTGTCCAACATTTAGCATCCACTTTTTTTACCACTTTGTACAGTCATATATTTTCTATCCTTATTACTCTGTTTTTAAAGTAGTCAAACAACAAGGCAGCTGTTGAATGTATCTGTGTACTGGTGTTATCCATAAAACCCCTGGGTCTGAGACAGCCTGACTGAGTGGGCCTGCTACATTTTAGAAGTATCTCTGTTTTTTTGGGGGGGTAGAGCAAATCAGATCTCACCATCCCATAAGATGGATAGTCAAAGAAGAGAAAAATATTAATATTTTGACTCGAAACAAAGACTAGAAAGTTGGTAAAGTTGCACTTAGCACTGAAAATACAGTATAAAAGACTCTTAGAAGTGAAGTTCATCTAACACGTGATCAAACTTTTTGGAGCTGGTACCACATGTTGACTCATCCAGAACCAAGTTACCGTCCTTTTGTTTAACTGCTGCAGCTCCTAGCAAGTCTGGACATGTCGTGGCTGTCACTTCTTTTAATGATTCTCATTGTGCTAGAGTGACACGATGGGGGCGGTGATATTTAAAATAGGTCAGCAACAACTCAACTGTTTCCGCCCTAACAAAGTACTGAAAGTGACTACTTTCTGTACCTTGAAATATCGCTGGTTTTTATTTGTTAGCCATATACGTAGTTGTACCTTATGATATTGCAAAGCATTCCTCCAGAATTTTACCTGCAGTTGTTTTTTGGGAGCAGCTGAACCAAGAAGCCCTGCATGACAGCCTTATGTCACATCATAAAAACTGGAACACGGCAGTTCAGCTTTACAATAGCTTTTAAGCTGCTTCACGTTTTGTTGATGGTCATCTTTTCAAACCACATGTGGCTGAAGACACAGCTTTGAAACTTGTAGCTCATGCCTGCTCCTCTGTGAATAACTACACACTGATGGTTTTCTTTCTCAGGTACTTATTAAGAGCCTCTGACCTCTGGTTCTTGCATTGTGTGCCTATGTAACTTTTCCTGAACAACAGCCCCTGTGGCTGTAAGAAACGTTTACGGGATTATGTGAAATAATACGTCTTGGCACGAGCACAGAAGAGCCACAGAATCAGGGAAGTAAAAAAGTGCAGAGTTTGCTGAAATAGACCATCATCATCATGAATGAGACTTCCAGTTCGTATATCCAGACTTCAATTATTTCTTCTGAAATATACCTGCTTTCACTGAAAAGATGCTTTACTCTGAGGGAAATTGGGTCAAAAAAGCTGTATGATAAGGAAAAAAGTTTCACAAAATGTCCTCCAAAATGCATGTAAAACTTTAGTACGAATCCAAGCTATGACTTGTAATGGTGATATTTTATTACTATTAGTGTAAGAGTGGAAATGTGTCCATTGTTCAGGCTTTTCCTTTAGCAGATCATTATCTGATGATACATGCTCTGTTAAAACAAATCTGAGATGATTCCCTTCCCTTCCAGGAGCCTTTTCGACATAATAGTTAATCTTCCCAATGTTGTCCTAACCCCTTTACTGCGAACGCCCCACACATGCCGCACACAGACACATTCACACAGTTGCCGGTTTATCTTCTACATCAGCTAATGAGTCATGTTGTCCATGAGGTGATTTACTGCAACACCTTCATAAAGAGTAGTTTGCTCGCAGAAATTACACCATTCAAATTCACAGAAGGTGACATCTACAGGTGGAAAAAATATGTTCGACCCAATTTAAAGCATTTGCTTCTATGATATTTACTTTAAAGGGATATTCTGGCATAAATTTAAGTTAGGGTCAAACACACCATAAAACCGAGTTAAACACCCCTTCGAGAAATAAATGTTGCCGACTGCTTGCTTCTCTAGTTACACCCACTTCAGCAACATCCGCACGATAGCAATACATGGTGGTCTACGTCTCCACGCGCAAACCTCAACCAAAAAGCCACTCATAGTGGAGTGGAAGAGCCACGGAATCAGGTGTGCAGTGGACCATTTCCTTGAAGTAATAATCATCATTATAATCAAACTGTACTGCAGAGTTCTTCTGCCTTAGCATCTCGGTTTGATTACATTACTATGAAGTAATAATCATAAATATCCTTCCTTGAGCTGTGAAACTCTGCTGCACTCAGTGATCGACTCATCAGGGCTCCCCCACAATCAAGCGGCTGCTGGAGGAGAGTGGGTGAGTTGTGTTTAGTCTCTTTGCTTAAGAAATCAGGCAAAGCTACAAAGATGTTTGGTGGGTAGTACTGTGGCTGGGACCTTATATGTACTGTTGATGAAGTTAGGTGCTGTTCTGAGCATTATTTGTGGCTATAGAGTGGCTTTTTGGTTGAGGTTTGCGTATGTAGACGTAGACTGCTGTGTATTGCTATTGTGCGGTCATTGCTGAAGTTGGTATAACTAGAAAAGTAAGCAGTCAGCAACATTCGGTGTTATGGTGTGTTGGACTATAACTTAAATTTACGCCTGAATATCTCTTTGATAGACGTAAAACCACCAGCCTGTTCTGTATATTTGCGCACTTTGTAGATTGTCCCTGCACACTCAAGACACAGCTGGCAGTTGATATGCTAAACTTAAGGATGTAACTATTTGTAATGAGTAAAATTGGCTATAAACGATGAGAGAACATTTTCTGAATAGGAGTCTCGAAACAAAAAGCAATACTTATTTGAAGGAGCTTCCCAAGAAACCTTTGGGTTGAAATATCATGAAATGAGATTCATATTTGGACCTGATATTTGGGGTAGAGATGAGGCAAATTCACTTGCTAAGATTTTTATTAATTGATTTTTTTTTTTTTTTGCAGTGTACGTAATAGCTTTGATCCAGTGTGCTTGTTGATGGAAAGCTTGTATGATTTTTACGCAGTAACGAACGCTAAATGGAATGTAACAAGGTGCACTACTTACCCAAGAAAAAACCCAAGTTAAAATGTTTATTTAAAAACCATTCATAAGAGTACAGTAGGGAAATAAGCTTCTCAGTTAAAGTGTTGAGAGTGTAATTAGTTAAAGCCCTGGTGACATCAAAACACCGAGTTATCTGAAGATGAAGGTTTCAGACTCCCCTGTGACACCTGCAATGTGGTTTTCGTAAGTCACACTGTGTTCTGAACACACTTTAGAGGTTACCACAGAACACACAGTGTTTCAGGTTGTAATTCAAGTGAGGAACAATATATTGATTACCAGAGTCAAATATTTTCTCATGGTCTTTATTTGTGTCAATAACAGAGACATGAAATAAAGTCCAATGATTCAGGCAAGGTCAGCACTGTAGGTAAAATTTACAGGGAATCTAGAACTGGATGTATATTTTCACAGAAACACAATAACTCCAGGGCCCTTTTCTGATTCTTTCCAGGACTTTTTTTTAATCTTTCTTTAGAGTTTGACCACAAAAGCTTCTTATAATTTCATGTAACGTGTTTACAGACTCAGGTTTGCTTTTACATAACCCAGCACTTTGTTCCAATTATGAAACTGCCACCGATAAACTCCAGATATAATCAAAGTCTTGATTCAAGAAGCAGATATGTCTGGACCACTGCACTCACACATACTGTACATTGTACTTACTCCTGATGTGGGTACATTATAGCCTCACACAGCATTCAGTCGGTGCGTGCTCCCTTACAATAGTGTTGGGCCCTGTCCACGAGGCCTAAGCGCTTTTTATGTGAAAAGGTTTCGTCGTGTCGTAAGCCCCTAACGCTGACCAGCCTCTTCTGCAGCTTTGCTGAGCCATGGGGCTCCCAGCAGCCCCAGTAGTGCTGACTCCAGCCCTGGGAACATGTTTACAGCTGCCCCGCACCCCATCCTGTGGCATCAGGAGAGGGACCATGGAAGGGAGGGGTGGTTTGGGGGGTGGTTGGCTCGATCCACACAATGAACCTGCTGAATACTGTGCTATCCAACTGACAGTGTGTTGCAGAACTGGCCAGGCAGGCTCTGGATCACAGTGCACAGGGGCAGACTTGCCTTTTCTTGGCTGCGATTAATCATCTCCTCATCATTATTCTTTTATTGGGGTCCCTACACAGTTCAGCCAAACATGCCCTGACCAGAGGTGCTGTAACGCAGAAAGACCAAAACTTGGACAGTATCTGACTAGTTTAAAAACTTTTTCAAACAGTCAAACCTTGTTGTGCTGTTTCGCTATCATAAAATGAGCCTTTGTGAAATTTCGGAAAAGAAAACCCTCCTTTGTTTTACTCTGGAAACATGTTATTTTTGAACTCTCGCCCGGAAACATGACACACAAATGTGCATGCGTGTGGCACAACATGTGGCTGGCCAAAAAGTGGATGCTTTTTAAATGTGGTTGTTGTCTTTCCACAGAGCAACCAACACTTGACTTGCACGTGCTTTTAAAGCATAAAAACCCCCCATTTATCTGTTGTTTACCAGAAATGTTAGAGACAAATACACCACTCTTGTTACACACCATGTCAGCTGCAAAAGGCTTGGTACATCGTATTATAAAAGTTATAGTACACAGTGTCATTACAATGTCAGTACATAACATCTGATATAATTTCAGTCATAATTGACTTTTAACCTCTGCAGGGTGATAAAACAGTTTTACACTGTTCCAGTGACCGTGTTATTGTCAAGCTGGGATAAACAAAGCCATAAGAGCTGCCTTCCTTATCTATGCTTCCTTCTGGCTGTTAAAGGACTCCTTCGGCTTGACTTGATTGGTGGAGGAGGAATGGCATTATCTGTGGTCTGATAGGCTGCGCTGCAAAAACCACTAACTGAAGAGCTGTTGTTGTTGCAGCAGGTCCTGCAGCGACCCGGCTCTGGTGCAGATCTGTGCATGGTCAAACTCTCTACCCTCTTCAGCTGAAGGCTCAGTTTACCCCCCTTGTGCAGCAGGACGCCAATCAAGGGGGTGTCAGGGGGGTCTAGAAGCCTTACTGCTGCATGCTATGGGCTGGCTGTGGCTTGTTTTTGTTTTCCCTGGATGCACATTGTACAGATGAACATGTAGATAAACGCCCATGCCTCAGTTTCCTACACTTGAACATGAAACTACTCCTGGTAATTCCACAGAGATGTTCCTTAATCCCATTATCATTAATTCTAAGTATTGATTAGAATGATTAAAAAGGGACTATCAATCAGTGAACACCTTGTAACGGCTGCCTTTATTAAGCACACAGGCGGCGATGCATAACAGTAAATTCAATCATGATCAATGGCAGCAGGGAACAAAAGAAGCAGAGAGAAGTGATGATGTTTTCTTAGAGGAGGGGGGATTTGTTCTTTCTGCTCACGTTTGGGCCCCACGGTTAGCTCCGCCCTCACGTGCCCTTCCTCGCCCCTATTGGCCGCCCTGAATATGTTGTTGCTCCCTGATTGGCCGACGAGAGCGTCAATCACACGAGCCTCAACTTATTTACCGAATGTATGCTGGAGAGAGGACGGCATTCTGCTTGAGGGCTGCAACAGCTGACTGCCGAGCACTTTACCCAGTGCCTCAAGGAACAAAGAGAGGAGGACACAGCCATTCAGAATACATTTTTATTTTTTTAATGCCCTTAAATTAATCAAAGTGCAGCGAGGACACGAGATGAGGCACGCAGTCGTACCGGCAACAAACGTGGAGAATAATTCTTTCGCAGTGACAAGGCTATTAAAGATATGTACCCATTGTGAACGGCTTAGCAAAAAGGTAAGAAGCTGAAAAAAGACACAGGGAGCAAATAACACTGTCAAAATCCTCCTTTCTTCGAGCTTCAACCTGACGTTTGGATGTATGAGATTGTGTCATTTTGACGCTTTTAAGCGACGTTTTTCCTCTCGGACAAACAAGCTGCAGTGCAGTCTTTGTGCAGCTTGTTTATCAGTAACAAGAGTTTGTGGCCACAGGGTCAGCTAACGCTTATTTTCTCTTTATTGAAATGTCCGCTTTGACTTTAACGAAGATGACATGTAAATAGTGCATTTAAAGACGTGTTTTTAACCGGGTGTCAGTTCAGACTTATGAGCATTTGCTGGTCATTCATTCCTCGGGCTCATTGTGCTCTGCGGGACAGTGTCCGCTGATAGGACATGTCTCGACAAGCAGCGGAAAGTTACAGGACTTCACAGAGGCGATGTAACGGTTCCTTTTTGTGGTTTAAGTCTGCAATGATGTGTCTGTCAGTCAAAGATTTGTCTTGATTTCTCATTAATTATCAAATGTATGAGGGAAAGTCTAGTTTTGTGCATCTTTTTATTATGACGCCACAAAAAGATCCTATAACAGTAAAATAATAATCATGAAAATCCCTCAAATTCAGGATGTGGCACTAGTTTTCGGTAAAAATAGAAGAATAAAATGCGTCTTTCCAGGTGTCAAACAAACAAAGGGACTCTGATAGAGGAAGTGACAGCAGGGGATATTAAAAGTAATAATGATCAATGCGCTGTTTGCTTCCCCTTCGCTCTTCTGTGGTACTTAAATGGCTTTTTTTCTTCTTTATTGTCTTGCAGGACTTGGGAATAAGGATCCCAAGACCTATAGGAAACGGACCAAGCAGATTTATCCCCGAAAAAGAGGTAAGAGATGGTTTGTAATCTCATCTGAAGTTCCTTATCTCCCAGCAATATGACATCTAGTCTATGACATAAACCCATTTTATATTATATTGTGTGATTTTTTTTCTTCTCCTGATAGATTCTCAAAGTCAGTAAAGTGGACACCCGGACACAGTCGATATTTGAGGATGCTTTTGCAGCCCTCGGTCGCCTCGACAACATCTCCCTGGTCATGGGCTTCCACCCGCAGTACCTGGAGAGTTTCCTCCGGACGCAGCACTACCTGCTGCAGATGGACGGACCTCTGTCTTTGCACTACCGACACTACATCGGCATCATGGTACAGTCATGTTTACTCTGTGAATTCTCAACTACGTGATTTATGTAACCACCAATATGTCAAGTATCTTGCGGTTAATGTCTCCTTTTCCTGGGACTCTGCAGGCGGCAGCTAGACATCAGTGTTCCTACTTGGTCAACCTGCACGTGAACGACTTCCTCCAGGTCGGCGGGGATCCCAAGTGGTTAAAGGGTCTTGATGAAGCCCCACAGAAGCTTCAGCAACTTGGGGAGCTCAACAAAATCCTGGCCCACCGACCTTGGCTTCTCACCAAGGAACACATGGAGGTGAGAGGGTGGGGGACTGGTCTGGAGGGTGGATGGGGACATGAAAGTGTGTTATGTAACTGGCTGAGATCATGGGTGGGGACAGGGGTTTAGCTGCAGCTGAAGAACTTAGATGGGTTTGGGCGTTTTTAAAAGTGGAGGTATTGCGAAAGAAATCTGTCAGGTTTTTCCGACTTCCTAAAAGGTCCTTGTTATTGAAGTCCTCATTTGGCTGTTGTTAAATAGTTCCCTTTGATTTTTTTTTTGTAGCGTCTTCTGAAGGCGGAAGAACACAGCTGGTCCCTGGCAGAGGTGATCCACGCCGTCGTCCTCCTCACACACTACCACTCCCTAGCCTCCTTCACCTTCGGCTGCGGCATCACACCTGAGATCCACTGCGACGGCGGACACACTTTCAGACCCCCATCCCTCAGCCAATACTGTGTGTGTGACATTGCGAACGGCAATGGACATGCCTTTCACGACGACTATCTTGGAAACCAGGTGAGACCAAAATCATGTCCTGTTAGGGATAAAATTGAGATTATGCGAATGATTTCATGCAATTTTAACATTTGGGTTTCTTTGTTGTTTTTGTAGGAGATGTGTGGCGAGGTGGAGGTGTTGATGGAGCGCATGAAGCAGCTGCAGGAATGCCGCGATGATGAGGAGGCCAGCCAGGAGGAGATGGCAACCCGCTTCGAGAGGGAGAAGACTGAGAGCATGCTGGTGGTCACGGCTGAGGACGAGGAGTGCGTCCCTTCCAGAGATATCTCCCGGCACTTTGAGGACCCCAGCTACGGCTACAAGGACTTCTCCAGGAGAGGGGAACACGTGCCCACATTCAGAGTGCAGGTAAAGACACAAAACCACTTGAATCCTCAATACAGCCCAAAAGAAAGATGACATTAAAAAAATTGATTTATGTTTTTTTTTTGAAGGACTACAGCTGGGAAGATCACGGCTTCTCCCTGGTCAACAGACTGTACCCTGATGTGGGTCAGATGCTGGATGAGAAGTTCCAGATGGCCTACAACCTGACCTACAACACCATGGCAACACACAAGGATGTGGACACCAGTATGCTGCGCAGAGCCATCTGGAACTACATCCACTGCATGTTCGGCATCAGGTCAGCTGCAGGAAACTCGCCATATTACGTAACATGAGTTTTGTAGCGAGTGCTCTGTAAGAATTCTGTCTTCTGTTTTCTTACACTGTGCCTCTCTGGATGTTTCAGGTATGATGACTATGATTATGGGGAGATAAACCAGCTCCTGGACCGTAGCTTTAAGATCTACATCAAGACCATGGTGTGTTGTCCTGAAAAGACCACCAAACGAATGTATGAGAGCTTCTGGAGACAGTTTCAGCACTCCGAGAAGGTAAGATCTTGAGCTGTAAAGACTTATAGCAGTGTAGTATACTTCACATTAAGTCTTAGCTACTCACAAGAGATGGTAAAAATAAAAGCCTACGAAAGTAAAGCAAGTAGATAGAAAAAGGAATGGTTCAAGCAACAAACAATATTGTGTTTTACTTCCTGAATTCATGCACAGTGCTTGATAGTTGTCTCTCTTCCTCATTTCTCCTGCAGGTCCATGTTAATCTGCTTCTCATGGAAGCGCGAATGCAAGCAGAACTGTTATACGCTCTGAGAGCGATCACCCGCTACATGACATGAAGTGCTTTTTGGCGTTTTTGAGCGTTTGTCTTTTTACCGTCATTGTTGTTGCTCATTATGGGACATCTCGAGAATTAACAAAAAAAAAAAAATCAAAAGTGGGAGGGGGGGTTGGGGGTTGTTGAGAAGCCCTGGGTTGTGACAGAGCTTGTTGAATGGATGTTGAGAAGAGGATCAGAACAAATGAACAAGAAGAGGGGAAAAAAACGAACAGTTGAAGAAAGTCATCTCAAACTACAAGTGGATACACAAACTCCATTGGTGTTGCCTGCAGTGCCAAAACTGACCAAGAGAGGGCAGCCTGGAGAGAACTCCAGCTCTGCCTGAGGGTGTTTGTGCCAGGCCTGAGCACTGACAGGAGGAGGCATCCAGGACGACGTTTCAGTATTCCAGCATCTCCTCCGCCTCCTGGCAGAGTGAAGACCTGCAGAAAATCCCCCACAATGCTGTGCAGTGTCAAAAATCCTGCACTTTGATTTTGTCATCACTGTTTTTTGTGTTTTAGTTTCTTTAGTGTCTTTTTATTTCATTTTGTATTAAGGGAAGTGTTGCAGATGTGGTAACTGGACATGACAGAGTTAACGTTGGGGGAGTTTTTTTTCCTTTTTATTTTATTTTATTTTTTACGTGTGCCTGAACTATCCAGCACAGTGTGCATACGTGCTGATGCTGCTGCTCCCATGTTGTATTCAGCAGGGGTCATATTGATCCCTCAAATCACCCCTTAAACCCCAATTTTACCCCTATCCATCAGAAATCCACTGCATTACCCCCTCCTTCCTCCTAACCCTTTATTCCCCATCCCAAATCTCAAACGTCAATGTAAGCTAATCTGAGGAGAGGAGTGGAGAGAAACTCAAAGAACACTGTCTGAGCCCCTTTTTTGAGTCTGACTGTACATGTGTGGATGATGTATGACTGTGGTGTGGATGAAAACAAACAAAAAAAGTTTGTCTTTGAATTTCATGCGTCAAAAAAAAAAAGAAAAAAAGCGAGGCACTTTGAAGGATAAACTTCTTGCTTCTGCTGTAGCTCTGTTATTGTGAGATAACTGTTAATCATTTGTTGTTGTTGTTGTTGTAAATGTTGATGATGTCTTTTATTTTCTGGTAATGTTTAGGGGGGTAATCAAAAGAAAAGTTAGAAACCAGGTTTTCCAGGAGGGATTTGCTTCCGGTTGTCCTAACCACACCGTATCTGTCTTCCGCTTATCCCAGCTGCCTGGTCACCCTAACACTTTTGACGCTTTGGATTGTGAATTTTACCAGTAAATGAATACCTCTTCTGTTTTTCTCTAGAAAACATATAAGAAGTGCTCTTTGGTGAGCAGAGACTCTTTCCGGGCTGCTGGGTTCCAATTGTTCGGGGACCCGGCAGGCCCACACAGGGCCGACTGTGGTCGTAGCTGTGCTTATTTCCCTGCTGGGGAAGTCTAACCAGTGCAAAAGCAGCTTTTGTTTGTTTTTTTAATTTTATTTTGAAAGGGGTGCAAAACCTCTGCTGTTTTGTTTTTATGTTTACTAAAACCAGTTTAGTACTGCATTCTTCTGAGGGTGGGTTGAAAGAATCAGACAGATGAATGAGTGAGGAAGAGGAGGATTAAGGAATGGTACCTTTGAAAGTGTTTCAGAGGAAGTGGAGTTATTTTTTTTCAAACTTCTGACTGATGTCAGTTACTGACACTTTTTATAAAAAATAAGATGAAAAAAAAAATAAACTATGATATTAAATTGTTGTGTATCATTCGTAGTTTTCTCCTAGACATCTTGTTTTCATTGCATCATCAAAAAGATTGTATTCAGATGCGGCGAGGGCGGCATGATTCAGGAGTCAGAGCAATCACAGCACAAGCAGTCACCATCAGCCCAGTTGCACAAGAGTAGAGACTGAAATTACTCATAATTAGTGAGCATATCTGAAGCTGTTATGTAGAAAAAAGATGAGTCATGAGAAGTTTATTCCATCACCTTACAGTCCAAAGTACACTCAGCTGTTCGATAATAAAGCTGACGTCATCAAGCTGAGCTCAGGGGAACAGTTCAGTTTGTCCAGGGATTTTTATGTGAACTACTTTACTGTACGAGCTTGATAACTGTATGACTCACTGGGAAACAGACGTCTGTCCCTGTTCCTGTGGTCGGTGCGATCCAGGTCAAAGTTGCTCTTTGCTCCTGCTGACTTATGTTCAGCTCAAGATAAGAGGGAATTTCCTTTAGGATACTTTACCTCTTTCTCCCATTTGCCTCCATGACACATCTCACAGGAAAAGCTCAGTGCTTTACTCTGAGGGGGAGCTCATCGATCCAATATTCAGGGTATTTTCCCATCAAGGCCGCAGAAGCTCATCTGTCTAACTCAGCATTACCCCACTGACCAAACTGCCTTCACGTCTTTGTGGCTTCCCCCGTGTGATGAAAGAGAAGGAAACATATAAAAAACAACCTTGATATCAGCCAGCCAACTGTCTTTCATATCAACCTGATAAATAAGTGTAGAGAACAATGTTTGTTACTAGCCTGGCTTATGAGTTTGTTTAGAGGTTTTTGTGGTTGTTCTAAGGTCACTATGGTGTGAAAACTAGGGGAATTGACACTGAGGGTTTTGACATAAAGTGCAGTTTCTGACTTGTTTTGATGTAATAAAGATGTGATTTTGAAATGCTGTACTTAAAGGCTACTTGGTGTAACTTGTAAGCACTGCCTGGCCCCATATATGTGTACCAATAAAGGCTTTGAGAAGCAAAAAAACAGACCAGAGTTGTCACTTCAGTTTTATTTAAAAGTCCAAGTTCCAATGACACACAATCCACTAACAATAAAAGATTCCCACATGAGGTCAAAGCCAGGTTAGTGAGCTGTTTAAGAGTACATTATCATAAAAGTACCTTCACAACCAAGTGTGCATACAAAACAGACTGAGTCAGTTATATAAATGTGCAAAAAGCTTGTATGAAATGATCCCTGTACGTGTAGAGACAAAGGTCTCTGAGAGCTTTGTAGGAAACAAGTTAAAGTGCCAAAAAATAAAGATATAGATTGAACATTAAATAAGAAGAACCGTAGCTGAAAATGCAGGGAGTTACCAAAGGCTAGGAATGAATAATAATGATACAAAGACATCCAAATATCCCAATGTAAAGGTCAGGAAGAAAAGTCTGATCATGTCCAAATAACGCCGTAGATTAAGATAATTTTGACTTTTATGTGGGAAGATAAAATGGATGATGCAACCGCTCCCCAGAAGTGAAGGCAAAATATATTGAGCACTCTTCCTGGTGACTGGCTGAAGTATAGGCCATAAAGCCCACCTCCTCCATTATAACAGATAGTACATGGGCCAAACTAGAAAATTAAAACGCAGTCTTTTCAAAATTCTTCTCAAACATGCTTTCTGACATTAAAGTTAGTTCTTATCATGAAGATGAATATCCCTTTTTTGGAGGGGCTAGATTTGGGCTTGTTGTTGGATATTTAACAGAAGGCATAGTTTATAGCTTAGCTAACAAATGTATCTCCAGCAGCGTTGACACAAGAGTTACTGACCCTTTTATAACCGTGGGTGTGTCTGCTTCAAACCAACACACACAGCTGTTGTGCTGCAGACTAAACCAACCTGAGGGATTGTTGACCTTTTATCCATAAGTTCAACCTGTTTTGGGTTGCTAAGAGGCGGGACATCATCCAACCGTCCAGATCTCCTCAGCACATGCCTTGACTTCAGTACAAATCATAGTGGTATTCTGGCGTCACTTTTTCCATTTGGGAGAGATTGAGGCTCGTCGTCCATGTTTATTCACAGTCAGTGAAAGGAAGTCAAAAAGGATGTGGTGGAAATCTTCACAACTCGATCGAAACTCTTTTGAGGTAAATTTTTTAATTTGACATGTAAATAAAACATGTTTTTCTAATTCCCATCATGCTGCCTGTTCTAAAGGCTGAAGCATCCCCACCAGTTTTTGACTTACAGGTAGGAACTCCAACTCCCAGCATGCTTTGTGGTAATCCCTCATGTCTTCATTGTCAATCCACCTGAGAGCCTCCTCTTCATCTAGACAAGGCGGTGTAAAAGAGAGAGTTAGGTTTAAGTGACGGGTTCAAGCTCACAGATGTGAAGTATGGAGGTGTGTTCATGGAGGTGGAAGTTCACCCTTCCTTCCCCGAGGGCCCCTAATGTCTATAAGAGCATACTGTCTCTCTTCCTTGTTATGTAAGGATTAGTAATAACACTGTGCACCAACCTGAAAACATAATGAGGCTCTCCAGCAGAGACTCTCTCTCCTCTGTGCTCAGCAGCTTCTCCGACCCCCCGCCCAGCATGTTCCACAACGCCTGACAGGCCTGACCCGCCAGCTGCCAATCACCCGGCCCCAAGTCTTTCAGACAGTCCACAAGCCTGACCACACACACACACACACACACACACACACACACACACACACACACACACACACACACACATATAGACATAACCACACAGACACTCACACATCAGATGACTGGAGGGAGAGGGATTCACATGACCGGCACGTTTGTGGGCATTAACTCCACTTCAATGGAACAACATCAGAGAGAGGAGACTTTGTGAGTGAGTGAGTGAGTGAGTGATTGAGAGAGAGAGAGAGAGAGAGAGAGAGAGAGAGATCATACAGTTTTCTTTTAAAAGGAACAGTGACATATTTTGGGATACATATTGTCACCACCTGCTTATCTGTCTACTGAATATAAAGCCTGGGCATTTAGCTCAGCTGGTTATAGCTTTATGTTAAGACTCGGAACTAAATCTACATAAATATCAGTGCAATACCTCTGTGTTCATTTTTCTCTACCTGTACTAAAACAATTTCATGCCATAGAAAGGCTTCGACTTAGACAACTTTATTAATCCTACCAGGGGCAATTGATTTGGGCAGCTTGCATACTGATACAGTTACTTTCATTTACATCTGAACACGTCTGCATCTTTCTAACTGTAGGTCACAGTATGTGTTAAAAACAGCTTCACTTGAGTGTGTGTTTCCTGGTTGATAACACATCTGCAACTTGCAAAATGTGCAGCACACAAGTATTTTGAGAAGAGGAGAAGTGTCTATACTAAGTTTTATACTAAGAAATCTGATGAGTCAGCAGAAAAACTGACAATGATAGTGTGTTCAAGAAATATGAAGCAGCAGTAGCCACAGGTAGCAGTCAGGGACATAAGTTTACTTCAAACATATGACCTTCTGACATTAACCCAGTGAGTGTGTTTTCAAGTATGATGATATTAATGAACATGGATCTTTGCTCACAGAATCTTGGCCTTTCTCACCCCCAGGTATGTAGAAACTACAGATTTTTCTTAGCAGTATGAGCAGAAAGTTATTGTTGGGGATTATTCTTGGCTTAAAAGTCTCTTTATTGTGCATCCCTATTTGGGTTAGCAATAAAAAGTCATTTCCCTTCCAATGTGAACCCACTCGTCCATTTGAGCTGACTCAGCTACTGAAAAAGGAGACTCTTATCTTTGCTTTTGAATACCTCAAATCAACAAAGTATCATGTGTTTATTTGAATTTTTAAGTTGCTGGGTTTGTTGCCTTTTCACAGTTAGGTCAGGTACTAAGACTAACTCAATCAACTGTGTCCTGGTTGCAGTTATATATGTGGTGTACAAAATGAATAAACACAGGTACAAGCATGATTTTGATTATTTCATGATTCATGCTGGATCCCTAAAAACCGACAGACTTCTTCCTTTTTCTTGAACGATTATTTGATTTTAGAGGAATTTATACTATTGAACAAACGTGGCCCATGATGACTTAAAATCTCAACTCTACATCTCTTTGATGCAGCTATCCTTACTTTGCAGCAGCCCCTTCCAGGGAGATGCTGACCCTGTTGGGGGCATCCAGAGCCAGGTTGGTGAGGACCCCACAGGCTGAAAAACACACCTCAGTGCTCTTTGAGTCGAGGAGCATCACTAGAAACTGGTGCACTGAAGGAGAGAGAAGGAGCAGAGAGAGATGACGGCATTGGTGAGCAGAGTGAAGACAAAGCAGGGCACAGCTGCTATCACCACAATCAGCAGGTATGTTTTTACTGACTGGCCTTGCAGATAAAGTTCAGTCTAAACATGACACAGCATGTCGAAGTGCCTACTGTACTGGACAATCTAGGTCTTGGTGCGTGGGTGTTGAATGTAATAAGACACTAGTTTTTTTTTTCTTTTTTCATTCCTTCATGTGTGTTTTGATTATTTAAAATCTGAAACAACCAGTGAGCTTTGACTGTATATAGAATGGACACCGTCTGCATCCCTCTGTTGACAGGCTGCAGTATAGGTCATAAATCCCGCCTCCTCCAGCAATTCTTATGGAGCTGTGGACAAACTTTAGAAATTATTTACACAGAATATAAATTTTTCTCCACCCTGCTTGTGATGTTGACATGTAGTTACTGTAAGACTGGTTTATGCTCAAGTCCTCTTTTTTCTGTGCAGCTCCATTTTTTAGAGTTATTAGGGGGTTCATGTTTTCTATGATTGACACTTGATACAGACTATGAGCGTACAAAGATTGCGTCGCTCACCCGGGGGATACACTGTTTGAGCTGAGCGTCATCACAGCGACTCTTGGCGACTCTACCACCAAATGCGTACATTTCTACTCCACAAGTGGCGGAGTGCGTACAACGCCACCGCGCAAGTGGTGGAGTGTGCAATGTTGGTTTCAGGAAGTAGAGAAAAAACCCGGAAATACCGAGAGCTTTTTGGCTTCAAATCTGTATCCTGGCAGAAGGCAGAACCAAGTTTTCCATAGCATATACAGTCTAAGCTTCCAGCATAACAGCAGTTAGTATAGTCGACGAACACTGTAGACTATAACAGAAATATGAAACAGGTGTAGAATCATGTTTTAGTGTTTTGTGTCTGTTGTATACTCTACCTTGGTTTTGCATAATAAAGTCACGCACATCCTTGGACTGTGACAAATTTCCATAAACACGAGTAGCCTCCAGCACCGCGTCCATACTGGAGCTGAGCAACAACTTCAACATCACTGATGTACAAAGAAAGAGAGAATAGGGGAGAGAAATGACACCAAATAAGCCAAATCATGAAAACAGCAGGGTACTGTGATCGTCCTTTTTCCTTGTGAGAAGTCATTTTTCCTTACACTTGGCAATTGTGAGTTGATTGTGTTCGAGTACAGAGCTCTCTTTCTGGTAGTAGGACAGGTTGTTGATGGTGGCAGCCACATTCACCAGCAGCTCCTCGCTTTCCTGCACACACCTCAGCTCTGTCATGTGTACACGCACAAGGAAGAACAACAAAGAAAAGACTCCCAGTTACTGGTAACTCTCACTCAATGTTATTTCACACAGAGAGGAGGAAGTTTCTGAATTTCCCTCAAAATTCCTCCTTTTTTAAAATTCAACCAACAGAGGGAGCATCAGCACTGCAGGTCAACAGGAGCGAGCTCCCCTGCTCCTGAAATATCTCTGTCCGCTCTTCTCTCATTGAAAGGATCCTGTTTGAGGGGACTAGAGTTAAAATAATCTGAAGAATTTTAGAGAAATATTTTATTTCCTCTCAGAATATTCATGAAGATCCATGACTGTCACCTTTTCTCTGATATTGATCAACCAAGTGAATCCAAGTGACAGCTACCATCCTTTCTGTTGATAACAGAGATAGAGTATTGATCCATCCTGCAGCAGTCACTTTGTAATGATATTATTTTAACTTTTCCAAGCCATGAGACTTTAACTTTAGATATAATGGAGATATGGAAGAAGGAATAAGTTAAGATAAAAAGGAATTCAAATGAAAGCAGGCATCTTTCAGCCTTTTTATATGTACATCAGTTTGACTAAGTTGTATCATTCTAGAAGGAGCAGCATCTGTAATTAATTTTGGCCTGATGTGGTCGTTTTGATTGTGAGCTGGCATACAAAGGTCGCTGTGACCCAATCCAACCAGGCATGACACACTGAGCAGCTCGGAAACTGAGTCTGTTCCCGATATAGCAGCAGATGTCGTGCGCTCGCTCATAAATCGCAGATATTGCGGTTTCTGTCACCCGGCGCCTGTGTCACACCGAATTTTGTTTCTAGTTTTGACTGGAAATGTGGTTTGATGCCCCCCTCAACCCCCCTTCTCCTCTTATAATGTAAAGCAGCTCAGCCTGCCAGGCACTTGATCAAAACATTGATCAGTCGAATCTGCTCTTTCATCCTCCGCTCTGATTTAGTTTTGTTTCCAGCTGTGTAACTGCAGCCCTGTGTTTTATCAGTCACTCATCTTGTGTTTCTGACTTGCGTTGTTTTATTCACCCCTGATCTTACACTATGGCATCAACTGCAAACTCAACTATCTCTAGTTACTAGCCTTTCTTTTAACTACTTTGACCCCTTTTCTGTTTTTTTTTTTTTATTTGTTCTCCAAACTGCCAGCAAGCGTGTGGGAGGTAGAAGTCGGAGAAATTGAGAGTTTCACACCCACCTGTGTTTCGGCTCGACCTGTCCTGAAACTACCTAACCACATAGGAGAATTTCGCACACATACACACACAAACCAAGTCGGCTGTGAGATGTGACAGAACATCCTGCTCATGCACTGAAGCACTTCGTTCTGTCAGAAAAAAAAAAAAAAACAAAAAGAAAAAAAAAACATGTAGACCAAAAGAGGATGTGCTGCGTGTCGAAAAAGAAAGCCCTGAGAGGAGAAGAGAGCTAGCGGTGGAATGAACAGACACATGAGGATGTGTTTTTCAACCAACGTCATGTCTTGTTCCCAACACAAGGGAAGTGGTTGGGTGCCTGCAGGTACTTGCTGTACACACAATGTGATAAACAGATATTTTTAAACTCCTTTTTTTTACACTGTACTTCCTATGTACGTGACAGAGATTTACAAGAAAAGATACATCTGGAAATCTTCAAACTACAAGTCTAACACTTAGTTTATCTCTTGTGCTTCCACTTCATAAATAAAAGATATTAGCAAAGTGGTGGTAAGTCTTTATCTATCCCTCATTAAGGCAGATAGCTGTCCACAGTGTGTCTGGTTCTACCTGAGGTTTCTGCTTGAGAAATTGTTTGTGTTGGATTAATGAAAAGTTGCTCTAAAGAATGCTACAAAGTACAGTTTAGATCTGGTCTCCAAGTAAAGTGGCAGCAATATGACTTCACCGAGCTCACCAAGTGTCTCCATTAGCAGCTGAATGCAGATGGTGCTGGCTGCCAGAGCTGGACCAACGCCTGGGTGGATGCACATGTTCGCCAGCACCCTGATCAGCTTCACCAGCACGTCATCCTCCTCCTGTGGTGAACAGGACTTTCTTGGAGAAGGGGGACCATTCCAATGCGGTGAAAGGTCTCTGCGCTGGTAGTCGCTGTACAGCTGCAGGAGCGTGTCCATGCAGCCTTCGCACTGAAAGAGCTGCTGGCGAGCATCGTCGCTTTTGGCTGTGAGGTTCCCGAGGGTGAAAAGAAGGCGCACGACGAGGTCCTGTGGGAGAGCAGGGGGAGAGCGCTTTAAGTGCAAAGTCTGCAACTGATATTAGGACCTGATCAAAAAGAATAACACTGATTCATAAACTCATGTGCAGTATGTCTCTGATAAACAGTGCTTATAATGATACATCGACTCTAAAATAACTGTCTTTGTTGTCTAACTGTGATGATGCACTGAACTCTATTTTTGCGATTAGGGTTGGTTTAAATAACAAAAAGGCCTACCTGACTATTACAATTTGATGCAAACATAGAATATAAGTACAAGACTATTTCATCTTTATCACAATGTTTTCTAAGAGAAAAGAGATTGATGTGAAATGAAAACAAGATTATACTGAACATACTGTGCCTACCTCTGTAAGACTGCCTGAGAGCTCACAGCTGGATAGTCAAGTTTCAGTTTAACTATACCCTGCCCTTTCAGACTAGTTATCTCACTCTTACTAGGAAAACATACAACATATGACACCTTGTGCGTCACCCGTGCATCCTGACTCTACTTAGTAAACAACGTGAGGAGCAGGCGAGCGAGATTACACTCGTTGCTTCACTGACTTTGGTATGAGGACAGGACAGGCTGTCTCGGGAGTCATTGCATATCCTACCCTCCAGTGTTTGTGTGTGTGTGTGTGTCGTATTAGAAGGCGTGGGCGCCTGTTTACTTCATATGAGATTAAGAGCACATGTCAGTCATGTCTAATGCCAAAGTGCCGCCCTTCTCTTTTCTCCCTCTCCCCCCTTCTACCGCCCCTCCCCTTCACCTCTGTCTCACCTCTACTTAAGCTCACCCCCTTTTTGCTTTTTATTTTTTTAACTTTTTCTCCTTCATCTCTCCTCTCCTTCCTTGACTTATCACCCCCTCCTACGTTGATTAAATGTCAAAACACACACACAGCAGGGAAGAGAAAAAGACACAAGCAGCATGCGCAGAGGGACACAATGTCCCGTGGATGTGCCTGGACTTGAGGTTCATAAACAAACTTGCTCTAAGGATAAACATGCTGAGTGGACTTACTTCATAAACACTGGGAAAGCTTCTAAAACACTCAGGCACACACACGCACACACACACGCACACACGAGTAGGCTTGTGGACTCACCTGTTTTTGGTGATGTTTGCTCAGCAGTTCTAAAAATAGCTGGTAGCAGTTGGGGGTCTGGGCCAGAGCTAGGCGGCACTCAGAGTAGGAGGAGAGTTTACTGAGGGAGAGAGAGGACAACAAATACCTCTGATCATTCCACTCAGCGGCTGCTCCACCGTGCTGACTAAATATGGAGAGATTAAATCAACACTGCTAATGGGCAATAAGCCCATGGATGCTTTTATTATCTCAGGCAAAATTGTTCACACAGTGTAAGTTATATCCACACGGTAATACCTCAGACTCTTTTATCTTGTAATATAAAGGTTCAGCTATTCTCTTACATGCAACAATTTTTATTCTACACCTCATGTATGTATGAGCTCCATGGACCGGAAATAGAGAATATGGACTCATTCTCTCACTTTGTTTGAAAGGAGATTAGTGTCCTGCTGTCAAAAATAGCAAAACCTCTTCTGACTTTAACACCCAAGAACTGTGTCTAGTTTTTAAGTCATCCATTGTACCATGGTTCTACCAAAGGTCACTATTATAAGAGGCACCTATTGCACAACATCTGTTCTGGAGGAAGAGGCACATTTCACCATAGATGACGGTTGATATAATTCAGTGAAAGTACAGAACACTTAGAACTCAGTGTTTCTTTCATCTCATCTGCATACTGAAGTGCCATAACAAAAGTCTGAAGCAATGTTATGATGCAAAACAACAAGAGTCACCATGTTAGAAATGCTGACATAACGTAACTTATTGTCAACCTAAAAACAGACTAATCCATGGAGCTGAGGTGAGGTTAAAGCCTCCTGGCTGACCTGCCTGTCACCTCAGCATAGCCCCAAACGATGCAAATTCATACAAATATATGAATTACTCTTATTCCTAAGATCTTCAAAACAGATAAAATGATTCAGACCCTGTAAACATGTTACATTTTGCTGGAAAAAATGAACATGATAATGGGGTTTCTTTAGCCTCAAGGGGCCACTCAGAGAACTGCAGTTTTTTGCTCCTAGGCACCGGCGTCATTTTTTTAAGATGCCATATAAACTGTCTCTTACTTGATTTGGCAGTAGCTTATGGTGGTTAATTTTAGCAATGATAACTGATACTGGAAGTCTGTTGACCTCAAGTGTCCTTGCTGAATCATTGCTTTTGTACTATTTTTAACACCTAAGATTGTCTGCTGAGTGTTATTCATATTGTAGGACAGGCACTTCTATTGTTGTTTCAGTGATTGTTTTGTACTGTTTTCTAAGTTGTCTTTCGGGGCAGTTTTGCTTTGATTGATGGGGTATCTGGAGAGGGACAGGAAAGACAGCATAGAGTTACCAACAGATACCACTGGGGTGAGGACCACAGCCTCTGAACATGAGGTGTACACTTAAACCACCAGACCAACTGCTGCCCCGCAGTGTTTGTATCTTTGATAGTAAACAAAGATAAAAGTCCCATCCTGCATCAGGAGTAAGCCTTCCTCTTACAGGTAGCTATCTGACTGTACTTGTTTAGCCAACACTGACAATAGGAAGTTAAATGAGTCACACCTTTAGTCATTGCCAGAATTGTCTTTCCTTACAGGTACTTTTCTGTAAACTGTTGGGATTGTGGTGTTTTTATTTACCAGGAGTTTTTGTAACTGAAAGCACCTTGCAGTTTCTACCGCTTATCAAGTCATGTGATTTGTTTGAGCAAGTTTATTCAACTGTGAGTGAGGGCAGACAGTCGGCTCAGACATGCTTTTTATTGTTTGAGTTTTAAACTCATAAACATGCTTTTAAATAGATCAAAGGTCCTGATATAGTTTAATATAAAACACGTAGCGTTATCTTGCTTAGAGGTGATAGAAAAATGTTGAGGTCAACACACTGAGACCTCTTCATTTAAAAACCTCAAAACCATTTAACACATCTGCTGGTAAAATAGAAAAGAGCTCTGTCACTGCTGGGTGTTTTTGTAGCAGTATAGACTTAGAAACAGATGGCAACCACATCCTGTCTGATAAATGGCGAGTTTCTCATCATGCTTTTGTTTTTTTTGTCAGACCAAACTACAAACAAGCTTTACAAAGAAAGCAGGGGATTTAAAAGAAGGGATCTCTGGAGTCACAGAGAAAAAAACGAGAAAAACAGCTAGTCAACATCAACATCCAGTTCTGAGTGGTTTGATTTGTAAACAGGAAGTGCACGATACCTGTATATTCTGGAAATGTTAGTGCAGATGTCCTGGTCTTTGCAGTGATGTCTTAGCACCTCACAGAGCTCGGACAGCACAGAGAAGGAGACGAAAAGTGGGCGAGAATCTGGATGATCTGCAAGGTTCCTCAGGGTTGCTGTTAGCTACAGGGGTTAAAGGTCAGTTAGAGAAGTGTTAAAAGAAGTGTTTGATTGCTTGACAAGGTTCAGAGTATCTCTTAGCATTTATAATTGGGTCAGTATTACATGTCGGTGTTTAGCTATTGTGACTCCTACACAATGTCCGCCATGTGCTCATTAAAGCTGGCTGCTGGCCTGTACAGCGCGCCACTCAGCAGAGAGGCCGGAAACTATTCAGTGCGGACATAAATCATTCTATCACAAGAGGGAAATGGTCATTTCCAACACGCGGCAGAACTGGATGTTCTGGAAAAGTCATGGTCTGCCTCTTTCCCTCCACTAACAGCTTAATGAGTTGTGTTAGTTATCAAACGAAACACCGGCTCAAGATGTTTGCTCGAGCCAACTTATGCGGTTAACAGCAATCAATTTTTTGAAGGAGCGGAGTCGGGTTTGTTTTAGACCAAAGTGTCCAGGGTAGGAGAGAACATTATGTCCTTGAAACAGCTTTTCTACCAGACACTAACAAAAACATTTTAGTCTATTAGTGGGGAAACCTAGATCAGCCAAAAAACACACAAGTAGTAACATAATGTTCAATAGTACTGACCTATAAAACTGTGTTTTCCTCTGACTCTGGACTCAAACTAAAAAGGTTTCTTTTAAAAGGGGGGATGCTTTAAGTCATCTGAACTTGGACGAAAAAGTAGATAACTTTTACCAATCAGTCCCAACGCTTTGACACACCTGAACGAGTATGTGTCCTGCAATCGTGAAGTGTGTGTCTTCTACTCTGCAGAGTCTCTGGATGAGTTCTTTAGCAATGCTCATACAGTTCTTGTCCAGCAGGAGTCTGAGTATCGCACTGTTTCCTGACAGGAATTTCAGAGTGCCAACACAGTACAGCAGAGCTTCCCCAGAGGTGGTCACATCCTCACTGCTCAAAATGCCCAGGAGTGAGTCTAAACACAGAGGGAAAGCCAATGTTAGAATCCATATGGTACACAAAATTGGTTAGGAACTTGACGAGGGTCCGTAAGAAACATCCAAAACTTTGTTGAGAGCTTAATATTTAACAATGAAGAGCATTGATCTGAGAAAGAAAAAAAAAAGGTAAGCACACTTACGAGGGAAATATGATATTTGACTGAATTTACTTTATAAAATAATTAAAAGGAGTTAAATTAAAATATAAATAAATAGAACATGTTTGAACAAGGAAGAATTCTCCATTTTTTAAGTTCATTTTAATTGAGTTTCACATTTAAATCTAATCTGAGCATTGTCAGTACAGATTAAGCCTCATATCCTTGGGTCAACAAGTGTTATCATTTAAAACTTTAGCCAAAAGTCGATATTTGAGACTAATTACAGCTGCTAAGAAAAATGAATGTTTAACACAACGGGGGAGAAAGACATTATTTTAATACTGAAGATGAAATTTGACCTATATTGTGGTTATGTTTCTGTGGGTTAAGGTAGACTGGAAAATCGTTCTGAATTCATTAATTGAAGGGCTAAGACAGATGTGTAGATTAAATGTTGGTGTACAAGTGTATAAGGGTTTCATGTTATTCTGGCACCACCATGAAAGAATGTAGATTGTGATAAATTATGTTATGTTATTTTATGATATGTAATGATGTTGTACTGTTTGGAAAAACGTTATGTACCCTGTGGTGGAAGCATGAAACTCAATTTAAAAACAAAAAAAGGAACTTCAAAATGGATTCAAATGGAACCAGACCCTGAAAAACACACATATAAAAATTCTCCCAAGGCCAGTAAGGAACATTTTACTCCTGGGACAGCTAACACAGCAGACCTAAACGTAAACATTTTTGTCTAACACCAGGAAAATCTTGCCAACAAACACACCGCAAGTACTTAACACTGTGTTCCTTTAGACTGCCTACATAATTGTTTGTTTTTTTACACTTATATCAAAGGAATTTCACCCCAGGCTAGTGAACTTAAAATAGAGCTTCCCACCTATGATAGAGTTGTTCTGGAAGAGGATGTCATTGCTTTCACCGCGGCCGATCTGGAAGATGAGCTTACAGATGTTGAGCAGATTGTTTCCGCTGACACACAGCTAGAGAGAAAAAATGCAAGAAATTTCACACAACTTTTTTAGCAGGAAGTGCCGGAGCTGTAGACGTGCTGTAACACACACACAGATGACATACAGCGAGGCAGAGCTTGGCGATGTGCAGGTTGAGCTGGGCAGAGTTGAGGTCAATGAGGCGGAACAGTGTTCGCAGTATCCCTAACCTCCTCTTACATCGCCGGCCAAGCATGTCTGCATCTGCCAAGGTGCTGTACAGACCCTCACACAAATCACACAGACGATCCACCGTAGCCGCAGAGCTGCCTGGCATAGATGTTACATTAAGAGAAAAAAAATATCATGTCAAGTTCAGGGCATGCTTAGAGAGAGCAAACATCCCAAAATAAAAAGAAACTCTTGTGTGGGTTGGCGGGTGTGTATCCATGTAAACACAGATGAGTGATGTTTTCTGTACGTGGTTGTGTGCTTGTGCAATAAGCTTTAGCAGCTATGGCCTGGTGTGCATTTATTGCTTGCATGAGGAACTTGAGGTTAAGTTTTCTTCATTAGAATAATACCCTGTTCCGCAGTAAAAGACAGAACATTCCCTTCCTTTTTGAGGACACAGATCTTAGTTACAGAGGTCAAAAAAAGAGAAAAATCTCCAACAGGCAGCTCCAGTCCTGACTCAGAGGAAGGGAAAGGGTGGAGTCTTTCCTTGTTTTTTTTTTTTTTTTAGATAAAATAAATGTTTTTTTTTTCCCCCTTACATAAATAACTGGGTTTGGCCATTTCTACAGAGGGTTGGCTGCAGTCTCACACTCAGCACTGCCACTGTAATTTCCCACTGAATCTGAGAGGTGTTTTATGCATGAGCCAGAAGGCATTTGGTACAATAAATATTTAACATTTATCTTTCAAATGAATTTTCCATTAAATTCGAAGAGTGTTAAAATATTTACAACCATAGATTTCATTTCAGGGCTGCCAGACTGCAGTTCAGGCTAAGACAGCTCAGCATGGATGCCAAACATAACAGTATTTTGTTTGCTTTTCTGCAGTGGTTGAAATGACAGTGCTTTTTATTTTGTGGGATTGCATGCATGACTATCTGCCAGTGCTAAAAATTTATTTTTCCTGCCTGAAGACTGAAAACAGGACGAAATAAAAGTTCACAGACATGTGGCACTAACGAGAGAGGAAGACCAGAATTACAGTGACCACATTAGATGAATTAAACTTGGTTAAAAATTCTTCCACCAAAAAGGAAAATAAACCAGACATGAAAAGTGATATTGTGAGAGTAGTCAGTTTCAAAGATTGAAAACAGGCTTTCTACAAAAGCACTGTATGGTTCATGTTTGCATTTTTTTGTGGGTGACCTTTTTGCATTTTTCATACTACCTGCAGCCACGCTCTCGAGCTGTTGCAGCAGAGAAGCAATCACATCATTCCACACCACTGCTTCTACATCATCCTCTGTGCTTGTGGTGCTGTCTTCAGTCCCAACCTCTAAAATGTGCACAGAGAATTACAGTTCGCCAATTACCACCTCCAAAAAACCAGACGGTGAACATGTGCTGCAAGCCTGGTTCACAAGTTCACTGTCTGAAAATAAAACAGCAGGAAGTTTGATGCCACAATGAAAGGTCACCATCTACAGCTACACTTCCTCTTAATTTTTGTCTGTTTCTGTGTTGATGTGAAATAATCCGAGAATGGGCATGTGAGGTGAAAGCACGTGTGCATGTCTTTGTGCACGCAAATGTCTGCAGACTCTGAGGCACCACATGCAACTTTTCAACATTTGCATACCCTATAGCCCGGTGTGATGCAGGAAACTGTGGTTGCCCAAACCAACAGCTCTTTTAGCAATTAGTTGACTGTCTCTGAGGGTGGAAACTAAACACTTTGAAACAACAACCCAGTCAAAGTTTAACACCAGGAAAGTTGCTGATTTTGAGAAGGGCATGTTTCTATATTTCTAACCTACATCCTCTTATGTTTATGTTTTGGGTTGATATCAGATTGGCTTTAGAAAAAAAAGCAAATGAATGAGTTTAAAATCTTTCAGCTGTTTGTTTAGAAATGGTGTGACCACATTTTTAGATTTCATGAAGTGCAAAGTATAAACTGCAATATATTTTGTTTCATATAATAAAGATAGAGTGGTGTGTATATGTCGACAAACCTGTTTTCTGCCCTGCTCTGTGCTCTGTGGGTCTAACTCCTGAGTCATCACCAGGCTGTTTTACCCTGCTGCTGGAACAAAGAGACAAAAAAACACAAAGAGAGACTGGTTACATCATGCTTTGGTGACCTGCAATGACTGATTTATCGACTGACTTTTTACTCATTTTGGAAAAAAAAGTCAAAGGAATGAAAATCAAGAAAAATTTAAATTGTAAATTGTGTCAAAGAGAACATCTCTTGTTCAAGTTGCTGACTTTGTATTTTGCCAACATGTCTACAAATGCAATGCCGTTACATACCACTAAGTGTCCCTGTTGCAGCAGAGGTAGGGACTTGTGGGCAGGTGCTCTTATCTGAAAAGTGTGTCTGTCTGTTGAGAATCATTTCAGCTCTTTCAGATATATGTGTGGGTGTGAGTGTACATTTTTAAAGGCTTGTGAGTCTGTGTGTCTGTGCGAGTGTGTTTGCATCACATACAGCACTCTCTAACAGACAGGAACCTGCATCTGAGCTTTGTGGGCAGTCTGGTTAAAGCTGTTCATGCTTTGTCACTGTGAGCTGTATCCGCAATATCAGTAAAGAGTGTCTAAATACACGCCCAGTGTCGTGCTAAGCTATGTGTTCTGGCTTGCCCTCTGCATGTCACCGTTGCATCTTTCCCCCAGCCTGTCACTGTCGAGTCTGCACTATTCCAGTGACTCACTGCTGCAATAAATTCTCTGAAAGCCTGTTATGACTTATTACTACACAAGAGGCTGACAAAATAATTATAAATACATAGAGATAAATATTAAACACAGGCTGATTCATCATAATCACCTTTTTAACAGCCAGATTTTCTTTGCAAACCTCACTCAAAAGAGTGAGTAAACCCTCAATAATACTGAGCATGGCGTAAACACACATGTCAAAGTCAAAGGTTATCATGTTAACAGGTCTGCCTGAAGCTTTGGTTGTAAAATGAGAAGAAATGGTTCTGAGGGTGGAGTATTTTAATTAGCTTTTATCACCAAGTGACTCTGTCTTATGGTTGTTCTTCTAGGAATGACACAAAAAGGACAAAAATCATTCTTCTTTTGTGTTTCTTAAAAATATTAAATCAAGAGGCTGACAAGTATGTTAGCATCAACATACAGTAGATGGGTACTCGTGTGTTTCCAGGGTGATTGACGAGATTAAGCGTTTGGCATCAGCTGGTACACGCATCATATGCTGCAGGGAGTGTGGCCTGTTGCAGCGAATGTCAGAGAGAGAGGGTTTGGCCTATGTATGATCGGATTAAAAGACTGATAATAAGGCTTCTTTGTGTGATACTGCATTCTCGGAGACATGACCTCATCCCTGTCTTAGGCCCGGCCAGTGCACTGCAGTCACAACACACGCTGCTGCCAGCCTTGCCCAGATGGGCACCCAAATCTAATAGAGAGCCATTTGGAGCTATAAAGCTTTGGCTTATTGGAGAAAAAGAACCTAGTGGATGTCTAATCTCCCCTATCTTTATATCTCATCCAGCTCATCACACTAATCTGTCGTGCTGTCTTTTTCCACTTGCATTTAGTGTACCTCTGGCTCATCTAGCCCTGTCGTTCTCACTTTGAGCGTTCGTCGCAACTCCAAAGGACAAAGGTTTAAAAAGTTGGACTTCATTGCAACCAAGAGAGGAAGTCTATTATCTTATCCAGCAACAAGTTAAACAAACATGGTGTGTTAACTTGGCTGGTGAGGAAGGAGGTGAGGAGGTTGGGCTACGGGCGGTTGCCCAGATTTCCTGTTAAAGTGTTTTATGGTCTGTCCTGCACTATGGCCCCACCCGATCGATCGGCGGATGGATTGTAACGACACTCCCCGACCTCACGGCCAGAGTTATGCCCCTCGTGCTGACATATAGCTGATGAGGTCGGCCGAAAGGGGAAGAGCTTGTAGCTTTTCTGCACTGTGAAGGTGTAAGAGCTGACAAGTGATCGTGATGATAAATGGAGGCATTTCATCAGGAATGAAGTTTTCCAAGAATCGAGATTTAACAACAACCAAGAAATGCTGTACAATCCAGAATAAGAAGGCTGAAAACAGATCAGGAGGAGTCAGGATGAAGACTTTGTTAGACCTAGAGCTGGGCGATATGGGAAAAAGTTTATCACGATATATTTTTTTCATGCAGTCAATATCGATATATATCACAACATAAAAAGTTAAATTTAACAGTGCTTATTGGTAGCATGTCTTTTGCCATTCAATAAGCTACTTTATCTGTGAGGTCTTAGTGTCTCTTTGACGTTTTGTTGTAAGGTGTTATGCTAGAGAAAGTGGACTGAATGGTTGTCTGTTTCCACTGCACAGGCGCCATGAGCTCCTTGCTTCACTTGAGATTTCTAAACTTTTGCATTGCGCGTGCTCTGCCATGTGGCGCTGCTTCAGCTGCTGCTTTACTGACTTTGTGAGAACATGTACTCAACATAATTAACGGTGCACATTACTCTGCTTCATGCACCAGCTCAAAAAACCAAAATATCTCCACACCACTGATGTTTTCATGCCAGTGTTGTCAACGATGTCATCATCTGTTGAGCCTTCATCTGCATTTCTGCTGGGGGTAGCACTCATTTTCTTTTTTTCTCACTAACAGTGCTGTCAGCTTCACGTATTAAAGTGTTATGGTTGCATGTAGCTGCAGCCTGCGACGATGCAGTTGTTTGCTACTTGGTTTTACTTTAGCACGTGATTGGTTAAGCGCAAATTGTACCCGGAGCAACTCCCCTTTTCATTGGCTATTCGTATAGTCTACCAAAACATGGCAGAATGCTAACTATCGAAAAGCATATTGACCATGTTTTAAACTGATATTGGGGTAATTTGGTTTACGATATACTGTATATGGTTTACATTTTATCGCCCAGCCCTAGTTGGACCTATTGGAAACTGACTTTGGTGCCTTTTTCTTTGTTGACATATTTTAAAGAGAAAGAATAACTATAACATTAGTCATTACAGCTTTTTATACATAAATAATTTGAAAGTGTTTTTGTAGTCTCAGTAATCATGATCACACACTATTCAAACAACTTTTACAAATGTTACCCGGGATTTAATTCTTCTGATGTAATCCTTTTCAAATAAAGTATAAATCAATCTTCTGGCCTGTGTTTTCGTTTCTCCATTTGGTTAACATCAGTCTAATTGGTTGTATATGTCAGAACAAAACAAAAAAAAAATGAAACTTGCAGTTTTACTTGGTTGTTTTCTGTTATACATTTGTCTTTCACGTGTTCGGTTGAGTTATAAACCAGAATAAGAATGCAACAAAACATTAGCAAATGAATATGAGGAGGACTGACCCAAGAAAGCAAAGGGGAGGTAGTGGAGGATTTGATGAAAGGCAATAACGGGAGGCACAATCAACTCCATCTAGTAATGGCTACCACTGCAACCTCTGTGTATCTATAAATCTTTAACTCATTGTTGAACTGTCACTCTGGTCCAAAAGGGGAAGCAGGAGAGGGTGGGGGGTGGGGGTGGGGAGAAGAACAGATCTTGCAAGTCAAACAGAGGGACAGAATCGTACCTTTCACTTGCAGCTCTGCGTGGGCCGGGTTTGCGGGGATCACTGCAGACCTCAGAGTGGTCTGTACTGGGAAGTCTTTTAGCTGAAGGCTGCTTTTGTCTGGGGCTTGGATTCAGCGTGTCTTTCACTAAACACACAGATGGGATGTGGCAAGTAGTTATTTGCAAGTTTCTGTTTTCCACATCAGTTTTTTTTTCTGTATCAACTTGCCTAATGCTTCTTTTAAAGTCAACCAACTCCAAAAATCAACACCCTCTGCATTCAAATATTTCCTACAGATGTAAGATTACTTAAAGACTTTGGAGAACCAGCAGCATTAAATTAGACTCTTAGGCCCAACCACAGGGAATGTAAATCAGGTAAGTCAACAAGTGAACGGTTGCATTCATTTACTTTTGAGAAAACTGTTCCTGCACATGCGCCTTCACAGAATAATTACAGACATGGATAACAAAAGAACCATCTTATTTTTTCCAGCTTTTTATACACAACATAGATGATTAACTAATAATAATTATTTTGCTCTGTATCATTAATTCAGTGACCATGATCTTTATTTCGTATGTCTACCACTTTTTTTTCTCAATGGTTCAGCCTCTCATCTGTTTTTTTCTCCATCCATACCATCTGTTTTTCTCTCTACAGGAGGTAATGTAGTGAGAGATCCAGCTCGGAGAAGTCGTGCCCGTGCCCCTGCCAATCCCCTCTTTGTTTCCAGTGGGTCAGTGGGGGGTTTGGGAAAGGCCTTTAATGGATCCTCAGAGAGGCAGGGGGCTGGCAACTTCGGCTTCTGGTACCAAAAAAACATATTTATGGCATATGAGGATGTGAGAAATTAAGTAAGTCCACAAAAAGATCCTGTTATTTTGGTTACTTTTAATGTAAACATCTTTATGATTTAAATACTATTATTGCCACTAGAACAGGTGTGTGTCAGGGAACTTACATGGTCCAGAGGGGAGAGCCGAGTCCCTGAACTTGGCCTGGAGTCAGGAGCATCAAAATTTTGAGCATGGAGACTGTAAAGTGAAAAAAAGAAACGCAAATTCATCAAATTACAGGAGTTGCACATTTGAGCTCAGAGTTTGACAACAGAGAGTCATTTAAAATGTGTCTGTATCAAACCTAAAGGTTGATGGAGGCCGGTTATCACGACTTGCACGGGCAGAGCTCTGTCCAAACAGCTGCCTGTGCCCGTCTCTGGGAGTAAATGGTCGCTGGGTGGACTGGACTCGCAGAGACTGTCTTACTTCACTCACAATTTCTGCACTTGTCTTCCTCAAAGCATTACGCCGTGGATTGAAGGGGCAGCAAAAATCATGCTTTTTCTCCATAGAGGCCATGTGACATTTGCCAAGACAGTCAGGAAGTGACGTCAGTGATTTGATTTGATTATACAAGAAGTTACAGGGTGCCTCACTGAAAGGAAATAAAAGGAGATATCAAAACATAAAGATTCAAGATTTAAGATTAAAAAACCTCACTGTTCACTTCTCAGGGACAAATAATTACCTTCAGTTAGGGACTAAAAAACTAAAAAAATTTTGTGAGTCACTCTGGCAACTGGATAACACCACAAAAGAAATGATCAGGTTCAAATTGCCTCCCAGCAAAACTACAATGAGAAATAATTTTATAAAGGTAAAAATTTTGCACTTTATTATGTATAAATTATAAAATGATCAAAAAATGTACCTGCTGTAGTGAAGAAATTTTACAACTGCTTCAAGAGCTGTCATAAAAAGATATTTTCATTACCATGGGTGTGCTAATTACTCATCTCAATTAAACTGTAAAAACCTTAAGTCTATTTTAAATGTCCAAAATATTTTAAAGAATGCATACTAAAATTGTGGGAATACATTGTCATATTCCATTTTCCTGTTTGGGGAAACATTCATGCCTAAAGACCACTGGTCAACACCATTGATTCATTATGAAGATGAGTAGAATTTTGACTTTGTCAGCTTATTTGTACATTGATGTTTAAGTAATTTATCTAAATATCTGCATTTGATTTTAAAGGGCTGTAAAATGTTCTCTTTAAAAATCTTACTCAAAGAGATCTAGTGTGGAAGATCAACTATAATGGGCCAGGAACAGCAATTATTGTCCTCTGGAATACGTCAGGTTTCAAGTACAAAGTATAAAAAAAGTACACAGGCAAATATCAAATATCTTTGACTTGCTGTATATACTGTATGTAGTACTTGAGAAAATGCACTCTGCTACATCAACGACAGATAACAAGATTTTTATTTTACCTGACACACTGGTTATTGAATGTATTGAAGGGCTTGTTGGAGCCTGATTTATAACAATGACCTGAAATGTTATGAAAAAATCAATAAAGCCTAAAATCTAATAATTTGTCAATAATGTAACAAAAGTGTTGAGCCCAAAATGTTATTAGAAAAAAGTAATAAAACCCCAAATGTAACAAGTTGCTGCTACATTTCAGGCAAAAAGTTATCATATTTTAGGTTTTGTTACATTTTTTTAAATTACATTTTAGGTCATTGTTGTATATCGGGCTCTAACACGGCTCATTTGACGAGTAAACAAAACTGGGCCCTCATCCTATAACTGCAGTGAATTGTCACTTTGGATGTAAACCAACTAGTTGTAACATTTTGAACACCTGGGCATCTAATGCAACCCAATACATCAGCTCAAACATAAATTCCACTTTTACAAAACTTTTAAAGTTTCAGTATTTATTGACATGATTACACAGATTTGTTCTTTGGATTAGTGGGTCGGTCCTCTTCAATAATAATTACTGTATTAAGGACAAAAATAACCTGTCTGATCATGAAAACAAAAACACAAAAATGCGGAAGCTTCCTAAAAGTAGAACTTGTAGCAGAGATTATATTAGACGGCCCAGGTGTTCATACGACAGGTCCGCTAAAATGTAAATATTTCCTACAACATGGCTTTTTATGGATGTTAATGTCATTACTTAATCAATAAATGCTCATCGTTCAATTTCAATGTTCTTGTATTGTCTGGGTTCCTTATGGCTAGAAAAAGGCCTTCAATTCCGTTTTTACTGAGCTTTCTGTTTTTATTTGTCTTCTTCCATGTGCTCTACACAAAGCACTTTGTAAACGTCTGTTTTTTTAAAAAAGTGCTATACAAATAAAGTTATTATTATTATTATTATTATTATTATTATTATTATTATTAATTTTCAAGTGAAAGCGTAAAATTCTATCCTCCATCTACTTAAATTTGGAGAACCTGACTGCTCTATGTGAATGAATGAGGAGTCCCTCTGCGCGTTCCCGCGTCTCCATGGTGACCAAGTGCCGCTATGGTTAGCTGGACAACAAACAGAAGAAACAAAGCAAACAAAACCAGCATAGAAGACGAACTGACTGTTTTAATACGCACAGTGAGAGAACTTAAGAAACTCCTTAAGTGGTGTAAACTTTTATTCGACGGGAAGCAGAAAGTAAAACAGGAAGTGTATGCTGATATTGGGGTGATATGGATGACAACTGAACTACCAAACAGTTCGCAAAGAACCTAAAATCACTTACCGTTAACTCCGATAAAACGCTCCACAAGTCATTCCTAGGACAGCCTCCACCTCAAAGGTTATCCTCCATCCCCCAAAACGACACCAAACATCCATGGCACCCGAAACTTGTTTACAGCTCTTGAGTTTTGCAGCCTGCATGCAACAAGCTAGTTCGAGGTACAAGTGTGAACGCGCATCTGTGCAAGGCAGTGTCGCGCCAAACGGCGACGCGCATGGGGTTAAGAGGGGAAAAGTCAATATGAAAACTTCTGGCTACCGGTTTGTTCGATAACACAGTGAGGTGTTTCTCCAGCTTCCCACGGATAACGTGAGTAATCTTTACGTCAGATTCATCAGCCTATGCCTTACTAACCGTACTAAAGGACATAGGCAGAAGATAAAACGACTAAACTCCTACTGCTCAACTCATCTACAACTGCATTTTACTTTCAAAATCTGACTTTCAAACAACAAACACCACAACTCCTTTCTAAAATGCACGTGAAGCATAATGCTTAGTAAGTTAAAAAAAATGGCGAAATTCTTATTCAAAGGTATTAGCCCCCATTTGTAGAATGAACCGTTTTAAGAGTGACTTCTTAGCTGCGTGGTCCTACTCAGGGTTTTTGATCTTAAAGTTCATTTTCATGCAACAGTTCCCTAAATTTAAGACAATCTTTTCATGCTACCTTCTCTGCTTAAAGTTTAATACATGCTTCAATTCATTAGAGTATTAATGTTTGGCATTGCTAGAATTGAGAAACCTTTCAAATTTATCAGGTAACTGTAGCATAGAGTTCAAATAATCCTAAAAAAATGTGGTTTCATGCTAAGGCATTTTTTATGTGTAGCTATTACCTTTATTTCATTTTAGCAGGATGAAGGGAACTCTAAAGAACCAACACTGTTTGACTGCAGCTTAAAAAGGCTTGTTGTGCTTATTCATCTTTAAAAATTTTTTTTTATCTGAGAGTGTTAAAATACTTTTAATAATGTAAATGATTAATAATACCTTAAGACTGAAACAGCAATCATAAGCGTACACATTCATCAGATTTGATTTGATTGGATTACTTTTTTTTTATTACAAAAAATAAAATAAGATAATTCATATCCAAATTTAATGAATGCCAAAATTTATTTGCATGGCAGCACAGCAAAGATGAAGTAACATGGTTATTCTTAAAAAAAGAATTTACATCAGTACAAGAAATACAATAAGGGAGTGATACTTAAACATCAACATAGACATACACTGCATTTGTGCTCTCTCTAATCATTACACAACATATTCTATTAATATTGAAAAAATAATATCTATCATTTCCATTATTACTTAAAAGAGAACAAAGCAGTTCATTTAAAAAACAGTTTCTGTTACTGTATTGCCATAGCAATTTGCTGTTATTAAGAATGAATTCAAGACATACTTTGACAGGTCTCAGTAAGCTCGCTGTGTAGTAGTATGGTTATGACATGCAGGTTTGTGCAGTGTCTCTGTTGATTTAGGTTCGGGATTCAAAAGTCTCAAAGCAAAATCTGTATCGACTGAAACTGAAAAAGCCTAAAATAAGCTTCAGAGAGCAGCTTTGCATTTACAGTTGGCAGGACTAGTTGGACAACTTTAAAACAAGTATACATGTCAGTAATTTATCTGTATTATTCTAAAAAAATCTTCTACATTTGAAAGTAAATAGAGATAACATCCAGAACAAAGTATCTGCTTGAATTTCCAATATAAATTACTCAAATTCACGAAACCGTCATCTTCAAATTTCTGACTAGTGTTCCGATACCTTTACTCTGCGCTTCAGCTGTTCTAAAACTGTAGTAGGGAGCTGGGGTTGAGCTGCAGCCTACTTTCACTTCTCCTCACTGGCATGTGAAAAGCACACAGGTCAGTCTTTATAATCCTGTAATCCAGATAGCTTGTTCTATTGACATACATGTGGGTGCTCTGTGACATAGATTGATGTATGGGGAAAGAAGGGCTGGCAACATAAAAAGACAAAACAAAACAAGCACAGGTAGCTTTATTACATGGTGAAGTGAAAGTCACAAGACAAAAAAATGGCTCAATTCAGAAACTTTATCGAAACAGCATGCAGAAAAAAATATATCAAGCAGTTTTATGTTGGTAGTTTGCACATACCTCTCAAAAACTGCTCCATAAAGGAAATACTACAAAGTCACTGTCAGGTAAATCGTTTAATCTTGACCGATGTTACGTCCTGCATGCAACCCCTGTTCGAGTTGAGTGTAGGACATTCAGAATCATTCGCCATTTTGTAGAAAGTGTGACGTAGCAAAAAAAAAAAAAAAAGGGTGGACACAAAATGGCCACAGACTTACAATGTGTTCATCAGCGTGGTTGCACTCTCAAGTTTTGGAGTTGTTCCTTGGTGCAATGTTCCTTGTCCAGATGCAACATGACACACCAATGGCTTTCTGCTCCCCTGACACACATACGTAGATATACCAGAAGATGAAACGCCTCAAGCTCCTACCACGGCTGTCCATTTGTTCTGACCGTGCTATCTTCACTCCTCTCAAGCTTCGTGAAACATGCAACAAAATATCATTGGAGAAATGGAGCAGACTGTTCATAGATAAACTCAGGATTCAGAATGAGAGTGTGACGCAGAAGTTCATTCACGCCTCGCTCTGGGTCTCTTTGGCCGGTCTACATGGGCCGACCACTATGAACACCAATCAGGTCTTTGTGGATTTGCACACTCATCCACTCGTAACCCTTTACCCCCCTGTTTTTTTTAAATGATTCTTTCACAGTGAAATATACATCTGAACAATCTTGTGAGTCTCTGGTTGGATTTAAATAGCCTTACATGCTTCAGTCTCTTGGATACAGGGAACCTTATTGGCTGAGAGTGCATGCTGGGCAGGCCCAATCAGAGGGCATCACCATGGAGCTTTGCAGCCAATGGGAGGAGGGAGATGGTCTCTGTGATTTCATTGTCACTAAGGGAGGAGGAAACGTACTGACAGGCCAGTTGGCAGTGACATGGAAAGCAGTGGACCCTATTACAGCCAGACTCTGTATGTTTTAGACAACCTGTGGGGCCACACTGTGGGAGCTACACCGCCACATACACATGTAGTACACAAACACATACACATGCACACACACATACGTCACTGATGTCCCCCCTGCCCACGTCACAGGGATGAATGGGTTGATTTGTGAGAGCCATCGTCCTGCTTGAAGGTGGTGTGTCTCCTTGGTAACCAGCTCTGTCCCCGTCCAGGAGCTAAGACCCACAGGGTGCTCTCAGCTGGGGCTTCTTTACTCATCCTCATCTACCGCTTAGTCTTGCTGTGACCCCAGAAAGAGCTTCTTCTCCCTCTGCTTGTCAGCCTCTCCGCTGTTTTCTTCATTTCTCTAACAGAGTCTTTACCTTATTTGTTGTTTCATCCTTGCACATTTCTATTCATACTTAGGATGTAACAAGTTATTATTATTGCTAAATTGCAGAGTCATTTTTGATAAGTCAATAATATATTCACAGTGTCAGAAAATTAGAAACATTTCCAGAAATCTAAGAGAGCACTAAATGGGATTAAATAAGTATTTTTAATTTTATACGGACCAAAGTTATCAAAGATTTATTTTTCTAACAAGCAGCAAAACATGAAAAACTAAAATGAGAAACGTTGGTATTTTTGCAGGAAGACTGACTCACTCTTCATCACTGATTGAAAATGGCAGTGTTTAATTATTTTGGAAAGGTTACTTTGCACATCTATTATTCAGGACAAATGTGTTGTAGAGCAAGGTATCCAGCAAATAATTCAAAGGGAAACACCTGCACACTGTCCAATTGCGAAGAAAGATAACATTTATGAGCAATTTATTATTTTTGCTAACTTATCATTTCTCTGAGGTTTTTAATAATCATTGTTTTTTGTTTATTTTCAAGGCCCTCATCGGCAAACTCCCATTCTAAATATCAAACTTGTTGGAGTGTAACCCTCTCACATACATGACCCGCTCCTCCCACCATCAAAACTTCAAAAACCCTCGAGTTTAAAGTGAACTTGGAAAAACAAAATTGTTCTTTGATGCCCCAAACTCTTGGAATACCCTCCAACAAACTTGAAAAAAATTCGAGCTCTTCCCTCTCTTGCAGAGTTTAGGACTTTGATTTCGAAACATTTCATTTCAGATTGTACATGTTTCAATTGCTCCCATTGTTTTGTAAATTTTATATATGTTTGCTTGTTTCACTGTTGTAATCTTAATGGTATTGGAAACTAGGAAAACCTCAATGCCCCTTCGAGAATAAATAAAGGTTTGAAATTAAAATTGAAAATATACAGGAAATAAACAGTCTTCAAAACACACTCATGTAAGATTTCTGCTACCTGAAGCCTAACACACCAGCTTATTTTGTATTTAGGTGTGAAATACTATAACACCAGTCATATTTTATGTTACCAGTCATTTATTATTGCATATCTGTGACTTTCTGTTGTTTTTGTGTTGCTTTCATAAAGATTAATTTTCTCCCCTTTGTTGTTGCTTATCTATGAGCTTTATTTTCCAGCATTTGATGTTTGCTCAGGCTAATTACCATTTAAACTTTTCTCATGATTTAAGATTAATTTTTGGCTGCTAACTGTTTTAACTGGCCAGGGTGTGAGCCAAAAACTAGACTTTTGGGCAAGTGGGGCTTACTTATAACAATATTTATTAATAAGGACAATCCCTGCAAAGTCTGTAGGTCGATTGGGCAGTAGTTTAATTTGTCTTTCAGTCCAAGATGCAACAAATTGAACACATGGTTCAATAGTGTTTGGCATCCTAAAGCTCTGTGAGAGACGTCCTGTTTGAGTCAGCAGTCTTAGCTCATCTTGTGCATCTGCAAGCTTAAAGACAAAAAAAAACCTCATCCTGCTGACTTTAGACATTCAAACTGAAAGTGTTCATTTATTGTGAATATTTTATGCAAACTGTTTGAAAACAAGGTTGTTTTTTTAGCTGCTAAATTAAAACCTACCCCCCATTAGTTTCAGGCCTTAAAATTTACAATATAAAAATTGTCAATGTTGTCACTGATGGTCTTGTTTGCTATTGCAATCTTATAAAGCATCAATATGAAGTTCAGTCTGTTTGATGAATGTATAAACAAACTTTTAAGGTGAAAGGTCTCATATTATATAGCGGGTTCACACAGGTCTCAGCGGTCTACAGGTCTCTAAAACCCAGTTTTTTCCTGGACTTCAGCACAAGCCACGCCCCTCCTTGTCTCTCTGGAAGAGGGGGGCGTGGCTTTGCTACGGTACCATGTGCGGATGTCTACGCAGAGTTATAGGCTGGTAGAAGTGCTGTGGTCCAGCCACACCAGTTTGATCCAAAGTCTGACCCAGAAGGAGAGACTCCTGAAGAAATTCCAACTCTGTGGCTGCAGCAGGATGTTAATGAATGGTTAGTTACAAATATTATGTGTCTCGATATTCGTGTGTTGGTACACACTGACTTACATGTAGCTAGGTAACATTAGCTCCTGCTAACTGTTACATATCCGCAGTTTTCTTGTTACTCTGACCTCTTTTGTTGAATGCGCAATATTGTAAGTATAGTTATCGCTCATGACATTGTTCTTGCAGTCTACAGAAACAGACTTCTGTGCAGCCAACAACAGAGCAACTGCTGTGCCTTGCTCGTAACTTCGCCATTTTGAACCAACGTTTGCGAGGGAGAAAAATAGCGTCTGAGTGGAAATTTTCAGGGGGCAGAACAAACATTTTGGACAGGGTCACCAACTTGGAGGGGAGGAGTTATCGCCGTCCATGACGTCATGGAAGGCAAGAGTTTCAATTCACCCGTTTGAGCAGACATTTTCTTAAAGGTGGAACAAGCAAGAGAGGTTAGAACTTTCTCATTTGGGGGTTGTAGACAGGCTGGGGATGAATAGTATTGTTAGAAAACCATTCTTAATTGAACTTTGCATAATATGGGACCTTTAAACTTGAAAATTTATTTGTCATGTTTGAAAGAGAGGGCTGACATAAATGTAAGCACCAAATCCTGCTGTCTCAGTGCCCCAGAATAGAAAGTACTTTACATCTCTTCCTTTCTGTCTCTCAATGCATTTTCTGACTTATTAGTCAGCCCCCTCAAGCAGTAATGTAAGCAACCACTTGGCAAAGTTTAAAAGGCCAGTTGGTTGATGTTAGGATTTGACAGAAAGTAGCAGTCAGTCATTTTGGGGTTTTGCACTTAGTCAGCAGCAGCAGTTTGCTTCTTTCTGACAGACGTGACGCTGCTTGTGCTCATCAGCGAGTTCAAGGTTACAAATTCAGCTACATTCTTTGTCAGTAAGTCTATGATGAATTAGGTTCTTCATGGAAAATGTGCTGTCTTAAGCAGAGGACAGGTCAGTACACTGTGTATTCTGCATATTGTGTGGAGATAAAAAGATGCAACAGTAACTTCTTTCTGAGCACCAAGCAGTTTTTAACTTGATCAGTGCTGCTGTCAGCTTTATTGTGCAAGAAAAGTCTGGCAGTCAGTTAATCCTTTACACTCTCTACTCTGTCCATTAAATCATTTCCCTCTACAGTTTTTTTTTCTCTCCTGTAAAAGTAGAGCGGTCCACATTCATGTCATGAGATAGAAAGTCTTTCCACACTGTCTCATGGAGGCAGAGTTGGGCTGAATGCCAGACAGGGGAGTGAACTGACACTGAACACAGACATTCAAATAAAGCAGACATGCCAGGCAGGCTGTCTCCATCTTATCATTCATCGCTTTTTGTGTGCATGGAAAATAAAATATCTCACATGAACACACTCATATTACGCATGGACAGGCTTTGTCACCCAAGCATGGAGACAGACACCTGAAGATAGGGGCATGCAGGTGTGTAATGCACTTAGAAGCTTCACCATTAAACACAGATCAAAATAAAAGTAGTTTCATTTACAAGAGTCAACAATCATAGAAAGATGATTTTTTTATATACATCTTCAGTCTGACTGTGGAGGTGGGTTTAGTTTAGTTTAAGATGACACATGATAAAGACAATGCAATGCTTTACCCTTAATAAACACATGAGCAATAAAACAAACGAGTATTTCAAAAAACATTTAACTCATCCTGATAAATATGCATTGTAAGCCTTTTATTAAGGTGTAATAACTTATTTAGACCGTGCAAGGAACTGGTTTTTCATTTCTCCTGGAGATTACCATCGCCCTGACAGATCCCACTGAGCCATATCCATCTCATTTCGTACGCTAATCAAAATGCAGGCGACTCAGCCGTATCTTGATGGTCTGTTTCTATGAATAGCTAAGCTGGTTTGGGTGATGACCTGTCTGTGTTTCCCTGTGTCCCTCCTCCTTCATCACTGAAGGCCATCTGACCACTGAAGCTCAGTAAAACGCGCATTCATTGATATACCATAATAGGACAGACCTTTATTTTGCTGGATTTTTGTATCTGTGATTTTTTTTCTTCTCCCAAGCAGTGTTGTTAGGCCTGGAAAAAACCATTCAGTTTATCAAGTGAGCATCAAGGTCTGTGTGCTGCGCTCTCACAATGTCCTTTTTCAACAAGCGTACAAGGGCTGGGGAAGGCCACTGCTGCCCGCCTTGCTCCTTTACAGACTCAGTTCTTTTACAGGCTCTGGTTGAGTTAATCAGAGTCACCCTTACAGAGGCGCATCTGGGTGTCTTTCTGCAAATGCACAACAATTAATAACCTTCTCCTGCTTACCTGAGTGTCTTTCCTTACACAATGTTGTGACTCAATCAATGGTGCATCGCTCATTTTCATGGCAAGCCAAGAAAGTAATAAATGGCGTGTTAGCTTTTCCAACCCCATGGACATTTATAACATTTAGAAAATGTTGTATAGGAAAATTGTTTCACACCAGCTGTTTTTTTCTGCTTTTTTGTCATGCATAATTGGCTTTTATGAGTTTAGATGGAGTTATTTTGATGGATTGTGAAATATACAACAAATAGAAAGTAAATGAGATCATCAACAACAAGACTGACAATGTCTACACAGTAATTTTGAAAGCCTGTTACTGCTGTGAGGTGGTCGGTACGCTAAAGAAACAGCCTTTGTTACATCTCTCACAGCAAATATTTACAGTAAGTGATACACTTCACAAAAAAGACCAATTTTTTGTCATGTAACGACACATTCAGAGAGACGAGACAAAAATAATCAATAATATGAGTTTTTCCAAAAGGTTTAAGAGAGACAGAAAATTCCTAGCAGGAGTTTTAACCTTTATGGACTATGAGGGGCTTATGAGAACTCCAGGGTAATTGAAATCTAAAAACCCTCTAAAGGTAATGTTTTATTTCATTTTTACTTGTTTATAAGAATAAGAACTTTATTAATCCAGAAGGGAAATTCAATATAAATTCAAAATTTATAGAAACCACATCTACAATAGGTACCCTATAATTAAAATTCTGTCTAAAGAGTTTTCTGTCAAGAGGTACAGAGGTCTCTCTTTTTGTAAAACTTATCTCAAGTATAATTAAAAGTCAAGCAGAAACTGTCATGAACACTGTGGTGCCAAAAACTAGTTACACAAAAGCAACTTCACACAGAATTTAAAATGCAGTCAGTCCAGTGAAATTTTAACAGAAACATCAAACATGCATATAGTTTATGTGGCTATCCCATATGGAACCAGCTGTACTTGGACTTCAAAACTTCTCTCCAGAAACCACTCAGTAATGTGACAGATACTTGGTCCATGTAGTCTTCAGTCAGTCCCACTGAACCCAAATTAAGAGGGCAACGTACTGCTGAATTTGACACTTTACATTATTTACAGCCTTTTAGAAAACACAGTTTTGTCTCTAGAGTGTACTTTCCTGATTTGCACAAGGCTTGATTTGCATGTTTATTTTAAATTAGAATAAAGGTTATGGATATGGAGGATCAGTCAATTCAGTTCCCAGAACTCAACCTTTGAGGTATCCAGTCTCTCTTGAAAATATGGCCATTCATGCGTCCTACAAAGCAAGATGACATCAGCCAAAATACCAAAGTTTCCAAAACTCAAGGTTGCGGAGCAGTTAAAAAAACTAGGGCTAGATTTTTGGATTTCACCCTTATCTTAAACCAAGTTTGTGGTATCATCAACACAAAAGAGATAAATATTAGATGGGCTTTGAGTTTGAAGCAGTTTTCATCTCAAAAAATCCTTCAACAGGAATCTAATTTGAAATCTTCCTGTCTCTGATTCACAAACTGAACATAACCTTCTTTTTCAGAACCTTAGACATCTGGCTCAAATGTTCATGTTGCTTTACAAAAATAGAAGAAAAAATTGTTATAACTTGAAAACTGCAATGTAAGGACAAATACGCTCTGAAATAAACCACAAAAGAGAGTTGTGGTTTCACAATGTTCTGGGAATCGCTGTCAGGTGCACCCCGTGTGTCTGATCTGTGTTTCTGGAATTGTGGAATGTAATGAAAAAAACTTTTGGACAAATCAGTGAATTCAAGCCTAGGAGCAACACACACTGCTATTCTGTAGTGTTGTCTTTTAAAATTTACTGGAACATGCTGACAGGGGTGTGTCACAACATTTCCCCTGCTCATCATCATAGATAAACATCACCTTTGACCCCTGCAGACACACACACACGCAAACACACACAGCAGAGTCAAGTGGAGCACAGTACATAAAAAAACCCAGACATGTGTTTTCCATTTAGATTTAAACAAAGTGTGTAGGAAAAAACACTTTTTGGTACCCAAAACTCAACAGCAGGTAAACACCATCAACACATTTCAAAATATAACACATTTGATGGACACAAAACAGACATGATTGAACCCCCTTGACCAAATATATCCCTGTGTGTATCTATAGGGAGACATTCTGCAGAGCTTTTTATGGAGCTCTATAGTAACCTGCATTACATTAACTGCCACATAAGCCTTATATCACCATCATCTGTGAGGTCTTCTCCTCCTGCTGTCTCCCCTCCCCCAGACCTGATGTTCTTTGTTCCAGCAGAGGGATCATCACACATCCCTCTTGGGTGATATTTGCAACAAATGACCACCGTTTTTCCCTCCTTCCCTCGTTCTCTTCTAACTGTTTTTCTCCCTCTTTCTGTATCCCATCATGATCTCAGCGTGATTAATGGTGATGGACTTTGCCGGTTCTGGACTTACTTGAATCTTGCACGCACATTGCAGACACAAACACAAACAAAAACACCATCTTTGAATTAAATGTCAAATAAGTTCAAATCTCTGATTGAAAAACAAATATTGCAGTGTGCAGCCATTAGTACAATAGTCTCAAACACAGTGCCAAAGGTAGTATAGTGGATTATTTCCATATGTGCAGGTTTGCATGTTTTGCTCTCATGCGAGGGGCTCTGCCGTCCTAATAAACAATGTCAGAAGGCAAAGCCACAAGTTTTACTGTACATGCATACACACACAAGCATATAAACACACAGAGAGCAACACTTATAAACACATGTTTAACACAGATGAGAAAGAAGCCTTCAAGAGGAGGCTAGGAGAACATTTCTCTGTTACACAAGCATAAAAATATAAACATCAGTGCATGTAAACAAGTCTGTGTACTGTCACAAATATCATATGGTACAAAGAGGAAGCTCAAGACAGATATTAAAGAGACAAAACATGACCTTTAAACTGTGAATGCCATGTATGAACGTGCAAACTTGGTGCAACACTGACACAGCGTCATTCCATCTGGCAGCTTTGACACCTGGCGGAAGGTTAGGCATCATCTCAATGTAGAGAGAGCTAAAGGGGCTTTGTGAACTATATAGCTGTTCTGAAGAGAAATCTAAAATATATTTATGTTAAAAGGGAGCTCAGTTTTTGAAATCATATATAAATGAACTTCCTCTACCTATCTGCTCACTCCTTTATAGGGTATTTACTCTATGTCTTACCAGCCAACATGCTATCTCCTCCGTTACTTAACGTGTGGCTAAAACAAGACAGATCAGTGGGGGAGGAAGAGGGGAGAAAGATGGAGAAAGAGAGTAATGAACCCATGTATGCGCCTTCCCTGGTGGTTTTAATGTTGAGTACCAGCCATAATTCACTCCAACGCACATGCACGCAACCACGAATGCATGCACGCGCTCACACACAGACGCCCAAAGCAATACTTTTGATGCTCTCTTTGTGTCTTTGTGTGAGTCCTCGCTGCCATTTAGGCCGCTGCAGAGAAGATATATGGATGTGTGGAGCACTGTGACCTTGACATTCTTTCTGTGTGTGTGTGTGTGTGTGTGTGTGTGTGTGTGTGTGTAGCTAAGGGGTGGGTGATGGTCGGTACTGACTGTGCACATTTATGCACATCAATGAATCAGATTAATGGTACGCCAGAGTATCGATTTCCAAAATAAATCAACAATTATGACAAAATATTAAATAGACACAGAAACATGCCTGCCACAGCATAAAAAATAGCACATCATCATTTTATAAAAAGCATTTAAACTTTAGAAAATGTAACATCAGCTCTTCTTAGATTTAGTTTCACATTTTCTCTTTGTCTTTTCACTGTCTCCACACACCAAGCACGAGTAAAATCATTTGTATGAATGAATTACATGTTAAGTCAATGCAAAGGCGCGATTTAGCGAATTGAGTGGAAGCTGAATATGTCTCAACTTGACATATTCACGTCACCATAACTAATCAGCATGAAGGTTGCCTGGTGACGTATAAAAACAGATGGTGGTTCACTGGTATCTAAAATGGAGGACAAACTGATTGTGTCGTGTGTGGGTGCCTTGAATTATATGATACCTTTTCTTTCAATCACTGAAACCGGAATAAAAAGGAGCTCACCTGAAGGCAAGTGGTCAGATTGTCTGGTAAATTGTAAAAAAACCTTTATCTATCACTTGATCGATGAATTGGCAGGGATTACCGTTGAAATGACTGTTGACGCACGAATGAAGCAAGTAAATACAATTCATTGACGCGTCTAGATCCGCGCAAACTAAGCAAGTAGATTATTTTACTCGCACTTGGTGTGAGCACCTTATTAGTCTAATTTTTCCTCCTTATAAAGGTTATAAAGAGCCCGGCTCTATCTATCCAATAAGGAAGTGTGCTTGTGCGTTTTATTATCCAGACTAATGAACACAAAATTAACAGGATAACATCTTCTCTTGTTTGTCATCGGTGGATGATGTGAACCATGCAGTTCAAGATACTAAATATTCCCGTTGCAGCTTCATCCTCAGACAGTTTGCCGTCCCATTGTAAACTCTCTCTCATTAAGACTGGTCCACTATTAAAAGGCAGCATGGTAGAGTACAGTTAACTTTATGGTGCCCTTTGACCTAGTGTACACACATGTAGTGCAGTCACATGCAGCCATGTGCTACAGTGGGAGGTAATACCTTGACCTAGAGGGTGGTGGGGGAGGGGAGCATGAGTGCATTAGTGGCCCCCCTCACATGGAGAAATAACACCACACAGAAACGTGAGCATATGTGTGTTAGCGTGATGAGCTCTTTGTCTACTGATTTGATTAAAAGGAGATGGAGACGAGGCTTTTCTGTTTCCTGTACGATTATTCCACCTCATCTGCCTCCCTGCATCCAGCCTCGCATCACCCTCTCCCTCCCTCCTTCCCTTTCTCTCTAGCTCTCAGCATGCGGTTGCTTTTGAGGTAAAGTAAGGTCGACGGAGGAGAAATGAGAGAAAAAAAACATATTTAGAAAAATTAGAGAGGAGGTGTGAGAATGAATGAGAGGAAGGTGAGAAAGAAAGAAAAGCAGAGAGAGTGCAAGCTGTGGTAATGACTGTGAGGGAAAATCAGCTTTTGTCCAACATAACATGGGTTTTATTTTGAGTTTTGTTTTATAGAGAATGCAGTAGCAAGTACATGAAAAAAATTATTTTATTGTATGATTCGGATTACATTGTTGGCCACACTCAAACCTTTTCTGCGTCCAAAACAAATCAATGAGACAAATGAAAAACATCAATCAAAACAATGATTCCCCCTTCTCTCACAGTTCATTCTGGCTCTGCTTGTACATGAGGTCATCCAGTCCAACTCCATCAATGGTCAGGCCTCCATCGATTGAGATGAAAAGAGAAAATCATTTTGAATCCATGACGATACTTCTCTACAATGGGTCGCAAGGAAAAGCAGAGACATCCATCAGCCTTCACTTGATTTTTTTTCCCCAACAAATTTCCCTCTGGGTTTCACTTCACCTCTTTTCTCTTTCAATCTCAGAGTATCAACAACTGACTCTTCCACTTTGTCTTTGTAGGCGCTTAACTGTTGGGTGGATGTGAAAAACTAAGGAGAGATCAGCCAATCAGTGATGTCAGCGCCACTTGTGCTTATTTATATGCATCAAATTTATTTTCGAAACATCTCTGAAGGAATTGCGTTACCAGGGAGATCTAAAGTTTACCAAAGACACATGAAAAAGTTGGTCCAATGTTGAGTTCATGTTTAATGTTGGTTGGTATTTTAGCCAAAATGAACCCCAATTGTCCACTGGATACCCTTTTTTAAAAAGTTTTATCCTCATCTTTTGGCTTGTTGACTTTTTTTTTTACCTTTAGCTTATGTAAAGTACATGTTTGTTTCAATTTACATAATTGATTAAAGCTTTGCTATGAATTTTCAAATTGAAAGTTCACACAAACAACAAAAACCGTAGCACTATGCCCACAGAAAACAAAGTGAAGAGCAAAAACATATTGACTGTGGCACTTTTGATACAAAAATATACCGGATTTAACACCCTGCTACTTCTCTCTCTTTCCACTGGCCCATCTTTTTCTTCTCACCTTCTGCCTCTATCTCTATTTCTGTCATTTTATTACACCTCACCTCTACCTATCACTTTCACACTGATTTTGTGCATCACATCCTCTCACATTTGTACTTGTGACGCACAAACTTGGTGAAAAATCTCTGGAGGAAATCGGGTCTGTAATTAAGCAGGTACAAATTCTTCTCACATTACTGCAAGCAGATGGTGAAATTCATTGCTGATGAATGAATTTGTTCTGTTCTTGTGTGTATATTGCAAATATGTGTGTGAACCTGTCATTACAAAAAGGCCTTTTCGATGTGAACAATGAATTTAGCGCTGTAAACCTGAGCTATAATCTTCCCCAATGATGCTTATCACAGCCTATGAATGGAGGTACTGCAGGACAATACTCAACCACTCTGTGCTGGTGTGCCATTACAGAGATGACATCATTCTACTGCAGCACTTAGCACGCGCATGCACACACACACACACACCCACACACACACTCTCAGAAGTATCGTTTTGCTCAGTTCTCAGGTCTCGGATCTGTCCTTGTGTGACCAGATGCAATTAGCACGTGTGTTTGCGCATGTTTGTGTGTGAGAGTTCAGATAAGGTATAGAGATCCAGAGAGTTATCTGGATTAAGAGGATGACACTCCACATCCATCAGTGGGTCGGTGTCAGTGTTTGGGGGGGGGATGAGGAGCCCACTAATGGCCATATCTGGACAGATCCATCACATCTTCATCTTGTTTACACTTTGAACACCACACCACATATTGATGACTCACTTCTCATTAGTGAGGCAGTGCATCTGAGCGTGGCATCATGTGTCTCCATTTGTGTAAGTGGAGATATAAAAATTAGATAGATAGATAGATAGATAGATAGATAGATAGATAGATAGATAGATAGATAGATAGATAGATAGATTGATAGATAGATTGATAGATAGATAGATAGATAGATAGATAGATAGATAGATGGTGTACACATGCTTTATATCACTGTTCATTCTATATTTAGCTGATATGTCCTTATGTAATGGCAAAGCTGTCGGCCACCCTGTCATTAAACATCATGACGAATACCACTGGGAGCCACAGTGACTCCACAGCCTCCAGAGTGGCCAGGGAGCAGTCTTTGTTTTTGGCTCTTCAAATTTGCAAAGCGTTTAATCCTCAGGCGTTTTGCTCTGGCTCAAACAAAGATTGTTGGATGTGTTGTCAGACCACATCAAACAGTCGTGGTCCTACTCACAGGTTGGCCTTCTGTGAAAGTCTAAGCAAAGGTGTGGCAAGAGACTGTTCATCAGTAAGCTGACAGGGATTAAACAACAAAGGAAGTCCTTTTCAAGTTTTGACAGAGGATAAGAGGTGGGTATATTACAAGATATTATATGATTCATTTAAAGTAGTCTAGTTTGTGTACCAGCCAAATTAGCGAGTCTATGCCTAGTTTAACATGATAGATGGGTCAACCCCATCGAGTTCTACTGTATTTCCAGTGGGTCTGACCTTTGCCAGGCCAATTAAAACCATTTATATATTGAGTTACTTTCTTGAATACACTGGCAAGAAAGTTCTGAATTTGTTTCAGAAGTAGCTTTACTGGGGAGTTACTATCCTTATTTATACAATGTACAAATTGTACCGATTATCAAAACTTTTACTACATTCACTATTAATCCACCACCAAAGAGATAAGCTTGGAAAATAGTTGATCCGTTGATTAAGTTTAAAATCAGTAGAATTAAACTGTAACATTTGCAGTAAAACCTGCTGATAGTCCAAACAAATTGTGTTCAGAGATCAACAAAAGCTGTATGATCTTGCTCGTTATCTGTGATCCATCTTACCATGTCAGAACAGGGCTTGGATCCGTCAGCCTTTTCAGGTACATAACCTCAAATGCAAACTGAGGCTCTTTTAAGTGATCTAGATCACTTGACTCAGGAGAACACACTGTTTTGGCTGTCCAACCGCTCCTCATAATATCAATTTGGCTTTTAAAAGTTGGCTCCCAGAGTTCGGTTGACCGATATAGTCAGCAAAGATTGGCTACTTTCTGCTGCCATTTCATTCCTGTAGAAAGGTTACGCAGCAGACTGAAAATGTTACTACAAAATGAATTTAACAGTTGTTACGGGTTTAGATACTAGTTTTTCAAAGTAAAGTCCACGTTTAAGTCAATTAGAAAAGTGGTATTTAAAGCTGACTATAAATAATTAAAGCTCCTCTGTGAAAATTTTTCATGGTGACTGTAAAAACACAGCTGTTTTTCAGCTGCTTGGCTGACACCTACCCCCTGGCACAGGTCTAAATGAAAATCCAGCAGTATCAAGGATTCAAGGATTCAAGGAATCTTTATTCTCCCTGTGGGGCAAATCGCTTTACAGCCAGCAGTGCCACAAACAGACATAAGGCAACTAGCACAACAATAAATAAATAAAAAAATGATAAAACAGAGAGACTAAAAACAATCACTTGTTTAAAAGACATATGGTGGCAGGGACAAGAGAGTTCTTCTGTCTGTTTGTCCTACATCTAGGCAGGATGTACCTGCGGCCTGACAGGAGCAGCACAAACTCACCAGTCAGTGCTTATATTCTTATTTGTGTTTGGATATTACAAAAAGGCACTATTATGAATCTGTTTATTTCAAAGACCCCAAAAATTGATGTGTGCCCAGCTCTTTAACTCTGCCATGCAACATTTAGTGTCTTGTGTAGAGATATAAACTACTGCATTAAATTCTGTATAAACTGACTCACTGGTTCACTGGGAAGAAAGCAGCACTTTTATTGAAAACGGCACAGCTCTGTTCTTCTTCCTGTCGTGTGATGAAACTTCACCTCTCGTCAGGTGATAGCACAGCCTCTGTTGACTCATGTAGCTGTCGTGATGGATGAAACTATGACTCACAGTCATCGCTTGTGCACTGTATAATATGGAACCTTCAGACTCATAACTCAGGACAGTGTTTACCTGAAACCACACCTCTGAATCACTGCCAGTATTTTAGAGGCATAATAAAGGCAGGGTGTTTTCCAAATTGATGGCTGTCTTCTGTGTTTTGATTCACAACTGACCAATGAGCTCTGTGCTTCAGAGCTTAACCATGGAGACACCATCATCTTAAAGAGCTAGACTTATTAAAACAGTGACAGCTCTTTGGCATCATTATGGATAAGACTGACACAGCTGCTGAAGGAGCTGTAAATTGTCTTACAGAAATGTCAAGTCTTAAATCAACATATAGACAGATAAATAGACAAACGTCAAATTAAGTGCTCTTGGCAAGACTTACTCAGCCTTATCTGTGCCAACTGAAAATTATGTTTGCAGAATGGATAAGTCATGTTGATGGTTGGCGCTGAATTAAACAACATCACCCCCCTCGTAGAAGTAAATATCAAACAAGTCAGCCTAATCATCATCGTAGGGGCTTAAATTAGGTTAATACATACTACATTTAAATTCATTACATTTTCTACCTTTTATGCACTAACATTGCATCTTTATGTTGTTTTATCCTTTTTTAATTTAAACAACTTTGGCAAATACAGCAATTCCATTATATAACGCCCACAAAAGCTAAGTCAACTTGTGTCTTTATTTTGTTGTTTCAAGGCATTTACAACAAAAACTTTCCTGCATGGGCAGATGAGTCATGACACCACAAACTGCACTCAGTGAACAATAAATAAAGACACAAGTTTGAATGGAAAGCCCACACAGCACACACCACTCCCTCTCAGATAGAATTACATCACAATCTGGTGCTGGGAATGATCAAACAACACTTTTTTTGAGCACCACCCGTGTCTGAGACTATCACTGTCCTGATCTGCACACGAACAGGTAAATACAAGCCCACATGAACACCTGTAACCTGATGTCGACAAACAGGTTGTTGCTGTCAAGTGGAAGGTTAGTGTCAGCTCCTGAAGGCTTAAGTGTGGAAATTTGAGGACATATGTGATACATAATGTAGACCACAAAATAAGAGCCCACTGGCATGAAACAAAGCAGAGGTGAATAAAACTGAAGCCAAAATGAGGATGGAGGAGATGACAGTGGCCAAAGAAAATACACAAAATTGTTTAATTATGACATTTTACCAAACTTTTAAGCAGGAAACAAACACTAGATTTTTATTTTTCTGTGCGTCAAATGACTAAAACACATGGCTTAGGAATGCTCTAACTTTATATGAATTTTAAAAAAGCCACATTAGGTTTTATGTTAGTTTAAGGCTTAATAATTACAACTCTTGACTGTATTTTGCTTTGATCTCAGTATCTTGAACGTGAATGTGGTTGCTATAAAATAACAAATGTAAAAGCACAAAAAAAGATGACAGAAAAATTCCAGCCACCCAACAACCTCTGTGACCCTGTGCAGACTGGTGTGTCTACAACCAGGCCAGACATCCAATGGGTCATGTGACCGGCTGACTGGGGACTGCTATTGAAATGTGGTTTGTATATTTGTAGTGGTGGTGAGCCTGCCCTCACTTTCATAAAAGCATGTTTGAGTATTTAGGAGTTTGCAGTCAACCCTGGGCTTTGCAGTGGCTGTTTGGATGAACATGAGTGGGTTTTTTTCCCTCTCCAATTCTTTTATCTCCTTTAAAATGTCTCTTTTTCATGAACAATTGGTTTGGAGTCCCCAAACAAACAGAAAAGACTTTGTTTGTTTGAGGTTCCTTTGTATGTTTGAGTACAAAGAAAGAGGGCCACACTGGTAAACCTGAAGTTCCTGAAGCATGTCCTGAGTTTGGCAGCAGTGATAAACAGTGTGGTTATGGTTACACCAGACTGTATATGAATGCCCTGCTTTGGTTTCACGAACCATTCAGACTGTTTTTTCATTCTGACAAAGATGGAGAGCAACATGGTGAAAGGTCTGGGTTTGACTCGGGGCTGTTGTGAATATACAGAATATTAATGACTTTGCTTTCATGATAATTATAAGTTACTACTCTGCTGCAATTTATCTGGAAGTTCATTTCTCTCTGCAGCTCTTCATGTTGAAGGCGAAAACCCTTGAAAGTATATAAAAAACATGGCATTAGTGACATCATGCAGTTGTTTATTAAGCTGAGATCTGAAGTCAATCAGTGGCAGTCACACTGTTTAAACACCTTTAAAAAAAAGGTAGCTGCACTTTATGGTAAAATCCACATACTTATTATGTTTGGGTGGCCATATTCTGAATCCCCAAAAAGAGGACACTACTACGCGGGGTGGAGTTGCGCAAGTTAATTTTGAGGGTTTTTCGGGTTGGATAGAGTGTTTTTTACACACTTCTAACTCAGTTAGTCCATGCTACACAAACGTAAATCTTCCATACAAAACCCCGGACATTTGAATGATTTTATGAACTCCCCCCTGACAAGGCCAGACAGGTCCCCAAAAAAGGGGACATGTCCGGGTAAAAGAGGATGAATGGTCACCCTTACTTCTGTTTATGGTCGTCAGATATGATAGCCAAAATTATTTTTTAGTAAGCTGAAAATGTTTGAAAAAAAAAAGTAGTGCAACAGAGGAGTGGGTATCAAAAACTGTTTCCAGATCAGAACTGCTTCCAACCAGACCACTGACATCATTAACCAATGCCAACGCCAACCAAGTAAGTGATCATGGTGAACAGAAGACGAGAATCCAGACTACTCACGTTTACAACATTTAACTGAGATGATTATAATACTGGCTCTAAGAACTTACTGTAAAGTCTACTTGCTTTGTAAAGCCGTCCGCTTCCTGGTGACAAACTCAGTATGTTTGTAACTTGCAGGGATTTTTCTATCCGACATAGTAGATCAGCACCTTTTCAGAGAGTCCAGTTCCAATCCATTTAAAAACAAAGGTAATCTGTGATGATGTATGCAATCATTTTAGCAATATAGTGTGATTTCTGTTGTTAGCTGACTGTGCCAATGAAAGGCTGCCATCTTTGTTATGGTCTGCTGACCAATTAGAGATCGTATCTACAGCTGATCTTTAAAAGATGTTGTTAACACGAAAAAAAAAAAACAAAAAAAAAAAAACATGTGCAGGTTTCACATAGAAAATTCCCAGGAAATTAAAAAGAAATGGATTGATAAGCAAAATCAATAATAACATCAATGGTGCTACATAGTTAAGTTTCTGGAGTTGCACCACATGTCAACTGCACCTCTTCAGGCACTTCTAAATCTGTCCCTCTCCTCTCCTTTGGTTTTTATGCTCTGCACCTCTTCATCCCACCCATTTGTCTTGTATTTCCTTCTTTTCTCCTATTTGTAGGGTCCTAAAGGCGGTTGTCCATACTAGAGACCAACATAGGATCCCCCATTCCAATACAATCAGTAAATGTCAATTGCATCCCTTCAGTGGTGTGGTCCTTACAAATGAAGCACACACTGTAATTGGAATGAAGTTTTTTGCTGGTTTATTTTTTGTACATGTGGCTAAAACACATTTTGCATCCAACTCTTTCCACAGCGGTTTATGGTCTGACCTTCATGTCAGGATTACAGCTGTTTCAAAAGAGGACCCTCACTGAAAAGCAACTTCTGAAGTTAGTAAGGTGAATTCTGTGAATTTTGAGAGCCCTGTTCAACTCAGTTTTCATTTAATTACTGATCATTACCTGAGTTATAAATTAGAGTTATTAATTATTACTGTGGATGCTGATCAATTTCTCTAAGGGCGTAAAGACCGATATCAAAATTCCAATAAATTCTGTAATCTGAAAATTCTTTAAATCTCTGTCTTTAAGGTTAATTTAAAATGGCTGCATGACAAACACACATACACACCCTTCAATTTTCTGGATTATCTTAGTTGACAGACTTCACCTCTAACAGTGTAAAAAGTAGTCTATCAGTCTGCATAAAAAGAAGGAGAATAAGTAGTTTCAGCAGGTAAAGAGCTGCAAAGTTTTCCAGGACGGACTAAAAAAATCCTAAAAGCAGCCTTTTGCCTTTGCTGCACTGTCAAAGTTTCTTATTTTTGCCATAATAAATAACATCAAGACAAGGAGACGGACTGAGTGTGGAGCCTTTCAAAGCTTTATTTACAAACGCACCATTTCTTTGAGCCCAGTCAACCCTGGAGAAATCTTCAGTGTCCCTCCTTTCTAACTTCTCCTCTCTCCCTGTTCCCTTCATGTTTCGCAACAGCTGAGCAAAGGCGCCTAGCCCAGAGGTGTCAGAGTCTTGTACGCCTGCCCTCATCTAAAACAGCCATTCAGCGAACAAATATTGTGCAAGAGAACTTCCAGGAACTTGAGAAGAGCATGTAGTTGTTTTGCTGTTCCCTCCAGACTGACATGAGAAAGAGATTTATTTTCTGGAGGGAGTGTGAGGTTAAATTTGCTCTCACACACACTACATTACACACACACTCACACACACACACGCACACATGCACGCACACACAGTGTTGTGGAAAACAGTTGGCAAGTGAACTTGTGAATTAACATCACATGTAAGGCAGGCGAGGGCTGTAATATTTTCCTCGCTGGGCTGAAATATCCTCCCATGGCAACATGATCTGTTAACAACGGCCTTTTGCCTTCGCCGCACTGTCAACGTTTCTTATTTTTGCTACAATAAATTGAATCAAGACAAGCAGACAGAAAAAGTGTGGAGCCTCACCGAGCTTTATTTACATGCGCACCATTTCTTATACAAACTAGATTACAATTCAAAATGGAATACACAGGAAAAATACCCACTAACATCAAGATCAAGAAGAAGCAAGATTAATAAAGGGCAAAGGTCAGAGGACTAAGTTCAGAGGACGTATGGAGAAGAGCCGGCTAGGGTGTCTTAACAAAGATGGAAACAATATGAGAGTGGAGAGTGAAAAGAAAATGTCCAAGAAGAGGTGATGAAGGTGTCTAGTGGTATGTCACTTCTACTTTTTTTGCTTTTCTTAGCTCTAAATTTGCACAAGTGGTGCTGCATGTGCGTGTGATGGGCACAAGAGGAAATCATTGCTGCCTAACTGACCGACTCTGAGTGGTTTTGTGGAAAGCCTGCTCCACTTTGGGTGTAAACTATCTCCCTGAACAGATTTTTCACTGATTGGATTAAACAAATTCCTGCAACTGAAATGAGCAGTTTATCAAGGATCAGTAATTCCTGGATTCACCTTGTCAGACCTTCTTTCTTTATTATTATCAGTGTAGATGGACTCAAAAGGGGGTCAGGATTCCCTATGACTAAAACGGTGAAAACCCTAGAAGTGACCAGTTGGGAGAATCCCAAAAAGAAGTTATTAATGTTTACATAGAGCACCTGGACGTATATCTACTGTCCTCCACATGGAATACATCAAGTGTGAAGTTGAGGAACGTCCATTAAAGAGGCTTTTCCCTGCGTCTGTGTCCATATACACACACAAGTAATAAGAACATTTAACCCTTTAATAGGAGGATGGTGCAAAAGTAGGCCCTGATTTTGAAAAAGAAAAAAAAAAGTGTATCTATTCATGCTAGAGACACAGGATTCCTCCTCAGTATTACAATTTTTCTTGCAGGACGGCACAGTTTAAAGTATTGGGGGGGAGGGGGGGGGGGGCAGCTAGATCATGCACTAAACCTCAGATATCACAGAGGTTTATCCTAGCCAACCATGCACACGCGCTCCTCTGCCTTGGCCTCAAAGTGATATACACACATCTGTACACTATTATACACAGCGGGGTGTGTATTTCCATACACTACCCCCCAAAAAAAGAAGGGATACCAGGGTCACCAGATGCTACAACAATAGTGTTCTCCACCATTTTTCAAAATCTGGTTCAACAACAATGAAATTGCTGGTAACAGTGTTCCCTCTATTCAGCGTGTAACCTTGTTCATTATTTCTTCACCTTTACCTTCAGAGGTATCACAAAATCCAAGGGTCAAGTACTACATGAGTATATAAGGACATACACTGCGAGTATATATGCATTTCACACAATTCATAATGCATAAATACATACATGCATACAGTCAGCTATGCTGTATGCACCATGAGGGATAAGTGAAGGGATTATGCATCCTCGTGAGATTAATCCAAAAGAAATAAACTTTACCGATAAAATCACACACACGCACACACACACGCACACACACACACATATTAATGTGTATTCAGGAAATACAGGGAGTCACCTGTAGGAGCACCAGGCGTGTCCATGAGGGGATATGTGTGTGTGTGTGTGTCACAAGTCTGACAAAGAGAGAGAGAGAAAAAAACAATGACAGCAAAACCAGAACTCAAAGACCAAGTGAAGTCTTCATTCTGACGTTTGTCCTCCTTCCACCTCTTCATATTGACGGCCCAAAACAGGTTCACAGGTTACAAGTTCACAAACACAAAGCATCATTGTTTTTATCAAGTAATGTTAAAACACCATTAGAATGTGACTTGATGTTATGTTAACAGAAAGCCTCCCTTTCCCCCCTGAGTGATTCTAAATATGCATAACAAGCCCCACAAGCTCGAGACAGGAAAAAAGCAGAGCTTAACACAGATCCCTGTTATTAATTTTTCTCTTTATATATATATTTATATGTGTGTGTGTGTAAGAGAGAGTGTGCGTGTGCGTGTGTGTGTGCTGTGATTTGGCTGCCAGCATATCCTACTGTCTGTTTCAAGTAATTTGGCAATATACAGAGATAGCTTATTGTGTTACTCAAGAAACAAATAGCTTCTAGAGGAATGAGCCTAAAAAAAAAAAAACCCTGCCCTGCCCTGACCTCCACCCTCCGTTTCCAGGTTCAACCTCGCCGTGCTACAAGTGCTTCTGCGAGTCATAAGTAACAACAGAAAATATAACAAACACACAAAACGCACGGCTAGCTCTCGGGGCAGGATTCAACACTGTTTACATAGCACCTGTTATGGTGTGGAAATGTTCACAACTCTAGGACACAGGTATTTATTTTGGCTACATCAAATGCAGTGATAACAACCTCGATCAGAACTTGGAGTAAAAGTCTAGACATACAAAGTCTTTCCTCCCTCCTTTTAAGACTGAAACACTGCCCTGCTCTGTACAAATATCCATGACACAGAGTTCTTCCTCTTCTCTTTTGCCATTTTGAGTAAAGTATACATGAAAGATAAGAGGTGATTTCTAATTTGTCTCATTTGGATGCATTTAATTCAACTCAAGCAATTCTTAAATCATAACTGGAAGTGCATGGCATTCAATCAGAAGTTTTTAACCTTGAAAGGTTCTCTGGTTGTGATGCAAAATGTTAATTTGTCTGTTGGTATGTTTGCATGAACTGTCGACGTGACCACTCAGTGTTCTGTTTCCATAAGATCATTTCATCAATATACAAGTTCTCTTTGTACAAACATGTATGATGCAGGAACATTTATGATTAAACAAAATATCCAAAAACAACACTGAACATTTAAAATCACTAAGTTAAAATAGAGGAAATTTTTTTTTTAACATAACATATCCCAGGAAACACATGGATCAGATTTACACCGTCATCACTTCAAGATCGTTTCACTTTACACTTTCTTTTTGTTTTTTGTCTTGAATGGGAACAACTGCACCGTGTACTCCTTCAATCTCCGCTTGATCTCTCATCCTTGTATTTAGTCCGACTGAAACCCCTTCTGGTAAGCAGTATCTCTTTATGTCAACAGACAAGGTGTGTAAGGAAAATTGCATAATTCTAAGATTTGTGAGTTTGACATAGCTTTCTTTCTGTTGTTGTTTTTTCACAGGAGGCTTTGAGGGCTAATGTGCAGCATCTCTAGAGTCTGACAGATTGTTCATGGTGCACCGGTGTGGGAGCGAAGGTAAAGCTCTCAAGAGGAAGTCTTCTTCTGTAAACACAGGGTTTGTTTTTTTTTTAGTTGTGCTGATGGCAGGTTTGGCAAAAAGGATATTGTGTGTCTAATCTTCTCTTCAACACAGTTCAGACCTGAGGAGATAAATGACATGACATCATTAATCAGAGTTTGAAAAATAATTTCAAGACAATAAAACACCAAACACAACACTTCTAAGATGCTTTTTTACTTTGAGGGCAAGGGTGTATAAAGCTACCCAAGCGGTGCTTCCTGTTTTTGTTTGAAAATAAAAGCATCATAACATGTAGCAGGTTGCAGTGTTTTATTGCTAAACATTAAGTACTGACAATAACGAATGAGGCATTGTTTCTCTTTACAGTTTCAAGAGCCTTTCTGAGGCCCTTATTTTCATGAATGGAGGAAAAAGGATCAGGCCAAAACATAAAGTACAATTTAACAAGACCCTCCACCCCCCTCATTTCGACACAGCTGGTTGCTCATCATAAACCAAAACTACAACTTTGTCATGACTTAATTCTTAAAATGTAAAGACTTATTGTCTAGTAATATTGTGACTTGATAATGTTATTTTCGTAACATCATGATGAAGATATCATAATGACGCAAATTGATTTTCTTATGCCTTTATTGTTGTGAGAAAGTAATTTTACTAAGACTTCAGTCTTGTAATAAATAATTCTAAAAAAAATTAGCAAAAGCATTTCCAAAAGTTAAATGTGACCCTAAAAATTTGTCTTAGTTATAGGAATGGGGAATAACATTACCAAAAATTGTCTTTTTTTGCAAGTGGAGTCATAGAAACACTCAAGAAAAACTGTGTAATTAGTTGTGGTTTGGGGAAATTTTTTGAAGCAGTACAGATTAAATTCATTGTAGTCAGTAGAGGCAGGAATCAGCCAAAGACCTTATTTCCACCACCAAAGACCACCAGTAGTTCTATAGCATATAAAACTTCTATGTAAAGTGGATAACATAATGATTTAAAACAGAGTGCAACAAATTTCACTGAATTAAAAACATTTGACAAATTTAGCCCAGCTGACATCAGATCTAATCATGAAAACACCACTGGATGCTGATATTAGATACTGTGGGAGAAAAGTTTGTATCATCTGCATACAGACAAATCTTTATCACTTACACCTACATCTGAGTATGCTGTCCTTTTCTCACCTGCTACAACCAATGAATACATTTCACAAATACAAACCTGCTCTGCTCCTCCTGCCTGACCCTCTCAGCCAGGTACCCAGCTCTGGGAGGTCTGCTTGGCATTTACGAAGTTGCCAACTCCATTCAGATTGGCCAAAGAGTCAAAGTTAAAATCCAGGCCATCTGCGTCCATCAGCTCATTCCTGATTATGGAGTCCATGTCACACTCCAAGCTGCTGTTGAACATGTCCAGATCCAGATCTGTGGGAAAACGGTCCTGGCAGATCCCCCCATTGCTGCTGACTGTTCCGTTTAGGAAGATCGAAGTGTCAATCTGCATGGATGAGGAACCGTTTCCTAAGGGAGAGAGCAAGAGCTGCTGCTTGGCATTTGCCAGGTTAGCCTCATTGGCAAGGTTCAGGCCTCCGTTTAAGACTCTCAGAGAGCTCTGATTGTGGTTGTTACTTTGAATCATCTCCCCTTGGCTACCATGAAGTCCTCCAGTGGTCCCAAAGGTCATTACAGGATCATTTCTGAGCATGAGGCCACGGCGGGAGTTCTGGGAAATGACAGCAGCAGCACTGGCCTGTGACATCAGTGGGTCCGACTGCGTCATCATGACATCACTGTGGCTATGGCTGTCAGAGTTGAGCAGGTCTTGTAGTGTCTGGCTGCCAAAGCGAGACAGGCTGATGCTGGAGAAGGAGGTCTGCTTGTTCTCCTGGATGGTCTGCATAGGGGACGGACGCAGAGTGGAGCCAGTCGTATGGGGGCTGAAGATGGAGTTACTGTAACCATTGACTCCACCGTTAGAAGAAGAGTTAGGGGAAGGGGAGGTGGTGGAAGAAGGTGAGCTGAGCCCGTTAGGTTTGGACCCAAAATTGAACCCTGAGGAACCATTAGGGGCAGTCTGTCCCGGAACGGTTGGCACCAGGTTGATGTTATCCAGAAGTTCATCCATCAGGTCATCTGTGAGTCCATCATTCAGGTTCATTGTACCTGCAAGGTCTGCCAGACGAGGCAGCTCAGTTGGATTAGACTTTCCATTGGTTGAGCCATTGCTGGGAGAAAGAGCTCTGCCAGGGCTGGAATAGAGCATTGGCGAAAGTGGAGGCTCATCATCCGGCACCTCGTCAAGCTCTGGGTTTGCCAAAATGGGTGAGAGGCGACCACTGAGTGTGCTGGCATTGGAATTAGTTCTGGAGCGGAAGTCTGTCCAGGCATCAAGCTCCTCACTGCTGCGCGATGTTGGGCTTCCAGGCCACTTGGAGAGACCTGAGGGACTGTCCCCGCCACCTTCGCCAGCTGCAGCAGCTGCAGCCTGCAGGGCAGCCTTCTTCTTGGCAGCACGACCACGAGCCGACTTTGTATACTTATTGCTGTTGTCCATGGAGACTGCACGACGTCGGGGAGCCTTTCCACCCTTCCCTCCCTCTGGGTTGATCATCCACCAAGAACTCTTCCCTGTTCCCTCATTCTGGACTCGGATAAATCGACTGTGTAGGGAAAGGTTGTGCCGGATGGAGTTCTGTAACACAAAGAAGAGAGAGAAGACACTTTGTTGAGAGATTTGCATAAATTCCTTTTGAAACAATTACTTGAACAATGGCTGCCATCAGAATTGATTTGTTGTATTCTTCCTTTCCTTTTCATCTATACAGCATTCAATGAATACCTCTCAGTAAGTCCAACAACACAGATCCATAAACCACTTACTTCTACTGATTCTGAAGCAATGTAAACAGCTCTTAGTGACTCCACACACAGACAACCAAAATCCTCTTGTTTAATTGTTCATTCACTGAATATAGACAAGAACACATTATTGCTGCAGCACTTAGTGCTGATGCCTGCATTGTTGCCACTGTAGCTTTTGTGTTGTGGGTATAAAAGAGAAAAGAGAGACAGCGGTCTATAATCAAGCATCTCTTCGATTATGAACGACACACACAAAGAGCCCCTGTGTTGCTTGAGGAAAGCATTCAATGTCAGATCATGTGTGTTTGTGCGTTCTTGTGTGTAAGCGCTGGTTGGTGTTTATTGATCAACTCTGAGATCCTTCCTTGTGCAAGCCTCAGAGGTTATTGTGGGGGAACCGTTGCACATGACAGCCTCTGTTAATGATCAAGAGTTCTATTCACAACCCAGTGATGTAAGTACACATTTAATGCTCCAACTGTGATATAACACCCCTGTTGAGTCACTTGTTGCTGCACTAATAGCCTTGTTTACATACCAAACAGACATTCTTTATTTTACATCAGTGTTGGTGTACACGTACTTAAACTATGTGTGCTAACAAGCAAATTTTATTAGGCTCCCACTCTAACTGATGGTATTGAGTAATGGAATAACTGCTGAGCATAAGCATGTTAGCATGTGAGCAGGCTAGCATTTAGCTCAAAGCACTGCTTTGTCTGAGCACTTCCTAAGGGGAGAGTTTTATTTTCAACACATGGTTCAAGTAACTTACTCACAACCAACTATGATATCAGTTCCCTGTTGAATGACTTGTGGCTACACTTAAGACTTTGTTAAGAGTCTTTGTTAAGACTTCAGACGGACAATCTTTGGTAGTTAACAGATACTTCCATGTATACAGTCCTGTGTAATTGTGAAATGCTACTTTTGCTATTAAAGCTCCCATGAGGAACTTGGGGTTTGTATCAACTTTATCCCCTTTTGGATAGAGCAGTCTTCGCTCATCTTGTCCTCTACATCCTCAAATAATGAAAAAAAAATCTCATCCTGATGACTTTTGACAGTCATATTTATCATTGATCATGAATTCTTTATCTGGAATCAGTTACTACAGAGCTTTTTCTTGAGCTGCTCGGCTCCCGCATACCCACTCGCACCAGTTTTAGGCATTAAAAATGATGATTTACAAATAGCCAACCTTGTCCCTGATAGTGTTGTTGATTTTTGGATATCATAAAAAACGCATGAATATTAATTTCAATCCTCTTCCTAAAAGTAAAAAAATCCTCACAAGAGCTTTAACCCGCCTTCAGTCTCCACTGAACAGTCACACTCAAATATCAGCTCACTGAGATGAAATTAGCTCTATGAAACATGGTACAATAAAGATTAAAGGTAAAGTCCTATTCCAGATAACTAATGTGTGACTTTTTAACGTGACTTCTCTTTTACTACAGTTTTTTTTTATCCTTCATTTTGCTTTTTTGTGCCCCACAAATCCTGTCCTTGCTGAATTCCTTACTTTGCCTCAGTCTCCTTCTTTCTCCATACCCCCTTCCTCTTCCGCAGTTTCTGTTGTTTCACAAACACATAGCTCTGATGGGCCCTGAGGGATTCTGGGGCCATGCTATATCCTCCCATATAAACAACCCAACCGCCATCCACGACATGCATGCAGTTTTCACTCCTTGTTTTTCTCCTCTGTATATTTTTACTCTCTAAAACAGAGCAGATTTCTGCGCTCCTAACTGCGAGGGCCAAAATTTTGTGAGTTTTTGTGGGAATCACAATATTGTTTTCCATGAAGCAGGCCTGTCTTGCCTGGGCAACAGTTTACAGACAATTTGGTCTGGATTGTTTTTCTGGTCAAAGGCAGTTCAATCAGAGAGGAGAAAAAGCAGGCTTAAGTTACTGTTCCCAATGCTACGTTGGCAGAGAGAGAGAGATCTCCGGGGCCAAACTGAACCTATGACCCTTTAAAGTGTAGTTTTACGGGAATGCCTAGTTTTGCATTTGCAGCAATTATATGTGCAAACGTTTTTTAACCACTGCTGTGCGTTAGTGAACACATAAAAAACTGCAATTGATCATGAATGAAGTACAAAAAAGAATGTATGCATCCCAAGTGAGTTTGTGTGCTTTGTTCAATGAGGTAATAGGAGAAGAGATACCAGGGAGACCAGTGTTTATCCTCTGCAAGCATCTCTGGGGGAATGACGTAACACTTCTTCATTACAGAACATTTTACACATATACTCGCAAACACGTACACACTCCCCGCACACACTAAAAAACACATTGGCTAAATGTTTCCAGCTGCAAGGAAGATGTAAATAATGGCAGAAGATTGGCTTTGTCATGGAAAAGAAGCACTTTTAGAGCCATGAATTAACGCAGAATGAATGAAATGTGAGTTTCCTTCTCCTGCTCCTGCTGTAAACATTTACCTGCCAGCACCTGACACTTCATCAATCCTCATCCCTTGCTTCCTCCATCCTACACTTCTTTCAGCCCCAACCTCTCTGCTCCCTCCCACTTCTTTAATGTTACTCTTTTTCCAGTGCCGCTGCCTGATCCTTGAAATGTCAAGTGAAATATATTTAACCCGGCCTGATGGAGCAGCAATAAAAGGGAGCAGGACATCTGCAGCCAAAGCATGGACCGTATTGAAAGGGTTGGAATGAGCAGAAAAAGTGTATCTACTCAATATATAATATATGTTGTGAAAGCAGTAGATCACAAAATGAATCAAACTCACCTGTCTTATTCTTTCTAATCTGTAACTCTTATTCATAATTTAACAGATTTAATAGCAGAAATCAATAAGCATTATGTCTCTTTCTTGACTCTTTTGTTGTTTCATTACCACTGTTTTTTTCTAATATATACCTGCTGTTAAACCCTGTCAGGCAGCGCTTTAGGAGTAATAAAACCGACATGACGATTCTATGCTTTTATTCGCACAACGTATACGCTCCATGGGTTTCAGCATGTGTGTCTGCATGGTGCATCACTGTGTGGGTGGGATGCTTTATGTTTACTACTGTACCTCCTCCGGGGTATTCCCAAAGTCCATTAATAAAAACAGCTCACTGAGACAGCAGCTCTGATTCATAACTCCTACTATGCTGCAGCAGGAGCTAAATAACACACCAACATCAACACAGCTCACAGCAACGACCTTTAAAGAGATAATGATGCTGCTGACACTGCCTTGCTAATTTTGGGAATGCTTTTGATGCCTTATGATCTCTGTTTGAGTACTATTTTTTAGCTTTATATCCTTTTTTTATATCCCCTTAATTAACTAATTAATTTGTTAAATTTAGAGATCAGCTTTAATCACAAAAAAATCTGTTTTGTATCTCACTGACATTATATGAACAATCTGAATTTTTACAATTTTCTCCAAATATATATTTTTCATAAAAGTATTCAAGAGTGACTGGTGCACGCGAACAAAAGGAAACATGTTGGGACTTGTCCTCAGTTGACACACACTGTTGAATAAAGGGCCTTGAGTGCTCTACCTTACCAAGAACCCTTATTGTAGAACTGAAATACCAATGCTACCCGACTTATCAAACTGAGTGCTCTTTATGTTGCTGCTCTCTGTATTTGATAAAGACTTTACCTCAGCTGGTCTGAAAAACTTGGTGCACATAATGCTGGGTCAACAGAGGCGACTGTTCATGAGACCGGTTATCCAGGTTCAACACTGTGGCATTTTTGAAGCAAACTAACACCAAGATAGCTCGACAAAGCTGAACTCTTTTCATGGACAGGCCCCAGCTGTGTGTGTGTGTGTGTGTGTGTGTGTGTCAACCAGCTGCAGCCAGAGTTCAAGAATACAGAGGCCTTTTTGTCCGTCAGTAACATGTGGGAACAATTAATCACTGTCAGCAACACCGCCAGGAATCTCACTCTCCTTTCTCTGATTATTCTGATTTGTGAAGGTGCGTAGGTGGGTTCCCCGCGTCTCCACATTAATGTAAATCTGAAGGCGTGAGCACATGAGACATTTCAAAAAGGCATTTCAAGGAGATTTGGTGTCAGTTTCATTCATACAGATGCACATTGTATAGGCGTGGAAATTAAAAACTCAGACTTGTGATGTTACTCCCGAGGCAGCATCCTCTGGTTGGTTCAAAGGACTCCAGGAGTGCTTCCTGATTGGTTCTCGCTGTTCCTGCTCCAGCAGTGATTGGTTGAGGGGAAATTGGTTCGCGTAGCCAGGCAGTACAGAAAAGGGAGGGTCTGCATGGTGTTGCAAGCGTGTTTCATCACCCAGCTACAGAAAATTTCTAACTCAAATGTATGAACTGGGTCATTTTCAATTTTTTGTAGTCTGTCTGTGCCTAAGTGAAACATTTTAATGGTCAGTCTAACCTAGACTTGACCTTTCCTGCCTTTAGACGCAGAGAAAAACACACACAGAGAAAAAAAAAACTAAACACACACACTCACAGCTTTTCTTGTACTGTGCTGCAGGAAAGTGTTGGGTCACAGGGTCACAGCGTCCTGGAGCCTGGAGACAGCACAGTGTCAGAGGTCAAAGTGCTCTGAGGACGAAGCTCTCGCCTCTTGCTCACAAACCACACCCCCAACGACCCTGCTACCACTTCCCTGATTGGACACACTCTGTGACCTGAGCCTTACACCTCTGCTGTACTTCACCACCCACTGACACAGTGTGTATGTATGTGTGGGTCCAAGCCAAACATAACCGCACTTTATCAGCCATTATGTAAACCGACACTAATCTGCATCTAATGTCAACAGTAACCGCTGCTGGGTCAAGCGGACGGCTTGCGCAACGCTAGAGAACATTTAAGACGAAGGATTGACTAAAGGCTGCGGTTGAAAAAATGCTTGTCTCGCCCTAAAGTGCTCATTCTTGAGAAAATGCAAATAAGATTAACTTTGTGCAAACAGGTGACAAGTAGCACCCAAGCAAATGACTGACAGAAGGATGATGGCGATAAGATGTTACAAAAGCAAAAGAAACAAAGGAGATGGTGATTAAAGAGTTCAACCTTAAAATCAATCATGTGAAAATCTCCCAATAACATACATGAAAGAATCAGGAGGCCATTATGTTTGAATAATAGCTTTCACTGAGTACATTCTCTGTATTTGGAAAAACCTCACACGTTTGTTTTTAAAATAAAATACACTTGAGAGCAGATTCGGGTAAGCTACATAGATTTTGCTTATAGACTGAACAGATGGATGGAAACTCTGCAAAAGTAAAGCCTTAAACATTTGGAGCCCCTCTTGGCGATTGGCTTCAGTATCAGCCATGAAGTCCATCTCCTCGATCTCAACAGATGGAACGTGAGTCAAACTGTAGGATAAAAACATACATTTGTATGTTGCTCATTTCTCTAAGATTGGTTTCAATCAGATATATGACGCCAAAAGGGTGGATGTGACCCCAGCCCGTGCAGCATTCATTACCAGATTAGTAGAGAAAAAAAAATGACACAAAAGCCAATCTACTTTTAATTTCTCTGAGGGTCTTCCTTAGATCAGCCATTGACTGTTCTACTTTCCATTTTAGCTGTATACTAAATATGTGTTTTGTTTTAAGTCCTACTCCAATCATTTTTTAACTTCTTAAAGTGTTCTCAGTGGTCTGTAAATTGTGATTATGAAGTTTTTTTTAGCCAAAATCATGTTACCTGTGTCATTTTCAAAGGCTTTCGTTCTGCAGAGCTCCAGTGCCTCATTAGCAATTCGCCTCTGAGTCGTGGGCAGAGACGGCACTGCTTTACACACTTCTCTTTGCGTAAGCTTGCAGGCTAACGTTGCCGTTGTAGTAGAAGTTGCAGGTAACATAGGAGCTATTCGGCTTCCGGACACTTGTGTCTTTGGGGACATGATGAAAGTTAATTAGCTTTCTTACGAGCACTGCAATCCGCTAACGCACACGCCTGTTCCATGATTGTTCTCTCTATTTCTCTGAGCCTGGCCTGCATTACAGGGCTCTGAGGGGTAGCTTGGATTTGCTACATAGGAAATCGCACTGTTTCAGAGCCTGCAGTTTGGGTCTGCCAGAGATTCACCGCAATTTGAATGCAGAAATACTCATAGTTTTCTCGTGATATGTCCTATAGCATCAGAAAAATACCACATGAACATGTAAAAAACAAGAAAAACAAGATTTTCTTCAGAGTGGGTCTTTTACAGAAGAGATGTGATGCAACTCTGGGGCTGAACTAGCCAGGTTGCTTCAGTAAAGACTCTGGCTCCAAAAATATGTAAATAATGCAATTTGTCTGCACTTGTCAAAACACCATTTTGGCTTCACTTTTACATTGGGAAGAAATGACAGTGTGTCAGCTATCTTTATTTACAGTCAATGGATTTGCTGGGGAAACTACTCTGGAGCATCTCACATGACAGCATGTTTGTCTGGGTGATACGAAGGCGGGCAACGCGACAGGTGGGATAAGAACTGTTCAGTCTTGTGTAACATATTTTAATGATCATGGGGAGCCAAAATTAAAATCTGATTAATTGCCCAGATCTAGTACGAACACAAGATTATTTTTACAGTCATGACTCATGAAGTGAAGTGCTTGATATGAGAACTGAAGAAGTGCATACATCAGGGCAGCAGTCAAAGTGTAGAAAGGTAGCGAGGGGCAGACAACATGCAGGTTTTGACACGTATGAGGCCCTTTATAAATAAACAGCCTGGCTGGTCTGTGTTACACTGCAGAGAGAGGGCGGTTATTTATACCGTGACCCCCTCCCCCCCACCCACACACACACACACAGACGCACACGCTCATTTTTTGAGTCCAGGTTCCAGCTCTGGACGGCAGACAGAACATTCCATTCTCTTCAATCATATGCGAGTTTCTCGGCCAGCTGGGTGTCTCTGTCTTCTTGCTTGTGTGTGTGTGTGTGTTATATGTGTGTACACTGGATGGGGATCTGGAGGTTGGCAGAAGGAATCCTGTTACACATCCATTCTGATTTTATTCCTCCTCTTATTCCCCCTCGTCTCCTCTTTTTTTTGGTGAATAAATTTGACTTGAGGTTTTCCCAGTAACAGTTGCAAACACAAACACAATTTTATCGGATAAATTCAGTAAGTAGATTTAGAGTTTTGTTGATGAAAATGGCCCAAACCATTTACAATGCAGAGAAATCCATTACTATTGAGTAATTCCAATACCAAGTTCCTCCGACAATGAATTTGTATTGAAAACGAACACATTTACACGAAAGCTTGCTCTTTACTCCTGCAAAGTCAACCTCTTTTTCCTTTTCCTTCTCTTTCTTCTCTATCTCTCCATCTGTCTCCCCTCCTCTCCTCTCTTCTCTAGTTTTCTTGGCCTGCACGCCGTGTGTTCTGAATTATGTGAGGCCACATGCTCAAAGAACTACTTGTTTACTCTCCGATTGGATCCAATCAGTCAGCCTGAGGTGGGAGAGTTTGTGGACCCAGCCCACCCCAGGCAGCCAATCAGAGCAGCCTGTTTCAGAGGCACGGCCAGTCACATTACTCCAATGAGAGTTTCGTTATGTCTGTTTGTTTTGATCAGAGCTGGTCAACTCAGTTTCTTATTGGGCATTAGCTCATGGTCACAGTGCGAGGTTAAGCACACACATGTACAAACACACATGCAAACAGAAAAGCGGAAAGGAGGAAAATCTATCAAGCAGGTATTTCCACCCACACTTTTAATCCAGTGTCCCAAACCAACGTAGTGTGTGCAGCCAGGGTGGGTCCCCAAACATGCTGTTCATCCTGACATGTGTACGCATTGGTTTGGGAAAACTCAGGACATCCCTGCCGGGCTTTATCAACCTCAGTTCTAGGACACGCCGTCCTTAAGCTAAGCAGCAACTGGACCTGCCAAGAACACACACACACACACACACACACACACACACACACACACACACACACACACACACACACACACACACACACACACACACACACACACACACACACACAGAGGCAGGAACACTGACAACAGAAACATCCCAGCAAAGACAAAGACGACTTATTCAGACAGAGGGAGAAAGAGGCAGGCAAGAGAGCAGAGCAGCAGTCCTTCTCTGTGCAAACAACTGTTTCTGATATTTTCAAATTTCTAGCAACACCAGACTCAAAAATGGCATCAATATATATACACATGAGAATGGGCTTTTAAGAGTTAAACTCTTCTGTCAGTTGAGTAACTATTAACCAAATAGGATTGGGTTTTCTTTTTAAGCATTCTGGCAAAATAAGCAGCTTTGTAACACTGATCCTATAAAATCCTATAAGTATGACTCACACTTTGGTAAAGGAGCTTTCTCCCACGCTTTCAATTTTTGTCTGGGTAACACAACCTCAGAACTTAAAGGTGTAGTTTCCTTGGTATGGATGTCAAAAGACATTTTCTGCTTCAAGACAGATCTTCAGTGCTTCGGGGTATTTTATATACCATTTCAATGCCCAGACATTACAGTGCATTGTATATAAACATTTACATAAGTTCCTTAAAAAAAAAAAAAAAAGTCACTTTTATTGGTTGGTTTTGACGGCGCACAATTAAAGCATCCACCATTGAAGAAACTCGGGCTTTATTTTACAGTGTGATAAACTTACTGCGGTTATGAAATTTATTTGCGCCATGAAATGAAAGTTGTAAGTGTTTTTCCCTTCAGTCTGGTTTACAAATCCTGTGCCATGCTAGGGTGACTCGCGGCCTGCCCTTTTTAAGATTGTGAACTATTTCAACATCTGACATCTAAAAATAGCCGTGGAACAGAGGCCGGTCTGCTAGCCATGATTATCGTATTTTATCCTGCTGAATGAGCGCACTGATGACAGATGTGCACACATTAACACACACACACACATATGAAGAGCGATTGCAGAGAGAGCATTAAGTTTATAGAGAGACGGTAAAAAAAACAGGAGATGCCAACCATTTAATGATCTCACTGGTGTGCATTATAGGGTTTCCTGTGTGAACAGGTGATGAATGAGACTTTCAGACTGTGTGTGTGAGACAGATTGATAGGAATTCAGAGTGACAGATAAAGAGTGTAGAAGAAGAGAGGGAGGGAGAAAAAGAGGGCACCCTCGGTATTAAGACTAGCAGGGTGTCTACATGATTAATCACATCTCTATGAGACTCTAGCAGCGCTGGTGAGAGGAGGGATAGAGGGAGGAGAGGGGGAAGGACAGAATCATTCATAATTATCAGGAAGGGGAATGTTGTTGTTCCTGAGGGAAATATGGAACGGGTGATGAGGAATACGTTTGGGAAATGAGACCGCCTACACTCCCTCCCACAGAGTTGTTTCAAGGACAATATCAAAGAAAAGTGGGTTGGTTTTTGGTGTTCACAGTTTTTAAGTGAAAGTTCTGTTTTATCTTTCAGATGAAACTTTGATTTTGAGTACTTTTAAAAGACTGGAATACATTAAAAACCTCCTGGTGTGTATTTGCAGTGATTGCCATTACAATAAACCAAGTCAAAGAGTAGAAACTGAAAATCACTCAGTGCGTCTCTCCTTGTCCCCGTATTCATGCAGCTGGGAAAATTGAATTATTGACATGAATGTGTCCTCCTCCCTAATACTAGGGGGCGATAAGCGTCTTTTCAGCGGCGCTGTTTCCAACCCCATACAACTGTCAACAAAAACAGTAGGTCCATGCCAGATGTCAGAAGTGGCTACAACTGCTGCTGGGCATTTTTTGAGCAAGAAGATGGAGCATCGTACGGCATTGTTTTTGTCGTACCTGATGTACGCACTACTTTTTCTGCAGATGAGGTGCATGCTACTCCTCGTGCCACTTCTTGTCTGGTGTTTTTGTTCCAGGGTTGCGGGGGTGTGGCACACATGCACCGTCCAATCATACTCCGACTACGCTGGTTACATGGTAGAGAAAATTGCATTCCATTATCTGGGTGTCTCAATCAGAGTTCTCAAACTCCAATCAGAGTTCTCAAACTCTGATTATAGTCAGACTAAGGTGTTTACATCTCAGTTGTCCGGTCTTAATCAGAGTAAGTCAATAGTTCGGTTTTCTCGAGTGTCACGTAAACATACTGACTGAAATTTAAAAAGAGTTTGCCACTTAGGATTAAAGGTACAGTCTGTAGAAATGGAAATGTTTGGCAATTTCTAGTGGTCTGGTCCTAGACTACAATGCCCACTTGCTCACCCCTCCCATTGGTGAAGCCCCACAAGAAACAGTGGTGTCAAGGGTAAGGAGCTGCTGTGATGCATGTTAGGTATGATCCTCCATTTGTCAAGTTTTGGCCATCAAAAATATCTATCAATCAATAACCCCTTTCCTCTTCTTCATTTTGTAATTGATGCATTTAGCACAGCCACTCACTACTTCGTCTGTTCTGTGCTACTGTAGAAACATAAGGGTGCAAGATGGCAACTCTGTGGAAAAAGCCTGGTACTCACTGCAGTGGTCTAACTAATGTAACCACAATATGGTGACCAAAAGTAAACCAAGGTGACATATAAAGAACACGCTGTCTGCAGCTATTTCCGGCAGGGGTGATTTTTCAGCGAGGGCCAAAGGAAGGAGATGTGTGTGGACAGAGAGAGGAAGTAAGGGAGGGGAGGACGACCTGCTGTTTTTATGTGCGTAGCAAGGGTGAAGGGTTGACTGAGGTTTATTACCTCCCTTAACACCCCTCTGCCCTGAGTGCATACTTGTACCTCCACTGAGGACTGACTTGAGATCTGCACAGAGCAGAATGGGTTCTCTTTAAGTGATCTGAGGACAAAGTTATAGATTATGTAAAGGATGTTTACGCATAAAAGATTTATGTCAGACCACTGATTTCTTACTTTTTACAGAAAATCATGCAACAGCCATTCTGTCATCTTGCTATAACTTAGGCTGTTTTTTTTTCCTCAGTTACTTGCATGAATTTCTGGTATCAAGTCAGTGACTGTTAATCTTATGCACACACAGGAAATGACAAATCTTGGTCTTCCTGACTGTTATCTCCTTGGTTAAAAACTGTCTGCATTACTGATTTTCTTTGTCTATAGGTGCAAGACTTTGATGTGCAAAACAAACCTCAACTCTTGTTGGTCAAAAACTGTCCTTTAGAGTAGCATTTACATTAATCTGTGGAGAGTTTACATTCCTGTTTGCTACTCCTTCCCTACATCCACCTCTGCTCTGGTGTATGTGTGCAACACAGAGGTGTGCCGTGTCTTTGCCCTGCCGTTTCCACAACACAGCCCGCTTAAACCCTGCCTGATCTATCCAGGTCACACCCACAGGACTTAGTTTGGATCAGAAAAGGGGTCGACTTGTTTTCTATCTGTTGACACGAGGCATTTCATGACCTCTCAAACCTCCAATTAACTCTCCTGAAGGTGAGCTATGATCTCATTGAGACAGATTATGGCGACAATAGCATTACACATAATCATGTTGGCTAAGTAAACATTAGGCTACAAATCGAGTTCCATTGTTTTGGGACCACTGACGAAGTGCTGCTTCTAGTTTGATGCGTGTGTGAGCGTGTTTGTGTGATCGCGCGTGTATGTGTATATGTGTGTGTGTGTGTGTGTGTGTGTGTGTTTCATAAGTTTTTGTGAAGCAGTGGAGCACACATCTGGTCTGGATTAGTGTCAGGGCCTCGCTGGTGTTCATGGGGCTCTTCGCTCTTATGGTGCTAAAAACAGATACAGTACACACACGCACACACACTTATACACACACACACCAAACCACAGACCACTGATTTTTACCGTATGTTGTACCACACTTAAAGGATAATTCCTGTTTATTACTAGCTGGGTTTCATTTTCTTAGTTTTGGCTGTTGCTCATAGCTGTAATAGCTGCAGTGTAGTCACAGGATCAGTTTTCTGGTCCAAAATTTCTCAAAACATGTCAGACATTGCAAAAAACATGAGTTCTCAAACTCCAAGACAGTTTTAAAACCAAACTTATTGTGCTCAAGAAAGTGAGGAAAATTTTAAAATGTTTACTTAAACTGACCACCAGTAACATCCACTGAAGGTCAGAGACGGACTACCACGTTCAACTTTAAACTGCTGCCATGGTTAAAGCATTTTTGGGGTATTTTGGGTACAAGTAATCACAGTTTAGAAACATCATGTGGTATTGTTTGGCTGAATCATGTGGTTTCCATTAGTAATGTTGATTTCATTTGTTCTCTTTAGTTTTTCATACACAGAGTTTAGAGGGAGGTCACTTACATAAGTTTCTGGCTTACGCCACCTTTATTAGTAATGGCTCATATGGCTGCAAAGTTACCGTGTTTCTAGTTCACAGTGTTCACTTTGATAAGTGCTCTAATAAAACCAGAACTCTGTGAAAAAGTTCAATATTTCCAAGAAATGTTTAAAGCTCCTGTGAGGATAATTTTCTGGCTCTGAAATAGACTGGAATTGATGTTGATACCTCTGAGCTACAAAAGCCGACAAGACCATTAGCAGTAAGACTTACGATTTCCACAGTGTGATTTTTAATGCCTGAGACAGATGTTGGGGGAGTTAGCTTAAACAGTTTATTTTTTACAACAAATAATGCAATTAAATTTTAAAAGCTAGCAAGATGGTATTAATGTCAGAAGACACTACTTAAGCATGTAGATGACAAAATAAGTCTTTGTTCACGGGAGGGGGACCAAAATTGACGCACTGCTAAAATCCCTCACAGGAGCTTTAAAAGAAGTGAAAACTTTCCAGTTGAGTGTTTCCTTGACTTGTCTGTTCAGACGAATTTAAACTTAAATTAGTCACTTTAAAATAAATCCAGAGTTAAAAATTAGTAATTCATATGTTTTTAAATAATAATTGGGTGTTAAAGATTAAAGTGAAGTTGATTTTGTGTTTCACTTTTCAAATTTACACTAGTAAACTTCAGATGTGAGTCTGAAATAAGACAGTTTCTTCCCTCAATCTGTTTCTTTCAGGCTCTGAAACTGCAGACCAGTTTAGCTCTTCTAAACCTAAACACCCCCCCGCACCAGAGAGCATTTCTGTTTGACCTTATGTGTACTTGTCTTTTGTGTGTCTGTCTGTGTGTGTGTGTGTGTGTGTGTGTGTGTGTGTGTGTGTGTGTGCCTCATTCTCTGCTGATGTCAGCACTTCCAGTCCTGTCAGACCTCCTCCTTGTCCTCCTCCTCCATCCCATCTGAGCAGCAGGAGAAAGGAAGGAGGTGTTGTTGGAGGAGTCTGACACGCATACACTCACACTGTGTGTCTGAGTCGTCACTGTGTGTTTTACGAGTGTGTTTAAGCCTTGGGCGAGAGCCTAACCTTTGCAGGGCAAACACCCACACACACCCACATACACACACACGCACTGTCTGTAAAAACACAGACAAAAACCTTGGTAACGCTTTCTCCCAGCAACAGCGCGGGTCTTCCTGAGACCCTCCTTGGCTCTGCCCCTTTTAAGACTCACATGACTTCCTGCTTTGAGACATAAAGGAAGGCAGGCAGCTCTCTGATGTTTTCCCCATTTCACGATTTTGTCTCGTGCATTTTGGAGTTTCTTTCAGAACAGGTGTGACTTCATAGTAAAAGCAGCGACACCTGAAGCTATTGTTCCAGCAAATGTGACACAGTTTATGACATACAAAGAAACCTAAATCTACCTTAGCTATCCTCCTCACACTTCTTCTATGATGGCATCATTTCCTGTGTTACTGACCCCAGAGGCTCCTTTGAAATCCCAGTTTCTAGATCAACACTATTGTTTCATGACCGCATAACCTAATTCACCTTTCTCTATCTGCTCATGTGTGTCGCATAAGATTAAGCCTGATTACACGTGTGCATCATTGGAGCTTGTTTGTGAGCTAGTGAGCATGTCGTGTGTTGTTTTTAAACCTCACCTCATTCAGTCAGCCACTCTTGTTTGTCTAGATCCATTTTTAACAAGATCTTTTCTTAAAAAAAAAAAAAGATGCTTTAAAACACAAATGCCAATAAACCTGTAAGGTCCGCATTGGCTCAAAAAATAAGTGATTTAAAACTAGACACTGATATTGTCTGTGCTCAGCGGCTGTTGACACAGGACACGAGGTCCAAAAAGGCCCTTTAAACCACAGCAGTAGGAAGCTGCACTCGCAGCAGCTGAGGCCAACTCTCTTTTGAGCTCCTTCTCAGCTGTTTTTCTACTTGAATATTCCCCAGTGGGAAAAAAAAGAGAAAGTCCAGTTTTAGGGTTGTTTACTGCAAAAATGAAGCACTCCCAATGACACTGCCTGCTGCTCTCATTGTTGTTTTTTTTTGTTATCTCGCCGAACCATCTGCCATTAAGAGTTTCTTTGTATCAGTTGTTTCCTATTGAGATGTTTACTGCAAAAAGAAACAAAGCATGAAGGTGGTGCTTGCTCTTGTGCCAACAGTGTTGCCAAGTTACTTCTTACTTTTCAGAAGTGTTTCCCTTTAATGGCATTTTGTTTGTTATGAAAAGCACACAAAGAAGAGAGGCGGGAAGTCTAAAAGAGAGAGAGAGAGAGAGAGAGAGATGAGATGTTGGAGAGGTTATGAGCCAGATTGTGATGAATTTTAGATATGCATCTTTGTCCAAGGGGACCCACCACTCCTTTCTCAATTTCTCATCCGCCCACTCCTTCACTTGCTTTTTTGTACTTAACAGAATGTACTGCCAATTTTTTCCATTAAAGAAGAAATACAGCCAATTAAACTCCATAATTAATGATGAATAACAGAATTTCACTCCTCACACGTCCTGTCTGTCCTAGCAGTTTGAAGTAAACTCGAACACCACGGTGACTGTGGAGGAATTTCATTAGCCAGGCACACTGTATATTGTTATCAAGTCTCTGTGTTTATTTTGGGCCCCACAGTGGTGTGAACTTAAATGCCCCCGTGCTGCAGGGGGTTATTTGGGGGTACGGAGATGGGCATCAGGGCCCCAGTTTACCCATTGCTTGGAGGGTTCAGTGGGGACACGAGAGGCCCTCCTATGTCTTCCTTCATCCTTCTCTTTGTCCCCGCTCTCTGAGGCGCTCACAGCTAAGTTCTCATACATGACAAAACACACGCACAAACACACACTTGCATACATGTGCTTCCTGCTGAGGGCTGATATTTCATTACGCTTGCTAGCATGTTGTTACACACACACACACACACACACACACACACACACACACAGATTCACTTCATGGATTTGAAGATGATCTTAGCATGAAAAACTTGAAAATGAGCCCTCTCTGTTTGGTGGTCCCCTCTAGGTGGATTTGTTTCAAATACAAAGTCCCCAGTTAGACAGGTAGGTAAGTTTGATTACACACACAGGCAGGTGAACAGTGGCCTCCATTGAATCGTTTCCCCTTCCCAGACTGTCAGCCTCCTCCCTCACTTCAGTCAGGCTCTGCTCCCCACCTGCCTCACTTTGTATTTATATTACCTCACTATTAATAGACTACTGGCAACCACACAGCTACTCCCTCTGTGTCCTGTGTGCAGTTTGTTTGTTTTTTCATGTGTGGCCACAAAAAGTTGCAGTTTCTTTTTTAAGCCTGAGCTGTATTTTTGTGTCCTTTTTTCGTGGTTTTGTTTTTATAATGCAAGAGTATGAGATGGCATGACAGGAAACAACTGCTTACAGAAGCAGGTAATCACCTCATCTAAGCTGCGGCTAACAGCGTTAGCCATAATTACCAACTGTGACACGGTGACATCAGTGCACTTCTCTTGACCTCACCTGGGAAAAGTACCTAGTGTGTTTACAGGCGGGCTCAGACTACAGGAAAGGAAACCAATTTAATTCATGTGTTTGAATAAAACACATGGAAACGCTCCACTTTTTCCTCTCACAACATAAAAAATAGAGCAATAAAAGCACATTAACGCACATTATTATTATATATTAACACACATACATTATAATACCCCCAGGCACAGGACTGCTGTGACTTTCCAGTTGTAAAAACAAGTTGGTGGCGGGTTACAAGGGTTAGGGTTAGTAAGTGAGAGAAAGAAGGGGAAAATAGTGTAGCTTTGGTATAATCTCTGTAATATACTGTATGGGCTCATGAATAGGTCTCTATCATCTGGTTTAACCACAGCCCCCCCAGTCCTCATTTTTCTTCTTTCTTTTTATCCATTTGTCCTCTCCCTTACAGTTCTCTTTTGTGATCATTCTTCCCCCAGTCTGCCCCTTCTCTTCTGGCTCTGACGTTCTCTCATTGCCTCGTTTCTGTATTTTTCTGTCATCTCCAATTCTTTTCTCTCCCTCTCTGAAAGGTCTTTTCCAAGTCAACTCTCAGCACAAAAGCTGTATGGTGGCACTAGCTGGCCGCTAGCCAAAGCTCTGCTCTCTGGCTCTTTCTGCCTCTCTGTATTGGTGAGCGATGATCACTCAATCTGCCTCTCCTCCTCCTCCTCCTCCTCCACCCAGACTCTCCTCTTTCCACCTCTCTTTTTTGTTTCTCCTCCTCCACTTTTTTGTCTCCAAGGAGGCAGAGTGGGCAGAAAGTGTGAGATCTCGAATGTTGTTGCTCAAACGTTCACTTTCACGCACACACACTTGAACGCTGTGAGGTGAGTGGGAGCTGTAGGGCTCAGTGCTTCTCAAAGGGGTGTGTCTGGTAATCCTTAAGAGCTTGTCTGCAAAGGCCCTGTAAACCAGAGAGGTAATGAAAAAAGTGAAGAAGGCAGAAGGAAGACATAAAGTAAGGAGGCCTCTCTCTTGACAGCAAGCTCCCGACACCCCAGCATCACCGTGTCAATATGAGATGAACGGTGAGGCTCTAACATATGCCAACACACCACAGTGACCTTAAATAATGTTTAATAGGCGTCTTCAAAAAACATTTACCTTAAAGCTGACTGACACAACCCTGACCCAAACACACGCAACTGTGAAAGTCACGCAACAAATTTACATTTCTTGCACGTCTGCAAGGAAGTTAAAATAAGGAAACAGCCAGAGAAAGGCCTAAACTAAACCAAGAAATGAAGCAACACAGTGGCTCTAGCTTGTGATTTTTGTACCACTCTGAACTCACATGCTGACCTGGCTACAGTCAGTGAAGTGTGCCAAGAGCAGTCAGCAGCCGCTGGCCTCAAACCGACTGAAATAACCTGAGGAAAAGGGAAGTGGTGGTGTTTCATTACTCGGTTGGTCTGACACTAGCTCGTCTGGTCACGAGACTGATGTGGAGGAAACAGCTGAAGTGGCTAAAGTACTGCACGCATTGCAAAATATATATTTATATATATTTCAAGTAATAGGCCAATATCTGTGATTTCTTTTATGCCATCTGTGTGGCCTCATTCTCAGTGTGTTGCATAATGACGGGTGTGTTTACGTTTCTAGGTGTGGTTACAGCGTGCATATATCTATAGTTCTGTGTGTATGTGTTTGTAACTATGCAAACCAGACTACTCTACGCTCTGCAAGACCAGAAAAATGGCCAGAAATTTAAGAGGTAGTTGACCTGAATGTCTGATTTGCTTTCATGCAAAGAGTTTGGGGACAACCAAATTTTTCTACATGAATAAGGTCAGCCCTGAAAATGTGATACCTGGGTAGAGCCAAAAAATCTCTACTTCTCCTCACTTTATTTATTAAAAAATTGTGCTTAAATTAATTACTGCATGCAAGTGAAAGTAACATAATAGGGACCAGTGTTTGATGATTTCAAGTATCAAAATTTTCACCAGTTCTGATGTTTTTTTGAAGTTCTGTAAATTTTTAACCATGTTGAGTCTCTTAATATGCAGTTTGTGTCGGCACAGATGTTAAAGAAGGAGGAATTCCTTTTACTCTAGTAGAGTCCACACCTTGTGAGGTACTGAGCCTTTAACGGGCCAAGTCTGTCATCACCCAGCAAAGCACACCATGTTGTCTTTGTACATCAGTTTTCATATCTCTAAGACATTGTGTTCCAAGCTGAGCTTACAATACGCAAACTCCCTGACACACCAGCTGAGCCAAACATTACGAACTAAGCTAACATTATATATAGACAAGGACGCTTGAGAATGTCCTCTAGACTTACTCTCTGTAAGAAAATGTGTTTACAGAACTGTTAAATTACTCTATAAAGGTGAGGAGTACTTCTAAGTTAAGTCCAAACAAATGCAATAAAATAAAGGTCATTTTTAATTGGACTTTACCATTTTATAGCACCTTGTGTGTCTGGATAGATGGAACCAAGGTCTAAATGTAGTTCTGGGGTCACTGATCTACCATTTTAAAAGTCCCTGCTTGGGAACGGTTCTTTCTTTGAAGACAACCTAAAGATGACCCTTTTTACTATGAAAAGCATGTCTATAATTAACATGTAATTTACTGGCATTCAGAATACACACGGAGAAGAGGGAGGAGGCAAGATCTTACTGGAATATGCCCTGTGTAAGCTGATGTTGTTTGATCAGTATGTATATATACATGAATCATGACTTCATTAGAGTTTTGGGTGTTGGTCTTTCCTGGAGGTGATCTTGTTTATGCTAAAACAGGTGCTCAATCTACACACAGACACCAGCTAAGTGGAGAGAGTGGCAGACAGAAAGAGGCTCGAAATGGAGATCACACAAGAGCAAATACCTTATTCCCCCTGTTCTGATGTTTTTGAATTATTAATACAACTTAACTACATTATGATAGATGACGTTTGACATCTTTCTTCAGATACTTTTGGTCAAATGTGCCTTAAATGCTTCTTGTTTACATTTCTAGGTGTGCTGCTGTGTCAAGCGATGGCGTCACTGATGGCACCAAAGCAGACAGTGCATTCTGTCGTCTGTAAAATCAGACTCTGAGTAAGCCTGTCCACTGTGGGCATGTGTCTGGGTGAGTGCATGTGAGTGTCTACGCATGTGCATCTCTTGTTGTTTTTAGCTTAGTCTTCCCGTAGTGCCCCGGAGTAAAAAGCCTGCTGTCCGTCTGGTGCTCTTATTCCACACTAAGTGGGTCAGTGGCTGGCTGAATAAGAGGGTAAAGTCAGGGTAAAGTCAACCAGTGCATGAGCCCATGTGTCTGTGTGTGTTTTAGTGTGTGTGCATGATTATGGAAGGGTGGGAAGAGGGTGTCTTTATCCAGTAATAAGTTTAAAGCCAGGGCAGGGTGAAAGGAGGCTGAGATGAGATTCTTTTTTTTCAAACCAGACAGGTAGGAATGTACCTCACTGCATCTGGGCTGGGGTGTTTGGAAGATGAAATGAGTATGAAATGACAGTTCCTGATAAAAAGGGAATGCAGGCGGGTGTAGCCGGGCGAGATGTGCGCAGGGCGACAGACAGACATGGAAAGAGAGGGCTGCAGAGAACATAAACTGCTGCGGGGTGCTTTTAATGTGAAGGATGCAGACAGACATGGCTGCAGAGGGAGTAGTAAAGTGAAGTGTACAAGACTTTATTTTGTCTGCTTTTCACAGTCTGCTTGTCTGGGTTAGACTACTATGGGCAATGCCTAGGGACCACCACTTACGGGATGGGGTGCTGGCGAATGTGTGAGTGTGTGTGTGTGTGTGTATGCGGGAGCACTTAGGGGGTAGAGTAAGCACTGTAAAAGAATTTGGGTTAGCTTGAATTATTCACCGCCGTAGCCACATACAGACTCCTCTCAGGGCAGCAGACTCACATTGAAAATGGGAATAAGAGGTGCTGCAGGATTTCTGTGTGTATCAATGGGTTTACTGTGTCCACAGAGTTATGACCCTGCAGATTAGATAACCAAATGATCCACTGTGCAAGTCATTTGAGGTCTACAACCCTGTGACCAGCAGCTGGGAAGCTCAGAGAATGAAAGGATTGAGATAGTCGGGAATTCGACTAACATCCTTGTCTGTTTTTCTTCTTTTATGCCCCCCTGTATTATATACTCCCTCCTCCATCCCCTCCCACATTCAAACAGAAAGAAAATAAACACCCTGAGCTGCTATATTTGCCAGGAGTTGTCTATTTGTATAGTGTGTGTTTGACTCACTAACACACTGTACTATTGCACTTCGGAGTGCAACAGGGCACCCCATTTTAAACCACCCTTCCCCCACCCTCTTCCCTCTTCCTTTTCCTCCTCCCCCTCTCGCCTCCTTTTCAACTTCCCTTCCTCTTTTCACCTCCCTGCTTTCTTCCCCCCTTTCCTCACTTTGCCTCGAGTCTCTCTGGGGATTGAAAGTTGGAACACAGCCAATTAACACAACAGCCGGTTCACCAAAAAACCGACCACGGTGGAGGAGGGGAACAGAGAGTGAGCGAGCAAGCGAGAGAGACAGAGACAGACAGAGAGAGAGAGAGAGAGTAGGCTCACATCTACACACTGACCTACATACACTTCTACCCAGCTGATTGAATGTTACGTTGAAGCCTGCGGCCAATCACAAATGGGGGTGGAGTGCAAACCAGCCAATGGCATAGTCCCCTCGCCACAGAGCTCTTGCGCTGTCTCCATACAGTTTTCAGTAATCATACAGGGCCAGCCAGAGTGAACCGGGAGAGGCACACACAGAGAGAGAAAGCTTGACGAATGAGAGTCAAAAGGAAATGAGAGAAATAAAGAGAGAGAAGGAAAGGGAGAAAAAAGAGAGAAAGAAAATAGGAATCCAAAGCACTGAGGCAAAATGTGGCTCTGACAGACCAAAATAAATGGCTGTTCCTCTCTCCTTAGCTCCCGGGCCTCAGTGTCTTCTGGCGCTATGACTGCAGACAGATGAAGGCTAATACTGGCTAATGTTAAAGAGTGGATTAGTGGCCCATATTTGTCCTTGCTCATTTTCCAGCTACAGGCTTCAGCTAGCCTTTTCTGTGTCTGACACGTCTGCCTATCAACTGCTTTAAAAACATAGTCTCCTCAAAAATAAAGACCCACTCAAAAATAGCGCGTAAGCCGCTGTTCTCTTTTGTTTCAAGCATAAAAATAAGGGTGATTATTTGATACATTTACTGAAAATTTATGACTCAATAGCTTGTACACTCACCGGCCACTTTATTAGGTACACCATGCTAGTAACGGGTTGGACCCCCTTTTGCCTTCAGAACTGCCTCAATTGTTCATGGCATAGATTCAACAAGGTGCTGGAAGCATTCCTCAGAGAGCTTGGTCCATATTGACATGATGGCATCACACAGTTGCCGCAGATTTGTCGGCTGCACATCCATGATGCGAATCTCCCGTTCCACCACATCCCAAAGATGCTCTATTGGATTGAGATCTGGTGACTGTGGAGGCCATTTGAGTACAGTGAACTCATTGTCATGTTCAAGAAACCAGTCTGAGATGATTCCAGCTTTATGACATGGCGCATTATCCTGCTGAAAGTAGCCATCAGAAGTTGGGTACATTGTGGTCATAAAGGGATGGACATGGTCAGCAACAATACTCAGGTAGGCTGTCGTTGCAACGATGCTCAATTGGTACCAAGGGGCCCAAAGAGTGCCAAGAAAATATTCCCCACACCATGACACCACCACCACCAGCCTGAACCGTTGATACAAGGCAGGATGGATCCATGCTTTCATGTTGTTGACGCCAAATTCTGACCCTACCATCCGAATGTCGCAGCAGAAATCGAGACTCATCAGACCAGGCAACGTTTTTCCAATCTTCTATTGTCCAATTTCGATGAGCTTGTGCAAATTGTAGCCTCAGTTTCCTGTTCTTAGCTGAAAGGAGTGGCACCCGGCGTGGTCTTCTGCTGCTGTAGCCCATCTGCCTCAAAGTTCGACGTACTGTGCGTTCAGAGATGCTCTTCTGCCTACCTTGGTTGTAACGGGTGGTTATTTGAGTCACTGTTGCCTTTCTATCAGCTCGAACCAGTCTGGCCATTCTCCTCTGACCTCTGGCATCAACAAGGCATTTCCGCCCACAGAACTGCCGCTCACTGGATATTTTTTCTTTTTCGGACCATTCTCTGTAAACCCTAGAGATGGTTGTGCGTGAAAATCCCAGTAGATCAGCAGTTTCTGAAATACTCAGACCAGCCCTTCTGGCACCAACAACCATGCCACGTTCAAAGTCGCTCAAATCACCTTTCTTCCCCATACTGATGCTCGGTTTGAACTGCAGGAGATTGTCTTGACCATGTCTACATGCCTAAATGCACTAAGTTGCCGCCATGTGATTGGCTGATTAGAAATTAAGTGTTAACGAGCAGTTGGACAGGTGTACCTAATAAAGTGGCCGGTGAGTGTATATGAGTAACCTTAAGCTGGTGAATAAACTTTTAAAACACTGGCGGCTAACCCTCTGGGGCTTTGTGGTGTTTACTCAACGCCAGTAAATGAGTTGTGTTGTCAATTTTTAGGCTTTTTTTACTGCTCATACAGTATCTGCCCAACCTTGCAATCTCATGACAGTGACAGGATAAGTGTCACAACACTCAGATTTATTCAGTAAATTTATATACGTAGTTTAAATTGGGCTGTTCTTGTCCTTGTACTAGGTAACATGTACTGGGCAAAAATCAAATTAATGACTAAAGTGTGTCCAACTCTGCTAGGGTAGGGGGCAACACGTCCTCTTTCAGCTTGTTACTGTGGTTAGCACATTAAGTTTCAGAACAGTTGGCAAAACATATTAGCTAAAGGCTAACAGGATGTACACAAAATAATGAAAACACCTTGACCTGCTGATGCTCTTGAAACTTATTTTAATTAAACATGTCTTTTTTAATTATTTACAATAAATCTTTTGTGCTCTAAAAAATAATCGTCCAATTAATTTTTGTTGTTTTGTATTTTGGTCAATTTGGAAGTAAAAACTGTGGAAATCAAAACACTCAATAAAACCAATCAAAGATTTGTGGTGGTTGTGTGTGTTTGTAAGGAGAGACACTAAGCCCACATAAACAAAGCCTGAAGACAGAGACACTAAGAAATCACTTGCTCACACCAACATGCACACAACAAGCTCTTCTATACACACACACCTTTGACAGCATGATGCTACCACAGAGAGGATGAGGGCATCCCTGGCACTGAAATACGGAAAGTTCAACCAGCAGCCAACTCACTGCGGGCTGCAAGAGAAAGCCTTACATAAGCATTTTTATTGATGTCCAACAAAGATATTGCGTTTCTATTTTATTCTATGGTTTGTTTTTTGCTGTGGTTGCAAAAATAAACAAGAAGGAAGGAAAAAGAGGCTGAATAGCAAGACAATACAAAGCCAAGAAAGGCAAACAGGAGGGAGGAGAGGGTGGCAATATGAGGCACACTAACCCATATTTATAGAAATGGAGGCTTATAGAGCTACAACATCGCTGCGGAAGTGATGGATTATTGGTAAAAGAGTGAAGACAAAGGCCTGTAATATGTTGCTCTGAGACAAGATAGGATTTGATTTATTGTGAGTGCAGAGGCATCTAAAATGCACACTCATGAATGCAGGACTTTTAACCACATAAATGTGATTACATATGGTCACATGCGAAGAAACAGTCCTCCACAACGTATCTATATCTAGTTCACATGTCCTGGTGAGCTGACACGTAGACACACACTGTACATTAATCAGACTAAAAGCTTTTCAACCACAGGGTGATGTCACTGCACAGCAATAATCCATCCCTCAGGATCCAGCGGTCAGCACAGGTCCGTCTAACACTGCTGCTCTGAACATGGCGTTTCCCCCGTCTCACTGGACAGCTAAGCCAATCAGGGGTGATGGGTGTTCATGAATAATGCACACATTGACTCAAGTGCTCATATGAAAATGGATTCCTGACCAATATTGACCGTCTACTTAAAAGAAAAAAAAATTGCAGCACTCAACCACGCTGAGGTCTCTCCAGACTAAGGTGTCCTGGATAATTACTGTGTGCTGTGGTCTGACGTGACCCTCCAGTCTGAAGCCAAAAACACACAGGATCCCTGTTTAGCGCAATACGTCAGGGTCGCATCTCTGCCCGGTCCAGCAGCGCTGTCAATCGCCCACAGGATGCGTGTTTGGAGCGTAGCAGCAGCGTAGTGCAGCCCCAGTCAGCTGGGCTCAGTATAGCGGAAACAACATGCTTCACAACAGGTTGTTTTGCCTTTCTGTGGTCTATTTCCTGATAACTTAAAGATAATTCAGTGACCGTTGAACTTCTACTGTATGTAAAAAAGCAACATGATTTTCCGTTTTCGCAAGTTTACTAGTATTTAATAAATTGAAGTATGTTCCTTTATGCTGTGCTGTTACCTTCTGCTGTGACGTGTTCTGTGTGTGATGCTGCATTGATTAGAATGAGAACCTATTTGCTGCATGACACGCAGCGCTGATCGAACGTGCTCAACACGGATTCTGTATGTTTTAGGCTTGATACTGCAGGGTAACAGAATGTTCTAAGAGTGAAACAAGTGGGTGGGACGATACTGAAACACATTACAGTGTTGGTGTAGAGATTGCTGCTTCCTCTCTTATAGCAGACCTTTCATATCGGGTGAGGTTTTTGTAGATGACTATAAGCAATGCATGCAAAGTGGTTTATTTCAACTGTGATCTTAAATGATGCTCAGGAAAAAAAAATGCAACGTGCATACCATGATGACAGCAGCTGAATATGCACCCTATAGCCAAACCTATAAATAAGCACTGCTAATTTTCTAACAAGTATAAGCTTACTGCCAGAGAGTCCTACTTTTGTAAATGTACACTTAATAAGAATATGTATGGTATCAGACCCCCCCCCCCAAAAAAAAAATAAAAAAAATAAATAAAATAAATAAATAAAATAAAAAAATGCAAGATTTTCGAGATACTTGAACACACTGCACTGAATAAGGGCATGAAATGTCTTGGGGTCATGATGCTGCGGTGCCCCAAAGTTCCCTGAAGGAGTTACTTTTTGTCTTGTCTGCACAAGTTACTATCTTGTAAAGTATAATTTGTTGGTTAATAACTTGAGTGAACAAGATTTCATACAAATTTCATAGTTTGTACAAACAATACACAGATTGTGCATAGGATGATAACTTGCATGCACAAAATAATAGCTATTGCACACCATGCAATTACTTATGTACACAAGATAAAGTCATTACTTTGTGGGACTTCCGGGATTTAATAGGATCTGGTGCAAAAGAGTGCTTGGAGGAATCTTGTTTTGATGGGAAATTCACCATTAAGGAGGCGGCAAATTCATAAAAAGTCCAAGGGTGGACAACACAATGCTTTTGCATGAACCAAGTCTTCCCTAATTTTTTCATCTCGCATGTTGCTAGCAAGAAGGTTATATGTGTTTCAAGAGGTCCACAATTGGCAGTCTAACTGAATTGCTTCCAACATTTCCCTTAATGCATTTTGACAATCATAAAACAGTGCCTGAACGAGATAAAAGGCAAAATGAGTGAAGAGGGGCTGACCTTTGAACGTAAGGAGCTTGTTGGAAGAGCCTGTATCTTTGATTTCAATACATCTCTTCCTATCTCTCTGGGTTAACAAGAACTGGTATGGTTTTTGATTTTTGAGGGTCCAGCAAAAAGTTGGTTTCCTAAAAAGCCAACTACAAAAAGCTAACTTTTGCATAAGACATTAGCAATTTTTGTTTTAAAAGCTGCACTGAAGCACAATTTCTTTCTCCCCTTTAATTCTCCTCAATCACTGCCTAGTGTGTGCAGTCTTTTACATACAGGGAAACTGTATAACAGGGTGGGACTGCACATATTGTCTGCTCTCTTCGGCCAGATCACATGAGCTCCTACACTGTATGTTCCCCTCCCCCACTACGACTCTTCTGAGGGAATGACAGAAGAAATGGAGGGATTTCGGGGAAGAGGAGGAGGACTGACAGGATGAGAGGCCCCACTTTCTTTATATTCACTGTGTTGCTTGAGTCGTGACTTGTCACAGGAAACCTGAAGGTTTCCTCTAGAAAGGACAGCAGGGGAGAAAGTTGGTGGTGCAGGGAAAGTAAGGCTCTCTCTTCGGGGAAAAATGTAGAACAACAGCTGAGGCCAGGGCTTTTCCCTTACATTAGCCCTCCCCCCTCTGCGTATAGTACTACACACACGTGCCTACATACTCACAGTGAACACAAAGCTCTCTCTATATCAGGGCCCCTCATATTCAAATAGCTGGAACAGGGCAGAGGAGTAAGAAATGGTCTCTCTGACTGAGTGTGTTACTCCAATTTTATTGCACGGCTTTGTTGTACTCCGTTCTGATTGGTCCATTTCTGTCCAGCGGATTTTCAGTAACTGACTTAAAAAAAAAAACCTCTACTAGTGCATATGAAACAAGTGTGTAACGACAGGTATCTTTTTCCCTCCAAAATGTGCATGTGTGTTTATGTGTGTATTCTGAATTCTGTCCTTGAAGCCATTTTGAGCCCCTGCAGGTCTTGAGGTCAGCATCTCTTGGTATCAGTTACTCTCCTCAGCAGGAAAGAAGTGATTGATGGACAGATGGCTCGCTGATTGGGATGAGGGTCACAGTGGGAACAAAGGGGCGAGCTACAAGTTGAGAGGAATCACACATGTACGCACCGATAATGCCTAAAAACATGGCTCTACGCTGGGCAAAGACGAAGGGCGGAGAGCTGATAAGAGGGAGTGTGTTGACGAGAAGAGGAAGGCTCTGCAAAGGTCTGGGTAGAGCGGTGCCCAATGTGCCTTGGGGCTTTGGAGCGATTTCATGCCCCCATAAGCAATGAAATGCACAGACCCAGACATACACACACACACACTCAGTGTTGGGCTTTCTCTCTGCCCAGCTACCCGCATCAGATGAGAAAGAGCATGGCACGTGGTGAGAGATGGAGAGGGACAGAAGAAAAGAGATAAGCAAAGAGAGAAAAGAGCAACAACATGTGCTCACTAATGGCAACAGCGGAGTGCTCTAACTACAGTTTTTTTCCCTTTAATGTTATTATCTAAAGAGTGCTTACTCAGCTTTTCTGGGTCAGCTGGCAAAGTCCTCAATAAATATTTTTGAGATAGTATTTTAAATTTAACACAAGAAAAGCACGCACAAGTTAAAAACATGTTCACCATTTACAAAGACAACATTTCTATTTTGGTGTACTTGTTGAACTTTCAGAGGCACAGATGCCCCATAGTTATGATGCCTATACTATAGTACTGACTACCACAGAGTACTACAATACTGATGGAAACAAACCATGCACAGAATACATTTTAGCATTTTGCTAATTTTGACTATCTCTCCCAGCAGCACCCTAATGTTGTATTATTGTCACTAAATTGGTTGTCTAAATTGGCTGCAAGGATATCAGATCAGTGCATTTTTTTCTGACTGGTTGACACTGAAAACAGCATTTTGAAGGCCAGCCAGATTCTGGTACCATCCCCGGATCAGTCATTTTTTTTGTACACCATGGCATGTAAATATACTGACTGAATACTGACTGAATAGTTTTTAGCTCAACCTAGCTCTCAAAAGATTGACAAAGTATAGACACTTTCATGTCTTCTAATGAACGTTTCCCCATAATCTTTACATTTTTGTTTTTCTCATTTGTGCCCAGATGGTTCAAACGTGTGACCCTGCAACCTCGGTCACATATCCCAAGTGCACCATCTATGTTTTAGACTTGGGCATCAAAACTCACACTGACATGTTGAATTGCCAAGGAGCAGAATGTGTGGATCATTGCAACCAGCTCATCAGCAGCCAGCAGTCAAACTGGGTCTGTGGGTTTGTGGGTGAGAGTTCTCTCACAGAAACGTGCTTTCTCTGGGTTACTCGGCCAGTCGTCAAGTTCTGACCTTTCACTTTGGCCAGCTTGAGGTAGATATGCTCCTGCTCACGACCTCCTAGTCAGGTTTCACTCACTCCACAGTTTCAACCTCAGCCTTTAAAAAAGCTGCATATATTTGCATGACTCTATAGCTAACGTCTTTTCCCAGCAGGCCAAAGGTGCACGCAGATAATTTGGCTAAAGGTCAAGTCGGTTTGTGCACCGTCAGCAAACATGCAGGGGCCTGCTGGTTAGATTGACCTGTATCTGTATCTGCTTCTGTTGTTCTCTGCAGGTGTCTCTGTAAACCCTTATCAACCCCCACTCTCTTTTATAAAACCCAGGTGTGCAAACACTAAGGTTTACCGGGGCCTCATAAATGATATGAGATAAGACAAGAAAAAGGACAGAAATAAAAAGGAAGGAAGCCAACTCTTCAGATCCACACTGACCTCCTCATGAGGGTTATGACTTGACCCAGTTTTTTCCAAAAGGCTAAGAATCTAGAAGTTGTCATTTATTACCTCATCCTCTATAACTGGAACTCAAACACATGGCTACGGCTACCAGAGGCTTATGGGTTAAAAGAGGTGACAACCATCTGACGTCAACAGTGTTATCAGAAAGTCACAAGTTGCAACACTGTTGATGAGCCACACTGAAAACCCAAGGACTCAGCACTTACTTGCTCTAAACATCACATTTCCAACCAGTGCAGTTGTCATTTTTCACATCTCAGGGTTCTTTATACACCTTATACTCCTGCCTCTTTTGGTGAACTTATTGGCACACTGATCTAAAAAGTGTCTGCAGCCACAGTGCATGCAGGAATGGTGTTTTCACATTGACGCAGCAGACAGTGATAACTCTGCTAATGGTCAAAAAAAGTTATTTAGCACTACTTCAGGGGCATCATCTACTTTGTCCACAGGGGGCACCAAAGTTAACACAAACAGAAAGTTCCTCACAGTACCTTTAACTAATCATAAAGCCAAAACACTGAAAATTAATAAGAAACTGGTGACAAAAACTTTGTGGTCTACTGAGGTCCACATAGAGACCATGTGCAATTAAACCAGTGATAATGGAGCTGTGGAGCCATTGTTGTTTCTCCCACTGGGATCATGATTGTGTGTGCCACACCCATGGCAATGCATACAACAGTTCTTGACACATCTCATTTGAAACTATAATGTGGACCTCATGTCATAACTATAGGAAAATATAAAGGGGTTTATCTCTGGGGTCCATGAATGTTAAAGATGTTTAACAGGATAAACATTGGGTTTGAAAAGAGGATAGCATGGTAACACCAAAAAAATAATAGATGACAAGTGTGACACTTATCAGATCCTGAGCAGATGGAAATTTTACACCTCTCATGTTTGCTTTGCACTCTTTCATTCGTGTCTTGCAAAGCACACAAAGACAGCATGACAAATTCTGACATGTTTGCATTTGTTACATATGGAAAACATTGGATACACAAGACAAACAGATGCAGTTTTACTCTTCTGTTTATGAGAAACCTTTTAATGTGTTCAAGTGCACACATGAGCAGATAAAGGTTGTCGATGTAACCTCAGCAGCCGCCATCAGCCTCTTGGTTCTTTGTCAAACCTCAGCAGCTAAAGCAGGCCCAACAATAGCTCGCTTTAATACAAGAGCACCTCTACACACACACACACACACACACACACACACACACACACACACACACACACACACACACACACACACACACACACACACACACACACACATAATCTCTGAAGTTCAGAGCCATGGTGATGACTTCATGAAGAGTGGGATTAGTGCTAAGAGGCTGGTGGTGTGAGGGACCTTGAGGCCTACAAACACAATGGATTGCGAACCACATGCAAAACACAAGGATGTTTGAAATACAAACACACACACATGCACACACAAGCATAGAAATCCACACAGTCATTATGGGAACTATTATTGGAAAGAGCTGAAAACATCATTCCCTTGCTTTAATGGTGCATGGAGGATGTGGAACATTGGAGCTCAGCGTGTGTACAGAAACACATCTTTAACTGTGTAATTCATACCAGAAACTGACACCCACTGCATGTGTGACTCTGACCTATAGGATTTCACAGAGACAAGAGAATCCTGTGTGTCCACATAGGAAGCCTGTGGGTTGAACAGGTGGCCAGCAGGCTGGCTGCTTGATGGCACTCTCAATCTTTGCTTATCAAATCTGGGAGTGCCGTCTCTGTGGTTGGAGAGCTTCCAGCTGTAACTCGGAGAACAGAGAACATAAAACTCCACAACAGACTACAGTGTGGGAATCAGGATCAAAGTCTGTGGGCACTTGTTGATCTCTGAGAAAGTTAACTCCCGCCAAAACTCTGATAATCAGCTATTGATTTGGGTAATTTTTCAAGGAACAATTGGCTGGCACGAGATTATGTGATAGACAAACCCCAAAGTTCACAGACATTCAAAAGGAAAAGCGAATATACGGTCCAAAGATTTTAACATGCTTCTGGACAGTTCTCGTTCAAAAACCTGGTTATGTTAGTCAATACGTTAATTTGTTTGTTGTGAATTTCTCATGTTGAGGATATGCTGCTTTTTTACTTATCCCTGTTATAATACACCAATAATGAGACCGTTGATCAGCAAAACAAGACCCACATTGATTACTTCACCTTGGGAAGCTGTTTCATTTGGTCTGGGTTGAACAGTTGGATAGGAGCCAGCATTATTTGAAACTGAATTTCTCTAAGATGACCTGTCAGTGATTCAGCTTCTCCTTTAAAATTCACCTTTTAAGAGATCCTGAGTGAAGAATCACACTGAAATAAGATGACTGGCTTTTTGACTATATTACTTTTGGGAAAGACTCGCCTTTATGTGGGTACATCTGTATTAACTACAGGGCCATGTGTGTTTGTGTCTAGTCTTTATTTGTTTGAACAAAGCTACATGAGAAAAAAAAAAAATCAGTATCTCTTTCATCCCTACTCCCCTCCTCTTTTTCTGCCTCTTCTTTCTCTCCTGTCCCCCTCCTCTGACACAGAAAGCTTCATCGTAGTCAATTAAATGTTAATCAGTAACAGTAGCTCAGCCTGGCCTTTGCAGACTCGATGCTGCAGGATAGGTGGAGCGGTGTGATCGAAAGAGACAGGCTCAGAAGAAAACAAATTAAAGTTTAAAAGCTACGAGCCGACTTGGCAAGCCAAATTCAAAGATGATTACTTCAAATCAGCCACGCACAGATGACTGTTGACAGAGTGCAGATGATGACAAGGTAGCAGAGATGCTCAGACATTCACCTGCTCCTACATCCTCAAAACTACAACAGAAATAAATGTAAAAAAATAAAAATTGAAGTCTTATTTTTAGAGGGTGCCTTGAAGATACCGTTGGGTTTTTGCTTGAGAAACACTCATAGATGGGTGTGTGTATGGTATGAGTGAGTGTGTGCATGGTGAGTGAGTGGGTGTGTGTGGTGGAAGGGGTCGATTACAGCAGTGGAGGCAGCAGAGAGGCAAGGGGCCCACTTCAGCAATGTGGTTATCGGAGAAACTGAGAAGCAAGGCCAGAATGGGAGGTATGTGCAGCCTGTGTGTGTGTGTGTGTGTGTGTGTGTGTGTGTGTGTGTGTGTGGGTTTAAAAATGTGTGCGTTAGTCGAAGTGCAGGGGGGGAGGGGAAATGCATTCAGTGGGTCACTCTGTTATCAGCTGTCACCCAAACTGCCAGCCGCCCCCCACCTGCTTGACAAGTTATCAGTTGCTATGGAGACAAACAAGTAACAACCACCCCCCCTTCCTTTGCCCTACCAACATAAGTATGTATGCTTCTATGCATACACACATACAGCATAGACAAACAACTTCACACACAGACACACACATAAAACAGGTCAAAGGGCTGCGGTCATTGAAAGACATTGTGAATCTTGTATTCTTCTTGCCCAGTGAGACTTGTTGTTTTCAGCTTCTATTTCCTGTATGAAACAATCAGAATATTTACTGTTCTGGTTTCAAGCCAAGTTTTGTGTTTCCTGAAACCGATGGCAGAGGAGGGAGTTTAAAGAGGAAACTTTAGTGGCAGTTGAGCAATTGACAAGTAAAAATTTACACAAAATGATTGACACCAGTCGCAAGTCTGTATGGGACATATTTAGCTCGAGGCAGCAGCCGGTTAGCTTTGAAAACAGCTATTGGGCTGCACAAAAAACATCAGCACATCAGATGGTGGGTCAGAATAGGGGTAAGATTTAATCATTTCTATCTCTACAGAGAGGGGAAGTCTTAAATGTTTTACACCTACAACTTTTAGCAGCTAGCCTTCTCACCATTTTAATGGTTTTATGCACTGAAGCGCATCTCCAGCAGAGACAAGACCATGCTGTGTCTAGACAGAGCTTGGGCTGAAATGAGAAGTGTGGTCTATGGAGGATTACCTGTTTGTACCTTTAAATGCCTGTTACCAGAAATTGCCCCTGTCACCCAACAACCTCAAAGCTGCACCAAAACTTGCTCATGTGAATGTCACAAAACTTCACCAGTATCTTTTTAAAAAAAGTTGATTCAGAGTTTCAAAACCCTTTTCAATCTTTGACTGACATTTGTAGAAGGACCAGGCCTCTATACTGTAGGGTGACCATATCCTTTATCCCCAACTACGTGGGTCACAGAGTCATGCGTAGTTAATTTTGAGAGTTTTTCGGGTCGGATCGAGTTACAACCTCAAAACTTCCATACAAGACCCTGGATATTTGAAGGATTGTATAAACTCCCCCGGACAAGGCCAGACAGTCCCCTGAAAAGAGGACATGTCCGGGTAAAAGAGGAAGTATGGTCACCCTACTATACCGGCTTTCTGTTGGCTGGTAGCTTTATGCTATCTAGAGCTCAATAGCTAATGTTTATCTTCTTTCAGTTTCTCCATCAGTTTCAGCCTCTGTCTGGATCACTTCATTCCAGCTTCTATCTCTTTCAGGCACTTAAACCACTCTGGAGCCTCCTTCACTGTTACAATGCTACATGGGTGCCATCATTTAGTTGGCCAGTATTTCTCTAAATAGATTTTCTACTTATTATAAATTGTCATATTTTGGATCCAAATCTCCTACAAAGAACTGTTAAGTGTTATATTTATTATGCCCTTTTGAGTCTGTCTCTGTTTTAAGACAAGCTAATTATCTTATGCCTCATGCATTATAATAATAGTGAATGTTTTAATTTCCTTGCAGGAACCTTTCTCAAGAGGATAAATTAAATTGTATCTATTTTAATCTAATCTAGTCTTATCTAATCGTATGTCAAAGCCATATCCATTTTTTGTCATCTCTTATAAAACAATCTCTTTCCCTTTGACATCATCACTGTATTGTTGTTCATCACTGATGTAATGTTAGCCACCTATGAGTGTCAAAGCTACACTCCACTGACTCATAGCAGTAAACTTCCCTTTGGGGATAAATAATACTCTTCTTATTTCATCTCATCTTAAAGCTCAGCAAAATCACTCTAATATCTATTCAATCATGAGAAAAGTGTCAACAGATATTTGCTCAGTAAATATTAGTACCTTGGCACGACTGATACAAACCTCAGACAAAAATACACTTCTGCAAACGCTGAGTGCAGAAGTGGAACAGAGTTGTGTATTTTTACCCGTCAGCACTTTAGTTTTGCATACATGTACTTTCAGAGATATCGTATTTAGATAGAACAAACAGAACTGGGAGGAACGTGTAATGGCCAGTTTACTATGGCTTTTGTTTATTTTTCCAGCGGCAGACAGACAGTGTAGCTAAAACCAACATGTTCTTAGCATGATTTTCCTGTCAGACTGGTGTTTCTCTATTGGCTCTGACATAACTTCAACTTTCCTGTACCTTATAATTTATACTGGAGAAAACTCTTCTTTGCTTAGCTCCTCTCTCAAGAGGTCGAGGGTCAGGGTAAACTACAGAACAGCAACTTTCAAACTAGGACAGCTCAGTTTTTAAGAGGTTTTTAAGAGGTCTCTCGCTTAAAGACTGGTCTCAAACCACTAACAAATGCCATGTTGTGTTTTTATCCAAGAATGAAATATCCCTGGTCCTTTTGGTTTTGTATTTCTAAGGAATTTCCGTGATTACAAGGCTTTACTACCAGTCCTTCCATTCCCCAGCTTTAGACAAATTCTTGCAACATCAGCGGCCTTAGCTTTGAAGGGGTTATCTGGCTGAAACACGAGTTTTCATGCACCAACAGTTGGAAAAGATCAGTGTAATCTGATTTGGTGCAAACTGCTGAGCAATTTGTTTGCAGTGTGAGGGTGCTTTGATAGTAGGATCAGAAATGTTGGCGATTAAAAAGGCCTGGGAAAGAAACTGAGGCTTTTTTAGAATCTTACAGCTGTAGTTTTTCAGAGTAATTAAGAAGTTTGGGTTAATCTTCTGAGAAATTCTCATCGATTTTACCACGATACTTAAAACTACAATAGTGATTAAACCAATCAGGCTCAGTGTTGTAAATGTCTTAGTCCAATCATTACATCCAGACACATACAACACATACAACATCTAAATCCCATGACTTCTCCGTTAGGTAGAGCAACGCAAAGTCATGCGAAAATCTGCTTCATATTCTCGGGTTTTCTTCTAACACCTCAGCCCAGCTGGCTCACATTGAGGTTTTTAACACTGTTCATTTCTTTGACAATGTGCATATTTTCACAGCAACAACAACAGCATGGCCGTTAAGTCTCAAGGGGCTCAAGAAATGCTGCAGTGTTATCATGATGGCCACAAAAAGACAAGAAGGAGTCAAGGGAGTGAAGAGCGTGAGGCCCAAGATTTATCTCCATTCATTAGAGCACACAACAGATTTCAAGAGTTCAGCTCGCCGAAGCTACACAGGGACTGCTTCTTTTTGCCCACCATGGTGTTTTACATCCAGACAAACAAGGGAGCTGGCAGGAAAATAATGAAGGATAGTGTGTTTGTGTGTGAGAGAGAGAAAATGTGGAGTGAATAAGAGGAGTTACCGCTTTGAAAGAGAGAGAGAAACTATGCAAGAGGACAAACCTTTAGCCAGGAACAGGCTCCTAAAAATTAATACACTCATCTGAATTCATCCCGAGTGCACTGAATTATTGAGAAGTGTCTTTGAGGAGAGCAGATCCTGTTGAGTGTGACATGATTGGGTCGGTGAATACATAAAAAATAATGAGAAAACCAATAAGACCCCTCCTTAAAAAACAAAACAGATATACAAGATACAAGAACACGAGCTTCTACATTTATGAATTCAACATAAGGTGTGTGCACATCTAAACATATACATCTCTGATCTTTTTAATGTCAAACCCAGAAACTGTTTCAGGTGAAAGATGAAGAGGTTAAGCTAATGCCAAGAGTTACGGTAACTGGATTTCCCTGATCCTTTGAGGTCCATATATACATCCATATCTATGACAACAGCAGGGTCCACAAAGGCAGGTTCAAGCAGTTTGTTTCTATATTTGGCGAAGGGGAACTTAACTGACCTGCACAGAGTCCTGACTTCACCTGAATCCTGTCAAACACCTTTAAGATCAAATGCAAGCAAGGTATCACCTTACACCTGTGTCTGGTTATAGTACTGCTCTTGTCGCATGAATTGAAAACCCCTGCAGCTGTCATCAAAATTTCAAAGAAACCATCAACTAAGACTTGGGGCTATCACGCAGAGTAGTGTAAACGGTTTTGGAATTACATGTTCAGCATCTACAGATGGGCACTAGGCTCAGAAGTCTGCAATTTTTTGTCCAGATAGGCGAATTTCCAAATGTAAAATCTTGATAAAGTGAAATTCCTCTGGCATGAAGAGAAAAAAATGTGTCCATTAATTGGAAATGGAACTAGAACAGAGCCCGGGGGTTCTCCTCCATGCGGAGCTCGCCTGCTCAGAGTGACACTATTCAGACCTGGAGGGGTGTCTGGTGCTGGTGGGTTCCCATAACCCATTGCCCCCTTCAGCCTCACACACCCACTAACTCCTCCATTGGGAGTCACAGCCAGAGGGCACTTGTAATACGCCAATTTAGAGCAAAGCTAGTTAATTCCCTCCCTCCCTCAGTGCCCCCTCCTCTCTCCACCTTCTACTGTCTTAACTCCCCCTCTCCCAACCTTTTCCACTCCCCTTTTTTATTCTTTGCTTTGGTTCAGTCAGCTTGGCACGGTGCCAGCTCCATGAGAGGCCTCCAGATTTGATTTCTACCTGAGTGCACACATATTCCCACAGATTGCCTCTATTTAACAGCTTATCTTCAGTATAGTTTTGACAGTATCATGAGAACTTCCTTACAAGCCATAAAGACCTAAAAAATGTGTAGACTGAATTCAGTCACCATGTTTTGAAGGATATTCATGGCTGACTTTAGGATCTTATCGCCAAAACAAAGATCACCCCTCTCTGCATTGATGGACAGCCAATGAAAGGGACTAATGTTGTTTTCTTTTTTTCTCTTCAGCCCCCTTTTCTTTTTCTTTTCAAGCCCACCCTGCTCTGATAGGAACAATAAATAATTTCAGCCCCAAAGAATCAACACTTTCAGCGCGCTAGGCCATTAAAATGATAATCAACACGCCTGGTGGGCTTATGAGGGCCTGTTTTCCATACGCCAAAGGACAAAGTCAGACGGGGCAATGTGCAAATAGTGGTAAGAACCCTGCATAGGAACTGTCTGCTGTTCTGGACTCTTTGTAAAGTGACAGCTTGAATGAAAAAAAAGCTGTGTTCAACACTTGTGGTTATGACTCACTGGTTAGTGGTTTGAGCTGAACGTGATGTACAATTAAACACCGACTTGAGAACTAATACATATGTTAAAAAAGAGACCTGTGTTGACAATGATTGCTACTCCTACAGCCCTCCAGGTCTTTCAGATTAAAAGTTATCTGGCGAATGAATTATAATGAGTCAGGCTAATTTCAGACTAGTGTATAAATTGAAACCCTCACCAGCCGTTCACAGTAATGAACCCTGGTGATAAGCCCAAACATGACCAGAGAACTGCTGCGTGTGTGTCTGGACATGTCTCTTAGTGTGAGAATGTATAGCCGGTTTAAAAACACACATGAGAACTTGAGCTGTCAACCATATCTGAGTTAGAGAGAACTGTATGTACTGTGAATGTGCGTGCGTGTGGCTGTAAAACCCCCATAACCTTAAATGAGAATATCAGATGTGTGTGTGTGCGTGTCTGCGTGTGTGTTTGTGTTGAGTGTCACTGTGACATAACTGGGTCTTGGCCTGTGATGGGCAGCTGCTGGGAATAGGGAGCCTGTTACTGCAGGGTTAAGTAACACTGGAGCGCAAAGTTCACAGCAGCCAGAAATACTTGCACACACATGCACGCACCGATATACGTGCTTGCCTGTGGACGTGCACACAAATACACAAAAGGTACATCTAATCTCTTGATTATGCAAAGACACTCAGGTGAAAGACACACACACAGACACAAACACACACTCACAGTCAGGGTGTTACAGACATGTTTACAGGCACTATTTTGAGAAGGAGAGCGTCACTCCCCCGCCACGCCAAAGCCTCTCTTAACACACATTTTAGCAGCTTCAAACCTAAATGTCTAGGATAGAGAGTCCTGATGGAAAAACCCTTAAAGAGGCCCATGTTGGTATCATGTTTAGCACCAGAAACATACAAATCTGCAATGTCTCATCAAATATTAAGTCACTGTCACAAACATTTAAAGCAAATTGGCAGTATTGACATGTGAAAATTCACCCTTGCACCTCCTGGCTGTACTAGCCTGCATTTACTAGAGCTAATAGCTAACCAACAAAGATATGAAACCGCATGACGTAATTGGGAACTTGGGAGAAAAACCCAGGGGGATTACTAGGATTTGCTCAGCAAATCTCTTTGACAAAGGTGCCCTGGCTGCATGAGACTGTAGGTGTTCAAGCCCAGAGCTGTGTGGAGGTGAAATCTAAGAGCCTTTGAGAGAGAACTGAAGACTGAAGGGGCCCAGGAAAAAAAAAAAAAGGTCCCTGTACAGAGGTAGTCCTTTTTGAACACCTGGCTCTCTAGACCTCCTTGGGTTTCATGGGATTCTTACTAAAGCTTAGTGTAGCTTGTAGGATGCTCTGGCTTCAACACTAAGGATGTTGTTGGATTGTTCTCAGCAGCAAACTAGAGTTTTGAGAAGCACAATTAAGAGCTGGCTGATGATATTTCCTTAATTACAGTATTGGGTATCAGCAAATATGCTTGTGAATTCACCAATTAAATACCATCATCTGTTAGCCCCCCAAATATCACCTTTATGTAAACCATTGTGATAGTTTGATAGTGATAGTGTGGTGCTTGGTCCAAGCTAGCTAAGTGCAAAACATCAGAGTTCATTCACTTATGTTACACAAGTCTAGGCAATAGAATCTCAAAGAGAAATGTTGGCATCTCATTTGCAACTAAAGTCTGTGATGAAAACAGTCTTTCATCAGAAAACTAAAAAAGGCAAAAGCTGCGAGCTGAGATTTATTGACAGACCACGAGTAACTCTAAACCACTGACAGGTTGGCCCTCATGCCCAAAATTCCTCGGGTAACAGCCCTGCATGGTGATGATGAACCCGGCCTTGACTTAGTGGAGCTCCACACACACACACACACACACACACACACACACACACACACACACACACACACACACACACACACACTTTTGCTCTTCACTGAAGCATATCACATACCAAAAGCTTGAGAAGCCTCTGCAAAAAATTGGTCTATATAGGCCCCCTGCCCTGTGGGACAACTCCTCCAGCCGCTGATGGGTGTTAATCTCTGCTCCCTGGCCTTCTGCGCCCCCCTCCTTCCTTCCCTGCTCCTCTTTTCCTCTGTTCCCATATGTCTTTTTTTGGGGAGGGTACCCGGTATCATCTAACAGCTCACCCAAACTCACAGCAACCCAGCCGTTATGTAATTCCCCCATGGCCAGACCAGCAACCTTGGCAGTTGTCTACCTGACCCAAGAGACTGACAGATCCCCGCCAAGGTTTACATAACAAACTGCAAACAGGGTTACAGTACGACAGAAATTTAGCCTCTAAATATAAAAACACAAAGTTATAAAACCAGAGCATCGCCACAAAAACAACATTCACAATCACAACCACAGCAGCACTCAGATGAGTAAGTGTAACACAGATTTTTTACAGTGCAGGGGTCTTCTCAGGATTCACACTTCCGAGAAGCATTAATGTTGAATCGTTTTGTTTACATCCAACTCCTGCTCCTATGAATGGATTAGCTGCTGTTCAGTCAACTCTTATGTAATTGTATCGTTCCCTCAGTGTTAAAGCCTGGGTTGCGTCACTCAAAATAGGCTACTGTGTTTCCAGACAAACCGGTTACAAGGTCTCTGCTTGCTCTAATTCCAGCCATGTGACAGCGGCTGCGGCCTCAGAGGAATAACATGCACACCAGAAACGTCACATAAAAAAGACAAAGGGCGTCTGAAGCACTTTGAGTGTCTGGGAATAAGTGCACGATCTCGTGTTTTGGTTCATTAGAGATAATGATGTGCAGGTCACATGACCTCACGCTACTTTCAAAGATTAATGATCATAATGCCTCCCTGATGTGATTCTTCCCAATTTGCACGACATTTTCTGTAATTTCTATTAGAATGATAATGAGAGGAATAATGGAAGCCAGGCTTTCTCGTAAAAACAGCCTGGTTTAATAGTGTGCGCGTGACTGTCAGTGTGCACGTCAGTGGGTTTACAAGCCACATGCTTTTTTGTTTTTGTTTTGATGGAGGAAGGAGGGGGGCTGGGTGAGTGGGTGAGTGGGACTCCTACCTTCCATCCCGCAGAGCTGTTGCTGTCTCCTTTGTCTTTGAAGTAGGGGATGGATCTGACCATCCAGTCGTAAATTTGGGACAGTGTCAGTCTCTTGTCCGGGGAGCTCTCAATGGCTTTGGTTATCAGGTCAGCGTAAGAGAGATTCCCCCAGGCGTTACGCCGCGATGAAGCTTTCCTCGGGGTCTGCTGGGCAGTCAAACCGCTGGGGGTCAGTGCTCCAGAGGTGGCTGACGGGGAGTGAGAGGAGAGCGGGGAGCCTCCGCTCTCCTGCCCCGGGGAGGAGAGCGCTCCGTCGGGCACGGGGCTACTGCTGTTACTCTGGTCCTCCGTCGCCACTCCGGAGCCGTTGATACTGATAGCGGCTGTCGGGGTTGCGCTGTCCTCCTCATCGTCCTCTTCCTCGGGGATGATATCTGTGTCATGACTCCCAGGTTTCCCTGCGTTCGAGTCCGGCCGAGGAAGCGGCCAGGTGCAAGACCTTGGCCGCTTCTGGGGCTCGAAGTCCGGGTCGATGGCCACGTCCAAGTCCGGGAGTGGGTCGGGGAGCTGAGCCTCAGCCATGATCTACCTACTCCGGTCACAATCTCACCCCTTGCAGCCAGGCAATAAAGTTACACGAGAAGAAATCAAGAGCTGTCAAAGTCGCGTCCCATGAATGCGCGCTCCCGTCCTTTGTTGCTATTCCAACAAGGAGCAACTTAGTTATTAACGCCTGTTGAGGACAAAAAGAGAGGAAAATGAACCAACACGTTCAGTTAGAGTTTACATAAGTTTAATTACAACCTACAGCACAGCGGATAAGTGTGGAGGTTAAGCTTATTCCTGTCAATGACGCTCCTCGTTAAGATTACAGAGCCATTTAAACTCAGATGTTTGCTGCTCTTCATTCTAACATACTACTCCTTCATGAATAGCCGCTTGACCAAATCCCATCCTGCTGCAAGAGTCTCAAGCCAGCCAGTAAAGATCAATGGCAAGGAGAAAGTGCTCAGACCTGATCTCTGTGGGAAATAAATCCGCTCTTAACACTTTAAATAAAATACCTTGCACGGCCAGTCAATTGCGCTGCGTGGAATCTAATAGAAAAAATACAAGACTAGATCCCGGATCGTTCACGTCCAGATGCCATCTTTACTCTCTCCTCCTTTCACTCCTGGAAGTGCGTTCGCGATATAGAGACAGATAGGATGTATGCGGGGCAAGTCAGTGTCGATGTGGAATAAGACTGCCACCTCACTCTGGGTTACTACTGTATCTCGATTTGCTCTCCACACACATACACACACTGACGTATCCACACACACGCAGACACGCGCATGCAAGTCGATGGAGGGCCAGCCCCCTGGATCCTGCGCATGGGATCGCCTTTTAAAGAGACACAGCAGCTAAGCAGGGACCGAGCTGTCTCCGCGCGCAGGTGGAGGCTGGGACACGTCCTGACATGTTAGTGACAGGCACACTGATACAATTACAATGCATCCACTCGAGCTTTAAATCAAGTTTTGTTCTCTGTAATTTTTTATGCTCAAGGTGCACCTGCTAAGAAAAATAACTGTTTTCAACTTTCCACTTGAAGTAGTCACAAATATGATTCATTTGACAATCAAAAGTCAGCAAGATGAGATTTTTTTATTTGTTAGAAGATACTTCCTGGGCATGCAGAGGAGAATATTAACAAAATCAGCAGAGACTGCTTTTGTCCACAGGTGGTGCCAAAATCAACACCCACTAAAAGCTCATATCAAAACAGTTGAGAAAGCACAAAACAAACAGGAAAAGGTTTAACTAATCTCACTGGTGGGCAATGGCAGCATATTTGCCCTATTACAGTGACTGGCCTGTCACAAACTCTGTTACTTTTATTTGGTGATCCATGATGAGGGAACGAGCTATGTTAGAGAAGTTACAATATTGGTAGAACAAATAAAATTGACCGATTATCATGGAAAAATAGAGCAATCATAGATTTTAGATCCCTAGGGCAATAATGAATATAATGTCCCTCAAGGGAACCCATTGAAATGAGCCCTTTCAAAACTTTGGAGAGAATAATGCTCCATATTTGTAATTCAATGAACAGAATTTTATATGCAAAATGAGAATTTAATCAAAATTTCCACAAGAACTAAATATGAAGAAGCCTAAGGCCAATCTTTTACTTATATATAACCCAATTTTTTTTAATGACATTTTAAACAAATTAGTGTATGTAGCCTTGGCAGCATGAATTATTACATATACATATAGAAATGATACACTGTCACCTTTATGTTTGTCTGTGAATAGTAGTCTGTGAAATACATAAGGTTACTATAGTTTTTTGAAATCTGTTATATCTTATTCTTATCACCATCCTGTTGCTGTCTGTTGATGTGTATTTGTTCCTTTAATCAGAAAACCAGGTTGTCAATCACCTCTGAGACGGTGCTCAGGCCGCGCCCCCTTATCCTCGGGAGCCCATTTTACCTCGTTCAGGATGACGTCATCCCGTTTATTATTGCCAGGGTGATGAGGGGGGAGAAATCCTAGATGGTCCTCTCTCCTGTAAGTGATGCTCTGGACCTTCCTCCTCCTTCTCCTTCTCCTCCTCCTCCTCCTCCTTCCTCCTCCTCTGCTACATCAAAACAGCCTCCTTCACATCTTCTTTGTTCCACAGAGAGCTGCTGGAGAGCAAGGTGCGCGTCAGTTCCAGGTGCCCGCGCATTCTGTGCAGGAATGCGCGTTCATGGCTGACCAAAACAAGATTTTACTTCAGCTATAAAGCAATGAAATATGTGATTAAAAATAATAAAATAATAATACAAATTTAAGTTCACAGTAGAGCTTTCAGTTTGATGCTTTTTATAGGGGATCCATGGATTCACCAGCAGCAGCCAGGCAAACATGCTCTACAAAAAGGATAGACACAATTGTTTATTTGAGCTCATTGACACTCATTTCACCAGACCTAATGATGCAGCGTGAACACACACACACACACACCAATTTCCAGCAGTGGTCTGGAGTGTGTGCCGTCCAGGATTACAGCAGTTAGTTGGTCCACACGCACACACATTGTGTGATGCTTTTTGTTCCCTCACATCAAAGAGAATACCTGATACAGCAGTTCAGCTCCTGCAGAGAACCATGGAGTTAACTGCAGGCTGGATGTTCAGAGGGAGGTCAGGGTGTCTGAGTCTTTTTTTTTTTTGACACAATGAGTCACTTTATCTAGGTACAGACGTGCGCATACTCATTTTACAGACAGATTATCTAATTGTTGTTGCACACAGTGTTCCAACAGGTTTTTTTTTTGGCACCTTTTCTATCTTAATGATAGGTAACAAAAAAGTGTCGCACATGCCCCTTCAGTTCCCCTGCTGCAGTATCTCGAGCATTTGGCTGATCTATTTTGCACTAAGATAAGCCAGCCTGACCTGAGTTGCCCCTGTCTGTGCCTCCTCAGTGTTCATATGCATGACAGGAAAAACACACACATGATGTTTCAGAATAAGTATATTTGTTCTTCTTAGATTTTGCTTGAGACAAACTCAAACATTGGCAGTATAAAAAGGTGTACAACACAACAGCTCCCCAAAAGTTAAACCAAGACACAGGGAGCTCCCAAAAGCTGAAACCCTCCATGGTAACATGTGGGACATGAGTCAAAATAGACAGTTAAAATACAGCATTTTTTTTTTTAAGAAAAAAAAAAAAAGGGTTTCTGTCAACATACTTAGGTCTTGCAATGGTTATTTTGACTTTAAGAGGTGTAGTTAGGTACACATTATCCATCTTTATACCCACTTATTAATGATTGGAAGCCTATTATAAGTCTAGGGGCTTTATTTAACCCTTTAACACTCTTAACACTTGAATCCATGCATGTTTACTGGAGCCACCACAAAAAAGCTGATAACATTCAAAATCTAAATTCAAACACTGATTTGGAATATTTTGAAATTTTACAAATATTCCTCAATAAAAACCTGCTCTGTTTTTAAAATCAACTTATTTTGTTTTTTAATTGCATATGATTGAGTATGTTGTGTTTCCCACTTTCTCTCTGTCAGCAGGGGGTGACATGACTGTGGTCCAGAAAGGACGGAGACAAGGACCACCCCTCTAAGCCAGCATGAATCATCCAATTAAGACAGTAACAAAGCATGGCAACCATCTCTGTTTGTGTCTGTTGTTTCCCCCCAAACAGCATAATGCTCTGATTGGATTAGGGGCCTCAGACCCTCCACAAAGAGTATGATTGATTTTTCTTTAATTGAGAGTTATACTGGGATAGACCGCAGAAGAAGTGAAGTGTCTTTTAATGACACAGGTTGTGCACATCCATTGAACACTAAACAACCTGCGCACACACAGACAGCCATATCTTCAGGCTTGAATGTAATGGAATTATGCATCTTATCTGGTGTTTATGTTAGTGCCATGATTCTGTCTGGACACGTTAACTATCACAATCGCCAACAAGAGGCTTTAGGTTTGATACTGAAGGTGTTGCTCTCTGCAAGTGTCAGTACGGGATGGTCCAGGCTGGAGTGGTGCACTAGGATGACCTCATCCTTGTATGAACGCAATAACAAGCTTTGATTTGATTGTTGGCCTCTACTGCCACCTAGAGGCACACAAGAGGAAGTTCCAAAGAATAAAAGTGAATATCTCCAGCTGCCTCCCTAATGGAGACAGAAGTAGACAAATAATGGAAAACAGGTTTGCAGTCTGTCTGTCTGTCTGTCAAAAAAAAAAATTCCTTTAAATGTACATCACATTTTTAATTTTGAGGTGCAAATGTTGTTGTTTTTTTCTTTTGGGAACTACAAATGCAACTGCAATGCCAGAAAAATTGGGTTACTGCATGTAAAATGCTAGTAAGCCCAACATTTGATGATTTGCAAATCATTTAAAGCCTTTACTAAACTGAAAACAGTGTTTAGACAGCATAAAGTTAACAGTTAAAATTGACTTAAGGGGTATGTTTACTACTTTGTTACGCCACCTTTTATTTTAAAAACAAATGTTTGCGAATGCTGAAGACCAGTTCCCGGTGTCTTCTTGGTGTGTTGGCTACATGGCAGCAAATGTTGCCCCAAAACCTGTGTACATTGTTTTACATTAACAATAAACTATATATTTATAATGATGCCTTCCTAGACGTGTAAGCTATGTGCTCTTATACATTTCCATTATGGATGTTTGCTTTGGAATCATGTGCAGATAATAAGCCGGGTGGTCCCTTCCCTCTTATGGGCGGAGGATAGGCATCCAAGATTTTCCAAAAAAGACTGATCAAACTTTATCAAACAACACGGACATTTTTCCACTTCAGCCCATCTGAAATCAAATCAGCCCAGAGAAGTTACTGTTGCTTCTGGATTTCTGTTTATCTTTGGTTTCCTCTTTGCATGTACAGTTTCAATCTGCATTTGTGGGTTCAGGGAAAAAATCTGCATCCACTGACAGTGGTTTTGATGTTACCGCTGTAGAGTCATGTTTGTTTTTAGGGCGGTGCTGTCTAAAGGCCCAAAAATATGAAATAACTTTCAGTGTTATGTTGGCCTGGTCCCAATAAAATGTTACTGGCATCAAATTTAAAATAAGCCCATCTATTTCTATTGATTCTTATCTTTGCTCTAAAACAATGACAATTTCTAATTAAAAATGATATTAAAATGAATCTTAAACTAAGTTGGTTTTCATAGAAATGTTCACAGCTTTTTTATGAACTAGGGTTATATATAAACGCACTATTGCCATTACACGTGTCCTTTGATTAAACATGTTCTTGCAGTGTTATGAAATCAAATGTTTCAAAATGGAAAAAGGAAGAGTCTCTTTCAAAAACCTCCTACAAAAAAGAAGTAGGCTTTCCTTAAAAATGTAAAAAAAAAAAAAAAGCAATAGTACAACTGTTTATCTTTCCGGAATTAACCTTTTGTGCCTGAAGGACCTCATCGAGTATCAGCAAAGCATTCTGTAATAGATTTTAAAAACACCTCATCAACCATGATATCTTACCTACCCTAAAACATGACAACTTTTTCAGAAGTCATCAAGTATTTCTATTGTCTACATTATTTTTGTTTTTATTTTTTTTTCCTTTCTTTCTTACTAAAACCTTTAATGACAGGGCAATGACATTGTGTTCATAATGTAATATTCAAATTGTTGAATAAAAAAATTGTCATAAAAACATATTCGTCAAGTATTGAAGGGTTTGTATCCCCATAAATTAAAGTTCATCTTTATTAATTCATTAAAATAAAACTCAGAGTATAAGGAAATATTCATTCTCTGATTGAAACATATGTACAATCTTAATAAGAACAGAACTAGAATAACAGCTGACAGGCCTGAAAAACAAAAAGACAAATTTCACAGTTTGAAACGTAAAGATACCTCTTTATTTCTCACTTCATGCATTAGGTTAACCCGTATATTAAAATGACCCATCCAGTTCTACATATGAACCAGGTTCTATACTGTATGAGTGTTATTTACTCTTTTTTTCCCATTGAGATGATGTTTCATAAAGACAGGAAGCGCTTGAGAAAACTTTTCCACATTCGCCCACTAGAGGGTAGTATTCGACTATTCTAACAGACACTTGGCCCTCCATCTTTCCCTGAAGTACACACCTGTGTTTCACTCAAGCTGAAGAGGTTTCCATGCTCTTTAAACTAAATGGTCCACAAGGGGGAGAGAGCGCACCTCCTAAAGCAGGATCCAACAAGAAAACTCTGACATGCATCAGACGCAGAGAGGTCAAAGAGGTATCTTGTTCAGTATACTTACAGTCTTGTAGATATCAGATGGTCCACCTGATCTTCTCTAGTTCTGTTCAAAAGGAGTGTTTCTTAAGCAGTGTCAGGAGTCAATGAGGTATTTCATTGTGTAGAGGTATATGTTTATGAATCGCTCTGAAGTAAATGTTAAGTCTTCATGTGTTTCTTGCTGTGTCTGCGGTCTCCCTCCATCCAGTATGCCTCTGTTTGCATTTCAGTCAGTCTGGAGACTGTCCTCTGGAAGGCAAAGATCTCCTCCTCAGCTGTGAACAAAGTCAGACGCTCTGCTGCATCCTGAGGGAGGAGGCCAACAATATAAGATTAGGAGATGACAAAGTGAGGTGCACTTGTTTTAGAGGGTAAATATTAGAGCACAGGATAAAGATGCCTGCTGATACCCAAACTTGCAGGTCTGATCTGAACTTCACTCTTCTATTTCTATCTGCACGCTGGGATTTAGTTCTACTTTTATTTAAAGCTCCTATGAAGAGTTTTGAACTGGTTGTGAAATTCATAGTAATGTTTCTGTGAATTTCTACACTAACTTTTGATGTGTGTAACTGCTGTCAGGCAGTAAATTTTTTTTTAACTTTCTTTTTGGCAGCACATTTTTCCACAATGAGTGGTATATTTGACTGTTAAAAGAAAGTAGGATGATTTTTTGTCAGAAAACTCTTCACAGTCACGTACAGCACAAAATCAGCAAAGAAAAAAGAAATACAGTAGGGCAAAATTGACATACATGAATGTCTCGAAGGACCTTTTAGTATACACTTCCCAGTGTAAAAAATAGTCAGATGCTGAAAATCAGGTTATGTAATATGAAATAAATAACAAGACAAATGGAAGTAAAACTGTCTTCAGAAAAAAATTGTCTTCAACAAACTGCCCTGTAAGGATTAAATTGAAATATGTGCAAATAAGTTTCACAAATTTATGAATTGATGATGATGTTTATCAGCAAAAGCAGCTGTGGTGGGAACAGTAAAACTATCTCCCAACATTTATCTGAATTTTGTCAAGCCACAATATGACACATGTATATATAATTAACATACAGTGTGACACAAGAAATTTAATCTGGGGCCTGAAATCTGTGTTAAAGCTTGTAAAACCAAAATTAAAGGCCAAGAAGCCAATAATGTGAATCTTCCATAACTTTTTTTGCTCTATAACTATGGTGTACTTCAGGTTTAGTGTTGCTACTTCATCAGTATTATGATCTGCAAACCAATAGAAAACTCGGTAACACTTAACTGGACGCCTGTCTCTGTAACACATTATAAATACATTCATAACGCATTATAATTACATTATAGCACTGTATACCTATAGTTAAAAACACTCATAAATGATCATAATGCTTTATTGCAATAATCATAACACATTATAAAGCATTTTATCATGACTTGCAAGGTCAGGTATTATAATGTGTTATAACTGCTAACAACTCACTGACAATGCCAACATAGATAATACATTATACGTATATTTAAGATGTGTTATAATTTGCTTATAAACTTGAACAACTATCATTATAAACACTCATTGATTATCATAAGGCTTTATTATACCTGACCTTGTAAGTCATGATAAAATGCTTTATAATGTGTCATGATTATTGCTAAAAAGCATTATAATCATTTCTGAGTGTTTATAACTATACTTATACAGTGCTATAACATGATTATAACACATTATAAAGCATTTTTATAATGTGATATAGAGATATGCGTCAAGTGTAACCGAAAACTCTTTGGTTCTCATCTAAAGAGAAGATCAGCTTACTCTGAGAAGAACTGTAGTGTCAGCTTATTGATCTGTTTGTATTAAATCTGTATTCTTCCATCATTAATAAGAAATTATGGCTGTTTTGAAGTTTTTGTATTCTGATGCATTGGATGTGATTTTTTACCCCACTGAGGCCAAGGTCATCCAGAAGCTGTCGATCCCTCTCGTCCTCCCCTCCACTGTGGACAAACAGCTGCTCTACCGGAGCTGCCGCCAGCAGCACCACCCTCACCTGAAACATTGAGGTACATTTCTTTGTATTCTAAGCATAAACTGATTTTCCGCATTTTTGAAACAAAGAAAAGTTTTTGACTGAATATGGAGCTAAAACAATGTCAATACATAATCAAAAAATACATAATAGTTAAAAAGAGAAAAGGAGAAGATGGAAGGAAGGCTCAGACAGTCACCGGGGGTTAACACATATTCATACACAGGTGGTTTAGCTACGTGTATACATGGAGATTTATTCTTTAAGAATGCATATGAATATGAAAGCATGTTTATAGTTGTGTATATGGATAGTTTGCAGTGCATCTATATTAGTAATATTCACAGAGGGCAAAGTTATTAAATATAAATATAATGATGACAATATAAAGTAAAAGTATAAAACAGTCTCAGGATGATTACAGGGTTAGGATTAAATAGGTTTATACTTCTTCCTACTTTATTTTGCTCAAATAAATTAAGATGTTTCAGTTTCTCTTCTTATTGTTATCTATATTGTATTAACTCCTGTTTTGAATGTGCATGTCTGAAACAAAGACATTATTACAAACATTAATCAGTTGTGTTTTTGACAGTATTAAGAATTGACTGAATTGACAATTTACAAACCCCTTTCTCTGTTTCAGCAAAAAGACAGTGTACCTTGTTGTCGAAGAAGTTGTCTATGAGAGTGGTGAAGCGCCTGGCCTGGTCCTTCAGCGTCAGTGTCAGCAGAGGAACATGACGGATGAACACAGTGTCAAAGAGCCGAGCCATTTCCAGATAGTCACTCGCACCCAGAGCCTGGAAAACAAGCTAAGAGTAAACTTCAGCTTCCAAATCTAAATCTACAGCTTTGAACACAGAAACACACACACATACACATTTACACACACACACACACACACACACACACACTATGGATGCTGAAGTCTGTATGTTTGTCTCAGACTGTCATTTCAGAACCTGTCCTTGGTTCTTTGCCATTCAGGATGATTGCTCTCAAAATTGAAGTGAACGTGCCAACATATGTCAGATGGGAGGGAAAGCCTTGAAGCTGGGATGCCTGCAAAAGCTCACCGCTGTCCATCAGGCTTCAGAGTTTGCAGCCCGCCGCAGAATACTATACCACACTGCTTTATTTGAGGCACAACAGGCTCAACTATTCACAAAATCCTCAATAGACTTGCTTTTTGACATTGAGCGGAAAATAGGAGCGAGACGGAGGGAAGGTGATTCAGTTTGAGAGCAAAGGCCAGGACAATAAGTACACAGAGGAGGGCAGAGACAGAACACAGAGGCAATAAAGAGGCAGGAGGAGTGCTTTGAATTTGAGCAGTTTTGATTAGCAGTGAGTGGATTTTGTGGGTAAGAGTGTACTGTATGAGTTTCTGGATGTGTGTGTACCTGTGAGTCAGAGACAGACTGGAGGCGTTCACGTGTTCACGCAGACTAAAAAAGATTCTGTGTGAGTGGGATATCTGTGGTTCGAGTCTGTATTTGCTTTCTTTTAAAATGAAAATCTGTCAAATAATTTCTGACTTAAAATTAATTCAGATTTTCTTTGAAATAAAAACAACAAACTTTGATTTTGAGGGTTTGGAAAGATGTAAACGCACATTTAATTAAAGTAAAAAATAAAACAACAACTTACTCGACCACACAGCTCTTCAAAAGTACAGTCAGCGATAGAGCCACATGTCTTCTCCAGAGTCACATCTCTGCCCAGCACTGTGAGCACCCGAGGGCCTGTCACTATGGAAACAAACATCCAGCAGTATATTATTTAACACAGATTTGACCATCACCTATGCTGCCTGAATAATATATCTTTTCAACTTGATGGACAAGCTAAAATGACTCATTTATTAAAGGAAGCTAACTTTTGTCACTTGGATACACATTATCTTAAACATTTCCTACCGCTCTTTTGTGTTGAGGCTAGCTCCTCAAACAGAGCATCCAGGAAGGCCTCAGCTCCAGGTTCCCCGGTTCTGAATTAGACACACACACACACACACACACACACACACACACACACACACACACACACACACACACACACACACACACACGGGCAAAGACACAGAAAAGACAAAATAGGATATGAAATTAATAATGTTGAAGTGGCCACATCAAACGGTGGCAGTGAGGAGTGCTCAGGAGGGGGGGTACTTAGCTTTTCACTTCATCAGTAAAAAACAGGATGCTGGGCTCTAAACATGAGCATTAGTCCGTGAATACACGCAAAATGACATTGTGAAGTGTGTGTGTCTGTGTCTGTGTGTGTGCTCATGTTTTAACTCCGGGTAAAAGGGTGCAGTGTGTCTATTTACATACAGTGAAAAGACGAAAGCACTTGAAAGCTCCAATCTAGCGATGAGCAACAGCAGTGTCATTCATACCTTGTTTGTCTGCATGTGTGTGTTCATAACGGCGTATAAGTAATGAGCAAAATAGGAAACTAGCTTTTCAAGCTCTGCCATTTTCTCATATTCTATTGATTCTGCTATCAGGCTTTCATGGATCTCTCAAGGTAATGTAGGTCTTGTCTGCCTCTTCCCATTTATCAATCTGTTGCCTTTTCTGTTTGTCCTTCATGATGTGCACAAACATTTTCTGCCTGTGTGTACGTACAGGTTGGTTACAGCTCCCTATCAGAGCGCCGCAAAGTCTTGAAGACAAGTTGGCCTATGTGTTTGTGTTAGTGTATGTGTGTGTGTCTTTGTGTCTCACAGGTAGCAGAGTTTTCCTGCCTCGGCCTTGTCCAGCCTGCGGTAGTCAATCCCAGAGTCCAGGCAGACGGTGTAACAGTACTCCTGCACACAAACAAACACAAGCACACAAAAACAGAGGTGATAATAAAAAATCTGTCTGGGAGAGAGAGCTGAAACACAGATCTGTCTGCGAGGAAGGACATTGAAGCAAAAGAGAAAATAAAAAAGGGGAAAAAAGGGAAAACATGAAAGATTTTGGTGATGTTATTATTTTAAATAAGTTCTGTTCAATCTAAAGATTACATGACTACGACATTATTGTCCTTACTGCAATTCACTGGCTCCCTGTAATTTTTACGATACATTATAAGGTTTTACTGCTTCTTTTTAAAATTGGCTCCAGACCATATCCGTGAGCTGCCAACTCCCAATGAGCCTGATAGCAGTCTGGGGTCTCCAAACAGGCCTTACTCATGGTACCTAAATTCTCCACTGCCATTAAAAGTTCAGACTCAGTGTTCTCTTTTCTTTTCGTTTCTTAAAACTCATTTCTATCATTTGGGTTTCTCTGAATCATTGGCTTTGTTAAATGTTTGTTGCCTCAAAAAATTAAGTATTGGATCTTATCTGTGTCTGTATTTTTGTTTCGCTTTTTAGTTGGTATATTGTTTTCTTAAAACTCCAATTTTAATTGCTTTATTTCTTATTCTAACTGATCTTCATTAACAGTTTTAAGTGTAAAACACTTTGTTACTGTTTTTTTTTTTTTTTGAAAAGCATTATAGAAAAAAAAAGTATTTTAATAAGTATTATTATTGATATAACCCGTGTTTAGGTCCTTTATTAGCCTTGCTTTCACTATGCAATTATATATGCTAACCTTGCAAATTCTTCACAAATACAAACATGTTATTCATGTAAGAAAACGATGACATATGATCAAATATCAGACAATTAAAGGTATTAGAACGGAGTGATGGAAATGATGTATGTTTCCTCTTAAATCTGCTGAAACTCAAAATGTTTGTTAGAACTGTGCTAAATTAATCATTAGCTAGGACAGCTGAAGTTAGAGCAAGATTGATAGGAGAGCGCAGAAAAGGACAAGGTTGGAATTGAACGCCCAGCTGTTGCATGAGGACTACAGCCTCTGTATATCTGATTCACCCAAACTGCTGAACTGAACCAATGCCAAACAAAATCAACTTTTAACCACTCATGCCCTTTTTTTGAGAGACAAACACTTACAATGCATTAGTAGCATCTTGATAATTTGATACTCAATACCCTCCAAACTCTCTCCAAAAGTACAGGCCCTACACTTGTTCATTCCAACTGAAAGATTTCTCGTTTAACAACAACAGTCAAATAATCCCCAAACTGTAATCTTATTTCTTAAAATAGCAGACCACAATTTTTGCTGAACCTAAGGTTCCTATTAGTAACTTTCTGTTTGCATAAACTTTTCTACCTTTTGTGGACCAAGTAATACTTTTTTGCTGATCTTTGACCTACGAGTGTACGTTCAATTTATAAAAAAAGCCCATCCTACTTCTCATGTAAAGGACAAAAGAAAGGTGGGTGTCCTTCCCTGCGACGTAAATGTCTTGTTTGGCATTTAACCGCTCCTGGGCATTCGAAATGACACCAAAGAAATTGTGATTCTTTTAGCGGGTAGACTTGTTTGTTTCTGTAAATGATGGAGACCCAGAGAAATACTCCTCGCAGGAGCTTTAAAATAAGACTAAATTTAGCATTTTTGGGAACTTTATTTCAAGTTGTTATTTTTTCTCTGGTACATGTTTACAGCAACAATTTGTTGAACATGGAATTGATGTGGATAAGCAATAGTATTCATGTTACTATTATTGACAAAGCTTATTACAGAATAAATGTGTAAATAAAGCTTGTAAGAAGAGTTTTTAGCTGGTAATATAACAGACTGGCACCATCACTGATGCCCCCTCATAACCTATAGAAACAAACACAACCATTGCCAGGAGAAGGGACTTCTTCTATAAAACTATCTCAAATTTCATGACTGTTTTGTCCACAGGGGGCACCAAAGTTAACAAATATCAAAAGTTCCTCACAGGAGCTTTAATGTACCATCACTTTATTACAGAGATAAAACTTGTTTATAAAATTTTGTTTATTGGAGCAGTTTTAGAAATAGATGCAGTTGATAGTATTTCAAGAGAAATGTGGAATTTGGAATCAAATTTCCAAAACTTTGCCCCCAAATGATGTGTTTGGTATTAAACCCCATGCAATCTAGTGTGAAGAGGGTTTGCCCTTAATCATCACCTATTAATGCTATGGCTCCAGGATTTGATCTGACTCCTTCCATGTAGCCGAGGTCCATAGAGCTTAACAGCATTTGGATCTAAGTAAACCTACCTGACCTGACAATCTCAAGCTTTTCTTTTTGAGGTCAGCTGCAGACTGTACAGCAGAACCTCTTTATCATATTTTTAATCTTACTCTTTCTGAAAATGTGATTCAGAGATGTCTGCTTATGTTCTTCCTCTGCTGAAAGATGGTTATCCCTCCGTAGTTAACAACTATAGGCCCATCTCTAAATTGTGTTTGCTCCAAAGTTTTAGAAAAGTTGGTCTGTGAACAACAACAAAGTTTTTCTGAAACGGCACAGTTTCAGAGTAACTGCTGCTGTTAAAGTGGTAAATGACATCATAGAGGCAAAAATATTGTGCAGCTCTTTTTTTAAAGATTTGTCAAGGGCATTTGACACAGTTGACCATGCCATTCTGTAAACTGGTTCTCTAATTATTTATCAGTTAGAACACAGTGGGTCCAGGCCAATTTCCTCCCTGTTGGGCGTGCCTCAAGGATCTATACTAAGGCCACTGTTGTCCACAATTTATGTGAATACTCGATGTGAATTAGTCTGGTGCTGTGTCTCATTTTTCAGCTGATGATCCAGTAATTGATTGTTCATCTCGTCAGCTTTCAAATCCCTTGAGTTCTTGCATTTAGCCTTTGACACTGTTCAGTCCCGTGTGACTCAGCTTAAGTTAGTGCTGAATACAGATAAATCAAAGACCATGCTATTTTTAAATGGCAAGCAGCTTCCATCTCACCTTCCAAGGTTGTGGACTGTTCATAAGGTTGAAATTAAAATGGTCACATCTTATAAATACTTGATTGATGAGAATATGACTTTAAAATTGCACATTGACAAACTTTTTTCTAAGCTGAAACTGAAATTGGGTCTCTTTTTAGAAATAAATCATGTTTTTCATAGCAAGTCAGAAAACATTTGATCACCACAAATATTTTACCTTTGTTGGACTATTGAGACCTACTTATTATGAACGCTCCTGATCAGTTTTTTAAAGAAATTGGAGAGTTAATACTCCTATGCTTATGTTTTATTACAGGTTGCAGTTATCATGTTCATCACTGTTCCGTACATGTTGTTGCACATTGTCCATCTTTGTATGTTTATATTGTAGACTTTCTCACCCGCTGACTATCATTTATAAATCTATTCTTGGACTCCTGCCTATATATTTGTGTTTACACGTGTAGAAACCTCAGCCAATATGGCCTGTACTCTCAGAACATGCAGATGCAGGTCCTGAAAGTCAGAACCGAACCTGGTAAAAGGAGTTTCTTGCTTCGTCTACTTGGAATGATCTGCAGAAGTTCTTGAATTTGACAACTCTAGGGAAATTAACGACAATTATAAAAGACATCGAAATAAGTTCAATTGGATCCTCTTGTGATTGCACTGTAAAATCATGTAATCCCACTCTTGTTTCTTCTGTACTGTGTGACCGTGTTTTATTTGTGTTTTGTGTGTTTGCTGTAACCATTCTGTTTTTTTTTTGTGCTGCTGTCTTGGCCGAGTCACTCTCAATGAGTTTTTTACTTGGTTCAACAAAGGATATAGGTGGATTGATTGATTTGTTGTTAGTTTTAGAGCTGACACTTTGGGAAATATCTTTATAGGATCCTTTAAGCTGCATTTCCTCTTGAAATTGTGTAACTGTTAGATTCTGGCTATTTAAAACTGTTTTACATCTATATTGTAGAAAAAGACAATAAGGCTCATTTCTTCTGTTAGAGTTGAAATGATGAAATGAGAAAATGACTAACAGGTGAATAAATTCAACAAGGCAGAACAGAAGAGCAGACAGGTCTTTCTCTCTCCTGACAGCGCTGTGATTTCGTGTCACTTCTTCCTGCTTTATAGAGCCGGTCTATTGTTCCTGCAGTTATTCAAGTGTGTTACAGCAGGGGTGAACTTGCGACGCAGAGTTCAAACTTTTCCTCATGGTGTAAAACGTCAACAGGATTCATGTCAGGGAGTGCAGCGCAAACTATAATCATCATCTCCACCATTCTATCAAAGAAAAGAAAGGAATTGCATATCATCCCATCGGAGCCATCGCCTGGCTGACTGAGTATTCGACGACAGCTCTGGGGAAAATTATGAAATCAGTGAATTTCTGCCACTGGCCCTCTTAAGCTGCAGGATAATTAGTAATCATCACAAAGCAAGGGGACGGAAATACTCTATTCTTTCCCGCTGTCAACTTTTTATCTCCATGTCCGCTCACACAAACGGGGTTCCCACTCTGAGCCAATTGGCTGAATCAGGCTTAATAACAACCTGACAAACTCGCCCTCCCCCACGCACAAAAGGGAGGTGTCATTTCATCAACCTACTATGACCCCTCCAACGGGTAAATAGTCCCTCCAAAACGGGAAAAAAAAACACTTGTCACTGTGGCGGCCACATCATTAGTATCTCGGTTTGTCTTTCTTCTTCTCCCTCTCTTTATGCACCATCTCTACCTGCGTTAAAAAAGAAACAGGCTGCTGAATTTCCTGACGGAGGAGTGAGGTACAAATAAGAGAGAAGAGAGAAGGAGGAATAGAAACACAATCAGAGATGATGATTCCATTGGTTATTTATAATCAGATGAGACTCAGGCCTCGCGGGTCATTACTTGATTATCTATCTTGAGAGGATCGTCAAGTTCTCACTCCTCCAAGATTTTATCCGCCCACACATTGTGGTCTTGTCTCACCCCTCCTTCACTCCCCTCATCACACTCTTCTCACAGACTTTAATATCCATCTACTTTGTAACTTCCAGTCTTACATCTGGCTATGCCTTTAGCTTTTTCTACATACACCCGACTGAGCACATGGAAATATAAAATATATCGTCTTTAAGTTAGGTTTGTTTTCCTGATATATCCTTTAAAATATGTAAAAGAATTTTAACAGGTTGACAGACCTTAAAAGCTTTTGGTTTTGCAGCATTACTTAAAAGGACTCAAAGACATCATCACAGGATTTGACATGATAAATCTTCTCATATTTCTATTCAATATAATACACACAGGGGTTTATGCAAATTAGATCCCGACAAGGTGAGTGAGACCCTGATGGGACACAAACCAAGAGATACATATGTGCTTTAACAGACAAACAACTTATTCTGCCCACATGCATGCATAAAAGTTGGCAACATGAGAGGATTAGGCATAATGTATAGTGAGTGGGTGATTATGCAAATCAGAACACCTACAGGGCAAGACGGACTGCTTTGCACACAGGAAGGTCTGCCAACTGACTTCTTTTAATTTGAGCCGATATGCAGGAAGTAGTTCATATTAAAAAAAAGTTCAGTTTACCATGCGAAAAATTAAGCAGCCAAAAGACAGAAAATAATTTAAATTCAAAGTATGACAAACAATTGTTATAAGGTAATGTCTTCTCCCAACATGGTTCAAAAACAGAGCTGGTGATGTGGATAAATCATGAATAGGATCATAAAGAATAGATAACATATAAGCTTACTGGTTAAGTTTATGAAGTTTTGTGTTTGCCTGCCCTAATAGTAGTAATCCTTAATTTGACAGATCGTTTTATATTCAAGCTTTCCAAAAATATTGTGATACTATTGTTATAATGATATTTTATGGCCATGATAATTGTTAAGTAAAAATCCAGTATTATAGTAGGTGTAGTATAAAAGAAAACAAGTCCACAGGTGTGCAAAAATTTGACACATACAAAAGCTCCTCCCAGGAGCTTTGAATGAGGCTGTAGACTGAATTTATGTGGGTGTGAAACAGAATGAAAAAGTCATGTTGGGCATTTGTCATTGAAATTCAATTTAAGAAATAATCTTGCAATTTCTAAATGGCGACACCACACATGCCTGAAAACTACATGCTCCTTTGCTTGCTGTTAAAACTTGTATCCCCCACTCTTTGTGCTGTTAACTTGTAGCTTAAAATACGCAAGCTTGGCTAACACAGACATAGAGGCTGAAACACATTGTCCACAAACATATCAAATAAAAGTTGACATTTTTTAATATTCTTTTGGCATTGGGCTTCATGGATCTAAAACGCCTGTTGGGAACTTTTACTTTGTGTCAAATTTGGCGCCCCTTGTGGACAAAGCAGCCCTTGCTTATCTTGTCCTTTATATGCTTAGCCAGTGTCTTTTGACAAAACCCCTTATAACTTATCAACTTGACAATTTACCATGACTCTTTTATATGGAAAAGGTAAAAGCAGGGCTTTTTCCGTCAGCTGCTTAGCTAACACATACCCTCACACATTTCAAGCATCAAAAATGAGGGTGTTAAAAATAAGTCCTTTTGCTGTTAGTGTTCTTTGCTTTTGTAAGTCATGTGTCAATGAGCATTCATACAAACCTCAGTCTATTTCATAAACATTAAAAACTCCTCACAGGAGCTTTAAAATCTTTAAATTCAGAAATATTTCATAAACAGCTTGAAGTACAAAAGCAACAGGGCATGGGGTCACCAATGAACTTTGAACACAGCACTACAGCATATTGAAAAACATTTAATATGTCAGTGTGATGCCTCCACTGACCATCCGTCCATTATTTTGCCTCGACATTTTTACTTAACTCTCTAAAAAACTTCAGACAGCAACAGATGCATTGGATTGATGAGGAAAATAATCACAAGTTGCAGCAGCTCTGGTTCATGATTACAATGGGCTGTATTTGTTTCATTTGCTGCGTAAGAACTAGTCCTATGTGCAGCTCACTCAAAAACATAACTTAGACACAGCTCCCTTCAAATTAAGAGTTTCACCACCTCCCCAGATGCATTTAGGAACTAAAAGACTCGAGAGGGGTGGAGGGAGGAGAGCAATGACAGACATGAGAATCAGAGTCTCTTTTGAAGAAAGTCATCCAAACACATGTAGCTCCAATCATGCCATTGTCCAAGCTGTCCACTGCTCCCTCTGGACGGCCGTTTAGCATAAAAACAGAGTGGCTTTTTTTTTCTATCCGATGCCTGCCTCTGCTCCCCTCTGAGCCTGCCATATCTCTCTCTATCCTTTACTCCTCAAAAAGTTGCTTTTGAGTTTTTCAAAGAGCGCGGTGCCATTGAGCTGCAACAAAAGCCAAGGATAGCTGACTATTGGGCCCTGATGAGGTCCAGTCCCTCATTACCCGGCAGCAGAAAACATTTGATGCTTTTTTTTTTTTTGTCTGGGCCTGGAGAATTGACCAGGCCTCAAAGAAACACAGGGTGGGAAGGCTGAAAAAGAGACGAAGGGGGGAGAGAAAGAGAGGGGGAGGATGAGGGAAAGGTTGTCGTTCATTCAAGCATGTGTGTCTTACAGCCTTGTGTGGAGAGAGAGAAGAAAAGAGGGGAGGGGGGACAGAAGGGTCGAGAGAGAGAGAGAGATGGGGGAGAAAAGAGAGAAAGCTTAAAACACTGCCTTTATGCTGGCAAGTTCTGGACGACTCTTCTGACATCAAAGTGTTTTCACTAACTGGGGAGCTGCTATGTGTGTGTGAGTATGTGTGGGGGGTTGTATCTGCTGATTTTATTCATTCTCGGGCAGTCAGGGGGGGTACATGACAATGTGAACACCCTAATTACACCTAATGATCTATTCCCTTAAAGTGTGACCGCCTTGGGCCAGCCGTGGTTTGTTCCACGAGGTCGTTCTCACAACCTCCCCCTGCCTCGGTTGCTCCTCTTGGGGAAACATCTTTTGAGTCAGAGGCCTCACCTTTGCTGATCCAGGACCCCACTGGACCCACCACCCTCAACCCCTTCTTGAGCTCTGTTGAGGACCAAAAACTCAACCCTCTCAGCACTTAGTAGAGTCTGTGCTACCTGCACCTGGCCAACAGAGGCTCCATGTTTTGATAGTGATGCAGAACTGAACAGAGCTCTCTATCAGCAATGAGACTGAAGGAAAATCAGTTTCAGCGTACTGCTACTGTCTGGATAACATACAGGCAGATGGCTGTCCACCTGTGACTCTGGTCCTGTTTGAGATCTCTGCGTGTTGCATAGAAGTATTCCATTAAATGCTAACTGATTGGTTTGTTAGGGCTAAAATAGACTACAGTTAACAATTACTATGTATAGCGAGCAGGTGCTAATGTGAATTAGAGCACCGGGCACGGGGTCTTGTCCACCTTCATGATAGGAGGTGTGTTCTGTATGTATTTGTATTCATTATTACTCTTCCCTGTTCAATTCTGGTGCTTCCATCACCCACAAAATGTACTGTACATATTTATAGTTTAGTATCAGCTTTGAGCCTTTGGATTAGATGTAGTTAGCCTAAAGCTAAGAGGAGAAGCAACCAACACAGGTTTTATAGGCTCACTCCTTTTTAACCCCACAACACCTGGATTTTATGGTCCATGCACACTTCTGACTGAACTAACTGTTGTTAGGTTCACATGAACACCTCTAATCAAATTAGAAATTGGAAAAAATGAATAAAAATGACTCATTAAAACATATAAATAAAAAAACTGCAGATCCAGTAGGACTTATAATCAGAAAAGAGAGGTGGTTGAACTGCCATGTACATACTTGCTCCTACTGTATGCACTTTCATGTTGTTTCTTATCTCATGTAACTTGGGCACCAGAACAAAAAAGATCATATCCTATTCAAACAGAGAACCCATACCCAGTGGAGAGAGTAGTCTCTGCTTATCTTATCCTCTACATACTTGAGTCATCATTGTTTTAAAATAAAAAAACTCATCCTGCTGAATTTTGACAGTCAGATGTATCATTTAATGTGTACATTTTTAGCAGAAATTATAAACACAGGGCTGTTTCTTCAGCTGCTCAGCTGGCACCTACCCCCTCGTACTAGTTTCAGACATTTAAGATTAGAATATAAAAACCCTTTTGTTTGTTTAAAAATATCACATAAAAGGTATAAATATGAATTTCAGTCTATTTTACTGACACAAAAAACTCCTTACAGGAGCTCCAACACTCAAACCAGTAAAATTTACCGTATAGAAATAGTTGGAGTGCTAAGGGTCTTTTTTGGTTACATAGTTCTAAAAGAGACAACAGTATTGGTTTTGATCTGTTTTATAACCTTTAAAGTCCCACTCCGATCATTTTTTTAACTACTGAAAGTGTTCTCAGTTGTCGTTAAATTGTGATTTTGAAGTTTTTAGACAAAATCTCGTTACTTGAGTCATTTTCAAGGGCTTTTCTTCTGCAGAGCTCCAGTAGCTCATTAGCAGTTCGCCTCAAAGTCGTGGGCGGAGACAGCGCTGCTCTGCACACTCCTCTTCATGCTAGCTTGTAGCCCAACATTGCCGGTGTAAGAACCAGATGTCTTCGGGCTACAAGATCGGCTCGGGGCCTAGCTTCTGTTGAAGAGGTCACACTATGGCAAGTCCACTCAGACAAACTACATTGCGCTCCATTTAATGTGCTTAGTCAAAAGCCCCTCGCAGTTTTCTTTATTTCTGTTAGTTCATTCAATTGACCTCAAAATTTTCTCTCCATATAATACAGAAAATTACAACTTACTGTCCTGTATTTTTAGATGGCTTTAACTGTATATGTTAACTTTTCTAAAGGAAAAAGAAAAAAAATGTGCGCAGGATCTCCGTTAATTAATAGTTTTGCCTTTATTCCACATTTCCTTTGGCAACCTAAAAGAGGCGGTAGTCCGACTGTCGTTTGTCCCCTTTGATAAGAAGGGTTGGATAGCTCTGTAAAATCTGTCCATGTTTTCTGCGAAGAACTACAATCCCATGAAAAACTGCTTCCGCAATGTCCAGACTAATCACAATCTTCTACGTCATCTCAACCAATTTCCAGCCAATCATATAGCGTGACGTCATCAATAGGTGCTGGGCCCGAGCAAGTCTGGCAGCCTGAACACATCTGGTACCTACACAGGTGTAGTATAAGAAACCGGAAACATAGGAGCTATTCAGCTCTCTAACACTAATGTCTTAGGGGACATGATGAAAGTTAATATCATAATTAGCTTTCTTAAGAACACTGCAAACTGCCAACTCACATACTTGTTCGGTGATTGTCCTCTCGATTTCTTAAGTTTGGCCTGCATAGCAGGACTCTGGGGGAGGACCTTGGAATTGTGACATAGGAAATCTCACTGTGTCTGAGCCTGCAGTTTGGGTCTGTGAAAGGTTCCCAGTGATTTGAATGCAGAAATGCTTAGAAATGCAATTACTCACTTAGTTCTCTCACAATGTCCTGTAGCATAAAAAAAATGCCATATGAACATGTAGACAACAAGAAAAACATGATTTTAAATTAAGTGGGTCTGTAAGCTTTCAACAGTCAGTCCAGATACTTTGCCTGTAATATCATCATGCATCCCTAACACAGTAGCATCAAAAATATTCAGACAAGTGACAAGTCCCTAATATCTTCATTCAGAAGACAGTATGAGAATTTATTGTAATTCATAAGATCTAAAAACCATTTGTCTTTTCAGCTTTGTGTGTTACAAATGTGAAAATGGGCAGAACATCAAGAGGGGAGGCAGAGAACATAACAAACACTAAAAAGGGATTCAAATGTCCACGTCAGGGAGGAGGTTTTAATGTTGCCTTCAGTCTGCAGGTGGCCTATTTTTCATGTGAATACATACAGTATAGTAATATGCACCTGTGCGCATGCATGCATAGTTGATCAAACAGTTCTGATGCTTATAATAAAACATCAGGAAACATCAGTTAAGCTGTAGGGAAAATACAAGCCAAGGTGAGAGGATCAATGAAAAATGAGGTATGAAACGGAAAATCTGATTTCTAAAGGAGAAAATCGATTTGTACTTAATTAATAGTTCTGTTCTGTAAAAGTGAGACACTGATATGAAAGGAAAAAAAACAGCCCTGTTATTAAAAATGCTCAGGAAGAACAATGACAATCATCAAACATCAACATCTATTTGATTTGAACTGGCAGGCTGTCCTTCTCACCAAGGCCTCCACTCTCAATTTTTCTGCCTCTATCATTGCGTCTTTATTTATATATTTCTTTTTCTCTCATCACCAACTGCACAACGGACAACAAATTATTAACAATGACGCTCACAAAAAAGGAGAAGGAGAGCTGATCAAAAGAAGGGTTAACAGCTTGAAACCCACAGATACTCAAAGTTGCCTCAGGGTTGTTGTCATGTTTTCCCCCCTTCAGCGGCATTGTGTGCGACTGCAATCGAACAAGCGCAGGGAAAATAAAGTCACTATTCTGCTACCAAAATACAGAGACCTGACCTTGGGTGAGTAAAGCCAGCGAGCAGAACAGGATGGTAATAGAATAAAGAGTGTGGATGGAGAGGGAGAGAGAGGATGGGTGATGAAAAGTGGAGTGGAGAGGGAGGACGGTTCGTGAGGGAGAAAGAGAATCTTAGTTACAATACTGGCAGTGTCCATTAAAAAAAGCCCTTAAACCCTGTATTTTACAGAACTCTGAGCTTTGCCATGGCTACAAAGAAAAAGGAGCCTGAACAAATGAACAGAGTCCCTGATGGAGTCCACAGAGACGCTAAAAAGGACAAGAAATTACAAATGGCTGAGTGAATGAAAACAGAAAACAAACTAAATATTCAAAAGCAGTCAGGGACTTTTAGGTCCCTTGAAATTCTATGCTTCCATGTCTGCAAAGAATTTCTACTTGAAATTTAAGAGAATTTTCAACCAAGTTTAACAAGATGCCCAACTAGTCTTGATACATATAGTAAGTAACAGAATTCCCAGGATGCATTGGCTTGAGCAGACTCTGCAACATCCCCAATTAACTGTATGCAAATAGAGTTGAATACTGTACAAAAGTGAAGCCAAAACTCCACCCCAAAAGGTGCTGACATATGTACTGGACAGTACAGTCCTCATCAGTTTAAAGCAGATGTTCACAGTAAAGAAAAGTTCGGTGATTCCTGTGTCAGTGTTTGTTATGTTTTCTCTGTCTGTTCCCGCTCTACTCTGCTAATCAGGTGAAAGATGCAGCAGAAGCCTACATTTGCCCACAGAGCTGTCAATCAATCAAATTAATGATAAAAACAAATGTCTCTAAAAAAACAAAAAAATTAACACTTCACGAATATCTGAATTACAAGGACAAAGTGTAATACAAATATAATGTTTGAAATTTTTTTTTTTTTAATTCTAGTTTGACCCATGTTCTGTCTGTTATCATGGAGGAGGCGGGCTTCATGACCTGAGCTGTGGCCAATCACCAAGTGGAGAGCTGTTAAAAGTTGTATTACAGTGTGTTGATGCTAAGAAGTGCTCATATTGTTTGATCATTAATGGGCCATCACTTCAGAAGTAGGTTACAACATGCTTACTATCATGATTAATGATGATATACACACATATATGCATTAAATATATATACATATTTACAATAAAACATATAATTTGACATGCAATATCAAAAGGGAATTATCAATTATAAGTCTGCAAGTTTCCTTTCACAGCACTATCATATAAAATACAACTTGTCTTTGTTACCAGTGGAAGGGCTGGCAGGCAGTTTTACGATACAATATGATACGATACAATACGATACGATAAAATATGATACAATACAACACGAAACCATATACTTTGTTGTCCCCTTAGGGAAATTTTTCTTGGACTTCAAGAGCTGCACAGATAAAGCTGCCAACTGGTGACACAAAGTACTAGACCTAACAAAGACACAGTCAAGCAACCCACGCATATTGCACACACACATTGCAAATGATAATAATATGAAAATAAATGAAAATTATAAGATAACAAGATAACACCATGACATTATTGCACAATCCGGCTATTAGCTTTGTTACTACTTGGAGCACAGAGGAACACAGCAAGGGTTTGGGTCAATGCGGCCAATATTATCAATCTTACTGCCATTATTAAACTTGAGATATGTCATGTTTTGAATGTTTGACTTTTATGTCACTACTGTGTAACATTATTTTTCCATTTTGGGCTGTACTATGTTCCTCACAACACCGTCACAGTCATATGTAAGATCCTGTTTCTCTATTACCATGGCAGGGCAGGCAGAGGTAGTACCAGCACTTTCTCTACCTGGAGCTTGCATTAACAGAGCCTCGGTTTGGGTTGTTGCAAAAACTGCCTCCAAATATGATTGCCTGTGCTTCTGAACTTGGGTGTAAATTACTTTAAAGCTCCTGTGAGAAACTTTAATGTGTGTCAATTTTGGCGCCCCCTGTGGTCAAAGCAGTATTTGCTTATATTGTCCAAGAAAAAATAAGTACTGTATTCTCACAAGTTATTTCATACTGCTGACTTTTGACTGTATAAATGTTAAAACAAGGCTGTATCTTGAGCTACATGGCTGACACCTTCTAAACTCTATTTCAAGTGCTAAAAATTACAATATTGATATCAGTAATTTTGTCTCTGATGGTCTTGTTTGCTTTTGAAAATCATTCACAGGCATTCACAGAAATTTCACCTCATTTCAAGAAAGTCAGACGTCAACGTTATAAAAATATGTGTTGTTAGCTCTCTCTCTCTCTCTCTCTCTCCTTATCTGCGCAACCATGTTTCAAACCTTTAAACGTATTCTTTAAAAAAAACTGTGTGAATTGTTCCTTGTTCAGAACATGCTCAGTTTTATCATGGGATGCTACTTCTTCACTATAATCTACACAGCTATATGAAGAAAAGATAATAGATATCTGTATCATTAAATGATGATACTGGTGGGTAGAAAAAGTCTGCCACAACTGTTGGCCCATTTAACCTTGAAAAGTGACTCTGATAGAAAATGATAAAATCAAAAATATGCAAAAAAAAATCCTCCCTAACTGAAGAGACGAGATGATTTAAGGGGGATGGGGTGCTGAGGAAAAAGGGGGTCCCAACTAATCAGAAGTCAATAGTTAAATAAAGACGTCAACCGAGGCGGACAGAGGAGAAGGATTAACCTCTACCACTGCAGCTCAGGTGATAGGGAGGAGAGGTCAGGGGCTATTTCTTACTTTTTAACGCCCTTATTCACACCCTTACTCTCTATGGAAACACACTCAGGCACGCACATGCAGGAGTGAGCAGGGAGGGGGACCCCTCTGCTCTGCTGCTCCCCTGCCAGCATTAATTCAATCTATTAGGGGTCAGCTAGTTAGTGGCATGACCCCGCTAAAACACACTTTAACTTTACAGGGAAGCCCGCTATTGGGAGAGAGCTGTGGACCCCCAAAAACCCCCAACCCCGAAAACCAGATGGCCTCACAAAGAGGAACATGAGACCCTGAAAGAGAGGAGGTAGTGCAGAGCAGAGGGGGACAACAGGCATTCAGGACCCTGATGAGGGTGGATTAGGGAGGGCAAGGGTGCTGCGTGAAGAGTGGGTGACTCTGAGGGCCTCCCTGGTTGTGGTACCTTTCCATTTGTATGTGTTTCCAAGTGTGTATCTTAGTTTGTATAAGAAGCAATAGTAAAGCGCAGATTTTCGTAATGAAGTCAAAAAAAATGATAGCAAACAACTCATCATTATGTCTAAGAGCTAAAACTATACTGTAGAGTGAAAAACAGTCTCTGTTACAAAACAAATCAAACTGATGCCACATGCTGGTGGATGTCCCTTTGCTCTATTTCATGCATTATGTACTTCAAATCAAATCAAGCACTGTGATCTCATGGTCAGTAAGCAATTTAATAGTAGTTTTGGTGCTGTGGGCAGGTGCTAAGATCTGCAGGAAAAGGACATCAGCATCTCCATAAAGCTTGTTGGTAGATGAAGGGCTCAAGTGGACTCAGAGGCTTGGACTTGATAAAAACACAGTGGACCACAGCAGCAGATGACTTGGCAGCTTCAATCATCCAAGGCTGCAGAAAAACTCGATACTTAACTCAAAACACCTTCAGTGCCTCTCAGTTCACCTTCCAAGCTAATCAAAGCTCCGCCCCCCGAGTCCCACTATGCAGACTCTGAGAAGTAGAGTGGATGATCGCAGACAAACGTGTGTGTTAGCACATTGCAATGCTTGTAAGAAAGCTAATTATGATCTTAACTTTCATCATGTCCCTAAAGACATTAGCGTTAGAGAGCTGAATAGCTCCTATGTTACCTGCCACTTCTACTACAACGACAATGTTAGGCTGCAAGCTAGCATGAAGAGGAGTGTGCAGAGCAATGCTGTCTCTGCCCATGACTCAAAAAATAATTGCTGATGAGCTACTGGAGCTCTGCCGAAGAAAAGCTCTTAAAATTGACACAGGTAAAGTGATTTTGGCTAAAAACATCGTAATCACAAATTAAAGACAACTGAGAACACTTTAAGTAGTAAAAAAAAAAAAATTTGAGTGGGACTGTAAGTCAGCAGTTTCCCTCATAAATACAGCTGCGTGTACAGAACTAGACCAAAAGATGTGTGGTATTCTTACTGTTTGACTCAAAATAAAATATTTAAGTATTTTAAGATAAGAAATAAACATTGTGTGATACACTGCTTTTTCTCTCGCACCAATAAAAGTTGAAGTTTGTGATCAATCTGTAACAATAATGGTGATTCAGTTTCTTTCAGAACCTGATTGGGGTACATTTGGATATCATCCTTGAACGTTGCCTTCCTTTTATTGTCACAAACCATCACAATCTATGTCTACATTTACAGACTGCTATTTCACCCATTTGTTACTTTGCTGCATTTAATACTTGATCCTGATTGGTCATAAGCCCATAACAACAATTAACAGAGATGTTTAGGACAACCTGACCACACAAATGATATCAATTCAATCAGTGCATAAGAGTCCAATACTTCACGGGCCTATATATACCAAATCTGAATATTTTGCCTGCTTGTAGTATACCAGTGACATATATACAGAATCAGGCTAGTATCTGTGCAATTAAACTCAGTTTGTCTTTACCTTTACTGTCAAGTGAATAATAAAAAGTAGCTCATTTGTGCTCCAAAGCACTGCAGCTGGTCGTACTTATCTTGTCTATGAGGAGAAAATGCCAATAAAAGATGCAAGAATGCTGCCCTCCTCTGTTGTAAAATGCATGACAACAAATTATGATGCAATTATTTATGATCATGATCACTCCAAACACATCAGTGATCATCTGAGATGCAGGAAGGATAATGGTACTCCCTGATTAATTTGCAAAAGAGATTTTTTTGTTGTTGGAAATGCTAACCATCACATTGCCTCTCTTCACCTTACCTCTCCCCCCTGTTTACTTTTGAAATGCAAGCAGTCTGGGTCAGTCCCTCAGCTCGTCTGCCCGTCTCTCACTCACATTACCTTTGCTCACTGATTCCCTTCCATTTCCCTCTACTTTTCTCTCGCTCTCTGTGCGAGTCTTTCAGCGTGCCCTAGTATGATCAAAGACAGCTTTGTGACACGGCGCGAGGCATCCAGGAAGCACAGAACATCAAACCGCTAAAGAGCAACTCGCAAAAGAGACACACAGAGACGCGCAGAGGCGCACATGCAAATGTGTGAAGGTGTGTTTATGTGTGTGGTAAACAAATGAATAAATTAACAAAACAAGAGAGAGGGATGACTTTGTCTCTACCTTCAGCATGTCGATGAAAGGTAGAAAGGTGTCCCTCTGAAGTCCGTTTTTGTACAGATCTGAAAGAGGAGGGGAGGGCCTGTATTAGAGGTGCTGTTTAGCTCCTAATAATGTCATTCCCCCGCCGCAGATTGGCAGATAAAGTGGCTATTGATGAACTGAAGGATGGGTGGGGAGGCACGACAAAAGGACTGGGACCAAGGGATAAAAATGGATTTCTCTACCGGCAGCGGCAGCAACATAAAATTCATTACATTCCCAAACAATAGTGGCGAGAGAAAGGACTGTCGCCTTTTCAGCACGGACAATGTCCACAGCAGCTTGCTGAATAGGGGTTTCAATTAGCTCGGCTGGAACAAATTACATCTGAAGTAGCATCCATGATAGACAGATAAAACAGATAGGGACGACACACAAACATAGACAAAGACAGACACAGACACACACAGAGGCTTAAGCTCTCTCCAGCTGCAAATGCAAACAAGTGGCTGTTGTTGATGTTTGGGCTCAAGCTAACGACAGTAGCACCTGACAGACAAATAACACTTGCTGTATAACTTCTATACCGTGACGCACTGTGATGTGTTTGCAATATTACTATCCCTGTGGCCAAAGAAATCTTTTTTTTTACTTTGTTTGATTTTCTTTCAGGAAACTGTGATAACACAAAGCCTGAAACAAAAGAGGGGCAGTTTAGCTGAGCTCAGCACAAAGACTTCAAACTATGGAAAGAGTTGGTCTGGATTAGTCCAGGGTACACAAGGTTTACAAGCACCTCTAAAACACAACATAAACTTCAGTCTACTTGTCAGTCAGTTACTTTTAAAAGTGTTACATGGGTGGGTTTACTGCCTTTGTGCCAAAGTAGAAATTTTCCTGTTTTCAGTTTGTGTTTGGGCTTGGCTAACCAGCTAGTTTTCTGTAAAATGACATTGATTACATCTCTTTATCCACTTGTCTTTCTTAAGAAAACAATCAAAATAGCTGTCTCTTGTTTAGTATTTAGCTTTTGAAGTGAGCAGCGCTCCTCTTTTTGGTTTGTGTTGAGTTAAATCAACCAACTGCTAACGTAGCTTTCTAAAAAATATATAGCAATTGTTATTTTTAATTAAACACTTAAAACTTTGAGCGACAAACAAACTTGAATTTTCTTATCAATCAATTAATTTCAAAGGTGTTTCATGGGAGGATTTTTGCCTTTGAGTCAAAGTAGTGGTGTAACTCTTTTTGATTCTGAAGTGGGTCAAACTAAGCAGCCTAACATTTATTCTTAATCAGATTAAAGGGATATTCTGATGTAATATTAAGTTAGGGTCAAACACACCGTAACACCAAGTTAGACACCTTGAGAGATGAATGTTGCCGACCGTCTGCTTCTCTAGTTACACCAACTATAGTAACAACTGCACGATAGCAATATACAGCAGTCTACATCTCCACGCACAAACTTCAACCAAAAAGCCACTCTGTAGCCACAAATAATGCTCAAAACAGCACCTAACTTCATCAACAGTACATATAGGGTCCCAGCCATAGTACTAGCCATCATACATCTTTTTAGCTTTGCCTAATTTCTTTGGCAAAGAGACCAAACACAACTCACCTACTCTCCTCCTGTAGTCGCTTGTTTGTGGGGGAGCCCTGACGAGTTGATCACCAAGTGCAGCAGAGTTACGCAGCTCAAGGAGGAACATTTATGATTATTACTGCATGGAAATGCAAGCTAAGGCAGAAGAAACTACCGCATCTGCAGTGCAAAATGATTATTATGATGATTATTACTTCAAGGAAATGATCCACTGCACTCTGTGATCGACTCGTCAGGGCTCCCCCACAAGAACAAATGACTACAGGAGGAGAGTGGGTGAGTTGTGTTTAGTCATTTTGCTTAAGAAACCAGGCAAAGCTAAAAAGATGTTTGGTGGCTAATACTATGGCTGTTTTGAGCATTATTTGTGACTACAGAGTGGCTTTTTGGTTGAAGTTTGTGCGTGGAGACGTAGACCGCTGTGTATTGCTATCGTGCAGTTGTTACTATAGTTGGTGTAACTAGAGAAGCAAGCAGTCGGCAACATTCATCTCTGGAGGGGGTGTCTAACTTGGTGTTACAATGTGTTTGACCCCAACTTAATTTTACGCTGGAATATCCCTCTAAGAATATAAGTTTCCCCATCTAACTCAAAACAAGAAAGCAAATATTTGCTAAAATGGACAATTTCCCTTGATATTCTGTTATTTATTCCCAGGGTTATATAACTGAAGCCACAGTACAGAAAATTGGGCTTGAGTTCACTAATGTAACCTGTGAGGTTTTCACTCCATGATATAATTTATCCTCCTTATCCTCTTTAAACTCAACACACTCCATCAGTGTTTAAAACAGACAAAATGCCACTTTAGCCAGTCGAGGAAAAAAATCCCTCTGAATACCCTTCAAAACACATCTAGGGCTTTTTGATACCAGCATCTCCACATCAATAAAGATAGAAAATGTATGCCTTTCATGTCCAGTTGTCTCTTATGGCTGTCAGTGTTCCATTAACCATGTAATTAATACCAAGTAGGCGCTCTCTCAAGTTTTTATGCTTTCCAGCTTTGTTCTTAATAGCTAGTAAATATCAGAGGGGTGCGCCTTTGTCTTTGAAAGCCACCTTACTGCCATCCACTTTACCCACTTAAGACTTTGAGACATTAGCATCTCCCCCAAGTCTAGTAAAGATGATAGACAGCACATCATGCATTTATCATCAGCCTGATCAGTGTCTTACTATTACTTATCCAACCATACTCAGCTGGCAGTAAATGCAACATCAAAGCCACAAGGTGTTGAATTGTGTCAGTAAGAGCTGTGCTAATTGCTGTTAGGGTGTGATTTTGTAAAGCTCCATTGATTCTTGCAGGAGCAGAGCACTTTTGAATACAGAACTGAATAATGCAGATTAATGTAGAGAAACTGGTGATTTTAGGGGAGGAGAAGCAAGTATTGAAGCTCTGGATATATCACTTGTTATTGTAGCTGTAGGCTGACGGTGCTCTGTTCGCTGAATGGTTATATGAACCTTCAGGGCTAAGACCTTGCTGGATAAAATTTTCCTGTTAGCCTTTTAACTTCTCATTCCTTCTGAGCTGAGTTTTCAATAAAAGCTAGAATTCCTTGCATTCTTTCATGCTCGGCCGAAAAAGTAAAACGGGGCACGGGGTAGACACATTTTGAAAAACCTCATCATCAACATACCATGCTGAATTCCCTGAATATTCACAGAGCTGCTGTTTTAAATGTCTTGCTGGGATTTGTGGGTCTGTAGTTTTGAGGCTGGAGGCTCAAAAAAAGAAAGGTTAAGATGAAGTAAGTCAATTATTTAAATCTGATTTGCATTTACAGGGATTGTGTGCAACTCATCAATAATTTTGTACTTTGGTGTAGTACCTGGAGTTTCCAAAAGGGGTAGGACAAGAGCAGATACAGCAGATAACTGAAAATGATATCAAGTTACTTGGTGTTTTGAGCAAAATCTGAGCCTGTACTACAGATCAAAGATCAGAAAATGGCTTGTCAGTGTTTATCCACAAAGTGCACAGTAGGGATGGGCGATACATTACCATTCATGATATATCGTCAGAAAAATCCTCCATGATAAATATTTGTCATCTCATGATAAATAAGATAAATGCAAGTTAATGACGTAAGCACAAGCTATGGGCACATAACCATCGCCCATACAGAGCAGAAAAACAAACAAACATGGCCGAAAGTGATGAAGAAGACGTTTCTGAGCAGCTCGTTACTGAATGAAGCTCCTCATGAGGGATTTCCATCAAGAATGGGGCTTAGATGAGTGAAACCAGGTATGTCTGATATCAGACAGTGGATCTGCTTCTGTTCACTCTGTGCAATAAGAGTTTTCAACAAATGTTGAAAATGTTTTCATATTAGAGACTTGTTTGATGTCATTAGTTTTCTCCATAACCTACCAGTCAAACTTAAGGTTAAGTATCTTATTTGACTATTCCAACTGGTGTTCTCAAGACTAAATGAGACAAAAATATAGATTGGAATTATAATATTTTTTTCAAGACTTTTACTGTTATCGTCAGATTGACAAATCTTATTGTGGTAATTTTTTTTAGCCCATATTGCCCATCCCTAGTGCACAGTGGAAATTTAGACAAAAGAGTGAATGCCTCTATAGTGTTGACCAACCTTTCCACCTTTTGCTAAACTTTGTCTTTTACAACAACCATACATCATATTAATATTATCTTGATCAAAACACAGATCAATACGACTCATTTGTGTGCAGTCATTGCTTTTCTCGTACCATCTGGGGGTCTGTTGGAGGTGGCCACCACCACCACTCCGGTCTTGAACAGCGTCTCAAACAGCTGCTTGAGGATCATGGCGTCAGCAATGTCAGTCACCTAATGCAATAGAACGACAGGACAAGAGGCGAGATATTCATGTACCATATAATTTACCTTCTCACACCCCCCAAATGCACATCTGTGTGCGTGTGTGTGTGTGTGTGCGCACCCGAGGTCAAACCATGCCATCAACACTCCATGTTGATTAGTGTCATTCAGGTGTGCTCATTCACTCCTTTGTGTCTGGTCATGGCCACTCACACTCCATCCACATACACGTGAGCACACATTCACACACACACCCATACACACACACTTACAGCACTTGAACTGACTTCAAATGGTCACGAAGCAGCTTTCGGCTGAGGACATGCGTGTATAAGATGCAAGGCAGTGGTACAGAGCTAATCAACAGAGCCGGCGTGAGGATGACAAAACCAGAGGAAGAAAATAATATTAAAAACAGAGCAATGTGAATCCAGACTTGGGTCACTCCAGACACATAAAGGCATTAATAGTTGTGCAAATGTGTGCCGTACAAACACAAGGCTACCAGGTTACAATGCCTAAATCTAATTCAACTGCTCACTGCCTTTTTCATCTACATCACATTCAGAGCACAATGAACAAAGGTCGATGACAACACTGAAGCTAGGCCGATAAATGAAGAGCTCTGACCTTTCTATTAGTAATTCAGCACTCTCGCTTTTGTTCTTACTCTCTCATCTCTCCTCTTTCACCTCTGTTTGCACTTTTGATGGGAGAAATCAGTAGCCTTGTGATGCACAGTAACAAATCAAAGAAAAATGTATGCAACATGCTTGATTTAACTGGTTAAAACGGTTATATTGTAAAAGAAGCTGAACTAATCAAGGTTCTGCAGTTACAATGATCAAAACAATGTATTTCTTTTGTTCATTTATTAACCTGACTTAGTTCCATCTTAGCACACACAGAATAAGCAAAATAAACAAAAAAAAAAGGCAGCTCACAAGGCAAGATTCTCCCATCTGTTCCCACAATAACATTTTTTACTCTTCTTAGATTTAATAAGAAAAGTACGTTCAGTTTCAAAACGTTCAATTAGTCTGTTCAAGGTTTTGACTACATCTGTTTTCTTGCTGCTGCTTTTTTTGCTGACAACTGATAAAATCAACAATTTTGACAAAAATAAAGGGAGACAGCTCGCAGGAGAAGCACTTTTTCCATCCTTATTTTTGTACCTTTATAATTGTAAAAAAAATATGGAAGGTTTCTGATAACATTACTCTCTGTCAAAAGTCTCTGTGGTTCATGGTAGTGAATGTTTTTATTTGTGAAGTTACCAAATGCAACATTGAACATAAATGTAGTAGTTTGATTCATTTCGCAGAAGATAGCTTAAAGCCAAAGTTAGTTAAAACGTGTTATTGTATTCTCAAATTTTAACCAACCATGCTGCTGATCTCTGGGACAGAAGTCACTACAAAGATGGAAATTCTCTGACCCTGCACATCAATCTACCAAGAGGCAATGGTTCAATGTTGTTTTGATGTTGTCCAAATTAAAAATGAGTTTTGAGATTGAACGTGGTGTTAAATTGTCCCAACATTACGGTACATAGTCAGAGTGTTATATATTTATTAGGGGTGGGAATCACCAGTGATACCACGATACGATATTATCACGATACTTGAGCCACAATATAATATTATTGCGATTTTTAACAATTTTTAATACAGTGAGTATTGCGATACAATACATTACAATTTATACATTTTTTTAAACTGTTTAGCAAATTCTGCATTTGTCTTTCCTTTATGTTTGTCTTATTTACGCTGGTAGATCCATCAGGTCCATCTCATTTCTGCCCTGCTTGCATTCCTAATGTCTTTCCTCAGGTGCTGCTATATTTGTTGTACTAACTTTCTCTTGCTCTATGATGCCACCTCTGCCAACTTTACTGGACAAATAGTTGATTTTATTTTTTCATTATCATAGATTTGACTTCATATTAGCAATTAATTTGAAAAATCAAAACTCGGTAAATGAGAGGATACCAGATATAACCAGACAAAATATTGCTATACTATGCTGTATTGATTTTTTCCCCCACCCCTAATATATATATATATATATATATATATATACACACACATAACATATACATATATATATATATATATACATACATATATATATATATATATATATATATATACACATATATATATATATACATATACATATATATATATATATATATATATATATAAATAGACATATATATATATACATATATATATAAATAGACATATATATATATATATATATATATATATATATACATATATATATATATATATATGTGTGTGTGTGTGAAAAAAAACAACAACCCACAATTATCAAGTGTTAATAGCCACCTGATTTAATAAATATATAATTTGATTTAGGGTAAATTGCAACAAATACCAACAAATATAAATAAAGGTTAAAACAAAACATTAAAGCTTGTGTGAAGTGTTTATGTTTGGTGATGAAACTGACTGAATTTAACACTGATGTCTCTATACGTTTATTCTGTACTCTAGTGACTGTGCTGCAGGGTAGGTGTCACATGCAGTGATAAGCAGGAAAGCACAGATTTTCACTGCAAAGGATTCACTACGAGTTGCACATTTAACCCTTTTTACTTTGATAAAGATAAAAATTAGGTGGGAATTGGGGGCTGGGATTCAATCTATTTTGTTTCTTTGGCATACAGTTGTTAAACCAACACAACATCTTCCTGCCTCCTGCTTCCAACATTAAGTAAATTAATGACACCATTTCCTGTCTGATTGGTCCATTTAATCAAAAACTAACTCAAGACTAAACTGTTAACACAATATGCGCTTTGTGTTCAATGGAATTAAAATTTGACTAAGTTTTCTAACTATGAGACATGTCCTACAGGCTTAGCTCACAGGTGCAGCTAATTAACCTGATATCAACAGCTGATCACATCACATTTTGGTGTGTGAATCACCGCAGACCTGTGGATGAAACTGAACTGAAGATAACAACAGAATGAATGGAAATGGCTGCATTTATTTCATTATAAAATCAAGACACTGATATGAGGTGCTTTACACAGTGAATAAAGGCTTCAAATGCAAAATGATGGGATTCAAATATGCAATCAGAAATGAAATCAATTATGTTTACCTTGTAAAATTCAGGATTAGTCTAATTTTTAAAAAGTGATCATTTGACAGCCATTTTTAACTGGACTTGAATTACCTTGTGTCATGTAAAAAAATAACCATCAAGGTTCTGTATTTGAAATTTCTCTGTTACATTTCCTTCATGAGTGTTAATTGGGAGTTTTTCATTTGTTTTTCAAGAGCTATACTTAGCATTCAGGAATCTTTAAAATCCAATATAGCACATATTTCCCCCTGAAATAAGAATGTCATACCTGGAAAATATGTAAAGAAAAAGAGAAATATCTTCTGCACATATCAAGATTAAGAAGGAACGGAAGTAAACATTTCAAGTTGTTCAAAGGATGTACCATATTTTGGATCTAAAAGGGTTTAAGAAGTAGGTAGTGCTTGATTCTGCCCTCTCCTCTTACCTCCTCTGCTGTAGATAACAGACCCTCCTGACAGCCATACCCACAGCATATGCCTCCTTTCATACTCTGGAGAGTCTTCTGCTTTTGCATATTAGCCCCACTGCCCTTGCCAATACTTGATTAACATTTGTGTTAAAGCCTTGATTTGCTAAGGAGAGGTGGCTAGGGGCATCAAATAAGTGTGTGTGTGAGGGAGTGAGTGATTGCGCGTGTGTAATGAGAATCAACAGAAAGCCAAGACCCTGTGTCTCTATGATGGGCCCCCCATTTTCTCCGACCGCAGGATTTTTTATTTTCATTTCAAAAGAATCATTTAAAAATGACCTTTTATACAACCTGGATTTGTTTATTCATGTGCCCTCAACATGGGCATAGTATGAGGGGCAATATTGATTGCTGAATGAGACAGGGTGGAAAGAGAGAGAATGGGTACCCACAGAATGAGAAAGGCGGAGGGGGGACTGATGTAGCACTTGTGGAGCACAAAAATAATGGTGCAATCTCTGTCCGCCAATGCCGATATTTAAATGAGCATCCAATTACTCAAGCTGCTGTCAGTTTGCTGTGAGGCCCACGGGTGCCAAATTAAACCTCTTTTGATGTTACACCTCTTTATGTACACAACCTATGAGCAATTTCACAGAGGCCGCACATTCACCGAGGCCCTGAGACAATGACGCTGAGCGTTTTCTTCTCACTCTTCCTCTTCTCCTTCCCTTCTCTTGCTCTCTTCCCCATCTTTTCCATCTTGGACCTCTCAATGCTGAGGATTCATTAGGGGGGCTGTAAAAGGAGGGAGGGGGGCTACAAATTACTGATAATGGCATGGCGCTAATGAAGAGAATGGAGAAATGTCATTAGCATTTAAGAGGATAAGATCCATCTGACCCGCCGCCGCCGCCGCAAGTCGCTTTCTAGCTCCACTCACTTAAGGAAGCAGGAGAGTGCGACTGATACCCAGAGCCTCATTTGCATGGCTGAGTGGAGGAGGATGCTGATTGGTATAGACCCCCCTCCACACACACACACATGCACACACACACACACACACACACACACTGATACACCCCCAACTCTCTTCTTCCAACCTTGCAACCTCTTGTTTATGCATCACAAACACCGCGCACATGTCCGCTTGTTTTCCCCCTCCATTCATCGGTAGAAACAGTCGACGAGTGAAAACAGATAAGCCGGTGACGGCAAACAAAACAAATCAATGAGAAGGCACAAACAGCGCCGCAGTTTCAAACGTGAAAGACGCAGCGGATGAAAGGAGCAGCTCTTGATCCTCACAGATGCATAGAGAGTGATTAGAGGGAGCAAGAGCACCTTCTGTGACCTTTGACCTGCTGGCATTAACTGTAATGATATCGGTAAGAAGAGCATCATTGTGCTGCTAACAGATGTGTTTGGCTGATGATAAATACAGAAGCGCACGTCTTTTTTTATGGATTGAATGACTAACTACCTTACAGAGAAGGCAGAGAGCTGCTCAAGTGGATCTCTCCATTGACACCAGAGGGTAAAATAATGAGCTGCTCTGTGCCACTAAGGGCTAAAGGTGTCTTCAAGCAGGTTACATCCTGAAACAAAATCAACGCATGATCTCTTAGGAAACGAAGTGTGCGCACATAAATAAGCAGCAGAAGCTGATGACTGACTGATCTGCAGTTTCAAAGTACAGACAAATAAAAATTCAACCTTATAACATACCAGAAAACAGGTACAAATATTGCAGTACTACTACATTATTACTCTGCTGATTAGTAAAAGGAGGAGGCTTGAAATGCTACTGGAAGTTCTGCTGTGTTCAAAAATGGCCACTAGGTGTCCCCAGTCCTATTTTTGTAAGATTAAAGTATCAGAATCATCCAGTTGCTCAGATAGGAAAGGTGTCAAGTTTGAGCGAACACTGACAGTGATCACAAAATGAACATTCAGCACTGAACTCAGAAGAAGAAGAGGAAGAAGGAAAATCATCAGATTTTTTCCCTTCCAACAAAAGTAAAGAAACAACTACAAAGCAGATAGAACTAGGACAGGAAACTCAGAAAAGATATCACAGTTTTCTTTTCTTCAATGAGTTTTTCTGTGTATCAGACTCTTATATCCAGAGGCTTTCATTTTTAATTTCTAATATTTCTACTGCAAAAGTATTTAAAAGAATTTAAGTGTACTTATGTCTCAGAGTCAGTGTGGTGTAATTGACAGAGATTCAGCACAGTGATTCCTAAAATGGGTTTCCAGACCCTCTGTGCGGAAACACAGCAACATGTGAACATTGTTAAGCTAATTTTCTGCACAAACATCGTTAGCATTTTTAAGTAAGCACAAATTTCACAAACACAGGAATCTTCTTATTAAATATTCTTGTCACTGCTTCAGCCTAAATATAAAAACTATTTATTTCCTAAACTACTGTAAAAACAGTTCATGGTTGTTTAGCTGTTGTGCTCTCATCTGTTGTTAGAGCTTGCTTGTTGCTGATATCAATGTTTAACCACCTTTAAAGGCAGTGGGGGCTCAAGTCTCTGGCACCTTTATTTTGAGGGACCTGGGCGGAAAGTTTGGGAACCCCTCATCCAGCATTATATTTATCTTTATAGCAAATACTATGCAGAGGGGTTAGTGTGGGATACCATGGTTTTTAGCATATCTATACAGTTAATATAAAGACAGAATATCTGAACACTGTAGTCTGAGAAGTCTTATTGTTTGGTTAACTACTCCCAGCAAATGTTCAAGGAGGCTCTATGCACAGCAAAACACACACACACTCACACAGTCTGTAATGCACTCCCTCACCTGAAACTCGTCAAAACACAGGAGGCAGGTTTCACCACTGATCTCCATGGCAACCGGTGATATGGGGTCATAGGTGAACATTTTCCCTAGCCTTCGTTTTGGCAGGCTTTGTTTCCTCCGATGGATCCCTTTAAGCAGCACACAAACGTCACACACATCTTAAAGCACACCTGCATCACAAACCCAAATGCACCACGATACTGAATAAAGCTGTAATTTCTTCTGTTTGCATAATGGTAGACAATTAGCAGGATGGCCAGAGGACAAACACAGAGATAAATATAGGATCTCAAAAGCACCAGGGGTCAGACACTTCCATAAAAAAGTCAGACAAACCAACTTTAAAGTAGTTCATGTAGTTAAGAGGAAAGTGAACACTCACTTTTGTGGATGTCCAACATGAAGCCGTTAAAGTGGACTCTCTTTTTGTGAGGGTTTTCCACATGGGAGTAAAACATGTCCATGAGCATAGTCTTCCCTGTGCCTGAACAGGGGAAAAGTTAGGGGAGAAGCAATCATCCTGACTTTGTCATCATCTTAGAAATGATGTGGGGCATGAAATACAAGTGACTGGAATATCATAAGCCAGTAACTAAGCCCATAACACAACTCAGATCGACAGCTGAAACCAACATTAGGGGCCTTAATAGCATGTCTTTATTGTACAAACAGGGAAATATCATGTATGGTGGGCAAAATGCAGCAAAAGAAATATTAATCAAACAATTAAAAAAATTATTTTGAAAAGTTGAAGGAATAAAGAGTTTTAAGATAAGATTAGATAATTTAAGAAGAAGAACTTTATATAACCCCAAAGGGCAATTCAATATTCAATAAAAATTTTGTACTGACCGGAGAAACTTTGGTTTTTGGTGACTTTGGCGCCCCCTGTGGATAAACTCTATGTCTAAATCTCATTTATTACCTATTTGACAGAAACACTGAAAGACAGTGTCTCAATAATCACTGTATGTGAACCACACCATATGGCAGAAGTTCCAGAATTAAATATAATCACATTGAAAGAGGTAACATGTATGCTGATGGTCTCTTTTGCATAGAGGCGTCGGTATTGATTTTTAGTCTTTTTCATAGACAGCTAATAACTTCTCCCTGGAGCTTTAAATGACCTCATGGCCCGGTTGCTGTAACACTAAGACCCACTATAAGGCAATGTCCCACCCTCTGGGTGTCACTGTCGTAAATAGTCAGCACCACAGAAAATCCTTTGCTTGATTTTTTTTTAAATTATTACATTTTTTAGAAAGTAATTCTCTATCACACGTTTTTATCATGTAAATATTGTCCTCTCAACTGCATGTATCTATGTACAATCTTGTTAGTGTTGATAGTGTAAAATCATTTACACGCATAATTTTACACGCATAAGTCCATCTCTCATGTAAATTAGCCCATCTTTTAAAATAATAAAATAATTAAATATATATTTTCAGCATCCAGTACACTTCTTTGCTCTGCACTACTATCTTCTATAACCCTGTACATATTTGTTAAATGTTTAAAGTTGTACGGAAAAAGCACATTTTCCCAAAGTCAAATTACTTGTATGTGCACACATGCTGAGCCAATGAAGCTCACAGTGATTTCAATTTTTTTGTTATGCATCTTACCAACATCTCCATAGATGTAGAAGCCTTTGGGTGGTGGAGGTGGTGCTGGTTCCTCCTTTATTGGAAAAGAGAAGAAATAAGGAAATGACTGTGTCTGTTTGTTTCATGTCAACCCCTTTCAGAGCTGCTTGTTAAGGCAAACAACAATGCACAACAGTAACCCATGAATCAAAAGGGTTTTTACGTTTTTAACGCATAGATTAATTCCTTATTACAATAACAAAACCATATAACTGGTGACCTATATAAACTTCGTTATATTAATTACCATATAAGACTGAATCGTGGTTTAATAACACAGTATGCTGAGGCATTAAGCCACTACTACAGTGTGAGGTTTCACATTCTCCAGACTGGCCCGCTGCAGGGGAGGAAGACAAAGGGGATCTAATCAACAAGACAAGCCGGGGTTCCCACGAAAGAAAAGCATCATCAGAGGAACAATGGGGGGATTTGTCAGACAAAACGGAGAGGACTGGATGAGGCTCCATACGAGATGGAGTGGACTTGTCTGTGCAGCCTGTTTAGCGCTGCTAATTGTGATACGGTACTGTTTCATTGAGGTGCTGCTGGAAGTCATTGTGCTGCCTGCCTCCTATCATCAAAAGGTCTTTGCTTAAAAAAAAACGTCTTCTGTGTGACCAGGCTGAGAAATATTGAGTAATGCCAAATATGTTTGGAGAGAGCCTGGAGTGGACCATGAAAACGCTCATCATCAGTTTAATCTTGGTATGCAGATGATAACTTGTAATATATCAGTAAACAAGAGGACTTTGGATTGGTGTTTTTAGGTACGGTTTAAGATCACTGTTGTTGAAGATGGTCCATCTGTGTAACCAGGGCAACGCCAAATGGCTTTGGAATGAACTCAGCACTAAATAGAGAAAGGTTTGTACTCTCAAAATTTAATTTAGCGACTATTTAACTGACACCGTACTCTGTGTCCCCTGCACTTGGTGTCCACCACAGAAGGAGCACTTGACTCTGCTAAATGCACACAATGGCCAATTCAAAACTAAAAGAAAAAACAAACTTGTTACCCATCCCCTCTCCCTCTCCTTGCCCCCCTCCTCCTCTTCATCCCTCCATCCCTGCCCGTCCTATCCTCCTGAGCCGGAGTGAAACACTGGAAGAGCAACAAGCCTTTCCTGTCTGCTCTAGCAAAACAGTGTGTGACTTCTCCCTGACTTCCCAGGCTGCCCTCTGGCATGGCGGGGTAATTGTCAGTGGTGGCTGGAAGCCATTCTGCCACGGCAGAGTGGAGAAGCACAAGGCCGTCCCTCAGCCACTCTGTCTCGCTGGGCTTTGTGGCCTCGTCTCCCCTCCCGTTTGGAGGATGTAGACTGGCACATGAGTGGAAAGTTCACATGCAGGACAGGGCCACTTGGACTTTGGAACGACTGCTTTTGAACATGTTTATCTACAACTCAAGGTGTCATGTCTCGCACTAGCTGGGTTGACAGAGTGATTGTGGGCTGCGGGGTTAGATTCAACTGGTCCAACAGTCCTGATGGAGACTCATAATGTACAGGAGGGCTCCGATCAGGTCTGACTTGAAGAGGATGGCTCCAGCCAAACAATGGCCCATTGTTAGCCGACCATCCGCAAAACCACGCCACATTGGGTCAATATTAAGTCAAGTGTACTCTCCTCACAGACTTGGTCAGTTAGCGAGGACAATGGCGGCACTTTCACAGAGAGAACAGACACCGAAAGGACAGTGGTATGACCTGATTCAAACCAGAATAATTGCATAAGTACTCCAGTCAGTGTGTATGTGTGTGTATTTGTATGTGTGTGTGTGTGTGTGAGAGAGAGAGAGAGAGAGAGAGTGCAAGAAATAAGGTGCAAAAAGGAGCGAGGAGGGAGGGGGGTTGGTGGTGTTGATAGCCTAACACCAAAGTGTTTGTCAGAGTCCCAAATCAAAAGCAAAAAGGACAAGAATGGGGCAGACAATGGGGATCCCCTCATTACTGCATGGGGACGGTGAGAGAGTGAGAGGGGTGCCGGGACGAGCCCAGCGGGAGGTCTGCCCTGCTGCCTTCCAAAATCTCTGCCTAACTCTGTGTGTCTGTGCCAGCCAACCAGCAAAAAAAAAAAAAAAAAAATACTCCCACCACCAAATAGTAGACAGTCAGCTCCCCTGACCTAAAAACAACAACAGCCCCCTAGATTTGGTCTGTGCAAAACTCACATGCACAATACGCTTCCCAGACCCCTACCCTCCCTTTGACCTGAGCCTCATGGCCACCATGGATGCTACAACTGGAGAACAGTCCAGTGGACTCTGAAGTCCCCCCCATATGTTAGATGTCAGTGGAGCTCTACGGCAGAATGGGGGACCAGATGCTACGCTATGAAAGGCCGTAAACAAAGCCATGCTGCCACGTCGATCGTAAACAACCGGACATTAGTTTTTCATACAATGTGAGCATGATTTCTACTTCTAGTCATATTTTTCCTGCACAATAACACTCAAATTTATAAACACTTTTAGTCTCTATGATAAATTTTGTTTTAAGTTCAAACTTTGATAAAATTGCTTTGCCAAACGGATGAGGTTTTAGGTGTCTCACGTCTCACCTGACTATTCCTTTTTTTAAGGACACCGAGGGAGTGTTAGGGAAATTTTTAACGTGAATAAATCAATACTGAGTGGGCTTTGCTCATTGGACACATACATGTTTATTTGCTACAAAGATATCATGTACAGGACATGACCCAGGGACCATCAGAGTTGTGACACTGTGTATAAATATTGAAAAAAGGGAATTTTATCATTTCTGTTGTTACCCTAACCCTATTAGACCCTATATTGAACTTAAAACAGTGCAGGGACAAATTTTGAAACTGAAAAAATGCTATGCCTTAACAAAATTTGATACCAGCAGAATGTTTTTAAAACAGTTGAGACGAGGGCATGTTTGCCTTCCTGTTGAATCACCTCATCTCTGTAAATGTTTACAGAGTTTTCTGTCATTTTGAAAGCGAAATGTCCAGCTCTTGCTTGGTATAGGATTTCATCCACTAAACAGTCTAGGGTCTTCTTTGATGCATCGAAAGTTTTCAGCAGATGACAAGTCAGGACTGCAGGCAGGCTTGTTCAGCATCCATACTCTTCAACCACGAGGCCATGCTGTTTTAGTTCATGCTAAATACAGTCCAGCATCGTCTTGCTGTATTTTTCAAGGTCTTTTTTGAGAAGGCTTTGAGTGGATTTTGCATCATGCAGCATTAACTGTGCCTCCATTTTTGTGTAAACTGGTCATGCCAATGCCATACAAACTGATGCATCATCACACCATCACATAAGGATACATTTGAACCTGAATATGTGGATGCAGCAGCAAACTGCAATGGGTTTTAGATGTAATTTTAAGCCCATGCAGTGATTTTCACTGTAGAATCATGTCTACTTTTAATGAAGGCCCAGAGATCACAGCCACCCAGTATCAATTTTTCAGCCTTCTCCTTGCTGTACAGAGATTTTTCCAGGTTTCCTTGAAACCTGTTGCTGGCATCAAATCCAAAATAAACACACGCAGTATTTTTCATGAAACTCTTTTTTTTCAGTTCAACATGTTGTGCTATTTTAAATTAAATATTGGCTTTAAATTATCTGCAAACATCAAATTCTTTATCGCTGAGCCACACAGTCCCCAACTCTAATCAATTGGGGTTATAAAACCAACTTATTGCAGACATCAAATTATGCATCTCCATTGAAATAGGACAAACTCCAAACTATCAAAGAAGATCGCAGTGCTCAGATAAAACCTGAGACTGGAAATCAGAGTTAGGTTTCTTGATCAAAGCTATAGTAAATTAAATCTGGAAGTAAAATTTGCATCTTATATAAAGCTCAAGGTCCCAGAGTCTGGTGACAGATCAGAGAGAAACAAAATCCAACATGTTTGAAGTCCAACATGAAGTTTCCACAGTCTATGGTGATGTGGGTTGCCGTGTCATCTGCTGGTGTTGCTCTACTGCAGTGTTTCTCAAGTCCAGTCCTCGAGGCCCACTGTCCTGCATGTTTTGGATGTTTCCCTGCTCTAACACACCTGATTCAAATGATCAGCTCGTTATCAAGCTCTGTAATGGCTTAATAACGAGCTGATCATTTGAATCAGGTGTGTTGGAGCAGGGAAACATCCAAAACATGCAGGACTACTGTGTTTCATCAAGTTCAGAGTCAAATCAGCCTTAAGCCTCCTGAGAGATTTTAGAGCAAATCACACTTCCATCTGCTGAGAAGCTTTATGGAGCTACAGATTTCCTTTTCCAGCAGGACCTGCACCTGCCCACAGGTCGAGAACGACCAGAAACTTTAATACTGACTATGGTTTTACTGTTTTACCGTGCTTGATTGACCAGCCAACTGGCCTGATCTGGACCCTACAGAGAAACTCTGGGGTATCATCAAGAAATAGATCAGAGAACCGACAAAACAGTTGAGCTGAAGGAGCTCTCAAAGTTTGAATCAAAGTCAGAAATCATCCTCTTTCATTACTCAAACACAAATATTAACCAGATAAAAAACATCCTTGGTCCACACTCTGCCAATGTCACATCATCTGCGAGGCGTAATTTCTGACTCCAACCTCACCTTTGAACAGCACATCAAGAAAACAGTCCAATCATGTTTCGTTCAGATCAAGTCCATTTCCATAATCAAATCCATTCTTGCCCCTCCAGGTTCGACTACTGTAACTCCCTTCTGTCCAGTATCTCTAATAAATCACTCTCCTGCCTCCAACTGGTCCAGAACACAGCAGCTAAGCTTCTAACTAGTTTTAGCAGACAGCATCACATCCCTCCTGTCCTTGCTTCTCTCCACTGGCTTCCTGTCCGTTTTCGAATTGATTATAAGATTTTACTGATCACTTTTAAAGCCCTTACAGGTCTTGCCCCAACCTACATATCTGACCTATTGACAGCCTATGTGCCAGCCCGCGGCCTTAGATCCTCGGGCGGGGGCCTACTGGCTGTTCCAAAGTTGAGGCGTAAGACAAAAGGTGATAGAGCCTTTTCTGTCAGGGCTCCTCGACTTTGGAACGTCTTGCCTGAGGAGGTAAGGCAGGCTGAATCAGTGACATCTTTTAAATCGCATCTTAAAACTAACTTTTTTAGACTTGCTTTAACATGATGCATGATTTTTTTTTTTGTTTATGTTTTGCCTTCGTACCTCTTGTTTAACCTTGTTAGTTATTCATACTATTTTATTTTATCTGCATACGTATCTTACAATTAAACTATTTAAACTATTTTTATTCCTGCTGTTTCTCTAGTCTCAACGGTTTCTTATAATTTTTAGTCCTGTTTTTACCACTTACTCATGTTTTAATATACTCCCTCCCTTTTCATTATCACTTTTATGTTACCTTATGTTATTTTATTATTTATTTCTCTTTCTTTCTCTTTTATCCGTCCTCTGTGCTCCTGATGTGATGCCGTCAACCATCATTTTCCAACCGTTAATTTTCCTTTGTTTGTTTCTTCTGTTGAAGCACTTTGTAAACAGCTGTTTTTAAAGGTGCTATATAAACAAAGTTATTATTATTGTTATTATACAGTAACCCGGTCCTCAATAACACCCCAGCAGAGACACAGACTCATTGTCTTCATGCCACATCACATTGATGCAATGGGAAAGGAGGCCCAAACAAGTACTGAGCATGTTAATGAACATAATTACCAGAAGTCTGACATTTGCATGTTATACACCTTTTTTGAATTGATGTGTTGTTGTATTCTAATGTTTTTAGATGGTGGTTATTTTTGAGGACTATAAGCTGTTATCAAGATTGTTACAAAAAAGTTTTCAAGGACAATTCAACTTTTTGAGCCGCACCTGCATTTTGAAAACTCTACAGGGAAAGTTGATGGGGGGTTATGTGGTAAGTTTTATTTTTGTGGAAAGCAGGGGATATGTTGATTATCACGAAGAATCATTTCAATCAGAGGGTTTCATTGTCTTAAAAACTAAACCTGACTTATAAACTCTGAAAAGTCACATTAAACAGTAAAGATTCATATGTCCACAGTGTGAGACACCTCTCCAGTATGCTTCTGTAATACACATTCTGCAGCATTGGGGACTTGATTTGCATTTCGTGGTGTGTTACTTGACAGCATTGTGTAAATGAAGTGATTTCTTTACCTTTGTCCGGGCTTCTTCCTCTTTGTTTCCTTTCTGATGTTCCCTTTTGTCATCTTTTTGGTTTACCCCCGCTGGAGCTGGGTTCAAATAGATGCCATTGCTGTAACTCTTCAGTGTTTGCTGCAGCTGAGCCAGCCGCTCGGTCACAAATCTCTGCTGAGCATCTTCCCTCAGTGCACCACATTGGACAAGGTGATCGTAGTGTCTTTTAGCATCTGCTACAGGAGAGTCAGGGGAGCAGGATGATGAGGATGAACTACAGCTCCTCCGACTACTGTAACCTTGAAGCAATGCAGAAAATAGATCTGTTACCTGCAACTCAAAACATGATTTCATTGTGCGTCAAAAGACAAGGCGCAAAGGCACAGTTTGGGTGGCGTAGTCAGTTAACCTCTGAGGAATAATAACCTACAGAATCTATGACACTCTCGAAATTCCGAAAAAAGAAACAGATTGACCGCAAAATAACAGAAAACACTCACCTTTTCTCGTGCAAACGGCTGACAGACAGCAGCTGTTTCTCGAGATCGGGAAAGAGTTTGTTAGTAAAAACTTCAGTGCGCATCTGAGAGGTGTGGAAACCCTGTGCGCCGCCATGATCTTTCAAACTGGAAAAACTTTATTGAGATGGAAACAAAAACAGTAACGCTTCATTATGCATCAACGCAAAGGGGAAAACTCCTCAACAAATGTCTGCGGGAACGATAACTGTCTTCATCAGATCATGATGCTGCATTATTATCTAAGATGCGATTGGAAAGCGCTGTTAGAAATTAAAGGAACATCGACGTGTTTCATCCTCAGATCGTAGAGGTGTTTCCAGTTAAAATGAAAGAGTCAAACGACAGCACAATAAACTTTTTAAAATACAATATCAACCCATGGGCATTTTATCATGTGGTCTTTCACAGCATCCCAGAACGGACACCTGTCGTTTTTCATTAACAGTAGGCTATCGCCTGAAGATTTAATGTCAAATTGATACCAATAAAAAGGCTGATTAGAAAAAGTTGAATACGATTTGAACAGCTGACAGTGTTATTACGCTCCGGGCCGGTTGTAAACAAACGTAGCTGCAGGTGGCCGAGCGGCGTCAGCTGAACCTCAGCTGATCGGAAGTATCCCGCGCTGACCTCTCAAGCTCGCAGCCGTTACAGAGAGAGTATTACCGGAAGTGATTCTGATCTTCCTTCAACATAAAAGTTAAAACACACGTTTTAGAGTACAAAAATTACTAACTGAAATAAACAGGCGCGGGATTGGACTAAATGTTAGTCGATACAAATAACTCACACTTCAAAGTTTTCGCTTACTACATCTCTTTTCTAGCGTTGGACAAGCATTTGACTAAATGTTTTATTTTGAAAGCAAATAAAGGAATTGTACCATTAGTATTTTGCCAAGCTTAACACTATCACAGCTGCTAGAAGGACAGGGGAGCAATGGCTGAAGCCATAGCTGACACAAGAAGGCTCTTCACTAAGCCTCAGAACTTAAATGACGCTTATGGACCCCCAAGTAATTTTCTAGAGATTGATGTGAGCAACCCTGAGACCATTGGGGTCGGTAGGGGAAGATATACGACGTATGAAGTCAGACTGAAGGTGAGTTTGCAGCATACAGACGCTAAAGACATTAGCTCCCAAGCTAGCTAAACGTTTTTACTGCAGTTGCATAAAGTTGAGTCATAGGCATCTGGTTTGTCACAATGAGTGAGGGAAAAATGTTAATATGTCAATGACTTTTAGAGACAAATAAATAACTTTGGGAACATTTAAGCCAACGGGAGCTCCCATGCTAGTCGCGTCAACGCTCGTCAAAACAAGCTAACCCTCGTCAGCTAGCTTACATTGAACTCACGAGTTCACTCAAGTTAATCATTTTGAGTCATTTCGAGATGTGTTTTGTATCAGCTAGTAATACATGGACGAATACTGACATTCAGAGTCACTTTAATGTCGCTGTAAGTGGAAGCAGCTGACTGTCAGTGTTTGGTGTGTTTATGTTTGTTTTCTCTGTGGGTGTGATTGTTGATCTGTTTCACTAACACCGTCTTGGTCATGTGTCAACAACAAATTCACAGTCAAAAACCTCTTTGGAAGCTGATCAAATAGTTTTTGGAAGTCTTCCTTAGAAGTAAAAGCCTTCCTGAACATTTCAGAGTTCAACTCCAGCCGCACCCAGTTTGCAGTCAGGAGAGGACAGATAACAGCTCTGCTCACACCAAATAACCATCCTTGCATCAGAGTGGATCTTTGTGACCAAGAGCTTAGCCCTGACCTGACACACACACTCACGTCAAACTTAGTGGGTGTCATGGTTTAGTTTAAGACCATCGTGCTTACAAAGTAAACTGCCTTGACTTCACTTATCAGTCATTCTCAACAGCCGTTCAAAGTAGTAACTCCAGTCTTGGATTAAGGAGGAACATAACTCAGCGAGACAGCTTCTTTGGAGCTGTAGACAGGATGCAGCAAGCTGCCTGATCCACTCCAGACCCCCTCCCACCCCTGACCTATTTCCTTCCTCCTACTTTACTGACTAACTTGTCAGGAGAGGAAAACATTGTTTTTCTTTGAATGATGTTTTTCCTCAACATGTTTTTAAACATCAGCATAATTTAGATCTAAAGCAGTGCCTAATATTGCCATATATGTGCTTATGAAACCTAACATGTTTGCTGATTTGCTAACACTGTCCAAAACTTTGTAAGATTGAGCAATCTGTGCTGAGAGCGACAGTTAGTCAGGTCCTGAGTATTGCAAAATACACATCCTGTGTCATGTGTTTTTTTCTCTGATACAGACACATAACCTCAAGGCAAGGGCAGAAACAGCTGAAAGTAATTTTGAATACCCTCATTAGTCGAACTGTACTGTGGTTAATGGAAATATTGCAAATGGTCTTTAAAAATGATAAAAATTTAAGCTCCCTTAAGCTCTCCATCAGACCAAGGGCAGATGAATTTTCCTTCTATTGTCAGGAAACTGTAATGCCTCATTTCCAGAGTGCACTTGATTTTAATTTTATTGACTTGCTTTGGGTTCTTGATAAAGATTCAACACTTAAAACACAATAAAAATTGATCATTTGAATAGGATTTGTAATGCAAAAAGTATTTTTTCTGATGACTTTATCTCGTCTGCTTTGTTTTGCCAGCTCATTTATCCTTTCCTTATGTATGAATATATATTTTATACACACACACAGTACAGGCCAAAAGTTTGGACACACCTTCTCATTCAATGCATTTTCTTTATTCTCATTACTATTTACATTGTAGATTCTCACTGAAGGCATCAAAACTATGAATGAACACGTAGAATTTTACTTATAAAACATGTATTGTATTTTAGATTCTTCAAAGTAGCCACCCTTTGCTTTTTTGATGGCACTGCAAACTTTTGCTGTTTTCTTCATGAGCTTCATGAGGTAGTTACCTGAGATGGTTTTTACTTCACAGGTGGGCCTTGTCAGGGTTACTTCACAACTGACAGAGTCAGTCACAAAGTACTTCTGTCATCAAGAGCAAAGGGTGGCTATTTTTAAGAGAATAGAATATAAAAACATGTTTTCAGTTATTTCACACTTTTCACAAAATTCTACATGTGTTCATTCATAGTTTTGATGCCTTCAGTGATAATCTACAATGTAAATAGTCATATAAAAAAATAAAGAAAAGACATTGAATGAGAAGGTGTGTCCAAACTTTTGGCCTGTACTACATATATATATATCCACCGTCCAACCAAAATTCACTGCCCATTTCATCTCTGCTCATCTTGTTGAGTTGTTGTCTATTCCTGTGACCACGACTGGGCAAGGTAACAAAATTTGTGCATAGTTTCTAATAGGGCTGGGCGATAAACCGAAAATTTACTGACACTTAATTTTCCGACAATAACCAACATCATTTTGCCCTTATTAGTATATTCAGTGTCAAAAATAAATAAATAAAAGTTGTTTTTGGATCTGTGTAGGTAGGCTGAAGTCTCATGTCCCTTTAAGACGTGACCCCATCCAGTCTGTAACAAAGAGGGAAAGTCAGGTGAGGAGATGGAGAACAGTTCAAACGTTGTTGCGGCTGAAGAAGACAAAGTTAATGTGGGAGGGGGTGAGCAGCTTGTGGAGTAGATATTTTCCATTTATCATTATCGAGGTGAACTGCTTAATATAACAAGATATTGTTTTGAGGACATATCGCCCAGCCCTTGTTTCTAATCAACTTGTTTAATCTTTATCTTTGGACAGTTGCAACGTTTTGTTGATCTGGATTGAAGCGATGGCTAAAATGCTCTGCACTGCTCCCAGCGTTTCCAGTGGTACTGCAAAGTTTTGTTTGGGTTTGGACAGAGGGTTCTGTATGCCAGCTCATACCCAACAAAAAGAAGAGATACGCTATAACCCCACCTTTGATCGTCGTCTTAGCTGACCTAGAATCTCAACCGTAGTGACACCATAAGCAACATCGGGTACCAGGAATAACAAATACCCAACATGTAAGACAAGATAGGGTTCACGAGACAAGATTTTCACACCATTATAAGGCACAAGATCTCAACGCCCTCACACAGCTATTCCAAAAGCAACTTTCAAAAGCCAAGATGAGTCAGTATGTGCCATTCATTGTGAAAGTATCTTAAATGTTACAACTAGGACAACATAATCTAAGATCATTCAAGTGTTTATGACAAAGAAAAAAGAGCCCAGCAAACTACAGTGTGATACAGTCAGAACCACAAAAAGCTAGTTAAAGGACTGAATTGGGTTGCGTTTTTTTATGTAGTTTAGAAGACTGAAAAAGACTAGTGTAGTCGACATTTAAGTAGTTGTTCTAGAGCTTAATGGCAATACAAGACAAGGAAACAAAGGAAAGTGACGCAAACAGTTGAGGAAGTCATACATTTTTCCTTGTAGGTAGACAGTTTTAAGGATTTTAACAAATTTTCTTGAGGAGACATACCTTCAATTTTCATTTGCAGCATATTCTATTTTGTATTCTGCACAGGTTGTCTCAGGGACTCCGAAATTATCAGGCAGTCAGTAGGATGATCTAATTGCCTCATCTCTTATCTTTGAATTGTCATTTCAGCTGACTGACACCCCTGTAGTTAGTGGTCTGGAGCATTTAGATTGCTGAGCAGCCCTAAAGTATTAATAGTTTCCCTTTACCTTCAAGAAATGAGTGAGAGAAGAAAAGCCGTCTCCAGGCATTAGCGTTGAATTTAAGGCTACTGTACTTGATTAGCGTGTAATAATTAGCATATGCGTGTAATCAGCATTATTGTGCACCTCATAGCCCCGTGTGACCCTACTTTGCATAAGACCACAGAATAAGTGGCGCATCCCTCACTTCTTAACAAACGTGGTGTCAACTTTGCTTTGCTTCTCCTTTCTTCAGCTTTCTTTAGAGGCATTTTGCTCCATCTCCAGCATGCTAAGAGCGTTAGCTACAAAGCCTCAGCCTGGAATGCATATCCTATGCGATACTCTTTTTCTTTTTATCTTACTTTTAATATTTAGGAATACTTGAATTTGATCTAATTATGCTTTACAGTTTGTGTTTATGGCTCATTCCCTGGCTTCTGTTCTCATCGTTGTCCTGCTATCCATCTGAAATGGAGAGAGCCCTTGTGGCCGCACTGAGAGAGTCTGCCTAATCCCCTCATTGAGAGACGAGAAGAATGAAACAGGCCAGGGTGTGGGGGAAGCTGGAGCGCTTATTCCCTATCCTTTCCCCCCACCCATGGGAGGGCAGAAAGCCACCCTCTCACCAGCCTTCACCCCATTGCTGTTTATCCCGTCTCAGTCCCAGCTGTATGCAGTCAGGCGCCTAGTTCAAAGTGGGGTCAATGAAATCCCTACATGTGATTCACCGGATATAGTTTATGTGATCGTAAAATTAGCTGTACTCTGTTTCAAGAGTCATGTGACTCATTGGAAGTGTCTGAATGTTCATTAACTTAGTGGCCTGACGAATGGCACAAAGATCTGTTTGTCATGTGAGGAGGTTGTGGTCACTGTGAGGTAGGTTACGCAGTCACTTGTTGACAACCGGACCCACATTTTGTGTTCAAAATCAATGGGATCAATCCGCTTCTTTCAGTTAGGTCTTTACAGGAGGAGGAAACGACGTTCAGACTTTGAAAGGAGGCGGATATCTCACTTCGCCTGAGCAGACTTGTAATGTCCAAGGTCGTGATGAAACAATGCATTTTTGTTCCCATGTGAACCTCTTCGTTTTTTAAGTGTAGGTTCTGAAAATGGCTTATGGACCACAGGAAGTTTGGTGTTTTCCTTTTTTTTTTTTTTTTTTGCCCCTTCACATGTTTTTCATGTTCCTAATGGACAAGCGAGTCCTGTCATATCGCCTTAATGCTTTTTTTGGTTGTTCCTGGTTGAAGAGGACCCCCTTCAGCAGCAGAGTGTATTTGTTTGGACCCTCAGCAAACAGGGGGTTGGAGTTGCAGTGTGTGTTCATGACAGAGGAGAAGGGGGTGGGGTGGGGGGGGGGGGCTGTTGGGTATTATCAAAATTTCTTGTCTTTAGTTGGTTCCCATCTCATCCAGAGAGCACATTGAGGGGAGAGAACTTTGGGATCTCACTTTGTTTATGGATAGGAGTACATAAAAGGCCTCTTATAGCTCTGTCGCTCACTCTCTCTCAGTCTTCTACCCCTCCTCTTCTCTACTCCCATAGCTTCTCCCTCTCTCTCTTTCTTTCTCTTTTTCCATTTGGGCATCGGGGCGGGGGCCTTTGGTCATTAATAAAATGGGGAGAGATGGGGAGTAGGGTTGCATGTTAGTGTGTGTGTGTGTGTGTTTGGGGGGGGGGGGGGGGCGCTTGTCAGGCACAGTCAAGTGTAATCCAAAGTCTACAGCATCCTCTTCGACAACTATTTTAATGGAAATAGGGAACATATTGTATCAAGGCTACCATATCCTACTTGAAATGACAGTATCAAAAGTGGGAGTTGATACTATGGCAACAAAGCAGCTTTTTGCCAGCTAGGCGAGTCGGAGAGAGGGTAGGCTGTCAGGCCGCAGGGGCCGGCAAACGAGAGAACCAGTGTGAGAGTACATGGAGAGGCGAGAGCAAAAGACCTATAGCCCCAGTGCTTTTGTTCCCAGTCCTTTTCTCCCCCCATCCTGGAATATGATGCAATGAGATGGTATTATGTTGCTATTTTTTATGCTATTATTCTGAAAGGAGAAGCACGGGAGGGGGGAAGAAGGGGGCATGGGGGAGGTTTAGGATGCGCACTCTCAAACTTGACTTAATCCATCCTGCTAAAAGCTAATGCATGGTGGCCTTGAACCATTCTCTCAGCAGACGAGTGATCTTTGTCAACTCTCTCCTTTTTTTTTCTCTTTCTAGCTGTTTTTAAGGGTTCTGCCTCTTTTCAACCCGTTTTCAATGAGCCTAAGGTATTGTGTCCCACACATTATGAGTCACATGCTCTTCCTATGGAGCCTGGATTGCACCTTGCGCACTCATAATGGAAAGTGAAGCCAAGAGGTCTACTTTGAAGGAGGTACATCTAGCTTTCTGCTCCTTCTTTTTAGAATCCTGGGTTTTTCTCATGTGGGGAAAAAGCATGGGTTTTATAGAATTCCTTAATTTTGCGTTTTATTGCATTCTAAAGCTTTTTTCTAAATTCAATATTTGCCTTTTTGCTAACATTCTTTCCTTCATTTCATCCACATGTCTTTTATCTTTTGTTTCGTTCTCAATATTTAAAGAAAGCGGCGAAGTGTGGCTTTTTAAGAGACTTAATAAGATGCTAAGAAGTTTCTGGGCGTGGGCTGGACCCATGTCCCAGTCACTGCAGAGGCCAGTAAGTTGAGACACTTGGGGCCCTAACCTCTAACCAGCCGTGAAAAGAGAACAGAGGCCAGAGAAACCTGATCTTTGACTTGTATGGCTCTCACGCACCGCCTCTTTTTCTGTGTGCATTAGAGACACAGAGCGAAGGAGTGAGTGAGACCTCTCATTTTTCAGTTCTGTCGCTTTCGTCCCTCCTCTAGTCCTGCCAAGCCGATCTCTTAATCACAGGGTGTGAAGGGGTGAGAGGATTGAAAGGCCAGGTGACTTTCTTTCCCTGCGCTCTCAATGCTTACTTCATTGTGTATAGTTCAACTGTGTGTGTACAAACAGGCTCGAATGCTTCAGGCTATTATATTTACATTGTTAACTGTGTGACTGGTCAAAGCCCTCCACTTAACACCTGTGCGAGCCTACTTTGGTGCACGTCAGTGTGTGCTTACGCGTGGTTAAGTGTTTTCCGTGCGCACATGATGGGATTAGAGTCACGGCGGTGGCAGATTACCTGTAACTGTGATCTGTTGTGGAGGGGATTAACTTTGCGGTGCTCCATGCTGTGAGGTAACATGACGCAGCAGGGACAAACTGCGGCGAAGGGAAAGTGGAGTTAATGCCCGAGCACTGGGGTGATAAAGCTAAGATAATCCTGGGAAAGAGGGGGAGAGAGGGGCTCATTGACAACTTCACCTGGAGAGAACTTGAAATGGGGGAGAAAAAACAAGGAAAAGGGAAGGGAAAGCATGTTTACGGGAGCCCATCTGATTACACTGAAAGGAATAAATATGCTGACTACTATTTCATTCAGGTTATTCAACCAGATTAAGTTTTTAATCACTGGTAATGTGACCTTTAAAAAATTAGAGTAATTTAGTCTTCTGGTTACTGTTTACCCCCTGTATTTCAACAGCGAAGTCTGGGTTCTAGTTTTGTTTTCAGTCTGTGCACGGACCTCTGAGGCCCTGTGGATATTTTTTGTTAGTGTTGTTTTTTTTTCTCTGCATTTTGACCTCCTGACGACACAAAAGAAAAAATTGAACCCACAGCAAAGCTAGATTTTTCGTGAAGGCCTCCAAAGATGGAGATTTTGAAAACCCTGCTATGTCTGAATTAGTGTGGACAGTGAATATGGAGTTTTTGGAAAAATGCTAAAGTCATTATTGCAACATGTGTGTGTCACTTATTGTTTAAAGTGTTGGAGCAATATGGGTTTTCTAACTGCAAATACTAATACTGATATTTACAGAGCAGGCCAGCTAACAGTTGATCTATAATGCTGATATTACTTCATTGCGTTTGACATTTTAGAAAGAATAATAATCTAACAAAAATAGGGCTGAAAGGATTCCTCGAATACCTCAATTACAAAAAATAATCAAGGAATTTCCTCTGCCTTGAGTATTCGTTTATAAGCTCAAATCGTCACACAGATTCCCACAGATTATTTTCAAGGTAACATGCGCTTACGTCACCACAGTAGAAGGAGGAGTATTTGCAGTTTTGGTTTTGCGGAGCAGAAAAAATGAATGGTGAGAGGGGCTTTTCTTCTGCAGAGCTCCAGTAGCTCATTCGCACTTAGCTCTGAGTCGTGAGTGGAGACAGCGCTGCTCTCGTCTTTACGCTAGCTTGTAACCTAACATTGCCAGTGTAGTAGCAAAAACAGGTAACATAGGAGCTATTCAGCTCTCAGACACTCATGTCTTTAGGGGCATGATGAAATCTAATATCATAATTAGCTTTCTTAAGAGCATTGCGATCCACTAACGCACACGCTTGTTCCGTGAAAATTGCATTTTAACTAAAAAAAAATTGTTTTATCCGATTACTCAATTAATAGATGGAACATTTGGTAGAATACTGGATTACTAAAATATTTGATAGCTGCAGCCCTAAACAATCATAACAGCCATTATTCTATGTACATGACTTAATGGATTTAACATCTACAGATATCTCAGCTGGAGACATGTCTCTGGATTTTGAATTAATTTATAAAATGGAAGATAAATAAATTGGGCTATGCTGTAGAAGACAGAACATGACGTTTATGCAAGAGGAAGTATTAATCTCCATAAATCTCTAACTCACGTCAAACGCTCATCAGTTACTGTTGAATCCCATGTTGTGTCAGTGAACCTCTTCTCATTTAAGGGGATGTTGGTGTTGCTCAACAGCAGCTACATAAATGAGGCTGTTAACAGACATGACATGTTCCTTTTTTTTAAGTGCCATTCATTTCTAATCTTTTATGTAACAGGCTGTTGGTTTGTTTACAGGAGCTTAGTACAAAGTGTATGTTTAGACAGAGATCTAGCTTTACTGCATCATTATACCCAGTTATGGGGTGAATAAATATTAGACTGAACTGTTTTTAATTCATCACTACACTGTGTAAATAACACTGTTGACTATTGCCCTTCGCTCTTAAAGACTCTTAGTGATTATGCACATGATGTTCTTCTGTGATGTTTGGCATGTCAAACTCATGGTGTTTACCGCCACCTGTTAGTCTGGCATACTTAAATTTGCCTTTCTGATCAATTCTGCGTTGTCCGGTAGAGAAAAAAAGGTTTACACAATTTTTTTTTTTTTTTGCAAATGGGGGAAAAAAACAGTTGTTAAAAATATCTGAATGTAGCCTAAGGCTCGGAAAACAAATAAATACAAAATAAGGGTTTGTTTGTTAGTTAAAAAAGAGTTAATGCTTGTGAGAAAACAAACTCGTGTCTTAAAGTGAGAGTGAAGTTTTTATTTCTAAAACTATCACTGAAGTTTAGACCTCAAGAGCGAAGGGAAACTTAGACCAATGTTATATTCAAGTTACTTTACTATAACAATCTGTGAAATCCCACTTTAAACCCAACTAGAAGAAATAGTCAAACATCAAAGATGCAGCAAAAGGTTCAGGAATCGGGAAATTATAATTTCCGTTTTTTTCTGTTTTTGTATTTCAGGTTTTTAATTCATAGACTCTCTTTTCTGCCAAGGATACTTGTACTGTAGTACTGTGGTTAGTAGGGATGGGAATCTCTGGTGGCCCCATGATACGATATCATCACAATACTTGGGCCACAATACGATAATATTGCGATTTCTAACATTTTGCAACACAGTGAGCATTGCGATACAATTTAGCGATTTGTGCAATTTTTTAAAACTGTTGAGCCAATTTAGCATTGGCTTTTCTTCATGTTTGTTTTATTTATGCTGTATTTTATTTTCATGTAGCTCAACTTGTAAACCTTACATATATATTTGTTGTACTAACTTTCTCCTGCTTAATGATGTCACCTCTACCAACCTCACTGGAAAAACACATTTAAAATCGATATTTGGTAAATGAGACGATACGATGTATCACCAGACAAAATATTGCGATACTATCCTGTATCGATTTTTTCTCCCATCCCTAGTGGTTAGGCGTGTGAGTACTTTCTGTACTTTTCTTGGAGGTAGTTTTGACCAAATTTTTCCATGTTTGTATCCTTTAAAGATAAGACCACAATCAGAAATGCCTGATTTTTTTGGGGTGCCGTTGCTATCTGTAGCTGAATCAGCTTCTCCTTCCTTGAAGGCATCTTTGGTTGTTTTTATGTCAACTTTTCAGGTGACTTTTTTAAGATGAATTCCTCCTCCCAGAATACTTGTGGCGCATGTATTGTCTCAGATTTGCAACAATTCTTGTAGAGTCAATGGTACAGGATGCTGGTTTGTTGCAGTTGGTAGAATTGGCACCCCATGTACAGAGTGGACAGTCCTTGGTGAGTTGGCTAAAGAATTTAATACTGGTCCCGCCATTATTTGGTGCATGCCCTTCCCCCTCCCCTCCCTGTATTTCTTGTCTCTCTCAGGTGGTTCCATCAAAATAAAAGCAAAAAAAAAAAAAAATGAAAATGAATCTTTTAAAATGAAGAAATAAATAGTACTATCAGAATCATACTTGTTGAACACAAGCTTACTGTTATCACAAATAATAGTTATCACACATGCTTTTCCTATTTCCCACAAAGTCTGAGCAGGATATGTAATTCTGAGGGGAGAGAGGAGGGCAGAGTAAAGAGGGGAAAACGAATGCCCACATTTCCCCTATTGAAATCCCACAAGAAGAGTCTCAAGGGCAGAAAATCTGACTTATTATCGCAAAGCAGGGGGAAATAAAGAGGAAGACGACTGAAAGGGAGAGACCATGAGAGCAAAAAGGCCACTCCTGCTCTCCCTCCTACTCAATTAGTCCTACACAGAGCAGATGAAGCTCCCAACCTCTCCAGTTTCTCTGCTCTTCCTTTATGATCACGTTCACCGCCCTCCCTCCTCTTCCCTTTTTTTGTTCAGCCATTTACTCAGCCTTCTAGTTAACTCTGCATCCCCTCCTCTGCGCTCAGTCACAGACTGCTCATCGATCAGTCTGCTGCTCTCATCGTATTCACGCTGCGCCCGCTTGCTCAATTGCTTTGCTCTTGTGATTCCTCCTTCCATGAATTCTGACCTTCTGCGAATGTGGCCTACCAATGAAATGCTCATTCACTCCCTCCTTGTTTGTACATTGTCACCGGATGGCCATGTGCTGTCAGGACTGGTGAAGAGGTTTGGCATTGTGCTGTAATGTGCTGTTTGCTCAATGTTCTTTGTCAATGTCGCAATATCTTCTTCTTCTGCTTTTTTTAATATGAAATCCACTTTCAAGTGCTTGTCAAGAGCAACTTAGAATAAGGCATACATCTATGCAAAGATATAGGCCATAGGAACAACAAAAATGTAAAAACATCCTGAGCTTGACCAACCTTGGTGAGCGAAATACAGATGAACTTTTTTTTTTTTTTTCTTTTTTGCCTGGAGGCCAGTTTTAACGTTTTTGCTCAGTTTGGTTCAAATTGAAGGAGTGCTTTCTTTGTTTTGTTTTTCTCGCTTCTTTTTTTCCCCTGAAAAAGTCAGAGTAGGTAACACAAGGCTGAACTCCAAACCTATTCAATTAAACTTGTCACTCTGCCTTTTTCCTGCAGTTGGCACTTCTCGTGGGAATGGCATATATAGCAGAAAAAGGTCTAACTATGCAACAATGAGGAGAAGCGTCTGTTAAAAATCTATACTTGAAAATCCTGTTAAAAAAAAAAGAAACAAAAGTAAAATCGTATGTCAGATCATAAACACATCTGTGCCTCCATACAAATATGGAGGAAGGTTATCAGGGCTTGATTGAATGCTGCTGATTCCACGCTCCTTCTTGCCGGCTGTGTGCCTGGGTGTCTCTTTGCTCTGCCCTCTGTCACGTCCACTACACTGTTGGCCATTATCATCTCAGTAGGCATGTGCCAATATGAAAAATTTGATATCACGATATTGGTGGCCCAAAATATCACAATTCACGATATTATCACGATATTAGCGCATTGCTTTTAACGTTATTAAAAATGGCAAAAAACTGCAAAATCACATCTCTGTGCACAGCATGACACGCACAAACAATATGAGCAAGAGGCAGCTAACATGACGTTGGGAGCATTAGCTTTATGGAGCTAAAGTTAGCAGAAATGTCACTAACGTTGTCAATAATAAGCAGTAGAGTAGACCAAACTTGTTGCGGTCATATTGTTTTTACCTTGATTTGGGCGAACGATGCTGGATGGTGTTCACGGAGGTGGGCATGTAGGTTTAAAGTGTTAGACAACGGCGCTGCAACTTCCTTATGGCATAACCTGCAGATTGGTGTCAGGTTTACCTGCTCTGTCTGTTCTGTGAAGCCGTTAAACGTCCATACTGCCGACGAAACCTTTTTAATAGGAGGATAAAGCCAAGGCGTTTCGTCATTCTCAGTCTCCGACTGTTCTTGGTCCGGTTTTATGCTGTAGAATGCACCCCTGCCGTTGAATGCACCCCTGACGGGAGCGCAGTTGAAAGTACATAACAAGGTGATGTTCATCTATGTTTTTCTTACCATTGGGTGGATTCAAAAGCGTGTGCCTTTTAATAATGATTTCATTCAGGCTATTCAGATAAGCCGAAAACAATAGCCCTCTAATTCGGAATATCTGCTGTCCCGAAAATGTAATGCTCTCTACCTCGACAGCTTACTGTACAGTTTATGTACCCAAGTACATCTCTATATGTGCATTTTTGGGACACATAAAAACAGAACAAAAGTTTGCTGCTCCATTTGACATGTTGTCATGATCCAATACTTGTGTTTTTAAAATATCAGATCATATCTCCTCCACTTTAAGAAGCTAATGAGCGGATGGGATGCATTGTGGACACGCTCCTACAGTGCTTTGAGTGGCCGCAATGCATTGTGGGTGGCCACGCATTTTGTTGTAAAATTTCTTCATTTTCTCTTTAAATGTTCCCATTTTTGCTAGCCTGTCATTAATGTACTTAATTCGAGAGTTTTTTTGGATTTGGGACTACTTTTGTGGTGCTTTGTTTGTACATTTTGCTACAGAGGCTTTGACACCGTGGGTAAGACTACAAGCAAGTTAGGTTGGGAAGTACTTTGCTTCGCTCACCTCCGTTGAATGACGCTGCCACTCGTCTTAAAATCATAATTGTGGAACGATTTTTACAGTACCTTACAATTTCATCATCGCAGCCGTTTAATATCGCAATTAAATCGTTTATCAGCGTATCTGTACATCTCAGATTAGCAAATGCTGAGGTTTTCAAGTTTTTTTAGTATTTAAAGAGGTCACATTTTCTCCATTTATGCCTGTTGCAGACAGTAAATAGAAGAAAGAGAGGCAGTGATGTTACCCAGTAACAGTTTGTTTTCTCTTGGTTCTGAAAAGGGATGGCCGATTACAGTTGACTGAACGGTATCACCCAGAATCACGCGTTAATGACTGCTGTCATTTTATGATTGCAGGCCTGAAATGTTAGTCATATAATGTGTCTGAGCTGTAGTTTAGCTTAGGCTGTAGCTCCAGTTAATGCTGCTGCCATCATGATTTAACACCTTATGGATGTATAGATTTTAAGGGAAAATATTATTTATTTTCCTTATTTGCTTCATGTAGTGTGTCTGCTGTTGGTCTGTGTTCAGTGTTTTTTTCTGTCACTATGTGTTTGGTCAGATCGAAAAAAAAAAAATTGAGTTAGTTCTTTGTTGCCATGTCATCAAAGTTGGCAATGATCTCATTCCTCTTTTATTAAGCTTGTATAAAATTAAATATTTTGGCTATATGGCAACTCTATAATAGAGTTAAATGACAGAACAATGTCCACAAGCACTGTGAATTTTTTAATGCACTCTCTTGCCTTGGATTTGATTTTTAAATTGAGTCGCGTAATGTAGGTTTTTTTTTTGTTGGTACCGGGGAAGTAATTATTTGAGACTACAACTCCCATGAAGCTAAGCTACTTCATGACATAATCGAACTCTGTCTTTTTATTTGCTTGACATAGTTTCAAATCTTGCTGATGGTGTTCCAAGACTAGTTACCTAGGCAACAATTCAAGATATGACCAGTTAAGTCTTACTAAAACGTCACCGTATGTTGCTGCGTTCCAGTTACCTCGGAAGTCGGATGTCGGAGCTGGGAATGACGTTACACCCGAGTTTACGGCGTTCTAGTAAACAAGTCGGAAAACCAAGATGGACGCCTACTGTTAGCTGTTGTTAGCTGTTGTTAACAATTGTCAGCTGTTGTTAGCAGTTGTCAGCTGTTGTTAGTTGTTGTCTCTTACACTGTTGTTCTACTCTTACAAACACCATAGCGCTGGTTTCACAGTTAGGCGTTGGGCGGTACAACATATACTACTTGTTTAATTTTACAAAAACAAAACAGAAGTGCTAATAAATAAGACATTATGAGAGCTTTTACTGTTACTATCTACTGTTGATGCACTGCGCTGCCATGTTGGATTATGACGCTGTCGGGTTGGTGAGGATCGTGCGACTTTCCAAGTCGGAAATCAGACTTTAGGGGGGCATTCCAGATGAATTTCTGACTCGGAAATCCTGACTTCCGAGTACAACTGAAGGGCAGCTTGTATCATATGACCTCCAGCCGCCCTCTCTGTATTGTTTAGTATGCATTAGTCTTGTTCTTGTATGCTGGAGAGAATGGAGTTGGGTTCAAGATGGAAAGGAAACAAGGGCTAACTTCTTTCAATACCAATCCAATTATTTCTTACAAAAGTAAGTGCATATAATGATAAATAAATACACAAGTTTAGTCAATATAATCTTGCCCAATTGTATGTCATCAAATTGCTTGTTTAGCCCAGCCATCTGTGTAAAACCAAAGCAACAAACTCACTCAACAAGCAAAGACTAGTGGAATGTTGATAGATGCTGACTTGTTTGCTGCAAAGACAATTAAATGACTGGAAAAACTGTCCTTAAAGAATTTAAGTTTGGCTGGAAAAACCCCAAGCTGTGGAGAAAATCAGACTCACAATTTTTGTGGTGCTGTTACAGCAGTGGTAACTCAGCATCTGCTGCTGCCTGCTGACTGAAAACAGAACGGTTACTTGAGGAAGTTCTTGTGTTTTGTGCAGAGTTCAAATTTCTGTCCGCCGTGGTTGATGATGCAGCTTTCCTTACTGGTTCTTCTAAATTATACACTTTGTACGACAGCCACTGCAGTGATGGTGGCTTGTTAACTTATGCTGATTTGTCTAATTCATCTATGCTGTACACAATAATTATCACCCAAACTGTTGTTGACAGAACTTTTAAACTTTAGATTTATTTTCTGGTTAAAACAGATTGTCTTCTTTAACTGTTTTGAACATGGGGTAATGTTGTTTCTCCTCTTAAGATTGAATTCAGTTTCATGTTTTTGTGCTTTTCTACTGTCTCAGTCAGAACAAACGATTTGAAGTTGGAAGTCGTGGGTTGGTTAACCATCAGTGTAATGAAAGTAACCTCTGTCACCTATTCAAAAACTACTCTTCAATCTTGATCATAGTTTTAACTGTTTATAGAAGCTGCTCAATAGATCAGGGTACCATTTAAGAGAAGCGTCCATCATTAATGTTTGTGAGTTTGTGTGTGTTTTTTTTTCTTCTACAGACTAACCTTCCCATCTTCAAGTTGAAGGAGTCCTGCGTACGGAGGCGGTACAGCGACTTTGAGTGGCTCAGAGCGGAGCTGGAGAGGGAGAGCAAGGTGAGCCACTGAGGTGAACTCTATACAAAAGCTCTGGAGTGCTTGGCTTATCAAACCTGTGAATAACATCAAAAACATCTGCTATTAGTTGCACAAGGAGGACAGATCTTTTTGCGGTTTGTTAGAACATGGGCTCTTTGTCCTGCTGTTGATTAGAAAACTTTGAGCCTACGTTTGCTAGCCACATTGGTGGCAATGAACTGTTTAGCCTGATCATACTGAGTGTAATCATCATCAAATATAGCTTTCATAAACCATCTTTTTCACAAGAAACTTTCCTCTGTGACCAACAAGCTCAAAAATCTCCATTAATAATATTTTATCTCAGGTGGTCGTTCCACCTCTCCCAGGAAAAGCTCTCTTCCGGCAGCTTCCATTTCGAGGGGATGATGGGATATTTGATGACTCTTTCATCGAGGAGCGGAGGCAGGGTTTGGAGCAGTTTCTCAATAAGTAAGCCCTCCACATCTTCTCTTCTCCACTTTTTTTTTAACCAAGACGGTGAAACAATTTATCCTTCACAGTTTCTCTGTTGTCCTCACAGCTGTCTCTCTGAGGTTTTATAGAAACTCCGGCTCAATGCAACACTTTCTGCAGAAAGTAGATTCAACTTTTTCACTTCTCTTCATATTGTTAACAAACTGAACCCATGCTTCGATATCTTTGTCTTCTTCTCAATTCTCTTCTGTAATTACCACGCAAAGGGCAAGAGCACCCGGAGAGGACTTAAGTGTGCACCCCCACAACTTAATTTTTCCCACATTTGTTTTATTGTTGATGTGTAATTTATGATAATTGCTGCTCAAATTACAGCGCCTGGTTCCCCGCGATGCTGTGTGCACCTCTGCTTATTTTTGATCCAGTGTGTCCCCGTTTTCAGCTGCCGAACAATAAAAGTTACAGTGTGATTGTAATTATTTGCTGTGATTGCGGACTTGGCCATTATCTTTGTTTCATGTGCAAATGCATCAATGTTTCCTGTTGGAATATTAAGTGCATAAAAAAAGCTGAGAAAATATAAATCCATAAATGTTTTTCTTTTTCCGCAGCATGAGAATGTCTTGGTAATTAAGAGTCCCCCCTCCTTGTTTTCTGTGAAATGCTGCAGTTGATCATGTCATTGTTCAGACTTGTGGCTGGCAGCATTGTTGTCTCCGTGATTGAGAGCATTGTGAAGAGGAAATCTGTTAGAATGATAAACATGATTATTGCTGTGAAGAAAAAAAAAAGTGCGAAGGAGGAGTTGATTACCATCACTTTTTCATAATAAGTGTAGCAAATCTGTTTCAAGCTTCAGGACAAGGTGATTGGCTACATCCTCTCTTCAAACAGCAAACAAGACCTTGAGATGTTAACATGCTTCTGCTGCACCTCATCCTCAATGTCAACAAGTCCAAAACCTATTAAGAATGGTTACCTGGGTAATGGTTCCTCCTTCAACCGCCCCCCTGTGCTCTCAAATTTATCCAGAATATTTCCTGTTACAGGTTAAGATGTCACCAGATCGATTTGGTCTAAAAGACGAAGCTTTAAAAATGAGATGTTTGGGGTCTCAGGTGTGCTGCCTTTTCTCATTAAGCCTCTCTGCGTCATCTGGACGGAAAGTCAGGGAAATCTGATGTCAAAGGGACTCAGTGAAAAGCACAGTCACAAACATGTAGACTATTTTACAGCTGTAATAGATTACCTTCACATGAATCATACCCAGATATAATGAAACACAAAGCCCTTACAAACCTGACTTCACTCTTTCCTACCTGCTCCCTGTTAAGACATTTTAGAGGATGAAGTTCCCCTGTGAGAAAGTAGAGCAGTACATACCATCTTACTGGTTGTGTAAGCTCCTCAAAGAGGCTTTTGAATGTGTTTTTTATTTTTTCCACAGGTGATGGATCTCTTTACCAATTAAACTTTAATCAACACCTCAACAATAAGAAAACCTTACTAAACCAGTGTGACTTCAAGTAGTATGAAAGTCACTTTAATTACTAATATAAATGAAAGTCTTAACTGTATTTGTAGTATACACCCTTTTCTGCTCCTCACGGCGTATAAAAGTTTCAAATTAAAATAAGCCTCTCTGCTGATAACTAAATATCTTCAACTGTGTCTCAGTCAGATATCATCTCAGCCTTTAAAATCTCTGAATTTGCCATCATTTATTGACAGTTTTAGCGCATCTCTCCCCCAACATTTCTTCTGATTTTTAACTTCTTGAAGCAAGTTTCCCATTTGTTATGTCTGTCCTGGTAAAACTGAAGTAAGTTGGAGTAAAAGTGAGGACCCCAACATTTCATGGTCCTACAAAGGCCAAATCCCCCATGTTGTTGGAGTGAAAGAAATCAATTGAAAACCTTAAATAATAAAGATCAAGAATCAAAAATATACAAATTAAAAGTAACATTTTTTATCGATGTCTAGCAGCAGCACTATCTCATTACTTTTTATTAAACACTTCAAGTGTGTCCGTTGTCTAATAACTCAAAAAGTGAAAAGAGCCCACTGTGAGGAACAGGTTGCGTTTTAATGTTGAGTGGAATTGCGACACCGCATGCAACAGAGGCAAAGGATCGCATCTACTTCTTTTTCATGTTTTGTTTTTGCTCGACAAGAAAGGCTGACAATGAGTATAATTAAGGGACTGCGTCAGTTCAACATGTTCGATGTGTTTGTAGTGTCATGTTGGAGTAAAACACCGGACAAAGTTTGAAATTGTTGTTCAATCGTGCAGCTTGAAAGTGAGTCAAATGTTGGTACAATAAGAAGATATTTTGTTGAGTCTGTGTGTCACTCATGTTTAATGCTGCTACAATATTCCTGAATTGCTTATGGAGGCACAAAGCCACGCATGTTAACAGTTCAACAGCGCAAACTTTGCTCATATACAGTGCCCAGCATAAGTCAGTACATCCCCTATCAAAAGTAATGTGTTATTAATATCCAGATGAGCAAAAGTACAATTTTCAAAGTTTTGACAAAGCTGAGTTTAACAAAACATTTTATTTACCGTAAAATGAAGATGAGGGTGATACGGTAACTAACATTTAGTTTTGCTCCTAGAACTTTGATGGGGGTGTACTAATTTTTTCATCCTGATTTTAAACTAGAAAAAATATATATAAACTTTTTTTGTATGCAACTTAAAAAATCGTGTTTGCAATCAATGGCCTACATTCGGGGGAGTATTTTGTTGTATAGTTTGACATAGAAAATGTTGATTTTGAAAGGACACAGGATTGTTTTGCAACTCTGAAGGGGTGTACTCATTTATTCTGAGCACTGTAACTGATCTTAAAATTAGACAAATATTCCCTCTATCGACCCTCTTAACCCTGGTTTGTACAATCATGTTATTTACAATCTCTAACCTCTGTCTCATACTTAACTTTCCCTCTTGTATGTTTCAGAGTTGCGGGTCACCCTCTAGCTCAGAACGAACGCTGCCTGCACATGTTTCTACAGGACGAGTCTGTGGACAAGAGCTACACCCCGTCCAAAATCAGACAAGCCTGAAAAAAAAAAAAAAGATGGCTTCGCTTGGCCCGGCCTGGCCTGGCCCCAACAACCCAAAGCTCTCTTCACTGCTCCAGGTTTCTCTCAGACAAAAAGAAAAAGAAAAAAAAAAACAACATTTCAATGACAACTTCCCCTCCCTGCGCCCCACCAAAATAATATCGTTCACTGCCTCTTTTAGTTGAATTAGTGATCCTGATCGGTGTTTGTTTTCACTTTCTAATTGGAGTCAAGAATGTTCGACACATCAGTGTGGTTGAAAGTAATTTATAGTAATTTCACTTTATGTCTGGAAATGCCACTAACATGAATATATTATGTATTTATCATTTAGCTCTATGTCTTGAATATATTCGTTTATTCAGAAACACTGAACAAGTGTTCTATGTACGCAAAGCTCTTGTAAAGACACAAAGCATTTCCCCTTGTTTATATATACAGTATATAAATATGTATGTCCTAATACTGGCATGTTGCTCACCATAACTAGCAACTTATCACACACATGCGCACATGTATTTGATGGGCCGTGACTTTCAAATCACACTTTAAAAAAGGAAGCATGTGTGTGTGTATCAACCAGCACCTGCCCAGTTATCACAATGATTTTCTAGCAAGAAAGGCGTAATTTACACAGAGGGAACTGCAGTATTTCTACTGGCTATATGCATTTTGAGATTTGTATACTGCTGTGCCATTTTTGTTTATTTTGAAGATTTTCCAATAAAATAGGTGAAATGTCTCCATGCATAATCACATCTGTTGATTTGGACTCTTGACCTGATTCACACATGAAGCTGTGAACTACTCAAAACATAATCTCCATTTAAGAAATTTAGAGCAGAATCAGAGAGCGTTTTAAAATGAACCTGGGTTTTTTATTTGAATTACTGTCACTACTGAGAATGAGGCTCAGAGATACACAGCAAATAGTACCAAGAATCTGAGTATGAAAGAACTGCCTAATTATACCTAAATTATTTGAAAATACATTGACTAGTATTCCAAAAGGATTTAACTGTGCTTTGTACATAGTGATGTTGAACACTTTTGTGCAGTCACACTATTATTACTGATCTTCCTGGTGCTGTTTTTTATTCTTCTGTCCGTCATAGATGCATTGAAAACTCCAAAGCATGTAAATTTGACCAAATAAGGACTGATGGGTCATTTAGTAACATTCAACTCTATTCTCAACAACCAGTACAGATAGAAAAGCCTGATAAATATGACAGTGATTTCAAAATTAATTTATGATCTGCAAATCACAAACTCAGTCATAGACTTCACATGATTTGGGGCGGCACAAACATGACTTTGGCATATGTTTTGCACCTTTGCTATAAAAACATTTTCATTCTTGACAGTGATGTGAAGTGAAAATAAGTTTCCAAACAGCAGGTGGTATTTTATATTTCTATTATATGAAAACAGTTTAATTCAGTGTCTTTTATTCTCTCAGTTACAACTCTAAATAGTTATAACTCCAAATATTTACAACAGAATAAAAACATCACAGGCCACAAAAGAACATTTCCAAGTGCTGAATATAATTTTATATCCAGTGTTAGTGTCTAACTTCACAAAGTTGACCTACACGTTTTGAATGCTGCGCCTCAAACAAGACACACCGACACAAACAAGACAGTCACCACTTAAGTACAAACACCGTCTTCAGATGCATGTAGTTTTACAGTCAGGAGGCAGTGCCAGCAGGAGGAGAAGTCCTCTCCTTCATTTTCTTGGTTCAACTGTTTTTCTTCTTCGTTACCATGCGCGTTTGGTTTCAGCACCGGATCCAGAGGACAGCGATTCACGCCCCCATTACGCATGCGCCATTTTATTTGGTTTCCTCCATATGGATTGAACACAGCAGTAAAACACTGGATTGGTCGTCAAGCTCATTGGTGTCCGAGGCTCGGAAAACTTTTGAATATATATTTCTTTTTCCGGACATACCTGAAATATGCTCTCTCGAGTCTTCAGGTGAGATTTGATGCATTGCTGGCTGTCGTGCCCAAAGCAGAGATGGCAGGTTTTCAGCTTCAGTCACTATAATGAAAGTTAAACACTAATCCTCAACTAGGCTGACTGTTAACAGGCTAACTCGGTGAAATCTGGCTGTGTGGCAGTCTTTGTTTCATCTGAGCCTTAAGGCCCAAACAGGGTGTCTTAAAACCTGCTATGATTGACACTGTGGGCAGCTTCCTGGCCCCGTGGGCCCTCTGCTGAAGTCTTTTCCATTGAAATAGACGGATGGCTCGTGCTCATATATCGCTAGACTTGTACATGTCGGAGAGGAGCCTGGTGATGGGCACGTTGCCTATGGTCTTCTTGAAGAAAACCTCCTCTATGGTGGACGGGCCGACCGAGCGGAGCGCCGGCAGGAGCAGGAGCAGCTTTCCGAAGCGGCAGGGCTGAGTCGGATACCTGTAAGATAACACTAAGGGTCAGATACAGCCCTTCCTCCAGCTTTAGGTACAAACCGTCTGGTGCGACCGGGAGCCAATTAACGCACACCTGTGTCAAATAGCTGCTAATTAACGACGAGGCGCAACTGTTGCACGTGCGCACAATTAGGGCAGAGGAGTGCAGAGGCTCATTGCCTCATTAACTTAATAAAGAATTCAGCTGAAGGGGACGCTGAAACACACTGATTGGGTCTGCTCTTACCTGGTGTGAATGTAGCTGTTGAGGGTGAGCTGGGCCTCGTCTTGTAGTGCAGCAATGGCGCTGGCGTTTCTGAAACTTCTTATCTCGGTGCTGCCATGCGTGGGAACTGTTGAAGACAGGAATTATGAGACGATGAGATCACTTCTACCAGCGCTTTCAGTTTGATGGTACCGTTCCATAAAGCGAGGTGAAAGTACAAACCTGCTTTAAATGTCACAATACATTTCAAACAGGCGAACTCTGTGGCGTCGAGGCGCATCTGTCTGAACCTGGTGACCACCTCTTGAAGCGCCTGAATCTCAGACATGATCTTATTCATCCGCTGAGACTCTGTGTTTTCAGTGTTCATTCCTGTCAATGCATGGAGAGTAAAATGTCATTTTGTAGGATAATAATACAGCCGCAATGACCTACTGTATTAAACACTTTTACGTCTGCGGCTCGTGAGGCCTCTGAGAGGCCCATAAGCCCTCTCGTGCCTCATACTCACCAGAAACAGCGAGAAGAGTGGTGGAGTCTACAGGAATAGCCCACTGCGCAATGCCCAGAACAAATAACTCCCTCCACGCATCCTCCAAAAGAATCAGCTGAAAGATAAGAGTTCAGTGTTAGAAATAATGTAGGCTGTAACATATAACCTAATAATTTATTTTTTTAAGCATTTAAGCTGCTAAAGTTCTGATAAATGTGAGAGTCCCAGCATCCAACGCCCAAATCTACCAGATGTAACTTTTCAGAACCATCAATTACAAACCAAATTAGCTCTTTACAGTTTCCCTATAACGTTTAGGATTATACTAAGACCCCAAAGTCCTTCCTCTGCCCCTCGATCCAAAGTGTACCTGGTCGGATAAAGGCAGGGTGGAGAATGCGGGAACACTCTTGGCCCACTTGATGCTCATAAAAAGGAGGCGCGCCGCAGACTCGCATACAGACTCTGTGGCCACCTCGTAGAGGTACATCGGGGTGCCGCTGACTTCGTGTGGATACTGTAAGAGGAGAAATAGATCACAACAACGTAAATCAGTTTTCTTTTCAAACTGTACTGAAACATGGTGCAGAGACCCGTGAACAAAAAGGTCAAATTCCAAGTCCCAGCACCTGGTTTTATAATTATTAGTGTTGGTTGTGGAGGATTACAGTGAGAAATCTAATAGGCGGATTTGTAGCTGCTAAATCAGGACAAGAATTTCAACTTCTCACCCTTGCGAAAAAAAAGCTGTAATCCGTTAATAACATTAGGGAAGGCAAAAATACAAATGTCTAAAGAATATCCTTAATATGAAGTGAAATATTGGGATAACTTTTGAAGAAAACCACCAAATACTATACAAAGTCGAAAGAAAGCACAGGCTAAAACACTTACAATGAGCCAAAAAACATCATGAAATCATAGGACAGAAAGATCAAATTTAGAAAAAAATATATACCTTAGGTGTGGGCTGCGCCAGACCCACGATGGCCTGTCTCTCCGGTGTGGTGGCCACTGCACTCATCTCCAGGTTGTGAGGCTCCAGTTGCGTGACCGTGGTGAAGAAGGGAGGGCCGGGCAGAGAGGCTCCCGGGAAATGGGTCGATGATCCGTTCACCTCTTTGTGGCCCCGGAAATATAGGGCGACCTGTTTGCGGATTGTGGACGTTCGGGGGCCCCTTTCGTGTTGAACGGCTGAAAAACGGGACAGGAGTGGACACAGAGTGAAGGCATGAAGACGTGGATTTATCTTATTTTTTGAACGCATTTTCTTAGATCCATTTTTTTTACATTTATCTTCGAAGTTACCAAAATATGAGGGCCAAGTAGTTTGAGAAAAATATAAAATAATTGGAGCTGAAGAGAATTACAGCTCCTGTAGATTAAAAATTTAACAAAATACGCCATAAAGAGCAAAAATCAAGCAGAAGCTTCTTATAAGCTCCGTTAACAATCTTGACACGCTTTCCCTTCCGAGGCCCTCACCTTCGACCCAAACGCCAGCCCATAGCGTGTGTATGGCCGAAGTGATAATTCAATTAAACCCATTTACCGTCTTTATTCATGTTCACTTCCAGACACTTCTTCAAACGGCACGCTCTGCACTGGTTTCTGTGAGTTTTGTCCACGGGACAGCCACCCTGTACACACACATACACACATGCACACAAACAGAGGGAGTTACAGCCTGATAATTTCCCAGCTTTCACAATAAAATGCCTCCTGTTATTATCTTCCCGGGAGGCCACTCTCCAGGTGAAAGCTCGCGCTATTATCGCGCAGTTATCGACCTGCTCCCCTGCCGCTCCGCAGCGGCCTCTTCCCGGAGGAGAAGCACTCCATCTCGCCCTCTGCTGCCTAAATCCTCGCCTCAGACTCATCACTTAGATTGGATTACACTGCTATATTACAGTAGCGAGGTGTTTAGACCATTGCTTAATGGTGGAGGTATGACGCAATTAGGCTCATCAAGGAAGACTTCACACAGCACCAGGAGAGAAAAGTCCACAGAACTTGCGCGTAAAGTGGGCATACCGTGCGTAAAGATGCAATTGTCGTCTAAATGAGGATGAGCGATGTTTTAACCACTCAAATCATTCTTCAGGTATCGCTTAAAATACAAATCTCTTTTGGAACATGCCCAGTAGGCCTAGTAGTACATTTTCTTGTGAGATCATAAAGTTAACTGCACAGAAAATAGACGTAGATTATTATGTATTCACAACTCTCGTCAGATCACTACCAAATTGCTGGTTTATCCACGAAGTCGAACAAAAGTGACACAATCAAATATGCACTAACTTATAACGACTGTTGACACCGTCTGTTTAAATCTTGGTGGAAAAAGGATAGAAGTATCAACAAAAAAGCCAGGAGGAGGAGGAGGAGGAGGAGGCCTCACCTGAGAGCCAGATTTACAGACGTAGGTTCTGTTCCTGCGGATGCTCCTCTTGAAGAATCCCGAGCAGCCGTCACAGGCGTAAACACCGTAGTGTTTCCCTGAGCTGCGGTCTCCGCACACTTTGCAGGGAATGTCCAAGATGCGACCTAAGTGAAGATATTTCATATAGAGGACGATTTAGTGAAAGACGAACTGAAAAAATTGAGTATCAAATTCATGACAGCATTCATTCTCAAAAGTTGACTCAAAATCGAAGAAAATCTGTGTTTTCTTTTCTTTTCTCAGTTGAACAATCTTTTCTTTTATTATCCAATAAACTGAGTTGAAATCAGCGATGGGAATGTACAGTAAAGGCCAAAAACGGACTCATTAAGGGTATCTTTACACCTACAAATCGCCCAACAAATCACTTGTTTTTATCAGACAAACCCCCATACACACACACTCACACGCACACACATACTGGACATCGCCCCACACCTCGTCCCACCATGGGAATTCGCGCCGCACATTTCCAGAATAAAGTCCGGTGGGAAGCGTCATATCTGAGCTCTCTAAGACAATGGGCCGAGGGCGCACAATGGAGACATTAGGGGAAAGTGTTAACTTAATGATTTTCCCCCATTGAACCTCGTCTGACTGCCTGGATCTCGACAAGCTGCCAACTCCCCTTCATAATGGGACTCGACAGCTGCTTTATCCCACAGGTCTATAGGCCCCGGGATTAGGGAGTGACACTGCACCATGAGAATAATGCGCACCAACTCGTTTCACCAACTCAAATGAAGTGTATGTAAATCGACCCGGTGGAGATGAAAAAATTTGATTTTTTCCCTCTTTGGATTCTGTATGGAAATCTATAGAAGTATATTTGTATGCATATGAGGGAGGGCTTTTTTCTTCTGGAGGGAAACGCCGTCTATGTAATTACACTGACGTTTTGCCACCTGCTCTTTGATTCACCAGTGACCCGGCAAAAAGGGTAGCATGGGAATAACCAGCGAGCAGCAAAAACAATGACTCCAAGAGAAAGTTATGGAGCTCAAATTGGCAGATTATGAGGAATCAGAGGGCCGTGGATGGACTATTTAAGTGATGGTCACAGCCGTGTAATTGACATCAGACGGAGAGAGCTCTCTTTTTCTGCAGAGTTTCATGTCTGCTCAGAGCTGAAGCAACAGTTGGCCTTCTGGAGGGAGACTTGTATCACACGCGTAAATTCAAAAAATCGATCTGCAGTGTAAAAAAAAAAAAAAAAATGAAGGAACCTATTTTTTGTCTACTCTCCTTGTAGACCATGCAATTGATTATTTGCGCACTCTTTAGGCACCCTTTTTAATTAACAGATCTGTATTAAATCAAAGCTCAGCGAGTCAAGTTCACTTGCGCACTACCAAAATAAAAGTTTGACGCACACTTGTAGAGATAAAACAAAAAATAAACAACATGTCATTAAATTGCGTCCAAATTAATAATAATAATTGTGTATATTTTCGAGTGCCAATTTAATAAAATGACAACTTTTATTGTGGAAGGGGGGAAATGTATTTAACTTCCCGCTGTGGGGGTCCAATTCGCCCCATTGTGTGCAGTAATTGCTTGAAGATATATGGCATCTTCTATTAAGGTAATCACCATCAGGGCCAAAAGCTGTTAAAAGAAGTGAAATCAAGTTTTACCAAGAGCAGGAAATATTTCTGCTGACCACCCATAATGTGGAGACAGACAGACAGAAGCTCTGATTTGAGCTGTTTGATTTAGAACTAAATGAAATGGCCACCTGCATGTGTACATGAGGATACACCATGAGGGTAGCAGAGTAACATTAAGAGCACCTGTTTGGAAACGGCTGATTTAAAGACACAAATATAATATGAATTAAACATAAAGTTGGCCGTCATTTAAAACAGAACAACAGCCTGCATAAGGCCTTTAATATGAGCTGCTTGAATTTAGATAAGTGCGAGGCCTCAGTACAAAAAATAAAAGAAAAAATACATTAACTCATTTTCAACTTCTACGAGCGAAAGTCACTCAAATAACTCACTTAAAATACACTGAATATATCCACGATCAAATACATTACCGTAACATTTTACAGAGATGCACAAACACGCACATGTCCACGCACCTATTTATTTAATATGAGTAAATAAACCAGCAGGGCGGCCAAAGACGGATCCGTTATACACGCTTGAAATTACAATTTCAATCACTTCTCATCTCGTTTAGTTTACTCTTTTACTAAATGTTAAATTAAAGGCAACAAGTGGCATCATTACAGACGAGAGAGTTTGAATCTTCGGGTTTTAGTTTCTTTCTCTTACATTTCAACAAATACATGAATTTATAAGAAAAGCTGGTCCAAACAATTTTTGACTCAATTTTACGCACCCGGGCGACAGCTATCCCCTCGCGGATCACTGCTCAGATATGACCTCGAGGATTGAACAGGCGAAGTTTTGACAGTAAAGCTGTTATAACATGAGAAAACCACAGTAGTACTAAACATATAAGTTGAGGACTACTGTTGGTTTAGTGCAGCTGTAACTACAGGGAGGCCCGTCACCTCTCCTTCGAGCTGCAGTGCGCGTAAGGACAGAAAAAGCCACACTTACTTGATTTGACATTCAGAATATCCAGACAGCCACTTGTTGAGCCGGCAGGTTTGCTCATCATGGAAACTTGACTTGATTATAAAGTTCAGGAAGAAAAAAAGTCCTTTTTCTTTTCTTCTTTTGCTCACAAATAACATCAACTTTTGCGAAAGAGCCGCACTCCCCTTCGCGTCTTCACCCGCAGAAAACAAATCGACGAAGCAAAGTCCCGAGTTGCCAAACTTGACAGATCTCCAGTCCTTGAGCTGTGATTAATACGCCTGCCTGTACATGGCAGCAGACAGTCTTTTCCTCCGATGTGTGGGTCACTTTGTGGGAAGAGAGTCACTTTGTCGCCCCGGGGCAGCGACCTGTTTGCGGCCACAGCAGCGGTCCAGCTCTCGGCACGGGAACCGGTGCATAAAGTTGGATTTGGTGAACTGTTGCCTGGAGCGCAGAGAGAAAGAGGTGTAAAAAAAAAAATCAACTTTCGTGTGTTCTGACAGGTGAAAGCGTGTAAGAACCAGGACACGATGTGACTTTGTGCTGCGAGTTGTTCAAATAAGCCTCGGTAATATTTATGAGAAGTGTCAGGGGGGAGGCTGGAGGGTGGAGATCTCCACTTCCTTCATCCACTTGGCTTTCTACTCCAAACTCCAGCCTGACGTCACCGGCGTGTGAGGGAGAGAGAGAGAGAGAGAGAGAGAGAGAGAGAGAGAGAGAGAGAGAGAGAGAGAGAGAGAGAGAGAGTAAATGAATGATAGTGTGAATGCGTGTGAAGTGCCTTGCTCATAGATCAAGAGGCAAACCAAACACATGTTGCATGCGATTCTTTCGGCAATATTCATTTACTACGAAACTTAGCTCTAAAGACCGACCTGCATGAACTACTTTTCTATACCAAGCAACAAAAAAGGACTTCTGAAATAATATGATAACTTTAGTCTACAGTCTCTCAAAAATATTTAAAAATGTGCAAATATTAGAAAGTTTACCACGAGCTCTTCACTGCTGAATTCAGGCCATGACGTTGATGTCGATCAGGACAGCTGTAAAGATGAACACGAAGGTGTGCACACACAAATGTAAGTCCTACTGTTCAAATGTGGAACCAGTGTTTACTGGCTGTCGATGTACATGTGCAATTGATGTAATTTGATATATACTGTTTTATGCCCAAAACTGGTCAATTGAATAAAGACTCTATTCATTGTTCACACCTTTTAGATAGTTGATTATGAATTATCTGTCTTTAGAGTATGATTTAATCACAGTAAAGTCACCCTGAAAGACATTATTTTCAAACGGATTATAACAGCTGTTTTAACGAAGTTGTTATTTATCGGCCTACCTATAAAAAGTGTTGGTTATCTGGATATAAAGCTTGGCTTTATAATAAAGAGTAATATAAAATGTGCTTTAAGGTAAAACGGGCATATACAAAAAATTTACAGCTGCAGAAGAAAATTTTTAAAAGATATGAAAACTGAAAACCATGACTTTTTTTTGCAGTATAAGTGCATCACAATAATCAACCAATAAAAATGTATGAATCAACAAAAAAAGTTTACTTCATATAATATGTGATTACAACTGTAAATATAAGTTTTCTTGGTGAATTTTACATATAATAGGTAAAGCCATAATAAAAAAAAAATATATAGGCTGGATTCAATATTCAGCTAAAGCTTATTGTTTGACTTTTTTTACTTTATTAGAATATCTATATAAATATGTTTTTTTTTTCACCAAAATTTCCCTAATTTATGCATCTTCCAGAGGCTCACATGGTAGACACCACCAGATACTCTTCATCACTCTCTCATAGTTCTCTTCTGTCAGGGTGAACACAGTTCATAACTCATACAGTTAAGCGACATCCATTCAGTACAAGTCATTAAAAACAACTACAATGACAAATCGATCATTTACGGATTAAACACACTCATTAACTCCCTCTCTTTATCTACCAGGTAAGCCTGTTTAAAGTATCTCTCATGTTGCACATCTTACATGATGCCCTGCAGTTATGAGTGGGACTCGATACCCTCATCCGGGGGTACACACCGCTGTGGCGCGGCTGTCCGGAGGCTCTCGGGCCCCCGCACACTGACACCCTGACCTTGACAGCTTGCTGCGCTTTCTCCTTGTAACTCCAGAAATCCATATTCTGTCTTTTTGCTTTAATTGTGTTCATTCCCACGGTACACTGCGGACCATATGGACTCACAAAGTGTCGACTTAAGCGGACAGGGTGGAGGCGGGGGGCGGAGTTAATTGCAATCAGCTATTGTTGTGTCTTTCAACCTGCCCTTTAGCTGAACAGCCGAGACTAAAGACTAACAAGCCTGAGTAAGAAATCTCCATAATATTACTTTGATTTTCCTGCAGAGACTCCGGAAAAAAGAAGACTGATGTTTTTTTTCTTTTTTCATCGCATGGAAATGGCCTTCAAAATAAAAGCACCAGTACATATTCATTTCAGACTGCTTTCTAAATAAAGATCACAACATCTTTAACAACATCTGAGGGTGACTGGAGTGAAAAGAACTACGAGGAGCAGTTTTCCCTCAGATCTATGACATTTTAGTTATTCCTAAGTGCGTGCGTGTAATGCGTGTGCACGTGCGTGTGTGTGGGTGGCTGCCGGGGTGGCTGGGTTGTGAATGTGTGACATAATCTCCTTAACTCGTCCTAATCCTCGTCATTCACTGATAGCCTTTACACAAATATAACCAACATCATGGTTGCCCGGGTTGCCTTCTTTCACTTTTTTTGTATTAGTGACTCTCTTCTCCTCCAACAGTCAATGAAATGACGCCAACAAAAGGACCACTGAATTGTGTATCTGTTTTTTATGGAGCTCAGTATCAGTATGCGGATACTTGACATAGGAATGCTGTTGGAAAGACTTAAACAACGAGAGAAGAGCGAGAGTTGAAAGAAGTCTCTGAAAATGATGTTCTGGAAAGTACAGGTGATCTCTTTTAGAAGTTTGCCTCATATTTGCGTGTTTAGAGTGAAACTATAAAATAGAAATCAGATGAAAATGTGATTATCTTCAATGTTCTATACCTCATTTTAACACCTGCCCATTTTGTCTTCAGTTATAGGCTCTACTGAACGTTTCAGTAACTCCATTAATCATTTTAAGTACAAGCCTATCTGCTTTTTTGGTCCCAGTGTTCAACCGCCAACGGGAGGCCATGGTTGCACCACCTCTTTACGCACTGCTATCACTGTGCAGGCCCCCAAACCGTCCAGGCGGAAACCAATTGGCTTTAGGGAGAAGTCACAAAGCTCCAGAGAGCAAATAATGAGGAGTAAAGAGCCAGGCAGCCGTGCATCCTTTAAAAAGTGACTGTGAGGAGAGAAAATCTCAGACTGCTGCTGCCCGGCGCTCAGATGGGGAGATGATGATTGTCCCAAAAGAGCTCCGTCAGCTCTTTTAAATGACACCCAGGCTACCCACGGTTAAATGTGATCGGTCACGTGGCAGTCTGAAAATGTTTTATAAAAACGAATAAACAATAAAAATTTCTTCTACCATTTTAATGCGCTACTAACTTATTTATGAGAAAACTATAAGAAATAAAAGAGAAAAATTCAGACTTGTTTCAGCACCATGGACAGCACTACTAAACACATGCAGGTTACCTGTCCGCGTGCTTGTTTAAGGGGGCCTCTTTATCTTCATGTGCAAAATACACCAATAAGTAATAATCTCGGGTTTTTATGAAAATTTCAAGTGTTGGTCCATTATTCCAGGGTACGTTTTGATTCTGACTAAGTTGTCTGACCTGTTCTGACTCACACGGCAATAGGCCCATATTTGTCCAATCAGAGCTTAGTATTGCGTCTGTTCTTCCACGAAACCAACAAAGCCTTTAACTTATCAAAGAAACATCAAATAGCTCAATAATCAAGAAAAAACCCAAGAGTTTGGACCCTTTGTTTGAAGGGAGTTGTTAGGAGTTCATGTAGTGAATGGCAACATTAGGTTCAAAGGCGTGGCGTACTTTTCTCTTCCATCCAATTATTTGACTTAAAAGAGGTACAAATTCAACTATTAAAGATATAAAGCCATAAGGAGAGCTTGCAAAAAGTTTTGTCCGTCGTAATCAGCTTTCTATGATTAAAATGATAGCCCCAGCTGAAATAATGGGAGTCGATTAATAAGTTAATCAGTAAGGCTAAGGCTTAGTCGACTAATCCTAAATCTGTTTTAGACACTGGCCGAGATGATCACCTTACAAGCAGTAGGTCAATCACTTGGTGTATCACTAAGCCCACAAATTAGCTGATTGTGTAATCAATTAGCTAGGCTTTCAACCAGACCTTTAATTATTTGATCAATAATTTGATCGATAAGTTGATCAGTTAGTCGACCAATAAAGCTCTCATATAGTGTATCAGTAAGGCCATGAATTAGTTAATCATGAAGTCAATCAACTGAGCTTTTGACTGGACTTTAATTATTTGATCAATTAGTTGGTCAGTTAGTCGATCAATTTAGAATATCAATTAGTCAATCAACTACTCGATCGATTTAGCTGTTGGTCAATCGACCCGTCCAAAAGTTGTTAAATACAAAGAAGAATGACTTTTGGCAGTTTTTTTCCTCCAGTTTCCATTGAATTTGAACACAATTATGAAAATCATATACTGAAATGATTCTTATGATATGGCTGAAAATGAGCACCACCCTCATCTCATGCAAGAATAAAATCAAGTTTTTTTCAACAGAGCATAACAGATAACATAAATCCACCCATTTTTTGGATGGTGAATAAAAGAGTTAAAGGACGTTATTTTGGTTTAGGCATACTTTGGAAAAAAAAGTTGATATTTCGTGCACAACTGCAGCGGACCAAGTTAACGTTTAACTCAGGCAGTGCTGTTGTCAGTGAACTTGTAAAACCCAAATGTCGATACAGTGATCCCTCTTGATTATACAGTAAGTTCCACACCCATCAAGTCTCTCACACACCCTCCATCTCCCCTGCTTCTCCACATTTCCACACACGCCGCCGCCTCACTATGGAGAAAGCAAACTCGGAGGCAGAACCCAAACCCAGAAACCCACAGGTCGGTGCGGAGCAGTTGGACGCTCTGACAAATCTATTTGGGGCAAATTGTCAGTGAGAAACTTCCGCTCGAACTGCCGTGGACAAAATTGGCTGTTGGGGAGAGGCAAATCCCGCTGCATGAGGGGTGGAGGGGGGCAATGAGGGGGGCGAATGTGTTGATGTGCGGCCGGTGGCTGGGGAGGGACAATGGCCGGATTAGTCAGTCCTCTGGCTGACTGATTTGAGATGGCTCCTCTCAGCCTCTCACCGTGGGGAGTCCCATTGTCCCGCTTCTGATTCCCACTTCTCACAAACTCCAAACAAAAGTCAATCTCTCTCTCAAGGGAGGGGGGGAGAGGGACATATCGAGCCGTGTTTCAGCTGGGGAAAGTGACTCAAAAAACTTATTTTCCAGAGATGGCTGACTCTCTAACTCCCCTCCTTTACTCCCTTCTCCCTCCTCCTTCATCCTCCGCTTCTGGGGTCTTTGGCTGGATGCTTGGATGTTGAATGATCTCGGGTTCTCAGTCTCGAGTGGGGCTGGGGGCACCTGTTGGAGGCTTATGGAGGCCGGGGGGTCATTAATATTAAAATATACAGAGATGCCATCACGGGCCGGTCTGAAATCGGTCTGATGTCGCCCCTGGGTTCCCTCTCGGGATGGACCTCCGCTTTTCAGTCACTCGTGAAGAGCCTTCTTTTCTTTTTTTCTGTCTTCTCTCCTTCTTTTTTCGCTCCCTGAAAAGACTCGTTAACAAATTATGACAGCTGAGCAGAGGGGCTTATAGTCTGTTCACACCGCAAAGACAAACACGTGGGAGCCAAGGAGCGCGCGCGATGTGAGCAGGGAATCTACAGTTCATTAGTGCGTGCGCGTGTGTGTGCGACAGAGAGAGAGAGAGAGAGAGAGAGAGATTCATAAAACAGCTCGTTTCTGTTGGCTTGTTGAGGTATTTTGCTTTGGTATAAAATTAAAAGATACATAAGTTTTGAAAAAACTACAAAGTCGAGTGAAGATGACGATGTCTTAATGTTTTACTTTATCTATGCATATCGTTTAAAGAGTTTGACACTGTTTCTTCACTATTTTCCAGAGCGTAGTTGATTTGGGTTTTAAAAAAGTGATGAAGAAAACCGGAGTTGGAGTCCTCTAATGATTCTTGATACGGTTTTTCCAACTGCTCCGTCAAACTTTTCTCGATTAATCGTAAAGTTGTATTTCAATTTCCAGGGACAGCTGTGGTTAAAAGAGAATTTAGTCGTTTTTTTCAGGAGACCAAACTGACACATACAGATGTCCCTTTTCCCACCTACAACCCACAAAGGTCAGATTACTGTCAAAGACAGTGAAAAATTAAGCCTCTAAGTGGGAATTTGGGAAATATAGAAAGCAAATAAATTTCTACATTGCCAACAATCAATTATCTCTATATAAAACAATTTTGAGAGACAAATATTTTAAGGCTTTGCTGGATGTGTATTCCATCGGATTGCTTTGTTTTGTAAATAAAAAGTGAATTCAAGCAAACACTTTTTATAATGATAAATTATTAAATAACTGTCTGCATTTAGAGTGCCAAACCATATTAAAGCAGACCTGTGATACATATCTTTGTTTAATATATAGTTTTCTATTTACAAAGACCAAGTATTGATCTAGCATGAGCAAATGCCATCAGCTGATACTGTGTTTAGCTTTAGGGATAAGTGCATAACATTATGTATGTTATGTTGCAACAAATGTAATATCTTGGAAGATATAGTATGGAGAAATGGGAACATTTAGAGGTATCAAGATAGCAGATAGCTTCAAGACTGAAATGTTTGCCCCTCCAATAAAGAGATGGTGGCCTTAGAGGACAAGAAAGCTCCTGTGATGCACAATATGAATGATCTTCAACTTACCAAAATGGGTGCCTAAACTGAAAGCTTCATTATGTGACCTGACCCATCATGTGGAACGATCAGAGTTTTGTCACATTGTCTTTAGTTGAATCTAATCACAAAGACTACAGCTAAAGCTCCCGTTAAGGACTTTTGGTTTGTGTTCATTTTGGCACCCCCTGTGGAAAAAAGTGGTCATTGCTTCTTTAGTATTTGCATACTAAAGAAGTTTGTTTCATCAAAAAAAAATCTAATTTTTATGACTTTTTACAGTCAAATATGTCTTTATTGTGAATATTTTATGTGCAAATTGTGATAGCAGGGCTGTTGCTTCAGTTGACACCTACCCCTAAACACAAGTTTCAAAGAATAAAAACCACAATATTGAAATCATCAACCTTACTGCTGATGGTCTTGCTCCAGAAAAGTCATCAATATGAATTCCACTCTATTTCATTAATGTAGAAGACTCCTCATAGTTGCTTTACGTTTAAGGGATGCTTATTGTTTTGACAATATTAACGAGTCAACGATGGCTTTAGCGTTAAATTCACACATGTACCAAACTCCTGAAAGTTTCCCTAAAATTTCCAGCTGGGATAAGATGTGCACACAAATTTGTACACATGGATAATACTTCTTGTAAATTGTAGCCACTTGAAAAAGTGTTTCTCGTAGGTTTTTGTTTTGCACCACACTGGTGTAATATAACCACTGAACCAGGATAAACTCCAAGCAAACTGTCATGTCACAACATGCTGCTCTGCACATCTTAAACTCAAGTTAACACTGACAAACTTTCCACCCCTCTGCGGTTAATATTAAAACAGACCAGAGTGTCAAACTGCACACACACACACACACGCATGTATGCACGCACGCACACACACACACACACACACACAGGTTCAAGTCTTATTAGTGTTTGCAGTCTTCAGATGGATTGATGACTCACCCCTTACGTAGCAGTCTAACTCTGACAGTCACTAACAGCCACTCTGCTGTTTATCTGCTCAGACGTGCTCTCCTGATGTTCTCCTGCTGGCTGCACAGGTCAGGTTCAGGGGTCATGCTCTGAGGTCACACTTTCCACTCACCATTAACCCCCTAAGGGACCCTGAAGCAGAGGAGCTGTCATCAGGAGCCTCACACTCACCTCACAGGTCTTAATACTCACTGAGATGGCTGACTCACAGGGAATGATGCGTTATTCAGAAAATCAGGTTGTATGACCTTATTCATTCAGGTGGGGTGTAATATATGTGGTAGAGCTCTGAGGTGAGCAGATCTGGGTCAGAGTACGAGTGGGTCCAGTGACATCATGAGAATAGTGATGTGCATGGTGTTAGGGTGTGAGTAATACACTTTGCGTGTATAGCCGTCAAAGCATATGTAACCAGTCAGATAAAACAAACAAAAAAATAGTTTTTTATAATTACTGTAGGTTTCCTTCAGTTAAGGAATATTAGGGAGTCAAATCTCGACAATTTTTTTTAGCCTATAGATGAAAATTTAGAGAGAAGGGGCAGGTCGAGAACATTATCAAGATCATCTCATTATTGAAATAAAACCTGGGTTTGTCTGAGTTTTTTGTAGATAGTCGTCATCACATCTACTTCACGGTGATAAACGTTTATCATAGTACTTGCTGTTGTATGTCATATGGTATAATTTAATTAGAGATATACACAAAAAATGACAACTCTCCAGCACCAAAGTAAAAATTATATTGAAACAATTCATTCCTCTCGGTGTGTGTTAGCTTACACATACTTGAGGCCACCCTGGTAAGAGTCAGTGCCTGGGATTGGTCACCACAGTCAAAAAAAAGTCTGGACACACTTCAGCTGCCTGGCAACATAAAAATGGAGTGGACTCTCCCAAGCAAATTTCCTTGAAGTTCTACTTACTGCCAGAACTTTTATAGTTTAAAGACCCAATACGATAAAACCATGTTTTTCTTGTTGTCTACATGTTCATATGGCATTTTTGTGATGCTAAAAGACATATGAGAAAAATCAGTGTGAAATTGCATTTCTGAGTATTTCTGCATTCAAATCCCTGTGAAGCTCTGGCAGACCCAAACGGCAGGTTCAGACACAGAGATATTTCGTGCGTCACAATTCCAAGCTCCGCCCCCAGAGCCCCGCTATGCAGACCAGATTTGGAGAAGTAGAGAGGACGATCACACAACAAGTGTGTGCGTTAGCAGATTGCAATGTTCGTAAGAAAGCTAATTATGATACTAACTTTAATCATGTCCCCAAAGACATGATTAAAGAGAGCTGAATAACTCCTATGTTACCTGCCACTTCTACTACACCGGCAATGTCAGGCTATAAGCGAGCATGAAGAGGGGTGTGCAGAGCAGCGCTGTCTTCCCCCACAACTTAGAAGCGAATTGCTAATGAGCTACTGGAGCTCAGCAGAAGAAAAGCCCTGGAAAATGACACAGGTAATGCGATTATGGCTAAAAACTTCATAATCACAATTTAAAGATCACTGATGACACTTTGAGCAGTAAAAAAATTATGTGAGACAACAAATTTCGTTGATGAACTATCATAGAGCCAGTTGGTGAAAGGTTAAAAAGATGAAATTGCTGTGACATACAGAGGCATCAGTGAATGTACAGAGCTGTAAAGTTTGACGTCCAACCTATTAGCCCCTTGCAATCATGTTTGTAGATTATTTTGGTACGGGATGTAATAGGTCAAGCAGGAGACGGCCTAATAGTCACAGGCTAAGAGGCATGTTGCCAACTGCTGTAGCGGAGGTGGACATGCTTTGGTCAATAAATCAACTCTTGCCTGGCACATGTAAACCGGGAAAAAGGCTGTACTCCGACTAAGTTGTCTCATCAAGCTATAAATCTCTATTTAACTGTGGATGTAAACACACTGAAGCAGAGGTCCCCTTCTGAAAAGCTCTTGCATTAAAAATAGTTACGCATCACTTTTAAAAGTGTAAAATCTAATGTTCACACAAAAAGAAGTGAGTTTTGTTTTTTTACCGTTTTTTTTCCACAGGCAGAACTTAACAAACATCCACCAAGTTTGTTATTATGATTTTAGTTTATACTGTATGTCCAAATTTTATTTTGAAAACCTCTGAGCAGACAAGCCTTATACCCCCCTGAGATTTCTTGCAACACTCAGGCCCTGATAGACCTTCTTATCAATCAATTTTTATTATGAAGTACCAAATCACAACAGTCATTATCCAAAGATGCTATCCAAAAGAGCAGGTCAAGACCACGCTCAAAGACCCAAGCTTAAAATGGGACAGATTAGACCAGTCTTATCCAACATGAGTGATAGCAGCAAGGAAAAACTTCCCTTTAGGAGGAAGAAACCTTGGGCAGGACCAGACTCATGTTGGACAGCTGCCTGCCAATGCTGAGTTGAGGAGAAAGTGAGAGACATAGGAAGAGAGAGACATAGGAAGAGAGAGTGCGAGGGAGGGGGAGAAAAAGAAAAAGTTCCGTTTACAGGATCAGAAAATTGATAACAACGGACTAATGTCAAATTAATTCAAGGAGACTGAAGTCATCAGGTCTGTAGTTAACTCTTGCTTTATGTTATTAATGTTGGTGAGGCTGATGTTCATGACCGCAGCGACAGTTCAGAGGAACCTAAGAGATGGAGAAGCTCAGGGCCTGAGGTGGACAATCATAGACGATGCAGCTGGAGTCAGGCAGGTCCAGCCAAACGTCTGCAGCATCAGTCCAGAGGAAACTAAGAGACCGGGAAGCTCGGGGACACTCTCAGAGATCTGGTTTAATGGGACATGAAGATCTGAAGGAGAGAGGGGGACAGACAGGAGCTCAGTGTGCCAGATCACCCAGCAGTCTAAACCTATAGCAACATAACTAAGAGCTGGTCCAAACCTAACCAGCCCTAACTATAAGCTTTATCAAAGAGGGAAGTCTGAAGTCTCCTTTTGAAAGTTGAAGGGGTGTCCTGAACCTCCAGCAGTAAATGATTCCAGAGGATAGGAGCCTGATACCTAAAAGCTCTACCTCCAATACTACTTTTAGAGATATTTGGTACAACAAGTAGACTTGCAGAGTGTGAGCATAGTAGTCTAGAGGGAAAGTAAGATATTACGACCTCTTTAAAATATGATGGAGCCTGGCCATTAAGAATTTTGTGTGTGAGAAACTCAAACTCAATTTAAGATTTAATAGGGACCCAATGAAGAGAGACTGAGACAGAAGAGAAAGAACTTTATTGATCCTCAAAGAGAAATTCAATATGTGCTCCCTTTTACTAGTTCTAGTCAATAGCTGCAACATTTTAGACCAGCTGAAGAGTCCTTTAAGACTTATTAGAGCAGCCTGGTTTTTTTTTTTAAATACTTGACTTCATAACACATATCTAAATATAGGCTTGTGTAATTTATCTTTTCTGCACTGGATGGTTACAGATTTCACTTTGGATTAAGGTGTTGCTGCAGAAGTTCTCACAGTGTGCACACTTCAAATGTCTCTGAGGGAATTGTTAAAAAAAACAAACTAAAACTGTCAACTCTTACTTCTTAAAATTAAACAGTGCAACTTTATTTTATGACTATCATTTAGAGAAAGAGTGCACTTCAACTAAGCTCCTTTATTGTCTCCTATGTGTCTCACAAAATAACATACTACATGTAGACTTAGACTTAGACTAAACTTTATTTATCCCTTGGGATGACTCCCGCAGGAAATTCGGGATGTACACCATACACCAGGCTGCAGGTGTGGCTGCCTCTGATGATGACTGTTTACTAATTCATATTTGCACCATTTGTTTCCAGTTTTCTGTCATGAAATCCTCATACCTCTTATTTGTAGTTGTCTATTTGATCTATTTTTACTCCTAAATCTGAAGAAAAGCGGTGATGAAAGCAGCTGGCAGACATGGAGTCCTTTAGAAACACCCTCACAATGTGGAGGCCAAAGAGCCACTTTGTTTTTCTCATATTTCCTATATTTCCACCATCCTCCACACTACCTTCACCTCCACCACCCTGCAGCTTGGTAGCTTTTCCCATCCTTAAATTCCCTCAAAGTTTCAGATGCTCACAACTCCCACAATGCCCAGATGCTGTCCTTTGGCCCTTTACCCCCCTCAACCCCGAGCTATCATTCATAACCTTTCTGTGGAGTGAAAGAGGTGGGATAAGGGAGAGAAAGAGGAGGAGGGTGGGTGGGGGGGAGTGGAGAGCAACATGGCAGCTTATTTAGAAGACTTCCTTTATTGGAACATGTGCAAGCAGTTCACTCACAAAGGACTTAAATAGGATATTTTCTGTTCCCTATAGTTGCTTTCCCCTTTTAAGTGCCGAGGCAAAAAAAGTAAGTTTACAACTCCCTCCTCAATGGGGGCTCTTCACTCGCAGGTTGCGGGGACCTGAGTGACCTGGGAAAGTTAATTAGGAGGCGAACAAAGAGCGAGCCGGAGCAGAATGCCCAGCCTCTCCTCCAGCCAAAGATGTCATCCATTAATTAGGAAAATCTTTAAGGTGGCCTTATTGAATTTACAGAAAGCCCTGTGGTTGGCGGGCAACAGTTTTTTGATCAGGCCCTGACTCAAACAATGCCTTTCTGGGGGTTAAAGAAGAAGAAGAAGAAGAAGGGAGGAGATTGGTGGTAGAAGAAGAAGAGAGGGAGTGAGGGGAGGGAGGAGGGGGGAGAAAAAGAAACGTATGGGGTTTTGCGGCGCAGTACAGTTTAATGGTGGGGTGGTGGGGTTTGGAGGGGGAGTGGTGATTGTGACAGCTCAGATTCACATGGGTATGGGGGGCATAGTTTGGGGATGATGTCATGCAAAGGCAACCTGGGGGCTTGGGAAGTAAGAAGGAGGGAGGAGGAGGAGGAGGAGAGGAGAGAAGGGGGGTAGTGAGTTTGAGCCACAGGGGCCACTCAAAGTTAACATCGCTGCCTGCATCTGGGCCAAATCCTTTTCTCCTGGCTCAGGAGAGGCTTTCCTGAACGCTGGGGTCCTCCTCCTCCTGCTTTTCCACTCCTCCTCTCCTGCTCCTTTCTTCACATTAGGCTTTGCTTTAAAGCTAACTTGTGTTAACTGATTACTGCTGACTTTATGCCGATTTATCTCCAGTTCTCTGTAAACAGAACAGAGAGATGACTCCGAGGTTTGTGTTTCTGATGAGCTCTGTTTCTACATGAATCCATTATCTTTGTCTATTATGTTTGTCTACTATGTTTGTCTATTATGTTTGCTGATTTTACCCTAAATATGTAAATGTTGTATTTTACAACAAGAACTCTCCCCCTGCTTTATTTCAAGACTGAATTGTATCCCTCATCAGAAACCTTTGCCAGAGAAACTATGACATTTGGCTGTATTGGTAGCTTGCAGTTAACCCATTTGCCTGACAACAATCATTTAAGATCTTACAGATCAGTATGTGGGGAAAATCAATCAAAATATTGAATGTTTTTTTGTTATTTTGAGTCTTTTTTTGTAGCTGAACAGCTAACTACAGCTAAAAACTCCTCTCAGGGGCTTTAAATCCTTATCCAGATGACTTAAATTTATGCTTTTTAAGATAAAGGTTAAAATATCACAGACCAATCAGTTCAAACACCTCTACATTAAGATTTTGTGTCTTTATAAATACATTATTAATATAAATACTCTCACAGGAGCAAAGGATTTATGCGCCCTGTACATAATTTTCAAAGAATTCCTGTACAGCTTTAGATGATCCACTTTTGCACTTTACTTCCAAGGAGTTCACAGATAAAAAACAAACTAATTTTCAAATATATATATATTTATTCTTCTATTAGCAGAAAAAAAAACACAACTCCAAAATATACAATTGTATATGGAAACAACAAAACCTTTGACCCCTCTGAAATCCATTTTGATACAGAGACTGAGTACCGAATATGTAAGTAGAAAGAGCTATCATAAATATAAACAGTATGCACCTCCACTAGTGATGTGTCGGATGCAAACGACACACACACAGACTGTAGAAAAAGCTACAAGGCAGAATGATGGGATTGAGAGGTTCTACAAACAAGTCAGTGCATTCGTTGGGTGGTTTCAGAAAGTAACAAGTGTCTGCAAATGCAATGAAAACAGTTAGCTACAGCAATTTACTGATACTTGAAAATGTGATTTTTGTATTTTTTTGATGTATTGCATTATCTAAGAGGTATGTGTACACACACATACATATAATAAGCCAAACGACGCTAAATTTGGCTGAATTAGAAAATGTATAGGTGGTAAAATGAAGAGCCGTATGGGAGCCAAAGGAGCTGGCTCTACTTTGTGAGCTGAGGCGAATGATCTGGCTCACTAAAAAGAGCCATAATTCCCATCAGTAACCTTAACAAATGAGACTGCCAAAGCATCCAACCTCTTATGAAGGAACCCGCCAGCAGTGGCACTGCAAAGATCTGTATCACAGCATGTTTATGTCAGCCAGGAATGTGCATGTTTAGTCGACCAGAGTTAATGTTGTCCCCTTCACTAGTGGAGTGTCCAATATTCTTCTGGAAGGCCCAAAACATTGGTTATATGAGGTGTCATAGCCGAACCATGGTTACTGCCATATTACTCAATTACCCAGGTGTAAACAAGCATGATGACAGGTAGCGTCTTGTTGCACAGTTTGGAAGCATTTTGATCAAGAAAATGCAGCTCATGTTGTATGTAGGTTCTACTGGAGTTGCTTGCATATAGCCACTCAGTTGAATCTGTGGGTAACAAGCACAGGCATGAAGACATCAATCTGCCAGGAAGACATCTACTCTTACAGCACGGATGTGACACATGACACATTTTAGATAACTACAGTGGTGTGTTTGTGAGGCCTTACATGAATAAATGTGAAATAAAAATAGCAAAGAACCAGCATAAGAGGATTCAAAGTTCAGGACTGATAGCTTCTGGGCAATTTATGAGCACAACAGCAATGAAACCTAACAAAGTTCCTTGAAACTGACCAAAATATTTAAAGTTTTTAATGATAGAAATGTTTGTAATGCCAATTAGAATTTATCTTAAACTGCAGACTAAATGAGGCAACTTTTTACATGTTTTTTACATGTTTCAGATTTAACCCTGGGAGTCACCACTATTGTCCTTTAACTGGAAAACAACCTTTAGCACTCGTCAAACCTCCCTGAAAATGTGACTGCCCAATCAGCTTGCTGAACCGTACTATGACCTTTAGAAATGATTTAGGGGAATAAAGTCATCAGAATAAAATTACTTGATCATTTTTGTTGTATGTACAGTAAAATATGAAGCAGCTATGAGGATCCCCTCAGATGTCAAAACATAAATCGGTCTTTGTTTGCACAGGTGGCTGTCTCTTTATCGTCACCAACTGTGGCTCTCATTAACCCACTTTTATTTAACCCCCCAGCGCTGACACAGTGAAGGACAGAGGAAAAACACCACTTAAATGCTGACAGTCACATGCATGCTCATGCTATATGCTGGCATGCTGTCCTGGACATGTGTCTCCGGGGACGTGAACCCCTCACCCCACCCCCTCCTCAGGGACTAATTTGAGGGGCGGGACCATGTGTTTTGTTGCTTGTCAGAAACAATCAATCTTGGCCTGTTACATTAACAGCATGATGGCCTCTCATTGCTGTACCACATTTAGCTCTGTGGGGAGGAGGAGAGGAATAATATATTTACTCATTAGGGAATAAAATGTGGTTGAAAGTCCACAGAGGAGATCAAAAAACAAACATAGCAGATGTTTTCTTGTAGACACAAGAAATCAGCCTGAAACTGAAGTTCTTTGGTGTTCCCCCCTGAATGTAAATTTAAAGTGAAAAACAACTTTATTTAGAGCGCCCTGGGCCGCCCCCCGCCCCTCTCTTGTCCTGTGTCCCAGCCCACCCGTCCTCTCCCTGTTCTGTTTGGGCACTGGAGGTTGTCAGTCGGGGTTTATGTCCAGTTCAGTGGAGCTGAAAGAAGTCAGTTTCATGTCTTGTTATGGAACAAGACGTCTGTGCCTCTCAGGAGTGATGAGAAGTGGTCTGGGGGAGCTGGGTGTGCGGGGCAAGCAGGGAGCGGGACCGTCCCCTGGAGGCGACCAGCAGTGAGGAAGTCAAAGCGGCTTTTGTGTGGCTGCTGTCGGCTGCGTGTTTGGTAATTATCCCCCCTGCTCTCTATATGAGCGCAGACCCGGCTTTCCAGGAGAAATCCCAGCCCGAACAGACCCACGGAAGAGTGCACAACACACCATCAACACAGATTAACTTCTCACAGCGCTGCAGAGATGCCTGATTGGAGGAGACACAGCAAATACAGGAGAGCCTCTGGTGTGTGACGTGCCAGTGATGAGCAGATCTGCACAGTCAGGCTGTTTCAACTGTTGCAGGGATGAGATATAGACACCTGTAGAGCTGCAAAACCTGCAGAACAAACAGAAAGTTTTCTCTTTTTTGCTCCTATCAAGTTGAAGAAATATCCAAGTTTTTACTGAAGTGGCACCACTGTGTAAACAAAGTGTTGCATTGAACATCTTACCTAACTTAACGCGTCTGTGAGGAGTTTTTAGGCTTTTTAGAAACAGACTTAAATCATTACAACTGCCACTGTATGGTCTGCAAAATCAAAGATAGTCACAGAGATGAATTTTGCGTCTACACTGTGATCTTAAAGCCTGGAACTTCTGCTGCAAGGTAGGAGTTAAATCATCTTTTTTTTTTACAAGACACTTGAGATGGAAACAGACATAACTTTTTCTATGAAAAAGATTCCTACTGGTGTTTTATCTAATTGAAAAAAAGCACATGTTGTCTCTAAAAAACACCTCTAACACACAAACAGGACAAATTCAATATCAAAGTATGATGTAAGCTACTACTTCGTTCAAGGGAGTGCCAAAGTTGACACAATCAGAAAATTCATCAAAGGAGAGTAAGGGCCTATGTCCACCAATCACTTTTTTTGCTTTTGGGACCTCTTTTATGCAGTTTAAAGTTTTCAGAGTCTTATATCCTATATATGAATACACCTTCACTGTCAGCTGTATTTTCTTTCATAAATGTACACTCAGTGAGCTGATGAAACACCCCCATCGTCACAGTGAGTTTTCCATTACTGAACACTCAAATTTCAAGGAGGGGCAGGACTTCTGATATCAACATGTCAACAACCATGGTGGAGGACTGTGCACACTCCTTTTGTTGAGTGTCTTATTTTTAGGTCAAGAGCTGCTCCTGATACTATTACATGTTTTCTTTGTAAAACCTGTTTAATAGTGCTGTGCAAATATGCAGCAGATATGTCTGGTGTCTGATATATCCTATTGTCTCATTTACCAAATATCGATTTTTCAAACCAATTGATAATATGCAGTAAAATCTATGATAATGGAAAAGTAAAATCAACAGTTTTTCTAGTGAGATTGGCAGAGGTGATATCATAGAATAGGAGAAAGTTAGTACAACAAATATATATATATATATATATATATATATATATATATATATAAGGTTTGCAAGATGTGCTACATGAAAATAAAATACTGTGTAAATAAGACAAATGTAAAGGAAAGTCATACACTAAAGTAGCTAAACAGTTAAAAAAATTGTATAAATCGCAACATATTGTATTGCAACACTCACTGTATTGTAAAATGTTAAAAATCGCAATAATATCATATCTTGGCCCAAGTATTGTGATAATATTGTATTGTGGGGCCACTAGTGATTCCCACCCCTGGTGGGCACAGGCCCTCATAGTACAACAGAGAAATTGTCCACACATGTAAAGGTGCCCTTTCTGCCAAAATTTTCCTTGTGCGATTATACCCTTCTAATGGAATTTGTTAGATGTAGCATTATGTGTGCACATTTTAAAAACAGATGTACATAGCCCCAACGTGTTGTTAATTTTAACTAACTGTTGCAGCTGATGGCCATCTGAAAGGTTAAGAGAGGAAACTTCACCTACATAGAGCTTCTAAGAGCTCACAGACATTTGAAACTGAACCCATATACTCTCATCGAGCTTAAACCTCCTGGGAGGAACTTTCTGTTTGTGTCAGTTTTGGCGCCCCCTGTGGCACAGTAGTCTTTGCTCATCTTGTCATTGCATGTGTGGGTAGTGATCTTTAACAAAAATCTCACTTAGCTGACTCTTGACTGTCAAATGTGTTGTTTATTGTGAATATTCTATGTGGAAATGGTTAAAACAGGGTGGTTCCTCCAGGTGCTCAGCTGACACCTATCGATTTCACCAATTTCAAGCATTAATAATGCCTTTTGGAGTATTGCCAATCTAGTACCTGATGACCTTGTCTGCTTTTAGATGTCACAAAAAGGCATCTATACAGTTTTCAGTCTATTTCATAAACTTTTATACAAGTAACCTTGTCTTTCAAGCTAAATGACTGAGTTAGATGTCATCTTGACCATCCTCTTCCCCATTTCTCTTCATCTTTAGCTGCAGCACCTTTCTCTTGTCCCCCATTTTCATCTTGGAAATCTCCCCCAACCTCATCCTAAACACCATCCACCCCCAATGCCATCATCATACATAATACTGTCATCAGCATCTTCATCATCAGTATCGGTACTTACACTCAATGTGCTGCCATTTAATCATCACAACTGCCTCTCCATCATCATCCTACAGATCATACTTAGCATCACTGCCCAATGATCACCCTTGACATTACCATCAACAGGACCTTCATCATCTCCTCTGACCTCACTCTTACCATCATCATTTTTATCATCTTCATCGTGCAGTCTATACAACTGTGCAGAGGGAATAAAAAGCCCTTATAAATGTTTGACACTTTTGCGCATTTGAACAAAAACTCCTGGATAAATCGAGCTGTTAATGTATGGGAAGCATCCGATTACTCCTTTGAGACTCCTTCATTTTCACTCAGCCCGGGTCGGCCCCTTTCAAAGGCACAGAATGGGCCTGCCTTGATCTGCGTCAATTGTCATCCCGGGGCTCAGGGGCACTTCGGCGGCCAGTATAGCGGGCGAAGTCAGGGCTAATCCCCGCAGAAGGAGAGAATCACGGGAGAGGAGAAAAGCAACAATAACCAAGTCAAGCGTATAAAATGAAAGCGAAATCTCTATTATCAGTGGCCGCGATTCCCAGCACAGTGGTGAAAATCAGGGTTAGTTTGTGATTCGAGTCAGACGCGGAGGGAAGAATATGGGGGTCCCCGCAGGCTGGGAGACTCACACGACGAAAAGGGCAATATTCTGCAGAAAAGACGAAGAAGAAAGCCCCTCTCCCATCCCGACATAACCATTAAATGCAGTCTGACTTTATGTTGTATAGAGAGGGGCGAACAAGAAAGGAGGCACAGTTCTCCGATGAAAGAATGAGGTTTTTGGCGGATTAGGGACGGCCCGAAGGATGAAGAATAACTTCTGCATAACTTTACAGCTATTTTCTCTCCCCACGCCAAGAGCCAAGTTTAAGGCTAAAGCTGTCTGAGTTAACCCCTTTGTGAGGGTCCGGCCGTAGACTTTGCACAGGCAGGGACAGGACTCAGAACACAGAGTCAGGGAAATGATTTTTAAGTGACATTACAGGTGCAGGAATGAAATAATCATAACTTCAGGATTCACAAAGACATTCTTATGCAAAAACCCAATACTTTTTTTTTTTAAAGAAACTTGTTTGCCTTTTTACATTTAGAAACATAGTACCTGGCTGCCTCAGAGTTATAAGCTGACTGAATCAAACATAAATTGAGAAACATTTCAACTCATTTAAAACAAAAATGAGCAAACTTTGTTTTGTAGGATTTAAATCTTAATGAATGTTGTCTTGCATAGCTTTTAGTGGTAGTTACCTCCATTGCCTTAAGTATTTCCATTTATTAGAAATGGCCTGTTTTTTTCATTTTTAGTGTATTAGATAAACAATTTTCTGCAGATTTAATAGCATGTCTAATAATGATTTTAAACTGGGTGGCCAAAGCATTTGCAACAAGCAAGATTTTCCCTTTAACTTTCTGAATGACTTCAGTTTGGCACCAAAAAAGGACTGCTCGACGTACAAAAAACAAAACAAAAACAGAGGAGCCTATCAACAAAAACTCTGTTTAATGGAGCATTGTAATGTTTTTCATCATTTCAGAGCACCCAGATTTATAGTATCCCTTACGCAAGTGGTCCAAGCCCTGTGTTGGTAACCACTGGACTAAACTACAAAGCACTGATGTCTTTCCAGATTACAGACAACAAAATAGAGATCTCTATTTAAAAAATGCACCCAATATAGATGCCTTATAAATAACCACAATTATCGCGTACAATGAGTATGATTTGCAGGAATGTCTGCTTTTTTGACAGTCAAAATGGTATGATTACATTTTAAGGGTCAAAATCCAACATCCTGTGTCTTCTCTCTCCAAAAAAATCAATAAGTTTGTATTTATTTATTTATGTAGCTATCTTTACAGACCATTGTCTTCATTGCTGCATGGTTATGCTGTAGTCTAAATCAAGAGGAGCTCCTTGGACTCAATCTGCCTCAACCACTGAAGGGCTCTCATCATCATCATCATCACCATCATCCAGCCTAATTTATGGATGAAGGCTAATTAGTGATTTTGTCCTCTTGGTTTCTCTATCACATGGTAATGAAGGCATTTTCTGTCAGGGCCATCTCTACCAGCATATCTGCTCTGCTGATTAGGAGACATCCAAAGATTTGTCTTACTAATATACATTGACATTCACCTGAGAAGATAACCTACGTCTTATAATAATAATAATAATAATAATAATAATAATAGTAAACTTGACCTTTTAGAGTTGTATGATATTTTTTAAAAGTTTAAGTCTGACCACGTGGACATTTATAACATCACAAACGGATAAAAGCACACACACAAACACACACACACACACACACACACACACACACACACACACACACACACACACACACACACACACACACACACACACACAGAGGATCATGCCGGGTTTGGGTTGTAATCACGCCTTTTTGAGAGCCACACTAGAGAATCACGGAGGAATGGAGAACATCTGAACAATTAGATGAACTCTGGTCAGGAGAAGAAGAGTTAATGAGCTGCCGCTGCCACGTGCATAGAGAGGAAACACAGAGGCCAGAGTCCAGATTTACCGCTGGAGCAGCGCGCGGCCATCAGAATAGGCCACTAATGCCGCGCGCGCTCTCTCCCCTCTTATTTTCATTAGACGCTGATGACTGCGGAATTGATGCGGCCTGCGAGTTATCAAGAGCCACTAATTTCACATTAACGACCATTGACTGCGCTTGCTTGATTCGAAGGGGTTTTGGACAATTATCACAATCAGAACTGGAGCCCAAATCGTTTACCTTGACTCCGTAATTATTCGCCCCGAGCCGCGCGCACATTGCTAAATTGTATGGTGCAAAAAAACGGTAAATAATGAGGAGACCGAGAGGAGGCTATCCCTTACAACACGCGGCACACAGACAGACAGACAGAGAGATAGATAGATAGATGGATATGGATGCAGGGCCGGAGTCGAGGGATGGTCAGAGGTGCCCATGATCCCCCCTAAAATCGATTGAGCTACCTCAGTGATAACCCTGAAATCCATTTTTACAAATATATTTGATGTTTGTGAAATCAGCTGAAGATTATATTGATACCTTTTCATGGTCTACAAAAGCAAAGAAAACAATCAAAGACAAGATTAATGATGTTAATATTGTCAGGGCTCGACAGTGTGACCGTTTCACTCGCATTTGCAACTAAAAGTAGATGTGTGCAAATTGTAAAATGTATTTAGGGGCACATGTGCAGATAAAAAAAATCAGGCGAGGCAACAAATATTTTTCCCTGTAAATACCGCAGTGAAGTTAGTTTTAGGTTGGATATCTGACGGACATTCATGGCGGATCTACCGTGTTTTCTCACTCTCCGTAACCAGGAATAGCAACAGCAGTGCGGTTAAAGCTACTCTGCACCCTCGCTGTCAATGTTAGGTGTTGACTAAGGGACCATCAATAAATTACTGGTTGATGTTCTCAAAACAAGCTGTTTTCCTTCAATGGCTTCCATGTCAATTGACTTCAAATTGATTTCAAATAATAGTACTAAGATCAGACAATGAGACACACCTCTTTACTTCCCTAATTTGTCCTCTAAAAATGTTTGTGTGTTAAATTGAAAAGCAAATTTTGAACCTTTCCTTCAATAGCTTCCATGTCATGTGACCAGCTGACCTAAAATTGATTTCAAATAATATTACTTATGTTGAACAATAAGACACACATTATTTGATCAATTTTCAATTTTGTGCCTCTAAAGTTCTTTGTGTGCTCCTTACTTTTTAAACTTAGGAGCACATGTGCTTCTTGTGATAAAAGTTAGCAATGGGTGCAAGCGGGTAGCTGTCAGTTAAATTGCTGCAGAAACAGACATGTTTTTACAGTTTTTAAAACAAATATTTACAACATGTGACAAATTTGACCATCAAAAGTTTGAAGAATGAGATTATTCGTTGGAAGGGAATACTTGAGGACAATAAGCAAGGACTACTTTGACCACAGGAGGCAACAAAATTGACACAAATTTAATGTTCCTCACAGGAGCTTTAATGTGTATAACCTAGGCTAGTAAGAATGTATGGAAATGTCTGGGGTGCTTACTTAAGTGGCTGATGTTTCATGGGGTCAAAAGTTTACTCTTTGCTGAAGACATCCAAAGAAGGAAAAACGAATAAAAAACAAAACAGGATAGCAGTTATCCCTCCCTCCACCCAAACAGGGATTATATTCAAATATATAGATTAAACCATTATTTGATTGATTTAATCAGATTTTTAATGCGCTTAGTATATGGTAAAGTCATGCGAACCTCATAAAAGTGGGTGCAGCTCCATTCAAAAAAGTCTGGCTCTGCCCCAGACAGACAGAAAGGGAGATGGATAGATATGGAAATATGATTGTCTTTATGATTTAAATAGGCTAATATTAGCCTATATAAATAAAGAAATCTGAAAGATAATAGCCTAGTTTATGACTGGATGGATAATAGATGGATACATGCTTGAATTCACAAATAGACACAGACTACACATTTAAAAATAAAGGAAAACAGTCTTTGGCTGTTGACTATTCACGTTAAAGTTCAACAGTCAAGTTTAGTAAAACTTGACACATTAAAGACAATAACAAACTATCAGCAAGCAGGTAAAAATTAACAGAAACTGCACGTTCTCTGACTGATCATTCACAACAAAAATAATAGACAAAAAAACAGCATACTTACCAAGAAATATAGAGTTTAAATTTTACTTCATACATACACTTAACAAAAATCTTCTCACCGAAGTGAATGAGAAGCTGCAGTGACGCTGCTCTGTCCTCTGAGTGGGGAGTTCTCGCGATGTTTCAGGCGACTATCACATGATCGAGTTCGAGGATAACCAGGAAATCATGAGTTGTTTGGACTGAGAGTTGAGTAGTTGATGCATTAATTGCCGTTTTGACGATGTCTAACCCCAAAACTAGATTGTTTTTGGTTTTGTTTGCATTTAATACTTACTCGATTGTGTCCAGCGATGAAGTTCAGCTCAATATTTCAAGTTTAGCAGACAAACTAGGACAAAGCTCGTCTTCGGTTGCTGCCTCTTCAGCTGTCTCTCCTGTTTTTAAAGCCGCTGTGGACCCCGTCTTCTCCATCAACATGCTTTCTTCTTTTCCTGAAGACCTGGAGATCACTGACTACTGTAGTAACCTGCTTCATATCTTTGGAGAGCGGTATGTCACTTATGTGAACTGCTTGGTACCCGCAGCCCGACCCGTGAAAGTCTGCCAGAGCTGCTACTCAAGCTACGGCAGACTGAGGGAAACTTACTTAAACATCTCCTCAGACCAGGTAAGAGTGTAAACACTGATACGTTTTCTGTATCTAAACCCTAAATCCTAAACAGTGTGAGTGAATAAGTAGAACAGGCCGCGGAAGTCTCATGATCACGAGTCTTGTGGTGTGACCACTTTTAGGAAGCAAGAATTAATGATAACTCTCCATCTATACACGTCCATCTGCTACAGCTGAGTATCTGTCACATCAATATCGGATTATTCGCTATTTTAGGATGACTTTTGTCTTTGTATCCTCAGATGGGTCCAAGTAATGAGAGCTGCAGGGACATCCTTTTGCGCAGTGACCGTCTGATGCTGGTTCCTGAGCTTTACAGCAACTTAAAGGGCCTCTGGGACAAATCAAACTGTGACAGTAAGTCCCCTGGAGCTACATCTGGACAGAGTTCTCTGCCTATAAGAGAACATGTGTATTATATATGTCAACCTGTAGCCCCCGTAGCTCCAAAAGCAGTTAGGTGAGAGTGAGGTAAGATATTTCATATTGGGGATCACAACATCAAGGCAATCATAGTTATGTCTCTAACTAGTGTATCTGCATATTTCAAGATGTTGTGCATCCCTGCAAACCAACAGAATGAGTGTAAACATATCTTACCCTGTGTCTGAGGTAAGTTGACCATAGGAGCGGGGTAAGTTGAGCCGTATCCCTACTACTCCACCCCAGCCCTCCCTCACCTTCTCTCTGCCTAAATAACAGTCACTTCTTCACATTCATGTGTATTTTTATATATTATACGCTATTCAACTGGTGCAATAATTCTTTTCATTATTATTGGATATAACTGCTAAAAAGCTGTTTTGTAAAAAACATTTTAACATGAGAATGTCTTTCAGTGATTCAGAACATCCACAGCTGTATTTTTAAAAGGAAAAGAAACACATTTCAACAATCTGAACTGAAACTCTGATCCTATCATCAGACTCTTTTACTTACTCACTTGAGCCACTGACTCAACTTAGCCTAGAACTAAGATTATGACTTTATTAGTCACCTAAGCTAAAATGGTGGACTTTTATACTAGGTTTTTGACCTGATGTTGTAGCTCATAGATACCACAATTGATGTATAAAACAAATTTAAAATGATCTTTTTTGGTCCGAACACAATTCTAATAAAAATTACGACAGACTAAATTCACTTTCAAGAGTGAAAAATGTTTATTTGGAAATAAATGTCTAACCCCTTCACCCATGTGCTTCTAACCTTCACAGACTCCACGAATTGATGCCCATCTCCTAAATATTTGGTCACATGATCAATTTCTTTTACTATTTCCAAGCAACAGGGGGTGGCTCAACTTACCCTTTGGCTCAACTTACCCCACTATCCCCTACCTCTGTATGTGTGCAGGTGCAAACCACCAGATAATAGTGAAAGGGGCTTCAAAATATCCAGAGTAACGTCATCAAGCATGCTTTCTGGAACTCAGGCACCATAAAAGCAACATATAAACCAAAGGAGTCTCTCACAAATAATTCAGCATCCAAACAGTGTGGTTTAATTTCCTATAATTCAACTAATTCAATAATCTTATTATGTTATTTTGTTAGCTCCAGTATGTTCCTTCATCCACATTTTCACTGAAATGTTACACTAAGCCTGAGCTCACAAAACCTTACCTGACTTTTCACAAACAAATTCAATGAGACTTGATCATGTATGACTTGAAGACAGGTGATTAGTATTTAAGAAGCCAGATAATACTGTCATATGTCTGAGTTTGTTTATGCTTCAAAACTGATGGTTGTTTTATTCACCCCCCCGGCAGACTGCATCACTGAAGGATATGAAAGTCTTACCAATGACACGCTGTACTTCATGAACACTCTCAATCACACCCTCTCCTGTTTTGAGAAGTATTCACCGGTATGCCCTTGATTACTCAATTGCAGTCATCTGTTTTTAGATTGTGTAAGAAAGCTGAGTTCTGTTCCTTTCTCTATTTTTCTCTCACAGGGGAACCATACAGAGCTATGCAAGAGCTGTAAGACTGCATACAGTCAGCTGAACGAACTGTACAGCGGGATGGAGAGGAATAAGACAATGTGTATTGACATAGAGGATGCGGTATGTTTGTAATACACAGAATTGTTGATAGATAGGAGAGGAAAAAGCTGCTCCACCTAGAGGAATTAAGACATAAAAGGTGTAGCTTTTAGGTTGTTTACATAACATTGTCTAGAAATAATTGTTGACAAAGTTGTTAATTGGATTTATTTGTTTTACAAGACATTTACTAGCTGTTTTCAGCTGAACTGGCAGTTGAGCTTTTTTTTCACTTTACTTTCATCGGGTATAAACAAACGCAACAAAAACAAATGCATATGAGATACACTTGCATAAAGTAATGGGGTAGAGGTCTTGTGCATGAGCTGCAGAGTGGACAGCATTCCTGCAGTGAAATATACAAACTAAACTGCAGACTGAAGTCTCTGAGCACAGAGCAAAAAAAATTAAGGATAATCCATGTGATGAATATACACACATAGATGAAAAAGAACATCATTATAGACTACAGCAAAACACTTGTGGGGCTTATCTTTCAATCCTGTCATTAGCAGCATGTGGAGTCAAAGATCATATATTAGATCATTTAGTGCGCTAGACATAGGTGATTGCAGCAGATTGTATACCTTACTGATGATAACACACCGCATGAGAATGACAATTACACAGACTCCTCTGTGTAGTGTTATTATAAACCTTTACCTTAGCTTTCCAACTTCAACTCTTGGCTGTTATTTCCTCTAATCTGGGCATTCAGATCCATGTTTATTAATACTGAACATTAGCTTGATTGGTGGGACACCCTCATGTTGTTTCACATCAAGTTGTCAGTTTCAGCACATATGTAAAGTAATGACTTCAGAAGTTACAATAGTGTACAAATTTTTAAAATTTATTTCACTGGGTTTTCACTCTGCAAGTCGCATGCTGAAGAGGACTTAGAAAAAAAAACTTGGTGTGATGATATGTGATGTTGTTCCAGAAGTTTCTGAACACATCTTATGACTGTCTTCAGAATGTGCTTTTTTTTACTCTACATTTAATAGTATAAATTTATACACATCGTAAAATATGCACTAACCTATGTTACAGTATATTTGTACATTAAGAAATGTTCTTACATTAAGTATAGAAAAATAACAAACCATATGGTGTTATTCAAAGCAGCTCATTCCACCAGTGTAGGTTATAAGGTGTGGCTACACATGTTAAGAAAAGTTTTATTTTTAACTCGTGCTAAAATATAAAAAACAAACATGAAACTGAATGTGTTGCAGCTCTTGATGACAACTTGATTGGTCTGAATGCAAGTTTGGTTTTTAGGTGAATATTTTAACTGCTTTGATATAAATTAATGTTCTTTGCCTTGGTTTAATCCAGCCACAAAATGTGTCAGAATGCCCAATTTGACAAATGGAAAACTAGATACTCTTTGCAAGACGAATGGACAACTAGGCTTAAACAGTGTGATCATCAATGCAAGAAAAAGTGTGTTTTGGTGCAGAATTACTCTCCTGGATTCTCTCCTTTGCAACAACAAATGTGTCTGATTAAACACAGCACTTGAGGAGGGAGTTAAATTAATAGCAACCCCGTTCAATAATTGGGGTCAGAAGAAGTTTATGTTGCATTTGTCTGTTTGCCTGCAGATGAACATGACCCGCAGACTGTGGAGTAAGAAATTCAATTGTTCGTTCCCCCGCAAGGAGACGGTGCCTGTCATTGCCGTGTCCAGCTTCATGCTCTTTCTGCCCATCATCTTCTACTTGAGCAGCTTCCTTCACTCAGAACAAAAGAAACGCAAGCTCATACACCGTGAGTAACCAGCTTAATTCGCCTATTGTCACACACACAGATTTTTTGACGGGGTTTTGGGGTCTTTGTGGAGGGGGACGGAGGCTTGACTGACTGTGATATTTTGGATGGAGGAGTGGGGGCTCAAGGTTCTAAAGCATAGTGGGGTTGCCTTCTAAAAAACCTGTGGGTCATAGAGAGTTTGGAGGATTTATTTTTGTGTGTGTTGAAGTGTGATAGTTGGCTTTGGTTTAGTTGGTGGGTGAATCAGGATGGGGGGTGGGTAAATAGCTTCTGATGGTCAAGGGCAAATTGAGCCTCGTGCAGCAACAACTTTGACCAAGAACCACTCATTCCAACAGATATGTGGTTCCAGATTGAAGTCCCTGGTATTAGAGAGAGAAAAGAAAAAGCATCACTAGAGAATTAAAAATCTGACAGATAAATATAAGTTTGAAACTTTGATATGTCACAACAACAAGTGAAAAAAAGAGTCACACTCCAGAAATAATTGTTAATAGAGTATCAAAAATTCACATCTCTTGTGAGGAGCTTTTAAGTTGTTATACAACAGGCTCACATGAATCCCAACGCCTCTTTATAACAAGACCATCAGCAACAAGACATAACATTTATTTGGCTGGGTATTCAATGATGTGAAAAATAGTCCTCTGCAGTGGCAGTCTTTGTTTACATTTACATTCTGTGTTTAAACAGCAAAAAACTCTTGAATTCTTCAAAAACGAAGAAAGATAAGATAGTTTTGTTTAAAAAAAAAAAAAAAAAAAAAGAAACCTTAAACATGAATAGAAAAATGGAAGCAGCGAATAGATAAGATGGACAGCTTTCAGTACCGAGGTGCAAAAATCAACACAAACCAAAGTTTTCACTTTCAAGAGCTTTGACCAAAATTTTGACTGTATTTGATCTTTGGCTCAGAATTCTTCATGCAGGTGAATATCCAGAACTTTTTACAGGAATGAGATTTTTATTTTAGTTTCAATCGTAGTGATAAAAAAAGATTTAGGAAGACATTATTTTTCTCAATTTTGTGTTATTTTCTAGCGTTTGTGCACCAATTAAAATGCTTTCAAACATGAATAATCTTGTTAAATTTCACAACTCTCAGCTCTGTTCCCTCAGCACTGTTTACACAAACTGCAGCCTTTTTCGAAGCATTCATCAGTTACATGGACACTTTACTTGGAAGACTCAGCTGAAAGTGTAACAGGTCAAAACACTTCCAGGAGCACGAAGTACCAGAGCATCTGTGTCAGGACATCAGCTCTCAACCCCACCCCTGACTTTATTCACAAATGATCATTCTTTTCAACAACTTTTACTTTCTTTGTTTTTTATTTTTAACTATGAATGTCTTGGTTGAGGGTCAGCCCAAGAAATCGCTCACAATAAGTCTGTTTGTTTTTCAACTTTATAAGACTTATAAATGATAAATCTAAGGATTGGCTGTGGACTGCAGAGCTTCCCAGAAAATAAAATAAAATAGATAAAACTCCTCAATTGTGTCTGACAGTTTAGCATCACCTACTGGCTCACTAACCATTAATACACCTCTTTTTATCATCAGACTAAGAGCCTGAATTTCTATCAAAATCAATCTCACTGATAAGTGCTTTACAGTATTACATTAGTGTGTTTTTATTTTAGAATGATTATCACCATTGATAAATTGTATATTAAACTGTTTTTATATACACCATTAAAAGTCTCCTCACCTCAAAGTAGACCAGGGTAGGAGGCCATATGTTGCATTAAAGTGCTACTACATGCTAACAGCTCAGTCTTGCTACACCTCCATGGTGTCGTCAGACTCAAATATGTGACTTGCAGAATAATGTGAATGCTCTGTGTCTTTGCAGCCAAACGGGTCAAGTCATACTCCAATATAAACATCCAGGACAAGCAGAGCTGAGGAGGGGAGAGGTGATGAAGGAAACAGAGGGTGGCCTCTTTTTTTTCTTTTTGAAGTTTTGACCCTACAGAAGAATCGACTCCTGACCATTTTGTGCCTGAGGTTTGATTGACTTCACTGAATGTAGAAGACTCGGCTGCAGCTTTTCCTGTTCGATTCCTTTCAGGAAGCCGTGATACCAATCAGTATTAAAAGACTCCAAGGATCTGGATGAATGAAAAGGAAAGTAAAATGCTCCAATTTTAAATTCTTACTTTCACATCCCTTAAACCTTAAAAAAACTGATAATTTATTGAAAGATGTTAAAACTGATTTTCAGAGATTTCTAGCACAAACACACCTCCTCCTTGTGTTGTTCTTTATCAGCGTTGTTTTGTGAAATGTGGATCTCCATACAGCGGACCAAAAGTACTATATATTGTGAACAACTAATCAGGTATTGGTTCATATTTCTTCACCGTTTGCTTCTAAATCCTCACACAAATCCCAGCCTTACTGCCTTTACTCATTAACAATCACAGTCTTCATCCTACAGTCTAAGTCACACAGCCGTCAAGAGAAAGAGTGAGTGAGCCTGAGTGTGTGTGCGCGTGTGTTCTATTTATGGGTTGAGAAATGTTTTTTTCTGTCTCTAATGTACAAATGTCCCAAAAAGAGCTGCAAAAAGGAAGCACTTGATGTCCATTAGCGGTGACATGTATCTGCTGTAAGAAGACGACAGGGGGTAGGAGGTAGGGGGTGGGGATGGTGTAAATAAAAACATAACACATATACTGTAAGAGCACTCCAAAGTAGCACACTGTGATGTTACCTGTTAGTCCTCTTTTTCCCTGTGGTTGCATTAAGCTTTGAATGTGCTTTGTTGTGGTTTTCCTCTGATGTTTAACTTAATTTGTTAAGGGTTTCTGACCGCTCATCATGCTGATGTCTCCTCTATTATGAATTATGAAGTGATGAGTAAGCCTAATAGAAATGCATTTGCTGGAAAGGCATTTTAAAACTAACTCTGAATTCATAAATAAAGGTTTTTGTCAGAGACAGCCTGTAGATGCATTTGTTGTTATTTAACCAATTTTTGCTAATCCTCAATTTGGATAACATGTTCCTTTGACTCCAGAGCTCCACTGTTAACATTTTACACGCATTAATTTACTTATACATCATTAATCTTTGAATGTTGTACCTTTTGAGGTGAGCTTTAATGCCCCTGGGGAATTTGCTGCAGTCAAAGAGCATTAAAACTAAGCCATCAGAACAGGACTAAAAAACTGGAATCCACAATTTGTGATGTTCTTCAAGATGCAAGTTAGGAATTAAACTGTTAAAATGATAACGTTAGACAAATATTGATCATCTACAACTGAAATAATGCTTTAATGACAATATCTCTGTTTCACTGAAATGTAGGATTAAATATGATTCTTAAAGAGCCAGAGCAACTGCTTTTGCTTTTGGTGCTTTAAGTATTTATTAAATGTTTGAACCCCTTTTTGTGAGTAATTGTGTTGGTGCTTATGGGTACATGTGGATTTTTATCATTATCTTTTATTTAACCAGGTTAGTCCTTCTGTGATTAAAAATATCTTTCAACAGAGACCCAGTCAAGACACAGACCTACACAGGGAACCACAGCACAGTCTACCAGCATTGAAACAAACAATAAAAGAACCTATCTTACAGTCAATTGTGCACCCAGGTAAGCCAAAAACAATTGATAAATAATCAATTTTTTTTTTTTCATTTTAGATTCAAAAACACTGAAAGGCACCAGCTCCTCGTGTTTCAGGTCCTTCTGTAATAAACATTGTCTCACTTTATGTATTAGCTTTTTGGACAGAGAGAATAAAAAAGTTAAGGGTCAAACACTTTTCTGTGTGAGAAGAACACACAGACAGTGAGGTAGCAGACCACAAACTTCCTCACAAATGGAGGCGTTTTGACGTATCAGCCTAATATAGATAGTGTCTCACTCAACAGCAGCACGGCTTGCAGTTGTGTCTATAATGAGTACATGTTGTATTAAAGCTGTTTCTTCACACAGGAATGGCCCTTGTTCTCAGGTTACGTGGCCTTGTGTTGATCTTGCAACAAGGTTTTTCCCTCCGTCATTAGCAGCTAATCTAAATGTGGGATAAAGATACTTGGCCGAATAATCGCAGCAACACATCCGTTAAACTCCTTTGGCTTTTTGGTCTTGTGGAGCGCAGCCACTGCTGGCCATCAGCAGCTTTAAGAGCATTACGGAAATGCCGAGTCATATGATCCGGTTGCGGCCAGCAGCAGAGCCGCTAAAAACACGGCCTTTTGTCATCCGCGCTCGCGCGCACTGAAGGGTGTTGAGCGGCTCGTGCGCTCAAGAATGACAGCTTTGATTCCCGTTAAGCCTCGTTGCTTTTCTGAGGCACACCGGGGCCTTAAGCGGGGCTGAAAGTCAGAGAAAAAAGCCTCAAGAGAAGTGGACCTGAGGCCGCCACGTGAACCAGAGGAACGATGGAAAAACTGCAGTTCTTCCTGATCCCCCGAGTTATAGGCAGAGCTGGAAGTGCCATTAAGATATTACACTTATCATATTCGAGTTAAAAAGTACTACACTCTATATCAAGTCTAAACACAAACAATTTTGCTGAGGTGAGAGGCTTCTGGCTACAAGCCACTCTTTATGGAGACCGTCTACATGCTTGCTGTATCTGAACTGTATATTAAATCACTGCAACATGGTTGTAGATGAATGCAAACACGATGAGTCGATTAATCGTTTGCCAGTTAATGGCATTTGACCAAATCTGCCTCATATCAACATCCCTATAAATGGCCAAATGAAAAATGCATTTGACAGCATATAAGACTGACTGGCGTTTGATATAAATGATGTTGTAATGAGAAGAATAATGCAGTTTTAGAATTATTAGGTTAATATTTTTCTTGTTTATTTTTTACTTTCTCCCTATTTCAGATGGCTGGGCAAAGATTCACAAGTCACTTGCCAAGTCAAATACTGCTCTATTTATATCAATATTCGTATATATATATATTTTTTCATTTATTAGCTTTGATTAGCATATATATATATGTGTATATATATATACACACACACACACAAGCTGTGCATGTATGAAGATAGTTACAACTGATCAGAGGTTTTTATTGCTGATACAGATAGAGGGACAGATACTAATGCCGATTATGAGAGAGCATGTTGGCCAATATATGATGCTGATATCAGATTGTAAGATTTTTGTGAACATATATTTTTTTATTTTGAACATATACAATAGTTTAAAAAGTATAGATGAGAAACAAATAAGCTAAACTGTAGTGATTATTTTATTAAAAACTAATATAAATAAATGGATTTTCAATGAATCACTGGAAAGACACAAATGTTGGGTTGGGCTGATATTGCTGTCAGTAATACAAATCCCATTACATTACAATATAAAAACACAAGTTGATGACTGTTTCGGATGTGATTTGCTGTTGATGGAAAGATGTGTTATTTTACTAGGTAAGATAGTCAGCCTTGTGAAGACTGATGCTCATCAATGCTGATTATGTCAAAATATCATTAATCGGTCCAATTTGTCCATCCCTATTGAAAATAGCAAAATACACATTTCCATGCATAGTGCAGAGATGTGCTTTTTAATTCTCTTGCACTTTAAATTTTAAATATGTGATATTGCACCCATGTTTGCACGCCAGTTTTGCAAGAGGAAGAGGTGTGGTGGGGGACCTGAAAACAAAGTAAGACAGAGATTTTGTTTCCTTCTACAGAAATATATCCTGGAAACTGCGAAAGAAAACCCAGTATCCATCTTAATACTCAAGGGAGTACATTTTGCACTTACGCAAGTGCCATTTCAGTCACTGTGAGACATTTTCAAGTTGCCTGTATGAAAATTAATGTAAGATTTAAACTAATAAGCGACACCATGATTACCATGACATTTCTCTAACAATGACGTTACATAAAGATAGCATATTACATAAAGATATACACTAAAACATGCCAGCATTGCAAAAAATTAAAATCTAAGCAAATGCTAATATCTTATTACCCTTGATCTAAGCCACACTGACCAAACATGGATCTTACTTTCACCTAGTACAAGCCTATCATGAAGACCCAAATGACTGCTTAATTAAGGCCTTAATAACTTTATTTCTGAATAAGGTTTTTTTTTAACTTTAGTATGACATGCTTCTAGAAACTTGTCCAAAAATGTTGCTTTCTGCAGTGGCAGCTGTTTTTACTTACCACATTCAATGAGGGATATTTTGACCGGAAATGAGATGAATACACTTGACAAAATGAACATTTTTGCAGCGAGGAAGCATCCTCGTGTTTTATTTTACTGCTGAGCAGAGGTCAGCAAGTCTTCAGCTAATTTATTTTCTTTTTGTAAAAATGCATTTTATTAGCATAAAGATAGCCCATTGGAAGCAAAAGGCACACACTCTTTGATGCTTATTCAGGGTTTCCTCAGGAAAGAATAAAGTAACTGATGAGAAAATTGCAGTACAAAGTAGCACCATGCAGAACTCAAATACCTCTTAACTGTAGCTACTTATTCTATCACTGACTGTTCACTGACCTTCCATATTTTGCTACACATTAATGACTATAATAACATATTCAGATGATAAGTGTTGGTCATAATAGTAATCAATTATCTAAAAGCTCCAGTGGTGGTGATGCAGCTGTCACATGTTATGCGCTTTCTTCTTTCTGCACATTAAAATCAATGCACTGCTTAAATAATCATATCAATACAAGCTCATTTTGGGTAAAACTGATACTTCAGTTGAGCAGCTAGAGGCCAAAAATGTGCAGGGTGAGTAATTTTAATGTTTTTAATCCAAAAACAGATTTGTAGTTTTCTCTCCTTTGGTCCCTTAAAAGGTTGGCAAGCAAAGAATTAAATATCTGGTTTATTTTCAATTTGATACTGTGTTAAGAAATAAATATGGGATGATGAGAGTTTCCCTCCACTGCAAAAAGAGCTTTCCTTCCTCTTCATAATGTATATTCTTTGCACAGCCACGGTATGTGTGTTTGTTTTGGTAAGTTGAAAAGAATAATGGGGGCACTTTATATTTTTCCTAACTGACCTGACTACAGTCAGTAAAAACCCCTGCAGTCCAGCAGTAATAAGGGCCAAATGCCATGTATAATTACTGTAGACCTAATCCACTCACAAAGAGCTTTGACAGTCTAAAATGACTTGGGCCATAATTCTTCTGTGAGCGTGTCAGTTTATGTGGTAGAAATTAATATGATTTTGTAAAGCGACTCCCGTCCCGTCCTGTGCTGGACTGCCTGCTCCACTTCTCTGCTGGATTAACAAGGTGGAAAAATGTGCTGAGGTCTGTGTTAAAAACAATGAAAATCTCAGTCATTGTGAGCAGACTTTGCACCAAAAACACAAAATGACAAAAGACATAATGACATTAGCCTTCAACCTCATTTAGCCTGCCCTCTGAGTACTGTATTATCCAGTTTAACTGGGCACTTAAACTGTTTCTACACATTTCCACGGGGGTGTTTTTTCCTCTGTATTCATGTGTGAATGCACAGGATTTTGTACATTAAGAATAAGAATAAGAAGAACTTTATTTATCCCTGAAGGGAAATTCAATATTTATGTATTACACTTCTTTATGTATTGATTGAATTTTGTTGCAAAGTTGCAATCCAAATCCTAGACTCCTCCAGTTCTAATAAATGCAACTTTTTCTTCATTTCTTGAAGGTAGAGTGAAAAGTGAAATGCAAGCCAAAACTCACTTAAAAAGATGAGAGTTTGAATGAAATACGATCAATTCTGGGTGGAATAACTTGACAAAAATGGAGAAATACCTTCACACGAATGCAGACAATTATCTGAAATCAAAAGAGCAACTCTTTCCTCCATCCTGAGCTCTGAGCTGCTGTAATGTGCGAGAGAGTTAGTTGACTTCTTTAAAGCTGAGCGGGTCACAGAGCAGGAATGTTGAAGAACAACCCTGATATTTGAGAGGCTGAATGTTCACACAGACGTTTCTTCTTCTGTGAAATACAGTCAGAAGGGTCTCCTTTGCAGGGACCCTGAAATCAATTTATTTTCTGCAACAATTATTCAGCCAACGTATGAGAGATTTTTATTTTTCCTTTGCTGTAAAAGCCTCTTTGTCTATGTTCATGTGTGCCTTCCTCCTGTCCCTCACTCCCTCTGAATAATATTTAGAGGTTTAGAGGTAACATGCTGATCCTGTTTGCAGTGGTTGCTCCTGCAGATGACAAAAACATACTTTTTCACAAGTAACCTTGAGGCAAGGCTGAAACGTTTCATACTTGATGGAAGAGTAAGGGGGATGCTCTTCATGTTGTTTCTGAATCTGGCCTTCAGTTTTTCATTTATTACATTTAATTCTTCTTAAATGACTGCTTTGTTCTTCAACAAGGTCCTGACCTCCTCCAGACAAAATGCCACTGAAATTTCTGCTGTCCTCCAAAATCATTCGTCTTTTTCTTCCTTTCTTTTTTTCTTTAACAGAGCATCCCCCTGAATGTCTCCTCAGTTATTAAGAAACTGTTAGTTAAGACTTAAGTAGTTATGCAACCCCCCACCACCAACAGCACTCTAATCTGTCAGTTAGTTAGGCTCAGATTATGCACCTCTCAACCCTGCAGCGATGAATATGATGCTTTGTTGAACAGGGAGTAAACATATGCCCTTCTGCACACACACACACACACCCGCTCCAAGAGCATATGCAGAGTGAATGAGGCTTATTATACACCTGTGAGAGGGGTCAAAGTCTGTCAATCCCTGGCTTATGGTATTATGATAGATTATAGAATCACTCTCTAATGGCAGTCATTCAGTTTGTAATCTCAGCAAGCTTGATGCAAAAGCACTCAGCGTTCTAGCTAAGGGCCTGTCGAAAAAAAGGCCTCCTCCTTTATTCATCGCTTTACTTCCCCCCTCTCACAAAAGGTCTTATGACAAGTCAGCTGTTGGTGACATCACAGATGCTGGATCAGATGTCAGAAACCTTTGCTGGCTGACTTACATCTATTGTGGATCAACAGCAAGCAGGGCCACTTGAGGCCAAAAGAGCGGCAAGGTGCCCACAGGAGGGAGAGGAGAGGGAGAGGGGGAGCGTGAGGGCCAGGGTGAGCTCTGCCAACATGCAGGGACAGGAGAGGTCGTGGGGGGCACCCCTAAGGGCAGAAACATCTGACCCGTGTCTGTGTTTGTCTGTGCGAGCAACTGAGGGAGCCCATCTTGCCATCAGCTTGAGGAGACGTTAATCATCAGTGAGGAGAGTGTGTGTGTGGTGGTTTGAATACGTGATGAAGACTTTTCTGTTTTTAGAAAGACACAAGCATGTCTCATAAATCTGTTCAAGTCTAACGAGTGCCTGCTATCAAAAATAAAACCATTCAAGAAGATTAGTTTGTGAAACCTGAGGAGAGTTTTGATCACAACACATTGGTGCCACCTAAAGTCAGCACCTGAATACAACATTGAAGGGATACAAAGATCTCTCTTTCTCTGGTTCAGTCTGCACACACTTTAGTCAGCTGTGATGGCAACTCAATTATTATGTTTGAAGCTAGTTTGCTTACACAATTTATCAATACTTTTTCTTTATTTCTTAATACGAACTCTTTTCTAAGACTTGTTACAAACCCTCTGTCTATCGGTTTCTGTGTTTTTATCAAGCATATCTTTTTTGCAGGGGGTAAACTCACTTTGCAAAATATATATATATATATTTTTTTAAACATTTATCTTGGTTTTGAATTTTTTTTAGCATCTTTTCCAATAAAAAAATGGGACAAAGTCCATGGTGGTCATCTACTAGGTCTAACTTGCCACTCTCTTCTGCTGTTGGCTGGAAAATTCCATATATGACTTCATGATAATGTTATCTTTGTTCAGTTTCCTTTTATTTAGGTCATCTTTAGACTCATATCTCTGTGTATAGCCCAAATGTCAAGCTGCTAATGTAGCCTTGATCCTTTTTCTTTCACCCGAGTGCTGCTTAAGAGTATTTAGCCTAATTATTAAACAACTGTCAAAAGATTTATATTAATCTTCATCAAAAGAATTTTTTTCTTTTTACTTTGTTTCTTTTATTTATTTATTTATTTTTTGTAGGACGACAAAAATGGAAAGACAACATCAGAGCCACCAGACAATCCAAAACCCACCCTAAAGTGATATTCAAGCAGTCACTCAGACAGCCACAAGATGGCAGCACAGAGCCACCACAGACTATTTGGGTTTTACTCTGTGCTGCTCTTCATGCTGTGTAGAATCACTTACTGGCTATATGCACTGCTCCATTACTTTCTGAATTTAAGGCAGCTCCTTTATTTCCTTTCTTATATTATTGGATAAACTGATTAATCCAGGTGTGTCTGAGTGGTCACAATGATCAGTCATACCTGGATTAATCAGGTAGTCCAATATTGTAAGACAGGAAATAAAAGAGCTGCCTTAAGTTCAGGAAGTAGTGGAACTGGGCATTAGAGCCCATTAGGTTGTTTAGCACGTTAAGGCTTGCATGTACACCTTGACTGACATATGTCATCCAAGGAGTCACGATGCAGAGTCCAAATATGAAAAATGGGTAACTTATGTCAGTCAAAAAAGTTTATTAAAAAAGTTGTTGAAAAATCGCGAGACTTGCGAATCGGGAGTAGTGAAAATGACCGTCAATCAAAAATAACAAAAAATAATTCCGAATCCTTGTTGTCGTTTATTTCTCTTTATTTAACGCTCTGCAAACCAACCTTGGAGATCCGAGCTTGTGGTTGGCACTTGAAAGCAGCACTGGTCGCTCTGTCGTCATAGCAACGTTCATCAAACAGAGCAGCCACACTTCGTCCACACAGTATTAAAATATTTGGGTGTGAAGGTTTCAAACTTCAAACTGTGAACATGGAAGAGTTTGGTAAGGATCCAGAGGAGGCGCCTGGACCTGAAAATCAGCAGGAAAGGTAAGTATTTAACGTTAATTTTTGTGATTTTAGCATTAGCAATTATGATAGTATACGGATTTGTCTCCTTTGTAGTCAGCTAACTTAGTGTTTATCTCTAGGTCCTCCTTACAGAGTGGTGAGGCAGATGAGGAGGTCCATGAGGACGTGAACGAGGAGCCCCACAACCAGCAGCCTGAAGATAAGAAGGTGGAGGAGAGTGAAAAGGTTTGACCTTAAGGTTTCAGTAAGCAATCTACCTTAAATTTAACACTTCTAGGGGCCTCTTTGTTTTTGGTTTGGGACTAATAAACAGAATTAGTAAGAATAGATCAGTGAAACCAATAAGAACTTAAAGCTCCTGTCAGCCTTCAGACTGACATGAATGCTGATACCCTTTAATGGCTTCAAAACCAGACCACTACAAGCAGAATTTGTAACAGCGATGTAGTTTTTATAGTAATTTAATACATACCATTAGTTAGCACACACACAAACATAAATTCACCAGGAGTCATATTTGAGATATTTCAAATTAGCAAGCGTAGGCTTTCAGTCAGAAAGGGGGACAAGTATAAAAGAAGAAGTATTAAAGACTGGTAGATCTGTCAAAAATAGCTACATGTCCAGAGCCGGCCCAAGGCATAAGCAAACTAAGCGCCTGTGTAGGGCCCCGCCGCCAGTAGGGGGCCCCCAAAACAATAAAAAATAAAATAAAATAAATAAATAAATAATGATGATAATAATAATAATAACAATAATAATATTTTTTTTGCATGAATGAGTGATGCTTTCTGTATGATCAAATATATATTATTGTAAAAATAAAATAAAGTAAAAACATTTTAGTGCTGCTGCTGATGTAGGCCTATGATTCTCACCACTGAAATGTCAAAGCTCCACAACTGTTATGTGCTTCCTGCTGTGCAATGTGCACAGAGCATCCAAAGTGCAGGTAGTTGTGGGGCAAAAAAATGTTGCAAAAAAGGACATATCCTTCAGGAGCAGAGAAAAGAAAGAGGAAGAAGAGAAAAATCGCCAAGATAAAGGTATGTTTGCATAGATTTGTGAAGGTGTGTGAATGATCAACAATCAATATTATTGGCAGAAATAGAGGGCCCCTATAACAAGTTTTGCATAGGACCCCATTGAGGCTTGGGCCGGCTCTGTACATATTATAGTGAAATCATGGGCTGCTGTTTTTCTCTGGTGCAGGTTCCTGAAATATTCCTTGACTCACATTTACAGAGGTGTTTGAAAATGTTTAAAAACGGCCCCTCCTTGTGTTAGATGGTGCTTTCTCAGAGGATCCTCACCCTGCAGAGAGAACTGCCAGAGCAAATAAGAAACATCCAAACTGCAGCCGATGCAAAAGAGTCAATGCGAAGAACAGAGCAGGAGAAAGCTTGCAGACTCAGGTTGATATTTTTCCTCTGCTCTCCTTACTTCCTCTTTTCAAGTTTCATCTTGTATCATTTTATTCATGGCTAAATTTACTTAACGTCCTTATCTTTGCCCGTTTGTTTTCCTCCCCTCCTGTTTGCCACGCTCCTGTTTGGGCTTTCCCTTTGGTAGATTGGAGCTGCTGGAGAATGATGTGAAATCCAGCCAGGAAAAATTTGGAGAGATCATCGGAGAGTGGTCAACAGCCAATCAGAAAATAACCCCCCAGGAGCTGCAGGAGCTGCTGAACAACCAGCAGAAACTCTCTTCTGCTCTCTTAGATGACAAAAAAAGAGTCATAAATGAGCTGCAGCAGGTACATTTATCTATCTATCTATCTATCTATCTATCTATCTATCTATCTATCTATCTATCTATCTATCTATCTATCTATCTATCTATCTATCTATCTATCTATCTATCTATCTATCTATCTATCTATCTATCTAAGCTTTTATGATTGTCTGAAATGTTATCAGGAGCTGAAGGTTGGAGATGATCGCTATGTGAAGGACCTGAGGAAACACGCAGAGGAGCTGGGCCTGATGATGGAGCGTGTGGAGGACCAAATCAAAACCCTGAAAATGGCTTACAGGGAGGAGCTGGCTCACATTCAGGTTGAAAACTAATGCTTGACTTTTGTTTTTTGGTTGACACTAGTCAGAGGGAATCTGCCCATCAGAGTTAACTGTAACCATTTCTCTGGTTATCTTACATGTCTTGAAGCACCACTAATACCTTTTTTTACATAAGCCTAGCTCTTTGGTTCTCGGCCACACACCTGCAGAAGTCTCATCCCTGTCATGGATTTAGACTGCCTGTCTTATTTATGCTACTGTTGTTGCTGTCCATTAATGGTGTCGCTTCTGTTTTTGGCAGAGAATTAATCAGCAGGAGAGTGAAGTCTTGCTTACAACGGACAAGGCAGAATGGGAGCAACGTTTGAAGGCACTGTGGGACAAAGAGGTCGGGATCTCTGAGGAAACTAAAACAACAAGATCATCCACCTCTGTATAACATGATACAACATCTGATTCTCTGTTTTCAGCTGGACAGGCTGATGCAGAGGCAGGAGAAGGTGGAGGAGTACAACGAAAAAGTTGAAGATGTAGTATTGGAGACCAGGGACCAGTTCAACGATAAGCAGTTGGGGCATAATGAAAAATTAATGGTCAGAGCAAATACCATTTTGTACCAACATCATTTTACCCATCAGCTCTTTTGTTCTATGACGTATATTCGATGAAACAGCTCTCCTCACTCAGAAAAGTCTGACCACTGTCTACTTAAAAAAGTTAAGACAACAAATGACACTTTATATAATTAAATAGATTTTAATAACTTCAACTTTTTTCAAAAATGATTGATTTAATTAAGTCAATTTAAACAATTTGGCACAACTTGTCTGGGGTGGAGGTGTACGCCGATAAAAACAAATAGTTTCCACTGAGTAGCGTTTATTAATTTTTTTCAACATTGTTGACTTAACTGATAAAATATAATTAAATTCTACTCAGCGATTTTCAGCTGATATTATTCAAACAAAAATAAATCAATTCACTTGATAAATGTTTCAAATTGGTTTAGATCAACATAATGATATACCAAACTGCACAGTCATTTTTTAAATGTATACGTTACTGGTATTTATTTTGTAAATATTAATTTAGCCTAGTCACACTTTTTAGAGTGCTTATAGAAACAACGTTCATGAATAAACCTTAAAGATTAGACAAAAGAGCCCAGTTCTAAGAGGTTCTGTTGTTCCCTCCGCAGGCTATGGTGAGAGAGCGTAAACAGCTTGAAGCCGCAAGCATGTCAACACAGAGAATACTGACTGTAATACCTAAGCCTGATGGTCCAGACAACCTGATCCAGAGGAAACTAAGACTTGTCAGGTAGAACAGACACCAAACACACAATTCCTGTTAACATCTGGTGTGAGTTTGCCCTCCTGGATGATGGATCAGTGGTGGACAGCCTTGAAGTACAGGTGTGTGTAGCTATACTTGACTTTGTGTTACTCTTTTGTGTTTCAGAAAAGAGATGTTAAACCTCAAGGCTCAGTATAGCAGCCAACAGAAATGTATCACGCAGATGAAGCGGCAGTTGACTGATCGGCGCAATCGCATTGTCCAGCAGCATGGACACACACAGAAGAAAATACAGTGAGTCAGACTCACTCTTTAATAATACTTGTCCAAGTGATGATGTGAGGTTTCTTATTTTTGACACATGAATCGTCCGCTCTTCTGCAGGCACTTTGCAGTCGCTGATGTTAAGAAATTTGAACAGATGTGGTTGATGATTGAAGATGAGGTGAAGCAACTAGTGGAGAGGGTTTTGGTTTTAGACTCAATAATCTACAAACAACATCTCGGCTTGGCTTGGGAGCGACCTCACATGGCGTTCATGGGGCGAAGCGGTCTCATCCAGCCTCAAAAGCAGACACAGAGCCCCACCCACCAGGCTGTCACTCAGGTGATCCGCACTCAGGATTTACAGGGTAGTCAGAGGATGACGGATGCCTCAGTTGGGCCAATGCTGAAGACTGATGCCGAGAGCGTGACTACGGAGGTGCACAAGGCAGAGAGTGAAGGTGGTGCAGAGGTAGAGGAGAGGAAGTTATCCAATGAGGCGTTGAAGACAGTGATGGAGCTGCTGTGTGATGAGTTGGTGAGAAAACAAGTTTCAACATTCATGTCTATGAATTTCCCTTTTTTATTTAAATACCTCTTTATTCACTGTTCACTGCAGAGGAGGTAGTAGCTGCATGCTGGTCCTCGTTGCACCAAATGACCTTTTATGTGCTCAAACTAGGAGCTGTGGTCAAAAGTCAAAAGTAACCAAATAAGGACCCAGCAATGGACCCTGACATGATGTGAATTTGCCCTTTTCCTCCTCTCCACCTTTTTTTTTTCTTCTTAAAATTATATAATCATTTATACATTCTGTATTATTTAGTTATCCATTTCTCTTTTCTTATATTTATTTACTTATTTATTTATCTTTGTATGTCTATTTGTTTATCCTGTGTGTTTTCTTTATTACTACAATGTGTAATGGGTATTTGCTATATATCTGCTGCATATGCAGCAATACCTAGGCATAATATTTTTATACATATATATATATATATATTTATTTATTTATTTATTATTATTTTTTTCTTTTCTACACCACTGATCTTGTCTCAGATACTGTTAAAAGTTGAAGGAAAAAAATCCAAATAAAAAGTTACAAAAAAATAAAATAAAAAGCAAACAGTTCTCAAGGTTTCTTGCCTGTGTTAATGTGCCCGATGGCTGATGGAATAAAACTATTTTTTTACCGGTTGGTTTTACAGGCTGGTACCTAAAGCCTCCTGCCTGATGGTAGCAGCTGAAACTCAGCATAGAGAGGGATGGAACCATCATTTAAGATGGAGCCAACTATTCTCTGTAACTGCTTAGTATACAGGGATGGTGGGTAAAGTTGGGCCTCTCCAATCAGCCTGCTCGCCCATTCCACTAATCGGTTTAGGCAGTTTTTGTTTTGAAGAGACAAGTTTCTTCCATATGGGCTTTGTGTTTTTGTTTAACACTTTCAGCAGGCTGGAGATGATTGAGTCTGTCAGAGTGTTTCATGACAGCACACAATAGTTTAGGAAGCGTACAAAACTCAAACGGCTTATTCTAACCAACCTTCAGCAATGATTGCGTAGTTATCAGGTTGCCAAAAGAAATACAACCATCGAAATCTGGACAACCAAATCAAACCAAAAGCTCCATTTTTTTCTTTTACAGGGCTTCCTGTTTGAGGAGAAATTCCTGAGTCAGCTGGCCCCCCTGGAGGAAGAGGAGCAGGCTGTGATGAAGCTGAGCTCCCTCTTCTCTGTGAGTCAATGTTTGCAGTGCTTCAGTGTACTTTTGGCCCTAATAAGCAAACCCCAAACTGTCACCAATGTTGTTTTCTCCTCCAGGCTTTTGGCATCAGCAAGAGAGAGGTTCCCAGATTGGCTCAGGTCTTATTAAAGCATAAAAACCAGAAGAGATTGCAGACTGAGGTGAGAAGGGACACGGATGACGGGTGCAGTGGGCAATCATTGTTTCAGCATTTTCCTTAGAGATTTGTTTGCCTGCAGGATGTTTGTGTGGAGACAGGTAATTCCAGTGACAAGGCAGAAGACGCAGGGGCCAGCTGTATGAGCCATGTGACCTCTGAACACATGGATCTCAACCATTTGTTGCCGGCACTGAAGAGTTTCCTGGAGCAGCACATGAGGTCCAGGTAAGACCACGTTTCCATGCTAACATAGGCAGGAATGTGTAATTTTGAAGAGAAAATGAAGGTAAAGAAACGTTTATTTTTCTCTTTAAAGGGAGGTGCCAGCCAGTCAGAATCTCAGTTTCCAGTGTGAGGCAGTGCGGGACACTTCAGAGGATCAAGCTTACTGGGAGAGCATGAGCAATGTCATCTCTGAGGACAAAGTGAAAGTGTGGGAGGCTGCAGAGAGCAAAATAAAGCAGTACCAGTGAGTAACCATCACAGTAATACTTTATATAAACCAACCACTTACATCGAGTTAAGAGCACATTTATTAAACCTTGTAAATTTCTTCATAAGGCTTTTTATAGGGCAATCATATCTTTGCACTAAAATAATTACTTTTCTGTCTTCTTGTGTTCTCAGTGCAGAGCTGACAGAGATCTCAGAGCTTATCACAGAGACTCTGAGTCTGGAGCAGCAGAATGCAGAGCTAAGGGTGTTGCTGCAACAGTATCTACAGTCTATAGTGAGTGTGTGTGTGTGTGTGTGTGTGAATCTCAGTGTTGATAAAGTTTCTGACAGTTGTCACGCTGTTCTTCTGGTAATTATCAGTGAAAGGAAATAGGAAAAGAGAAAAACTGTGGGGTAATATGCAGGAAATACAAGTAAAGTTGTATTCTTTAATATAAGAAGTTTGTTTGGTATGATACTCTTCTATTCTCTTGACAGGTTTTCACAGATCTGGAGTCGTCATAACTTATAAGCGACATGGAATCAGCAGAACTTGGACAGCAATAAAAAGCCTGAAACTTATGATGGTATGAATGCTTATTTAACTTTCAGAGTTAGAACACTAAGTATCAACACCTGCTGCTGTACACCACGGTGCATACACATTAAACAGAGACATACAGAGGTTTTATCCAGCCATGTTGAAGAGTTTGTGGCTGAGCTCTGAGGGCACCGAGAAGAAGAGCAGGGCGAGGAAGAGTATGCCCAACACAGCAGCCAGCAGGAGCATACAGTGGAGCCTGTAGTTCCTCCAGACCAGGATACACAGCGTCCTCACCGGGCTCAGCAGCCATGACATGCTGCCTCTGGGGCGACTGTGCAGAGAGAGTCAGAATATAAAAGCTGTGTCTTTTATGTAAAGAGAAAAGAAAATGTGTCACTAAAAGGAAAAAGGACTCAAAATTCTGCTTCTACACCTCACACCCTTACACATTGTATCATCTCAATCTATAACCAGTCCAGCTTGAGTGCTTAAAGCAATTTTTCGGTGTAAATTTAAGTTAGGGTTAAAACACACTGTAACACCGAGTTAGACACCCCCTCAAGAGATGAATGTTGCCGACTGCTTGCTTCTCTAGTTATACCAACTTCAGCAATAACCGCACAACAGCAATACACAGCGGTCTACTTCTCCACGTGCAAACCTTAACTAAAAAGCCACTCTATAGCCACAAATAATGCTCAGAGCAGCACCTAACTTCATCAATAGTACATATAGGGTCCCAGCCATAGTACTAGCCATCAAACATCTTTTTAGCTTTGCCTGGTTTCTGTAGCAAAGAGACCAAACACAACTCACCCACTCTCCTCCAGCAGCCGTTTTTTTGTGAGGGAGCCCCGACAAGTCAATCCCATTGTGCAGCAGACAGTTTATGATTATTACCTCATGGAAATGCAGTCAGTCCGAAACACTGAGGCAGAAGAACTACCGCGTCTGCAGTGTGCATACAAGATACACAAGAACTCTGCCTGCATTTCACAAGAAGCATTAATCATAAATGTTCTTCCTTGAGCTGTGAAACTCCGCTGCACTCATTGATAGACTCGTCAGGGCTCCCCCACAAACAAGCAGCTGCTGGAGGAGAGTGTGTGAGTTCAGTCATTACTTTAGTTGGTATAACTAGAGAAGCAAGCAGTCAGCAACATTCATCTTTCGAGGGGGTGTCTAACTCGGTGTTACAGTGTGTATGACCATTACTTAAATTTACGCTAAAATATCCCTTAAAACCTCGGATTTGCTCTCCACCTATATCCACAATTTCCTTGAGGTCAACTATAGCGAGATATCTGTCTAAAGTCACAAGTCAAAGTATAACAATCCCAAATATTTAATTTCAATATCCAGATAAGGCAAATAGCCAATCATGGTTCAGGATTCCAGTGTGGTCAGTCAGACTCCAGAGGTGGACATGACCACTTTGGGGCTCTGCTACTGAACACAACACTTATTTTTGACCACTTAAGTAAGTGTAGCAAGTGTTATATAGAAACAGTGACTTTTTTTAAATCTCTGTATTGTTCTCTACAAACTTTCTCTCTTTTCAAGTGTTAATGAGCTCATTACTGCCTCTGTGGTTCTGTCAAGCAGTGAACTGGAGTCAGTCTCTAAGGAGGCTTGATCCTCAGCTCACTGTGAAACACCTCACTGTGTTGGTGTGCTTATGTTATCTGGTTCCTAGAAACTCAGATACAAAGCTGATTGTACATTTGTTTTTTTTGTTGTATTGTGCTAATTTAAAGGGGCCGAAAAAAAAATGAGCCCAGAGATACTGAACAGCTTTGTAGACCTGAAAGGAACCACATATCTGAGTGGTTAGCTGTTGCTGATAAATATGGTCTAATTTGCGGAGCGAAGCGAAAAAGCGACACGAAAATGTGAAAATATTCGCCGGTCCGAAAAATCGCTTTGGCTTATACACACCGGGCGACCACTCTGTGGTACACACTGTCTCCCATCGTTGCTCTTCGTGCCAGTGGTGGTGTGTGTCATGTGACCTGCAGCCGCATGGGTCTGTGACGTCATCAACAACATGACTTTTGATTGGCCAGAGCTCTAGCAGGTCCAGATATTCGCCTGCGAATCTCTGAAAAATTTGACACAAGGGCAAAAAAATAAAAGACGCTTTTTGCCCCACGGAAATATCGCCGCCGGTGTGGAAGCTTGCATTGACTTTATGCTGTTTTAAAAAAAGGCGAATAATTCCCCTGGCGAATTCGCGCCTGGTGTGTAAGGACTTTTAGGATGTGTTGTTCATTTAAAGGACAGATTGTGGGTTCCAGAGGGATTTGAACAATGTGTTCATTTAAATCCAGTTTATTTTAAATAGCCAAAACAGACGGAAAATAAATATTACACACATTTGAACAGATATATAAACACAAGTTCTCATTGTAAAAACAGGCAAGTTTAGTGCAAACATTAACTCTGTAAGTTGGTGAAACACAGAATCACAAACAAGGACTGCAACACAAATGAGGTCAAGCAGGCTTCTTAGAAAGGGGTTAACAGACACGGCAAATAACGCTGACTGACTGACTGGTGGGCATCTGGAGCCATAGTTTTTGGAATCAAACATACCCCCTTTACCACTCCACCCAAGTGCACTTCAATCTTACTCTATGTTACCTGTAATGTTAAGGACGACAAGGTGGTGGTTTGGTTTTTTTCATGCCAACACACATGACCTCTGTGGTCAGATATCACAATGATGCATGCATACTGACATTTTGGTAGATAACAGCAGTAACTGAGACATATTTGTCTCTTTTGAGGGTGAATCCAGCAGACTCAGTCGAACAGGATTAACAAATGTCTGCCTGAAGTTAAATCAGATGATCACAGTGAGCTGAGGAACATTTAATTACAGAGACTTGATTATTGGTGGAGTGTGGACCACTCTGAGCTGAGCTCTGCTTGTCTGGTACCAAAGAAAGTGTAAAAAATGGGATCAATATGTTTTTTAAAACTTTGTATTGGTTTGTAAATCCTGTTTGACTCAAGTCTTGCTTTGTTTTGTTTGAGATTTATTATCTGGCATTCCTGCTTAATTTGACGCCTGTACAATTTGGATCATTTTGAAGTTATCTTGTTCTATTCTCATTAAATTTCATTAGGAAAATAGACTTTTTCAGATTTCGTCTTCATTTTTATTCTCTAAATGTGCAAAACCGCAAGATTAATATAGTAAAAAAATGCAACACTGTGTCATGGCCCCCTATATAGCATTTATGTTCAGTATATAAACACTGAATGAGCATAGCTGTAAGCTGATTTGAATGTGGGACTCATAGAGGAGGCTGGTGCACAGATAATAAATAAAAACACAGGTGTAATCATGTAAAATGTGTATTCACAACACTGTACATTAATAAACTCTTGAATGTGCCTTTAAATCTGCTTACAACTACAGACACAACTTAGTCAATGTTTGAATAGTGTTTATAAATGCAAAATGGGGGTCCAGACAACAGTGTTACCAGAAATCTATGTTTACTGTTCCCTTTTTTCTGGATATTATATCTGGATATTACAACCAGAATAGGGAGATAATATCGCATCACTTGAAATGAATATTCATGCAATCATGAGACCACAAACACAACACCTGGATTTAGCTTAACAAGCTGTTTTAACAGAAAACAAACATTCATAGTCAGGTCACATTGCTTGAAAAGAAGACGTGGCAGATGATTGCTTTTATGTTCAGTTCAAGGATGGTGTCCAGATGCTGGGAGTTAGATTTTATTAGATTTGTGGCAGATTTGATGGAAGAGTAGACAGTTAGTGGAAAAAACAAGCGGAGGTGTCTGCAACTCTTCTCAGAGGCGGGAGGTGGTGAGCTGGGTAAGAGAGGAGGAAGCGTTGCAATCAAACCTCTGAAGCAGCTTCTTCCTTTGCCTCCCCTCCTGTGGGTGAGACTCCTTTCTTCTACTGTCTGTGTCTCCCCCATCCATCCCTCCATCTCCCCAGCTAGCCACCCCCCTCCCTCTCCGCCTCCCTTCCTTCCTTCCCTTTTCCGACTGCCTCTCAGGCCCCCAGCAGCTTCTTGACGAGGTAGCCCGGCATGCTGTAGAGGAAGAGGCCCAGCATGATGAGCAGCAGCAGGACCAGCACGATCTTGATGATCAGCCACTTGTAGCGGTTGCACACCAGGTAGCGGATGGCTTTCAGCGGGCTCAGGAACCACAGGAAGGTGGTGTCTGGCCGACTAGAGGGAGTAAGAGATGGAGGAAAGGATGGAGGAAAGTAAAGAATTTGGTGAAGAAGGTGTGCAGGTGAGAGAAAGAGCGAGTTAAAGAGGGTGAGAGGTGTTAGTGGATGGAGAAAAGGGGTGAGAGAGATGTGAGGAAACAAGGGAGGAGTAAAATAGAGAAAACTGGCATTAGTGCTGAGCAAGCCACTGATCATTTTTGCAAGTCATTTCTTACCACAGCATGCTCACAACCCACATTTCTACCAGGCTAATGTTTGCAAAAGATCACGTCACAGAGTGGAAGCTGAATATGAGAAATGAAAATGTTGATCAAATGGATTGATGAATGATTGACCAACAAACTCTGAACTTTTTTTGACCTTTAAAGTTGAGAAGAACAAACATCTACTGGGGACTGATCTTCAGTGACTACAAACTGTCACAAAAATGCAGTTTTTGTTTAACATTTGTCATCATCAACACATACCTCTATGATGTACCTTTGGATGATCACTTCTGTCCTACGATTACTGATGTCAGAGTCCATGTCAGACTCTTCAGAACATCTGGCTACAGTAATTTTGATATGACCCTGATATCAAACCAAGCAACTTTCCCATCTTAACCAAAACTTCAGATTTAGGTTTACAGTTGTTTTCTGGTCATGCCTTATTCCTTCTTTTTTTGTTTGTTTTGCATGCATGAGTTCTCCAGCTTTCTCTCACTGACCAAAAACATGCTCCTCAGGTTAAGTGCTAACTTTAAATTGCCCATAAGTGTGGATGTGTGTGTGTGGATATTTGTTTGACTTTCTATGTCAGCCCTTTGATAGACTAGTGACCGTAAGCTGTATATACTATGGACAACTTTGCTCTGCCTTCCAACATTATACGAAATTGAAGCAGAATTGCTCTCGGTATTTCTGGGATTTTCTCCACTTCCTGAAACCAACATTAGGCAGTAGCGTTGTATGTACTCCACCACTTGCGCAGTAGCGTTGTATGCATTTGGCGGGAGAGTCGAGAGTTGTTGCGATGACGATCGGCTCAACCAGCGTATCCCCCAGGTATGCTACGCAATCTTCATACACCCATAGGCTGTATCAAGTGTCAATCATAGAAAACATGAACCCCCTAATAACTTTTAAAAATGGAGCTGCACAGAAAAAAAAGAGGACAGTAACTACATGTCAACATCGAAACCAGTGGGGAGAAAAAAATATATTCTGTGTAATAAATTTCCAAAGTTTGTCCACAGCTCCATAGGGATTGCTGGAGGAGGGGAGATTTATGGCTAAGCTGCAGCCCGTCACCAGAGGGTGCTGTTCTTGTGGTGGTTTCACACAGCAAGGAGGCAGAGGGTGTCCATTCTATATACAGTTTATGCTGGTGACCTGTCTAGGATGTACCCTGTCTCTCACCCAATGACAGCCCGGAGACTAGGGTCCAGCCCCCCTGGACACCCAAACAGTTAAAACGGTAAAGATACTGAATGGGATCAAAAAAGGGGCTAATATTGCGATAGTGTGCAAAATACTGATTTGATACTCTCCCTTATTCTTACAAATGTCTATTTCTATTTTCATACGAAACAGTTGGTCACATGAAAGATGTGTAATGACACTTGATGGCAAATGACACAGTCACTACTCTACAAATAGGGCCGCAGAAAAGAGAGAAAGTGCAGGTACAGAGAGAAAACAGACACTGAAAAGGAGTTACAACTACACAGAAGAGTCCAGGAAGCAAAGGGGGGGTTCATAAGAGAAGCAGAGACACTGAGGACGGGGCGGAGGCTACCAGCGAATCAGGCCCCCAGTATCTTCTTGACCAGGTAGCCAGGGATTGAGTAGAGGAAGAGGCCCAGCATGAGCAGCAGCAGCGCCAGGCCCAGGATCTTGAGGATCAGCCAGCGGTAGTTGTGCCAGATGAAGTAACGAATGGACTTCAGAGGACTCAGAAACCACATTAGACTGGTGTCCGGGCGACTTTGAGGAAGGAGGAAGAGGAGGAAGAAAAGAAAGGATGCAGATGGAGGCAAAAAACAGGGATAGGAGAGAAGACAGGGGAATCGTACACAAAAAGGACAAGAGGAACGAGGGAAGGGAGGGGAGAGACAGAGGGAGACAGTTGAAGAGATGGTAGGAGGAGAAACGAGTGCGAAAGTGTAACAGTGGCCTTTTGACAGTGCAGAAAACAGGGCTGACATCAAAGAAGACCAAATTATCTCCGGAAAATCGAGCCCTGACTGGAGTAACGCAGCAGTGATTTGAGCCACTGATTTTTGCACTGTGCGAATGAAACTCTCCAAGGAGGTCAAAGGGGCAGTGATGCCTGAGCCTTTCCTCTATACAACCATCTGAAATAGATTTTCATGCACCAAGTGTGTGTGTGTGTGTATGTGTGTGTTTGTTAGAGTTCTACCTAAAATATGAAGAAAATATTAGTTATATATTTTACTTTGGTTTCTCCAGGGGATCTGGCTCGTTTCGTCCCAGGCCAACAGGACTTTTCTCGGCCTCCTCCGCTGTTACCAGATGAAGCTCCGCCTCTACTTTACCCTGTGATGAAAACAGAGTATAATTAATATGTCAAAATCAGCTGGAAAACCTGGACACATGTAGCTGTAAAGTTGATTTTTGGTATTCTCAATGAAAGATTTCTGGCATAATCATTTTTCTGTTCATATACAGTATATATTGGTATAATATAAATCTCTCTCAGTCTTTCAGTATAGTCAGCAGTTGGTCAGTATTTAGCTACTCACACACCCAAATCTTAGAGTCTTAAAGCCAGCAGGATAATGCCAGATGTGACTGGATTCACATAAAATCTGGGATCAGCAGGGTTGTGGGGAGGTTATTGCTATTCGTGTTCTCGCTACAGCACAGAAATGAGCAGGAAATATGATAATCTCCAGGTTATTGCTTTGTTCTCACACATTAAAACCTCCTTTCCCTTTCTCCAGAGTGTTTTGGCCAGTACTGCTCTCCATCTTCATTACACTTGTTTGGAAAAGGTTAACAGTTAATGACAGACAGTGCAGCAAATTCGACTCATTCTGTCTCTATTTAAGGGGATGCTTAGCTTGTTCTGTCTGTAGACTGTGTTTGTAGTCTGCTGTTTTCCACTAATTTTATGATTTTTCCCTTGTCTTTAAAGGGATATTCCTGCATACATTTAAGTTATGGTCAAACACACTGTAACACCGAGTTAGAAACCCCCCCAAGAGATGAATGTTGCAGACTGCCGCATGAAGCAATACACAGCAGTCTATGTTTCCATTTGCAAACCTCAACCAAAAAGCCACTCTATAGACACAAATAATGCTCAGAACAGCACGTAACTTCATCAACAGTACATATAGGGTCTCAGCCATAGTACTAACCATCAAACATCTTTTTAGCTTTGCCTGATTTCTTTAGCAAAGAGACTAAACACAGCTCACTCACTCTTCACCAGCAGCCGCTTGTTTGTGGGGGATCCCTGACGAGTCGATCCCAGAGTGCAGCGGAGTTTCACAGCTCAAGGAAGAACATTTACAATCATTGCTTCATGGAAATGCAATCAGACCGAGACACTAAGGCAGAAAAACTACTGTGTCTGCAGTGCAAAATGTTTATAACTTGATGGAAATGATCCGCTGCATTCGGTGATCGATGTGCCAGTTAGATGCTGTTCTTAGCATTATTTGTGGCTTTTTGGTTAAGGTTTGCACGTGGAGACATAGACCCCTGTGTATTGCTATCGTGTGGTCATTGGTATAAAGTTGGTATAACTAAAGAAGCAAGCGGTCGGCAACATTTATCTCTGGAGGGGGTGTCTGGCGGAACATCCCTTTAAGAGTTAAACCCATCGTGAGCAAGAGTTTTTCTATCGCCTGTTCCCTTTTGTTCAACAGGAGGAGACACGCAACAATTACAACATAAACCAGGATTTATTTGATCTCTGCTGTTTACTCATGACAGACTCACCGTGAGCTCCATCTCATCGTTCTCATCACGGGCTACAAACGGCCACCAACCCTTCACCCTCTTCTGTTTAAAGATGGAGATGGTGGGCAGCTCCTGCTCGTTCCGGATCATGTTGAGGGTGCACTGCTTGGCAGTCTTGGCGCCACGGGGGAACCGGTTCAAATCCAGCTCAATGGCACCTGAGAGTTGACAGTAATACAAGTCAGACAAAAAAGGAAAGTGAACGTTTCTATTGACTTTTTTAGGGAAGTAAATGAAACGGAATATTCCGTTGAAAACAAGCAACAAAAGAAGAAAAAAGCCAACAAGCATCAACATGAACCTCACCCAGGAAGTCATCAGCAGAGAAGTGGTCTGCATCCCAGACCTGCAGTGTGAGGCGAGGAGGGATCTTGTACTCCGTCTCATCCCAGGAGAACATGGACTCTTTCTTTGAGATGACGATCTTTTCCTCAGCCATGAGATAATCGAAGGGGTACACAAAGCGCCAGTTAAAGTTTCCCTCACCGGTCAGGGAGTGATAGTGCACATCTGTGTCTTGCTTGTCCTCCTGCTGCCCTTTAAGCCATCTGTGAAGGTCCACAGAGAGCAGAGTTAGCTGGAGCCTCAGGATCACTGTTTGGAGGGGGGATTAGTGGATAGATTTAGCCTTTGGGTTTTGTTTCATGCACCTCAGAAGTCTAAGTCTTAAGAAATTACAAATAATTGTTAGTTAATTTAGATGAATTTGTCTGATTTCAACAAGAGCACAGGACATGTTAAATGTACCAGGCTGCTAACAAGAGAGATGATGCTAATAGGTCAAAATCAAAACACATGTTGCACCCCAAAAACAAATCAGATTCATAAAAATGTGTGAGGCAAAAAGAAAATCTGATTCGTTGTTGGAGCTTCACAGTATTTTTGGAAAAAGCCATGCATACAAAAAAGGTTGCAAAATGCCACTTTTGATCAATGCTGATCAGTGTGAAAATTATCTCAAATTTTCCTCTAAAGAAACGTTCATATTCAACGCCTGGGTGCAGATAGCAGACGATCAACGCCTAGGAGGTCGTTTTGTGGCGGCTGGAGCTCTTTCCGTAACAGCTGAGTGAGTCTGGCTTCATTAGTGAAAAGGAGCAGGAGGGAAGCTGAACTCTCAGGTCTCAAAATGCAAAACCAAAGGTATGAAATGAGAGCATAAAGCAAGGGAGTTTTCAGTCTCATAAAACTTGGTGATAAATAAACTGGGCATAATGCTGGAATTAAAGGGGCAGACAACTGATAAGTTTAAGCTTGGCTGAAAGGGACAGAATGCCTCTAAATCATGCCTTTAATCATATAACTCAAAAACTGGGTCCAAAGCACTGTATCACCACAGTTGAGCCGTCTTAAACAAACCCATTGCCACATTTTAATCTCTTTTAAAAAAATGTTACAGCTCTGATCCATTTATTTCATTTACTGTCCTCTGAGGCAGCAGTGTAGCAATGGGTGGGTCTTGGTGGGCCTGGGCTGACCCATTTGACGCTCATAGCTACTCAGTCAGACAACTTCTCCATGGATGCTGCATTAGGTTTGAGTTTAAAGGGATATTTTGGCGTAAAATTAAATTAGGGTCAAACACACTGTAACTCAGAGTTAGATACCCTCTCAAGAGATGACTTTTGCCAACTGCTTGCTTCTCTAGTTATACCAACTTTAGTAACGACTGCAAGATAGCAATACACAGTGGCCTACGTCTCCACGCGCAAACCACAAATAATGCTCAGAACAGCACCTAACTTCATCAACAGTACATATAGGGTCCCAGCCAGAGTACTAGCCACCAAACATCTTTTTAGCTTTGCCTGGTTTCACCCACTCTCTTCCAGCAGCTGCTTGTTTGTGGGGGGAGCCCTGACGAGTCGATCACCAAGTGCAGCGGATCATTTCCTTGAAGTAATAATCATCATAATCATCATTTTGCACTGAAGACGTAGTAGTTCTTCTGCCTTAGCGTCTCGGTCTGATTATAGTTCCATGAAGTAATAATCATAAATGTTCTTCCCTGTGAAACTCCTTTGCACTCGGTGATCGACTCGTCAGGGATCCCCCACAAACAAGCAGTTGTTACCAAAGTTGGTATAACTAGAGAAGCAAGCAGTCTGCAACATTCATCTCTCGAGAGTGTGTCTAACTTGGTGTTGCGGTGTGTTTGACCTTTACTCAATTTTACGCCTGAATATCCCTTTAATCTGAAGGACTGTTTTTTAGGGTTAGGGAATTCTATTTAATTTTCTTTTGTGCTGACTTGCACTATAATTTCTACCAACACCACTGCTCTGAGGATATAGGGTTGTTTCAGCATGGCACCCTGTTTGTTACAGTCACTTCTGGAGTTAACACATCCTTATGTGACACTAAGTCAGCTGAGGGAAAAGTAAGTTTGGTTAAGGGATGCAGGAGTGGGGAGGGACTGCCAATTACTTATAAAGTCAGTTTTGTAAAATCAAAGTTTAAAAAAACATCATGGGCCTTTATCGTTGACCTGTAATACCTGGAAAGGCACAGCTACTGTTAAAACATAATGTTTGTCTGCATTATATTGCACTGAGGTTTCATGTTTGAAAAGCTGGCATAAACATTTTCTCCATCTTTCTTTTTGTTTGATATTAGTGATATGTTGTATACTTCACTACAACATGTGTGCAGATACATGCCGTAAAATTACAATGCAAAAATGAGGATGTCTCAATAGTCTAATAAAGAAAGCTAGAAAATCTGCAGGAAGGCTAGTTGAAGTTGGCTCTGCTCCAGCAGCTTTATAAGATACAGCACAAAGCGTAACTTTAATACAAGGGGTAGCACTTAGGTGTTTGGTTTAATGTTCTGAATTAAGGCTTATATGAGGTAAAAAATGACTTTTTGGTTGCTAATTTGTGACAAAGCAACCCAGTACAAGCCAACAGGCACACAACACTCTGCATAATTCAGGACATTTGGCATCATCGTCCTGTAACACGCCATGCTCTGAGAAAGGCCCTAGTTTTGGGACCAGGCTGCAAGATGTCAATGTTTCCAAAAACATTGAGTTTCTGTTGTGCCACCATGCATATATATGCATATCTATTATTTTATACATGCAAAAGGCACCGGACATCTTTCATCATCTTTAAAAAAACATTTTGAAAATCATCATAAAAAGTAACTAAATTAAATCTGCATTACAGGCCAAACCACAGAACAGAAAGTAAAATAGTCTCCTGTTGTTTGACAGCACTGGCTTATTAACTTAGGAGGGCAGAAGTTCACTCTTGGACTGGAAACAGCAGTTTGACTAATAAAATAGTGTTTTAATAAACAGAGAAATGAGAGTGTTAAAAAATAAAAAACAACGAAAACATTAATTTGTTGCTGAAAAATTAAGAAATTATAGACAGTTGAACTGAGACAAAATAAGCCTATGGTAGTTTTAAAAAAGTGCAAGAAAACTCAACATTGTAAAGTTCTTTAAATGTAAGTCTAGGAAAGAGCTGGTTTGTGGACCTTTTTGTTCAATGATAACAGCAAATTCCAAATAATGAGGAGATTCAGTGTGAAGGAAAGGAGTAGACTATTATGGGATAGAAGCTCCAGAAAAATATGTGAAGAGTATCTGAAGTTGTCCAAACAGTCTCACCACTTGGTGCCCTAAGCAGCGAGTGTGGAGCCTTTGATTTTTTCACAAGCTTTATTTTGTTTCAGCTGGGTTTAAAGCAGAAAACAAAAACATTAAAATGCTTCAAAAAGACACTTCACAGTCAAATCTCATGGGCTCTTGAATGACATACTCTCTATGTCAAACTTAAAGGGTTTTGCTGTTTCCAGGACCATGAATGGACTTTAAATCTCAGCATATTTGTAAAGTTTTATGGTTTGACCCTTACTGAACATTTCTGAAATTGTGAATAGCTTTCAGCGTGCTCACTGGATAGTAAAACAAGCGAGGTTGCGTGCTTGATGGATAGTTTTGACAGGAAGGGAAGAGAGGGGTGACTGCAGGACTTTAGGAAAAAGGAGAAAGGTGGGTTTACGAGCCATGCGATGGAATCGTGTGTTTACCCCCTGACATAGATGTCAGACATCTTCTCTCCTGTCATGAAAGCATCGTCCTCTAGAATTACGTCATCAGTGTTCCAAATAACAACACGAAGCTCAAAGCTAGAGAGCAGCAGAGCATTGACCAGAGAGAGAGAGAGGACGACAGACAGGAGACACACCACAAACACAAAGACGAACAACACAAATACGCACACAGAAAAATGGAAACAAAAACGAAAGAATGGTTAACTGCAACAAAAAAAAAAGGGAAAAAAAAAAAAAAAAACTCCACGCACAACTCACACCCACGGGACGAGGCTTAGTCAGCGTGTCCCCTCTGTACCTACCCCCTGACAAAAATGTCACTGGACTTTTCCCCAGTGAAGTAATCATCGTCCTCCAGAATTACTTCGTCTGTATTCCAAATAATCACCCTGAGCTCATATCTGGTAAGGGGGGGAGGAAGGAACACATACATACACATACAGTTGGACTTCAATTTGAAGGTAAAGAGTGAGCTAACTATTTAAACAGACTCACCACAACTTAAGCCAGGGAAAAAAACTAAATATTCTGTTGAAAAACTGAAGAACTTTAGTCACTTTGGTTGCAATTAAACAAATGTCTCCATTACATTTGCAGAAAATTCACATGATATAATACATTAATGGTGATATTTCGGTATACTGGCACTGATGTAAGTTCGAGCCCTGACCCACCTTTTTGGTTTCCGTGGTGATGTGTCGATTGCAGGTCCAGGAGCAGGCATATCCATAGCAAACATGTCGACCCACATCTCAATGCGACCCTTTAGACATAAAAAGTGAAAAGCACTTGAATCAAGTTTACTGAATATCTGTGCCATGACTACAGTCAAGTATTTCTCTGTTCACACCTGTTCAATGCCAGGTTTGTCTGCGTTAAGCAGCGGTCTGGTCTCCACGTGCTCAGGGACAAGCTTGCAACCCACTCTTGGGATCTCCTCCCAGTGGTTCAGCACCGTCAGGGCCAGATGCTCCTCAGTCTGCTTCTTCAGACCTGAATTATTGACACAATTTCTTGTTGTTAAGGTTGCTTATATGATCTCAAAGTTCTAGGAAAAACTGCCATCATACCGTTTTCATCCTCGATCTCTGTTGGTCCCATGAAGATTCGACTGGCAACCTTGACTTTTCCTCCTGGCCCGTAGTGAGGCCCATCGATCTTGCCATCCTTACAAAGCTTTGCCAGGATTTGACTGGGCTTCATAGGGTCCCGCCAAATATTATATCCATGGCTGACATTAATGAACAGCAAAGATGTTACTAAATGTTTGAATTTTTCATTTACAAAGTTATAACTCTTAGGCACTTAACTTTCTGCAAAATCTTCTATGTGGGTAACTATACAGTCTCTGTTATTTTAATGACCAATAAAACTACGCTCCAAACCAGATAAAAAGTGGTTTCATATGATGGCAGTATAAAGTCAATAATACTTGTACCTGTAAAACGAGAACATACTGTAGATACTTACACAGAGTAACTGGAGGAAATACCGCAGGTGGCTCTGTATTTACTGTAGAAACGATTCTCCAAATCAATCTTCGTCTCTCCAATCAGATCATCAGTGCCGACCAGATCCCAGTCGTACACTGATACGGTTAGCATGGACTCCATGGGGAATGTAGCCTCGATGTCAAACGATCTGAGCACAGACAGAAGGAAAAACACAACAAATCCAAAAGTAAGTAACTGAAGGGTTAGAAGCTTAATGTTTTCCAGGTCACTGACTCAAGTTCTTCGTTTTTTAAAAAATTTTTTTTTAAATTTGATCTATTTGATGCAAGTTTAACATACAATTCATACTTTTGCTATCATTTTTTCAATGGAGATTGTGATGAGCAGTCCAAGGATCGTTGACACTATATAAAACTATATATATTGTCTGATTTCCTCATCTCACTATTAGCATGTTTAAGACTGACTCCGATGAAAATCATATTTTTTTTGTTGTCTACATGTTCATATGGCATTTTTCTGATGCCATAAGACATATCATGAGAAAAGTAAGTGCAAAACTGCATTTCTGAGTATTTCTGCATTCAAATCCCTGTGAATCTCTGGCAGAACCAAAAGGTAGGTTCAGATGCAGTGAGATTTCATATGTCACAAATCCAAGCTCCGCCCCCGGAGCCCCATTATGCAGGCCGGACTTGGAGAAATAGAGAGGTCAATCGTGGAACCAGCATGTGCGTTAGCGGATTGCAATGTTCATAAGAAAGCCAATAACGGTATTAACTTTCATCATGTCCCCAAAGACATTAGTGTCCAAGAGCTGAACAGTTCCTACGTTACCTGTCACTTCTACTACACCGGCAATGTGAGGCTGCAAGCTAGCATTAAGAGGAGTGTGCAGAGCAGTGCTGTCCCCGCCTACAACTCAGAGGTGAATTTTTAATGAGTTACTGGAGCTCTGGAGAGGAAAATCCTTTGAAAATGACACAGGTAATGTAATTTTGGCTAAAAACTTCTTAATCACAATTCAAAGACCACTGAGAACAGTTTAAGTAATGATAATAATAAAAAAAAGATTGGATAATAGCACCGAAGGCAGGGCAGCATATTTTCCAAAAAGCACAGCACTATTAACAAATGATAACAAATAAAAACTCAGAGCAGAGCTGCTGTCTCTAAACTCACTTTCCAAACACTGGATTGAGCTGTTTGGAGATGTAGTTTTCTTTATCTTTGATCTCGGACTTGCCCAGCTTAATGACGATGTATGGGTCAGCTTTTCCATTGATGTCAGCAGGATGGAGGTCTGTAGCCTGATGCAGGAGACAACAAATTAAATCAGAATCTGAAAGAATATTTCTCTATGTTGCTTCTTTATAATGGGGTTTTAAGATATTTTTTAACAATAACATCTGATTGAATGATCAAAAGGTCACTCACCCTGACCACGTAGACACGGACAAGGACGTTGATGGGGTCATTGTGAGGAATGTTTTGAAACATTCCCATGTTGGGATCAAATCCTGCCTCCCTCGTGATCTCCTCTGACAAAGGTAGTTTGTACATGCACAAGGACCCCTAGATCGCAGACAAAACATCACATTAAAACACTTCTGTTAAAACCTAAGCAGTGGAAAGTGGAACAAGGACAGATCAAATATTTCCTCTCCTGATCTTTTTTAAGTCTGAGATTTGTCCTGTTGAGTCCTCACCAGAGCAACATGAACAATTTCTAATCCATTATCTAATGATAAGCCTCGTGTGTTTTTGCACCTTGAATCTACCGACAATCCTGTCGTCATCCAGAGCATGCTCATCGTCGTCTCCAGCCTTCCCTCTGTACAGGTTGAAAGTGTGCAGCCAGTCTTCAAAGTTTCCATACTCACTCTCCAGCTCCTTGTTATACACCTGCACATGAACAGTGAAAGTACCGTGAGTGTTTCAGTGTTTTTTTTCACATGCAGATAGATTTCTATGCAGTGGTTCTTTTGCCATCAGTGTCACTGCCTCACCATAAGCTCGTCCACTTTTGCTTTGACGGGTTTCTTCTCAGCCCCCTCTACAGCCTGACCCTTCTTCTTGTCCTTAAAGCCCTTCTTCTCTTTGCTCTTTTCTTTGGTCTTGGAGCCTTTCAGAAGAAGGTCATCGGGTTTGAAATCTGATTGGAGGGATGCGTGACAGTAGATGTGGACAAAGTGGGATTGGAGTCATGAGGAGGGATGATAGGTTTGCACACAGCACTGCACGTGCCATTGAACATGAAAGCTGACAGGTGGTTATCAGGAGAGGACACTTCCTTGAAATCTTGTTGTTTCAGCTCTAAAACAAAGAAACTACAGCAATGTAAAAATCCCCAAAAAGTTTAAGACAACCTGCAACTTTTAGCCAAACATGCTTTGGTGCTGAGTTACCATTTTCACATAGAAAAATGAAAGCAACGTAAAGTATTTCAAAAGTTCTCAAGAGTTTAACTTTGTGAACTTATAATCACATTCAGGTTCATTAGCCACTAATGAAAAATCTTCTGCTGAAAGTCTCAGGGTCACCCTTGACAGTAAGATGAAATTAAATAAACACATCAAGACAGATAAATATTCAATTCTCCAAAACATTTCCAAAAATGCTTTTTGTTATCCTTGGCTGTACATGCCTTTGCATCCTCTCCTTTAGATTACTTTAATGCTCTTTTTTCCTGCCTGAGTCAATATGCTGGTGCAAACTGGTGCCATGAAAGTGGTGGGGAGGACTGAAAACTCTTCCCTGTAGTCCATGTATGAACAGTCTTTTCTCAGGCAAGCACAGCGAACTTTATCTGATCGTTCGCACATCCTTTACCCTGAGTATGAACTCCTGCTGTCTGGTAGGTGATACAGAGTCCCCAAATGTAGACTGAACCATTTTAAAAACTCATTTGTGCCAACCTCAATGAGGTATTTAAATAATGTTTCCTAAAATATAGCCAGATTATGTAATAATGTCATGGTGTTATCTTGTTATCATATCATTTTCATTTTGGTCTCGTTTGCCTTGTCTCATGTTGCTGTGTCTTGTTCTTTGTCATTGTTGTCTATTGTCGGTGTGTTTGTTTTGACCATTCCTGTGGGATTCATGTGCAATATAGGTATGTGCAATGTGTGTATATGGAATGTGCGTGGGTTGTGTGACTGTGTCTTTGTTAGGTCTAGTACTTTGTGTCATGAGTTGGCAGCTTTATCTTATTGTATCATATCATATCATATTGTATCGTATCATATTGTATCGTATCATATTGTATCGTATCATATTGTATTGTATCGTATTGTCTCATATTATATCCTATCGTAACATATTGTATCGTATCATATTGTATTGTATCGTATTGTCTCATATTATATCCTATCGTAACATATTGTATCGTATCGTATTAAATTGTATTGTATCGTATCGTATCGTGACCAATTTAATGCTACAAACTCTACAGAGAGGTCACTCACCAAGACCACCTTAAGTTCCCACACTACCCCAGGTCTGAAGTCCCTTCTAGGAATCAGCTCTAGATTCTCCTTCTTGTCTCTCAGGCTTTGAGTGGTCTAGCTCCTCAGTCTCAGTAGAGTAAAAATGTCTTATACAGTCTAAGTATGAACTCCAATTCCCATGAAGTTTCTGGCTTCTGAGATTGCTAAACCTGCCCCAAAAGGCAAAAGTAGACTTAATTTCTCATTATAGGTTAATTTTCAGTCCTTAAATAAATTAAGCTTTTTCTGGTGTCTGACTATTCCATTAACATTTGATTGGACTGAAATACAAAGTGATGAAAAAATGTGTGGCCAAACTTGTCCTTTTGTACTTCTGTGAGCCTCATTGCAAATTAGTATCCACTTCATTGACAGCAGTGCCAGCAGCAACGTAGAGTTAGTACAAAGTTATTCTTGTTCCAGATACTTTGTTGAAGCTGCGGGGCAGAACTGATAAGTGATGTCATGCCCACAGTCGACAATGATTATGGCAAAAAAAAAAAAAAAGCTTAATCCAAACAACCTGCTCTTGTCAGAGGAAGCTGTTACTGATACTGAAACTTGAATTACATCTGTCCAGTCTGTGTTTCATTATAAACTGGGAAAACAGCTGCTGCCTCCCCTCCTCCGACCTCATCCCCCACTCTGCCAGCTCTCTGTCTAGATGTGGATGGAACTGAACTCAGTCAGCATGATAGCGAAGCACTGCAGCAGAGAGTGAAGGTGCTGACAGCTTTTCTCCACTGTCAGACACAACAAGAGCAAGTGATGAGCAATCCATTGTGCTAACAGAGGTGTCACAGCGACTAATATATGTAATAATGTTTTCAGTGCAGATAATAGTTAGTTCAGTCACAATGAGCCAACTTTCATGTGCAGTGCAGAGTTGGGAGGTCATGGTGATGCAGGACGTTGATGGTGTGGATATGATCATGTTTAAGAGGGCTGAAGGATGATGCTATGGAAGGAAGGCGATGGACCAGAGGATGTACATATGGTGCTTCTGCAAGCATCATGCTGGAGCAGACACTTGAAGAAAAACTCAATGAGTCTTAGTCTAAAACTCATCCCTCATATGTAAGCGTTGAAATTCATTCCTTCATCGAAAGTCTCCTGTGTTTTTCTTTTATAAACTGACTCTCCAGCCTCACACTGAGAGACAAAAACAGCTTGTACAGCATTATAAAAACAAGCTCCAAGATTACGTGAGTAAAACTCAGAGACCTGGCCAGTTTCTGTGACCAACAAACTTAAAAGAAGGCAAAAAACATCTTGTCATGTCCAGGACATGTGCTGGCCAGTGAATTCTCTCTGCTGCCCTCAGGGCGTCGTCAGCGCTGTCTCACCTGTCTGTAAGACTAAGGGCTCTATTTTGGTGCCTCGCCGGAGACGTGCCGCAAGCGCAGCGTCAGTCAGATCCGCCGCGCTGACAAGGCGTTCCCAAGCACATTTTGGTATTTTGGTGAGCCGCGCAGCCCGGTGTAAGTATCCCCCCTCCCTAACTCAGCTCCTCCCAGCACCATAAGTCATAGACGGGGAGGAGAAAGGGCGTGAAGTGGGTTTAACACAGCCGAGACCTGTTTTCACCACATAGGCTCCTCTCCTTGCCTTTAAATCCGCCACAGGCGAGGCGTATTACTATTTTCATGAAGTAGTCAAAGAGATCAAGAGATGTCTTAAGACAGTAATGCCACAAGATGGCGACAGAGGGCAGCTCCTCAACAATTGTCCTCCACACTCTCTCATATGAGCACAGATGGATTTAGTGTGCGTAATGTTGGACCCACTGGTAAGACAAACACCCTTTTCCACAAATAAAGACACTCACATAAAGTTGCTCATATTCAAACCTCACGTGACAAAGGTGGGTTGAGCGCACAGATCACAACATAAACTCCAAAAATGGCATTAAAATCGGAACCATCTGTGCGTAAATGACGCATCGCGCTCCGTGGCCTGGCTCTTTCTTTCATAGATGTTGGCATATAAAATAAATTTGGCTCACAAAACTGAATATTATAATATCCGTTTGTCGGCTTAAAGTAGATAACGCATCTGAGCACTGAAACAAATCTGTTCAGCTGCAGCAGCAGCAAGACGGACAGAGGACACGGAGACGTGTCCAGGTCGAGCTGTGCGAGAAATAAGAGGAAGAGGAAGAAAGAAAAGGAGGGAGACGAATTACATATCTTGTTAACTTCATCATGTGTGTTTATTTACTAGATATTTAATTTAATTTGATGCGGTTTCAGCTGTGTTGATTCGGTCAGGTTGTGTGTCCAAACGCGTGCCAAACGCGCTCATCAGATCACATATAGATCAGAATATATCGATATAGATCTAAATGTATGTGCTGACTCAGATTATTAGTTGTTGATGATTATTTATTGCACTGAAATGTGCCTGACACTGTGGAAACCTGCCGGTGAGGCATCAGTGACGTATGTCGATACGCCGCCGGTCTACCAAAATACTACTAGACCAGCTGCGTTCCGCCTTGCACTGAAAGCTGACCAGGTTTGAATCGGCGAGCTTTCAGCGCATTTTACACGCCGTTGGCGAGCACGAAAATGTCACTGCGCCTGCTGATTCTGTCGACACCTCCCCCTGCCACACCACCACGCCCAGCTTGGCGGATCTCGGCTCGCCTCCGTGCGGCTCATGCCACGAAAATACCAAATTGGCCTTACGCTGGGCTCCGCCAGACGAAAATACAACTGCGCGGGGCTCGCCGCCCTCCGCCGCCTCATCGGCACGCACGAAAATAGAGCCCTAACTGTTTTCTGAAGCCTTTTATCCCCTCAGCTACACGTCTTCTAAATTCTTTATGATTTTATTCCTTTTATACATTTTTACATTTTTATTGGCCAGTATTCTTAGTATTCTTTGAAATCTGCATATTTACTAATTTTTTATTGATCACTCTCCTCAGCATTTTGCTTTTATCCATTCTGAAAATATACTTTATGTATGTTCTGTGTACTTGTGTTTCTGTAGGGTGTTTAATATTAATCACTCTACATTTAATAAAATGTAGAGTGATTAATAAAGTTGTCTAAGTTTCAGTCTAAGTTGAAATTCGTAACTGGCTCTAACCATGTAGTTTATTGATGCTATTTGAGGAACAGAAAAAATAAACTCAAAGCAGAGGGCAGCATGAAGTCCAATTAAATTATGGGGTGTGTTGTTGAAGTAAACTTTTCCTTCTCAATGCAGCGTGCAAATGAAATGAAGCTGTGTGTCTCAGCGGGCTGGATTCTAATTAAAAAACTAAAAAAAATAATACAAAACTTTAAAAACTTTACAAAACCAATTAATTCTTTGTCCCTGAGAGGTTGAAATACACAAACTTTTCTTCATCCTCCAAACACATAAATACGTGTTCATTTATTTTTCTCTTAAAACCAGAGATGAGAAACATGCCCACACATGCAGAGTCTAACTTTAAATTCAGTGCTTGTACATAACCCCAAAAGCAGCAGACATGAACCAGCTTATCTGGAGCAGTTGAATACCTGCTGCCTCTGCAGCTATCTCCAGGTCCTCTCTCTCCTCTGCCTCAGCCTGAGCCGCCTCCTGTGCCCTGAGAGTCTGGAAAATTAAAGCAGAGGCTGTTGTCAGTGTAATACGGCTCAAAAAAATGAGACTGGCAAACAAATGTCGATGATGTGCAACCACATGTGAAGGAGCTGTAGGAGTCCACAGTAAAATAAACAGACCTCCTTTAGTGTCTCTATCGAAGCAAAATATTTGGACCACCAGTCCAGCATTCTCTCATCTGTCTCATCCTCTTCTTCTGCTCCTCCCTTCTTCTTCTTTTTCTTCTTCTTTTTGTCTTTGTCGCTGTCTTCTTCGGTCTGTACAAACACTTCACGCTCTTACTGGTTCATTCATTGATTCATAACAAGGCACCCGTCATAAGCGCACACTTATATTGTCTAAAACTATGATTACTTACCATGTCAACTTTTACAACAGCATCAGACGTCTATGATAGAGAAGGCGCCACATAAAACAACACAAGGATTAATACACACAACAGGTAATGCAGGCAGGAGAGGCACATGTACAGAGGCAGGTACATAAAGCAGAACTATCAACTAGAAATAAGAGCACACAGAAAAAAGGGCTCTGAGGACAGCTTACTGCGTCCAACTTGACAACTGTGTCCATCTTCCGGATCGAGGGATCTGAGTCCATGTTGACGATGATGTCACCTGCAGGGCGAGAGAAGGTGCGGGAGGAAAGGCTGGGTGAGGAGCGAGGCTGGGAGCCGCCATTTGTAAGGACCATGTAGCCATTCATTAGCTTAGCTGCAGCGAGGCCGAGAGGTAAAGACAGCAGGCGGCGGCGGGACAGGACGGGACAGGGCAACCAAGGATGAGCGAGCGAGGGAGGAAAAAGAAAACAGATGCAGAGAAGAAAACAGCCAGCAAAAGTGGTCAGGACAGAGAGCAAGCAGGCAGAGAAATGAGCACAGTTAATACAGAAGAGCAGAAAATCAAGAAAACAGAGGAAGCTGAGTCAAGAGTATTTAAGTGTAATTCTAAAAGTTTGGTTTAACCTTCCTCGATGGACTTTCGTGTTGTTGTCCAAACCTTTAAGAAGTTTCTCCTAACTGGCATTTGGAAAGGTTAAAACAGAGTCTACAAACTTTTTTTTTTTTAATATTCTTGCCCAGTAAGAAACTAAAGGTCTTGTTTGGAAACTACAGCTCAGTAGTGGATAAAAGAAAGTCATTGTTTAAAAGAGGTAAGATGAAAATATAAATACTGTTCAACCATAAATAATCATTCATATATAAAGATTTTGTTACTTGAACTGCATTTCTTTTAAAGGAACAATAATTGATGCAGTAGAGATTCTATTCTATTCCAAACATGACAACTACCTTTTTTCTCTTTGGGTTATAATTAAAAGCATATAAGTAGCAGTCCACATTAAAGAAAAAACTTATGTTCTTAGGTTTTTTAAAGCTGCAATTTCTTGCAATAAAGGAAAAGCCTTCCCTAAACAAACATTGACAACATCATTGTCTACTAAATAAAGGAAAAAGAAAGCAGAAAGAAAAAGAGTCTCTTGGCTATATTCACATTTAATTCCAAGTGTAGAAATGACAGAACCGTAGATGTAGTTTGACTTGAAGTTGTCCCTGGACTGCACTGCATTTCTTTTCGCACGACTCATCCAATTTAATTAGTTTAACCTTGCAACAGTAACTTAAACAAACATACAAACATACCACAGCATGTGAGTGTTTTCCTTGGCAGTTACATTTCACAATGATATAGCTGTAATTCGGTACCTGCAGTGGCCCAGTTGTTGGAGGTCTTGTCTGGGGTGGTGTAGATAAAACGTCTCAAGCTGGAGACAGCATGGGACCCAACCAGGATGTATCGACCGAACGCTCGACAGTCCACCACCCGGATGTTGAGTGGAGGGTGAAGAAGCTCATTCTCTGGAAGGTCCTGCAGCCACAATCAAGACATGGAAGAAGTCCAGTGATAAAGAGGAAGCTGACATACCAACTCTGTGTTATTCATGTCATTTCTAAGAGCCAGTTTGAGATTTAAGTTTCGATCCGACAGCAGCACTTACCACTTCAAACCACTTCACCAGGGTGCTGAAGTTTGGGTTTTTCTTGTAGTTCTGGATGAGGACAGATTGCACTCCTTTTCCTGCACACTCGATGTCCACACGTGGCCGATCCACCTGAGCTAAGTTCACCCTCTTCAGGTCCCTTAGTCCCCAGAACAAAACCTGCACCAGAAGCAAACCAGCATGACAGGCAGGGTTGGGGAGAAAAAAAGGGATACCGCATAGTATTGTGATATTTTGTCTGGTGATATATCGTATCGTCTCATTTACCAAGTATTAATATTTCAAATTAATTTTTAATATGAATTCAAATCTATGATAATGGAAAATAAAATCAACTGTTTGTCCTGTGAGGTTGGCAGAGGTGACATCATAGAGCAGGAGAAAGTTACTAAAACAAATATATATATGGTTTGCAAGATGTGCTAAGTGAAAATAAAATGCAGCATAAATAAGACAAACATAAAGGAAAGACAAATGCTTAATTAGCTAAACTGTTGAAAAAATTGTATAAATCGCTATATATTGTATCCCAATACTCAATGTATTGCACAATGTTAAAAATCGCAATAATATTATATCGTGGCCCAAGTATCGTGATAATATCGTATCGTTGGGCCACTAGTGTTTCCCACCTCTAATGACAAATGGGAAAACTCAAAAGTTATCCTTGCACTTTCAGGCCCGTTTCATGCGTCTATATTTAAAGCCCTTATTATCACATGTAAATGGTTGTGGATATAAACTTTAAAGGACTTCATTATACCGAGAGGAATAAATTTATATTGTCAGCATTAAATTTAGCAGCTGTGAGCCTTTCTACTGCGGCTCCTCTCTGAAGCTTTTTAACATTCATTCATCAGACAGTGAGCCAGTTGTCATTAAAATGATGGTCTGGCATGTTGCTACAGCAGTAACCAAATCCACCAGTTTTTCAGATACCATCTGGCTGTGGTGTGAGACATCAGGAAATAGCAGACCAATAAATACAACACTGTAAGTAAAAAGAAGATTTGTTGAACATGAGGAGTGATTTTATGGATGTGACTGTAGATAATTCTGAAAACTATCCAGTTTTTAAGGAGAATGTCCATGTTTAGGCATGTCAATCCCTTTATGAAGAAAACTGGTATAATTAAGAACTTTCAATAACTTTCACGGCTTGGTAAAAACCTTTGAAAATAAAAGTGTTTGTTTAAAACTCACCTCTATGCGGTAGCGACTCAGAACAGGTCGGATTCCTAACGGCACAGGTAGAATGGGTCCATGCTCTGAGTCTGTTGGCCCTTCAAGGGGAGGAAGATCTGCCTTTCCTCCTTGACCAATCTTAATGTGAAGAAAAGATGTCACGTTTTTAATATTTACTGAATTTGTTTGACTAAATGGCATAAGTGCTGTGCCAAACTGCTTTTTCTAAAGCTCCAACATCAAACCAAGTCTGTCTTTATTTACTGTGACAACATTGGAAGAGGAAAGAGAGACGGTACATGTAGTGTTGATACATACATAAATAAAACAGTTACTGAAATACAACACTGAAAGACTACAATGGACTGACAAAATCGTTCGTCAAAGGGATGTAAACAGAGTGAAAGGAAAGAGCACCTTTATTTGAGGCACAGCAAAGTTATGGACGGCGATCAGAGCTCGCCTTATCGATTCCTCATCAAAAGGTATCTGAAGGCCACAGGGGGAGGCGAAAGGAGGAGAAAGAGAGCGGATATTTCAGAAGAGAAAAGAGGAAAGATGAAAAGGGTGGAAGACTAAATGGAAAGGTTATGACTTGAAACCAGAAAATGCAGATTACAATATCAAATGGAGGACAGAGAAAAAAAGAATTGCACGGATACAAGGTCAAGACAAAAGAGTATGAAAGGGATCGAGAGACTGCTTATACGTGAAAAGAATGTGAATGTGCATGGAGTAAAAGGAAAACCCTCTCTCTCTTTTTTTTTTTTTTTTACAATAAACCCCCCAAACTTTTCATGCAGCCTCCAGAGAAGTTCCTCCAGAGTTGCATGAGTGTGTCCATGAGTATTATGTGCTGATGTACGTATGCCACAATTTACCTGCAGCAGCTCAAAGGCAGCTAGCAGTTCCCCGGCGGTGCAGTTCCCTCTGTACACCTGGTAGTACTCCAGCTGTGGTGGGAACCTCGGGGGGCCGTAGTGCTCGTCGCACATCTTGATAGTAGGCTTCGCGAACGTCCGACCTATGAACTCTGCCTTGCCCTGAACACAACATTGTCACAGGAGGGGCAGCGGGGACAGTCGGGGGACAAGGGGAGGGAGTTAGGTACAGGTGTGGGGAGTGAGGTTTCAAAGGCAGCCACTTGGTGTCAGTGTTGGTGAAGGTGGTTAAAGGTAACAGAAATATGGAAGTCAAGAGGGAGAGTTTGCTCAGTCTTACTAAAATTGTTTAAAAGAAGTTTTTTATCACAGGAACTCATTGAGTGTTCAACTTCTACCTCTCCTTTATTACTTGTCTGAATATTGAAGACATAGATGATCTTTACTGCAGCATTTATACTTCATTTAACCATTACTACTCTTTTCATCTGAGAGAAAAAAATAGAGGTGGTGCATGCAAGTATTAAAACTCTTCCAGAGCTCAACAGCAGTTAAAATGACCGAAAATTCATGCTTTATCATCTTCCAGCCATCTATAGCCATCAAAACTCACAACTCAACCTGGTGTAGCAGTAATAATGTCACACTCTATTCAGCAGGAGCAGCATGAGCAGGTCAGAGTGATGCAAAGGAAAGATCAGAGTAAAACAAGGGTGGAAAGATGGACAGATAGGAAGGAAGGAGAAGCAAAGCACTTAAAGCGGTGCAGACAAAATCCTGCTCAAGCATTGACAATTTATGGGTCTGCCTCTAGATGATGTTTTGATTTATTCACACAGAGGCAGATCATACCACAGTGTCCTGGTCATAGATTTCCACTACAATGATCGGTGGGTCGTCTCTCAGCTCGCTGGCCTCGCCGAACAGCTCCACGTCGTCAAACACCAGCAGCTGGTCCCACGTTGGACAAAGAGTCTCACTCAGGACCTGCAGCGCACACGTACACATCCACTCAGAGGACACTTGATCGATGTGAATGCACACGATTTAAACAAATAAAGTAAGACACATGATCCTACCTCGGTGACCTGGCTGTGCGTGGAGAAGAAGACCCGAGCGAAGGGATCTGAAAGGCCACTGCTGTCAGCTGCAAACAGACTGCGGGCCTGGTACATGTGCGCTCGCAGCTGAAACACCTGCTTCGCTGTGAAGACGCACACACATTACACAACTCACATTAACTTGCAATCAATAGCCTTTGTTAGCAAACTTATATTGAAGTCTGAAAAGTGAAACACAAAGTGAAAGGGATCAATGAAAGTCAAATGTGTTTTTCTGAGAGAGTCTGTTTTTGTGGAATCTGGGATGAATTTGAAGGTTCAAACTTAATCAAGAAGAAATCTCATGGTTGATGAACGGTGAAGAGCACATAAACACTGCAGCCAATGAAAAGTTCTCAAACTTTAAATAAGTAATTAAAACTACTTTAGTGATAATATATTGATAATTTCACCCCTATGAATTTAACCTTTCTAAATGTTAATGTTTCAGCCACAGTTAATTGGAGCAAGCACCGACATATTGGTTTAGCTCCTCACTTGAGCTCAACTGTCACTTTTAATCTTTTTTGTTGAAATGGATTGATGACAGGAATGGAAATTTTATCCAAAAAAGGTAAAACTTCTTTCTTTAAAAAACTCTGTAATATAATATAGTATGAATTTTCATCAGTAAGAATGCAGTCATGCTTTGTATTGTTTGGGTTTTATGAGCCCAGCTCCTGACCCCAGTTCTGACAGATGTAACCCTTCACTGTTTGCGCAGCGGGTGTGGAAGTTAAAACTAAACAGTCTGTGGGACACCAGTCTCATTAGTGTGGGTCTCTGCTCTGCACAGCATTGACTGAGGCAAGATGCTGCAGGTAGTGGAGATGCATTCACTTAAAATTTGCCTTGCATTGTCAAGCGTCTGCTGCGAGCTTAGTGTCAGTGTTTCTGAGGTGTAACAGTAACCATGGTTACATTTGAGGGATTGGAAAATCTAAATCCACTGTTTATATGGGCGCAAAGTCAAATTATCCAATCATGACTTGTGTATACATGCACCAAGTTTTATTCAGATTAGAAGCATTTGGACATGAGCAGAGATGTCTGATTTCACTAAAACAACCGCAGAAGAAGAGTTGTATTTCCGCCTGTGCTGTCAACAAACCAACAACTGCAGTAGTGGCTCACTTCATCCATTTCAGATTTTACTCCCTGTTATATGTTGTCACTAGATGGCACACTTGATTACCTATATTACTGTTCTGTGAAATGTTGCACTGTGCGTGCCGATGTGACATCATTACGTTGCATGTACGCCTTGTTTTTGGATCGGAATATTCTGATTGACATGTTTACATGATGCTTTTTTATTCTGATTGGGCCTTTATTCCAATTATTTGTACCCATGTAAACACAGCTAGTGTGTTGTTTATGTTTACATTTTACATCATGTACATGCAGAGCCTCTGCAGTTTATCCGTCTTAACTGTTTTTTATGTTTTTTTCATTTACACCATTTGTTCGGGATTTTTACATTTCTCTAAAGGCATCAGCAATCTCCCTCTTTTGTTTTGATGTAGTTTGGAAATCTGAAGCTGAAGTTACTAAAAAAAGAAAGAAAGGAATAAATACACCACGACTGCAAGCTCTATTACTAGCCAAAATGCAAGAGTAACATGAATGTAAAGTGAAGTGAAATTGTAAAGTGTGGTGTTTACGTACTGCTGTAGATGAGGCAAACAGGAGGGACAGCGTGAAGACCAGGGCCTGTTTTAACTGCTTTGATTTCTTCAAAACCATTGGGCAGGCCGTTTAGGAAGTCCTTTCTCTGCTTGTTAAGACCAAGCCAAAGATACAACTCCAGCTTGGCCTGAACTGTCCAGCCAGCAGGACCAAAGCCCTTCTTACCAGGCAGCTGTGGATGAAAACAGCAGTGAAGAATAAATTCAGGAAAGATCTATTCAAGAAAAAATGGAGGCGGTGCTGAACAAAAATAGAAACAGAACAAAAAATGTAAAGTAGGTGTGACATTCCCTCTTTGCCGTTATTTCAGCGAATCAATCGTTAAACATTATGCAGACAATGCTGCAACAAGGCCCAGTCCATAAATATTAAGAGGTTGGCTCATTGATTCTCCCTCTTGAGGAGCTTTTATAGATCTGTAAGCCTGTTCACCATAATACTTGTCAATACTGTATCTTGTCTTTTCACCTTTGTAGATCATATTACAGTTCAGGCAGCAGTATAACTTCAATTCGCATGCCTTTAATTAACAGGAGCAATAAGAGGTCTTTGAGGTTAGTGAACAAAATCACTGTTTGACTAAAGAGGAGCAGGCAGGGGTCTGTTTACCTTAAGGAAGACTGCTTTGACTTTACCACAGTCCCTTCCTGTTTCCTCGTCCACTATGGAGTACAGAATATCTTTGGATGGTATCCGAGCGTAGGCGATGCGCTTATTATTGGTCATCATCCATACGAAAACATCTGGGATGCTGTGCTGAGGCTGGACAAGAAGAATAGAAATAATCAATTACTGAGTGACCAAGACTCTTTTCCTCCAGATTCTTCTCTTATTACACTAAATGCACTTTAACATGCAGAGAGATGTGTTTACAACTACGTGATGATTCTTCACTAAGAGCTCTACACATGCAGCATGTGTCAGAGTCTAATCTGTACCTCGTCTGCCAGGAATCTGAGCTTCTGCAGGAAGTTTTGCACCAGCTTGAGTTTATCTCTGACTGTGTTCTTCTTCACTTGAGTCCGTATCTGCTTCGCCTGCTGGGCCATGCTGTCCTGCAAGAGGAGAGATAGTAAGAGACATAATGAGAGAAGGAAGCTGCACCTCAGGCACATACAGAGTGGACAGAAATGCACACCTCCTTGTCAGGGTAGTGGACAAGTCCAAGTTTAAGCAGCTATATGACTTTATTTTGAGTGTAAATTTTAGTGTTCCTCTACATAACTGTAGCTCATCACACATTACAGGTGTTTCAACCATTGACTGTATATACGGTGGATAACTTGGTTCCACCTCCCGTCATTGTACATATTTGAAGCCGAATTGCTCTTGGTATTTCCAGGATTTCCCCCTCTTCCTGAAACCATCACTTGCACAGTAGCATTTTACGTATGCGGCGGAAGAGTTGCCAAGAGTCGCTGTGATGACGCTCGGCTCAAACAGTGTATCCCCCTGGTGAGCTGCGCAATCTTTGTACACCCATAGGCTGTATCAAGTGTCAATCATAGAAAACATGAACCCCCTAAAAACTTTTAAAAATGGAGCTGTACAGAAAAAAGAGGACTTGAGCACAAACCAGTCTTACAGTAACTACATGTCAACATCGCAAGCAAGGGGGAGAAAAATGTATATTCTGTGTAATTAAGTTCTAAAGTTTGCCCACAACTCCATAGAGATTGCTGGAGGAGGCGGTATTTATGACCTATACTGCAGCCTGTCAGCAGAGGGTGCTGTACTTGTGGTTTCTTTATCCAGCGAAGGGGCAGGCGGCATTAGGGATGGGCGTTAAGTTATCGTTCACGATTCATCGTCAGAAAAATCCTCCATGATAAATATTTACCATCTCATTATAAAAATGATAAATGCTGATGATGTAAACGCAACCGCCGGACTCGCAGCCGTAGCTCACACAGGTCAGAATAAGAAACAAACATGGCCGAAGGTAATGAAGAAGACGTTTGTCAGCAGGTTGTTGCTGAACGAGTCTCCACATGAGGGATTTCCTTCAAGATTGGGGCTCAATTAGTGAAATCAGTTATGCCTGACATCTGACAGTGGATCTGCTGCTGTTCACGCTGTGCAATAATATTTTCACATTTTCACATTTCATTAGTTTTCTCTATAACCTAGCACTTAAACTTGGAGTAAAGTATATTATTTATGTATGCCAACTGGTTAAGATAGAATGAGCCAAAAACATGGAGTGGAATTTTAATAGAATGGCAAAACTTGTCATGATAAATTTTTTAGCCTATATCGCCCAGCCCTAGAAGGCGTCCATTCTATGTACAGCGTATCGTTTCAACTATGTTATACCTCTTCATACTTGTACACATACTTGTTGATATAGGGTTTATAGTTCTGCATAATGTCATAAACTAGGCCCTCTGTCCTATAATATTAAAAATAAACCAACAAGATTCAGACAAAGGAAAGAGTAAAGCCTATAATAGGTCTGTGCTGTGAGGTCAGTGTCTCTTTGTTAGACCCTTTAACAAACATGCTGATATTTTGTAGCTCTGATCCTCTGCAAAGCTCTCTGCATCATTCCCTTTGCCAACAGATATGAATCAGAACCAGACAGTGTCACAAATACTCTCAAACTGTTTTGCAATTTAGTTATTCAATGGAGTGAAGAATTTCAAAGATTAATTTTCCTCATGTGGTCTGTACAAGGACCCTTCGATTAAGTTGTTGAGCTGCTGGGATTAGTGGCTGAGCAGCAGGGTGATGATGCCATTAATCAAAGCTTCATCCTCCGCACCGTCACTCATATCGCTTCCCTACGTCTCTCTGTACAAGGGTCATAAATCATACCATCTCTCTCATGCAGGACTTGAGGCGCTCGCGATCCAGTTTGGTCCTCCCAGCCTGGTTCACGTCCTTATTAGCCAAAGCAACAAAGCGGCTGGAAATGAACAGAAGAAAGAGAATAAAACATGTGAGTGGGCTCATAATGATGTATTCATATTGCTCTAAAACATTTAAAGCGTAAATATTTTGTGATTTAAGCTAAAAAACAACAACAACAAAACAGCTAAAGCAGCATGAAGGGAAAAGAAAGACCAACAGAGACTGCTGGTTTTCGTTATCATAACACCCATAATGCCTGAGCTTTAGAGACGGTTCAGTCGTGAGGAGGTTCTTGGGAGCTGGTACAGATGGCAGATTTCTTCCAGGAGCTTTTAATGTGCATATTTGAGCAGCTCTAAACAGTGTTACACCCTCCCTTTTTTTAACCAGTTTAAGTATTTAGATACTCTCTTTGTTTCTTCGCTGACCCCTGTGCCAGAGTCCTGGTTTTTATTGCAGGACTGTGACAAACGATCACTATTATGTAGCTTGCCTGCAGCCGACACTGAGCTCCTCCAGCACTCCCCTGAGTCTGCGCTCCGGAAAAGCCTTCTCTGTCTTAATGATCTCCTGAACATCATTCAAACCTTCCTCCTGTTGGGACAGAAAAATGCAGCAAAGGACAAAACCAGCCGTAAATACTCTTATGTTCATGTCCAAAACATATTATTCAAATGCCAAACACATGCAGTTATAGAATACTTTCTTTATATGTCACCTGAAGGCATATTTATCCTTAAATACATTTGTGGGTTGCAGACTTGTTCAGTTTTTCTTCTAGTTAGTAAATATCTGCAAACATGAGCACTTAGCTAAAGGCAATGCTACACCTGAGGAGAGCCAAAAAGAGCTTCTGGCATCCCTGCAGACTCCTCAACTTGTTATTTATAGACTCAGGTTTAAATGACCCAATACCCAGGGTAAGAGTTTGCACAGGAGAACTCAAGGTGTTTACTGACCAGCTTATCAGCGATCTTATCCATCATGTTGGAGTTGTAAAGTCGCCTTCTCTGGTCCTGCCACCAGCTTTTGATATAGACACATGGCTTCTTATCAAAGTAGGGAAGATGGAAGTAATTCCTGTAATGCAAAGAATAATTGAAGCTTAAACTCTAAATACATGTCAAACTAAATGAGAAGTTTTTCTACTGAATGTTTAAAGGTGTGCCTAACAATCATCCATCATCATTCTCAAACTCTTGACCCCTGACCTGTCTGTGATTACAGGCTTCATCAGAGGGGTGGTGGAGACAGAGACCACGTCCCCTTCTTCATCCGCCTCGTCCTCACTGGAGTTCTGAATGAGCTCGTTCTCTTCTTCTTCATCCCCATCTTTTTTCTTCTTCTTGGCAGAAGAGGGCTTGCTTACTCCATCTATCTGGTTGCCATAGTTACCTGTTAGCAGGTAACTGTTATTGATCTGTACATATTTCTCAGTTGCATTGTTAACTTGTGAATAGCACGTCAATGTTTACAAGATAAAGAAAAGGACTGCACACCGATTGTGAGCTCAAAACTTATGGGCTTGTCACCGATCTTCCTGTCGATCATGGTGGCCTCAAGGAAGGAGCCGAAGAGGAAGAACTCATCCATTTTCCCAGTGGCACTCTGATAGAGGGAAGAAAAAAAGGGATAAAAAGAGAGTGACCATTTCATGTGACTGGGGAACGTTTACTTTATTGTTATTTTCATTGTCGAGGTTGTGAGGGAAAAACTGTGGGGGCGCTTCACAGATATTTACTTCACATAAAATCTACCTGCCTCCGCTCTGATACACCGAACCACTTAGTACAGCCACTTACACATAACATGTGTAAGTGCAATTTAATAAAGCAAGTGCTTTTTTCACTTTAGTTTCTGACCTATGATGCTGTTTAATCATTCATGTGGTTGTTATTGAAATATGAAATATTAATACAATACACTCTCCTTTGAAAACAAATGTATTGTTTTCTGCTGTTCATTGCATTGCCTCTGAGAGGGTTGAGACAGTTTGTGGCCTAGACAAAGTCCAAAAATTGTCAATCTCAATTTAAATAAAAAAAAGTACCACGTGTCAATAAACAGGCACCAAACTTTAGGAGAAGCTCAGTAAAGGTCTTACATATGAGCAATATTAACTGGAAGATCCTATTGATTCTAGTCTGAAAACAACAATGGTGCTTGACCTTCAATGTGTAAGCTTAAGAGCAGCATTGATCACAGAGGCATTAAGCTACGTATTGATTCATGATCACAACTGATCATTAAAAATGTCCAATTTTTGTTGTTCTATCAACAAAACTGTAGAGTAAAAATGTCTTAACTGCTTTGTAGCTGCTAAATGATGAGTTAACCTATCTGAAGTTACACAGAGAGGAGATCTGAGCGCCTTTGTTTGATTGGTATTGATTGGTATTTTCCTCATGCATTCACAGACTCGTGCTGGCAGAGAAGTCTGAGGCTCCCAGGAGACACATTTCCATCTAAACAGCCAAGTGGCGCAACTGCTGCCAGCTCTGCCCTGAAACAAAGCATCTGATGCTTCTGATTTCCCTGATGAGCAGTTTATTTCATGTGCACCAATGCAGCAGTGGGCAGTAGCATTAAACTGTTTGTTGTGGGGTCAGGTGGGGTCAGAGAGCATGTTATTTTCATAGATTACAGCTCAGGATAACAGCTTCTCTTTAACTGTTCTGTTGAATAATTAGGTTTTCAGTAATAACTGTGGGTGGATATTATATGTGAAGGACTTAATGAGCTGTAAGAGCAACCCTCACATGACATAATATCCTCATGCTGATAAACAGAAAAGAACACAACTCTATGCTGTCTCTGTCTCTGCAGTCAGGCCATCTCACCTCTGAGATGTTGGATATCGTCTCCACCTGCACCTCAGTGGAGCTCATGATCTCAGGCGACGTGGTGTCCAGGATCTCTACAGCGATGGAGAGCAGGAGACGGGCTCTGAAAGACACACCTTCTCCAAGACCCTCATTCAGGTCCTGGTGCTCGTCCATTAGAGTGTACTGACGAGTGGAGCCGTACATGTTGGCCCAGGCTGGACCAAAAGTGGGAAGAAAACCTGTAAGAAGAAAAACCAAAGAAAAGCTTTTTAAATCCATATTTTCCGGAAGTCCAGAAATTTGTACTGAAAAATTTCTGGATTTTTTTCTTTTTTCGTTTGTTATTGGAAGCTGTCAAAAAAATCATCTTTGATTATTAACTGAACATTTTTAATATATTATTTTAATAAATTCTCAAGAGGCTTTGACGGAAATTAAGGACATTTTCACCAGGAAAAAAAAGCTTATCAGGAGTTAGAGAGTTTTTTTTTTTTTTTTACTTATTTTTATTTTTATTTGTTGTTATTTTTTTTTTTATTCTGTAGAAAATTTGGTTAACTTTAGCACCTTTAGGTAGAAACTGCTGGAAACTTTTGTTTTCTTGTCAAAACTCTATTTTGGCCCCTCTAATGTCCACATCTCTAGCATTTAACAACTGACCTGTTCAACCTTTTCTCCATTACAGGCAAAAAAAATAAAAAAAAAGAGAAAAAAAAGGAACCAACCTAGCTAAGCTTACATGACAAATATAAATCCATGGCAGTCAAAACTTTGTATTTTGGTTTAATTAATGTAAAAATATGTATTAATTCAAGCCCATTCGAAGATAAATTGAAGCGAATGTACAGCCGCTAAGAAGGGTCAGGGGTCATTTGCAAATGAATCCTGAATCACAGCAGACAGTTAAATATTAACAGGTTAAGACGGACTTATCTTTGTGCCTGACAGATAATCAATGCTGATCAGACCCACCATGCTTGTTTTGTTCTTACCTTTGTCTCCATCATTTGATACCTTGCGTAGGTCAATAAAGTGAGTTCCGATGGCAACGTCGTTGACCTTATCCGAGTCTCGTATCTGGACCTTCATGCGCTTGCACAGTGGTGGGAACAGCTCTGTGAAGATGACCTGCTCATTCCAGATGGGTTCATAACTACTCTTCTGGACTGAAGTCTTTCCCTGGAGACACATGAGGAAGAAACTTCAGGTCAAGGAAGACAGTAGAACAATATTTTCAGAGAGCAGTCAGCATTGGCTCGACTATATGCAAAGAGAAATATGCATTAATCCCTTTTGTTCTAAGTCTAGCACACAATACTGAGAGCTACCAGCAGTCTGAGTTTAACAAATAAAGCCAGTGTGCCTCTTTGTTCCCCCCTTTGCCTTTTTACGACTGTTTACAATACAACTTTTAACATTTGTGGTTTTACAGATCTCAAATGGAATGTGTTTCAGAGGGCAGACAACTCATTTCAGCAAAGTCTTTATAGCAGAAATTTGAAGCAGGAAATTCCCTCATGATTTCAATTGGAATCACAATAGGAGCAGGTCTCTTTACAGCCCTTTTGGACAGGAGGAGCGGCAGCTAATTATCCTTCCAATGTGCATTCAAGTACTGTTTCAGGATCCACCTGAAAGACTTGAACCTATCCTTTAAGATCCAGGTGGTATTTTTAAGCCTCTTTAATTTTAAGTGGCACAGATATTGATCCTCGCCTTCTGGAGAACAAATCCCCTCAGGTCTTGAGGATCAGAGCTCACACAAGAAGGAGTCATGGCATTGTTGACACTCTGAGCAGTCCTCTTGTCTGAACCCTGAATCATGATGCTACAATGGCACATATAAAGCTCAGTCACTTAAACGTCCAATTCCAGGCTTCACTTCATGACATACCGCATAACAAAAACACTCTGAAGTTTGTTCAATTATATTCCTAAATTCAGCAACAACAACAACAGCTAGAAATGATAAAATAGTAGGAGGGAGTTACTTTTTGTCCAGCAAACTGCACTTGAACGTAAGGGTCCACCAGGTCTCGGTTCTCCCCTATGAAGGCCTTCTTCACGTTTGCCATGATGCTGGTGTTCATTTTAGGAAGACCCTCAGCACGATAGATTTTGACATAAAATCTTGCCCACTGCCTCTCTGCTGGGATGCCCTCAGGGAGGAGAAGGTTCCTGGAGACAAATAGGAGCACAAAAGCTTGTTCAGAGGTGAGATTGTGACGGATTTTCAATCAGTACTTTTACAGATAACCTAAAAATCATTCAACAATGTCAGATACTTCAGTGTTATTCAAATATTGGAGAAAATAGAAAAATAACTTTGGAAGGTAGGACAGAATATGCCAAATTACACTTTGTTGAGAATTTAATTCTTAAAGATTACTTAAATCTGAAACTGGGACATGCTGTATTGATCATCTCGTTACCCCTCTATGTCGTCTTCATCTGTCTCGTTGGCCTTATGAGGAGTCTTGATGTTGTCTCCCTTCCCCACCACAGCGATGTCACACTTTATATATCCTTTACACCCCGCTGTTATGTCGTCAGGATCAGACAGGCTGGCCCACTTGTGGTAAAACTGATGCTCTTGGGGATGAAAGCCACAAGATTAGTCTTTTCACGTCACAATTAAAGGGATATTCTGGCCTAAATTTAAGTTAAATTTATTTGCTTGCTTCTCTGGTTATACCAACTTTAGTCAAGACCACTGACAGCAATACACCACGGCCTACGTCTCCACGCGCAAACCTCAACCAAAAAGCCACTCTAAAGCCACAAATAATGCTCAGAACAGCACCTAACTTCATCCAGCCAAATTACTAGCCATCACACATCTTTTTAGCTTTGCCTGATTTCTTTAGCAAAGAGACTAAACACAAGTCACCCACTCTTCACCACTAGTTTGTGGGAGAGCCCTGACGAGTGCAGTGGAAAATTATGATTATTACTCCATGGAAATGTAATCACACCAAGAAGCTGAGGCATATCTACCATGTCTGCAGTGCACATACAAGATACACAAGAACTCTGATGTATTTCCATGAAGTAATGATCATAAATGTTCTTCCTTGAGCTGCGACACTCTGCTGCACTCGGTGATCGACTCATCAGGGCTCCCTACAAACAAGCGGCTGCTGGAGGTATCCGATATGTACTGTTGATGGAGTTAGGTGCTGTTCTGAGCATTATGTGTGCCAATAGAGTGGCTTTTTGGTTGAGGTTTGCATGTGGAGATGTAGACCGCTGTGTATTGCTATTGTGCGATCATTGCTGAAGTTGGTTTAACTGGAGAAGCAGTCGGCCAAATTCATCTCTCGAAGGGGTGTCTAACTCGGTGTTACCGTGTGTTTGACCATGACTTAAATTTATGCTAGAATATCCCTTTAACAGTAAAATAAATAAATAAAAATAAAGCAGGAGGATGTAAAAATAACTGGAGTCTACCAGGCTGAGAGTACACAGTCCCAACATCCATCTTGAAGTTTCCCACCAGAGTCCCGCTCCGCAGAAGGTTTTTAGAGTGAATAACCTACAGGGGGAGGGGGAATTGTACCATTTCAAATAAAATATAACTCTGACACCATTATGTTATTCTCACACAAAATTAAAGATTTACTCTGTACTGCACCAGAACGTTTCAGAGTGAACGTTTCAGTCATTAAAAAATGTGATTTTCACAACCCATGTATCAAATAATATAAAAAAAGATAGTGATAGTGCTGCAGTATGAATGTTGTGTCATTATAATGTAACCTACCGATAGTTTGATAATCTTGTCGAACATCACGTGAGGAGGGACATGGAAATCAAAGACGAAATACTGAAATGCAGAGAAAAAGTGCGCCCATTAAAAATCACCCCTCTTATGGCTAGATAACACATTCTTTTCTCAGATTCGCTCTAGAAGTGAAAAGTGCCATTGCACATGTTAACAGATAACTTTGAAGTTCATAAGAAATCAGTTCAGCCTCACTGGATTTCAGATGATACTGTGGCCACATCACAGCCCTGATCCCTCAGGCCTTCAGCTTTTTTGGGACAGAGGAGTGTAGCTTGAAAAGAAATGGCTGATTTAAAGCTCTGAATCAAAGTTTCATTATGATGTACAGCCATGGCTTATGAGCGGGGGCCATACAGGGCACAAAGACCCAACAAGATCTCAGATCTGTCTCAAGAGATCACTTCTTTCTCTTTTCTGTAGTTTTTTAGAGCAGTAAGTGTAAACATTCATTGAAAAAGCAGCACTTGCTCTTCAGGAAAGACAACGTTCCTGTTTTTTCTGCAGGGGGTAATTACTGAGTTACACATACTTGATGAAAGACATGAGTAAAGGATTTAAATACAGATGTAGTTTTTTGGAGGAAAAATACACCTTGTGACAACAATCAGATTTATAAAGGATTATCTTCAACCGCAAAAAGACTTTAGATGATAATAGTCCCTCATAGATAATTATTCCTGAGAAAAGCCCGCTGAACAATCAAAACCCCTTTAGAAACTGGAGTCTGGACACAAACAGAGAAAGCTGGAGGAGTGGTTATTTGGATCACCCTGATCCCCGGTTTGTCTCTCCACGGGGGATTTAAAGACAAACATGGAGGATCGATAGCAGACAAATTGTCACTTCTGTTCCCAGCAGGACTCAACCAAGAGGCTGAGCTCTGTATGACCCTCACTACTACCAACATCTCCCACTGAGAAAGACCCCCTAATGTTCAGGAACATATGAGGGAACTTTATAGTGAAAAGGTTTCAGAGGACTCTATTTTTAGGTTGAAGAGAACACTAACAGCCTCTTGATTGTATCGTTGCAGAAAGCTGTTTGGCTGCAGGAGGACAAAGAAAAGATACGGACTGATGGCTTCATTTTTATGTCACTGTCTCGAGGCACATGTAGTGAAACAGGGACTATCACTCAGAGATGTATTTCCTGAGAATACAGACATCTAGTTAGATAAATTTATTTATTTTTTCTTGGCAGCTTGTAACTTTGTTCTCAATCTCAGCATGTGAGAACCATGTAAGCGTGTGTACAGCAAAGTTAGATTCAAGAATGAGCCATTGAATAATGGGCCTTACCATCAAAGGTCTTCAGTGGGTCCTCTTGTTATAGTTAGTTCTTATTGTGCTCATTAATACTCAGGAGTTTACTTTTTAGAGGCTTTTAATGAGTAAGTTGATTAACAGTTCTGCAGTGCTCTGAACTGGATTATCAGTGTAGAGGAGAAACAGAGACAGAAAGTGTTACAAACACGAACACACTGTAGACTTTCCATCACCAAAGTATCTGCTTCTTCAGTGTTTTTCAGTTTGATGTGGTTTGTGTAAAGGGTCACCTCAGTGCAGTCCACCAGCCTAATTTGTCAGCGTTGATCTTTTGGCTGCACATCTCACATGGAGCAAAATAAAGCCACCTTGTCTGTTATATATGCAGTCAGGGGTGTAAACTCATTTTTTTGAGGCCACTTAGTGAGAAATAATGAGGTGTCACCTTTTAAGCTGACGTGGTGACCTTTTAAAATAACAGTTGAGAATGGTTTTCTTCCCAGAACGGACACTGAAAATGAACAATAATCTTTAGAAACAAGCTGCATTTTAAAATAAAGCCACATTTTGCTTTTCTCGGTTTAAGGATTACACCCTCTAAGGTTTACCTGAAACACTGTGGAGAGTATGAAGAATTTTATGCTGTCAAAGTTGGTTTTATTTATTACTGTCAAGCTTTGTCCGGTGTTTTGTTTCTCTCCTAAATCATCAAAAAATTGTAAAACCACAGGGTTTGTCACAGTGTTATTGAAGTACCCCCAATTTTTTCGGGCCTTCATAGGGGAGAACCGAGACCCTTACGTTTAATGACTTAAAGTGTTCTCAGTGGTCTTTAAGTTGTGATTATGAAGTTTTTTTTAGCCAAAATCACTTTACCTGTGTCATTTTTAGGGGCTTTTTTTCTGCAGAGCTCCAGTAGATCATTGGCAATTCACCTCTGAGTCGTGGGCGGAGACAACGCTGCTCTGCACACTCCTCTTCACACTAGCTTGTAGCCTAACAATGCCGGTGTAGCAGAAGTGGCAGGTAACATAGGAGCTATTCAGCTCTCAGACACTAATGTCTTTGGGGACATGATGAAAGTTTACATCATAATTAGCTTTCTTATGAGGATTGCATTCAGCTAGCGCACACACTTGTTCTGCGATCGTCCTCTCTACTTCTCCAAGTCTGGCCTGCATAGTGGGGCTCTGGGGCCGGAGCTTGGATTTGCTACATAGGAAATCTCACTGTATCTGAGTTTGGCTCTGCCAGAGATTCACAGCGATTTGAATGCAGAAATACTCAGAAATGCAATTTTGCGATTACTTTTCTTATGATTTGCCCTGTAGCATCAGCAAAATACCATGTGAACATGTAGACAACAAGAAAAACATGATTTTCATTAAAGTGGGTCTTTAAATTCAGTATTTGTGAGTGTTTTGGGTGGTTAAAATACTGGATTGATTCGAAAGTGGAATCAGCCTTGGGAAAGTTGCAGCTATGGAAGATGCACTAAATGAATAAATACTTTTTAGCAGGATGAGTATGATAGTTAATGAGAACAAACCTCGTTATAATAAGGACAGTTGGTGGACTCCTTCATGGATGTGTACTTTTTGTCATCTCCGATCTCCACACACACCACAGGGTCCATGTTGAGACCTATCAGCTGACGGGCTTCGATCACCGTGATGCTGATCTGATTTGAAACACATCAGAAAAAACGACAATCTGACTTTATTCCAACGTGTACTGTATGTTTTCAACTAGCAGCTAGCATTTAAACTGTGAAACTGAACATCATTTACCCTGAAGACAGTTCAAGAGAAGCAAAAACTTAAATAGACTTCTTTCTAAACTAATGACACTGAAACGAGGCAGGGGGGATTTTGCCAGATGCTTTTAAAGCTTGTGAACACCTCTGTCTCCTCCATTAATGAATGTATTGTAGCTCATTTACTGGAGACACAAGATCCGAGGTAAAGTTTTCACTCTCAAGAAACATCATTCTGCTCTAATTAGTTTCCAATAATAAGGAAGAACAAAGGGAAAGTGTCCTAGAGGAAGAATCAGCAGCAGCAAACTATTGCACTGAGATTTCACAACCTTTTGAAATGGATTCATGTTGTGAAATAAAATCATGCTGCCTTATCATTGCAGCAAAATTACACCATGTCACCAAGTGAATCATGCCTTCATGCTTAGCTAAGCTAACCATCCTCTGACTTCAGCTATATACTCTTAGGTTTTTATATGTACAAGGCAGCTACATGCCTTTGAATACCTAACTTTACTCATACAGCACATGTAATGACAAGGGTTTACAAAGTGCTTTGACATACAAGCACAAGCAAAAGACCCTGAACAGTACATATCATCCATGAATAAAACTCACGGAAAATACACCCAGATAGTAACTTTTCAAAACTGCAACAAATATCTGTACACACACAAGTCAAGCAGCTGTCACAATTTTTGATACAGATTAAGACAGATACTTCTGGGTAAAAAAGGCAAACATCTTTTAGCACATACCTGATAATCCACAGGCCGTCCAGAACCTGGCTCCATCTTGATATCTGGCTTCGACCTGGAGAAATTTAACAGGATCAGTGTATTTTTTTAAATTTTTTTTTCCAGCACTACATCAGCATTGATATGATTGAACATATTCAAATGTTTGAGATAGGGGTGTCCAAATAGAACTTTTTTTATTTTTTACTTCCAATAGATTACTGATATTGTAGACCTCATTATTGGCTGATACCAATATTGTCATGTCTGTCAAGTTCTCTTAATTTTTTGCACATTTATGTTAGGTTTGTCTTTCCTGTTTTATTTTGAAATCACTAACCCTTGTATTTGTGTTCTACATTTGCTTCCTGTTTGCCCCTGCCCTGTCTTGTCACACCTGCTTCCTGATTGTTTCTCCCCACCTGTGCCTCATCAGCCCTCATTACCTCTTGTATTTAACCCCATGGGCTCTATTTTCGTGCCTCGCCGGAGATGTGCCACGGGCGTGGCGTAAGTCAGGTCTGCCGCGCTGACAAGGCATTCCCAAGCACAATTTGGTATTTTGGTAAGCAGCGCAGCCTGGCGTAAGTATCCCCCCTCCCTAACTCAGCTCCTCCCAGCGGCGTAGCGAGGGAGGAGAAAGGGCGTGGAGTGGGTTTAACACAGCCGAGACCTGTTTTCACCAATCACATAAGCTCCTCTCCTTGCCTTTAAATCCGCCACCGGCGAGGCATATTACTATTTTCATGAAGTAGTCAAAGAGATCAAGAGATGTGTGAAGACAGTAATGCCACACGATGGCGACAGAAGGCAGCTCCTCAACAAGTGTCACTGTAAGCGCTGCATTGGGCGTCCTCCACACTCTCTCATATAAGCACAGATGGATTTGGTGTGTGTAATGTTGGACCCACTGGTAAGACAAACACCCTTTTCCACAAATAAAGACACTCTCATAAAGTTGCATATATTCAAACCTCACGTGACAAAGATGGGTTGAGCGCACAGATCACAACATAAACTCCAAAAATGGCATTAAAATCGGAACCAGCTGTGTAATGATGCATCGCGCTCCGTGACCTGGCTCTTTCTTTCATAGATGAAAGAAAGAAGGTGGCGCACTGCGCGGGGTCCGCCACCCTCCATCGCCTCACCGGCGTACACGAAAATAGAGCCCCATGTCTCTCAGTCTTGTTGACAGTTCATTGCACTCTATAGTCCTTGTTCCAGCCTTCTTTCTTCACAGCCACAGTCATAGCCTCTCATGTTCTGAACCGTGCTTGTTTTTGGATCTTGCCTTTTTTGCCTGCCAATTACGATACCTCTGTACCGACTTCCGCCTGTCTCTGATTAAACCCTTTTTGCCTCTGACCTCTGCTTCAGTGTCTGCCTGTGTGTCCTCATGCTCTGAGCTGTTCTTGACAGAATATTGATCTGATATTGACACAGACTTGTGCATGACAAGTTTTGCACTCATCTACAACATCTTTTTTCAGACTGTATAACAAAATTACAGCAACACGGCCGACATAACTCCTCCTTGCTACTTTGTTAGTACCGTAGTACACACTGTTGTTTTGATTATATGGGCTCTGCCTGCTAGATCTGGTTGCTGCTAGCTAGAAGTGCTGGAGTGGGGTCTTGAATGGACTGCTTGTATCGGAGTGCTGATATTGCAGATTTTAGATGCAGTTTGATATAATACAATATTTGCTTTTTGCTGATACCAATATCCAATATCAATATTGGATCGGAACAACCCTAGTTTGAGACATTAAGGTGCTTAGACCGTCTTTAGATATTTGTGTATTTGAGTGTGTTTTTGGTCAACAGTAGTAAATGTGTGTGCATGTATTTAGGGTTTTGTGAAAATATTCTTTACTCAACCTTTTATTGGAGACATTTGTGGTGACCGCAGTGACAGAGGCCAGAGAAATGGTGTCAGGATCCAGGGTTCCTGCAAGGCGCATTGCCCTCTTGTCCAGGTCCTCCATATCCAGGACTGCTGGCTCGTCTGCAAAATCAATCAACATTTTGAACTCTTGATTGGTATTTTCCAGGTTATCAGTGCTTATCACAAAACCTGCAAATTCTACTGCTTTAAGACTTTCATGCTGACAAAACTTTTGGTAGTGTTCAAAAAAGGGTTTTATATCTGGGATTAAGTCTTGTGAAACAGGTTAAAAAAAAAGTACAAATTGTGTAATCAGATCATTTTGAGGTTGTGGGGCTTTGAGACTGCATTTGATATGCAAATCTCCTGAGGAGTTGGGGACTCTGGCTTGTAACTAATGAACTAATAGAATCCTGAAAACAGCTCTGGGCTTGGCACTTTCTTCATCTTGTTATTTGTTATTTACAGCATGATGACAAATAACTTAAAAAGGGGGCCTTGGCATGATTTTTTTAATTTACATATTTTTTTACCAAATGCAACTAAAAAAAATTGCCCCTGAGTTTCTCTGTAGTTAAAAAAATGGTCAATAGTCATTGTTTTCTGTCATTTTGGGTTTTTTTTCTACCTGCTTTCCTGTGATCGTCTCTTGAGCTCTTGATCTTGCCGAGCTTCATGGCTGAGAAAACTCCTTTCCCTGCTCTGATGAAGGAGAGAGAATCAACAGATGGGAGAGAAGACAAAAGAGTGATTATTATGACCTTCTGGGACCTTTGTGAGACTTTGTGATGATCCATTCCCAAATCATCTCAATTAATTTTGTTATAGTTTGTAGACAGGGACACTGACAAAAACAACCATTACAGGGAGCAGAGACCACGCTGCCCACCTGAGGACATGATCAAAATGATACCCAACACCACCTTGTTCTTGTATCTCCTTTTCCTGAAGCTTTATCGTCTCATATCCTGGACATCTTTGTTACCCGTCTAGACATTTCAATCCATCGGATTAAATCCCTCTCAATCGCCATCATCAGAAACAATCCTCCAGACCCTCAATCACAAAACAAGAGTATCCAGTGTCTCCACATTGATATTAACTGGATCACATATCACTGCAACAACAAAGAGCTTGTGATGCCATCAGCAGGGCGACAAATGAGGGGCCTTAATAATTAAAAATGAGTGAGACCGTCCAATTTGCTGAGGATATGGATACACGTCAGGAAATTAATGAATAGGAAGGTTTTTCTTTTGTTTCCTCATGCATTCAGAGTATCAGAGTTCAGTTTCCGCTTTGATCTCTTCCCCTCTTGTCATTCTTGAGGCAACTTTCATCCTCAGTTCAGAGAGAATGGAAAACTTGAAAATTTATGTCTCATTTGACGGCTGAAAGTGCAATTTAAAAGCAAATTTCCATGGGTCACACTTGTCATACTGCTCACTGGTTTGACTCCTGATCCTGGGGCTATGTGGTTTATGTCATCCCACACTCTCTCCTAGCATATTTTTCATCTCTTTACAGCTGTCCTACTGAATAACAGCAAATAGAACTGTGAATAGGTGTAAATGCAAAAGGGTAAAGGTATAACTGCTCGTTTCCAACAAAATCACAGCCTTCAAAGTCAAGAATACACTCCTCTAATTCAGTCCTTGTCATGTCCATAGAGGATAGTTGGACCAGCGTGATTCAAGTGTATATATTGAATTATTTATGCATGCATCAAAAACCTGAAGAACTCATTGGAAAACACATATGAATGTAAAATCTGTAACTGAATATAGAGATAGTTCATCCCAAACAAACTGAGAAGCTACTAAAAGACAGAACCATGGACTCTAACTTTTAAATCATTGACAAAGCTAGGATGTCCTAAAGCAATTCAGTTATTTGAGTACAAGCTGCCAAAAAAAGAAGAAGGACACACTCACAGACTGTGCGAATAATACTAATACAAAAGAATTCTTACATACCACGTTAAAAGAACCACTGATCCCTCAGATCACCATAAATCCGCCCCTGCAAAATCCCCTCTATTTTTGACTATATTTCCATTTTCTTCACCTGTTAGGTGCAGACAGTCCAGAACAGCCAGGCAGATAACAGATGGACAGGTAAGTGGATGATACGGGAGAGAGGAGGGGAGGGAGGGGGAAGAGCTGGAGGTGGGAGGTGGAGGTACAAGGCTGGCGGTACAAAGAGGAGAGGGGTGGAGTTGCTGGGCTCTACAGTACACAAAACTAAAAAAGTACCATTTCAAGGCACCCTAATAGCTCTTGAGTTTATAACATTTTGAAAAAGACTTGAACAAAAGTACTTGAACAAAAATAAGACTCAAAAGGTGTTTTGTTGACTCATTCAAAACAAATCTTGCTGGCACCCACTGAGCGTTTGGGAAAATTCAAATTAAAGTGTGAAGTGACTGAAAAAGACCTGAAATCCGAGGGAACCTAGGAAAAAGTACTTGAATATCAAACTGAAACTTAAAGGGATATTCCGGCGTAAATTTAAGTTATGGTCAAACACGATCACCGAGTGCAGCGGACCATTTTCATGAAGTAATAATCATCATAATAATCATTTTCCTCTGCAGATGTGGTAGTTCTTCTACCTTAGCATCTCAGTCTGATTACATTTCCATGAGTTAAAATCATAAATGTTCTTCCTTGAGCTGCGAAACTCCACTGCACTTGCTGATTGACTCGCCAGGGCTCCCACCACAAACAAGCGGCTACTGGAGGAGAGTGTGTGAGTTGTGTTTGGTCTTCTTGCTAAAGAAATTAGGCAAAGCTAAAAAGATGTCTGATGGCTAGTGCTATGGCTAAGACCCTATATGTACTTTTGATGAAGTTGGGTGCTGTTCTGAGCCTTATATGCAGCTATAGAGTGGCTTTTTGGTTGAGTGTGTGGCTCTCTGTATTGGTTTTGTGCGGTTGTTACTAAAGTTGGTATAACTAGAGAAGCAAGCAGTCGACAACATTCAACTCTCCGGGGGGTGTTTAACTTAGTGATACGGTGTGTTTGACCATCACTTAATTTTACGCTGGAATATCCCTTTAATGTCCTGTTGTGCTTCAACCAAATCTCATAGTTTCTGTGAATATTTGCAGCACAGTGTCACTAAAAAGGTTGTGTGCTTTGACTCTCTTTGACTGACAGCTACCCAGTGGCAGCAGGTACAAGCAAAAATAAATAAAAGTATGGAAATAAATCCGCCTAGTTGTTGATGGCCTTTTGTAGGTCATGAAGACGTAACTGTACTAATTTCAGTTTGTCTCATAACCAGCCAAAAACTCCTCGCTGGAGCTTTAAACTTTAGATCACACAAACTTGTAACAGATAAGATCTGAGTAAATCCACAGAAACAAAAGAGAATTATTTTCAACCAAGAAAGAGTAGAGACTCAATTCAACTTTCAGCAGATATCTGAGGAACATCATATTTTACTTACCTAACTTTTTTTTCTTTTCCTTTGCTGTACCGAGATAAAAACAAATACAAGGACAAACATCAGAGACAGATGCTTGCAGAATCTGAACCAGGAGGCCACGTCTGAATTTAAATGAGCTGAACCTTTGAAAGTTCTTTTAAATAAGTTATCCTTCTCTGCTGATTTAATGGCAAAATATAACCTTCAAAGATGTCAATTGGATGGTGAGGAAGGTTCAGAAATGAGGTTTCCAATTAGAGTTATAGAAAGACACATATTTACAGTCTACTTTGGAATTTGGCGGTTCAGCTCATAAAATGTCACAGTCGAGAAAAAAAAAAACCCACAGAGAGAAAGCAGCTTGTTGAAAAAGTGAATGTTTATACTCATTATTTTCTCCCTTCTTCTTCTCCTCTCTCGATAATATAAAAAGCCCATGAATGCCACAGTGACATAAAAGAGATTAAATCATCAAAACACACAAGAAACCCTGAATGAGACATAAAGCTTATTCAAGCTGTATTCATCATGAAACGACTTTATGCAGAAGCAGTTAATGAATATGCAGCACAGGCAACATGTGCATGGGTGTGTAAGGCAGAAAAAAAAAACTATCTGTAGGTCCACTATGTCCATGTCTGTGGGTTATTGTAAGCACATTAATAATACATGAAAGCATGAATAAATTGCCTCATTACACATGTGAATTGCAGCGAAGATGAACGATCTCAGCAAGGAGGAACACTCCCCAAGGATTTTTTTTGCCACTACCTGGCGGCTTGATTTCCACCCCCTACATAAAAAGGGTGTTTTAAACTGCATTAAACAGTTTCCACACAGTAATGAATTCATCTTAAATGTGCATGTCAAGCAGCTGTGTGGGGGGCAGAGGAACAGTGAGTAATTGGTGTCTAACTCCAGAGTTTTGGCTTTGAATTTGCCTGCAGATGGTCATGTGCTCTTTGATAAGAAGCGAACGTTTTGTTAGTGTCTGTTGGTTTAAGTGGAACATTCTGGTGCTGGAGGAAACGCCTACTTTTCAGCTGAGACTCGCTCTTTTTTTTTTTTTTTTTTCAGAGACACTGCTATGCTGCCATAAGGAAAGCCAAGCTTTATGCTGACTTTGGTTTTTGATGAGTTAACACAACAACACTAACTTTTTGCAGCTGCAGAGTGAAAGTTAAGACAGCACTCTGTTAAAAGTGAAGTTACTTAACTGCATCAGCCTAACTCAACGTTTAACATACATACACATAACAAACATCATAGCAAGTGAACTGAGCCTTGTAACAGCAACTACTTATTTGAGTTACATTAAAGTATTTATTATGTACAACTGCTGACCATCACACTTGGTATACACATGTTGATTTGGCTACATGACTACCCGCAGTGATAGAGCACAAATGTCTTACAGCTTTGCTGTTCATACCTTTAGTTCAAGAGGTCAGATGGAAAATTGTTCAACTAAGTCCTAAGTCTTGAAATGGATGCAAAAAATAAGGTTCAGTGTGCCTTCAGAGGGTTGGTAATATAAATCATAAATGTATATTTTCATGTGTTTATAGATGGGATAGGACAGACTAAGGGGCCTTTCTTCCCAAAAGTCCACTTAGAAGGTCCGGATCAGGGACTAAATGTTTACATTGTCGCACTTTGCATTTGATCCGATTAGCTTTCACACGGGACTTTTGCCAAGCGAACCAAATGGTTAAAAAAGAGGGAAAATTATGAGGGAAAATCACTGTCACCTTTTCATTTGGGGCACAATCTTATTTGTCCTACAACACACAGAAAGTAGCTGACCAGGCGTCTTGCTTCACGCAATTCACCAGAAGTGGCGGGGACATTGTGTAAGGAGATGCCAGGCATTAATGCAAAGGAATGCCTTTAACACATTGTCAGAAGAACACAGGTATGTATTTAATATTTATCACCTGACTATTGTATTAGAGCACAAACCCACTGCCATTCGTCCAGTTTTACAGACAGTCCAGTGTTTTGACCGGCTGTTCTCCATCTGCTACAAACTCTGGCCGGGTTTCCTGGCTTTGTTACAGTGTAAATGTGTTATTGGTTTATGACAACGTGCGGCTGCATTAGCGCTGCGTACACACACGCCGCAGACCAGACCATGGTTCGTTTGGAAGGGGACTGAGTCCGGCATTCTCAAGTGGACCACTGTCTGTTTGTGTGACTCAGACCACAGTTCGTACCACCTGGACCAAAGGAGCAAGGAGACCGTGGTCCTTTAAGAACGAACGAACCATCCCTGGTGTAAATGGGCCCTAAGAAACTAGGAAAAGAGAGATGTGGATGCCGAGGAGGTCATATTTAAGCCTGCTATACTTTGTATTTTTCCAAACAGTGACTCCACTGTTACCCTAGTTAACGACACAAATGTGGTTTGAAAAGACATATTTGGAGAAATATGTTTAAGATAGGGGAAAAAAAATCTAACTTTAAAAATAATCAGAATCCATTTTTTCACGAGTACATTTTTAACTTTTTTTGCGGTTAAATGGTCAAGATAATATTTGTTATCTCATGATACAAAGTTCTAGGATGGCATTAATGAAGTATCTTTAACCTGGTTTGCAAAGTAACACAAGTCTATCCATTGTTTTTTTTAACTTAGTCTCTTTTATATTCCGTTCCATTAAATGTAGAATTTAACATATTGTTCTTCAGCTTGTGACTGCTTCAACCCTTGAGGCATTTGTCTATTAATGTATGAGTCTTTTTCTCCTTTTACTGTTACAGATCCCTTTGGCATTAGCTTCCACTTTTATCTAGATGGATCTTTTTTTATCTATAGCTACTGTACTGATTTAAAAGTTTCAAAACTGCCTCCAGTAAAACGTATACTCTCCATACTCCTGTTGACAGTCTTTGATGGAAGTATAGATCCCTGATGAAGTATTTCTAATGCTTCAAAACTGTCCCGTGCATTTCCATTAATAAGACAGCACATACTAATGAGGTGGTGACAGTGTTTTCTTCATTTGCATGTTTTTCTAAGTATGCAGAGCTTTCATAGACTCACCTGCAGAGCAAAATAAATGACTAAGAGAAGATAAAAAAAAACTCTGCCAATGATTAATTATTCATTGACGTGTAACGTACGTTCTGCTCCGGATACGCTGCTGTATGGAGATAATCAAGACACCCTTCACACAGCGGCTCTTTCTCTCTGGCATATACAGGCTGGATGTGGATGTTCCAGAGCTTCGAGGATCTACTGAAGCGGAGCAAGATAGAGATCAGCTGTACCTGATAACACACAGGTGGGGAATGAAACTCTCACTAAACTAGAACTCTCTCTCTCTCTCCTCAGGCTTTATCGAACACTCTGCAGTCCTCCCTTTCTCTCTTTTGATACTCCCTGTCTTATGGCAGATTCTTTCCCCCTGCAGCTCAGAACTTGAACACATTTCCAACCTCCCTCTTCAAAGTGGACCTCTACTGATACCTAACCACAACATATAAGACACAACATGTGTATCATTTATCCTCATGATATTGACATCTCTTTCTGTGTGCATTTGTGAAACTGCTTCATTTGCCTACAGGAAACTTAATTGATATTCTTCGCCTGTGATCCTGCGAGTGTTTGCTCATATTTTACCCTCATTAGTGTCACATAGTTAGAAGCTTATGCAACTTTAATGCTCTCGCCAAACTAAGAAGAGTGCTTCCAGTCTTCACGGCCCACATACAACAAACAAAACATTTGGAAAAATCTTGTACTTTAAGGAGTTTTCATGTGTGTTTTAAGCAAAGAGGGAAAGAGAAATGAAAAGGAAGAAAGAAGAAGAGATGTAACACAGACGCAGCTTTTTTTGTGGGGGGGGCACACATTTCTTTTTAATTTTTTATATTCATTCCAAATGGCACTCTTGCATTTTTTACTCTGTTGTTGCATCAACTGGGCTGGAAAAAAAACCCTGGACAAAATACCTTCATCATGAGTGCTTCAAAGACTGTCAAGGACAGATATTTGTTTTTTCCTGAGCACTTTTTCTGCCTTCTCCAGGGATTTGTTTGCTTTACTAGTAAACTGACTATCGTAGAAGCAGCTGCAGTGTAGTGTGCACATGTGTGTGGCTAAAGCAAATTTCCTTTTATGTAATCTTATGAATATTGATTACAAAGAGCATATTCTGTTGAACCTCAAATCCTTGTGCTCAACTTCCATCTGGGACACACTCAGGTGAAGCAGAAACGAGGATTTACCCCAAGAGGCATGTCTTCATGTCGTCATCGTCTGCATCCTCATCAAGGCTTGCAACAGAAGAACAGCAGAGAAGCGCTCACACGCCCGGTGATCAAACCAACACACCGCAAAATCACACAAGCTGTGACACAGAACCACTGCAAACCACAGCAAAACAGGAAAGAGACGCTGACAAACATGGAGCAGAGGGAACGCAGCTGCGCAGGGAGAAACACTGTAATGTCAAAAAGCTAAATCAGCGTCTGTCACAGTTGAGGAAAACAACACAGTACATCCTCCAGTTATTCTGAAACCCGGCATGACAGCTTGATAAGGAAAAATCATAACGTTGAGGGTTTTTTTCCCTTTGTAAGCAACTGATCAAGCAGAACCAGACCATGTAAAGGATTATCAGTGAATGTTGTGTGTCAGCAAAGTCTCGAATCACTGATCTCAACATTCATCATTTGCTGACAAGTGCTCTCAGTCCTTTATCCAATAGATTACAGCTCGCACCAGATTACAAAAGACCCTGGCTCTGGTTTATATTTGATATTAACAATGTCTGAACACTGACATGACATCAGTTTACTTAGCTTGGCTTCAAACTTTGAGACAGAATTTGATTCTGTATAAATACAACAACACTAAAGCTCATACTCTGGATTTATTCATAGACTTGAATAGGGGTGGGAATCACCAGTGGCCCCACGATACCATATTATCACGATACTTGAGCCACGATATGATATTATTGCAATTTTTTACATTTTGCAATACAGTGAGTATTGAGATACAATATATTGTGATCTATTAATTTTTTTCAACAGTTTAGCTAATTTAGCATTTGCCTTTCCTCAATGTTTGTCTTATTTACACAGTATTTTATTTTCATGTAGCACATCTTGCAAACCTTGTATATATATTTGTTGTACTTATTTTCTCCTGCTCTATGATGTCACCTCTGCCAACCTCACTGGACAAACAGTTGATTTTATTTTTTCATTATCATAGATTTGACTTCATATTAACAATTAACTTGAAAAATTGATACTTGGTAAATGAGACGATACGATATATCACCAGAAAAAATACTGCGATGCTATGCTGTATCGATTTTTTTATCTCCCACCCCTAGACTTGAACCTGCAAGAGTGCATCTTTGCATCGAAGGAGCTTGGGAAAAACTGTCTTTTTATTGAATACAAAACACGATTTCACTTTCTGTTTGTGCTCTCTAGATAAAGATGGGAACATTTGCATGTCTGGCTCACAAACTTCTGCTGTATACCTTACTTCAAAAGCTAATGATGACACCCTTTAACTTTTGACATCTTCTGTGTACTTTTCCTCACAGTGTGGAGGCTGCTCCTTGATGCTATCAGACTTCAATTAATGTTAGCAGCTCTGCCCTACTTTTGATTGAATCAGGGGAGGTTCACACTCAGTCAGTGTTACCCAAGACAGTATTAAAGCTGGGTCAGGCAAACCTGCATCTTTGGTGAAAACAACAAGATAAAGCTAGATTTAGAAACCCCCCAGACTGGAGAGATTTTGACCCTTCACCTGATGAAATACTTGAACACACTTAGCTCTGGGATTATTCTCCTGTCTTTGTTCAGGAGTGTGGTCTTTCGATTTTGGAGGGCACAACTTATTGATTTTACTGTTACATTTTGTAATCCTTCCTTCATAGCCTTTCCATCACACTCAGATATTTGGCACTTCTGCTTTGATTTTTTTATACTGTTGAAACTAAGACCATTTTGAGATTTTGCAGAATTTTTTTTCAGTTTAAGCTCCAGCAGCTGAAAGCATCTGAAGTGTCTGCTATTAGATTTTTGCACCAACCTTACTTTATAGTGTCCCAGATGAATGTTAAAATAAATTGACTACCCCTGCTTTATAAAAGGGATTTTCATTAAACCTGTTTTTCTCAAGTAGGGTCATGTTAGGTACTTGTAGAGTGCAAGAGTATTAGCTACACGGGACGCTGGTCAGCCAGGCAAGCATGTTTCTCCTGTAGGGAATGGCATGGAAGCTATCAACCGCAACAGACTGGGTCAGCTCTTTCATGCAGTTTAGCTCCAACAACCCCAAACCAGAGCCGTATCCTCACTTTGAGTGTATGTGTGATTCGATTTCTCAGCGCTTTACTCTGCTGTCAGAAAGCCAGTTTCTCTTGATTCTATTCTTGGGCTGTAACTCACTGATCAGCTGTTGGGATAAACGATGTGCAACTCACTGATATATTGTAAATTTTGATATATTTTGCATCTCTGTTTGATATAATTTAAAGCAGCACATGCCTAAGATTATTACCCTCCAGACACAGAAATGGTGCAGAGTTTCAGCAGCTAACAGAGTATTTTGTGACACTCAGGAGTTTTTTTCTCACTCTGTGGATGTGGTGTTGAGATCTCTCTTGCTCTCTCTCGTCTAAACAGAGGCTTCTTCTCTTCTGTCTCCTTGTGCCCATTGCCTCCTGCTTTTCCTCTTTAAATTCCAGTTCCGAAGGGTATTCTCTTGTGTCCTTACTAAAAGGCAGGTTATGCTCGCTGTCCGCCTCACTCACTTTTTACCTCGGTTGTATTTTTGTCTCTTTTGAAATCTGTAGACTAATCAGAGTGCTTCAGACTGAAGAACACATGTTGTGACTGAGAAGGGTGCTGAAGGAACAGGCTTTCAGCAGCAAAGTAAAACACAGATCTTTTCATCCAGAGCATTCACTTATTCTGCTTTGAAACTAAATGTGCCTGTGAACCAGCAGAGCTGACCTTGTCTGCTGTGGCTGACATCCTGGTTTCTGTTTAGGTTCACTGGCTGCTTCCTCAACAGAAGGGCCAGGCTGACTAACATCTTCTGAATTCCCTTACTTCTGACAAGTGCCCTATACAACCTTTAATTCTAACACTTAATGTTGATCAGCTGCCTCGAAATATTTAAACTTTTAACTTGTTTTAAAAATAAAACAAAAAGTTAGGTTAGAAGTAAATTACAGTTGTTTACCAAGAAAGAATGCTACTTTATGAGGTTTTGTCCATGGACTGTATATAAAATGAATGCTGTCTGCCTCCTCACTGGGTGAAGCCACAGTGAGAACAGCACCCTCTGGTGACGGGCTGCAGTATAGGTCATAAATCCCGCCTCCTCCAGTGATCCCTATAAAGCTGTGAACAAACTTTAGGAACTTATTACACAGTATATAAATGTTTCTCGCCCCTGGTTGTGATGTTGACATGTAGTTACTGTAAGACTGGTTTGTGCTCAAGTCCTCTTTTTTTCTGTACAGCTTCATTTTTAAAAGTTATTAGGGGGTTCATATTTTCTATGATTGACACTTGATACAGCCTATGGGCATATAGAGGTTGTGTACTTCACCCAGGTGATACGCTGTTTGAGCCGAGTATCATCACAGCGACTTCGCCGAATGTGTACAACGCTATTGTGCAAGTGATGGTTCCAGGAAGTGAAGAAACTCCTGGAAATACCAAGAGCAATTTGGCTTCAAATTCGTATAACGGCTACGGTAGGCAGAGCCAAGTTGTCCATAGTATATACAGTCTATGGTTTTGACCAATCACATATCAGGTGTTCATTTTAGATCGAAAATCCCTCTTAAAGTCTAACCTGCAGCTTCATCTCAATAACTGTTTATGTTGGCAGAATTTTAAGTAAGATGGTAATAATGTAATGATGTAGTAATGATGCGCTTGAACCGAGAGGTTTCTGCAAGTCTGGTCTCTCTTTATTATCTGTAATTTTTGTAATTTATGCTAGATTTTTTCATATTTTTGTTGTAATTTTGTTGGCTGCTGATGGATACTTCTGCTGGGCGTAGAGTTTACTCAAGAGAAGAGCTCCTTTCATTGAGGAAAAGCAAATCTGGACAACAACATACAATTCCAGAGGACATCAGGAGGTGTTATCGTGGTTGCTGTGCTGGTGCAAAGGTGGCGATATAAATCCTTTCTTTCATCAATCATCATGGGAAATGTCAACTCTATGCCCAGCAAAAGCGATGAGCTGGAGATCTTGGTGAAGACTAAGAAAGCATACCATGAGTGCAGTTTCCTGTGTTTTACTGAAACCTGGTTGAATCAAAAAAACTCAGACTCCAGTGTGGATCTACCTAGCTTCACTCTCATAAGGTCAGACAGAGATGCTCAAGCTAGTGGCAAGAAGAAAGGAGGAGGTCTGGCTTTACTTGTCAACCAGAGATGGTGTAACCCTTCACACATAACTGTCAAGGAGAAGTTGTGTTGTCCTAGCCTGGCTGGGCCATCCAGTTGCGTGAATCACATGCCATTCCTTCCCACAACAGTCTGGACTTCGGCCAATTGGAAGCCCTGAAAGTGGGCGGGAGTACTTTCCTTGATAGACAGATTACTGTAACCAATCACCGTAACCAAACATCTGACGTCATCACAGTGCGCAACTGTGTTCTCTGCTGGGCTCTCAAGCATCAAGTAAAGGTTTGGTAATATTTCTATGTTTGCGAGCAAACAATGTCTTTTACGTCTTTTTCTGCGGATATAAACGATTTCTGCCGACTTTGCAAAGTCAACTGCAGAATTAACGGCGTGTTCAGTTAATGTTGTCAGTGCGGTTGAGAGCAGACCCACTGGGATCAAGACAATTGAGACAAAAGACTACACACAACCTGCAACAGAGAGCTGTTTGATGATACATCATCGTCACCATGTGACGCCAGAGAAATCTTTGAAGACGTGACAATTTAGTCTGATAGACAAATGAGGGGGGGGGGGGGGTATAATAAATAAATTAACACTTGTTTCGGTAAATTATCTGCTCAACAGAGGCTTTGCTCAGCCTGAATTGTCTCCTGTGAACGCTGATTTGATGTTATGCAAATGAATCATGCATATTTGAATAGTCTGAATAAACACAATGACTATTTACAGCAATATGTTTCAGTGGGGTGATGCTAATAAATTTATGAATGCTTTATCCGGAGAAAGAAAAAAAGGCTTTAAAGTTTGAATTGATGTAAAAGCCTGATCATCAGCCAGCTGAATATCTTTTTTTCCCTTTTAACTGGTATCTGATGTCCACAGATCTATGACATTTCGAGCTTTAAATCCATTCTCCTCATGCCCGGCTTCTCGCTATGCACTATTCAGCAGATCTGCTTCACTGGCAGTAAAACCATGCAGAGGGTGATTTATTTATTAGGAAAAACAAAAACCCCAGGAAAGCCTGCTCATCGTGGAGTGGCCGATAACAAACCGGCTTCATGGTTGCAGCCATAAATCATCCTGAAGACCCCAGAGATGATGCAAATGGAAGCAGAGGCTGCAGAAAAGAGGGGTAGTCGTCAACTATGATCCAATTTCAACAAATTTGGGAGGAACCAGTACGCCTCCAACAGCCACCTACACTCAGCTGCAGTCATGCTGTGCTCTTATAATGAAATTCGACCCAGAGTGAAAACTGAAATGGGCACAAAGCCTCTTGGTAGCAGACTACATGACCTTAAAGCTGCAGGTGATATAACAGCACTAGACAGGGTTGGGTAGAGCTCTGTGTGACACAGTTCTTCTGTTTGTTCCCCACTCTGTATTCAGAGCCAGTGAAACCCAGAGCAGCCATGATATTGCATTGGGATGATCCATTATTGCAAACTTTGTGTTTGCGAGTCTCAGAAGTGTTTTAGAAATGCAACATGGCTCCTGTTCTCACAAGTTTGCAGTTTCAGAAAGACAGATGAGAGAGGATGAAAACCCTTTGAAAGTTCTGGGATTATCATAATGCCTGGAGGGGACAAATAGCTCTCTATGAGGCTGCCAAATATGTTTGACTGAAAGACAATGACTATTAATGAGAATATCTCCAAACCCATCTGGTATCATCATCGCACAATCTATATTTATACACCTCTGGGGGACAATAGCCAAGTTATTGTATTGGTATCACTGGTGTTACCCGCGGTTAGCAACTTGTGTAGTGATTTCATGTTTCAATTTTAAAAAGAGGCAAAGTTCATGCCTCTGGACATGTTCTCCTGTTTCTGGATAATAAATAAAAACTGTCATTTTAAGCTCATGGCCCCACACTGAAGAGCCATTTCATTTGTCTCTGGAGAGTGTCGGTTTCAATGATTCAACTGGTCAATATTGCAATTTACATACAACCAACAGAAACCAGAACTATTCCCGCACTAAAATCCACACACCTCCCCAATTCTACCTGTTTAAGTAGAACCTGTATACAGAGACTATAAACATCATAACACTGCAGTGGGATACTTCTTATAAATTAAGAGAAGAGGGAAACAGGCACACAAAACCAGAAACCTGAAGGTCTGAAAATCAAACAGACAGGCAGGATGTCACAAATATACCTGGAGGAGGCTAAACTGTTTCTGACATCCTGCTCCTCTTTGTCCTCCTCCTTCTCTTCCCTGAGACAAAGGAAAGAGTCAACCTCTGTTATCATTATTAATACTTCATTACTGAAAAACAAAACATTTACACTGGTTTAGTGTCCAGATATGAGACAATTGAAACCTCTTTAGAAGGATTAATTCTGTTAACCCTTAGACCAGATAAAATAGGCAGCTTGTAACTCAGTATATAAAGGGTTTGGATGTGGAGTGTCAAGGCTGTTAAAATCTACTTACTCTCTCAGTGGTCTGAGCAAACGCCAGGGTGAGACAGATTAGAAGTGGATTTGTTGTAGGTGAAGATATGGATTTTTTTCTGGAACTCATTCACTTTTTATTCACCAAAACAAAAGCCCCTCAGCGGCTCTAACAAAGTCTGACTGACAGCTTTCTGCAACACTGGCAACAGGATGACAGGTGCAGCAAGGACAAGAGGTTTTTTATCACCTGAAGAAGGTGAAGAGATGGAAATGAATATGCTGGAGATAGAGCTAAGAAATTAGGGTGTAAAGTCGGCCGACAGTTTCAGCTTCAGGAGTTCAGTAACTGCACTTGCCCAACTTCTATCGAACACTTTTACAGTATTCTCCACAGCAGTACTGTATCTGTTACATAACACTCGTGGGATGCTCTAAAACTTAGTCAACCTTCCTTGATTTCCTCAGGCTGCATCATGTCTCACATCAGCAGACCTTCAATGTTTTTCAATGCTATTCAACAATTCAACTCAGAAATCCAATAAGAGAGAGAAAGAAAAAAAACATGGATACAATAGCTATATCCTCCTACATGCACAATTTTTCACACATATATTTAAACATACAGCATGATGATGTGCTTCAGGGTATGGCTGTGCAGAAAGTCTCAATGGAAATCAATACCACCCACGGATTCTTTCGCATACTATTCAGCAAAAATACAAGTAAACCACAGAGGAAGTGCACAGAGGGAGAGGGCTGCTCAGTTTATCATGCTAAATCAATAAATAACCTTGTCCAGACTGGTATTATCTGTCTATTATTACATACCTACACATTCAATGAATACTAAACTGAATCAACTGGCTTTTTTCAGCTTTGAGATGAGATGCATCACAAATCTGTTATTTGTGATGCTGTAATTTTGCCTTTCGTACTGCCCTACTCCAAGGTTGCTCGAGTCCCTACTTTGATGACTCATGCCTCTGTTTTTAAAGGGCACAAAAAGTATTTGGCTTGATCATAAATTCGCAAGGGTGAATTCCAACAGCCAAAATAAACGATTACAATAAAAACTGGTCAGTGTCCTAGCATCCTGCAGAAACATAAACTCATATACCTTTATTAGCTGTTTGATTACTTCTATCTTTTACTAACAGAGCAGGTCTAAAAACACTACATATTAACATGCAAACGACCGGAAAAGAGTAAAAGACTGTCCACAAGTACATCGATAGAGGATGGTAATCTCAAATGTATGAAAAAAAGAGAAAATTCCTTGATGGTCTGTTACTAAGCAGGCTGTCCATGTATCATCTGCATCCTTAGCTGTAAAACCTCCACCTTCGGCCATAATGTCAGTGCACCTCTATCCAGCGACAGAAGGAGGGCACATACTGTGACTGAACAAGAAAGGCCAATGGCAGATGGCACCTTCTTCTGTTAAAATTCAATTTTCATCTCTGGTTTTAATTGTCTCTTATGTGTGTACTGTTATTCAACTGTCAATAGAAATACTGTTACATCGTTAATATCCATCTACAATGGCCAATCCTGTTGTACTCTTGTGCTTACTCTAGTTTGAGAAATAGGCAATAACCCCAATTAGAAAAACTTTTTACATGTCTTCCAAGAAACACAAATATGATTTTCTTTTGCCTGAGCTTTTGAAAAGTTGTTTGTTTTCAGAATTAATAAACTTCCGAGCCTTTTTACTAAGAAATATGGTTTCAAAATAAATTGCCTAACTGAAGTATGATCAAGAGTTCCATTATGTGTAATACTCCCTTAAAAAACACAAAACAGCTGTCAAATAAAAAGGTAAAGATGGTCTCTTTTACCCACACATAAAGCCTGGCGCTTCCATTATTTGCAGTTTAACTTGTCCACTGATGGCTGCAACTGAGATTTATAGGCGTTTTGTGAGGAGCAGTTAATGCAGCCTTAAGCGTCTAGCCTGAAGCACCTTTACAGAAATGAAATACGTCAAAGTGTTGGCTTTATTTTTTTTAAGGTTGGAGCATATCTGGCAAATGAAGACCTGTCTCATTTGGACATGATAAGTACCAGCTCTCCATATTAATTCCCCAGCCATACTAAATATTATAAAAAAAACATTTTTGGTTGAATCTCGTTTTATACACAACTGTAAACTCTGTCCCTAACATCACTGATGTCTCAGTGAAAACTTTGACAGTTACCTTGTATTTGAAAAAATTAAAACAATACCTCTTGTAAAGTATTCAGCAGGGTCATTAAGATAATACTCAGATAAAACTACAGCATTTTACTGTTAAATATGTACTACAGGTATTTCAGTGATGTGGAGACAGTGTGTGTGTGTTTGACTCACTTTCTAAAAGTCGGAATAGATCCCTGTAGAGATCGCCCAGGGGAAGCCCCTGATCCATGGCTTTGTCCTGACAGCAAGCTGTCAGTTTCAAAGGCAAACATCCCATCACGGTCATCTGGAACATCCAGGAACTCCCCGTCACTCCACACTCCCACTGTGCCATCCATGGGCTGGTATTTGATCTCTATCGTGACACTCGTCTAAAAACAGAACAAAAACAGATGGAAATAAGCTTATATAATCAGCAGACAGTAAACAAACATCAACTTCAATAAAGAATCTCACATATTTACTTTTCTCTAAAGCGTTTAGGAAAAGATCCAGTGGGTTTATCTGAATAACTGTTCAAGCTGCTGAGAGGAGTTTTTTGATGTTTATAAAATAGACCGAAATTCATATTGATGTTTAATTATAATATTCAGAAGAAAAACAAAACAACCAGCTACAAGGTTGACAATTTTTTTTTGTAGTTTTCAGTGCCTAAAACTGATAAGAGAGGGCAGGTGTCAGTGGAGTGGTTGAATAAAGTGCCCTGTTTTTTAATTCTCTACCTTAAATTTTCAGGGAAAACTATAATTTGACTGTTAAAACCTGGCAGGGTGAGAGTTTATTGACAAAGGATGCTATTTAAGCAAAAATAGTTTTGTCCAAAGGGGGCGCTAAAGTCAACACAGACTAAAAATTCCTCACAAGTGCTTTAACAAATAAAAGGCCCAAATGCTGTTCCTGATCCAGGGCTGGGTGATATGGTCTCAAATCAATATCATGATATATTGATCATTTCACCTCGATATCGATACATGGACAATAACTACTTCACAAGTTGTTCACCCCCTTCCACATTTGTCTACTTCAGCGTCCACTACAGCCGCTACAACTTTTGAACCGTCCTCCATCTCCTCACCTGTCTTTCCCTCTTTGTTATGGACTGAATGGGGTGGAGTCACATCTCTGATGTACGACAGCATCTTAAAGGAACATGAGACCATAGCCCACCTACACACATCCAAAACCAACTTTTTTTTGTTTATTTTTTTGACACCGAATATACCGATATGGGCAAAATGACGTCGGCCATTGTCATAGATTTTGGTATCTGTAAATTTTCAGTTCATCGCCCAGCCCAATCCTGACCACAGACAAGGCGCATCAAAATGAAAAATGTTCCCTGACTTTTGTTTTGAATGTTAATTCAGTTCAGTTTTTGTGATTAAGCTTTTAATAAAAAGTTTATAGTTTCCTGTCTTTGAGGTCCTGATCTATTTCATGTGACAACCCGCGAATTCTTTTTAACTTGTAAAATGACGTGTCATCGTTCAGTTAGTTGATCCACTACTACCTCAGAACAAAGTTTGGGACAAATCAATGCTCTGACAATCATGAGGTTTAATGTGAATGGGTTTAATAATGTGTAAATTTCAATGCAAAGACTTTTTCACTTCTTAAGTAGTCTTACTGTCACACTGACTCCTAATGACCTACAAAGTAAAATAAGATTGTCATATATTTATTGTGAGTTTTAGTGCCTGTGTTTTGGTCCGATCTCCCATGAAAAAAGCAGAGCTGACATCCAGCGCTCACCTACTGTAGAAGCATCTTTGTTTACAACTCTGCTGCTTAAATTTGGCAGCGAGAAGCGAGTTGTCAAGGATGAGGAGTTTTTTTTTTATTCACTGGATAAGTTTCTTCTATAGTGTCATGAACTCATGGCTGATACTGGAGAAGGAAAGATGATCACTGAGGATAAATGATGAATAAGCATCACTGTTTTACAGTAAATACTAGAGTTGTGATGAGATCTTGTGCCACAAGATCCTTCAAGACTGCAGTGTGGCGAGTTTCCTCATCTTAGTAATAAGCTGTCTCTTGAGATCAGTACTGTGTTTTCTGAGGACATAACTTGGTGAGTTGGCAATACATGCATTTATATAACTTAAATATGAGATGTTGTGTTTATTTTGCTATGATTAATGAAGACAACATGCATTTTTAAGACAATTAATTCATTCTTGTTTACAAAAAGGCCCCTGGTGGGACGACATACTCTGACAGTCTTATAAATCATTTCTCCCCCCCTTTGGTATCTGTAGGGGAGAATCCAGAACGGAAATAACAGTGACACTGCAGTTTGTCTTCAGTGTATTCTGGGGACTCGTATTTGGACGAATATTATCCTCCTGACAATGATCTCATCTTTATTACCTGGTAGCCAATTTATTCCTCTGACAAAGACAGATGAGGAGAGAATACACACAGGAGTCTTATTCTCTTTCCCTGCTTCATCTTCCTCTACTTCTCTGTCGCTGACTCTTCCTCAAATTCCTGCAAGGCAGATCATAGTAGTCCACAAGGATTTGGATTTGTCACCATAGCAACCACACCAGTGAGGTTGTAAGTAAAAGAGTTGCTCTCAGGTGAGGTTGGATTTAGTTTCAGCAGTGTCCTCCTGCAGGGATGTTCTGTCCTGAGATTCCCGTAAATTTTTATATGTGTGTGCCTCGAGCTGAGTTTACACCAAGCCAATGGCACATACTATACAGTATATCACAGTGTGTGTGTGTGTGTATGTTATGTAAGCCCTAAAGCAGCCTTGAGCTTCGTGTTATCATCTGAGAAACGTCAAATCAGCACTCGCAGCTCCACTGCCATGATTCTACACCCGTGGTGCTTGAAAACCTCATGTTCCTTTTCTTACCGTCTACTCTGCTTCTGTCAGTTTCACATCCACACTCACTCTTTAATTATGTATTCACCCTAAAATAATCATCCTCTCACTCAGTTTTACCAGTGAGCTGCTCTACACTTTGCTGTTCTTCCAATCAATAGAGAATATCTGAATTGCTCTTCACGGCATTGGTCCTAATGTGCTGATGTTGCTGAGGCACTGTTGTATTTCTATGACATCCTTGTTGGTGTGCAGGTTTTAAACAGCGGCGCTTTTATAGGCCAGGAAATAGCTTTATCTCTCATTGCAATTGCCAGAGGTGCCACAATAGATTGATTTCTCCATTTGATGTTTTTCTCTTAAGTCAATAACACATTTTGTAATCTAATAAGGTTGAATTCAAACCTTGTGCTGGAAGGTAAGTTATGTAATCTCATAGCTATAAAAGGAACATTTCCAAGAAGCTTTGTTTCCCCTCTAACATTTTTTGAGGTCGCCTCAAGGCGGAAAAATTACATTTCAATCCCTGTCTTACATTATTCCCTGTCAGCTAAGTTTATTTTGGCTGGATAGATACTATAAATTTTATGTTTCTTATGCCACTTTTTACACTCTATTACACAGAGAGACTCTACAAGTTTAAGCCGAATGTGTGTAATCTAGCTGTAAACAGTGTAGTAATAAAGAGGTAATGATAAAAGTTTGAATAAGGACATCATATTTGGAAGGAGCCACAGTGACCTGCAAAGAAAGCTCCTTCCCCAGAGAGACAAAAATTTGGCATATGCTCCTAAGATAAGCAAAAGATATGAGACATGTGAGGGGCTGCAAAGCTGCAGACTGGTCAGAGTGCCCATGCTGATCCCTATCTATAAGCCTTAAGTCCCTACAGTTGTCTCATGATCATCAAAGCTGAACCATAGAGCGACAGATTAAGAAGAAACAGACAGTGTTGATTTGGACAATGTTTACATGTGCCTGGCTATTTTCATAAACGGACATTTCACCCTCTCCGTTTACAAAAAATACTGCGTGCACACCACTATGTTTTTCAGGAAAGGTGTAGGTGGCAGTGTAGTGCGAAGCTCAAGCCCACGTTAGCCAATCAGAATCCTGCACACATTATGTTGCAAATGCAAATACAAAGGGATTTCTCTAGCATAAATGCCACTGCTATTCTGCATGCATCCATGACCACCATAGATTGTAAACATAGACTGTAGATTGTAAACAACTTTGGATTTAACCCAGTTTCCACCGCACAATCTGCAGTCGGCTACCCAAATCTCTGTTTACCTCAGTTTTTCTTAGTTTACATGCAAACTGAGTTTTGTTTGCGTCCAAACGAAGGGTGCAAACTATGGTTAATGTCTTCATTTTCAAAAATAACCAGATACGTATAAACCAGGCCTTAGTCTCCAAATCAGGGCTGCATGGCACTGAAAAAATAAACATTACTCAGTGTTTTTTTTTTTTTTTTAACTGAGACTGTGATTGCTGTCAAGCCTTGCAGCTTGTGTGCATGTTTACATTCTACGGTCATGTGACACAGATCCAGACACACAGATTCAAACTCAGTCTGCACTCCTGGACAACAAGGGAGTGGTCAAAGCATGACATGTTTCAGGTCACATGACTGTTATTGCACATCCTGCAATGTGACTATTGCACTTGCTCTATTGCACTATTGCTCCAAGTCCTGTAGATCTCAATCCAACTTTGCAACATACACGATATAAGGCAAGTTCATCAAGTTAATTGGTGTATACCATCTGCCTATTAAGTGTTGATGGTAAAAAGCCTTAGCAAACAGAAGCCATTGTCAAATCTGTCAGATACTTGGCATCATAGCCACGTGGTGAAATTGCATATTGATTTTAAAGCTAACATGGACTCTGCTTTGCTCTGGAGGATAATATATCTCAACCTTGAGCTCCAGAATGCTTGACTATTGTCCTGCACATCTTTAATCCTGTGTTAGGGTCTGCACCGACCCATTTTTGTTTTTAAATGCTTAAAAGAACCACATAAATTAGCTTTTTGCATCAAGAATTTTTTGTCAGGAACCTCTATTTCAACAAAATAGAAATAAAAAGATCAAATTGACTTAATTATAAAATGCTCTTTTTAAAAATTGTGGCATTTGTTGTGTTAGGGTTGCTGTCGAGCCGGTTAGATTAAAAATCAATAATTACAACAAAAACTGAAATCATAAGTGCAATGTCAGACACCACACTGACAGTCAGATCCTCTCCCAATCATGTGAGATTTAGCGGATTATCATTTTGCCAAGTGTTTCCCTGCACAAAAAACAATGACAGGCATGTCCAGACATGTGAGATCAATTCAGTATAGATGTCTGTATGAGGGGTATCCTGACAAAGACAGGGCAAGAGGCCCACAGCAAAAAATATTATAAGCAATGTTTTTATGGGTAATGAAGCCTAACAATGTAACCTGGAGATGAGAACCAAACTGGATGATAGAGAATTGTTTTTCATGTAATCTGCAGCTGATTTAAGACACAGATCAAAACTGACCCATTAATATAGTTGGTGCGTAGTAAAAGCTAACACAGGAGGAAGGTAAACACTATCTATCTTGTGTCCCTTATAAACCATGGTTGGGGTTATGTTCAGTCAAGTTCTCCTTTTTGCTTAATTATTTCAACTTTATCATTTCAAATAAGATGTTTTATTTATTTACACAGATTCATAGCATCTGCAGGTTGCTGGTAATCCAGTGAGAGTAGCGCACTTTTTTACCTTTATTGATGTATTGTTGTCGTCGATGAGTGTGTCAGTGATCTCTAGGTGTCCCTCCTCAGCAACCTTCTGGAGAACCATGCAGAAAGTTCCCACCAGCCTGTGAAGAAAAAAAAAAAAAAAACACCAACAAAGAGCTGCTTAATATCCACACAGATCAATACATGGCAGTCCATCAGTATGTGGGGGATTGATTCTCCTCTGTTGACCGTGTGTGTAAATCTATTGTTTTTCAGTCACTGTCACATCACTGGTTTATCTACTTTTTCTGTCGAGCTAATACACACTGACAAGTTCCTCTGTTTTCATTCACTGTGAGCATCTGTTCTGCTCTGCTCTGTCTCACAGTGTGCAGTCAGTGAGTGTCAGTGGAACAGTCATGAACAGACTGCTGTGTGAGGGCTGCTGATAGCTATGTGCTGTGACAGATATTGAGAAAGTGTCTTATTGCCTTTGTCACCCATTTGCTTTAGTATGTCTTCACACAAAGCTGTTCAAAAAAGGGAGCAGAGAGCAGCTCAAACATACAGACGTACTCATACACCCACACATGCACTTTTCCTTCACTGGGTCTTTCACGTTTTTTTGTCCTTTGGTAACAACATTTAAGCTCAATACTCCACACTTAACAACTGTTGTGCCACTGCAAGTCAGATTCACCGTGACGGCATTCTTTGTTTCTTTTTAAAGTCCCACTCTGATTGTTTTCTTTTACTACTCAAAGTGTTCTCAGTGGTCTTTAAATTGCGATTATGAAGTTTTCAGCCACAATCGCGTTAACTGTGTCATTTTTGAGGGCTTTTCTTCTGCAGAGCTCCAGTAGATCATCAGCAATTAACCTCTGAGTCAAGGGCAGAGACAGCACTGCCATGCACACTCCTCTTCATGCTAGCTTGCAGCCTAACATTGCCGGTGTAGCAGAAGTGGCAGGTAACATAGGAGCTATTCAGCTCTCGGACACTAATGTCTTTGAGGACATTACGAAAGTTTATATCATAATTAGCTTTCTTCTGAGCATTGCAATCCACTAACGAACACACTTGTTCCGCGATTGTTCTCTCTCCTTCCCAGAATCTGGCCTGCATAGTGGGGCTCCGGGGGCGGAGCTTGGATTTGTGATGTAGGAAATCTCACTGTGTCTAAGCCTGCTGTTTGGGTCTGCCAGACGTTCACAGTGATTTGAATGCAGAAATACTCAGAAATGCATTTTTTTGTGCTTAGTTTTCTCTTGATATGTCCTGAAGCATCAGAAAAATACCATATGAACATGTAGACAACAAGAAAAACAAGATTTTCATCGCAGTGGGTTTTTCAGGCACAGTCGGTACCTTTTTAAATTTCCATACAGTGATGTGAAATTTTACAGTTTTTTCTTATGGCAGTCCACTGTAGGACCAGTTTCTGCTAATTATATCATAACTCCTGCTCTTGAGAACATTACAGGTGATCAATGCAGAGAGTTGGCGGAACACACAAGATTTTTTGTGTGGAGCATTGTTGAGCACACAGTTGAGACAAAAATGATTCTCTCTGAAATGCAAAAATCTTTATAAACTTCTTGTTTTGTTTTAGTGCATCCATTTAGATTTTCACCTCTATTGAATTCACAAAGTTTTAACATCCGTGAGATCATTTAAAAGTTAAGAGAGAAGAAAAAGAAAAAATACGGTTGCAATAACTTCAACAACTTTAAACTGTCAAGGAAGTTATCACACCCCTACAGACACTGACTACTAGTATAAAAATGCTCCTACTTTGATATAATGCTTAAGGTGTGATATAATTTCAGACACAGCTTACGCTAGGGGTAGGCTGTGAAACAAATCAATACAGCGTAGTATTGTGATATTTTGTCTGGTGATATATCGTATCGTCTCATTGACCAAGTATCGATTTTTCAAATTAATAATGAAACAATAAAATCAACTGTTTGTCCAGTGAGGTTGGCAGAGGTGATATCATAGAGCACGAGAAAGTTAATGCAACAAATATATGTAAGGTTTGTAAGATGTGCTACTTGAAATAACAATACAATGTAAATAAGTCAAGCATAAAGGAAAGACAAATGCTAAATTAGCTAAACAGTTGAAAAAATTGTATGAATCGCAATATATTATATCGCAATATTTGCTGTATTGCAAAATGTTAAAAATCGCAATAACATCGTATCGTGGCCCAAGTATCACGATAATGTCGTATCATGAAGCCACTGGTGATTCCCACCCCTAGCCTACACAATTTTGTCTCAATTTTCTAGATCATACACTCACAACCATGGCATACTAAGATATACCATCTGTCATTACTGCTTGTTTACACTGGGGTAGATGTAAAACATTACAGCTTCAATAACTTGAATCATTAACCAGAGCTTTTGCACTGGCTTGCTGTGATTGGCTGCGCTACAGCTTGGACACAAAAAATGATCAGCACTTTAGACCTACAATTATAGTTTGTTTAACCCACTAGTATTTTAAGGTGATGACATTTTGTAAACTGAACACACATTTTCATAAAGGTAACACAGGTATAACTTTGCACCACTACAGAAAGGGACTGCTGGGGAGTAAACACAGACCTCAAGGATACTCACAATGCACTTTGGTGAGCACACACTGAGGGCCTGGTCTTGAAATGGCTTGAACAACACAGCTGTCATTGTTTTGTATGTTTTTTTTTAACTAACATTGCCATGTTTACACTTAGGCCCATGTTATCTATGCAGCAAATGCACCATGGCCATATGTACTTTAATTCGTGTGTTTGAGTGTGTGTCTGTGTGGGAGGGGCAATTACAGGACACTACTGTGAATAATTTAGATGCCAAAATACCTTATTTTAGCCCTTGGGTCCCATGCCAATATCATGCGCCTTTTAGCTAAAAAGCGGAGGGTAAACATGCCTGGGGTGCATTAGCATCTTGGAGTTTAAACCATGTGCTCTTGATTGATTGCAAAAAAGGCCCCCAAAAGGAAAATACATTAACTTAAAAGGAAACTTCACATGGCCTGTATTTTGGCAAATACAGTATTCAGATTTGAAAACTTAATAGATAAACATGCTATGATAAACTTGCTCATCCAGCTGATTCTAAAGAGAATAAATCATGTACCTGGTACCTTTAGAAACCTTCAGTCACTGGCTCGGTTTATTGCCTCATGTTGTTGCATTAGAGCTGCACTCCATAACCTGCATTTACAAAACTATACTCTCACAGCACAAGGCTCTGCATGAAGGTCAAAGACTTTAGAAAGACTTTAGAGAGTTAAGTCTCCAAAGTTTTTGACACATTGAGGCAGCAGGCAGCACTTCTCTGAAGCCCTTATCACTGTTGCCAGTCCTCTAAGTATAGGTAACAAAATGGATGAAGCCTGAAAAACCAATCATTTACCGAGCACCCCTCAAAGAAGATTTACTGGGCATTTAATTTCCAAAGTCTGCTTTTACGCAGGTTTGAAGGGAAATAGAAGTTTTAATCAAACTGATGGCTAGAGAAACTCTGTGCTCAGACTTTGGCAAACTTTTACACTTCTTTCTCTTAAAGCTTCAGTTAAAGGGACTGTTTTATTCATAAATGACTAGAATTGAGGTGCTGAAAGGTAAATGAAAAAAAAGGACAAATTTGACCTTACAAGCTCGATATTTTAGGGTCAATAAATCCCCAAACAACTGTGCAATAGTCCAAATTACATGGATTGGTAAAAGTCTCTGATCTTATGGACAGAGCAGTTTGAAATCTTTGGTGAGCATTTCTTTTTGCACCACTGGGTGAGGATTCAAGTCAGGCACGAACAACAGGACTTGATTTTCGGTGATCATGGATGAAATTCATGTTTTATTCCCATTCATCTGAGGTAAGTCCTGAAAACACAACTAAACATGGGTTTTTAACTGCAGTTGTGATGTCTGAGATAATTAGACGTGTAGTTCATTTCTGTGCAGGCGAGGATCCACCATAGGACATAACAGTGGGAAGAAACCCAGTACAGTCCCTATTGAGCCGGCCTATTAGAGCTGGTGAATAATTTAAAGAGTTTCCCCCAAAACAGTGTGTTGTTAGCGGAGCAATCGGTCTCTCACACAAAGACCTCCCAGCACAGCCCATACTGAGCCAAAGTCTTGTCTTCTCCATTTTAATGGTCACTATTCCCCATAACATGCTGAGCAGTCTTTGCAATCTCAATGCATACAGTACATGTAGGACACGTAAAAACCATTTGCAGTCACAAGACAATCATTAAGAGGAACAGACAAGCAATAATTCAGCCAGGTATAAGTCTGCAGGGGGGGATAGAGTCATAAACAAGAATAATAAATCAATAAGTTACCACTTTGCATGCACAGACTCTCATGCAGACAAGACATCCATAGATTTTACAGCCAACATTATGAGCTTCCAACAAGGCTTTTAAAACTGACAGTCAGATCATGATGAATGAGCGAAGCACACAAAAACACATGTTCACATACTGTACATACAAGCACGTCTGCACTTCGACATACACGACAACAAATGCTGTCTTATTAAATGTAAATACACAGGAGAACAAAGGCTCATTAAGCAGTGAGTAAATAGAGACTGCACTGTTTATCTCCTGCTGTTATTGTCTTTCTCTCTCTCTCTCTTTCTTCTCTGCTTAGATTAATTACACAGAGAGGATTTCTCCTGCTCAGCTAATCTCACTGTAACTGATAGTGAGAATCTTTCCAAATGGTGCCCGCCTGGGAGCAGTGATCAGATAATTAAAGTTGAGCACATGAACTCATCTTTCAGTTTTTACTGTCACATCTGGAATACCTCACGACCTCCTGTCAGAAAGTTGAGCGTGCTTGTTTTTACTATCTGCCTCCAAAAGTTTGAAGAAGACCTAAAAAAATACAGAAGTGATATCAACTTAACTCTCAAGACACATACCCCCCATTCACCATCAAGCTGTTTATTTTTTTTTGCTTTTCAACAACAGCAGTAGAAGAAAACACAGGTCAGTCTGGATATGAGAGGTCACTAACTCCCAGGGACCCTGAGTGTGACTTGAATAGATTGACACCAAGGAACAGGCGAAGAGAGGCCAACTCCTCTGCTCAGTGGATGGATGATTTGACAGGACTGCCAAAGGTGAGATGGCCAGATATTTACTCTTGACTGAAAGAAGATCAGTGAAAGTGTTTATTGTTAAGTCAAACTAAGGGTGATCAAGTTCTTAGATGCCAATACACAGGCCAGAGTCAGAATTCTTTGTTTTATTAAGTCAAATTAAGTCATTTGATTTGCTCTTTACAATGCAAAATGGAAGGAGATGAAATTAGAATGACTAAATAAGTAATAAAGGTAATAAAGGTAAGGCAGTTGCTTTCCAATCTGTAGATCTATTACCCCAGAACTAAATCTATTTCCTGGTTCCTGGGGTCGAAATGGTCTCTGGTTCCTGAGGAAAGTTCCTTAAACGTGCTTTGTTTGTGACGGATTGCACAAAGACAGGTGATAAATCAATTTTGTCCTCTAGTTTATTTTGCACACAAAGCCAACATTAGCCCATGTGCTAAAATAGTAAAAGTAACAATGTTATATATATATATATATATATATATATATATGTATATATATATATATATACAGTATATGTATATAAGGAAATATCTGATTTGAGGCCTATGACAATCATAGATATACTTAGAGTCATCCATCCATTCAACTAAGTTACACACATATGAGAAGGGTGCACTGGTCACGGAAGTATTTAGCTGATCACCTCCATGCAGTCTTATGCCCTCTTCACATTTAATCAAAGTTGTCTCTATTTCTGTTGAGCGGCAGTAGCAGCTGGTTTACAGTCGTATTTGAATTCTGGGAGTTTACTTTTACCCATTTCTATTCTAGGAACCACAGAAACACTAAAGACGTGAGATTTTTGGACTTCTATAGAGCCTTTTACCCATAGACTTTATATACTATGGACAACTTGGCTCCATCATTGTATGAATTTGAACCTGAATTGCTCTCTGTATTTTTGGGATTTTCTCCACATCCTCGAACCACCACCTGCACAGTTGTGTTGTATGCATTCTGCGGGACAGTCGCCGAAAGTTTCTGTGATGATGATCAGCTCAAACAGCGTATCCCCTGGGTGAGCTACGCAATCTCTGTATGTCCATGGGCTGCATCAAGTGTTAATCACAGAAAAAAGAGGACTTGAGCACAAACCAGTCTTAGAGTAACTACATGCCAATATCACAAGCAGCGGGAGAAAAATATATATTCTGTGTAATTAATTTTAACTAAGGTTTGCCCACAGCTCCATAGGGATTGCCAAGGGAGGTGGGATTTATGACCTATACTGCAGCCCGTCACCAGAGGGTGCTGTTCTCGAGGTGGCTTCACCCAGCGAGGAGGCAGACTGCGTTCATTCTATACACAGTCTAGGGTTTTAAACTGTGGTGCCTGTACCTGTTTGCCTGTAGTTTAACTTCTTGTTACCTCCTCCAGCTAATATAGTGGCGTTGTCTTGATGTCAGCCCTGAGAGGGTCTACAGTCGCATTTTTTTGCATTATTTATAAAGATTGTGTATAGAGGTACCACTACATAAAAATATAATAATTTTAGGGTAAACTGACAAGAAATGCTGTCAACTTTAAGTTTTGTTGTGATATGTCTGTGGTCAGGGATGTTTGACGTCAACTTGATTTTGTCACCACTGTTTGAAATTCCAGTTCATTTTTTTTTTCATTGAGTAAAAAATAAAATATTAATCATAAACAAAGATGGCGGTTGGAGGAGCTGTATTAATCTGTGTCTTTTCCTTGTACAACAGGGACATTTCAAACATTTATTTGATACTAAAGTCCCATAGTGTTGGAGGACATGCACAATTTAAAGTCTGCCGTGTCCTGTTGCTATTTCCAGAGTGATCTTCTTCATTTAAACATGCTTTGTCTACAGCAAAGGCTGCTTCACTTACATGTAAATCTAACCTGTAGTTCTCTAAGACATCTTCTCAAAGAAAAGAGTTTTCTCCTATATTTCTCTCTCTCTCCATCTCTGTTCTCATCAATACTCTTTTGTCCTCCAGACTTGGTGGTGATGAATTCAACTTACAGGAGAAAGTGAAGCTACATCTGTCAGCAGTGCTTCGAAATTTAATAATGAAGGAGACTCAGACTCGCAGAGATGACTTCACTCTGGATATCTGGAAAAAGAAGAAGTAGTGTGCTGCTCCCCCTCAGGCGTTGACAGATGCTGCTCGATGTGGGTGCACAGGGGGAAAGCTCCTCAGGGGAAAGCTCTAAGCTCAACCTGATGTGACTCAAGAATTCATGTCTGTTGGGTTATCAGTGGCTTTAATGGTTTTGACTCCTGCACCTTAGGACGACATCTGTGAATCTACTAACCCAACACAGTACATAATGCCCTTTTTCCTTCTCCAGACACTGGTGATCAATGGTGTCACTACTTAGGAGAGAAAATGGTCTGTCATTTCCCTTTAGCCATTGTAACGTGCGTGCAAGTGCTGAATAATTGAGCTGACCGGGGCCTATCATGTTCAGGCTTACTTTTAGCACTTCAAAGGCGACATTCATTATTGATTTCTGTTCTGCAAACAATTTACTTTCTATCTGCTCCATTATTCAGAGCTTCTTTCCCTCACAATTTGTATTTTCTTTCTATGTGAGCCACACATTTCTCTCACAAATTGAGGCATAACCAAGATGAAATCTCAGGCTCAGTTGGATTTGAGAAAAAGAGGGCATAACTTTGAAATGTAAATTTTTTCCCAAGTCCAACAGAGCTGTTTTGAAGGCTGCACTAATCCACCGTAGCTGCCGGTTACTCAGCTGGAGGGCAGTGTGAAATGGAAATGTTACCGCTGACAGGTGTGTGTCTGATTTGGCCTTTGAGCTGAGGACAGACTTCTGCCAAGCGCTGCCCCACATCAGTGGACCCACAGTGTTATACAACCAGGAGGATTCAGACGGCTGGTCTGTCAGCAGTTCACACTGACATGATCAATACTGCAATGTTGCTCTTTTTATCAAACACAAATTACACATAGACTAAAATATGAAACACTATTTCACCAGTCACGAAAGAAAAGCTTTCCCATCTGCTATCTGGCTTTGTAGCTGGATTGAAGTAGGAATGAAGCAAAGCCTCACAAAGCCATACTGGGGAGGAACTAAAGGTTTTAAAGTATAAATCAACGCATGTGTAAGATTTTTTGTTTCATACAGGAAACACTCCTCACTGATTTAAACTTTTATAGCCAAACGGAAATGTAGTAATGCCTGGCCCCGCTGGCGTAGCACTTAAGATGCCTCGTAGTTGGCTAAGTAGCGCACCAAGGCTTTACAGGGAGCACAATGAAGTCCCCCTCTGGGTATACAAGACAGTTCTAAAATCTTCAGACTAGAAAGGCAGAGGTTGGGTTGGTGGAGGCAGAGATCTTCTGGCAGCAGTGGTATAAAAGCAGCGCAGGTGGAGGAGCAGGGCTCAGAGAAAAGGAAGTAACACTGAAACTGACCTTGTAAGAACGGGCTGTGATTTGTGTGGTATAAGAGATGATCAAAACAGCAATATATCTCCGTCCTGACCTAGGTGATACAATTATTGAGCCAAGGTCTTAAATGTTTCTTTCCAACTGAATGAAAATATGGTACTCTGCGTAGATTTTCTTCTACCACCCTACCACAAGTGACTGCTTGTGGTGGGGTTTATGACATAAAAGAGAAAAGCATAAATAAAAATTTAACTGACTAAAGAAGAAACTGAAAACAGCACCATGACAGAAGAAGAAAACAGCAGAGCAATCGGGGGAGAGATGGAACAGCAGGAAGTTGGTTCTCCACTCAGATCTCTGCTGTTATTTGAAAATAAGAGGATCTCAGCGGTGAAAGTTCTTCTTCCGCGTGCTCTTTTTTCAAACTTTTACAGTTTTAAAGTTTGATATTTTAACTTGCAGGTATATGAACCAATCTGGGTGTTATAATGTTGAAAAGTTTGGGTGTTTTTGGTATTTCTTTGTTAACCCTCTGTGTCTTTTTCCTATTTCAAGTACCTCCCTCTGAGCCTCTCAGCAGCCCACCACCCAGCACTCCTCTCCTGGACTCCCCTAACCACCGCAATTTCCCAGAAAAATAAAACCTGTTAAACTTGTAACCCCTGGTCTAGTTGCATTTTGGGCCCAGTCATTGCACACACATTACACAGAGTTCTATTTTTTTACTTCATCAGCCCACATCACTTGTTTTCCAAACCACTCAGGCTTGTGTAGATGTCCTGTTGCAGATTTTTCATGTTGTATTTTATGATAAAGACCCAGGTAAGGATTCCCTCTGCAGACTCTGCCCTGAGGGTCTTGTACGTGCAAGTATCACTGCACAGTGGAAGAGTGTACCACCACTCCTGAGTCTGCTCAATCTTGCTGCAGGTCTTTTGCAGTCAAATATTGGTTTTCACTTACCTGTCTGACCAGCCTTTAAAAGCTGTTCTCTCTGAGAGTTTCCTTGGTCTCCCTGATCTCATTTTGACCTCCACAGTTTGCCTTACATGCCTTCTCTTATTTATATAACACACGCTGATAATGCTTTACTATCTCCTTGTAGCCCTCCCCTGCATTGTGGGCATCAAAAACCTTCATATTCATGGTCTTACACAGCTGCCTAGAAGAACTGATGGTTGTTGAGTGTTTGCACAAGGTTTGTAGAGTCAGAGTTTTTAAGAAACTGACATTGGCACTGGCTGAGGCTCCCGATGACAGTTGTTGACACCTGCTTCAGGCCTACCGAGCTGTTAAAAGTCTGAGCTTGGAAAAAGAATCCAACACTTTATAGTAAGTCAACTGGCAATCCCCTGCCAAAGTGCTGATTGAAAACAATGATTCATCCTGTAGTAACCACGAACATCTCTGACAATAAATCATGTAACTCAGTTTATTACTTGTTGGGATATTTGGATGAGAGCATAGGACAGATCTGTAGACCAAATGCTGCCTCACTACAGCCAATTTTTTTTGCATGGTTAGAGACAATAAAAAGACCACAGCATAGCCTGGTGTTTTAATGAAATTGAATTGATATAATCACAAAAATTTGTTTCTGCTTCAGTGCAAAACTGTATTACATCACATATTAACAGACTTTATTTCCATTTTTCAGGCTTGAGTAAGTCCCAATAAGTTCCAGCAGAACAGTGGGTGTGCTTTTATTGGTTTCACTTTCAGACTGAGTCCAGTGAGTGAGTCTCTTCGTGTACACATAAAGAAACTACGTCCTCTTGAAGCCAGCAAAGTAATTTTGCAGGGCTATATCCTGTAGCTAGATGGGAACTGTATAAGTAAACAAAAAGCTGTGAAAGGATTCACATAAAAAGCAATGAGTTGATTTTTTTTGTGCTGAAATCAGCAGAAGAGAAAGACAGAAGAAGATTAATTTTAGAAAAGGCGATAAGTGTCGACAGTCTTATCTCACCTCAGAGGAAACAGGTCGCTGTAAAACCCAAAGCCAATTTTACAGACAGGATAGAAGTGGAGAAGTCTGAGGTGTTGAAATTGTATTTGCTCAAGAAAAAACAAAGCAAACAATCCCAAAGTCATGCTGAATACCAAACTTTTCAAGCAGGAGCAGGGTTTTAGTTTCACCAGCATCTGTTCGTGTATATAATCTCTTTTCTTTCTGGACTGCTAAATGTGTCGGCAGGGCAACAACCAGCAAACTTCAGTGCCAACACCTTATCTTCAATCACACTGGATCACTCAAAATACAACACTAAATAACAGAAGGTACGGCTGTTTATTGTTTAATCATTACACAATACGATTGTTAGGGAGATTACGGCTGTAGGTCAGAAATGTGCTTTGATTTATCTTTGATTATACCGAGAAGGACTGCACACATTTACATAAAGTCATGTTGTTGTTGTTGTTGTTGTGTGCATTTCTGTAGCAGGAAACTAGATGGGAGGGAGGGGTAGATTACTGGTAGTGTAATAAGACCAGTCTAGAACTATGTTTACACGTGCCCAGCTATTTTCATAAACAGACATTTCACCGTCTTCATTTACAAAAAAAAAAAAAACCTGCGTGCACACCACAACGTATTCTGAAAAGTTTTTGTTTACACTAACCCGTGTATATATGCCGCCAAGAGCATATCAAACGTGGGTGGCAGTGTAGCGAGAAGCTCAAGCCCACATTAGCCAATCAGAATCCTACAAAGTAGCAACAACAACAATGTCCCTTCCTCCTTTCCTGTGCACAATCTGCCACCGGCTACCCAAATCTCTGCTTCTGATGTATCTTGGCCTCCACCTCATCCAGTGCTTCTACGAGCCTCCTAGTGCTACTGCCCAATCTCTGCCACACTCTTCCTGGATTCACTCACCAGCCTCCTCCTCAAACACTTACGTCTTTAGCCTTCACCTCTCCTCAAATTTCCTCATCATGCTTTGGACCCTGGATCCCTCCTTCTAACTTTTCCCCCTTCAATAAATCCACTTAACTGCTTCATCTCCCCCCAGTTGTGCTTTTGGATTGAAACTAAAACACCTGGTTTTCCAAACTGCAACATCAACAGTCCTACTTTTCTTTTTCATATTTCAACAATGTTGATTTATTGAAACACTATCCTGATTATTAATTTTGATTATTGAAGCCATGTATCATTATGAAAACTTTTCATTCACTCTTTAGTCTTGGTTTGAAGGAATGGAAATATTCCTTTGCCAGTGGAACTAGATCCCATGAAGGCTCTTCAGATGATTTGAAGCCAACAATGCTTTCCAAGAAGGCTCTGTGTAGTCTCACAGGGACAAACACCAAATGTGCTGGTATGTCATAACGCCTTGTCGACATCTTCTTGGGAATATGAACAAGAAATATGAATCAACTGGGACATAGTGAGATCACTAGTTATGCACTATGCATGTGCCAGAGCATCTGATTTAAGAACACCATTAAAAATTTATTTCAAATCTAATCCAAGAACTTTAATTTTCCTCCAAGGAGCGCTGGAAGTCACTGACCTCAAGTTTATTCATACAATAGTATCACCTCCTCCTCTTTGCTCCAGTGCTCAGTAACTCAAGCAGTGTCACCACAGCGGCCAGCATATAAAAGCATATCTCTGGACCACAGGGGGAAACAGATAATATAACAAGGACTATAAGCCTCTGCAGCACAGAGGCCAGCATGCATCGTTGATTTCTCTTTGTGTTGTGGTAATGTGATCTCACTCTGTGGTCTGAGGGTGTGACACACTGGCCTTACAGTGTATGTGTGCCTGCAGTGATGAGGCAGATCAGTTACCCTGGTAATGATGCTGGATGTGGACATATGGAGCAGGTGTGAGAACAACACAAGCTATGACTCACTTTGAATTATTCATCCACTTAAACCTGTGCTGCTTTTCCTTTATGTGCCTGTCTTTCTGTGTGTAGGTGAGTGTCTTTGCATGCAAGAGAAGACATCCGTGGCTGAGATGTAATCATCAAGTGAGGGGATGATCATGTTTCTAGATTAAATGTATTTGGCTTTAAATATTTATGCTGTTTTTCTTCCCTATGTCTTTACATCCCTGATGGGAAACAACAATTCATTATGTCCGTGCTTAAAACTACCATGTCCTTTACATTCTGTTTGTTCCAACTGACTGCCAGTATTCCCCTTCATTAAAGTCTCTGTAGGGAACTTTCAACTAGATTTCAAAAAGTATCTCGCTTCTCCTGATATATCTGTGTCACCTACGGCAGAAAATGAGCCCAGGTAAGATAAGATATTTCTGGATAGTGTAACTCCTACTTTTAAAACTCATTGGTCGAGTCTGCCCACTGACAAAATGATTAACGACATGCAGGCCGGAAGTTACAGCACTTAGACACGGGGAGAGCAGTGAGTTCTTGCTAGGCTAGCCAGTGAAAACAGAGCAAAAACAAATGGCTACACATGGCCGATGTTGGGACAGTGTCCACAAAAAGAAAGCAAATTAGAACAGGAGAACAACAACAACGACAAAAAAGCGAGAAGGGAATGTGATCAATGAGGGCAAAAACAAGGATAAACATTGGTAATTCCTTTGCGAGGTGGAGAGAGTTCTGGGGCTTGAAGATAATCAAGTCGGATCCTGAATTTGCCAAATTCCTCCTCGACAGGTAACGTAAGCTGCGCTTTTTTTACACTGCTGGCTTATTGATATGAAGATATAACATTACCAAGGAAAGCTGACAACTTTAGCTTTATAAACTAATCTACAGCCGAGTTATCTAATCTGTTTGTTGTAGGTTTACTGTTACAAACGGGACGTAACTGTTGGCTAAAAATACAAGCCACAATAATACAACATTACTTCCTTTCACTGGTTTTATATCATATTTCATAGAAATGCAAACATATGCATTACCTTATCACTACGCATCCTGCGGTTAGCCAAAAAAAACAAAAAATTCAAAGTACCGGTAAGTCTTGCCTTGTTTCATTTGCCTCCAAAACAACATGCCAAACCAAAGACCTTGTAAGTGCCTTCACGACAGTATGCGCAAGAGCTCATGGGAAATGCAGTCATTGTTCTGGCAAAACACTACCGCCTTTGTCCATAGTGGCCACCAAATGTAACGGAAAATAAAAACTCTGTTCAGCTGCTTTAAGTGAAAAAGCAATAGTTTTTGACAGCTGTTTCTCAAATGGAAAACATACAGTTCAATCAACAATGGTATGCCCAAGTGAGGAAATTGCCAAAGGTAATAAGTTATCGTAATTTAGAGTCTTAAGTTGGCTTGACATGACAAGTCAGGGGATCACCAAACCCAGCAGGATTCTTCATCTGGATACCATGAACATAGTATGATTCATTTACACCAGTAAGGGGACAGTCACACTGAGCTATCTGTACCGCACTCAGGAGTGTTTGACCCCTAATGACCTCTTAACCCCAGATTGTTAGGACAGAGTTAAGTGCTCTTTGCCAGGCCTAGGCCCAGTACCCTTGTTTAGCTCTGGCACGGCACAGCATGGTTGCTCAAGCATGGCGCAGTGATGCACCTGATCTTTGTCTGTCATCACAACTCCACACATCACACTGCAGTACAGAGAAAGCAGAAGAGCCTGAATGCTGTCTGGCTGTCAAGTTTGTTCGACAAAAGCAGCAAAAAAAAAAAAAAAGGAGAGAGATTTAAAAAATAGAAGGAAAGACAGTAAATAGAAGATTCCCGGACTTACTGAAAGAGAGGAACTAATGATTCAACAGAACATCACATGTGCAAGTGAATCGCCAAATGTGAATCAAAGAAGGCACGATCAGTATCACAGTCCTCCTTTGCTGATCATGATGGAGTTTACAGAAAGAACGAGGAGGGCTCCACTGACTTCAGCTGACAGGCAGCTTCATAACCTTAAATACTGGTGCTTAATGAGGATCCCCCTCTCTCTCCTCTCCATCAGTGCAGCAGGATGTGCTATCTCCTGGTGTACAATCATATAATTGAATAATTAAATTAACTTATTAAATAAGATGGAAATGTAATTTGTTGGATCGTTGTGTCTGTGTTTTGAAAATGGTGGTAAATTTGGACAAACATATTGAGCATTATGTTTAATAGTTGCCTCTGTAGTGCCAGAATTGAGGGATAAACTGATGGTGTGCAAAAAAAAAAAGTACAGCTGCGGTCAAGTTCTTTGTGTGGCTGTCAACTGTACAGCCCTTCTTGTAAATTAAGGACATAACGTGGTGAGGGGAAGCCAAGCATGTGTCTTTTTATGACCTAAGTAATTGTACCTGGGCCTGTTTGAGTCTGGAAACCTGTGAGTGCAGAGGGAGGGTGGGAAAGGGGGAAGAATCATACTTCCGCACAGTACAGGGCAAGTGGACCAAGTGTGGGTGTGCCTTAAATCATAAGATGTAGACCCCTGAACAAATGAAAATTTGAACTGTTCATGTGTGGGATGTTATGTAAGAAAAGTTAATGGAAGTGCCAAAGGTGAAAAGTACAAGCTTTTCATGGTGAAATCCTCTGGAGACCATGAGCATCAGCTCAGTTTTAAATCATTTGGTAGTCAATGCAAGAGTTATGAGATATCTCAGGGTGTATTCACATCTGAGAGTCCAGACCATGCCCAGACCAAGGTCTGTACTTCTGTTACATTATTAGTTTGGTCATTTTACATTTTACACTGTCATTATTGCAAACAGACTAACAGAATTTACATGACAAACCTACGTGATGTTGTCATGAAATACATGTTTGCGTGTCTCTGTAGTTGACAATGATTGGTCAACAGGCTGGCGTGTGTCTGATGTCAACACGTTGAACAGCGCAGGTCTTGAATGTTGTAAACATAAATGAAATCATCATTCCCACCATCATACTATTTTTGATTTTCTACCTCCAACAGTGACAACTTAAAAAGCTGTTCATGAGGCTAGTCCAAGTATGTCTCTTGAATTTGATCATTAGACAACAACTTTATCGACATCAAGAACACGAAAGGAAAAGAAAGGATGCAAACCTGCCAGTCACTGCAACACCGGCTCAGGAGAAGAGTATGTGTAGTAAAACTCCTGAAAAGATAAGCTGTCAATAGTGAGGTATAACTTTATCTACAACATTATAAAATTGCCCTTTATTAGACAATCTCCATTCAACATGATAACGGATACTTCTACTCATGTAATTTCCTGTCTTTGGTATGAAGGTCTGAACCTTTCAAGATAATGCTTTCACACTGGGCATAAACCAGACCGTGGTCCAGTTTGGTCTGGGCTGAGACCACCTCATTTGGTCGGACCAAGGTCTGGCTGTTTGGTCCAGACCAAGGTCTTAGGGAGGCTTCACGCCTATCATTTTGGTTCGGACTAAACAGAAAAGTCCAAAAATCTGGACCAAAAACATTTTCACCTTCTGTTACAGCTCTGCAGTGTGTTCATCTTTCTAACCCTCTATGAGTTGACAGATGCTGCTCTTAGACCCTTGCCCTGTTTCTGTGTCCTTTTCCAATGGAACCAGGTAATCATGATGACAGGGAGGCTTGCTTTGATGTAGAACTGATACAACATGTGTCTGCACACCTGTCACTAGCTCTCAGCTCTAATATTTAATTGTGAGTGTGTAATGATCTACAATACCCACATGCACAAACAATTACAGTCACATGAGGGAGGCAGGTCAATCACATATAAACAATTATTACCACCTACATACACAAGCATGTAAGCCTTAATGACCATGTGGGCGAAATCCCACTCCCTCGATCTGGTCACATCAAATGGTTGTCCGTTTAAAGTCATCGGCCGTAACAATCTGATTGGATTTGTTTTAGACACCAGAGAGAACAAGATTTCCTCATACACCAACCGAAATGAGTTTTTCAGATCTTTACATATTAGCCTGTGGGAGTGAGGGGCAAAAGACACCTACTGGGAGAAGAAGTAACTCATGAAAGAGAACAAGATAATGTATGGGATGACTAGAAGGAAATTACTTGATAAACCGGCTTCTGCTTGGCCTTATCAAGAGTGATTTCCCAGAGGGACTTGGAATATTAAGCAGAGCGCTTACAAAAGGTTTAATTATCACTGCGTACTCAAGAGCCTATTGGTCATTAATGTAAAAGCCATACTGTGGACATAATTAGAATACGTCCACCTTAGTTAAAGATCTGGTTCAGTGAAATTTCACAAACCCTGACAGACAGCTTCCCTTAAAACCTGTCCATCCAGTGTTATGAGAATACTGTGATTACAGAGCTGACACATTCAACATGTGATCCCTGCTGTACCCAGTTTGTATTTCATGATCTGATTGTTTGGAGAGTGTACGCTGACAGATGTGCCCATTACTGGGATCTAATGTGGTTTCATTACCTCCAGCTTTGTGGTTTGCAGCCTGTTACAAGTCAATTTAGAACAAGCTCTCGGGGAGTACAAGCCTATTCTCCTTAATCTGAGGAACATGAACAGTGTGACAGGCTCGATTGGTCACAGGCTGTGACAGGAAGGCGGATGACTGTGAAACTTTAAACAGTTTACTCTCAAATGCTGTTTAGTGTGGTATTTTAAATGTGGAGAGGGTCGTAGTACAACTTACCGGTTGGAAAAGACTTTGCTGTAGTTGAAGACCTGGATCTCCAGCATTTCATTCCCATCCAGCCTGCTGGCGATGGGCCATCGAAATATCTAAAAGAAAGTGAGAGCAGAGTTTATAATATAGTCTTATTATTTCTAATCAGTTTGTTTATAGATTGAGCTTGTTTAAACCATCATATGAAAGAAACTGGGTTGAAGGAGGCCACATTTCCCAGATTATAAACAACATCCTAATATTGCTCCAACAGTTCATCATCCAAAGAAAAACTACACAGATTTAGCTGAGAAAAACACCGAGTGAAAGTAATTTTCATTTGCACTGCCATCATCAAACTCCCTGTCAGAAGTTGACAATGAAAAACAGTTGTCAAAATTAACCAACTTAACTGCCTTCTTTTTACTTCCCTACTCGGTGTCTACAGTTCTCATTGTCAGACCTCCAAAGATACTGTTGTGAGTCAGTTGAATCCACTCAATTCTATTACAATTTCATGCCTCATGCTATAGTCATTGTGTTATACTAAAAAATCCCTGAATCCCTATCAGCTGCAGGTGTAGAGTTCTGGGGGAATAAAAGATCATAGTGTTTTGTTTGCCACCATGAACACCTCCAGGTTCTTCAGCACCAACCTGAAATATTGATGGTTTTTGCTGTAGGGTAAAACATGACCATGCCAGACACCAAGTATATGAGGCAGATACCAAAGGTTAGCTGGGGGCACTGCTGGCCTAGTGGTCTGCACATGCCCCATATATGGAGGTTATGCCTACAGTGGTTGTCCTGGGTTTTGCTTACAATATGCGGCTCCTTTCCTGCTCTCTCACTTCATTTCCTGCACTGTCCTGTCCTCTGAAAATAATGGAAAAAAGCCTGATAATAAATCTTACATGATCCATTAGGCCAATTTTAAGGGCATTCCTATTCAACTCACTTCTATGCAATTCTATATTTACAACAAGCGTGCACATTATCAGCCCTGATAGGTCAGTGCATTTTGTCAAGCAAAGAGTTATTGTAGCATAGAGAGAGCAAGCAATAGAGACACAGCAGTTCAGAGATATTTCTTTTACACTTTTTTCACTAACTCTGACATAAAGTTGCAGTTTGACAAGTTAATGTTTCAGTGGCATAGCAAATAAAACAAGTCAAAATGAAGCACCTAATGTTTTTAGCTGTACTGCAAAGATGTGAGAAACTTTCCAGTGATGGTTTTAATGTGGTTACCAATATAGTAGTTTACCTGTGGGTTTCATGTCAAACCCAGGTTACAAACCAAATGACTTTTATAAAGCCCCAAAAGTGAAACACGATACTGGTCACTCAGTTCTCCTTTTTTTCAGTGTGAGCAACCCATAGCACCAAATCTTTAGATCTGATGATTTTGTAGGATAAAATTATCTGCCTCACTTACAAGAAATAGAAAATAATTTTATGATTGACATATTCAAAAGCGCTGAGCTATACCTCATATTAATGCAGTTAGAAAGAAATCTAGACTGTGTTAAAGAGCAGCAGCCAGCAGGTCTGAAAATAAAGCAAAGGTTTAAGTGCCAAAAACTGCAGATCCCCTTTGGCCCTTATGGCTGGTTCCAAAAGCGAGTCCATCACCAAACAGGCTGTATTTTAAAAGTCAACAGAGTTAGACATCCTTACAGCCTGGCACAAATAACAGTTTGGCCCCTAGGGTTTAATTGCAATCGCATGTCAACAGAAATGGGCTGAAATCTTACGCAACTTGTCTGTTTAGGATATTTGTGGACTTCAAGTGGTGCTAAATTGATGACGTGGAGCACTGAGTGACAAGTGGGCGCTGATAGCTGTAATTTTACTCACTGTGAGCTCTTGGCGATTCGTGATAGTGGTGCCCGACTGAGTAATGTTCTTTCTATTATTGGACACACAGCTTGCTGTTGTCAACAGACCATTTAAGAAGACCTTCCTCCAGGTTTTCCGGTGAAGGAAATAAGACCATCAAAATGTAAGTCCAAACATCTTTTCTTTAAGTTGCATAATAGCATTTTAAAAAACATGTATCCTTCCATCTTCTATCGCTTATCCCATTGGGAGTCACGGTGCACAGAAACACCCTGAACCAGATTCGAACCAAGGACCTTCTTGCTGTTAGGCGACAGTGCTAACAACTTAACCACTTTGCTGCTTCATATGAAAAATATCTAAATGGATTATATGCAATGGTATAAATACAGCGTTAAAGGAGGCTGATCATCAAAATCTCCTACGAGGAAAGTAAGCCATATGATCTCTTACTGAAAAGGCTGGCTCATCACAGAGAGCTATACTAAAAAAAATTAATGGAAAAGTGATCGATGAGGAAAAGTGTCGTTGGACAAGGTGCACCAGGGGTAACTCCACAGCTTTGAGAAGATTGTTAAGAAAAGTCTTCTGGGAAGGGGCCACAGCTGTCCCATTCCTAAAATCAAACCACTCCTTAACTCAGCATTTGAGGTGCCATGTCATCTGCTGGTTTTGGTCCACTCCGTTTTATTAAGTCCAAAGTCAATACAGCCATCCATCCACCTTCATACACAGACAAGCTTTTCAGAGATGCCGATTTCCTTCCTCTGCAGGACAAAGCACCGACTCACATTGCCAAAACTACTACCAAACAGTTTGCTGACTGGGATATAACTCTGTTTGACTGACCAGACAACTTGTCTGACCAGAACCCTGTGAGATAATTGTCAAGAGGGAGATGAGAAACACCTGGACCAAAATTAGAGTCAAGGCTGTCAAATCAACATGTGCTTTATTAACATCCCAGCAGTGTCACAGGCTGATCACATCCATGCCTCGCAGCATGGATGCAGTTAGTCATGGTAGAGAAACCCTGAATAGTTATTAGGAGTATAATTTACAACACCTTCCATATGTTGGACATTTCTGTGTTTTACATCCCTTTTGATCGATCCTGGGAAGCACAATAAAAAATAATGCAAATAAACGATTGAACTATTTCACTGTACATAATGAAAATAAGAATAAAGTTTTTTTTTCAAATTAAATTACAAAAAAAACATAACTTTTCACAATATTTTCAATTTTTGAGCCAAACCTGTAAATCCAGTCATTTTTGGCTTAGAGAAAGAAAAGGCAAAAGACAAAATTCTGCCTAAGAGACTACACATTAGCAGTTTACAAACCAACAACCACATCTGTATCTGAAAATATGATCACTACATGGCTTTTGTGCCATCAGGAGGCATCTGTGATTCAGGAGATGGCACTGATTGCTTAAAGAGAAGCTGATGCCTGTCACTTCTGGTCAGCATGTTGAGGTGTCTTTGGGCATGACACCAAACCCCAAATGTCTACAGACGGCACACCTGCTGGTATGATATCCATGGTAGTGTCTGTGAATCCCGCAAGATTTGGACAAGCAGGCACCTGGCATGGCATCCTGCCACTGTTGATGTGTAAAAATGCAATGACATTTACTCCAGTGCCAAATAAACTACCAGGCCAATAAACTAGGAAGGTGCTAAACAGAGAGTCACATTTATCAGTTCATTGATTGAGCATGGCAGCAGCGTTGCGTATCATGCTCAACAAAGAGGTTGCCATTCAGATAAATGAAGCAAAGCATACAGGATGCGTATCAGCTCCGTCAGAGCATCGTATCGAGAGCAACACTGCTAAAGATACGCGGCAAGTCTATTTTCGCTGCTCTACGCTGCGAATGCGGGTCAATCCACACAGAGAAGATCGTTCTTGACAGGAAGTAGAGCACGAAAACTGTGCATGTCATCTGGTATTTCAAAATAAAACACCATATGTGAACTACCGACTGTTTATCAGTTCGTGTAGATGAGAAATACTTCCTGACCAGAACAATCCACTGGTCAATCCCTAATCCATGTGGACCCCAACAGGACTTTTAACTAACTCTGTTTGAAGGTAACAGCACAGCATAAAGGAACATAGTTTACTTTATGAAACACGAGTAAACCTGCAAAAACAGAAACTTTAAAATCACAATGCTTTTTCACATATAGTAGAGGCTCAATGGTCACTGAATTATATCCAAATTAGCAGGAAATAGACCACAGAAAGGCAAAACAACCTTTTCTGAGCATGTTGTTTCCTCTATACTGAGCCCAGCTGACCGGGGCTGCACTACGCTGCTGCTACGCTCCAAATACGCATCCTGTGGGCGATACCAAATGCTGCTCTACGGAGCAAATATGGAACGCGCTCAATACAGATCCTGTATGTTTTCGGCTCAAGGCTATGATGAAATGACAAAGTTTATAATTGTGACAAATTCATGGTTTGATTCTCATTCACAACAAATAACCTATGAGACCTGGCCCCTGCACAACAGCATCTTGGGAAAAAGGTCATTTCAGGGTGGGGGGTTTCACAGGTGATTTAAAACTCATTTCACCCCCGCTGATGTTGGCCTCTTGATAAGAGAAACACTGCAGGCTGAGAGGCAAGTGATCCATCAGGACGCCCTCATTACCAAATCCTGGGGTTCCCACCTGCTCTCAAGACCTGACTTCACAGATATGCTGACATGTGTGCATGGGTCTGTGTGTTTGTGCGCGCACAGCATTAAACCATCACGCCAAGCTCTCTGCCCTGAGGCCCTGCAGTCTTTCCAGCCTTCAGCCAAGCACAACCAGCAGTCCTCCCTCTTTCATAGCTAGCCTGGCTGTTAAATTCAGCCTGCAAAACGACCTTAGAGTGATGACTGTGGGCTGGAGTTATAGCCAATACAGCCATAACACATTTTTATTCCAACTCAATCCCTATTTGTAAGTCTGAATGGCCAAGAAACAGGTTGAGGAAGAGGCCCTGGCATGACGTTAATGTTTCATGGATGATGGAGCACTCTGCTAATAAAGGAAATTACAACTAATACACAAATACCAGAGCATATCAGGAGCTGCAGCTTCAGTACAAGCACATTATTACAGACATGATTGTTTTTTTATTGTTTTCTCCAGCTCTGTACAGCCACATCAAAATGCATAATCCATGTCTGCTCAGGAATTAAAAAGTGTTTTTTACAACGCAGGAACATCTTGTCTTTGGTTCTCCAACGCTGCACACGCTAACACACATTTTAAGCTTCTGCTTACAGCCATCATATCTTCATTATATATATAGTACATACAGTATCTGTGCTTTCATTGTCTCCATTCTCTGTTACACTGTCCAAGATTCCTTATCTCTACAGTGACACACTCAGGGATCCACAACACGAAGGAGTAAGCTGTTTATGTTGCCTAACGCCTTCAGAGGCAGCATGACGGACAAAAGTGCTTACAGTGGTTGAAGTACCCACACAGTGCAGACAAAACGGAGGCAGAGCGCAAAGAATCCATTAAAGTGAGAAGGTGGAAAGGTTTAGTGCGCTTCAGCTGTGTAAAACTTTTAAAAACAAAATAGACTTACAAACAATCACACTGTGCTCTTTATATTGGCCTAAACATGTTGAAAGGATGTCAAATTTCTTTTTTGACTTCATCCTAAACCTTTTTCTTTTGCTCTTTTGAAGGCGTAGCAGGCATGAACAACAAACATCATTTGATGCCATTAATTTAACCACATTTCTCATTTTAATCTGCTGCATTCACGCAGCAAAAAGATAAACACATTAAGAAACACAATCCTATGCTACATTAAGCTGCTGAAGAGCTGCGGGCTCTTCTTTGAAACACCCAGGCTGAAATTCATGGACATAATGACAGAAGATATCATGAGTTTGTGTTTGATCTGGGTTGCCATGGTTACCTCAATAAAAATCTCCACAGGGTTAAACGTATTGCAAGTCAGCAGATAGTCTTGAATAAGCAATAGATTACATTTGATGGATTGACTCATCAGAATATCAGGTGGTGGCTTTTTTTGAGCGTGGTGGCATGGCCTTGAGGCTGTAGATACAATTGGCCAAACTCATTAATTAATGCAGTGGAGCAATAAAGCATAGAGTCTTTTGAAGCTTCTTTACCTGAATTTTTAAATTACTCATGTCTTCTATAATTGAAATGTTAAAAAAAGAAAAAAACAAACAGTTTCTGCTTATAAATAATGGAAAACTCTGAATAACATGTCTACGGAAGCAAGAAAAACTCATTTACCATTCATGCTTCTCTCTTCAACATAATAGGCCTGGTTTGTGTAGTGATGAAATCAGCATGTTGGTATTTTTATGCACTTTGAAGTAGACAATGCAAACTTTCTCCTACCTCTTTGCTGCTAGCACAAACTTGGTCTTCATATACCCACTCTGCTCCAGCAGCCGATTGTTTGTGGGGGAGCCCTGACGAGTTGATCACCAAGTGCGGATTTTTGCAGCTCAAGGAGGAACATTGATGATTATTACTTCATGGAAATGCAATCAGACCAAGATGCTAAGGCAGAAGAACTACTACGTCTGCAGTGCAAAATGATAATTATGATGATTATTACTTCATGAAAATGATCCGCTGCACTTGGTGATCAACACACCAGGGCTCCCCCACAAGCAAGCTGCTGCTGCAGGAGAGTGGGTGAGTTGTGTTTGGTCTCTTTGCTAAAGAAATCAGGTAAAGCTAAAAAGATGTTTGGTGGCTAGTACTATGGCTGGGACCCTATATGTACAGTTGATGAAGTTAGGTGCTGTTCTGAGCATTATTTGTGACTACAGAGTGGCTTTTTGGTTGAAGTTTGTACGTGAAGACGTAGAACATTGTGTATTGCTATCGTGCGGTTGTCGGTCGGCAACATTCATCTCTCGAGGGGATGTCTAACTTGGTGTTATGGTGTGTTTGACCATAATTTAAATTTATGCCAGAATATCCCTTTAACTCTATAGCTCTAACACAGTTTGCCACAACATGGATTATGCAATACGGTTTGAAAACATACTCGGTTTTATGTTCACACATATCATTAATTTAGTCCTCACATGACCATGATTCCCTTCCCCCAATTCTGATGCCAGACGTGGGCACTAATCACTTCTTTTTGCAAATTCAAAGTCAAATTCAAACTCAAATTCAACTTTATTTGTATGGCACTTTTTATACAAAAAATGCAATTCAAAGTGCCTCACAGAGGCTAAAAACAACAATAATAAGGACAATAAAACCCGACACTCCCACCCACACACACACCCATGGACCCACATGCACACAAAGGCACACACCCACCCTAACTTCCTCACCCACACATACACACACAACCACACACAATGTAAGAATTTAAGATATATTGTTAGAGAGACATGGCCTGATACCGAGACATTACGTGAGGAAAGAGCTACCTTTGGGAAACAATTGAGATAAAAAATGGAGATAAAAATGGTGAAAAGAAAAAGTAAAACCTGATGAACTAAAACAAAAAAATAATATAAAATGAGCAGATAAGTAAAAGCTCTTTATCATTTAAAAAAGGGGTAAGAGAAGTAAAAACCTGTGATGGGAATTAAGAAACAAGACTAAGAACAGAGATAATTAATAAAATGACATTAAATTAGAACTTCGATTAAAATGAACATTTGCAGTAAGAGAAATATAAAAAGGCAATTAGTAAAAAGCCTGGTTAAAAAGTTAGTCTTGAGCCTCTTCTTAAAAATATCAACAGTCTCTGCAGCCCTGAGGCTCTCCGGCAGGCTGTTCCACAACCGGGGACCATAAAAACCAAAGGCTGCCTCCCTGTGTGTTTTTGTTTTAACTTTGGGTCAGGTTAAATGGCCTGTGCAGGAGGACCTCAGGGTCCATAAAGGTTGATATGGTAAAAGTAAGTTAGATAAATAGGAAGGGCCAAGACCATTAATACATCTAAAAACTAATAAAAGAACCTTAAACCCAATCCTGAGTCCATGTCAAGTCTCAAGTCTCTAAGTACAGTAGCAAGTCCCAGTCAGGACCCAGAAGTCTCATAATAGAATCGCAGCCAATAGCCAAAATAGCTGATCACAACATAAAGCAGATTTGGGGTGCATTATCACTAGTCCGGGGGCCCTCCTGGGGCTGGGGCACCCCCTAAATAATCACTGAATCCACCCCTGACACCCACATCTCTCTACTTTTAGCAGCTCCTTGACCCGCCTCCTTCCTACAGTTTCTTTATGCCTCTCTGTCTGATTATTTGCAAAAACTCATCATCAGCAGGAGGACCCAAAACAACATAACTCACGTGTTTAATGTTTCATTACCACAACAGGCAATCCATGTGTGAGGAGATAAATGCTTTTTATTTCTAGCAGACTTTTCACAATTAAAGCCCTTCATTGGTTTTTTGTTGAAATACCTTCATGTTTCACCACAAAAAGCAAAAATTAAAAATACTGTTATAAAATTTAAGTCTCATCCTCACCCTCACATGTAAAAAAAACAAAATAGTTAAAAAAGTTTCTGTATAATTACTATTTCCAAAGCAAAGCCAAGAAACCCATTTTATTTGACTCAATTTTGACGTTCCGATTAGGTATATGATATTTCAAACAAGTCTAATTTATACCGACACACACGCACGCACGCACGCACGCACGCACACACACACACACACACACACACGCACACACAATTTTTCTTCTTGAAGCTGATGGGGACCCTTTTCAAGTCTGTGTGGGCATGTGCAGACTTCAGTTAGCTTTGATGTACCTCTTATAATGCAGTCAGACCAAAATTTGCCTCCAATTAGATTCTTTCTAAGCAGGGAGAGTTCAGCTAGTTGAGAGAGAAAGGGAAGGGATGACCCCATTCAGGGTAGATTGGCTGTGCAGAAAGTCATGGTGAAATATAACAAATCAGTCGAGGATCACAGACGTGCTTGGCCACAGTAAATGCAGTTACAGTGACAGAGGTTAAGTATGAGATAAAACTCTAACTACAGCCTGCTGTTGTATTTTTTAACCGCTTTTGTTTGACTGATAGCCTGGCTCTCTTACATTCAATATTTACAGCCCTCACCACACCATACAAGAGCATGAAGAGTTTTGATCAGAGGATAGCTGTGGGCTCAAAAATACTCTATCTCTATTATCGCTACCTATAAAGACGCTGAACTCAAGAGCAGAGGTTAGATGCGGCACAGAGAGCATTTAAAAACACAAGTGTGGTCATGACGTTTTACTGTGTTCTTGTCCTCCTTTAAACAGATTGAATTTCTGCTCAAATGAGATTTGGAGCTGTCGAGCTGACACTGAGTTTCAAACACTGACTGACGTAAAACTGCTGCAATGCGCCTTCTCTTCCATTTACTCTCACTCGCTGGATCAAAATGCATCCTCGCTTGTGAGTCTAAAGGAATGTCTGATAGTAATCTCTACTGCATTAAGAAACAAGGTACGAAACAAAAACAGAGGTCTTATTTTAGATCCTCTTTTCTATATTTGAAGCTTATTGAGCACACACATTATTAGATCCAGATCCCCCCCTCACCCTCCGCACTGTAAGATGCACTAATTGGTGCAGTGAGACTGCTTGTTAGAAATTGACAGGTATGATCTCCCTCCAACAGGAAGCCCTGAGGTCACATTGGCCAATCAGAGGGGCTAAATGCTCAAGCGAAGAGCAGCTATTATGTGGTGTGAAAGCGTTGTGGTGAGTAGATGGATGACCGGGGCATCCTTAGTTTCCCCAGATCACCATCCGTTGATATCTCATGACTGTTGCCATGGACACAGAGGATAAAAACAACCTCATGATCAACTATGAACAATATGTCTCATGTTTTGACACTTGATACTTGGTTTTATATATATTTCCAGTAAGAGCAGTGGTTGTGCTCTGTGTATTATTCTTTGCAGAGTTTAAAGGCTTTGGTGATCTTGTGATAATGCAGTCTTTGGGCGGATTCTGCTGGCTTAGATGTATTCTTTAAAGGACTAAAGAAAGAGATAAGAGTAGACTGCAGAGGGAGGCAGAATAAGCCAGTTTCTTACTACAGCTGGCTCCTAAAACTAAATCATATTTAGGACTGTGAGAAAAGAGTTCCTAGTCTGAGAAAGTCCACATCAACAGTAAATTATTCAAGGCTGGAACTTCACCCGTCTACATGACATTTCCTTTTATAAGTCTGTGTCTTTGTGTCATTGTTCTTTCTCTTTCTGTCAGAAGTAAGTTTGGTTTTAATGACAGAGCAGTTTTTCACTGTGAAGGCCCTGAGACCTTTCACTTTGGTGATATTAATGTTCTGAAAAAAAAAAAAGAAAAAAAAAGCCTCCAGTCCATTCAATAGCACTGAGTTCAATTATTCAGAATCACACCTCCAGATATGTCAAGGAAAAAACTGCTGATGCTGGTCTCGCTTTTGATGAGTGCACTAATATTGAGCCTAAACAGGCATGGGATGCTGTGTCTACATTTCTGTTTCATGCATACGTGATTGATTTAGATTGAGATTACACAGTACTATAAACTACCTTCTATTTCACTTCTCCTTTTAATTAGCTCATCTTTCTGAACAGATGTGTGTGGGTTTTCTTACAGATTGTTGATGTTGTAGCGAGTTTCTATTTTGTTCAACAATACCTCAGAGGCAGTGATTTTCTGTTGTTTTTTCTTTAGCATATTTTTCTTTCTCTGTAGTCGTTTCATTTCCCTGCACTCTCTGTGAAGTTAGGGCTCCGGGGTCTAAGCCATGTAGTCCTGTCACTTATGATTTATATTATTTGGAGGAGGGAAGGATAATTAAAAGTGCTGGGTGAAAAAAATAGATTCATTGATATATTGCAATATTTTTTTCCAAGTCAATATGGACTCAGAAAATCCTGTTATCAATTTAATTTGCTGTGAAGCCCCATGAGAGCACTCCGTATGTTTACATGTTGAAAAAAAAAAAAGGTTTATAGCCTCAGTCTGACTGACTTTTAAAAAGCATATAAACACATTAGTCAAATTAAAATGGCGTTAAATCAAACTTCTTATAGTCAGACTAACATACGTAGATAATGCAGCAAGGGATTGACTTTTTCTTCCATGTTATTTGGCTCAATCAGACTGAACGTGTTCTGCACATACTCCAGTTTGCACACCAGGCTTCAAGCTGAAAGATGAATTGCACAACTGTCTTTCTAGAAAGCCGGATAGTTACAAAGAAAGGAGATAAAAAGGCTGAGCCTTCCTGATGTACGGACAAATGAAACAGTGCTGTAAAGGTGACAGGGTTTCCATTGTTGGATGTTCGTCTCACCAAATGATTTGCCACCTGTTCTGATGTGTAATGGGTCAACTGGGAAGTAACTTGATAGCTCCGTGTGAAGAAAGAGGATAACTGTCTTTGTCAGTCTCATCTATCAGGACCTATGTCCTTACAGTGTCATTGAAAACAAAAGCTTTAAGGGGGTGATACACCCATTAGAACCACACTACACCATACCAAGAATAAGTGACACAAGTTGTTCCACAGCTGTACACAGAGATAAAGGAAGAAGACACGGGTGGTACATTCAGACCTCCAGGGTGACAGACCCCTATGTAACTATCACTTCCCATTTCATTTCCGATGAGTGGAAATTACACTCAAAGGCATTGCTGACTAGAGCTTCATATGCAGGCCACACAGGAAGCGATACAGTTGTAACAAAGAATGCACAGATTGTTTCTGAACTAATACAAGATACTGCAGTGAAAACCTGGGTATTTTTGTCACCAATGTATACTCACCGGCCACTTTATTAGGTACACCATGCTAGTAACGGGTTGGACCCCCTTTTGCCTTCAGAACTGCCTCAATTCTTCGTTGCATAGATTCAACAAGGTGCTGGAAGCATTCCTCAGAGAGTTTGGTCCATATTGACATGATGGCATCACACAGTTGCCGCAGATTTGTCGGCTGCACATCCATGATGCGAATCTCCCGTTCCACCACATCCCAAAGATGCTCTATTGGATTGAGATCTGGTGACTGTGGAGGCCATTTGAGTACAGTGAACTCATTGTCATGTTCAAGAAACCAGTCTGAGATGATTCCAGCTTTATGACATGGTGCATTATCCTGCTGAAAGTAGCCATCAGAAGTTGGGTACATTGTGGTCATAAAGGGATGGACATGGTCAGCAACAATACTCAGGTAGGCTGTGGCGTTGCAACGATGCTCAATTGGTACCAAGGGGCCCAAAGAGTGCCAAGAAAATATTCCCCACACCATGACACCACCACCACCAGCCTGAACCGTTGATACAAGGCAGGATGGATCCATGCTTTCCATGTTGTTGACGCCAAATTCTGACCCTACCATCCGAATGTCGCAGCAGAAATCGAGACTCATCAGACCAGGCAACGTTTTTCCAATCTTCTATTGTCCAATTTCGATGAGCTTGTGCAAATTGTAGCCTCAGTTTCCTGTTCTTAGCTGAAAGGAGTGGCACCCGGCGTGGTCTTCTGCTGCTGTAGCCCATCTGCCTCAAAGTTCGACGTACTGTGCATTCAGAGATGCTCTTCTGCCTACCTTGGTTGTAACGGGGGGTTATTTGAGTCACTGTTGCCTTTCTATCAGCTCGAACCAGTCTGGCCATTCTCCTCTGACCTCTGGCATCAACAAGGCATTTCCGCCCACAGAACTGCCGCTCACTGGATATTTTTTCTTTTTCGGACCATTCTCTGTAAACCCTAGAGATGGTTGTGCGTGAAAATCCCAGTAGATCAGCAGTTTCTGAAATACCCAGACCAGCCCTTCTGGCACCAACAACCATGCCACGTTCAAAGTCACTCAAATCACCTTTCTTCCCCATACTGATGCTCGGTTTGAACTGCAGGAGACTGTCTTGACCATGTCTACATGCCTAAATGCACTAAGTTGCCGCCATGTGATTGGCTGATTAGAAATTAAGTGTTAACGAGCAGTTGGACTGGTGTACCTAATAAAGTGGCCGGTGAGTGTATAACTGAATCGATGTTGAAGCATATGGATCCATATAGAATCAACATCAAATTGAACCAAAACCAGATTGAATTTATGTGTGAGTTCCTTGACAATACTCAGCCCTAATACTGCGTTCGAATTGTACTCAGAAGTCGGGACTTCTGAGCTCCGAGTCGGAAATTCATCTGGACGCCCCCCTGAAGTCGGATTTCGGACAATCCTCACCAACCCCGACTTGACGACAACATCATAATCCAAGATGGCAGCACAGTGCATTGACAATAAAGAGTAACAGTGAAAACTCTTGTAATTTGTTATCTATTAGCACTTCTGTTTTGTTTTTGTGAAATTAAATAAGTGGTATATGTTGTACTGCCCAACCTCTAACTGTGAACACGGTACTATGGTGTTTGTAAGAGTAAAATACTGTGTTTTGCGTTGTCTATAACTGGTATAGCTAACAAAAACTAACAACAGCTGACAACGGCAAACAACAGCTGACAACCATTAATAACAACTAACAAAGGCTAACAGAAGGCGTCCATCTTGGTTTTCCGACTTGTTTACTAGAACGCCGTCAATCCGGGTGTAGCATCATTTCTAGCTCCGACATCCAACTTCCAAGGTAACTGGACAGCGTAACATTCAAAGTTTGTGACACATTATATTTCACTTTTCAGACCTTTGTATGTGTACTTCAGTTATTATAATACAGCAATATTAGTAAGAATGAGGGGTTTTGATATGTCAATGTCAGCTTTTTTTACCATCACTTTACATATAAACTATGTGGATATGCATGTCTGCCAATCAAGATGAGTCAGCATCACTGATAAGCTAGATCTGCTGAGAGACAGATCCGGTCCAATTCGCAGCCAACACTTCATGCCCACTTTATCCCCTCAACACACACCACCAGCCCTGCTCAGTTCCAATTTACTTGTTCCAAATTGGTTGTCCATCACTGTTTTCACTCCCGACCCTGCAGTTTCAGGGATGTCACTTTATCTGTTGGCTTCATTGTTTCTCAAATCTGTCTGTCGACTGAACGGCAGCCTTTTAAAATGCCAAGGCCTCTAAATTCAACCCAGTCAAAAGCTACAACCCTTGTGGTCTAAGATTTTTAAAGCAAATTGCCTCTTGATAAATCTGTCAATAAACGTTTTTTATCGTAAGTATTTATGCTCGAGACCATAAAACCAAGTAGTAGACTGGAATTCAAGTCTTTATCCTCATAGGACTTTTTTACCAGTTAACTCACTGCAGTCTAATTTTGTTTCAAGCTGGACTCTTAAAAAACTAAAATTGACTCCCAATTCTCAGCTGTTGAGGTCCAGATGGTGCAGGCATAATGAACAATGCAATCCAGTGAGTTACTCAACAACTTCTTTAAAAAAAACAGACCGTTTTGTGGTGGGAGATGGTGCTCACACCTCAATTTAAAACTTTTCTGCTGAGACTGTTTTTTTTTTTCTCTCTAACAATTTAAGGCCTACCTCCTGTTCCTCTGGTGCCTACTCATCTAAAAATGTTAGTGTACAAATGGTAGAAAAAAATCAAGAGTTTGTGGAGAATAAGAAAATCTGCAATCAAGGATGCAAACAGCTTGTTACAGATCTCTTCTTGAAGCACCATGACCTAGCAAAAAAAGACTTTTAGTCTCGAGTGTATGATTAAATGCTGATTACCAAGTGTTAGCATTCTGACATGATTTGTGAGCTTGGTAAAAACATCATTAGAAAAAAAATCAGAATGTAATAATTGTCAGTTTGAGAGATGACGTTAGTATTTTGTTAAAAAAAAAATAGTGCCAAATTTAACTTTTCCCTGCTTCCGGGGGAAAGACAAAACAAAACGCAAAAAACGAAAAGGTCTACTATGCTAATTAAAAAATGAATGAGTCTTAGCCTCACTCCCGTATTCATGCTTGTGATGTTCCTTCCAAACAGTATTTAATTAAAAATGAGCATGGACTGCTTTTTTATTTTGTGCTAGAGTGTTTGGCTTTGTGTCACTCCTGAGAGGGACTTCTCAAAGCTGAGGAGATACAAGCTGATGCACATGGGTACCCACAGAAATGACAAGTGGCTGTATTTTTACTCTTAGGCTCACACAGCAAAGTAAAGGCAAAGCATTCCCTACAGAAATGATGTTATTGTTTTGCATACACCCACACTATATGTCTCAGCATTAGTTTAATAGTTCTTCCTTGTCTGCCAAAAAAACACCTACCTCAAAAACAAATGTCATCGTGGTAAGTTCTGAACATTAAACACACCAAACCTGGATTTATCTGTCCTTATTTTGGCTGCTGAACTTTCTTCTTTTAGATTTCCTCTAAGAGTACAAAGAAAATATTCTGCACAGATCATCATTTATTCAGTGTACTCAGAGATAGGAAAGCACTTCCCTTGAGCAGCCCAGAATCTAAAAAATTGTGAAGTTCATAAACTATTTTTAAAACCAGCTACAGATCTGCTTTTGTCAAGGAGTAACTGCTCCAAGCTCTTCTCTTTACCTGTGTGTCAAGTGGTCATTAAACTATCAGCTGAAACATGACCTACAGAGGTGGATCACCCTAATGCATAAAAACATCTTTAAGAGTATTTTATCCTCCAGTGGTTCACTTGATATCAATCCTTCTATTATTGCATATGATGAATATTAGATTAAAAACCTCACCCTGACAGTGAGACCTTCTCATATAACACTCATATTCACTCTAACCCACTCCAACATCCCAAATAGAATTCTAGATGGAAGTTCAGCAGAGGTTACCTGACTGTGGTTTCTTTACTCTCCTCGCTGGTCAGCCGCAGCCCTTCAGACCAGAGTTCTGATCAGGCTGATGAGGCTGGCTACAGTGAGGTACTGCAAGAACATCGATACTGACAGAATGACTACTAAAGCAGCAACCCTTATGAATTGTTGCAGTTGATTTTTTTTCTATTCATTCCTATTGCCTGAAGTGTTTCGTCATATATTGTAGTTGTTGCCTAGGTTATACTCACTGGCAAATTTTGTTACACATCTAACTCTACTATGCCAAATATACAGAGGATGTTTTTAGGATGAATAGTTTGTGTGTAGGATGACTCAGAGGCTCCAGATCAAGGTTCATCCCCTTCATTATTAATATCCATGTTTCTCTCCTTGTTATATGTTATTATACAATACCATTGGCGTTGTGGTATCCATTTCATCTTCATCTGCATCTCCATGTTTCAACGGTAGGCAAGAATAAACACACTTATAATGGAGCTCCTGCTCTTCTTGTCCTCTAAAGCCACCATAGTTTCACTAATGTTATCAGTAAGTGCCGCTACCCGATCCTGCCCCACAAACCCGACTTATACTGCGCATCTTCAAACTAAACGCCACTTCTTCTCCTTGTATTTCAATGCAATTTATGGAAGTTAGTCGTTACTGTTGCTACCGACCCAATTCATACTGCGCAAATGCAAATATACGTCACCTTGAAAACTTCATTTAAACTACCAATTGATTTCAGAAACCAGCTAGCGATGTGACAGGCTAGCTCCAGGGCTAATGCCGAGACATTCCCCAGAGCTCCTGCCTGCATGGTAAAACCTTTTGGGCCACAGAGAGCGCCACCATCCTGTCAAAAGTTGGTTCTGACTTTTTCAAGTATCAAGGGGGGAATTATTTCATTTATTTCAAATTAAATTAATTACCAAGAAGTCTACACATTATGCACAATGATTTTCAGAATTTTTATACAGCATTTCAACTTCAATAATGAAATATTCACATTCATACAAGCCTTGAAAACTGCGTTACAATTTTACAATTCAGCTAGTAGTAGGAACCTTTAATCATAAAACTGGGCGCCATTCTCTTGACTTTCTGACACTCTGCTACAGACAGGGGAGGCAGGAGAAAAGCGTGGAGCTGGTGATAAACTGAAGCATCCATTCTGACTGAAGCAAGCTCGCTGATGCTGAAGCTGTCGAACAAGTGTTTAAGCTATGACAAACCACTAGGGGCAAAGCACTGCTAAGCTGTCGCAAAGATGGCTAGTAGAGGAGGTATCGTACATTTTGCACATGTGCAGTACGAATCGGGTTTCCACGATGGATTAGGTGGCAACAGTAAGCAAGACAGTGTTTATATATTCCCATTGCTGCATGTTGCACCTTCAATAATACAATAACAGTAAATAATAACTACCCTAAATTAAATGTGAAACTTGATTCAGGCTTTACAGACAGCAGGCTGATATCAATTTGTGAGATAAATACTGCACAACATAAATTAAACATTTTGTCAGCTTATATTTTGCAACTTTTCTCTCAGTATTTTTCATACGCTTAGCTGCAAATTCTTCCTACAGAGTGGGCATTTTCATTAAAAAAGAACCCAGGTGATTTGGCTCTGTAAAGTCTGCCTGCATGTGTGGACTGCTACTGTAAATACAAGCAAAGCCAAGGTCGAGTGTAGCCTGATAAACTGCCTCTACAGCGGTGTCCATTGAGTCAGCTATCTCAGGGTGTTGAGTTAAAAATACACAAGCTAACAAGACTACAAGCCCGCTTGTTGTCTTACTGAAGATAGCAGCTTGAGACGACGGCTGTTACTATATAACAAATTGAAATCTTGGATTCAACTGTTAGTGACTGGATTTGATGCTTTAATTATGTGTTACAATCAGTTTGACAATACTTTAATCGGAAAATGCCAAATTGGTGATTTTCTAAAGATATGATCTGACTGTGATGATAACAACATTGTTGAATGACATTGAGGTGTGGTAACCACTACCTAAGAAAAATCATGGTATTTCAAATAAAGTGTTACATAAGAGTGAGACTCATTAAAAAGTCAGACTGTGCACTTAGTACACCTTGGGGCTGCAGCTGCTGGGAGCAAGTGGAGAAGGAATATTCTTGCATTCATTATGTTTGCATAATAATTCCCAGTCCCTTGTCTACATTGTATGAGTCTCCCGGCATGTTGTTTGTAAAGTTAACAAACACATTATTGATGAAATTCTTGCACGTTCACTCTGACATGTACAGCTGCTTTATTTAGAGCTATACTCTGCAACCCTGCAGCCACATAGAGTATCTGCAGTGATCTGCTTTGTGCTCCAGTTATGTCTAACTAGTGAGGGGGAAGCCCCGGTGTACTGCAGCTAAAAGCCAAGTCCCACCATGCAATGAATAATGAATGCAGAATCCCCGACCAGTCTATTCGCACACCAGTTCAAAGGCGTCCTACTAGTCCATGCATAAAGCAACAAGACACACAGCTCTATGCTAATGGCCCTCAAATCCAGGGGCTGGATAGAGTTTACTGAGCCGTACAAATGTTCCAGTGCTGAGGATGAAGATGTCATGATGAGGATGTGATGAGGAACTGCTTAAGTGTTTGTGGCAGGGTGGGGGTGGCCAGCAAAGTATTTCAGGGCACCAGCACTGGCCACACAACACAACACACACACGAACTCATGAACTACTGGAAGCAAAAGTCATTCCAAGGGATGCCCGGATATCTCATTGATGCTGAGTGATGCTAACGACCTCGCTGGCACTATAGGACCAAGACATGAGCACTGGGTGAGGCTGTCACAAGAAATCGCACATCACCGCCTGCCCTCCAGTCATTATTCATTTATCATTTACTGCAGCAGAGCCTCAGGAATGATAAAAGCCATCATCAACAGGGATGTTTGTAGATACAAAGGGATGTTTCTACATGTCTGGGAAAGGAGGCAGCCAGCTCACATTCAAGGTCCTACATTCATTTCCAAGCATCAATAACGGACCTTTGTTATAGCTGTAGACATGAGCAAAAGAAACCACCTATGGCACAACTCTGTCTACTTTTTGTACATTTTGGGCTGGACTTTGGGTTGTGGTAGTTGTTTGTGCATGACTGTGCAAGGAGCCAAACGTGTCCAGTCATTTAGCAGTTTTCCTGATTAGACTGAAAACAAAAGCCTGGTTATCAGCAAAGGAAGCAGCACTTTGTTACAAAGCCCATCAAAGAGAAAGTGTTTTCTTTCACACTGGCGAGTAGTTCAGAGAGAAAAGAAAACTTTAGTTAACCCTCCTCTGGGAAGATATTGTATGTGTTGGAGTCTGTGTTTCTTTTGTTTTTCTTTTCATACTCCCTGACTCTATCCCCGGCCTCTGTTCTACCTCTTTACTGGCACCCTGTGTGGATTTCCTCCAGCGCTTCTCTCTTGATCCCTCCACCCTCGCCTTCTTCTTGTTCCCTCCACCTCTTCTCCCTTATATGCCTCTTTTGCATTTAAATCTGTCATAATTCGGGATTTTCAGTGTGACAAGAGCCTGTAGGAATCCTACTGGGAACATTTGCCAGAATCCCAGAGCACCCACAGTGAAAAGTGGTGACCACACAGCTACACAAGGGCTTCAGTAAAATCCCTCAGGCACTGGTGAAAGATCTCAGGACTGTGCTTTTATTCAGGATAATGTAATCTAGAACTTAAACTTTCTTTTTCAAGGTACAAAAAAAAGAAAAAAAACTGGCAGAAGAGCTGTTTCAGGGACCTGTTTGTCCTTACTGCATGAGTGGAGTGTCTAGTTTAATTACATCTGAACAAGTGTTCAATATCATGCATGGGTGCAGGCCACCACCTTTGCTTCATCCCTCAGACTTTGATAGGCCATCAGTGAACAGGAGAGGGCCATTAGGAGACACTTGCCAGAATATCTCCCATTTGCAAGGGGTACAGTCAGATTTCAGGTGACCACATTAATAAGGTGATAAAACCATATCACCGGCTGGCTCAGCAGTTAGCGTTGCCACTTAGTAAGAATGTTCATGTGTCCATTTCCACCCAGACTCAGAGAAATCTATCAGTTGGGCTATCAACTTGTCTTTTCCTATTACAGTGCATGCTTGGAGCAGAAAAAAAGTTTCTCTGGACTTTTAAAGGCTGCCTGGTACATAAATGATCCAGTATTCATGTAAACATTTTAACAACACTGCCACAATGTGTATGTTTTTAAACTACATTTATGTCTTATAATGGAAAAACAAAAACGCTTAAACTTTTCAAATGTTTTTATGTTACAGCAAAACCAAAACTGTTACACCAAGTTAATCTCAATGATAACTGCACATAGATCATTTTATTCTCAAGAAGGACTAGCTCTTCAACTGTGATTTGGCATTTATAACCCACAACTGATCTTATGTTCTCTTAATTCACTTTCCTAAAAAGTGCTCCCAAAGAAGCTATTTCCATTCTTTAAACACTGTAAAACTGCTGCTGCAGGAAATCCGAAAATGCAGGCCCACATTTCAAGGTAATTTAATGGAGTGTGAATGAGAAGCAGTGCTCAGTTATCTCTAATACCAGGATACATGCTGCTCAAATGTAATTACGTTATAATCCTCCAATAACAAGCATTTGTCACAGTCAAAAACTATCTCTGTGAGCTTCATTATGTTCACAAATTATTAACACACAACTGTGTTCAACAACAAAACCTGCATCCAGATATCAGATCTGTGTTATCATTAGGGGAGCCTGGAATGTCTTTTCCATTAAGGTGGGTGGTAATTACTGATTGGTCATTATCAAGGTGGATTAGCAATCAGAGGAAATGAAGACACTGACCTCATTGAAGTGTGCGACCTCCTCACAGTTCTCTGCCACACGGCTGAAGAAGGGCAGACCTGTAAGATCAGGAGAAATGAGGAGGTTAAACAGAGATACATATTCATGGCACTGTAATCACTATCATTCTAGTTTGAGTGAGTGGATACACAGCACAGGCACGGCCTATTAATCCTATCAATTTATCTGAGACAGCTTGGATTGTAAGACTGACACATGTTAGTCCATCATTCATGATTTTTCATTTTGATTGACAAACTTTTTCATTTTCTTAGTTTAGGAGAGTGGATAGAGTTGGAATCTAGTGGAGACCGTGGGTAGTGTAAAGGGATACAGGCTGGAGTAGAACCCTGGCTGCCCACTTTGAGGACCCAACCACTGTGTATGGGTCACACAACTTTATCACAAATGCTGCGTTCCAGTTGTACTCGGAATTCAGGATCTCTGAGCTCCGAGTCGGAAATTCCTCTGAAACACCCCCCTGAAGTCAGCTTTCTGACCCTGAAAGTTGGACAATCCTTACCAACCCCGACTTGACGACAACGTCATAAAAATAGCAGCGCAGTGCATAAACAGTAAAGAGTAACAGTGAAAGCTCTCATAATTTATTATTTATTAGCACTTCTCTTTTGTTTTTGTGAAATTAAACAAGTGTTATATGTTGTACTATCCAACATCTAACTATGAACATGGTGCTATGGTGTTTGTAAGAGTAAAATATTGTGTTATGCGTTGTTTACAACTGGTATAGCTAACTACTAACAACAGCTGACAACCGCTAACAACAACTGACAATGGCTAACGACAGCTGACAATTGTAAACAACAGCTAACAGTGGGCATTCATCTTGGTTTTCTGACTTGTTTACTGGAACGCCGTCAACTCGAGTGCAATGTCATTCCCAGCTCTGACATCTGACTTCTGAGGTAACTGGAATGCAGCACAAGCCAAACCGATGCTCAAAATTTTATCATTTTTTAAGGTTTACAGCTTAAGGGCCTAAGTCCACTTACAGCATTTTTGTGCTAACATCATCTATTTTCTATATGATACCAATCCAGTTCAGTATTTTCAGAGCTCAGCGTCAGGTTTCCATTCTTTTGTCAGCTGATTTTTGTCACCACACTCACACAGCTCTTGGTTGAAAATAACTTTTGTAACATAGCTATGCTTACCAAAGTCACTACTTTTCCACTAATCCACAAAAATCAAGAATGGGGAGGAACTTCAGATATCAACATTATCAACAATGACAGAGGGGATCCATATAGACTGCTGGTATTGCTATGACACTGTTTACTGTATATCAATAGTTTTTTTCATTGCATTACAGACTGAATAAGGTATTGAGACCAATTCAGTACATCCTTAATGGTCACTATCAAGAATAGTGGAAGTACCAAGGGACAACTTTTCCAACCTAACAACAGTAAGCACTAAATCACCTTGAAATTCAGGTCTAGAAGTTACCAGCAGAACAATGGTAGAAGTGGACACAAGCCCCTGTGGTATAATAATCTCTAAGGGTTTGTCCTGTGAGCCTTTAAAAGGAACTGGGGCAAAGTAAAAGTGAACTATACTTAATAGATAAAATTAGATTCAACTGAATTTATGATATACCAGTTAAAGGCTTTATTTTCTATGTTAATTTATGGAAATATAGTGGAGGTAAACTTTTATATTTTCACTAAACCTGCATTTCTTTCTTGTCATATTCTGTACTTAACTACTGAGTGCAAGCAGGTTTTCTTAACTTAGCTCATAGAAAATATTTTCAATAAGAACACACTTAAAAAAGGAAAAGAAACTTCGACAAGCAAATCATCACTAATAAGGGACTTTTTAGGACATTTTGGTGCAGGTACTTGTACTTGAGGGCTGTCAGGAACACGTCTCACTCTGTTGTCAACAATGACTGTGTCTCTTCACATTTACGTTCATTTATCAACATAAAGATTCTCCCTCTGCTGTCTCAAATTGGGTTATATATGCCGCATAATAGGCCAGTGGAAAGATTAATAGCTACCTTGGGTACCTTAGAAACTCACAAATGAGATGAGCTGTTTGGCTAAGCAAAAAAGAAAAAGCAGACAATTCAATGTTATAAATGACTCAGTGTGCAAAACAGGGAGACTACAAAAAGAGAAAGGTCTTCAGTTAAATCAAAAATACATTAAAAGGGCAGATTAAAGAAGGGACTGTACAAACTTTTCACATATCCTTCTAGTGATTATAAAAACATTAATCTGCCAGCACAGTTTGTATTCAAGGTTGTACACAGAGAGCTATTTGTCAAACAGAGATCGGACTCAGTCATGTGTGCTGCAGCGTGCATTCACCTGGTTGCTTTGTGATGCTGATGAATGGAGCTGACTGCTGTGCGGAGACTGCTTTGTTGCATTTGTTTGATTTGTGTATCTGAGGCTTTTGTGTGGGTGTTGATGTTTATTTGGGTGCACATGGATAGCTGATATGCACCAACACACATTCATATATTTAAAAATACACACACTGCACAGGGCCTCACAAGGTTACAGCCCTTGACAGTTTGGGTGTAATACAAAGTTTGAATAGAAATACATATATATATATAGATTCTGCAGCACTCCAATATATCACTGTCATTATTTGTACAAATTATTGGAACAAATAGAGACAGCGAGAAAAAATCTATAGTATTATACTTCCGGAAAAAAAAACTCATCAGCACAATTTGAACTACTTCATTTTGTCTATTTGTGTTACCATCCTCTTTTCACTCCACACTCAGTTCAGCCCTTTTAAAAACCCACATCCTTTGACTCAATTTTTAGAAAATAAAACTGCCTGAATATCAGAAAGGGAGCGAGACAGTACTCCTACATTATTGAATACAGAGGCGATGAAAACATCCAACTGTGACGTGGGTTTGGAGAAGCAGTTTGTGTCAAACTTATGTAAGGTGCTCCACACTAAAACAATATTTCACTAATCATTTCGCCTTCTGGCCTTGGTGCAAACAACAAGAAATTAAGCGGTCGAGAACCAAGGGGAAGAGCAGTATTGAAAAGAACTGCAGTGAGAGGAAGAAAACCGATGTAGAGCACACTTATCTACGCTGAGAGACTGAGATCAAAAGAGAATATGGGTGGAGAGAACCGAGAAATACTGCAGCTAATACTAATGACTGAGGTGCAGAAGTGTCTGTTTTAGTGAGACCTACAGGATGAAAGATAATAAAACAGTGGGGTGTACAATAGAACTTTTTTTTTTTTCATCTACAGTAATGTTAAAGGCATTAACAATGTTTCCCAGTATACTTCTAAGCATCTAATGTATGTTTTTCCATGCTGTGATTCAATTATGTCTTATATCCTGGCCAATCTACCCACTAAACAAGAGGTGGTGTGCATCCTCAGGAGGAGCCTGCATTTCACAGTCAACTCACAGTACATGTCTGGTCCTGCAAAGGATGTAAAGAAAAGAGATTCAGAGTGCTGCATGGAAGGATACAGCCTTAAATGATTTAGGAAGAATGTGAAAATACACTCAGCTCTTGAGACCAGATGATACACATTCTTGGGTTCACTTGGCTGAGACTAGACAATAATTTGACATTATTTTTAAGAAAACTCCAACAATAAAATGAATGTCACTTAAGATCTTCTTGCTGAGGTTGAATTAGCAAATGCAGAAAGACAGAAAGGTATTGAAGCACCATAAAATTGTATTGTCATAATTATTGAATTTCCCTTTGGGGATGAATAAAGTTCTTCTTATTTCTATTACAGTCTCATTATTTTTGTTTCTCTGATAAAATAGATTAACTTGTTCAGCCTTATTTTTCAAAATTATAAATGATCAAATTTACACATAATAGGGGCATTCATCATTGATTTCAATTAGGAATATATCTAGTATTTTTTCCTCTATAAATTCTGCCTTTTTAGAGCTGTTCCCAGGTCTGGAATATAATAAATGTCAAGATGTTTGACAGGACCTGACTGTAGCTTGTTATTATGAGCTCTTCCCTTTATGTCTGACTCTGCCTTAGTGAATAATTTTAGCTAAAACAAGGTTGTACTTTCTGACACTTTAACACACTATAACCAAGACATGAGGGCGCTAAATATAATGCACTATACTGTATTACACTCCTGCAGTGCCTGAGATAAGGACATGACAGACAAATAAAATTATTATAAAATATGAAAATGAGTGCAGATGTGAAACAAAAAGGGCAGTTGATCATGGGTACTGGTCTTGCTCAGCATGATGTCTGTGAACTGCAGAAAATTTTTCTTTTACAGTGATGACAGAAACAGCCCATCAAGTCAGCCAGAAATGTTGTCACGCTTCCATATCATAAGATCTTGTCAGACTCCTCTCCAGCAAACAAAGCCATGTCTAAGATGAAGAATATTGATGATTTGAGGTTTTAAGATATGATTGTCAGAGCATAAACATGCATGGGAAGTAACTGAAAGAGGTTTGTCAAGCTGTGGCTGTCAGGCAAAATAAGACAAACTCACTACAGTCAATCCATCATAATGTTTTAATTTCTATTTTGATTTTGCAAACAAAGGCGTGTGTGAGAATGAGTAACAAGCACTGTAATGTTCACTTCAGTACAGCCAAGAGCTAAATACTGATCAAAGACTTGTCACAAATCCAATTAAGTTCTGGTGCTATGCTTTTGAGGGTGATTTTAGTTAATGTCTATGGTAACAGATAATGAAGTCTTTTAAAACTAACGTGACAGAGAAGACTTGACTCTCCTCAGTTTTTCTATAACACCTTACAAATTGTAAATCTTATCATTTATTTTTTCAAAACAAAGAGAATGTTGGGTCCTAAGTTAGATCCTTTTCTTGTCAGTGATAGCAAGTGCAGTTGGCATCTCTACCAGCCTCTGGAGGTCAAATATCGTTCAGTGTACTCAGGGAGGGCAGACCACTTCCTCTCCAGACAGGAAGTTACATAAACCACGAGCACTCAGGAAGCTCTACTGATGTTTTACAGGGAAATAGCCCGACTCAAAAATCCCCAAAGCAATTAGAGGAATCAGGATGCATGACTGACGCAGTAAAAAGACAGAGAATTATGATACATTTACAGTTTTAAGACATTTCCTTACTACATTGCAAGCTAAGGAACATTTACTGGATGACAACAGTATTTCTTTGATAGAATGAATAACTCTGAGAGCATCATGATAAAACTGTGTAGAACAAGTATGAATCTGGTCTTAAGTCGCTCTCCTCATCCTTCTTTCCAACATTTCCCTGCTCTCAGTTATCTAATGGCCCATAAAACCTATTACACGCATTTAATACCTGAGCACCAGGAGCAGGTGGTGTCCCTCATTCTACTGACTGAAATGTCATGTGTTCAATTGAAACCGAAGTTTCACTCATGTCACACTCAATAAAACAACCACCTCAGTATGCCCTCTGATCAAGCTGGTTTGCAACATAGAGCACCAAATTTGCAGACAGAGAAAGAAAGAATGTGTTATTTGACCAAACAAAGTGGAACGCCTGAAAGAAAATTTGAGTCTGAGCATTTGGGTAGACCAAATAATAATTAAAAAAAAAACAACTGTAGTAGACAACACATTTCACAGCAGTGTGGTAATAGACTGCTTCATTAGGTAGTCTGACATATCAGTATACAATAAAAGTACAACACCTAAAGAACAGGGGTAAGCAGCCTATAGTTCGCTTACTTACCACCTAATTTTACCACAACCTCTAGCTTTACAGAGCTTCTGTGGCAAGTTTCTGCTTACTTTCAGAGTAAGCTTATTATGAGTCCCCAAATATGCCAAAGACACTTTAATTTCCATCAGAGGCACAAGGTCACTAACAGATTGTCCTGACTAAACTAAAGGATAGATTACTGTTCTAGGGGTGATTTAGGACCTTGAAAAAAAACTAAACCTCTCCTACCTGCCATAACTCTATGAACAACTGGGTAATCTATGCAAACCCCTTCACCATAAATTCTGCATTTGCAAAGCTTTTGGATTTTCAGTCTTTGTTGGAGTTGTATTGCATGTAGACGGTGCACTGGAGTGAATATTATTGATTTGTATTTTTGCAGCCAGCATTCCTAATTATTGTTTAAGAAGAGGACAAAATCTATGGAACATCTTTCAGTGTGACACACTCTACTCCACGACCACCACTACATATTTTATTTGAACAAAGCATAATACTAACCTGTAAACATAAAAAAATGAAAATTCAGAAGCTGTATGGAAATACAATACATGGAAGAACATATGTTATATTACTTTGCCTGTGTGTTCATAATAATATGGCTGGTCAGTGTGTTTTCTAACTTGCAACTGTGAACAATCCATAACAAAGATGGTGGCAACAACCCTCACACTAATGTTACTTTAGATGGAAATGCAACTTAGAAAGCTGTTGGAACTATTTCTTCAAAAGTAGTCTTTGAGGATCCCAGAAACATGCATGGCATTAAGTGTTTATGAACTGGTTTATGTAAAGTTATAACCACTATTGCCCAATTGTCAATGTGAATTGGCAGTCATGCTAGCTAGTGCATGCAGCGCGCTTACCTAGCCAGCTTGTTCACTTTGTTGTACCATAATTCTTTGAACCTTAAGTGTCAGGCATCCATATTAGATAACTGGTGCTAGTTAATTAAGGAATATTTATGATGTTTTGCCAACCAGCTCTGAAAGGTGCTGCTTCTATATGTTTCATTTTCTTAAACAAATCAGAGGGGAGTTAAATGTTGTGGCACTAGAAAATTGAGTAGAAAAAAATGTCAAACAACCTGACACAACTTTTGTGCAATCAGAATTATGAATATGTGTAATTTTGTTGGTAACATCTGACTGTATAACATAAATTTGTTACCCTGTCTCAGAATTATTTGGGTCCCATTCTTGTGAGTACTTAAAAATATTGAGAAAAGTGTTGGTAATGATACAGCAGAAATTCATACTCAAGTGACAATGAATACAGTATAACAAAATGTGTGGAGGGTTAATTCAATACATGTTTACCAACAGAAAAAGCATCTTCAAAACATTTTATTTTTTCAGGTTTTCTGTCAGACAACATTTCTCAATAGCGCCTTAACAAAAATGACATTAGTAAAAACCAGTGAAAGTTACTTTGGCCTTAATTTGGTCAAGATTTAAAACAGCTAATCAATCAGAGATAGAAGAGTATGCCGTGGGGTAAACAAACCAACACATACACACACAGACATATAGATGCTGTGGCTTCTTGAAATTGTGAACACTGTGACTGCAGCCACTGTGCTGGGAGTAAAACCATAGGGGGCAGACAGTCTAATCCTCAGCTTTAAAGTCACGGTTCATACAACATCAAGACCCTGGTGAGTTTACTGCGGCACAACTCTGAAATCCATCCTCTCCCCAGTTCAGACACAGTCCCTCACAGAGCTGCTGGAGGGAGGAGGAAGGGTGGTGGTCCTGGAATGCCCTGATGCTGACAGCAGGAAGCTAATCTGAGATCAACCGGGACTGAACACCTGACGTCTGAAATGATCGCTGTCCAAAGTGCTGAAACACACATGCCTCTCCCTTCCTCTCCTTGTTTTCTCTCTCCCTCGCTGTCTCACACATACACACACACACACACACACACACACACACACACACACACACACACACACACACACACACACACACTATGAATGGATCCAGTGAAGTCACTCCATGTATGCCCCTAATGGATGACAGAATAGGCAGGTCAGGTTGGGTGTTGGGTAATGATCCACTGGGAGCTTTAAAAACACCATAAAACAGGAGGATTGGCTGTTGCCTGAAGGTATGATAAAGAGGTCCCCACCTCCAACAGCCTCCCACCTCATTGTGAAATCAATGCTGTCAGCCTAGTCAATGTCAGCTTACTCCTCTCCTGCCTTTACTGCTATAGAAGACAACTGACCAATTAGGACTTAAAATGACACTATGATGATACTTTATTTGCACTGGTTTACGCATTTCTTTTTCTTTGGGTGGGAATTTTAAATAATTCATCATCTAGTGATTCCTTTTCCAGCCAAAAGAAGCAGTGATATTGCATAATTAACCATCATTACCATAGCTTGTGTACTGTTTGGAAGTACTTTGGAAGTGATTAGCACAAACATGGAGGGTTGACAACAACAACAAAAAAATGCAGACATTAAAAGACATTAAGATCCATTTCAATACAGGGAGTTAATCTGAGGATTTTAGCCATTTTTCCTTTGATAAAAAAGTGCATCAAATGCATCAGAGCGCAGCGCGTGTCCGGTATCCATTGATCCACGAGGGATTTCCCTAACTTTTTACACAGCCGGCAGGACCGCTGATTATTTCGGTCTCAAATCAAACCAGGGCACCCCACGCAGGAGGGGATTCAGTTTTCAAACACGCAGGGCTCTACTGCAGGCACATTTCAGATGAAGTTGTCCTACCTCTGAATGTAACTTTGGCGATTCTGTCACCTTTCCCCCGCAGGTGAGCGACCGTCTTCAGATGAACCGTTAGGGACATCATTAGTCCACGCTGGTCAGGGGAAGTATTTCTACTCCACGCAGGTGAAACTTGAACCGGTTCGGTGCAATCTGTGTCGGATGTTATTCTAGGGGAGCTTCTCCTTGCCTCTGCACACAAATATCGTTTTCCAGTCCGGCAGCATGAAGAACAGTAATATTTTTAATTATAGGAGAAAATAATAAAAATAGGGAATTAATATGAAGCTCCTGTTTACATTTTCTCTTGCTTCGTGCTCCGTGGTTGCTCGGTCTGTCGCGCATCTCCTCGCTGGCACTTGGTTTTACTCTGCTCGTTACGCAGGAAGGGCGGGGGTGGTGGTGGTGGTGGCGGTGTGGGGGGTGGGCTTCAGTTTTTACATGGGTTTGGTGGATGCGCTAATTGTAAGACATCAGTGCAGCCTTGCGATGTGAGAGAGACTAACCTCCCCTCCTTCTTCTCTTTTTTGACTAGAGCAAAATCTGTCCTGACTTTATAATCACTGCATACTGCCTGCAGATTGACTCAGCTAGTTTAAAGTAGATTCATAAAGCCTCGGTTGATTTTCAAATTCTCCAAAAAGAGGACTTTGGAGTTCGCACATTGGTTCACACAGGGCTGAAGAGGGATTGGATTGTAGTGCTTTTAATATTTCTGCATGATTTTTGCTGCAACAAAAACTTACAGCTGCTAATGAATATAAAATGACACTGTACTGTAGGATTAAATGATAATCTGTGGGATAGATGCTGAAAAAAAATCTGTTGCCAGGCAACCTCTTTTCCCCCTCACTATGGGGCAAAGCTGCAAACATTGCTCAGCTGAAGATGAAGACTTGGTTACCATAGTTGAAAAAAAAGTTGAAAAAAAACAGTCCGTTTAAGATTTTTAATGTGATATTTGTTACTTTTCTATGTTCTTGAGCACCTGGAATAAATAGTTCTTATTATGGGACAGCTGGTTTGTCGTAAGAGGACATTTGAAGATGTTGCATTGCATCCTGCAGCAATTTTAACAAAATTTTGAAATTTTATCAAGTAAGATATCAGCTGTAAATATTGGGAGGTTGATTTATACAAAACATCTAATAGGTGAAGATAATGAGGCCAGGGGTCAAATGAGTGTGGCCAGCTGGTCTTTTATCTTGCTCTGGTTACAAACAACTGTAACCAATGCTTTACCTGCTGACTGACACACTGTGATCAATGTATCTGTTACAAAGAAGGACCAGCAGGTATGCAGCTGTGCCAAGAGCTTTCAAAACAGAGTCCAGGTACCTGTCGTAGTCTGGAGAGGGTTTTCAAGGGGGTAAGAAAGGATCATTCCTAGGGGCACCAGACGTTTGATGTCAACATGATCAAAGACTTACAACCCTCTAGAGCACAGTTGCATGGAAATAGTTTGTTTAATATTTGGAATACCACTGTCGCCTCACAGCAAGAAGGTCTAGGGTTTGAATCCGGGTCAGGGTGTTTTTTTGTGGCGTTTGTATGTTCTCCCTGTGTCTGTGTGGGTTGACTCTGGGTACTCTGGTTTACTCCCACATCCCAAAGACATACAGAAGTGGGGTTACGTTAACTGGTTACTTCCAAATTGCCTGTAGGTGTGGATGGTTGTTTGTCTCTATCTGTCAGCCCTGCAAACAAGATATGCTGGCATAGGCTTTAGGCACAAGACTTATAAAAACTCTCCTTTAAACAAGAGCGCCACAGCTGCTCAAATGGCAGAATTCCTCTGACAGCATTTTATAATTTGAGGTCTTCAGCATCCTGGCAGGTACAGGGAGACCCACGCGCTATCAGCACAGCTTATTGGAGCTGCCAAACTATGGGACAGGCTGTCAGCAAGGACTCACAATGTCTGTCAAAGTGGGCCCAAAGGAAATCACATATACTGTGAGACAGTGCAGTGTAATGTAACACTTTGACAGGTGTCACCTTGGATTTTTTGATTGGGCTCAAATGAGAAGAAATTTGATTATCATATCAACCATCCACTGTGGCAGGGTGGCCAATTTAGTTGAAACACCTGTTGCTGAAATAGAGTAAAATTTGAACAGCACCACAAACTAAATACCTCAAAATGATTGCACCGGGTGAAGCACCACTATTTGGAAACAGTACCAACAAGGAGCAAACATTCTAACCTTCTGTATGAGAAAAGTTATAGCTGCAGGACTGTTGCAGTTTTAGGATTAGCTTTGCTAGTTTCACCTAATGAGGATGCATCAGAGCGCGTATTTACAAAATAATTAGGACCCTGACTTTGCCCTTGAAGCTGGGTGCCTCTGTCTACTAAACCAAATTATTTTTAGTTTCTCACTAAGGCAGTTAATTGGATCTTTTCTCTTTTCTCAACTCTCCCAGAAAACTATTCCTGATCTCAGTGTATAAGATCCAATCAAAGATTCAAGCAGCTTGAGAAACCAGTAAAAACCTGCATTTATAGTTTTGAGAAGGAGGGCTAGATGATGTCGAGCACTCCTTTCTCTCCCAGCCTTATGTAAGACTTCAGGTATACACACAAATGACAAAAGAAATAAAGCAACACTCCTGATAGAATAAGAACAAAGCACCCACAATGCTTCAACGGCATCCATGTAAATTCATGAGGACATCCAGTCCGAGTGGATACAGTGTATCATGAGAGATGGTCTGTTTTATCACAAACATCTTGTCAACCTTGTTTGGGATTACAACAACGCATAAATAACCTCAGGCGTAACTATAACAAAACAAGACATCTTATACCCTGTAGACTGAGCTGGTCAAAGGAGCAATCCCATCCAGCCTCCCCTTCTATGTGTGTGTGATTGCACTGAAAGAAACAACTCTTATGATTTACTTAAAAAATATATTGTAAGTATTTGTACACAAATGATTTAAGTAAAATTTAATGCTGCAATGTCAAGTAGCACTCATTTGCCACTATCAAGTAAATTTTACGTTCCATAAAACATGACAGTTGTGAAGATATTAAGTACATTTACTTAATTAAATCCAAGTTTTAAGTAAAATTTATTTAAAAAAGTTAAGTCTACTTGTTTTTTATAGGCAGGAACCTCATTTTAGAATCAGAATCAGAATGCCTTTTATTGTCATTACACACAGTACAATGAGATTAAAGCCACCCATGTCAGTGCAAGACATTGTAAAAAAGATAGATAAAAAAATATAGAAAAATATGAAACAAGATTAATATGGAGTATATACAATGTAAACGTGTGGACCTGAGATTCTTTTGACAGGATAAATATGGTACGGATGTGCATGGATGTAGTATGTAACAGTATAAAATATAAAGTGCACAGTTCTGAGATCCTATTAACAGAATAAATATGGTAAATATACAGAAATAACATAAATGTGAAGTGCAAATGAATCTGTATTGTCCTTCAGTGATTTGGAATATTGCACATATTTAGGTATATAGAAATAGAAATATGACACAAGAATAGTATGAGGTATGTACAGTGTAAACATATGGACCTGAGATTCTTTTAACAGAATAAATATGGTATCGGATGTGCATGGATGTAGTATGTAACAGTATAAAATATAAAGTGCACAGTTCTGAGATCCTATTAACAGAATAAATATGGTAAATATACAGAAATAACATAAATGTGAAGTGCAAATGAATCTGTATTGTCCTTCAGTGATTTGGAATATTGCACATGTTTTAGGTATTGCACAAAGGGAAGTCAGTGCATGTTGGAGTTCAGTGTGGTTACGGCTTTTGGAAAGAAGCTGTTTTTGAGTCTGTTTGTCCTGGCCCTGATGTTTCTGTAGCGCCTACCTGAGGGCAGCAGGTCAAACAGGGCAGAGCTGAGGTGGGAACTGTCTTTGGAGATTGCCTCGGCTCTGCTGAGGCAGCGGAGGCCGACGATCTTCTGGGCTGCCTTAACAACTCTCTGCAGCCTTTCCCTGTCAGCAGCGGTGGAGCTGCCGTACCATACTGTGATGCAGTATGTCAGCAGGCTCTCGATGGATGAACAGTAAAAGGTCAGCAGCAGGTCGGAGTTGAGGTTGTGCCTCCTGAGGACTCTCAGGAAGTGTAGCCGCTGCTGAGCCTTACTGATGATGGAGGTGATGTTCTCTGACCAGAAGATGTTATCAGAGATGAGGACGCCGAGATACCTGAAGGTGTAGACCCTTTCCACACGCTCACCGTTGATGTGAAGGGGGACTGGATCAGTGCGGTGCTTCCTGAAGTCGATGATGAGCTCTCTGGTCTTCTTGGTGTTCAGAGCGAGGTTGTTCTCTGAGCACCATTCTGCCAGCTTCAGGACTTCCTCACTGTAAGCAGCCTCGTCACCCCTGGAGATGAGTCCGACCACTGTAGTATCATCAGCAAACTCAAAATTACTCAAAATTTTAAGTGCATTTTAATCTGCATTTTTTTTTCTCTGTCATTTTTGCTGTTATGAAGTAGATATTATTTTCTTGTGCTTGACATTATAGTTTACTTGGTTGATCAGATTTTTTATAGCACTTTATCAGCAACGCTCAAAGTGATTTACATTGGATATATCATTCATTTGCTCACACAGTCACACCCTGGTGGTGGAAAACTACCTTAGTAGTCACAGCTACCCTGGGTCAGACTGACGGAAACGTGGCTGCCATTTTGCTCCAACCATCACCAAACAAGACTCACAATCATACACTGCTAGAGGACACACACTGGGGGCAAGGTGGGTTAAGTGTCTTGCCAAGGACTTAGCGGGCAGACTAGGGATAGGGGAAACCGAATCACCAACCTTCCAGTTATTAGAGGTCTGCTTTACTTTCTGAGCTATTGCTGCCCTTACCTTGCTCTGTGATACTTACCTTGCTCTGTGATACTGTAACGTCCGGACTCGGAGCAGAGCCAGTCCTGTTGTTTCAAAACGCTACACTTTCAGAGTAAAGTTTATGTAGTATTTGTAGGTTTATGTACAACTATTAAACATTTAAACAGTATAAGGAAACCTCAGTAATGCTTACTCTTACCCCATAAGAAACTTGTAAGAAACTCTAGTTTTTACTGAATCTTAAAAATACAAGGTAGAAATTACGACAGTTACTCAAATAGAGTTTAGTGCGCCAAAAAGTTAATCTTTTCAGTGTGTGTGTGTGTGTGTGTGTGTGTGTGTGTGTGTGTGTGCAATTTTGCTGCCATGCAAGGAGTAAATGAAATAGACAACAATCTGCTTCAATGAGATTACTTTGGCTTCAAAATGAGTTACATTCAGTGCTGACTCATGCTTTTGCTTGAAGCTGCTGCAGTAACACACGTTTGTGAGCAAGAGACAAAGAGAGAGGGAGAGGCTCAGCATCAGTGTGAGTTTTGTTTTTTACGAGAGGACACCTTTTATAAACTGGAACTGGTCTCTTGAACTGCGAAGAAGACATGGGTGGTAATTTTTTGATCCAATTTTGTGTGCAGGTTTGACCTTTTTTCAGACAATAAATTTAAAAGTGGTGTATCAGGGTAGCTGTGTCTGCAGAATATTTGATGCTCATATAAGCCATGATTTGGTTTCTTCAGTCTGGTTTTAAAGTGAAAAATTTGTTCATTCATGAGCAAAAGATGATAAAACCTTTTTCAATGACTTGAGTTTTTATTTCAACTTTGTTTTTAACAATACAAAAACAACCACTCCAACCATAAACAAACAAAGAGCGGTGGGCACAAAAAACAAGAAAACAAGGCAGTGTTGGTATGACTGAAGTAAAAACTTCAGTACAAAGGTTTGCCGAATTTCCACTGTTCCACTGTCGCATGAGGATTTGAAATCCGTAAACATTGAAATAGTGACCATATAATGTCTGTGTGCTCACTTGTAAAGCGCCATCACCACATCATCCTACCTACATCAAGAAATCATAAAAAGTATGGATGATTTGTTAAAACAGAGGTTGACACAGATGGATATGATAAAAACTAACAATGGAGAAGTAGGAAGGTAACAATAATAATAATAATAATAATAAAAATAAATAAATAAATAACATGTAAAATAAAATAAAAAAACACGATCTGAACCTGTCACATCCTGTGTAATGAGTGAAATTGCAGAAATTTTCCCCATTTATCATCATACTTCTCAACCTTGTCCATCAGACTGTAAGATATTTTGTCAAATGCTGCTACTTGATGATACAACTTTTTAACAGTGTAGTGGGAAAAAATGGTCAACAGAGGGAGCTGTCAGTCTGCAGTCAAACTAATTCAAACGGGTCAGCTGTCCTGAAAATGTTATTTGATGAGTTCATACAGACAGATTGGTAGATGGATCATTTATTATGAAAAGCCACTTAGCATATTCTCTCTAAGTCAGATCTGAGTAAAAAAGTTGTTTCTTTTATTAGTAATGAAAATAAAAACTACTGAACTTTGAAGAGCTGGATGAGAGCCGGATGGATTCTTTAATTGGCCATCTGTCATAGTGCTGCTGCTGGTCTTGTGATATGGGTCAAGTGGTTTTACAGCAAATCCCAGAGGAGACCTGAATGGTTCTTACATGCTTAAAAGGGTTGTAAATGTGTCTAGAAAGGTAGAAAATAGTCAGACAGTAACCACCAAAAAATAGTGCAGAGGTTTTAATTACTCATCTTAGACTTTTTATTTTCACTTTGACAGCATTTAGTCAGTTCCCATGATGTGTGAATTGTGTTTGGCAGAAAACCACACAAAGACATGCACACAAATGCCAAATATGCAATAACTTTTCCTTAAGTGCAATATTTAAGTAGATGCTGGGAATTTTAGATGAAGCTAATAATCATCTGCTGATCGTACTGGAAAACATTAGTGCCGTTATGAAATCTTACCTCACTTTTACACCTGTAGGCTATACAAGGCATTAAAAACTAGGATTTTTGCTCCATCTAGTGGTCAACAATATTTTACAAAATAAATGTTAATTACCCCAACAGACTATTAGAGTTTTGAGTCTTGGCCAACAGACTGTTCACTCACACCTGGTGGAGAAGAGGTATGATGGAAATGTTTAATCATGTCTTGGATCAGGTCTGCAACAGGTGGAACAGAGTCAGCAATACAGATGTTCAGACAAGTAAAGTTACTATTCCTGCCAGAAAAGTAAGATAAAAGTAATAATAAATACACCTCTTGGTGTTCACTAAATAAGGTTTGATTTGTGTGACTTCAGTCTGTCAAATATATATTACTCAGGTGGGCTATTTCTCGTCAAAGATGAGTTTGCTACAGAGGCTTTTGTCTTTGTAGGTGGCTGTGGTCTCCTTGTCATTGATCACTAATGGGATATACACCTACAGGCACCGAAAAGACCGTTTGTTGCCACATTATAGTGACGTTTTGGCTCTTCACTTAGCTTATAATTCACATAAAAGTAATTCCCTGTTTGTTTTCAAGAAATACTCCGGATTGGTGAATATCTAAAGTTTTGGCGGTCGTGTTTTTTTTAAACCATAATTTAAGTTTGCTGACACAGAGAGGCTGCGGGTTGACCCTGGGTAGCGGCAATCCCAGTCGGAAGAGAGGGGGAGGTGGAGAGGAGGTGAGAAAGAGGGAGGGAGAGGGCTGGTGCGTCCCTGCCCTCTCTCTGCATCCAGCTGCTGCGTCGCTCCACAGCAGCAGTGAACTCACCACACTCACTATGGCTTTATCCGCAAGCAGGATCCTCTTGGCGCTATTCGTCACCTTTTGCACAGCGGGATGCGGATGGACAGGTAAAGGATTTGTTTATTTCCTTTTGAACAGGTGAACGCGTTGCTGACTCCCTGCTCTCACCTTGTGCAGTTAACATAAAAGTCCACAGCTTGATGGATGGGGCAGCTGTTGCACTTTCTTGCCTTACGTCGACATTTATTTTGTCAAATCGCAAAGCTGTAATTCCGTGACAAAAAGCACGTGATTGGGAGCCATGTCTGTGCACGTGAACCTGAACTTTTCCAAAATTTTCAAACTTTTCCAGGATTTTCCAAGTACTGAAGTTAACTTTTTTATGCTAACGAAATAGATTAACTGTTGCTATTTATAATTCACTGTAAAGTTGATTTTGATTCATCATCTGCAGATCTACAGGAGTTGAAGTGTGCAATTAAAGAAAAGGCAGACTTCACAGTCTTTTCTCACCCTATGATAATTTATGGGGGGAAAATATGATGCTATGGCCCCTGAGCTGCAGTCATGGAACTAGTCCTTACATCATACAGCAGGCACAACCTGCACAGGGTGTGATCAGCAGTTACAAGATAGTGACACATTTCAGGCTAGATCAGTAGAAACAGTGTGGTGCTTTCTTTTGGAGCGGTGTGATTCCACTTTAGTGAATAATCTGGATGATTGGGCTGATAAATGACCTGCTTCTAAAACTTGGTTTCATGGGAGAAAAGAAGTGGTGCTACTGGGTTGAAGTTTTCCTTCAGTCGCTTTCTTTGGACAGAGACTTTCAGAGTCTTAACATTCATCAGCCATTAGGCAGGGATAAAAGAAATAGTCAAGAGACAGTAAAAGTATTCAAAGAATATCAAAATGCTTTCACCCGCAAGGAAATACTACAGTAGTCGATTGCAACCAAACCGCAGAGCGCTTTTTTCAAGTTTCTTAAGGGCTTTTAGTCAAAAAAGACTTGGAGGAAAGAAGCCCACATCAGGGCGGGCAGTAAAACTATACAAAATACTTAAAGTGCCATAAAGTCTGAGGAGTTTTGGAGGCCATATAACCAAACCCCTTTCCTACAGATTACTCAGCCCACTTATATTGTCACTTGATCTGTAAGTGTCTATGTGCCTTTTTTCTGGACTGTTAGCACTTAGAGTATGAGGTCATTGCTTTGTAAGAATACAGCCAGCTGCTTTTTGTTGTGGTCTTTTCCTCTGGGTCCCCGTCTTTTCCATTTCTCTAGTCTAGGATATATTTTTAGAGCGATCCTATCACTCTTTTCAGCAAACACCCAGCTCCTCATTTACTCACCTGCACACACACACATACACACACATTCACACACACCTGGGGGATACTTAACTCAAGCACATTTCTCTGCTGCTGCTCCCCTGAGCACTTTGGAGCTAAGTGCTTTCCTCTCGGGCATCCTGACAGAAGTTGTTAAAAGAGAGGAGAGTGTTGCTCATTAACTCTCTCCACTAACATGTCATCAGCTTTTCAGTGCAAAATTTGTCAGGACAGGGAGAAATTAGGCCTGTGGGAATATCTGGACACGAAAGAGAGCCCAAAAAGAATACCTTAAACATTGTATGTTTGGATAATAAATAATCCCAACCTCTTGCATGCAGCATCAGTCCATCATCTCCTGGAGAGAGTAATTAGGATGGATGGAGAGTCAGGGGGAACCGTGACCTTACAGGGCAGGAGGTTTAAATTTCTCTGCTTCACATGTTCAATTCTACAAGGGGACCCTCAGAAAAATATCCACAAAACATTTAAAATGAGAAATTTCTCTTTCTTCTCCCAAACCTGCCATAAAAAGAACAACTTTAATACTTTCCACTATATATGATGACCAGGTAGTGGTTGACCCAGCAACCCCTGAACACCTGCAACTTGGCTGCCTGTCAGACCTGACAGCGATGGCATGTGTCATGTCATGATGTCATATCTGGGCACCGTTCCAGTTGTTTAAACAAGAACCACCTGGGCCGTGAACACCTGTCACAGCACAGTGGATGTCAGCATACTAATGTGGCTGCAGGAAGCTGTAGCATAAACCAACAGCTGAAGATGTCAGTCTACATCTGATATTCATCTGATGTTTGAATTATTAAGGAAGTTCTTGGGCTCAAGAAGCAAGCATGTGCCCATCATTAGAGAAATACAGAACACACCTTGAGGTGATTTTAGCCTCCTCAAACTCTGCAATGTTTTAGCTCATGCAGTCAATTTGAATAGAAATGCACATCTAGTTATTTCACCCATAAACTGTATACAGAATGGACGCCGTCTGCCTCCTCGCTGGGTAAAGCCACCCCGAGAACAGCACCCTCTGGTGACGGGCTGCAGTATAGGTCATAAATCCTGCCTCCTCCAGCAATCCCTATGGAGTTGTAGACAAATTTTAGAAATTAATTACACAGAATATAATTTTTTCTCACCCCTAGCTGCAATGTTGACATGTAGTTACTGTAGGACTGGTTTGTGCTCAAGTGCTCTGTTTTTGCGCCGCTCCATTTTTAAAAGTTATTAGTGGCTTCATGTTTTCTATGATTGACACTTGATACAGCCGAGGGATATGCTGTTTGAGCCGAGCGTCAACACAGTGACTCTCTGCAACTCTACCACTGAATGCCTACAATGCTACTGTGCAAGTGGTGGTTCCAGGGAGTGGAAAATTTCTGAGGAATTCAGCTTCAAATTCATATAATGATGGAAGGCGGAGCCAAGTTGTCCATGGAATATACAGTTGATGATTTCACCACATAAAATTTATCTCTATCAGCTGAATACATGCAACCCCCCACCCCCAGCCATTTGATGATTGATGTGCCATTGTTACAGGCTGAAGTCAAAGGGCAACAGCCGTCTGTGGTCATGGTCATAGTCTTGACAGCCAGCTTTATGACAGAGTTCATTACTGCAGAGAGTTTATTGGAGGTGAGAGGTGAGACTGACAGACATGCTACTAAGAATTTTGTCGCCTCTTGGGAGATATAACACCAACACCTGATCAATATACATTTGTTTGAAGAAGCAACCCAAGCTGTAATCAAAAAAGTCTGAGTAATGAAATAAAAGCCAGAGTTTCACTTTGCCCACAAGGGGAACCAACATTAACTCAAATGAAAAAGTCATTGCAAGAGCTTTAAGTCAGGACAGCAATAAAAACTCAATCTGGTGGATAAAGAAGAGAAATTCCACAATTTCACTTTGAAGTTCAGTCAGTTTAGTGAGACAACATTTTCTCTACCATTATGCGGTAGGATTTATTGGTGAGACACAAAACATCTCCTTGCAAAATGATAATCCAGAGAACATGTTGTGATGGTTTCCATCTGACAAAAGTTTTTCTAGCAAGCATTTTAGTAAAATCTGTAACCAGTAAGGTCTGTGAATTGTTCTGATTATCACTGGTTCTCTGAAAAGAGATGTTCTTTTGTGTCTGAAATACCACGTCACCATTTGTTTGCCATGCATCTTACAAATAAGACTCATTTTAACCTGATTTCATCTCCATGACATCAGATAGCTCAAAAACAGATATTAGGACAGATGAAAAAGAAATTATCGGCTTGAATGAAATGAGAGACGTGATAATCGTTTATTAAGGACCGGTTATTTGGGTGACCCAGTTTTCATGGTATGGTGAATTTGATTCAAATCACAATCCCTGAAATACATCTGGATCTGACCTATAAAGGCTCATTTATGCTCAATGTTACATACAGATCCGGACACAGAGCTCTCTGTCCGTGTCCGGGTTCTTTATGTCTGTATTTTTGCACGTATCCTGGAAGTTTACAGATATGGGCCAGATGGAGCAGTACCACTGGAAACCGCAGGGGCAGTGTTGCTGCTGTCACTACCCGATACGCATCTGTAGAGAGAAATGAAGAGGACAGTGGTGGGGCTTTTTGAGGATCATCATCAATTCCTCTCATTGGTACTACCAGAGAAAAGAATTCACCGTCCTCCAACCATGAGACATTTAGTGGCCTGACCGTCCACTGCCTCCTCTCAGCTGTCCTTGTTTCTGTCTCCTATGCAAATCACACATTATCACTAGCTCTTCCACAGTCGCCATGTTTCTTTTTCCTTGTTGTTGTCAGAAACTTTTGACTCCAGCCTGCCCCCTGGTGGATGTTATGGTTAACATCTATGCCAGGTAATTTCACTGATTACCTTACCTCCAAGCAGAGAGCAGGGACTAATCAGTTTGTGATGGAGTTTTGGGTTGGACAGAAAACCTGCAGCCTCTCGGCCCTCCATAGCACATGATTGCCCACCTCTGATATATGCGAACGTAAGTACGCAAGGAAGTATGTGGGCAGTGGCGGAACCAAAGTTTTAAACGGACGCGTACATTTTCATACGTATGTCGAGCATAAATGAGCCTTCAGACTTAAGCTCTGACAGCCAGTTGCACCACAAGGGGGACTTCACTACTCTGAACCTGATCATCCAAGGTTAGGTAGCTTTTAAAATTACTCCTCAATCTGTGGCTCCCAGTTCTACATTACATCGAAAATTGGACAGATCTAGTACAATCACATTTCTCAGCCAAATTATGATCTGACTCCATTAAACAGTAACTGATTTTGTGATCAGTTCTTCTTAATAGCAGATTTCTGAGCAAAGTGTAATGTGACTAAAGTGGGATCACAGAATGTAAAAATAGTTTGCCAAGTGTGGCCCACATTAGCAGAGCTATGGTCTGCTGAGCTTTGGTCCTCGATACAGGTTAATGTCCTCATGCCTGTGCTGGTTACACATTGCCCCAGTCAAGTAAACCAAAACACAGCTTATACAGCTTTATATCCATTTTTTAGTAGTTCAATATACTGCCAAACAATGCAGCGCTAAGAGATGCTATCTGTTACATGTGCTTGTTTACATCTAGCTAGTAGAGCAATGGCTACAGCCCCAACTAGTGGTGGGTGGCTGCATTCAAGCTTAGAGACAACACCTGAGTCATATTTCAGGCCCACGATAGTACTAAAAGTATTAATAACTTGTTTAAACAACTAGTAACTCTGGCACAAACTAGCAATGGGGATAAGTTTTGATTGGTCAACTCAGTGGGTGCATGCTTTGTACGTATAACTAAAGGATGCATAGATTTGAAATGAAGCATCATTCTTACAAATTATGTGACCAAGTAGAAGCATGTAGAAGGAAAAGAGGAGAGGGTCAAAAGTTGAGCCCTGGGGTACTCCAAAATTAGAAAGCATTAAAAGAGAAACAGGACCTGAGCCAACACAAAGACGCTGACCCATTTTTCCAGGTGATAAATCAGTATGACTTGGAGGTAAATTCCTATGTACTGTACACATTCCTAAAATTAGCTGCAAACACAGAGGTGGCTTGGTGAGGAAACCTCCCACAGATTTGCTTAAGGTTTCATTCATGCATGCCAAATGCTAGCTGTGCTGTAATTTTATCAAATAAGAACATTAAAAAGTAGTCAGTGGAAACTTTTACATCACTTGCCTCTGGTGCTAACAGATGATGAATTAAAAAGTTACCCAGGTTGTCATGAGTTTGCCTGCGTTGTTTTAAATAATGCAAATTATTCAATTATTCAAACACCTGTAAGTGTTCGTGACTGCAATCTTCGTTGCTTAGAGCTGAGAGCTTGGCATCACCTCATCTCTGACAAGCTTCCTCTTCTCCTTGAACCCTTTTTCCACATACCTCCTTTCATACATATAGTCCTTGGAGTGTGTGAGGACCATTATTAGGGGTTAGTGATGGGTCAGCATCTGTGCTATTTGTAGCCAGGTGAAAAGGTTCACTCATAAAAGCAGCGCACACTACAGGTACATGAGGGCAGGTATTTTCTGAAACAGTTTTACAGTCTTCTGTGCTAAAAGGTCTTTCATACATGTGATTTCTTTCTACCGAACTGCTCTTGCACACACATGTGAATGTCCATTTGTTACTTTGACTCTGCCACAAAGACTTTCAAGCCACAAAAACACATTAATATGAGTATAAAAAAGACACGTGCACAATGCCTTAATTCTCCACATACTCAGTAGTCTCCACTGCCTCACTGAAAAGCATTGATATTTCTGCATTATTGCTCAGGTTTCACATGACAACGCCCTAAAGAGCATCTTTCGGCTCTCGCCCTTGAATTATTATGTTACCATCGCTCAATTTCCTCCCAAAAAGTTTATTCTTGAACTGCAATCTGTTGTTCTCCTAGAAGGAGTCTTGATTTAATCTGAATTATCTAGTTTGCCCTTGGATCATAAATTTCCAGAGGGGGCCAAATCCCAGTATGATGTCTGGACAAAAGGAATAGATCCTTTCCTACGTAATACGTAGCTTTAATGGAAACCGTATGGAAGTGATTGAAGTGTGTCCAGACTTGTGTCAGTGGAGTCTGCTATGAGCAGCTGATAAAAATGACTCCTCTTCAACTCCTATTAATGAGAAAATAATGAGGAAAGACTTTGTTTTGTTGTTTTTTGATTTTGAAGAAACACTTTTACACTCCATGCGCTGAGGCAAAATGTGCTCCTAGATGTTATTTGGAGGCTACAAAAACAGCAACAGGACCATCTTTCAGCACATACTTAGAGGCCAAGAAACAACACTGCAGGCCTCCCATGAGCCGTGACCATCTGCAAGCTGTAACACACAAGGCCTGAGATGTAATTATTCTTAAATGTGAAAAGTGAGAGTGCAGCCCATCCAGCTGGGCGCACACCTGTCCAGCAGACAACAAGAATTCAAAGTAATGAAGTGATTTTTTTTTAAGAGCGCTAGCCTGAAAGTGCCGCTGTAAACCTTTGGGGAGCGAAGACAGTCATAAGGGCTGAGTGTTTATGACATGGACAGACTAAACTGACAACAATACATGAGAGCACTGACTGGATGCTAATAAAGCTTACACCATTTGAACTGCAAGAACTGCATTTCTTTATTGTTCAGCCAGAACTCACTCACAGTCTGAATCTTAAAACTGTCACAGTTAATATCCGTCTGTTAACAATATTTGACTGAGAATCATCATCACCAACAGCTGTGTAGAAAGATAGATAGCATGTCTCCGCCTTCTCTCATTGTGATGCCACATAATCTCTGCAGACTTTTTGCACTGCCAACATAATTTGTAGCTGTAGTCTGCGCAGCAGGCATCAGCTGGGGGAGCTGCAGTACTGATGTACTGTGCCTTTCACTAACCAAAACACACACTTAACTCACCAATAAAACTGCACAAATACCTAAGGCTAACAGAGTCTCCAGTGTAACAGCTTCTTCAGTCAGTTTGAAGCAGACCCCTCACACTTATGGAAAGTTCAGTGACTCTTCTGTGAGTGTTTGTTACCTTTACCCTTGTCAGTCCCTCTCTGCCCTTCATGGTTTAGTGAGCTGCTGCACAACAGTTGTTTTGAAGAAAAGGGAAGGTATAGTTTGTTTGTTGAAGTAGGGTTGTATTAGGAACAGTTGGCATATTACCTACAGAGGTAGTCTTGGACCTCTTTATTTTGAATTGACCTCTTCTATTGGGCCATTTTGGGACAGTTTTCTGGTTTTTCAACAAAGGGACTAAGCCCATGGGTGGGTTTTCACTTACTATTGGTAATTATGTCATACAATTTAAATTAAGAAAAAGCAAACTCTCCTTTTTAAGAAAGAACAAAAGAAAAAGAAAAAAAGAGAGCTGTAATTACACTTTTATGATACCATGAAACCATGTTCATTTTGCTTAAGGTTATCAAATCATCAAAATTTCATACTGACTCATGTCTAGGTCCAGCTCAAGAGCCAGATGTTTCCATCAGTAGTTACAGGAAACCAAAAACAGCAACCAAAAAAAAAAAGTCTCATATTAGATTGATGGAAACATTGCTACAACTGAATATTGGAAACTCTCTGTATTGAAATGTAAAAATTTGGAAACTTTTAACTCACTAAGTGGCATGCAGCATGAGCTTAAGCAGTGGAATTGTATATAAAAAAGATGTCATTTTAGACTAGCGTGGAAGTTTACATCACAGGTTTTATTGATAAAGAGCCATTTGGATTGACTTTGACCAGCACAAAACACATAATCGGGGAATTTCATGAATCATTTCAAAGTTCAGGCTTGTAAACAGGTATTAGACATGCTTTTTATAAAACCATGCTGAGTCAGTTGAGGACGGGGCTGCAGCGCATGAGGACATTTGCTCTTGATAAATTCAGAGGGGTTTTTTAACATCTCACATGGATGTTGTTTGCCCAAGTATGCAATCCTCTTCAGGATTTTTGCAGTTTTTTCTTCCATACAAGCCCATTTCACAGTTTTATATGTATATAGTCTCAAAGTCATGCCCTGTGCTTTACTTTATTAGGTGTGATGTTGGCCTCTTTGTGTTAATGGGCCCTCAAACCTACATTGCATCAATGCAGCAGGCAGAGAGGCAGATGCTATCCAAATAATAACTTTATTTATATAGCACTTTTAAAAACAGAAGTTTAAAAAGTGCTTTGACAAACAGTTGCAAAGCACAGAACATCAGCACATGAAAATAAAAACAAATAAAAACAAAAGCTCAGTTAAAAAAAAGGCCTCTGAATTGAAGGCCAATTTCATTTTTCATAAGAAACCCAGGCAATACAAGTACCTCACAACATAAAATGAGACCATGGGACCAAAAACAGTGTTGTTACTATTTTCTTGTTTTGTTTTGAGCCAACCTAGCCAAGAGGGAGACTTGGAATTGCTTATTGTCATTAGCCTTTAGCATCCAAGCGAATATGTGTTTATTTATGTGACCATCAAAATAGCTTGTATTTCTCAGGCTTGCCTTTTTACTTGAGTTTATGCTTCATCAAAAAAAAGAGCAACTACACAATTTATTACACAATTGCCAAGTGTAATAAATGCTTTTAAGACTTTCTGCTAAATGCTGATGCCTCTGGATCAGAGTCCTGTTACAGTAGGCCTAAATACTGCAGCAATGTTTGGGGCAGCAGGCCTTTAGAATTATTAACAAAGACAGATAGGACTGTAAAAATAAAGCTCCTAGAAACATGTTTCATCCTGATTTGATTTGTTTAGCAGCTGAGAAGCCCCTGCGGCCACACAATGGGAAACAGACGTCTCTGGACAAGGGCCTCAAGGAGAGCTGGGAACCTTCAATCCATCTGGACGGGAGACCTGTGGACCGCTTCATGATCAGCTCCAGCAAACCGCCAAGGTCTCACCGTCTCACTAAAGTGGGGAGGGACAGTCGTTCGCATCTTCCGGAGGATGTAGGTAAGGCAGAGAGGCAAGAAAGAAAGTCCAAATTAGAGGCCTAGAGAAAGATTGAATGGCTGCGAGTCTGTCAGTATTTGAGATTAAATGATGTAAACAAATCACAATGGAGCTAAAGAGTTTACTGAGGGGCCTTGGGAGTGCTGATAGCATTGCTAGACGAATAAGTAATTCTGAGGAAGATAAATGGACCAATGGAGAGCAAGAAAAAGAGATTTGGCTTGAAGGATGGCGCGAGCTTTCAGATCTTGGAGTTCTGTACTTTCTCAGGGTGAAAGCCAAGAACGAGGCGGAGATGTGCAAAGCTGTGCACGAGCCACAGACGCCAAGAGGTGAGGTGCGTGTATAATTGTTTTTTAGCAGTCAGCGATTAGTTCATCATTGGATGAGCTGTGTCATAAGTTTGCCAGAAAGAAAAAGATGAAGAGCATCAGGGGAGTCCATGTGTATGGTCAGTGATGTTCATCCCAGCCCAGTAGACAGTGGTTATTTCAGGCTTATGAGGACATTATTTTAGGATTTCACTACTTCTTTGGTTATCCTTTTAAACCTTTAGTCTTTATGTTTCAATACACACAGAGTTTGCCGTGTTGACACAGTCTAGCCTGCTTTTGTCATTATTCCATTTTCCTCTGTCCTTGGCTTCTCAGAGCCATACTTCATCAGCAGCTCAAAGTCTGCAGCCAAGCCCGTCTTTTCCACAAACCCAGCCCCGGCTTCTATAAACCAAGCCCCTGTGTTGTGGTCACTTGTTGCGTGTGCAACATGTGTGTTTGGTGGTGACTGTGGTGGAGGATAGGGTGTTGCCAAATGATGAAGTCATGCATTGTCTTGTGTGGTGTGTCAGTGTTCAACATGTGCATATTGATGGGTTTGTGTGTTATGCAAGCATGTGTGTGTGTGTGATGCCCAGTTTGCATCATGGTGTCCTTGTAGTCCTGCCAGCTCTGGCGAAGTTTGATATCAGTAATTGATGGAGAAACTGAAGCTCTAAGTTGCCCTCTCAAAAAATGTCTTGAAGGGTATGTACTGTTCTCCATCAGCAGACGAGGCAGCATCACTCACAATGAATAACATGACCACGCTGCTTCACCCCTCAAATTTAATATGTCTGGCCAGACATTGTTAAACAACAGAGAAGGATGTGAAGAGTAAGAAAGGGGGAGATTAAAAAAAGATGTCCAGTATTCTGATGGAAAAAGGAGAAAACACAGATCATACAAATTTTAAAGTTGTAAATCTCAGCTGACTTCTACCTAAGTACTATTGTGGACATCATTAAACCAAGAATCCTTCTTTTCCAGATCCTGAATGGATTAACTTGGATGGTTTTGCTGTGTTGGGGGGTGGACCTGTCAACAACTCCTCAGCAGGTAAACCTGATCTCAAAGAGAAATCCCTTTAAGTGTTTTACCATCATGATCTCCTGTCAGCGTGGGTATAAAAGGAACCACTGAGTCTATTATGATTCTGCTCTATCCTAAGGGAATATTTTCTTCTTAATGCCGCCCCCAACTTTTCTGTCTCAGTGGGATTACTGCAGAAAACACCCCTTGTCTTTTTCCTGTACATTCTCATCCATTAAGTTTGGTATGCTTTTCTTGCAGGTGAAATTTAATATCTACATAACAGTTTCATGTTTTAGCCTATGCTTCACATGACATACTTGCTTTCACTGATTCAGCAGACTTTAAATAAAAGGAAATGAGTAGCAGTCCAACTGTCTTTTAACAAGACCTGATGTAAGATTTGTCATTTTGTCAGGAATTATCTGCCAACAGTTTTGTTGAACCATGAATAAAGTGAAACCTTTGAATTAAGACCTGGTAAACTTAAAGAAGTGGGACCTTTAGTGTTGGTTTTTGTGCTATTTAGTGGCTGAATGACTGACTGAGTCAGAGAAAAACAAATGTTATTCATAAATAAATCATGACAGACTGTGTTTTCTCGCTAAAAATCTTGAATCTTAGGGAAATCAGATTATCTCCTCATGTGTTTTTGGTTAAAATCGAGCACACAGAGAATTACATAAACTGAAGACAAGACTTGAAACATGTCTGTTGTTGTTTTTTTTTGTCAGTGCAGTGTCATGGGCATTTAGACATGTAAGGCTTTATGGTTATTATAAAAACACAGTGTAGCCTCAGGGCTGATAAAAAAGACATGCACACATTTATGTTCATATAGCTGCAAAAACGATTCAGTCTCTTAACCACTTCAGTTGGCATGTCTTTGTGCCATAAAGGGAACATGGAGAGGAAACAGACAAGTTCCAAAATAAAAGGATCAGCTCCAGTAAAAGAACCCAGGATGTTCTTGCTGTAAGCCGACAGCGCTAACCACAGAACCACCAAGTTCTTATGCAGTTTCTCTTGTATGTGATTGAGACAGGGCTAGGGAGGAGACAAACTTCATTATTTTTGTTGACCCTAACCACAGTTGAAAAATAAGCTGAATAACCACTGTGCACTGGCGGAGTAATGATAGATTACAGGCAAAAATAAGAAAACAATTCAGAGAAAAAAGGGAAAGAAGACATTATATTTTAGAAACTTCTGCTCCCAACTGCTAAAATGTCACGTTATTGTTAGCATTTCAGAGGCAAGCGTTATCTAGCAAGCTTGTAGTCCAAAACACTTCAATAGGATTGAAACGTAATTGTTTTCAGAACCCAGAGGGCATACAACAACCAAACAAAACTAAAAAGATAACTTTCTGAGCCTTAAAGCTCCTGTGAGGAACTTCTAGCTTGTGACAGCTTTGGTGCCCCCTGTTGACAAGCACACTTTGCTTTTCTTGCTGTCCGCATACTCAGGGCCTGATCTACTAAAGGCTTGTGGAAAAACACGTGCAAACTTGAAAGTGCAGGCAAACCTGATCTTCTAACCGAGTGCACCCAAGATTGCGTCTGTCAAATGAGTAAAACAGTGCGCGCAATCGATTTAGCGTGTTTGCCTTCATGAATTTGCAGAATGTATGTAGATCATCAGACAGCACAAAATACTGGGAGGAGCAGATGCAAATGAAATCATTTAGCACCTGTCGCTGTTATGGGTCTATATTTAGCACCTTTGAACGGTATGTGCAAACTGACACAGCGTCACGCATGTTCATTGTGTGGAGAAGGAGGGAGAAGTGCAATAATAGATGACAGAGAGAGAGTCTTCTGTATGCATGTCAACATACTGAGACTGTCAGAAAAAAAAATAGTAGAGTAATAGTAACAGTAATTTTCCTGCGTCTGACAGTTTTTATGAAAAATAACATCAAACACGGAACACACGAAAAAAAAAATGTTTGTCTTATTGATTTTAAATTGTTTTGATTCCTTTTTGATTTCTACTATATTTTCTTTCATCTGTAAAGCACTTTGAGTTGCCTTGTGTATGAATGGTGCTAGACAAATAAACTTGCTTTGCCTTTTATGCAGTTCACCAAAACGACATGTGCAACTCCATGCCTTTAATCTTCATTTTTCATCTACGATCACTCTGCTCTCACAAATTCTCAATGGTGACAGCTGATAGCACATGCAATATCCTCATTTAGAAAGGGCGGTCTGCATGCAATGATAGTAGATCACCCGCAACACGCCCACTAATAGCACGTGCAATTTTTTAGTTTGCACACGCAATTTAGCGTTCGCTATTTGGGATCTTAGTAGATCAGGCCATAAGTGTCTTCTTCTGACATGAAATCTCACCTTGCTGACTTTTGACTGCCAGATAAATCATGTAGTATTTTCTGTCAGATTTATCACTGCATCTTTTTTTTAATCAAAACTCAGATAAAAACAGTTCAGAAAATCCATCATAACTTCTTGTTTTAGTGTAGCCTGTCTGAAATCATCAGGAAAGATTTAATTAGCTGATGCTTCAGTCTTAAAGTAAGCTTTTATAAGCCTAACATATTTAATATGGGCCTACTGCCTATAGCAGATGTTACCTAGCTTTAATCTAAGTTCACTCAAAGGTTAGCTCTGTCTTGTGTTTGTAGAAAATACTGAAGCTTGTTTGACTACACTCTAGAGCTGATAGCATGGCTAGCTGATGAGTTTGTGCAAATTTCGTTTTTGACTTTTGGGTTTGACATTCGGCTAACTTTGTTTTTTTCTTTTGTGGCTCAAAGCCTCAAGTCTTTCCATCTGGAGAGCTCTGCCATTGAGAATTGTTTGTAACAGTGAAACTGTGGCCAAACTGAGCTATGTGCTCCAGTATGACACATAGGCTTCCCGGTTTCTGTTTGAGGGTTTAGATTTTCTGGTGATGAAATGTTAAAATAAATGGATAAAAGACTTGTTTTCTTCAAACTTTAGAGGGGTACATTCTTTAAGCATCAGTCTCAGCACACTGAGGTGTGTCTCTGGAGTAGCACTGGTATGTCTGTCTGTCTGGCTGTCTGGAGGCCCACCTCAAAGCACCTCAGACTATCACGCTTCCAGGAAAAAAACTGAAAATATCTGGCAGTGACAGCATTGTGTAGTCAATGGTTTAGTGGTCCGCGGCATGGTGACCTGGGCCAAACTATGCACTGTGACGCTTTTCCAGAGAGAAAAAAAGAGACAGACAAAAATAAGGAAAAGGAGAAGTCAGCTGATTAAAACCAAATGTCTCTTAAATCAACTGGTGCTTTGAGAGAGAATCAAACAGGTACATTGATATGAAACAGAGAGTTGGGAAATATTATTGTTCAATGTAACCCAAATAGCTGAAGAAGAAGAAGAAGAACTGAAGATACTGTGCCATATTTCCAATCAGTGTGTTATGTCAGCTGGTAATTCAGTTTAGGCTTTTAAGTTGTTGAGACTTTTCTTATATTGAGCAAACATTCTGTAAACCCAACAGGTTTTTAAACTAAATATTTGCTGGTTTCGAGTTTCTGCAAACTAGATTTTGTCATTTGAAAAAATAATCTCAATTTGAAGAATCCGGAATACACAAGCAAGCAAGAACAGAGGAAAGTGTGAAGTGTGGTTTCATATCAGGCAAACAACTTTTGATGGTAGGTGATTGACATTGAATTACATGAGGTAAATTACACAGGTCCATTTGTGGATCCAATCAAAGTTAATTTGACAGATAATCACCAAAACTGTTTCGTCCTATCCCTCTTTGAAACAGAGATTTAGACACAGAGAGAGGAAGACAAACAAAATAACAGATCACCCAAGAAACTACAGGTGCAGAGAAATCTCCGTACTCAGGATGTGAAAACAGGAAAAGCTGAGAGAAAAATCAACATCTCAGAGGAAATGTTGTTGCACTTCCAAACAGCTCAATCCCCAGATCCAAAGTTGAGAAATCTGCTCAGCTGTGCTGACAGGAAAGAGGAGAAGGATCAAAACTTCAAGACAATGATGGAGCGTTTGAAGCCTCCAAGTCTTACCGATCCAAACCCCGATTTTGTCATTAGTGTCATTTCTGGTGTGTTTTCAAACTTCCATTCACGCGCTCTTTGCTGTGCATTAGGTCAACCCTTAACACATCATTTTAGATGTGGTGGCTCACCCTACCTGCTCATTTAAAGGGGAAGCTCACCTTGATTGTATTTCTGTTTCCCTTATGGCTTTGATTTATATCAGATCCTCCTTCTTACATCAGTCGACTTGTCAGAACTCAAGCAGCTGCTCGTCTCACTGTGTTGATGGGAAACAGGGCAAATTCCTTTCATTTGACAGTGATTATGAAGAAAGGATAAAGAGGCGATCTGGGGAGGAGAGAAACAAAGAAAATCAAAGAGAGGGAGGAGATTTTTTGCTGTACTGCTTTCACTCAGTAGTGTAGCCAAATGAAGTTGAATATCTGGTTATTGTTGTCCACCATGGAGTCACCATCAGCACCAGGATGGGACAACAACAGGAAGCAGGAAAGCAGACAGGAATGAATGACATGAGTCATGAGACATGGTCCTGTTCCACCACATCTGCATTTTGTGACAATTGGGCATGTTTATGTTTATTGTTGGGAGAAAGTGACATGTAATTGTGTGTTTATCACTGAGCAGATGTGTCTTGAGTGAAGCAATTATGCTCAATGGTTTTCCGTGACAGATGCTTTCAACAAGGCTCAAAAGGGAAATCAAGCACTGAGCACAGACTGTGAATGGACCATGGTGTTTTGGGGTCAAATGAGCACCACTCACTTTCCCACTCTGACTGTTCTCCTTCATCAACAGGTCCACCCAGGTCTCCACATACTGCCTCCAGAAACCAGCCTGCTGTGCAGAGGGCCACCAGGGTAGATAGGACAGCTCACCCACTGAGCTTGACGAATACAAGAACACACAGGAGAGCCCCACAGTCCTCCTCGGGGCCAAGACAACCTGAGAGAGCACCAGCAGAAGCTCCCCCTTTGGAAAGAAGACGCCAACGCTACACCAAGCCTCAGTCCGACCAGAGGAACCGAAACAATCTCAAACTAAGTAAGGAGACACATATTTTACACTCAACAACCAAAACAAAGAGACAAAACTTTAATTAAATGCAAAAATCTGTTGTTGAAAACACTGTCAGCTCTCAATATACATTTTAAAGATCCTTTTTTTGTGATTTTTCCTTTTTCTTCTTAAAATGTAAGTGTAAACCCTGGCCGTTCCTGGTATCCCTTTCTATTCATAGCATCTGAGTCCGTTCATGTGGTGTCACTGCAGGCACAGAGAGCCCTGGGCCAGAGTGCACCCATCAGCAGAGCAGTTATAACCAAAACAACCACACCAGGTACCTGCAAGTGTAAAGAGAATTACTGCAAGTCTCTACAGAATTAAAGGTCTTAAAAAAGCTAATCATTGGAAAATCATGGAAGTTCATTTTTGTTTATCATGTAAGCCAAAATGAGAAACAAAGAAATTAGAAGCAATTATGAGATTTTTTTTTTTGCTCCTTTTGTCTCTTTGTGTGTTTGTGTGTTATCCAGAGCCACCAGAGTATGAGGCCCGGGACATCAGTGTCAGGGTTATGTCCCCACAGTCAGTTCTCATCTCCTGGGTCGACCCCGCTGTTGAGATGGGCAAAGTTGAACCTGGGTCATCAAGGTGGGAATTTTTAAAAAGAGAGATTAAAACTAACACAGTCCCTCTCAGCTGAAATCAGATATTCATATTTACTTTTTGCTCAGATCCTACACAGTTAGATACAGGGAAAAAGGTGAATCAGCACGCTGGGAGTACAAAGACAACACCCAGAGGAGGATGATGATTGACACCCTGACTGCTGACAGCATGTATGAGTTCTCAGTCAGAATCTCTCAGGGAGGAAATGATGGGAAATGGAGCGTCTCAGTTTTCCAGAGGACCCCAGAGTCAGGTATGTATACTTTCTGCCTGCTTGAGGAGTTAAAATTTGTATGTAGCAATGCAGCTTAAAGAAGAGTGATGAATGGTGATTACTCCTTCATGGGAACAGCTTCAGAGGGCCAAGCCTGTATTTTTACTGAAGATATAAATGACAATGTATTCATGAGGAAATGATTTCAATCTTACATAATCGTGTCTGTTGGCTATGAGTAACATTTCCTCATACTACACTTCATCATATTCACTACCTATTACTCCCAATTGATATTTGATTTGAGTTTTGGCTGCCGCCCTGTCATGATATCAGTTTTTACACCATGTCATAGCAGCCCCAGAGCTGCGGTTCATTGGAATGTCAGTATTTACTGCCTGGCTCACAGCTTACATTTCCATCCGCACTTTCATACATGATCTCCGGGGCAGGTTCCTGACAATGTATGGCAGCATTACTTCCCTTGTTTGAAGCGTCCTGGCACCCACATCCCCCTTGTTTTTACAAGCTTTAAGGAGAAATTTCCTCACCCTGTTCTCTCTATACTGCTTCTGGTTTCTGCCCTGCTGCTCCTCCTTTCACTCCCTTTTCCTTTACTCATGTGCTCTTTCTTTCTAGCTCCGTCTGGACCACCAGAGGATTTTGATGTCAAACCACTGCGAGGGAAAGGAACTGCTGTAAAAGCAACATGGGAGCCACCTGAAGAACCCAATGGGAGGATAAGAGGTCAGGTCAAGGTTGAAAGAATGAACATATGAGTAGAAAAAAAAAACTTATTCTCAATGATATGATTTGTTTATTTTATTAACAACAGTTTCCTTTATGAGTGTTTCGTAGTCAGCTTGAATATTGGATTTGTGGATTAAGGTCAGCACTCTCACGTGACTGATACACATGTTATCACCCAAGAACCAGAAACATTTTCCTTGGTACTGGCATGGGATTCTGCCAGGGTACTTGTCATGTTTGCTTTGGTGTTTTTGTGCCTCTGTAATTGTCTGCAATGGTGCAGATCGGTGCACTGGACCAGAGATAGAATAATAGCGAGACAAACATGGTAAGCACCCCAGAAGAAACCCCATACCAGTACCAGGTAAAATGTTTCTGGTGAGGAACTGTAAATATTATCTCAAAGTTGTGACTCTCATTGATGGCGCTTCTGTTGGGTCTTCTTGTTGGGTCATGAACTGTTGGTAAAAATTCTTTTATGAGGGCCAGTGTTAAAGCAAGCCTGTTTTCGTGATTACTCCAATTTTTTGAGCAGATCATGAAGAAGAAGTTGGCAAAAACAGTTGCCTTATTGGTCCTCCAACGCTGGTGTACAAGATATGCATTTGTGTTGTGATGGGCTCTGCAACCAATAACAGAGCAGTTGGCATGCCTGGCTTTAGCCTTTGACTTCTTGTCCCGGCAACACTGAAACAAAACCCCATTAGCAAAGGGAGAAGGGACATTATTCAAGGAGTAAGAGTAGTTTGCATGCATGCCTACACAAAACTGTTCCGTCTTTGCATCACAACAGGGGCCAAGTCTAATGACCTTGTTGAAGCTTTGTTTTCCTTGTAGGTGTGCTGCAATAACAATGCAGAGGCCTCTTCCTTAATGCTTCCACAATATCAGGAATGCTCGGCTAGAGGATGAACAGAATGTCGGAACAATGTGTTTTTTATTTTATGGGATCTGCAAAGACTGATTGGTCTACAGGGCATGCCAGATCTAACCTTGAGTTGTACTGTCTTTAAACCCCCCTGAGCCTCTGTAATCAGTTTATCAACTCTGAACCCATTTTGACAGCTGACAGTTGTCTATATCCTTACCTCCACACAGAGTACATCCTGTCCTATGCTCCTGCTATGAAACCATTTGGAATGAAAAGCTTGACATATCGGGGAAGCATCACCTCAGCCACCATAGAGGGCCTCACACCAGGAGACCGGTACATCTTCAAGATTAGAGCCACCAACAGGAGAGGACAGGGACCACAAAGCAAGGCTTTTAGTGTTGTCATGCCAGGATGTAAGACCGTTTAGCCATCTTTAGTAGTAGTTTGCATGTATCCTTGTAAATTTGATGAATCTTTCATTCATGGCAATTTTTTGTCTACTGCCAGCCAACAGTGCTGCAACATCATCATCAAAACCCAAGGACAGCAGCAGGACTCGCCACACTCCCTCCAGGCAAGATACTGACCATGAGGAATTGGACCTTCAGCCAACTGAGGTCCCAGAGGAACCAACTACAACAACTCCCCAGCCACGCCCAGCTGCACCTGCCAGTAGACGTGTTAGGCCACTTTCTCAATCACGCTCATATCACAGCATCTTCTCCTCTGTAAGGGGATCAGGCAGAAACCCAGTAAACAGAGGGTCATCTCGAGGAAGAGTGCAAGACAGGGAAGAAAAGGAAGAAGAAGAAGAGAAAATACCTACAACACCACCTCCAGTAGAAAAGACAACAACAATGGAGGTGGTACCAGAGACAAAAGAACCGGATAATGATGTTTCTCCTGAATCTGAGGATGAAGTTGGATACGATATAGAGCCCCAGACCACTGAGACCCCTAGTCTCAAAGTTTTTGAGCCTTCCCCAACTAAACCTGTATCTGCTCATCCCAAACCACCGAGACGTCCCATCAAGATCAGAGTCCATCAAAAACCTGGATCCAAAACTCATTCATCCTCCTCATCCACCTCTTCATCTTCTTCGTCTTCATTGTCCTCTTCTGGCTCCGCTTCTGCAGGTTCCTCTTCTCAATCTTTGTCCCCTACTTCCTCCTCTTCTTCATCATCCTCATCATCCTCCTATTCACTTTCCCCCACCTCTGGTATACAGGAGTCAGAAGCCAGTAGAAAGGACTTAGAGACTCCCACGTACTCTGAGGGCAAGAATACCTATCATACACCAAGCATAACTCAAACAAAACCCTCCACCCCTGTCATAAAAGAGACTAATCCACAGCAGACAGAGTCTACATCTGTTGGTAGAGGTTCAGCGCCAACAGGGCGTGCCAGTGGGTCTGGATTTGGCTCCAGATATGGGTACAGTCGAAGACATCCAGGTATTTTGTTTAGAGGGAATTCAACAAGATTGCTGAATGGTTACAAACCTGCAGTCACCTCACAGTCCAATTTACCAAACAGAACTCCAAACCAAGCAACTCCAAACACACGTGATTCAGCAGTATCACAGTCCACTACACCAGAGAGGACTCAAAACCACCAAACATCACAAACTCACAATTCCGCAACATCTAGGTCCCCCACAGGAAGTGGCAGCCAGAACCAGGTCACATCAGATACATATAATACACAAGGTTCTTCACATACAACCTCACACAGCACACAGGGTTCCCACTCATTACCAGAGCAAGACACGCAGATCAGAGAAGGTGATGATGACAGTACCTCTAAAAATGCAGATACCAGTTCACAATTAACTAAAGTTAAGGGGCCTACCTCAAGTTCCAGACCACAACCAACGGAGGAGGAGCAAAGGGAAGCAGGTGGAGAGGAAGGCAGCAGTAATGAAAAATCTGTGGTTCCTCCTCGTACCAGAGTTAGCCCCTCATTTGCTGAGAGATTCCCTTGGCTAGCCACTCGTTATCCAGGCAGGTTTGGTACAGGGACAAGAGTGTCATCATCCAGGCACGATAGTAGGAGCTCCTTAACCAGGACTACCTCTGCTATTGGGGTTGGCAGACCTACCAGAGTTTCAGGGGCCACCGGTGCTGCAGGAGTGCCAACTATACAGGAGACGAGTGAAGATCTAAGGACTTCTTCTACTCATGACTCCCTCAAGAATGGGGATGGAGAGGGTCCTGTTAAACCATCTCTGACAAATCAAAATACAGCATCTAGGAGTAATGGAAACCCAACTACCTCATCATCTTCTTCCCCATTGAATCCAGATCCCCGCCATTCCTTGAATGGACACAGAGACTCAAGTGAGCCCATTCATCAAGAAACCACAGAAAACGATAATAACAATCACGATATGGCTTATCTAAATGAGGGGAGTAGACGAAACAGTGATAAAACTGATCAATCAGCAGATACCACAGCAGCCCAAAAGAATCCTGTTTTAACTTCAGCAGACCCTCATAGGACTGTTGAGGACAATGAGAGTGCAGGTACAAGGGAAACTTCCTCTGGAACAAGACCTGGCTTAACATCTGGAGGAACTCAAACTAATCGTCGCACTGCTGTTGGGTCAAATGGGAGGGGACGCTCTCCTTTTTTTACCAGCAGGCAGTCTGGTGGATCAAGGCTTCCTGTCAGACCGCAGCCAGCCCAGAACTCAAGGGTGGGCTCTTCAATGACAGATTCCACATCATCGTCGTCATTATCATCATCTGGCTCTGTTGCATCCTCAAATGTGCCACAGCCAGTCCTGACTTCAGATCGGGACAGAAGCACTGGAATGACTGCAACACGAACAGGGGGATCGATTGGGAGCAGCGCTCAGTCCACATCTTCCTCCTCTGCATCTTCATCGTCATCATCAAGAGACAGCTTTAGGGGCCTGGGGGGTAGGACTCGGTATCCAATCACCAGAGGGAAACCAACTAATGGTGGAACTTTCAAGCCTGCCAATGGAAATGGTAGGGTACATTGGTTAACTGCATTTAACTGAAAGGTATTGCTAATTTCAGCAATTATTTCTCCAAAGAGGAGGATTGTTGCACTGTATTTATGTATGTTACTGCATTTAGTTTCCTTGTTTAACTGAACCACTCTGCTTATAATGTCTAAATGACAGGTAAAAATGGACGACCTAACCTGACAGCAGCAAATGATAAAGAGTCTTCACCTTCTCAGGGAACCAGTAAGGCTGTTGGTCAAAGATTCATCACTGGACCTGATGGAAGCAAATGGGTAACTACAGTCAATGAACTGATTGTAACCAGTGTTGTAACGTCCCAAGGTGTAGCTAGTCTTCAGGCTGCATACATTTTTTAGCACCTGTTTGGAACATAGGTCTATCTAACATTTCACTTTGATCGCTACCATGCCAGCTTAGCTAAGCCTCAAGGTGCTTCAACTAGTCTGCCAATGAATCACACCCTGCTTGTGGTTAATGCACCTTACTTCGGTGATAGCTTGTTTTATAGTTAGTGATATTAGAGCCCACCCACTTCAAGGGAATTTTTGATTGGTTAATCTGACTTTCTTTTGAACTACTGCTGGAAGACCCTCAGTTTTATTGCCGGACCACTAATCACAGAGCTGGAACTGATGTGTTTTCTTCCAGCAAAAGTACAAATGGAAAGTTCTGGCAGGCTAACAAGCCAATGTCTTTCATATGACCCTTCATATTCCAACAGAGACTAAAAAAGTGTTTATTTTTCCCAAAATGACGATTTGATCATTGACTTTTTTTTTTTTCAAAATAGGACTTAAGAGGCTGTCACCTGGGGCCTAAGATCAGTTCTGTACAGACATAAGAGCGACATTAATCCAATAGTCTGAGATTCAAGAAATGCTGAAGGTCTCTATTAAGAATTAATTTGAACAGTTTGACTGATTCTGTATGGGTGAATAAAATTGACCTCACTGAATGAATGTAGGAAAATGGATTTCTGTTTTTAACCTGGCGGATTTATTTTTCCCTCAGGTTGTGGACTTGGAGCAGGGGATTCTTATGAATCAGGATGGACAAGTTCTTCAGGACTCCAATGGCAAACCCAAGAGAGTTGTGCTTGGAGAGGATGGACGCACAATATTTGGTGATATATTCAAAGATGTTTGTAAAATCAGCTACTTTAATCATGATCATTTTCTGTCATTTTATTCTGTTTACCTTCTTCTGTTTTTTTAATCCCACCATCAGACCTTATGGGCAGTCCTCTGGTGAACCAAGAAGGTATGGCTCTGTTTGGTCATGGCAGAGATAGTCGGCCTGTGGTCAACCCCAAAGACAAAGTCCTCATGGTAGGAGGGAAACCAGTGGTTGGTTTGGACCTTCCTCACCACAGGACCACCACTACCACTACCACTACCACCACCACAACCACAACCACCTTGGCTCCAACCACCACACCTGAGCCCACCACTACTGAGTGGATTATAGAGGAGTCCACAACTGAACCACCATTCCCAACTTGTCCACCTAAAACCTACTCAAAAAAAGACGAATATGGGTATCCACTGCTTGACCCAGAGGGGATATTGGACTGTTATCCAGAAGGTGAGTCACTACAGGGGAACAGCTCTTAAAATTCACCTCGACAGGCTGGAACAACATTTTGCAAGAGTGATTTGAAGACAAATGTAGTGAACCAGGAATGAAACAAAACACTGCTTAGCCCCAGCATGCAATATTCAAAGTGAGTAGCCGATCCAAAGCACTAAAGTTAGGCTCATTTGAATGTTTTGGAGCCAGAATAATGACCACAAAGAAGTATGACTTCATGAAATCTAACACTTGTATTGTTCATCATAGCCATTTCGGCCAAAATCCTGAATGTTCCCTGACTGTACCCACAGATCCTATAACTCTGTATGTCAGGACTGTGCGATCTGATCTCTGTTTGTGTGTATGACTGAGAGACCACAGGAGATCTCAACGTTTAGCCTATGGTCAAAATACTTAAAGTTATTTGGCAGGGACTAAAAGTTGAACACATTTATCAGCACTAGCATTCGGGTTTTATTTCTGAACACAAGGCATGAAATCGGAAAAGAATAATACCAAACCACATGTGTCAGATTCTCCTTATGTCAGGCTGATAACCTTGTGGCTTGCTATACATATATTGGGCATCCCTACTTGTTAGTCAAGGTTTCAAATTAATAGTCCAGTAGCAATGCTTCAACAAACCTTTACAAGTTTAGGGTTTTAGCATAAAGGGAATATAACTACATATTTCCCTTTTACTATGGGAGCTATAAGAAAAGTGATTCTGTGACATATCTTTGCTGATGTCTCAGAGTCTCATTACATCTGTTTGTGCTAAACAATACATCATGTGTTTAAATGAATTTGTCTTTATGGATGGGTGTACATGCCTCAGAGTCTATGCGAGTTCAGAAATGTGAGATAGAAATGAGACTGATGCTACAGCTTGTTCTGCTTCTCTGACAGAGGAATCCTCAGGAATGGAAATGGACCACATGGTTACAGTGACCATGGTGCCTGATGCTTTAGCTCTTGAGAAAGGTATTGGCTGAGTTTGGCTTCAAATCAACCAACCACCACCAGGCTGGGACAGACGAGACTGCGCTGCATGCTGGTGTTTGTTGTGTGTGTGTGTACTGAGCTGTTGTTTATTGACTGTCTGTTTATCTGTGGGTAAATGTGTTTGCTTTCTTTTCTGGTCTTTTCTGGTGGTCTTTGCTTTGCTACTCTGCTTGTGAGTTTGTTTGAGTTGGTATTGGTTCATTGCTGTGTTTTTTGGATATTTTCCATGATGGGCTGTTTTTAATCCCTTTTATTCCAAAATATTTTCACCATGGTGCATGTGAACTGCATTACTAAGCTGAAGAGAATGCTGTGAGTTATGATTTATTCCTCTGTGTTTGCTGTTCTTATCATTGCTTTTCAAAGTAATAAAAGAGCCGCAGATTCAGGCAAACACTAGCTTAATGCAAAACTGCATATTTGCCTGATGTAAGACTTTGATATGCCACCAAACTACTGTAAATGGATCTCTGAAGGAATCTGTTGCATGTGAGCAGCATTTTAAGTTCTTCTTTGTTCTGGTTTCTCTCCATAAAAGACACATTAAGCATTAAAATGTCTCCTTAGCATTTCCCTGCCATGGCTCAAAGCTGGTTGCATGTGTGTGAACCATGATGTAATGCCTAGGTTCACTGATGCAGCACAGGGAAAAAAATGTGATGAAAGACAATGGAGGGTGAAGCTAATTGAATTTCACCCACTGAATCTCTTCAGATTTTTCGACCTCGGAGACTTGTGAGACAGTCAACGTCCTGGAGTCCCCCCTCCCTTATGGAAAATAAAAAATATGGTTAGCAAAACTTAGCGTAAGAATGCAGCTTTGGGTGTTCAGGGAAGCACAAATGGGGTGGCCTTAAAGTAAGCTCACACATCTACCGGGATGTGAACCAATTTGGCACCTGATCCTGCTGCCACTTAGAAAGAAGTAATGAAACACTGCGGCCTGTGGGAAATTTATGAAAGTGAATCATGAAATCCTTGCTGATTAAAAAGCTCACTGACACGTGTGTTGTTGCCAGATGAGCTATTTGTCCAGACCACGCTGCCAACAACTACCACCACGACAACCACCACCACCACAGAGAAACTCCCAGAGCCAGACACCCGACCCAAGAACCAAGGCCCTTCATCAGAGTTTGACCTCAGCGGGAAGAAGCGTTTCACAGGTAGGCAAAGACAAAAATAAGCATGTGTCTATCAACATGTGCACATCACTCCTGGCAAAATGTGCTCCTCTCTGTCTTTGTTCAGTGTTATGTAATCTCTCACATAGCTCAGCCTTGAGTTCATTTTGCAGTTGCAGTAAACTTGCTTGGTGGATTGGTAGTTAAAAAAAAGACCATTTGTATCAGTCATACAGATAAATAATAAAGCTGTGTTTACAGCTGCACAAAATTCCTGACAACTCCCTAAGATTTTTATACGGGAATACAAACAGCCAAAATTTTCACCATGGTTTTATCTGGAGTTTTTCCTGGCAGCACCCTAGTGAATTTCCAAAAGAAGTCAGTCTGTGCCAGCTGGATTAATTACAGAAAATTCACCACAAGTGAGCCTGCAGGTGGGGACAATGACATTTATTTTGTGCAAGTAAATTGAAAGCATGACACATAACAGGATGAATAAAAACAGCTGAGGCCGAAGAAGGCGAGTCAGTCTTTAGATGAGAACAGCCTTTGGATATGTCAAGCTACATGTGACATTGATATGGGTGTAAAATTACCATCATAGAACTGGACTATGATGCTGCGTCTGCCATCATATTGTGGACAATTCTTTGTGGCTTTTGTGGCATGCTTTTGATGTCATGTCCTGTAATTTGTGTAATTTGTAATTTGTGAAGACTTCATGTTGTGAGACATGTAAACAAGCATTTTTGGAAAATGTCAGTAGAGAGCATGTGTGAAAGAGGCCTAAACTATACCTTTGTCTAATGATTTTCAAACGACTAATTTTCCTCATGAGTAGCAACATATTTCCCTTACTGATAGTTTTCTTCTTTAGAGTTAGATTTTGGGTTTGTATCTGTAGATCACTTTAATATCAGAACTGATATGACATTACTTTTATGCATGGATGTTTTTTTTTTTCTCTTTCCAGTGCAACATTGTTATTGGTTTCTGTGAGCTCAGTTTAGTGGACATGCATGAAAACCACACATATTTCCTCACCCAAACTCATAATACCGGCACATGAATCTCCTGGAGTCATGTTTTTAAGCGTCTCTGTTCTTGAGTGTGTGTCTGCATGTGTGTGGTGGAGGTCTCTTGGTGCAGTAAATAATGACAGGCTGATGGGAGTTGTGTTTTGGTTCATGGAGGGGTAATAAAACTGGACCTCTATCTTGGCTTGGCTGTGTCAGCAGTTCCTCATAGATATATGACCCTTTCAGACATTACATGAACTATTGGCAAAAAGAAGAAAAATTCTTTCATTTTTTTCAATGAATGTTATATTTTTTATGCATCTGTGTCACCATACAGGCACTTTTGCAGCTACACACAATCTGCATGTGCTATAACAAGCACTTCATAGACTCTTAAAATACATGTATGCATGCACTTTTTATGGATGTATAAATCTCTTTGTGGATAGTTTGAATCTTAAGTAGCTCATTTAATTGGTTTCTTCTAGCCATATTTCCATCATAACATCAAAGTTCAAGGAGGACGTAATGTTCATAGTCTCCTGACTTGATCCCAGTAAACTCCAGCCCCCTGCTGCAGTTTTACTGTTCTTACGTGCTTACTTTGGCCTCTCATAGCCCATCGCCTCATCCTGGTTGCACAAACAGACTGCAGAATTCTCCAAAAAGAAATAAAAAACAGCATCTTCTTGACTCTAACCTTCTGAAAAATTACATAATCTCAGAGACCTTTTCAGAACTGCTCTGTTTACTGGCTGGACTATTTTGTCTTTGTAGATTGCCGGCCTTCAAAATACTATCTGTGAAGATGCTTTTACCACAAACTTTAACAAGGGGTAATACTTTAGAACCTGGAATTAGAGTTTTTTTCATTGTTCAAACAAAGGCTTGCTACTCACTCAAAAAGCGAGATATCTACAAATAACAGAGTGGTTATGAATTATGCACATACACTCTTGAGACAACAAACCACAAAATGCAGTTAGCCTCTTCATTACTGGAAAAGCTGCAGTGCATTTTTCCGCTCATACCAGGGCCGTATGGATGAGGGTGTATGGATTGTGAAATAGTACCATGATGTTCCTCAAATTTTTATGTCTTACATTTGTTGCTTGTGCGGTACTTGAGCAGTTGGATAGTGGACAGTAGACATTGTCTGTGGTTTCTTAGGCTATGTATTTCTCTGTATGTAGATTGTTGTAACTTTGATGTATTTTTGTCAATTGTTGTTATTTTGAGAGTGGTTGAGCATTGGCAGCGCTAAAGTACAAAAAGAGATCTATTGCCATTTTATATCAGATCAGATCATATTGTATGACTGTATTGCCCTCTATTGAATCATATTGTATCATAATGTATCAAATTTTGTTTACCCTGTAGCTTGCCAACTAATTTGCCATCTCATTCATCTTGTCTCGTATCTTATCACATCTGATCTTGTCAACTCATATCTTGTCATATTGTGTGCATCATATTATATCATATCTTGTAGTTTCGTATCCTATCATATAGTATGGTATTGTATGGTATTGTATCGTATTATATCGTATTGTATCATATTTTATGGTACTGTATGGTATGGTATTGTTTCGTATGGTACTGTATGGTATGGTATGGTATGGTATGGTATGGTATCAAATTGTCAATGTAAATTTAGCAATAAACGTAACTTTCTTATATTTCTGATATGCTGTAGGGGCTGTCACCTGGAAAACTGAAACTGAATAAGTTAAATCAACTGATTAAAGAATACATCAGTAGCACAGAACATTATTTATGAGTCAGACTTCAATGACAACAAGAGACTTGCAGAGGGGAAGTTTTTAACACAATAGATGAGAAGCTCAATAAACTTTATGCTCTTTTGTCTTATGTATGGATCAAGTTCAAAACACTGGATGATTCACTTCCCATTATGTAACTCAAGCCAAGAAACGTGACTGGTGACCCATGACTAATCTAACAAGCATATCAACAAAAACAGTAAATTAATTAGAAAAAGCTGCTGAAGCACCCTTAAAGTGATGAACAGATTCTGGTCTGTCATAAAAAGGCGTTTTATGAGTGTGAGTCTGTTTCTTGTCTAAAGATGTGGACTGAACAGTGATTTAATGCTTCTCTGTCGTGTGCAGGCAAAATAAACTGAAGTTGTCACTGTCATTTCTATTGATTGTTATGAGGAACTTTTAAAAGGCCAGATTTATTGCCTTGCATTTTTCATTGCAGTGTCATAACTATTGATAATGTCAGCTGCAGAAACAAAAGGACACCATGTATCTTTGTAAACAATAACTACCTTGTGATCACACGCCTCTCATCTGAAAGTTATTATCCTCCCCGGGACATAAACAGGCGAGAGCACGAAAGCAGTGGAAATCATAGAAGTTAGGGGTGCTGACTTCAGCATGGAAAGCAGGCTGTTCTGGCCTGATGCAGACATCCTCTTTCCTATTTATTACTTTCATATATTTTAGATCCACCTCAACTGTCAGCCAGTCAACTGCCATGCTTTGCATGAACTGTCTGACAAAGACTTCCTCTCCGTCTACTTCTCTGACGATGGTTTTGTTTGAATGAATCCCATCAAAGCAGATGTGGGACATGAAGTATTAACTAATAATCTTTAGCAGTTGCTTGAATCTGCTTTACAGTACATTACAGATGGATGGAGTTTGCCACATTAGATTAGAAAATGAGTACCAGGATGTTTGGACTATTAGGATGCTAATTTATGCCTCACTAGACTGATGTAACAGCTGACATTATGAGAACTGTCCCGATCCTGTGTCCCAATGAGACTTGATCCTTGTCGGCTCACACATGCCACGTTTTGTCAGTGTTTTTGATTTGTTTTCTTCTTCTTTTTTTTTGAACAGGCAGAAGAAGTCTGTCTCTGTTGGGAGGTGCTTTCAATGTTGAAAAAATGTGCACATGAAACATCTGGATCGCCTGTTTGCATGAGCCTACACAGATCCTGTACATGTGACACGCAGCCTCACTAGACTCTGACACATAAATCTGAAAACCATGCGACAGATCATGTATTTGAGAGTACAAGTGTGTGATGTATAAGCCATACACTTACAGTAGGAGCTTGTAGCAGCCTAAAGCCTCATAGTCTGTGTGTCAATGAGCAGACTCTGACACGTGTTAGACTCTTGGCCTGCGCAGAGAGCCAGTCATCTGGGGAGGTGGGAGCCACTCCAGGCTCCAGTGGCTCCCTCCAAATCACAGACAGACTAGGAATTGTGGGAAATCTGAAGTATTCACAGCTGTAGGTCCAACTGGCATTTCCAGAGTCACTGGAAACAAACAAAAAGAGAGGTGGAGAGAAAACAAGAGAAGATAAGGGGTGTTTAAAGGATTGACCAAGCAAGGGTAATAAATCTGCTAAATGTGTGCAACATACCTGTTTGTCCCTGTAGGATCAGAAATTTGTTGATAATGCAAATTTAACATCCAACCTTGGTCCTAATTGCCTTTAACAATAAAGTATTTTGTTAGAGGATTTTTAATTGATCTTTTCCCTCAATTTGCCCTGCCTGCAGCTCCCTATGTGAACTACATCAGGAAGGACCCAGGTGCTCCTTGCTCCTTGACAGAGGCTCTGGAGTTCCTTCAGGTCGACGTCCTCGAAAGCCTGATGAAGAACGACAGCCTGGCCGCCAACCAAAACCAGCCGCCCAAAAACAAGCCACATAACCTCACTGTGGTGGCCATGGAGGGCTGCCACTCGTTTATTATCTTGGACTGGGCCCGCCCACTTAAGGATGACATGGTGTCAGGTAAACATCCCTCCTGCACGTCAAGATGATGTATATTTGACAAGTTTAGCAAAAATAAGAAGTGTACAAAGGCTGTAGTGATTAGACCCCACTGTAATTTCCTTGAGTATTCAAAGGGGTAGTTACGGCAGAGAGCATTGAGTCTAGACCCTGGTTGAGATGGTTAGGAAAGGTTGTGGAGCTGGAGCTGACTGGGGTAGAGGAGGTTTACAAGGACTGAGCCAAAAACTATGACTGAAAATGAAAACAAAGGAGAACAGATTTCAGATTTCAGATTTCAGATTTCAGCAGCAAAGGATGATTAATCAAGAGAGTTTGAGACTAAATCTGCATTGGTTTTGCCCTTAAAAGAATTCACACCCATGATTAGCTGATCACCAAGACAGGAAGACGCATGAGGGAAGGGAGATTGATTGAGGGATTGAAGTGAATGGATGACGACTTAAAGACCCACTCTGATGAAAATCATGGTTTTCTTGTTGTCTACATGTTCATATGGCATTTTTCTAATGCTACAGGACATATCATGAGAAAAGTATATGCTAAATGGCATTTCTGATTATTTCTTCATTTGAATCGCTGTTGATTTCTGGCAGACCCAAATGGCAGGTTCAGACCATAGACTGTATATATTATGGACAACTTGGTTCCGCCTTCTGCCAGTATACAGATTTGAAGCTGAAAAACTCTCGGTAATTCCGCGTTTTTTCTCAACTTCCTGAAACCAACATTGTGCAGTAGCATTGTACGCATTCAGCGGGAGAGACACAGAGAGTCGAGGTGATGACACTCGGCTTAAACAGCGTATTCCTCGGGTGAGCCATGCAATCTTCGTACGCCCATAGGCTGTAAGTGTCAATCATAGAAAACATGAACCCCCTAATAACTTTTAAAAATGAAGCTGTACAGAAAAAAGAGGACTTGAGCACAAACCAGTCTTACATTAACTACATGTCAACATGTCATTGCAAGCAGGGGGGAAAAAAATTATATTTTGTGTAATAGATTTCTAAAGTTTGTCCACAGCTCCATTATAATGGCTGGCGGAGGCAGGATTTATGACCTATACTGCAGCTTGTCACCAGAGTGTGCTATTCTCGGGGTGGCTTCACCCAGCAAGGAGGCAGACGTTGATATAGTCTATGGTTTAGACACAGTAGGACTTCCTACTTAGCAAATCTAAGCTCCGCCCTGGAGCCCCACTATGCAAGCCAGATTTGGAGAAGTAGAGAGGACAATCGGGGAACAAGCGTGTATTAGCGGATTACAATGCTTGTAAGAAAGCTAATTATGATATTAACTTTCATCGTGAGTGTCCAAGAACTAAATAGCTCCTTTGTTACCTGCCACTTCTACTACACCGGCAATGTTAGGCTGCAAGCTAGCATGAAGAGTGGTGTGCAGAGCAGCGCTGTCTCCGCCCATGACTCAGAGGTGATTTGCTAATAAGCTACTGAAGCTCTGCAGGAGAAAAGCCCTTGAAAATGACATTCTCTACAGATTCAAAAGGGTTCAACATTTTAACATAAATTCGACTCTGGTGAGGAAAACAGCCAATCACAGTTTAGGGTGTGGAGATTTTAAATACTACACTGTATCAGGTTATCTTATTTCTAAATAGCCAATCATAGTTTGGGGTTTTGGCCAATGCCACTCTTTGATTAAACCACCCAGTACTTCTCTGGAATAAAAATAAAGAAAACTTTACTTTTTAATAACAGTCTTTGTGCAGAGTAGTTGCTATTGTCCTTAAATAAACTACATTCCCACTTCAGACAAATTTATGAGGGAAAACAGAAAGCTAAACCACACAAGATACAGTATATTGTAGCTCTGTTTCTTCTCTGTTTAGGTTAATGATTTAACATGCTACTAGCATCCCAACATGACTGAGATTTTTAGAGCTCACTCAGGCTGTTTGGTGTCAATAAATCACTATTAGACCCAGACTGCATTGAAAACACTGAACGTCTCCTCAGCTCAGATGTAGATTCCTGTTACCTGGAAAGTGACTCTGGGGATTAAAGCTGACAGAGCGGAGACTGACACTGACAGCATACTGTACGAGACATATTAGACAGGCTTGGGTTTTCTTTGGCAGGAAAACATAGCTCCTGGTCATGCTGTGGGCTTGTGTGTCCTCTGATGTGTAAAACAGAAAGTTGGTCTCTTTGTCTCCCTAAGTGGAGTTCCCTTAAACACATACTGGAATTTAGTAATTTTGCTCTATTTCTTTGTTTTCTCCTATTTGAAGTCATTTTTCTATGTCCTTGTTTATCTTGGATTGCATGCAGCATTCCAGATACTATTTTATTACATGTGCTCTAGTGTACTTAAAGAGTTCCTGTGCTGTAATATAATGACAGTAAAGATATGTTGGCCAAAAATCTGAACCTTATCTGTGAATTTTCCATATAAACTGTGGATGGAAGTCTTGCAAAGGCATCTCGATATGTGAAGCAGACATGGTCAGATTGTCTCACACATGCAGATACAATCACAAGGCGCTGTTTTAGTTATCAGAGCATGTTTGCACAACCTCTTCTTACGAGTTATGGGTCACGGCTTTCAAAACAAGTGGATGGAAACAGCTGGTATCACACCAACTCCAGAGATGAGTGACATCGGTATGAGTTTTTGGGAGAACTCTGGTTCTTTGTACTTTGATGCATTGAGGATCTTTTGCTTAAAGGATTTGAGCAATAAAGACGCCTCATTCTCTTAGTTTGAGAAGCTGTGCATTGAGCAACTCTAAGAGAAACATTTTGGATTAAACCCAAAAAGAAGTCGTGCACAGAAGCAGATGGGAAAGACGGGAATCTAAATACTACTGTGTAAAAATTTTGTTGAAAATTTTAGAATGGAGAAGGAATAAAAAACCAGAAGAAGGAAAATAAAGTATCTAGTATTTCCTCTCTTCTGTCAGCAGCCAGCTGTGTTGGTGAGGCTCCAGTCAAAATAGAAACCCTAAACTCTAAAGTCCAATAGAAACAGTTTGTAGTTTGATGTGCTGCAGAGCTGGTCTCTATAGGTTTAGGAGAATCATGGAGAGCCGCGTGACCTGGAGATGCTTACAAGAGTCTTAGGATAAGTCTCTTTGACAGGAAGAGGAAGAAACAGACTGGGAAGTATGAAGAAGAACAGTCAGCATGGATAATAGTTTGTTTTTTAAACGTGACACGAGATGAAGGATTTCAAAATCAAATGTTAACAAGAAAGTTTCACAGTCTGTGTCGAAGTACGAGTAGCTGGGTTTGCTGTCTTTGGACAGAGCTAAGCTAGCTGTTAAACTAAACTCTGATTCCATGGTTTGTATTGTAACTTATCTGAGACAGTGTGGTGGAGATTTTCTTCTCATCAAACTTTTGGCAAAAGCGTGATGAGATTCCTTTAGAGCAGAGGAGTGCTGGGTGGTTTGGGCCAGAATCCCAAACTATGATTGGCTATTTAGAAATAAGATAACCTGATACAGTGTGATGTTTAAAATCTCCACACCCTAAACTGTGATTGGCTGTTTTCTTCACCAGAGTCAGAATTCATGTTAAAATGTTGAACCCTTTAAAGTCTGTAGAGAATGAAGCCTGGACGCTTTAAATGTTGCCACTCTGTTGTATTTCTCCCCAAAGTCCCTCTCAGATTGTTTTATTTTTTTTTTACTACTTAAAGTGTTCTCAATGGTCTTTAAATTGTGATTATAAAGTTTTTGGCCCAAATCACTTTACCCGTGTCATTTTCAAGGGCTTTTCTTCTGCAGAGCTCCAGTAGCTCATTAGCAATTCGCCTCTAAGTCGTGGGCGGAGACAGCACTGCTCTGCACACCACTCTTCATGCTAGCTTGTAGCCTAACATTGCTGGTGTAGTAGAAGAATCAGCTAAGATAGGGGCTATTCAGCTCTCGGACACTTGTGTCTTTGGGGACATGGTGAAAGTTAATATCATAATCAGCTTTCTTATGAGCATTTCTATCTGCTAAGACACACGTTTGTTCCGCGATCATTCTCTCTACTTATCCAAGTCCGGCCTGCAGAGCTGGGGTAGCGGGGCTTGCATTTGTGACGTGGGAAGTCTCACTGTGTCTGAACCTGTGGTTTGGGTCAACAAGAGGTTCACAGTGATTCAAATGCAGAAATACTGAGAAATGCAATTTCACACTTATTTTTCTTATGATCCTGTAGCATCAGAAAAATGCCACATGAACATGAAGACAACAAGAAAATCATGATTTTCATCAGAATAGGTCTTTAAATGAAAAAATCAAAGAATTTATACCCAAGTAAGTATTTGAAGTAAAGAAGCAACCTGCAACCTCATGTTTTTAAATATGAAGTCCACAAGTAGGGATACAATTTTATTGATAGTATACCATTATTGTTTCTGCTTGATCCAAATTTCTATCAACTCCTTAATTTTCTGTGTGAATGACAGGAGGCTTATACCTGTTTTTCTGCATCAACAACATAGATTTTTAAATTTTATTACCTTCACTGCTCTAATACAGAGACCTAGCTTCTGATTTGACCATTACTGGTCAGCTGATTGCAGATCTAGCCCGTGATTGGTCAACAGGCTAAATAAAAGATTGTAGCTTTGAATTACCATAGTCAGCTAACAACAGAAAAAAACAAAATTTTGCCAAATTCATACATAGATATTTACAGATTACATATGTTTTTAGTGGATCGGATGCAGGTTGTCTCTTAATGACACTGTCCTCCTCTGTGGGATAGAAAAGCCTCTGGTAATCTGTGTAATTTTGTCCTTACACCTTGTCAGCTCCGCCCTTTGTTTTGTACTTTCTCCTGCAGGCTACATGGTCTACAGTGCCTCATATGATGACGTCCTCAACAACAGATGGTCCTCCAGACTCTCCAGTGGGACACACCTGCCTGTGGAGAACCTCAAACCCAACTCTAGGTAACACGGATCACGTGCAGTATGTTTACACAGAACTATGTACAAATGCAAACAGCAGACCTGCTTACGGAAAGGTTGATGTGACCATGTGGACAGAACTTTTCACAGTTTCCTCTCACACACGTGGGAGTCATCGAGAAAGAAGAACTTGCAAACAAAGATTTCCCCTGCGTGTGATGTTAAGGATCAGGTTACGGCCTTGGATTGCAGGTGCTTGGCTGCAGATTGGTGTTGTTTATATCATCATCTCTTTATCACATAATGCACAAAATACAAACCTTGTCATGATGTTTGTGTATGAGTTCATGTTTACATGTTTCTCTTGGTCTTATTCCATGTTTGTGATATAAACCCAGGCTGCCTGTGATCAGGGCTGATTGTGAGTTGGATGCTGATACTGGGGTGTTTGTGTAAGACATCAGAGAACCGTCCAAGCGAGCAAAATCTGTCCTGCTAAAAGGAGGCAGGTTAAGAAACACGTTTGACTCTGCACCAAGATATGACACGCTGTAAAACACGCTGTGTTGAGACTTTGGAAAATTCAGTGGAACGTAAATACAGCACACATCCCGTCATCACACCGATACAGTCTCCTCCGTCTGTTTCAGTTATTAGAGAGTGTTTCCACAATCCCGCCTTGAAATGGGTCATGGTTTTTCAAATAAATGCATGGAAACGATTTCTTAACATGTGGAACCAGGAGAGGAAGACAGATGGAGAAGTTCCTAGAAATGTACAGTCCAATCACATTTTGAGGACTCTGAATTGCATGCATTTATTTGGCGATAAGTCAGTATATTAAAAAAAAGTTACATCGGTTGAATTGTCCTCTATCATTTGCTTTATAGAGCTCTGGCACGCACTAGGTGACATGTGAATGAATGGCATAGACAAAGGTGAAACTACTGCTCAGCTTTATGTCAAACAACACTGTGTTAGCCAAAGTTCTTCTGTGAAACATGTCATCCCGTCAGACGCAGGCTTTTCCCCACTGTTTTTTTAATGCGAGTGAAATTGCTCGGCAGTCAAGCCTAACATACACCATCCCTCTTTATTTCTATTATCTCCCATATATCAGCTGAACAAGAAACTGTGATGAGAGATGAAGAACATTTTAGTGCTTCTGTGACTGTCCAAAATGTCCTAATGTGCCCGTTCCCCATCTGGTACTCCGTAAGAAAATATTTCATTCTCTATAGCAAGTAATCTAACCATTATCTGATGTAAAAACAGCTCCAGATGTGTGCATACTCAAAAGGAATCAGAGTATTTTTTTGCATGCTGGAGGTTTGAACTCATTTTGAGGTGCTTTGGTGGGTGTCTCATGACGGGTCAAAGAAAGCAAACACCTGCAGCTGGACACAAACTGCAGAGCTGCGTGCATGGGTAAAGTTTTCCAGGAGTCTACAAAGAGGGCTTCCCTCCCTCCTTCCCTCCTTCCCTGGCAACAAGTTTTTATCCACTGTAGTGCGTCTTCCTTGGTTACGGTTGGCAAGGGGATGATTTATGGGATACTGTTGGTATTTCCCATGCTGCAGGCTCCTTCTAGATGCCAGAAAGACAGCTATATTATTCAACAACACACACGTACATGTATGGACGCTCACAGGTGGATACATTTCTTTTGAGCCACAGGTTTTCCTGCTAATAAGATTGAAAAAAGTTACAGAAGACTTTAAAACTTTGGCATCTCCTCCTTCAGGATGATAAAACTCTGGATTTTTGTCAAGATTTTCAGAAACTTTACAGTTTTATTTCTTCTTTGTGCAGCAGAAATTGCTTATACTAAAAGCCTCTGTCAAGAGGATTCAAGTCATTATGAAACAAAATAAAATTAAAGCTGAAGCCTTTATGTGACCCGCTAAAGCAAACCAGATGATCAGGAAGAAGCTCTATTATTTCTTTGTAGGTCTTTTGAATGCCGGCTATCACTGCTATTGGGAGAAAAAGAGAATTACAATACACTACCACATGGAAGATTTAGAGTTACAGAACTGACTGTTAAACAATTACGGACAAATGTACAAGACAAGTATAGTCAAGAGATTAGATGAACCACTTTGTCCACAGGGGGCGCCACTATTAACACAAACCATAAGACTCACAGCGGAGCTTTAATGATTCCATCTCTTGTTGAAACATGCTCATGTCCTCTTCAAAAGAAGTCTTTTGATGGCTCCAATATTAGGGCTGTAATTAACCAGAGAAATTCTTGGTTGACTAAAACCCTGACATTTCTGATTCCTGATGACAAACCCTTCTACGGCGGGGGATGACGGGACTCGGCGGGGTGAAAGTATACTGATATCAGAACAAGAAGGCAATTAGACACAAATATTATATTCAGCAAACCACCAAATGTTGATTAACGTGGACGCGCTTTAATCTTCCTGTCTCCAGCCGGTCTCTAGTGGGTTGGGCGAATCCAAAACGGTGATAAAAAGGGGGGTGTTCTGAGACAGGCTGTTACCTGTGAAACAGTGGTGCTCTGAAAACACCCCCATTAGCACTTGGTATGTTCCTCCGGATTAAATTAACCATAGACTGTAAATTGACACAGAAGAAGATCGAGTCGACCAATCAGAATTTTGGTCGCCTCAGTACATGTCGACCAATAAGTCGAGGCATGACTAGGACTATCCAGTATGTCATGTTAAGAGTGAATTTGTGAACATAGATGACTGATTAAGTTCAACTTTGTTCAATGAGGACTTTTCTGCCAGCTGCCATAACAAAAAGTCTGTTTCAAGTCTGGTTAAACTCTTTCATATTCAAACTTTTATTTTCTGTACATCCTCTGTAATATTTTAGTTTAGGAACCATGTGCCCTAATCAGGCTGTCTAAAAGCACATGGCTTTGTACAAAGGCTTTGAGCTAAAAACATCCATATTGTTTATGTTATTCCCTTACCATTTACAAAGATAGATATTTCCTTTTTAGCTCTGTTTATAAGATGTTCACACCTTTGCTCATATCATCCATAGGCAATGGCCACTCTCATGCGAAGCCGTGCCATTTTCTACATCACGGTCATTGCATTGCATCTGTGCTTATAAAATAATAACTTCATTTTTAAAGGAGAGAAGAGAGGAGAGGAGAGAAAACTGAGAGAAGAGTTTGTAGAGAGATGTCAGAAAGAGGGCAAGGAAGCCAGATTTAGAAACAGACACCAGAGTGCCTCCCACTGTGAGCACATGTATGAAAAGATATCCTGGAAAATATCAGGTCCTGTTTGTCCTGAAATAGACTGGAATTGTCCTGAAAATGCTCTTGTGAGGAGTTTTTTTTCTAATTAGTGAAACAGATTTAACATCATATAGATTTTTTTATGATATACAAAAGCAAATGTTTATGTTTTAATTTTCAGTGCTTGGAACTGGAGTGAGAGGGTAGCTGTCAGCTGAGGATACAGCCCTGTTTTTGCATTTTGTAGTTATATATTCAAAATGAAGGACCCATTTAACGAAGACTGCTTTGTCCACAAGGGACACCAAAATGGACACAATCTAAAGTTCCTCCCAGGGGCTTTAATCTGTGAAAGAGGCTTGAAGGACATTGAACTGTGCAGGTGTAAATTTGAATCCTCCACTCTTTAAATGTAGTTTTAGGCTTTATTTGACCAATCAAAGTTCACTGATTTGTTCAGAGGAGCCTCAAATGAGGTCAGACTCAATTCAGCGACCCCCTGAATTATGGAGCTGGCTTGGCTTCATGTGGCATCTTGTGGTTTATCCTTAGTTCTTTTTTCTCTTTTCCTCCTCTCCTGATTTCTTCTCCATTTTCATCTTTGATTACATCATCTCTCAGCAGCTGCCTCACTGTCTTTTCTTTCTCCGAGTTTCTCTGGTGATGTGTTTTCTGGTCACTGTTGTCACGTGGCTGTGGTGATTAGATCCAGACCTCATGGCTGTTCTTGGTGAGAGTTTTTGGCTGAAAACTGATCGACCGTGAACGTAGTGTATGTGACCCTGCAGGATGGAGCGGGGCGCAGAAGCACAAAGTGATGTGTGGAGGAACACACACAGCAGCTACAATGGAAAACTTGAAACGTATGGTGGTTTTTGGCGCTGGTGTTGTTTTATTTTGATAGGGTTTTACAATTCGTCACCACTTAGAGTCACAATGAGCTCACAGCATGGCTCCACTTAGCCATTTTTCTTTCGATAAATATCCATCTCTTTCCAGTCCTATTCTGTGCTCTTATCTCCACTTTTCTAGATGTCTTTTTTTCCATTCCTGCCCTTTCCTCCGCTCTCCCTTCCTCCTTCTCCCTTCAACATGAGCCAAATAGCCATTTTATTGTGCTGCGCTCACTCTGGATTTGTACCAATGTGAAACAGACTACTCTTAAATCAGCCAGACTAAAGCATGCCCAGTCATCTGCTTCTATCATTAACATTTTCCTCACCTTCCCCCAGTCAAAACAAAACTGGCCAAATGACATTGTCACCACTTAATCTCCCATTAAATCCTTACGTTTTAGTTTGTTTTCATTCAGGTACTACTTCAAAGTGCAGGCCAAGAACGTGTTTGGTTTGGGACCAGTCAGCGACACACTCACCTATGTGACTGAATCAGGTGTGTATCCTGGATTAACACTGAGACGCCTCATTAACAACAGTTTTAACCCTAATTGAAGTTTTTCTGTGCCTCATTACAGCTGATGAAAACTGTAGTATCCATCTTATTACAAAGAAAGAGCTTTAAGTTTAAACACAGGCTTGGACATGTAGCTCACCGCCAGATGTACAGCTTCATTTTGTGGGGTTTATTGCTCTAAAAATCAGGTTAACACATCAGACGTTTGTTGCTGTCTCCGTGCTTTTCCTCCCTTGTGTAATGACCGCGATCGTTCCTTTTTTTTCCAGACGATCCTCTTCTCATCGAAAGGCCACCTGGTAAGTTTTTGTCCTGACGGCACACTTCTGATTTAAGGTCAGCTCGTCCTGCTGAGCTGCACAAGAGATTTAAAGAGAGGACTATCATTCAGTTCAGTGACATGACAGGATATAACTCTATTTACAGTCCTTCTTATTTTTCCCATCTGCAGCATTGGTTGGATTTCTACTGTGTGTGGGCAAAAGAATCTGTGAATTAGCCTGAATAAGAAGTCTGGCAATACTTTCTTTTTCCAACAGCATTATAAGGTGCATATTTTAGCCAGTAAATATTGCGGAAACTCAAAAGTGAAATCTGAAAAATCTGTTTTGAGTAGTTTGGAATGTCTGTACAACAAGTTCAGTTTAATTTCTTAAAAAACTAGGGGTTTTTTTGTTTGGTTTTTTTTTTGGTACTCCGTTACATTTCTTTATTTTCTTTTCTTCTCTGTTGAGACCCAGGACTTAAAGGTGCAGTCAAAACTCCATGGTTGCCAATATTTTTGTATGAGCGCTCTCTCCTGTTGAAAGGAAAAACGCACCCAAGGTTTAAGTACCTTTAGGTTAAAGCTGCGCAATAAATCACAATTTCATCTTTATCGCCACATGAGTGATCGCAATAAAGTCTGAATGTCTTGCAATAAATAAGTTAAGTTTTTTTATTTCAACGGGCAAGGCTTCCTCACTCAGCATGAGTATAATTCACTGGATGAATGGAGGCCTGAGTACATCGGCCATGCTTTCACTCTTTTTAAAGCAGTCAGATGAAGCTCAAGCTAGCTATGATTAGAAAGACAGGTATTCTAAGTTATTTCAGGGATTTTTTGCAGTTATTAGATAGGACAGTTAAAGAGATGAAGTAAATGTGGGGAGGAAAGAGCAGGGAAGATATGAATACAGGGAAAATGCTGAGAGTCAGACCATCAACCTGTACCACAAGGACTGTTGAGTACGCCTAAAGCGAACACGAGGGCACCAGATAGACACAAAACATGAGAGGCCTTACTTGTCACACTTTGAATTATTATTGCAATATTGAACAATATTGTGGTGGTGGTGGTGGTGGTGGGGGGGGGGGGGGGGGGGTATTTTAAAATCATACATGCTTAGTTTTCCGTAAAAATTTGTGCAATCCCTATCAAAATGTTTTCATGTACATCGTTACAATGATGGAACCCCTTTTTTGAACTGAAAAAAAAACAAAACAAAAACAACTTAAAATCTAAGCATAACTCAAGTCTTTTTAATGCTAAGTTTTACATAATGCATTGTATTTTTTAATCACAAACATCAGCCCAACATAAAGGTCTTTAGCAGTCCTCTGGTATTTAATACAAACTGAATGGTGTCTCAGTGCTGCCAAGAGATTTTTATGAAACCTTTAATTTCTCTGTGCTTGATAATACCACTCAGAAATAAATCATCATATCATCTTCGTATTAAGATAGCTATTTCATCTGGCTTTATGTCAACAATATGTCAAAAGTAATGTTCAATTGGTTTCTAAGTTTGACGGTGAAAACAGATGTTTGACATACTAATTGAAAACTTCCTCCCCATTCTGCAGGTGGAGAGCCAATCTGGGTTCCCTTTACATTTAAGTATAACCCTGCCCACAGCAGCTGTAAGGGCAGCCAGTATGTCAAGCGGACATGGTATAGGAAGTTTGTGGGCGTGGTTTTGTGTAACTCACTACGATACAAGATCTTCATGGGAGAAGGTCTGAGAGGTAACATGAACTAACTTCTGATTTCTGATTCGGTCATAAATATCCCATTTCTATGCGAAACCTATCTGTGCTATAATTGTTTGGTGCTCTTATTATCACCCACTTCCCATTTCTCCCCACAGAGCCTTTTTACAGTGTAGGAGACACATTTGGTCAGGGAGAAGACCACTGCCAGTTTGTGGACTCATACAGGGATGGCCGGACGGGCCCGGCCTACCTTTCAAACAATCTGCCTACAGCACAAGGTAAACAGGAACACATTGTGCACAGATTTATGGCCCCAGTATTTGGACTAACCTGTTGTCATACTTTCCATGCAGCCCATTTGCTTGACTCTTAAGGGGACCAGCTGCATTGATCTTATCTGACCCAGACTCAGAGTAACATTTAAATGGAAACATGTTGAAGACCCGACAGTATTTTGCATTTTTAGCCAAAATCTTCAAATGTGGTTCTTTGGGTTTCTACAGACCCTTATTCTTGCCACACCAGAACATAATAGATCAATACAAATAAAGACAATAAGTACCTTTAGGTCATATTTAAGTCATTGGATTATGTTTGACTTGCTTGAGATATGCTCTCTGCCACTGTTAACAACATTACCAACTGGTTTTTGGCTCGATTGTAGAATCAAAGCAACATTTGGAAAATATGATTATGAGGTAGCCAAAGAAAAAACACCTTTATTGATGTGTTTGACATTTAATCAATGACTGGAGTAGAAAAAAAACACTGTTTTAGTTTCTTCTCTATTTGTACAACACAAACTTTGTTATTTAAAGCTCCTATAAGAAACTTTTAGTTAGTGTACTTTTTGTGAACAAGGCTGTAGGTGTTTTTTTTTTAAACACAATATCCTACTTTTAAAGAAGATAGATGTGTCAGTCCTTTTAAACTTCTGCTTTGGTAAATACAGTATGTCATGGCAGTGAACTGTTTATCTCTTCATCAGACACCTCCCCATGTAAGTGGTGACAGGCATTAATAGTAAAATATGACAGTTATCTGAAGTAAGAAATGCTCTCCAGACCTGAATAATCATCATCATCACTCAAGCAAGAGATTACGAACAAAGGCTGAATTATTGTGTTTTATTTTTCACTATTTATTCTGTTTTTGTAAATGGCTTTCATTTCTTTTCTTTTTTTTTTAGGATTTTATCGTGCATTCAGACAGGAGCCAGTTTCATTTGGAGTTATTGGCCGACGTACAACCCATCCATTCGTGGGCTGGTATGAATGCGGGGTGCCAATCCCTGGGAAGTGGTAAAACTGCAGAAGAAGGAGACAGTGTTCCCCGAGGGCGACCCTTTTGCATACTGCTGCAGGCTCTTACCTTTACTGGTGCTGCCCTTTAAAACAGACTATTGCCTGCCTCATTGAAAGGACACCACTATGAATTTATTACTGCTTCACAGAAAGAGAATATAGTACTTTAAAATAACTCAATGTATATCATTATGATGCACTTTTATATAAAGCAGTCTGTATATGAGGGAAAAAAAGAAGCATGTGTGCTCTTGCTTAGTTTAACTCATGTCTTAACATGTCCTTGTACTGTTGCTGACAATCCCAAAGACAAGTCCTCACCCAGAGTTATTTATCCCACCAATAATGCACACACACGTTCAAACCAGTGACATTGGACCAAAGCACAAGCTGCGAAGCAACCTATAGGGATGGGCACTCAGTGTGTGTATAGGTCTGTTCATTTTCAATCTTGAGATTTGTGTGACTTGATTTAATGGCTCCTGACAGCTACTTTTTGTGTCTATTTGTGTTTGGAAACTCGCATACTGTTTTTTTATTTTTATACACCCTCTTGTGTATTCACCAGGATTCATTCAACATTACTGTGTATGTTGTTTATGTATGAGGACAAAGAATAAAAGACAAGATATTTGCTCAGGAACGGTGAGAGATTGAATAAAGGTGCTGTGGAAACCACAGCAATCCAAAAACATGAATCATATCATATTCTACTGCTGCCACATTCTTTTCTAGCAAAACTCCACATGTGATCCCTGCCTACTTAATCAACCTCATGGAAGATTTGAGCAACACAGAACGTTTAGTACACCAGCTGGAGCAGCGACTGTTCTTAAAAATTTGAAAACACGTATTGGCAATAAAGCAAAGGATGGAGTAAGAGCGAAAATAGCCGTCTACTGGCATTCAACGTGCTATCCAATCAGCCCAAAGCCTTCAGCAGTGTTTTGGAGATAGGGATCATCTTAATTATCTAAACACGAAAAATGTCATATTGGATCTTTCCTGCATACCTTTTGTTCCCAAATTCCAAATTTGGCATTTTGACCATTTTATACTGATAATTGTATCATCAACTCCACTATGCGAATCTTTCAAATACAGTTGTCACTTTTACCCAAAACTAATTGAATAAAAGACACAAGTGTATCTGTCAAATATTAAAACACCCAGACGTTTAGTTTTGTGTGTTAGTCTACTGCAGTTATTCTGAATACCATGTTTAAATTTTACAGATGGTATTAGTATACTCTAATTTCACAGGTTGAATTTTAAATGGATGGTGCAGGTTAATGTAAATAATACAGAGAAGTCGATTTGGATTTATAAAAGTATACAAACAAGCAAGTGAGCTGGAAAATGTCTTGAAAATGGAAAATGTCTAGTCCAGTTCCTGTCAAGCTGCAGAATTAGCTGCTTTGTTGGAGATTGTAATCCTTTTTTTTCTTCTTCTTCTTTTTTGTGTTGTGCTCTGCTTTTGGAATTGTTGCCAGGAAGCAATATCACAATCAAGATCATACTCTTGTACTGAATATCAGCATAGCTGGCTTCATGTCTGTGACACCATCAGCCATGCTAATTAACAGTACATCTCTGTCTCTTCTGTGATATTTCTTGATAAATCAGTTTTCTTGATAAATCAGGTTTTTTACAGTGATTTATAATTTAAAAAATACAACATAGTGGAAGAAAAACTGATATTCTTGAAGTCATGAGATCCAGTTTTTCAAACATGTAACAATAGCTGTTATATAAAACTCAAAGAACCAAGTTTTTAAAATATCTGAGTATGACCAAAAGTGTCACTTCAACTGTGATAGTATCAAAAGTATAACCTACAATCTCTTATCTGAGGAGTGCAGATGGATCTGCTGAAATGCTGAGGGAGCTCTGGGAGGTACAAAATATTTCCCTTGGCAGTGATAGAGCGATGATGACTGCTTTTGCAATATGTCAACACTTTGGTTGATGGTTGACAGATTTTTAACATATTTTCCAAGTATTCTATGTGTGAACAAGTGCCTCAGCTGCTATGTGTTTTTGGTGAGTAATGAGCCTGTCTTTGCCATGAAGTAGTTTCACTTGGCTCTTGGCTGTGGTAAATTTTTCTCAGTAAAAAAAATGCAGTTGATTGAAGTAACGATGGAAACAATTAGCTTTAAGACACTGGACCTTTGAGAGCACTGCACAATAGTCTCCTCTAATGTCTGAAGTAATAAAAAAACATAATGAGTAGAGAAGAAGAGGAGACAAAAGAAGAGTGGCCAAAAAAGGAAATGAAAAAAGTCAAGGGAACTACATACAAGCTTGAATATGTATAAATTATTCAACCTACCAAGCAACCAATGATCAAAACAATCAACCAAACAAACAACCGACCATGAATCTGCCTACCATCCAGTTAACCAGTCATACAGTAAACAAACCATACAATGAAACAGCCAACCAGACATTCAATTTGTAATAAACTAACCAATCAATCTACTTAACAATCAATCAACCTACCAACCAACCAATCAGTCATACAACCATACCATTAATCAACATGTCACACACAATAAACTGACCAACCAATCACCAACTCGTACCATACACCAATCAACCAATCAGGCAATCATACAGTTGGTTTATTTTTATTTTTTGTGAGCTATGGTTTACCAAAGTTTGATTATTGGTCTGGAGTGTTTTAAAGACCCACTGTGATGAAAACCATGTTTTTCTTGTTGTCTACATGTTTATATGGCATTTTTCTGATACTACAGGACATTTCATGAGAAAAACAAGTGCTAACTTGCATTTCTGAGTATTTCCGCATTCAAATCTCTGTGAATCTCTGGCAGACCCAAACGAAAGGTTCAGATTCAGTGAGATTTCCAATATAGCAAATCCAAGCTCCACCCTTGGAGCCCTGCTATGCAGACCAGGCTCAGAAAAGTTGAGAGGACGATCGTGGAACAAGTGTGTGCGTTAGTGGATTGAAATGTTCGTAAGAAAGCTAATTATGATACTAACTTTCATCATGTCCCCAAAGACATAAGTGTCCGAAAGCTGAATAGCTCCTACCTGCTACTATTACAACACGGGCAATGTTAGGCTGTAAGCTAGCATGAAGAGGAGTGTGCAGAGCAGCGCTGTCTCTGCCCATGACTTAGAGGTGAATTGCTAATAAGCTACTAGAGCTCCGCAGAAGAAAAGCCCTTGAGGATGACAGATAAAGTGATTTTGGCTAAAAACTTCATAATTACAACTTAAAGACCACTGAGGACACTTTTAGTAAGGGGAAAAAATCGGAGTGGGACTTTAACAACCCTTTGCTATGAAACTGTTGAAGTATATTTATGTGTCAGGATAACTTTAACTGGTTTTGTCATGTTTGCTTCGTACTGTTAAGTTGAGGTCATATAAAAAGTATATGTTTGACAGAGTTAAGCTCTGTTGGGACAGCTAAAGAAATAAAAATGTTCTGAAGGGAAACAGTTCTGGCAAGAGTCCAGGAAATACTGTGTATTATTGTGCATCTTCAGTCTTATCAGATGGGTAACAAACCAGACTGCGCAAACAGGAGCTATAAACAACAAAGAAACTGAAAAATAGACTATTCCTCTGAACCAGCTTGTCATCCAGAAAAAAGAAATCTCATGAAAATAAAAGATCTGAGTTTTTAAGTGCTCAGAGACATAATATTTACTGAACTCCAAGATGACATAACAGGCAGGCTGCAGCGACAGAGACTCAGTTGTTTTGCTCCCAGCTCACTGTTCCCTTAATGAGTTTAGGATGAAAGTTGGACTTCCTTTTTTGTGCAGGACTCTGAGCTCTTTATGCCTGTTATGAAGTCAGCATGCTGGGCTTTTGAAATCATATCATTCTTTTGGCACAAAGAAAGGTCACACATGAACCTGAGAAACTCTGCTGGGGAATTAGGAGGATTCAAAACCAATTTACCCTCTTAGATTATTGCTTGTTAGACCTCTGTTTGTTCTATTTTAGGGTTAATGACACATACAAGACCTCTACCAGTCCCCGCTATTGGAAGAGATGCAGCTTGCACTGAAGTGTGTGTTCACAGTGAGCTGAAAAATCTGATCTCTGATGGTTAAATACTGTTGCAGTCATTAAACTCAACTCTTATTACTGTGGGGGCTTGTTGTAATAATATGTTATTACCATAAAATATCTTTGTCTCCACAGCTTAAGGCAGTTAAATACATATATATAAATTTCAAGCTGACGAATTTCCAGATAATCAGGTCAGGCTAACAGCAAGTCCTGCACATCCCAATTCCAGCCAACAGCTAAACTCATTTAGCTGCAGAAATGTCCAAAATAACTTCATGTGATGGGGGAAAAAGCTGGAAAAACAGAGAGGACTTTAGACATCATTAACTCGGGCAGAGCAGGGTATTTTCTTAAGTGTTGACGCTGATTGCTGCTGACCGTCCTCTATGACTGTGTGTGAGGTCTGGGGCACATTTAACATCTCCCAGGAGTCACTGTAAGCACAGACAAGGACGCTGAAGCATGCGTGCCACTTGTGTCAATACATTCAGCACATACACACCTTCATGACTCTTCAGTTTATTCTGTTTTATGAGCAAATCCTTTCAGATCCAGCAGCTTGTAGAGAATATCCTCTCTCACTGGCCCATAAACCACAAAGATGGGGTTTAGGCTTGTTGTAATTGCTCCCCTGACTTTGGATATTGAGACAAACTAAACCTCTTTGTCATCTTATCTTCTGCATGGATCTCATAATGAGGCTGTGTGGTGTCTTTACAGTTCCTGTTAAACCTCTAAATATGTCAGATTTAGACACTATGATCAACTATAGAGGCTCTAAATGTCCCTACTGCTTGTAAAGTAAAGCACTTAAGATGTTGTAGTTTGTAATATGTCTTGAGCTCTTTGGAAATCTGGTTTGATCGCAGCTACAGAGCTTTACATCCGCAGGATAAGATCACTTTCTTTGAGCAGATGTTGAGCATTTAAAGTCTTGTAAATGAATGTCTGGTGTGAGGCGACTGCACACAAAAGAAATACTGTTTGGTCTTAATTAAATGAAGGATGAACAGATTTGAAGCTGAAGTAAGCAGAAGAAAATTCAGTAACTAAAAGCAGGGCTAAGAGTTTCTTAAAGGCATATTGAGTAATTTTTTGATTGATTTCTTGGCGCTTTCAACAAAAGATATCACAGTGAAACCAAATATTTATACCTCAGTGACACTGACAGTACAGGGAGGAAAACAAGGAAATGTCACTGTCTGAAAACTTCATTTGTCTCCATAATCAGGTCCATCTTTCCCATGTTGAGTTCATTTGGTGAGATGCTGGATTGTGTTAAACCCCCAAATAAACTTTAGAGGTGTAGAGAAAAAAAAAACCTTACCCCATTCTGTTACAGATATAAGCCATTACCTGGTACAACCTTCTGTACTTCTTGTATGAGCCAATACTTAAGCTATGGGAGTGCAGTGGGTTTCTTTTTTATTTTATGGGGGTTAGGGGGCTTTGATTCCTTTTTTTACATGTGAGCATTGGTTTGACATAAAACATTTGTCTTTTGTCTAAATTAGCCCAAATCATAAGTACAATGACTAGGCTTTTTTTCCCTTTATTTTTTCCTCCAGCAAAAAAAAAAAAAAGAAAAAAAGAAAAAATAATCAGCTTTTTTATTTGCTTGGATTAAAAAAGAAACTGACAACTGACAAGATAAATGCAAGCAGACAGAAGCCAATTTTTTCCTCTTTCTTTAAACATGAAGCTATAGAGTTGTCGTGGTATAAATGCTGGAGGTGGGGCAAAGGTAGCCTTGAAATGTAACAAATGCTTAAAAAAGTCACCCAGTGCTCATTATATAAACAAGTTGTAATTCTAGTATAATATGTATAGAATTATTAGCATTGAAAGGAAGGAGTGAATTTTTATGACAAACAAAAACAGCAAGTCCATGAACAACTTGACTGAATATTTGTTTTATATGACAAATTTTAATGCCAGAAATAAGTATGAGGGCAAGCTGAGCCAGTTCAGTTGTGCAACTAAAAAACGGCCCTGATTATACATTTCACATTTTAAAAATTCAAAATAAATTACACTTTTGATGGTCAAAGTCATCAGAATTAGAAATTTTGTAATAACTTATGCATAAAAAGAGCAAGATAAGCTAAACTATTTTGCTAACAGGGGGCACCAAATTTGACACAAGTTGAAAAGTTCCTTACAGGAGCTTTAAGTTAACAATCAGTGATTGTAGCAAAACTGGTCAAGAGTTTGATCAAGCAAACGGGCCCAATTTCTCAAAGGAGATCTATTATGCTCATTTGTATTTTGATACGTGTTGAAAGTTTTAATACTTATTGGCTAGTTATAATATTACAAAATTTTATAATAAGAGATACAAAGATTGCAGCATAACCTGTTTGCCTGCCTCTCCAAAAAGCTTGTTTCAGGACACGGACAACCTGAATTTAGGTTGGGCTGTCATGTTAGGATGATGCCTAATATTGAGCTTATCTCACAGCTCTGTCAAGAACAGTTTAAGATAAATAAGGAGTTTTTTAAGCTGCAAATCATGCAAAGCTACTTTAGAGATGGCCCAGACTTAGACAGTGAAAGGGGAAATAAGTACATCAGGTCACCTTTAACACTTAATCTTGATACCCCCCACATGTAACAAGTACTAAAGATATAAGAAATAACCTGTTTTGAGGTTGTTGTGAAGCTAAGCTGACATCATCTCTAATGATCTTATGAAACCAGAGATGTTCAGATTTTCTATTACTTCATTATTATTGTCCACCTTCGCAAAAGATACAGATACGTCATCGGAAAAGTCTGTGCCAGTGCAAGCCAAGGCCAGGAGCGGCTTCTCTTGATAATCAAAACACAAAGTTGGCAGTCGGATCTCCTTTTGACAAGTTTATTGTTTTCTCCATGTTCACTTTCCAAAGCGGCTATCAGTATTGTTTAATTCAAAGAGATGATTTCATCAACTTATTCTTTTAACAATGCTCTGTTATCGCTTCACCTCCCCAAAACATCTTAACATGATGTTATGACTTTGTTCATAAATGAGCAAAAGTGCTTGACATAAGGTCTAGAAGCAGATGGGAACAGTTATGCTGTCTTAAGAAGAAAGGTCTCTACCACTATGCCTTTCTCTGCTATTTATGGGTCAATTAAGAAAAAGACAAGTTAAACATGTTTATTAAGTATGCTTTTAAATCAATCTGCTGCTGGATCAATATGATCCATGAATAAAATGATCCACCTCCTCTTTCACTATCAAACTGATGCCAACGAAAAGAGGACTCAAATACAAACTCAGGACCAAGAGTAATGGAATCACCTCACATTACTCACAGGAGGGTTCAGTGAACAAAGGATCAGTGCAATAACAGGCAAAGTTATCCGAATCCCGAGGCTCAGACTTTCGCTTTGTTTCCACTTATGTACCAGTATTATAGTTCCTGAGTCCATTCCTAGTTTGCAGGATTTGTGACTCAACTTGGACTTGAGTTGTGATGATGACTCTGATTTGTACCCTCATTTGAACATTGACTGTTTTGGGACTTGGAAAAATGGAGGGAGGACCCCGTCGTACTCACTGATAAAGAAAGATGGAATGTTTATGTTCGGTTAAGTCCTAACCAGTTATCCAGTTCAAAGAGAGGACTGGCTTGTGTGTTCGCCCACATGTTCATGTGCCGTCTTCTTCTGCTGCAGTTCCTGTCAGGATACAGAGATGCTACTTTTCGTGCATTTCTTTTCAAAGAAGACTATGGTTTCTGTAAAAATAAGCACTTCTTTGTGTTGGTCACTGGAGGTATCATCTGTTTATTTGTGGATCTGCAGACACTGCACACATGCAAAAGTGGAAACACAGTGTAAGCCATAAAACAGGTCAGAAAGTAAAATTTTCTCTGTTAGAATTAGTGGGTATCTTCCATCTGAACTTTAACTTTCTGGCCAGACATCCTACTTTTTAACCCCTCTGCTACACCATACTGCACATAAAGTAGTTTTATTGGAGTGGATGAGGAAGTTGCTTTTTTGATAGACGAGTTATGAGCCATGTCTGAGCCAAGGACTGTAACTCACCTTGAATTTGGTTCTAAAAATCATACGGTGCATAAAGTGAGACGGTGTGAAGTCAATACAATAGGTCACATTGTAAACACACTATAAAATAAGGCATAGACAGAAGTTGTTTAACAAAAAGCAGACATGCTTTTGCATGCAAGCGTAGTATGGAAATAGTATTGGGTTATTACGTGTTTCTCTCAGCTCATTTACTGGCATGAGAAAAATATGACAAGTAGACTTATTCCTCTTTTTCATGTGTTGGATGAAGGTGGAATATGTGTGCTGTTCTGTTGGAAATCATCCCCATGTGTCTCTGGGCTTTTTAAAAGTGCTCAGCTGCTGTGATCACTCAAAGTCAATCAGCCTTGGCCCGTCATCAGGGAGGGAAAAAAAGTCATTGCAAATAATTATTAGCATTTGTTTAAACCTGCCAGAGCACCACACAAGTAAACCAAGATGGTTTCTGATTGTACAACCTCCAAACGAAGGCTACTTGTGCTCCTTTTTCTTTAAAGCTTGCCTCCATTGTGTGTTTATTTTTATTCTTTTTCCCACCCTGTCTGACTGGAGGTTGTAAATGTTACAGCCCTCTGCCTGTGGCTGGGGAACAGACATACAGATGGAGAGCACATCAAAACACTGAGTCAACCCAGATTTACAGGTTGTAGTTTTGGAGCAAAAAACTGCAGAAAAAAAATGGGAGGCATTGTTACTTATGGCGGTAAACTCTAGTCTTGAGAAATAAAGCCAGTGCAGAAGCACTATTACCTGCAGTTTGTCAAGTGCCCACTACTGGAACCTACATGCCCAGTCAAAAGAGCCATCTTTACAACAAAAAATAGAATAGAATAGAATAGAATTCTGTTTACTCAGGCCATTCAAGCTAATGGTTTCTCAAAATTGTCAACAGTAAAAGGTAAAATTGCTACTTGAGAAATGTGCTACACTCCTTTCCGTTGCTTGATCCGCGTGCGTGGTTGTCCCTTATGTTGCTCTTGTTATTTAGAATTAATGACTATCGTTATGGGGCTTCAACCAGTCAGGATTGAGAATCTGAGCCAGATGACTGGTTTGAAAGAATAAGAATAACTTTCTTTTATCCCCAAAGGGAAAATCAATTAAGCTTTAAAAAAGATGCTCTTATGATGCAAATACTTCCAAAGACCCTTGACCACAGATTTGACTTTATTTGTAAAATCTGTAAATAGAGATTACTTTTCATTTAACTATTACTAAAAAGAACTCCAAGGGCAACATTTCTTAAACACAGAGGGACACATACATATGTGGAATAAACAGAAACACTGGCACTTCCTGTCTTGCTAGCAGATGATGCCTACAGGCCCGTAAGCAGATGCAACACTAGCAATGTAGACATAAGTCCATTGCTTAAGTACAAACAAACATGGTGACAGTTATGCCTGACACAAACACTACTGTCATCTGAGGTCCCATTAACATAAAACAAGGCTTTGAAGATCTGCTTTCTCTCCCTCCTCTTGGCAATTCCATCACAGCACTAAATCTGCCCTGAAAAAAAAAAAAAGGAGAAACAGAAAAACATCACATCTTGAAAAGCCATCTCATAGCAAAGGGAAGTCATACATGGAAAATTTAGAATTCAGTTTCCCAAAGAGCTTCCAAGGCAGTATTTTACTCGACGTATTATTAATCACTCTGCATTAAAAAAACATCCTTGATGGGGGAGCCAGGAGATGTTGTGAAAGAGCAGGCCCCGCTCTTCTCAGGCTGATTGGCTCAGCCCCAGAGTTCTGGATGGAAAAGTCACATCACAACAGGAGCTGCAGGGCCTGACTGGATGGCTGGATGAGGCTCGGCCACGGCCAAAAAAAGAAGGAAGCTCACGGGAGGGACAAAAGGAGCATAACAGGAAGATTATAGAGGTTGCTGGTGTAGGTTTTCACTGACAGGACTCATGGGGTGTATAAAAGATGTTTTAACGCATGCATTAGTGCTGCGCATGACATCTTTGACAGTCACCCGAATGAGCAATTCCCCTTGAAATCTATTTAGCATTTTAGTATTTGACAGCACTGCTTTGGTTCAAATCCTCACATTGTTACAGTTTTAGTTCACTTGTAGTATTCTCAGCTTGTTTTTAGCAGGCAGACAGATTTTCCTGGGAAAAATATGTGCCTCACCTGCTTAGCGTTAAACCGCCCTAGACAAGCTAGAGAATAGATAGCAGCATTTAGCAGGTAACATGCCAAAAGTTTTCCCTCAGGAGGTGGAGACCAAAAACAAAGCTAAGAGGAATTGGAGAAACAACCTTGGTAAAAAGTATAAGAAGCCAAATTCATTTCTCATGTATATTTGGGACTACACTGGACAGCCTTGAGCAGTTTGATGCACTTTTTGCAAGCATGGCTTTCTTGTGCATCACTTCAGAAGCATACCATGTTCGGTCATGTTCACCTTTGTAGCTTTGTAAAGTGCAGAAAGCTTTTACTAAGTTGCTGCTTACCAGTGAACCTTAAAGGGATATTCCAGTGTAAATTTAAGTTATGGTCAAACACACAGCAACATCGGGTTAGACACCCCCTCGAGAGATGAACGTTGGCGACTGCTTGCTTCTCTAGTTATACCAACTTTTGTAACAAACACACGATAGCAATGCACAGCGGTCTACGTCTCCATGCACAAACCTCAACCATAAAAGCCACTCTATGGCCACAAATAATGCTCAGAACAGCACCTAACTTCATCAACAGTACACATAGGGTCCCACCTATAGTACTAGCCATCAACCATCTTTTTAGCTTTGCCTGGTTTCTTTAGCAAACAGACCAAACACAACTCACCCACTCTCCTCCAGCAGCCGCTTGTTTGTGGGGGAGCCCTGACAATTCAACCACCGAGTGCAGTGAAGTTTCGCAGCTCAAGGAAGAACATTTCTGATTATCACTTCATGGAAATGTAATCACAGTCCTTGTGTATCTTGTATGTGGATGCAGACGTAAAAGTTCTTCTGTCTTAGTGTCTCGGTCTGATTGCATTTCCATGAAATAATAATCATAAACTTTCTGCTGCTCTCGGTGATTGACTCATCAGGGCTCCCTTAGGTGCTGTTCTGAGCATTATTTGTGGTTACGAGTGGCCTTTTGGTTGAGGTGTGCGTGTGGAGATGTAGACTGCTGTGTATTGCTATCTGTGGTCGTTACTAAAGTTGGTATAACTAGAGAAGGAAGCAGTCGGCAACATTCATCTCTCAAGGGGGTGTCTAACCCAGTGTTATGGTGTGTTTGACCGTAACTTAAATTTACACCGGAATATCCCTTAACTCTTGTCTTCTTTTCTTCTTGTTGCCTGTTGTAGCTGCAACGTCTTCCCTTTTTTGTTGCCTTGTCCACGTTCTTATCCCCAAACATGCCAGGCAAACAACAACAGCATCCAAAGTTATTTCAGCAGGATTTGGTGCTTCCAGTACTGTGGGTGTATCTGATGAACATAAGGGATTTGATGGTGTCACTAGATGGATTTAGTCAGTGGTGATGACAGGCTACTGGCTGATCAGTGAAGTGGTGTCTAGTTTCTCTGCAGAGAAATGTTGGGTGGTCCCCTCTGGCTGAGAGACGTAAAAAGCCTTTGCGTGATTCTGTCTATCAGACCCATACAGGGGATTTGCCAATGAACATCTCATCTTTCCTCGCTTGGTCTTGTGGACCACATCAGACACGGTTTAATGACTGTCTTTTACAAGTTCCTTTGAGTTTATTCTGAACTTGGGAGATCAGCGTTTCATTTTTATGCACCACCTATGTGGACATCTTTGCACCTTCATTGATATTGATTATACGTACTTAGACCAGCAGGCCCTCATCCCAGGTTTACCATCCTCTGAGCTCGGTTCCCGATCTTCAGTCTCTCTTATGCAGTGCTGGTATCTTGGTTGTCCTGAGACTTGGACAACAGGGGGTCGTGGTTGTTCTGCAGCTTCAAGTAAGTCACCCACACCTCACTAATTCAGCTGATAGACAGTGTCACAACATCACATGACTCTTCTGAGGAAGACTGTAGGAAGTTTTGTCAAAACAAGCTAAAAAAATAAACACAGTGAGGATGGCAGAGACCAAAAACAAAGTTTAACAGAGGGTGAGTTTTTGACTCCACATCAGCTACTTGGAAAGGAAACAGCTACCGAATGTGGATGCCTTATCTTACCCCCAATTTCCACCACATCCAGAATGGCTAAGAAAGGCCGTATCCGACAAGTGCAGCTGATAGAAACCATTCAAGTTAATGTGTCAATTTCCACTGGCTTCTTTCCGTTCTGCTGCGGATCGTCGGACTCTGCAGCTGATTGCAGGAGTTCTATTTTTTTTCTGGACGTCGGAGCATTCCGGATATATTCAGCACACATTAACCCATGTTGGAAAGGGAGTCGGGCACAGACACAAATTAAAACATCCAGCTTCTTTTCAAAATGAAACACTACATGTTTGAGACGAACAAGTGAAAGGTTTTTAGACAGCATCTTATCCTGATGACACCATGGATAAGGGGATGCTGGTTTTAGAGGCCTAGAAGTAGATTTCCTTCTATGGAAGGACACAATCTACTGCTCATATGGTTAGCCTATGTGGCTGTTTTTATAGAGATAGCTTGTTATCGCGCAATTGCACATGAATCCGAGGGTTCTTGTGAGTTCTCTCGATGTCCGTAATCTGCCATGAAATTCGCCTCACAAACGGAGCCGGTTGGAATTGGTGGACGGCAAAAATCAACGCCGTTCCAGATTGGAGCCGTTCCAGATGAATTTGGGGTTAGAGTTCATTCTTGAATAATGAAATGCTAACGTCTTCACCAATCAAAGTGATGTGCAGTGATTTTCTATCTACAATGTAAATAGATTAATCTGTGTTATGAAGTTATCATTAATGCAGGATTGTGTGTGTGGATGTGTTGATCATAATCTCTTAAAGAGTGCTGAAGCCTTCATGGTGCTCATTTTGGTAAAACACTGCGGCAGATGTGTGAGGATGAGGTCACTCACGTGCTGCCTCAAAAAGTTACTCTGATGCCGAGCCCTCTCACATGCACAGAGAGCAGCTGAGGAGGGAGGGGGAGAGGGGGAGAGATAAAAGCAGGCAGCTCTCTGCAAAGACCAGAGGGTAAAATCCTTGATGTGAACAGACAATTATCAATAAATGTGCAGCAACAAGTGACTGCTATAAATAACAAAAACTTCATGCAGAGTTCTTAAAGGGAAAAAAACACAAAAATGAACTCCCCACAGGCTTGAAGTAAAATAGTGTGGTGGCAGTAAAATTAACAAGAGGGATCATTAAAGCCCAGGAGATCTTATTTAAAGAAAGAATGACAGTGAAAAAGTGGGTGAGTGTGAAATTAAGTGGGACAAATGCACTGAGGGCTTATTTTTCTAAGACTTTCTACCCGACTTCTGGACCGGCTGCCAATTTTGCATCTGTTTCTGAATACAGCAGCGAGTGTGGAAAATCCCCTGGCAGAGAGAATCTCTGTCACATACAGAGACACAAAAACACACAAACATGAGCATTAAATATGCGGCTCTGCTCTGACTTTATCTACATTTTGATCTCCTATGTAACCAGCTCTAACTTTGACCCTTCACTCCTCAAGGCTTGCCCCTTTGTGCCGCTTGATTTAATCCAGACTTCATTCCCCGCCACATCCTCCCTGGCCTCAAATGCCTTTTTTTCCGTCCTTCCCCACTAGCTACCAACACTTCATGCACTTCTTGTTTCAGAGCTGTGCTCTAGACTTTGTAACTAATCTTGGACACTTTTCACTGTGTCCCTCACCAGGAGTCAGTCTGGTGAAGGCTCAAGGCAGGTGAAAGGAGACGAAAGGAGGAAATGAGTAAAAAAGCCCCGTAAAGTCTCCCCTTATACCCAAAACTCATGTCAAGGCCTTCATGGAAAACTGTTCATTCCTTCAAACTCAGGAGGTGAAAAATCCACCAAAGCAAGAGTCAAGGAAGCTTGTGACCTCGAGTCTTTCTTTTCCTTCTCTCTTCAAATACCTTCTGTTTTGACGCAGTCACTTTTTCCATGCTGCTTTCTGCTCCTAGTTTTCCATGTGGAGATCTGTTTAGACAGACAATGAAATATAACAGAGCGGGTTGATGAATGGATTCTGATGGACTTCTGCAAAACTACAGACAACTTTCTCTTCTGTCCAGCATGATCTCATTATTTATGACATATGAATTCAGCTGAGAGCAGTTTTCAGATTAAAATAGCTCTCCGTGATTATGAATCTCATTGCTCAGGTAATGTGTCAGTATGTTTTCCATAAAGATTTACGGTCATCCAAGTCAATCAATGTCACACGCAGCTGGATGGCCTGGTTCATCATACACATCTGTCATCACTAGTATGTTCTGTTTGTGCAACTTACAACGCTGTCTAACACGTTCAATCACTATCCAGGCAACTGTTCAGTTATTTTGACATTTTCAAAGTGGTCTGAGTTAATTGCAAAATGAAAAAAAGAACCATCACAGAGAGAGGCATGACATGAGGAGCTGTGCCAAAGGTTTGTTTTTATGTAGACACAAAAAGTAAAGGAAGTCATGTAAGAAATGAGAAACAGATAAGGTCAAATCTGTTTTCTCACCTCTGCAAAACTGGCCAAATCCTGCATGTAACAGATGTTAAAGAAAGCTAAGATGCTCCACTGGTCAAAATGTATGTAGTAACTCTCTCAAAGGCACACTGTAATATTGGCAGACTTCTCAGACAGTACGTGTAACCTCAGGTCCAAGGTGTGAAAGCTGAGTCAGCGGTCTGTTTCTGGAATCCATCTAAAATTTGAAAGCTTCAAGGGTGCTTTCACACCTGTGGCCCATTCGTTTGTTCCGACTCAGCTGATAAAATGATACGTTGCTGCATTTTTCCCCCTTTGGTCTTTTTGTGTTCACACTGCAGTTCTGTAAAGCAGAAACCAAAGCAGGAGTGTACGTCAAAATGTCACAATCAAATACCAGACACACTGGTTGTAGTTTGCAGCTCCAGCTCCAAGACGTCAACTAACATTACCCAGTTAACTAATGACAGAATGAGTCATGGGGTGACTTGGACCAGCGAAGAGGTCAAGTGCCTCTTTGACAGTTGGGCAGATCTGCGTTTTTGTAACATGTTGGACCTCACTCACAAAGAAAAGAGAAACTTACAAACGTATCGGTCATCATGCCAACAAGAGGAGCTTTCATGGCTCAGCTAGGCAGTGTTGCGTTATTTGGGAGAGAGCAGGGTTGTAGAGGTACAAGACCAGCTTGGCAAAAGAGGCCAATCATTAGAAGGATAATTCCCCTGGGTGGACCAGATCTTGGAACTGAACTTCTTTTTGAACCAGTGGATGTTGTTGAGCTGTATGATCCCGCAAAGCATAACACCAGCTCTTCTGCTGTGTGCTGAATAGGATGAAGACGAGGGCTGGTGCACTTTATGAGAATTGGCAATAACTGTCTTTAAATATATATATCTGTATCTATATCTATATACACTACAGGCCAAAAGTTTGGAAGCAAGGTCATTACAGGCCGAACAGTTGGGAGTAACTTCAAGTTTTTGTTCACAATGCTTTTTTTTTTTAAATCCAGCATGAGTTTTAGGTATTTTGGGATGTATTTACTCCATGATCAGATGTTGCTTTCATGGAAATGCACCATTTTACTCCATTTACCTTTAGATATACATTGATGTTAACAGACCATTGCTAAATATATGTCAACAAAAGAAAATAAGGGCTTAGTTTTAGGGTTGAAAACATTTGCAAGAGTCGCAACTTCAGTGCAAACGCAAAAAAACAAATCACAGTTGGATTATCCACTTCAACTTTTTGGCTTTTGAGAGTCTGCATACAAAAACCCTAATAAATCTCAACTGCGTTCAAACTACTGCAAAAATGGCTAGAAAGAAGCAACTGAGTAAAGAAACAAAAGTACAGATTTGTACATTGAGGAAAGAAGGATACACAGAAAGAGAAATTGCAAAACGCCTAAAGGTGTTTAACAAAGGAGTCCACTACACTCTGGAGAGACTAGAGGAACTTGGAAGTTATGATGATGGAAAAAGACCTGGACGAAAGAGAGTTACTACAAAAGCAGAGGATAAACATAGAATTGTCACCAGTAAGAGAGATCGGCGAAAGACAGCACCAAAAATAAGGGAGGAAATCAACATGACAAGGTTGAAACCCATATCTCTGACAACCGCGAAATGATGTTTGAGAAAGGCTGGTCTGAAGGGTTGTGCAAAAAAACACTACTTTGTCCACAGAACAAGAAAAAGAGATATGAGTGGGCAAAAGCTCACAAAAATTGGACTTATGGTGACTACAAACAAGTTTGCACTGTTTGGTTCAAAACGCAGAGTCTATGTCCGCAGACAAACTTGTGAACATCTGAAAGCACCATGTGTTACACCCACAATTCAGCATGGAGGTGGTAGTTCCATGGTATGGAGATGTTTTGAAGGTGATGGAGTAGGAGATTTGTTTGAAGTAAAGTGTATCACGAAGAAGGAACAGTGCCACTCCATCCTCCAGCACCATGCTGTTCCATCTGGACTCAGACTTGTGGCTCATAAATTTGTTTTGCAGCAAGACAATGACCCTAAGCACTCTGCCAAGCTCTGTCAGGGTTACTTAGACAAAAAAGAAGAGGAAGGTGTTCTTCAAAAGATGGTTTGGCCCCCTCAGTCTCCAGACCTCTCTCCAATTGAGCTTGTGCGGGATGAATTGGATCGATCAGTCAGAAAAACGCGTCCCACGAATCAGCAGTCCCTTTTTAATGAACTTAAGAAAGCCTGGAATGCAATCCCTGTAACATAGCCTACCTTAAAAAACTTGTGGAACAAATGTGACGAAATCCCTGGTATATGCTAGTATATATATATATATATATATATATATATATATATATATACACACACACACACATATATATATATATATATCTATATGTGTGTGTGTGTGTGTGTGTGTGTGTGTGTGTAACCCAGCCCGTGCAGGAGCTGTGCCACTCCAGCAGGAGACTCTGTGTTGTGTTGTGTTGTGTTGTGTTGTGTTGTGTTGATGTTGAGGGTGTAGAGGAGGGACGGGTCGGACACGGGCGGTTGCTCTATTCATAGCTTGGATCACGCCATTTATTATTCACAGGTCAATTCAAGTGCTGGCAGTTCCACCCTTATGGCAGACAAAATAAACATTCACATTACTAAAAAATAGAAAGGTTTGCAGTCAGCCTACAGGCTAAGAAAAAATGCAGTAGGGTTACACGTAAAGCTGGCGAGTCATGGCCAACATTCTTATATAAAACACAGCCAAAATGAAAGTATTAAACTCGCTGGATAACACACATGTATCTGAATAATATCTTTAAACACAGCAGTCAAACAGGATACATAAACTACCGTTTATTTATCAAGATAATTCACATTTATGTGGTGCACTATTTATACTGCTTACCTTATGGCAGACAAAACAAACCTTAACCCAAAATGGCAATTGAGCGGGCAAATACCTGGATATACAGTGGCCAGTAAGGACAAGCGGCCATAGCTGCTTAACTGCTGAGGGCAAAAAATAATATAGCAGCGCCACCTATGGGCGTAAATAAGCGATTGTCCAATATATACATATTGATATTGTTTCAAAATTGGGCATACTGTAATACTGTGACTTAATAGTAGTTGTCCTCTATGCCAGTTGTCAAAAAGGATATATAAAGACGAAGTTGCAAACCTCTAGGTAACTAGCTGCAGCAGCCCTCTGAGAGATAATTCTGCACCTTTAAATCTGATGTTCAAGATTTAATGTGAATCAAGAAACAATGCTAGGGCTTGTGCTATTTCGGGTTACTAATCAATTGAACATTTATAATTTCTGTTTATTTCACTGTTTTCATTCAGTTCTGTCACGCACGATACTTCTACCATTAGTGGTATACTCTAACATAAAAGCATAGTTTGACCAGACAGGGGATAAAGCAACCTAAATACAAGACAGAAAAAATATTTAAGCTTTACCTTTGCCTAAAAGTAACATCCATCAAAACAGCATGATGGCAGTCTTTGAGTTATGTGGAGTAATCCTTACTAAATGGCTTTCTATCTCACTAAAAGCCTCAATTACCCTTTATGATTAGCTAATCCAACGCACTGCGCAGGTTTTGTTGCCAATGTTAAAGGAGATTCTCCTTCAAACCACTTCTCCAGGAAAAAACAAATGTCTGCTGCTGCCGCTAACACAGCCAGCTTTCCACAGAGTTTGGGTAAAGGTTATGAAGGAAAATTTGCAGACACAGCAGAATGCATTGGCATGCATATAATAAACCTGCTAATAGAAACTTATGTCTTGTTCAACCTCACTGCACTCAATGAGGACTGCTGAAACTCTGATGAAGAAGTACTTTAAACTAGTCATACCCTTTCACTCGTTGAAGTGTTGCTGGACTGTGATTGGTTTTTAGATGTGTTTTGTTGTGTTGTCATTAGATACAAAATGTAAAAATGCTCTCTAGATGAGTTCACGCTTATATTTTCTTGGGATTAACAACAGCTGTATGTATTTGAATACTGTGAGTTAAAACCATAGACTGTATGCTATAGACAACTTGGTTCTGCCTTCCATCATTACACGGATTTGAAGCCAAATTACTCTCATATTTCGGGGATATTCTCCACTTCCCGGAACCACCACTCATTTCACCACTGGCGCAGTAGTGTTGTGCATGCTCCGCCACTTGCGCAGCAACGTTGTACGGGAGAGTCGCAGTGATGACGCTCGGCTCAAACAGCGTTTCCCCTGGGTGAGCTATGCAATCTTCATACACCCATAGGCTGTATCAAGTGTCAATCATAGAAAACATGAACTCCTTATTAACTTTTAAAAATTGAGCTGTACAGAAAAAAGAGGACTTTAGCACAAACCAGTCTTACAGTAATTACATGTCAACATCGCAACCAGAGGAAGAAAAATTTATATTCTGTGTAATAAATTTCTAAAGTTTGTCCACAGCTTCTTAAGGATTGCTGGAGGAGGTGGGATTTATGACCTATACTGAAGCCCTTTACCAGAGGGTGCTGTTCTTGCGGTGGATTCACCCAGCGAGGAGGCAGACGGCGTACATTCTATATACAGTCTATGGTTAAAACCATTTAAATTATTAAAATTTATAACATGAATTAAAGCAGATACTCTTGAATTTAGTAAAGTATATTCATAAAGTGTTTGCTAGTTTGAAGTTAGTGAGTACAAAATGATACATAAGTGAGCGAATACTAACAAAAAAATTGAGATGTCAAATTTTTGAGGTACAGTCGGTGTCTTTAAATACTTTTTTGGGGGGACTGCTTACAGGAAAAGAACAGTTTATCTTCAGTGATGTACTTTAACAAAGTAAGGACCAGTGAGATGTGTTTCCGGTGTCTTCCTGTGTTCCTGGCTACAACAAAAGGTTTGGTTGTTGGTTGTAAGATGATCTTGAGCGTAAGTCTCTGTGGGTTCTCATTAATCCAGTTCATGACAACTTGACTTGGCTGAAATTCTTGAAATCTACTGTCAGAAATCTAGAGTCAGAGCTAGAAATATAAAATCTCTGTGACCTTGGATATGCCAGTGGTCTGGGGGGTCATCCTGATTGGCAGAGTTGGCAGTTGCTTCATTTCTTCAATGCACAGGTCAACCTGTACAACCGTTACACAAAGGCATGACCCACTTTGTGAGACAGGATTCAGCTGTTCATATCTGAAGGATACAGGACTCTGCTTTGATGATTGCAAATTTTGCACACTCGCCAGAAACAACAACTGGTTTGAGAGAGGTCTCAAGGAAGCTGTGTTGTCTACCTGGAAAAACCGTCACAGAACTGAGGTGGTAGACTGAGACATGTCATATTACCAACATTAAATGTAGTTTGGGATTCCTTTACTCAACAGTCCAAACTTCCACCCATGATAATGGGATGGAGGATTGTGTGACCCACCCACAAATGAGACAAAATCAACAACTCTGTCAACGACTGCTAGTTGATCACAGAGAACATTAGCATATCCATGATCACAGAGGGAAACCTCTTCATGATGAACTTCAAGTCCAGTTGTCCCTTTGGAATCAGTCTGGGCAGCAAAACAGGGAGTAAGCTAAACTTTTACCACTAAACTTCGCTTTACTCCATATGTCAATGACAAACTGATACATTTATCAGTTGATCTTTTCTATCAATATTTTTTGTGTAAAATACCTTGATCAAAATGCTACAGTGCTAATGACCTTTCTTCTCACACTCCTCTTTTCTCCCAACTGCGGCTCAAAAGTCCATGAACGTCAGATAACTCCTTGAAAGACCACATGTTTATTTAAGAGATTTCTGTAATGATCGAAGCCAAAACTATGTCAGGATTCGCTCTATACATGGCCAATCAGAAACAGATGTACTGTAAAGACACTCTGCTTGACAGCCATAGTGGACGTGGGTAGAAAAATATACTCAGCTCTGTGCAAAATTAAACCCGTTCTTAGTCTGTTATCATATATGTACACTTAATTTGATCTCTTCTCTTAAAACAGGTACACCTCTCTCTTTCCAGATGCTATTCCACAGCTGGTTGGGTGATACATGCCTCCTGTCTAACAATGATTTGTAGTTTTAATTGTGTTTGTATTCAGGTAATTCAGCAGAAAATTCCAATTTTGGGTCTTTCCAGATTTTCCAAGCGGGAGAAACTGAAGTAGCCACTTTTCTTGTGCTTGCATGTCAATTTCAGGCACTTTGTGGAAAATGAACGATTGTTTTGATGTGTTGGAGAAGATTTTTCATTCCTGTCCTCTTGGGAGAGATTCTGAATATGACCGCTTACTTTTTAGGTAGTTTGGAAGCAAGCGTGACTCCACACAAGACAAGAGGAAGACTCTGTTGCACACAAAGGCACCTTATTGCATGATAATCCTCAGTCTTTGGTTGTACTCCAAACACTTCTCGTTTCTTCTTAGTCTTTTCCCCTCTGATATCCTGAGTGCCTGGCAGAGTCTGCTGACTTGCTGCAAAGGATGTGTAAAGACAGCCAAATTTGAACAGGAAAACTCGACTGCTCTCTTGATTAAATCCAGTGAGATTATTGAATAAGAAACCTGAAGGTTTAATTGCCAAGATGGATCATAGAGAAATGAAGATGGAAAGGGAAAAATAATTTTCCAAACAACTGTTAAACAAGGTGTCAGGGTAATAAAGCCCCAACAGCTGCTCCATTTGAAAGCCTATAAAATTATCCATGAAACAAAGCCGCGGTGATGCGTAATGAGTGTAAATATTTGCAGTCATTATAAATCTAATAAATAGAAGGTCTGCAGTTTAATCCCTCTATGAGCTACAGTTGGCAGAAAAGACAGTATTTCAATTTTAAGAAGAAAAGCGAGTGATCTCCTCCATGTGGATTTGTCAGTCTTGGATCAATCCCACATAAACCGAACTGACCCCAGGCCTGCAATTTTTCATCACACTGTGCTGCCTCAACAAAGTCCACAAGCCCTCAAACTCTCTGGTGCGGTGACTGTTACATAACAGTGAGGAATTAACCAGAATAGTCACACCCTCTCGCCAAAACAATCTTTCCCTCTCTCTCTGTTTCCTTTTTAACACACACTTTCATAGAAAGCCATTTCCAGGTGAAGAAATATTCATTGAAACCCTGACAGAGAGAGAGAGGAGACCAAATGGTGATTAGGTGATGACCTACCATATTATGCACCTATCCACCAGTTCAAGCTCTAGAGAGGATGTTTCTCTGTCCGTCTGGTCTTCTAAGTGACCATGATGAATCAATCTCCCTGTCAGGCTGAGGTACTACAGTTTACCACAAAACCCTGCTCCCTCAGACCCACTAAAATGTCTGGTTCTTGGTTCTCAACGCCCAGTGGTGGAGACCTCCTTCTCAGATTCACTCAGACTCAGGCCCAGATCCAAACGGGTGCCCTGAATAGAGCGCTGTCTCTATCCCTGCCAGGAACAACGGACAGCTAATGCTGGAAAGTTTTACCTCCTTAATGTTGACACTTCACTTTTTCTAATGGATTTTCAGTCCAAATGGGACGATGTCAGCTTGTGTAGGGTAAAAAGCCCAGGCTGTCTACATCAGCGAACAATGTGGGATAACTCTGTGGGGCTGAAGATCGTTTAGAGCCAAAAAATATGATGACAAAGCTGCAAGGGTTCTGGACACCGGCGAGTTTTGAAGGTGCTGACCTCGATTTGGGAAATACTGTGATGAAAAGTTCTGCTGGCTTAGATATCCCATTTGCTTCAAGATAAATTACAACTACTGATTCTTCATGGCAAGTGTTAATGTTAGGTAATGTTGACACAGTTGTTAAAGTTAAATGGGGATGTTTAGTGATATTTCGTGGGTAGATTATCGATTGAAACACTTCCTTGCTCACCCATGTTGTTGATGAAGGGATGGCGGCCTTTAAGGACAAGCAGTTCCTGGGACAAGATATAATATGTGATCCTCCATTTGTCAAGATTCTACCATCAAATATGTCTATAAATTTCATTTTCATGTGCATAACCACTCTTCTTCCTTGTCTGCCAGCTGGGGCATCCAGTCTAAATACAATAATGAGAACTTTGCCTGTTCTTTGTTACCATAGGACATGGTGGTGCAGGATGGTGGCCACCTTCTGTAGATACGAAATACTAATTTGAAGCTAACAAAACAAAAATGATTCAGATTATTATACACAAAGTAAAACATTGGGCTCTATTTTCATGTACGCCGGTGAGGCGACGGAGGGCGGTGAGCCCCGCGCAGTTGTATTTTCGTCTGGCGGAGCCCGGCGTACAGCCAGGTTGGTATTTTCGTGGACTGAGGCGCACGGAGGCGAACCGAGATCCGCCAAGCTGGGCGTGGTGGCATGGCAGGGGGAGGTGTCGACAGAATCAGCGGGCGCAGTGACATTTTCATGCTCGCCAGTGGCGTGTTAGGTGCGCTGAAAGCTCGCTGATTCAAACCTGGTCAGCTTTCAGCGCAGGCGGAGCACAGCTGGTCTAGTGGTATTTTGGTAGACCGGCGGCGTATCGGCATACGTCACTGATGCCTCACCGGCATGTTTCCACAGTGTCAGGTATATTTCAGTGCAATAGATAATCATCAACAACTATTAATCTGAGTCAGCACATACATTTAGATCTATATCGATATATTCTGATCGATATCTGATCTGATGAGCGCGTTTGGCACGCGTTTGGACACACAACATGACCGAATCAACACAGCTGAAACCGCATTAAATTAAATTGAATTAAATATCTAGTAAATAGACACACATGATGAAGTTAACTAGATATGTAATTCGTCTCCCTCCTTTTCTTTCTTCCTCTTCCTCTTATTTCTCGCACAGCTCGACCCGGACACGTCTCCGTGCCCTCTGTCCGTCTTGCTGCAGCTGCGGCTGAACAGATGATTTGTTTCAGTGCTCAGATGCATTATCTACTTTAAGCCGACATACGGATATTATAATATTCAGTTTTGTGAGCCAAATTTATTTTATATGCCAACATCTATGAAAGAAAGAGCCAGGCCACAGAGCGCGATGCGTCATTTACGCACAGATGGTTCCAATTTTAATGTCATTTTTGGAGTTAATGTTGTGATCTGTGCGCTCAACCCACCTTTGACGTGAGGTTTGAATATATGCAACTTTATGTGAGCGTCTTTATTTGTGGAAAAGGGTGTTTTTCTTACCAGTGGGTCCAACATTACACACACCAAATCCATCTGTGCTCATATGAGAGAGTGTGGAGGACGCCCAATGCAACGCTTACAGTGACACTTGTTGAGGAGCTGCCTTCTGTCGCCATCTTGTGGCATTACTGTCTTCAGACATCTCTTGATCTCTTTGACAACTTCACGAAAATAGTAATACGCCTCGCCTGTGGCGGATTTAAAGGCAAGGAGAGGAGCTGATGTGATTGGTGAAAACAGGTCTCGGCTGTGTTAAATCCACTCCACGCCCTCTCTCCTCCCTCGCTACGACTTACACTGCTGGGAGGAGCTGAGTTAGGGAGGGGGGATACTTACGCCGGGCTGCGCTGCTCGCCAAAATACCAAATTGTGCTCAGGAACGCCTTGTCAGCACGGCGGACCTGATTTACGCTGCGCCTGCGACACGTCTCCGGCGAGGCACGAAAATAGAGCCCATTGTCTCACTTGTAAGTACTATGCCCCATGTCTTCCAGGTAGGCCTATTGTTATGCTTAATGCTCCTACATTACAAGCTACACATTTTTGACAACAGACATGAATACATGACATTCACATTACTATATCAGCTTTTACTTTAAGCTATGTATCTCTGTTATTCCTTTTTAATGCTTAGCTAAAATTGAAGCTGTTATTCTTTACACTTATCTGGGAAACCAAATGATTCCTGCTCTACTTTTGTCTTTTTAATCTACTGTATAATTTTATGCTTTTTAAACTAACTTTTTGAGCTAGTTGTCCATTGTACCAAACCTTTCTCTTTACTTTTTTTTTCCCAATATCTATTTAAAGCTTTATGGGAACAATCTGCCTCTACAACACATTTAAGAGGATAGACTACATTAAAATAAAACTGTAATACCGAGTAAGACACCCCCTCGAGAGATGCATGTTGCCGACTGCTTGCTTCTCTAGCTATACCAACTTCAGCAATGACCGCACGATAGCAATACACAGCGGTCTATGGCTCCATGTGCAAACCTCAACCAAAAAGTCACTCTATAGCCACAAACAATGTTCAGAACAGCACCTAACTTCATCAACAGTACATATAGGGTTCCAGCCATAGTACTAACCATCAAACATCTTTTTAGCTTTGCCTGATTTTCTTTGGCAAAGAGATCAAATACAACTCACCTACTCTCCTCCAGGAGCTGCTTGTTTGTGGGGGAGCCCTGACGAGTCAATCACCGAGTGCAGTGTAGTTTCACAGCTCAAGGAAGAACATTTATGATCATTACTTCATGGCAATGCAATCAGACCAAGATGCTAAGGCAGAAGAACTACCGCGTCTGCAGAGCAAAATGATTATTTTGATGATAATTACTTAAAGGAAATGATACGTTGAAATATCCCTTTAAGTACAACACTGGGTAGCAGGGGAGAAAGGTGACTCAGCATTTTTAAATTTATCTGAAGTCACGTCTTTTTTTCTCTTAAAATTTCTCTGAAATTGCTGTTGCATGCCTTTGTGAACCCATTGGAAAGCTTCTCAAACAAGCCCAGTTTGTTTACCCTAAAGTTTGTCTTTCTGTGTGTGTTTAAAATTTTTTAAACAAAACTGTCTTATTTGTTCAAATTGGTCCTTTCAACTTGTGTTAGAGTATCATTTTGTTTATCTGAGTTGGTCCCAAAGGCACGATTAGATGTACATTCTGTGAATGCCTGATGGAGACAAAGTTGAATTTGTATGTCGTGGTTTACTTGCAGAGAGAAACAGGGAAAGTTCAGAAAGGCAAAGCAGGACAGCTTATTTTTACAGCACTTTTTATACACTGGGATGATCAAAGTGATTAACAGAGAAATTAAACCAAAGAAAAAACATGTCAGAATAATTTAAAGAGTCAGGGTAAGAGGTTTCAGTTCTTTGGAAGTCATTTTATAAAGCACAGCATTGTTAAAAACATTGACAATGATATTTAAGACAATCTGAAATAGAAGACAGACAGATTTCAGTGAGGACTGAAACCCAGTGAGTGAGACATATGCTCCACATTTTCCTTTCTTCACTTCCAGAGAAACTTTATCTGGAGTAAGTTCCATTTTTTTTACGAGTTAAGGAAGAGGGAAATAATATTTGGCACACAAAAAAAATTTTGGGAGCAAAAAGTAGGCCAATTTTATACAAACCACCGTCTGTTTAGGGAGAGGAGACTTCTGTTTTTCAAGGCTGAAAATGTCTTTTACTTTTTTGTGAAGCTTTAAGGCTCTACAATCACACCGTTAAGCTTCTTGTTCAACAGACATCCTGCCACATCAGTCCTAAAAGGCCAGTCAGTCAGATTTTACAATCATTATAGTGATGTCAAACAGCTCTAATTCACCATAACTCACTGGTGTCTTTGTTCACTGTTTAAACATGTTTTTATTCTTTTAATCATTCAGTGACCTAATCCAGTCAGACAATCTCAATCAAAATAATTAAACACAACCTAATGTTGCCAGATTCAATCCCATGATGATTTAAGTCTGGTTACCATGTGCGTGAACTCACAGTGTCCTCTAGAAACCTGATGACCTCTTCATCATCATCATCATTATATCACCACAACATGAAGGGAGGAATCTCTGGACTGTGATATTCCCACAGGGAAAACTGATGGTCTCTGTCACTCACAGGAAGAGCAGAAACTCTTTTATGACAGGATCAAATCTGGCCTAAAGCCCTTTGTCCAGTTGTCTTTGACATCATTGTGTAAAACAAACTCTGAAGTCAAAGTGGACTGCTACAGCTTTTCAAAAACCCTTTTGAAAGTCTACCTATACAAATCACAGTGGATATAATCCTGTCACACACTTGTGGTCAGAACAAACTCCAAGTTTTTGCACTGAAAAAACAAAAAGGTTTGCATACAACTGAGTGAGATGGAAACTCAAAGCAGAAGCCCTTGAAGACGCTGCCCTCTTCTGACTGCACTGTGTAAAGGCAGGGCTGCTAATGTAGTCCAAGTTCACTTCTTCTATTCTGTGTTAAAGACATAAGCTCACTTTAATGAGCACACAGTACGGTTCATATACTGGTTAGTATTTCATGTATTGTAAACATAAATGTTTTCATTAATTATAAATCACAGTTAATCTTATAAGACAGGATGAATTCCCTACAAGTACCTACTGTTTGTCCTCATATGAGGTTTGTGGACGGGACTGGTTCCATGTTTTAGAAAATCCTTAACAAAGTAGCAGAAAAACAAATGTTGACAGCTTTTGTGTAGTGGAAAATATGTCAGGAAGAGAGAGGGCTTGCCTCATATTTGGGAAAAAAATCCACTTTATTTATAAGCCAATGTTTTAAAACTTAAACGTGCTTTGACTTGCATTTCCTGTGATAAAAAACACTCAATAACAGATATTTTTTTCACCTTTTGGTAATACATCATAGTTTTATAAATAATAGAACCAGCAGCATTATAGTTCAGTGTCTTTGTGGGTTAACAAACATTTTCCAAGACTTTGGCAGCCAATGTTGTTGTTCCAAGAGGCTTCAATAAGCAGATTAAGCATGAACTAGTTTAGTCCAGTAGTTATAGTAGGACAGAACAGGTCAGAATTGGGAATAACTAACAGCATTCCAAATAGATCCAGACTTGCACAATATTTTGTTGTAAATCAATTATGAGATGACAAAAGTTCATATAATCCTGATGTTCAATGACAAAAAGAAGGTATAATGGTGGTGGTCCACTCAAAAGGTGAGTGTGAATAAAAGCATGTAATCTTATGGCATGCACATACGTGTTTTGAATTAACTTTTAAAACCTCTTAAAAGGCGATCTCTCAGTAAATATGCAAACTAAAGAATGAATCACAAACTTAACAAGCTTGTTCAATTGAAATCCTACAATTTTATTACAATACATCAAAAACAGACTGCATAACATTTTGTGATTTTAGTGACTTATTCTGACAAAGACAATGCTTTATTTAATATGCACTCTGATTATTTGACACAAGGTCCACATGTATAGCAGCCGACATTTGGATTGGATTTAGGAGAACTGGCCTTGTTGCAAAGAGGGCCATTTTGTGCGCTTGAAAAGACTGATACTTATGGTCGGGCTCAGACCTGAGAGAAAAAGCAAGTTTGCAAATGTCGTTACTTTTGTGGAGGGTGTTATATTGTTTAATCTGCAGCAATACAGAAAAATTAACTTTGAAACTGCTGAAAATCTCAAAATCCATACTCTTGTAAATCTGAATGCAAATTACACAACCACTCATAAACTGTATGCAAGAAAACACTTTACTTTATTTGCAGCTACTGTTTGTTCCAGGCCCAGGTCAGAGTGAAGGAAGATATTGTGGGTGTTCTAAGATTAGGTTTTTATTTTTTGGCAATCTGGAGGCGCTCGCTCACATTTTCCCAGTTAATGATATTCCAAATAGCTTTCACATAGTCTGGTCTCACATTTTTGTACTGCAGGTAGTACGCATGCTCCCATACATCGATACCAAGCAGGGGGATCAGACCTGAGGGTCAGACGGATGAAATAATTACAGAGATGGCTCTATATAACACAATACATTCAGAAATAAGTCAAAAGACATTTTAGACTGACCTGTAGTTCCCTGCAGGGGATCCTGATTAGCACAAGCAGCAACACGAAGTCGTCCGTTCTCTTTGTCGAAACCAAGCCAGCCCCAGCCTGAGCCCTGCACGGCCACTGTGGCAGCAGACATCTTCTCCTTCAGTTTTTGGAAGGAGCCAAAGTCTCTTTTGATGGCCTCCATGAGCTCCCCTACAACAAGTGACACAGATGGGGTGCTTCATTGGGACAAAGGCAGACATTAAACGCAAAAGGAAAAAAAATCAACACCCTTAATGCTTCATTGAGGAACAATAGGTTCTCTATGTCATAAACTTATTAACTTTCTTAGTTCTACAAAGAAATATAAAATGGAGGAGGCTACATACTGTTTGAATGCTTAGTTTTACTGTCTTTGGAGGAACCTTTTTCACCACTAGAGGGCAGAGTGGTTGCAGAAAACAATGTCAGGATAAAAGCAAACTAATGTTGTTTTCATTCAAATCACATTTCTGCTCATCTAAATAAAATGTTTATTGAACTCTGGTTTGCAATCCAATTTTTATTTAAAACTAGGATAACACATATACTCTAGTATTTGGGTCAGGATAGTTTAGCATTCAGATTGGGGTCAGGAAAGGGTGGTGAGTCACAGTCTGTTGCAAGAACCAAGAGAAAATAGCAACCAAGGCCAGGGTCATGTGTTGCCTATAATGCATGTTTGAGTTATTTTCTAAACATGGCATTGTTACTAGCATAAGACAAAGCACGCTGTTCATAGTTTTGGATGGATTTCTGTCCTACCTTGTGGTTCTCCACCACCATTAGGAGAGAGGTTTGTCCAGAAGATGGTGTGGTTTATGTGGCCTCCTCCATTGAACCTCAGAGCTGCCTGAAGGGAGACCTGTGCGGTCACATCTCCTACAATACAGATCACATTCAAGCAGGTGAATACCATAAATAAAATGTTTTTAAATGTAATACAAATACTTAAGATGAGTAACACATTATGGGCCAGCATTTACCAACTTGTTGTACTTAGCAAACATATCCAAGCATTTCTATAGACCTCTTTAAACTAATATAGTTCACAGGATTCTGTGTTTGTACCTTTAGCTAGTGCCTCCTGATATTTCTCCTCTGTAACATTCAGGTTGTTGACATATGTGGCGTGATGCTTGCTGTGGTGTAGCTGCATTATCTCTGCACTGATGTGGGGCTCCAGGGCGCCATAGTCATAGGTCAGGTCAGGAAGTGTGTGCTTCTGCCTTGAAGCAGCTACCTGGCTGATCGTTTGGCTGAGGCTGGCTGCACACCTGCAACAAAAACAAAGGGCACACTTACTACATAAAGTGAACTTCACAGCACACTGTAGTTGCCACCACAGTATACAGAATAAAAAACACCCATCTGAGCATCAAACTTTTGAGGTTTTCAAACGCATGGGAGGAGAAATTGAGCTCAAGCACAGAGGCTTAAAATGACCTGAATATGTAGTGTTGATGTAGATTAACTTTGCAGCTGTGTAGTCGGGTGTTAACCGTGTATGAATTAGTGTGTATGAATAAAACACAGCATACACTCCCCAAAAGAAAGAAATGCATGGCTGTGCTGAAGCAACACAAAAAATATTTAATTATGTGCGACACAAGCTAACCTTGATAAGCTGCTGAACTAAGTTAGCATCCTGCTAGCTGACTGTTAGCTCTGAATAAACAACTGTCTCAAGTTCATGACCAACCAGTACTGGTAGATGTAGTTTTTCCTTTTTCTGGAGCGTTGCAAGGCTGGTAATGGCACTCAATGTCAAGCTAATATCATTATTACCTGCGTATTTGACCAACTCTGCAAAGCATGTTCATGATAGTGCTCATATGGTTGACGGCAGAGAGTAGACACAGTGGTCTCTGCCCTTGAAGTGTGCGTTTTCAGCATGACAGCGCAGGAGACCGTACCATTATCGATATTGAGGGGTGTTGGCAAGGTTGTACAAGAATTTTTATAACATTAAATTAACAACAACAGCGACATTATGAGGCGCGTTTCATTTAATAAAAATCAAAATATGATGTGTAAATGTTTGTGTGATTAAAATTTGAAACACTGTGACTGATTATAAGCACATTTGATAATTTATCGTATGCCCCTCCCCTCCAACGACACTTTCACCAAACCCCTCTGACAGGTTTTCCTCACCTTACATGAAGGTGCAAATAAGCGCACTTCAAGCGCTGTTGAATACTTAGAAAGTTTAAATAAAGGAAAAAGCTTAACATTACAAATTACAAAATTTTGCCTGTCTTAATAATCATAATAAAACGGAAATACCACATAATAAAAGTTATTTAAATAAATTATTTACACGCGCACGACGCAAACAATCAGCAAATAATATTTACGTCGAAACCTTGCAGTAATGTACGGAGTCACGTGAAAGCCTCTTTTATCACAACGGAGGCAATACCGAAGATCGTCTATATATGACAAATAACTTACTCTGTTACAGTACCAACGCGACTTGTTCCTTGTGCTACGACAATTAAGTAGCCATATGGACTGACAAGGGTATTTTTTCTCCAACAGACAATTTTCCTCCTAGTTGCTAACAGAGCAAAAAAAAACAAAGTGATTATGAAAATCAAAAACTTTCATGCATATCATTTAAACTATCGTCATGTTATCAAAATGTAATTTTTTTTCAACAATATCTAAGAACTTTGAGCATCAAGATACCTCACACTGAAGAGGAAACACAACATAGCCCATAACTTAAGCGAGTGACACATTGAACTAAGCTAGGGAATGCAACTGTCATTTACTTGTTAAACACGTCTAAGGATCGCAAATTTGGTATGGAGTGAGACATCTGTTTTTCATTACCATCTCTGGTTGTGCTCCGCAGCGAGGCGAGTGCAGCAGCCGCTCGGCCACAGCCATTCTATCCTGCCTTCAGTGACGGAGATGAAGGTGTCCACGCCGAAGCGAGTCGACTTCATATAAATTATCCGCTATTTCTTTTCAGGGAAGTTGCAATTATTTGCATCTTCTTATCCCGCTGAAGTCGAGACTTTCAAGAAATATCGAAAGAAAGGGGTCTGGTAAGCGTTTTGATGATTTAAGGCCTGTTATCTGCAGCCAAGAGCCCGCTAGTTTCAGGAAAAGGAGCGCAAGGGAGGGAGTCATTTCCTTCACCGCCATTTTGTGATAACAAGGAGCCGAAAACAGAGCCAAGAATTGCATGCTGGCTAGATCAATTTAAAGCCGTTAGTTTTTTGCGCTGTATATTCATATATCATTAATTTAGTTTTGTGAGCGGATGCTGGATATCATTTTTACTGAGACTGAACCAAGGATAGCTTAATTTCAGTACTTGCCATCCATCGTTGCCGCCTGCCACACCAGCTAACATAAGGCTAGACAGCTTTTAGTACTGGTAAAACCAAGTATTTTTGTTCTGTCAGGTAAATAAATCTATCACAATCCACAATTGACTTTACTGTATAAGTTGGAAACCGCACAATTGTACCGATTTCGGAAAATTGTCATACAGGCTTTACGTACGGCGAAAGATGATGCAGGCGCTTTAAAACATCACACCAAGGTCTGATAAGTGGTGACTGTCTCTGTCTTTTTCTTCCAGAGGTAACAATGACCAACGAGGAGCCTCTCCCTAAGAAGGTGAGTTCGTTAACCTGCTTAATTTCTCACGTCAGACGAGTCCACACATGTCTGGATAAGAGCCTAATGAAGTGTTTCGTTTTTGTTCTCCCTCTGTGCAGGTTCGCCTCAGTGAATCTGACATGAAGACCATGACCAGAGAGGAGCTGTGTACAAGGTAAATAACAGCGATATTACTGCAGGTTATTCATTTTTAGGGAGAACTTGATGCACACACCAGCATGATCATTATGAACACCTAGACAATCAGATGCAATGCAATACAACAGCGCTAACACAACTTTTGGAAAGCTTTTGGAGTTTAGGGTTTTGTTGACATGATCAGAAAGGTGATTATTGTACTTTATTGTTATTGATTATTAGTAGAAGTGGGTGGAGTGGTACTGGCATGTAGAGCAGTTATCACCTCTCTGCCCATGCCAACAAAAAACAAAAATGTTGAAGAGTACAACTGATGTTGTATTGGGTTGCATTAGATAGGTGTTCATAGTCTTCTAGCTTGTCATTGTATATTAGTTGAGCTGCTAATGTTTACACAAGCTTTGCTCCTCTCAGATGGAAACAGCATGAAGCATATGTCCAGGTCCTGGAGGCAAAATATGCCGAGCTATGTTGTAAGTACATCTGCTCTTACATCAGTGTAATCCAATGCAACACGGTGGACATGATTTCTACTGCCAGCATTAATCATTACTCTCTACACACTATATTTGGCAGCTTATGAAAGGGATGTTTCTTCTAATGCACTTTGTCATCTCTCTCCCTCTCTCTCCCACCGTCTCAGCCAATGATGTAACAGGGCTGAAGGAGTCGGAGGAAAAGCTCAAGCAGCAGCAGCAAGAGTCTGCGCGCCGGGAGAACATCTTGGTCATGCGACTTGCCACCAAGGAGCAGGAAATGCAGGAGTGCACAGTAAGTGTTTGTTCCCCCACTCTCTTAATGCTCAGATATGATTGTGAAAAAGTTCCATCATGGGCTTTTTTCACAATCTTTCAAAAGATGATTTCTGCTCCTGGTATGATAGAAGAAGCTGTGCTGTCATTTTTTAACTCTCACTGGTTTGTGGCTGGAGCTGACCTCTTTTACTTTGTTTGATTGTTGGATTTCTTTTGTAAGAATATTGACAAATGCTTAAAGGTTATCTGTGTATACAAACAGACTCTAGTAACCTGTACTTGATTTTATGATGCAGCAAAAAAAACAGTTATTTATGAAAGCGGTTGTTAGCTAATTATCTCACTTTTGACTGATCGTGAGGGAGACAGTCTCTCAGCACTACTGCTACACTGTCCATCCATTCCTTCCGGTATAATGTAGGCTAAAGGTAAATAGGGCCAAGAAGGGCATCCTTTGCTCTTATCAGACTGACAGCTCAGTGGATCACCTAGTGGCTTTACAACAACACGCACCATTTTGACAGGGCAGATAAGGTGAACACAGCACACACACACTGCCAGGTAGATATTAAACTGTCACTTTTATTTCAACAACTCGGCTTCACAAAGTCGTAGAGCTGGGTTTGGACTGGACTTTGTAGATGGCTGTCATGTTTTCAGGTGTATAGGACTCTCATGCAAATATATTCAAATAAGTCAGATATGTAAAGTTTGAGGTGGGCATGAATTTCCCCTCATGCAGGTGAGTTTTTGTGATAAATTTGAACTTTTTGAAGGTAGAATCCTCAGCTCTCCTAGAAAGCGGCTTTGATTTTTAGTAGGTTTTACAGTAGATTTGAGGTGATGTAGGATTTGATCTTAAAGTTGTTAGTAATCAAGCCATCCAGTTACTTACTCTATCAGAAACCAAACCTGAAAGCTGTTAAACTTTTACACTTTTTGAAAAGCAAGCCAGCAGAAATTGCACACAAGTTTCCTCCAGTGCTCTTTAGAGGCTCTTTTGTTTCTTGAAAGGCTCAAGATTTAAAAAAAAAAGATAATATTGAAATATAGATGACTTTCAACTTAAGCATTTAATGTAATTACAGTATCACTGCTGTTGTGACTCTACTAGTTTAGTAGACAGGTAGTGTCCTTTGCCAGTCATTAACACTAATTTGTTTTATCCTGCAGACCCAGATCCAGTACCTCAAGCAAGTCCAGCAGCCGAGTGCAGCCCAACTGCGGTCATCCATGGTGGACCCGGCCATCAACTTGTTTTTCCTCAAAATGAAGGCTGAACTAGAACAGACTAAAGACAAACTGGAGCAGGCCCAAAATGAACTGAGTGCCTGGAAATTTACACCTGATAGGTAAAGACAATCAAAATAACCCCCTCCCTCCAAAAAAAAGTCAAGACTTCCTCATGCCCCCCCACCCTCACGCTCACTGCAGGCATGCAGGAACAATGGTGGGGGGAAGGCTGACAAAATGCTGTACTCACCACGAGACTCAGACGTTACAGAAAGCTGTTTTTGTACTCTTGCACTGTGCCAGCTACATATCACATAACCTAAAGAGAAAAGACAGTATGGTCAGGTGACACTTGTGTTTCAGCTCTCTCCCCTCGTTTCCCCTCACCGTCCAAGGGCCTGAAGGAGTCCGGACTGATCCTGAAGAGGTGGTCACTCACTGCCCAACACGGATATGCCCTCCCCGCACCCTCAGCCCAAAGCAGACAGTTGACTTTATTAAATGGGGGGGTTACGGTGGAGGGTGAGTCAGGCAGGGAGCTTCCCTAGCCTAAAACAGCAATTGAACACTTTAAAGACTATACCAGTACTTGTTTTATAAAGACATTAACGGTGGATTACACCACACACATACCCCTCTAGCCTGCCTGAGAAACGTACAGACTTCCTGGACAGTTTAGATACATTGCAGTAACATGAGGAAAGCGTCTAGGTTTTAAAAGTAAGACTTTGGGGCAAAGAGACTCTAGAAATGGTGTTCAGACTGTGGGCGGAGCCAGATCCTCAGTCCACAGAGGGCTGTGACTGAGTCACCAGGGTCCTGTCGTCCGTGTCTTTGAGCACGGACCCACTCACGGTAGAGTGTATTTACATGTTTTATTTTGTGACATTTCTTTTTTTATTGGCATTTTCATTTGATCTTTTCTCTTGTTTCTCTAAAACTAACACTTACTGCAGTGTGTTTGAACCAAGACGCATGATTCCCTGAGATTGTTGACACTTGTATGACTATTTGCACTTGAATGAGGAGTTAAGCTGTGCTTAATTCTTCAGAGACAAACTGAAACACACTGCTGTAGGTGCACTGAGTCCTGTTTTCAAGTTGTGAATGCAAATGTCTTTTTAAGAGTCATGTTATGAGATGATGAAATTGTATTGATTGTATTTCTGTGTATTTTTGTCATTGACCTCACAATCTTTCCTTTAGCCATCCGAGTTCATTAATGATGAGACTTACTCACTTGTGTGGCGCTGATCTCCTGCCACTGTTTTGAAAATGACAAACACGCCAAACTGGCTCTATGATTTTGTGTTTTGAAACTGGGCCTCTCACAGTGAAGTCCGATTTAGCTGTGAGTGTTTACCTGCAGCTGTTTGGGAGCTTAAAGCAGCTCTTCTGAATTACTGCTCTACTTAGAGGCGACCAGCTCAATGATAAATAATGCATGGCTGCAGTTTTTAATTACAACAAGCAGAATTACATGCATGGTCTTTGATCACTTTTTGAAACTGTTGCCACTTGAATGTTTACTCCTGCTTTGATCGATACTGTTACTCAGACATTTTACTGTTACGGTTTGATTTTCCCAGACTAATGGACCTTTACATACATTTACACACCGGGTATTAAGATCGTGGTTGATTAATTTTAAGATTAATGTGTTCTCCTGCTAATTGTTTTAAAAGTAGGCTTTTATACATGAGGAGTTTTGTGCTGTATTAACACAACAACTTTTAAATATCAAAGCAACAGGTGGGCTCAACTATAGAAGAGGATTTGAGAGTTTCTGCTTTTCCAGTTGAACATTTGCTCGTAAAGCGACAGTGCAGGTTTCCTGTTTTGACACATAGTTGTCATAGCTAAGGGCTGCTGTTCATTTTTACCATTTTCTGATTGGTTGTCATTTTAACTATAACCTATTTCATTGTGCTTTTCCACAAACTCAGGAATGTTGCTTTTGCTGATATTGGAGAATTTTGGTAGTGCCACAATCGCTGCTGTATTTCTCTGAAGTGCTCACTTTAAACCTGTTTTGATAGGCTGTGACAGAGAAATGAATGCATGAGGTCCATGGAAAAGTTTTAGGAGTTTTTGAAGCCCTCAGAGTTTCAGAATTTAGCCATAACTTAACTTGTAACTTAATCAGCAAAAATGTTAGTAATTTGATCTGTAAGAAAAACACAGCTTGCTGATTTGTGCAGAGAAGGTAATTCAATGGCTTCCTGATATTGTATGTTGCACTAAGATCAAAGGGATGTAATGGAAATCCTTAAAGTTGAGGAAAAGCCAACTGAAGAGACATTTGGGACCCCCAGCTGGTGGATCAGCCAGTTAGGGCAGATTAGGAGCATATTTTAACATTTACTTTGTAAGTGGCCTGGTTCACTGTGTGATGTGAGACTTGTTTCCCTTACAGCCAAACGGGGAAGAAACTGATGGCCAAGTGTCGGATGCTGATTCAGGAAAACCAGGAGTTGGGTCGACAGTTGTCCCAGGGTCGCATCGCCCAGCTGGAGGCGGAGTTGGCCCTGCAGAAGAAGTACAGTGAGGAGCTGAAGAGCAGCCAAGATGGTGAGAGCAACTTCATTTCCTGTGATGTACTCGAGTGTTGCTCCTCTCATGTGTCTCTCTGACATGTTGTTGTTGTTGTTGATCTGATGTTTGACGACTGTTTTCTCTGTTCCTGGTGGATGACTCTCCCAGAGCTGAATGATTTTATCATCCAGCTTGATGAGGAAGTAGAGGGGATGCAGAGCACCATCCTTGTCCTGCAACAGCAGTTGAAAGACTCACGCCAGCAGCTGACTCAAACTCAGGGGGCCTTGGCTGGAGCAGGACCCAGCAGGACTTCACCCTCAGCCTCCTGTTCATCTGCAGAACCATCCACCCAGCCCGAGCAGGCCAGCACAACTCCTGAACCCATGGGCAAAGACTTCGGGAGGGTCTCCAATGGACCAAGTAACGGCAACTCATCCCAGAGGAGCGAGACCACTACACCCAGCCTGTACCGGGAGGTCAGCAGTACAGAGGAAGACTTTCCCATGTCCCCCATGGTTTCCAGCCCTGGTGAAGCTGAGAGCAAACTGTCCAACCACTCAGAAGAGGCATCAGGGAGTCAGACTGCTGCGGGGAGAGTTGGAGGACCTGTGGGTTTTGGGAGCCAGCTGAGTGCAGGGTATGAGAGCGTGGACTCTCCAACTGGCAGCGAGACCTCATTGACTCAGCACTCAAATGACACAGACTCCACCACCGACCCCCATGAGGACAAGACTGCCCTGGTGACCAAGGGCACCAGGACTGCAGGGTCACGACACACTCAGAACGGCCTAGACTCTGGTACGAGTGACAGCGCAGTTTTGTAATGTACTTTGACATGTACTGTCTTTTCTTTTTTTTATACAGTATACAAACAAGGCAACAAATGAATAGTCTGTGACGCAGCACTGCGGTCCAAGACGTTTGTTTTCACCCACCTCCCCTCGCTCATTGTGATGCCTCAGTCACGTTTGTGTTGCTAAACAAGGATATAACAGGAAAGGGTTAATGTTAGATTTGAACTGAGTGGATGTATGATTTAAAAGTAGTACGTTTCATTCTGCTGTTAATTTGAGCATGTTAATGCCGTTCTCGTTTGACACTGAAATCAGGCATCTGGTGTTGTAACTCATCGTCAAGTCAGTAAAATCACTGAACTACAGTAGCTTCGCAAAATTCAAAAGGTCATTTTTAGATGTTGGCCTGTGTTGTTTTTTTTTTTTTTTAATTTTAATGCAATTTTAATTTTTCATTGACAGAAATTTTGTTCAAAAGATTCAGTTGAATTGTGAGTAGTTTCTATGCGATGTTCATATTATTCTGACTTCAGTCCTTTTCATGTACTGACCAAATACCAATAAAGATTTTTAATACTACAGGGTGAAACTCCTCCTTTCCACCTGACAGTGCACCAAAAAACACTTGTTCAACCAACTGAATCAACTGAGGCATAAATATTTCAAATGCTTTAACTATAATATTAGGTGTGTATTCTGTCAAATAAAGGTACTTTTTCCTAATCTCAAAGGTGTAAGAATGAGTATTTTTACTAGAGCACTCCCCAAAAATCTCAGATTTAGAATTTGATCTATGAATAAGTATGTAGACTAAGAGAAAAAAAAAACAAAATACACTTTAAAATTAAAATGAATTTGCAGTGTAATAGAGTGTGTTTACTGTGAACGCACACTCCTCCACAACACTGGGTGGCACTGTGGTGCAGTCATCAGTCAGTTCACTCTGTCTTGTACTTCATTCAGTGCATCTCTGACAGGCAGGGCAGTGTCAACAGAGCAGGCAGTGCGGTACAGGCACACAGGAACGATTGAAAGAAAGCTCTGCAACTTTAACCAGCCTTTTTCTGTCAAAATGAACAACGACTCTGTTGTCATCGTCTCTGCTGCTCGGACACCCATAGGTAAGAAACAACACTCGCCAATATGCATTCACAGTAATATTGCAGCCTTTTATGTAAATTTAGTGTGTCTCCTTGTCGCTATGGTCATTTTATCGGTTAAAAATTCAAATATAGATTTAAGCTGCCGTGTGTCTTTACTTTTTACATTACCGTCGTAATAAAACGTGTGTTTCAATTTTGCTCGATGTAATTCAATCAAATATGCGAAGTCTTACCGGGCTCTGATTGGTTCACTTTTGTGTCCGCAGTGTTCTGCGAGCAGTGATTGGCTGGCCGTCATAGTTCCACGTAGCACGAGATCACTACCATTGGTTACCTGTAACGTTCTAACTAGTGCCCCAGCAAGTGGGGGCGTGTTTACCGTCCATGACATGAAACATTGAATTTGACTATAAGGCGACAGTGTATTACATAAAGTGAGATAATGTGAAAGCATGAATAACTGTCAGGTAAAAACTTTGAGGTGGGAAACACGTCCTAGTTCAATAAGGAGCAGTTTCAAAGCCTTAAATTGCTTCCTGACTGTCATCTCCCTCCTCTTTTTTTCACAGGGTCTTTGAATGGTGCTCTGTCAACGGTGCCTCTGCCTGACCTGTGCTCAGTTGTGATAAAAGATGTCCTAAAGCGGGCCACAGTGAAGCCAGAAGAGGTCTCTGAGGTTATCATGGGCCACGTCCTAACAGCAGGTAAAAGCTCTGGGAACTAAGATAGAAGTGTGGCAGAGGTTGAACAAGACATGGATCTTGCTTACAGTATCATACTGATCTGACTTTGCTCCCTTTTCTGTTATTTCCTTATCAGTATTATCATTCATTTTTCTTTTGCTGTTTTTTCTTTGTATTTGTAAGGTCACGGGCAAAACCCAGCTCGTCAGGCCAGTGTTGCAGCAGGGATCCCTTACCCTGTCCCATCCTGGAGCTGTCAAATGGTGTGTGGTTCTGGGCTGAAGGCCGTGTGTCTGGGAGCTCAGTCCATTCAGTCAGGAGAGTCTGCTGTGGTGGTGGCAGGGGGCATGGAGAGTATGAGCAGGGTAAGTGTGACACATGGAGCGATGAGGAGGGCTTGAAAGTACAATCAGATCAGATGGATGAGGTGTTATGATCTCTGTATTTGAAGGCTGGTTATCAGCAAGTAGGGATGGGAATTGAGAACCGGTTGTTGTTGAGAACCGGTTCCAAATGGTTCGATCCATTGACATCTTTTACATATTATCTCAACAATTCCTTTTTCATGGGTGCCTTGAAAAACGTTCTTACAAGAGCCAGTATACGTGACCGAGAACAGTGACTTTGAGGAAAAAAACATGGCGGATGGTATGAAAAGTAAGCAGAAACAATCTAATGTGTGGCTTCATTTGACTAAGAAAGACGACAACAGTGCGATGTGCAACCTGGTGTTTACTTATTGAAAAGATAATTCTGACTTTTTGAACTATTCCAAATAAAGAATCACCTTGAAAATTTGAAGTTCAGCTCAATATTTCAGATAATTACAAAAATGTCCCTCAAAGAACTTAATGCAATATGAATAACCGGATACTAAGACCATCATTATAATAGCCTAGCCCTGTTTTTACATTTTTCACATCAAATATTCACATGAACAAATTTGTCCAAAGTCAGCAGGATGAGTTTTTTTTTGTTTTTTTGTCACTATTAAAGGGATATTCGGGCATAAAATTAATTTAGGGAATCATGGAAATGCAATCAGACCGAGACGCTAAGGCAGAAGAGCTACCACGTCTGCAGTGCAAAATGATCAATATGGTGATTATTACTTAAAGGAAATGACAAAGAAATTATCATAAATGTTCTTCCTTGAGCTGCGTCACCCCGCAGCAGTCCGTAATGGACTGGCCCGAGGTCTCGTTACAAACAAGCGAAGCTGGAAGAGAGTAGGTGAATTGTGTTTAGTCTTTTTGCTAAAGAAATTAGGCAAAGCTAAAAAGATGTTTGGTGGCTAGTGCTATGACTGGGACCCTATATGTACTGTTGATAAAGTTAGGTGCGGTTCTGAGCATTATTTGTGGCTATAGAGTGGCTTTTTAGTTGAGGTGTGTTTATGACTCCTCAGACCACATTGTATTGCTATAGTATGGTCGTCACTAAAGTTGGTATACCTAAAGAAGCAAGCGGTCGGCAACATTCATCTCTTGAGGGGTGTCTAACTCAGTGTTACGATGTGTTTGACCCTAAATTAATTTTATGCCAGAATATCCCTTTAAGGCAAGTAAAAGACAAGAGAAGCAAAAGCTGCTTTATCCACAGGAGTGGCGCCAAACTGAAAGTTCCTCACAGGAGCTTTGGAGTTATTAAAATTTTGTGGTTACTTTTCTTTACAACTTCTCAAACAGGTCTGTGCTACCCTCTATTTTGGTCTTCTTTCATATAAACAGAGACAGACATCTTAACTCTTGTTTTCTTGGCTCACTTCAAGGCTCCTCACACACTGCAAATGCGAGCAGGTGTGAAGATGGGCGATGCCTCTCTTCAGGACTCCATGGTGGCTGACGGCCTGACAGACGCCTTCCACAGCTACCACATGGGCATCACAGGTGTGCATGGTGGAGGACATACAAAGGCACCAGCTTGATTTCTGTACATCTTAATAACTGCTTTCATAAATCATACCCATATTTCCCATCAGCTGAGAACGTTGCAAAGCAGTGGGCAGTGAGTCGAGAGGAGCAGGATCTGTTTGCTGTCAGGTCCCAGAACAAAGCCGAAGCTGCACAGAAGGCAGGACATTTTGACCAAGAGATCGTTCCGGTTATGGTGCCATCGAGAAAAGGTGAAGCAGTGAAGTGTTCAATTATAAATCCTTCTGTTTTTGAGAGGTTGTCTCATCAGTCTGTTTGTCTCACATCTTTAGGCCCAGTGGAGGTGAAGGTGGATGAGTTTCCTCGCCATGGCAGCAACATTGACAGCATGTCCAAACTCAGACCCTGCTTTATTAAGGACAGCACGGGCACAGTCACAGCTGGAAATGCCTCAGGTTCGAGCTTTAAATTTTCTAACTCCACAATAAAAATCAACGATAGTTCACTTCATCTATCATCAAAATACAGTTATCTGCTCTGTACAAATGGAATAAAAATGACTGAAGTATTTCTAATCCCTGGACCTACCTCTTGAAATGTACTCATTGTTACTATGATTCTTCTCTCCCTTTGTAATAATATGTATGTGTATGTATATTTTCTGTCTGTGCCTTTTCTTTCCTTTTCTTTTCTAGTTCTTTTCCTTTCCTTCTTTCTAAGTATTTTGAAAAATATATTTGTACAATTATCTGTATTTCAGGAATTAATGATGGAGCAGCAGCAACTGTCTTAATGAGCCAATCAGAGGCTGCGAGGCGGGGCTTAAAGCCCATGGCTAGAATTGTCTCCTGGGCTCAAGCTGGCCTTGACCCGTCTATCATGGGAACTGGACCAATCCCTGCCATCAGGAAAGCGGTGAGAGATCAGAAACAGCTCAGTGCAACAGTGACTGATGAAAGCCCCGGTGTCTTGACTCTTACTTCTTCTTCGATAGGTGGAGAAAGCAGGATGGAAGCTGGACCAAGTAGACCTGTTTGAGATCAATGAGGCGTTTGCTGCCCAGTCTGTCGCTGTGGTTAAAGAACTTGGGCTGAATGCAGACAAGGTGCGCATCATAGCTTACAGTCTTGTCCAAATTTATACTAGAGTGCGTTTAACAATACTTTTCTTTCTTAGGTGAATGTGAGTGGCGGCGCCATTTCTCTGGGCCACCCCATCGGGATGTCAGGCTGCAGAGTGCTTGTGACTTTGCTGCACGCTTTGCAGAGGACGGGGGGCCATAAGGGGGTGGCATCACTCTGCATCGGAGGAGGGATGGGCATCGCCATGTGCGTGGAGAGGGACTGAGAGAGAAACTTTGGCTCAATCTTGAGTTTTTACTGGAGAAGGGATGCTGAATCACTGTTTACACTGCAGATGGTTTAAAATGGTTTACTGGGGGATCTTCCAATCACTGCACCAGAGGTGGAAATAATGCATTTAAATTTATTGTGATTGTAGGGACCTGTCTAACCGAAGCTTTCACTGTGAAGTTAATTTGACCTCAGGTTGTAGCTGAGTAGTATTAAACCTCACCCAAGAGGTTTTGGGATGTACAGGTATGTGCTAACAGCTTTGGCAGAAAACTAGGCATTAGATGAGCTTAATAGTCACCTTACTAAAGCAAATAGTTTGACCTGTGTTCAGTTAATTGCATAGCTGGATCAATGAAATTCTCCCAGTGGTCAGACTTTGAAAGACAAGCCTCTTTCTCTGTAATCCACTGATGGTAATTTGTGGTGCAACTTATTTAATCATTGTGTCTATCCCATAGATTTAGGATGCTGTGAAACCTGACAAACATTCCTCTTTCTCTAGTCAACTGTGCAGCCTTCAACCCAGCTAAGTGCCATAAGGTGAAGTGTGCTTGCCTTCTCTAACCTTGTGCTTCCTTTACACAGCTGACTGTCTGTGGAGATGTGTCCTGTAATGTAGCTGCTTGACATATCAGTAAAGAACTTAAAGCCATAAAGCCAAACTGTCTCAACACTTATTTATCAATCACTGATCAAAAACCACAAGAAGACTGTTTGAATTAACAAATTAATGGCCATTTACAACCATTGGAGCTTTATTCAGTGTCCAAAAAAACAAATGACCTACAGTCCTGTGAGCGGAGGGAGTGGGAGAACAGTAAAACAGGCAAAGTGCACAGCCTACACTAGAGCAACAGCCATGAAGAGCTCCTAATGCATAAATACAGACGATGAGCCGCAGCCTCTAACCCTCCAGAGATCCAGACTGTACGGCATCCTGGTACGACTGTCCGCCCTCTTTTGGCTCGGGGAACAGTTTGATGAGGTCGTCAATACGGAGGATGGTGATGGCCGCCTCTGTGGCGAACTTGAGGCTCTTTGTTTTGACCATGGTGGGCTCGTACACACCAGCCTGGCGGTTGTCTCTGGGCTTTCCGTTCACGAGGTCAAGACCGATCCTACAGAACAAGAATAGAATTTGATCACATTTTTGGAGTGAAGAGAACTACCTATCTATGCACAGGGATCTTGCTTTTTCGATCAGTCACATTTCCTATTTAAGGTCCTTTCACACCGGGGGCGTTTTTTTTCGTGCGATTATTTTTTCGAACCCGTATTCTGTCAATGCAAGTGTTCACATCAGTAACATTTTCCTGTCCTGTCATATCGCAGCATTTATTTTTTCGAATCACGGTCCATTTTTCCAAAGTTTCGCATACTGTGTGTCCACTTCTGACCAAGCAGATTGCGTGTTGTTGCGATGTCAGATTCACCAGTATATCCAACATGGCCGACCGGCTGATTGTTTGTGTCAGAGAACAGAGTGCTTTTTGATAAAAAAAAACACAAATATTACAAAGATAACGACCTGAAGGACAACTTGTGGAGAGTCATAGCGTTGGATTTCTCATATGATGATGGTTTGTGTTCTTTAACAGTTTGCCAAACGTCATTTTTCTAACTTTCATCTGTTCTAAGTAACTTTAGTTCGTAAGCTAACCGTCTCAAACTTAATCCCATTGCTGTCACAGCGCCATTCGGTATTGGTTGTTACCTTATGTTTATGTATTATAGTTTAATGTGCTTATCTGGTACTGGCCCCGACTCAGTACATGCTATCATGACAGACAGCCATCTCAACACTCGTGTCTAATCAGAACTGAAAAACAGTCAGTCTAGTGTTGTCAGTCTTCTCGCTTCCATGAGGCAAGAGTCATTTTCCCCTGGCGAGTTGCAAAATCGCATCACGCTTCATGTGTATAGTCAGGCGTGTCAAAATTCGCCTCTGAATATTTTGTAATTTTGCGTCGTAAATTTCTGTCGTTCCCAGTGTGTAAGGACCTTAAGTCTGCATGATTTTCTTTACCTGGCTAGTTAGTAGGTTTGGGAGAAAAAATCAATATAGCACAGTATCGCAATATTTTGTCTGGTGATATATCGTATTGTCTCAATGACCAAGTATTGATTTTTTTAAATTAATTGAGAGCTGAGATGGACCTGATACATAATGTTTGCAAGATGTGCTACATGAAAATAAAATACTGTGTAAATAAGACAAACATAAAGAAAAGGCGACTGCTAAATTAGCTAAATGGTTAAAAAATATATATTGTATCACAATATTCACTGTATTGCAAAATATAAAAAATTTGCAATAATATCATATTGTGGCCCAAGTATCGTGATAATATCGTATCGTGGGGCCACTGGTGATTCCCACCCTGGCTTTATTTTTACCCCTAATAGCTGACAGCAAAAATTGCTTTTAAGTCTACACTGTTCATTTACTGTTTGAAATATACAACATGCTTAAAAATCCACTCCCATAATTTCAGAAACAGGATGATGTCTTTAGAGATCTTTATCCCTACTTTTTGGACCAACAGTCGCGTCAGAATCCAGAGATTTTTCTTGTCATGGTAGAAAATAATAGCCAACGTACCATTTAAGATTCTTGCGTTCAGGATTAACCTGAGCCTCGTTGTGGAAGGCCCGGAGCTTGGCCACCAGATCTGTGGAGTCCTGTGCTGCGTTCACAGCCAGCGTCTTGGGAATGACGAGGAGAGACCGAGCGAACTCTGCAATAGCCAGCTGCTCGCGGGAACCCTGCAGAGAAAACGTGTTGAGCGATTTTACTCACAAGTACAGTTTTCCTCTACCGAGGCTCCACACAACTTCAAACTCTGATAAAAGGTCTTTCATAGATGACAGCTCACCATGCTGGTGGCATAATTCTCAAGGTAGATTGACAGAGCGGCCTCCACAGCGCCTCCTCCTGGCACTACAGACTTTGATTCCAGCACTCTCTTTACCACACAGAGGGCATCGTGCAGCGAACGCTCCATCTCGTCACACATGAAGTCGTTGGCCCCGCGCAGGATGATGGATGCTGATGTGCGTGCTTTGGTGCTGTGGAGACCAACAAAAATTCGCACTTGAGATTGAAAGTTAGAACAAATTATGATTACTGTCCTTGTCCTAGTTTATCACAACTTTCTGCAGAACCAAAAGGTAAATTAATAACATGATGATTTTGCTCCACAGCTGGACTGAGCTGACAGCAAAATACAGCATTGTGCTCCAATGCTGCAGTTCTTACTTCTTGACAAGGATGAGCTCATCATCGCAGATGCGTTCCTGCACGACCTCCTCGGCCATCCCGAGCATAGTCGCCTCAAATGTCTCCTCTCCCTCCAGATTGGTCAGAGTGGGGCAGACGATGGCTGAGAAGACAAACACACAGAATGTCAATCATACTTGCAAGTTTTTTTTTTTTAACCTCTGATTAGAGAAGCGTGAGAAATAAAAGACAAATCTGCTTTCATTTCTATTCTACCTCCTGTTGCCTTTGCGATGCGTTTGAGGTCCCTCTTGAGAACCCTCCTCACTGCCATTGCTCCTACATCCACAAAGTACTTCAGGCACATGTCATCAATGCCACCAGTGGTCAGAATAACGTTGGCGCCTGCTGCCAGAATCTTTTGGATCCTCTCCTTGGTGATATCAGACTCTCTGAATCAACAAAATCCACTTTTCATTTAGTGTTACAGATAACACACAATACAATACACATGCAGATAATACACAAGACTGTCCAACCCGCAGTTTTAGTACAGCAGCTCAGGGGGAAGCTGCTGCCTGACTGGGGCTGTTTATGATTTCTCCCACGCGTATCACTGTGGAAACTACTGATGCAGCATCACAGCAAATTTAAATGGGATAACTGTCAAGGTTATGTTTGTGCGAGAGCAAGAAGGCAGCATCTACCTTTGCCTGATCTGGTCGAGCTTCTCTGGGTCGTTGATGATGACTTGGACCCCCATCTTCATCTTGGTCTTCTGCAGGCTGAAGTCCAGGCATGCAATCTTGGCGTTAATGACTCGCTTCACCATGCCTTCAAAAGGGGGATGAAAACAAATGTTGAACCAAGAACGAGCTGTTAGCACCTCATTACTAAATAGTTTGAGGCAGGGCTGGGCAATATGGGAAAAAAGTTTATCATTATATATTTTTTATATCTATATATATCTTATTTATATAGATTGTTGATATCGATATATATCACGGTATAAAAATTTAAATGTAACAGCGCTTATTGTTAGCATGTCTTTTGCAATACAATGAGCTACTGCATCTGTGAGGTCTTGGTGTCTGACATTTTGTCATTAGGCGTTGAGCAAGAGAAAGCGGAACGGTCAGCCGTTTTGGCTGCACAGGTGCTATGAGCTCCTTGCTCTGCTTGGGGTTAGTAACCTTTTGCATTGTGCATGCTCTGCCGCGTGGCACTGCTTCAGGTGGTGAAAAAGATTTGAGGTATTCCCAGACTTTGCAAGAACATGTACTCGACATAATTTGCAGTGCACATTACTCTGCTTCATGTACGATCTTAAAAAAACAAAACACCTCCACACCACTGACGTTTTCATGCTAGTGTTGTCAACGATGTCATCGTCTGTTGAGCCTTCATCTGCATTTCTGCCGGGGGTAGCACTCATTTTCTTTTTTTGTCACAGACAGTGCTGTCGGCTTCACGTGTTAAAGTGCTATGGTTGCATGTAGCTGCAGCCTACCACTACACAGTTGTTTGTTACTTGGTTCTAATTCAGCACGATTGGTTCAGCGCGAAGTGGACCCGGAGCAACTCCCCTTTTCATTAGCTTTTCATATAGTTTACAAAAACATGGCAGAATCCCGACTACTGAAAAGCATATTGACAATTTTTTACATCGATATCGAGGGAAATTAATTTTTGACATACATCATCATTGCTTTATCGCCCAGCCCGAGTTTGAGGAATAGTATTAAGAGATGCAACACATCATTTCACTCAGGGCTGTTATACTGTCTGGCTGGAAGAGTGGTGCCACAGTTTAAGAACTACTGTGCCTATGGTCCTTGAAGCCAGTTTACTTTTTCCCACGCGTATCACTGCTTATGCCACCAGATGAGGCATAGCAGCAAATTTAATGGGAGTTTATCAACTATTGTGCTAGTGTTTTAACAATCACATGATCAAAAAGTGGTATTTTGCATTCACAATGTTGCTTTCTTGTTTTAAAAACCAAAATACCTTGTGAGCCAACTGTGCAGTTCACCGCGTATCCATTGACGAGGAAGCTTTCTTTCTGGCTGCGGCCATGGGCTTTCAGCACATTGACCGAGTTGATGGGATATCTGGCAATGCCCTTGCTGTCCACAAACTTCACAGCCATGGCAGCGTCCACCACCATGTTAGCAAAGAATTCTGCATCACTGACGGCTAAGGGTTAAGGGTTTATCACATGCACAAGATATAATCAAACAGAGATTGGCTGCAGTGCAAAACTATGTACTACAAGACAAAAAGGATACACCCCAATGATTTTTGAAGACATGGAGGTTTTAGCTGCATTTATCAAGCACTCTCTTCCCAGATCATCTGTCCCGATGGTGAGATTCTCGTTAATGTAGCGAACTGCTTCCCTGAAGGATTTCAAAAGTCCCATGTTAAAAATCTCAACACATAGCAATAATCACGTTCTGCTTATAAAGAAGAAACTGTTTAATTCTCTGTTAGCATCTTACTTGCAAGCCAGACGGTATCCGCTGATGACTGATGTGGGGTGGATCTTCTGCTTCACCAACTCATCTGCACTTTTAAGCAACTCTGCAGCAAGAATTACCTGAAAGCATTTCATATTATACATTAGAGGAAAAAAAAACTTCTATTCCAAATCTAAACAGGTGATGATTTTTCTTATGTGCCATTATTTCATTAGAGGTGTCAGGAATATGGCTGCACAACCCCTTCAGATATTAATGGACAGTTTCTCTCTCCTGTTAACATAGCCACATGTCTGTAATTCATGGCAGACACATGGTGCTAAAACAGGACATCACTTTTAGCAATTTAGTCAAAGTTACTGATTTAAATTATTATATTAAAAGTGTTCCTGTACTTCTACTTTTTATAACTTACAGCCATTAAAAAAAAATTCCGGCGTAAAATTAATTTAGAGTCAAACTCACTGTAACACCAAGTTAGACACCCCCTTGAGAGATGAATTTTTCCAACTGCTTGCTTCTCTAGTTATTCCAACTTTAGTAACGACCACACGATAGCAATACACAGCAGTCTAAGGAGCCATAAACAAACCTCAATCAAAAAGCCACTCTATAGCCACAAATAATGCTCAGAACAGCACCTAACGTCATCAACAGCACATATAGAGTCCTAGCCATAGTACTAGCCACTACACATCTTTTTTACTTTGCCTGATTTCTTTAGCAAAGAGACTAAACACAACTCACCTACTCTCTTCTAGCAGCTGCTAGTTTGTAGCAAGACCTCAGGCCAGACAATTACGAACTGCTGCGGGGTGACGCAGCTCATGGGAGAACATTTATGATCATTTCTTTATCATTTCCTTGAAGTAACGATCGCCATTTTAATCATTTTGCACTGCACACATGGTAGTTTTTCTGCCTCAGCATCACGATCTGATTGCATTTCCACGAAAAAATGATCATAAATGTTCTTCCTTGAGCTGCGTCACCCCGCTGTAGTTCGTAATGGACTGGCCCGAGGTCTCACAACAAACAAGCAGCTGCTGAAGGAGAGTGGGTGAGTTGTGTTTAGTCTCTTTGCTAAAGAAATCAAGCAAAGCTAAAAAGATGTTTGATGGCTAGTACTCTGGCTGGCAACGTATATGTACTGTTGATTAAGTTAGGTGCTGTTCTGAGCATTATTTGTGGCTATTGAGTGGCGTTTTGGTTGAGGTTTGCACGTGGAGACGTAGACTGCTGTGTATTGCTATTGTGCGATTGTTGCTGAAGTTGGTATAACTAGAGAAGCGAGCAGTCGACAATGTTCATCTCCAAAGGGGGTGTCTCACTCAGTGTTACAGTGGCTTTGACCATAAATTAATTTTTCACCGGAATATCCCTTTGATTTTTGACGAATCTTCTTTTACCCTAAATAAAATTATGTTAATTTTTATCATATATTTTGCTCTTTGTCACTGTTCTGCTGTGTCGCACAATGACAATACACGTGAATCTAGTGAGATTATAGGGAGCTGACACTACACTGATGTCTTAAAACCTCTCAGGAGCAGCTGTTGACCCCACTCACCACAGACGTGGTCCCATCCCCGACCTCCTTGTCCTGCAGATCAGCCAGTTCACACAGGACCTTAGCAGCCGGGTGCTCCACTTCCAGCAGCTTCAGGATGGTCGCTCCATCGTTGGTGATGGTCACATCCTACCAACAAATCCATAAGACAGATAAGAAAATCAGGCCTAATCTTTAAGTACTGGGGATATTTAGGCTGATAAGGAAACATATGAATGTGACACACACCCCGATGTCATCCACCAGCATCTTGTCGAGACCCACAGGTCCGAGGGAGCTCTTGACGATGTTCGCGATGGATGCTGCAGCCATGACTGCAAAAAGAAGAAAGCTCAACTAACCTGTTTGTACAGTATGACATTATTAGACACCTCTCCATCATTGACATGTCCTGTCATTTTATTTAGTGAGGTACACAGTGAGTTAGCCACACCCTCAGACATGACAGTGTCTTTCTATCCCGTTAGCATAGCCTCCCATTCAATTGTAAAAGAGTGGAAGGTACTAATACGGGATGTAGCATTTACAATTAAATATTGTTCACATAATATAGCCAGCTTGTAAAATAGAGCAGACTTCACTTTACTTTATAGGATAGATCACATGAGGCTCATATGAAGTAGGCTAGCTCTAGCATTAGCCACACGTGTGCTGCAGGCAGTAAATGTAATCAGTTCTCCCGTCGGTGTGACGAGGCGCAGGAAAAATATACGAGGCTTAAATGAAAAATTAAGTCTGTCACTATTAAAACTCACCATTCTGAGTGCGAACAGATTCGCCAGTCGTCCTCTGGCCGAGCACATTTAACGGACCGTCAAGTAGCGACATTTTTGGACCACCACACAACCAAGAAGAAAGGATGCGGCGAGGTGCATTATGGGTAAACCGGCACTGAGCAGAAGCTTCGAGAAGAAATTGTCTTTAAAAAGAACCCGGGGAATTAAAGAAGCGGTCCAACAGATATGCGAAGAATTACAACATTGGAGATTTAGCCTACTTTTGCATCAGTACCGTTTCATTTCTCATCAGAAAATGACATTTTGTGAAATCCGTTATAAACTTCATTTCCCAGCATGCCTAATTTTCTTCTTCCTGTATCATTATATGTGTGCAATTTCGGTTGCGGGTGGTAGTGGCGCCGCTATCTGTTTGGTTGAGAGATGTGCAGATTCTCTCTCACGTTCTCTTAGTCCTTTGCTCAGTGTATTAACTTGTAATGTTTTTGATTTCCTATTTTGAATACTATATAGATGTAATTGGGTCAATAACCGAATACCTTGACTATCTTCTTGGACTGTCTTTCGATCTACCGGCTTAGAGTTTATAATTCATCTTGGCAGACTTTCATCCACACATTTAATAATTTCCGTTTTAATTGTGAGAAATAATTTCAATCGTTATAACTCTTATTTTTTTTATTTGCTGTTCCTTTTGCATAAAATTTGTTCATCTCAGTATTGACTAAATAAAACATACATTTGCATTTTGTGTAGGACCCCCATAGAACCTACCTCCAAACCCCACAATGTGCTCATTCCAAACATCTATTAAATCATGTGAAGTGTTGTGTAGGTCCCTCTCTTGTCAGGTTAAAGCCAAAACAGTCCTGACCTGATGAGACATGGACTAGACCCTTGAAAATATGGCGTGGTTAGGGTTAAAGTGGCAGTGGCAAATCTTTTGGGCCGTATCAGTTGTGAGGTGGGCCTCCTTGAATATGATTTTGTTGTCCACCAAATCCTGCAGATACTTGATTAACTTTAGATCTGGGAAATTTAGAGACAAATTCAACCACAACAGCTGGGATTGGAATCTGGTCAGGTTTATTGACGTTCCAGTACATCATAGTAAAGCACACTCTAAGCCCAGGACATTCTAGCTGTGCAAGGGAAGCCCCCTGCTTGGATTTGAACCCAGACTTAGTTACTATGTTGGAGTTGGTTCAACAACATTGATCATTGTGATTGTAAAACTTGTAAAGGTTTATTGACTTCTAAGAATATCATGGTAATTCAAACACGTGCTTTTTCTATAATTGGGGGCATGTTTTACCTTGGTGTGATAAGAATCCAAGTAAGCAACACCAACATGATTAAAGCAAAATCGCCAGGTGATTATATTTTTTGGTTAGAGCCTTTTTGCTCTATTTCATATCCTTTGACATTCTTTACAGTCAAGACGAAACTTCTTTATATTTAAAAAGTTGGTATCTTAGAGAGATCAAGGACCCTTTTGGACCCTGGGTATTCAGTCCCACTTTTCTCTCTCCAGCCTCTGTCCTCATTAGCTGATATTTATAACTATTATAAAACATTTGAGGACTTATGACAGATAAACTACAGTTCTACAGGAATACTAATCCTGATGACTGTTGTCATATCTAATTTTAAATTTAAAATCTTTTTTTTTTCCCTCACAAGTTGCATCTTGGTCACAATCTATGGATATTTTTGATCTAAATTAACTAAGGGTTTTATTATCAGTGCCCTAATGCTTTCTACAAGGCATACAAACAATAATAACAATAATAAGTTATTTTTTTGTTTTTATATTTCTTGGTCCTTGTGTAGTCTTTAAGAGGACAGACCTCTTGTACAGTTGTGATGTTGTGCATGAAAGAGACAAAAACAGTGCAATGAGTTTAATCTGAATTTATTACCTCCAGTACATTGTTTTGTTGAGCAATGACAACTAGGCAGTTAAAAAAAATACAGTACACTTAACTTAAACATTAAAGCATTATAAAGCATACCTATGGCATACAAGAATAACTTTCCTAAAATGTACATCTTTACAAAGTGTTTACAAATAAAAAATAAAATAAAAAAAAGACAGAAAAGTGCAAACAGGGTCAAAACTGACAATCCCCATCAGTGAAACAGAGGACAAAACGAACAATGAAAATAGAACATACTTCATATTTATGACTTGGGTTTGATGCACATTTCCTGGTATGAACACTAGACCTCGGTATTGTGCTTTTTTTTTCTTTCCAACTTTTCATTTGTTGCGGTGACCTGAAACTTGTGAGAAGCAGTGCGTGATTAAAAATGAAAAACCCACTTCTGAAAATGTTCACAGTATTTGATTCAAATTTGTCTCCCTCCCTTAACCAACCCTTCTTTTAATAAATACATTTGACTTTATTTAACATTGTTGGTGGCTTTGATTCAAGGTGGTAACGGTCAAAATAAAAGTGATATTTTCAAATAAATAGGAGAACTTATGTGATTTTTGAAAAAAATAAAAGAAGAGTGTGGTGTTTAAGTGTGTGTTACATTTGTTCAAACTTTTGTGCAGTATGAACCTTACTGAAGTGACTGAAAACAATCCTACTTTCCCTGTGACTGTGGATGCAGTATCAGTAGTGTGACGGTGTCCAAGAATGTAAACAAAGAAAAGAAACTGTCGACAATCCACTTGGAAAAAATTAAGATCATGTACAACAAATACAGTACTGTAGGCTTTTAACCAGCCGACCTCACTCCTCTCCTACCTGGTCCCTTTTAAAAACAATGTTAAAACCACAATGATTTAAAAAAAAAATCCACTTTTTAGACTTTAAAGATGCACATTTCACTCTGGATGAAGGACGCCCCTCCTTACCCTGACAGTATCACATAAAATCATAACATATTAACTGAGACTCAAAATAAGTGTGAAATCCTACTGTTCCACATAAATTCTCTAAATAGAAGCATCTTCTCCTGATTTTAAAGCGTGATACCCTACAGAGGTGTCAGGCAGAGTGAAATACAACAACTTCAAAAAGACTTCAAAGTCTAGTTACAACTTAACCTATGGAAATCTTGTTATAGCCGATGTATATTGTTTACAGTTTTATCCTTTGTTACATTTAACGCAATAAAAAGCAGATAAAAGTGACCGTCTAGCCTGTGTAGAAGATTGCAGACTTTAAATGCGTCTTGTTCACAGCTGCTCGATAATGTAAGCACATTTAAAACTGTAGCCACTAACAGCTCCCTCAGAGGTTAAGATTAACTAGTGCTGAAAATGCTGTTAAAAGAAAAGAGCTCGAAGAAATGCTCCTTGCCAAGAGAGCACAATCAGATTGGGCACAAAGAGATCTTACAATTAGTAACAAATATCCCGTAATGTATTTGTGCAACAGCTGGTTTGCACAAATGATCCTGCAGAATCGATCTCTAAGACTCCAGTTATCTGTCCAAGCTTACAGAAAAAGCTTGAATTTGAAAAGTGGAAATCCCTCCAAATTTAAAACCAGCATTTACAAATGGCTGAGACCATTTTAAATTCAGGTACTCTTGCTAATGTGTCCTTTCTCAATATCCTTGAAGACATAAATAAAATTATTTGAACCTGGAAGTGCTAAGGCAGCTCACATGCAAACTGATGTGGCGATTTGATTATTATTAACAAGGACTATCAGGACTTTTGAATTCGAGTCATGTGACAGAGTGTTAAGGTGTTAGAGTGTTGTTCGAAAGATGTCTGCATTCAAAGAAATGACTCCTGATCTACACTGAGAGACGTTTGTGCAGATGGGCATTCAAGGCAAAGCAGCAGTGTCCCTTGTGTTCCTATATGCTGTGTGTTTCTCTATATTTGGCTTGTAATGATCGTTTAGACTCAGGCAAAGCTGCTAGAGCTCAGACACTGAAACTTGTCCCTCAAAGACTGGACTATTTTGGGTTGGTTCTGCTGTGGCTCGCTCCACAGGTATTTCTCCAGCTGTTCCCGATCGAGAGACCTCAGTGGATCGCAGGAGCGCACTGGCGTACATGGCAGACTCTGGGAATGGGCGAGACTCCGGGTTTGATTGGAAAGGCCTGTCGAGTTGCAGTTTTGCTTCGCCAGTCTCCCCTGCTCCTTCTCGCTCTCGTCATCGGAGCGAATCTCTACATAGTCATCGTCGTCTTCCTCGTTGTCCTTGAAGTTAGCCAGGTAGTTCTGGGTGGCATTGAGAATGCTCAGTGCAGAGGCCCTGTTCAGGACTACCACCTGCTGACCATCGTGTATAGTGAGGTCTGAAAGTCCTTGGGTGGAGCGCTCTGGGAGGCTGCTCTGCCGACCAGTACGACCAAGACTTGGACCATGGAGTCTGTCCGTGGATCGGTCCACAGCGGGTCCATTACACTTGAGTCCAGATTTGATCTTCTCTTGCTGTTGGCTGCCCTGAGAGCTGACTGACTGACAGTGACCAGACGACGGGGAAGATTTGGAGGAGGGCAGAGAGGGAGCATTAAAGGAGGGATGTCTCTTGATGGTGCTGTACACATGCTCCTCTTTTTCACTTGGTGCTGATATGCATGAACTCCATCTCTGGGATGGCGGGGTGGTTGGAGAGGGAGGTAATGTCTTGAGGGAGGGGATGGAGCAGGAGGAGGTAAGTCTGCGATGGGGAGTAGAAGACATTCGAGTGTCTTCGCCCTCACTGGATGAAGAGACGAAGCTGACCAGCTCCCCGTTGCTGTAGGTGGAGTGGAGCCAGTCCTCTTCTGCAGAGGTCTCAGGCAAGGATGGAGAGGACGGCAGCCCTGGGTGGCTGTGGTGGGGGGTTACAGAGGTCTGACCAGATGTGCCAGGAGGCTCTTTAAACATGACCTGGTCGTAGAGCTGGGAGTACTCTGCTATCCTCGCACCTGAAGACAGGAGAGAAGAACGTCAGAGAAAAAAACACATTTGTTCATGCTGTATATTTCATGCTTGTTACACAACTACAGTTGTGAGAGTCTTGTGTTTTGTGTTACCTATGGCTGCACCTCCTTGTTTCTTCTCTTCTAAAATAGCTGCCAGGTCTTTCTGCCTCTTCTCAGCTCTGGCCCGAGTAGATGAGTCCCCAGGGTCCATACTCCTCATGCGCAGCAGCTGGTTGGCTTTCTTGATCTTCTGGCTGTACTGCCGTGCCATCAGGAACACTCTGCTCTTTGATTTGTCCATCAGTTCCAATGGGAAGTCCACGGACTCACCCAACAGCAGGGATGAGGAGGCCAAGGGGGAGTCCAGACCTGCCAGCTCCCCTGGAAATAAGCTGTGAATGTCCTTTCTGGAAGGAAGCTCAACCAGGTCGTCGTCCTCAAGGCGGAAACTGCCGCTGCTCAGGCGTGCCAGTCTTTTCCGGATGTTCTTCACTGTGCCTGGGAGGGGCTCAGGGGTGACAGGGAGGGGCCGTGAGGCGGGAGGAGGGCTGTGTTGTTCTTCTGCTGTGGTGGCTTCACTTTGTTGGTCAGGGAGGTTGATGACTGGGATGGTAAAGGACGGTGTGGAGGTGACAGAAGGGGGTTTGGACGATTGTGTTGGGGGACTCTTTGTTTGAGGACTGGCTGCTTGAGGACTCTGGGTCTTTGTAGGGCTGGTTTTGACTGAGGAAGCCTTCTTGGGTGACTCATTGGCACCCACAGGGAAGGCAGCAGGCAATTTATCAGCCTTCTTCTCGTTGTTCTTGATGTAGTTTTCCAGGTCGTTCCAGATCTCGTCGACCTGCTCGGACATCTTATCCCCTTTCTGCGGGCGCTGAGAGAAAGTCTCAGATGCAGATGAGGAGGAATAATCCGGCTCAGAGGAACATGTGACAGGGTGGGAGGTGTCATGTCCTTCATCCTCTCCAAAGTGGAGGCTCTCCTCAGACATGAAAGCTCCAAGGCTTCCAGTCAGGTCATGTTCAGATGCCAGTAGACTGTCCCCTTCTTGTTTCACCTTGTTCCCCTCGCTCAGTCCTTTGACCTTGGTTGATGGAGGCTCCCTGAAACAGATGGTGTCATAAATATTCTCCTCTACTATCTTAAGCTCAAATGGCCTCGCCTCCTGTGTGGAAGACCGGTTGCTATCTGAGGAACTCTCAGGCTCAATCATAGGCTCCATGACCCCTACGGACTCTGGCTCATGTAGTACCCTTGCTGCCTTCCCCTGGGAACCCTGTGCATCTGTAGAAGTTCCTTTCCCTGACTGGCTTTCCTCAGGGTCTCTTCTAACAAGCCCCATGCTCTTAAGGTCCTCATAGCTGATGTTGTCATACACGTTTTCTATATCGTCTATTGTCAGCTGCTCGGCTGAGGAAGATCCTGACAAGTCATTGCTTGATGATTCCGTGTGGATCACTTCTAAGTTGCTGTGCCCTGACCGGTCATCATCTGGGCTCTGTCCAGCTTCAGTAGCCTTCTCCCCTGCGCTGCTCGCCCTCCGCAGGACTCTGCTCTCACTGGGCGGAGGGTCAATCTGCACAGTTGGAACCTGTTCCACGTGCCAGCTGCAAGGTCGGGCCGTCTTGGGTGAAGACGTGGCCTCTGACCTCTCTGGAGCCGCCTCTGGTTCTGGTGCACTTTGCTCTGTGGGGACAAACATCTGGTAGATGTCCTCGTCCTCGTCGTCGGGCTGCATGGTTCGTTGTCGTGTAGGGAACATGGCCCTACGAGCGCGGTGGTCAGCCCAGATGTTCCTCACAGAGTTGTCACTTTCAGTCACTATGACAGAGGGGATGGGGGTGTCTGGGGGTTCCTCAGTCACATTAGGTGATCTGAGAAGCGGAGGATGGTGACTTCCTTCTCTTACGAGGGACTCTCTGGCTCTCTGTGCAAAAAATGGAAGTTGTCGTTTTACACAGATGTACTTGAGATAGCCTCAAATCAAAGTTGCAGAAAAGTTCATAGTGCACTTAATACCTGTAAGTCTGAAGGGCTCATGTTGAAGGCTTTCCATTGCTCTATACTATCAACAGATGCCTGGGGGTTAAGCCTCTTCCTACTGCTTTTTCCTGGCACTCGCAGCCGCTTTCCACCTCCCTGTCGGTGCAGTTTGTGGCATTAACAGAGAGTTTGCAGCACAAGAGATGAAGTTTAAATTTTGTACTTATTTAGTGCCTTTAAACTCACCAAGCCACTATCGTCTTCATCATCCGCATCTCGTTGATGTGGCTCCTCCTCCCTGTCACTGTGGTCATAGTGATCCCCGGGGTCGAGGGATTCCTGTGATTGGTTAATGAGGCTGCGGCTGCGACCGATAGTTCCCAAAGCCAGCTGGGACACCGGTGAGAGCAGGGTGGCACCGAGACTTGTTCGCTGGAGAGGAGGAAGGTTTAAAAAGATCAGCTAAACAAGTTCTGTCAGAGCGTGTTACTCATGCTCCTCTACCAAAACACAAGATCCTTCTGTGCATTTTTTATTTTTAATGAAGTGATGTAAGACAGATCAAGATGTAGCAGACAACATATAAGCAGAACAAACAGACAATGTAGACAAATCAAAGTGACAAAGTAAAACAGAAACACAACAAATACCTTTGAACATATTGCAAGACTGTGTTTTAATAAATGTGGGTGGGTGTTTTTATTTGTGTTGAGAAGTGTGTGTTTGCTGGTGTAATTGTCCCACTTTTCCCCCTTATGGCAATAATTACAATAATAAAATAATATAATTATTTTTATGATAGAAAAAAGAAGAAAAATAATAGAAAAAATATAATAATAAATAAACAAAATAAAATTGATAAATAAGTAGATAAAAAAAACAAAACAAAATATTAAGTAAATTTATAACATATTTATATATATCAAATAAATTTAAAAAATGTTCATCCGTGTGTAAGTACTCACTTTATCACCGTCTGTGTTGGCAGCATTTTGCTTGGCATTTTTCAGCAATTTAGACAGAGGCTCTAGAAAGGTAAATGAATTAATTAGGGACAAAGCTGTAAAATTTAACCCCCTTAGATAGGTTATATTTGATATCTTTGATTTGTTACCTTTCCTGCGACCTCTTCGAGGGGTAGGACCCTCCTTTGTTTGAGGGGAATCCTTCTTATCCCCATCAGGACTGAAATGAAACCCAGGATGGTCTGTTGATGTGACAGAAAAGAGAAACCATGAGTGTTTAATGAGGGTTAGGATAAACAGAATATATCCAATTATTTCCTACACATACAGAAGATATACTATGTATAAATAATTGATAGTATTTATTCAGTCACTAACATGTTATGTAAATTGGTACTTACGCATTGCATCCATCTCCAAAATTGCTTGTTTTGCCTTGAATAAAAGTGATAAAAAGAGTGTAAATTTAACTTGATTTAACTTGAATCACAGTTGAGCACATGTTTTGACACTAGATGGCGCCCCTTTTCCATCAGATTTGCTGTGTACACGATTGACTGTAGAGTGCAGATCTGGTGAGAAGTAAAAACCTCTTCATGTTATCATTTGAACTTTCCACATTAGGGTAACCATATTCTGAATCCCCCAAAAGAGGACACGACTACGCGGGGATGGAGCCACGGAGTCGCATGTAGTAAATTTTGAGAGTTTCTCAGGTTGAATGTTTTTTATGTGCTTCTAACCCAGCAACAAAAACTACCATACAAAACCCCAGACATTCAAAGGATTTCATAAACTTCCCTGGACAAGGCCAGACAAGGCCAGACAGCCCAGACAGCCCCCCAAAAGAGGACATGTCCGGGTAAAAGAGAACATATGGTCACCCATGTGATCTTTACCCCTGCAAACAAGTTTTTACTCTTATGTTTGAAGATGTGTAAAGAAACAGAAAAGTGATACATAGAAAATGAGTAATTGGAAGAGACAGCGGAAAGAAGAAAGTCAGGAGAGGAAAACTGAACATGGAGCAAGAACAAAGTGGGTGATAGGGAGTGATATTTCAGAGACATCCTACTCAAAGTGTGTTTGCACCATCAGAGAGCAGAGGAGTGAAATGTCAGGTGGCGATGGGATCCTACCTTGGCTGGGATTTTAGCAGGATGGTTTTCAAGTATAAGTCTCTTGAGGTGTAGGATCCACATGCGCTTGTCTTGCTGGGATTTAGCCTGAGGACAGATTATCGAACAAAACATCAAGGATGAGACTATATCAGACTTACACTTTAAAAACAGAAGATTAGAGGGTCTGGTTGAACCTTCAGAAATGTAGAACATAGTTTTCTTACATCACAGCCATTATCTTTTATATTTTAGCACTTATACAAAGCACAGTGGTTAGGTAACAATGCTAGCATTAGCCTCGACAAGTCTCAACAATTCCCTTAGGTGAGCCTGGACCCTTGAGAAAACAATCAGACACCTGCGTATAATCATCACACTTGTTTGAAGTCTTTCTTAATAATGCTGCTGCAAAGTTCAAGCAAAACATGTTTGAACACTGACGGAGACTTTGGTCACGATGAGGATCCTCTTATGTAATGATGCTGTACCTGGACTGTGTGCTGGAGTTTGGGGTTTTTGTAGTGAAACACGCTGAAACTCAGCGGCTCCTTGGGAATTACCTCCACCAGCATCAGGTTGCAGCACTGCAAAAAAAAAAAAAGGTGAAAGGTTTTGTTAACCTGCTGAGCTGAAATTTGTGACTGTAGTGTCTGTAGGTTTTTTATGTTTTTTATTAGGCTTCTAGTGTCATCACTGACCAGTATGTGAGCCTTGTACGTGTAGGTTTCCTCTCTTTTCTTGGTAATGAGCAGCAGCTTGTCAAACAGGAAGAGAGTTCTCTCGTTTTTAGCTCGCTGTAGACGAAATGTTCCTTCAAGAACCAGCTCTCCGTATCCAATTAGATCCGGGCCTTTCCAGTTAGTCAGCAAGCTCTGGATCTCCTACAGAAAACCCACAAAACACAGAGAATTTGTAAAAAATGGAAAAACAATTGCAAACTAAAGAGAGACTTGAAAAATTTGGCGCATAACAATGATCCTTCACCTCATTAATATAGAGCTTCACTAATATAAATTAACAATCTACCATGAAATGTTGGTAAAATGATTCAGAAAAAGTAATTTCAGAGAGTGAATTCAAAAATAACGTTAAGCATCATATATAGGAGTAAACAGCTAACTGTGTGACTTCTAGCCCATCGGGTTGAGTTGTGGGCGGGACATTAGGTGAGACAGAGTGGTGCAAAAAAACAGAACCAGAGGGAAACAAACACTGGCTGCAGAGCCAAAGTAGAGTACTTTTTAATTAAATGACTTTATCTGACATCTGTAAAATACAAGGCCCAGACAAATAATTTGCCAATATCAGCCTCAGTATTTGGTGTACCCCTACAGTACTACCATTTTTAGACCTAACCCTTTGGCATACCAGAATAATTTTTCTGTTCTCTTTCCAGTTTTCTTCGTGTTACAATTTACAGCACCCAAAATACATTACAAAGGGTGTTATTTAACGTGTACTTGTCTTGTTTATGCAAAACAAAACAACAGCAAACTGACAAACTAAAGAGCCCCTACAGTAATGGACAAAAGTGGAAAAAAATCTGAGTAAGGAAAGAGGGGACAGCAACGTTAGCCTGGCCTCAAAGGGCACAAAGAGGACATGAACCAAAGCAGGGCTGAATGATGATGATACAGGTCTAAATTTATCTTACCTCTTAAATGATTTTATTTCTTAATTTATCACTACATTTACAGCTAACTCCTTATGTCTTATCCATATCTGTAAAGTGAAGGCCTGATGATGTCTCTGCATCCCACGCTAATACTACTGAATATAGTTTATAAAACCCAATGGAAATTAGATTGGAGCATGGTGATACAGTGGTACATACAGTTCTTTTCAGACTGGCACACTGAAGTAGTTTTTTCAGTAAATATATGTTTTAAAAATCGGCATCATCTTCTAGTATCTTCAACAGCTGCAGGATTTACTGTCACTGGCAGTATGATACCAGAACTAATTGTTTTTCCACTTGAAGCACTGAGTTAGATAACATTTTATGTTTCTAGTGATTTAAGAAGAAACAGTAAGCCATGATAGTAAAAGACAAAAGGTTATAGGGAAGTAACTGTAAAGTAGGAAATATGTCTGAGAAAAGGGCTCCAGAAAAAGGATGAAAAAAGTATTTTCTTCTTAATCTCGCCCATCCTTTTTTTCCAGACTCTGACAGTAAACGTTTCCACACACATTCCTGAATTCACTTGACCCCTCCTGGCTCCCAGCTGATAAAAGAAACAAGTCTCTCTTTTATGTGTCTCCCTTATGCAAGGCCATCATTAGCCCGGCGGAAAACATAGTGACTTGCGTAAGATGTGGGGAGGATCAGTGCATCAGCCGATTGAAACTTAGACTTCACGTAGCTTTTCTGCAGAAATATGAGGTATCGGCTCCTTGGAAGCCTTGAAAGTCTGTGTCTGATTTAGGTAGTCATGTACCGGACATGACTGCGTAATTTGGCATCTGTTTATCTATCACCTTTTTCGTGCTTTTTGTACCTGTAATCTAACAGCATGCTCGTGTTTCCTCTTCATGTCGTTGATGTGCCAGGCCACTCTCTGCATGGTTTCTATGGCTTCCTGCACAACCTCGTACGTCTCTGTGTCCTTCTCCATGTGGTTGGCTATCTCCTGCACAGACACACACAAACACTCAGAGTAAGTATTTGCACATTCTGCTTGCATGTGCACTTACACACTATGTGCATGCATGTTCATGAAAGGGCTTCACTTCCAGGTGTGTATTTTTGCATATGAGCTTATGCATACAATGCATGCGAGCGGTGTGCCTATACAGGAAGATGCATACTGAGTACCATATGTCCAAACATTTGGCCTCTCCAGTGGAGACTGTCACTGGGAGCTGATCCAGAAATGCTGTTACTTAACCGTAGCACCATTCATTTGTATGGCCATAGATAAAACATTACTGCCTGCTGACATGTTTGTGCTCGTTCTAGCATTTCTGTAGGCAAAGAGTGATTGTATGCATGTGTTTAAACAAGACAACGCAGACAAACGTACATGCAGCAGTAGGTGGTACTTGAGGATCCTCTGCACCGGCTTGAGCAGGTAGGAGCCCAGGGGCAAGGAGTGCCGCAGAGATTCCTGGCGCTCGCGGAAAAACTTGGCCAACACCTTGTTCCTCATGCATTCTGTTAGCACAGCCACCGACCTGTGGAGACAAAACAGAGCAAATAAGATATCAGGGCTTTGTAGTAAACTATAATTTGACAGTAATGACAAATAGGAGCTGTGATGCATGTGCAGACAGCCTATACAATACTGACAGAGAAAAAAACACCCTGTTTTACAGAAAGTATAACAGTTTTTAGTGAACTTTAGGCATCTTCTTAGCATATTTAACCTTCTATATGCTTTTTGTTAAAATCTATTTAGTAAGACGCTAATGGAACAAGATAAAGTACATGATTCTAAATATTACAAGTCCATATATTTTCTTAATACTCACATTTAACTTGCATATCATCATTAAATTCTAATTATGTTAAAATCTTTGATTTATCCACATTACTGTCCTTGTAAGGGAAACTTCTTCTTCATGGAAAGATTGTTTTACATCCTTTCTATTTTCTGTCTTAATCTTAAATTGCCTGGTTTCCTACACTGTAAAAAATGCTTTTATTTGAAGTGTAAGCTACTTCTAGAAGAGTGTAAGTTATGCAGCTGAATGAAAACGGTTAAAAGAACAGCTTGTAGGAATAAATGATCAATTAATTAGTAGAAGAGCTCAGAAAGCTGAGGCATACATCACTACAACCTTCTTCCTGATCAACTTCTAGGAGACTTTAACACCAGCTGTATTCACTGTTGCATACTGTGGACCGTTAACCCTCCTCCTCTACTACTCCACTGTCAGATTTTTGACTCTCCAAGTTCAGCTTTATGTTTCCTCTCACTTTGTTAAATGCAGAAATCTCTTCTTGCAGCTTTTGTTGAGCAAACTTGACAGCCTGACTGTATTCACGTCCCTCTGTTTTCACCATGCTGCTATGGCAATTAGTAAATATGACATCATGTGTTTCGGTGGAAGTAAAATAATTAGGTGTTTCATCATTACACAGACAGCCTGATAATTATTTACATGGGTTTCTAGCTGAGACCTGCCTCTGTTTGTCAAAATGTGCAGCCGCGTCATACTTAATCGGCTTTCAGTGGAAGTCAGTGCATGTGATATTATTTATGCTGAATTACAATGTCCTTGTTATCTTGTTACTTTCAGTGCCACTGAACTCAAGGTCCATTGATTGCTTATTGGTCAAACACAGATTTCTTATTTTTTCTTGCTAGACAACATAAATTGATTATTGGTACATATTACACCAGAGGAGTCAGATCTGCTGGTAACTGGAGCTGCTGTACTTATTGACCTACCGTGGAAGAAAGAGCCTTTTTCACCAACAAGTGTAGGCTGTGTGTGTGTGTGTGTGTCCATGCATACAGATAGAGAGGAAAAAATGACAGTTGCCCAAAACTTGCTTTTAGTCTATTTATGTGTGTGTGAGTGTGTGAGCGCATGCATGTGCATGTCTGCATGTCTGAATTCCAGCAAAGCTCCACACAGGCCTCACATTGTTCTGGAGGAAACCCGACCCTGGAGCCCAGCATGACCATGATACATCTGCAGCCTGTATGTGTGTGTGTGTGTGTGTGTGTGTATTTGTGTGTCATATGTGTACGTTGGTGTGTGTCTGTCGTGTGTGACCTTGGTAGGGGGTCACCAGCTGTGGTGTGGATGTGGGAGACGGTCTATCTCAAACAGCTGACAATAGCCCCTTTACAGACACACACTCACAAACACACATACACACGCACAATCAGCATTCAATTAGTGAATGGTGTGTTTTGTTCCCCACGTGCCTTTCTTATCACACACTTTGACTGAAAAATGGTAGCTGGGGGAGAAGGTGTGTTTGGTAGGTGCAGTTTATCTTGGCATCAAGAAAAGGCTCCGGTTTCAGCCCATTAAATCTCACACAGTACACACACTGACAAACAAAAAACTCCACGAAACTCCTCCCTGGTGATCCACATAAGCGTCCCGAGGGGCCTGCACTCGCCCAGCTTAATAAAACATTAACAGTGTTAGCTGTGATAAGATGACACCTATAATACCCCATCTGTCAGTGGGTGAGCTGTTACTCTGTCAATACACCGCAAATAAAAGAAAAGCAGGATAAAAAATGGGGCACTCAGGAGCGAGGGAGTTAGACCCTGAGGCATAACTGAAGGTAGACACTTTGACTCCTGCTGAAGCACCTTCTATGGAGCGCGTCAGTTTATCAGGGCGAGGAAAAAAAGGGTAAGGCATTGATCCGCATGCACAATAGAGATATGTGAGACTCTGGGAAGACGGTGTGTGGAGATGAGATCAAGATTAGATGACAATGACAACAGGGTGACGGTTTTTATACAGTCAAATGAATGAGAGCGTCTTACCGTGGGTAGTTGGTGCAGTACTGAGTGTAAATGTGGAATTCTTCACTCTGAAAAAGACAAAAAGGATTCATGACTTGATGCATTCAAGGGATAAAAACAAGAGAAATACACAACATGTAGTCATGTCAGGTAACACAAAAGAGTGTTGTCAGATTTGCTGGTAAAAACAAGTGTAAAATGAGAGGTAAGCGCCTTCAACCTGTTTGATCTTCCCTTAGAATTGTAAGATTACATGTTTACTGTATGCTAGAAGCTGCGTTAAGTGACAACTATAGACTCTATACACTATAAACAACTTGGTTCCGCCTCCCGCCTGTATATGGATTTGAAGCCAAAAAGCTCTCTGTATTTCCGGGATTTTTCTTCATTTCCTGAAACCAACACTGCGCAGTAACATTGTGCACATTCGGCGGGAGAGTCGTCGAGAGTTGCTGTGATGCTGTGATGACATGTCAACATCACAAGCAGGGGGGAGAAAAATTTATGTCCTGTGTAATAAATTTCTAAAGTTTGTCCACAGCTCCATTAGCTTTGTTGGCGAAGGCAGGATTTATGACCTATACTGCAGCCCATCAACAGAGGGGCGCTGTTCTCAGAGTGGCTTCACACAGCAAGGAGGCAGACGCTGTCCATTCTATATACAGACTATAATGACAACACTAACTTGGATATTATCCCTCTCTATAAAAGCCTCTTTCACACAAGAATTCACCCCTGAACATTTCCTAACACTGTCCAAGTGGGATTATCAGTGAATACAAAAGTCTCTATCTGTTTCTCAAGACTTCAAGTTGATCACAGAGTGCAGTGGAGTTTCGCAGCTCAAGGAAGAACATTTAGAACATTTACTTCATGGAAATGCAATCAGAGTTCTTGCGTATCTTGTACGTGGACTGCACACACAGTAGTTCCTCTGCCTTAGCGTCTAGGTTTAATTGCATTTCTATGAAGAAATAATCATACATTTTCCACTGCACTCGGTGACCGACTCGTCAGGGCTCCCCCACAAGTGGCTGCTGGAGGAGAGTGGGTGAGTTGTGTTTGGTCTCTTTGCTAAAGAAACCAGGCAAAGCTAAAAAGATGTTTGATGGCTCGTACTATGGTTGGGACCCTATATGTACTGTTGATGAAGTTAGGTGCTGTTCTGAGCATTATTTGTGGCTACAAGTGGCTATTTGGTTGAGGTTTGTACATGGTGACGTAGACCGCTGTGTATTTCTATCATGCGGTCATTGCTGAAGTTGGTATAACTAGAGAAGCAAGCAGTCGTCAACACTCATCTCTCGAGGGGGTGTCTAACTTGGTGTTACGGCGTGTTTGACCATAACTTTAATGTACCCCGAAATATCCCTTTTACTCAACCTTTTCTCCCCAGCCTTCCAGTTAAGAGTATGAAATTCAGAAAAAGGTACCAGAACAATTCGTCTAAAGTTGTGTCTGCCCAGTCTGGCTGGTCACTTAAGGGTGTGAAGTGAGGAGGCTTTCATAGTTGACCACTATTTTTCTTTAATGGATGGTTATGATGTAGTGAGGATGAAAGATTGTTAAAACATGATGTTGTTAGCCTGACATACAGGTGCATCTCAACAAACAAGAATATTGTGAAAAAGCTCAATAGTTTCCACCTGTTACATAAAAGGGGGGCCTCAACCAGGTATCGAATGAACCAGAGTGTGAACACAGCAGGTAATATACTGGAACATTAATCCCAAGCAGGTGCTTGTCTTATTGTGTTTGTGTTAAAGAAATGTCCTCACACGTGTTGCAGTGATATAACCACTGACCGTTACCGGACTCCTCTCTTTGTACTCCTTCACTCCTAACCCAGCCAACCCTGCACGAGCTGGGATTGAACAGAAAACTTTCCAACCTACAAAAGACCAACTCTACAAACTACCACTAAACTGGACCATCCCATATAGTAAGGTATTAAAGAGAAAGCTTTGACCTAGGGCTGCATGATTTTGGCCAAAAATAGAATCCAGATTTTTTCCTCTGAAAACTCAATTTTTGATTTTAATCATTTATTTAGTGACAACTTCACCAAACTTCACTGATAAAAAGTTTTCCTATCATCTCTTCAAACTAAACCACTGAAAACAATGTAGTGCATATGCCAAGCCAGTAAGTGGCACTGTAACGCTGCCCAGGAAATGCACAAAAGACAGAAGAAGAATAAAAAGTATTCATATAAAGGTTGTTTTTGTTTACCGATTTAAGCACTCTCGTACCTGTTTTCAAAAAGTACAGTTTACAGTCACCTGAAACACCGCTGATTCTGGAAGCCTGATAGAGAGGAATATTGGTTTGACGATTTTGATCTTCTTTACATCGTCATAATCAAATAATGATTTAAAATTGATTAATCATGTAGCCCTTGACCTTTGTTTGGCAGTTCTTCTGAAACACTTAATCTCAAAGTTGTCCGAGCAGAGAATTATACCGACTAACTGACTTGTCCAAAGTTGAGATAACAGCCAAAGAACCATCAAAACTAGGGGCAACAGAGTGACACTTTGGCTAAGCTGTGCTCCCCTGTGTAAAGTGGCTACAGTCCAGACAGCAGGGGCCTGTTCTACGAAGCAGGTTCAACTTAGCGAGGTAGGCTTGGAGCTACCTCGCTCAACTTAGCGCGGTAGCCAGCGGTCTCGCTACACGGTTTTACGACGCTGGTTATCAACCTCATAAGTGGATCCAGCTCTGCTATGAGCGCGTGCACAGATATAAGGCGGAGCCCGCCGCATCTGACCAATCGCGAACATGGATCAGTCTGGAGCGTCAGAGCAGGCTGGAGAGTGAAGGACCGCGGACTTTACAAACGAGGAACAGGAGACGATCATGAGAAAGTATGAAGAATTGAAAGCTATCATAAACCTCAAAAGCAACACCGTCGCCGCTACAAAAGCACGGAGGGAATGCTGGCAGAAAAGTAATCTTTGATGCCATTATCACCCTGAAATAGCGCTGTTCAACATGCGCTTTTAACTAAGGTGACAGTCCCCGAATTGGATGATCTGTCCCCGGATAAAGCTGTCCCCGAAAATGTCCCTGATTTAAGCGTTTCATGAATGAGAACAAGAATGTTGCATGTGGGCAAGAACAAAGGTTGTTACAGTGGGTAGGAGGCACAAGTAAGCAGTCCTGAACAACAGTATTTACTGCGTTATTATAAGGGGCGTGCGCTGCTACTAAATAGTACCGAGATGTTGTCTGTGATCGCACAGCCCATGCCCATTCATTCCCAAGATGAATCATTCATTTGTTCATTCCTATCGTGTTTACATGTTTTGTGTAATATGTCGGCCATATAAGCCTTTCATAAAGGTGGTCATCCGGAGAAAACTCTCCCTGAAAACTCTCGGGAGCCGGAGTGCTCCTCCTCGGACATTGCGAGCACCGAGGTCTACAGGATCCTCCAAGAACGGACAAGCCGTTTTTCGAGAGAGCTCATTGGTCAGTGGGCGGGGTTTTTATACTCGGTGAGTTCAATCTGGAACTTAACCTGCCCCGGAGCAGTTTAGCCGTTCAGCGTATGTTGCTATGGAGACTCGCCTCGCTAAGAGGTGAACCCGCGTCGTAGAACAGGAAACCCCGAACTTATCCTCAAAGTTACCTTGCTAAGCAGTAATCCTGCTTCGTAGAACAGGCCCCAGGTCTGATTCCAGCCTGCAGCCCCTTTTCCACATGTTGCTTCCCACTCTCTATGCTCTGTCTAAATGTTTCATGGTTTTCAGAGTGTGGCTAACACTAGCAGAGCCAGCACCAGCAGACCTTGCTGCTCTGCAGGTCAGTTGCTCTAATCGAGAGGTAAAATGCCAGTTTAACCTGACGTAACCTACACACAACTTTATTTCCACTATCTCGATGGGAATACTGCCAAACTGTGTCAAAATGCCATTTGTCATCTGTTTTTGTTTTTAATCTGATCATTATAGCATTACACCAGTAGCTCCTCCGAGTGGTCTTTTTTGCACCACACTAAGAGGACACTGAATACAGAAAACACAGGAGGATAGGGAAATTAGGACCACGCATGCAATAAAATTGTGTTTTTCCCACTGAACATCAGGTCTGTATTAATTTGAGTCTCAGTAAACACCATTGTCTACTTGTCTGTTTGAGGATTTATTTTAACAGTTTTCTCAAGCATTGTGACAAAGACAAAACTCGTGGGAGAGTTGATGATCAGAAAGCCGGATTAAATCTAAATCAAGTTTTGAGTGCCTGCTAATAACTTTCAGATCATGAGAAAATGATGAGAACACAACCGATCTGTGAAACAGAAAAGACAAACATACAAAGCTGAAGGTCAGCATGTGTCTTCTCTGTCACTGTTGCATTGAATCAGGAGGGACTCGGTGCAGTTTTAGAGGCTGGCTGGTTATTTCATGTTTATGGCTCTGCACACCAAGAGCCCTCAGACAAGGGAACCCACTCTACTCCATCACTTCTAATTGAAAGTCAACCCTGTAGCTAATAATTAGTCTGTGCCCTGTCCTTTAAGTCTCTGCAGGATAAAATATCCCCTCATATTTCATTGCTGACCCTTTAATTGAGACTTTTCCCACCTTGCATACTCCTCTGAACATCACAGCCATCAAATGGGGTATAACTCAATCTTTTCTCCTCATCTTCATCTTCTTTTGTCTACACTTCAGTTTACAATTTCTTGTACTTCTTCTCTTTTCTTGAATTTTTCTGTCCGTCTTTCCCTCTCTGAGACCTGGAGATGAACCCACCGCTGTTGCATAATGCGAGGGTTTAATTAAACTCTATTTGTGTCCATAAACACTTGGGGGTCACAGGATGTGGACAGCTATCAGGAAGCAGCTCCGTAAACATCGAGGCAGATGGCAGAAGTATGTCCTGGTTCAAAATGTACTAAAATACACAAATGTGGAGAGAGGTGTACACTCACATTTGTTTTCCAACATGTTATGAATAGAAAGCTTTCACTCTGCAGTGTGAAGAGTGTGTGTTCGTGTTTATTTCTCGCAGTGGGTAATTATACATTAACAATTCAAGCTACTGCAAACAATTTAACGTAACTGCAGGAGCACAAACAGTGCAACCCGTCAGAATTTACTGCACATAGGAACACACACATGCACGCTGAAACGCCGACAGACAGACTCTTATGATTTGTTAGCCTGAGGTGCTCTGTGGGAACAGTCCTAAATTGAAGAGCAGAGCTCTCCTCCTCCTCCTCGTCTCCAGCAGTCTGCCGCCACAGACCAGACCTAAACACAACCAGATGTGCCATCATCGATTTCCAGTGACATTCACTCACACACTCCTAATACACACTCTTAATAAGGCTGTGGACTTTGAAAAGTGAAACCACAAAATACATAAATGCTTCTATGGAGTAAGAAATTGTGCCGAGCATGCATGTCTGCACAGGGACTTTGAACCTCACCATAAATAACCCAGACCTATAACATATACTTCCCTTTTAGAAACATATACAAGCTACATTTCATCTTGTAACCATCAGTTTTGATGCGACATGAGAGTCTTGAACTCTCTAAGCTGGCTCCTTCATGTAATTCACTTCATCACTTTTAAGATTATCAAGATAGAAGATTGGCCTTTTTTTGACTCCAAAAAAACAACACAGTGGACCAAAGTTGACTGACTAGCTTGTGACTTTGACCACTAGACGGTGCTGTAGGCCATAGGCAACTAGTCAAAATAGTTAATAACTAATAAACACAGGGTTGGCTGACTTTGACTCTTGCTTGTGGATTGAGGTTGATTTTTGTTCAGGAGAGCTGCTCTGATCTTTCACTTTTTTATTTCTTCAGATAAAATGTGAGTCTGAGAACTGTGACATGTTACAGTGAAATACACCTGAACCCTTCTGACTGTGTTTTTCACAAGGGTAGATGTTGACTTCTACTTTGAAAAACTGGTAAAAAAAACAATATGCATGAAATCTCTACCTTGCGCCACCACCCGCTGATCATTCCAATGCAAAAGTAATAAACATGCGTCTTTGTTTGCTACTGTGATCTGTCAAGACTTGACCGCTCACACTGAGTCATCAGGTGAGCTTTGACACGTCAGATTACTCGGGGTAAAAACAGAAACTACAGATCTTGTTGTAATTGTGCTCGCCGTGCTTCATCAGCATGTAGCAGCACATAAAACACTTGAGAGGCTTACTCAACACATCGCACAGTACAGATTCAGTGGAACAGAGAGGAACACCAGGACATATAGCCAATTATCTCAGAGAGAAAGGGGGAGATTTATAACTCCATCTGTCTCCTCTTCAAATGCTGTGCTGGGTTGTGAGTCTTGGCTGCTCAGGCTGCAGGAGAATTAGCTACAAGTGTGTGTGTGTCAGATAGTGAAAATGCAGGCTTTGTGGTTTTTTCCAATGCCTTAGCAACCATGACTAACCTTCAGCAACACAAAAGGCCTCTGGTTACTGTTCTGGTTATAACCCATTTACCAGAAGTCTGCTTGTTAAACGATGAAGACACACACACACACTCCCACACAGACACATATGAATGTGAGTCCTTGGAAGTCTCAATTTGAGGAGGGGGCGCCATGGTCAGTGGTGACTAAATGTTTCCAGGCATTTGGTTTGTGCTCTATTGAAACCACTCATCGACGATTGTATGGACGTGTATAAACACTTGAACAGATTCCTCACTGGAAGAAAAGCAAAACCAGAACAGAAAAAAAAAACAGTTATTTTTAGTTTCTTCTGAATAACGATGTACTAATCTGATACTTCTGTCTGGAAAACAGGCAGACAAACATGTCACTCACTCTACTTTTGGAGATTTGGTGCATTTGTGTTTCATTTGCACAGAGGGGGATGACAAACAGCATCAAAAAAGTCACGTTTTCTTTGCAGCACTGCTGTTTCACATAATGCATGCTCCAGCTCTCAGCAATTGCATATATGAATCCTTCAGATGCATCTTTTCCTTGTGTCATGTTCTCTCCCACCAAAGATGCATGGACAGATTCAAGAACATATAAAATAAGGGATATGTTTAAGGAGACAGGACACATTTTTTTGAAAAACCAGAAGTCTGGAGAAACTGGAGGGTCACATAATGTCCATTTGACCTTTTTCATAACAGTGACAGCTGACAATCACTGATCAGCTGTCAGTTCACTATAAAAGCTGATTCTTGCTGTACACATGCCCACTACATTAATTCTAATTACATATATAGAATATATTTTTCGTTTGTTTTTTCATTTTTGTTAATATGATCAGACAGGCAATTACAGTCATGGTTGTTTTTTTTTAAATTTTTTATATATATTGTCTATAAATCATATTCACTGACAAGCTTTAACATACAATACTACTAATACTACCGTTTGTTCCTCTCAGCTACATTGTTATACTGCATTAATATTTATATGATAAAAATATAACAAAGAACCTCCTCACACAACTTTTAGACTTCCGATCAGTTTCTTGTGCCAGTATCAAATGATGCAGATTTTTAAGCCAAACTGGACAAGAACGAAAAAACCTTAAGGAAAAACTACAATCCCACGAAATCCTAAAGAGAATCTGCATCTACTGAGGAAAATGAGTGTGAGGTAATTAAAGATTTAAGTACTCCTAGTTTGGGACTTAGATGTCAATTTTGGGATAAAATGGACCAAACAAACAGAAAAAAAGAAAAAAAAAATCTGTCACTTTTTTTGTGTTAAAGCTGCTGTGAGGAGTTTTTATCTTGCTATGAAACAGACTGGCATTAATATTGATGCCTCTTGATGGCTAACAAAGGCAAAGCATAGCGACAGGGATGAGGTTGATTCTGTCTACAGTAGTATTTTTGATGTCAAAAAATTACTAACATGGGTAGGTGTAAGATAATTTAATTAACTGCAAGCTGCCAAAAAAAGCTGGTTTTAAATTTACAGTAAAATGATAACAAGATATTTATTAGAGGACACTACCTCTGCATGCACAGACACCCATTTGTCCAAAAGGGGGCACCAAATTCAACACAGACTAAAGTTTCCTACCAGGGCTTTAAATCATGGCCAGTCAGAACTCACCTAAACAAGCTGTTGACTAACGATACCACGTAAATGAGCTGATTTAAATTCACTATCTAACTTATTTTAAATGCTAATTGATATTGTCTTAAATACAACAGCATGGTAGAGGTGATTACGGCTCTACCAGAGAGATAATGAAGGGTGTATGGTTCAAAGAACAGCTGTTTAAACTTTATTTTAGGGGCGAAAAGTTACAGGCAGACATTTCAAAAGTTGATCCTCACTTCCAAGCTAGCTAACCCAGTCTAACCTCTGTCTAAACCGCACAGTAAATCCCATGAGGGTGTTTTTTAGTTGCATAATCCGAGTCCTAAAAGTTACAGATTGGAAATAAACAAGAGGATGTCCTTTTCTGATTGGGACATCATTCGAGATAATCCCAAACCAGCAACAAGTGTGACATGAATCAGTCGGTGAAGAAGTGTCATGATTCTGGTTTGTTTATGGATTCCAGTTAATTATTCAGAGTGCTACTGTGGGAGGCTATAAAACTGATGTGTCTCAGCAACAGCTGCTGTATTTAGGGTGTCTGTGACGCTGACATGACTTGTGTTTTTTTATAAACATGGTCAGACAGTTGCTCTGTGGTATTGGGTGTAATTGCAGTCGGGTAGGGAGGGAATGTGAGGGCTTTTAGAGGAAGTGCTGGTATGCAGCGCACTACCATGGGACATAATCATGTTTTTTTCTCTTCTTGTTTAGGGGGATGGACAGGCAGGAGCAGGAGTGGAGTAAATGCATGAAAAAAGGAGCAGTGATACCGTGACCAGAGTTGCTGAGTCCAGTTTTTCTTGATGAAGCCCTGCTATTATCCCCCTGCAGTAAAAAAAGGTGATTGCATATCTGAACAGCCCTTAAAATTCCCCCATACTTGTCACTCCTCTCTACCCTCCTGTTGCTCTTTATATGGACATTCCTACCTCTGAAATCTTGCTACTAACTTCAATAAACTCTACTGGCTTCAAGCAGCGTCTTCATCTGATCTTTGTTTACTTCCCTCTCATGATGGAGCATTACCTGTTTCTCATTTTTAAGGTCTGTGTGTGCGTGTGCATGGTTGTGTGTGTGTGAAGCAGCTGTTTGGACAAGTTTAAACAGGGGGAAGGAAGGAAGGAAGAGTGTGCATGTGGGCAGATAGACAGACAGTGGTGGGTAGAAGTAGAAGAACAGCGATGTAACAGCACTCCTCAACAGAGATAAAGTCTGAAAGTCCTGATGTCTGAAGAACAAAATCAAAGCTGTTCATTCTTCAGATCCTTAATCAAAGTTTAGCAACTTTTATCTGACACAGTCTGGTTATTTCAAGATCACAAATTACAGTACTTCTGATCCAGCTTAAAGCACCTGTAAAGAACTTTTGGTTTGTTTGAAATTTGGCGCCCCCTGTGGACAAAGAATTCATTGCTTCTCAATGCTTGAGTAGAGTTTAAAATCTTACCCTGCTGACTTTTGCCAGTCAAATTTATTATTTATTGTAAATGTTTTACATGGACATTGCAAAAACTGGGCTGGTTCTTCAGCCGCCTGGTTGACACCGACCTCCTCGCGCTGGTTTCATCCATTAAAACACAGCTAATAAAAAATTGTCAATCTTGTAGCTAAAGGTCTTGTTTGATTTTGGACGTTATGAAAAGACATCAAAATCTGGTTATAGAGGTGTGGTCATGGGAAGGAAGAAGAGCAAGAGCAGTGTAAAGGATGTCATTGGTTACCTTGGATACGAAGCACTCTGCGATGCCCACAGGGTCGGCGTTGCACTTCTCAAGATCATGAAGAAGGTCCCTGAAAAAAAAAACAGAGCTCAAAATATTTATTCCATGATCTCTTCAGTCACAAAGAGCAACTGTTTTTCTAATCATTGAATTTCAATAGCAAGAGTCACCCTGGTTACAGAAACTAGGTGTAAGGGCATTTGGCTGCAAACAATTAAGAAACTTCCATGAATTCAAACAGGGAGCTCCTGTGTGTCAGACAGTGTGCACTGACTGTGTGCGTGTTTGTGTGTGTAAGTGCACACTGTGACAAAAAGGGCTGCTGCTGAAGTTATTGTTTCATGGTTAAAGCATGAGGTCATTGTGACCGCTTTAGTCTGCTTTTATGCTTGGTTGTACTGGCCAGTTTGAGAGGGAGTGACAGCTGAGAAATGAAGAGGTGGGAGAAAAAGGAGTGTGTGTCTCCAGACCACCGTGGCTGATGCTCAGCCAACCGTTTAGTCTGGATACACACAACACACACACACACACGTACAAACACAGTTACGAGCAGTGCCAGAGGACAAAAATATGCAGACAGGGACTTATTACATGTACACACACCTGACTGCAACAACAACAACGCCCTTTTCACAAATTGACAGGTGGTTTGGCCTAGTTTTACTGTTCATATGACTGGTTTTTATTGTTGTTGCACTTGACAGAAAAGAGTCAATTTATCAGACATTTTAGTCTGGACAGGCAAAAGAGGAGTGACCTAAAAAAGCAGGCATCATACCTGTCTAATCATTAAAATGCTGTATTAAATGTGGCATAGGTCTTAGTTCTGTTGCTCTGTGTTGTACCTGTTGAAGTGGTAGATGTCCTGGATGTTGCCGAACAGAGAGCCTCTATCTTCAGAGCTCAGAGCCAGACGAGACTGGTTACTGATAGACTCCAAGTAGTCCTGTACAGAGAGAAAAAAAGACACAGACCTTGTAAGAGCTACAGGACTGACTTTTTGATTGGCAGAAGTTTTGGTACGAACACACACTTGATTGTGACAGACCCCACTCACTGTGACTCCTACAGACTTTGAAACAGTGGGTTTAAAAGCACAAAGTCCTCCTGGGGTGACTTGATTATTCTTTTAAGTGTTAATGCTGGAATAACAATGATAATTTAAGGGCTGTTTAATGAGTCATCATGCGAAAGCTTTAGCAGTATAAACTATTACAGAGCGACTTCTGACTTTCAAAGATAGTCATTTCTTAAGACCCGCTCTGATGAAAACCCTGTTTTTCTTGTTGTCTACATGTTCATATGGCATTTTTCTAGAGGCCGTATCATGAGAAAACCAAATGTGAAACTAAATTCCTGAGTTTTTCTGCATTCAAATCGCTGTAAATCTCTGGCAGACCCAAATGGCAGGTTCAGACACAGTGAGTTTTCCTACATAGCAAATCCAAGCTCCGCCCCCAAAACCCTGCTATGCAGGCCAGACTTGCATACTTGGGAACAAGCATGTGCGTTAGCAGATTGTAATGCTCATAAGAAAGCTAATTATGATAATAACTTTCATTCTGTCCCCAAAGACATTTGTGTCCAAGAGCTGAATAGCTCCTTTGTTACCTGCTTCTTTTACTACTACACCGGCAATATTAGGCTACAAGCTAGCGTAAAGAGGAGTGGGTAGAGTAGCGCTGTCACCGCCCAAATTGCTAATGAGCTACTGGATCTCTGCAGAAGAAAAGTCTTTGAAAATGACACAGGTAATGTGATTTTGGCTAAAAACTTCCTAATCACAACTTAAAATCCCACTAATAACACTTTGAGAAGTAAAAGAAAAACGATTGGAGTGTGACTTTAAACACTTCTACCCAGTGTAAAAAAAAATTCTCTAAAGCTTGTGTTAAAAATTCCATGGAGTGTATTTTTTAACAAAGCAAAATACGGTGAATTTCAATTATGCTGCTTATGGGAAAATAACTTAAAAATGGATGAAATATACATACATGAGGAATCTTAAACCTCCATCTGTCACAATGGTAACTCAGTGCTCTTAAACTATCTTAACTTTCACCATAGACACTGAAAAAACTACCATGGTGATCAAAATAAACCCTCTCTTATTCATAACTTTAGGTATTTTTTAATTTTAGAGAGACAAAACAAACAAAAAGATGGATTGACATCACTGCCAAGGCCAGGTGTATTAAAAAGCTGACATCAGCCCATTGGTCTTATCTTTGTATGATTGTTGTTTTATGTAAACAGCCTGATAAGGATATGAGACAGGTCATCAGGTTTAGTGTCAATAAATCCTAAAGTCACAGGAATGCTGAGAAACGCAGGTTTTAACATGGCTCTTTGTTAAAAAAACAGGTATAAGTTAATTTAAGGGGATTTTGCTCTCTGGCTCTTATCACAGGCTTCATCACTGTCGTTAGTTGGAGGCGCTGATACAGCAGCGGCCTCAGGACTCAGTCACGCCTGTAAGAGGGAAAGTGAAAGCCAGAGAGAGGACACTAGTTCAGGAGAAAGGGACAGAGGTCCTGGCTGTGTTTACTGAATACATTCATGCAGGTTTAGAAAGACTCAGCTGTATTCTTAATGGGAATACTGAAAGTGGAGACATTTCATGTCTCTACATGGGTGTGCAAAGTAACAGCTGCAGCGTAAATCCGGAGTACTTGTATCAGAGCACCCCTGAGTTTGTTGCTCATTTTTCTCTCCAGGTGTCATTATTTTTTATTGTGATATGTTGTTTGCGTTTATTGAAAATTTTGGCCGTCTCCAGCCAAAAAATCTGAATCTGACTGTAGACTGTAGGGCTGGGCATTAAACCGAAAATTTACTGATATTGAAATTTGTAACAATAACCATCATTATTTTGCCCATGTCAATATATTCAGTGTAAAAAAAATAAATAAAAGTTGGTTTTGGATGTGTGTAGGTAGGCTGTGGTCTAATTTCCCTTTAAGACGCTGTCATACGTCGAAGACATGACTCCACCCCATCCAGTCCATAACAAAGAGGGAAAAACAGATGAGGAGATGGAGGACGGTTCAAAAGTTATAGCAGCTGGAGCGGCGGCTGAAGTAGACGAAGTTAATGTGGGAGGGGTTGAGCAGCTTGTGGAGTAGTTGCAGTGAACTGTTCAATATATCATGAAATTGATTTGAGGCCATATCGCCCAGCCCTAGAAGACAGTTAACAGAAATGTCTCTAAAACTCTGTTTCTGCCTGTGAAGCAAATCTAAAACACAGATCCAGAAGAAACACCTGTACACACCTCACATGTCCACCAGATTATGTCAACCATCAACAGCCGTATTTCAGCTTGAAACAAGGAGCGGGTATGGATAGGGGTTAGGAAAGATCTTAATGGTGGTGCGGTAACAGTTGAGTAAACTGAGCAGGACCAGACAACACAGAACTGAACGTGCACATACACACACACACACTACACACTGTGTTTCTGGAGCAATCAAAGAGGAAAGAGAGACTCTGTTTGCTTTATTTCTGTTGCATCACTGTGGTTTCTGTTCCAGGTAATGTTTTATGTATTTATCCATCATTATCATTACAAAAGCCAAGCCTGAGTGGTCCATTAAAACATGTTAAATAATGGGCGCTGAAAAAGGAGACTCTGATCTCATCTCAAATGAAAAATGAAGAGAATGCCGGCCATCTTGAATGTTTAAGGGTTTGAGAGCTTCAAGCCCTGATTTTGTTTTTCAGGAATTTGGCGTTACACAAGACGACTAATGGGCATGTTGGTGGTTATGTCAGGGGTCATGTTGTGGGGTCATGTTTAGATTTTGTCAACCATCAGCGGTGATGTGTAATGCGATGCTTTATTAGCCGCGGGGTCATGGATTTGACCTGGCCTGAAAGATTCACTCATCACACCCAGCTGACAAGGATCCACACACACCTCCAGGCTCACTCCCCACTCAGCATCGGTCATGACACGCACAAACTTGATACCTGCTCGTGTTAACCATTAACACTAAACAAATTCCTCACTCTGCATCCTAGTAGGACGTCATACCTCCAGATAAAACCAAGTGCAAACACCAGAATGCTAAAGTGGTGCTTTAAGTTTATCTCCAAACTCACGGTCAGCTTCAATTTGCTGTGGCCATGTGGTCCGGGTCACAGGGCGGAAAAGGGTGAGATGAGAGGAAGAGGTGGAGGGACAGAAAGATCAGAGCTGTGTGTTTGAGGCTGTTTGTGGGTGACCAAGGGAGGGGTGATCACACCCAAACAACAATGCTAAATTTACATGCAAAAATGTACAGGTCCCCCAAAAGACACAAACAGAAGAAAACAGAGGCAGAGGAAGAAAACCGTTCAACCAGTGTGAGAAAAACACTCCGAATAAAGCTCAAAATGGCACAAATGGCTCAACCGGTTGGTATTTACTATGAAAACAACAGATGTTTCCACAGGGAGATAAAAAGCAAAGAACAGGCTGGCCATATTTAGTTTGGTTTAGTTTAGTCTTTTTTCCCAGCTGTGCATCTATTTTCAAATTCGTCAAGATTTACTGCTCTGATTATTTCCTTTCGGCATGAATGCAGGAAAATGTACAGTGGCCGATGAGAGCTGATAAATTAACAGCTGAACCAAACAAGCTTCATCAGGAGAGAAGTGCTGCAACAGCAAAAACTGCACAACTCAAAAAACACATGCATCAGTCCAAAAAAGCTGCAAATAAAAAAAAAGTGCTGCAAAAAGCTGAAACAGCTGCATATGATGGAGTATTAGGGCCAAATTAGGACAAAATAAAATTAAGACTCAGCGATTAAAGTTTTCTACTTAAGAGAATAGAGTCATTACTAACAAGAATAAAGTCATAAAGTTTTTACTAACGATGATAAAGTCATAAAAAGTCATTACAAACAAAAATAAAGTCATTTCTAAGAAGAATAAAGTCGTAATAAAAGTTAATACTAACGAAAATAGAGTCTTTTAACAAAGTCATTACTAACAGGAATAAAGTCATAATAAACTCAATACTAACAAGAATTAAGTTGTAATAAAGTTATTACTAATGAAAATAGTCATAATAAAGTTAATACCAATGAGAATAAAGATGTAATAATGTTATTACCTAAGTGAATAAAGTCATTACTAATGAGAATAAAGCAGTAATGAAGTTCTTATATTCTTACCTGTTAGTTAAAATGACAGTTGTTGAAATGAGAGCAATGGAGCATTTCATTAAAATGTACTTCAATATACTTCAATACTTCAATATAGGTTTCTCAAACAAGGAGATACTTAATCTTTTTGCACATCAGAACCACATTATCATTAGTATTATAATGATTTTATTACGACTTTATTCTCATAAGTAATTACTTGATCATGAAGTCTTAATTTTTTTCTTAATGTGGCCCCAATGATATAAAACGAAAATGCAAGCAGCTGTAAATAACAATAAAAGCATTAAACAAGATTTTTACATGTGTTTTTTAAACTTTGTTGTTTCTGCAGTTGCGGCGTGTCTCTCTCCTAATAAAGATTGTTCAGACCACTGCAGATCGCTGGTCCTTGTAGGTCACTGTAATAATGACCTGTTGTAGCTACTGCAAAATTATACTGCACCCCCTGAGCTCACATTTCTGCTGTAAGTACACTAAAATCACACACACACACACACACACACACACACACACACACACACACACACACACACACACACACACACACACGATGGCACAGTGTGAGTGTAACTGTGTGTGGACTTCAACGCCATGCTGACAGATGAAACACAGGTGAGACCAGGGGAGTCTGGGTAAATATTTGTGTTAAGGCTGTCACACCCTCTTCTATTGCAGGAAGCAGCACAGGCTAAAGGACTATTGAAACACAGGGTTGCAGCAGGAGCCGCTTCAACAGGACAGTGCTGATAATAGCCGGGTCCAAGCTGGACTGAACTGTCATGTTAAAAGCTCTGTTCATCCAGATACAATCAGTGCAATCCATCCTCTGGGCACTCACTGGAACAGTCATTAAAAGGGTGAGGAAAGCCTAAATGCTTGAAGAATTAGCTGTCCAGCTCTGTAAGCGGGGTCTTCCAGGACTGGGTGGTCTGCAGAAGTCTAGAGGCAGGAGAGGGTTATTGAGCTCAGCTCTAAAGCTCTGTTCAGTGTTTCTGTAACCTACTTTAGATGTCGTTATCTCGGAGATAAATCCCTCAAAACTACCTTCCTCTCGCCTTTCCTTTTCCCCCTCACCTAAAGATGGGAGGACAGGAAGGAGGAGTAGGAGGGGATATGACATCGATCAGGGGTGACAGGTCAAAGCCACAAAATCCTCGAGCTTAATCCCACCATGTCTTCTGGGAAAATGAGTTTCCTGCTCTTTTTTGTCAACAGAATGAACTTTTTAACCCTGAATAACACACACCTATGCATACAAACACACACATGCACACACTGACCCATGGACCTGCAACCTAGAAAGGTGGGGGGATGCACTGCAAGGAAGGAGGATATGGAAAAAGTGGGCAAAACTCCAACACATGCATGCAAAATAAACACACATGCGAAATAAACTTAAATGCAAAACATGCATCACATGTGCGCACCATATTCAGCATCTATGATGTGAATTTTCAGTTTCATGGACAACCAAAAACATCTGAATAGCCAAACAAAGAGAAATGAGAGCAACCTTTGATTCGAACCAGTACACCCAGTCTTTAACAAAGCAGCTAAAGCTCTGACCAGAGGCGCTGTGTATCCTCGCAGTTCAAAGACGACCTCAGAGAAAGGAATGGATTTATCTAAGAGTGTGCATACAGTACTGTGGGTGTGTGCTTCAGAGGAACAGTTTTGAATGTGTGCCTGTGCCTGCAGCACAATGGCAGCGGTGTCGTGTATCCCGGCCAAACCCCACCTGTAAGCGCAGGTGACCTTATTGTGTCAGAGGTTTCCCAGCAGGCAATGAGCAGTGTGTGTCACGTGTGGGAGGAAAACCACAAAGACCTGAAGGGATGTGTGTTATCTGGTGATTTAAAGCCCCCTGTATTCCTCCTGCAAAGACCAAGGTCAAACAGGCGCTGGAATGAAACACATTTATGGTGTCCTTCTGCCTGGGCCTCAACTGGGTCCTCCAGAGGTTCAAACGTTTTCATTTTATAGACAGCCCAGAGGACAGCTGTGGAGGAGTCCAAAGTAACAAGCTACAATCAAAATTTCTAGCTATACCCACACTGGCATGGACTATCATTTCCTACCTTGCAGATTGTACAAGTTTGGACAATGAACTTCAATTTTAAAACATTACAAGTGAGATAAACATCAAAGATGCTACGCTACAAGCGGCAACTACAGACTAAGTAGGCTGAATCCTTCCTCACGTTCCTTGGCACGTCTGTTTTGTTGGGAACCCTTCTGCATCATCAGCAGGTATCTCAGGGTCAGAGTGTTTTCGCCCCTTAAACAGTACACCTAGCCTGAGTGGGGCTCCACAACCATCTTGAGCTAGACTCTACCATCGTGGCTATTTCCCTGGTGGCTTTCTTCAGCTGTTTTGGCTCCAAACCTACTCTCTTGAGGAAGTAGCACATTGATTTTGCTGGGAACCGACAGCAGCTGACCTCAATAAAATAAATGGTTGTGTGCCACCCTTGTGTGCCACGAAGAGTCACTTCGTCAATTAGGTATTGGTACTTGGCTTTTTTCAGATGGTGGGATGTGGCTAGCCTCTCCTCCCAGCGCATGGTAAATTCTGCCACTATGATGGTTTTTGTGCTAAATGTTAAATGTGTTGAATTCAACAACTTTCTTACATACTGGTGGAGCCATTTTTAACCATTCATTATTTTACCTATGTGGAGTGCACCAAAGAACATTTAAGGTGCCCACTAATTACTTCAGGTGTTGCGCACAAGAAGCCTTTTGTTTTTTGACCGCAGGCTGGCGGCTGGAATTTGAGTTGAATTCATTGGTTAATTGTGCAAAAGGAATAAAAGAATTGTCATAACCAAAAGAAGTTTTTGCCTACAGAACTTTGATTGTTATAAAGCAAATAACAAATGGACACTCAGTGGAAAAACAAAAATTAGCCAAGGCTGTGGGTGCATAACATGTGCATCACCACATATTAACTGGTTTGCTAAACATTTGATTGGTCAGAACCAAGTCGAAAAAGTTATTTCCTATTTCAGGTTATGAAACTGGGAGTAATGACATTGATCGGGGGTGTCTGGCCTACTTTGAGGCTTGTCGCAACCAATTAATTGTCCAAATAACCCACAAGTGTTCAGTGTCATTACGACTGCCTTCTTTTTTGGTCTGAGCCTCCCTAACCTAAATGGTAGACATTTAACATGTCTAATATTCACAATAAATGGAATAACTCCAAAAATCGTTGAGAGGAGCATGCTGGGAAGTGACAACAACCATTTTTGAGACAAGTGGAAGTTGAATATTGTCTCCTAGATACTGTGAGGAGTCTTAAACTGTCTGATAAGCAGACTGATGCCTCTTTATGGCTGTCAGCAACAAACAAGACCATCGGCAATGAGGTTGATAATCTCACTGTTGATATTTTTGTTGCTTGAAAACGGCTGTTGAAGGTTGATGTTTGACACTGGCTAGAAAATTGGGCTTTAAACTTCTTTCTACTGCAAATACTTACAAGAGATCCTCAAAATCAAGACAAATCCAAAGTTCCCTACAGTAACTTTAAAATGTTATTTAGTCTGTACGTTCAGAGGATTGTAATAATGTCAAAGATGATGTCTTCAAAGTGAAAAAGTTGCATTTGTCTCCTCTTATCCCTCCAGAGAAAAACTTCAGATAAACCAAAGGCTTTAAGCATTAAAAACTCCTCACTGATCATTTTACTAACAAACACTTTTCCTGGGTGAAAGCTGAGACTTAATGTTTGGAGTTGAAACAATCTTCAAAAGCATAGATTTGTTTAACGCATCACTTCATGTTTGATGTCCTGCCAAATGTGCTAACATGAGTTTAAAGAGCTGCCAGTGTTTTTGATAAGATTCGTCTGTTTCTAATTTTTTGAACAGGTTTTGTTTTGTTCAGGAATGATTGTGGTTGAACGTTACATACCTCTACAATGCTGCGCAGGTCCTGGACGTAGGTTCTCTCTGTGTCCAGTATCTCCTGCACCACCCGGTCCACATACGTCCTCGGACCCTGCACTTGCCCTGTCCGCTCTCCTCCGTCCGGGCTGAGCTCAGGCTCTGAATGTTCTGTTGGAGTCTGTGCACTGCTCTGCCTCTCTTGCCTTTTCCCTGTATCATCTTCTTCCTGGCATCCTAGCTGCCGGGCCGGGACCAGTTCCAACCGTATCGCCCCTGAGTCCTGGTCTGGGGTCACTGCGTTACAATGAGGGGCAGGGATCAGGGTGGAGCGACTGCCCAGTGAGCAGTGACTGTCCCTAGAAGAAGCGGAGGAAGACGTGGAGCTGTAGCTGATGGGTCTCTCTGCGCTGTCTGGAGAGGAGTCCATGCTGAGGGCGGAGCAGTAGCGTGAGGAGGCGTGGAGGAAAGCCGGGTTGCGGAGGCAGCGGGCTGGTAAGTCAACGGAGCTCAGGACTGAGCCAGAGTCCGGGACTTCGGGGAGAGGAGGTAATGCATCAGGCAGGAAGTTAAAATCGTCTGAAGGAGAAAACGAGAAAAGAGGTTTGCGTTAGTCATTATTTATTCTTTATGAAATATCGGTTTTCTAAAATTGAGGAGTCGTTTCAGAAAAAAAACAGGTCCTTTCTGAATTGGTCTTACAAAACAGACAGGAAGATTGACAGTCAGTAGATGCTGTAAACCATAATTGGAGACAAATTGCAAAACTACCTTAATCTGAATTCAATATTTTATGTAGTAAGTTAAAGCTACAGCGATAAACATTTAAACTGTGTGAGTTTTGTCGCTCCCTGTGGACAAAGCAGTTTTTGATTTTCTTGTCTACATGCAAAAGAGCTATCCTCTGACAAAAATCTTATCCTGCTGCCCTTTGACATTTAGATTCATTGTCAGTATTTTATGAGGAAATTGTAAAAATTGTTTCTCTGGCTGCTCAGCTGATACCTACACCCCTGCCTGATCTGAGGAATCAAAAACTACTGTTTAAAAGCTGTCAGTCTTGCTGCCAATGGTCTGGCCTCCTTTTGTCTATCATCAAAAATCAAAAACGAATAAAAGCCTATTTGATTATCATAAAAAAAACTCCTCATACAAGCTTTAACATGTATTAACGCAAGTGTCCAGCTCAAGGGTCAGATTGTGATGGTTTGCAGTACTTTAATGGCTCTTATGATCAAGATCATCATTCACTGACGCAAGAGAGCCGTTAAATGTCAAATAAAATTTGCACATTTGGCAGACCATGTATTCAAACTAAGTGCAAAAAAGAGCCTCTGTGCGCAACTCCTGCAACTATCAATGCCACGTTCATATCCTCACAGTCTCTGCTTAGTGTCTCAATTCCTGACATTCCCACAGACCACAGCCTAACTGACCCACTGGACTATTAGCCCTCAAAGGTTGTCCTCAATTCCACCCAAGGAATCATACCATGTATTGGGATGGTTAAAAGAAACATACACACGTATGTGTGAGCTGGAAGTTTGTGTGTTTGTGTGTGTGTGTGTGTGTGTTTTGGAGCATTTTGCTGCAGACTGAAAGGGAGATTCAGTGTAATGACAGGATTAACAGTGTAATACTGAGAACTCTCCCCTCTGTGGCAATGAATGAAAGCTCTATTTACATGGAAGAGAGGCCAGTTTGTGTGTTTGTGTGTGTGCGAGCGACTACAGGAGTCTATTTGGCGTGAACCTGGTGCCAAACTGGCTCTCAACCTAGTATCTGTAGAGATCCAATAAGATACGATTCTCTCAAGGCCGACAGTCAGGCCAGCTCAAGTGAAACTGCACATGCAGAGTATCGTACGGAAATCTTCCAAGTGTCCCTTAGTGTTTTCCAAGGTCAACCCTTAGACAGTAATAGGAGGGAATACAAAAAAAAAACAAAGAGAGAGCCTCATACCAGCCCAGCGGGACTTTGACACCAGCCTTTACCATCAAGGCTCGATACACCAGTGACCCCAGCAGCTCCAGTGTTGTGGCAACACAGAGACCCAGTCTATAGGACAGAGCTGCTCTCACTGCCAACAGCACCGGCTCAGTCTGAGCCAGTCTCACTTCAAAGCTCTGAAGATCACAGACTCAAGTTCAAAAACATGAAACGTGAACCTGAGAACAAGCACAAAGAATACCCGCTGCATACCCACTCTCTCACCTTTCAAATAGGTACCTTGGAGGTCTTCCTGCTATGGTGACACCTCTTTTCAGACCTTTTAAGCAGCAGGCATGCTGGTCAGACTGGTGTCTCATGGAAAGATCACAGGTTTGATTTTGGGAAACCACGACTGATGCCAAGTCTGCTCTGACTGCAACCAAAGTATTCACAAAGTTCACCAGAATCATGCCTGTGCATGCAGTTTGAAGCAGGTTGTGGGTTGAATTTAGGTTAATATGAAGTGGGAGGAAATAACTAGGCCTTTTCTACCTCATGGACAAAATTATGCTTTTTAATGCAGCTCCGCCTACAAGTTCCAAGCTGTGCCTGGATATGCAGTCGCATCTATCAGAGGACGCAAATTTAGACAGTTTACCTCACAATGCAGTGTTGAAAGTAGATCCAATTCTAAGGCTTGGATCTGTTAGTTTATTTTACACACCCATGTATCCTTGATGTCTCAATTGAGACGTGGGACTCAAAATTTGTCAAGATAATATTTTCAAACGTTAGTATTTGGCTGCAAGTTGATCAAAGACCAACCCAGAAAAGTACACTTGAACTAGAGTTTGGTTGGGTGCAGATTTAGTTATGAGAACATAGTTATGTTGGCTTGTTTGCCAGCTAGCTATCTGCTTTATATATATATGTATTCACTGATAACACTGTAATACCAAGTTAGACAGCCCCTCTAGAGATGAACTTTGTCAAACACTTGCTTCTCTATACCAACTTCAGCAAAGACCACAGGATAGCAATACACAGTGGTCTTCATCTCCACGCACAAGCCTCAACCAAAAAGCCACTCTATAGCCACAAATAATGCTCAGAACAGCACCTAACTTCATCAACAGCACATATAGGGTCCCAGCTATAGTACTAGCCACCAAACATCTTTTTAGCTTTGCCTGTTTCTTTAGCAAAATATAGCAAGTGTTAGGACACGTGATGACCCTAACCTCCATCCTGCTTTGCTTAGCTTTAAAGAAATACACAACCATCCTGGACATGCAGCAGGAAAAATGACCCTTTTTGTATGTACTTCTTATAAACAGCAACAAAGGGAGAGCCTTAAGTGCTGAATCACTGCTTTTCCCTGTTTTAATTTCGCCTCACTGCTGTGCCAAGAAAAACAAAAAGGAACTGGAGCGTCCAAAAAGTGAAATGGCATGAAACAGTGTTTTTCTCAGACAAGTTTGGAACTGATTCACTGTTTGTGTGCGCTTGCATGCCTGTGTGCGAGTGTGTGTGTGTCCACCCTAATGTTTGCACTCCCGAGCCTGACCCACTTTTTAATGACTACCGATCAGACAGGAGAAAATATTCAATGAATGAAAACAACACAATAAACTGACAAGCCTCAGCTCTTTGATCTGCCACACATGGCTTTCAAGTCACTGTACAAAACACACAAAGGGTTAATTTTACAGTACACATCATGACATTAATGCCTAACTGACCGTTTTATTGGCTTTTTGACAAATCTGGGGTTTATTCCTCCTTATCACTGCTGATAAAGTCAGTTTACCTTTGTTGTGTGCGCATGTTTCACACTAAATGCATTAAGCTTATCAGCTCAAAAGATAACGCTGACCGTGCTAATAAACTCATGATCCTCACACAAGCTTTTAAGGCTGGACGAGCAGTAGAGTGTGCACATGTGCAACATGCACACACACACATAAACATACTAGGAGAGCAAATACAGAGAAGGCATGTGTTTCCGCCCGCAGTGAAACCCAAACATCACAGTCAGAGGTTGCTCCATCTTATATTTGCCCAGGCCCTCCTTCCCACCTTCTAAGCTTCATGTTTTGGGCACACCTTGCCCGTTTCCTGGGTGAACTGGCTCTTACATACACATACACACTCTCACACATGGCTAACCAACACACACCCCTCCTCAATACACACACAGACAGACAGACAAAGCAAAGATGGCCAAGCTTTGGTTACCTCCCTTCCAGATTATGTTCAACCTGATCCTTGTAAATGATCTCTAATTATGGTCCTAAGCATGCAGGTTAGGACTGTTTCTCCTTTGTGTGTGTGTGTGTGTGTGTGTGTGTGTGTCACAGGTTCATGCATGCAAGGATTAGAGTAGTGTGTGAGGGCTGTGTTTCCTGCCAAACTGAGGAGTGAGTGAACCAGCGAGTGCCCTAAACAACCTGGCTTCAATCTCTGGCTTTCATTTAACTTGAAAAAGACAAAGGAGCCTGGGCGCTTTGTGGCCAAGTTTAATAACGTCAAACATCAGGCCTGTCTGGAAGGCAAACAGTGAGAGCCAGACTGAGGCCTGGGCGGACAATGTGCTGAGGGAGAGAGAGGGGAGAGAGAGAGAGTACGAAACACTGGCAGAGCTCTGTGAGTCACATGTGGTGTTTTGCACAAATGAAAACACAAATCTCATGTTTCATTTAAAGATATTACGATACCTTTGTGAAAATACTTGTTTTGTTTTTGTATTATAAATGGATTCAAATGGTCAAAACAAAAGTCACAGTGCTCAAACTGATTAAAAATAACAATAAAAAATGATAATCAAGTACTCATTTATAAAACAAATCATCACTGTTTCACACTGATAATTTTCAAGGTGACATAACGCGCTCATGACCCCACAGTAGAAGGAGGAGTAAGCGTGGTTTTGGTTTTGCGGAGCAGAAAAAATGAATGATGCGAGGGACTTTTCTTCTGCAGAGCTCCAGTAGCTCATTAGCACTTCACCTCTGAGTCGTGGGCGGAGTCATAGCTGCTCCGCACACTCCTCTTCATGCTAGCTTGTAGCCTAACATTGCTGGTGTCGTAGAAGAAGCAGGCAACATAGGAGCTATTCAGCTCTCGGACACTAATGTCTTTAGGTACATGATGAAAGTTAATATCATAATTAGCTTTCTTATGAGAATTGCAATCCACTAACGCGGAACAAGTGTGCGTGTTGTTCTGCGTGTTGTTCTGCGATAATTTCACTTACCAAAAAACAAAATTATGTTTTATCCAATTACTCGATTAATCAATGGAATACTCTGCAGCCCTAAAAAAAAACTAGCGTTTTAAAAAAATCTCTATCTGCACCAGTTGAATATAGCCTTCAAAGTTGTACATTCATTCACACCTGAGCAAGTCACAAACTGCAGCAAGTGAGATGTAATAACTCTTCCCCTCATCCATGCCGTCAGTCTGAAGCCTCACTACCTGTCCAGCCAGGTTTAATGACTCATGCTACACTTAACCCGTCCACTTCAGTCGCACACTTTATGGTCACCTGAAGAGCTCTTTACTCTGGAGTGGTCAGCAAACAGCTGTGAGCACCCTTGACTTTTTACAGCCCTGATGACCCTCACTGGGAGCTACCACAGCCCTGTGAGTGTTTTATAACGTGCATGTAAACATCTGATTTGGATATTTCAACCATTAAGTCCCATCATAACATTTTAAGTAGTCTGCCATGTGCAGGAGTTGAATGCAGAACAAGTCCTTGTGTTTATTTTGGCTTGAGTGGTATCCCTTAATTATTGGGTTGAATCAAATATAATAAACTAACAATGTGAGGTATGCTGGTCCAGTCAACAAAGCCCACACAAAAACTACCACGGAGTATCCCTCAGCAGTAAAACACAATGAAGCCAAGGAGAGGATTTCGTGGTGAAAAGGATCTATCTTTGGAAAGTACAAACTTGGTTTGGCTAGCTCTGAAGGCTGACATTACTTTTGGCTGACTGCGTCGGGCAAGTTCAGGATCAGTTTGGCGCAAACGCATGATTACAGTGACCACCACAGAGGCAGATACGCTGTGGGTTACACCATGCTGACCTCATAGCCTTGCATGCAGCTTACGAAGGCTGCATTGGACGTCTGTGTTTGGGCTCATGATTCACAGAGTCATAAATTTTAGACTGCTTTGGGACTCCGTCAGACACATCAATAAAATTCATGTCATGATGCACGTCGAACTTAATGGTGCACAAGATTTAAAGAGTGCAAAATTAGTCTGTGAGGTATTATATTCTAGATCTTTTTGGAGAGACACCAAAAACTGCACTAAAGGTAAGTCACACTTGGATTTAATGCAACAAGAAAGGAATCGCCCTTCATCAAAGCCACATTTGCATATGGTCTTGATATCCAGATTTGTCCTGCGACATGCAAATTTTCCCCTTTGACTGAAAGCCACTTGTCCTGCCACTTGTGAATTTGAATAATTAAATTTATCAGTGTGATATAAGCAAACATACAGACGTGTTTACAACACTTTATTATACAACTGTTCTTGCTGGTGAAGAAGAACCAATGACAGTTTTCCAGAGCATGTCCACAAGTAGCAATCATCATTTACAACCCCTTCCACTTGTTCCCACTCTCCTTTTTTGATTGATGCCATTACATAAAATGTTCCCCACATTCCAGCCACTGTCTTATTTCCTACCATTTTTATTCTCTCTTCCTGCCATTCATCTCCTCCCTCTTCCTATTATACATCCAGCCTCAGTATATGTTTGGCTGGTCATGAAGTAACTGTTGGCTGCATGTACATGAGCTCCACGGGACATTCCTCTGAGCTCGGACCATCCCTCTGCAAGCATATACTTTACTCTATAAAAATACACACTGACCAGCCTGTGTGTATGAATGCAGACCTCCGGGGCTTAGATTTGCATTTGGTGCACATGTGTTCCTAACACTCCCTATTCAAATGACTGAGTCTCATCTAGAGGGACCATCTGAGAGGAAATCACAGTAGGCGTTGTCCTTTTGTACTGTTTGAATATAAGAGTGACATATTTAGAAGAGTTTTAAACATACCAAAGCCTTAATTGTCACCTAAAAACAAGCTGTGCTGGCATGTTTTTATTAGGTTTCAAAAGCGATTCAGCGTGCATGACAGAAAAAGCCAATTTGAACATTTTGAAAAAAGGAAACTGAATAAAATTTGTAAAATCCAATTATATTTACAGCACATCTCAGGTCAATGAAAACCTAAAACATGCAGTTTTGTCATAATAGATTTGATTCAAACCCGTCATTATCCAAACTGACCAAAGTCTATAGGGAGAAGGCCTGAATGTCTCTCAGGCTGTATTCACACAAACACAAAAACTCATGAAATTGCCTGAAATTTACATGTGAGCTGCATGTGCAAATGCAAAGATATTTCTCATCTCAACTTAATCAAGAAATTTTCCTGCCAGGCTCAAGTTAAGTTTGGGTAAGCCAGGAAAATTCACTTTGGTGACGACATTAAAATCATGAATTGAATTTTGCAAACCTGCAAGAGCAACAAGAAACTAGACAAATAAAAACTTCCACTTAAGAGAGGAGAATCATTTCCAAGAACAAAAACAAAAAGCATATTTGGAAAGTTCTGAAGCAGAAACATTTAAAATTTCAGGACATTTTCTTCAGACATTTTTCTCGTATCAGTGCATCTATGTGTGACACAGCTCAAAGTGGACTGATTTCTACCTAAAAATCATGATAAGATGTTAAACAGTGACATATCTGATACAAAGCATTTTTTTATATAATAATAACAACAACAGGTGCCAAAGTGTTGTACCCAGATTTGTACAAAACATTTATACAATTTATCAAAAATTAGCTAAATTTAATGGATAAGACTGAAGATTTGGTCCCAGCGTGGAGGTGGTTGCCCAGACAGGATTTGACCACACAATTTGAACGGCTCTGGACTCCTTTAATCAGCCTTGTTTGTCCGTGTGTGTTCTTGTTTATACTAAACAGGCCTACCAGCTGGCAAAAGAGTTCAATGCCATGCAACTTTTGCTGACTGTACAGCTTCAAGGCCCCCAGGTGAGCTAAAACTTTTCTGAAAGAAGTGGGATAAATTGCGTGTAGACTGGTGGAATTTGTTTTCACTTTTGGCGCATCTTGCTGAACTTCAAACTTGAGGGGTAGCAGTGCAAGGAAACTTGACGAGAAGGGGACCCGAGTGTCAGTGGGAGAGTGAGAAATGAAGAGGAGAGGACCCAGAGGAATGAAAGTAGGAAGAAGAGATGAGATGAGAGGCCAAAGGTCAAACACCACCCACTCCCCTTTTTTCTTCTTTTCATTTCCCACTTGCTCTGTCTCGTATTCAAGCTTGCCTTGTGTGGTTCTTTAACCCTTAAAAATCTGATCTCTCAGTCCAAATTCTACAAGCACCTGAACCCTTTTTAAGGGTCAAACTCAGGCCTCAGACAGTTTTAATCTGCTTCTCCCCGTTTCGTTCCAGCCTCTCATCTCGTGGTTTGTCTGTTTCTGATAGAGATGCAGGCTTGATCACAACTGACGCTGAGGACCTTAAAGTGTCACTCAGGATTTCACACCACCGCCAAACCACAGCGGAGGAGAAGAGCGAGGGCAGAGGGGCAAAGATGGGATTGGAGACAGGGGGCGGGGCTTTAAATGAGCAACTTATCACTGGAGCAACAAAGAGCTGCAAAGACCGGGGCCTGATATTATAATGCAGATGTTTGAGAGAATAGGCGGAAAAAGAAAAGGAGATTTGGGAGAGAGAGGATAGGATTTCCAGACAGCTTCAAAGAAATGAACACATGTCACAACTAGTAAAGACAGGAGTATAAAGTTGATGTGCGATTTTATGGACTTCTGTGGCTTTCATTGCCTCGCAAAACACAGGTAGAGTAAACACACACACGGCTGCTAGGCTAATCAGCGACAAATGGCTTTTGTTCAAAGTCAAACCATTAAAACGCTGATAAAATCCAGCATGCACACGGCATTTAAACACAGTTAACACCTCTTTATCGTTGAATTATGTGAGTTGAAGCCTGGAGTCTTCAGGAGTGCACCTCTGTTTGTCAGTGACTCTGCTGACATGAGAGAGGAATGTGTGTGACAGCAGCACCGGTGTTTAACCTCTGTGGGAAAGACATCTCCAACAGCAAACTAACACCTCCTTATTTTCAGACACTCACACACATAATTTAACACCCACCCATGGGACACCCGTGCGACCCCTCGCTGCATATACCCTTGGCCCTCCCCTCTGAGTGTGACACACTAGCCTCATTCTCTGGATTTTAGCCCGGACCCTCCTGAATCCTGAATCTACCCTCTTAATATGCAACATGAAGAAAAGTATTGATTTCTCTTCTTTATCTGACAGATTACTCCACAGGGACCTGCCCACCCCCCACTCTGCACCCTGTTTTTCCTCCATGGAGCTGCAGATTCTTGCACGTGAGCGCTCAGGATGGGGGGCAGATGTCCTCCCAGAGGACTGAGCCAGCTAGCAGGGTGGGAGGAGGAGGAGGACGGAGGGGTCCATTGTCTCCGGCACCTCTAAACCAAAGAGTTTGCTCTAAACAGTAATTATTCTCCCCCTCCTCCTTCTCTCCTCTCCTCTCCTCTACTCTATCCCATTTGTGGCCACCCCCCAAACTGCTGCCCCCAAGGCTCTAATTTGGGTCACAGGCTGCAGAATGGCATCTCAACACTCGGTCAAAACTAAAGCCAGTAAGAGGAGCCTGGCACATGTGCCGGCCCTGAGAGATAAGAGGTAGAAAACGGAAGAAGAAGAGAGCTAGGAGTCTGACTGTTGAGGTTTTCTTGATCTTTTCTGACCTACACCATAAAGAGGATAAACAAAAAGATGCTTTTTAGAGTTCTTCAGCAGAAAAACTCCAATACAGAAATATAACATATGTTTTTAGCTTTCCAAATGGCCTATACCTGTATAACATTTGTGAATACATGCTGAATAAAATCAAAACCACCAACAGTCATGAAAGAGTAGCTGAAAGTTGTGCGCACAATCATCCAAGCATCATCAGGGACTCGAACCCCCAACGTCTGCGAGAAAGTAAACACCCTCCATTCAACTCCAGGGGTGAGAAAACAACCAGAGGACGCTGTTCATACAACCATGCTGCCCAGAGACGGACGCTGTGAAGACACTTCACACAGTGCTGTCAGCTGAGGAAAACTATCTCTCACACACAGACACACAAAGCTTTTAAAAAACCCACAAAAACAAACAGCCAAAACCATCAATGAGTTTCAGAAATGTTTATATTTGACTGAAGTTTGACCACTTGAAAAAGGATCTTGTATTTGTGTTAAACAAGTATTCATCTCATGTAGACATCCCAAAACAGGATCTTGTTTTAGATGAGGTTTGTAGACACTCAACAACTTGGACAGAGATTAAAAGTCCCACCACATAAAGAAGAAGTCACCTTCCTGTGAGCCTATGATTTAAATAAATATATCAAAATAATAAGATTTGAGCGTGGTTGCAGCTTACCGGTTGGCATTGTGTCTTGATTCCTCTTCCACTTAAGAATTAAGAGTGTGAGGTTTTTAAAAAGTGAGGCACAAATCTAAATGAAAGCTGGATTTCCACAGCAGGTCACATTTCCAAAGTATTCCAAACTGTATTCCCAGCAAAGCCTGACAAAAAACAATCCTTTAGAATTTCCAGTTTTTTCCAGTCATTGTGAATCCTTCCTGCATGCAGTCCACTCCTCCAAAACATACACAGGAGTGCACGCTCCAAGGCTGAGTTCTCCTCTGTAAACACACACACACAAACACACACACTCCTCTCTCGGCCTGGTGTCCTCTCCTCCTTCTTCTCTCTTTACTTTGCTGAGGATCTCCTCTTCTCCTTCTGAATGTCTCTCCCTCCCTCTCTCCACAGCCTGTATGTGTGTGTCTAAAAGTGTTCATGTGTGTGTCCATGCATGTGTGTGTGTGTGTGTATCAGAGTGAATGGCCTCTGCTCCCTCCCTGCTGGGTTTTCCCCTCCCCCTGACTCCTCCTCCCTCTCTCCCGCAGCAAATTACAAGGAGCTGGGAGTTCCACATTAAGAGCCTCCTCTGCTTTTTCCTCTCTTTTTCTCCTCTTTTATCTTTTCCCCAACATTTTCATCTCATCCTCCTCTTCTCTCATTCCACAAATCAACATTGAGCTTTTAGCTCGGTTCCTGTAATGCTCACAGGGCCGGCGCCACCGTTTGTGAGTGTGTGCGTCTGCTGCACGCTCAGCGGGGCAGCTGAACCGCTGCTGTTGGTGCACAGACTCCAGAGATCACACACACTTTACGGGGGGGGAGTTCACGGCTGATCAATAGGCCGGGAGCCAGCTCAAACAAAAGCTCCTCGTCCACTGCGAGACACTGTAGCGCTCATTGTGTCCCAGATCAGAGGGAAAAAAGGGCCGGGCAGAGTGAGCACGCAGAATGTCAGAAGTGGGATTGAAGATGTAAATGAGCAAAAGGGGCAATGGACACAAGCAGCACTGTCTCTCAGGGCAGATCAACCAATCTCTAAGGCCTGTGATCCATCAAACTATACTTCAAAGGACAGCTAGTATTTTCAAAACCACTGCTCCAGTATCAGTATCTGCATCACAATTACAGTCCTCCTTTCCTTTACTTTACTTTAGGAAATCACCTGTTGCAAACCAACATCTTTCATTTCACACAACACCCTGAACTTTGGTTGTTTCCACAACCCAAACTCAGTTTACTCTTTACACAAACCAGGATTATTCTGAAGTGGACTCGAGACATCAACATTTTAAGTAAAGACCTGGACTGCAAAAGGAAGTCCAGTAGCATTCAGAGTTAATTAAAGGCACTTCCTACCTGCACTGAGTAGGATGGTGTTTCTTATTTGCTGGTCCTAGAAGTATCTCATCAGTCCCAAACTCAATACAAGTATAATTTACTCCACAGATCAACCCTGACTCTTAGTCGAGCCTGTAATATGCTCTCATTCTGTTAAGCTTGCTGTCCTTGTTTTGAGCTGATGTCTATTTCTTAGAGAGCAATGAACACCAGAATTTAACTTTTTGTATGTGTCAACACTGTCATGCTGGTGAACAACTTCAACATTGGCCAGTATGAGATGGCAAAAAATCATGGTTTCACTGTCATGGGGTATTACAATTTCTGCCTTCAAACATATTATTTTGAAATGTCTAGGATTTTGACAAGACAAAAAAGACAAAAAAAAAAACAAAAAACTTTTTTTGAATTTCACATATAGAATATTTAGAAACATCTATGTTAAGTCACAGAATATACAATTTGTTATTCATTGAGATTTAACTGATGCTACAGGACATATCATGAGAAAAATAAGTGCGAAATTGCATTTCTGAGTATTTCGGCATTCAAATCACTGTGAATCTCTGGCAGACCCAAATGGTAGGCTCAGACACAGTGGGATTTCCTACGTACCTGCCACTTCTTCACTTCTTCTACACTGGCAATGTTAGGCTACAAGCTAGCATGAAGACGAGTGTGCAGAGCAGCGCTGTCTCTGTCCATGACTCAGAGGAGAATTGCTAATGAGCTACTTGAGCTCTGAAGAAGAAAAGCCCCTAAAAATGACACAGGTAACATGATTTTGGCTAAAAACTAAAGACCACTGAGAACACTTTACGTAGTAAAAAAAGAGAACGAGGTGGGGCTGAGGCAGGCCTGGAGCCTCCTGGAAAACTGTGACATCATACCTGCCTGTCAGTCAACTCTGCCATAAAGCAATTGTACAAATCTGAGTTTCAGTCTTCGTATTTCAAAAATAGATGAGCTTTGAAAAACCCACACAGTGTTCACAGATGAAAAGTTTGCTCAGACCAAAGCTTATGTCTGCTCCTGACAGCAACAGTGTTAAGTTGGCATTTTAACATGGCTGCCAATATGGATTCCTGGACTTTTGGAGCAAGCCTCAAGTGGACATTTGAGGAACTGCAGTTTTTCATGACTTACAACAGGCTATAAAATAAATGACAGGTAAAACTGCTTAATGCTAGCTTGTCTTTGTTTCAATCAAAGTAAAACATAGAGGAAATCTTCGGTTTAGCATGTCTGTAACACTAGCAGGCATAAAAACTGCTTTACAGAAATAATTTTGTGTGTTTGCAGATCACAAGAAAACATCAGTACTGATATCAGTTTAATTCATAACTACTGTAGCTTAAAGCTCCTCATGGGTGCTTTAAAGATTCACCAGGTTTTTTTTATGGTGCACTAGGTTTATGATGTACATGGATGTTTTGGGATTTTTGATGTACTACAATCCTGTATAACTTCCAAGGAAAGGGGGCAAATTCTGGCAAAATAAACGCATCTTTGTTTTTCAAAAATCTGTCTTGGTGTAGTAACCTTCAGGTCAGGAACCACCGCTCTGATACGCAGTATTTTGTCAGCAGCAGTTAAAGTTCAGGACATGTCAGGCCATGCGTCCCATACGGACGACACTCTGGAGACAAAAGCCCCTCAGTCTCGCACACTAAAGCCAATGTGTCGACTATTTGTCGTCCCTTTTTAGAGACAGGGACTGGTCCCAGCAGCATGAGGTCTTGCTGACACCACCCCCTTCTACTCACCAATACAATAACAGAGACCCCCTGGACTATCTCCACACACAAACACACACAGCAGACCCCAAGGAGCAGGACTCCTCTCTCAATACTGGTCTAAAAATCCGTTGACCCACGAAGCCCCTAAACCTCCACACCAAACCTGAGCGCTGTCCCCCTGCCCTCTCCCCCCCACCATCTTCACCCCTCACACAAACACAGACCATCCATAATGAGCACCTCTATCAGGACAAACACACAGAGAGCGTCTCAGGTCCTGGGTTCAGTTGAGCAGAACCTGTTGATGACAGAAAGCTACAGCAGCAGTCCGGCTTATCTGATGCCCCCTGTCTGCTCCCTGACACTCTGCAGGATGTCCACCGCAGCAACAATATTGTTCCTCTTTTGTACTCGATATAACAATAATAACATGAGCGTTACATAATGCATGTAGAAAAAGGACGTAAATAGAGGGATGAAAGGGGGAGACAGTGAGGCAGAGGATGTTGATAAAATCTACTTTGACTGCAGACTTTGACCCAGCCAAAGAAAACTTCCTTCAACAGACTGTCTGATATGTATTGGACACAAATGTGTAGATAATGCTCAATGACTATTTCACTATTTATAAACTGTTTAGTCTGTAAAATATCAAATAACCTAAAGTAAACTGAAATGGGCTCTGGACTTAGGGTGACACTTTTGGTTTTGGCTGAAGTTCAATAAACTGTAAACTTCCTAAATTATGTACATTCACCCTAATGTCAAGTGGATTATTCTGATACTTCAAGTCTGTACACTGAAAAGGAAGTCAAAGTCAGGACTGGAAGAGTGGAAACAAAAGGGGATTGACAGTAAGTAAATAAGTAAAATGGATATCTCTTCAATTTGACATCTCTTTTCCAAATCTGTCCAATCTCAGCCTTTCTTCGACTCCACCTCCCTCGTTTGACCATCTCCCAATGACACTTCCCCTACTCACATCCACCCCTCTCCACCCAGAGAGCTGATTTCCCCACAGGGCTGCCTCCTTTTCACTGCTGACAACAAGCTTTAACACTTTAGGACCCTTCAGGCAGACAAACACCCTCTTTATGCACCCGGAGTCAGAAGTGATAGTTTGAGAGTTTGTGGGGTTGCCAAGATGAGATTGGGGTTTTAGTGCTGTGGTGGTTGCTATGACGATTTCGGGGCATTCATCTCCGAGGCGCAGAGGCATGTGGAAAGACAGAGGGAGTGAAAGAGAGAGAGAGAGAGGGAGGAAATGCTTATTGTCAATAAAGCACTCCATTCCTCATAACACTTGGACAGTGCAAACAAGGAAGCGGGGCACAGGGTTCATACACACTTCATTCAGCTTTTACTGGGGCGCCCACACACACACACACACACACACACACACACACACACACACACACACACACTTGCTTTCCTTCAGCATCGTAAACTTTAACTTGAAGGACCACAGCCTCTTGAAAATGTTTAAGTGTGTTTAATCAGAAATAAAAACACTTCAGCTTGTCCTGCCAGCTAAAGGAGGTGGAGGACTTTTTAATGATTGTTATTGCTGTAGGCAGAGTGTGTGTTTGCATGTATATATATATATATATATGTGTGTGTGTGTGTGTGTGTGGATCTGGGTCTGACTTCTTGCTCCGACAGCCTGACAGCTTCTTCATTTTCTCAGCTGTCCACAGCTCAGAGTGAAGACAGCAAAGAAACTCTGAAATACAGAAGAAAACAGACTCAGACTGAGAGGGACTGTGACTAATGACTCAGGGTTTTGTGGGTGGTGGTGGCTAAGGAGGGGTGGGGGGGCATTCATATACAGTTTCCCCCTCCCTCTGTGACCCTGTCTGTCTCTGTCGCCTGAGAGATGGATCATCTGCAGACACACTCTCTTTCTTTCTCTCTCAAACAGATTCTTTAAGTGTCACAGCTCTTAAAGCTTTTTGTTCTTGCCGCCTGAGCTCTTCATTAACCCCCCAGCCCACCGCTCTCTCCTTTTTTCCTTCTTTAGTCACCTCAAGGCAAGAAGAGGGGACTCATCTTTCACTGTCTTATATCCTTAAACACAGTCTGTCACTGAAAGGTCCAAAAATTATTTAAAAAAAAAAACAGACTGTTTCTACCTAAAATGCAGGTAATCATTTGTTAGTGCCTTCAGTGATACAGTTTGACTTATTCAACTAAAAATGATAGCACCTGATCGCTCTGAGACAGAGAATATGTTACGTTTGTGCTTTACGTAGTTCATATCTGGCTTCACTGGAGCAGCAAATTAGTTTTTACCTTTACTTTTAGGTAAATAACTCTAGTGTGGCGGCCTCTTTTGCTTATTTAAATTTTATTTTTTTTTTTTTGTCAAAATATCAAGGAGGAATGACTTTAAAAAGATCTTCCAGCGTCAAAATAGAAAACACAACTCACCCAGTCTTCTCCAGCAGCCGCTTGTTTGTGGGGGAGCTCTGACGAGTCGATCACCGAGTGCAGAGGATCATTTCCATGAAGTAATAATCATTAATGTTCTTCCTTTAGCTGCGACACTACGCTGAACTCAGGGATCGACTCGTCAAACAAGCGGCTGCTGAAGAGGAGTGGATGAGTTGTGTTTGGTGTCTTTGCTAAAGAAACCTGACAAAGCTAAAAATATGTTTCATGTGTGGTACTATGGCTGGGACCCTATATGTACTGTTGATGAAGTTAGGTGCTGTTCTGAGCATTATTTGTGGCTATAGAGTGGCTTTTTGGTTGAGGTTTGCGCGTGGAGATGTAGACCACTGTGTATTGCTTTAGTGCGGTCTTTACTAAAGTTGGGAGATCTAGAGAATCAAGCAGTCTGCAACATTCATCTCTCGAGGTGGTGTCTAATTTGGTGTTACTGTGTGTTTGGCCCTAACTTAATTTTACGCTGGAATATCCCTTTAAGTTGCCGATTATGTGGTTTTAATGACTGCAGCTCCTGCGTTTATCTGAAAAAGGTCATCAAGCAGGAGCTTGATTGCTCTGTTTTCATCCTAAAGCTGCAGAGCTCCTGCAGTAGCCTCCTCTACCTGTCATGGACAAGAAGATAATATATTGTATTTTTTATTCTTAATGTTTGAAGTACAAAGGTGACATGCAAAGTTTATCCCTGGTGTTTCTCGTGGTTTTTAAGCACTTTCAAAGCTCTAGTGTTCACCACAGACTGTATGAAACACAGATGCCGTCTCAGAGGTGTCACCTGTTGGTTACTGAAGAGGTGTTATGAAGCCCAGCTCAGGCAGACTCCATATTTGAAGTGCTGAGTCACCCTCATTTTTGAGCTTTAGATCAAGTAAGCCTCCTTGGTAAAAGAAATAAAGCCAAAATGGGAACAAGAGGAGCAATTGAGATGAAAACTTTTTTTAGTACTTTTTATTCCTACTGTAAAAATGGCACTTCCATATTAGCTTTAGATGTCAACATCTGAGGTTTTCACCTAACAAGGATGTGGTTTTGGTTAAAGAGGCTGCTCTTACCCATCTGAAAATATCCCTTTTATTTCTCCACTCATAAAATCTATACAATATCTGGAGGCCTTTCTTTATTAACATGTTTTTGCTTTAGCTCAAATCACTGTGTCATAACCTCACCTCTTCGCAGAACATGATCTCTCTGAATCAGTTTTAGCTGCAATCATTGGCAACTACTTAAAGCTGCTATAAAAGGGTATTTGGACTTTTGTGAACAAGACTAAAATTCATATCATTGCCTCTTAATGAAATTCAAAATCAAACAAAACCATCAGAGGTAAGGTTGAAAATATTTACATCCTCTTTTTTATACCCTGAAACTAGTGTGAGAGAGTAGGTGTCAGCTGATCAGCTAAGGGAATAGTCCTGTTGTATGAATCTCCTCACGTAAGCTCTAATCATCTATTTCATCAGTCAAGCTGTGTGTCAATCTGTAAAATGACTGTTACGTGTTTTCATCCCATCTGTTAACAGTCCTCAACATCATTCTCCTGTGCCTTTTGTAAAGATGGAAGTTGAGGTAGCAATGACCAAAATTAGGTGAAAATAATTACATAACAAAACAAAACAAATATAAATATGAAGATCTCATTACATTTAGTAAAATGTGCCTTTTAAAATCTGGTTAGCATACAGATCAGATACAGGGGACAACAGCTAGCCTAGCAACAAAGATAAAGTCTGCCAGCCAACCCTGCCAAATCTTACTGATGACGTATATTTTTTTACTTCAGAAATCAAAGTTTGAAGGCAGCATTTGTCCAAAGCCATGGTTTCTCTAAGTAGACTCAATGCAAACTGAACAGCCGCCGCAGTCTCATGTAGGTTTGTTGTTATTTCTCATGAATAGAGCCAGGTGGCTAGTTGTGTGGAGGATGATGTTCCCGTTCTTGATTTTGCTTCTAAAATAAATTGTCAGTATTTATGCAACCAAGTATGTGGAGAGATAGTTAGTCTCATACAATAGAGAAACTGGTACTTATTTCAGAGCGAGTCTGACATGTCACAGCAGGAAAGGCACAGAAATAAACAACTGCAGCAGTGATGACTGAGTCCCACCTGGTGGGTAATGTTTCAGTATCCTTGCATTGTTTATGCTGACTCACTGTGACTGTCGCATCTCACTTCTCCAGACACAGGAACAGTAGGACCATACTTTCAAGTCCCCGTAAAATGGCCAGTACTTGTTTGCTGTGAAAGAGGAATGCCAAGGGTTTACTATTTTTGGATTTTGCCTGGCGTTTGCCACAGCCAGTAACAACAGAAATCCACCGCCATACCCAACCAACATCGTCTTTTTTAATGGTAGGGTACCATTATGATCACTAACAGGTGAAGATAACAAAGATCATCCCTTTACAATGACGCCTGTACTATTTTGTCTACTAAGCTGATATGCTGGAGGCAGGAAAATAGGTTTTTGGGAGTGTGCTGAGAGGAGGACCCCGGTTTAATAGTTTAGGTTCAGATTAAACCCAAAAGTTAAGACATCTAAACTGGGAACCCCTGGGATAGACAACTGGTCAGGGTGATCTTGCCAACAATGGACACCTTGGCATCAAAACCGGACCACAGAGCAATGGAGCAAGGTGGCACGGAGGTCCCCAACATTGAAAATCAGGTGTTGACTTGGTCTCCAACTTTCCAAGACCTCAGTCCAATCAGACATATTATGGGGTGTGTTGATCCAAAGAGGCCAACCTCACAATTTACAGGGCTTAAAGGATCTGCTGCTAACATGCAAATTTCACACCAGATACCACATCACACCCACAGAGATGTGGGTGATGGTTTTTGCCCTTACCCGAGGAGACCGGGACCTCCACAACATTGAGCAGATTATTGTTGAAGATACCAAACTCCTCCCTTATTTTTATAGGAGACACAAACACAAGCACAGGCAAATGATGGAAAAAACTTGTTGTTATAAAAGGATCACTTTCCATGATATGACAGGAACTTTGAAAATGTAAGTTAGATCTGTGCTTTTCTTTAAATCTAGGTGTTTTAAAAAGATTTTAAAGCTCACGTGACAAGTTTTTGACAGGTCATAGAAACAGATTAAAATAAAGATGATGTCTCATTTGGGATTACATTTTTTTTATATATATTTGCAAATGTGCATGTGGCAGAAAAACTGTAAGGTGTTTTGCAGGCTATGTTAGCCAACATATTTGTTTTTGGCAGATAATACAGCCTCAGCATGCTCAGGACAAGATCGGCAAAAAGACAAGGGTTACATCTTTGCCAACAGCGGGCAACAAAACTAACTAAAACTGAAAGTTACTCACAGGAGCTTTAAGTTGGCTGGTTTAGACCAAGTTAACAGTTTTTTGGAGGTTCAAAGTCTGATCATGTTTCTTTAATGGTCTGACTATTGAAGAAAAGCTGTCCCGTCTTATCAATGCTACTTTCATCTGTATAATATCTGCAGTCCTGGTTATTTCTGTAAAACTCTTTAATGATTTTCCCTTTCAGATTTATGAGTTTTCCAAGTTTGAGGAGAGTTTTCTCCAGGGCCACAGCCGTCTGCTCGCAGTGCCAGAACAAGTCCAGAAGTCTCTGTTCTCTGCCGGCCAAAAGTCTGACTGAAGCACCATTTTACGTTTATATAAGAGCAGGATTCCCTCAAAATTGGCCGGAGAACCCCAAGGGAAGCATCCAGGAAAACAGGGAGTGTCTTTACCATTCCAGCAGACTAAACAACAGCGTTGCAGAAATAACTACAGCTGCTACGTCAACAACAACAAGGTCAACAGTGGCGGCTAATGATAGAGCAGGGTGGCACCAGGGCCAGAGCGGAACCTGGGGCAGGAATTTACGATTGAGGATAATGTTAGTATTCAACTATGCAGCAGGTTGGCATCCACATGAACACACACAGAGAAGACGCTAATCATCAGGAGGAGGAGGAGAGAGGGGGCGAAAGAGCTGGAAAACAGGTGGTTTATAGAAACATTGACTTTCATTTCCTCTGAAGGGTTTTATTGGGCTGAAAAGACTGAAGATGGATATTTCTCTGCTTATGTTAAATTTAACAATACTTGTTGGAAAGAAAAGTCACACCTTTGTTTGTTTAGGAGATGAGCTCTAGAATAGGGTTGAGACTGAGAGACACAGTGGTCTCCATGGTCATTTATTTGTGTGTTTATGTAAATATGCAGAAATACAGTTTGCAGGGTGAGTGTGTGAGCATGTGTGGCGGATATACGGAGGAAGCTGTGTTTGGCCTTAGATTAAATTGCAGGACAAGGGTCTTGCTCCAGGAAAGGAGACCAGCAGAGCAGGGACTGAGGGACTTTTCTCCCATTAGGGAAACATGTGACACTTGCCAAAATCACATCCAGTACTTCTGCCAAATTTGCAATGCATAATCACATACTTCTATGGAGATAAATCTGGAAATTCATCAGGAGATACTTATACCACACAGTTATATTTAACAATTTAAATATGCAGCTGTGCAACCGTCTGATATTTACAACCAAGGCATTTGTGAGTCTAACCTAACATACAACCATAACAAAAAGAGAAATGTGAGCCAGTGAAGTAAAGAAGTATAAATAAAAAGTCAAATTAAGCGCAGAGTGACTCCGGGATGATTCAAGTCACACATGACTCTGAATGAGTCCATCCCAGTTTGTCCGCAAGTCTGCGTCCCTCAGAAGCTGGGTGCTCCAGTTAGAGCTCCCAGAATGAGGACACACCACAAAGGAGAACACACACACACGCACGCACGCACGCACGCACGCACACACACACACACACACACACACACACACACACACACACACACACACACACACACACACACACACACACACACACACACACACACACACACACACAGAGAGAGTTAAATGGGGATTCCAGGGTTATTGTCTTGACATTGACTTTGAAGTGACTGACTTTCTGTTTCTTTTACTGAGACACGTCCCGTCAAAGACATCATACAGGCTTTTGCTTTCTCTCTTATCCACTTTTGTCTCGATACCTTTGCTAATTAAGGTTGTCAGGATCCCTTATAATTGGAGAGACACCACACAACAAACACATCTGATCACCCACTTCAATAAATACAAGCGACACCATCATTCTTGTTGTGTCTACTACTCCAAAGCTTATCCCAAACAGGTCGTCATGGTTACTAATTAAACTTGTGGGCAAAGGTGCCATTAGAGTCAGCTAAGTTTTTGGACAGAGTAATTAGAGATCACATTGGGTTTTGAGGGCTTGACACCTGCAATCATGATTCAATAAAAAGCTTTTAAAAAGGAAACAAACACTGGACAGTGACGTCTGAGCTGAACCAATTACAGCAAATGAAAGCAGTTGACACATCAAATTGAGGCCACACAAAAACAGACAAGTCACCTACCTCACAGAGACCATTCCAACTATTAGCCTTTCTTCAGCCGCTGGTATCCCAGTAACTTATCACAGGTTAGATCCATGTCCAAAAGGTTTCATGTACAGGCGTAGAAACACTCAGTGACTTAAAGAGGTATGTTTGGCTCGTGTCAAGGCGGCCCGGTCCGTGGTCCACCCCTCTATGAGGTCAGTTGAGACAGAAAGAGAGAGAGGAAGAAACAGAGAGAGAGAGAGCGAGAGAGAGAGAGGACCAGATGGAAGCAACTGAACTGACTGCCCACTGGGAGGGGAGGGGGAGAGAAGAGCTCGCACATCCACTTCCTGACCAATTACTGCTGCAAGACTAGCCTCTCTCCCGCTTTCCAAACTGGGCCCTCTCACTCTCACTCTCACTCTCTTTTCTCTTTCTCTCTCTCTCCTCTCTCTCTTTTCTCCACTCTCTCTCTTTCTCTTTGCAGTGCGGGATCGCCGCATGTTCTGGATGGCAGCCAGAGCTGCAGGCGACACAAGTGTCAGAAATCACACTGGGTAGAAAAGTGAGGAGAGCTGTCACTTAAACTGTGAGGAGATGACGGTGATGAAGGATCACTGTGAAGTTATGGTGATAAACAGGAGGCTGGTGTGGGTGGGTGAGACAGACAGATGAGCTGATGCAGATGAGGAGTGAAAAAGAGGGCAGTGCAAGGACGAGCCGTCTCTTCTAACCCCAAAAACATGACAAATGGGTCACATAATATATAGCCTGGCCCAATATAGCCTGTATTGCACCAAAAAAAAGGCCAAAGTGCTACAAAAAGGGACAACCGGATAGACTAGATATGACACAAGATGTAAGTCTAAAAAGTTAAAATTATAGAGGGCATGATAATTTAATGAATAAAATCATCATAAAGTCAAGTAAGACGATCGGATATCGGCAGTTTGATGACAGTTAAAATGTTTTAAAAACTCTAACTTTGGTAAAAAAAAAAAAAATACAAATTAAATCCAAGTTAAAGTCTCACATTCCCTCAAGATGTCACAACACCCTAGGAATCAGGTTTTTAACTTAGAGTGGAGCTGTTACACTTTTTTCATGCTATGAAAACAAATGCTAAACTCAAATGTATAGTCAGTACTATACATGAGCAAAGTTTCAGGCTCTAAGGTTAATATGTGTTGAAGTAATCCCCAGAGACAACAGGGTGCTTTAAATGGCTTGTTCAAAAAGTCACATGAGAATTCAGCGAGATGAGATTTTCATGTAAATATTGTATCACTGAAAAGAGGCTATCAGAGGGACAAAATAAAGCCAGAAATAAGTGTGATTCCCCCTCTTTATTAAATAGAAGCAGTAATTTAAATAAGAGCATATGCTTTATATATTTTCGCCTCTTTTGGCCCCCCAAAATGAAAAAAAGTCAAAAAAAAGGACCAAGCTGATGTCCAAGAAGTGAAGAGCATTTCTGCTTGTTGAGCTGACACCTGTTGGGCTTGATGATTGTTGAAATGCTTGGTTTGTGGTTGCTTGTGTTATATTTTCATGCAACTGCTGCAACTTAAAATACAAGCATAGCATTAATTGCAAGTGTTAATAACTGTGCAATCAATCCAAAGTGCTGAGCCTTTGTAATAAGTTACCTCCATGCTACGTAAGGGTGACCATACATCCTCTTTTACCCAGAAATGTCCTCTTTTGGGGGGCTGTCCGGCCTGTATGGGGGGAGTTTATAAAAATCCTTTAAATGTCCGAGGTTTTCTACAGAGGCCCGTTTTTTTTTTTTTTTTTTTATTCCACTGGCAGAAACGGGCTCCATAGTCTTGAGTTTGTGTAGCGTGTCCTTAATCTTAGTATCACAGACCACTGTACTGACCATACACATTCAATGGTTCATATAGAAACACACTCTAAGAGGCGGAATTCTACGCTGAACCCCGGAACGTGTATTCCTTCTTATAAAACAGTGCAGCACATTAGTGCTCTCTGCTGCTCTGCTCCTCTGCTCAGATCTAGGCAAAGCCACTAATGCAGTGCACGCATGCACTGTCTGCCGGTAAGCGAAACAAAAGGGAGAAATATTTGTATGTGACTGATAATTTTGTTGAGGAGAAATGCTTTTGATAAATGAATATATTGTTTATAAAAACAACTTTGTGTGAGTTTATTTTCAGTATCTCCAAGAGACCTGGTTAAGTCTCTCTTTGGGAATTCAGAATAAGCATTTAACTGAGTTAGAGGCGCATAAAAAACAATTGACCTGGCCCGAAAAACCCTCAAAATCGTGTACACAACTCTGCCCCGCATTGTAGTGTCCTCTTTTTGGGGATGCAGATTACAGTCACCCTATGCTATGTTAGCTCGCCACCCAGCAACATGCAGACCTACTGATGTGCTGGTCATGTAGTATGCCAACATCTATGCTGTAAGCACAGAACAACAAAAACTGAGTTGAATGGATCTACGAGAGGATTGGCCCTTCATCAACAGGCAATCTAGCTTTTTATTGGATACCTGACTGTTTGGATCCCCCCCAGTTAAAAGCATAGTTTTGATGCCACTATCTCAGCTTTGACTGCCCACGTCTGGGTCTTCTGTGATCAAAGAGGTCTGGTCAGGGTAACAGGTAAGACTGCCTAGAATCAGCCATGGTGCTCAAATCTGCTGTGAGCACACACACGAAATATTCAAAGCCAGCAGTCATTGTGTGTGTGACTCACTGGTCATTGTTCTGCATCCTAACAGAGCAGGATGGAGGAAAGTCCCCGCTCTCAGAGCCAGTAGCTGCTGTTCCTGCCTCCTGGTAGCAAGGCTTCCTGGTTTTGATAAAGCAGCTCTTGGCCCTGTCAGGGCACACACTTTCTCACTTCCATGTTTTTAGCGGACTTAAGATTTTTCCAGGGAAAACAAACTTGCACGTGGACACGAAACATTGACCTTGATATAAAAAAAACAAACAAGTGAGATACACTTAAGTAAAAATAAATGACCTAGATCTCCTTAAAAACATGCACCACAATAGAACCAGCCATGACTTCTCAATCAACTTAAAGGACTTTTCGAGGCCCCAGCGTCTGTGACCTCCAGCAGCAGTGATGAGTGACCACACAAACAGCTCTGATGTGGGTCAACAAGTCCCTGCTATTTTCCTAACCTGGATAAGGCCACAAACACGGGGCCCAGCCTTTGTAACCCAACGCCACACCTTGCACTTTAAACCACACAGAGACAATGGCAGAAGATAGCAGCGTGTCGGAGGGAAAACAAACTGCCAACTTATCTTCATTCTGCGTCTGCTTCAGGGACAAGACGGGTGGAGTTTTCTAAAAGTGTCAAGTTGCTTGTCAAACACAGAAAAGTAGACTACATGGACCTCTCAATGGTTTCCTGTTATTGTTGGATAATGTCTGGTTAACACAACACTTTATGGGTGAGGCATGTATTCTCAGACTGATTAATCTACGCTCAAAACAACAGACTTTAATGTGGACAGTTTCAGCAGAGCTCTGGATGCTTCAGAAAACTTTCAGAGGTAATCTGAATTCTATTTGAGACCAAATTAAGGTTAGTTTGTGTATCCATTTGTATTCATTTGAATATTATTAATGGTAGAATTTACATGACAGAGGTGATTACGCCAATTCCTCTTTTCTGACCACCACATCAGTGACCTATTTCAAAACTCATCAAACATCAACAACAAACAGTTTAGTTAGTTTCAGGCTGTCAAATTTCTCAGAGACATTAGATAAAGTCTGGCCTGAGGAAACCAGTCATTTCCCTCTGTGTCAACAAAAGCCTAAATTTTAGAGTCAAACGGCTAAAAACTGCATGGAAAAAGAAAGAGGTCAGTAAAATTTGGTCTGGTTGATACCATGACATCATGTAAGCGTTGACAGACAAATGCTTCAAACAGGAAAAACTGGATAAAAGTAGAAAATCTACATTAGATCGCCAAGTGGGTTATTCCAGACAAACATCAGGAAAAAGCCCCTCCACCTCCCCCCTGCCCCACTACCATTTCCTGTCATTCTCGAGTTGCTCACTTATGGAAGTGGAACCAAGCAGGATGTGACATCATCAGGCAGGTGAATCAAACTCATGTGACGGCTTCGTCATTCCAGCGTCACCAAATAATGTTATCTCCTCCACCCAGAGACTTCCTGGTAGTCTCAAATTGAAATCACAGGATATGTTAATGAATGTTTTTGTTTGTTTCATCAGATGAGGAGATCTTCATTTCTCCCATGTCATTAGATTCAACATGGCAGACCAACAAATTTAAAGAAATTGTGGATAATTTAACCTCTACTTGCCTGTTCTTGGTGGGATCATTAAGTCAACCACTGAGAAAGGGTCATGATTGTTTAATATCTGAAAAGTTGTTGGTTTATAGAAATGAAGGAGTTCATCCATCCATTAACTCATCTTGAAATGACCCATCTTGAAACCTAGACGAGGTCTGGCTGTAATGTGTTCAATTGCAAGATGGTGAATAAAGTGCCTCTGAAAGCTGACTTGCTAACCAGGATTATGGAACAAATAAAGAAAAAGTATCACTGTCAGGTGGGACATAACCGATGTGGGGTTGTGAGAAGAGCTCAGCAAGGGAGTCCTTCAGAGAAATGAACCCAAATGGGATAAAGTGCCAGCAGTACCAGTTAAACTAGAATAACATTAGTCTGTAACAGCTGAGCACAAAAAGCAAGGTACCCAGGACTGAGGCACACTATTTGAAAGAGCCGAGCTGGGTATGTGTTAGTTATCCCATTAGTCATTAACTATAAAACTTTAAACAGGTTTCAATGTTAACTTCAGTTTATTTTGGACAGAATTCATAGATTTACTGTTATCCAAGTTAATCTCTTTGTTATAGGCTGATTGTTAATCAACTGTGCCCAATTCAGTGAAAGACAATACCTTGTCACAGTTTTCAGTGGTAATTTAATGATCATGCCTAAACTGCATAAAGCAAATGTACTCTAAAAACAAATTACTGAGCAGTGCTCTTTAACATGATGTGCACCCACTGGTCACATAAATTCACATACATCTAAAATTTCGTGTCAAAACTCCACAGGCTGGATATGAATATATTACACTACACCTCTCTATAATGCCATCACATGAGTATGATTCACTTCTCTACAATATAATAATATAAACAGAAGATAACAAGGAAGTACCACAGAGAAGAAAAACCTGAATATCATCTGCATAAGATTAGAACCTTGAGTAACGCTAGGCTTACACCAAACGATTTTCACAGTCCCAGACCAAAAACTAAAAGTCTTAAGTGAATCTTGGAATTTTACTGGAGTCACAGCGCATTCCCGTCATCTCGGTCGTTAAATTTAATGTAGTAATCTGCGCTGTTTCATATCAGTCTTTTCGTGGTCTTTGGTTTGATATTATTGTACGTTGCTGTTACATAACCAGACCAACAACCAATAGATAAGCTTGGACAATAGCGGAAAAGGTATCCTGAGAGTCACGACAGAAAGAACAAGAATGTATAGAGAATTACTGGCAATAAAACGTTGAAAGTGGACAGTCCAGAAAGAGAGGCGGTTAGTAGAACTGTGGGCAGATCAACCTTGTCTATTCAACATCAACTGCAGGATTTCCCCTACATGTAATGTCGCTAAATAAAAGCTGCCACAACTCAACAATTTAGGTTTTTATACACACTACCTCAGACTCAGTATATATCAGTATATGAGGCGCACATGGGCTGCACCGCAGGGCACGCATACAGAGTATAAGCATAAGCGAGCCCCGAGTTGTTATATGCGAACACACAGATGATTAATGAGATAGATTCCCCACCTGTGGGAAACACTGAACTGTGAAAAAATGCTAAAAGAATCTAGTTGTAGTCTTGTAAATAGTGACCCTGTGAGACCCGCAGTCTTTGTAAACCGAGACTGTGACTAGAAACTCTAAACACTTGTCTTTAGATGTGAGCAGGTGTGAGCTGTTAGTTTTCCAGGAGTCTTTTCCAATTTCCTCTCTCTTACACTAAAATAATATTTCTATTGGTGTGGTTTGAAGAGAGAAATCTGATACTACCTCTGCCTCTATAAATGTGAATGGAGCATCTGAGAGGCTGCATGAGTTTGGCATTAAGATTAAAAGCTTTACATTTAAGTTGGAGGCAGAGACGAGACCACATCTGAACCACTGCTGAACCAGCTGCTCTCCACAGAAGCAGGAGCCAGAGTACATTATTACCCAGACTCAGATAAAGCACACACAAACACACAAGTGGAGCGCACACACTTGTGTGTATGCCTGCATGTACGCTTATGTGGCTTCGAGCAGGATAAAGAGCCAGGAGTGCGTGTTGGCAGGTTCCCTTTGACCTGTGGAGGCTTTATTTTCCCTCATATTCATATCGGGCTAATACTCAGCCTTTCCCATGCCAGTGAAAACCCTGGAAGCCGAGCCCTCGCCTCTCTTTAGGGAACCTTAGATGTCACTGCACACAAAAGCAGCCGTGAAAGCCTTCCAACTCAAGCAGGGGCTATTATTTACAGTACCAATAGAAAAAATCACTCCTCTCCTAAACAGTAACCCCCCCTCCACCCACTCCCCCGGTCTGTCTCCCTTTAATGCTCCTGGTTTTCCTTTTTCCAAATGCTTCCTTTCATTTTTCTTTTCTCTTGCTTTACTTTTCTTTAATCACATCCCTCTCTCTCTCTCCTCCCCTCTCGCCCCTCCATAATAAAGTAAATAGTGGGTTTTGTAACCAGTAAGCCTAAAATTAGGAGTAAGCCCTGCGCCGAGGCTTTGCTGATCTTCATTGAGCCGTTCATAACAGGCAGAGAAATCCTCGCTGATCATATAAATCTCTGAGAGGAGAAACTGCACTTTGTGAACTCGAGAGTAAATACATAAAAGCTTTGCTTAAAGGTTTTAAAATGTGTCCATCAGAACATGGACTAAGAATCACGCACACATTACATGTAGACATGAAACATCGTGAAAGTGGAAGACTAGCTTTGTTGAAACTGGATAGGAGTGCATATCAGGTGGATTTCTGCAGGTGAAGCCTTATCCAGAAGGAAAATAGATTTTTGTGATGAATTCTTTCCAATAATAAATCAGAACCACAAAGAAAACCCTGCCAAAGACCACATTCTGCAGCTTGAGTTTCAGCTCTGATCACACGGCTCTATAATTATATTAAAATGTTTAAAAGATGAAGCATTAGTCACACAGAGAGAGATTAAACTGCAGATTCATTTCAGGCATTAACATAACAGGTGCTTAATAGTTACCAAGCAACAAAGTCCTGCCAATGTTTTTATAAGACTCTGTTGTTTGATGGAGACGTAGGTGAAGGCCTGCTGCTGCCTCGCTGTAGACGTCCACACTGTTGCTCAGCTGTAAGTCACTGTCACATGTCAGTGCAATGACAGCCAGAAAAAAAGGGTTTTGTAAAGGCTTAAGAGGCAGAAAAAAGTTCCTGGTCTGGTATTTACAGTAAATACAGATGTTAGTGACAGGCCCTAACTCGACCCAGATGTTACCATGAGGAAGATGAGCCCTGTAAATACTTGAACTCCCACAAACACACAGACGCAGCATTTTCTACAACCTCAGAGAGGCACAAGAGATAATATCTGACATATTCACTGTCCACAGCTCATCATACTGAAAATGTTGACATCAGCATCAATAAGAACACTAGGGTTTACCAAATGGGACAGTCTAATGATGTGTTTGACACCAAACATGAATAAAATCAGTCCAGTGGGTGAAGTCGATGTAAAGACCTCACTAGAGCGGATTGCAAAAAATTGCTTAAAATATTCATTTCTCTTCCTTGTTGCTTTCAGAGTGCATCAGTGTTGCACAATATTAGGGAACTATCCCTGCCTGACATCGCCAGACAAACTCAGAAATGCAAATTAGTCTGGATGTTAGATAAATGCTGGTGATTTGGCCACATCTGATGGAAATCTGTCTGAGCAGGAGGAAAGGGACTAGACTCCTCTGCCAGAGCAAATAAAACATGAAGTCACGGATTCATCTGGTTCTCAAACTTGCACAACCCAGAGTAAATTCTTAAATATTCTTGAATATATGTACATAACTGATGATCCCACAAAGCCGAAAGTCAATACATTTTCAAATGCCCAACTCATAAATTGCACATCAGTTTTAGTTTACCAGTGAAGAAGGCTGTATAAAGAGATTTCATGAGGTTTAGATCAGCAGCTGAGTTAACACAAATGTGCTGAATCAGAAGACACTCATGTGTCTTTGCTGCATCCAGAACTCAAGCTGGATCTGCGCTCAGACTTTGCAAAAACAAAAATAAAAAAATAAGCAGGCCTAAAACCCACAATCATTAAAACTACTGTGAGAAATATTTGAATTGTGTTGATTTTGATGCCCCCTGTGGACAAACCCCTACCTCTTATCGCTTTTCATGTACTCGTGAAAGTAGTATTTTCGGACTATAACCTCACCTTGTCTTGTAGAACTTTATTACCCACTGTGAGTATTTGCTGTGCTTAAACTAAAAAAAAAAATGTTTTCTGGGGGTGTGTTGAAAATAACCTGCTCTGATGGTAGGCGTTTTTAGGCATCTAGGTTAGTGTTGTGTCGTTCATGAACGTTTCGTTCAAAAGAACAGAACTGCTGGGTGAATGACATGAATGGATCACTCCAAGACCTAATTTGTTCCTTTCTCAGTTCAGTTGAGCTCAGCCGCAAGCACAGCGTGCCATTCGGGAGTGGAACTGCTGCCTTTGACTATTTGGTGAACAACACACAGCTAGCCAGCCAGCGAATGAACGACATGTATCAGTCAGACTGTGAATGAAACAAACGACTTCTGAACGACTTGAGGCAGGCAGAGGAGGGATGTGCGTAGCGTTGTTCACAAACTGCTATTTGATATCTTTAAAAGTATCAGAACCCCCACTACAGCTGCAATGTTTATCTATTTGATCGCTCCACTTTTTTGCTATATACAAGAACGACGACTCGCACTTGTTTAGCAGGCGTGCTGCTTGCTGTTGTGTTGTTTCGGTCTTGTTGCAATGCGAATGTTGGTGGCACACAGAGGTGAGTTTTTCAGGGCAGGGGAGTGATTCTTCTTTCACAACTTGGTGAATGAATGACATGTGTCAACCAGTGAATGACGCTGTGATTTCAACTGTGACAGCGGGGACGGGGAGGGGCTTGTTCAATGAAAAAACTCCAGATCAGCGCCGCTGTGCCATTCACTCGTGTACTGCATTTGGCAGGACGGGACTGATTCAGTGAAAAAATCTTTTTAAAAAATCAGTTAAATGAACAGATTTTAAAGATTCAGTACAGTCAAAAGGACTGTTCTTCCCATCACTAATGTTAGTTTACTTCAATGGAATTATCAGGCTTTTACTGATGGTCGCGCCTGAATCTGAAGGACATAAAGAGGCATCAGCAGCAGTTTCAGTCTGTTTCTCAACCAGTTGAAAGTCACTTACAGTGTCTTTAAAGAATCCAGTGATTTTGAGTCTTCACTCTCTCCCTCTCTCTGCCATCCTCTTCATGTTGTTATCAGGCTTTAGGGTTCACTGAAGTGTTAAACACAGAGGTAGTAACAGAGGCGTACTTGGGTGAGACAGTGGCAATGTGTGGCATTTGCACTAGCTGAGCAGAACAGCACTCTGGGTATGTGAGTGGCGCTCCCACTGCGTATCAACAACAAGTCATGCCAATCATGTTCCAGCAATGTTGTAACACAATGCGAAATCACAGGCTTGGACAACATTATTGCAAAATCATGAATGCAGTCTAAATAGGGAGGTGAGATGATGGCACAACATCGTCATGGCACGACTGTAAGCAAAGAGAGGCAAAGAAACAGAGAGAGAGAGAGATGGAATAAACCACCAAGAGAAAATCAGACAAAACAACTCTCCAATTTGTAGTTCAAGATCAGCAAGTTTGAAGTGTAGATTTCATATTAATGACTCTGCAACATATAACCAGACAATGACATCCTAACACTGTACTGGACCGTTTTTTCCTGTAAATTAGTTATTTATTTATATACTCTTAAGTATTGTCAGTGCTTAAATAGATGTTTTCATTAAGATGAGAATTCTTGGTGATCTAAATTAGTGTGAGTTCACCATCTCATGTACTCATCTCATTACTTTGGCAGTGACAGACAAGTCGATGCAACCTTATTTTCCCTTGAATTAAAATTTAAAACTCCTGTGAAAAGTTTTTAACTGGTTAAGAAACAAGCAGAGTCTGACAACATCGTCTCTATATAAAATTCAAAAAGCAAATGAGACCATTAGCAACAACCCAGGACATGGTTCAAGTGGTCCATCGTTTGGGTCGTTGTCGAGTTGTACTTGTACATGGCTTCGCAGTGTTTGCAGCAAACCTTGTCATATTTTTGCTCGAAATGGTCCCAAACCTCATTTTGTCTTACTTTCTTTCTTTCTTTCTTTTTTTTTAAATTTCAACTTCGGAAGCCTGCTGACGCTGTATCACTCCCCTTGTAAAATGTCAAAATCCTTCAGCAAGGTAATGGTCACTGTTTCAACACATATATATACTGACTGGAAAACATAGCCCGCTTTAATAACATTTGATCAATTGAAATTTTGCAGGATCAGGGTAATTCTGAATGATCAATTAACTGACCATTAATTAATCATGCCCATTCCTAGCCTGAACATGCTGATTTGTTTAAACACATTTGGCTGATATCAATATTGATACCAATTTAAAAACACTTTTTCTATTTTAATAGGATTCACCTCTCCCTCTTATTGTGACAGTCTATTTGTTTTAGAGACAGACGTAAAACAAGGAAACTGCCACAACTTATACATGTATATAATGTGTGTGTGTACATTATTTTATACATTACATTATACATTTTTTTTTTTCCAATATAGACATTCAGTAATGTGTCTGCTATCTTTTCACAACACTTCAAAATACTTAATCAATTTTCATTTAAACTCTCTTAAAAAGTAGGTTGAGAGGTCAATCAGATTTCAGCCCCTAAAGGTCATAAATAGTATGATGATTGTGACTGAATGATTTCTTGCCACCAGCTGTGTGGCTTCCATTATGTCCTTTACCTTGACTAAAGCACACCCTCCCTCTCCTCAGCAGAGCGTGGGCGGGACCCCTCCCCTAAAACAGCTCTCACTTTTACTTCATCAGTTTGGATCAATGTAAAACAAAGATGAGAGCATGAGGAAGATGCAGCTCCCGCTAGGACTAACCTTTGATGTCTGTTGTGTTGTTTTTTTCCACTTACTGTGTTCATCTATGAAGTAATTGTTTTTGAGTTTTAAAGGGGTTTTAAGTTGGGTAAATGAATGTGACGCAGATGTCAAATTATGGGTAATCATTTTAGATAATCATGATGTAAGTATCAATCAAAATGCCATCATGGAGCAGCCCTACTTTACCTAGAGCCTTGAAAACTGGGGTCAACCTTAAAATCACGCTGTCATCAGCAGACAGTTGACTTTAGAGAAAAACCATGGTGAAAGATCACTAATGCTGAGTGACTGAAGGAAAAAGTGACCGAACAATAGTGATATGAACATGCACTAGACATGAGATGATGCACATCTGTTCTCCAGTGAGTATATTCAGTTCTCATCTCTCTGTGGCCTGGATACTAAGAGCCCAACAGAGCAAGCTGGGTGAAAGCAGGAAGGAGGCTCCTTTATTTTTAGCTTTGTTCCCCTGTGCAGTTATCACCAGGATGTGATTTAGAGACGTGTTTCGAACTGAGCTTCAGTGCACAAAAAGACCTTCTGCAGGGCTCATGAAGGTGAGCAAAGTTATTACTCTGGCTTTGACACATGGGGTTTAGAATTCAGAAGGAAAACGTCCGACTACAGGAAAAGATATCAACACATGGAAACACACGACACACTGCTAGCTGCTAAAATGTTCATGAAAAACTGCTGTGCTGGGAGTTTGCTACTGTTAGACACCCAGACAAACTGTTACAGTGGACTCTCTCCAGCACAGTGCGACTTCCTAAAGTACAATTCATACACATCAAACAGGATCACACACATACTCACGCACACAAACACTCGCTCACACAGAGCACAAGACCTCCACTCATGCAGACGTAAGAGGCTATTTATACACCACTTCCTTTTATTTACCCAGCTCATTGTTCAGACCACATCTGCTGAGGGCCACAGGCACAATGGCCAGTCCATATAGCTGACCACACACACATACACACACACAATACAGCAAGCAGACACAGGCGGTATTCAGAAATATCCGAGGCTTTTGTTCTGGGTCCGAGTGACAAACTCCAAAAGCTGATACCACCTGTTACACGGACTGACATTCTTGCACTTCTACACACACACACTGATAGAAACAAGCACAAACTCTCACAGAGTCACTTAAGTGCACATTTAAAGTTGCATTTATTCAGGGTCAGAGACGTCTGCACAGATGCTGTGTGTTAGTTCTATCAGCAAAGCTGGACCTTTGGCTGAGTGCTGCAGCTGACAGCTCATTACAGCCTGTCTGCTTTCTGTCAGCTTTAATATGACAGGATGTTGGTTAGGGGCTTTAAAAAGCCACTGGGCAGCTCTTAACCCTTATGGCCTGGAGGCTGTCCCCTCTGAGTCAAGCACAGCAGACCAAAGAACAGCAAATGTGTGAAGCTGCATGGATCTTGTAGGATAAACTTTGCTCTAAGTTGTTGAAAATAATGTAGTGACTTTTCATTTCTGCTTTTTCCCAAAATATCTTTCCCCCTTTTAGTCATTTAATCTAAGAGATCTATTTCCTGCAGTTCAGGAGCTGCCCAAATGGCCCCCATGGGCTAAACAGCTCAGATCATTATCTTGACAATTCTCCACGATCAGGCCTCAGGGGTACAGCGGTGAGTCAGACCTGGGTGCAGGAAACCAATGTGGTTTTATTTTCAAACCACAAACCCAACCATCCGACCACAGACATCCTTAAACCAGCTCAGGTATGCTCTAACATGCTGTTATAAAGCCTGCAGTTTGAGGCACTGTACACCCTGTGAAAATGAAATACTTAAAGCTCCTGTAGGCAATTTTTCACTGTGGTTATGAGACAGACTCAAATTCATATAGATGCCTCCTTTCTGAGCAGTAATCCAATCTAGACACTCAGAATAAAGATGGGTTTGCTCTATTTATACGTTTCTAAAGCTCCAAGCTGCTGCAGCGGGATGCTGTCAGACAGCATTTCCTTTGACATTTTCCAAAGCAATGATTCTTAAAAAGTTATATCCTGGTTGTTAAAAGTCCTGACAAGAGCTTTGGAGCATACCATGATTTTTACAGTGTGTTTGTTTCTTGACGTGTTGGTTTGATAGTTTATTTAAAATGTATAAGGAATGAAACAAAATTAGAAAAAGACAAAAAACTTTTGTCACTTCTTAGTTCGGGCTAGGGGCACATTTAAAAATCCAGATTTTGGCGCCCCCTGTGGACAAAGCAGTCTTCCCTTATCTTGTCCCTAACATGCTCAGATACTGTCTTTCGACAAAAATCTCATCCTGCTGACTTTTGACACTCAAGAGTATGATTTACTGTCGATATTTTTCTATGGGAAATGTAAAGAACAGGACTCTTCACTGATTTAAAACATTAAAAAATTACCTATAAAAGCTGTCAATCCTGTTGCTGATAGTCTGGTTAGCTTTTGAACATCATAAACGGCATCAATATAAACTCATAAATGTCAAATAACTCATAGGAGCTTCAAAATTGCATGGTACAAAATCACCATAGAAACATGGTACCAAAATTGATGCAAGCTAAGAGATCCTCACAGGAGCTTTAATATGATTAACTGAGGAAAAAGCCGTCATGGAAAGTCAAAAAGTTCCTTACAGAGCCTCAAAAAAGTAATTTCTCTTAAAAAATCTCATCCTGCTTTCTCTAAATGGTCAAACATCACTTATCAAGAATTTTGCTGGTGTAAAAAAAGGAAATATTTGAGGCATTCCCGATACCTACACTGTAACAGCAAGTTTGGGACATTAAAAATAACAATTTCAAGTTTTTTGCTGATACTCTGTTGTGGTTTTGTAGGTCGCAGCGAAGCACCAGTGTCAAGTTCAGTCTCTTAATAAAAATTCCTCACAGGAGGTTTAGTGTAAATCACAAAGGTAGATGGCAGAAAAGATACACAAAAAAATCTTTAAAATCTTTTTTTAAAGGAATGTTTCAAAAGTTGGCAAATGACCTGTTGAAAAAGATCGAAGATGAGCTACAGTATTTAAAGCTCCTCTGGGGTTTTTATTTTTCTAATGTAGGTTGCTTTTGGTGCCCCTGTGGACAAAGCAGTACCCCCATTATCATCTTTGTGATGAAGACTTATATCCTTCTATTTCCAAACTACCTTGTAAAACTTATCACCCACTTTGAATTATTACCTAATAGGGTATAAAAACAGGTAGATTTTTCAGCAGCTCCCATAGCTGACAGCTACCCCCTTGGCAGAAATCTCATGAATTAAAAATAACCACATAGAAATACTCAGTTTAGTTGCTTATGTTCTATGTTCTGAAGTCATCTCCTTTAATTTAGGTCTCATTCATTCCCAGTAAAAAACACTTCACAGGAGCTTTATGTAAAACAACAACCACAAGCACTAAAAAAAAACAACATAAAGCATGGTGCATCTTAGGATAGGATAAACTATACTGCAATGTGCCAGTGTTGTCCTCAATAAACACAAAAACACTCCCCGGGGTCCTTCCTATTTGTGTTAGCACCAGACTCCTGCTGATTGGTGGTTACAGGATAAACACACATGCTTGGCGTTTTCATAAGCATGCTGGTACTGTAAGAATAAAGTCTGCTCCTGATGTTTTCACTCCGTCTACATATTTTCTCTTCGGTACAGGAAACAGTTGTATGTCAACACCACAAATAAATGTTGTTTGTTTCCTGTCTTTGCCCGGGGATTTTTTGGCTCATTTGGAGGGGACATCATAGATTTCTGGACTGGAGTGTGGAGCTGACATGTGGTGTATGTTTTTTTAAAACCTGGGAAATCATAAAAACATGGGCTGGAGGTAGGATTTGCTCCAGAAAATTCCATCCATTTATCCAAGAGCAAACCTAACTGGGTGGTAAAAACTGTAAAATGCACAAACTTTACATCCAGCATAGATTATTTATGACAGTTTAGACTCCAATCTCAATGAAAGCACAAATTTGAGTTTTAAATCTGCACAAAAGTCTGTGTTTTAAAATCGTTTCCGTGTCTTTAACAGGTGTTAAAACTCAGTTCCTGTGGGCAGAGCCATTACGAACAGCTTTAAAAACATTACAAAGCTCATTAAGAAACCAAACGTCCAACCGCCTCTCCTAATCCTCCACCTATCCCCCCCCCGTCCACACCCCAGCGTTCGGAGGGAGTTGGACCACTCGCCCATGCGCTACAGACGGGGGTTTCCCTGCCAAACACTGCACAACAATAAAACAAAGCCATCATACTGAGGCTGCAGGGGGGGGAGGTGGGGAAGCATGCAGGGGTGCAGGGAGGGCGGAAAGTGAGAGGAACAGCTGCTGAGTGGGAGAGTTAGATGAGGGGGGGGGGCACTATGGGAGAAAAAGAAAGCTTGAGGATGGAGGATGGAGGGGGGAGTCCTCTCTTTTCTCTGTCAGTGAAATAAATTACTTTAATGTTTGCGGCCTGTTCAGACGATGCCATCGTTAGGGTGAGCCCCTTCTCCCAGGACCACCATCTCATACCCCCCTCTGGTCTCTTTAGGCAGACACAAATTGTCAAGTGCACAATGAAACAGCTTATAGCTATACTGTTCCCTTCAGGATAAAGCTTCTGTATAGAGAGTTTGGGAAAATGTCACAAAAAGCTTCACTTTGCATGCAAACACACACACACACACACACACACACACACACACACACACACACACACACACACACACACACACACACACACACACACACACACACACACACACTAACATTCGGTTTGAATCTCCTGTCCCCGTCTCTGAGAAATTCCCCTTATTGAAATCAGTGTTTCCTTTTCTCAGTCAAACATGCAAACCGATGACAGATCTGCTCAACATGAGGACGGAGTTGATAACGAGAAGCTGCTGTGAAGCAAGAAGAGCTGAAGGCTGATGGACAGGTTCTAGGGGTTAAAGCTTTTCTGAAGGTGTCCTGCTGAGTGTCTGACCAGTGGTTCCATTGAAGAAGCTCTGCTGTTTGTTTTTTAGTAAGACATACAGGACTACTGATGCCAAAAATAATTCATTATTTGCATGCCACAAATAGGGATGGGTGATAAACTACTATTCACGATATACCGTCAGAAAATCCTCCATGATAAATATTTGCCATCTCATTATAAATACGATAAACGCAAGCGCAAGCGACAGACTCACAGCCATAGCTCACACAGATCAGAATAACAAACAAACATGGCCGAAGGTAATGAAGAAGACGTTTCTGAGTAGCTCGTTACTGAACGAGGCTCCACATGAGGGATTTCCTTCAAGATTGGGGCTAAGATAAGAGCAATCAGGTCTGCATGACACTGGACAGTGGATCTGCTGCTGCTCACTCTGTGCAATAAAAGTTTTCAACAAACGTTGAAAATGTTTTCACATTTCAGACTTGTTTGATGACACTAGTGTTCTCCATAACCTACCACTCAAACTTGTGGTTAAGTATCTTATTTGACTATTCCAACTGGGGTTCTCAAGACTAAATAAGTCAAAAACATAAATTGGAATTATATTTTTTATTGGCAATTTTTATCGTTATTGCCCATCCCTAGCAGCGAATACCATTCAGAGGGCTCACTTTGGCAATGCACTCATGGTGTTCGACTTCAGTCATGTTTTTTAATTTTCTAGTTTGTCCAGAAAAGTCCAATCTGTTTAAGACAAGAAGGTAGTCTTCATGGTCTATACTGCAGCCAGTTGCTGAGGGAGCTATAAATATTCTTGCACTACGAGAGGGAAGCTGTCATGCAGTCCATTTTTATTGGTCTATGACCTGACTCTAAAGTTGACCTCACATTACCCTTCATTTTCAGGCTGAGCTTTTATGTTTTAAAAAAATGTTTTAATTTGCAGTACAAGTCCCACAATGTCAGGGGGTTTTCTAATAAGCTAAAACTATTCTAGAAATGTCACTGCATTTCAAAGTGGGGCATGAAAATAAATTACTGTTCCATTACATACTTTAAGAGTCATAAAACAGCTTTGAGACTTTGCCTTTCACGTCAGCAGACACACCTTTCTGCAGGGATATTCTCAGGAAATGGTTACCTCATAATTTTACAGCATCCTCATTATCATTTTACTGCCCTGGATATTAACAAGTAATGAAACAAAAGTGGTTACAGCACTGTTTCCAACTAACACGTGAAATCAAGCTTATCAGATAGGCAGGCTTTACTCATCCCTCCACCACATGCTGACTTGTATGCCCCATGTTTGAGTTGGTACAGCCCAAATACAGCTGTTCACTCCACTCAGCCTGCTGCTATAAAACACCACAGAGCAAATAACAGATTTTTGCTACTAGAGGTCCAAAACAAGATCTGTTTTGGATTCCTTTGGTCACGTAAGGGAAGCTGGTTAGTCTCTTTTTAAATATAGAACCAAAAAAAAAGTTTGTAAGCAACAACTTCCTCACCACTCTTTTATTTTTGTCACCACTGAACATGCTGCCCGCCTCTCATCCACTGGGTCCCTGTTTCACTCCTCCAGCTCTGTGCCTCTCTCAACTTGGCAGCACCTTTCACATGTACATCGACATGCCAGAAATAGCGCCGAGTGAACTTGGGGGAGAAAGAGCGTAGACATAACAAAATGAAGGAGGAAAGAAGCCTGCCTCATATACAGGACCTTGGGGAGTACACTGTGAGGAGAGAGGGAGGCGCTGGGGCCAACAATGGCACACATTCACATTCTGGTTCAACCTACACGTTTGAGGCGGCCTCATTAGTTAGTCGATCTATAAGTGGAACACCACTCGAAGGAAGCATTCAACTCTGGTATTTAAATAGATGCAAAGGTGAAGCGATTGTACGAAAGTCTCCAGCAAATGAACTGGATCATGTAGATGTATGGACAAAACGTGCGACATCGAGGACGAAAAGAGACAGAGTAAAATATATGAATCTGTTGGAATGTTTCTTTCCATCCGAAAGTGTTAGTTTCCAACTGTGCCTACCTGCCCGACACACACACACACACACACACACACACACACACACACACACACACACACACACACACACACACACACACAATAATCCGCAATGAGAGATCGGCCCACATGCACACAGACACTTACTAGCATCTGCCTTTGCGACCTTTGCTGCAGACTCAGCTGGTGGACGAAGGCTTCCATACACTCAGCAGAGGTCTAAAATATCTATAACCAACTCTTGAAAAAGCTGGAGCATATTCTCCGTAGACGCTATGTTTTGAAAAACTTCAGGTTTCAGACTAAGGCAATGGATCACACTTGATCAGCATTAGTCCTGCCTATCCACTTTGATGAGTGAGTTTGACAAATAAAATAAATTCATGAAGCACTTCAACACAGGTCCATGAAATAATTAATTAAATAGTGAAATAATTATATATCTTTTTACAATTAATGAAATGGTATTTCAATACATTAATGACACATTTAACGACACATTTATTTATCTAATTCCCATTTTAATTGATTATTTAATGACATATTTAAGTATTTATTTAAAGATGTATTTATATATTTTATTCTGTCTCTTTTTGTCCTCCATAGTGTGATCTATTGTTCTGATTTATAGTAAAAAATTCATGAAAATTCAAACTCAACTAAAAATATAGTATAAACTTTGTTTTAAGGTATTAAAACATCCTGGAATGCTTTCAAAGTAAAAGCCCAATCTGGTTGTTCTGAGGAGCTTTTCAACCAATAGAGTGATTACAACTCATAATAATAATAAAAGGGTTGTGACCATGTTGGTCTGGGGTACGTTATAAGGTGATAAAGAGGATACCATTACAAGTATGTCAATGCTGATGATGTTACTCCTCAGTCAAAGTTCATCGAAAAAGAAGGATAATCCCACATAAAATCCCTCTTGTCAGTCTCGTAGTTTCATCTTCACTCATCAGACTTTAATCTCTTTAATTTATTCCTGATGACATCTCAGGTTTGAGGTTAACCAGTGAGTAATCTGCCTTAGGAGAAGTAGGATTTCAGAAGATGATTCATAACTCAAAAACAAACAGCTTACATCAATATGTCTAAGTTGAATACTGAAAACAAACTAACTGGATCGACTAACCAGCTGCTACTTAGTCCCACAGTTTTCTGCTGTAAACCCAGGGCTGAGGGAATACTTCAAATAAAAGCAAAGGACAACATCCAACTCTACATACTTTCCCACTCTGACAGCTCACCAACCTGATAAACTTAGCAAAGAATCCGCCCAACTGGCATAAAAATGTCACTGGTTTGTCATGGGATGTTTTCTAGCTCTGGGAGCTGCTGACCTTTGACCCATCCTGGCATTCTCCGTTTTGCTCCTTCCCCAGTAGGAGCTGTGACGCATTATTGCTGGACTGTTTTACTGATCAAGATGATGGAGTGAGTGTAGAAAGCCCAGCGAGGCTCGGTGTTCAATATAGAGCTTGGGAACTTGGCCTTAACCTGCTCCATCACTCATTCATTCACATGTAAGAACAAATTGAACCTTGACTCATCAGCAAAACACAAGAAGTCACATTCATCAGCACCTCCTGACACGCACAGTACAGTAGCAGTGACATTAAATACAGCCGCAGCACAAAACGTGAGCATGTTAACCGACCTGCACTCTCATATAGCCGCTACTGTTAAATTCCTCTCATACTATCTAGAAATGGCCCGCTGCATTCAGGGCAGGAGTATTTCAGTCTCACCCTGCCTGTGACCTCTGACCTTTAGCCTTTAGTTTACATGTCCAGGGTATGCTAAGAAGCAAGTGCAGGGGTGAACACTGCAAAGCTGGTGAGGTAAATAAACCAAGTCAGTCAGAGGTAAAACAGGCGTGGGCTGCCATGACTCTTACAGTATGATGACCTTACGAAGAAATATTATGGTTTTATGGTACTGCAGTATTTACGAAAATAACTTTAAATTGTTTTATTTTAAAATGTTTGAAAAGAGAGCAACTTTTTCTTCCCCTGAACACATTGGCGTCTTTAGGCCTATTTTAGGGGGGCTGAAGCCCCCCTAAAATATTCTTAAGCCCCCCTAAATAATTTTTTTTTTTTTTTTTTTAAACATATATATATATATATATATATATATATGTATTTTACAAAAAAGTGCAGACAAATTCAATACAAAGACGCAGGAATACGAGTTTAAATAAATAATAATATAAAATTTCATTATTCACTTAAATATGATCACAAATCATTTAGTTTCCCATGACTTCACTGTGTAAGGTGGAGAGCCTTCGTCAGCGCTTAGTTATTCAATCCGTTTCACTTGTTGATATAGAGAACGCCCACATTACTGAAAATCCAGTCCGCGTTTTCACTGCTGCCAGCAGCAGTACCTACATGCTCCCTGCACACAGTCACAGCGAGACGGTCACATTACGAGCCAGGCAGAGAGCAGCATCATGGACATATGCAAGTTTTTCAAAAAAGTAAGTCTTTATAGCTGCTGGTAGTAACAATAAGCTCCAGCTAACAGCTAATAGTCCCATGTAATTTATGAACCAGGTGCTCCCCATTTTGATAAATAAAAACCTGGCTATCACACCAAGTTAAATTGTTAGCATGATGTTGATTTCTGTCACTTGTTTTAGCTCTGAAAAAAACGAGCTGAGCTCATTCACGTATGATTATCATCAGTGGAAAATAATAATGCACTAATAATACTCACCCCACCATCCCCACTGACCTGTAGGAGTCAGGACAGAGGAGCACAGCAAGTGAGAGGGGAGACACCTCTACTGAAGAGGTGAGTCTAAAAGAATTCACAGGAGTGATGCAGACAGTCTGATTAGAATTTTATGGAACTCAATATGGATATGAAATATGAAATTTCAGTCATGGTGCACCATATAAGACTTATTTCATTTGAGTTTTTATTTAAGAGAGTCAAGATTAGAAAGTGGAGAGAGCCAAGAGATAAATTAGCCTGACCCAAATATTTTTGGGGGTCCTATTTTAATATTACTTTAATTCAAGTAATTTAGTAATATTTTTCAGGGCTTTAAATTGCAACCATTTTAGTCACATATGGGCCCAGAATGTAATCTGTGTAACATCTTACTATTTGGGAGCAAAAAATTACTGTGGGTGGTGTGTGAGCTTAAGTCATGACATTAGCCTCTATGTTTGGATTAGTTATTAATTCAGTGTGTTTCAATGTATCTTGGAGGGTCAGGCAGAAGGAAAGGCTGAGGAGCTGCAGCAAATGGCAGAGGAAGCTGAGAGAGGAGAGCAAACAGGCCAAGAGAGGGAAAATAATGAAGCAGCTGCAGCAACTCATTCCACTACAGGGTTTGATGTAGGTGACAAAGACACAGGGCCCAGACAGGTCAAGCTGAAGAGCTACCCACAAGATAATTTTGGTACACAGAAGAGAGCGTTTCACTACAGCTGGTTTGAAAAGCACAACTGGTTAGAATATTCAGTCAACCAGAATACAGCTTTCTGTTTCCCATGTAGAGTGTTTGGCAAAAACATAAAACATGATAGTTTGGTCAGTAGTGGTTCCAAGAACTGAAGAAAAAAAAGACTGAAATAAAACAAAAAAACTAGGCGTGGGCTGCCATGACTCTTACAGTATGATGACCTTACGAAGAAATATATTATGGTTTTATGGTACTGCAGTATTTACGAAAATAACTTTAAATTGTTTTATTTTAAAATGTTTGAGAAGAGAGCAACTTTTTCTTCTCCTGAACATAATCTATTTTTTCTTCTAATAATATATAGATTATTTGGAACACTAGTAATGATGCTTATACGTTTAAATAATGACATACATAATTGATTATAAGATATAACTTTAACATACACAATACTGTGACTACTAAAATTATCTGAAGTAATGCTATAGGCTGGATTACAACACTTCATTTGATGCAAAAAAACTATTTCAAAAACAGGCTTCTCCATCTCTGTGGTGGTCACCTGACAAACATCTGTTTTCCTGGTTACCTCAGGCGACCATTCCCACCCCATCGAGTTCATGTGGTGGGAATAGAAAGAGTAAATATTGGTGGTTTTAAAATCATTAATTTTCAAAACGCAACATAGCTAACTTGAAAGCGGTCAAGGTGTTGAAACACCCCACAGATTTAACATAACAATGGTTATATTGAAAGTGACCATCTTTATTAAATGATTGACTATTGATATCATGTTCTTAGAATAAGCAAACAGTTATACCATATGTTTGAAGATGAGTCCTTTACACTAGCTGCCACAGACGAAGAAGAAGCAGACGGCCTGTAGAACAGCTTAAAGCAGCTCTCTAAAACATGATTCAGCACCTAAAAAAAAAAAATCATGTTTTTTTTTTTTGTTTTTTAAAATCCAAATGCCACATTGAAGCTCATGTCTCTTTGAGGACTTAAACAATAGAATGTCTGTATTCTCTGACGTTTTTATAATTAAAAAAAAAAAAAAATCGTGTTCGTTCCATTAAGTAACTTATTATTTATCAGAAGTAATTTACAGTTCAAAATAAAAGAATGATTTCAAAACATAAGAAAAAAAAATCTAAATTTGAATGGAAATAGAAATGGATGATGAAATGTAAGTAAACTGTGTTTCTTAGTAAAGTTTATGGACCTGTAATATTTATAAACGTACTGTATATTCTTGCATTACCCTTTTCTTGCCTTTTTCAATGTTACTTATGTAATTTTAAATTCCTAGTTTTCCATAAATATTAGGATAGTACTGATATCAGGATGTTTTATGGCTGTGATAATCATAAGGTGGAAATCTGACATTGTAACCGCCCTAATCACTACTCTTTGACATGATGAAACTCACTTTTTAAACTTTTATTCTACATTACGACTGTCTTTTTTAAACACACAGTTGTGCAGTTTGTGTGCTGGTGTGAGCGCATAAAAAAAAGTGGCAAAATCAGAGAAATAAAGAGGACACATTTAAAAATTTGCGCCTACAAAGGGATGACATTAACAGCTTTGTGCATTCTGTTGCTGTGTATTACATGATGAAGTGCTTAACAGTATCTTCCCTTTGAACATTATAATTTATACAAATATAAATCTTGGCAAAGCAGCACTTAAGCTAATTTAATTCCACTCCTGTCTTGGCAATCCTTCATTTAAGAGCAGCTCTCGTTGAACCAGGTGGGTATTAAAGCTATTTTGAAAGCATGCATTAAAATATTTTCTAAGGTTACCGTTTCAAGTGTTAAAGCCAGCCAAACTTTCCCTCTCCTCGTCTCAAACCTTGTAATTAGGTGAAACATGTTTTCACAGCCGATCTGGAAAGTACTTTAAGTAGTGGTTAGAGATGTAGAAAGGGCACGTGCGCTTCAATCACAGACTGCAGGTATGTCTGCTGGAATGCTTTTCTCCGTCGTGCAAATACAGACACCTGTGTCTTACCAGACGCACTGAATAGGTTTTGACTTACTGTACATATGCAATAATAAGCCCGCACACGCTTCATTTCACATCCAAACAGGTACGCGTGAATTCAGCAGGTTTCAGACAGACTCTCTTGACAGCTCAGGTCAAATCTGTTGTGCCCTGCAGGAATCTAGATGTCTCTGCTCATCAGAGCCATTTTTTACTGATTCATACCAGAGGCACACTCACATTACACACATTACACAAACACACACGCACACGTACCAGCACAGACCCAAAAACCTGAGATGACCTGAGTTATTTTCTCACTGAGCCAGAAAATGACATCAAATTTAAGTGCTTCCATCTTAAAGTACCATTAGCTGAACGGAGCAGACCACATTTCACCTTCTTCAGAGGTGATTTATAAGAGTCCTCCCAGTGTGGTAGTTTTCCAAGAGATGGGGATGATCAAAAATTAGGAAATTTAGGTAAAAAATTCAGCAACAAATCTAACAGTTAAAAAACGAACACCAAATTTGTAAAGGAAGTAGAGGGAGGTCAATGCACTACACAGCCTAGCCAAGGTTAAGGGCTTATAGAATCAGTGTACCATTTGTTCATTCGATTTTCAAAATTAAACCAAAAATGAAACGAGAAAACGAATTGTTTTCTAAATATTCTTCTCTAAAACGAAAATGACAAAACAGGTAACCGCTCACTTTCTGATTTCCATTTTCCTCAGCTCAAATGAAATTGGGATGAATGGATAACGACAGTTTGATCTGATTGAGACTTTTATGCCTGTAGAAAGTTTCATGACCCAGAAGTGAACAAGAAACGGGCTTTGGCGTCACGGCTGGACTCTTGAATTATTCAGAACTCATATGCACTTTTTTCATTTTTGTTTTAGAGACAAATATTTAGAAAACAATTTGTTTTCTCATTTTTTGTCTTATTTTTAAAACCAAATTGAACGAATGATACACAGATTTTACAGACACTTCCAACATTGTGCTTCAGATATTTGCAATGTAGTCCTATCTGTTTTCTTGCAAACTATAGTGGGCAGGAATCAGAGTTTGCTGTGATCACAGCCTTCTGGATTATTACCATTCAAACATAACTCCAAAACTCCAAGTAAGAAGGGTTTGGTTTTGGTTACTCCCATTTTCTTGCACAGTCTGCAAGTCTGCGACCTAAAGACAAAACCAAGAACACTTAAACGCTCAAATCTAAAGACACACGGACTGCATGAACACTGATCCTCTGCACTGACTTTTAATCCATAATGAGTAAGTAACCCAGCTGTGATTCAGTCAGTACAGCCGGATCAGTGGTCACAAAAGGGTCAGTCTCAGGATCCATTAGCTGTAGCCTGACAACAGGACTTCCTCTGAGGACAAGGCTCACTCAGACAATAAAGGATTTCCATACCAAGGTTTCCTTTATGGGTGAGGGTAATTGTTTACAGTTTTCCTGCACAATAACAGGCTTTAAGATGCGTCTGCATAAGTGTGAGAGTGACGAGCTGTCCCACTGTCATATCATCAAGTTTGTGAGGACTCTGATGCTTCTTGAGGACTCACTTCAATACAAGGAAAGGATTGTCTAGCCCCAATAAGTTTGTTAGCATACAAGGAAATTTTGGAAATGAATTTATTTTTATTTATTTAAGTGACAACACTAGAAATACATTAATTTCTTGCAGTTATTCATGAAGTTTTTGCTCTGTAGTCAAATATTTGTAAAGGATTAACATGTATAGAGTGCCTGTAGAAGTCCTTGAATGCTGAGGAGTAACAGGCCTTGGGCGAGGTGTTTGAAACTAGACCAGTCTGACAGCATTTCACAGGTTTATTACTGAATTGGAGGCAACAGATGACCCATATGAACAACTGCTGGCTGTACTAATAAAATACTGTTGTTTACAAAGATTAATAAAAAGATTTAAATAATAGTCCAGTCTGTAGCCAGTGAGAGCCAGGATTGCATTTGGGGACCTCTGATATCAACTGTTTCAACAGTATTGGCACAGGTCTGTACAGGGGAGCACTTGTTTTGAGAGGAGTCTGGCTGCAGACCTCCACTGAGAGGACCCACCTACACTGAGCGGACCGGAAGTTGCCTTTCAAAATAAAACAAACATACCAGGAGTAGATTTATTTTTTTATTTTTTCATGTCTAAAGTTCAATCGAAGCCTTTCAAATGAAAAGCGATTACACTGGGTAGTATGTATTTTTTGTCTCATGTGACTACATTTTTTTCTGGGGCTATATTTTATGTATATAACGTTAATGATTTTTGTGTATTCATGTGTTCAACAAAGACAAAATACAAAATGAGATGACCACTTCAAACAAACTGGAGCTAGACTGTCTTGCTTGTTTTTATGGAGTGCAGTAACAAGGCCTAGAGCTGCTGCTGCTGCTGCTATGAGACACTTTTCATCAATTTAAACCACACAGACTTTGTCATTCACCTACAGATACCAAACCTACTGAATCAGAGTTTTCAGTGATGACCTGTGATATGATATTTGAGCCAAGTTCAAGTAAAGATTCAGAGTGTGCACATAAACCAGTAACCTGTACTTCTATCTATTTGGTTCATGTGTATTTAGCCTTCAGGGGAGGAGGTCAGGTCAGTTGTAGGCTACATCTGGATCAAATGAAAACACTCATTTTTTATTCCACAAGAATGTTCAATCTACTGATCTAAAGACTTAGGTGAACTCTGGGCTTATTCTCATCATAAACTTTCTAAACCCTTCATATGCACTAATGCACCGTGAATAAAAGCAATGAGATTGGTGAATAAAAAAATCTGCACCCAGCCTCTGAGAACTGGACAAAAAAGGAAAAAAAATCATTTGGTTTTGAAAGGAAGTTCCTCAAACAGCCTGTCTCACAAACAGTCCAAAAATATCCCCGTGCAGCATGAAGCAGGTCTCTGCATGTCAGTCTGCTGCTCAGTCCACGGAAATATGGGCTGGACCCGAGGACACACCAGCAGCCACAAACATAACACTCACACACACACCTGAGTATAACAGGAAACACATGGTGATATCCATCAAAGTTTCTGTCCTTTTGACATGCACACACACACATACACACTCAAACACACACAGGTGACGACAAACCGTGAATTTCAGCACTTACAACAGGAAGCAGCAGTCCCAGCGGCACAAAGTCATCAATCTAGCTAATGGGGCCACATTACTTAAACAAATAAACATGAAGCCAAAAATGCAACACACACTCACAGCCTGCTAGCAAAAAAGTAAAGCAATGAAGTATTTTCACAGTAAAATACAACATATTTGCAGCTTGTGATCTTGTTTTGACGAATTCTGCATAAACTTTACGTGAACTCATTTTGACCATCTATAACGTCAGGCTGCATATGATGTTGCTGCTGCACAGCTTTGCATGTGAAGACATGGTTTGCATGCTAGCCCAGATTTGTGGTATTGTTTGCATCCTCACTCATGGCAAGTAAGGTGAAACTAACAGGTGCTTTACACCCTGATAGAGATGTCAGAGCATGCCATAATAATAATAAAAAGATTAATTCTAGGTGTGTGACACTCAGGCTCTTGACACACTTCAATAAATGTTAGCAACCGTTGCTACAAAGCAAACTCGTCTGCCACACACACTGCAGGGTTTGTGAAGAGCGTGCGCTCCGGTTGCATCTGCGAGGAAGCTAAATTTAAAGCTGGATGCCCTGCTTGTTAGCACAGCGCTCTTCCTTTTCCTGTTTGAGCAGCAGGAAAGGTCATTCAGCTGTGCAGCTGCGACCAGTGCTGTCTGATTGAGACAATGCAAAGTGATAATAGATTTCAGGACGACAAAAACATCTTATTTCTTTGAATCCGGATAGCTCAGTACAGTGACTTCTACCAAACATATTGGTCATCATAATGTCACTCTAACAATATAAGTGACTTCCTGATAAGAAATTTGCGAAGATAACCAACAGTTTACAGGAATTAAGGACAAATCTCTGTGAAAGGACAAACTTGATGATTTCCCCTTTTTTTTTTTTCTGGATAAAACTCTAAAGATGAGATTAAACATAGTTGCTCTAAACATAGTTGCTCATAGTCATACATATATATATCTCAAATTTTAAACTGTAATATATCAACAAGTACATAACAGTTGTAAATAACACTAATGTATATATCTTTTTTTATATATATTTTTCAATCCTAAGTTTCTTCTTTCTTAAACTCTTTTGTATTTATCGCTGTTATAAATTTGGAATTTCCCCTTGTGGGACTAATAAAGGGAATATCTTATCTTATCAGTTGTATTTATCGCTGCTATAAATTTTGAATTTCCGCTTGGGACTAATAAAGGGATATTTGTTTATATTAAACAGAAAATCATAATTGTTTCATTTCTGCTGACTTATAAAAATATTTTACACTTTCAAGACTGGTTATTTTTTCAGAGGTGTTGTTCGGTACAAAAATATTTGTGTATTCTTCACACTCATTAAAGCTGCTGTGAGGAACTTTTACAGTGTGTTGATATTGGTGCCTCCTGTGGACAAAGTTATGTCTCTTATCTCATGTCCTATGCATGTGAAAGTTGTGTTTTTGAACCCTATTGTCTTGTGACAATGAAATTCATCACTAAATAAAAGTATTTGCTGTGTTAAAAAACAAAAACAAAGGTGGTTGTTGTGGGGAACAGCCTTGGTCAATCATCTGGTCTCACAGCTCGCATCCACAGCAGTGTTAAGCATTAAAATTTACTTCATGCAGTCATGTCCGTCAAGTGACAAGTCATAAAGCTAAAACAGCACAAAAACAACATGTGCTTCTTTCTAGATCTATCTTCTTCAATTATCTATCAACTCTTCCCATCCTCCCTTTCTCCTCCTCTCTTGTCAACTCCTTCACGCCTCAGCTCCAACATGTGACCTCTCAGCAGGGGAGACTGCCAGCAGCAGGTGAAAGATCGTGACCCCCCATACAAAGACTCTGTGCCCTCCTCCTGCAGGCAGAGAGGGCTCAGCTCCAGCCTTAAGCCAAGATTAGGAAAACAGAGGGTTATCACATCACTCAGCACCTACGGTTAATCAGGGAGGATTTCAAAACACTAACAATAGATACTTAGCCCAGGGTAGAAAACAGAGCCTCCCATTAAGACACAAAAAATAAGCATTTTTAAGTCATATTTCATAATGAACCTATTTTGCTTGCAGACTTTGCAGCATCAATCTGCCAAAAAATACAGAAATTACTCCAGTACAGTGCAGATATGCATCATGCCGCCTATGGAAGCCCAGTAGGGTCTCTTCCGCCTGCAGTGCGTTTGAACTCAGCACGCTTTCTGGAACTGCTTAAGAGCAGAGCAGAGATAAAAGTGTTAGATCACACTGGACATCAGGACAGCAGGTATACAGCCCTTAAACAAAGGTACACACACCTAAACATGTCAGTGTTTTCTAATAAACCTTCCTCATCAAACGCACTCATGATGTACATTTACACCCACACCACCTGGACCTTAATACAAACACATTCAGGTTGTGGAGTGATTTAAGTTATCTTCAAGGGAGAGAAACGTGATACAGCGCCAGACCAAAGACATCCTGTGGAGCCATCCGGCAGTATGAGCTCCAGTAAAAACATCAATCAGAAGACACAGGGACAGAGAGAGAGAGAGAGAGACAGAGACAGAGAGAGAGAGACAGAGGTACCTGACAGCTGCACGGCATATCATAAACTTTCACTAGGATGTGTGTTTTAATGTGATCAAGATGAGCACAGATGACTCGAAATGAAAAACTAAGGATGTGAAGTTGTGATCAGGTATGATCCAGAGCTGTATAGTGATGGTTGTACCAAATTTCATGCCAATACGTCTAATAGTAAAAGCAGAAATTTGAAGCCTGAGTTAGCCCAGGAGAAAAAAACAGCATATCACCAAAGTCATTAGGCTTATGCAACTGTAAATGCTAGGGTAGACTCCAGTACCAAACTATCTAGTACATGCTACAGGTATTTAGTCTGGACCAAACCGACCCAAATAGACATACCAACATTATCAACCCTACAGCCTTGGTGCTAAAAGTGGTCCCTACAGCCACCTGCTATAAAAACCTGAGGTCACAAGGTCATCAGAAGACAAGCGGAAGACAGTAAATCACCAAACTACTGACAGGACATGAGAGGAGAGAGTCTGGTCTGTCCCCGGTGTAAAGTTACAGAGTGGCACACCAGGGGGTGAAGGTGCTAAGGTCGACAAATCTCTGATTACATTCCCACAGGATTCAGAGGTGGGAAGAACACCTGCCATACCAGTCTAAATGTGAGAGTAGAAAGTGCCAACCAGCAACTTTTTTTCTCTCTGATCAGGAATGAAGCAGATTGAAAAAGACAGATTGGTTCCATCTTTATGACTTTCCTGATCAATTTAATATGTATCATCAGTGTTGTCTTGAAATAAACGGACTAAAATACTCATATTGAACTATAAATAGTGTTTAAGTTCAGTTGGAAAATGCTCATTACCAATGTTTTGAAGTGTTAAAGGCAGGGGTGCAATGAATAAATCGATAATAAAATTTGTTGCCTACAATTTCATTTGTCGATAATAGTCTGTGACGTCAGCACAAAGAAATGGCTGCAGCCACTATAACAACACTGTGGGTGAAAACATTGAAAATATGGGAACATTTCACCCCAAATACATTAAAGACCCATAGAACACATTTGATTTGCAAAGTAGACCCTGCTTTTCATGGACGTACAGAGGTTACAGTCTCTGATTCTCCTCAGTAGGAAAGTTAGCTTGTTCCCTAGCGTGCTGACAATGGAGAGACTGAGTTGTGTCCCACAGATGTCCAACATGCCTCAGCTTTTTGCATCAGAGATGTACTGCCATGACAGGCAAGGAGCAATAGCAAGCATAACAACTGATACTTCATTTCTATCAGCACTTCGCCTGTTCTTGCTTTTAAACAGACAAAAAATTATCAGGGTCTTTTTTGGTAGCAGCCTAATGAGCAACACAGTTGATTAATATTTCTGAATGAACTCGTCATCTTTATGGCTAAATAAGAGAGGTGTACGCTTCATAATCTGATTAGACGACTTATCGTAATGATAGTCAATAAATTAGTCGAATATCAAAATAGTTGAAGGATAACGTTTCCTAAATAGTCACCCCTCTTCAATTGCCCATGGCACTGAGAAAAAGAACCTGCAGTGGTTGTAAAACTTGCAAAATAGCACCTCCCCACTGCCAGTGTGTTGTTTGTTCACAAACCCCTTCAGATTTTAAAACGAGACTGTAAGTTGTGCTGCTGATATATCTGTTATGCTAAAAGGAAGCTGTGGACAATAGCTATGAGTTAGTTGGGCCTGTTACTGAGACTGGGAATTGAAGAGGACAGCTAGCCCACAGTGTCTAATGGCACAAAAATTCCACAACAGTTTTCAAATGGAAAAGTAATTATTTGTTTTTGTTATTCAGCAGCAGTAGCAGCAGCTACTGTATCCAAACCGAAGTGAAACGAACCTTCTAATCTAGCTCTTGGCAAGAAAATGAATATGCATTTTCTTAAAATGCCAAACTATTACTCAGATTCAGCATACAACAGCAGGAGTTGAATGGGTGGTGGTGGGAAAAAGGTCTTGTCAATCTCAGACAAAATGGCAAAGCGCTATTTGTAGTTTAAGGGTATTTTGCGTGAATCATCATTTCAGGAGACTAAAGTGACACAGCGCTGAAGTCACCTGTGAATGCCAAAAAGCTGCACAGTTCCACCCACCCCTCCATCTGCTGCTGTTGCATAAGAACCTGAGGCCTGACTAGGCAAAAGGAGAAAAACAAGCCAGAAAAATTCAGAATGATTTGACACTGTCAGTCTGACAGTCTGGAGATCATCAGCCACGGGTTCAGGTTGTCTTCTTCCTTGAAACTCTTCAGTTATGCAAGCTCATGTTTGAAAAAGGTCAGAGTCATAGTTCATCCAAAAGAAAGCAGGACTTGACGTTCTCTCTGTCCATCACGCATGCTGACCTAATCACTAGTGCATCTCACTGCTTCCATTATTCTTCCCTCTTAAGCAACCTTCACCCCCACAAGTATCTCTGCGATCTCCTATCAGCATTTATCTCCCAGTCTGGCCTGCAGCAGGCTCGCACGCGCCGTCAAACTACCTGCCCAGCACAACATGCAGTGCTCGCCCCGCCTGTGGGCCATATGTCAGGGATCAGCATGAGACAACTTTCACTCACTGTTTTTCTTTGAAGGAGTCTTTGCAGAGGGCACCCGAGCACGTCTTCGGCTCACTGCTCCTGCAGGAGACAAGATGATCTTCATTTCATGCGCCTAAGACCTCCTTCACAGTTCAATTAACCGCTTTTACGTCGACCCACTTGGCAACTTCGCTGGTTCAGTCACTGGTCTGTATCCTCAGAAGTCCGCTCATAAAATCACGATAAGAGGGCCTGTGAACGCGCTCCTCAGCGAATTTCCCGTCAGGAATCAATATGGTTCTTCCTCGTCTTGACTGATAGGCGTCTCGGTTTCACTGACGTCATTATGTATCTCTGTAATCCCAGTCATAGATACATGTAATTCAGTTTCACCAAGTCAGTGGGAACATTTGAGATATCCGCAACTACACTCTGCCCAGACGAAATTACGTCTCTTTAGTCATTCATGTGTATGGGTTTTCAAAGAGATATCTACAATTCGGCTGTAGAAATCCGCAGTGTAAATAAGCGATATTTGCATCTGAGTTGGAGATACCTGAAATTCCGGTGTGAGATATCTACAATTCTACAATTTGATTCTGCTCGTCACAATTCCAATTCAACATACCTTTGATTTACCTTGATTCAAGTTATACATGTTCCTTTTCAGATATCTGAAATTAATGTTTGACTTTTTTTTATTTTTTGATTTTTAATGACGTTACAGATATCCATATGCAAATTGGTCCAAGTTAGAATATCCGTTTGCAAATTAGACAAAATGAGGTTACACATATCAGTATGCAAATTGGGCTTCCCCCTTAAGGCGGGGGCCAGAGCCGGCCCGAGGCAAAAGCGAACTAAGTGCCTGCTCAGGGCCCCGCGGCCAATAGGGGCCCCCTAGGAGCAATCAAAAAAGAAAAAAATCTATATTTTTTGCCTGTATGAGTGATTCTCTCTGAATGATCACACACACACACACACACACACACATATATATATATATATATATATATATATATAGTAAAAAAATTAAATTAAATTAAAAACATTTTAGTGCTGCTGCTGATGTAGGCCTATGATTCCTACTGCCGATACGTCAAAGCTCCGCTACCGTTATGTGCTTTCTGCTGTACAATGTGCACTGAGAATCTGAAGTGCAGGAGAAGAGAAAAGAAAGAGGGAAGAAAAAAAAACGCCAAGATAAAGGTTTCATTGCATGTCATGGATGGAATGTTAATCAAAGAGATTTGTGAAGGTGTGTGAATGATCAACAATCAATATTATTGGCAGAACTAGAGGGCCCAAAATCAATTTTTTTTTTGATTTGATCATGTTGATCGAAACAGAGCGAATACAGACAAAAAGGCAGGCAGGCTGGTTGTAGTTCTGTCAAAGCTGGACGCTGCAGTCTGACGAGAGGAGGGATGTACAGAGGTCTGAGGGGAAGTAGGATATCATATTCAACAGGACAACATAGTCTGCTCTTGTAAATGGTATAAATAAATGGTATAAAGTGGCTGCTTTTCCTCCTATTAATCCAAATATAATACCAAATCCTTTTTGATGTTATTGGACAACCTTCTTTGGCAGGTTGATTCACTACTTTTAGAAAGCACAGTAAAACAACACTACTTTAGCTGACCTCACAAAAGTTTTCTCACCCAAGCAGCTGTCAGTTTTTCTCAAAGACAGAGCAGAGCTTTTTCAGAGATGGAAAACAAGTCCAAACAAAAAGCTGACTCTGCAAAGCTTAAAAAGACAGGTATGAGAGGAATTCCCATTTGAAAATACCATCACATTTAAAAGTTTTTCTTCACAAACAACAAAATTTACCTATACTTTCTGAACATTACCTGAGAAATTTGAGCTGAGTCAGTCATTGAAACCAAAACTCAGAATTTGGTGCTTCTTTTGGTGTCACTCTGTGCTTTGAACATCTGTTTATGCAGTCAACTTCAGGGTTGTCAGTGGTGCTTGAGGTGATTTCTGTAATCTGTGTGGAAATGAGAAGTCCCTGCAGGTCCTTGAGTTAAAGACAGAAGCTAAGGTCACATAGTTTTACGTTGTCAGGCTCTAAGTTTTGGAAACATTCTTTTCTGCTGAAGTAATCTTTTTAGAGGAGCTTGTGAAGGAAAGATGTGCTGTGGTCACCAGAAAATAATAGTTTTTTTTCACTTAATGTATCCCATCTTCAGACTTCCAGGTAACTATCTTAATCAGCAGGGGAAGTTCTGAGTAATGTCGTGCTCGCTGTACAAAAACACATTTTTTTCATTTGTTTCAGGCATCTTAAGATGCTTTAGGGATCATGTTGCCTTCACTGTTACACCTAGGACAACAGTGTTTTTGTGACACCCACACTGACATTTAGAGATCCAGTAACTGATTCCAGATAACTCCCCACCAGTTAAAAGAATGTAAAGGAAATTCAAAACCAAATATTATCCCCTCCTCTGTATTAACAGCCTTCATTAGGGCTCAAATACAGGGAGAGGGGGGTGAATAGAAACTGGGTCATCGTGAGGAGCCCATGGGGAACCAACAGCACACGCCTGTACCTAATTCTTATGTCGCTGCTCTTCACTTTGACTCCACTTTTCAAGTAAGTCTCTGGACAAATTTTAGAAATGAGTCTTTGTCATTCATGCCTCTGTCTGGGTTGTATTTTAATGAACAAGGGGCTGTTTTACTCATTTTGAACTATGTGTTTTGTTTTTGCTCTCCTCTGGTGAGTAACACTCTTGGCACCGAGGAGGTTGCAGCCTAAATGATTATCCCACAGAGAATAGGGCTTGGCTTTTTTGAGCTTTTTTATACAATATCATCTTTCTCACAGCAGGATGACTTCACTGACAACTGAAACGGCTGAAATCCTGAGAGCCACAAGGATTTTGCCTCAGGTAGCAGCAAAGCAGACTAACAATACCAGGGCTGTCTGTTAACACCGCTGTCCTCTTAACATGTCAGAGTCTGGTCCTCCAGAGAAAGAAATTATGGCTGGCTAATAACTGTTTTTCTCTGCAAACATGTACAGCCATGTCTGGCCGGTTTCAGTCAAGTGGGAGTCCCATAGTCCAAATAGTTTTGAGTTCAAGGAAGAAGGCTGTGGTCATGAACCTAAGCCAGATTGAGAACAATTTTCAGTATATTTGTAGTGATTTGAGCTCCTACGGTTTAAAAAGGTATGGGTCTGTGTAAATCTACAAGTAAATGCCACCATAGAGCAAAACAGAATTGAGTTTAACATGTGAAAAACTTTCACATCATTCATCACCTTATTTACGATGTCTAAGTGCTTTCTGTTTGTTCTCTTTTGTCATGTGACTTTCTGAGAAAATGGTTTGCTGTTCAAAAACAAGCATTTATCTCAGATGGCTTAGACCATGGGACACACAAAATGACTTCCTGGCCTCAAGATAAATATTTCCTGTGTTTAACGATGTTTATTCACGGCTCATTATGCAATTTTTCACTTTAACATCATCCTCAGCTCATGTCATTCATTGTGCACCCCACAGAAGAATAATATGGATGAGGTTTGCTGCCATTTAAGAATTTTTTTTTTTTTTTAAGTAAATGTGCAATTCTTGCCATTTACTAATGAGCATACTGCTGCTCGTAGCACCTGCAGAGGGCACATGTATATATGATTGGCAATTAGCAAGCCTGGTAAAATCAAAGACAACAATAAAGCTGACTTTTACTAAAAGTCACAAAGTAAACTCTCTCATGTAAAAATGTGTCTAAATCAGTGGGATATAAGACTCTGTTAGTCTGATGTCTTCTGGTAGGCAAGTCCAGAGCTTGCGGGCTCGGACTCCAAAAGGCTAATTTCCTTTGGTTTTAATGTGGACCTTGGAAGGATCTTCCAAAAACAGCTGTTGTCCAATGTAAAGATGCTAAAATTTGAGTATTATGAGCCCATTTCAATACAAGCAGATAAATTGTGAACAGTTTGAAGCCAGTTGATTGGTTTTGGTTGTGTATACTGAATTACAGTTATCAAGGCGAGATGAGATAAAGTGTAGATGAGTTCTCTAGAGCATTACTGATATTAATGACTGGACCTAAACTATGTTTTTGAGCTGATAAAAACATGACAGGACAATTGTCTTTACCCACTGCTCAAAACACAAGTCTGATCAATTATAACACCCAGGTTTTTTTGCTGAGGACACAACATAATTTGATAATTTACCCAGATTTTGAGTGATGAAATTACTCTTATGGGGGGGCCTATCACAATATTTCAGTGCATTTACTCAAAAATGTTGTTCAACATCCTCGATTTTATTCCTCAATGCAGAGTTGTTTTGTTTGACTGGTCACCATGTCTGATTTGGAAGTAAAGTTGTGTGTCATCAGCATAAATTGTAAAATTGTACAAGGACTTCTGGATGATATGACTAAGAGGCAGCAAGTAAATGGAAAAGAGAACTGGACCCAGAACTGAGCCCTGTGGAACTCCCATATTGTAATTTTGCTGTTGATGATATTAAAAAAGCCACAGACACTTCAGAAAATCTTGTGTGAGGCCACATCACTTAATTCTGTCCACTTATGCAGTTTGTCAGTGAACATATGAACAACTGTATCAAATGCATGAAGTAATAATCATCATAATAATCATTTTTCACTGCAGACGCAGTAGTTCTTCTGTCTTAGCGTCTCGGTCTGTTTGGATTTTCATGAAGTAATTATCAAAAATGTTCTTCCTTGAGCTGCAAACTCCACTGCACTCTGTGATCGACTCGTCAGGGCTTCCCCTACAAACAAGCAGCTGCTGGAGGAGAGTGGGTGAGTTGTGTTTGGTCTCTTTGCTAAAGAAATTAGGCAAAGCTAAAAAGATGTTTGATGGCTAGTACTATGGCTGGGACCCTATATGTACTTTTGATGAAGTTAGGTGCTGTTCTGAGCATTATTTGTGGCTATAGAGTGACTAATTGGTTGAGGTTTTCATGTGGAGACGTAGACCGCTGTGTATTGCTATCGCGCAATACACGTCGTTACTAAAGTTGGTATAACTTGAGAAGCAAGCAGTCGGCAACATTCATCTTTCGAGGGGGTTTCTAACTCGGTGTTACAGTGTGTTTGACCATAACTTAAATTTATGCCAGAATATCCCTTTAAAGATCCAGGATAGAACCAGCATCTTTAGCTAATACTATGTCCTTACAAGCTGAGTTGTTTCACAGTAAGGTGTCATGGTTAAGAGTTAGCTTATCTCTGGCAGACTGAGGAGGAGTCATGGTAGGACTTTTGTTGAGCTGAGTCACACTGTGGTCACTGTTTTCAGTGTCCAAGAGCAAAAATTAGATAAGAAGCTAAAAATAGACTCAATCATTTTCCTCTCCCACAAACAAAAGCTGTGTCTGAAAAGAAATATGAGGGCAGCCATGACAAAAATCACTTTAGAGCTGACTGAGACTAAGCATGCTATGAAGTTAACCCACATTGTTGCTTTTCAGAAACTCTTCATTAAGTTTTGCAGACACAACAATGCATAGCAGGTTAACAGACTGTGATTATGCCTCATGACCTCACGTCTTTAAGCTAACTGTATGTTTAGCTTTATGCTCACTTTCAGATTTTGTACATCTCAGCAACATTTTTTACGACTTCCCGGACAGCTTCTCCCCAGGGTGAGCTTTAAACTCTGCAGTTCTTTGTTCTTCCCCCCAGGCACAAACATGTTTGCATACACACCTACAAGCATTAGGAGGCTTATCTCCATCATAGGCTGTGAAAAACTGCGATCCCCGGTCTGCTGGTTTTACTTCAGAGCAACAACTGAGTGTTTGTGTGAGAAAGAGCCTAAAAAACTATCAGAGCCTGTGACAGAAAAAGAGCTGTCGAGAGTTTGACAGGATTAATGCACATTAGCACATGAAGTCGTGAAAAAGCAGGAAACGCCACAGGAAATGCCTAAGAGGGTGTGTAATGCTATCTCTGATCACTGCCCATGTGGCATTATGTGTGCTGGGGTGGTGGGAAAATAGTGGGGGCTTTTGTATGTTCAGTGCAAGCGAGATACTTAATATACAGTGAATTCTAAAATAGTCTCATAACCAGCTAAAAACTCCTCACAAGAGCTTAAATCACCTGTGTTTCCAATTGAAGCTATGATTTTGTCAGATTAAAACTGCAACTCAAATCTGACGGAAACTAAAGTCAATAATTATTGTGTTAACTTTGTTTTAATTTGCAGGTTTTGTTTCTGTGTATTTCACACTCAGTAAAACAAAGAGACAGTGAGGCTCTATCTAATCAGTTCAGGAAGAAGTGACTGTGGGTCTATCATCACTGCTGCTGAGCTCATTTAAAACCTTCATGGAAAAATCCTTGTACACAGTTTACTGATCATCAATGGAAACTTTTCTTTTTGGCTCAGCAGCTGAGAAAGAATTAAAAGAACTGAAAAGAGAAAAATCTGGCAGGTAAGTTTTAATATTTCACAAGAATAATCAGATAACATTTAAAACATCCTCCATCAAACCTGCATGCACACCAAATCCCTTGGACCACAAACTTCTGTTACACAACCAATTACACACAGTTACCATGCTACCCGTATTAATACTGAAGTTTCCTGCTGACAGCAGTGAAGATTGGATAATGAGTTTAGGAGTTCTGTAAGGAATATGGCTGGAGGTGTTATGTAACATAAATTAGTGTAAAAGGAGCACAGACACATACAGAGCCACAAAATCTATTAGTATTCAACCTCAGAAAAACATTCCTATGAATCACATTGGTGTCTCTTCTATTTTTAACGCCTGTTACATCACTTCCTGCTGTCAGGTTGTCCAGGAGATAATGTTGTCATCCAGGTAAGGATGATCACAGAATCTGTGAAAAATGTGCTCCAACCAGAGAGATGATGAATCACAGGATCAAATGGCACACGCACGCACACACACACGCATGCACACACATTAATATAACTTTAAAACCCTCATACTTTTGTATCATGCAAATATATTGATTACAGACTTTTTAAAGGTACATTCTGTAGAATTTAGCTGCATTTTTCGGAAGAATTTGAATTTGGTACACAGAAGTTTGGTTGAATTAATTTATATAGAATGTATTATCATAATCGTTTAACTCTCGATGACTTTGAAAAAAGTATATATCATATGATAGAAGTAACAGGTTCTTGCTCTGGAGGCTGCCATGTTGCTCTGCCATTTTTTTCACAATCGCTCAGAATGGACAACCCAGAATGGACAACCCAGAATGGGTTTTCAAGTCATTCCTACTTTATATGCCTTTAAAAACAGATATCAGACCCATTTCAATTTTTATTTCGGCAACAAATCTAAACAAACAAACAAACAAAAAAAACTGTAAGAACAATTTAGAAGCATTTTAGTCAACTTGCAACTAGTTTGTCACATGACTCGATATATCAAGGGTGTTTGAGAGCAGCTGAGTCTCAGAAGAAAACATGGGAGGAAATAGTTTAAAAATTTCAGAATGAAGGTCCTCAGCATTAAGTTACAAAGAAATTGAGGATTTTTTCATAAACAGCACATAATGTTATTAAATGATTTAAAGAATCTGTAGGAAATCTCAGTTTAAGGGACAAAGTCTGAAACTGGATGGTGGTGATCTCTACGCCTCAGGCAGCACTGCATCAAAAACAGACATGACTCTGTGCTGGAAATCGCTGCATGAACTCAAAACCATTTCCAGTAAATGCTGTCTATGAACCATTTCCAAGCAAAGAGGTAACTATTTATGGACATCATCAAGCAACGCTGATGAAAACTCCAGATCCAAGCCTGTTTAACATTGTCTGAGGTGGAGTGAAAAACTGGCTTTTGGTCTGGAGAATCCAAATCTGACTATCTTTCGGAATCATCTTTTGGTGCATCTTCTACTCTTAAAAGGAGGAAGACCACCACCTTGCCTTAACATCAAAATCTGGATCTTTTTTTTTTTTACACAGCATTACTACTTTGTGGATTTTAGAGTTACATTATTGACTCTGCAGAGAAATTATGTGTGTGATCCTAGCTGCACACTAGTATCCCTCATTCGGAGGCGGTAAAAAATATCAGAATCATCAGTAGCATCAGCTTTCCTCTTTACAGCAGCGGCCCACTGCCTGACCTCTGCTCTCCTCTTATTCCTTTCAAGAGGTTTTCATTTTGCACCTGGGCCAGACATTTCTAAACCAGGTGCCGCTTTACCACTACCTCTTATGACTGATACTTTTACAAGCTCCCTTTAACAACCAAGTTCAACACCAACTCTTGCTGTGCTTCATCTCCTCTGTGGCTGACCTTGTGCAACCCTCAGCTCAGTTTCCCAGAAACACGATCCACTGCTACCTCCAAACTCTGACTTTAAATCCATTCCTCATAATGCCGTTTCACCTTACTCTCTCTTGTCACTCTTTGCATGTTGGTAGCATTACGTATCATATGTGTGTCTAATGGGAGTTCCTCGTTCCACCCACTCAACCTAAACCGCAGGAAGGTGAGTGGCAGGTAGGGGGATCTGATTGAAATAGGCATCTGTTTTCTCCATCGGGGGAAGTCTAGGTCATCAAACCACGAGAGCCTTTGGCTCACCTCAGACAAACTTTGGTTTCATCTGCAACAAAGGCAGCAGTGTTCAAAGCTTTAAACAAGGGCCATTATTATCAAGCTGTGAAAGTGAGAACGTGTGTGAAATCTCTGAATCTAAAGATCTGGTGACAGAGCTATGTTTTATTAATAAGTTTGGAGTAGTATGCAATCTTATGGTTGGAAATGCAGTGAGAACTAGTAGAAAAATAACTGAAAAATTGATCTCAAAACAGGCTGAACAGGGTTATACAAAGGCTATCAATGAATCAATTTTTGTTTACATGACGCCAAATCACAAAAGTAGTTATCCCAAGACGCTTTCCAAAAGAGCAGGTCAAGTGACACTTCCTGTCAAGCAATATTCCCCTCACGACTAAAGCCAGCTACAGATCACTGCTACATCACCAGGGGTGTGAAAGATGGACCCAATCACAATGTCTTCACTCACACACTCACTGACTTTGAGTTGTGCTCTTCCAAAGTCTGTGAGGGCTTAGGGCTGTTCCGATGTCAAATCACAAAGTGTGTGAGGGATCCCTCGTTGACATGTTGAGCCCTACTTGCACTCTTTCCATGAGTGGGCATCTCTGTAGACTTAGCGTGAAGGAATTACCCATAGTTCATTGCATTTTGAAGTTTGGCAGGTATTTCCCAGGGCAACCAGCTGGCGGCCGCTATAAAAAGTAAGTGAAATGAGCGAATAAGTACACAAAAAACATTGAGGATGCAATGCAATCAGCATTGATTCTCCAAAAAAGAAGTTCTCGTGGAGGTATATTACATATGAAAACAACCTTCATCAACAAAGGTTATAGGCATATAGGCAAGGTATATTTGTTTTATCTCTTGTCAAGCTCATCAATGCCTTTTGTGGGAGTAGATCGTTGTTTAATACTGTTTTTTGGTCTTGACTAAAAGTTTGGAAAATGCAGTTTGGTAAAGCAAAAAATGTAAAATAAAAAGCCACAAAGCTGCAGTTGTGAGCAGCATGATGCATTGCTGTCAACAAACAATTCCTACTCATAGTACCTTAAGCCCTTGCAGCCTCATTCACTCCATCACTTTCCAGGTGCAGTCCCTTAAGTCAGTGAGGGCTCAGGGTTTAGGGAGGATATTGAGATTCAGCCATAGAGATATGGTGATCAAACTTACTTTAAAGTAGGACAATTTTAACAAAAAAGCTAAAGTGGAGATAGGATACTTTTTGAAAACAATGATTATCAGTGCAGCAGACATGCACAACAGTCATCAAATACCAGGAAATGATTGGCTCCAACTGCAAAGTGAAAGAAGCACTATATGTAGGGATTACTTCAAAGTCCACGCTCTTGTTGGATTTGAACCCAGCACTATTTCACCCCATCACAGATTTGCCTGTATGATACTGTGAGATGTTGAACCAGGTGGTGATTGAGGTCACTTGCATTAGGTCTTTTTTTTAAGATATCACAAAACTTACAAAACATCATTCAAGCTAAGGTACGCAGCGTACAACCTCCTAAGATAATCGTTGTTTCCAGAATCTTCTGAAAGGAGCTGGAAGTCACCAGACGGCTTCATTTTATCCCCCTCCCTGTGATATAGATAGCAAACAGATGGAACTAGGCTGCCGCTTTGCTAAAGTTAGCTACGCAATTAGTTCACACACTAATTAGCTGTGAGAGGAGCAGAGGTACACCAGATTTCCCCAGTGTCCAAAGCCCGCTTCCCAGCCCAAAATAAGAGTAAATGAGGTCTGGCAGCAGCAGCATGAAACATGCACACAGACAAAAAAAAAAAAAGAAGGAAAACATGGCTGTTACAAAACTGGAAGGTTTAACAAACACATGATGTAAGTAAGTTATGGGAAATGAGAATAGGAATTTAGTTTCTCCTTTGTGGTCTGACAAGAATAGGTATTTAAAACAGTGAGATCCATGGAACAGAACAGCTTTGTCCTTTTAATAGAGTAGTGGTTTAAACCTGTAAGCCAGGACCACCACGAGAGGTCAGGAGGTAAACATGGTTTATGATGTTCATCAAGAGAATAAATTAAAAAATGCTCTCAAAACAGCCAAAAACTATCAGCCTTACATACATTTATGCATGACACACAGAGCTGCGACTTTGTTGAAAGTTGAATCCCTGAAAGGATCAGTCCAACTCTAAAGCTGAACATGTTTCCTGTACATTTAACACAGTCAGTGAATAATTTTGAGTGACACAGTCCTTCGTCTTATAATGAACAATAAATTTAGTTGTGAGGACTTGACTCAGACTCAGGCTAAGGTCATGGGAGCTTGATTCCAACTTGACTCAGCATCATCTTGGTGACTCAGGCTTAAATGAGGATTCAAGAGTCAGGCTCAATGTACAGGAATAATATAGTATTTTTGATATGGAGCTATATGAGATACATGTTACTGGAAAGTGTAGCTCATAAACTGTATATAAATGGACACCGTCTGCCTCCTTACTGGGTGAAGCCACCGCGGGAACAGCCCCCTCTGGTGATGGGCTGCAGTAAAGGTCATAAATCCCACCTCCGCCAGCAATCCCTATGGAGCTGTGGACAAACTTTTGAAATTTATTACACAGAATATAAATTTTTCTCCTCCCCTGCTTGTGATGTTGACATGTAGTTACAGTAAGACTGGTTTGTGCTCAAGTCCTCTTTTTTTGTGCAGCTTCATTTTTAAAAGTTATTAGGAGGTTCATGTTTTCTATGATTGACACTTGATACAGCTTATGGGCGTACGAGGATTGTGTAGCTCACCCAAGGGATACACTGTTTTGAGCCAAGTGTCATCACAGTGACTCTCAGTGACTCTCCTGCCGTACAATGCTACCACACAAGTGGTGGAGTGCGTACAATGCTACTGTGCTATGTTGGTTTTAGGAAGTGGAGAAAAAAAAACGGAAATACCGAGAACTTTTTGGCTTCAAATCTGTATACTGGAGGAAGGCGGAACCGAGTTGTCAATAGTTTATAGTCTATGGTGTAGCTACCAGCCACAATGGACACCTATCAGCTTGGACCCTTTGCTGAGTAACTGCTGGTAGAAACAAGATGATGGGTATGCTATTGTGCAAAAACAAAGGCTTCCTGATGGCAAAGTCAAGTGCTTCCTTCAACTGAGATGAACACTTGTGTCAAAGTTGCTCAAAAGTTATGCAGGAGAGTCTGCAAAAACAGCAGCATACCCAGCACAAAGGGGCCGAGCTGACTGGCATTTATTGTGGCCAGTGACATTAAACTCAGACAACCTCGCTTAAGAAATACTTAAACATCTCTATTTAAAGTTTGTGGCATGTTCATACAACATTGCACAGGTCTCACTAAAGGGACCCTGAGTGTTTTTTCTACTATTTCCAGTACATGTCTCTCATACTTCCATCTTTTCTCAGATAAAATGTGGTTCCACTTTTGGGATGGGGAAAAACCACATTCCCACATGCTTGTATTTGTTAGTACTGCAAGCCAAGCATAGCACTTCATCGGAAAGGAAAAATAATGCCTGATGAGTGCTGCTTCGATCGGTGCAGGTTTGTGTGAGCATGAACATGTGTGTGAGGTGAGACCGAGAGCTCAAGAATGTGGAGGGGAAATAAAACAATTAAAGCTCTGTGAAGGGAGTGCAGCGCTGGCAGCCATCTTCCATCAGGTGCAACAGTGACTAAACAATGGGGCGCATTGGGATTGTGGGAAGATCGATGTCACATGTGTCGTGAACCAGGCCAAATGCTTCATGCTTGACTGACATTGTGGACACATTACACATTCATAATGGACACGAGTCATTAGGAGGTCAACCTGATCCATTACACCCTAGATGATATCCATTTAATTTGAAAAAGGTAGTCCCTGCTCATCTTTCAAGGCTGTCTGTCAAGATCACTACCGTTAGCACTGATTTCTTCTGGACCTATCCACTGCTCTGAGACAGTTTTATAGGCTGAACTTGTGCTGAAGTATCCAGCCAATGTTACAATTGCATACCCCAAACATGACTCATCTGATTTGCTTTCAACAGGTGCCAAAAGGGACATAAATCAGCTACTTTTCCACAATCTGTTCTCGTTCCCCAGACAGATCTGGAGGGAAATATTTAAACTTCCCGTCTACAACTACAGTTTCATAAGAACTGGGTTTCAGACAAAAAACACAATGTGGACCTCACATTGTTGTTTCTCTGACAGTGGAGAAGAAGTTCTCTGGCATGAAATAAAAGCAGGGGACGTCTCATCGGATCATTAGCTATTCATGCACTTGTACTCCCCTGGAGGGACGGGATCGGGAATCCCACCCATTTACCAGAAAACAGCCACATCTTAAGGAAACTGATCCACATCTGAGAGCGCGGGTGGAGTGAAGCTGTTAGCTGTTTTTCTTACACTATGTCCTGATTCGTTGGCCATGTCAATGACTCTACTAAAATACATAAATATTAATGAACAAAATAAATTAATTCAACATTTTTATCAATAAAAAATTTCTCAAATTTCCTCTCACTACATATTCATCATTCTGTGGATACTAAATACTAGCATGAGATTTTTTAAGTGTCCACACAAACAGGTAAACATGTTATATTGATAGTTCCTTGTTCAGTTTCTAATGTGTCTTTCTGTAGTCATTTCCCATCAAGAGACAAACAACCACACACAGTCACACCATCAGGAAATCTAGAGTCATCACTATACAGTTCAGTACGATTCCTCAACTTCAGGTTTTCAACATGCTCAAAAAGATCCCAACAGCACCACCTTGTGGTGAGTTTTCGTTAGTGTTAAAGACCACGAAACAACAAAATCGAACAACAAATCAAAACACAGATTGCTGTGGTAATTTCAGGGTTTCATCTATGATCAAATCTCAAAACATATAAAATCAATTAACATCTATAGCTCCAAAAGTCCTCTCTGAAACTCTTCTACATCTGATACAAATTATCTAAAAAATATCTTATTAATGAAACAAAATGCTAGAGCAATATAAGTATGATTAGATTTGACGAGGGTAGTTGTAGGCTCTTTGATGAGTGGGATCGAATTTAGGGACAATGATGAAACAATGACAAGGTGTGTACTGCAGCTGGTTCACAGTGGCTTTGCACTTTCAAAAGTAAGTCAGTTTTCTATCACTGTGAAATAAATGATTTAAAAAAGCTGAAAATGAGTTTACTTATATGGCCTAATATGGTGGCGGTCCTTTACAGTGAGATGCAGTTCGATTGGAGAAACAGTTACTGATTTGTGAAGGATAAGGGACAGAGATGAATGAAGCTGCCTTGATCACTCTAGTGCTCATTATTCATAACTAGTTGTGCTTTTTTGTAAACTAATGCACCGGCTATTTTTCAGTCTCTAGTGATCTGTAATCTCAGTGATATTTTGAGCATTTTTGTTTGGTAATCTTGCTGATACACTCTTTTACTCCAGTTTTCCACCTGATGAGTAAACTCACATTCTGCATACTAACTTCTGGAGCAACTCTTTCAGAGCTACCTCTTTGTCAAAGCTGAGAAATATGAGTTACATAAAGCCACAGTCTTTTTTTTTTTTTTTTTGAGTTTCATGGTTACACCTGCTAATTTCCAAACGAACCATTCAAAGGTTGATGTAGTGACTGGTTGGTCTGCCAGCCCCATGAATCCAGAGTTTGCTGAACTTCATAGAAAGTTTATGAAAAACCTGCCTGGTAATAGATGATGTTTACACTGTATATAATCAAATCCTCTCAGCTGGATGCAGTTTTACTCCAATTTTCTTGGATGCAGCAAAAGAACTATGCACCTGAACAAGTCTCTTAAAAGTAAATCTGGGTCCAGGCAGTGATTTCCACTTAAGAACCATGTCTGTTTTTAATGTAGTGTCCATCTTTGTATACTGTAGATAGTTCCAGATTCTCTAAAACATTTGATATACCCTGTAAAGTGAAAGCTAGTATCCCCAAACTATCAGATGGGGAACAAATTGTTGAACCCTCTGCTCACACAATGATTGGAGAAACTCTTCCCATCTTTACTTAAGAGACTCAGCCTCTTTGAAATGTCCTTTTTATACCCAGTTATGGAACATACTGGTACCAAATAAACCCATTTATTAATCTATTTCAGTTTTAACATTGGGTTTTTTGAGCAGGTTGCCACAGGCTCCTCAAAGCCTCCAAGAGCTCGGCTTCTGTTTGGCTCTCCCACCCCCTTGTGGCCTTGTTTGTCTGCTTTTGCTCTGAGGAGAAGGAAATGACATGAAATTAATTTAATGGGGAAGAGTAATCAAGTAATTATGGTAATTAAAACGAAAGTGGTAATTATGCAGAAATGAGACTCATTCTGTGAAAATAAATGCAATCAAAACTGTTAAATGCATACCTCAAACCTCCGGGCCATGGAGCGTCAGTGCTTCCTGTCAACCTATAGTGATGTAAAAGGGCAAACACTGCAAGACAGACTCATGGTTTAGTGTTTGCAAAGAGGGGAAGAGTCAACTCTGTTGTAGACCATAAAGTTTATATGATGAGGTTGTAAAATTTTGTTCACAAATAAGTTCACTAAATTACCAAAACATTAATGGCAAATGAAGCTTCAATTTTCTGGGCTAGATTTGAGAAAAAGTTTTCTCAAGGGCGACCAGACAGAATGACTTTCATTACACAATAAAACTACTCAACAAACTAAGCACCATACACAGACAAAGTTACATGACAGGTTATGAAACTTAAACGCCTGAGCTTTCTGAATAAATGAAACCCTCAAAGTGACCCATAAGTGACCCATCCTGACACAGAACAAGCCACTTTACACAACAAGATTTGCATCGTAACAGAATAAGTTTCTTCATGCCGTGAAACTACCTGAAAAAATGAGTCACAAAATCAGACAGAGTGAGCTACCTAACAGGATATGACAGATTGATTATTCATGTTAAACCTCACCCTGTAAATTTTCTATTTGGCATAACTGTCAGCTAACTGTGCATCATCCCATAAACTAATGTTACGGATATTTTAACAAGAGTTCTCAAACCTCCATTTCCTCACTCTTTCTTCATATTTGTTATGTCTAATTAAAGCTCCTGTTTGTGTTTAATTTAGCACCCTCTGTGGACAAATCAGTCATGTCTCATCTTGTCATCTACACAGTTAGGTGGTATCTTCTCACATAAATCTCCTTATTCTGACTTTTTACAGACATTTCTATGGTAAATATTTTATACATAAAATGTGAAAACGTGGCTGTTTCTTCAGCTGCTCAGCTGACCCCCCAACTCTGATTCCAGGAAATGAAAATTACAATTTAGATACTGCCAGTCTTGTCATTGGTGGTATTGGTGGTTCTCCAATTCCTTTGATTCTTTTATTTCATATATGTTTTAACAACAACAAAAATCTCCATTTCAGATCATTCTGCATGATGTCTACAGGCACATGTCAGATCTTTTTCTCCAACATAGAAGTACATCTGATGTCTTATTTTTCTTCCGTTATTTTAGGCCTGACCAGTTTGGAAGAAAACCCATTCATTTCATGTAGATGGTAAACATTTTACCCCCAAATCAAACATCAGTGATGGCAAAATTATTTTTTTTACTTTCCTACTGCAGTTCAAAAACCACTTCTATTACAAGTCTGCTTATGGAGCTCTTTGACTCTTTGATTATTTCTCTGGATTTTCAGTCATTTAGCCATATTTCTTGTACAAGAAGAATGAAAACGTATTCAATCTTTACTGTGGATGTTGTGTTTGGGTATTCCTGTTGTACAAACTACTAAGAGCGTCCACTAGATGGCATAAGAGACCATAAAGAAAAAAAACTCGGATGACTCCCCTTAACCAAGGACATCAAACAAAGTTAAAAATAATTTAAAGTTGTTATCACCATTGAAGCAAAAAAGAGAGATCTGTGCAACAAATATCAACTTAATATCAGAGCCAAAAAGGTATCTGGATTAAGCTATTTATTCTGCTTCTAAAAGCAATCCTCACAGGGTAAACATGATAGATTTTAATCTGCAGATAAAAAGGATTTCAGGGTTTAAAAATGACACTATAAGCTATTAAAAAAGCTTTCTGGGCTCATATGTATTTATTAGTGATCAGTTTGTGTGGATGACAAAGGCTGTGTCTTTGACTGTCAAGTGTTACTAGCAGCATGTTTTCCCTCAGAGATTGTTTCCTGTTTTGCAGCCCCTCAATGCCAAACAACAATGACGGGAAGGATCTTGGTCGGCGTCTAGACAAGTGACACACACTCCCAGCCATGGCTGTCTGCTCTGCCTCTCCATGTGCTTTGTTCACACTGTCGGTGTTAATCAGTGCTGATGTGTGAATTGTTAAATGTTCAGAGGGAGGTGTTATTTCATATTTGTGATGAAACTTCACGTACCGTCTCAGATACAGTGGAACCTCTGCTGACCTTGGTCTACCTTTCTTCAGGCATATTGTTACCCACCGCTGCTGCCCGTGTTGTTATTCCTTTACAGTGATAATATGGCTTTATTTAAATATTACAGATATCTCAGCTTGTATTTCACCAAAGTGAGCTTCGACAAAGATACCTGGCCACACTGATGAATTCATGCACCCTCAAGAGGAAGCAGGAGTGGATTAGTTTGTAGAGGTTGAGAGGAGGGGAGTGCAGCCTTTTCCACTTGTTTTTCAACGGGAGTGAAAGAAAACCTTAAATGACCCCTTTTGAAACTCCTCAGAGAGGTAGAGACGTCAATTCAGTGAAGATAGGTCCTCTCTCTCTCTCTCTCTCTCTCTCTCTCTCTCTCTCTCTCTCTCTCTCTCCCTCTCTCTCTGTTGCTGTTTTCTCTATTGCAGAATTTTATTCAGACTGAGGCAATGACCCCTAGAACCTCATGTAGCTTTTTACTCATGGAGTATTACAATTAAATCTTTGTTGAGTTAAACAGAGATTTTGAACCCCCTGAGAAACATCACACTAGGCTTCATCTTATTCATAAGATAAACATATTCACAGACTTCTGTGGCATCTGAAGTGACATATTACAACATATGATGCTGCAACATTAATATAATAGTAAAATACTAAGAATGAACATTTGTCTAAACTGTCAAAACTACAAATTCCTAAAGATTCTATTTCACTGAAATCCTCTTCTCCTTTACTAATGTTTGTATGAAGGACTTTTTCCTATTGTGGAGTATTTCACAGCATAGTCAGACTTATTTTAATGACACACAGAAAAATACAGAAATTGATTTTTCCTGTTACTGGCTTTTTAATGCATATTAACGCATATCTTTATTGAATGTCACCCCAGCCTGATAACATATGACTGGTATAACGACACTCTCTCACTTTCTCTGCTTTGACAATAGACTGTGGACAACTTTGTTCCGCCTTCCGCCATTTTACGAATTTGAAGCCGAATTGCTCTCAGTATTTCCGGACTTTTCTCCACTCTCTGGAACCACCACTTGCATCATAGTGTTGAAGACAGGAGAGTCACAGGCAGTCACTGTGATGATGCTTGTTGGCTCGAACAGCGTATCCCCCAGGTGAGCTACGTAATCTTTGTACACCCACAGGCTGTATCAAGTGTCAATCATAAAAAACATGAACCCCCTAACAAGTCTTGCAGTAACTACATGTCAACATCGCAATCAGGGGGGAGAAAAAATTCAGATTCTGTGTAATAAATTTCTAAAGTTTGTCCACAGCTCCATAGGGATTGCTGGAGGAGGCGGGATGTATGACCTATACTGCAGCCCATCAGCAGAGGGGGCTGTTCTCGCTGTGGCTTTACCCAACAGGACGCAGACAGCGTCAATTCTAAAACAGTCTATAGTTTCAACTTGCTAACATGACCTCATTAACAATCTTAGTCATTTTAGCATTATTCTGTTCCTGTCAGGCCACACACGCACACACCACCTTTCTTAATCTGTTACAGTTGTTACAGCATGACAGTGAGATCTATAGTCACAGCACACTTAAGAGTCTTTGTGCATTTTTGCAGCATGTTGATTTGGACTTTATGATCTATGGATTACATGAGCACAACTTCTCTGCACTCCCCTACATTTCTGTGCATACATCTGGTCATCTGAGCTTTGATGCCGTATTTTACCCGAAACATTTATCTTCAGTGGAACAAGAGGCTGTTACATCATATAACTTATTTTACTAAAATTACAGTTTTTATAAGAACCCAGTGGAAAAAGTTTTCCCTTTCAGTGATTGATTGTAATTTCACATCGTTTACTCACACTGTTGAGTATATTAAGAGCCTGTTTCAGTCATCGGCCTGTAGTATCATCCTAAATGTTCTCTCTCATATAACATCCCATGTGCATTCTTCTTTGCTTTTAATGATCACCAACCTCCAGAGCTGTGAAATGAAGCTGACACTTAAGTGCCAAAACAGTAATCCCTCAAGTGACCACTTGAATCTGGCACCAAAAGTTAGTAAGTGTCTTTCAGACCCCCGTTTATGTTCTCAACGACAGAGCTTGACTTAGTGTTGACAGTCTGGTGCTAAAAACAATTTAATTGAATTTCGTGTCGATGTAACATTTGATGGCAACTTTGAGAGAAATATTATTTTTATAACTCATCCACTCAAAATTATTTCTAGTAATTTTATGCAGCACTGCCTGTAATTTCTTATTTCTACAGAGAATCAGACTGATACCGACACTGATTTCAGTTTCAGCAAACTGGACCATTAGAAACAAGGCTGACACTTGCTCTGTTGGAACTTTGATGTCTGAAAACTTTTGATACCTTTTTATTTTTACATTTAAAAAAAAAAAGAAAATTTTGCAGCCTTTTCTTTCAATTGCAATTGCTTAGCAAGTGAAAATTTTCTATTTAAGTATCTACAAGGAAACCAAAAAGAGCAATAATCAAAAGTTTTATTTATTTATAAAAGCCAAGAATTAGTCTGTTACATTACAACTGATGTTGGTATCTTTATCAAAGCCCCAAATGATGCCTGGGACTCACTCCAGATACACGGTGATGCTTTAGATCACTCAAATGTAAACAATGTGCGCACCCTGAGATCCCAACAGACTTTGAAAGGCTGCAGCGATGTGGGTAAGATTAGCTGTCCCCTGATATACTCATGGTGAGTCAAGATACATCATAAAAATGGAGAAAAAAAAGAAGGGAAGCACCTTTACACGGTTCTCTTCATGAGGTAGTCTGTTTAGTACTGCTGCAGGGGTTACTTTTGTACTTTTTGCTTCATTTAAATTATTGATGTTCAGCTCTTTAAATACATGCTCACTGAGCTGCACCTGTCTCGCACTTATATCATTCAGACCATTCTGACACAACAGCATTAATGAAGTGAGTTAAACAGATCCTGAAATGAACAATAATAATAATAACCTGCATCGCATTGTTAAAGCTATTACATGATTGCAAATTAACCAATGCGAGCCAAAAGTTATGTGTGTTGAACATTTGGAGCTGTCAGAGTTTTGGGGTCAGGAGCCAAATAGGTTAGAAACTACTTGTATCATGTCACTCAGCAGGTATGTTTACATGCTGTTTAAAGATTGAGTTATTACCTTAGTCTGGGTGAAACTGGACTTAAAAAACAAACAAAACAACAACAACAAAAAAACAACACAACAGTTCAACTGAAATTGCACTAAATTGAATTTGAGGATGGATTCATTTCTTAAATTTCTACACCATAATCAGACTCAAACTTGCCTTGGCATTCTCTGCATGCTCCGTAGTACAAGCTGGGCTTTAAACTGGAAATTGAACAGCACTAAAGTGCTAAAGGAAACCACTCAGCAAACAGAGACAAGGAGGACAGTAAAAATCATAAAGCTATTGTATTAACCAGATTAAAAGTTCGGAGCTGTAAATATGTCCATGTTTTCATTTTTTGACAAATAACCAGTTAGCATCTTGTTATTCTGTTTGTTGATTGTTTTGGTGCATGACTCGACTGGTCTTCAGGGAGACATTGGTTCTTTGCTGAAAGGGGGCATATCAGCCCTCAGTATAGTGGTGGACAGACAGTATGTAGGTTTGGTAAACAAATCTGTCCTCTTCTTGTGCTTGTTTATTGGGTAGGAACAGTATTTCAGTTAAATTGCCTTTAGCGATAACTATGGCTTGGCTTAACTTAACGGACATAAACAATGCACGAAAAATCCGACAAGCCCCCATTTGTTACAGCCCAGCTCTTAAGCTGTAAGAAAAACAAGGTCGTAACAATTCAACCTTCAATTTATTACAAAAAAAAGATAACAAAAGGAGTAAACCAAATATGATCCGCAATGTGAGCCATAAGAGAGCCAGTGAGCCACTGATGCAGGAGGGGGATGTAAGATGAAGACGCTTTTTTCTGTTCTTGCAATAAAGAAACACAAGCAGCAAAAGGGGAACACCTAGTGGTCTGGAGGGGCCATCACAACATATGTAAACAAAGTGATTCAAGTCTGGCAATGAATTGGAGTAACAGCGACAATCAATGGCAGCGACCGTACAACAACGAAAGCAACCAGTGGATACAGTCCCAATATACGACCACCTTTTCCCATCCAAAATGCTTGTCTAACCCAGGGCAGACAATCATTTTTATCCAAGTACTTTTGAGCGAGTGCCAGGTGACAGGAACAACATCTGCACAGGAAAGAGTGTAACACAAGATTAGAGAGAAGTAAGAAAAAAAACCCTGTTGTGTTATTTCTAACTACAACTGCATGCAGTCTCAGTTGTACACTGTCTATGAGACCACAAATCTGCTATCTTGCGGCTCTCATTGGTCTTCCTGACACCTACAGAAAGAGCTGTGGTAGATCTACTTCCCTTTTCTTTGAAATGTTGTCATAAACTCAGAGTGCTCTGTAGTGAATCAGCTGATAAACTTCCGCAAACTTTTCAACCACATACGCCGCAATGACGTTAGTCCTGCTGCCACCAAGTCCCCTGACACAACGGTGAAATGCTGCTGCTCTCCTTCCTCTGAAACCGCTCCACCAAAGCGTACTCTCATGTTACAGTTTGGATGAGTCAAGATCCTGCCCTGAGGCTGAAAAGTGGGGAAAGAAAGGATGGAAAAGAAGAAGATTGTTAAAAAAAAAAAACTTGGACAAAGAGATGCACAGCGAGATAATTCATTGCACCTGCTCTGACAATGTCCAGAAACCCAATACAGGCTTTCCTGGACAAGATGACACCTGTATAAAAGAAGCTGCAGCAGCTGGGTGTTGGCACACAAACAGATTTTCAAATTCTGCACACACACATACATGCAAAGAGGAAAGACTTGCGTGCAAACAGTCGCCGAGTGGAACAGCTGCTCTGAATTTGTGCAGAAACACTTCTGTATGGAGCAGAGAGATGGCAGTGGGATTGTTGGTTGGCTGCAAAAATTAAAAACAGCATGCAATCAGTAACAAGTGTAATCAAGGCTTGTTTGCATCAAGCGTGCAGCAGCTTCTTTTTTCTCTTGAGCTGCACTCTAGTGCACTGTTTGTCAGGAAATCCCAGAAGGTTGACTGAGGACAAGATTAGTCTACACCCAGCTGCAAAAGAGTTAACCTGGTTTTGATTCACATAACTTTTACTCATTAGTCCTACAAGGAAGCAAAAACCTTCGAAGATTTACAGATGGTGTTATTACTGTAGCCAAACCTGCTGGAGACTGTATGAGACTAGGGTTACACAGCTGGAATCATTTCCAAATCTCTGTCTTTTTGTGTGTAGGAGTGCAGGTCAAGGTTTGATTTTGTATCTAACAGCACATTTAGAGTATTATACAACCTGGGAAGCAATGTACATGCCAAACTCCTCTGCAAGGAACTTTGTGAACTTTGTGGTATGTCATATTTTGTGATGTGGAAGTGTATAATTAATTGGTCCTCAGGAGAGCAGTGTCATTTGTTTGGAATTGTATGTTTTGTTTCTGTATATGAACCTCCTTTATAAAAAAAAAAAAATGAAAAAAATACACCAACCACCCACACAGACCAGATATGTTTGGTTTGCTGTGAGCTTGTTGTCAAGAAGAAATTCAGATTTTCTTTCTATTTCTATGCCAATGAGTGCAAAAGGATACAAACTGGATCAGCAGAGGACATTCAGAGGTATACATGCAAAGGATTTGTTAAGAAGAAACATGTTGGCACTTTGTGGTATCTGGAAATTCTTTGTGGTCAACACTTTTATAGAAATATCAACACCACTGTATTGATTGTAGCATGCACATTAAAGAACAACAACCACTAATATCCAAATCTTTGCTTTTAGGCAGAGGCAGACAGTTTTGATATTTATGCACTTTTTAATACCATCTTGAACTTGTTATTCCACATATGTACATTTATAAACCATATTCCCGGATGAATAACATATTGCTACTCAATTCATCAGCTTAATTTATTTTTTACTTAATTGCTGGTTCTCGAGTGAGACTTCTAACCAGATCAAGGCTTTTAATGATAAAGGTAAGGCTGCTGGTGTTATGGTTTAAATAGTGACCCTGGATACTAGCAACTTTCAGCTAAATTATTCTGTAGTTGTCATAGCAACAGGCTGAAAATCACTAGTTTACATGGTCACTTATTCAACTGTAACATTGAAGCTCGCCTGTATGGTACTTAACATTGTACTAATGGCTAGCCAATGTATCTATTCCTGCTGTACTTATGGGATTTCAATGTTAATGTTGGCTAGCAAGCGACTGAGTGTCAACGTTAGCTGTGTTCTGGTGTTAGCTAATAGGCTGCCACCCTGACCATGACATTATGAGAGGCTGGCCGCTGTGGGATAAGGGTGTAAGTGAAGGAACAGCCAGAGTTCAGCTTGCTTAGCACAAGAGTAAAGAAAATGAGGAGGAAGCTAGCTAGCTTGGAAAAAGACCATGGTTCCCGTAGAGGTTGCGGGTTAGTGTCTGGTCTCCTCTCTCTTTGGGCTCTATTTTCGTTCGCGCCGGTGAGGCGGCGGAGGGCCGCAAGCCCCGCGCAGTTGTATTTTCGTCTGGTGGAGCCCGGCGTAAGGCGAGTTTGGTATTTTCGTGGACTGATTCGCACGGAGGCGAGCCGAGATCCGCCAAGCTGGGCGTGGTGGCGTGGCAGGGGGAGGTGTTGACAGAATCAGCTGGCGCAGTGACATTTTCGTGCTCGCCACCGGCGTGTAACGTGCGCTGAAAGCTCGCCGATTCAAACCTGGTCAGCTTTCAGCGCAAGGTGGAACGCAGCTGGTCTTGTAGTATTTTGGTAGACCGGCGACGTATTGACATACGTCACTGATGCCTCACCGGCAGGTTTCCACAGTGTCAGGCACATTTCAGTGCAATAAATAATCATCATCAACTATTAATCTGAGTCAGCACATACATTTAGATCTATATCGATATATTCTGATCTATATCTGATCTGATGAGCGCGTTTGGCACGCGTTTGGACACACAACCTGACCGAATCAACACAGCTGAAACCGCATCAAATTAAATTAAATATCTAGTAAATATACACACATGATGAAGTTAACAAGATATGTAATTCGTCTCCCTCCTTTTCTTTCTTCCTCTTCCTCTTATTTCTCGCACAGCTCGACCTGGACACGTCTCCGTGTCCTCTGTCCGTCTTGCTGCTGCTGCAGCTGAACAGATGATTTGTTTCAGTGCTCAGATGCGTTATCTACTTTAAGCCGACATACGGATATTATAATATTCAGTTTTGTGAGCCAAATTTATTTTATATGCCAACATCTATGAAAGAAAGAGCCAGGCCACGGAGCGCGATGCGTCATTTACGCACAGATGGTTCCGATTTTAATGCCTTTTTGGAGTTTATGTTGTGATCTGTGCGCTCAACCGACCTTTGTCACATGAGGTTTGAATATGAGCAACTTTATGTGAGTGTCTTTATTTGTGGAAAAGGGTGTTTGTCTTACCAGTGGGTCCAACATTACGCACACCAAATCCATCTGTGCTCAGATGAGAGAGTGTGGAGGACACTTGTTGAGCAGCTGCCCTCTGTCGCCATCGTGTGGCATAACTGTCTTCAGACATCTCTTGATCTCTTTGACTACTTCATGAAAATAGTAATACGCCTCGCCTGTGGCGGATTTAAAGGCGAGGAGAGGAGCTAATGTGATTGGTGAAAACAGGTCTCGGCTGTGTTAAACCCCCTATACGCCCCGTCTATGATTTATGCTGCCGGGAGGAGCTGAGTTAGGGAGGGGGGATACTTACACCGGGCTGCGCGGCTCACCAAAATACCAAAATGTGCTTGGGAACGCCTTGTCAGCGCGGCGGATCTGATTGACTCTGCGCTTGCGGCACGTCTCCGGCGAGGCACCAAAATAGAGCCCTTTATCTTCATTTCCAATCACATAAAAGATAAAAAATAATTTAGCAACAATTTTGTGCTGTTCCTCCTCTACTCTGTTAATCTTGATTGTTGCAGTTTGAACGGGTACCAAAAACAAACACAAGCACCAGCATAGGAAAGGAGGCTAGAAAAAACTAAAGGAACAACCATAAAAGAAGAGACCCTCAGGAAGGGTCTGGGTCTGGGCATCAAAAAATAACAGTTTTAAGGTCTTTTAAGTCCCACCTAAACTATTGGCATGTTCATTTTGTGTAATTTTAACAGAAGGAACAGTGAGATACACAGGAACTCATTTGATCCTGTTACAAAAGCACAACTGTTCCTCAAACATTTGCCTAAACTGATATCTTTGGAAAAATTGTCTCACTGCAGAGCCCCATAATTTTTATTTTGCTTTAATTTTCTATGCACAAAAATGCTTTTCTTTATTTATTTCATGTGATTTGTAAAATTTTGTCATACGGTGTGTTGATGCTGCAAGGCCCCACAGTTAAAATGTGTCACAACAAGAACAGACAACTGTATTTGCAGAAAAATATGTAAGAATGCATGTACTACCTTTAAAAAAATTGCCTTTGAATGAGATTGATGTGCATTAAATCATTACCAGGTTTAGGTTTGGACAAAAGATATGCAATGTCTGGGAGTAGTACAGAGAATGAAAGTCATGTGCACCACTGAGTGACACAAAATGAAATGAGTAACATGAATTTCCTTTGTAGAGTTGTAAAAGTGAAACAATCAGCAGCATCTGTTTACTCCATGTGCAAAAAGAGGTTGTGAACTTTCTGGTAATTTTAAACACACATGTCTGAGACTTTCCAGGAAGCCCGACACTGACGATACCACAGTTTTACATATCATTCACATGCTTGTCACTGTCACTTGTTGTCTTGTGTTTGTACTGCCTGTTACAGTGGTTGATGGTGGCTCATACTAACGCAGCAGTCAAAACAAATCCAAGTGCGAGCTCTTCTCTGACCTACATCTGTGAGGAACAGAGGAGTCCTGTGGGTTAAAACTGAACATGTGGCTTTTACAGTTTTTATGGCTTCTTTTAAAACAATAAGATAGTTGTTCAAAGTTTGCTGCAATTGGGTTTCCATGAAATGTGAACCATCAACTCTGAGAGGATGAGGAACTGTGTGACCTTTTTGGACTGATTTTAAACTTGTGATTCAGTCAAACTTAAGAAACACAATAGTAAAAATCAGTGATGACTCTGATACAATACAGAAATAGAAGTGTGTTAATCTGACATGTTTGACCCAAGCTTAAAGACTTTGACATATTGTGTGCATTTAGTGAAGATGTTGGTCAGAAACAGTTGAAATGACAGGTTTAGTCTGCAGCTACTCAAGCCACTTCTCAGCTGAAGCCTGTTAAAAGCTTTCACAATTCTGGCACGGCTCACCGAGTCGTGTAATAACCTCCGCTGATTGCATTTGCAGCTGGTTGGCTTTGACAAAAGCATTTTCCCGTTTGAATAGACAACATATGTGGAGTTTCTTTGTTTGAGGTAAGGCTCTGCACTAGCAAAGCACTTTTCTCTTGTATAAAGTTTCTATAACAGTTTTATTCCTCTCAGGGTCTGACATTCAGGCCTCGGGTTCTGAGTATAATACAGAACCCAACAAAATAAGAGCCTGAAATGACACTGCTGCCAGTAACATCATCATCAGGAGGATTGCTGTAATAGACTGAATTATTTTCTCCATAAACACTAAGTCCACAGTTTTCTTTGACCTTTCGGGACAAAGCCTTCCTACATTACGAGGCGCATCGTCTCCAGGCTTTTTAACTAATAACCTCCATATAAAGACAGAATAAGGCAGATAATACATGCCATTGTGAAAATGAGTCTCGGTGAAGGGGGTGACTGATTATGTGGCGCCGCACGCTGTGTGTCTGTTGGCTTTAATTAGAGTATTAGCAGGAAGCCGAGCCGTGCTTTTCATCAAAGGACCAAAGGAGGGAGAAGTTTCACAATAAGACACCCTGCAGAGTTAGTTTATCACCGATGGAGATAAGACTAATCTCCTCCATGAATGTTCAGATATGATATTCAATGACAATCTGAGTAATTAGCATGTTGTGCTTGAATGTAGCAGGCATTATTAAGATTCAAGACAGATAATTATTTTTCAGTTCATGGTGGAGGGTTCGAGGTTTGATTATTCTTTGCTGTTCATTAAAACTTGACATGAACCTCTTCTTTTTTTGGTTGAGCAAAAGATTCATTACATTTTTTTTTTTTTTTCATATTTCCAGGGCTGAACGACCTGTTCGTGTCCTATAATTAATGTTTTCTTTGCAACTGCTATTGACGGACCTGCAGCACTCTGAATACTACATCAAATGGAGATGTTTTAACACCCACATGAAGGACTTTTCCCTGCAACAGGAAATATTCATTTAAACAGGCTGTGGGTGTGAAGTTTCTCTCAGAGTGATTCACTCTGAATACACAAAGATTTCACATGTTCTAAAACTCCCAAAAACACTGAGTAGGAAGCAGTTAAGTAATAGGTCATAGTAGGTGCAGGTTTTCTAGAACAAGTAGTGAACAGCTTGAGTTGTTATTCTTTCCTCTTTTTCTCAAATCCAAGGTCTGCTCGGATTACAGTTCTTTGTTTCATATACACCAGAACATGTCAAAACATTACAACCCACTGTCTTTGAAATACATTTAGTGTCAATATGATTTTTTTATATCTATAATTAAGTGTGCTTTACTCTAGCCCGCTGTGATTCAGAAATCTGTCATGAACCATGCTGTCCTATTGATAAAACAGTAATGAATGACATTTAGACAAGAGTGTTGTGTAATGTCGGAGATTGAGCATCTGAAAATGTTTCAATTTTGCCGACAGCAATCAATCAATCAAACTATTACATCTGAGCGATAGATCAAATTTCGATTCTGACTCTAATTTCGGCTCCTTACAGTCATAAAAATATGATAATCAAATCATCATGCAGCTACAGGTAGAGAAAGGAAAGCAGGGAGAGGAGCAGGAGGAGGCAGGTGTGTCTTTAAGGGACAAGGGATAGAGGCATAGGCCCTCATTTATTAAGCTTGCATACGGCAGAAAATTTATGTATGCCTTGCATACGTAAGTTGTGACATGAGGATCAGCATTTATCAATCTGCACGTGAGCGTACGCTACCACCAAATTTCATAACAGGCAAATGTCTCAAAATAATTGATATACAAACCTCAAATCTGTCATTAAGCACAATCAGCCAGATTTCATTAAAGATTAAGACGTGAATAAAATAAAATGAAATAAATTTGTTATGTCCTTAGTGAATGGGCCTATTTGATAACTCTGCCCAGAAACACTGCCACAGAGCAGCAGTGCCGTCTTATCATTGCGCACACACGCGCCACTCTGGAGCGCTGCGTTTGACTCCTAAAAAGCTGATGTCTCTGTCTTGGCCCAGCAGCGAGGACGTTGTTGTGCACTCCTGAAAGAGTGTGGGACATCATTTGGGCCAGTACAGTTTTGCACAATGTTGCACTGGCGAATGGAGTGCCGTTGGCTGTGCAACGTGAGGACCCGATGCCCGGAGAACAATAATGAGGAGAGACTCCACAAAGGTGCTGTACAGAGGAGACAGGACCTTATCGATGGATTCTGACATGTAAAGTATAAGTTTAGAAAGTGCTCTTGCTATTTAATCAGTGATAAAAATCCAATAGAAATCCATAAAAATGTGCTTCATGGGCAGCAACTCACCGTTTAGTGACAATAATTATTTTTGTTCAGCCTGTGTCAGACTCTCCAGTCTGCTCTACATTACAAAGACGCAACAAATTAAAACTAAATACTTTCAATAATAGGAGCAACGTACCCTATGTCATGGCAATAAACAAATATGATGCATGTATGAGATATTGATTTATCATCATGAGCAACTTATTGACTAATGATTTATCCAAACTTCAGCCACTGTCCACTATTCCGGCGCTGTTCACCGCCACCATAATCCTGCTCCAGACAGGAGTTTTCTGGACTGCTTTTATTCCAGTTTTGATGCTTCCAAAGAGAAAATCCTTGTTAGTTTCCACCACAGATGTGAGGATATCCACTGTCAGCTCGGAAAAGTTTCACATCTTTCTAATATTTCTCCTCTTTCATGTTTGACCTCAGTGGACGAGGCTTCTGAACCACGAATATTTAAGGGCATGACATGTTAATGACGATCGATTTCAGCCGCCGCATTTATCAAGACCTGATCATACTTACGCTGGGATTGGTCAGATACGAACCCTTTCATAAATCTCACGTGTGTCCTATCATACGATGAATCTGCGCCCAGATCTGCGCTCAGTTCTACGCTAGTCGATAAATGAGGGCCATAGACTGTATATACTATGGACAACTTGGTTCCGCCTTTTGCCAGTTTACGGATTTATGGCCAAAAAGCTTTCAGTATTTACAGGTTTTTACTCCACTTCCTAAAACCAACATTGCACAATAGCATTGTACAGTGAGAGAGTCGCCAAGAGTCGCTGTGAGGATGCTCGGCTCAAACAGCGTTTCCCCTGGGTGAGCTACGCAATCTTCGTACGCCCATAGGCTGTATCAATTGTCAATCATTGAAAACATGAACCCCCTAATAACTTTTAAAAATTGAGCTGTACAGAAAAAAAGAGGGCTTAAGCACAAACCAGTCTTACAGTAACTACATATCAACATCACAACCAGGGGGAGAAAAAAATCATATTCTGTGTAATCAATTTCTAAAGTTTGTCCACAGCTCGATAGGGATTGCTGGAGGAGGCGGGATTTATGACCTATACTGCGGCCCAGAGGGTGCTGTTCTAGAGCAGGTCCAGACTGTGCTTATTGTAATATAATTTACAAAGTTCAAACCTCACTAGACATGAAATAGTATGATCTCATCTGAATTCATTGAACAGAAAGCTCTTTGCAGCATTTAGTAAGGGGGGTCACGAGTGGCCCCACGATACGATATTATCACGATACTTGGGCCACAACACAATATTATTACGATTTTTAACCTTTTGCAATACAGTGAGTATTGTGATATGATATATTGCAATTTATACTTTTTTTTTTACTGTTTAGCTAATTTAGCATTCGGCTTGCTTTATGTTTGTCTTATTTACGCTGTATTTTATTTTCATGAAGCACATCTTGTATATCTGATATATTTGTTGTACTAATTTTCTCCTGCTCTATGATGTCACCTCTGCCAACCTCACTGGACAGTTGATTTTATTTTTCCATTATCATAGATTTGACTTCATATCAACAACTAATTTGAAAAGTTTATACTTGGCAAATGAGATGATACAATATATCACCAGACTAAATATCGCAATACTATGCTGTATTGATTTTTTTCTCCCACCCCTAGCATTTAGCAAGTTACAGAGGTGAGGACAAACACATGTATTGAAGAAAAAAGGAAGAGGAATACAGGAAAGATTAGACTAATAGAAGCACACAGCAACAACAGCTCGACAGACTAAAGGCTGCAATGCCCAAAATGATGTTACAAGTTTAAGTAACTGCACTTAGAAAAAGGTGAAAAGGACTGATTTCAGTGGCCTCTAACATTAGCACTCATCACTTTAATGATAATGATAAAGGTACGGATGATTAACCTCAATTATAGCAGCTGGAGTCAAGTAGGTTAAAGATTAGCATTATACAGTGATGATAATGGTTACACTGATATTATTAGACGCAGCAGTTAGGGTCAGGCAGGTCCACAGCAGCAGGCTGTCCATAGCAACAGTCCATAGCAACCAAAAGACAATGACTAAGGAACTCCAAGAAAGGCTAACTTTAATGAGAGATGAGAGTTAGAAGTCAGTGACATGCAGACAGATAGAGGAAGAGGAGAGAGCTTAATGCACCTGTCCCCCCAACAGTCTAAGCCCACAGAAGATATCCGTGATTATCCTGTATTAATCCCCCTTAGGAGAAATTCAGTTTTTCACACTGGTGTTAGAGCACCTACACACACAGAGGTTGAAACACACAAGTATAAACAGGAACCTATGGACATGCTCTAATGGAGAGATGAATAAGCATGGATGAGTGCCTGAGCTGTTGGTGGTTTAGTACATAGCTGAAAGACATCTTGACACATCAGTGTCAAGTTGTGAAGGGCTTTGAAAAGGGCCAAATATTGAATGGGTCTGAGAATCCCCAAAATGAAGAGCTTTGTTGGGTTGCTTCTGGTCTGCAATGGTTAGTAATGGCTATTTTAACTACCAAAAGTGGTACAAGGAGGGAAAACCAGTGAACCTGTAAAGGCTCATTTATGCTTTTCATACATATGAAAATGTACACGTCCGTTTCAAAATAACGGTTCCGTCACTGCCCACAGACTTCCATGCGTCCTTTACGTTGGCATGCATGTTAACGATTACATCCACCAGGGGGCAGGCCGGAGTGTAAAGTCTCTGACAACAACATGGCGAGTGTGGAGGAGCTAGTCATAATATATATTTTGCATAGGAGACAGTAACTATGTAACTTCTAGCGTAAATGAGCCTTAACAAGTTTCCTCCTTTGGACAGTTTCCTCACTGATTAGCTTGTGTTGACTGATCCAACAGAAAAACTTCCAAAGCTCATGTTTTTGTCTGATAGAAACAGTCAATTGTATTGGTAAATGTACTTGGGTGGCATAGCTGCAAAGTTCCTATGACAGGCCCATGGACATCAGAGCTGGACCACCAGCAAGGGCAGAAAGTGGCCTAGCAGAACATAACAGTAAGCCATCCCATTGAGGATGGGTACCTGCACTGCAGTAGGTGATCATGATATTCTAACCGTTTTAAGTCCAAGTAGAAGAACCAGTCTACCTGCTACATGTGATCGACAAACTAAAGCTGTTTGGAGAAGGTTTGATCTCCTCATTGTTTAATCTATTCTGGCAGATGGATTTAAGCCGCTGTGGAATCCCACAGATGTGGTGGATTGTCCAAACACCAGGTTGGTTAAAATGCCCATTTTGTGTTCATGGCCTCCAGCATTGAACTCTGACCTTGTCCTTTTGACTAATCTATCAGCAGCATGATTTGCACAGCCTTACACCTGCACAGACTTAAACCTCCTGACATAAATCCATAAACCTCTTTGTAAAAAATTCAGATGTTTTTCATGGTCTGTTTTAAAAAAACTGACAAATGAAACCTTCATTTACTGCTTTTGTTTTATATAATGAGATAATTCAGATTTCCCTGAGGGCAGCCAGTTAAAGGAGCAAATGAAACTCTGCAGGATGAAACATAAAAACACTTTTAATATAACTTTTCACTCTCCCATAGAAGCTTGTCTTTCAGCACTTTCATTGGCCTGGTACCCCCAAGTGCCCGTAGCTATAATTATCCACCCAGTGTGCTGTGAATGGAGAGCAGCCTTAGGTTTCCAGATTAATTACCTTTGTGTGAACCTCACTGCTGGTGTTACTGCATGAATAAAGCTGTTGGACACACGACACCTGAAGGCTGAGGAGCCGGACTTATCACAGAGGGTCAGATATGCCCGGGGAGAGTAAAGGTGCTAAATGATGAGGAACAGACTCTGATGACATAGAAGCTGCACTTCTTTCCTACTAAGACAAAGACAAAAAGGGTGTTGATTCAATAATTCAACGTTAAATTTTGAGGTGTTTTGCAAATATATATCCGAAGCTCTTTACTTGGCCTATTTCTGATGTAACTCCTCATTTCTTACATATTTTTTTGCAAAAGTTACTTTAAAACAACATGATTTAAGAGCTATAAAATACTTCCTTTGGTTTTTGTCCCAGCCTTGAGTCTTGAGCAAAATCCCCCAGGGACAGTCATGGGAATCCTCTTTGGTTTTAACAATTAAAAGGGACTTCATCAGGGGATTCCTTCATAAGCTTGTTACAATAAATCACAGCTGAGTAGCTGTTCTGGCTGAATAAGAGTAGGAGGACGATTAAAAATTCATTTCAATGTTCATAGATTACTTTTGTAATGAGCACATTTTCCTCAGGTTTCGGTGTCCAAGTAACATTCATAGCTTAAGAGTTGAATCCTGGGCTGTAGGATGGTGCTGTCGCCACTCAGCAAGACGGTCTCTGGTTAAAATCGCGGCTAAGAACAGAAGCTTCTCCACAAATACTCAGTTTTCTTCCACAGTCCAATGATATTTGTTAGGCTAATTGGTGGCTTTAAAATGTGTTTAGGTATGTGTGAATATGTATGCATGTCTTTCCGACTTTGTTAGCCCCGTCATCCCAGATCATCCCAGACAGGAGGATGGACTGTATTTATCCCTGAAATGGATTTCTACCAAAAAGACACAGTCAGAAAATGTGCCAAAATGTCTTCTGTGTTAATAATGCCTGCACTGATTTACATTATGATGGTTTAATTGAGTGTCTTCATAGTATGCTGCTCATCAGTCACTGCCCATCAGTTTGAAACTGATAAGAACTCTGTGGTTGGAGGTTTTTAACCAAAATCAAAACTACTTTTGGTTTAAAGCTCAAATGAGAATATTTTTTATTTTTTTCATGTTTATGAAATAGACTGAAATTTACATGATGAATTTTTTTGCTACCCAAAAACAAACCATCTGTAACAAGATTAATGTTTTTTATATATATACATTTTTCAGGCCTGAACCCAGTGTGAGGGGTTAGGTGTCAGCTGAGGAAAGAGCACTGCTTTTGCAATTTCTATTTACAGCAACAGTACAGTTGACTGTTGGGAGTCTGCAGGATGTGATTATGTTTCAAAATCAATACTTAAGCATGTGCAGGACAAGATAAGTAAAGCCTGCTTTATTATTGGGGTTAGAATCTAAAAGTTCCCCACCAGAGCCTTAAATATCACATTTATTCAGTATTATTTTGTTGTTTGTTTTAGGTAAAAAGTTGACTGTGTTTCTGTTTCAAACTGTCAGGAGCATCAGACCTTAATCATAAGTTTTTGCAGGTTTGGGTGTCGTGTGGCCTTCCTCTGGAAACTTCTGGCTAGCATAATTCAACCATAACAATTTATGATAAAGATGTTGATGAGATCAATGTTCTTAAATTCTGTATTTTGTGTATGCAGTCAAAAAAAAGTTTGCATCAATACTTAAATTCTGTAGGTTACTACATCAAAAAGAAATATTCTCCATTATTTACATGGTGCCAATGAAGCACAACTGCACAAAAAATTGCGTAACCTAATCATAATGATTAAATTATCTAATCCAAAGATTAAGATTAATTAATATCAATAAAAGGTGCAGGAGCGACTTGACTTTACAGCTGAGCAAGTTATTAAATGTCTTATAATAACAGTGGCTTCTGTTGGGTCTTTGTGAACTTGGATTAAAACAGTAGCCTACTATATAAACACTGAGGCAGTTTTCCTCAACTTAATCTGGCCACACATTATCATGACGTGTTGATATTACACCACACACTAATTGTCTGTGATAATGTTTTCACAGTGGGGACTCCACAGATATCTCAAATAAACTTGCATGTGTGATGAAACGTGACTTCAAAAAACAAACTAAAACCAAGGACAATCAATGTCATCAGCTGTTTGTCCTGGCATGTGATCTGTTTAGCAGCTAAAACAAATAACGAGAAAAACAAATGGGTGAAGAAAACATAGAGGTGCGGCTTTTGTTTACATTAGCTGCCATAATTGTGAGCTGTTAAGTACACTACATCCTGTTGGTGATGATTCTGATATTCTATTGGAGGCAGTCTGACCTCAAAATGTAAATATCAAACATGTTTGATGTTTACGATTCTAAGTCTCTGTTGAAGGCAGTAAAATTCTTGTACTGACACCACACACTTAAGGATTAACTGACAAATAATGGGTTGTATCCTGGATCTTTAAAGGGATATTATGGCGTACATTTAAATGATGGTTAAACACATCATAACACCGAGTTAGACACCCCCTCAAGAGATGAATGTTGCCGACTGCTTGCTTCTCTAGTTATACCAACTTCAGCAATGACCGCACAATAGCAATACACAGCAGTCTATGTCTCCACACACAAACCTCAACCAAAAAGCCACTCTATAGCCACAAATAATGCTCAGAACAGCACCTAACTTCATCAACAGGACATATAGGGTCCCAGCCATAGTACTAGCCACCAAACATCTTTTTACCTTTGCCTGGTTTCTCAAGCAAAGAGACTGAACACAACTCACCTACTCTTCTCCAGAAGCCGCTTGTTTGTGGGAGAGCCCTGACGAGTCCATCACCGAGTGCAGCGGAGTTTTGCAGCTCAAGGAAGAACATTTATAATTATTACTTCATTAAAATGCAATCACAGTTCTTGTGTGTCTTGTATGTGCACTGCAGACGTGGTAGTTCTTCTGCCTCAGCATCTCGATTTGCACGTAGAGACATAGACTGCCTTGCATTGCTATTGCTATTTTGCGGTCATTACCAAAGTTGGTATACTTGGTATAGAAGCAAGCAGTCTGCAACATTCATGTCTCAGGGGGATGTCTAACTCAGTGTTACGGTATGTTTGACCATAACTTAAATTTACGCCAGAATATCCCTTTCATCAGGCTACACTGTCCTGATCAGTGGGAGTGGCAAATTGGGCCCAAATGGATCTGAAATCATTGAGTTTTTGGCCATCATTTCGAAACACAGTAATGATACAAAATTTGGAAATATGTATTTTCAAACGAAGGAAAAAGAGTAGTAATACTGTGTGGTTGTGTTAACAATCGGCTATAGTAACACTCTTTCTCCTGGCGAGTGCCAAAGCCTGCTATCTGTACAACCTGTCCATAGTTTTGGCCATGTATGAGAAGTTGTCAGCACACACACGCACGCACGCACGCACGCACGCACGCACACACACACACACACACACACAGAGAATCTGCAAACATTGGAAACCAGAGTAAACAGAAGGTCTGTATGGACTAGCTTTACTGGTGTGTTTACAATCAGAAATGATCATTGTTATCACAAATCAGTGAAATGCAGCTGGCAAAGTGGTGAAGGTACTATCAAGATTTCACAATGTAACGAACTAAAAAGTTTAAATCACTTTAAATAGAAACACTACATTAAGTTGTGGTTGAAACGTATTTTCCATACCCTGTAGCTGCCTCTTGCTTCATTACCAACCATCAGCTAGAGTTCATATGGGAGCATTTAGCTGCTAATAAGCCAGATATTTCCCTCAGGATTTGTTTGAGACCAAAACTCTTGTAGTAAAGTAAATACTGAATGTATGTTTACCAACTGCCTTTTTAGTGTTTGCAAGTGCCGTGTTCGCAACTTGTGTCTGCTGCCCTTAAGTGGGCCAAATATGTTGTGAGTAATTGTCAATAACATGTATTATTAGTTTTTATATATTTTGTGAGTCTTTACAAAGGACCTTATATATTGAGTATGTGACTGTGCCTGTGTGTTTAGTTGTGAATTATGCCCATTATCCTTTGTGTGACTGATGCGAGTGGAGAGTTAAGCTTGAATGCAGCGTGAGAGTGCCTCAGGCTCTTCTCTGGGGAATCTAACCACCATCAGGGGTCACAGCTCCGTCTAATGCCTGTGACACATTAGCAGGTAATTACAGGCCTCATACTCTGCAGCTGCATGAAACATGTCTGAGCATGAAGGAAAAAAGCACACAATTACTGGTGCATTTATCACTTTGGCCATGAATGGAATAACAGTTTTAGACAAAGCACATTATGATTCACTTGTATAAGATTAGAGAGCGGCTGTGTCAAAACCACGAACACAGACAATATACCTGGGAATACTTTATGCCCTTCTACAGCACCCATGACACTAGTTCAAACACTTCAAAGAACAAAGTTTTTGACAGAACTTCACTTCGATGACATTTCCCATGAATCCCTCCACTTCAACTACTGCCAGGATGAAGGCCTACTCAAGTATGGACAGCCGATGTATTTTTGATCAGGCTGGGTCAACAATGCTGCTGTATGAAAAGTGAGAGGCCAGAAATTCATCGTCATCAAAGGAAAGGTGGGTGATGTTGCTCATGCAGACTTGTAAAACTGTCTCCCACTCCAAAAGTTCACTGTCAAGTCTGGATACCTAAAACCAACCTTCCTCTTCATTTAAGACCACTTTAATGCTGCGTTCCAGTTACCTTGGAAGTCAGATGTCGGAGCTGGGAATGACGTTACACCTGAGTTGACAGTGTTCCAGTTAACAAGTCGGAAAACCAAAATGGATGTCTACTGTTAGCTGTTGTCAGCCGTTGTCAGTAGTTGTTAGCTATACCAATTGTGAAGGAGGCATAACACAGTATTTTACTCTTACAAACACCATAGCACCGTGTTCACAGACACTGGGCAGTACAACATACCATTTATTTAATTTCACAAAAACAAAACAGAAGTGCTAACAAATAATACATTACAAGAGCTTTCACTGTTACTCTTTACTGTTGATGGACTGCGCTGCCATCTTGGATTATGACGGGTTGGTGAGGATCGTCTGACTTTCTGCGTCGAAAATCCAACTTCAGGGGGGCGTTGCAGATTAATTTCTTACTTGGAGCTCGGAAATTCAAACTCCTGAGTACAACTGGAATGCAGCATAACACCAGAATGTAGAACAAAAAAGCCCAGATGAAAAAATACTGATATTTTTTAACCACTGTTAGAAAGTTTGCTGGTTAACTGGTTTCAGTTACCATGTGCTTTGGCTGGCCTGACAACAGGTGTTCTGACAATGATGGATTGCATTTGTTTAACTAAACAAAAAAAGTCAGCCATTTTGGCTCTGAATTCATGACAACATGTCAACAAAGCCATCAGTTGTCCTTCTCTCCCCTTTTGTACAGCTTCTGTTTTTCTGCAGCAGACACAGGAGGTCTGGATTGACATACTGTGGATCCCCAACGCAGACAGGAGTGAGTCAGTGGAGTCATAGGAAGTCATCACCTCAATCTGGGCTCAGTCTGGGAACAACAGAATCAGGGAGCTCATTGTATGTATTCTTCCCATGGAGGAAACAACTGTCAGTGGTTATTCACTGTATTTTAACCTCATCTATCAGCACACTGCCACGGGGCGGTAACAAATGAGAGCAGGATGACTAACAATGGAAGTGAAAGCGGCTTTCACATCTGCACCGTTTCCTACCTGAACTTTGGAGGAAGAATAAAAGACAGCACTGTGATGAGCTGATGACACATGGCATGTTGGGATTGATGCCGGCACACCCTTTGACCCTGAACAGGATAAGCCGATGAAAAATTAATGAATGGCTATTCATCACACATTTCAATGGGAATCCTTTAGAGGAGATTTGTAGGTGCTTTCACAACAAAGCGTCAAGCGGATTTGTTGATAAAGTCTAAATATTTGATCCAGAACTGCTGTAAGCCTCACTTGCATGCAAATTAATATAAATAAATAGACTAAGATTATTCCAGCCGAGGGCTGAGATGTCATTTAAGCAATGCTCTTTGGCTGCATACCAAAGCCTGTTGGTATGTGCTCAATCACTACAGCTTGAACTGCAATGCATACTACAAACAGAAACTACAATGCGTCCTTTACCGCACCACCTTTGGAGGTGATAACATAGGTGTAATGGGGGGAAGTCATAGTGTTGTGTGGTGTTGGAGCTGGCAGGGTGGAACAGCATTGCATGTTTAACTTAGTGTGTGTTTTTGTGGAGCTCCTGCTGTGTGTCTGCAAGCTATCCCTCTACGACTCAATAATACACAAGAAGCCGGTATAGACGACAGCATACATCAGTGCACTTCACCCTAAAGTTGCAGCCCTGCCCCCTTTTGAGTGAAAGCAGTACTTCTTGATGGAGGATGGATGTCAAGTGAATGTAAGGTGAGGGATGTCTTTGCTGTTATTATTGAAGGAACTGTAACTGAGTGGTTTACATGTTTCTCTAAAAACAGCCATTAGTAAGCAGAAAAGAGCCCCAAGTCTTGGTATTTTGTTTGTTTAGTTGTCCTCATTGTTGTGTAAGCTGCTGTGACAGTTTCACTTCTTGTAAATGATTGATAGGAGGCTAGCTCACATCAGCTAAAACATAACTAAAGCTCTTATTTCTCAACCCTGTTTTTGAGACATGCATAACATTATTTGTTTCAGGTCTCTCTGTCTCAAAAGAAACTTCCTGAAAATAAAAATGCATAAACAGCATACTTCCATGCTTCATACTTTTATCGAATTTCCCCTTCAGGATAAATAACCTTCATATCTTTCTAACCATTTCCATGACAACAAGTCAATAGTCTTCACTTTGCTGCTTTTTTATTTAAAAAAAAAGGGTGTCTGGTGTCTCCCTTGTTTTGAAAGAAGCTCACTGACATTTCCTCTGTATGCATACAGTCAATAGGTCAGTGACATCAGCCTGAAATGTAACTCTCCTGTTTCTTCTTCTACAGCCATAAAATGTGTCACAGGGATGAAAAAAAATCAGCTTTGAGCCTGCGGCGTAAATCCACCCTGACAGGACTGCTGAGAAAGCTCTGCGTCCTCAGCAACGCTCAGAGAACTGCCTGCCTCGCCGTCCACACGGCAACAAAGCTCACACAGCGGGCCTCAACCAATCAGGATGCTCCAAAGGTGACAGGCCCGGGCCAGGTCTTCTTTTTTGCTCTCTGTCGCTATGGCTGCTGTGGTCTTTTTTTGTTTTTCCTGACAGAAAAACACTGAGATAGATGGAGGGAAAAGTGAAAGAGAGATAGACAGGAAAAAAAAATCATTGTTCTCATGAAATAAATCTAAATCAATATGTATATTCCCTATGATTCATCCCTGTTTTCAATAAAACATATGTAAATGCAAGTGGAGTGTTGGGTTAGTGTGTGATTTACATTGATGGAACGTGTCTGATAGGTTTGTACTTTTTTAAGGTAAAGCAAATATAAATAACCTTTCTTCATATTTGCATGTACCTGTTCATCTGTCAGCTTGTCTGCATTTGTCTTGCCATCAATCCTACAGGTAAAGATTGATACGATAATTTGACTCTGTGTATTCATAATCACCTCCGTCTGCTCAGGTGTTGACATACATGTGTCATCTGCGTAAAGAGCAACCTGTTCAAGTATGCTCACTGTCTTGCATAGGTACACATTGAGGACAGAAGACTCTCCTCAGTTGCCACCTCTGTAGCCCGCAGCAATAGCAACAGATAAATGAGTATTAAATTTACAGCTTGCCTTGAAGGCATGTTTGGATGCCTTGAGATAATTTCTGTCTAACAGTTAATACTTCGGGGCCAAGAAAAGGGAGAAGCAAATTTAAACGCCTTTTTGCGCATCTCAAGCATAAAACCCACAGGATGCATGCGCGTCATTTTCTCAGTCATTTTTTACACTGTAGAGACATGACCCAGAGTGCTGCTTTAAATGACTGTCAAACAAACTGTGGTTAGAAAATTACTCCTTAGTTACACACTTTGGAGCGAACTGTAGAGGAGAAAAGCCTATTTTTTCGTTATTACTGGAATGTCTCTATTTTGAGCAATAACAAAAACTTCAGTTTTACCAGTGCTTAAAGGGGTAATCCAACATAAAATTAAGTTTTTGTCAAACACACAGTAACACTGAGTTAGACACCCCCTTTGAGAGATGAATGTTGCTGACTGCTTGCGTCTCTAGTAATAGCAACTTGAGTAACGACTACACAAGAGCAATACACAGCTGTCTACGTCTCCAAGTGCAAACCTCAACCAAAAAGCCACTCTATAGCCACAAATAATGCTCAGAACAGCACCTAACTTCATCAACAGTACATATAGGGTCCCAGCCATAGTACTAGTCAACAAACATATTTCTTATGGTTTCTTTAGCAAAGAGACCAAACACAACTCACCCACTCTCCTCCAACAGCAACTCTCAGAAGTCCCGCACTTTATGGCCCTGAGGCAGTCCTGGAGGCTTCACTTGGTTTAAATTTAAAGTTAATCCTTAAATTATCCTCATAAAGATGATACATGAAAATTAAAACTTTGTTTGATCTGTCTTTATATTACAGTACACAGCTTTTGATGTCCTGTTCTGCCTCCTGAGACTCACCTCCCTCCTCTCTGCCCACCACCACCTGTTACCCAACAAAGAAGTCTTTGAGTTTTTGTTGCAAAAAACTTGAAAACATGTTCTGAAACCACAAGCTTTTGCATGAACATTTTTATCCTGATACAGACTCTTCAATTGTACCAGATAATTAAATTTTGCATCAAGGCATTAACAAAGAGAGCGATCTACTTACATAATGAATTTGACCAAATGCATTTGGGTAGATTTTGGATGGGAGTCCAACAATGACTGCAACTCTTATACGTGATGAAAGAAAGCAGCCGATTTCTCAAATTCAATCTCTGCACATTGATTAATTTCTTTCCCTGTATGCTTCAAAACAGCCACTCATGCTGCTTTTAAAGCCTGGTCTCTCTTTTAAATATGAGACTAATTGTTTCACAAGTATTTCTCTGCTGTGTGCTCGAGGTTGATAAGGTCTGAGAGCAATGAAAAATCTTTGAAAAGAGACAGCCAGTCACAATGGATTTACTGTGCGTGTATCCTGACGTGACCTCTATTCTCTCTTTCCGTGTGTATATGTGTGTGTATATGTGTGTGTGTGTTGTTGCTGGAGCTTGTTGGAGTCCATCTGGGTGCTTGGATTTAGCCACTTCGATGCACGCCAAGAACAATAGTCCTTCCTCCTTTGGCCTGGCCGTTCTGCTGGCATCGCTTCACGTCTTCACTTCTTCACTTCTTCACTCTCATGTTTTGTCTTCAGCACCTCTCACACGGACCAATTAAGAGATACAGATCAAAAAAAAAAAAAAAAGAAATCAGAGGCCACATCAGAGTGATAACCTTTGCATCCAATGATGAAAGTTTTAAAATGTCTTTGTTTGTTTCAGACAGATCTGTGGAGAGGACTGAGTGTTAGTGCAGCCTTTCAGATTAGTTACACAAATCCTCACCTTTTTCCTGCCAAGACCCACTTGTTGACTCACCCTGATTTGAGAATAGATCTGAGGAATTTATTTTCCTGTTACATGTTATCCTCAGAGGTGTCAGAATTGGAAGCAGGATGAGGACCATGAAGATGAAATCACAGGTCAGCTGAGTGCAGAAATCTGTATCTGAGCTCAGCAGATCAAAGGCTACATGACCTACTCTAACCTCGGAGGAAATTGTCTAAGTGGCCTTACCAATGACTTCAGTCTGCCTTACAACATAATAACAACTCGACATCTGACAATGTCTGCAAAACCCCTGCACTCAACAGCAGTTATCCAATCATGGCGCAGCAATATGATGAGTCATAAAAGGCCTGTCAATCATTGGCTTCCATATGGCATGACGTGGTCTTCACAGTGCTGTAGGAAGCAGCAGGATATGTACATGTAAACATATTAGATGATGTTGTTTTTAGTCTTTCAAACTCAGGAAGACAAGTGCTTTATTGTTGGATGGAAATCAAACCTTGGTATACATGCAGAAAGCAGTATTAACTGAAAGTAAAATGTATGTATTAATTAAAACCTGGTTACGAGGTGTTTTCAACATGTTTTTGATGTCTTAAAATGAATATTAGGTCAATAAAAAATAAAAAGTGATCACGAATCTAAATTAACCACTTAAGTACAAGACAGTACAGGATTAGTACAGGGAGAGATATGAGCTATGAGATGAAATGAATGAATCACAGAAAAAGCCTTTGATTGGTTGACAGATGAAAACAAGATTTTAGTTTCTGTCGAGCACAAACAGCTCACAACAGAAATAACCTTATTTCATGCATAAATCAACAGCTACTACTTTCATTTTTGAGGGATTGAACTCTAATTGTCTTTGTTGTTACCTGATATCACTACAGGAGTGAAGCATTGTGGCTGCAAACATCTGTGCTGGGATGGGGAGTGACTTATGTGTCAGTAGCGACTTAGGGTCAAAATGATGCTATGAGGAGCTCTTTGGTAGCCAGTGAAGAGCCTGTATAGAGCTGGTTCCAAATGATCTGGATTACTACAAAGACCAAGAATTTCTTCAGGAGCATTTGTGCTGATGTTGTTTACCTGAGAGAAAAAAGGAATCCAAACGCTGCTCCCACATGGTAAATGGATCACATAAAAACTCAAGCAGCGACAACTTAAAGAGACAGCAGCTAAATGAAGCGTTTCAGACGGAGGCTGGAATGTAAAGCTATTAAAGACGTATCAGAAAGGAAGTGTAGAGTCTGAAAAATGCTAATTAAAAAGTTTTTATTGACTGTGCCTCCCTCTGCTGTCCTCAATAATCATACAAACATAAGGGTGCAACTAACAAATCATCTGCTAAGCTACAATATATCAGTAGCTGTATGATAAGCCTTTAATCTTAATGAAAGAAACCCATAAAATACCATTATTAAATGACTGCAATACTTACCTTTAATATGGACAGAGCTTCAAAATGTGTGCTGTGGACACTTTCTACCGTGACAAGATTACCCAATAAGCTAGTTAGTGAGATCTGATAAGTTCTGCCAGTAGACTGACTGAGAATTTGAGTGACACAATAAAGGTATACACAATAGAGAATACATGACTATGCATGACTCATCTGAACTTACTACCCAATACTACTTCCCTTTACAAACACGCACACTGTTACAAATCATCGTGTTTACAAGTGTTGGTTAAGATGAAGAATCTCTGGAGTTCCTCAAACTCATCACTCCTGAGATGTAAACAGTTCACTTTTAAAACGTGAGGCATGTGCAACTAAACTCGGTCTCCAGACAGAATCTTTGTCTGAATCCACATGGTGTGGGTGAGGTGTGAGACACGGCGCACCAAAACATATCATCCGTCCTCTCCTGAACCACGTAGGAAACATCACTTCAAATAAAGCTGTAGATGCACCAGGAGTTGTTTCTGTGAAGGATGACTGATTTCATCATCATCATGAAAAAAGGCATTGTTAGGGTAAAATGATGGTTTATGGACATTGACAAGAACAAGAAGTCTTCACAGCGTCACACTGAGCTTATTTGTATTTTTCTTGAGTGAAAAGAGGTTGATAAATCTTAAAACACACTTTTTCATATTTTCAACGTTTGTTGGCTTGGAGAAATCAAGGCTAATTTTAGTCAAGATTTATTTATTTATCTAATTTAATCTCTTAAAGGATTGACAAGGCTGATTCATCAGAATTGACGTTTCTCTTCTCTTTCTCTTAAATTGAGTTATTTCCTCTTAAAATAACCTCAGCAGATTGGATTATAATTCTTTCTGATCTTTGACACATGCAGTTATGCCACATTTGCCGAGTCGAGCGCTCCACTGGACTGTAAATTTAGCTCCCGTCCCTAAGCTGGCAGATCATCCCATCAGTCAGCTGAGACGCACTAACAAAACAACACGGCACAGCATGCTCTGAGTTTTCCCACGACCGTCTGTCCACGACAGTTGGCTCTGACAGTTAGCGAGACAGGTGCACATCTTTCACTCGGCCTTGCAATCGGTGTCGCAGCCGCTCTGCCGTAATGACCTTGACTCCAAAGAGGGCAGGGATAGAGGGAGGGAGGGAGGGCCGCCTTGTTTGCATTAACAGGCGCTAACATTTAATTGACTCATGTTTACATTGTTAAATTACAGGACTCAATGCAAACCTATGGAAACATCGGTCTATTTGGACAGTCTGCGTGTGCAGGCGTTCACTCTCTCACTCTGTGTGTTTTGTCTGGATCGTTAGTTAAGCTCTGGGAGATAAATAGAACAAGGATTATTAAGTCTGAGCCCGTATGTACCAAACATCTTCTCTTGTCGGGTCAATGACTACAAAAGCTTGTCTCAACCTTTTGGCCTTTCATACAGTCACAAAGGGTGTCATTAAACTGTATTTGTAAGAAACCATGTAACAATGGCTCAAGGGTGCTATTTGCACTTGGTTTTAAGGTAATAAATGCCACTATTTGGGGATGTTTAAAGGATTATTTTAATGTCTGTTTGATGAAAGCCTCTGATGGTGTGTTCTTTATCATTGTTATGGTTTGCTGATGGAAAGCACATGGAAAAAAAAATCATTTATGAAGCCACTTATATTCTCCAGTTATCATGATTAACTCTTGGCTGCTTCATTGGGTGTCTTCACTGACGCATTTCAGACTGTATCATCAGTATGAAGCTGAGCGCCCCTTTACAACTTTGAGGCAGATCATCAATAAAAAGATCAAACAACAAAATTAAAAATATAAAAAAATTAGTGGGGCCAAAATTGATCCCTTAAGGTCACATTTGTAGATTTGCTGTGAAGCTACGGTGTCTATATTCTGACTCCCCAAAAGGATAACAAGACTACGCTGGGGCGGAGTCACGGAGTCACATGAAGTTAATTTTGAGAGTATTTTGGGTCTAATAAAATGTCTTTTACGCGCTTCTAATTCAGTAACACTAACTCACCACGAACATTTGAAGGACTCTATGAACATCCTCGGACAGCCCAAACAGCCCCTTCAAAAAGAGGACATGTCTGGGTAAAAGAGGACGTATGGTCACCCTATTAAAGCATATTTTTTGAGTCAATCATCACATGTTGCTCTCTTGACTGTAGATTGACTGTGAATGAGGTACTTTTCAGTTTTAGGTCACAGGTATCCTTTGCAAGTCTTGAATTGTTTAATCTAAAAAAACAACTTTGACCTCCTTTTAATACGATACTCCACTTTAAATCTGTTTGATCAGACGACAGTCATAGTGATATAACAAACAGAGAATTAACTCAGCAGAGCAAACAGCAGAGTCCGATCAGAAACGAGCTAGAAAGTGCAGCTACAAGCTCTTGAGATCATCATGGTGTCAGCACACACATTTTTGTGGTACACTAGATTCCCTATGTAGGGTGGGTATGTAACTGCAGCCCCAACCCAAACCCTCCACCCAACCTGCCCCCTCACTGAAAGTTCTGACCTTGCTGTTCCAATTGCTGACTTTAAGGCCTCTGCTGGAGTTCGCCTTGACCCCTGCACAAGTGCACAATGCCCCCAGCTTGGTTGGGATCGCATGCCACAAATACCCGGAGCGTGGGTTTACTTATGGAGCGAGGCGTGCCAGCAGTGCGCAATGAGCACAGCAGCAGCTGCCGTGTAAAGCTGCTTGTTATGAGGTTGTGATACTTTCACATACCGGACCATCAGTGAGTGTGTGTTTGAGAAGTGGCACACTCAGGGGAGTGACACAGATAGGGGTGTTACTGATGTATGAATGTGTCATGTGTGTGTTTATGATACAAAAACCATAGCTGAGTTGGAGCAATGTGCAGTGCATATAGATGCATGGGATTCTTACTGAGAAATGCACTGCATGTGCACAAGGGCATGTTAGCTCGTGTAACGCTGTGCTATTTACATTTAGTTACTGCAATACTGTTGACACTACATGCCTGCTGCCACGGACCTGCTTGACTCCCACTGCTGCTATAACCCTAACTGGTCATTTTGTGTATTTCTGTTAATGTTTGTACCAAAATAAAGAAGAGGATGTATTTTTTTTCATCCTCAGTTGAAACTGCTGATGGACTTGTGTATTAACAAAGTGGTGACTGCAGATGGAAATTGAAAGTGACACCGTTAAAACGGCCATTGTACCCTCCACTCTGAGAGGAAGCCTGAGAAAAAACAACAAGGGATGTTTCCTTTCCACACACACCATTATAATGTGGGCAACGATAACAACCTCCCTACCATGCTGTGCTATTCTGGGAGGAGTGGGCTCTGGAAAAACAGGATATCCCCCTCTGTTTGGATTGGTGTTGCTCGCTTTCGTGTGTGTGCGCAGAGTTGAATCTGGATCTTTTTTCATCTGTGTTATTTTTCTATGAGCTTTTTGTAGTGAAAGTGACAGCTTCTGTCATGCAGTCGTGTTTCTTACCGCACATTTATTTTGCTCCCTCTTGTCAGCAGATTGTATGGATGTGGGTCAGGGGGTCAGAGGGGTCAGGCGCGGGGTTACAGCTGGTGCTCTCCATGTCGACACAGTAATGCTGAGAAAGTTCTCTCCTGACAATTGTTATCTAATCTTGATCCATAGTGTGACATTTGAGAGCAGAGCGAAGCCTCGCAAAAGTTGTTTACTTCTGTATGTATGCAGTTTATATTGTGGGCAGTTATAGATGTACATATTACACAGATGATGTGAGTTGCGGTTAAACGTTGCAAGTGGAGCAAATTATGACTGACTGTTAACCAATCATAGAGTCATGCTAATTATATTGTTAGTACATACAATGGTGTTCATACAGACTGTTTGTGAACATGTTATGTTTAGCTTCAACCCCAGTTTGGTACAGCATACAAGCATGCACTAGCATTGCTTACATTATTCATGTGCTCAGCCAGCTCTGAGAAGTTTTGCACCCCTAGGTAAGCAGGAGGTTGGATTGTAAAGCTGTAGAAAAGATACGAATTGTTGCCATTTTTGGTATTTTCTAGTTGCTGAAGAGGTCACAGTATTAATGCAAAATAAGCAGTTCTTAAATATTTGTTATTGTGTGCTTAGATCAGTTTCATTATCCACTGTGGCCTGAGAGTGAACGTAGCTGAGGTAAACTTCTTGTTTTTCACCCACACATCTCTCTTAATGACACAGTGAACTGACAGTTGTAGAGCGAAAATGTTCTCTGTCATTGTGGAAATCACATCAGCGATTAAATTTCAGCCGGTTTTGAGGTTTTTGGATCTGTAACAGGTTGTTTTGTGTATTTATAGCACAGCTTAGAAACTAGAGTCTAATTGGCTCAAACCCCATAATTATAGTGTTAAATTCCCAACAGCAAAATTGATATCAGGGACAACCTGATCACACACGTCATATTCGATCACTCCAGATAAAGGAGTCTGACACATTTCAACTCTGCTTCCACAGTGGCAAAGAGGCTCACAAGATTCCTCTGCTTCTGCCCTGTTTAACCACACACTCTCTATACTTAATCCTTTACACATATTTAATCTCTTCTTTTACCACCTCCTGCCTCCTCCTCTTTCCACCTCTGTGTGAACTTGGAGTAATCTGACATGGGGGGGAGGGATGCCTCAACACTGCAGCCCCGCACTGATCCATCCCTCTCTGGCAGCATTGAAAGCATTTGTTTTCTTATGTTCCTTCTGTCCCGCTCCCTCCATCTCTGCTCTCAGGTTACGGTGACTTTAAGTTTTCCTGTCAGCTTCGGTTAAAAAAAAAAAGGACGAAGAAGAATTCCCAGATGAGACTTTGGCCTGGCTGGAGACACAGCTGGTCCCTCATAAGTGTTTCCCCTAAAATTATAACCTGCCACAGAGTTTTTATTTGGGCTGCAGAATCGAGAATGTAAGTGCTTTTTGTTATCCATCACAAACACAGTTCAGCGACAGTCTTGAAAGTATGTTTATACATTTTGAACCATTTCTTTACAGAGTTAGACAGCTACCCCTACCTTGTTCTCATATTTTTTGACAGTACAGATAGGGAGTAACATTTAATATATAAAAGGCAAATTTTGGTCTGACTTTAGTATGCGCTTTCATATGATTTTAATGTAAATACAGTATATACTTTGAGATAGCACACAACAGAGACAATAACATAATGATTCACGGTGGTCACTTAAAGCTGATTTACAGTGAAGAACCACAGACTGTATGTTAGGGTGACCATATGTCCTCTTTTACCTGGACACGTCCTCTTTTTGGGGGGCTGTCCGGGCTGTCCGGCTTTGTCTGGGGAAGTTTATAAAGCCCTTCAAATGTCTGCGGTTTTGTACGTAAGTTTTAAGTTTATGTTTTGTGGACTTACTGAGTTAGAAGCGCGTAAAAGACACTCGATCCCACTCAAAAAAACTCTCGAAATTAACTTTGTGTGACGCCGTGGCTCTGCCTTCCGTTGTTATACGACTCTGAAGCCAAATTGCTCTCAGTATTTCCAGGTGTTTTCTCCACTGCCTGGAACCCCCACTTATGCAGTTGCGTTGTACGCATTCTGTGGGAGAGTTGGTGAGATGACGCTCCGCTTAAACGGTGTATACCCAGGGTGAGCTACCCAATCTTTGTGGATGGAGCTGTACAGAAAAAGAGGACTTGAGCACAAACCAGTCTTACAGTAACTTCATGTCAACATCACAAGCAGGAGGGAGAAAAATGTATATTCTGTGTCATAAATTTCTAATGTTTGTCCACAGCTCCATAGGGATTGCTGGAAGAGGCGAAATTTATGACCTATTCTGCAGCCTGTCACCAGAGGGTGCTGTTCTTGTGGTGGCTTCACCCAGCGAGGAGGCAGACGGCATCCATTCTATATACAGTCTATGTGAAGAACATGTGTCATGTGATGAACTGATGTCCTCTTTGAGGGCAGAGTAGTTGAACTGTGGAATAAATTCCTGACAGCGACGCTCACAAAGATATGACATGTTACTTACAGGCTGTGTAAATTGTCAAAAAGGATTTTCTTACATTCATATTATATATAGTGGACAGGTCTGCAAAACACTGCAAGAGAAAATTTAGCACAAATAAATCATCCCTGGTTGTACCAACTACACCATATATCTACACATGACCCCCCTTTATTGCTGTAGTGCCATTAAAGGTATAGTTCACCATATAGAGATGCAGTTAGCTTGGCTCCTTTGTTGAAAAACCAACCGATACAGGCACAGGAGCCGAACTATAAACTGCTGCAGAGGGGGTTAACTCTACCGTGTAATTTAACTACCTGTGAGTAACTCCAGCTTCGTCATGATAAAAGTGTTGGTGTATGCTATATGGAGAAAACTCTCCATACTCTAATCTGCCATCATTGTTTTTGCCACTGTTTCGCATGAGTTGCTCTTATTGGCCTTTGTTCTGGTTCTACGCCTGGTTCTTGACAAAGGGGCCAAGCTGAGTCGCATCCCAACAGGTACCTCATACCAGCTTACATTAAAAAAAAAAGAACTACCCCTTTACATAAAGACTGACCAGTATGTTTGAATGTGTGAAGTTGTTCAGGCCGTTTCACAGTGGGGTTCAGGGGGTGCACGGTAGCAGAAAACAAAGTCCTTGATATTTGAAAGTGTCACTGTGCAGATGTCTAGTACTGCATTCAAGTGTCTTCATCTTCACACTTGAGCAGCATGTGTGAAGTCTCAGGGTATACAGAAGGTTGACCAAATCCAAGAGGGTTTTAATGAGATTGCTTCATGTGTTTGACAGCCATATAAAAAAGTGTTAGAGTTTTATTTGTTTTGGTTCATTTGTTTGTTAACTGACTGTTTTACCGTAATCGGTGCCATTGGGAAGTTAATGGTTACCATGACCCATGAGCCAAAATGCAAAATAGGAGATTAACCCCCAGACCAACTCTGTGATGGACTCATGAAACAACTTTGCACCTTATTTAGCTTTGCCTTCATGATCTTCAGGAGTTTCATGTCAAGGACTTCAACTGTTGCTACAAGCGATACTGTGTTACGACTCTCCAAGGACAGTGATGTCAGTCTCCCAGCATTAGATAAGAGCCTGGGAAGTCCCCTATGCGTAATTGTCCCAGATCATTAAAGAAAATGGTTAAATAGGCCGCTTATCATGAAAAGTCACTAGTGAATTTATCTTTCTATTGGCCCATGTCTTTAAAAAAAACCTAAGTCCTTATAACTGTGTGTTTTCAACATAGTAATCGACAACTACATTGCAACACAAAAACCTCATAGATGAGTTTTTACAGACATGCAACATATTAGGTTTAGTTTTGCTGCTGAAGAAAGTTACCTGCTTTCAATCCACAAAACTTTCATTATGTTGTTCTTAAGTGTGTGTGTGTTTGTGCACCAGCAGCTGGTTGTCATTACTCGTGTTTGCATGTGCTTCACTCCACTCCCCTTTTGGCCTTTTGCAAGTGTGTGTGGAGCCAAAGGTTGTTTCACTGCTGAGCAACCAGAAGTTTAATGATCTCCACTGAAAACTAAACTCGAGCCAAAATGGACAAACTTAGAGTCAGGACAGTCAGCATGATAATTTTAATAGGGTCCGCTCACTGGGGAAGGTTAACCTCAGTGTTAATCAAAATCAGAACCAGGTTGATCACTAAGGAGGTGTACACATACACAGAATTTGTTGTGGTGCTATATAATGAACACAGAATAACAATGAATATGACTTTAGAAGTTTGTGATAGCCATTTGCATTCATAAGTAAAAAGCTTTTCAGCAGTATAAATGACACAATATAAAGTAATGACAAAGTCTGGTGTGATTTTTAAAGCTCCTGTAAGGAACTTTTGATTGCCTCAACAGCATCTTTGACGGTCATCTGTATCATTCGTTGTAAATATTTTATGTGTTTATTGGAAAAACAGGTCGTGTTTATGTTTGAATGCCATAAAAAGGACATGTGGCACTCAGAATCAGACAACATACCTCAACATCAGCAACCCTGCTCAGGTGCTTGGAGATGACATAGGTGATGCTCTTGTCGGCCTACATGCTTTAACAGGTTGTGATTGTGTAAGTGCACTTGCAGGGCAAGAAGAACTCTGTGCATTTAAACTTGAAAAAAAAAAAAAAAAAAAAAAAACAAGACATACCAAGAGTCCTTTCAAACTCTCGGAACATCCTGGAATATAGAAGAGGATTTATACAGCAGTATGGAGTCATTTGTCTGCAGGATGTATGCACCATTGTCAAGCATATGTGATTTTAATTATCTGCGATATGTGATGTTCTGCAACAAAAGGGTGAAGTGGGCTCCAGGGTACTTTGTCCTCGTAGGGACTGTTTATAGCTGCATATACAACGTGCCAACTACCAGGCAGCAGTGTGGAGGCACTGCCTGGAAGGACAGCCAGACATACCAGACCTAAAAGAGCCTGGATGGACAACTGATGACAAAGGTAATCATTTCACCAAATACATCTTCACCATCTTACTCTAATACCAAAATAGTATAATTCAAAAACATTTTTTGAAATTAATGAGGAATACCTTCCACTTTTTCTAACAGGTATGCTGATAATAGATTGGATGTGAGGACCCCCAGCATCACTGGCTGTCCTGGAACTTATGGCCTACAAGTGTGCACAGAGTGTGCAAGCTCCCTGACTGCTCCTGTCTTGCAAACAGGCTGAAGTGCACAGAACTTTGCAAGCTACAAACCTGCACCAATCAGTGAGAGGAGGAGGATGAAGAAGTTGATGTGGAACTGGTAGACTATTATGAAAAATGATTGTTATGAGTTCTAAGTTTGCTTTAATTGCTGTACTGCAGTATTGAAGAATAAAATGTTTCATTCTTTTGAATCATAGATGTTGTCATTGAATGTTGGTAGCTACTATTAAGTTAGCTACCACTTGGGAGGGGGTATCATATTGGAATGTCATGTAGAGATGTGATTACTACTTGGGAAGAAGTACCATTTTAAAATATCATGTACGTATAAAGAATGTTGAAAATGCAAACTCTGGGTAGAACTAATTCAAGCATAAGCCTGTGTCTTCTAACTATCGTTGACAGTCACTCCCCACAAAGAGATAGTAGAGGTATGTTTCACATTTCCTGAATCTTAAGAATCCTGAGAGTACTGTAGTCATTGATTCTCATATCCCTAATGAGATGATCCCTCCCCTTCCCTGCAGAACCAGTCAAGTCCTCAGAGTATTGCAGTTTGTAATTCCTGTATCCCTGGATGTCCCTGGATGACATATGACCAAAAGAAAGCATTTTGTTTAGGCAAAAATTGCAGGAAAATGTGTATTTTTTTGTGATTTAAAGAGCTCTAGTGACTTCCATGTTGGTCTAAGATGGCCATATATAGGCTTAAATGAAAGCCACCAAACAGTCTATTGTAAACCTTTGAAAAATGTCCCTGCCATGAGCCTAAACCAGATATACACCAGTGTAAAAAATCGAATTTATCTTACGGGGTATTTAACTTCATGAGCTAATAAACAATATTTAGCTGGGCACCTGGAAAGGTTTTCATACAAAAATATAATCTACAGACATGTATCTTTTCAAAACTCATGATGAACCTTTGCCATCCTGAGGGGCTAAGGGGCTGGACCTGGTCAAAGCTATTTTGTGGCACAATGATTTCTTCTTCTTTGAGGAGAGAGTCTGCAGTCTGCTCTTGTCCTAAATAGTAGCAACAGCATACCAGACTGTCATAACACTAGCTAATGTAACACTAGATGAGTTTTCCCTAAAATCCTCAACCTTCACCGTCTCGATATCAAAAATAAAATCCTTTAATTCAGGAGCTCTGTGTTGGTCGTCTGTCAGAAAAGTCACACATACAGTAGCTCATCAAAATGTGGCGTTACAGGGAGGGTGTTCAATATCTGACAACCTGATGAGCCTGGGAAAACCGTAAAAGACTGTAATGTAGTGTGAAAAAATGAGAGGCTGATGAAGTAAACGTGAAAATGAAGGTGTAAAAAATCTCAATGAGTTCATCAGAAAAAGTTCAGGATTAAAACTCTACCTCAGAGGTTTCCTGCAAATGTTTGACGCCCTGTGGTGAAATGGAGTAATGCTCTGATAATGCACAAGTCAGCTGCCTTTTTGAGCACCAGTTCAAGCAGAACTTCTGGTTCTCTTGTAAATCTTATGATATCTTTGAGTTTTGAATCTTATGGTATCTTATAATATCGTATATTAAAGTATCCTATCTTATAGTATCATATTGTATTGTATCACATCTTATAGTTTCTTAAAATATTGTATTGTACAGTTTCGTATTGTATTGTTTTGTATCTTATGGTGTCGTATCTTACAGTATCGTATCTTAAAGTATCTTACAATATCTCATAATATTGTATCTCATAGTATTGTATCATATTGTATTGTATCTTATAGTACCGTATCTTATAGTATCTTATAATATTGTATCTTATAGTATCGTATCGTATTGTATTGTATCTTATAGTATCGTATCTTATAATATCTTATAATATTATACTTTATAGTATTACATGTTGCAGTATCGTATCTTATAGCTTCTTTTACTATTGTATCTTATAGTATCTTGTCGTATCGTAACAGAGAGTTGGGATCATTAACTATTTTAATCAGTCAATGCGACGACCCCATCTACGTGTTTATCTGGCAGTGTCTATTCTGTTTCAGGTGCAGGTGGGTGTGGCTAGGTGGGGTCGTCCTGGATTGAGAACACCTGGACCTGGTGTGTCTCAATCTATAAAAAGAGGCTGAAGGCATTCACCTTTGGGAGAGTTAGTTTGGCAGGCTGATCCCCCACCACGCTCCTTTTTGGCATTTTCTTTCACAACCAGCATCGCATCATCACCCTCACTCATGCATGCATGCACGCATCACACCACTAATCTACTGATATCCACACTACATAATTTAAATTTAAATTTTTTGTAAATAAATATTGAACTTAGACATTTGGTCAATGTCTCCTCTCAGTTTTTGTCTCTGGCTTTGAGACGGCCTTGACAGTAAAGATATGATGTTCAGATATTAAAATTTTCACAGAAATGTTCTATGGGAATTTTGGGAAATTCTCTGAAATTTCTAAAAAGAAATCACTAAGAAACCTCTCAGAAAATTTTGAAAACTTGGACAATTTTTAGGATTTCTTTTCTGTACTTGTCATAATTCTTTATGAAACACTTTTATGAAACTCAAAAAGAGCCTAGTTACATGTCAATATTGAGCCGGATATTCCATCTGTTGTAGTGTGTGTGATGAAATCTCTTGAGGTCTTTACTACAGTGTGGTAGGGGCTGCCTGCAACTGTCCAAGCTAAACGTTTGTGGCAGTTCCTGATATATTTAAGTCTATATTGTAAGATACCAGATAGATCATAAGTGGTCCTGCCACCAGCTCTGATGTTAATATTCTTGATGCAGATCATGGCCTGGTTTGCTTCAGAGGATACACCTTAGTCTGGCTTTCTTCCAGAGGAAACATCATCTGGATCTCATAAGCCTTTCGATGTAAATAAGACATCTGACTCAAGAGTGGAAAGTATGCTGCGATGACAGTGCAGTGTTACAGTGATATTTTGATATGATATGAAGTAAGACATTTAGAAATTGATTGGCTTGGTGCCAGTGTTGTTTGTATCTGTCATGTTTGGCTTTTGTAATGGAAGTTGGCAAAAGCTTAAAAGTCACAGTCTTAAGATTTTTGTTCCATTAGAGTTATTGGTTGACCCATCAAACATGTGTTTGACAGTACAGCAAAGCCAGAGTACCTGCAGATTACAACAGAGGGAGAACACAAAACTCCAACACAGAGAGGCCCTCTGGGTGGGTTATAACACTCACTCTCTCAGCTCTTTCCTTTAAATGTTAATAGACATGTTTGTCTCAGAATCCATTGGTGTGATAAGATCTGTTCGGTCTGTTTCTTTCACACTGGAGAAGTGTTATTATAATAAGAGTGTGAATTGATGTTCCCTTCAGACACTTTCCTACAGTGTGAAAGACACAGAGCCTTCGAGTCAGACACTGACTGCTGGAAATACATTGTGGTTTTGTTCCCATTTAAAATGGTTGAGATACCATAAATCAACATGTTGCTACAGATGCTTCTGCTCAGTTCTTTTTTTCCCACTTAAACCATACTCAAGCAGGCTTTGGTTTCACTGACAGCAGCTCCTCTCTCAACACAAACTCTCTTTGTTTTCCATCCAAATCCAAAGAATTGTTTATTTGTGTCGAGTCAAAGTTCCCCGTCTGGTCCCGTATCACTGTGTCATCAAATCCAATTGAAAGCCTAGCATGACTTATTAAAGACTAAAGAGTGTTGTGTAAAATAAAGTTATGATTGTGTCATCATTTGTTCAGTACATTGCTTTATCTGTCTTGTTTTGTCTTGTCTTCACACTGAAACTACTTCCTCTCAGAGCTGCTATCTTGGCTGTGGTCTCTTGTTCCTCAACGGCCCTCTGCTTTTTGAAATGGTTATGAAACAGACTAAAATGAGTACTGATGCCTATTTATGACCCACCAAAGGAAACAAGAATATCAAGAATGAAAATGACTGCATCTATCCAGTCATATTTAGACTCTCTAAGCACCAAAAGACTTTGTTTTTGTTTGTTTTTACTCTTTTTTATGTAAAGCATTTTGTAACTTCTGTTTATGATAAGAAAAAGAGAAACAAATGATAAGTATAGATTTACATTTACTCATTCATGGCTTCAACAAAATGAATCGCAACTAACGCAATTTAAAGGGCTTTTAATGTTGTTATGTTATTATTTCTTAGTATGTTTAGAGACACAGACACAGCCTTATGTCAGGTTGTACCATCCTGTTAGGACAATGGCACTTCATTCAGCCAGTATTTCCCTTGAACGTGCTTGTGAGCGTCCCTTTGGTTGTTAAACAGCAGGTGGAAAAGCACTGTGTGTGTGTGCGTGTATGAGCGTGTGTGTCCCACTGTGTGTTTCTAAGCCATGGCTGTTGCGCTTCTGTGATCCCACACACAATATAAAATCCCACATGGGGCATAAAAATATCTCAGCAGGGATTAAGAGTAAAACTACAAAAGCACAACGATGGTGCAGCTCAGTTAAGAGGTTGTTAAGGACTCACAGTGTAAACAGAGCTGGTGCTTTGTTTGTATCGCTGATCCTGGGAGCACATGTGCAAGGCTGCAGGTGATACACTGCGCTGAAGAAATGCTGTGCATGACAGAAGAGGAGCGCTAACATTGGGCTGGGTGGGTTAAAATAAATGTTGAGATAAGTCCTGAAAATGTCCAGTATTCTCGCTCGGGTTGTGATGTTATCTGCAGGTTGTGGTTCCAAATCAGCATGGAAGGTCTCTATTGGTGGAGCAGCCCCATAGACTGTACATACTATTGACAACTTGGTTCCGCCTTCCACCAGTATACAGATTTTAGGGCCAAAAAGCTCTCAGTATTTCTGGGTTTTTTCTCCACCTTTTGGAACCAGTGTTGCAGTAGCGTTGTACGCACTCCACCACTTGAGCATCGTACGCATTTGGCAGGAGAGTTGCCGAGAGTCGCTGTGATGATGCTTTGCTCAAACGATGTATTCTGAATTGCTGAAGGAGGCGGGATTTATGACCTATACTGCAGCCCTTCACCAGAGGGTGCTGTTCTCGCGGTGGCTTCACCCAGCGAGATGGCAGACGGCGTCCATTCTATATCCAGCCCCAGGTTTCAGTAACATTTCAGACCTGAATCTTCACCGTTGAAGTGCGAAGCAACAGCTTTAATGCTGTTGTTGTCCTGAAAACACCAAAACCTCCCATTATTTTCTTGTGCCTTTGTTTTTGAGGAGAGAAAATAGTTGCGACAGTCCTTAAAGCTCCGGTTAGGAGCTTTTGGTTCGAGTCAACATTGGTGCCCTCTGTGGACAGAGCTGTCTTTGTTATGTTGTCCTCTGGAAGGTTTAGTCGTGTCTTTGTTAAAATTGTTCAAATATAAACCTCAAAAAGGTTTTATTTCTTTAAACACTGTATTCTCAATTGACACATATTCACACAGTATGCACCCCTATGGAAAAGTTCAGCTATGTTTACTCAGTTTTGTATCCGTATCCCCAGTTTAGATGACATTTAAAGCCCATATCTCCATTGACATGTCAAAATACTCCACAGATTTTATCTGAGGAAGTCCAGCACAAGCCCATTCTGTCATTGTTTCCTTCCTCACTTTTGCTCAGAGGCAGCTGAGCGGACTTTCCTCAGATAGAGAAAGGACCCCTCAGCTGTGGCTCACGTGCCACAAAATGATAAAAGGCCCGCGGCTCAGGCTTGCATGAGAAGGAGTGTGAACAATAAGCAGGCCTGGTGACAATGACAGGCTGCTGTGCTGCCTTTTTCCTTCCGTCCGCTCCCTTGCTTTCTCCTGATGCCACTGAAGGACACAGCTGTACACTGAGGCCACATTGTCTTTCCACCCTTGTTGTTGGTCTGAAGCTGTATCATTAAAAAGTACCTGCTTTGAAATGAGCCCTCATACAGGTCCTGCAACTTGTCACGGCCTTGCTCAACAAGATCACGAACATGTGTTATGTAATAATAGACAAAACTTTAAATATACCCTCATTTAGTTCTGGTTAAGCTGGTTTATATGTGTGAATGACAGAAAAACAACTTTAGTATCCTTGTTTATGTCACACACATGTATGTGTCAGAAGTGACTCACTGAGGCCCAGAGGCTGTTTTAAATGCTAATGTGACTACAAGGAAAAACAATTTACCGGTTGAAAGTCATTTAAATGTCTTTTAAATGTTTCAATAAAAAAGGTCTTCAATGAAACAAGATCGTAGATTTCAAGTCTTTAATGCTTCGAACTAAAGACGTCTAAAGCCCCTGTTGCGTCTGCATTGTAGCTTCAGAGTTTTTGGCATTGTAAGCTTGCCAGAAAAAAAAACAGGATCATGCAGCTTTACGTCTCTGTGCTTGTTGTTTTGAATCCCTGCCATGTCAGAGTGCCAGGTCCAGGTCACACTTTGTTAGCCCGGTTGAGGAGGGGGAGTAAAACCTGATGTGAGAACCATTGTCTGAGGGGCTCTGGGGGCAGTGTAGGTTTCTCTATTTCGCCAATGCTGCTGATTGAGATGGAAAATCAGGATCGCAGCTCTTAGCGGTGTTGACACCAGAAGTGGTAAGAAATGATGTGACAAATGGTGGATTAAGTTATAAGAGAAGAAGGATCTGGCTGCATAACTTGGCTCCATCTGGACTGTCAGTGGGTATCTGCAGTAGCAGAGAGTGTTCAACCAAAACAGTTTATTCACTGTCTCTACCAAAATACTGAAGACTTGGATGTATAAAGTTTATTCAAGGGTTTTTGTCATGAGGAGTGATTGATGATCTGGTGAGGCTCTCTTTTCAAGACTGAAGAAATAATAATAATTAGAATTTCAAAGTTCCAGATTGATTGTCAGCAACTAACGACAAGTAAAGGGTGCAAACATCTAAAAACGCCTCTGAAGATCTCTAGTTGAGCTAAACTAAAGCAATCCATTATTTATTTTCCAAAGGGGGTTGTGTAGGTACTTATTAATAGCAAATGCAATCAGCCATAGGGGATCTCAGTCAGATAAGACCCTTTTTTAAGAGAAGGGCCAGTGACCTCAAACAGAAGTTGGGATATTAACCACAATACACTGGATCAGCTCTAACCAATCAATCTAAAGGCTCATTTATGCTCAACATTACACATGGATCCAGATACAGACAGAGCTCTCTGTCCGTGCATTGCGACTTTTTCATATGTATTTCTGCACGTATCCTTGAAGTTTATGGATATGGGCCAGACAGAGCAGTACCACCAGAAACCATGGGGGCAGTGTTGCTGCTGCCACTACCCGATATGCATCTCTAGAGCGGGGCTTTTTGAGGAAAGATTGTGTGAGCATTCAGTGAGGCATTTAGTGGCCTAACCGACCACTGCCTCCTCCAACGCTGCCACTGTTTCTGTCTCCTGTGCAAAATATACTGTACATTATCACTAGCTCCCCCACAGTTGTCATGTTTCTTTTTGTCTGTTTTGTCAGAAACTTTTGACTCCAGCCTGCCCCCTGGCGGATGTAACAGTTAACATCCATGCCAACGTAAAGGACGCATGGAAGTATGTGGGCTGTGACGGAACCATTGTTTGAAACGGATGCGTACATGATCATAAATGAGCCTTAACTCCAACCACACCACTTTTCTCAGTGTAAGTCAATGCTTGATTTGGGAATTTTTCAAGACTTGGCTGAAGTGTCAGAAAACTTGTTTGCAGTCATCAAAACCTCAATGTAGACAAAGAGAGGATGTCATATCTCATAAAAAAAAGGCACAAAGCTGTAGAAGTGTTGGTGTTTTCATCATTGAACATTCATCCTATTAGCTACTTGCTAATATGCTTTGTCAGTTGTTTTGGTACATAGTAGGTCAACCAGGAGATAACTCAGTCATAGGCTAATGAGCAGAGAGAGAGGTGAACATGCTTCTGTCAATAAGTTGATACATGATAACCCACTGACTGAAATCAGAAACTTTCACCACCAAAATGATGGTGTGGCCCAAATATAACCACAACCATCACTCAGTACATGAATTATGGTCTTATTACGATTATGATTAGCATACAGCATAATGAAAAAAAGCACTCCTTTTACCCAATTTCACATTATCACTAACTTAAGATTTGAAGGACTAGTATCTAAATTTTAGCATGTCAAGCACATCAATATTTTGCCGGTAACAGAAAACCAGAAAAGTGAAAAAAGTAAGCGATACATACAGCTGAATGAAAGTGATAACTCAGCACCATCTGTTCTGGACTTTTGCCTCTCAGGAGTTGTAATACAATCACGAAAACAAGGGAGTCGCACAGACATTTCACTGTTCTCTCATTAAAACACAAACTTTGACATCTTGGAGATTAATTTTAATTTGTTAGGACATCTATTATGTTTTCAGAGAGAGAGTTTCACTTTGCTGAATCTGTGCTGTATATCTTTCTGGAACAAAGGGTCATTCATGATGCTTTTCTAATGTATGAAAGTCATTAATTTGTCAGATCCTTGGCCCACCATTATTTTTTTCTTTCTCAAGAAATTTGTGCAGTATTTTCTTTTTTTAAATTCTACACTGTTCAGTCATCTTGGTAGAGAAACAACGCTGCAAATGAGCAACAAAGAGAAGCAAAAGACTTCTTGGCCATGGGAAATCTGACAAGCATTAGCGCTCATTTCCTGTAATTTTCTGTTTCAGTGCACAGATATCACACCATATAAAACCAAAGCAATCACAAGAGTGAGAGAGACCTCATTTTGGGATCCCAGTGTTCCCTGTTAGAGCGCACACAGCCAGGAATACGCTGGCGAACTCTCTGAACTATCCCCCACTTCATTTAAAGAGACAGGTTCCTCATCATCCATAAATCTTAGCCTCCCATTGAGTGTCTCGAGTTAGGATACAAGCTAACACTTATGTCCCTCAAGTGTCTTCATAAAGCTTTGTTCCCACTTACTCACCCTTCTCCCTGGAGTCAGCTGATGCCAAAAGTTTCCCTCACAGGCCTGTCCTCCTGGGCTTGTTTGGGGACATCTGCTGCCATGTCCAAATATTGTTTTTGGCTGAGCCATCGCTGGCTCCGCTGCCAGAGAATAGAGCAGGGAACTATTTTTACCTCAGCGGGATAGACTGTGTTAACATATAAAACAATGCCTCTATCCCGTGCTCCTCCAGCTGTGGAGCGGAGCAGAAACTGCCGCAGAGAGGGAACATAAAAAACATCCAGTCTGGTCTCATACAGTATATCCAGTGGGTGAGATGGTGGTAATAACAGCATGATTTGATTTTTAACCTCTTTGAACCTGCTCTGGTTTTTGCTCACTTGCTCTTCAACCTGAAAGTTCTTTTAAATAGCAGTAAATGTCTGACTTTTCAGTGCATCATTGGCCAACTTTGACATGACCGAAAAGGTGACAATAATGCTGCAAGATGCTGTCATTCCCAATCAAAAACTATAACCAACAAACCTGAGATACATTTGAAAAGTATCAGACCAGAGCGCTACTCAGCACACCAGCTGATCCTAACAATATTACCGATATTTCTCGCAAGACTGGACAACTCTCACAAGCTCTCACGTCTCCCCGGGAGTCATAGAATGAGACACCCACATCCCACAACCCTGGCCTCTCCTATTATCAAGTAAAGAACAGTTCAATGTATTGACTTTATTTTATTTTGAAAACTAACCAGATATTTTACTCTGTAACCACATACAACTTCCGCAGCTGCTCGTGCTGCCCTGCACTGAATTGATACGTCATGCTCTGGCGTCCAGCAAAAACAGAAGCCTTGCGTATCTGATCTGGCCACTGGAGCCAATACGCAGCAGAGCCGGATGCCGGACGGATTCTGTGGAATCACTCACATTGGTTAAAATGCTTGAGGATTTGATCTGCAGGCTGTGCCAGAGCGAAGAGGAGCCGTTACGGATTCTGTGGGTTTTGCCCATAAACCACCTGGCTAAGAAAAGTACCATGTTTTTGGTTAAAATAAGTACTGATGACAACTAATGCAGTATGACTCATATACATGACTTGATATAAATTTATAATAAATTTAGCAAAGACAGCTTTGTCCACAAGGGGTGCCAAAACCGACACACATTAATATGTCAGGCATATAATGTTTCTGTTTTTGCCGTTTTCCCACTTCTTCTCTCCCCTTCTTTTCAGCTAATAACTACAAATCTTAAGATTTGCGTTTTTTGAATAGACAAAAAGCACAATCAAGGATGTTCTCCACATTGTTCACCTATGCTGACAAATCAGTGTTTTTGCCACAGTGTTAACAGGCAGAGGTGAAATATGCCAGACTCATTTTCCAGGATTGTTTTTTTATGTTGTGTATAGGCAGGTTATCTGAGCTTTGACCAATCAGAATCAAGTATTTTACAGAGCCAGGTGAAGCATTTGTAAATTTAATCAAAATGAAGTTTAACAATGAGATATAACCATGGTCTCTATGAATTTAAGTCTTATACTGATGCGCTTTTAGGTACACATTGAGAAATAACACTGGAGTAGTACTTACAGCTTCATACTTTGAAGCAGTAGGCCAATGTATTTGTAACAGAACTTGTGTTAATAACTATCTGAAAAGTACACTGCAATGCAAAACTACCATATCTTTTTTTAATGAAGCCAACTATGTTTATTTAATGTTGTCTTGAGGTTGTATTTTCGTGTATTTAACTCTTATCAATGTTCCTATATGTCAACCTTTAAAAATTACATCCATTGTTTTTAAGATGATAAATAATATGACTATACATTTTGATGCATGTATTATATTATGATTCATTGCTCAGCGCAGCCACTTTACTGTATAAACACTGATAAAACACAATTACTTGGCCTGAGAAGTGTTCTCTTTCTCCTCCCAGACTCTTAAACTCTCTTTTCCACATGATCCCCTGAGACCTGAAGTCACATTTCATATCCGTTTATTGCTCTAAACTGAGGATAGCGTCCAATTCATTCTCTCTTAAGTTTACAATGGACTCTTTAAAGCCACAGTTAATGCAGAGACCTCTGATTTCTCGGAGCACGCAGAGGAAATTATACTTGGGCTGAGTAATTGAAATGAAAACAGTGGAAGGAAAAGGATCTGTATTTTCAGGGAAGACATAATGACTGTTCATGCTGTTGGGCCTTCACTTCATACTGCAGTAATAGACCTCTTCTGGTTCATTTGAGCGATATAGTCGGGAAAATAATCAAGTAGTCAACCCATTTAAAAAGCATAACAATCTCTAAGATTAAAAAGGCTTTAATAAGCCTAAATGTAGGAAGATCTAAATAGGCATGTGGGATCTATTTTAAAGAATAACAGTTATCTACCAGTCCAGAGAGGCTGCTCTCTGTTTTTGATTCTTTTCCATGTCTCATAAATTGAATCGCCAATTATTTGCAATCCTATTTTCTGCTAATGGCACTGATCAAATTCAGCAAAAGTTGGTTAAATCATCACTTTGGAACGACTTCTCTGAAGTAATTTTGCAGAGACTAAGCTGTTTGTTGGAATCAATCAAACCAATGTCAGAGACGTGGCACAGACCCAAGTGGGAAGACAGATTCTAGCTCAGAACAAGCTGTCATGTCTGTTGTAACCTGAGAAGGATTGCCTCACCTGTTGGCTGTGGTGCATCATATGATGAAATTTGAGTGTTAATAAAAGTCCCTTTTATGATAGACTGTTTGAAGGAAACACTGCTAGACCTGGTTCATCAAGTTTCTCTCTGTAGGTGATATAACTTGTTGACAACTTGTCCCTTGTGTGAACTTTGACTGACTTGATATCTACAAAACAATGTTGAACTTCTCACAAAAAAGCTATTTAGAGATATTCACTTTTCTATTCAAGACTGAATGGTTGCAAATCCAATCAGTTCAAAATTCAGAGGCTGTTTTCATACAATTACGACCTTCTTTACCTTTGATATAACATACGAGCAGTCGCAGTGCTTGGTGAAAGAATTTCCGTTCAATAAAATAATGAAAGACAAGTTTCCAAACTGGAGGTCAAAATCAACAAAACATCCTGACTTTAAGTCCTCAGCTGTCTCCTAGTAGGTGTGGCCACCCATAATGACATCGCTCTGACATCATAAAAGTTGTCTTTCCCTCTTAAACAAAGACCCCCTGGAGTTGCAAACAAGTGCCTTAGCCAAATCCTGCTTCTCCATACGCACAAACTCACAACCTTTAAGCCGCAATTTTGTGAGTGTTTGCAGCTGGTCTACATTCAAACATAAAACATGTGAGGGCTTTGACGCAGACTTGCGCACAAATTACGCACACCCTGTGAGTCAGCGTTACTTAGGAATTTCCTCTGAGACCCACCCAGAGTTCACTGCGCACGTGATGACGTGAAACCTGCCACAAATGTGCGCAAATGTTTGCCTAAAAAAATACGACCCAATTTCCAACAGTTAGTTAAAACAAACTTTGATAGTTTGCAAATACTTAGACCGTGTGTTTATTTAAAAAAAACAAATGTTAACAGTGAAAAATGTTCATGTTTTGTAAAGATATATACTTGTTTTGAATGTGATGCCAGCGACACATTTCAAGACAGCAGGGACGGGGGCGTGTTTGCCACTGTGTTGGTTCACCTCATCTTGAAGCATCGTTCTGCCAACAGCTTGGTCCTGAGGTGACCCACTTTCTAGAGTTTTAAAAGTGAAATTCCACTTCCCCTTATCCCACCTTAAATAAGCTCAGATGAAGTCGCTGATGTTTCTGGATCATGTCGATATGCTGTATCATTTACTCTTTGTATGGTAGTTTTCACCTGCATTTTTGGATCACTGACAGTGGCTTTTGAAGGCGATTTGAGTCCTGTCTGTTTTGAGTACAGTGTCACCTGAAGGCCTGAAGATCATAGCTATTAGGTGTCAGCGTTCAGTCTTACCCCTGTCATACACTGATTTTTCTAGATTCTCTGAATCGACTTATATTTTGCACTGTAAATTAAATATTTCAAATACATAGTTTGAATGATTCACAGACTTTCAGGATCTGTTTTCAGAAACAATTTCAAGCATTTCAGTTTTTTAGGGAATTGTGGTTGTTGTAACCAATAAAGGTCAAACAAAAGAAACCATTTATGTAAATAATGTAATCATGGTTGTCCACATCCATGGGGTTTATCTTAGGGTGACCTTATTCCGAATCCCCAAAAAGAGGACATTGCTGCGCAGGGCAGAGTAGCGTGCCATATTTTGAGGGTTTTTTGAGTTGGGTTGAGTGTTTTTTATGTGCCTCTAACTCAGCTAGTCCCTACCTTTGGACTGGGCAATCTGTCTTTTCAAACACATCTCAGCTCAAGCAGACCTACTTGAGCTGTGCTGAGACCTGGGTCTGAACTGAACCAAGCAGTTTTAATACCTTACCAAGCCAACTGCACTCTCTGTGATGGCAATAGTTTGGTCAGGTTTAGGCATCTACAGAATTTGGTTAAAGGTCATGGTTTGGCCCAAATCATGAAACCAGTTTTGGCGTATTAACATAACTTCTAGCAGCCCTCTGAAAACCAGGGTGCAACAAGTCCAAGTCAGATTCACCTAAATTAAACCCCCAAAATGATGTATTTTCATCAAACGCATGGTGCTTATCCACTTAACGTAAAGTAAAGTGGAGGACAGTTGTCAAAAATCACTATCATATACGAACAAGAGAAGTAGCGGATTTTGTGGATCCTGCAAAAGTGAACCAGTCCCATCCATTATACTCATCCCACTCCATCCTCTCCATGAGGCGTACGCTTTCTATAAATACCATGTCTGTCTGCACACACCACTTAAAACACTTCAAAACCTGTGTGGTGTTTTCACTACCTCCCTGTAGTTCATCTCAGTGAAAACACACACGTTATTGTTTTCTGTCTCTGACAGAGCTCATCAATCACATGCAGCCTGGGTATTGTTACTGTGCTGTTCTTGCACACTAAGTTACATATCTCACATGTACGTGACATGCAGGGCGTCGTGCTACAGAGTCATTACGTGACTGTGTAAACTGATACTGCCACCAACTCAGGTTTCTGTAAGTGTTCATGGTTTGTTTGCATAGTCAACAAACCAATGAGGAGAGTTTGACCCTCATCCAAGAGACCGAACGTAATAAACAAAACTTTCCGGAAAGGGACACACCAGAGATTTTCAGTAAACACAGGAGGAAAACAGCGGCTGCCTCTGATGATGCCAAAGTGGGGTATCACAAATGCAAATTTGAGAGAATGCAGAGATTTGATGAGAGATAGAGGGACTTTTGTTTGGATTTAAACATGAGATCAGGAGTGACACATTTTTCCAGAAATCAAATTTGTGAAAATCTTATAAGTGATATAACTATTCGGTTTACGGTAAAGCTTAAGTGGATTATCTGGAAGATCCAAACGAGTATTTTTTTCTGCTCCTTGATGATCCATGAGCTCTGGAGATAGAACATAGAGCTCCAGAAGAAAAAAACACTTCGTCCAGTTCACTTGTATTGCATTAACTTTTTAAGTAAAGCACATCTGACATTTGTTACATCAGATGCTAAAACCATCAAGTTAAGCACAGAGGTGTGAAATACATCATTTTTAGAAATCTGTTAGCATATCACATTGGCCCACATACCAAAGAAAACACCCCAAAACTTTAACCCAACTGCTGCAGCCCCTCACCTCTCATCTGTCTTCAATTAGGCAGCAGTCACCACCATATAAATATCCACTTATCATCTCTGTAGTTTATCCTCCCCTGATGCAGGCCTGAGATGACACAGACAATAGCGGACGCCCATTTCTCCCAGTCCCCCTCTGGGCATGTCTCGACTCCTGGGCTGCATTTAACTTTTATTACCCAGGGAGATAGATTGGCTGCTCCCCACCCTTATTTGGTGGTTCGGTGTGTGTATACGAGGGGCTGTGGTTGTAAAGCTAAGACAGCATGGCTCAGTCAGAGCGGAGCCAGGTAACTGAGGATCCCTGCCACCAATTTGGAAAGCTGCTCCAGAAGATCCGATGACTCACGGCAATTTGTCGCTCTTGTTGTTTTTGATAGCTTATTTTTGTCCAGATACAGTAACTTGTGGCTGCTCGGATTTGGATCAGGGAAGAAGTAATGAGTGCATCCATAGAGCAGCAGGGTAAAAAGGTTAGAGAAACCCAAACAAATGTTGGCAAGCGACTGCACGCTGCATGCAAATGTGAACAAGATGGATTGTTTTGGAGGTTAACCAAGGAAACCAGTTTAGATGTTTAGTGGAATTGAGATGCTGTTTTTTTTTTTTTTTTTTTTTTGCAATTTTGTGACCCAAACTATTTTCTTAAAGGTTTCGTATTATGCAAAATTTACTTTACAATGGTTTTCTAACAATAATATAACCCCCCAAAATGAGAAACTTCTATCCTCTCCCTCTCTTGCTTGTTCCACCTTTAAGAAAATATCTGCTCAAACGGGCAGATTAAAACTATTACCTTCCATGACGTCATGGACAGCGATAACTCCTCCCCTCCAGGTTGGTGACCCTGCCCGAGATGTTTGTTCTGCCCCCTGAAGTTTCCACTAAGACACTATTTTCCCAAACACAAAAGCTGGTTCGAAATGGGGAAAGTACAGCAGTTGTTCTGTTGTTGGCTGCACGAAGCAGCACAATGGTCTGTTTCTGTAGACTGCAAGAACACCGTTACGAGAGAAAACTATACTAATGATTACACATTCACCAAAAGACCTCCAAGTAATGAGAGGACAGCGGAGATATAACCGTTAGCAGGAATGTTACCTAGCTACATGTAAGTCACTGTGCACCAACACACGAACGAAGTAAAAAGAAAAATATCGTGACACATAATATTCATTAACATCCTGCTTCAGCCACAGAGTTGGAATTGCTCCAGGAGCCTCTCCTTCTGGGTCAGACTCTGGATCAAACTGGTACAGCTGGACCACAGCATCTACGAGCCATACCTAGCACTCTGTGTAAACACTAGCCTATGGTACCCTAGCACAAGCCGTGCCCCCCTCTTCCAGAGAGACAGGGAGGGGCGTGGCTTGTGCTGAAGGAGGCATGGACAGGTGCAGCACACAGAAACAACGTGTTCTTGGTAGAGCTCACTAGAGAGAGTTTTCAGGCTGCTGAAGTCTAGGAAAAAACTTGGTTTTTAGATAACCAACTTAAAATGGACTGTTCTGGGACCTCTGAGACCTATGTAAACCTGCTGACAAGGAGGATAATATGGGACCTTTAATGCAGGAGAACAGTGGATCTGACAAAAGGGTCAAACTAACTGTCTCGAATCAACTGACTAGAGAGTCAGACTAGGACTGACTAGTACTTAAAATCAACAGTAAACCAGAAAATGAGAGACATGCCCGAGTCTGCCAATACCCTTTTTTTTCTTTGTAGTTTTCAATGGCTCATTTCTTTTGTTCTAAGGATGACTAACTAATCCCAAATGAAACTGTTTTTCCACTAAAGAGATTAAAGGGGGAGAAAATCCATCTAACTTTCGCCAAAGCTAGGTCTAGTTACCTCATTAGCTAGTTTTGCTTTGATGCTGCCTTTCATGTCGCTTTCTTTGTTGTACTTAAAGTATGTCTTTGTGATATGGTGAAGTAAGTAAGACTTAAAGTCAACAGATTTCCAAACCATGAAGCCAAAAATTGTGGGTTTTGATCTTTTTTAGAACTGTGTAGCAATTATGGCACATTTTACACTCATTTGTAGCAGCATGATGATTTTATGATAAGAATACAAACACTAGAAAGTCAGAAAGTCAGATCCTACTTAACCTTTGTCTTCATGTAGTATCAGGATTGCCTAGAAAATTCAGGTAGCAGTTTGGATGAGAGTCAGATCTTAAACATGGGCCAAAAAGCACAGAGACTGATGTTTGAGGGAAGTTATGTTATTCCCCAGAGCCCCTCCTCAGCTGCAGCTGCACCAGCGTGTTTTGACCTAAAGTGGTACACCTGACATGTGTGCCCTTTCACAGCGGCAGGACCTATTCTCTGTGGGCAGGAAGTTCATTTCCTCAGAGGATGGAGCCACACCTATTGAAATTTATAAAGCCAGATTATTATTTTCCCCCCAAATGTTGCCTGTTTCTCTTCCTCGTACTTTTCCTTTGTTTCATTGAAGAATAAAAAAAAGTTCTTTACCCTCACATAACTCCTGGAAAGTTTTAATCTGTTTAGCACTGTAGCTGAAGGTTTATCTCAGGGGCACGTTTCTTAACTCAAGGTATAATTGATGAAAATACTGAAAGTGTGAGGGATCATTTTCTAACAGCAGATATCTATGCTGCTGCTGACACAAGGAAGATACAACTCCCCTGACCTGTTTTTCTGACAGCAGCTGAAAGACAAAGAAAAGCTTTTAGAAGGTGATAATTGAAATGTCATCACTCTGTGATACATCTCATGGGAAGACTGTAGACTCAAAAACAGGCAGATATCGTCAGATCATTTCTGTCCTTACTTTTTCTGAGTACTCAGCAGTAGTGACAAAAAATTAACATATTTTTCTCAGGTAGAAATAAAGAGACCTGTATAAAAACAGAGACATAGTAGATAAAGTCAATGGGACAAAAAAACATCATTAACCCCTAAAGTCAAAAGTTGATCCTTAACAGCATTATCCAGGTTAGTTAGTCTGAGAGCTGCATTACAGAGAAGTTAAAAAACAAAAGTCGAGTTAGGAATAGATACCTGGAAACTGTAAAAAATCTACTGTTGATAATTTTGTTTGTATTGACTTTGGCGCCCCCTGTGGACAAAACCATACAGCTTGTGTCTTTGCTTATCTTACCCTGTACTCATAACTGTAAATCTTCTACATGAAATTGTGTTTTCAGGTCTGCTATCTGTATTTTTTAGTCAGACACCAACCTGCTGGTGGAAAACAGACACAAAATAACCTTCTCCAAGTAATTAGTTTCCTCTTTGGTGGTCTCTTGCTTTTTTTAAAATGTCAAAAGGCAGCAGTGACAATTTCAGTCCTTTTGGAATAATATATAACTCCTTTTAATAAGTTTTACTTTTATTAAGAAAGTATCTTAACCTTATTAAATATGATCTGACAGCAACAGGACAAAACAGTTATCTACAAATGAAGATATAAGGAATGAAAAATGAGGCAGCAGGTATAAATTCACAAGATTTTGTCCAGCAATCTGATGAAATCAAAGAAACAATACAAAAAATCTTGCATGTGAACATTATTACACGACAAGTCCCCAAAACAAACTCCCAGACTTTCCTTCAAGCTGCATATCACCACAGAGTCTACAGTCTGACACTAAAGGGTTAATTTGCGGCACTCTTAGGCAGACAGGGAGATGTAGAGGCACGAAAAAAGTCAACCACTGGAGCTTCTCTCTGCAGTGAAGTCAGGGCGTGACCCTCGAGATAGGCAGCGGGCTATCATGAGGGCGTCTCTTTGGGAGACTGGACCAGGAGAACACAGAGGCCTTTGTGAGGGCTGTGTGCGAAAAACTGCTGAGCCAAGCAAACCCTCGCCACCCCCATCCCCCTCAGCCCTCTTCTCCTCCTCTCCTCTCTTCTCCTCCCACCCCTTCATTTATTTCTTTTCTCCCTGCAGACACACACAAACGCTCACTCACTCACTCACTTACTCGCTCACTCACACACACACTTGTTCTGTGTTTACCAGTGGTCTCTTGGGATTAAGGTTTTCTCTTCAGCTGCTTGGAGGTTAAAGAGGGAGATGCAGGCTTTTCTGTGGTTCGAACTCTGAACATGCAAGCAGTGCATTATGGGATACATCTGTAACTTCAGAATAACCTGCTGCGAAAAGTTTGTTAGCTTGCACAAAAAAGCTGAAGCCTGTTGAAGTGTGACACCTTTAAAAAATGTGACACCTTTACAGAGAAAGAAGAAACCATCAGCTTCTCGGTAAATGCAAATGTGCAAAGCAGTGTCGTCTGAATACCAACAATATGGCATTATTTCTAAACATGACAGATAATCCAAACTTGCTAATTCAGAGCAGGCGACCTGTCTGCAACTGATTTGTTTAAACATACATTTACCTTAACATGCTGTTTGCAGCAGCAGAAACAAGTGTGTGATGTATGTGTCAGTTTAACAACAGAAAAGTGCCCCAGAGCTTGTAACAGCTTTGGAAACATTAATATATAAACTGATAACACCCTGCAGCACAACACATCCTAACGTGCTCATCTTTATCAGATTCAGGTCAGACCTTCTTCTCTGTAAACATGAGTTTTCTATTTTCCTTGAAGCAATGTGTCACGGCACATACGGCGCATAAATAGGCTACTTTAACCCCTCTCTCGCTGCCCTGTTGACTCAAATCAGCTGCCGGAGGGGGATTACTTTAGAAACACAGTGACAGAGGAATGATTCATAGTTTATGTAAGGTACCACCTTTACCCACCAGAGGCAACAAGAGCATGTTAAAAAAATAGGTGTTGAGTGTCAATATTGCCTCCAGGGTTTATGAAAAGCTTTTTACTGTTCATGCTAAATTACATTTTCAGGGACTTCCAGCAGGATATTTCACTACTTTAGTCATAGGAGAGTTTTTTATGAAGGGGCTGACTCTTGGGATTGTCGCACACATGACTAAATCCATCTCATGTGATTTTTTTTTCTTTTTTTCAGCTGTGGTAGCATCTCCATGGAGGGCACAGTGTTTTCAACCCTTTCACCTCTGCAGAATGACCTGAAAATGTAAAGATCACTCAAGGTAAAGCTGCACAAACACCATTGTTTTCCAGAGGTGAGCCTGACTTCTTCTGTAATTCAGTATTCAGTGCAACAATGATGCTTTTGCTTTAAAAGCTTGCAAACACAGTCATCACACCCTCTCAGTTAACATTCAACAAGATCTTCACTCCTAATTGGGTTAAATTCTATTTGCTCCAATAATTTGATGATGACATCCCTAATACCCTCTGCTGCTGTTGTGTCTCTTTGCATGTTGACTCTTAAGTGTGTTTGCTTTCACACAAAGCACAGCTGTGCCAAAATACATCCATCAGAATTGCTTGCATGGCTGCAGACTCGGTTATCTTTCACTGGATGTTTAATCAAAAAATCAAATAATCTAAAGCTACAGTTGGAAAATTTTGCTTTGTGTTGTAGACAAACTCATACCCATAGACTGTATGTACTATGGACAACTTGGTTCTGCCTTCCGTCGTTATATGAATTTGTAGCCTCGGTATTTCCAGGATTTTCTCCACTTCCTGGAACCACCACTTGCACAAAAGCGTTGTACGCATGCGGCAGCAGAGTCGCTGTGGTGACGCTCGGCTCAACCAGCGTATCCCCCGGGTGAGCTACGCAATCTTCGTACACCCATAGGCTGTATTAAGTGTCAATCATAGAAAACACAAACCCCCAATAACTTTCAAAAATTGAGCTGTACAGAAAAAAGAGGACTTGAGCACAAACCAGTCTTACAGTAACTACATGTCAACATCGCAACCAGGGGGGAGAAAAATCTATATTCTGTTTAATTAATTCTAAATTTTGTCCACAGCTGCATAGGGATTGCTGAAGGAGGCGGGATTTATGACCCATATGGCAGCCCGTCTTCAGGATGTGCTGTTCTCGCAGTGGCTTCACCCAGTGAGGAGGCAGACGGCGTCCAGTCTATCTATATATTCTATAGCCATACCTCATTATCTATGTATTGATCTTGTCCTGAACTTGTGTAAGGTGTTTTTGGATGAGAAATTCCTCCTGCTGTCTTTTAATAATCAAATGTTTCATTCATTGACAACCTTTTGCAGTCAGAAATGTAAACAAAGACTCTTCTGGTACTTTTTAGTAAATCACTTCATTAACTGACAGTGTGGCAGTAATTTCAGGCATTTAAAGCTATAGAAGAGGAATAATATACCTTGATGATGATGTTGTAACAAATCAAATTTTTTCAGCTCATATCAGTCTAACTGTAGATAATTTTAGTCCATTTAAGAATCAGCAAAGATCTCCTGACAGGAGCTTTAAAATGATTGAGTATTATTTGAGTATTATTATGACAAAATTAGTTGAGAGAACCTTTTTCCTACCATTGTCATTTGTGAATTTTAAATTATTTCATAATCCTTACCATTATCACACTGTTTTTAGCTGAATACCTGAATTTGAGCTTTTTGTGATATCTCAGAGGATTTCTAGTTTCTAAACCAGAAAGTAGACCTGAGAGTGCAAACTAGCCAAGATAATTTTCTAATCAACTACCAGATCATGTATAGTGGGCTGGTGATTTGATTTGAGAGGGTTGCAATTCCAACAGGATGAGTAGGACCATAGCATAAAGCAGAGCTGGGCAGAGGGGTGGTCCCAAGTGGCACTGGCCCCAACTGAAATCTGATTAACCAACCCAAAATCCAAATCTGTGACTGGCACTTTTCAAAGGAAGGATTTTGGTCAAAATCCATGACTTGGACTGTGTTGTACCCAGCTGCTGGTAGTTTTCTTCATTTTTCATACAAATGGCAGTGTCTGGTCTAGAGAGATGTAGCCAGAGTGGAAATGCGAGAAACTGCTGTTACCCATGTGACAGCTAGAAGTACCAGAAATCACATACACACTCCTTGCAAACAGCAAAAACCAACTTGGCTACAGCACAGTTCTCTTTTGGCACATAATGTACCGGAAGTGGATATTTTGTTTAAGATGTCATATTTACAAGTTTGGCAAATCAGAGGCATGGCTGATGAGCAGGTGCACCATAGCCGTTTCCAAGGAGGCAAAGACCCGCCTTATCGCTGCCTTAAGTTGGGTTGAGCATTTCCAATGTGGCATTTCTAATGTTTTGTATCTTTACTGTCTAACTTTTTCAATTTTATTGATGTCTCATTAATTTGACACCTTGATCCTCTTTGCCTGTTTCTGTGCTGTTTTCCTTATTTCAGTTTTCTCTCATTGAATTATCCACATGCTACAGTTATATGTGGTGGTATAGCTTGATTCCACATGTGAATGTGTAAGCCTGCGGTGGGGAAAGCACACCTCCCCTTTGCCTCATGTGTACATGAAGCCAAGGCAGGGAGAGCCCGGGAAGGATCAGCTGGTGTACTGGCATGACCTTGACTTGTGACATGTCTGAACTAACACTACACTCAATTTCTTTCTATTTGTTGATGATTGGTCACCCTACCCATCCTCCAAATGTGTGTGCTCTCCAAATACATCAAATGTAACTTCAATAATTCCCTTCATGTTGGTTACTGATTTAGCATGCTGAGATAAACAAATGTTTTTCTGCCACGGTGTCAACAGGCAGAGGTGAAATCTACAAAACTCTTTTGACCACAGATTGATCTGATTTGATGTTTGGGATTAGGGTCTCTCTCATGACACTTGGTTGGTGAGCAATAACACACTGTTGGTTAAGTATAAAAGACAGCAGGGTTATAAGATAATCAAGAAGGTATGTTCATCAAAAACCAGTAAACCATGAGTCAGTTAGAGTGAAGATTTTGTGCTGCAACCAGTCTGTCCTTAATAGGAAGAAAATGAAACAACAGCCATTTCAATTGTCCATAGAATTTTAATGAAAAAAACAGCAATGTACCCATTGAACAACAAAACAAAAAATAAAGAAAAAAAATTAAGAGAAATTGTAAGATTTGGAGAGCCAAGCTCTTTATGTACAGCATATTGCACTAGAAAAAGAACAAACATCCCCTGTCCTCCTCTGTTCCCTCCATTGCTCCATGATCTGCACTGTTTAAAAAACTGTGCAAAACACACAGAGCAGTCCCAACAATAACACAGCCAATGCTTGAACAAAAAAAAGAAAAAAACTGCTACATCTGGCCTGGGTCTCACTTCATAGAGGACACATGAGCATGAAATCCTTGAGACCACTCTGAACGTAAGAAAAAGCAATGTGAAGACGATACAAACTCCCCGCGCAGACAAACAGCACGAGAGTCTGAAAGAAGTTCCACTGTTCAGTTCATGTGTTAAAAGAGATATTGTGGTTTTCACTCCATTAAATTACATTCAAACCCTTAAGATACAGATTTTTTTCAAGGAATGTTGGACATGCATTTTTACTCCATTTACATATATCCAAAAAAAGCCCTTGAACTGAGAGTGACACAGCAGACTTGGCAATATCCAAAGATTTAAAATGCCACAACATTGAAAAAAAGCAATCATAGAAAAGCCAAAAGGTGTTGTCATTGCCTTTCATCGTATTCTTACAAAAAAGATATGGAAAATTTTTGTTAAAAATTTTATAAAGAAAGCGATGATCGCTGTGTCAAATTCATGTCAGATGTATAAAAACACCAAATCACAGCACTTGACAGTAAAGATGCACTCCTCCTCGGATACTCAAAAAACTGATTGAAAAAATTTGATATTAAAGACACTGAAGGTTTAAATGAATTAAAAATCTCTCGCTTGAGTCAGGGTTGCAAAAAAGTAGTTGTTATCGACAGGCTTCAACCCATCTCACATAGGAATAATACTGGGCACCATGGTGGCTCATTCTTTCTTCAAATGTAAACCCGCAGCCCTACTAGATTGTAGATAATAAAGCACAAAACCCAGCCGGGCCGGGCCGATCCAGCATATTACAGATCTCAAAAGGACTCAGGAATCTAAAACGGGAAGTTCAGCACAGGAGTAGAAAGAGAGAGGCGCAAAATACAGTATACAGGTTTAAAAAAAATTGTTGCTTTTTTTCTTTTTTCAGTGCACATTGATTGCAAACAGTCGTTTCTGATAGTAAGAAAGATCGGCGTGGTGATATTCGCCGTCGGTGCTGAGAGATGTCAAAGGTTGAGCCTGTGCCTCGTGAGCTGATGTGAGAAATCAAGCTGACTTTTTTTTTTAATATATATATATTCTGTTGACCTCACAGAGCCTGAGTGAAACAAGAGCTGTGACCAGTGACTTTAGGAGGTTTATGCCAAGTGTTCATGATGATGATAATGCGACAGGTCTGTTTACTCACAAGGCACATTTTGTACATTTGATTGTCTGTTATTTTCATTGTGATTTGTAAAAAGGCTCACACAGCGTTTGTGTGAGGAATGCACGAGGCACATGGCTTTAGTCCAACCTCCCCGCACACACAGGCATCAAACACACAACTGGATGCATGTCAACAATGAGAAGAAAAGGACTGTACACACTGAGATAGCATCTATACAGTAGCACTGAGCAAATATACACAAAAATAAATTAGAATAAATTATCCAAAAAGAAACCAAACAAATGAAACTTGTTCTCAATAAGGACAGGGAGTAGTTAAATATGAGCGTGGGGCTGCGAAGACCAGAGAGTGCGTCACAAATGTCTGATTTGGCTCAGCGTTCAGTGTTTGCAGGAAACAAACTTTTGGTTCAGCTCCTCTTTCAGTTACAGGAAAAAAAAAAAATCACAACAATCCGTAACACCTTTCCATTCTGATGTAGAGTGAAACAGAAACATCGAAAGAAACGTCTTTGCTTGTTCAGCGTCGTCTACTGCATCAGTCAGTCCTCGCTAAAAAAGGCAGATTTTCAGCAAACACATTTCATGATAACACGAACCGGGCAGAACTAATGCGGATTAACTACTCCCTGAAGATAACATAAAAGAGAAAAAACCCATCAGTGTCTTCAAAAGTTCATATCATGAATCTACTACAGACTGAAAAAATACATCAAATGAGGAATTTTTAACATCTTATTTAAAGTCCAAAAGAGACTTTGTCCTTACATTTAGAAACAGTGGCTGTGTTGCTGCAGAATGCTAACGTAGCACGTAGCTAGGATGTATAAACTTTCTCCTTTACCTAAGTGTGTCTGTGTGAGTAGTAAAAACTGTACAGAAGCTTTTTCATACAGTGAAGCAGAATGTACCACTGGCAGTTTGGTGAAAGAAAGCACTTGAATGAAAGTTTGAGGTGATACAAAGATGTATCAGCACAAAAGGTTTGAAGCAATGTTTGAGATACGTTAAAAACCTGGAGCGAAATCAACTACAAATGCATCTCTGTGGCTTTAACAAAAAGACTCATAGAGAGGTGTATTTCATTGAGAACGCAGCTGTATTTGGGGAAATGTCCATCTATGGATGTCAGTTTGATTGCAAGTGCAACAAATCCCTAAGACATTACTTCCTTCTTTCTTACTGGCTTGAATATTGCTCACCCTTGAAAAATGCTGTCATCGTGCAGGCGGTTCACCCTGCAACAAAAGGGCAAAGATTGTCAATCCAGCCAGAGAAAGAAACCCCTGAAAAGCTTTGGAAAAAGATCAAATTCATCCAAAGATTTCCAGCTGTCTGATTGTTTTGTAGTTCCCTGATATTCATCCCACAGAGGAGATTTGTTTGTCTTTGTGCTTATTTGGTTTCAGTATTACTGCAGATTTGGGAAACAGTAAGCACGCTCTCCTACAAACACAGGATCACATATCGAAAGAGAAATCACAATTACAATCTTGAAGTGACTCAACTATCTCTAAATTCAAGTATGCATGTGTCAATTCTTCAACTCAACAGGGTCTGATCTACACAGTGGGACTTTATGCCACTTGAACAGCATGAATGGTACTGGAGGTGAGGATAGTGATGGATGACATTGGATGAGGAAATGTCCCTACGTTTATAGTGGAAGCTGGTGAAAACATGGCGCCACACCAGCGTGCATCATATGACAACCATTCTTTATAAAGCCAGTGTGGAAGAGTAAAGGAAAGAACAGGGGCTTTTTTTCAGAGAATAAATTAGAAATGTGCCTCAAGTCAAGGTTTGAAGTCAGTAACTTCAGCACAGAAATGTCCACGTCCACAGTTAGTCGCCAAAAAAGTGGCCAAATCTCAAAAATGGATCTCTTTCTTCATGGTTTCCTTGATGCAAAAAAGGGCTGTCGTACTGTGGCAGGAGAGAATAAGGCATTCCCTGGACTGATGGAGGTCCTTCAAGACTTGAAATACCAAATAAAAAGAGTAGTTTACTGTACAAAATAGGTAATCTTGCAAATATTTCGAAAATATCTCTTCAAACACAATGGCTCCTTCTTGGAAAGACAAAAACAAAACAAAGAAAAAAAAGTAACAAAAAAAAGTGTAATCAGTCTCCGTCCAGCGGTGACCAGTGTTTTCTTCATCTCATCTTTAATTAGAAAACAAAATCCGAACCCGTGTTCCATCTTACAGTGCCATCTCCTAAAGTCTGGTCCCTTGTCCCCTTTAGGGGAGGGGTGAGGAGGGAGACAAGGGGCTGAGGCATGTGCCAGCTCAAAGTCCCTTCATCTCTGCGCTCCTCTCAGGCGAGGGAAGAGGGCCTCTCTTTGAAACAGAAAGCCAAACAGGGCCATGGTAAGGCGCATCCAGACCGGCAGGTTTTGTCTCTGGTGCCTCATAAACTGCAGACAGAAAAAAAAGAAAAAAAACAAAAGTAGAGATTAGTTTATCTGCATGACGCACTGTTATATCATCATGAAAATGAGCCTGAAGATTTCATAATAACAGGTCGTCTTTGTGAACTGTGGTAACCTCTGTGAGCTGAAACCATGTGACCCGGTCGACTGGATGTTTCCACAACATTAGCTTGTGTCTAGCAAACATGCGTGTCATATGCACATCCTGTCAGACGTAAATACACAATATTTTACAGAGGAACTCTCATTTCCAGTCAGAAAGAAAAACTATTGATAGGGCTGTCAAACAGTTTTGAAATTTTTATAATTAGCTGAATAGTATGTCCCAATTCATTACATTTTAATGGCATGTTTAAGTGTGCCACTGTCAGGGCAGCAACAGGGAGGAAGAAGATGCTGCAGCGCTTAAATTACAGTGTGCCAAAAGGGACAAAACACCATGGGATAAAAAAAAAGACATTTTCTTCTAACCACAGTGGCATCATGATCTAATTCTACACTTGAGATTAACTTTGAAACTGCATCAATGATACCAAGATGAGACTCGGAAAAAGTCTAGGAAAGTTTACAGAAACTTTCATGGTAATATTTATGAATGATTTCCATTAACTTGGCTTCACAGTTAGAAGGCTTTGGGCTTCTAAGAGCTTCTAATAAAATAATTGATCACAGGATCTAAAATTCTAACCTCAAATTTCACTCAATCCCCCTCTTTCAGATTTCAGCTTTCGTTTTTGTAAAGTATTGCCTCACTGACTTCAGTACAGGTTTATTTTCAAAGACCATGCTGCCTGTTTCATCACAGCACTTCTGTAACAGCAAAGTCAGCTCAATAATTATCAAAACAAAGCCGAGGAAACCGAAACTGCTCCCTCCTATGAAGCTGCCTTCCCCGCTCCTGTCATGTTCTGTTGAGCTGCTCGGCCCCTTGTTGACTTCAGACAGATGAAGGAGTTCTTGCTGCAGCCTGCGATCTCCTCTCTCCCCCTGCTCCTCATCTCTGATCCCGTATAGCTCCCCCCCCTCGGCTGTCTCTGAACACTCTGAATTTCAGCCTGTTGCATAAGCATACTTGTAACGATCTCTCTTTCTCTCTCCCTGCACCCCTCCACTGTGCTCCTTACCAGCCCAGCAATCAGAGCCCGCCACAGGCTATTTAATGCAGAACAAGCAGACTGAACTGAACTGAACCAGCACCGCTAAATGTAACCCTAATTGTCCTTAATTGCTTTAATTCTATGCTGCTGAGCTTACTTAAACAGTACCCTGGTTTGTTCCACATGAGGCTCATCTTTCTGCCTGGATGGTGGAGGATTGTGTGTTTTTTGGCCTGTTTAGGATAATGCAAATGTCAGCTTGGATTGACTCTCTGAATTTATTAGGGGTAGGGTGAAGCAGAGGCGGGGAAACAAAGTATAAAGTAAAAACATCTGTCATTTAAAGTAGGTGAAGGTTTTATGTGTGTTTATCCCACTTCTTCGATTTTATTGCAGCAAAATAGGATTAGGACCAAAAAGCTGTTGTTTGAGTCGTTCTGTCTTGAAAAGTTTTATTTACTTTATTACCAAGATAGCTTGCAAAAAGGAAAGATCAATACTGCTGAGTAAATCCCAATAAACTCTGACTAATCTATTGTCATTTATCTGCCACAAAAGTCATCCATACTCATGGATAACACTCAAACTGCAAACACTATCTACTCCACACAAACAAAAACCCACACCTAAGCCCACACTCACTCACTTCTGCTTGGAGAGGCGAGTGAAAAAACTCTAACAATAGCAGCAGACACAATACGGAGAAGCGATTGGATATCATAAAGGACCACTTGTGCTTTCTCTCCCTTTGGTGTATTCCTACAGCAGCAGCAGTATCAGATCCAGCAGGATAAAACCAACTCCAGCGCAGACGGCAGACAAAAAAAAGTTAGAAAAAAAAAAAAGTCTCTCTCTTATCTCTGTGTCACAGAGTTACACACAAAACCCAAAACACACACACAGACGCACACACTCAGCCAGTCAGCGGGACAACTGAGGTATTGTGGGTAGCCGTGAGTCAGATTCTATTTTTAGAAGCGCGTATAAACAGACGGCCAAGTCTACCCAGACACAGACGCAGAGCTCGCTCCTGCTCGCGACAGACGCGCCGGTCTCACCTGCTCTGTCTCAATCTTTATAGAGTTTGTCAAAATCTGTCAGCGTATATCACCTCACTTATTTATTTCTCGCACTTCACTCATCTTTGTTTGGTCTTTTTCTCAATGCTTTCCAAAACTTATCAACCGCACCTTGTTCTTAACAAAGATCCCCCACATGCCAAAACAGACAGACAGCAAGCTGCAGATAAGCGCCATGGCAGTCCTCCCAGTATATTCTGTACTCATTAACTAACTTCATGGTCATGTGACTTCTGTGAACTCTCACCGGTAACTGCTTTATAAACACTGATACAAGTAACCCCCTGAGTGTGACACCAAACAAACTGCAGAACAAAGGGGATTCGAGCATTTAGAAACTTACTACACTAATTTATAATATTGTTTTTTTCCCTGCAAACTGTAATTTTGTTGTGAGTTCTGAATTGGTCTGTGCTTTTTTCAGTCTACATTAGTCAGATGAGGAATATTAAAAAGTAGAAGACAGACACCAAACAAAAGCTAGACACGTTCTTGGTCTAAAGCCCTCTGCTCTGACTAGTGTGCTGCTGCAGTGGTTAAGAGTACAAAACTGAACACAGGACAAAGTAAGAAAGTGGTCCAATCCACTGCTGGAAGCCAGTTACAGTGATGTAGTTTTATGGGTTTTGTTTGGATTGTAATGTTGCTAAATAGTGCCTTTTTATGGCTTCAGAATTTTCCTTTAGTTTGGCCAAGAAAGTGGTTGATTTCCTGCTTAGGTTATTTTTATCAAGTGTTTAGTTTCTTTCTCCCCAAGAGTGAGCCATAAGTTGGCATTGAAGGGCATCTTTATGTTGTGTTTCTAATTAAGCAAAAGATGACATCCATTAACAGCCCACAAGAAACATGAACATTTTGTCTGGCCAGGCCAAATGAAGATTGTTTCAGTTTGTGTCTCAGTAATAAGATTTCCTTAAGATTAACTTTTTTTTGTTTCTTCCTCCTTGAAATGTAAATCTTTGTGTGTATTTTCTGTTTTACAGTTTCACACTCTCTGCTTTAACCCAAATGCAGGCTACTTGTTTGAAGTGGAAGTTCTTTTTAAAATCCACTTCACTGCTTAGGATTGAAGCTTACCAGTTCAACGTGATCCTGGTGGAACTTGTCTCCAATCTCCCGCAGTTTGCGACCGATTTGCGCTTCGACACTCATCCCCGCCTGCTCTTCTGGCCCCTCTGCCATCCTGTCATCCTCCTCCCCTCTGTCCTCTTCCTCTTCTTCTTCGATCTGTCTATCTCCCCGGTCCTCCATGGGCTCAAACTGAGCAGGGAAATGTGAGCGTAATCCAGCGTTGCCTAAAAGCAAAACATCAAGCTTCTAAAAACTTGTGTTGACGTGAAACTCTGAAACACCACCAGGATGAATTTGATTCTCTGAGACATTACTGATACCACTTCTTGAGTTTGAATGTTTGAATTTCACCTGACACTGACTATTTTCTGAAACACAAACACGTTTTTTAGATCTTCTCAGAAAATAATAGGCACTCAAAGTCAAACTGAAGAGACCACAAACAAGAAAGAGAGAGTGTTGGAAGCGGATGAACTCAAACACCTTTTTTAATTTAACAATAGCATCAGTGAAGTGCGGTGTTTTTCTTTTTTAAAGCCCGTGTGTGTCACTGAGTTTACTCGTTGCCTTCAGCATAACTCCTGCCGTCATGCTTTTGGGAGGGAAAACATTTTGTTATGTTATCATGTTTGCAGAATGCTGCTATTCTGCCAAACAGAAGCCCATGATACCTCCAAGAAAGAGAGCATCCCTGGACCGCGGCCAAGTGCATGACATCCATTACTGGTTAGATTACTATGAAGCACAATAACTGTGCAAGGATTGATGCCTTAAAACGGAGGACAATGTGTACCTCTGACATGCTGACAGTGAGTCAACAAACGCACAACAATCTACTTCGACTTTCCTTCAATTCAATTAGAGTGATGTCACAATGATCTGATTAGAAATAGGGCATCTGTATTGGATTAAAACTGTTGAGCATATTAGTTTTGGTATGTGCCTTTATGTGGGCTTAAATTTGCGTTGTTTGTTTTGATTAGTTCAAGAAAAGCCGTTTGAAAGCAGTGAATGAGAAATATGTTAGAATGTGGCCATGATTTATCTGATTTAGGTTAAAAGTGTATTTTTAGAGCGCACGATACATACTAATTGACATGTTAGACAGAGAAAGTTTTGTGAAAAAAGAACCGCATGCTTTTCGAGTTCTCTTTATGTGATTGATAAGACAAGGGGATCTCCCAGTTGCAAGGAAAATTAATTTCTAAGCTTGTGTGACAAATGAAAATGGGAATCGCTCTGTTAAATAGCTGAAGAAAAACAAATTAGTCCGCTCTCATCTTATCTAACACTTGTCAAATCCGATTGACAGGTTTAATCACTTGGGTCTTTGAGGACAATTACCTCCCAGATAAAAGGAATGACGAATAATCTACAACATGCAGAGCTGTAAACACTCTGTGTCTAAAACCATAAGAAGGCTCACAGTATTATCATCTCGCCCCTCCTTACCGTGAAAGGGTAAGTGAGGCTGCCTGTGCAAGCTGCAAGGCAGTGCGTCGATGCCGATGCCGTTGCCGTTGTTGCTGTGGTTCTGCGACGTGGGAACGACGGCGGCCGCGGTGATGGCAGCGAGAGCCCGTCCAGTCGTGATCTGTGTGGCTTGGTCTTCGTACTTGACGTCCTTGAAGGGCGTTCCCCAGAGCTGCGAGATGGGCCGTGACATGTCCTCCTCCTCATCATCCATCCGACGCCTCAGCGGTAAACTCCCTGCAGAGAGGAAGGGGGTACAAGGTGGAAACTTAGGTCTAATGACAGTGAAATAAAACTCTCATATCGACAGGTTTATGATCTGGCAGGTGACTGAGGCGTAATTTGATTGAAGGGCAAGCAAAACAAGACAAATATCATTCTGTAATCATTAGAAACTTTGCCCTCAAGCAGATGGAGAAACGCAAGTATCATCTACGTTGAGTGTAAGCAAATCATTATAATGCCCGATAAGATGCAAATGTAGCGTGAGGTAACACTGAAAACAAACAAGCAAAGATGGATCAGCCAATGTTGTTCTCTATCTAAGGAAAGGTTACGAAAACACAATGAGACCAGCTGTAGCTTAACCGATTATCTCTTATAATACAGTGATGAGCAGCAACAGGAGCCAAACGTATGGAAACACCCTGTGTAGGGGTGACCCCGTGGGCGGCTAAAAATGCTACACCAGATTTGCCATCCTCCAGCAGCAGATTTTGCCAAGCTGTTTCTGATTATGTGCCAATTTAAATCCACTGAGAAAGACATTTTTCCCTCACAACCACCTTAATCTGTAAAAGCGTACCACAGAGGAGAACACGGTCAAGGGATTAGCTTCCTCCAGCACCATTCTGCAGCTCAATATTAACACTTATGCTTATTATTCCCTCTCACTCTCTCAGCCGCTCGATCGCTGGATAGCTGCCTGTTTACACTAGCAGTCCGCACATTCACAGTAGCGGGCGGTGTGTGAGTGAACCTTTAGTGAAACTCAACTTGTAGGCAGACTGTCATGTGCTACGGTTGTATCAGGAGTGAGATAACAAGTTTCACTCCATCCTCTGGTAAACACTTCCACTCTTCCTCGTTGGCCACGTGCCACGATCAGCACTACTGTTTCATCCTTTGTTGAGAGTGCCTGTCTTTTTCCTTTTTCTAGCGCGAGTGGAGACAAATGGGCTGGGTTGACTGGCAAATGCAAAAGATGAAACTGGATCTTCTAGTATTTTGTTTACTGAGTGATGCAGCCCCATTTGCTCATCTCTTTATGAAAGTGTCCCTGCGCATGATGTCATATCATGAGACTCAAAGGAAAGACACTGCAATTTGAACAACTGGAAAACTACAGACTGTCTTGCGAGGTCACACTTTCCATGTTCAATGTATGTCTGTGGATTTGACATACTGTTTTTCTGAGGGAAACAAAAACATACTACTGACCCACAAAAGAGCTGGCCGCCTCTATACCCAGGGCCAATACCCTAATTAGTTGTGCAAAATAGCCCTTATCTGTGTTAACTTATCCTCAAGGCAAGTAGAATATCAATTAATGCCATGCAAGCGCTCCCTGCAACAATACAGGTTTGACTATGATCAAATGTACACTTGTGTTGTGTGTCAGTGGCAATGTGTGTGCCCTGTCTTGAATTTCCCTGGCAGCCAACAGTGGACTGGCAAGATTACCATAGTGTCAGACACATAAAAAACAAACATAGACAGGGGAGACACACAGAAAGACACCACACACAGGCACACGCATACACACTCACACTCACACATGCACACACTCGCTGATACACACTGCCTGGGGCAGCAGGGAGGCCTGGCATCCAGCACGGTGCTGGTCAGAGGCTCAAAGCAGCAGCAGAGAGTGGCTCCCTCTGCTGCACCATCTGCGCACCGGGCTCTGCTCCATGCTTGGGTGGGGGGTGCACACAAGGTGAGCTCTGCAGCTATTTCACCTACTGCCTTCGTGTCATTGTCACGAGGAATAAATCTCCTGTCGGTATCTGTACCCACGTTACAAGCTCTGGTTACGACATTAACTTGTCATCGGAAAAGACACTCGCAGCAGGCCACTCAAATGTCTTGATTCCGTACGTTTAATGTGACTTTTTCACTGGTGGAAGTTGTCACTAATTCACAAAACTAGTATCACTGCACAAACATAAACACGAGACTTTCATTGAGTTGTCCCGGCTCGTTTTATAAAAGCTCCGGAGGACCACCGGGCATGTCATGCACCCGTCTTCACCCGCTTCAGGAGCTCATCGCCGGGGGCAGCTCAGAGCGTACACTCGCAAGATCCAACCGCTCATCACTGAGGACATCGTCCACACACAGACAGCCGGAGCATCTCTCAGGCAAGAAGATGTGACGCTGACACGTTTGTCAGCAAATATTACACCACAACCCAAGTTGTGAATTTAAACTCAGGAGTTTCATAACAAGACGCTGTTTTTCTCGCTAAAAAGTAGGTGAAGATTCAGCGTTGCTCCTGGCATTTTTATTCTCGTGACAGCAGCAAGAACACTAGCAGCACTAAAAAAAAAAAAAAAAAAAAAAAAAAAAAACTAGGGCAGTTTCATAACAATGTTACTCGCAATTCCACCTTAATCCACCGTTTACTTTCTCCAAACTTCACCGGACAATTCCTCTCCAACACGAACACCTCTGAAATTAGAGCGGATACATTTTCCCACGCAAGACACATTTTAGCCTAATAACAACACTTCCGAGAAAAAAAAAAACAAGTGTTTTTGGAGTATGTAACAAGTTTGTGTGTAAACCTACTTCTGTTAATTATATTGGTGGTTAATAACTGATAACTAACGGTACAGATCCACGGTTTCCACTCAAACACCGGACAGCATCAGCCGGGACGTTGAGAATCCACGCGCGCGAGGTGATGAACAGAACAGCAACGTCGTCATTTCTTCACTTCTTCCGCCGACACGAGTAAAAACAACACACAAAGTACCGCTTATACGCACAACAGGATATGAATAGGCCTATAAATGTAAATGCAACTCTTTGGAGGATGCAAACACTTTAGCGAGTCCGCAACCACTACCACCGCCTCTGCCCGGGCATGTCCAAGCCGCCCGCACAGTCGATGCCTAACTCCCACCGACAGCGGCGCATTCGACGGTGCAATATCGTATTAATTTACAAAAAAACGACCGTTACACTCACCGCCAGCAAACGCGCTTTCCGTAGTGATCGGTGGTATCTTGACAATTTGCTGTTACCTTGTTTCCTACGGACTGAGCTCATACATTCGTGTCCCTCTTTGCATTACAACTACTCATGGGTGTTTGCTGACTCGAGTGGGGTTGTTTTTTCCCTCTGTCAAAGCGGTCCGCCCCGACAGGAGGGACCCGCCCATTCTTAATAATGTGAAAGGAACAGAGTCAGCCAGGGTGTCATGCAAATACAACAAACTGAAAGGATGAAATAATGCTGTTGTTGCCTAAAAACCATTGCATTTGGTTTTCAGAAAACGGAGAGAGGCTGAGGAAGCTTTCATTTGTACTTGAGTAGGAAGTAGCAACATCTCTTTCTAAAAACCCCAGTTAGCTTAAAAATGAAAATTCTGCAAAGTGCAGTTAAAGCAGTGTTAGCAAAATTTACATGCAGTTTCAAGCCCAAAAGCAACCTTATTATTTTTGATTTTGGAAACAAGGCTGTCCAAGTTAACAAAGCCTCATCAATACATCATATGCAAACGTAAACATGCAAAAACCTTGATTTGTATAAGGCTACCTGTCCAATTAAAAGTAAGTTTAAACCTCCCTATTTCCATTTGAATCGTGTTTTCAGATGAGCAATCAGAAGTTTTAAAATGGAAATACACAACATGATGAAAATAAAGCACATGTACCTCAAATTTGAAATATATCCCACTGAATGTTGTAAAAACTCGCAATATGGAATCTTGTGCAGAATCAATCCATCATTTTCTTTTCAGTAAGCAAATCTGAACAAATTTCATACTTAAAACAAATCAGAAATAGAAGATTTCTGCATCAGATGTTGAGCCCAGTCTGTATTGTTGTTGATGTGAATAAAAAAAAAAAATACAGTGCCTGGCCCTTTAAGAGAACAGTCCTCCTCGCAACCATAAGCTGGTGACAAGCAGCGAGCCAATCGGCTGGTTTGTTTTGGTCCCGCCTTCTGCTTCTGGTATCTTGACACGTGGAGGGGGAAAAACACAAACCTAGATAAGACATGTGACTGCTTTCAGCTCAGCTCAGCTGATTGGGAGCTGCTGCTAGATAGAGTGATTGTACCCACCCAATAACTGGGGTCGGTGTGATGGTGAGTAGTGTATTGTCACGGCAACAAATAGATTCATTGATTTATGTGTCACACATTCATGTCAGTGTCCTATTGTACAGTGTTTATTGTAAAAAGTCATATGAGGAGGAACATGCTGCACACTTTAATACAATTAAAACATTACATTTAATAGTATAAAGATATATTATAATCTGACATTTAACAGCATATTTCAACACTTAATTAAAAAATTACTTTGCATAATACAACATAATATAATGAAGTACAAGTGACCTTAAATGCTTCCTGCCTTGATAATTGCTTAGAAAAACAACAAATTGAAGTAAACATACAGCAGAGCCTTTTCAGTTAGCCCCTGAGGGCACCCATGGTTAAACATGGTGTCCTCAACTGATAGATGCACAGTGACAGTGAACTAAATAGCAGATATGGCTGGTGACCCCCATTGCAAGGGTTGGGGCACGCCCACCCATAGCATCACTCAAACAAGGATAAAAAAAAACAGAGATATCAAGCATCAGCTGCAAAAAGGGTTCACTCGGTTCAACAGCCTCCTAAGAAGAGTGAGACTATCTGATCTGTAGTGTGAGTCAGGTTTTTTTTTTTTCCCCCAGGAGACGATTTCTGCATAAAAGCAGATGCTGCTGGTTTTGTGTGAGGTGTTGGTCAACCCGTGCAGGATGTTGTGTTTTCACACTGTCCCACTCCTTTATTGTACAGCTGGTAATGTGTGAAGTGTGATTTTCTCAACTTGTCACAAAATTCTCATACACAGCTTACCGGCAGGCAGGCCAGCAAACAACCTCTGCACGTCCTTGTTTGAGCTACCCAACCCCCCATGCACACCAAGCACCCCCTACCAACTCCAATCCTACAACGAGAGGGACCCCACCCAAAATTTGGAAGTAGACATCAGATGGTGGTTGTTTTTGCTTTCTCTCACTCTCTCTTTTTTCAAGTGTTGTGTGGGTGGGGGCATTAGTTGTCAATGAGTGATTGTTCGAGCAGACTGCAAGCAGATATGAACAAAAAATAACCCAACCTTATTGATTAAGTTAATCTAAAGCTAAATAACAAACTTGTTATGAAATCTATGCATTTAAATTAAAAGAAGACCTTTGTAAAATATTGCTACTTTTTGAACTACCATTGTGTTGACAGCATCTCTAGATCATAGTTGTAACATAAAGAGTCATGTAGATGTCAATAACACATAATAATCAAGTATTAAAACAACAGCTGAGTATGTTGACTGCAAATACCTGATATTTTTCTTTTCATCAAATGTTTTTAGATATTTATGATTAGAAGGACACAGCTGCGTTTTTTGAATAATTAAATACCTCTTCATTAAAGCCCCCTTGAAGATGAAAAAGCCAAATCAAAACAAAAATTACCCACTGGGATTAAAAAGTTTAGAGCCTCACTTTTACCACAGTTTGATGTGGTAGTCAGGCTTTTAAAGCTATTTTTCAGAGGTGGAACCTTCAAAAATTAATTAGTCCACTGTGAGCTGCATTCTAAAAACAAAGACAAAAAATCAAATCGCCCATAAGCAATTCATCGCTTTTTCTCCTCCTGCTAGTTCCCTCTATCAATAACTAATTAATGTTCCCAAACAATAGCTCCAAGAATAGTGCATTTCAATCACAGCCAGTTATTCCATTAACCATGGACTCTGGGGTATACAGTACTTTTTCATCAGTTGAATTTGTGTTGCAAATTGGATTTTTGGCAGAGAGCATAATATGACGGGCTGTCAATGCAAGAAACTCAGAAATACAATCGTCATGCATTGTGCAATCTCATTCTGTTTTTCAGCTGTCTATTACTTTTAAGAGCAATGTTTGAACCCCTTTGAAGAGAGAAAACAGTCTTTGTGTCGGCACTGAACTCACAACTTGTCATCTAAACTGAAACTTCCAGTACCTCTTATGTGTCAGCCGGCAGCCACAGACAATGTGTCCCACCCCATTTTTATTCCAGCAATTTTCCCTAGCAAGGCAGTCAAAATTATCCACAGTGAGTTATTTCTGACTATGTGCTGCCAGCAGAGGTGAGAAGGCTCGGGATGTTGAAATTTTTCAAAGTTCGCTGCATAATGATACAATTTGCTTTGTGGCTTTTTCCCTAATGGTGCCTGACATCCAGACGCTTTGTCTTCAATCTTCAATCTGTTCCGCACCCAAACAACTCCATCCGTGTTTGTGCTTGTACTGCATGCGCTCTCGCATCACAATTTTATGGTTTTGATCCCCCTCGCTGTTTCATTATCTGCCTTAATCCTTGTTTTTTTAGGGGCTGTTTTTCACGCAAATTGATTGTGAAATTTCATGACAGAGCTGCCAGGTTTCACAGGTTATTGGAAACCTCTGTCCGCCGTCTACCCCCTCCGCCGCCTCCTCCTCCCTGTTCTGTCAACACCTCTTGATTTTAACCACAGGTACAGCAGGGGCTCTGCCAATAAACACTGCTCTCCCCGAGTTCATCCAAAGGTAACACATTTGATGCCCAGAACTACCCGAGGGGGAAACACTTACTCGCGATTATTATGCATATTTTGACAGCAACCTGATTTAATGTAAACCCATGCAGGGGTGACACTGCTTATATTTAGATGGAAATTAATTTGTGTCCTTGTGTCTTTTAGTTTGTCTTCGCAAACTTCCAGCTGTTAAGGCAAGTTGAAGTGAATGAACGCCTAATGATTACTGAGCAGCGGCAGCAGCAGCAGCTCAGGAGGTAAACAAACCATTCATCTGACAGACTGGCAGCCTGATGACACCTGTGCAACATCCAAAACACTTCCTACATCCAATTTGCAGGTGTCTTTGCACTGGTATATGGCAATAAATTGTTGCTGTGACATTCTTACTGTCTAATGCAGCTCTGCTGTACCTTTTATTAGTTAAAACCCATTGTTATCCCACTCATCATTTGTTATGAATTGATTGGATTATGTAACCCACTTGTCCGAATACTTTTTCTGGGACTTGTGAGTCAACCAGACTTGTTTGGTCTTGAAGACAATTCAACAATCATGTAACAGGCATCAACAATTCATCAGTCATAACTTATTGACTCACTACTTCTGGAAGTCTTTTGAATTGGATGACTAACACTACATAAACACACTTTTAATCACTCATTGAACTGCTCCAAATCTGGTCAAACAAAGGCTTTTTTGTTGGCCTTATAGCTTAAAGAAAAGAAAATCAGAAATATTTTGAACTAACATAAAAAGAGTGTTGAAAAACAGTTTCAATTGTGTAAACAGCATTGTGCAACCATTACCAATAAATTAAAGGATAATTGCAGGTTTTGTATCACCAAAGCAATACAGAGCTGTACTGTAACTCCATCTATGCAATTACTGGACCAAACAATGCTTTGCTGAAAACAAAACTGTTGTACACGTATACGCTGTTAAAAATTGGGCTTTCATGATCTGCCATAATTTTCCACTACACCACCAACAGTGTTAATAACAGGTTTACATGTAAAGTTAAGTCAAGCAGAGAGTAGGTACCCGAGGTGTGCAGGTGGTTGGATCAACTCTGGGTCGTGTGCCTGTAAGAAACCTCAAACAGTATGATTGGCTGTTATTGTGTTTTACATTTTGGTTGTCTCTATGATGGAAAATTTGTTTGTTTGAGAGTTTCAGAATATAGTAACACATTTTTTATAAAGGCATTCAGTTAAAAGACTGGTGAGTGAGAGGCATGGCTGACTTCACTGAAAACAGGGGTACACTGCAGCCATTTGCGAGCAGGTTAAAGGACCATCTCTTGTAGCTCAACTGAGAGGTAGGTTGAGTCAGCATTACCAATATGGCGACAGTTGCTAATAGGCTTCAAAACTCCACTTCAGAAATAAATGGGTAAACTCACCTACGCTACGGCCAGTAATCATACATGGTCACAGTCCAAGAACAAGTTAGCAACATGCTGACTTATTGTATGTACTGTTGTATTGTATGATATGCAGCTTTTTCTTCTTCAAGCCCATTCTTTGTCTGTTGAGGTTTTGTTTATAATCTGGGGTCTTCCTATGCATTTATCTGGTTTGACCATAGACTGTATATACTGTACTATGGACAACTTGGCTCCGCCTTCCGTCATGATACGAATTCAATGCCAAATTGCTCTTGGTATTTCTGGGATTTTCTCCACTTCCTGGAACCACCACTTGCACAGTAGCATTGTACACATCCAGTGAGAGAGAGGCTGTGATGACGCTCAACTCAAACAGCGTATCCCCCGGGTGAGCCATGCAAGCTTCAATACGCCCATTGGCTGTATCAAGTGTCAATCATAGAAAACACAAACCCCCAACAACTTTCAAAAATGGAGCAACCACATGTCTACAACTCCACATGGATTGCCAGAGGAGGCGGGATTTATGACCTATACTGCAGCCAGTCACCAGAAGGCGCTGTTCTCATGATGGCTTCACACAGCAAGGAGGCAGACGACAGCGGTTCTATATACAGTCTATCTGTTTGACTTTCTAGGGGAAAGAACAGCGTGTAAACTGTGGTGCATGCTCAGAATGCCTAGACCAGTTTTGATCTGATGGCAGTGTGCATGTGCAGGAACAAATCAATCCACAATTGCATTATCTTGACATGTTAGTTACGACTTCGTTTGATCGCAATAGTCACATGAAAAAATAAAAAGTCAGCGTTCAGTAGTTGTAATGGAATTAATCCATTTTTGAAAATGTACTGGATGTTGGCCTTCACCCAAAGTACAGTCGGCAACAAATAGAATGGTACATTTGAGTAACTGAAGCAGAATTATCCTTTAACACACTGATACAGAAGCAAACACTGTGGTTGCCATGTGTTACACAGTCATAAATTCATTTGTACCCATCCACAACCACAGAAGGATTAGCACTCTAAAGGAGTGCCAGTGTTTGGGAGATATAAGTGAACATGTCATTTTGAGGTTGCTCAACCCTTCCTTGTTGTTTTTTCAGGGAGGATGAAGTGGACTCACAGCGGTTGTCTGTCCACTCACTTGGTGCTCTCCACTTCAATTCTTGTAACTCAGTGTGCACTCAAGTGACAATAATGGGATTTTGGGAGGCTGGCGTCAGATGTGATGAGCCGCTTCCTTCTGTTAATAGAGGGTTCAAAGGGGGGTGGGGGTGGGGGTGGGGGGTTGATATGAAGGGGAATGATACGTCTGAGTTTGTTTTTTAAGGATGGGGGAGACCTAACAATCTGTGAAACACAGACAGCTAATCTCGTTACCTCGCAAACTTGACACGTTTTTCAGCGCTGACAGAGCTCAAAAGTTCTGGTGCCACTTTAAAAGACGTACCTCAGCATGTGCTCCTTCAATTCTTCTTCTCTGCTTTTATACCGCTCCTCTTCAGAGATGTCACACAATATTCTGAATACTTCATTGGCTGCTAAAGTGTTAGTAGGTAGGTGCTGTGCAGTGGATTAAAAAAAGAAAGCAACATTAAATCATTGAAGGAAGGAGACATGGATGGAAATAGAGTTGGAGTTGCTCTTGTTTCTACGGTAACTGTCGATGGGGAGGTACCAGGGATGAAAGTGGAGGGAAAACAAACCTCCCCGCTCCGATGGCAACAGCACAGCAATTGGTTCTCGTTTCCTGCGAGGACAGGAAGAAAAAAAAAAACATAACAAGGTCCCCTAGTAGCCCAGGAGACACAGTTCGATGTTGCATCAGAAAGCAAAGAGGCAGGGCAAAATGAACACGCGCTTCAAAACATGCACTTACACATGCACACACACACACACATACACACACTTCTCCCACACACGCACACACAATCACATGCTCCACTTCACCCTGCAGCCACCCCTCCTGCTCCTGCTCTCTCTCACTCTCCCGCCAAAACATCTACAGCACGTGAAACCTGCCTAGAAACCGATAGGAAACTTCCGCCTTCCTCTGATTGGCTGAGCTCCCTAGCAACCGCGTATACCCAACCAGCCAGTCAGGCGCGTTGTGAGAGGCACACTGACCCAATGAAACAGATTATTCAGAGGCGCGGGCAGGCGCAGTGACCTGGTAACAGTCAGGAGAAGAAGTCAGGGAGACGCTGGAGGGAGAGAAGAAAAGCTTTCTGTGATTGGCTCTCAGATTTCCTCTTTGTTCTGATTGGCAGTGAGCTCTCCTCTTTGCAGTCATTCATACATTTCTCTGCCTGCCTCAGCACAAGCGCCTATGTTTCCTTCACCCTCAGCCTGTTCGTTCAACTTCCAGAGTGGCCACCCTGCCCTCAAGGAAATCCACTGCCCAAGGTCAAGGCAAAGACTGAAACGGGATTGGTTTAGACACACAGGAGCAGAACAAGATCCTAGTAACAAGTCTACCTCATCATATCAGCACGGGATTAAAACCTGCGATCAACAACTTGTTAAACAACACAAGTGCTCTTCCTGTTGTGGCTGTTGATGAGCTTGTTATTGTGTTGCTTGTAATGGACACGGGCCAGTGAAAGGCATAATTAGCTTTTTGCTTAATAATGCAGCATTGACAGGGCTGTTCTCCAGGCAAGTTATACCAGGCATATTAGCAAATTGGTTAGTTTGTTTTGAAAAACTTAGCTTTCTGAAGGCGCACGGGGCGAGGTCTGCAAAAATCTTTTTAAGCATTCCAAACTGCTTGCTCCAGTAGTATGGGGAATTAATGTCAATACCCTGCAGGATCAGGAGTTCACATTGAATAGTTAATGAGTTGGGGGAGAGAAGGACTCAAATAATTCTGCATATCGAGCATGCCATGCATACTGCCTAATTTAACATAACTGCAGGCAGAAACTCACTCAGGCAGGAACATTATACTGCTATGATTAGTAAAAACAACATTACCATCCAACACTGAAATTGCTCATAGCTCCCTAACAAATTAGTTTGTTCGGTTTGGAAGGTAAACCGCATTCATATTAGGGGATTTTTTTTTTCACTTTTAACAATAAATGTTGCTCTGTGTTATTTATCCTGCACTGAATGATTCATAATAAGTACTTTCAATCTCTTAACCAACAATACAAAGGCTGTTATGTTTCTCATGTACTGACATGAAGGAACTTCCACTTATAAGTGGTGCAGATGAGTTGTAGGACAAAAGAGTGGTTAAAAAGTTCCTGTAAATGGCAGAGGTGTCTCAGCCAACAATGTATCCCAACAGACATACTGTGGTATTGTGGCAATGGCATCAGCACAGATCTAAAGTTATGTGCTGTCCAAATAAATCGAGAGCAATCTAGCAATCTAGTTTCCCTCTTGTGAGTTCGCCAATGCCATCACCTTTGCTACTTCACAATTAAAATTTGTTGTCACGTCCTTTTGACCAATGAGAATCAAGTACTTTAACAAAGCTGCAATGTACCAAGGAAATTAAAAGCTGTAGTTTTGTATCCTTGATTTTTAGAAAGATGGGTACAAATATGGAGAAGCTTAACAGTTCAACAACTGCTTTTTCTTTTCTTTTTCTTTTTATTCTTCATTGATGTTTTTCTTGTTGACTAGCAACACTTTGCAGTTAAGTCAAGATACCATTATGCCTTAATTTGGCAATTTAACTGGACTGTTGTCCTTGTCCCAGTTAACAAGACAGGGGGAACATTCCCCTGTTTCTATCAGTTTGTCTCTTGGTTTACCAGCTACATATCAAAAACCACTTACAAAATGCATTAGTGAAAAAAGCTAACAAGATGTCAAACCAAAAAACCCTGTCCTTTTTTAAAGCTCTTTAGCGTTTGTTTCCACAGTCGGAAAGTTTTGTCTTTTTTAGGTAATTTCTTCAACGGGCGAGTTTTTTTAAAACCACCTGTTCTTCTAGCAACACTTTCATGCTATTCAACTTCTGGCTCAAATGCCGGCATGCAAACACCAGGGCATGCACAAAACGCTCAGGCCAGTTTCAGTCTAATCAGGCAGTATACAGAACCTGTGCTCAACCCAGGAGCAGCAAAGTCTGGTCCCTCTGAATTTTCTGCTATTTTTGCTCTTTTTTTTTTTAATGTTTTGTCAAGTTTTGTAAACTGCTGATGGATGTTTCTGCTGGGAGGAGCATTTGTTTAGGAAAGGAGCTTCTTTCATTAGGACAGAGCCAATCTGGAGGGCAGCTTATCTGGTTCTGGTGAATGTCTGGCAGTGTTTATCCGTGGTTGCCATGCTGGTGGAGGTGAGGGGAAAGTTAAAGGCGCAGAAATTATGCCCTTTCCTCCATCAGTTATCATTGGAACTCTTCTTTGCCCAACAAAAGCGAGGAATGAGAAAGCATACTGTGAGTGCAGTCTTCTGTCTTTTTTCTGAAACCTGGTGGAATCAAAACAACTCAGACTCAGTGTGGATCTACCTGGCTTCACTCTCATAAGGTCAGATAGAGATGCTAAAGCTAGAGGCAAGAAGAAAGGAGGAGGTCTGGCTTTATTTGTAAGCCATTCTAAAGAAACATGGATCATTCACTTCATAACACCTTGATGGACCACAAGAAAAAAAAAAAAAAAAAAAAAAAAAAAAAACCAACAGTAATGGACGGCTCCTCTCTCTTTGCTGAAAGGGAGGTGTCACTGTTCCTAGCCACATAATCATGTGTTATTGAACTTTTTACTTATTTCTTTGTTGTTTCAGCAATCATCAATTTGAAAAGGGCTCTTTAGGGAAAAGTTCTCCTTACTTATCTTTTTATTTTACAGATAATTAGCTTTGAGTAGGCGATGGATATAAAAAAAAATAGTACTCAAAATGCTGGGCTTTTCTCTTTTGCCTATTAAATGAACATCATAATCCAATCATCAGAATAGTTGTATTACTGTTTGTGGTAAACCCACCTTCCTGAATGAACAAAGATGTATGCAGAGGAGCATATGCATCTGAATCAATCAGTGGGGTGCTTTGTTTTATATGGTAGACTTTGACTTTGTTCCCCAAATGAATGGCTGTTAGGAGTCCCTTGGGTCCTCGGTAGCCTGAGGAATTGTGTGATAAAGATCACATTACTTTAAGCAGTCATCACAGGAGGATATCTCAGTGGGAAATGTACTTTGGTTAAATGTTAGAAGTTAGTATAGTCTACATACTTGTAGTCGGGGTGAATGTTTGCCCATGGGAGGAGCTAACCCTTGTGTGTACAGCTGAGATCAAAGGGAACCTGACAAGCTCTGTATCATTAGACAATGCAAAGGTTTGATCTTTAAAGTTGAAATGTGAATGAAAATGCAGACCCTGCTTCACAAGGTCAGCACTAAAGTGTTTACAGACCTTTGTCTGACGTTTTAAGGGTTGGCTATCCAACTGTCTCTCTTTGTCAAGGCCTCATTAATGCCACTAGGGATGACCTCAAGTCAAACAAGCCTGGGGGGGGATTTCGAATCAGACTGGAGCATCCGATGACTCACCTTGGTTGCATTGAAGGCCTCTATAAATCCGTCTTTTCAATACACGGCTACATCTTTCACCAGTCTGGGCACTTCTCAGAAACCAGGATGTGTCATGATTTTGAAGGATTTCATGTTGCCATTACCTCATCCTTCAAAGCCACAGTCATTTACATATCCTGGGGTTTCTGGGGGAGATGAGCGGCACACTATCCTCATCCGTGAAATGACCTATTCAACTTGTTTTTTGTTTGGCCTGTAGAGGATCGCCTCTGCTGTCTGTGTGAAGCTAATTGGATACAGCAGAGCTCCAAGCCGGGCTTCACAGCCAGGGGGAAATAATTTCAGGAAATAAAGCATAAAAGTATTGTGCCATGAAAACAGTGTGCGTTCAGCATTTTAAGCACTGGAAGTGGAAGCAGAAAAAAGAGACAGATGTTGGACAGGTTTGTGAATAGACAGTGAAATCCACTCTGTACACTGACACACACCGCCTCTTAGTTTGGAATCCACAGGATGTGCTATTATCATGCAAATGATTACTTTAGCTGGAAATGCCAAGGAAGGGATTAGCATACGCAATATTCATTCATATTAAAACAGACCTATAATGTTTGGCTATGAATCTTCCAAATACTTCTTATCCCTGTTTTTGTCGTCTCCAAGTGCTAAGTGCAACCCTGTTTTTATAGTGTAATTAAAAGCTGAATATGCTCAACATGGAAAGAGAATTTTAAATCAGACAAATGCAGGGAACTTAGCTTTAATTGCGTCTCGTTTGTTCATTCAGCTCTGACCTACTTAGCGACTTTCCCAAACACCATTTATCAACCAAATCAATTATCCTATCTTGGATTAGCAAACATAAAAGCCCCACAAGATTTCCACAACATCACCTCTCTGCTTTGGTTTAGAGACACAGCAACCAGAACCAATCGAGCAGCTGCTCTTTCTCTTTGAACTCTCGCACTTGTGCAGCTTCTTGGGCAGCCTCGGTGCATCTCAGGGGGGTCAGCAACTCTGAAGGATCTCCACTGTGTTGCTCAAGATTGCCTGGAGGTGTGACAGCCGCCCTCTGATCTGCCGGCGCCTCTGAAGATCTGAGGACAGACTTTGCCCATACCGTCAGTCGCGAGCGCTAACATTAAAGCGGTGGCACCACAGCGAGCCATGCAGAAACACAGCATGGGCCCTAATTTCCAGTGTCTTCCTGAGCTAAAGAGGAATATCTGAGAGGAAAAAGGCATTTTACTGTAACCAAACCAGGGCTTGGTATGCTCTGAATAATTTTAAGGTTGTCTTAATTAGACAGCCATTATCCAGTAGCTCAGAAGGTACATACTTAAGTGATGAAAAGCATTTTAACTAACACCCACTATGCTTCACACTTCAAATTTTAGGATATTCTGAATACAGTTTTTTACCCCTCAGCGACAGCTTTGCTCAAATTTGTCAATCGGTTTTAAGAAATGATCCGGTTACCACAGAGGAATTTTATGCTCGCAGAATTCTATTTCCCAGCCAATTTAAGAAAGGAGGAGGAGGCTGCATGACTGAGCTGCAAATTAATTTTACTGTCTATCCCCTGGCTGTCTTCCTCTTTTCCCAGGAGGCTTTGCTTTTTGGGTGACTGAGCCTTACACAGCTTTCTGTCACTGTTGCGCACAACACATGGGCAGCAGATGTTAGCAGGCTGTGTGTGCCAGGATGGTTTTTGGTATCCAGCTAACCTTAGTAGTGCTCTAACAGATGTGGCTGTGTTTAACGGGGGAGACGTTGACTCGCACACCTGTTGATTGGACCGCCTGCTTTTGACCACCAGCACATTCCTGCACCTAACAGTTAATGAAGCTAATGAGCTGTTCCATTAGCTTCATTAACTGTTAGGTTAATAAAGCTGATAGGAAAGCCCATTAAATTGAATTTGCTGTCAATGTAAGAGGAATAGCTGCACCATGCTCCAATGTTTTCCCTAACAGTAATTAAAATAGTCTCTGTTTGTTACCAAAAATTAGAGTCTACAGTCGTAGTGGCTCATAGAGGCCGCATCTTTGGCCAGTAGCACTAGCTTAATGGTTAAGCTACCATGCTGTCATACTCACTATACTAATATTTATCATCTCTCATTTTAACCATGTCAATTTTGTCAGTTTAATTAGCAGCAGGTCTTGAGGGTTAATTTGTTACATAGATCTTATCTGTGCTGGCTATAGGGGCCGTTTCTACTTTTAAACCTGGCCAGCTAAGCTCTGAAATGGAGACATATAGGCCTAATTGGGCATCAGCTTACATGCCAAGAGGTAACACTGTGCTTGTAAGAGCCATATATGGACCACACCTACATCTTATTAAATTAAGATCTCTGCATGTACTTTTACACAGTTAATTAGCCAGCTAGCTTACATACTAATGTTAATGGTGCATTTCACCTTAGGGATTCCTGTTTGCTTTCTTGTTAAATGACAAGACATGGTCATATAGTAGGAAAGCAAATCTGGGATTTTCTTCAAAGTCTAAGGTTCCTGAGTTACATGTCAGGCTGTATTGAAAACAATTAAGTCGTCCGCATAGAGAGTAAACTAATGGTATTAGTTTTGCATTTCACAAAGGAAACAACTAAAATGAATGAATGATATTGTGTTGTAGCATCAGCAGCAGATCTTGATCTGAAAATTGTACCTTGTAAATTGTGTGTTGACAGCACTGCATTGTTTTGGTTTTTTTGTACAAAGTAGGCACTAACTAAGCATAGCATAACTAGACATAGACTCTGATCAATAATGCCATTAGTTTACTCTCTGTGGAGATGATTAGGGCCCATGCCTGGTTAAGATATCTTTAGTTAGGGCCCATTTTGTACACAAAACCAATGTAGTGCTGTCAACACACAGTTTTCAAGGTTAATCATCAGGTCAAGATCTGCTGCTGATGCTACAACACAATGTCCTTCAATCGTTTAAATTGTTTCCTTTGTAAAATGCCATTGACTGAAAGCCAATATAGAGCATATAGAGCATTTTAAAATAAATAACAGTCTCTACTGAGTGAAAACGGAGACCTTGTTAAGTCAGTTAGTAGGGGCCATTGCAAAACAAGACAAAAAAAAGCTGCCAGTGGACACAGGCTTTAAGCTGTAAGTTGAAAAGTAAGTCCAAAACACAAAAATACATTGAATTTTTGTATTTTTGCCTATTCGGTTCCAGATTTTGTCCCTTGAGAATGCAGTAGCAGACAATAAAATGAATGAAAATCCTTTTTTGAGTTAAATACACCACCAATTTAAGTCCAGTACACCCTTGGGGGACATGACTGACATTTTCAAATGTCTGTAACAGTCCACCAAATACTTGTTGAGGGTTGAACCAAAGCAGTCTGTTTGGTAATGACTTTGTTTTCACCTCAGGCCAGTGAAGGAATAAGCATTAATAAAAACTGGAGATCAATGTCAAGCCAAAAAATGATGCCACTTGTGTTCAGAGCTTGAGAATAAAATATGACGAGTTAATGAGCTGTGTTCAGGACGTGTCTCTGGGTTTTCAAGAAAGGGCATCAAATATTCATAAAGATGTTTCCTTGGCAGAAAGGTTTAGTTGTATGAGATTTTTCATCTGCCTGGTTAATATTAGAAAAGACCAGGAGGGCTCAGTACCACCAGTAATGGCTAGAGACATTGTCTTCTGCTTAGGGCGTTTCAAGGCGGATAAAACAATCATCACCCAATAGACTCAGACAGCATTGTGACAGCCATGGAGTTCACAGAGGCGAATATGTCACTGCCTACTTGAGAGAGAGAGACGACCAGGATTTTTTGGTGCAGTGGATAGGAGCTGCGCCTGGCTGGTCCTCCATAGCCGGCAGTCACAGTCAGTCTCCTCATCTTCCCCCAGTCAGAGTCCCAGGGGAAGCAGGAATTGACGTGCCATTAAAGAGGCTTTGAAGAGAGGCAACTGTCAGCACGACTGCCTCCGCTTTTTTAAGCAGTGAGAGAATGGAAGTACAGATGTGGGTGCAATGAGGACAGAGCGAACAGCCTTGGAAATGTCTTACTGAGTCGTCTGCACGACTAGAAACAAGATAAGGGAGAAAGCTGTTTCTGAAGCAAAAGCTGATAGAGGTTGTTGTTTTTTTTAAAAAAAAGCTTTTCTGCAGACAAAAGATACTGAGGACAGAATAAGTCACATGCAGGGAAAGTTAGCTATCTGTGATCATTCTACTCTGTGTTTTAAAGGGATTTAAGTGGAAATTAACAGCTTAAGTTGACTGCATTTGTTTAATAAGCTGTTTTTGTCACATTTTCAGTCAAGTTCTTGACCTTCATGACACGGCATATGCCAATGAGGACAAGACCATATTATAAACATTCACTACAGGGGGGGGCAAGCAACCAAACCCACAATGATGTCATGCTTTTGGTAGTTGGTGAAGTGAGTCTGCAGAGGAGATGACCTAATTTCCTGTGTGGTCACGATCAAGGAAAGGGAGTTTTGGGGACTTTTCTGTCGCCCTACAGTGGATGGTGTAATTACGATTACACGAAAAACAACGTGATGCATGTTTACACTTTGACATCACTAAGAATTATACAAAAATAAAGTTTCAACCACTTCAATTTTCTCTCTTTTGTGTGTTAAATGTTGGATTTTTTAATGTCAAAGCTGACTTGCAAATGTGCTCCTGTAAAGGCTGTAGAGATAAATTTATGCAGAGTAGCGTTCATACATGTCAGAGCTGTAACCTACAGAACATGACATCAATACACGGGATTTCATGGTCACATTTTATGCGTGTCATAAAAAATAACACCCCTGAGCCTCCTTGTATGCTCTGGTTGTTGCAGAATCATTAGCCACATCAAACCAGTTCACGCCACACATGGTCATGACTTCATGGCTCATTTTGCACGCTGTCCCTTGAATGATTTGGCTCATTGTTTGTCTGCTCAGTGTCTCTGAATAAGCATGAGCCCCGCCCCTCTCCACAAGCAGCACCACCACTACGTCTGGTAGCACAACTGGTGTGAGATCAAAAGGCGTCTCGTAAACAATCCATGAAAAGGGTTATGTTACGGATGACACCATCACTTAATTACAGTGTCTTTTACACAAAAATGAGCTCTGCTTGTTGCTGCCATGAAAGGATATATTCGACCATGGCTGCAGATGATGCCTGCGTTTACTGGGCTACATTTGATTTTAGCCACCACCGTAGCAGGAAGTTCTTCACAAAACATAGGTCTTTCCACTGCTGTTGTTTCATTTGATGCGAGAAAGCTCTTAAATCACAAGTTTGATTCAAACACCGAATGAGGATTAGGATTAACCCCTGAGGCCATATGCATTATCTGACCTTTGACCTTGTTTGTTTGACTTTGAACCCATTGTATAGCATGACATCCGAAACCTCATAGGTCTGAGATAATAGCTTACAAACTTACACAAAAATAAATTAAACACTTGAGTGTCACAGCTGTGTTCAACACTCAGCTGACCTTTGTCTTCCATGTGTGCTGTTCCTGTGTCGCAAACTGCTGTGATGAAGAATACACTCTTGTTTTGTTGAAGAGACTGTTGCTTGGGACTCAGCCCTGATGCAGCCTGATCACATAACCATGACAAACCACTTCTTTCTGCAGATCAGAGTACGATACAGTGTATTGTAAATCAGCCTATTCATGGTAATATGTCCATAAATCATTTGAGACTGTGACAAACACCCTAGAGACAAAACATCAACAAAACTGACTGTAAGGGTTAGAAATCTTCAATCAATCCTTTGTGTCATATTGTTGATCTTTGTAGTAAGTAGTTGCTAATAAAGCACAAAACAATAAGGCTAAAAGCTTGATTTTTTTCAACCCTGTCAACAAAAAAACTTACCTCTCATGTCTTTGCTGTTTTGTACTGTATCTGTATGTTTTGAACTTATTACATCTAACCCTGACTGACAGAAAAGGTTAGGCGCAATAAAGATGACCATATAGTAATTATAAAACCTGCCAATGAGTGTCTCATAAGTTTTTCAAGGTACAATAAAGGTACAAATCTTGATTTTCGCCTGTTTCACAACCAGACATAAACAGAGGAGCTTTATAAGCCTTGTGCCCCCAACATTATTCCCTACTTATTACCAGCTTTGTTAAAGCTCTTATAAAGAGTTTTTTGATGTGTATGAAATAGACTGAAATTCATAAACAAAAGTAAACATAACTTTTAGCAAAAGACATAAGATTTTTATATCCTAATTTCAATGCTTGGAACCAGTGTAAGAGGGTGGGTGTCAGCCTTGCAGCTAAAGAAACAGCCTGATTTTAATATTTTCATATAGATTATTCTCAATAAATTATAGACTTGACCGTTACAAGACAGCAAAATGAGATGTTTTTTTTGGCAAACATCACTACATAATCATGCAGAATACAAGATAAAGACTGCTTTCTTCACAATTAACAAAAACTGAAAATTCTTCTTTCTTTAAATACTTAATTTTGATTCATCAATGCCCTTTGGCAACAGGTTGTTATTTCACAAACACTGATCCTACACATCTAATCAAGTTATACAGCTAGAAGGCTCCCGGCACATTTTACTCCTAATGTTTACACCATGGCAAAAAGTTAGCTTCAATCAGAATGCTTCACTGGTTTTTAAGATGGAGAGTGTTTTTATTTATTTCTTTATTTTTTATTTATTTCATTCTATTATCTTTCAGAGAGCACAAAACTTTACATTATTAGATAATGGGGGATCAATAACCAAGGACAAAAGGAAAACAAGATAAGGTAAACAGCAAATCAGGGACATCTATCAAATTAAAGAAACATAATATGGAGTTCTCATTTTATGTACCAGTTTAAGACACCACATAAACAATTATATTATTATTATTCAATTATACACAACTAAAGTAAATGACTTTGATGTATATTCCTCCCATCAGAATTTTCTGGTGCCATAAGATGCCACTATTGTACTTTTTTTTCATTAAACTTAAAGCAAAACACAACTTCTTTTCTTTTATGAAACAAGTTGTTGTGGGGGAGCCCTGACGAGCCGGTCACCAAGTGCAGCAGAAAATTTATGATTATTACTTTATGGAAATCCAATCAGACCAAGATGCTGAGGCAGAAGAACTACTGCGTCTGCGGTGTCCATACAAGATACACAAGAACTCTGATTGCATTTCCATTAAGTAATAATCAAAAATGTTCTTCCTTGAGCTGCGAAACTCCGCTGTACTCAGAGATCAACTTGCCACAAACACGCGGCTGCTGGAAAACAGTGAGATAGTTGTGTTTGGTCTCTTTGCTAAAGAAACGTGGCAAGGATAAAAAGATGTTTGATGGCTAGTACTATGGCTGGGACCCTATCTGTTGATGAAGTTAGGTGCTGTTCTGAGCATTATTTGTGGTTATAGAGTGGCTTTTCGGTTGAGGTTTCTGTGTGGAGACGCAGACCACTGTGTGTTGCTATTGTGTGGTCATTGCTGAAGTTGGTATGACTAGAGAAGCAAGCAATCTGCAACATTCATCTACCAAGGGGTTGTCTAACTTGGTGTGTGTGTTTTGACCATAATTTAAATTTACGTCGGATTGTCCCTTTAAGCCTTCAACTCATTTCAAAGTAACTGACTAGGAATAAAACAGCCTCTCATGCATTGTTCTCCAACCCCCCAAAAGTTGCCGGTCTGTTATGAATCATCCATTTCTTTCAGACATAATTTGAACTGACCCTTTGGGGTTATTTTTAGATCTCTAATAAGTTTGTCCTGATGCTCAGACGGGGCAGCCACATTCCCAGAAGTGAGCCTCATCTGACAGGACTGGACATGAAAGAGTGCCACAACATCCAAAATGCTGAGCTTTTTTCCCCTGAAAAGCCCAACAGGTTTTCACTGGGATTTTTTAGGAGCTCTGACTTTGAAGTCCTAACCCAGATTTAGAAGGGGAAGTGAATGTTTTCATGGGGGAAAGTCAAGCAAGAGGAATGCGGATGGACAGAAATAGCCGCCCAAACTTTCTCTTCTCTTTCAGGTGGGTGGACGGGGCTTTGGGGTCAGCAATAGAAGCAAACAATGACATCAGGATCACCTCCCACGCATATGTCCACACACACATTTCAGTGCTCCTCCTGTGGTGATTGAGGCGCCGACACATCAAGATTAAGTGATGTCATCCCCTAAGCAGCTCCTCTGTGGTCTCCCTCTGGGACCTCATGACCCCACAGGAGCCACCTGCAGTTCATAAACACCAGCCACGAGCTTGTCACAGGGGGTTCAAAGGAAAAGACACACCCCAGATGGCCAGCAATCGGTGTCAAAGGACTCACATGCAGTGCAACACAGCATTCATAGTCCATGTTGTCAGCCTGGTCAGGGGAAATCCAGCTCAGGAGTGGCAAATACTTTGTTCACAGGCGGCTGATACAAACAGGGTCACTGAGTACAACAAGACCTTTAAAAACTATGGCTATAGGACCTGATAGTATTGTGGTAGTTAGTTTACAGACGTTATTTTGATTAGATTAAATAGATAGATAGATAGATAGATAGATGGATAGATAGATAGATAGATAGATAGATAGATAGATAGATAGATAGATAGATAGATAGATAGATAGATAGATAGATAGATAGATAGACTTTATTGATCCCAAACTGGGAAATTCACAAATTGATCTTTAATTAAATAATTTGACATAGGGAATATATATTACTATGATTTCTTAAGAAGACTGATAATACTTACATATTTCCAGAGAAAATATTAGTTTACTGTTGAAAAATGTTAGCTTGTTCTGTCCACAGGAATCAAGATCCCTTTCGAAGCATCTCTAGTACACACTTACTGCCATTTATCACAGTGTTTCATTACATCAAATCAGGCTTTTCTGTGTCATGGATCAGCAATTGATTGACCCCCATATTACACATGCACTCTTGACATTTTTAAAATTATGTTCAGACATGAAAGTCTTGACATTTTCTGCAATTTACCTTGAACATTAACACAAATACCAGATCTTTTACCCTGATGCTACTCAAACTTTTTCCTTCCACCCTCCTCACAAAATTTCTGCAGGAGGTTGGGGATGAGTAAATGCACAAATGTAGATGGTAAAAGTCTGAGAAAATCACCTCAAGTGGCAGTGTTCATATCATGCGACCAGTGTATTTAAATGCCAATTAAGTAATCCATGTAATCTGACTTCTTACTCTTTTCAACTCACAAGCTCTTATCTAGTCTTGTATTGTCACTATAATTATGTCCGGTTACAGTTTGGATTTGGGGGGCGAGCTCCTCAAATTTTCAGGAATACAGAAGTGAAAGGAAATGCAAGTTTCCCACTTCAAATCTACAAGTCTGTTTAACTTGCCAGCCTCAAATACTAAAAGTAAAACATACTGGAACAGTCTTCAAAGTAGAGAGCATCCATAAACAGGATGAACAAGTTAAGTGAGATACACAGCAATTTCTTGATAAGATTAACTTAGATACATGGGTATATACTTACTTAAGGGTATGTGTTGTCATGGACCGAGAAAGTATGCATTAAAACCTTTACACTGCACAATGTGTTATCTGTGCTTGTATGTTTGCATTCCCTAACTGAGTGATTTCTTATCTGTTTTCATAGATTCAGAGCATTTCAACCAGAGAGTTGGAGTAACATTTTATTTATTCATAAGAGCTTGAAAAATTTAAAACTTCAGGATGGCAGGCTAATTGAGGAACTCATGGCCCGTGTAAACAGTGCCCTCACTTTCTCAGAGGCCATAAAGTCTGTAACTGATAACTTCAACATCTCTTTCCCCAACCCTGAAGGTCACAGCTTTATTACTTTATGGTAAATTATCAATATGATGACCACTTAAAACTCCAGTCTGGTATAAATGTCTTACCCTGAACCAGTCTTAACTATATTTATTGATTTTATGACAATGAATGAAGTGAAATGTTAATACTTTTTCAGATAACGTTGACAGAAAGCACCGTTTTACTGTGTTCCCTGACTGTAATCGATTACCTATAAGCTCCTTTCAGCAGATCAGCACCTGTGATGCTATTTATCAATGAGGAACTGAGCGCATGAATCTGAGCGCAGGACTATTAAGTATTGATGTAGCAGACAGACATCTCAGGTAGCAGAGAATCTCTCCACATCTTAATTAGAGTTTCTTTCATGCATCCAGTGTTGAAATCAGCCCAGGGGTGATCCAAACAGGCCGTCTCCTGTACAGACTCCAATGCGTGTCTAATGAGTCCATCATCCTGACAGCACGCTGTCCTGCGGGGGCCTCCATCATGATTACCCTGGTCTCACAGATGAATGTTCTTGGATTGAGAATGCCATCTGTCACTTCATGCCAGTGTGAGTTAACTAAAAAGGGGTGCGGGGTACATCATGTGCACACCTGTTTGTTGTTTCTGCTTCCAAATCACGTGACACTTCTTTTTCATTTCCACCATCTTTCCAACAAGTCTGATGTGAGCTACAGTTAAGGTCAGATCCCGTGAAATTGAAGCCCCCATACGGCAAAAGCCACCAGGATATGAATGATTTACTGCAGCCATACCTCAAAAGCACATGCCGTATATTAAAGGTTCAATAATTGATGCCACATCCCGTTAAGCATCAACGCAATTTTCTCACATCAGGTGAAGCAATCAAACTGAAAATGATGTATATCAACTTAACTTTGCATCTCAGGACTGAAAAAGGCCCCCCAAGGAGACGCAATGAAGTGAAATTACTCTGCTAATGTAAAAAGGCTGTTGCGAGCTACACATCTCTAACCTCTCCTGCACTCGTAGCACTTCACGCTGAATGGTTTTAACTCTCACATTCTGTCAACACTTGACAAAAAAAGCCATCTCCTTTCACTCGGAGTACAGTCAATATTTTCAGTGCGCCAGTTTTCTCTTTGTGCGTTGAATACTGGGAGTGAAGATGGGAGGCTTTTCATCAGACGACTGCTGGCATGTAAACATCCCATTACATGTCGTCATTCAGTTATTTACTTTGATCTGGCTCTATGTACAGGTGCAGAGCTCTCTACAGAGGTGAGAAATCTAAAAACCAGGTCAAATTAGACGAATAAAACAGAGGGTGTGTGGGAGTAAGGGTGTTTGATTTGCCAAATGTGATTAAAGAAGCACTCTTTAGATTTCTGGCACCACAACACAAATACATGAGCATGAAAAACTATTGTTCTTTTCTGAAGAAAGCTCATCCTTCAGTTTGTTATTTAATACAGTCTGTCACTGGTGAAAAGCTGAGGATGCAAGTGCAAGACTTAATACATAATATAAAACATGTTAAAGCTCCAATAAGGAGTTTTGTTGATCATAACGAAATGGATGGAAATTAATATTAATGCCTTGTAATGGTACAAAAGCAAATAAGACCACCAGAGACAAGATTAAGAATGTTTATATCCTTGTTTTTAATGTCCGAAACTCTGTAAGGGGGTAGGGGTCAGCTGTCAACGAAAGAAACAGTCCTGATTTGACCATTTCCATATCAGATATTCACAATAAATTATCTGTTTTATTGTTAAAAGTCAGCAGGATGTCAAGACTGCTGTGTTCACTGGGGTGCACAAGTATTGACACCAACCAAAAGTCACTAACTGGAGCTTTAAAGACCTACTCTGATGAAAATCATGTTTTTTCTTGTTGTCTAAATGTTCATATGGCAGAAAAATAAGTATGAAGTTGCATATCTGAGTAATTCTGCATTCCTATCGCGGTGAATCTCTGGCAGACTCAAACAGCACGATTCAGACACATTGAGATTTCCTACATAGCAAATCCAAGCTCCGCCTCCAGGGCCCCGCTATGCAGGCCAGGCTTGGAGAAATAAAGAGGATGATCATGGAACAAGTGTGTGTGTTAGCAGAACGCAATAATCATAAGAAAGATAATCAGGAAATTAACTTTCATTATGTCTCCTAAGACATTAGTGTCTGAGAGCTGAATAGCTCCTATGTTACCTGCTTCTTCTTCTACACCTACAAAGTTAGGCTACAATCTAGCATGAAGAGGAGTGTGCAGAGTAGCAATGTCTCTGCCCACGACTCAGAGGCGACTTGCTTATGAGCTCTGCAGAGGAAAAGCCCTTAAAAATGACACAGGTAACGTAGTTTTGTCAAAAAACTCATAATCACAATTTAAAGACCACTGAGAACACTTTAAGTTGTAAAACAAAAACGATCAGAGTGAGACTTTAAAGACTTCATCTGGGCTCAGCTGTTAAAATTAGCACACTCTGGATTAATATCAGAGGTTCATAAACTTCCAGACTGTGAATGTGTGCAGAGATCATAACAAACAGAGCAGGAATACATCTGCAAAGTAGCGGGGATTCAGAATACAGCTCCGAAAAGTTGCAACAGCTGGTGAAATCCTTGGTCTACTTCATTAAAGGGTGCATTTATAAGTCCTGCAGGTTTAGTACTTATGTCATTAATTGCTGTAGCTTTGGGTTGTCTCTGCAGTTCTAAAATGCCTCTTAAAAAGACACAATTACACACAGCTATTACTCTGTCGCTAATGGTAGCTGTAGGTACTGTTTTGTTGCAATAATGACTTTTCAGGTGACCTATAAGCTTTTCTGTGTTCAAACTTTAGGACTTCTTCCATCTTTTTGGAACACTTGGGGCGCGTGTTTTTACCATTGCAATCATGTTATTGTAGTCTGAAAAGTGAAATACAAACACATCAGTGGTGCGACTGGTCTCCCTCCCTCTGCACAATGGCTTATTGAATGTGCCACCACTGTGTCAGATTAAGAGGGTTTTGTTACTGGCAAATGAAACAACTATTATCTGCTGTTTGTAAGTCTATGAACGTAATAATAATAATAATAATAATAATAATAATAATAATACTAATAATAATAATAATAAGAAGAAATATATGCTTCTATCTTTGGCCCATATCTGGTCTTTTTTTGTCAACAGGGTGATATAGCCAGGTTAAAAAAAGAAGCAGCTTTGTGACACTGGAAACTCTGAATTTATAATCCACAGAGCCAGTTTTTCATCCTTTGTTGTGCACCCTTTACTTCTTGATCCTGCCTTTTTTGTGTGTTTTTGCATCATTCAGTGCTGCTCCCTTGTGCGTTCACTGCATATAAACATTTCCAAATACAGCACACACTTCCTGATGTTAACCTTTTGGTTGGACTTTCTCGTGACTTAGCTCAGTTATGTGCTTATATTGATTCTATCTGCGGTGGTTATTGTCTAGGTTTGAAAACTTACCAAATCCCCTGCCTACTTTTCACAAACTGTGGATAATATGCTTCCTATTGACTTAAGAATAGACTAATCCTTTTAAATGTATACTTGTTAACAATCTAAAAAAAATCATAAATCCAGCATTTTCACATCCACATTGTTTTTTTGTTTTTTTTTCATAGAGAAATGAATATTTTTACCGCGTGTTGCACTTCCACTGTGTTGTGCTGCCACGCTGCCTTGTTATTGTTCATGTTCCCTTTCCTGCACACATTGGTGGACAGTTGTTCTTTCTTCAGCTGCAACATGTGCTCTGGTTTCTGCTCAACTTCCTCTAGGTGTGAAGGGAAGCCTTCTGCGCTTTAACCCGTGATTCAAGTGTGTGACATCTGAAAAAAAGCAATCATATGATAAGGCAGATGCTTATGGTTTTCGAAAGCTCTTTTTGCCCAGATACAGCTCCAGTGTGTGTGCGTGTAGTGAGTGTGTGTGTATGTGGCGATGTGGGTGGGGGGTGGGAACTTGTTTACAGCTCACACACGCTGCTTTGAGTCCTCTCGACAGGGGAAGAAAGACAGCGTATAGCAGAACTTGGCAGAGCGAAAGTGCAGTGGTGAGTTTTAAGGGATAAAAATACTGCCGGTGAGCAGCCTGGAGCTCAGCAGAGAGACTAGAGGTACAACAGCCTTTAAGCTTTGAAGCATCACTATCTGTGGCAATCAGCCCAGTGCGCTCAAGTAGGTTAAACCAAATCACCATAATATGCAAATTCCCTGGATTAAACTTTCCAGAGAGTAAAGTTGAACCATATAGCAGTGTTTGTGTTTTTGCACAGGTTTCTTCTCTCTGAATGCACAGTTTCTTCCTCCAAAATAAAGCTTCCAAGAGCCTAAGAGTTATAATGCATTATATAATACATTTCTGGAAAGAAAAAAGGGGCTTCTGTGAAGTCAGGGAAACCTTAAATGAGCAGATCCTCAGGGCGAAGAGCTCAGCGAGGGACCCAGTGCCAACCAGCCCTGCAGCCTGCAGCTCCATGCTTGATTGGTCTCAGTGGGAAACCAGAAGAGAGGGCAGAAATCCCATCTACACACACATGCATGCACACAGCCTGCAAAGATATGTATGTCATACACATGCTGCCACATGAACTCGCTTATTGTGATGTAAACAAATGCTCCGACAACAGGAAAACACAACCTGACATCTGAAAAAAAATTCTAGTTAAAAGCGCAGAAAAACGCACAGACACCCACGTTGTACACCCACTTACACCCACACACATTAAGAGTCTTACAGCACGGGAGGGGGGGCTGGGTTCACAGCCTGCAAGCTATTCAAAAGCTAATTCTTCTGCACTGATCCTGGCCAGCCACCTGCACTGATGAGGAGGGGAGGAGGGGAAGAAAAGGAGGAGGGAGGGAGGGAGGGAGGGAGGGAGGAGGAGGTAGCAGTAGAAGAATGACATCACCTTCCCTGAAATGTCACCATTATCTCAAGCCTCAGCTTAGCCGTCTACAAGGGTGACATCATCCTCTCTTTGCCCCTCCCCCCTCTGTTTCTGCATGAGGTTGTGTGCGGTGAGAGAGGGAGGATGTTTGTTTGTGTGCATGTGCGTGAAGGCGTGTGAGTGACAGAGCAAGTGTGTATGCGTGTGTGCGTGCAGGAGAGCGCTTTGAAAAGAAGCATGAGTGGATGTTTGTCTGCGCTGTCTCTTCCCTGCCTTTTAACTGACAGCAGAACGGCGCACTTTAATGACACTTTAATTCTATTTACCTCATTTAGTGTTGACACAGCTACATTTAAAGTGAAACTCTGGCATAGACGCAAGTCAGTTTAAAGGAGCACGTTGCTTTGCATGTTAATTTGCAAATATATAGAATCATGACTGTGTGAATCATGTAAATCATACATATGAAGTCACACTCGGGAGTAATTGAACAAATGTCAGTGAGTCATTTCATGCAAATAATAAAATTTGTATCTTTTCCAGCTTTTTTCTACCTTTGTTGATAAGATAGGAGACAAAGCATTTTTAGTAACAGTCTCCTGCTGTAGATTTGCACCCAGCCAATGCCAGTAAGAACTGCCAAGATGATGTCAAAGACCATGCTGAGAGAAAACCGCCTTGTCTTTACAGACATGATCAAAACAAGAATAAAATGCAACAATGGTAATCAGTGAATTTGCAAATCTTAAGGAGTTCTACTGAGAGTTAATTTATCAAATAAAATCAATTATTATTTACAACTTTAAAGCAAATTTCTGATCTTTTCACTGTTTAAGATTCAATTTTAAGATATTACCATGATAGAATAGAGTTCAATGTTATTATCTTTGCAGAACTTGAACCATAGACTGTACAAAAATCATGGACAGAACAACAGCTACCCCAAATGAAGCCAAAACTTTAAAGCTCTTCTTGGTGGACAGCTGCCTCCTCCATTATGACAGATGGGACATGGGCCAAGCTTAAGTACATTTACAGGCACAGCTAAATTGAACTGCGGTCATAGGCTACAGTCCCTGTCCCAGTTTACATGCACCCGGCAAAAATAGAATTATTGACAGAACAGTGTCCTTGCAACGCATTTCTACATAATATAATGTTTTTTAACTACAAAAGTGGAGTGGAGGTCCTTGCAAAGGAGAAACAGACTACAGATAGACTGATTAATTGTTAGGCCGATATTTAACCCAATTAATGGCCTTTTGATGAAATCGGCATTATACCAGCAACAGCCCTCAAGTAGGGAAACCAAACGTCCTTTTACCCAGACAAGTCCTCTTTTTTAACTTGTTCGGCTTTGTCCGGGGGAGTTTATAAAATTCTTCAAATGTCCAGGGTTCGTATGGAAGTTTTGAGTTTACTACTATTAGGCCTGCTGACTGTAATCACATTAAATTAATTTTACATTGTCCATAATTACTCATATCCTAACCCTGGAAACTGAGTTCATTTTGTTTCACCAATACATGAGCTGTTGTTGCTGTTGCTGTTGTTTTAATGTTGCGGCTGTCCCCTGTCTCTCTCTCGCTCATCCTCGTTCTCTACTCTCTCTCCCTCCTTCTATCTTGTTCTCTTTCTCTCCCCCTGCCCTCTCCCACTTCTCTCTCTCTCTCTCTCTCTCTCTCCCTCTCCTCTCTCTCTCCCATCTCTCTGTATTCCTCCCCAACCCAGCAGCGGCATGGTGGCTGTCTGGCATGAGTCTGGTCCTGCTCAAGGTTTCTGCCTGTTAAAAGGAAGTTTTTACTTGCCACTGTTACTCATGTTGGATGAGATGGGCCAAATCCCATCTTAGGTTGGGTCTTGATTATTCATCAAACAATGAGCGTGGTCTAGACCTGCTCTTTTCTTTGGGAAGCGTCTTTGGATGACGACTGTTGTGAATTGGCACTATATAAATAAAATTTGATTGATTGATTTGGGTTTGTCGCATGGACTTACTGAGTTAGAAGCGCGAAAAAAACACTCGATCCAACCCGAAAAACTTTCAAAATTTACGACGCACGACTCCATGACTCTGCCCCTGCATATCCGTGATTCAGAATATGGTCACCCTACCTCAAGGCTGATAAAAACATGGTCTTTTCTAAATGAAATATGCATGTTAGCATGTCATCTTAAATCTAAAACAGTTGTGAGCTAGTGTCTCACATACATTCTCCCGTTATCAGTGATTTGATTAGAGGAGGGACTGTGTTATCAGCCCATGTTTCCATCTGCCAGATCGCCTCTGTGCATGCCTGAGCTCAGTTTAATTTATCAGCGCCCATGGAGGAGGTATTTTGGTGGTATTACTTCTTACAATGGGAGGAGTGGAAGGCGCACCCTCCATATTAATATACAGTCAATGGCTGTTACTATTCAAATAAATCCAGATGCAATGTCACCATCATCATACATAATCTACACACCTCGCCGTTGACAGTTTAAGCTACCATTTCTCAGGCTACTTATAAGTAGCAGGAACTTAATAATACAAGGGAGCTGGTGATTTACAAGTTTTGGACACAGATGCTCGCAAGCAGCTCACAAATTACCCCCCACCCATCGTTCCTCCTCTCCAGTCCTCATCACGCGTCCTAGAGGAGCACTGTGAGTTCTGACCTCTGTCATGTCATTACACTATCTGATGTCCCGAGCAGCTGGCAGTCGTAAAATCCACCGAAGCATGCCAAGCGTGCCATCACTGCCCTCAGTACGTGTCCCAACACTCCCCAAATACCCCTGCACTGATGACAGCCCCGCAAATGCCTCGTTAAGACCAAGTCAGAGGGGAGTGACAGGTAAATGTGTCAACTTACATGACTAATTGGAAATAAAAAAGGTATTAGATCTGGATTTTTGCCACGTCAGTGCCTAAATGTTCAATTTTATACAGTTTACCAACTCAAATGCCCTAATATGAATCAACCCTGATATGAAGTGCTGGAACTTTCTTTAAACTGAAAGTTATACCACACCGAAAATAACCTCACATATATAACAGGTGTATGACCTAGAATATAGACCTAATTTCACAAAAGTGTTTCCCCCTGGTACGTACAAAATTAACCCTATATTCACTTTGAAGAATGTACTGAATGTCTAACTTCATTCAAAAAACTGACAAAAAGCTCACATTCCTCACAGCAGCTTTAAAGCTCTTAATTGAACTGAAACAGATCAAAAAGTCGAGCTAATGCTGATGAATCTGAATTTCCCAAAAAGTCCTGTGAGGAGTTTTTAGCAGGTTATGAAAAAGATCGGAAACACTGTCACTGAAAACAAGACCAGCAGCAAATAGACTGACCGTTTCTTGAAGTGATTTATGATGCCCAAGCTTCAAGAAGATATAAATAATGATTGCGGGTATCCCCTTTATTCAGTTGTTTGCTTGTGTATTGTGCAGCCAGTGTCAGTAAATCATTGGTTTTATGTTCTGAATTTCCACAGTTAATAAAAGATTTCAGATGATTTTTAAGAGATATGTTTGTCGGACAGACTTCTTCATTGTGTCGCACAGAACACGTATTTCATCATCAGGATGACCCTAACCAAAATTTCATAAAGCTGTAAAGAGTGTTTACAGTAGCTTTGGTTTGTGGTGCAGACTTCATCATCAATGTGTCACTAGAGAAAAATTGAAGCTAGTTGACTTTAACTCCGTTCGACAACCATTTATACGGTTTGTAGCGAGAACAGACAATTGAGTGTCAAGTAATGCCAACAAGAGGCCACCACGGGTCATTTGTAACATTTGTAAGGAAAAGCTGTAATATGAAGAAGAGAGGAAAGAGTACAGGCAGCTGGGAAGAAGTGCTGGTATGTCCAACTAGTCCCAGTATACCAAGGAGTTACATTCAAGGCTGATTTACGCTCCACATTAGATATGCATACAGACACAGCTGGACACTGTTTATTTTCTCTGTATTTTTCGCACATTTTCCACAAGCCTGGTGATATGGACCAAACATTGTACTTCCACTGAAAACGATGATGGCAGGAAAGCCAATAGTTCACACCGTTGATTGTGTACAGCATAAAACTTCTTGTCCTCATTCAAACTTTTGAGTTTGAGCAGCATCACCTGGAAGACTTATAGCTTCAAGCTCCACTTGTGAACCTTTAGTTTTTTGTCAATTTTGGCCCCTCCCATAAACAAAGTATTGTTTGCTTATCTTGTCCTCTATGCTAAAGTAAAAAAATCATACCAGTCTGGCTTCTGACAGCTAAATTTACCTTTAATTTGTTTTTAATGTGAGGAATATAAAAAAAATGTGGTTTTTAGTTTTTTATTTAGCTGCTTGACTGATACCTACCCCTGCACCAGTTTCAGGTATTAAAAGTTGTAATAATAAAGTCATCAACCTTGGTGCTGATAATCTTGTTTGCTTTTGGAAATCATGTAAAGGCACCAATATGAATTTCAGTCTATTTCATTTAATTCAAAAACTCCTCATTGAAGCTTAAATGATATTAATGCTTCATTTTTGCACACTTCAAATAAGCAGTACCACTTGTTTTAAGTGTCTTTGTATTGAGCTGTCATTGGGTTTTAACAGCTGTATTTTAGTTTTCGATAGGTTTTTATTTATAAGGAAATTGATTCATCCGATTTGCCTTAATATATTCTTTATAAACTGGTTCAGAAGATGAAATGTGATATCACCTTAGATTAATTGCCTCATTTCTGTGATAATGACATTACAAAAACTGCCCTCTCTTCTCGTTTTGTTTTGTTTGGAGTTGTAACGTGTTAGGGTTAAACCCCTTAACCTATAATCAGCCTATTAATGAAAAAAGATCTTTCTTTCAACACCCAGTTTCCACCTTATTTGAGAGTCAGTGTGAATATTGAAGTCGCTCTTTGTAATGGTATCCAACCTGTGCTGTTTACCAGTCTAACCTGTCTTTAACGACCTGCTGTTAAACGGCCACCACAGTGACCTTTATACTTCTTCCTGCAGGAGGTTTAATTGTATATCATTTCAAACAGCAGGTCTCCATTCACAGTCCCTCTTTAAGGACACACACGGGATATTCTTGAGCAGTTCGTCTTGTTTGCCGAGCTGTAACACGGGCCCCCCTCGCTGATTCTCACCTCTATTGTAATGCAGGCCAGGTTTATAATCTGCTCCCAGCCTGGGCCACTTCACACCTCGGTGAGCACTGCGGACCCCCGCTGAGTCTGGATCCATTGACCACCCCTTTTTTTTATGACACACACTCCCACACACCCACAGATAAACACTAGAGATCTAGAGATCTACACACCTGCTGCCCAAACCAAATAACTCCCCTGTTTTTCCTCTCTTTGTCTTGGAGGTGTCCGTTCATCGAGTCAAAAGGTGAACAAATAGAGAAGCCATTACTCACTTTAGTGATGTCAACAGTGTTTTGACCTGAGAGGAATGTGTGCTTAATGACCATCAGGGGGAAAGATAAATATTCCAGACTTTATTAAACAGGCTGAAGGTGGAGCAAAGATTTCTATAAGGAGCCGAGGAGGAGGTGAGGGGGAGCAGACCTTAAAGTTCAAAGCATACCGTGTTGGATATTTGCACAGCAAGCTTTCAGGGTGGGGTCTGCGGTCATTAGGGCGGGATGCTTGGACAGGGGCAGGAGACATAAGAGGTTTTGTCCCTCATAAAAGACAAGAATCCAAAAATAGGCTGAGTGATGTCAAAATGGTTTTACTGAAAAATGTCTCCGGGAGGTTTAAAGTAATATTTGCTCTTCTTAAAGTGAACGCCTTCTTGTGCTTTGGGAAAGAACTGTCACACTGATGGGACAGAAACATCCATGAATACTATTCATGTTTTTTTTATTTTAAACCATATGTAATAAAGCATAAGAAAATTAGACTTTTGGGCAGAAAAATAAATATAAAACGGTACATCTTTTTTGGGGGCGTACACTTGCTATCTTTTAAGTGCTTTAATTCCAAGGACAAGACTGCACAGATTTAAAAGCAATTACAGGTCAATTAAGTCATTAAAAAGATCTAAATACAGTTTTAAGATAAATGACTTTCAGATAGAAAGATGCGTTTGTTGACTGATGTCAAATATAGCTTCACAGACTAAAAGCATCCTTACAAACATTAGGATGATTACAAAGCACGATGCAATCTGCTTTATAACATTATGCGTATTGTTAACTAAATTCAATTTCTGCCAGCTCATACATTAAAATGTTACTTTTGAATAAACAAATCAGTGATTTACAAACCTTTGTAAAACACTTTTAAATTGTATGATTTCTTATAGTTAAAAAAATCCTGATACACTGTGCTGGTGATGTATTTAGGAGCCAAAGTGTGCACAAGAGCAGTCTAGTAAATATCTAATTAAATGGACTGACTCAGAAACATGGACACTTGTTATATGTGTTGTTATTTGTTTTTTTTGTAATTAAAAAAAAAAAAAAAGAGCAACAATAAAGAACTGTTTTCCACTGAAGACACCGCACAAACTGTCCCTGTTTATCATCTTATAGTTTCACTATTTGTCATCCTTTCATCAAGTCACACCCCCACAGAAGAATAAAAACAGTGAATCATATAACCAGCCTCTTATCTGTCACAACATATCTGGGACTCGTCCCTCAACACCTCAGAGTCCCCGGAGAAGAGGAAAGAGATACTGCATGAGCATGCTGCTCGGACACCTGTGTGCATCCAGTTTATATTTCTCTTTCCAGGGAGGAGGCACCCATGGGCACTAATGCAGCAGGGAGGGGGATGTGATGGTGATGATTTAGTATTTTCAGGGCAGGCGGGATCTTAAACAGTCAGTGTTAATGATCTTACAGAGCTTGGTGAACAGTGAAACCATTGTAACTGCTGAGACTCACCATCTGCAGAGTCCGTCTCTGCTACTGTCTTAGTGTATACGAACCCGAGCTGGACGGCACCTGTTGTGGATTCTTGCCCTTGACAGCACCCGGGTCTGCTGGGTGCTGGTGGGTGCGGTTTGGTCATGTTCTGACCCAGACTTGAACTCCCTCACAGCTGTCACTGTTCCACACAGCAATGCCAAACCCTGCGGCACAGAGAACAGAACTGGATGACACGGGATGGAGGACTGAGCACATAAAAAGATATCACTAATGAGTCCTATGACATCTGCATTTTAATAGGAGAAAATCAATTGGTAATGTCAATGTACGCTGAACAGGCAGCATGTTTATGGAAAATATGTTCTCATCCAGATACAAATGACTCTCAGATCTTAAATTTTGGCCCTAGTCTTTACTTTCAAACTTATGCTGAAGTTTATTGTTTTCGTTGTTGTATTTCTACATCATAACGTTAAATAACATAATATAACAGGAGAAAACACTGCGTTGAACTTTTCAGCATGTGTGTAGATCATAACTTTAAAAAACTGAAGCTTCATGCATCAATTAGTCTTTAACATCAAACATTAAATGATTAAGCTGTGTCTAAATCAGCCACATTCAGCGGCTGATTTAATATGATAAACATGAGTTAGTGATAAAAACACAATCGAATCACTATTTGAAATAACAACGTGACAGGCTGTATAGAAACACATTATATTGAATAAAATACAAAGGCAACCTAGGCAGCTGTGCAATAAAATAAAAAGTATACATTTTGATAAAAAAAAAGTATTTTATTAGTTGATTACATTCAATCATTTTTGGGCCTTGAAAAACAATAACAGATCAAATAAAATAATTTCAAAACTTCAAAAACAGAAAGTTTTTTTTTCAAGCATGTTAGAAATTAATGCTTTAGCAATATGAGTTTAGCAAACAAGTGCCAAATACTCATAGGCTACATGTATTTAGGCTTGCTATCGTTGGAGAAAATAACAATTATTTGCTCTTTAATATGTTTGGATATGCTATTTGTAACGCTCAGAACTCATAATTGTGCTTATTTATCTTTTATTACTACATAAAGTCGACTGTTGAAACGAAGTTGGGCTTTACAAGCCCGTGCTGCCTTTCTTTAGCTTGAGGCGCCCTCTGCTGGTCATGCTGCGATGTTACATATTGAAGCGCTACAAACAGGTTAAAGTGAGGGCGGAGGAATGGAGTTAAGACTAATTTTAATATGCTCATAAGGTCATGTTACTAAATATATGGGGTGGAAATATGAGCTGTAATGTGTTTAAAATATGATAATGTGAAAACTTGTGCGACAAGCAAAAGTTTTCACATTATCACCACGTCTGACCGTTACTACTACCGCGAGACTCTCCAGACATGGACAACGAGCACAGAAAGGTAAGTAATATGTTTGCATGACCTTTACGGGGGATACAATAAGACGCCAACCGCCATGTTTCCTAAGAGTTAAGAAATAAGGAAGTGGTTGACTCACCTCGGCTCACAGCGGTGCTGCACACAGGTGAGGGAGTGGCTTCCTGCTGCCTCCTCCTGCACTATCAGACTGTCAGGCCTGGGCTCTCCGGGAGGAATACCGCTGTCTGCTTTTATTCTCGGGGGATTTCAATCAGAACCAGGTAAGACTCCACATCCACAACCCTTTTTGTCTATTCCAACTAAGTGTTTCAACTTTACTTCTCAGAGGAGCTGAATCTGTTATTCAAAGTTTAAAATAGTTTGCATTTATAAAGATTAACGCAATAAACACCATGGCCTGCATTTAAGCCATTACATAAGGTTAAAGGGTAAGGGTTTGTACTCAAAAAGTTGAGAACAATATCTATTTTTAATGTATGTATAGATTCAATATCCATGCAAATTGTTATACTTAATTTTGAAGCTCAAAGGGTTGCATTTTCAGAGTAGAAAAGTGATCAGAGTGACAGGATGAGCAGCTCGAGGTGCTGTTTTCTCGCAGAGAGAGAACTTTGTTCATTATCACAGCATGTCTGTGCAGGTGGAGGAGCAGCCTCCACATTCCAGTGCCTTGGGTCATGACAGTGCAGTGCGCAGACCCTCAGCAGCACAACACTCTTCACAGAGCAGGCCTGTCTGAATGCCTGCCTGTGTTGACAAGCACCTACCATACTTGCCTACCATAAACGCTGAACTTTCTACAGTAGAAAAGTAGCTTACAAGTGTCCAGATTTCCTGTGAATTCACCACTTGTGCAATCATTAGATCTTTATCTGAAGAGCATTTCCTCAGTTGCCTTTTACTGATAAAAAAACAGACTGAAAAGATGTCATTTTACATCCTTTTGCACCAGGTCTCTGTAAAAGTCATTTTTGTCACTATTTTTCTTCGAAAATAACACACACACAAACACATACAAGGACAAAGTGATGACACCTCTAGATATCTCTCACTGTAGTCAGAGGTACATGTTATGACAGATCCAACAGCATGTTCTCCATTGCACCACCGTGCAGTTTGCAGTGAAACAGCAGTATGAGCAGTCAATGATCTGACCAACCTGTTGAAGCCTTGTTATGTATGTTTATATGTTTTTATGTATTTTAAGGCTCCCACATAAAAGACAGTGTAGGTACATAATATATAATTTAACATTCTCTGGCATAACCAACATAACACAAGCAAACAAAAAGGTGGGGGTGGTTTAAAAGAAGTGAAATGTAGAGATAGACCGGTTTATGATTGGCTGATTTAACAGCCTTTTGGTCTTATCGGCATCACCTCAGCATTGGCTCAACAAGGCAGACATCAACACAATCTTTTCTCAATAAAATAGGGATTTCCCCCCAAAAACAGTGAATTAAATCTTGAATAGCCACTGTGCTAGTGCTCTGAAATGTAGCATAACCTAATGTGTTGGTATCGTCCCATTATTATTATTTTAATCAAGAATTAATTCATAATCCCTGCTGCCCTAGAAGGGCAGACTGATGAAGATTTGAAGTGGCTCTTAGGTAAAATTTGCATTACTGTACTGATAAGATGCCATAGAAATAAGGGGGAAGGTCCACATCATTTAACAACCTTCTGATTATTTAAGACCCACTTTATGTTGTTGATACTCGTTTGCATTCCTAATTACACTAATCAAACAGTTGGATGATTCCTCTGACCTTTTTCTAAAGCCTCTTCCTCCTGCTGAATGAAGCAGTGTTGCTTCTCCTCCCACTGCTGTGGAATTTCATTCTCATCTGTCACAATCTGTCCTCGCGGATCAATCATCTCCTGATGTCTCACCAAGAGAAACTGTGAACCTTTCTAACAGAGCACAACATTTCAGTCACAGAGGACTGGCAGCAGTGACAAATGTTTGGGTGCTGAATATTAGGATTTATTGTCATCCTGCTGCAGTGTTTGTTGTGGGTGAGTGTTGACGGGGAAAGTTCCCCCCACCTTGGTCTTGTGTTTTTCAATCAGAATCTCCCCCGGGAACAGTTGTTACCATAACAACTCAAGCGGCAGCATGACGGTCTGAGAGGGGAACAACAACAGCTTGCACTGAGAAACTCGTGTCACTTTTTTGCTCACTTGGGGAAACCAGACAGATGTGGCAAACAACAGCAAGACTCACCACATTCCAGTAATTTGTTATTCAGTTAAAGGGTTTTATGCACCATACTATTGACAGTTCTGTAGCATTAATGGGCATCTTGTGTGATCTTGTGTGCAGATCTATGAAGTACTTCTATAAGAGGTATTTAAAGCTCCTATGAGAAGTTTTTTTTATTTTTTACATTTATGATGTAGCCTGAAATTCACATTAATACTTTTTTATGATATTCAGTAGCAAACAAAACTATTACTAACAAAATTGATGATCTTTATTCCTTTTTTTTATGCCTGACACTGGTGCAAGGTGGGTAGGTGTCGGCCAAGTAGCTAAAGAAAAAGCCCTGCTTTTTCAATTTCTACATTAAATTTCCACAATAAATCATACATCTGACTGTAAAAAGTCACAGGGGGGCGCCAAAATTGACACAAACTAAAGGTTTGGCTAACTTTAGTTTGATGAAACCGTTGTGTATTTCACAAAACAAGGAGAAAGTTATTTATTTATTTATTTCCCTGATTTAATTTAGATACAGTTTAGATTTAATTTGTAATTTGTATTAGTAAATATCAGAATTAAGAATAAACAATGGCAGGTCTTCCTCAAACATCTTCATAAATTTGGTCAATTATAGGCAAACATCTTATAACATGTCACAAAAAAAGAAAAAAAAAATGCAGTTGTGATTTTATGTACCTATACTAGACCAACCCAACAGCTACCAAATGCTTCACACAAGTCATGGTCTGTAAAGAAAATCTACCAACACCACATTTTGACTTGACACATGACAGGTGTAAACATTCATAACTGAGATTAAAGCTCCTATGAGGAATTTATTAGGCAAACAAGACCATCAGCACCAAGATTGATGACTTTATTATTACAGACAGAAACTGAATATTCCTCAAGACAAAACAAAACTGCAAAACAGTCTTTTTAAAAATCGGTTTCATCGACAACAAAGCATGAATCACTAATGCATAAGACAAGATTAGCAAAGGGGGGAGCAGCTTTGTCTACAGGGGGTACCAAACCAAAAAGTTTGTTACAGGAGCTTTAATGATGGCTGTGTTTAAGGTTTGCCGGTTAAGGAGTCTGAAAATGTGCATTGACTACATTTTAGACTTCATGTTTTTTGTTTCACCTGCCTTTTCCCTGCCACTAAAAGTGAATATATCAGTCATTTAAATTGCTTATTGTTACCCAGCTCGACTTGAAGAGGTTTTATGTCTGCGCTGCATTGTTTGGGGTTTTAGTGTTTAAGTGTAAAAAACCTAAACTATACAAAACCAGGTCTCACATGGTTGTTAAAACCTTGACTTAAGTGGAGGTCAGAGGGATAGAACTGTGACGGAGGAAACATGGTGTGTCTTTTTTCCCTGTGTTATTTTTCTATAGCTGATAATATTTGTTTAACACACTTATGTATTATTACCCAGCTGTGTGAAATACTTGATTCTGATTGGTCAAAACTGAATTAGAATGGTAATTTATTCTCAAGCACAAAAAGCATGTTAGGGACAGTTTGAGCACACACTTCATATCTCTGACACTGTTAAGGTCCTTACACACCGGGAACGCCGAAATATTCAGAGGCGAATTTTAACGTGCCTGACTATACACATCAAGCCCGATGACTATTTTTCAGTTCTGATTAAACACTAGTGTTGAGATGGCTGTCTGTCATGATAGCATGTACTGAGTTGGAGCCAGTACCAGATAAGCACATTGAACTATAATCCATAAACGTAAGGTAACAACCGAGACCTAATGGTGCTGTGACAGCAACGCGATTGAGTTTGAGACAGTGAAAATACATATGGTATGTTGTACCTGAACGGGTTAGCTTACGAGCTGAAGTTACTTAGAACAGATGAAAGTTAAAAACAAGACGTTTAGCAAACTCAACTCAACTTTAACTTTTAACTTTAACTTCAACTTTGAACAAAGTGCTGTACATAAACAGACAAAACAACACAGACATAAAAAACAATCAAAAGACAATTAAGACAATGGACTCTATTTTCGTGTACGCCGGTGAGGCGGCGGAGGGTGGCGGATCCTGTGCAGTTGTATTTTCGTCTGGCGGAGCCCGGCGTACAGCCAGTTTGGTATTTTCGTGGACTGAGGTGCACGGAGGCGAGCCGAGATCTGCCAAGCTGGGCGTGGTGGCGTGGCAGGGGGAGGTGTCGACAGAATCAGCGGGCGCAGTGACATTTTCGTGCTCGCCAGTGGCGTGTAAAGTGAACTGAAAGCTCGCCGATTCAAACCTAGTCAGCTTTCACCGCAGGTGGAGCGCAGCTGGTCTAGTGGTATTTTGGTAGACCGGCGGCCTATCGGCATACGTCACCGATGCCTCACAGGCAGGTTTCCACAGTGTCAGGCACATTTCAGTGCAATAAATAAACATCAACAACTAATAATCTGAGTCAGCACATACATTTAGATCTATATCGATATATTCTGATTTATATCTGATCTGATGAGCGCGTTTGGCACGTGTTTGGACACACAACCGAATCAACACAGCTGGAACCGCATTAAATTAAATTAAAAATCTAGTAAATAAACACACGAAGTTAACAAGATATTTAATTTGTCTCCCTCCTTTTCTTTCTTCCTCTTCCTCTTATTTCTCGCGCAGCTCGACCTGGACACGTCTCCATGTCCTCTCTCTGTCCTGCTGCAGCTGCGGCTGAACAGATGATTTGTTTCAGTGATCAGATGAGTTATTTACTTTAAGCCTACATACGGATGTCATAATATTCAGTTTTGTGGGCCAAATTTATTTTATATGCCAACATCTATGAAAGAAAGAGCCAGGCCATGGAGCGCGATGCGTCATTTACGCACAGATGGTTCCGATTTTAATGCCATTTTTGGAGTTTATGTTGTGATCTGTGCGCACAACCCACCTTTGTCACGTGAGGTTTGAATATATGCAACTTTATTTGAGTGTCTTTATTTGTGGAAAAGGGTGTTTGTCTTACCAGTGGGTCCAAACTTACACACAACAAATCCCTCTGTGCTCATATGATAGAGTTTGGAGGACGCCCTCTGCAGCGTTTACAGTGACACTTGTTGAGGAGCTGCCCTCTGTCGCCATCTTGTGGCATTATTGTCTTCAGACATCTCTTGATCTCTTTGACTACTTCACGAAAATAGTAATACGCCTTGCCGGTGGCGGATTTAAAGGCAAGGAGAGGAGCTGATGTGATTGGTGAAAACAGGTCTCGGCTGTGTTAAACCCACTCCAAGCCCTCTCTCCTCCCTCGCTACGACTTACGCCGCTGCGAAGAGCTGAGTTAGGGAGGGGGGATACTTACGCCAGGCTGCGCCGCTCACCAAAATACCAAATTGTGCTTGGGAATGCCTTGTCGGTGTGGCAGACCTGAATTACGCTGCGCCTGCGGCACGTCTCCGGCGAGACACGAAAATAGAGCCCACAGGATAAAATAAAAGCAGATATTAAAAAGTAAAATGTAGTTTCAATGTTTTTAAAAACTAATTTAAAAACATAGAAAAAAATAACTCAAAACAAACCATCTAACACTAAAACAGGAACTGAGTCTCATGCAGGGTTGTAAGCCAATAAATAAAAATGGGTTTTAATGACACATAAACAATCAGCCGGTCGGCCATGTTGGATATACTGGTGAATCTGACGTCGCAACAACACGCAATCTGATTGGTCAAAAGTGGACACACAGTATGCGAAACTTAAGAAAAATTGACTGTGATTCGAAAAAAACAATTCTGCAATATCGCAGGACGGGAAAACATCGCTGATGTGAACACTTGTATTGACAGGATACGGGTTCGAAAAAAAATATTGACGTCCAAAATAATTGCATGAAATGGTATGTAAGGACCTTAAGCCTGTTGCTACAAGGTCTTGCTCACCCTGTCAGGATCCCAGTTTGTGTAACCATCTGTCCACTATACACCCATCACTGACTCCACCTCCTTTTCCTGCTTGCCTGCCCGTCTACAGTTATTTCTTAATTCTTTTTTTTCCCCCATGTCTTTCCTAGTGAGACCCCCTTCCTCACCCCCACTGCCCAACAGTGTGTACAGGTATTTTTTGAAAATGTCAGTGGCAGGCTGCTGTGAAAGCTCAGAAATTTTCAGGTATGAAAGGAACTTTAGAGGCCTGCAAGCAAAATGCTTTGGCACAACATTTTGCAATGCTGTCTGACATGTGTAGCAATCTGTAATGTATACATATCACCAGGTTGACTCATCATTTCTTCCACACAAACACAGGAATGTAGTTGTGTATCCACAGCTGAGCACGGTGTAATTTATGGAGGTGATCTTTAACGTCCTCTTCTTCCCCCTCTCTCCGTCCGGCCTCCCACACCCAGGTGATGGTGCAACATGCCGGCCATGCTGCTCACTCTTCCTCTCCTTTTTTTTTTCTCTTTCTCTCTCTTTCTCAGTATACACACACGCATAGTTACACACAAACACACCCACAAGGCCCTGCTGGGGAATTCATGGCCTCAGGCTAACAAAACACAACCCTCTCCAATAGCGGCGTAAAGCTTGGAGAGAAACTAACACAGCCAGGCTCTCGCACAGCAGACTAACAGCATGGATCTTCATTTATGAGAGAAAAAACCATTCAGACGGCCAGAGGGCACTTTTCATATGACACTGTTGAGAGGTGGGTAATCTTTGGTCACAGCTAGGTGTGTTTCCAGGTATTTAGCAAAGCTGTACTGTTTGCTGAGTCAACATGCACTCACATTTTTGATTGACAGGAAAGAATATTAATTAAAACTGTGTAATGGTGCTTGGTAAACTGAAAGCAGCTCAGGATGTGTTTCCTGATTTTTTTCCTTTTGAGGCATCAAAAGGTTTGGGCACCATTAGTCACAGTATCCTAAAAGTTTAGTCAAACTCCGTACAGGCGTCCAGCTTTTTAATCAGGCAGAAAGCTTCCAGTTGTCTGTTTTTGAGTGCGTAGCTGTGGCTGTGGTTGTGGCTGTGTGCTGAAGTTTTTACTATCTCTAGTGGTCATCTCTGTGTTTGTTTAAAGTCAAGTGGTTGGAGAAGAATCTCCTGTTGTTTGGAAGTACTCCACGTGAGGTACTCCTGTCTTAAAGCACCAGTTTGCCTTTTGAGGCTACAAAGAGTTTTCAGTAATGTACGGTAAAGGTGACTGCATTTGTCAAGGGCCCATGTTTACTGGTCTTGTAAATGATTGCTTAAAAATATTTACCCTGCTCCAGGAGGAAAGGAACTGAGTGTTTTGAGTATGATTTGCATCGGTTCAGGCACTCTTGTTACATTAATATCAAGATTCATGGAAATTATCAGTCCAAACATTTGAATTTGTGTGTTTTTGAGTAAAACATCAGTGGGCTGTGATTGGTTGGTTTCACCTGAAGAAACATATTTAACATTTGTCCAAGAAAACACACTACCAAGAGCATTTAAAGCTTTCAGTAGTCTCCATAATCTGCCTACTCAGTGGATTTTGAAGTTCGGAAGTTAGGCTCTGAGAACAGATACACCCCAATATCAAGCTAGCTAGCTCTGGGAGCCAGTTAGCATAGCATAACAAAATGACTCAAAGGCTTTCACAGCATTTTAGTTAACTGCAGCTGTTTCAAATGTAGTATACAAATATATTTTGACTTGACATGACTGAAACCAGTGAGAAACAGCCAGCCTGGTACTATTTAGAACTCCCTAGATCTCACCTATTGGTACCCTTGAAGCCAGCAACTTGTCTTCTTTACTAATTCTGTAACAAGGACTCAAATGGTCTCATAACAAGTCCAGGAAGTCCTTTCCAGAAGCAGGTTTATGTTCAGTCTTAAAAATCAAAGTTGTCTTTTAAACGTAATGATTTTTGCATGAACTAAACAATTGTTTACAGTGTGCAAAATAATCAGCCTTAAAGGCGCCAGTAGGTGGCCATGTTGCTGACCAACCAGATCAGAGCTGCACATGCCTGGTCTCCGAGATATTCCACAGCTCAATATGTCTTCAGTGTTTTGCCATCATATCAAGCATATCACCCATATTTACAGATGCCTAAAGCTAAAAACTGGTAGCCTGACTGGGTCTGTTGTTGGCCCATGCCCCATCTGTTTACAAGTTTGTACTCTTATGCTGATTTGGGTTAACCTGCACTTAACTCTGTATAAAACAATATATAAAGGTCGGCCAGTATTGTTTGTTCTGGGCCAATACCAATACCAATTGTTAGTGGTTCATGGGACCAATAACCAATTTTTGGAATGGATATACATTGAACTGTCCATCAAAATTCAGAATTTGTATCGTACCAACTCTAATACATAACTTTATCTCACTCGACGAGACAAAGTGGGAAGGATGCACTGGCAGCAGAGTTAAAGTAGCACTTGCACTTTTTAATTCATGAATTTTATTCAGGTATCTGTAAAATAAAAGGCTGATAATCTGCCATGTATCAACCCGATAATCAGCCAAGTGCTGCCCTGACCAACATATATTTTATTATGAGTCTCAATAAATATTCTTTTCCTTAAAGGTTGGAAGAAAAACTGAGTTTTTCCTACAATATATAAAACTGCCCTTACAAGGACAAAGGAGCAGCTTCTCTGCTACATTATGGGTAATTGTTGACTTCAGTTTCTTGCATGTCAGATGAATCAACACATGTTGCATAATGACTCAAAGCACAGAAACTACTCCACATTAGCATGTTAGTCATCACTCTGTTATTCAGCGTTCAGTTTGGGATAGGTTCATGAGTTTGTTTCCAACATTTAGACTCTGTCATCATGTTGACAGGGAGATTTCTCTTTTACTGTACATTTTGGAAATATAGCTAACTGGGGGTGAATTCAAAGAAGTTTCTCTTGTAGTTACAGATGATACTAGTCTCCACACAGGCCCGCACTTGAAATCTCTGTGAGGAAAGAATGTAATCAGCGGATCTCAGAGTCAACTGATGTGAGTCATTGAGCCGCATGGCACAACATTACAGCCCCAAGGTGAAGCACGGCATGACTGTACTACTATGAGAGGGCCGTTGCTGAACAATGTGTGTTCATGAGTAACTGCAGTATCACTTCAAACTTTCACTTCATGGAGAAGTTAAAGCTCCTGTGGGGCGTCTTCAAAAGGTTATGAAACAAACTGAAATTAATACCAGAATAAATACTGTCTTTCTTATTAAAGGGATATTCCGGCGTAAATTTAAGTTATAGTTATAGTCAAACACATCGTAACACCAAGTCAGACACCCCCTCGATAGATGAATGTTGCAGACCGCTTGCTTCTCTAGTTATACCAGCTTTAGTAACGACCGCACATTAGCAATACACAGCGGTCTAAGTCTCCATACGCAAACCTCAACCAAAAAGCCTTAAATTTAAATTTACACCGGAATATCCCTTTAAGTGATACATAGGTCTGTTTAAATAGAAATTGAAAACATGACTCCCATAAGTCTGGAGCCAAGTCTACAAAGTGATAAGAGTACTGTTTTGTCCACAGGGGAACCAATATTGATGCAAAAGTTGCTAACAGGAGCTTTAATTTATCACATAGGATGGGCTGCTGACTTAATTTCTCTGTTACAGGTTTACAGACTGATACCAGATGAAGTCCAGGACTTGAAAGCTTTATGTTTCCTCACTCATTCTGTGTCTTAGTTAAAGTGTACTTTCCCTCTGACTGTCCACAGGATGTTGTTGATATGATGGTGCCCATCCAGCCTTGACCATGTATGAGGTGATGTCAGGTGACACCCTGGCCTGGAAGGTGCCCAGTCCGAGAGAAAGCACCGCCGGGACCAGCCCAGAGTCACACTTCCAAGGAGATGAGGGGCCGACCAAGATACTGAAAGTGTGCTTCTGCACCAACAATAACCTGGGCAAGAACTTCAAGCTTGTGAAATGTGACGGCTCCTGGCAAATCAGGGTGAGAGTTATCTGAAGGAAAATATGAGTGAGGGGAGGTGATGTGTCAGAAGACGGTGATAAAGATAGAAGTTTAGTTTATTTGAGATTCTTTAGACCATGTGTTGGAAGAAGAGACAGAAATTTGTTTTATCTGTCCTCCTCCACATTTCAGACATAATAATAAATCAATTACCTCAGCACAAGAAATTATTTTCTCTCTTTAAGTATGTTGCAACAAGAAAACTGAATGCTCATCACTCTCATCACACTTCTTTCTTCAGCCAGTTTTAAAGATAATTGATGAGCTACTACACACAAGGTAGTTAAGTGCCTCTAGTGATAAGAAAGAGTTCAAAAGTTTTTTGTCTTTCTCAGGCAATTATCCGTTCGATTCTGATCAGTGGTCGATTGGGGCCAAACATCGAACATGCAGGATGCTACGGTCTCCTGCTGAAACACCTGAAGTCAGACGAGCTTCACTGGCTGCATCCAGATCTGACTGTTGGGGAGGTGGAGCAACGCTACGAGAGCAATCATGTGGAGGCAGAATGGAGGTACAGAGTGGGAGATTTGCATCCATGTTTATCCAGTAAAAGGAGAAAGTGAAAGGTGTTATGTGAAGGACGCGGTATTTGAAAAATGTGTAGAGTGTGTCTGCTTTTTGTCACGCAGGTATGACCTTCGAATAAGATATGTTCCTGTCAATTTCTTGGAAAAATTCAAGGATGACAGATCTACATTTGTGTATTTTTACCAACAGGTAATACTCTTCTTAAGATTATTTGATCCATCCTGTAATATAACCATTTTAGGGTTTTCATCACTGTTTTTTATTGATTTATTTTTGCTCAGGTGCGCAGTGATTACATGCAGTATCATGCCAGTAAGGTCAGTGATGGGATGGCGCTGCAGCTCGGCTGTTTGGAGATTAGGTGAGTCACTGCATTCCTCTCATTTATCTGCTCTTCCTGATCAAACTTCTACTCCCATTTGTCCCTCTAATAAAGGCAACATAACGACACAAGGTCAGAGCTTTACTGGCATGTTGTACACCGTGTGTACCGGGCTTTATTAGGGGTCTGAGATTTGGGTTTTTAGTAGATGATGCCCAGTTTAGTAGAGGAAATGAATGGGTAAAACTCTCTTATCTAACTGATGTTATTTACTCTGGTTTGACAGGAGGTTCTATAAAGACATGAATGCAAAAGGTCTGGAGAAAAAGTCCAACTTTGAGCTGCTAGAGTAAGTTTTTCCCTTATTTCTTTACATTTTGGGGACATGATCAATAGTGGAATAACCCCAGATTTCCACCGCATGCGGAACGGCTGTGTCTGACAATTCCTACCTGATGTGTTTGTGAGGCAAATTTCGTGGTGAATTTTAGACAGTAGAAATCGCAAGGACTCACAAGAGCCCATGAATTCACATGCAATTGCATGATAACGAGTTGTCTCTATAAAGACAGCCACATAACCATATAAGCAGTAGATTGTGTCCTTCCAGAGGAGGAAATTCACTCTGTCCAAACCACTAGATCAGACACTTTTGTGAAGATTAGAAATTAACCATCGGTAAGTGCAATATTTACTTATATCTACGGAACAAACCATGGTTTGCATGGTGTGAAATACTATCTGCTATCTTTATTTTGAAAAAAAGCTAGATGTTCTATTTTGTGTCTGTGCCCGACTTACTTGTCAACATGGGCTAATCTGGGCTGAAATTATATTGCATGCTGCAGCGTCTGGAAAAAAATAGAACCCTGGTGATCAACTATGAAGCCTTCTGAACCCCAGGGGCCAGAAAGAAGCAGGTGGATATTGACACATTAACTTGAATGGAAACGATTTGCACCAACGGCCTTTACGCCGCCATTCTACATGTGGTGGAAATTTGGATTAACTGTCTAGATGAGTTGTTGTTGATGAAATGTCGAACTGAAATGAAGAGATACAAACTTTACTGTGACTTTAAAAGGAAGATTAAAATCTGTGAATTTCTCTGTGTGTTCCTGAACAAATAAAGAAAAGAAGTGGGCCTGGACCTTTTCTTCCCCCCAGAGCTGATTAACAGCATGAAGGTAAACCAAATCAACGGTTTCACTGTATTACTTTACTGAAGAGTGAAGGACGAGATCTTTGTCAGAGGATGCTTGACTAAAGTTAAACAGTGTTTTTTTGGATCCAGTCAAGGCAGCTCCGGAAGTTGATCCAGCAAACGTTTCAACAGTTTGCAACACTCAAAGAGGACGACTGTATGGTGAAGTTTTTCGAGACCCTCAGAGAGTTCATCAGTTATGATGAAGAGGTCTTCCCCTGTGAACTAGTGGTAAGTGGAAACAAACATGGATTAAAAATTCTGAGATGATTGATATTGTTAATATTTGTATGCCGTCACTTCTCAACAGCAAGGTTGGAGTCTATCAGTGGAGCTGGTCATTGGCGGGAGGGGGATTCGCCAACGCACACAGAAGGATTCAGCAGTAAGCTATAAAAATAAGTATATGTTAGTTAAACCACAGAACAGCTGTCCTGGCTGTATTTTGAGAAATAAAAAAATGAAGCAGCTTCCTGGTTTTTAAACTTGTTTCTTAGCCTCTGTCTCAGGTATGATAAGCACACAGTTCAGGAAAACCATAACTTATTATTGTTGCACCTCTATTTTGGATTAAAGAAATAAGGAAGATCTGATTTTGAGCTTTACTGGTGCTGATAATTGGATTTTGTTACTCAAGAGAGACGTTACGCCGTCTTTTTTTTTAATTTATTTTTTTGGCTCTTTTCAGTGTTTATGTAAAGCTGCTAAGACAAACTCTCTTAACCACATGCTAAGTGAGCAGCATCATGTGGGTGTCACATCATTATCTATCGGACAAAGTTGGACATATGTCATTATGAGTCCCATCATAAATACATTTATTCTATTGTTTTTGGTGCTTCAGGCTGTTTTTCTAGCCGACTTCAAGCAGATCAAGAAAATACAATGCTTACCACAGAGTGATGGCAAGGCTCTCATAAACTTTGACATAGAGGGGGCCAGACAAGTGAGTACCACTACAACACCAACACCGTTCTCCTATTATAAAAGTGACTGTGAACACAGTTAAGAATCTTAAAGACAGAATTAGCTGGTGTGTTTATCTGCACAGGAAATTTGACACAGTACATGTAACTTTTCTCTTTTCTCTGATAGCGTCTGTCGATCAATGTGGCCACGGTCCCTGTGGCAGAGAACATGATGGACCTTATTGATGGCTACTGCCGCTTGGAAAATGACACGGATGATAGTGTTATCTACCGGACAAATAAAGGTGTGTATGACTCAGACACAATTCCTATCACTGTCAGCATTAGTGTCATTACATCCAACCATAAAGGGCAAGCATATGTAGAAAGGATGGAGCCTTAAAAGGGGAATAAAATCTTTTCAACTAATTTTTATTATCACCAATTTTAATTCCAGATGCAAATGCACGAACTTCCCTTCCTGAGCTCCCCACAATGTGAGTGAATTCTGGCTCTTTTACAACCCTGAGTGATTTGTGACCCTCTCTCAGCCTCAGTGCCGCTGCACTTGTTCCCTCTTTGGTTGTAACATGAGATGAAAAGTTAGAGTTATTGATGAAAGGGGATGTTTTATTGAATCATTCTGTCAGAGCTCCTAGGAGCCATAACTCGAAAATGTATGACTCTCTCTTTCTGTCCTCTCTCTGGAGCAGCAGAGACACCGGCACGATGAGACACAGTATGGGTGAGCAGACAGTCCCCATAGTGTAACATAATATAAAAGCTTTTATATAATTTACTTCAAATAACAAGTGAGAACACACCGCTGTTTTACAGGCTCAGATATCTACTGTGAGATCCTTGATGAAAGGCCAAGATCAGGTTTGTCTATTGTTTTATTCTCTTTTGCAGAACAATGAAAAAGAAAAAGCGATTTAACCAATTCTTTGTTCTGTAGTTGTTAAGTACGGCATCGACCGAAGTGACATCATTCTGGGACGAATCCTCGGCGAGGGTTTCTTTGGGGAAGTCTATGACGGAGTTTACAAAAAGGCTGTAAGTGTGTTTCCCTATTGTAAAAAAAGGATGAAATCATAAGAATAGCTGTGGATGATGCAGGGAAATTCTGATAGGGAGTGAAACAGATATTTACTGTAAAAATCTTAACAAGTGTATTTGTCCAATTTCTCGTCACAAATATTTATAAGGCTGGGGACATAGTTGCTGTTTAACAATACATTTAGAAACACAGCCAGCCACATCATGAACGTAATGGTAGACATACTGGACTATGTATTAATGTCTGGGGCTTGTTTCCATTTAGTTTTGCAGGTTTCCACATTGACCAATGGTTGAATTCATCTCTTATTATCTGTTTTGACAATTATAACTGTGCAGTGGTAATGAAACATGGTACAGTTGTTGGGAAACTGCAGACCTGATCTGTAAAATACTGTGGCCCTGAGGGGCAAAACACAACGGCAAATCAGAAAACACAACACAAAAAGAGAAAACATGACACTAAAACAGAAAACACAACACTAAAATAGAAAACACAACGACATGAACCACTGTGTTTTCTATTTTTGTGTTGTGTTTTCTGATTTGCTGTTGTTAATTGCACCTCAGGGCCACTGTAATGAAACATTTCGCCATTGTTGTCCTGCTGCTGTGTTGTCTGTCACATCTCCTCTGCCTCTACGCTGCCCCTTCTGTTCATGTGCATACTGCACCTCTGGTCTATGGTAGGGCTGCCTCAATTAAGGGGATCACTGGGAATCCCGGACCCCATGAAAATATGTCTCACAGAAAATTTTCAAAACAAAAGCATGACTTTTTCAAAGTTTTCTGATAATATTGTAATAATATCATTATCACAATATTTTATGGCCATAATAATTCTGAGGTGTAAATCTGATATGTTAGTGGACCTAACTAAAGTCCCATTAATTTTGGAGAGCATACACAGGACACCCCACTCACACGCAGGGAACATATAGAGACCATTATTTGCATGTGTATGTGCTGTTAAAAGCAGGTTCATCAAATGGAGGATATAACATATAAAATGAGGGGTAACCTCAGTCTATATGAGATAAGATGGGCAAAGTGGTCAACCTTCAACAACTAATTTATTTATTATATGGTTGTCACAGCAGTGATTATCCTATTTGTTTGTTGTATTTTTTTTTTCTTTTTATTTATTGCGGGTTTGTTTATGTTGTTGTTGCTGTTATGTCTTTCTCTCTTTCTTTCTTTCTTTCTTTCTTTCTTTCTTTCCTTAAGTGTATGATGTTGTCCATGTTGCTGTTATGTGATTTCTTTTTCATGTGCATATGCAAATGTACAAACACGTGGTGACTTAAAAAATAAAGTAATAAATAAATAAAGAACATAAAAGCAGGTTTTTCTCCAGCACTAGACCTAACATAAGCCCATCTAGTAGATATGAGACACATAAGCTTGGTAGGATCTGAGTTTTTGTGGTAAAAATTACAAGTAGCCACAATTGCTGCCAAAGTTAATGATTTTATAATTTTTTTTTAATGCAAATCTTCAAATAAATGATTATTCAGGTCAAAAATTGCTCCTCTTACACCTTAAATTCTGACTTAAGATAAGTGGTCCAACAAATGACTTGAACATTTATCAGGCAGTCAAAAAAGCTGCAGTCAATTAACACAATGACGAAACTGACCGATCTAATTCACTCTGGAAACAGGCTGAAGTTCTGTTTCCTTGTATTTTTCATTAAAATACTCCCGCCATCTCTCTGAATTTGTCTTTTGTTGTTATAACAGGATGGCGATAGGGTTAACGTAGCGGTAAAAACCTGCAAAGACTGCTCACCTGATGTGATGGAGAAGTTCATGAGTGAAGCAGGTAACCGTAAAACTGTGCAGAAAGATCAAAGTTGCCATAGTAACTTTTAACTCTGAATAAATGTGCAAACCTGGTGTTTTTAAGTTATTATGAAGAACCTGGATCATCAGCACATTGTGAAACTGATTGGGATCATAGAGGAGGATCCAGTGTGGATCGTGATGGAGCTTTATCAGTATGGAGAGGTCTGTTTAAACCCTGATCAAATTGTTAGTCTGTTGTTTTTATTGTGTGTATGAAGTGTGTGTTTGTAGGTGAGAAGAACATTTATTCAGCTTCATATAACAGATAGAGTGACTGAGAGCTTATCTTATGTTTGCTGGCCTTGTCTCTCTTGCAGCTGGGGAACTACCTGACTCAGAACCAGAACAAGTTAACAAACATGACTCTGGTTCTGTTCAGCCTGCAGATCTGCAAAGCTCTGGTCTATCTAGAAGGAGTCAACATGGTGCACAGGTCAGAAACCCCCTTTAATCTGCCTTTTTAGTGAGCAGGTGATTAAAAAGTGATTTATGTAATTCTTCTGAAGTGATCAGGCTTTGACCAACCTGTAAACCTTTCAGATTCCCTGTATCATATCTCTCTGGCAGGATTACAGACAGATAAGGCAAAAAAGGCCAAAAAAGCATCTGAGCGCAAGTAGGCTGGTGAAAACATTTTAATTTAAACTTGTAAATGTTTCCAGTAAGACACATCATTACAGAGAGTTAATGTGAGAGGAAAACAGTAAAACACGATCCGCTCTGTGTGTTTCTTCAGAATTTTATCGACATGTTTCAGGGAGCAAAGCGGACACTCAAGGGTTCAATCTGCCATGAAGGAAAAACACAGACAAAGGAAATGAGTTTCTGCCTGTGTGGGAAAAAAAAACTCAAATGCCCCCTTTGTTTTGTTTTATGATGCATTTCTGCAAGCACTGAAGCATCTCAGAAGCAGAGTCAGGGTCATTTAAAACACCATGTCTGCCACCTTAACCATTCTTTCTGTCTCGCTCTCGTTATCCCAACAGAGACATTGCGGTTCGGAACGTGTTAGTAGCCAGTCCAGACTGTGTGAAGCTTGGAGACTTTGGTCTGTCCAGATACATTGAGGATGAAGAATACTACAAAGGTGAGACCATAAAACGGATGCTTTACTGCCATGTTTATACTCCTCTGAAGACAAAGTAAGTCATTATTAAAAAGTACCAACTTCTCTCTTTTCTTTGCAGCATCTGTGACCCGGTTGCCCATCAAGTGGATGGCGCCAGAATCAATCAACTTCAGGCGTTTCACCTCAGCCAGCGATGTGTGGATGTTTGGTGAGTTTGTGGTAGACTAACCCAGCTCAAAACAAACACATTTATGGTATTTAGAGCACCAGACAGGAAGTGTACACTACAGAGGACAGGTAGCTGGTTAATCTACAACTCAAACCGTCACCACTTGTTTTTATGATGTGGAGAAAATATAAAGTGTGTGTGGAGATTTTCAGTTCAGTTGAAGCACCCAGAATTTCCCAGAGATTCACAAGTAGAGTTGGATTATCTTCTGCCATCACCTGGGCACAGATACTGTATGTTAGAATGACCATGCCAGGCCTTTGGGGAAATAAAGTAAGAGCTTGCAGATTTTTAGAGTATGGAAGCGTATTGTATTCACTTACAACAAAAAAAATAAACAGTTTTTTTTCTTTGCTGTTTTTTGAACTATTTTTTTTTGTCTTTCTGTTTTTTCAGACTATTTTTTTCTCCCATTTTTTGTACACATATTTTTTTTCCCCTCTTTCCAGTTTAAGGACAATTTTTATTCTGTTTTTTTTGTACTGAGGTGCCTGTGCAAAGTAGACAAACTTATGATGACTCCATCTATCTGACTTAAAGAAAGGAGTAGCTTCCAGTGTCTCAAACACAAAAGAAAGTAAAACTTGATTAAACTGAACAAGTGGGCCATGTTTGCTTCCAATAAATGGAGTAGAGGGGGATGAAAGCGTCTGTTTTAAATGAGAATAGGAAAAATAATTTGTCTGAAAAAAAAAAAAACAAACAACAAAAAAATTAGTCTGTAAAACAAGGGGGAAAATAAAAAAAAAAAAAAAAACAGAAAAAAATAGTCTGAAAAAAGAAAAAAAAAAGTCAGGAAAAGAAAAAAAAAATTCCACTGAAAAGCAGAAAAATTTAGTCCGAAGAACGGAACATAAAAAATTACTCCAATAAAACTTTTTTTTTTTTTTGTTTGGTGTATGCAATACACTTCCATATTAGAGATCCACAGTGCCCTAAAAGAGATGTCAGGTGCACACCTTGTCCACAGGGGGTGACAAAGTCCACACAGAAATTGATGTCATGCAGAGACGGTTTGGTCAAAGGAACTCCAAACTTAGTGAGAATTTTTGAACAATCTCAGATAGTCTTATCCAGATAAAACTAGAGCAAAGTTTCCCGAAATGAAATTAATGTCTCAAATCAAGAAACATATTAAGAAAAAATTTTTACACTCATTATAGGCTTATTATGTCTTGAGATGAGATAGTAATTTGGGTTTGTCAGGCAATTATGGCTTATTGTCAGCCTAATGAGACATTTATTTTGTCGGAAAAAAACTCAAACACACTTAAGTTCTGCTAATTTGTCTGCCTTTATTAGATTTGTTCCTTCTTTTGTACGCATCTGCAGACAAACCATAATCATGGGGAATAAATAACATAAAGCATGCATTAAGTTGTCTTTATTTTTCCATGTTTGCATTACTCAATAGCTGTATGTATGTGGGAGATCATGAGTCGTGGGCAGCAGCCGTTTTTCTGGCTGGAGAACAGAGATGTCATTAACCAGCTGGAGCAGGGAATCAGGCTGCCTAAACCGGACAACTGCCCTCCTGCCCTTTACTCACTTATGACCCGCTGCTGGTCCTATGATCCCCGAGAGAGACCCAACTTCACTGAACTGGTGGTCAAGATCAGGTAACGGTTTATTGAATACTAATAGTACAAACTCTACTCTTACAAAATGAGACCTCACAGAGCTGGTTTCGCATTTACATTCTCATCTTTACTGAATTATTTCCTGAAATAACAAACCTGTTGCGTGTGTTTTAAACCTTTTTAATATCCTTATAATTCATGTCTTAAATTTGTCAGTGAGGTCCACAAAATGGAGAAGGAGCAGGAAGTGGAGAGAGAGCGCGACAGGGCGCGCTCCACTAAATATTTTGACCCCAAGTTTAATTTTAATGAGCCTCCTCCAAAGGTATGAACCCTTCATAACTTAAGCATCACAAACTTTCTTAAATGCAGTTTTCTGTGCATGCTAAATATATCTTTTCATTACCTGTAGCCCTCAAGAAAACCTGGGAGGTTTGGGAACACGCTAAGCATTGGTCTACATATTCAGGTACAGCAGATTAAGAAGTTACTTCTTATGATGCTAATTTTCTCAAAAATTATGTAATGAAAAAGTTTACTAAAAAAATGTGTTTGTTTGTGTCTATGCAGCTGAACGAGGCTTTGTGTGCCAGCTCTCCTGACCTGGCCAGCCCATGTGAATATCAGTCACCCGTGGACTCCATGAACACACTTCCCCTGCCAATCAGGTCCCCTCGGCGCCGAAGCATGGGGGTATAAACATTGTCTCTCATTTTCACTCACATTTGAAGAATAGTCATCAACCTAGTGCACTTAGTGATGATTACCGTGAAGTCATCTTACTTCCATCAAATTTCCTGGTTGTAGGAGGGTGAGTTTCTCCGAGTGGAAGCGAACAGCCGAGAGGATGCCCAGCGCCTCTGGCAGCGGGAGAGACAGCACATGCACGACACTTTGCGCCGGCAGAAAGAGCAGATGTTGGAAGATGAAAAGTGGCTGGAGAAGGAGGAGAGACTCCTGGTGGGAAACAGAGCATCATTAACTTTTGTCAACCCCCTCTCTGTGTCTCTGTGTCGCCCAGATCCCAAATTCAATGTGGCTCTGGAGGCTACGCTGAACGAGGTGTCGTTTAACAATTTAAAGCCTCTGGTTCACTCCCGACGCCCAGCTAGTCTAAATCTGAATGTTCCCCTGATATCAGTTCCAAAGAGAGGATCCATGTCCATAATCTATAAAATGAACCTGCCTGTTCTTTTGCAGGACCCCATGGGACCAGAGGACCCTGCCAACCCAGCGGTAGGTGTCAACCTGTACAAACTGTGATTTAATGGTTGGATGACAGTTTGTTTTGTGCAGTTTTCTGTCCTTTGTCCCATTGGACAAGTTTCCCATAAAGTCAGTTTTATGCTCATTTAGAAAGTAGCAGCAAAGGTAATAAAACACATGTATTTGGCTAACCTACAGTTCCTCTTTAATAGGCAGATAGCATTTCAGCAACTCAAAGGGGCCATTGTGAGGTAGATTAAAGACTAAATTCAAGGAAAGGAGATAGTATTTGGAAAAATTTCCAAGAGTAAAGTGTTTAATTATTGAGAAAGGAACTAAAACGTCCCTAGACAAAGTATATATTTATGTATATTTAAAAAAATCACAATAAAAGATACATTTGATTGTTAAAAGTAAACAGGATTTTTGTCAATAAACACTACTTCGGGATTTAGAGGACATCATAGGCAAAGACTGTTTTGTCCACAGGGGGCACCAAAATTGACACAAACTGGCAAATCCTTACATGCACCATAATTTGGATAAAAAAGTGGATAAAACTGAATTCATGTAATTCTTGATGAGTGTAAAAGAACAGACATCTTAGCACAGTAACAAAAACTTTCAATTCAAATCAAAGGACATTCTGGGAAATAATGAGTTACCATCAACTTAAATGAAGAGGCACATTTTACAGGGGAGACATTTAACACACAGCACTGTTAAAATTGATTAAATATATTTAACAATGTCTCTGCAATATAGGGGCACTATTCCTTTAAGTTGTATTCTAGTTTAGTCAGGAAGTCACACTCCAGCTGTGTAATTAGAGAACCGTAGTGTGTTAGTGACTGTGAGTGATTGAGTACCAACAGGATGTTTGTTCTCTAACTCATGAGGTTTGTCTTTTATTCTTTTCAGTTTCCTGAAGCTGACACAGATAATGGTAAGTGCCAAAAAGAGTAATAGATTCTTTACAACTTAAGTCATTATTATTCTCACTTGAGCTGAACCCTCCCGTCTTTCTTCCAACCCCGCAGCACCTCCAGAGAAACCTCCACGGCTCACAGCACAGGTAATTATGTCAGTCTATCTTGCATTGCCTATATCTTTCGGCCATTTAATTTTATTAGCTTTAAAAGTGAACTCAGTCGCTGAAAAAAGTGCAATAACCCCTTAACTAAGTTGAAAGAGCATCGCATAAGTGCTAACATGCATTTAATAAACTGTTTAGTTAATATTCTTTTAAGTTATCCCAGTTGAAAACCCATTTTATATTCTCATCTAGCCTGCGCCTACAGCTGAGCTGGACCGCTCAGATGACAAAGTTTACCACTCCGTCATGAACCTCGTCAAAGTCGTAGTCCAGCTCAAGAATGACTTCGCCGAGATGCAGCCAGATCAGTACATCACCCTCGTCCAGGTACACCGAGATGAATCAGTCTTTCCCCTCACTGTGACACTTCATCACTGCTTTAGAGGCAAATTTAAAGTGTATGAATTAAAGAGAAAAGACAAAAGACTTGAGTTGTACATCTGATAAATTCTCCACATTGATCTCTGCCCACAGTCTGTCGGGATGGCTTTACGAGACCTGATTCGCAACGTGGATGATATACTGCCTACCTTACACGAGTCTATCAGGACTGAGGTACTGTTTATTGTCTTCACCTTTTTTGCTGTGTTTTCTCATCTTCTTACTCTCTTTCTTTATCGATTTTAATGTTCTTACACGCTGCTCTGCTGCTTGTTCCGTGAATAAAATGAGACTTAAGTTCATCTCAAACACAAAGAAGTACAAAAAAATAATATGTCTTGCTTACTATTCAGGCTGAAAACACCATGAATCCATAACTCGCATATAAGATGAGTTTCTTTGAGTCTTACTGATCAATTGATCAAAGACAGTAGAAAGATGGGTTTTATTTTGATATATACTTTTAACATAAAAAGGAGCAGACTGTCACCATAGTTACCTGAGGTGGGAAAAATGATTGATTTTAAGATGCATCACGATTCGGCCATGCACGGTTCTGCATCGATGCAGCGACGTGACAATCGTTCTTTTTCTCACTTTATTAATTTATTTTTCTGGACAATGAAGTTGTGAGGTTTCAACTGCTTCTGGGGGCAGAGTTGCAAACGCCATGCTCACTGGGGATACGGCGCGAACCACACAAGTTATCAAAGATGCATCTATTACTTTTAAATCAGACATCTGAGCTCATTTCGGCTTTTATGAACTTGATGGGAGGCTTGAGAAGATGCACGCTGTGTATAAAGTCTGCGACACAAAAATAAAATACTTTGGGTATACAACTAATATTACGAAACATTTCGAACGTTTCCACCCTGTGAGGAATTCGGCAGCAACAGCCACGAAAACAGCGACTACTAGTTACCATGTTGTCCATCCAACAATTGTCTTTCACTAGTTAGAGCACAATTAAATGTCACATAATTTGGAAAATAAAAAGGAGCTGTTTGGCTGTTTTCTGGGGGACAAAAAGTTGATAAAATCAGTCAGAGGTTTTACTCAACACAAAGCGGTCTTCCTGCACTCTGAAGGGGGTTCTCCACCTCAACAACCCTCTAACATTACATCACCCCCACTTCTTACTTCAGTAACTAAATCACAGACCTTCAATAAAACCTCCAGTGTGATATTGTGTCTCAGTTAACTATGAAATTAAGGCAGAATGCACCTCATTCATACCCTGAAACTAAATAGTTTCTATAGTTTTACCTACTGTAGCTGTCAGGTTCTGGAGTTAAGCAAAAAAGATAGTACAAAAAAAAAAAAAAAATATATATATATATATATATATATATATATATATATATATATATATATATATATATATATAGATAGATAGATAGATAGATAGATAGATATATAAAGAACAAAATGAAAAGATCGACAAAAACAGAAAAATCCAAAAGACAAAATCCACAAAGAAATCACAGGGAGCAACTGGGGACACAGGCATAAACACACACACTGATAAACATATAATGAACCAACAAGGACAGAGGGGAAGACGGGGACTATATGCACACTGGGAAACAAGCAACAGGTGAGGCAGACAAGACACAGGTGAGGCAAACGAGAAACATGGGTGATTAATAAAAGAGGGAAAACTAGGGAAATAAAACCAGAATAGAAACACAAGGAATCAGCTCCTACAAAATAAAACAGGAAACACTGAAAACTGATCTAAAGAATTACACTGACAACATGAGGGAAACGGGGTCAAACACAAACTGAAAACTCACAAGACAGGATCACAGGAACAACAGGGAACAGAAACTCTAGGGAAATTACACAAAATGAACTCAAAGAAAACCAGGAGAAAACTAAATAAACAGAACATATCATGACAGTAAGTTGTCATGATTGCAAACAGTGCCCATCCAAGAAAGTCACCATGCTGTTTTTTGTACTTTCCACAGATCGAGGGCACCCAGAAACTCTTGAACAACGACATGGCAGAGCTGATCAGCAAAATGCGTCTGGCCCAGCAGAACGCCATCACCTCCCTGAAAGAGGAGTGTAAGAAACAGATGCTGGCGGCGGCTCACACTCTGGCGATGGACAGCAAGAACATGCTGGATGCCGTGGACCAGGCCAGAGTCAGAGCCAACCTAGCCAAGCCAGCGACGCTTTAGTGAACTGTATACATATTCCAAGTTACACATCAAGCTTAAATCAAACAATATCCTCATTTGTATGTCAAAATTGACATGGACATTGTCACAGTCAGGCTGTGGCAGTCGTTATATCTGTAAATGTGTGGTGTTTACTTCTAATTTGATGCTACAGCTCAGTGGAGAAAGTTAATGTGTATTTTTACTAAGCTAGTGTATGTACTGAATTAATGATCGCCTATCAACACATGTTAAGGTTGGGCTGACACTTGTCTGTTATGTACAAACATCACTTTACTTAAATGTTTGGTTTAAAATATCGAGAGAGAATAAAAATGCTATGGATGGTTGGTAATCACATATTTGAGGCGCTCCATTCAACTTGAAAGAGTGAAATTATCTCTCAGTCTGACCATTTTTGCATGTAAGTTATGTTTTATTAAAATAAAATTCACGATGTTAGATATTGTGTATCAGTGTAAGTTTATGGACAAATTGTCTTAAAAAAATGAATTTTTGGAGCTAATGAGTTGAACCAAATCTGTTGTTCATTATTAATGATTAACTTTGACTCCCTGTACAAAAAAAAAAAAAAAAATGATATTAATCAGAAACACCAGAATGAAAAATTTCATGAAGATAAGCAGGTGAATGATAAATGGGTATCATTTATATTCTGGACTTCTTGGTTGTTCATTTTTAGTACTGTCTTGCATGTTTCAGCCCCCTAAATCAATGCCAAGGAGACATTTCTTCATAAAGGAATTTATTTTGTAGTTTGACCATCAGAAATAAATACAATCATGGCAGCAAAGTCAGAAAATAAAGAAGACAAGTGAAATTCTTTCCAAATCAGCACAAGTTTGAGTGTTCATTGTGGTTACTACAGGTTGCTAGCACAGCATGCCACTGTCCAACCTAAAAAGGGTGTTAAAAAGGTCTTCTAATTCAGTTTGACTAAATACTGTTTTTCAATCTGTCAGACTGTGAATTCAGCTTTTACAGACTGTGACTTTTCTATATGTGCCAGTGCTTTAAAGCTGCCAGTCACTCAATGTTCATTTGGTCGAAAAAAAAGTCTTTCTTAGAGTTTCAATTTTACTTATGCTCATGACAACTCCAGATGGATGACCCAAAGTGGAAATTTCAAGCACTGTAGGTTTGTATAAATGTAAAAGTTATCAATGAAGCTGCAGACCTGGGACAGAGCAGCTCATGTACAAAAGCCAAACATAAGATGAAGTAGAAAGATCACATTAGGGACAATTGAGTCCTCAGTCCCACAGTACTGTGATGTTGGGGTGTAAGAAGTTTAGTAAGAAATGCTCCACGTTCCTCATTTTGACTCAGCTGTGTGCTCACCATAAACCAAAACTGCGACTTTAAAACAACTTCATTCTCATTATATTATGGGCTCTATTTTTGTGCCTCACTGGCAGCGTGGTACGACATAGGTGGCGGGCAAGCATCCCCCCTCCCTAACTCAGCTCCTCCCAGTGGCGTAAGTTGTCGAGAGGGAGGGGATAAGGCATGGAGTGGGTTTAACACAGCCGAGACCTGTTTTCACAGATCACATCACCTCCTCTCCTCACCTTACAATCCGCCACCGTCGAGGCATATTACAATTTTTGTTAAGCAGTGGAAGAGATCAAGAGTTGGCTGCAGACAGGAATGCCACACGATGGCGACAGGAGGCAGCCCCTCAACAAGTGTTGCGGTAAGCGCTGCAGAGAGCGTCCTCCACACCGTTTCATATAAGTAGTAAACCCAAAGCTGCCGTAAGCACATGTTTTAATAAAATGAAATGATTTCTTGAATGATTTGTGGTGCAGTTTTTGTCATATGTAACCTGCAGTCATTTTAGTTGCTAACAGTATGTTGGTGTCATATTGTCACATTGAGACTACAACTACACTTATATTTGATTAAAAAAAAACAAAAGAAAAACACATAACTTACCCAATTACAGTGTGTTTAATACAACAAAATGTAATTTTATACTACTTGAACACTATTTTTGGTATATTTAAAGTAAAATCTATATTTTCTCAGTACAAAACTAACATTTTTTTAGTTGCTACCTAAACATTCAGAGGTTGTTTCGTTTTGAATCCAATCAAACCCACTGATCAGTCCCATATTTCACAGCAGCCACTGCTGAACTAATCTCAATTGAGAATTTCTTTCAAAACTAAGTCCATTAAAGTACTTTTATTTGACAGGACCAACCAAAGACCAGAGACCAGGTACCAGATACCAGCACAGGACTTATCTTTTGGAGGCAAAGTGAGAATTTTGGATTTTTTTTTATAGTGTAAAGAAAAGTATTAATGATGTAAACCATTGAGCAAATAAAAGAAAACTGTTAAGATTTGTCAAACTGTTTAACTATATTGAATATTCTTATTGAATTATGAAAATAATTTCAATAAAATCCCCTTGAAATGTTGGATAATCAATCAAGCATAATCATGAAGATGTACTTAAAATAAGCTAACATGATAGGCGGTGGGAGGGCCAGAGGTTTTAAACTGTCACAGGAAAATGTACTTTTTTATCATAGTTCAGTAAATGCAAACCTCTATTATTCCCATCATATGTAGTTTTTTTCTGGTACTTATACTTTCCTTGATTTAATTTTACTGATGGAGACAGGAAATTGAAGAGAGAGGAGGAGAGGAGAGGAGGTGGGAGGGCCAAAGGTTTTTAACTCTCACAGGAAAAAGGTTCATGTCAATACATGTTTACTAATCTTATTTCCACTGAATCACATACACGGTGGTTCATCTTTGTATGTTTTATTTACCTGAACTTTCCGTCTTTCAAATTTTTACTGCAGAGAGAGAAAATGAGGACCAAGTGAAGGAGAGAGGAGAGGCAAGGATGGGAAAGGAGAGGAGAGGAGGTAGGAGGGCCAAAGGTTTAAACTTTTAGTTTGAAGGGTATTTAGTAATTAACTTATGAAGAGAGAAAAGGGGACAAATTAAATATCTTGTTCACTCCATCATGTGTGACTATTAACTGGATATTTAATTAAATGCGGTTTAGGTTGTGTTAATTCGGTCAGGTTAAGTATCCATTATGTGTGCCAAACGTTTTCATCATATAAGATATAGATCAGAATATCCATATAGATCTAAATGTACCTGCTGACTCAGCTAGTTGCACTGAATGTTGTTTGTTGTTGATTTTTATTGCACTGAAATGTGCCTAACACTGTGGAAACCTGCCACTTAGGCATCAGTGACGTATGCGCACTATGCTGCTGGTCTACTAAAATACCACGAGACTAGCTGCACTCTGCCTGCACTGAAAGCTGACCAGGTTTGAATCGGCAAGCTTTCAGCGCACTTTCCATGCCGCCGGCGGGCATAAAAACTGCGCCAAATGATTCTGTCAACACCTCCCCCTGCCGCACCATCACACCCAGCTTGGTGGACCTTGGCGCGCCTTAGTCTACAAAAATACCAAACTGGCTGTGCGCCGGGCTCTGCCAGACGAAAATACCACTGCGTGGGGTGCGCCACTCTCCGCCGTGCTGCTGGTGGGCACGAAAACAGATAAAATAGGGCCCGATGACTTTATTCTCATCATAGTTTGGCTTCAACATTTCTTTGTTTTTGTGATACAACAGTGTTGTTCTAAAGTAGGCCTAATTACAACTTGATTTTCTCATGACTTTATTCATAACAAAATGAAACAGCTTAGAGACTTAGAAATAACTTTAAAATCTTAAAAAAAAAACTCGTGAATGTCTCACAAAGAAATCAACTGAATATTTCCCTGTAATCACAAAATAAACTATAAATTAGTGTGACAGGAAATTGTCTGATAATTCATTAAGAGCAAGTTAAATACTTCCGTCACTTACAAATTCACTTCTGCAGATAAAAAGTAACTGCCATTGTTTCTGAGTATTTTATTATTTTATCTTCATCATGTGTTGCATTTGAGAATATGAACAGACGTCACCTCCGGCATCCAGGTGACTTTTGGCACATTGGGAGCTTGCTCGCTCCGGAGTGCGTGGAGTTACTTAAAACAAACAAACATAAGCCACATACTTGGACATGAACCAAAAAGATACACGACTGAAACCATCCCACCACTGACGCTTTGCAATTTCTTCACTGCACTTTTTAAACCTTACTCCTTTAAATATATATTTTTTAAAAATGACTCACAGCAATTAAACCTTGAACAACACTGAGGCTGCTCACGCTTTTTGACCACCATGTTACACTTATTAACATGCCTGAGAGACAATACCTCACAGTTACAAACTAGCATCAGTGTGCAAATGTTAGCCTATCAACATTTGATTGCTACCATGCCAGACCTTACAAAGTAACATAAGCATGCTAACAAACAATGGCTGGTTCAATTCTGTCAACAACTGCAAACTCAAGTTCAAGGTCCAACACAAACAGGTCAGTGTAAAGTTACCTTACAGACAGAAGAGACTGAGGAAGCATATCTGAGGCTGACAGTGCAGCTGCTGTGTGCAAAAATGTCACCCGATTCTGCTTGACTTTAATAATAATATTTAATAATAGTGGCCACTCTATAAGGAATAAACCTTCAAATCTTTGTCTAAAGCATTTGAAAAAAAAAAAAAAAAAACAACATTTTGGTCTGTGTGAGGGGTTTGAAATGAGGTGCTGTGTGTAATCAAGATTATGAGTCATATTCTCATTCAGGAAGTTCAGCTACATTTGAATGTCAAAAGTCACTTACTAGAAGTGATTTTGTTTTTTAGACTTTATTCTCACACCAGTTAGATCATGCCAGCTAGCCAAGGGGGGAGAAAGAGACCAATGGTCCCAAGCAGGCACACAATAATAAACATCCACAGGAAGATGCGGTCGATCACCATGGCGACATACTTCCAGTCTTCTTTGACCTGTGTCGAGATAAAACCAAAGGAGAGAGGATTAAGTGTTAAGGGTGTAAATATTTTCATATGGTGTCAATAATAATAAAATGATGCAAGTCTTACTTTTTTATTTATTTACACATCCAACAGCTGTAAAGCCTTATTCATATCCCTTTGCAATATTGCTTAAGCCGTATGGCAAATGCTACTCCAAGATTGCTTCTTCTTTTACTCGGTTTAGGTCTCAACCAACTCCTTAGGGAAATATCTGCATGTTAAACCTGTTACTAGCTGTGTATGAATGCCTCTGAGTGCAGGGCAAGTGTTTAAATGTGATCTCAAAACTCTTTAAATTAAATCAGTCCCCCGCTGTGATTGACTGTAATGATGAGTGAACTTTACAGCTGAGAAATGAAGACAATGATATACAGTTAAAAAAAAATGAGGTTGCTGTAATTTTGAACAATATTTCTCCAGAGGCTCATGACCATGGACTGTATATACCATGGACAACTTGGTTCTAGTATTCCTCCAGTTTACGGATTTAAAGCGAAAAAGCTCTCGGTATTTTCAGGTGGGAGAGTCGCTGTGATGACAGTCAGCTCAAACAGCGTATCCCCTGGGTGAGCTACACAATCTTCGAATGTCCATAGGCTGTATCAAGTGTCAGTCATAGAAAACATGAACCCCCTAATAACGTTTAAAATTGAGTTGTACAGAGGCCTTGAGCACAAACCAGTCTTACAGTAACTACATGTCAACATCACAAGCAGGGGGGAGAAAAGTTTATATTCTGTGTAATTAGTTTCTAAAGTTTGTCCACAGCCTCATAGGAATTGCCGAAAGAGATTTATGACCTATACTGCAGCCCATCACCAGAGGGTGCTGTTCTTGTGGTGGCTTTACCTAGCAAGAGGACAGACGGTGTCCATTCTATATACAGTCTATGCTCATGACAGATCTTGTTAAAGAGTGAGGGCAAAGCAACAACAAAAATTAAAATCACAAAACCAAAAATAATCATTCACAAATCTTAGTTAAGGTCTAATGTCCAATAAATCTTGATATTGATTTAAGGTCCTGTTTCCCAGCACAATAACAGCGAATTATCAATCACAAAACATCATATTGAATGGGTCAATTTGAACCATTTTACAACCTCTTGATAAAAACTGTAGCATGTTTGACTTTTTTCTCCACCTCCAACATTTTGTTCTCTCACATCTGTGATATCAGCCAATGAGAGCAGGGTGTCATTTTGCCACAGTACCTGTTCCTTCAACAGCCTTGATGACTGCTCACGGACCATCACTTAGTCTGTCATGTCTGACTTGGGGTAGAGTCACGGTACAATTTTATGGTTTTGACCGCCATGACAGAAGTGTAACCATGGTGTAAGACCATTGGCTGTAAATCCACCCCTGTGCTTCTTTAAATTACAAGCTGGTATGATTTAAAGACGCACAGGAGCTGGTGAGGCACTGACACTGGAGGATCAAACAGGACTCTAAATACACTGGACAGGAGTGAATGCATTAAGTAATGAACCGCTGCAGGACTACGGGAACGTGAGAAAACTGTCTCTTTTCAGTATCGCTCTCGTGATGTTTTATTGATACTCACACTGAAGTCTGCGTCCTCGGCTCTCAGATGGTCCGCTATGTAGTGCACCCCTTCCAGAGCTCGAATCACACTTGGTGAAAGCAGGAAAGTTGAGTCTGACACAGTGTTATCTGCTTTGGCTGGCCTTTGAGAGGGGTTGACTCTGCTCCCTGTTACCTGTCTGTTCGCCCCCTCCTGTCGGCTCAGGCTGTTCTGAGGGTTTTTCTGCGGTGGTGGAGGTGTTGACCCCGGAGGCCTGGGTGAAGGAGGCCGAAAGGAGAAATATGACGTCAACGTCCCTAGCTCTAAATCCTCGTAACTGCTTCTCTCAGCGCCCTCTGTAATCGTCCCGTCCCTTAACCAGTTGGCAGACGTGCTGAGGCAGTTACCTGATTTGTACCTGTCTATCCTGCCCTGCTGCCGCCGCTCAGCTGCCGCTTCCTGCTGGAGTAACAACAACCTACGGCGGCGGCCATCTGGAGCAGGCCGCCGCATGAACAGCCATCGTGGGATCAGGTCCAGGAAGACTGAGTGGACCCAACGGGGCATCTTGTGAGTGCTTGGAGAGCGATGGTGAACGTTCAGGACAAAAACAGTGATGACGATGGAGAGGGTGACGAAGATCATAGTGAAGAGAAGGTACTCGCCAATGAGCGGGATGACCAGAGAGGTGGATGGTATGATCTCTGTGATGAGGAGGAGGAAAACAGTGAGGGACAGCAGTACCGAGATACAAAGGGTGATCTTTTCTCCACAGTCTGAGGGGAGGTAGAAAACCAGAACAGTGAGGCAGGAGATCAGCAAACAGGGGATGATGAGGTTGATCGTGTAGAACAAGGGAAGTCTTCGGATGATGAAGAAGTAGGTGATGTCCGGGTAGATCTCATGGCAGCAGTCGTACTTCTTCGTGTTGTACGTCCCCACAGCATTGATGATGGCCCATTCGCCACTCTCCCAGTAGTTGTTCAGGTCCACAGTGTTTTCGATCTTCTCCAAGTCAATTTTTGCCTTGTCATACGTCCAGGAGCCAAATTTCATTTTACAGTTCTGCTGATCGAAGGGGAAGAAGGTGACGTCAATGCTGCAGGAGCTCTTGTAAATGGCAGGAGGAACCCAGCGAACCTTACCGGTGTGGAACAGATGAGCTTTGGTCATGTGGGTCACGGCAAACTCACCATCAGCACTGAAAAAGCAGACGAGGATGTATGAGTGACACCGACGCCACAGATAAATGATCATATCAGCATCGTGAGAAGTTCTTACACCCCTGTTGCTAAGTAAAAAATCTTATTATCCCTTTGAAACTATGCAGCATAGGAGTAAGATTCCCCAATAATAATCTCTTCCAGTCATCTCCCCTCCTTTCATCCTTTTAATGGTGATAACAGCTTCAGCTGGAAACCTAATCATGAGCTCTTATCATTTCATCAGTTACACACCTTGTTTAATTTCATTTACAGATTGTGATAAAACTGGCTTCATGGAGCAGAACTCTATCAATCCCCCCAACCCCTCCGCCCGCTCTGGATTAATCCTCCATGAGGCAAATACAGAAAAAGGAAAAGGTCGTATAAAATCTTTGACACTGTATTTAAAAAGTGTTTCCTACATGAACAGACCCCCAGCACATAAAGATAGGTATATAGGTTGTATTATTTTTTTTTAATAAGATGCCTGTGACATCATCCAGTGTTATTTGTGGATATATAAATACAGCAGAAGGTTTATAATGTCCACTAGATGGTGCCAACTTCTCACCATAAGCCATGTAGTAAAAGAGATCTGTCACTGTGGAGAAAAGCTGATTACTGGGGTATATGTTTACGTCAAAGAGTTTTACATCTGTCCTAAGACTACTTGATTAAAATGACTATTTTAATCACAGTCCATTAGATGAGGTCCTTTGTCCTGTTTGCTGTAAGTCTAATGTTGCACTTACTTGTTGTAAAGGACAATGTCTGGGACCCATATGAGCTCTGACGGCACTCTTATGGACGTCACGTTGTCGTAGTCAGACGGTCTCCAGCTCAGTTTGTAGTCATTCCACTCCTGTGAAACAGCAAAGCAAATATAATCATGTAAGCTGTATTCCCTCACCTAATTGCAATATAAATAATTCAGTCCATGAGCATTGTAGAGATAGATTTTTATAGTCTTAACACCCGGTATTACAAACACATGAATAATAAATCCACACCAAAGAGAATTTTCTGACCTGTTTAAGCCAAACGTTGGTTGTCATCATCTGGTTCTTCTCATCCTGGTGAACAGACAGACAGACAGAGAGACCGAGTGAAAGCTGTCAGCCCTGTGTTCAGGGCCAGAAGAATAAATATGAGAGGTTTTAGGAGTTTTTCTCAGAGCAGACCCAAAAATACCCTGCAGCAACTTTACTTCAGTACTTTGATGGATGTAAAGTGTTCTGCGACTGTGACAGGGAAGAGGGTGCAATATTGAATTCTCTTTATTTTTTTTTTCTTACTGTACATAAAAATGCCAAACATGCTGTTAAAGGATATCATATAGAGTAAAATTGTCAGGGTGGAAAGGGTGACAGTTGTCTTACCTTATATTTTGGTCTAATTCGAGTGAGGTTAATATGATTCACCTTTGACCTTGAAAAGGTGTTATTAACTTTGAAAACCAAACTTTTTTCCCCCCAACATTTGTCATTTTTCAATCTCCCCCAACACTCGATCATGACAATCAGCCAGTAATATGTCCTTTTCCTTTAGCAGGGCTGTAAAAGATGTTCGTACTGTAATCAATCTGAAAAAGCTGTCAGAGGAGTGAGATCATTTTACCAGGCTCTTGCTAAACATCTGGACAATCTGAACAAACCTACAGGAAATATAAGCTGTAATCTTTACTTTATGATCCACCTTTCTTTTGTTACATTCATTCATCATCTTTATTCTGCTGTTGCCTATACCAAACAATAGATCCTGTCAGAACTTCTTTACTGCTCTGTAAACAACAGTTGCAGCCGTAATACATTTACAGTGCCTGTGAAATGCACCTAGTGTTTATGGCTACTGTTTTAGAGAGACAAAGAAGATTTTATTTCAGATAAAAACATTTGTAATCATGGGGCTCATACAGGAAGAGATCAGGTACGTGCGTAGTGTGTTTGGTGGCCACTGTGGACAAAAGCAGTAGTGTTTTGCCGGAAATATGGCTGCATTTCCCATGAGCCCTTGTGTGTACTATCGTGAAGACACATACAAGGTCTTTGGTCTGGCAAGTAGTTGTTTAGGAGGCGAATAAAATGACACATAACTTACCGGTACCTACATTTTTCTGTTGTTGTTTTTTTTTTTTGTCTATCTGCAGGATGTGTAGTGATGAGGTAATGTGGGTATATTTGCTGGTGAAAGGAAGAAATGTTGTATTATTGTGGCTTGTATTTTTAGTCTACAGTTATGTCCCGTTTGTAACAGTACACCTACAACAAACAGATTAGATAACTCGGCTATAGATTAGTATATAAAGTTAAAGTTGTCAGCTTTCCTTGGTAATGTTTTATCTTCGTATCAATAAGCCAACAGTGTAAAAAAAGCGCTGCTTACGTTACCTGTCTAGGAGGAATTTGGCAAATTCAGGATCCGACTTGAATCCCGTCAAGCCCTGCAACTCTCCTTACCTCGCAAAGAAATTATTAATGTTTACCCTTGTTTTTGCCCTCGCTCGATCACATTCCCTTTTTGCTCTGTTTTTTTTTTGTTGTTGTTTTTGTTTTCCTTTTGTGGACCTCATCCATAGACTGTATATAAGATGGACAGAGTCTGCCTCCTCGCTGGGTGAAGCCACTCCGAAAACAGCACCCTCTGATGGTGGGCTGCAGTACAGGTCATAAATCCCGCCTCCACCAGCAAAGCTAATGGGACTGTGGACAAACTTTAGAAATTTATTACACAGAACATAAATTTTTCTCCCCCCTGGTTGTGATGTTGACATATAGTTACAGTAAGACTGGTTTGTGCCCAAGTCCTTTTTTTTCTGTACAGCTCCGTTTTTAAAAGTTATTAGGGGGTTCATGTTTTCTATGATTGACACCTGGTATAGCCTATGGGCGTTCAGGGATTGCGTAGCTCTTCCGGGGGAATACGCTGTTTGACCCGAGCGTCATCACAGGGACTCTCGGCGACTGCGCAGCCGAATGCGCACAACGCTACTGCACAGCTCTGGTTTCAAGGAACCCGGAATTACCGAGAGCTTTTTGGCTTCAAATCTGTATAGAGGCGGAAGGCGGAACCACGGTGTCCATCTTATATACAGTCTATGACCCCATCCCATCATCAGTAGCTATTTGTCTTTGCTCTGTTTTCCCTGGCTAGCTTAGCAACAACTCACTGCTCCCCTTGTGTCTCTGTCTAAGTGCCGTAACTTCTGGCCTGTGTGGGGTTAATCGTTTCTTTAGTGGGCAAACCAGACCAACAAATTTTGAAAGCAGGAGTTACACTATTGAAAAATATCTTGTCTTCCCTCCGATTGACTCATTTGCTGTTGTAGGTGACACAGATATATCAGGAGAAGCGAGACACTTTTTAAAATCTAGTTAAAAGTTCCGTACAGAAACTTAAGTCACTGAAATAACTCAAACATGCCATTAACAGTCTACTCACCACGTCTATGAGCTGTGCTATAGACAGTCCAAACTTGACAATGACCACATCCGAGATGTTTGGCACGGGCCTGGACCACTTGTTGTAACCAGCAAACAGCGTCTTGAAGAGGTCATCCTCGGCGTGCGAGTGGGTCTTCTCCTGACAAAGAACTTCAGAGAGAATATCAATTTTAATTAATCAAGTAACTTATCTCTGTTTTATGTTGAAAAAAAAAAAAAAACATCTATATAGAGGACACAGACTGTGTGGGTGATGGAAATTACACAATGAAAGTGGAATCCTTTTTTCAGTATCAGATTATGTGAAAGAGACTTCATTGTAGGACTGTTTTAACTTTGTTTAATTAGCTTGAAGCATTTTAACTTTTACAATAATATAACAATTAATGAAAAGAGAGTATCACAGAAAAGGACAGGTGTAAGTAGCTCTAAAGCTTGGATCACAACCCTGTTAAGTCACCCAAGTCTCTTCTAATCCTCACTCAACAAACTGTAGTAAATCGGGCTGGCATGATGATATGTAGCTTTTAAGAGTGAAGGTTAAGGTTGTGAACAGCTCATGTTTGAACAGAAGAGGCCCACCCCAAACATCTCAGGCTTTTCTTTTTCAAGTCTTATTGACTTTTCCAAGTTGTTGCAGATCTTTTGATCTCTTGATCTGGGCTCCCTGAGTGGGTCGACCTCTCACAGTGAGTAGGGTGAAGCAGGCGGAGGGAATATCTCTCTCTGGTAGCTACATATCCCACTATTTAGCTCTAAACATGTCACAACCATGTCAGTCAGTCAATTGTTGCACAATCAAACTCATTTTGACTATGCAGTCCAGACAGGTTTAGGTACAAGCTCCGGTCCAGACTGTTTGTTTTTCAGCAGAATAAAAAGCATGGAAACTGACAGGAATCCCGTCCCTGAGGGATTACCGCTCCCACCTTCATCAGGTAGTCAGAGTCAATTACACACATCATTACTTGCTTGTGTTAAGTGGAGGTGAGCTAATTTCTCACCAGTGAAGGGTGTTTGTTGTCAAGCTGTCTGTCACTCTGCTACAACTGATGCATTAAACAAATTAACCAACAGTTTTCACCAGAGGGAGCAGAGGGTGAACTCTGTTTATGTTTCCACCGCATGTTTATAACTCTTGTGTTTTTGAAAAGTCGTTTGAGTTAAGATATGTGACAATCATATATCACTCCTATTGGATTTTTACATACAGAAACACTGAAAACATAACTTTAAAAAAATATATATATATTATTAGGTCCCCCTCATTTCATTTACAAAAGAATTTGAGCCCAGTTTTATTCCAAGTGGAATGCCAAAAGCTGAAACAAAAAAGGTGCCTTCTGGTTGGCAAAGTACATACAGTGTGATACCATCATGGCATTACTCTATAACTTTCTGGTTATCTGTGGGCTTACTTAAAATAACATAAGCTAACATTAGCCAAAACAACTGTCATAGAGTATAGACCTTTGTTAGTCATCCAGTCATCATACAAAAGAATGAACTACACGCCTGGCAAGGAAAATGTATCAAAATCCTCCAAATACCTCTCAAGCATATTAATGAACATGTTTCTTATCTTTTACTGTACTTAGAAACAGTGAACATTAAATTGAAGATATAATTCCTATCAATTAAGATAGATTTAAACTAATACCCTTGTTGCACAATAATGATAATGTTTACTGAGAGCTTACAAAAGACACCAATTAACAGACATGCTGCCTGGACAACAATGAAAGTCAGAGGTAGATATTTACTGTGGATAAACGCTGGCCTAATTAGGTAAGGATAAGGGATAAGGCATGCGAAAAATTACAGTCCACACCGGATACAGCTGACTGAAAAACAAACTAAGAACAACTGTAAGACCAAAACAAGAAATGTTAAATCTATTTAATATTTTACAGTCAATAATTTTCATACGTAATCAATAGCTGCATTAATAGATCTTCAAAAATTCCACACAAATGCAAGAGTCAATAATTAGATTGTCTTTGACCTCCTCTATGATTGTTTATGCCTTTAGTCTGCATTTCTCCAAGAACAGTGGCTCTTTTTTCCCCCTCATCTCTATATCATCACTGTGAACAGTCCTGATGGTTACTCCTTTTCCTTCAGTAGAATTATCCCAACTGATACTCAGCAGATCATAGATGGACTCAACTAGAGCAGGGGTGCTGGCCCCGATGGTCTAGAAATTAAGTTTAAAAAAATCCCCTCTCATGTTATGTCATACCCTCTGTCATACTTATATATTCAAAGATACCTGTGAAGCACTGATAGGTTTGAAATGTTATGAATATGGATAGGATAGGATACAGATAGAAGTGCACCATATGGCTCCTTCATAAGTTCATTATTGTTTCAAATCTTCTTCAGTGATCCTCCACAAATCTGCACTAATTGCTGAATTCAACTCTTTTGCAGATGACACCATTATTTACATGTCCAGGGGTCCGTTTCACGTAGGTGGTTCAACAAACTCTGAGTTAAATCCTTAACTCTGAGTTGATCTACTCTGAGTTAGGAAACTCTGAGTTTCCGGTTTCACAATACCTGATTTGAGACGGTTTTAACAACTCCGAGTAGTTTGACCTGGAGTTAAGCACGTGCACGCCAGACATAAACAGCCAGCATCTGTGGAGCGCAGATTCATTGATCAACCAATGGAAACAGGGAGAAGGAGGGGGCAGCAGCAAGCCAACAGCGAATTACAGCACGTTTGTAAAAGAAAGTGCAATACAGCAGCAGCTGCAAAGGAGAGGGAGAGGGCTTGGGAGGAAATCGCTGCTCGCGTCAATGCGTAACTTTAAATCTAGTCTCGTGCAATCACAATGACAGACTGTTGCAGGGAAACTGCTTGAATCATTTTGATCATGTTTTACATTGTCAAGTAAGTATTAAGTGGCAGTTTGATCCCTTAGAAAATTCTCTTTTCACACTCAAAAATGAATTTTACTCTCTTATGATGTTCCGTTAAATGATTAGGAATATTAAACTAACTCTCAGTATGTATATGTACATATATTAAACTAACACACACTACACTCAATATTAGACTTTCACTCAGCAAACAGAAAGAGGGCAGATGCCAGAAAAACGGGTGGTGGCCCAGCAGCCCCACCTTTAACGGAGGCAGAGGAGCTGCCCCCCCCCCCCCGACGATCGAAACCCCCATCCCGTAGCAGCGATCGTCGGACTGGTGTGCGTGTGTGTGTGTGTGTGCTCCTCTGCCTCCGTTAAAGGTGGGGCTGCTGGACCACCACCCGTTTTTGTGTTAGTTTAATATTCTTAATCATTTAACGGAACATAATAAGAGAGTAAAATTCAGTTTTGAGTGTGAAAAGAGCATTTTTTAAGAGATCAAACTGCCACTTAATACTTACTTGACAATGTAAAACATGATCAAAATGAGAAAATGCCGATGTCTCACCTGAAACTCTGGGTTTACTGAGTTAAACCTGCTCCCGAGCAGGTTAGGTTCACGGAGTCTGTTACTGTGGTAACTGACCGCGAGGTTGAGTTACCTCTCTTTGTGAAACAGGTTAGAGTTACCCCTCTCTCCCTGGTTTAACTAACCCTCCTTTGTGAAACGGAAAACTCAGAGTTTCCCCGATTTCAGGGTTAACAAACTCGGAGTTTCCACTAAACCTGCTACGTGAAACGGACCCCAGGTCTAATATTCTACAAATCCAGAGAAGCTAATGGTCCAACTTTCAGTTCAAAAATGTTTTTTTCTTCTAAGAAGCCCATACTCAGAAAGAGGAAGTCATATAACAAGTTGGTTGGTGCAAGGTCCAATGTTTATCTATCAAGTAGGTGGTCGATAAGTTATCTTGATGGGACTTCCTGTGAGGAAGTATATTTGAGTGTTTGATTGGACTCTCAACTTTTTGTCAGAACCCCCATAAATGTTATACACAACAGCCATTAAGTAATACACTGCACCATTAAAGCTCCTGTAAGGAATTTGGGGTTTTGGCAAATTTTGCCAACTCTTGTTGACAAAACAGTCTTTGCTTATCTTGTTCTCTACGTGCTTAGGTAATGACTTCTGGGGGAAAAAATAAAAACAGATGAAAACATCTTGCTGACTTCTGACAGCCAGATGTTTATTGTAAATAATATATGTTGAAATGGTACAACAGCTGCCCTGTTGGACCCCCCAGTTCCAGGCATGAAAATTGCGAGATAAGTATCAACAGTCTTGTTGCTGAATGTCTTTTTTGCTTTTGTGAACTAAAAAGACTTAAACTATGAATTTCCGTCTACTCCATAGATGTCAGGGAAGTCCTCACAGGAGCTTTAAGCAAGACCTGCAGTCCAGAATGCTGACCTGAAGCCTTTGTAATTGTAATACTACCCCTAAAGTATCTTAAATACACCTTTGGCTTCTATTGTATTAGAGTATCTCTCTAACTATAGATATATGCGAACGTGCATTGGACAACTTTTAACCAATTCATGACAAGTAGTAATAGTTTAACATACAGTTGGAAGATGTTTGTCTTTGCTAATTTAATAACCTCCCCACAGAAATGAAGCAAATACATGCAAACTCAGAAGAGCAATCAATTCAACCAAATCTTAAAGCTCCTGTAAGGGGACTTTCCCTTGTGTAGATTTTGGCACCCCCTGTAGACGAAATTTGTGTGGTAGCTAATCTTTTTTTTTTCTTTTTTTTTCTTTTTTAGTATTGCAAGTACTAGCTTAGAAAATGTAAACAAAGGATGTTTGACTCCTACCCCCTGACAGCAGTTTTTAACAATCATAATAACTTTATAGAAATGGTCAGTCTTGTTGTCTTGATGGTGACGTTTGCTTTTTTAGGTCAATATGGGACATCAATATTCATTTTAGCCTGTTTAATAAGAAATGGAAAATCCCAACAGAAGTTTTAAGAATCAGAATTTGACTCAAATACTTGGGCACTGTAAGGCTTTCAAAACCCACTTCTTTGGGTCCTTGTTTGACTCTGTAGGGGTAAAATGCAACCCTAATGAAGCATGGCTTTGTCAAGGATCTTAAAATGAGACCTTGGACCACTTGCACCTGCTAGCTGTCATGGTCTCTTACCCAAGGCCACATCAATAACTGTCTATATGTGAATTGCAGTTCAGATGACCACAGTTACCGTTTATAACCATAAAACTGTGGAGGATAGCCAGACGGGGTGCTTTAATGTTTCATGGAGCTTACCTGAGGGACATAGTCCATGCAAATCTGTTTGAATGATTTATTGCAAATGCTAATTATTTGGCTTGGGGGTCTTTAAAAAAAGGGGGTTGACAGGTATGCAGATGGAAAGAGTCCATGTAACAGTTGTCTTTAAAAAGAGGGTCTGTGGATACCATTAAGCAAGGCGTAATTGTGTTAGCATTAGTGAAGAGGCAATAGATGTGGTTAATTGTATGACTTCAGAGCCAATTTACTGAGGAACACTTGAGCTCATCCCCTGCCATCATGCACTAATTTCATTCTGGCAAACAAGCAGGCACCAGAGACGTCTTATCTGTTCTCCTGACAGCCAGGGTGGTGCATGTTCATCTGGCCACGCACCTGGGAAGTACCAGATGTGGTGCTTGGAAAAAAACGGCTCTTGGGTGCCATAGATCAAAGCTTCCTGCCAGTGGAGACTTGAAATGAGATGACACCTCCAACAGCCAACACGCTGGGCCGTGGATGTTGGAGTGTGGCCAAGCCCCTTGGCGAGGTGTATGAAACACTGACCAGTTTGGATGATCGAGTCAGCAGCTTCTCGGGCCAGAGGCACTTTTGTGAAATTGGGCTGTCAAATAGTGATGAGTAAAATGTTCAATAAAAAATCAACATGCAACATTTTCGCACAAGTGGACTAAAATTTAAGTCAAGTCAAGTCAGAAACCTGGACTGGGTCAGTGTCATTATACAAACCATGTTGGCACCAAATCAAGCGCTGTCACATCTTATTGATGAAGCATGTAAAGACGGGTGCTGGAGGCATGGAGGAGTCTTTGATATCATGATGTAGGCTGTGTGGTGAAACACATACCGCACTCGCACTGTATGTAACAAGATACAGAAGGTTGTCAAGTTTGTGCATGAAATCCTTTTTTCATTGGTTCAAGGAAAAAAAAACGCTCTCATAAGAGTCCTTGATTCAACACCTGTTTCACGGCAGCCTGAGCTCTCCCCTCTGATATGTCCACTACAAGGTCTTACCCTCTTTAAAAAGTGCCCAATATGTATCAGGACAAATTAGTTTCTGTCTTCCTTTAGGTGAGGAGAAAAATGTAAAGCAACACTTGGAAGTTGAACCAAGAAGCAAACTGTAAAACAAATTTGAACAGAGATTCATATCAATAAATACAAAACACAATTCCTTGTACAGTAAATTAATGATTAATTATTTTAAAAAAATCAACTATCTGATATTCCACCATCCAATGATCCACTTGCATTGTCACAGTTGTTGTTAATTTCTTTATTCATGAGATTAAAGTTCTGAAACTCTGACAGCAGAAGCTATCTCGCTTCTCTGCTCAGGTTTTTTTTTTTTTTTTTAAGATTAACTTGTACAAAATTATCACTACAAAATTGAATATCCCCAGAGTGCCTTCACAGTTGAATAGTGTTCAAGCTATCGCTCTATCTATTTGCTGCCATTATTTTTGGCCATAAGCATTTAGTATTAGGCCCTTAATATATGCCATGTTGATCAATTTTTTAAAAAGCTACCCTGTTACACAGAATGGGACAGCTTGTAGAAAATTGTGCTTCATCATTAACTTTTTGGGGTAAAGTAAAGCTTAAGCCACCAGGCAATGTTCAAAAGCGCTTACCTGACCGACTCCAGAGCAGCAAACAGAGAGCAGCCGTCCCCACAATAAACAGGTGGTTTAGTCCCATTTTTCACTCTGGCTGTTTGAAGTCCACCTTCACCGGAGAGCATGGGGGTGTTTCCATCCACTGCCACAACGTTACATCGGGACCGTGATGTGTGAGCAAACTCTGTCATCTTCGCGGCTGGGAGGCATATCAGGACAACTTCAGCACCACTGTTAGTCCAGCTGCGTTTATATCTGTGGGCGGGGAGTAAGTATGACGATACTCAAGCTGATTAACTTTGCCGTCAGCATGGATAGATGTGCCCCACGAGCCCGTCCGCGCGCAAAGCCGGTGAGCTGTCCATCACCTAGTGCTGAATCAGGAAACAGCACTGTAACACTACCCTCTTAATGCGGAAAAAAGTTACCAGAAAGAGTCTGGTGCGTCACTTAATATTGATTACCAAAAAAAGTATCCAGTTTTTACGCACGGTGCCAAAAAATTTACGCGTCCTAGATGACCTTATCTACGACTTCTACATCCATATTGAATTTAAGATTAGTTCTTCCCAAGGCATCAGCAGCATTGTTGGATATAAATCTGATGTTAGATCCACGCAGCAAAACGGCTTCATCCACGGTGAGCAGTGAGAACACGTCTGAACACCTCGCGTCTTTCATATGGTACCTTTTACAGTCCCTCCTCTTCCTGCTCCCTCTCCTGCTCCCTCTCTTTCACGCTCACACATAAACACAATACACACACTCAGCAATCACACAAAAGTGAAAACCTGCACATACTTTAAGTTGTCAGAGAATTATTTCTATTGGATCAAGTCTGATCCATGATCTGACCTTGTGTTAATTTTGTAAATAGTTATAGGATGTAAATATGTGACACATGCATCAGAATAAACGCCCATGGGATACTTCTGTGGGAAACAGCTAGAGGGCAGACTAGGTGAATTAATTTGCTCTGAGAAGCTCGACTTTCACTTATGCATTGATATGAGGAGAAGATGAGAAGGCATGGCAACATTTGTAAAAACAGCAATCATTAGGAATATATCAAAAGATTTATTTATTGTTTTACTTTATAAAACGCTTTATATCATACATTGTATACAGTCATTATCCAGCATTTTGTAATTTACAAGGGCTGAAAAAGGTTTTCACACTTCATACTTGGATATCTATCTTGGATGTTTTTTTAAAGCTTAATAATAACACTTTTTGGGGTTGAGATTCTTGAGTAAAAGAAGTCTGTTTTTGGATCTTTTTTCAATGAACACTTTGTGGGATCTGAACTTTGGATTGACAAAGGAGGCAATTAGAAGGCTGAAAAGTTATCTTGAAGGTAGATTGTAAATTATCTGGTTTCATAAAGCAGAAGAGACTATGTTGCGATTGAATTTAATATTTGTATGCTTGAATTAGTGTTGTTTTCAAAGGTCACTGATAATTCACTGATAGGAGGGGTAAACAGGGCAGTGTTTCAGCCTAGAATCTAACCACTGGACATCACTTAACACTTCCACTCCTATGCACTAAACATTTTAGCAACTTTTAAAAATATGTTATAATATATTTATTTTTATTATCTGACTATTAAAGTCAATTTCAAACTTGTTATACAATCTTCAACTCGGAAAAAGCACTCCAGATTTTATCCAAGGGGAGTATCAGCATAGTATCAGCACAGTGTGAAAACTACTCACTCCTACTGCTGTCTCACTTTTCATGCATTGAATTTCCAATTTGGGATTTTATTACAAGGTTTCTCCAAAAGACTTCAAACATTTCTGTCCAAGTTTGTTTCTTTTTAGTAAAAACAGCAACTTCATTTATCCAAAGCGTATCCCGGCCCCCATCCTCACCCCGGAACCAGATGGTCTTCTGGAGGAGACTAACAGAGTCATTATGTACGCTCTCAGAAGGCCAATCAAGTTGATCCATAAACTCTCAACTTGGCTTAAAACCTGCTCCGCAAACTGTTTCCCCATTTGACCTCGCCGAGTTCCTGAAATAATGCCTGGAAAAATAATATTTTATGGGTTACTGGGTTATTACTGCGGTGAGAGGGAACATACTCCTCCTTTTTATAACGGCTCTTTCTTTTGTGCTGTGTGTCTCATATTTCACATAATGGATATTCTTGTTACCTCAAACCATGCAAACCATGCAAAGCTGATTTTACTGTTCACTTTAGCACATAGCTGCATTTTAATTCTTGAAAGAATTAATTTAAAAACTTTGGGAGTTTATGTTTCAGGATATCAAACATCACCCCACAACTGACACGTAATAAGTCCCTTAAACTCTTCTTTAACGGTGTATTTTTGCGATGTCTTTCAGCTGCTTGGCGAACGCTGCATGCAGGGACTGTGACGAGACCTCCAGCCTTTTAGCGATCTCTGCTGCAGCATGGAGCATGTCTTCAAAGGCCAAAGACTCTTCTCGGATTCTGGACCAGAAACACCAACAGCCCAGGTCAGACCAAGTGGAGGGCGGGGCAGGAGAAACCAGCAGCAGATGTGGAGAGAAATGCAAGTGAGTGAAAAAGGAGATGACAATGTTTATCACATTGTACGAGGGAGGGTGGAGGGTGCACATGGTTGCTGTTAAAGCCTGTTATGTGATGGAAAACTTGTGGAGGACTGAATTATATACAGTTATAAAAAATTACAAACAAAGAGGCATGACAGACATCAAAAGAGATGATTTACAACCATAGTGAGGACTGTAATTTTTCTGTTTCTCTAAACTTTGACCACACATTTGTTTGTACAAAGAGAACTAAACAGAAACCCTGAAACCAGTTTAGACTTTCCAAGCAGAACCACAATCTGGAGGGTCATATGTTTGCTTATTTTCCCTTGATTTATATGTGCATTGTGAAATACTGCATCAAACTTTGTGTCAGTGAAGACAAAAATATGAAGCAAAGCAGGAAAAATCACTGTTTCATTTTTCTCACAATATGAGGACAAAATACAAGAGAAAGTCTGAATTTGTACTCGTTTTAAAAAAAAAAGGTTATGTAAAACATGATTTTTTGAAAAATGATATCCTGTGGATGGAGGTCTCGGTATAATGGCTATTCTTACGCTCTATGTCTATGAAGTCAAAGCTCAGCAACACCCAGATTTATTTGGCTCCGGGTGTGGCTGAATGCAGATACATGTAGAAACTGTAAAACAGTCTTATTTCACCACTGAAGGATAAAATTCTGTAACTCATCTCATCTTATATCCCACAGGCTTGATTTGAGGTCAGTGAAGTAACTTTAGGCCTAACCCTGACTTCTCTGCTCTATTACTGTTTACTTCTCTTCGAGTGTACACCATCGTATGTCTGCCATCTGCTCTGAGAGGGAGAAGCTTATATTCAGATCTGACATAAAAGCAACACCTGACCATCAATTGTTAAAAACTCTTAATCTTTGTCTCACAATCAGGGTTGTTAGATGTACGATAATCATCATATTTGCACAATAATTTTGCCCTCTGTACGATGTATGATCAATAACCCAGAAAAAAAAAGGCTAAATGTACGATAATTTGACAGTTTCATGAATGCGTGGTGCAATGGGACTGTCTCACTCCGCCACACTTTATTTATCAGTTTTTTTTTGCATACCCTAAAGGCATCTTTTACCACATGTTTCCATCCAATCATAGTTTGAGTGACGTTTGTCTTAGAACAACAAGTGCGATTGGCTGTCAATCATACTCGTTGTTCTTGATTCAACACCTGTTTCACGGCACACTGCCCGTTGGGAGGTCAGTTGAGAAAAATGAGCACCGCTGAAGAGGACGGTGATGAACAGGGGCCCAGTCCTCATGTGAGGTCAATTTTATTTTTGTGGCTAAAATAAATTTCACTAAGTGAAGTCAGAATACTCTTTATTTCCTTGTCAGTTATTATGAACACTCTTTCAAAAAGGTAGTTGGCCTCAAGGTCTCATGATTTGGCTCATTAGTTCCCACCTGTCATTTGTTTAAAAGGGGACGCATTAGTGTAACACAGCTAAGTTGGAGCTGCTGATGTGGGGCAGGGCGGTGAATGACCCCAAAACTGTAGCCACAAAATCGTGAGTGCCTGTAGGACACTAAACAGACTGACTATGTTTGACTATCATGGAACAGTAAGACTGTTATTTTGATTATGACGGGTGTACGATAATTTTCCCAAAAAATACGATTATTTTAAGTCTCTGATACGATTATTTTGTATTTCCTATCTGGCAACATTGCTCACAATTCAATTTCAGATTGTGCTTTTTACTGAATGATCCCAGAACAGAGACTGATTGTGACACAAAAGCTTGTACTTAATGTGCATGTATAAGCTTAGTGATGTCCCTCTCTGCTTTCCTCAATGCTTTTTTTGTTCTTTCTAAAACTAAAGGGAGGAATTTATAGTTTGTGGTGATCTTGGTAAGGACAAAGTTACCTTTGCAAGTTTTGTCTTGTGTATAGTAAGTGTCTTTTCACAGATACTTACTCATCAGGGCCAAATGTATCACTCATCCTGAATCTTTGCCATGGGATATGTAAAGAGAGGTGGTATCAATAGTGGGGATGCGCGCTTTCAGTCTGAGTCTGACTGAATGACTGCACTTTGTCAGCTTGGGTTAATGGTTACTGCCGGCCCAGACGTGCACAAGCACAGATGACAAATGACATTACTTAGCGTGGTGTGCTTTGGCAGTATTTTGGTCCAGAAGATGGGACTTGGAAAGGGCAGCTTAACATGGGTGAAGTTGAACGGATGTACCTCTATAAGATACTTCCAATAGATCCTAAGTTACAGAAGTGAATGGAAATAGTTAAAAGAACATTTAGGAAGTGTAAATGTTCAATTAATGAGTTACCAGGAGAAGCACAAGCTCTAACGTTGCATTTGGATTTACAGCAGATTATGGATTTTCTGCTCTCAACGTGCTGAATCGCCACTTTGAGAGCTAAGTGAACGGGCCGAGTGAAAGATAACAAACATGGCTGACAAGTGCAATTAATCCAGGGCATGGTGAAGCTAGATAAGGAAATGTTATCTTAGGTACCTGACAGTTGTTTACAGGCCTCTCATCTTTTTTGGAGCTGCAAACCAATTTTCATCAATATTCTACCCCGTTGAAACAGAGCACAAGCATTATCTCCCTGACTTCTTAAAAAAGAGGTTATTTCACTCACTTTTGCATCCCTGTTAGGGCACCTGATGCTACCCCTTCCAGCTGCTTCTCCATGTCCTCCTCAGCTTTCTCTACCACCTCGTGGCAGCTCTTCTGGTCCTCTTGTATGCCGATGATATTCTCCTTTATCACATCCTCATAGCTCTGATCTCCCAGCTCAGCCCCCACAAACTGCTCCAGATTCTCCATAACTGCCTTGTTTCCATGCTGGATGGCTTGCAGATAGGCCAGCTCTTCTCTCTGTGCCTTCAGCCTGCGGGCCACAGCAGGGTCAGTATTGAAGAACACGGAACATTTGTCTGGTTGATGCTCATACTGCAGCGAAGGTGAGGGTGACGGTGGGAAAGCTGCTGATGTGATCAAGTCTTTTGTCCTCTCGGGCTCATCACCTGCTGCCTGTGACGTGTCATTGGTCAGAGTCTCAGAGAAGATGTCAAAGCCTGAACCCCAGTCTCCACTCTGACAGAGCGTTGGAGTTGCTATAGTAACCAAGATCAGGATGAAGGGCATCCAACAACGTCCCATGGTAACCTGAAGGAAAGTGAAGGTCAGTGGTTGTGGAAAGCATCAGGGAGTTTGTCGAAAAAGCTTGTCTGACATTGTTTTCTGGCTGAAGGTAAAATGAAAAGACTGATACTACTCTCATGGCTCTTCAGTGAAATTTAGGCCACAGCTGCTGTGGATTAAATTAGCTTAACATAAAGACTGGAAAGAGGGAGCCTGGCTTGGTCCAATGAAACAAAAATTTTCCCACCAGCTCTGCAGCTCGACATTTACTGCTGCCAGACAAGAAGAAGTCTGAGACAAATTCATCAACCAACCGCATTTCCTTGTTTTTACACTTGTGCTACAGTAGCTTCTTATTTAAAAGACAGAGAGGGCAGTCAGTCAGCTCTTGTGTGCATGTCTGCAAAAATTCAGTCGTCTGTTTATGCTGACTTTTATCACTTCTGAAGCCCACAACACAAAGTTTGAATATTTGGGGTTGCCAAATCTGACCTCAGGGTTTTGTAAAGTTCTGTTAGTCCACGTCATGTCTGCTGTCTGATGGTTTGCAAAATACAAGTTTTGAAAGCTCTTCAGTTACTTTTTTTTCAAACACCTGGAGTGTCCTCATTAACAAGACTAAAGTAAAACTATAATTAATCATTTTAATATCTGATTATTTGACTATAATTGAATATCTGATGTCTGTAGTGGAAACTGACACAAAAGTCAAGATAAAAAAAAGAATAAAAGTCATGTTCAAAAACCTCTAAAAAAATCATTATCTTCGCAGAACTTTGGTGCACTGAGGGCGATAGAAAGTGGGGACTTTTACTCATCCATCAGTACCTTTTTAAGTCAAAACTCTCTTTGTTATCATCCTAGATAAACACTTTAATATTAATAAGATTTAGCTGTGACTGGAGACAAGCACAAGCTGCTGGATGGGTACATTAGCACAGCTGAAAGCGTCATCTGAAGCTCTCCCAGGGTACTTTGTGCCTCTCTCCGTGTATTAAACTGCTCTATTCAAATCAAACAGACAATGAACAGAGTTATAATGCCAAAAGAAAATTGCTCTGGTGGATTGAAAGGCTAAACTGCATAATGGGGACCTAAACCTGTCTCATGACCTTTACAAGTTTATTGTATACATTTCACACAGCTGTCACCATCTGCGTCACTCTGCACCTCCCAGCCATGTAGAGATGGATTCTGTTTAATCATGAATATCAAAATGTGACGCTCTGAATGTCACACTGCATACTTTAGCACTGATCAAGTCATACCTGTAGATGTATTATCAGCCAGTGTTTGTACTTGTCTAACATGTCACTGACATATTTTATGATATTACCTCTTTAAATGTTCAGCTAAAGAAAAAATCTGCTGCAAAGCCAAAAACATGTAGAATCTGTATTAAGTGTTCCGCCAGCATCAGCAGTGCTGTCTATCGCATACAGGGTGCATATTTGGAGGGGGCGTGCAGATGGCCAAGCAGGTTAGCGTACCCCGTGTATGAGGACCACGGTCCAGCCCCGATCATGTGCTGCATGTCCTGCCCCCTCTCTCTTTCTCCCCACATTTCACCCTGTCCTATCAATAAAAGGCAAAAATTGCCCCCCAAAAATACTGATTTTCCTTTTTTTTTTCAAAGATAAGAACAAGGATGCATATTCGGAGCGAAGCAGCAGCGTAGTGCAGCCCCAGTTAGCTGGGCTCAGTATAGAGGAAACAACATGTGTAATGCTCACAACTGGTTGTTTTTCCTTTCTGTGGTCTATTTCCTGCCAATTTGAATATAATTCAGTGACTGTTGAGCCTCTACTATATGTGATTTTGTTTCAGTTTTTGCAGGTTTACTCGTGTTTAATAAAATGAACTATGTTCCTTTATGCTGTGCTGTTACTTTCAGACAGAGTAAGCAGTTAAAAGTCCTGTCCACATGGACATGGAACAGGGATTGACCCTCGGATTGTTCTGTGTTACTGATAAATCCATAACCAGGAAGTGTTTCTCATCTACACGAACTGATACACAGTATCAGTTTACTGGATACAATTTACTACAATTTACTGGATAACATACGTGGTTTTCGTGCTTGACTTCCTGTCTAGAACGGTCTTCTCTGTGTAGAATGATGTGTATTGGAAGCAGAGACCAGCAAAATAGACTTGGCGTGTATCTTTAACAGAGCCACGCTTGATACGCTTCTGATACGGAGCTGATATGCCTCCTGTGTGCGATGCTGCATTGATTAGAATGGCAACCTACTTGCTGCTTGATAAGCAACACTGACGTTATGCGCTCAATGGATCCTGTATGTTTTAGCCTTCAATAGTTGAGTAAGTATGAGTATAACCATCTACCGGACTTGACATTATTTGATTTCTCTACTCTAATGTTTACAAAAAGTCACATCAAATGTTTTATGCAAGTAAACAAACGTGGTGAATGATTTATTTAGGGTTTATCTCAGCTCTCAACTTTAAACATCCAGCCTGCCAAAAACCAATCAGGCTTCAGTCCTGCTAGGTTACACTAATGAAAAGCATCCCCTCTGTTTTGGCTGTCCATGTTTGAATATTTATCTTGAACCTAAGTGTCTGAACTGAACAGAGAAAATTTTTGTAAAGTAACTCACTTTTATAAACCCAAACTTTATCAAATCTGAATAATCCAGTCTCTGTTTTGAATAAAAGCCACTCAAATACTCAAAATCATGTATTTTTAAATGCACTAACATAAAGTTGAGTTCTGTGTTATTCATATTTCTGTGGTAAGTGCTGACAGGAGAGATTTTTTTTTTAATGTGGTTAACTTTTAAGTAAAGAGAATGAAGTTCAGTCAAGTCTCCTGCTTTAAAGGTAAAGAGATGCAACACAGCCAGACACTGTTCAAAACCATATTTTCAGTCACCTGTTGATTACCGTTCATAACAGGTCATCAGTAGCTGGGTTCAAGGCCTTGTGGGTCTTGAACTGTAGTCATTTTAAATTAATTTCCAACATCGGCTGATAAACCGACCTAATCACAGTCCTTCATTTAAGACAATGAAACGGAAGACCGCTTCAGTGTATTCCTAAACAACCAAGATGCCCCTGCCTCCTAAAGGTCTATTAAATCCACTTTGTGAATTCATTGTTACGGTAGCAATGTCTAATCCTGCAAAGCAAAATCCCACGTTTGTAAAAACTCTGAGCCAATCAAGTCTTCAGTTTTGATCAGTTTCTGTAAATGTCCAAATCTCTTAATCATGCCTCTAATTGTGCTTTCTAACTCTCTTGCGCAAGGTTGTGAGTTATGATGTGTTTAGAGACTTGAGAGGGCCCCTTTCTTTCTCTCTCTCTGTGGTTGGTCGTGACTGAGCCCTGGTATGAGTTGTGTCACTTGCTGTAAAAGCTGGCTTTGCCCCCTTTACAGTAGTGTTTCTGTTGTTTTTGGTAACCGACAGCCATCTGGGAATAATTCACAACATCTCTTCACCTCTGTAATCCTTCAAACACCAAAGAAGGATTACTTCTGTCATTTTTTTTAGCTCATGTGGGACTTTTTTCATGCCATGGCGTAGTTGGATGGAGTGTTTGTGAGCCCCCTCAGTGCGTGTTTAGTTTAACAGCCAAAAGCGTCGCTTTAGTACACTGCAGACTTCAGCCATCTCTGCCTCTCTCCTCTGCATCTGGATATGTATTTAAAAATCTGTGAGTGGAGTCATTGCAGAGCTCTTTCTGCTGTCAGAGCACATTTGGTTTCAGATTGTACAGCAGCCTTTTCCCTCATTTTAACTTCTCATAGTTGGAGCAAACATTCGAGTTTGTTGACTTACACCCATCGCCATGTTTTTTTAGAGAGACACAGACTGAATGCCCAGTCATGCTCGCTGAAGCGGACGCCGTAAAATTGTCTATTTATTTTAAGATGAGACGTGGTCTGTGCCAAACCCGTAAAACAACCAACTGGTGGCCCCTCTCTCTCCTTCTTCCTCTCCCTCCCTCCCTCTTCCTCTGTTTCCGATTAGTTTAAACAGTGACCTCACATATGTTACAGCAGCTGAAAGAAAAGAAGTAAGCAGAAAGAGTCTAATCAGTTCAGACTGAAAGCAGAGACATGATCTAGGAGCTTTGCATCGTGATATTACAGTAATAAGTTAGCTCATTTGTTTTGATTGACACTGCAGCTGAACAGACGGGCTGATATAAAACAGACATGATGAGTTTCTCCAAAGGGGACACACATCATTGTCTAAAAATGATGTTTGGTTTAGAATATAACATTATTTCCTCATTTACAAACATATCTGCTGCTAGAGTACACATCTTTGTGAAAACCTACACATAAGTCAAGGATTTTGACATTTATTAAGATTAATCAAACACAGTTTTAAATGAATTAGCTGTGACCTAAAGGAGAGTTACAGTACAATGGATTTTGAATAGTTGCTGAGCTGCATGTCCAAAACTTTTTATGACTCTGAGCTTGTTTGGACCTTGATAAATCAAAACCTTATAGTGAAGAGTGACAACAGTTTCAGTTTTATGACAACAGACAGCCAAACGGAGGTGTAATCTATCTTAGAATATAGCTCTTTGGTCTCTGTGTTCAATCCCCAGAGCAGCAGTAAAAGTAAAAAGTCAAAGGACATTTAGTGACATTAACTCAGACTCTAACCGGAGCCACGCTCGCTCCTCTCTGTGCCAAAGAGCGCCAGGAGCAGTTGTCTCTGTCTCTGGAAAATGTCTGCATAATCTCAGCCCTGGCATCTCCTGCTGCAGCTGAAACAGTGTTTGTGTGAGACGCTCTTTGACCTTTTTTGGCCTCACTGTGAAGGATCTGTCATAGTGAGGAGCTTTTATTGGCTGACTTTTCTTCAGGCTTAAAATAGCGGGAGCTTGTCTGCAGAGCCAAAGAGTCAGAGGAAGGTTTGGAAAGTTCAGCTCTTGTTCTTATCTTTAAAGAAAGCAAAAACGGCTGTTCAGACTTGTGCTGTGGTTCTGTCATCCGCAGTGCACATTCATTTATCAAGTTATAATTCAGATGAGCTCTTTCATTTCTGTCATTAACAGGCTGCCAGTATGACTTCTACTGGATGCTGAGCTGACTCCTGCTAATGCTGTTAGAATGAATAGCTTTTAAAATGTGCAATACAAATAAAACAGGGTTGAGTAACTCTAACAGAAGTCGTCCTCAGTTTACTTTCTGAATTTACACAACCGAGTTTAAAATCTATTTTCCTGACTTTTTACCATTTAAGTGCTTCGTGTGTTTGATCTCTAGTCCTGTCATTTCCTGCGGGTCAAAACAAATCAGGAGCGCGTATAACTGACTCTCAGCCTTGTGGACCCTCTTGTCCGAGCCTGAACAGGTGTGTTGCACAGGTGTCACAACACTCAGCTGCTTCTATGTTACTATGGCAACGAGGTCCTTGGCAATAATCCAGTACAGCATAGAGAGGCCTTGCGGGTTCATAGGCCTCCAAGGTAACGGTGTACGGTGAAAACATGCACACATGGCAGCATAGTAATTATAGAGACTTGGAGAGGGATGTTTGTACACACACACACACACGTAACCGTAATTTACCATCCAATAGCTAAAGAAAACCAACTTAAAATATAAAAACAGGCTGTCCCTGACTTACTTTTTTACTTCAGTCATTTAAGTACCAGGTGCAAAAGCGCCAGTATCCCATTTGTTCCCCATAACTCAAGTTCAATAAATCCAGAATCCAAACTTACCAAACTCCAGTTATTTTCACAGCCAAGTTCTCCTCCACCTCCACTTTTTTATTCAAGCAAAACCACTCAAAGCGTTCAGGACTGCCATTCACAAGCACACAGAGTGAAGGAATACTCACTCGCCTTCCTTCTTCATGTCAGAAGGGGAAAAAAAAAACCTGCAGACACGCACACACAATTAGGGTTTGGCTGCAGTGTGTGTCTGTCTGTGTGCCCCAGTCTGCTGTGGGAAGGGGAGTGAAGGGGAGGGGGATGTTTTAAGAAAAAAAAAAAGAAAGGCTGAAACTGAATGATTTCTTTCTTTGCAGTGGAAAGAGGGGCAGGCTGAAGGAGGGGTAAAGAGGGGGTGTAATCTACTTCACATCTGTGGGCTCTGGTGGGGGATAGAGGAAGCATGAGGGTTACTCTGGTATAGGGGGAAATATCTTTATGACCTGTTTTTTTTTTCTGTCCCGTTTAGAAAAAACATCTGTGGTCTATGTGGCAGTGTGAAATGTGAAAAGCTACACCAAACTCCTTTTTCCTGTGTCTGTGTTTGTGTAATGACTTTTAAACTAGGGCAGCGTACAGTAATGACAGATTATTTGGTACATGATACAAAGTTAAACTGCTGTGGTTACGTTAAATTCCTAATAACTGGCACCAAAATTGGTCTACCTAAGCTTCGTTCAGGACAGAGTTATTATGTACTAAATCCAGCCTGAGTTGACTCCAGCTCTGCCAAATTTTAGATTTTTAGTTTTCGTGCAGAAAACTTTGGAGAATCAGATAAGACTTATACAAATCTGGCCCAGGCATGGCTCTCTACAGCAGTTAGCTTTGCTGGTGTTAATGCTGAAGAGAGAAAACATGGACAAGGTCACGCTTCTATATTTACTTTCTATATTAATGATCTAAATAAAGGACATCCAGCATTTTGTAGTGGTTTAATTGAGCATTATGGCCGAATACTGATGGTTGCAGCCTTTGAGTGTGTATTTGGTTGTCTGCCTGCAGGAGATGAGTTTGGGTTGTTTTGAAATGCAGGGGTAATGCCGTGAAGGTGCAATAAAATATCATTCGCTAACACTAGAGAGTCTTTGTTTGATTTACTGTATGCTTTGTGAGTATCTCAGGTTTCAGTCAGTATGTTAATATGTTCAAAAAATTGATTCATTGCTTTAGTCTGACTGAAACTGGACTATTTAAGAATAAGAATAAGAATAAGAAGAACTTTATTAATCCCCGAAGGAAAATTCAATTGTCTGTTGTCTCACGTAATATGTCTCTAAAAGTTATCTATTATTTACATAAGAGTTATAAAGCCTGATGACTGTTGGTACAAAAGATCTTCTAAATCTTTCTGTCCTGCAGCGAAGAGAGAGGAGCCGTCCACCACCATTTGCCCTTTGGTCTATCAAGGTGTTATGAAGTAGGTGATCCATGTTCTTGAGAATAGTCTCCACCTTCCTCAGTGTAGATCTCTCCACCACATCCTCCACTGAGTCCAGCTTGAGTCCTATCACAGAGCCAGCCTTTTTCAAGACATTTTTAAGACGTCTTGCATCTTTGGGCTCTATTTTCGTGTACACCGGTGAGGCGGTGGAGGGTGGCCGGCCCTGCGCAGTTGTATTTTCGTCCGGCGGGGCCCAGGGTACAGCCAGTTTGGTATTTTCGTGGACTGAGGTGCACCGAGATCCACCAAGCTGGGCGTGGTGGCGTGGCAGGGGGAGGTGTCGACAGAATCAGCGGGCCACCGGCGTATAAAGTGCGCTGAAGGCTCGCCGATTCGAACCTGGTCAGCCTTCAGTGCAGGTGGAACGCAGCTGGTCTAGTGGTATTTTGGTAGACTGGCGGCGTATCGGCATACGTCACTGATGCCTCACCGGCAGGTTTCCACAGTGTCAGGCACATTTCAGTGCAATGAATAATCATCAACAACTAATAGGGCTCTATTGTCGTGTATGCCGGTGAGGCGAAGGAGGGTGGCGGACCCTGCGCAGTTGTATTTTTGTCTGGCGGAGCCCGGCGTAGAGCCAGTTTGACATTTTCGTGGACTGAGGCGCACTGAGCTCCACCAAGCTGGGCGTGGTGGCGTGGCAGGGGGAGGAGACGACAGAATCAGCGGGCGCAGTGACATTTTCGTGCTCGCCACCGGCGTATAAAGTGCGCTGAAAGCTCACTGATTCAAACTTTGTCAGCTTTTAGCGCAGGCAAAATGTAAACAGACAAACAAATGTAGTTACTTTTTATGAATCGTTCGAGCACAAAGGTCAAACTTGTCTGGCTTTCGAAATGATGGACAGAGACCTGATTTAGCTTTTGGGGGACGGACAGTACAAACCTTTGTCGCTCAACGAGATCCGACCGATTGCACAGCAGGTAAAGAACTTGCAGCCAGTAGATCAATTAATTATTGAAGTAATACAGAATTGAACCAGCTACAAATAGAAGAAAAAACATACAGCACATTTGCTCTGATCTGTGAACTCCTGCAGCACACTTGTTTGCTGTAATCCTCTTCATTTTTTTTTACTCTTTCTTCCTGCAGCTGCTCACAGCTTTTGTCACCCTGAAAGGTACTGGTGTGATCCACGCTGACTTAAAGCTTTATAATGTCATGCTAATCAACCACAAGAACCAGCCTTTCAGGGTCAAGCTGATTGATTTTGGCCTTGCGCGTCAACCAGAGACCTGATGTAGAGTGCTTCTTTGTGTTTGGTCCTAGATGATGAACATAGTGGATGTTCTTGGTCAGCCTGATGAGCATGTGCTGATGCCGGGATTTACACTGACAAATATTTTAAGGCAAACCGGCACTTGACCAAAAAGTGGTGGCTGAAGGTATTTTGACTCCTAACCTGTAACCTAACCAGATTTTTTTCTTCCATAAACTGATTTCAGAACTGAGTATCTGACATGCACTCTATGTTTTATTCCTGTGGACTCCCATGGAATATACAGGGTCACTTGGGTTCGAAAAGAGTGAGGCGCCTCTTAATAACCTCGATGACATAGTTACAGTAAGTGAGATATTTGAATGAGTAGAGAGAATAAATACTGATTCATTTCAGAGACAATGAGCTAATAAAGTCAAATCTCTGTCATTTGTTTCTATTGTAGCTCCTCCCAGATGTTAAGGAGCTCATCGAGGTGGAGGATGGGAGAGCGTTTGTGAGCCTCCTAACTGGTCTCCTCTGCACGGACCCCAATAAGAGGATGACTCCAGGAGAAGCCCTCAAACACCCCTTTATAACGATGATCCATCTGGAGGAAGAGGCAGATTCCAGCATGTAGTAAGTGACGGTCTTCTGGTCGCAGAGATCTTTGCCTTGAGGTCAAATGATTTGAAAACTAATTTTCATGCTTCACTTTAGTGTGGAGGACGCATTTAAAAAAATGAGTCTGGTGACATCTGAGAGTTCAGATGAGGCCCTCAGTTTTGACCTTGTGATAGATGACAAACCCAAAACTGAGGGAACTCCAGCCCTAGAACCTCAAGAACCAGTCCCCTCGGCCACCATTTGCATCGAAAACCTGGAGGAGGCCGATAGACAACCAAGGCTTGCTAACAATGGGCCTACGACTGAAGCACAAGCTTCTGGAGTGAGGAGAAGCGGCCCGCTAAAACGGATGCAGAGTTTCTTCACCAGGGCCTTTAGACGTGTTTTCGGGATCAGAAAGAGACCCTCAACAATTGTTTAAAATAGCTTTTGTTTTGCATTTCACGTAAAGCGCTTCGAGGGTCTCTGATAAAGCGCTATATGAAATCTGATGCATTATTATTATTATTATTATTATTATTATTATTATTATTATTATTATTATTATTATGTGGTGGAAATTCCACTCTGCCATTGAAAGTTGAAAAACTTTCATTTGTATAAAATGTGATGTCAGGATCAGTAAGAGATCCTCAACAAATGTTTAAAGTAACTTATTTGTTTGCATGTCATGTGGTGGAAATGCCGCAATGTTATTGAAAGTTAAAACTATAATTTGTGGAAAATATGATGTTGGGATCAGTAAGAGATCCTCGACAGATGTTGAAAATAACTTTGATTTGTTTGCATTTCATGTGTATTATGTGGTGGAAATGCCACTATGTTATTGAAAGTTAAAACTTTAATTTGTGAAAAATGTGATTTCAGGATCAGGAAGAGATCCTCACCAAATATTTGAAAAAGCTTTTATTTGTTTTGCATTTTAGGTGGTGGAAATGCCACTATGTTACTGAAAGTTGAAACTGTAATTGATGTAATGTGATTTACCAGTCACATAAACAATAAACAGGTATGACAAAAGTCTGTCTTGACGATAGACTCAATCTTTATTACATCAGTGATAGCCATAATATTGCAGACATGAGCTCCATGAGTCGGCTGTCTATTTCAACCTTTTCTTCATAAACATAAGGGCCTCAGTGAATGATGGTACTGAGAAGAGTTTTACAACAGATTTGTTTCATTATTGTTTATGTACGTATATGTGATAATAATTAAACACCAAGACTTCTTACATGAACGAGACCGTTACAGAGGTTATTTTCCCCGTGATTTCATTCACAAAAGTCACTCAAGGTCAAAGGAATTGTTTTCAACTCAATGAGATAGTCACTACATGCAGAGTGCAAAACAACTAGTCTGAGCCAAGATTAATCCATTACATAGGTTTTTAAAAAGTGAAATTTAACTCTTGTATTAAAAAAGTATGAGGTGACACCGATGCAAAAGATCCTGGTGAAATAGCTTCCATAATAATAATAATAATAATAATAATAATAATAATAATAATAATAATAATAACTTTATTCATATAGCACCATTAAAAACAGATGTTTACAAAGTGCTTTAACTGAGAAGCAAACAAAGGCAGAAACAGACTAAAGACAATTGACAGTTAAAAAATGGACAGTTAAAGATCAATGGTTGATGGCATCACATCAGGAAGGTGGATAAGGGACAGATAAAAGCGGAAGAGAAATAAATACATAGATAATACAATAAGATAAGGTAAAATAAGAGTAATGTGAACTACGGGGTTCTTTTAGTGTCCAAACGTGGTTTTCCTATTTTTGCTTAAATCAGAACCAGACTGTAGACAGCATTTAGCCGGCTGACATTTTCACTTCATGACAGTCTTGAATATTTTCTTAAAAACTATTCCAGAGCTGCTGTAGTTTAGATGTTACTGCAATCAACTTTGAGGGCTTCATAAAAACTGAATTTAAAGTACTTCATTAGTTTTGCATCTTGACTCTTAAACCAATCTGGTCTTTATGAATAAATAAACCACCCCAGCAAATCTGAGCTACACAAGATGTTACACCTCATCTTCAGAGATTGCATTGCATAAAACTGATTGTCCACTGTGCACACTGGACCGATCAAAAGCACATCTCTAAAGGCTCATTTATGCTGACCATACATATGAAAATGCGTCAAACAATGCTTCCGTCACTGCCCACATATTTCCATGCATTCTTTACATTGGTATGGACGTTAACCATTACACCCACTAGGAGGAAGGCCAGAGTCAAAAGTTTCTGACAACAACAAACAAAAAGAGACATGGCGACTGTGAAGGAGCTAGTGATAATGTATATTTTGCATAGAGGGCAGAAACGGAGGTAGCGTTGGAGGAGGCGGTGGTCAGTCAGGCCACTTAATGCCTTGCGGTTGGAGGACAGAGAATACTTTTTTTAGAGATTTTCACACAACCTTTCCTCAAAACGTCCCGCCATTGTCGTTTTGGGTAGTGACAGAAGCAACACTGCCCCCACGGTTTCTGGTTGTACTGCTCCGTGTCTGTAAACTTCAAGGATACGTGCAGAAATACAGACGAAAAGAACGCAAAGCAGATCTATATGTAACGTTAATATAAATGAGCCCTAAGTGTCAACAATACTCACTGATCTTAAACCCAGAGACAGAGAAGTCCAAAAACAATATTTTTCACTAACAGTTGGCACACAAGGGGCAGATATTTGTACTTATCTTATCAGCATTAAGTTGTAGGTTGTAAACAGTTGTCTGCCCTCCAAAAGCACCCTTTGATCGAGTCTTGTAAGCAAACAAAGGTTGCTTTCAGCTGTTTGCTTCAGGCTGGCTTGTAACCTTCTGGGTGGGCAAATATTTTCTGTCTGCCTACTTCCTAAAAACAGACAAACAGGATTGTCCATAGAGTGAGCACAAGTCAAGGCTCAACAAATCAATCATGAATAATGAAGTTATTAATAACCACTCTCAAGATTTTGTAATGCAAGCTAAATAAGACCAGCCCTGTGGTTCTCCACCTGCAGCAGACTGCCAAGTAATTTAGGTCATTGTGGTGAAATAAGGAGGCGTCATACAGGAACTCCTTCAATAAACTTAAGGAATCAGTGAACATAGAAGCAGGGTGTGAGCCATCTGGTTTCATAACTTGTGCTTCACCATGCTGCTCTGTTTAAAGTTACATAGAGTTGTGTTGCATTGCAAAGAGTTGTGTTTTATGGCATTGGATTGTATAGTATTATGTTGCTTGGCGTTTACCACCAAGGTAATTAACCACCACCAGGGTGTGACTGTGGGAGCAGATGAATGATGTATCCAATGTTAAGCACTTTGAGGTCACTGATAAAGTGCTTTATGAAATCTGATTTATTATTATTATTATTATTATTATTATTATTATTATTATTATTATTATTATTATTATTATTATTATTATTATTTTTGTTATTATTGTGATGATGATGATGATGATGATGATGATGATGATGATGATGATGATTATTATTATTAATAGTAGTATTAGTATTAGTAGTATAGTAATAGGTATTATTATTATTATTATTATTACATTACTAAAATGACTGATAAAGAGAAACAGAAACAGGGTTTTGGTTTTAAAATAGAACTTTCGCTTTGGATGCATGTGTTTTTAAGGCTGTGTTGTGGTGCTCTGTGTTATTTCGTGTTGCATTACTTAGCATTGTGGTGCTTAGCATTGCATTGCGCAGCATTGCTTGGGGCTGTATAACTTTGCTTGCATTGATTACTCTCTGTGGGGTTGCTCTACCATCCATTATCCACAGCTGGACACTCGATTCGGAAACAACTTAATCCAGCTGATTTTGTAACTGAGGCTGCTCAGGCTGCATGCTCTTAGTGTTTTAGCCAGAGCCCAAGAGCTTTTATCATATTTACTTCTATTTTCTAAGAACAATTTTTGTGTGAAAATACAAGGCTTGTCTCCGTAATGCAGTTCGGCTCTTTTCAGAGTTAGTCTTCAGGCACTCGGTGATTAAAAATGTAAAAACAAACTGGTCTCTTCACAGTAAATGGGCATAATTCAGTTAAAAGGGTTATTTTGGGATTAAATATCTGCTTTTAAGACTCCACTGGGATGCAATGCTTGACTAAATTGGAGGACTATACTGTATAGAGCCTTGCAGTTCAAATTGTACTTGTTTAAAGTTAAACCAAAAGTAATGAGAGGGCAAAATGAAAAAAAGAGAAACCAAGTCATAGATTAATGAGATTGTTTGAGTAAAAAGCAGCATTGTCATCTTTTTTAATCAGTCATGTAAAATAGAAATACAAATGAAAGGAAATAAGCTCAAAAAGCACTACAGGGTTTTATAAAAACAGCATAGTCTGTTGCTTTCTGCACAAGTAGAAAGCTTAAAAAGCTTACCATTGAAAATAAAATAGAGATGACACAGTTTTTCATCCCAAGACTAAACCATGATTGCTTTGTAACCTTTACAGAGAGCATTTTAGCAGCAGGTATAAATGGGACCTTTTATCACTTTCTCTTAACTGCCCTTCACATACCTTGTTTTTGCTGTAAGGCTGAACACTAGAAAGCAAAGCATGTTTTAAAAGTGGGTGCACACACCACTGGAATAGTGCCACAGGCAGGTGGGTTCACTGAAGAGAGAAAAAAAGAAATCTGACTCTTAATCTTGGAGGAACATATCCATGACAGCTGCTGATGGCAGCCAGTAATCCAGATCAGCTTTGATTTGAATGATTCATGATACCTGCTGCAGAATGTTTCACCGCGGGCTGAATTTTAAAGAAGCATGGAAGAAATCTATAATTTTATTGACTCCCAATCAGCAACATCGACCGGTCTTTGGCACATTTAAATTTATCTAGGAAGAGGATTAGAGATAGATAATTAAACATTAGATACATGTGTTTATTACATCAGTGTCAGGTTTGTTTAGAAGATATCTTTACTTCTGAGGTGCTGAAATAGCTTTGAAAATACCTGCAGTTTGTCACTCTACAGTACAGATTTAGAACTCTATGATTATGTTCAACTTACGCAGTGATACGGACTATTTAGGTCGAGTCATTTTAACAGAACCAATTCTATGAAACAGCTTCAGTTTTATATGACTTTAAAAGATGAGGTGTCACAGGTGGTGTTTTATCATCTCCCAGGAAGACTGTGACAGAAGACAACTCTCCAGTGATAAAGTCAAAACCTTAAAAATCATTTGTCATAAATCATTTGCTCTTTTGTAATTCTTGACCAAAGATCTATCAGCAGCATCTTTCAGCCACACGTGGGCCAGATGGTCTTTGTCAAACATCTCAGAGTTTAAACCCCTCGGCTAGGTTTGGTCATGCATGCAGCATGTACAAGATGCTTCCATCTGCACAAAGACTCCATATGGGAGCTGTTTTTCATCCTGTCTATATACTATGTCACATTACCAACCGCAAAAACCTTGACATCTGCCATGAATCTTACATGAAATCCAGCAGCTTCCATTACATGGGCAGAAAAAAATGTGTCAGATGTAGATAATTGATGCTCAACAGTTTGATGCTCAGGTCAGCCAAGTATGTGAGAGGAGGCTTTATAAAATGAAGAACTCAATAATTCTTGACCTTTTAAAACAAGAAAAAACAGACAGTGGTGAACATCTTAAGCAATCGTTGGTACAGTACTAAGGATGCGTATTGCATTCACTTACAAAAAAAAAAAGGAAACTGTTTTTTTGAGTAATTTTTTTCATTGCTGTTTTTTTGGACCAATTTTTTTTTCTTTCTATTTTTTTTTCTGTATTTTGTACCACAATTTTTCCCCCTTTTTTTCCAGACAAATTCTATTCTTTTTCTCTTACTATTTTTTTCCTCTTTCTGTTTTTCAGATTTGTTTTTCTTAACTAAGTGAGATACTTCAAAATCCTGCAAGAATCTCATAAAATCAGATAACGTTAACCACCACAGCTGCTCCAAATCAGCAGATTCTCCAGCTCCCAGATAACTTTGACTATGGGGTCCATGAGAGTAAAGCATGTTTAGTTAAACATAGGGGCTGTAATACCTGCAGTGCCTTCGCAAAGTAGACAAACTTACGACGATTCCATCTAACTGACTCAAAGAAAGGAGTATCTCCCAGTGTCTCAAACTCAAAAGAAAGTAATTATTGTTTGCTCCCAATAAATCAAGCAGAGGCGGATGTAAGCGTTTGTTTTTAAATGATCATGATCCCAGAGAATAAGAAAAATAATTAGAATGAAAAACAAAAAACAGTCCGAAAAACAGAAAAGAAAAAAAAAAATTAGTCCGAAGAACAGAACAGAAAAAATTGTTTGTTTGTTTGTTTGGTGAATGCAATAGGCTTCCATACATTACTGTATATGATATGTGGACATACTGTAGAGACCCCTCATTTATCAGAACACTTACCCAAATAGATGAAAATTTTAACTTGACACATCCCCAGACAGGGGTGTGTCAAAGAGGGTAGCCAAGGGGGGGATATCCCCAAAAATAAAAAATGGTAAGTTTTGGTATTTTCAGTAATAGAAAATATTTCAGAAATCAATTTAGTAAGTCAGAAGAAGAATCAACCAATCCAAAATACACAAGTAACCCCTTACACACTGTCTAATAGTTGCATTTAAAGGGAAAATTTAGCTTTCACGATATTGCTCACTGATTGATTCTTGACTGATGATGTGCAGGACTTGCAATTAACAAGGTCTTTAAGCTCGTGGCCTTGTTTGCTTTTGAATGTCATGAAAAAGCATCAATATTGATATTAGTCAATTTCATGAGTATCCATAAACTCCCCATAGGAGCTTTAAAATAGGGATTCCTAAGTCAATGGTCTGCCGATTGATCCGCCCCAGTCAAAGCAATCTGGACTTGCATACAAAAAAAAATCACTGTAAATGAAAGATTAAGGAAAATAAGTTTGATTCTGCTTCTTAAAACTCAAAATGCAGCCCTAACTGCACAGTATGGATCTAACGACAAAACACCATAGAAAAAAAGGTTTTAAAAGTAATTTAATGCAACCACAAGAAATGATTCAAAACAAATCAAAGAGAGAAACAGAAAAAAGAAAGGGTACAAGTGTTGTCTGAACACCTGAATTTAGCTTAAAATGAAAGCTAAATCTAAATTCACACAGCCATCCCCTGCAGTGTTTGCAAAATACATACTGAACCAGACTGTGACCGTGAATATATTGATAGAGAAACTGTTTCAGCATTTTCTAATTGACCAGCACCTTGTGTATCCTGGAGGCTGTTATTGACCAAAGCCAAGGACTCTGCAGACACTTCCCCACAGCAGTAGACGAGCAACGAGTGCCACAGTGTGCCTGCGCTGATAAACTCTGTTAATCCACTTTGGGACATGCTCAGTCCAGACTGCTTTCAGTGCTCTGAATCAAGGTGCTGTGCCACTTTATCCATGTGTCCCCTTCAACTGTGCAGATTGGGGTGCTTTGAAAGTAACAGGCAGGGATTTGTGATAACAGTTACTTTATAAAATCTATAACATGTCAAATTGTGTGTGGAGATTAATAAATCTGTCACTGGAAATGTTGTGTGAAAATCAAGGCTGTCTCCAGAGGAAATCCTGTAACAGTGACAAAGTTGTTTTCCTTCAGGGTCCTGACACACCAGATTGACCTCAGATAACCTCAAATAACAAGCACACACATTGGCCCTCTGAGGGCGTTGCACTTGAACACACCATGAAGCAAGTGACAGCCTGCTGACATATATAGATCCTGTGATGCCCACAGAGTCAGGGGGAATTTAGTTTTTACTGCTTGTAAAACCTGAAGCTGATGGTGGTTTTGACATAAAATGAATTCAGGTTTGTTTGCTTGGTGTGATATGAACTATGATTTAAGTCAGATGCTTTAACTAGTGGATGATTTAAAAAGTGATTTCAAATGCAACAAAACATTAATTGTGAGTTCACACATGCAAAAATAAAAATAAAACATCCTGAAATTTTCTGAATGTGCTGCATATGAGAACACTTTATGCAGATGAGAAAATTGCACTCCCAACTCCAGCTTTACCCAGATTTCTTTGCCAGCCTCTTGGTATTATTCCCACGTGTAGGTTGCTGATATTACAATCCAGCAAGAAATATTTGGAAAAGGTTTTCTTTATAAATCCTTTATAAAGATTTGGAGTGAAGTGTATCTGGAAACACTAATATTCCTGATTAATGACATTCCCTGTTCAGAATCACTTTGCAGTACGCACTCTGTATTTGCATTGTCAGAGGATGGGGATGTTCTGATACCACAGAGTCCTTGATTAAGATTTCATGAGAAGCAAACCTCTTCAAACTGATATTCTCTATTAAATAATATTCCAAAAAGTGAATCTTATTTTGATAGGAAGCACTATTCGATGTGAACACAGAAGAGCAACACATAACTGGATGAGGAAAACCTCAGCATTACACAAACAGTAAATTTAATCAAGACAAATAAAAATTAGGAGTAGAACATTAATTTGAAGTAAAACAAATAGGAAAGTTAATGGAAAAGACGAGCTGTCATACTCTTATGATATAAAACATTAGACCAGGACTGCTGCAGCATCTTTTTGATGTTATGTGCAGCTCCCCATCCGCTGCCCCTCTACCCATCTAATCGAAAACTTCATGTTGTGGGAAGACTTCAAAAACCAGCTAACATATAATCCAATACAATAATTTTATTTATCTGCAAAGGGTTATTTAATGTCTGGGATCTAAGAAAAACTGCAGATAGACAAGTTATGATCTGACTTGCCCAGTGGTGGTAAGGCAGTGGTTCTCTAGGCCTCTTTGACGTTGGCATACAGCAGATCCAGGGTTTTGTTTTCTCTGCTAGGACAGTTAACAAACTGTGTAAACCCAGTCAGGTGAGAGGAGAGAGTGACATGGTTGACGTCTCCTGATATTATTAGTGCCTCAGGGCGCTTAGTTTGTATCCTAGCAACAGTATCATGGAGAATGTCATACAGAACGTCAGCCATTACCTTGGGTGTTGTTATGCTATAAATGAACTCCCTTGGAAGATAATTTGGCTGAAGAGCAACTGCCAACAGTTCAATATCTGGACAACACATTTTCTTCTTTACAGTTATATGTGAAGAGTTACACCAGCTCTGGTTGACAAATAAAGCCAGACCTCCTCCTTTCTTCACGTCACTAGCTTCAGCATCTCCATCTACCCTTATGAGAGTGAAGACAGGTAGATCCACACTGGAGTCCAAGTTGTTTCTATTCAACCAGGTCTTTAGTTTAACAGAGAAGACTGCACTCATGGCATGCTTTCTCAGTCTTCATCATTATCTCCAGCTCGTCACTTTTGTTGGGCCGAGAGTTGACATTTTCCATGATGAGAAAACACCTCTAGATGTCTCTAGATGTTGGAATTGGATGCTGTCGTCATATTAAATTAGATCTTGTCTTGAACTCTCCTCTAAGCAGAGGTATCCATCAGTAGTTGACAAAATTTGATAAAAATGTGAAAAATATGGAGTAAAAATTGCAGATTTTTCAGAGACAACCAACTGCTGCTACTTGGTTGACGACATTGGTATATTTTGAGAATAGAGAACCTGAAATATTCTGGTAGTTTTTTTTTTTTTTTTTAAGCATTTGCACTTTTGTATCTACTGTGAGGGACACTCAGAGGCAACTTCAAACCCCCAAATATTCCACCATGAAATAGCACTGTGTAAGAGCCTATGGCTTATTATAGGTATTTCACGCAGCACCACAGTTGCTGTTCAAGTTATTGATATTCGTGGAACGTTGCACATTGATCTCTGCATGAGTTCGGACGGTCCTGTGCCTGTATTTGTAAATGTGTTTCTCAGTGTGTGTGTAGGCTTTTGTCACAATTGCAGAAGTGTAGACATAAATATTGAAAACACAGTTACAATGCAGAAAACAAGCATGGTTATAAACAAAAGCATTTGAAATAAAAATGCAAGAGAGAAATAATAAAACAAGGGAGGAAAAAGAGAGCTCAAAACTTAGATTTGAAATTTGTGAGTTTCTGCACATTTGATTTCACCAGGAAGCTTCTTCCATCTGTTTGCAATGATCAAGCTAATTAGCTACTAGCATAAGGGCATATGTGGCATCTCTTTTATTGCTTTAAATGCCTATTAGCAGCTGCTGAATATTTATTTCCACAACTTGTGTGAAAACTTGGATTTGTTCTTTGAGAAGTTAGGCAGGACCAAGCTGAAGCTGCTTCATCATAATGAGTCTCATGGTTATGACAGTGGAGCTTTAAGAGGTGGAAGAAGAAGAAGAAGACCCATGATTGGCTAAGATTGATGTTAGCTCCTAAAACACCTACTCCTGCTGTGATTCTGGTCCTTTTAGAACCAATTTCCAACAGAGCCACAGGTCACAAAGACACTAAAAGTGCCCCCTGCAAACTGCACAGTTGACCACTCTTAATACTGCACATCTTTTTTTCACAAATAGGACCCTGAAGCCACAACCGCATGTGAGTGGAAACTGAGAGACTGTAAGTTACATCTCTCGGCCCTTCACGAGCTGCATGGGCTCAGTTATGTGTTTCACAGCAGATGCCACCCTAGAAAAAGAAAACGCAGACCTCCATCCAGACCTCATTATATAAGTCAAGCAGCAGGAAATGAGACAGCCTGAGGATATCCTGAATGCTGATCAATCAGACTGACACTGATTTGAACCAATGAAAATACACACAAGTGTCTGCACATCTCAAAGGCTGTGCTCTTTTTACATCCCGGCTCTCTTAGAGTTATGTTTAATGTAATTAAACATCCCTGGATAAAAAGAAGATAAATGGTTTGAAGGCAAGCCAAAATTTAATAAGGCAAACATAATTAACCAGTTTGGATGCTTCCTGGAGATCAGGAAGACCAAATAGATGACTTCATAATGGAAATCAATGGGTGACTTCATCCCCTCGACAGCAATAACACCATCAACAACAAGCCTACAAAATGAAATTAGCTTACTGTATTTTTTTAAGCAAATAAGCAATAACAATACAAATGCAAGACAAAACAAAACACATAAAGTTCAAAGATGAGGAGAAGGTTAAAAAGTAATCAGACATGGAACAGGAATAAACAAACACAAACAAACGTTGCCAAAAAGTAAATCTAAAATATTTGATATAGTAATGTGTCATACATAAATAGTATAATATGTATGATATAGTGTAATAGTAATAAAAGTCTGGCTGGTATATAAGACTGAGTCTGTTTTGTGCCCCAGAGAGAAAACAGTGGAAACTGTCTTCTGTCAGATCTGATGTATTGATGAACTCATTGCCCGTGAGCCACCCACCCACCTCCACTGTGAAGTCTTTTCAATCAGATTAGCATTTCCACAAGGTTCATCTCCAAAGATAGTATAACCACTTTCTTCTCTGAATGTATAATTACTACAACCCAATGAGGGAGAAAAGCCCTTAAAAAGTAATGATACTACCTTGCCTCTTGTTTCTTTGAGGGCCATCTTTAAATCCCACTCCAATTATTATCATTATTTTTTTTACTACATAAAGTGTTCTCAGTGGTCTTTAAGTTGTGATTATGAAGTTTTTAGCCAAAATCATGTTACCTGTGTCATTTTCAAGGGCTTTTCCTCTGCAGAACTCCAGTAGCTCATTAGTAATTCGCCTCTGAGTCGTGGGTGAAGACGGCTCTGTTCTGCACACTCCTCTTCATGCTAGCTTGCAGCCTAACATTGCCGGTGCATTATAGGTGGCAGGTAACATAGGAGCTATTCAGCTCTTGGACACTAATGTCTTTGGGGACATGATGAAAGTTAATATCATAATTAGCTTTCTTATGAGCATTGCAATGCACTAATGCACACGCTTGTTATGCGATCGTCTTCTCTTCTTTTCTGCGTGTGGACTGCATAGCGTGGCTCGGGGGGCAGAGCTTGAATTTGCTACATAGAAAATCTCACTGCATCTAAGCCTGTCGTTTGGGTCTGCCAGAAACTCACAGCAATTTGAATGCAGAAATACTCAGAAATGCAATTTTGCACTTATTTTACTCATGATATGTCCCGTAGCACCAGAAAAATGCCATATGAGCATGTAAAAAACAAGAAAAACATGATTTTCATCAGAATGGGTCTTGAGGTAAAATACAGTAGCACAGTGGAATACCTACCACTGCATTTTATAATGGTGTTTTAGCTGTACAGGTATTTCCTCAGATTTTAGGCGAGGAAAAAGAAATGTAAGCGTGTCTTATTCACCGAATCACTGTTGACTGTTTACCTGCAATATCATATAAAGCTTGGACGTTTCCACTGCGTCACTTCCCAATAATTTGATTAAAGACACTCATGAGTCCTTGCTCAATTTTCTTCCTGCGGTTCTGTTATTGATTTGTTTGGCTCAGGAGAGTCGTGTTGTTTCAGCAGGAAGGGATCACACTGCTGGAGCAAAACCAGGAGGAGCTTTGATCGTCTCCACATTACAGAGAGGTGTAAAGTAAACGGGGCGTCGGATATCACAGATTACCTCCTTCAAGGGGACTTGTTTTTCATGTCAGTGGAGCTCAGGTCAGTCTGTTACTGAACTGGGTTACATAAGGGAAATGTGAACTGAATGGGTAAACAGAATCCATCTGTCAGGGTTTTTTCCCATCATAACTGTCTTTTGGCTCAATATGTCTCTAATTTAAAAAAAAGCTTTCAAAAAAGCAAACCTCTGTGGTTTCTCATCCAAGAGTAAGTGATTCTGTCACTAATTGATCAGAAGTAACTGTGTAATAATAAGTAAGCAGTAATGCATAGCCAACAGGTTATTTTAGTGCGATAGGACCCTTTATATAGTGATCATGACAACAACTCAAAACATAGGGGTTTCCTCTCACTTGGAGGTGGGACTTAAGGTGTAAATACGCACAATAACTATTTTTAATTACATTGCTATAACTTAAAAAAAAACAAAAAACGTCTTTCTAAAGTTTTTTTGAGATTTCTATCCTTTTACTCGTGAGCATAGAACAATAGAGTTGGAAACTATGTACAGATAGAGCGAGAGGAGGGACAAAAGGCCAGAGGTCAGATCTGAACCGAAGCCACCTGTGCACATGTGTGATTTAGCTGCTGCTAAACCAACACCCCCAAATCAATATATTGATGCCAAATATTGAATTACGAACAATTTCATTGATTGAGAAATGATTCAATGTTGCATTTGCAGTCTCAGCTGTGTCCATGGTAATTATATGGGTCTATTACAATGAGGTAACTCATATATAAGAGGACATTTCCACAGAAAGTGGAGTAAAAGCACATAAAAGAAGAAACACTATTCCATTCCAACACTATGCTATTAAGAAATAGCAGACCGTTGCTGTGTAACGACCAATCAGAATCAAGTATTCAACATTTAACAGTGTGTCTGCATAGCTGCTCTCTAAAGCTCTTATCAGACAAGTTCCTGAAAATTTCCTACAATTATCTGGGTGATATGTATGAACATATTCCCCAGTCCGACAGGGGATATTTCACACTGTAAGGATGTATGTGTGAAGAGTACAGTCAGGTAAATTTCCGGATGAGAGCCCCTGAAGTTCTCAAGAGTGCAGGTCTGAAAAAGGTTTTAACTAAAGTGAGGCAGTCTTGGACTTGAAGGATTCAGTGAAACAGAAATGGTCAGATGTTTAATTATGCCTCAGACTCCTTATAAAATATGACCATGGATTTGAATTTTGCTTTCTTAAAAGGGAAGAGACTTCTCTATGTTTTTGGGTTCAGTTGGTAATATAATTAGACTTGAAATAAACATGTTGAGAAAAGGTGTATTTTCATTTGCATTATCTGCTGCTTTTTAGCATGAGCTCAAACATACAGCACTGAAGAAAAGAGAGCGAGGGAGAGGTGTAAGGAATTTTTATTTCAGTTTGAGTTTTGATTACATTCACTGGCATTTCATCCAGAGAAATTCAGGCGAGACAGGTCCAGCGAGCTGATCTAACTGTTTTGATGTTCAGAAAACAGCTTTTGCACCAATACTGCCTGAAGCAAGACATATACAGCAACAGAAATAACAAATATAATCATAATGTGTTCACAGGATAAGGGCAATGTGCATGCAGAGGAGTCCAATATGCCCTGAAGAATTGCTGTATGACCAGCATTATGTTATATTTCCTTTCATTGTTTTGCTGTCCAACTCACTCAGAGTCCAAGAGGTTTTCATAGAACACTAATCAAGAGTTGTAATTGGACTTTTCCTGCCTGTTTATGTGAACCTTGCTTGTTTTGTCGATTTTAAGAAAAGGAATGTTTATTTCATCCTAAAGCTTCCAAAGTCCATGAGTGTTTTAACTTTAACACAGAAAAAAGGGCTGACTGCAAGATTTGTAAAACAGACCCTTTGACCACGGGATCACAGGAGTAACACTCAAGCATTTGAAGAGAGGGCAAGCTGGACGTCTCTCTTTGAATCATCAACCATGCCAACTCAACAGCCCAAAGCCATGGCCATGCTGTGTGATTTTTCTCTCATTTACATTTCAGTCCCTCACCTTCAAACCTTATTCCTTCACTTGAATCTTCTTTTTCTCCTTTTCTTACTCTTCCACCTCTCCTGGCACTTAACAGTGGAGCAAACACTTACCATAATCTTTAGTAACAAGGCGATTCATCAAAACCGGTGTTAGGTAGTAACGTGTTATTAGTAACGCATTACTTTATTCAGTAACTAATCATGTAACGCATTGTTTTTTTTTTTGACTCAGTAACTCTGTTTCCGTTACCAAACGCTGCATTACTCCGTTCCTTTTGATGAGGTTTTACAAGAGCACACAGTTCCCATAATATTTTAGCGATCAATAAAGTTTAATTAAATTGGAAAAACAAAGCACTTGTGACCCTCTAGCGTCACACACACAATCTAACATGTGCCATGAAGAGAACTGGGCAGGTCAGGGCATTGCATGATGGCAAGGGAGAGACTCCTCATGGAGAGACTCACATTATTTGCAAAGGAAATAACAACATTTAGGTAACATGTAAACTGTGTTCTGGGTCAAAAATCCTTTCTACAGCGAAACACAGCAACAGCAAAATAATGAAGCACCTGGAGAAGCGGCATACTTCGACAAAGTTAGCAGCTAAGGTAGCTAACACAGCATCTGAGACTGAGTGTCACAGCAGCGAGCACACACCCACTCCACCCAAGCAGCAGTGGCTGGAGTTCGAAAGATGGACCTATAGCCAGGAACAACTTGATAAAACAATAGCACGTTATGTTTACTGGTTCATTTGGATCTCTTTTAGCAATATCAGGCTATTATTCCAACAGTTCAATGGTAAAATTTTGGTGCTAGTGTCAAGGTTTGTGTTGGTGCACAATGATCAAATTGTTTTATTCAGCATCAGTACAGAACTGAAATGACGGCTAGAGAGGAACTCAGTCAATCCACCTTTATGTAATGGGAGCATTGGAAGAACGTTTGGCAGTAACTAAATAGTTACTTTCTCAGTAATGCATTACTTTTTGGTTTAGGTAATTGAGTTACTAACTGAGTTACTTTTTTTTACAAAGTAACTGTAACACATTATTATTTTTCAGTGACCAGCACAACACCGATTAAAACTCAATAATTCATCATACATTAACACTAGTTATGTTGGCGCTGAGACAAAAATAGGCTTCGAATTAAGATTTTTAGAGTAGTGTTTTGAGTTTAAAAGCTCCAAAGGCTAAAAGCTAAATTAAAATCATTGGAGAAATTTGCATTTCTTTATCTGATAAGTTGATTATTCATTTTAATAACTAATGGCTCGTCAACTTATAGTCATTAATTGCAGCCCTACTTTGCGCTCTGTGGCTCAGTGGTAGAGTCAGTCATCTCTGAGTGTTTACATCTCCGAGTGTCCTTGAGCAGGACACTTTACCCCAGTCTTAACCCAGTGGTGTGTGAGTGAGATAAGTCTGAGCTGACAGGCTCTTTACACAGCAGCCTCAAACAACAGTGTATGAATGGGTTGTGAATGGAACGTGTAATGTAAGAGCACTTTGAGTGGTCAGACAGCTATATATAGACAGAGTCTATTTATTATTTACAAAGTTAAAGATGATTAAAGTTTGGAAGGAGAGGCCATCATAACTCACTGAGCCTGTTTACGTGGCCTTGGATACAATTTTGCTGGCGATCTCTAAAAGAAAACATGTTTACACCGTCTCCCAGTTCCTGATGGCTCTGGACTACCTGTGCAGGTGTGGTCTCAGAAAGCATGAGAGCAGCAACCAGAGCCTTTTGCTAAGTCGTCTCTCAGTCATAAAAGTAACCGAATATAAATGAAAGTAATGAGGCAAATGAGGTCAAAATGCTGACCTGTACAAGTCTGCGGTGAAGGGATCCATGATGACGACTCCGTCCCTCTGAAACAGAAGGAAATGAAAGACTGATGCGAAAATGGATATCACAAAAGTACTCTATGCAGCTGGATGGACTACAGGTTTCATAGTCGACAAGTATTATGTTGGTCTTGTACTTTACTTTAGCGAAACTTTATTCATTGAGCTTTTCCACTGTTGAAAGCTCTGGCCTTGTTTTGAGAGATTCTGCCACTGCAATAAGGTGAGAGTGTTTTCAGCGAGGCTCTGTTGTTGTCATTGTGTTTCATCTACAGGGAGCGCTTTAGCCCCTGGTCTTTCAATCAGAGTTCTTGCAGGAGTCATTTGTTGCAAGTGAGTGTCAGCATCACAGCAACAGGTAGCCTAGCTTGCTGTGTTGTTTCGAAACTTAATGAGGACAAAAGAAAACAACATTTTCGAGCCCCATGTGTTCACCACGGTCAAACTTCACCAGTGTCAAATATATTTCCACCAGCTAATCCCTTTAAAACTTGCATCCTTTTTCCTTCTGCCCCTCCTTCCTTACAAATACCCATAAAATCAAAAAGTGATAAGGAACCTTTAGGCAAAACTCTCTCCATCTAGCAAAGAAAAATCTAAGTCTGTTTCACCGTGGAAGTCACAGTTGGAGATTCAGCCGCTGAGGTTGTTTGATAAAGGTTAGACACATTGATCATTTTCCATGATTATGACTTGTTTGATCTTCTGTTTGATATAATAAAAAAAAACAGTGCTCAAAAAAGACAGGACATGTTTGATTTAGTTTTTTTCTTATAAGTTGTGATTATAAAGTTTTTAGCGAGGGCTTTTTTTTTTTTTTTTGCAGAGCTCCAGTAGCTCATTTGCAATTCGCCTCTGAGTCGTGGGCGGAGACAGTGCTGCTCTGCACACTCCTCTTCATGCTAGCTTGTAGCCTGACATTGCTGGTGTAGAAAAGAATGAAACAGAAGCTATTCAGCTCTCGGACATTAATGTCTTTGGGGACATGATGAAAGTTAATATCATAACTAGCTTTCTTACAAGCATTGCAATCAGCCAATGCACTTGATTGTTCCATGATCGTCCTTTCGACTTTTCCAAGTCTGGGCTCCAGGGGTGGAGCTTGGCTCTGTGACGTAGGAAATCTCACTGTTTCTGAACCTGCCTTTTGGGTCTGCGAGGGGTTCAATGCGATTTAAATGCAGAAATACTCAGAAATGCAATTTTGCACTTATTTTTCTCATGATATGTCCTCTAACATCAGGTGCGAAATGCCATATGAACATGGAGACAACAAGAAAAACATGATTTTCATTGGTATGGGTCATAAAGGTGTATTAGGAGCTAATCAGCAACCTCATCTTCTCCAAACAGTCTCATAATGACTTTGAAAAGTACTTGGTCTAAGTTTGGTTTAAGAGTCACAATCTGCAACAGGTGTAGATTTCACAAGAGCAAGCCTAATAGGAGATTTTGTCAGAAAGTCATCTGAGATGATTCCCACCTTAAACTCTCCCTCTGAACCTTCCTGGTCAGTAATGGAGGGAGGTCCGCTGCAGGAAAGTGACAATCAAGACCCCAGCTGTGTCCTCAGCCAGACAGGGACTCTTAATCAATACCAGGCAGCTGAAAGTGGCATGTCGAGAATTGTGAGGGCCAGGGTCACAAATATCAAGCTAGTCCTGTGTGCCAAATTGAAGACTGGGATTCCAGGGCTGAATAAAGAAGAGTAGAAAGAATCAATTTTATTTCTTCACTATAGCTCAGCCTGAATTTGATTCAAGTTGCAGCAAGAAGAAGTTTGGGATTTGTATTCTTTCTCCAAAGCAGTGTTGAAAGAAGAGTGAAATTTGATTGGACAGAGCAGACACGGGTAAAGGTAAATAATCAAAGTCCTTCCATCCTGTCTTGATTTTTGGTTTCCAGACGGCCACACCGCTCTGCCAGCAAAATTGGCATTCACATCACATCGCTGCCAAGTGCACTCGTAGATAGCACCGGGGGATTCAGGCTGTCCTTCGGGCTCTCGTCAGTCTGCCTTAATAATGGGATTTCCACACATTACATCCAAACTCACTGGGCACTAATGTGGGGGGAATAATATTTCCAGGAAAAGGGTGCACTCGAGTCCCAAATTGAATTTAAGACGTTACATTGACTTTAAAAAGAGGCTGTGGCACGTGTAATGCCCAGGAAATAACCGTTTGCTCTGCTGAGCAGCAAAGCACCAAGCAAAGGATTAAAAGGTGCTGCTTCTCTGGATTTGACCCGCACTACAGGGGTAAAGTTCAATATTAACACTGACTTCAGCTGCTCCGTTTACTGTAAATATGTTGTAGTCAAAGCACTTAAGAGTGTTAAAATCCAGATGCAAGCTGGGTCTGGAATTTCTGCTATTTTTGCTTCTTGCTAATTATTTCCTTTGTGTTTCCTGCTCTCTCACCTTTGCACAAACCCACAAAAGCACACGTACACAGTCATTACTGACACAATATTTTATGAAATTTGACAACAGCTGAATATGCCCAGTGATGGCATTAACATACGGACATTACCTGTCCACAAAGATCTGTCTGAAAGCATCTCAGAGACGTGGTGCAGGAAGTCATCTATTTCAATTTGAATGCATGCTTGATCTCTGAAGGTGGAAGAAACTGTTTCCTGGAGCTTTTGAAGTGAATCAGCATAGATATTACTGATTCAAACCACTGATACAGCACCATCACTTCTGTCTGACAGAACAAACATCCAAAATAAATATCTCTCTGCAGCCTTTTTCCCTGTGTTTTATGATTATGTGTCACTCATGTATGTTTCATGCTTGGATTGAATTAGTGCAGCTTTCCCTGCTCTAACGCTACATGTTGTCATAGACATCAGCAGATGGGCTGGTGGTGCTGTGTCCAGACTCTTCCACCTGCTCTTTATTTGGGGAGAAAACCCCACTGAAATGATTTAGTTGTTTACTATGATTTGGACTTTGAAATTTAAAAGCTGGAGGCGACAGGAGGAGGTATCAGGAGACAAACTGACGCCATGTTTGTCGACCAGAAAGTGTTTAATTGGCAAAATTAGGTGAAAGAGAGGACACATACTGATGATGTGAGTGCATTTCTGTGATTGTGTGTGTGTGTGTGTGTGTGTGTGTGTGTGTGTGTGTGTGTGTGTGTGTGTGTGAGTGTGTGTGTGTGTGTGTGTCTTAAACTGCTGAGTGATCACTCTGCGGACCATTACAGGATGATGAGACACCATCACTGCCGGTAATAGTTTTGACTCTGCTAAAAGTAACCATAGACTCTTTTATGTATGAGTATATTTTATTGGTCACATTGTAAACAGCCACTTAGCTCATGGGCACAAAAATGAAATGTTATTTTACCACCAGCCAATAAAGTTTGGGACTCATGGAAGAATCTTCAGTTTATTTTTCATAACGGGACTGTCAATCACAGCCACAGTGGACATGACTGAATCTCAACATCATTCTCATTTTGACCTTTGAGCAGAAGTTTTATTTCACACTTGCTTGGGCTTGAAATATGAAAAATGTGTATTTTCAAAGTCTGGACCAACAATGTAAACCAATTAGCAAAGTTAAAAGGCTCACTAATGATCAAAGACCTCCAGTTAAATAAAGTAGGACTGTAATTGAGTTTGCTTTGAAGGTGAAGGTACTTTTTGAATTGATGATACACGGGTTGCTGGTCGACAGTGAGTAAATTATGCACAGTAGATGGTGGTTAGCTTTGCCCCTGCTTGGAGAAACTGTCTGCAGACTTGTGACAAAAGCATGGGCACTCTTCTTCTGCAGAAGCGTACCATATATACTGTTAGGGATGGGTGATATGGGCTAAAAAAATGATCATGATAAGATTTGCCATTCTGGCGATAACAATAACAGTCCCGGTAAAAATATTATAATTCCAATCTATATTTTTGACTCATTTTGTCTTGAGAACACCAGTTGAAGTAGTCATATAATATACTTAACCACAAGTTTAAGTGGTAGGTTATGGAGAAAACTCATCAAACAAGTCTCTAATATGAAAACATTTTCAACATTTGTTGAAAACTTTTATTGCACAGAGTGAACAGCAGCAGATCCACTGTCCGATGTCAGGCATACCTGATTTCACTTATCTAAGCCCCAATCTTGAAGGAAATCCCTCACGTGAAGCCTTGTTCAGTAACAAGCTGCTCAGAAACGTCTTCATCATTACCTTCAGCCATGTTTGTTTGTTATTCTGCTCTGTGTGGGCTATGGCTGCGAGTTCGTCACTTGCGTCATCAACCTGCATTTATTGTATTTATCACGGATGATATGGAGGATTTTTCTGACGAAATATAGTGATCGATAATTTATCGTCCATCCCTATATACTGTATATATGTAAGTTATGAAAGAGTAAAATTAAAAGAAAAAATCAGGAATGTCCCTTTAAAACTCCTTACACTGTAAGGATTCACTCCTCTGCCATCATTCTGCATAGTAATGTTTCTAAAGAAGCTCTTCTGCATTTGTATTTCACACACTGAAGGTCTCCCCTCCCCTGCTGTGAGTCCCCTTAAAATACCCTTGTCCATTGATGACAGTTATACAATGCATTTCCCAAAGAGTGTGGTCAATAGCCCGTCTGTCTGTGTGTACTGTCCTGAGTCAAGGGCTCGGTTCAGGACAATGCTGTCACGCTCCTCTCACATTACTGTGCTTGCTCACAAAACACGCTGATGGCACGGCTTTAGTCAGGGTCAAACACCTTCGTCCATCTCTTTATATCAGATTGCATGCCGACTGCAGAGAAGTAGGAATTAGCTCACATTAAGGCGCCAACACATGTACAGTAGAGTCATTATGCAAGTGTTTGGCTCAAATTTCACAGCACACTGAAAAATGAAGAACAATCCAAAGCCTGAGTTTTTCTTTACATGCACTGGGAACTTTGAGATGGTTAATTTGAGGTGTTTCGGTTTTAGTACAGGCGTTCTGTGTACACTCCCCACACTGATAGATGACAGGCACTAATGGCTCCTGCTGGACTCTGTGCCTGAGACCTCCTCCTCTATCAGAGTGATTATTGGGACTGAGGGTGCTGGCAGGCTTCGGTCTGGTAAATGGATTATTAAATCTGATTTGGTCACTGTAGAAGCCTTTCCTATTTCCTTCAACCTTAAAATTTTGTCAGAGCTATTGAATCATAATGCTTTCATCAAAAGCGGTAATTCATTTTTATTCTTTAAGGGAGATAGCATGTAATGGTAATAATTAAGGGGCCTAAAGATTTTAAAAAATTTAAGGACAGTCTTTAACCAAATAATTTCTGGAGTTGTATTCTCAAATGCTCAAAACTCTTTTCAAACGGACTATTTTCTGCCAACCCAAGGACGATAAACTTCACCTCACCTCACCTCTCATGCTCAGACTGAATCAACAGAAATTGCACTTGTAACTTCACTCCTTTGGGAATATTTCATATGTAGGCCAAATGAAATGGGAGAAGCAACTAATTTAGGTGAGGCAATCTGTCAAACCTGAGCCAAAAGGATCTCTGTAAATTAGAGCTGTCACCAAGCGAATCACAATTCAGCTAATGAAGACCTCCTGCCCCCTCCAGTGCAGAGATACAGCAGCTCATGTCAGTGCCAGCCCACAGCTTGGAGTGGGTGAAGCCTTTGCCTGAGTTGCCAAACAGACAGAAACCCCTCACAGGTGCCAATAAGGGCCGGGAGATCTTGCTTAAATTGTTTGGGATCTATCGAACATGGAAGAGCAGGGTCCTGATCCTGCTCTATCATGTAACCACTCTCAGCATAATCGTGTCCATGGTAACTTTTGTTGTTGTTAGTAATCCAGATCGTTTGGCACAGCAAGATCCAGCTCTTAAAGTGAGTTTTTTTTATTGCCAAACCTTTTGCGTTCACTTCCCACCTCAGAGTAGATGCTGTCTGCTGCCACAGTGCTGTTTTCCTGCAGTGAAGTGAAGGGTGTGATCATCAGTTTCAGATTAATAGCCATGATACTCACTGATTTAAGAAAATAATGCCACTAATTCACTTTGCAGATAAATTGACCAAATCACAGTCATAAGCCACCCTGACTTGACGCAGGGGTAACTTCACCACAACAGCCTTAATCATGTGACTGGTGCATCACTTGGAGATGGTTTGTGTGCTTTAACAGTTTGCTAAACGTCTTTGTTTTAACTGCTAAGTAACTTTAGCTTGTAAGCTAACCTGTTCAGATACAACTAGGGTTGGGTATCGAGAATCGAGTATCGATGGGGACCGGGACTAACATTTCGATTCTTCCGGAATCGTTCAAATATTAAAATTTCGATTCCAAGTTTCGATATTTTAACTGGATGGTCTGGTTCTCAAATAAATCTGAACCTAAAATAAGACTTCACACACAAAAGTCAATATTTACAAAAATGAAAGGTAGTCTTATGAATAATAATAAAAATAACTTAAAACTAATTTATAATACACAACAGATATAGAGCATTTTGTTTTCTTTTCCTCTTTTTTGCCTGGTACCTTTGTTGTTTGGTCACAACTAAACAGCTCAAAAATCTCCTCTCTCTTTTCTCTCACTCCTCTCTCTTTTCCTCTCCAGTCCTTTGTTACATTTAAGTTTACTTGCTTTTGTTAATTATTAATTATCTCAGAGTCAATCAAACAAATTTGTCAAAGCTCTGCTGCTTCTTTTAAATCTTACCCTACCTGCTGAAACCTGACACCAGCCGCGTCGCCAGACAGATTTTACTGGGGCTCATGCCCCAGTATTGATCTGCAGTGCCCCAGTAAAAATTTCACCAATAAAAAAAAAAAATCACTTCAGAGTTTGAAGTCTACCTAGCATAGACTACAGTGCACATACTACTTAGTATTACTACTTAGTATTCATCGCTACTGTATTCACCCCACATAAACAATGCGCACATGGCTAATTAATATGGTAATTTATTCACGTGTATACTTACATGTCAACTCTAAGTCGAGAGAGAAAGAGAGAGAGAGATAGATAGATAGATAGAGAGAGAGAGAATCACTGCGTGAGGTAGGTAACATTAGCTGACAACAACTTGTTAAATATATTATTTTGATTTTGATTTGACTCGAACTGTAACTCCTAGATGGATATCAGAAGGTTATTCGCCCACAGCAGAGATAAAGCAGCGAGGAATGAGAGAGGTAAGTGAAGTCCTAGCTAGCTAGGCAACATAAGTATGTCTTAAGTTAAGTATAAAAAAATATCCAAACTCAAAACCATGGATCACTGCTCATCTCAGACATAGCTTCAGGGAAAAAGAGAAGGCATTTCAACGCCGTGATTGGGCCGCCCTAAAAATAATTGATGGGCAAATTAAGAAGGACATTCTTGAGGCCAAATTAAAATACAAAAACACCATGGAACAGGAATTTAGAATAATGAACACAAAAGAGGCCTTCAATAAAGTAAGAATCCTCACAGGTGGCGAGACAAAACAAAGGAACTGCACCACCCCTGATCCGTTAAAACTTGCAAACACCCTGAATACTTTTTATAAACGTTTTGATAACCATAATTATACAGCAGAATGCGAGGAACTGCTGGGAGCACTCCCCTTCCAGGAGCCCTCGCACCCCCCATTCACGCCGGAAGAGGTACGACAGCTGCTGAGCAGGTGCAAACCCGGCAAGGCGCCGGGCCCGGATGGCATCACAGCAAAGGTGCTCAAACTCTGTGCTATGGAGCTCTCCCCCATCCTGCATTCCATCTTCTGGGAATCCTACAGAACTGCATCCATACCCACACTGTGGAAAACATCAACCATCATACCAGTTCCCAAGAAACCCCGCCCTTCGGAACCTAACCACTACAGACCTGTTGCATTAACATCAATCATGATGAAGCTCCTAGAAAGACTGATACTGAACATCATGCTGCCAGCTGTCAGGTCACAGCTGGACCCGTATCAGTTTGCCTATAGGGCCAAGAGGGGGACAGAGGATGCTGTGGCATGCCTCCTCCATTCCCTTCTCCAACACCTGGACTTATCATCGGACAATTTTTCCACGATCCTCTTCGTTGATTTCAGCTCCGCCTTTAACACCATACAACGCCATCACATGATCAAAAAACTGCACCTCCTCAACATTCCTACACTCCTCATCCACTGGGTCCACAATTTCCTGAGCAACAGACCACAATCAGTCAAAGTTGGCTCATCTTCCTCATCAACAGTCATCACCAACACGGGGGCCCCCCAGGGCTGTGTTCTCAGTCCCTTCCTCTACACACTATACACAAATGACTGCATCAGCCCCTCACCTAACAACATCACATACTTCAAATACTCAGACGACACTGCCATCCTCGCACTGCTACATGACAATGACTCAATTACGGACTATCAGAACACCATCTCCCATTTCACCCAGTGGTGTACGGACAACTTCCTGGAGTTGAATGTGGACAAAACAAAAGAACTGGTCTTTCCATCAACTCGTACTAGGCTTAACCCACTCCTCATTCATGGCAAAACAGTTGAACAGGTTGACAGTTTCACATATCTTGGACTCATCTTGGACAATAAACTCAGGTTTGATCAACACATCACTTCCATCCATAAACGTTTCCAGCAACGACTTCATGTCATCCGTAGACTAAGGTCACTGTCTGTTGCCCCTCATCTTTTGCTGTTACTATACAAAAGCATTATCCAACCCATTCTGTTGTACTGCTCACCATGTTACTTTACCATACTGTCCATGCCAAATAGAAACAAACAGCACAATATCACCCGTATTGCTTCCAAGGTTATCGGACTTCCCACACCCACCCTTGCCGATCTGAACAATAAGGCCATCACCCGCTTGGCACTCTCAATAATAAGTGACAATGAGCATCCTCTACATCATCACTTCGACCTCATGCCATCAGGCCGCAGATACAGATCGCCCAGGTGGAAGAGGATCCAGTTCAGTAACAAGCTCAAACTGCCTCTCCTCTAGGATGGTCTCTTGGTATTCTGGGGGGTTCTCACGGCCTGTCCTTGTAATATGTTTTGTGTCATATGATATGTGTTGTCTGTACTCGTGGTTGTGTTGAATAAGACCTGTGAAAACAAATTTCCCCTTGGGGACAATAAAGATTATTATTATTATTAAGTTAAGGCTAAGTTAGCTAACATTATTCCTTGTATCAAGACAACCATATTGATTTGCTGTATGAGCTGTGGGGGGAGTTTCCAGTGAGTTTCATTAGCATGAAACATAATGTTGGTTATGGTCTGCTGGTTCTGCTCAAGACCTCTGTATCAATGATGATTTTGAGTAAGCTTATGTGAGTTGAATGATATAGCCTATGGATGGTGCAGTGGTTCCCAAAGAGTCTATCTTCAGGAAGAAACACATTTTTCCCTATCATCAAGTCGTGAGCCAAATTTTTAAACCATTCAAGTTTATTTCACAGAAAAATAGCACAGCAGACTTGTCTTGTTAATCGGTTTGCCTTTGGCTAAGATAATCTTGTTTTGTCACCAGAAAATGGCTACAGCCAAAGCATCTGGTTTTGTTGCCAGAAAAAATATTAAAATTTCTGTATTTGTCACTAGAAACATGGCTAAATATAAGGTTTTGTTGCCTCAATTAGATTTTTTTAACAACATAGTCTGATATGATTGAATAGTTTGAAGAATTATTTATGTCTTTTTATGATAAATAAGTGCTGAATATGTTTTTTTTTCCTCCGCACTTTGCATGCTCTCATGAATTCTTTGTGCCCCACGTGTGCCCCAGTACACTATTAGGTCTAGTGACGCCCCTGCCTGACACCAAAGTCTGGACACTTCCTGGCTCATTTGCATAATAAACAGTGATTGGATGTTTACTGAGGGGGAGGTGCGTGTGTATGAGTGAGCCTGAGAAGACACACACACACACACACACATGCAGCAGAGTGGAGGGACAGAGAAAACAGAGGAAGAGGATTCAGTATTTTATCCTTTTTCAGCAAGTTTTTCTGCTACTGCAGTTACTTTTATCAACTTGTAAATTAAAATGTGCTCTCTTAACTTCTAAAATTTTGATTTGAAAGAGAAAGAAATTTATTTAGACACACGTTAGGGATACAATTCCAACTACAGACAGGTCTATGGTCTCTGTGCTTTGGCAGATCATCGTTACATTTTAATCCCTCATGATCTGAAATCGTCTGATCAAGAGTTTCTCTCCTCTTTGTTCAGAGTTGCCCTGAGATTGTTCCTCTATCTCTCCTAAACTTGGACTCCTTACTACAAGTTTGAAGCTGAAGTAGGAGCTCTCTGAGGATCCTCAGAGTGTTTGTGAACATGGAGACTGGATTTTTTTATCCCAAAGAAAAGAAACTAAACTCAAGATGCAGGAAATATAACTTAAACTGTGTGCGTGCGTCTGTGTGAGTGTGTGCCTCACGGCTCTGTGGTTACAATGACTGCTTGTCCCGTAATTTTCCTCCTTTGCTGTTGTGTTACTTTCGCTGTAAAATCGAATAAACTGTAAAGTCTCCTTGTTCCACAGCTGTCAGATCTTTAACTTTAACCAAGTATGAAACTCCTCCTCTTAGAGCTTCTCTGAGAGGAGGAGCAACACTGAAAAAGGACGAACGTAAACAACTAGATGTTTCCTGAACTGAAAGTAAAAGTGATCTGAGCACAGCAGAGCTGCAGTCGAGACAAGTCTCTTTATATCTCTGTTCAAACAAATTCACCAGAAGGATTGACTTCAAAAACGGTGAGTACACTGACTAACAAAGACAAAAAACACTTTTCAGTCAACATTTTGTTAAACTTGACCACAAAACAGCTTCAAAAACCAAACTACAGTGACGTACTCAGGCTGGTCTAAACTCCACAAAGTGGATCTGTGTTGTCAGGGGCCTTTGGACTCATAAAATAGATCTACAGTATATGTTTAGTGTTTTAACGTGTTGATCTTCCACTGATAATCCTCAGGTTGTAAAAATGTCTGCTGCCAGCTGTCTGCTGACTGAAGATCAGCTCCTGTGCTCCATCTGTCTGGATGTCTTCACTGATCCTGTCACCATACCATGTGGACACAACTTCTGTAAATCCTGCATCTCTGAAAACTGGGATGTCATTGTTCCATATCAGTGTCCAAACTGTAAAGAGGTTTTCTTCAGAAGACCAGAGCTGAAGATCAACACCTTCATCTCTGAGATAGCTGCTCAGTTCAGACAGTCAGTTCATGTGTCAGTCAGGATGTGTGAGAAGCACGACAAACTGCTGGAGCTGTTCTGTAAGAACGACCAGATGTGTGTCTGCGTGCTCTGCCCCTACTCAGACCACAGGACCCATGATGTTGTTCCTCTGAGAGAAGAATATGAAGTAAAGAGGGCTGAGCTGGGGAAGACAGAGGCTGAAATTCAGCAGATGATCCAGGAGAGACGACTGAAGATTGAAGAGCTCAAAGAATCAGTGGAGCTCAGTAATAAGAATGCAGACAGAGAGATCGCTGAAGGTGTTGAGGCCTTCACGGCTCTGAAAGAATCTGTTGAGAGAAGCCAGGCCGAGTTCATCCACACCATCAAAGAGAAGCAGAGAGAGACGGAGGAACAGGCTGAAGGCTTCATCACAGAGCTGCAACAGGAAATCTGTGAGCTGAAGAAGAGGAGCTCTGAGCTGGAGCACCTCTCACGCTCTGAAGACCACCTCCACCTGCTCCAAAACTTCACCACCCTGAATGCTGCTCCACTCACCAAGAACTGGACTGAAGTCCGAGTCCATCCACCTTCATATGAGGGGACTGTGGTGAGAGCTGTGAACCAGCTAGAGGACACACTCAGGGAACTGATGAAGAAGCTGTTTGAGGCTGAGCTGAAGAGAGTCCAGCAGTGTGAGGTGGATGTGACACTCGATCCTGATACAGCACATCCTAAACTCATCCTATCTGATGATGAAAAACAAGTTTATGATGGTGATGTGAGAAAGAATCTACCTGACAATCCAGAGAGATTCAGTAAATACAATATAGTCTTAGCAAAGCAGAGTTTGTCTTCAGGCAGATTTTACTTTGAGGTTCAGGTTAAAGGGAAGACTGAGTGGGATTTAGGAGTAGTTAGAGAGTCCATCAACAGGAAGGGAATAATCAGTCTGTCTCCTCAGAATGGTTTCTGGACGATTATACTGAGAAATGAAAATGAGTACAAAGCTTGTGCTGGCCCTTCAGTCCGTCTCTGTCTGCAGTCTGTTCCTGAGAAGGTGGGGGTGTTTGTGGACTATGAGGAGGGTCTGGTCTCCTTTTATGACGTTGATGCTGCAGGTCTGATCTACTCCTTCACCGGCTGCTCCTTCAAAGAAAAACTCTTCCCATACTTTAATCCCTGCAACAACTATGGTGATAAAAACTCTGCTCCTCTGATCATCTCTCCAGTCAATCACACTGAGTAGAGATTATGAACAACGATAACCATCATTAATATAACTAGAAAAGCACTCGGAGAGTGCAGACCTCCGCCAAGCAACCCATGTCCCCCCTTATATTGTGATTCACACCAAAACTTTTAGTGTTTCGTGTCTTTTATGAATGTTTATTTGTGTTTAAACTGGCATGTTCACTGTTCATAATGTTCCTAAAACAAGAAATGCCCTGACCCAGATTCAAACCCAGGACCTTCTGGCTGTGAGGCGACAGCACTAACCACTACACCACCGTGCCACCCATCTACACCACTGTGCCGCCCATTGGTTATCTTTCAGTACTGAAAATTCCAACAACACCCTTATTTTTGTGTGTTCTGGATCACAGTATCCGGAATTTTGTCTGGATCAGGATCAACCTTTGACACCTCATAAAACTCATTGAGATCCTTTTGTGTAATTTTTTACTAAAGACTCTGGACATTTTTATAGAGTTCAATGCAAAAATTCCAAAATTTGCCCTATCTCACAATGATAAAGAATCCTTCAAAAAATTCCTGGATCCAGAAGACGATCTGGATCACCACCAAAATGTAATGGGATTCTCCTGGGGCTGAGACGCACCTCTGGTGAAAATTTCAGGTCAATCCGTCTGTAACTTTCTCCGTAAAGTTGGTCACAGACAAACAAACAAACAAACAAACCAACAAACAAACCAACCCTACTGAAAATATAACCTCCTTGGCGGAGGTAATAAATCAGCTGACTCACATCAAACCTTAAGCAGGTGCATTTCAGTAAAGGAAAAAAGAATGTAGAGGCAGCAATGTGTTTTGTTTTTTTTTTTTTTCTTTTTGCTTGTCACTAGGGGTAATGCGTGTGTGTTTGTGGGTGCAGAGTTGTGTGTGGGTGGGTGTGTCACTGGGGCTGACTGATTGTCAAATGGATGTCACCTGTGCCTGCCCGTGAATTGTTTGCCTGGTTCGGAGAGAGAGGAGGCAGGGTGCTCATATTTCTGTTGACCGCTAAAGCTTTTTCCTTTAGATATTTCACATTTACATCAAATGCATGTTTCAAAGTTTGATTTATTGCATTAAAACTTCATGCTTCCTTCTTGGATTTAGCACATCAGACAAATCCCTGTATTCCCCTCTTAGTGACTAATGTAGTTTGATAATCACATGTAAAGAATACATTGTTTTTACACAAGAGGGGAAATTCTGCTTTAAATACTGGGACAGTGCTAAGAAAGTTTTAGATTTTATGAATAAATACATGATTTTGATTACATTCCCAAATTTTTACTTAAAGATCTTCAAGTGTGCATTCAAAGAAAATTCACAGGATGACCCTTTAAATGTTTTAAGATCTTGTTTCTCCAACATATTTCCTCATTACTGGAACAGTTGTGTAGATATTACTTTAATTGTTTTTAAATCCCTCTGTGTGATCAAATCAATGTGGAACAATGTTTCTAATTAAGGAGGAGCGGCACATAAACGGGTTATTTTGATGTCTGACAAAGGTCGCTGACAACACAGATTCAGCAGCAGAAACCAAACAGAAAACATGCTCACACACACACATGCCAAAAAAATATATATAAATAAAACTGGGACGAGTCAAAATCTCTTCAGTCATTTGGCACGAGCTGTCCAAAGTCACGGCTGATCGCTGCTTAACCTGGCAAGGTTACCGCTCTTTGTTCAGTGTCATGTCTGTTTACAATGTTTTTTCAGCACTTTTAGCCCTGAGTTGGAGTCAAAGGAAACGTTCCAATTATGCAAATCAGAGACAAGCTTATTAGTTTTGAAGGGTATGAACTGGGTTTGTTTATGGAATAACAAATGCAATGACAGTGGGCTGGAAAGAAGACTATGCGCTTGTCAGTAATTACTTTTAAAAACAAAAAGGACTTGTGTATTTAGTACCAAACCTTCCCGCTCTCTTTTTAAAGCTGATGAAAGCATTTAAAAGGTTTAATCATGACCTGAATATTCTTATATATCTGAAAAATACTTTTAAACTGAATATTAATAAATTAGATGAAGATAAACGGTACATTGAGGATTCAATTCAACACTTAAGCTCTGGCTTGGTCATTTAAACTGTTGCTTCTCTTGAGATCCTGCACTCCTAATCTCAGCTTTTAATCACAAACTTTATAGTCGACTTTAAGAGAGCCTTCTGCAGCCCAGTGCAATTCCCTAATTCATTCTCATCACAGTAAGTGAAAGTGAGAGTCCCTTAATTGCAGAGTCAATTATGGGGCTTCAGATGATTTATTGTTTGCTTCTTAAACATTTTCTTCTTATTATTTGACACCAATTTTGACTACTTACTTTAATTAAATCAAAAGGTGTTATCATGCAGCACTATACTTTTGTCAGTCTCACCAGTGGCACTTAAAGAAGCTCAAAGCTCCATGAAACACAGATTTATGGGACCCCTTTAATATTTGAGTGAGGTATAAACCTTCAATCTCATCTATCGTTGGCAGAGGAAAAATCCTGAGCCCATCAGAATATGTCTGAAACTGTGTGAGAAACGGTAAAAAAAGTATGAGGTTCATCTATTAGAATCATTACTACTCTAGTATACAGGTACTTACTTTTAAAAAAGCTGAGTTGTAAATGTAGCAGAAGTATTAAGATGACTCATTTCAGTGAGTTTGAGAGAAAAAACAGGATTGAATTTTGCACTGGCCTTGGTTAAAACCAAATTCTTGAAAATCCATCTAATAAAATGAAAGACGGCATGTTTCTGGAGCTAAATTAAAGTAAAACATTAATTAATCAAAGTGTCATTGTCCTACCTAGACACTTAAGTCTACAATACTTCATGTGCAGTAGCTGACCCTGATTTTCCAATAACCCTTCATATCAAGATTAGTTTTAGAAAAAATACTTTCAGAAGTTTTTTTTTCTTAAAAAGGAACATTACACTCCCTCAAACCAAATGTTTTGGCTGCTTGAAAGTTGTTTGAAATCTCTGCAGCATTAAAATCCACCATCAGGAATTCTGCTTTATAACTATTTTATTCGTCCAACCATTCGGCCTACTTCTAAGTCCCTTTTTCATGGACAATCAATGTGCCTCTCCAATTTTTATCACTCTGGCACTGGCGTTGTGAAGGATTGCTGGCTTCAGTCATAACAGGAAGATCCTCCTCTTGTGTTACTTAACCTTCAACTTTACATCTTCAACTCACACAGGCATTTCCTCCACTAGCTTTGTGCTTTGGAGGGCAAGTGTGTTGCACAGCTCTCCAGTCCTCCAGAGGGAATGAAACAGGGTTATCAAAGGCAAAGTAGAGGCTGGAAATGCCCTTAAATGTCTCACCCTGTACCGTAACTCTCCTAAACAAAGCACACTTAACCCAAAAAAAAGGCAGAAATGCAACACAACATAGGGACATTTCTTAAATAAGTGTGCTAGCTGGAATTCACATGAATGATCCGTCAAATCTGAAAACATTTAGATCACAAAGGACCGATTAACAACAGTCTATCAAAAGTCGTAATGCTCCTGTAGAGTGACAAATGGAGCTATTAGGTGCTAATTAGGCCTAGATTAAAGTGATGGAAAGCAGCGACAGAGTGAAAGATGTACTTCCACTGTGAGAAGAAGCAGGGGGCATGACTAATAATGTTTTAGCCCTGAAGTCTCACTGGTGACTGACAGTTTTGATCGCCTCCAGTGTTTGTCATCAATGGAGATGTTTCCCAACACCCCATGGAGGTAATTTCCCCCAAGCCTGACAAATAGATTAAACAAAAAGATTAAACCCAGAGATGCTTTCCTCAAACCGCTCTCTGTTCTGTCTCTGTGTTTGTGTTTCACAAATGTAATAACTAAGCGTCCTTCTGGCTGCTCAGCCAAATCTTTATTTGATGCCTGAGGCAGCTCTCACACTGACGGACTCGGGCACTAGTGCACTCTTTATTGAAGTTTTTACTGGCCTGTGGATGTAAGACTTCTGATTTCAAGGCTCTGACTCTGCTTTATCTGATCACACTCTGGTTTAGTTTGCATGAGTTTGGAGCAGAAATGTGTCTGAAGGTAATTTTAACCCTTTTAACTCCAATGACATGCTGTATGGACATCCATAGTCCTCAAGGGATGAATCCTTATGTTCTTGGTGATCCCCTGATTTGTTATTTTACATAATTGTAATATTTTTTGGGGGATTTCATCCTTAAAAGGGTGAGACAAAAGATTGATTTGACCAAATATCATCACCCTCACTCATCTGATAATACTGTAAAACTGTATCAAATCGCTGGCACGAATACATAATTAACACAAGGCTCAAAGCAGGTTTCCAATCCAGTTTTATTGCATTACTCCTTTGAGACCTCTTTTTAATTTTTCAGATGTTGTTACATATTATTTTATAATAAGTAGGGATGAGAATCGAGAACCGGTTCAAAATGGTTCAATCCATCATCATTGTTTATATTTTATCGTAATCGTTCTTTTCTTCCTGGTGCCTTCAAAAACAGTCTCATGAGAGCCACTCTACGCAAACAAGAACAGAGACTTAGAGGAACAAAGCATGGAGGACAAAAAAAGTAGGCAGAAATGATCTAAAGCGTGGCTTCATTTTACTAACAAAGATAACAGTGCAACGTTTATCGAGCAGTGATAACATGCAAAGGTGGAAACACCAGCATGCTTAAACATTTGCCAACGGGGCACGTCATCAAATATAAGGAGTCACATGTATTCGATGCTCTTTGCCGGTCATCAGCCGCTGTTGCTCTGTCTCAGCACAGCATTGCAGGCATGTACGTCCTGTGTTAACATAAGCAAAATGCATGCCAGACTTAACAATGTAACATGTATTTGACTTAATATCAACCGAAGTAAATGCTGTACAAATAGTTTTGTTTGATTATTTTTAAACTCTTACTGAAGGTGGCATACGTCTTTTTCTGTCATCAGAGACTCAGTAAAATTTTGAGCTAATGGTGAAAACCTATTGTCTTTTTTTTTTTTATCAAAGAAAGGCATTGATAAGGGAATCGTTAAAGAATTGAATCGATTAGCAGAATCGGTAATGGCATTAATATTGATAAACTCTTATCAATTCCCATCCCTAATAATTAGCAAATATCACAGTCCTTTTAGCATATCATAATCATTATTCAAGGTCATCAGGCATAGAATCCTATTTTAAGTGACCTCACAGTTCTTACTCAATCACTGAAGGGACTGATGTAATTATTATAAGTACTCTGTTGTTTCCCTGTATGATGTACTCCTATAGCTGAGCGTTTCTTCCAAAAAGGGGCTGAAAACTAAATTAGTGGAGAAAATTCTTAAATAAGACATGCTGGCCTCTTTACTCCCTCTTTCTTTTCCTCTGACAAGATGACTCTGAACTCTTGCAGTGTGGCTAAATGATTTGTCCTGCTTAAGCACCTGTGCCAAATGAGCCTATTTAGAAGTATTTCTGCTGCTGAAGCGCTGCAGCTGTGCAGTGTGGTGAAGTGGTGCTCCCCACCATGAATCAGAAATTCATTATCTTGAAAGCAAGCGTGGCAAAGACCATGGGCAGGTGGTGGTGGTGATTTCACATCTCTCCTGTGCCCTGTGAGTAAAGATGCCACTTTGCATTACCTCTCTGTAGTGGAGGAGCACGCTGGTGTGGTCGGTCCAACTGTCAGTACCTCTGAAATTAGGCAGTGTTGATAACTGGCTGATTAGATGAGGAGCTCTGGAGTCTACTGTAGACATCTGTTTCCACTTTCCATCTTGGGTTCAGACTTAAATTGGTGCCTTGTGCTATTTTAACTGGTAGACTTAGACATTGTGTTGGTTATGACCTCGTTTCACCTGAGGGCTGTACTATGAAGAAAGTTCAACTTACCTAGTCTGTCTTTGCTCAGGCCTCTGTAATCAACTTTATAACTTTGCATTAGGTTTAATATGCATCTATCAGAATACGCATGATGGCTTTATGAGGAAACATTCAGGGCTTGAACCCAAGAAGCCTCAACCCCACTCTGCTGATAATGCAGGTTTTACCTCTGCTGGTCTGAGGTTTCCCTTACAGCTGTTTCCTGCTCATTTTGGCTGCTTTTACTGGACGCATACATGATGTCACCAACACAGCACCCCTGTTGACATACATGTGACATTTAGATCTTTTAAACAGGAATTTAAAAAAAAAAAAAGGGGGGGGGGACTAATATATGGAACTAATGCTGCATTCAAGTTACCTTGGAAGTCGGATGTTGGGGCTGGGAATAACGTTTCCCCCGAGTTGACGGTGTTCCAGTAAACAAGTCGGAAAACCAAGATGGACATCTACTGTTAGCTGTTGTTAGCCGTTGTCAGCTGTTGTTAGTTTCTGTTAGCTGTTGTTAGTTGCTGTTAGCTATGCCAGTTGTAAAGGACGCATAACACAGTATTTTACTCTTTCAAACACTACAGCAGTGTGTCCACAGTTAGACGTTGGGCAGTACAACAGATACCACTTATTCAATTTCACAATAACAAAAAAAATGTGCTAATAAATAAGGCATTACGGGAGCTTTCACTGTTACTGTCTACTGTTGATGCACTGTGCTGCTATCTTGGATTATGACATTGGTGAGGAACATCCGAATTTCCGAGTCAGAAATCCGACTTCAGGGGGGCGTTCCAGATGAATTTGTGACTCAGAGCTTGGAAATCCTGACTTCTGAGTACAACTGGAATGCACCATTACTACTAGGCCTGTTGCCTAATAGCAGTATTGATGATTACTGTCCTTTTAAAGATATAGAATATGATATTTTGCCAAAATTAAGAACACAGTTATAACAATGACTTGCTAGGAGTGCCCTTTACGTCAGGTGGCCATAAAATGGAGGATAGACAAAGAAGAAGTAACAGACTGCTAATAAGCTAGCTTTACTGTTAATTATGTGTGGAAGTTGTCTACATGCTGTTTTATTTTTTATCTGTACTGTTCTAGATGAAATGCCAAATGTGTGATCTGCTGCAATTCAATTTCCCTATGGGACAAATAAACTGCTACTACTACTACTACTACTACTAAGTAACAGTCTGTCAAGTAGCATCCCTATGAGAGATGATTTGGTACTTTTAAAACTGAAGCCATAAAAATTTAATCTGACTTAGCTGAAAGTTTATACTTTCCAACCATTTTGACTGTTTTCATACAGTTCAAAATAAAAGCTTCAAAATAAAAGCATTGTAAAATTTCAAAGTAAAATTACAATGACTGATTGTTAAACAGAGAAATGTCTTCTCCATAGAAGTTTTGATCACATATTATTAGAAATAGATAATGACTTGTATGGTTATTGTGTTTATTAGTTATGAAGTAATGTGTTGCTCAACCCTTGTCTTATCTTTCCTTAATTTGGTGGACTGTGCTGTTTCATTTTCAGGTTTCCCCTCAATATATTGACATTGTATGACCATGATAATCATAAGGTGAAAACCTGATACCATTACAGCACTGCTTAAGCATGGTATCAGGCAAAGAAACTCAGAGAAGGAACTCCTTTCTCAGTCACTACTAAATGGACTCTGTGGTTTCACTCCACAAAGGTACATTATTTGTCCTCTTACAGTATGAAAATGCCTTTGTTGATAGTAAAACAGCTTTTTTTGACTCATTTTTAAGATCCCAACAGTACTTTTATTTGCACTTAGAGTTGTGTCTGGTCAGCTTGTGAGGTGTCATCAGATCTCTCAGGATGTAATCTCTCACTCCCGACAGAGACAACACAGGCTGGAGGAGGAGGAGGACTGTGGAGTGATACAAGACACATTTTCAGGGCCAGACTTTTACGATTACCGTGTTAGACTTATAAAACTTTTTATGCCCTCACAGTGACACTTTTTATGTAAGTGGTAAAGTAAGTAATCATTTAGACCCTTCCAAATAAAAGCTCAAATAAAGTATGCTAGGTTTCAATAAATTTACAAAGCAATTTATAAATCATATTCTGCTGAATAAACAAAACAAGCTTTGCATGTCTGTGTCAACAGTTTGAGAAGTAACGCCTCCTATTCACAGAAACTACTTTCTTTTTTTTATCCCATTATCCCATTTAGTCATTTTTTCTATATATGAATTATTTAAGAGTCTGATAGAGATCACGCAAAGGTCAAATTTTGTCTGCAGGCTTAAATTGAACAAGTGAAGCACTGACGACTAAAACCACTTGACTGTAATCAGCCTTTGATACCTAAAGCTTGAGTGACATCCTTGTGTCGTTTGTAAGAGCAGTCAGGTTATCTGTTTTCCACGTCACCCACATCACAGCCCTAAAACATTATAATAATCATATCACTGGGATATGTGCTGGCTGATGTGTTCTGTTTATCTCTAACATGAAAAACTCTATTCTCATTTATGCCAAGCTGCCTCACTGTAAATATGATCCTCTCTCGTACAAAAGATCTCTCAGTGTCACATTATCATAGATGTTCTTACAGTTATTATGACAGCTGACAACATGTGTGTGTTAGAAATCATTTTCTTTTTTTTTTCTTTATCTCAGACATATGACCTTTTTCACGCACCTTGACATGTTTCAGCGGAAACTTCCACCTTCCTCAGAAGTGTCACTTGGTGGTAGAAGTGACACGTCATATCAGCTGGTGTTACTGAAGCATGACCCTCTGCAGAAACATGTCAAGGTACGTGAAAAAGATTACATGTCTGAGATAAAGGGGGAAAAAAATCTATTTCTAAAAAACTGAATACATAATGAACATCATTCGACTACATATGTGTTTGTGTTTGTATGTATGAGGTGTCATAGGCGAGGCACACAGTTCAGCACAGGTGGGAATTTATTTTCACTGTCATCCCTGGAGCTTCAAAGAAACACACATACACACTCAAACTTAGTTTGCTGGCGTGGACGCCTCTCTGTTCAGCATTAATACCAGAGCAGCAGAGTGATTGCTAACTAATCAGATATGTATAATACGCCTTCAACACAAACCGTCTCTGCTGACGAGTCAACGTCCCAACTCTCATTGCTGACTATGAATAGGAATCCAATTTCATTTCAAATAAAATGCATAATTTATATTGTCTCTTTTACACAAACATCAATACAAATTCTGTAGATTGCAGTGTGAGCAGTGTTTTTCGGCAAGGTTTGTTACTGATGGGGCAATAAATGAAGTGCAATTCCACTTGTTTTCAACAAGACTTGTAGAGATTTGTGCTGAAGTTGCAAAACAAAATGAATACTTAGAAATCCTGACATAAGCAGCCCGGCAGTCATTACTGTGGAAAGTTGATTTATTGGTAGGTGTGGTGTATATTAAAACAATAAAAAGAATAATCTCACTGTGTTTCTAAGCCAAATTAAAGTGACGCATAAGTCTAGGATAAGGGAGAAAAAAATGGGGTAAAAAACAATAAAAATGGAAATAATAGAAATCTACAGTGTGTATGTTTCTGGTTTTACTCAGCCAATCTAAACCTGGCCTGGAGCGCTGCAGATATAGAATGAGAATCAGTTTTTCATTAGCTAGGTGGTCTGTTGATATGTAAATAAGAAACACAGAGAGGAGGAAAAAATGGTAAAAAATAATAAAAATAATGAGTAGCTGGAATTGAAAACGGTGTCTGTGTGTTCTATCTCTGTTTGCCAGTGTACCAATGTTTAATAATGTAGACCATAAATTAAATATGTTCAAAATAGGTTCACAACCTCATCAGCTGTGTCCTAGTTTAGGATCCTGTTCCCCTGAATCAAAACACATTTCAGAGAAATAACTGACACCAGTTTGACTGAGTGACAGTTTGCTTGAGGACAGGACAGGACAGGACAGGACAGACATCAGAGGGTTATTTATCTACTTTCTTTAAAAAAGTTGACCTTAATGCAGTGACTTCAATACTAGAGTCAAATTCTACCTCAGAGTACATCGCTGCAGTCCAACCTCTCAAAGTGGTTTTCAAAGGCAGCTGTTCTTTGAAATATACCGGCATGTTGAGGTCCAATATGACATGATGATGAAGACATCTGTAGCCTTTTCCAAACCTGAACCCATGCTTTACTTTGATTTGTGGACCTCGTCTGTGCAGCCTATGCAGCCTTTGATGATACAAGGTTATTGGTTCTCTGCTGATCAATGAGCGCCATCATTGAAAGGGAATAGCAGCAGTTATAACTAACCTCATAAGACAAGCACTGATGTGTAGAATTAAATCTATAGTAATTGGATGCTGAGACTCTGCAAAGGATGAATCAAGCAAGAAAGTGTTACATGAGTGATAGTAATTGTTGTTTTGGGAAGTTTGCTATGTGAAGAATTGAGCCCATGGTGTTTGACGAGCTCATTACTCTGAATTACTGGATATTACAAATGGTGCGAGGGTGGATTTCCCTTCTGGGATGCCTTCTGAAATTTATGGACACTAGAGCCCTGAAATACTGTGACCATGGAGCGCAAATGAGGAGTGTCTACTATGTGTGCACTCTACCCTGCAAGCAAGCCTATATTTGATTGAGTCCCATTTTGTAGACGTGAAAATTACAGCCGTACTAACTCCGAGTCAGTTCAGAGATAGTAGACAGCAAATCATAAGTACAGGCAATCTTGAATTCCAGTATGCTATCAGCTAAAATTAAAAGCCTCTATTGTATGTGACTCATAGACTGTTTATAGCATGGACACCGTCTGCCTCCTTGCTGGGTGAAGCCACTGAGAGAACAGCACCCTCTGGTCACAGGCTGCAGTATAGGTCACAAATCCCGCCTCAAAGCTTATGGGGCTGTGGAAAAACTTTAGAAATTAATTACACAGAATATAAATTTTTCTCCCCCCGGATGTGATGTTGACATGTAGTTATTGTAAGACTGGTTTGTGCCCAAGTCCTCTTTTTTCTGTACAGCTTCATTTTTAAAAGTTATTTGGGGGTTCATGTTTTCTATGATTGACCCTTAATATAGCCTAGGGGCGTATGAAGATTGCATAGCTCACAATACGCTGTTTGAGCCGAGCATCATCACAGTGACTCTCCAGCCAAATCCCTACAATGCTACTGCGCAAGTGGTGGTTCCAGGAAGTAGAGATAATCACAGCAATATCGAGAGGAATTCGGCTTCAAATTTGTATCGTGACGTAGGCGGAGCCAAGTTGTCCATAGTATATACAGTCTAGGTGTGACTGGAATTTTTGGTGTCTAAGAACATTGTTTTAATCAAAATCCCAATATCACATTCAACAGACAACCAATGTGAAGCCAATGTAGATGTGCAAAAAGCTGCAGTACCTCGTGTCCACCTGGTGTCCAAAAGCCAAAAAATACCCTGTATGTACCATTTTAGATGACCTTTTCTTACTACAGAATTAACATGTTTACACTTATTTTGGGTCTTGTTATCGGGCTAGGTAATATGAAAATATCAAATCAGGAAGGGTGAGAATATGCTTATCCAGAGAGGCTATTGTATCTTCCAATTCTATATTCATCTGTTGCACTTCTATGCTAATAAATTCACGTATACTGACATTGTTTATCGTGCACAGTGTAGGGCTTTAGACAATGGACTAAACAAACAGCATGTGCACAACAACAAGTAAATCCACTGCATTAATAAGCTGTATCAGAGAAGTTTGGATTCGCCCCTGTGAACCACTAACTCTCCACAACTTTAACAGACCTGTCTCGACTTGATAGGTTGAGTTGAAGTGCACTTGCAGTGATGCACTGATCTAATTACATGGTGTCTGATTGTTTTTATTATTTGTGATCACCGTCATTGAATTTGTTGTCTGATACCATGTTGCTGTTTCACATTTGCTTGAGTGTATCTGCTGTCATCAGCAGTTTCCTCAGTGAGGGAAGAAGATGAACAGCGATGTAATCTTTATTTTGGAAATCAATCACTAACGCGCCGTCTTCTTGTTGCACCAGATATTACTGTACCAACCAGCCGACAGTGCTCAGAGTAATGTGTTTGTCTGTTTTTAAGCACTTTCCCTTTGATTTAATGCTCTCTTTAACTAAAAGCAAATCATGAACCCATGATTCATGCTTCTGAATCTGAAAGAGAGTTGAGGAAACATTCAAGGTTGTAAGGACAGTAAATATTGTTTACCTTTATTTGACACGTACAAATGACCTACGGCTAATTTCACTTCATTCAGAATGAGTTCTTCATGCAAATCTGCTATTAATTATCAAAGCCATTCATCTGAAGTAGACACAGTTCTTCCTTCCCTGCAATATTCAGAGCTATTAAAAAGGCCATATTTTCCACTCATATGGCTAAATGACATTTCCCGATTGATTTTTATGGCTGCAGTCAACACTGAGGAGTTTGGCCATTATTCTGACTGCCATATTTGTCGGGGCTTGAAGGTTGTAATAGCTTTTATCAAATGGACTTCTGGCTTTCAACAGAGCACAGGATGCTAGCTTGCACACATACATCTTGCACTGTTGATCAATAACTGATTTATTTTGCATCTCAAACAAGGACAGAGTGTCAGCGGATGTTTACTTGCCAGAAACTACTCATCAAATTAAAACAACTGCACTGTTGGGACTTTTTAAACTCATATAGTGAGAATTGCCAATGACAGAGAGCAAGAGGTCAAAGGACATGGGAAGTGTTTCACTTTTATCTGCGTATACATCCAGAAGTTTGTCGAATTAGCTCGTCCTGAATGATCTAAAATGACTCTGAAATTGATACTATCTCTGTGTAAGACCCTGTATCATCCTCTCATCCTCCCAGAGACACCACAGTATGCTTTCTATCACCAGCGCAGAGGAGCGTTGAATATTTTTTATTCTCTCTGGACTGCAGAGCCTTGAGAGAGAGGCTATCTCCTGCAAAATAAGTGCATGATGGCAGACCTGTAAATGCCTGTGAATCACTGCATCATAAATCTCCAAACTTCAGAGGGAAAGAAGGAGAATGAGGTACTATCTCATAGGTGACATGTCAATTACTCCTCCCTCCCACTTCCACACATTTTAAACGCTGCTACTCGCCATAAACACCACCAAACTACAGCTATCCCAGGTATCTTGAATCTATGTCCAAAGACATTTTTCATCCAGAGACAGACACATGATTGATGTCCAGTCCTACCCTCCTACTCACCTGGGACGAGGATTACTCTTGATTTAAATAATTCATCCAACCTGTTTGAAATCTTCGCTGTACTTTGACATTCAGGTCACCTTCAGATTGGAAAAACCCAGAGTTGTTGGCCTCCAGTTACTTCTTGTGCTTACCTTTAACATCTGTGATTACATTTGCAGGTAATTAGATCTTTATAATGGATGGAGGAGGGTTCAGATATTGACAATCAGGAGTTTCATTTGGGCTACATCACAACGAGTCGTTGAAGTGACTGGTATCCTAGCAACAGTGAACATCAAAACTGCCCGCTGTCTAAAGGCTGTTAAAAAAATTGCTGGTGCTTGCAGTTTGCTGCAGGTGTGTGAGATGCTTGGCTGTCATTTTGTTTGCAATGCTGACAAGGAGGAATGAAGTCCATCAAGGGGAAATTTAGTGACTTAATGCTTTGGCCGCTCAACCCTGCCAAACAAAACTCATGACGTTTGCCCGTGGTGCAATTAAGGACATAAATTTAAGCGGTGGTGTCAGAGCCTTTTAGGAAGAGTGAATCTTGGACACTTCTTCAAATGAGTTACTTCAAACAAGGCTCTGCAAGGCTCATATCTGAAACTCACTTAAAAAGATGGGGAGTCATTGTTTAATACCAAGGTAGCCACCAGCTTTACCTGTCAGATATGTAGAAATGCTGGGTAAAGCTGTGACTGTCACTATTGTTATCTGCCTCCTCACTCAATGTGTTTACATGCACAGTTAAGATCATAGGCCGAAAAAGAGTTTTGACCGGACTCCTGTTTTTGTCCCAGTTCACAAGCACCAGACAAAAACAGAATTACTGACAGAATCATGTCCTCCTCTGTGATGGTAGGTGTCAACATACCCCATTTCAGCTTGTCAAAATAACCAACAAACAGCAGTAGGAAGAGGTCAATGACATGAAAACATTGTCACTTTTACAGCTCTGTGCCATGTGTTTATACAGTAGGAAAGCTTTATATTTTTTTACAATCTTTTCATCCTTCTAGATTTTAACTACCAGGCTTCCTCGTAATATTCCTGCCATTCAACTTCTGCTCTATCCAGCTGTCAGTCCTATTATGAGAAGATCGATTTAGTGCATTTTTAGTTGGAGAAAGGCAATAAATGGATTTTTTTAGCTTACTGACTGGACCTTTATAGGTGAGCTGATTGCATACACAGCATCTGAATAATCCCCAGACAAAATAATAATACCACTAATAATAATAATCATCTGCCTTTTTCTAGCACAGTCACAGCTAACAGCAGAAATAACACTATTTTGCCAGAATGTTCCCATAATCAGCACAGATTACCTTCATTTGTGAGGGGCTGGATTTGCACTGTCTGTGAAAATGCACTGATCCTATCGGTAGGATGGATAAGCCTAATGGATGTCACAGAAAAACAGAGAGATTTTCTCCTGAAAACTACCGCTCTCACAGATTGAGTGGATTTTGTCACATTCTACTTCTTCACTTTTAGAGCTGATATTGTAAACACAACTTAATTATGTTGTACACAGCGGTACCAACCCAATCAATAACTAAACCCCACATATAAGATCACTTCTTTTGATGTATTTTAAGGGAAAAACATCTCATGTTTTGGTCAATGCAGTATTTTTCACCATTAATGAAGCTATTAACTGTTACTGATCAACACCACGATGCCTTGTGCTTTGATATAACGCACTGCTGAGATGGGGGGGGGGGGTATGTTGAAGGTAGGGGGTTGTGCTTTACATCAATGAAAATATCAGTAGAGTACTCAGGCAAAGTTTAAAGATAGTTTCAAAAAGAGGCAGCACATCTCATGTTCCAATCTATGGTGGACAAATGTGTAATGTTTCACCAGTTTATTTAGCTCACATTACAGAAACAAACACTTACACGTTGGACTGAATGTACAGATACCCTTATAAAATGTATCTCAAGAACAGAGATGCATGTGGTGTGCTTTTAGTCAAGCAACAATCAGCTCTCTATCACAGCTAAATCTGCAAGAGCTATTAGCTACTCACAGCCAAGTGAACATCCACATGACAACAACATTGTTGATTAATTAGTGCAAAACATTAAACATAAACAGGCTCCTGGAGTGAAACATATCTGTATAGATGTCTGTACAGATGGCTGTTTTGTGCTCTGGGGTATGTTGCTCTAGGGGTCATTTAGTTTCTCCAATGTATGGTAAGCTGCAGGGACATCATAGCATGTAGATAACATGTGGTTCTGCAGTTTATAAGGTCTTGAATTAGATATTCTTCCAAGAGTGAGGGTGGTTTAATGTTTTTGTATTGATTGTCTTGTTGCAGCAAGCAGTCATCACATCTATACATATCAGTTGTTGTCAACCATGATGGTCTCTTCATATTGATGTTCCTGAACATGACAGTATTTTTATTGCAGGCGCTCTCCTGAATGAGAAGAGAGATTGAGATTTACAAATCTCCTTAAAGATGGCTCTGCTTTCAGTACATGTCTCTTCATAGCCTCTTTAATATGTGAAGCACAGTGATTATATTTGATGGAGAAACATACACAGTCTCTCTTTGTTCTTTTTTTCAGCTTTTGAGGCAGGAGATCAGAGCGAGAAGTGGTGTCGTCTTTATGTATGGCTTTCTATATGGACTTGGATGTATAACCTTGCACTTTGAACTGATTAGCCAAGATGTCGTCTTTTGTATTTTTTATTTTTAGGGGAGGATCATAATGTCGCTTTACTTGATTTGCTGATGATGGCATATTTTACCTTGGAGATCAACTTTCCCGCTGAGACAGTTATTAATCATTAAACTGGTGAAGTTATTACAAGACAATTGATGAGTCCTACCATCATCTAGTGTCACTATCAAAGATAGGAGATACTAGATTCATTGTGAGTGACTTTTTTGACATCTACAACAGATTAAGGCTTTGGTGCCTCTTACTTTTGCTCTGATATGAATTGCTTTCTTTCTTCCTTTTGGATATTGCTTTATGTTATGAATGACTAACTTCCATGTGCTTCTGAAGGCCCCTGGTTGACAAAGTGTATCACCAGCCACCTCCTCATCTGTCATCCACTTTACAGATGAAACAACATCCAGTCTAATTTCCCCAATACCCAAGTACTGCTGCAGTCTGAATGAATCACAGGCCGGGGCTGACAGAAGCAGAAGTCATCTGTATTCCCTACTGCCTTTTTCAGAAGCATCACTCAGTATATAATGTAATACACAGACACTGGTGCACCTATAACCTTGCCAAAGGGACTGAAATATGTCATCAGCTTTGGCAGAAAAGCTTCTGAGGTCTGTCAAATACAATCAGGAGTCATATTCTTCAGTGCAAACAGATAAAAAACCTATTAACTCACTCACCATAAGGATGGAAGAGGGACTTTTTTGATGTCACGTATTCATACCCGGATAAGAGACTGAAATTTTTACATTTTAGACCCTGAATTTTTAAAGTTTATCCTTTATGTGAAAAACAGGCTGGCCTCACAAACAACTTACTTTTTAGATAAATTTAAGAAACCGGTCAAACCTTTCAAGGTGGAAAAATGGGTGTCGCGACCTGACCTGTCTACACACCGCACACAAACAGCCCATCACATCGGTAATGCCTGGGAGACATGTACAGAAGAGTGCTGCTTAGCCCCAAGGTCTGACCTCAGCCTTGAGTCACCTCTGCAGCCCCCCCAGCAAGCACTTATAATTCCCCTGCCAGGAGCTGTGATTTAAGACCAAACTGTCAGTGCAATTCAGGAAAGTGCCAGGAACAACGGTTATGACCAAGGTAGATGCTGAATGGTTGTTTATAGTTGGAGCTGCCTCAAAAAAGGTGCAAAAAAACCCCAGAGGAACACGACTTAAGTTAAGCAAAAGTACACTTTGAAAAAAGAGGGAACATTTTCTTTGAAAAAGTTTTTTTTTTGCCATTTACTGTGGTAAACTGGGATAAAAATGTAGACCATCACATGTGAGCATTTATGTCCGTCTTTGTTATGACCTGCTTGTCTGAGGACGTCTGGGAAGATAAATAAGCAACCTTGTAGCCATGACAGCATCCAGTCATCATCTGTCAAAGTGTCATCTCTGTGTATATCAGCAGATCACATTAAATATTCCAAGTCCTTCAAAGAATCAGCCAATTACTCACGGGGCTTTAGTTAAATAACAGGACCATTCAAGGTAATAGCTACCTTACAGAAGCGCTTTCTTTCAGAATGAATAAACTATAATCAAATGACTTAATGTAGAGAAAAACAGCCACGTTCAGCCTTACACTTGACAATCAAAACACATTTGCATATTTTTACATAAACTGCAGGCTAGTGCTAAAGGAAATGAGGTGACAATCGTGCTTCCATTATGTTTATACACTCACAATTTGAGGTCATGGTGTTGTAGATTACTGTTATTAAAACAAGCTGTTCAGAAACAGCATGGATTTCAGAGCAGGGCAGACATTGTAAGTGTTTATTGTTGCCATCTGCATATATATTGTGAATATCTGGGCTCAACTGGGTAATATGACTGGTCACCATGTCCCGTTCCCTAGGCCATCATTTTTCCTTAGCTAACATCATTTTATTTCAGTCACCTTAAAGCAGCAGAAAGAAGTTGAAAACAACATTAACAAACAGTCATTTTCAATTACAGAGGATAAACCTGTTAGCCAGTTTACACAGCTATTGAGCTGCATTTAGAGGTTATAATTTTTGTTGTCTTTCTGCCTGAAGAGTTCAATTGCAACCATAAACATGCAGTTTCTGTGCACCTGTGTAGCTCTTTCTATTTTTGCCATCCTACTTGCTACCACTTGGACAGTTGAGATCACCGTGTGGTAACTTTGACCTACTGCCTACAATGCTTGCCACTAACCTCTCCTCTAGGTTTGGGTATCAAAATTTGGTTCCAATTAGGAACCTTATTAAATTAAGTGATTAATGGGTATCTATAATTTCGGTTCGGCTAATTGGTTCCTGGATGCGCTCCTTTACACAGCCACTGCTTGCAGAAAATGCACCACACGTGGGAAGTTAATAAGCTGCAAGACAGGCTGCACCTCCAACCGCACAAAACCTTTAGGACTGCATGGCAGCAACCTCTGGACTATGTGGTGTTTGATGTCTTGCAGTGTTGTTTTGTGCTGCTTGCTTCTTCTTGCACAGTCATCCGGGTAAAATACTCTGTCTGTGTAGCCAGTAAAGGCGGGACATTGTTACATAGCCAAGAGTGGTAACTTGAGGCAGAGAGAAGCGGCTGTGTAAGAGCCGAACAAGCACGTTTTGAAATAAAGGTATTTTATCAGCTATTGGTGGAAAAACGGCTGATGCCAATTATTGTAAAAATTGCAAAAAATCAACGTTACCCATTGTTAAAAAATAAATAAAATAAAATAATTAAAGACTTTTCTCTGCATTTTATACCAGTTGTTGATTACATACACAGTAGTTGAACTGCACACTTAACAAAAATGTTTGTGGGCCCTTACACAGACATTCAACTTTATTTGAAGGCCTGTTTTAGCATTGAGGCCCAGACTGTGATACAACTTGCCTCTTTAAACGCAGGACTGTTCACGCCCCTGGCTGTAAAACCTTGTAAAACCCTTGTTGGTGCTAAGGACCACTGGGACTCTGGTCCAGAGTGGCAAACACCGCCCACCCATTTGCAGCTGTTACTGACGCAAAACCACAAGTAAAAAAAATCTATAAAACAAGACCTTATCTTGTTAATGTCAGACAGTAAACAGTAACAGCCTGGTTCAAATTAAGTTTGTCTTTTTGTAGGACATGTTCACCTCTGTTAGTGCTTATAGGGACCTAATGGGTACACAGCATTGAAACAGAAATATTGTTGGTTTAGATCTGACCAGTTTTGAAGTTGGCACATCCAGCACTGGAGGGCTGCCCAAATGGAAAATATTGTTGGTAGATATTCTGCTCAAATTTAACATTTTTTTTCCCCTCTTATTTATGGTTGAATAACAAGCCTGGCAGTTGGTTTCTCACTCACTTGATTTGCAAATTAAAAAGTAAATAAATAAATTCACATGAGATGAAAATGCAAAAGCAATTCCAGTTTCAGCAGCACAGATGTAAAATGAACCTCAAAGTCACATTTGAGGTCTGGATGTAAAGACAGACTCTAATTACTCATTTCCAATCAGTGATTACTGAATGTGATCAATGTGATCAATGATTGCCTGCAGCCACAGAAGCTCCTTAACAGACAGAGAGCACCTGAATAAAAATGGGCCTCTCTTAATCAATAGCTGCTATTGATTTATTGTTGTTCCTTTCTCTATTTGAGGTGCTCATTCTCTCCACTCTAATAAGCCCTGCTCACACTCACACTTCTCCACACACACTTTACTTTAGCTGGAGCCAGCATGCTGAGTCATTTGACATGGCAATCTTTCCAGAAGTCTATTAGGACTGCCAAGATGACAATGTCAAATAAGGGGAGTCAGGGTTCCTCCACCGCTGGACTCATTTAATCATATTATAAACAGCTTCACGGTTTGCTGTTTCACTTGTTGCCGTAGAGTCTGTTTATTTGTTTGCGCTTCACTTAAGGGGAGAAAGTGACTGTGAGAAATAGATTCAAATACAAAAATACAAACTCACAGACAGGGAAATGTGACTTTTTTTACTTAACATTTTAACCAAGACATCGTGAAGCAGTACATAAATATTTACTCAGGCTCACTCTTACTTATACGTCTTTAACTTCCCACTTTTGTTACCCAGCCCTGACTCTACTGCTCTATAAATTCATTGCATGAGAAAAGTCACACAGACTGCACTCAAACTAAAGTGGGTGAAATGAAGTCTGAAGCAGCGAAATTCACAAGGGAGGAAAACAATTAATTTAATCACTGAATATATTTTAGCTACAATATGGTATGCATCATGCGCTGCAATGGTCAGTGTTAGTTTAAAAATAAAATGTGGGCTTTTGCACCACTGTGGACAGAGTAAATTGGACCTTTTGCAACCCTGAGTAATGAATAATTCATATTGAAATGTTAATTGAATAATTTGCTCTCCTTGTGTAAAGCTTTAAGATGTTTTTACAGCACTTTGAATAGAAATAATTGGAGGACTGGAGACAGATTTCAGTGAGTATCCATCATGAAAAACCATTATTAATCAAAGAGTTTACTTGATATATTTCAGACAGGGCTGCAGTCATTAGGTGTGTGTAATGATTCTGTACATCAAATGGGAAACAACCTCTCATTAGTCCGTGCTGACAGATGTTCAATACCGACATCAGGGCAATGACAAGAGGACAAAGCATCAGTGTTATTAATGGTCAGCTCTGACACGGCTGTGGTCATGAAAGGAGCAGATTTGAGCTGTCAGCCATCAATGTGCTGCAACACTGAGAGGCTTATTTCACCGACAAAAAGCACTCGAGGGGATCCTTTAGCATTACAGCCTCAGACTCCCAGAAATCCCTCCTCTGTTTTGAACCAGCAGCACAGAGGATGAGGGCAACAGTGGCTGATTATACAGATGCAACAAGTTTTAAAGGTACAGTATGTAGTATTTTATCCAATTAGCAGAATGCATGAAATAGCGATGTTAAGTTCAATAGTATGTTAACATTAGGGCACAATCACCTGAATATAAAATACTGTGTGAGGCCTTTATATCCACAAACAAGCAGACCCCTGATCACTAAGGCCTCCGTGCTGCATCGCCAAGCTGCCATGCTGTTTTTTGAGAGTCATGCCTGTTTTAGTATTTGGGGATTGGTCACTTAAAATGCACCTGTTTAAGACTAAAAAGAGAAGTGGTTGTGAAAAAAAAAAAATGTATTGATCGGAAAAATGTGGAAGGTCACACTTAAGCATAACCGAAGCTTCTTGTCCCTGTAAAGCTTCACCAACAGGGGGGGTAAGCAAGGGGGCATTTCAATATAGAATTTAACTGGTATGTGTTGCTCAATGTTCCCCTATCTACACAGTAAGGATCGACCAATAATCGGCAAGGCTGATAATATCACCTGATATTCAGCATTTTTACAATAATCAGCATTGGCTGTTTTTTCCACCAATAGCTGATAAAATACCTTTATTTCAAAATGTGCTTGTTTAGCTCTTACACAGCCGCTTCTCTCTACCATAAGTTACCACTCTTGGCTATGTAACAATGTCCCGCCTTTACTGGCTACACAGAGAGCCAATCAACACACTAAGTGCAGCTTCACAGCTAGTGAAGGAGCAGTATGCTGCCGATGGATTGGATGTGAGACTCCTGTTCCTTTCACTGATGCTTATTAACACCGTAGAACTTAAACTTCAACATCGTCACCCAATTAAAATAGTGGCCTAAGTCATTTTTTGATGAAAATGAGTTTTTGGCCTAAATCATCTCTTGAGGTGAATTAGAGATGATTTTGGCCAAAAACTCATTTTCATCAAAAAATGACTTGGGCCATTATTTTAATAAGGTGACAAAAAATAAAAGCCCACATCAGCTATTGTTATCATTACAGAAATAGGATTGTTTACCACTGTAGCTAGTATAGATAAAGGATACACGAAGTAATACAAACCATTTTAGCCTGCATCTCAACCAACAGCAGACTCATTCCCCCAAGCGGTTGAATAAATCGCTCTCTGTAGTTTTTGTTTTTCTTCATTCACTATGGAGTTTGGTGGCACATGCATGACCCTTGATCTGTTATGTTGATTTTTGATGTGACGTCAACAATGATGTTGCTCTGATGAGTTAATATAGGAAGCAAATTTAATTAGACCCACTGGATACACACAGGTAAAAACATACAAATGTGTAAATTACTCACACATAAAAAGAAAAAAAAAAGACACCAAAATATACATTCAAATGAAAATTGGTTATAAATATCAGTTATCTGTTTCTTTATTACCAAGCTATTACCAGCTACAATACCAGCTATTGTACATTTAGTTTTAGTCTTTGGACAACATGACTAAGTTTTAGGCACATTTTGATCATTTTTGCCCTAAATAGTTTTAGTCAACAAAAGCTCAAAAGATTTTAGTCATTGCTGTTAGACAAATTGATTTCTGTCTTCAACTAATTCAATCAATCAATTAGAAATTAGTGTCAGGGTTGTACTGGTGTTTAAATCTGTTGTGTTTCAACCTCATGTGTCATGCTCATCAAGGGATGTATAAAGCTGTGCTACGCTGTGAGAGACAAAGTGGCAAAGCTTCATATCCACTATAGAAACTATTAAAGTTGGCAGTATGGGGGAGTTTTGCACTATGAATTGTTCAGGATGACAGATCCCAGTCTGCAAAACCTGTCAGAAATTAAGTTGCAGCCAAAGGGTCAAACATACCAGAATTGATGTTGCATTTTGTACATGTAAACTTCTGTCTATAACAGAATATAAATTAGTGAATTGAAGCCTGTGCCTGACTTACATATAAAACCATATTGAGATTAATCATTTTTCTTTCTTCTGTTAGTCATGTTTGTTGTTTTCCAGATCAAACTCTAGCTGATGGGTATTAGCTCAATGCAGGTAAAATTAAATCAGCGTGTTTTCACTGATAAGAAACAAGAAATGTCACTACAGGGTTGTTCAAGGTAACTAGAGGTGTTTAAAGATCTTGAATGGGGGAGAGTAAAATAATATGTGTAATAAAATAGTGTTTTAATGTTAAAAAGCAGAAAAGGAGAGATATTTAAAAAATTGGACTGCAGCCTGAATCACTTTTTTCCAGTATCTGCAGAATATATGTAAATATATATTTTGTAACTTTAACATTTCAATCACAGTATCAAGTTCAAACTTGCAGTACGGGTGCAGATAAACTTTTTAATGTGCTTATTTTATAAGTACTGCCAACAAAAACTTTCCCAAACTTTCATTATATTCTCAGGCTGCTGTGTTTCATAAGCAGCAGCAACAGAAAAGGCAGAGAGCATGCAGTCCCCACACTCATTCCTGATGGTTCATTCCCACTCTGTCCTCCAACTTATTTGCAGCAGAGAATCAATTTAAAGCAGCTGTCTTCATGTTCCAGCAGACTTCCTGAAATGAGAATAAATAAACATATTCAAAGTGACAACCTGAGGCTTGCTTGTGTCTGAACGCGGCGGCCATGCTTGGATTGAATCGGCGACTGGCAAATGAGACTGGTGCTGAAATGGCAGGGGCCCCTGATTGGATGACAGATGGGAACTAAACCTTTGTTTTTTGTTTTTTTACTTTCCCTCCTCTGGCTCAGAAACTGTGTCTTTACTTGTCTTAGCTACACCTGATGCCTCAGAGAGAGCCACCCCTCCTCTTCCTCCATTTGTCTGTTTTTGTTGGAGCACAATGGAAACTTCAGGAATGATTTCCATCATCATTACATGTGTGCAGCTCCTTCATGTTGATAATGTAACATGTCAGTGAGATCCATGTGTTCTTATCCTGTCTGTCCCCTACAACATACTAGTAAAAATAGCCTGACCTTGGCATGTGTCACTCAGTTTAGTGTTTCTGAAGGTAATCTATGTATCGATCTCTCTGCTACTTGATGAATGTTGTAAGCCTATACATGGCTGTTGAAGGTCAATAATGACATTTGACTGGATCAGTCTCTAATCTATCAGACCCTACAGTGTTTCATTTATCAGCTGGACTAAGATTTATCTTAGTGCTGTTTATAAACTGGATGATGACGGGTGTGATTCACAGAACAAGACATGGTCTATGATAGAAAATCTCAGCAAGGGAAACTAATGGAGCCAGAAGTTGCAGATAAATTTTGGAATTTAATTCACTGACTCTGTGACTGAACTAGTTAGAATGTGTCGCCCAAGAGTCAAAGGTCAAAATGATTGACAATACACTTCCTGGGCTATTTTTTTAAGAATTAAAGCTCCTGTGAGGGTTTTTTGGAATTTATGAAAAAGACTGATATTCATATTGGTAATTTTCCACAATCCACAAAAGTAAACAAGAATATCAGCAAAAAAAAAACGACAAATTTTATACTGTAATTTTTAACACCTGAAACCAGTGCAAGGGGGTTGATGTCAGTGGTACCACTGGCCCTGATTTTACATTTCTAACATTTAATATCCCCCCAAAAATTACTTATTTGACTGTCAAAAGTCAGCAGGATGAGATTTTGTCCTAAAGGAAACATGTTAAAGGAAGCATGCAGAGGACTCGTAAAGACTGCAAGGGGTGCCAAAACTGACACAAACCCAAAGTTCCTCACAGGAGATTTAATGGGGTCATTAAAACACAATTCATTCAACTGCGCATTAAAGTGATATGACTAAGGAAAGGGCTGTTATACTGACTATCAGCACGGCTCTGATCAGAGCTCTGATAATTAATACAACAGTATGACCTCAAGAGTGACATTGCTTCAAGGCATTTTCAGCAGGAGCTCACATTTTCTGCACTCTTGCTACTTTTTAAATACCCATATGTTACGATCTAGGGTTCAATTGCAATGCTGTTGTTTAACCCCGTTCAGGAGAAACCAGAGTTCAGCACAAAAGTTACTTTCAACTGTTTCACATACAAGGATAATCAAACAAATTACTATCTGATGTCCAAATTTTTAACATACAGAGTAGAGGACAGGCCAACATGACAGACAAATTATCTTTTTAATAGCCTTACGATCTTAGCTCCTAAAAATTAAAGAAAACACAGAGACCCTATCTCACTGCCTGACTGAAAAACAGATGAAAAGTGATGTATGAAATATAAGGCTGCTCTTCTACTGTTATATACACACTATTTACACTATTAACAAAACTGTTGTCTGTAACACTCTGACATTAAATCAAACTACGCAATCGCATTGGAAGTGGAGAAGAAGGCAGGGATGAAAAGTCCTTCAAAACATGCCCCATCAACTCAAGTGCACACCCACTGTGCTGTACACAGCACTATTAGTGTCTGAAAATAACAACACACTACAGTCTTAGTCATAAACAATAATGCAGGAAATATATTCATCTTTGTGGAGCAAAGTTTTTATGTGAAGACAGTACTGTATGTTTCAGTGTGACGACTTTCATTTTGCAAATCATCCTTAGTGAATTCCATTTCCATAGTTTTCCAGACCTGTGTTACATTCAACAAAGTTCACACGTGCAGTGTTAGAGCACATTTAATTAACTGTCTCATTACACAGTTTTGGATATAAATACGTGAATTTATTTCTAAAATATTGTCACTGAAATTTGTCGTCAGCAACAGGAGAAAACGTGAATCACACATAAAGGCCACAGAGCTATTAAGCAGAGAGCGGATGGCAATTCCTGAAACAAATTAAGTCATATCATCCTTCCCCTGAATTAGGTAATAACACCATTTGGATTCAATTACCTGTATTAAATGAGATTTCTGCCTGGAAGATGATATGGCTTTTACTGTTTCATGCAACAGTTCTAAAATGCAAAAGTAAAACCTACTGAGCTGTAAAAATACTCATCGACAACACGATTATGAAAAGCACTGATTCTGCAGGATCAAAGATGTTCAGTAAATCATTCTAATGTTTCAGATGTTATATCCTTTACAAGGATAGAACATTCAAAGTGTACCATTAACTTTGTAAGTGAAGAGTCATTAATACCATAACCTTATTCTTACATTTTAGTACTTTTGAATATTCAATGGACTGGATAATCACAATGTCACATAATTAGAAATAATTTTTCAAATTGGCATCAAAGACTTTATCCATTATCGTTTAATTTAAACCCTGAATCAACCCTGCTTATCAAGTCTGAGAGGCTCTGTGGGCTGATTTCATGAAATGGTTCATCATACTATAAATAACGGTTTATACTTGGGTGAAAAAATGTCATAGCTGCTTGCAGTGGAAACAACATTCACTCTTGTGAAAATACACATAAAGTTAATTTGTCCTTGATCCATATCCCAAAGTTGAACCTACCTTTCTTCCAAAATTGACTTTCTTATTAGCTGCTTAAGTAATAAGATGACAAGGGAGTCTCTGCATTGTCAAACACGACTTATCCTCTCACCTTTAGACGGTGTGTCTATGAGAGGTGATTGCTTCAGACACTGCTTGATACAAGTACAATGAAAAAGAGATTAACTTAATTCAGCTCCTTTATTGCACAGCTGAGCCACCGGTCCTTCGTGGTTATCAAGGTGTGCCAAAAAGATTGGCCACTGTCTCAATTCATTCTTGTTCCTGTTTGGTAGCTATTTTTAGCTAGCGGGGGTTAGTGAAGGGAAAGCTTTGTTGTGTTGTGGTTATCAGTAACTTTCCTGGTTTGAAAGGATTTATTTCAAATAAAACAATCTAGAAATCTTTTTATCCTTCTTACAAGCATGTTACAGTTTTAAAAAGTGTTTATAGTTTTTCCTATATATCCAAAATGGCGCAGTAGCCATGAGCTAAAAAGTTCAACACAATGGTGTCTTTAACACAAACTGCAGAGTAATGCTGCTGTGAGATGTATCGAACCTGAACTCTGTGAGAGTGCAGAAATCCTTCAACATTAACACCCAAGAGGTCTGAGCATATCTCACAGCAAATAGTATTGATAGTAAAAAAAACAATAATTTCTACAAAAATAAAGCTATTTCAGCCCACATCTTATAAAAATCGAAGTTCAGGTGCACTCGCTTACTTTTCCTTTTCTTACCTGTTTTGAAACAGGAATAAAACTTGCTGCTGCCCTCAGTGGAGACAGGCATTAGGAAAGGAGACAGCCTCTCAGACAGGGAGTTGTGCCTCTGGTTTGTTTTGTTTATTTAGTCCTCGGTCTGCATTTGTTTAATGGTGTACTTATTTATTTGCCTTTAATAGAAGATTTCTCGGTTTTGATGGTTGGAGGTATTTTGGGGGATTTTTCTTGGGACATGTTATTGATTGTTTATAGTTTAGTGTGTGAAGCTGTGTCTGGTTAAACTGGCATAAAATCACTTATCCAGAGCAGTATGCCACCAACACAGGTAGGCGGATGTTAAACTGCTAAGGGGACTGGGGAACAGCTAGCTCTGCTCACAACAATCAATTTGACAGTGCCTTACCACAAGCTCTATCTCACAGATCTCTAAACTAGTTGGTTATAAAATGTCTCTCCTTGATATTTGGGGTTATGATGTGAAAAAAAAAAAAAACTAAACTAAAAGGCAGTTGTTTTCCCTTGATAGTAATTACGTACTTCACATGATCAGCCACAGGAAGCTGATGGCTGGACTCTCACAAACCAGCACAATAATGGAGGTTGATTGAAGGAGCCATTTCCTCTGGGGTCTAATTATTAATTATCAGCAGTCTGTGAAACTTGGGAGGGTTCAGATTTCATGGGTTCCTGTGACCTCACAGGCTGATTGGCGATGGCCTGATGGCAACTGTCGGCAGTGAGTTAAGTCAGTATGTTACAGGCCAGCTGATGTGCTCAGAGTGGAGGCTCATCACAGGCCCTGACGGAGCTTTTCACCTGTGCCAGCACTTTGGGGAATCATTTTTTCATAGCTGTCTCTGTTTCTCTCTCAGTCAAGTGAACACTGGCAGCTTCAAACAGTGAGTTTAGATTAGCGATGTACACTTTCTTTATGGGTCAAGGCTGTTAACATGCCATCACTAGTAAATTAAATGCTTTAAATTTAACCTTTAGAAATCTGAGAAATGGCAGAATGATGCCTGACACGACACAGATGGCACCATTTTTTAGTGATTAAGGAAGCAATGTGCTGATGAAAAGAAAGAAATGAAGCAGCCATCCTGAACAAAGTAGGTTTTAAACATGTGCATTTATTAAAAAAAAATTGAGCAAACATTGAGCATTCTTGTCAGTCCAATTTGAGTTTTAAAGTACATCACCCTGAAAACGTTCCTCTGTGTCGCCTTTGTTTTTATTTTAATGTCATGGCAAACTTGATAAATTAGTGTCTTCAGTTCTGTTGGTTGAGAATCAATGAGTTAATTTAACCCTTGGAGTAAAATATGACTCAGCACAAACACCTTTTGCTGACTAAATTCTGTCACTTGTACACAAACTCTAATGATGGAGCCAGATGTTAATTTCAAAGAACCAATGAGTTGTATCACAGAGCAGCAGCAGCAGTCGTAATGAGCAGCTGTTAAGGATCATAACAGTATGTCGGTTTTGAGAAAAATCTATTCTGAAGCAAACTTGGAAAAACATATTGGTCGTAATCTCAAACTTGCCACCTTTTAACCCAAATCATTAAGCAGAAATTGATACATGGATGTGGATTTATCACTTCATTTGAAAAATATCATCAAAACAACACATCAGCTCTTCTGGTCATCTTAGATCCTAATATCAGTCACAACTTTTTGTGTGCTGGTCACTGTAATTGGGTTAAAAAATAAGTGATAATATCAGTAAATGTATTACACTTCAATGCAGATCACTTTTAGAGATTATCAGAAAGCTTAAGTTTTGTATGGGATAGAAGATGGGATCTAAAACTGCATCCTAGCCAAAATATTTAGTCTGTTTTATTCCCAAATGCAACATTTTCTCATGAAACAAAAGCCGGATTGAGCGTGATTTGTCAGTACTACTTGGACTACAAACAGGCCACAAATGAAGACCAGTACACATCAACACCCAATTCTTGTCCCATGTTTACAGACTCTGCATTGACGTGCTGAATCTTACTGGAAAGATTAAGAGCCTGTGTCCACTTGCATTTTGGCACTTGCCCACAACCTCAATTTCAGAGCTTGTACTGTCAGTACAAGTACTGTACTGTCAGCTTTGCAAAAAAGTGACCTTTATGTTTGTTTTAAATACCTCCATATCTGTGTTTTCATTCAGTGGACTTTTTCAGAGGAAATGGAAAATCAATTGATAGGAATCACATAATAGCATTTGCAGCTCTACACCCGAAAATATTACCATCTGTCCTTCATATGTACCTCTGCCAGCTGAAGATAAAATCCCAAAAATCAGCTGGCCTTAACCTGAAGTGCAATTTACTGAAATAAAAAAAAATTAAGGAGAGCAATAAGCTCAAGCTTTATCTTTGAGTCCATTTTTTTTTTTACATTTTGTAGGTATCAGCAACAAACTTAATGTTTTCCTTTAAGCATCCCTAACATTTTTTTAGCTGCAACTGTCCACTTGCAACTCAAGTTATCATTTAAGGAAATGGTTTGTTCAAGGCTATTGGACAATCCAGTGACCTTTCCACAGATTTTAATATTTTTTTCTCTTCCCACAGAAAACAATCCAAAGTAATTTACAAAACAAAAAAGAAAAGAAACACAAAAAGGAACTAACCTTTCCACCGAACTCTGACAAAGTTGCTATCCAAAGCCAAGCTTCTTCTTGATCTTAGACTTTGTGAAACAGAGGAGACACTGATGAGTACAGCTTTGCTTCAAAAGTTGAAACTATTTTCATCATATAAGTGCTGCCAGTGCAAAAAAATGCTGCTAGTGGACACAGGCCCTCATATTGCTAAACAACAACAAAAAAAAGAGTCTAGTGTTGTGTCATCGTTCCCCTCACAAAGTTACATGTAGTTCTCTGTGTTAAGCTCCTGCATCATCCTTACATAGCTGAGGCAACTCTTTGTGGACAATTTGAGTGATTTTGCTTTTGTTTGACCAATTTGCATTTTGTGTGACTTGACTCAAATCTCACCTGCACACCCGGCTCAGAGGAAACAAAGGAGACAATGTGACATCAGACTGAATGTCATTTTGTTCTTTCATCTATTTGCCTCACTGCCCTGTTTGGCTGTACAAGGGCACAACACAGCCTATAATCCATTATGCTTACATTTTGTTCTCCCGGGTCTTACATCATTCTCATTCACAACAATGCAGATTTTTTTTTTATTAAATTTGATTCATCCATCTCATAATATGCGTCTGGATTAGATGGGACAGGTGAGGTCACTGCAATAGCAAAAAGCTCGTCTACAATATCTGCTGTGACTGTCAATGTTAGTGGCCACATTTGCAATGTAAGTTGCATCTCAGCCTCATTTTGTGTGATTCACAAAGAATAATGAAAACAGGAATGACACAAAGTTTGATGGTCTTATTCAAAAGAGAAAAGAAGAACCCACTACCTGCTTCACTGATCCGAGAGATTGGCCACAGCTCCTCGGTACACACTGACTTCACCCTCACAATAAGAATGGATTGCTTCATGCAAAGCCCCATTAGTGGATGTGCTCACACTAATAATGGGGTCCAGTTACTCTTATCCAAGTGGCTGTCATGTAATGCTGCCCGAGCTTTGATCTTAGCTTTGTGTTTGCACCGGACACTCTAATTGGTCTTTGATAAGCTTGGGCTTTGATCGTGTCCTAAAGGCACAGCAGCCCCACATTTGTCAAAGAAATGAAATAACCAACCTTACCCATGGTCGGAGCTTTTATCACAACTGTGTGCTCTTAAGGTAATCCTAGCCATGGGCAAACAAGAACAAAATTAGTGAGTTTAGAAGAACAGGTTGTTTTCGATAGTACTGACTGACTGTGTAAAACAAGGGTATCATCTCAGGGATGTTACCCACTTATTCCTGAGAAAGCATTATAAAGTCAAAGATGATGATCCCTGTATTGGAAATGCATATATTTGCTTATTCTGGTAACAGGCAAAAAGTTGGAGCTCAAGCTTCAGGATTCCTTAAAAACAACTACAATGTCACTAAACACAGCCAAGTCTCTGATTGTAACAATCTATAACTCTTAGCCTTGATATAATCAAAACAGATGAGTTATAGTAATTCATCCCTTGTTCTGTGTGAGCAAGTATCCAAATGAGTTGTTCAGGTCATAACCTTTTTTATAAAGCTGTGAGCATGTTTCATTCTGCTGTAAAAGTTGTCATTTTAACATGGGTGTTCATGGGCTTCCTAAGCTTTTTTAAATCTGCCTCAAGTGGACAGCAAAGGAACTGTGTTTTGTTTTGTTTGTTTTTTTTTTGCACTTAAGCATTGCTTTTTTTTTAATGGCTTTAATCCAATCTTGGACTGTACTATTTTCAATGGGTTACACAGCACTAATTCTGACCATTCAAAGAAGAAAAAGACTGTTTCAGAGAAGTGTAGGTTACAGTTTCTAATGAGTAAAACTAATGTGGAAGGGCCTCAAACCTACATACTTACAGTGGACCAGACATTTGTGAAAATACTTGAAAGAGGTTGCATCTATCCAGTATGGTCTCAGTTTCATTGTTAAAGCCCAGTTTAATTTTGAATCATGTCAACCCATAAACGAAGTCTGGTCAAATCAAATTTTAGACTCTTAGAGCACCAGCCATTTTGATGGGCTTTTGTTGTACCATAATAACTTAAAATTAAGAGAAAGGGGCTTTTTTGTCTTTCTCAGTGGTATTTGTTTACAGTCTAAAAAACACTTTGAAACTAAAGGATTTAGTCACAGTTGAGAGAGGCTGTTTTCTTGTGCAGCAAATCATGTTGGTGGCCCTCAGATTCTTTATTCCCTTGCAGGCCCTCTAAAGTCGCTTTAAAACTCGGCATAAAACACCACTTTCATCTCACACCATCAATCTAGAAAGAGGCAGACTAATGTGAGTCCACCCTTTGTCTAGAAAACACAACATACAGTAGTGTATCCAAAATGCCACCTTTGAAACTCCCGCTGTAGTTGACACACCAATTGTGACATTGGGGTGTCTACTTCTACTTTTTTGATACAGCCTAGTAAACATACTTAATTTCTATTGGCCCTGCAAGTGAAGGTCATCATACTCACCCATTAACTGTTATAAGCTTACAGGTAAACAAGCACAAAAATCCTTGTGAATCACAGTCCAAAGTGTTAGACATCCACCGTTAACCAAATCAATCATGAGCTTCTTTATTCTAGGATACAGTCTCTGTTCCTGTTGGAAACAGATGAACTTTTGGTGGAAGTGGTTATGGGAAGACGGGACTTCTGAGTGACGGGGTGACAGTAAATCCGGTTTTGATACAATAAATTATTTTCAGGATGTAGTTCATAAGATTAAGTTCAGTTGTGAGGATAAATACATTGCCATTCGCTGCCTTTGTAACTGTTGAAGATCTGCCAATTCTTTTCCAATAAATCACAGTGAAAAATGTTATTTATCTTTTGTAATAAAAAGTGAGGTCCTGTGATAAAATGCATCCATTGGCTTCAAAGCAGAGAGCAGCTTGTAAATTAAATATGTCCACAAGTTATTTATTTTTACTGTTTGGCCATTTATCAAGGAGGAGCATGTTTGGTCTCCTCAAAACACAACTTTCACATTTTTTCTGGTTGTAGATGTTCAGCGAAAGTGCTCAGTTTTCAGTTTTCTGTTCTCTGAGGCATTTTCTGTCACATATAATCTGCAAAGTAAATCTGGAGTTAGATAGGGTGGATAAATCCCTTACTCTACAAACAAAACTCACACACAAACAGTCACATAACCTCAGTGAATTTATGGCCAAAGCTTCCATTGGAAAGAAGCCAAAGTTAGCAGATAAAGGCAGTCTTTCAGAGTGTCAGATTCCTAGATTATCAGATACAGAGTTTACTTTTCTTTACAAAATACACGTCTGCTTTGTGTTTAAAAACACACTGGCTTTGCTTAAATCAGCACAAAAAGTTCAAGTACTGGCCCTGTGATTGGATTATCTAATGGACTGATTTAAGACATTTGTATTTTTTTAAAATATCTCTTTTCCCGCTCAATCTCCTTGCAAATGCATTTGTTTGGATGGGTCTGGAAGTCTGCTCAGTGACAAGACTTGGCAGTGAAATTTCACAGGATTGGCATTCAGCCTACAGATAAACAGGCCTTGATAATGCACACTCTGGCAATAGTGTGGTCACTTACTTGAATTCAAATTTGCATTCCCACATTAGTTTTGTTTTTCAACACTAAATGTTGGCACTTCATATATCATAACTCTTATTACTTTGTTGAACATGGTTTATCACCTTTTTGAATCATTCAAGAACTCTGTCGGATATGTATTTAGTCTGTCATCTCCTTAAAGATCCTCTGTAGTGCTTTATTGTTTTGAGCTGTACAAACTAACTACAGTCATCTAATTAAGGATCCTCATACTGAGCTTGAACTCTCAATGTCTTGTGCAATATATTTCTTGAAGTATGAACAGTTACCCCTCCTAAACAGTTTTGATTTTTACTACATCATGGCAGTGCGAGAGTTATCAGAGTCCTTTGATGTTTGCCTGACACCACCCACTTTTTCCAACTCATGGAGTCAAACCGAGAACTGACGGCATCAAACTTGCCCCTGAACTTGGGCAGTGGTCTCGAAGGATAACTCACTTTGACGTTAGAGTATGAGTGGGTACATGAGGGGCATTTATTGCCCAGACCTGCATTCATTATTAATCAGGATTCTGGTTGATACTTTAATCAGGAAAGACATCTATCAGGTCTAGGAAGAGTCGTGTTGTATTGCTTTTCCTGTATCTTCTGCCAATGCAAGTGTTGAGGTAATGCGGTCCTTTTATTAACTAAGTTGAAAACTTGACAGGTTCATAGTGGCGGGCTGGTGCCAAGGAGTGGTATGGACACCTGATATAATGTTGGCCATCCAAGGTGTTGTCCAGTCAGCTATGGTTGGCTTTCATGTAAAAAAAATGATTTCAGTTCATCCCTATTATGCCTCTCCATGACATATACTGTATATACAAAAACAAGAAATGTTTAGATATGTGCAAGGAAGGCATTAAACCCAAGAGTGCTTCATTAAATACAAATCTTTGACATAAATAAGAAAGAGCAAGGGACCAAGGATAAATCCTTGGGGTACACCCATAGACATTTTTAAAAGTAGGGTTTTTATTAGGGGTTCATGTTTTCTGTGATTGACACTTGATACATCCTATGGGCGTCTAAAGATTGCGTAGCTCACCCGGGGGTTACATTGTCTGAGCCAAGCGTCATCACAGTGACTCTTGGCAACTCCCCCCGAATGCGACTGCACAGGTGGTGGTTCCAGGCAGTGGAGAAAATCCCAGAAATACCGAGAGCAATTCCACTTCAAATTCGTATAATGACGGAAGGTGGAACCAAGTTGTCCATGGTATATACCGTCTATGGGTACACCACATGTAAAGTTCCTGTATCTGTTTAATAACCTAAAAAATACACAGGTTTGCAACAACTGTACCATGATTTCACTTCTGAAATTAAACAGAAATAATCAGTAAATGCAAACATGCTAATCTAGCATCTGCTTGTGCCAAACTTGTAGTCCTTGCCTAAAATCAGTGTCCCTGTAAAACCAGACCAGTCAGGGGTAAAAGACCAGACCCTTTTGTTGGTATAACGATTTCTTTGGAAGCACAAAACTACTGTGCATCACAGAAACACTTGCCGTGATAATTTGATGCCAGTGTTAAAGGAGACAAGTTAAAACCTAATTGTTTCAGAAGTGTGAATGTCAATAGTTTAATGCAAAAAGTCAACAAGAAAAATGTCCAGCTTTTCATCTCCAGCACGGCTTCACACAATACCTTGAGGACCAAGTGTTTGGTCAGTCAATTTAAACAACACACAAAATCCCTCTCAGGGACCCTCTGTGACCGTCAGATAGATCATAACCAGGAAATAAGCTCGACTATGTTTATCAGAGAGGCTCTTTAGATCAGTGCCCTTTCAAAGCAGCTTTAGTTTGCTCCCAGTGGGCAATCCACGGGAATTAGATGTCATTCTTTCTCTTTGAGAGCTACGGCTCTGTGGGCAAACAATAAAAACAACGGCAGTATGGAGTAGCGTCCCTTTTACACAATGGGGATTATGTTGTGCTAAAGCTTCAATAACACACATTGTTGCTGGTGTTGTGGGGTGGAAGCAATGTATATCAGGATTATAATAATGCAGCAGTATGAAGCAGACTTACACTGTGTACTTCAAACTGTTTTACTGTATGCTCAATAAACAGCAGAGCCTGTGCTGCTCACTAAGTCATCTCAGTGATAGGAGAGAAAGATTCATCAAAATGTTTGCTAACTATTTTTAAAAAGTGAATGTTTCTAGGTTCATTAGGCTGCTTCTTACCCTAATATTCAGGTAAGACTTATGGGGCGCTCATACCAAGTGTGAGTAAAATCAACTACTCTGCAATTCGTGCGAATCTAGACCGGTGAATGAATTGTATTTACTCGCTTCATTCGCACGTCAACGGTAATTTCAACAGTAATCCCTGCCAATTCAACCGACTGGTTCAAGTGATAGACAAACATTTTTTACAACTTAGCAGGTAATCCGACCTCCTCACTCACTTCTCACCAGTCAAGCTCCATTTTACTCTGGTTTTGGTAATTAAAGAAAAGGTATCATATAATTCTTGGCACCCACACACGATCTGATACGATAAGTTTGTCCTCCATTTTAGATACCAGTGAACAACTGTCCGTTGCCATACATCACAAGGCAACCTTCTTGCTTATTGGTTATCTCAACACGAATATCTACTCAAGTTGAGACATTTTCAGCTCCCGCCGAATTCATGTCATTGGCACCCCCACAGCAGTAGCGTCTTATCGGCTTATCGCGTCTTTGCATTGACTTAGCATGTAAGTCATTCGTGCAAATGATTTTACTCACGCTTGGTGTGTGGTGACAGTTAAACCTGAACTCTTTGCTACTTGAACATCTTGGTAATTTTAAAAGCAGATGCATACGGCCTGTCTTGCAGGTTACCAATTTTGATATCGGAAATTATGTAGCAACTGTCATATCAGCTTTTATTATTTACACGACTTTTTTTTAAATCACAAACTCCATAAAGAGACCACACTGTGTACTAGAAACTATATACATAATATATCTGAAGATTTTTGTTGATAATTATGTCAGCTTTTGCAATCTAGTCAGCAAGCCATCCAGCAAGCAAGCTGCCATTGACAGCACTGCTTTGCCTCAAACTCACTCTTTCATTAGTCTACTTGACTGCTTTCAAAACTTGTAGAGTGATATACCAGCTACACCCTGCTTGGAAAGGTGCTTACTTCAAGGACTTAATCTTATGTAAATGAAGCATGTGATTAAACTGCTAAGCTTCCCACTAAATGAAACTCTGTTAAATGTCCTGTATTGCCCCGGCTTCATGTGGGCTAGACTATATGTATTCGTTCTCTAGGTGACTGTGTATAAAATGTTTTATTTGGGTCATTATATATTTTTTTCTGATGGCATTAAGTTTTAATTTTTATAATACTGTGGAGTGTTTGGACCTAGCAGTCATCTGTATACAGCATACGCAAATTTTCATATGTCATACTAGACAAATGCATAGATTTTTTTTTCCCAGATTTATAAATAAGAGTTATAAATGATGTCCAGAGTGATTTTAATGCCATGTGGGACATCTTTCAGTTCAGTGTGATGGTTAAGCCACAGACCTGCCAGTTTAGATAATGAGAGGGAATTATCCAGCCATCCTGGGACCTTTATGTCTGGTGAGGATAAGGCTGAACTGCATGACCTCCTATACAGTGATAGAGACAGGATTCTCTGAGTCCTTGACCTGTTCTTAGCCTACCTGCTCTTGGGTACAGGTTTAAACCTCAAAGGGGTAGAGGAGCTTGAGCTGTGCCCTACTTTTGGAAGAAACGTGAGAAAACAGTCACTCCAGAGGTTGTTGGAAATGTCCCTAAACTCTCTCACACCACAGTTCTATTACAAGGAATCCAGTTAAAGAAAGTGCAATTTTAGTACAATGACGTAGCGCTTATATGAGTGTGAAAGGTAAATGTTCGGTTCATTCAGAGGCTAATGTACACAGTTTAAGTGAACTCATTATTATCTCCCCCTCAACATAAGGTATAAATCCTCTCTTGGGGTTCCTGTCTTAAATAATTCTGCTCTGAATTAAGTTTTTGATTATCTTTTGGCATGAATGATGCATAAATTCTTTATCAGCAGTAGTTAGAAGTCTATGTGGTCCCTTTAAGGCGTTTCTTTATGAAGAAAAAAATAACATAACAAGGCTCAAAATGCTTTTGAAATGTCAATATGACATTTAGGTTACCACAACTGAGTTATTAGAAGTGCAAGACCTACATGTTTTTAAGATATTGTGTCACCACTCCATTATTTCTGAAAGTAAAGTTAATTTGTAAGAATTGATCAGGTTTGCAGTCAGTATGCCAAACAAACAATGTTCTGCTGTTTCAGTAGTTTGGACTCCTACAAAAAGAGTTGACAGACTTAAATAAGTGAAAAATAAAATAACAACTATAGCTATCATGTAGTGGCCCCTCTCTTCTCACAGAGCCTCTGTAATTTTAATTTGAGAGTGAGGCATGATGAGCTCCAGTGCCCCGATTTTCCTTCTGATTGCATCGCACTGATTGTTCAATAGTGCAGTGACACCCAGTTATTAGGGGTAAGGCCAAACATGATTTTGTAGCAGATGAAGTAGACTCTTAAATTTCAAGTAGCCAGAAAACATCTTATTGCTCGTATAATAGGATGCTGATCTCTATTTACAAATTCTTTACAAAACTGCTGTACCTGTAGCTGCAGGACAGGTGCAAAGCTCCTCACAGTATCTTTTAGTTAAAAGACAAATTGGAGCTCAAATGACCAAGCAAATATTTCCTGGACTATATGTGACAGTATTACAGAGCTTCCCTGCTTGTAAACAGTAAACATAGACCAAATGTATCAGTCAAGAGCGAGAGAAGGATCCACTATGAGTGAAAACTGATTCCCCGCCTCGTCCTCCTATCAGAAACTGAAATCTAGACGTGCCGTTTACATTTTGTCGCTCTGGGTTACACTAAAGGGTGCTATAATACAGCTCTGTCAGACGTGGAGCATCTCAAGCACTCCATGAGCACCCTGTCAGAGAGACGTTTCAGGGTGAGAGTCTCTCGGCAGTATTTTCACTAATCTCACCTGCTGATCTAAAGCAGAAACAGAGCAGTAAGGAAACATTAGTGTTTGAATAACTGCTGATGTGGGAGCTCCGTAAATGTCAAATTTGCATTGGTATAATCGTATCAGGGATTTTGATTAGCGTAAACCCTCAGAGAAAACTCACCAGCTAAGTGTGTTTAACCCAGATACGAGACACTTAAGGATTTTGTGTATGTTTATTGTAAACCATATAGCCCAGACAGATGGTATTAACAGATTAATAATAAACATAAAAGCATCTCCATAACTCTGAAGACTATAAATGCCACATCTTTGGTCTTATTTGAAACCCTAAAAGCCAAATGTTCCCTTTTGTGCAATAACCAGTTATCTTTGTGAAGATAACTATAAATCACTGAGGTGTAATGGATTATATGGATACCAGAGACACACTGCCCCTTTCCTACGCAGACACGTCTGGTTAATTGAGCCCCTCTCCCCTCTCCCCTGGCCTGTTCCTCACCTCGGGTGGGTTAATTGAACCACGCTGAGCGATGGCTCTTTTCTGATCTGCACGTAAATGGGTCATTATTCACGGTCACATGGCAACTTTATAAGAGCGCTCATGTCACAGGTGAGTGAACCCTGTTTCTTTATAGAGCCGTGTAATTGTAGAGCAGTTAACCAATGAAGTGACAATCTCTGGCCTCTCATACGTTCAGTCATTTGCATTTATCAAGCACTCCCACCGGTTTCAGAGAGCAGGTTCAATTAATATTCATATTTTTTCATGTCAAACACTTCAGTGGAGATGGATCTCACACATCTTTTTTTACACCAAGGCAGAGAGAAATCAACACTATTATATATGTTTAAAGATGTATAAGTATTGTGGTTTTACATCTGGAGAGCAAGATAAATGAAAACACTGAGAAGCATTGGGTGTTTGGTTTTTGACATGATCTGCTGATTTGACTTTATTCCAAATTCCACAAAGAGAAATCTTAGTAGCACTTTATATTAAGGTCCTTGTAATTAGCATCAATAACTGATCAATGAGCAACTTATAACATGCTTCAAAACATAAACAAGTGTTAATCAGTGTTAGTAAAAGCATTAATTATATTCCTATCATTAACACTAATAGGGTGCTTATGAATATTAATTAGACTTTAAGGGTTTATTAAGATAAATGAACATTTTTATGAGGTTGTTACACTGGTAGGAAACTTGTTACAGATTGCCACACAGAGAGCTTTAGAGCTTTAATAATGTGATCCTTTAGATTATCATAACTGTATGAGCCTTTAGTAAAGTCATAACCAACAGCCTCAAATGTATTAATTAATATTTTATGAAGCACTGATTAAAAGGCAACAATGCTCTTTTGCAGCCACTGGATCGAAATTAAGAAGAGGACAATAAGCTTGAGTAACCTGTAAGCAGCCATAGAAATGATCAGTCAAGTAAGTGGTCCAATCGGTCATAATGGAAGAGAAGCTGTTTCTGGACTGTTATCAGTGAATGGAGGTTGAGTATTGATCCTCTTGACAGATCAAAGCTGATTTAGATGAAAAACTACGCGGCTTGATAGTACATCATTAGCTGTTATAATTGACACATAAAGAAACCTTAATTACATTAGTGTTCATTCACTTTCATCAAAATCTATTGATCCTCAATTAGAGGAATTCTTTCCTCTATTTTCAGTCCGTCTGCGTATCCCCGTGAACTTCATCAAATACGTGTGTTTTTCAATTATGGTGCTTGGTTTTCATCTGCATACATACCCTTCCTCTTTCCCCCTGGCTAGTTAAAGTTGATTTAAATTTCTCTCTTACACAGCAGGCTTGTGATGTTTTAAGTAATAAGGAAAACTAAATAATATTGGCCCATCATGTGTAATTAGGTTCTAAATCAAATCCAGACCCTTACACGCTCCTCTTTATGATCTTTTTCTGGCCCTAGATGCATTACTTTCCATCAGAAACGGCAAAGCTGAGTGTTTTCTCCCTCAGAGAGCCTCCACAAGTTATTTTTAGAGTCAGTGGTCTGAAATGACTTTGCATTTAGTTTAAGTGTTGCCATTAGAACGGCAACAAATGTGCCGACACATCTTGGCACGGTTCGTTTCTGCCGCACCTTTGTTCATTACTGAAAACGGCCGCTCTTGGCTTTGGTAGCGCACAGAGCAGCCAGCCAGACATCCTGAATTTATTTATGCACACTCAAGTGCTTTCATTCCAGGTTTAGAGACCGAGTGTGGCCTTTTATGCATGTCTAGTACTTTGGGCGTCCGTTTACAAAGAGCCCACAGCATGACGACAGAGGGGATATCTCATGGACAACAGATAAAGCTGTTGACATGTGTAAGGACCAGGACATAAATACAGAGAGTCACCGATTTTTAACTGCTGCATGTTGTTATGTTCAGGCGCCTCGTGGAAGATGTGATTTTTGTTCCAGAGCTGGACAGTCAGTAAACTGAGTAGAAGTAAAAGCATCATCATACAGATTTGTAAAATGTGAAATGTTTGCCCTCACGTTGGTCATACAGGGATTGAATGGTACACAGTAATAGCCCCTGATATATAGAGACAAACAACCATCCACACCTATGGTGTAACCAATTAACCTAACCCTACTTCTGCATGTTTTTGGGATGTGGGAGGAAAACGGTGTACCTGGAGTAAACCCACGCAGACAGTGGAAGAACATGCAAACTCCACATAGAAATGCCCTGACCCAGATTCAAACCCAGGACCCTCTTGCTGTAAGGTGACAGTACTAACCACAACACCACTGTGCCGCCCCAATTCCAAGTAATTTCAAGGTTAAATGTCACTGGAGTTTGCAGGATATAAAGACACCAATACAAAAGGTTACCAAAAAGTCGCCATATCTAAAAATTAATCGCATGTTGAGAAGTACTAGTCTTCCTCTTAAAAACAGATCAAAGTTAAGTTTATTTCTTCATGAAGATTGACTTTTAAAAGTCAATTGCAGTGCATGCAATTACTGTGCTATCAACCTAGCAAAATTCAACAAGGGTAACAATTTGTCATCCACAGAATTAGGAGTCTAAATGAAGATAACCGCCGGCTTCAATTGTCTTTAACGGTCAAAACCAGCAAACCCAGCAGCTGGGTTGTTTTTTGAATATGGGGGCGTGTCTGACCCAGCAGCTGGGTTGACGCAGGAGATGGCAACTGTGACTTGCTCTACCCAACAGCTGGGTTGCACAAAAACTACGCAACTCCCTGAAAATAACCCAGAAAAATGGTCCAACAGGCTCAACCCAGCATTTATTAGTGTTCACATCAAAGAAGTCAGTTGAGGGTGACTCATGGATGCTGCACTTTGGAGGTGTTCAGCTGGGAGAAGACCCTAGGGTAGGCCCAGAGCTCACTGAAGGGATTATATATCCCACCTGGCCTGGAATGTCCAGGGATCCTGGAAGCGGAGCAGGAAAGTGATGCCAGGGGGAGATAGCTTTGGGTCAACTTTCTTAGGCTGCTGCTCTCTTGATCCAACGCTTGATAAGCAGAAGAAGATGGATGGTTGAATCCTGCTCTGAAAGACATTGACAGATACAGAAAACTGCTGTTGGCTCTTTACATCACAGCCCCTGTGCTGTATCTGTAGTCCTCTTGCTGCAGACTGGCCTAACTGGCCAATGTTATGCTCAGAAGTGTTTTTTATTCCTCCCGGCTCCACAGAAATGGAATGACCTCCAACACGAAGTCACTTGAAATTCCTTGTTATAGCATGGAAACTACCTCTCCAGGGACAAGCTCTTCTCCTCTCTCCTTACTAATGCATGAACTAGTAATTCAAATTAGATTATAAAACATACATATTAGTATTTAGATATGCGTTTAATAGAGGGCAGCTGACCTTCTCCCTCAAAAATCATCTGTTTTCCAAAGAATGACCATTACTATAAAGGTGTCCCCCAGCACATTTGAGCACACTGGGACTCATCAGTCGAAGTTTTCCTCCTCCGAGGCTCATATAGTTCTTGCCCAGCCTGTGCACAGCCTTTCCTAAGACATTAGTCTTCTGGTCTGCAAGCTGCCTTCCAAGAGAGCTTTGTGTTTGGCCAAACATACAATCCACAGACTCCTCATGAGAGCTGCTGCAGCACGAGCACAATATGTCCTCTGGTCTGCTGTGTCGAGGAAAAGATAACCACAAGATGTTTGAATGGAAACGGAAAACAAATGTTTCTGTGGCCGGAACGAACCAGCGTATGCTTTTGTTTCCAAACCTTGTGGTGATTTGTTTTATGGAAGGAAATGCTCTCTTCAGTGAAGCTGCTATTTTGGCCTGCACTCTGTATTGTTCGAAAAGCAGGGGAAGTTTAAGTTTTATCATTCATCCTTAAAGATAACTTCAAGAATTTTCTTTAATGAAGTTTGAACCACTTTCCTGCTAAGTGACCTCTCTTAACTCTGAACTTTTCACCAAAGGACGACTGGACAGCTGTAACCCTTACAAAACAGAATAAAAACCTTCAAGCAGAGCAGTCTGTATACTTTCTCCATCATTTACTGCTAAAAGAAAATGACAAGTTGGCTCACAATTTTTTCCAGAGAGCCCTGGAGATAAAAAGCAAGATCTGGAGCAGATACTGCTTCGATAGATATGGTGGCTTCAGAGCAGGCCTTTATATCATCTGATGGCTAACAGACCCATGTATTTCCAAGCCAGTGCTCACCCACAAATGGAGGCATTATCATCATCCCACTTTTTGAATTACAGTCTGAGGTAAGTCTGTCGGAGAAAGATTATCAAGGGATCATTTCTATCGATCTAGCAGCGCTGCAGTTATTCCAGTGCAATAAGGAGCTGATAACTAGGTCTAAAATTGAGAGGCACGCTTGAATGAATGCTATATCTCCTAACTCAGATAAGAGGGGTTTGGTTTGATATTGTTCTGTGCTTCTGGTTTGAGGTAAAGTCAGGGATTTACAGAATACAACGAGTGTTTTTCACACATCTCTTTTCATACCAGCCTTGTACACACGGTCTTGTCTGCTTTGTTTTGAATACGTGTTTTATATTTATGAGATTTGGTTTAGGAGAGAAACACCCTTTATGATTATAGAGAGTATGTTACATTAGTACTTTAACACTTTTGAACATTTCAGTAAAATAAAGACAACTGATCACTCTGTTTTTTTCAGGGACAGACAGACTTCTGTTTCTTGTGTCTTGAGAATATTGATGATTTCCTTAACTTCCAGCAAGTGATTTATCCTAAAAAGACAAATTGAAACCTTACTTCCTGATTGGCCTGACCTAAGAGGTGCTGTTTGTCCCCATTGACAATTTTTTTGTATTAGTTTGTTGTTTGTTGGCTCTCAAGAACTGCGAACGGTGATAATTAGCTTGCTGGGCCCAGTGCTCAAAAGGATATTTTGGCATTAAATTATGTTCAGACACACTGTAACACCAAGTTAGACACTCCCTCAAGAGATGAATGTTGCTGACCGCACGATAGCAAAACTCAGCGGTCTATGGATCAACGCGCAAACCTCAACCAAAAAGCCACTCTATAGCCACAAATAATGCTCAGAACAGCACCTAACTTCATCAACAGTACATATAGGGTCCCAGCCATAGTACTAGCCATTGACTGTCAGGGCTTCCCCAATAACAAGTGGCTGCTGGAGGAGAGTGGGTGAGTTGTGTTTGGTCTCTTTGCTAAAGAAACCAGGCAAAGCTAAAAAAAAATATTTGGTGGCACTGTCTCATATAAACACAGATGGATTTGTACTGTTGGACCCACTAGTTAGACAAACACCCTTTCCACAAATAAAGACACTCACATGAAGTTGCATATATTCAAACCTCACATGACTAAGGTGGGTTGAGCGCACAGATCACAACATAAACTCCAATAATGGCATTAACCATCTGTGCATAATGGACACATCGCGCTCCGTGGCCTGGCTCTTTCTTTCATAGATGTTGGCATATAAAATAAATTTGGCTCACAAAACTGAATATTATAATATTCGTATGTAGGCTTAAAGTAAATAACTCATCTGAGCACTGAAACAAATCATCTGTTCAGCCGCCGCAGCTGCAGCAGGACAGGGAGAGGACACGGAGACATGTCCAGGTCGAGCTGCGTGAGAAATAAGAGGAAGAGAAAGAAAGAAAAGGAAGGAGACAAATTACATGTCTTGTTAACTTCATCATGTGTGTCTAGTTACTAGATATTTAAATTAATTTAATTTAATGCGGTTTCAGCTGTGTTAATTCGGTCAGGTTGTGTGTCCAAACGCGTGCCAAACGCGCTCATCAGATCAGATATAGATCAGAATATATCTAAATAGATCTAAATGTATGTGCTGACTCAGATTATTAGTTGTTGATGATTATTTATTGCACCGAAATGTGCCTGACACTGTGGAAACCTGAGACGTATGCCGATACACCGCCGGTCTACCAAAATACCACTAGACCAGCTGCGCTCCGCCTGTGCTGAAAGCTGACCAGGTTTGAATCAGCGAGCTTTCAGCGCACTTTAAATGCCACCAGCAGGCACGAAAATGTCACTGCGCCCGCTGATTCTGTCGACACCTCCCTCTGCCATGCCACCACACCCAGCTTGGCGGATCTCGGTGCGCCTCAGTCCACGAAAATACCAAACTGGCTGTAAAGTTTGTATAACTAGAGAATCAAACAGTTAACAACATTCATCTGTCGAGGGGGTGTCTAACTCAGTGTCACGGTGTGTTTGACCCTAACTTAATTTGACGCCTGAATATCCCTCTAACTCATCCTGCCACTAACCTGCATGTAGAGTGGGGATAAATCTGTGTATGCATATGTTTCTTTCCAAGCTTTTAATCATCCTCCTTGAGAATTAACTAAAGCAATCTGCATTTTGTTTGCATGTCTGAATGTTTTGTGAGCTTTTTAGTCACAGAGCAGAGGAGCACAGGTGGGCATCTGTTAATTGGTTTACTAATGGACACTCAGACAGCCACTGCAAGCGAAAAACCTGACTCAGACAGCTTCCAGGCCTCTGGGTTCTGTTCAATTCAGGAGTTAGGTTTTTTATTTATTTTTATTTTTTGTATTTAAATATACAGAAGTATTTTCTTTCATTCATAGCATAATCCTTGTTGTGAATTCACCTGTGTGATGAAATGTCTTGCTTCGTCATTTGTTTTAGATCCTCCTCATGGTGGATTTCATGGGGAGATCACAAGAGTTAAATGATGACCATGAAGCGACCACTGTATGTCCAGTTAACTGATAAGTAGTCGCGTTCATCTCTGTTTACAAACTTGGCACAGCTGCATTGGTCGCTCTGATGTTTGCACACTAATTAAAAAATAAAAATCCTGAATTATTGTATGAATGGCAGCAGATTTAAGATGCCTCATATTAGTGTCAGGATCATGTGGTTTTGATGGCTTCATAATTCACAGCAGAAGGCTGGCACTGGACACATTTATATAGGATAATGGATTACCTCAGTGATGTAGAAAAATGTGCCATGACACAAGCTGAAGATATGATCTATGAGCAGGTGGAGCTGAGTTAACTCCATAAATCAGCATCACAAAACCATTGCATATGCATTCACAGTATATAACCCCACACTAAAACAGGATTATTTACCTGTTAAAAACAAAATACGCTTTGATCAACCAAAGAGTCATCCAGGGTAAATCAAGATATGGAACAATACTATATGATATGGTGTTTTATTGTATGACAGGATATAATATAATACTACACTATGGTATGTTATGATGTGTTGAAATTCTTTATTGGGAATAACCCCTTGAGATGAACCATCTCGTTTTTGAGGGGATCCTCAAATACAGATACGTAAAAATACATACCCATGGAAAACAAAACAAAGCCAACAATAACAAAACAAAATAAACAAAGCAATAACAAATAACTGAAAAGAGAAAGTAAAGAGTAAACAGATAACAACCAAAAAGTAACACAAAATACACAAACAACAAAGCACATATATGAAAGAGTAAAAGATAAAAAATTGCATCAAAGATCTGATATACTGTAATTAGTGAAAGCATGAACAAGTGATCTCCAGATGAGAGGACAGCGCGTTTTTGAATTAGTTGAAATGAGGTTATTGATCAAATTTGAACAGACAGATTGTTCCAATCAGTGGGAGCTTCGCACCTAAAAGATTTTTTGCCAACTGAGTTGGATATATTTGTTGGAACTTTAAAACAAATCTGTGCACAATGACGAAGATGATGATTAGATGTGAAGAGGACCATATACTGCTTAAGATATAGTGGGTAATTAAAATGAATGCATTTGAAGATGAACTGAAACCTGTCGTGCTGCTGTCGTCTAGCTGAAGGAGAAAGAAAGTTCAAGTCTTCATACATGGTGCAATGATGGGTCAGGTAAGTACAGCCAAGAACAAATCTGCATAAGCGGTTGAAGAGTGTGTTAAGCGGAAGAAGGTTGGACTTAGGTGCAGTTTGATTAACAACATCAGCATAGTCCATGATGGGTAAAATGAGTTGGAGAACAAGTTTCTTTCTGACAGTGAAATTAAAACATTTTCAGTTGCGATATAGAACACCAATACTAAAATTGATTTTCCGGACAATGTTATTTATGTGACACTTGAATGAAAGTTCTGAGTCTAGCCATAGTCCAAGATATTATATGGTCAACTCCATGCAATTGCGTACCGTCGAGACAAGTGATATTTAATGATACAATATGATATTGTACAACGTAAAATTATACGGTATTATATAGAACCATACAATACAATATATTCTGATATGATACAATATGCTATGGTTCAATGCAGTATGTATTCATTATACAGTATGATACAATACTCAACAGTATCATATGGTATAATGGAATATGACATAAAACTATTTCACTGTGCAGTGTGGTACAATATGAATTGAAACAGTACAATTTGATATGGTACAATATTAAACAATATAATACAGTATTAAATAGTATGTTTCAATGCCGTACAATAGGGTATGTTATGGTAGGATATGACATAATGCAGTATTATGAGGTACAATATGATACAGTATGATACCATACAATGCTTTACAGTATATTGCAGTAATATATCATATGACATGATATGATATGGTAGTTTTGTACAATATGATACAATATAATACAGATTTATATGGTACAATGCTAAATAATATCATATGGTAGTATGGTGTGCTATGGTATGATAAGATACAATATGTACAGTATTAAATGGTGTAGTATGATACAATGTAATGTCATATAACTCAGTATTATATAGTATGAGACAATATGATGAGGGTATGATATAATACAGTGCCTTAATACAGATTGATGTTGGTGGATGATATAATGCAGTAGTATATAGTACAATGTTGTAGAATGTGATATCATATAAGACAGTATTATATAGTATGACTTGGAATTATATGAGTTGATGTTATATTGTACATTACAGTATACAATGATGGTGATATGTTAAAAGGCATTATATTACATTAAGTTACAATACACAATCACGATAATACCAAAATACAGCGAAGCTTCTACATCACAGTATGTCTAACAAGTTGACTGCATGTGGTTTCCTGTTCTTACTGCTTTATCTCTGACAGTCTGTTCCACATCTTTCCTCTCTATGGCTTAGTTTGTTTGTTGTTATGCTTACTCAAACTTTGTTCTGGGCTCTTCTCTCTATCTCTTAGCATCTCATCCCACAATGTAGACAAATTTGGACATTTTCCTGTCATTTTTTCACAGAGCAGGGTGAAAAAGAGCTACTTTACTGCAATACAAAGTCAATGCATGAAGATGAATTGTTTTGCTCCCTGACATGGGCGTAACCAAATATTTTTTTGTGTCCATAAGGAGTATGAGCACGAATGCAATTCATCACTTTGCTCATTGTTCTTGTGTTATTTTTCTTCAGTTTAGAGGGTTCAAAATAAATGTCCTTTTTATTTATATCTTTCTATGAGATGACTTTAAATGTGACCTGGTGTGATTGTATAAAAATTGTTTCACATTTACCTCTGACCTAAATTTTTGCAAAACTACTCTACTTTCAAGTCCGTGTGGGACCAGTATGACAGTGAAATCTGTAACAGGGCAAAAGAGAGCATTTTCCAGCAGCTGTGTGACTGTCTTTATTATGACTGTTTCAATATAAAAAGTTCAGAAGGGTTAGTGATGCTCAGAAAGTTTGCAAAAGTGGAATGCGGCAGCGTGAAGTCCAATTTGCTGAGGCATTCATGTGGTTGTATTGTAGTTTTTCTTTGAAAAGTCCTTCAGTATGCAGCCTATGCAGTATGATTAACAGAAAGGAGGTGTAATTGTGTTTCCTCTAATTGAAAAACTTTATTAGATTTAAGAGACTTCGTCCCTGGAGAGGATGGACAGCTGTGGCAGTCTCAGATGTTAAAGTTGGACCTTTACTGCCTCTCAGCTGCAGAGACAGACATCCAGAGATGTATTTCCTTGATCCCTCAGAGGTCACAGTTCACTTCTGCTGGGGAAAAATAGCTCTGGTTTTACAATAACAAGCCAGGAACCTTCAAAAGTGATTCAAACTCAGACAAGTTTTACAAACGTGTCAGTGTCACAGGCAGGTTTAACTTGCTGAGCTGCAATTTTCAGACTGAGATGTAAAAATTGTCTTCTATCCTTGAAATATCTACCAATTTAACATGCACCTGTCTTCCCCTTTCATGCACAAAGCTTCTTTTTACTCTCATTGTGGACAAATGCTCGAACAAATCAGCAGAGAGCATGGAAATGCTCAAACTCAGAGGGTCATCCTTTTTCTCTAATTGGCCTTTGAAGTGAGTAATCCTGTCCTTCCTTAGGTAGCAGAACAGGTAGACCTGCAGGTAAATGATGCTTCTGTGAGAGACGGTGAAGCTTCCTGCCTTATTACATGTCCCTGTGTATCTGAGCTGAAAGGCTGTAGGGGTTTTAGTCTATAAACAGCCATGACAAAGAACAAGTTCAACAAGTCTGCGGCATAATTCATCCTTATTAGCATCAATAGCAGTGAGGTGCTGCACTGAATTATCTTCACAGTCATCTAAAGCAGACTCATTAAACCATAGCAGGAGCGTGTCTCTGACATCACACAGTATCTGCTGATCTTACCCGAGAAATAAAACATTTATCACGCTCTCTGGAGAAATTAGCATGCATTACAATCCTCCCAAAGTGTCCCAGATCTGCCCGTTCCTCATCTAGCAATGCAGCGATTTTGCTTTATGATTCTGCAATTACCTGTGTGTTACCTTTGCTAGCACCATGAGATGCTGTTTGTTGATTCAGGCTTCAATCTGTAATCGATGCAAATTACGTTGGTTGTGTGCAGAAAAACTCACACCGATTAAATATCTCAAAAGCCTGGTGGTGCTCTTTCCTTATCAGCAGCAGTTGTCAGGCGTATTTGTGTGTCTGTGCGGGGCTGTATCTGTACAGAACTGATTGACTCTTATAAACAAGTGTAAATGTCTATTCAAACATGACCACTTTGATATTGAGCACAACTTAGATTTTATTATGATGGATTGAAAAGATTTGTCTATTTCTCTGGTAGTTTTTCATATGTTTAACTAACCTGACTTAAAGTTTAGACAACTAGAGGAAGATAAACAGTGGATACTAAATGTGTCAATGAACTTTTTCTGTCTGGTCTTTGTAAAAGAAAAGACAACACAAGCACTCCCAAAAGTGAAGCCAATACATTTGAGGATACCGATAGTGGTTTGATGAGCACAGCTCCAAAAACCCGCCTCCTCCATGACCTGAGGGATCTTTTAGTTTGCATGAGTTTGGAGCAGAAACGTGTCTGAAGGTAATTTTAACCCTGTTAACTGTTTATCAGTCATATGGATGTTTTGGGGTTTGAAGTAAGACCTGGAGCTCCACAAAGTGGCAACCTCGGGTCCTGAGAAACAAAGCTGATTCAGAAGTGCTAAAAACTGCTGTTCCCTTGGTGTCCACTTGAACGTGGCTGCACAAGCACTGAAAATCACAAACACCTTGCGCCAAAAAAGTCAGTTTTTAGATAAAAAATCTAGATGTTCAAGCAGTTTTGGTCTTAATTGCTCAGGGCTTCCAGAGCACAGGGAGTTATTTTTTTTTAATCACAATTGTTTCATAACTATCAGGGTTACGAGATCGGAAAATCCGATCCGGGGTCCGACTCTGACGACAAAAAAACCCTTTTGCTGCGGGGGACGCTTGGCAATTAAACACGAAGAGTATATGTATAAAAACAGAGGGGGGCGGTGCTGAGACAGGCTGTTTCCTGTGAGACAGGGGTACTTTAAAAAAAAAAAAAAACTATTAGCACTATGTTTCTCCTGGTGAAACTTACCATAGACTGTAAACTGACGCAGAAAAAATCGAGTTGACTTATCGGAATTTTGGTCAACTCAGCACATATCAACCAATAAGTCGAGTAGTCTACTAGGATTTTACAGCTCTACTGTGTATATATACACACACACATATATATATATATACACACACACACACACACACACACACACACACACACACACACACATATATATATATATACACACATATATATATATTTACATACAGTATATATCTTTATATATGTGATGGATGATCGATGATGGATGTTGTTCCCCTTGAAGCAGAGTAGAATTTTTACATCTCAGTATATCACCCTCTTTTAAAGCATAGTTGAGAAACTTCATTTCAAGCTGATTTTTTGGCAGAGCAGTAAATCATATCTCTTTGCTGGGCCGGCTTTTATATCTGTAGAGCTTTATCAGAAGATATTACCCTTTTCTGCTTCATTTTTGCATCTACTGCAAAACTCTCACAGAATTTTTGTCCAAGAAAATGTGAAAAGAAGCTTTTATGGTGTGCAAGCTGTGAATTTCTTTTTTGAGTCCAAACTAGTGAAAAGGACCATGGGTATTAATGTAATAGAAAGTCTATCTTCTTGCAGATGGTCCGCTCTTAGTTCTGCATGGTGTGTAAAAGCTTTGTTGAAAAAACTGCCCCTTAAAAGCGCTTTACTTTAAGTTTAAATCAGGGATCTTAAAACTTGCACTCCAGCAGGCTCCCTGCCAGAAGCTTCCATATCGTGACTCTGCATTGCCGTCATGGTTTGAGTCTGTGCCCCACCTTTGCCCTCACAAGTCAGAATCATCTCCTTATTCAAGTTTTAATCGATAGAGCTGACTGAGTGTGTGAATCTGCCGCAACAGGGTTTGAATAAACAAGAGGCATCTCCCTTCACGAGTTCACATTCACACGACTTAAAACTTCAGAAAAGTTATAATCTCTGTTGAGACGGGTGAACTTTAACCAGCGAAGAGCTCTTTTGTAATCAGCGGCTCTTGTTTCTGCAGCTCATCTTCCTCACTCCACTCACAGGCTGCTCTGATAAGGTTCAGAAAGTTACAGCAGAAGAAAGATGCTGCTCTTTATCGAGTTCTGACAAAGTGCAGGGGTGTGAGGTGATGCTCCTGATTCCTAGTCGACGAATGCCAAGAAACCCTCTCCTGCAGATAGTGAGCAGATCTGAGGAGGCTGAGACTGAGGCCAGACAAGCCGATTGCAATAGCTCCGGATGCTGTTTAATAATTTTGCTGAATTACCTTGTGTCACCCTCGGCTTTATCATACACACTGTCTCACTTCCTCCCGCCTCTAATATGCGCTTGTGCTGAAATCAAAACACAATTGAAAACAGCTCCGCTTCAGTTATGAGCTCGCCACATGGGAGCGTACAGAGAAAATAATATGCTGATGTTGTCTTATCCAATATGTGATGTGATATTGTTGAGTGTATAAACAGAATGGTTGTTATTATGGCTGTGTTTCAAGCAAAATGAAAACTTAATTTAAAGTATGTAATAGAGGGGCACGTATATTAAATGTAAAATCAGCTGGAGGTAAAAAATAATAGAACAATATTTGACTGTTATCTCAAATAGCATAACATACCTCCTGCTGCGCACCTTACTTCCATCTGCACTACCTGAAGGGATTGTTTCAAACATCAGGTGAGTCTCTGTTTGCTTTCTCACCAGGTATAGATGAGAGTATCTCTTATCAATGGTAAACATAAGCCAATGTAAACAGCTGTAAAGCCTGAAAACAAGGGAAAAGGCTGTTTGGACCCCGTACAATGATAACTGCCTTACAGAGCCTTTAAACACTTACAGGTTTTTCACTGGACATGAACCAGAGTAAATTTATTACTGGTGGATCTTGACATGACTAAAGCAAACCGGATTCTCAGAAATAAAAAGGAGTAGTACTGTATAGTTATTTCAATGCCCGTGCCCACTGTCATTGGGTTAGTGTAATGTTAGGGTCAGACTAGATAATCTTTGGTTGGTCACTGAGTCAAAGTCTTGCTGTGTCTTGACTGACGGACAAAGAGAATGTTGGAAGGTAGAGGGACAGAGCTAGACAATGCCTGGAAATGATAACAGCAGTCCATCACTGTTGTCCTGCCAGTTTTATCCTGACTTTTTCTTTAATTTGACAACATCATAAAGGCTAAGATCTTTTTTGCCAGAGCTTGACAAACTCATCATCTTCTCTTGATAAATCTCATCTCACAGCACCACCTTCACTGTTTGGTTTGTTTACACTCCTAACTTCAGTATGCAGAGCACTCTGCGCTACTTTTGGCTAATGTTACTAACACAACATGAACCATTGATAAGTTTTCTTTCTTTCTTCCTTTCTTTGTTGTCTTTTTCTTGTTTCTTCTTATCACTTTCTTTCTTTCTTTGTTGTCTTTTTCTTGTTTCATTTATCACTTTCTTTCTGTCTTCTTTGTCTTTTTTGTTACTTTTATCACTTTCCTTCTTTCTTTGTTGTCTTTTTCTAGTTTCTTTTTATCGCTTTCTTTTTTCTGTATTTATAAATTTGTTGTCTTTTTCTTGTTTCTTTTTTCACTTTCTTTCTTTGTTGTCTTTTTTGTTTCTTTTACCACTATCCTTCTTTCTTTGTTGTCTTTTTCTTGTTTCTTTTTGTCAATTTCTTTCTTTCTTTCTTTCTTTGTTGTCTTTTTCTTGTTTCCTCTTTCACTTTCCTTCTGTCTTTGTGGTATTTTTCATGTTTCTTTTTATCACTTTCTTTCTTTTTTCTTTCTTTCTTTCTTTGATGTCTTTTTCTTGTTTCTTTTTTCACTTTCCTTCTGTCTTTGTTGTCTTTTTTGTTACTTTTATCACTTTCCTTCTTTTTTTGTTGTCTTTTTCTTGTTTCTTTTTATCGCTTTATTTATTTATTTATTTGTTGTCTTTTTCTTGTTTCGTTTTTCACTTTCCTTTTTTCTTTGTTGTCTTTTTCTTGTTTCTTTTTATCACTTTCTTTTTTCTTTCTTTCTTGTTGTCTTTTTCTTGTTTCTTTTTTCACTTTCCTGCTGGCTTTGTTGTCTTTTTTGTTTCTTTTACCACTTTCTTTCTTTCTTTGTTGTCTTTTCTTGTTTTTTATCACTTCCTTTTCTCTTCTTTTCTTTTTTCATCCCTCCATTTTAATTTTCTTTCTTTCACCTTCATCTTTCCACTTTAGTTATATAATTTTTTTCTCTACTTTCTTTCATCAGCATCATTTCTTGATTTTATGCCTGTAAAGATCAACTCTCACTGAGGTTATATCCAAAGATAATAAGCAGTAGCTGGTTTGCAGTTACCAAACAGTGATTCTTTGTTTTTTGAAGGTTCTCAACATTGAAATGTATTTCAATTTGAAATGTCAGACCACAGGAGACGTGAAGATCAACAGGGTGAAAATACGAGAGTATGAACTTGATGACACATAGATAGAAACACACTGGGAGAGGGCATATAGAAGTTAGTACCAGTCACCATGACATCAAACTGTATTTATGGTTTCCATGTGTCATCGATGTGTAGAGGAGTGTAAATAAATGTCATGAGCTGACATTTAAGTAGGGCACATTAAGCAGAGAGATTCCTGGAGACTGAGTCACAGAGGTTGTAGCTGGGTAAGCATGCATTACTTGAAAGAGGGAATAATTGAATTGTTTGCATCCAGAGGCTGTTAATTACACACATCGAGAGAGTCTGCAGCTCTTTGAGCTCTATTATTAGCCTGATGTTATTCTCAGTGTGAACTGCAGCGGTTCAATAAGGGGTTCAAGAAAAGACCACAAAATCATTTCTCAAACCTCTGTCGATGAACTGCAAATTTTGTTTCCTTTTTATCAGCCTTTTGACCCAGTTTAAGAAGAGTACAGTGAGAGTTTGTGTAAACTGTTTAAGTCTAATGCTCAGTGTGCTGACTTTAGAAAAGAACAAAATCAATCCTAATGAAGCAGCTCAGCATAATTAAAGATGTTTTTTTAAGGGAAACATTTAAGAATCAATATTTTATTAACTTCACTATGATGAAAAAGAAAATATTGTAGGAGCAGGAAGACCTATCGTCAGCAAACATTCTTCTGGAGGCTCCAGAAACCACAGGGGGAAAAAAAGGGGCAGGAAATGGAAATGTGAAAATGTGCCAAAATGTGACCACATGTCACAGGAAACTTTTTTTTTGTAAATTTTCCAGATTAAAGAAACATATAATCACCTCTTAAAATTCCTCTTAGTCATTTAGCTTCAGTTTATTGTTTTAGTTCAGAGTGATGCCTCTAGTTTGAGTTTAATGTGCTGTGTGATGAAAACCTAATTCAAACAGCTGATATAAACGGGTTAAGCTCTTAGACATCAGCCACTCATGGTGCTAACACCAAGAATGATGCATGTCTTTTTCCTCTTTGGGTTACTTTTCATCTAATGGGTTTTTATTAAACTCAGCTTTAACAAGGTTAGACACTGTTGCCACCAAGTGGTCTGAAAGAATAATGCCCAAGATTTCTTTGAAGATGGATGAGCTTTTCCACTCAAATCACTCTTATAGATTCTCAACTTCACAGTCTTGAAATATAAGGCTTTTTGGTCCACATGTATCAGCTTTGATGATACTGAAAAAGGAGAAAAAAAATCAGAGGCAAGGTCAGCCTTTTTCCTCGGCGTAAACCCCTGCCTGTGCTGCATCCTGTTAGTGCGCAGAGAAGAAGAAACATTACGCCCGAGCAGAACAGAACACAAAGCTCATTTATCAGAAGTCAGCAGCTCTCAGCAAACTGTTGTACAATCAAATTCATTGCCCTTCACTCCATTTACTTATACCACCTGCTTGCAAAGCTTTCCTGTAAAATAGAGCAGATGATATAAGATCCATTCAAATCTCTAAAGCTTTAAAGCCTTTTAATTTGATAAAACTTTTAGAATAAGTGCATGAGCATACAATATCCTGCTAAACTTGAGTTCAGATTTGTCTTTACACTTAGGATGTTCAATACTTTTTTCCCCATGCTGTTTCTATCAGCTAAGAAAAAGGTGATATCTCTCTCTCTCTCTTCTTGTCTAATCAGGATTTAGTATTGGACAAAACTGGATCTGAAAAAATGCCGTTCTTCAGTGTGAATCAAATTAAATGAAGCCAATCTTGCACTGTTGAAATTTCAGCATTAAATACTATGCTCTGAAAATGTCACTTTTGCTTATTTACTTCTTCATTTTGGTGTTGATAAGCACTAAGAAGGATTTAAAGTTTCACAGGCTTCCATTCTTTGAATTGTAAAACATCATTTGAAGGTATTTAATCATTGAGTTTTTGAGTTTTGAGTCAAATCTATCTGCACTCACTTCAATATGAAATTGGACAAAGAAAAGCAGATAATCTTTTATAATCATCTTTAGCTTTCCCTTTGGAAGTCAATAAAATTCTTCCTCTTCTAATTTAGAAGCATAAAAATCAATTGATTTATTGATATTTCTCTCTAAAACAGTATAAACAGACATAAAGTTATTGCTGTCCACTGTTTCTCTGTGCTCCACTTTTAAATGTCTGTACTATTTATTTCCAAGAAGCCTGAATGTGGCACATGGTTTCCTCCACAGGAGACAAACAGCGGGGATCCCTGAGCTGACCCCTGACCCCTCACTGGAGCGTTTCCATGGTTTCTGAAATGTGATGGACAGCTGAGTTCAGGGTGAGGTCTGAAGGTCATCAGCTCTGTTCCCTCCTCCTGTGTTCGATGCTCACACTAATCACATCTTCAGCCCTGACACATCATCCGTCTTTCTCTTCCCAAGCTGCTTTTATCCGCCCTCCTGTTCGTCTTTTTTGGCCCTCAGAGAAGATGTAGCAACCTTGCCAGAAAAATGGAAACTGTATAATGCATCTATGGTAATAATTAGCTGGTAAGTTCAAGAACGTGTCTTAACCTTTGGTTCTGTTCTGCAGCCCTGAGCCATCAGCTGAACCTTAATAACAAGTTCAGATGCAACAAGACTGTAAGGACTTTGTGGCAAGTTTTCATTGTCATTTTGATGAAATAGACATGGATTAATGTTCCATGTTTTAGCGTTTCACCACATACACTGCCAAACTCATATTCCTGGTTTAAAAACAAGCCTTACTTGTTAATTTGAGCCATGTTCACTTGACAGGGGCAGAAAAATCTCTCATTTCAACAGATTACATGCCAAAAGTAAGACCTGAATTGTTTGTATTGGGGGGGGGAAAAAGTCTGCCAATGGGAAATGAAAAAGTTCACTTATCAGAAGAATTAACATTTGTGTTGAGAAATTTGGTGAGGATTTTTTTTACTATTCGACTTGCAGATTTTTTTCCCCTTTTTGGCAGGTAACATTGTGAATTAAGACAAGATGTCCTGAACTTTTTAGGTGAATGTGGCTTTGGATTAAACCAAACAAGACACTTTTGATTGGAAATAAGAGAAAACGCTCTCGAAGATTTGAGTGTTTTGCATTTGAAAGCAAATAAATTTCACTGATGCTTGAATCCTTGAGATAAGGTAATGTGCATATATAAAAAAAAGAAGTTGAGACATCATGAAGCATCCTCTGAAATCTGGGAGAAAATAATAAACTGATAGAAAACAGTAAAAACAGTTAGCTTGAGTCCAATAAGACTTCATGAGGCCACTTCATGAATCAATTAATGACATAACTAAGACTTTATCCATGTTTTATACAGTCTTTGATTACAACTACCTTCTGAATAATCTTCAGCTCAGCCAACGGTTGCCTGAATTGGTTTCAGAGCAAAGAGCATGATACATATGCCTCTGTAATGTTAGCTTGAAAGGTACCATGAGGGTTAGTTTCAGGGTGATTCCTAATCTTGATCAAATATTTAGCCATGTTGCTAGTTATGTGGTAATCCCGATGCTAACATTACCTTCTTTGTCCCTGCTGTGCAAAGACTTCCCAATCTTAAGTCCCAAAGTTTTGAGTCTATGGTTTTCAGTCAGCAGACAGCAGCGTTCGCGCATGTGAGCAGGGCGTTGTTTTGAAGGAGCTCCAAGGGGAGGGGGGAGCGGCTAGACCAAGTCCTGAGGAGATGCTACATTCAAACTCATGCTAGTTTGCCGTGATTACCAACCCTACCTTTAATTACTGACTTGTGTATGATACCTGTTAAATATTACTGCAGTACCAACTATTCTCCTTGTGGCCTCCACAGAACAGGACTCTATGCTAACTTTTCCAGCACACCTTTTCAGTGTAATTGTTGCTAGAGGTTCACATGCTCATGCCAGCCTGATATAACTTCCAGCTTAGCTTTAATGTTTATGTGTTTAGTATTGGGATTTTCTAATGTCTGGTAATTAAAGCTGAGGTTGTAAATGAAGCACAAATGATATGAACACAGATTCACATCAGTTGACTTTCTCTCATTATTAATTGAGGTAAATTCAAGTAAAAGTGATAACTCTCCGATAAAGCTGTCATCATTATCCACTCGGAGGAAATCCATCACACTTGGCTTAAAGTGTGTCACACAGCAGCTTAATTCTGACCATCACCTGCAGTTAGGATCATTTAGATTAAGACTCAAAGCGGTGGCTGTTGACATTGAGCTCATGTGGGAAATTTGATTTTGTCAGCAGGTGCACACTGCTCTGTAGACAGAGACATGAATCAGCAGTCCAGTGTTTGCCAAGATGACTGACAAAGTCACTCAATAACTCAGTTAAAGCTGCTGAGGGTTGACACTGGTGTCACATCAGATAAATATGGAGTGTGAACAGCCTCAGAGACAGGCCGCTCAATCAGAAGGAGTACGTCATGCTTTGAAATTGGTCATTTGTTGAGAGCAAAAATGGTGCTCAGACTATGCAAAAGTATTTCCTTGTATCCTGATTCAACTTAAGTCACCCCAGTGATATTAAAGGGTGGTGGGCAATTTTCTTTCTAATAAACTGGACAGCCTTTTAAATTGGGTGTAATGTATTTTGCAAATGCTGCCATTGCCATGTAGAGCAATTATTCTGCAAATGGAGCACTTGCAAGAATTAATTATCTTAAATTGCTGCTTTTTGGAAAGCAAATGAGCAATAGATTCTTCAGCTATCACTGTAAGTGTCACCAAAACCAGTCTACTGGTGTGTAAAAATTCATTATGAGCTGAAGGAGTCTAGTTTCAACTTGAGTTGTTTCTCTCATCAGTGGAAAATGTACTTAAGGCTCAATATGAGGAGTTCTGTTACATTAAAGACCCACTCTGATGAAAATCCTGTTTTTCTTGTTGTCTACATGTTCATATTGGCATTTTTCTGATGCTACAGGACATATCATGAGAAAAATAAGTGTTTCTGCATTCAAATCGCTGTGAATCTCCGGCAGACCCAAACAGCAGGTTCAGAAACGGTATGATTTTGTATGTCACAAATCCAGGCTCCGCCCCTGGAGCCCTGCTATGCAGGCCAGACTCTGAGAAATAGAGAGGCCTATCGCAGGACAAGCTAAGTGTTAGCGGACTGCAGTACTCGTAAGAAAGCTAATTATGATCTTAACTTTCATCATGTCCCCAAAGACTTCAGTGTCCGAGAGCTGAATAGCTCCTATGTTACTCGCTACTTCTGCTACACTGACAATGTTAGACTACAAGCTAGCATGAAGAGGAGTGTGAAGAAGAGTGTGAAGAGCAGCGATGTCTCTGCCCATGACTTAGAGGCGAATAGCTAATGAGCTACCGGAGCTCTGCAGAAGAAAAGCCCCTAAAAATGACACAGGTAATGTGATTTGGGCTAAAAACTTCATAATCACAAATTAAAGACCACTGAAAACACTTTAAGTAGTTAAAAAAATTAAAAGAAAATAAAAAACAATCGGAGTGGGACTTGAATGAAATACACAAAAACTCATACTGATGCCTTCACTTGCCATCCCAAAGCAAACAAGACCATCAGCAACAAGACTGACAGCTTTGATATGGTCATTTTTAATGTCTTAAATTAGAGCAAAGGGGGTGTCAGCGGAGAAACAGAAAAAATAGTCCTGTTGCTACAATTTATGCTTGAAATATTCTCAAAAAAATATATTGTCTATCAAAAGTTAGCAAGATGAGATTTTTTGGTCAAGAAACTGCATACCTATATAGAGAAGAAGATCTGCAAAGACTCCCTTGTCCTATGGGGGCTGCTCAGAGGATCTTTAATGAAGTCTTATCATTAAAGACATCATCCAGTAAGGTGTTTCTAGATGGTAATGAAACATACTATAGTTTCTGTGCCAATATACAAGCAGAGATGTCAGACCAGATGATTGACAGCTGACCAATAAAATAGATTTTTGGTCTACTTTTACGTGTTGCGAGTCGGTTTTTCCATAGGGGGTTCCCTGCAGCAGCTTTACACAGCTATTAAACCAATCCTTTTTCTAAATGGATAACTTTAAAGGTTAAAATATATTATAAATATAATATTAAATAAATGAGCAGAGACATAAGATGATGCACCTTGTCTACAGAGGGTGCCAAAATCAATACAAACCAAAAGTTTCTCACTGGAGCTTTAATGAAATCTTTGATAAGATGAATACTAGAAAGTCAAGCATACTTAAACACTGAGTATAATTTTACTGTAAGTGCCAAAATATTGTCAAATGTGGGGCCCACAGCTGGCCGAGCAGGTGAGCGCGCCCTACGCTTGGGGACAACAGTCCCCGCAGTAGTCATGGGCTCAAGCCTGGCCTTGACCATGTGCTGCATGTCCTCTCTTTATCTCCCCACATTTCATCATGTACCTTCAATAAAAGGAAAAATTGCCCAAAAAAATACTTAAAAAAATATATATTGTCAAATGTAACACAGAGTTTGCAGCAATAATGTCCTCTAACGGTAGGAGTTGGCACTTAGTGCACTCTGCAGCAGCCCACTATGAAGCCTGACTTTTTAATACCGTCATACCTGCAGTTCACCTGAGCTGTGGTGATATACTGTACAGGCAAAGACATGAGAGCAGTGGAGCTGTTCATATGCCAGCACCTTTAATCTCTCCTGACAGACTCCTGATTACGGTACACACTGCTCAGGCTCATCCCTTCCTCTCAAGCGTGTCTCCTACCTCCTTAGTTATGACCATACTTCACTTCAATTCACCCGCATGCCTTTATATGTTCATTTTAAGGCAGAGAGCTCTTTGTCTTCTGTTTTAGAACTTTTTGGCAGCTTTAAATATCATAGTTTGTTGCATTTAAGGACAAGAATAGAGGGTTTAAGCAATGCACAGCTTAATAAATGAGGAAACCTCGACCTAAGAGCTTGCACTAATGATGTGGCATTATGTCACAGTGTTTCACTTGTAGCCTCTACCTCTCCTGTCCATTTGAGTTGTGGAAAGCATACATCAGGCTAAAAGCTGGGGATGTTCCCTGTTCCCATTATAGTGAATCAGCAGCGTATGAAACAACCCCATCTGCTTCACCGCATGTGCCGTCTCTTTGTCGTTACACACATTTCTGCACCCTGTTACGTGGATTCAGTTTGAGACATATTGATTCTCGGGGAGCGAGATAGCTGTTTGTTGGCAGTTTCATCTCCGGAGAGAAAGAAGAAAGTGTTTTAGGGACTGTTTAGAAAGATCTCAGAACTAAAAATGACTCTCAAGATATAAAACCCTGAAGAGCAGCAAGTGTTTCCAGCACAGGCCTTTAAACAAACAACAAAAAGAGAAGACTTGACACACTCAAGTGTCGCTGGATTGCGCCCTGGCACGGCAACAAATCATCACTGTAACCTAGCAACACCACTCATAGTTTAATTAAAGGGACCAGATAGTGAAGAGCCTAGAGTTCGATGTTAATCTCCCCTACCCTCGAGGTTGTGTTGATGTGTGTGTGGTTTTATGGAAATAGATGTTTTATGTTTTCACTGTGGGTAACACAAACATATGGAGGGTTTTATCTACTCTTTATAAACACATCCTCTGATTATAATTCGTTCTGTTTGTACAAATAAATCAATGAACAAATGGCTGTTTGAAAAGAGTCCAAATTGAACAGCCACTTCATGAAGTACTTTCGCCTCATGTTGTGAAAGATTATACCTACAAACAAGCTTTCAAAATGCATGAATTAAACCTGAATCCACACCTCATCATGTGCCCTCCTGACAAAAATAGATCACATGAATCTAAAATAGCTCCTTGATTGCTACGATTGACTTCATAAATGTCTCATTGCTCCCCTGAAGGGAACATCATCATTTCTGAGCAAGTACAGAGAAACTAATTACCCAAAATATCCCACAGGCTCATTGGGCTCTAATGACTGTTGATGTTGCACCTTTTTTACACTAGTACGAAACACTGAAGTGTCAAAATGTCACTCATGCTGTGAAACAACTGTGCAATTAGACTTTTTCAGAACATCAGCATTTGTTTCCTCATATGTCTCCTTTACAATGTGCTGAAAAATAAGTGATTCCCTTTATTTTACTCCTGATAGACATACTGGCGCAAACCAAAAAAAGCACTGTTGTTAGTTTTCTTTACCTCAGAAAAATAATTCTTCAGGACAGGATTTATGTTATCCCAGCCTGTAGATGTTGAAATATTTGTGTTTGAATCAAACAGGACAGCAGACAAAAGATCTTTGGATTCAGGTCTGTTGAAAAGATAAAAACTTCTAGTTTTGGATCATTTTCCATGAAATGACTCTGAACGTTCATGCTCCTCTTCACACACTCCATCAGCTTCCCTGCAGCTCTGCTATCAGACCAGACTGTTTGTTATTTGGTACCTGGTGGTGATGATCCTCCCAAAAGGACACCGTTTTGAGAAGTAAAATACTTATGTTTTTACTCTGAGAATCTTCATATGTATTCATGGCACTGAATGAACAACTTCATGTTTTGTGATGGTTTGTGACTCACTTTGACATTGTATAACTTTTGTGCTACCCACAGCCAATATACCACTCTAAGCACCTCCACTCAAGGCAAGAGCTTACCCATTCATTCTGGTGCCCTGCGGCCTTTAACGCAGATCTGCTGGATGTCTTAATTCTCCCTACAGGGACAGCCCCTGTGGTTTTACAGGATTTTGCGACTTGCTCTGTCCTTCAGAGACAAGACCTGAGACAGTCTTTATGTTTCAGTCTTTATGAGCAGCCTCTTACACTACTCTCAGCAGTACATTTGAACATTTCAATATTATTATTATGGAGTCCCTATGGAGTTTCCAACTTTGACAAATTCTTTCAAGAAGTTTCAGAGTCTGGGCAGATTTCTATAACACAATGAAGTTATCTTGTATCCTTAAGAGGTCATGTCTGGTCCTGAGCTGCTTCAGTAACATTCAGAAGCTAATCTTATTAGAGTTAATGAGTGGGTTTCGGCCATAGACTGTATGTAGAATGGACGGCGTCTGCCTCCTCGCTGGGTGAAGCCACTCCAAGAACAGCACCCTCTGTTGATGGGCTGCAGTATAGGTCATAAAACCAGCCTTCGCCAGCAAAGCTTATGGAGCTGTGGACAAACTTTAGAAATATATTACACAGAATATACATTTTTCTCCCCCTGGTTGTGATGTTGACATGTGGTTACTGTAAGACTGGTTTGTGCTCAAGTCCTCTTTTTTCTGTGAAGCTCCATTTTTAAAAATTATTAGGAGGTTCATGTGTTCTATGATTGACACCTGATACAGCCTTTGGGCATTCAGGGATTGCGTAGCTCACCCAAGGGATACGCTGTTTGAGCCGAGCAACATCACAGCAACCTTCGGCAACTCTCCTGCTGAATGCGCACATCGCTACTGCGCAGCGCTGGTTTCAGGAAATGAAGAAAAATCCTGGAAATACCGAGAGCTATTTGGCTTCAAATCCGTATACAGGCGGGAGGCAGAACCAAGTTGTCCATAGTATATACAGTCTATGGTGAAGACACCGCAAGAATAGCACCCCCTGGTGACAGTCTGTACTATATAGATAAAACCCACCTCCTCCAGCAATTCCTATGGAGCTGTGGACAAACTTTAGAACTTTATTACACAGAAAATAATTTTTTCTCCCCCTTGGTTGCGATGTTGACATGTAGTTACTGTAAGACTGGTTTGTGCCCAAATCCTCTTTTTTCTGTGAAGCTCCATTTTTAAAAGTTATTAGGGGTTCATGTTTTCTATGATTGACACTTGACACAGCCTATGGGTGTATGAAGATTGCGTAGCTGAGCATCATCACAGCGACTCTTGGTGACTCTCCTGCCAAATGTGTACAATGCTACTGCACGAGTGGTGAAGTGCATACAAGGCCACTGCGCAATGTTGGTTTTAGGAAGTGGAGAAAATCCCATAAATATCGAGCGCAATTTGGCTTCATATTTGTATAATGGCGGAAGGCGAAGCCAAGTTGACCACTGTGTATACAGTCTATGGTTTCGGCATCATGAATTTAAAAGTAATGAATTTCTGTATCCACTTCATTATTAAGCTGTAAACAATCTTGTATTTTGTGTGTCAATACTAACAGTAGCAGAGCTAGCACCACCAAACTTCAGTCCCCCTTGCAGATCAATATGTTCATGCTTGTCTCAGTCACTCATTTCTCTATGCTTTTATGTATCAGCTTCACCAGACACAGCCCACATACAGCTATATCTCCTACAAACCAGGCTATACCCGGAGATGCCATCTGTTATCTGTTGTTGTTTTCATCCACATAGTCAAGAAACAGCAGTAACTGGAGCTACAGCCACAACAAGAATATGTGCAGCTTTCTAGGCCCGTATCAGTTAAAGTATTCATAGTTTGTTGAAATCGAGTTATTTTGGCTGTAACATTTAATTCATTTCAGTCAAACAAGCACACATGTCCCCATAACACAGTTACAAACTTTTTGTGATACAAAATAATAACTCATGATACCACTCATGGTCTTTATTTTTGAAATCCCCAAACTTCATGAACTTTCTAAGCCTTTAATTTTGGCTTCGTTTCCAACATTCAGCCTGACTTTTAATGGTTAAATGTTTGTATGAGCAATTCCCCAAGATAATTTCCCTAAAACTAAGAGCCCGTCCCAAGAAATTCCATGAATACTAATGCTTCACTCTCTGTCTTGGTGAGATCCCCACTAATGCTCCTTTCTGGACTCTTCCCCGCCTTTGATAGGATTAGAGTTGTGTGTTTAGCGGGATAAAACGAATGAAGCACACAAAGTGCAGAGGCTGCGTTTACGGTCCTGCCTTCACTAGAATATAAAAAGGCGAAAACATTATTTGAGGCCAGAACAGTGGCTAAAGATCAATTTTAGCTCATCCCTTGATAATGTAAATGACTGTTAGGAAAATTACATAAATCAGTCATGGAGAATGACTTGTTACAGTGGCAAATTAATCTCTTTTAGGTCAAACACGACTTTAAGCCTCTCTCACACAAACTTGGAGTGCACGGTGTTGAGCTTTTGTTGCCTGCTAATGTAATTTAAAGAAATGAAAGGCTGTGTCATCAAGACAAGATAAAATGAACTAATGTACACATTCAGAAATTAAGGCTCTTTAACAGGGAGGAGGTTTTATACAATTTTAAATTAATGATGCTGTGCTCTGCAGTTTTGATCCCACTTTCTTTTATTGCTTCATCCTGAAGATTTAGCACCTATTAATAAAATATACAGTGGCAAGCAGATTTGTTAATATTTCAAAGAAATGTAAAACCATAGCTGTTCAAATTTGTTTATTACAGGCAGGTTGTAGGAATAAAACTCTGAAAATCTTCATGCATCCCGCAAGAGCACGATAAACACTGTGTATTATACTTCTGTGTTTGCACCTCTTGCTTATTGCAGGCCGCCATAATATTAGTGTCTCCCCTCACTAGCACTTTGCACTAATGAAAAGGTGTCATGTTTGCTCACACCAAGATGGATTGAAAGAACACAACCTCCGGAGAGATCTCTGGCTCAGTCTGCACAGAGGGGGGAGATCGCCACCGCCAGTCTGAGGCGAGGGGAGGAGGGGAAGGGAGGCAAGTCTCTGCCAGAAAAAGAGAGAGATGTGATTGATGCCGATGAACCACAACCTCCGGGCAACTTTCAATCTGGATAAGCCGCTTGTTGTGTCGCTGTGAGCTTCGATATTGACAATTTCCCGATGAAATCTGGACAAGCAAATGTGATAACATCTGGGTGTCATTTACAGAGAGTTTCCTTCATTTCCAAGCAAAATGCTACCAGGAAATATCATTTTGCGAAAGGATGATATTCTGAAATAGCTTTCCTCTGAGAAGTGAGACAGAATCGGAAAACATTAATAAACAAGCAGCTGTGCAGATGAGAAATTGATGGCCAAACAAATGATCTTTGCCCCTATGCAAGACATCATAATTAGTTTTCCAGTTGTGTAACTCTCTGAAACCCCAGTCAAAGTCTGGATTTGGCCGCTTTGCTGCTGCACTTTGGCTCATCCATGCATTCTCCATGCAGGACTTGCCAGAAAACAGTCCTTTCTCCTCCTGTGAAACTTTGCAGATCAATGGAGAGCAAATTTTCTCCCACTATCAACCCCAGGCAGCTGCTAACTAAGAAGCAGTGAGAGGAAATGGAAACCAAGAACAGCTCAACACACAGGAACACACACAAATACTAACACATGGAAAAATTCTGATTGAAAAATAATGGCCATCTTTATTACAACACTACTCATGGTGCTGAGATGGACTAGCGACAAAATATGCAATATATGTCACCTATAAATATAAAGTACTGTCTGTATTTATCAGTAATTTTTCATAAATGGAGCCCTATACATTCCAAAGCCATAGACTGAATAAAAAGACAAACGACACAACAGTCTCTCAAAAGTGAAGCCAAAATTTACAGAGCTCCCCCAGGTGTGTTGCTGCAGTGTTGTTCATAGAGCTCACCTCCTCCATATTATAATAATTAGAGGAACAGTGAAAGTATATCACTAGCTGTTTCTCTGTTTTCTGCTCAACATGCAAAGCTAATAGGCTGCTGGTTGCTGCTTTATACTGAGCAATTTGAATTTATAATAGTGTTTAGAGTCCTGCTCCTCTGACCTTTCCTTGGATCCTGTGTGTTCACAAACTTTAAGACAGGAAATCTTAAACGGGAGACCTGGGCTAAGGCCTAAAGGATTATTTAGATTGTCAGTGATGGAGTCAGTTTGAAAGGTAATAAAAACCCTGTCTCTGTTTTCTGAATTGACCAATTGTGAAGAGCCAGAGGTTTAGGTCAACCTCCAGTCGGGTCAGTTGGGTAACCTGAGAGTGCAAACAAGTCTGGAAAGATTTATTATCCTGTGTCCTGGGACCAGATAAGGAACATTTCCTGTGAGAAATGTGTGAGTTTCACACGCAGTGTTGTCTTGATGCTACAATATTGAATGAACAGTTATAAGATAAAACTCCTGTATGGGTTCAAATATGTGTATTTCTCAAATAAGAGTTGTGTAAAATTATAAGTATCATACATTCAAAAGCAACAGTCTTAACCAGGGCTGCTCGATTATGGTGAAACTAAATTGTTGCTTAGTATTTTTACACTGTTATCAAAAATAAAAGGACCTAGCTTTTATATGATGTCCTTTATAGCGCACAGATTCAGAAGTGTGTTTTGTTATAATGCTCTCCTTGCTCCACCTGTGGCTACCTGGTAATTTTTTCCTCTGTTACACAACCTGCTGAAGATACAGCGGTCCACTATTAATCTTAGCAGGAGCTGCAACTCCTCCTGCTCTTAAACTTTGTTCCACATTGATCCAAGCAGCTTACAATGAAGTGAAAGTGAGAGCTGTTTGAGGGAAGGGGTGACGCCCACACTCTGCTATTAAGACAGAGAGGGAGGGTGCATGTCATTAAATGTATAGGACATAGCAGATGCAACACAGCAGGCGGTACAATAATGATTCAGCCTTGATTATCATGTATTTATGATTGTAGGGGGCTGAAATTGTAATCAGGATAACAGTTTGATTAGTGGCCCAGCCTTTGTGAAATACATTTAGATCAGCTATAAGTAGGTAGTTCATAAGTTGATCATCTTCCTTCAATGGTCATTTTGTCTAAAACTGACTTAAACTTGCAGCAAACACTAAAAATCAGACAAGCCAACACCATTTAAACCAAAGTAAAAGTGTATCGCAGACTGAAGGAGTGCTGTTTCATGGATTAAACCTGATCTAAAGCACACTTTCAAGATAATTCACTGACATGTTTGCAGCTGGAACCGCTGAGAGCTCACCCATGATTCACTTCGGTGTAGCATTTGGCGGCGCGCCACATTAATCGCCAGGCTAATGGGAAGACAGGCCTATTGAACCAGCAGTCCAATAGGACAGAGGGGCAGGACATACAAATCAAAGCCGGTCAGCCTCGTATTGACCAGGCTGTCCACAGGAAGCGGGATTCATTTGCCGAGGTGATGTGGGAAACAGGCGAGGGATGAGCGCAGGATGTCACAGGGACTTTATTGAGCTCAGATGCTGCCAGACCTGCACGAAATCATGGCTGAAAAGGGCAGGACTCCAATTAGAAGATAGTCGTTTTTGATAATCCCCAAACTGAGTGTCCACATAAATGAGCAGTGTTTCTACTTTGTCTTTCAAATAAAACCAGAAGGCCAGAGTTTGCACACTAATGCTCAAAGTATGAGTAATTCACACTTGAAAAACACGGTTTTTACTTTGTTTTCAGTGCATGAAGAAGGAAGGATCCATTACTGTTTGACCTGCACATGTACTGCACACTCTGTTGCCGATTGAATCTCTTTCTCAGACTGACAGATACAAGTGTTGAGCTTCCCTATTACTGAATTGATCTCACAATCAGGAGCCCCATTCTTCTTCATTTCTTGTTTGTTCTTTTGCTTGTAATGTGACTTATCGACAGCTGACACATAAATGTGCTTTATGAACAGAGAGAAAAAAGTTGTTTATTGTTTCTACAGTTTATTGTGGAAATCAAAAGTCAAGAGATTAGACTTATGATCAATGTGCGTGTTGTTGCCAAGTGAGAAGTCTCATTAGTAATAAATGAAGTCCAGCTCGTGGAAATAATCCACTACTGCAAGTCAAAGTGAGTATTACAGGATTGTAAGATGCAAAAAAGACAGTTTCACAGGAAACGCTTTGACATGTCAAAGTAGGAAAGCTTGAAAAGATACAATTGATTTTGGCTGGATTCAGTTTAAGCCACTTCCTCTCAAGCTGACTAACCTCTCAGTTTCAAATGCTGACTCACTATATCACATTGTTCTAATGGTATGTGGCTGAAAAAAAGATTATTCTGCATCTTTAAAGCCTAGATTTTAAGAGTAAAACTATTTCAAGGCCAAAATGAAACTACGGCTCAAATAAAGGCAAATTTGTGAATACTGAGTTATATGTTTTATTTGGTCATTTTGTTTGTGATTGCTTGTTTATGTCTGCTGTAATTGTTAGTTTTTTGTCTGTTTTACGGCGTTGTATCACATGCCTCATTTCCCAAAAGCCTAACTAAGGGCAAGGACTGCAAATTATCAATGATACTTAAAGTGACACAATAAAGCATAAATACTGTTGCATGCAGGCACTATTAGCTTTTTTTACTGATACAAAATAGACTGAAATTTATATTGATGGCTTTTTAGGATGTCTGAAAGCAAACAAAACCATTTGGTACATTGATGGTTTATATTGCAGTTTTTAACCAGTGGGAGGTGGTAAGTGTAAGCCAAGAAACCAAAGAAACAGCCCTGTTTATACAATTTCCACAAAAATATTAGTATATATTATAATATATTAGTAAATAATTAATTTTATTGTCAAAAGCCAGCAAGATATATATTTTTTTTTTTGCCAGAGGACATCACTTTGGACAGTTGATTTCATAGGGGGCACCAGAGTTGACACATCACAAGCTTCCTACAGGAACTTTAAGCATATCTCAATAATCAGGGACATGTGCCCAACCAGAGTTTTGAATTGAATCTAGATGTCTTCTTTTTACCTGAATGAATTGTACTAAATCAATCATATTAAATCAGTCATAATCCTATTACCAGTACCATCTATCATAGCAGTTTAAAGGAGATATACTATCTTTGATTTATGTGACAGAAACCAGATGTTAGCAACCATGCAGAGATTTGTACAACTGTATCTTGTCCTAAATCTGCTGTAGATCTGGATGGACTTGCAGATATTGTTAGCTCTTGACTAAACAACCACAAATTGGGCAAATAATTATTTTGATCGCAATTCAATGAGCACTAGTAGCCTACATAGTGCGTCGTCAGTTCTTTCAGTAAAGTTGCTCTGTTGTACTGTACATTTTCACAATTGTAGTGTTGGACCGTGACTGCCACCTTGTGGACAAAGTCGTAAACTGTTCTGTTATTGCATTTACAAAAAGGCACAAAAAAGCATCGAGTGTTCAAGCGAATTGAGAGAGTAATTACAATGTTCCGTGTGTTTTACATGAATGAATATCATTGTTTTTTACAAACGGTAATGGGACAAAGTATAGTGTAATTCATACTAGTACAACATATAGATAACAGAGCACAAAGTGAAGACCAGTTGTGATGTGTGGAAATATATATATATATATATATATATATATATATATATATATATATATATATATATATATATATCCAAATAGGTGTGTACTTTTTGTCCATATCTACAACCGATAGAAGCGACTGTCGATGAAAAGATGCTGAATAAAGGTGGACGTAAGGAGGATGAGGATGGATGAAGGAGCGGAAGGACACGCAGCCTGTCACTGAACGGGGGAGTTTTATTATTGACAACATGTTACAGGTCTGTCAGACAGCAGACGGCACGCGGAAACGCCGGGACGAGATCAAAACACGGATTCTCCGTCGCCAGTAAGCCTTTTATCCCCATTTACAATAGATGTTTATTCGTTTTATGTCATAAGCGTCTGCTGAATGATTGTCATTCATCATGTATCGCTACTGTAAAAGCCTATTACGCTGCCGTTGTTTTATTCATCTTGGCCTGTAGCGATGACAGCGGTGTGAGACACGGAGGAGACACTTTAGTATCCTCTTTAATGGCGTATTTATTCCACGGGCAATAAAATGACTGTGTTTAGGCACTAACGTTGAGTTTAAGTGAAAAAAAGGCAACCAGACAATGAATTGTAGGGCTGGTTGTGGATGTCTGTGATACATTTCAGACATAGGCTACAGTGTGAAATTTAAGGAAATTGTGATTTAGCTTGGGCCCAAGTACCTGAAATTAGCTCTGATATGTCTGAGTTAAAGCTACAGACAGATAGATAGATAGATAGATAGATAGATAGATAGATAGATAGATAGATAGATAGATAGATAGATAGATAGATAGATAGATAGATGTAGGGACAGCAACAGGGCATTATTATACTGAGCTATTTCCCAGTGCTCACAAATGACAATTAGCAGGACACAGGTTGCTCAGCACTTACTGAGTTAAAAGAGGCTTTTATTGTGGTGAACAAAAAAAACTGCAAAATAAGACTAAACTGCCTCATACAAACACTTGAAGTACATGCATTCATTCCCTTTTGTTCCTTCTATTCTCACAGATGAACTGCTGGATTGGATGACCTGTGTTTACATGGTCTCTTTGACTGATTGTACTCCAGAGGATGCTGTCTCAGCTGGTCATGGACAGACACAAATGAGACTAATTCAGCGAACACAGACAGATCAATGAAGTAAAGGACAGAAGTGATAGGCGAGGGAGCTTATGAGGACACTCAGCGTACCCCTCTGACGTGTGCTGTGCTGTAAGTGTGTTGTTGTTATTGGTGCTGTGAAAAACAGAGCAGTCAAGTTATTATTATTTTTGTCCTGAAACTGCTTAGCTGTTACCTTTAATAAAAGAAGGTCAGAAAGTCTTGGAAAAGCTGATCTCAATTTCCTATAGCCAAGTGGTGCTCTGAGAGTTGCCTACTATTTTACCATTAAAGCTCCTTGAGGAATCTTTTGACATTTATGAAATATATTGAAATTGATAGTGATGTCTTTTCATGGTATCCAAAGACAAAGAGGGTCATCTGCAGCAAGACTGACCATTTTCATGTCCTAATTTTGAAGAATTGAAACCAGTGCAAGAGGATAGTTGTTAGTGATGCACCATCAAAAGTCAGTACGATGAGATTTTTATGTCAAAAGTTATTCTTTAATGGTAAAGACTGCTTTGTCCACAGGGCACCAAAGGGAGCACCACAAGTTCCTCACAGGAGTTTCTTGATGTTCATAAAATATAGACTGAAGTTTATACTGATGCTGTTATACAATATAAAAAAAGCAACAAAACACAAGACCGGCTGCTATTAAATTGTAAGTTTTAATGCCTCTTAGTGAGAGCAGGTAGGTGTCAGCCAAGCAGCTGTAGAAACAACTCTTTATTTTCCACAAAAATATCCACAATAAATGGAACATTGGATTGTCAAAGTCAACAGGGTTTGATTTATTTTTTGTCAGAGGACACTTATAAGGACATATACGACAAGGCGTCATCCACAGGGGACGCCTGAGTTGCAAACTGTCAATTCTGTAGAGGAGCTTTAAATTTCACACAATGTCGGGGAAATTGAATATTCTCACAGAACAAAGTGACATCTGATGTTTTTTCTTGGAAAAAAAAAATCTTAGGTTCCTCTTGAGTTTCTTGACCTCTTTTTAAAACAAGACACACTGATTCATCACGATTGGATTAATCAAGAATTTTATATTTCAGATAAAGCAGCATTTCTAAACCTAAACTTGACTGGTTCTTGTAACATCACATTCCCTTGAAATCTTAAATAATTAAACCTAAAGTCTCTATGTAGTTAAAAATTCTTATCCTGGTCATTAGTAACCTTGGAGTTGTTCTGATTGTTCATTTTACTGTCAAGGTAATTAGTTACTAGGTCCACGTAGATCCTTCAGTCCAAGTTTAATAAGAGACGGTAGACATAAATGAAGTCCAGGTCTTTGTTTTTCTCTCGTTGGTCTTCAGAAGAGTCCAGCAGAGGAGTCCTGAGGCAGAACTATGGGCTGTGGGGGGAGCAGGACCGACGCTCTGGAGCCTCGGTACCTGGAGAGCTGGACCAAAGAGACCGAGTCTACATGGCTCACCAGCACAGACACGGACATCCCACTGTCGTCCATCCAGAGCATCCCGTCTGAGGGCTCAGAGGCCGGCTTCACCTCTGAGAAAACAATCACCCCTGGTAAGAGGAAATAATCATATTTCACTGACCTGGAAAAAAAGGAATTTCACATTTATGGTTGTATTGATTAGCTCTTGATTAAACAAAGTAGATTTGCAATTCTAATTTGAGCAGTTTAAAACAAGATTTTTGTATTTAATGCATCTGAATTGGGTGTAATTCTGCTGCATGCATATTTTAAAAGCCTAATTTATTTTCACTGATAGGTTTTTGCACCAAATGTACATTCATTATTTCTAATTGCTACATCATAAAAAGAATATTAGTCATAATTGGTTGAGCTTTTTGTTCACAGTGAAGAGGAAACGTTTAGACTGAGTCATACACTCAGCAATTAGAATGAATCAGCATTAAGTGGTCCTTTTTTTACACCGAGAGAATAAGAGGAAAGTAACACATTTGCTTGAAGTGTTTTAAAGAGATTTTGTACAACTGGTACAAAGAAAAAAACACCCTTTTCTCAGTAAATTGAAAAAAAAAAACAAGATGCAAAACATGCTAAGGGCCCTTGTGCTGAGGCTTTAAATATGTTTCTATGTGTGGGTGCTCAGTAATTTACCAGATACAGACAGATCTGGTGTGGGGTTTTTTCTTTTTAGCTTATTCTTCTTGCGTTGAAGTGTGGGTGTGTTTTCTTTAAAGCCAGGAAGATATGAATCAGCAAACAGGGATAATCGCATCAAGGCCACATCAAAAACCATCGCGCTCACACAGGACCTCGTCTCTCATGGCAACACACACAGCCATGGCCGAGGACAAACCTTGATGTGATTGTAAGGACAGGTTTAAAGAGGCTTGTAGAGATAAAACAGACCGGGAATCGGAAAAAAATCAATCAGCGGTTAGCTACCGCCAAGAATAAAACACACAGCGGTCCTGTGACAGTAAAATGTTGCTGTATTTTAATGTAATTTAATTTAAAACATTCATGTTCACTCTGTCTGTAATACACCAGCATCCTGTTCACTTAACCCTCACTCCAACACAGCCTCCATGTGATATTCAGAGTGTCATTTTATTCATCACACTTCACAGCCCACTCTGCTCTCACATTAGCTCACTGATGGTAGTAATGCACCTGAGAGCCTCCTGCATGCTCTGACCTCTGACTAATCCTGTTTCATTTACAAATCAGCCTCCTCTGTAGTATGCATTTTACCAATAGAGCGATAACAGCGATAATGGCAGGGCTGATTATGTTTAAAGAAAACCCCTCAGAGAAAGCGTAGTAAATGGAAATGGGCCTCACTGTTCCTTTTTTCAGTCTGATGTTTTAGAGCCACTAAACTTGTGCTTTGTTACAGTTCCAGATTTCTTCGAGGACAGCCTCCCTCTCCCTGCTCAGGCGTACCTGAAAGTGTGTTCGTCCATGTCTGAAGCCAGTCTGAATGACGTGAAGCCCAGCAGTCCCCCTGCAATACTGGGCTCCCCACCGAAGGAGGCGACGCCCCCGTCTACTGGCACCACAGTCCAGCGCAGAAGTGTCCTACACACTGAGGAGATCGTAAGAAAGTTTTAGACTCTACAAGACACTAAAGCTGCTCTTCTGAGATATCTATGTTTCATGTTAAAATAATGAGGAGTGACATATTCTTGCTGGTGTTCTGCATCTTTGACAATTTTGTGCCCTAATCAAATTTACATGACAAGCTCAAACTGTTTAAACATTGAGCAGATTTTCTAAAATACTCTGATCAGATTTTGAGGCACTTTGAGTCATTTTCTTCCATAACAGTATTTGAGAAGCAGGCACAGCCACCATGACATCATCTACTGGTTTGTAAATGGTAGTTTTAGACCCTTAAAGTGATATTCCAGCGTGAAGTTAAGTTAGGGTCAAATACACCGTAACACCAAGTTAGACACCCCCTTGAGAGATGAATGTTGCCGACTGCTTGCTTCTCTAGTTATACCAACTTTAGTAATGACCGTACGATAGCAATACACAGCAGACTACATCTCCATGCGCAGACCTCATCTAAAAAGCCACTCTATAGCCACAAATAATGCTCAGAACAGCACCTAACTTCATCAACAGTACATATAGGGTCCCAGTCAAACACAACTCACCCACTCTCCTCCAGCAGCCGATGGTTTGTGGGGGAGCCCTGATGAGTCGATCACTGAGTGCACTGGTCATTTCCTTGAAGTTATAGTCATCATAATAATCATTTTTCACTGCAGACGCGGTAGTTCCTCTGCCTTAGCGTCTTGGTCTGATTGCATTTACATGAAGTAGTGATCATAATTGTTCTTCCTTGAGCTGCGAAACTCCACTGCACTCGGTGATTGACTTGGCAGGGCTACTCCACTTACAAGCGGCTGCTGGAGGAGAGTGGGTGAGTTGTGTTTGGTCTCTTTGCTAAAGAAATCAGGCAAAGCTAAAAAGATGTTTGGTGGCTAGTACTATGGCTGGGACCCTATATGTACTGTTGATGAAGTTAGGTGCTGTTCTGAGCATTATTTAAGAAGAAGAAGAAGAATAACCTTGTCTGTATAGCACTTAAAAAACAGAAGTTTGCAAAGTGCTTTGACATGTCATAGTGCACATGGAAAAAGCCAGATAAAAACAAAAAGCTCAGTAAAAACAGAGTCGAAGGCAATTTTCATGTCATAAGGAACCCAGACAATACAAGAACCATGCAACATAAAAACATTTGTGGTTATAGAGTGGCCTTTTGGTTGAGGTTTGCGTGTGGAGACGTAGAACGCTGTGTATTGCTATCATGTGGTCGCTGCTGAAGTAGGTGTAACTAGGGAAGCAAGCAGTCGACAACATTCATCTCTTGAGGGGGTGTCTAACTCAGTGTTACGGTGTGTTTGACCATAACTTAATTTTATGCCAGAATATCCCTTTAAATTTTGCATTTCAGCTTTCACCTTCCTGCTTTCTCATCCTCCTCTCTCTCCTCAACTCTCCTTCATCTTCAGACAAAATGGCAGGACAATCGAATGTCAACCAAGCAGGTGACCATCACGGTGACACAGAGCATCCATCAGGTGGACAAGAATGGGAAGGTGAAAAAGTCCCTCACTACCTATGAAGTCATGAAACCTGTGGAGGCCCTCAAACAGGTGACCTCTCAGAACACCTGAGAGAAGCCAAAGAAAAAGCAGAAAACTGTGAACAACTGAGAAACTCTTTGAGGTCGGACAGCTGAAAAGACACGAGGGATGTGTACCATTTTAGTTAGCTCGTTTTATTGAAAATAAAACTTGAACTAGGCTGTATTGTATATCATAAAGCGTAAGTCTATGGTGCCTGTTACTGTACATCAACATCATCAAGGACATGGACATGTAAAGCTGTTGATCTGAGTACATACAGTATGTGACATGTTACAGGACATGGAGTTCCAGACCAAAAATGACAAATTCAGGGTGGAGCACAGCAGAATGTTTTATATTAAATGAGGAATCTTTGGTTTGGCACATTTCAAATCCCCACTGAAGATCATTTAGACCCAAATTTGAACGTGTGTATGAAGCTGGCATATTAGAGTTATTTTACATTATTGAAATGATTTCCAAGTTTCAAACTGATGCACTAATGTGCAGTGCTACAGTCTGTAAGGCTCAGGAAACTGACTGAAGATTGCACTATTTACAGTGAGGCCTGGTGAGGAGTTTGTGTACATCATTGTGTTGTTTTGTACTAGACAGTGTTACATTTTCTTATCTGGTCATCAGTGTTTTATAATGACATTAAACTCAACAAAACAAGAGTGGGTGTACATGACTTTATAAAAACTGTTTCCAGGATATGTTCAAGAAAGAAAACACAGGATTGGCACAGAGGAACACTGTCGGCAAATAAAAGAGGAAGAATTACACATGCAGTTTTCAGGACCTCTGCACAGTTTGTTTCATAAATAACATGCAGGATTGTTTATTTGCTTGTGGTGTGCAATTTTAAGGAGCAATCACTGAACAATTGCAGAGTCTGTAAGTAGTCCTGAAAGGGTGTAACAGCAATTCTGAGGTCAGCTCTGTGTTGAAAGTGTGTGAATCTGTTTTTGGTGGTCGTAGCACATTTGTCCTGATCTGAACAACGGCTCCTCCTTCTTCATCCACTCCTCCGTGCTGAAGTCTGGGAAGAAGAAGCAGATTTCTCTTTGTGCTGACTCGACGGAATCTAAAAAAAAAATGGAGAAACAGACACAATCTTGGATGACATGTTGAAAGATGCAAGCGATTCTCCACCCACGGCCTTAAATCCCTCTTTTCACTCTTTCCCTACCTTGAACCTGCAGTTTTTCTCATCAGTCAGAAGAAATACTAAATTTCTTAACTGTAGGAATTTTAAGATGCAGCTGAGTTTTGAAACACACAAGGCTTGACACACCCCTCACCTGATCCATGAGTGGTGTTCCGTGTGTCTGTGAGTCCAAACTGCCCTCTGATGGAAGCTGGCGAGGTGAATCTGGCTCTGAACACTTTGGTCGGGCCCATCATCTCCCTCCAGTGACGTATGGCGTCCTCTCTGGCTAAAACATAAGCTCGCATGGGACCGCTGTGTGAAAGGATCATAGGAACAGCAGTTTTAGCGGTCGTTGAGAGTTCAGATGAACGTACGTGTGTGGTTGTTACACATATTTCTTCACATTGGATTCTTTGAAATACTCTGACTGTCACAGCAGCTTTTCATTCACTGCTGCAGGGAGACAAAAATAAGTATATGATTACAGGCGCCTTTTGAAATCCACTGTGGCCCTGTGGAGCTATTGTTGAGCAGGCTTCATTGACAGCCGCTTCAAAGCCGGTGTTTGGTGATTATTTCCTCTCCTGCTGTGATGGATCAGAAATGGATTCTTTGGTGTCCCACTGAGCAGAAAACTGGGGCACAGTGACTTCAGTGTGCTTTTCTGGGTCATGTAATGTAGGAAAGTTTCTTCGTCACATCTTTCAAAACATATTGAAGACACAAAACCTCTTTTGGACAAATGTGTCAAAGCACTAGTCAAAACTCTCAGCTTCTGTGTCAGTATGGAGGCTTACCTCGACATGAACTCAACAAGTCTTTGGTAGAAGAATCGTCCTAAAAGAAAGCAAATCTTATTTGTGAATTAGATTTTAACACCGGCTCTGTATCTTCTTACTCAAGGAGAAGTTTTATGATCAGAAATCATCTTAATTTATCCTCACAATGACAAATAGCCCCCCACTCCACAGGGGCTCCAAGTTTTATTTTTCCCTTTCGTTGATTTGTAATCTTATCTTCTGCATGCTTACCTGAGTGTTCCTCATAAAACTTTTCAGAGTCCTGCCGCCTCCACACAAGATCTTTGCATCGCACGATCACAAAGTCATTGTCCAGGATTCTCTGGTGAAGAGCCTGAAGGAAAAATATGATATTATATTTCATTTGTGTGCAGCAGTTACCAGTTAAAATAAAAAAAAACTTTGTCGATATTTGTGTGGCTCAAGAGGCACCGACAACACACACATTTCTGTTTAGATTCATTTCAAAGGCTAGAGCGTGAAGAAGAAAGCTTCATGCTTCAGCTCCATGACTTCTGAGGTCTCCATACTTGAAAAGCCTAATGTCATTGTCAGCCATTACAACTTCTTCTCTACCAGTTGAATTTAAGTGACAGTGCAGTGGCATTTGCCAGTGAGTCATATGGAAGTAGTATTTTTTTTCCCTTTTTCTTTGAAGAACAGGAATACACAATTCCCCTTCTTTCAGTCAACTGCATCACTTATTGAGAATCTTTGACATGGGAAATGACAAAAAAAAATGTTTTGAAACTCTAAATTCCTAACTTTATCTGACAGAAGTTTCAAACATTTAAAATAAATGAATATGATTAGAAGTGCTCCATAATGATGGTTGTATTTGCTTTTGGAGGTTACAGAGCGGCATCAGTATTTCAGTCGATTTCATCACCAGCTATAAAGTCTTAAGGGGACGATCAATATTTCAATTATTGCACCTTTAATGACATTCTGTTTGTATTTTTTGCTACTGTGTAAAACAACAGCTGCTTGATAGTTTTATTTAATAAAGAAAATTAAGACCTCAAGAGTAAGGGGTTCTTCTCCATCCTGTAGATCGCAATGTTCAACAATGTTCAGTTTCTTCTAGAAAAACTTAGAATCACTGGAAATAACTGTACAAAACGGATCATCATTTTATCAATGTTTTATTCATTTTTAATGTCACCAAGAAGCCTTAGCTTGTGTCCTAGATGGTAAAAAAAAAAAAAAACTCTTCACATGAGCTTAAAGATGATAATAAAGGAGAGGCAATGTTGGACTTTTTAGTGCACAAAAAGTGGTCGCCCAAATAAATAGAACCAAACTGGACTGTTTAAGGTCCATAAAATAGCAACCCCCTTTACAGTATCAACATTAAGTCGAAAAGTACATGACCACACCATCCAAAAAGCGTTAATTAAACTCCCTTAGTCATGGATGTATTGAGTATGGAGACAGTCAACATACCTCTAACATCAGGGGATGAGCCACGGCATCAGGTTTAATGACCGCCAGGGTGAGCTGCAGCACTTTGGACAGGCGGCGAGCTGTGAGCAACATTTTCTCCTGGAGGACGACGACGACAAAAAATAAGTTTACACACAGCTAACGACATGAACAGGACAGTAACAACAGTAAGAGGACAGTCAACGGACAGTCAGCTCACGACCAGCTGATCTGTGGGAGAAAGTCGTTTGACATGACACGAGCAGATTAAATAATATTACTTCTATAAACATTAAGCTTCTTCTCATTAATCAGTCAAGTAAACTGTGCTGTTAATGCTTTAAAATAAATCCTTCCATATTTATTTATAATACAAAAAATACATACATACCAACTTCTGTTATGACGGCTTTCGAATTTAAAGATCAGTTTGAAGAAGAAAGCGCCGCCATGTTGTCATTTTTGATTTACGATATCACGACCTCGATCCGTGTCTACAAACACTTGTCGTTACTGATTTCGTAACTTTAATGATTCACTATTTTATACGTTATTTCAAGGTTTGTGTGCAAATATTCGTTGAATGACATATCACACCATTTGGTCCGCTCCCAAATACAGTCCCCAGAAACTGATCCGACGTTGATTTTGTTCCTCTAACAAGGTGGCGTCGATTGGAAACACTCCACTGTTATCATCTTATTTACAAAAAATGGATAGACTTTTGTTTATTTTGTGTGGTTAAACTTTAATTTTAGCTTACACCAGTTTAAAGACTTGACTCTGTGGTGACCACAAATAGCCCAATTGTAACCTAAGTGCAGGAACCTGTTATTTTTGAGCTGCATTCAGCCAATTTCATTCATTCTTATCTGGTTTACGTGCTCATTTACTGTTTATTTTACACGTATTAACAGGTGAAACTGGGTACAATTGATCCTTTTGTGGATTTTGTGAACTTGAAGTACATGTCATATTTTGGGGAAAAAAACAAAACTAACTAGTAAAGTTTATGCTATATTATAAGTAATGAGGACAAAACCGTTTTATTCAGTATAATGGCAAAGGTCAGGGTGTTACAACTACTTTTGTTAAGAAGCACAATGAGAAATAAGTCAATATGGAAGCAATAGCTCTTGAGAATGAAGACCATTGCTTTCAGCAGTTTACATTTAAGTTATTTAAACTCCCATGAATAAGAGGGGAGCAGGTTAAGAATAAGGACATGCCAGTAATTTAGTCTACAGGTAGGATTCGAATTGAACAATGTATTATTTCACTGTAAATCTGTTCCCTGCAGCTCTTAATCAAGAATCAATCATTTTTATTACCTTAAAAGTCCTTTTTTATCGTTTGAAAAGTTCTTCTGTGGCAAACTGAAACTATATGGTAGGCCCGTTATTTCATGAATGGGTCTCAGTAATGGGTAAAGTAGCAACATTTGAGAAAATATCTTACAGTCTGATGAATAAGGTAAAGAATTATAATAATAAATGGGGAAAATTTCTGCAATTTCACTCATTACACAGGCTGTGACAGGCTCAGCTCCAGTATTTATTATTTTACATTTTATTATTATCATTGTTATTTTTTCAATGTTATTGTTATTATTACCTTTATACCTCTCCATTGTTAGTTTTGTGGTCTGTGCCAACCTTTTTTTCAATGAATTGTCCATACTTTTTAGGATTTCTTGAAAGGTATGGATGGGTAGGATAGGTATGTATGTAGGATGATGTGGTGGCGGTTTACAAGTGAGCACATAGACATTAAATGGACACTATTTAATTTTTTTTGTGCCCACCACTCTTTGTTTGTTTATGGTTGGGGTGGTTTTTTATGTTGTAAAAACAAATTTGAAATAAAAACTTCAGTCATAAAAAAATTAACTTTGAATACTAACAGTAGAAACATTATTTCAGTTACATGTAAAAAATTAAAAATTCTCAAAACGTCAGAATTTTTTTACCTTTAAAAGTAAACAGTCTTTTTCGTTATTGAGTTTTGACCAAACAGTCACAGCTTTACAGAAAGGGAAAGCCTGAGATCATGGGAGTATTACAGATGAATTGATGCTCTCGAGTAGCTCACATGACAGCGAGTAGTAGCAGCTCTATCGAGGGAGATTTTTTCTGTCTGTGGAATGTCACCAATGTGAGAGATCAGACGTACAGTTTGAGTTACAAACACAAAGCACATTCCAGCCATGCAAAATGACCGCACCCTCCAATAGACTGGGCTACATGTGTAATATATGTCTCTGTGTGTGTGTGTGTGTGTGTATGTCTGTGTGTGTGTGCATCCATGTGTGTGAGGTTTGACATTCAGAGAGAGAATAGGAGGCAAGAAAGGGGGGGATGGATGTCCCACATAGGTTTCTCCCACCTGCCCATGTCATGTGACTTGGGGTGACACCACAGCTGTTACCACCCATGAGGGGGATGGAGAGGGCGAGAGGAGGTGCTGGCTGGGTGAGGGGTTCAATGGAGTCATTCCCAAAGATATACCATAAAACATATGTGTGTCTACAGTTGATACAGACCGCTCAGTCCGTTTTAAAGTCTCAAAAAACTCAGATGCATTGCTAAGAAGAAACAACAAAGACCATTATATGAAAAAAAACGCCATCAAATTAAAGTACTGGTAAGTTTTATGTGTAAAAATAAAGCAGTCTCATCAGCTAAATTTGCTCAATTACAAAAATTAAAGTTTCTTTATTTTTTCAAAAACTTGCCACTAAAGTTTAAAGCTCCTGTGAGAAACTTTTGGTTTGTGTTTAAATTTTGACACCCCTGGTGGACAGAGCAATACTAAGCTCTCTTGTCCTTTACATGCTTTAACAGTGTCCTCTGAAACAGAATCTCATACTGCTGACTTTTGACAGTCAAATTCATTATTTATTGTGAATATTTAATATGGAAATTGTAAAAACTGAGCTGTTTCTGCAGCTGCTCAGCTGACACCTACCCCATCACAGCAGTTTCAGACATCAAAAAACAGGGTGTAGAAAACATGGATCTTGTCTTGAATGGTCTTCGCTGCTTTTAGGTATCATGAAAAAACATCTGTGAATTTTAGTCTTTCATAAATGTGGAAGAAACTCCTCATGGGAGCTTTAATTAAAAAAAAAAGCCAAAAACACCACAAAATTATACTTATGTATCAGTGTGAATACAGCATTTCACTGAAACTGGTCAGTCCTTGTGCTGACCTGAGGGTCAGGTCACTCCAGAGTGTCACACTTTCCATGTGAGACATCTTCATAAGAACAATAAATCATCATTGAAACCAGGAATTATTTTTTTGGAACTTCTCTAAATTATTTTACCCTGAAATTATTTGTACAGTTATTTAAAGCTACGGTGAGAAACTTTCATTTTTAGGGAATTTAACCCTTGTGGAGGTAAGACTACTTCTCTCTTTGCCAATCTTCTCCTGTGCTTGGATAAGTATGTTTACATGAAAAAAGTAATTCTGCTTTATTTTACAATTAAACTAAGAAATGCAAATGTTAAATGTAAGTTGTCTGTCATCCACCTGATGGCAGCGATTTCAAACATTAAACAGCTTCATGAATTAATCAAGTAATCTCTAAAATTCTGGTTTGCATTAACCAGTAAAGAAAATGCATCTGTCTTAGGGTGGCCATATTCCGAATCCCCAAAAAGAGGACACTACTATGCGGGACAGTCCCCAAAAAAGAGTACATGTCTGGGTAAAAGAGGGCATATAGTCACCCTATCTGTATGAATTTCAGTCTGTTTTACAACCAGCTAATAACTCCTCACTGGAACTTTAAGATGAATTGCTACAAGTAAAAAGGTCGATATCTTTTGAATTTGGCTGCTTTATTCTTAGAGCTCTAATGAGGAGATTTATGACATCCTTAGAGTAGACTAAAATGTATACAACTTTATATGTTGCAAAAAAGCAAAGAAGACCATAAGTGACATGGTTGATGATTTATAAATTGTATTTTAATGCCTGAAACTAGTACCAGGGGGTAGGTGTCAGCGAAGCAGCAAAAACCATCACTGTCTATAAAATTTCATTGTGAAGTATTCCCAAGAGTTGATAGATTTGACTGTCAAAAACCGGCAGGGTGGGATTTCTATCAGAGGACACTGTTTAAGCATGTAGAAGTTTATCACACAAGCTAAATAGGTCGCATTTTGAAAGCATTTCATGTGAATGGTTTTTTGCATGAAATGCAAAGTACTGACTCTACACTTTACATGTGAATGTACATAGGTTTCTCATTCATGGGCCAAATAGCTGGGTAGATGCACTTGGTTGTGTTTCTTTATATTTTATGATAAAAAGAAGAGAAGATAAATGTATGGAGATGATGGCCTGAGGGCAGCTTTGTTCATACAGACACTACATGTGGAGCAGAGTTTGACACATGTTGGTGGTGAGGGGGATCATGACTGCAGTTACTCACTGGTGCTACAAACAGAAGCTCATTGTTTTCTCTGAACCCACAGAGCTGACTGAGCATATGCAGGGAAATGAGGATAATGACGAGAGCAACGAATGTTAGAAAGTAATCCAGCTCTCAGTGAATTGTGTGTCATCATACAGTGGACTGTGACTCATGGAGAAACAGCAGTGTGGCCTGTGACAACCTGTTACTGACTAATGTTTGTTTTGACTGTAATTTTTTTTTAAAATATCTATAAGGCCTACAAACTCAAGACCATAAACAAAAAGTCAGATAGTTCTTTTAATTCATAATGCCTGACTCTTATATTAAACATCCTCAACTGGGCGGCTGATTCAGCTGACAGCCCCTCTGCCTCCATGACCCCCCCTCCAACATCTCTGTTTTATCTGCTGTTGCTGCTGCTGCTGTTTCTGCTGCTGCCGCTGACTCTCCTGCAGTTGTCATCCCCTTTTGGTGGGAGTCGGGCAGCTGACTGACGACCCCCACAGGCCCCTGGGTGTCCACAGGCTCCTCCACATTCATTCATCCATCAGGAGCCACAGTAAAGACAGGATCATGGAGAGGTATTTTCCATGCACTGCAGCTTAAGGGGGGGCATTTACCTGTGATGTTGGACAATCTTATGAAGAATGGAGGAAGGTTGGAGCCATGGGACATAAAACCCATTAATCACGTACCAACAATGTATCATTGGTCTCTGTTTGTCACCTTATGGCATAGAAAAGGTATCATGAAGGTTGTAAGGGTTACTGAACTAATAGATTTGGATTTGCAATTATAAGACCTGAAAATGTGATACAGTTTCTTTTGCCCAACCCTGACAAACCTGGTAGGATGGAGACCTACAGGCAGGGAGATCAATAGAGATCTATATCCATAAACAGTCCCAGAAGTACTCTTCGATATGTTAACTTTATTTTTCTAAGGGACGTCAGTATGGTACTAGACAGGCATCAGAGGGTAGGCTCCGGCTACCTCCATGCAGAACAGATGCAATAAAAAGAATGTTTCACTACGAAGCAATGATGGCGTGGAATTTATTACCTAACTTTTTAATTTTGGACATTAAGTTGCTTTAACAAACAATTAAAGGTGTATTTGTTTACATATGGAGTACCATGAATGAGTTTAAGTTCAGTTCTTCTCTCTGATGGATTAAGTATTCTTGTTATACCTAAGATCATTTCTGTTTTTCTTTTTTGTCTCTTCACTTTTCTTTCTTCATCTTATTTATGTATTGGTTTATTTTTTAACAAGCAAGAGAGAATAAGAGCTACTGTATGAACGAAGTGTAGAATGAGTGTTATGTCAGTGTAATGTCTGTAAGTATATGTCTAAGTTCAAAATGGAAAATGAAAAAGAAGATAAGGACCCCAGGAAGAATAGTTATTAAATAAGATAGGACATTTTTCTGTATAAAATCTACTTTTCCATTTTGCAACATCACATTACACTCCTCAAATAGTTCCCTTAGAATAGTTTGGCTGTGAAACAGTGACTTACTGTTAATGCTGTAAGGAGTTTTCAAATAAAACATACTATTTTAATATCAAACATCCTAATCTACCAAAAGACAGTGATCAGAGAATTCCCCCCATCCACTGTATATCATATTGTTTATTTCACATCATATCCAAAAACATTAAAGTACTGTAAAATATTGTAAAGTATTAAGTATCACCTCCTCATATAATGGTATATTGTATCACATCATATTGTTTGGTATCACTTCATTTCATCATGTTATTATTTTATTGCAGTGGTGCTTTGATTTGGAGCTACCACCTATAACCGAGCAGACTCAGCTCATCATATTGATTTGATGGGGAACCACACCACAAAGCTAGTAGAGCAGTATTTTAGGTTGTTCAAATCGCCAGAGATCTGTGGTCCAGATCTACAGGGAGGCACTGGGTTGGTACGTTGCAACCAGTCATGCCTTACTCTCCCTCGGGGACAATAATGTTTCGCATGCAGGACCTGAATTAAATAGGGACGGCAACTGGAAATCCTGAGAAGTGCAAATGCTTTGCTTTCTCTTGGGGTCACTGGACAGCAGGGAGTATTAAAATGATCTCAAAGCAACTGCGCACCAAAACCACACACTTTGTAAAAGTATTGTGAAACAGTGTTATCCCCACAGCCCTTATAATGAGGACTCCTTATTATCCTTTTTACAGTCAAATCTATCATTTACAGTGGAACACCCAGCCCCTCGAACCAGTTTCTGGCATTAAAAATGTCTATAAAATCATCAATCTTGTTGCTGATGGTCTTGTTTACTTTTGGTTATTATTAAAGGCACGAGTATAAATTTCAGCTGTTTTCATAAACATGAAACACTTATCACAGGAGCTTTAATATGGACTGAAATGCAGCTTTGAAAATGCAAAAAAAAAAAAGTTAAAAAATTATCAAACCATGAATTTGTTCAAAATTTTACAGAACTTTTCACATTGTTTAATGTTCTGTTCTCTCATACGTTACATCCTCTGATTTCAAACATATCACACCTGAATACTCTGTATTTTGCGCTCTGTTCCCACATGTTTGGTCTAACCTGTCACCCGGTCACAGAGAGGACGCTTCACCCTCACACACTTCACACAGGGCCAATTAGCAGGGACACAGGCCCCAGTTTGACACCCAGGATCCTTTCATGTCCTGATTGTTTGGTTGGTGAGAAAAGTTTGGCATGTGTTTCCTGTCATCACACCTTTTGTGTTTTTAAGTAACAGATCTGAGGACAATGAGGGTGCCGGGTTTACCGAAATCTGTATGACTGAAACTTTGATGTGTTTGTGTGACCACCTTTTGTTTCAGTCTCAGTTCTTCTGAAAATTTTCTGCCTTTATTTACTTATCTTGAGAGATAGAATAAGAACTTGTTTCTCTCTTCATTCTCAGATCTAATTGACCTCAAAGTATCTGCAGTTATCCCCTCTGTGGATCACAGGAGTGAGCTGCCTTCACCTCTCCCTCACCTGTTCCCTCTTTTACTCTAAATGCTGCTGACCTTTGACCTTTCTGCTCCATTGCTCCACCACACGGGACCAGCTCTCCCTGCAACAGCTGTGTCAACCTCTAGCCGGGCAACTGGTGTGCCCAGGAAAGGACGGACAGCGGCATTAATGTGGGAGCACATAATGAGTCAGCAGCATGGGGCTATTAAATCTCTGTCAGGATCAAGCAGATCACTCTTCCATGTTGGTTTGTCATTGAAGCATCAGGATACTTTGTTTCAGTATTTTGTCCATGTTTTAAATCTATGCCCTTCTATGTAACCCGAATCTACTTGCATGTTCTGTATTTAAAGGGAAAATACATAAAATCTTTCAATCAGCAGTGATTTGCATTTTCATTTATCAACACTTCTGCCTCAATTTTCTGACACTTAAATTGCAAAATCAATTTAAAGATTATGTCTAAAAATTAAGATCTAATCACGTCCAAACATTTTAAAAGTTTATTTGGTGTCAAAATTCAAGTTACATATGAAGTTTACTCTCTACTTCCTGCATAAACATTCCTCCTGAGCGCAGATCTTAATCCGCCTGGTTGTCCCGTCTTCTGCATGTGCACGACCTGATCTGGTGTCAGCTGCAGGTTTATTTATACCAATAGAAATCCATGCTATCCACGGCAGGAGGAACTGCTCTGGGGTTAGTCAGGCTAACTCCTACCTGCTGTCCCCAGGGTAATAATTTCCTCCTGCCAAGTAAAGTGTGTTGTGACCTCCCCAGAAGCAGTACTGGTACATTGGCATCAGGGTTAGAGAGCTTTGACAGTGGGGGGAACAAAGTGATTAGCAAACCGGGGCCCCAGTATGTGAACACGGGTTAAAAATAACCTCACTGACCCAATTTGTAGAAAACATGCACTGCAGCTGCAGAGCTCCTGTGCTGTCATCTTCACTTTTTGGCTCAGCGATTGTTCAAACAAGATGAATCTGAAATCTTGGATTTTTTCACACTGAAATAAAAGCTATGAATCAGTTGGATGTCAGGTTGTTTTAAATGCTGCAAATTTATGTTATTTTATTTTGTTTTTATTTTATTATTTTGTTCAGGGGTTTTGATCGTTTCTTTGTACCATAGAGATCGAGCTTGGTTCACAGATGTTCCATGTTTTAATGATACATAGAAATCAGTGAGCTGTAGATATTTCACTTCTTCAATTCTGTGAGAAAAAATTATCAAACCCGAAAATATTATTTACAGTAGAATTTTTCCACTAATCCTGAGCTTTCCAACACACACTTAAACATCAAGATTTTGTCTAAATATGTAATCAGCCCATGAAAAAAAACCTAGGTTTAGAAAACAGGATTGTTGAATTTCTTTCTGGGCCAATTAAAGAGTCATGAATATCCCTAATGTGTGCAATAGTCCAGAAGTCTAGTATTATTCATATTGAATTGTCCTGTTTAATCTCATATGCCGTGTCATTAAATATGGGACTATGTCTTATCCTATTTAAGTGTGTGTCATATCAGACCATATTGAACCATTTTGTATCTGAACATGAACTCTATCATACCAATTTTTGACAAAGTGTAGTTCTTGTCATATTGTATTTTAATGTCTCATATTGTCTCATATTGAATCATGTCCTATCATATTGTTACATATCCTATTTTATCATTGAATCGAACCATACTGTAACGTACTATTGCACATCTAAATGTATTGTATCAAATTGTATCGTATTGTATCACTGTACCATGTATATCATATTGTATGGTATCATTTCATATCTTATTGTGTTGTGCTGTCTTATGTGGTTATGTGTTGTATCCATAGACTGTATATAGAATGGATGCTTCTGCCTCCTCGCTGGATGAAGCCACCCCGAGAACAGCACCCTCTGGTGACGGACTGCAGTATAGGTCATAAATCCCGCCTGCCCCAGCAATCCCTATGGAGCTGTGGACAAACTTTAGAAATTTGTTACTCAGAATATAAATTTTTCTCCTCCCTGTTTGCAATGTTGACATGTAGTTACTGTAAGACTGGTTTGTGTTTAAGTCCTCTTTTTTTCTGTGCAGCTCCATTTTTAAAAGTTATTAGGAGGTTCATGTTTTCTATGATTGATACTTAACACAGCCTACAGGCGTACAAAGATTGCGTAGCTCAGCCAGGTCTACGCTGTTTGAGCAGAGTGTCATCACAGTGACTCTCCCACCGAATGCGTACGATGCTACTGCGCGAGTGATGGTGCCAGGAAGTCGAGAAAATCCCAGAAATACAGAGAGCAAATTGGCTTTAAATTCGTATAATGACGAGTTGTCCATAGTAAATACAATCTATGGTTGTATCTCATGCCTTACTTTCAAACAGAATTGTGTCATTTTACATTGTTTCTTTTCCTGTCTTGTCATTTTGTATTTATTTCTTTATATTTTGTGATATTATCTATTATATGAATTTCTAAGATTCCCCACTGTATTATGTGTCATATTGTGTTATATTTGCTTATTGTTCGTTTCTTGCATATTGTTTGATGTTAAGTATCATGTATTGTATCTTATTGTATCATACTGTTTCATGGCATATTGTATTGAATCCCTATCGTGTTATATCCCATCAATGTGTATTATATTGAACGGTTGTGTATTGAATCGTCATTTATGAGATCTCATCAAAACAAGTGAAACTCAGCCTTGATTCAGATGAATCATTTTTCCTCAGTATGAGAACCATAAAAGGTTTTATTGGCTCTGTCAGATCTATAAATGATCACCAAGCTGGTGATTGAGGCTCATATCAGTGAAACAGTAAGAGGGGTTGACAGATGAAAGAAGAATCACACAGTAAGATGAGATCTTTTGCGTGATGCAGGCCACATGATGAAAAGGGAGCAGATGATTAGAGGAGACACCCCTCATCTGATCCGTTGGTTGGCTGATCCTCAGTATTTGACGGCGATCAGCTGCACGGAGGAACAGCAGGATTATGATTTGTGTCTTAACCATTGTGTCCGGTGTGACTGACCAAAGAATCCACTTGACAACAAAAGTCATCTGATATTCTCAGCACCCTGATATATTTGGCCGGGCCTTGGCGCATAGCTGACATTAGTGGAAATGTTGTATTTGTGATACACCCTGGCTTTGGGCCATGGGAAATATCGAACAACTGTCCAATTTAAACAACATCCTGTGTGCTGGGAGAGAAAAAAACGGGAGCTACAAAGATGCGATGGGGAGGCTATTTGTGGACGGCGAGTGCCTCGAAAATAGCGAGACTATTAGGTTTCAATATAAGCCCCCCTCTCTGAGCTGGAGCTTTCTGTGAATGAGGCCCGGGTTCCTATCACACCCAACCCTGCGCTGATTTTAGAACACAGGTGTTGACCTTAGCGGAGCGGCTTGTGCTTGCAGCAGAGGAAAATGAACCCCTGAGCTCGAGCCTCTACAGTATTGGTCACTGTGTGGTCGCACAGATGCTCCAAAACAGTCATATAAGGATCTACAGAACCTTTATGATCACTGGGAAGATAATATTAGCCATAAAATGAAAGAAATCTGTCACTTGGAGGTTAAATTGCACATGAGAAGTAGTTTATAAACTGCAAATCCCAACTTCATACTTGCAGCTTATATTTGATCAATTCTGTTGGATTTTCCTTCCACAGCAGCTCAGATCCAGCTCCTGTTGTTACATGAGTGTCATGGCGGCAGGCTGGTCACCTTGTGGCTGCCGCAGAGTTTATTGCCCAGGTTTTATAGGGCCACAGGAACACCCATATAACATTTTCACACTCCTCACATATCATTGACTGAGCTTCATTAACAGAGGTTTACATTACAGGTGACAGATTGATTCTTTTGGGCTTTCTTCCAAAAGAAATCACCTGAGGACATCCGAACACCACATGATCGTGGTGCATGTCAAAGGCTGCTCAATGGACCCTTTCCCTACATTATGATTGGTACAATGGCACTAAAGTGAGGCGCAGAAACCAAACTAGGATGAAACTCAACCTTGTCTTCAGCTGTGGCTCGTGGCCTGCCGTACTTCTCTGACTGTACCCCCAAACCCCAATAAAACCCGCCCACCCTGCAGTTGCTTCCTTGTTCCCCTGTATCCTTCTCTTTCCCCCCAATTATTTTTTTCCTCTCCCAGGAGCAGCCATTGACATTCAGTGTAAAATAGAGGCAGGGTGGGGTTGTTGGGGGGGAGGGGGGGTTGAACTGAGGAACTGCAGGGGTGTAGGGTGTCTCAAGCCCAGTGTGAACAGCTGAGAGGTGTGATTTCACAGGCTGGCTCCCCCCTGTCAGGGCCCTGATTGGGCCGGACAGGAGGCGCAGGAGAGGCCCGGGCTTCTAAAGGACACCAACAGGTGGGAGGCCGCTTTGGAGGGGGGCGCTCCTGGGGCGGGATAGAAAAGGCCGATCTGCAAGGCCTGCTGTGGGCACAATCCACCGGGTCAGATACGGAGAAGGACGGTCGATCGCAGGCAGGAGGGCTGAGGTGGAGAGAGGAGAGGGGCAGGAGGGAGTTAGAGAGGGTTTTAGGAGGGAGAGGGTTGAGTTTGAGCTTTTTAAAGGGCAACTTCACAGAAAATATGTTTAGATGATTTGAGATTTAAGTATTTCTTTATTGTATTTTTGGTGATGTGTCTTTAAACATTCCTCTTTTGGACACTTCACTTTTTTAGAAAATTAATGCTAATATTTCACACTAGGCCTTATATTGACAGGGTTTACTCTCAGGCATGTTCTTCTACTTATTGTCTTGATTTTCACCACGATGTGTGTAAATCAGGCGTGGAACCAGTTGTTGAGTGTTTCTGCTAGTTTTACGACAGATTGGGGCCACAGTGAAGGAGCCTGACACTTCCGACAGGTGAGGGGGGGGGGGGCTGAGGTGCGATACAGGAAAGAATCAGGATCACTTTATTGATCTGGCATGTGTCTCTCACAGCTTTATCAAAGTGGAGGGGTTAGCCTTTTTCAAGACCATTTGGTTGACAGAGCAGGGATTAGATTTATCAGGGAAGTCAGAGCAGCAGATCTCAGTGTGGCCTCCAGCTCACAGGACAACACAAGAGAAGACACAACAGAGAAGAAGGTGAGTTAAGAGTTTATTTGTCACTTTCTCGTTGTCTTTGAGAAGATTTTCACACAGCTGTTGCTATCAGAAGGTGCTTTGGGAAGAGATGTGACCTTAGGGTGCTTGAAGTAAGAATCTTCAACATGAGAGAGCTCAGCATCATCATATTGAAACATCTATAGGGCCATATTTGCATTTTTTTTAGATGTGTTCATCAGAGACTGACAGGGTTTCTGATGTCTTTACCTCCCATAATACTTTTTAAAGCTTTTAGAAAGCAAAATCAGAAAAATTAGCTTCTTTGTAACTAAATTTTTCCACTTTATCGAGCAAAACTTCTGCTTTAAGTTTTTGCCGCCATCCTTTTTCTGCCCGGTGTCACAGTTAACCATTGTGAAGCCGGGTTGTTCCTGCCTCTCTGCATCTGTGTGACTATGAAAGGCTGCTTTGTGTCCTGCTTTGAGCGGTACATCCAGTTGTTGCCCCTTGTGAGGACATGCTTCCTTATATCCCCATATTAATACACCACTTATGGAATGTAAGGAAGTGTGTGGTTTCAAGGGGACCAGAGCATCAAGCGCACCAGGAAGACCAACACGCACTTATATTTTGTTTAGTGTTGTTTTTTTCCTGTTGTTGATTTTATTTTCATGCGGCACAGTTGCCTTTGTCTGTTTTATGAGATGGGAGGGGGAGGTCAGGGTTCATAAGTGTATATATGTGTGTGTGTGTGTGTCAGGACAACAGGTGAAAGGCCCCCGCTCCCTCTCCTTCAGCTCAGGCACGTGTGCAGTTTAGCGTTACTCCCTGGGACGCTCATCAGCTCTCAGGGACTTCTTGAAAAAATTCCTGCCCTGCCCCACCACCCCACCGGCTGACAGTGAAGGGGGATTGACAGAGCACAGCTGTCACCCATTATAGCACCCACAGGACCCTCAAAAAGGAAGAGGAGAGGGGAGGGGAGGGGAAGGGAGGGAGGGGAGCTGTCAGTGAGGGTGAAGGTTTCGCTCCTGTAAGGCCGGATTTGGACGAAGTAGGGCGATGTCACCGGCTGTCAGGGTTCCCAGGTCTCTAAATAGGAACTCTCTGCTCGGTAACATGGCGACGCTCGCTGCTATGCTGTAACTATGCAGAGTATGTCGTGAGTGAGTCACTGATGGTATTTCTCCCTCTGTGTTTCATCAGGTAAGGCTGAGGAGGACATGGCTGCCATGCTGACTGCTCCAGAAGATGATGTCTGACTTCTATTTTCACTCCTTCTCCTCTATCAGTTCCTTCTTTTTCCTTCTCCCTCTTATACTCTTCTACATCCTCTTTCTCCTCTTTCTCTTTCCAGCTCTTTTCCTCTTTCTTTGTCTCGCTGATGCAACACGCCTTGCTGTGGCTGGTCAAACGGAACCAAGTCAGGTGTTTCTGTGAGGTTTGGTCCCCTTCAACCAGCTACTGCGTCGTGAATTCAGTCAGCAGACACCAGCGTGGAAGCAAAGACACAGAGGGCACTGTGCTGGAAATGCTGCTTCTTTTACAGGTGTCAGCCTACTCATAATGATAAATAATCCAACCTCTTTACCAGCTCAGTGATGATTGTTTTACATGTGGACATGCATTTTGTCAGTCTGAATAAGCAAATAAAGAATTGTGGCTAATAAGAGTCAGATTTCATTTTACGGGCTTGTTTTATATACTACTTCTGAGTGGTTTTGTTATTTTATAATACACAACTGAACCAGCTATATCTAAGTATTATTCTGATTATAGTATGCTGTCATTATGTGTGGCTTAAAGCTGGTTATAACAGTTTGCATTGCATTATATTGAAATATGTTTCGTACGCTGATGACACCATCATGAGAATGTTATCACTTCAGAGATGGATCACTTAAAAATATGCTTTGACAAAATAAATCATCACGATATTGTAATTAAAAAATAACAAGAATTGAGAGAAAATACTTTGACCACAGGGGGCACCAAAACTGACACGAACATAACGTTCCTCACAGCAGTTTTAAGTCAGGAGGTCAGTAAATCTTCAAAACTGATACATTATTCAGAAAAACATGGGCTAGCTTACAAATTTGTGAAGAAATGGCAGCAGGTTTGGCTCAGACCCTCTGACTGATATCACTAAAAATATGAAAAAAATTAACCTATGTCAATTTTAAATGGCGCATATGTGACATAACAGTTCACTGCAGAGGACACATGGGGTTTAGAGGTGATCCATTCTAAAACCATTAGCCTTATATGATTCAACATTCTCTCCATTCAAGAGCCTATAAGACTGGGGATGGAGAGTCACTGACAAATGAATGATGTATGACGTTGGGAGTCTAACATCACATTAAAAATAAAAGTATAAATATGGATGATATAACAGGCTCCTGAGGTAAACATGAGTAACTGTGTCCACTGACTAAGGCCAGACTTTCTAGGTTGGCCAAACTGGGGCACAACTTTGGCTGGGGTAGGCAGGCATGGGAGACACTATTGGACCTACCCCAAACCACATCCACATAGGCTATCTATATTAAAAAAACATTGTAGTAATTCAAATATAATTTTCTATAATCTACACTGTTAAAAGTAACTCAGCTGAGGCGGAACATTTTAATCTCCCGAATTTAATTCTGTGAGACAGGACCCAAAAAGAAGGTGTTTGCTTAAAATCAACATTTATACCACCAGTAAAATCAATATTTCACATTAAAATGCATACATAATTTCAACGGTTTTCTCCCCTGGTGATGCAAATAACCATTCATGGTTTGAAACTCAAGGGTGGCCAATTAGGTTTTGGGGGGTTGCCCCAGGTCACCCCCGTTGATCACTACTTACTGTCAGTGTTTAGAGCCAAAAAAAATGTAATCAAACCTGGGCTGATATTACATGCAACACAAAACTGAAATTACAGCGCATTTAGAACAGTGTTAAATTTTAAGAAATATACTGTAATTCTCTCTACATATATTTTCCTCTTCTGATGTGATGGCATTACAGCGTCCCTCCACTAGGGGGAGGTGCCCATTTTCAGGGGTAGTAGTTTCTACACCAGCGGTCGGAAGTGAAGCGGCAGCGTAAACATGGCTGACAGTGGAGACACAGGTGAGTTTGAGAATATGCAACAGCTGGACTTTACAGCTATTTACTTAAATTTTCGAAGTCTTTACGATACCTTAGAGAAAACATGTCCTCCTCGTATTATCGGCGCTTTTTTGGTCCCCGAGTCTGGCTTGTAGCGATGTTATTTCCCTCATGCGGATGATGCAAATGTTAGTAATGCAGGCAGATGAACGGGACCTTATTGCATCATCTTTACTTGTAGTTTTTAAATGAGCAAAACGATAAATGCAGCTGTTTTGAGTTGTCTCTATGCTGAGCTGATGTTGTCAGCCTATTAGCTCTTTGACTGGTTTGTTATCATGAAGGAAATCAGCAAGTCTTAATGTTATATCTCACCTGGACTAAAGGGGTGCGGACTAAGTAAAGGCTGATTTTGTTCAACACTGATGTGATCATATCATCTCCTTTTGGTTGTTTTACAGAGGGAGCCGGCAAGAACGATGAAATTGAAAGAGCAAAGGTCAGCTGTTTTGTTTAAAGTTGTCACAAGCACACATATTGATTAATAAATTAAGGTTGGCAACCCATCAAAGAGCCCATAACCACCATAACAGTCACTCTAACAATACATAAACTCCCATTTGAGAGACAATGTGACTATAGAGTTCAAATGTATGATTTCTGCATCTTTCAGAGCCCCTCTCCACTCCCCTTGTTGATTTCCCTCTCTCTTTCTACCAGACTGAAGGTAAAGAACTGACCAAAGAAGAGAAGCAGCGGCTGAGGAAGGAAAAGAAACAGCAGAAGAAGAACAAAGAGAAAAAAGAGGAAAAGGCTTCTCAGGAAGGAGGGAAAGAAAAGAAGCATGTCAGCTCAGAGTCTCCAGCCTCCCAGCCCACAACACAAACCCAAACACAGAAAGGTGAATATCATGCAGACACGGTTGTGTTTTTTGTTTTTGCGTGCTCCTTCAGCTGTGATAACTCTGGTGATTTTTTGTCACAGCTCCTTCAGCAGTGCCTGCTCAAGTTCCTGTGCCTGCATCAGAAACACCCGCACCGGCAGAAAAGCCTGCTAAGAGTAAAGCAGAGTTAAAAGCTGAGCGGAGAGCCCGCCAAGAGGCTGAGAGGTCCTCCAAACAGGGCAAGAAGGGGGAGGCCTCACAGCAGGCTGCCACGGGGAAACCTAAAGCCCCGCCTAGTGAGCTGCAGCCAGGTAATGTTGTAGCCAAGATCATCATCATACAAACAGTCCTAAAAGATACATCATGCATAGTGGAGAAGGTGAAACCTTGTTTTGTGTTTTTAGTGGTTAAGAGACTCCCAGAGCATGTCCAGGCTGATAACCCAGAGGTCTTAAAGAAACTGGCAAAAAAACTTGAAAGACAACAGGTAAGTGACGTCATGTGTCATCCCCAAAACCAAAGAACATGATAAGCTTCAAGTCTAACATTGTGAGCACCTTATATTTTTTTAAATTAACTTAAATCTTGAACATAACTGTTAACTTATTAGAAACAGCTTGATCTAAGGAAAGTAAATATAAGTTAGGAATTAAGGGACGCTGAGGAATTTTGGATATGACATAGACTGATACGTGATTGTCTGAGTCTTGACATTTTCATCATACACCTAATGCAGATATTTATCCGTATAATATGTGTAATCTGTCAATATTGCATGTGCTTTCACCCAACTTTTCTTTCAGACACCTGAGTTCAATATTGCAACAGAAGTTAAGGTCTAATTTTCTTCAAAGTGTGCCTTTTACTTTGGTGGTCTTGTATTTTATTTGCTAACTTTTGAATGTAGCTGTAACACCACACTGTAGTTCAGGATTGACACTTGTTGCTCAGTCCAGTGAGGCAGAGATGGTTTGTCAGTGGGCTGTGTGTTTTGGGGTTGTTTCTTTTTTCTTTGTTTTTACACTGAGCTGTTTGCTGTGCAGATTTCAGTTTGAATTTCCTACTGTGCTGTTAGTGTAGGACGATGTCAATTCTTAGTGTTAAAGTCTCTGTGCCTTTGTGTCATAGAAATACTGAATCACTTTGTGTTACTTGGATCTGATGGAAATCAAACATCCTTTATTCCAGATCCCTCTTCGCTCAGACTATGGCTACAAAGTCAGCCTGTTTTCTCACCTCCACCAGTACAGTCGCAAAGCACCTCTAACACAGCAACTCGGGTAACCTGAAAACGTACCATTTCTGACAATATTGTATTTGTGTTGGGGAACAGAAGTTTTAATGGTGTGGTTTGTCAGCACTGGTTGTAAATAGGTTGTTTTTTCTCTGTTGCAGCATTCCCTCCACAGTGATTCATCCTGCTATCGTTCGGCTGGGTCTCCAGTATTCACAGGGAATCGTTGCAGGATCCAACGCTCGCTCTGTCGCCCTGCTTCATGCCTTCAAACAGGTACAGAGCACAGACAAGTCCAGGCTGAAAGTCTCACAGTCTTGATGTCCTCCTCTCTACTCCTCTCAAAAATTCTTTTTCCACCCAGCCTTGATTCAAAACTCCTAACTCTTTGTTTTAGTCTCTTGTATTATTCAATTTACAACTCCAATACCTCAACACAGTTAATAAAAACTGAATTTGAAGCCATGGTTTTGTAATGCATTCAACATGTAGTTTACCCTGGAAAAAAAGCATTACTTGGATGGCAGCATATGTAGCTCCAAAAGCTTTAGTGTTTGGTACTAATGTTGCTTTCCCAGATGTGTGAACTAGCCATGTAATGGGCACTTATACATCTTTATGTCATCAGTGATGCCGGCTTTTGAAGTGTGCACACCGACAACAAGTGGAGTGATCTCCTCTGTCAAGTGTGAGGAATATGGCATCCATAATTTACAAAGAGAGTGTCAAAATTTGTCTTGTCAGACGTCGGGAAGTTCTTTATCATGGACTCATCTTGGAAAAGTTGTTTGCGTATTATAATACTGTGATTTTTTACACTCAGGAGCACCAACATTTTACACAGCATCCCAAATTAGAGGACATCACATTCAGAGTGACTGTCTTCACTATTTTATTGAGACTGGTACAGTTTTTAAATATCATATTTTTGCTGTCTTATCTTCATCCAAGCAAATGCACTTACTATGAATTAACTCCACTCCATTAATGAAGGCAGTTTTTCAAAGTTACAGGAGAGCATTTTCAGGCTCCTTAGGTGCTTTAGACTCAAGAAAATCCTTCAGGCTCCTCATGGTCCATCAGCTCTGTGAGTGTTTGTTATTAAGCCTGCAATGAAGTTCAGCTCTCAACCGAGCATAAAGCAATGCAGCTAAGAAGCTCGGTCAGCTGCTGCCGCTCAGTGCCAATTTTCAGCAGCAGCCAGCAGTTCCTCTATAATGACATCCAAACTGTCCTCTTGTTAGTTAATCTGTCATTAATTCTTCATTATGGAGAAATTAATTTTGCACCAAGTTAAAACAAACAGCACAAGTAATGTATAAAGCAAGAAATAATCTACTGCCAAATACAATCTGGAAAATGTTTACAGAAAGGGAGGGAAAACTTTCTTCATATTGAGCTGCGGGGGGACTTTATGGAGATAAAACAAAGTACAAATAGCAATCTGTTCAAAATAAGGTACAAAAACTGTTTATGAACAAGTGTTTGGAAGAGGAAGTGTGTCGTGGATGAGAACGAAGGGGTAATTAAATAAATAAACCATAAAAACTATGTTGAAATTAATTAGTATTTTGCTATACAGTGTATGGATATTGGATATAGATATAATATTTATTTGTATGGGCAGTTATGCATTATGTATATATAGGGGTGAAAGAAAAAAATTGATACAGCATAGTGTCACAATATTTTGTGTGGTGATATATCATATCGTCTCATTTACTAAGTATAAATTTTTTTTTCAAATTAATTGCTAATATGAAGTCAAATATATCATAATGGAAAAAAAAAACAACTGTTTGTTCAGTGAGGTTGGCAGAGCTGATGTCAGAGCAGGAGAAAGTGCATCAAATATATATAAGATTTGCAAGATGTGCTACATGAAAATAAAATACAGCGTAAATAAGACAAACATAAAGGAAAGACAAATGCTAAATTAGCTAAAGAGTTGAAAAAATTGTATGAATCGCAATATATTGTGTCACAATACTCACTGCATTGCAAAATGTTAAAAATCGCAGTAATATCGTATTGTGGCAAGTATCATGATAATATTGTATCGTCATTGGTGGGCCACCAGTGCCCCCCCCCGGAATATGTTTCTATAGATGTTTAAGTAGCATATGTATATTATTTCAATATTGATTTTTCTGTTAGATACACATGTGTATGTATATATATTTATCTATCTGTGTGTGTCTGTGTGTAATATAGAGTCTGTTGATAAACACATGTTTTGTAGTATGCATATGTACAATATATTGCATTGACAGCAGAATTTAATTTTTTTATAAAACCCATGAGAAAATAGTCATAAGGGGTAGGAATTCAAAAAGTATTTACTTCTTCCCACACCTTTTCAAACATTTATAATTACTTCATTTCGTTCTTTCTTTCTATATTTCTTTGCATACATGTTTGAAATAAATAAAATTAATTGATTCATTTAATACTTGTTGTTTCTTATTTCTCAGGTAATAAGGGACTACTCTACACCTCCAAATGAAGAGCTATCCAGAGACTTGGTTAACAAGTTAAAACCTTATATCAGGTACAAGACTTATTATAAGTTTTTACTCTGTTCAACTCAACTATTGTCTCTTCTTCCTAAATGTCTTATGATGTCAATGCAAAAGTGAACTCTTTATTTGACATTGTAACAGAAAAATGGTGTCTCTTGTTTATTTCCTGTGCAGTTTTTTGAATCAATGTCGCCCCCTGTCAGCTAGCATGGGTAACGCAATTAAATACATCAAAAAAGAAATCTCCAATATTTCCAGTCAATGCAAAGAAGAAGATGTAAGTGTCACACCATGTTCTTTCACAATTTATTCAGAAGTCATCATTTCAAAAGATTTAATTTCACGTTTTTTAGTATCAGCTTCATCCTTTTGTTCTCCTTTTCTCTGTTTAGGCAAAAAGCAAGCTGCTGAACTGTATCGATTGCTACATCAATGAGAAGATCACCCTTGCTGCTAAAGCTATTGCCAAGTACTCCATCGAAAAGATCAGTGATGGGGATGTCATCCTAGTCTACGGATGGTAAGGAAAAGTCTGATTTAAATCTCACATCTCTGTCACTAGTTTGTAACCCATTGACATGTGAAGGAAATGCAGCCCTTGCAATTCCGTGTCCCACTTTCAACTGCTCCTGCCACATTTACTTCCTTTTTTTAGTCTCCCATTGTCTTTCTGTTGTCTCTAGGCCTAAGGGAAAGGGTGACTGTGCCTTTGCTGGAATAGCTGACCTTTTACAATAAAGTGCTCCCCCTCTAGCCTTTTTGAAGTCTAGACCAGTGGTGCTTAACCTTGTCCTACTCAGGAGCCACACTGACCAAATACAGTTTGACAAAAGCAACAGCCAAAGTCACCTCTTTCTAACCCCAACATGACTCACATTTGAGAAAAGGGAGAGCAGTTGCAGATTAATAGGGAGTGAAAAGCAAATCACAGCTGATAACAGAAGTCAGAAGTACAGTGTGACACAATTTCTATTAGTAAGTCCGTAACAGTGTGATACTGATTATTTTGCACACAATCACACTCTATAAACAGCAGGTCGTCTTCCTCTTTTGTCTGTGATGCTTCCCTTCCTCTTTAATGGAGAACAGACTTTCACTTCTACTCCAGCCAGGGTTTGTATTTCACAGTAGAAGAGAAGGAATAATAGTGAACTTTACTTCACTCAGAGCGATTTCTGGCACTCTTGCAGGATTTGTAGTTGGGCTCTGCTGTAAATGGTGATCCAAAAGTTCTCTCTGTGTGGCAGACTCAGTCAGTTTTGGTGGTTAAATTTTATTTTTCGGAGAGAGCAGAGAAAGTTGTTGATGACTGAATGTGGCTGGAAACACTCTGATGGTGCTGCTTGCAAGACTCAAGTCTAGGGTTGTTTGGTAGATGCCCAGAGGTCCATCCTTATTTGTTTTTTTGAAGTCGGACATGAAGCAGACTACATGTTCTCGCAAAGTTGGGGAATACCTCAAATCTTTTTTACTATGCGGCAGAGCACGCACAATGCAAAAAGTTACAAACCTCGAGTGGAGCAAGGAGCCTGTGGCGCCTGTGCAGCTGAAACAGCTGACCATTCACTCTGCTTTCTCTAGTGCAACGCCTTACGACCTCAAAGAGACACAAAGACCTCACAGATGCAGTAGCTTACTGTACTACAAAAGACATGCTTCAATAAGCACTGTTAAATTTCATTTAGGAGTAACAGGGAACATTTAAGATTGAAAAGTGATTATTTTATATCATGATATATATCGACTGATAGGAAAAAAATATATTGTGATAAACTTTTTCCCATATCGCCCAGCCCTATGCTGAAGTAAAGTTTATCAGAGCGCTGACGCTGCAGAAGTCAGGCCGGTTGCATAATTTCTTAAAGGTCAATCATGAATGGGTTCTGCACAGTTAGAAACATGATAGCTGATGTGACAGAATCTTGACTCATAATTTTGATTGAGCTCAGTTAACTCTTCACAAATGAGGACTGACAGGATGGGCAGTGTTTGCATGCATCGGGTTTGATTTGGTTTGATTTCCTTGTTCTCTCACACATCACCTACTCTCGTTTACATCTTGGCTCCTGTCTTCATCTGCTTAGCTCGTCGCTGGTCAACCACATCCTGTATGAGGCTTTTGAGAAGGACAGAAAGTTCCGTGTGATTGTGGTAGACAGCAGACCTAGACTGGAAGGCCGGGAGGCTCTGAGGCGTCTGGTCCAGAGAGGCATCAGCTGCACCTATGTCCTTATTTCAGCTGTCTCTTACATCCTTCCGGAGGTAATTAAAGTGTTTTTTTTTTTTTTTTTTTTTTTTACCAGCAGCCAAAGACTGCTCAGTTTTAGTGTTTGTAAAGGTTACAGTGATGTCTTTGGTTTTGACATTGTAGGTATCGAAGGTGTTCCTTGGTGCTCACGCGCTGCTGGCCAATGGTTATGTCATGTCTCGTGTGGGGACGTCACAGATAGCTCTTGTGGCCAAAGCCTTTAACGTGCCTGTGCTGGTGTGCTGTGAGACTTACAAGTTTTGTGACAGGGTGCAGACAGACTCTTTCGTGTCCAATGAACTTGGTAAGTAAAAAAAAAGCCTGTGACTGTATTTTTTTAAACCTGGTTTTAAAGTCATGTTAGTATTCATTTTAGACACCTCTCCGGATTTAGCCTGAGTTTATAATTGTTTTTTCCAGATGATCCTGATGACCTCATCGTGACCCGGAATGGGAAAACCCAGCTGGAGCACTGGCAGCAGGTGCCATCTCTCGGCCTGCTTAACCTGGTGTACGATGTGACGCCGCCTGATTTTGTGGACCTTGTCATCACAGATCTGGGGATGATCCCGTGCACTTCGGTCCCTGTGGTGCTGCGAGTCAAAAACGTGGACCAGTGAATGTCCTCCGGCTTACATCACCTCGAGCCTGGAGGCTGTTTTTTCTGTCTCTATGGAAGAGTTTGTGCACTTCAATGCCTGCACACAACACAAAATAACCGTGCTTTTAGCATGCAATAAATATCTATCTGGAATGGCATAAGCTTTTTAAACTGAGTCCTTGTGTCTTTTAATGGATGGGATTCTGTTATTAGAGGTCTTCCTTGAAGGAGGGTACGCCTGCTTATTTTAATATCTCTAAGGCTAGATGTCTCCAGAGCTGTTTTTGACACTAATTTATTGTTACCATCCAAAATTCTCTTATTTTTAATGATCTGATTCAGTAAATGCAGGAAGTAAAAACATAATTTGGTAAAAGAACTCAAAGATCATTTATTATCATGTCCAAAAAAATCAACACATGATACAAACATGCTTTAAATTTCATTTTGGCACAATTGAAACACAAAAAAAGAGGAAAAAAAAAAACTTGAAAAATAAAAACCCAGCATTTTATGGGCAGCTACACACTGAGTGTTTCTTTAACAGTGTTAAGTCAGCAGTCAGTGCATAAGTCAACATGTATTCAGTTTACTAGTCCTTAACAGGTGTGCATATTTCATGCAAAGCAATTTGTCTTCTGTGTTTAACCTTGAATCAACTGCTTGCACAACATTAAAATCAAAATACCACAAAGATTTAACAACAAGGCCCAACTTCAGAACAGACTGTGGAGTGTACCACGACAAAAGGCAAACACTGAGTCAAAATATGTAAGAAATTGTAACAGCAGGCGACAGCTACATATAAACCCATTGTAGCTAAACTCACTTTTGACTCATATTTAATAATGTATCATTTTAAAGCATACAGCTCGGTCAAAATTAAAAGTTTATGGTTTTACAAGCAGATAGTTTTCCACACTGTACAAATTTCCCTCCTAAAAATAAACCTTTTTTTTACTGGACCCCAGCACATGTTTGGCACAGCAAATCTTTAAAATCTCCCTAAAATAACACTTCTTCATTAGTATTTTGCCTCTGTTCACTGCATTTAAGAAATAATTTAACAATAGTATAACTGCCAACAAATTTAACAACTTAAAAAATCTGGGGTAACATTAGTTCCCTGTCCAAAATTGCACCAATACTGCATACTGCCGTCCTTCTAGTCGTCCCTGGATGAAATGTAGCTACTCCGCACAGGGAGTAAAATTAAGTCAAAATTGAATAGCAGACTTTTAGTCAGTTTTCCCTTTCAGAACAGTCAGTTTCAGCTCAGTAGATCATTGCAGATGAGAAAGGAGGCTGTAGTCCAACCTTTAGAGGGGCTTGACCTTTCGCCTCTGAGTGAACCACAGCAGGAAAGAGAGCACGACTGTGGAAGCTCCAAGAGGCCCGAACACCTGCAGAGCTGGGAACTCCCCCTGTTGATAAGATAAAAAATTAGAAAACAAAACCAACATTAAGCTGAGTGAGAGAGTACATCATAAAGTAGAAGCGTAGTTGAAAGCTGACCTCTCTGAGACATTTGTATCCGTGATAGTTTTCAGCACAGCTGCACTCGAAGAAGCCAGGACCATAGGGACCACAGAGGGAGTTCTCTGGGCATTCAATGGCTGTGGATCGTCAACAATTATGAGACAAACAGATGTCACATGAACAAGAAAGCCACTAAATTTAAGACTGATGTCCCCATGGAAAATTGAGGGATGGAAACTTACACAGCTGTCCAGTCTGATTGCACACATCTTTCTGGCCTTGGCAGATACGGTTTCCCTCGTTGACCTCAACCTTTTCCCAGGAAGTGTTGCCTCCGGGACAAAATATTTCTTGTGGTAAAATCCTACAGTGACACAAAAATTCAATCTCAAAGTAATTCCATGAGCAGTTCTCTCAGTTTAATTGGTGTTTTTTTTACTTTACTTACATGTGATTTAACTCAATAAATCCTTGAAAAACTGCATCGCTGATGTTGACGAGGGGATTGAGGGAGAGGTCTCTGCAAACACAGTTTAGTAAGTACAAAGACAAACTGTACCATTCAGCCATTAAAAAGACTCTCTCTTACATACTGAAAGTGTTCTTACTGTGTTTTCAACATTCCAGCTTTACATCTCTCTTTTCATTGTGACTGGGCCATGTCTACCAAATTGGTGTGGACAATACAGTCCAAAGCTTTGAATAATGATATCTGTGTGTTTTCAAAAGCACTTATATTTTAGCAGTTTTTGTTGTGTGGCAATTGAGCACACCTAACCTGTTATTTTTGCATGATCAAATATAAAATGTTTTATCATCTACAGAGACGGTCTTTCCGAAAGTAAAGTGAATATTATTGCACGTACATCATGAGTGCCTTTGAGGCTTCCTGCAGATCCTCCACATGAGTCAGTGAGCAATTTGACAAATCCAAACTGAAACACACACACACAAATATATATATATATCACAAAAATATATTAGACCTAAGCTTTCTACATAACTTGGCACAGTGTATATCTATCTATCTATCTATCTATCTATCTATCTATCTATCTATCTATCTATCTACATACTGGTGTTTACGCACATTCCTCAAAGTTAAAGTTAAATACGTTAAGTAGCGTTTTACCTGTGTACAACATAAACCAATCATAAACACGTTTATTACTGGTTTGCATAAAGCAAGTTATCAGGTATCCAGTCCCAGGATTTTACTTCTCTAGAATTACGATACGCCATGAAGGCATCATTGAACTCCTACCCGATGATGCGTTCAGGGCCATAAGTGTTGTTATTTTGGAAGCAGCAGCGCCCGTTGATCCGACCAGCGGATGAGGCGCAAAACTTTCCCACTTCAGAGCCATTTAGGACAGAGCCACCACAGAGCTCACATACCTGTGAGCCCAAAACAATACAGGTTGTGTAAGAAGGTAGACAAGACTGTAAACAACAGTACTAAACAACAGTACTTACAGCAATGGCTGCGCATACATCAAAACAAGCTTTTCTGAGTCGAGTTTGATTTAACCAACTGAAGTAAAGACCGCAGCTCACAACGTTGGCAGACTAAAGACTTACCTGCGGCCCTGTCAGCTGAAAACTCCCGTAAAAACACAGGTTAAAGATCAAAATAAGCACCACAGGTTGAAGCTGGCTGCACCCAGCTTTCATTTTTATCGACTGAAGTCATATGATCGAACTAAAGCGGACACGTGACAGGAAGTCGCTCCAGCACTTTATTTTCTATCTCTAACTCAACTATGCGCTGAAATTACGCATAAATGCAATTTCGAGCATTTAATGTCGTATTATCCACCTTTTAAATGAAGACAATTCTTAACGACAGTTGTGTTTGATAAGTAGTTAGATTTTTTGTGCAGTCGTTGTTATTATCCAGTTAATTCACTTGGTATTGATACGTTTACATGTTTTATTGTTCAACTGAATGACCTTTAAAGCATCGGGACATATTTTTCTGTCAATAACATTTTATAAATTAAATGCACTGAATTTTAATCCAATTATTCGTATTTCTTTTTTTTCTCTATTGTTGAAATCTAGACGCACTTTTTTGTTGCTAATGAATTCGACTACGCTTTCACTGACATATTGGGTTGCACCAAAAAAGTGGAAAATCTCCCTCAAACTACTTTGTAATATTCAAGCTATAGATGTTTACATTTTTGGGATACATCTAACAAATTTAATAGATACACAAAGTCAATGTACGGAGAGTTTACGTCATAAATTAGCCTGATGTGGGAAAATTTCCAATAATTCATAGGCAAACAACCCCGCCTGTGAGCAAGATGGTATGATCCAAAGGATTGTTGCAATGCTTCTTGATAGGCCACCAGATACACTGACTGAACACAGAAAGGTCTGACGGTGCTGGTACATCTCTGTCTCTGTGTCATTTCTATCACATTATATCTAGGAGTTTCATCCCCTGCATTATTTTTATTTCTCTGGAAAACTTAGGAGAGAGTGCAAACCAAGCAAAACCGATACAAGCGCGTCTCTCTCCTCTTTTATTTGGAAAGGTTTGCCACCGCTTCTGCGACGCTGTGTTGTTTGCAAGAACCAACTGCAGCTTTTATCTGGGAGACTTCATCTGTTTACGCTCATGAACGGACTTAACTGTGTACGCTGAGACTCCCGTGCTTCAGTAGGTGGATTTAAGTTGTCACATTTTACTCCAAAGTGGGTATAAAGACATTTTAACGCCTGTAGTGAAGGTGTAATTAATTGACACTTGCAACATGGCTGCTTCGGGGACGGCAGTGAGAAAAGTTTGACACTGACGTGGGAGAAGTTTTATTTGAATGCGAGTTGGTTCATGAGTTTTCTGGCACACCATAAAGTCGTCAGCAGTCGCCCTCAGCCTGGCACCGCTTTCCCCGGACTGACAACCAAGTGGATGAACCGTGTGAGAGCCCCCTCCTCCCCCGACAGTCACTGCAGTGGTGGACTTTTTGGACAAACTGTGGTGGTGTCTTCTTCTTCTTCTCTTCCCTCCTAAGCTGTGGCGGCGGCGGCGGCGTTCAAGGACCTCTCGTCGAGCAACGGACTGCAGCGTCTCCAGCTAAAATGCATTTTTCCATCCCCGAAACGGAGGTCCGCTCGGGAGAAAATGGATCAACTTATGTGGTGAGCATTATATTTTGTGTTTAGGTTTCACCTGCTTTCACTTGTGCCCTGGCAAACGTCAATGCAGCACGCTTTTCTGTGTTTACCTTCATAAACATGAAACAGCAGGGTGCATGACTATAACGTAGTATTAAACAGCTTCACTTTATTTAGACCACATATGCTGATATTACACGCAAATGTGCTATATATTTTATAATGGTGGCAACTAAAGGTCACGTTGTCACTTCGTGGGCTATTGAACGCGTCGGCAGTGAGAAACATGTACAGCATGATCTTAATCTGGTAGATGTTATTTTGCTCCCACTGTTGTTGTGTCTCACCAAATCTTATTCACAGCAAAAGCCAACCAACACAGTCCCTTTTGTTTCAAAGGTTTGAGTCAGCGCTTTAATTCTCCCTCAGATTTGCCACCATAATATTACAATCCTCCTTTCTATTTAGAGAAAATAACAGCCAGTGCAGATTTAACTCATTGTTTAGCTCTCTGAGCAACAGTTAAATACATCAGTCTCAAAATACTGCAGCCGATTTATGGCTTCATCATCTTACTTGCTAACGTAACTTCATAACTGATTTCATGTTTTTTTTTTTTTTTTTCACGCCCGTCCAAAAAAGTTTGAATTGCCATTGTGTTTTGGAAAAGCTTCTCCTTTCATGGCCTTGACAAAACAGCAGACAGGCTTATTCATCCAGGCTTTTATGAACTGAAGCATCACAAACTAGTTTAAGCTGCCTTCGCTGGTTTCCTAGAAGTACCAATGACACACACTCAGGACACTTGCAGAGACAGCACTCTTTAAAAACAGCACCACCAAATGTTGTCCTCTTTTCTCCTTTTTTTGAAGACAACAGCTAAAGTACGAGGATGTGTCCGTTGACATGTCCCATCTATGCTCCTGAGTCTTTACGTTGCTAGGTAACAGCTTGGTTAAATTTTTTTTCCCCATTAGTTATGAATACCATGAACAAACACCAGAACAAATAGTAATCTTTGAGGCCATTAGATGTTTTGATGAAGAGCACAGTCCCTCGCATATTCGCCAGATGCTTTGAAGGAACATCTGCAGCATCTGATTTCCATGTAGACGCACAATGGCTGTTCTACACCTGTGAATAACTGCTCTATCTTGACTCCACATGCTCCAGAGAGAGAGAGAGAAATACCGTGGAATTAGACCATAAACATGTGAACATGCCAGCTTGTTCCCTGCTGCACTCAAAGTACTGCACTAGCTTGGGATATGAGCCTAACAATATCCCTTTTTTTGGTTAAATATATGCTATGATTTATTTTTGATCTAATGCGAATTGACTCTGCAAACCTGTGTTGCAGTTTAAAGCTAAAACTGTCTCCAAACGGAGCACATTTCAGGTGCCATCTCTGGCTTGTTTCCACCTGGCTGAGCAGACTTTCCGCAGTGCAAACTTTAAAGCGCCGGGTTTTCACCTCTCTGCCTGGCAGTCGTGTGACTGTCATCGTGACCTTCCTGTCCCCGGCCAACAGGAAGGGACTTTGCTTGATTGTAATGCTGAGAGATGGGCTGTGTACCTTGGAACCAACAGGCTGCCGAATCTGCAGAGTTTGCACAGGGCTTTTAAGAATAACAAGGTCTGCATTTTTTTTCTTTTTTTTTTAATATGCCAGTGTTCCTGTGCAAGCAGGGACAAATCAAGTGCCCAGTCACACTTCCTTTTGTCTGGTAGACATGCAGCTTCCTCTACCTCACATGGTATTTACTTTACTGTTACCGACTAGATGTGGGTGTGTTAAAGTTAGAGTTTGGTGCCACTATGATTTACCGTGACTCATTTATTTACTGGATGAGGAACATGTTGAGACATAAGAAGAAGCAAATTCATCTGTTCCTATAAAGATTTGCAAACATGTATGGTGAAAATACGCAGCATGTCCTAATGTTATCTTTGATTCTCTGAAAATTAAGAAAATAACAAGCTGATCATATAATAAATATAACAGAAAATTGGATTAACAGATTACTAAGTGCTTTATTCATGTCAACAGCCACATGTGAGGTAGTTTAGGTGAGTGGAACTGACAGAAAATTTGGTTTATGGCGCCTTATGTTTACACTAGAACTTTGTTGCTTGGCTGTGATTTAATAGTATTAGTAAAAGCCATAATACACCCCTGATTGTACATTTTGTACCTTTCCTAATCCCTATGTAAATAAATCATTGATTGAAAACTACCTCAGAGTTTCCTAGGCTTTATTTTAACATGTAATGTTGTGTGAAAGGACGGAGAATGAGTGCACGCCACATGTGGGTGCAGGGCTACTGAGCGCACGCAGTGTTGTGAAGAGAAAGCGCCTCCACATCAGTTCAAAGTACAAATGTTCTTAAATACACACAGCTTTTAATTCCATGTAGACATTCATCAGAGAGCAATTCAAGATCGTTTTCATTGTAGGTTGTAATTATTTCAGGATTAATCACTCAGCTTGTACAATTATTAAAGCAGATCCATAATAGTATGTCTTCATATTGCTTCTATAGAAAGGATTCTGAGTGACTAGACACTTTTTAAACTGAAGCATTTCACCTGCTCTAAGTCATCGGGGTCTTAGTTATGTGACTGTGTTATCAAGGTTGACAAATACAACACTAATACAGAATTTCAAAAAATAGAAGTTCCATTGAGCATTTTTGTCCTTTTGTATCTTTGCAGACTGTAGTTCAGACTGTTGCACAATCCTGTCACCCCCCCAAGATTCAGTTTGACTCATAAAGAAGTTTGGCACAATAGGCCATTTAATCAGGATTACCGATTTTTTGCACAATATGCCATTTTTTTCTGTGAATTCCACATTGAAGAGTTAAATCTTGAGACTGTTGTTGTAAGCCCAGAAGCTGAATTCAAACATAGTTTCCTACATACTAAGAATATAATTCTTCAATCTTTTTTATCCTGAGAAATTAACTTCCCTTTTCTATAGCTATACTTGTATGGATGCTTGTATTTGTTACGTGCGTCTGTTCTGATCCCGGTGCATTGTATTGGTTGGTTCATTTATATAGCTTGTTTTTGGTGGAAATCATTTGGCATATACTAAAGTAAGTGAGGTAAGATTGTACAAAACTGGCACATTTATTCATTTAAAAATACAGCTTGATCTTTACAAACTTATACTTCCTACAGAAATAAAGAAAAACAATTGCAGATATGTCATCCACACACACTGAATTGCATACTTGATTGTGATTGGTCAGTACGCTATGGCAATGGTCTGTTATTTCTCCACAGTACACTGGAGGAATGTTGCTATGCCTCTGGCAGACAAACTGTAATCATATCAATCTGCTGGAAGAAGTGCGACACATTTGCTGTGGTGGTGGTGGTGGTGGTGGTGGTGGTGGTGTGTGTGTGTGTGTAGTGGTGGTGGTGGGGGGGGGGGGGCAAAAGAAGGGACAGACAGCAGAGAAAAAGCTGAAGAGATAAGATAAATCTGAAGGCTCTTAAAAAATCTCCAAAGCCAAAGATGGTGAATCAGCTAAAACTTGACAAAAGAGGGTACAAGGGTGTTTATTAACTGAAAGACAAAAAGAAATTATCACAGACTGTGGCAGAGATGGGATAAATAAAATTCCACGTGTTGCACTGATGTAAATTGTCCAATTCAATTTATTAAACTTGACAGTAAGTGCAAATATTCAGTTTCATATGAGCATTAGTGGTTAAGTTTGCTAATCTCAAGAAAGCTGCAGTTGTTCCTTTTGCTATGGTCACAGCTCAAACTGTGACCATTGTGAATATGGTGTAAAAGTACAGTCAAGTGTCTCAGTTATGATGAATATATTATGTGGAAATAGCATACTCAAGACATCAGTATGAATTTCAGTCTATTTCATACATGTCGAAAACTCCTCACAGGAGCTTTAAATTCAAAGTGAGGGTACAGAAAATGAATTGGGTCTTTGAGATCACCCTGTTGACCTGTGCCTTAGTTAAACTGCTTGTATCTTAAAAAATAAAGTGAGAGTAGTATTTTTTTTGAGTCATTCTGCACACTCACTCTTCCTTCCTGCCTTATCCTGCCCACACATGCACCTTTGAGTTCACTCGCCGGCCTTCCTTCGAGGTCTCTATCTCTACTGTTTTCCTTGACAACTTTGCTTGACCTTGTTTTCCAGTTATTTGAACATGTGAACCCTCTGTGGCATGTGCATCTAGATCGACAGTGTGGCCGTGAGTCTAAGGAACTTTTGCTCTGACAGATGATCAACTATGTAAAGACTGTAAATGTCATTGAAAGAGATTAAAGCAGGGACAGATTTTGCTTCAACACCCAAAAAGGAAATTTCCTGCACAAGCAAAGAGAGATTCTTCCTCTCATCCTGGCCTAAACTGAACAGAGCTGGGTGACTGTTTTATTCTTAGAAAATGAACAAGCAAGTATAGCCATGATCATTTCCATGAGTCTGTTTCTATATATGGAGAAAGTGATCTGGAAAATAATTTATTCCGTCAAAGCAAGCAGAACTGGTTGTTTTTTAGTCATGGCTGTAGTCCTGATTTAAACATAAAAATAATTTATGTCAAGATATTTTTTTTCCGTCTAATCAGTTTTGGATATTTCTTTCAAATTGGAGACGGATTTGTTGTTTCTGTTGGGTTAGAGAGCTGGCTTTGAGAAATGAGAAACTGAAATTTTCCTGCACTAGAAGTGCTTTTTTCTTTCTGTCAGTTTGCAGACTTAAAAAGTTTTATTTTTCCTGAGATCATAACTTTCTTTCTAGTTATTTATGTGGTTCGGCATCATTTCCAACATGTAATGAATTTTGGGGGAAAAGAAATCCAAACACAGCTCAAAAAATGACGGAAAGTAGATTGTTTGATTGCTGATTCAAAGTGTTGGAGTTTGCAGGGGAATATCCAATGATTTATCTCTCTCTATCCATCAAAACAAAACAAACAGGGGATGTCTGTGAGGCAGAAATAAGATTCCTCATGTGATTCTTGCTTTCTTCATTTGTTTGCTTGTGCATAATTGAAGGAGACGCTATTGTGATTGAAAAATATCCAGTGGGCTCTGTTTTCCCTCTATGGAAATCAGCAGGATTTGATCGAATTCCACTCACACTTCATTTGTTTGGACCTGCTTTATGAATTGAAGGAGCGGGGCAGCTCTCAGTGACTAAATAAGATAAGATGGTTTGAGACTGAGGCAGTTTGGAGGGGAAGCAGAAGTGAAACTGAAGTTTGTGGTGCAGTGTGTTCACTCTTAGTGCAGTGCCTTTCAACAGCTGTTGTCTCATGTCTGCATTGAGTTGATCACTCAAGGAAAGTCATCTGAAGAATTAAAAGGATATTACGGCGTAATTTTTAGGTTTTGGTCAAACACACTGTAACACCGAGTTAGACACCCTCTCCAGAGATGAATGTTGCCAACTGCTTGCATCGGTGCAGACTCGCTATTGAAGGGCTGAACAGTCCACTTGCCCTCGGCACTCTGTGGTTTGGGATGGCCTTCAATATGGCAGAGCCTCCGCAGGGACGTGCAAACGGAGGGTGTATAGGGCAGGTGTGTAGGGGGCGGTTTGGGATTGGGCCCAAATTTCCCTTAGCCGCTTGTTTGAGGGGGGAGCCCTGACGAGTCGATCACCGAGTGCAGCTGAGTTTTGCAGCTAAAGGAAGAGCATTTATGATCATTACCTTACGGAAATGCAGTCAAAGTTTTTGTGTATCTTGTATGTGCACTGCAGACGCGGTAGTTCTTCTGCCTTAGCGTCTCGGTATGATTGCATTTCCATTAAGTAATTAAGATACATTTTCTGCTGCACTCTGTGATCGACTCATCAGGGCTCCCCCACAAACAAGCGGGCTGCTGGAGGAGAGTGGGTGAGTTGTGTTTGGTCTCTTTGCTGAAGAAATCAGGCAAAGCTAAAAAGATGTTTAATGGCTAGCACTATGACTAGGACCCTACTGTATATGTACTGTTGATGAAGTTAGGTGCTGTTCTGAGCATTAATTGTGGCTATAGAGTGCCTTTTGGTTGAGGTTTGCACATGGAGATGTAGACTGCTGTGTATTGCTATTGTGCGGTCGTTGCTGAAGGAGGTATAACTAGAGAAGCAAGCGGTTGCCAACATTCATCTCTTGAGGATGTGTCTAACTCTGTGTTATGGTGTGTTTGACCATAACTTAAATTTACGCTGATATCTCCCTTTTAATACTCAGTTTTGGACTTAAGTATGTAATTGCACAGACCTTGTGTCCCACAAAAGGACATAATCATTATATCTATTTGTTCATTTATTTATGTATAACTAAATTTAATTTTATCTGAATATTTTGATTCTCTAACTTGCGTGACCCTTGACTCAAAATGTTTTCTTTTTGCCTAACAGGCCTACAACATCCATGTAAATGGCGTGCTGCACTGCCGGGTACGCTACAGTCAGCTCCTTGGCCTCCATGAGCAGGTAAGCCTTCAGCCTTCATCATGAACTCATTGCTGTCTGTGTGATTTGGATCAGAAGGGACCGCCTTGTGCATTCGCTGCTCTGAAAGCTGTTTAAATGCCACCCCATCCACACAGCGTGACCTTTCGCTCGTCTCTGTGTCGCACGGTCGATTCGCCGCCCTCCCATCTCTTTGAATCACCACTGTGGTGTCTCAAAGTCTTGCGCTGTAACTCCTCACAGAGTTCAGACTATTGCATGAAAATAGGAGGTATTGTTTGGAGGAGGAGGTTGGCGACATCCAAGGAATGTTCTTGGCCTTTCCTTCACTTCACCTGCTGGGAATAAGGAACTTAATCTCAGAGAGAAATGTTGTTTGAAAGTGCAGGGTTGCCTGGTCTCTGGCCTCGGTGCAGATTTACACAGAGCCACAGATATTCGCTGGCACTGTTATTAAGCAATTAGAGCATTAAAATTTGACTTGTTTTGTTTAGTACTGTGGCTAAACATGAGCTTGTTTTTGAAATTCTTTAACATTCACTTTTTGGAAGCATGTTTTGTTGTAGAAAAAGATGCACTGTTGGTAAAAAGAGAGGTTGAGCTCTTTCTGCTGCACTCTGCAGTATACATACCACAGTCTTATAGATGTGCCCAGTCTCCTTCTTCACACATTAATAAATAAGCAAGCAAGGGGCCAAACTTTGCTATCTCCCTCCTCTTCAGGTCTGTGTTATCCACTCTGACAGTTGCTGTCGTTGCTTGGCAACAGGGTGTGGGGAAGACACACTTGAATCTTTAAGGACCAACCCCATAGGGCTTGCAGCGGTGAATGTATGACCTCCAAACATTAATGAATGCTGGGTACACACAGCTATAGCAGAGAAAGTGTGAATGTTAATCCGGCCTCTTGTTTTCTTTTCAGTTACTTCTGTATTAAGGTCAGACTTCTGCTGGATCAGAGGGGTTTTTCTACCAAATAGTGAAAACAGAATTTTTAGATTGAAGTCCGGTTTTGTGGACACGCATGTGTAACCTGGGCTCCAGTGTCTGTGGCTGTGAAAGCTTATTGGTATGTGTGACCAGTGCAGGCTCTGACGTACGGAAAATACCAAAGGGCAGTCTGCTGAGGTGAAAATCACCTCTTTTTCCCTCTCTCACTGTGGCTGGCCTGCTTCACACCACATGTGCAGAACCTGAGGGGTTCAAAAGTGTCAGTGAATTCTCGGCTGTGATGAGTGAGGTGCACAGATTAGATTTTTTTCTCCCGTTAAATTAAAGCACATTTGATGTGACTTCCACAGTTCAAAGCAGTGAGAGCTGAGATGATAGAAAATGGGAAGAAATGAGTCAAGAAGCTGGAAGACAAAGTAAACTTGGACTGACTAGACATCCAGGCTTCCAGATGTGTCTCTGTGTGTGTGTGTGTTTCTGTGTGTGTGTGTGTTTCTGTGTGTGTGCTTGTGTTAGGCCTGGAAACTTCACTAGCAAGTCGATGAAACCAACCTTAAAATAAACCTGTGATTCATCTTGAGCAGCATGAATGTAGTACCCCTCAGAAACATGAATCCACAAGTCTCTGATTTAAAAAGCTGCACTTCTGGACTGAAGTTTACAGCTTTGGGCACGTGACTGTTTTGCAGATGTTCTGAAATCGATTTGAAGAAGAATGAGTCATTTGACACCCCTCAAACTGACTTCATATGCAAAAGTGGAGAAAAAGAAGTTGTATGGTTCATTCTCCTGTGCACTCACCTTCTTTGCCTTTTTGTTTTCTGTGCACAGATAAAGAAAGAATATGGCAGCAACGTGGTGCCTGCATTCCCCCCTAAGAAGATCTTCACGTTGACTCCTGCAGAGGTAGAACAGAGGCGAGAGCAGCTGGAGAAATACATGCAGGCTGGTAAGTTATTCATGCCGAATGGACTTTCCTGCAGCTGGCTCGGCCGCATTTCATTTTATTTCTGTCTGAAATGAAATTCAATGTGGTTGTTTTTGTCGGGGCTTTAAACTGGATACCATTCCTCTCTGAATTGCTGCACACAAACCCCCCCGAGAGCAAAGAGCGGTATTGTTCTTTAAGTGGAGGAGGAAAAGAAAAGATCAGAGTGAGACTTTAGTGTTAACTTTTCCTCAAAATGTTTGCTTCTCCACAACAATCGTAGGAATGAGTTGGCTTAGTGTCTGCGGGGAGTCCAGCCACACATAGGCCGGTCTCTTGATGCCACATGAAAACATAAAAGTGTCTCGGCGAAGAACTGATGATGTGAGCACAGAGCGAGCTGGGACGCCGAGCTGAAGCCTCGCCGGGCTGAGTTCTGCTGACACACCTGATGTGGGAAAATAAACTTTCAGTCAGACGATTTCGGGAGTTTTACGGGTTTGGGCGCTGAGAGAAAAACACTTGCTTTGTTTAGTGTTAAGTGGGGAAGCACAACTTTTACTTTTGTTGCAAAAAAAAAGGAGCCTAGTAGATGATCTAGCTTGACAAAAAATGTTTTGTTTATAAAGACTGGAATGTGCTGGAAAAGGTACAGTAGTTTAGGTAAAATAATCATTTTTAACAGGTTAGTATAGTGAGCAACTGATAAAGGGAGGGAGGCCCATCGAGATAGGTCAAGTGTACATGTGTCCTGTAACGGCTGAAAACTTTTGCTAAAAAGAGTTTGTTACAAATATCCGCAAGTGCCTGAATCCTTCAGAGGAAACCTTAAAGGGAAAAGCATTTAGAGAGAGAGTTTTTGCCAGAGGACTTACTAAATACAATTCACTCTTTTGGAGATTTATTTTATAAGTGGGTAATTGGCTGAAATCGTCAAGTGTATCAAATACTGTGGGGAGCGAGGAAAGCAGGTTAGAGATCATCAGCGTAGAGTGAGAGTTTAGGAACTCTGCCATGCCGAACTCTGCCTTCAAATTTGACATTTCTGCGGAGCGAGATGGTCAGAGGCTTGATGGCTAGATTAAATAATAAGGGAGAGAGGAGGCAGCTTTGACGTACACTGAAGAGGAATCCCACCGAACAATAGACTGCTATTAGACCTCTATTTTTTTTTAGACCTAATTTCAACCGACTAGATTCTGGAATTTAGACGTTGCACTTAAACCCATTATTCGATAACTATTTATTTCAAAAAGCAACTGTGAGTGGGATAACTGATCTCCAAGTGCTTAACCACAATAATTATGATAGCGGTTGAGCAGTAGAATAGATAAAGCCCAGATTTAGATTTGATCTAAACTTGCTCTAAATTTAGACATCTACAAAACTTTATTTTTTGGACCTGTGGTAGCTTGATTTTAGACAAGTTGTCTTGGGAACATTTAGACGTCTATTAGACCTCTTTTAGACCAAAAAGTGCTCAGTGGGGTGGGCTAGGAAAAGTTACCATTAGTACGTATCATTGCAGTTGGGTATGCATCTAAAAGTTGTATCCAGGATATGAACTTTGGATGAAAGCCAAATTTTTCTAAAATAAAAAACAGGTAGTCCCATTCTACCCTGTCAAAATCCTTCTCTGAGTCAATAGATACCACAACTTCTGGGGTGTTAGATGGGGACGAGTATATGATGTTGAGTAATCTCCTAGTGTTAAAGAATTAGTGACAACTTTTACTTTGACGGAAATATCTCTCAGGTTCCATATTCAAGTTTGAGGTTTTTAGGATATTCCCCAAACGTCACAATTTCACAAACACACATGAACAAGTGGAGCAGGCGGCGATGCAGAGGGTTTGTTTTAATCCTCTTAAGCACTGGCAGTTACTGCAGAACAAGGAAGCGTTGTTCTCGCGTGTATTTGCTCATAGTCTGGGAGCAAACGCACACACAGGGTGTTCTTGGCTACAAGTGTTCCAGGGTTACATCATGGCTTTTTTACATAGTTATGGAAAATGACCGACCACAGACACGATCCAGTCTGACGCAGATGGCTCCGGAGTTTGACATTTTGTCAGAGGGTTAGACTCATTTGGATCAGGACAATGGTGCACAGTACACACACACACACACACACACACACACACACACACACACACACACACACACACACACACACACACACACACACACACACACACACACACACCGTTAGTCATGTTGTAGTCTAGCGGGATTCTCATGTAGCCTTAAAACTGCAAACAGCCTTATTAGAAAAACAAAGGACATGAGGAAGAAAAGGACGTCTTGTCTGTTATTTACCAAAGCTTGAGACTACACCATGATGAAACCGCTCTGTAATAATTTACAGTTAATTGAACCTCTGCCAGATAATGACTAACGTATTGTTTCTACTGGTTTCACTCCATTAAGTGCAGTTTGCTTCATGTTGCGCTAAATTGCTGGGACAAAAGCCTTAAAAGGTCAAACTCATTTTAAAGCAGCAGCAAAACAAACTAAAGAGATGTTAAAAATCTCACAGCCTGAGGAAGTTTATGTTTACACAAAATCCTGCGAAAGACCGTGAACCAATTACTGAGCGAACAAATCAAACCCAAACATATCTCTGCATGACTTCCTCTGCTCCTCTCATTTCACTGATCAGTGAGATTTGACTAATTCTGCACTCATGTTCCCGCTCTGGTCTCTCTAATTTCCTCCTGTTTATGTTTTTTTTTTTTTTTCAGTGCGTCAGGATCCTCTGCTTGGAGCTAGTGAGATGTTCAACAGCTTCTTAAGGAAAGCACAGCAGGTTGGTACTGATTCTGTGTCTCCTCGCCCTGCATCCGGCTGGTGACTGTGCTCAGCTCTGTAGTCAGCAGGCCTGCTGTGACCTAGCAGGGCGTGCTCCTTGAACCAAAAGGCTGATGTGGTAATTTCTGCTCAGCCAGTAATCATCCGTGCCAGTGCGGTCCAAAGAGGTAGCTGTCTTCTTTATGTTTGTCTCAGTTTATCCCGGGTCATGTCATCCCTGCCGGTAAAGAAGACGATTTAACCGCGTCTGATTAGGTTTGGCTGAGCATGCAGAAACGTGTAAGTGATTACATCATGTAGCAAAGCCTGAAAGTGAGGTAAAAGCAGCAGTATTTGGCTGCGATAAAGCAGCATCATGTGTGGGAGCTGCTTCATCTTGAACTATTGTAGTATTAAAAAGTGGAAAACATGATTCATTCCTCCGTGTTTGCCAAAAAGCTTTCTGCAGGACTAAAATTGTAAACAGATATTAGCTGGAGAAGGCAGTGCTGTGAGAAGAGAGGAGAAAAGACAGTTTCAAACGGGGGAAGTGTTGATGACTTAATCAGACCAGGTACCATGGTCGATTTGTCATCATTCATCCTGTGACCTGCGCTGCCAGAAGAGCCGTAAATCCAATAACCTTCATGGACAGATTCATCTGTCTGCAGCTACATCACACCAATTCTTGCCCTCCGCCTCCTGCTCCTGTCTTCTCCTGTCATCGGAGTCTGTGTTCAGCCCCCCCTCCCTCACAGCTCTGCATGCAGAATAGGAGATGAGTTACCACCCTGCGCTGTCATGTCACCTGCACCTTTGGTGTTGTCAGGGACTTCCTGCTGAGGGAGCAGGGATGATCAGGGATGATTGAGCAGACGTGGTGAGGGTCAGGGTTTGAGTTTCACCCTCTTCAATATCACCTTCAATTTAGAGGTTTTCAATATTACCAACTCCTGGCAGATGGTTTATTTTCCTTATTGGTTATTCATGGATTTTTAGGGGTATTTGCTCTACTGCCTGCCGTGTTCAGTTATGGATACACAGAAGAGCAAACATCATTACTAATAAATACAGCACTCTATTTGTGTTAGAGATGTGCCTGTAAAACACATGAATGAAAGACTACAGATGTCATACTTTGATATGCTGATGATAGGAAAATTAATTTAACACAATTTGACTGACTTATTTATTATTTTTGCCTCCTTTTTTGTTTAAAAAGAAACACATTTTGGATCATAGCTTCTCCGTTTCAATGTGTTTTGTATCCTAATGGAAATTTTAAATCAAGTTAAAGCAGCTATGACCAGGTGAGTCTTAAACCTGGATTTGAATTCACTGAGGGTCTCTGAACATCAGACACTTTCCAAACTGAACGGTGCTTCTCCATGTTTGGTTCTGACTCTGAGGACAGAACCTAGACCTGCACCAGATGACTCGAGCACCCTGGATGGTTCAAAAATCACTGATGTATTTTGGACCTGGACCATTCAGTGTTTGTTCTTAGACCAGCAGCAGGATTTTAAACTCTATTCTTCGACAAGCAGGATGCCAGTGTGAAGACCTCAGAACTAGACTGAGGCAGTCCACTTTCTTGGTCTTGGTGAGGACTCTTGCAGCTGGCTTATTGAGTATTCAGGGAAACCTGCAGAGTCACTGTTACAGCAATCAAGCCGACTGAAAATAAATGCATGGAGCAGTTTTTCCAGGTCCTGCTGGGACAGAAGTCCTTGAATCCTGAAGTACTCTTCAGGTGGTGGGAGGCTGACTTTGTCGTCATCTCTGTGGTCTGATGCTGTTTTGTACGTGGCATTAAAATCATCCCAATAAAATAGAAATTGAAGTAATAACTAACCCCCCACCCACCCAGGTCCACACTTTTCCCACATCTTTGAATAAGCTTGATACTGCTGACTCCAGTCTTGACCTCAGACTATACACAGCTGCACTGGGAATGTTTTTATCAACAGGAGTACATTTGATTATTTCTGCCCCTGCATGGCAGGTCCATAAAGACTTACCTCCTCCATGACCAGCCTACTTTTTCCCCTGCCCGTGTGACCCAGTCAAGTTTTTGTTGTTGTTGATCAAGAATGAAAACAAGTACTGTAGCTTACCCGTGAAGCTGATGGAAAGCCCGCTCTATTTTGTGTCGTTCTGCAGGAGACGCAGCAGATTCCCACAGAAGAAGTCGCTCTAGACATCTGCCTCTCCAACGGTCAGAAGGTCACAGTCAACATCCTGACTTCAGATCAGACGGAGGACGTCCTCGATGTAAGTGCCGAAGAGTAGTCTGCTGAAAAGTACACAAACAAGCTGTATCAGCCGGTAGGCCAACTAGTGTATCATTTATACAGGTTTGTTACTCACTTTGATAATAAAAACACACAGACTCAACAGGAGCTCATAGTGACCCACTTATTATGAGAGATGTTGAGAGCAGGTTATAAAGTCATCTTTATGGAGCTAATAAAACTGTGTTTATCACTGGAAATGACATACTAAGCACTTATTGACTCTGACGGTGGCCAGAAGTCGAGATAAGTTCACTGTCTGAGTTCATTTACCCTTAACAGTATTTGTGTCAGTGTAACAGGACATATTTGATCTCCATTTCTCATAACCGACTTCCTCTATCCCCCACAGGCCTGTCATACTGTTACAGGCTCCTTTCATACTGAGATACATAATCAGATGCAATCATATTTATTTGAATGTACCATCTTCATAAAGGAAATAGAGGTTTATAGGTATGTGGGAGGGTTTATTTACCTGAACAAAAAAAAAAAAAAATCAAATAAACTTGTGAACACCTGCAATGCTAGAACCAAACGAGGATTAAATGTAAGGTTACTGAACAAAAACACAATAAACCTTGACTGACCTTTTTGTGAGTTTTCTGAAGGTCAGGTAGCAGCTATGATGTAACCTTTTATTACGTTTTCTTCACCCCTTCTATAATTGACTGTAACCTCACACAGTGTAAAGAAAGCAGAGCTGTAAACATGCTCATGTTCCTTCATGGTATCCTCTAATGGCTCTTGGCTATAAGTCAAACTTCTTCAAACTTTCTAATGAAAGTTTAACTACAGTGAGTTCACTTCAGTTCACCTGAGCAGGTGTCAAAGTCTGACTAGAGAGGAAAAACAGTGCTGCTTGAGGACTGGGCGGTGTTTCAGAAAACAGATGTTGCTCTGAAAATAAAAGATCAAAGATGAGAACTTGTAGTAAAGCATTTGTTTTTTCTTCCAAGCACAGAAGAAGACTGTTTTTTTTTTTTTATTAACATGACAGTTATGCCTTGAGTGATTTGGTGAGAGGTGGTATTTATTTTTGTGCCTCAAATGAAATGTCTCAATTACATTTCTTTAGCTGTCTTTCTAAAAGATAAAAAAGTTGATTTTGTTTAATGTTAGTCAGAAATTTTTTGGCATTATTTTATTCGTGTTACAGTGTAAAGAATAAAATCATAGAAATAAAAGTCACACAGCAAAAAAAGTTTATTTATTTATTTTTTTTCAACAATCTGTTTATTGATTTTTCAACCATAACAAAAATAGCAGGAACATTACGTAAGCATGAATGTCTGTGAGAGTCCGTTTAAAAAAAAAAATATTCATATATAAAAACAAAGTATTTGCAAATGTTTAAGGATGATGGCTCGAACATACTGTACATAATAAATATTCAAGATAAATTAAGATAAATGCTTTTAAACATAACCATATAAGTAAATAAATAAATAAAAATAATAAAACATATCCTGCATGATTAAACAATGTCAACAGAGAAGATAAAAAAAAATAATAATAATAAAATAGTAAAATATATCCGTCAAGATTAAACAATATCAACAGCAAAGATAGAAAATAAATAAATTAATAAATAAAAAATAGTAAAACATATCCTGCATGATTAAACAATATCAACAGCAAAGGTTAAAAAAATAAATGAACAATTTCACCATGGAGGCAACTCCTAAAAACCTACATTGTTGCCATAAGATACTTTTGAAAATATCAGTAAAAAATTAGTTCAATTTTTTCAGTGGAGGTAATGACTAAACTCCCCTGGCTATGTCCAATATGCTGGAGAAGTCCGTGTCTAATTGTCAGTTCACCCTTTAAATCATTTTTCCATGCTCTAAAATTAAGTCAACAACAAATTGTACACTTCTGAAACAATTCCCCTACCAAAAGGGTTCTTACTTACTAACTTTCTCTAATAAAGATAAAGAAGGAATGTTGATGACTTGCTTTTGAAAAGAACCAACAAAGCATTTCAGCAAACAAGTTTATTCCAAAGTTGAAGTGTTCAATTTTTTTTTCTAAAGCTTCCTCCAGCTCAACTGATCACTTTTCATCCTGTTTTCAAACTCTTTAAATCCATGTCAAGGTTTTCCCTGAATAAGAAATTAAATAAAAGGATAATTTCACTAAACTTGATTGTAAACTGTCTTTCCTATCACTCTCCAGGCTGTCGCAACAAAGCTCGACCTTCCTGATGACCTGGTTGGTTACTTCAGTCTGTTCCTCGTCAGAGAAGGTGTGGACGGAGGTTTAACATGTAAGTCACAGCACCAGAGGATAGCAAAGATCCGAGCCAAAAAATGTTGGATTCACTATTTTATACAGTTAATTATTTATGAAAAATGAAGAGGGAAAGAGAGCACAGTGATTTACCAGAGGAGAAAACCCATAATTAAATGCTGCTGGTTATTTCGAGTCAGGCTGGTGTTTATGTTACTGACATTTCAGTTGTTTTTCTTAAACTGCTACAGCAGGAAACCATCAGATAAATAGTCTGCGTTGTAGCAGAAACTAAATGTGCAGTTGATAAGACGGTATGATTCAAACTGCTTTATCAGGCCAGCCAATGACCAGCCTGCAAATTAAACACGCACAAATAACACAGAACTCAGAGGACAGATATTTCCTACAATCAGGGACACAATTATGTACAGTCATTTCATGCTCATAGTTCTATCTTTCGCTCTAAATTTCCCTAAATGAAGCGTGAAAGGTTTGCTTTGGCATCAGTCCAGCAACTCAGTTAATCTGCCTCACTGTTTGGTGATTCATTCTCCTTTAATTAAGAGAGAAAAACTGCACAACCTGTTGCGGCTTATATTTGAGTTCTGACTGTATCTTTGTCAAGCAGCCCGAGTGTGTACATATGTTTATGAATGTGTACATGTCAGCGTCCGGACAAAGCAGTTGTGTTGTCATTGTTTATAGTGGTGTGATCTGGACACCACGCTGTAGGGCTGCACGATTATGGCCAAAAATAGAATAGTAAATTTTTTTCTCTCAAGACTCGATTTTTATTTCAATTATGCATTCAGTGGCAACTACACCAAACTCCATTAAAAAAAGGTTTTTTTTTAACATCTCTTGAAACCAAAACCACTGAAAACAATGTAGTGCACATGCCACACCAGTAAGTGGCGCTGTTACGTTGCTTAGGAATACACAAAAGACAGAAGAAGAGTACGGAGCATGCATTTAAAGGTTGTTGTAGCAGAACACACCCGAAATGCCATTTCCGTGTGAATGAAACGCCATTACGAGAAAAAACTTTTGCATTTACTCCTGAATTCGTTTCCGTGTGGACAGGTTGATATCACCTTCAGACAGACTTAGCAGCAGGGAGTGGTTCGCTCTTCGTCTGAAACTGTCGTACCAGTTCCAGACTACTGACTTGTTCTTGCCCTATTTAGCCACGAAATTATCGCCTTCTTTTGCAAACACCATGTTTGTTTACACTGGTGTGTGTGGGAATTGGGAAGCGCCCCCATAAGAAGGGGGAGCCTACAGTGGCCTGGAGGTGCAAGACATGATAGAGGGGAAAATCGATTTGACGATTTTAATTTTTTTAAGGTCATAATCAAATAATCTGATTACGGATTAAAAATAGATTAATTGTGCAGCCCTGCATGCGGCTGTGTTCTGAGTGTTTTTGTTGTGGTTGGAGCGTTATCAGTCTGGGAACTGTGTCAACTACAAAATCATGACGACGTAATTTCTGCAACTAATTCATCCGACTGTTTCGAGTGTTTCATCCTTAATATGTAAGTGTAGACTAAAGATGCTGGTATTGATTGGAGAATGTGTTACTGCTTGAGATAAGCACGCACCAGTACATTTTCAAAGGGATTTCATTAAGTCTTCATAAACAACTCTGGAATAAAACAGTGATTACTTTAAATTAACTTTGTTTGTCTGTGTGCATGAAAGCGGTTCTTTTCCAGTGTCTGTTGAATTTCTGCACACGCACACTCACCTGAGCGTTTGCAACAAGAGTATCATTATGTCACCCTACAGCAATGTGAAAGACGAGTGACGAGCATGAGTCTCTGAGCATCTGTTTTAATTACAGATGCATGAATGTAATTAAAACAGTCTATTTCATCTGGAAAATAATGACTGAATTCTCGCTGAGTTAAAACACAAGTATTCTCTTTGAAAAATCCTGTATCTTTTTGTTATCCTAAGCAGCCATCATTTTTTGCAAACAAGAAAAAAGTGATTTGACTTTGAAGTTGGGAATTTTTGAGAGATGCTGCACTCACGAAAACCAAACAGAAATGTTAATTTCACTCAGACACACAACCCTTTTAGAAGTAGAGCCAGAGGAAAACATATTTCTGCAGTGGTCTGTTATTGAGCGTGATTGCACGTAAACATTTTTCTATTTCTAGCAGGGCTGTACAAACCTAAAGCCTCCCATATGACTCATGAAAATTCCTCCTACTGGAGAGCTGCAACATCATATATAAAAAGGAAATAGAGAAATAGTCTTCATTTTCTGGAAACAGAAACCACAGTGTCAGATTGGCACACAAGAACCATAGGAATATCTTTATATCATGATGCAAATGTATGTAAAGTTGGTTGTTTCATCCTGGTTTCTAATCGAGACTTATGTGGTCACTCACTGCAGTCTTTTGCAGTCTCTGTATAAGCTTAATTTTTAACACCGTAGATTGCTGCTTGCTGAAAACTGACATTCACAGCAACTAATCAAAATCTACATCTACTAAGTCCTCATTGAAATGCCTCACGTTTGTGTTTGTAGTTTTGTAAAATTTCAGATTTTTTCTCATTATTCTGAAGGATTGAAACCCTTAACTTCTCAAAGTAGCGCTCATTTGTTCACATACTCTGGTTTACCTCTAATTAATCTCTGAAAACTGAAATCATATCACAGTGTTTTTTAACAGTTCTAGTTGCATGAATAAAACGTCTTCAGATGACTTTCCACGTTCCTTTTTTTTTTTTTCCATTTCATCACAGCCCTCCCGGGTCACCAAAGTTCTCTTATTCCTCTACTCCACCTGCCAAACACTCCCCCACTACTCACGCCAAATCCCAGGCAGGCTTAAAAACTCTGCCAGGTGAACCTGAAGGAATCCGTAAATATTGTAGGCATGTTGTATATTCTTGGTACGGCTTGAATCTGAAACTCTGCGCTGTTTGAAAGAGAACAGCCATGTGTTGAATATGACTCGACTGCTAGAGTAAATCCGGCGCAGCAGGCCGCGGATCAAACAAAACTGGTGGGAGTATTGACACGACGGGATAGCTATGGGAATTCAATCCTTCCCTGACAGGCAGCAACTTTTCCACAAGTCTGGGTGTAAATCAATACGCGATGTAAAATATGCAAAGACACGTGAAGAAGAAGCGGTTTGAAATAGCTCCCCGGCTCCTCTTCTACACATTTTATGTCTTCTTTGATGGATTCCTGCTGATTTAGATTGCTTTAAAAACGTTTAAGGCGTCCATTTAGTGTCTACTTTTCATCCCTGCAGAGATTTTTCAGACATCAAAGTAGCCAGCGTGTTCTTCCTAAGCAGCATCTGGGCTCATAAAGGAGTAAAAATCCTATTTTGAACCTGATTACAAACTGAAGTGCTGCTCAGCCATCAGATTTGTAGTGTTGTGCTCATTTGTTGATGCCTAGAAGCCTGGCAGCCGCTTCGCTAAGCACCTGGGATCTCCTTCACTCACCTTCGGGAACAGGACGCAGTGAAACAGCTGCGGATTAGGGACGAAGACACACATGCACACACACATGCACGCAAGCATGGTGCCCATTATGTTTTTTTTACATTTAAATGCTCACACACACACACACACACACACACACTCAAACACACTCACACAAGTCTCAGCCCCCTGGGACCTGTCCAGATGGAGCTTGCCTTCCTTCATTGTTTGCTGTTGCCATCATTATCCAAATGTCCTTGGGACTTCACTGCAACTGTTTCTTACCCCTCCTTTCTTTCTTTCTCTATCTTTTTCTCTCAGTTGTACGGAAGCTGCAGGAGTTTGAGCTGCCTTATGTATCCATCACCAGCTTGCGGAGCTCCGAATTTCACATAATCCTGCGGAAAAGGTACCCACCACCTGCTCGCATCATGACTTAGGCCTCGCAGCACATTGTTCCTAAAGCGCTCTCCTCCACATGTAATTATAGCGGTGATTCATCGCCTTGAGTATTCATGTGTTATTTATCTAATGCTGTGAAAAAGCGCGCCAAGTGTTTATGTTTCTGTCAGCAGTAACACAAACTGCGTCTGCTGTGTCTGGCATAAATTGATTCGCAGAGGCCAGTTTCAATTTGCCATTCTAGTTGTTGCTCAGTTTATGTAATATCCGCTGAGGCACTCAGTCGTTATGTCTCAGGGCTGTCGGCACGTTTATCTGACTTTACCATCATCTACAAAGTGCCCGTTAATTTAAAATAGAGACTGAAGTCATTCAATGAACATGTTCATTTCTGGAAAGAGGATTGTTATCTGTCAGGAAAAATCAGGGATCACAATGGGTCAGGAATCTGAAATCTGATCATATTAATCTGATTTGTATCACGTCGGTTAAAGTAGTTTTGAACCCTTTATCTCATTGAAAGTTGTAAATGTTTAGGCCCCCTGCATGGCTCCACATGAAAAACAGACATGACTCTACTGTGGCTGTTGCTACCTGATCCATCCCGGAAACCCAATTTGTACTGCACATGTGCGAAACGTATGTCACTTCCTCTACTCACCATCTTTGTGACAGCTCAGCAATTCTTTGCCCCGAGCGGTTTGCGACTTCTTCAACACTTGTTGCTGCTTCAGTTTATCACCAGCTACACGCTTTTCTCCTGAACGGAGCGCTTTCCCTAACTGAGGTGCCGGAAAGTCAAGAGAATGGCGCCCAATTTCACGGTTAAAGGTTTCTACTCCTAGTTTAACAGTAAAATTGCAGCGTAGCCATAAAAGGCTTGAGTGAATGTGAATATCTCAGTGTTGAAATTGAAACGCTGTATACAAACGTGAAAATTCATTGTCCATAATGTGTAGGCTTCTTGTTAATTAATTTAATTTATAAGGTAAATGAAATAAATACTTTAAAAAAAAAAAAGGGGTTAAATAAAGATACTCGTTATGTGTTTCATACATACAAGTCAGAGAACCATGCTAGGCAGGAGCTCCACCGAATGCCTTGGCATTAGCCCTTTAGCCTCCTGCTAACTAGCCTGTCACATCGCCAGCTGGTTTTTGATATTGATCGGTAGTTTAAATTAAGTTTTTAAGGTGACATGAGTTTGCATTTGCGCAGTATGGATCCAGTAGGTAGCAATAGTTGCCATAAAATGTGTTGAAATACGAGGAGAGGAAGTGACGTTTAGCACATGCGCAGTACAAATCGGGTTTCCGGGATGGATCTTGTAGCAATAGTGGCAATCACCCCATGCACTCATCATCACTTTTCAAAAAAACATTGTTTGTAAGCACAGTTCACTATTGCATCCACAAATACAGGTTAAAACTATACTGTGCAAAGAAAAAACCATGTGTAGGTGTGATCCAGTAATGCCAAAGACTTCCTGAGTCTGTTAAAGATGGACTGATGGGAAGTGGAAAAAGAGCTTCATATGAGCCCATGGCCTTGGTAGCTCGTGTATCTGCTGGGAAGGCATCATTAATGCTGAACAATGTTTAGAGGCAGAGCAACATCTGCTGCCATCCAGACGTTTTCTGTGGAGACCTTGTATATTTCTGCAGAGCAAATCCAAATCACACGCTGCATGTATTACAACAGCGCAGCTCACTAATGAAAGAGTCCTGGGGCTAAACTCACCCGCCTGGAGTCCTGATACGTCCCCCGTTCAAAACCTTTGACATATTATTAAGCAGCTGAAATCCTGAGATGGAGCAACAATGCCCCTGTCCAAACTTTTTCAATCCTGTTTTGACATTTCATATATTCAGATCTCATCATTTGCAAACCACCAAATTCTGTTATTATTCACAATTTAACCCAAGTGTCCTGACTTTTTAAAATTGGGGTGTGATTATCTTGCAAGTTTAACTATCTCTTTGTGAAAGCTGCAAAAACCAACCAACTTTGAAATGACTCACAGATCCTTGGTTTAATTTGATTTGAGTACATTTTGCAGATCACAAAAGAGTGAAATTCTTCATTCCAGCTTTTGTGTCTGAATATTTTCTGGTTGATTTATCCTGTAAAGACAAGAAACTTTTTCATTTGGGGTACCATCAAAACAAGACATGGGGAAAAAATCCAACTTAGTTTTTATTGTTATTCATTTCTAAACAAATAAAGGTGTTGATAACCACTAAGTGCTTAAAAATGTAAAGCAAAAACAAGGAAAATTCCAGCTTGTTTTGAACAATACATCCCTGTTATCTTCTCCTAACTTGTTTTTTTGCCTTTTGAAGGTGAATAGAAAAATGCAGTTTGTCACAGGCTGGTACTGGAGGGTGGAGGGTGGGTGGCTCAGCAAAACAGGAACACTGCTCAGAACCAAAAACCTTGTTTTTCACCACAAGCACACACTCGTCTACAAAGCGTAAAATATCCCAAAACTTTCCAGCCCCTTGTGAACAGCAGAGCTCATGTGGTGCAAATGAACAATATTTTCTTTGGCCTGTCAGGAAGTCCTCTGGTTCTCTTCTATTTGTAGTTTAGTTTTTGTTTATTGAAAACAGTTTAAAATGAAATGGGGGGACACGAGGTCAGGGGCACTTCAGCGAGGAAATGAGAACCTGTCAGAGAAGGCTGCAAGTCTCCTAATGTATGAAAATCTTTCTGAGCGAGCCTCCCAAACCAAATCTGGTAAACACTGATCTCACCCCCCCACCGAGCAGAGCCTGGGGGTAGCTCCCCTCTTCAGAGCTCTATTTCTCTTCTTCCTCACATGTCGTCACCCAGCCTCCTGCTGACTGAGGTACACAGGATGTTTACTTTCTTTCTCCCTGAAGGAAAGTCTTAGTCCTCCTGACCTAGTTTCTCTGAGGAGTGTGGAGCAGCGAGGGAAGAATAAATGTAGAACTAACAAGTGAAGGTGGAGGAAAAACAGACCCCCAGTGTACCAGATCCAGGAGGGGGATCGGGGTCAGAGTGAATGGGAAAGCTGTTTTTCTGGCTAACAGTGCACGCCAAAAATGGAGGAAATCTTATCTTTGTCCCAGGAGACCTTGAAGTAGAACTATTTCCCCTTTATTGTTTGACCAAATTCCTGAAATCAAACTGAATAAAGAGTCAATCTGAGAGGAATTCTGGGGCAACAGCAACATGCATGCATATCTGAAATCAATATTTTTTCTCTCTTATGGAGCAATACACAATGTTGGATCTTCAAATTTATATGTTCAAACTCATTTTGGTTGATATTGATACCGGTACATATATATTATACAAGAACGCCAAGAACCAGACAAACAGGATTTGATTCAAACATGGATGATAAACGTCCAGTTTTTAAATATAGACAAACAGTAATACATCTACTGTCTTATTGTTAACACTTTAAAACATGCCAGCATAAGTATGTTGTCATCACCTGCACATAATTAATACAACATCCCCATGGCCGATAATAATGCTACGTTCCAGTTGTACTCAGAAGTCGGAATTTCCAAGCTCCAAGTCGGAAATACATCTGGAACACACCCCTGAAGTTGGATTTCAGACTCGGAAAGTTGAATGATCCTCACCGACCCCGACTTGACGTCAACGTCATAATCCAAGATGGCAGCACAGTGCAATGCTAATAATGTATTATTTATTAGCACTTCTGTTTTGTTTTTGTGAAATTAAATAAGTGGTATATGTTGTGCTGCCCAACATCTAACTGTGAACACAGTGCTATTGTGTTTGTAAGAGTAAAATACTGCATTATATGTTGTTTACAACTGGTATAGCTAACAACAACTAACAACAGCTGACAATCCATCTTGGTTTTCCGACTTGGTAACTGAAACGCTGGTATCTCGGGTGTGACGTCATTCCCAGCTCCGATATCCGACTTCCAGTTTCTCATCCACTCGAGTAACTTGGACTAAAGATTATGACAATAACTACAACAAACACCCTTGTTTCCATGATGACAGCAAAACGATGACAAGGTCAAATAGGTTAAGAAATGCTGAGGAATAAAGGTTTTGTTTTCATCAATAAGAGGATAACGCAATGAAAATATTTGAGGGGGACCATCAGGCTTTAAAATCTATCGTATTTTCTCCTCTGCGATTCTCATCCCTCACCTAAAATCTCAGCTTTTCATTCCTTTCTTTTGGAGGTTAATTTTATCACCTTTCTGGAACAAGTGCACCATCGATACAGATCCCCTCTGCCTTTACACAGCTTCCTTATTTTGATTCCTAAACTTCTCCTGATGCACGGTGATAACAAAGAGACAACCAGCTACCAGGGTGACTGAGGTTTTTTTGCTGCAAGTGCAGCTCCAAAACTAACACTGGCACCGAGGCCCTTTGTGTGAGGTGGCTTCCATGTTTTCATTTGCACTGAAACTGAATTCAGGCTATTTCTGAGTAACAGTATGAAACCAGCGTCTGTAAAATAAAGGGATTGTACTCTCCAAGGCCAGTACTCTGCCCCCCAGCTGCAGTCTCCTCCATCCTCCCTTTGTTCTCCTACCACACATTTAAACCATGTTTCGATGTAATCCCACATCTGATCCTCTCTCTGTAAACTGAATTCATGCATTTTTCCAGCGTCACGCTCCACTCTTCAGGCTGCCCTCTAGCACCCACACATCTCTGCGCACAGGCGTACCAGCAGTAGCCTCTAATAGAACCACAGTGCTGCCCCAGAAACCACTCTCACTAACATCCCCGTCAGCAGGACAACTGTCAGGGAGATAAATGGCTGAAATTAGGGCTGGGCGATATGGGAAAAAATCACAATAAATTTTTTTCATGTCAGTCAATATCGATATATATCACAATATAAAAAAATCACTTGTCAATCTTAAATGTTCCCTGTTACTCTTAAATGAAATTTAACAGTGCTAATTGGTAGCACGTCTTTTGCAACACAATAAGCTACTGCATCTGTGAGGTCTTTGTGTCTGTTTGACGTCGTAAGCCGTTGCGCTAGAGAAAGCGAAACGGTCGGCTGTTTCAGCTGCACAGGTGCCATGGGCTCCTTGCTCCTACTGGGGTTTGTAACTTATGCATTGCGTGTACTCTGCCACATGGCACTGCTTCAGGCGGTGAAAAAGATTTGAGGTATCCCCTGACTTGACAAGAACATGTACTCGACACAATTTGCAGTGCACATTACTCTGCTTCATGTCCAACCTCAAAAAAAACAAAATCCCTCCACACCACTGACGTTTTCGTGCCAGTGTTGTCGACGATGTCATCAGTGTCATCAACCATAGCTTGCATGTAGCTGCTGCCTGCTACTACACAGTTGTTTGCTGGTTGGTTTTAATGTAACACATGATTGGTTCGGCGCGAAGCTGACCCAGAGCAACTCCCGTTTTCATTGGCTATTCATAAAGTTTACTAAAACATGGCTGAATGCCGTCTATTGAAAAGCATATTGACCTTGTTTTACATTGATATTGAGGGAAATTAATTTTCAATATATATCGTTATCATTTTATCGTCCAGCCCTAGCTGAAATGTATGCCTGCCCACCACCTCATTGACAAACAGTTAGCAAAATTTGCCTCTAAGTCCCTTGGATCTGAAAAGCTCAGGTGATGATGTGTGTGGTTGTAACAGAGTGGTATTAAATACTTAAATGGATTAGCCAGATTTAGGCAGTTTATTAAGTGACGGGAACCTTTTGTCAGTGTTGTAAAAGCATTTTTTAAGAGACTGAAGAGCTTAATGTTGGATTCAACTATTTAAAAAGACGAGTAAAGATGGTCGTTTCTTTCTGCAGCTACTGGGACATGGCGTATGACAGCGATGCCATGGACAACCGAGTGGGCCTGAATCTGCTCTACGCACAGGTAAGAGGCTACATTACTTGTATGTGCTTTTCCGGCAGCCAAAGTGGTCTTAAAAACACCACAGTCCCTCTTGGGATGCCAAAGCAAACAGCAGAACTGGATTTAAACACCATGGTGTTTGTTTACATCCAGCTCCTGTGTGTGTGTTGTATCAAGTTTGCCCGACACCAGCAACAAGAAAAGCTAAATCAAGCGCCGCTCCGAGCCTCCAAATGCTTCTGTTCATCCCGCGGGTCCCTCTGTTCTCTGATTGCGGTGTCAGCTTGTTCTGACTTTGCAACACCTTGACTCTCTTTGTGTTCCCTCGTGATCCTGTTAGCAGCACTTCGCTTTTTTGCTGCGACATCCGTGATCTGTTGTGTTAAGCAGTTTCCTTTTTTTTCGCTTTCCGGGGCTGCAAGTTTGATTAAAATCTATAAATGCTGAGTGCAGCCTGTGCGTCACATAACGGAGGGTTTTAAAAATGGAAATCAAAGGAGGATAAACAGCAAGCATGTGCATGTTTCTGTGTAATTATTTGCTGATCCGAGCTGTTTAAATCAAAGGCTTGGGGTGGGATTTTTTTCCCCCCTTGTCTCCGAACACAGCACAGAAACCTGCTCCTGCTTTGTTTTGTTAACCTGAGCTGGAAGATGAATCCGCTTTTTTTTCTGTTTTGCTTCTTTAGACAGTGTCTGACATCGAGAGAGGCTGGATACTTGTCAACAAAGACCAGCACCGGCAGCTCAAATCACTGCAGGAGAAAGGCTCCAAGAAAGAAGTAAGCAGTCACTCTGCCTCGACAGTGAACACAGCTCCTGCACACGAGGGTCTTTGTCCAAGGATGAATATGTAGAGAGTGGGGCCTGGAGTGCAGTCTTTGATGCAATTAGCCCAGTTTTCCCCCCTGATATGAATTTTTAATAATCCAACAGAGAATTCAAACTTCTTCTCCACGGGAATTAAGTTTTTTAAAAACAGCATTCCTGTGCATTTCCCTCCAGTTCATCCACCTAGGTCAGACTCTGAAATATTACGGCTATATCAAGTTCGACCCTTGCATCACCGACTTCCCAGAGAAAGGCTGCCAAGTCATCGTCAGCGCCGGCAACAACGAGCTCAACTTCCACGTCAAGCTGCCCAACGAACAGATGAAGGAGGGGAGCTTCAAGGTGACGCGCATGAGGTGCTGGCGAGTCACGTCTTCAGTAAGTGGAACTGTGTGTCTGTCTGAGAGAGAGAGCGAGAGCTGATTCACCTTCAAGCATGCCTGTAATTTCAGATAATCAAATTGGAATCTCTCCATATCGTTATTAAACTGAGCTTGGCAGAAAAGAGACGGCGGAGCTTCAGGCTGGAGTTGTTTGTTTACATTCCTCCTCTCACCACTGCGGCAGAGACAAATGTCTTCAGTCGTGCCAAGCTTTAGTTTTTACACCTACTGCTCAGTAAATGTGCTGACCTCCACACCATCCATCCTCATCAGTCCAATAACCCAAACATACAGCCCACACAGGATAGGGCCGTATTGATCCCCCTGCTTTACACTCACACACACACAATGAGGTGAAAGCTTCTTCTCTTTGAATTGATTATTGTCTGCTGGCTTGGAGAAAATCTCACAGGAGGCAGCAGCCACACGGCCTTCGATTTATACTCCGCTAAAAGCTAAATACCATAAAAAACTAACCGAGTTTGTAGAATCACAGAGAGACAAAAAGACGGCTGTTCGATTATTTCATGACGCCAGTTTGGACTGTCCTCTTGTCACTGAAACGATGACTAAACATTGGCTGTCAGGAGCTAAGCTAAGACTCAGTTTAAAGTCCCACTCCAATCGGTTTTAATTATTTATTTATTTTACTACTAAAAGTGTTCTCAGTGGTCTTTGAATTACAACTGTGAAGTTTTTAGACAAAATCGCTTTACCTGTGTAATTTTTAAGGGTTTTTCTTCTGCAGAGCTCAAGTAGCTCATGAGCAATTCGCCTCTGAGTTGTGGGCAGAGACAGTGCTGCTTGGCACAGTCTTCTTCACGCTAGCTTGTAGCCTAACAATGTCGGTGTAGTAGAAGTGGCAGGTAAGAAAGAAGATATTCAGCTCTCAGACACTAATGTCTTTAGGGACATGATGAAAGTTAATATCGTAATTAGCTTTCTTACAAACATTGCAAACTGCTAACACACGCGATCATCCTCTGTACTTCTCCGAGTCTGGCCTGCATAATGAGGCTCCGGGGGCAGAGCTTGGATTTGTGACCAATTCAATCCAGTCCAATCCATTGTATTTATATAGCACAATTTAAACAAACGCAAGGTTCCCAAAGTTCTGCACAGCAAGATAAAAATACGATAAATAACACAACGGAAACACAACGAAAGCACAATAGATAAAATAAAAATAAAATGACATGAAACACAGTAAAATCAAATAAAAACACGTAACAAAAGACGTGCGAAATCTCACTGTGTCTGAATCTGCTGTTTGAGATTTACAGCAATTTGAATGCAGAAATACTCAGAAATGCAGTTTCACGCTTATTTTTCTTATATGTCCTGTTGCATCAGAAAAATGCCATGAACTTGTAAACAACATAAAAACATTAACATTAACAGATTAATTTGATAACACTGATTGATCGATTGTGTTCACTCACCTGCTGCGATTAAAAGTAAATAATCCAATCCCGTGCTCCGCTTAAAAATCGGAGCATCATACTGCTAACACATTTATTATAAACATTGAGATGTTCTGTTTACGAACATTATCATATACAGGGTTTCTGCTGGGTCTTAAAAAGTCTTAAAATGTCTAAAATCCAATCATTTGAATTTGAGGCAATAAAATGTCAAAAATTATCTTAAAATTTCATAAAATGTCTTAAATACATATTTGAAAGGTTTTTAAAATGTATTGGTTACTTACAAATAAACCTTGATTTGAAGTTAGTTTTAAAGTGTTCCAATTTCCCTTCATGTCTTTGTACTTTTTTTTGCCAGTATGGGTGTAAAATGGATCTTAAATAGTTTTCATCATGATCTTAAAAAAGTCCTAAAAAGTCCTAAATTTGACTTATTGAAACCTGCAGAAACCCTGCATATACTAACAGCATTAAAACAGTCACATAGAATAAATTAGAAAAATAAATGAACTCAAAGGCATTTCCTTCAATTCCATCTGGTACAAGTTCTGCCATATTTTCTATGTCCGAATGCTAAATTTGAATTCATTTAAAACTACAGCTGGCAAAAACACACACATTTCTGGTTTCCACAAAAAGAATTCTTCATAATTACTTCCCAGAATCTGCATAAAACTCAGCCCATCATGCACCTCACAGTCTGTCTGTGTGAATCCGTGGTTCTTCTAAATAGTCATTTATTCAAAACGACACAGCAGGACAAGCTATTTTCCCCGTCTCTGTGCAGCTGAGGGAGGCATTACATGCAGCTCCAGCAGCATCATTTCAGCGCGTGTCTTAAAAAGATGAACATTCGCAGTCACAAGGCCTCATTTAAATGGAGATGGAAAAACAGCTCTGACACTTCTGCATTGCATTAGTGTTGGAGCGGCGCAGTCATTATGTGAATCACACAAGCTTTTAGGATTCTCCACGAGTTAATTTGCGCAGAGTCGTCGCAGCAGCATATCTAAAATGAAAATACAGCTCGGCTTGCCTGATTATGAACCGAGCCCCCTCGTCGTCCAGCGGGGTGTTTAATCCCTGTGTGTATTCTAAGAGGTCAGAGTTATTTTAATGAGGCCTTTCCTCTCCAACTAACTATTCAGAACATCACTTTTGGTGCAGTGCTGCGGCCCCCCTCGAGGGCCCATCTGAAATTGCATCCGGAAGAGCGTGTATAAACATGGAGCATGTGCATGTGTGTGAGTCAGACCTTTGATTTGGTCCTGATATCCTGTTTTGATATTCCTTTATAGTGATGTTTTCTTGTTTTTGACGTGTTGCCCTTTTAAGATCCTCGGATGTAAAGGCCTCTACAAATAAAATGTATGATTAATATTATTATTTGTTATTCTCTGTATGTTATCTTCATGTTTGTGGTTAACATGGGAAGTGCAGCAGGGCTCAGGCCCAGAGAGGGGCTCAGACACCGTTAATGAAGAATGAGGGCTGGTCTCCAGAGAGCAGCTCCTCATATTCATAAAGGCATTTAAAATTCTGCTCTTGCACATATTTCTGTCTTTCTGTTCACCCACGTTAATCTTTTAGCGCGTCTCCTTTAGGTTCGGCTGCCTGTCACAGACGTTAGAGCAGAATAGCAGCTTAGACACAGAGACGCAGGATGAATTAGCTGCTTACACAACCTTGTGGTTGGGAAACTGATGAGCAAGTTGGAGATTTTTTTTCCTTGCATTCAAATAAAACAACAACAAAAAAAAACTGGAATGATGAAGAATAGGAAGTTTAGATACAAACAACACATTTGGACATATGGTATCACTGATGATCCCAACTCTCCACCTTTGTGATCCACTCTGCAGCAAGTCCCCATCGCCAACGGCACCACAAATCCCTGCAGCTCGTCCAAGTGTGAGGTCAAACTGGAGCTGGCCTTCGAGTATCTGATGAGCAAGGACCGGCTGCAGTGGGTCACCATCACCAGTCAGCAGGTACAGAGTCAGACAGGGTCACTTCAAAACTACTTCAGTTTAAATTTCAAAAAAATGATATTAAATCAAACTCCTCAGTGTGTCAGAGGTTAAGTGTTTTTCTCGTGGGGTTTCAGGCAATCATGATGAGTATCTGCCTTCAGTCCATGGTGGATGAGTTAATGGTGAAGAAGTCGGGCGGCAGCATAAAAAAGGTTTGGATTCAGACAAAATAAAGCCAAACTCCATAGTAAATCTCAGCATTTCACTGATTTTTTTTTTCACTCTTTGCTTCAAGATGCTGAGGAAACGACACAACGGCTCCATCCACCGGCCAGACAGTCAGCAAGCTGTGAAATCCCCCCCTCTACTGGTGAGACTATAGAACAGCATGCTTTAAGTTAGACTGGCTGGATTGATTTCACGTGAAGTGTAATCTAACTTGTTTTGTTGTTTTTGCTGCAGGAATCACCTGATCAGAACCGTGAACAGATTGTCAAACTCTCGGTGAGTATACAGTTGTATGCAAAAGTTTGTATGCCCCCTTTAAAAACGGCATATTTTATATAATATAGAATTATTATTTACAGTCGCTAGTATAATTTTAAAAGACAACATTATCACTCAGTCTTGTGTTAAACCCACCATTGATTATTCTGTTTAGACCAAGCTGAGCTCGGTGTCCCTCCGAGGAATCAGCGCCTCCAACTCCAACAACGACATCAGCGACAACGATTTCCACGGCAACTACGCTTTCGAGGGAATCGGGGACGATGACCTGTAACCCCAGCCCTGTTTCCTGCACCTGTTTCTCCATCCCACTCTCAGCGGCTGGGACGACAAAGATTACAAGCTGAGCTGAGCCGAGCCGAGCGGACCACACAGGCGTACGCGTCTGCGAGATTGTAGCTTCTTCCTGGAGAAATTGCTGCCTTAAGCTCTCAAATAATCTTTGACAGATTTGACTCGTGTTTTTTTGTTTTTACTTTAAAAGCCTGGTGATTTGAACTTAGCGTAAATCATTTCAATTTGAAGCCTGTCCCTGTGTCGTTAGACTCGTGGCATCTTACAGTAAATAGCATGTGAAGCTACAGGTACTCCAATAGGGACGCTTTTAGTTTGTTAGGGTCTGAAAAAAATTTCCATTCTCATTGATTACTGTGTCGGCGACAGTAACAGTGAAGCTCTTTAAGCGCAGTGAAATCCTAAAGGTACAAACTGAACTTGACATGTTCTGAACTACATGAAGAAACCCTCCCTCTGTGGCTGCATGTTCCCTCCCCGAGCAGAGAGCCAAATGTTAAGATCGACCTGGCACTAGTGATAAAGCAGCAGAGCTGGATTTCGGTCCTCCAGATGTTTCAGAGTTCAGTGAATGTGCTGAAATCGATCTCAAAAGCGTACACTTTCCACATCAGCTGCTTACTTCTACGTAGGATCAGCGTTTGGCTCTGCTATGAACCAAAATGTCACGTTTTTATACTGCGAGCGATCTCGGGTGTCATGCTACTCATGTGCCAAGTCAGTTAGTATCTCAGCATAGCAACAGATGTTTTTTTTCTGTTTTGTTTTGGTTTTTCTTTCTAAGCACAGTCGCTCGTACTGCCTCCAGAAATAGTCTGATGCCTTAATTTTAACTTTTTCATGGGCTGCCACATCATTTATCCATAAACAAACAAGCGTGAGCGACTGCCCGCGTTTATATCCTGGTAGGTGATCGATTTGGCTGAGCTGCTTGCACTTGCTGAAGCCATCATTTTGCACAGTATTACACTAGGAGATGAATGTTTGAGTGGAAGCTCGGGCATGACTTTGAACATTGTGTGGGGCTCTGTAAATCCATTTATGATTTTTTTTAAAAGACCAATTTTTTTAAAGGTTTCTCATAAATGCCAAATTATAGTTTACTAAAGCATTTTGCACAAAATAAACAAAAATTATGACAATGTCACTTTTTATATCATGTACATGCTCTTTAAGTATTCTGAACATTTACTAATATCTTTATCATCATTAGCTTATGTAATCTAATAGATCAAATGTGTAATCTAAGATGTATAGAACACAAAGATTAAATGGACTAACATTTATCATTGTTTACATAACGTGTAGAGGACTTTTTTTAGTTCAAATGTAAAGTGTTTACAAATTTTCCATCTGATTCTCTTTGTCTTGTTCTGTTGTATTTGGCCGAGTTATGGCGTTTGTAGGAGGCTTCAGTTCATTGTAATTTGTATGTACATTGTGCCAATCATCTCAGAGGATTAAGAAGGTGCTTTGATGAAGAGGCTCATGTGATCACAAGTGCTGGAAAGAACAAAACTCTAAAAGTGAGCGAGCAACAAAACGATCATAACCCAGCTTTTTTAGACACGTCATTCCACTTTTTTTATAGCTGTCTGCATCTGCCAGTGTGTTTTTAAGCCGCTAAATGTAAACAGATGCCAACCTATCAACTGCTTTACTCGCACTCGTAGCCACAACTGTAAACAAAATGTTCTCTCTGTAAAGTGTCTCATTCTGACTCCAACCTTGGTTTCTTTTCACTCTAAGTCTCTTCCTGGTAAATGTCTGTAGAAGCAGCAAAGGTCCTGAAAGTTCAGAAATGTGTAGGTGCCAAATTTGAAGTGCATTTCTCATCAGCATAACTTTAATAACAGCAAATGTTAAATTTCATAAAGGTTGTATTGACTTTGTTCATTCCACTTTGTTTTATTCTGAGTGGTGAAATCAGTGACAGCTGCTGTCATGATGCTACAATAAACTCTGGAGTTAGCTGATCCTGCTGTGGTTGTTGGTTTGTTATTGAATTTTATGTCATACACTCAAACATTCTTCTATATTCTGTAATATCTCATTCATAGAAGTTGTAGTGGTCTGCAGCTGTTGGGCTAAGCTGAATATTAACCTGCTCTAATAGTGCATAATGGTGTTTGATTAAAACTCCTATAGGGGTTTTCAGCCCACTATGAAACAGACTGAATCACCAGCTTCAAGAGTCATAACTCCTATGTTATTATTGATGATGGCTGTACTTGCTAACACCAGATAGGCGTCTGACAAAGTGATTTGTAGTCTTTCAGACTACATTTACACGTGCCCGGCTATTTTCATAAACGTATATTTCACCCTCTCCGTTTCCAAAAAAAAAACTGCTAGCACACCACTACATTTTCAGAAAAGTTTAAGTTTACACTAACCTGTGTATATATGCCGTCAAGAGTATGCCAAACCTGAAGGTGCAGCAACTCGAAGAATGACAGCAGTGATGCCGCTCTTCCGGCAGAAGCACTTTATTTTCTAAGTTCTCCCACCAGACAGCAGTGCGCCCAGGTCGGACCCTAAACCAGTGAGGCCGGCGGCAACATGGGCGCGCTCTTCATGTCGTAGGGAGGAGTTGCTGCAAAATTGCTGACCTTTGGGCACTCAGTCGTCTCTGCTTCCCAATATAGTACAGCACTTCCAAATGCAAACAAATATAAAGTGATTGCACCAGCATAAATGTGACTGCTATTCTGCATGCATCCATGATCACCATAGATTGTAAACAACGTTGCATTTAACTCAGTTTCCACCACACAATCTCCCATCAGCTACCCAAATCATTTTTTCTCTGTTTACATGCAAACGTGAAAAGTAGGTTTTCCAAAATCTGCACTCAGGTCAGAGTTTTTAAAAAGCATTGTTTTCAGAGGCATATTATCCGTTAGCGTCTAAACGAAGGGTGCAAAAGATGGTTAATATCTCCTTTTTAAAAATTAGCCGGGTGCGTATAAACGAGACCTAAAGCTCCTATAAGGCTTTCTAGCCCATATGAAACTGACTGAATACTGAAGCTTCTACATGATCTACAAAAGCAACAAAAGGTCATCAGCTTCAAGACTCATAACTCTTATGTTATTATTGATGATGGCTGTACGTGCTGACACCAGGTAGGCGTCTGACAAGGTGATTTGTGGTCTTTTATATGCACATGCACAGAAAGTACAAACCCATATTTCCAAAAAAAGTTTGGACGGGGTCAACAAAAGGCTGGGAAAAGAGAGGAACGCTCCAGAAACACCTGCTTCCACTCACCTGCAGGTTAATAGGAAACAGGTGAGTGTCATGGTTGAGTATAAAAAGAGCATTACTGAAAGGCTCAGATGTTCACCTCTTTGTGGGCAACTCTGTCCCAGCTTTTTTTTGTAATGTTTTCCAGGTATCAAATTCAAAAAGAGTGAATATTTGTAAAACAAACAAACAAAAAGTTTTCTGCTAACTCTGTCGTGAATGTTCACTGTTAACCTGAGGAAAAAACAGAGTCCCAGTCTGTGGTCTGACATTCAATGACATGATTTCCACGTGTTTATTTCAAAATCCTCACTTAAGGCATTTATAAGACACTGCATAAAGACATGAAATGGACACTTAGGGGATGTCAGTATTAAACAAAAGGTTCTCCATCTTGTCATGGAAAGTTGGCAACCTGAAAAATCTCACTTGCATATAGTAGTAATAATCCAAGACAGTAAACTTAAATCACAGTCCCTATATTCCCATGGCATCTAAATGACACAAACACACATTCAAAACGAAAGAAAAATCAATTCTATATATTTAAGTATGCACTTCTAGCAGTGTGTCACAGTCACATAAAAAAAAATCAAACTAGTACACACACATGCTGACTAATAGTGTCATCATATTTTCAAGTAAAAAACACAGGAAAGGGCTAATTTCACAGTAAACAGGAATCAAAACAAACAAGGTCTGACTTCTTTCCAAAGACTCAAAACCAACAAATTCATGTTTGAGAGATTTTAAGTGTTATGAAGAGTGAAAGTTACAAGTTTGTCGTGAGAAATAAATTCTTTTAGTGTCATGCCGACTCCCATAAACGTGATATCGACACGTTTTTTTAATTCCCTTTACATTTTTCCAACACTGACCTAATGCACCTGCAGCTTTACGGTTAATTGTGCTTTTTCTCCAAACATGAAACAAAGACTGGAGAGAATCTTTCAAGATGCTTTCACATGCAATCTTAGAGTTCAAATAACCCGAAATCTGTATTTCGTTTACAATATGTAAGAGCCCCCAATCACGTTTCCCTAATCCTGAGGGGTTTGGCAAAATAACAAGAGAGCAGAGATTATTTAGTCGGTCAACACAAGCTAATGAAACTAAGACAAGTGAGGGACAGTTCCAGTACGAACACATCGCAGTTTGCTCGTAGTTCATCTGAGGGCATGCTAGTATTTGGAGCACATGCTCAGATGCAAACAGGGCGCAAGATTGGGCCTCACAAGGACCTCTCTCTGCTTCAAGCTGCACTGTGTAGTCCAAGTCAAATAACCACAAAGTTGAATCACAGTACTTAAAAAAACCTCATTAGACAGATGTGGAGGTGAGAATAATGAGAGGTGAGGAAAAAGGAGTATGATAATGTTCAAGTAATGAGGGTTTTTGGCACAAAGGAGGATAGATGTGGGTGCTAACAGCTAAGATTAAAAAGAGTAGACTAAGTGGACCACACAGTGCAGCTCAACAGCTCAGGCAAAATGTGCACAAGCCCCACGTGTTGAGGTGTATCTGTGATAATGTAAGAGGGGCATGGATTAAATAAGCTAGTGTGATTTAACAGACACAATGAGACAGTCTAGAGACTTGCACAGTAGATAGAATCCCTTTCTCTTTACACAAACACAGGCTCATCCGTCTTTCTAATTAAAAAAAAAAAAAAGAGGATAAAAATACTCAACAATAGTTTTTATATTGTGCGAGGTTCTACGAAGAAACGATTAGCAGCCTCTGAAGACATCTGACGAACACTTAAAAGACCGATACACACTTCAAACGACGTATAAAGGCTCTGTGAGAAAAAAATTAAACAAGTTGCTGGTAGCTTAGTTTTGCTGAGTTTTAATCTTATACAATCTCAAGTTTGTAGCACGAGTGGATCGTCTGTCCCCCCTCCCTGGACATGTACTGCATATCGACCCCTGTTTCTTTCCTCTGAGTCTGGCCCCCTCCTCCTATCCCTTTCCTCCCTTCCTGTTCTCCATCGTTGCCTGTGGCCGGGACTTTGACCCAGCCGTCCGTCGCCAGGCCGTGTTTCTTCTGGTGTCTTTTGTAGTTGTCCCAATGGCCTGTTGTGTAGCCGCACTCCTGGCATTTGTACGGTTTCTCCCCCGTGTGCCGCAGCATGTGCCGCTTCAGGTTCATGCTCTGGTTGCAGCTGTAACTGCACACGGCGCACTGGAACGGCTTCAGGCCTGAATGCACACGCTGGTGGCGCTTCAAGTTGGCCAGGTTCCCGCAGGCATAGTCGCACAAATGGCACTTGTAGGGTTTCTCGCCTGTGTGCACTCTGTGGTGCCGCTTGAGGTTGTCAAAGTGCGCTGAGGCGTAGTCGCACTGTGGGCACTTGTACGGTTTCTCACCGCTGTGAGTCTTCATGTGGCGTGCCAGATGGTTGGGGTAGTGTGTGAGGAAGGGGCAGGCGGCGCAGGTGTAGACCTTGTCGCTGCGCTCGCCGGGACTGTTAGGAGAGGAGGATGAGTCTTTAGTCAGCATTTCAAGGGTGCATTTGGCACAAATCTGCGCCGAGGAGCCGTCTTCATCCTCTAGGACAACACCACACAACCGGCAGGTGAAAGGGAAGAGTGAGGGGGGGAGGGGAGCACTGTCTGTGACACCCCCTCTGCTGCTTTCACTGCCTGCATTCTCCAGTAGAGGTGGAGGCTGGTGTCCAGGAGCTGGATTAGAGGCCGGTAAGGGTGGAGGGGACGCCCCCTTTAAGCCGTCAAAGGCTGGTAGGTAGTTGTTGTTCTGGGTGCCCACATTTAGGTTTGAAGTCGGCCTGACAACTTCTGAAACTTGAAAAAAAGAGAGAAAAGATTGATTTATTACGTATAAAACAAAAGCTGACAGTATTTAGAAGAATACTGGAATAACTGTTTGAGGAAATGTTCGATACCCTTGGCTGAGGCTGAAGATACCTCCTCACTGGCTCTCTGCCCGGTCACATGCCTCTTCAGGATGTTTTGTCCACTGGCAGGTCGTTGTTGTTGTTGTTGTGGTGCATCATGTCCAGCCACCAAAGAGGGCACATGCATGCGCTGGTGCCTCTTGAGGTTGCCAAGGGAACTGCAGGCAAAAGTGCAGATGTCACATTTGTAAGGTTTCTCTCCAGTGTGAATGCGCAGGTGTCTCTGCAGGTTCACCAGCTGGGCTGAGGCATAAGTGCACAGCGGGCAGTTAAAGGGCTTCTCCCCGTTGTGCGTCTTCATGTGACGTTTCACGTGGTTTGCGTAGCGTGAGGAGAAGCCACAGAGGTGACACGAGTGCAGTTTGGGGAATTTGTCCTCAGCTGTCAGGTCTTTGTCAATCATCCCGTTCCCCAAGCCCTCACCGTCCAGCTGCAGACCTGAGCGAATCCCGCCCATGCTCCCAAAAGGAGAGCAGAAGTCTGTGCTTTTGGCCTCCCTGGAGGCTTTGCAGCATCTGAGGCAGAACGGACCCACCAGGTCTATGCCCGGGCCTAAGGGTTCATCTCGGAGCTGACCGCAGCCCCTGCAGGACAGGTAAGGCGGAAAACCAGGCTCTGACTGTGACGCTCTGCCTTCGTCTTCCCTCCCGTTGTCAGTGGCGCCGTGTGAGTTTTCTGTTTCACTCTCCATGCTGAGCTGGCTGTAATCAGGGCTGTCCTCATCAGCCAGAGGATACACGGAGAATCCGATCTCAGCTGCTACTTCTGTACAACAGACAAACAGAGGGAAAAAGAGGGTCTTAACACTGCAGACTGTAGCACTGAGTCTTCATAAAACAAACTCCAGGCTTGTGTCACTTTTTGCTACAACTAGTGAGTGAGCAATGAGTTCAGTGTAAAAGACTGTGTGATTTAAAGAAGAAATAAATTAAAAAAAAACACTTTTGGTGAGTACTTGACTCAGTTTCTCCATGCACTAAGATCTTCCAAACACTGCTAGTGTATGGTGGCTGTAAACTCCTGATAATGATGCATTCAACATCATGGATCACACCATCAACAGGGAGCAATTTAAAGTCATGATAAAACACCTACTGCATTTATTTATAAAACTGTCTATAGAAAAAGCTCTTGTTTTAAAAAAAAGTCACATTTTTTAACACTACTCTTGTTTTGGTGAGAACATGTGTGCGTGTATCACAAAAGATTTAACATTAAAGCTCCAGTGAGGAACTTTCAGTCTGTCTCAAATTTGGCGCCCCCTTGAGGACAGATCAGTGGCTAATCGTATCTTCTACATACTTAAATACTGTCTTCTCCTGCTGATTTTTCTCAGTCAAATCTTCAGTTTTTTAGTTATTGTGGATATTTTGTATGGACTAGTTCTTCAGCTGCTTGGCTGACACCTGCCCTCTCACACTCGTCTCAGACCTCAAAAAGTTATGATATAAAATCTGTCAATCTTGTCTCTCATGGTCTTGTTTGCTTGTGCGTATTTTAAGATGGCATCAATATGACTTTCAGTCCATTTCATGGTCATCAAAAAAACCCTCACAGGAGCTTTAATCTTACACCACAATAGGAAACGGCGAATTGACTCCCTCATATATTGACATTTTTAGCAATTCCATCCACTCAAACTGTCTTTATACCATTTGTCACATTCACCCATTCATGCCACATTAATACACTGATAGCAAAGGATGCCGCAGCAGGGGGCCATCATGAACCATGAACTTCTCATTTCTGGGCTATAAAAATGAAAGGCTGAGTTACACCCCCATGTAAAGGTGACATGAAATAAAAGGCGTGGCTTAATAATATCAATCAATCAGTTTTGTTCAATTCACTACAGGACAGAGTACACACACAGCAGGTTTAGATCATGCTCTTTGTGGTGGTGTTAACGCAGAAAGTCTTAGAAAAAACATCTTGACATGATTAAAGCCGATGAAATAAAGAAAATTGACTCCACAGAGAAACCCCTAACTTCAGTCTAACTGTGTTACAATCGAACGCTTTTCAAATTAAGACACCTGAAGGCACAAATCCAACCCAGACAGCGTCTCTTTCTGATTCTCCCTGAATTAATCAAAGCACCTCACTGAAATAACCATCCAGGTGAAGGTAACTCGAGCACAGACAGCATGCCTTCAAAGCAGGAAAGAAAGTGAGCATTTACAGAGAAACATTTGATACTCACCACCAGCAAGGGCACCTGTGCTTTATCTACTGTTTTGCCATCTGAGGTTTCCAAGACAAAAGAAAAAAGAAAAAAAAAAAAGACTCTTTCCCCTGAGGGAGAAGAAGAAAAGCTTCAAGACTTCAAAAGCGGCGTTGTTTCGCTTCAGCCTGAACTACAGAGCGAGGGAGAAGAGAGAAAAGCACCTTCCTCCACAGACGCTGAGGCAGGATGTGAGGAAGGCGAGGGTTCACACTGCCCTTTTATCTGCCCCCTGGAAACCCCTCGTGGATGATCACCAGCCTAATGATAATGATGATGACTATAATGGTGAGGCTGCAGCTGATGATGATGATAATGATGATGAGGGAAGATGATGATGATGATGATGATGATGATGATGATGATGATGATGATGATGATGATGATGATGATGAGGGGGAAACGGTAATGGTGGTGGTGGGAGCAGAGTCTGATGATGATGATGATGATGATGATGATGATGATGATGAATACGTGCCGTCTTGTAATGGTGTCCTTGATGGTAATAGTCCTATTTTTATGACCATTATATAATAATGGCATCTCAGCTCCTTTCTCTACTTTTCCATTTTTCAGATCACTCTCCCTGACAAAGAGGCATGCTGGGAAATATGAGCTGCTAGTTCCATTTCTCATACTGTGGTTCAAAGGGAGGGGGGGGTCGCTCTACGAGTCCTCTTTGTGGTACAAATAAAACCACCACTGGTACATTTCCCTCCTTGGTGAAGCCATCTAAATTATCTACATCACATGCTCAGGCCGTGTTTTCTTTGCAGGAGGTGAAAAATGATTCTGAAAACTATCGCCCCTCCACTGCATGAATGGAGTTCAAACGGTGGAGTGGATTCAAACCTGCGATAAAGACCACACTGTGTTCATCCTGTTCTCTTCATTTTAAAAGCCAGAGACACATCTGCAGCACATGGGGTACAGAGAACACAGACACACAGCAGCTGAAACCACAGAGACACAGAAGACTGAAACATACCACAAGAAATGACAACAATAAAGGTTTTGGTCTTCGACTGCAACAGCGTAGTCAACACAGCACAGCCCACACAAACGGACATCTCACAGTCTCTCACGGTCACACAGTAGCTGCTAGCTACTTTCCCAGGTACACCTGTTACAACTAGTATTAGTATTAGCTTCAATAGATGTCCTACTGTGATGAAACATGGAAATGCAAAGACAATTACTAGCAGTCTTTAACATCTTAGCCCTTACGATTTATTTAAGTACTTCAGTGAGGATACTTGGACAGCCATCCTGGCCAACCTCTGGATCCACCTCTGCTGCTCAGGTGAAATCACATTAACCCATCAGCCCTGACAAGTCGATCACCGAGTGCAGCGGAGTTTCACAGCTCAAAGAAGAACATTTATGATTATCATTTCATTGAAATGCAATCAGACCGAGATGCTAAGGCAGAAGAACCACCGCGTCTGCAGTGCAAATTGATTATTATGATGATCACTTTATGGAAATGATCTGCTGCACTCGGCAATTGACTCATCAGGGCTCCCCCCACAAACAACCAGCTGCTGGAGGAGAGTGGGTGAGTTGTCAAAGCTAAAAAGATGTTTGATGGCTAGTACTTTGGCTGTGACACTATATGCGGTGATAAATGTGGTTTGGTGATAAAGATGATTTTGGTTTCGGTGTAAACAACCCTTGGTTGAAGTTTGCTTGTGGATCCATAGACCGCTGTGTATTGCTAACATGCGGTCGTTACTAAAGTTGGTATAACTAGAGAAGCAAGCAGTCGGCAACATTCATCTCTCGAGGGGGTGTCTAACTTGGTGACACGGCGTGTTTGACCATAACTTAAATAAACTTTAATAAACTCAATTAAGGTCACAAAATATGAATAGCATGCATTTATGTGTTACAGATCTAAGTCTTAGAAACAACACTTGCATATTGAACAATAATGTTTTGAAAGAACAGGGGGATGGGCAGGACTGTGTCTTTTCTATTATAAAACATGGAGTTAGAACTCAAACAGACTGAAACTGACAGAAAATGGAGTTTGTAATAGATGGACCAGCCAGAGTGAGCTACTGCATGAGGAGCTGTAGGTATCAGGCTGCATCCCTTCAAGCACTTGTGCTATAAAATGCATCAAGATACAAGACCAGTCACCATAAAATCTGACTGGTTTCATTGCTAGAGGAACATGAATAATTGAAGCTGTCTTCAAAATGGAAATAACAGTTGTCTGCTGTTGTATTTCTGACGACGCTGCTGTTAACTTACTTTTAATGGTTATTTCCTCTATAAATAATAATGGATGTTGCCAAATCAACCTGAAACGTTGAGAAATGTAGCTTTTATAATGTCAGTATAATTTCGAAAGATGAAAAACAAACCTGAGAACTTTTCCAGACCTAGAATCTTGTTTTCATGATCAGGATCATCAAACTCAAGGTCGTGTCCGAGAAAGAAGTCTGTGTCTAATGTGAGGTTTCCTGGAGCTTCAAAGACTACACCATCTTCAGAATCCACTGTGGAGAGAAGAAAAATCAACCACATTAAAACAGCCATCAAACTATGAATGTTTCAGCTTTAAACTGTCTGTATGAGTAGAGGTCCTGTTGAAAAACCTCAGAGATACTGACAGCAGAAAGTCAAGTTTCAGAGAGACTCCACAGCCCTGAAGCTACCTCAGTGTCACAGCTCACAGCTGCTACCTGACAGCAAATCTGGTAATTCCGTCTCAAGGTTCCGTCTTGGGTCCTGTGTTATTTTTGCTGTACCTGATCCCCTTGGAAAAGATCATCCAAAGGTTTAGTGATGTTTCATTCCACCTTTTTGCTGATCATATCCAGCCTTACTGCTCCTTTAACCCTTCCGGAACCTTCGGGCTTTTAACAGCCAATTTATGATAGAGCTAGAGACTAATTTGGATATAACTTTTTTTTTACTGCAGCAAATGTGATGAATTTTTTTTTCTAAGCTTAATTTGAAATTTTATTTGAAAACATGAATTCAAAATTTTCACCAAGTCAATAATAAAGCCAGGACAGAAAAACGTCCTCTAAAGTCCCTCGTGGCTGTTGAAAGCCACTTGTTTTGTCGGCTGTAAAATCATATTGGATTAATATTTTTTTCAGATTTTTTTTCACAAATTTCTTATTTTACTTCTGCCCTGTTCGAAACTAGCAAATGTTTCATTAAAAACAGTTTTTTTAACCCTTTAAGTGCCAATTTAAGACAAAAAGTCACAAATTTAGCAAAAATTGAGGGAAAATGACCCATTTTTTTAATAAAACATGATCAGAAACTGGTAATCTCTTGCAGGGTATTAAAGTCTTGAATATGTCAGAGATTAGTAATATAATTTACTTATATGCATTTTCAGTTTTTCTGTAGCATCAGATTTAATGAAAAACTGCGTTTGGCGCCTCCCAGTGGCCAAAACCACTATTTCTGCTGTAAAATCATATTGGATTGATATTTTTTTCTGATTTTTTTTCATTCATTTCTTATTTTACTTCTGCCCTGTTCAAAACTAGCAAATGTTTCATTGAAAATAAAAATTTTAACCCTTTAAGAGCCAATTTAAGACATAAAGTCACTTAAAAAGCAAAAAAAAATGGAAGGAAAAATTTAAGGAAAATGACCCATTTTTTAAATAAAACATGATCAGAAACTGGTAATCTCTTGCAGGGTATTAAAGTCTTGAATATGTCAGCGATTAGTGATATAATTGAATTCAATGCATTTTAAGTTTTTCTGTAGCATCAGATTTGATGAAAGACTGCCTTTGGCGCCTCCCAGTGGCCAAAACTGCCTTTTCTGCTGTAAAATCATATTGGATTAATATTTTTTTCAGATTTTTTTTCATACATTTCTTATTTTAATTCTGCCCTGTTCAAAACTAGCAAATGTTTCATTGAAAATAAAAATTTTAACCCTTTAAGGACCAATTTTAGTGGTTTTGGCCACTGGGAGGCGCCAAAGGCAGTTTCCATTAAATCTGATGCTACAGAAAAACTGAAAATGCATATAAGTAAATTATATTACTAATCTCTGACATATTCAAGACTTTAATACCCTGCAAGAGATTACCAGTTTCTGATCATGTCTTATAAAAAAAATGGGTCATTTTCCTTCAATTTTTGCTAAATTTGTGACTTTTTGTCTTAAATTGGCACTTAAAGGGTTAAAAAAAATTGTTTTCAATGAAACATTTGCTAGTTTCGAACAGGGCAGAAGTAAAATAAGAAATTTGTGAAAAAAAATCTGAAAAAAATATTAATCCAATATGATTTTACAGCCGACAGAAAAAGTGGCTTTTAACAGCCACGAGGGACTTTAGAGGGAGGAAAATCTAAAGGTCCCGGAAGGGTTAAACCTACGGAGATCCAGAAGCTTAACTCCATAGTCCAGTGCTTAGTGGAAAGGAAACAATAGCTAAGTGGAAACTCTCTGTAGCTCAGTGCAGACAAAACTGAAACACTGGTTATTGCTCCTAATGACTCAACACCAGGGATTTAACAGTACTTGAGTGACTTAGGCCAGTCAACTAAACCAAGCCTGTCCTTAGAACAACACTGTAAACAGTCAATGAGAAACTGCTTCTTTCAAGAGAGGAAAATCTGAAAGCTTAGGAAAATGGTGTCACAAAATGACTTGGAGCTCATCATCCATGCCTTTGTGTCTTCACGTTTAGACTATTGGAATAGTTTGTTTTCGTGTCTGAACAAAAAGGAGCTGTCTCATCTGCAATTAGTGCAAAACAGTAGGACTCACACATCACTGTATTCTTAAAGCTCTACATTGGCTGCCTGTGTCCTCTAGGATCAATTCTGGTCCTAATTTTTAGAGCCTTGCATGGTCAAGCTCCATCTTACATATGTGATCTGATCCAGCCTTACTAGCCCGCTTGGGCTCTGAGGTCTGTGGATCAGAATCTACTGGTTCTGTGCACTCCTTTTCGGACAAGAGGGGACTGATCTTTCCAGGCTGTTGCTCCCAGGCTTTGGAATGATCTTCCTCTCACTCTGCGCTTCATTGACTCTGTTGTAGGGCTGGGCGATAAACGGGAAATTTACCGATACCGAAATTTACAACAATAACCGACGTCATTTGGCCAATAATGGTGTATTCTGTGTCAAAAAATAAATTGATAAATAAAAGTTGGTGTTGGATGTGTGTAGGTAGGCTATGGTCTAATGTCCCTCTAAGATGCTGTCCTACAACAGAGACCCGACTCCACCCCATCCAGTCTGTAACAAAGAGGGAAAGCAGGGCTCGACAGTGCGACCATTTCACCCGCATTTGTGACTGAGAGTGGATGTGTGCAAATTGTAAAATGTATTTAGGAGCACACGTGCGGATAAAAAAAAAATCAGCCGAGGCAACAAATGTTTTTTCATGTAAATACTGCGTTGAAGTTAGTCTTAGGTTGGATATTAAACGGATGTCACTGCGGATCTACCGATGTTTTCTCACTTTCCATAACCAGGAATAGCAAAACCAATCTACTCTGCACCCTCGCTGTCAACGTCGGGTGTTGAATAAGGGACCATCAATAAATTACTGGTTGATGTTCTCAGAAAGGGCTGTTTTTCTTCAATAGCTTCCATGTCATGATACCAGTTGACCTTAAATTGAGTTCAAATAATAGTATGATAGATGAAGTTAATGTGGGAGGGGGTGAGCGGCTTGTGGAGTAGTTATCGTCCATTTATCATTATCGAGGTGAACTGCTAAATATATCGTGACATTGATTTGAGGCCATATCGCCTAGCTCTACTCTGTTGGCTCCTTTAAAAGCCAACTCAAGACACATTTATTTGCTCAGGCTTTTGTTTAGTTGTTTTGGGGCTGCTATGATTGTTAATTTTGTTGTCTTGGCCTTTTAAATTTGTATGTTCATTTTTAATTTTTGTTTATGTGAAGCACTGTGTGACTTTTTGTCTGTGAAAGCTGCTATATAAATAAAGTTTACTCACTTACTTTTTACTTCCCTTTTTATTTTACAATGAGAAATCTACATAATCAGAAATAACATATGAGGTAAACACGAGACAGAGCGGGGTATAAAGAGAGATGAATGGAAAAATACAAATGAGCAAAGGTTATCTATGATCCATGTCTGTTTTTATATGGATGGATACTGGCAGTCTTTCAGCTTAAATGTAGCAGTAAAAGGTGAAAAGGCCAACATCATCTAGAGGGAAAGTTACTCCACCAAAGTCAAGAAGCAGCATCTCATAAACAAAAGTGAACTGCTAACAGTTGACAGATGGAGCTCCTTTACTGCAGTTATAGCTAATGACGCCTGAAATTCTTGGTCCTGGTCTTTCAAGCTTGATGGCATCCAAACAACTATCACACAGCTGTCAGTGCTCAGAAAACTACTACAGGGACAATTCAAGGCCATCAAGCTCAGTAGTTTTATCAATGCTGCCATCTGGTGGTCATTTCAGCGTTTGACAAAGTCATGAGTTTTTAGGAGAGACTGTAGCACGTTTCACTTTTTCAAAAGAAGTGAAGAGATTGCTTCGAGGACATACTGCTGAGTTAAACTGGGTGTGAACAGGGCACACGGTGCAACCAACTGATGTCTTATTCTAGTAGACAACAAAAAGATTCTGAATTAACTGTGTTTACATAAATATATAATGTGTTTGTATGATAATAATTCCTGTTAATGTGTATAAGCAGTCTTATTTGGTGTAAATAAATGGAAAAGATGTAAACCTTACTGTATATTTGCGCAGTAACTTGCAGTCAGCACATTCACAGTCTTTCTACTGAATGCAGAATGTGACAAAGGTTTCACAGCATTACTCATCCCAGAAATGAGGGTCACTGTGATTGATTATCACAAGTCAAACACTCAATCAGCAGCGCCTGGTGTCCAGATGTGAGCAAAGAAACAGGACACATGCTTTAAATCTAGTGCAATGACACTCTTAGAAAAATAAGACTTACTATCCAAGTCAAGTAACTGCTCTTTGTTCAATCAAAGTGTAAGATATGAAATCTGGCACAAAGGTAGGGCAGGAAAAAAAAACGTGAAGCACTTACACTTGACTGGCTGTGGATTCTGCTGTTTTTTTCTTGGCATCTTCCAGTCAGCCTCTCTTTTTTTTGGAACGTCTTCTTGCAGACTTCCGCAACCATCAGCTCATTCTTGTCTGATCGGCAGATAATCTTCAGTGTTTCTACAAATGGAAGACAAATAACAATCAATTATTGTGCGATAAGGGTTGGTCTATTCAAGATGTCCTTGTCCATCACAACTGGCTGACATCCATCAGAAGGAGTGCCACTATTGTAACCATATTGTGAAGTAATGGCTGTTGCCATCCACCCTCATCAATGAGCATTTTTTATAGTCAGCATAGCTTCAAAGTTTTTTTACTCTTAGATCAGCTTGAGAATATTTTACCTGCAAATCCTGATTTGATTTGTTTCATGAACTTTTCCCCCCCTTTTTAATTCTTTTACATTAAATAGTTTTACCTTTCCAGTAAAAGTGAAGAGAAAACCGCTCAACCTGGCATAAACTTGGTAAGGTCCAGATTATCAAAAAGTTTAAGAGTTGAAAAGATAACAAATACAAGCTTATTTTGACCTACCTGATCAATAATGCCTCTTGAAGTTCAATGAGCATCTTAGGACATCAAAAGACACCCACCTATCTTTATTTTGAAAGACAGACTTTCAAACCCCTACACAGAATTTCTGCAATTCCAATTCCAGTGATTCTGAAGAAGTTTGCAACTGTTTTTGATGTCAAAATTTTGGATCTATTGATTTTATTGTGAGAAGGTGGAGAAGGAAACCCACAAAAAAATAAATAAATAAATAAATATATATAAAAAAAATTATATATATATATATTAAAGTTCAGTAAACATCGACATTTCAGAAATTTGTAAACTTCATTTTCTTTTTCGTTATTCACTGAGGACAGATATGCATGATTAATGTATAATACTAGAACACTTTAGTCTGGTACACTGTAGCTACTGCCAAGGACAAGAGCAGGTTGTATTATCTGCTCTGCAGAGTGGGTGATCTGCTGATCTGTCTCTTGTGCTCTCACTAAACATCGCAGTTATAAATCAGACTACAGTCATTTAATAAAAGTGATAGGTGTACTGCACAGTGATTTTTATATCCTCACACTAGTTTAATTTGCACTCACACCATCCTGCACCTTTCTGTGCAAATGCACAGCTCTTCATGGCAAATTTTAGATACTTTGATCAGATTCGGTTTAATAGTTTCACATTGTGGTAATTTCCATTAAGTTTTCTTGATAGTCTTTGATGTTTAAACTTTTCCATTTACATATATATAGACATGTTTTCTCTCTGTTTAACTTTTACAGCTTTCTAATGTTTTTGTTGATAATCTATGTTCATTACTTAAGCACCAAAAACACCATGTAGGGGAGAGTGGGGTAAGTTGAGCCACCCCCTGTTGCTTGGAAATGGTAAAAGAAATTGATCATGTGACCAAATATTTAGGAGATGGGTGTCAATTCGTGGAGTCTGTGAAGGTTAGAAGCACATAGGTGACGGGGTTAGACATTTATTTCCCAAAAAACATTTTTCACTCTTGAAAGTTAATTGAGTCTGTCATAAGTTTTATTCGAATTGTGTTCAGACCAAAAAAGATCATTTTAAATGTGTTTACACATCAATTGTGGTATCTATGAGCTACAACATGAGGTCAAAAACCAAACATAAAAGTCCACCATCTTAGCTTAGAGGTCTAATAAAGTCATCATAGTAGTTCAGGGATAAGTTGAGTCAGTGGCTCAAGTGAGAAAGTAAAGAAGTCTGAAGAGAGGATCAGAGTTTCAGTTCAGATTGTTGAAATGTGTCAAAAATACAGCTGTGAATGTTCTGAATCACTCTCTCGTGTTAAAATGTTTTTTTTTTTACAAAACAGCTTTTTAGCAGTTAAATGCAATAATAATAAAAAATAATTATTGTACCAGTTGAATAGCCTATAATGGATAAAACACACATGAATGTGTAGATGTGACTGTTATTTGGGGAGAGAGAAGGCGAGGGAGGGCTGAGGTGGAGAGTGGGGAGGTAGTAGGGATACGGCTCAACTTACCCCGCTCCTATGGTCAACTTACCCCGTGTATGGGTGGACCTTGAGAGACCACTTTTTTTGCATGCTATGTTATTAAGACAGTTACGTTTACTCTCATTCTGTTGGTTTGCAGGGATAAACAAAATTTTGAAATATAAACAGATACACTAGTTTGAGATAAAACTATGACTGCCTTGATGTAGTGATCCGAAATATGAAAAATGGCTCATCTTACCCCACTCTCCCCTACATGTGTAAACCTACTTGACAATAAACCTGAATCGAATAACAGCTAACTTTATTCATATTGTAGGTTTTGTGACTATTTCACGCGCCATGATCTGAATAAAGCGACTCCTGTAGGCCAAATACCCGGAAAACTACTCTTTAATTCAGTATTAAGCATTTTACCGCAACGTCCTGATGTATTAAAGTAGGGTTGGAGACAGTACCTTGAGCAGAATAAATCCAAACTCAGCAGTTTATTTCATAAGTTACCTGAACACTGCGTTTGTAAAATGTTTATTTGAGAGTAACTCGTGTATCTACGATGAAAACAAACACTCACAGCTGAGTATTTGGCTGTCAGGCTTCTATAGCTTTACGGCTAACCCATTAGCTTCAATGCTGCATCTGGACAGAGCGGGTCAGCTAACACTGAAACATGTCCTCACACAGCGTACAGCTAACTGGTGTTGACACTGAAACTTACGGTAAGAAATGTCAGGAATGAGTGAAAATGCCCACCGTACTAACCAAAGAGTGCCTACATGAAACGGCACGTCCTAGCTAATGACTGTCAAGCGTAATCTCCCGTAAATCTGATCATGTTCGAACCATGTTCACTCACAGCCTTCAGCCAAATTAGCCGAGCAGCTACCGAGCTAACTTACCTGAAAAACGTAAATATTCCTGTCGATTAAGGTGGTTTCTGTTGTGTCTGTACACGCCATTAGACGCAGCAGATGTGCAAAGTCTGGAGATCCGCCATTTCTTCATGAGCTGCGGTGACAAAGAAAGGCAATTAATGGTATTTTTCATAACTTAATTGATTTTCTGATTCGTCTGAGATCCCACAGCAGCAACAACAAACTCACTTCCGGTTCGAAACCTTCGAATTAAAAGACACTACCGTTGTTCTCTATAACAGGAAACTGAAACGTATATTAGCTAAATTACACTAGAACTTCGGTTGAAGAAAATATCTATTAATAATTGCATGCAATATGTGTTGTTTATTGTGTTGTTTGTTTTTGACAAACTGTATGCAAAACAGTCACAATTAGAAATGTGGCTACTTTTGAACATGCCTCGTTGGTCGATCGAACCCCGAAAGGTAAAGAAATATAGCAAAAATATACAACCAAGTGGTCTTATATACCATTATCTAGTATCCTTGGATTGAAATTTTACCTTTATCTGTTAACACGTGGGACAGGATAGTAACAAAATTGCAATAAAACAGCTACAATGATAAACAGATTCCTTCAGGGGGATTTCCTCATTTTCAGATTTTGATACAGTCTCCTCCTATTTGGCCCGTAGGTGGTAAAAAAAGAAATGTCTTTTCCAAAAAGAAATAATAATAATAACTTCTCTTTATTTACATTGCGGGAGATTATTGTAATTAAAATGAAAATAAATACAAGCAAAAAAAAAACGTGTTCCTCACCTCAATAGTAAAAAAATAATTATTAATATATGATTATTTTATAATTATTTTATATGATTTTTCAACCGTTCTGAGTCACCTTATTTTTCTATCAAACAATACATTTTTCTGCTCTTATTCTGAAGGCCCCGGGCGCACATCGGATGTTTTATTGTTTCAGTGAGGATGCATCTTGATTCCATACATGTTGTATACATTTCCGTTTAGTTCGTATTTCCGGATCCGAAACTAATTAACTTTGCGATTTCTTTTTCGACCTTAATCCCTGTGTCCTCCACAACTTCCATTTCCCCGTAGTTAATGTAACCAGCATAGAAACAAGCGAATACAAAGACACTTCACCATTTAGTTAGTCTAAATAGACTCACTAAAATAAACTATCCATGGCTGTACCAGGACTTTTCTTAGGAGAACCAGAATATTTCATTAAAACAGTTAACAAAATGTGTCCCTTGTAAATTTAGTCAGTTGCTTATGGTTATAAAAATTCTATAGTCAGCCTAAGGAGATAATTTATGTTATAGCACAGATATGCAGACAAACAAAAACACATCAGTTAAATATTTAATTTTCAAAATAGTTCAAATAAGATGCTGCTGATGTTAATATTTATACCATCAACAACAATTTAAATAGATAACTAATCATTAATAAATGTGTCTGCCTTTGCTGTGAAACTAATGCTCTGAACATTGTAAAAAATGGGATGAGAGGCCTTTTCATTCAGGCATTAAACTAACACTCACAAATTGAACTAATTAATAATTATTATTTTTTTTTACCAGAGTGGTACTTGTTCTTAAATAAAGAGTGGCTGAACATCAACGATCCTCTACCAGCCTTAATATTTTAGATATAGACCAATTAACACAGAGAAGTTTCGCAGTCCTCTATGATGTACTTATACAAGTGACAGAAACTGAACTCTGTACCGGTCCAAACAAGCAGCATTTTGCATGGTTGCTGTGTGCTGACATTGCAAAATAAAAAAAAAGTAATTGATTTTTATCACTTCAGTCCCAAAGCTTGTAAACTCTCAAAAAAGACAGAATATTGTGTACCACACTTATGCATGCCCATTGACCTCTGAATGTGGTTATGTAAATGGGTGCATCTACAAAGTGGCCATGGAGGTATTCCCTTCTCTTGACTCTAAATATCAATTTGAGGATATAATTTGATTATTTTTAAGTCTTTATTTATATAGATTGTAAAAATTGTTCCAAATATTTCAGCCTAGCTAGCACTACCATTGCAAAGGTCTCCTTAAAGGCCTGCCTACAGGATGAATTAATGGTAAAAAAAAAAAAAAAAGAAAAACAACAACAACAACATTTGATGTTTATGCTGCATTAGAAGAGGTAAATTGTAGACATAATGGAACAAGTCATGACTCCTCTCTGTGAATTAACTTTGTATGAAGATAATATATACCTTTCTTAGTCCCACAGGGGAAACTCCAGATGTGTGATCTGTTTTTCCCTCTTGCTACACAAAGTTAATTACAGTTATTATGGGGTTTGACCAATCAGAAGAAAGTATTTAATACAATCAGGTGATTGGTAGTAAAACTTGGTCATAAGATTGTCTAATTAAAACGGCAAATGATATGTATTTCTAGACACTCCATAAGTTAGTGCATGAGTTGGGCCACCCAGGTCAAAAAAGTCTGGACCTTCCTATGTTAAGAGATTCCCAGCAGGTATATTAACCTTTGTCATTGGAATTCACATGGATAAAAGCACCTTATCTTTAACTTATGTGTCCATAGTTTGCAGGATGAATACTGTTATCAAATCCTGTGTTTTCTGAATTGGAAAATTTCTTTCATAGACAATCCCTGCAAGTGTACACTTGGCACTGAAAACATGTGAGACCCCATGTTTTCTTTTCCTTTTTTTTTCTTCTTGGACTGGGCATTTATGAATAGGAGATCCTGGGACTCTGCGTCATCTCATTGGTTCATGTCACTGCAGTGTGCCTCCCCTCAGGCCGCCGCACAGCTCAACCATTAGTCTGCAGCTGTGAACCGGGGGATTAGGCTCTCCTCTCCACCGCGCCTCTCCTCTGCCTCTACCCGGTCAAAACCTGCTCTGAACCGGACCTGCATGACCACTGTGCCCATCCTGCGTGGAGCCTTGACGGTGACATACAGCGTGTTTTCTGTGCGGCAGTGAGAAGGAGGAGATTTCTGTGCCACTGTTTGGTCCTGGAGGGGAGGAGCCAGTTGTTGATTTCTACGCTGCAAAGAGAAGGCGCCGCTCATAGAGGTAAGATACCGTTTACGTAATAAAATGTACTCTGTGTTTAACAGCGGACTTTTAAATGCCCATTTTCACCGCGTTTTTTTCGCTGTTTCCTGCGTCTCTGATGGGTATCACAAGGTGGAGGTGAATGCGAATACGTAACCTATTAAACATGCCACTCCCTGCAACAGCGTACTGATGTCCTGGACAGACCTCTACCTCATTTATGTAAATGGGGGTATGATCCTATGCTAAATACATAAAAATGTCCATTTACTCCCAGGCTACATTTGATTAGCGCGCTTTTTTGCACCTTGCACGCACAAGTGCATCCTCCATATTCAACCTGCAGGCCTGCCCTTATGCTCCACGATCAGATCTGGTGAATTAACACGCATGTTATTGAGTATTTACATCAGAACATGCAGAAGACATGCCAAACTGTTAAGACATCTCAGACCAATGCGAGCTGCTATGATCTTATTTGATGTAAAACCTAATCTAATCCCTCATTGTGGTTATTCAATAACACAAAGCAGAGGTCAGAGTCAGTGTTGATGCCACATGGTACAAAGCAGAAATTTTTTGTGAGGGATAATGTGGAATGTGTGTGTGTGTGTGTGTGTGTGAGAGAGAGAGCGTGTGCGTGCGTGTATATATGTGTGTGTGTGTGTGTGTGTGTGTGTGTGGGCAGGCTGAGGTCACTCTCTCATGCCTCTGAAACCCGCATTGCTGATGTGGGCTTGTGTCCAATGAACAGATATTTAATAGGGTGTATCATCAGGTTTTCCTCCGCTAAAGGCACAACTCAGCCCATCAGACGAGAAAACTGACCTTCTTCTTCTCCGTTCACTGAGTGCATAGCAACAGCTTTGCAAACAAGTGTCCCCCCCTAACCATAAAAAGTGAAGCGATGATAATGACAGCATAGTTCATGCTTAGGACAAATTTCAGGGAACACTGTTGTCCCATTTCTTCTCTATTTAGTATTCTGAAAGAGGGGGAATGCTGCAGGGCAGATGCTGCTGGTTGTGTAATAACCCATCTGTCATTGTCATTCTATCTGACAGATCTGCTGCCACACTTTTTCTCAACCTATCGACAGTCATTTCTGACATCTCACAGGAGACATTAGTACAAGATTAATGCCACATGTGCTGGATTAGTTTCTGAACATTCTGTTCAGATTTAAGGAATGTGGGAAAGGAGGGAGTTAAAAACAAGATAATTCTGAGATTCCTTCTGTTTCAGATGACATAATGTTACAACTAGATCAAATGTGAGTTCATATTGACAAAAAGCCAACCATCTGTACAGGTCAATACTAGCAACAGGTCTTCACTTGTCCCCTGCAAGCCACATTTTAAGAGAGACAGAAAGTAACAATCATGTAATAATAATAATAACTTTATTTATATAGCACAAAAACTAAAAAAAAAAAAAAATTAAAAAGTGCTTCAGCAGACAAAGCAGATAAGTGATGACAGCAGAGATAAATAAATCATAAATTATAGAAAATAAAAGGCAAAAAAAAAAAAATATATATATATATATATGCAAGAATAGTGACATTTAAAGGACAATAAACAGTCCACGAAGAGGACAAAGAAGGAAAAGAAAAATGAGACAACATGATGAAAACCTGAAAAAATAAAGATGCAGTGAGGTACAAGTTAACAAATCAATCAATAAATAAAAACATTCGTAAATGAAAGTGATCAAGGACAAAGAAGCAGGGGATCAGACGAGAACCTACAAACAAATGGTTTGAACAAAAGTATTGTATGTGAGATTTTATAAATAAAACAAATGAAGTTGAAATTAAAAAGTGTTTGAAAAAGTAAAATCACATAAAAGCAAGTTTGTAAAAGTGAGTTTTTAGGAGTAAGAATAAAAAAGACGGTCAAAACTTGTGTCATATGTGTGGGTCCAGCTGGAAAAACCGCAAATGTAATCTTTGAAACCAATAGTCTTATTTCATTTTACCTCTCTACTCTAAAATACCCTGGTCTGTCCACACTTTTACTTTCACTTGGTTGCACACATTTATCGCACATTTCTGAGACTTTCTGTTAAATGCCTCCGAGCTTAAACAGCAGGGAGGGATTACTGAGCAGACCTACTTGGCACGAGCCCAGAGAACACATGGGTCAGGGGTCCTCTGGATGTAAGCTTTAGGTTAAAATGTCTGTTTACACACACTGTTTGCGTCTCTTGTTTTAAACTCAGGGACAGTATACATTTGAAATAAACACAAGAGGGAAAAAAACACAGAGAGACTAGACAGCTCCAGTGTTATAGTTTGAAGAGCTGCAGTGTATTTGGAGTGGTTGTGTATGGCTAGTGAGCCTCTGTTTCAGACTTATAAACTCTGGTAGTTCTTGTGTACATCCAAGAATTTCTCATAAACAGCCAGTCTCACTCTGATAAAGTAGGAGTGAGGGTCTTGTACACGTCTGTGTTTAGAATCATTCACTCATAATCCACCCATGTCAACAGAGATAACTTTGCTAACATAACTGGACTTATTTAATGTTTAAATCAGGGAAATATTCCTCGAAAACCCAGATTGTTTTCCAGTGTTATTTGGAGAACTGCGTCCGAATATGTGCGTTTTTGTTGTCAGTTGGAAATGAATGTGAATCAGCCTGCTGAATCATGTTAGTAGGTAAGAAAACAAGACTCCAGCCAAAGGCTTAGTGCATTATGTAATGATGTCCAGTGATGCTGTTGGCTCAGAGATCAGTTTCCTTCTGCCTGCTGAAAATGAATTAAAAATGAGGGTTTGCTGCGGTGTGAATTAACTCTGAGGTGTGGGTCTGAAACTAAGTGCTGATGTAGCTACATGGTGTCATTTAGTCATAAGGTCACAGGGTCAAACAGCCATCTTGTTGAAGTACTCAGAGAAAAAAGCAAACAGAAACATCCTGCAGACTTATTAGGAGTCTGTCGCTGAAAGTACACTGGAAATGACGGTCTTGATAGAAATAAGTACTTGGAAATATCTATAACTGATTTTAACATCTTGAAATAAGGGTGGGTTGAAATATATACTGACTTGTGCATCGCTATTATCATACTCATGATGCTTTCTAAGTTTACTAAATGCAGCACGATAAACAGTTTCCTTTACAATTTGACTTGTGGTGTTATTGGTACAAACGACAGAAACTTGTTTCTTTTGGGGGCATTTTGAATTCTTTGTTGATTCGATGATGTGATGTAATATGAAGTTGTCTTGCAGTTGTTTAAAATCAGTATAAAGTTTTATGTCAACATATTAAAATCTTAATCTTATTGCATATAGCTTATTAACTCCATTGTACCATATTGCACTGCACCATATTATATTATACATTGCATCATTTTGTATTTTACTCTATTGCGTCTCGCTTACCCTATCGTATTGGATCATAGGATACCATATTGTACTTCGTAGTGGAGTACCCTACTGTAATGAGTCTTTACGGGTTGTGTTATTTTGAAGTGAGTCATATTAATTGTATCATATTGTATCGCATCTCAGTGTATCGTACCTTTTAGTACACTCTAGTATTATTTAGTTTTTTCTCGTATTATTTAATACATCATATCATATCATGTCACATTGTACTATATCCAACGTTTCCTAGTGTTTAACATTTTATAGGGGTGGGAATCACTAGTGGCCCAACGATACAACATCATCACGATACTTGGGCCACGATATGATATTATTGCAATTTTTAACGTTTCACATTACAGTGAGTGTTGCGGTACAATATATTACAATTTATACAATTTTTCAACCATTTCGCTAATTTTGCATTTGGCTTTCCTTTATGTTTGTCTTATTTACACTGTATTATATTTTCATGTAGCACATATTGCATATCTTATATATATATTTGTTGTACTAACTTTCTCCTGCTCTATGATGTCACCTCTGCCAACCTCTCTGGACAAACAGTTGATTTTGTTTTTCCATGATCATAGATTTGACTTCATTTTAGCAATTGATTTGAAAAAATAGATACCTGGTAAATGAGACGATACGATATATCACCAGACAAAATAGCACGATACTATGCTGTATCAATTGTTTCTCCCACCCCTACTATCTTACTGTACTGTAACTTTTTGTACTGCATCATATTGTATTGTATTGTATTATATCATATCTTGCCTTATTGAGTTGTGTCATATCATATGGTATTATATTATGTCAAATCATGCAGTATCATGTAGTATCTACTGTACTGTACAGTGAGTTACCCTGTGATTCCAACCACTAATTTAGATTAAACAGGTAAATAAAGTCACCATAGTCTGGATGAGAATGTTTTCTTACTCATTAGTCTGTTTTAATTTAAACCTCCCTAACTGGAAACACTGCAGTGAGAGTTACTCTACAGAGGATTTCTCTTTCAGACTAAAGTGGGTTATTTTTCTCCCATGGGACTCCCATCCACATTATTGATTTTTTTTACCTCTGCAGTGGTGTGGCTCCTTAACATTTATAAGCCTCAGTGTTTCCCAGCAGCAGCAGCAGCAGCAGCAGGGTTTTGTACTTACACTCATACAACACTGAAATGACGTGTAATAATTCAACTGAAAACACAATCTTGAAAAAAGAAAATTGGCTAATATTTGAGCTTTTTGCGTGGTGGCACGGAAAATAAGTTCAAGGCCAGAGTTTGTGTTTGTCCTCTAAATCTCTGTAATCCACACAGACGCCTGAAGAATTTGAATTCTTGTACAAGTCTGTGTCAGTGAACTGTTCGTTCAGTGTAAGCGAGCTGAGTATGAAAGCTGGGCTGCACTGTGCAAAGAGAAGGTCAAACCTTTAAGCGTGTCTTTGGCCTCGGGAGCATTATTCTGCATACTGTATACACAAACATGTGGGTAAACACGCACACGCTCTTACTGAAGAGTGTAGAAAACCATTAGCTGTTCACTGAAGATGTGCCCTCTCTATTTTTCCCAGCAACATCTGTGTCCGACCCTTTTGTTGTTAGTGTTGTCATCCCCTGAGCTTTTCACAATAGACATGTCTGAAAGCACATCCTGATTTATTGTCTATTAACATTGTAGATTGAAGAATAAATACATCAAGAAAACATTAATTGGGGAAATATGTCACGTAAGATGAGTGTTTGTCTTCTTTCCTCTAGACTAGTGTGTTAGTCAGAATCTACATTTCTGTTCATATGACCAGGAAATTGGTCACTTTTGTTTCTTTTAGGTATATTAACTATGTTGTCAATGGGATTAATCATTGTAATTCATGATTAATAGCTACTCCAAACCAATTTATAGAAGCTGCACCACAAAATATTGATTCTTTACATGTTGGTGCTTTCTTCATCAGTGAATGACTGCCTCTTATTCTTTTTTATTGAACATGATTTTGTGATTCCTAACATTTGGGGCAGAAGAGGTTTTAATAAAGAGTCCAAATTTCCTCCGAACTACTTAGGTTTGTTCTTCCTACTTTATTTAGTGTTTTGACAAACTTTGAGCAAGCCTGGACTTTAACCTCCATTATGTTTGAGGCGTAGTCACAGCAGATCATTATTTCTGCCATTTTTATCCCTCCATCCATTATTCAAATGTATGTTTGCATGGTAACCCCTGTGTGTGTGTGTGTGTGTGTGTGTGTGTGTGTGTGTGTGTGTGTGTGTGCGTGTGTGTGTGTGTGTGTGTGTGTGTGTGTGTGTGTGTGTGTGTGTGTGTGTGTGTGTGTGTGTGTGTGTGTGTGTGTGCGTGTGTTTTGTTTTTGCTCTGGCAGAGTTCGATGGATGGCTGATCTGATTCATGCTGATAGTCTCTAACAATGCAAAGACGCTCTAGACAGATTGTGAACTAGATGATAGTGTTCCAAGAACCTGATCGCAGATAAATGAGTGATCTAGTCAGATGTTGAGGAAAAAATACAAGAAACAAATCCTTGACCTTGATTCAGCAAACACAGACGGTGGTCTCAAATTGACACGGGCCCGTTTGAAGTGCCCTAATTTGTCTGAGAATAGAACTGTAATCTCTCTGTGTTGGCAAAGTTACTTCCTGCTTGTATCCTATGTTTTTGCTCTGCTGCAGAACCATCACCAAGATCACACTGTTTGTGCAAGTTCACATTAGTGTCAGTTCAGTTTGAAGCGAGGAGAAGAACATGCATTGAATGCAAGCTTAGCTCCTTTGAGTGTGTGTTTGATGTCATCATGTGTGGGAATAATTTCTATAAATAGTCAGCAGCACAGTGATGTGTTTATCACAGAGGTTGGTGTTTTTGGCTGAGTCGGTCCCTGTGGAATATGTGTATTGCAGATACTGAAGCAGATGCGCTGCACAGATACTGGGGAATGGATGTAGAGAGAGACCTTTGGTGGAAACATGAAGAAAAACCTGAGCAGAGAGCTTCACTGTTTAAAAATGTCAGAGTTGGAGTTTGTTTGTTAGGGATAACTTAGCCAACTCAGACTGGTTCCAGAGAAAAGTTTCCTCAAGACAGATTGAACAAATAAAATTATAATTGACAGCTAGTTTATGAAAGAAAGACAACCAAACTCTTAATAAACAATCTTTACTACCTGTTACAGAGGATTTTCTTGAGAAGAATCAAAAGTTACTTCCAGCTAAACATCACTGTTTACTCTGAAAGAGAGTGTCTGAAAGGCAGATCGTATTCATCTGGTTTTCTGAACCTGCTACACTGATAAGTTAACTAATTATTTCATCCAGTGTGTTTCAAAGTGGAGGTTGCCATGACACACCAGGAGGTGTGGAAACTGGGAGAAGAGAGAGCTAGGAATGAAAGAAAATAAGAGTCCACTGTTTGTGACAAGAACATTTGAACATACAGTGTGTCTTTTGAGATGTATTAAAGGCCCTCTAGAGAGTTTTTAACTGTTTGAAAAACAGACTGAAACTTACTCTGATCCATCCTTGTGACCTTAAAAAGCAAACAAGACCATCTGCAAAAAAACTGATAACTTCACTGAAGTAACTTTTCATGCTGTAAGGGGGTAGGTGTCAGACCAGATTATTGACACCAGTCTGGGAAAAAAAAAAAAAGTAAAAAACTTTTTACACTGCAGTTACTCGCAGTGGGTGATAAATTTCACACCCAGGAGTTCCTCACATCAGCTTTAATAACTATATAGAAATCTATCTGTGCTGGTCTTTTGATTCAGCTGAATTGAATTCAGTATATTTAGGATAGCAGCATCCCGTAGTTGAGAGGAAAAATAACAGATGACTCTGGCCAACCAGAATCAAGCAGCTTCTGTAATTAGAAAGTAGCCACAACCTTGGGGTACCACCTGAGTGTCTCATCAAGACGGGCCAGCATACATAAATTTAAAATCTGTTACAGAAAGTAAAAGTGGTCATGATGTGCTTGAATGTGTAGGAAGTATATTAACAGTTATATATTCTTTCATATGAGGCTAATGCTAAATAGGATTCTAGCAAAATGTGGGAATACCCGATTTAGTCGATCTCTGGGGTAAAAACAGTCAACTATTTTAACAATTAATAGTTATTCCTAATGCAAAGAAATTGTAATATTACTCTTGAGATTTCCGTCATTATTTCAACTTTTCGGACATGTACCCCCTGGAAGCAGTTAAAGGTACTAGAAATTAATTACTGTATAGAAACAGTAAATCTTATTGCTTAAGTGCTTATTTGCTTTTGTAGGTCATAAAGAGACCCTACCGTTCATTTCAGTCTTATTTTAGAACCATAGAGGACCTGTAAAAATCGTTTCTTTTTCTGTTTTTTTGAAGCCACAAGTGGTTCTAATCAAAAGAACCATTTGTTGCAGCTTTATTCCAAAGTTCATGTATTCATTTCCGCATTTTCCAAGATGTTTTTTCTACTGATCCCCTTCAAGAGGATGTTTAAATGGCGCCTTCATGACTCTTTTATTTGTTTGAATTGATTTTTCCTGCATAAAGTGTGTGTAGGATAAATTTATTATACATTGAACACCCCTTACATACGGCAGCTTTATGTTCTTGTGAGCTGGACTTGTTGTCGTTGTTGTTGTCTAAGCTAAACACAGGGTCACAGTATCTCCAGCAGCGCTACCGTCAAAAACACTCGCATCAAAAATATCTAATCATCAGTTTATGCTGCCAGGTTTTCAAAGGGCAAGTACGTCTTTTCTATACTCTCAAATTAGCGTATAAAATAATGTACTGCTTCAAAAACAGCATGCTATTCATGTCGACTTTTACATATCCACAGGACTGGAATATAAATACAACTGTAACTCCCTGTCTCCATGCTAGAAAGCAGGTTAGACTCTGCAGTGTTACATAAAGCCAGACTCTTTGTGCATCTGTGTTAATAGGAAGATGAAGTATAGAGTTCCTGTAGTCAAATCCCGCCTCTGGCAACAGCAGTTAATGATAAAGCTAAAACAGCTCCGCTTCCTTAAATAGACAACAATCTATCATGATGTTGTATCTCGGATGGTTTTCAGTGGTCCGATCTGACGTATTGGTGATATGGAGACAGCCTCTTTAATTGGTCTGGGCCTGCATGAATCACCTCGCTCTCTCTTTGCTCTCTGGGTTTGATTATGAAAGCTGGCTGTGGCCTAATGGAGACAAAAAGAGTTGTCTGTGCTGTCATTCACTGCCTCTCCTCCACCTCACCCTCTGCCTCCCCCAATCCATTCTGTCAGACCAGTCACAACTCACTCGTCCATCTGCTCGCCGTGCCTCACGGTTTTGACCTTACTGCTCATGTCTGAGGCCAGGTCACAGGGACTGCAACCCCTCTGATGTGTTTCACTTTGAGGTTTATTTTATAAAAATGGATCCTGGGGGATTTTAAAGAGGGATTTATGAGTAAAATGCCAAAGCTTGTATTTGAAATGTCTATTTTTGTGACATTTTTAAAAGGTCAGATTTAAAGGTCCTGCTGTTTTGTCTGCTCAGGTTTGTAAAAAAGAGCAACTGCACTCGCTGTGTCATACATAATATATTCTGTATTTATGTGCAGTTGTTTTGCAGTCATTAAAAATTAATAGGTTGCTAATGATGATGAAGATATTACAAGCACTTAAAACAGCTCTGATTGAGCCGTTGATGTTTGTGTTTTCTCCAGTTTTGTAGCTCAGCAAAAGAGAACAAATGAATATGTCACACATTTCTATTCAAGAATGTGGACTCCATTGAAAATGGCAGACAATAAGACAGCTGGTTACAAACTGAGCGGTCTACTGCTCGAGCATTTTAAATATTTAATTCATTTTTTTTATCATTACAACCAAGTACAGTCTGGAAGGAACAATCTATATACATTACTGTGACCAGACACAGATCAGGGAGAGACTACAGGCAGAGAGTAAAACAAACAAAATGATGATTAGATTTGTTCCTTTTTTTTTTTTTCATTTTAAATCGAGGCTGTTCAAAGATGAGCATTACATTGATGCAGGGCAGGTTTACACATTTTAGAAACAACACTGGATCACCTATTGCATGCACTTAAATGACTTTTTACCATTTTTATCAAGGAAAAATTGAATGATTTTTACAAATATTTATCATTTGTAAAGGCAGATATACAAATTTCTTGTTCACCTCTGCTGTTAATTATCATGTGATCCCTCAGGTTTATCCTGTGACCTGACTAGTGAGCAATTGGGTTCACAACAAGCACCAACTGACAGAATTAGAGCTTATATCAATGTCAGGAAAGACAATTTAGTCAATAGCCAATTCCTTGTTTTCATTATTATTATTATTATTATTATTATTATTATTAGCTCCTGTGAGGAGTTTTAAGGTAGTTATGAAACTGACTGAAATTAGCTCTAGTTTCTCTTCATAACCTACAAGTCACAACAAGTGCATCAGTACAGAGATGAATTACTTGTGTGGGGTTATTTTAAAGGTTTGAATCCACTGGTGGAAAGTAGGTTTCACTTGTTGTGACGAATTTCACCCTTCTAAAACTGACCTTAATTACCAGTATATAGAGCCTGGCAAACACAAGCGTGCATGAGCATTAGCAAGTTAATGACTGCCCAGCGAAGAAAGAGAAATGCTACTCAGAATCATAATAGAATACAACCCTGATATCAATCCAAATAATAATTATTAGCATTTTTGCTGTAATTGAGCAGTGCTTTCCTTGGCAAAAAGATTTTGTTAAAAACACTACTCTCTCATATGTAGGATTAAATCAGGCAAAAATAGCAATTAGTGTTTTGTCCACTGGGGGCACCAAAATCAACACATGTGAAAATTGCTTACAGAAGCTTTAAATAAATCGTCATTATATAAAATTAATGAGCATTCATTTACACACTTTCTAGCTGACTTAACCGTTTGATAATGTTACAGGGTAGCACATGAAAGGTTAATTCTTTAAGAGTTAATAAGATATATTTTTTTTCGCTGCAACAAATACTGAAAGGACTAACATTTATTATTATTTTTTTAATCAAGTTGACAAAAAACGTGCCTTGAATCATTTCCAAACCTTCAATAGATTTGGCAGCTCCACTTATTAACACCAAATGTCCGCCTGAATTCTCCTTCCTTCATTCCTAAATCACTGCTCTTTAGTCATGATTGTGTTGTTTGTTTTCAGGGTAGTGGACTGAAGAGGAGGCCTGAAAAGATGATGCACTGTGGGCCAGTTTAGGAGTAGCTCAAACTGAAAGGACTGCTGTGGAAGTGGAGGAAGAAGAAGAAGAGGAGGGACAGAAAACAGAGGAGAGAGAAAGAGAGAGAGAGACAGAGAGAGTGAGTATCACATGACCCGTCCTCGGACAGGCTCCAAATCAGCGATGCTCCCCTCAGGCAGGGATTACCTCCTCCTCCCTGCCGTCTACCTCTCCATCTCTCCCTCTCTTCCTCCCACATTCAGCAGAGCAGCCACCCAGCTTCAGGACTCCAAGCCGTGAGGGCTCACTTCACTCACCCGCCCACACATACACACACACATAGACACACACACACACTTCTGCATCCTGCTCATGGTCGTTGGCCTGCCTTCCTCTGCTGCTGCTCCCGCTCCACACCGACACCATGAAGAGGCCCAAGCAGCAGACGGGGCCACTCAGCTTTCTCAACTTCTTCAGCAGAAAGCCCAAAGCAGAGACGAGGCCCGAGAAACCTGTGGAGGCACGGCCCAGAGAGGAGGTGGCCATCACGCTGACCCCGAGCGAGCACCCAGAGCAGGTCAGACTTAGGATACTGTACTGTTTCTGTTATTGGATGAGGAGGAGGAGGAAGAAGAAGTTCCTTTTTCTGGCTTTGTTTGATCTTGGTTTAATTCAGCTGTTTGATCCTGCTCTTTCAAAGTTTTGTAGAAAACTTTGAACTCGGATAAAAACGTAATTATGTTTCAGGCAGATTTTACTCAAAATACTTCCACTTTTTTGTCTTGACTTCAAGATTTCTGCCACTTTCTTCTTTTAAGGGCTTTGTTAAATTTGAAGGAAAAACATGAATTTTTAAAGTAACTCTGACAAACCTGAATGAGAATGAGTTCTTTGTGAACTTTCATAACCAGGGAAAGTTTGTGTTATTGAACCCAAAAATCAAAAGATATTGTTTTTTTTTTCTTTTGCATAAAGGTGTAGCTGCTCATAACAATTATAAACATTGCTATAAGCTGTAACAAATTCTTATAGTCACTTAGAAAGATTGTTCTAAAGCCTTATAGATGCATTTATCAAGCTTTTAAACAGGTTTCAGATGTATTATAAGAGGTAGGTTCATATAAAGTGTACAACTATTTTTTTTTGCTTCCAGTATTTTCTATTAAATTGAGGTAATACTGAAATAATTTAGTTGTCTAGCTGTGTTGCAAAATCTAAATGTCCACAAAATGTTGTGTAAGCAAGGAGAACCCGAAGAGAAGCGGTAAATCATTAACTCTTGATGTATTAGCTTCCTCCAGCTCCCTCCATCTCCCATTCTGTTATAGCCCAAATCCATTAGAGTGTTGATTTAATTAATTGGTAATTTAAGGAAATTGTGTTGCCAAGAAACCAAGTACACCAAGCACAAGGAGTAACCTGTACCAGACTCACTTACCGCCACTGACTTTCACTGGAAATATGATGATGTTCGGTTTGTTTTCATGCATTTATTTCAATCATAAAGTGAATAGCAGCATATTTTTCTGGTGAGAAGAGGATTTTCTGATTAAAAATAGCTTTTTTTAAATCACATAACCACATCTTTGTACTCATCACAGGAGCTCGACCTCACAGCAGAAGAGGCTGGAGAATCAAGAGTTTCTGGAGGAGAAAGAGGAGAAGGAGGAGGTCAGCCAGCAGCGGCTGAGGCTGGCGAGGATGGTGCAGCCACAGCCGAGTGTGTGGGCGGGGCCAGCAGCGGCTCCACCGGGGTCCTGTCCCTCTCCTCCTCCAGCCAGGAGCAGCTGCTGGAGGAGCACTTGGAAGAGTGCCCTCTGTGCTTGCTCAGCCAACCACGCTGCCACTTCCCACGCCTTTCCTCCTGCTCCCACCGAACATGCTCTGACTGCCTCCGCCAGTACCTGCGCATCGAGATATCCGAGAGCAGGGTGTGCATCGCGTGCCCGCAGTGCCCCGAGACCCTCTCCCCGTTGGATGTCCGTGAAATCTTGGACGACCGGGCGCTGCTGGAGCGGTTTGAGGAATACCAGCTGAGACGTTTCCTGGCTTCTGATCCAGATACTCGCTGGTGTCCTGCTCCTGACTGCAGGTGAGACTCAAAGGTCAAGAAGGTTCCCAGCACACTTTATTTCCAGAACAGCTTGATGCAGAGAGGAAAATCATTAGAGGAGAGGCAAAAAAAACCTTGCAAATACTAGATCCTTCAGATTGTCTAAAGGGAGAAGTAGTTTTTATTGACATCTCAGTCCCAAAGTAACAATTAACTGCACTGTTTGGTAATGATTCTGTAAAGAAGAGAAAGGAGCCCTGCTGTGATTCGCTGTGACAAAGTGGCAGCTCCTGTCAAATCCAGCACCAGCTCTGTGTCACATAGACAAGACAGGAGCAGTTTTTAGTGTCAGGATGATTGACTTAGCCTTCAAAGGATGAACTGACAGCATGTAAAAGCTCCTTCTGAGCTTTAATGAATCCCAAGGCTGTGATTCTAATACAATTTTTATACAACCAGTTTTTTTTTTTTTTGGTTTCCCAGAAGAAAGCTGACTACATATGAGAAAATCCTTTTTCCTTGAGTGCCAAACTTCTTCAGGAATCTTGTAATCTGGGTTTGAACTGGGCAGCCAAAGCGATCAGCAGTGTGATTCAAAGAAAGAAATCAGCCACCTGTTTATTATTTTGGATGAAAACCAGATGAAATATTGCTAGTGCTTTTCACCATGGAGTCGATATATATATATATATATATATATATTCTGAATATTATATATATTATATATATATATATATATATATATATATATAAATATAAGCAGAATTAATGATATATATACATATATATATAACATTGAGAACAAAACACTAAAACACTTACAGTTCTAGACAACAAAGACTCAGAAACATAATTACAAATTAGACATAGTGTATACACAAATAACATACATAGAATAATATAAAGGACAGCAACAACAACAATAAGGACAATGATACCACAATACAAAGCCACAAAACAAACAAACAAACAAACAAACAAAACAGGTCATATACACAGATTCCAGGATAAAAAGAGAATCATATAATAAGTCAACTAAGTTTAAAGTAACCCTTGGACTACTGCAATAGCTTTAGACTAATTTAGTATGGTTTCAGGTCTAGCATTATTAATTGTAGCTGTTGACCTCTCAAGAAGACAGACATCAAAAAAACTTAAAATCCATGATAGGTTTAAACTCATTCTTAATAACGGTTTCGTTGGCAGCTGTAGAAGCTGCTTGTATTATTATTTTCTGCTGAAATGAAACTAAAATGTTAGGATTTAATCCAAAAAGATATAGAATGGGACATAAGGGAAGAACTTTATCTATAATAGTGTTCCTGATATCATTTATATATTTTCAAAGAGGTTTGACAACTAAACAGAACCAAAACATCTGTAGAAAATCTCCCATCACAGCCTCAGTGCATTTAGTGCCACAATCACTGTCAGTTACTTTTCATTTTAAATCTGCACTCTGGAGTTAAATAAAATTTATGTGCCAATTTATAATTTAGACAGTTGCTAGGACATTTTGTTTGTTTTGAGTGGACCCGAGTCAGAATATTGTTACTGCAGTGGAACCCTAATAGGATACCATGAAATTGTCTTACCAGTTAGGAAACAGTGAATTGATAACACTTTAGGTTTCTTACATTTACTACTTGAAAAAAGTAAAACATGATACAAACAAGCCTCTTAATCTGAGTGTATATTCAGAAGGGAACAGCGGACAGCCAAATATGATGAATGTAATGCAACAAAACTACAAGACATGTACTGGGTTATCTCTTATTCTGATTCAGCTGCATGTAAATCCTCGGTTGTATCACGTTAATGTTCATGAGTGGGTAACAGGATACTACTGTGGATGGGAAACATAATGTGTGTAATGATGCTGTGTGAATATCTGTCGACTAAACTAGCACATATGAGCCAGAACTCGGCTGTAGACTGTCTGTCTCCCAGTCCTCACAGCTCAGTCGTGATGAACAAGTAAAGTGAAAATCGATACCCCAATCTGTCTGCTGCTGTGGTGAGTAAAATATAACACAGAGAAACAAGAGATCGAATGTCAGAAGTATCTTCAGCAAATCCGCAGACTCCTAAGTTTCACATTACAAGACATATTTACGAGTAAGGGTCAGTGTGTTCTTGATTATACCAGCTCCCACATGACAGAGCCTTTGGAGAGTTGACCCATTATGTAAACTGGTCATTAACAGTTATGGTTGGTGCATTCTCATGTTCCCAATCTACACACATTCCTCCAAGTCTTAGTGACAGAAGCTTAGCAGAAGATTATGCCAGCTCAGAGAAAGCGTGCTCTGTATGTGTCCACATGCTTGTATCTGTGTGTGCACATTCGGTCATGCTTTTGCTGCATCTTGAAGTAGTTTTACGAACACAAAGTCAAGTGTGCAACAGACAAATTCCATGCAGTTATGTTGCAGGTCTGAGTATGCATGTTTGTACCCATGCTTAGTGGCTTCCCATGTGTTTCGTTGTCCAAATGTCTGCAGTGCTGCTGTTTGCTTTGTGTTTGACTTTGCAAAACAGGTTTTTAAGGCGAAATATTCCAGGTATCACAGGTTTTTTAGATAAAGTATTTAACTGGAGATTCTGACGCAAATAATATCTAGACTACCACCTGAATGGGAGCCAGGCAGCAGGCTAATCATCTTCTTGTGTGTGGCCTTCGGTCTGTCTGAATCGTCGTCTTTCTGACAAATATAGAAGGTCGCAGATGCTGAAGTGAAGAGCCTGAAGGAGCTTTCATACACTTCACAGTGGAGCAGATTTGCCTTGATCCTGAATCAGTCACATTCACATGCATTTGATCATAATCACATGATCTTTTAAATATTAAAATTTATGTTAATGTCACCCCTGTGGAGTAGGATTAGGTCCTCAGGCGTCAGGCTCTTTGTTATCAGTCTAATGACTGCTCAAGATCTAAGGGTTGGATTATTTCTGGTTCAGGAGTTAAACTGTGGAAACCAGTCCCTCTGATAGATCTCTCTGTGTTTGACTGTAGTTCATTGAGCCAGTAAATGTACTGTTTGTGAACAAAGACAACAATGAGCTGTGCTTCTCCAGGCTGAAAGATCCACAACACAGAGAGTCCAAGTGCAGTTAAAGGTATTCAGGCCCCTAACAGTCAGAAAGAGCCCTTCAGGGATCAGTAAACACTTTTATTGGGGCTATTCTCTGTTCTTCATCTGCAGTCTCTCCCTCTCTCCTCAGCTATGCCGTGATTGCTTATGGCTGTGCCGAGTGTCCCAAGCTGAGCTGTGGCCGCGAGGGATGCGACACTGAGTTCTGCTACCACTGTCGGCAGCTCTGGCACCCCAACCAGACTTGTGATCAGGCTCGGCGTCAGCGAGCACGCCACACCTCCGGCGGCAACGATGCCTCCACACTGTATGTCTTCAATGAAGAACCTGGAGGAGGTGAGACCAACAGCAGCTGCTATTACCTTCTTTTTGTTTTATTCCAAACCTTTAGTGCCAGATACCAGGGTGTTTTTCTCAGCTTTTTTTTAACATGTTTAAGAAAGTGCAAAATAAATATTGCAGAACACGCTGCCACTGCTGACATATTTGCTCTGTTGCTGAAGATGCAGAGGAGATCAAAGCGTGTCCTCGCTGTGGTGCCTACATCATGAAGACCAATGATGGCAGCTGTAACCGTATGAACTGCACTGTATGTGCCTGTCAGTTCTGCTGGCTGTGTATGCAGGAGATCACCGACGTGCACTACCTCAGGTACTGAGTTCACCCTCCTCTCACCTGACAAAACAGCTCAGCATGTCGAGTTTGGTTTGTTTACCCTCAGAGCTCTGCCACAGAGATCAGCTGCTAGTGCCTGCAATGGTATTTGCTATCTGTACAACCTGACATTAGATTCTCTTATTTTGTTGTTTGAGTGTTTTTGATCAGCTATTTTTGTCAAGGCAAAGATTTTTTGATTGTTCTGCTATTTTATTTATTTAACCTTTATTTAATCAGGAATGTCCCATTAAGATTAAAAACCTCTTTTTCAAGGGAGTCCTGACCAAGAGGCAGCAAAAAGTTACAGATCAACAATGACATACAAGTTAGATAAAACAGTTGCAGCTTAAGGAGGCTGTCCCAAGTGCTCTCAGTCTGGATTTAAAGTCTTTCAAGGAGACATTAAGTTCCGTTAGTTTCCAGTCCTTTTGCAACAGGTTCCGTGTAGAAGGGGAAGAGAAGACAAAAGCCCTTTTCCCAGCTTAGTGCGGGCAAATGGAGCAGTGAGCAACAGATTATTGTTTGAATGCAAACCATAAGAATCAATGTGAGAGGGCAGTAGTCCAAGCATGGCCCTGTAAATAAAAGTGTACCAATGAGTCAACCTCCTGGTGGACAAAGAAGGCCATCCCACTCGAGAATACAGTTCACATTGATGGGTCAAGGCTCTACAGTTAGTAATAAACCTCAGAGAAGCATGATACACAGAGTCAATCTTTCTCAAACATTGAGCTGAAGCGTGCAACTGGTCTTCAAACTCTAAAATGAATAAAAAAAGTTGCAATGACAAGGTGTTTTTTAACCTCAAAAGAAAAACAAAACTTGTTTAGGAAGAAAAAAAACAGTCTCAGTTTGAGTTTCTTTATAAGATTCTCAATATGGGGTCTGAAAGTGAGAGCGTCATCAAGCAAGATACCAAGATATTTGTATGAATGAACCACCTTAATTTCATTCCCCTGAAGTGTGGACACTGTGGGGATAATTTGCGGACCCTTCCTAGAGCTTGAAAGTGCAATATAACATATATAATGATAACAGTATACATTTTTTCAATCTTGTTGCTTATGGTCTTTGCTTTTGTTTGTCATAAAATGTGTTAATATGAATTAATGTCTATTTCACAAATGCCAAAAAGACTGTCATAGGAGCTTTAACTAACTGCAGAACACACATTGATCTATCTCAGTGTCAGGACCTGGTAAGAGTGCTGCTTCAAAACACTAAGAGCAGCAGAATTTGATCCCAGTGTGACAAATGCTTGGCAACACAACTTCAATTTTAGCAAACGTTAGTCACTGAATGTTTTCCTCATTTTTCCAAAAAGGACAAAATCCAAGGCTACAGCTCCATCAAAATAAGTGGACTTTTACAGTTTGAAAACAATCTCCAGATTAATGAAAAACTAGGCCAGTCAGCAGGACTCTGGCTCTCTATCATTGTTCAGAGGCTACACTGGTGAAACTGTTCATCTGGGTTTCATCGATTTCTCCAGTCCTGGAAGAAAGTGATTGCTGATTCTGCAGCGATTAATCAGCTTCATCTGTCTCCAGATCTCCATGTGGAAGAATACATAACTAGAGCCATAGGACTAGTGAAAAGCTGATCTGTCAAACTTTGAATAGCACACTAGTTTTTTTTTTTTTACTAAAACACAGCTTTCACATGTACAGGACAAGAGATTAGAGGTATAACTTTGTCTGCAGGGGCAAAAGCCAAAAGTTCCTTACAGCAGCTTTAAAGTCTATTTTATAATAACGGCTAACATAAATTGTGGATATTTTTTACATATTAATCTTTTTCCACATCTCTCACTCTCCCACCCTGCATACTTCACTTTTCTTCCCCCTACCCTTGTTTGCCTTTCACACTCCAAATAACACCAAGAGTCCTATAGAAGGGCAAAGCTTTTAGCATCTCTCTGCAAATCTGCCAAGTCAGAGCAACAGAGCACAGCCTTAATATCTCACCATAATTCCCCCCTCCCCCCTACTCAGGCTTTCATAACCTCAAGGTGACATTTGCTGCTGTAAAACAAATGCACGCTTAGAGGACTTGCTTAGCCCTGAGGTGCTATTTGTGTTGCTTGTAAAGTCACTGCGCCTCCTGCAATCTAATTGCTGCTTCATTAGGACCAAGCAGCATCAGTCAGTGTTAGTTGGCAGCTAGAATTACAACACAAAGTCTAATACTGGATTAAAGAAGCAATTTAAAGCATGACATATTGTGCTTAACATCCCAGTAAGAGACAGATAATTGACTCCACACAAACAGACTATGGCGGCCCTGTATTCCTATCTATCTAACAGCAGTTTGGCAGCTAATGGTAGCTGCAAATGACAGTAATTTAGGGGGAGAGGACAAAGCTAAGATGGGAAATGCAGATGAGGTCATTTATTTCAGCTAATGATGTCATGAAAGCTATGAGACAAGACAGATAATGTTGTCATGTTCTTGTCAGTGCCTGTTTATTTCAGACGTTTCTTAATAAATAATCATTCATTATTGTTTTTTGTTTATATCAGAGTGCAATGAGGCCTGCACGACATTGGTGTTTGTGTGATCACTGCAGTTCATGTTCCCCGGTATCTTTCTTCTTCATTTTAGTGTCTTTGCAATAAAAACATTCAGGAGAGTGACTGAGAGGAGGTTCTTCTCATCAGTTCACTTTACCTGAGGTCAAAAGTTTAATGACTCCTAAACTTAAACTGTAACCAAACCCTTTCAACACACCAATTAAATTTCCTTTAAAAAATTCGTATTCTTTTTAGATGATTTTCTGGATTTATACCATATTTTTTAGACTATAGGGCGTACTTAAACTCCTTACATTTTCTCAAAAATTGACATTGCGCCTTACAATCCAGCCAGCTTTACGTATGATTACTTGTCATGATAACTGACAGATTTTATGTGGTACAATATGCTCACAAATCTGTTGAAATGTGTAAATATGGCTTTGGTTAGCAACGAAGCCGCAACAATAAACCAATCAATGCTTAATGTGCCTTACAATCCGGCGCCTTATGTGTGAACATAGACACGTTAATTCACAGTACGCCCTATAATCCACTTTACCACCCGAAAAATACGGTATAGATGGATTATTCATTTTCACATCCTCCAAGTGCACAAAAGTGAAGCTAAAAATCCCTTGAGATTGGGAGACAAAATCTTGAAGCCCTGCCCTTTTCTGCTAACCAAAACACACATTTAACTTTTAGTCAAAACAGCAAATGGCTGCTAAAAGCACATTAACTGGCCGTTCTTATGTGAGTGTCGGTTACCTTTTCTCTGCTCCTCCACTGTTGTGCTAATCTGGCTGAGAACGCCGCTAACCCACATTTGTTAACAGAGCTGTCAGTCATGGTGTTCATCCTTGAACATCAATTAATTACTTTAAACGGAACTTCCTGGAAAAGAAGATTTCTACGATGTAAAACAGCATGATAGGAACTAAACATAATGACAGTAACCATGTTCAATAAAAAAATATGTGACAGCTATTTTGATTTCAAAATTTGACTCACATACTATCTGTCACTATGGACAAGAAAGGATTTTAGAGAGCAGTAATAAATACCAATAGCGGTAGAGACCAGGGGGATTTCTGTTGGGTTTTAGATTTGTATTCATAAAACAAATATTGAACAAATCACATTTTTTTAGATTAGATTAGATTAGATTAGATTAGATTAGATTAGATTAGATTAGATTAGATCAGATTAAATTAGATAACACTTCAATGTCCAAGTCCAGAACTTACTAGACAGGTATCACTACAGCTCCATTTACAACACACAAGACAAGATGCTTGAATAAATCCTTGACAAAACAACATTTCAAACACCAGGCAGTATATCTGGAGGCTTACTTTCAGCTTACTTTTGATCAAAGCTTCAGCTCCGTTTTTAACTTTATATTGGGCTCATGTACAAAAAAGTGCTTCAGCCTGACCTTATTAAAACGTGGGACCTTGTGTTTCTGGTTTGACGGTTATAGTTTATATTCACTGTGAGGCTGAGTCTCTGAAAAGCTTAACAATAAGTGCTGAAGTTTTTCATTGTGTACGTCAATGGGAGCTTGATGAGAGGTAGTTGGTCCACCAAATATAATTCCCTTTTTTCTTTGTATTAATCACCACTTTGTTGACAGCATGCTGATGCAGCCACGTGTCATCTGAGTTATTCAGCAGTGATGTCAGGGTTGTATCACTTGAATACTTTAGCCTGATTATGGGGCTTATGTGTCCTCTTTGGATCTTGTCTATCATAATAACACCAGATCGTTTTAAAGGAATTAAACTCCATGGAAAAGATGTCAACTTCACGGTGAGGTGGAGAGGCAAGAAATTAAAACACTTGATGTTTTTTATTTTGGTTTGTAATGAAGTGGCAAGGTGTGATAAACTAACAAACTTAAAGACACAACACTTCTTAAAATGAAAACTCAAAGTTTTAATACAGAGCATTTATTATCCCAGCTGTTTGCATGATAATACATCGGACTCCCTTTGAATCCTGTTTGTTGTCTCTTTTTTCTGTCTTAGTCCCTCAGGATGTACCTTCTGGGGGAAGAAGCCATGGTCTCAAACCCGCAAGGTTCTGTGGCAGGTGGGCATGTTGCTGGGAGCGCCAGTGGTCATTTCCCTCATTGCGGGCATCGCCATCCCGGTCATCATTGTGGGCATACCAATCTACATGGGCCGCAAGGTACACACCAACCTAGAGTATAAATCTGCCTCCTGTCATGTATTTGGGTTGAATCCCATTACTTTTAGACAACTTTGTGTGGAGCTTTCTAACTCTAGGGGGGATATGGGTGTAAAGTCTCACCTGAAATCCATGCATTTCTGCTTTGTGAGCGCTTGTGTAGGTCTCACAGGTTGTTTATGTTTCTTTGAAGGCATGCGAGGACATGTTTTATTGGACATGAATAAGTGGCTGCAGACAAGGAGACACCAGTAAGAAACAAATTGCATTTCTCTAATCTGATTTATCTCTCATTTATTACCTTCCAGGTCCATGGCCGCTGCAAGAAAAACAATATCTCAGGAAGTAAGCACTACTTGACTGTGGCCAGTGGAGTGATGATGTCAGTGTTTGTGTCTCCGGTTATAGCAGCTGTCACTGTGGGTAAGGATCTAACAGTCACATCCCTACTCCATGCCCTGCACACTCAGAATTAAGATGATAGTGTGTTTTCAAGTTTTCTAATACCTGAGACGAGAGTTCATGCAGATAAAAAAGTTATTACAGATAAAGATGATCCAGCGTTATAGATAATCCTCTCTATGATTATGAAGAGGGATTAACATTAGGAAAGAGAAACACCACGTTTCCTAAAACGCTTACCCAAAATAAAAAGACCACTTCCTTATAGCTGTAGATCTTTTTGCAAAGAGTTTGGTCAAAAATAATGGACTCCGACTTCCTGTTTGGACTAATGGTTCATCGAAAGTTGGATGTCAGAGCACACACGATGTGATAGATCTTTCTTTCCCTTTCTCTGTTGAAATCAATTTAGCTCTGACATATCCCAATATCTCCATATTGCGATATGTGCATGCGAGGCATTTATGATGAGGTGGACAGAACGGTAGAGCACAGTGTCAGGTGCTATTGCTACAGGACAAGACAGATGTCTCTGGCAGAGTCCTTCGGTGCTGCAGGCAGAAACTATCCAGGTACAGAGGGAGAAAGTGTGGAACTTTAAGCGGTGGTAAGCACTGTTGCTGTTGGAGTTGTTAGAGTTCATGAATAGGATTATCAAATAGTAACAAAATAAATGCATGCTTCAACAAAGTGCTGCACGAGTTCAGCTTGGAGTAAATTTCTATTTATCACTGAGTTAATCTCCCATACACGAAAAAGCCTATATTTATTCAGGTAAGGTTTCCTAAAGAATTGATCATTTAAACTGGATTACATTGACTAGGTGTCTGAATTATACAGAGCAAATGCGATTAAACTGCCATGCTGAACTTAGAAGAAAATATGCTTAAAAAGATGGTTAAAAAATAACATTTTATCTCTAAAATGTATTTATTATTATTTACAAATGCAGCACTTGTGCATCAGCTTGATTTCTCCTGACCAGAGGCTGCCACTTGGGTGTTCCTCCTAACTTGGCAGATATCTGAATTATACCCTAAGCTTAATGATGTTTTAGACTGTGTTTAACAAAACCACCGAATGTGATTTTGGTAAAACACAAATTCTTAGTATTCAGCCATTCATGTGGGTGATAAGCCAGGTGTTCAGTGACCAAATACACAGATGTGTATGGACGCAGTTCTGGGTAACATATGGCAATATGGGGATACTGGGATATGTCATAGCTGAATTGATTTCCACAGAGAAAAGAAAGGAAAGAAAGAAAGAAAGAAAGAAAGAAAGAAAGAAAGAAAGAAAGAAAGAAACACAGAGCGAAAGACCTAATCTCAGAGCATTGAGAGCAACAGCACCAAAGGTGAGCTTCCTGTTGGCAAGATCCCGGGCCAGAACCCCTGCAAGCGGATGGCCGTGCTCACACTACAACAGGGCACTGACAGGAGGTTGTGCCAAGCGCCTATGCTTTCTCTTCGATAAGGTTTTTCTTTCTTTCTTTCTTTCTTTCTTTCTTTCTTTCTTTCTTTCTTTCTTTCTTTCTTTCTTTCCTCCCCTTTCTCTGTGGAAATCAATTCAGCTATGACATATCCCAATGTCCCCATATTGAGCAAACCTGAATTTCAAAAATATGGCAGGTAGTCCCTGAGGTGACACATAATATGACCAATTTAACATTTTTTGGAGTGATCAAACTACCATACTTCTTCATGCAGTCCTAAGTAGCTTACCATGGGCTCTATTTTCGTGTCCGCCAGTTTGGAATTTTCGTGGACTGAAGTGCACCAAGGTCCGCCAAGCTGGGTGTGGTGGCGTGGCAGAGGGAGGTGTCGACAGAATCAGCGGGCGCAGTGACATTTTCGTGCTCGCCAGTGGCGCATAAAGTGAGCTGAAAGCTCGCCGATTCAAACCTTGTCAGCTTTCAGCGCAGGCGGAGTGCAGCTGGTCTAGTGGTATTTTGGTAGACCGACGGCGTATCGGCATACGTCACAGATGCCACACCGACAGGTTTCCACAGTGTCAGGAACATTACAGTGAAATAAATAATGAACAACAACTAATAATCTGAGTCAGCACATTTATATCTATATCGATATATTCTGATCCATATCTGATCTGATGAGCGTGTTTGGCACGCGTTTGGACACACAACCTGACCGAATCAACACAGCTGAAACCGCATTAAAGTAAATTAATTCTAGTAAATAAACACATATGATGAAGTTAACAAGATATGTAATTCGTCTCCCTTCTTTTCTTCCTTCCTCTTCCTCTTATTTCTCGCGCAGCTCGACCTGGACATGTCTTCGTGTCCTCTCCCCGTCCTGCTGCAGCTGCTGCTGCGGCGGCAGAACAGATGATTTGTTTCAGTGATCAGATGAGTATTTACTTTAAGCCGACATATAGGAATATTATAATATTCAGTTTTGTGAGCCAAATTTATTTTATATGCCTACATCTATGAAAGAAAGAGCCACGCCACTGAGCGCAATGCGTCATTTATGCACAGATGGTTCCGATTTTAATGCCATTATTGGAATTTATGATGTGATCTCTGCGCACAACCCACCTTGGTCACATGAGGTTTGAATATATGCAACTTTATGTGAGTGTCTTTATTTGTGGAAATGGTGTTTGTCCTACTAGTGGGTCCAACATTACACACACCAAATCCATCTGTGCTCATATGAGAGAGTGTGGAGGACGCCCTCTGCAGCGTTTACAGCGACACCTGTTGAGGGGCTGCCTTCTGTCGCCATCGTGTGGCATTACTGTCTTCAGACATCTCTTGATCTCTTTGACTACTTCATGAAAATAGTAATACGCCTCGCTGCTGGCGGATTTAAAGGCGAGGAGAGGAGCTGATGTTATTGGTCAATACAGGTCTCGGCTGTGTTAAACCCAGTCCATGCCCTCTCTCCTCCCTCGTTACGACTTATGCAGCTGGGAGGAGCTGAGTTATACTTACGCCGGGCTGCGCCGCTTACCAAGATACCAAATTGTGGTTGGCGCCTGCGTCACGTCTCTGACGAAGCACGAAAATAGAGCCCCATGAGTGTACAGTCCAGTTGTGACATACAGTGCTGTTTCACACACACACACACACACAGTGTAAAGTAGTATTTTGATGAGTCATGCTTATAGCTACTGTAGATAACATTTATAGCTGTGACTGAATCCTTAAAGTGTAAACAGCCTCTTAACTGTAATGTTGTGGTGTTATGACCATCACATTAGCAGGCCAACCCTTGATACACACTCACACATATACACACACACACACACACACACAGTAAGACTCTTCACCATCATCTCCTGCCTCATATATATCTCTGTCCTGCTTGCATCACAATCCCTGTGTTGTTTTTTTTCCCACCATTTGCCACTTTGGCCTCACTGTCTCTTTCATATGTCCTCACTTTTGGCGCTTTCACCACACTGTAAGTGCGACTTAGTTTGTCAGTCACAGCCATTCATCTTTTTTTTTTCTGTTTCAGTTCCTTCTTTCTCTCATTTCACACAGACGCACAGAATCGCCAACACAGAGCCTCTCACAGGCTGGTAGGCTCATCCTCTTGCCCCTGTTTCACCCTGCTGTTGAGTCAATAGCGTCCCAGTTCCCGCCTTGTTAATGATGCCCCTTTGTTTGGTGGGCACTCGGCTTTGTGTTCTCAAATTCCTGTCTCAATCACAGGTTGCATAATCACGCAGCACAGAGCGGCTGTGGCTACCTACTTCAGGCTCTTTCGTTAAACACTTGAGATCAAAACAATTGCTGATAAGTTGCTAAATAAGATTAAGAATGCTCAGATTTTAAAAGCACACAATTTTAACTGGCAAAAAAATATGATTCAAGCAATTATTATATTAAAGCATGTGACATGAAAAAACAAGAAGTAAATTTAAATAAATGCATAAATTAGATGATCGTTTCTATATTAAGCCACTCTTAATTCATGAGAAAAGATGTGAAAGCTTGCAAGAAAATTGGCCTCCTAAGCTTAAGGAATACTCCCTTCATTATTTGTGACACAGTAATTGGATAAATATGGATGGTTAATGGCCCAAAAATACAAAGTTGTTCCTTGTGAAGCAGAAATAGCTCCCTCTTGTGTTTAATTTGGATATCACAGTAAGGTAAGTGTAGGCTGAAACACAACTCATCTTAAAACTTAAGCAGTCACCTGGCATACTTTTGAAAACACTGTACACAATTTTTTGGGGGGTTTGAAAAAAAGAGTAAATTGAAGCCTGGTTTCAGTTTTGAATTATGAAGTTTTAAAAAACCAATGAATCTTTCAGGCACGGAAGGATTACCTGTAACTTTTCTGTTCCCCTGCAGGTGTTGGTGTGCCGCTAATGCTGACTTATGTCTATGGCGTCGTCCCCATGTCGCTCTGTAGGAATGGCTGGTGTCGACCGCAGAGTGAGCCCCCTGAAACACATAAAATCCAACTGGAGGACTTAGCCAGCTGTGAGTTTGAAATCTACAGAAATCTACAGAATCTCCACAATCATGTATTTTCACACAAGTTGGAATCCGGTGATGGTTAGCCCAGCTTCGCAAAAAGACTGCAAGCAGCAGGAAACAGTCAGCTCGGCTGTGTCTTGAGTTAAAAATCCAGCACCTAAGCTAATCGTCCAAAAGGCTTTGGAGAGTTCCCTTTGGCTCTAAACTCCTAATATTTGTTATTTTCAACACTGATCTGATGATCTTTCCTCTTTTCTTACAGATCTACTATTCTCTCATGTAGTCAGCGACCACTGGACAGGTCAAAACAACTCAACTCTCAGCGACACCAGCGTCCAGGAAGTCAGAGTCAGTGTCCAGGAAGTGGGGGTCCTCCCCAGTACAAGCACCACGCCCCCTGATTTAGATAGCTATGAGGTGTTTGATGAAGCCACGAAACAGCATGGGTACACCCAGCCGAACAGCCAATCAGACTGCGAGGTGGTTATTGTGCCTGATGGGAAGCTTGATGACTCCCAAGTGCTTGCTTTGAGGTAAAGGTTTCCTCTGTTTTTGCTGTGTATTGATTTTAATGAAAAGATGTCAATTGAAGATAATGGCCAAAGTTAGTGGGTGTCTTTCAGTATTTTTTATCCCTCTAAACTGTGATTTGGTCTGCAAGCACCATTATAGATGGCAGTCTTAGTCCTATCGAGAGGGGTCTAGCTGCAGACCTCCACCGAGAGGACACGTTTTTTTGTATTTTGTCTTTGTTGAACACATGAGACAAAATTCTATTTACATGAGACGAAAAATATGTACAACATACCACATAAAAAAAAAACATACTCCTGAAATATTTGCTTTTATTTTGAAAGGCTTCAAACATCTTCTGGTCCTCTCAGTGGAGGTCTGCAGCTAGATTGTCTTGGTCCTACCTGCACCTTGGTCCAGTTTGATACACCTTAGGGTCTGTCTTAGTCCTTTTTAGTAAGGAAGCTTCCTCGCTTAGTGACACACCCTAAAAGTGTTTGAGTGTCGGCTATGATAAGAGCTGCTTGCATTCTCTGAATGATGAGTAAATAAAATATTTTGTTTTCTTTAGTATCCCCTTTAGTGAAGCAAACATCTTTTATGAAAGGAAACAGTATTTTAGCATCTGTCTTATGTGACTGCAGCATACATTGTCTAACTGAGGCAGTTATTGCGCAGACTTCCTCTAGTCATTATCATTATTATGACCAGATGGCTTTTTACTGATGTCATTATGTGTTTTTTATATCACTACAGGGAAGGAACCAACATTGAGGTCCGTGTTGAAATTGAAACCCATCCTAGAGGCGCCCGCCAGTCCAGCCTCAGTAGCATCCTATCCAGCCGAAGCTTGTCAGTGGAGTCCCTGGGACACTCGCAGTCCCAGTCTCAAGACTACCTGTGTGCCTCTGAACTAGAAGATAGACAAGAGAGCGGAGGAAGAGAGGAGCAGGAGGAAAGAGAGAAACCAGGAGGGGATGACGGAGGAGGAGCCCGTGAAGGGACAGTCTTTGAAGTGGACGGTGTATGAGGTCCTGTGACGCAGGCTTTGTACTTGGTTGAAGATTAGACAGGTTTCACGGATGAATACAAATCCATGAGCTGATGTTTCGGCTGAATTGACCTGCAGATCGTTGTCCAAGGCCACTTCCTGCTTCCAAGACAGGCCCTTCCACCAGATGCCTTTTAGCTCCAGCCTGTAAGGAAGATGCCAGTTTAGAGAAAGCGAATAAAAAAACAGTAGTGTGAGAGTTTGTATGAGACTGAAAGCATGAAAAAAAAAAACAGTGAGGGGACAATCAGTAATCCAGGATAGCATCTATGAATGAACCCAAACAGGAGTGGCTGAGAGCATGTTAGCTAACTAGTTCATCCTCTTTATTTTCTCTTTTCTGTTGGACTGTTTTACTCCCCCCTCTACCCTCATTCAATTACATCAAGCCCTCTTTATGTCTGGCTGTACTCTTACACTTCTTTTAGTGACCTCTTCCCCCTCCACAGATCTAACAATGCAGTGGTCAAACCTAAATTTGGGAACCCTAAACAGAAGATGCATGCTTCACTGTATTTTCACTCTTTTTATGAAAGATTTCTGGTTGCAGAGGAGATCTGAAACTGCCGAAGCCTGTAGCTGTTGTTCTTTATTGGGATAAAAGCTGCTCTGTGACATTATGGCAGTGGTGAAGACCACATAGTTTATAAAAACACCATGAATTATAACTTTTAATCGCAAATCCACAGTCTTCCATGGAAGCAGACGGACGGCATTGTCACTTATGCATTGTTTTAGTGCAGCCTGTAACCTCTTAGGAGGCCATTTCCTACTAAGCTATGGAGAAAACACTGCTATAGTTTGGTAAAATGCTCATTATAATCTAGATACTGAACTGACAATAACATGACAGCAACACTGCAGCGTTTCTCTGAAGAATCTGAAATCTCAAAGAGGCTGCATGATTCTGCTTTTTGCTGTGTGTAAGATAAACACACATGAGCAGATTCACACATGCATTTTCACACACATACACACACACACACACGCTGTAGATGCTCACGCAGCAGTATTGTGTGCAGCTAAAAGCATTGGCTATAAACCCGAGACTCTCAAATGATCACAGAGCACCAAAATTACAACAGCAGCATGCCACCCCGGGCTCAAGTCTAATAACCCTTTTTAGAAGATTTGTGAGAAATACATGACTTCACATGCACTGCTTAGCTTCCTGAGTGTGAAATATTTCTGAGATGTGAGCTCAGACATGAGATGTGGAGAGAAATAAATAAACATTTCACCCTCAAAGGACTCAATTGTGGTGTATGTTTCTAAAATTCTGTTAATTTTTTTCTTGCATAAAAGCTGAAGAGTTTTCTCCTCTTCATCATTTTGCAGGTTGGGAAACACTGATTTCAGCTACTAAGTGCAAGGTCACTCAAAAGTATATTTAACATTCCCTTTTGCTAAATTAACTTTGCTAAATGACTTGTGGTCATGGGCCACAGCAAGGAAAATTGGGACTGACAACCAAGACCGCTGTTGTGGGGGGGCCTGACTGGACTCAGGATGAAGGTGTGGTTTGTTTAAACAATTTCCTCCCTGCATTATAACTGTAAAACTCAAAGTTAAATTTCCATATGCTGATAAATTAACAAACAATAAATCTCTCCTGGTTCCCCCTTACCCCTACTAAATGTATTCAATTGTTAAGTCTACTCCACAAAAGGATCAATCTGATCATAGTCCATAGAGGTTAACAGGGATGGGCGATATAGGGTGAAAATTTTATCAAAATAAGATTTGCCATTCTGGTGATAATGAGAAAAGTCCCAATATAAAATATTATAATTCCAATCTATATTTTTGACTTATTTTGTCTTGAGAACAGCAGTTGGAATAGTCAAATAAGATACTTAACCACAAGTTTGAGTGGTAGGTCATGGAGAAAACTAATGACATCAAACAAGTCTCAAATGTGAAAACATTTTCAACATTTATTGAAAACTCTTATTGCACATTCCGCAATAAGATCCACGTCCATTGTCAGGCATACCTGATTGCACTCATCAAAGCCCCAATCTTGAAGGGAATCCCTCATGTGGAGCCTCATTCAGTAGCGAGCTGCTCAGAAACGTCTTCTTCATCACCTCCAGCCATGTTTGTTTGTTATTCTGTTCTGTTTGAGTAATGGCTGAGAGTCTGTCGCTCCCTCCTACGTCATGAACTGGCATTTATCGTATTTATCATGAAATGGCAAATATTTATAATGGAGGAATTTTCTGATGATTTATCGTGAATGATAATTTATCGCCCAACTCTAGAGGTTAACATAAAATCTTAGACATCAACAGACTCATTTCAGTCTGTATATCTTTATGATGATGTTGTGGTTGCTTTAGATTTAGCCTGCTACTGTGGATTGAACAACATTTTCTGTGTCAGGAAAGAAAAATTTCTTTATTTCTTAGACCTAGAAGTGAAGTGACCAACACTCCTAGCTCATAACAGTGTGGATCTGGGTTCAAGTCCAAGTTGCAGCTTTTCTGTCTGAAGTCCAATGTTCTGGCTTTCTAACACTTGAATTGGGACCATACTTTTGAATTACTATGAAGTAGTGGAATCTATCTAAACTGCCACCTCAAAGCAGGATGGATTTGGATTTGAAACCTAATGGGTCTAAATGTGTGAGGCCAGAGTGGTCTGGCTTCTTATCAATGGAGTACGGATCATGCTTTTGGAGAAGCAGTGTAGTGAAAACTACATTAACAACAACAGGTAATCATGAGACAGGCATGTTATCTAGTTACCTGTGAGGGGACAAACATACTTAATCAATATACTGACAAACATTCATGCTGATTAAAACCACCAAATCTTAAAAAACAGTTTCAAAAACCCGCTGAATGCTGCTGGTTCAAATTTCTGAAAGGTGCAGATATGTATACCACATAGTTTTTTCATTCTCATCTCAACAGTTTACATTTTTTACTATAATAGAACATTTTGTTTCCCTTTTTTTCTAGTATGTGCAGATACTCCTAAAGTCTCTCTAGTGATTATTGATCCCTAATCATCAGGGTGGAATGACAGTAACGCAATAGACCAATCACACAATTGTACTGTGGTTATAATACCTGTATGGGGTTGGCTCTGACTGGTAATGAGATCCAGTGCAATATTTTTCAATGGGGGCCAAATTTTCTAGTCAGGCCTCTGGCAGGCTTGTCAGCTGCAGAATAATATACGTGTTGTTAAGAAAGTGTAAAGGCACTTACTGTAATAATATACTTAAACCTATAGAGGGCGCCAATATACAAAAAACGTGAAGCACTGGTTTCAGTTCTCAGTTGATCATTTGTAGCCATTCGTAAAAGTGAAAAAGTATGTTTTTTAATCAAAATAATCTTAACGTAGGCAATATTTAAGAGCTCATTATGTAAAATGTTGACATCACTTCAATAATGTGTTGGTAAAGCTTGTGCCAGTTTTGTTTTCTTCATAATAGTACTGTATTAGGTCTGCTATAACCCTTATACATCATTATTGATTCATTTCATAATTTAAATAATTAAGTGTAATAGTGGCTGATGGTTTTAGATGAATTAGGAAGAATATTGTGCTAAATTTGCCAATTAATATAGACAGCTAAAGTTGAATTGAATGGAGTGACTGAAATAACCTGTCACTTGAAGTTAAAAGTCTGCCACCGTTATAAATTAAGTCCCCTTTCACCTCTTGTTACATTTGTGGGCCTATTTGTAAACCACTAGAAAACTGAGGAGAAAATGGCACATAGAAGTTTAATATTTTATTAGTTAATCTAAAAAACAAACGGGAACAAGTACATTTAAGGTAAAACAGCCTTTTCTTGGAGGAAAACACTGGAAAAGAAAGCACACTCATCAATAAACCACTTTAAGTACTGTGAACATTGCATTAAGCTCATTGGCCATAAAGTCATTAGTGAGTCTTTTACACTGTAGTGATTTTTCATTAGGGCTCTCAGGCTCGAGCGTTTTAAAGGGCGCGCGGTGACTGTGAGCTCATCAAGGTTGGAAGGACACGCCCTTAACTTTGGCAGCGGTGCAGTAGGTGCACGTGCCGCCCATCAGCCTGTGTGTGGAGAGCAAACAACAGCCATACAGCAGGGTGGGAACTTAAACCACAGGGGCTTCCTCTATTCTGTATTCCCCTCTTTTTGTGCATCTGCCACCAAGCCCAGCGTGCTATATCCACCCCCCTTGTGGTCCGGAGACTGGGGAATCCACCTGCCGGAGAGAAGACACACCTCGGGATGGATGCCCTGAAATCCGCCGGCAGAGCGATTATCAAGAGCCCCGGAGTCCCGCGGCACACATGGGGAACTTCAAAGCACGAAAGTGAGTGAGACGACGTGAGTGTGTTGATGTTTGGACGACAAACAATAATGTTGTTGAGAATTTGGCGATGTAGCAAAGGCAGAAAAATGTATCTGGAGAGGGAAAAGAAGGACACTGTGTGCCTCTGGCTGCTCACGGACTGTTGTGTTTTCTTCCTTGAGAGCTTTTTTTGTCTTGTTGCCAAATTTATTGAGCTTAATTTTCCATTGTGTTGAAAAAGAATGCATAATTACTAAGTGAAGAGCCGAACAGCCACAGTCTGGAGTCTCTTTTGTTGTAGGATATTGTAGTTTACGCCAATTTGTATTTTTGTACTTCCGCCTAAGCTGCACCCACTGGAAGTTATCTTTTCCCCTAAAACAACAATCATCAAGCAGCTGATTCGAACATTAGAAGTTGAATAATCGAGTAACCGACATGCAAAAGAAATAATACACCAATGGTTCAGTTGTTTAATCAGAAAAATTGGTCGGAATTGGTTAATATAGTGTCCAACTTTTAATTTACTTTATATGGTTTTCAAATGGTGATAAACTAAACAAGACAGATACCTCTTTGACCAGATTAATCGACAATTTAGAAAAAAACTTCTGTAGTTCAGTGTATTCCTTGAATTTGACCAGATTGAATGGTAAGCAAAATTATAGCAAATACATAGAAGTGAGATGGTTTTATTGACACTGTTTAGTATTTGTTACTTTAACTACAAAGGAGGATTAAAGGAACAAAAAAATCACCAAGATTTAACAATAAAGTCTAAATATTATGAAAGTAATGTCATAAGTAAATATCATAATGTCAAGTAAAGTTATAATATTATGAGACTACATTCAAAACAATATGAAAACAAAGTAGTATCACAGGATTAAAATTGTACTGTTGAGAGAATAATAAACTATTTTTATGAAAAAGGCTATACATGTATGTTTGTGCACTATTAACTAGATTGAAATGTTGCTTAATGTGGGGTTAAATGTTTGGGACCCATTTGACTTGACAGTAGTATTGATAACCTCAAACGTTGATGAATTTTTTTAAGTTTTAAAAATGCTTACCCGAATCGTTTTATGTCATGGTGGAAACACAGTCAGATAGAAAAGCTGCTGGAGCATCCACAGTCTTCAGAACATAATTCTGTTCTCCTTTGCCACAAAGAACAATGGTGTCCGTTTTTTCACTATATCTGAGGCAGCAAGCAGAGCATAAGAATGATGGAAATGTCTGAGACCATGGCTTCTGTAGTTCCCTCTTCCCTCAGCTCTGTTTCATGCAGTGGAATCAAAACTGCATTTTCCATCTGGGAAATCTATCATTTCATAGCCCCACAAGTCACAATGGTATCAATTCACTTTTGTTTTCACAACATGGTGAAACTGACAGAATCGTTACTGCTAAAGGATTATTGAAGTTCACATTGAAGTCTAACTTCACAAGACGCCCCATGTTTGTCATTTTAGATAAGGTGGCTGCAAACAGCACTTTTCATCTGTCCCTTCAAAACTCCTAAAGTCTATTCTCTAAAATTATGACTTTTTTCTCACAGATTTATGAGTTTTTAATGACTTTTGTCCAAAAAATCACAACTTAATTTCTGCGATAGTAAAACATTATTGTTGTACTACTATTGCTTACTATTGAAAAAAATTATCTTGTAATATCATGTTTTTTTCTTTTAATGACTTTTATCTCGTAGTATCACAACTTAATTCATGAAAAACTACAACTTTAATCTTGTAATACCATGACTTTCTTTTTTTCATGACATTTTTCCCAAAATATTACAACTTAATTCTCTCTTTCTTCCTTTATATGGCATAACCCCACTTCATATTTATCTGTCAAATGCACAACTGTCAGCTCAGCAGTGTTTTGCTTGGTGAAAGAGACATACAAAGCACATTATACATACTAATTAAAGTCAACTCTATCCTTCAGTGATGTTTTTTACCCTTAGAGGACAAATCAGGATGACTTTAGAGAAAATAAGGGGAAGCAGAATAGGAATTAGTTCTCAAAAAGGCTGTATTATCAGCTCTTAGTTTTTCAGATAGTTAAAAATTTACTATATAAAAGGGGGAACCTTGGCTCCAGGGTTAGTACAGGGTTGATTTCAGGAGGTTGTGAGCGCTGACTGAAGGGTCAGAGTGCTGAACATTGTCACACCATCAGTGGCAGACAGTGTGAGGGTCTGCTCTGCTGCTTGCAGCCCTGCTGTCGCACCGATGTGTGAAGTGTTGTCTTGAACGCTCCCTCCCTGCAGCTACATCACCCGCGAGTCCCTCACTGCCTTAAAACGCAAGCATGCTGCCTTTGCCTCATCCTGGAGTCTCGCTCTGTGAATAATCAGCCATCCATGCCAGCTTCCATTAAACATGACTGATTAATTTCACAGTCAGGAGAATGTCCTGGGTGTCTCCAGGAAATGTTTTACATAAATTATTGAGTAATGAGTGTTAGTCAGTGGGACTTGAGAGTTTTCTCGTTGGATTGGAGATTTAATGAGTCTCTTAAATGGCTTTGGCTGCATTTTATTCCTGGGTTTTAGCACAAGATGTCAACGCTCAGAGACAAGTTGTCTACTGTAGTTAATTCTGTTGGAGATTGATGGGTTTAAACTTCTGATCTTGGTTTTTGTTGCAGGCATCATCATATCGTCCCTGTCACAGCCATGGGAAATTCATGATAACAAAAGCCGACAAACAAACCACAGCATGTTTCTTTAAAGATATTGTCCTTGTCACATTGTTGGCTAGAGACTCTGCTTTGTGCTTCTCCTCTTGTACTGATGTTGATGTCAGAGAGAGGCTGAGAAAAGAGAGCAGGATGATCAGAGCAGAATCCAGCTGCCTGATGACAGAAGCAGTTTGTGTCTGAGAGACACCAGAGGAATCAGGCTGGAAAAACGTGAGCACAGCAGTCACAAATGGTGTACACACAGACACAGGGGCTGCTGCTGATGTCCAGAAGCTACTCAGCAGGCAGTTTGGAGAGCGGACAGTGTGTGTACGCCAGCATGTGGGGATGCGACAAAGCTGGCTGATGGAATGCAAATAAGAAAACATGGAAGCTGTGAATAAGGTGTGAGTGAAGTTTAAGAAAAGTCGTTTGTTTTTATAGTGAGGGTATGCAAAGGTATAATGTAAGAACTTGGTCTTGTAATGGAAAATCAATATCATTATAGAGACCCAATCAATACCATTAAACCACCACTTAAGCCAGTAAGTGTTAAACACACATCTCAGAAATGCTCCTTTTTATTTTTAATGCCAGCTTTACCTGCCAGTCTAATGTTTGCATCGTGACTGAATGAGGGCTAGAGCCAGTCATACGCTCATAAAAGTCTTGACAGCAGTCTCACTGGGTCACATTAAGTAAGAAACAAAGTGTCATCTGAGTGCTTACAAGCTGCAGCGACAAGGGGAAACGTTGAGATAAAAAGAGACAAATACACACACCTGCTTTGGCTTTTCAAGAGCAGCATAATAAATCCATCACTGAATTATCTTTTGATGTGCGCATCAGTAATGAGGGGTTGTCAAACAGGCAAACACTGGGGATGAAGTAACTTTAGGTTGTCAAGGAGGTTCTTCTCAAGTCAAATGAGTCTGAAAGAATAGATAAGCACTTTTTCCTCATGTACCAGAAAGGTAAAATAAGCTACAGCCTCATAAACAATCTGACTGCTCTCCAAACATGCATTTGCTAACTTCCTGCAGGTCCCTAAGAGAAGATGGGTTAAACTTCAGGGTCACTATCAAAGGCTTCATTGAGGGTACTAATGTGATACTGATGCAGCCAAAATGAAAAGTGCTCTTACAGTCTCACTCCAATTGTTTTTTTTTTAACTTTTTTTTTACTACTTAAGTGTTCTTAGTGGTCTTCAAATTGTGATTATGAAGTTTTTAGCCAAAACCACATTACCCCTGTCATTTTCAAGGGCTTTTCTTCTGCAGAGCTCCAGTAGATCATAAACAATTTGCCTTTGAGTCGTGGGCGGAGACAGTGCTGCTCTGCACACTCCTCTTAACGTTAGCTTGCAGCCTAACATTGTCGGTGTAGTAGAAGTGGCAGGTAACATAGGAGCTATTCAGCTATCGTTACACTAATGTCTTTAGGGACATGATTAAAGCTAATATCATTATTTTCCTATGAGCATTGCAATCCACTAATGCACACGCTTGTTCCATGATCATCCTCTCGACTTCTTAGAGTCTGGCCTGCACAGTGGCGCTCCGGGGGCGGAGCTTGGAGTTGTGACGTAGGAAATCCCACTGTGTCTGAACCTGCCGTTTGGGTCTGTGAGAGGTTCACAGCGATTTGAATGCAGAAATACTCAGAAATGCAATTTTGCACTTACTTTTTCCATGACATGTCCCGTAGCACCAGAAAAATGCCATATGAACATGTAGACAACAAGAAAAACATGATTTTCATCAGAGTGGGTCCTAAACATAGTGGATACTGGTGACAAACACAAGACAGAAATCCTTCAAATTCAAATTTATCAAACCAAAAGAAGTTTTTCAGCTTTTACAATGTTAAACACATAAGGATACAGCAAGTTTTTACAGCCGATAACAATGTAATGCTTAATGAGTTGTATGGGCCAGTCAAAGCAACAAATGGCGAACATTTGTTTAGGGAGTGTCCTATGTTTTTTTTTTAAGTGATCAATTTGTGTGTTATGAGCCAGTTTGCACACTTATATGAGATAGTGACAAGCCTTTTCTGTGCGAACTTATTGCACAAATATCTTTTACATGATGGATCTCCTCAGCACATTCATCCACAACTTCTCCCTTTTTCCTTCCTGTTATGCAAAACATTTGAACAGGTGCAGTTTATTTCTCTATTAGTGCAATAGAATTTTATCACTTATCACTATGCAGTACACAGCAGCCTTTGTGCAACTCATGTTAACTTAAGTGCAGTATACATGATCTACTATATGCAGTGTCCACAAAACCCTACCATGAAATATATACATCATTGAAAAAATTATATACATTATCCCCTATGCAATAGATACGATCTGACATGCAGTATAATGATTATTATCAACTATTTAGCATACAGCATTTTCATCCATGCAATTCATCATTTATAATGCACTACATACACAATCTGCCATGTAGTACACATTTTCTACCTTGCAATAAATCCTTTTACTTTTGCACTATACATTATTCACCATGCAATTTATTATTCAGTGTACATTATCTGTCATGCAGTATACATACTCTAACATCAATACATTTTCTGTCATTTAGCTTGTATTTTATCCTGTTATATTAAATAAATATGCAATTCAGTATACATTATCTATCATGCATTATACATCGCTGCTTTGTGTTTTAGCATTGCAGAGAAGTTGGTTTAAGGTTAGAAGGGTGTGATGCCTGTTGAATATCCAACTAAGGCTGCACGATATTGGAAAAAACTAACATTGCGATTTTTTTCAACACTGCGATATATATTGCGATATTAAAAAATACAGGAATTTTCACCAGATGACCTGAATAGCATTTAATGTTATGCTGCACCACTGAAATCTTGAGGACAGTTAACCTGCACTGATCTTACCTCTTTTTGTGAATGTTTGTAGAATGGCTTCTGTCTGTCTCAGAGATATTTTTAGTTTTTATTGTTCTGGGACGTTATTGTGGCAACAGATGATCACAGAACACGTGTTTTGGTCGACATCATCCATCTTGTAACCAAAATAATTCCAGAGAACTGATTTTTCTTTTCTTTTTGGTTCTTTGTGGTTTTCTCTTGTTCGTTTCTCATTTTGCAATCGTTGTTGTTGTTACCCGTGTTTTGCCGAGAAACGCACGTCCTCCGAGAATTGCATGCACCTCGCAAAACGCGCACCGCTTGTAGTAGAGTGGTCCACGGAAATATACATTTTAAAAGCCATACAATTCTTAATTGTCGGGCTTAACAGTCATGAGTAAAGTTTCAAAAGTAATTTTCAGTGGACGCGTTTCTCGGCTCAACACCAGCAGCGCCAGCGACTCACTCCTTGTGCAGAACATGTGCAGGGGTGTGGTTTCCTCCTCTCTGATTTTGATTGACAGCTGGCAGGGTAGTCTGATTGGCAACTGAGTAAAGGACGAAGGTGTTTGGTGGATCGCTGCACAGCACATGCAGAGTCACATGCAGTGTATCTCAGTCAGTTACCCAGTTGAAATTATTAACTGAGTTCATTCACCGCCGACATCGCAGGCTCTGCGATGTGACTATTGCACACACGTACATCGCGATGACGATGCTCAAACAATATATCATGCAGCCCTATATTCAACCCTACTCTGACTTTTGCAGCATCTATTTCAGCAGCTGCTTCTCAGATGTTTTTCTTTTTATTTCCAAACTGGAATGTAAACCTCTTTGTACTGACCTTCAGAGTGAAACACAACACTTTACCTTCTCTCCTTTTACTGCAATAGAGTTATTTCCCAGTGGGTGAAAAAAAATTGCATCACATGCCAGTCAAACCACTGAAGTTCATCCATATGGATCACTGTGAGCCGTTGCACCACTGTCTTTTGCCGTATCAACTGCCAAACGCTGCAGATATGTTGTTGATAAAAGCAAAGCTGAGTCTAAATCGAGACATGAGAACCATTTATGCTGTGGCCGCCCACAGTATCTCTATGGGTAAAAGCCATTTCTTTAACAGATAGATACAACCAACAAATTCATATCTATCATATCTGAAAAGGCTTTAAAAGGTAACACTTGGATTCAATGGGATATTCAGTAAAATCTCGTAGTTTTATGTAAAGCAGTCATCTCCTTATATAAAGATAGAAGTGGTCCCCACATGATTATTATTCCACTGTGGCTCTTTCCGATCCATTAGTGCTTGTGACAACTATTTATAATAACCAAACCCCTCCTCCTGAATTTGTGCAACCTCAGGAGGACACACACAGGCAGCATGCTCAGCAAGCCAAATCCAGGATGATCACTTTCTGAAAGCAAGTGAAACTCGCTGTATAAGAGTCACTCTTTTAACAAGGAAATAATATCATTTTTAGCCCAGCTCACGACCACAAAGTGACCTATTTCTTGACTGGTGCAAAGCCAGTCTCCAGCTTTCAGAGCACTGGCATGCACAGCACTCCCCTTCGCTTCTCGTGGCCGCTGGTCGTCATCTGGTGAGGTCAGAGCCCCTGGCAGGACGGCAGAGGACACAGCTTGTGCCTGGAGTACGAGCCATCCCTTTGGATCACGTCTCAGAGCCGCAGAAAAGACCTCTCTCTATCTCACAAGTCACACACACTTGCCCTTGGCACCAAGGACGTCCGCGCTGTACAGGCTGCATCAATTTGAGATGGTGCAGCTTTGGGACAGACTCAGTAGGACTGTGACTTTAGCTGGTTTTTGTGTTGATGTTAGTGTTATAAATATGAATGCCGGCTTCTGCTGCATACTAAAATATCAAAGAAATCCCCCCTGAAAATGTGTAGCTTAATTTAGTTTATTATTACACAGCTCAAGTGCTTTGAGGAGGCTTTTTCTCCTAAGCTCTGCAGTCCATAGAGGAGCTTTACTTGAAATTAGTGGACTCCACAGTCATTACGTTGGACTGGTTGGGAGCCGTGGCAGTGGGTCCAGCCTGCAGTTCTATTAAAGCTGACAGGGGGGTTGGACTGAATGGCGTGCAGGAGGCAGTGGTGTCAGTTAGCACTGACCCTCCAGGAGCAATTATCTCTCACTGGCTCATTAAGACTCAGTTACCCATGAATCAGGGGGGTAGCAGTGAACAGGGGGATGAGCAGAGGTGATGGTAGGGCATAGTGGGAGTATACAGCGTAATGATAGAGGGCATGTGAGCAATACATTGAGATCAGGAGGGATGAAGATTGGATTTAGAGTGTGGCAAATAAAGAGGGATTCCTCTGCTGTCAGTGCGATAGAAAAAGATGAGGAGTTGATGATTGGGGTCTCACAGAGCATTTGCTTTGCATTATAGAGGGTATTTAAAGCATTAAAAAAGCCGCCTGGGATTACCAAAGAGTATAATCTTGCACTGAAGATGAAGAAACCCATTCAGAGACAGATTTTACCCAAGCGACCACAACTTCCTGGGGGTGTTAGAAGAAGCAGATATTCTTGTCTTTATATGCTCATCCTTAGCTCATCTAGCACCAAGTTTTCCTCTGGTATTAACATAAAACAAGATAAATGTTAAAATTTTACCATTGACTGCATATTAAAGAGGCTGAATGTTTGTCTTTGTTTAAAAAAGGACAAGTTGCTTTAAAATATTTTATAATTTTGTCAACTCTGTCTAAGTAATCCTCATTTTCCAACTGGGAAATAAGAGTTTTTCTACTTCTGTGACCTTTACATTGCCTGAATGCTCTGCTCCTGTGGGTTAGCGACTGGATTTATTTAAGATGATATCTACTGTGAAGGTTGAATCTGCATTCGACATGACCTTTTACAGCAATGCTTTGTTTACAGTAACACACACACAATAATGCAGGGCACATACAGGGTGGAGAATAACAGAACTTAAAGCAGGATTGAAGTTACAGAAAGTGTACTAGAGAATTTTTAGCTTTACAGTAAGGTTGAAAATAGTCAAAACTGGGCACAAATCACAGTTTAGCATGGGATGGCAGAGGTCTTTACGTTGTGAAACTGGTTTGCTGAGTATATCGAGAGTTAGCAGAGCTAGCACCACCAGCCTTTGGTCCTTCCTTACAGGTTCACACTCACATGCTTGTGTTGGGTACATATTGCACTGTTTAAGTGGTTTTAAAGGGATATTTTGCTGTAACACAGAGTAAGACACCCCCTCGAAAGATGAACATTACCAACTGCTTGCTTCTCTAGTTATACCAACTATAGTGCAGCAAATCATTTCCATAAAGTAATAATCATCATAATAATTATTTTGCACTGTAGACGTGGTAGTTCTCTTGCCATGGTGTCTCAGTCTGATTGTATTTCCATGAAGTTATAATCATAAATGTTCTTCCTTGAGCTGCGAAACACCGCTGCACTCAGTGACCGACTCTTCAGGGCTCCCCCACAAACAAGCGGCTGCTGGAGGAGAGTGGGTGAGTTGTGTTTAGTCTCTTTGCTAAAGAAACCAGGCAAAGCTAAAACGATGTTTGATGGCTATCACTATGGCTGGGACTAGTGCTGCACGATATTGGAAAAAACTAACATTGCGATTTTTTTCAACCCTGCGATATATATTGTGATATTAAAAAATACAGGAATTTTCACCAGATGACCTGAATAGCACTTTATCCTGAAATCTTGTGGACAGTTAACCTGCACTGATCTTACCTCTTTTTGTGAACGTTAGTAGAATGGCTTCTGTCTGTCTCAGAGATATTTTTAGCATACTTCTATTGCGCTGAGACTTGTTATCTCTCGTTGTGGCAACTGATGAAAAGCACTGCCGACGCAGAACATGTGTTTGGTCGATATCATCCTTGTTGTAACAGAAATAATTCCATATAACTGACATTATTTTTTCTTTTTTGCAACAAGTCTTCATTTTCGGTGGTTTTCTCTTGTTTGTTGCTCCTTTTGCAATCGTTGTTGATGTTGTTGTGCCGAGAAATGCGCGTCCTCCAAGAGTTGCATGCACCTCATGGAAATGCGCACTGCTTATAGTAGAGTGGTCCACGGAAATGCTTGATTTAAAACCCATACAATTCTTATTTGTGGGGCTAAACAGTGATGAGGGATGTACTGAATGTAATTCTTGGCGGGCATGCTGTCTCAGTACAACACCAGCAGCGCCAGCGACTCACTCCATGTGCAGGGGCGTGGTTTATTCCTCTCTGATTTTGATTGACAGCTAGTAGGGGGTAGTCTGGTTGGCAACTGAGTAAAGAACTAAGGTGATTGGTGGATCGCTGCACAGCACATGCAGAGTCACATGCAGTGTATCTCAGTCAGCTACCCTTGAAATTAGATGAGTTCATTCGCCTCCGACATGGCAGGCTCTGCGATGTGACAATTGCGCACATGTACATCCCGATGACAATGCTCAAACAATATATCGTGCAGCCTTAGCTGGGACCCTATATGTACTATTGATGAAGTTAGGTGCTGCTCTGAGCATTATTTGTGGCTATAGAGTGGCTTTATGGTTGAGGTTTGCACGTGGAGACATAGACCCCTGTGTATTGCTATCGTGCGGTCGTTGCTGAAGTTGGGTTAACTAGAAAAGCAAGCAGTCGGCAACATTCATCTCTTGAGGGGGTGTCTAACTTGGTGTTATGGTGTGTTTGACCATAACTTTTACACTGGAATATCCCTTTAAGTCAGTTCAAGCAGATGCAGCTCACATACATTTCTAGATCAAAATACTGCCAAATTGCCAAACATCTGTCATCTTTGCTTATTTACATCCAGGTACTATAGAAGATTGAGGCATAATAGTAGCCATCAACAGGTGTTACAGCCCCATTCAGTGGTGGGCGGCTTAGACACAACAGATGACACGTATTGTGGGTGTGCAATAATCAGATAATTAATAATTCATTTAACTCCCTGGAAATTCTCTGCCAGCCTGCAAAGTTTCCAACATTTAAAAGCGTAGTCAACAGAATGATCCCTGCAAGTGAAAAAACGTTAATTTCTATTAATGTAAAACCATTGTGCCACCATCGAGCATAAGGGAAACATTTTCAAAGGGGACAACATTGCTTTATAAGGATTATTTTTTGTTCTTTGTGTAATTATGCTATCTATCATTCAGAGTTTCTCAAAGGAAAAACCTGCTTACTGCACTCTCACTAGTCTTCACTCTGTCATATATGAGACTATAGTTAAGCTAGTATGTGCTCCAAGCTGAGCGTCAGCATGTCAGTCCATGATTCAACTAAGCAGATCCCCCACCTGTACCCTGCATAATTCAGGCTCATACTCTTCAGTCACAGTCTGAACACAGATAAGATGATAAAGTGCTGCTAATGAGTTTTTTTTTACTGAGCGTGCTTTAAAGGAAAGTCACCTGCCGAATAGATTTCATATTTCATACAATCACAAGCTTCCCAGGTTGTTGAATCACAAAAATGGTTTGAGAAGCTCATTGTGTTTCCCTCAAGGTTTTTTCATATCACGTATTCAAAAACCTCACAGTTATAATGAGGAAACCAGAATTTCAGATGGTGTTTGTTTGGACACCACGATAACTTGGCAGCGTACTGTATTTTTAATTCACCTAAAATCGATCATTTCTATTTACTTAAAAGGAAATATTTTAGCAAAATGGCCAAGCATTACAGCTAAATGCAGTGTTATTTTCTGCTAAGTGTAACACCAGAGAGGATTTTAGTTTGAGCACCTGACCTTTTGACTCCCTTCACTTTGTCAAAAGAGAACTACATGAGCTAAATCCCCTGACACTGTGATTAGTTGGATTATTGTCAAAAGCACAGCGAGCTCGGTGACAGCTCTGCTCAGACAGGCTCTCCACTTTTTTACACTTACTTTTCCTCACTGTGGAAGTTTCTACACATTTGACAGCGTTCCTCACCATTGTTTTCTATTTTGTTTCTTCCTGAAGTTAAATTTTGAGTCTCGCCCAAATCCAAAACTCCCCAAAGTGTGACCTGTCATATTTTAGAAATGTTACATCTGCTGGTAACAATATGTCAGCTAGGAATCAACTCATGTCACCATTTAGCCAAGGCTGATGGATCATTAAATATTCATTTCAACCTCAGAGAACGGCCATATTTCCCTACAGAGTTTCTTTGGTCTTCCTCTTTGATTTGTTGATTTGAGCTAAAAGCTTGAGACTGGAACACGGAATGGATGAAAAAATGCATCTGTTTTTCTTATTGATTTATAATCGTTTTATGTCTTATAGATATTAAATAGTTTAATCTATTTTAATTTCCAATATATTTCCTTGCATCTGTAAGGCACTTTGAATTGCCTCGTGTATGAATGGTGCTATACAAATACACTTGCTTTGTCTTGCTACAAAAATGAAAGTATGTGAAGCAAATGCTGTTTTCTCCAGTTGAGATGGATGAAGGTTTTAATCACATGCAACATGTTTGGATTAGGTTAAACAAGACTCTGCAGCATTTATTATGGTTTATTTGAGCAGGTGAGCACAGCTTTACTCTACCTCACACTGAGTCGACAAGTGCTCCACTCCACTAAATGCTCCTCTTGGTGCACTTGTCTTCTTGTTTTTAAATCCGGCAGTTGCCATGGCTGTTTTCAGATGTAGTTGTAGTCTCTGTCATAGGTCCTCCACTCCTCTCATTCCTTTATTAATGCCTTAAAATCCCCAGTGTGCCAAGGAGAGTCACCTTAATTCTTTCTCATGCTTCAGGACGTCTTAGCTGGAGACACTTCAAACAGCTCTGATCACTTTCTCTTTGGAGTAGATGTGTGTTTGTGTACTGCTGCGGTTCATTTAAACTTTTAAAACCCTTTTTCTTCTTATGTCAGAGTTTCCCCTCTGGGGTAACAATTAATTTCTGTATTGATTTAGTTGTATCTTATATTGAATGACCTGAAAATGTTCATGCCGGTACTGTTCTCTTCTTTTCACATGCTGCCTTCTTCCTGTAATATTTGAAGTTGGTGTATTTCTTTGCAGTCGCTCTCCACAAATATTGATTTTTTAGCTTGGCTTCACATTATTAAAAACTGCTCCACATCATATTCTATATTGATTTCTCTTTGTGGGGTCCCCTTGAGTTGTTCGACGGGAGGTGTATAAAATGTTGACCCAGAATTGTATGTGTTGTACACTGTACGTTAGAGGTAACTCAATATAAGCTGTCAAAGCCTCTCAGGTTATCTCAGCTCAATTTAATCACTTCTGGCCCGTGTAAATTTAACCACCATGGGGGCATCCTTCACCCCCTCAGACTAACACTGACGTAAACATGCCTACCCCTCAGTTTCCCCCCCATTAACATCAACACATGGCTCAAACTGACTTATAACTCATCATCATTATCATGCTGTATGCGCTTGCCCGCTCTCTCTCTTGCTCTCTCTTTCTCTCTGGGCTGTTTTTAGCACCAACAAGGTTTCCTGCCCTGAAGTGAAGTGAATTATGCAACATGAGGAAACCGAGAGACCCTATCTGGGGAGAGTTTGACTAACACATACAGAAACACACACGCACCACTCTTCTCCGCAGTGTGAACAATGAAGTCCTGCCATCCAGGTTTTCACGTTGTTTGATGCCTGACAGCTGTCTGTCGGATAGGATGCTGTCACTCACCTCACTCAGGTGTGAGAGTCTTGGTGAGCGTGCTTTCGATTTTTATTCTCCTGATGTGTGTGTGACACAGGCATTTTTACTGCAGAGGCCTGGGAGTATAAATGCGTGTGGGTATGTGTGCTTATTTCCAACCTGTGCCTCCACTGGAGTGCTAAATCCCATCTCCCAGCTCTGTTCCTCTGCAAAATTCAAACTCCCCCTCACTCTTTCTTACACATCATGTCCCCACCTGAGCTCAAAAACAAGACCTGAGGGGCCCTGACTCCTAAAAATAAAACTGTTACCATCAGACTGAAATGGAAAACCTGTGTAGTTCACTTTTTTAACTGGATTTAATGCAGCAACATGGTGAAGCCAAGAGGAAGCAATCTTGATTTTATGGCTGTCAGATAAATTAAGATGAGTTTTTGATAAACAGAATCTAGCTGTGATAACTTGACCTGCAAAGAAACTTTCTCTCTTGATATCAATGATTAAGCCAGATTAAGATAGACTCCAACAGTTGATAGGGGCTGAAAAATATAACCATGGTGAATTTCTGCAATTATTTGGAGCGCCTTATTTCAACTTTTGAGGAAGTATCTCCCCTCCTTAGTTTTCAGAGTCAGTTTTCCAGCTCGAATCCAGGTGGAAGAGGCTTGTAGATGTTGCTTTCAGTTATTGCCAGTTATCTTAACCCTTTCTTCAGTAGGGTTAAATACTTGAATTTTATTTTTAAACATGGTGTTTCATCTCAATGGTGAGGAGTCGTCGGGGTTGACCTGGTCACACATCATATACAATCTAACGAAAAAAGTCTTAAACATTTCACCCTTGCTTATCCACACTAAGGCAAAAATGTTAGTCTATGTGAGCATGCTAAATCAGCCAGCAGTGCAGAGAATATTTTTTCATATTACCTTTGATTTTTTTAGAGTAATAAAGTACACATCACACATTACAGCCTCCATGTTTTCTTCATAGACTTATTTCTAATAATGATTTTTTTTTTACAAAACAAGAGCAAAAAATAAGTACATCTATTTTCTGAATAACATATTCATATAAAAATAACATATACACATTCAAGTTTTGGCTTGACTGTTGGAGGGATATTTCGGTGTAAATTTAATTTATGGTCAAGCACACAGTAACACTGAGTTAGACACCCCTTCGAGAGATGAATGTTGCCGACTGCTTACTTCTCTAGTTATACCAACTTCAGCAACATTCGCACGATAGCAATACAAAGCGGTCTACATCTCCATGTGCAAACCTCAACCAAAAAGCCACTCTATAGCCACAAATAATGCTCAGAACAGCACCTAACTTCATCAACAGTACATATAGGGTCCCAGCCATCGTGCTAGCCATCAAACATCTTTTTAGCTTTTCCTGGTTTCTTTAGCAAAAAGACTAAACACAACTCACCTACTCTCCTCCAGCAGGCGCTTGTTTGTGAGGGGAGCCCTGACGAGTCAATCATGCAGTCTTAATATTATGGCCTGACAGAGGAGGTTGCATAATTTTTGTCATTACCATGAAAAGTATGTTTGTTTGTGTCATTAAGTGTCTTTTGCTAGATTGATACTCATGTTTAGAAAACCTCAGACTGCATTATACCTCTCTTTTCCCAAATTAAATCAACTGTATCTCTTTCATGTGCAGCACTTGCAGCCGCCTGAGGAAAAAACTAAGAATCTAACATACTGTTTTTAAACAACAGTAAGAATATACTGATAAATTGAATATAATATAGGTTTAAATGAGGCATGCCAAACTGTAGGGATGCGTAAGAAGATAACCAATAAAAGTTGTATACTTGAAGATTAAATGGCACATTTCAAACTGTACATTAAAGCTGAACCACTCACATCGATTACCTCTCTAATCTCCCCTGATACTCCAGAGACCCGAGACCTCGGAGGTCGTGGTATCCGCCTGTGTCGGTCCAGCATCCATCACTCAGCTGGAAGGGTCTGAGGTGTTTTTCCGCATCAGAGGGGATTCCTGTGGGAAGCCCTCAGCTATTAAAGGGTTGCAGAGATACGGTGTCTCTGATTAGATCAGCAGCTCTCCAAGGTGACTCGTTTTGCTACAGTGTAATAATGGATGGGAAACAGGGATTGGGGGACCTGAGGACTCTGAGTTATTTTTGTGAGTGGCACCTCTACCCTTGACTGAAAAACAAAATATCAAGTCTAATGGTTTTATATTTATAATGATGGATTGTGGTTGAGGTAGCTGCTTAAGGATGATAAAGCTATAAAATGGAGAGCCAGCAGACACAAGGGGAAGATCAGTATCAGCAAAGAGAAATTATAACATGTTTGAAATGCTAATGGAAACAATCTCTACACGGTGCTTAACAGTTATCCTTTATGAATATATAGCTGCAAGGAAAGATATCCTCTAGTGTGGAAGTGTCTGCATTGTTAACTACTGTTCGTGGAGCTATGGGGTTTCTCCTTTACAGTTTACCCCTGTTTTTATTCTAATATAGGAACATACAGAAAAGAGAAAACATATCAGCAAGCTTTAAAATGTAAGTTATTAACTCCAGGATGAAATACGCACACAGGTAATTACTGTAGGTATAAAATTAAACCTCTGTGCTGAAGCCCAGTATGGAAATCTTTATTCAACAAACAGCATGTCAGGAGTAGACAAACAATGGCAGCTGAGTCACTCAATAAAAATGATCCAAAGCACTTTCAGTGGACGTTTACTGTGCAAGTCACCCTCATTTTTAATGCCCTTTGGTCGATGATAAACTATAACTGTCAGCACATTGTAAACAGTCAGTATAACGAACAAGCTCCCCCGTCGCTGGGTTGTGTTTGATTAATCGGTGCGTGTTAAAGTAGATAATTGAGCATTTAAATGGATTCACAAAAGCTTTTTCAAAACAAAGCCTTAAATCAACAAGGAAAAGGGCAACATGTCCGCGTAAAATATATCATTTGACCACACACTCCTAAACTACCCATAGGACTGATCCAAAGATGAGTCATATGAGGTTTTTCTGATCTAAAAACACAGAGATGTCACGAGGTTGGCAAATACTAATGTTGTCTGAAGCCTAATGGAAAGCACTGGTCTAATTTTTATCTGTTGCAGACAAAAAAAAAAAGCAAAGGAGAAACAGTTTTCAGTATTGTAATTGAAGTCTAAAATAATGGTTCTGGAAAAAAACAAAATCAACTGAAAATTTGATTTTGAGATTTTACCTGACTACATAGAAAGCTGTATTCTCAAATCCACTTTTGGTGAGTCTTGCAAAGTATCATATCCTACTGCATTATGTCTTGTCATTAGCAATGTCCCCACCCGATATTGATTTTAGATATCAGTCCGATATCAGCATAAACTGAATATCAGATTATATTGGCCTGCATCTAAAATCTCTGATATCAGCACTCCAATGCAAGCAGTCCATTCCAGACTCCAATCCAGCACCTCTATCTAGCAACCATAATCACAACAACAGTGTGTGCTAAGGTACATACAAAGTAGCAAGGAATAGGAGTGATGTCGGCCATGTGGCGGTAATTTTTGTTGAAGTCCAAAAAAGACGTTGCAGCCGAGTGCAAAACTTGTTATGCACAAGTTTGTGCTAATATCGGATCAATATCGGTATCGGCCAATACTGAAGTCTTCAATATTGGTATTGTATTGGAAGTGAAAAGTTGTATAGGGACACCCTGACTTGTCATGCCTTATTGTATTGTAAGGTGTTGTATTGCACTGTATTGTGTCCATGTATGGTATCATAACGTATTGTCCCACATCATATCATAGATTGATCTGTGTATTTTAAGTGTCCCATGTATCACACGTGTTGTGTTGTATTGTATTGCATTATATGCGAAGTCTGTTTATATCCTATTGTATCAAATTAGATCCTATCAAATCACATTGTATCCTATTGTAACTCATCATATCATATTGTATCCTATCACATCTTATCCCATAGTACCACATCGTATCTTACATTATCATGACCCATGTATCATACCGAGGGGTTTTTCCAAAAGCTGCAGCATTGTTATCCCAGTCCATGACCAGATATAGACTACAGCACCCACCAGCGCTATAAAACAAAGAACCTTTGGGGAAAAACATCATAACCGGTTAAAAATTAATATCAGTTTCAGTTAGTGTGGCAAGACTGTTCAGCATCCTGGTATAGATAACAAAAATTATTTGCTTTACTGGCTCAGTCCTCTTATATGGCATCATACAGACCAGCTGTCACCAACTGCAGAGCAAACATTAACACAATTCCCCAGTGGGATGCCGACTATAAATAGAAATCAGGAAGTTATTCAGGAATAAAATTCAGGCATCTGTGTTGACTTTTAATTTGAAGCGTGGGGTAATGGCTGCCCGCATAATAACCCTGCTGCTATCTCTGGACACCTCTGAGGACGTACATGGTGCTGGGAGTGGAGACGATAAGGCTGTTTAATGCAGCATGTGAAAATGGGTTTGATCCTGTCTAATTAATGATTCACAGAGCCTTTGGAGGATGCTACCTGATGGATTGGGGGAGTTAGAGGCCTTTGTTTTGCATAATAACTGTAGTCATGGTCAAAGGTAATTAGCAGTCATGACATTATACTGCTTTCATCAGGTTTTTACTCTTTTTAATATGCTGTTGCATACACCTAACAAGTACATGCTGTTTTTGTCCTCGACTGGGTCCTGGACAGCTTTCACTTTAAAGATCCCATATTATACTTCTTTTCAGCAGGTTCACACAGGTCTCAGAGGTCCCAGAACAGTCAGTTTGAAGTTTGTTGTCTAAAAACCCAGTTTTTTTCCTGGACTTCAGCCAGCCTGAAAACTTTCTCTAGTGAGCTCTACCAAGAACACGCTGTTTTTCTGTGCTGCACCTGTCCACGCCTCCTTCATCACAAGCCACGCCCCTCCCTGTCTCTCTGGAAGAGGGGGGCACGGCTTGTGCTATGGTACCATGGGCTGATGTTTACATAGAGTGCTAGGTATGGTTGGTAGAAGCGCTGTTATCCAGCCGTACCAGTTTGATCCAGAGTCTGACCCAGAAGGAGAGGCTCCTGAAGAAATTCCAACTCTGTGGCTGCAGCAAGACGTTTCTGAATGGTTAGTTACAAATATTATGTGTCTTCATATTTTTCTTTTTACTTTGTTCGTGTGTTGGTACACAGTGACTTACATGTAGCTAGGTAACATTAGCTCCTGCTAACGATGACATCTCTGCTGTCTTGTCGTTACTTGGAGCTCTTTTGGTGAATGTGCAATATTGTGAGTATAGTTATCTCTTGTGACGATGTTCTTGCAGTCTACGGAAACAGACTTCTGTGCTGCTTCGTGCAGCCAACAACAGAGCAACTGCCAGGCCTTGCTCGTACCTTTGCCATTTCGAACCAGTGTTAGTGAGGGAGGAAAATAGTGTCTGTGTGGAAATTTTCAGGGGGCAGAACAAACATCTTGGGCAGGGTCACCAACCTGGAGGGGAGGAGTTATCGCTGTCCATAACGTCATGGAAGGCGAGAGTTTCAACCCGCCCGTTTGAGCAAACATTTTCTGAAAGGTGGAACAAGCAAGAGAGGGAGAGGATAGAAGTTTCTCATTTTGGGGGTTTTGTAGACAGACTGGGGATGCATGTTATTGTGAGAAAACCATTCTAAAGTGAATTTTGCATAATATGGGACCTTTAACTCTCTAATTCTTGTAGCTCATCTGTGCATACTGCACTCTCAGATAACTCACATTGTTTTGATTAGCAGCAGGTATGGTGAGTAAAGAGAAAACTTTTAAGAAGGGGCTCTGCTTTAAAGAGGATTTTAGCGAAATCCACTGATTCATTCAAGGGCCCACAAGGCAAACAGTTGTTTCAAAAACCTGAATTATCTTACCCAAGAGATATTTTCTCCTGTCAGCGAGAGTGAAATGAAAGCTTAAAGGAAATTGTTTTTCTGTGTGACGAGGCTCGCCGGCTCCTCGGAGCTTCACTGTGTTTTTCTTTTTGAGCAGACACACACCAAATTAAATCTGTTTATAGTCTTCAAGGATTTCAATCATCCATTTTATTGCTTTAGCAAACATTCCGCTTTTGTCCAACTGTGTTTGGCAGCAGAAAATGAAAACATCATGTCGAGCTCATTGAAATTAGGACATTCAAAAGATTTTCAACTCAAACAAGGAAGTTGTAATTAGAAGTTAAGGCAAACAAACAGATGTGCTGAGGGGGTTAGTTATCATAATGAGGGATGCACTCAGGAATAATTTGTAGTCACCACCTCTTCCCAAAAGCTGTGTCATGTGATTTCCATAGCAAGTGTCAAACCAGAGCTGGACTGATTTGAAAAGGAGGAAATGTCCCATTTCTGTCAGTTCAAACTCTATGATGGAGTATTTGGACTTTTCAAAATAAATCTTCATATAAAGCTCATACATTTATTAGGATAAAGATGTAATCTTACTAGAATTAAGTTGTAAATATTTGAGAATAAATATAATTTTATATAGTGTTTAAGATCAGACAAACAGTCAGCCGCCTGAAATAAAGTAAGAAAATGCAGCATCAGGTGAATCCAAACTGAGATATAAATCTAGAAATCTCAATGCCTGATCTTTTAGCACATCATTGCCACATTAGGTCAGGGTCCTGAATTGGTTTTGACTCTGAGTCTGTTATGAAGAGGGGCAGACTAACTGAGAGCCTGTGCTTATTTATTTAACCACTGTTTGGCCTCAGCTGTAGGGTTTACTGTCACAAGGTGATCCATTCAGAGCATGCAGCAGCTCGCTCCTTCTGATATCACACCTGTATAGCTGAGCCTTAGCCTGTTTTTTTTTTTTTTACTTTTTTCATTATGATTATGTAAATTTATAGCTTCAATATGATGAAGATAATAGAATATATTTATTTATAAAAAAAATTAACAAAGCACTTTGACAGTCAAAGCCATCTATGGTTGTGGTTCATGACTGTTCTTGTAAATGTATGACTTTAATGTTGTAAATCCATAACTTGGTTCTTTTGAATTTTTTCATTGTACTCATGCATATTGTCACTTCTTTTCATAACTTCATTCTCATAAAATTACAACTTCAATTATAAAATAAAAGACTTTAATTTGATAACATAATTATAATAATCATAATCTACCATTTTCTAAAACTTCTTGATGTGGACCTAAAAAAACTTTTTTCTGTGATTCTGATTTTTTGTGAATTTTAAAAGTTTTGCCCAAAAGCAAATCAATGATTTTCTGGAACTGGTCAGGCTAAAAGGTGAGTTGCAGTTTAGGGGTTGACTGATACTGATAATGAGAAAGCAGGTTGGCTAATGGCCGATATATGAGCCAATATCATATTGCAATTCTTTCTTTTCCCCTGCATTTGACAAATTTGAACAGTTTGTCACAAACACTTTTGAATATCTGTCCAACTATCTGAAACTATTGAGAGAGAGAAAAAAAGGACACAGTAATTAGATAATATCAGACATACATTAGTCCAGGACATTAAAATGTAATTGACACGATGATCTTAGCTGGTAACACGATTTATAAGTGAACTAAAAAAGACAAAGACATTAGGTTATGTTGCTGATCCCTAAACATGGCTGATGTTTTTGTAAAATCAATATTTAACTGTAATACTTTACATATTATAAAACAAATGAAAATAAACGCAATCCAGTGGCTGCTTTAGACTTGATTTGCTGTCGTTTAGGATGGGAGAAAGTGTTTTTATTTAGAAAAGATGATGGTGACAACAGCCTTGTGAGGGTTGATGCGGATATGATGCCAGTTACGTCAAAATGCTAGTGACTGGCCCAAATAATAAGCCGACTGATTAATCGCTTTGTCTCGAATGCAGGTGTATTTTTCAGGCCTCTGCACACTGAAATCTGCATTTCACAAGTTTTAAAGATCTTCTCCAAAATTTCCACAGTTTCTCTCTGTCACAAAATGTACTTTCTCGTCCTTGCAACACTTTCCTTTGACAGCAGGCTCTCTTAAACTTTTCTTATAAATTAGCTTGATGTCGGTGTAAGAAAAGAAAAATAATGAGGGTCAAAGTCGTGTTGAAATCTTAAGAAATGATACATGAGTGTGTCGGCTCTCTGGATGTTTAATTTGCACTTCCAGAGGTGGGAGCTTGTGCCACTCCAGGGTGCTTCCACTGTTTCCTGAGCGCTTTATGTGGTTTGTACACGTCTTTTGATGCCCAGCCAAGGTGCTCAGTATTGTGATTATCAGGGACCACCTCCTGGCTGCTGATGGGCTGTTAGTGAATCTGTGGTTGCTAAGCAACGTAATCTTTTGGACCCAATCTTTGCTATTGTTGATGCTGTCAAGGTTTGAAGGGAAGCTTTTGCAATAGCTCTGATTGGGAGGTACTCAATATCCTCAGGCCCCTCTAATAGCTGGAGGGGGATTATTTTTTTAATTTGTGGGATCAGTCAGAGCCAGAGGAGGTGAGGTGAGAGAGGTGAAGTGAGTGAAGGGATGGAGTTATGAGAGGAAGAGCTTGAGAGGAAGGACTTAGCTCTACTGGATTCCCCCTCAAGGCAGAATCAGGAAACCAGATACACCCCCCACCCACACACGCTCACACACACACTCACTTGCACACTATGCCAGCCCACCATCTTCCCTGTATGTGCGGCCTATTTTCCCTGTCAAGGTGGTGTCCTAGATTCAAAGTTCCATCAGATGAGTAAAACAAGTAAGGCAGTGTGATTAGATCAAGAAGGATGAGGAGGATGGGGTGTCACTTGGGTCTGAAAAGCAGGCTGGGTATTTTTTCATTCTGACATATTGATGCTGTTTTTGTTTTATTGGATTTATACTAAGATAGAGCGTGAAACCTTGCAAAAATAGCCTGTTCACTGATCTCTTCGGGAGTCGGTAACAGCGACTGCTTTTGCAATTTGACCCTGGAGCTCAGGCTTATTCAAACAGTTTTTTCAACTATCTCGGGAAAAATCAAGCGTGTGCCTGCAATACATATGCCCCATCTTGCTTTTGCATATCTGTATGCTCCTGTTTGTTTTAATAATTAGCAGTCAGCGGAGGTGTTCATCTGGAGCAGAATTCACCAGGGTACGATTTTGACTTCTTAGTGCAAATTAAATTACAGAGCGAGGCGCTCAAGGAGACAGCTGGTGATCGCTGCGTGTAGCTGAGGGCATGCAGAGCGCATAGTGCATAATACACTAAAACAGCCTCATCAGCTGCTGTGAAATGCCACACTCGTCACTTGTTCATTCAACAGGGTTTCGGATATTTACACTGCTCAACATCTCAAGGCGATGGTATTATAACTTGTGTAACTAGAGGCAGCAACATGACATTAAATCGGCCTGTTTCTTTGTTGCAGTGCATTGATTTCTTTAGCCTGTCCCGCCTGTGAAGCTCTTGTGTGAACATAATGAAATCAGTGCGCTGGCTGTAACAGCCGGGGTGTGAAAATGTTGCCAGGCATCAGTTTAATAAAGATGCAAACGTCATCAGTGCACCACCATGGCCCAGCCCTTTCTAATCTTATTTTGTACTCTCTTGAATTAAATCACCTCACACACACACACTCACATACAAAACCACACACCATGAATGCTAATAATAAAAGCTCATATTGCACATTTTTAGTCTTCCTCAGTATTTCCCTCAACATGTTAAAATCCAATTAGCCTCCCTCCGCTTGTTCCTGTCACTCTTATCTGTCTCGGCCCCTCTGAAGACTCACACAGGATTTATTAAAAATTTAAGCGCCCCTCTTTTAGGGGGGATAATATATTGGAAACCCTGCAGCATCAACATGAAGCTCTTAAATAATTCATGTGTGTAGCCTGCTGAAGACAGTACATGAACTGTGGCACTTGAGCTGTGTAATGCTGTGACATTTTAAAGAGTGCACCCATGCAGTAAATCTCTTGACCATGGGCTGATGTGGAGAAGCTTGGAGTGACCAGAACAGTGCTGTTATAAACAAGAGTTGATGAAGGTTGAATAAGGTGCATGAAAGGTCTCATATTATGCCAAATTCACTTTGGATTGATTTTAACAATAATATGCATCCCCAGCCTGTCTACAAACCCCCAAATTTAAGAAAATTCTATCCTTTCCCTCTCTTGCTTGTTCCACCTTTCAGAAAATGTCTGCTCAAACGGGTGGATTGAAACTATTGCCTTCCATGACGTCATGGATGGCGATAACTCCTCACCTCCAGATTTGGTGACCCTGCTCAAGATGTTTGTTCAGCCCCGGAAAAGTTCCACTCAGACACTGATTTTCTCTCTCACAAATGCGTTTGAAAAGGCGAAGGTATGAGCAAGGCCTGGCAGTTGCTGTGTTGTTGGCTGAAGGAGGCGTGGACAGGCACAACCATAGACTGTATATACTATGGACAACTTGGTTCCGCCTACCGCCTGTATACGGATTTGAAGCCATAAAGCTCTTGGTATTTTCCTGGGATTTTTCTTCATTTCTTGAAAACAGCGCTGCGCAGTATCGATGCGCGCATTCGGCCGCACAGTCGCTGTGTTGACGCTCGGCTCAAACAGCGTTTCCCCCCTGGGAGAGCTACGCAATCCCTGAACGCCCATAGGCTGTATCAGGTGTCAATCATAGAAAACATAAACCCCTAATAACTTTTGAAAACAGAGCCGTACAGAAAAAAGAGGACTTGAGCACAAACCAGTCTTACTGTAACTACATGTCAACATCACAAGCAGGGGGGAGAAAAATTTATGTTCTGTGTAATAAATTTCTAAAGTATGTCCACAGCCCAATAAGCTTTGCTGGCGGAGGCGGGATTTATGACCTATACTGCAGCCCATCAACAGAGGGCGCTGTTCTCGGAGTGGCTTCACCCAGAGAGGAGGCAGACTCTCCATTTTACATACAGTCTATGGGTGCAACACACAGAAACAGCGTTTTCTTGGTAGAGCTCTTTTGAGAGTTTTCAGGCTGGCTGAAGTCCAGGAAAAAACTGTTTTTATTTTAGAGAACAAACTTCAAATGGACTGTTCTGGGCTTTAAATAGTTCCTGTTTAAGTCCCTGTCAGTACCCAACAATGGGTCTCTGATGTTTCTCTGAAGCGGCTCTTAGCATTACTGTGAGTGCTGGCTTCACTCTTTGCATTCAAATCTATATGCAATAGAATAACAAGATTTTATGAGCCTGACATTTGTCAGCCTAAACCCCCCTTTTATCTTTATCTTAGTCTTTTGTAAAAGCACCAATATCCTCCTGAGTAAAATGCACTTTATTTGATAATGTCTCTGTTTTTTCAGTGGGCCGTGAAACCTGTTTTGGTTGTGGAATAGCTGAACCTGACCTCCAACCTCATGTGGAAATTGGAAAGAGTGAGGATGCGTTCCTTTGTCATGGATCAATAAACCATTAGAGAACCTCTCCTAAGTGGACCTGCTGGGTCGGCACAATGAATGGCTTTCAGCATCAAAGTTGCACCTTTAAAAAATAAGACTCTCAGTCTTAATTCGAACACAGCTCTGATCCGGAACGGTTTATAAGAAAACAAACATGGCTGTTCTGAGCTGCAGCAGTCACTTTTTATAGCATCAAAAGCTCTCGCTGGGTTCAAAGCAGCCCCTGTGGTCTGATTAAAGATTGGTTAATAATTCAGAGTTTTTGGAAGCGTTGTTTGGGGATGGTATCCTCTGCTGGTCGCCTTCACAGCTGCATGAGGCCTGCCAGTGACAGATGGCTCAGCCCGTGTGGACAGTTTGGTGCCAGAATAGCAGAAAAAAGCCTTGGACAATGATTTGGTGTCTCTTTTTCTTATTCTCTTTTTATTTTCCATTTATTTTCCATTTCCCAAACCTCTCATGATAAACCACATTTGCGATTTAAGGTTAACTGCCCTGATTGCATCTCATGGGTAAAATAACCTCTTAAAGACTCAGAGGAAACTTTCATTCCTTTAGTTTTTGTAAAAAACGTACAATGTTCTTAATACGTGTGGGCATCTTAATCACAGCTCATGTTAACACATTGCACTACATTGATATTGTAGATTTAGTCTAGTTTTTGGCCCATTAAATTAATCCCAGACTTTAGGCGAGTTTTGGAAGTTATTCTGCTCCTTCTGCTCTGTTGCAGACAGACCAAGAGCACAGCTTGGTGCTCCTTTTTTTGGGGAATCACACGAACAGCAGGATATTGCAGCCATTCTGAGTTGTCCATCAGTGCTCGGCTGATAGTAGCTTTGTGACCTGAGCAGCATTTTTATTCTCTGAGATCAATGGTTTTCTTATCCAGTGGTGATAACAGGCTGCAGTTGAATGGATCTGAGATGTAGTTTAAATTCAGAAAGTGTGAGCCTAATGTGGAATGAGAGGCTCATTTATTGATGGTTTTGTATACAAAATGAATGATCGCACCATGAGTCCCTTTTCCTTTTCCCTTTCAAATGCAATAAAAACGTATCGCGGTCCTCTATCAGAGTGAATGAAAAATAACCTCATATGAAGAATTCTCTCTGATCATTATATCTCACTTTACTTGTGAGTCGGACTCCATCCTCAGCACTGTCTGCTCAGCTATGTTGCTTCTTTGCCAACTCCCATGCAGTCTGTGCTGAGTCGTGTAGTTTGTCCAAAAAACATAATGAAGACAGACTCTGACTCAAACACTAATTCTGTTCGGATGTTTAAAGCTCTGAATTCATTTTGATTATTCTCATGTCTTAATACCCTCTAAAATAAATCTCCTGTTTGTCTAGGTCTTTAAATTTGCAACACTTATATTCATTGTTTCCGAGGGCCTATCCACAAAATTTGGAAAGATGGATTTTTTTTTTTTTTTTTTCATTTTTGGGAAGTAAATGTTAACCGTTTTAGTTAACCATTACTCAGGGTCGTGTCAAGAAGGGTGGCATGGACCCCCTGGAAACCTGGTTGGGAAGCCTAAAGCTTGGACTGTGTTGCAACAAAGTGCTTGTAGCTTACTTACTTACTTTAGGGAAAGAAAATGTCTTTTTTAACTCTGATTTATGTAACCCTTCTGGTGTTTTACTTTTTGAAGTAAGTTTAGATTAAATGCAGAGATATTATATTTGTTGAATACTTTGATTTAAGCGGTTAAAGCTACAGTGAGGAGTTTTATGATGGTCATGAAACAGATTATGATCCAATAAAACAAAAAACACCTCAGGGGACAAGATTAGCCATATTTTCTGGACTATAAGTCGCTCCAGAGTATACGTTGCACCAGCCAAAAAATGCACTATGAAGAGGAAGAAACCATATGTAAGTCGCACCAAAGTATAAGTCACAAACCCAGTCAAACTATGAAAAAAAGTGTGACTTGTAGTCTGGAAAATACAGTAATCATTCTAGATTGTCATCTTTTATGTCTGTAATAGCTGCCACTCACCAGACATTTGTGGTGAATGTTGTATTAGGCAACAAGGGGATATTCATTGCAAGAAAACACTTGATCAGTAATGAGTTGCTTTGACCACAGGGGGCGCCAAAATTGCACAGTCCAAAAGTTCCTCATAGGAGCTTTAAAGTGATATTATTAGTAAAGATACCCATGCAGGAGTCAGTGCCATGGTTGGCTCATCCTGGTCATCTGAACACACCTCAGTCTCATTTAGGTACATAAGAGTTTTATGTTAATTTCCTGTGCCCTGTCATTTTTGTCTCACCAGAACTGCCTGAGAACTGGACAGACACGAAGGAGACCCTGCTGGAGGGGATGGTGTTCAACGTGAAGTACCTGGGGATGACTCTGGTGGGCCAGCCCAAAGGGGAGGACATGGCCTCAGCTGCCATTCGTAGAATTGTTGCCATGGTGAGACACTAATCCTCCTCTGACTCCTCAAACTGCTGAACAGTGTAATTTATTCTGACTTCAACACTTCACAGTCATCACAGTCTTTCAAAGTACTTCATAGTTTACATTCTGATGTGATATAACCCTGTAGCATACATTTTAGTTGGTGACGTCAGCGATTTCATTGCAACGAGAAATTTTCAAGAGATGTGTGACACTGTGATGATTTCAATCACAGCGATGCTTTTTATAGAAATTCTCAAGTGATTTGGTACAATTAACGCCTCAAACTGCAGCACACATTATCAGAAAGCCTCGAAGGGGAATACTAGTAAATTAAAAATTGATGCGTCTTGTTCAGGTGAGCCAGGACAGTGATTTATGATGGGGCTGTGTTGCTCTCTCCAGGGTGTATATTCTCATATATTTACATTAAATCATTAGGAAGGGTGAATCTTAATGTAAAATATCATTTATGGCTGTAAAGCCTCTACTGGACAATCCAGTTCAGTTTGAATGTGGATATTTAAGTTAAAACTGATGTACCAAGCAACAGTTTAGGGTCAAATATTCTTTAGAACTGTAGAAAATAGTTTTTCTCAGTGTCATTTCTGAAATCCTCTCAACATGTCGCTGTAGGGAGGTTCATGTTTCCTCAAGGTGAATTCGGCTGCATGGAAACCCAGCTGTTAAATCCAAGATAATCGATGGGAGCACATGTGCAGCGGTCCAAGCAGTGATATGAGGTTGACTTAACTTCATTGGACCAGACAGGATTTCATCGAGCAGTTTCTACATCAATTCAGAATCCTGCTGGTTTAACAAGATTGTTTTGAAAATTGTAAATCAGTCCGTCAGGTTGAAACCGAACAGAAAGACACAATAATTTTCACATTTTTGTGCATGCATACCCTCACACATGTACCTTTTCAGTGAATCCTGCCAACAATTACAAAGTCTAATCTGTTGGCTTTTTCTGCAGGGCAAGGGCCGATAATCACAAACCTCCTGCTCCTTCATTAGAGACTGAAGTGAACCTAATGGCAGGATTAAGATTCACTTGATTTACAACAGTACCAAAAAGGAAAACACACACACACACACACTGTTGTCTCTGTCTGTTCCCTTGGAAACCAATCAACCTGAATGGGATTAGTGAATACATTTGTGACTTTTTCCATTTTTCTACATGCTTCAGTCAGGATTGATAAGACAAAACCGGGGGACCTGACGCACTCAGAGAGGCTGAACTTGGCGTATCTCAAGCTGACAGATTGCTTTTTGCCTCGTGGCACGACATGAGAAACATGACTGAAGAAAATGTGATTGTTAGCACTTCCTACATGAATGAGCTGCCACTGCCAGCCCCAGCACGCTCTCCCCCTCTCCTTATGAAGCCAGTTTCCCATATAGTAAGTGTAGTGCAGTGTCTGCTGTTCTCCAGAGTGTTTAGACTGCTACAGAAAACCCCGACCCCATTTCTCTTGTCCTTCAGAAGTCCTGGTTTTGGTTAAGCGCAGATCCCGCTACTTTTTATCCTCAAAATCCCTTCACTGTTAGCCTTCACTTGACCTCCTGTCAAAATAAAAGCACTCTGATGCATGGTGGATGGCGAAGTAAATGATGAAATCTCTGCTGTTTATTTCCTAACGCCACTCTGTATCTTTAACTTGATATCATCCGGGTGTGAAACTAAGCTGCTCTCATTTGCCAGCTAATTGCACAGCAAGGAGGGCCGTTGTCATTGTCAACAGGCGCTCTCATAGACCGCAAGCTCAGCAATGTGGCCGTTATTTTCTGAAAGTCCAGATGGAGGAGAGCAGCAGGGGAAGTAAATGGCTGCCAGCCCGACCTCGAGGACACATTCTGGGCTACACATTGCAGCTCCTCTCCCCCCTCTGTTCTGTCACCTTTTTATAGATTCCCAACATTTCTGGGACGGCTCATGCAGGCTGCTTAGTTTTGCCTGGTAACTGTCACATAAGAGGGTCCAAGGAGGAAAATAAGATATATACATGTGAGGGACAGGACAAGCAACCTGTCTACACCTGTGGCAAGATTCTTCTGTCTGATTTTAGTGTTTACATGTGTTTTTCTCTATCCTCAGGCCAGAGCCAGTGCTAAGAAGTTTCGGAAAGTAACACTGACGGTCTCCCCAAAAGGCATCATAATCACAGACTCAGAGACGACAGACCTCATAGAAAACGTCTCCATATACAGGTAAATGAAAACCTGCTACTATAACAAGAGATTGAAAACACAATTCAGCTCAGTGTTGATGTTTATGGAGACTAACGTTTCAGCAGAGTCCACATTTGTGCTGCACCAGACTGTACTTAAGTGCCCATTGAACACAGGTATTTTTAGTCCTGATAGCTGCAGGGCCTCATGTTTTCAGAGTCACTCTGTTCATTTCTCCATCTGCGCTTTTGTATTTTGGTCTGCCAACATGTCGCTCTGACTAAAATATCTCAACAACAAGGGGATAAAAGTTGTATGTAGGAAACCATTTAATCCAGAGGATGAATCCTGCTGACATTTAACATCCTGTATCCTTACTGTAGTGCTGCCATGGGTTGAATTACTCATGTTTTTATTTGTGAGGTATTGTTAGATTGTACATACATGAAAAACTGAGGCAGGGAGAGCAGCAGCAGCTTGGGTAAAAGCCATAGACTGGATATAGAATGGACGCCGTCTGCCACCCAGAGAACAGCACCCTCTGGTGACGGGCCGCAGTATAAGTCATAAATCCCGCCCCCTCCAGCAATCCGTATGGAGCTGTGGACAAACTTTAGAAATTAATTACACAGAATATGAATTTTTCTCCCTCCTGGTTGCGATGTTGACATGCAGTTAGTGTAAGACTGGTTTGTGCTCAGGTCCTCTTTTTTTCTGTGAAACTCCATTTTTAAAACTTATTAGGGGGTTCATGTTTTCAGTGACTGACACTTGATACAGCCTGTGGATGTATGAAGATTGTGTAGCTCACCTGGGGTTACGCTGTTTAAGCTGAGTGTCATCACAGCGACTCTTGGCCACTGTCCTGCCGAATGCGTACAATGCTACTGCAAAAGTGGTGGTTCCAGGAAGTGGAGATATAACCTGGAAATGTCAAGAGCCATTCAGCCTTAAATTGGTGTAATGACAGAAGGCTGAACCAAGTTGTCCATAGTATATACAGTCTATGGTTGTGATCGAGATTACAGCTCTTTGTTGAGACCTCGATCATTTGACCCAGCAGCAACAACAGCCATGTCTTCAGGTACAAACAGCTCCCCATTGTATCAGGAACTGTATCGGCTGAATAACAGGATTCAAAGAAGGAAAAGGAAACCAGCTGCCAACTGGGCACAGGCTCATCTCCCACTTGTTAGATCTGGAATAGGTTGCACAGAAGTGAGTGTCAGAATCATGTCATCCATGACCCACCTATCGCTGGGAAAAAAAAAAAACAATCAGGAAGGAAAAAAAAAACTGAAAAGGCATAAACTCTTACAAAATTAAGGATGCAAATTAATTATTAAAAGTTAAAGTAGCTGACTATCTAAGCAGTGCTCTGATAGCATTGACTGCGCACTCACATGCACCCTCTAGCTTCTTTATTTTTTTGCTAAAACAGTCTCAAATGACGCCCCATCATCAGTCAGATATACCTTGATGGCTGTTGAAATTGAGCAAGTGGTGTGCAATCAGAGGGGTTTTGTAGCTTGTGGCACTGCACTGCGAAGCATGCAACTTGTGTGCAATCATTGTGTTGCTGATCCTGACAGTGAGGAAACATAAGAACGCCTGATACCATATTTCTGTGTTATGACAGAGCCGTCAGACCTACACTCAAACAACAAAATGTACAACTATTCCTTTGTAACTTCAATGAAACTCAATTTTTCAGTTTTTGATCTTCTTGGATGTCTTGAAGAAGTGGAAGAAAGTATTTTGAAAGAACGCTTTGTTAGTCTCCACATTTGGTCTTTTAAGTCTGATTTATCATGCCCTAGTTTTCAATAACTTGCAAGGATGTTGAATATTTGGGAGTGTTTCAATCCAGAATTAGTCTTTTCTCCTTCTACACACTGTGCCTTTAAGTACCAACTGTATAGGTTAGCATGCTCACAGGTTTACCATAGACTGTATATACTATGGACTACTTGGTTCCGCCTTCTGCCATTATACAGATTTGAAGCCAAAAAGCTCTCAGTATTTCCGGGTTTTTTCTCCACTTCCTGAAACCAACATTGTGCAGTAACATTGTATGCACTCCACCACTTGCGCAGTGGCGTTGTACACATTCAGCGGGAGAGTTGCAGAGAGTCGCTTTGTTGATGCTCGCCTCAAACAGCGTATACCCTAGGTGAGCTATCTTTGTACACCCATAGGCTGTATCAAGTGTAAATCATGGAAAACATAAACCCCCTAATAACTTTTAAAAATGGAGCTGCACAGAAAAAAAGAGGACTTGAGCACAAACCAGTCTTACAGTAACTACATATCAACATTGAAAGCAGATGGGAGAAAAAATAATATTCTGTGTAATTAATTTCTAAAGTTTGTCCACAGCTCCACAGGGATTGCTGGAGGAGGCGGGATTTATGACCTTTACAGCAACCTGTCACCAGAGGGAGCTGTTCTCGCCCAGCGAGGAGGCAGACAGCGTCCATTCTATATACAGTCTATGAGGTTTACCTGTTAGCCTGCTAACAAGTAGATGAAATGTGTGACTGTGCAGAAAACAGCGAACAACTCTCCCTAGCATTGCCATGAAGAGCTTTTTGCAACACGGACAGTAAACCATGTAGACTGGAGAGATGTCATTGTGTCCATTTGTACTTTTATAACTGTTAATCTTCCTCATAAATACATTCTTGTTCAGGGCGGCAAAGTGGTGTAGTGGTTAGCCAAGACCCTCTTGCCTCACAACAAGAAGGTCTTGGGTTTGAATCCGGCCCAGGGCGTTTCTGTGTGGAGTTTGCATGTTCTCCCTGTGTCTGCATGGGTTTCCTCCCACATCCCAAAAACATGCCTAAGTGGGGTTACGTTAATTGGCCACTTTAAAATTGCCCTTAGGTGTGAATGTGAGTGTGGATGGTTGTTCATCTCTATATGTCAGCCCTGCGATGAACTGGCGACTTGCGTCCAGGGTATCCCCTGCCTTCGCCCGAAGATGCTGGGATAGGCTCCAGCCCCCCTGCTACCCATAACGGGAATAAGAGGTAGAAAATGGATGAAATGGACATTCTTGTTCAATTTAAAAAGACTTTTTAGATCACTGTGTCTCATCATATCCTATTCAATAGTTTTTTTTTTCTCTAGCAGTGTGCAGTGAGACACTAACAGTCCCAGTGACCTCATTCTTATAGTACTACTGTCTTCATGCTCATAATTGAAACTTTAATGCTGAACATAATGAAATTCATTCACACTTTCCAGAGAGTCACTCTGAATGATTGTACTGTTATCTCAACAAGTGACTTCTTTACTCATGAGTATAATATATGAATCATAGTCAGCGAATACTGGGTCATTCATCGGATTCTTCTTGTACCAAGCAAACACTGTTATGTTTTATTCTTGACGATTGGTTTGTCACCTGCGTTAAAGAAAAAAAAGTGAACAACTTGGCTTTATCTGATCCATGACACTCTCTTATGTAGGTCACTCTGCTCTGTCCATGGCTGTTTGTGCTCCATTAGACCGAGCACTTTCCTGCCCAGAGCGTCCAGTGTTTGATCATTTCACAGGAACACCATTGATGTAAGGGCAGGAAAGCCTCAGTAGGGGGTGTGTGTTACTGTCTCTGAGTCAGTGAATTGAACCCCCTTTAGTTACACGCTTGGCCTCTTCACACCAAACCAGTGAAGTGTGTGTGTGTGTGGGTAGCGATACGTTTGGCTTGTCTTCCCTTCTTGTTGGAGAGCATCCTGTAATATAGACCCAGCCTCTTGTCATTGAGGATTACACTCAAAATATCATATGGCTGGACTGTGATTACCAAACAGGCTGTGATCGAGACATGAGAGTGTGTCTCCTGTGTGTGTGTGTTTGTGTATGTTGGTTCGATCCCTTTCTTATCCACCTTATCGGCGCCAACAGACCACAGGCGACGGGGAATCAGCCTCGTCTTTGATCTCCTTCTTTCCTCTCCTTATCTCCTCTTCTCTTCTTCCCCCTTTCATTATAGCCGTCTATAAACGAGTCTTTCTTTCTGCTCTTATTAACATAAACAGAGATATTAACGTAGGAATACCCATGACTAATTGGCCACTTTGAAACTCAGGCTACTTAAACTCCATAGTAATGATGGCAGAGAGATAGATGGGCCACATTCAGAGCGAGGGTTGACTGAGGATTGATTTTTTTCCCTCTGTTATGAGACCCCACCCCCACCTCTTCTTTGCCCCTCTCCCTTTGTGCACCTCCTTTCTTGTGTCTTATTTTAGTTACACATAATCCATTTATTGGCCAAGAAAGCGAGTGAAGTGTGAAAGACCGTGGAGTGCAAGAGAATGGATCAGATCAGACTGTTTATTGGGCATAACAAATAAGCAGAGAAAAAGCAGGAAACGCAAGGTTTGTGTGTTTGTATTTGTGCACACACTGGCCGTCCATGCGTGAGTGGACATAGAAGCCTATAAGTATGCGCCTCACACTCTTGGGTGTGCATGTAAATGTCTGTTTTTGTGGCGTTAATTGTGGATTCACACCTAGTGGAGGTCTAGCTTTGTCCCTCAGGGGGAGGCTTAGCGAGGAAAAAACAGTCAGGGAGATATTGTGCATCACATTTGAAATAGGATCCTCTCAACCATGACCCTCCCAGCCCCCTCCACCCACACCCACGCACTCACTTACCCACCCACATTGTGCTATCATCCTCTGTTTTTTGCATTAAAGTTTTCACACTTTTATGAACCGATATTTCAGCCACTCAGACTTCATTGCGTCTAATTTGCAGCTTCCAATATTAAAGTTGTTTTAACTTCCAGTAGGGGCAAATGTTGCTTGTGGCACCGCTGTAGGTCTTGCTGCCGGCACTACTCTGGAGGTTTGATGATAACTCGACCATAAAAATGTTGTGAAATACTTTGAAGAGTAATTTCTTATCAGTTAGGGAGTAAAAAAGGCAAAACTTCAGAGATGGTCACTGGCCAGATACATACAGACATAAAGATGTAGGGATGCATGATATATATAAAAGATCTGAACAAATATGTACCAGGAATTTGATTTGGATGTATACCCTTGTGTAGTCACGCCCACCTCCAGAAGTGCCAGGGCAACACAAAGGTGAGTGTTGACTTGGATTCCAAATCCCCAGATCTCAATCCAGCCCAGCATGTGGAATGCTACAAACATGATCCCTGGAGGCCCCACCCCACAGCTTACAGATCTTAAAAAGTCTGATGTGAACATGCTCATATGGTGCCAGATAACACAGCACACCTTCAAAGGTCTGGTGGAGTCCGTGTCTTGTTAGTTTAAGGCTGTTTTGGCAGCAGAGAGGGGTTCACAATATTAGGCAGTTGATCATAGCGTAGTGGCTGTTCCCTGTTGATCTCAAGTGCCGCCCTTCAACACATCTAGCTTTGACTCTAATAACTGAAAGCAATGAAAACCAACAGGCCTCACTTTGATCGAACAGGGCAGGTTATATCATCTGAAGTTGTGACATTTAAAAAGTAAACACGTCTTTGGAGTGAGCCAAGCTCGCTGTTTGACTCTTGAAGCCACGCTGAGTTAAAATAACTCTCTCCTGCACTCGCTGCATGCTCTGACCAAAGATCTAAGTCTTGGGGAATATTTTTTGAAAATGTTGCACATTCTTTTTCCTTCAGAAAATGTTAAATGATGAGAAAAAATCTTGACATATAACAGCTGTGACTAAAAGTTGAGAAAGAAGAATGGCAGTGTTATTTCTATTTTTAACTGATGCACAGATTTAACACATTTTCAGTCAGTAGAGGTGGGAGAAAATATTGATATAGCATAGTATTGCAAATTTTTTTCTGGTGATATATCATATCTTCTCATTTACCAAGTATTGATTTTTCAAAATAATTGTTAATATGAAGTCAAATCTTTGATAATGGAAAAACAAAATCAACTGTTTGTCCAGTGAGGTTGACAGGGGTGACATCATAGAGCAGAAGAAAACTAGTACAACAAATATATATAAGGTTTGCAAGATGTGCTACATGAAAATATAATACAGTGTAAATAAGACAAACATAAAGGAAAGACAAATGCTTAATTAGCTAAACAGTTGAAAAAATTGTATAAATTGTAATATATTGTATCAAAATACTCACCTTATCGCAAAATGTTAAAAATCACAATAATATTGTATCGTGGCCCAAGTATCATGATAATATAGTATCGCGGCCCAAGTATTATGATAATATTGTATCGCGGCCCGAGTATCATGATAATATCACATCGCCGCCCAAGCATCATGATAATATCGTATCGCAGGGCCACTGGTGATTCCCAGCCCTATACGTAAGTCAGTATTGCTCATGTGTTTACTGATTTCAGACAGGTACAGGTTGCAAACTGATTAAACTAAACTGATCCGTTGTCCTGATTCATTTCTAAACATGAGTGAAGAAAGTGATTCTTGTTACTGTACATCCCCCAGTGAGCTGCACACCATGAGGTGTTGAGCCTCTATCTGGACCGGTGTTTCAGATTCACATTCTGACAGGAGCTCTCGGACTCGACCAGCATATCAATCAGAGAATCACACGGAGCTGAGCGTTCTCTGACAGTCCACCTGCTAATGATGCTGCATGTCCTGACACATTGTTAGATCTGTGAGATTTTTATACAGTTATGAAAGCTTTCCTAAGATTGAATTAGCAGAAATTCTTAATGCTGCTTTTTATTACTGCACATAAAATATGTAAACAGAAGTAGTTCTAGTGAAAGAGCATACCTGCTTTATTCAGTGTACACATAAGCTTTGATGTGCGTGGCTCTTTTTCAAGCTTTGTACTGTGAATATTTAAATATTTCCACTGATATTCCCTCGCTGCCGCACAAACAGCGGTGCTCGACACAGCAAGGAGATCAAAGGCTGGAGTCCACGGAGCCTCTTTGGAGATATGATGCAGACTGACAGCTCAGCGTCTGTTGTTCGAGCTCAGAGAAAACACCGCCGTGCCGTCAGTTATTCATTTTTTTCCTGTTATTGTTTCAAACTCGAGGATTGTTTCATGAATGCCAGCCATTGTTTGGCTTGCTGTAATTATTTTTTTGTTTGCACTGATTGTCCTATCACAAGTTCAATCTGCAAACACAAGAGTTGACAAGAGTTTGCCCTATTCAGGCAGCTCGACAGTGGAAATCAAAGAAACAGCTTGTGTGTCTTATCCTGGAGGATGAGATCTTGATTGTGCACTCAATGAAGCAGTTTGAGTGGCATTATTATCAACAGGATGCTTTAATATAAAGAAAAACTGTCACTTGTATGATCTTTATGTCAGAAATTTTGATTTATTGATACTTGCAGATAACATGACTGTTTTATTGTTTAGTATCAGCATGTTACTTTGAGCACAGCTTAGTGTTGAAATTATTTTAGTAGGTTTCTGCTGAATTTTTATCCCTGCAGGCGCTGTATGTGCACTGACCTATTTGCCTATTTCCCTTCTGCCTACAGCTGAGTATTCTGGGATGTCTAACAACATAGTGTGGACAATGAACTGCATTTCTTGCAGAAATGTATTCATGAAACTCTGTTGCAGAACTTCACTTTATCTTGTATCTCTGTTATAGTGTAGGATTAGGAGAAGATTGCACTTATCCCCAGACTTTGAAATCTTTAGGCTGTGTTATTTGTCTGCCTCTCCATAATTGCTCGGGGCCTTTGTGAAAACCATTATTTGACTTGATGAGAAATCCTCAGTACAGGAGCTTTAAATTTGAACTATGAGAAGTTTGAAGTCAAATCAATGTGATTTTTCCTCATGAGGATTTGTATTATCTTTGTATTCATAAAAACTATACAGAAAAACTGCACGATATATAAGGAAAACTCGTCATCTCATCTACCATCTCTTTCATCTCAGTTCTGGAAATCAGGTTGTATATAAAGATTTATTCAAGTAAAAATAATTAAACAAATCATAGCTGTTATGAAGTTCGTAAAAATAGATAAATATCTGTTTAAATTGTATAAATCAGCTCAAGTGTGTGTGCAGATGTTACGTCAAGAGCTCTTACAATTTTTACTGCAGTATCTGGATAAAAATGCTGCATTAATACCACTGTCACTGAGACTTTATGCACCATTGTGAAGTCTGTAATGTATTACTGCATTATAATGATTAAAGCTTCTACTTACACTGATGAAAACCAAATTCAGGGTGCAGGTCATTGAGAGCATTTAAGATAAATTGCATGTCCCTACTTCCTCCTGTTGTATAATAGTGGAGCCAAAATACCCCCAAAATGACAATTGTTGACATTTTTTATGGTCCCTTATCCTTTAAAGCCCATCTCAAAAATGCTGTTGATATTTGGAAATTATCTGAATCATGAAAACTAATTGCAATGACAGAATGTGTTTTGAGATGATGATGAAATACTGTTTTTTGTGTATTTTGATTTTCAAGTTTGTCCTGTTTAGCGATGAGAATTAAAAATATATTTTTTTAAATACTGGTTTTATTAAGGATTCTGCCTGTCAGTCCAATTCTTCATCAATTCTATATTTTAAGTTTCTTCATGGCATAAACAGGTTTTACAGTGTCATATCAAGTTTTATAGCCATCACTACTCTGCTTGAAAGGGGGACGTCTGGCTTTTGATTGGTCTGTTACAGGTCAGCTGATTGCAGACACAGGTCAGCACACCACGACACAGCAAGGAGCATCTAACTCACATAGCCAGAACAAGAAAAATGTATTTTTGCTCTTCATGGATTATATATAACTGCAGTGGCTTGGATCAGGACAGACTCTTAGAAACAAACTGGTTTCTCTGTGGGACAAAAGGACCCTAGGTGTAGGGAGGCACCAATCAGATATTTGGATCAGTTATCAGCTCCGATATTGACAAATTAACTGGATTGGATATCTGATGGATGACGTCGATCCAGCGTTCCTATCCAGTCTTTTTTTTTTTTTTTTTCAATTAATTTTTTTTAAATACATGGGAGTCTTACTTCTTTTTGCTGTGTGCTAATGTGCAATTTGTTATTTCTTAATAGATAATATTAAGTAAATCTATATCTGTGTTAATTTGTTCGCTTTTTTTTTATCAAGGCTAATGTCAAGCCCGATGCCTTCACTCACAGGGCAAGGTATACAGTTCATTCATTCACCAGTAGTATTGGATCATTATCGGATATCAGCTGATATGCTCAGCCCAGGTATCAGTTTCGGATTGGATCGGAAAAAAAGGATCAGTGCATCTCTACCCAGGTGTCCAAAAAAGCAGAGTTTAAGGCAGAAAAACTGATGGTCTCATGGAGAAAGTGGATTTTACTATACGACGTAGGAAGCACATCAGTATTATATTGTATACAAGCCTAATTTGTACTGCTCCTGTTTCGATTGACTGATTTGACTTCCTGGTTGTTTTTTACCCAGGTTGGAACTGGTCCTCACAGCGCATTCCCAGTCCCGTTTGCTACTATGAAGGTGACAAACCTAATCACGTGTATAGCTGCAAGTCAGTAGAGAGAGCCCTTAATGTTTTGGCTTCACTTTGGGGGAGCTGTTATGTTATCCATTGTTTTTATAGAGTAGCTGGTGTACACACACAGCAGCAAATTGCAAATCTTTAGAGGCACAATTAGTATGCACAGAATTGAGTTGAAATCAGGTTGCAGAGAATATAATGGGGAGAACGTAGAAAACATCCCAATCAGATGATAATTAAGTTGAGGGTGAGCACTTTGTTACATCACAGTGTTTTCCAAACTCAAATAGGCCAACTTTTTTAACGTTTTCTCTGCTCATTTTCTGCAATTAAGGTCCAAATATAAGTTATAACACAGGGGGAAAATGGAGGGGGCAGGGGGGATACCGAGCTGGGTGTCAGGGGCATTACAATGTGGGTCATGCATCAGTGGTGCAAGCCAGCAAACAAGGCTGCTGATTTCATGCTCGTTGTTTGATGGAGTAAAGTGCTGCATTTTTAGCGCCCCTCTTTGAAGTGGGGTTGCAGATGAGTGGCTGCCTGCTGTGGATCCTTTTTATATGCAGCATGGAAGTGTGCTGCAATGATGACAGATTATTTAGACATCAATACAGCCGAGACAGCAGCCCTATGGTGTCTTCAATCACTGAGGATGACATGCTCTGAGTGTCAAAGCTGAATAGTTAATCGGAAGTTGGATGTCTTCTTTCTAGAGGTAAACAACTTCTGTAGTTTTATTTGAGGCTAAATAAGTGCAAAATGCATCCGCTTTTGTCCTTGTGCTGCTCATTTTAAAGGTTATGTGTTTAATTAGAGTGACAAAGGTCATGTGCGTGACTCCCTGTGGCTCATTTACACATCTATTTAAAGCCACAAACATGACACGCTCAGCTGGATCAGGTAACCGCCTCAGACGGACACACAGCCTGACTCTGGATCAATACTGATTCTAACAGTCCGAATAAAATCCAGCCAAACAAATCCATCAGATCTGTGTCTGTCGCTTTAGGAAACCCATATGGGCTTTTTGTGGGTGGCGTACTTGGCTAGATTGGTTTTAGATAACCATTCAGAATACTGTGGCATGGACTGCAGATATTTGGATGTCTTGTGACTGGAAATAAGATCCAGGTTTGATTCAGTGTGACTGCTGGGAATGGCTTCTGAGGCACTTTTGAAGTTGCAGTGGAGATCAATTCGTAACTCTGGATTTTCCATTTCCCGCTGACATCAGAAACTTGGATATTTGAACAGGAATAACTTTAAATCGCGAGGCTGTCGGGGAGTTTGAAGACAGACCTTTGATTTTCAGGTATTTTTCATGGGCTTTTGTGTAATAGCAGATTTTTCATGGGCTTTTCTGTAATAGCAGATGTCAACATCTCTAGTTTTTGCACTGTTCTCCAATAAATCATGTTTTCAGGCTCGATTACATTTCCAAGCAGAAACATCAATCCACAAAGCAACAGCGTCTCAGCTAATTTTTGCATAAACTACACTCTTAACCCTAAAATATGAAACGCTGAAGAGCCCACTCCCAGCATCAAGCATCTCTCATGGGTGTCACTGACGCTCTCGTGTCTCCTGCTTCACCAGCCCCAGCTGTGGGACCTCATCAGCATAATATTCATAACCACTGCTTTCATCCCGCCATGATTGGTTTGCTTATGCATATGCGAGAGGGTTGAGGGTTGAAAAGTTATAGGCCTTTATTGACACAAATGCAGTGCAGCTTACTTTGAAATATGAGGTATGACTGAGAGTGCAGGGAGGTAGGTAATGAACAGAACATGACTCTCTTTGTTCTGCATGCATGTACTGTGATTAAATAAGGTGTTTGCCTGAAGACATTCAGGGCATAAATTGGTTCCTGCCTGCTGCAGTTGCTCATTTATCACCATAAATGAAATAATGTCAGTTGGATTTATAGTATTGGTAAGTGTGAGCATGCTTCTTTGTTTTTCTGTTTTCTTCTGCAGAATCTCGTACTGCACAGCGGATAAAACTCAGGATAAGGTCTTTGCATACGTCTCCCAGAGTCAGTTCAATGAAACGCTGGAGTGCCACGCATTTCTATGCCAGAAGAAGAAAATCGTACGTAACTAGCGCCTGTAATCATTGAATTTTCATCTGTGTTCATACTTCTATTTGTCATGATGACAGTATACAACCTTTTAAACTTGAGTAGGTCAGAAGGAGTGTGTGTGTGTCTGTTATGATGAATGACATCTGAGGCTGAGTGGATTTAATGTAAGCGGTGTGTGGCTCCATCTTGTGGCAGCTTCAGCTCACAAGTCTGCCTAATAAACTAAAAATTTTATGAAAAAGTTTAGAAAGTATTTGATTTTTTTTAAAAGGATCTGATAATTACTGTAGATTATCAAATACCTTTTTAAATATATTCCTACAGACATTTTCTGAACCATAGTGCATCACATTAACTTTTGATAGTGTTTTATATATCACTCTTGATTTTTTGTTTTTTGTTTTTATTTGTTTTGTCTTTTTTTCTCTCCAGGCTCAGGCTGTGACATTAACCGTAGCTCAGGCCTTTAAAATAGCCCTCGATCTTTGGGAGATCGCTCAGGAAGGTGAGTCACCAAATTGAAGGAAGGTCAAAATCAAAGGTACTCCTGATGTATCCACAGGAAGTTTAAGCCCTAATTTAAAGTGTTATCCAAAGGGGCAATTGGACCTGGTTGAAGTTCTTGATAGGCCTCTTCATTTTTGAAAGTTGACAAGGGTCACAGCTTGAGATATCTAACCTTTGTGACCATGGGTCTGGCAAATGGACCCTGCGGTCACCTGGAAGTCATTGGCAGAGTCGTTCACCTTGTTTCCTCCAGGGGTGGTCACATGATCTTCAGTCAAACAATTATCGGTCACATGAGTCGTCCTTGTCTTGTAGAACTTCATCGTCTGTTTGATCACAGATGACAACTCGCTACTACTAGTTGGTGGGTACTTAACACTTAATGCGCGCTAGTGACAGAGTTCAGTTGACAGATGGCGGGGTGGAGGGGTAAAATATGGTAGTTTCCCAGCCAAAACGAGATACATGACAGCTATGCCTTGGATCAAGCCTTGGAATATCATGGTCCATCCTAATTCCTAAGGAACTTCCCTTTCACATATGCTTCTCACAGCCTGGGTAAAATGCTGTTTCTATTATTGCACCTATGACAAACAACCAACTACTGTGACAATTTTACACACAATAAAATGTTTTATGGACAGTTCAATCATAAAAAAAACACTTTCATTGGTGACTTATTGGGGATTATTCTTGTCTGCCAAGTATCAAGGCCCGAGGGAATCATCACTCTTTAACCTGCTAAAAGGCACACACATTTCAGGGGAAAGGCAAAAGTTTACAGTAAAGAGGGTGCCACCCCACAACAGAGTCTTTAAAGGCAGTTTAGCTTGGTGGCACCAGACCAAATGGTAGCTGGATTAAAGTAAAAACTGAATGGACAGTTGGACACAAAGAGAGGATGCTTTGCTGCATTTTAAAGCAGTCAGACTCAAGAAAATTCACTGTGCTGTTATTGCTGCTGGAATTTTTAAGGTGGAGTGTTGTCTCTCATGTTTTTCAGTGCATGAGGTGACACTATGAATCAAACAAACAACCTTAAATGTCAAATTGATCACTGACTGTTGTTTGTTTTTATCTCTCTCCTATCTCTATCACATAAACTTCAGTCGTAACAGCATCTTGCTCAATAAAGTGTGGACTTTAATCATGTGAAGCAAGCTGCTAAAAAAATGTTATTTCCTCACTTTGAGAAAAACTATTCTGTCTGCTTTAAGGAGGTTTGGGCAGCATATTCTGCAAAAGTGACTGTACCTGTGCCCACATCACTCCAACATGTATAACCACACAAACAAAACAATTACACACAATATTTTGTTATACATAGCAAAGAGTAAAATGCACAGAAACTCCACTCACGATCCTGATTTTTTTCCTGCAGTATTCACACATTAGCTCACCGTGACTTCTTAAGTTGGTAGGAAAACATTTAGATAAGTGCATGGAGGACATGTCTGAAAACTTTCAACAGTGCAGTGCATGATGTAAGGACACTCCAGGAGCTAAGATTTGAGGTTTTTTGTGTTTTGATCTTGTCTGCAGACAAAAGCAAGAAGGCCAGGACCTGCTGTTCATGTGCGACAAACAACGGCCAAACAGAGACAACAGACACTCAGTGTGTTCCTGCAGGTTTGTGTCTGAGTTTTTCCTCCATCAGTTTGTGTTTCTGCATGTTTGATGAAAGTTAAACAGCAAAAAACAGAGGCAGTTTAATCACAGAAGAGGGTCAGAAATGACAGCATATGATTAACTGGACATAAGCTGAAGTGGAGGAAACCAGAAACAACAAAAAAACAGGTAAAAACATGCTATAGATGATTTTAGGCAAAGGTCTGATATTTCTCAGCTGTCCCCTCTAACTCTGACTCAATGGATGGGTTACTAGACACAATTTATCAATGTTACACCCAGCAGTGGAGTGGACAGCTCATTAACAACAGTTAATAAATGGATGATCAGGATTGGGAAATAAGGGATTTTTCTGGAATCAATCACAGCTTGTTTGTTTGAATCCTTTTATTTGAACTGACGAGTCCAGCCTGCTAAATTTGGCCACCTGAGGTTCGGTGAGGAGCTACTGACACACACTCCTCATAAAGCACACAGGGAGATATCGCCTATAGTGATTTAAATATTGATTTTAGACGTTTTGTTTAAAAAAAATAAAACTCTTGGATAAGGAATTTCAAGTTAAAAGTTCAAAATGTGGTCAAAAACCTGTTCCTCTCCAGCTTTAGACCCTCCAAACTTACCAATTAAAAGACTACCTTTCGACACACACCTGGTCACAGACTCTAAGGTGAGCCACACAAATTAGAATCTCGTCTAAATACAGCTTAAATAATCAAATTTATATCACTGTATGTTAGGAATAATACTCAGTAATGTGGAACATGGTGGTTAAGTTTAGGTGTTATCCTGACGTTTTCCTCTCTATCAGGCAAAACTTAAAATCTGGTTTCAACAGACGTGAATTTATATACGGCAGTTATCTTTCCTTTTTAAAAGCTTTTTTCTCTTTGTTTACACATCTCAAACTCTTGATTAAAAAAACAACATATAAAAATAGGAGTAATTAATAACAGCGACAACTGAATACATTAACTAATTCCTACAGACAGAGAGGGATGATGTGATTGAAACCATCAATAGTCCAGGCAGAGCCTGAAGTTAATAAGGCAGTAATAAGCTACTGGAGTTACAGTTTGCATTTATCTTATCAGACTAAATTCTTCCAGGCTTTAAATTCCTGACAGACTCAATAGTTCATAACAGATCTGACAAATTGAAGCCCCTGCATTCATCTGCATAATGATTTTTAAATGACCTTTTAAGGCTCTAGCATGCAAACAGCAACCAGACTAGTCGTTTAGTGTCATAGGAGCATGACATTAACCCCCCCTCACACAAATTAAACCTCCGTCAATCACATTGAGGAAAAATCAGCCAATTATACAGCACTCATTATTTATTCAGGGGAGCAGAAGGTTTTTAAACACCTTCCAATAGCCGTGACATTTGTAGGTCAGGGATATTTTTCTGCTCCTCTGGGGTCAAAGAGTCCACAAAATGAGACTTAATCACCTGTTCAGGTTGTTGTTAGCTAATGGCTGGCTTTTTCCAGCTCATCCTGGATTTAATTGTGCTCAGTGTGTTACTGTGGAGGCCTGAGAACAGAAAAAATGATGTGAAAGCTGAAAGATAACTGCACAGAGAGATGGCTGAAAGTTGGACAGAAATTATTAGAATTATGCAAGAAAAGCTGCAAGCAGTTCTTTTTTAAAATCTTAATGTCAATTTCTCTTTTCTGTCTCCTCTTCTGTTTACTCCTCTTTTCTCTTATTTCCCCCTCCTTGTTTACAAACCCTCATCAACACTCACCTCCTTCCACAGACCCAGAAACACACAAACCTGTCGGGATGGAGGAGAAGCTGCGGAGGCCCTTCTTCTCTGCCTCGCTCAGCTCGCCCTCTCCTCGCAGTAACCCGACCAGAAGGCGACCAATCAAACATGACTCATGGGTAGGTCGCATTGCTTGATGTTTTTGGCCTTTGCGTACACTGTGTGTCATTATTTTTCTGAGACTCAAAATCTAAAAATCTGTCAGAAAATGTATCTAAATTATCTTTTTTGTATTCCTAGAAACAGTCTCAGCACCTGTTTAACATCACATTCACTGTCCTCTGTGTTCATTAACAGATATCTGACACTAGGTGTCACCGTTTTCATTTGAATATCTTCCCTGCAGACAGACTGACACAAATTCATCTGCATTCTTCATTTCTCCTCTGAATTGACTCCTACCATGGAGAAAAAATGATTCACTCAGATTTCATCAGCTTGTCAAACTTGATCTGTTAAACTTCCCTCGACTACAGATCTGCTAAACATCAGGTGAAATTTGTCATAAACTGGAGTGAGGAAGAGAGGAGCTATAAAGTCTGTCAAAAAGCGTTTATATAGAGCTTTGGCCCCAACACATTAATATGAGCATCATAAATACTGCACAACACATTGGCTCGTATGCACTTGAATAAAATAGGAAATGAAAAACAGCTGACTCTGCAAATTGTCATGAAAGCAGCTGATTATAATTCAAAAAAATCGATGCATGTATTGATTCATATTTGTATGTCTCAACAGGATGTGGATGATGGACTGGATGATGCATTCTCAAGGTAACCTCTAAATGTAACAACAAGTCTGCTGAACATTGAATTCTCATATTTTCTGTTGAATATGATCCTGGAAAAAAAGGAGAAACACAAATAATGAGTCCCATCAGGCTGTTTGTGACAGCTATAGTGAGGCTGATGGTCAGCTATCGAAGACCTTTAAGACTATTTTAAATAACAAAAAGCTTCAGTTTGACACATTGACTGGCACCTTATTTTTATTCAAATTGACTCACATAAACACACTCCGACAGGGACATGAGGTGGTGCTTTTTTTAGGTAGCTCCAGGCAGAGAGACGACACTGCAACCAAGGCAACAACGTGATGTAGGAGGGTTGAATGAAAACAAATGTCTGCAGGTCGACTTAGTGGATTGTGTAACTTAATTTGGTGGTTGTACATCTGTGTATATAACTCGTCAATGACTTGCGGGCGATTAGATATGGAGCTTTAAGAGACATGATAAACAGATGTGTATTTCTGTCGACAATACCTCAGAAGTCATGTGATTTTAGTGATCTATGTGAACTCCTCTGAGGTCGCCCTGCCTCTCTGAGCCAGTGCAGCAAACAGCCACAACTCTCACTTCCTTTCCCAGCCGACACAATGATGGCCACCTCTCCTGACAGCTGTCTGGAGCAGGCAGCCACATCCTGTAAGTGTGCTCAGTTAAACTGCATCAACACTTCATCACTGGGCTGAGATCACAATGCAACACTTTTCATTTTCTTTTGAAAGAGTGACAGTGTGTGAAATCATCATTTCATGGCAGTGAGATGCCCGCTGAGCAGCTACAGTGCGAGGCTCCGCTCATGAGGGTGTGATGAAAATATCTCTCTCTGTATTATCACTGTACACACACGGACAAAACTGCACTCTGGGTTACAGTTTGTGTGATGGAATATTATTGAGGCATTAGAGAGATGACTCTTTCAAGGTCCATCATAACCCACTCAAACTCTCTGATAATGTCCGTTCACGCGCAGTGACAATTATGAATATAGTCCTGAGGATGTTTGAGCCCTCTCCGTTGCTTTTAAGCTCAGCTGATGTGTGTGTAAGTGTCCTGCAGAGCTGCTTCATCCCTCTTCATAGAGTAAAGAGCAGAGGAGGGATGGTGCCCCTCACATAAAGGAGAAAACCTCCTCATTAGTTTGTATCGCCTGAGGCTCACAGCTCTGTGCGTTGGCCTGGAGCTTGGAAACACTTTAGTCAAAGCAAATGAGCAAATGAGGGGCAGAGATTAAAAATACAGAGTGTGGAAGTTACTGGGAGTGGAGGAGATCAAAAGAGGAAGACAGATCATCACCCGCGATGATCTCAGCAGGGGTGAGGAAAGACCGGCCTCCCGTCAGGAGTGCGGATAGGAAGGTGCAACGGTTAGAAAATGCTAAGAGATTCTTAAACGAAAGAGCAGAGGTAAGCGTTAACATCAAGCTCTGCTCTGACTGCGCTCCAGTGTTGGAGAGGATCTGTCCTGAAACATCAGAGACTCTGGATCACACAGAGATGTGGTGGCTGGCTCTGACACCCCTCTGCTGTTGCATAATACATTTGGGAGTGCTTTAAACAGAAGAGGAGGCCTGTAGTCTTTGCCTCTGGGAACCTTTCCCAAAGCTTGGAGGGACAGGCAAAGACAGGCCAGTGAAGAAAATATTTTTGACAATTTGATAATGTGAACTTTACAAACTGCACTGCAAAGTCAGGAATACTCATCTGAGTTTAGAAAGTCAGACTTCAGTTGACAAATGAGACAGAATTAGATTTTGATCAGAAATCAATACTTAAGCTTACAGGATAAAATAAGCAAAGCCTGCTTTGTCCACTAGGGGTGGGAATCACTAGTGGCCCCACGATATAATATTATCATGACACTTAGGCCACGATACGATACTATTGCGATTTTTAACATTTTGCAATACAGTGAGTATTGTGATACATTATATTGCGGTTTATACTATTTTTTCAACTGTTTAGCTAATTTAGCATTTGGCTTTTCTTTATGTTTGTCTTATTTAAGCTTCGTTTTATGCTGACATGGTTAGAGTCTCCTGATATTATTATTAGTGCTTTAGAATGATGAGTCTGTCTCCTAGCAACAGTATGATGGAGAACATCTCAGCTGTTGCCTTGGGTGGGATGTAAATAAGTATAGTTATGACATGACTGAACTTCCTTGGAAGATAATATGGCCGAAGAGCAACTGCCAACAGTTTAGTATCTGGACAACAGATATTCTCCTTTACAGTTATGTGTGAAGAGTTGAAACATCTTTGTTTAACAGATGAGGCCAGTTTGACAGCACACTCAAGAATTTCCCTGTGAATGATGCATTTGACTGTTAAAAGCAATCAGGATGAGATTTTTAGATATATATAATGCAGCAAATTTGCCAAAAGCTGAAAGTACTGATTTGGGGGGGCCAAAATCAGCACAAGGCAAGTCAAGTCAAGACAATAGCACCATTCATCCACAAGGCCATTCAAAGTGCTTTACAAATGCAAGGAAATACATAAGGAATTAAAAAGAGAAATTAAAACAATTTAAAATCAAAAATACTCAAATGTAGTAGTAGTAGAAATTTCCCGGCAGCAGCTTTAATGTTCAGTTGTTGCTCTTTTCTTCTTGCTAGTTTTAGGTTTCTGCTAGTGTTAATTCAGAGAAAGTTTTAGTCTACAGTTGGTTGCTCTGTATGTTGGTAGTTAATTGTAAAACTGATGCAAAAGAAGCTGGACAGCCTCTAGGGGGCGCTAGCAGTGCTTTCTAGTTGTATAACTCTCACCTCAACCAAAGCACTCATACCTTCCTCTGTAGAATCGTTTTTAATTAAGTGTCTGAGCACAGGTCGGGGATTAGGCCTCGGTGAAAAGTCCAACAGTGAGAAATGAAGAAAATGACTCAAACAGCGGCTCTCTGCTCACGACTATTGACACTGACTTAATTAAGTGGTTAGATTTGTATTAAAGGTTTCTAAATGGACAGAGACCTTTGAGTAAAGAGGACTGTTATGTAAGTGGCAGCCTGCTACTGAGGTGCTTTTAATAATTTAACCCCATCTAAATGTTATGAGTTCTTTTTTCATCATTTCAGCCTCCTTTAAGTGCATCTCAATGGCAGAGACAGAGACTGCACACATAATAACAGTCTCTCTTTTAATAATTTCTCAATAAAAGAGTCTAATTGTCTTAAATTAATCACAACTCTACAAATAAACCATGTTCTCTAGTCATTATTTCCTTATTTTTCCACCTGAATGCAGCAACATGGAGGTAGAGGAGATGGACACTGGTAAGCTGCACGTTCGAAGTGTTATTTTCTTGCTTGGTTCTGCATGTTGCATGAGGCCCAGCATTTAGAAAAGCCCTTACTCTTGGGCAGACCCTTCTCTATTTACTGTAACAGTGAGGCTGACAGTATAGAGGAAAACAGATCATCCAAATGAGTGTCCCTCATTCTTTTTACGAGTTGGCATGTCCCAGGAAACCCTCCAAACTACATCCATCTGTTGATTTTTGACTCCATCTGTGCTGGAAAGTACATGTACAAATTGTGATGTAGTGCTCTTTGTGCTTCTCCCCCCATCCACAGTTATCTGTTTCATTCATTTCTTCTCCCTCATTGCTCAAACCATTTATTTAGTTACTTATCAAAGTTCTTAACATAGATTAAAATTAAGGCAGACGTCCTGTTTTCGCCTTCTTTCATTATGCAGAAGTGAAGCCAAATTAACCAAAACAAAACACAACTTTGGTGCTGATACAGAACTCTGGTGCTAGGTGGGGGTGTTTTTAATTAATTATGGACTTATAAGCTTTTTTTTAGAGAAACTGAAAAGGAGGTAACTGGGAAGAAAGAGTGGAAGACATGGAACAAAGGGCTGCAGGTTTGGTTTGAACCAGGGCTGCCTGACTGGGGAGCATGAGCTACTCCATCCCCAAAACGAGTGGAAGTTTTTTTTAGCTGTATAATTTGTAAAAATGAGAATATCTAGTGATGTCATTGAGGTGATGGTGGCCTTTAGAGACAGGGAGATCCTGTGTTACATGATCAATCTGATCTTCTATCTGTCCTTTCATTACCATCAGAAAATTCCATCAAGAGCCGCTCTCCTTTTATCCAACACCATCTTCCAACTGGCGCAGGTCGGGGTTATTATCCTGAATTAAAACTAATGAAATCACGCAAACTAGAATTGAAAAAACATTTTCGTTAACTGAACTAAATAAAAACTACAATTAAAAGGAAAAAAGATAACTAAAAAAAAAGAAAAATTAACTTAACTAACTTAAACTGTATTGTGTGTTTACAAAACTAACTGAAGCGTATTAAAATTAAAGATAAAAATCCCTTTGTTTGTATTTTTGTCAATTTCGGATTGATATGTAATTGTTTTATTTTGCCTGAGCAATTTTATGTGAGCTAGCTGCACCCTACAGCACCTTGGTGAATAGGTCTATTTGATAACTCTGCCCAGAAACACTGCCATAGAGCGGGAGCGCCGTTTTAACATTACGCACACGCGCCACTGCGGAGTGCTGCGTTTGACTCTTAAAAGGCAGGTGTCTCTGTCTTGGCCCAGCAGCGGGGACGTTGTTGTACACTCCTGAAAGGGTGTGGGACATCATTTGGGCCAGTACAGTTTTGCACAAAGTTGCACTGGAGAATGGAGTGCCATTGGCTGTGCCGGTGAAACGTGAGGACTCGATGCCCGTAGAACAATAACAAGGAGAGGCTCCACAAAAGGTTCTGTGCAGAGGAGACAGGACCTTATCGGTGGATTCTGACATGTAAAGTATAAGTTTAGAAAGTGCTCTTGCTATTAAATTAGTGATAAAAATTCAATGGAATTCCATAAAAATGTGCCTCAGGGGCAGCAACACACTGTTTGGTGAGGTTAATAATTATTTTTGTTCAGCCTCTGTCAGATTCTATTTTTAATAATAGGAGCAACGTACCCTATGTCATGGCAATAAAAAAATATGAGGCATGTATGAGATATCGATTCATTATCATGGGCAAATTTTTGACTAATGATTTATTCAAACTTCAGCCACTGTCCACTTTTCCATGGCAGCGCTGTTCACCGCCACCATAATCCTGCTGCAGACAGGAGTTTTCTGGACTGCTTTTATTCCAGTTTTGATGCTTCCAAAGAGAACATCTTTGTTAGTTTCCACCACAGATGTGAGGAGATCCACTGTCAGCTCGGAAAAGTTTCACATCTTTCTAATATTTCTCCTCTGTCATGTTTGACCTCAGTGGGCGAGGCTTCTGAACCATGAATATTTAAAGGCATTACATGTTAATGACGATCGATTTCAGCCGCCGCATTTATCAAGACCCGATCATACGTACGCTAGGATTGGTCAGATACGAACCCTTTCATCAATCTCACGTGTGTCCTATCATAGGATGAATCCTGCGCTCAGATCTGCGCAAGCTTGATAAATGAGGGCCTTTGTGTTTAGAGTCAGCTTCTTGTTACCATTCTACCTGGCAAAATGGCGACAAAACTCAGGAGAAAGCGCCAGAGTTCTATATGAAATTTCTTTAAATACGGCAGTGAAAAAGACAAAAGCAAGTACCTTGTAGAGAAAACTGGTGAGAAAATATGTGGAATACTTCTCAAGAGGAAAAAACTCACAAATCTGAAATTCCATTTGAGAAGCTGACACAAGAACGCTAATCGGGAGTACCTTGACAAAGAGGCCTTTCTGAGTAGCTCCCCTGAAAAAGAAGCAACATTTCGGCGAGGAGATAGCACCGGGAAGCAGGGGACAACCATAATAGACCGTTTCCACTGACGACCAAAGAGCTGCTGGTTAGTAAACATTCAGGAACACCTCAAATGTGAAGATGTACTCGTAAATATGTTTACTGAGACTGGTATGTCTACAAGACTGTGTGAGTCGATTTTAGTTTAGCTTTTCACTCACTAACCTTATTGCAAAATATGAAAAACTAAAACCAATAAAAACTAAACTAAAATTAATCTTTTGGGGGTAAAAAAAAAACAAAAACAAAATAAGAACAAACCCGCTCTAAAATCTAATTAAAACTGAATTAGAGAAAAAAAAATCCAAAAGAAACTAAACTATAATAAAAAATCCCAAACTATTATAACCTTGTTACAGGTGAAGCTGAAATATCATCTGTCTGGAGTCCGGAGTCTGCCAGTTGTAGTAGGGATTGACCAGTAGAGTTGAGGTCTTAGCTTTTTTTTTTTAAAATGCACTTAACTTGCAAACACCCCTGACATCACTAAACAGCTTTTCCTGTCTGTTTTGAGTGACTTGTGTCAGTACTGGTTCTGTTTTCAGCCATTGTTCCTCCTCTGCTCTGCCAACCCAGTGCATGCGGCACTGCAGGAACTGAACAGAGCTACCAGTCCTGATGCTGTACTCTAAATGTAACCAAGCATTTGGATTATATTTTGATTTTATGGTTTAATTCATGTTTCATTTGTGACATAAAGAAGGCAGAGTTAATAATAAGTCATTCTCCAGACAGTCAATAGGGGGAGCTCAAAACGTTTCAGCTTCACTTCTAGGGAGCTGCCATGTCATCCATCTGTAAATAGTTGTTTTTGACCCTTTGTAATAAATCAGTGTTTGCTGCCTGTCACCTCTGCAGCAAGATCATGTGTCTCTCTTTCTCTTTTTTTGTCTCAGATTGGCCGAGTCCCGCTCCGAACCCGTCTCTGACAATGCAGCTCTGAGCCCCAAGAGCTTCAGTCACAATCTTTTGTCTTTCTGCAGAAAAGAGTTGGAATAACACAAGCCAGCAGCACAGAAGTTAGTCAGAAATCTAGCACAGGTCCCAGGATCAACAACAACAAAAAAAGGACTCACAAAAACAGCATTGAATACCGGAGCAGAGAGGAATACACATCACGCTCCCCAGTGCACAAACCTGAACCTGAGAGGCTGTTTGATATTCTGCGGCTGCTGCAGAGGAGCCTGAATGGATACCCTGATATTATAAACTGCTTTTGCTGCGAACACCTGCCAGTCAACACACACACTCTCACACACGCGCATGCACAGACACAAACACACTCCACTCAGTGTAAACAGCCATCTCCTGCCATTTTCACAATCCCACAAACTGCTAGATGAGAAAGGATGCCTTCTGTGTGTGACAGCCCCACTGCAAGGCAAGAAAAATGACACGTTTCTGCTCCAAAAGGTGAAGATCAGGATGAATGACAAGTGCGGGTCCTCAACGTTTGTCAAAACACTAATGACACTTGTGAAACAGGGTGAAGAGGGTTGTAAATAAGGCTGCAATCTACTGGAAGATTAAGTGTCTCGGCTTGTTGGTCTGATGAGAAAACTGCAGCCAGTCAACAGAAGAAATCATAATTTTTGAAATTTGCTTTAAAGTGTCTGCCTTTGGATCAGAATTCACAAAGTAGAATTAAACTTTTTCTTTAAATTCACCTGTTCACAGATGACCAAACTTTAAAAAAAAAAAAAATCACTGCATTGACAAGTGAGACACTGTCAGCTAATGAGGTGCTGAAGACTCCGAACCTCAAGAAGAGTCACAGCATCAATACACCGGGTCACATTATTCAGCTGGGTCCCAATATTCTGCACTGCAAAGTCTGTTCGAAGCTCATTTTTCACTGAAAGATAACAAAATAATTAGTCTGCAGGTGAAACCAAATCAATAATTAAATATGACCTCTGCACTCTGGTTAGGTCTGTGTATTTTTCATGAACCAACTGCCCGCCTGTACCCTGAAAATCGTGTATTATTAATGAAGCACAGTAACTGTGATGCATGTAGTTGCAAATTAGAACTAAAGAAGAGGCAATGAGAGATTATCAACTGGTCTCACTTATTTATTCGCTGTGCTCTTTGCACTACCCAACTTATAAACCAGGTTTGACATATACTTATCAGAAATCCTGATTCTACCCACATGTTGACATTTTATTGAGTCTTTTGCAGATCTTTGTTGAGTCCAGCTGCCTTCAAATTAAACACATGTTCTTGTTTGGCAGTGATATTACAGGATGAATAGATGCTTGATCTGACTGAGGGGAAGTGTCCTCTACTGGAAAGACATCAGTGCATACTCTTCATTGTTATGACTCATCAACATTATTTAAAGGGATATTCCGGCGTAAATTTAGGTTATGGTCAAACACATAACACAGAGTTAGACACCCCTGAGAGAGATAAATGTTGCTGACTGCTTACTTCTCTAGTTATACCAACTTTAGTAATGACCACAGGAAACATCTTTTTAGCTTTGCCTGGTTTCTTTGGCAAAAAGACCAAACACAACTCACCCACTCTCCTCCAGCAGCTGCTTGTTTGTGGGGGAGCCCTGATGAGTAGATCACCGAATGCTGCGAAGTTTCGCAGCTCAAGGAAGAACATTTTTGATCATTACTTCAGGGAAATGCAATCAGACTGAGACACTAAGGAAGAAGAACTAACTCCTCTTCAGTACAAAATGATTATTATGATGATTACTACTTCATAGAAATGATCCGCTGCACTCAGTGATCGACTCGTCACGGCTCCCCATCAAACAAGCGACTGCTGGAGGAGAGTGGGTGAGTTGTGTTTAGTCTCTTTGCTAAAGAAACCAGGCAAAGCTAAAAAGATTTTTGGTTTGTAGTACAATCGCTGGGACTCTATATGTACTGTTGATGAAGTTAGGTGCTGTTCTGAGCATTATTTGTGGCTATAAAGTGGCCTTTTGGTTGAGGTTTGTGCGTGGAGACATCGACTGCTGTGTATTGCTGTCATGGGGTCGTTACTAAAGTTGGTATAACTAGAGAACCAAGCAGTCGGCAACATCTATCTCTCAAGGGGGTGTCTAACTCGGTGTTACGGTGTGTTTGACCATAACTTAAATTTACGCCGGAATATCCCTTTAAATGAACCTGTTGTCTGAACTTGACCCAGAAGTGCTTTCGAATTAAAAAATTACATACATTTAGGTGGATTTGAAAGGACTCTGTGATGATATTTACATAGTTATTACAGGACCAAATGGCTAACTTTTAATACATTTTGCATCATGGAAGAAAACTCCTCCACTAAAGTTGATTGACCATAAACAAACGCATTAATAAACCTAGAAGGAAAAAGAGACAAAGACACAAAAGAAAAAGAAAACTTGACCTTCATCCTGCATCACATCAAACTTTTCTCTCTTGACACTCCTCTAATGATCAATTCTATCACTGTCTGTCTTGAACGCAGCTTATGTAACCAAACCGTTAATGACTGCTCTCCGCTCTGTCGCCTCCTCACACAGCCAGCTGTCACTGTACATAAAGATGATGTTACTGTTTGAGAATAAAAACAATGTAAGGTCACCAAGACGACTGTAGAGCAAGGCCACACTATTATTAGAGTAAAGAAAGCTATTTCCATACGCTGTATTTTTTCAATGTGTCTCATCTGCTGTACTTGTGCATAGTGTATCATTATAAGAGAATAAGGATGGATAGAGTCAGGGCTGCAGACAGGTTGATCAAGATAATTATGACTAATTGAGATGTGGATGTGTAGATGCTTGTTTGGTTTGTGTTAGGGTTAGTTTGTACAAATGTAACTGTTTTAGTTTTACAAAGATGCACAAAAATCGGTGTAAAATCTCAAATGTTCAACACAGATCACAATTCCTCCTTTTCCTCTGCAGTGTGTGCAGCAAAACGTGGAAAATCTTCTCACAGACGAAATGCTCTTTAGACTCAACACATTATTTTTATCCACTGCTCTGATGATGTTCACCGTCAAGAGGATATTACACTGTGCCCCCGTCTGTCTGGAGGGTCCCTCTCTTTGCATTTGTGGCATCATGACTGAGAATAATTGCGGCAGCCGGTAGAGGGGAAAAGGGGGGCTCTGTGTTGTCATGACACCGAACTCGAATAACTGGACTGCTTATTGTGTTACACCATGACGCTTGATTGCATTGTTCGCTCTCTTTCCAGCATATTTACAAAAAGCCTCCAGCGTGTCCTTTAGCAGTTTTTGTTTCTCGGTATCGACTGTGAAGTTTAAGGTCCAAAGGCGGTGTCAAGTTTTTGGTCCGACCTTTCTCCCTCAACATCAAGATTTTTGCAGTAATTTTTTCACTTTCTGGCTTCTTTATTGACTGGGAGAATGATGCATGGGTGGATACTGGAGCATCTGCTGATTCAGAGATATTGAGTGATATTGAGACAGGCAGCTGTCCAGAGCTCTCAGACAGGGGTGTGCCTAGAGGGGGGCATGGGGCCCCCTTTGATGCCACCTTAAATCCATATTTTGCCAAACTTGTGCTCAATAAAAATTCAGCATTATGTTTCACTTAGAAAAAGTATTTGAAAAATTGGGAAAACTGGGAAGCTAATGACAAAGCACTAAGATTTTTCATAATAGCATGCAGCTTCACTTCCAACTTAAAGCCCAGCATGCCACAGAGCCTGGGAGGTGACATTATCATTATTATTATTTTTTAATTTGCACATACTATTGTGTATCGCACACGTGTTTTATCATAATGCAGGTGCGATTTAACTGTTCGTGAGAAACAAAATCATTTTCTGCAAGTCTGAATATCGCAGACAGAAAACTTGCTACGCTTTAAAGTATCCTGATGAAGTGTCTTCTACTCCAAACAATACCAACTGTGGATAATCTATAAAGTATCTCTTTGTGAGTCATACCTAAATGAAAGTAAATGTTGATAATGTGCTCTCTGTCCATGACACTTTCTTTCTTCTCTCACAAATGAGGCGCGTGGAGGATCATTTACAAATAAGCATGCACAAGATACAAATAAAACACACGTTTGAGATACTAAACGATTAAAGTTCATGTTACCTCCTGGGATTCATAGCATGCAAACCATTGAAAAATATTGATTAATGAAGGCAGAAGTTCTTCATAGTATTGATTCAAACTGCACTTTCATCATTTGAAAGGATGTAATATATGTAAAACTTTGATTTGGTCCTGATCCAGTTTTTCCCTCCCTTATTGAATTTCAAGCCAAAAAAATCATCATGGTATAATTTAAAAGCCCCTCTAAGTCTTTATTCAGAATTGATCAATTTTCTTTTTAATAATATTAGTGCACAAATCAATCAGACGGGCTGCACGAGCTCCTAATAGTCGGGTTTCATGTACCGGGACTATACTGTATACAGCTCATTTAGATGCACTGCGGATCTCTACAAATAGATGTGGTTCTTTGGTGCAGCCAAGAGTTTTCCTTTTGGGAGGGGGTGTCAGACCTGCACTCAGAGGTGCAACATGCCAATTGGAGTTTGGAGTGCACAGAATACAAATCAGCCTGTGAGGGTTTGAGGCCAGGAAACAAAAGAGGCTTCTAAAAAAAAGGAGAAAAAGGGGAGAAATGTCAGACGAGCTTTCGTGACTTTAAACTGAACTCTGAGGTTTACACTGTCCGTTTACTTTCCTCTATGAAGGTGCTTATTTTCTATCTATGCAATCAGTGGGTCTCCAGCTGTGTTGTGATAGTATGATGATGGCAAGTTGTGCAGAAACCACATGCAGTCGTCCTAAACTGTGTAAAAAGTGTACAGAATTTGGAAACTGTTCTGGTTTGTTACATATTTATGCATAATAAAAGACTTTGTACAAATCTGTTATTTGCTCTCACCTGGAGTAGAGTGAATCTGTTTACCGCCGACCACAAAATAAATCTCTTGTCACAGGGTTTGATCATAAAAGCTGTTTGGCTTCAAACAATATGAATGTGATGTGTCTTTTTGTTGAAAATCCATTTTAATCCCAAATTGCTGCACAGTTTGATCAATAAGAGTTTGAGCGAATCCTCCTCATAGATAAACAACCACAGCTCTCTGTGCAGACAAGAGGACCCAAATCAACATGTTATTGTGCCAGCTTTTTATCTGCACAACATTCTAGTTAAATCTAATCTCAGTCTCTCTCAAACGTTTCACAGCTCTGTGTGGTCGATCCAAAGCAAGGCCACTCTGTTGTTTAGCTCTCTGACTGACTGACGCAATCACATCGATGTCTATTCATTCAGCTGGCTGCAAATGATTCAAACTCCAACTCAGTAGGCAGTGACACTGTGTCTGTTTTTCTCAGAAATTAAAAGAAGTCCTTGAGCACTTTTCTATCAGAGTTTACAGATTTAAACCCTGCCATGAAGTGAACAAAAACCTTCTCAATCAAGCCAGAGTGATTTCATTTGCACCATGAAGGCAACTCAGCTGTAGAGTACCTTCAGTTTCAGGTACAATGAATGTTTGTAGCTGCACCTGCTACTTGTTTGAAATATTAATCACTCTGTCTGACTGATTAATCTTTAATATGCAGAGTAACAAAGATGATGGTAAAAAGAAAGGATCAGTCTGAGTCAGAAGAAGGATTTTAACAGGATGAGAGGCAAACAGGTGTAGCTAAAAAATCTGAGTGTCCTGAAAATGTTTTTTTTTTAATTTATTTTTTTTTTTTATAATTTCATTCAAAAAGTGAAATATCATCACATGCATCACATTTCAAGACTTCTTTTTTTGAATCTTGATGATTGTGGATTACAGCTCACAAACTCACAGTAACATCCCACTGAGAAATAGACGGCTATTAGACGTCTAGTTATTTTTTAGAACTAATTTCAACCGTCTAGATTCTGTATATCTGTTGACGGAATTTAGACGTTGCACTTTAACCTGCTATTCGATAAGTATTTATTTCAAAAAGCAACTGTGAGTTGCATAACTGACCTCAAAGTACTAAAGCAAAATAATTATGATATCCATTGTGCAATATACTGGTCGACCTCTGTTAGCTGGCTAGTCTAAACTCAGTCTAAATTTAGACGTCTGAAAACTCTCATTTTTAGACCTGTGGTAGCCTTTTAGACCAGTCATCTAGGCTACATTTAGACGTCTATTAGACCTCTTTTAGACCAAAAAATGCTCAGTGGGCTCTTTTAAATCATATCATAAACCTCACTTCTTTAGACTTGCTTTTATATAATGCATGATTTTTTTATTCATGTATTTTATTGCCAAAGTATCTCTTGTTTAACCTTGTCAGTGATTTATAATATTATTATTATTTGTGGTCCTGTTTCTAACATTTTCTCATGTTTTAATAACTTGCTCCCTATTCATTATTAGTCTTATTTTACCTTATCTTAAATTATTATCTATGTAGGGGAGAGTGGGGGAAGTTGAGCCACCCCGTGTTGCTTGGAAATGGTAAAAGAAATTGATCATGTGACCAAATATTTAGGAGATGGGCATCAATTCATGGAGTCTGAAGGTTAGAAGCACATGGGTGAAGGGGTTAGACATTTATTTCCAAAAAAAACATTTTTCACTCTTGAAAGTGAATTTAGTCTGTCTGAAGTTTTATTAGAATTGTGTTCAGACCAAAAAAGATCATTTTAAATTAGTTTTATACATCAATTGTGGTATCAATGAGCTACAACATCAGGTCAAAAACCTAACATAGAAGTCCACCATTTTATCTTAGAGGACTAATAAAGTCATAATAGTAGTTCTGGGGTAAGTTGAGCCAGTGGCTCAAGTGAGAAAGTAAAGAAGTCTGATGAGAGGATCAGAGTTTCAGTTCAGATTGTTGAAATGTGTTACTTTTTCTTTGCATAAATACAGCTGTGAATGTTCTGAATCACTGAAAGACATTCTCATGTTAAAATGACTTTTTACAAAACAGCTTTTTAGCAGTTACATGCAATAATGATAACAAGAATTATTGTACCAGTTGAATAGCGTATAATAGATAAAAATACACATGGATGTGAAGAAGTGACTGTTATTTAGGGAGAGAGAAGGTGGGAGAGGGAGGGCTGTGGTGGAGAGTGGGGGGATAGTAGGGATACGGCTCAACTTACCCCATACACAGGATAAGTTGACCATAGGAGACCATTTTTTTTACATGCTTTATTATCAAGACAGTTATGTTTACACTCATTCTGTTGGTTTGTGGGGATGTACAACATCCTGAAATATATGCAGATACACTAGTTTGAGATAAAACTATGATTGCCTTGATGTAGTGATCCGAAATATGAAAAATGGCTCATCTTACCCCACTCTCCCTTATATCTCTCTATCTCTTTTATCAGTCCTCTATCCACCTTTTTCCTTTCCACCTTTTTGATGTGATGCCGTCAACCACCAACCGGCAATCATTAACTGTCCATTTTTTAACTGTCCATTTTCCTTTGTTTCTGCCTTAGTTTGCTTCTTCTGTTACAGCACTTTGTAATCCTGTGTTTTTAAAGGTGCTATATGAATGAATATAAATAAAAATAAATTAACAAAAACAAAGAATCCAAGACATTCAAAGTGTTTGAAGCTAACCAAACACTAATCCAACGAAAGGATTTATAGGACAGAAATGTAGGACTGGAAAATGATCTCGGTTTCTGCTCTGAGCTCTTTGGTCGGGGCTGCCTTCACATGAATTACTGCAGAGAAAATGAACTTTTCCAGGACACTAATTCTCTGTATTATTTATAAAAAGGCACTTTCAGGAATGATCATGGTTATTGCAGGTGCTCCTGGATCGCTTCATAATCTTGATTTTCTGCTCACATAATGATCTTCCCTCCACATTTTTCCAGTTTCATCTTATTAAATTTGTTTGTGCAAGTTCAGCACCCTGTGTGTGGGTGTTTGCTCAGCCTGATGAGTGTGTGTGTGCAGAGATATGCAAATACCGCTTTAATTTCTAAAGACGTGGGTGCTGCATCACTGCAGGGTGCCTCCAAACTCTTTATCAGATGCTGCTGCAGCAACAGAGGAGGAAAACAAAACCCTGGGTGTCAGATGGTATCGCTAAGATCACAGCGATCACAGAGCTCCTGTGACGGTGTGACTAACTAATCAAGTGAAGAGTTTTGTTGCACAGTATGAAATCTACTTCTATGGACACATGCTCTTTTAGGGTCCTGAGGGAAGAAGATGATGAGTTGAGAGTCTCAGTAGCTTTCTGCCCTCAGAAGTTTTGCTATCTAATCCTAGAGGACCGGACAGAAGACTGGATGTGACTGTCCTGTCTGGAATCAAAGAGTGTGTGGAGCAGAGAGCTCTGTGCTCAGGAAGGAGATCAGTCTGGAGGGAGCATCAAAGAAAAGCTACAAAAAAGTTGAACTTTGATATTCTCTGAGAACTAGCTGGAGATTCAGAGGCTACTCTGAACTTGACCATTTTTTATTCACAGTTACCCTGTTGTTGCTGCTTTGATACTGCCTCTGCTGCATTTGCATTGGGGTGATAACTGAAATGTACTTTTTAGGACCTAGATATTGTAAATCCTGGAACGTATTTAGTCGTCGTTAGTTCAGTAACCTTCAGAGGATCACCTTCTTCCTGAGAATTGTACTTTAGTTTTGGGACATTGTGAGGCTGTTTTAAAAACAAGCAGTCAAACCCTGAAACACAAAAATCATTAAGTACAAGAACAACAACAACACACTTTCCTGCAATTAAGAGCAGCTCTATCATCGTTAAGCACCCACAACAGAAACAGAAACCCCCTGCTTGACACATCATATCAAGTTTTGATGGAATAAACAAAAATAAATCCACCAATTAGTCTCAATATTATACTTGGGGAACGTCTCAGCAGTAGTGTGTTCATTACTACGTCTATTATCTCGGCACTGTCCTGGGATATGCTAATGAAGCACTCTGAGAATTCATAACTGTGTCATTAATTGCTAACTGGCTATTTGAAGTAATTTAAGAGCGGCTAATTAGCTGCTGATAAGGTGCTCCAAGCTGCTCTGATGGCTTCATTTTGTCTTAATGATGCTTGTAGAGTTTGCTATTGAGAAGCTATTGGAACTGGCGTGTGAAGGTCGAATATGTGCAACTGAGAAAAACATGCATACATTTCACATCATGTTAAAATGAGAGGTTGCTGTGTGGCTTATTTTAATTTACACTAACCAAACCATTATGAGTTTTTCACTATTCATATGATGTTTTCCATTTCTAGTTTATAAATGTTGTTATGCTATATGCACAAGATAATAATTGGTCCACAAACGTTATTGACGTGTGTGCATTACCTTTTCAGCACACATCAAGTTTTCCTCTTGTGTGCACGAGAGAGCCAACTCGACCTCCTAGTTATAGCTCCTGTGGGGAACTTTCATCTTCTGGTTTTGTGCAGACATGACAACAAAATCAGTTACTTAAACCTTTATTTGTTTTTATTTATTTATATATTTTTATTGATTTTTTTATGATCATTTATTTATTCATTATTTTATTTATCGGTTTTTGTTTTTATTTTATTGAATTTCCCTTCAGGGATAAATAAAGATTTTCTTATCCTTTCTCATCCATCTCTGAATAATGAAAACACTAGCAACCTCTTTAAGTGTAACTGACAAAAGACTGTTTGTAAAGCTCCTGTAAGGAACTTTCTATCTTTGTTGACTCTGGCGCCACCTGTGGACAGAGTTGAAATGTGTATATCATAGCTGATTTTGTCTTATCCTTGTGAAAGCGGTGTTCAATGACATGGAAAGTCTCCTCCTGTTTGTGAATGTTCACTGCAGGAAATGTGATTAATGCTTTTTCTTTAGGGCACCTACCCCCTCACAGCGATTAAGTGTTCATTTCAGTCTGTTTCATCACCAATCAAAAAATCCTCACTGGAGCTTTAGATTAATTTTAGAAGTTGTTATCTAGTTTATTGTCAAACTTTCTTTCCACCTCCTTTCCCTGAATAGAAATGCATAAAAACAGATGGGAAATAGAGCCGTTAATATATTCCTTCATGTGGAAACAAGGGACCAAACACTACAATAATGAAAGCCAGCTGCCCATGCCAAACCTATATATAAAACTCTATTTATTTATTTATAGATGCAATATACACTTGGATCTCTGAATCACATCACAGATCTAACCAAAGCTTATCTCAGCTGTAACAACAGCTCATAAATCAGCTGAGCAACTAATGAAAAAAGCCTGCAGTACTGCACCGAAGACGAGTGGGAAGGATGACATTAATTATTAAGAAGTAGGACGCTGTAATCACTTTCTATTCTGAGGTGAGCTTTATTCTGAGTTACTCCCTTTGATTACAGCTGAAATTCGGAACATTTAGAGGCTGAGGTGGTTTGTTCTGGAAAGTTCTGCAGCAGACGTTACAGGAGATCACTGCTGCCTAAAAAATTGTCAGTAAATCTTTGAGGTATCCGGTAAAGAGTTTCTGTATATTGAGTGAAGTGTGTCTACTGCAGGATAAACTGTGCGGTCACATCAGTCTAGCAGATATTAAAGCTGGACTGATGTGACCGCACAGTTTATCCTACGGTAGACACACTTAATTCAATATAAAGAAACACATCAGTCCAGCTTGGATAAGTATCTGCTGAGATTTTTCTTGGTTGGAAAAAAAGATAGCTTCACATAAAGACAGCTTTTGTCCAAAGGAGCTGTGACAGACCAGGGATTTATCTCCTCAAGACCTCAGCTTCATTATCTGGTTCCTATCACTGTATTGCAAAGGATTTTCTCTGGTTTTCAGGTCTTTAAGTGACTAAAATAACAGTTTTCTTAAATTTAAGACTTTACATTTGAACTCAGTAGGCTGTAAAGATTAAATATAATCCCATCACTTTCACTTTTTTTAAAGGCAAAGTCACTTTTAGTTTGAATCAGTCCACATTCAAGCAAAAGCAAACCTGTGAAGAAAACTAATTAAATGCACTACTTTTGCAAGATATGCATGTTGTTATGCAAAATTAGAGCAGTGATTTAACAATACTTTGACCTCAATTTCACTTCCTAATTAATCAGCTGCACTTAGTGTGTTACCTGCATTAAAACCCTTTTTGTAATCCAACTTGGCAAACACTTTTTGCATGAGGTGCATTTTTTCTGTAGTGCTGTATGTCAGAGTCAGTGTTAAATGCACACATGCACCTTTCTGATTCAATGAGAGAAATCCATTAAATTAGCTGTGAGCGTGTCATGGGACATTCAAAACAAGGTTTATTTTAAATGGCTGGAAATACAATCATCAGGAATATACACAATGTTCTTTAAGAAAATGTGTCCTGATCTAAAAGCAGAAAAAACATTTTCACAGTACTTCAATCATGTTTATTTCTCAAGTTTTGGCATCTAACTTAGACGGCACATCGAATGCTATTCTACAGGCAAATGACCTGCATGCATCTTTATTTAGTACATGAATCAAATATGTACAGAAATGTTCATTAAGCATGGATGTGGAAAAATACAATAAAATGACATATAAGAATCAACACTTGAAAAAAAACAAATACATTTTGTGTTTTTTTTTCTTACAAATGAAGTTTTCCTACATGATTTCACTCCTCTACTTATAAACAACCTGCAGCAGCTGTCGCTTAATAATACCTAAATGTGAGACTGTATATTACACTATTTGCAGTGGAGATGTAGATTTGTTTAAAGCTGAGTTGTCTACAACAGGTGACTGTAGTGTCTAACTGCACATGCCAATATCAAAAATACACTGCCTAATAAAAGCCATGAAGACAGGCCTCCCAGAGATGATAGGTTGTATTGTGTAGGTTGTATTGTGTGTTCTGTATTGCAATAACATACCAAGCACCTGGCGAAGACTTCAATGTTAACTGCACCACATGTTAACATTTATTCTATGTTCTGTCCACCTGCGGGGGGACGTTACTGTGAACTACTGTACGGAGAGTGTCTGTGGGGATCAGGGTGTTTTGGTGTGTGGGGTCATATGTCTGAATCATTATCTCTATCTCTAAAATGTGGACAACATGACAGCTCCCCAAAAGTGAAGCCAAATGGGATTTATAGTATGAAGTGGGCTGTATTGTATACATTTTTTATGGTTAAATTTTCTTGACATGCTGAATGATGTCTGAGTGCTCCTTTATTACATCTTCATTTTTGATTAGTCTAATATTAAAAAAGGAGGTTTAACATCTTGATTGACGGCTCTGTTGACAAATACAACATTTACAACTAAGTAAGGATTTTTGACATTTTATCAGTAGGTTTTATATTTTTTCCTGGTTGGCAGAAATAGTGTGACACCATTACCATCACCGGTCAGATCGCTTCTACTTCACCAGTACGATATGGTTTTTTTTACAATTGAATGGGAGATAGAGGCATGTTGTCCACATTTTTATACAACCAATACTTTAGTCTGAGATGCACCAGCTGGTCTTTACTAAGCACAGTCTTAACAGGGCAGCTTTCCTCCGTGGGACCAGTCTTCATTTTAAAACTTAACTGTATTAAACCAACTGAGCTCAAGCCTAGCTTTCTGTCTACTCCACCTTAGCGATTCATGTCCATGTGAAAGTCTTTAGCTGCACTAGGATCCATTGTTTAAATCTTTAGCTGTCAGTCTAACTAGTAGCTTATTTCTAGTTTGTCGCGACAGTCTCAGGTAAGTAAAATAACGAAGAAGTAACGACAGATTAAAGAAGCCATGAATGACTGTTTTGGCCTGGGTAGCCTCTTTGTTCGATGATATGGACAAAAAATAAATCTTTGAGTGGTACTTGGGCTTTATTATTGGCATTACCGATTGGCTACTGTCTATCAATGTAGCCTCCAGGAGGAAGAGGAAGAAAGTTCCTAAATTGGAATAATAAATTAGTCAGACTAAGATATTGGCCCAACAAGACTTCCTTTCCCAAGCACTAACTCGCATTACAGTCCAACTAAAAGCTTGAGAGGCTGGGATTGAAGTAGAGTTAAGACAGAATACAAAACTTTGTAGTATTATTATTATCTGCACTTATATGATGTCTGTTTTTGAAGGTTCAATAAAAGGAAAAAATACCTTTACATGGGCTGAAAGTTCACGTTAAGACAGACTCAGCATAAATCCAGGTCTATGCTATCGTAGTTCCTTTAGACCCTGTAGTTCAGTGTTTCCCCACTAATACTGTGTGCATGCATGTGTCCTTGATAAGACGTTATTGATCGACCTTATTCTCTGATGGATACCCACAGAAACTTTACATCCAATCATCATGTTTCCTCATCAGTGAGAAAGGTTGAGGTGCATCAATGGTAGAGAGAGAGAGAGAGCGAGAGAGAGAGAGAGAGAGAGAGAGCGAGATTAACGTCAGTGTCCATCTCGTCAAACTTCAATGATGTTGATAGACGGCACAGAAGGGTGGAACTGCAACAAGAGAGAAGAGAACAGGATTGAGTACATACTTTGATCAACGAACACTAATGCTCTTAAACGAACTCTGCAACAACCATCCTATAGCTAGCTTTAACATTTTTTTACCACCTTGCAGTTTTAACAGAAGTTTCAGGGAGGAAAGTTTCAGTGCAAATAGTGGTATCTTCTTCATGACCTTGAATGTATCGATGTTACAGCCAATAATATGACATATCTTAAAACCTGTGAGACAAAAGAAAGATGACTTTAACTTTTGATAGCAGTGATAACAGAAGGATTGTGTTTGCTTCTGTGAAGGGCAGTAATGCACAGATGAGAAGGTCCTTGTAATTTAACCTGAAGCAAATCTCAGAGCCTGTTAGCAATCATCATCCATCACTGTCCAATGTCAGAGTTATACGCTATATTCCCCTGTGAATGGGTGCCAACTTCTCAGGAATTATACTGTCGTCAGCATTAAACAAATTCCACTTTTAACTTTCTTTTCCTTTGTCACTTCTTGGTATAATACACTGAATGTGAGCAAGATAAAGAAACCATACTTTCTTGATATTTCTATACTTCATATAAGTCTCACACATTTGCAGAATGCATAAAAATGCAGCCATGTCTTCACTGTTTTCAGTCTTAATTCATGTTGATGCCCATCTTTGCTGAAATCATACTTTTTATAACACAAACAGATCCTACAGTATTTTTTTTATGGTTGTAATTACCTAGAAATTTCTGATTTCATTCATGGAAGCCTCACCAGGTGCAGGGGTTGCAAATCAGCATCTACTTTGTTTACAATATAAAACAATAACTCATGCATTTGTCCTTGTCCAACAAATAAAAGTCAAATAAAAGTAAAAAATCTAACTTTGTCTGGCCTGTCAACAAGAGGAGCTATGAGCAGATTTGTCACGAGTAAGTGTAAAAAAGATTCCCTACCTTCTTTATAAAATATGTACATAGAAAAAATAACATTAAGGCAATCCTCACGAGTCTATATTTATCTATTAACCAAGCATTGTCTCAGATTGAATAAATTATGGCCTCTTTGTCCTCATGTGCAGCTGAGACGGATACATCTGTCATGACAAAAACACAGTCATCATGCTATTGTTGCATCATCAAGTTTGCAGCTGTGAAGTGAATAATCTGTCACAGTGATACCATATCAACGCTAATAGTTAAATGCTAATCAAAAAACACACTGTACACACAGGATATGTGTGATATGCAGTTTAACATGTCTAAGTGGAGGTTGCTGAGTTATACATGATGAAATGAATGATCATTTTGTTATATTCTCAGTTTGAGGTTTGACAGGTTGTATACACTGCCTCTTTGTCACTCTCCTGGGTTGACCTTATTGTTAAAGGTCCCGTATCATACTCCTTGTCAGCAGGTTCACATAGGTCTCAGAGGTCCTAGAACAGTCGATTTGAAGTTTGTTGTCTAAAATCCCAGTTTTTCCCTGGACTTCAGCCAGCCTGAAAACTCTCTAGTGAGCTCTTCCAAGAACACGCTGTTTCTGTGTGCTGCACCTGTCCACGCCTCCTTCATCACAAGCCAAGCCCCTCTCTGTCTCTCTAGACTTGGGGCATGGCTTGTGCTATGGTACCATGCACTAATGTTTACACAGCAGGGCTCGACAGTGCGACCGTTTCACTCGCATTTGTGAATAAAAACAGATGTGTGCGAATTATAGATTGTATTAAGGGGCACACGTGCCCATTAAAAAAAACCTCGTAGAAGTACTGTGGGCCAGCTGTACCCAGATCCAGAGTCTGACCCAGAAGGAGGGGCTCCTGAAGAAATTCCAACTCTGTGGCTGCAGCAGGAGGTTTCTGAATGGTTAGTTACAAATATTATGTGTCTTCATATTTTTCTTTTTACTTTGTTTATGTGGTGGTACACAGTGACTTACATGTAGCTAGGTAACACTAGCTCCTGCTAACAGTTACATCTCTGCTGTCTTCCCATTACTTGTGCAATATTTATAGTTATCGCTCCGATACTCTCTCTGATGATGTTCTCGTGGTCTACAGAAACAGACTTCTGTGCTGCTTCGTGCAGCCAACAACAGAGCAACTGCCACGCCTTGCTTGTACCGTCGCCTTTTCAAATCAGCGAAACCATGTGAATTTTACATAATATGGGAGCTTTAATGTTATTATTACCACCTGTGTTTCTCCTGCTGTGTGAAAGTGTCTGCTGTGAAAAAGACCTGTGCTGTCAGAGCAAAGCCATTGATATGGATGGTGACACATCTGTCTGTGTTTGTGTGCACAAACAGCTGCTGAAAGAAGCCCTGGAGGGGGACGCACAGGAGCGCAGGAGCCAATCTTGTGTCACACATACAGGGAGGAAGCTGTATGCTCGGTAAGCAGGAGGTTCATTCATTCGTTCATTGAAAGCGATGGAGATGTCAGCCTGTGTGCCTTCAGAGGAAGTCGTGCTCACCTTGCTCCTCAGCAGCCCTCCGCTGTGGTGCTCCGGCGTGCTCCTCTCTGACGACGGTTTGGCCTTCTCCTTGTTGTTGCTCGAGTCGTTGTCCTTGATAATGTCATACTGCCGGCAAAAGAGGGCAATAACAGCTGGCAGGAGGTGAGACACACACACATAGAGAGAGAAAAGAGAGGAAAGGAATTCAGTCAGTGTCACTCCCACAGACATGTCACTGCTTCTTCTGGCGCTCACGTTGAAAGGCCATGTGGATAATGGAATTCCGCTCCCATGAGAGCGCGATGGCTGAGCCTTCATCTGGAAGCTTGACGACAGTCATTCTCCGTGGGCTTTGCTTTCTTACCATTTATAATCTGCCAGATGCACTTCTGCTTCCAGTCTGAATGAATGCTCCGTGCTTACAATTAACTTCCCTGCTTCACTGAGGTTATGAATTTCCATGAGAAGGCTTTCATTAAATATTCAGAAACTGATACGCAGGTCTGGTAATGACAGTCACAGAGCTGGGAGAAACACTCAGAAGCGTAGCATAATTCTTTAATTAACAAAATTATTATTCCTGAATGTACGCGCTCTGCAAGGGAGCACAGGCACTCATGGGAGGAATTTGCACATTTCTATCTTTTTATTTTGCAGATGATCTCAGAACAATGTGTGTTCAATCAGAACGGCTGAGGCTATACTGGTGATGTAAACAGAAGTCTTTTATGGAGCTTTTTCAACTCTCTTACACATTCACCCATTCACCATTCACACACTGATGGCAGATGCTGCAAAGTAAAGTAACCATCAGCGCTTACAAACCCCTTTCACCGTTTCATCCAAACACAGCTGGCTATACCCAAAGACTCCTCGGCTTGTGACTGAGGGAGCAGAGAAGGAACCGACAACTTCTCAACTGAAACATGAGTCACAGCTAAAGAGCTTAAGAGAGTAATGCTGTTTTTCTGAACTACCAAGACAGTCTCAGAATTTTGAGGAAAATATTATTAAAATAAATAATGTGGTTTTTTTTTCCCTGGATAAATGAGATAACAGTGTCTCAATGTTTCAACTAACGCTGTTTTTTCAAGATTGAAGAGAACAACATTTAGTCAGAGTGTCTTTTCCTTAAAGCTTCCCTGATGGACTGTGGGTTGGTGTTGATTTTGGCGCCCCCTGTGGACAAGATGTCTTCTCCATCCTTGTCCTCTACATTTTTTGATTGATTTGATAATTTTATGTCATACACCAAAATTGGTGCCCAGCCCCATGGGCTTATTAGACACTGTTCAACAAACTCAAAACACAATGTATCCAAGACAGCCACGCAACATAATATACAACAACAATAACATCAAAAATCCATTAAGAATTGTAACACAAACAATGAGGATAATGAAAGAGAAACAAAAAAGTTCATCCTACAGGGTACAAAATACTTTGCCGCATATGCCAAGCCTTTTCAACAAATTTTGCCAAAACAAAAACATCCTTTTCAAACAACCAACCCAAAATCTCACCTTCACTCTTCCAAAATAAATCAGGATTTTTACACTGAATTGATTCAAAAATGACATTCCTTAAGTCAACATATAAGGGACAATTGAAAACAAAATGAAATTCATCCTCAACCAAGCCCAAGTACTGTCTTTAGACTCCTCACAGTTTTATTTATCATTAATTGTTCACATTTTTTGTCTGTAATCTGAAAATAAGGCTGTTTTTCTGGCATCACCAGCCTTTGGTCTTCCTTGCAGGTTAATATTCACACGTTAATGTGCTAGTTAGGCATCAGTCTGGTTGGTTATATGCTTGCTTAACAAGCCACAACCTGAAAACAACTTTATTATTATTTAGCTCATAATCCTGTCAAACTGCGCTGTGCTAAGAGAAGCCATTTGTCTGGTTTTATATGCGAGCATTAGAGCATTATGGCTGAAGCTATTACCAAGCTACAGTTATTGGTAGTGGTGGCTAGCAGAGCTGCAGCTTTGGCGTTATATATGACTGGCTTTCAGACAAGCAGCTATGAGAGTATTAAGAATTTGTTCACCTGACTAATAATTGATAAAAACATATTTAAAGTTAATCAATAAGGATAAAAATTGTTAACCAAAAAACACCAAAAAAAAAGCCATCTATGTGGTGTAGATTATTGAATCGTGGAGGTATTTGATGCTCAGAATTAGATGGCCTCATATGAGCAGTCCATTATGAATACACCAGTTGAGTTGTTTGTAGTCTTTCACTCCCACTCTGTGCAGCCTCCGTGTTACTTTGGTTTCTCTCATTAGTATTATTTAACATCTCACTCTGGTGCTCGTGGGAGGAAAGCCCTGCTCCTGGCAGCCCGTCAGATGTGCCACCTCTCATTGTGCCGCAACACTTCATTTATCAGCGCATTTCCTCAGAGGGGCTGGGGCTCAGATGAGGGGCCTCCATGCAGAGAGAGCTTGAAGAAGCGTGATGTTTTGAGAAAGCCTTAAAGGGACGTGTGTCAGGGGTTGATAGATTTATTTCAGAGCGCGTTACTTTGTTTTATGGACTCTGAACATCCTCTAAATAGGGATCCTACCCTTGCAGGTCTTGTGCTGGATGACAGTTAAATTGGTTACGGCGTATTGATCGGTGTGCCGATGTATTGATGCAGCTACAAGATTATATACAGTGTGGAAAACCTCTCTGGGATGTGCACCAGTCGTCTGCATCAATGAGGCTGACAGTAAATCTTAATATTAAGCAGAACCATTGGAGGAACACAATCATCTTTTAGCTTGTTAAGCAGGATTTTAATAGAATTTCACTCATGGTAACAACTGCTCAATAACAGATGACATCTGGTCTTTCTCTTTATAGATAATAGACTTTAATGGATCTATAATCAGCCTATTAGAAACCCTCAAGAGTTTAAGTTGTCATCCTGATGGACCACTATGATGTGGTTACAGACAGTATCGCTGCTCTTACAGGTAAAATCCATTGAGTATCATATTTGGTCCAAATATTGATCTTAGTCACAGTATGTTGGCTCGTCCCCAGTGAGATTTTGTAACAATCCTGCACATTTATTTTCTTTATGTTGCCTAAAGCCCTGAAAAGTCTCGTCTGAAATTTGTGCTCCAAAGCACGTTGGGTAGTTGTTAAATTGCGCCCCTTCGGTGCAGAAGCTTGAGCCATTTGCTTCGTATCACTCCCCAGCTCCTCATCCCTGTTTCCTACTTATTCCACTGTGCTGTCCTCTTAATAAAACCATTAAAAATCCAAATAATAATAATCATAAAAAATAAAAGAAGTATAACCCATAAAGATTAAATATGCATGAATAAATATTCAACAACGGGAGTTCAAGATTGGTGGAGGAACATCCCAAACTCTGATTTATTAAAAGGCTCCTCAGAGGGGATTTAAATATATTCCGACAATCATCTTCTAGGACTTTTGGGAGTGGTTTAGTCAGTTTCCATCAACAGTGCGTGTTATGAAACTTTAATTCATTGTTGCTAAATTGGTGTCAGTGCAGGGAAAGTGTGGGAAGTAAGTGAAACAGGGACAAGAGTGAAAAAAAAATACTCCCAGACAAAGCAACCCAAACTGTCCTAGTTTAAGCGGAGAATACTGTGTTCAACTCCTCACACCACTCTGGAGAAGAAGCTTATAAAGTGCTCAGGCTTTCTAAAGGGTTCTTCCTCCTCTTTGGTTTCTCATTTTCCTCACACAAACTTTTCACTTACCTGCCCACATGACCAACACCACCACGATTATAATCATCTCTCCTGTTTGTAGATGCCGGGATTTATCCAGGCCCTGGACAGTCGGGTCATCTAAGAAGAGGGACAGAAAAGACACCTTAAAAAAGTACTCGTAAAGATGATCTACAATGAAAAAAATTATAATGTTTTTGTTTGCATACAGAAAATGTAGAAAAAGTAGGTAAAATGCAACATCAAACCAGAGCCCTCTATCATTAAATTAGAGCTGAAACACCCTCCATACATCTCAGTAAGGCCTGATCTCTAAAACCTTTACTGAGGAAATAGCAAGCATTGATTTTCTTTATAGCGTACATGTTCAAAATTTATCTCTCTCCAGACTTTTATGCCATTAAACAAAACTGTAGTAGCAAGAAAATGTGGTGGGCATTCCCACATGACCCTGCAGCATTAATCCTCCTTTAAGTGGATTGACTGTTGGGCTGATTTCCACTCTTCAAACTCTCTCTTTCCCCACATAGATGGAACTTGTCCAGAGCACCACTCAACCCAATTGCCTCTTTTAGTGAATCAAACTGTCAAGAAACCGGATCCAAAACGCTCGACTGTCAGCTCTCTTTCCATGAGGATGTGAGGTCAGATATAACGCCGTGATTTTTAGCCTTGGTAGTAGTGTGAGGGGCATGTAAGTGGAAAGATGGAGGGGAGAGGTAGGGATCATTGAAATGAGAAAGTATGTTAAAGTGTCCTGTTGACAGTAATGACAGTAATTCTATGTGAGGAATATTAAGAATTTTCCTTTTAAATGTTGATGATACTATGTTTAAATTTCAAATATATGTCTTTAAGGCAATTTTTTGTTTGTTTTAATTCAATGTTAAAGCTACTGGGCTGATTCTGATCAAATACGGTTAAAAAAATGAAGTGTTGTCAATAATAAATACCAAGTATGAAGACGAAAACATTGAAGATCTACCTCAGAAATCAGCTGTAGTGTTGGTCAACTTTTTAAAATTAGTGTCTTAACTATAGCGCTCCGAATTGCTGGTGTTGTTTTTAAACATTGCCGAGTCTGCGCAATTAAAGCTTCTATAAGGAACATTCAGTTTGTGTCAAATTTGGCGCCCCCTGTGGACCAAGAAGGCTTTGCTTATTGCGTCCTACACATCCTCTGACAAAAAAAATCTCATCCTGCTGACCTTTGACTGTCAAATTCATCCTATGCAACAAATATTTAATGTGGTAAATGTAGAATTGGGTTTCTTCAGCTGTTTGGCTGCACCTACTCTCATAAAAAATCATGATTTGAATGTCATCAGTCTTATTGTTCATAGTCTTACTTGCTTTGATGAAGCACAAAACAGCATCAATATGAATATCCATCTGTTAAATAAATGCCAAGAAACTCCTTAAAGGAGCTTTAATATGAGTTTACAGTATGTACAAGATAATTAGGTGCAAGTAGGCTGATACTTGCAGGAACACAAAATGTATACTAATAATAACTTTAATCATGAGATCATAATTATATAACACAATTCCTCACTGATTATACCACCCCTGCTTTATGAACATTTCAAAGACCTCAGAATTCCTTTGACTCAAACACCCTTTTTATTTCTCTCTTTGCGAATTTTATTGATAGGACAGGTTGGAAGTTTGGGTAGATAGAGAGAGGGGGGAGGACATGCAGCACATGGTCGGGGCTGGACTCGAACCCGCAGCTGCTGCGGGGACCGTAGTCCCCATGGTGGTGCACGCTAACTTGCTCCATAGTCCCCATGGTGGTGCACGCTAACCTGCTCGGCTATCTGCACGCCCCCATTTCTCTATATTTTAGGATACGGACCTAAGAGGTTTATCCACAGTAAGCTCATCATTACTTGTTATTCTCTCTCTTTACTCACATTGTCCCTCTGCTTTACTAACACACACTCCTGCTCCTCTCCTGCAGGGCTGCACAGCTCTCTTTTCTCCACATGTGGTTGCTCAGTGGTTTGCACCGCTTGAAGATACAACATTTCCCACTTAACACAATTTTGCAGCATCCAGAGCTTCTTCACACTCTCAGACCTTGTTGCCCACAGCTGAGCTCTTTATGATGACATTCTTCTTCAGTAAGACACTAATGCCTCTAAGAGGAGGAGAGGACAGAGGAGAGGGGGTGGACTGGCCAGTTCCATGTCAATACTGAACAACATTGTATACAACATTGTTGTATTTTTTTCAAGCATGAATATTTATTATAGCCTCACATCAGTCCAGTGGGACACTCAGTACCCCAGATCACCAGTCCAGTCTAGTCCCTCTCCTCTTCACAATCAATACAAGCTGAGGGTAGACCTGTCTGGGGACTTGATCAGCCACATAGGATAAAAACAGTGCTACATAGCAGGCTCACCAGTAAGCGTTAAAGTTTGACACTAAAAATTTACAGCATGATGTTATTTCAGCAATTTAGGCCCTTTTTATCCAAGTATGTCACAAAAGCATCAGTTTCCAAACAGTCCACCAAGAAGCCTCCAAGCGTGAAGACCAGAAATGATTTCAACTCCAACTTCACAAAGATAAAGTTTTAAAAACTCATCTTTCAGAAACATAAAATTCAGCACTATCATCTCCAGCATCTCCCCATTGCTCAGCGGGCTGCAGATTTCATATTAGGCTGCATATTACGCTTAAATGTCAGGTCAGGACTGAGGTCAGAGCGGCTGAGTTCTTCTCCACTTTATTAATCCCACATCTGCTTTATCTGTCTGAACCCAACCCACTCAACAATAAACTTCCTTCCGCTGCACATATGAAGAACTGACTCAAAGATATTTAGTCTCTCGAAAAAGCTAAACCAAACTTTGACTTTTCCTGCCAGGGGAACTGTTTTACATCCCGGCATTGTTTCTAGATTTGAGAAAAATTTGGATTTTATGCTGCGTCACAGTTGTACTTGGAAGTTGAGATTCCCGACTGCGAGTCGGACATTCATCTGGAACGCCCCACTGAAGTCAGATCTCTGACTCGGAAAGTCGGGCGATCCTCACCAACCCGACTTGACGACAACGTCATAATCCAAGATGACAGTGCAGTGCATCAACAGTAAAGAGTAACAGTGAAGCTCTCGTAATGTGTTATTTATGAACACTTCTGTTTTGTTTTTGTGAAATTAAATTAGTGGTATATGTTTTACCACCCAACGTCTAACTGTGAACATGGCGCTATGGTGTGTGTAGGGTAAAATTATGTTTATGCATCGTTTACAACTGGTATAGCTAACAACAACTCACAACAGCTGATGACTAACAACAGCTGACAACGACTAACAACAGCTGACAATGGCTAACAGTAGGCGTCCATCTTTGTTTTCCGACTTGTTTACTGGAACGCCGTCAACTCGGGTGTAACATCATTCCCAGCTCCAACATCCGACTTCTGAGCTAACTGGAACGCAGCATAAGTGTTGGGATGATAACACCTTATGAAAGAATCTGTCAGTAAAGGATGTAATCTTTGAGGCCTTTATATCTTGTCTCTGACTTCTAAAAACAACTTTTTGTTCATCGTTTTCAAGTTTTGATGTGATTTATCTACTTAACTCTGGAAGTATTTTTGTTTGTGTCGACTGGGCGGGACACTGATAAAAGGGGCTGTATGTGTATGTTTATATTTGATGCAGCAAGCGAACAAACAAGATGACCTGAATAGCTGTCCTGCTCTGCCGTTTCATAAATATTTCATCTTGTGAGCACACTCCAATATGTTGTGCGACTCTCTGCTGGAGGAGAATGAGCAGATTGAGATGCCTCGGCTGCTCTGAACAGTTTGTGTTGAGATAATTAGTCGACCGTCCTTCCACTCCCCACAAATCCCATGCTGTTGTTTGCGGCTGTGAACCGTGTCAGAAAACTGTGTAACAACTCACCAGGGGGGCTGTTCTGGTGCCACAAAAATGCATCATGCAATTTATTCCTGCGTTGTGTCTCCTTGAGTCCAAGGCATTGTATTATTTTCAATTTGATTACACTGTTTTTTAAGATGAATAATCTCAATTTCTCTGCTCTCTCAATCTTATATCTGCCTCTAGGAGTGTTACGATTAAAACTGTAAGAAAATAAATCATTTGGATAAATATTAAATCATCAGAAGAGTTTGAGAAAATTTCTGTGAATATACCAATAACAATCTTAGAGAAACATTTATTCTTACTATCGGACAAACACGCTACTTAACTTGTGTGTATTTGAAACTTAGACTAAAGCTGAAAATTTGTTCAATTGTGTCTAAGTGAAAGGATTCCTTTACAGGGATCAATCAGCGTTGTATTTCTTTGTCTTAGTCTGATAATGAGAGAGTCTAGGTGTGTGTTCTGACTCAGCAAAGACAGCTTGACATCTCTTTGAAGTATCAGGCGGTAATTGCGTCTAAGGGGACCTCCTACCTCGTTAGATTTCACTGCTGAAGGCATCCATCCTTTCAAATCATCCTTTTGTTTCTCCTGCGTGTGAAACTCTTTGACAGCTCTGTGGCTCAGGTATCACTGTGAGTGGGTTAATTTGTAAGGGAATCACTTGGATGACATAGTTAGAGGTTTTTGTGTTGACATGTGCATCTCTGTTTATGCTAACAAACACATTAATTTGACCAATGTTTTGACTGAAGAACAAATATTACACATAAACTTCAACTCAAAACCCACTGATCCAAAGTGGAGATGTTTCCTACTTCATCATAAAACAGAAATGTTATGTTTTTCTTCCATTTAGCTCTTTCCACAACAACGAGCCTCACTTTTGATTGACAGGCAGAGCACGTAAACATATGCTCTGATTAAAAGCTTTCCATGAAACTAATGGGATTGAAATAGACTCGGAGAAAGCATATTGATCCTGGGAACAAAAAAAAAAACAGTTGAGCTTAATTTAAATTCAAATTCTCCTGCATTACATGGAGCGTATCCCGCCAGGAAATGCTTTATATGAAATAGATAGATTCTGAATCTGGACAGACTAGGTGTACATTCAGTGGCACATGCACTGATATGTAATCACATTATAAAAGGAGATTGCATTGAGGAAAAAAATAAAAGCATTATTGATTCATGGGTATCATAGTCAGGGCTTTCAGAAAAAGCCTGCTATAGACCACAAATGGATTTAGTCTCAATAGGAGGCACTTGGCTGTGACGAAGGATCTTTGAAATGGCTCTGTGACGTGGGACACGATAAGATTAAAGAGGCTTTTAGGGAACAATGGTCAGCCGTGAGATCCTAAACAAAAAAAGCCACATTAGATTAAGGTGCATTAAGGTTTATCTGGGATGTATGTGTTTATATTTTATGGCAGACTTTTGATAGGTGTCCTTTCGGAGCAGGAAAAATTTAGTTAACGGACAACTTTAAAAAAAAAGCTAAATTCAAGTTCCTGGGGACAAAGTGAATGTGGCTTCAATATAAGTGACTTTAGGGAGGACCCACAGACTGTATAAAAGGTAGACATATGTGACGTCACATAGATTTCTGAAGAGAGGCTCTGAGTTTCTATGTTGGAAATACAAACTAAACCTTCTGTTTAATCCAGAAACAGGCAAAGAGGACTTAGCTGAATGTGCTCCCCTATCAGTTGACTCGTCAACACCCCCTGTTCGGCAAATTTATACAAAATTATTGAACTTTATACTCTTTTTAACAGTTGCATTATAAAAAATGCGAACCCCTTTTACAGTGTTTGTGTTTGTGTGTAAAGAAAGGAGCTGCATTGATCACCATGTTTTTAGTAACTGGGTGCAGTCTTGTTCAGCCAGCCTCTAGTGGACACTGAAGGAACTGCAGTGTTTTTGTGCTTCCACAAACTCTCACACTGGAGGTTTCCAATTGGTAAAGCCAAGAAGTAAAGCTCCTCAGTTTTTTATGCTTATGATTAACATAAAAATTAATTTCATAAGTAATAACCTTTCTTGCTTATGCTTTTTAGGTTGAATGCAATACAACCTACAGTAAAAACAGATGTTACGATTTAAAGAAAGCTTCTTTTCTTTTCAATTTTGTTCTGTTTTATTGCATACAGAAGACAAAAGATATTCAAAAACTGCCACTTCTCCTAAAATAGATCCAACTAACCTTCATGTAACAACAGTTACACATACAGACTTTTGCTTGCTTCAACAATTCAAATGATGCTGGTGATATTTACCTCCGCCAAGGGGCATGTTTTTGGTAGCGTTTGTTTGTTTGTTTGTTTGTTTGTTTGTTTGTTTGTTTGTTTGTTTGTCTGTTAGCAACTTTACAGAGAAAGTTACAGACGGATTGACCTGAAATTTTCACCAGAGGTGCGTCTCAGCCCCAGGAGGATCCCATTACATTTTGGTGGTGATCCGGATCGCCTTCTGGATCCAGGAATTTTTTTAAGGATTCTTTATCATTGTGAGATAGGGCAAATTTGGGAATTTTTGCATTTAACTTTATAAAAATGTCCAGAGTCTTTAGTAAAAAATTACACAAAAGGATCTCAATGAGTTTTATGAGGAGTCAAAGGTTGATCCTGATCCAGACAAAATTCCAGAAACTGTGAGCTGCTTGGCGGAGGTCTGCGCTCTCTGAGTGCTTTTCTAGTAGAAGTATGTTTCTATCCTGCTGCTAACTTTTTTGTTCATTGTGGAGAAATAGGTATTTGCTTAATCAATAAATGATAGTAATAAATGATAGTATTAGCTTAACTTCAGAGGATGTAGTATGAAATTTTGTTTGTATAGCCTCAGGTTATATGCTGATGCTGTTTTACTCGTTTAGTAAGTTTAATTCAACATTTTAAGGAGTTTCTCATTTTTGCTGTAACACCTGCAGTTCATTCTCTAGTCAGACTTCTTGATAAAATTCTTGCTTGGTGACTTTTTTCTTCTTGGTTCACGTCCTTAAAACCAATTTTGTTTTCTATGCCTCTACAAAGATGTTTCCACTGAGGATACAGAGCTGAGCTCTGTACAGCAGAAGTTTGCACTGAGGGTTTATTGTCATGTTGTAATGTGTTACTCTCTTCTACTGGAAGACCAAGTTTTATAGTGAAAACAGGAAAACAAAGAGAGAGGTGGAAATAAGGGTCTCGTGTCTTTGTGTTGGATCACTGAAAACAGGTTTGTGAAAAGACTGTCTGAGGTGGAGAGTTTTTAAAATGTTGCTAAGTCTTCATATGGATGGCTTCAACAAAACTCTTGGAAAACACTGACTGATGAAAAACTATTGAGACCTTATCAGTTTTGTCACTGCTAGTCTTGCTTATTTTTGTTGGTCATATGAAGATAACAGTATTAATTTAACTCTGTTTATTAACCATCTTAAAACTCCTCACAGAAGCTTTTAGTTGTCTTACTGGTTGTGTCGGTGGTGCGATTTTCTATCACACCAGCAGAGCTAATGAGGTTTATGTTTGTCCTTTTCAGCTAACTAATCAGCCAAATTGCAAAGAAAGGATTATTCCCTTTCTGTGTGTCTTATGTGAACAAAATCCATCATATTTAAGTAAAAATATACAAAGCCAGAGGGCTGAACATTAAGAGATTAGCTGAGCAGCAAAAATTACCAGAGTTATATGAAGTAAAGTGAAGTGATTGGACTGTGAAACTGGGGCAGGAGAAGTCAGCATTGGACAGCAGTAGATTTACAGCGAGCTGACACTGATTGGCTCCACACTTAGGAAAAACAAACTCTCACAAATGAAGCTCATCCACTGAATAGGCTGTTTCTCTGACCCACTTGGACATCTGAAACGGGGATTAATGTTGCATCATGAATCTTTTCCAAGAGTCTTGGAAAAGTAGAGAAGCTCTGGCTTTAAATCTTGTCATGCTCAGCACTTTGCTTGGACATTGTTGGTGGGCTCGCTCTCTTAAATCTGTTGCTTTAAACTTCCAAAATAAGCACATTAAATGATTTCTTGAGGGTTTAATGTTAAGGATCAGTAAAAGAGTCCCCGTATTAACTAAATGGATGTCGCACAGGCGCCTGTGCTGTTTTTGAGCCTTATTATTTCTTCTTCCACTGATCTTGCCACCTTGAATAATGGTACCAAACCTGAGTCAGCTAAAGAGAAACGTTTATGATACACTTGCATCAGCAGTTCTCCCACTAACAACCTCAACCAGACCACAGGAGAAGAGGAGGAAATTAATTTGAGGTATGAGGGATGTGTTTTAGACCAATGTCGAGGCAAGGTGACTTTCTTTTAAGAGTTAACGTGTTTGACTCATCCCATAAGCATGGCCGAGCTAATGCTGAGCAGATTAGTTACTTCTGAAACGCAGACTCTTCCGAAAAACTGCTCGTTATATAAACCAGATAGGTTTTCTTCATCTGTGCTGTAGGAAATTGAGAGCTAGTGAACCTATTCTCTGTTGGTCACGCTCTTCATAATTCCTCCAGCCCATGAGCTCAGCCCTGACACTGAATCCAAAGTGTTTTAGAGTGCGTGTCAGAATCCTGATTAGGCACCCGCAGTGATATAGAGTTGCATAAATTCAGGGAAGCTTGCCTGCAGCCATGCTCCGAGAGTCTGTCAATAATGAATTGGTTTTCTTAGAGAAAATAAACCTGCAGAAAGAGTGAACACTGAGGCCCCCCAGAGAGACGCTCTAAGAGGAGGCTTCAGGTTACTCGCTCTTATGTCAGCTCTGGCCTTTGCTGCGCCTCATTTTCAAAGTCAGGGTGCTTAAAAGCATTCAGCAGCCAGAAGAGGCTTAAGTGCAACAACAGGGAAGGCATCTGTAATGGGTTTGCTCCTGTCTGTGCCTCGGGAAAAAGGCCTGTGGCAACCCATACGGTGTGGAATTAAAAGAAAAGCTCTTTCTTATGTAATAGGGTGAGATGAAAAAGTGAGAATCTCCTGCAGTAACCTGTGGTGACCTCCTCAGTTAAACAAAATGTTTGGCACCTTGAAGAATCGCGGAAACTTTGCAAAACCTCACAGTTAAGTGATTATTTTCTGATGATTAATTCCCTTAAAAAACACCAAAAACAAACACCGCAATGACCCAAAAACAAACATTTCTGACTATCATGAATAACACATGAATTTAGATTTCACTGTGTTATAGAATGTTGTAATTCAAAAACTATTCAGAGCACAAAACCACAATGAAGTACGTTTTTCTTCATTACGAAGAGCCCTCATTTTTAGACAACTCTGCGAATGAATCTTAATTATTCTAATGACAAATCCATACTGGGCGGACGTTCATTAGCGTGATAAATTCATCACTGACTCTGCTTTGCAAATGTTACGACTGTCTCTTGGTTGATTTACCATTTTGGTCTACATTAAAACCTCTCAGCAACAATTGGATGGGTTGTTATGAAATGGGATACTAACACTGACAGTGACTGGAGACAAAAACTGATGACTGTGATGATATCCTGACTAGTGATGGGCCAGTTGAAAATAAGCCGGTTCAAAGAGCAGTAATCTTTGGAATGATGGGAGCCATCTGCCGTCTGTGAGCTATTTTTTTCTTTTTAAATTTTTTTTTAATTTTACTTGTAAATACTTCAGTACAAAGAATGTATTGAATTATTTAGGAGGTATATGTACACATACACACAGTCAAACAACGCTAAATTTGGCTGAATTCGAAAATGTGTAAGTAGTAAAATGAAGAGCCGTTTGGGAGCCGAAAGAGCTGGCTCTTCTTGGTGAGCTGAGCCAAATGATCTGGCTCACTAAAAAGAACCGTAAGTCCCATCACTCCCCCTGACTGTAAATGCTGTGTATCATTGAACCTGGTATTTGCCAGAGCTAAAAGTTCTCAATGAGTACCTATTAAGGCTGGGCTACATGAGAAATTACAGATACTGCAGAATTTTTTAAGCTGCATCATGACACACAATTTATATCTCAATATTTAGAAATCTCTCTTTGTGTGAATGTTAGATTAACCTTCATTTAACCAGGGAGTCCCAATAAGATTAAAAATATCTTTGACACGAGAGACCTGGCCAAGGTAGCAGCCATGCAGAGTCACAAACACATCAAAGCTGTCGCATTTACCCAGAACAGATAAAAAACAAATGTTTAAAAACACCTCTGGCTTTTCAGATTAACAGGTACCTGCTTCTGTGAGCACATTCTTCATAATCCTCTTAAATTTGTTCAGAGATATGAGTGTGTCCAATTTGAGCTCTCTTTTAAGATTATTCTATTACCAAGGTGCATTGGAGGGAAAATCAGTTTTCTCCAGGTCTGTAAGAACTTACATATGTATATACTATGCATATAAACATATACTAATGTCTGTATACACTCTGTACCAGCTCTGATCCAGAGTCAGCTGAACTGTGATGCTCTGTTGTTTGTGCTACAGACAGTGCTGACAATATTGGGAATCATGAACTGAAATTGCAGTCTCCTAGACAGACTGCTAATAATAACTGTTTCTATATATCACCCCAAGCAATATACCTGCACCATAAGCAATGTTTCCTGCATTATGCTTTGTATAATGGTTTTTATTAGGACAAAGTCAAGAAACAGTCTGCTGAGACTGTGATGGTCCAGAAAGTGTAGTTTTTGTGTAGCTATGTTAGTATTTCCAGAGAGACATTTGTCATGGTTATACAGACGGATCTACTACCTGCAAACAGGTGGCTTTGAGTCATGCTACTTAACTCTGTCTTGCAGCAAGGGGTCTGTATAAGTTTGTGTCAATCAATTTAAATCAGATCCATAAGGTTTTTTTCCCCTATTATACCAACAAATCTTTCAATGCATGTTTGCTAATTCCTCTTTAACACTTCCATTCTATCTTAACAGTCTGACTTGTGTTTTTTTCATCAGCCAAAGCCACAGTTACAGTTCCCAACAGGAAATCTCAGAGCAGATTACCTTGGTTGGAGCTGTTGGAGGGGAAGCGGTCTGTCTTCTTGAGAGTGCGAAAATGGACCTTCTTGCTGGCTTGGCTTTCCCCGTAGAGGCCGATCGACTGGACCTGGATGATGTAGTCTGTCTCCTCCTCCAGGTCCCAGAGGACACATGAGCGGCTGGTGGTGTTTACTTCTCGAATGAATCGCTGCATGTGTCCGTCCTGCCTCTGGGGATTAGAAGAGGGACAGAAAACAACAGAATGGATCTTTTAATTAGATAAACAAGTCGATGAATAACGTTATAATCAATACAGTGGGTAAAAGGGGTGATAATGGTGGCTACACAGCAATACCAGGCTTGTAAATGTGCCCTTAAGAAGGACACTCTCCTCTTTTTAAAGCCTTATTTCTTGACTCAAGGAATTTCATCTTCCCGGTTTGATATGTCTTTAAGGTTTCCGCCTCAAACATCATAAAAAAACAGAAAAACAATCAGACAGAGGTGACCAACCAAAACATATTCAAGGTGCTTGGAAGCGGCGTGCTGAGGACTTGATTATGTTAACAGTTGGCACTTCATTTTCACCATATGGAGTCCAGACTTGAAATTGAAAAGTTGTGGAGTCAATTTTTCTTGATTAATTTAAGACTGCGAGCGCAGAGACAGAAGCTTTCATAGTCTCATTCTTTGGTTTTGACTTTCACAGTGTTATTGAAGCAAAGAAGAGTGGAAATTATTCTTTTTTTTCTTCTTGCATGCAGAGCCGGTCTCTCAGAGCGCTCCACAGACTGTCTACATTTGATATGGCTCTGGGCCAGATGTCGTCCTCCTATGTGCTTTTACGGCCCTGCCTGACTGATGGCGTGCTTAAAAAAAAGACAAGCTTATAACTCTTTGTAAACAATGAACAACGTAATGATTGAACAGCTGTATCCACTCAGGGTAATCACCATTTATGTTCAAATTTAGTTGCGTAACATGATGAAGAGCCCTGAGGAGAGACCTTTGGGTGTTTTACAGCCATCCTGCCACTTTGAGTGAAAAGCAGAGTTAAATGGCTGCACTATGTTTGGAGATGCAGAAAGCATAAACATGATTACAGCAGCATATGGCACCTTGTCAGTTAGGTTTAGCTTTCAATGGCTCCCCTATTTTAAGCCTTTGAAATCTTTTCATCCAAAGAATGATTTTGGCAGCTCGGCATGCTTATGTGGAGCCAATTCCTGCAGTATCCTAGTTTTTTCACGACAAATTGTCCATGCCAGCTTTAATTCTGACTTCAGGCTTGACGACAAGATTTAGTCAATGTCTCTGCATATTAAGCAAAGATTAAAGGGAATATACATCTTTTTTTTCCTGCCAGGGTTTGTTGTGCATGTGCTACTACTTCCCAAGGCTTCAATCCCAGTTTTATGTTGCGACAGACGCAAACAAAACACAAACGTCTGGATTTATTGTGCTGGATAAGAAAAGTATCAGATGGTTTCTTTTCACTTTGAATGCTTTTGCTCAAGCTAGCTTTTAGCAACACTTTTTCTAATATCATCCAGACCCACTGCTCACTCAGTACTCTGGACAAACCCGATGTTTATGGTATCTGTGGTGCTGTATCTGCTGAGCTACCACAAAGTGAACTCCAAGAACTACTGTCATGAAATATTCTCATTACAGTGTCAGAAAAATTGATGTTTTATCCCATTATGTTCAAAGGTGACGCTCAGTTAAGTGGTAGGGAATTAATTTTGGGCGCACTTCTTCATCCTGATGACCGGCTGGACGGAGAGCCAACAGAAACTGAACAGGTCATCCTGGAGGCCCAATGCCAAACCACAAATGGCTTTGGCCAAAAATAACACTGATGTGATTTTCTATTTTTGTCCAGCTGACCGTTTGTCCCCATCAGCCTCGAAAAAGTTTGTGGGGTATTTGATTGAGGAGGTGTTCGACATCTTCAACAGTGAAAACAAATCTTCCTTTTAGTATACATGATTATCAAAGTGCCAGTTTGCTTGTTTGCTTTGTTTCCTGGTCGTTGTTTTCTCTCAGCACTTGACTACCTTTTGCTCAGCCAGGTGTTGGCAATGAGGGTCCGTGTACTTGGCAACTAATGGATTTTCGTTTTCAAATGAAAAAAAAAAACAAAAATGGGGAGATGAGCTGTCTCCCGACGACCAATAAGGAATCAGGTGGTGAAAAATGGCAAAGAAAACGTTTTTCGTTTTGATCATAAAATCGGAAAATGAAAAAAAAACCCACCCAGTATTTGTCTTTCTGTGATGTGGCTTTAAATGGAAATCGGAGATCAAAATACATGCAGAAATTTTGTGTTTCAAGTTTCATTCACTTTTTTTATTGTGTCCCGGAAGTTGTGACTTGTAGTGAGACTTTGGAGCGAGAACATTGCCCCGCCAAGATGGCTGCCACATAAGCACATCGCTAAGCTTGCTGCTACAGCGCAGTTGTGTATCTAGTCTTCTATATAAATCTGTGCTTACGAGAGCCAAAGTCTCGCTCCAAGTCACAACTTCCGGGTCACAACAAAAAAGTGAATGAAACTTGAAACACAAGATTTTCATGCACGTATTTTGATCCTAGATTTCCATTTAACGACACATCACAGAAATTCAAATACCAAGTTGTTTTTTTTTATTCTCTGATTTTTTTTTTATCAAAAGGAAAGATGGAAAATTGTTTGTTTTCCGTTTTTCGTCTCCCGATTACTTACTGATCTTCAGGAGACAACTTTCTCCTCATTTTTGTTTTTTCATCTGGAAACAAAAATCAGTTGGCCACCAAATACACAGACCCATGAGGATTTTACAGGGTGGGACTTTGGTATTCTCATGTTAACTGAAAACTTGTCATGAATTACTCCCTAGAGCTTAGAAAATGTTGCTAAGACTGTGTTTTAAACTTTTGTTTGATCTTAATGTCATTTCACTCACCTGACTTTGGACCCTCTCCTCATGAAAGTTTTCTTCTTATTTTGCATTATTACTTTTTTTCCGAATACAAAAAAAGTGTTTTTTAATGGTATCAAACAGTAAAGCTATGCTCATCATTTTACTGGGTTGTTGTAGTTATTTTTGTTCTAGCAATGGGCAGATCAAGCCTGTTGAAGGATTATGGCTTTATTTAAATTTGGGAATGACATCTGGTGGCTTGTAAATTAAAGGCATGCTCTTAAGCACCACTACACCTGTCTGATAGTCAGAGTTTTTGTCATATATAAAAGCAAATGTGCCAAGAGTGGGTTACAACTTTCCCCACAGGCGACTATTTTTCAGATGTGCTCCATTAGATATTTATGCTTTTGTGCAAATATGTTGCAAATGAATCCATCCGGGCTGTCATCACATCACAAATTTGATATTCTCTCAGCACCATAGTTAGCTACTGATTTACAGCATCTGATTAAACTGAGAAGAGTGTAATGCTCCATCTTTTTCATCTCTTCCTGATTTTTTAAATTTTCAAAAGCCTTTTGGCTGTGTGCAAACTTCTTACAGCATATAAAACTGTACAATCTATTTTTGAGAATGCAAAAGAGGGAAATTTCACATTTTATTATTATTTTTTTAATTATTTAATTAACCCTTATTTAACCAAATAAGAACCCATTGGAATTTAGATCTGTTTCATTTACATCATAAATTTAATATTCTCTCAGCACCATAGTTAGCTACTGATTTAGAGCATCTGATTAAACTGAGAAGAGTGTAATTCTCCATCTTTTTCATCTCTTACTGTTCTGGATGTGTTTTTAATTTTTCAAAAGCCTTTTGGCTGTGCGCAAACTTCTTACAGCATTATAAAACTGTACAATCTATTTTTGAGAATGCAAAAGAGGGACATTTCACATTTTATTATTTGATTAATTAAATTAACCCTTATTTAACCAGATAAGAACCCACTGAAATTTAGATCTGTTTCATTTACCTCTAAACCACTTTGGACAAAGTGGACCTCATGCAAAACCTTAATACTAAGACTCAACTAGAGTCTGCGTATTGTTTCGAACAGTTTCAGATTTGTCATTTTATTTTTGGGGGGGAAATAAAGTAAGGGAAATTTTGCTGTCAAATCAAATTGGACCAAGTCCTTATTCAGAACCTCTACAGAACCAGTCAAAGTGGGGCTACGCATAATCAAGGGTAACCAAAAATGACTTTTGGACAACAGTATCCTATAGTTTTTGGCATGTACTATCTATCACATTACAGATATGTTTAGTGATTGTATGAGTTGCTACTTTCTTAAGTTTGTCTTTTAGCCTCATAGTTTGGTATTTGTATAACTTTTTTTTCGTCACAATACGAGGCAGTAAAGTTTAGGTTTAAGTCACACAGTGAGATACAGGTGCAAATGTATTGAGCTACAAGCTGGAGTTACTTTCCCACAAACCCTTTCTTCTCTGTCGTGGTGAAAAACAAACATAAGCCATTGAACCTTCAGGCTGAACAGACGAAGCATGCAAAAACTATTTTTTTCATCTGTTCAGCCCCACTTTATTCAATAATATTCATCATTTGTCTGTTCGCCTTTTATTCTCTGTGTGAGAACTTTCTTTGCTGCACCCAAAGGCTCCAGAAGAAACAGCATGGTTCACTCAAGTACCACAAATTCAAGCTTCTGAGCTCTGGTTGTTCTCCAAACCTCTTAGGACTGCTGGTTAAAAGGGTTTTTAAAACTGTAACCTAAAAACTTTCCACAGTCCCTGTGATTTGCAGTGGGAGTTAAGGATTTACCTGTTGTGAGATCGAGAAGCCGATGATTATATCTCCCTCTGGAACCTCCCAGGATACTGTCGCAGAGTCGGCACGAAGGTGCATGACGGAGACATTGACAGGTGCTGGTGGGCGATCTGAAAGGGAGGGAACAAACAGAGAGGGGTTTGTCAGTTTGCCTGTTTCTCTGGATTTTAGATTAACCACAACCATCTGTCTCCACCTCGACAGGCTTAAGCATACTGTTGACACTCTGAACACATCACAGCTGTAAAGTTTGGATTAAAAGTGAAGAAAACAGTCAGGTTGGATTTTGGATGGGGAAGTTTTGGCACAGTGAAGATTTGAGTACAGCTAGTGTGGAACAGCTTGTTCACATTCCTGCAGTTTTATAGCAGACTGTTGTGGTTGTTTCTTTTATTTTGTGCTTGTACATGCCTAATCTTCTCTTTATCAGTTTTCTGATCCACCGTCTCCAGTGAAATAAGGCACTAGCTTGTAATCTCAACAGCCAAATCACACGACCTCAGGAGCGTGGCTTTAATTACTTTCCATCACCCATTGCTAATGGATTCATTAAACTAAGGGATGGTAATATTTAAACACATTTTTGTGCAAACAGGGTTGTGGGTTTGGAGTTCAGAGGGAGGAAAACATATTTGGACAGTTTAGAAGGAGGTTAATTATTAGAGTTATTAAGTAATGTTTGCTTGTCTCGTGGATGTGCAAAGATTCTCCGACTATGTCAACAAAAGCTAGTGATGGAATTAGTTGCCATCAACTAAAACTGTTGATAATTAATTGGCATTTTTGTCAAGATTTGAGCAGATGTAACACTGTTTTCGAGAGCTGAGCTGCTGCAGAGTGAGAAACTGTGCACCCTTTCTACCTCTGCTGAAAGCTGCACATGCAAAACAAAGATCAGTCAGGCACTGGTAAACAAAACCTGAGAAAATGACTGGAGCTGATGCATCCTCATACTTCTTAAATTCCCCCACTAACTGTGAACTGCAAGAGTAAAGAGGTTTTTGTCTTTTTAAGTTTATTTTTAGGGGGGTTATGCATTTTTTCCCAGCGTAGGGCTGTGGGAAATGCCATGCAGTAGGGCTGCACGATTTTAAATCGTGATCAGATTTATTTATTACGATGTCAAAAAATTAAATCGTCAAATCGATTTTCCTCTCTATCAAGTCTCGCATCCCCAGGCCATCGTAGGCCCCCCCCTTCCTGCGGGAGTGCTCCCCAGTTCCCACACACCAGAGTAAACAAACATGGCATTTGCAGAAGAAGGCGAAAATTTTGTGGATAAATAGGGCAAGAGCAAGTCAGTGGTGTGGAATTGGTAGTTTTGCAGTTTCGGATGAAGAGCAAACCATTCCCCGCTGCAAAGTCTATCTGAAGGTGATATCAACTTGTCCACACGGAAACGAATTCAGGAATAAGCGCAAAAGTTTTTAGTCGTAGCGGTGTTTCAACCACATGGAAACGGCGTTTCGGGTGACTGTAAACAGTACTTTTTGAAAACAGGTATGAGAGTGCATAAATCCTTAAATCACTACCATTTCATCTCTGTGTGGATTTCTGTCTGCATCTCTCATCTCAACTCTTTTATGGCGCATAGGTGTGTCCGGCCAAAATAACATTTATACGCATGCTCTGTACTCTTCTTCTGTCTTTTGTGCATTACCTCAGCAACGTTACAGCACAACACACTGGCTTGGCATGTGCACTGCATTGTGTTTTAGTGGTTTTGTTTTGGGAGATGATAGAAGAACTTTTTGTTTGTTTGGTGAAGTCGTCACTGAATAAAAAAAATCGATATCAAACATCAAGTTTTCAGAGAAAAAAATCGTGTTTTTATTTTTGGCTAAAATCGTGCAGCCCTACCATGCAGGCATCCTGCTTCAAGGACTTCAGCCTCTGAATATGGGGTGAAAGTTTTAAACGGTAAGCTGAACAGGATGTGAATTGAGACATTCACTTAAACAGTTTATTTGCAGTTTGTTTTGCAGACAGACCCTGAATAACTATCCAAATGGTTGTTAGTTGCAGCCTTGCTTCTTGCATTTTAATTCTAAATCACAAATAAATTTGTTTCAGATTTCCTCTCCTTCGTGAACAGTCTCATCTCCAACCTGACAGTCTGCTCCTTCAAAAGCCACCACACTGTCTATTTCTTGTCCTCCTCACTCTGACAGGCTTACATCTCTTCGCTCTGTCACTCTGCAGTCATCTATCATGATTCGGTTACTGGTGGACATGTTGATTGCAAAGTGGAGACAAAAGCTTGGGAAGCAAAAGCTGAGAGAGAAAAAAGAGGGTGACAGATCTAATAGGGGGTCCTGGGCGGCTCTGCTGTCTCTCTGAAGCAATCGCTCTGTCCAGATGAAAAGGTGAGATGGGATTGTCCTGGCAGATGGGACCTGGAGGCCATCCTCAGGGCTTTTGTCGTTATCGCTGGTCTAATGGACTTTGTATGCTGTCACTGAAAGTCACAGAAGCAATGTAAGGCGGGTCAAGAGGGTGGCGATAAAAAGTATAGTTTCTTCAATAAGTAGAAGGACAAACATGCTCTTTCCCTGAATGCTACCTAACGATTTCTAGTTACTGCTTCCTGTTTAAGTTCACTGCAAGAACTAATTGACAACATTATAGTCAATTTGTACCTCAAACACTTTTATTAACTCACAAGGCACGGATGAACTAAGCCGTAACACAGTCGTCTTCAGATGACAGCCAAAGGCCTGTGCTGCACAAGGATAATATTTCATCCAAAAATTGCTCTTGTGAGAGAGAGATGAAAGACAAAATGATGAATTTGGGAGCTATTTCAAAGGATTTGCCATTTTCTGTATCACCCCCTCCTCCTCCTTGTCTCTACCCTTTTATCTCTCTGTCTCTCCTTTTTACTCTCTCTTCACTCCTTGTAGCTACTTCTGCCTCTTTAATCTCAGAAACAATCAGTGTTGGCCTTCACGTCAAGAGCAAAATGTGGCATTGAGGCAGATCTTAAGACCCCTTGGTCACTCAAGGTTATTTCTCTCTTTCCTTTCGCTGTGGTGGTACTATAATCTTCCAAAGGGTCGAGGTCAAGCACAGGCATGGTGCTCTGTCTCACTAACAGATTGGTTTGTGGAGGAGAGTGAATGAGATGAACCAGAGTGCATGCTAACACCAAGCCAGGAATTGATGTTGAGCGTAGAGAAAGGTGGGCTTGGTTGTTGGACATGCTGGTATAAAGAGGTGAAAAGGCTCGGCTGTCTCATTTTACCCATCTAATAAGGAGCCTTTTATAGGCGCGGGTGCTCTAACATGTAAAGATAGATGTACAGCAGGTTAAGAGCGGGGCCAGGTCACATATCGTAGATTTCGTCCTTGATCTTTGGAGAGCTGCTGGGAAATAAATCAAACCTATACTTACAATAATGGTTTCTGTGTCCTTCTGCCTGGGCCATGTCGAAGAGACTGCTAATATTGAGTCAGGAACCTTTGATATTTATGCTAATGGACTTTAATTGAATGTCTTATCAGTATCACAACATGCTGGGCCACTAATTGGCTGATATTTAACAAAGCTTCATCCCCTAAACGAGTCCTCGGATGAAGAATACAGAAGGATTACATTTTTTTATCTGAATATCTCATTATAAATCTCCCCAAATTGAATTTCCAAGAGCCACAGAAGAAGATTTGATTCCTGCAGCTGCATCATCTCTAAATAAATAAACGCTTAGCCAAAAATAACTCACATATTCATTTGTTTTGTAAGGATGAATCTGACTCGTCATCAGGCAAACACTATCAAGTCCAGATTGCTGTCAGCCCCTGTTGTTTGGTTCGCACACACGCTGCTGAATCAGGTGCAACATTTATCTAAGACAGGACACCTTCATTTCTCTTGCAGCTCATTGTCCTTTAGGTAATGGGGGTTACAGGCAGACACGCATGGGCAGAGAATCAGCCAGTAACCATGATGCATCGTCTGCAGGTCATTTAGTGGCGATGGAGGAAGTGACACTTCAGCTGGAGCAGGTCATGAATCATCAGTAATGTATAAGTACCTGCTTTCTGTGTATTGTTTCTATTCAAGGGGTCTAACAGGACAAGTTCATTTCCACTTTGAAGGAGAATGAGTTTGTACAGATGTATTCTGCTGCCTCTAAGAGAAAGAAGGGATCATACTGTATCAAGAGCATTTTACAGGGAACTTCACATAAGATAGGTTTTTCATTTGAAAAATGATTTTTTAAGGTATTTTCTATTTTTTTCAACAGCTTTTCTCTCAATGTGAAGAATTTTTTGTGTTATTTTCTAGATTATTTCCCCCCTTTCAGCTTTTTTTGAATGATTTCAGGATATTTCTACCAGGTTGAATATGCTCAGAGAAGAAATTTAAACTATTATAACATTTTTTTGTTTTTTCAAAAATGAGATATTTCCATATACATTCAAATATAGCGTTTTGTAATTTTTCATGGATTTGGGGTTATATTTATGTCATTTAAGGATTTTTTCTCTTACTTTTATGAGATTCTTTATCTCTTAAAGGTACAGTGTGTAGGATTTCGCTGCATTGAGCAGAACAGACTGGAAATGAAATAAGGTAAGGTCAGGTAAGAAGAACTTCATTGATCCCCAGAGGGAAATTCAATACATAAATATACGTATGAATTAATATGGGTGACATATGATGCTAATGAGAGTGTTCAAATCAGGGGGTAATCGCCTGGTTATAAAAACTCTTCTGCTGGAACGCCAAATGTGCCCCATTTACAGAGGCCGTTGTCCTTGTCATGGCAGATACTGGTTTGATGTCCAACCACAACCCTCTTTTCCCCACCCCCTGCTTCCCATATTTCCTCTGTCTTCAGAGATCCTCTCAGACAAAAGCAAAAATGCCCAAATATTACAAATTAATAAAACATTTTTGTTTTTGTCAACTTATATTAAACCTTTTTCATCTGCATAAGAGACAGTAACCTTCTGTAGAGGCCCCCTTCTTGCATGGCCTCGTTTTTTACTGCAGCATAAAACAGACAAAACAGTGGTAAATGTGTTTTTTAAATTTATTTAGTGAGAGGCTGCTCCAAATGCACTGACTGTAAGAAGAAGAGATTAGCTGTTGTACGGTGACAAAAAATAAACTTAGGGAGACATTTTTGACTGTAAAAACCTGAATGATGCACATGATGCATAACAGTAGGATTTTGTCCTCTGAGGCCACCATTGCTTTACTTCACTTCATAGTTTTAATTTTTAGTCTAATCGCAAACAGATATAGTTAAATATTCCCATTTCTACACACTGTGCCTTTAGGAATCTTTATTTATTCACAGTGATTTACAGATACTTCAGTTAGTTTAAGATAGTTGTTTATTGTATATTTTCTTGATTACTTGGTCTTTATAATTATTAACTTTTTTCAATATTTTTATATTTGAAAAGATTTTTAGATATTGGATGATAATCTTAAAATCTCAGTCATTTTTGTTATTTGTGATATTTTCTCATTATTCATTATTTATTATCAAGATACTTGATACTTAATTTCATTTCAATATCTTCACCTTAATTCAAGATATTTTCAGTGTCATCTCTTTTGCAGCTATTTTAGCTATATGTTGTGATATTCTTACAGATTATGGGCCACAGATCTGTCTTTTTTTCCCCAGTGATGTCTTATAAAAAGACAACAGCTTATATGATTTCCCCAATGAAAATATTTTGATTATGGCACTGACCCAATCCTGAACTCTAAAATGTTTGCTTCCAGTTTGTTTGACTTTCCTCTCTACAGCAGACGGTGTCATTGTGGATGCTTCAATATTTGTTGTTGGCCACATGTCCTGAGTGAGCCTTACTACACCGAACGGGTTGCGTAAGATGTCAAACCAAACAGCAATAGGTCACGGTGTCCGAGGCGTGTGTCAGTGCAAACAAATGGTAAGACCCTCCTGGGATGTGGGCGCGCTGCCAGGATGAATCATAGCGTAAAGCCAAAGCCCCGTGCATTAGCTACTCCCCATCAAACCTGAGTGCACACAGAGATAGTGAAAGTGCGGGAGGGTGTCTGAATGGCTGACGAGCCACGTGGAAATGAGCCCAGTTTGAATTTGCCAGAGTGACGGACGGACACAGCATCTTAACTTTCGTCCTCTATATTTGCTTGCGAGGCACATTTGTATGACTTGTCCTGATTTACGCCTGGTTTGTCTTTATGGTTGCTTATACTGTACAGCATCAGGGCAGAGATTTATTGGTGGAGATTTTATGGTCATACAATAAAATCTGTGCTTCATCACTGAAGACCACCTTAGATAACCGTGACACATTGATTAAACTGAAATAGAAATCTGAGACGTGTAAAGAAAATTGGAAATTACATCCCCAGTCAGATTTACTAAGGGCATAATTTGACAGGTGACATAGCTTTTCCATTTTAGTATTTCTGGAGGCAAATACTGTGTTTAGTTTGATTGCCTGAAAAAAAAAGCAATGAGCAGATTTGAATGTAATGCAAAGTTAATGCAGCCGTCATTTTGTGTTCATTTTTTATGCCTCAGTGTGGGTTATACAATGACAGAATCCACCAGCAAATTCAACACACTCAATCCTAAAATCTTAGCATGACCATCGTTGGAGAGACGATGAAAACTGACGCAAAAAATGAACATATCTCAGCACCTGTTTGAAGGCATGGATTAAATGTCTATGTCAAGACTTAACTTTACCAGGACGACAAGATTCATAAGATTCATTGCACATTCACATTCATATAAGGAAATTTGTATTTCATTTAAGTCATGTGTTTTGTGGATAAAACAGACATATTAGGCTACAGTGCATCACAGCCACCGATGAAAAACTTCAGCTGGGGGCCAGGTGTTGATCCCAGAATCTTCCACATGACAGCACGACTCTTTTCTCAAGCAACTAGTAAATTTCTGCCATTAAAACAACTGCAACAAGACAGTGTTTTCTGACACTTGATTTTGTCACTGTATTTTAGCCAGCTTGAAAAATGTAGGTCTCAGGTGTCCTGACCTGATCTCTCCCTGGTTTTAGCCACATTTTAACATCAATCCCAGTTGGTGATTAGTGGGAAATCACTAAGAGCTTGTTTTAACTTAAAGGCTCATAAAACACATCAATATTTGTGAAAATCTTGAGTTTTGGTGGCCAAGAACGCATTATACTTCTCTATTTTTTTAAAATGGAAAACTGACAAAACAACAATTTGGGTTTTTTTCAAAATTAATCATTTCTCACTCATTTAAAAGAGAGTTTAAAGGTCCTTAATATACAACGCAAAATTACGAAATATTCTGAGGTGAATCTTGAAGTGCCTGACTATACACATCAAGCCCGATGCGATTTTGCGACTTTCTGAGGGGAAAAAAGATGCGTCCCAGGTGGAAGCAAGAAGACTGACAACACCAGACTGACAGTTTTTTTAGTTCTGATTAGACACTAGTCTTGAGATGGCTGTCTGTCATGATAGCATGTACTGAGTCGGGACCAGTACCAGATAAGCACATTAAACCATAATCCATCAACATAAGGTAATAACCGAGACCTTATGGTGCTGTGACAACAACGCGGTAAAATTTGAGACAGTGAAAATACATATGGTATGTTGTATCTGAACAGGTTAGCTTACGAGCTAAAGTTACGTTAGCACAGATGAAAGTTAAAACAAAGACGTTTAGCAAACTGTTAAAGCACACAAACTATCGTCATATGAGAAATCAGACACTATTATTCCACAAGTTGTCCTTCAGCTTGTTATCTTTGTAATATTTGTGTTTTTTTTATCAAAAAGCACTCTGTTCTCTGACACGTAAACAATCAGCCGGTCGGCCATGTTGAATATACCAGTGAATCAGATGTTGCAACAACACGCAATTTGATTGGTCAGAAGTGGACACACAGAATACGAAACTTTAGAAAAATTGACCATGATATGAAAAAATAAATGCCGCAATATCACAGGACAGGAAAACGTTGCTTATGTGAATGCTTGTATTGACAGGATACAGGTTCGAAAAAAAATATTGATGTCCGAAATAATCGCACGATAAAAACGGTCCCAGTGTGAAAGGACCTTTAGTCTGCAGGTGAGAAAACACCAAGAAAAAAAGTCAAAATTGATCATTATGTATCTGACATAGCTGATCACAAAATCACAGATTCTGTAGCAAAGATATAAGAAGTTGGTTTGCAGAGTGGTTAACATCAGCAGAGCTAGCACCACTTGCCTTTAGACCTCCTTGCAAGTAAACATCTACTGATGAGTGTTCGGGTGATTACATGTTGATTTTACCAGACACAGCATGCATTTAGCTCAGTCTTCATTTTCTAGATTGGAAAAGTGCCAAACTACACTACGCCACAAGATGTCATCTGTGCTTGTTCACATCGGAGTTGTTGAACATTTTAGCATTATGGCAGGAGCTAATTAGTACTGGCAGGTGGGTGTACTTCAGCTGAGACACAAAATTTGACCACCGTTTTAGACCTAATAATAACAAAAACATTAACAGACCAGGAACTCTGGTGCCAACTAACCATTATGATAATGTTCAATCATGCAGTCAGCTAAATGTGCACATTTTTACCACAGCTGTACCAACAGTTCACAAACTTACTTCTTCCTTCATATTCTTTGAGCTTCTTTGAGCTCCAATCTCACTCTGAAATGATTTTCCATGACAGCAATGATAAATGCGGTTTTGAAGCTCATGCACTGTGACAAAGTGAACTTGGTCAAAATGAAGGTAAAGATTATTACAATTTAATTTGACCAACATCAAGTTGGGCATGAATAAGTGCTGCCTGACAAGTTTATTGACAACATAATAAAAGTCCTTGGTTGCATAATTCATCTGGCTTGGATCGCATTGAAAAAACAGAACAGTAAGGGTTTATGAAGGTTGTTGACCCATCCTGTTATTGATCATATTTTTTCCTTTAATTCAGTGACGGTTTGAAGTGCTGCTTATACTATAATCCTGTTGAGATTCTAATAAAGCCTTGCTTTCTGGTGAGATAATATATTCACCATCATCTCATAAATAAAGGAAATCGAATTTAACAGGTGCCTTGAATTTTGATTCATTGCTCAGTTGGTCTTTAACCAGCTTTATCTGGGTGTAAATGTTCTCCTCTGCACACACAGCAGTGTGACTGTTTGTCACACGGCTCCTCACAGGCCCCCGTGTTGCAAATCACCAGCTAGTTGAGCTCTTAAGCACTGCCCCGCTGGTTAAACTCAGCCTGCCTCTGTATTACCTTTGAAGACCATCTTCTTGTTCAATCATCAAACACTACCCCTCCTGACATCTGGCCTCTCTTTCAAATTTGATGCCATGTGGGAGGAGAGGCTGTTTGTCAACCCCATGAAGTGGCTTTAGATGGAAACAGATGAACAAGCTTGTCCAGTCAGGCGTGTGTTTGAGGCCTCAGCATTTTCCTGTACATTTACAGTAAGGACACTTACTGTCTCCTCTTTTAGGTACACTCCATCTTCTCTCTCGCTGGCTCAGAGGCTGTGAGGTGACAGTCCAACCATATGGGAGCAGGTGCCAGTCTAAAGTTAATGCAGTCACAGGCTAAACTCTGAAGCTTTCAGCTGCAAGGTAACTCTACTTCATCTTCAAGCCTTAAAAAATGTTTGCATACAGCATGAGCAGATATATGGTTCAAATCAGAATTTATGGCCTTAATAAGTCTGCAGGCTTTGGTTATTTTGGGCTTGACGCTTAACAAGCACCAGGGCTCTCAAAACACTCATAAACAGTACAATCTGGGATTAAACAAAATCTTTTATCTCTCCTGAACTGTTTGTTAAATGTCTGCAATCCGACAGCAGATGGGATTAGGACAACCTGAGCAAATATCGTCCATCACTGTGATGGATTCGGCTCTAACAGGGAGCATTTATTTGTCAAGAATGTGTCAGCAGGTTTATGAACAGCAGATTGCCAATTTAAAGAATGATATGAGGCTGACGCTCCAAATAAATCCAATTCATTTTAATTCATGTTTGCTCAGTGCTTAAAGCTCTGGCTGGGGCCTTATGTGGGATTAGTTTTCTGGCTTGCTTGTTTTCCAGACTGTGTAAATATGGAAACCAACACTCGAGTGTCAGCCTAGATAGAGGAATATCCTCTCTGTGAGTGTCTGCTGTGTGACTTTGGAGGATGGCATCATCCTGTGACAGATTTAGGCAAATTTTATTCCTTTCCCAAATTTGTTGAATGAAATTTTCATGGACAGACTCTATGGGGAGCAAAGAGGCTCACAATTAATTTAAGCCGTCCTCTGAATGACGTGTCACAGCAAATCCCACAGTCTCCTAACATGCAAAGGGCAGGCAGTAATGAAGTCGACTTTATTTTTACTTTGAAGCGCACTTGCAAAAATCCACTTAATGTTTCTGATCCTCAATTTAATAGGAGCTTTTTCCAGCTCCTGACAGCCTGTGTTTCAGAACTCCACAGAGAAACGAGATGCACAGTGAAAGCCCTGGATATTTGTATCAGGCAGACACACACACTGAGAGAAACACAGAGGTGCCAATCTGATTGTCTCAAGGCGCTATCGCATGTAGGAGTCAGTCCCCTTGAGAGGCGAAGGAGGAAGTGATGGGGGGAGACAGGTAGATGAAGACAGGGAGATACTGTAGAGGCACACAAAGAGAGGCAAATGCAGGAGAAACAGAAGATGTAAAAGGCGGACACTGGGTTTGAATAAAGCAAACAAAAATACCAGTAATAGGTGTTTTTGTAATTTGACAATTCACCCACATTGAAAGCATTGTGGCTTTGCAACCTTCTCAGAGAGGTGACTTCCCCAGTAATGGCATGATTTAAAAATGAATCAGCCTTTTCTCAAGTCATGAAAGATTTAGAGAAAGTGTCATCCAAGTGAGCAGGTACAATAAGGAAAGGCTGAAAGTAGCCACAGATTCACATCCCCTCTCTCTGAAGATAAACACTTTTATATCCAATGTCATATGTCATTTAGGAAATGCAAAGCTGATAAATATGGATTGCAAAACAAAAGCGACCTTAAAGGGAGACTTCATGTTTTATAAATCATTTCAGAGGGACAGGTATAGGCTTCAAGAACCCGTTCCCCTGAGCACGTCTGTAAAATGTTCAGTTTCTGGTTAAACGGGTGGTATAGGGTGAAGACAGCTGTGTGAGAAAGGCTGAATTAGTGCATCATCGGCTGCAGAATAAAATAAAAGAAGGTCGTTAAACTTGACGTTTGGTAATACTTTGTAAGGTGCATGTAATGGCGCATTTTACAAGGCTACAAAGTGCACCGTAATTGATATGACTCCTCTGCTGTAGAGACTGAATACTTACTTGCTCCTACCAAGAACATGTCGCTGCCCAAAAGCAACAGGACGGCGGAGTTGACCAACACAAGCAGACGAGCCATGTCTCGGTGGGTATGTTTGCTTATCTCGGCTTTGAACGCAGGTCTCCTATGCTTGAAGGGCAGCTAATTCACAGCGGTTCATTTTTCACAACATGTTGAAATTCCTCTCATGAATGGATGAAAGGATGGTTGCGTCTTAAATCTGGCTCGAGCTGGTCAATGAATCGATAACCAGTGAAAGTAGATATCAAATGTTGTCTTCATAAACATTTTGTCGCGCTGTTTTCTTCATTGAGGCGTTAAATCCACAAGTCCTTCATCCCTGTCCTCGCGCTGACGTCCGAGCAAATCTTCCATTATTCCCGGGCTCGCACGAGAGCTCAGGTATGAACAGGTCGCGGTACAAATGGGAAAAGATGACGCTCACAGCAGGCTCGTGGATGCCCTCGCGCTTTGAGGAGACGCCATGGACAGCGCCTTTAAGTTTTCAGACTGTCCTTGCGCTCCTCGGTCAGCGGCTCACTGCTTCACGGCTCAGACCCGAGCGACGGTTTGTCACTCAAGCACAGGGGCTGGTCTCACCCCTGCAGTCCTCTCTGGGTTGCTGACCCAAAAGCAAAGCCCCGGGTCCAGCACTTTGCGCCTCAGCTCGAGAGCACGCGCAGCAACATAATTTATCATCCACGTGTCATGAGAGAGGAGCGCAGCAGGTTGAAATACGCCCACCTTTGATGCACTCACGCGGAGCCTCTATTCTTCTCTTGCTGTTTAATATTGCGTTTCATAAGATAATATTTACAGAAAAATGCTAATATTCATGATTTTAATTCGCCTTCATGTTCCGTTTGAATAGGGGAGACAGGGGTTGGTTGTGACCCTTTTTAATCACGATAAAAAAAAACTATATAAATTAAAATAACATTTTTTTAAAAAGTAGACATTTTGTGTTTCCCTTTTATTCTTTTAGCTAATAAAATGTAATTATTACCCATTAAAGACACCTTGACACAACTTAACAACAGTCCCATCACCAGGTTAGTTTTAAAATCATTACCACCCCACTACGCTCATCACTGCCCTTTGTTTATCATTTGTTCAAATCAGCCTCTGTCAGCTTGAAAAATGACTGTATTTACTGCTTTAAAACAGTTAACATTATAAAATTAAGAATATTTATATGGGCTATTCAGTACAAGATTTATGGGAATGTGTGTAAGAGGGATAGATAATGTGCATTTGTGTTTTATCAGAAACCTTTGAGATAATGTTAATAAATAATAATAATAATAATAATAATAAATTTATTAATAACACACTTACAGATGCTCAAAGATGCTTTACAAAAATACACATTTTAAAATACAGAAAATGTTGAGTAATAAGACCAACAGTGTAGACGGTTACTAAAGATACAATATGAAAAGACAGTAAAAGAACAGTTCATAGGTTAAAAGCCAATTTAAAAAGGTGTGTTTTTAGGAGTGATTTAAAAGTATGGGGGTCTGTACGGTCTCGGGTGGGTTTTGGGAGTGAATTCCAGAGGGTGGGGGTGGCAGCGCAGAAGGCTCTGTCCCCCCAAGTTTGGTGCTTGGTGCTTGGTTCGGTGCTTGATTATTCTAACAGATGTTTGGTTTACTCTGTAGAAAAATGTGGATAGTAAAGATTTTTAGTTTTCTTCACATCCCTGAATTCATAGGCCTCAAAACTACTTTTTCACTCACAAAATTTCAAGAAAAATTCACTTCCCAAAGCGTTAAGTGTTCAACTCCCTCAACCCCAGCAGGGGGCTGACATGCTCCTCACCCATCATACACTGCGCCTCCTCCACAGACACACAGCATGTTATCATCGAGATGTATCACGTTGATAAGCTGAGTGCACCGCCTCATGGGACAAACGTTTCACATCAGATTGCTCTTCCTCTGTGAAGAATTTGCTGCTGCCAGCACAGGTAGACCAGCCTTTATCTTGACAGACAAGAAGAAGACATCAAACATATGTGGGAAAGACTGCTTATTACTCAGCGAGTAGGTGGTAATCAGATCATACAAATCTAATTTTCCAGCAACGCTAAAACAAGAAAATTAACCCCTCAGACAGGGGTGTGTTTGCTCCTTTTTTCAAGCTTGTTTGTCCGTCGGCTAAACCAACCTTTTGAAACGTTATAGTCCTCAAAAAAATGGTCCCCCCTCAGGTGTTGCCATGGTTTCAATGAGCTCACAAGTCCTTTTAGAGTAAGAGAGCGAGAGATGGGCTTTTGTATTATAGATAAGTTCTTTAGGCACAATATGAGGTACTGGAGTTACCATGACAGCTGTCTGTTTCTAGCTGACATTTCTGTGGCATTTAAGAGCTTTTCACTAAAACGTCTGGTTAGAGGACACTCAGTGTATCGACTTCAGTTGTTTTTCTTTATGTAGAGTTGGTTAATAAGAGCATGCTTCTCTCTTTTCAACCTGTTGACAGTTTTCTATAGAGCTCAACAAAATCATAGTTTCTAAATGTTAATGTAACAGCAGTGGCGCAGTTTTACAAGCTTTAATACAGCAAAGTAACCAGTTATTTTGGTATAAAGCAAATCATGATATCTCCTGAGTAAAATAATCAATAGTGATGTGTGATTTGTGGACAAGGTGCCTAGCTTTTACCACATCTTTTGAAGAAGAGAGTATTGTCGCATATAGTATAGTGACACCAATAACTCAAGAGAGCTTGAGATTTATATCCTTGGCTCTTAAAAATCCTCTTGCAGTCTCTTTAGCCAACCCAGCGGGTAAAAGAAACAGCAGAAGGATGTGGCACTGGAGCTGGAATTTATGCTTGGTCTTGGCAGCATCACTTCTTCCCATTTTATCATAAATTTCATGAATTACTGATTCACACATAAGCAGGGGCATGTAAGAACTTTCTGACTGGGGTGGCCTTACCCCTTTTTTCCACATAATAAAAGCTCCATGAGGAGTTCATTGACATTTGTGAAATAGATTTAAATTTATATTGATGTCTGTTTATAATGTACAGAAGCAAACAAGAACATCAGCGAGAAGATTAACACATTTTTCCTTTAAAATGCTCATAGCCTAAAACTGGTGCATAGGGAATAAATGTCAGTCAAACAGCTGAAGAAATATTTTTTTCACATTTTACGCATCAAATACTCAGAATAAATTGTACATCTGACCTTAAAAAACATAATAGAGAAAATTTTTAAACAATGTAGAAGACAAGATAAGTTTTGTCCATAGTGGGTGCACCAAAACTGACACAAAGCAAAAGTTCCTCACAGAAGCTTTAAAATTTTATTATTATGCTGCAAATTTATATGTATATTTATATTTATATGTCCTTTGAGACAAGATAATATGCTGCAACTTTTCTCAGCAAAGTATTTTTCCACAGAAGAAACTACTGGTGGCCTGTTGACCAAATAGTTAATTTCAACACAAGTCCTGTCTAACAAAGCAAATAGTCCAGTTTTTTGGTGGCTAACCACTTTTGAGGGGGGCTCATGCCACCCCGCCATACTGTCTAGACACACACCTGCAGATCCATCCAGATTATATGACAGTAAGTTTTAAACTTTGTACAGTATAATGTGTCAGAAGATTGATTAAATGCTTTTTATATTTAAATCAAATCTCTGCAGATAAAGTCAAAAGTATCACCATTTGATAAAATATAAGCATAGACCATCTGTAATTTACAGACTTAACCAAAAAGCAAAGAAGCACTTAATATGCTCCACTCCTCAACTTCCATCCTGTCTAATTGAGGACTCAGCCATTTGTTTTAACATGATTGCCTAATTGCAACAAGAGCCCCTGTTGTTCAGCTGTTAATGCACGAGTCGGAGAAGTTATTTGTTTTTCGTGTAATCAGGGTCTTAATTAATTCAAGCTCTTTGCAAAAATGCTCAGTTCTCTTGAATGGATTAAATTACAGCTCTCAGTGGGGGAGCCACATTTATAATTATGACAGAAATATTGTGGGATGCTGTGACAGTGGGGTATCACATACACCTGCACATGTTTGAAACAAAAACACACAATTTTTTTATTTATTTTTGTCTTTTCTTTTTTTGTGCTGAAAAAGAGAACAGGAGCTGACTTGCAGCAAAGTAGTCAAACTCATAGACACAGGGATGATGACTACAGCATTTTACACAATCAAAAAACATAATAGTGAAACTTTATACAAATGAAAATCAAGAAATTAAAGCTCCTGGTAGGATCTTGTGATTTGTGTTGAATTTGGGGCTACCTTGAGGACAAAGGTTTTATTTTTGTGATTTCATATCTATCTTATTAGAGTCAAATGTATAAGTTGGAAATCTGTATCGATGTTTGGGCTGAAAAGACCGTTTCTGCCTGGATTTGTTTGTCTGATACCCTGCTCCAGATGTCTAAGGCATTAAAAAATAACTTTATAGGGACAGACAATCATTTTCTGAAGGTCTTGCTTGCATTAGTTGTTCACAAAGAGGCATCAACATTAATTTGTCTTTCAGTTTAAAACTCCTTACTGTAGCTTTAACAACACTGTGTCCACTAGAGACAGGCTTTCACAGCTGCAGAGCTGACATGCTGTATCAGCGCCTTAAATTTCTCTTGTTAATTTTTTCTTGCACATATTTTCCCATTCAGTGCAAAGTGCTGACATCCTGTTAACAGTTCATTTTGTATCTCACAGATTGCTTTGAGCAATTTCCTACATCTTTATTTTTGCTGCTGTAAAGTGCTTTAAAGTCATTGTGGTTCACATCATGTTGGCTTTCTTCCTTCATCATCATCATCGTCATCATCATGAAGAGATGAGGCCTGCAGGATATAAGAAAAGAGGACATTTAGTGAAACTATAAACATAATGATCACATCAGGATGTGAGATGAACAAAAAAAAGTTACAATTTAATATCCACATCTTATTTTCTGGGATTTTTTTCATGTTTATGTGATATTTGCCAGCAGACCTCTAGCCAACAGCTTTAAGTATGCTCATACTGAGATTTATTTATTACAAGAAATACAGTTATTTCAATGCCCACACTGTGCTATGACAAACATTTATTGTTAAAGACATGGTTGAATGGTTGTGGGGAGGGGGATACGGGTTTGAGGAGAGTTATCATGGAGCACAGAGGGGAAAAGTTTGTGTGTGGGAGTTGAAAGCTTTTTTTTTAATCTGCCTCAATGACTCAGTTTTTGTAAACTGCTTCTCAAATCGTCAACCATGCCTTGAAGTTTTAAAAGGCACTGTAACAAGTTTTAACTGTTTGAAAAATAGACTGAACCTGATGGTGATGCCCCTTTATGTCCATCAAAATTAAACAATACCACCAACAACACGACTGATAAATTCCCTGTTGTCGTTTTTAATTTTCAAAACTGCTTTGAGGAAGTAGGTGTCCAGATGATTAAAAACAGGCTTAAAGAACATCCTTTTTTGCTTTCTCTATAAAAAATTTCTGTGTAGCCAATTTTCACAGTAAGTGAAATATTCTACAAAAAAAAAGAGGTTTTTCTCTGAAAACACTACTGTTAAATCAGGCAAGAGATAGATAGATAGATAGATAGATAGATAGATAGATAGATAGATAGATAGATAGATAGATAGATAGATAGATAGATAGATAGATAGATAGATAGATAGATAGATAGATAGATAGATAGATAGATAGATACTTTATTAATCCCAGAGGGAAATTCAAAAGTCCACAGGGGGCGCCAATATGAAACAAACTGAAACTTACTCACTGCAGCTTTAATATGTAGACCAAGAGTTTTTTTTGTCAAATATTTTTAAGATAATTTCTTAGTTGTTTGAAACTAAAGGTTTTGTCATCCAGTAATGGTGTGTGTATGCTTGTCCCTGCACTGAGAAATGTGTCACCTTCACTGCTGCATTAATCTTAACTACTTTTATATGGGGTTATTGTGTGCAGGTGGTGTCGTAAAGAACTTGTTTTTAATGAATAAATTAAGAAAGTTAAAGTCCAAAAGAGCTCCTAACAGGCTGAGGGTCACCTTCAAACTCTCTCCTGGTTTTGAACCCCATTTTCCCCAATTTCCTTCCTGAACTTCTCATTCTTCTCTGTACTGCCTCGTCATCATTTCATTTGAAAACTTTCTCACAGAATCTCAGGAGGACAGGGTTAAGAATATCTAAAATAACTTCCCCTGGCAGAAGGGAAGACTCCAAATGTTAATTGCTTGGTGTTCGGTGCCCAGTGGAGGAACTTTATAAGTAATGGGAAGGCAGGAAGATGGCAGGGTTTTAATAAGTGACTGCAGACACAGACTGTTTTATGGTTCATTTTGGTCCATCCTCCTGATGACTCTCAGGTACTTAAAGGTGTGAGACTGGAAACAATATGCTGGAGGAGTATTCTGGCTCAGAGAAAAAGCAGTTAAATGTCAGTCATTGCTCAATAAAATGGTGCGACAAAGTTATGTGCATTATGTTTATATAAATACCTTTGACATACTTCAATAACATTGAAGAAATTTATACATGCAAATGAAAATGAATGCACAAAGTTTGTTATATTATTTGCTCTGGATGACATGCTGATAATAAAACATTTATATAGATCCCTGAGCAACTGAGAAGCTAAAAAGTAAACAGATTAATATTGACATAAAAGATGGGCTGGGTCTATAAGGATCGAATTCAGTCCTATAAACCTCATTGAAATGTGAAATCACACTGCTAAAAAGGTATCTATGGCCATTGTTGAGGAGTGTTTGAGATAACCAACAATAAGGTTTTTCAGCATTTGTTTGTGGACATGGATTACAGGTACAGTAAGCTAAATTTAGCCCCATTTAATAAAACCAACATGTTATAAATGTGGAAAAATTCCCCAAGTCACTCTACTCCTGTCACACATTTCATGACCTGTTTACACCCATTAAAAAGGCTGCAATTTAAACGCTGCTGAAAAACCACTGAAGAGATTTGGTCATTATAATAATTTCTGTCCTCTTTTCACCCTTAAGTTAACAAATCGATCACTTTTGTAAGTCAAAAAGTGCTCTCTGACACTCATAATTAAAGCTTCTGTGAGAATCTTTCTGTTTGTGTTGATTCTGGTGCGCCCTGTGGATAAAGCAGAGGTCTGCATCTCTTTGCAGTGTCCCATACAAAGTGAGACACGCTTTAAATCTTATCAAGGGTTGCTTTTACACTATCTTATAAGAAGTGTCAGCCATAAGAAATGCCCAAAAAAGGAGGCCTTTTTGTTAGCATACAATAAATCAGGTTGACCCACACCCACCACCTACTAGCAAATGTGAACTTTAAAAACCAGTAAATAAAAACAAACAGTTATGTGGCTGACAGTCCCATTTGGTGTTATAGGTCATAAAAAGGTATTAATATCAACCTTAGTTTGTTTCATGAGTAGATAAGAGTTACTCATAGGAGCTTTAAAGCACCTGAAAAAAGTTTACTAAGTGTTTAAATGGGCATGCAAAAGTATACATAAGACCAGAGCATAAGAACCCAAACACAAAAGAGCCCGAACTACACAACCAACGTTATCATCTATAGAACCCAGGCAACACAAAGACTGAAAGCATATGGACCAGAGATTTAAGGTGAAGCAAACAATTAAGCGAGGAGGAGGCAATAAAAATGAGGTAAAAGCAATAAAAAGAATAAAGCATTAAAAGAGGGGTGAACAGAACCAAGTGAAATAAAAGCAAGACAGAGAGAGAGGCGGTAAAAGTACCTAAAAACAATAAAGCAGTAAAATAGATAAATGCTATGAAAGCAATCACAGGAAATAAAAGCAATAAAAAGTTTTTAAGACAGATAAAAGCAGATAAAAAAGATCAAATGTTGATTTTCCAAAAGTACTCCAGGCAGCTGAAAAATGGTGGAATTACTTCATTCTGTTTTATCCAAACTTAATGTTAAAATCTCAGTTCTCACTGGGAAGGATATCAAATAGTTATTAAGAATGATTTTGAATGACTTAAGTTCAATGGTTTGTTAATCAAGCAGGTAAAATTTAACAACATTTGAACACTGGCAGAGAAAATCACTTTGATAGGACATTTTCAAAAGATGCTAAAATACTTCACAGAAAAATATACATCTCTCCTTCTATACTTTATTAGTGTCAAGCAAAGAGATAAAAGAAAAACAAAGCCAATTGTAATAAGTTTCATGGGAAGGTGATTCCTTTCACGTTTTAATAATAGCCTCCATTTTAAACTTCACATAAAAGGTGAGCAGACATATTTGCATGACATTAATATCTCTGTCTTTTCACTATGTCTGCCTGAGCTTGCACCTTCTCTACATCCTAAACCTGTTATTAGTTCTTTGGCTTAAGATACACTCAAAAGAGCATGGTCTTTCAAGGTCAGGACCACAAACATGAATATTTACATTGACATTTGGTGCACAAACCACGAGGTGAAGGGAGATGGTGACAGCAGGGATCGTAAAGCAAGCGGATGTGGGGCTGCATACTGATCAGGAATGATGAGCTGTCTTGTTTGTGAGCTAACAAAAGACTTCATGACACCAGATACTATGTTACATAAGTCTGCAGATGCATCCCTGTGTTTTACTGCCCACGAGAAGGTTTACGTGGTTGTAGGGGTCCTTTTCGCTGAAAGACAGATGGAAGCACTCGTGCTAGGATTCATTAATTAGTCTGATTCTTCTTCATTCTTTTGCTCTGATCACATAACACTTAACAATGGAGACAGAAGGTCTGCAGAACATCCAATGGTCACGTTTGAGCCCACATTGCGTAGGCCAGCAGTACTTTTTACTGCACCAGCGCACATGTAATTAAATCTCCTCATAGTTACTGGTGCCCTTGACTCATCACTGAGTATGACCGAGGTGGCAATCACCAGATACATTCATAGGGGGTTGGGGACTCTTCCTGCCTCATGGTTTCAAGATCCTTTGCGTTAAATGAATTGATATAGACTCGTATATCAAGAGGAAATATCAATCTAGCAGATGGTTTCTTAAACCCTCCCCAATCCACTCAAACATAGGATGCAGGCCTCTGTAAATTCTCCCTCAGCATGCAGATTTCTTTTGTGTTGGCGTCATCAAAGAAAACTTCATTAGGAGGAAAGGCTTCTGCATAAGACTTCATTTCAGTCAGTAAGAACAAAGCTTCATATAGATCTATACTACCAAAGCTAAGAATAAAGTGCTATATCTCCTTTTTCTGTCTTCTTCATCTTCTGTACGTTTTGATTAGTGCACACAAGCAAGTAAGAGATTGATTCAGCTCCAAAATGAGGAGGGAACACAGCTGAGCCTCAAGGACACTGACGTCAACACTGACATCTGTATACACTGTACACGACAACTTTTGTTACTGATGCAGAGCCATTTCAAAACCTGTACTCTTGCAGTTCATATCATAAAAAAACAGTCTTTATAAAGGATTCAAATCCAGTTAGTAAACCGCAGTGAGCATTTTTCTATTGAAAAACTGTTCAAAAGATGGCCATGGTTGAAAAATTGTTATCAGAGTTTGTGGACATGGATTAAAAGGTGATATTTGTAGATTTGAGCAGCATTTAACAGAAAAGATTTGGTAGAAATGCAGTGTGATATTTCTAAGTGTGTGAAAATAAGCGCATAATTACCTGTTTTTAAAAAATCTTTTGTTTTTGTTAAAGCTCCTGTGAGGAACTTTTGGTTTGTGTCAGTTTTAGCGCCCCTTGTGGTCAAATCACTATCTTTTTACCTTGTCCGCTCTAATCTATGCAGTCACTTTTGACAAAACATCTAATCCTGCTAACTTTTGGGTGTCATTTTATCATTTACTGTGAATATTTCACAGGAGCGTTAACATGAATTTAGACACATCTAAACTTTTCTATCATCAAATTTGCATTTTTGAGCAGCAGTATAAATTTGTGGGCTGTTTCGAGGCAGTGAAAAAAGCTCTTTATACATCACAACTATTTTAAAGTATAGACTGTTTTTGGCTAAATGTTCCCATTAGCAGGCACGTCTTTCACACTGAACTGAAAAAGCAGCTACAGTGATTTGATCTTTTTCTTCAATGACTCATCCTCTTTTTTTTCTTATCTATTTTACAAATGCTCATTCTGTAAAGTGTGATGTAGACCTCTTCTGTCATCGTTTCAAGAGCGCTCAGAACTGCTAAACCAAACACTCTTGATTGATAGACTCCATTAATTTAATGACATCAAAGCCCAGGAGAAAGAGCATGTTTATGAGGAGTATAATCCAAACTGAACGCCACTGAAAACATCAACATTATTGTCAGATGAAAGCGCATCTCTTTTCATCTGCAGTGATGCGCTCTTTGTTTTATCATCCCACAGGACAGTGCAGGGTATCCTCACAAGATGCTAATGGTGTGTTGCCTTCTGCAGAGATCAGTCATCAATCTGTGCACGAGCTGCTGTTTCCTGTCATTATTCCTGAAAGGCAGCAGTGATGAACGGGAGGAGGGGAGAGGGTGATTAGGCCCCCAAACCTTTACCCCACATGTCTTGTCATCTTGTGTTAACATCATGGCTCATTTCAAGGTGAGGCTGCTTATCAATCATACTCCGTTCCGAGCAGTATTAATGGAAGTTCTCTTGCTTCATCAGTTGGAGGATTGATGGTTGTAGGATCTGTGCCTTTGGGGCAGATTTTTTAAAAAAGCACCATGTTTGTACCGAAGCCAAAACACTACAATGATCCATGTTTGGAGAACTAAGAAAATCTTAACTACAAAACTATAATGTTTTTGATTTAATATGAGTTACAAGTTCTCATGCAATTTAAACAGCCTTGCCCAAAATTTAATGTCAGCTAACATTACAGCGACATAGCAAACTTTATTTTTGGCTCACATCAACGTTACCCTGCTAACATGATTTTTGGCTAATGACATTGTTACGTTGTTAACACCACTTGTGGTTAGCCTCAATATTACCTAGCTGACTTTATTTTTGGCTATTATCTATGTTACTTAGCTTACTTAATTTTAGGCTAACATCAATCTTGCATGGTTAAGACTATGTATAGCTAATATCAACTTTAACTAGCTCAGATGATTTTATCAAAAGCCAATATTACCCTGGCAGCATAAGTTTTTGTTACCTGGCTAACTTTATTTTTTGGCTAATATCCATGTCACCCAGCTTACTTAATTTTAGGCCAATATCAATCTCACACGGTTAATACTATTACCTTGGCAGCATTAGTTTTTGTTACCAGGCTAATTTTATATTTTGGATTACATGTATGTTACCTGGCCATTCTGGTTTTTGGCGAACATCAACTTTCGCTAGCTAACATTCAATTTTCGCTAACATCAATGTTACCTGGTTAACATTTTTTATCCAGCTTGTATTGCTAACTTTTTAACTTTTTTGGCATTTACATTACTGAGCTAACTTTATTTTTTGGCAAATATCAACATTGCTTTGCTAACATTTCTTTTGGGGGGGTGACATTTCTGTTCCTTAGATTAACAATTGTGTAGACGAGCTTATACTACTGTCAGCTTTTCCAGTTCGCATTACTATTTGGTAACATTATTTATTCCCTGCTAACATGTCGGTTGAATATCTCATCACTAATGTTATGGCTAGTTAGAAATGTATGCCTTTACACCATGACCTGCAGAACACTACAATGATGCTGGTAGCTTTATGTGTTTGATGATAACTTAAGTGTTTGTTTAAATTGCAGCTTGTGGGCTGACAAAAATGTTGTTTTAACATCGTATATTGCCTTGTATCCCTCCTTATCCTATTGTCTTTGTAGATGCAGGAAAGCAGTAAAGTAATAACCATTTATTGAACCCTCTTTGTTTACCCCATTAATATCTGCAACACCAACATCTGAAGACTATTTGAGCTTCTTGGTCTTAAAGCAAAAATAGCTTTTATGCGGGCATTGTGAACACAGCTATCATAAAAAAACACAACCTTGGTACTTTTAAAAGAGGTAAAAGGCCATGATTGACTATGCCGTTAACAAATGTGGCTTTTGCACTTAGTGCACCAGCTAAGCAAAGTGCAGAAGGAGCTGTAAGAGAAAACAAGAGTCACCGAACTTTCTATAACCAACCCCCAAATCTGTTCACTTGTTGTTAGTACCGACCTGAGAGATGTTTGCTGCTTTATCAGTCAATATGGTAATACCAAGGTTCAGAGAGTCAAGCTCCTCAGCCCAAACTCTCCAAATTTGCAAAATGTCAGTGCATGTGGTAGGAGGTTTGCATAAATCTTGCACAGTGGGAGGAGGTGGAGATGTGCAACCAATAACATCTGGTTGCTCTGCAGGATGTTGCTCTGAATATAAATACTTGTGTCATTATACTGACAAAATATTTGACATATTTCCTGTTAGGTTTTATCTGTCTATATGACTTCTTTCCTGTTTTCATGTCTGTTTTAAAGTTTTGCATCATGTGTCTGATTTCCCAATAGCCCGTCGCTAATAATGGCTAATTAACCGATAAATTAATGAATAAATGGTATCAAGCCAAGTCAAAGCTACTAAGTGGTGTAATATGGTGGTTTTACTGTCAGATTAAAGCTTCAAAAATGGTTCCTTTGAGTCTTTTTGGTCAACTGAATTTTAAAACCTAGCACCTTGTGCAAATCTTTCACATGTACTGGCAAAAAAGGAAAAATGGCTGTATAATTAGACAGATAATGACCAAACAATGTTGTGATAAGATCACTGCATGGCAGGAGAGCCTGGTGGTCAAAGCGGTAATGACCCAGAACAGGATATTTGAGGTCACATGAAGTGGTAAGCCCTCACAGGAAGAGAGCTGCAGTTTGTGGGTATATAAAATTAGATTTATGAGAAATTTATGACCAGGGCTTTTACCAAGAAACATGTCCACAATACTCTATTCATAGGATATGCAGTGTGTTTGCATGTCTCTGCTGTCAAGGTGAGCATTGAATCCAAGCTAAACACTCAATACAACAGGGAACTTTTAAAGATTGGATTTTAATCTTCATCTTTCACAGTTGTAGAATTAGACAAGTTTCTTAATTCCTTTCTGTGATGTAACTCTAAATATTCTTGTCTGATGTGATTTGATGTAAAGCCGCAGTATTACGCTGTCATTTCTCATGGCTCAACATATTAGACACTGTGTGACACTGACCTCTGCAGGACAATGACGGTACAGTAAATGCGGCAAGACAGACACTTTTTCAGTTTTCTTAGTTTGCCTGTTCGTTTGAACTATTTTGCATTTGATTTGCACCATTTTAGAACAACACAGTTTTACAGTTAATATCTGACAGCCTTTGCCTGTATTCCTAAAAAAGATGTATGTTGTTAATAGAATTTAAGATGCTGCTGGTTTTGGCTGCTACTGTTAAGCTGTACCGATTAAAAACTCCTCTAAACTAATTCAAGCCCATGTGTTTGGAAAAAGTATACTGAGCTCACTGATAACACAATCAATCACTGTTACAGGCTGCTCTGATGATACAAGTATAATTTATCGTAAACATTAGTTTTGCAAGACATGTTGGATAACAATCAGTATAATGATAAACTTAACCTTCTTTCAGAGTATTTCCTAACAGCAAGTGGCCTCGTAGGTTATTTTAAGTGACACAGAAATTTTCAAATAAATTCCTGCTCCACTGTATCATATGAGGTTGCTCTAGCTTGTGTGGCATTTTAAGAATGCTTACTCACACTTCCTGTTTCCTGTCCATCCAGGAAGTGGCAGGGTTTAACCCCTGTCCGCCTCTGCCATTCCACTCTCTTATCTTTCCAAGCCCCCCCATGGACCAGTTAGGGAGAGGATCAAAACCAGTGTAATTAAGTTCAGTTGATGCTTTTAAGGTTTCCTGTAGCATACTGCTGTCCCACATAATCACAACTTTCACCACACTGAGTTTGTATTGCAGTTAACTGTTGGCTTGGTGAATTTATCTCACAAATTCAAATTTTAAGCCACCCATAAGTTCTTATATATGTATCTGCTTTCTTGCTAATGAAACTGCTCTTAAGGGCCTGTGTCCACTAACAGTTATGCACCCACACACTAGATTTTGGATCCCTTCTCACCAATACTTAATATTACTAAGTTCCAAACGTATTTACAAGTATTTACAGTATTTACAAACCCCTTCGTAGGAACCATTTATTCAGTTTTAAATATCTCTATATGCCTCTACAAAAAATATTAAAGCACTTGATAGAAACATCATAGCATAGCATTAGCAGCAGCTCTAGAAACGGAAATTGTACCATGAGAAAGAATTTTTTTTTCTTATGTAACAGACTTCCACAATAGTTGGAAACGAGTTAATAGCAGAGGTGCCGCTTATTGATTGATTTCGATTGGGCGCTAATGCACATGTGACACCAACAGCATTTTAAAAGTCTTCAATAGTAAGCAGAGCGACAAAAGTCAGCTAATGTGAGGGCCTTTTTTTGCACTTGAGATGTTGGGTGCTGAAAACCTGGTTTAGAAATTTGGGCTGTGAGCATGACATCAGCTGTTAGCAGACACAGGCCCTTATCCTTTCTTCTTATATAACATGTTCTACTCTCTAACATTACTCTGATACACATATTAGAAATGTCATTGAGCAAACAAAGTGTTAATGATAATTTATGCAGAGTGTATAAAAAAATGACCAACTGAAAGAATAAAAATACATGAAAAACTGGTTGTGGTAGCTGAACCTTGCTATAAAATGCATGTGAAAATATTTATGGCACTGCAATCAAAACCAGCTGGACTGAGCTTTATACAAAAAGCCAAGATGTTAGTAACAATTATTTTTATGTATTTGTATGTATTTTTTTCTATTCAAAAAGCCTCTGTATTCATTTGCTGAATGTATAAAAGTGCAAAATATTGTGCATGTGATCTCAGGCTGCTCGTTTCAATACCTAGCAAAAAACAAAAAAAAAAAAAACTCTGTAAACTTCCCCCTGTCCAAAGTCTTTACATTTCAGCATGTACTATAATAACATTTCTGAGTTCCTCATATGCATTTTATACTGCATAGTCTTTATGATGTACCCTAATATTCCATGGTTGCTGCTGCTGCAGATGTGAAATTAACCTTTTTGGTTAAAGATTTCCTGCTGCATCTTATTTATTTAAAGATGAACTCCATTAAAGTCATAAATATCCTTTGCATTCCTTCAGAGAAGGTGTAAAAAGTGTCCATTTCAAATATACTAAGTGCATTATAGAGGAACTGAATCGGTTACAAAGAAGGGTATTTGATTTGTCCTCCTCTTTCATTTGAGTCTCACATTTCTCAATATCATCAGGGAACTTTTGCTTTAATCACGGCTGCATCTCATATTGTCCCTCTGTGGCGATGTAGAAGTCATTGAGAGTGTTCTGCAGGAACTCAAAGGTGGGACGGTCCTCAGGTTTCTGCTTCCAGCACATCATCATAATGTCAAAGAGTTCCTCGGGGCAGTTGTCAGGACACGGCATCCTATACAACCTGTCCAGACACCTGATCACCTCTGGGTTTGTCATACCTGATCAGGGGAAAATGCAGTCAACATAAGATTGAGCACATTTATTGTCTCATATATAAGTGATGTCTTTTTCTCTTAGTCCGTGTACCTGGGTAGGGAACTCTTCCATAAGTGACTATCTCTGTCAGCAGGATCCCAAAAGACCACACGTCTGATTTGATGCTAAAGGTGCCAAAGTTGATGGCCTCTGGAGCGGTCCATTTGATGGGAAATTTGGCCCCTAGTTGTCACAAAAAGGGTGAGAAAAGCGGTGGAAAATAGATAACAGTGAGTTGTGTTTTCTACTGGGTGGTAACAACTGAAAATCTGTAGGCGTGTTCTTGAGAATTTGTTAATTCCTCTTTTCGTTGTGTGATATGACAGCGTACATCCTGAGATGAGACAGAGTTGATTAGCTGATTAGAATAAACGACAGCTCTGCACTCTCTTCAGCAGCCCTTGTTGTTTTGTCTCTTTTGATGCAAATATTGAATTTTCAAGCTTGTTATTTACCTAATTTAGCCGAAAAATCAGATCTCTCTGACTCATTTCTATCAAAGTTTAAAAAAGTGTTTGGAGATGATGCACCTCTGGTTTTAGAATAGAAACGCTGCATTGAGAGTACAGTTCTCAGCACATTTGAATATTTTTCCTATAAAAACAGCTGCAGATAATGAATGGAGGTTGTTTTATAGGCTGATTGAAGTGCTTTTGGACATCTTCAGGAAAAAGGATGCATGTTTGAGCTTTAGCCTTAGATGCTGTTCCATTTCTTAGAGATAGGACCTCCAAAGTTGTTTGATTGTTTCCAGCAGTTGCACTTCCGACATGAATCTCCCTTTGCCAAGAGAGTGCTGACATTACAGAATGGTGATGTACTCTGGAGTCAATGTTGGCTCAGAAATTATCTTAATACCTCACTTTCCTTCTGTGTGAACCAAAACAACAAGGAGCCACCATGGAGTTTGGGCTAATTTGGCAATTCAAGCACATGTTCTCATGCCACCAGCTAAAAAATTAGGAATTTAACATTAAGTACAGCAGTTTACCATTCACAGTGTTCAATGTAGCAATGCCAAATTGAACTGAATTTAAACTGGATTGAATTGTCCTTGACATGAAGCATCTCTTTATCTAGGAAGTTCAAAAACACGTACAAATATTTGATAGAAGTATGCAGGGCGAGCTTGTGGTTTGAGTTTGTGATTTGTCGTCATCGGAACCCAGCCTACGCATGATCGCTGCATCGCTTTGATTAAAAGGTTATTTTGTTCTTAATTTAGCAGCGCCACACTGCTATTTATATTTGTCATTCTTGTGATATGTGATTTTTAATAGTGCGTATGAAACAGTGGAAAGCTTGAGCTACACTGTTTCTATTACGACATCTCTATAAATCTCTAAGACATAACTACTTCACAAGTCGGTTACTATTTTTTTTAACTGGGCAACTTTTAACGCTAAACGTGAAATTAATTTTTCCGATTGGATATCATGAAGATGGGCTTCATGACCTATAGTGGTTATTTACTGGGAAGGTGAAAACATTTAGAGCTCTACCAACTGGCTGACTAACAGATAAGCCATCTGTGTACTGTCAGTTGTCTGAATTCACTTCTTATAGGTAACTTTTGACTGAGTAACTCATAAATATGCAGCAGTTTTGACCTAAAGGTTGCTAGTGAAGGGCAACAACTTCCCCCTTTAAAGATGAAGACACAATTTGCTTTCTTTCAGCAAATGTAGGTTTGGTGAAGGGTTGCAGCCATGCATGTAGTTATTGCTCATACTGCACCTTCATGAGCTGTGTATTCTGACTCGATGATCCTGGCCAGGCCGAAGTCTGCTACCTTACAGTGCAGGGTTTCATTGACCAGAATGTTGGCTGCACGCAGGTCTCTGTGGATGTAGTTGTTCTTCTCAATGTACGCCATGCCCTCAGCTATCTGTGAGAGTGGAAGGAAGGAAAGAGATTATACGTAAGAAAATTAGGCGATTAACTTTTAAGTTCTTTGATATACTTGGAAGTTTGTTACATAAAGCCGAATGAAACCACAGAATGATTTGGAAATGAGCAGACACGCTGAATATGTTTGTTTCCTCTGTTTGTGTGTACAGAACTCTCTGTAGAGCATATGCAAATGTGCAGCTGCAGTCTGGGTGTAAACTCCTCTTTTTATGTATGATAATAGCAGCACATCGGCTTTAACCCGGTTGTGCCAACCCTCAGGAAGTGAAAAAGCTTTTTTTGGAGAGGAAAGAGTGGTAGGGGGAGCTTGCTGTGGATGGAAAATTGCACGACTTCCTGTCCGGATGTTAATAATTGACGTAGGGCGAGGTTTTCAAACCAGACAAGCACAAACTCCACCACAAGAACCACACAGCTACTGCGAACAGTTTTCACATGATGCCTGGTGTCAAAGCACATACAATAACACACATTCTCAGTGCTTGCCAGTGTAGAGCAGATAGCTGGGGTGTAAAAATAGACTATAAACAGACTCTGAGGTTAGTTCGAAGGCAGGGGCTTGTGTTTGTGGCAGAGGATGCAGAAATCTGTGAATTAATGTGCTGCATTATTAACGCTTCTTCTATCAGCAATAAAGTGTTCTTTTCTGTGAATTCATAGAGATGATGTTGTAGAAGTCCGTTAGATTTAATTCCATCATTCCCTACCTGTGCTGACATGTCGATCAGTTTCTTCAGCTTCAGTTTCCTCCCCTCATCTGACTTTAGAAAGTCCAGCAGACTCCCTGTAAAAGAGAAGTACAACTGTGTCATCATGAGAAATGAAACACGGTTTTCTCTGGAATTTAAGTGCCCGAGAAACTTCTTAGAGTTCTTGCAGCAAGTGGACATAAAACAGCAGCTTTGTCTGGCACCTGCAAACTGGGTGTGATGCTCTTGCAATATTGATGTTGCAGCTACAAGCCTTAAACTCACACCTTCAAAAAAAAAAATTGAACACAAGCCTTCATGTACAGAGGAGTCTTAAAAAAACTCATAAAGTGTCTAAGTGGGCAGTATTTGTGATCACAGACAATCAGAGTTTGATCAGTGGGTGCATTAATACAATCTATGCATGCAACTTAAGTGCAATATTATTACATGAAATCTTCTGTGTGCAATAGTCTAGTACAAATCTGTCAGTTAATGCAAATTTTGTGCAAAAGTGAGCATTCACACCTGCTCTGTAGTATTTTAACACTCTGGCTTTTTACCTTTTGCCTTTGCACCTTAAACACCTAATCCACTTCAGCTCTGACCCCAACTTTATCTCTGGTCTGTCCTGAGTGTAGTTTTGCAGCCACAATCTGGCACAATTTCGTACCCATATTCAACAACAACAACAAAATCATTTATCAGAAGTAGGGCCTTATATTTTGTCATTTTTCAGGCAAAAATTATTTTTAATTCAGAGATATACTTGCTGTTGACCACAAATACTGTATGTGACTGTGTGGCAGCGGCTACATTTTACTTTGATGCCTTTGCTGCGCACTACAGTAACCACTGCTTCAGACATTAATGTGATGCAAACACATGATGTATTATGTATATGAGCAGCAGAGCTCATGTAGAGGCAGAACACATGCGACAGAGGAACAAGATTACGAATTAACTTCACAATTGCTGTACAAACTCGCCACTTTGCCATCAGGCTTGATTTAGACTTAGCAGCCTTACATGCCCTCAGTGTCTCTGCAGCTGCTTTTCCTGCCTTGCTCTCACCATTAACACGAACATAACTGTAAGTTTTGCACCACACACTCGGTAGATAAGACCCACTCTGATGAAAAACATGTTTTTCTTGTTGTTTACATGTTCATATGGACTTTTTCTGATGCTACAGGACATATCATGAGAAAAATAAGTGCAAAGTTGCATTTCTGAGTATTTCTTCATTCAAATCGCTGTGAACCTCTGGCAGACCCAAACGGTAGGTTCAGACACAGTGAGATTTCCTATGTAACAAATCCAAGCTCCATCCCAGGAGTCCCACTATGCAGGCCAGACTCGGAAAAGTAGAGAGGGCGACCGCAGAACAAGCACGTGCGTTAGTGGGTTGCAATGCCCGTAAAAAAGCTAATTATGATATTAACTTTCATCATGTCCTCAAAGACAATAATGCCTGATTAGTGTCTCCTATGTTACCTGCCACTTCTACTCCACCGGCAATGTTAGGCTGCAAGCTAGCGTGAAGAGCAGTGTGCAGAACAGCGCTGTCTCCACCCACGACTCAGAGGCAAATTGCTCATGAGCTCCCACTGAGCAATGGACAGCTTTTCAGTATAGTTTTTTTATTTGACCTAATTTCAACCATCTAGATTCTGTATATTTTTAGATGGAGTTTAGACGTTGCACTTTAACCCATTATTCATTAACTATTTATTTAAAAAAGCAACTATGAGTTGCATAACTGACCTCCAAGTACTTAACCAAAATAGTTATGATAGCCAATGAGCAATATACAGTGTAGTATAGATATAGCCCAGAATTAGATCTAGTCTAAACTTAGTCTAAATTTAGACGTCTTAAAAAACTTTCATTTTTAGACCTGTGGTAGCTTGATTTTAGACCAGTCGTCTAGGCTGCATTTAGACGTCTATTAGACCTCTTTTAGACCAAAAAAAAAATGCTCAGTGGGCTACTGGAGCTCTGCAGAAGAAAAGCCCTTCAAGATGACACAGGTAATGTGATTTGGGCAATTTAAGACCACTGAGAACACTTTTAAGTAGTAAAAAAAACAACAAAAAAAAAAACCCATCCGAGTGGAACTTTAAACAAAGCCAGAGCTTTATATGGTGTGCTCTCTTGAGGTATCCTTCAACAACACACTAAGCGCACAGTCAAATATATTCACAACTACACCTGTGATGATCTGGACGCAGGATGTGCAAACTAAAGGATACACAGGCAGCATAACTCCTTCTCCTTCATACATGTAACTCTTCTCACCGTTGACCATGAACTCAGTGACGATGAGGATGGGCTGTTTTGTGACCACAGCATGGAGGCGCACCAGGCGGTCGTGCTGCAGCTTCTTCATCAGGTTGGCCTCCTGGAGAAAGGCCTCAGGTTCCATCGTTCCCTCCTTCAAGGTCTTGATTGCGACTTTCTGGTTGTTTTTGTAGTAACCTGCAGCAGGGATTCAAAGAAGGGGTTTGACTCTCTCTGTTATCAGTTACTGTGGCTTAAAAAATGACATTTAAAGCAAGGAAAATGGTGAGTTTTCTCGTACCCATCCACACTTCTCCAAACTGTCCAGCCCCTAGCTTCTTCACCATTTTCAGGGTCTCTCTGGGAATCTCCCATTCATCTTGTGCCCACGGCTGCTGGGGGGCTGTGAGCTTACAGGGGGCATACAGACGCTGACATAAACCATCTGCTGTCCCTGCGCACAAACATCACACATGCACACTTAATCCACAGTATTTCTCAGCTGTTTTCAAGTTCAGCAGCCGATGAATGTGTCCACTTAAATCTGCGTATGCTCGCTCTCTTTGTATCTTCTGAGTTGCTGTGCACTTTAGCAGCCATTTTAAGAGATCTGACCTTATCTTGTGGTGGAGTTACTGGAGGGGAAAGACTATCTCTCATCACACACAGGAAATGCACAGTGCACCACAGAGGGCTGACTTTTTACTTTTTATTTAGTGCTCGTGTAGACGTCTTTTAATACATAGCAGGTAACAAATCTGATTAAAATTTTCTTTAATTAGAAAACATTTGAAAATGCGGTCCAGATTTTATTTCAATTATGTAATTTCATAAGAAAAGTCACAGGGTTTTGTGAATAATTAAAATGGTCATAAGCACTATGAAAACTCAAATTTAACAAAGTGTGTTTCCCTAGTTTCAGGTCAAAGAACCAAAATACTCTTGATCAATCATGTGCTTAATTTTTTACTTATATTATAATGAAATAAGATTTCATACCTGAACTTGTCATTCAGTGTGGTTTTGCATAAAGTGCAATACGTTATTTTTAAGTACAATTTCGACAAATATACACTGTCAGATTTGTGTTTCCGTAGTGTGGCTTGTATGTGTCACTCACGGCTGTAGTATTTGACCAAGTCCTGTAGGGATGAGAATGTGTTGGAGGGCGAGATGTAATATCCACCTTTGTCCAGACAGCGGATCTTGTAGTGTTTAACTACATCACCTTGTTCTGGTGTATTATCTCTGATCGACAGAGAGAAAGACCCTGAGAGGGAAACAGAGAGATGCATTAAGGCTCAGAAAATAGTTGAAAAGTTTCGCTTATTTGTTCTTGTGAGATGCACTTCAGCTAGAATATCAAAACACGTTGTTAAATCACATACGATAGACTGATAGTGTGTGCTCACCCTTAGACGTTTCACTTTCCCGGACAAGAAAGGCACCTGGTTTGTTCCCTGGTGCTAAAAGCAACCGTTCAGTCTCTCTTCTGCTCAAGTCTTTAAAAAACCACCTGCAGAGGAAAGACCCCAGAAACACTGAATGGTAGTGCTATGTTACTGATGATTGTAATAGTACTTTTATTTAAAAAATATAAATATACAAAAATAGAGGGCCTATTTAAGCTTTAATTTTGATCAAATTCAAGTGTCATTGCAAAATACAGTTTAAACCTTAATCTGCTGTCACCAGTAGTCTGATAATCCAACAAGATATAACATATATTATAATAAATATTTGCATTATAACAGCTTTAAACTGTGCAATAAGTTTTCAGAAGCCTTACAAAGGAAAAAAAAAGGGTAAATAACTGCAAATGCTGCAGCCTATAGGGGTCAACTGTAAATTCAGAAAAATACAGCATTTTACAATCACATATTATTATCATTATTATTGTTATTATTATGATTCTAAAATATTACATAGTTTAGGATAAATAACAATAGGTGGGCTGCAAATTTGAACATAAATTACTGCAAACAGTACTGCCAGGACAGGATGTTACTGTTCATTTAGATTTTAGTTGTTTTCAGTAAAATATATTTTTATATGGACGTAAAGCTTCTATAAGGAGTTTTTATTTATCTATTTTTTTATTTTATTTTTTAATGATATGGAGGAGCAAAGAAGACTATCAGCAACTAGACTAACAATTTTTATATTGTAAAAATAAGATCCTGAAATTAGTGTGAGGTGGTAGGTACCAGCTGGGCAGTAGCAGAAACAGTAATGTTTTACAGTAATTTACAATAAATGACAGGCGTGATTATCAAAAGTCAGTAGGATAAGACTTCTTCATAAGACGGCTCTATTTAAGCATGTAACAAAGGCAAAGACTGTTTTGTCCGCAGGAGAGGCCAAAACTGACAAAGACATACAGCTCCTCACAGGCGCTTTAATAGTCCATAAAATGTTACCACTCTTGTCTGACAGTGTGTGTGAAATTGTCTCTTACTTCTCCACCTCCAGTGTGTCTGCTCGAGCGACATAATTGGAGGGTATGAAGCCCTCCTGTCCAGTCAACAACGATTGAGCCACCCACCATTCTCCGTTTCTACATGCAGACAAACATGGCAGAAGATTTATTTGGGTATTCAGTAGCTGGATTCATGTCGTGTTCAGCTGAGGCTACTCACTCTTGTAAAACCCTGAGTTTGTCTCCCTTTTTGAAAGGCAGATCACTGTCGTTTGTCGCTTTGAAGTCATGCAGCGCCACAAACAAAACTTCATCTAGAAGCAAGCAGAGCACACAGTTAGCCTTAAAAAGCCTGTGCTGGGAACAATTTAGTTAAATTGACTGTAAATAGACCTCATCTTAGATTTCATCCACTTTTAATCTTGTATTTAGCTGCTATTCCGGACATTCAAGCTAATATATATAAAACAAAGGGTCACTCAAAGTACAGCCTCCCAATTTCCCCCTTTTCATTTATTTTAAAGTTTCTATTCTGATTAAGTGACATGACAACTTTCTTTTCGTGTATAATCTCACTGTCTACCCAGAAAAAAAAAAAAAAGAACAGAGGAATTACAACTTAGATTTGAATCGCTAAGTGAAGCCTCATCTCACTGCTGCTGATGTCTCTCTACCACAGCCGCTGACCACATATGAACACCCTTTTGTACCCAACAGAAAGTTTGCAGCATCCATTGAGTTCAGTAATTACCGTTTTCCAAATATGCGTTTCCACTTCGCCCCTGAAGAGGAGAAAATGAAGTTTTAATTAGTCGTTTTTTTACTCAAGCAAACCATTTATGAGCTTTTTGTTTTAAAGCTCATGTAAGGAGTTTTTTACTAGTAGTTCAGCAGATTGCATTAACACTGATGCCTCATTCTGACCTCAAAAAAACAAACAAACACCATCAGTGTTTGCATCAGCAGTGAAATGATAGTAAACTACTTGAATTTCCAGTGACATTCAATGCAGCTCTTTTCTTACTGATGTCTACTTACGATGTGGTTGGACAGCTGGAGGGCCTGAGAGTTGTGTTTTCCTTTGTGGAGCTTTTCATTCTCTTGTTTCTGGCCACTGCAAGCACAGCCCATCCTGTGAATGTACGGTGAAACATCTTATAGTTCAAGTCCATGCTATTGACAACATTTTTATGTCAAACGTTACTTTATATTTAATTTTATATCAAATATCACAGCTCATACTTCCTTTTAAAAGCCTCATGCAACCACAGAGTGTTATTAAATTGTTCTTACCTGATGAGCTTTATTCAAACCCCTCAGTCTCCGCTCCTCCCGCTGCACAGTCTGCTCTTTGAATTCATGCCAGAGGCTAAAAATAAAATAAATTAAAAGAGTAAAAAAATCACTTACGATGTGCCACACTGCCTCCTGAGAGTCTCTTTCTAGTTTTACTTCATGGTTGCGATTGTCACAAACCCATCCACATAAGAGGAAGTGGAAAATGTGCTTTCATGTTTTATTTGCACATTTAGTTAAGATATAACCAAAGTGCGAAAAAAAGGAAAGGGCTAAAAACAACTATTAATATGCAGCAGCAGCAGAAATCTCTCAGCGTGAACACATATTTTTATTCACGATGCACTGATTATGTTTGAGTGTTTCTAAGTATAATCTGTGAAACTGTTTTATTATTAACGGTGTGTGTTAAATCTCTTTAAAAAAAGATGAAATAAATGAGTAAGTCAAAACTTTTAGAGCAAGTTTATGCAACATTCTAGTGAATTTGCATTAAATATTTAGCATATAAGTTTAAGTTTGTAGTTGAATGAAATTGAGCAATTAAAATTATCATTACCCTTACAGTTAAGATGTCCTACATCCAAAAATTTCACCTTTGAGAGACTAAGACTCAAAAGTTTTTGTCTTGAGTTTGTTCATTTTTAGCGCATTTGATAAATTTTGATACCAACAAGTTTTCAGCCAGCAGTGTAACAAATGTCAGCTCTGGCAAAATAACAAATACTGATAATATTGATATAATATCAACGATTTTACAACTTTAATTTCCAATGAAAGAAGTTCATCAGCGTCTAAGTACAACCATAGTATACGTATGACAAGATGCACCCAAAAAGCTAAAAAGCAGAGACAAACTTTTGAGGAATCTTTCTTTTTTAAATATATATATATTTTTTTGTTTTACGGGTCGAAATTAAGCTAAATTGGAAATCGGTTAATTTTGACTGATGTTCACGATCTCTACATCACCACTTTGAATGTATTTTTCCTGTCAGTGCTTCAAATGTTATTTTTATATTGTCTCAAAAATATTCTAATATTAAATTTTGTAGTTTGGCTCAAACATCTGTATGAACGTCTTGTTAAAGCATGGTCAGTGTCACCATACCATTGATGCAAATACATATGAGTAACTATACAGCTTCAATAGAGGCCCTATATTACTCTAGTACCTTTAAAATGATTACAGTCCGCCTTTTAAATGGTGTTAAACATGATTCTATTAGTAGTGTTTAGTATGAAATTTAACAGCATTTTACCTTCACTCGTCCCCCAGGCTTGTGTCTTAAGAGGTCCCCCAGATGCCAAATGTTTCTATTTCCTGATTGTAAAGCAACAGCTTGTCAGTGGGTCACTCTCACTCACTCTCTCTCTCTTTATTTCTCACACACTCATTTTGTTTCTGAAAGTCTCTCTCACTCTGTTTTCTTTTCCCTCTCTCTCTCTCTCTCTCTCTCTCTCTCTCTCACACACACACACACACACTTTCTTGGTGAAGACCACAGCTTCCCCTGAGGGGCTTGCTGCAGTTTACTGTAAAAGATAACAGTTTGTCTGTTTATTTCTGGTCCTCTGTTGCCTCTGTGGTAATTGTTCTAGACCAGCGGTAACAAGATCATTTCCACTGCTGGTTAGCATGATTGTTTTTACCTTTAACTGTTTAAAGAATTAAGTTGGTTTGTGCGAAATATCTTAAGTCTTTAGAAAACATATGAATCACAAACAAAGTCAAAAGCACAACTCTGAATAAAAAGTGATGTGGCATTATTAAACACAACTGATGTGAATATTAAATGTGATCTACAGTGCACTGAAGTGTAATCACTGTACAGTTTGTTTGTAAGTTACAGTCACTGAGTTTCAGTGTGGCTGAGTGAGGGGTTCTCAAAAGTGATCAGAGGTTTCCATGACATACTTCTCAGTTCCTCCGGTGGTCTGAGCCACCCTGTTGATGTTGCTGCTGATGACATGCATGGACAACTTGCAGTTCACATTCTTGCCACAGTGTGGTACCACTAGTCAGTCCACCTTGTGAAACTTCAGAACCTAAGCAAAGTATTTGCAGACAAGCTCAAAGGATGTCTGGAAATATTCCTTAAAAATGTCAAATTATACTCTAACATGTTTAAATTCATGTTTTTCCATGACATTGTCTTGAATTTCCACCTTTTTTTCTCACCATCAATCCTTTAAACTGGCCTTTACTTATTTTACATTTTATTATCAGGTAACCAGCTTGATGAACACGGTATAAGAGATACAGATATGACATTCAGTCAAAGTATACATAGTTAAGTACCGAATTATACCTGAAATTGATGTGAAAAAATCAATGCTGATATCATGACAGTGGCAGTCAACTGAACCAAATTTAAGCCTGGAAACTATCTACAAGGTGGAGCTGAGACACTATTATTGAAAATGATACTATGTAAGTAGTTTGGTTGTGTAAAAAGAATGCTTTGGCTCTTTCACTTTGCATAGTGGTAATGCATCATAACAAACACTAATCAAGATTGATATATTGTTGTCTATACTAATGATGATTTTTATACAAAGTGGCTATTCCTCTTTTTTTTAACCATCCTGCACAATTTTTTCCCCAATTTGAGCTGTAGTTTTACCAAAAAAACAGTTTGAGATAAATATGTTGATTTGACCAAATTTAATAGTAGAATTAGAGTTAAGTGTGTTCACAGTCTTTGCAGTGATTCAGGATTCATATTTTTTTTATTGAGTCCATTTTCACCTTTTCTATGATATGTTGGTTTGGTAATCTCAGCATGTCAAATAAGAATAAGCTGAGGAACACTGTGAAACTTTGCCAAAAAAACTACTGGTATGAGTCTTAATGATCTTGACTCTGTTTTTAAATCCAGAGTCACTCTGAGGGCAAAGACCATTGTGGCAAATCCTCTCCATCTTCTCCATACAAAATTTCAGCTTCTCCTGTCTAAGAGAAGGTTCACTTTCACTTGAAAGGCCAAATCAAACAGGTACCTTAAATCCTTTGTCCCAACAGCCATTGTTTTTTTGAATAAGCTGTAGGTGAGCTTGATGGGAACAATGCACCCGTGCGGAGCCAGTCCAAGCCTCAATGGGGCCCTAAGCATATTTGATTTTGGGGCCCTCTATTTCTGCCAATAATATTGATTGTTGATCATTCACACGCCTACTACAGTATAAATTTAATGCACCTGACATGTCTTTACACATTTAAAGGGATGGCTTAGGTAATAACATAAACAATGCCAATGCAACCATACAAATAATATCAATGAATGACTGATGACTGATATTCAGGGTGCCACATATGGTTTTTAATTTCTAAATGTAACACATTCAGCAACAAGATTTTATCATGCAGAAAGCATTACTCACACATGCTTATATGTGTGAGTATATATATATATATATAGTACAGGCCAAAAGTTTGGACACACCTTCTCATTCAATGCATTTTACTTTATTTTCATTTTTACAATTATATATATTTGATTCATGCAGAAAGCATGAATGAACACATGTGGAATCATGTGCAAAAGAAAGTGTGAAATAACTGAAAACATATTTTATATATTTAGATTTCTCAAATATGCCGCCCTTTGCTTTTTTGATAGCGCTGCAAACTTTAGCTGTTCTCTCAATGAGCTACATGAGGTAGTCACCTGAAATGGTTTTTACTTCACAGGAGTGCATGAAGTAACCCTGACAAGGTACTTCTGTCATCAAGAGCAAAGAGTGGCTATTTTAAAGAAACTAGAATATAAAACATGTTTTCGGTTATTTCACACTTTTTTTATAAGCACAAAATTCTACATGTGTTCATTCATAGTTTTAATGCCTTAAGTGATAATCTACAATGTAAATAGTCATATAAAAAAATAAAGAAAAGACATTGAATATGTGTCCATATATATATATATATATATATATATATATATATATATATATACTGGCCACGGGGCCCTAAGCAGGCATTTAGTTCGCTTATGCCTTGGGCTCTGCACCCGTGAAATTGTGCTGACAGTGTATTTACATGTATTTATTTGTATTGTTTCTGCTGTATGCTTTCTTTCTGTGATGTCAGAATTGTAAAAGTGTGTGCTTTTAACTTATGTTGCAAACCAAATTGCCATTAGGGGACATTAAAGATTTTCGAATCAAATCACATCCCTATATACTGTATGTTCACTGTCAGTGGCTGAGATTACTGTCCTCTGCTGTGTACTGTCTTACTGCTGTTCTGTGATATTCACACTAGAGGGCACAGTAGGACATGTTTTCAACCTTTTTCTCTGTCCCTATGTTCATCCACTGACATACAGTACAAACAATCTTACTTGAGAAATCATCAGGGGAGAACCCTCACTTACGGAGATACCTGGTCAATAAATGCACTCAAAGCATAATAAGAAGTGGATGATTGTCTAGTAAAAAGCTATTAAAAAGACTGAACAGGGATATTCTCCAACCTAAAGGTTAAGACATTAAAAAGGTAAAACAAAACTAGATGAAGTGCTTAAATATAATGGTAAGATGATAATTAAATACAGGTGACAAAGGCTATTCCATATGTTTGATTGAAGGGTAATAATTTTCTAAAATTCACAGACTTCATGCTGATTCAGTTTTCTGGAGTCAGGTGCAGCATGCCACAGTAACAAGATGATCTGAAAACACACCACTTCTATAAATAGACAGCCCTTACAGTGACCTTGAAAATAAAGAAACCATTCAGTTGAACTTTGGGGGATTTCTCTGACGTAATGCTTGTATATCTGGTGCAGAGGGGCAGCAAGCGGATGTGAATACAGATGCAAAGACAGTCACACTGACATAGAAAAAAACATGCAAGCTGATGCGCGGTCAATCTATCAAAGAGTAACAATGCTCAGATTTTTCACACCATACAGCACAGCTAACCAGCTCTTTCCTATTCTCACAGCACAATCGGCTGAGAAGGGAATTCACCTCTCTTCTTCAATGATGGGAACAATAAACACAAAAACAATGTGTCCTTGAGTTATCTCGCAGTTCTTATGACCCTTTTGTTCCTGGTTTGCCTGCTAAATCATGATTAAATGATATAAAAATGAATCAAAGTTGCTGGTGAGGAAGGTGTCATTCAGAGTGTGTAGTAAGCTGTAAGTGTGGGGAACAATAAATCTTACAGCACCGGAAGTGTTTGTTTCCTATGGGGGGCTTTATACAACACGCAACGTGGGGATATTACTCTCCGGGCAACACTTCACAGGTTTTTGTTTGGACCACCTGTGCTGTGTGTGGGGACTGTGCTGTGCTGTAGTTCTCTGAAGGAACAAGCACACTTCACACACACACAAACACAAACACACACAGAGGCTGCAGGTGCATGGTGAGTGTTATTGAGTGCGTCCTGGTTACTAACTGCTGTTTCTCTTTATCCTCTCTTCTCCTGGTTTTCCATCAGCCTCTTGTTTTCTTTCCAGGGCTCGGCGGATGCTTGTGTACAGCTCTGTTGGGGTCCCCAGACATTGCATCCTGCCTGCATGAGGGTCATAAGTGGCCCCACAGGATAACCTGAACAACGGTGGGAAAGACGGGGAGCGTGGGTCTCCTTTAGCAGCGCAGTCCTGACCACCTCTGTGACATGCTGCCAATGAGCTCTTTGAACTTCCTTTATCAACCTGAGAGTGCACGATATCCAGCCTTCTGAGTCTAACCGGACATTCGCTTTTTAAAATACAGATTATATGTGTGATATAAGCATGAAACTATCCTTCTTGTGCTTTAAATTCATCATATCTCTGATGTACCCAATCACACTCACACATGTTCCTCAATTTTTCGCCCCCCTCTCCATCATAAGAGGCCCCCTGTTTGACTTCCCGTCTGTGTGGGAACCATATCTGTCCCCCGTCACACATGGTGTAAAAGACGGTCTCGTTCCTGCATTCGCTTTAAAAGACAGAGTGATTGTCAATAAACAAGGAACAATTGAAGCCCCCATTCATTCATTCAGCCGGCACTTGTGCTGCTCCCCTGGGATGCTCTGGAGTTTTGCGAGAGCTTCCTTTTCATTCCAGCCATAAGACATCAGACAAACTGTAAACTGAATTATCACATCTTTTTAATTCTAAATATATTGTAGTGTCACGTCAGCAAGGTTTTGGTACCTTTAGTGCCAAAATCTACACTTTTACCACTTTTTAATGTATCAGGGAGTTTGTCTGTGCAGCTGCTCTAAAGGCAAGTTGCTCTGAGGTAAACATGGCTGCGGGAAAGCCCCTTATTATTGTGCTCCGGATGAGGTTCCTCACTCCTCCAGTGTTTACCGTGGAAATAACTCTGTGCCACCGAGCAGGTGCTTCCTCAAACACTCTTTACTTTTCCAGAAGATTCGGGGATCAGGATCTCTCTCACCAAATCAAACTCCATTACTGCATTATTGTGGACAACAGGAAGTGATTATTAGTACCTAATTTTTTTGGGGGAAAGTCCCTTGGTATTGTTTGTTAATACATTTCCAAGACTTTCCCAAATTTTTATGACTATCCTGTCTCTGAAAATGTCAGCGTATACATGGAAAATAAGGATAAAATCATATTAAATTATACCTTGTTTACTCAAGTTTAGCCTGTGACAATCTTTTTGCGTAAACACACAAAAAAAAAAATAAAAATTAACAAGTAATGAATCTCAAGAAATAGAGTCCCAGGAACATTTGCTCAAGGTATTTGGGGGTAATTGATTTTTTATTATTTTTATTTCACTTTTGACAATTGATTTTCTGTCGTTTTAGTTTTTCCTTTTTTCAAAACAGTTTGTTGAAATTGATCTTTGTTAGTTATAGTGTTTTTTTTTTACTTTCATCATTATGACACCAGACAAGGATGGCTACAAAACAGATAGTCAACATGACATGCTGCCTTCTTCTACAGATAAACAGAACCAACACAAACTTGAGACATTTTATGTGTTTGTTTATTCACTTAGTTTCAGAGAGTACCACTAAGTAGTAGAACCACATCATGCAAGAAAATCTCTTGAAAATTACGTCGAATGAGGACTTTAGTACGAGTTTTTCCTCATACTAGGACTGAAATCTTCTAAAAATACAACTTTTATCTCAAAAATCTACAATTTTCTTTTTTAACTTCATTCCCTTCTTTTAAGTTCCTTGAGAGAACCTTACATGGATAGATAAAGCTGTATCTAATCTAATAATAATCTAATAATATTTGTGACTTTCACCTCAAATCTCTTTTTTTCCTTCTTTAATGTGGACCTAATAATACTTTATCGTAGGACACACAGTACTGATGATTTAGGTCTTACCGTTAAGCTGCATTTCTTTTCCTGACAGAAAATTTTTCAGTTTCAATATGAGCATTGTTGTTGCTGTGAACGTCTTTAATACATGAAAACACTTCCTGAATAAGTCACCTGAGGTTATTTTGTATTTCTCAGATTTATGTATTTTATCAGGAAAAGGGAACTGACATGAAAATCTGCCAAATTGGTAGATCCAGCTGACGGGTTGATGTGATATGAAATAATGTGGCCATATTGTCATCTATCTTGAGTGGTAGTTCTAAAACAGGTTGAGTATACATGTAAGTCCATTTCCACTCAGTATCCACCAAAAAAATAATAGCTCCAAGAACTGACCTCCCAATGTAACTTGTTGGTAAAATTGTGGTAGCCATTTGCTACTAACACCAACTATTTGCTCTTATTTTAAAAGGATTGCTTGTAAGATTTAGGTATATTACGAGAGGTGAGTGTAGCATTTGGCAGCTCTTCTTTTTCATGTGTTGCCATGAGTCAGTGGAAAGTCCTTCCCACAGAATTTATCTCATGTAGTACAAATCTCCACATTTTCTCATGCTTGTCAAAGCACTGGTTACTGAGTAGGCAAATTTGCACATGTGAGTGTGTGTATGTATAGGTGTCTAGTTAATAATTTGTGTATGAGTGTGGTTTTTTAGAGGAGGATGGAGATAGTTGGACTGTTATCTGTGTATGTGCTTATGTTTGAATGTGTAATGAGAGTAAGAGAGTATTTGCTGTTGACCCCTATTGTGCACTTCATGATTTGGCGGTCTTGTTCCCTGCTTTTACAAGTGTATTCTGTCTATTTTTAAAATATTGTGGGCATCATGTCATTTTTATCTCATATCTCAATGATTTTGTATTGTATTGATTTATATTGATATTGTATCTGCTTTCACTTTACCTGCCCTGGGACTACAGGCGTAAATTAGCAATTGTTGCTATAACCTGGCTCAAAGCAGCTTTTCTTGTCTTACACGATTGTTTTTTTTGTGCAGTGTCCCTGTTTTAAATAAATTCAATTCAAGATATATAAATATATCTCATTGTTAGCTTGCAAATCTTAACTGTAAGTCTGACATATTGGTGTTAATTGGTGTCTTGCTTTATTGCTGATAGGATGATATGTGAGAGACTTAAGTGCACCTTTTAGCTTGACTTTGACAATGGCTTTTTAGCGATGTTTTCCTCTTTGTTTCCATTATTGCAGCAGCTAAGTATATAAGGTTGTAAGATGTGTCCTCGGCTCACCCAAAAAGTCCATTGAGTATATTTGACCGCTCCTCACACTGGTGTAATGCAGTCAATCAGAGTGACACCAATTATGTACAGTATGCCAGATGACCACAAGAGACTACAAATGGAAAGTCTGAGAGAGGGACATCCATCAGCTCTGTGTAATAGGGTTCATACATGAGAGCGGATGAGTGAAATCTCAACAGACTGACATAGTCATTTGATGTAATTCTACATTAAAGTTGAGACCTGCAATAAAGTCAGGGAATTATTGATTATGTGACACATATTCAAACTTGTGCATAGAGCTGTCTCTCCAAATGCCACTGAAGGACACCAATGAACTGTGGAGAAGGCATCATGATTTAATGTACCAGTTTTTAATTTAAATTGTAGATCCAACAAAAGAATGGGTTACATTTAATATCAGAGAAAATAAGTACAGTACATTCAGCAAAGGTTTTACCTCTGTAACACAGAGAAAAATGTATTTGTTAGTGATAAACAATGTTCATTGGTCTAAAATACAGAACAATAGGAGAGTCTGTCATGATACATAAAAGCCTGCCAGGACTTTCTCTACTTTCATAGATGTTTGTAACCTGCTACAGAGATCATTACAGCTATTGTATAGTAACTTTTAACCAGTTTGAAAATGCTTACAATGATGATATCCATCATCCAATTTCCTTATTCAGATCCAGAGCAAAAATACAGCTACAAGCAGCATAGTTCTGCACAGTGAAATCAGCGTTTTCTGGCTTCCCTGAAAAAAGTACAATATTAACTAGAAAAATAAATATCTTTGCATGTTTTTAACTTAACCTTTGCAATCAAAAGAATTCAGAGAACACTTTTGATCGGATAAAATACATTCATAGACTGTCTTGGTCCTGCAAACGATGTTTAGCAGCTCAAAAAGTGTAAATACACTTTAATTATTTGAAGAAAAGCTAAAGTAAAATAGAGTTAGCTCATTTAGTCATTAGGTACTCTATGTCTCAAAGTGCATAAAAATAAGTCTCATTCAGTTAGTTATAAACAGTTTAAACCTACATCAAATATATACATTCAAGTATTTAAATTCCTTTTTCATACATCTGTATGATCAGTACTTTTTGTGCTTGTGTACAATATCAGCATTCCAAATGCTAAATAAAAAGTGCGTGTGTTTCTGCAGCTCTAGATAAACCCAACCTTAAATCAAACAACATGAGGGAAATCTACCAAGACCCTTTTTTCTGTCTTTACAGTTCTTGTTGTGTCTCTTCTAGAAAACTCGAACTTATGGCTTCAAATGACAAAAACAACATGAGTGCCTCAGTCTTTATGACATCAAAAAGTTCCCAAAGCCTAAGCAGTTAGTTTTTTGCTGAAAACTTTTGCAGACTTCTTGATTTCAGGCTCGAAGTTTCTTCTTGGCTGTTAAACTCAGTCTCAGAGTCCTCAACATCACCAAAAGCACCTTCCTCTGATTCCTCAGTCACTTTTTTGATCAAATCAAGTGGGATCAGTGTCTTCTTTTTAGCTGCCTTTTGAGTCAACGTCTTCCTTGAGACAAGTTTTTTCTCCCCGTCATCTGTTTCGTCTTCGTGCTCCTCTGAATCCTCCTCTGCCTCATCTTCTCCATCAGCCGAGTCTCCGTTGATTCCGTGCCAGCCTTCAGTGGAAGTCTTGGTGTCCTCCTCTGTTTTGGAGGCTTCGGTATCTTCATCATTGCAGGGGTTTCCATTTAGGATGGTGATGGGTGGTTTTAGATTGATTTCTCTTACTTCCTCTTTCTCCTCCTCGTCTGGTTTCAGCTCCACCACATCATCAGGTCCCTCTGTTTCATCGTTTGACTCCTTTTGAAGTTCTTCAACCATGTCACTTTCTCCACAGGTTTGATCAGATTTGGCAGGATTAGTCTCAGACTCACTGGCATCGTCCTCCTCAGCTTCTTTACTCTCTTCGTCAGTGAGTTGCTGTCTACTTTCTTCAGCACATTCATCGTCTGGGTTTTCAGTAGACTCTTCCTTTTCATTTCCGGTCACCTCAGGCTCTCCTGAGTCTTCTTGGGCTGGTTCTCCCTCTTCAGTCTCATCTCCTGTTACTGCAGACTCTGTGTTATCTTCACCCAACTCCCCATCACTTTCGTCATTATCAGACTCCTCCTCATCCTCAGCTCCCTCTCCTCCATCCTCATTTGTAACTTTTGAAGAGTCTTCTTCTTCTCCTGTGGTCTCGTTTGCTTCTGTTGTTGCCTCATGGTCAGATTCGCTTTCATCTGCGGCTGATGCATCACTCTCATCCTCTGATTCATTTTCAGGACCTTTATCTTCATCCTCACCCTTTTCTTCTGGTTCCTCTCCATCTGTGGTTAACTCCTTTTCAGCTGCTTCGTCTTCAGCTTTACCAACATCCTCTTCAGCTGAAATCGCTGTGACTGGAGTCACCTCAGGAGCGTTCTCATCAGAGATTGCACCTTCTGTTTCATGAGAAGCCTCATCTTTAGTTGTGGCCACTGCACATGGTTCTTCTGAGGGATTGTCAGCTTCGGTTGTGTTGTCAGTCTCCTCTTTGGTTTCATCATTTTCTGTGGTGGCATCCACACCTTCTGCATCATCATCATCATCATGATCATCATCACTACCATCAGCAGTTTCTTCTGCATCTTCAGCTGTGGCTGCCTCAGACACTTTCTCTTCTTCAGATTCATGTTCGGTTGCTTCACCTACATCTTCAGCTGTTGTCACCTCACCAGCTCCCTCCTTCATTTCATCTTCGCTTGTAGCAGGAATCTCCTTATCTTCCGGGGCCTCATCTTCAGCGGCCTCTGTCTCCTGGGCTTCCTCTACGGCAGATTCCTGCCCTTTTGTTTCTGCCACATCCTCTTCTTTACTTTCCACCCCAGCTGTTGAGGCTTCAACACCTCCATTTTTGGCTTCATCTCCACTTGTGGCTGCAGTCACTTTATCTTCAGCTGTCTCATCTTCAGTTGCCTCTACTTCTTCATCTTCATCCTTCTCAGAATCATCAGCACCGGTGTCCTCCACAGCTTCCTCACCATCAGATTCATGCTCAGTTGTAGCTCCAGCTTCACCTTCACTGTTGGCAGCGATCTCCTTAACTTCCGTCGTCTCATCTTCAGTTGTTGCTTGCTCATTTGTTTCTGCACCATCTGTCTCAGACTCGTCTTCACCGCTGTCTTCCACAGCCTCCTCATCCTCAGATTCATGCTCAGTTGTAGCTCCAACATCAGCCTCCTCTGCTGCACCGTTAACCACACAGTCATCTTCTTTAATGGCTGCAACCTCCTCATTTTCAGCTGCTTCATCTTCAGTTGTTGCTTTCTCAGTTGTCTCTGCAGCATCTGTCTCAGACTCATCAACGTCAGAGTCTTCTTCAGCTTCTTCTTCCTCACCAGATTCATGTTCAGTTGTTGCTCCTACTGCACTGTTATCTTCACCTTCATCCTCACTAATAGCGGAAATCTCCTTATCTTCAGCTGCTTCATCTTCACTTGTTGCTTTTTCAGTTGTCTCTGCAGCATCCATCTCAGACTCATCAGCATCAGAGTCTTCCTCGTCTTCTTCAGCTTCCTCTTTACCAGATTCATGCTCAGTTGTTGCTACATCATCGGCTCCCCCTGCTGCGCTGTGTTCTTCGTCTTCACTGGCGGCAGCAATCTCCTTCTCTTCATTTGCTTCTTCTTCTACCGTTGTTGCTTTCTCAGCTGTTTCAACACCATTTTCTCCACCTTCATCTTCACTAATAGCGGAAATCTCCTTATCTTCAGCTGCTTCATCTTCACTTGTTGCTTTTTCAGTTGTCTCTGCAGCATCCATCTCAGACTCATCAGCATCAGAGTCTGATTCATGCTCAGTTGTTGCTACATCATCGGCTCCCTCTGCTGCACTGTGTTCTTCATCTTCGTTGGCGGCAGCAATCTCCTTCTCTTCATTTGCTTCTTCTTCTACCGTTGTTGCTTTCTCAACTGTATCGACACCGTTTGCCATGGACTCATCAGCAGCAGTGTCTTTAGTAACTTCTTCATTATCAGGATCATGCTCAGTTGTTGCTCCTACTGCACTGTTATCTCCAGCTTCACCTTCACTGGTGGCGGCAATCTCCTTCTCTTCAGCCACTTTATCTTCAGTTGTTGCTTTCTCGGTTGTTTCTATGCCATCTGTCTCAGATTCATCAGCACCAGTGTCTTCTTCAGCTTCTTCTTCTTCTCCAGCATCACCATCCTCTGCTGAACTTTGACCTCCAGCTCCATCTGTACTGGTGGCAGCAGTCTCTTTTTCTACAGCACTTTCATCCTCTGCTGTTGTTGCAATCTCACTGGCTGCAGTTTCAGTTTCATCATCTGTGGCAGCACCGTGCTCTGCAGCCTCTTCAGCACCAGATTCATTCTGAGTTGTTGCCGCCCCATCAGCCTCCTCCTTTTCATCTCCAACCTCAGCTGCTTCTGTCAGCTCTTCCTTTGATTCAATTCCACTCATAGCATCCATCTCTTTTTCTGTTGCAGTCTCACCTTCTGTTGTTGTTGCTGCTAGGGTTGAATCATCATCACTGGTAAGAGGAGTCTCATCGTCATTGTGAACCATCCCTGATTTCACAGCTTCCTCTTCATCAGATTCATTTTCAGTCGTGGCTGCTACGGCACTCTCAACCTTTGATTCCTCTTCATCTGCCACGTCTTTTGAAGAGTCTTCAGCTGTGGCTGTGTTACTCTCATCTTCAGACTCCAGCACACTGCTAGAGGCAAGCTTGTCTTCATCCATGCTTGTCTCTCCCTCAGCAGCTTCTTCTATGTTGGAATCACATTCACTTGTACCTGCTAGGGTGGACTCTTTTGCATTGTCTTCTTCAGCTGTGGTGGCTTCAACTGGCTCAGTTTCCTTTTTAAGGTCATCTTCATGCTCAGACTCATGTGCAGATCCATGAACAGATTCTTGTTTGGATTCATGTGCAGATTCATGCTCAGATTCTTTCACAGATTCATAAACAGATTCATGCTCAGACTCATGTGCAGATTCATGTTTGGATTCATGCTCAGATTCATGTGCAGATTCATGTGCAGATTCATGAACAGATTCTTTCTCAGATTCACATGCAGATTCATGCTCAGATTCATGTTCAGATTCATTTCCGGATTCATGTGCAGATTCATGAACAGATTCATGTGCAGATTCATGTTCAGATTCTTTTGCAGATTCGTGAACAGATTCATGTTCGTATTCCTGTTCGGATTCATGTGCAGATTCATGAACAGATTCTTTCTCAGATTCATGTGCAGATTCATGCACAGATTCATGTTCGGATTCATGTGCAGATTCATGCCCAGATTCATGAACAGATTCTTTCACAGATTCATGTGCAGATTCATGCTCAGATTCATGTTCAGATTCATGTTCGGATTCATGTGCAGATTCATGAACAGATTCTTTCGCAGATTCATGAACAGATTCATGTTCAGATTCATGTTCAGATTCATGTGCAGATTCATGAACAGATTCTTTCGCAGATTCATGAACAGATTCATGTTCAGATTCATGTTCAGATTCATGAACAGATTCATGTGCAGATTCATGAACGGATTCTTTCACAGATTCATGTTCAGATTCATGTTCAGATTCATGTTCAGATTCATGTTCAGATTCATGTTCAGATTCATGTGCAGATTCATGAACAGATTCTTTCTCAGATTCATGTGCAGATTCATGTGCAGATTCATGTTTGGATTCATGTTCGGATTCATGTGCAGATTCATGAACAGATTCTTTCGCAGATTCATGCTCAGATTCATGTTCAGATTCATGTTCGGGTTCATGTGCAGATTCATGTGCAGATTCATGAACAGATTCTTTCTCAGATTCATGTGCAGATTCATGTGCAGATTCATGCTCAGATTCATGTTCGGATTCATGTGCAGATTTATGCTCAGATTCATGTGCAGATTCATGTGTGGATTCATGAACAGATTCATGTGCAGATTCATGAACCGATTCATGTGCAGATTCATGTGCAGATTCATGAACAGATTCTTTCTCAGATTCATGAACAGATTCATGTGCAGATTCATGCTCAGATTCATGAACAGTTTCTTTCTCAGATTCAAGTGCAGATTCATGTGTGCATTCATGCTCAGATTCATGTTCAGATTCTTTCGCAGATTCATGAACAGATTCATGTGCAGATTCATGTGCAGATTCATGAACAGATTCATGTGCAGATTCATGTGCAGATTCTTTCGCAGATTCATGTTCAGATTCATGTGCAGATTCATGAACAGATACATGTTCAGATTCATGAACAGATTCATGTTCAGATTCATGAATCGATTCATGTGCAGATTCTTTCGCAGATTCATGTTCAGATTCATGTTTGGATTCATGTGCAGATTCATGCCCAGATTCATGAACAGATTCTTTCGCAGATTCATGTTCAGATTCATGAACAGATTCATGTTCAGATTCATGAACGGATTCATGTTCAGATTCATGAATCGATTCATGTGCAGATGCTTGTTCAGTTGTGTCTGCCACAACTTCATCCTCAGCTCTAACCTCTTTAGACTCCTCCTCACATACAGTGTCAGCCTTCTCATCCTCAGATGTTTGTCTTTCAGTTTGCTCTTCCTCAGCTGTTGTTGTGTCACTGTTATCAATGGCAGATTCATCTTCACCAGAAAGGGCCAGTCCTTCCTTATCATCAGCTGGTCCTTCCATTTCAGACTCATGTTTACTAGCAAGATCATCTTTGTCTGTGGTGGCTTCAGCAGCCTCTTCCTCTATTTTTTCTTCACCGGTTTCAACCATCTCCTTCTCATGATCAACTGCCTCTGCTTCTACAGCCTCATCTTTTTCTGATTCATGTTCCGACATTGGTGCCAAAGCAGTCTCTGCTGATACAAGTTCATCCTTAGTTATGTCTCTGCCTGCGTCATCTTCATCGGTGACATCTATCTCTTTCTCTTCAGTCATCCTATTTTCAATCAGTGTTTCATCAGCTGGAGCTGAGTCATCATTGTCTGCAATGGCGGCAGCAATCTCTACCTCTTCCTCCTCCTTCTCAGATTCTGCCATATCTTGTACAGCTTCATCTTTGTCTGACTTATGTTCAGCTAAGGTTCCCACGGCAGTATCTTCTGCTATAGTTTCCTCTTCTTGTGTTTCTTTTTCATCTGCGGCAGCAATCTTTTCTTCCTCATCAACTGTCCCGGTTTCCACAGCCTCGTCTCTGTCAGACTTGTCTTCAGCTGTGGCCGTTATGGCTTCACCAGCCTCTTCGTTTAACTCATCAACCTCTGCTGAAACTTCCTCCTCACTCCCCTTGCTTTTATCACATGAGATGGTGGCATCATTCTTCTCTGTAGCTTCAGCCTCTTTATCATCTACATGCAGTTCTGTTCCTGTTTGTTCAGCCGCTGTTTCTTCAGAGAGTTCTTTGATTGGTTCTTCTTCTTCAGCTATAATGTCTTCTTCTTTGTCCTGACACTCATCATGTGCTTCTTTTTCATCTTCTTCTAGATCACACTTTGTCTCAGACTGCTGCTCATCCTCTTCCACCTGTCTTACAGCATTACTAAGCACTTTTTGCACAAGAGCTTCCACTAGGTTTGTGCCTTTGCCATTTCCAGAGTGAGATGTACAGTCGATTGCCTCTGTAGTGTCAGGAACTTCATTCTTTAACAGCAGAACCCTCTTCAGGTCAAAGTCCATCATAACAGGTGCAGTACTCTTAATTTCAGGATCCAGTCTGGATGCCATTTTTTTCTTGACACATGTTTCACATGGGCAGTAATCCTCATTCTCACTGCGTTGATCACTAAAGGACGTGCCTGTTGCTGAGTCAGAACTTTTGTCTTGAGGATCAATTGATTGTTTAAGCATAACCTTCAGCCTCCGCCGTCTCTCCTCAGTTTGTGTTGTTGAAGCACGGGTCATGGCTTCTTTAGGAGGTCTTGGTAGACCCGCTCGGCCTTGAATTTTCCTCAGCTCTCTGTTTATACTCGTTTGGATTCTTCTTTGGACCTCGGTCTTAAGTTCAGTTATCATCATGTCAAGTTGCTCGTTATCGTCCAAGTTCCAGCGGACTTTGAACTCGTTCATTGCGTTGATATAATGAGTCATGAACTGCTTTTCTATTTTTGTGAGCAAGTGTAAGACCCAAACTGGATCAGGATCTTGAGAAATCCTTTTGGTTAACTCTGGTCTTTCAATGGGGGGAGGTGAGTCAGCCTTTGTGTTCTCTTGGATTTCAGCCTCCTCCTGTAGCTTTGGGCTTTTGCTATCATGTCCTGAACTCTTGTTTGAAGAGGCCGGGGTTTCAGGCAGTTCTCTTGGGCTATCATTGCTTCTGATGGTCTCATCTGTACCTGGACCATCATCATTTTGCTGTTCTTCACAGATAAGTTCACTTTCTTTCTCACATGTACATTGGGCATCCTCATCCGCTTCTTCTTCTTCAAGGACTTCTTGTACTTTGTTTAACACGTCTGTGTTGGGATGTGGTTTCGATGCATCCCCATTCACACCATCGCTGCTCTTTCCGGAGCCTGTGGAGCCGCTGTTGACGTCAACACCAGATGATGAAGTATGGTTGAAATCTCCATCCACAGACTGATGATCGCTCTTCCTTATCACATGTTTCTGTTCTGCAGGATCACAAAGCCAAAGAGACTTGAGGATATTCATGAGCTCCTGATACCTTTCATTATTTTCATTTGCATTTTCAGGATTGTGGTCTATTAACTGCAGCTTCACAAGGCAGTCCAGAAGACCTCTGGCTGAAGTGCTTAGTTTACGCCCATACACTTGAGAGATCTCTGGTAAACTGTTACATCTGTCAAGCTTTGGACTTAAAAGTACTTTCATTACCTGAACGGAGGAGCTGAAAATCTTTGAGGCATCATCTCTCCGGGGACAGTCGTTCTCCATACTCGGTGCCACTTTGCTTTGTTGGCAGTCGTCACCGATAACACAGTCTGTCAAATCTACTTCAGTTGCGTCTTTTACATTCTCAACTACACTTTTTTCACTGTTTTCATTATCCTCCGCTCTATTCGTGTCCTCTGTTGTGTTGCAGTTTTTTTGCCCGTCACAGTTCTCAGGAAACTCCTCCACATCGTACATATTACTGTCTGCTGGTATTGTCTTGAGCCATTCATTCACGACCTCTGTCGGTGATGCGTTGGGTAGGCTGGAAGGTACCAGTTCTAAGTCTTCAGCATTTGTGCCCTTGTGTTTGCATTTGCTGCTTTTGTCACTTTTGTTTTCAGTGACACTCCCGCCAGTTTCTGGAGCATTGAGTGGACCATTTACCATTGCCTTGGACACGTTGTTGTCTCCGGTGGCTTGAATCTCACCGACCTCTTTGAGAACATCTGAACTGGACAGAGTTTGGGACATATCGCTTTCATGTGACTCTGTGTGACCAATCCCAGGATGTTTAGTCTCTTTTGGATGATCTGCACTCTTAGAGGTTTCTGAAACAGCAGAATTTGACTTTGGTTTGGCTGCATTTTGTGTGTCTTGCCTGCTTGACTTTTCTGTCTTAGAACTATGACTCCTCCCAGGTGTATCAATCTGTTCCTCCTCATTTGAAAGCAAACTTGCTGTGGGTTTGCTCTGGTTGTCATGGTTCACAGATTCCTCACAAATACTGGCCCTGTCCTCGGCCGAGACATCAGAGGCTTTGTGCTCATTTACGTTTGTTGAAACATCAGTCCCTTTTGATTTTCGAGATTTCGTAGACAGATTGGACTTGACAGACAAAGAAGTATGTGACCGTGCATCAATGTTTTTTTCTGGAGCCACTGAAGTTGTTGACCTCTTTGAATGTGCTGAAACCTTAGACTTTGAGGACATTGCAGTTGGTGATCGGTCAACAATCTCCTCAACTGTCACTGCAGGGACTTCAGACCTGCTTGACATTTCAGAGTGACTGGACTTCACCGACACTGGACTTGGTGTTCTCTCCTCCTTTTCCTGTGTCATTTCATCAGTCGGGAGATCAGATACCTTTGACCTCCCTGATTTCTTAGACACCTTTGATTTTGCTGATTGAGTTGACCTCATACTTGGTGCTTTCTCATCACCTTCATTTCCACTATTATCTTCCTTTTCTACATGATGAGAACTTTGAGATGCTTTAGATTTCTTGGATACTGATGTCATGTTTGACTTCTCTGATTTTACAGACACTGCTGTAGTCTCAGCATCTTCTTCTCCGTTCTCATCAGTTGCGTTAGCATCCTCATTGGCGGGTACCTCAGAAGTCTTTGATTTCTTTGATACTGCTGAATTGTTTGACCTTGCTGATTTAACTGAAGTAGCGCTTGGTGCCCGCTCTGTCAGCTTCTCTGGATTTTCTTCAGGGGTAGCAGAGGCTTTTGAATGTCCAGACTTCACTGATGAGTTTGACTTCATTGACTTGGCTGATTTTGCTGACAGGGTGCTTGGTGGTCTCTGCTCAGTTTCCTCTTCATCATTTGCAGACCTCTCCTCTGAGGGAGCTTTGCTTACTGTTTTTTTCCTTGATGAAGCCGAGGTATTTGACTTTGCTGATTTGGCAGACATGTTACTCGGCGATCTCTCCTCAGGATCTTCCTCACCATGATTCCCGTCAGCAGCCTCTAAAACTTCAGCTGAATTTCCTGAAGCATTTGATTTCTGAGACATTGCACTTGACACTCGCTCTGTGGTGTCCTCTGCACTTTCCTGTTTGAAAGTCACAGATTTTGATGTTATATTTGATTTGACTGATTTTAAGGACATACAACTTGGCGTTCTCTTTACTTCTTGAGCATCTCCGTCTGACACATTGGAGGCACCTGACATTGCACTGTCAGTTCTCTCTGCCGCTTCATCTTGTTCTGCGTCACATTCCTGAGTCTCGTCATCTGTAACTTTGGATTTCTTTGATTTTGCTGATGTGGCTGACTGTGTAGATTTGGCTGACACTGCACTTTGTGCTCTCTCTTGAGTTTCTTCTTCATTGTTTCTCTCAGAGTGATTGGATTTTCTGGACTGTGCTGAGGCATGTGATTTTTCTGATACAGCTGACAAGGCACTAGAGGCTCTTTCTGAAGGTTCTTCCTGTTCAGCCACGTCATCAGCGATAGCATCAGAGGTTTGTGACTTTATAGATTTTTCAGAAATGTGAGACTGTGTTGATTTGACTGATTTGGGGCTGGATGCTCTTTCTTCAGCTTGCTCTTCATCATTTTCTCCATTCGGGCATTCCTCAGCTGCAGTATCAGAGCATTTTGACTTTTTAGATTTAACAGAAGTAGCTGACCGCAGAGATGATGCACTTTCTGCCCTATTTTGAGTGTCCTCATCTTCATTCTCACCATCAGCAGGGCTTGAATTAGGCGGCTCTTTAGAAGCATTTGACTGTCTTGATCTTGCAGAAACATTTGACTTAACTGAATGAGCTGACTTTGAACTAGCTGGTCTGCTTTGGTTTTGCTCCTCTTTATTTGCTTCCTCAGCAGGAATGTCTTGTGAACCGGTGTCAGAGGTTACTGATTTCTCAGATTCTGCTGATTGGACAGACACATCACTGGGAGCTTTTTCTGCATCTGCCTCATGATCAGCTGCGTTTTCTTCAGCTGAACAATCAGGCTCTTTGGACTTTGTGGATTTAGCAGATTTTGATGACTGTGCAGTTTTGGATGACATGGCGCTAGTTGTTCTCTCTTGTGCCTCCTCTTCATCCTCGCCTTCATCAGGGATGTCAGCCGCTTTGTTAGAGCGAGCTTCAGAAGTTCCTGATTTGGCTGACTTTGCAGAAGCATGTGATCTTGCTGATTTAGAAGAGGCAGCACTCTGTGCCCTTTCTTGTGACTTTGTAGACACTCCAGAAACATGAGACTTGGCAGATTTGGCTGAAGTGCAGCTCGGTGGTCTTTCTTCAGTTTGCTCATTCTCACCGCCCTCATCGGGTTTCTCAGAGCTTTCCTCATCTTTTCCAGATCTTTTTGATGATGCAGAAACATTTGACTTCTTGGATTTGGCTGACATTGGGCTCTCTGCTCTCTCTTCAGCTTCACCCTCATCTTTGTTCTCTTCAGTATTGTCAGCACAGTTTTCCGAGGGAATTTCAGAAATATTCGACCGTCTTGATGTCTTAGAGACATTGGATTTCACTGATTTGCCTGATCTGACTGACAAATTACTTGGAGCCCTCTCTGCATCAGCTTCCTGATCAGCTGTATCTCCTTCCTCTGGACTGTCAGGCCCTTTGGACTTAGTGGATTTAGCAGAACTGGCTGACCTTCCAGTTTTTGATGACATGACACTTGCAGCTCTCTCCTCTGTTTCCTGTACGTCATCTTCTTCATGAGTTGAAGATGCAGCTTTATCAGAGGCATTTGACTTGACAGATTTTGAAGATGCATGCGATTTTGCTGATTTGACTGACAAAGCACTTTGTGTTCTTTCTTCAGTTGCCTCCTCAGCATCTTCACCATCGGGAATATCTGAAGTTTCATCAGGACAAACTTCAGAAGCTCCTGACTTAACTGATTTAGCAGAAATGTGTGATTTAGCAGATTTAGCAGAAACATATGACTTGGTAGATTTAGTAGATGCAGCACTTAGTGCTCTCTCCTGTGACTTAATAGAGATTCCAGAAACATTGGACTTGGCTGATTTGGCTGATGTGCAGCTTGGTGGTCTTTCCTCTGTTTGCTCGATGTTATCCTCCTCATCAGGTGCCCTAGACCTTTCTTCAGCAGGTTCGTCATCAGCAGCAGAACATTGAGACTTCCTTGATGATGCAGAAACATTAGACTTCTTTGATTTAGCTGACATTGAGCTCACTGCTCTCTCTTCAGCTTCACCCTCATTTTGGTTTTCCTCAGTATTGTCAGCACCATCTTCTACGGGGACCTCAGACACCCTGGATCTTTTAGACCTTGTTGAAACATTAGATTTCATAGATTTCACAGATTTGATTGATGCAGTACTAGGAGCCCTCTCCCCCTGATCAGCTGTATCTTCCTCCTCTGGATTGTCAGGCTCTTTTGACTTGGAAGATTTTGCAGAGCCTGTTGACCGTTCAGATTTTCCTGAAGTTGCACTCGGTGCTCTCTCCTCAGTTTGTTCCTGATCATCTCCCACATCAGGAGTAGGACTCACTCTATCAGAGCAGACTTCAGAGGCCTTTGATTTGACAGATTTTGCAGATTTGTGTGACTTTGCTGATTTAACTGATAAAGGGCTGGATGTTCTTGCTTCGGTCCCCTCCCCAGGATCTTCCTCATCAGGAATGTCTGCAGTATTGCTAGAATGAACTTCGGAGGCCTCTGATTTGTTAGATTTAGCAGTCACATGTGACTTTGCTGATTTAGCAGACGCAGCACTGGGAGCTCTCTCTTGTGACTTAATCGAGATTCCAGATACGTGGGACTTCATTGACTTAGCTGATGTGCAGCTAGGTGCCCTCTCCTCAGTTTGCTCTTCATCATCTCCTACATCAGGACTCTCAAAGTTCTCCTCTGCTGGAGCATCAGCTGAACACTGAGACTTATTTGATGATGCAGAAACATTGGACTGAACTGAGTGCTCTGACTTTGGGGTTGCAGGTCTTTCATCACCCTCATCCTTAGCAGTATTTTCTTCAGGACACTCAGCAGAATCTTCCAAGTGGACTTCAGAAACTTTGGACTTTTTAGAGGTCTTCGAGAGATTGGATGTGGCGGATACTCCTGATTTGACTGATGCACTGCTGGGAGCCCTCTCTGCATCTTCCTCGTGATCAGCTGCATTTTCTTCAGCTGAACAATCAGGCTCTTTGGACTTTGTGGATTTTGCAGATTTTGATGACTGTGCAGTTTTGGATGACATGGCACTAGTTGTTCTCTCTTGTGTCTCCTCTTCATCCTCGCCTTCATCAGGGATGTCAGCCGCTTTGCTGGAGTGAGCGTCAGAAGTTCCTGATTTGGCTGACTTTGCAGAAGCATGTGATCTCGCTGATTTAGCAGAGGCAGCACTAGGTGCTCGCTCTTCAGTTTGCTCTCTGTCATTCACATCAGTGGGGCTGTCATTGCTGTCCTCGAGGACTCGGGCTGAACATTTGGACCTGTTTGATTTTAAGGAAATACCTGACTGAACTGAGCGTATTGACATAGAGCTCATAGATCTCGCTTCAGTCTCCTCTTCAACGAGGACTTCTTCAGAAGCATCCCCACTGTTTTCAGAGGGACCATCAGACCCTCTTGAATTTCCAGATCTTGCAGAGGTTTTTGAGTTTGCAGATTTAGCAGATGTGTTTGACATTTTACTGGGAGCTCTCTCTTCATTTTCTGTGTGCTCTGCAGTATTTTCATCAGCTAACACACAGCTGCGGTTTGATGTTTTCGATTTGGCAGAAACATTTGAATGTGCTGATTTTGCTGACCCAGCTGACTTGGCTGATTTTGCTGACATTGCACTAGATACCCTCTCTGCCTCATTTTCAGATTCATCTTCTTTGGCCAAACCATCACTACATTTTGACTTGTTAGATTTCGCTGAAGAGTTTGATTTGCAGGAATTCTCTGACATGCAGCTTGGTGATCTTTCACTGGTATCTTCTTTAGCGCTGATGTCATTATCCTGTTCAGGAGGAGCTTCAGAAACTTTTGATTTTGTAGATACCATGGAGGCGTTTGAGTTGGACATCTGACTCTCTAGTCTCTCTGTAGTGTCCTCTTCATCATTCATTTCCTCAGATTTGACTTTGGACTCTTTTGACTTATGAGACACTGCAGATGATTTGGACTTACATGACTTTTCTGACATTGCGCTCGGTGCTCTTGCTTCAGTTTCATCAGGGTTTTCCTCAGCTGAAATATCACAGGAGCCTGGCGTTTCCTCAACATCATCTTTGGAACCTGCAGTGTTGTCCTCAGTTTGCTCTTCATCATTTCCATCCCCGTGGCTGTCCTGACTTTCACGAGGGATTTCTGATGATTTAGATTTGCCGGATTTTGCAGAAATGTTTGACTTCTCTGATTTGATGGACTGTTTGCTTTGCGGTCTCCCATCACTTTCTGCATCATCTCCATCACGGACGTCAGACCTTGTTGATTTTCTGGATCTTGCAGATGCCTTACTACTTGCTCTCCCAACTTGTTCTTCTCCATCTTCCGCATTTTCTTTCATTTGTTCAGTGCAGTTTGACTTTTGCGATGTTGCAGAGACATCTGACTTGGTTGACTTGGCTGACATGGCACTGGATGCTCTTTCACTTTCCTCGTTTTCAACTTCCTCTTCATCCTTAGCTGAATGATGAGACACGACTGATTGTTTAGATGCATTAGATTTTTCTGATTTTCTGGACCTTGCAGATGTATTGGACTTGATGGATTTCACTGACTTAGTACTCGGGGGTCTTTCCACAGTTTCCCTTGCCTCATCTCCGCTCTCAGCTTTATTTGACGTCGCTTCCTGTGACAAAGCACTTGGTGCTCTTGCATCTACTTCTTGCGCCTCATCATCGAGTTGTTGGATTTCTATTTCAGAGGTTTTTGACTTGGCTGATTTTGCTGACATGGCACTAGATGCTCTCTGTTCAGCATCTTCCTCATTGTTTTCTTCATCTTCAGGCTTGGCTGAGGTTGAATGTTTAGATCTTCCAGAGACATTGGATTTTGAAGACATAACACTTGGCACTCTTTCTCCAGATTCTTCAGGTTCTTCATTCTCCATATTTTCGGCAGCACTTTGAGACTCTGATACTTGACTTTTTTCCTCGCAGTTTTCTTGAGGTGGAGATTCAGAAGCAGCGGACTTGTTGGATTTTACAGAAGCTTTAGACTTTACTGAGAATGAGCTTTGTGCTCTCTCTTCTGCTTCTTTCTCACTCTCGTCAGCCGGATCCTGCGTGCTCTCCTGTGCAGGTGTTGATGTAGCTGAAATTGGGCTGGATGTCCTTTCCTCAGTTTCCTCCTCTTCTTGCTCTTTATCTGGGGGAGAGGACACACCTGATCCCTTCGATCTAACTGAGGTTTTGGATCTTGACGACAAAGAGCTTATGACTCTTTCTTCAACGACACTCTCCTCTGGTTCTTGTTGTTCAGCTGCCGCCTCTGACTTAACAGATTTCTCAGATTTCGTTGATTTGACAGTCATGCTACTTGATGGCCTTTCTTGTGTCTCTTTGTCGTCATGTGCTTGTGACTCTTCAGCTGTAGCATCAGATTGAGATTTCATGGAGGCATTTGAATGAACAGACATGGCACTTTGGGATCTTTTCTCCTCTATATCTTCAGAGTTTGTTATCTCTATGTCCTTAGACTTGTTTGATCTGCTGGATGCATTCGACTTTACAGACATGGCACTTGATTGATCTCTTTGTATCTCATGTTCCTGTTCAACCTCAGCGTCAGTGTCCCCTTTCTTATTCCCCTCAGGATCACTGGGCACTCCACAACGACAGCTGTGGGATTTTTTTGATCTTCTTGACTTGCTTGAGCCCCCTGAGGCGTTTGATGCCTTATCAGTTGGACTCAGGGGTGATTGGCGCAGTGGCGACCCTGTTTCCAACTCCGCACTTTCCCCCGTCTCTTCTTTTTCAGGTTCATTGTTCTGAGAAGATGCCCTGGAAACAACTTCATTTTGATCCTCCTCAGGCTCAGCTAAAACTTGAGAAGAAGGAGAAAGAGCAGACTCTTTTTGTTCTACTTGCTCCAGTGTTGGAGCAGTTTGGTCAATGGCCTGATCATTTTGAGAATCATCAACACACACTTCAGAGTTGTCCAGTGCGGGGGATGGTGCCTTGCATTTTGGTGAGCAGGTCTCACTCCTGATAGTGCAGTACTCTATAGTTTCAGCTGCCTCAACAGTTTGCTTCTCACAAGTCTCTTCTCCAGCGTTGTCTTCACTAGACCTGGATGTAGTTTCCCGTTGCACCACTGTCTTCCGAGAGATCACTGTATGTGAGGATGCGCTCGAGCTCGAAGTTCTAATGCGCCGACTTGATCCCTGTGCACCTTTGATGTTTTTCCAGATCTCATAATCCTGACAGTGACTGCAGCACTGAGGACAATGAGCCTCCTCCACATGCTTTTGGAAGTGTCTGTGGATGTAAGCCTCGTCTTGTTCATCGGCTGAGACATTTTCAGATTCTGTGCAGCTCCTATCACTAACTTGTGCAAAACAAGGAGTGATGTGTCCTTGGTGGTTATCGCATCTGTTTGTGGTCTTCCGAACCTGTGTGGACCAATGTAATGTGTCGTCGTTTTGTAAGCGGAAGCGTACTTTCATTTCCATAGACAAACTGCCATCTTCATTAACTCGGACCCGCTTCTCGATATCATCCCCCGTTATTCCATCACCAGTGAACTGGCCAGAGTCCACATTATCTGGTGAGTTGGTGCCCTCCAGTAAAGACTTTTCAGATGCTACTGAATGCCTGGTAGATCCACAGAGGGATTCCTCTTTGGGACTGACGACACTTTTACTTGTTGGTGGTTCTTGGTTTGCCATCAAGATCAGAGTAAGAGAGAAAAAGGTGAAATTAGTATCGTTGCTTAATCTGTAGGACAATTAAATTGTCTATGACTGATCCATTTAGAAGTAAAGTGCTTTTGGTTTCAAATGCAGATCATCATACCCTGGTGGCCATCGTTGCTGCTTGTGATTCGTGCCCTCAGCTTTGGGAGTTTGTCTTCAGATGTTTTCCGAAAACTGTCAACAATAGAGGAATGGGAGGGCTCACGTCCCACACAGACAATGAAACTGGGGCACTGAATTAGACTCTGAAAGTTGTCAATCTGAAACAGAAGAACAGAAAGTATAACAAAGACAAGGTAAGGATAAATTCAAGTTAATGGTATATTCCGGCTTAAATTTAAGTTATGGTCAAACACAGAATGTTGCTGACTGCTTCCTTAGTTGTATTAACTTCAGCAACGACCGCTCTATAGTAATACTGTGGTCTATGTCTCTACATGCAAACCTCAACCAAAAAGCCACTCTGTAGCCACAAATAATGCTCGCACAAGTCGATCACCGAGTGCAGGAGGGTGCATTTTTCATTATTACTTCATGGAAATGCAATCAGACCAAGATGCTGAGGAAGAAGAACTACCACGTCTGCAGTGCAAAATGATTATTATGATGGTTATTACTTCATGGAAATGATCCACTGCACTCAGTGATCAACTCGTCAGGGCTCCCCCTCAAACAAGCGGCTGCTGGAGGAGCGTGGGTGAGTTCTCTTTGGTCTCTTTGCTTAAGAAACCAGGCAAGATGTTTGATGGCTAGTACTATGGCTGGGACCCTATATGTACTATTGATGAAGTTAGGTGCTGTTCTGAGCATTATTTGTGGCTATTGGCTTGAGGTTTGCGTGTGGAGATGTAGATCACAGTATCACTAACTTGCAGGCGTTATTTAAGCTGGCATGACCAGAGAAGGAAGCAGTCAGCAACATTCATCTCTTGAAGTGGTGTCTCACTTGGTGTTACGATGTGTTTGACCATAACTTAAATTTACGCTGGACTATCCCTTTAATAGGCAGAGTGATGGTAGGCATAAAACAGGATGGTTGACATGCCGTGAACATGTGAAGTTTCCAAAAGTGGGATAGAGCTGGTTCTTTATCTGTCTGGAATCTGTTTGAAAGGCATGTTAATTTTGAATTAAGATATTAACATTTGTAACAACTGAAACTTGAAAGGATAATTTATATCAGGATTCAGGAGCGAGATACATTGTCCAATCTCTAATCTAAACTCCAGCAAGAATCTTTTCTATAAATGTAAATGTATATCAGTTCAAGCTTATTTTTTAACCCAACAGCTCAGTTAACATTGATAAAAATGGGTGACAGGTCATAAATACTCCAGTAAGGAACTCAAATGCTCCAGTGAGTAGTTGTACGAGCTGAAATTGTTGGTCTGATGTAGTCAAGTTTGTCAGGTCTCTATTTTACATCGATGACAATGGAAAGTATAAAGATAGAGTAAACATTTAAGGAAGAAAGTATTTCAGAAATGCTTTGAGTCTAGGCCTAGTTCCCTCTTTCGTGCAGCTCCGTGCTCTAAATCCTGCAACAGAAGGCTGTGAGTTCAGCAGGGAGTCACAACAAGATAAATATACTAATCCAGGATGATCTCAGGGGAGTTGACAGATGACAGTGCACTCTTAAAATATTGAGCTGCCACTGTCACTGCCATTGATCAGCAGTTTTTCAGGCGTGTCACTCTCAGAGATTAAATGTTAAGAAGAGCAGCGTAAAAACAGAAAAGGTTTTCTTTTTTTTTTCTTTAACTGAGGGTTTCTCTTACAGTTTAGATTCTCAATAGACATGCTGATCCCCTCTTTATATCTTTTAGGTAAATAAGACTAAAATCAGGCAAATTATTAGGGGTGGGAGAAAAAAAGTATCACGATATTCTGTCTGGTGATATATCGTATGGTCTCACTAAGTATTGTTTTCTTTTAAATGAATTGCTAATAAAGTCAAATCTATGATAATAGAAAAATAAAATCAACTGTTTGTCCAGTGAGGTCGGCAGAGGTGACATCATAGAGCAGGAGAAAGTTAGTGCAACAAATATAGCAGCACCTAAGGAAAGACATTAGGAATGCAAGCAGGGCACAAATGAGACAGACCTGATACGTAAGGTTTGCAAGATGTGCTACATGAAAATAAATACAGCGTAAATAAGACAATGATAAAGGAAAGACAAATGCTAAATTAGCTAAACTTTTTTAAAAATTGTATAGATCGCAATATATTGTATCACAATACTCACTGTATTGCAAAATGTTAGTAAATGGCAATAATTTCGTATCGTGGCCCAAGTATCGTGATAATATCATATCGTGGCGTCACTGGTGATTCCCACCCCTACAAATTATCATCTTTTTCTAAATCACTTATTCTAAAAGAGATAAGCCTGCTGAACGCCTTCCCGGGGGCATCAAGTTTGTACAGACCTGTTACACCTCAAATCCCATAAGAGGACCTAATAAAGGTATTAACTCTTTTTAAAGGTATTCCACATTTACATACATCTAAAAAAAGATATAGCTGAAAGTTTTTTACTGTTAGCTTTAAAGGATTTTTCTGTTGAGTTTTAGTAACATAAGGTTTTAGTTCTCAGATTGCTCATTTTACTCATTGAGGCTTGTCTGGTGATTTTATTTGCGTATGGAAGTCACTTTGATGAGAGCACAGTTTTCAGTTTCAGATAAAAGCAGATGAATGGCTTCATCTCTGGTCACACAGCGAACCCGTGAAGGTTATTAATTGCCTCTGTGGAAGACACATTTCTAAGACACCTCTTGTATCAAAGAGTAGAGAGTGGAGTTTCAACATTGACCTGTTTTTCCTCTCTCAGAAATAGCTCTGATTTGACCAAGATTAATGGAGGTTTGGAGAGATACCACGAGCTAAATATGTGTGTAAAGGAATATCCCTGTTTTATTCCCTCATGCACAGACTCAAAATATTTGTCCCACTAGACCTGAAATAAAACAAACTACAGAGAGCTCGAAGACTGAAAAGTACATTATATGAGCATATATACTGTTTAGGTATTTTAAAAATGTATAAAGCATGTTAATAATGCTGGTAAATGAATCTTTGCAAACACAAATACATCTTAGCTTACAGATGCTATAGGATTTGAGTAAATGTATCTGTATGCTTACTGCAAAAATAAATAAAGGTAAGCCCTTCCCATATCCCTTCACTCCCAAAGTCCTGATTTATTCCAGCAAACAGTTTGTTTTACTTATATATGTTTAGGTCCACTAAACATTGAGTGATTTTTAATGGAGCAAAGATGTGTTTTTCACGATACAGCAAATAGTTCAACCCCCACTTTTAGCTACATGTTAGTTTTAGTATAAAGATGAAGATGGTACCTATGTGATAGATTGATATTCTAGTGTGAGGTTGAGCTCAACATGGCATGTCTAATTTTTTTGCACATCAAAAGATCAAAATCTGCTCATTTTAATTGCGTGTCTGTAGTCAGGCTGACAGTTGCCAAAGCTTTGAGGATTTAGATCAAAACCATTCCTGTCACTAGAGGCCTCTCTTTCTCTCTCTCTCTTTTTTTTTAAATCTGAAGCACAACAACATGTTTCAACACTCAAATGCCATATTCCTCAGCAGTTTTTTTAAAACAACTCTTAAACTGTGGTACTGATCTCAATTTCAAATTCATCCATCCTTTTAGGTTTTAAAGGTATTTAAGAGGACACTGCAGTATTACTGATAAATAAAGTTCTTGTTTTATTCCTAACTCCCTGCTGTTAAAAGAGGTTTCCTGAACAGATTGAAAAACCTCTCTGAAGGATGCGTGAGTAAATATCTTGAAAGCATTTACATCAAACTGGACATATCTCCTCCCGTCTTTGATTTCAGGTGTTAGAGACCTCACCTTGCGGCCCTCCAGAGTGTACAGCTTCCTGACGTGGTATTGCATAAGCTCAGAAACCTCCTCCAAGAAAAGCCCAAAACTGCGTAGGCTCCTGTGGTGCAGGACGATAGTCCTCTTGAACGCTGGGTCGCTGTTCTTCACCAGAACCACCCTCTTGTGCCTGCTGTGATGAATGTGATGCTCATGGCCTGAATGCTCCTCTGGCCTGGTGGGTCTCCTGAGGACATACTCCTGTGGGAGATGGTGGTGGTATGGACTGTGAGTGTGACAAAAAGGGGTGACCTGGGTCTCTAAAGCCTCCAGGGCCTTGGCATGTCTATACTGAGTACAAAGGTAGCATTCCTCCAGAGGGTTCTGGTGGGCCACCATGCCATGATGGGAAATCCTGGGCAGGCGGGTGGTGTGTTTGAAGTGAAGAGGAGACTTATGGGAGCCTTCATTCCCTAAAGCATTGAAGCACTGGAAGTTACGCTTGTGGGAGGACATGTTTTACAGGTGGTTGTCCCTCTGCTCTGGATGAAAGCTGGTCTCACATGAGCAGACGAAGATGGCAGGTGAGCTCAGGCAAACAGCAGCATTGGGGAATCATGCTTCTTCTGCTCGCACTGCACATCTGCATGGCTCCTATCCATCCTAGGCTGCAGGAGATATGAAAATACAAGGTAATAAAAATGAACACAGTTTAACCTGCTGAGTAAAATGCAAACTGCAAAAACATGACAGAAAGCCCCTTTTATAACCCGCAACTTCTTATATCAGCTAATCTGGGTGCAAACGCGGTTTTCTCCAGCACTTTTGTCTGTACTTGATCTTTTCTTAGTAAACCAGCACCGCCCTTTCTAAAGTCTTTAAGTCTAAGGCAATGTGTAAACATGTTTGATCGGGGTTTACATCAGGCTCATCTGAACCGAAAATCCCTGCAAAGAATCGCTTTTGGCCGTGGTTGTAAGCAGCCTAGCACTGTCTTCTGGGAATCTTTTGAGACATTAACCCTTGGGATCATTTATTTGGTGATATTTGGTCAGATGCTAACCAATGCAAAACACCTCTCAGATTGAATCTTTACTCTTTTTCTTCATTTGTTATATGCAGTTTGTTCCCTTTTTAACATGCAGATAAATAAATGCAGACTTCATGTAAATGCATTCACAGTGAATACTGCTATCAGTCAGTGTTGCTGATGTCTTACTGAACAGTTTTAAGGGGGACACATGACAGTGATGTTGAAAACTGTATGTACAGACAGCTCCAGAGATCAAAGAGTAAATGAAGACAGGGATAAAGAGGATAAAACCACAAATAAATCCCCAAGTGACTTTAAATAACAAGCTTAAGTCTGTATGAGGTGTGAAAGTGGACATCACCCCAGTGATTGTTGCTGAAGAACATATTCAACCACAATACAACCTCAGCCAGTTTTCCCTGCTCTCAATAATGCAAGGATTACCTATAAAAAGCAATATCTGCAATAAGCACAATGTATTCTTGCTGTGACAACACAGCAGCAAGCAAAGATAAGTCATTGTTGTGTGATGATGGAAAAGGACGCAAGCCCAGTTTGAAACACAACGAAAAAGATTTTTTAAAAATTCATAAGAATGAGTCAAATTCGATGACTCAAAATCGGGCTAAGCTTGACTGACACATACAAAGAACAGGTTTGGCCGTTGTCCTTGTGCTTGTATTAGCTGCGCCGCACACGTCGACTAAAGCGGCAAGTGTTTCTGCTAGCTGCAGATTTTGGCAGGAAATTGTGATAGATTCTTGTAAATAATGGTGTGCATGGAGTGCCAACCTCAAGCTATCAAGTCTTTAGGTTGAATCGACAGTATTTCTATTTTTAGCCCAAACACTGTTTTGATTCTCTAAGAATATACAACCTGAAGAGAAATGTGTTTACGCCCTCCATAATCCAGGATTATGCAGGCCAACCCTATGAACCCAGAGATTCTGATGTATATTAGTTGTATTATTATTTTGAGACATGATTTGTGTTCTCCTGCAGGAACAAACCCAAACATAACATCAAATTTAACACAAATGTATGGTTTCCCAAACTCATATATTAGTAGATTTGAAGTTAGCAGAGTATTTAGTGGTGTTGCAGATAACGCAGTATAGATTATGATTAAAATACTAAATAATAAGGTGCATGGATGTGAATATTGCATGCAAGACTAAGAAAACATGCAGAGGTCATTTCCACCCTAGTTCTCATGTGGCTCATTTGCTGATATTCAGAAGCATAGCAGAAGAGAGCATTATTTTATTCTGCACAGTTGCTTTTGGATCTTTGATGGAGCAAAAAAGTATTTTCTTTATTCACCTCGACCAGGAAACATATGTGGCCTTGGTCTCTTAGAATAATGCTCTTTATCCCTAAGGTGTCATATTCAGCAACTGAGGATCTCAGAAAAGTTCAAACAAGGAAAATAAAAATCACATCCTGCATACAGGCCAGCCTGAGTTCATCCAGTTAAACAAGGATTATTGCTTCCTTTCTTTGTGCAAATTCTAAAATCTTCATTTTTGAAGTACAGCCTCTGGGATAACAAATGCAAGTTAAAGCAGTTCAGCCAAAGTTTGAGAATATACATCAAGAGCATATACTCACATGATCCATCATCATAAAAGGACCAAATCTGACAGAAAGTAGCTCCAAAGCCCCAGTGTTACGATGTAAACTCCACAAGAAACACAGAAGCTCCTGCACGCAGAGAGAACAAGAAACCAGTTCAAAAGCCTCCCTCCAGAAGCGGGCCTACCTGCTAATCACATCCATGGGAAGCTAAGGATAGAATGAAAAGCCTTGCTAATCACTCTGAGATTGGACTGAAATCTGCTGAGGCTTTGGACACATGACTTGGACCTCAGCATTGCATAAAGGGAGTTAAACACGTTTCAAGAAGGCAGCTGAAGGCTCGATGACAATGACGAGGCATAATGGTCCTGTCTTTATCTGCCCCCTTTGTCCTCTGTCACCCTCACAAGGATGCAGCTTTTGATTTTGTCTATAAAACTACATACAAGAAGGGTTACTAGTTTATTTATTATACCTGCATGAGAACTGACAACAAGTGCAAAGTAATGATGTTTATTGTCAATCAAGTTGACTTATTGTTAGAATAGATTGGTCAAAAATGAGATGCTCAAATATGACTTATTTTATTTCTAAACGATTATTAATAGGGACGGTGCTTGGGATAGATTTTAAACTATGTAAAGCCATAGATTTCTTTTTTTAATGAAGTTGTTTGATTTGCAGGAATTATTCTTTACTGAAATGTCTTTTTTGTTTGTTTTCAGTATTTTTGGCTATGGATTATGCATTTCTAATTTTAGATGTCCCCTTGTTTCTCAGACTGTCTGTTTTTGATTTTCAGGGACACAAAAATCAAAAACTTTGCGTTCAAAAATTGACCAAAGCTGTGCTTCAGTATACAGTCAATCTCTGTAACATGCTGTTGCCTATAAAAAGAACTCAAAAACTCCAGTGTTTACAGGTCTTACTTAATCCCTTCAAGCCACCTTAAGTCACCTGCTGGAAAACACGAACAAAATTAAGAAGAATATGATTTGTGATATCAGCTTTTCTGCAATCATGATCTGTTAAATCTTCAAAGATAATTGTAATAATAATAATAAAAGTTTTATTTGTGTAGCACTTTTAAAAAGAGAAGTTTACAAAGTGCTTTGACATATAGCCATAAAGCACATGGAAAAAGACAGATAAAAACAAAACGCTTAGTTAAAACAGAACTGAAGGCCATTTCAATGTCATAAGGAACCCAGACAATACAAGAACCATGCAACATAAAATGAGACTATGAGGACCAAAATAAAAACATAAAATAATTAAGAAAAAAGAAAATGCGATTAAAAGGGGGTTCAAAAGTGGAAACAGGATAGTAAAAATAAAAAACGATATCAACAATGATAATAAAATAACAACAGATGATAATAACAGATGCATGGCATCAGTTAAACCAGCTACGATCTGTCCATGGCACTGTAATCCTAACAAAAGTCTAACTGGGTGACTCAAATCCTGCTGCCTGCTGGTAAAGTCTCCTGACAGATTGTTGTCACAGTACATGTGAAATGATCACAGGGCCTAAAACATCCCATCAGATATGCTTCACATGAGGCACTTATTACGTGTGAAAGGTCGAAGTGTGAGGATCTATTTTGAGACGGCTCTCTCCTTGTTTGGAGATCAGCGGGGGTCAGCTTGCTCTTTTCAAGGACAAAGGAACTGCCAGAGTACGTGAGGGGTAACCCTTATCAGAGGCTTACAGACGGCCGGCCGATCCCTCCCTGTGATGCAGAGAGTTTCAAGAAGTGCTTCATCACAGGAGCACCCACTCCCACAAAGTCTTTGGACATAAACACACACACAAACACACGCACATCACACACTGCAGGGCAAGTCCTCATGCTGCCATCTGTCTGTGGTCTTAAGGAGCTTGATAGGTCGTGGTGGGGCAGATTTATTGCATCCTGACTCATGGGAGAAAACAGGAGAAAGACCCTCCTGCTGAGTCATGACGGTGAGTGAGTGACTCCACAGAACTGCTGAGAAAGGGGTTTAGTCATCTTGACCGAGGCCTTTCCTGTGCAGGGAAGGAACCTCCCATCACTTCTTCTCAAATCAGAGAGAGATTGCACCACTTAGACCTGAGAAGAATCGTTGCAGATGTGATTTATCTTTTCATGAAATGCCTAAATCTTTTTTCCCAGAGTGCTCCTGGACTTTTAAGGTGAGTGGAGCAACCTGTACCTCTCACCGCCAGCCTCTCAGTTTAAACACCACAAAGAAATCATTACCAAGAAAAACTATAGTCCGCATTAATTTGGGTTAAATATGATTAGCAGGCCTTCAGCTGTTTAGCATCCGACATGCGGATGCAGTTTGGATCCGGTCAGAGTAGGACACCATGACAAGGCCAACATCCGTCAAGCTTGCACGTGTGTTCTGATGCCCAGGCTTAGCCCTCCCCCTCTCCTGGCAGCAGCTAAAATACCAGGTTCAATTAGCTTGCAACCTGCTGTGCAGCAGGAGTCCTGGTATGTATAGTCACAGTCCTATGAAAGCCAAACACGAAGAGAGCTGAGGCCTTGATAAATTACTGTAGTTTTTCAAAGGGTAAAGCATCAAGGTTTTAACTTGAGAGAAAGCTTGAGTCAATACCCTCGCTGAAAAAGTGCAATGACAGTCTATACAGCCGTTGTGACGTGACTGCATACCAGTTATGCTGAAAGATCTGAGGTCAAAACAAATAATTTTCAGTGGCAAGATAGGAAGACTAAAATCCATGGTAGGCATACTATCTGACTTAGTTTGAACATTTTAAACACATTCTCTTAAAAACAGACTCATACATCTCTTATTGAAGTCAAATGGTACTGATTTCCAGGAACTTCAAAAACCACTTACTAGAATATAAAAGCTTTCAATTTCACTTATTCATCAGCATCTCTTCTGTCCTTCATGCTTGAGGCGAACAGTAACGTGCTTGAATAGGTCACCTGACAAACCCTGTCAATATGAAGAGGTGATACATTAAGTTAACTGAGAGAAGGTATAAGGACATCAGCCTTTGTCAGTAGAGTTCAATCTATATACGATTAACAACCTGTGCCAATCTCATGATAATGAGTGTCGAGACGGCCCTGGCCTCAGTTCACTCTCCAACCTTTACAGGTCGTGATGAGGTCACAGTGAGGATCACAGGGACGGAGTATAAATATAGCCAAGAGAAGCAGCCTTGCTCACATATTTAGACTCAAAGCACATTTACAGAATCCTACAGTAGCAGACCCACTCTGGACAAATCCTGTTGCGGTACTTACACAAAACCTCTGGAGAATGCTAATTTAGACTTCCTGCTGTGGTAATCCCTGCGCAGTTTTCTCTCTCTGAAGATGTTAAGGCTTTTATTTTAAGTGTTAAGTGCAGATTTCTCTCTTCTTGAGGTGTTGTTTTTGTACCCTACCACCAATAATCAATGCTTCACAGTGCAATAGATCATATCCAGCACTGTAACTATTTAAAAGCACACATAGGTTTGCAACAAATAACAGATTTATGTTTTGAGTGTAAAATTAATATTTATAACAATAATTAAAAGAATTTACTGCATTTTTTTCATTAGCAATACACTATAACACTTACAGCTTTCTATCGATTTAACTTTTTTTTTTAATATATAATAATAGTTTAAAATGAAAAAATGTGCTAATGAATTAGCTACATGTGCCTTCACTCCGTAAACTCTACTGAAAATGGAAATTCTTTTACTCATTGAACGCAGCACTGCCGCATAAAAATGTCTGCTAATGCAAAATTGTATTCCAAAATTAATTTTACGTTTCAGTTGTTAATTAAAAGTTGTTGCGTTTCATTCACGGTGTTCAGGTCTCGCTCGCTAGTAGCCGCCAGCTCCAACACCCTATAAAGACGGCTGTGGCTGACTCTGTCGTCATTGCGCAAGTGCCGAAAAACCGAGATGTTTGTAACATTAAGATTCGCAAAGATGTGGGGAAAAAGAAAGTGTCTGTCAGAAGTGGGATTCGAACCCACGCCTCCAGGGGAGACTGCGACCTGAACGCAGCGCCTTAGACCGCTCGGCCATCCTGACGACTTATACAAACTTGTTGAGACATTTCCGTGATAAAAAATCAATATAATTTAAGTTCTATAATCAAAATTTATCATTAGCTTTCCCAGCTAACCGATTAAACATCACAGAATTGCCTAGAGACGACAAACACCTGTGAAATGCTAGAAACCTACATTCAGCAAACATAACACAAGGCAGCGTTCGTTCCGTAGGCATGATGCCTGGCTCCTCTTTTGCTCAATGGGACTTTTTTTAACGATCCGCTTTTGACAATTCGCCTGTATTTTATGGCAAAAAAAGGTTAAAACTAAGTAAAAAAATAAATAAAGAAACAAAGAACGAAAGAGAGGTCATGGCTGACATGCTGCAAAGGTAACATCTCGGAGGCGAATACGTGCCACTTCTGCAAGGACTTCTTAATGGTACACAGCCATCATTAAGATCCTCCCTGTGTCAAGACTTGGAGCTTGTGTTGTTATGAGTAGCTTAATTAATAAAACGTATTAACTTTACAATTAAAATGACCATTTATTCCTCCATGGTGATTTTAGTGTTTCCTACAAATTCCCATTGTGATTTTTTCTACTCTTGCAAATTGAGTTTTATTCTTATTAAGCAGAACATCACGAGTAGTATTTAAAGTCACAGGCAGCTGTTATTGATACGTTTGTATAGATCCATAAGCAAACACTGCAGGATCGTGTCTGAGCGCTGAGCAGAGTTAAGATGATGAAAAATGTCCTGATATGACTTGACACCCCATATCAAAATGCGTATTTGCTTTGTGTATAATCATTTGTGTAGTAAACCTAAATGTCCAAATTTTGTGACCCATTCAGTGTCACTCTACTGTTAGAGCTTTGTTGTATATAGTTTTACAATAGAGAAGTTAATAATCCTCACTCTGTATTTTTGTGGATATTTGTTTTAAGCAAGGTGCAGGCATTATAAGTGTGCTTATCCTGCACGTTTCCAGTCATTGTATTAAAAAAAAAAATGAAATGAAAATTTTGAGTGTGGCCTACAAACAGTGTACAGTCAGTTGTTGTAATCACTTTTAGGTCACAGTGCATACGTGACTGCAGCTGAAGGAGTGACCTATCAGAGCTCTCAATTATAGCTTCTCCTCAGCATACCGCCATCTGTAATAAACATAGACCTATCTAGCTCATATCCTGTTTTGAAGCTGTCAACATGGTACTTAAGTTGACATGTCCAAACTCTGGGGACACTTGTGTGAGTCATTTCCATGTGTCTCATTTTTGATGTTGAGTCTTTAAGGAAATAAGGCCAAGCATCAAGCAGGAAGGGATTCCTCCAACTTCACTCATCAACAACATCCCGACCATTACACCCATAAAGTAAGACTGAAGAAATGGGGAAATGATGCAGGAGTGACCCACTGTCAAGGTCAGTAAGGAGTGCTCTTACCCAGAATTTCTGAGTGTAAATGGTCGACATCAAAGTGAAGGAAATGCCATGTGTCATGACTGACGTACTTCAACTCTAAATAAGCAGCGATAACTATGTTTTGTTTTTCCTGTATGTAGGCCCCTGGGTGATAGAGCCTTAAATATTATTACAATTACATGGGCAGGTTGTCTTTATCTTGAATAATCTGAATCTTGAATATAAATGAAATTGACAGTGACCCATTTTGGTTGCAGCTGGTGATTATTTTTCTATTAAGTAATTGGCAGGTTATTTTGGGGTTAATCATGAATAATTTTGTCTGTAAACAAAGTGTAAGTGGTCAAAACAGATCATTTTGACCTATGTGTTTTTTCTCCATCTTGGGCATGCTTTTGGGTGATTAAACTGATGTACTATGTGCACACAGACACCCGCTGAGCGGAGAGAGGTGTAGACAGACAGATGAAGTAAGAGAAAATATTTCCAGTAACCTTTTGTTACTAAAGAATCAAGACAGCTTTTCTGTTGACAACACGAATTAGAACAGCTTATTGTAGAAACAAAAAGATATCAGCAGAGACTCAAATAAAAACCTGTGAGTGACTTGATTTCCAAATACCATCCCTGGATATTATTGGCCTTATTTACCCAGGACTTTGGCACCACAGAAACCATTAAGTTCCTGAAAGAGAAGTCCCTGTAACTAGAGGTTCCAGGTGCTTTTGGTTAAATAGCACATTATCTTCGAAATGTGTTGAACTAACGAAGCTTGCTGGTTGGTTGGGATGCCTCCTGCTGGTAGGTGACTGTCATCAATTAAGTGATCTAATAATGCAATTCTATGACGGGCAGACTGTTTCAATTCAAAGTGACCTGACCAGCCTATGAAGACCACAACAGTCCTTCTGAGGCTGGGTCTCCGAAGGCTGCAGGCCCTGTATTGGAACACAGCTTCTATGTAGAGAGTGGGAAATAGGGAATGACTTTGGTCTCCAATTCTCTACTTCCTACACAGTGATTTGGTTATAGTGGACTGTATAGCAGGCTCAATAGTGACACTACTTGCCATTTTTGTTGGACACTGAATGATGATTTCTCTGTCAGGAGGAGCGTAGTGATAAACAATAGCATTTAATTAGTTTTTACAAATGCAGATACTTAATAATCACGTCTTTAATACACCAATGGAATCTTTCATTTCATTAAGCACAATAAATTGATTGGTCAGTCTCTCTGCTGTTATTATGGGGAAAAACTGAAGATGTTACCATTGCAAACATGTGCGTTTTAATGGAAAACATTTTAATTTTAATGCAGGATGCAGAGTGATACGACAACTGTATAAATTTGTAGCTTTGTGAAACTGTACGCTAACGTATCAGTAACAAACCTTTGTGGATTTTGATTTATTGCTGGCCATCAATTTACATAAAAAGATCAGACATGGCAGTTTGAAGATAGTGTCACAGCCCTAGTGTGAAAGTTTGAACTCTGCAAGCTATAAACGGCTACTGATTTCTGTCTTACTTCTCAGTGCCAAAACTTGATCATTTCCCAACATTTCACATTTTTATAGAGGCAAATTGATATTTAGGCTTTAGATTAATCATGCTATTAAAAGCAATGGGAATCACTAGTATTTTTTCTTGATTTAGTGTACAAAAATTAACCTTTTCAATATACCAATATTCACTGCAAGCTTTCAATAGATAAAAGTTCCGGTGAAGAGTTTTTTGACATTTATGAAATAGTCTTACATTTATATTGATGCTTTTTTTATGGTGTACAAAAGCAAACAAGACCATCAACAACAGTAGTAATGCATTTTATATTGCAATATTCAATGCCTGAAACCAGTGCTAGTCAGACAGCACCAGGCAAGCAGCTGAAGAAACAGTACTGTTTATTTTAATTTTATTTTTCACATTAAATACTCAAAATAAATTACAAATTTACTATGACTGTTAAAAATTCAGAATAATAATAATAATAATATATATATATATATATATATATATATATATATATATATATATATATATATATATATATATATATATATATATATATTTTATTTTATTTTATTTTATTTTTTTTTGGTGAAACTATACCTAAACATCTGAGACAAGCTGAGCGAAGACTGCCTTGTCCACAGGAAGTGGCAACTGAAAGGTCAATATGGTAGCTGTAAAAAAAAAAAAGCTCTCAATATCTGATTTTATTAATTTACAACTCTCTTTAAGACACATGCAAGATGTTTAGTGATGCATAACAAAAGACAGGGAGATGATGTCAGATTAAACTAAATCCAAGATCAGAAAATGATGGGAAACAACATTATGAATAATTAACTCTGTATGTTAACATTTCAAACAAAAACTCTCTAATTGTGCCTCCTGAGCTGTCATCAGACAGCCTAATGATTGCTTTGTCTATCCTCCCATAGGAGCTGTTAAAAAGGGGGTTCCCTAACACCACTGAACTTATAACATCACTCATCTGAATCATTAGTGCGTCTGCTTTTCAGGATATACACTGAGTAAACTCGGCTGGAGCTGGGTGACGGGGCAAGAGTCAAGATGGCAGAGTGCAGGCCCTGTAAAGTAAAAGAGAGGGAATGACTGAAACCAGATGTGCTCTCTAAATTAAGCAGGAATTAGGAATTAGCCACATAGTTCAGTTGTGCCACTGTCTTGATTTAACATAGCTGTCAGGAAAAAAAGGCACTAAACCATGTTGTTACCTCAATTAAAACATCAATCAATCAATCCATAGAGCTTCTTCTGTTCTGTTATTTCCACAATAGGGTATCACACACAGACCAGATAAGGATGTTGTATCTCTTAAATGGAACAACCACATTGCAATTAGGAAGCACAATAGGAACATCCCCCTCCACATTGGGGTGAAGAGTTACACCACCCCTGGGAGAATCTGCTGCGTCAAAAACAAGCCGGATAGAGCTGCAGCATGCATAGACCAGCCAGAGCCATACTATTGGAAATTAAGAGAGAGACCGATGCTGGCCAGTTTGGAGAAAGAGGACCCACTGCAATTTTGCATTATTTGCCTGAACTGATGTCACAAGTTTGGTTATTTAACCTTTGTATTCAACATTTTTACATATAACCTTCAAGGTTAAAGGAAGCAAATTGATGCTACTGAGCATGTCAGTACAAACAGGAGCAAACAGGGACCAAACAAGGAAGCAATAATGAAATAATGATAAATAATAAACTTTATTTGTATAGCACCTTTCCAGAACACTTTTCACAAAGTGCTTCACAGTTATCAAATTGAAAAGGGTTAGACAACAAGACATAAACATCAACAAAAAGTACACGAGTAGCCAAAGTCCAGGTTATACAAAGGCAAATGTAAAGAAATATTTATCAAAAAGACAATACACTACAATATAATACGACAATACACTATGTAAAAAAATGATTTATTATTTTGAGAAATTAAACTACACATCTGACCACAAAACCAACCTTTTACGTTTGTGTGAAAAGTGTTATAAAATGTATAAAAAATAGAGTTGAGAGCTAATATGTGGACCCTGCTGTATACTGTTGATGCTTGGAGTAAGTGAAAAATGCAGCAGCACTTATTTGAAAGCTCCTGTTAAAATTTGGACTTAACTGAAATGCACATACTTTTGGAAGAGAGAAATGTGCACATTTCTCAATCCCCTGTTTTGCACATTCTGCAGCAGAGCCTGTGCCTATTTGCTAATCAGGCCACGCTTATGGGTAAATGGAAATCTAGCCTTCTCCTTCCCTGGGTTGGCAGCCATGTGCTGGCCTCCCTCTGTGCCTGTATCTGCTTAGAACAGGTGCCGGATCCCGTTCGACTGCAGCATTCACAGCACAGGTACGGGTGGGAGGCCCTTGGCTGCTCGTACAGTCCCCCAAGTTTTCCAGGGGTCCCCATCTGTGTCCCCGCGCATCCTCTGCCACATGGCACCTGTCCCTCGACGAGTCTGGTCCATTCTTCGTCCGGTGACGAACACGCCTGCCTGCCACCCCACACTCTGCCTGTTGTTGAGCCACAATGAGATGAAGAATAGCTGCACCCATAATCCCTTGCTGTGAGATGTGTGTGTCTGTTTTTTTTCTTCTTCTTTCCCTCCTCTGGCCAGATTTAGGGCCAAGTACAAATTGTAAACAGGTTATTATGCTGCTGTAACACACTCCAATTGGAAATGCACTCCAACAACATTTAGTGTTTGCGGATGTAAGTGTGTCTTTATCCTTCACACGGAGTCGTTCAATTTGGTGTAAAGTTCACTGCATTTACTGTGATGAGGATGTTGTAATGGGTTTGTTGTTTTGTGTTTGCAAAGCTCCGCAGGAAAACTGTCATTATTCCTTCAGAGCTGCTTGCAGAATAACTTTGCTTCATCCGATTGCAAATAATTAACAATATTTACAAAACAGCAAATTTCCCCTGACGGTGCTCTGGATGAGAAGCTAAAAAAAAATTATTTAAAAAAAAGGAAAGGATATGACAATTTATCATAATTTCATTGTTTCCTTGTTGATCTGGCCAAGGGAAGACATTAGATATTAAAAATCTGGAGGGTATACAGAGCAACATATATGATAATTCGCTGGCGAACACGAAACAAGAGCTAAAAACAGCTCTCTGCTTCTGGTTAACATAAGCCTCGAATAACATGATTAAGGTCAACATCCTCAGTTTCAGAACAACTAGTGCTGCTACATGACAAAAGTCAGCAGCACATTCGCCTTCATTGGAAGTGACTACTTCATAGCTCATATGCGTCAGTTTCCTTTCTTCTATGGAATTTAAAGACACTGTCAGGAAATTTTAACTGGTTTAGAAACAAATGGAAACTGAAACTAATGATCTTTAGGAGCAAACACCACCAGCAACCAGGATTAACATTTTTCAGCTGTCATTTTTTATGCCTGAAACTGCTGTGAGGGGTGACTGACAGCAGGCTGAGGAAACTGTTTTTGTTTTTCACCGCAAATATTTTCAACGAGTGACATATTTTACTGTTAAGAGGTAACAGGATACGCTTTTTGTCTGAAAACACTACTTTCACATGTACAGACAAGATATATGCAGTATAACTTCATCCACAGGGGGCACCTAAACCAAAACAAACCAAAAGTTCCTCAACATCCCTGGTTCCCAGGGATAGTCCCCATTTTGGATGACCTGTCCCTGGTTAAAGCTGTCCCCAGAAATGTCTCAGATTTAACAATTTATCAATGAGAACAAAAATGTTGTGTGTAGACTAGAACAACGGTTATTACGGTAGCCAAGTAGGTAGGAAGCACAAGTAAGAATGGAAGGTTATTACAGGGGGCATGCATTGCTACTAAGTAGTACCAAGCTGTTGTCTGTGGTCACACAGCCAATGCTGTTGTCGTGAAAAAACTGATATGAACTACTGACCTTTTTTTAACTAAAAGCAAAAACAGGTAAGGGCATGTTTGCATTGAATACTGAAAATTCTGAATTTAATTGGAAAGAGACTAAAATAAAGGCTTTAATTGCAACAAATGGCATTTATTGGCACAGGTCCAAAACTGAGCCAGAATGAATGCTAGTGCTGACATTTTGTGCAATGGAATCTATTGTGTTATGCTGAAATGCTGCCTGGTTTAGTTGACTTTTCACCAGCTGATCAACTAGAAAGGAGCAGTTTGATCAAGTCACAATTTATTAACCTGTACACAGATGTTAGCCAACCTTTGCAAAATACTCAAACTCTCATCCCTGAGATGAGAAAAAATGGCCAGTGGAAGTATGTTAAGTTCAGAACATATATCTGCGGTGATCAAACTTGACAAACATCTTACTCTTGGGCATGCATATGCTCCAGTCACGTAGTTCAAATCAGCCTCTTCCTCTTGACCTACAGTTAATACACAGAAAACGTCATATAGCACAAAAACATGACTGGACGCTCCCTCTCTGGCCACACAATAGACCCTGGACCAACCAGACAGTGAGCCTCCTGCGAGCCTCCGGAGGACACGATACTCAAGGTGATCACTGCTCACCTCAGCCTCAGCAGATGGATAATACTTTACACAGCTGTGCAAGCCCCACACACCATGGTTACCTTGACAGTCGGTGTTGGGATAGAGCGCTGAGTTGTTTGTTTGCCCAGGGAAGTGACATGACGGCAGAGGAGGAAATAGGAAACATAACAGACTACCTGACAGACTCATTCCACGGGTTTGACCTGAGACTGGAACAGAGCCAGTCAGCAATCAGAAAGAAATAACAAGAAGAGGCTCTTGTTTGTTCAGCCTTCATACTCATACTCAAATATACTCAATACTGTGAAAAGTTTAATTAGCCAAATTTAAGACATTGAGAGGAAACTTTAGATGATTCCTGTGAGTGCCTGAGCTGATAGAGTGTGAGGTTGATGGTGCTCACAACAATTTCATGCCAGTGTTTGTTGACACTTATATTCTTTTTCCCCTCTTGTTGATTTATTGCAGCTGAAACAGCAGCGACGGCTGTCTCGGGTAATGAGCAGAAGGCTCTGACTAAAGGTTATGACGGCGATGAGTCAGGTTTGAGGGGAGAAAGGATATACGAGTCGAGGGTTTTGCCCTGACTTCCTGAAAACTTGAAAGTGACAGGACCTGGAATTATTTTAAAGTTTCACAAGCCTTGAATACTTTTGTTTTGTCGAAAAGAAAAAAAAAGTATTGTGGACTCATCTGTGTTATTGAATTTACTGTATTCTTCATGGCTTAGGACCGACACTCATCTATCATTGTTGAGGCTGAATAAGAGACGGCTGGGAAAAACAAATTGGAGAAAATTGCTCAATCAAATAAGCCATTTAAAATAAACTGCAGCAAATAAAGAAATTAAGAAAACACTGACACTTTGGGACATACAAATATTTATGTATACTAACTGCATTTTATCTTGCTCATATTTTTAGTTCTTGCCTAATTTCCAAAGCAGAGGTAAGGTGTCAGGACCTGGGTGTGCAAAACTATAAATCAAAGCCTATTAGACTCAATGCATTTTGAAAAGCTGCATTTTTCTTCTCTTCTTGTGAGTGCTAGCTGTTGTCTAATGTGATGATATTTTGTTGACGTGTCAGTCTTTGTCCTTGCGTGTGTCACAATGTCCTACCCTGCGGTGTAAGTGCGATCGCTCAGACATTGCCGGGCGTCTTTACCAAAGGGAGTCTGCAGCAGCACCCTAAGGTGACCCTCACGCTTTACCAAGGACTACTTTCTCACCCTGCATGCCTCGGGCACCACCCCTCCAAAATATGGTCACACTCAAATGAACCCTCTGCAGAGTGTCAAAGCTTCCTGCGGGAACAGAGGGTAATGATCTAACCCCGAAGAAATGCGCACAACATCGGCTAGCTGGGCAGCAATCGCTGTTTTTGATAAATGTCGACAATTTGGTCGATTTAATCACATTCACAGTAAAGTGTGTCAAAAGCATGGGTAAAGACAAAGGTCATGTATTCGGGGGGGTCTGTGTTCTCGTCTCATCCCCTTTCGTATCTTTGTGGTGTTTCTGTCGCTAAGGTACAACAAGCCAGGTTGATGAAGCCTCTCCTGGAAAAATGTGAGTAAGTAAAGACGGGTAAGTAAGATGCTAATCAGTGCGGCTGTGTTTCCTCCCGCCTGCTGAACAGCGGGTTCCCTTCCCTCTCTCTGGCTCTTTAATGCAGGGCCCAGCCAGGCCCAAACATCCTGACGGAGAGAAGCTTTTCCCTTATCAGTCAGGAAACACCGCTCCTCAGCCACATCCTCTTTACAAGAAGCACGACTCAACCGTTCCCAAAAAATGCAGGAAGACCAGCCAGACTCCAGGATTTGTCAAAAGCCCCCTGAATTCCTTTTTATCGAAAAAGAAAAATTCAAGAGAAGAGAGAGGGTGAGAGGAGAACAGGAGAGGAAAACGGGAGAGGAGGAGGAGAAAATGAGGAGGGTGTAAAACAGTCAACGAGGCCCTGGGTTTTATTTTTTTATTTATTTTGCACAGATTACGAAAAGGTCTGCATCAGCAAGATAGAATAGGTGGTGAGGGGGTGGGGGTGGAAAGGGGGGGTCCAGAGCGCCTAAGAATGGCACCCAGAATAAGACTCAAGGAAACAAAGGATGGTTGAGATGGAGGCGGGCAGCGACGGCTGTGCCTGTTTTACACTAATCCTTTGAACCGGGATGAAATGAAAGTAAGAGGAGACGGTTGGAGAAGGATGATGTGACAGAGGGGTGGAAAAAGCGAGCAGGAGAGTGGGTGTCAGAGTGGGACACCGAGCAAAAAAGGGAAAAAAAGAAAAACAGCATAAAAGTGGAGTTCCCCATGTGACTGCCACATTTTAACGTGAGAATATTTGTGTAAAAAAACACTTTTTACTGTTGGTTAGAACTGTGAAATAATGGAGTTAAAGTATGTTGTCCACAGGCGACTTTATTCATACAAAAATTGAACTTTATTTTAAATTATTGTCTTTCACAAACCTAAATCAGCATACAGTTATAGTTACCATTATTATTTTCATCTCAGAGGTTACAGTTATATATTATTATGTACTTGAGAGGAAGTATAAACGTCATTTTTTTTCTCTATTATACACCGTTTTTGTTAAATTGCATAAGAAATGTCTGACTAAAACCTCATTCAATTACAACTACTGAGGTAAGACTCCCAAACTAATGAGAGCGAGGACATAGAGAACAAACATTCGGATGGAGAGCGTGGAGAATAGCATTAGCACAGTTAGCATTTTGGCGAAACATCAAAGGACTTAAATTAGCTTCTAGAGAGCGTCTGTACATTTACAACAGCAACATTTACAAGTCTTTTTACGATTGTTCTCCTGGTTTAGAAAACTTTTGACAACTAGAGGCGACTTCTTTTTCATCTGCATCCCTGAGTTGTCCGTCTCCCTTTTTTTAAGATTCCTCCCGTATTTTTCTTCGTTCATTCCTCAGCGCCACATATTGCTTATTAATCAGTCCAGGGATGAGGTCGCTCAGTCGCTAACTTGAGCCAGAAAATTACAAATGAGGGATAAAAATCTCTTCCTACTTGCACCCATATGCAAGAAGATCCAACATTTTCTCACCCTGCAATATCTTTAGGCTCCAAGTGTAATGGGTGCTCTGTCTTAGCTTACAAAATGCCGGTTGTTGTGTAAGATGGGGGCCATGTTGTGTTTTTCTCAACTCCCAAATGCGCCCAAATTCAGCATAATCTGAAATCACCCATTTCGAACCCTGTCTTGTCTAAGATGAGTCCCGAGCCTAGTGGGCGCAGTGGCCTAGCTTACGAGATGCCGTAGTTATTGTAGTAGGCTGCCGTAGCGTCCGCCAGCACCGAAATGAGGCTGGTTTCTGAGGTGCTGCTGCTACTAGGACAGGCGGTATTAGAAGTGTTAGCGGCAGACGCTACCTGGATGTGTCCCGTTACAGTCATGCCGCCACCCTGCTCAGGGTGGAACCCACTTCCAGTCGAGTTCAGGTACTGGTCAAACTCATTGCGGTCCACCTCACCAAGGAGCTCAGCCTGACTCAGCTGGTCTAGAGTCTCCAGGTGACCCTGCGTCTCTGGTGGGGGGGAAAGCTGACCCAGGTGGCCCTGGTGCAGCCCGTGGTGGATCTGGGGAAAAGAGGAGGTGCTGTAGTAGGACAGAGGAGGAGGAGGACCAGGGATGAGTCCAGCACCAGAGGGGTTTTGAGACATATGGGGTATGTGAGCTATGTGTGAGCCTCCACAGTGGATCTGGGTCTGGGTGTAGTCAGTGTGGTACGGGGGAGGGCTGCCCATGTGGGTCTGATTTTGATGGTGTTCATCTGGACAGGCCGAGGAAGAGCAGGAGACGGAGGAGCTACTAGAGTAATAAGAGGGGGGGACGTGCTCGTGGTCCATGGCATCTAAAGGGGACATCTCAGGGGGTGTGGGGAGGCCGTAGGGGTACGTGTCAAAGCTGCTGTTGGATCCAGATGGGTCTCTGAAGCTCCTCACGCTGGGCAGAGCTGGGCTGGGGCTGGAAAACCTGCCACTGACACCGTTGGGGCCGCTTTCGTCTTTGTCAAGGGGGTGGCAGAGGGCTCTCTGCTCGGGCAGGGCGTTCTGATCAGGGGCCAGGCCGCTCAGCAGGAAACCGGGGTCCACTCGCTTGCAGATGCGTTTCAGCTGCTTCTTCCGGCGTGGACGATACTTGTAGTTGGGGTAGTCCTGCATGTGCTGGACCCGGAGCCGCTCCGCTTCCTCTACATAGGGCCGCTTCTGAGGGGGGGTTAGGGCCTTCCATGACTTTCCTGCAAGAGAAGCAGAAAAGTTTTAAAGAAATCCTTAAGAAATGTCCACTGTTTTCTTTTACAACATTTTCTATTTGATGTGATTACTACAAAAAAATAACTTTTTTTTTCACACACTTTTTAAATTTCTTCAACTTGTAAAATACTCATGGAAATACTCTGAATTTCATCATTACTTTCAAGGCCTTCAATCTCTGTTTCCAAATGACACGGTTTTAAATTTATACCATTAGTGTAATTTTAAAATTGCCAAAAACTCAACAAAAGTAAAAATAAAAAGTTGTGAATAAGAGCCCAAAAAATAAAAAAATAAAGAAGGTTTTTCTTTGCTTTTAATGGTTTATAATTTACTTGGTAATTTACCTCTTTGGTTTTTAACAAAAGAAAAAAACAGATGACCAAACTTTCACCTTGTGTTTAACATTCAGCCTCCACTTTGGTTTACTTTTTTACCATGTCATGCTTTTATTTTGTGAAGTCTCTTTTTTAAGACTCACAATTTTCAATTTTACTTTGTAAAGAACACGTTTTCATTGGGAAACTGCTCTTCTTGAATTGGCATTAAAACGGAACGGCAACAGTGCCAGATTTGGGGGTTTAACAATAGACACTAATCCAAGAAGCCCAAATCAAACGAAAACAAAACATTTTTTCTTCTTTTCGGTTTCCATAAATGAAACGAATTTCGTATTTGAACTCATTTTTACTGCAAAATTCAGCCGAGTATGTCGGCGCAATTTGATTGTTTTTGAAGTTACCGAATTAATTAATTAATTAGCTTTGAAACAGCGGCGGTAAAAACGTTTCATTCCTTTCATTTTCTCATGGTTTTAATTATTATATTTTTCGTTTGCAGGATTTCATTTAATATACTCTTTTTTTTCTTTATTATAGAGACAAAGTGTAAATACCGAGGCCTGATGGGAGTTTTAAATGCGCACATGCATGGTAAAAGTTTATAGCTATTTAGGATAAATTAAGCGAGAGGTAGAATTAATGGTAATAATATAGTGTATGGTAACAAATACAACTTATAACTTTGAGAAACTTTTTTTCATCTCACCCAACATCTTGCTGAGCTCGGCGTTGTGTAGGTCCGGGTTTTGCACCGCCAGCCGTTTGCGCTCATCTTTGGCCCACACCATGAACGCGTTCATGGGCCGTCTGATCCGCGGCTCCGGAGCCTTGTCCGCGGCGCTCCTGTGCGGCCCATGTCCATCAGACACGTCCCCATCTCCTGGAGGACACTCGAAGGACTCGGGCCAGGACGAGTACGCGCTGATGAGGGCTGCCATGTGCGCGCGCTCTCCTCTCCAAACTTTAATGCGCCACACGCTCAGTCTCTATGAAGCTGTCTGATGATTAAAAGCTGGAAAAAACAGCAAATAAACTGTTTTTGAATGAAAATCCCGCGGTGTTTCACACTCTGATGGCTCAGGTGTCAGCTCGGGTTTAGGACACAGCACAGATGTGAGCGCACAGCGGCTCCTGCCTGAGTGTTATGATTCAGTGTTTCCTGCTGGATGGGGGGAGCGCTTTATATTTGAGGAGCAGGTTCCAGAAGAAGCCCCGGAGGACTCTCGGCTCCTCCTTGATTGCAAGTTGAGCCCCGTGAAAAAGAGAGAGAGAGCAGCATTTCAACACTGCTAACTACTTAAACCGGCCTCACAACAAAACAACACTTTCCACTGACACACTGTGCATGCTTTCTGCGAATAAAGGTAAAACGGTGCAAATTAGACACTGTGCAGCTTATGGTAGCCTCTTCAGGTTTAAAAGGCTTCAACTCTCATGACGCCAAGGTGCAGCCCCTGTTTTTTTCCCTTTCTTTTGTTTTTAATAGTTTCACCTTGTCTTCATGTTGGTGTGATGACACTGAAGGATTTAGCAACTTCATATTTCCCCGTCAACAAGGAAACCATCACTAGGCAAACTTATCCAACCTGTTCTGCTGTAAAGTCAGGCACAGAAAACAATCAACTGCTCTGCTTGAGAAGTGTTTTCGGACTTCTACTGAACTCCTAAACCTGCAGAATGAGGTGTCAAAATCTCAGTTTTTCTTAAACCATTTCCTCCCCAATAATAAGCACATGAAATCAACCTTTAATACATTTTTATTACACTCTCTGTAACATATCCAAACAGGACTTTTAGAATAAAATAGTAGGGAAAAGTTCCTCTTTTTGGTTGTGGGTACATTTTTGGAGCCTCTGAACACATCTGTGGGTGAGAGCAGAGATAAAACCAGCGAACACACACACTGCAAACAAATCAGTTTCCTTCTGTGGTCAGGAGCGGGTGCATATCAAATCCAGGAGTTCCTGTTGACAGGATACTCTTGGGCTGCAGCCATGAAGTAGCTCACACTCTCACACATAAGGAAAGACACACACACACACACACACACACACACACACTGCACAAATGTGGCTACAGATCACAGGTCAGGTTGCATCTTTGTTTAAAAAATGTTTTAATTGAACAGATCCGTCTATCTTCTTGCACAGCAGACAGGCTTCCCGATCTTTAAACTGGTGTCAGCTTGAGCTTCATGGGTACCTTACCTCCCCCATCTCCCCCCCAACAGGAAGAGGATACAGCACCTGAAGCCACAGATTGTGCACAGGGGCAGACACATCAGTGATATATAGGGTCGCACTCACTCTGCTGTTGTGACATGAACCATGCTGATGTGAAGTCGGTGAAAGTCTCTCACACACACTAACACACACATGCAAACAGAGGAGAGAGTTCATGCGGTCCAGTTGTGTGTGAGACTGGAGTTCAGCGTGAGGAAAGACGAAAGCTCAGAGTTGGGGGGTTTCTGAAATGAGTAATAGCTGTGTGTGTTTTAAGCTCTGTGTGGGTGGAAGCGGTATCAGCCTGCTGTTGTGAACCCTCTCAGAGTGAAAGACATGTGGCTGCTGAAGACTTGGTGATGAGGTGTATGCCATGCAGGGGGTATTTCACAATAAAAACAACTTTTTATGACGTATGCAACAAAATCAGTAAGACTTTATCGGTTTTACTTTAAAGAAGTAGTCTGTTTTTTTTAGCTGCATAATTATGTACAAACAGGAACCACAACTCTGTATATTCAGTGACTTTCTAATGAGTTGTTTTTCAGCCTGTATAAATTCATATTTCCACCGAACCTTTAGGTAAGTCCTGCTGTAAAGCAATTTCTATTTATTTATCCGCCCTTTAATGGAGTTAAGATCTTGTGTTTGAATTCTTGTGGCATTGACCTGATGATGTGTAAAGGCGGAGAGAAAACACCTGTCCGTCATAGATGCTTGCAATTTTAGTCAGTCTGTTTTGATGAAGTGATAAAGACCTGAACCAAGTTTAGCTTTTACACCTTATTGACCCGCAGTAGTGACGAGACAGGCTGCAATGTTTTGACGTGAGAGACTGGACAGCTGGAGTTTCCTTTTTCCTCCTTTGACTCATTCCTCCCACTGTCATCTCTGAACTAGATCGGCTTGTTAGGAGTTCAACCGTCATGTCAGAGAAAAGATTTCGTAATGTCACGAAAAACATTTGGAAGTGGAAAGAGTGACTTCTGCATTTTTAGCTGATAAGATCACAGAGGGAACTCCCACAGTCTTTTATTTAATAATACTAAAGAAAGAAAACAACTGAGAAGAAAATTAAGGTGTATTTTGATTTATTTCAGGGTTTAATCTTCTAGAATAGTCGAAGATTCATTTCATTACAGCTCATGAATGTGTCAGACAAATTCGAGGAAAACATCCTCAAATTTTTGGACACTCAGATATGTCGAACCGTGCTTTTTCTCCACGTCTCAAGCTGGTTATTTGACATGTAGCCTGGATATGGGAAACTGTCAGCTGGGCTCCACACTACTGAGCAAGTAGCTCTGCTTCTCAAAGTTACTTTCTGACAGCAAAATGCAGGAAATTAAAAAAAAAAAATCACACAAAATTATCAACATCAATAAATGTAAGAGGTTAGACTTAAATAAACTTATTGGTGGTATAATTATGTTATGGAGTTAATTGCAAGACTTGGTAGCCGAGCTTTAGTGATTGTTTGCCAGTTTCTTAGCAAAGAGGATGAGCTGAGCGGCCTTTTTCTGTGCCACTCCAAGTATTTCATTCAAACACAGTTACAAAACTCAAGCTATCTCTCTAGTTAAGTGGGCGGCACATCATTTCCTATAGGATTGATTTGATCAAAACTAAACTTTTGCAGAGTTATGCACCTGATCTTTACTCAATAGTTACGATTAGGGCTGGGCAAAAAATTTGGGACTGTCTTTATCACCTAACTCAGCATGAAGTTCATATACATTTCTTAACATATGGATCTCTGTCAGATAAGAAATTTTGCAATCCTCTGCAACAGTGGTGTATCAGTGTCTTTTACATAGACTGGATAAAACACTGACAGCACAACAGCCCCTCCAAAGTGACACCAAAACCTTAAGGTCTCTCCCTGGGTAAATGATGGATAATAACCCTCAAATTTCTCCCCATCACAAGCAGTCAGCACACGTTCTGAAGGTATTTAGGTTTCACTTTTTTACACAAGTGGGACTTGGAGATGCACTGTCCGTATTCAATTACAGTCAATGGTCTTTCCTGAATGCAAGGTTTTTCTTCTCCTGCAGTAGCAAAATGAACCCCTACTTCCAATTACCCTGACCGTGATACTTCTGTTCTGACCATGTCGCAAAATCAAACCAACTCTGAAAGTTTGTGTTGATCACCACAGCAGGAGAATGTTGTCATTATATAATTAAGGCAATATCTCCATGCAGCACTTTTCCACTTATATTGTTACTAATATTGAGACAACCTGAGAGGTTTATCAGAGGTCTAGTTTTCACCCTCTCCCAGCTGTTTCTTTTTCTTTTTCTTGTCCTTTTTGGATTTCTTCTCCACCACCTCCACCTGGTCTTCTTGTGCTGCACTGTCCACCTCCTCTCTGTGTTTCTTTCTCTTTTTCTGAACAATCTCAGACTCTTCAGTTTGGTCATTAGTTGATGCATGTCCATTTGTTAACTCTGTTTCCTCAATGTGGTTTTTATGCTTTTTTTTCTTCTTCTTCTTGGACGGAGGAAGCTCTCCACGGTTTTGCTCGATGGCAGAGGGAGAGATGCAGGATGCTTCTGTGGCTTCTTCACAGTCGACTGCTTTCCTCTTCTTCTTCTTCTTCTTTCTTGGGCGCTCTTGCTCTTGTTCATTGTTGTCTTCGATCTCAACTGGATTGAACTCTTCTTCTGCTTCCTGCTCATCAGCTGTCTTTTTGCTCTTCTTTTTCTTTTTCTTTCTGGGCTCTTCTGAGTCATTATTACCACCCAAGTTGGGATCCACTTCATCAGATGGAGTTGAAGTTTCATCAGCTGCAGATGGTTCGGTATTCTGGACCTGTCCTTGTGCCTTTTTCAGCTGAGCCATTCTCTGGGCGAAGTACTCCTGCATGGTGAGAGTGCTGGTCACAGTCTTAGTGATGGATTCGGGGTCCGCTATAAGGGACGCGGGACTGATGGTCTCCTTCGCCTCGCCCTGAGAATCGCTGCTGCTGTTGTCCTGAAACCAAGAACACAAAAATAGGAAGACGGGGTTAATTTCTATTTTGGAGAAACTACACAATGGTGGACAGGGCAGCTTAAGTGTTCATCCGTCATCACACAGATTAACCAGTCAGATTTTGGTGAGTGAAAAGAGCCCAGAATAGGCTGTCGATGTAACAATAGGTGTCAAATGATTACCTTAAAATAAAACACACCCTGGATCTTCATTTAACAACAATATGAAGCTTCAAACATCCAGCTGTGTGTCCTTGTGCTCTCGGCCTTTTAACAGCTCCTTACCAAAGCTTCTTCGTAGTGTGAAACAATAATAATTGGTGAAAAAAAAAAATGTTGGATTAAACATAGGTAAAAAATTAAATACAGTGTTACAAAGAGTGCTGTTAATTACAAAATAAAAGTTTTAGTGGTGTACAAAATAAAAGTCTAATTTGGGGGGCTTCCAGGGGTAAAGCTTGGAGCTGCTGACCTGCAATGACTTCCATGAAGTTAAGCGATGTGTTAATTTTATGTCCCTGATAGGGCTGCACGATTAATCAATTTTAAATAGTAATCAGATTATTTGATTATGACTATGTTAAAAAAACTAAAACCATAAAAAACATTCTCCTCTCTATCATGTCTCACGTCTCCAGGCCACCATAGACGCTTCCTTTCTGCGGGAGCACTTCCCAGTTCCCACAGTTGTTTACCACAGTAAACGAACATGGCATTTGCAAAAGAAGGTGATAATTTCATGGTTAAATAGGGCAAGAGCAAGTCAGTCGTGAGGAATTGGTTCGATTTTGCAGTTTTGGACGAAGCGCAAACCACTCCCTGCTGCAAAATCTGTCTGAAGGTGGTATTAACCTGTCCACACGGAAACAAATTCAGGAGTAAACGCAGAAGTTTTTGTCGTATTGGCGTTTCATTCACATGGAAATGTTCATTTTGAGAGATGATAGAAAAACTCATTATTAAAGTGAAGCTTGTTGAAGTTAGCACTGAATAAAACATCAAAATCTAAAATTGAGTTTTCAGAGAAAACAAAAAACAAAAAACAGAATTTTATTTTTGGCCAAAACTGTGCAGCCCTATTCTCTGTGTAGCTTGTAGTTTTTGACCTCCCTATTATCTAACAGAGGCACCAGTGAGGTATGGACCCATCAAACCAGCCCTACACAAGGTTTATTCACTCACATAAAATCACATTTTATCCACATAAAACAAAGAGTGGCTTTTCTAAAGGAAACATGTCAGAGCCAAGGTCAACCTCCTTCCCTGTGGTGTCGATTTTTTGACTGGTTGACATTCACTCACAGTATGGACAAATGGTTTGAGTAGCCGACAAGTGGCGTCCCATACAGCAGCTAGGAGTATGTGCTTAAAAACCTCCAAAGGTTGGGAGCACTCAAGCCTAGATAAGGTGAGAAAATAATAACTTGCAAGGTTTGCAAAGCAGACCTTGCTAATCATGGCAGCACGTCAGTGATGCACGAACATTTGAGAAGGCATTTCAATAGTCTGTGACTAATCGACTATTAAAATAGTCGTTAGTTGCAGCCCTAGTTTAAGCCCTATCATATACCCCAAATTATATGTAATTATAAAAAATATGGTTTAAAATACTGCAACACACTGATCATTTTGAAATGAAATAAAGAGGCTGTGTGATAACAGGACAGTTAGTTTTGGTGATGTAACCTGTCTGGGCCTAAACCCCAGCTGATGGCGGTCGGCTGTTCTATGGCTAAGTCACATTCGTCACGAGTCCGTCACAGACTAATCTTCTCAATCTCTAGTCTGCGTTATTAAACGGGGCAAACTTTACAGCAGAGGATTACAACACCGTCTACATTTTACCTCTACAGCATGAACAATTTGTCACCTCACCCCTGCGACCCATTTGTCTTCATTTTCCTAATGGCCTACTCAATGCATAATGATTTGTCCAGAAGAATACAGAAGCTCCTCTCGAGGATCGCACTAAACAATACTGTCGCTCGGCAGATTACCTCAGAGATGGTGATGGTGAAGTGGACAACATTTTTCAAACCCCACAGATTAGGGATGTGTTACGATACAGATGAGGTTGTGTCAGGTCCTCTTATAGTTTGGCCTTTAAGCCTTTAAACTCAGATTACACCACTTTGACCTGAAACGCTGATCGAGGTAGAAAAGCTAGCTGATGGACTGGGATATGGAGCCAGGTTGGAGGTTTTAAATACTCTTTCTATACATTCATCCATATATAGTATAAATGTCATTCCTGTGAAAAACACAGCTTCAATTTAAAGCCTACATGTTATCAGTCTAAACCCACTAAAAGCTCTTCATAGTCGATACATATTTCCATGAGGGAGTCATCCATTGTTTTTGTGGACTGATATATTGATTCGTATTGTTTGAAATTATTGCTCAGCAAATATACCGAAGTTTCAATTTCTGTGTTTTCAGGCAATAAATTACGTTTGTTACTCTATGATTTTACCAAGTATCCGGGGTGAAAACAGCACATTTGCCTTTAATAGGAGGGATTAATTGACTCTTCTTCATGCTCTTCATTAGCTGTTTAAACTGATCAGTCTTTTGACCTGAATTGATGTCTTTGTTTTTGCTTTATTTTCCAGTTCGTAGTCAATTTTTGTGCAGCATTTGGTCCAACGTTTAGCTAAATACCAAATGAAAAGAAATATTTCTTTAATGATTTAAGATGTACCATGTGCGATTTCTTAAAACGATATCTTTTTTTTTTTTTTCTCAACACAATTTATTCAATATGGCAGATCATGACATCTTAAAGTCTGCAGGCCGACAATGTCAAATATCTGCAGTGTGGTGGAGGTTAGCAGAGCCAGACCCTCAAGCCTTCAGCCCTACTTACAGGTTAACATCCATATGCCTGTTCAAGTTCTACACTTCTGTGGTCTATTGGTCATGAACATAGACTGTATATAGGATGGACGCCGTCTTCTTCCTCGTTGGGTGAAGCCACCCCAAAGACAGCACCCTCTGGTGACGGGCTGCAGTATAGGTCATAAATCCCGCCTTCTCCAGCAATCCTTATGGAGCTGTGGAAATTTATTACACAGAATATAAATTTTTCTCACCCCCTGCTTGCGATGTTGACATGTAGTTATTCTAAGACTGGTTTGTGCTCAGGTCCTCTTTTTTTCTGTGCAGCTCCATTTTTAAAAGTTATTAGGGGGTTTATGTTTATATGATTGACACTTGATACAGCCTATGCGCGTACAAAGATTGCGTAGCTCACCTGGGGGATAAGCTATTTGAGCCGAGCATCATCACAGCGACTCTCTGTGACTCTCCTGCTGAATGCGTATAACCCCACTGTGCGAGTGGTGGTTCCAGGAAGTGGGGAAAAAACCCGGACATACTGAGAGCTTTTTGGCTTTAAATCTGTTTACTGGTGGAAGGCAGAACCAAGTTGTCCATAGTATATACAGTCTATGGTTATAAACCCGTTAATCCAGCCACAGCCTGCAAACAACTTCACCTCCACTGTCTAGATCAAATACTGCCAAACCATGTATCAATACGAGACATCATCTGTCAGCTTCTGTCATCTCATCATGTGCTTGTTTACATCCAGGTAGTTGAGTAGTATAGTGTTCAGACATAAACTAAGGGGACAGGCAAATCTTTTTAAGGCCTGTCTATTAGATGTATTACCGTAATTACAGTAATATTGTTAAGGCTTTTTCTTTTGACAGCATTTCGCCTGAAAATACTGCATTCAGGTGTTTAATACAGTCAAAGAGCACATGATTGAGGCTAAATGAGACAGCAGAAAGTTTAAAGCTTCCTCAGACCTCTACTGTAAAGAAGCCTAACCTCTAACAAGAGGGTATGAGGCCCTTCAAGTGAGGTACCATTAAACAAAACTTTCCAACTTCCCAAAGAAAATCTATACTCCCTGTTACTGCACAATTGCATCCTCTCTGCTTCTTGGGAGAGAGGAGATGGGGCTTAGAGCTGACAGTGCCAAACAACGTGTAACTGGGATTTGGGAAGATGGCTGGGGGCCACTTTAGAGCTGCCTGTGAAATTACTCTCAGGAGAGAGAGAGGGGGGTGGGTGAGCGAGTGGGGGGAGAAGGAGAGGGAGAGTGACTGAGAAAGAAACATCTCCTTCATCAGGGGAAAGTGGCTGGAAGTTGGAGAGTGACTCGTCCTCACTGCCTGGGGATCTCTATTAGACCGACAGGAGGGAAAGTGCTACGCTGAGCATAGACTGGACACACACAAACACCACACACACACACACAGATAGAAACCTGAAGGTCCAGTCCGTGTTACTGGCAGCCTTGGAGATTTTTGTTGGCGAGTGTTGGGGGGCAACATGTCGCTTAGAAACATCTCAGTAATGTTTAAGATCTTGTTTCCAAGTCTCCAGGTGTGTGTTTTTTTATCTGGTCTGTAACTTGCAGTTAACATTTTTGTTTGAGTGCCACAACACCCAGAGAGAGATATCTTTGTACAGACGAAAAATTCAAATCAAAAAACTGTAACAAGATAATAGTTGTCAGTAAAATACCGAAGAGTAAAAACCAGTCGCTTAATCTCCCCTTTAATCTGCCCTTTGTATTTTAATGTACCATACAGACCCAATGCAGATATTCATTACAACAGACACCCCACTTACATACTAAGCAGATGTACACCTCATAAGGGAGGCTAGCTGTTATTCACAACTACACACAACCAAGGGGATCAAATATAAAGAGAGACAGTGATCAGAGTTGAGTAAAATCAGGGCAAGTTAAAAAACAGAGGCTGAGTTATCATCCTGAGAAAACAACCATCAGTGAAGCAGACTTTAGAGCTCCTGTGAGGAACTTTACAGTTGTGTCAGCTTTGGCGCCCCCTGTGGACAGTACAGTCTTTGCTGATCTAGTAGATGCTAGTGGGTAGTTTTATTCTTATGGTACTAAAACACTGATAATCTAACTGCTTTATCTCTAGTTTCAAGGTTGCTTTGGTTGCAAAACAAACCATCAATAAAGGCAAGGTAAATTAATTAGACAAAAATTCACACGTGATGATATTTTATTCTATGTCAAATGTTTAATTTCAGAAGGCATTCTTCTTTCATTGTTATTGCAGAATTAAACTTTTTTCCTCATAGAATGAATTTAGTCACCCTAAAGCTCCTTTCTCAGAATTAGTCTTAAAAAGAGGGTCATCTTTAAGTCAATGAGAATATGTGACTGTTTAACTGACTCTACTTTTCTTGGAGATCATAAAATCTGTAATAACTTTAATACATTTATCAAATCACAAAGAAATAAGTTTCTGCAGAACTGACTTAACCTTTATGTTAATATCAAATCAGAACACTTCACTGCTGGTAAAAAAAAAAAAACCTATGATGAAGAGAAATCACAAAAACTTGAGATGACTATCTGTTTTTTTATGTCTTTACAAAGGCAGCAGTTGCATTTCTACATTCTCTATATTTGTCAAAACAGCAAATGGTTTTAAGAAGTGAATCATTGTGGTTATGAACTTCCGCATAACTACTTGAAAATTAAGAAGCAGTACAGTCTAGTTTCCCTTTTTCCAGTTCTACACCTCAAGCCAAAATAAAATGTATTTGAAATGAGTCAAACCAGTTAATTGCTGGAACACAAAAAACAATAAAAAAGGTAATCCCATGATAAAACAAAGCAGGGTTAAAGAGTGGAGGGTTGGAGAGCACACCTATATCTGGCCTTGTCTACTCCTCCTCCACCTCCTCCTCCTCCTCCTCCCGGACCCAGAACCCCAGGAAAAGGATGCGCTCAGTACGCTGCGTGCAGTTTTGAGATAAGGCTCCTTCGGCAGAGGAGCGGTCTGGCTGGCTATCGGGCCCTTCCTGCTCCACTCTCTCCCCTGGCGGGGGCCGGGGCTGGGCAGGGAACACAGGGAGGGCCCGCAGAGGGTCCCAGAGAAAAGGAGAGGATGGGAAGACATTCAACAGGCCGCCTCCTTCAAGACACTCCAGTTCTATCAGTCCCTGCTAATGTAGCCAATGGAAAGCCAACAGGAAGACGTGTGCCAAGGTGCCAATATACTGAGGCCAACACATTCAGGGGGAGAGTCGATCGAGCCAGTAGAGGGATGATGGGAAAGGTTCGCCGGAGTGCATGTGAAACTTTTTTGACCACAAGATCAGCGGAAACATGTTTTTCTCTCCAATAACTCTGAGAAAGCACCAACATGTCCTTTATTCCCGATAGATACAGGACCCCATCTCCCCATCCAAGTTTTTCCATCCAATTCATCAACTTCATATTTTCTTTTTTTGTTTAATTTGTGGAAATGACTGTCGTGTGAAGTTTATACCACTTGTTGATGCACAAAGTCAATGCTGACTTCTTTTTCACACATTGCAGGATACTTAATTGTTTAAAACTCAACTAAAACACTAAGCAGCAGTAAAATGTTTAAAGTTGGTTTATCCACAATGGGCTGCAGCTTAAGTCATGAGAAAACTATACAGCCTTTTGAGCCGTATTCACACAACACCTGAGGCTCGACACTTGAGGACATGACTCCACATCACATCTTTACATACGCACACACACTTTGACACGTAACTAGAGATATGACATTATATAAACAGTGCAGGTTGTAAAAAGAGCTTTTAATCTGAACTGGCCTTTCTCCTGGTTTGCCCACTCATTAAAGATATTCATTGTTGTGTTTTACATACACACAAGTGAGCCCATCTGGATCTACATCAAAGAATTTTGTTGTTTACTGCTCCTATGTAGGGATATATTTTATGCCCTGATTCACTACAATCCCCATCATTCATTGTTAGGCTGTGTTTGAGGATATAGAGAAAAGAGATCCAAATGCACATTAGTCATGATTTCTTACTTTCATAACCAACAATAGACCAATGCACTGAGTCTCTGGAAACAAGAGATAAATTAAAACATTAAAACATAACGAATGCATTTTACATTTGTGACCTGAATTCTTGGAATTATCAATCCAGCAGTTCCAAGTGTTATTATAAACACAGCGGCAACAACTGGCATTTTACTAATGCAGTTTCCCTGATGCACTGATAATACAATGTGGGTGCTTGCACAAGTTGCTAACAAGAAAAATCCCATCTTAGTAGTACCAAAATACAACCATGGGGATTACATTTTAAATATAAAAGTAAGGTAAATGTGCAAGAAAAGAAAGAACGAATTTATTTGTATTTCATGTTAAAATGTGGCTTTGATCTGACCATACTTAAAGACCCACTCTGACGAAAATCCAGTTTTTCTTGTTGTCTACATGTTCATATAGCATTTTCTTGATGCGAAAGAACATATCATGAGAAAACTTCGAACGAAATTGCATTTCTGAGTTTTTTTCCATTAAATTGCTATGAACCTCTGACAGACCCAAACGACAGGCTCAGGCCCAGTGAGATTTCCTATGTAGCAAATCCAAGCTCTGCCCTCGCAGCCCCACTATGCAAGCCGCACTTGGAAAAGTAGAGAGGACGATCGCAGAACAAGCTTGTGCGTTAGCAAATTGCAATGCTCGTAAGAAGGCTAATTATGACATTAACTTTCATCATGTCCCCAAAGAGATTTGTGTCAGAGAGCTGAATAGCTCCTATGTTACCTGCCACTTTGACTACACCGGCAATGTTAGGCTACAAGCTAGCATGAAGAGCAGTGTGCAGAGCGGTGCTGTCTCCTCCCATAACGTGATTTTGCCTAAAACCTTTAAAATCACAGTTTAAAGACCACTGAGAACATTATGAATAATCAAAAAGAAACCATTGGAGTGTGTCTTTAAGGGTTGTTTCATGTCTTTTCACCCATCGCTGTACTGACCAGAGTATAAGACATTTTTGGTCTGGAAACACATCTGAAAAAGTGAGGTTGGTCTTGTATTCAGGGTCTAGACTGAATGACAATATTTGCTCAAAACAAAGAATGGCACCACCTAATTGAGTGAGTGTACCTCCCATGACTGAGACCAACTGTAACTTACAACTACAGCACTGAGGGGATGAAAGACAGAGAGCCACAGTGATAGATCAGGACAAGTGAAGTTTTCAAGCTGATTGAAGTAAAAAAGCCAAAGACTGTATCACGACTATGAAGTCCATGATAGCAAGTCTGAAAAGACAGTCTTACTAAATTGGTTATCTTTGAGCTGTCACCTCAATGAGAGTAACAGGAGTGTGTCTGAGTATGACACTGAAATAAGGGAATAAAGTATGACTGGTACAGATCACCATTGAGGCCATGTAAGGATGTTTTTGAAGCCTAACCCCTGATGAAAAACTGCGTATTTCTTGTGGTGGATATGTGTTTCTTGTAATGTTATTTTCAGTGACATTGTTTTCATTATAAAAATAAGATTTGGTCTGAGCCATATTTTTCCACAGAGATAATCTTAAAAGGGAGGGACAGGAAGGTTTTATAATCTTAGTCGTCTTACATTTGAACCAGTGAGGCGCCTTTAAAGCAAACACTGACAAAGCAACACTGAAGTGAGCCTTTCAGAGCGCTACAGTCCTTTCAGGGCTGAATGTTAGGCAGGTCATGAAAAATTGTCTTGTAGTGATGTTTAAAACTGGATCAAACAGGTAAGATTGGGACATTCACTTGTTAAAAGTTAGTAAAGCTGTTAAAAAGGAGAAGTTGTCTTACTGATCAGTATGGAGTCACCTCCTTTTGGCTCACATGTTAATTAGCATTTGACTAAGCTGCAGTTGCCCATTAATTTTCTTAAAAACTGCCTGTTTGCATTACTTGCTGTTTTTTTTCCTCTCTCAATAATTTCCAGCCAATATTGGTTGGGTCTGTAATTGCATGAGTGTGCCCTCATTGTCCTGCCACAATAATAAATTTGGCGATAGTCGAGGTCTATGGATCAGGCCCTGATTAGCCAGCTGTCTCTCCCTGATGAGCACACGAGTCCAGCAGCCCATCCTTCACAGGGCTGATGTGGGCGGACAGAAAAACAGGTGGATACCTTATCCCCTGGTAAATAAGCAAACCCTCCAGTTAAACATCAATATTTTTCAGTAATGTCACCGCCTCTAAAGTGAAATATATATTCATCTCTGTCGTCTGCTGGAGGATTTACAATTCAGAGTAGAAGAGTTAAAAGTGTAAATGATGTACCATGAGTGCACAGAAAATCACATGTGGATGTTTCTAGGAAAACAATATCTTTGCAAAAGGCATACTTTTGGTGTGTGGTTAAGACAAAACAAAACAAAAAGGCTTTTGAAAAATTGCACGTTGTTCCCAATGCAAGAACGTTTATCATAAGTAACAAATGAAGACAAGATTATGCATGCGGTGTGACTGCCCTATGCTTGTTCAACATAGCAAACGCTTGCCGACAATGCCCCCCTCAAGAGCAGAGGGGTCCTCCCACCCAACCCCACAGAGGGGAGATACAGTGATTATTTTCCCCAGCTGTGATTTATTAGAATAAAGAATCAGTGATTAAATGGGGGGCTGTGGCTGTAAACAGCCGAGAGGGCTGGAAATCTTTGGGCGGTTAGCTTCAGCGGGCGGTAATTACCCCGGCCCTGTGTATTCTACTTTAGGCCGGTAACTAAGAGACAGACGCCCTCTTTTCTTTTTTGTCCTGCGCTAATCTGTAAGTGTCGGCGGGCTGGCATAGCGGGGAGGGAGCAGTCCACAGAGCTGCCAGGGAGGTAGGCGGTAGACGTGTGGCGCATGTGTCTCAGCAGGACTGGGGTAAGTTGGCGGGTCTTGATCATTTCAGCGGCAGGAGTAAGAGGGCCTGTCAACAAGCACGCTTAAGAAAATGAGAGCTTTTACTTCAGGCAATTAGATGTTATATGAGAATGAATTACAGCTCCTCAGCCACACAATAAGCCCGGCAGCAGTCTATACACTGCAGCGACGCACGTTTACAACAGCACATCCTCTCAACAGATTGACTCTAGAAGATGATAAGGAGCCAAAAAGTCATTGTGCAGTTCTCCTTGGTGCTGTATTAATCTAATCTAATTATGTTGTTAGTTATACAATGCAATGGGTCTCTGCTGGGAGCGGAGAACAATCCTGTTAGCATTCTGATAGGGATGCTAACAGGATTGACCCTTTCCACATGGGAGACAATTATCAGTCCACTGCCTGATGATGATGAGCAACCAATGGTATTCTAACTAAGAAGAAATATAAATGTTACTGGAGTTGACTCATAGTTGTTCAAAGCCATTTGCTCTGCTCCAACAAAGGGCTTGCTCATCGTTGCATGCACTCTTGACCTCAGTACAACAGCAAAGTAGGGATTTAAATATATCTGAACATTAGCATTAATAGCATCTGTGAATATACTTAAGTTGCAGACAATTTCCTTCTAGAAACATTTTCTCTCTGCGCTGTCAGCAAAGTTTTAAACCCCGACTCCGCCCATAGGCTCATTGGCGCCTTGCCGACACATCTGCAGAGTGCTCAAGCCCCCCCAGCCCATTCTGCCCCCGTCCCATATTCCTTGCGATGAGGGTACCAGGGGAGCCCCCCTGCTGAAGTGCGATCCTTCATGTGGACGAGGCGTGGGCAGGAAACACTCGCAACAGGTGCCACCCGATGAGGCCCGATCCTTGATTCTTTGTGCCTGAGCAGGAGTGGGAGTGGGAGAGGCCGCAGGGGTCATGCTGACCTGGGAGAAGGGTGCTCCATACCAACCGTCTGACTGGAGGGTTCAGCCGTCAAAACAACCCGCATTTCAATTTATAGTCCACCATTTCTTTTCTCTGACAACTTTAAGGAGTACAGAACTAATGAACGGGCTGATGGTTTCTGAAAATTAATATCTGAAACCGTCAAATTGTCATCCCAATTAATCAGCTCCAAAACTTAGAGATACCAAGATATTAAAGTTTTTTTCTCCTTGGCTGAATAAACTGACAACCAGGAGTTCCTGTTTTAAACTGAGGATAAAAAAAAAGGTCTTTACCAATAAAAGGAAATCAAATTTTATTTTTATATTTCACCCTCTAAATGATTCATGATAGAATTTTTAAAAAATGACGCTTTCAAACGGGCTTTTTAAAAAATCCTCAAAAGAAACTCAAACTTTTCTGTCTATTTCAAAAGAATAAAGCACCCTGAGGAGGAATAGAATAGAAGGAAATATCGCTGGAGAAATACAACTACAGTTTGTTTCCACCTTTCATCGGAGCCGGCGGCTTTAAAAAATGACTAACTTTTGTTGATGTATGAATCGGCGGGGAGTCTATTTATCAGCAGGCCCTCTGCGGTTGCCCGCTTGGGTCCCTCAAGTCACAAGCCGCGTCGCTCCCCTTTGACTGATTAATTAGCCAATCAGAGGACATTTTTCACTGGGCGGCAGAATGGTTTATTTCAGCTAATGCCGGGCTTTCGAGCCGCGGCCCGTTGGAGCCTCGTCGGCTCTTTCGGCCTGCCTGAGTGGCCGGGCAGAGGGGCAAGGGAGATAAATCAAGCCGGGCTGGCCCTCCATGTGGCTCCCCTAACTAAACCCCCTGAGGAGGGCACGGTGGTGGAGAGGAAGGGGAGGAAAGGGGGGGACTCAGGACGGCCAGGGGCACTGCTCGCCCGCCGATAAGCACGGGGAGCACAGGGCTGCCAAAGTACCTTCATTTAGAAGTGGCCGGGGCTTTTTGATATCTCGGCAGAGAGGGCCTGTCGTTTGTCATGCTGTGAGTAATTGTGTTGAGGGGCACAGGAGGAGGCAGGAGACGGAGGGGGGCTGTGAGCGTGGGATGGGTGATGGATAACAGAGAGCTGTGTAGATGGACAGGTGCTCCACTACAACCTGATAACCACCACTGGTCAGGGAGAGTAAGTCATGCTTTAAAGCATACATTTTTATGTGTGAAGGGGTTGGAGGGTGAACTAGTGCTCATTCATTCATCTTTTGGGTAATGTTTGTATTTAACAATGAATAGTGCACAACTGTAAAATTACTAAGGGCCAGATCTTTGAGTATTGAACATTTCCTCTCTTTGATTTTGTGTTTTTTCACACGCACATTTGTCATAAATTTGAATAACATACTAGCGAGCTTTAACCAAGACAAGCAGGTGCTCAGTATTTATTATATTAGTAACATGCACTGTAATACACTACAGGCAATCTAACAGAAATGGACAAAAACATAAGTGCTGACATGCATGGGTAAAAAGTACATTTTCACATTTCTTCCTTGGAGGCAGCTTTGGCCTGATCTTTTCTGATGCACTCGAGTTTATCATGCAGTAAAAAACCCTGGCAGTGAGGCGGATCATGAATTTGAGCAGTTTTTTCTGAGTCTTATCAAAATAAAAGTTGTCGAATGCTTTTTTGGTTTTACATACGTATTTATAAATTCTCTATTTTTATCGCTCCTGCAGGACAGACAGGATTATAAGATTGCATGTTGTGGTGTTTGTTGTACTGGACTGAATTATACTGAGAAGTCATGTCTAAGCAGCTCCCCCTCTGTCTGGATTCATCGACCCTCTACCACAAACAGAGACACCTAAGGTGCAGCTGAAGGGGACCGTACAACCCCGCTCAGGAAAACCACATTTTGTCAGGGTGTTTTTACTTGTAAAGACTCGGACTGCATCCACTAGTCCTCATTGTCACTTCCTGTTATTCAATAATATTTGATTTATGTTGGTGTGTAACTTTTATGTGTTGTTTTGTAAAATAATAATAATAATAATAAATAATAAATGGTAAGATTTTATTCTTATTAGGGGTGGGAATCACCAGTGGCCCCACAATATGATATTATCACGATACTTGGGCGACGATAAGTTGTTATTGCGATATTCAACATTCTGCAATACAGCGAGTATTGCGATACAATATACAGTGATTTATGTGATTTTTTTCAAATGTTTAGCTAATTTAGCATTTGTGTTTCCTTTATGTTTTTCTTACTTACACAGTATTTTATTTTTATGTAGCACATCTTACAAACCTTTTATATATTTGTTGCACTGACTTCCTCCTGCCACCTCTGCCAACCTCACTGGACAAACAGTTGATTTTATTTTTTCTATTATCATAGATTTGACTTCATATTAGCAATTCATTTGAAATACTTGGTAAATGAGACAATACAATATATCACCAGACAAAATATCGCAATTCTATGCTGTATCATTTTTTTTATTCCACACCTAATTATTATCAGAGTAAAATTGTGCTTACTGCTTTAAGAAGCGTTAGCAAGGATTAAGTATGGCCCTGAGCTTCCAAATCGCAGCGCACAGATGAATTGAAGGTTTTTTTAAAGCCCTCAGAGTTGAAAGACTTTCACCGGGAGCATATTCTGATAAAAAAAAGATGCACAGTCTTAGTGACAGAGGAAGAGGGCTGTTCTTTCTTATGACTTTTGTTTTCATTAAAGAGCAGCCCTGAAAATGAAAGACGTGGAAGTTAAGGTGCCCCAGAAATATGTTTTCTTTATAGTCTATTTAACTAAGCTACAAATATGATATGAAAAAGACTCCAGTGCTGCTCCAGTGCCCATTCTGTGGACTAATAGAGGGTGGACCAGCTATTGTTTAACTAAAGTGGATCCCACTTAGTTAAAGTTGGGTATGTCTCTCTTGAGTTCCTGAGCTACAGATACAAGAGGTCTACATCTGAACACAGTCTGAAGACAGAAGTTCAGGGAGAAGAAAGTATATGAATTTCAAGCACTACTTTCTGACAACTATTTCATGACAAGATTCATGATCGGCCTCATGTGTTCATTTCTTCTCATCCAGTGCTGCTTTGATGCACAAAGGCATGCAGGCAAGCAGGACAGCCGGGTGTGCATACGTGTGTTTGCATGTGTGTGTGTTTTCTGCCTGTCTGGGTTTCAGGGAGCGTTGTGCGCAGCGATAAGAGGCCAGCAGGAAGCACATCACTACAGAGGAAGGAAAACCCCAGCAGAGGGGGAACCAGTGGAAAGGAGGCTGGAGAGACAGCGGTGGGCGGTGGAAGATTCATGAGCGGGAAGGAGGGCGGTTCTGGAGGAGCCGCTCCAGATTTGGTCAAGTCTCCTGGCCTGGCCTCATCAGGATGCAGATATGTGATAGCGTGGCTTGTAGCTACAAGTCCCCAGTGTGGATGCGGTCACTCCTGAGTCACAGCTCTCCAGGGCGGCGCTGAGATTATTGCATTTGTGTGTGTGTTTGAGCTGTACCTGTACTTAAAGCACAGATCAGGGGGCACTGAGGGTCACTGGCAGTGTCACCCACGCACACTCACCCGAGATCTCACACAATACGTAAAGCTTGATTGGTCCATCACACTCTTTACCTCTTCCCAGCAACCTCAGATGTTGCTGGGCTTCAGCACAAGGCCTCATGGGAAGCCATTGTGATTGTGCTCAGTGTTTTCGATATGGTCAATGGTGTCCCTCCTGGCTGAAAAATAACAACCCATAACCAAACGATTAGGGGGGGAAATGACGGCGTGTATTGCTTGCGTTTCCAATGTTAATCAGCCGGGGAGCGGCGGCCATTGTGATGCTATGGCTCAGCACCTGCGAGGGGGATTGAGAAGGTTTTTCTCCTGCAATTTATGGATTTTAAGATGCCAATTCTTTCAAGCTAAATGCTAGAGATAAACAGAAAGAGCCAGTAAGAGCGTTTTTTTCTGTCCCTGAGACCAAAAGCTACATTTGTCAATGTCCTCTAGGATCTGAGTGGAGTCAACGTGACTTGAGACACCGAAAAGAAACAGAAAGATTTCCGAGTACTCTGGTGTTCCCTAAATCAACAATCACAAACCAACCCACTCCTTTCTGAAGAAAAAAAAACTATAAAAATAATACAGGTGAATGTGAGTTTGTTTGTTTGTTTTGGAAAAGTAAGCCAAAGAACTAGATTAACCTGAAATGCAACTCGTACTTGTCCAGGCCTGTGAGCTACAAAATCATGCGAGGCAGCAAAACGCCAAATGGCAAAGTGACGTTTGAAGTGACCGACCCCCAGTGCCGAAAGCGGCAGAAGCAGAACTTTTCTGCGAGCGTCATCACTGCAGATTTCTGCACATCTCATCCCAATTTGGATTTGCCTTTAATGAAACCCGCTGGCGTTACAACTACCTGATGTGAGCGCTGCAAGACACAAGTAGAGAAGAGAGGGAGAGCAAAGAGAGGAGGAGAGGGTAGAAGTGCAAATCCCTTAACTGGATTTAGGTGCTCTTGCCACCAACAGTGGCCTGTTGGCGTTGTTAAAGCTCCACGCTGTGACATGGCTAATCTAAGGCCACGGGCTGTTCAGGACCGCAGACCTGTAGGAGCAGCTGGGGTCACATGATGCTGCAGCCGCTGATGGAGGCGTCAGCACCAGTGGTCATCCTTGATTACCCACACAGAGGCGATAATCTTGAGCCACCTGGCCAGAGGAGTGTCACCTCCTCCGCGTGCACACTTGACTTTGACTGAGTTGGTAAAGATCACGAGCCTTGATCTTGGTCTTTGAAAGACTTTCACTGCTAAAAGAGACATTTACCCCTTTGATAGTGTCAGTTTCTTTCTTTAAGGTTCTCCAAAAGTGCAGGGGAGCACACACTAACACCACAACAGACCCACTCTCTTTATTAATGCAAATAATTTAGTGTTTCAAGGCCCAAACTTCCTCAATGTAGGGCTCCTACAAAAGGCACTACAATATGACGACGGCAAAAGGACTGGATCTAAAATCCTACAATTATCTTCACATCTCACCACACTGAAAGGTTCTGGAGACAGGTGTGTCAGAAATACTCAGTCTCTTACCTGTTCTTGGTCTTTAGTCGGTCTTCCCAGACCTCTCTTCCCAAAGATACAGTTGAGGTCTGTTTCGGTGCGTGAGGACAGATCCTTACCTAAAGAGGCAAAAAAAAAAAATCCTCTCTTTAACACACACTATAAAATCTGATACATTAGATTTTGGTTTTATTGCTCTGGGAGGGGAGGAAAAGAAAATTAAATCAGCGGAAGTCTCATCAAAGAATTAGTAAATACACCGATGAGTGTTTTTTGCATATGTACTAAAGGAAACTAAAAAGTCAGATTTTTACACATCCACAAAATAAAATAACTCTGAAACTGAAATCTAAAGGTATTAAGTTTTAATGTGGGAACAGCCAAAAGCATGACTGTGTGTGTGTCTGTCAGAGTAAAAGACAAGGGGGGAGGGGGGTTAAAGTGTTTTTTTTTTTTTTTTGCATCTTGCTCCAGGGATAAAACGGCAAAGACAAATAAACCGATGAAAAGGTCTGCCACGCCCCGCCTCCGGATTCCCATTTTCAAGCCGGGCCTCAAAGACTCCTGAAGCACACAGCCGCCTGTCTCGAGCCCGGGTCCTGTTCGTACAGCTGCATCCTCTTCCTTCAGTGTGGCTCTGATAACATTTGGTTATTTATTGCTTTTAAACCTCTATCTCCTTATCTGCTTCTGGCTTTGAAAGTCGCTGCACAGGCAGGTCTAAGAAATAAACCAAGAAAGTATGTCCAAAACCTAAACAAATGAGGAGCCGGGGGGGTCTGGGGTGTTTGTCGTGAAGTGAACTTTAGGTCAGATGTAAAATTATGTCCAAACTGACCTTTCTGCTGTTTGGGAGAGGAAGTGGCTGTCAAAACTGGCAGGCCTTTCTATGTGAAAGTGCAGAAAACTGTGTTCTGATTTAAAAAAAAAAAAAAAAAAGGAGCTCAACATTTCTTTTCCCAAGAACATTTCAAGGTATCTGGGTTAGGGGGACTCAATTTTTTGAAGGGGTGGGAGAAAAGAAAATCGATACAGCATGGTATCGCGATATTTTGTCTGGTGATATATCGTATCATCTCATTTACCAAGTATCGATTTTTCTAATTAATTGCTGATATCAAGTCAAACTTATGACAATGGAAGAACAAAATCAACTGTTTGTCCAGTGAGGTTGGCAGAGGTGACATCATAGAGCAGGAGAAAGTTAGTACAACAAATATATATGCTGCATGAAAAAATAGATAAGACAAACATTAAGGAAAGACAAATGCTAAATTAGCTAAACAGTTGAAAAAAATTGTATAAATCGCATTATATTGTATCGCAATACTCATTGTACTGCAAAATGTTAAAAATCCCAATAATATCGTATCGTGGCCCAAGTATCGTGATAATATCGTATCGTGACCCAGGTATCATGATAATATCATATCCTGGCCAAAGTACCGTGATAATATCATATCGTGGCCCAAGTATCGAGATAATATCGTATTGTGGCTAAAGTATCGTGATAATATTGTATTCTGGGGCCACTGGTGATTCCCACCACTTAAATTCATCGTTTAAACATAAGATTAAAGCAAAAAAAAAAAAAAGAAAATTCAGCAGAAACTCAATGAAAATGAAACTGCCCTGGCCAATTTCAACCAACTTCAAGAAAGTAAGTGTCGGGAAGTCTTTTGCTCCTTCTCTACCTGCTTAAATGAAAACATTTCACCAGCATCGATAGGCGCCTGCATGCAAATTTCTTCAGAGCAGCTGTGCCACCGACAACAGTGCCAATTTACAGCAGGACAAGTTTGGGAGCAGACATCTTAAATACACACAACTAGATCAATATCAGCTAGAGATGAAATGAATTCTACAAATCAAAAACAGAGATTTAGTGACTTCAAAACTACTAAACAGACCTGAGTTTTTTCTGACAGCTAATGCAGCTCTGCTAATGCACGCTTTGATTCCAAGCTGGTTTTCCCAGAGCATGTGTGAAATGAGAACTGTGTACGGGTAAAAACAAGTAAAACCAGAACAACAGATATCCGAGACTCTATGGAGAAAAGCACAAATTTAAATAAATAAACGTCTAGCCTTTAGCGCTTTACTTTGATAAGATACAACAGTCTTTTCTTTAATTTTGTGCTTGAATGCTGAGATTTACTTTACCAAAGACAAACCAACCGCACAGAGCAGCTTACAGAGCTGCACTTAAATTCTGCATCAGCCACCCTCGCTGCTGTGACAGGTGATAGATGGAGGCAGCAATTAAAACTGGGTTACTGGTTTATGCTGTGGGCTCTGGACCTGAGCAGCGGAGATTTTGGTGCCTTTCCCCACAAACAAAGGCCATCAATCCTCAGCGCTGGCAGTGAGGGAGCCGGCGTGAACAGGATAGTGATTAAAAAAAAAAAAAAGAGGGGGAGTAAAGATGAGGAACTGAGATGGAGGGGGGCTGGGTGTTTAGATGGTGGCCACAAAAATAATTCTTGTTTAAATGATTAAACTCATCTTATATTCACGGGAATAAACCAATCAATGCTTAAGTTTGGGAACAGGGTATAACCTTTATATTAAGTCTCTCACACATGAACCGAAGTCTCTGGGGTTGAACTTTCTCTGCACTCTGCACTTCTAGAGTTATGAAAGTTGGACCTGACTTGTTCAACCTCTCCTGTAACCAGATTAGCAACACTAAATCTATTACCGGGCCTTAACTTGGCAACAGCTTCTCAGGGAGGAGAGCCTGCTCCCGAGCAGCCTGTGGCAGGCTGCAAACAGGCGTGGCAGGGTTACATGTTTCCAGCTAGCTCCTTGGTTGCTTATGTCAATCCAGACCACAAGCTGGGCGCACTGGAGCAAAGTCATCAGAAGGAGAAAATGAGAAATAATTGATCAAGTGTAGCTGACGCCACTTGGTGATCTTAAAGCTGATCATGTACTGATAAGAAACAGACAGCAGGCGGATCAGTCACTCACAAGTTTCTTGCCAAGTTTTGAGACCAACATGATGTGACAGCGTTGTTTCTGTCGCACGACAACGGCCCCTTTTAAGAGACAGGTTTCATGTTGCCAAAGACGTTTAAACCGACACATCAACCACCTTCACAGACAGCTGAACACTGCTCCAAGATTAAATTCCACTTCAAGGATCCCCACCGGCAAATCCCCTAAACTGCTCCTTTATCATCTCTGTCACTACCTGAAAAACTAAAAAGGTGCTCAGAGTCAGAAAGTGTCTGTCTCACGGTATATTAAAAGAATTATCAGCAGGTGCTGTCACCTTTCGGAGTGTCCCCTGACCTTTGAGCAGCTGGTGGTGATAATGAAAGAGATCTCTTCAAATGGATTAGAAACCTAAAAGTCCGGCCGGATCAGACCTGATTAGTTAGCGAGACACAAAGAAGGAAGGAGACTTTTGAGTTCACTGTCGGCGTACAGCATGTGTCTCAGGTTGGCGTGCATGGCTTCACATTTCAAACACAGACTTCAAAAACTGTCTTGAAATGCAAATACCATTAAAATTAACTTCAGTTGAGTGTCCGTGTCACTCTCTCGCCTCGGCGCTTGTTGGCTGCTTGAGTTCGGTATGTGTGTCACTAGGACTATAGGCAATTATATGACTGTGATAAATTTCAGTTCGATCACGGTGATCAGCTGTAAGCATATTTACTCGATCAAACATGGCAGAAATGTGCGCGACAACAGCCAATCAGAGTCGAGCTTTTCCTGCTCACTTCTGTAAGTTGCCGGAGAAATAAACAGAAGTAAACAGAATGACCAAACATGAAGCTAAACATGGAGCTGAGGTCAGCAAAATAGATGTCAGCCATGACTTTGAGACATCCTCCGAAGATGCCGTTGTTGAGAAGAAAAGTTACTCAAGGTCGGTTATGTGGCGGTGGTTCGGGTATCTCCAAACTGACGCCAAGCAATTAAGCCGATGTGTAAGGTATCTCAGCGATCAGTGCCCTCAAAAACAGGCATCACAATAGATCTATTCAATCGTTTAAAGAAGTTCTTCCCGAGTGATTATGCAGAAAGCATGAAAATGTGAGTGGAGTCTTCGCAGCCTGTCACTGCTGACGGCACAATTAGCATTAGCAGTTTAGCTACAACTAGTGGTGCAGCCACGAGACTAAAGCAGCAATCAATTATATCATCTACGTTTACATCATCTAATAATTACATTTTAAGTCGTCTTCATTATCCCTGAGGGGGACATTTGTTTATTTTGGGTCCTGCATACCTGCAGAAACACTCAGGACTGTTAAATAGTTCACTGTATTATTGAGTATATAAATATATATACATATGTTGTACTGTTGCGTTAAAATGGTTTTAATATTTTTCTACAAGTTTATCTGATTTAATTTGCTTTGTTATTTACTTTGTATATTAACAAAATGTTGAACTAATCTCTAGTTTCTTTAGTTTTTAGTACAGATGCTTTAAAACTGGCAATTTAAAAAAAATATTTAAAAAATTGTGATATTAATCAAGATCAGACGATATGACAAAATATATTGTGATCATTTTTTTTTTTTTTTTTTGCCAAATTGCCCAGTCCTATGTGTCACTACATGCCCTTATTGTCTGTGCACACAGGAAACCATAGTGACCAAATCCATAAATGTTCATACAGCAGTTATTGCAAAGAATAAATAAGAGGAGGAGGTTTCGGAGAAGATCAAATGTACAGCAGTGTGGGCAGAGGACGAGGGGCAGCCATACCGGAAATGTTGTAAATGCAGGAAAACCCTGAGCTTCCCAACGGACCAATCACAGGGCTACAGTCGGCATTGTTTTGATGCATAGTTACATTTTTTAGAGGGCACACCTCAGGCTGCATACGTAGGCTTCTGCACAAGTTCAAGGCCATGGGGACCTACAGCCTCTACGCTATGGGGTAGATTTGACAGAAAAGTAAAACCATGCTTCAAATGGAGTATGATATAAATCAGAAAAACTATGCAGACTTATAACCAAGACGCAACTGGGCCCAAAAGTTCTGCTGTTGGTTCAGGAAAGTATATAGACGTACAGAGGGCAGGAAGGAGGGCAGCTGTAGGAAAATGACACAGCCACAAGTCATCATCACTCCCCTACAGGCTATAGTTTGAGTGTTAAGTGTTTATTGTATGGTGCATCTCATCTATCAGTGCCTGTGTCTTTTTCTGGCTCCTGTCAATTTAAGATCACAAAAACAGGCTAAGAGGAGCTGGAAGAGAGACCCAGGCCACAGTTTATCAGGCGGGGTCATCTAATGGGTCGCACAGGCCCTGGGAGGTGTTGTTTTCTGGGGAGGGGGGTGAGCTGTAAATGGACATGCCAGATGCCCCAAACAGGAAAAAGGAAGTTGCTATTGAATGACGTAAAATGCAGAAGGCTCGTTCCAGGTGAGGTAAAAGTAAAGATATTTTGTTTTTTCCATGTTTGCGGACTTGATGAGGGGCACTTGAACCCAGAAACAAAAACAATCAGGGATTAATGACTTAAACATGTGAATAATTCATGAGCTTGCAATACCTTCTTCAAAAATGCAGAAGCCAAATAGCTGCAAAAATGCAAAACAAAGTAACGATCAGCTAGATGTAGCAACCCTGAAGCATGCAAATTCACATCCTGAACAACCTTGATTATTTATGATTACCTCTACAATCTTATCTACGGTTTGGGCCTTTAATCACTCAACTATGCTCCATCTAACTAAAGCATCAAAACATGGGCAAGTTGATTATTAATTTAAGTCTCCAGTGGGGCTGAACTCTAAAGTCCTCCTCTTGTCTATCAGTCCTCTGGCCTTGACTAGCAAATCTTGGTTTCCTGACGTGTAAAGGAGTAATGAAAAGTAGAGGCAAAAGTTATTAATAACTTTCCCGAGCACTGACCGGGCCAAGTGACCCAGCCATGTGACCCGGCACAGGGCCCAGAGACAGGCAGACAGACAGACCTCAGATCAGCATCTGTCTGCAAAATGAACACGGCTTAAAAGAGGCCGTTAGTCGGTCTGTTTGGATGAAATGAAAGGCTGGAAAATTCAAAGATAAGGGTGGCAGACTTGAGTTATTCTCACAATAAGTATTAAGATACATTTACACACATCTACTCTGGAACAGCGTCATAGAAAAAGGATGGTTGCATAGTCAGAGGTGGATCATACAGTCCACACTGCAGGAGGAGCTTTAGGGGTCAAATCAAGCAGCAATGATCAGAGGATATGTCTAGGATTAGAGCTGTATGAAACTGACTTTAAAGGTTTATTTATTACACAGAACTGCTTAGAAGAATGTATGTAATTGTATTTGACACATATTAATGTTGACGTAATTTGAAAATTTTCAAGTCATACTGTTACTTCTTGTCCTTTCCAACGTCAAACCATTCAGCAACTACAAGTCACATGTTCTCCCTTCATGTCTTTAGTGACATGTCCGCTAAATGTGGTGTTTTTTTTTCATTTCTGTGTGAAAAACTGGAAAATAAATGTTTTTGAAGTTTGCACATTTGTAACCGCGATGGTCCCAGTTAAGTTATCCGATCTTTGTTCTGCTGTAAAAACAAAACTGTTTACTGCAGAAAAATGAACCCACCTTTGGTAAACTTCATGTAGTGGACCCTCTTTTTGGATGTTTTGGATTTTGCTTCCAGGCTGAATCCTTGCTGCTCTCCTGCTGGAGGTTCTATGATGATGATACAGAAACCATAACAACTTGAAAACACCTTCTCAAAAATCACATTTACACAATGAAACACTATCAATGCCCCTTTTTACATACTCTTATACAAACCAATGATAATGACAGAGTCCATTGGAGTACGGTGATTGTATCTAAATGTTGCAGTGCAGCGCCCTCTACTGACCAACAGATGGGCCAACTAACCAGGAAGGGCTACCAAAGCGCAGAGTGTGGCAGTAAAATACCAAGACCTTTTTTGTTTGTTTTAGCTTCATATATATAAAAAAAAGAATAATGTCTATGTCATATATAGGGAACAACTACTCTGTTGTAATGCTGTATAGAACACAGTACCGCTGAATAAACCTTCCCCCTGTTTGAGAAAAATGCAACAGACACACTCAACAAACAAAAATACTGGTGCTCATACCTGTGCTGTTGTTTTGACCGTGGCAGTTGTTCAGCTGAGCGAGAAGTTCATTGAAATCATCTTGATGGGCGATCCAGTTATCCTGTCAACACAACAGAACCAAATTAAAAGGACACCACAGTCAACAATGACGTCTTTTTCAGTAGTGGTGGAGAGTGATCCACCTAAAATTGCAAGACTGTCCAACTGGTTAATCAGACGATAGTGACAAGACTAGTCTAGAGCTGCTTTTGTATTTTCAGACTGAACCCTGCAACTGAGTAATATTGGTGTCCTGGTGTGTGATTTCACATTGTAAGATCACACAGTCACACACACAAAGACAGACCATGCCGTTCCGCCCTAATTGCATCTCAGTCTTCCTACAACAGCACACACCATGTCTCCATAAGGTGTAACAAAGGCATAAACGTACAGCTTTGAACTTGAACACTAAGGAACTTTTAGTCAACAAAGGCCTCACTGGTCAGTTAGTTCCAGTTAAATGACAGTAGTCAGCAGGTTTAGGTTCAAATACATTTATCCATTGCTTACAGGTTTGGGTCCAGAGGGCAGCAGATGTTACTGGACCCTGGCCAGCTGAGGTATAAAATCCTTCCAGGAAGCTTTGGGTCTACATGGAAGCCTTGCACCTGAGGCACCTCTAAAGGGTAGCATCCTTGTCACATAACTAAACTAACTCCACTCCTATTAATGGCAAAGGAGCAGCTCCTAAACATAATGCCAACAACATAACAAAACCCCCTCCAAAACAGACTGCCTCCCATGAATCCGTGCAATTTATAAATTGGATTTCATGGTAAATACACAAACGTCCCTGTGTGTCCAAAATAACTAATTCTCCATTTACATTTTCCCCCACATCTTCTATTATATGTTCAAGGTTTCACAAGTCCTTACCTCATAGCTGGCAGTGGTTCCCAGGCCATAGTTGTTGTTTTTGACCTTGACTTTGATGTGGTCAGTGGAGCCCTGCTCACTTCTGCCGAGGCCCTTCACATAAAAACAGCAAAAAATATGACACATCAACTCATTTAACCAGGGATTCAGGACCGCTGACCGAATCTGGGACAGCAGAAATGCATCACAACACTAACCTTCCCCTTGGACCAGCCCATTCGCTCCAGCATCTTCTGGCCGAACTTGGAGTCATCGTTACTCCAGGCACTGTTTCTGGGGTCGACCGACCACTTCTGCTTCCTCCGAGCTGTATGGAGAGCAGAATTAAAGTGACTTTTTCTGAACCATTGTGTGAGGACTGGAAACCAAAAATAAAGAAAATTAACCTCTTACATGCCCAGGAGTTCATTTTTTAATTGCAACAGTATCTACAAAAACAGCAACTACCCTTTTTTCTGAACTGGTATTGTATTAAAGGGATATTCTGGCGTAAAATGAAATTAGGGTCAAACACACTGAAGCACCGAGTTAGACACCCCGCTGAGTGATGATTGTTGCCGGCCGCTTGCTTCTCTAGTTATACTAACTTTAGTAATGACCGCACATAGCAATACAGAGAGCCACGCGCTCAACCAAAAAGCCACTCTATAGCCACAAATAATGCTCAGAACAGCACCTAACTTCATCAACAGGACATACAGGGTCCCAGCCATAGTACTAGCCACCAAACATCTTTTTAGCTTTGCCTGATTTCTTTAGCAAAGAGACCAAACATAACTTACTTACTCTCTTCCAGCAGCCGCTTGTTTGTAGCGAGACCTTGGGCCAGTCCATTACGGACTGCAGCTCAAGGAAGAACATTTATTATCATTTCTTCATGGAAATGCAATCAGACCGAGACGCTAAGGCAGAAGAACTACCGCGTCTGCAGTGCAAAATGATTAATATGGTGATTATTACTTCATGGAAATGATTAAGTAATAATCATACATGTTCTTCATTGAGCTGCATCACCCCGCTGTAGTCCGTAATGGACTGGCCCGACTGGACTGGTCTCACTACAACCAAGTGGCTGCTTGAAGAGAATAGGTCAGTTATGTTTGGTGACGGTCTCTTTGCTAAAGAAATTAGGCAAGACTAAAAAGATGTTTGATGGCTAGTACTATGGCTGGGACCCTATATGTACTGCTGATGAAGTTAGGTGCTGTTCTGAGCATTATTTGTGGCTATAGAGTGGCTTTTTGGTTGAGGTTTGTTTATGGCTCCTCAAATCCCTGAGTATTGCTGTCATGCGGTCGTCAAAGTTGGTAACTAGAACAGCAAGTGGTAAGAAACATTCATCTCTCGACGGGTTGTCTAACTCTGTGCTACAGTGTGGTTGACCCTAACTTAATTTTACGCTGGAATATCCCTTTAAGTGAGGGCTGGAAACCAGAAATAATTTTTAAAAAAGCCCTTTTGGGTGCCCTGGAGTTTATTTTTAATTGCAATGGTATCTACAAAAACAGCAACTACCCTTTTTTTCTGAACTGGTATTGTATCAACATGAAAAAATTGTATCGTAAAAGCTCTTATGGGAAGTCTCAGTATTTGTATCTGTCTTTTAACACACACACACACATATATATATATATATATATATATATATATATATATATATATATATATATAACAAATGAATTGTTTTACCAGCCCCGATGTTCTGATGCCACCCTCAGGTACACAATAATAACTGCAGATGGGCTGGCAGATTAATAAGCCCCGAATCAACGATTTACACTTTTGTAAAGGATAACAAAACTTCACTCCACTTGAAAAACAAATCGACTATGAAATCAAGTACTGATCATCAAACTAGAGTAATTCAATGAGACTAAACAAACAATGTCATGATTGAGGTAATAACATTACAGGTCAGTGCTTGATCACTGTGACCTGCTCAACTTTTTTTATAAATGTAAACGTGAACAGAAGTCAAATAAACTGGTAAAGCAGAAATTGTTATTTTTTTACGGTTAATGATAAAAATGTCACTGCTGTCAACATTAGCAGAGACTAAGTTTGACACCACACCCAGGCCCCATTGCCTCCAATCTTACAAAAACGTTGTATTAAACAGACTGCACACTGATAGAAATACTTATTTTGTCTGAGACTTAAGAGAAAGCGGCTAAGGAGAATTAAAAGACAGGGACACGTGTTTACAAGCTGCCGGGGCTAATGACAGCACTGTGGCTAGCTGAGCAAAACCTTCAAAATACATGAAAGACGGAATACTTTCCAGAAAAGGTCTCATACAGATGATCAAAGCGTTTCTTTATGAACGCAAAATATTAAAAACATGTTTCAGCACTGACCCAGAGCATGAAATAAAGCTAAATTATTCGAAATATATTCACTTACGCTCAGCAAGCATGGACATCCTGGGGTCCTTGTGAAGCTTGACGAAGGCTGAGTGGGTTGACCAAAATAATGCCTGATAGCAATATGTTCCCGCATTGTTTTTTCATCGTAAATAAACTAAGCAGCACAAAAAAAATTAATGTGTGCAGTAGATTATTATTATTATTTTTTGTTTTAACAATGGTTCTTGGCAATAAATAGTATACTGTTGGAAAAGTCGATTTATTTCCCCTTCAAATGGCATTTGTGGGATGAGCAGAGTATGTGGGTTGCGCCCATAGACTGTATATACAATATACTTCTACAGTAATTAAAATATTGTAAAATATAAACAATATTTTATTTTCTTTTATAACGTGAATTATGTCGAAAGATACGTTAACTTTAATTAATATTTTTATCATTTAGTATTACTTTCATTATCATTGCGTGAAGATCAAATTGCACATGTTGCAATATAGCCACGTGATATGCAGTAACAGTCTAATTTTACTATTAGATTAGAACCTTTACTAACTTTATTTTGAGTTTGATGATGGCTGAAAGTGATAATAATTGCCAGTAGGGGGTGCCCTGGTCACAAAGGCAAAGCTTAAAACATGGCCTGTGTCCTGGGGTCACTAAAGTTCGGTGAACCTAGGACTGCAGCCTGACTGCTCTGGCTTTGATATGATCTGATCCCGATATAGCAATGATAGAGCTATGGAAAGTAAATAAAAATATATCTAAAAAAAATGTTAAAAAAGTTTTTTCTCTTAATTGATTTTACTGGATTCGAATTCATCCTTCTTGTGTGGAAATAAACATCCAGTGGCCACTAAAAGTTAGTAAGTTTGAAACACACTTTTGAAGAAACATCATGTACCTAAAACAAAATGGTAAATAGACTGTATACATAGTGTTTCCCTCTAGCCATTCAAAGTGTATTTATATTACATATTGCATTCACCTATTCATGTATCGCTTACATGCTGATACAGAGGGTGCAATATAAAGCACTCATGAGTATCAACATATCCCATTCCCATTCACACACAGCTGGAAGCCATTCAATCTTAAACTATCTTTACTTCTATAGCACTAATTCCCAGCACTGGTTTAGAGACCATACTCTACCACTGGGGGCAGTTTGGGGTCAAGTGTCTTGTCCAAGAACAATTCAGCATGTGGACAGCAGGACCTGGGATTGAACCCCCAACCTCCCACCTGAGATATGTCAACTCTACCAGTGAGCCACAGCTGCCCAAATAACCCAAAGAAGAGGGCAGTGACAGGTGGCGTTGTAGTGAAGTGATTAGCACTGTAGCCTCCCAGCAGGCTGGATTTGCCTTTAAATCCAAGCTACAGGGTTCCTGTGTAAAGCAAATTTGTTCTGTCTCCATGCCATAAGAGTGTGGACAACACTTTTCATGATAACAAATAAAGTGGAAACCTAACAAACCCAAACAAGCAGGCACCGAAAGGCAGCATGCAGGCCCCCTCCACCTTTCCTTTTTCTATTACCACTAGATCTGAGGAACTCTCCTGATTCATGACTTTTCAAGGACAGATCTGGGTTTGAATCCCAGTCGGTGCTTTCTGGAGAGAAGCCAGATGTTCTGGCTACCTACCACTGAACTGTAGACAACACTTTTGATTTACCATGAGGCAAAGACAGCTAAATACGCCTGAATAATCAACCGCTGACTGTACATTCGGGCAGTGCACCACTGCCTCACAGCGAGATGGATCAGGATTTGAGGACCAACTGAGATCTTCTTTTGTGACTGAAAGGTGTTTCATTCATTAACAACTGAGTGGACCATGCTTTTGAGATCACTGCATTGTGAGGAAAACTGCATAACCTTGTACAAGTAAACGGCAGTAAGCCACAGGTTAGTGGCACCTTATTCCATTGGTTTGCACTGTTGCCGCTCAAAGCTGTATCAGGCTTTGAATCCTTGCCAGTGCTTTTCTGAATGTTCTGGCTCCCATACTGCTGGAGTGTGGATCGTGCTTTTGAACTACAACAATGTTGTGGAAACCACAGAAACCCAGAAAAGGAAGCACTGAAAAGTAGTGCTGTGGTGTAGTGGGTAGGACTTAAATAATGGTGCTCTGGCATCAATCACTTTGCTCCAAAGCCTGTGGTCCTTTTCTGGAGCAGACCAAACCATTTATGCCTGTGACAACAGAGGCGCCTCAGGGAGAGAATCCACAGTAAAGAGTTCACAGATCTGGAATCTTTTATCCATGCAATGTAAAGTATGACAGTTATAACTCAATGGAAAAAAAGGCCTTCCAAAAGAAAAGCGCTGTCATAAGTGATCATAAACATCCCTATGAAATGCAGAGAATCATGTCATTGTCTTCCATAAACTAAAACCTCTAATCCAAAGCTTAAAAGCAGCAGCTTTAGCCACAAAAAGCAAACAACTGCAGCTGAAATTGGACAAAGTGGATCCAGGTGGATGTTGGAGATCTGTCATGTAACGTAATACAACAAGAAAACACACTAACCTAAAAACGCCCAATAACCAAACAGGAACAGAAAGCTGAGGGGTTTGATCTCTGTCAGCTGGCTGTATCTAAATGATTGAAAAGTATAAAACGGTTTTAATGCCACACCCCTGGATGTGTATTATTAGAGTTTGTTTTGCAATTGGAAGACTTTATGTCCTTGGGTTGCATATGTGTTATAAAAGATTTCCAGGAACATTAGCCAGCACTATCAAAAGGAAAAAAAAACACAGACTTGATACAACTGTGAAATCACAATTTCTTCTGTTACCAAGGCCAGAGAATGCTGAAAATGACACTGAGTGATCCAGAAACATGTTTGGAGAAAAAACAAAATGTCAGATCAGGCTCTGGATTTAAAAAAGCAAAAACTTTTATACTCTTAAGATAAATTAGGATAGAATTAATGTCAAGTGGCCTAAATGAAAAATAAAAAACATTAGGAGGGATAAAGTACTGGACTTATTGTGTATACTTTTCTCATCTTAGTCTGTGTCTACACAACCAAATCAGCACTGGTTAAATTTAAGCCTTTTATTCCATCTGTCTATCCTTTTCTTTAAATCCATTAGAAATTTTTGTCCAGGCCTTACATAAACCACATTATTTTTCTGTTTTGCTTTACAGAGCTCTCATAATTGACACCCCTCTTTCCCCACCAGCACAGACTGAATATAGAAACCACTGCCAGATTAACTCCTTGAACTCTCACTGTTAGCTGGGTGTTAACATGCACTGTATTAGCAAAGACCCTGAAGCCCTTTTACTGAGCCCCACTGTCTGAAATGCACATCTATGCAGCAGCAGGATTGAAGAGAACTGCTGCTCAACATTCTGATAACACTAAATTTCTTCTGATGTCGAAACTGAGTTGTGCAAAATCCTAATCTGGCCCCAAATCTGTCGTTAAAGACATCACCTCAAAGCAGGGGATTAGGTGGACATTGCATAACAGTGTCAGGAGCTTGGGAGGGATCAGTGTCAGAGCGTATTGTCAGACACAACGTCCCAGAAAAGACGCTGACAAAAGAGGTCATGATATTCTGTGGGATCAGCTCATTGAATGTCTCACTAATAAGCGCTTTTTTTATTTTAGAGTCATTACAGCCTGATTTAAAATGCTGCAGTATGTTCAGGTCAGAGGTTCAAACGTCAGGAAAAATCAATGACTTCACAGTAATTGAATCCTAAAGCTCGTAAATTTGACCCAGATTGATTTTCTTGTTTCTTCAACTAGAAAAGATAAAACTCTCCCTGTTGGGATCTGAGGATTAATGAAAGGTCATGTTAGGACTTTTCAGCTGGTTATGAAACAGGCTGAAATAAAACCTGATGCAACTATAACACCTTACAAAGAAAAGTAGACCCGAATCGACAAGACAGATTTTTTTCTACATCATTATTTTAATTACTCAAGTGAAAAAAATTAATAATTTATTGCGCCAGTCTGACTGGAACTGGACTTTTAAAAAACACATGAACACGACTGAAATCACACTTCACTGAACTTCTCATAGTCGGTCTAACGTATCCGGACAATGTGATTGGGTATCATTTTTCTCTGTTATGTATACGGCTCAATCCAACTCAAACCAGCCTAAGCATTCTGCACCTGCTCCAGTGTTCATATGGCGGCCTCTGAGCTAAGGGTTGAATAGCATGGATGTGTTGCTAGGAAGCTGGATAGTAAACATTGGTGATATACCAGCTTTTTTTGTACAGAATAACTGCTGGGTAAAAATGTGAATTAAGTTGTTGATAACATGATAACACGATGCCTTTTTATTAGTTCAAAATGTCAACTACTAAACGATAACAACACTCGGAGACAGACCAAAGGGGAAGTTACCTTTTTCAGTGATTGTGAGAACTCTTTTCACGATAAGAAAACAATATACAGTAAATCTGCATATTTCCCTTAAGGCTGCAAGGTGGGAGGAGGGTGGTAGTGTTGGGGTCAGGGGCCTTATTTCCATGGCAACAGGACTCCCTGTGGAACAACAGCTGCAAGACAGAGTGTTATGGCGTTTTTGGAGCGCTGCCCAGCCCCCCTAACCTTGTGCCGCCCACTCCCCCGGCCCTCTTTATGTCTTGTCCCTTACTTTCTGCCCTGGTACAACGTAAGCTGCCCGCTGCACACCATGTGAATCTTGTTGCAGGATGACGAACAAAACACTGAGGCCCAGGCCGTCAAAGGGTGCACCCTGATTGGCTGGTGGGAGGCGGGACCGCGAGAGTGGGAGCACACCCAGGGGGACTTCTTACATAAGCCGAAAGGTCTCCCTTACTAGAAAGAGAAAATGAGGTGGGGGTGAAATGAAGTGGGCTCTATTTCACAGGCCTTTTTGTTTCATCTCTCTTCTTGGAAAGCTTTGACTGTCTGGAACATTCATGGATAGAAATGCAAACACAACCTGTATGTGGGAATATTTTGGCTCTGAAACCCATCAACTTAAAAGTTTTGAATATGCTTGCACGTATGCTGTAAACCCTAAAGGCCACGTGTTGACATTAGTGTACAGAAGGGTGCTCTGTTCTGTAGGACCATCTCAGATTACAGCCAAATCTCAGCAGAAAGACTCTGTTTGTGAAAAAACAGAAATTGGGCTTCGGGTCACAAATATATACAGGAATGCAATGTATTTACAGAAGCACTTTTTCCTAGCCTACAGGAGACTCAAAGAGCTTTTTTGTATTACATGTCACATCCACCAGTATTAGTAAGAAAGAAAACACAAAGATGGAAAGTGTTAAGAGTATCACCATATAAAATCCAATCAGAGGTCATTTTTCAAAGCAACACTAAGACAAATATAAACCCTGTAGTGTTTCACTGTTCAGCTCTGAACTCTATCAAGAGAGACAGCTGCATAAAGGGTCATTTTTTTAACCCCATTTTTATCCAGGTTTTTATCCCACAAGCCCCCAGGCAAGATAGTGGAGTGATTAGGCTTGTATCATGTGACTGAGGGTCACGAGTCATATATTGTTGATTGTTTTGATATGCAATAAATAAGCAGGAGAGGATGCTACAGTAACGAGCTGAATGGAGGCATGTTGCCACTCACTGGACAGTAGTCCAGTTAAACTGCCTAGCCGAGCTTGACTTGATTGTGAATTTAAAACACACTGACTGACAACACAAGTGTTGTTTTGACATCATTTACATCCTGTTAAGACCCCCTTCACCACCAGGAGCTTGAAAGAAACAGAAAGCTGTGTTTTATCCTAGTTAGCCTACATAAAAAGTCCAACAGGGTCAATTTAGGTGACGAGATAACATTGTTTTGCCGTCTTCTCTTAAACAAGCTCCAAAGTATGAAAACAAAGATAACTTCTATTTGTAGAAGTTCTGCTCAGTGCAATAACAGGGTGAAAGTATTCCCTAGCTGTGTGGTGAAAGCAGTGCGTGAGAAGTGGATTTCAGTCTCTGGAGCTTTGTTTGGATTTGGTTAAAGAGAAAATGATTATTTTTCTTTCCAGCTTGACTGAAGACCTGCACTGACACACATTCACAGATGATATTTCAAGATAAAAGCCTACATAAGTCTGATCTGCTTGTGCATGGGAGTGAACTGAACATGCACCTCATGTTGCATAACGGAGGCTGAATGAAAGGAGTCTGTGGGTGCAGTCAGGCAGTGTGTCTGCCCTCTGTGCTCTACTCCTCTGTGCAGCACAGCCACTGCAAAACAAAACCAAACAAGGTTACCCGGAACAGCTGAAATCACTGACACAGAGAAATTGAAGAAAGGCCATCGAGGCATGCGGTGAAGGACACTGCTGTCGTCAGGGTTACACTTTATGACCTCATCAGCTGCAGTTTGGTGCATTTATCGATGTGCTGAGGAGGATTTTTTACACAATAGCTTCAATTTAGTTGATTTGACAGGAAATGGGAAAAAAAATGAACCTAGGGTTTCAAAAGGCAGTCTTGCTATGGCCTGTGTTTATGAATGTTTTTTTTTTAGCTTAGGAAGTGCCTATACAGCGGCTGGGAGGGAGGACTATGTTATAAGGTGTGGGGTCCATTCCCAGCTCAATTGCAAGATATGTAAGGATTTCACCATCTACCTTCATTTAATTAGATGCAAGTACATGATTGGTATAGTATGTAGACTTCATTGGGTGTTTGGTTTGGTTTGGTTTTGTGGATTTATGTTTTGTGTTGTAGGTCTGGCTTTTTTGTACATTGTTGCTGGACTGCATTTATTTTTTGTTGTCATTGTTGCCGTTTGTAAAAGGGAAAAAAAGAGACTGGGCATAAATTGATAAATGCACATATATTGTTTCTCCCTTAAAAAAAAGCTTAGGAAGTGCCAGTTTTCTATCAAAAATAAAGGTAATCCAGTAATTTTAGCATTAAAAGACAAAAAAAATACATAAAAAAAAAGAAAAAAAGAAAGCATCCTCAGCTGAATGAAAAAAGGACAAATTTATGTCACTTTCACCTCACTGACCGATTGAATTCAAGTAGGGCAGGGACTTTTGATATCAGCTTTGTTGACAACGATAACAGAGGTCTGTCCAGAGAAGAAATTACCTACACTTGCTTCTCAGTGTTTCTGGGTCTAGAGCTGCTGTCAAGTCTGGGACAGAGTTCCTATGATTCTTTTTTTTTTTGTAAAATTCTACTAAGTTTAGGCAAATATGAAGCATTCAAAGCAGGCAAATCCATCATACGTTAGCAGTGTGGCTAATAAGAAGGGGTCTTGGGCTGCTGGAAGTCTCTCCATTTTGGCAGGCTGTTTTAAACAAAATGGTTGGTGTTTTTTTTTTTTTCTTCTCATTAAAGACTAAGACTTTAAAGACTATAAGACTGAACAACTGCATTAATTGATGTGAAAGATAAATCATTCTTCTGCATGCTGTTGTCTGTTACAATTTCTGATAATACGCTACTATTAATCTGATTGGTTGTAGGTAGTGTAATGGCTTTCCATGCGGCTGTTGCTAATGCCTCCTGGAAAATGAAGTGGATAAAATGGTCCCAGGATTTGAATAACCCACATTTTCCCTCACATCCCACAGACATATCAAATCTCTATTTACAGACTTTATATAAAGGCAGAGCTTCAAGTAACAGTTATTTCATTCACTAGCTCTCCAGCAGGCCCTGGCAGGACACATGTAAACAGTCAATGAGAGCAAAAGAGGAAGAACACAGTCTGATGCAAATCACTGGAACCCACATGCACTCATATAATGGCCAGTGAGCTTTAACTAAAGGGCAAAACACATAGCCTGTATGCAAATGTAGCCAAAACTCCTCCCTGAAGTGTCTTTAAAGACTCTGACTACATCTTTGCTTCCTCTATTCCTAGTGGCGCTGTAACCAATGGAAACACAAGGGAGAGCAAGTTATGTCTGAGTGCTTTATCATTGACCACAGGTCACCCCAGAAGCCCTGAGAAGTTGGCTGTCAATCCCCGAGCTATCCATGGTCATCTGACCTTTACGTTATATAATGTAACCTATACACATACAAAAAAACACAGTCTGCACATTCTGGGAGGGGATTTCAACTTCAGGAGCTTTTCATTTCACCATCTTTAGTGGTAGCAAAAAGCAAAAGAATACATTTAACTTCTGAGAACAGTAAGGGTACAAAACACTGTTGACATACCGATGAAGATGAGTAAAGCTGGGCTGGTAAATAAGTTTGACAGATGGTTCTTTAATCTAAACATAACCCCCCCCACACACACACACACACACACACTTGGTTACAGTTACATATGCTATGTGTTGTATTTGGTTCGACTCCATTCAAGTTATTAGTAGATGTAACAACATGTTTATCCCGCTGATAGCAAAAACTCAAGCCTTCACATGTTGAGCTACGATTGAACTTTTCTTTATACTTGGTATTTTCATCTAAGATAAGACTAGTTTCAGCATGTTGGGAATGTCGTGTCAACTTCTTTTCACTCTTGGCCTCTTTTTTTTCTAGTACACCCCAAATATTGACATCATCAGTACTCCTCAATGTATAATGACTCATCATATTTGCATTGTGATTATGCTGTGGATAAAAGTATAACACAAAACTGTTTGGCATCTGCTTCCAGTCACTTCATATGATATGATTCCCTTTAAAAACCTGATACTGTTGTAGTTCAAACAGGGATCCATGCGCTAAGGGGGTGAGGAACTCACAGTTGGGGTGTAAGGACATTTTGTACCCATATGTTTACCGTGGCATTTCTCCACCACCCTGTTAGGGAGAACAGAGTTAACATTGTGCTAAGTTTGCTTTATGAGACAGTGAAGAGATTGGTGTGCCTCTTAATGTGAAAGTGTTGAATGAGAGAAAAAAAAAAAAAACATGCAGCGGTATTTGGAAAACTGCTTTTATTGTCAAAGCTCATTGTGTGATTGAAGGAACAGACAGATCCTGCCAAGACATTCACATAGAAACTTCTTCCAGCTTTTCTTTTACAAAACGCTGAAATACAGAAAGAAACCACCACGTGGCCGAATGGAAGTGTGGCATACAGTGTCACATTTTCCTTTGTGTCAAAAACTCCCCATAACTGATGAAAAACAAATAAAATATCATCAAAGTGGACAGGAACACTTAGAAAACAAAGAGTGTTAAGAAATGCCTTCACTTGCTGAAGCACCCACATGTTTAACACCGACAGACAGAATAAATAACGAAACGTGGAATAAACAGAAGAACAATTCTCATGAATTATCGCTCTGTGCTGCTCGAACAATACAGATATACTGTATCAGAAACCGCCCCTGCAGATGATTCGGCCCATTTATTTTCATTTCATGATAAAATGTGTCTAAAGTGCATCAAAGGACACATAATGTGTAATTGAACACTCCTCTAGCCAAAGAAACTTGATTTTTGCCTAGATTTTTTTAAGGCCCTGAAAACCTGAATCATGAAAATCCTCCAAAATTCTGATAAAAAAACAAAACCTTGCCAGATCTTCAAAGAGAAAAAAAGGTAGATACACTCAGTGACATAATGCAACATTCTTAGTTGGCCAATTTATGCCAAAAAAAAAAAAAAAAACATTGCAAAATTTTGCGTAGTTCATCATGCAAGTCATCCATATCCATATAAACAAGTTCTCACAGGCCATGTTGTAATACCTGATTCTGCTGACAACCTTTCATAAGTCTTACCAAACTAAAAGGAAAAGCAGGGGGGGGAAGGACAGGAGCGGGAGGATTGTCTAGCCCGCACTGACCTTGTACATTCTGGAGACAGGGAAGCCTTGTGCCAGGCAAGCACAGCCCTTCTGAATCGACAGAGAAGTGAGAGAACGACTATGTACAGACCAGGTTTCTCTATTCTCTTTGGTCAGTCTTTACATTATGTACAAAGAATACTAAGCAAACAACACTGTGGATGCTGTGCAGCCTCAGTTAGCGCGAGCCATTAGTGACTCTGAACACAAGAAGTTGAGCATTGTCTGGATGAGCTCTGGCAGGTCGTAGTCGTGCTTCCAGCCCCAGTCGTTCCGGGCGTTGGAGTCGTCGAAGTTCATTGGCCAACTGTCAGCTGGAAACAGATAAGAGGGACCAGGGTTAGGGTTGAAATAAAGTCATGCTGGTTTTGATTCAGACCCTCTTGATAATTGTGCTCCCCGTAGGAGGCTAACAAGGCTGGTTTTACAAGCTAAATCAGACTCTCTACATTAAAGCCTGACCTTAAAAGTTTTCAGAGAAGGGGGTAAAGGTAAACCTACTTCCGCAATATTTAACACACTTTGACACACTATAACTTTATTTGGTCTTAAAGTTCATGAAGGCCATTCTTGACCAAATAAAACTAGATACTTTTATTTTGAATGAGTAGCTAAATAGTTTTGCTTATGGTCTAGTTTGCTTTTACAGTACACAAAGATGCATCATCATTAATTTTGGCTCATTTCTTGAACTCCTTAAAGCCCTCACAAGAGCTTTAAATTCGGACTTACCGATAGCCTGTCGTACGTGGTCAATGTCATATGTGACCTCCAGCTCAGGCATCTGTTTCTGCAGTTCTTGTGCCAGCTCCTCAGGGGTGAAGCTCATGGCATTGATGTTGTAGGTCCTCATGCTCAGTGAGTCAGCAGGAGCCTCCATCACTTCCAGTGTAGCGCGCAGACAGTCGTCGATGTACATCATGGGCAGCCGCGTGTCGGGTCTCAAGTTGCATTCAAACTTGCCTGTTTTGAGTGCATCATGGAAAATCTGGACGGCATAGTCTGGTTGGAAACAAACAAAAAAAAAACATAATGAAGAAATGATCCTAAAGAAACTGCTGATTCATTATGAAGAATCTAGTTCAGGTGCATAAATGCAGAAGTTATGGCTTCTGAAATAATATTCAAACTATTACAAAACACTGATAACAGTTTCAGGTGTTGGAACTGTTCAGACATGTGAAAATATAGAGATGGCACACCAAGCTATCAGTCAGCCTAAAAATAAAGCCAAGTCATATCACCTCTGTTAGATAAGTCAGTTATGCAAGTAGTTGTGACATTACTGCTTCAGTGCAGGAATAGACCATTTAAACTGAGACCATGTATACAGTTTCAATTTCATCCCTCTCACCTGTCGTGCCACCTCCGGGCATGGAGTCAGCAGAGATGATTCCTGGGTAGCGGAGACAGCGGAAGTCCAGGCCGTAACGATGGTGGTAGTACTGAGTAGGAACAAAAACAAAGTTTAGTTTCAAGTCATGCTTTGAGAAGATACAAGGATCAGAGTAAAAAGAGTGCATGGTTCAGGCAAAATAGAGTTTACCTCTCCCATGAGTTCAGCGTGCACTTTGGAGACGCCATAGATGGTGCGAGGTCTCTGTACGCACAGATCTGGTGTTGGGTTGCGGGGAGAAGTCGGCCCAAAGGCGCCGATGGTGCTGGGGACAAACAGACGCAGGCCGTGCTCAGCTGCGATGTCCAAGATGTTGTGAAGGCCTAAAAAAACAAAAAACAAACCCACAATGTTGAGACGCCACATTCTTGTCACTGTCCTGATTGGACACTGAAGATTGAGATCGAGTTACTTACCGGTGATGTTAACAGAACGAGCCAGGGCTACGTTAGCCTCTCCAACAGCGCTGAGGAGGGCGCTGTAGTGAACCAGCCAAGTGATGCGGTTGTTCACAACGATTTCCCGCAGGTTCTTGTAGTCCAGGATGTCTGAGTAGATGAAAGGGCCTGGAAGAAAAAAAAATGGATTGAAGACTTTGTGGAGGAGCTTTTTATCACTTTGGTAAGTGCTTGTCTATCCTGCTCTGTCTCTTTGCTCTCTCTCCAGCTCCTGATTTGTGTTTTTCCTGTTCATCCTTAGCATGTCCTTGGTTTAAAGGGTCAGTTTATTACTGTTGACAGGTCAGAGACAGTAAGAGCTGCATTCATCACAGCTCTGGACAAAGTCCCCATGTGTCAAATATTGATTGTGGGTCATTGACAAACATCCCTTTTGCGTAAAAGTGTGACTTTCTATTGATCGTGAGGAACAAAAAATCAATTTCACAAACAGACTTGTTGGACAGGCCGTTTTTGGCAGTCAAGTAACAAGCCACCTGTTGTTGCAGGTTACTTGTTAGTCATTGCTACGATCACCAGATGAATCAACATTTTTGATGTTATGAAACTCAGTCTGGACAAATATGACGACAATTATACGTCAATACATGGCTCCCTATTTGAACTCATCCTTTTACTGGTTTTGACCATGTTATGATTACTGGATTAAATAAGACAAATTAAATGTGAGCCACAAAGCAATCATCACTCGCTTAATAAGTCTTGAGCTGGTCTGGATCAATGATTGTGTAAATCAAAGCTGAAGTCTAAATAATGTCACCCATTGGTTTCTAGAGAAGGCGTAACAAAGTCAAAAGATAACAGCAACTTAGCCAGAGGCAAAAAGGTGGAGCAAAGGGAGGCTTTAAGCCTCCTGGCAAACACACCCACATTACTGTCAACTCACCACACCCCCAATTTGGCAAACTTTTCACTGTCATGTAATCAAAACCAAAGAGGATGAGCTATATGGACCAAACTTTTTTTCCCAAACACATTAATTATTGCTGTTAGGTTAAAAAAGGCCTAATGCAGATTTCTTAACAGCTTTATCCTCACACTTCAGGGACTGCAGTTTTATCCACTTCTACATCTTCCCACACTAGAGACTGCCACGTTGTCTCAATCTGAGCTCCCTTCTAACATGTCAGAGCATCTGAGTTGACTCACCACTGTGGAAAACGTTGCTTGGAGGTTTTCTGATGTCGGACAGGATGACGTTATTCTTTCCAAACCTCTTCCTGTAAAGCAGGAAGTCAATGTTTCACAACTCTGAATGAGAGTGCAACTTTCAACACAGAAACCATGCAGAGGAAATGAGGTGAAAATTTTGAAATCTTACCTCAACAATTTTGCAAGTCCAACTCCAAGCTGACCCAGGCCACCTACATCATACAGGAGACAAAATGAGAGGATGTCAGAGGATGCTGCATGCATTAAATCAGCAGGGCATACTAATCATCCGTGCTGGTTTCCATGGAGACTAAGATAGCTAAGAAGAAGAGTGGGCCATAAGAAAAAAGGTCAGAACATTGACCACCTACGCTCTGTTGTTCACCATCATCTTTGCTTAACTTGTTGAAAGTGCTGCAACTCAACCCATTTCCCCAGTAAGATGAAAATAAAGTTAACGCTGCTGTTCAAATGAACGAATAAAAAGCTGCATACCTGTAATGAGCACCTTGGGGTGGTCTGTTTCAGAGAAGGACACAGAGTGGAAGCTGGCATCAGACGTCACCTGGCGAGGGGAGAAGCTGATGTTGCGCACAGCCACTGTAAGGGGCTGGCACCCGCACCCCGGGCTGCTGAGCAGGGCCTGCTGGGCCACCTTGCTGAGGCTTCTGATGACAGGCATGCTGGTACCTGTGAAGAGGAAGAGGAATGTGTCGAGACTTTTGCATAAATATTCACCTTACAGTTGCAAAATTTTGCTTGAGGGAGAATAAAGGAGCAGAAAAATTCTCCTCATTTTTGAAGCCTCGGTAGTGTAATTAACTTTGAGAGAGATAATGAGCCAAAAGAATTTTGGTGTCTCAGACGGCCATCAACTGGTGGCCTCTTTCGGCTCTTTTTTTTTTTTTTTTTTTTGGCTAGCTCATGAAATTCTGTGTCAAGAGGTTTGGGCTCCTCTCCAGACTGCAGGCGCCCAGGGACAGACAGATTCAGAGGTCTAGCCAAAACTTGTACTGAGGGAGATGTTCGTTTAAGAGCCCAGTCAAAAATATTTGCAAGAAACACGGTGAAAACTTGCTGCAAAGGCACTTCTCCCAAAAAAGAAACAAGAAAAACTGAGATGGGGGAGACTTATGCCAGCAGGGTGGAGATATCAGCTACACTCAAATGCAAATGATAGGCTATTGTTTCCAAAAAGGCGCAACAGAGCAGCCAAGCGCATAGCAACGCCAGCAGTCCAACGAGTTCACTGAGTTAGGTAACTTTAACTAACTAAGCGCGACATTATTTCAAGTGTGTCCTTTAAATCTGAACGTGCATTTCATTGATGAGACGTAAATAAACACGACAGATGCCAAAGTCAACACGGTCAAAGCAGCTCTCACGCGTAAAATCACCTTAAGTGCCTAACAGCTCAGCGAGTTGAGTTGAATGGAAACGGCCTGCGTGCGTAGAAAGTCTCGGTTCATGGCTGAGCCCTCTCCACATTTTGCACAAGGCATCACTTTCAAAAGTATTTGCACTTACCAACAGCGAAGCGATCTTCCCAAAAAAGGAAGGAGGAGAGTAACTTGAAGGTATTTATACTGCCCTGCCTTCACCAAGAGCCAATCAGGAAGAGAGGGCGTACAGTAGGAGGAAAAAACAGTGCCAAGACCGGGGCCACAATCATCCTGATCGGTTTAAGAGTATTTTTGGAACTTCTTTGTAAAAAAAATACTCTAACCTTAGTCTTGAACACATTCAAATAAATTGTTACCAGCAAAGACAATTGACATTAAAACACTTAAAAAATTAATTTAATGTCGTTGAACGCCTGATTAATAACCAAAAGTTCAGGTCGTGCACTATTTTGCGCGTGGAGGTCAGCAAGCTCTTGCACTCGCTTCATGACCTTCTGCTCCCCCCTTCAACATGTGCAGTCCTCTACTGTTGTTGTGCCAACACGTTTCATGTGCACAAAGTGTAAGCAAGTTGTGTAACAGGGAAAGTTCCCCCTCCCCTCCCCTTCACCCCCCATATCCTTTTTGGACCCAGCGCTGCGCGTCATGGTGCATCTTTAAGACCTGTCGTTAGCTCAAGTGCCGCTGGTCTCCATTTAGCGCGGCAGCGTCTCCACGCACAACCGCTAGCCAATGAGCAGCTGAGGAGCTTGACACATTTTCAGAATGACTCATTATAGCCAACATCCTGCTGAGACTAAATATGATTTTTTTTAATTGAGGGGTCTTTGAGATTCAGTCAGCCAGGCAGACAAATGAAACTTGGCCAGTGAGATTGAGTGAAGTTACCCTGGCAAAGAGCCCGAAACTGAAGCGTAACAGCCGCTCTGGCAGACTAATTTCACCGATAAAAGAGGAAGGAAGAAAGACGGAAGCGGTCCTAACTTCACAGATAGACTACATGCGGTTTAACATGAGCTCAAGCGCTGGTAAATTGTAGGCTACTACAGAGAGCACATGGTAATTCAATGACACAAATACATTTGAATTAAAGCACTTGTTCGCATTACAATCATTTAACCTCATCTATGTTGATGTATTGGATTACAGATTAATTAAAAACCCATTTATTCTTTTAATCCGAATGAATTAAACCAGGAAATCAGACGGAAGCAGTTTACTCACCGGCGTTTTTCTTTAGGAATAAGAGCAGCAGACAGTCCTGTGTTAATCTCTCGTTGAGGACTAAGATGTGTCTTCCTCTTCTGAGCTGATCCTCTTGTCTTCAGCTTTGGCTTGATGCTTGTGTTATCTCGGACCAGTGTTGCATCAGCTGCCTCCTCAAGCTATATAGCCACGGCCATCTGGTTTCAGGGGGGAAGCCGGCTTCCTCTCGGATTGGCGGAGCCTCGGAGGTGCGGTCCTCCCTCGCAGACCACGCCTATTCGACCGAGTCATCTCCAGCCAGGAGCGAGACCGGTTTCCTTTTACACCCACTGCTGATCAAGTCTCATTTCAACGTGTCGTCCCCGTAACTGAGTGCAGACATGATTATCTTTGAAGCCCACAGTCATCCAAAGTGGGTGTAGCCCAACCACTGATGTAGTTTTCTGGTGATGTGGACAAAACTTAAGGGGAGGAGGACAAGCTGAACTGGCAGCAAAAACACAGTATGGCACAAGTATAAAGGATTCATTTCTGGAACACTTTTCTGTCTTTGAGTTGCTATATTTCCCCCCAGAAACCTGACAAAGTTATTTGGAGTTTTGTTTAAAGCTCCTGTAAGGAGTTTTTCCAGACATTTCTCACTGCTACCTCTTAGTGAGCTACAAAATTAAATGAGTTCAGTTTTGACAAGATATATGATATGTATACATATTATTTGTTTTCTTGATTGCACCTTCTGCTTCAGCGTAGGTGTCAGATGAACTGATTAAATGGGCTCTATGCTGATAAAACAGTCTTCGTTTACTGGAACTTTCCATTAGTGGTACGTTGGATCCTAAAATAGGATGAAAACTCTTGGAAAACATGTACAGGACAAATGTGAGATAAGATGTACAAGTTTGACCACAAGGGACACCGAAACTAACATAAAGCTAATTTTGGGGTTAATTTAAGAAATTATTCAGACAACATTTAAACCATTGTCATTTACCAATCAATTAATTGAGAGGTAGTTTTAGTATAACTTTTGAAGACTTTATACCATACTTTGAGTCTGTGGGATTGAACATTCAGCTTGTGATATTTGCAGGCCCGAGGCGGACTTCTTGTTTCAGGTTCATTTTGTCCTGAATGTGCTCAAGGCTTTTTTTTTCCTTTCCTTTTTTTTTAAACAAGAATGAGGACTACAATAATTAAATAGAAATACATAAATGGTGTGGTTGGGTCGAGAGTGGGGAATCAGAATCATGATACTTAATTATCACCGGGGGAAATATTTGGTAAAAGGGAGCCCCTTCAAAACAGCGCTATGTGGTTAATTGTTGACTAAGTTAATGTCTTAGAATATGATTTTTTTTAATGATGAAATGACTAAGAGCCCCAATACTTGGTTGTAGCTTTGAGTCTGTTTTCTTCATTTTGATAGATGTCTCCTTCACTAAGTACCTTGTTTGTTTCACAGTTATTGTTTTTCTCTTGTTGTCAGTAGCACTGCTTTTCCTGACTATTGCCAAGGTGTTTTGACCAATCAGAGTAAAGTATTCAACACAGCCAAAAAGTGGGGTAACAAAAGTTGAATGGTTTCTATGCGTCGACCACCTTTACTTAGTCAAATACTTGCGTTAAAATTTTCCCCTCTACGTCTTTATTCTTCTTTAATACTGTTTGATATTCACTGTCCAGTGAGAGGGAAACGCCTAAACTTCTTAAGATTAAAATGTACTTTCAAAGAAGCTTAACACATTTGCTTTCACTGGAAAGTTTCTTCATTAGAATTCAAGAGAAAAATAGGAGGGCTCCAGTTGAAAGCAGCTGACTCACTGACCCTATCATCCCACGTGTATAACTTTTGAAGACTTTATACCATACTTTGAGTCTGTGGGATTGAACATTGAGCTTGTGATATTTGCAGGCCCGAGGCGGACTTCTTGTTTCAGGTTCATTTTGTCCTGAATGTGCTCAAGGAGTGTTTTTTTTTTTCTTTCTTTTTTTTAAACAAGAATGAGGACTACAATAATTAAATAGAAATACATATCATAGTTTTCTTACTTTCACAGTTCTTTTATTTGTTTGACACCTACCCTGCTGCAGCAGTTACAGGCATTAGTTATACTGTTAAAAACTAGTGAATCTTGTTGCTGATGTTTTCTTTTGTATCTCACAAAAGGCATCACTATTAAAGTTACTCTGTTTTATTGCAAGCAAATAAAAGTTACAGGAACTTGAAGTGTTAAATCTTACCCTCCCAAACAGTTAGGCCCTTTTACACTTTTATATTGCTATGTAAACAGACTCATCCATCTACCTACCTGTCTTTCTATCTAAACTGATATGCAGATGACACCCTACTTTGCAACTGTAATTTAGACTATTTTTTCATGTGATGGTTTGTCTGTCTGGTATAAGATTCGGAATATTGCATCCTTTGTCTAAATAAATCAAATCTGATGTGTTTTGATAACCTCCAAAAAAACTGGATTTTTTTTTTTAACTTAAAAATTACTCAAACTGTGGATTTGATATTTGACTCTTGATATAACACTGGCAAGCATTTCACTAAGATAGTATTTTAAATTTTCTGGCACAAACCAAAGTAAATCTCCTTACTTCAGTTTGTTTAAAACACAACTGAATGACATCTTTATGGTTCTGAACATCAACATAGCTCCATCATAGCTACATAACACTGGATCTGAGTTGAGTACAGAATGATTTAGGGCAGATACCCGTCATTACTTTCAAAGTGATACAAGGCCGTGTTCTGACCTACATCATGAAACATATTGTGAGCAGGTGTTTACACCAGGTTTGAATCTTTCCTGAGTGAGATGACTGCTAAACTTCAAGGAAAGGTCCTGCCTACCCTGCTGGGATTCAAACCTGCTATCACAATTTAGCCACCAACCACAGAAAAAAAGTTTACATAAAATACTGATTGAGTGATAACTTACTTAAAAAAAATTTCTCTCTGTCTCGCTCTCTCTCTCTCTCTCTCTCTCTCTCTCTATATATATATATATATATATATATATATATAATATATATATATGTGTAGATAATGTTGTTCCCCAGATCCCATGGCTGACAGCTGCTCCAGTGATGATTCAGGCTATTAGTACATTCAGTACTGTCAATAAAGTCTACTTTACCTTACATCAGTGTTTATTCACTTGAATTCTGACAGGTGCAGAAAAAAACAGCTGCACCTGTGTAGGCTGCTTTTCCATGTAACTTACAGTTGGGCATTTTCTTCTCTCTCAACCAGTCTTCCAACAGCCCCAAAGCACAAACCATTTAACAGTTTGTTGTTGCTTTGTAGGATGATGAGTATTACAGACAGATTGAAGATTATAGGATTAATTTAATTCTAAGTAATTTTGTCATGTAAATATTTCTATGGTGAAGTAATTTTCTCACAAGAATGTGAGTCATTAAAAAATGGTGTGGTTGGGTTGAGAGTGGGGGAATCAGAATCATGATACTTAGTTATCACTGTGGGAAATATTTGGTAAAAGGGAGCGCCTTCAAAACAGCGCTATGTGGTTAATTGTTGACTAAGTTAATGTCTTAGAATATGATTTCATGATGATTTTTTTTAATGATGAAATGACTAAGAGCCCCAATACTTGGTCATAGCTTTGAGTCTGTTTTCTTCATTTTGATAGATGTCCCCTTCACTCAGTACCTTGTTTGTTTCACATTTATTGTTTTTCTCTTGTTGCCAGTAGCACTGCTTTTCCTGACTATTGCCAAGGTGTTTTGACCAATCAGAGTAAAGTATTCAACACAGCCAAAAAGTGGGGTAACAAAAGTTGAATGGTTTCTATGCGTTGACCACCTTTACTTAGTCAAATACTTGCATTAAAATTTTCCCCTCCACGTCTTTATTCTTCTTTAATACTGTTTGATATTCACTGTCCAGTGAGAGGGAAACGCCTAAACTTCTTCGAATTTTAATGTACTTTCAAAGAAGCTTAACACATTTGCTTTCACTGGAAAGTTTCTTCATCAGAATGCAAGAGAAAAATAGGAGGGCTCCAGTTAAAAGCAGCTGACTCACTGACCCTATCATCTCACGTGTCTACAGTTGATATACAAGGTCTACAAACACTATCCAATGCAGGAGTAATGCAAACGTATCATGATTACACATGAAGGTAAACTTGTAAGACAGTCCTGTAATCAAACACTTTCAAAGTTCAGATAATTATAATGTTTAAGAAGGCATATCAAACCAAATCAAGTATTTGTGACATGTCAGCAAGAGAGAGTGTTGAAACTCCTCCATCTGTAAAATAACCCCCTCGTGTTTATCCAAGGAGAGGTATGATGTGAGTGTGTGCAAGCAGCCTCTGTTTGACTTTGACGTTTGTTTGTAGTAGATAGAGGAGGGCCAAAGAGATTGGAAACGTCTGCACATAGGGTGTGTAAAAGATCTGTGCTGAAATCTGAGTGGTGGATTGAAGCACACCCCCAATGCCTGTCAACACTGGTGAGGAAATGACTTGGTCAAAAACAAGTTAATGTATAAACTGACACAGTTCTGCCAAAAACTAAACCAGGATATGATAAAGAAAACCCAGATTGCACACTTTCCCGGATTTCATTGACTGAGGATTACCGGTAAATTGAGGATAAACTGAGGAAAAATCAAATCGCTCCTGCTAGACGCCTGACTGGAAAGACTTGCAGTCCTACATTGTTCTAAGAGGGGTGTGTTTGGTAAAGCTCCAAGGCATGTAATCAGGATGCTGACAGATCCAAGGTCACATTAATATGAAGACAAGACCGATGGCTGGATAGTCACTCTGAAAACACAGGCTGCCAACACATACCCCCATGAGACAGCTGACCCCTGGCTATTTATGCTCCAGTCACCCCATCAGATGATCCTGCCGTCACAGTGACAGCAGCATGTTTTGTGAGGTGGCTGTTTACCAATCCTCGACGAGCCATACTGGGACAGTGTATGAGCCTGAAACTCAAAGTCACCTGCTACTGTAATGTAAACATGGAGCTTTGTCACAGGCAGGCACAGAGACTCAGGCATTTAAATGTGACTTTACGAAGTCACTCGTCTGCCCTTCAAACAGGCGCAGCTGAAAAAAGTCTTGACCTAATTCTTGGACCGAGAGGGGCTGGCTATTAAAGAAGCATTTCAACATTTTTAAAAAAATTGTCCATGAGAACATTTTGGTAAACTTGGCCCATGAGATGCAAGGCACCCATACTTTTTCCCAAACATGCACCAAACTAAAAGTCAGGAAAATCTACCACATGAAAATGTGCAAATAAAAACTTTGAAACATATATGAAGGGCCAGCAATGCAAATTTTTCTAGTAATGTGCTGTGCTGAGCAAATTGTGGTGGTAAATTTGAAATACCAGAAAAAAACGGCTAAAAAACGAAACAATACTAGATCTGGAGAGGACTGAAAGGTTAAATTATCATTCTCAGGGAGTGATTTGAGTTTTGTGACAAAGTTATCTGACTGATTTAAAATCAAAGTATCAAATTAACATCAAATTTGGAGTATCAGGCGCATATTAATGCTACTAAATAAAATAAATAAACCTTGTCCTGTGCTGGTTTGATTAAAAAGACTCTTCAAAGATGAGATAAGACCTGGGGAGGTAGGTGTTTTGACTCAAAGTGAACTGGGTTGCAGACAGTGGGTGCATTCCTCACAACTATCAAAAATCACTGCAGACTGGTTCCAACTATATATCAGTTATAAAAAAAACAACACAACTGCACACCAGCTGCACATTATGGATTAAACTGAATATGGAGAAGTGCCTGGGTTATGAATCTGAAGTTCATGTTTGACCCGTTTTCTGATTTTTGTTGTTATTGTGTTGCTGTGATATTTAGGAAATGCTGCATTGAGAAAAATAAAGTGGAAATTCAAAGTATCACCAAACTGTGAGAAGAAAACTTGATGAATAATCACAAAATAGAAAATCTTTTGTGCAATAATCTTTAATGGCTTGAATCATAAAAAAAAAATCTTGTTTTTTCCCCAACAATAATATAATATTACAGATATCTTAACAGCAGTGACATAGAACTGTTGACTTCTTTTGCAGTAAGGCATTGCACAAAGCTGATAATTTTTTTTTAACTTGGACAAAGCAACAATCATTTAAGAACAATTTAATGCAAACATAAGAAATGTGTACAGCTGGTACTCACACCATCACCTTGATTGAACTTATAACTCCACTCATGCACAAATAAAGGTAGACGGCTTGTCCATTTGGCAAAATACAGAAGACATGTACAGTATAGTGCAGCGAGAAGCAGTTATCCCTTACTAACGCAGTTAAATGTAGTGGCTGGAATCAGTTTAGTTTAGTGTGATTACTCTCCAAGCAAAAGCCTATAAAATGTATGACACAAAAATAATGCAGTTTTGTCGGGCAAACACTCTCAAGCTATCTTACGCTTCACCTATGGTGGGTCATGATCTATTTAAAGTGCTGTATAAAGCTTTTGAGCAGTGTAACGTTCCCATAGTTACCAGGGGATGTCAAATGTTTGGACTTAAACCCTGGGGTTGATGAGAAACATTGGCGACGCACTGATATCATTTGGACTTTTTTGTCCCAACGGTAGCACCTGGTGACTATCAACGATGACACTGACGCGCCAAAAAAGAGTTACAGCTGCATGCCTGAGTATGTTTATGTCATAGTTTACTCCTTTACAACAAGGTGCATTTGATTTGGGTGCTTCAAGGAATATTCCGGCATAAATTTGAGTTATGGTCAAACGCACCGTAACACTGAGGTTAGACACCCCCTCGAGAGTTGAATGTTGCCGACTGCTTGTTTCTGTAGTTATACCAACTTCAGCAACGACCACACGATAGCAATACACAGCGGTCTACGTCTCCATGTGCAAACCTAAGCCAAAAAGCCACTCTAACAGACAGAGTGCAGCAGATCATTTCCATGAAGTACTAACCATCATAATAATCATTTTGCACTGCAGACGCGGTAGTTCTTCTGCCTTAGTGTCTCGGTCTGATTGCATTTCCATAAAGTAATAATCATAAATGTTCTTCCTTGAGCTGCGAAACTCCACTGCACTTGGTGATCGACTCGTGAGGGCTCCTTCACAATCAAGCGGCTGCTGGAGGAGAGTGGGTGAGTTGTGTTTAGTCTCTTCACTAAAGAAACCAGGCAAAGCTAAAAAGATGTTTGGTGTCTAGTACTCTTGCTGGGACCCTATATGTACTGTTGATGAAGTTAGGTGCTGTTCTGAGCATTATTTGTGGCTATAGAGTGGCTTTTTGGTTGAGGTTTGCGTGTAGAGACATAGACTGCTGTGTATTGCTATAGTGCGGTTGTTGCTGAAGTTGGTAAAACTAGAGAAGCAAGCAGTCGGCAACATTCATCTCTTGAGGCGGTGTCTAACTCGGTGTTATATTGTGTTTGACCCTAACTTAATTTTAAGCTTGAATATCCCTTAAAGTACATTAACAGCAGATATGCATTTAGTTTGATTATGATCTTAAGGAAAACAATTAAACAACTTTAAAAAAAGGTCACATTGAAATGGCCTCTAAAGCAACATACTTGACATAGAACATGTTTAAGCTAACTTTTTCTGTGATCAGCTCCGCTAAACTTGATAAGATCACATGACCAACACCTCAGCTACACTCAGTAACTTCATTTTCTGCATCAAACACTCAGACACCTCTACGTTTTGCATAAAGAGACTGACCAGGACTAAAAGGCAGGCTCTCACTAAGATTATGTTTGTATAGGGTTATGTTGCATCAGTCTCTCTTAATGCCTCTGGAATGTAAAGTAGTAATCTGGTAAACATATAAGAATCAGGATATTTTGGTCAGAAAATCCGCCCCTCTTTCAGTACAGTACAGCAGGTGCTGACCCTACCTACGCTTATTATGTCATCTCAACGTGCAGGAGAGTCACATGCTGCCTTATAGCACCCTATATGTTGCCATAGTTACTCTGCAGTGCTTCAGCGGCATAAATTAGATCTAAATATTCAGCAGGATGTATGAGGAAGCTGTGTGGTACCCTGTGGTAGATGACGATCTAAAGTAGCAGCATTCTCACTGGAAAGATTAACGGATAGAGGACGTTTTTAAAGTTGGTTTGGAGAAACTGGCTCAATCGCAACTTCTCAGTTCTCCATCATGCAAACAAGAGCCAGAGTCCCAAATTTTTGGTAAACACAGGCCAGCTTGCCATACAAATATTGGAGCAGGGTGCAACTAACAACTGTTTTTGTTACTGTGTATCATCTGTGTGTAGATTCTCTGTCTCAGTGAAAGCTGTGAAAGTGATTTTCAGTTAAACTGGGCCTAGAGTCATACCATTCCTTCTTCTGTCAGTGCAGGAAACTCAAATTCAAAAAAATGATCGACATTAATGAAAATCAACTCTTTGGACCGTCAGTCTTAACAAATTTAAACCCAATCAGAATCTGTTGTCCTAATCTCACATTTTCGACCTCTTTCTTCCTGCTCTTTTCCTCTCACAGCTTCCTCCTTCTCTCTCTCTCTCTCACACACACACACACACACTCCTTATCTCTATGGTGTCTGTAGCAGAGGATCTTCAGTTTCCAGTTCGGCCAGCTGCCTGCGCAGGCTGTTCACTTTGCTCTGCAGCTCCTTGTTGTACTCAATTATGTGAACCATTTCCTCATAAGCCTCATCCAGACACTTGGAGGAGCGGTTCCAGCGAAGAAACACTCCTGTAATAAAGAGAAAGAGTTCTCTGAGTTAGATATTAACATAAAAGATTGTGCAACTCTCATTTGCCCTCCTAGATGGGGTTTGCCTATATTTTGTTATGATGATAGGGGTAATACAGTTATTTTGTTCATTCATGTATTTTTTATGCCTACTGGCAGAGAGAAGACAGTAGATAGAGAAGGAAACATCAGAGAGAGCAGGGAAGGACATGAAGGAAAGAGGGCCACCTGCTTTTGTGGAGCGCATAGACCACTAGCATATCTGCGCCCTGAGAGTAATACAGTTTACTGTTGCTTCTGACATAAATCAGTCTTTTTATGACACTCTCTGTGAATGGACACAAATACACAGTAAGGAAATAGACATGTTGGCATGCTAACTGTAATATGGAACTGCAAAACTGAAGCCAAGTCTGAAGGGTATGTCAATAATTTGGGGGTAATTCGATGTAAACAAATGTGGCAGGTTTAATAGAATTAAAAGGTCTCAGTCTGTGAAGAATTTTTTACGTCTGTCAAATATTTCAGGCAAACAGCTTTTATATACACAGATACCGCACTCATTACACCATGAAAACAAATTGAGTTTATCGTACCGCAGACCTCTCCTTCCCAGTTAAAACACTCTCCTCTGAATCAACAGGTACACTTACTTAACAGCATAAAACTGATGCAACACCTCTGGTGGATGGTACATTGTGCATTGTGTACATACAGGCTGATGTCTGTTCACAGACAGAAACATACGTGCATCTCTACACTCGAGCAAATACGATGTCAACCTCAGGGCGGCTATTTTTAAATGGAAACTTATCAAAGTCATTCAGGAACCATGATGGTCACCTACATTGAAGTGGCTTCAGGCTAACATTTTAACAGTATATATGTAGTGTTTAGGGACCTGCATGGAAAAATGAACATTTTATAAAGGGCTTCAACAACAATTGTCTAATAAATCACAATTTTCTTAAAAAAATTAAGAAATGTTCAAACCTGATATATATTTTTTTGGATGAGCACTAAAAATATCCAGTCCATGTAATGTGATGCAATGTAATGCTGATAGACATCAAACAGTTTTTGTGTGCACTGAAAGTGAAAACTATCTTACCTGCTCTACTGAAGGTGACTAGACTTTCAATTAAGGGGACCTTGTGAGACTGACACACTGGAAATACAACTGTGACCACAGAGATGTGCTGCATGACTGGAATGACAAACATCTCAATGACACCAGGAGGAGCTCACTGTTTGGATTAGAACAGGTATCAGGATCAGGGAGTGCTTTGTTATTGTAAAGGGATTATACAATGTTATTGCGGATCATAATTATGCTGTCCTTTTCTTAGCTTTATCGTGCTTATATTGTTTTTCTCTCTGGTTAGACAATTAGACAGATTGCAGCACTAAAAGCATCTTGGTCTTTAGATTAGAAGTTTATAGAAAACAGATTATGCATGATTTTTTAAAACTCTGGGACAGTCAAGTGTTTCCCCATCATATTGACTTTACTGGGAGGTTTTTGTTTGAATTACACAATAAATAAACTCCCGGAAAGATTCCCAAAAACAACAGCATCAAAGCCTCGAGATACCGCCCTGAAAACTCATCCGACTTCATTCCACATGACTCAGCAAGTTTTGCCACACTCAGAGCTGAGACTTGAGGAGTGTGTGGTTGCTGTTCTACAAAAGACTGCATTCACATGGTCAGTCCTTGTTACTGTCAACACTCAAATCTTTAGATCTGGACCTCCATGGGGTCTGAAAAGTGGGCTGTGGTGTGTGTGTCACTGTGTGAAAGGGTTGCATAAGCGGCATGTCTGCAGCTTTCACGTGCTCCAGTTGTTCACATAGCTTCAAGTTCCTATAGGGAGAGGGTGGGGCTAGGGGGCTTTAGGCAGGAGGGGGGCCCCTCATAGAGGACTGGTTGAACCTAATGACCCTTCATTTGTCTAGACCCCATCCCCCCACCTATTTTTGATGTAGCATCTGCATGTTTTGAGCTGACTTGACCCGGCAAGTTCAAGCATAAGACCCCAACTGAATCAAGAAAGCTCTTCTTCTTCTTTCCTCTTTTTCTTCTTCTTCTTTTTCTTCTATTTCATTGCCTTCTTCTTCTTTTTTCTTCTTTTTCTTTCTTCTATTTCTTCATCTTTTTTCCTTTCTAGGAGTCACTCCCCCCAAAACTACTTCAGAGAACCACACTTTCCTTGATTAGGTGATGCTGAGACACAATTTCTCCATTAAAAAACTCAAAGCTAACAAAACTGATTTAGAGTTTTTGACTCTGTGAAGATTTTTAAGGTGCTACTATGAGCTCTTCCTCCTTTTTGTAGTCAGGCATTTCAACCAAAGCCACTCCCAGTAGTTATTTAAAGGTAATGAGAGGAGTTTGAAAGTTATTTTCATATAGCCTCAAGCTTATTCCAATGTCCTTTTATGACCTACAAAGTCAAAGGATTTTTGGTGAATGCCTGAGTGTGAATACTTCACTGCTCCTCGAGGACTATTAGGTTTAACTGTGTGCACATTCACTTCATCCCTTTGCGTGAAAAATTGTCTTCAAGACCCACTCCAATGAAAATCATGTTTTTTATGTTGTCTTCATGTTCATATGGCATTTTTCTGATGCTACAGGACATATCATAAGAAAACTATGTGCGAAATCGCATTTCTGCATTCAAACCGCTGTTAATCTCTTGCAGACCCAAATGGCAGGCTCAGGTGAAGTGAGATTTCCTACGTTACGACTGCAAGCTCCGACCCCGGAGCCCCACTATGCAGGCCAGACTCGGAGAAGTAGAGAGGACAATCGCAAAACAAGCATGTGCGTTAGCGGATTTCAATGCTTGTAAGAAAGCTAATTATGATATCAACTTTCATCATGCCCCTAAAGACATTAGTGTCCGAAGCTAGTGTGAAGAGGAGAGTGTGCAGAGCAGCGCTGTCTCTACCCATGACTCAGAGGCGAACTGCTAATGAGCTACTGCAGCTCTGCAGAAGAAAAGCCCTTGAAAATGATTTTGTCTAAAAAAACTTCATAATCACAATTTAATGACAACTGAGAACACTTTGAGTTGTTAAAAAAAAAAAAAAAACGTTGGAGTGGGACTTTAAACTACGAAAAGTTGTCATAAAATGAAGATCTGTGGCTCATACATTTTCATCCACAGCTAATGCACACCTTTATGATGGTGCCGCATGGAAAAATTAGTCTTTATTCTAGAAAAAGGCAGATTTCATGTTTATGGATCACCAGAAACTCCTCCATTTTAATTATGAACATAAGGTTCAATGAAATTCAAATAGTATTTAGTAATTTAACTGTTCAGTTGTCTGTTGATTCATGTGCAGCCTATGTCTGTCTGTCTGTCTGTGCTCTTCTCTGCTTATTCTTTGCAGTGGGATTAATGAAGGTTTATCCTATCCGACTTTTATCCACAGAAACTGCTTCACAACTGCGTATCTTGGCTGCAGCCTGATTAAATCCCATACTCACACAGTTGCTGAGGGATGCAGCAGCGAGCAGAGAGCAGTATACATTCACTTCGCCTACACAGATTTTGCAAAAGGAGGTTCCTGCATGATTAGCACGGCTGCACTAGCTCTAATTGCCCACCTATCCTCGTCTATCTTCATGCCTGGGCTAAGAGGGACAGTAGGGACCTTGTGATTGGCCAGAGAACTTCTAAGAAGAACAAATGTGTAATGGAGTGACTTTCTTCACTGAATGCTCATCTTTATCATCCAAGATCAAGTATCTTGTGTTGATCCAAACAGATCAAACAGACTCCACAACAGAAACCTCAGTGTGCAATAAATCATATTATATTTATATTCTGGACAGATGTAAATAAGACTCATGTACATATCTTCTTTTAATTCTAAGTTTCTTTACCCTTTAATGATTTTGTATCTGTACTCATGCTGCTATAATTTTTGTATTCAAGTTTTTCCCCCGTTGGACTATTAAAGGAATATCTTATCAGTAACAGAGGACCATTTTTGTGTTATCTCTGCTTCTTTCTTGCCTGTAAATAGAGGTAGAGATGACTAAGTGAAGGTGATGGGGTTTTACTTATTTGTCACAGTTAGTAGTTAGTTATCAAGTAATTCAGTCCCTCTAACTGATTTTCATCAGTAAAGTATACAAGCACCTTGCTCAAGACAAGAATTATGTGCAACCCAAAGCTAAAATTAGCTTGCATGGGCACTGTATATCAGCTGATAACTTGTAGTAAACCATCACAGACTCATGAGGCTCATGTTTCAGACAGCACGCAGAACTTTCTGTGCAAGCTATTATAGGGAATAGTCGTCAGCCAAACACATCCCGAAGAAGCTCCAGAAGGAATGCGAAAAATGTGAAAGTGCTGCAGCAGGTACATGAGCTGAATGGCTACAAACAGAGTCCAGGTCCTGCGGTCCTGGTCCAAAGGTGGTTCTTTTGAGAGGTAGGAACACCGTACATTTATTCACACTAAACATTTCTGATAAGGATTTTTTAATCTTTTTTTTGTTTGTTTGTTTGTTTTTTGTGAAGGGGGCTTGTCTTGTGGTTGTCGTATTCGGTCATGTTTCTGCAAAAAGGGATTCATGATATACTGATGACTGTGTCCTAAATGGCATCAGTCAATACGGCTGATTTCCCTCTAAATCAAATGTGTAAGCAGAGTGTAGTATTATCTATAGGCTCAGAGGGTCGCTCAGTTCAAAACAGTAGCTAGTGGTGCAATCAAAGGCGCCCTCTTCTGGTGAGAATACAAAGTGCCACTCTAAATCAAAATATGAGCCCTGATCACGTAACAGATGCATACTTGTGTCTGTCACAACCTTTTTCCCAGACAATGGCTCATAACTGTCACCCTAGTAACTCAAACTGGTTCAGGACTTGCCTCAGGTCGAAGCATAATCTCCAGATCTAGCTCAGGCAGCCTTACATGTCATGTACGAGAACATCCAGACTGATCCTAAAGCTTCTTAAACACAGCTTTACATTTTTAAAACAAATTACATTTTCTGTGTTTGCTCAGAGAAATAGTGATTGACTCATTCCTTTGAATTAGGACAATCTTGCATGCAAAGTTGACAAAAGCAACAGTGAGTCCCTAAAAGTGATAATCAGTCCATGCAAATTTGCTCTGATGTAACACTGAGCAACAGTTTATGAAAATTATAACCTTCTTGCCATTTTTATCTACAGCTCCACTTAATTGATCACAGACAGGATTTTAGTTTTTTTCTGCAGGGAGCTAAAAAACTAAGTTCATAGTTGCAATGTGGTCGTCAAGTGCAGAGTAGTTTCCTTAAAGGGACAAAGCTTTTCCTTGAGAGAAACATCCCTGTTTTCAATTGAAGCAGGATACATACAGAGAAAGTTTGATGCTGAATTCTAACAGAGAGTTGAGTTATTTCAGGAAGGTAACAGTGTACTTAAGCGTCTTTATGTATTGTTGTCAGATAATCAGATTTAGGGTGTTTTCACACCTGAAAGGCTGAACCAAGGTCCATGTTTTTGTCACATTGGAAACATTTGGTTTGGTGTGTTTAGGTTTCACACTGTCATTATTGCAAACTGACTAACAGACTTTACATGACGGACCGACGTGATATCTTCATCAACTACGTGCTTGGCCTGTCTCTGTAGTTTGCTTTAATTGGTCATTTGGCCAGTGGGCATCTGACATCAACACGTTGAAAAGCGCAGGTCTTGAATGTTGTAAACATAAATGAAATCATCATTCCCACCATCGTACTATTTTTGATTTTCTACCTCCAACAGCGTCAACTTGAAGAGCTGTAAATGGGGCTGGTCTGAGGAAGTCTCATGAATTTGATCATTAGGCAACAATGTTATCGACATTGACAGGAAAGGAGAAGAAAGTATCCAACTCTGCAAGTCATTGCAACACTTGCCTTTGAGAGAAGTTTGTGTAATAAAATTCTTGAAAAGACAAGCTGTCAATTAGGGAGGTGTAACTTTATCTACACTATGATAAAATTTCCTGTTCTTGGACAATCTCCATTCAACATAATAACAGATACTTCTACTCCTTGCGTCAGTTCCTGTCTTTGATACGAAGGTCCAAACCTTTCAAAATAATGCTTTCACACTGGGCATGAACCAGACTGTAGTTCAGTTTGGTCCGGACTGAGACCACCTTTTGGTCGAACCAAGGTCTGGCTGTTTGGTCTGGACCAAGGTCCTGGGGAGGTTTCACGCCTATCACTTTGGTTCGGACTTGGTCCGAAAGTCCGGACCAAATGACATAGGTGTGAAAGCCCTCTAACACTCTGAGCCTGTTTATGGCTAAAAAAGGCACTGTTAGTAGAAGCACTTTAACATATAACAAAGAATCACGTCGCAACCATCGCAACCTGCTCTGAAGCTGCTGGCTGCGAGGACTGAAAAAATTCAACATCAGTTTATTACCATTACTAATTTAGACTCTTAAATATGTTTAACAGTTTGAGGCTGAAATCACTGATTTTAACTTAGGAGTTTTAGGTATGTGCTGCTATCCAGTGAACAGATTCCCCTACAGCACCCAACGAATACAAATTCAGACACTGCAGGCTTGTTTGAGATCAGGCGTTTGGCTTTAAATTTCATAGTATATAAATGTCATTCGACAGCTTGAGAGATGATAGGAGTGTGTGAAGAGAGAGGGAAGATATTCATCAAATCATGTCAGGACCAGTTATTGATCCTTTGAGTACAGAGTGGACTAGACCCTCTGTTCATGAGACTTCTGCTCAACCAACTGAGTCATCCATCAGTGCACTGCTTTCTTGTTTGTTTCTTACCTTCCCACAGCAGCAGACTCTGGGGGGCCACAGACGGCCAGATCACCAGACTGTTGGCCTCGTACAGTGGGTTAGTCAGACGCTCTAGTTCTTGGGGCCGATTCACCCAAGACCAGAGGGACACGGTCTTCTCTGGCAGAGACAGTTTGGTTCTGTGGAAAAGGTCAGAGGGTGATTGGTTAACTGGTAAAAACAGTGGTATAATCTGTGTAATAACAGCTGAAAATGACTGTTTATTTGGTGAAAAGGAGACAAAACTTCAGGGCTGACTTTGGGAAAGTCACCTAATCCACCACTGTTTTAGTAAAGCTGCTTAGTGGGCAGTGATTAAGAATGTGAAGGACGAGACTCCATATGTAGCTGACACAAAATGGGCCGGAAATACACTCTAATTCAGCTTTAGAAAAGTTGTACAGCTGTTAGAATAAATCTGAGAGCAGATTTACCGTGTTTTATAGATAAATGAAATCTAAAAGAATCAATCAGAACAGACTGGTGGATTGACTTCAGCAGAATTACCTCTCTGCTGTGCTGTTGGCCAAGAACGTGCCGAACTGAGAGGCATAAGCGTGTTCGAACAGAAGCACTAGGAAGCTCTCGCTGAATTCAAAGGAGCAGGGGAACTGGCGGAGAATCTGCCACACGCAGTCCAAGAAGAGCAGGAAGACCGGAGCCTCCTGTCGAGGCTTGTTGTTGGAGTAGGCAGATGTAGCACAACGCTGCTGGAAAGGGTGACCTGCCTAGAGAAATCCATTAAAAACACATCAACTGTGACTTCAATCAATCACGGCTTTTAAAGACTATCATAATATATATGAACAGAGAACTGTGACATTTCAAGCCTTCAAAAAAATGAAATCCATGACAGCGTGGTTTCTAAACATTTGGGCTGTGAGGCTAACCTGGAGCCACTCTCGCTCCACCAGGCCTTGGAAGCCTCTGATGGTCCTGCAGGCTGGATCCAGGATAATCTGAGCCAGGGAGGTCACCTGCAGGGTGGCGTCTGTGCCCTCTGTGCCATGAACCAGCACCGACGCTCCCTCTCTGGGGTAAACACACAAAACACATCATACATGACGTCAAAGAAACAGCCCAGTGGGGACAAACCTGACCCAGATATTTGTGACCCACTCTGATGAAAATCATGTTTTTCTTGTTTTTTTTTTACATGTTCATATGGCATTTCTCTAATGCTAGAGGAAATATCATGAGAAAAATAAGTGCGTAAGTGAGTATTTATGAATTCAAATCGCTGAATCTCTGGCAGACCCAAACGGCAGGTTCAGATAAAGTGGGATTTTCTACGTGACAAATCCAAGCCCTGCCCCCGGAGCCCCGCTATGCAGGCCAGACTCTGAGAAATAGAGAGGACGATCGCAGAACAAGTGTGTGCGTTATTGGATTGTAATGCTTGTAAGAAAGCTAATTATTATATGAACTTATATTAACACCCATGACTCAGAGGCGAATTGCTAATGAGCCACTGGAGCTTTGCAGAAGAAAAGCCCTTGAAAATGACACAGGTAATGTGATTTTGTCTGAAAACTTCATAATCACAATTTAAAGACTGCTGAAAACACTTTAAGTGGTAAAAAAAATATATATATATATGAGTGGGACTTTAAATACAACAAAACACATTCTCCATGTGTGATCACCAGGGGGAGTACTTTTTCTACATCTGAGGAGCTCAACAAGTCAATCACAGTTGTTTCCCTGACCTGTCGATACACTGAGCAGCCAGACAGGCGGTGGTGAGAATCTCTTTGACGTGAGTCTGCCAGTTTGAAGCCTCCAGCTTACTCAACCAGCGGTCCATACTGTGCGACTGGTCGTTACACGCCTCCACAAGCTTGATGAGGCTTTCCTGGAGGATGTTATACCTTGAAAAAACAACATCGCTTGTTAGCCACTAACAGATTGGGTTTAAAAAAACTATTTACAGCAAAGGAGCCTTGAAGAAACCTATAGGGCACCCTCAGTGACCTCACCTTTCAATTGCTTTGTGGATCCTCCTCCACTGTGGGTAGTTTCCCTCCGTCTCAAACCCTCCACCTCGAGCTTTGGCCTGCTGAGCTACATTGATGGTGCGAGTGTCGATGATGTAGCCGCGCTTGCCTGGCCTCAGGGTGGCATTGATCAGCTTCTCGTCTTCCTTACAGCGTCGCCCATTGGTGCCTGTTAAGGGCTGACCTGCTCGCATCATCACCTTGAAGTGAAAGTTTGTAAACCCTTAGAAAATTCAACTGAAGCACATCTGCAGACAGAAGTCAGTTAGGACCATTGGTTAAATTGGCTTCTGTGAGGAGGGGGAGCCCTATTTGCTGTGTTTCCCAAAGGTTTTCAGGGCTGGGGCACTGACTTAGCATTAGCTCATCATCTATGGTTAGCTAATTAGAGGGGTGGTTAATCAGATGAGAGCTACTCTTCCTCCTTACCTTTTCACATTTTTCTAAAGTAGCATTAGCTCTGTAGAGACTTTATCACAGAAACATAAAGGTGAAAAATACACACATTTAGTTTCAGTAAGTTCACAAAGTTAACATTTTGCTGTGATAGTTACATCACCCACCTCCTGTGCGTCAGCAACACTGTGTGTGTGTGTGTGTGTGTGTGTGTGTGTCCGCGCGCAGGCGTGCACTTGCGTGGTATGCAAGAAGATGCCGGTAGCAGTGAAAACATGGGCTGGAGTTTTATTGGTTTGGGTTTTATCTCAATAAACGAGCGGAACAGATTCAGTAATGACGCTCTGAAACAGCGCTCTGAAACAGCGCTGAGTAAACAGGCTGATGTATTAATGGGGATCCAAACTAATGACTTTTGGTGGCTACACCCATGATTACTTTGAAACACTGAAGCAGAGGGAGCTCAGCTCCTGCTGGCTGTACTGACAAGGTGAGGAGGCGGAGCTGAGCTCTGGAGGGCTCCAGCCCAATTTAATCTGTGGTTAGGACTGCAGACTGTATATACTATGGACAACTTGGTTCCGCCTTCCGCCAGTATAGTCGCTGTGATGACACTCAGCTCAAACAGCGTATACCCCAAGTGAGCTACACAATCTTTGTACGCCCATAGGCTGTTTCAAGTGTCAATCATAGAAAACATGAACCCCCTGATAACTTTTAAAGAAGGAGCTGTACAGAAAAAAAGGGGACCTGAGCACAAAACAGTCTTACAGTAACTTCATGTCAACATCACAACCAGGGGGGAGAAAAATGTATATTCTGTGTAATTAATTTCTAAAGTTTGTCCACATCTCCATAGGGATTGCTGGAGGAGGCAGGATTTATGGCCTGTACTGCAGCCCATCACCAGAGGGTGCTGTTCTCACAGTGGCTTCACCCAGCGAGGAGGCAGACGGCGTCCATTCTATATATAGTCTATGGTTAGGACACATTTTGACTCTATGTAAGGAATTCTAGGTAATCGCCATCTTCCAGGGGCTCACCATGCCATTCTTCTTGTGGTAGTAGCTCAGCACAGGAAAACGCCCACCATGTCGAAAGGTGGCCACTTTCTTCAGTGTCTCATCGTCAACATTTTTGGGCACAGCCACTAAAGGGGGGTATGACTGACACACACTGAAGTCCTTGTTGACCTCGCTGAGTCTCCATTCATCCGTCTGAAATAAGAGGGGAAAAAAAGAATATTCTGGGTGCAAAGCTGAGAGCTCAGACAAGTTTACATTCTTGTCATTAACTGTGTACCATAGACTCCAAATCTTTAAAGACATCCTCTGGAAGAAATGAGTTCCACCCGTCCTCGATGACTTCAAACATGGGCCGGTAGAAGAAAGGATACATGAGGGAGACTGAATCGAGCGTGGATAAGGCCTTGAGAGGAATAAAGACAGAATAATGCAGACAGAAAACAAATGCAGGGTTTATTTTTAAATGGAAAATAGGACATTTCAACCTCTTTTTTTTTTTTTTTTTTACCTCAATAGAGCTGGCAATGTTGAGGCATTCCTCCATGCCAGGGATGTCGAGCTGAATCACCCTCAGGTCTTTGCATTTGACTATGATGGTCCCGAGAGAGCCGACAAACCTGACGGAGACGTTAAAAGATGATGTCAAAGAAAACAGCGGCAGGCACAGTGAGAGTCATGACACTAAGCTCAGCGCTTGCAAGCCTGAAAGTCTGAGATTTTCACAGTGAATAATATGTAAATTTAAATTTGACTTCACAGCTTCATCAACAGGTGGATGTGCTCCTATGCAAACGTGGCATTATCCCATGTGAAACAATTGCTTCCTCTGAGTTGTTTACAGCTCCACATCCTTCTCAGCCACAAAAATTTCACTTCACAACCTGCGGGAAATGCTGCTGTGCCAGCACACAGCCGGATTCCAACTTCCTCCCAAAGAGTTTCACATCCTCCTCTCTGGTGTAAAAGTGTGAGAGAAATCGAAGAGGACAGCAGTGAAGTGATTGTAGTGTCACAGAAGACACATTAAACTGAGAACTGTAAACCAACATAACTCTGCTATCACTCTGCATTTCATCTGATATATTTACATTGATACATTTCTGTCTTAACTCTTTAGAAAACAAGTTCTAGAACAGGGGTCGGCAACCTTAAACACTCAAAGAGCCATTTGGAGCCGTTTCCACTGAGAAGAAAACACAGGGAGCCACAAAACCCCTTTGACATCTAAAATAAAGATAACACTGCATATATCGTGCTGCAGAGAAAACAAAATTTTATTTCTGCAGGCAAACAAAGATACTTTGAACAGCTTGAACTAACCTTAAAGACCCACTCTGATGAAAATCATGTTTTTCTTGTTGTCTACATGTTCATATGGCATTTTTTTGATGCTACAGGACATATTATGAGAAAAATAAGTACGAAATTGCATTTCTGAGTATTTCTGCATTCAAATCGCTATGAATGTCTGGAAGACCCAAATGGCAGGCTCAGACCCAGTGAGATTTCCTATGTCACAACTGCAAGCTCCGCCCCCGGAGCCCCGCTCTGCAGGCCAGACTCTGAGAAATAGAGAGGACGATTGTGGAACAAACGTGTGCGTAAGTGGATTGCAATGTTCGTACGAAAGCTGGTTATGATATTAACTTTCATCATGCCCCTAAAGACATTAGTGTCTAAGAACTGAATAGCCCCTATGTTACCTGCTACTTCTACTCCACCAGCATTGTTAGCCTGCAAGATAGCGCAAAGAGGAGTGTGCAGAGCAGCACTGTCTCTGCCCATGACTCAGAGGCGAATTATCAATGAACTACTGGAGCTCTACAAAAGAAAAGCGATTTTGTGATTTTGGCTAAAACTTCATAACTTGATACCACTTACAGAAGAAAAAAAAAGAAGAAAAAAATCAAAGTGGGGCTTTAACAAAAAAAGACGTTGGGTTGAAGGTTGCTTTCAAATAAAATATTCAGTTTCTAATTGAGTCCTCTTTGCATACCTGACGTCAAAATATGAACTTGTCACCTGCAGCAAACCAAAAATGCTGTCTGCTTCTGTGTGCCATCATCATTTAATCACATACTGGAGTGTGCAGTCAGCTGTCAACCTGAATAAAAACACTACTTCACTGAACGATGTAAGATAGCCTATATATTTGCAGAATAAAAGCTGATTAAAATATTAAATTTACTTGCTTCATGTGACTTTAGCTCCTGAACTTTAGCACACAGCATCTTCAGATCAGGGCTGTGCAATGTCACCTTCATCTTCACACAGGTTTTTTGTTTTTTGCAAGTTGACAGTTATGAGGCATGTTTTGAGCGTCAAAAAAATTAAACACTGTTTATTTAATATTACAAGGGCAGCATAATCTTAGAAATTAGAATTACATAAAACTAACTAAAATACAATAAATTTTAAATCAAAAATTTATCATTTATTTTCCAAATCCACAGGGAGCCTCAGCAGAGGGATAAAAGAGCCACATGTGGCTCAGGAGCCGCGGGTTGCTGACCCCTGCTCTAGAGTAAGGATGGGCAGCATCTACCAAACAGCATTGGACATAAATAATTAACATTGCCCTTTAGTTTCTCAGCCAATTAATTTGAACCGTAATTACCAAAGCATGACAGCAGAAGAGCAGACTACATTAATAAGACACTGAACTCCTTCACAGTCTGTTTGGATCTCATTATAATGATGGTGTGCAAATAAGCTCACCTAGAGTTTATCAATATCAGTGCATTAATGATTGTAGTTCACTAAATAGTGCACCGGTATGACGGTCTCCACTATCATTATAATGCTGTGCAAATAATCTATCCATCCATCCATTTTCCACGACTTATTCCTGTTAGGGGTCGCGGGGGGCTGGAGCCTATCCCAGCACCTTCGGGCGAAGGCAGGGGACACCCTGGACAAGTCGCCAGTTCATCGCAGGGCTCTGTGCAAATAATAATAATAATAATAATAATAATAATAATAATAATAAAAATAATAATGATTTAAAAAAACCTATGACATTAATATCTACACAGTTATACCTAAACAAGTGGGGGTGGATCATAACTGTGGAGAAAGTGATCGCTAACAGAACAGATTCATCTTATAAATGAGCTCATGATGCCACCATCAGGAGTGCTACAATAACAGCAGGTGAGCTTAGCTGGCACAACCCAGATGACAAACACAGAAACAGCTTATTTCATTGAGAAATTCACAACGCCTTGTGTGTGTGTGTGAACATGGAGTCATGTCATTGACATAACCTGCAAGTTCTTCACTGGCATTTTCTTGAGGCTAATAGATTAGCTGGATGCAAAAGGGGTGAGCCGCTCCAGCTCAAACAGGCATCTCAACCTGGCTCTGCCTTCCTTTTCAAGCCAAGAGTTTTTTGTAAGAACCAGCTGTCAGCCAAACAGCCGTGTAGTTTCCGAATGGCAGCGTGCTACTAAAGCTGAACTCAGTAAAACAATTAGAACAAAGTGTGACCACTGCTCCTTTTCAATGTAGAAGCGCTCACCTCTGCCTCAGGAAGATGCCCGCCCATCTGTGTCCCGACCCTGTGCACTCTGTATGTGTCAGTGTGGGGAGGCAGGGGGTGTTCAACAAAAACTAAACTTTGACTGTGTTTAATAGGTATCAGCAAAATTATAGACAAGAACAAGGCTTGTACTTCACCGCTGAGAGGGATCACTGTCTTTACAGGCTGCTTCAGAAACACTGGAAAACACTGGTGTTAGCAGCAGTGCTATGAAGTGCAGTGAAACAATAGATTACCTTCATGAATCAAAAATATCTGCCAAATAATGAAGAGCTGATTATGACAGACTTGTTGTCCTCTTCATTCAGTTTTTAACAGACTGCTCTCATAAGATTAGTCTCCATAGCAACATTCAACTTACTGTCCAACACAAATTCTGTTGTAGTCATCCTTTTCTCCTAATGATAATATGGCAGATCAATGACCCCCTCAACCACCGGGCTGAGAACATTCCCACGAAGAAAAAAGGTAAGGAAAAAGAACAGAAGCAAATTAAAAATGCCCTGACAACCTGTGGATACCCTAAGTGGGCCTTTGTGAAGAACAAAAAGTGAAATAACCTGTGAAAACACGAAAGGGAGAAGAGACGCAAGAGCACTGTAATCCCTTACACTGCAGGCCTGTCGCAAAAACTCAAGAGGATCTTTGGCAAACACCATATTCCTGTTCATTTCAAGCCTGGTAACACACTAAGGCAGAAGCTAGTCCATCCCAAGGACAAAACACCGAGACATAAACAGAGTAATGTGGTGTATGCTGTCCAGTGCAGCGAGGAATGCTCAGACCTGTACATTGGGGAAACTAAACAACCGCTTCACAAGCGCATGGCTCAACACAGGAGAGCCACTTCCTCAGGTCAGGACTCAGCTGTCCACCTTCACTTTAAGGACACGGGTCACTCTTTCGAGGACAGCAATGTACAGGTGTTGGCTCGAGAAGATAAATGGTTTGAGAGAGGAGTTGAAGAAGCCATCTTTACCAGACTGAAGAAACCTTCTCTGAACAGAGGGGGTGGACTCAGGCACAATCTCTCCAGCACTTACAATGCAGTTCTCAACTCTCTCCCCAGGAAGCTCCATAAACATTCACACCTGGGACCACATGACCCAGATGGCATGAATCATGTGGACACATGACAGGGGGGGGACACCCGGAGATGGGTTTCTACGACCCATTCTTTCCAACTCCTTCCAGTCGTTGTTCGTCCCCTTCTCCAGTAAGATAAATATCTGCTCCACACACTAGCAATAATTAGAACTGAAGAAGCTTCTTGGATAAGAGGCGAAACGTCTTCTCAACTCTACACAGTCCAGTTGCCTGTTTTTAAAATCTTCATGAAAACTGCGTAGTAGCAGGCAGCAGCTACACACAACCATAGCAATTTAACACGTGAAGCTGACAGCACTGTCAGTAAAAAAAGAAAATGAGTGCAAACCCCGGCAGAAATGCAGATGAAGACATTGTCGACAACAGTGGCACGAAAACGTTGGTGGTGTGGAGGTATTTTGGTTTTTTGAGGTCGGACATGAAGCAGAGTAATGTGCACTGCAAACTAGATGTTGAATACATGTTCTAGCAAAGTCGGGAAACACCTCAAATCTCTTTCATCACCTGAAACAGTGCCACGTGGCGGAGCACGCATAATGCAAAGGTTACAAACCCCAAGTGGAGCAAGGAGCCCATGGTGCCTGTGCAGCAAAAACAGCTGACCATTCAGTCCGCTTTCTCTAGCGCAACGCCTTATGACAAAATGTCAGAGACACACAGACCTCACAGAAGCAGTAGCTTATTGTATTGCAAACGACATGCTGCCAAAAAGCACTATTAAATTATATCATTTATATCATGATATATATATATATATATATATATCGATATCGACTGATATGAAAAAAAATATATGAAAAAACAAAACAAAAGAAAAACATGATATACTTTTTCCCATATCGCCTAGCCCTATTTGTGGAACGCCATGCAGACCAAGTGTACCTCATGAACCTGAACATGATGTAAAGGGTTGTAAATTTTGTTAAAACACCCAGTCAGACTTGTGTTACCTCTTCTCTATAGAGTCAATGTTGGAGTGAAGCAGCCACAGCTCCTCTGTGTTGTCCTGTCTGGATGACAGGATCAAGTGATGGCCAGTCAGACACAGAGTCCCTTCCACAGTGGGCAGAAAAGGCCGGTGTAAGACTACCCCGTCCACCCTGGGAGTCTTGATCAACTCTGCAAACTCCATGACCTGAGCCGAGACACGGACAGCTGACAGCCCACAGACAGGGAGGAGAAGGTTTGAATGTTTTTCATAAATTTCGACTATTCAACTGGAAAGCTAAAGATGCCACTGCAACGAAACACTCATTGAAAGTCTGTTGTATTGATTAAAAAGACAAAATGAAGCAAAAGTCGTTGTTATTCATCATTAAAACCGAATATTTCTGCATCAATCTGTGGGCTAGCTTCAGTTAGCTTCATTTAGGAAACACGGTGGCTAACCTCAACTAGCTAGCTGCTCCTGAAGACGTTTAAATCATGTCAGGCATTTTCACGTTGATGTCAAGACTTTTAAAACAATTATACCTTAAACAAACGAATGACACATATTTCTAGACGCTTTGTTGCTCTAATACCTGATTTTCCTTCCCGTTTAAGCTGTTGTCGCCCGACACTGGTGCGTTCACAAAAACAAGTCGGCTGCAAACAACGCGGCAGAGACTTGGTTCCGAGACTCGAGCTTTCCAAAACAAAAATGTTGATAATTTATGATGGTTAGGCTACTGATAAATAACAGATTTTGGGGAAACTTTTCAAAGGAGTGAAAAAATTCATATATCCTAGCCATACCAACAAAAGGCTTTAAAAATCGGCGTGTTACTCATACTTCATAACACTAAGGACGTGTTTTCTTGTTGTTGCCCAGTAGTAATCAAAGACTGAATTTAATTAAAAAATAAATAAATAAATGAAATATATATATATATATATATATATATAAATGAAACAACAGAAGTGGACCGAGAACTTCAATATCCTGCTTGAGTTAAAGTAATTTTCATGACAATTTCACTCAAATAGTAGTAAAACTACTAGTCCATAAGTGTTACTAAAAGTGTTTTATGTCAGATTTACTTAAAGAGTGTTCAACCCAAGGCAGCTGGGGTGAAAACAGTAAAATATTCCCCCCGTAAAGTCTTGAAAAAATATATTTGGATCTACCAGGTTAAAGTAGCTTACAAATACTGTGATGAGATATTGTGACTTTAGTTCAAACAAACTCAGCTGGGATTCAAGTTCATTTTTCATGCAGTTAATGAAAAGCTTTTATTGTAATAAGCATCTCTTTAAAAGCTCAATAGCACGTATTCATCTCCTTCTGTATTAGATATCGACATCTTTTTTTTTTTTTAAAGGACACTAGGTGGTGACATTCAACGATTTTTGAGAGAGTTATGGTGCCTAAAACCAAATTGTCAGTCAAGTACTACATAATTCCAGGTATCTGGAGGAAGAATTCTGCACAGTTCTGAGAAATAACTGGTTTTGATTGCAAGGAAAAGGAATATATGTGTGTGTAAGTTATTCTTATGACAAGTCAGTCTGTTAGACTGCACATGCTGGCCTGTGAATCACTAGATACAGACAAAACAAGCTGGTTGAAATTAAACTAACATTTCACACATGCAAATCTGGTATCTGGAAAGGTAGGGAACTGAAAGGAAGCAGCTTGGAACTCCCCACAAAAGGAGGAGTAAATTGGCATCTATAGCGTCTATACAGTATGACTAACAAGCAATTAGAGACCAACGAAGGGGAGGGAAAGGAGAGGAAGTCTCAAGGGGGAGATTTCAAAGAGGAACCCAGCCCTCATCGAATGGCTGGGGATTGAAGAGGAGCCATATGGAAAAATAGCAATTACAGTAAAGTGACAAAAAGTTTCCACACTCTGGGGAACGGCTCAAGTAAGGAGTTTAATAAAACAAGCCCAGTGTTTTTAGACACTGCAATACCAGGTCCGTGCATCAGGGTTAATGAGAGGTTAGTGAAAGGAGGATGTGATGTGTAATGCTGTTTTAACTGTGATAAAGCAAAGGGGAAGCCTTTAAATCAGAAGCAAAAGTCTTACAACCAGAGACAAAAAAAATATAACACAAAAAGCTGTTAGAAATACAATCTGAGTTGATTCACACGTCTTAGGGAAAAAAAGGGTTCCCAGCATCTGTGAGTTTATGCCACAGAAAGAGGATGAAAAAAGCTGTAGCCTGAGGATTTCTTTGAACTTCTTATGCTACCGACGAGGTCTGCCTGCTGAGATATTAAAGCACATGAAGGAACACACATTCTGACACTGAGTGGGAAACACCCCGAAGAGGTGAGCGCTTACAGTAAGTAGAGGCAGAGGAGGGAGAAGAAAAGCAGGCCTGTTTGCTCTTGACACATCATTGTCAGAGTACTGACTGCATGTGTGTGATGTATTGCAAATCAGCAGAGTATTTGCTTCACTTGCAGCTTGTCTCTGGGCTTCAGAATGGATGGTTTTCTCCGCCCAGCACTGCACAGCAGACAAAGAAGAGTACCATTGCCAAGGCTCCATTGAATGTGAAACCTAGTGTTACTTTACAGACTAAATATCTGCTCTTCCTCCAAGGAAAAGGTGCTTTGCTGTGGCTTTTTAAAAAACCATGATAAGCTCATAAAGATTGCTGTCAAAGCAAAAATTCCTGTCACAGCCTCACTTTGGGTATAATAGAGTAACCTGAGCTCCATGTTTTATTTAACGGGGTGCTCAGAGAAATGTGTGGGTGCAGAGAAGATGATTTACTTTAGCACCTGTCATAAATGTTGATTTTTATTGCAGCAGGTGAACATTTGAAAAGATAACACCTGATAAGACACACTTTTATTCTCACTGTAACTTGGATAAATCTGTAAAATTATGAATAAACTTGTCAAAAACACATTTTTGATTAATGCCAGATTCACAGACCTGAATGACTAATGATAACCAGCAACTGTCAATCTGTGATGAAGTTGTAGCCATTAAGAGCCTGCCTGAGTCAGATTTTAACACTTATTGACAAGTTCAGAGCATTTTTGGAAGATTCTCAGGCTAATTTAAGGGTTTGACAGTTTGTACTCACACCCACTCCATTACTTATCCTTCAGTCAGTGACTGATAAAAACAATGTCTTACCCGTCCCTCTGTTCTGTGGGTTTTTTTGGCGTTTGTTCTGCAATGTGATTCTGTTTGGTTATTTTGGGCATGTCCAGTGAATCAGAGCAGTCTGTCACAGCAGATAATGATGACTTGAACGTGGGTGCAGAGTCTAATAACAACTGTTATTTTGGAAGCTCTGTGATAAACTTCTCCGACCAAACACCATCAATCACTCTGCTGTGTCTGAAAGTTTTGTCACCACATTGACTGTGGGAAAGTCTGTTTCTCATTTTGGTGAATGAAAGTTATTGCTTGACCAGTCCAATATGGTCAAAAGGTGGAAAAATGTGACATAAGCTGACACACATTCAGCTGAAGGATTCATCCCTCTTAACATTTTATTGCATACTGAGTATCTGAACCAAATGTCACATGTGCTGCTGTGTGAACTGTCTAAGCCTGAGCAATAATGAATGTTTCCTTGTTTGCTTCCATCAAATTTTCATAGATTATGAGAGCTGCTGGCTTTTCATCTTCTAGTCCTCCTTTCTTGATTGCTGGCATTTCGTATGTAGACAAGACAGACTCAAAGCTGAGATCATTTTTTGAAAGGCGTCACACAAATTAAAGAAGGATTTAGAGATAAGACCCTCAGTATCCCACAGCAGGGCAAACTGCCCTGAGGTGAATGAGCAGGCCAGGAACAATAATGAAATTGTGCACTGATTTTTTGACGATCTGCTACGATACAATACGATATGATACAGTACGATATGAAACCAAACAACACAACAGCATATTTAATGCTGATGATGATGCCATTGGGATACGATATAATATGATAACATGGTTAGCACAATATGATATTATGATACAGTATAATAAGATACAGTGCAATACAATTTGATACAATATGATTTAAAACAATAACAGGATACAATGCATTATGATGCAATGGGTTACAACACTATACAATATGACATGATATGATGCAATACCATATTATATGATAAGATGTGATATGATTGGATATGATATAATGCAACATGACATGATACAATATAATATCATACAATACAATAAATTAGACATGATTAGACCATAGACTGTATATACCATGGACAACTTGGTTCCGCCTCCCACTAGTATATGAATTTGAAGCCGACTTGCTCTTGGTATTTCCAGGATTTTCTCCACTTCCTGAAACCAACACTTGCACAGTAGCATTGTACGCACTCCACCACTTGCGCAGTAGCATTGCACGCATTCGTCGGGAGGGTTGCCGAGAGTCACTGTGATGACACTCGGCTCAAACAGCAGGTGAGCTACGCAATCTTTGTACTCCCATAGGCTGTATCAAGTGTCAATCATAGAAAACATGAACCCCCAAATAACTTTTAGAAATAGAGCTGCACAGAAAAAAGAGGACTTGAGCACAAACCAGTCTCACAGTAATTACATGTCAACATCGCAAGCAGGGGGGAGAAAAATTTATATCCTGTGTATAAATTTCTAAAGTTTGTCCACAGCCCCATAGGGATTGCTGGAGGCTGCGGGATTTATGACCTTTACTGCAGCCTGTCACCAGAGGGTGCTGTTCTCGTGGTGGCTTCACCCAGCGAGGAGGCAGATGGTGTCCTCTCTATATACAGTCTATAGATTATACATATTTTGATATGATATGGACCAAGGTATGATTCGTTATTTTTATCAGACTATCAGATACAAGATGGTGAGGTATATTTAGATACAACAAGATATGATACAATAGGACAGGAAACAATATGATATGACACTGTGCAGGCATGGACCAGTTAACACCACAAACAACATAGATTGCATTTTAACCAACCTACCCACAGTATAATTTGTGTTACTTTATTCTTGCAAGTACTTGTCAGCTATTAAACGTCTAGTTGGTTGCCTGTCCCTGATAATTAGATTTAAAACATTTAGTGTTGACATACTTTTGACATTTTAAGGTCTCTTTGGTCTCAGTGATTGATACAAAACCATGAACTTTTTCAGCGTGATGAAATTTGACCCAAGCAGTTAACCTGACGAATGTTATTTAGTACCATTTCCACCTCTCTTCGAAATGCCTACACAGCCTTAATGAAATCTTTGACTTTTCAAACCCAAAGTGATTTCATCCTTTCTCTGTGGCCAGGATCTCCTCTGCTTTGTTGTAAAATCTTCCTTAACCTGAAAAAGACACCATACAAAGTGGGACCTTCTATGTTGTGATAATGTGTAGGATAAGCACCTTAGTTAGCTTATGAAGCAAAAAAAAACTGACACAAGCTGACTTATCATTGGCATGTACTTGCACTGATTCACAGCCCTGAAGGACAGAGACATTTTAAGAATAAATAACATTTAATAAACATCATTTTCTATTATGCATCATTGATTTGCCCCATCTGCAAGCTGCTTAAAGGATGCACGATATACAGTGTATTTGAAGGACAGCTGGCCACAAAGCATCATTCCTCCTTCCTCATGCAGGTTGGGTAGAAATCAAACACACAATCTGTCTGATTTATTTAGCCCACACCTACCTAACCTGCCTCTATTCTCAAGAGACCTCCTGCTGCCTTGTTTTCTTTTTTGAGTCTTATACACACTCAGGTATGGCCTCAGATTTTTTTTAAATGCCTATTTTTTGCCTTGTTAAGTGGTTTTTGACACATATAAGAAAGAATTGATTAAAATTTTGAAAGGATGTCTTGCAGTGTGGTTGTTTGAGTGCTATACTAAATGGACTCCCATCTCCTGTGAACATCACAGCTCAGTGTGACTTCATAGTGTGCAGCTCTGGGGGAATTGTGGAGGCCTGACAGCCCAGAGGAAGAGGAGAACATGAAGGCTATTCAGATGAAACAGGTTTCATGATGTGCACACCATCGCTGTCTCTTGTGTGAGATCGTTCTTAGGTAAAAAAAAAAACAGTTTTTCTCAGTAATCTCGGCCCTTGGGAGCAGACTATTTTCTGGTGCTTTTCATGCAGCATCACTCTGACTTCTGCATTTCTTAAAAACAAAGGACTTTCCTCTTCTGCTGCACCAACCTGGGTGAATAAAAATGGACCAGTCTGCCGTGAGAGGCATTGGTATTAATGGAAAACTAAAAACAATCCAATTCTGGATGATGTGTGTTCAGCATACTGGAACATATGGTTGTTTTTGTGGTAGCCTCCAATCAAATTAAAACCATCCTGGTGAAATCTTTGCTTGACCTAGTTTTAAAGTAACTCTGTTCATGAAAATTGCACTCTGGTAGTGTTTTCTGTATTGTAACGAAGTCTAGGCGAAATGCAGGCACGTAAAACTGGATTAATGTAGTTTCGGGCTTCATCTCTCTTTGTCTCTTGATATCACTGAGTCTGGTTTTACAAAGAAAGAAAGTCATGTTTTCCCTCTTTGTAATGCCTACTGTCACTGGACCCTTAAAGACAAAGATGACTAAAAAATATCATGCTTTATACTGATATTTGTGGTAGCCTACGCCGTGTAGGAGTTGCCGAGGACTGCTTTCAAATTAGTTATGTATGATTTTGTGATGATGAAGTTCTACCTGTTTGACTCATTTTACAAATATGAGAACCTGAAATCACAAATGCAAACACTGGTACTGGGGCTCTCAGAGAAGTCAAAGACATGGAGAAGGCAAATTAAAGCTCCTGTGAGGATCCTTTGGTATGTGTCAACTTTGGCACCCAATGTTGACAAAGCAGACTTTGCTTATCTTATCCTTTTTGTGCCTAAGTTATGTGGTCTGACAAAAATCTTGTTACAGTCAAATGTATCATGTTTTGTCAATATTGAACATGAAGATGTAAAAGCCTTGCTGTCCTTTCAGTTGCACTGCCGACACCTGACCCCTCACACTGGTTCCAGACCATAGACTGTATATACTATAGACAACTTGGTTCCGCCTTCCGCCAGTATATGGATTTGAAGCCAAAAAGCTCTCAGTAATTTCATGTTTTTTATCTCCATTTCCTGAAACCAAGGTGCAATAGCGTTGTACGCATTCAGCGGGAGAGTCCCTGTGATGACGCTCAGCTCAATCAGCGAATCCCCTTCATATGCCCATAGGCTGTATCATGTGTCAATCATAGAAAACTTTAACAACCTAATAACTTTTAAAAACTGAACTGCACAGAAAAAAAGAGGACTTGAGCACAAACCAGTCTTAGAAATACTACATGTCAACATCGCAAGCAGGGGGGAAAAACATGTTCTGTGTAATTAATTTCTAAAGTTTGTTCACAGCACCATAAGCTTTGCTAGCTTGGCGGGATTTATGACCTATACTGCAGCCTGTCACCAGAAGGTGCTGTTCTCACAGTGGCTTCACCCAGGGAGGAGGAAGACAGTGCCTATACAGTTAATGTTCCAGACATTAAAAATTACAGCAAAACACTATAAATTTTGTTGCTTATGGTCATGTTTGCTCAATATTAATGGTATAGTAAAGAAACATCACCAGAAATTTCAGTCCATTCAAAAACTCCTTACAGGAGCTTTAACAGTGAAACAAAAAACACTCACACTCCTAAATGAAGAGTCTTTAAAACAAACGATGGTTTGTTAACTAAATACTGTTTTGTGACTACATATTGCTTTATGTGTGAACAAGTTGTCCTTGTATCAGTTCCTTAAAAAAGAATAATGGTGTGTTATAGGGTTCAAGAAATGAAGTACAGGAGGGGGAAAGGACGACTTGTGGCTGTCTGAGCGCCATTTCAGCACCGGACAGCTCCCATCAAATCCTGGGGTAGCGCGCGCAGCAGGCAGGGGGGCAGAGGCGGCCATGATCCAATCAGCGTCACACTAGAAGTGACCCCGCGAGGCAGCTCAGCGGGTTCATTCTAATCACTGGGTTGCGGAGCTTACAGCGGAATCACCAGCTCTTTGCTCGAACATGCTACCAGAGGGGGAAAACGTCACTTTTCAGGAAAATGTTTAACTCATTGACTGCTGGGGGAAAAGAATGGTGCAGAAAGGCGGGAAACCCATACATGTCTCTATAGCAACCGTTGTACAGATGTATAGATCCACCTATAGATAGTTTATGTCTCCTCCTGGGAGACATGGTTGCTCTTGCGCCAAATATTTGCTGATAGGAAATAGGCCCGAAAGTTTCATTGCAGTTTGTCCTAACCTACAATAATTAAACGAGAAACACTTAACAGGAGATAAAGAGCAGTTCAGCCTCTTTTAGGCTTCTCCTTAAAAACAACAACAGTCATTGCAGGATGCTTTTTTTCCGTCAGTATGACAGCCTTCTTCACAAAACGTGAACGCTTAACAGCCGAAATCGTTCAAACAATTGCTTTGGTGGTGGCGAGGCATGTTGCATTACATCATGCAGTCCTCTCCTGCATATTTGGGGGCTTCAAACGAGACACTAGATGGCAACCACGTTGAGAGGGAGAGGCGGTGAGTGCGTGCGTGCGTGTGTGTGTGTTTGTGTGTGTGTGTCAGAGAGAGAGAGAAGGGGAGAGAGAGAGAGAAGGAGGAGGAGGAGGAGGGGGTGAATTACGTCGGCGTGGGACAGTGGAGGGACGGTCTGCTCCTGGCTTGCAGCTGGAGGAGGGCTGCAGAGAGGGGAAACAACAGAGCAGCAGGGGATGAGATTAGCGCACAGGTAGAAATTGGTCGAGCACAGTTGGATGGGCGAGTTGTGAGTGAAATTGTGTGAACTTGTAGATTAGATAATTGAAACCAGGTGGGATTAGCTCTGCAGTGGAGGGAAAAGCAGGAAAGATGTGCTGCGTCCGTGGCGCCTCTCGTGCGCTTTCTGGGGACACAGTGAGCCACGCGCAGACACCCCGCTTTTAGATGGCTCCAATATTTGGGGTGCAAAACAGGTGTCAGGGAAGTGTCGTCACGAACCCCGGAAGCCGGAGGAGGTGGGAACATCAGAGGGAAAGATGGCAGCGAAATCCGATGGTCGCGGGGTCGTCACCGGTTTCGCCCAGCTGCACAACCTGGACGAGGTGGTGGGGACGGGAGAGGACGACACGCGGGATGGCAGCTCATTCCACATCTGCCATTGCTGCAACACCTCGTCGTGCTACTGGGGCTGCCGGAGCGCGTGCCTGCATTACCTCCGGGGGAAGGGGAAGGGGAAGGGGAGAGATGCGGCGCGGCCACCGCAGGAGCAGCGCCTCTGGCTGGACTGCCTGTGGATCATCCTGGCGCTGCTGGTGTTTTTCTGGGACGTGGGGACAGATCTGTGGCTGGCCGTCGACTATTACCACAAGCAGGACTTCCTGTGGTCAGGCCTGACCCTGTTCTTCGTGCTGGTGCCCTCGGTGCTAGTCCAGATCCTGAGCTTCAGGTGGTTTGTGCAGGATTACACAGGGGGTGGACTGGGCTCCGTGGAGGGGCTGAGTAGTCGAAGAGCTACGGCCAGTCTGCAGAGGGATAGGTGCTGCCGCCTGTCTGTCTGGGTCTGGCAGACCGTCATACACATCTTTCAGATGGGACAAGTGTGGCGGTAAGACAAACTCAAAGTTTTCCCTTGAAAAGAATCAGTTTATTCCCTAAAGCGCGGCGCTCCCAGCGCCTCTCTCTCCCTCTCCCCCTCTCCATTCACTCCTTCTCACCTCTCTCTGACTGTCACCTGGTATAACCCGGTGTGTACATGACCGGGGTGAGAATCAGCACCATGGTGATGCCATTACGCACTCACGCTCTCTTCTCTAAATCTTTTCAATGAACCTCCATACATTCAAATCTTCTGCAACGAATTTCTCAATCTGAACCAAACATGTCCACAAAAACTCATCCAGCGGCTGCACACACATCGCACTGTTGTGGTTATTTCCTTACAGTGCGCCATTGCGCTTGTGTGCGGTGGGAAGAGGACTATTCGTTCAGAGACGGACAGGTAGTAGCCGAAAGCTTGTGTGTATGTGTGTGCGAGTGTCTGAGTGTGTGTCAGACGCGCCGTTCACACCACCGTGCATCACACACAGTCGCCTCAATTCACCCCCTCTCTCTCTCCCTCCTTTTCTCACTCTCTCACCCTCCCCGCATTAAAATCTCCAACTCTGCAACCAGAGGCCAGACGAGCATCTGTTTTCACGGCTCACAAAACTACATCTTCCCCCCACAGACATGATGTCATCGATTCCTCTGCGACGCTCCACATCTTTGGTCCCCAAATCCGCTTTTTGGCCACACAAATTGCTGCGTCTGGGGGAACGCGGGGCAGCTCAAGGTGTACATCCCTCTGTGCGTAATCTGTGAGATGTAGCTGCCTCAGTTGTAGTGAATGTGACACCGGTGCGCGCACATTTGGTCCATCGAGGCTGTTCGGGGTGAGCTTGAGAGCAGCGAGTTGTTTTGGTGCAGACAGACGCAGTGGCTGGCATTTAATGGGAAAAAAAAGTAACGCATGACGGCTGCTGCGAGAGGACTGCCAGCGGCTGGAAAAATGTAAAGCAGTACACTGAGAGCTCAGTGCGAAGGGTCAAAGAATTTCATCCGGACGTTTAGCTTTTTGTAGTGTTTTTGTGCATCAGATGCAGAACTTGAAACCTGATTATGTCACACTGTTTGTGTTTGACAGCTGCCTCCTCTCTTCATCAGACGATTTAATTGTCTGAGCCATGGCTGTGTTGTAATCTCATGCACGAGAACATTTGTGCCACAGGCTGAATTACTCACATGCAGACTGGCAGTACAATCTGAGTGGAATCTCACTGACCTTTTCAGAATTAGATATCGCCAAAAGCCTTATATTTAGCCAGTTTGGGCTGAAAACAAGCAGTGTTTCTCTTCTGTTAGGCTAAAAGAACATATTCACTTATGTTCAAGTCTAATTTATTGTGTTGCACATCTCCCTGTCAGGATGGGTTTCCCAGAGAGAGACGGTCCACTCTGTATTCCTCATCAGACTCATTTTGAGCTGCACCTGAAGCCTCTTGTATTGATTAGCTGCAGATGTGTTGGCTTGATTTTATTTACTCCACCGGTACGCTTCAATTGATTATGTTCTCATACCTGTAGCAGAATAGAAGAAACAGAGATTCTTGGAACAAAGTCAGACAAATTATGATCAAGAGTTAAGTGACTGAGACCTGTCAGTGGAAAGCGTTAACTGGACTTAGACTTGCGTTCTAGTCACATGACATGAAGGCTAACTGGCATATTGGACATATGGTCACAGCTCATGCTATCCTTGCACACTTTACTCAAAGTCTATCTTTGTTTAAAAAATGTGAAGATTAATGTAGTATGGAGCTCATACTACATTAGCTTAGCATCTGTAAAATTTGTAGCTAACAGGTCTAAACACTGAGCAACCATGATATGTCCCAAGACTACTGAAGGCTAACTGGCATATTGGACATATGGTCACAGCTCATGCTATCCTCACACACCAATAGTACCTTAAACATCCTTAACCCATCGCAAGTCAAGAACATGCGCCATTTAATCTCACTAGCTGCTGCTCAGCTATCCCTGTTCATCAAATTAAAGACCTGCGATGTAACTTCAGGTAGGCCAAAAGAAAGTTAGCATTTTCCAAAGAGTTCAAAAAAAGAATTTAGAAAAGTCCTCTGCAATATGTAATACCATAGATTTTACACGCAATACAAGTGTCTATTTACAGCCAGCTCCCGTGATAACTAGATTACATAACCTCAAAACGCCAAACTGCAGTTTTAGGTGCTGGTTCTTATCAAAATGACAAACTATAACACAATGATTTATGAGCTCTGGAAACCAGTAAATGGATTTTGTTAACTCTGGAAATAGACAAACCAGCAATCTCCACCTGTGCTAAGCTAACTAGCTGCTATAGAAAATTAAATGTATTTGGGAAACAAATGGGGAGTTATTTTTAAGACTTTTGGACACATTTCTTTTCATATGGTAAAATTGCTATTGCAAGGTTAGCCATGTGAATCTCAAACACTTGTAACGGGGGTAAACAGCCAGCTAAGCTGTGTCTCATAGCATCATTTGGAGCTCTGATTTAGGTGTTTTGTAGCGACCTCAGACGACTTCAAAGACCAAATATAACAAAATGCTGAGGTCCAGTTCCACGGCAAAAGTATTTGGGAGACAGAATGGTGGATTTCTGAGAAAACTAACAGCTGAGTTAGTGTGTGACTTTCAAAGGTCCACTTCACATGTTTTGTTTAGTTCATTCTTTACACTTAAATACGCTCACACTTTAACAAAAGGTAGAGTGTGTGTGAAGCTATGTTAGTTAATTTGCTTGCTTCGTTCTAAAGCTAGCTTTAACCCATGTAACCCTAAAATGGCACATTGTTGTTTGGATGTTTTTTGTTCTTATTGAGCAAACAAACAATGGTGTGTAAACTATTTCTTTTATCAATAATTTTGAGTTATATAGTTTTTATAGATGGTGTCAGTTCACTTGTATCAGTTTCTATGGTCAGATGAGCTTCCATGAGCACTGAAGAGGGTCCTAAATTGCTTGTAATGGTTTAAAAAGACAACAATCTAATCAGAAACTGTACGTTGATCATTAAATATTCACCTCTCACTTAAATGTTTTGGTAAAGGAAAAGAAAATAACCAAAAGAACACTTATCCAGACTAAAAAAGTAAAAAACAAAACAAAAAGAAAATTCAGTGAACACAATGTGTTGGTGTCTGTGTTGTGACACCACAAAGCCTGAGGTAAAGGATCTTTGTCAGGACACTGTTTCCTTTCAGACATGTTCTGCCTGCCTGGCTGCTGGTTTTGGAGGGTCAGGGGTCAAAAGCTGCTCTTGTCAGCTTAGTGGGAGTTCACAACCCCAGACCCATGGGACTAACACTTGGTATGGAGATGATTTCCCAGCCTGAGAGGCTCAACTGTTAATGGATACCATATGCTGTAATTTTCAACCCTGTACTTAGCTTATTTTGGGTTTGAGTTCTTAAGGATGATGTAATTTGAAGATTATATCTTAGCTAATAATATTCTAATGTTTTGACACAACAGTTGGAGTAAATGGTAATTTTCAGTGACTGGTTTTCAAAGCAGCTATCAAGACCAGCCTAAATGAGATGCTAAAGTATCAGTTTGTGAAATATTTTGCCTTCATTAATGTGAGAAAATGAGATGAAATGCTGACAGGAGTCAAAAACACCGCCTCATCATGTCTCATTACTCAATCTCATTTTCAGCTCTGCTTTCAATTAGCTGCTTTCCCTGCGAGCACCTGAGGACCGAGCTGATGAGAGGATCTGCGAGCCTGTTTTTTTTTTTTGTTATCCCCTTGTTAATCGTTGACTGAACAGTGAGGATTCCTCTCCCACTGGCTCTTTCGTATCATCCTCCCGTGAATCACCAACAGCAACGCCGCTGCCGGTTGGTCCCCTTAAGCTTCAGAGATTCTGTTCACATACGTTACGGCACACTGAGGATCTCACTCTCTCAGTGGTCTTCTGGCTGTGCGATGGACAGCTTAATCAGTGTAAGCCCAAATTAGCGTCCGACTGAGAAAGAACTGCATCCATCTTTGGCCTCCCAGAGGAAATCCATGCAGGAAGTTTTGGGAGCTCTTTGTAGTTAGAAAATCCCAGCAGAGTTGGGTGTAGTGTAGTCCTTATTTCCCCTTGAAATACTCATGTGATGAAAATATCAGGCAATGCACAATTGCTGGTTGTTTCTCAGAAGCAGAGAATTTTGTAAAGGGTGGGATTGTGTCAGCCTGTATGCAAGGATTGGGGACCATCTTTACATGAAGATGTATCTGAGAGCCCCTCTAGACCCATGTGAATCGTCAGTGTATGCATATAAAAGTGTTATCATACAGAGCTTGTTGATTTACAGCTATTCTCACTGAAAAGACTGCCAGTCTCATGGGTTTTTACAGGAGCTGTCCAGTGCTGAACTCAAGCTCAGGTTTAAACTTGGCTTCATTTTGCTACTTACACCAAGATAAACTCATGAGTGTTGCAGTGTGTATGAGCATACTATATTATATTGACTTATACAGACTTGATTGCTGTCATACAGTCTTGTTTAACACTGCGTTGCACAGCACCCAAATCTGTGCAGGGAGATGTTTCATGAGATATCCTGAGTGATGTTGGATGTTGTGTGATGTTTGCTGCACATTTGGAGTCTTGTGAAGTCTAGGTGGTGACTATAGACTGTATATAGAAAGGCCGCCGTCTGCCTCCTCACTGGGTGAAGCCACTGTGAGAACAGCACCCTCTGGTGATGGGCTGCAGTATAGGTCATAAATCCCACCTCCTCTAGCAATCTTTATGGAGCTGTGAACAAACTTTAGAAATGAATCACCCAGAATATAATTTTTTCTCCCCCCTGGTTGCAATGTTGACATGTAGTTATTGTAAGACTGGTTTGTGCTCAAATCCTCTTTTTTTCTGTGCAGCTCCATTTTCAAAAGTTATTAGGGGGTTCATGTTTTCTATGATTCGATACAACCTATGGGCGTACAAAGATTGTGTAGCTCCCCCGAGGATATGCTGTTTAAGTAGAGCATCATCACAGTGACTCTTGGCGACTCTCTTGCCGAATGGGTATAATGCTATTGGGCAAGTGATGGAGTGCGTAAAACGCTACGGTGCAATGTTGGTTTCAGAAAGTGGAGAAAAAATGCGGAAATACCTAGAGCAATTAGGCTTCAACTTCATACAATGGCGAAAGGCGGAACCAAGTCGTCCATAGTTTATACAGTCTATGGTGGTGACCAATGGCAGGTGTGGAAATGAAATTAATGCAGAAGTGCAAAAAACTGCAGTTCTTTGAGTGTCCACTAGAGGCTGGCTTTAACAACACAGGAAACGATATCAGGTCTTGTGTTAAAATGTAGAACTTCACAGCAAAAACAAAGCCTGGTACATATATATATATATATATATATATATATATATATATATATATTGGTCAGTGCAGCTCAATTATGCTCTTACACACCGCACAGGGGGTAAAAGACTGTTTTACCTCTGCCTTTGACTGCTTTCATCAAAAGTTAGGCTGAGTCAGCATTTTTCATATGGGTGCCACCATTGTTGGGCGTCACAGCATATCCATCCATACTAAAGTCTATGTTTGTAAAGAGCAAACGAAAGCAGGCTTCAGACTCTCATTCCAGCCATCAGCTGTATTAAACTTGTTGTGCTGGTCTGAGTTTGTGTCTTCAAAGTAAGTATGTCCTCTAAAATGAATGGAGTAGATGGTTGGGTTTAAGTAGGGTTACAGAGGGAGATGCATGTTAATGACTTTGTTTTTCATTATGTTGGACTGAGTGTGTGGGTTGTATCATCATCTGTTTTACAGTGTTTAAACACATAATATATTCCAGATCACTGCCAAAAGCCAGCTCACTTGAGACTCCTAATTCCACTTTGGTAGGACTAAAACAAGAGTACACTGAGTATGATAAATATGCTGATAGAGAACCAAAATTGTATATTCAACTCCACTGTCAAGGAATTCTCCACTCCAGCAGCAGCCCAAAAATTGGGGACTCCCCCTTCTTCCTTTTGCAACTGTACAAAATGTTTTAACACTGCAAATCTGATGCTTGGATTACTCTTTAATCCCAAACAAGAGTGCGCTCACCAGTGAGCAACACGAAGAAATCGCCTCATGGTTGACATCTGCCTCTGTTCCCCAGCCTGGTAAATATTAATACAGACTGGGAAAGGAGTCGACAAAAGCCTCTCTTGGCTGGCTGAGCTGCTTGTAGTTGCCAAAAAAGGTTTGTACACGCAGCGAAGCGAGACATTGAGATGATACAATGCAGCCAGCTGCCCTGTCAAGAGAAAAAAACAGCTGAAAGGGTGAAAGAGAGGAAAAAGATGAAGACTCAGATAAATTGGTTACCATCCATGTAATTATGTATTGAGAGTTTAAAATGGCGAAAGATGAGTACATCTTGTTCCAGCTACAGAGGAGGCACTGGAGTATTTTAGGAGTGAAGGAAAAGACTGACAGATGACTGGCTTTAATGGGCTGTCTTTCAACTTCTTTATCAATAAGTCTGGCAATTTCATGTGAAAAATCAAAGTGTTTCCATTTTTATGGAAATATGAGGAGAAATATTTGTCTCTTTGTCCTTTTATTTACAGAAAACGCAAGAAAACCAAAACATTTTGAAGAATAACAAAGAGCTCAGATAAGAGGAGGGAAAGAAGAGCTATCTTTATTAAAGCACATATCTGACTGTGCTGTGTGTGTTATTTACAGACAGAACATTAAACTTCCATTGCTGCGCTGGAACATCTCTGTGTTACACTACTCATTTTCTCATTAGCACTGATAACAGGGGACAGACCCTTTAAAGCAAGAGCTCCAAGGAAACCCACCAATTATGTGACAGAGGCTCCCGTCAAAACGCAGGAAAAAGCCCGCTCTCACAGCTGGAGGTAAAAGAGACAGAAAGCGTAAACAAGGCGGAAATACGTGCTCCAGTATTTGGAGAAGAAGAGGAAAAGAGAGGAATCTAAAAAAAGGGGGTGAATTGCTGTTTTGGTTCAATGTCATTGAGATTTGATTTCAAGCTGGGTTATTGAATTACAGCATATTGCTGGAAAATGTTTGATTTAGACTCTGATTCAGCTGTGTTCTTTAAACCCCAAAATGTTAAACCTCTTAATAAATACATGAATGTACTTTTAAAAAATCTCCTCCTCCAGCAGAATCCGCTCTTACCCGTGTATAAAGAGGTAAAACCCAAAACAAATCAGCCGCTAACATGTGAACTGATTGCAATCCCATTTCCAGTGCGGATGACACTGGCTGTTTCTGCAGAGAGCTCTTAAGTTCAGAGCTGAGTGAATGAATAGGGATAAAGAGCCTATGATGATGCTTGATTTAACCGCCTCAGGCTTGCCTCCTGAGCAAAACAATATTTTGTAGTAGAAGCCTGAAGGCTCTGGTGTTACATACTTGCTGCTTCTTAAAAAAACCTGGTCACCAGACACAGACAGGCTGAGGCTGATGGAGGAATAACAAGCACACAGGCAGATGGGTTACCAGACTGGGATTTGTATGCACATCACATACATGAGTGTACAAGCACACATGTAAAACCCCACCGCAGGGATTTGACAGTAGCTCTTTTTTATACACCTTCTTATATGCAGTCTCACATCATAGCTTCTCTTTTGCTCAAGGATACACAGAACACACACCTTGGCAGATTACTCATTTCTATGTCCTGTTTCTTTAGGCGCTTAGATCAGAGAGAGGTAGCACCATTTGTTGACAATGAGCTCCTCCCAAGCACTGGCTCAAAAAAGCCTCCTCCTGCCTGAGCGCACTTAAAAACACATCAGTGAGCCACACTGATACACAGGTCAGCATGTTTTTCTATTAAATTAACAGGCAGAAAGATTATTTAAATTTAATATCAAAGAAAAAGGGGTCTCAACAGAGTTCCAATTGTGTGGTCATCTAAAACTGAAAGTAGTCACCAATATGACAGTTCTATGTGACAAATTTTTCTGGCTGAAAAAAAAACTGCCAAGGAGAGAAAACTGTAGTTCCTAAAGGAGAACTTAACATATTTGCAAAAAAATCTTGGTCTTTATATTATATTTAGTACCTAAGGATTTTACCAGGAATTAGAGGAATATAATAATAATAATAATAATAATAACAATAATAATAATAATAATAATAATAATAATAATAATAATAATAATGTTTTTTATTATTATTATTAGTAGTAGTAGTAGTAGTAGTAGTAGTAGTAGTAGTAGAAGTAGTAGTATTTTGAATATTGAGAACAGAGTCACAAGTTTTAATGAAAAAGTCAACATTTGTTGAGTGGAGGGGTCACTTTTGTTGCAGATGTTTGTTGATGTTTTTCTTCTTCTACTTCCATTACTTCTTTGCTTGGAGGCATACTATCTAATTCGTGATTAATTTTTTGTAACAAGGGATAGACAATATAAGTTTGCTTCTTTCTGCCCCCTTTCATTCAAGAGTTACAGTATTGTCTTTTTTATGAGTTTTATATCTTGTTTTTATGCTTAATAAATGAATGAAAAAATCAAACTAAACTTAACTTTTCTGCATGCAACAGTTTTTCTGGTAAGATGTGAAGATTAGAGGTCCTAAGCTACAATAATTATAGTCAGCTAGACATTTGAAAATGACAATACTAATAGTCATAGTATGATATGCACAGTTGAGATAGGGAAAATAATCTCAGATAACACAGTTTATGCTCACTTTTTCTCCCTCAGCTGATATGATTCACTGTATTCTCCTCATGGGACCTTTAAGTACCAAAATGACGATCAACAACCAATCAATGATACTGCAGCCAAGTTACTATTGATGCAGAACATGATAGAAAGAAGAAAGCTTAAAACAACAGTACAGTTTTATCAGAACTAAATGTTTCAGCATCAGTATGAACCAGTAGTTAATGTGGGTGATACAGTCATTACTAAAGGGACGGTCCATCACACTGTTGGTTTTGGCCATCCAGAGCCAGCCTTATCTTTTCAATTTGACACGTGTTTTCTAGATTCAGATTATTTGCTTCTGCCTTTGCCCACATGTTTACACTCGCTGTTTCTGTCTGCTATCACTGCAGCATGCATGCTTGCAGAACTTGGCTCCCGATGATGATGATAATGTTGGATTTATTGACTATGAAGGCAGCTGTTTGTTCAATGTGGTGTGTGTGTGTGTGTGCGTGTGCCCAGTTCTGTTTGGCAATTATATCGGCTGCATGAGTTCAATTCACCCTCCTCCCTACAGCTGACTGATATTTCCACTCTCCTCTGGACTAAAAGCTAAATCTGTTCTGCTGCAACTTCCTCTCCTCTCTGCACATCAAGAAGCCCTCACTACAAACACACAGTGCATGTGGTGTGATGTATATTTTTTCATATAACTCCACTCAGAGAGGATCATTACCTGGGCCCTGAGTGAGTTAAAAAGCTCACACAGAAAGGCCATTTTTCATCTGGATTCCCCAGTCTAATAGTTAGACTCCTATGCTTATATATTTATGCTTCCCTTCCTCCTGAAATAGGTGAGGCCTTCCCTCCCTGATGTGCTCTTTGAGATCATCGTGTGTTCTCTCTGCACCGTCTCTCTATCCATTAGCGCTCCTCATATGCTCAAGCCACCACATTACCGTCTGCCCTGCTTGGGAAGTTAACATATGTTTTTTTTATTTTTATCCCTCCCTATCACTTACACCTATTAATGTTCTTAGGCTCCTCGTAAAGCCTTTTATCCCCCTCCATCCGTCCTGAAGGAGACACCACACTGTGCGTTCCTCTTATCCTCTCATTATTTGAGTTTGAAGGATTGCTCTTTCCACACTGTGAGCTAAAATCCTGTGTCCCTCACCACAAGTTAAAGTCATAATGCCGCCTCCGTCCCCTCCATCTTTTCTCTTTATGTCTGTGCCTCTCTCCCTGTGTTGCCTTCACATAAAGCTGCACTTGACCTCCATTTCTGTCAAGGAAACTGGAGCATCTGCCTCCTGCCCCATTACAACTCAACTCCTCCTCCTCCTCCCTCCTTCCTTCCCTGGCTCCTTCATCCTTGCCTTACCACCCATCTCTTTCTCCCCACAGAGCCCATTTTCAGATCTCTGCACCTTTAGTTCTTCCTTTCTGCTCCAGCTCTCCCACAAAGCATTTCATTTCTGTGAGAAAAGAGCTACACGTCAGTTTAAGAGTCCACCTGTGGCTGCATGGCTCTCTCTTCACACCACATGCCATTTCTTTGGATTTGCAGCTTGTCACAGACGCTTGTTTATGCTCTGCTGAAAAAACGACACGCAATAGAGCAAATCAATACCAACAACTGCAAAAGGGAGAGGCTCTGGATAACACTATGAAGGGTCTTTAAAGGTGCATTAAACCAGTTTCTGAGATCACCCTGAATCACTGGGATACTGTGAAAATGATGCTAGCAGTGCTGATCCCACTGAGAATCATCCCTCAGTGCAGCTTTCAGCCACTTTTTAGCTCAAGTGAAAACAATGTTCACATTCAGCCAGGAGAAGCTGCTCTCTGCCCAGGAGATCAAATCAGCTGGTTGTACACAACCTGCCAAGAGAGAAGCAGAAGAAAACAAGCAGCAGAGGAAGAAGTCTCACATTAAGAAACCTCAAACATCAAGTTTTGATGATTTGTATGACAGCCTTTTCCTAAAATTATAAAAGAAAACACACAACGAAGCAAGAGACAAAATCACAGAAACAAGCTGAGAGATCACGACTATGCAGCTTCAAAAAGGAATCCAACAAGATGGCAAACATGCTTTGTTTGTTAGTTTACAAAGTGCTAAAAATATGAGACCTTTTTCCTTTTTTTTAGTCCAGATCAAGCAGCACCTTCAAGAGCTGAAACATGAAGCCAATTGAAAAGTGCAAAGAGCTGCAGTTCTCTGAGTGTCCACTTGAGGCTTGCTTCAAAAGACAAGGAATCCCCATTAAAATGTCTAACTTTGGTCGCTTTCACGCTAGCTTCATTTGGTCCAGACTTTTCAGTGTGATCCGAACCAAATTTTCATGTGTGAACACTCCTCTGGTCCAGACTTCTGTCGGACCAAAAATAAGCAGACCATGGTCCCCCAAAAAGTCGGGACTCTGTCCGGTTTGCTTCAGGTGAGAATGTAACTGGTCTTTTAATAGGACCAAATACAGGAAGCAAACCAAAACAGCAGTGCATCATGGGTTGAAGTCGGATGTATGTTCCCATCTAAGAGAATAGGAAGCGGAGGGTCTGTGAATAGAAGCCCACGTTGTAATTTATCACACCAAAACATCGGAAACTACTGGCAAAAGGACTGGTTACGTCAGAAATCAATACTACAGTCGTTAATGATTCACATCCCATCCCTAGGTTGACTGGTTAGAATTCACGTAATGTTGAAAACATAACTCACTCATCTTCTGTGTGATAAATACACAGAAAACATATCATAGGCGCCCGCCTTCTCCTTTGGTAACGTGTCCTCAGAATCATGTCATACAGTCTACGGTCATGACTCACATGTCTCCATCTGTCCTGGTTGCAGCACCATATCAATATAATAGCTATCAAAGCCAATGCTACACGCTGCTGCTTCTCCATTGTTGATGGGGGGAAAAAAAATGACAGAAGGTGATTTGCAAATTTTCTGACCAATAGCTGAACGACTTGTAGACCACATGTGATTTGTTTACAAAAAAGTACATTTTGACAATTGACAACCGGACCAAAACTTAATTGCAATAATGTATAATTTCTTCCCTCTGATCCAGACCATGGTCCGGGCTTTCACGTGTAAAAGCGACCTTAGACTGCATGGCTGAGATGACTAAGTAAGGCTTTGTAGCTTTTCCACCTCTTCGTTTTTTTCTTGATTGGCTTGAGGTTATGTTGAGTCAGCATTTTTAATATGACTGCAGTCATCGTTGGGGATCAAAATGTTTCCTAAAAGTCCAGTGGTTGTTGTCACATTTTATTGTCTATGGTTGATTTGAAGTTCACTCATTAAAGACACTGTGTTTTCATTTTTGAGTATTTCTTTGGCAGAATTTTTGGGGAACATGTTTTCCAAGGGAGGACAAAATAACAATAGATTTATAATTTTGAAACTGTGATCAACTGTTAAATGTTTGATTAGCTTTTAAAGCTGCTATAAGGAGTTTTTGCCCCATCATAGAAAAGACTGAAATTAATACTGATGCTATTTCACGTGCCATAAAAGCAAAACAAGGGCTTTTTTGACTTTCATTGACAGATAGAGGACACCAGACAAAAGCAGGAAACAGGAGAGAGAGCGGGGAATGACACGCCGGAAAGAGGCGACTGAGTGGGATTGAACCCACGCTACCTGTGTATGTAGGTCGAGTCTAGACCGCTGGCCAATCTGCGTCATGGGGTTATCAGGCCCTAGACTCCACTCCTACAACTTTTGTTACCATGGTATCAGTATGAGAAATACTGTATTTCCAGTCTTATTTGGTGGCATTTCTTTTGTTTTTAAGGGAATTTTCTCTCTTTGGGTCAGAGTGAGTTTTTCTCACTTCCAAAAAAAAAAAAAGGTTTCAACATTAAAAAAAGCTGAACTTTTCAAGTCTGGAAAGAGATTGATTAGATCCTGATTGTTTTTTTTAAATGTTTATATTTTTACATTTGTGAGATTGTATTATTCTGTATCCTGATGAAAACCTCCCATGGTGAATGTTAAATGGCATAACACCTGGTCAGTAAGCCAGCATCAGTGTAGACTTGCTGTAGGAGGGTCTAACGACCCACTCTCACTCCACATTCAAAGGTTTTGGATGACACTCAATGTCGCAGACCCTCTGTGTGAAAGCGCAGATAGAGGGGAAGTGTGAAGGGAGTGGGTGTAGGAGTGATTTTGGAAAGTCCCAGATCAACCACGGCAAAAGACTGACTATTTTGAGGAGTTATTTTTCAAGCCTGACACCTCTGTCGCACGGTAGTGGTCAGACAAAGTTCAAAATAGCGCAAAAACTATATTATGTTTTATTAAGTCATGTTTCTACAGGGGCTGGCTCTGCACTAGTGTAAACACTCCATACATTAGTTTGAAGTGTTCACACTCCTCTGCAATGCACTGCTTAAATGGCAGTGCAAGTCATGTTGCCAATTTCTGTTACATGATCTGGTTATTAATGCACAGGAAACCATGAGTACATCATCTGACTGTATTGTGTTGGAGATGATAAATCTTGAGCAACAGTTGGATGTACTGCATTTACTGCATGAGAAGAGACAGAGGAGGAGATTGAATATATGTAAAACATAGATGTTGCTCGCGCAGGAAATATGATTCTACCCAATCGATGAGTCCACTTTGTTTTGATGCAGTTATTTAAGGAGATGCAAGTCAGGCTACATACTTAGACTTTGATGCGGTGATGTATGCTATTTCATTTAATTTTAATTCATATGATGTAATTGTCCCTGTTTCCTACAGGACGTAAAGAAATTTGTTGTGGACTCTCAGATGGTCCGCAGTTTACAAATAAAAGAACAGGAACATTGAGTGATTGCACCAGGTGACACACATCACACATGCAAGACAAGTACACAGCAGCAACAAGTATCAGTTACCCAACAAATGTCAATCGATCAATTACCTGGACTGATACAGTACACAGCAGCATAAATTATCAATCAATCAATCAATCAATCAATCAATCAATCATTCAATCAATCAATCAATTACCTATACTGATACAGTACACAGTAAACAACACATATCGATCTGTTACCCATACCGTCACAGCACACAGCAACAATAAATGGCAGTTGCCCAAACCATAACAGTACACAGTGCTTTGTCACAGTACACACTAAACTACTTATGTGCATTAACAGATGTTGGGATAAAAGAATGTTTGTAACGGTTCAACCTGCTCCAGGGAACTCTAAATCTCCTCCCAGAAGGAAGCAGCTGGTACTCTGAATGGAGAATATGAGATTGATCAGAGAGAATTATTCGTGGACGTCTCAAGGTGGATAGTATGTAAATGGTTTGAAGGAAACATGATCTTTGATGCCTGTAATTTTCATCGCATGTTGTACCAGAAGATTAATTCGCGTCTTCAGTTGTACAGATAGGTTGCCATACGAGGCTGTAATTCCATACCTTATAGTACTCTCCAGTACGGCATGATAAAACAACAACACTAACTTCTGCTCAACACCAAAATCTCTTAATCTGCACAGAAAGTTAAATCTCTGTTGCAGTTTGGAGCAGAGACTCTCACATGGGCCCCCCAGCTGAGTGTGTCATCAGTGTAAACTCCCAAGTACTTATATGAAGAGACCTGAGCGATGGGTTCAATGTGGATGACCACCGGCCTCAAGTCGTCCACAGCTTTAACATTGAACACCATCAATTCTGTTTTCTTTACAGTTAGCATCAGATAATTGGAGTCACACTACTGAAGAAAGGTACAGATCTCAGAATGGTAAGCTACTGGATTGCCCTCTTTGTGAAACAACCCCAGAATGGCAGTGTCATCTGAAAATTTGTGGAGTGATACAGTATAGATTTGACGCAGAAACATAAACCAGGATAAAACTCCTCATGTAGGTTTGTTATTCATCATTATGAATTCTTAGTTCACTGACTCAGATCCGGTCTAATGTTTGGTTGCAGACTTGCAGTTGCTTTGAGATATTCACCCTTTGGATAGGTAGAAAATTCAGAAAAAGTCTGAGTATCGTTCTAATAATTATGCCAAATCTACAAATAGTGATGTACTGTATGTTGAGTAGCACTCATGAATATTTGGTAGTAGTCTGCTCTCCTAATGTGATAACTGCACTCACATGAACACACACATACACACTTTCTTCTCAGCTCTTTTTGATGGTGTCTGTATCTTATTCATATCTGGGCTGTCTCTTGAAAGCTGTCTCAGCAGAGCCCAGAGACGACCACCATTGTTTGAGTCTAATCATGGTCGACGCTCCAGGCGTCAGCTTGATAAACAGACAATCTCTGCTTATAAATAATTGAACAGGCCCGTTAGTTCTCCCGCTCTCACGGTGTCACACTTGCAGGGTTTCTCAGCCGTCTCGTCTCACTCTCATATTTGCATGGTGATACCCTGCTTAGTGAGCTGTTACGCTCACGGAGGAATGAGCTGGATGAAGGTGCGCTGCATGCAAAGTCAAAAGAGCAAAAATCCTTTCACCAAATCGGAGCTGTTGTGCAGAGTGTGCGTTCTGTCACAGCTCACTAAGCAGGGGGGCGAAAATATGATGACAGAATCATGCCTGGCTATGACAGTGAGAGACAAATACACACCCTTAATGCACACTGATAGTCTTTTTGGGAATTTATTCACATGCAAACATGAGAGAGTGAGCTGTATCCAAGAGTTATAATTTTGAGAGTCAGCAGATTATCAGACATGAACACATTATTATTAATGATAAAAGTGCTGGTATAAGCATCTGTACACCTTTTCTCATTCATGATTGTGATAGTTTCTCTTAAAGGGATATTTCAGCGTTAATTTAAGTTATGGTCAAACACATCGTAACACAGAGTTTTTTTGAAGACTTAAAAACAGGCAACTGGACTGTGTAGAGTTGAGAGTTCTTATCCAAGAAGCTTCTTCAGTTCTAAATTTTGCTAGTTAGGAACACCTGGAGATGGGTTTGAGATTGCTTGCATTTCTAGTATACCAACTTTCAGTCGTTGTCTATACACAGCTGTCTACGTCTTCATGTGCAAACCTCAACCAAAAAGCCACTCTATAGCCACAAATAATGCTCTGAACAGCACCTAACTTCATCAACAGTACATATAGGGTCCCAGCCATAGTACTAGCCATCAAACATCTTTTTAACTTTGCCTGATTTCCTTAGCAAAGAGACTAAACACAACTCACCCACTCTCCTCCAGCAGGCGCTTGTTCGTGGGGGAGCCCTGACGAGTCGATCACAGAGTGCAGCAGAATTTGGCAGCTCAAGGAAGAACATTTCCATGACGTAAAAATCATAAATTTTCTGACAGTGTGTTTGACCATAACTTAAATTTACACAGGAATATCCCTTTAATGATCATTTTGATATGTTTTTGCCCTTATTGCCAGGTGTCTCAGACTGATGTAATAAAAGGTACAGTTGAGTAAAATAAGTCTCCTTTTAATGACTGACTTGCAAGAGTACAGTCAGACTTGCTCACCTAATTTCAGAGACATTTACTTTCATGTCTAACAAAGTCATTTCTGGTCCCATATTTAACTGCACTTTTAGTCAAGTATGTATTGAGACACCACCAAAGTTGCCTCAGTACAGCTTTAGTAACTGACAGTAATTGCTGGCAAAGTGGTCTGAAATTGAGCCTGTTTGCTCTGCAAGCTCAGAAATGATGTTAGTGTACACAGGCCCTTAAACTCTGACTTTAAAGGGATTAAAAACCTGAATATACCACAGAACAACCTCTTCTGCCCCACATATTTTTGAGCCTTTTCATATTCAGGACGGCCCACATTCAGGCCTCCTGTTCAGCGGTCCATCACCTTCCTCTGTGTGTCCTTCCTCTCTTTTTCTCCTCCTCTTCACTGTGTTTGGGTGGCTTTTTCCTTACTTAAGGTGACCGCGGTGAGCCAGGAGAGCTAAATTGGGTTCTTGACGGAAAACCTGAGAGCGACACAGCAAAGAGGTCATCAGCTCAGGGGTCCAACAGTGATGGGTTAGTTGTCTAACATCAGCTCCTCTTCAGGCCTGAGAGGGAATGGGTCTCCACCAAGTGTGCTTCAGATGTTGAAATTTAGACCCTTTTTCTTCACTTCCTTGTTATTTTGTCTTTTTTTCTCTGCGGCTCTTTCACATCTGATGCCTCCCTATCTGTTTGTCTGTTTCTATTCGCTCCTTTCCGAATGTTTATTTCCCTCGCCTCCTCTCTTTTTGCCTCTATCACCCTTTCTTTTTTCTTATCTCTTGTTTTTTTCTCCACTGTGTCCTCACTCTGCTGCCTGTTTGCCCTCCAAGTAAGCACATAGCAACAACAGCCTGTCTGCCTCCACCATACAAGCCTTTTAAATGTTGAATATACCTGTGTGTTCAGGCAAAACAAACTGTAGCTACCTGCTTGTTTTTCACCCTGTGTGCATGTTAATGTGTATGTTAGCATGTAAGTATGCAAATGCAGAGTCTGAGTGTGAGTTCATGCACAGGAGGTGTGAATGTTCTTCAGCCTTATGTTACGATGAGTGTAGAGAAGTTAGTGACACATCTCATATGGCATAGTGTAAAACATCTGATGCTTTGCAGTTAAATTGGTCTCCGATGAAAGATGTAGTGGCATGTTTATTAGATTTCTACACAGTTAGATTCTTTTCAGCGGAGGCCATTAGAAAAGGATTGTGGAAGAAACAGCTCATAGAGTCGGACAGTTGAAAGACAAACACCAAAGTGACCAGAGAAAACTGAAAAAATCGGAACTTCCTACTTGTATCAACTACACTTCTGGTTTGATTCGTATCAGAGCACACCAGCTTTGCCGTTTTTTTTTACACAAGATGTTGCATGATAAAAGTCTGCAAACAAATTCATATTTTTCACAAGTTCAACAGTGTTTTGGGTTATTTTTTGATGGACTCAGTCCTCTCCTACGCACCTGTCATGTGAATTTGTTGTAAACAGTATTTTTCGTATCTTTGGCATAAAACTGTAAAAACCTTCAGTTCTCCATGTGAGCAGGATAACTGCCTTTAGTGATTTATTCCAGCAAAGTCTGCTCCTTTCATTCATATTGATGCGCACATAGATGTTAACACAGATCCGTTTTTATTTTTTTATTTTGCTAAGGATTATCCTGTTGTGACCACTGCTCTTCCAGCTGTTTGTATTAGAATGAGGCATAGATTTAATACCATTATTGGGCTGATATATCTTTATTTTTATCCATTTGTTTTGTTGTGCAGATGGTAAAAGGAGAATTGAACTAGAGATGTGCATGCTTGGTTGATGATCTGATTTAAACACCATCGCCCTTGATGAATGAGAGAAAAACTGACCACTGCCTCTTTTGGGTGAAAGAAATCCAACCAAATAATAGCTATAAATGGGAATTCTAGAGTCTTTGGAAATTCAGTAGCCTAGAACAAGACAACTACTTTATTTAATAGCCATTGAGAGGCCAAATGTAGTGGACTGTAGGGCTAACATATTAATCATTACTTTTTTTTAAGAGATCAGTGACAAAACTTCAGAGAACAGTTCAAAGTTTAAGGGTTTCCATGAGTGTCTTTACAGTCTACCTCCATCAAACAGGACAAACAATATAATCCTGTTACCAGAGGTATCAATAGCATATCATTCATGTGTGTTTTTGACCGCTCATCTGACTTGTTACTCATCTAAATCTGGCACCATACTTACATGTCATATATTTCTTATTGTAAAGATGAGTATCACACCAATGGTTCCCACTTCAAAATAACTTTACACCGGTGATGTTTTAAAGCTAACAGTTCTTGAGCCATTTGAATAGAAATTTAATTCTGATTAGCATACCAGTATAAAGGTAAGTCAGTAAACAGTCAAAAATGAGCATGATTCAACTTGGCTTATAACGGGATCACAGAGTCTTCAAGTTATGAATGTCAAATTGAATGTGGCTGACATGAGCAGAGCTAGCACAGCCAAGCAGCCTCAGACACAGCCCATAATGGCATTTCAGGTCTACACTTCTAAAATAATTTATTTCACTGTTTAGTAATTCTGGTGCTGACTTGTAAGGCTGATGACGTCTGCACACATCCTTAGTGGGCACCAGAAATCTAGCCAAACGTGTAAACACAGCCCTATTTTTGTATCAGTCATATGTCAAGTCTGAGCTGTCATCACCAGCTGGAGCTGTAGCTCTAGTTCATAGCTGCTGCTATGATGCTTTTCTACTAGGACTTAAACTGGCACAGACAATAGTGTCTTCACTTTTTGATCTTGAAAATGGAGACTGAGTTGTATGCAGTAAATGTTTGGCTTAACTGGTATACAGTTGCTTGAACAGAGCAATATGTCACCAGCCACAGGCATGTGGACCGATTAACCAACTGTTCCCAGAGGTTTTTTTTCGACCTTTATAGTTAAGCTTGATGACTATGGTAACACATACCTTTGCGGCCCAAACAGAGGTAACAGTGAAGTCTTAAAGGGATATTCTGGCGTAAATTTAAGTTATGGTCAAAGACACCGTAACACTGAGATAGACACCCTCTCAAGAGATGATTGTTGCCAACTGCTTGCTTCTCTAATTATCTACTTCAGCAACAACTATCAACTTCAGTAAATGCAATCAGACCGAGACGCTAAGGCAGAAGAACTTCCATGTCTGCAGTGCACATACAAGATACACAAGAACTCTGATTGCATTTCCACAAGGAAGTAATCATAAATTTTCTTCTTTGAGCAGCGAAATTCCTCTACACTCAGTGATCGACTCGTCAGGGCTCCCCCCTCAAACAAGCGGCTGCTGGAGGAGAGTGGGTGAGTTGTGTTTAGTCTTTTTGCTAAAGAAACCAGGCAAAGCTAAAAAGATGTTTGATGGCTAGTACTATGGCTGGAACCCTATGTGTACTGTAGATGAAGTTAGGTGCTGTTCTGAGCATTATTTGTGGCTATAGAGTGGCTTTTTAGTTGAGGTTTGCACATGGAGATGTAGACCACTGTGTATTGCTATTGTGCGGTCGTTACTAAAGTTGGTATTACCAAAGAAACAAGCAGTCGGCAACATTCATCTCTCGAGGGGGAGTCTAACTCAGTGCTATGGTGTGTTTGACCATAACTTTAATTACGGCCGTAATATTCCTTTAAAGATCGGACAGATATCCCTGATGTTGCAATATAAAGCAACATCAGGAATGTGCAGACATGCCCAAGACAACACATAAACATATAAACAGTAAATATCCTATTGGAAGCAGCTTCCACAGTGATATGATTATGTACTGTATGTAAAGCAACTGTGTATATTACCAGGATTCAAACATATCTAAAAGTCAAATAACTTGTCCTATTTGGTCCAAAAAGTGTTGAATGTTGTTCCACTTTACACTTCATCTGCAGAGAGGTTTCAGAGTGAAATGGAGCCAGTGAGATATTTTCAGCCACCGTGTCTGAGTGGATTAGTCCAGTATTCCTTTAAGGGACAAAACAGTTAAAAAACTGCTGCTGTTACTCCCTTTCCTCTGTATGGATTACAGGTTTGGGAGAAACAACAAAAAATTCCCCCGTAAATATCTGCTTTTTTACATCATACAACAGCTGCAGAGCATCCAAAAGGAAGCAATGGTTTGCATCATGTCTTGAACTAAAAAAAGATGAAGTACTCTAATATTTTTCCAGTACGTTCATGGACAAAGACAAACAAATCTAATGAAACTGACTTATTTTAAGCATATTTTCCCCCTTTTTCTCACCCACACACAGCTTCCCTAATCAACCATGAGGCTAGTTTTCGTGTTTCAACCCCAGCAAGCGTGGTGACAGGCAAACACATTTTCTCACACTCCCCATTTTAATGAAGCTGACATTTCTCACCTTAAAATAGACGGCATCCCCTCTTTCTATGTTTGCCTCCTCTCACACATTGCAATAAATGGATTTATGCTCTGTGGAGTTTTATGTAGAACGGGCCAAGATTAGCGGGATGTTTAATCACGGGGCCTTTTGAAATAAGCTTAGAATCCATCAGAGTGCCAATGCACTAAAAAAAGTGGCACAGGAATTCTTTTTGTGTGTGCCGAGGAGAAGTATCCCTGGGAACATGAAATCAAGCAACCATGTTTCCCGCTTGAGTGTCTGTTTATTGATTTATTTGGGACTTTTTTGATATCTTGTTCCCTGTGCAGAACTTTGAGGCTTTTCCCAAACCGTTTAGGCAGAAGAAAGAGAAGGTTGTTTATTTATTTTGTCCTGTCTGGCGTTTTTCCTTCACTGCCACCAGAGACTATAAACTGGTCTTTGTCTTCTTTTTTGGCATGGTTGAGCTCTCCTCTCTCTCACCTTCCCACGGGGCATAAATCTCCGCTCTTTGAAGACAAGTGAATGCAACAAAACATGAAGCCTTACGCAGCGCCGCCATGCACCACAGGCTATCAACAGACACCAAATCTGCACTTTGATGAGTTAATGCTCTTATGTGCAGTTTACACCTGGAGTATTTTCACCCTGAAGTAAACATCAGTTCAAGATGCATCTATAGAAACAAAGCACAGGTTTATTGAGCATCCACCTCTGTCTCAACCATAAACTGTGTAAAGATAGACAGCAAAACAAGCCCCTGAAAGTGGAGCCAAAATATTAAGAGCTCTCCTTTTGGCTGGCTGCAGTACAGCTCCTAAACCCCCCTCCTCCTCTGTTGTCCATATTTAAATACAGTCAATGTTTCTAATGAGTAAGTCGCCTCTTAATGAAGGGCAGTATTTGGCACTTAAATACTAATTTCCGTCAAGTCTTGACTTCTAAATACTTTGGTGTAATGATCAACCATTTGTTGTTCTGGAAAGATCACAGTGACTTTATCTGTAAGATATGGAAGCCCATTTCCGCCAGTCAAAAAAAAAAAAAAGGCGAAATTATGAGATAAAAAAGTCAAAATTATGAGATAAAAAGTCATAATTATGAGATTAAAAAGTCAAAATTATGAGATAAAAAGTCAAAATTATGAGATTAAAAAGTCAAAATTATGAGATTTTAAAGTCAAAATTATGAGATTTTAAAGTCATAATTATGAGATAAAAAGTTGAAATTATGAGATAAAAAGTCAAAATTATGAGATTTTAAAGTCATAATTATGAGATAAAAAGTCGAAATTATGAGATTAAAAAGTCATAATTATGAGATTAAAAATCGGAATTATGTGATAGTAAATGCGCATGTTTTATGGCGCCGTCTTCAAGGTCTCACTTCACCTCACTGGACGCACCATGCAAACGATACTCATCAGTAAATTAGGAAATTATTATAGGTGTCTTTGATAGATATTAAATATTACTATTCATTTAATCAGTCCGTCCGTGCTGCTAAACAAATTACAACGTTATTTTGACAATATCTTTCAGCTGTCAGTGAATCATTGTTTTGAAGTAACGTTTATGCCACTAGATGGTGACACTGAGACAGGAACAGTGTCCGTACTTTCTATCTGTGAGTTGCATTATGTTACTTAGAGTCGGCTACAAATGTCTCCACAAAGGTCTTTGTTAAGAGTTGGTAAGTGTTATCAGAGCTAGTTTTACATGTAACGCTGTGTTCTCCAGCATGTTGAAAAGTCATGCGAAAATTGTACACTGTGCACTGAGTTGTCATTTTCCAGTTTAGCTAACGATTCTGAGAAATGATGCTAATGCCATAGGACTGTTGAGCACCTGTATTGTATCCTCAGTGCAACAGCTAGCATGAAGAACTGCACGTCACTCTTAGTGCAAATCTCATAATTATGACTTTTTATCTCATAATTATGACTTTTAAATCTCATAATTATGACTTTTTATCTCATAATTTCGACTTTTTTTTTTTTTTTTGACTGGCGGAAATGGGCTTCCATAGTGTAGCTTATGGTAGGACTATTTAAATTTTCCCGGCGCTGCGTCCGGCCGGCACGAAATGCATTCTGGGTTATTTAGTATGCATCTGTATGTAAACGCTCGGGCAGCCGCGGCATACTCAAATCATCTTTGAGTAGTCAGTAGGCAGTAGCTACTGCTTGAGTAGGTAAGTAGATAGTAGGCAGTATGCCATTTCGGACACAGCCATTGTCTTATCCTCTGTTTTAGTGACAGATTCTCTCTGTGCTCCTCAGAGTTCCGACCACAGACTGTATATACTATGGACAACCTGGTTCCGCCTTCCACCAGTATACAGATTTGAAGCTCTTGGTAATTCTGCGTTTTTCTCCACTTCCTGAAAGCAACATTGCGCAGTAGCGTTGTAAGCACTCCACCACAGAGTCACCCAGAATAGCTAAGATGACGCTCAGCTCAAACGGCTGGGTGAGCTACGCAATCTTCGTACACCTATAAGCTGTATCGAGTGTCAGTCATAGAAAACATGAACCCCCTAATGACTTTTAAAAATGGAGCTGTACAGAAAAAAGAGGACTTGAGCACAAACCAGTATTACAGTAACTACATGTCAACATCGCAAGCAGGGGGAAAAAAATGTATATTCTGTGTAATAAATCTCTAAAGTTTGTCCACAGTTCCATAAGCTTTGCCGGAGGAGGTGGGATTAATGACCTATACTGCAGCATGTCACCAGAGGGTGCTGTTCTCGGAGTGGCCTCACCCAGCGAGAAGACAGACACTTTCCATTTTGATTTCCACTCCCCGTCGGGGAATCGAACCCCGGTCTCCCACGTGACACGCGGGGATACTCACCACTATACTAACGAGGAGAATGTGTTATGATATGATATGATACAATATAGAACAATATGATACGATATGATACTATATGACATGATGTGATATGATATGATATGGTGCAATACCATACTATACGATGCAATATGATACAATACTATATGATATGATACTGTACAATATGATACGATATTATACTACATAGGATACAATACAATACAATATGGTATTGCGACAGTGTTTAGCTAACCATATGTAATTGACATCCTGAAAAGCCTTATTAATGGCCTTTTACAGCGACAAATGTATCCCATGCCCGCTTAGAAAAAACCAAATCAGAGAGCAGACAGAATGTAAAACTCAACAATAAACACTTGCTTTCTTACTGCTTTGCGTCACTTTGATGAGTGTAATGCGGGGGATGAGTAAAACTCAGTATATAGTAAATCTACTACCCATCATGAAAGGTCTATTTGAGCCACCCTTAGTCTGATCCCTCTCTCAAGACCTGTTTGCCTTGGGTGACCATACCAGAGGCATAATGCACCCGACAACTTAGCTCCTGAGATAATTGGGACACGCAAACCCCTCCACCACGGTAAGGTAGTGACTCGAGGAGGGGAATTTTTTTTATTTTATTTTTTTTAATATTTTTTTATTTTTATTTTTTTTAATATGAAAGGGTAAATGTTAGGAATGAAGAGGGAGGAAGAGGAGCTAATGTTCCGCAACATCAGCCGAACAACCAGCTACCTCCTCCACCTGGGTGTCTCTGTTTTTCTTCTTTCTCAAAGTCCAGAGACCTTTTTTGACTCTCTTTTCCCCCCTGTCTTGGTTTTTGCTTTTCTCCTCTTCATGTTCTCTTTCCTCTACTTCTTGTTCTCTTTGCTCTTCTTCTTGTTCTCTTTCCTCCTCTTTTTCTCTTTCTCTCAGCTGCCTTAATTCCTTCTTCTTCTCTTTAAGTTGTTTTCGGAGGGTTTTCTCCTCCTCTGTCTCCTTTTTAAAGACTCTGGACAGGAAGCGTCTTTTCTTTAGAGAGACAAGATGAGTCAGCTCCCTCTTCTCCTCCTCTAACTCTTGAATTCTGTCTGTCAGAGTCTTTTCCTTCTCAATCACTCTTTCTTTTGCCGTCTCGGCCTCTTCAACTCTGAGGGTCAGAGTCTCCTCCTTTCCCACCAGATCTTTATTCCTTTTCTCCAGCTCACTGACTCTGGTCTTCAGGATCTGGTTCTCCTCCTCCAGGTCTTTCCTTTGTTTCTCGTTGTTTTGCAGCTGAGTTGTGGTCTCAATGAGTCTTTGAGTGAGACCCTCTTTCTCCCTCCTCAGCTCCATGATGTGGTTGTCCCTCTGCTCAAGCTGCTGTTTTGTGAGCCTCAACATTGTTTCATTGTTCTTGCTCAGAGAAACAGCCTTCAGGTTCTCCTGAGACGCTTGAAAAAGCTGTTCTCGGAGCTCATGAACTTTCTGTCTCTCCTCCTTAAGTTGAGCCCACATCTTCTCTTCCTGCTCCTTCTGCAGGCGCTGGATAAGCTCCACCTGCTCGTCTTTTAATTTGAGGCTGCTGTTGAGACGTTGGATCTCAGCCTCCATCCTTTCAATAGTCTGGACATTATTCTGGAGTTCTACCTTGAATCCATTTTCTCTGACGTCAATGAGTCCCTCCAGACGGTTCACTTTGTACTTCCCGTTGTGAATTCTGTAGCCCAGCTTTACCCTCTCACGCAGCCATGCCTCCTGTTCACCACTTTGCTCGTTTCTAAGATTTATAATCTCAGCGCGAGCACTGGCAAGCTCCTGTTGAAGTGGTGCCATGGGCCGGCAGGCCAGCGGTCCCAGAAATTCAGGTGCAATTGCTCTGGACATGGTTCTTCTGATGAAAGTCTTCAGTCGACTGCTCTAAACTGTTGTTCGTCTCTGTAGTAGCTCCTACGTGACTCTTGCCAACAAGTGTGTGTGGCTGCCTTTAATACCTCCTTCTACATGTGATGTCATCGTGTGACATCACATCACATTCCTTTGAAGATCAAAGGATCGAAGCTAGAATGTGATGTCATCATATGTAGAATGTGATGTCATCGTGTGACATCTTGTTTCTCCATCTTGCAGAAACTGGTGCATGTGAGAGCCAGGGTGTGGACTGCATGATCACCATCTGGTGTGAAAGGCAGTTCACTGTGGTCAGTCTTTGAGTTGTAGGAGGAAATCAGTCCAGAGCAGCACCAGGTGTGTGAGTACCTGATTGGCTTGAGTGAAGTCAGGTTTGGGAAGGTGATACAAGTCCTTGAGCTCCAGTGCAGAGTGCTGAGTCATTGGCTGTGTCCGAAATGGCCTACTACTCCTACTACTCGTACTAAACCCGCCTCTGAATTGAGTAGGCAGTGCGTTCACACTGTACAGTATGCGAATTTTGTGTATGCGAGAAATGCCCGGATGTATACTCAATCGGCTTCGATTTCTGAGTGTGGAATGGAGCTTGCTTCATGTACTGCTTCTGCCCCACAATGCATTGCGCACCTCAGCTGGTAATATGGACCTCTTTCCCGAGGCTGAAAAGAAATAGATGGCATGTGATTGCAATAATGATTATATATATATATATAAGTAGTCAGTATACATTACACATTATCATATTTTGATCTTTTTACCAGATTTATTTGTATTTTAAATTAGGATTATGGGTAATGTTTTTAACTATTCGTATGAATTGACTTTATTTATTTAAGTGTCTATTAAAGATGTATTTATTACATCAAGTTTGAGCATCTTCTCATCTCTGAATGCATCATCAAAGTGGTCACTCATATTAAGCACAGACCTCTGATTAATAAAAATTATTATTGGTAGAGAGCACATGGTTCAGAATATACAAACGGGGGAGTTTCCAGTTGACAATCTATGTGAGCTTTACTAATTCTTACTTGTGGTTGAAAATCTGATGGTTTCTGAAATTATCATTGTACATGAAAAGAATGTAGTCGGGAAATTATGTATTTGCCAAGGAATAACCGAACGAGGTCATAATAATTATGTTGTGTGTTGGTCATTTTGCAGCCCTCTGCTGCTCATCACACGCCCAGCAGGTGGTGTATAGCATTATCACCATGGATACACAGATGTTTGTGTGATTTTTTTCATCCACTGCCGCCCGGTTTGTGTCGTGTAGATGTTGATTATGAAAACACTTTGCAATAATTTGGAAACGTGCAGGGGGAGCTGCTGCTGCCCGGTGTTTACGATAAATAGACGCAAACACCCACCAAGCGGACGCTTCGGTCTCCGAAAACGCCGAGACAAATTTACAAACAGCCACTATTTCAAACAACTGGGCTCATAATCGTGATGTAAACACTTACTCTCTCGCTAGAAAAAATATTATTATTGAATGAATTTATATAATTTGTCTGGAATGCAGTCGTTCTGTGTAGTATGGAAGCCCATTTCCGCCAGTCAAAAAAAAAAAAAAAAAGTCGAAATTATGAGATAAAAAGTCATAATGATGAGATTAAAAAGTCATAATTATGAGATAAAAAGTCGAAATTATGAGATAAAAAGTCAAAATTATGAGATTAAAAAGTCGAAATTATGAGATTAAAAAGTCAAAATTATGAGATAAAAAATTGAAATTATGTGATAGTAAGTGCGCATGTTTTATGGCACCGTCTTCAAGGTCTCACTTCACCTCACTGGACGCACCATGCAAACGATACTCATCAGTAAATTAGGAAATTATTATAGGTGTTTTTGATAGTTATTAAATATTACTATTCATTTAATCAGTCCGTCCGTGCTGCTAAACAAATTACAACGTTATTTTGACAATATCTTTCAGCTGTCAGTGAATCATCGTTTTGAAGTAATGTTTATGGAGACAGGAACAGTGTCCGTACTTTCTATCTGTGAGTTGCATTATGTTACTTAGAGTCGGCTACAAATGTCTCCACAAAGGTCTTTGTTAAGAGTTGGTAAGTGTTATCAGAGCTAGTTTTACATGTAACGCTGTGTTCTCCAGCATGTTGAAAAGTCATGCGAAAATTGTACACTGTGCACTGAGTTGTCATTTTCCAGTTTAGCTAACGATTCTGAGAAATGATGCTAATGCCATAGGACTGTTGAGCACCTGTATTGTATCCTCAGTGCAACAGCTAGCATGAAGAACTGCACGTCACTCTTAGTGCAAATCTCATAATTATGACTTTTTATCTCATAATTATGACTTTTAAATCTCATAATTATGACTTTTTATCTCATAATTTCGACTTTTTTTTTTTTTTTTGACTGGCGGAAATGGGCTTCCATAGTGTAGCTTATGGTAGGACTATTTAAATTTTCCCGGCGCTGCGTCCGGCCGGCACGAAATGCATTCTGGGGTATTTAGTATGCATCTGTATGTAAACGCTCGGGCAGCCGCGGCATACTCAAATCATCTTTGAGTAGTCAGTAGGCAGTAGCGACTGCTTGAGTAGGTAAGTAGATAGTAGGCAGTATGCCATTTCGGACACAGCCATTGTCTTATCCTCTGTTTTAGTGACAGATTCTCTCTGTGCTCCTCAGAGTTCCGACCACAGACTGTATATACTATGGACAACCTGGTTCCGCCTTCCACCAGTATACGGATTTGAAGCTCTCGGTAATTCTGCGTTTTTCTCCACTTCCTGAAAGCAACATTGCGCAGTAGCGTTGTAAGCACTCCACCACAGAGTCACCCAGAGTCGCTAAGATGACGCTCAGCTCAAACGGCTGGGTGAGCTACGCAATCTTCGTACACCTATAGGCTGTATCGAGTGTCAGTCATAGAAAACATGAACCCCCTAATGACTTTTAAAAATGGAGCTGTACAGAAAAAAGAGGACTTGAGCACAAACCAGTATTACAGTAACTACATGTCAACATCGCAAGTAGGGGGAAAAAAATGTATATTCTGTGTAATAAATCTCTAAAGTTTGTCCACAGTTCCATAAGCTTTGCCGGAGGAGGTGGGATTAATGACCTATACTGCAGCATGTCACCAGAGGGTGCTGTTCTCGGAGTGGCCTCACCCAGCGAGAAGACAGACACTTTCCATTTTGATTTCCACTCCCCGTCGGGGAATCGAACCCCGGTCTCCCACGTGACACGCGGGGATACTCACCACTATACTAACGAGGAGAATGTGTTATGATATGATATGATACAATATAGAACAATATGATACGATATGATACTATATGACATGATGTGATATGATATGATATGGTGCAATACCATACTATACGATACGATGCAATATGATACAATACTATATGATATGATACTGTACAATATGATACGATATTATACTACATAGGATACAATACAATACAATATGGTATTGCGACAGTGTTTAGCTAACCATATGTAATTGACATCCTGAAAAGCCTTATTAATGGCCTTTTACAGCGACAAATGTATCCCATGCCCGCTTAGAAAAAACCAAATCAGAGAGCAGACAGAATGTAAAACTCAACAATAAACACTTGCTTTCTTACTGCTTTGCGTCACTTTGATGAGTGTAATGCGGGGGATGAGTAAAACTCAGTATATAGTAAATCTACTACCCATCATGAAAGGTCTATTTGAGCCACCCTTAGTCTGATCCCTCTCTCAAGACCTGTTTGCCTTGGGTGACCATACCAGAGGCATAATGCACCCGACAACTTAGCTCCTGAGATAATTGGGACACGCAAACCCCTCCACCACGGTAAGGTAGTGACTCGAGGAGGGGAATTTTTTTTTTTTTTTTTTTTTTTAATATTTTTTTATTTTTATTTTTTTTAATATGAAAGGGTAAAGGTTAGGAATGAAGAGGGAGGAAGAGGAGCTAATGTTCCGCAACATCAGCCGAACAACCAGCTACCACCTCCACCTGGGTGTCTCTGTTTTTCTTCTTTCTCAAAGTCCAGAGACCTTTTTTGACTCTCTTTTCCCCCCTGTCTTGGTTTTTGCTTTTCTCCTCTTCATGTTCTCTTTCCTCTACTTCTTGTTCTCTTTCCTCTTCTTCTTGTTCTCTTTGCTCTTCTTCTTGTTCTCTTTCCTCCTCTTTTTCTCTTTCTCTCAGCTGCCTTAATTCCTTCTTCTTCTCTTTAAGTTGTTTTCGGAGGGTTTTCTCCTCCTCTGTCTCCTTTTTAAAGACTCTGGACAGGAAGCGTCTTTTCTTTAGAGAGACAAGATGAGTCAGCTCCCTCTTCTCCTCCTCTAACTCTTGAATTCTGTCTGTCAGAGTCTTTTCCTTCTCAATCATTTCTTTTGCCGTCTCAGCCTCTTCAACTCTGAGGGCCAGAGTCTCCTCCTTTTCCACCAGATCTTTATTCCTTTTCTCCAGCTCACTGACTCTGGTCTTCAGGATCTGGTTCTCCTCCTCCAGGTCTTTCCTTTGTTTCTCGTTGTTTTGCAGCTGAGTTGTGGTCTCAATGAGTCTTTGAGTGAGACCCTCTTTCTCCCTCCTCAGCTCCATGATGTGGTTGTCTCTCTGCTCAAGCTGCTGTTTTGTGAGCCTCAACATTGTTTCATTGTTCTTGCTCAGAGAAACAGCCTTCAGGTTCTCCTGAGACGCTTGAAAAAGCTGTTCTCGAAGCTCATGAACTTTCTGTCTCTCCTCCTTAAGTTGAGCCCACATCTTCTCTTCCTGCTCCTTCTGCAGGCGCTGGATAAGCTCCACCTGCTCGTCTTTTAATTTGAGGCTGCTGTTGAGACGTTGGATCTCAGCCTCCATCCTTTCAATAGTCTGGACATTATTCTGGAGTTCTTCCTTGAATCCATTTTCTCTGATGTCAATGAGTCCCTCCAGACGGTTCACTTTGTACTTCCCGTTGTGAATTCTGTAGCCCAGCTTTACCCTCTCACGCAGCCATGCCTCCTGTTCACCACTTTGCTCGTTTCTAAGATTTATAATCTCAGCGCGAGCACTGGCAAGCTCCTGTTGAAGTGGTGCCATGGGCCGGCAGGCCAGCGGTCCCACAAATTCAGGTGCAATTGCTCTGGACATGGTTCTTCTGATGAAAGTCTTCAGTCGACTGCTCTAAACTGTTGTTCGTCTCTGTAGTAGCTCCTACGTGACTCTTGCCAACAAGAGTGTGCGGCTGCCTTTAATACCTCCTTCTACATGTGATGTCATCGTGTGACATCACATCACATTCCTTTGAAGATCAAAGGATCGAAGCTAGAATGTGATGTCATCATATGTAGAATGTGATGTCATCGTGTGACACCACATTCTACATGTCATTGTGATGTCAGAGCCTCTCCATCTCCATCTTGTTTCTCCATCTTGCAGAAACTGGTGCATGTGAGAGCCAGGGTGTGGACTGCATGATCACCATCTGGTGTGAAAGGCAGTTCACTGTGGTCATTCTTTGAGTTGTAGGAGGAAATCAGTCCAGAGCAGCACCAGGTGTGTGAGTACCTGATTGGCTTGAGTGAAGTCAGGTTTGGGAAGGTGATACAAGTCCTTGAGCTCCAGTGCAGAGTGCTGAGTCATTGGCTGTGTCCGAAATGGCCTACTACTCCTACTACTTGTACTAAACCCGCCTCTGAATTGAGTAGGCAGTGCGTTCACACTGTACAGTATGCGAATTTTGTGTATGCGAGAAATGCCCGGATGTATACTCAATCGGCTTCGATTTCTGAGTGTGGAATGGAGCTTGCTTCACGTACTGCTTCTGCCCCACAATGCATTGCGCACCTCAGCTGGTAATATGGACCTCTTTCCCGAGGCTGAAAAGAAATAGATGGCATGTGATTGCAATAATGATTATATATATATATATATATAGATAAATATATATTTAGTCAGTATACATTACACATTATCATATTTTGATCTTTTTACCAGATTTATTTGTATTTTAAATTAGGATTATAGGTAATGTTTTTAACTATTCGTATGAATTGACTTTATTTATTTAAGTGTCTATTAAAGATGTATTTATTACATCAAGTCTGAGCATCTTCTCGTCTCTGAATGCATCATCAAAGTGGTCACTCATATTAAGCACAGACCTCTGATTAATAAAAATTATTATTGGTAGAGAGCACATGGTTCAGAATATACAAACGGGGGAGTTTCCAGTTGACAATCTATGTGAGCTTTACTAATTCTTACTTGTGGTTGAAAATCTGATGGTTTCTGAAATTATCATTGTACATGAAAAGAATGTAGTCGGGAAATGATGTATTTGCCAAGGAATAAACGAACGAGGTCATAATAATTATGTTGTGTGTTGGTCATTTTGCAGCCCTCTGCTGCTCATCACACGCCCAGCAGGTGGTGTATAGCATTATCACCATGGATACACAGATGTTTGTGTGATTTTTTTCATCCACTGCCGCCCGGTTTGTGTCGTGTAGATGTTGATTATGAAAACACTTCGCAATAATTTGGAAACGTGCAGGGGGAGCTGCTGCTGCCCGGTGTTTGCGGTAAATAGACGCAAACACCCACCAAGCGGACGCTTCGGTCTCCGAAAACACCGAGACAAATTTACAAACAGCCACTATTTCAAACAACTGGGCTCATAATCGTGATGTAAACACTTACTTTCTCGCTAAAAAAAATATTATTATTGAATGAATTTATATAATTTGTCCGGAATGCAGTCGTTCTGTGTAGTATGGAAGCCCATTTCCGCCAGTCAAAAAAAAAAAAAAAAGTAGAAATTATGAGATAAAAAGTCATAATTATGAGATTAAAAAGTCATAATTATAGATAAAAAGTCGAAATTATGAGATAAAAAGTCAAAATTATGAGATTAAAAAGTCAAAATTATGAGATAAAAAGTCAAAATTATGAGATAAAAAGTCAAAATTATGAGATTTTAAAGTCATAATTATGAGATAAAAAGTTGAAATTATGAGATAAAAAGTCAAAATTATGAGATTAAAAATCGAAATTATGTGATAGTAAGTGCGCATGTTTTATGGCGCCGTCTTCAAGGTCTCACTTCAGCTCACTGGACGCACCATGCAAACGATACTCATCAGTAAATTAGGAAATTATTATAGGTGTCTTTGATAGATATTAAATATTACTATTCATTTAATCAGTCCGTCCGTGCTGCTAAACAAATTATAACGTTATTTTGACAATATCTTTCAGCTGTCAGTGAATCATCGTTTTGATTTATGGAGACAGGAACAGTGTCCGTACTTTCTACCTGTGAGTTGCATTATGTTACTTAGAGTCGGCTACAAATGTCTCCACAAAGGTCTTTGTTAAGAGTTGGTAAGTGTTATCAGAGCTAGTTTTACATGTAACGCTGTGTTCTCCAGCATGTTGAAAAGTCATGCGAAAATTGTACACTGTGCACTGAGTTGTCATTTTCCAGTTTAGCTAACGATTCTGAGAAATGATGCTAATGCCATAGGACTGTTGAGCACCTGTATTGTATCCTCAGTGCAACAGCTAGCATGAAGAACTGCACGTCACTCTTAGTGCAAATCTCATAATTATGACTTTTTATCTCATAATTAGGACTTTTAAATCTCATAATTATGACTTTTTATCTCATAATTTCGACTTTTTTTTTTTTTTTTGACTGGCGGAAATGGGCTTCCATAGTGTAGCTTATGGTAGGACTATTTAAATTTTCCCGGCGCTGCGTCCGGCCGGCACGAAATGCATTCTGGGGTATTTAGTATGCATCTGTATGTAAACGCTCGGGCAGCCGCGGCATACTCAAATCATCTTTGAGTAGTCAGTAGGCAGTAGCGACTGCTTGAGTAGGTAAGTAGATAGTAGGCAGTATGCCATTTCGGACACAGCCATTGTCTTATCCTCTGTTTTAGTGACAGATTCTCTCTGTGCTCCTCAGAGTTCCGACCACAGACTGTATATACTATGGACAACCTGGTTCCGCCTTCCACCAGTATACGGATTTGAAGCTCTCGGTAATTCTGCGTTTTTCTCCACTTCCTGAAAGCAACATTGCGCAGTAGCGTTGTAAGCACTCCACCACAGAGTCACCCAGAGTCGCTAAGATGACGCTCAGCTCAAACGGCTGGGTGAGCTACGCAATCTTCGTACACCTATAGGCTGTATCGAGTGTCAGTCATAGAAAACATGAACCCCCTAATGACTTTTAAAAATGGAGCTGTACAGAAAAAAGAGGACTTGAGCACAAACCAGTATTACAGTAACTACATGTCAACATCGCAAGTAGGGGGAAAAAAATGTATATTCTGTGTAATAAATCTCTAAAGTTTGTCCACAGTTCCATAAGCTTTGCCGGAGGAGGTGGGATTAATGACCTATACTGCAGCATGTCACCAGAGGGTGCTGTTCTCGGAGTGGCCTCACCCAGCGAGAAGACAGACACTTTCCATTTTGATTTCCACTCCCCGTCGGGGAATCGAACCCCGGTCTCCCACGTGACACGCGGGGATACTCACCACTATACTAACGAGGAGAATGTGTTATGATATGATATGATACAATATAGAACAATATGATACGATATGATACTATATGACATGATGTGATATGATATGATATGGTGCAATACCATACTATACGATACGATGCAATATGATACAATACTATATGATATGATACTGTACAATATGATACGATATTATACTACATAGGATACAATACAATACAATATGGTATTGCGACAGTGTTTAGCTAACCATATGTAATTGACATCCTGAAAAGCCTTATTAATGGCCTTTTACAGCGACAAATGTATCCCATGCCCGCTTAGAAAAAACCAAATCAGAGAGCAGACAGAATGTAAAACTCAACAATAAACACTTGCTTTCTTACTGCTTTGCGTCACTTTGATGAGTGTAATGCGGGGGATGAGTAAAACTCAGTATATAGTAAATCTACTACCCATCATGAAAGGTCTATTTGAGCCACCCTTAGTCTGATCCCTCTCTCAAGACCTGTTTGCCTTGGGTGACCATACCAGAGGCATAATGCACCCGACAACTTAGCTCCTGAGATAATTGGGACACGCAAACCCCTCCACCACGGTAAGGTAGTGACTCGAGGAGGGGAATTTTTTTTTTTTTTTTTTTTTTTTAATATTTTTTTATTTTTATTTTTTTTAATATGAAAGGGTAAAGGTTAGGAATGAAGAGGGAGGATGAGGAGCTAATGTTCCGCAACATCAGCCGAACAACCAGCTACCTCCTCCACCTGGGTGTCTCTGTTTTTCTTCTTTCTCAAAGTCCAGAGACCTTTTTTGACTCTCTTTTCCCCCCTGTCTTGGTTTTTGCTTTTCTCCTCTTCATGTTCTCTTTCCTCTACTTCTTGTTCTCTTTCCTCTTCTTCTTGTTCTCTTTGCTCTTCTTCTTGTTCTCTTTCCTCCTCTTTTTCTCTTTCTCTCAGCTGCCTTAATTCCTTCTTCTTGTCTTTAAGTTGTTTTCGGAGGGTTTTCTCCTCCTCTGTCTCCTTTTTAAAGACTCTGGACAGGAAGCGTCTTTTCTTTAGAGAGACAAGATGAGTCAGCTCCCTCTTCTCCTCCTCTAACTCTTGAATTCTGTCTGTCAGAGTCTTTTCCTTCTCAATCACTCTTTCTTTTGCCGTCTCGGCCTCTTCAACTCTGAGGGTCAGGGTCTCCTCCTTTTCCACCAGATCTTTATTCGTTTTCTCCAGCTCACTGACTCTGGTCTTCAGGATCTGGTTCTCCTCCTCCAGGTCTTTCCTTTGTTTCTCGTTGTTTTGCAGCTGAGTTGTGGTCTCAATGAGTCTTTGAGTGAGACCCTCTTTCTCCCTCCTCAGCTCCATGATGTGGTTGTCCCTCTGCTCAAGCTGCTGTTTTGTGAGCCTCAACATTGTTTCATTGTTCTTGCTCAGAGAAACAGCCTTCAGGTTCTCCTGAGACGCTTGAAAAAGCTGTTCTCGGAGCTCATGAACTTTCTGTCTCTCCTCCTTAAGTTGAGCCCACATCTTCTCTTCCTGCTCCTTCTGCAGGCGCTGGATAAGCTCCACCTGCTCGTCTTTTAATTTGAGGCTGCTGTTGAGACGTTGGATCTCAGCCTCCATCCTTTCAATAGTCTGGACATTATTCTGGAGTTCTACCTTGAATCCATTTTCTCTGACGTCAATGAGTCCCTCCAGACGGTTCACTTTGTACTTCCCGTTGTGAATTCTGTAGCCCAGCTTTACCCTCTCACGCAGCCATGCCTCCTGTTCACCACTTTGCTCGTTTCTAAGATTTATAATCTCAGCGCGAGCACTGGCAAGCTCCTGTTGAAGTGGTGCCATGGGCCGGCAGGCCAGCGGTCCCAGAAATTCAGGTGCAATTGCTCTGGACATGGTTCTTCTGATGAAAGTCTTCAGTCGACTGCTCTAAACTGTTGTTCGTCTCTGTAGTAGCTCCTACGTGACTCTTGCCAACAAGTGTGTGTGGCTGCCTTTAATACCTCCTTCTACATGTGATGTCATCGTGTGACATCACATCACATTCCTTTGAAGATCAAAGGATCGAAGCTAGAATGTGATGTCATCATATGTAGAATGTGATGTCATCGTGTGACACCACATTCTACATGTCATTGTGATGTCAGAGCCTCTCCATCTCCATCTTGTTTCTCCATCTTGCAGAAACTGGTGCATGTGAGAGCCAGGGTGTGGACTGCATGATCACCATCTGGTGTGAAAGGCAGTTCACTGTGGTCATTCTTTGAGTTGTAGGAGGAAATCAGTCCAGAGCAGCACCAGGTGTGTGAGTACCTGATTGGCTTGAGTGAAGTCAGGTTTGGGAAGGTGATACAAGTCCTTGAGCTCCAGTGCAGAGTGCTGAGTCATTGGCTGTGTCCGAAATGGCCTACTACTCCTACTACTTGTACTAACCCCGCCTCTGAATTGAGTAGGCAGTGCGTTCACACTGTACAGTATGCTAATTTTGTGTATGCGAGAAATGCCCGGATGTATACTCAATCGGCTTCGATTTCTGAGTGTGGAATGGAGCTTGCTTCACGTACTGCTTCTGCCCCACAATGCATTGCGCACCTCAGCTGGTAATATGGACCTCTTTCCCGAGGCTGAAAAGAAATAGATGGCATGTGATTGCAATAATGATTATATATATATATATATATATATATATATATATATATATATATAAGTAGTCAGTATACATTACACATTATCATATTTTGATCTTTTTACCAGATTTATTTGTATTTTAAATTAGGATTATAGATAATGTTTTTAACTATTCGTATGAATTGACTTTATTTATTTAAGTGTCTATTAAAGATGTATTTATTACATCAAGTTTGAGCATCTTCTCATCTCTGAATGCATCATCAAAGTGGTCACTCATATTAAGCACAGACCTCTGATTAATAAAAATTATTATTGGTAGAGAGCACATGGTTCAGAATATACAAACGGGGGAGTTTCCAGTTGACAATCTATGTGAGCTTTACTAATTCTTACTTGTGGTTGAAAATCTGATGGTTTCTGAAATTATCATTGTACATGAAAAGAATGTAGTCGGGAAATTATGTATTTGCCAAGGAATAACCGAACGAGGTCATAATAATTATGTTGTGTGTTGGTCATTTTGCAGCCCTCTGCTGCTCATCACACGCCCAGCAGGTGGTGTATAGCATTATCACCATGGATACACAGATGTTTGTGTGATTTTTTTCATCCACTGCCGCCCGGTTTGTGTCGTGTAGATGTTGATTATGAAAACACTTCGCAATAATTTGGAAACGTGCAGGGGGAGCTGCTGCTGCCCGGTGTTTGCGGTAAATAGACGCAAACACCCACCAAGCGGACGCTTCGGTCTCCGAAAACACCGAGACAAATTTACAAACAGCCACTATTTCAAACAACTGGGCTCATAATCGTGATGTAAACACTTACTTTCTCGCTAAAAAAAATATTATTATTGAATGAATTTATATAATTTGTCCGGAATGCAGTCGTTCTGTGTAGTATGGAAGCCCATTTCCGCCAGTCAAAAAAAAAAAAAAAAGTAGAAATTATGAGATAAAAAGTCATAATTATGAGATTAAAAAGTCATAATTATAGATAAAAAGTCGAAATTATGAGATAAAAAGTCAAAATTATGAGATTAAAAAGTCAAAATTATGAGATAAAAAGTCAAAATTATGAGATAAAAAGTCAAAATTATGAGATTTTAAAGTCATAATTATGAGATAAAAAGTTGAAATTATGAGATAAAAAGTCAAAATTATGAGATTAAAAATCGAAATTATGTGATAGTAAGTGCGCATGTTTTATGGCGCCGTCTTCAAGGTCTCACTTCAGCTCACTGGACGCACCATGCAAACGATACTCATCAGTAAATTAGGAAATTATTATAGGTGTCTTTGATAGATATTAAATATTACTATTCATTTAATCAGTCCGTCCGTGCTGCTAAACAAATTATAACGTTATTTTGACAATATCTTTCAGCTGTCAGTGAATCATCGTTTTGAAGTGACGTTTATGGAGACAGGAACAGTGTCCGTACTTTCTACCTGTGAGTTGCATTATGTTACTTAGAGTCGGCTACAAATGTCTCCACAAAGGTCTTTGTTAAGAGTTGGTAAGTGTTATCAGAGCTAGTTTTACATGTAACGCTGTGTTCTCCAGCATGTTGAAAAGTCATGCGAAAATTGTACACTGTGCACTGAGTTGTCATTTTCCAGTTTAGCTAACGATTCTGAGAAATGATGCTAATGCCATAGGACTGTTGAGCACCTGTATTGTATCCTCAGTGCAACAGCTAGCATGAAGAACTGCACGTCACTCTTAGTGCAAGTTATCTCATAATTATGACTTTTAAATCTCATAATTTTGACTTTTTATCTCATAATTATGACTTTTAAATCTCATAATTTTGACTTTTTAATCTCATAATTCTGACTTTTTATCTCATAATTTCGACTTTTTTTTTTTTTTTGACTGGCGGAAATGGGCTTCCATAGTAAGAAGATAAAACTGAGATTGAAATCTTTTGGAGCAGGTGGACAAATTCTTACTTTTCTTTTCATTTCTGTGATTCTGAGTATCCTTCGGTGCTGTAACACCACATGTGTCTGTCCACTAAGTCCAAAGTGACCCTGACCATGCCCCAAAAAGTGAATATGAGCCATCAAACCTAAGATTCAGGGTCAAAAGTCAGTTTGAGGCCTCTGAATATGCTGTCTGGTGTTTGAACTGTTGTTTTGTCACAGTCACTTATTTATGTATCTTCTTTTGGATCTTGTATCAATCAATGACGTCATATCTAATCCAATATCATTTTCATCTTGACTTTTGCTTCAGTCAGTTTTCCATTTGAAACTATCACTTAGGAATTAGTATAAAATATAAAGCTATGTCCCTTTAGGAGAAGATTTGCTAATATTTGGCGAAGTTCTTCTGACCCAAGGGGCTGATGCACTTCAGCAGGTGGAGCTTAGTTCTTAAAAAACCGAAGTTCAAACTTTACTTTTGTTTGACAGCTGCTCCAGAGATGAGTGTTCTGCTGTCTTAGCGTCTGCATCTAATTGCATTTCTATGAGGTAATGATCATGAATGTTCTTGCTTGAGTTGAGACCTCCTAAACTGTTGGTAGATGACTGCCACTACTGAATGAGCCACAGAACACTTCATATTGACCTCATGTTTCACTAACAGAAGGTTCATTGGTCTCTTTTGTTTCAATCAAATTACCAGGAGTGGGGTTCGAACCCACGAGGGCTGATGCCCATTGGATCTTAAGTCCAACGCCTTAACCACTCGGCCATCCTGGTGCTGCTTCAACTGCAAACTGCTAGAACAATACACAAATGCGAACCATCTTTGCAATCAGACCGAAATGCTAAGGCAGAAAAACTGCAGTGCACATACAAGATACACAAGAACTCTGATTGTATTTCCATGAAGTAATGTTAAAGAATGTTCTTCCTTGAGCTGTGAAACTCCTCTACACTTGGTGATCGACTCGTCAGGGCTCCCCCTACAAACAAGCAGCTGCTGGAGGACAGTGGGTGAGTTGTGTTTAGTCTCTTTACTAAAGAAACCAGGCAAAGCTAAAAAGATGCTTGATGGCTAGTACTATGGCTGGGACCCTATATGTACTGTTGATGAAGTTAGGTGCTGTTAGCATTATTTGTGGCTATAGAGTGGCTTTTTGGTTGAGGTTTGCACGACGTAGACTGCTGTGTATTGCTATCGTGCCATCTTTGCTTAAGTTGGTATAACTAGAGAGGCAAGCAATCCGCAACATTCGTCCATTGAGGGGGTGTTTAACTCAGTGTTATGGTGTGTATGACCATAACTTGAATTAACGCTGGAATATCCCTTTAATATAAAGGAATGTTCAACTATTTTTAGCTGATATTAAAGGACATAAAACATAATGATTTAAAACCAGATAAAAAATTATATATTGTTCTTGTATTTTGATATATGGCTAGCGAACTCTCACATCCAACAAAAGATGAACATTGTGCACTCTCCTAAAGTCTCTGTAGATTTTTGTACATCTGCAGTTTAACTTATCAAAGCTCACATCAAATAAAAACCTTGATTTAACAGCTAAAACTGATGTTTTGCTAATCAAACTGCTCACTTTTGAAGCCTGTGAGCACACTTCAACTGAGAATCATTTTAAACATTTAAGTTAACTTGCAATCGAATCATTACATTACATAACTGTGTGCATCATTACATGACTGCGGCTCATCACCTGAATATTAATGAGTGTAATCAGTGTGCGCTGACTCCACCATATGCATAGCAGCACATAACTGCTACAAGAATCTATACCATGAAAGCCAAACACTGTTAACCCTGTACAGTCATTTTCACACTTCAGCTGACTATGTGTGTGTGTGTCTGTCTGTGTGTGCATGCTGGCGTGTGTGTTTGAGTGTCCCCCTCCTGGATTTGGGTTGTTGATGATGATTTGAAGTGTCAGGTTTCATTTACACCTGTCCTTGCCAGAGACTCTGTGAAATTAATTGAGCCAAACATTAATTTGCCTAAGGTTTTTCAAAATGTCCGTCCTGTCATTAACATGCCTCACATCAAAGCTTGTGGAGTTTTCTTTTTTCTCTTTTCCAGAGTACTGTAAAATATCTGTGCGTGACTATGTGAGATTAAAAGAGAGAGACAGAGACGGATGTTTAAACTCATCCCCGGAAAGTGCTGCAGTAGTTGATTACGAGGTTTCTAAAGAGGTCTGTATGCTGCTTTGAGGGGGGAATGGTTTGTTCTGTTGTGAGGATTATTAAATAGTCCATCTGACAGTACAGTAATAAAGCAATTAATTATTTGCTGCTGCACTCCCTGTACAATACTAATTAGCTCTTTGCACAGCATCTGCCCATCAGAATTACTACAATAAAATCTGGCACTTCATTTTCCAAGTGTCACAGTTGCTGGGGGATTTATCATCAGTGTTGGAGGAAAGCATATGATCTGTAAATAAAGAATCTGGATTTTAAGACATATTGGACGGATTCATTCATTTGGAAATGGATGAATCTACAGGCTTACAGTTTGTTAGCTCGGGCATGTGCCTATACAGATTTTTGTCTAACATGGTGGAAGTTGTGTTAATCAGCAGGAGTGAGAGACTACATCAGTTCAGCAATGGGTCTTCAATTATTTTACTCCCTGTGCCAAAAAAATATTTCAATTTAAAAGTAGTGATCTCTCCGAACTCATTTCACTCCCGGCTCCACTCACCACATCCTTACTTCATGACTCCTCAAGATGGTGCTATTCAAATCAATCCTAAATGTTACTTTATAGGGGTATTTTGTATTCCTGAATGAATCTGACACCATGGGGTATCATTGTATTATTGTCTTATCATTTGAATACTACTCCTGACTAACCGTATTGATGTTGCGGACAGCGTATCTACTATTGTAACATCCACTAGTGTATTGTATCCTATCGTATCATGCAGTGTTGTATTGTATCTTATCATTTTTTATCACTGGTATTATATACTATTGTATTGTTACAGACTAAATCAATTATATTGAATCATATCTTGTTGTATCTATTGAACTGTACTGTATTAAATCATAGCACATATCTATCATATCGCACTGTTTTGCATTGTATCATTCTGTATCATATCGTATTGAAACATCTCACAACATAACATAACACAACACAATATAACATGACATGACATAACATTTCATATTGATTATATTGTTCTGTATCATATCATATCATATGTATTAATTGCACTGTTTCATATCGCTTCATATTGATTGTATCGTATTGTGTATATTGTATTGTATCATATAACATCATATGTATTGATTGTACCCATAGACTGGGCATAGAGTGGACATCATCTGCCTCCTTCCTGGGTGAAGCCTCTGCAAGAACAGCACCCCCTGGTGATTGGTTGCAGTATGGGTCATAAACCCAGCCTCCTCCAGCAAAACAGAGGGAGCTGCAGGCATAATTAAAACATCATATTTTCTAAGATTGACGCTTGATACAGTCAAAGGGGCGTATGGAGATTGCATAGGATATCCAGGATCTCTGCTGTTTAAGCAAAGCGTCATCAAAACGTTCTCCCGCTGAATGCTACTATGCAAATGCCAGTTTCAGAAAATGTAAAAAATTCCCAGAAATACTAGGAGCAATACGGCTTCTAGATGGAGGTGGAATAAAGTTGTCCATACTGCATACAGTCTATGATTGTACCATACTGTAGGATGACAAGATGTCTTCTATTTTCAAGGACAGTCCCAGTTTTCAATGACCCTTCCCCAGCTAAAGCTGTCCCCTGAAATGTCCCCTATTTTAGCTTGTCACAAATGAGAAAAATGAGAAAAAGTAGCACAGGAATGAGTAAAAAAATGCGTATAGACTAGATAGCTGGGCAGGTAGGAAGCACAAGAGAGCATGTAGCACGCAGTCCTCTCTGAATCGATGACTTAATGTTGTAAAGATGGTTCGCATTTCCGTTTTGCTTTAGCAATATGAAGCCAATAAAGCAACAGGATGGCCAAGTGGTTAAGGTGTTGGACTTAAGATCCAATGGACATCAGTCCTTGTGGGTTCAAACCCCATTCCTGGTAATTTCATGATAACAGAGAGAACAATAATCCTGGTAGTGAACCAGAGTCAGTTGGCCTGGACACCTGTGGCTGATTCACTGGTGTCAGTCATCTCCCAAACAAAAGGTTGAGAGATTAATGCCAAAAACTACCCAGTGGTTTTGATTGCTTGTTGCTTTATATATATATATATATATATATATATATATATATATATATATATATATATATATATATATATATATATTTGATAAATAACACTGTAGACATCAACATGTACAGCACATGTCAATCCTCCACCCGAAGTTGTCTTTGGAACCAAAGGAGTTGAAGGCTGGAGAAAATTGTTTTTAAAAAAAAAAAATATATATATATATATATATATATATATATATATATGTTTGTTTGTTTTTTCAAACACAGTACACTGATGTACAATTTTTGTATTTTCTTGTGAGTTTCAACCTCCTGGGCTTGAAAAACAGCAGTCCCTCAAGCATCAGCTTGGGGCTTGCTCTAAAAACCAAGGTAACTCTACTCTGTCTTATATTAAAGTGCTTATTTTTACAACAGTGATAAAGATGTTTGCAGCCTGGTAAACAGGCTGCAATCTTCTGTTTATACACAGTGTCCAGAAGTAGTTTTCCATATACCCCCTACACATAACAAGGACTGACAGTTTCCCTCCGCTGTTTATGGCTGGTCAAATAAGTCATGGAAAAACAGTAATATTTCAGAATAATTCAGTCATGGAGAAAAATGTTCATTTCTGTCTAACTATGTTTTGACACAGATACTTTTCTGTGTGTGGCCAGTGGTCACAGAGCTGTGTGTATCCAGAACTGTTAATGAGGTAATGCCCCACTGCAAACTGTGACCTAGATTTATAGTCTAGTCCAGTACTGACCTGTCACACCATTACAGCTTTCACCCTGGCTCTTCCCAAGCTGAGAAAAAGTAAAGAATAAAAAGATCGAACCCTCTGTCTGCCCAACTTTTTATTACAGTTTGATTCAATAGGGAAAAACAAGGAGTTGGGAGTTTTATAATGAGATGGAGCAGGAAAGGATGTGATTAAAAACAAGAACCTCTTTGATGTTTCTCTGCAGACTTTCTGGATGGTGATGAATGAGTTAAAGACACGATGACATGCGTAGAACTGCATCAAAAGCCAGATTGATATGAGAGCATAATCAGCTAGATATACCATAATATTTTGTTGATGTAATGCCTGAAACTGCTGTCACAGGGTGAGTGACAGATGAATTGAAGAATTACATGCTGCCAAACAGTTTTAGTTAATATTGTCCGAAGCAGAAATACTCCATGAGTATGGTTTCAACCTATGGAGAGATTGTTGACACCTAATCCCTGTTTATTTCATTGAACAGAGACTAAATGCTGCTGTTTATTTCACATAAATTAACCTCAAAGGTATACAGAGCAACACCAGACTCCATGATCATGTAACTACATGCCAGCATGTGTTCACATTCACTCGTTCCATCCATTAACCATATAACCGTTTAGCGCCCTCGAATCTTGGTTACAGTGTATGAATGTTGAATTAAGTTCAGGCAGGCAGAAGTGTTGTAGAAAATGCATATCAATGACTAAAGTACAAAACTTGCCTCAAATAGTCTCTGAGGCAGGGAGGAAGACACAGAGGTGAGAGCTCATAACAAGCCAGACTCAGGTCATGTAGAGCTATTTATAGCTGTATTCTAGACATGATAATTTTATTGCAAAAGGCATTTATCTTAAGTAAAAAAATAAATAATCATAATGTGTTCCCAGCTGCTAAAGAGGATGAATATCCTCATGAATGTATGTAAATCTAAAAATGCTAATTGTGTGAGCAGGGAGCACATGTAAGTCTGTTTTCAGACTAATATGTGATTTATGACAGTTTTGCTTTACTTACATATCAGTCATTCTTGTTTTTTTATGAATACCAGTCAAAATCCTGCCTCATGTCACCCTTTTACGCAGCATAGTGGATCATTGAGTGCACTGTCACACCTCTGATTGACAACAATTCTGCTATGCACAAGTACTTCAATCTAACTGCACACATTTGTAACGCAAAGATCAGACCACACAGTCTTTTTGTCTTTTACTGGGTGATCACAGAGCCTTAAATTTGTGCAGTGACTTGACTGACTGAAATAACAGACTACAGAGTGGTACGCAACCGATCATCATGACTGACATGATGACACTGGGCTAGGAATGCCTGTGATTGTTGAAGTGTATCTGCAGTGTTTCTCTCTCCAGCATTTGTCTCTTGTCAGGCCGATGTGATCGTTCTTTGACGATTGTAAAGAGAGCTTGATCAACTTTTCCTCTCTTTCATAGTCACATCTTACATCACCAACTTTGTCATTTCTCTTTCTGTCCTAAGGTCATCAGGCAACCCAGATGTGGTCTTGAATGCCTTTCACTGTGACACACTTCACGGGCTATTATCATGTTTTTAGTGCATAACTTGTTGGTATATAAGTTATTGAATTGCTAGTTATTCAAAAAGATATAAATGGTACCCGTTTGTACTCAGGGGATGTGAAACTTGTCACAAACCAAAAGTTTCTCACAGGAGCTTTAATGTCAAAACTTGTGAATGCAAGAGACTTTGCAAGTATGGGATCATAAAAGAGTAGGTCAAGATTTATAAAGGAAATAAGTGAACTTTATCAAACTTATTGCCTTAATTCTAGGCTGAGTGCTGGATATGAATCACTGAGTATCTGATTAAGCATTTGGTCAGTCCACAGAATCAAATTAAAGAAGCAACAAAACTACCATCTTGGCTTAAAAACTGATCAAAGTACATGAAAATACCCTTTAAAGAACTATCCCTGCTACCTGGGTTGTACTTCTTACAAAACCAGAGAACGTTTTTGAACAAAATTTTGAAGAGAAAGAGAAAGTGAGTTTTCAAATTTGGGTGACAGAGGATGAATTGTGGATGAAGACAACAAGATGAATGTGGTCATCTCTTAGTGAATATGTCCTACATGATGCTCTGTGGTAGGGGCACTAATATGCGCCCTGTTTTGCCCAGGAAGAAAATATTGTTTGCCCTCAGACATCCACCTGTCTGACCTGCTGACCATGATGCTACATTGGCAGCCGTGTCAGAGCCTGACCTTGGTGACTTCCACCAGCCTGAGCAGTCCGCCTCTGCAACCCACAGACATAAGTTTTGTCTCACTGAGCTTGTCTGCCATCCTTCTGCTCACCCTCACCACACTCAGTTGTCTTCACATTTTGCTGCTTTCACTCCCCCAGGGCGTCTTATGTTTTTTTTTATTCTTTACAGCTTTGCTGTTTTTTTTTCTCACATTGCTGCTCAGACAGTCATGTCTTTCCTTCACTCCAGCTCCTATTCCTCTGCTGCTTTTTGCAGACTTACCCCGGTGGGCCTCGGCGGGCAGCAGGCGATGACAGTTGTATTAGCAGTCGATTGTGAGGTCACTTTGGCTCAGCCCCACTGAGACTCAACAGCACTGTGTGAGCCACAGAAACAAAGAGAGAGGGGTGGCAAATGGAAAAGATTGAAAAACATAAAGAGAAAGGTAAAAACTGTATATTGATAGCAATAAACTACAGTCTCATCACTGTATACAGAGCAGAAAGAGAGAAAAAATGATGAAAATTGAGCTGAGATGAAACAGAGGTATGAGTGGAATCAAATCCGGAGAAGGCATCAGAGGTAAAATAAGGTGAATACATTAACTTCAAGAGCACTAAATGTTTGATTTCCTGCTGTTTAAAAGGAAAGTAAAAATCAAACCCTTGCAGCTTGGATGATTTTCATGACATGATCACTGAACTCCACCTACGCATGTTTATGTTTATTTGCTGACGTCCTTTCAGCTTGTCTAAGGGTAGCGAGAGACTGAGTGTGGGTGTTGAAATCTAATAGAGAGGACCCCTCGATGTCTTGATTGACATTTAATCGTCATGGCAACTAGTGGGCTGAGAGTGACTGCTCCCCTGAGAGCTTTTAGTCGCCTGGTCGTAAGAAAGAAAAAGAAGGGGACTGAGGAGTTTCTAATTGAAGCTCCTCGTCTGTCGTGTTCACAGTTTGTTTCGTCTGAGTCTGGAGGAAAAATGAACCTCCTCAACTCTCATGTAGATACTCAACTGCCAGCTGCAGACTGCTATCCAAATGCTGCAGTGATTTAATCGGTCTGTTTCAGTGCTTGTATCTCCTACTGCCTTGTTGTTATAACAACAAACAACCTTGCAGTAACAGTTTTTATGTGACTGTGAAGACTTTCTAAATTTCTCCTTTGTTTTACTTTCTATGAATCACTTTTAACCTCTCCCCTTGGTGCCTTTGTTCATTCTCTCTGTGTAAAGCGCATGTATATTTTATATTTTTGGTCGTTAATTATTGTAATCTACTTTATTACTCAAAGTCTTTGTTTACTTCCCACAGTGTTTTAAATATCTGTCCCCACCTGCTCCTACACTGATTTCATTTTGCTTCATGGTTATGATTTCTGCAACCTATTCAAACTTTCTGATAAATTAAGAAGTGAGTGTAAGGAGCTTGAGCCTGCAGTTAAATGATCCATGAGGTTTATTTTCCCTGTGTATCAAACAGATTAAACCATGATCAATCACAGAAAGGTCCCAGAGTTACAGAAGTTTTCCCTTTCTGACTAAAAGCTGATGAAAACTATGGATGACATGACAGCTCTGAATGAAAGAAGCCAATAATATAAGGAACTGGCACTGGTGGTGACTGGCTTTTGTATAGATCCATTGACTGTATATAGAATGGACTCTGTCTGCCTCCTCACTGGGTGAAGCCACCACGAGAACAGCACCCTCTGGTGACGGACTGCAGTATAGGTCATAAATTCCGCCTCCTCCAGCAATCCCTATGGAGCTGTGGACGAACTTTGCAGAAATGTGTAGAATTAGAGAGTGGCTAATTTGACTGACAGTCAGGAGTACTTAGCTGTTTGCCAGGGAGCTCGGTTAGGTTGATTTAAAGTTAGGTTAATTAGCTTTTCTAACATGATGACTGCCATCGTTTGGCTCCATGACAGTCTTCAGAGAGTCTTTATGAAACTGAGACTACATCCAGTCTCTGGTCAGTGCCTGTGCAGATACAATGTCAAGTTACAGCTGATACCAGAGCAAGTTTCTGTGGTAGATGTCGGGTTCAAAGCAGCAACACGTTGTATTCACACCCTCTGTCTCCCAGATGGTGTTTGTCTCTGTGTTGTGATCTTGTTTGGTACAGTGTTGACTCATATCACTGTCTCCTTTCGCCTGTACTTTACCTCTGTCCCACTTTAAGTCTGCCTCTTCTTTGTTTCAGTCCCCGCTCTCTGACACCCGTCTCCTCGTGAGCTCCCCACAAAGTGTGGGATCCACGTGAATTGTTGAGCAAACAGCGATACGAGCAGCAGCTCTTGTGTTTGTGGAAGAAGAGGGGAAGGCGGACGGGTGGGCGGACGGGGAATCCCTAAGAATCAGAGCTGTAAGGCAGTGTTTGTTTTCTACATCTGCTGTGTGTGCACCAGCATTTCTTACACATCCTCCTCCAGTTTCATCTGATCTGCAGGTATCACTGAATGCTGGTGTCAGAAAACTCACACAAGAGTCACATCCAGTAACCATAGCACCCATTGGTAAGCTCAAATCCCCCTGCTGGGGTCCAAGTGTGGGGGCGTATCGAGCCCTCTGCAGATGGTGTCATTCCAAAGCGCCACTCGGCAGGGGTCCACTCAACTTATTGGATTCGGGGTGGGTGGATTTCACGGTTTGCACAAGATGTTTTGTCTTAGTGCGCTTATTCTGAAGGGTGATGAAAGGAAAGAGCCTCCTGCTAAGCTGCACCGTCCTCCGCTCGAGGGACAGATCTGCTCTGCAAAATAATGTCATGTAGCTTTTACAGATTTCTTTTATTTTTATTCAAAACACTGTGTGATATTCTGTATACTTCATTTTTTACAGACAAGACCTTAACAGGTTAGAAAAGTCAATATTAAATGCATTAATTCTTGCACTCGGTTTCTCTCACTACAGCTGGATTTTGAGGAGGATTTCAGGGAGAGTCAAATTCACAAGTTATAATGCAGGCTGGTTTTGGTGTCGTTTTTGGCATTTTTAGAGGAGATGATGGCCTCCTAATGATGCTCCCTCTCTGGATCAATGTGCGGAGGTTGGCAGGCTGTATTAATGACCTACATAACACATCCCTGCAGCTTAGTCTTATTTCATTTTTTCTTAAGTATACCACAACTATATCATCAGAGTGGAGAGTGCGTGTGAATATCTTACGACTGGACACTTACTTTTTGGCTCCACCCATCATTACATGGCCTCTTTTCTTCTTCTTGGCTGTCAGGTATCATTCTGGTTACTGGCAGCTCCTCTGAGAATTGAGGGAAAGAGCTGTGCGTAAGGCCCTGAGGCGGAGACGTTACTGAGCCAGTTCTCCTCTCCTGCCAGGAAATTATAGTTTCTCTACGAGCGTCTCAGTCGAACACAGTCTCCTGGAGACAGAGGAAATTGACAAAAGCAGAGGGAGCACAAGTTAAAGAGATAATAGTGGACTTATGACGCATTGTTTGGGTCCAGCACATGCCAACCTCATCTTACAATGATGCAGCACTTTTGGTGAAGTTGTTGGTCTGTCCACCATGTTTTTAAAAACCCTTACAGCCCTTAACAAAAATGAGTTGACCCTTTGCAAGGAGTAGTATCATCAAAGTTTATTTTATTAGGTATGCTTGAGTATAAGTATATCAAGCATACTACCGACCATGTACTTTTGGTGTATTACAATGTATACTAGTATCATACTTTTCCAGACTAAATTGGAACATTTTAAGTTTTTCAAGAGTAGTAGATATTTGTATACTTGAAGTACTCTTGACCTTTACTACTCTTGAGTAAACTCTTAAAAAGATACATGGAAGTATTCAATGACGAAGTATACTTATACCCAAGCCACATACTTATGTATATCTTGAACAAAAGTTTATGTCTAAGTACAGGTTAAATATATTTAGAGTTTTAGTATAATTCTTAAAACAAGCCAAATATATAACATTAACTTTGTTAAGTATATCTCTGAAAAGTCCACAAAAAGTAAACTGAGAGCATACTCAGTTTAAAAACAGTATACTTGACGTACACTTAAACATACATCTTTTTGTTAAGGGGAAAGCAAACTTTAAGGGCTGGTATGAATACTGTGAGTCTCAAAACTAAACTGGCTTTTAACTTGACGATTTCGTAACTGACTGCCAAAGTAAGCATGGAGGATAGAGGCCGGTGCTTTCAGTTACTGTGAGGAAAAAAAGGCCTCTGATGTGGGCTGCTGTTTCTCTATTCAACAGGAATTTACTCAAAGTAGGATCTGCCTTCACCAGATCCTCTTATGTTTGAAGAGCTAATTAATAATGACTCAGTGGTGGAAGAAGAGCCTTTTGTGTATACGAAGAGATGCAATTTTTGTCTGGCCTCATAATGACTGTATTATATGGATTCAAAATGTACCTCAAAAGACAGGGTTGTGCTTTTCTCGGTATATTCACGATTTACCAGACTCATAAAAACCTGGGTAACAGTTAAAGACTGTTTGCTCTTTCAAATGGTTGTCATGAGTCTTAACTATCAATTGAGTGTGCTGTTTATGTTAAAAGGAAGACTTTTTTCAAATTATGCAAAACATCACGGGAAGTCGAGGAACAAAGCAGTTGTTGCCACACTGCGAGTGCGTCTTTTTTTGTGTCTTTTATAAAAGCTTTGACAACATTAGGTAAAAAGACAGAAGGAGAAAAGATGAGAACAAAAGGAAAGTACAGATATTTGAAGGGGGGAAATAGAAAACTGGGAGCAGAGAGTGGAAGGAAAAGAAATAAAACAGTGGAGGTAATAACACAGATGGGTTCAGAGCAGGTCACAAGCAGAGGAGCCATGAAAGAGACTCTGTAAAGCGTCTCTGCCCATGCTTTACGCAAAGGGGTTTTGATCTCTGTCTGCAGGCCTCATGAATGACTACTGATCTTGCTGTGAGTTTTTACTTTTAAAGCTTGCTTCCACATCTTTTTACAATGTCTACACAGCAAGACTTGACCTGGTTAAAGCCGTCCCTGTCTGTGTTGTAAAATGAGGTATTTATTGATTTATTTAGACACTACATGTCTAGCCTTGAGGATTGTAAGTCCTTAATATTGGCAGTGTTATTACAAGATAAGATAGTACTGTAAATCCACTGCTGGTGGAGGATGACTAGACAATTTTTTACATGGATGCTTCTGTAGTTACAAGCTGATCTTTTAAATTTTTTAAAATGCTGATCTATTAAAAGGAAAGTTGAAGTACTTAAAATTTTTTAACCAAACTAGCCATGTTTAGATGTACAAAATTTCTTGATCTGATTAAAAATTTGAGGGATTGGGAAATCTGAATCCACTCTTTATATGGGTGTAAAATCTAACATGATCATGACGTGCATAAAACAACTGCAGAAGAAAAGTTGCATTGATGCCTGTGCTATCAACAAACCAACAAATGCAGTGGTGGCTCACTTCATCCAATTCAAGACTTTTCCCCCTGCTAACTGTTGTCACTAGACGGTCCCTTACTTATTTTACTGTTCTGTCAAAGGTTGTACTGTGCGTGCAGATATGACATCCTTACGCTGTATGTACGCCTTGTTATGTTAATGGAGGAGCAGGCGCAGCACTCCGGCATGAGTGTTAATAATAAAACCTCTTGTACTGGCCTCAACACATAAGCCACAGGCTAAAGAATGAAGACCAAGTCAGGTTACTTTTACCCATACACTGTAAATACTATGGACAACTTGGTTCCGCCTTCCGTCAGTGTACAAAACCGAATTTCTCTCCACTTCCTGAAACCAACCAACATTGCACAGTAGTGTTATACACTCTACCACTTGCGCAGTAGCATTGTATGCATTTGGCGGGAGAGTTGCAGAGAGTCGCTGTGACGACACTCTGCTTAAATAGCATATCCCCCGGGTGACCTACACAATCTTCATACACCCATAGGCTGTATCAAGTGTTAATCATAGAAAACATAAACCCCCTAATAACTTTGCCTGTCACAAGTGGGTGCTGTTCTCGTGGTGGCTGTACCCAGTGAGGAGGCACATGGTGTCCGTTCTATAGTCCATAGTTTTACCCAAACAGAGAGTCATGATCAAAGTAAGTGTTTACATGGACGTGTTTTGGAATAATGATCGGCATAAACCCCCCCACTCGATCGGAATACAAATTGTTTCCAATTGAGCCAAATGGATCAGAGTTTTCTGATCAACATGTTTATATGACGCTTTTTTATTCCGATCAGGCCTTTATTCTGATTATTTGTGCCCATGTAAACGTAGCAGTTTGCAAAGTAAAAATTTACTGTCCTCTGTATCTTTGTCTCATTCCCTTTTGCAAGAGTTGGCGACAAAAAGGCCTACTTTTTTTTTTACTTTAGTACTGTATTTAGAGACATTTGCAGTTTCTAAAATCATAAATGGCAAGTGCTCCAGTCCATAAAGTAACCTTTCTTAGCAGCTGCTTATGCAGAGTTTGGCCAAAAATAGCTCATCCCAAACCCTCAACTTGCAGCGATACTGTAAACCACAGATTCATGCACACAGAGGGGTTGAAAATATCTTTCCAGCTTATATCCTCAGAGACATCTCTTGTTCCTGTGTGTCCTGTGGATGAGATAAGGTTTGAACTGGGCGGACCCTGGTCTAACTCAGGGTCACTGCACAGTCTCACAAGGTGAGCAACTGGCATTAAAGCCTCTGCTAACGACTTATTGACTGTGTGGCTCTGAGCATGCTCCATCCAGAGGGCTTCAAAGGTAGAGCTGGCAACGCTGTGATGTGTTGTTCGATGGGACAAGACTGTTTGAAGTCAACTCTGCCTTGTCTTGCACTTCGACACTGTGGAGCTAAGAGTAAAAATAGAAAGGGCAAGAAAACACAAGCCTGTGAAGTTGTACAGAAACCTTTGAGCTGCACATCCTGTCATAGAGAGGGTGTATAGGAGAAATTCTCTGTCAAAAAAGCTATATGCTGTGAGCCACATATATATTTAACCTTGTACTGTGCTCTGTGTGTCTCTTTTTTTCAGAGTTCACTCCACTTCCTGCAGTGTGTTTGTGCGTGCCCATATTTGTGGACCATAGTGTGTGCTTTATAGTACTGCTTTCTTTAAGGAAGCAACCCAACCATAACATATTGAGCCTTTCTGAGGGCATTTCGCTCTCTTGTGCGCCTCCTTTGATGGAAGTGTGTCACAGACTTGAAATGCAGCCTTTTGATGTGGTTGGATGTGAACTGAGGAGGCCACCTGGGTACACTGATAAACATGCGCACACAAACTTGCTAATTATCCACTCCCAGATGTTTAGTTTTGGGATGTGTTGCAACCCTGGCACTGAGGGAGTACATCCATTGGGACGACGTCAACAAAATCAGGTTACATGAATTAGCTTTTTCATTAGCTGGGACCCACTTAGGCTCCCATTTCCTCTCCTGTCTGTGAGGTTTACGCAGAGTATCATCAGGCTCTGGTCAGATGTTTAAGAAGTTTAAGGCAGGAATATGATAAGCGAAAAAGAAATGTTGGTTTAGGTCAGGAAAAGGCCAAGATCATAAAAAAGAGCAGGACAGACTGAAAGCTGGTCATCATACCTGATATCAAGTCAATCCAAAATAAGCTTTTAATACAATTAGCTTGTATTGTACTCTTTCAGGGACCCTGTTTGCCAATCTTCAAAATCCTTGGTGATTTGTTTGCTGATGGTTGACTCTTTGAAACAAAATGTCAATATGTTTGGGCCTTGAGTTACAAATGCACCATTTATCGTAGAATTGTTGTCTCAGTTTATAAGCAGGTATTTGATTAGATAGATGGATCAAAAGCTACATTTCCATTGGCGGGTTCCAGGGTTTCTTTACAAAGTAGGCTTTCACTATTTGCACCCTGAAGAGTGTTTTCCTTCTTACAACTGAGACCTGATCTCATGTGACAGCTTTTCTTAGACACAGGTAAGGCTCCAAGGAAAAAAGGTTAGGAACCACAGGTCTAGATGTCCTAAAATTTGCCCTTCTTTTGCAGCTAGAAAACCTCTCTCGTTTATTGTGTTTGAGGATATCAGTGATTCTCCTCTTTAGGTCAGAAAATAAAAAAAAATAAAAAACTTTCCTCTTTTGCCTCACCCTGGTTGGGGTGTGGCAGGGTTAAGGAAAGATCAGAAGACTGTATTTACTAAGGACAACTTGGTTCCGCCTTCCGTCATTATACAAATTTAAAGCCAAATCGCTCTCAGCATTTCTGGGATTTTTTAACTTCTTGGAACAACCACTTGTGTAGCAGCATTGTACGCATTCAGCGAGAGAGTCGCCTAAGAATCATTGCGATGACCCTCAGCTCAAACAGCATATCCCCCGGGTGAGCTACACAATTTTCGTACGCCCATAGGCTGTATCAAGTGTCAATCATCGAAAACATGAACCCCCTAACAACTTTTAAAAATGGAGCTGCACAGAAAAAAAGAGGACTTGAGCACAAACCAGTCTTACAGTAACTACATGTCAACATCACAAGCAGGGGAGAGAAAAATTTATATTCTGTTTAATCATTTCTAAAGTTTGTCCATAGCTCCATAAGGATTGCTGGAGGAGGCGGGATTTATGACTAATGCTGCAGCCCGTCACCAGAGGGTGCTGTTCTTATGGTGGCTTCACCCACCAAGGAGGCAGACGGCGTCCATTCTATATACAGCTTATGGTTCAAACTGAACCAAGTTTAACAACTAGGACAAATCGGCACTTACAGCCCGTCGTAAAAGGGTGGGATGTAATTCCTGTGGCTTCATATTTTTCCTAAGTTCTTCTTCTTCTTCTTCTTCTTCACTCAGATCACTTCTGTGCATACCTCGGCGATAATAGCACAATATATTAGCAGCACAATATAATAGCAACCATAAAGGTGGTATATTAGCTTCACTTTTCACAGTGGGAGGAGATGAGCACAAGATATCTACTAATTTGGCTTTTAAAAAAAAGTCCTTGTGAATAAATTACAGTACACAACTTCTTAACAGTGTCTGACTGGTACCAGCAGTTGTCTGAAATATAACAGATGGCTGTAATGATGACACAGTTGCGTGTAGTTAACACTTGCTGGGGCATGTAAAACAACAAGGTTTGTGGATGTTGATTTAATCTGTTAGCTGTGAGTGTTTTTCTCTCTTGGTAGGAGCAGAATCCTTGAAATACAGCCATGTCTCAAACTTTAACTTGTTTCTCTCTCCAAACACTTCAAATACAGTGTGATGGAAGCTCAAAGAGGAGAGTTTTGTGGGGATTTCACCTCTGAAGGCCTCCTGAGTAAGACACCCCATCACTTCTGCTTTAGCTGTCCACTTTAGATATAGATCGACATTCCCCGTGTCAGGGACAAGCACCTGAGCCCATGGTGGAGACAAAGATGTCAACGCTTCCTCACTCTTCCCTTTTCTCTGTCTGTGTCTCTCACTCTGTCACTGTCTGTCCCTCTGTAAGTTCCATGTGCTTCCAGAGTGTGCTGATATTGACAGCTTGTTTTCCTCACAAAGTGCTGAATTTTCAAGAGACTGTCGCTTCCCATTTGCTATTTAATATTTCAGTGTGTCGTGTTTCTGAGTGTTGTTGCAACAGGGATTGAGGCGTCTGTGACTTGCATTAAAGGAGTTTGTTTGCTGTATGTGGAGGCTGAAGTGAAAAGTTTGAATAAAAATTTAGTTTATTTTGGAAAACTCTGTATTTTATTCCTCTGGAAATATATCTTATTATTACTGAAATTCAAGCTAGCAGTTTTAGGGTTGGCAGCACGCATGGTGTTTCAGCCCCGCCCCTCTGAGTGAACCTGATATCTTCATGAAGCTTCAGACAATCAAATTTGTGATTTTTGTAATAAGTTTTATTTTAATCAGAGGTACTCAAGTGTAGGCTCCTGAAATGTGGTGAGCAGACAGTGTGGCGAGACTTAAAGCCAAGGTTTGTGGCTGGGAGTTGAACCAGCTACCCCTGCGACAAAGACTGCATTTGGATAAAGGCACCGAAAGTACACATTTGGCAGCTTGCAAGAAGTGGTGCTAAAAGAGTAAGGCCATGGGCAGTTTGGCTAGCGGTCACATAAGCTGACACCTAGGTCTATGAAGCGTGCAATCCCGGTTCAGTTCCAGTGAGGGGTGGACTGGGTTGGTAATAAGGGCTGGGTGTTGGACTCCACCCCAGGTTGCTCTGTCCACATGAACCATTTACTGTTCTCTTTTAGCTCTACATTTTTACATTTAGTTAAAACAGTTGCCACCATGGTATAATAACTCAAATGTTCCTTCATCTGTTTCGATATTGCACTCCAGAGAAATATACCAATTAAGAGTAAGTACAACACAAGCAAAGATCTAGGGAGAAGAAAACAATATGAGTAAGTGCCACAAACTGCTATAAAGTGCAACTTTACAATGCGCTTTTTTGTTATACTGTATCATCCTCATCATCACCTTATCAACTAAAACAAACCATCAGTCATGTAAAGTCACAATGACACAGTAATCATCATCATCCTTTGTGGTGGCAGAGTACACCATGCAAAAGTCTTTCACTGGTACAGTGGCCAGGAGGAAAGACCTGCTTATAGGCCAGCAGGTAGGTAGGTAGGTGCAGCTTTGTAAAAAAGTTAGGTTTTATATTTGATGTGTGCTGCTACTGGAAGCCGGTGAAGAGAGATGAACAGTAAAGCGACACGTGCCGTTTTGGGTTTGTTGAAAACCAGATGGGTTGCTGCGTTCTGGGTCATCTGCAGAGGTTTGTCTGTGCGTGACAGGAGGCCTGCCAGTAAGGAGTTGCATGGCGTGACTATATTCTGAATCCCCAAAAAGAGGACACTACTGAGCGGGTCAGAGTCACAGATTTGTCTGTAGTAAATTTTTAGGGTTTTTCGGGTCGGGTTAAGTTTTTTTCTATGCACTTCTAAGCCATTTAGTCCACACTACACAAACTCAAAACTTCCATACACAACGCTGGACATTTGAAGGATTTTGCCTACTCCTCAAGATAGGCCAGACTAAAAAGGACATGTCCAGGTAAAAGAGGACATATGGTCACCCTAGAGTTGCAGTAGTCGATGCAAGCCATTGTTTGACAGTTTCCACTTTAAGCAAAAGTCCTTTTACTCCAGCTAGTTAAGAGTCACCTCATGGCTATGAAATTCCAAGAATAACCTTAAAAGAGTGAAGCTAAAACTGGTAGAAAAGTAAGCTTCCTAGCTTGCGGACAATGCATACCTGAAGTATTAGCAAATACCATTGTTGTTGTGTTTTAGTTCAAGAACAAGAAATTATGTAACTTTAAGCCAAAATAACTGAGTAGTCTGACTTGGATGTTTGATTGTATTCACAGGGTGCACACTTTAAACATAAGTGCTCCTCAAATATTTTTTGTGTGTGTTTGGGATGTTGACAGGAAGGATAAAAAACTTTTACACTTTTACTTAAAAAAGTAACTTTGTGTGAATTAGCAGAACTGGTTTCATCATTTCTAAATAAGTCACAACTCACACATTCATAATAAAGTCAGGCGGGAAAATACTGTTTATCTGAAGCGCTGCTCTTCTTCTCCTGGGGGCCTTTGTGGTTTCGAAATCCTTGCTTGCTGTTAAAGCATGAGTAGGGTTTTTGCCTGCCCTCCCTGAGAGAGCACTGGAGTAATAGCAGCTGCTCAGTCCTGATTAGAGCCACTGTCCTCACAGACCCAGGCCCACACATCTCTGTCCTACTTTTCTTCCTCTCCTCCTCCTTCTCCTGATCTTTCTCTACGCCTAGTTCGCCACCAACTCCTAAAGTCATCCTCCAAGCTGCTGCTTAAGAGTCACAAATTCACACTGCATATCATTTTTTTCTTGTTGATCCCGAGTCCTTTTTTCTCAGACCCCTGTGGGCTGTGAATCAACCCATAACTTCTTATCCTATAAGAAAATCTGTGGCATTTTAAGCTGGCATGAGGAATTTAACATGGATCCTCACGTACATGTACACATGCCAGCATATGGAAAATCCAAGGACAGACATTTCCTTTCCAAACAACTCGCCTACGTGTCTCTAGATTCCTCATATAAAATACACCCTCAGCAGGCAAGAGACAGTGTTTGGTGTCAGGTGCATTCTGGTTTAATTAGTCTGAGTATCATCCTGCAGCGTCTCTCAGGGCGTTGGTTGCATGAAGGGAAAACATGCAGAGAGCTGAAGAATCTAAATTCATATGATATGATGCAATGCCAGACACAGACTGACTATCTCGTGACAATGTTTCAGCTTTTTATTTATCTGTTATAGAAGCCTTAAGGTTATACTAAGTCAGTAAACACCCTAAGGGATGTTCAGACATGACTCATTTTAGCAGAAACTTAAATTCAAAGTATTAAAAGGTTAAAAAAAACAATCAATCAAAATCAACCCTTTTACAGTTAATGTATCACAGTTGGTTTTCTGACTTTCTGTGTCAGAGGCTAACACACTTTATTTGCTGTTCTGCAGAAACTGATCATTTTAAAGTTTGGCCGATAGCTAATGCCAGGATCACAGCAAGATAAGCTTCTTGAACTGGATATTTTTTGATGAAGCTTTTTTTTGTTTTTTTGTTTGTTTGTTTGTTTTTTGCAAATCTATGAAAGCTGACTTCTGCCCAACACTAATTGATAATAGAAACTTAGCATTAATGAAATACATTTCAGTTGTTAATTCAGTATTATTAAATAAAAAGACAAAATAGCGAGGTGAAAAAGTCAACAGTCTGAGTTAAAGTGATGTAATTTTGACAAAAACGTTAGTATTATGACAGGAAGTCAAAGTTATGAGAAAATAATAGAATAAACTTTAGGATAATATATCTAAATTATAAGATAGTCAAAACTATAAGAAGAAATGTCATTATTATGATGAGCGATAGTAGATTTAAATTATGGCATTAGAAGCCAAAATGATGAAAACGCCATCAGCAATTCAGGAAACTATGCCTAAATTTCAGCAAAAGCAGTCAAATTTAAGAAAAAAAAAGTCAACATAAGGAAAAGAAAGATAAAATTTTGGCATCAGGAGTCAAAATTCCAAAATAGAATCAACATCACAGAGAAAATGTCAGAATTATGATATCAGAAGCCAAAGTTACGAGAAATAAGTCAACATAATCAGGCCAAAGGTTTGGAAGCAAGATCAGATTTGTACAAAAAAGATAATAGTTTTATGTATATAATTTGCAACACAATAAACATGACTATTGTGTAAAGAGGAACTTATTAGAAGACATTTTAACTATAATTATTAGGTATTTGAGTTATTGTTGCTTAGACTTTGCTTTCTTTAAAGTTAACTCCTCTGGCTTTAACAACAGCTTGGCATATACCAGGCATTTGTTCCACACGTTTTTAAGGTCTGTTCCAGGGATTGCATTCCAAGCTTTCTTAAGTTCATCAAAAAAAGACTGCTGATTCGGGGGACGAGTTTTTCTGACTGATCGATCCAATTCATCCCGCACAAGCTCTATTGGAGAAAGGTCTGGAGACTGAGGGGGCCAAACCATCTTTTGAAGAACACCTTCCTCTTCTTTTTTGTCTAGGTAACCCTGACAGAGCTTGGCAGAGTGCTTAGGGTCATTGTCTTGCTGCAAAACAAACTGAGCCACAAGTCTGAGTCCAGATGGAACAGCATGGTGCTGGAGGATGGAGTGATACTGTTCCTTCTTCATGATACTCTTAACTTCAAATAAATCTCCTACTTCATCACCTGCAAAACATCCCCATACCATGGAACTACCACCTCCATGCTGAATTGTGGGTGTAACACATGGTGCTTTCAGATGTTCACAAGTTTGTCTGCGGACATAGACTCTGCGTTTTGAACCAAACAGTGCAAACTTGTTTCTAGTCATCATAAGTCCAATTTTTGTGAGCTTTTGCCCACTCATATCTCTTTTTCTTGTTCTGTGGATGAAGTAGTGTGTTTTTTTGCAGATACACAACCCTTCAGACCAGCCTTTCTCAAACGTCATTTCACGTATACCAGAGATATGGGTTTCGACCTTGTCATGTTGATTTCCTCCCTTATTTTTGGTGCTGTCTTTCTCCGATCTCACTTACTGTTGACAATTCTATGTTTATCCTCTGCTTTTGTAGTAACTCTCTTTCGTCCAGGTCTTTTTCTATCATCATAACTTCCAGGTTCCTCTAGTCTCTTCAGAGTGTAGTGGACTCCTTTGTTAAACACCTTAAGGCATTTTGCAGTTTCTCTTTCTGTGTATCCTTCTTTCCTCAATGTACAAACCTGTACTTTTGTTTCTTTACTCAGTTGCTTCTTTCTAGCCATTTTTGCGGTAGTTTGAACGCAGTTGAGATTCATTAGGATTTTTGTATGCAGACTCTCAAAAGCCAAAAAGTTGAAGTGAATAATCCAACTGTGATTTGTTTTTTTGCTTTTGCACTGAAGTTGTGACTCTTGCAAATGTTTTCAACCCTAAAACTAAGCCCTTATTATTTTTTGCTGACATATATTTAGCAATGGTCTGTTAACATTAATGTATATCTAAAGGTAAATGGAGTAAAATGTATATATACAGTGCATCCAGAAAGTATTCATACCACTTCACTTTTTCCACATTTTGTTATGTTACAGCCTTATTCCAAAATGGATTAAATTCCTTTTTTCCCTCAAAAATTCTACACAAAATACCCCGTAATGACAAAGCGAAAAACTTTTTTTAGAACATTTTGCACATTTTTTAAAAATAAGACACTCAAATGTTGCGTAAACATAAGTATTCACACCCTTTGCTATAAAACTCAAAATTGAGCTCAGGTGCATCCTGTTTCCACTGATCAGCCTTGAAATGTTCCTCCAACTTGATTGCAGTCCACCTGTGGCAAATTCAGCTGATTGGACATGATTTGGAAAGCCACACCTGTCTATATGAGATCCCACAGCTGACAGAGCACGTCAAAGCACAAACCAAGCCATGAAATCAAAAGAATTGTCTGTAGACCTCAGAAACAGGGTTGTATCGGCGCACAGATCTGGGGGAGGTTACAGAATAATATCTGCTGCATTGAAGATCCCAAAAAGCACAGTGGTCTCCATCATTAAGAAATGGAAGAAGTTTGGAACCACCAGGAGTCTTCCTAGAGCTGGCCGCCCAGCCAAAATGAGCAAGCGGGGGAGAAGGTCCTTGGTCAGGGAGGTGACCAAGAACCCGATGGTCACTCTGACAGAGCTCCAGCGTTCCTCTGAGGAGATGGGAGAACCCCACAGAAGGACCACCATCTCTGCAGCACTCCACCAGGCATTTATGGTAGAGTGGCCAGACAGAAGCCACTCCTCAGTAAAAAGCACATGACAGCCTGCTTGGACTTTGCTAGAAGGCACCTGAAGGACTCACAGACCAGGAGAAACAAAATTCTCTGGTCTGATGAAACGAAGATCGAACTCTTTGGCCTGAATGCCAAGCGTCATGTCTGGAGGAAACCAGGCACCGCTCACAACCTTGCCAATACTATCCCTACAGTGAAGCATGGTGGTGGCAGCATCATACGGTGGGGATGATCATACTGAGTGGCCCAACCAGAGCCCAGACTTGAACCCGCTTGAACATCTTTGGAAAGACCTGAAAGTAGCTGTGCACCGACGCTGTCCATCCAACCTCACTGAGCTTGAGGGGATGTGCAAGGAAGAATGGGAGAAACTCCCCAAATCCAGGTGTGCCAAGCTTGTTTCATCATACACAAGAAGACTGGAGGCTGTAATCGCTACCAAAGGTGCTTCAACCAAGTACTGAGTAAAGGGTGTGAATACTTATGTATATGCAACAATTGAGTGTTCTTATTTTTAATAAATTTGCAAAATGTTCTAAAAAAGTTTTTTGCTTTGTCATTATGGGGTATTTTGTGTAGAATTTTTGAGGGAAAAAGGGAATTTAATCCATTTTGGAATAAGGCTGTAACATAACAAAATGTGGAAAAAGTGAAGTGGTATGAATACTTTCCGGATGCACTGTATATATATATTATTACTGTCAGAAATGGACATCCATACAAAACACATCATAAGCCATTTGAAAACTCTGTCCTGAGCTTTCACACTATTTCATGAATCACCATCACATACCCTTAAGCATTTTGCTGATTCCAGTTAATGTCAGGCTTAATGTATTCAAAGAGGGCTGCATTTAGTCTGAGAGAGGAACAGAGGTCTTGGGGATCAAATTGTAGTTTTGGGTCCCCTTATGCTGCCACATTTCTCTGCATTTTGCTGTCTTCCTTGACAAACTGATGAGCACAGTGGCTGCAGGAGCTCAGATTACAGCAGGGTCAGATTGAGTTTAGCAGTTGCATGTGGAATGCTTTTTATGAAAAATTTAAAACCATATTTTTTTCTCTTTTTTTTAAGTGAGTCCTCTGCAATTTAAGTGAAAATCAATACTGACACTCAGACCTCTGTAATTTGGTGCAGTTAATTTGAATAGTTTCACTTTCAGCTGAGACAGACGAGGCCAGACAAATCATGAGTAGGTTCACTTGATTGAAAAAGGATGAAATTCATGCATGATAAAAAGAAGAGAAAAGCTTATTTAGAAAACAAAAATTGAAGAAATCATAGGAGCGACAGAGGATGATCAAAGTGAGCAGGGAGGAGGAACAAGAGAAGCTTCCTGTGGTTTCCCGCGGGCTGGGTATGAGCAGGTTGTTCAGCCTGAAGTTGGACATGCTCAGGGGTTTTGTGAATGAAATGGACGCCTTGGCAGCGTGCCCGTACATTACACAGCTAGATTTTCTCCTGTCTTCCTTCCCAGCCGTCCTCCCCTGCCCTCTCTCCTTCCTATTCATCAGGAGGCTTCCCAGACAGCAACATGTTGGAGTCCAGTTACCATCACTTAGCAACTCCCCTGAGTCAACAGCTCTCTCTGATGCTCTTTTACTCTCCCTCACTGCCTTTCTCTTTGTCTTAGTACAGCTCAGACAAGCTTAACTTAGGTACAGTTTGCTGAAGCAGTGTACCACATGTTATTTTGCATGTTGAATGTTTTCCTAGTGCAGTTTTTTTGTTTTTCCTAGTGCAGACAAGCTTAACTTAGGTACAGTTTGCTGAAGCAGTGTACCACATGTTATTTTGCATGTTGAATGTTTTCCTAGTGCAGTTTTTTTGTTGTATTTGGGGCTACAAAAATAGAAAATCAATTTCTTCTAACGTGCACCGTCTCACTCTGACCATTGCTTACAGCTTCATCCACTTACTCAGCCCACATTTACAGGCAAACAAGCTCTCAAACAAACACTCGTAACCTTATTTAAACTCTTCTCCAAATAACCACAGACCATCTCTTTCTCCCTGCTGCTCTCTCTCTCTCTCCTTCTTGCTCTGTCCACCTGCTGAACTTTAAGTGCTCTGTAGCGGTAATAGCCGATCTGTGTTTCCCTCTGTCACATGACAAGTGGAACAAGCTGTAATGGAGAGACACACCGAACCATTCAATGGTACGTGCACCAGACTATTTTTGACTCCAAGAAATGTATGAATACAAATTTTTGACTTTCAATTAATCCTCGCTTATGATTGGTCAGGAGTGATTTGAGGATATTCTTAAACAAACAGCCAAAAACAAAAGGCAGAAGACTGTGCACAAAGGTGGACGGTACACAGAAAGTGAAGCCAAAACATTTGAGTTCCCCGACTGACTGACTGACTGAAGAATGAGTCATAAAGCTCACCTCCTCCTTGTTAACACATGGGACATGAGTCAGATTATGAAATCAAAATACACTTCAAGTTTTCTTTTCTAAAACATGCTTTCTGATGTTAGTTTTTATGATACTTATTTAACTGCAAGGATTCTTTTTTTTTTTAAGTTTGCCATTTATTTACTTTTCTGATGTCAAAAAGAAGGAATGTGATGCCACAATGAACTGCTCTGTTGGCAAATTTGGCTCCTAGTTGTAACTGGATGAGCAGAAGGGAGGAGGAACAGCCAACTTTTCATAACACAAGGATTAACACACTGTAAGGCGCTGTACCCACCTGAGGGATCTTTGATGTTTCAGCCCTTATCCCTAATGTGCTTTTTGGTCAGCAGACGGGTTTGATGTCAGTTTTATGGCTCCACCAGCCAGATTGCTTCTTGCTTCATTGGCTGGAATCTTTTAATCACCTTGCTCTTGATAAGTGCTACAACTTGTTCAAGCAAAAGGTTTCAAATCCACCCTCCACAGTGACTGTGGAGAGTCCCAGGCCTCGACATGGTGCCATTTTTCATGCTGCATCATACTGGCTCAGCTTAAAGCTCCTATGAGGAGTTTTTTGACATTTATAAAATAGACTAAAAGTTAATACTTCATCTCGCTGATTTCCTTTTAAGAGTCGATATTTTACTGTCGTATATATAGCTATCTTTACATAACCGGACTCTGTCACATATCCATGGTTTAGGATATACCCTAGCGATTGTGTTTGAAAAGAATTTTGTTTTCATTACAGGCCAAGAGCACTAGATCATACAACTTGTGCCCCAATTTTTCAATTTTGTTTTGAAATTAGGGAAATTAGATCTAACACCCTGTGAATCTCATTTATTTTAAGACTGATGTACTTCTGTAAATTTGATTTGTTTGCTTTGTAGAGGATGATTTTGCTGTCTTTAAAGGACAGCAAAAAGAGGAGTATGAAACAAGTCCAAATGTAATGACTCCCAGTGACAAAAGACTGTCTATAGCTACAGCCTCTTCTCTTCAAATTATGCTGATTGGTACTTTATCCGAACAGGGAGATGTGCATCAACCTTAGCTTTTAAAGACAGATCTCCCCTCTAATGACAGACTTTAAATCTGGCCAATCCATCTACTTTGCAAGGTTATCTTAATATCTTCATAATATGAACATCATAATCAGGTATCTCAAATACAACAGCTTTGAATGGAGTTGTTGCTCCTGCAATTCATCACATTTCAAATTGTATCTGTCAGAGTATTTCTGACATCCTGAGGAGAGTGCACTCTTTTTTTACACAATCCCATCAAAATAAACACACCCCACTGTCAGATTGTCTATACATGTGAGATACTTCACTATTTTCACTTCCTTTTTTCCCAGAGGCACGACAGTACATCATATCCCAGCCCTTTCCTCTTTCACCCCGAGGCACATACAAGGAGATATAGCAGCTATCATACACACGCTGCTTTTATTGATAGGACAGGCTCTCCTGCATGAGGAATGTCTGCGTCTGACCTAACAGCCAATCATTTTCTCCCAGCTCTGATGAGGTGGAGAGGGGGGGCTGGATCGGGTGTCCAAAGGGGGTCTTTGCCCTGTCAGCATCCGATCCTCATTGCACAGATTCATGGAAGAAAAGGAAGAGATCCCAGGATACCTCTATCGATCTGATCTCCTCCCATCCCCCATGTCTCTTCTTTTCCCTCCACTATCTTCCATCTAACCATCCCCCAGCCTGGAAAGGTGGAGCAGGAGATCTCATCCTGACTACATGTGTTGTGTCTGCTGCTCAGCGTGTGTGTGACTCTGTGTGACTGTGTGACTGTGTGACTGTGTGTGTGTGCGTATTTTTCAGAGCTGGAAAAGCTGACACCATGAATCCAGGCGACTGTCTCGAAGGATTTATATCACATTGTGCTAGCTGGTGTTTGGGTGATGAAAGAAAGCTGTTTGTGGGGATGAAAATGTTGAAACGGACCAAAAAGAGAGAGAGAGAGAGTGCATGTGTGCATGTACCTCAAGGAAACTATGATGACTCTTAATTTTTTTCCCCCTTATTGTCAGTAACTTTATCTCACTGAGTCTGCTGTGCAGTCCAGACTGCACCGCTGCCTGTCTGTGACCTTAAAGTACCCTGCATAGCTACAGCACCTCAGTTCAGTTTTTATGGTCGCCACTTAATGTGCTTTCTCTCCCTCTCGCTCTCTTTCTCTCTGCCTGCTTCTTTCTCTTCTTCACTGCGCCTGCCAGGCTGATATTTTGATCTGTCACAACAGGTTTTGCTCAGCGGGCCTGTCAGAGACTAACAGTTTGGGGCTCACACATATGCTTTGTGTCATCAGATCCCTTCAGGTTGGCATGAGGCTCAGGGCTTTCCCTCAGTGACACTGTCTGATGGTGTGAAGTGCGGTATATGAATGTGATTGTGTGTGTTCTTGCATCTGTCTGTGTCAGGGTTGTTACTTAAGTGATCGAGATGTACGTCTGCGAGTGTTGATGCTTTAGGAAAAGACGTGCTCTTCCCAGCTACAGTCCAATTTAGATGGTTTGTATATTTTGAATAAATGTGTTTGTGTGTGTTTTAGAGTGATGGAATACAATATGTCACCACTCGAGTCGTGCCTAGCTCCAGGTATCAACATTTTATGGAGAACATGTTATTGTAAACATGTCCTTTTCAATTTGACCCACCATGTCCTGACGTAAGGACCCCTGAAATGCTGCAAACCAACAGACTTTTTTACTCTGATGCTATTGCCGACTGTCTGTCAAGTCCTTCATTTGCTGATCACTAAAAACCAACAAAGACCAAGCATTGCGACAGTAAACGGAATAGGACTGTAGTGATCTCCATACATAATGAAAGACTGGACAAATGATCCCACAGAAAACACACTCAGTGAGCATGTAGGTCCCTTATTTTAACTAATAATCCAACATTCATGATATGTCTGTAACAATCAAACTCTGTTTGGATAGCATAAATATATTGTTAAAGTTTGTAAGGTGCTGACTACAGAGATAAACATGTTTAGATTTTCGTTCTCACAGTGTTTTCCAGGAAACCTTTTTCGATTTTGATTTTTGAGTTTATTTGTGGAGAATTGGCACAAAGCAGCTCTGCAGCATGACGGCTGGTAGTTTGTTTCCCCCCTTGGTGCAAACACAATGTGAAATTTTCTAGTTTGCTGACTGTATTTATTGCCTGGACTGCAGGATCTTTTGCTCCTTTTTTGGTCTATCTTTATTTTGGTTTAAGCCTAGTATCTCCACAAACTGCTCTCCCATATTGGGGTTTCAAGTTTCCTATTTTTGTATTGTACATGTTAACGTCATACGGTGTTCATGTTATCAGCTGATCTCAGAAACTTTAAGCTCTGGTCCCAGTTCAGAAAAAACAAATTTAGCAAAATTTGCCCCTGTCTACAACCCCCCCAAAATGAGAAACTTCTATCCTCTCCCTCTCTTGCTTGTTCCACCTTTCAGAAAATGTCTGCACAAACGGGCTGATTGAAAGTATCGCCTTTCATGACGTCATTGACAGCGATAACTCCTCCCCTCCAGGCTGGTGACCCTTCCCAAAATGTTTGTTCTGCTCTCCAAAAATTTCCACTCAGACACTATTTTTCTCCCTCACAAACGCTGGTTCGAAACGGGCTAGTAGGCTAGGCTCGGCTAGTAGTTGGGGTTAGTAACAGTCCTCTGACGACAAATCTTTTTCAGAAGACTGCAAGAACATGGTCACGAGAGATAACTACACTTACAGTATTGTGCATTCACCAAAAGAGCTCCAAGTAATGAGAAGACAGCAGAGATATAACCGTTGGCCAGAGCTAATATTACCTAGCTACATGTAAGTCACTGTGTACCAACACACTAATAAAGTAAAAAGAAAAATATGGAGACACATAATATTTGTAACTAACCATTCAGAAACATCCTGCTGCAGCCGCAGAATTGGAATTTCTTGGCACTAGCATTCTGGGTTGGCACTAGAACTCTGTGTTAACATTAGCACATGGAACCGTAGCGCAACCCATGCCCCCTCTTCCAGAACGACAGGGAGGGGCGTGGCTTGCACTGAAGGAGGCGTGGACTGGAACAGCAAACAGAAACAGCATGTTCTCGGTTTTCAAGCTGGCTGAAGTCCAGGAAAAAACTGTGTTTTTAGACAAAAACCTTCAAATGGACTGTTCTGGGACCTCTGAGACCTATGTGAACCTGCTGAAAAGGAGCAAAATGTGGTCCCTCAAAAGAACTAGGCCATGTAGACGCCTTGCCCTTGTTTCTGACAGGTAAGACAATTATCTGAGCGCTAATTTGATTATCTAACAAACATGTCAACAAAAGCATCTCACCAATGGAACAAACATACAGTGAGTTTTGTCTTTGGGTGATTAAAGAATTGAATATAATTGGAAGTTTAGATGGAAGAAAACACTAAAATACAGAGTTTAAAGTGTAAATGCCACAACTGGTCAAAGGTAGCATCTGGCTTCTAATCAGGATCCCCAAGTCTAAACACACTCATTGTACAATGGCTGCTGATGGGTTACAGGATTGTACCACAGCTGATGCATTTTGCTAAACACACAGACTGTTTTTCTGCATTCAGCCAGAGCTTGCTAAATGATGGAGGACAATCATGCCCATACTATAAAAAGAAATCAAAGCACCAAAATCTGACCCCATGAGTGCAGATTTGCCTTTTTAAAAAAAGGATCTGTTAATGGAGATCTGCCCACAGGCCATCCATTAAATAGGTCTGCTACACGTTCATCCTCAAGCCTTTTCTAAGTGTGTTTGTGTCCCTTTAAGCTTTGGCAGCAGCAGCAGTGTCACTTATGATGGATGAGGTGACATATACTGCATGTCAATAATGAGCTAGCTCGCTTTCACTCTCATATATTCTCACTTCGCTCTCAGAAAGGAGCTCCTATCTTTCAAATTAGCGCGCTCTGCCACTAATCTTCCTCTCCAGTCTGTGAAAATAGGCCACTTTTCAGTCTACTGTGTGTGGGAGCTCTCTGCGTGTTCCCCAGGGTAAATCCCTAAAGAGGAAGATTAATATATCAATGGATGACTTGATCGTAGTCAAACATACACATGTGCTTGAATGTGTGTGAGTGTGAGTCTGTGAGTGAGAGCGTGCACACAGTTCTGGGGAGCCGCCTCCTTTATTTGCATGTCTGGAGTGAACATCTATCATCATCATCAAGGCGCTGCAAAACAGCAAGGCAGGCAGGCGCAGCCGACGCTGCTCTCGAGAGGGAGACAGAACACACTTTCAAACCTTTACCGCAGCGATATCAAACGTTTCCTAAATGCCTTCACCTCAGGGCAAAGGCACACACAGAGATGCAAAAAGACAGATTTTTCTGTAGCTGTATTCTCCCATAATTGACTTTGTCAAACATAAACCTCATCACAAAGACAAGTGTGAGAGCACCTGAAGAAAAACACCCTCAAACATGAAATAATTACAATCTAAGGAGACACAATTCAGCTCCTTTCCATCATATTGTTTCAACACTGATGGTCAGAGTGGCTCGATCCATTTCAGGGGAGCCAGAGGGGATTACTGGGCAGTACCAAACCGGAGAGGGGCTAGCTGAAATGGTACAACCTGATAGATAGAAGAGCAAGAGACAGTGTGTGTGAGCAGAATAGTAAAAAGAGCCCCCGAGACGAGGGGTGGAGGGGGGGTGGTAGAGAGGGAGGAAAGAGAGCTAGAGCGAAAGAGAGAGGAGTATGGTGGAGTGGAGGCACAGAGCCAGAAAATTGCATTGCGTGCTCGGTGATTAGTTTACCTCCTGGGTCTCATTCTGTCTCACTCCCCTCCTCTCACTCCCCAGGTTTCTCCTCCACCTCTAGTAGCCTCCTTTTTCTCGCCTTGTGTCTTTGTCTCGCCACTTTCGTCTCCTTCTTCCACTTCCTCTGTCACTACATCACAATGTCACTTCTCTCTATTCTCTTCTCCTCTTCGCCACTTTCTTGGCGGTTATCGCCACCGCCTCCCCTTTCCATCTCTCCCTCCCTCCCTCCTTCCCCCCCTTCCTCCCTTCTTGTGTGCTGACTTGGCTCTCACTTCCATTTGTGAGTTATCTGCACAGGTTGATAAATGCATAATGCCAACTAACCTGCAGGCAAACCCATCAAATCTTGGGAAAAAAAAGGGACGGGGAAGTTACGGTTTTTCATGTTACATGATGCTTTAAACTCACAGGCACAGAGGAGATTTACTTGGAGAACTTTCAATCAGTCAGCCAGTCAGGGAAGCGTTTAAACCCCATAAGCCAACCCTGCTAATTATAGTCTTAACAGTAATAAACATGAGCTTTGAGTGTCGTGTGCACAGAACAACAGAAGTGCTGACACTGGATAGAAGCCAGCCAGCATCCACACGCTCCTTCTTTTGGTTTGCTGCTCTTTGAAAAAGCAAGTGGGTCAAGCTTTTTCTTCTTAATCCTGACATAATCTGGCCCTTCCTCTATTGAAGAGCAGCCACAAAAACAGTAAAAGGAGGAGGAGGAGGAGGAGGCGAGACGGAGGGCAGACAGAGAGTGATAGACAGACAACGGGAAAAGAAGAGAGAAAAGAGGATTTTACCTCAGGCTGTCAGGGTTTTTCTCTCTAAACAGAAAAAAAACATTTCAAGGTAGCAGAAGGCCACAGAGGAACAAATTGTCTCCGTAATAACCACCTGTCCTCATATTTAAGCTCATTCTGTCATTTTTTCCCACCTTGCAGTCATACAGCTGCATGTTTTTTGTGTGTATGTGCCTCTGAAAAATTTCTATTAAGAGCTGTGAAACCAGCTGTGTGTGCCGTGTGTGAGAGAAGGTAATTTAGAAATATCACCACACCTGACACTTTAACCTTTAAAAAGTCCAAACAACAAATCAAAAAGATATTGCAAGCTGTGTCCTCCAAAAACTCCAATCAAAAAAAATAAAAATCGGGCACAGCATTTGGTAGAACATTAGCGCAGGCTTTTTAAGCTCTAAGATACCTGTTTTTTTTTGTTTTTTTTTTGTATTATTCACTTTGTTGTTATTGTTATTGAAGAAGCAGATTCACACATGTGTTTCAGGATGATTTGCCCCTGACACTGCCAATCTCAAACAGTGTATTGTTGTCAACATGATAATGGACAAAGCAGTAGTGTGATAAAGATCAATAAACTATTATTTTGTTTTTTTTTGTTTTTTGCCCTCAAAGTTAATTAAATAGGTTTGTAATGGTTAACTACGAAAGCAGGGACATTTCTTTAGTCATTGTAACATAATTGGTTTATAGTTTTTTATTTGTCAGTATGTGTTCATGACAGCTCTTCCTGGGGGATTCTAAGAGTGTACTCTTCAGGTTTTTCAATGTGATTGTGCTCTAAGGGTTGAAACAGATTTAATCGTTGTCACCTTCATTAAAGGGATATTCCAGCATAAATTTAAGTTACGGTCAAACACACCGTAACACTGAGTTAGACACCCCCTCCAGATATAAATTTTGCCGACTGCTTGCTTCTCTAGTTATACCAACTTCAGCAATGACCACACAATAACAACACACCGCAGTCTACACCACTCTCCTCCAGCAGCCACTGGTTTGTGGGGGAGCCCTGATGAGTTGATCACTGAGTTTCGCAGCTCAAGGAAGGACATTTATGATCATTACTTCATGGAAATGCAATCAGACTGAGACACTAAGGCAGAAGAACTACTGCTTCTGCAGTGCAAAATGATTAATATGGTGATTATTACTTCATGGAAATGATCTGCTGCACTCAGTGATCGACTCGTCAGGGCTCCCCCACAAACAAGTAGCTGCTGGAGGAGAGTGGGTGAGTTGTGTTTAGTCTCTTTGCTAAAGAAATCAGGCAAAGCTAAAAAGATGTTTGATGGCTAGTACTATGGCTGGGAACCTATATGTACTGTTGATCAAGTTAGGTGCTGTTCTGAGCATTATTTGTGACTATAGAGTGGCTTTTTGGTGGAGGTTTGTGTGTAGATCCATAGACCGCTGTGTATTACTATCATGCGGTCGTTACTAAAGTTGGTATAACCAAAGAAGCAAGCAGTCGGCAACATTCAACTCTCGAGGGGGTGTCTAACTCGGTGTTACGGTCTGTTTGACCATAACTTCAATTTATGCCGGAATATCCCTTTAAGCCCAAGTGTGTCCAAACAATGGTCAAAGCATTTTTTTCTTTGGTCCAGGTTACTCAGTACAATGTTTGAGCAAATTCTTCTGCGACCTCCAATTCTTTTATTCATCCTGTTACTGTTGTTCTTCTCTTGTCATTATCCCACCTGCTCAATAATGGCACAATTCCCCATACATTTTTCTCTGGGCTTACACCACCTTCACACATTAATATTATAAGTGGCCTGGCAGGGAAAATTGCAGATCATGTAAGGTCAAAATTTCAGCTGTTTGTGTTCACACATACATCTCACCCTGAAAACTCAAATAGTTTTGTTCATGTGTGAATACATCGCTAGACTAGCAGTTGAACAACAGTGGTTTCAGGTCGATCAATGATAGCAGTATCTGACTATCTGTTCAAGACTGAAAAACAACTTTCGTCTGCTGTCATAGGGAATTCAAGAAAGAAAAAAGTGTTCAGAGGTAGAAAGATGAAGAAAGTTTAAAATGTAGGAAAGTTCTTGAGGTGTTTTACAACCCCAGAGTTTCAGAGTTCAGTCTAAGGTGACTGCAGGTTTGATGTGTACTTTCAGATTCTGTGAATGACGTAGTTTTGACGTGATCTGTTAAATCAAACAAATCAACATAAGTCTGACCTGCTGATGCTCCAATGGATTGATCAGAAGTATTGTGTATGTAGAAGGCACAGCAGCAGCATCACTCCTCTTTAGCACTGATATAGAATCTACACCTCCCTATCTGCTAAAGTCCATTATGGGAGAATGACCCCAAATTACCTCAGATCAGCCTGAATCTCTGGCCGTCATCCATCTAAAGGCAAAAAGGCCTTGATTACATGATTGATGGTCGTCTCTCCCCCTCCTCTCTTTATTTTATCCACTTTTTTCTGCTCTTTTTATCCTCCTCTATCCCTCCTCCCTCGTCAACAATCACCTTACATCCTTTCTTCCTGTCTTCTTTTTTGCCCTCTCTTCTCAGCTTTCCGCCCATCTTAGTGGTGGCACGATGTCACGTGACCACAGTGCAATGAGTTTAGGTACCTGAGGACCGTTGCTAATGGTGACAAATGACTGGCTGTGCAGTAGAGAGAGTACAGCAGAGGAGAGAATAGCTGCTTTACATGCTAGGGGTCAGTGTTTATGCACTGTGCAAGGATTAAGAAAGATATAAGGGCCTATAAACACTGCCACATGAAATATAGGCTAGTATCAGTTTATTGTAATTAATATAATTTATGTACATCTCTACTTTGTTGATTGTCTAAAGCTGGAGTAGTCCTAAGCCACCTGTCCTCTGGGGTATTCTTAAAACTACTTCAGGAGATTGACAAATTTTTACAATTACATTGTTCCAAATAAATGTTTCATGTTTACAATGTGGTAAAAACTAGCATTATGGCATCTTAAATATTCCTTCTCTGGAAACCTGAGAGAAAGAGTTGTTGAACCCTGAGGACCAAAACTCCCATGATACAACATTTTTTTGGTCATTAAATAATACACCTGTGGTTTGTTTTGTTTAAGAGATTCCTTAGGGTTGGAATTACATGCTATATTTTTAATAAACATTTATTCCTTGTTTAGCCAAATTGGAGGTTCAAAATCTAGAATACTGTTAGCTAGGCATAACAACATTACACGATAAAATAAGAGGCCTGGGGTTTTGTTATCACAAAGAAGCTTTCAAGTAATGCAGATGAAAGAAAGACATAAACAAACTAATAAACAAACAAACAAAGAAGAAAGAAAGAAAGAAACAAACAAATACAAAAGGAAGGAAGGAAAACAGAATAAAGAAACAAACAAACAAAGAAGGAAGAAATAAAGAAAAGAGAAAAAAGGAACAAAAAGGAGGAAGAAGGAAATAAGAAAAACATACAAATAAAGAAGAAAGAACAAGAGAAAAAAGAAACAAAGAAAGAAAAAGAGAAAAAAGAAACAAAGAAGGAAAAAAGAAAGAAAAAACATTCAAAGAAGGAAGGAAAAGAAAGAAAGAAAGACAGAAAGAAAGAAAGAAAGAAAGAAAGAAAGAAAGAAAGAAAGAAAGAAAGAAAGAAAGAAAAAAAGAAAGAAAGAAGAGGTTAGAAAAAGAAGAGAAAGTAGGCAAAAAAAAGTATAACCAAAAAAAGGAAAAGAAAAAAGAATGGACGAGAATGGAGAAGGAAAGGAGCAAAAAGAGCTATATGCCTATTGAACAGATTATGCATGTTTTAAGGTTTTTTTTTTTCAATCTGATGTGCCTGTTTGGATTCTTAACCTTCCTGACATGTAAAGCTGACTTTCTTTACTTGAATCCTGTTTCCTGACTTCAGCTCTCTAAAGGCAGATCTGAGTGATCTTCACATAATTTTAGTCAAAAATTCAGCCAATAAACTTTTGGTTAACTTAGACAACAAGTCAGCTGCCAACAAGCTAATGCTGGTTAAAGTAGGGCACCTCTGCCTACAGTAGAACAATTTTAACCGGTGAGTTTGTGCTGATACAAGCGTCAGAAGAGAAATGATTCAGTCATAAATCAACTCAGTCCACATGAAGTGAGGAATTTTTTGAGGGGTTGTAATTACAGAGATAATATTTGGTCAAAATGTCAGAGGTAGTTAGCCCCTACGTACTCCAAGAACTGACAGAGTGGAGCTGAATTGACACAGCATCTCTCGTCTCGGTTTGCTGCTCCCCTTTGCTTTCAGCTTGAATCATGTCAGCCCAGTCTCCATTCAACAATCCAGCAGCTCCCGGTGTAGGAATTGCCCAAAGGCACTGGTCACAGATCGGTGTGTGTTTTTCTGAGAGTATATCTCAGTTGCCCGTGGGACTGGGATCTCAGTTCAGCCAGACTTTTATCTGGGGCTATTCGCTGCATGAGGGGGATAAAGATATCTGATTTAAGACTACTCTGAGAGGGGAAACCCATAATTAGAGCGCTTCAAGTTTTACACTGAAAGACAGAAATCATATTTACATATATTTGCAATGGCAGTTTTCTTTGACATTGTATAATTTGCCTAATAATAAAAAACATCAGCCATGTTCAGCCAGTGCTGTGATTCTTTCAGTCAGCGTTAAGGGTAAAAAGACGGCAGACTTGTGAGTTGGCTTACCAGGGTGTCCTTGAGCAGAAACCTGAATCCCTGATGGTTTCTTTTTATATCTGTCTGGTGCTTCTTAACTCACTACGTCTGAGTAAAAAGATGACTCAATCTTTTGAAAAACCCATGGTACAACTAGAAGTTCCTTTATCCATTCATACTACTACTGATATAATGAGCTGGAGATTTACCTCTTAAAAACTATGAAGAGTTACAGCTTCACACACATGCAGCCTTGATGAGCCGCTCACAGAAGCAAAGAGAGGAAAAATGTTGGGTTTTTTCTGTGTCGTGATTCAAAGATGTTGGTTTACAGAAAAAGATCAATAAAAGCCAATAAAGGTCACAGTGTTTGAATTCTGAGGAAGCAATTTGAGGTTAAGTTCGTGCTAAACTTGACAGCATAGTTTTCATTTCAACCCACATAGAGATATTTATACATGTCCTGACATACTCTCTCTTTACAGCCATGCTTGCTACTGCTGTGAAAAGAAAGAGCTGGGGAGAAGTTTAAATCACTCCATAAATGAAAGACAGATTATCAGTTTTAAGAGACTGAAATTCACTTTAGCCATTTTTAGCCAACATTTTTGACAAGAAATCATGACCAACCAACTGATGTGATCTAACTTAAGGATCAGAGTAGCCTATGTGTAAACTGTACTGTTACTTTTTTAAAATTTTCCAGAGAGCATGTCCAAAAAAAAAAGTTATTCTTTTTCTTATTCTTAAAAAAGAGGTTCAATCAATTTTCACTTTAATCAGCCAAGCTTTCAGCCCTCATCAGATAGCGCATGACCATCAAAACAGAAGAAAAGAGCAAAAAGAAATCTAACATAATTTTATAAACTCAGAATAATAAGGTCAGAAAACACTCAGTAGACTTGCATGTTGTTCAAAAAATGATTCCTGCCTCAGTCTGAAGTGTTGCTATTGAGCCAGGTAATAAACAAAACCTCAACAGATGAAAACAGGATGTATAAGAGATGAAACCTCGCTATCCTACAGACAAACGGTAAAGAGCTGTGATGTGAGAGTTTGCATTATTCGACGTACATACATTTACCTGTTCCTCCCCTTTTTGACAACTGTTCTGATACATAATAGGTCAACCGAGAAACATCCTAATAGTGACAAGCTGAAGGGGACATGTCTAAACTGTAGACTGTATATACTATGGACAACATGGTTCCGCCTTCCGTCATTATACGAATTTGAGGCCGAATTGCTCACAGTATTTCCAGGATTTTCTCCACTTCCTGGAATAAACACTGGAGCAGTAGCATTGTATGCATTCGGTGGAAGAGTCACTGTGATGACGCTCAGCTCAAACAGTGTATCCCCCGGGTGAGCTACACAATCTTCACATGCTCATAGGCTGTATCAAGTGTCAATCATAGAAAACATGAACCCCCTAAAAACTTTTATAAATGGAGCTGTACAGAAAAAAGAGGACTTGAGCACAAACCAGTCTTACAGTAACTACATGTCAACATCACAACCAGGCGGGAGAAAAATGTATATTCTGTGTAATAAATTTCTAAAGTTTGTCCACAGCTCCATAGGGATTGCTGGAGGAGGCGGGATTTATGACCTATACTGCAGTCCGTCACCAGAGGGTGCTGTTCTTGCGGTGGCTTCACCCAGTAAGGAGGCAGACAGCGTCTATTTTATATACAGTCTATGGACATGTCACAAGCTATGGTAAAAGAAGTGGACACAAATCTGGCTATAAGGACAGTAGTCAGTTAAAATGCTATGACTTACATACAGACTGACGCAGAGGCTGAGATTTTTATGGGACATTTACCCCACCAATGATGACAGTCAATGCAGGGAGATTTCTTGGACTGGAAAAGCTGGCATGCCAGTTTTTCTGCATATCAGCACTATCAGACAATATTCAGATTTTGCATCCCTGACAGTGACACAAGTATCCTGATTGATGCTTAGAATCAGGTTCAGGATTCTGGTGTAGCATCCATCAGAGGATCTCTTCAGTGTCCAGCACTCTGTTGCGCACTCACATCCATGTTGGAGAACTCCGCAGGGGAAGTTGGATTCCACACACTGGCCAAACTGTCCAAAGACTTCCACGCAACAGCCTTCCTGACTCTAATGTCCTGCTCTGACAGGCTAAACCCCTACCAAGACATTTAATAGTCACTGACCTCTTTCAGTGCAATCAAGGAAGCCAGAGACCTCAAATGACCCAAACAGTTGAACAATTTTGACAAGAGATACACACACACTGTAAAGTGTTCTGTCAACTTTTGACCAGATTGGTTCATTGTTTGAAAGTTTTTATAGGACTGCAGCTCTTTGAAGATTTAAGTTTCAAGCTGCTGATATGTTACTGAGCTACAAGAGTAAGAGGTGAAGATTAAAAAAAAAACTCCAAAGGGTGGAAACAAATTGAAACAGTAAAGACAGAGAGGAGACATAATGGTCAAAGGCAGTATACCTGCTATAACTGCAACCACACTACTCCCACACCCTTCCCCATGAAATGGAAAAAAGCAACAAAAAAAAAAAAAAGGGGGGGGGGGGGGGGGTCCACAAACAGGGATTAATTTTTCTCTCAGGAGGGGGGTGGAGTGTTATGGAGAGACATAAAAAAGAGAGAAAGAAACAGAGACATAAAGATAAAAAGTAAGAGAGGGAGAGAATTTAAATCTGCATGATGAAGGAGGTTCAAACCTCATTGAGAGTCGATGTGCGGCCCCTCAGAGTGACTCAGGGGGTGACTCACTGCAGCTGGCATTGCCTACACTCACACACACACTTTTCCATATACCCTCAGGCTGTGCGTATGTTATGTGTCCCCTGTGCTTAGCCCTCTACTGGATCCCACCTGTTAATGAGAGATGCATAAGCTCTGCTGTAATAGTTCTGATGATCTTCTTGTGAATCAGCTTATGATGAGATATGAATGCAGTCTGAGGGGCTGAGCCTTCCCACCAGCACGACTTAGAAGACAGATGCTGTTAAACTTGGCTACGAGTGTGTGCGTGCGCTTGTGTCTGTGTGTGTGATCCTTCTTACCACCCACTCAAGGGATTAGTGTAAGGGTGGTCTGATGACTCACTGGTCAATGACTTTAGAGGAGAAAGAGAAACAACACAGCATGGTCTGGAGTTGTTTGCTTGTATTTGAAGTACGTGCCTGAAAACACAAACCCACAAACTGTTTGTGTGAGTGTGTGCCGTCTTTTATATAGAAGTGACACCAATAGCAGACTGTGTCACAGTAACTTTGTACTCTTCACAAAGAGAAGCTGCTCTCAAGAGTAAGACCTCGCTCACTCCACGCAGGTGTACGAATATTGTGATACTGTACAGAGTGAGTCATTTACGAGACATGACCAAAGCTCATAAAAAATGTGCCAAAACTGCTCAGTCTGGTTGTAAAGCATGACTTTATTCTACATGTTGAGTAAATTTAGATCTGGGGCCTCATTTATAAAACCTGGCGTAGGATCCATACTAAAAGTGTACATAAGTCGAAAAGCTGAAAAGTGCGTAGGCCAAAAAAAAATCTGATTCATAAAACCCTGCCTACGCACACCTGCACGCACTTTCCCTTTATAAATCACAGACCAGCCGGAAAGTTGCTCAGCAGGGATTTAATTCATGCCCCGCCCTCTCCACACCCAAAATTCACCATGTATGGTCATGCAAATTACCTCATGAATGTGATTTGCATATAAATAAGCCTGATGGATCCACGGCATTTCACGCTTAACCATGGCATCAGCAAGTCGTAGAAAAAGAAACTTTTCAGAGACCGAGGTGGAGGTTCTTTTTCTCTTAAAAATCAAGAAGAAGTGGTCTGATCTAAAGGTGGAGGCAAAGAAAAAAGTGGCTTTGCATTGTCGGAGCGTGGCGACGACAGGTGAGGATCAGAAAACACAAGCACGTGTGACACTCATGCATGTGTTAAAAAAAAAACTGCTCCGTTATCCACCGCCGCTTATGTGGTGAAAGTTCGTAAACCAAAAAGATTTAGTCATGTTAATCTGAAAACAAATGCATGTCAATAGAATTTGTTTTTTTGCACATTTGTAAATTCAAATTGGCAAACTATCTACACCGCCACAGTGGGGTCTGTGCTTTCTGCAAGTATCACTGCCTGGTACGGCAGCTGCAGCTCTCAGGACAGAAAGGCCCTGCATCGAGTCATCCGTTGTGCTGAACGCATCACCTGGACTGCACTGCCCGGCCTCCAGGACATCTACACCCAGCGGTGCAGGTCCAGGGCAAGACAGATCATCAAACACTCACCATCGTTATTGTACATAGGATGTGTATAGGAGTGGATATTTATCTTATTTCTATTTTTATTTTATCTCTTTCTATAGATTATTTGATTTTCTTATTATGATTATTCTGTTTTTTTGGCACAATCGCAGACGTCACTTTCATTTCACTGCCACTGTACCTGTACATTTAGGTATGTGACAAATAAAACTTGAAACTTGAAACTTGAAACTTGTGCTGCATTGCGCACGACTGTCACTGTATGGCTTTTAATATGCGCGCTTTCCATTCCGTTCCCACCTTGCTCCAATTGTCTCCAAAAAGTGCGTAAGCAAGGTGTGGAGTTTTCTTAAAGTTGCGCACATTCCTACACTAGTTTTTCTTTTATAAATCCCAACTCTTGTGTAAGAAGTGGCGTAAGCACTTCCAAGCCAGGTTTTGTGCATAAGCAAGCTTTATAAATGAGGCCCCAGAGCTTTAAGATGTTACCACCACTTCTAAATGTAACCTCTTTTCCCCGTTAATCTGTCTGCATCAATCGAGACAGTAACAGCACACTATGATCTTTGCAGTCCATCTGTAGGAGATTGTAGTTTTTACTCAGATACATCAGTAAATGAGGTTAAGAGCAGGCAAACTCTCCAAACACTGTGCTGTCTGCCTCCGTGAGTGAAGCCACCATGAGTAAATTTAGATCTGGGGCCTCATTTATAAAACCTGGCTACTCCAGCAATCTCTATGGGGCTGTGGACAAACTTTATAAATGAATTACACAGAATACAGATTTTTCTCCCAACTGGTTGCGATGTTGACGTGGTTACTGTAAGACCGATTTGTGCTAGAGTCCTCTTGAGGGTAAGACACACACATCTTCGTTACTTTTGGGGATTTTTTCAATATACCCTTAGCCTGACTTTGACTCTGAATCAGCACCATAGTTATGGAAGCTGGTGGCAGCTCAGCTGACAGCCCCTTTACAGATACCCTTTATCTGCCAAAGGTAGATACAAACTGAAACAGCTTTATTTAATATTTGATTTTTTTTTCAATCACCTTGTATATTTGTTTTGGAAAGAAAAGACTTTGTGAAGCATCTGGTTTCTTACAGGTTCTTACGGTTTTCAGAGACTCCTCGAACTGGCTGCATTATCAGTCAAATATCAAAACTGTTCATTCTGTTCAGTACAGATTTGTCCCTGTTGTTGGATTTTCAGTACACCTTTCTCTCATTGCTTCTCATGGTTGGATCTAAAAATGTCCATTCATGCAAGAAGACCAAATTTTGAATGTGAATTCATGTGCGAGTGTAATTGTGTGTGTGTTTGTGTGTGTGTGTGTGTGTGTGTGTGTGTGTGTGTGTGTGTGTGTGTGTGTGTGTGTTTGTGTGTGTGTGTGTGTGGTGTTAATGGTCGCCTATGTCTCGACAGCAGTGGCAGACGTCTGAGCTTGGAACACAACCCAGGCACAGCGTTGAGCTGTTAGACCGTGCGTACGCTGCCTAACGAGCCATGAGCGATTGCTATGATCTCGCCACAAATAATTCATGAGGAGTCCTGTAGAGGAGCTATGGAGCTAAAAGGGGAGGAGAGGAGGGGGGAGAGGAAGCGAAGGAAGGATGCATCAAGTAGTGGACCACAGGCTAAGTGGAGATGGAGTGGGGGGTGGGAGTGGGGTCCATCTGAAATGGAAAGGAAATCCCCCATTACCTGCAGCACTGACAAGCATGTCTGTACTCGAGTCTGTGTGTGTGTTTATTTTTAGACAGCCATTTGTGATACTACATCAGAAAAAGGCACAGTGGGAGTGTTAACAGTGTGCATCACAATCCCAGGTTGTCTGTGAGACTGTGTGTGTGTGTGTGTGTGTGTGTGTGTGTGTGTGTGTGTGTGTGTGTGTGTGTGTGTGTGTGTGTGTGTGTGTGTGTGTGTGTGTGTGTGTGTTGGGTATGTGATAGAGTAGGTTCTGATTTTTCAGACAGCTGGGAAACCCAAAGTGTTTAACTGTACAGATTTTTTTTTATTTTTGCTGAATCCAAGAGAATCTGAGCCAACAAAGTGTGTTACTGCGATGAAAGGTGAAGATGTGAATGTGTACAGTGAAAACTTGTAATCCCTGTTTTGTGCTTTAACAGCAGAGCTATCATTAGTTCAAAGTAGATTCTATTTTTATTTCATGCCCAAACCATTATCTTATTCTTGAGCTTCTGACTTAACAGCAGAGCTATCATTAGTTCAAAGTAGATACTATTTTTATTTCATGAGTTACATGCACAGAACTCAGAATCTTGAGAGCACAAGTTGATCTTGTGTGCACAAGTTACTTTTTCATTTTGTCCACACAATTCAAATGTGCACAAGTTCATTATGTTGTGATGGTAATGGACTAACGTGGTTATTTTAAGTTTCAAAATTGAATCTCCACTTATTACTCCACCTCCTGTGTATCCTCCATAGAGTGTATATAGAATGGATGCCGTCTGCCAGAATATAAATTTTTCTCTTCCCTGCTTGAGATGTTGACATGTAGTTACTGTAAGACTTGTTTGTGCCCAAATCCTTTTTTTTTCTGTACAGCTCCATTTATTAAAAGTTATTAGGGGGTTCGCGCTTTCTATGATTGGCATTTGAGACAGCCTATGGGCGTAGGAGATTTCGTAGCTCACCAGGTGGATACACTGTTTGAGCTGAGTGTCATCACAGTGACTCTCCCACCGATTGCGTACAACGCTACTGTGCCAGTGGTGGTTCCAGAAAGTGAAGAAAATCCCAAAATACCAAGAGCAATTCGACTTGAAAGTTTTCATCTTGTATACAGTCCATGGTATCCTCATTAAGACCTAATGATAGCATGTACCTCAGTTTCCCAGCCTCTGTTTTCAGTGTTTCTTCTTTATTGTGTTTTTTATCTTATGTATGGATTTTAGCGTGTGTGGGGGGTGAGAGGGTCTCTTTTTTCTGTACTTAGTTGTTTTATCATTCATTTTTGTTCATGTGTAGCCCTTTGTGTTACAGTGTGGTTGTATGCTTTACAAAATAAATTAAAAAAATAAAAAACAATTGATTGATTGTCAAGTAGTTATCTGGTGAGAACAAGATAAAAGTTGTTATCTTGTGGGATTGCAGTAGCTCAATAAAATGTACTTTAAAGCTTTACCCACCAAACTTCACTTGTCTCAGTTGCCAATTAACACATTTCTCCCATTTGAATTGTTGTGCATTTCTCCAAATGATTCAAAAAATTTCTTGGTTGAAGACAAAATAAACTTTACTCTTTTTTATCACAACTGTACTTAAAGAACATCACAGCCTTTTTGTAATATTGCATAAAATCCATAAAATATCCATGTCAGCATGTTATTGATAGAAAAATCAATAACATGCCAGATTGTGACTCTATAATATACAGGTTGCTGGTTTGGGGCTGAAACTTTCTTCATATTTTTCTGCACATTAGATCAAGTTCTAGAAAACTGTTGCCTTTTCTTTTTAACCACCTGCTCAAAAGCATCATTCTTAGCTGCACTTTACCTTTGGTGCTCACATACAAATGTGAATAGTCTAAAACCTAAACCTGCAGCACAGTAGCATTGTCATTGAGAGAACGGTAGCATGCTTCTCGTAGTATTTTTCTGAAACACTGCTGTGCCTAAGTCGCCCCCTCAGAGCTGCTAGCACAGCCACAGAGTCAAGTTTTTCAAAGCGATCCAGCTACGGAGGCCATGAAGATTACTGTTTCTGACGGAGGCTCTACAGACCAGTGAGACGTATCAGTGGAACACAGACTAATGGAAATTGGGGGATGGAGACAAAGGGCCTGTGTAGGTCTCCGTGGCATGTCATTAGTGCGGGAGACGGGTTGACTTGTTCCCTCTGACATTTACCAGTCCGACTGAAAATGTCACGGAATGCCAGCCTTTACCGCTGGATATAATGCTGCCTCTTACAGCCCAGAGCTATTGATCCCAAAAAAAACTTTGGTACATTTTGCCCCCTCGCTTGTTCCCCATGTCCACTGTCCCGAGAAAGACCACTGTCCCTGTGCTCCCAAATTTACTCCCCAGCCAGATCTTTCTCTCTTTTTGATTGCTGTAATGCATTCGCATGCTTGGCTCAGTAAGAGGAGGAGGCCATAACAGGGCTCTGGACTGAGTAAGGGGATATTTGGTGCATCTATTGTTACTGTGTAGCATAGATTATTGGTCAAAATGTTTATTTTTATGCCTAGTACTGGAAAGGAGTGAAACATTGGCCATTGAGGTTCACACATTTCATTTGTCTGCTACATCTTTATGGGGTCTTTCTTTTTTAATGCTCCTCCTGAGACGTATGTGTGGCAACACAGCTGCTAAAACACGCCATATACCAGAGTTATTTTCTCCGAACAAGTGCTGCAGCTTCAGACACCGTTTGTGTGGATGTTTTTTGTTCCACTGTTTCATTTCCTCTGTTGTTTTCTCACCTTTGGGAAACTGTCTGTCTCTTCAGGTTAGCTAATTGACCGACTGAGTGACAGACTGCAGCGTGTTTGAGGTTTGCCAACTCTGTCAGAAAAAGAAAAGGCAAGCAGAAGGAGCTTTGTTGTGGGCAGACAAAAAGACTTGTCCAGTTTTTTTTACTCTTTCAGTATTTTGAAGTCTTCCTCTTGTACGATTGTTTAATTTGTTTGTGCTTTTTTTACGATCCCTCATCAGACCATGCTAATTTTCATAGCTGTGAAAAAATCATTATCTGTACACAAAAAGAAATTGTTAGTTGAAAAATAAGCGATTATTCTGCAAACATAACAACCTTGAACCAATTTCCTCAAGATCACAGGAAATGTGGCATCAGAGTGCAGAACAGAAATTGCTCCACGGTTATAAAATAATATTTTTTGATCCAAGGAAAAATGAAACGAGTCATTTTTATGTGGCTTTTCACATGTGACAAACAAATTTCATGTTCCTCTTATTCGGTTAAACTAAAGGACTGGTTTGTTACAAAGACATGTGGTGTTTTGCATGTGACAAGCACTCCAATCTTTGCCAAAACAATAACCAAAAGCAATCAGACCCTATACTCGAAGATGCTTGCTTTGAAGTGCACTGTTGTCAAGCTCATTTCAAATTAAACAGTAATCTCTTCTCCAGCAGCTAATTCAGAAGCTAATTACTCCGAAAGCCACTCATAAGCATTGTTCTGGATTCGTCTGTTATGCTGCGGTGGATTCGTGTCTCACTTAAAGAGGACTGAATTTAGATCCATGGACTTTCAATTTGTTTTAGGGAGTGCTACTGTCTAGTCTATTTCTGTCCTTGCTACACTATTGTCCTCGCTTGACTGCCTTCGCATCAAGTGCTGGATTTATTTGGTCACTCTGGCAGCTCAGGCAGATAGGCCCTGCAGCCACCACGCAATATGCAATGAACTGAAGTCACTGTTAAGATAACTATAAGCTACTATAGCTGTCATATTGGCTCCAGTGATTGTTCTCCTACAGGCGGAATGAGTTAACATGTTGGAAGAGATAAAGTTGTTTACAGATTTGAGAGATAGAAGCCAAACAGACTGCTGTTTTCTTTTTTTAGTTGAGTTGTCTTGATAACTTTGGTTGGATGGTCTGATGTTTTTTTCATGAGTAGAGCTTCAATCTTTAAATGTTTTCCTCAACGCTGCAAACTTTAATTGGTGGTGCCAGCTGCAGCGCTCCAATTCCAAGATCCATACCCAACAAAAGATTAAGATCTTAATTAGCTATATCACACCACTGAGCATATTGCATTTTTGCTCAGCAGTGCACACAAGCTTCTGTGTCTTGTCCTTTTAAGAAAAAAGCAGGGGTGCTGCTTTGATTGCAACAGGGGCTTGATTGAATTAGCTGCTACTTCCCAGCTGCACGACCGAAAATCTCTCAGCCTTCGCCACAGTCTACTCAACGTTATGTAATCTCTATTTACAAAGGTCTGGGTCTGGAGTTACTACATGAAAACAGTTCAGGTTTCCCATGTGGTGTACCACTTTTTAAAGGGATATTCCGGTGTTCATTTAAGTTAGGGTCAAACACACCGTAACACCGAGTTAGACACCCCCTCGAAAGATGAATGTTGCCAACTGCTTGCTTTTTTAGTTATACCTTCATGGCAATGCAATCAGACCAAGACGCTAAGGCAGAAAAACTACCACTTCTGCAGTGCATATACAAGATACAAACGAACTCTGATTGCATTTCCATGAAGTAATAATCATAAATGTTCTTCCTTGAGCTGCCAAACTCCGCTGCACTCAGTGATTGACTCGTCAGGGCTCCCCCACAAACAAGTAGCTGCTGGAGGAGAGTTGGTGAGTTGTGTTTGGTCTCTTTGCTAAAGAAATCAGGCAAAGCTAAAAAGCTAAAAAGATGTTTGATTGCTAGTACTCTTGCTGGGACTCGTGTATTACTATCCTGCGGTCGTTACTAAAGTTGGTATAACTAGAGAAGCAAGCAGTCGGCAACATTCATCTCTCGAGGGGGTGTCTAACTCGGTGTTCCGGTCTGTTTGACCCTAACTTCACATTACGTTGGAATATCACTTTAAGAGCCAATCAGAAAAGTCAATCAGATTTTTAGATTTACGATAATGCATCGTAAAATAATCAATCTGACATCCTTTCAAGCACTTTAAAAGTATTTTTTTATTTTCTGACAAAGTTTGCTTTGTACAAATCTATATTATACTTGTGAAGCCTCTGATTAACCAACTTGAAATAGATAAACTGGCACAACTACAACTTATTCCTTAGTGTTGCTTGTTGCTGGTAAGACTGCAAATAATAAGCAAGATATAAAAAGGAGTCTTGGCCAGCAAATCCCTGATATCTTGTCTGTATTAGCAAAAGCCCCAATGATTACATTATAGCTTAGAGAGGCTATATGATAATCATCAGATGAAAGTCAATGGGTCCTGAGAACACTGCTCAAGGCAAGGCAGTTGTTCTGTGTGGTTGAGATGCTTGGATATGCCAGCCAAGAAATTAATTTCAGGGGAAGATGTGACTTTGATGATGGCTCTGTTTCGGTGTCCTCTAGTTGGAGTTATCTTTATGTATTTGTAAAGTTAAGCTTTCACTGGTGTCCTTCATTTTCCTGTTTGTTTAAGGCGACATAATCCAGCTTCATTTATGAGGATGCATCCTTTGAACTGAGTCTAAATGCAGATTTTTATAGTTCACTGAAGAGAAAACATGTAGCTTAGTATGCCCTCTAGTGTCACCAGAACTTCACCATGTGCAGGTTTACTGAGCAAAGACTAGATCCTTTTTTAGGGTTCTTGAAGTTTCTTTCTGTCTTTTCTGTAAAAACAGTAAACTGTGTTTAATTGGAAACCAAATGGATTGACTTACTGTCCATTCTCTTCTTCTCTGCAGGTATATCCGCACCATGTACCTCGGTATACAAAGTCACCGGCAGAAGGAGAACCAGCGGCGCTTTTACTGGGCCATGATGTATGAGTACGCCGATGTCAACATGCTGCGACTGCTGGAGACCTTCTTGGAAAGTGCCCCTCAGCTGGTGCTGCAGCTCTGCATCATGATCCAGAGCAACAAGGCTGAGTGGCTGCAGTGTAAGAGACTCCCTAAGGCTTCATCATGCAACAAGAATGTCCAATGATGTTTCTGTACACTCTTTTTTAAGTGGGTCGTAGCGTTTTCATCACTTGTCTTCGATGTTGAGTTCAAAATTTACATTGAGTAGAATCTCCCAAACTGTCTCCATTTTCTATCATTTTTCACTCTTTTGGTTGGTTTTCTCATCCATACAGCTCCCACAGAAGCAAAGCAATCGAATCCTAACAAGTGATCCCCCTTGGGTGTCTATAGAAATGACATCAATACGTTTTCTGAGAGGCACCATGCTGCTGTTCTGCAGATAACCCTGTATCATTTTTCATGCAGCAGGTTGCAGCTCTGACATATCTGCTGTCTCCACTATAACAGCAGTCTTAAGGAAACTGAATTGTTGCAGTAAATGGAGACTGTGTTGACTGAGTGACCTATGATGATCTCTGTAATAATATGCCTCTCAAATATGTGATGGATTGCTTGGCTGGAATAAAATGTACTGTATAAAGCAAATCAAGTAGCAGCCAAGTCAAGATAAAACACTTTTTTCTCTCCACTTAAAGGATGAACCTGAATGTGGCTCTCTGAATTTAGTATCTTCCATTCCTCCAATTCTTCTCCCTCTGTCTGTATTTCCAGGTTTCTCTGCCATGTCCTCCCTCCTGTCCCTGGCCTGGGTGCTAGCCTCTTACCACAAACTATTGCGTGACTCTCGGGATGACAAGAAGAGCATGAGTTATCGAGGTGCTCTGGTGCACTTGTTCTGGCGCCTTTTCACCATTTCCTCTCGGGTGCTCTCTCTCGCCCTGTTTGCCTCCGTTTTTCACATCTACTTTGGAATTTTTGTGGTGCTCCATTGGTGCGCTATGGCTTTCTGGGTCATCCATGGCGGCACCGACTTCTGCATGTCCAAGTGGGAGGAGGTACTGTTCAACATGGTGGTGGGCGTTGTTTATGTCTTCTGTTGGTTCAATGTACGTGAGGGCCGGACGCGGTGCAGAATGGTGGCCTATTATGCGGTAGTACTGTTAGAGAATGCCATCCTCAGCTCCCTTTGGTATGCTTACCGTGACCCAGCCACCACTGACGCCTATGCCTCTTTAGCCCTCTGTGGCGTCTTCCTGTGCTTTGCTTCAGGTGTGGCCTGTATGGTTCTTTACTATGGGGTTCTACACCCAATGGGCCCCCGGCTGAGGGTGCTGGCCAGCTCCTGCTGTGCAGAGCTGCTGTGGGGTCTTCCGTTACCCCCTGAAGCGGAGCCCATGGCTCCCACACCTGGCCCTCGTGGCTCTCAGGCCACCCCCACACGTGGCCTGGCAGGGGAGCACGGGGAGTTGGATGAAACAATCGCGGACACCTGCCTTCCGGTTTTCCAGGTGAGGTCCACAGAACCAGTGGATGCAGCTGGAAGGCCCATCCGCCCTGAGGGTCCCCTCATCAAGATAGACATGCCCAGAAAACGTTACCCAGCCTGGGATGCACACTTTGTGGATCGGCGCCTCCGCAGGACCATTAATGTGCTGCAGTACATTAGCCCGAATGCGGTGGGCATCAGGTATAGGGACGGTCCGCTTCTTTATGAACTCCTGCAGTATGAGTCCTCCCTCTGAAGGCATCTTCTCTATCACCTCCTCTTACACTACAATGCACTTGAGTTTTCTTTCTTTCATTCTGCTTACCTCCTCCCTTCAAGGATTTATCTCTCTTCATTTGACACACTTCTCTCTTCTGTGATCATTCAGTTTTTCTGCAGGAGATGTGTTTTGTCTTCTGAAAAATCTTTTAAGACAGTCTAAACACATAGTCACAATTTATTTTTGGAAGAAAAAAAAAACTACAGCACAGAGAGGAAGTAATGAACCAACAGTATCTTATGTGATATATACAAAGGTCTCATATAAATCCCTCTACATTGATAGAGGAGGGTTCTGTATGAGTATGTAGATAACATATGAATGTTTCATTATGAAATGTGTTTAATACATTATACTGTATTGGTGATTCAACCTGTGAATACTTGTGAAGGGCATATTGTATGTCCCAGCGACACGGGACAAGTGCAAAGCCTGATGGGAATGATGGAGGAAGTCTTTGCACATCCTAACATTTACTGCCATTCCTTATGTAAATTACTGAGATGTATGGTCATGTTTACCAAATCCCCAGCCCTTGAATTGCAAAAGCACTGAAACTTCTATGATGATACCAGTACAGAAAGGACACAACCATACGTGTTTGTAAGTGAGCCAGTTCAAAATGGATTTTCCTGCAATGCGCTTACATGGCTCAATTGTATCCTAACTGTACTATTTTTGTTCAAAATCCAAAGTGGTAATCGCATCATGTATGGAAGGAGAGGAAGCACACTGACCTTCAATCAGTTCCACCCATATATTAAATTTGTACAGTGCAGAGAGCCCTCCAGTGGAGGCAAGCTGCAATAACATATTGTATTTGGTCAATTTTGCCCAAAGATGTAACAGCACAAAAAACAAAAGTACATGTTATAAAACACAATGAAAGAAACAAAGAATGTAGTTAAAATGAGCACAACTTTTTCTAAATTGGTTGTTATAAAAGTCGTAGTAAAACATTCCAAAGACTTTTTGAAAGATTGTCAGTGTCTTGTAAAGGGTACGAAGACGGAAAGGTAGAAGAAAACGTGTGTTTACTCACACCTTTTTCTGAAGTGCAAAGACAGCCTTCAGGAAATCCTCCACCATTCCCCTCTGAATCCCTGACAGAAATCTCTTATCAAACCTCCCTCGATTTTTTCCTATTGACAAATGTTTTAGGTTCATTGATATATGCTTATTGGGTGCAAAGACTCGTGCTAAGTTCTTGGGAAAAAAAGGCAAATCTAAGCAGAAAATTTCTAAGCTACTATACTTCAGTGCGTATTTGTGTCTACATTTATAGTCATTAACATAACTATATTTTGCCAGAACACACTTTTTTACATAACAAAAAAAATGTTGTGCCGTACAGTGTAAAAAGTGAAACTCCTCAAAATCAGCGTGCCCTCAAAGATGTTATACCTTCACATGGGTGTACAACTCTTCTGACTCCTACTGGTGCAGTTGAAACAAAGCCAAATCACATCTTCCAGTACTGTCTATTGAATTTATCTGCCCCTTTTTGAATGACTAGAACAAGTCCCTGCAGAGTGAGTGCCATTTCTAGGCCTGTGCAACAGTTGTACACTGATCTACATCTGCCAGCTGAACCTGTGAGAGCTCTCAACCACAGGACAGCCATTGTTTTCACTCATCATGGAAAAAAAGAAGAAAAAAACATGCCTTCTAAATCAAAGGAGCTTGACAAAAAAATCCAGAGGGCTACTGAGAATTCAACAAGAAAAATGAATGCATTTCATACTCCAACTTATTTACTCAATTCTTCACCTGAATATATAATGTGTGTTTTCTACATTGCAGTGTTTGGCATGTCGTTAGTGTGAGCATCAGTGCAAATACACCCAACAAGGGATGCCCAAGGGCCCTGCACCAAACCGAGACTCCTTTTTCCTGGCTTACTGGCTTTCTGCTTAGCTGTGGCTACATGTGCCTGCTAACATCGTACTGTAAAAAGCAGAAACTATTTAAGTCCAGGTTAAAGGGTGAGAGGGGGTTTTTGCCAGGGTTGGAAATGAACATGAGGACAGTTCATGGTAAAGGGAGTGAAACTGAAAAAAAGATTGATTCTTTCCAAGTATAATTTGTTGGGGAAGAGGCCGCCTAATCACATGCTTTCCAACCAACAGTATGGTTTGAAGATATTGTCTCTTTGTTACTTTCCCATACTGAGGCAGAACCATTGACTTCATTTGCTGATACCAAGTAACTCTCCATTACTATCAACGAAAGATAGACCACTGGTGGAAACACCAGTTTTTGACCAACTTTGACCAACATCAAACTCTCTCCTAGCATTACATTTCTGTTTTTCACAATTGTCACACACTTCTATAACTGAAACCAGCTGATTTCTGAGGGCAAGTTGCTTATGTTCAGATGGATTCACTGACTCCTCATACTATAGCCAACACCAAACCACCAGGTGAGGGTATACTGCTACTGCTACTGGTAATGGTCTTATTCTACTCCATTGACTGTATATTATTGTAGGAGAAATGCCTCCATCTCCTCTTAATGTGATACAGTGAAGCCAAAATACTGCTGTGATGGGCACTGACATATAGGGATGGGAGTCAAGACCCAGCTCCAGGGGAGAACCGGATCCAACTAGTTCATCATTTGCCTTTGTGTTTAATGGTTCCCTTGTCAACGCCTTACTCTTAGTCCCATGTGCCTTGTAGAACAATGATGTGACCTATTAGAGGAGACGGTCAACACCAAGAGTTCAAGGAGGTTATTATTGTCAGTAGAGGACTGTAACCAATTCCTCAAAAACGAAGGTAATCTAGGATGATTTCTATGTTAATTTTAGTTAAATATTCTTATTTCTGTGGTTAGCTGACTATGGTGGAAAGAGGCTGCCATATTTGTTCTGGTCTGCCGACCAATCAAAAGCTTTATCTGTGATCAGAAGACTTGTAAAAGTGCAGACAGAAGGCCAGGTGTCCCAGTCTCAGTAGGGAAGTAATGGTAACAGAACTTGTGATGAAATTTGTGTTGTATAGGCTTACTTCTTTTTCTTTCTTATTTTCTTCAAAAAAAAAAAAAAACACAAATTAATAAGGGAATAGAAACAGAGCTGGATTGATAAGCAGAATCAACAATAGCATCAGTACCAATAAAACCTTATCAATCCCCATTGCTAGTGACATCCTGATTATTTGCCATTCATTTAATTCTCTACAGCTGTTGCCCTTGTTTTGGCATCCCTTTTGGGGGGCTGTGAGGTCCTCTGATTAATGGTCTTTGGTATATCCATACCAGACAAACTCCTGTTGAGGGACCTAAAAGTGCTTTCACAGCGGTGAGTAGGCATGTTGTTTGTGAGTCACTTCAGCTCTTTACCACAACACTGTTCTTTTGACTATTGTTCGGCTCCATCCTCGGTTGCTGCTCCACCCTCTTGCCTGTCTCAGCGGTGCTGGGCCTTGGTGCACTCCCCCCAAAAAAGAAAAACTCTCTCTGGTAACTGAACAAAGGGGTTGAGGCTGAACAACTGGAGATCCTGACATGAGAACATGCAATGAGGTACACTGCCATAACCAAGAGCTTCAACATCCAGGGTCTGCCACCTTTCAGCTTAAGAGCGATGTTCAGCCCTGAGTAATTGAGAACTGGTGGGTCAGCTAGGGTGGAACAACCATCCAACACACCGTATGTATAGAAACACATAAGTATGCAAACAACCAACTCGTTCATTGTTTACCATAGTAGCCAGAGTAGTTTCTCTCTATAGTAGTGAATGAACAGCCATGTTAAAAGTTAGTCGATGAATGAATAAGTATTGTTTAACTTTTTAAGAAAACCTAAGCAAAACAGCCAATACAGGGGTTCCTCAGGACCAACAACCAAGACCACTGAACCAGCTGACTCAGGGGTGTCTCAATGCAGTTCTCATCCCCAGGCATGTCCTCAAGGGTCTCCATTTTTTTCCTTAACATTCTGCATCCAGGACCACTCCTGGCTGGGATTGTACTGCTAAATTATGGTTTGCAAGTTTTGCAAGTTTTGTTTTTTCACGGGAGAGATACTTCAACATTCGTATTCCTGGAGGAAGAGGAGCAGTGTTTTTGTGGTAGTTGGCTGCCTGGCGTACGGTGCATCCTTTCCAAACACTGCTGAACCTTTTCCAGACGTGGACACATGTCCAAATCAGGTGCAAATACACTGTGATTCATGCATATTTCTTTTTGTATGTGTGTGGTATTATTATACAGCATTACAAACAAGAGTATATACAAGAGTATGGCTGCATTTCATCTAGTGGTGCTTAATGGTGTAAAATGCAGAGTATTTATGCTTGCTTGACTGTGTCATTAGAGAAGTAGTAATGGCAGTTAATTAAACTAATTGATTTTAATTGAGTCTACAGAGAGTCTATATATATATAAATATATATAAATGTCTGGATTTTTACGAAACAGCAGAATATTTTATGTATTTAACCTCTATTTCGCCACATTCTGTTTTCTGTAAAATCATTCAGCGTAAGCTGGTTGAATAATAGATTTAACTTTTTGTGTTTTATCCTTAAATTTTACACGGGTTTCAAAGCTAGCTGTTCTCCTACTCTGAGTTATTCCTATTGGGTTACCTGCCCGTCTCCGCAGCTCAATGGCCGCAGCACACAGCAAGAGCGTTTGAACAGAAGGCTTGTTCTTCTCAGTCCTTGTTGTGCCTTGTTACTTTGGATGCTTCAATCCAGCCATGGCAGCCAGGTCCGCAAATAACAATGCCAATGTCTTTATTTCCTCGTTTCTCGTGCCAGCACATTCACCAAGATGATGACAGCACCAGACAGTATCTTCTCTGTCTGATTTCCCAAACCAGATCAAGCCAAGTTCTCGATTCTGTCAGCTCACACCTCAAGTCAACAGCGCTGATAAATCCTACACTAGATCCACGTTTTCATCTACAGGACCGTACTGTTTCCAAGAGTTAAAAACAAACTGGCAGAACCAAGAGATAGAAAATGAAGGTGATGGTTCTATCAAAAAGACAAAAGAGAAAGAAAGGCAATACTTAACATCTTCTGTATTCCAACACTGGAGTCCTTACCTGAATTATGTTTTAGTTTGCTGGATCACAGCAGCCCTGGTAATTCTGCAAGTTACAAAAAGAAGATTGAACTTGAGTCAGACAAGTTTGTTTTGGACTGTTTGACTAGTAGTCTTAATGGATGCCAGCCACGATACAGAACGATTTATTAAACAATTGTTTTGTACTTTTGTCTATGCCTTTACATCTTCTTCTGTCTTGCAATGATGAATGATATGTAGTGCCAAGACGTGAACTTTTTGTGTCGTTTGTCTCGTGTGAACAATATATCCACCAGCCAAACAATAGGGCCTGAAGCTGGAATAAAACAAGGAAGGTGCCAGTGATGATAAAATACGCAAAAAAAAAAAAAAAAGAAACAAAACAAAAACAAACAAACAAAAAAAACCTCTGTTGAGATTTTCTTACAACGGAAAGATGATACAGGCCCCGGCATTGATTGGATAACCTCACTTCCTGGTTTTCCCACCATCTCCCAGCATGCCTTTAGAACTCAGTGTGAGGGAACTCTTGACATTTAGCATGTAAGTGCTCTAAACTGCACAAGAAACACTCTGATTTCTGCATTAATGTGTAGCAGCAGGTTTTTGTCCAGTCTGTCTTGGTTAAATCTTTCAGTTACCACCATCTGTTTGACCATTGCAGCGGTGTGTTCAGATGATAAAAGGTGCATTTTTCCCTCTTACTTTGATCCTTCTTTGATTTTTGTTAACAACCTGGTGCTGATATATATAAATACATTTAAAAGGTGCTACCACTGTGGGCTGCAGAGTCCACTTGTTGGCTTTCTGAGAGCAGAGCCTTTCTGTTGACTGAGAGAAACTTGCAGTCTTAAAAATGCTCAAGAGCTTGCACCTCAAATCCGCACAGTTTACAGCAGAACTCGACTCTCAATGGTGCCATTTTAATTTCTGATCCGCGCACACAAAAATAACATTACTGTTCTTATAAGAAGTGTCATACTGGTTTCAGCATACAGTATGTTTTTGTTGATTTATGATTTTAACTGCACTAGGATTCACTTTTCTTTCTGGATTTTGTGAGAGAATGAAACTGGCGGATGACAAAATGCATCCTTTTGGCGCACAGGAGCACAGTTGTACTTCTGCTACTGGAAAATGGGTAAAATATATATATATAGAACGTGATTGCTGTGTTGTAAATTCCTGTCATCTAAATGTCTTTAATCTGTGTGTATCTATCTTTTGTTGTTATTGTAGAATTGGCTGTAAAATTTTGTTTCAAATGGATTTGATATTCCGATGATGCGACTATGGTTGTCATATTAATTGCTGCTGATTTTTTGAAATTGTTTTCAAAGTCTTTGGGAAATATTGCTTTGTTTATATTCAATCAATTTCTAGATTGTGTTAGCTTGTTGTTGTATTTACACAAATCTATCAGGATACTCCCTAAAACTGTATGACTTATCCGGGGTGGTCCAAAAGTTGGCACAATGTCAGTAAGCAAATCCGCTACAGTCTGTAGCAACTTTATGAGAGTGTACTCATACAACCTGTGTCAGAGAACATGTAAGGAATGACTCTTTCTTTGTTATTGTTCAATATAAAATGTGAGTAAATTGTTCCATGGGATCCCCATTCTTTAAAAAAGCAAAACTGATGTCCTATTTTTGGGAACAATATGAATATTATTAATAACATATGGTGCTAAAGTTCTTTTTGTATGTTTTGGTTTTTAGATGAAAAGAGAAATATTATGCTGAAAATGTAATGTTAAGCCTTACTGTAGATTCATATATCAGACTGTTCATCCCAGAAGAGAAAAATAAATCTAGTATTTGAAAGTGAAATTCTGTAGTACTTGTATTTGTATAAACACACATTTCATGCTTCATTAACCAAAGCAGTCAAATATATTAAAGAAAAAAACTAAACTACAGTAAAAACTGGAAGTAGGCAAATTAGGGCTGTCATGATATCAAGTTTTTACCTCAGGATTAGCATGGCCCTAAAATTACACCATAACAATATTATCATGATATTAATGGAAAAATTAAAACTAGTACAACACAGAATTCTTTTATGTTGAAGTATCAGTTATCACTGTTTCCTTATTATTAGCATATCAATATCTAATTTCCATTTAAGATGGTGACCATTAATACTGGTATGCTGCAATAGCCTAAATGCACATAAATCAGCGTGCTAAGAACTAACAACAATAAAAAGACAGTATTTTTGGAAAAAAAAATTGTAAGATGTGCATTTTTATTTTCTAGCTTGAGTCATTTCCTGTCTCTTGATGGAGGAGGTGGCTTTCTGAACATTTTACAAGACCAAACCCTACTATGTATTTTATTTGAATAAGGTCTTGATTTTAGACCAATGAAAATTTTTATACCTCCTGCAGGTGGTTGCAGACATTATAAATATCTCAGGAGGGGTTCTCTGTTCTTATGTATGCTCACTGTCGCTTTTTGAGGTCCTATAAGACACATTATACATTTCAGTCTGTTTTATCCCTGAAAAAATCCTCACAGACGCTTTAAGTAAAGGTACAAATCCTAAAAAGTACAAGAAAAAGATACAACATACACAAAAAGCTACTGTGATATTGATTGCACTGTAGTGAATTCTTCAAATTTTCACTGTGGAGTTACATATTTTTGACAGCTTTTGATGAGATAACCCTACATGGTAAAGTCACTTTATCTTAGGACTGCTCTCTCCGTGTCCTCAATCTCCTCACACATCAGCAGCTGTTTTGGTTCGAGCGCAGCAAAGCATGCTGGATCTCTGTTTAACGCCCAAAATGGCGGCACGGTTGAAAACTTTTGCCTGTTTTATCCAACTTTGTCCCTCTTCTGGAGTACTTTAATAGCTATTTTAGCGCCATTGACACAAAGCGTACACACACGGTTGGTAAACCGCCTTTTTTTCTCCTGGTTGACGAAGAGGGCCCGAAACCAGAATGACCATTTTTCTCTCAAGTGAAATTTCGGGCATCACTTTCCCAATGCTAGGCTAAGCCAAGCTAAGCTAAGCTAGGCTAGCAAGCTTTCTAAGGTGGACATGCTTTACCTGACCTGGACCTCACCGCTGAGCTGAATATGAAGAGGAGCACCGTCACGTAGAAATGGAGGATGATGTGAAAAAAGTGAAAAAGGTAAAACATGACTTTAAACTTTTTTGGTAAAGTAGCTGCTATGCTAAATCACCAGCTGTACAAACCAGGTTAGCTGCAGTGGAAAAGCTGAGTTTGGTCAAATATCGAGGAATTATCAGTCTAAATGAGTTTGTTAGGACACTGCTTCGTTTAGTATCCTCACATTTATTCATGACACTGAGCAGTATTGACAAAAAGAACAACTGGGTTAGGGTTAAATGGAGTATTTTAACATAAATGAAGTGGATTAAATATAAGTAATACTCTCACAACTACACCTTTTAACAAAATAATAATTTGAACAGATGATGGATATAAAGTTCAATAATCAGTTGTGTGATCATGTCAATATAAATTGAAGCTTCCTTAAAGAAGATTTTGTGGTGGAGCTGGTCCATTAAATCGCCCATGTGTTCCCAGTGTTATAGCTGGACAGATAATGTAAAATACAGATGAATTAGTGCCACCTGAGTGGGTTTACAGGAGCTATTTAAGGTGCTTTAATTTGATATACGGCAGAGGCAGACTGATTGAGATTAATGGCATATTTTAGTACTCAGGCAATGTCACCCATGTGTTTTATATTCATTAAAAATCCATTTAGCTGGCTGACCATAAATAATCATAAATGTTTGATTTTAATCTGCATGAAATAATACTGACTTCATAAAACTATATTCCAATTCACCATGGATATTTATTTCTTTTTTGATAATGTAAAACCACTGGACAGACCTCAGACTTCCTTTGTTGCAATATTTTATTTAGCCATCTACAGTTATGATAATCATGTCAGTTATTTATAAAACCTTTGACTTAAGCAAGTTGTTTACCCATGAGAGTGAGTTTTGTTGATTCTGTATTGCAGCGTCAGAAGAATTCTCAGTAAGGCAGTGAAAGCACCACATTTCCCCCTGTAATATCCCCGGCTGTTATGTGCAAACGTGGATCATGGGAGATCTGTGCGCCTGACATCAGCTGTCAGAAGCCGCTGTTATCAATGTCAGTCATGCTAAAAGGAATCAGCGCTCCTAGCTTGTTCAGACCATCCTGCCCTCTTTCTCACATACAGCACATACAGCCTAATGATCCTGTTTGATACAGAGACAGATCTTTTAGTTCAGACACACAGCAGACGTGTCTTTTATCCCCTTTCCCCTGCTGTGTCTCTGTGCAGATACAAGGGCTGTTTTCTCTCTATTCCTCTGGCCTGCGCAGGAGGAAACTGAGGGGCAGGGCAGGACTTTGACAAGCTTTCACAGTCTGAGCAGAGCTATAACAAGTGAAGGGTCTGAGGTTAACATCTTTTCCATGATAGTGCTGGTCATCCCCACATATTTCCGTGACAAAAGCACTGACGGTGTTCCCATATCCACCTCCATTTAATCTGAGGAGTTGGAAAATATTGATGGATGGAAATAAAGTGTCACGCAGAGTAAGATAGTGTTTGTTGTTGGTAGGAAATGTTTTTGTTGCTAATCTGAAGTAGCCTATGTCAGCTGTTTTGAGAATGAAACCAACCCCTGAAACTTCGCTTCACTGAAAAGAAAAAAAAAGGGGGGGTTTTAACAGAAAAAGAATGTTAAGATTTAGTAAACCTGCTTTTTTTGTGTTTAATACCTTTTGGATGGGCAAATAGGAAGGATTTTAATGTCTCATAGTCATTTTAATATAATTTATGATTACATTTTAATCACCAGCTTCATAAGACCTTCTGTGGCCTCTTTTTGGTGGTAAAAGCTTTATAAATACTGCAAAAAATGGATGAGTACTGTAGTGTCTTTTATAGATTTTTACATGTCATGCATACAGTTTCTGTTTATGCCACTTGGTGGTGACAGTGAACAGCATTCGCAACAGTGTATAGACTGAGTCTTGCATAATTACACAGGGCTTCAGTAAAAGCTCAAACTCAACACTTAAATGGTTGAGTTTGACTTTCACTTTGCCCACTGATGAAATGTGAAACTTAACTTTATCATGAAATTTAGACCGATACTTTGATGCCAGATCAGAAAGTTAAGAAATGAATTCCCGAAGTACTTTCAAGAGATCTCGGTGAGCCATCACAGATCAGGTCTTTAGCGTAGGTTCATCCCAGCTGACACAATGATGTCTAAACAGATTACAAACTACACAAAAAGGATCAACAGTGAACAATGTTTGTATTTGACCAAAGCACTGAAAGGACAAGCAAAAGATTCATACGCCTATTGGCTACTGTGGAAAACACCAACATAGTCTTGACTTTTACTTCCTTGAAATGAAAATCTAAATATCAGCTGCAAGCCGTGAAGGTGAGTTTCCTGTGTAGGTTTGAAGTGTAAGGAAGTTTGAAAGTCACCTCACCCATCACTGCACTGAAACACCCCATAGCATTTCTCCTTTATTTGTACACGGACTGTCGCCAAAAAAAGCACTTGTTCCCCTTACACTAGGGTCAACCCCTGAAGCTCTGATCTCACGTTTCACAAGGAGAGGCCATGAAATGTTAAAGCATGAGCAGATAAATAATGCACCGGTTAAAGGTGTCTGTGCTCTTCTTGGTTGCTTTAAGTCTTATATTCTAACTGTAAAGTTTGAGTCAAACACATCTGACTCTTTTTGTTTTTTGCATTGATCATCAGTGTTGGGTTCAATTTATTACATTGTATGATCTTCGCTATGTGATGCAGTTTCCAGACAGGGTCCTCTAGGTGAAAGAAGAGCGATGTGATGAAGCGTCACTCTTCTTGCTCATTTAATCTGTGCAGAACAAAGCTGTGAGGAAAGGGCTGAAAAATGTTTTCTACATAGCGTGGCTCTCCGTCAGTTTCTGTGCACTTTTCACCTTCTGACAGCTGCAGGGTTGTTTATACTTTAGATGTCACGTATGCGGTTTAAAGTAGCATAAGGTCTCGTATACCTGTGGTTAAGTCATGCTGAAGTGGACCATCAGTTGCAGGTGTGAAGGCTTGTTGAGCGATGAAGTGAAGCAACCAGAAACTGCTAAAATCATCCCATAGCATATTCATCTTCTCAGAAAAATGATACCTAAAAAAAAAAAAAAACACACACACGAGTTATCATTTCTCTTACTGCTTCAGATCTTCACTCTTAATATTCTAAGTATAATCGCACGTGTCATCACAGGAAGTTGTGGCTAGTCTTCTTCCTGCTCTTGTGCTTGAGTTTAGATGCAGACACTTCCCTTTCTCTTTGTCTTTGAGGGAGGTAACACCCCTCACACACACACACAAACACTACCTCAACGCTTGATGCTTCATGTCTGTCACTGGCTGGCAGCTGTCACCGTGTGCGAGTGGGAGCAACAGGTGGATAGTTAATTCACTGCGAGAGCGACGGCATCAGCGGTCAGACTATATGTTTGCCGCCCAATAGGCGACTCTTCAAGATCTTGGTTTCATGGAGAACGAGGTAGGCTGTGCAAGATGTTTGCACGGATGGAGATATGTGATGTGAGATGCAAAGGCTTAGTGCATAAAAAATGCGTCTCGATGATTGTTGGCCTCACTTAACTGAGCTGTTTAATATCACTGCAGTGTTACAATTGTACTGGAAATACTTGCGCTTAAGAGCTGATGCTTTGCAAGCAAACCAGTGAGGTCGAATTGAATACAAAGAAATACGTCATTTCTCTTGCTGCTTGTTCGTGTTCTAGATTTTGGTTTGCAAAAGTGATGATCATGTTTTCAACTCTCAGAGCTTAACTGCAGAGTCCTTCAGTGTTGCAAGATGCAGAGTTTCCCTTTGTGCTCGCTCTTGTTGACATTTGAGCAACACATATTGAGTAACACAGAAGGCTGCGTACTGCACTGGCAAAGAGTCCATCTGCTGTATCTGCAGCTTGTAGCACAGAGAGGGGAAGCAGGAATCACAAGGCGTACAAGCAGCACCACATTCACACAGAGTTTGACTGAGTTATTTTTGTTTGCTCTAGTGTTGCCAGACCTTTGTTTCAAACTTAAAAGCGTGGTGCAGTAATTATTAGAAACAGATGACTCAAAATGTTCATTGAAGAACTAAATAATGAGACGCATCCACACAAACTAGTCATTTAGTTTCAAACAGCAGCTTGTTTTTCTTACTTCTTTGCTCCCTGCTCTCTTTTGTCTCCCTCCACCAGCCTGGTATCGTGTCTCCATTCAAGCGAGTCTTCCTGAAAGGAGAGAAGGGGAGAGACAAGAAGGCCCAGGAGAAAGCCACTGAGCGCAGGGCCCTCCACACCTTCTCACTCTCTCAGCCTGACCATCGCATCGATCCAGACATCCTGCTCAATGACTACATTGAGAAGGAAGTCAAAGTGAGTGTCAAACGCAGAGATAAACCCACAATACACCAATCTGTTTCTGTACTTTTCACACAGAAAGAAGTAGTAGTAAAAATAATTGTGCGTGTTCTGTCCAGTATTTGGGACAGCTGACATCCGTTCCAGGATACTTGAACCCCTCAAGTCGCACAGAGGTGCTGCAGCTCATTGACAATGCCAGGGTAAGTTTGTAAACAGAAGTCAGTTCTGCTCAGCAGTTGTAAAAACCTCTGAAGCACGAAAAACAACCTAATAGTCGGCCTCTGTGATTGTCAGAAGTCCCATCAGTTGGCAGGCCAGCTGACATCAGAGCAGGACGCCGTGGTGAGTTTGTCGGCGTACAACATCAAGCTTGTTTGGCGCGATGGAGAGGACATCATCCTGAGAGTGCCCATCCATGACATCGCTGCTGTCTCCTACATCAGAGACGACTCTTTGCACCTGGTGGTGATCAAAACAGGTATAAAATAATCAAAGACCGTGAAATAGGACTGAGCGATCTGGCAAAGTAACTGATCACAATATATTTTGTCGTATCATCCGATATCGATTATTATCGCTTTTTTTATTTATTTATTTATTTTTTTTTTTTTAAACTGCCGTTTTAAAGCATTTGTACTAAAAAAATAAAGAAACCATTTTTACTTAACAGTACAACAAATGAAGACAAATACTAAATAATACAGTGAACTAGTTCACAGTCGTGAGTGTTTTATAAAAAATAAAATAAACAAATGGCTCCCTCAGGGATAATGAAGACGCCTTAAAATGTAAACATTAGGTGATGTAAACGTAGATGATATGATTGATTGCTGCTTTGGTCTGGTGGCTGCACAACTAGTTGTAGCTAAACTGCTAATGCTAATTGTGCCGTCAGCAGTGACAGGCTGTGCAGACTGCTCACATTTTCACGCTTTCCTCATAATTACTCAGGAAGTACTTCTTTAAACGATTAAACAGATTTGCTGTGTTGCCGAACTGACCGCCGACATACCTTACACATCTGCTTAATTGCTTAATGTCACTTTGGAAATACAAGAACCACCACCACACAACCGACATTAAATAACTTTTCTTCTCAACAATGGCATCTTTGGAGGATGACTCAAAGTCATGGTTGACATCTATTTTGCTGCCCTCAGCTCCGCCTTTAGCTCCACGTTTGGTCGTTCTTGGCTGTTGTCATGCACATTTCCACCATGATGATCAAGTAAATATGCTCACAGCTGATCACTATGATCGAACTGAAATTTATCACAACCATGAATCACAATCATATAATCGCCCAGTCCGACCATGAAACCAGTGTAGTGTAGTTTTTGTAACGTTGGGGCTTTCACTTTACACGTAAAAATAACTCGTCTTTATTGCATGAATGTAAATCTTTATGTGACTTCAATGAAGAAAAAATTAGCTGCCCTTCTCTCAAAAATGAAGCCAAGATGGTCTGCAGACTTGACAAGGATTTAACTTTTGAATGAAGAAGTCTGATAGTGTGACCTTTTTCTGGTTTTCAGCCCAGGATTCAGGAGGTTCTCCTTGTCCCAGCTCGTGTCCTGATCTCAACAAATCTCAGACCCTGAGCTCTTTATCAGAGAGTGGAGCTGTGCTCGTGGAAGTCTGCTGTCTACTCGTGCTGGCTGTTGATAATAAGGTAGTTTCTTTTGGCTGTGACTGGAGCCTTTGATGGTGTTTATTCCCATAGTTGAGTGACAGTTCTTGGGTGAATATAACACCCTTCAAACTGGACTGCACGCCTGATTATGAAAGTCTTGATTCACGGTATTCCTTTTAATTTTCACGTCTATATCAGGAAAAAAGTACCAAAGTTCTCTGCAGAAGTCCTGCTTGGTGGCATTTACTAGACATGATTAATATGATTGAAAGAGATATTTTATTGTAAAACTTCATTATTAGAGCTCATAGTTAACAGCTGGGGGTTTTTTTTGTATCTCACAGGCGGCAGCAGAGGAACTGTGTCTCTTGCTCAGTCAGGTCTTTCAGATCGTTTACACAGAATCCACCATTGACTTCTTAGACAGAGCCATTTTTGATGGAGCGACCACGCCTACTAGACACCTTTCTCTATACAGTGGTGAGTTTAAAAACATGTTCTCTCTGTAAAAAAAACCGAGTCCGATTCAAACCTGTAAATTTGTACCCCTCTGCCTCTTCTTCAGACGATTCTTCAAGCAAAGTGGATGTTAAGGAGGCCTTTGAGGCTGAAGCCGGCACATTGTAAGAGTTCTGCCCTTTTGATAGATTTCTATTTTTGCCAACAGTGATCAAGACAAACTTTGAAACAAAGTGGTCTATTTTTACTTGGCACTTACAAGAGGTGAAATCCTCTCTCAGTCCTTTTCAAGGCTCCTTGGAGGCAGAAGAAAACTCTCCATCAGCTTCCTCTCCAGCATCACCTCAGACGAAGACCGCCAGTGAAGGAGAGCTCAGTACCACAGCTACTGAGCTGCTGCAGGACTACATGACCACTGTAAGACACTTTCCTAAACCATCTCCTTGTTCTGTAATTCAGGTTTTTAGTGGAGGAGTTTTAAAGACTTGATTTTAATCATTTCTTTTCTTTGTGTGAAAGCTGCGGACAAAACTGTCATCACAGGAGATCCAGCAGTTTGCCACCCTGCTCCATGAATACCGTAACGGCTCCTCCATCCATGAGTTCTGCATTAACCTGAGACAGCTCTATGGGGACAGCAGGAAATTTCTCCTACTTGGTATTGCATTTCAAATTCCCTAAAAGTGACAGTACAGAGATCTTACATGGTAGACCTCAATGTGCTCATGAATAACAAGGGCTGAGAACAAAGGTTCTTGCGACAGTTTCCTGATCTTATGTGGCGTTCACTCCAAGTGTATGTAAAATCATTCGTGTGAATGAATTACATGTAAAGTCAATGCAAAGACGCGATTAGACGCTCATACTACTCTGGCGGCGCGAATTGGGCAAGTCATTCACGCGAGTTCGTGTCACAGTAACTAATCAGCATAAAGATTCCCGGGTGAAGTAAGAAATCGGACTACAAGATGTTCGCTGGTGTGAAAATATGTACACAAACCCATTTACTCTCAGCAGACAGATGGACAGGGGCTCTGCAGCTGGGATACAGTGCCTGTAATTGGTATCCTAGAGGGATATCCTGGCACCGCCCCTTACCAACAGGTCGTCAAATTTGGTTTAGGTAACCCAAAAATACAGCTGGAAACTGCCGTCATCCAGGCACAGCTGTCAGAGGAGACCCAGACATGGCAGCACCAACATCTGTGACAGTTGTGGACCTTTCACAACAAAAACAAAGCGGCAATCCGCTGAATGGGGTTCACTCCTACCATACTTGATGGAGACTCTCCCACCTCTTTCGCATCCACAGCTAGCAGTCCGGAGGAAGGTTGGTGAGGAGGTCAGATTATGTGGTAGATTGTAAAAAAAAAAAAAACGTCAATCACTTGATCCTGCCAGTCGAATTGGCAAGGATCACTGTTGAAATTAGCATAAACGGCTATCCACGGCTTTTAAGCACTCTGTGAATGGTGAAATTGGACTAAATAATTCTTGGGAATAGAGCAAATCATTCACGTGGATGAAGTGTGTGAATACTTTTCATTCATGGGTCTAGATGTGCGCGAATGAAGCGAATAGAAGATTTTATTTGCGCTTGGTGTAAATGGCCCATTATAGGTGAAAACATGGAAGGTGTTAACTTTCTTGTGCAAAGCCCCATTTTGCTAAAATAGCTTTACCCAATCACAGTCCATGACCGCACATGTCTCATGTCCTCCCTGCAGGCCTGCGTCCCTTCATCCCAGAGAAGGACAGCCAGCACTTTGAGAATTTCCTGGAGACCATCGGGGTGAAGGATGGCAGAGGGATCATCACAGACAGCTTCGGTCGTTACCGGCGCACAGCCAGCTCCGCTTCCGATTCCACCACCAATGGCAATGGAGCAGCAGGAGGAAGCGTCGCCTCGGACGAGGGCCAGGAAGCATCCGAGGGGGATGAGTGGGACCGCATGATCACCGACATTAGCAACGACATTGAAGCTCTGGGCTGTAGTATGGATCAGGAGGGAGTGACGCCCTGACAGGATGAATAAAGGGAAGTTTTTCTGCATGAGGACTCAGCCAATACTCAGCCAAATATTTAAGTGAAAGGGTCTGGGCTAAAGGGACCAGATGAAGGTGGTCCCAACACCCACCTGGGATTTGATTTATTGTATTTTCCTCTAATTGTCAAGAGGACGTTCTATCCACCTACAAACTCATGACACACCTCACCAAGAAAACATGAAGTCAACAAATGCACTTAAAGAGACGCTGTAGAGGACACACAGTCAGTCGGCTATTTTTGCATTCAGAGGGATTCATAGCCTTTGATATATTTTTAAACTGCTTTGATTTTTGTACTTCTTTATTGGCAGTATCTGCCACTGCTGTCACCAATGTAGCGACAGTCTCCAGAGTCTTTGACAGGCTGGTTTGAACACCTTCAAAGACTCTGGAGGGTCAATCAGAGGACTGTGTTTTTACAAGATTGAGGTTGTACTGGTTTTGTGCTTTTGTGTAACTTTAGGTCAATCAGCTTCATCCACCAGGAGGACTTTGGTTTCCATCATTTATTTCACATTTGCGTGTTGCTGTGAGCGAGAAACATTTTGCATTATATATATATTTTTGTTTTACAAGATTTGTGTACCACTTTGTTTTTACACTATCAGTTCTTATCAGTGTTTACTCATTTATATCATTTTTACCTTATCAAAACTGACCAAGGAAATGCTGTAAAGATTAATTCTCATTCAGTTCAGGGACTGAGTGGGGACTGTATTTGACAAAGCCTGTTAGGTTATGGCTGATGTAAATTTTGGATTTATTTTTCACCTCCTGCAGGTCATATCGTTGTGTCTTGTGACATTACATCTAACAGTCGTCGTGCCTTCACACTGCAGTACTGCTGCCAACTGTCTGCACACAGACAGACAGACAGACAGGGAGTTTAAGCAACTGTAACGACAGTTATTGTGCAGATTCATGGTTATTAAATAACAGCTACTTTATACAACTTGTCTTTTGGTCTTAATTTATAAGCTCCATTATGTCTTTCTCTGAACATCCAGTTCTTATCCATCGCACTTGACCTCAGCCTTCAACATTTAATTTGACTTTCATACGCCAAATCTGACAGAGGGAATGAAGGCTCCTCCTAATGTGATTACGATCCTCTCTGACTGATCATTTGCTTGGATGCACCTAAGCTGCTGGGGAACTTCAGCCCGAGTTTCATCAAAGCGCCCGTGCTGGATGTTCCCCTCAAAGTTAGGGATTAGTTTTGTGAGTCTGAGGGAACAGAAATTGGCAGGACAGTCGGAGTTGAGCACATTCCTCTCTGTAAAGCCACTCACCAGGCGTTACAAGACATTTCCATCACAGATCAACTTCGTTAGGACTTCCTCTTTAACTTTAAAAGTACAAAACCTGCTGAAATCAAACTATTTCTGTCTATCGGGGTTGTTTTATCATGGGAATGGAGCAGAGGTGAGAGCACATGTACAGACAGAAACATTACACCTGGGTTTAAATAACCTCTTTGGCTTGAGACACTGTCTGCCTTTGAACAAAAGGATGAGATAATCAAGACGCCTGTGATCTCACTGCACAAACACTGAATCTCCTCCAAACATACCCGTCTTGGTATTTGTTCTCATTTGTTGCATAATGACTTCACTACTAAAGGAATGATAATTTTTGATAGCTGGACAAGCTTGCTTTCTCACTGTACTCTCTGGAATCCTAATTGACCTCCTGTAAACTCTCATCCTAATCCAATTTAAGAAAAAGACATGACAGCAAGTAATTATTAAATAGATCAGTTAGTATACTTAAGTCATTAAAAGAGCCCATGCTGTTTGACGAAGACTTTGCCAATTATCTTTACAATGATGACCAGAGACCCTGTGGTGCCTCTAGACTGACTTTTCACCCTGAAGGAGCAAACTGTTCCCCCAGTGGGTGTTTCTTTGTTACACTAGGAAGAAAAAAGTAAAATTTGGGGTTTTAGCCAGTGATCAGAACGGCACCTTCAAATACATATGTTAGAAAAGTACTTAAAAAATTGTAAAAAGTTGTGTTGCTGCTGGTCCACGCTCACGCCCAACCTGGAGGTTATGTCTTGAGTGATTGTTTTCAATTTGTGGTTCATTTTCCACTCTGTTCCCTTCCCTGTCCACTTTCCTACCCTCATAAAGTACAAGCAGAAAAGCCTGAAAATAAATATAAGATATAAACATTTTGAATTTTCAACACTTTTCTAAATATAATTACAATTTGGTTGAAAATATTCAGAAGTTAACGTGTTGATTTACTGAAACAGAAACCAAAGAAGCAAAGACAACTATATCCTCTAAATTAGTAAAAAAAGAATTATGGTGTAAAAGATGTAACTCGTAGTGGTGAACAGATCTTACTACACTTTGCGACCTTGTGCTTTTGTTATTAGCACCTTTAATGTCATTGTTTTAGACCAACAGTTTGAACAGTACTGTTTATATTCACAATGTGCTCTTTCATGAACACAGTTTCTTGCATCAACTAAAGAAGTCAAGATACACATTTTTTGGGGGAAAACATCCACTACTTATGTAGCTGCTGCTCTTCCTGCCTTGTCTTTCCTCACTGAACTCCACTTAAAAGCTGGAGATGCTTGTTGGCACAACCATAGACTGTATATAGAATAGACACTGTGCCTCCCTGCTGGATGAAGCCACCGCAAGAACAGCACCCTCTGGTGACAGACTGCAGTATAGGTCATAAATCCCACCTCCTCTAGCAATCCTTATAGAGGTGTGGACAAACTTTAGAAATTTATTACACAGAATATAGATTTTTCTCCCCCCTTCTTACGATGTTGACATGTAGACTGGTTTGTGCTCAAGTCCTCTTTTTTCTGTACAGCTCCATTTTTAAAAGTTATTAGGGGGTTCATGTTTTCTATGATTGACACCTGATACAGCCTATGGGTGTACGAAGATTGCATAGCTCACCTGGGGGATACGCTATTTGAGCCGAGCATTATCACAGCGACTCTCCCGTCGAGTGCGTACAACACTACTGCACAATGATGATTTCAGGAAGTGGAGAAAAAAGTGGAAATACTATGGGCACAACTTTATATGTTAATAAACTGTTTGCTACAAGCTCATCGTGTCGATATCAAGGTACAAATAACTAACCATCTTTCCGATAGTTTGTTTCTGCAATGCAAAATAGTTTATGTAAGTTTTAACACAATCAAGTAGTGTCAAACACAAAAATAGTCATTTGTCTTGAGCTAAAACCCACCTACTCACCAGCCCAACCTCACACAGAGCCCACTAATCCAAAATGAAAAGGAATCTGCAAGCAAGTGGCTTTTCTAAAAGTAATATCCGACCAAGAAAGCAGTGGATAAAAGTCTATTTTTAGGTCCCAGACAAGTTTAATATGCGTCCAGGAGCTGCTCCAAGTGCTCTTCTGACCTTGTAAATCTATTTTCCGCCAACCCACACGGCCAGAACCAGCGTCTTAACACTCCCGGGGTTTAATTGTGTGGTCCCACTTAAGCCTCAAAAGTCAGTTTAGTGCCTTTTTCCCCTCAGCAAAAAGATGATTCAGCTATTATGACCACAGCTTTAAATATTAAAATATTTATTTCCAGTAAATCACAGATCTGGTTATTATTATTTTAAGACATGTCGTCAACACATCATTCAGGTTAGCACTCAGGCGTTTCCTAGTTAGGGCTGAATATCGTAATCCAAGTGGTGCAGCTTTGTGCTTGGATGTTCAGGATGTGCTAAGAGACTTGTTGTTCACAGCATGAGATGCAGTCTGGGATTCTTGCCAGTTTCAGCCTGTGGTTCACCTTGGTGAGGTTTCTGTCTGTCTGCTATTCACGCTTGAGTTTGCAGCCCAGTCAATGGAAAAAAGTGAAATGCTGTGGTTTTTACATCTGCTATATTACTTTGCATTACGTGAACGTCATAAAACTGCAGCTTTGAGATATATGGGCAAGAATGCAATTAATTACCCGTATCGCTCATTGAAATACGATCACGCTGAAGGAAAGGTCTCATATGCTTTAATAAATTTTTGCAAATCGTCTGACAAAGTTTATTTGAACCCTAAATGTGTGATGCCCAATATTTGCATCCAGACTGGATCTGATCACCATGCTCCAGCAGCACTGATAGTGTCTGATTTTATGCCTGTCAGCTCATTTTATCATGCTAATGAGATGGTTTAGGCATGAAATTAATAAAACTGCAAACCATAGGGACTGCTGTTGGGCAGAAGGGGAATTGACAATCAAAAATTCTGTTTTTCATTTTCACTGGAGAACATTCTCTCTTGAAATGATTGTAGACTGGTATTAGTCCTACTGTAATATCTCTAGAAAATAAAACCACATTGATTCTCATGCAGGGGCTTGTTGGGGAAAAGTATGTGATGGGCCTTTTGGCAGCCTTTCAGTCCGAAGGAGTTGTGGCTTTCAGCAGCGATAAGCCAACATAAAGCTGGAGCTCATGCATGAAAAATCTCCAGCTCAGCAGAGTCATTCATGAGGTGCCACTTCAACCCTGCAGATGGAGAGGAACACAGGGGTCAGTGAGTGGGTTACACTGACACTCACATGCAAGACCTCATGACCCCCGTGTTCTTGTCTTCAAACGTACCCAAAACTGTGGGAGCGAAATGTTTACACGAGTTTTCACAGTGCAGTGTCCATAGATAACAGGAACAAAAGCGTTGGCATGAAAATGATCCAGAAGCTTCTTTCAGATACCCCAAAGCTTAAAAGTTGAACCTCTTATAAATGATGGTTAGTCGTGTTCTTGTTGAGGGTTTATGAACATAGTGATGCATCTTTGATTAGTCTAAGCTAGACTGTGATCTAATGTTGCTTTACACTCACTGACAAGAGGTTCTGTCACATTTATGGAAAAATAAAACTTATACAGCTGTATAAAGTGTTACTAAAAAGCTGGAAGTCTAGGGAGAGGATTTTTTTAGCCTCTCAAGCCAAACTGGGTTTACCTGTTGGCTGTCTTTGCACTGAACCAGACAAGCTGCTGCTTTAATTGTAGCTGCTAATCATACAAAGAAACATTTACACTTTTAGTAAGGATAAAATATGCAGTAGTTGGGTAAAATGTTTTTATATTAATCTGAAAAGCCATATAAAAACCTCAGCTTGAAAAAAAAAAACCCACTGATGTGTCAGCCTACTTTCATGTTCATAAAGATTAATGGTTTACTCTACATAAACATCTTTAATGCTCATTATCCTCCCATGGTGAACTGTGAACACAGTATCATAATTACAGACCCTGTCTAATCCTGTGTCTAAGTGAGCAGCCTCACCACAAGAAAACAGAGACTGCTGACAGAATCCTGATGTGATGGCAGGAAATTAAAGCCTGACAAAGCAGCACATTAAACATTTTAATAGACTCTTTATTTACAGTACATTTGTGAAGTCATATAGCACTGACAGTGACTTATTCAAAATACTTCATTGTACCAAACTAGTTGAAGTTATTGTACAGTCTATTATAGGCTTACATAAGAGCAAGCTGACTGTTCAGTTATTTTTTCTTGTGCTTCACCATTCATTGTGCAAATTGAGACAAAACAAAAGTTTTATGTCTGTAAATGAAGCCAAACTGTTCGGTACTGGTAGAAACAAATTTGACCTTCTTTTATATGTGGTTGTTATGAGGTACTTTACTGTACGAACCACTGTGATGAGACAAGGAAAAGTAACCTCTGATTAAAACTCTCATCTTTTCTGCCGACAAAACAAAAAGGCTCCTAACAAGCTCCATTTGTCTTCTCATGCAGGTCATACAGAAATCTCAAAGAAGGACAATCCAGTGTTTATCCACAAAACTCAGCCAGTTGTTTTATTCAGACGTCATCTTAAATGGTTATTTTCAGACCGGGATGTAGAGCATAAAATGGACAAAGCTCCAAACGAGACCTGAATACACCCTTAATTGTGAAGGGAAACTGCAAAACAAGCCTTGAAGCCAACTTATACAGCCGTAGCAAAGAGTAGATCGTTATAGTTATATTCAAAAACAATGTTTACAAAACTGAAACCCCTCCTTTCTTACTGAAATATGCATCACATAAAAACTAGTATAGATTAAAATCTGAATTGACATTAAGACATTTATTAAAAGCCATAGACTGTATATACTATGGACAACTTGGTTCCGCCTTCTGCCATTATAAGGATTTGAAGCCAAATTGCTCTTGTTATTTCTGGGTTTTTTCTCCACTTCCTAAAACCAAAATTGCGCAGTTGCGTTGTATGCACTCCACCACATGCGCAGTAGCTTTGTACGCATTCGACGGTAGAGTCGCAGGGAGTCACTCGGCTCAAACAGCGTATCTCCCAGGTGAGCTACGCAATCTTCGTACGCCCATAGGCTGTATCAAGTGTCAATCATAGAAAACATGAACCCCCTAATAACTCTTAAAAATAGAGCTGCACAGAAAAAAAAGAGGACTTGAGCACAAACCAGTCTTACAATAACTACATGTCAACATCGCAAACAGGGGGGAAAAAAAATTATATTCTGTGTAATAAATTTCTAAAATTTGTCCACAGCTCCATAATGATTGCTGGTGAAGGCGGGATTTATGACCTATACTGCAGCTCAACACCAGAGGGTGCTGTTCTCACAGTGGCTTCAGGCAGATGGAGTCCATTCTATATACAGTCTATGTTAAAAGCACAAAACCATCATGTTAAAATCCAGTTCAGAGGTCAGTGTGCAGTAAATATAGCATTATTTCAATTATTATTTTGAGCGTGATAAATCTTGTCTAGCGTAGGAAAAAGCATAGAAAGTATATGTTAAAATACAAGTTAATTCTGTAGCTAAAAAGACTTAAAAGGTTGAGGAGAAAACACATTTTTTCTGTTTTTTGCAGCATGAGAGGCTGCATGTTAAGTGTTTCAAGTCAGCTGGTCCCAAGCTTCGACTTGTAGACAGAGGTTTCTGAATGTAGCTGCCACTATGGGTTACTAAAACTGTATATTTTCTTAATGAAACACTCAGTCAAATCTGTGTCACTCAATCACTTTGTTTCATTTTCAGTAATTTCTGTCTAAAGTGCCTCACTTACACTAACAGAGTGAGAAACGACGGGAGTTAATGTTCATCTTGGTAACACCAATGAGTCTCAGCGGAGCAGAGAGGCCAAGCCCTGGGGTGACCGGACATTCGCACAGCAGATCTGACAGCTCGTCACGCTCCTCCAGGCCAAAGGTGGCATCGTTGAGCATACGGCGGTGCAGGTGGCACGTCTGCTCTATCTTCAGCTTGTTGATGTCGTTGCGGAGACGCATGAGCTGCCTGGCCAGCTGCTGGTCCTGCAGACGCATGTCTGTCTGATGGAGAGAATAGGAAAACATTATTATTCAGCTTTCTTACTAATCACCTGTCTGTGTAAAATACTTGTTTCTAATCAGTGAAAACCCCAGAATAATGGTTTATTACTCTGAAGAGCAAGTGCGTTAGCCATGAGAAGGGGTTGGGCATATTTACACAGCTTATGGTTTCACTTCTTTCTCTTGACAGTGTGGGAAAATGTTATTTCCTCATTGCATCTGTGAACACCATGTAGAATATTTCTAAGATGACAATCAATTTTCTCTGAGAGAACAAGACTTTAGATTCACGGTTGATAGCTGACCAGACACCGGCAGGAATAGAAGACAAAAAGAAACAGTGTAAGAGGATAAAACAAAGCAAGACTAAAGTGGAAGAGACGCCAACCAAAATAAAGACACAAAGCTTTCACAAACCATGACGAAGTATGGGCTAGAGTGTAACAAGACTGGTTAGATGAGAAGAGGAGGCCAACTGAAAGGTTACAGGGAAAAGGACCTGCCATAGGTGTTGCTGTTGTTGTTCTCTGCACCTGTTCAAATTGCCAGTGTTTGACTTTGACTGTAAATCAAATACTTATCTATTCACAAGTGAGTTATTTGTTGCATTTTTTTAAAGTTCATCTTTTTAAGTTACTTCTTCATTCCTACTTTGAAGACTCCATGAGAAGTGGCAGATGGCTTTCCACCAAAGATCTTTGTTCTGTTTGAGGTTTCTGCCTGTTATTAGTAGGGGTGGGAATCACTAGTGGCCCCACGATATAATATTGTCACGATACTTTTTAACATTTTGCAATACAGTGAGTATTGCAATACAATATATTGCAATTCATACAATTTTTTTCAACTGCTTAGCTAATTTAGCATTTGTCTTTCCTTTATGTTTGTCTTATTTATACTGTATTTTACTTTCATGTCGTACATCTTGCAAACCTTTTATATATTTGTTGCCCAAACTTTCTCCGGCTCTATGATGTCGCCTCTGTAAATCTCACTGGACAAACAGCTGATTTTATTTTTCAATTATCATATATTTGACTTCATATTAGCAATTAATTTGAAAAATCGATACTTGGTAAATGAGAAGATACAATATATCACAAGACAAAATATCGCGATACTATGCTGTATAGATTTTTTCTCCCACCCCTGGTTATTAGGTATGTCTTCCTTGCTACTGCTGCCAAGTCTTCTTTGTGTGTAAGTAAATCTAAGACACTCACAGTGATACAACAGCAAGAGTTTCCCATCTCACCCTACCTCACTTTCATCCTTTTTCATTCACTGTAGACAGACTAACATCTGTGTAAAGACATCCACTCTCCTGTCCAATGAGTATGATTCTGCCTCTGATAGCCTCTCTTTGCGTGCTCAATTGTAGCCTGTGAACTGTGAGCAAATGTGCAGAGCAATTGGGCACAGTGAAAATGATTACACTTGCAGAAAGTGATCGTCTGATGCAATTTGCAGAGCCCCAATCAATCTCACTCACTTATGTGAATAGGATTCCTCTGGCCAGTAATTGACAACATTGTGTTCTTTGTTAAAATCTTATTAGCTAAGTAGCAGGAACTTCATGTCAGATATAGCGTTTGGCTGTAAAAGTATACAGCTCTTCAGATTAAAAAGTGTGGATTTAAATCTTGAAATCTTGAAATTAAGGTTTTTTAATAGAGTTCACCCAGTGGGTGCAAAATAAACCACATCTAAGATGCAAAACTTCCAGACAACTTCTTCATACTCAAAAATAGATGAAAACATTAAACTTTATCTTACCAGTTCTCTTCTCAGCCAAGTGAGAGCTTCATCCATGTTTCCAAATCCCATCTTCACACCCGAAGGCAGCTTGCACTGAATCACATCAGAGTCCACTGCTCTCTCTTTAGATGTGACCACTTTCTCTTTGGATTCAACTTGGCTTAAGCCTTTTCCATTTCCTGGCTCTTTGAAGCTCTCTTCCTCCAGACGGGCTTTCCACTCCAGGTAAGACGGCCTCCTGGTCTCCAGTCTTAATTTCTCAGTCAAGGCCTTCAAGTTCATAAGATGGTCATCTGCAGGCAGGTCCATGTCTGCTCCACATTCTGCTTCCTCCAGGACACAAGCTCTGTCCACTGTTATCTGAGGAGCTTTGAACGCATCCATTTAGTCCGCTTGGTACAAAAGATGTGTCAAAATAAAAATAGGTATCTGTTCCCTGTTTGTGGCCTCATTTGTTGTTACCTATGTTGTAGGCTTCTTTTAAGAAAGTGGATCCCAGAGGATTTTTATCAATCCACTGATGTCTTTGAGGTTGGGTATAACTGTGGTGGAGAGAAAAGAAAGTTGTGATGGATTCACTGACCACTGGCAGCCATCTGTTGTCAGCAATTGACAAGAGATCAAACTGAAGTTGACATGTGACAGTGTGGCTGTGCATCAACTTTGACATGAAAGACTTGGCTGAATGAAAGGATAGATTATATCTCAGAAAGACTGAATGTTAAATGAACCACAGTAAAGGAACTATCTCCTTCAGCCTGTAAACCAGATTCAATTTAAAATTCAACCTCCACCAATCAACTAACAAAGGATCAGCACACTAAGGGAACACACATTCAGGATTTTCATTTAACAGGAACAAATTGTTTCCATAGTGACAACGACGACGACAACACAGAGGTGTAAATGAATCAGCAATTTCCCACCTCCCATCCTCAGGGCTTATTACATTTAAGATGCGGTGTTAATGATTGCTTGAAAGATTTGCTCTTTTACAGCAGCACAATACCACGTTTTCAATATCAATTTTCAACATCATTAATATTGAGATACAGAACATTAACATCGAGAGCCACATCGAGACATGTACAAAACATTTAGCAAATGAACTGCACAAAGTCTGTACTCTAGGCAGCCTCCTAAATGGTAAAGCAAACACTGAACACATCAGCAGCTAAAGCAGACCTTCTGCCCAGCATCCTCTTATAAAGTCTTCCTGTACTAAGTAAGTGGTTCGAGCTCAGTTGGTCCATAATAGGCACAGCAGGCCAGCAGTGAAGTCATTGCCCTTGTATCTAATGATAGGTTTGACTGCTCTACAAGGTTTATAAAACAGACCTCTGCTCTTGCTCTCTCTCTACACAGTATAGCTGACTTACAGAGACGGGGCAATAGATCCTCTACTTATTCTTGAAAGGAACATGTGTGTCTCCTGGGACCACATTGTTACAGTAAACCAATACAAAGGGGGGAGAAAAAAATCCATGCCCTATGCATTTTTAAAGAGTTTGTAAAGACCTTGTATGAACAGAAAGGAAGTGGTTTCATTTTAAAAAAAAAGAGGAAATGCAGAGCCAAGAGATTAAGGAAGATGGGAAAATGTGTTCATGATAACATAAAATGAATAAGCAGGGCATGACTACTTGTATAAAAAGAAGAGTTAAATAATCCGTTACCTCAAACCAACCTTTTGTTGGCTGCTTGATAAGAAGATATTTTTTTTGGCAAATACTGCAACAACAACAAAAAAATTAAATTTTGGTGAAGAAAAAAAATTCTCTGTATGATCCAAATTTCCGAACTTGCATCTAACTCATTGAGCATCAACAGCACATTCCTCTGGTTTAAGGCAGCAGACTTTAGGGTAGCCACACCAACAGATTTTATTCTGTGGTGTAGGAATATCAGATGCCAAAACCTGGTCTGGCTTATGAAGCCTGGCCTTTCTATCTGCAATATGAGTGTCTGCATAACAAACAACTGCAGACAGGCTTTAGAGTATCTGTCTGATCTGTATTACTCACCTCTGGCCTATATAGTTTTATTTCACGGTGGCACATTTAAAACCACAGAGATGGCTTAAGTACATGCAGACAACTAGAGCATTATGAGGCAGAGAGAGAGAGATTAGGGCCCTGACAGAAAAGCTATTCATATAGGTTAACAGCCTATCATCATGGCATATTGGACTCTTATGTTATGGCAACAGGGCATTCATAAAAACGTCTTTGGGCCAACCCCCTAAAAACAGGCCCCCCAAAAAAGGAAGAATCTACACAGCCTGTCAGTATCAACAGGCTTTTTTTCCTGGCTTTTTATATCCAGAAAGAGGAACATATAACTATATAAAGAACCTGTTTTCCGGAGTTCTGACAAAAATGTATTTAATTTCAGTGCCATTGTGGCCAGAAAAACAAGATATCTTAGATTAATGAAATCACATACATATGCTGCAGTTAAACCAGCCTTTTTAACCACTGTATGATACAATAAGAAATGTATATAAATGGATTCAGGAGTACTCCAGACATGCAGGAAACTTGAAAGTGATTTAACACATTGCTATTAAGACACACACAGTCATAATACTATGTTTCCCATTGGTTTCATTGGTTAATTTCTTCCCATTTCTATTTTCATTGCCTGTATTTAAATAATGTCAAGTTGTAGTTACGTTTATTAATTGGTCGTTTTTAATCATTGAGCAAATACAGATGTTTTCTCGTTCATATAAGTAATCTTACATCATTTGCCTTTTAGAACTATACAATCTGTAAAAGCGAAAAGTTTATTTCACGCGCGCCTTACATTTTTTTTTAGCACGTGAGCATACATTAATACTAATTTCCTCTTGGTTCTCCGATACCGAGCAGCAAGGTGAGACATTTAACCATTATTTCTAACTGTGAGCGGTGCGTTTACCTTTAGTCTAACTTTAGCCGACACGAATCCAAGCAGCAGCATCAGCGGAGACCACCTCGAGCCCTCCGCCTCTCCCTCTCTGCCATTCTCCCTCAGCCGCTCCTCGGTTCACTTGTTTTTGAGCTAAGAGCTACCGGAGGAGGGGCGGGGAGTCTGCGTCAGGTTTTGGTTGCCTGGAGACGTCCCAGGAATCCCTATCAGCCTTCCCGCCACATGAATAATAATGCATGTGCGCCACCGATGACAAAGGTTCACTCCCGCTATCATTTATTTTATTCACGGCACAGAACAATTGGTCGAAGAGTAAAAATGTGAAAATTCAAGAACAAACAAACACAAACCAATTCAAAGTTTTCGTTTGTTACACTTTTCATCAGTCGAGAACTTACAGGAATAATCTCGTTGACACTAAGAACCTATCTCTAATAATGCATCATAAGAGTATTTATAAAGCCTCATAAGTGACCATTAAGACTTAATAACAACCCTTACAAGTGATTATAAGCATTCATAACAGCTTTAAACAATGTTTACAAAGTCTTATAAACAGTGAATGCAGTGCCTTATAAAAGTAGGTCTTATTATGCCTCATACCTCTGTGCAAAGAAAAAAATATAAATATAAAAATGTATTTTTGTTGTCAAGTGTGTTTATCTGACACATCACCTACAGCCACAAAATACTGCTTGTAAGTTCTTAGTAACTTTTTTTTTTATAATTAAAAAGAATTAGTTCTTTATAAACTACATACTGTTGTGAGAGTTATGTTTTTAAAGTTTAGTACAGTATAAATCATACCTTAAAAAGTAATTATGCTCTTTGTTTACAATACTTTATAAACAATGCTGTAAGCTGTTATGAATGCTTATAATCACCTATTAGGGTTGTTATTAATGCATTTAAAGGGCTTTATAAATGAGCTCATGGTGCATTATAAGAAGTGGGTTCTAATCAAGTGTTGCCATAGTGTCCACCTGAATAAATACAAAAAGCTCTTCACAAAATTACAACTTACAAAGTAAAAGGGTACCTATTGATCAACTATCCACAGAAGGGGTTTTTTTTGTACAAAAAAGTTCCTTTAGCTAGGACTTTGGCTATTATGTAATAGGGCTCATTAGAAAACATAAATAAATAGAGCTTGAAACTCTTTTCAACAGCTCTTTGTGGTTTAAAAAAGCAATGATTGTCTGCAGTCATCCAAATTTATGTTAAAACAAAATTAATTCACCACAGCTACACAACTCACTAACTGAGGATCATTTGCTAACTGGGTGAAATAATACATTTCCATAGGGCCAAGCCAATTTTCTATGTAATGGGACATGTATTCAGTGTCATTATAATGCTGGTTTCTTAAAACACAAACTAAAAATTTTAAATGAGTAAAGAACAAAAACTATACTAAAAATAATGTTTTATTATAAGTTATATCAATATCTTACTTAAATTAGGAAAATAAAGCTATAAGCCCTAAAATTATACTGTATATTAGGTACCAAATTTAGATTGACTCTATGCAGGATGGATAATTTTACAATAAGGGGTTTATTACCACGTAGGGGAGAGTGGGGTAAGATGAGCCATTTTTCATATTTCAGATCACTACATCAAGGCAATCATAATTTTGTCTCTAACTAGTGTATCTGCATATATTTCAGGATGTTGTGCATCCCTGCAAACCAACAGAATGAGTGTAAACATAACTGTCTTCATAATTTAGCATGCCAAAAAAGTGGTCTACTATGGTCCACTTACCCCGTGTATGGGGTAAGTTGGAAATAAATGTCTAACCCCTTTACACATGGGGCTTCTGACCTTCACAGACTCCATGAATTGATGCCCATCGCCTAATTATTTGGTCACATGATCAATTTCTTTTACCATTTCCAAGCAACACGGGGTGGCTCAACTTACCCCACTCTCCCCTATAGGTACTTTTGAATGTATGCTTTCCACTTTATGGGAGCTAATTACAATCATTAGATACAGTGCCTTGTAGCTTTATCAAAAAAATCCATCATTATTTACTTGCTGAATTCAATGATAAATTAATGTTCAAATAAAATTGTGCAAAAACAACACAAAATGTCCCTTTGAAAAGTAGTGGGGTTGTACAAAAAAAGCACAAAATAGAAGAACTTCAGTCATAAAAATCAAATGTAAATTCCACTGCTGGTTTAAAACACCTGTCAGACATGTGGCCAGCAGTTTTTGCACATTGAATCATCCCTATTCGAGACAAAAAAAGTCCTTGAACCTTGAATCACTTGTCATATTGTTTAGTGGTACACTCTATTGTTCAAATAATTAATAACAGAAATTCTTACTTCATATATAAATATGGCAAAGAGGTGAATTGTGAGAGAAACCTGCTTATGTGTGACTGTACTACTGCAGTTAAGGTAGCTGTTGGTTGGTGGTGAGTGATGGCTCTGCTATCCCATAATGCCACCTGAGGATTGTCTTATATTTAAGTGCAGTACTGGTAAGAGACACTACCTCAGAAAAACTCCAGGTGTAATTTCAAGGTGGTTTTTATGGCTTTATCTTTGGAAAGATGTAATAAATTCATTCACTTCACAAGGTCAGTTCTTCTATGTCATCATCATTGAAGGAGGCGATAGCACGGATGGCAGGTCTGCTTTCTGCAACATGTATTGTATTCATGGACGATGCTGTAGGGGTGGATGACCCTGAGTTGAAGCTAAAAAGTCCTTCCCTCCTTGAACGCATCCCATTGGTAGCTGGAGGACTGCTGAGGATCTCCATTTTATTTGGGAGGCTCACACCATCACCGGCAGGTGTTGCCAGGCTACCAAACAGCTGCTGCATGAGGCTAGACTTCCTATCCTTCATGACGCCTCTTTCTGTCTCCTTTTCCTTCTCTGTCTCCGTTCCCCTGAGACTGAAAACACCTATTGCTTCTAATGCAGAGTCCCTGTCTTCTGCAGGTGGAGGTGGAGGGAAGCCTGAGGAACTTCTGGAAGCTGAATTTCTAAAAGAAGGGGCATAGCTTCCAAATGCAAAGTCATCACTGGAGTTTTGAGATCGTAGCGCTCTCCTCCCTATTGGAAAAACTCCAACTTCTGTGCCGGGTCTCCTCCTCCCTCCTTCCCTACTACCAGCACGTTCCTCTGGTTCTGTTAGGTCAAAAATGGAAGAGTTATGGATCTTCTGCTCGGGAGGATGAGGAGAGGGATGTTCGCTGCTACTTGTGTTAAACTGAGAAGAACTAGACTCAGAAAACACAGCTTCTGCGGCTCCTTTTATGGACAGGTCTATCTCACGCATCTTCGCCAGCAGCAGCTCTTTTTTGCGACGTGCTTCCTCTGTCGTTCGCTGATTTGCCAGAGCCTCGTGGTTCCATCTCTCCACCTCTTCCTGGACATGGCCACGCTTCCTGATGGTCTCTTCCTCCTGGTTGAGGAGGGAACTTGTCCTTATGTTTTCTTCTTCTTCTTTCTCTTTTTCCCACAGTTTTGGTGGCGTCTTTGTCGAGGCTTCAAGGGCATTTGGCTGCTGACTGGACTCTTGTTTCTCCTTCTCCTTCTCTGCCACCTTCTCCTTGTTTAGTTCTTTTTCGCTGTCCTTGATCTTTTGCTGTTCTCTCATGTGATGTTTATCTCTCATCTCTGGCTGTCTGTCCCCACAGCCGATTTCCTGATGACGTATAATGTTTGAGAGAAAAAGGAAAAATGACAAACAGAAGTTATTAAAGGAGAATTATGAAATTATTAAACGTGGCCCCGTTTTTTATTTTTATTTTTCACGTATTTTGGGATCTGAAAGACTCTGAAAGAAGAGTGGTGAGGTGACATGACCTTTTTTTTAAATTTGCACATGTGATTTATTATATTGCAGGTGCAATTTAACTGTTCGTTAATCAAAATCATTTCCTGCAAGGCTGAGTATCACCAACGGCAAAGTTGCTGTGCTTTAAGGATCCTGATAAAGTGTCTCCTACTCAAAACAATACCAAATGTGGCTAAGCTGTAAAATATCTCTTTGTGAGTCATTCCTAAATGAAAGGAAATGTTGATGATATGCTCTCTGTCCATGACACTGTCCTTCTTCTCTCACAAATTAGGGGCACGGAGGATTATTTACAAAAACACATGCGCAGTGTGGGTATAACACGTACATTCAGATACTAAATCGCATGTGCCAATTAATTTAAAAAAAAGCTCTTGTCACTTTCTGGGCACTGCACATAATGGCAATCTTTTGTGTATTTTATTTTGACCGCTTTTGAACAATTTAGTATCCACAAAGAAGGCTGTTATGGCTGCTATTCAAGCCTTATACAGATCTTCTCCTCCAGTTTCAAGACACTTAAATAATCATTTGTGCCTACAAACAAACATTTCAGCTGGGTTCACTTTGATTGAGCCCATTTGCACTGAGAGATACAATATAGCCCCTGCAGCCTGTTACATATCTGCCAATTTTAAAACTTTTTGTGCTTGTCAGTCAGACATAATATGTAAAACACAGCTTTGGTTGAAGGACAGAGCAGGGTTTCTCTTCAAGTGAAGTGGAGGCACTTTACCTTGAGTGATAGGTATTCATCAGATGCCTGTTCGCTGTACTCATTGGCATCTGTGACAGCAGGAGGAGGTGTGGGGAAATCCAGACTGGACGACCTGTCTCTAGTCTTCACTGCTTTGCTGCTGTTCCTGCTGGGGGCTGTTCAATGTGTGATACAATAGCAGATTAATGATGGTAGTCCTATTCCAAACTGCACTTTGTGAAAGGAAAATGATCAATAAAGGTTAAGATAATTAAACAATTGCAGCCATCAACACATAGTGAGGCCTCACCTTTCTGCTTTGCCCCATTTTCCATCTCCTTTTTCACTGAGGGTTTCATCATACGGTTTGCATAAATGTTCCTAGTATCTAGTTCTCTCTCCTTCTCCTGATATGAAAAAAATATAATAAAAAAGGGAAATTTACACACTCAGGCAATTGAATTTTATGTGTCCAATCCTAAAGAAAGTTATGGTGTGAGTAGTTTCCTGTACAAGGACCTTGAGTTTGTTGGTCAGTCGTTCAAGCTCCTCCTGCAGAGTCCTGAGCTCCTGCTGGGCACTGATAGTCTTCTTCCTCTCTGCGGCCAGCTGTCTCTGGAAACTGCTGTTGCTCAGCTCCACGCTCCGCTCCAGTTCCTTCAAACGCAAAGACAAACAGTTACACTAACAGTTGTAAACTTTGCATGTCAAATTTGATAGGAATAGGCATGTATTTTACTTGTTCTTTGTATGTGATTGTCAAGCAACTTTGTAAACCTGACACCAGTGGCTTGTAACTGAATATATAATTTGTAAATTACGTCACAAGGCAAGAAATATGTATATTTTTTATGTGTCATGCCCTGCAGCCTTGAGAATTTCATATTTTAGACCTCAGCTTTTCAACAGATGATTAGATAAAATAAAAATGTATGAAATAACTGTACCTTTATCTTTCGTTCAGCCTCCTGGGCCTTAACTTTCTCTTCCTCTAGCCTGCGGCTCAGCTCATCTCGTGCTCCAAGTTCTCTCTGGTCAACCAGCTTCTTCAGCCGGGCAATAGTTGCCTGACTCCTTTGGAGCTGCTCCTCGCTGTCTTTCAGCCGCCGCTCAACAGCCCGCTCACGCTCTTGGGTGCGTCTGAGCCTTTCACGCAGCACGTGGGTCTCATTTGAGTGGCGTGACAGCAGCTGGGAAATCTCACTATCTGTGTCATCGTAGCGCTGCAGGGCTTTCTCTTGACGCACCTGAAGCTATAGAAAAATATTTGTTTCAGGGTTCCAAAGGTGTTGAAGACAGGAAAGACAAAGCATTTTGTGGTAAATATTGTGTGAACAGTTATTTATATCAAATATGCCTGTGTTTATGTTTAAACCCCACACTGTTGAGTCAAAGCTCTCTCTCTGTCCTTGTGTATGTAACCCAAAAGAACTACAGGGCCAGGTCTACCTGTTTGAGAACTCGATTCTCTCTCTGCAGCTCATCAGTGCGTTGCTGAAGTTCAGCAAGCGAGTTACGCAAGTCGTTGATCTTTAGTAGACGTGCTGAAAGCATCCTCTTGGTCACCAGGTCAAGGTCTTTAGGAGGTGTGGACTCTTTGCTCTGAGAACGTACCCCCCTGCGATGCTGCTGGGTTAGAGGCGGACCACCTAAGCGAAGTGGGCGAGCGAGACCTCGGCGACCGACAACACCTGAGGGACAAAGAGACACACAATATAGAAACCATTTTAAAATATTGACAAACTTTTACATATTGTTGTAAAATCTGATGGTTAGGTGGGCCAATAGTGGTGAATATTAACTAAGGTTGAAGTCAAAGATTCCTTAAAATCAAACTTTACTCATAAACTATTAAGCATGTTGTAAAATGAAACTTCTGCAGGAAGAATTAACTGTCCATAGAAGGCAGACTTGTGTTAGCTTGTTCCCTGCACAACCTGCATAAAATCTGCCTTACACTGCCATCACCTGGACAGTGAAGCACATTTATTCACAAGTTTTTACTCAGGCAAAGGTCCATACTGGATTATGTTCTTGTTCTACATACCCATCTTGTAGTGTGGGCTTCCAGAAATCCTCTTTTCCCGCACCCCTTTTTTTGGAGCAGGAGATGGAGTCCTGGACCTGGAGTATGGTGAGAGCGATCCCTCTGAAGGAGCGTCACTTTCATAGTCCTCTGAATAAAAAGACCGACCACTCCTTCGTCCCTCCCTGTCTGACATTTGGTCTCGATCTGGATCTGAATGCCAGGTTCTGGTCCTTGACCTGCTCTCAATACCGTCATCTTTTTCTTCCTGGTTATTCTCCTCATAGTTCTTTTTGCACTTTTGGGCGGATGACTCTCTGGAATACTTCTTCGTACTTTGTTGTGACTGGCGACTCTCATCCAAATCTCGATTATCTTCACAGGAGTCGGCTTTGTTTTCTGATTCCATTTTGATACCTGGAAAGCTCTGTGTTTGATTTACAAACAAAATCAAGACTTTGAATCACATTATTTTTTTTCAAAGTTGTAACTTAAAAAAAATTATAAATTATAAGGCTGTACTTCCTTTATTCTAAAGATAAATCAACACAGTTGTCCAGACTGACTTGTTTCTCTCAGGTTTTCTGTATTGTGTGACTTGGTCACTATGCAACAACGCACCTGAGGTGGAATTTTCCATGAGGTTAAATGATGTATGATATCATTACTCCACATCACTGCTGCTATATACATAACATTAGCTTGCCCCTGCCTGCCCTGGTTACTTATTGAACAGTCTAAATGCTAATTTAGACCACAATAAGATGTATGTATTTACATATGTTGAAAGAATAAAGAAAAGGGAATGTAAAATCTGTCAAATTTCAATACTGAGTGTCCTCTCCTGGAAATGATGTAAATTCTGGGCTTGTTTTATACACAGGTTTATACAGGGATAAGTGAGTGAGGCTGATTTGTTATATTTAAGATGAAGGTATGCAAGGGTCATGTTGTCATCTATTCCTTTAATCAACCTAAACAATAGCGCTGGATGAGCGAGTTTCTATGGCAACACCAGTACACACTGCAGCACCACTATAAATAGAATCAGCAGGACAGTGGGTAAGGAGGGGGATAAAGGCCCTGTGGACACTTAAGTACTAGTTGTTTTGTGATCTAACAGATGTGACACGATCGGGCAGAGCCGTCTGTTGTTGACAGTTGATACCTGAAAACATCTACACATCTCAGGCATCATTCTCAAACAAGGGAGAAGAAAGAAACGTATGTGATGTCCCCAAAAGCATTTCAAATGAGCAGATATTAGCTTTTAAAAAGGGTATCGTGTTAACGGGTAATGTTAAGACTGATTTGTTGATGGCAGTTGTTCTGCTAGCATAGCGAATATCCTCAATCAACAGGTGAGTTGTGTGTTACCGTTATCTCTCATTGTGTGTTGGCACTAACCTGTTCGTTTCCCGCGTTTAGTCTGTCTTGTTTTGCAGCATTGTCTGGTTTACAGATATATCTGTAGCGGAAAAAAGCTAATTGTTGTCATTCGGACAGCAACCGTTAGCTTTAGCAACTAGCGAGCTAGCTTTCGTGAACTTAAGCTACCGTTAAACACCAAACGACATCATCCTCCGTCCATTTTACAACAAAAAAGCAACCTTGAACCCTTTTAGATGTACTCCGTGTAATTATCTGCTGCAGAGAACCAAAAAGGAACAGCTGAGAGCGTCCGGGTAGTGTTTTTGTCCACGCCTCGAGGTTTTCCATAACCCTACCACTGACGCCGTACCATGGCAACCACAGTTCCTCCTGTAGTACCACTCCACCGTCAGAGGGGCGCTGTTGTACATATTGGGATATAACGTCTAAGTGTATTTTAAAGCAAGAGATGCAGAGTTTCATTGCAAAAGTCTTTATATCTTATTTTTATGGCACAAACAATATGGCTAAGAAGAACTATTCTGTCATCCGCAGTCCGTGCTTTCTCCCCTTAACTGTGCATTTATGTGCATAAGTGTGATAATAATTTCATACCTGTGTTAGGGTATCTACCGACCCGTTTTTGATTTTAAATCCTTAAAAAAACCACTTAAACAAGTTTTTTTTTTGCATCTAGACTTTTTGACTTTGTCAGGAACCTCTATTTTAACAAATAAAATAATAATAATAATAATAATTAAAAAATAAATTGTCTAAGTTATAAAATGCTCTTATTAAAATTATGGCACTTATCATGTTTGGGTCACGGTTGGCCTGGTTAGATCAATACATACAATACAAAAACTGAAATCATAAGTGCAATGTCAGACACCATACTGACAGTCAGATCTTCTTCCAATCATGTGAGATTTAGAAAATTCTCATTTTGCCATGTTTTTCCCTGCACAAAAAACAACGACAGGCATGTCCAGGCATGTGAGATTAGTTCTGTATGGATGTCTGTGTGAGGGGTATACTGTCAAAGAAAGGCCCAGAGGCCCATGGCCCCACTACAAAAAATATTATGATTAATATTTTCATGGATAATGAAGCCTAAAAAGGTAACCTAGAGATGGGAACCAAATTGGATGATAGAGAATTGTTTTTAGTGTAATTTACAGCTGATTTAAGGCATAGGTCAAAAACCGACCCTTAACATGGTGGGTGTGTAGCAAAAGCTAACACAGAATGAAGGTTAATAGATGAAAGCAGCACTTTTATGTGCAAATGTGTACTAAGGCTTTACTTACTGTACTTTGCATCTATAACTGCATCAAAACAAGACTTAACACAGAGGAATAATCACTGCCAGGGTCTTAAAATGCAGTTGCAGGTAAAACTGAAGCCACTCCAGTGGTGCACTCAGTAAGGAACAAAATAGGCACAAACTTAAAGTTCCCCACGGGGAATCAGCACGCATAATTCTTTCATTTGACTTTGTGCATGTTTTACAAATCACACATTTTCTAAGTAACTAATTCTGCTCCTCAATTTTCGCTAGTCGACCCTCATTTGACATGCTACAATAGAATAGTAAAATAATTATAACAAAATGCCTGATGAAAATAGAAAAATTAGGAACTTGCCTAATGAAATATAAAATGCTGTTAGAGGCAGGTGTTTACTGATCAAAACTTTTGGGGGATTGGTAGGGGAGAATGGGGTAAGTTGAACCAAAGGGTAAGTTGAGCCAACCCGTGTTGCTCGGAAATGGTAAAAGAAATTGATCATGTGACCAAATATTTAGGAGACGGGCATCAATTCATGGAGTCTGTGAAAGTTCGATCACACGGGTGAAGGGGTTAGACATTTATTCCCCCCCCAAGAAAAAACATTTTTCACTCTTGAAAGTGAATTTAGTCTGTCATACGTTTTATTAGAATTGTGTTCATACCAAAAAAGATCATTTTAAATTAGTTTTATACATCAATTGTGGTATCTATGAGCTACAACATGAGGTCAAAAACCTAACATAAAAGTCCACCATTTTAGCTTAGAGGACTAATAAAGTCATTATAGTAGTTCAGGGGAAGGTTGAGTCAGTGGCTCTACTGGGAAAGTAAAGAAGTCTGATGAGAGGATCAGAGTTTCAGTTCAGATTGTTGAAATGTGTTACTTTTTCTTTTCAAAAATACAGCTGTGAATGTTCTGAATCACTTAAAGGCATTCTCATGTTAAAATGACTTTTTACAAAACAGCTTTTCAGCAGTTACATGCAATAATAAAAAGAATTATTGTACCAGTTGAATAGCGTATAATAGATAAAAATACACATGAATGTGAAGAAGTGACTGTTATTTAGGGAGAGAAGGTAGGAGAGGGAGGGCTGTGGTGGAGAGTGGGGGGTAGTAGGGATACCACTCAACTTAAGCTCCTATGGTCAACTTAACCCATGCACGGGGTAAATTGACCATAGGAGACCACTTTTTTCTGTATGCTATATTATCAAGACAGTTATGTTTACACTCATTCTGTGATGTACAACATTTTGAAATATATACAGATACACTAGTTAGAGACAAAACTATGTTTACCTTGATGTAGTGATCCGAAATATAAAAAATGTCTCATCTTACCCCACTCTCCCTTACTCCATGGCTACCTGACCTAAAATGTGTGGAGGAAGTTACCTGCGTCAAGGAACCTAGTGTCAGCAGAGTCCAGCAGAAAGAATATTTTTCTTTCAAAATAAAAGAAAAAAATAGCGTTTGACCTTAAAAATATTCTCGCAATCGACATAAAAACGGCTAATAAAGGTTAAAATACGTGTTTTTTTTTTCAACTAGAGGCACTGCTATAAGCCATTTCTCAGTCTTGATAAATTTACTTTCTGCTAAAAAATTTCACAGCAGTATGCTTGACAACAACGACTTGCCATTAGTATTCTGAAAATCCGGACCGGAAGCTCGCTGATTTACATACTGTTTGGTGATTCAGAGCAGAGTGCAGACGAAATTTCAGAGCGGCAGACTCAGCAGGAGGAACGCACGCTGTTACATTACCATGGCTCAGTCTGAACGCCGGAGACGTGTGTCTCCACTCTCTTAAAAACACACCCTGGAGTGTAGCGACAGGACCTGCATTTTGGGGGAAAACGCGACTCGCCTTCACCGTGCAATTTGTTTGTCGACTCTCATTGACAGTAAAATTGAGATTAAAATGGTCATCAAGGTTTACATCGCCTCATCATCTGCCTCTGTAGCGGTAAGTGTTTGCAAATGTATTTGGACAATGTTTCATACACGATGCATAGATAAAAGCAATGCATTAAAAACACCCTATGCTCCCCAAAATGACTGAATATTGTTCTCCATTCTTATTATGTAACAGGACCGAGAGTGCGCCTGTTGGAGTGTTCTCAGGCAGCGAAAGTATCAGCATCAGTCAGACATGCTGGCAGGGTTGTTTTTATAGACTGAGATGCACATTTCTGATTGGCAGGGTTGGCTCCTTAATTCTTTCCAGGCTTTCTTGAAGATGCATTTTCAAAGTGAGGATTTAAATGTGTATTTGACATGACAAACCACCTGACCCGAAGCTCCCCTATAGGGCATTCCTTATGTAAACGCTCAGTAAATAACTTTATGTAAACATAAAGGCAGAACAAAGAAGTGTTGTGCACCATGAGTGGCCTCCGAGGTGTGCAAGTATGGACAAAATGAAGACATTTAACTGTGAAATAAGAAATGAAATGACAGGCTTGTCAGATTAGCAGATGCTTTTTGTAGTTTTAGATCCTGTGATGTTCAACGAATGCTGGGAAAAGCAGAAAGGACAAAGCCTTTATTGTAGTTCAAAGCTCTGTCTTTTGCTTTTAAGGCACTGTCAGGAGCAGCTACAGGTGCACCTGTGTGTTTTTGGTGGGAGGGGGGGCGTCTTTTATGTACTGTAAGCGGCCTTACAGCCTTATTTAATGTCATTTACCTACCCAAAAGTCACTTTTTGTGTGCTGTGTACTGCTTAAAGGATTAGCTCACTTGTCACATAGAAAAGTGTGATGTTTAACAGTGTCATATTTGCTTATGTTTAATATTCTGAGGGCTAAAAAATAAACTGGGGAATGTAGCTATGAAAAAGTTATCAAGCTCATTTCCAACACCTTGTACTCAAAAGATTTTGATTTGTAGACAGAAAAGCTGACACATGCATCTACAATGGAAAGACACTTAATCTGCTGCCTCTTACTCCCACTGTGTCTCTCTGGAACATCTGCACATCCCTGTGAAAAGTTCCTGCTCATGTGTATGTGCAGAAAATTATCAAACAAGACTCCTACGTACATGCTCAAAGTCTTAGGTAACGGTGCATACGAGTAATTTATTTATTTTATCATGCTCTAGAAGTGAGCTGCACAATCTTTGAGAGTTTACTTAGCGGTTATTTTTAACTCTGTGACACATACATCCAAAACTCAAACTCTCTCACTCTCACAAACACACAAAGCACGCTCCTGCAAGCTTGAATAGGCTGACCATTTGGGTCAGCTATGTGAGCGTGGAGCTCATGTGAATGTAATTCACTCTGAATGCTTTCAATTGAGTCACAAGTGATGGAATAAATAGGAGAGGTGATGCTGGACACTTAAGGGGAGTTGATGTATGTGAGTATAAAGAAAAAGCTAGAGAGAGGGAGGCCATGTCAGATGAAGTTCACGAATGAAATATGAGCTGGAAAAGACAGACATCTAAAGATTACAGTGTCCCATAAAAATGAGCAGTCCACAGCCTAACAACAGCAGATTAGTGAGGCGGAAATCATCAACACAGACTAAATCAAGGGCAAATTAGGTTATTCCCTCCACTCCCCCATAGTTATGTGGGTTCATTCCCCCCAGACTTTCAATTTTCTCTACGTTTACAGCTTTTTAAATCTTAAACATATTTTTAATAACAGAGAACACTCAGTATAATCAATCCTTTAAGAATCTTGTGATCTAACGCATGATTTAATGCTGAGAAAGAAGTTAATCCTTTCATTTCAAAGAATACAGAACAAGCCAAAACAGTATTTATTGGTTTTATATTTTAAAATGAGTGACATGTTTTCTCCTTTTTTTTGCCCTCAGGATGGCTGTAATTTATTTATTCTCCCATCATAATCCCAGTCTCTACCCTTTGTTTGTGCCTGTCTGAGGCTAAAGGATTAACCTCAGATTAATCCCCACATTTTGGAAAGTGCTCTCCAACAATGAGTCTGTGATGAGCGTTCATATTGCTTTAAATCGATGCACGCACGCACACAATCTGAACTGATCCATCCCTATGACACACACTCCCGCTCACCCTTACTAGGGGCACCTCTTGCATTATTTACACTCTTGCTGCCTGTATGTCCGCTCAGAGGAAGGTTGTATCATTTAAACTTTGCTGAAAAGCAGCAGTGTGACCAACAGTACTGACTCTTGAGGTGGTTCTTCTATGTGTGGAGCTTTAACCTTTACCCAAACCCAACTGACAGTTTTACTCTCTTAAAAGCAGTACAAATCTTTAGAATTCATTTGGCGTCCTATGAGGGTCCAGTTAAGACATTTTACAGCCACACACACAGAGTCACCTTTAGAAAGACTCGATAGATTATCTGCTTTTGTGTATGTTTGGGTGTGTGTCTATAACAGCCTCTTCAGAACAATCCCTTACTGTCTTCAAGGTGAAACAATGGCTCCATTGTGGCCCTTTACTGCATCAATGAAATAATGGACACACATGCCATGTTTACACACAAGCATGAAAGAAAGCCATTATGATAGTTCTGTAACTTTACTTTGACCTGCATGTTTTTATCTTCTCCATTTAAGGCGCAATTTGCGAGGAAGTCTGTTTTGGATTATAGTAAAATAAAAGTCCCATGTGATACTAGTTCACACTTCATCTTCCTAAAGTTGTTTTGACTATGCTAACTCTCATTCTAATATTAATGCATTGTTTTCCTTTAAAGCTCCTCATGGTTTGTGTTGATTATGGCATCCTCTGTGGTCAGAGAGGTACAGCTTATCTCTTTAATTAAGTCTCAAAATGTGGCACACTCACTGACATTGTTTTGCTTCTTTTCATGTAAATCATAGACTGTATAGAGAATGGGTGCTGTCTGCCTCCTCGCTTGGTGAAGCCACCCCGAGAACAGCACCCTCTGGTGACCGGCTGCAGTATAGGTCATAAATCCTGCTTCCTCCAGCAATCCCTGTGGAGTTGTGGACAAATTTTAGAAATTTATTACACAGAATGTAAATTTTTCTCCCCCCACTGCGTACGATGTTGATATGTAGTTACTGTAAGACTGGTTTGTGCTCAAGTCCTCTTTTTTTCTGGACAGCTCCATTTTTAAAAGTTATTAGGGGGTTCATGTTTTCTATGATTGACACTTGATATAGAAGATTGCATAGCTCACCCGGGGGGAACGCTGTTTGGGCCGAGCTGAATGTATACAACACTACTGTGCAAGTAGTAGTTCCAGGAAATGGAGAAAAAAACAGAAAATACAGAGAGCAATTCAGCTTCAAATTCGTATAATGGCAGAAGGCAGAACCAAGTTGTCCATAGTATATACAGTCTATGATGTTGACACACAATGACAAAAACACAGGAAGTGATACAAAGAGTAAAATGTTTACAATTGACCAAGAATGTAAACAGATTCAGTCTTTACATAACAAAAAAAAAAAAGGGGGGGGGGCTAAACTACGAGACTCCCAACTACCCTAATTCTTCCAAATCCCACCCTTAGCCAAGCTACAGTTGGGGTTCACTTAGTGCTGAGAAACAAGTGAGTAAAGGAAGCCAATGATGATGAAGAGTGTCCATTAACTCTGAGAGACACATTTTCAGATCTAGGACCAAAGACTGTCCAATTACTGGACGTAGCATCAGTGATATCACTCATTTTTTGAAGTCAATAGCAGCGGTTGCCATACTGGAAATGCTGACCCGACCTAACTTTTGTTCAACCTACCAGAAACAGGCCTTTAGCCTCCTTCAAATGGCTTCAAGTGTGTTTGTGTGCAGCATGCAGTTACTTACTTACCCACATTTACATCCCTCCGAAAGTTTTAAATAACCATGTAGAAATAATCAGTCTTTTTATTGACGGTCTTGTTTGCTTTTTAGCACATAAAAAGACAATAGTTTTAGTTTCAGACTGTTTCAGAACAGGCTAAAAATTCCTTACAGGAGCTTGAAAGCTGCAGTAAGTGGTCTACAACATGTGGACTGTGTCACTGTCTCTGTTATGTGCACGACTCTCCCATCCGTGGGAGTTTTCTGTCTTCTAAAATTATCCCTGCACTTTTTTCTTTCTCATAATTCAAAGACACTGTCATGCACTTTCACTCGTACACAAACAGGACATCCCAGAGCACATAGGACAACACTACAGGGAGCTGCTGCATCTGTTTATAGACCAAAAGTGACAAGAGAATACAAAACCGCCTAGTGTGTTTCCTTAAGAATAAAAAGTAGCCTAACAAAAGTAAATAAAAGAATCACTGACAGATAATGATTTAAGCTTTAAATCTCATCAGCTGTATAGAGGGTGAGGTCACAGTATACTGTCTTCAAACCTAAGCCCTTCAGCTAATCAACAATCCTTCCGAATGTCCCAATTACAAATGGAGAAGCTCTGCAGAGAATACATACACATGTGAAAGTGAAAGAGACACCCTGCTCTCATTCAGCGGGTGTCAGCTTACCATTTAATATTACAGGAGAGTATTTAAAACCCTTGCTTACTAACTAGAGTACACAGACGGGGGAAATGGCATGCACTCATATGGTCATGTTAAATGACAGTATATGTCTGGATGCATGAAATACTACAGATTCAGTACATCTGTAAGCTTATTTATGAGTGTTATCTTCATGTGCATCTGCATACTTGATTGTCCTGCATTCTCATCTTCCTCTCCAGGTAAAAAAGCATCAGCAGGCAGTTGTGGGTTTCCTCGAGGCCAATCGAATCAGTTTCCAAGAAGTAGACATCACCATGATGGAGGAGCACAGGCTGTGGATGTACCGCAACATCCCCAAAGATAAGCGGCCTGAGAAAGGCAACCCACTGCCGCCACAGATCTTCAATGAGGATCGCTACTGTGGGGTACGACATCTGTTCGTGTCTAACAGCTTTTAGGTTGCACTTCACCCCTCTGGTCAGTCTTTTTGGAAGTTTTACAGGATAATTCAGCTCTTATTGTGAAGTAAATCAATATAAAGTGGAGCTAAATATGCTGCTGATTGAGTTCAGTCAGTCAGAGCTGGCCCCTTCATGTCCGCCACTGAGTTTGCATGCTCCTCTGTAATCCTGTCGTAATCCAGTTTCATGGACAGGGCAGATAATCTGCTCTTCCTGCCGTCACTCTCACTGGCCTAGGTAATCCAACATTACTCCCCAATGTCATGGTCATTGAATTATATTTTAAGCAGCAGTATCTGGCAGGGATGTTTCTAACCATCCTTCAAATTTATGGAGATTATGTAACACCCTCTATTTTTTTTCCTTCTCTCTCAGGACTATGAAGACTTCTTCCAGTCAAAGGAGGACAACAATGTTTTTGCATTCCTCGGGCTCAGCTCTCAACCCTCAGTGAAAGTAAGAGCGATGTATTAGAGTTGCTGCTTAGCAATACAGTCAATTTATTTACAGTTAAAGACAGAACTGCAGACCGCCTCTGTTTTCAGCCCACAAGGTTTCCTGTCAGCACTGTTTCCCTGAAACTCCAAATTCTGCCTCATCTGAGTCAGCAGCTGATTTCTCCCCTAAAAATGTTCATAAAACTTCTCTGTAGTTTTTGCACAGCAGCTTCCCTCCTCAAAGATCCTCTTAAGATAATCAAAAGTTCCCACATCAACCAAAAGATGGATTTAATCTTAAATTTATACATTATATTAAACATTTGATCACATGTCTCCCTGATACACATGTGCAGCGACTATCTGAGGATCATCCAGTTGCCAACCATCAAAAAGTCTGTTCACTATCATCACCATGAAGCATCATTTGATTATCCGCAGTCATATCCTATTTTCTCATCTCTGTGCAGAAGGATGATTGGATAACGAAGTAAAAAGAGATCTGATTACGAATGAACCACCAGGAAATTGCAGACAGGCCTGATCAAAAATCTCCACCCTGAAGCTGAGGCACTGAGCCCTCATTGACTTTAATGGCATCAGGCATGCAGCGCAGGAGTGTGTGAGATCATAAAATGAAGACAGGGCATCTGCACTGGTCTCATGATCCAATTAGCATGATCTTATCAACGAATGGATTTGTATGATAGCACAATAAATCACAATACATTACATCCACAATTTATCTGTGCTACTGCACTTCTTTTTCACCAATGGATACAAGCAGTCAGATAAATTTGAGCTCCCTATTTATCATTTAGGAAGTGTCCAAGAAACAGTTATTGTGAAACATACCCACTGATCTTCACCTCTTTGCTGTTGTAAAGACAAACCTACCAACCTTACTGTAAACATTACATACAAAGAAAAGTTCACACAGCAATCAAGGATAACGTTGATATGCAGCTCATTGTGTGTGTCTGTTACAGGTAGATAGATGTTGATATTTAGTTACTGTTAGACTGGTTTGTGCTCAAGTCTTCTTTTTTTCTGTGCAGCTCCATTTTTTAAAGTTATTAGGGGGTTCATGTTTTCTATGATTGACACTCGATAAAGCCTACGGGCGTACAAAGATTGCATCGCTCATCCGGGTGATACGCTTCTGTGCAAGTGGTGGTTCCAGGAAATGGAGATAAACCTGGAAATACCGAGAGCAATTCCTCTTTAAAATTTGTATAATGACGGAAGGCGGAACCAAGTTGTCCATAGTATATACGGTCTATGTGTCTAACTCAGGGTTAAAGCTTTTCAGTGCTTTCCTATAAGAGTGTGAAAATTAATCTCTTCTCTGTTTTCTCTCACTTCTCCAGGACTCAGAGTCATAGCTTGCGTCAAACTGCTGGTACACAATGTCCAGGGAACTATGAAATATTTGGACAAAAACAGCTTCCTGTGTTCCTTCTGCTTGCACGCCAGCATGTTGCCAAACTACAGATGCTCACAGACGACAATTTGTGTGGCTTCTCTCAACTTTGAAACATCATTTCTCTTTCCCTAAAGTCACCGAAAAGATGTTTTACCCTGGAAGGCCGCAGTGGTTTGAATAAAGACGTCTGACTCTCTTTCCTGTTTAACACACAATGACAAACACTGTCAGTAGCATCAGTTCTGTGCAAACTAGAAGACATATGTAGCAGCCTTTGCATTCGATGATTTAGGTCAAATTACAGTGCAGCAGCACAAGTCATCCTATGTGTGCATGTGTTTGTGTGTGTGTGCAAACCTAAGTGTGAGTGTTTTGGCCAACAGCTGTTTATGAAGGCCATATGAGTGTGTGTGTATTTGTGTGTTTACATGTGTGGAAGGGGGGACAGTGATGCTGCAGCTTATCACAAAACAGATGTAACCAAATGCTTACAATGATAAAATACATGAAGGGTGTACTCATGATAGTGAGACCTCATTTGGTTTCACACACACAAAAAAAACAAACAAACAAAAAAATGAAACACTGCCACACTGGTTGAATAAAATGTTAACTCCAGTGATCTTCTACGTACTTATTTATGTCTGCATTCCCACAGACAGGACCAAAACCATCTAAATGGTTGTTTGCTTCTTGTGACCTCGTATTTGTAAATTACACAGTTGAAATTCAAGCTATTTTCTACCACAGGGACACGCTGTAGAACTTTAAACAAGTCCAAATCATGGGCTTGGTAGTCAGGTCCTGGGCCCTATGTACAAGGAGCCACTGTACACTTACCTGTTCTCTAAATAAACACACAAAAGCAGAAAAAACAATAAACTTGAAAAAAGCATCACAAACAGGAGTAAACAGAGTATTTGCACAGACTATTTTAAGCCATGGATTAATCCACAGTTGGTGCGGCATTAGCAGCAGGATGCTGCATGTGGGACTAACTCAGAATTGAAAACCCTGTCTGTGTTTATAATATTCATGTGTGAAGGGCTACAACAGAGCTCTGTGAAACAGAGGGTTAAGACTTAAGATGTATTTATTGTTGGTATTTTCATGGGATTAAAAAACAAAAAAAAAATATTGATTATTGCTGGCTTAACTCTCTGTCAACCCCCCAAAGCTTGCCTGTAATCAGGGTCAAATGGGTACACTTTACATGAGAAAGAGCACTTTTATTACAGTCTGGTATGACAGAGGACAGGGTCTAGAAAAATGATATTTAACTGCTCAGATATAATCTGGTGACAAAACTTCCCCTGATGTGCCTCTCCTTACTCTTAACACTTAATGTCCACATGACTTTTTAGGTTCACTGCAGCTGAAATGTGAGCAGACTTCCCGTCTGATGATTATTCTACGAAACACCTGCATTTTTTTTTTTTGAGTTGTTTATGACTTGTATTTTCCAATACACTATTAGCCAATCCTCCCTACACTTCTTAGCCATCATGTTAGAGGATGTGTTATTTTCGCTGAGCACGTAGAGAGTCTCACACTAAACGTGTCTCTGTTACTGTCCACATTAACCGCTTTCCAATTCTGCTGAGTTGTGTCCTTGTCTATTGTGAAATTGTGATATCTATGTTGTAACTTTTGTGAATGGACCTCACTAAGCCTGTTGGACTGTAAACTGACTAAATATATTTTGTAACACCTCTTGGCCTCTGACTCTTTTCTGGTTAATTTTGTTCTCATGCTTTCCTATTTTACATTTCCTTGTCATTTTAAACGCAATTTTTACATGAGCATTTGCTTAATTGTAACTCTGGAGAAACTACTCTTTAACACATATGTAATTTGTCTTGTATTTGATGAGCCACATTGCATTTTATTAGATGTCATTGAAAACAGTAGCTTGTGAAGTAGGTGTTAGTGGTTTAGCAGTCTGGTATGAGGTTAGTGCATTGACCAGGTAGTTATGGCTAGATTGGAGGCTCTCCTTGTACTGGTATCTATGACAGGAAAACTCCTCATATTATGTCTGCCTGGTCAGGAAACCACACTGGTAGGGATGGGCAATGAATTATCATTCACAATTTATCCTCAGAAAATTCCCCCATGATAAATAATTGTCATCTCCCGATAAATGCAAGTTGATGACGAAAGCGTGAGCGACGGACTCGCAGCCGTAGCTCACACAGAGCGGAATAACAAACAAACCTGGCCGAAGTTAACAACAAGCTAAAAAAGAAGACGTTTCTAAGCAGCTCGTTACTGAACGAGGCTCCACATGAGGGATTTCCCTCAAGATTGGGGCTTAGATGAGCACCATCAGGTATGCCTGACATCAGACAGTGGATCTGCTGCTGCTGATCACTGCAATAAAAGTTTTCAACAAATGTTGAAAACGTTTTCACATTTGAGACTTGTTTGATGTCATTTGTTTTCTTTTTAACCTACCACTCAAACTTGTAGTTAAGTATCTTATTTGACTATTCCAACTGCTGTTCTCATGATAAAATGAGTAAAAAATATAGACTGGAATTATAATATTTTTATCTGGACTTTTATTATTATCACCAGAATGGCAAATCATATTGTGATAAATTTTTTAAGCCTATATTGCCCACCCCTACTCACTGGATGAACATCAACTGTGTGATACTTTTTTTTCTTCAGGGATAGCAAAGATGGACCGGTGAGGCCAGAAAAAAACAAAACATCAAAAACAGACAGATCATAGAGTCAAGAAGAGAGGAAGAAGATGGTAAACAACATAAGAGGAGGGAAACTGCAGGGGCAGCTATACAGGATATACTGTATGTGAGGAATGATATAGAACAGTACTGTCTTTGTTCAAGCTGTAAATCTAATGTTTCGTTTAAGTTTACCATTGGTTTCAGTCTCAATGCATGTAGAAATACTTAAACTGCCTATATTAGATCACTGAAGAAACAGACTACATACTATACTGTACATGCTGGTACCACTTCTTCATGTTAAATGTGTCTGACAACTGGATGTGTAGTCTGCGCAAGAAGCTATTTATTATTTTCTGTATTATCAAGGAGTATTTTGTGGGTTCAAACTGACATAATTCATTCTGTCTACCCAGGGTGCCCCACTGCTTTGTACAAGTTGTAATGTCATTTCCCATCAGAGACATTGCGTATATCTGTCTGTAATGATTTACCCAGACATCAATATGTGTTTAACCCATTGTCCTCTCCAAACCTCACTACCCACAGTTTCTTTCAGCAGAGAAGACCAAAAGTTAGCAGGCCTTTCAATCCTTTTGTATGAAGTACTGGTCCACAACCTTTCAGAGTACTAATCAAACAATAAAAACCATCAACCCCATTAGTACTTTTGACTGAAAGTAGCCCAAAATTGATTGAGCTAGAAGTTTGGAAGAAAGGAGAAAGTTAAAACTATATTCCCACTGAGCATTTTTTGGTCTAAAATGTAGACTAAATGACTGGTTTAAAATCAGGCTACCACAGGTCTAAAAATGAGTTTTTTAGATGTCTAAATTCAAATCTAAGTTTAGACTAAATATAAGTCTGGGCTATATCTTCACTGTATCTTGCTTAATGGCTATCATAATTATTTTGGTTAAGTTCTTGGAGGTCAGTTATGCAACTCACAGTTGCTTTCTGAAATAAATAGTTAATGAATAATGGGCTAAAGTCCAATGTCTAAATTCCATCTGAAAATATACAGAATCAAGACGGTTGAAATTAGGTCTAAAAAAAAACTAGACGTCTAATAGCCGTCTATTGCTCAGTAGGCTATAACCAGGAGATTTTAGAGCACTTCATGCCTCCATCTGCTTAGAACCTTAATGGAGATACAGATCTCCTTTCAGTAGCAGGACCTGGCACCTGCCCATAATGTCAAAACTACCAGAAAAACATTTTTACTGATCATGGTATTACTATGCTTGTCTGACCTAAAGCCCATAGAGAATCACTCGAGTACCGTCAAGAGAAAGATTAGTGACACCAGAGCAACAATACAGATGAGCCGAAGGAGCTATTAGAGCAACCGTCTTTAACGCCCCAGACTGGGACACAGACTGATTCCCTCTATGCCATGAGCTCCGAGTGAGTTTTGGAGCTTTCTCATCTTCACGAGTTATTCTAAAAATGGTTTTCTATTGAGTGGGTACCAACACGTCTAATATACAAACATGCAACATGACTAAATCAAAGAGAATAGAGGAAATTAAGGACGGTATAATTTCTTGTTAAAATGTTTATTGTTAATGTGGCATAACTACAGCAGTTAGAGAACTACTTAGGAGAAGTTTAGGATGTGGTTTTTGACACGACCAACTGTAACCGGAGGCAAATTCGGGAAACTCTGTACATGTGCAAACAGATGGTCAAGGAAGGCGTCTAAAAACGCTGAATAGACACTTGAGTTATGCAACATCATCTTATAAAGAACAAATAGCAATGTAACTAAGAATCTATGATTAAAATTCTATTTTAGATTAAAGGTGTTCAGAAGCAAATGAGAACACTGTAGAAAAGGGCAACTACAATTACTAAAGGACCCTCAATCAAAACATGAATCAATCCAGACCAGTGTTCACGTAAAGTGAGACTAAAAAAATGTCCTGATCTCATCAAACTACTTTAAATGACACAGTTATACACATGTTTGCTAAAATCCTCCAAAACACAAAAAATCTTTGCCGTGCATCAGAAGAAATGATTGTAAATGTAACTCTCCTGCAGCTCAGACTTCAGTAAGGGGAAGTGCCCACCGTTCCCGGGCCCTGTGCGTCATGTTAACAATAAGACCCTGGACCAAAACTGGTTCATGCAAGTTGAGGATTTGTGGGGGAACGGATCTGAGTGGATTGAGGTTTGTTGCTTTAGACTATAACTGTTCATTGATCAGCAAAAACCACATCTTTTCAGTAACAAAGGTAAGACGCTCACATGTAAATTTTGATTTTACTAATGTGGTTCGTCATTTTAGACGTGTTTCTACTAGGATACGTGAGTTTTTGCCATCTGGGAACAGAACAGTAAAGTTGTAGTTAACACAGATTTTTGATACTTGTCAGTAATTTCTCATCATAAGTTGATAAATTGTTATCTTGAGTGCACAATTTTATTTTTTTCAATGCAACAAGTACTGGACTTGTGGTGAGTAACAGCATCCAAGATTAGGAGGAGGATTTCTTATCTTTATAGGGTGCACATTTACCAAATGAATGATGAAGAGTCACTCTTTTTTGCTGGGTAATGAAGGTTTTCTACTCTTAAGAATAACATTTGGAGAATTAACAACTAAGACTGGCACTATTTGGTTACATGAAACACAACCAGATAGAAATCAAGACTAATCATCTTTGGGGATTTTTCTCTTAAGTAATATTTAGATTTAAACAAACAGGGAAACTAATAGCCTGCGTTGTTTTCCATCAATAGAAATAGAAATATTCGGCCAAATATGGGCTACACAGTGGTGGGAGGGAGCACACTGTGAGGTAAAAAAACATTTGGAGTCAATGTTCAAGACCCCCTCTTGACGGTAACTCTCCTTTTGATCTGTTGTTACCCTTCCTTTTTATCTCTGCTGCTGATTATTTGTGCCTACACATCAGTGTTACTGGCATGTATTGCTGGAACTAAACATTATGGTACATGGGTGGGTGTTTTTTTCCTGTTAAAGATGAAGTGCTTTTTTGGCACAGTGGTGTAGACTTTGTGCAAAACTAAATGAAATCTCCTCTCATCCTCCGCCTTTAATGATTGATCAAAATGTCAACATGGATCCAGGTTGCAGTTCAAGTCCAGGCAGCTCGTTTTAACAATTACTGAATCTGTACATCGGCGTCTATCCTTCGCAAGTTTCTGATTTAGTAATTTTCTTCTTTTGAATTTTAGTTCACTAACGTAGCAGCTGAGGATTGCTGTATTTAAGAGGTAAGCGAGCATACTCTCATTTAATTTTTTGGCAGATTTTGGTGACAATGTTAGATTATGTAAGGTTTACATGAGGCAATATTGTAATTTTAGTTTTACAAAGACACAATCTTTACAATTTTTTTTTGTCTGTCCCTTTTCAGCGTTTGATCCACTTTGATGCCACATTATGATTTTAATCCCATCAGAAAAATTACGTTCACTTTTGTATCTGTCCATTTGTGAGTATCTGTTTTTTTTTTTTTCTCAATTTATTTTGTCCCTCTGTCTTGATATTACTTCATTATACTTGCATAAAATGAAAAATATGTAGTACAAAGGAGGTTTTTAAGTCTTACAGCTGATAAACATTTCAATTCCTTAAAATATTCCACCTTTAAAAATGTTTGATTTCATTTCTGGAAAGTTTTTTTTTTTTTTTAAAGAAAGCTGAACTGCTTGTTTCTCTTGTAGGTCTACTGAGTCTACCACTGCTGACAGGTCAGTCACTTTTATATTTAATACCTTGAAATCTGTGCATTACACTGAAACATTTGAATTGTTACACCCTGATCTTTATTGAAGTTTTGACAGCTGTTGTGCTCATGTTGAACCTCCAGAATGTGATAAAATCCGGCTGGTTGGGCCATCACGTTGCTCTGGCAGAGTGGAAATCTATCACAGGGACAGCTGGGGAACAGTGTGTGATGATCAGTGGAGTATTGTCAGTGCTGAGGTAGTGTGTCGAGAGTTAGACTGTGGAACAGTTCTCGAAGCCAAGAAAAATGCCTTCTTCGGGGAGGGAAAGAATGAGATCTGGTTGGATGATGTGCAGTGTACCGGTCAGGAGGCATCCATCCTCAAGTGTTCACACAGACCCATCGGGGAAAATAACTGCGGCCATGGTGAAGATGCTGGGGTCATCTGTTCAGGTAAGACAGACGAGAAATCAGTGCTTGACTTGCCGGCTTGACGTCAAATTTGTTACAAATGTTTTTTGTTAGTATTAAAGCTCCTGTGAAGAACTTTCATGTTTGTACTTACTATGGCACCCCCTGTGGGTAAAGTGGTAATTTTTTCATAGTCTGTTATTTATGAGGCAGATAGCTGAAAGAATCCAAACACCTACATCCGATGCTTTTAAATTCAAAAGCCAAAAACATCAATTTCTCTCAAAAACATACTGCAAGTTCCTGACTAACAGAAAGAGTCATCCTTGTGGCGGGAAATTGTCATAAGAAATTGGGAAGTTCAAAGAAAATCAGCTAACACAGCATATTTCTCATCAGCTCATTGCATCTATCGTTAAAAAAGGGACATGATCACCAGTTCACCAGTGGTCATCTTTATCTGAGATGATCGCAGCTGTTGTTGGCATTGCTGTTGCAGCAGCGACACAACAGCCATAACAGCATGACCGGCATGCTGGCAATGTAAAGTACCAAAAATACGTATGTCACTAGTTTGTCCCTTCTGTCCTACAGTAGAAAGATAATTGTGCAACATGTTGATCTTTGAGGACACACTGCTGTTAAAGGCTCAGTCAACAAAAACAAAAGGATTTTACTTTTACGCAAATGTATCAATATTTTTTAATGTTATCTTCCATTCGTACACATTTTTAAACATTTTTATCTGCAGTTCAAATGTAAACAGACAAAAGGCATTTGTATTTGCTCAGTCTTGCTCAGGTGATGGATAAAAGAAGAATATGAATACCCACTGTCTTATTGACCTAGCAGTGTTGTTTGTCAATGAGACTTCAAAGATTTCTGAAAAAGTTACAAACTCAATATGAATTTATGCATCAATAAGATTTGAGCACTTTTATGTATCAGATTCCATAATTACATTCAGTTAACATGATTAATTTGACACTTTAAAATGTTTGTGTGTCTCTGCACTTCTTCAGATCACGTTAAAACTGTAAACGGAAGCAACCGCTGTAATGGCAAAGTGGAAGTCTACCATGATGGTCGCTGGAACAGAGTGTGCAACACTGACTGGAACATGCAGCAAGCCGAAGTCCTGTGCCGAGAGATAAATTGTGGCACTCCTCTCCCGCAGGCAGAGGTGCCTCCTTTAGGAGAGCAAAACATCTTTGGTGGGCTGAAAACCAGCTGTTTTGGAAATGAGAGCTCGGTTTCTGAGTGCAGTCTGCAAGATATTAAGGAAAACTGCGTTGATGCTACAACTTTTTGTACACGTAAGTCACCTGTAATTTTAAACTACATAAAAAAAAAACTCACTTTGTTTTATTATCTGCTGGTTTTCATATCTTCTAAGTTTTCTTTTTTCCAATCTGACAGACAGCAAGCCAATCCGCCTGATGAATGGGACTAACCGCTGCAATGGTCGTGTGGAGCTCTACCATGATGGACAGTGGGGGACAGTATGCGATGACAGATGGGGCATGCAGGAAGCAGCTGTGGCATGTCGGGAGATGAACTGTGGGAATGCCCTCTCAGTGAGGTACAAAGCCTTCTATGGCACAGGCACTGATCAGGTTTGGCTGGACGATGTTGAGTGCACCGGTTACGAGAAGTCCCTTGGTGACTGCCCACACAGAGGTTTTGGACAACATGACTGTGATCACAGTGAAGATGCTGGAGTTGAATGCTCAGGTATCACACACTTAACTGTTGGCCCCATATATAGACTGTATATGCATGTGAAAACAATCTTTTAAAAAAAAGAAACTGGCATAATGTTCAGTATTTCTTACACCAAAAGAAGAACCACAGGTTTTATTTTTCAGTCATGCACTTTGGCCTGCAAGCAATCCTTGCTGTTGACATGTGGATGCTACATTGTGATATGACTTGTCAACATGTGCTAATGTTTACTGTGGAAGAGTCCTGCTCCCTTTCACTTCCTGTTTATTCTGGATTTCCACTTTTACAGAAAAAAATATTTCCACATCTCTACAGAGTTAGAAAATCATTCTGCAGCATGTCACAATCATGTGGTTCCTCTTTCTGTGTTTGTTCTTTGACACAAAATCCTTTACTGTGCTTTGTAAGCAGTCCAGTGGGCCTCTCCTTGGTGTCAGCTATTCTTGAAAAGCTTATATCGATGCTGATGCACAACTATGTCCTTGCACATTTAAAATCTTTGTATCTTTTGCCACTTTCTCCTTCCAGAGACTGTCAGATTGACCAATGGGACTAACGCCTGTTCTGGCAAACTAGAGGTCTACTACAATGGCCATTGGGGGAAAATGTGTTCAAACTACTGGTCCCAGGAGGAAGCTGCCGTGGTGTGCAAAGAAATAAGTTGTGGAGCTCCAAAGAAAGACCAACAAACTTTTCACTTTGGCGAAAGCAGACTAGGAGGGTTGACAGCGAGATGCTCTGGCAATGTGAGCTCCATTACCCAGTGTGGGATTCGCGAGTTCACCGGGAGATGTGATGGTGTTTCTCTTGCTTGTGAAGGTAAGACACAAAAGCCGATGGAAGGAAAATGTATCCTGGATAGGGATGGGAACTAAGTATTCTTTCAACTTGATACAAAGTACATTGATTTGTTTGAGAGTCCATACAACTGCTATACTAAAGTGGTGCTAGGTCTTACTTTGAGTGAACCTTTCTGCAGGTAGTCCACAGCTCAGGCTGGTCAATGGCACTGACCGTTGCTCAGGTAGAGTGGAGGTCCTGCATGATGGCCAGTGGGGAACAGTGTGTGATGATGAGTGGGACATCAGAGATGCTCAGGTGGTGTGCAGAGCCATGGACTGTGGAACAGCTCAGACAGCCAAGTCCGGAGCCTTTTTTGGTCAAGGACAAGGAGGCATCTGGCTGGATGATGTTGGTTGTGTTGGTAATGAAACATCTCTGTTGCACTGCCGCCATCCAACTCTTGGAGAAAATAACTGTGGACATGCTGAAGATGCTGGCGTTGTATGCTCAGGTATCTTTGCTTTTATCCATCCGCCACATGCATCTTTCAAACATGTCTGAACACATACCAACTCACTGCTGACCCTCTGCCTTTGCTTCTCAGCTACTATAAGACTGATCAACGGGACCAACCAGTGCTCAGGCAGGGTGGAGTTACATGACGGTGTCCGCTGGTCACCTGCGTTTTATATCAACTGGGGGATGAGTGAAGCTGAAGTGGTGTGCAGAATGATGGACTGTGGAGATCCTGTAAAGGTCTCAGGATCATTTGGGCGTGGCAAAGAAACAAGAGGATATAAGATCACCTGTAATGGTAGAGAGAGCTCTCTCTCTCAGTGCAACATGAGAGCATATGTCAGGACCAGTAGTGACCGTGTTGAAGAGGCAGGTGTTGAATGTTCAGGTAAGACTTTAATGCAAGTATCTTGCATCTTCACCAATCTGCGCCTCTCTTAGGTTTTTCTTTTTGTGAAGATTTCATGTTTTTACACAGACCTTAAAAAAAGTCCTTCACAACCTGCCTTTTCTGCCTCTCCAGTAAAATTCAATAGCTTGTACCATGGCCAAAATGTGGAAATGGTATAGCTTCTTGTCATGTGGCACTGAACTCAAAAACTCTGGTATAAAAAGCAGGAAATTACTACTGGATTTGCAATGAAAAAGCCAGACTATAAACTTGGAGTCTGCAGTCCTTTCCTCTGCAATGCCCACAGTAGGGTAACCATACGTCCCCTTTTACCCGGACATGTCCTCTTTTTTGGGGGGCTGTCCGGCTTTGTCCGGGGAAGTTTATAAAATACTTCAAATGTCCGGGGTTTGTATGGAAGTTTTGAGTTTGTGTCGCATGGACTTACCGAGCACGTTAAAGACACTCGATACAACCTGAAAAACTCAAAATTAACTTTGTGCGATTCTGTGACTCTGCCCCCGTGCAGTCGTGTGCTCTTTTTGGGGATTCAGAATAGGGTCACCCTAACCCACAGTCAGTGTTGACATCTCTAGGAACTGTTATCAAGTTACATAGCTAAAGCTAAAATTGGATACAGGGAGATGCAGAAAGAGACAGACGGACAGGGACACAAAAACTAGGATCATGTTCTGTACATTTATAAAACAACTTTGATTTCCAGGTAATGTAAGGTTGGCTGGTGGTAACAATCATTGTGTTGGAAGAGTGGAGTACTACAACAAAGGCCAGTGGGGAACTGTGTGTGGTGAAGCCTGGGATATAAGTGATGCCACAGTGGTGTGCAGACAGCTGGATTGTGGAAGGGCTCATAAGATAAGCACCACAGATGAGCGCAGCCGAGACACTGGACAAACATGGATCGATCGAATTGAATGCAATGGAATGGAGTCAACCCTGACCCAATGCAGGCAGAGTCCATTTAGAGACAGAACCTGCAACATCTCCTCTGTGGCTGGTGTTATCTGCACTGGTAAGAACAAGTATTTCCAAAAAATCAGTCATATATCTGTATGCATTCATTAATGAATCTCATATTGCACAAAACCAAGAAGAGTCTACCTTGTAGTCATTATTGACTTGTTAAAAAAATATATATATAATTCTACTGAATGTTGACAACAAAGTTTTTGATTGTGCTTAATCAATTTAGGAGGTATGGAGGTCCGTTTAGCCAATGGTAAGGATGAATGCTCTGGCAGAGTAGAGGTCCGTCATGGCGAGGAGTGGTATACGGTGTGCGACACTGAGTGGAGCCACAGTAAAGCCGGAGTGGTGTGTGCTCAGCTGGAATGTGGAGAGCCAGTCAGTGCCCCCGTCGGTGCCCAGTTTGGCCAAGGAAATGGATCGGTGGTGGAGGCCAGCGATTCATGCTTCCGCAATGTTTCAGATCTTCAGCAATGCTCACTCAGAGGTTTCAGTAGCTCGACGTGTGGGCATGAAAAAGATGTTGGTGCTGTCTGTGCAGGTAACAAACTCTCAATTCTTTGTTCACACTATGAATCTGAGTATTTGCTTTACCAAGCCGTGGCATCTGACTTCTGAGGTAAATGGAAAGCAGCATAAAACAGCATGTGATAAAAATAGTGGTTCAAGCAGTACTTGCTTTCTCAGTATCAAAATGCTCTAGGATTGATATTCATTTTGTTTTTAATTATCAAAGATGTCATCTTCTACCTTTTGACACTTCCTTTTTAATTTCTTGTTTCACATGCAGCGCAGCTTCGGTTGGTTGGCGGCTCAGGTCCATGCTCTGGTAGAGTGGAGGTCCACTACAAAGGCGAGTGGGGGACTGTGTGTGATGATGAATGGGAACTGCCGAATGCTGATGTGGTGTGTAAACAGCTTGGCTGCGGTCATGCAGTTTCTGCTCCTACAAGTGCCCATTTTGGGAGAGGCAGTGGTCCAATATGGCTGGATAACGTGAGGTGTAGTGGTGATGAGTCTGCGCTTACACAATGTGAGCATCCTGACTTTGGAGAAAATAACTGTGGGCATGGAGAAGATGCTGGTGTGGTCTGTATAGGTAAGGTGTCTTGTGTGTAAAGATTGCTGTAGATAAGAGGTTGCCTAAACTGAAAGAATTTACAGAAATATTTAATATCTTTCAGGTGCTCTGAATAAGCCTCAGCTGACTTTAAGTCCTGGACCTGTGGTAAACTGGGGAGAGAGAGTTGAAATCACCTGCACTGTATTAACAGAACACTTGGGTGGGACATTCATCCTGAAAAGGTTACCAGGAACATTTAAAATGGAGAAATACTCTGAGAATGAAGCAGCAACCTTTGTTTTCCCTACGGTGGACTTCACCGAAAAGGGGTCATATTTCTGTGAATATCAAAAGAGACTGCCAAACCAAGTCATCAATTATCCTCAAGGAAACATTGCTGAGCTCTCTGTCACAGGTGAATCATTTTTTTCTTTACAACCATCAAAACTTTTTAAGTTTTCCGATCAGAAATGACAAGTTCTGTCTCCTGTTTGCAGTGAAACTGGAGACTCCCAGCATCTCCTTGTCATCGCCTCACTCCATGGTGATCTACAGCCCTGACAAAATATCAGTCAAAGAAGGCAGTGCCTTCTCTATCACTTGCTCCACTCATTCCAGATATCCTGGGGGTTACTTTTATCTGACAAGGTCCAACGAGAGCACCACTGATGCCAAACCAGCTTTTGGTCACTCTATCTTCTACTTGGCTTACTTTGAATTCCCAGCTATTGATTCCAAACACCAAGGAGACTACACATGTGTCTACGGGGTCAACATCTCTTCCAAACCCTTCTGTTCAGTTCCTTCAAAGACACTACAAGTCACTATAACCGGTAAGACCCAAAGACATTTGTTTATTTATTTGCTATTCTTCAGATATTCTCTAACTTACTAACTTGACTCCATGACCTCCATCCATACAGCGGCTTCATCCTCTTCGATTGTCACAGGAGTTGTGGTAGGGCTTATGCTGGTGCTGATTGTGGTGGTTTTAGGTTACTTTCTCTGGAGAAGAAGATGGCGGGTAACTGGTAAGTGGAAGAAATTCAGCTTTTATATCCCAATATTGACGAAAATTTTGACTCTCACTCTTATTTCAAATATTGTTTCTGGAGACTTTAAGAGCTCTACATGACGAGATTTTTATTTTTCCCAAATTGTAAACATCCTGACTGTATTCACAGGATATGTGTTTTTTTTTTTCAGTTTAAACAGCAAGATTATTTTTTTAAAGAATCCCACTTTAAAATGTAAAGTTTTATAAGTTTGTAACCACAAAAAATGTTTTTATTTTTTTTAATAAAAGAATGGCCAAAATACAACAGCAATTTACAGTTATTTTTATGTTTGAGCCCTGAGAGGAAGATTTTCAGTGAAGAGGATGTGAAGTTATCCAAAGGGAATACATTTTTATTGAAAATAGCTCCATAACAAATCATTGCTAAAATTGCTTCTTGCAAGTAATCACTACCACGTGTGTTATAGCTTTTTATGCTGCCTGGAAGTTAAAAAAAAAAAAAAACAGGCCAGTTTTGATTGATGTTTGCTGTATTTAGTTTGGCCTTTCTCCTCCTTTCTGAGAGTTTTGACTGCTGCTCTGTATTTTAACTTTTCAGATACCTTGGTGCAGTTCAGCAACCGGTTTGGAGGAGCGCTAAAACAAGATGCCGATGACAGAGTTAATGGAGCATATGATGGAAGGTAGGGGGAAAAAAGACAAAATAACACCAAAACAAATATATATTTGCAGAATTTTGGACATTTTGGATCAAACAACCTAACATTATGCCTTGTAATTCACTTGATTTACTCGGTAAATTTAGCTCAAAAGTGAAAGTTGTACTTAAGGTTTTCCAAACTAAAAATCATATTAATTAAGAGTATCTGATTACGTTTGTCATTTGAAAACTAAACTAAACTGAACTATAAACTCTGCAAAAGACAACTGAATAAAAGATGTGAAAGCCTTCTTTCAATGTAAAACAACAAAGTGCCTTTTTTGCAAAATTTTAAAGTTATAATGCAACTCATGCTAGGTCTCAGATATTTCCTGGCTAATATAACATCATATAACTTCAGCTAAGAGTTTACACTTTATTTATAATGAGCAATAGCAATATACTACCAAAGAGCAACACAAAATTTCAACCACTGCTTGGCTAACTTTAATAGGCTAAAAAGTGGTTAAATGCTAGCGAGTAGATTTTACCTATTTCAAAGTATTAGCTTGACATATGCCCAACTTTCCCTCCAGTTGCTTTCAAACTTTCCATCCCATACCTGATATCAGATGAAAAGAGCTGCTGCATGAGCTTGTTCATTGCCAACTTTTTTCTCCCTTAAAACCCGCAACATTCAAGTGAATGAACAAGCACTGAGTCTGAGTCTTTTAAATTCTTTTATTTTTTCTGGTTCCTGGTTGCATGATGAGATGACTTATCAGATACTTTATTTTTTTATACTCAGTACACCACAGACAACACTGTGTGACAATGCCAGCTTTCAAACTTTCTATCCCATACATCACAGGTGTCCTGGCCCGTGGAAAAGTTATATCTGGCCCACGAGATCATATCATATTTTTATCATTACTTGCCCACTCATATGAGGTCTGGAGATTTCATCAAGGATAATAATGTTAATTTTAGCACCATTATTTAAAGTATCCTTAATAAACCATGGAAATCTGGGAAAGTACAGAGTAAGGAAGGTTTGATAAATAGTCAAGAATGTGGGGAAAAATTTGTTTTTTATCCACATTTCCATTTTTGCATCTCAAGATTAAAAGTCAAACATAATTTTACTTTTTATTTTGTGCTTTGTTTTTTTTTTCAACTCAGTATTTAGATTTATGTCATTTTAATCCTTTAGATTCCAATTTAAAATTTTGAGTCAAATTTTGACTTCAAACTCGATTTCAAAATGATCTCATATTTTGACCTTTAAAACTTATGAGTTAAAATTTCTTCTCATGTATTTGCTCTATTTTTAGTATCGTGTTCTGATCTTTTGAACTAATCTATTGGATTTTTTTTTTAATCTCAGATTGCCTTTAAATTTATCTTTTTTACTTTTTGAATTTCAAAGTGGTTTATAATCATTGCTGATATTGTTATATATTTTATGGCCCTTGCTGTGGTTGAGTTTGACATCCCTGCCATACCCAATATCAGATGAAAATAGCTGCTGTATGAACATGTTCATTGCTGACTTTTTTTCCCCTTAGAACCCGCAACATCCAAGTGAATGAACAAGCACTGAGTCCCGTCCCAGAGGAAAAGACTGCAGAGGTTGAAAACTCTGTTGAGAGGGCCCCTGAAGACTTGGCGGGGAGAGTTTGTTATGAGCTTGAACCCCTTGTTTTCCCATGATAGCTGAATGACCAGAGTGCTATACCACTCAACTTCACTTAAAGCAGGAGTTGTTACCTGTTTATGAAACAAACTGAAATGAACAGGAATGTCTCTTAATTGCCTGTAAAAGCAAACTAGACCATTAGCAATACCACTGAAAATTTCTACTTTGTGACTTTTTATGTAAGCAGCTGCTGTTAGGGGGTAGGTGTCAGACAAGGCTTATTTGACTTCTTCCATGGCCAATACTCAAAACATGTGAAATATGTGAGCGTTAAAATACATGTGCATGACGAGAGATACAAGAGGTATCACTTTATCCACAGGGGGCACCAAAGTCAACACAAACAGAAAGTTCCTTACAGGAGCTTTAATGTTAATAGAGACATAACCCCCCGCCCACCCCCCTCCCCCATACTCATTACTGGGTAGCTTTTTATTTCTCTGAGAGGCTCTACCAATCACAAAACAAGTCCACTGATATGTTGGAAAAGAATGATTCTGCTGACTTTGTATTGCATGTTAATTGCCTTTTTTTTAGCAAATGTGAGTGCTCTTCAATAAAGTTGTATTTCCTACACTTGCATTCTCTCTTTTGTTTTATAACTACACATAAATTCTCGCATTATTTGTAATTGTACAGATCAGTTTGAAACACTTTGACGGTAGAGTGCTTCATTTTGTATGACCTACAGAGTCATAAGACATGAGATACAATCACACAGGCTGTTTGTCCTCGTCTGGGTCAGTTTAAAGGACTCTTCCTCAAAGCAGCACAAACCAGGCTGGATTTATGATTAACAACCTCTGATTTATTGCAGCCATGCATTGTCTCATAAAACTATATGGTCTTATTATTTCATATCTTGATGTTCTTTGTGCAAAGCCACAATAGATCTGGACTTGCATGATATGAAACAAATCCTGCTCCAAACTGATTCATTGAGCTGGAGACAAAATTTTTCACTCTGCACAGACAAGAGGAACTTTGAAACCCTGAGGTTTCTTAGAGTATTTATCAATACACAAGATATTTGTGCCCAAAAGTAGGGAAGTTAGGTTGGGGGTGGTCACTGGGTATGCATTTGAATACATATTTTGGTAGAAAGTGCTTAAAGCTTCGCTCAGAAGTTTTTTTTAAATTTTAGGAAATAGATTGAAATTCAAATCAAAGCCTATAGCAAACAAAACCATGAACGACATGATTGGTTATTTTTATATTGTGATTTATTATGCCTGAAACTGGTGGAAGTGGGCAGGAGTAAGCTGAACAGCATCTATAAGAGTCACTAATTAACCTGACTGTGCTTGGGATTGGACTGTGGGAGGAAGCCAGATCACATGTTAAAGAGCATATCTGCACACGGACAACATGTAAACTTCACCAAGAAAGGCATCGGCCTGCAGGAAGCTCTGAACCCAGACTCAGTAAGGTAATGCTAGATTATGCTTGTGCATTTCCCACTACTTGTGTATCTGTGTGTGTGTGTGTGTGTGTGTGTGTGTGTGTGTGTGTGTGTGTGTGTGTGTGTGTGTGTGTGTGTGTGATTCACTGCTTTCACAACTGACAGGGACAAGCTACGACTGGAATGGCAGTCAGACAAGTGGGTGTGCCCAAGCAAGCAGGCAAGCCGTGTCCAAACCTGCTCACCTTGTCTGCTATTACAGCAAAGCAGCAGCACATACCTGCACACAGGATACCGAGCCATTCACTGCCTCTTTTGCTTGTCTCCACACCTCTATCTATCTTTCTCTCTTTAAACCTGTGATTTTTGACTCCTTTTAATCCTTTAAATAACAGATATGCCAATCAAAGTGTTTTATGCCAGTGTCACCGGATGTCGAGAGGTAATGTGTGTGCTTTACTTACTCAGTCTTTTACTTTTAGGAGTTTTGTCTTTTTGCTGACATATTGGTATTGTTAAGAAGACATGTCAGACGGCATGCTAAAGTTGGAACACCAGGCTATGTCTGTAAAGTATTTACACTGTAGAGGTTCAGCCAAACCGTAGCTTTCATTGGGGCCTGGAGAGCGAATCGTGTTGTGAAAGAGAGCTTTGCATAGTCATAAATTCGTAGGGCTTTATAGAAATGTTTGATTCTTGCAAACATAACTTAGAATTTTCTGTACCTTTCAGATGAGGAAAGGCCAAGATAAAATCTTCATGGTCCTGGACTCAAAGAAGATCGAGTATGAAAAAGTGGACATCACTGTGGGTAGTGACAACAAGGACTTGATGAGGTCTGTGGCAGGAAACCCCTCTGCACTGGCCCCGCAAATAAGCAACGGGGACATCTACTGTGGGGTGAGTCTCACACTTTTACCTCCTGAATAATAAGGACCTGTACTGACAGTATTACACACCATTTAACAACAAACTTGATCATGATAAGGTGTTCATGATTCACTCTCTTGCTGCATACTGTATGCCACGGGGGGAGAAATCTTTTGGTTGTCAAGGGTGTGGAAAGAGAAGAGAATAAATATTTACAATATATTAAAGTATCACAAGGTTTGCACTGACAAAGACTGCAGAAAAAAGAACATGCACAACTTTTCAGCTACACTTACAACAGAGACACAGATGTACTTGCACACACCCTGATCATCAAGCCTCACACCTCTGTTTGCCCCTTGAGGGATTTCTTCATTTTGGCACTCCACTTTTTCATTGCTATGAGTGACAGATTACAGCCTAGTCTCAACAACAGGTAGTACAACATCTCTGGAGAGGTAGAAATTGTCACAGAGTAATGTTTTAAGCCCTTATATCTTCTTCTTTTTCTCCTTGTTTATTTTCAAATGACAAGTTTCAATAAGTCAATGTGTCAAGCTGAAACATCTCAACAAGTTTTTGACTCATTTACTTTTGATTTTGTCGATACCTTCACAGGCACACATCCTGTTATCTTAGCGCTCTCCTTGCTTTCCCACCTGTCATCAAAGCAGGACATTGCTGACGTTAGCATCAACACTCATGGTAGTGAGTGTCAGCTGTAAATAAGGGTCAAAATGATCCCCAGTCAGTCAAATTTGTCAATAAAAAGAGGACGCGAGGCCTTTTATTTTTATTGTATATTGTAAATATGTGCTATGAATTTAGAGACCGTGCAAAAGCAAAAATTAAAAGATTCAGTCAAAACCAACAAATAACGATGAAACATCCATGCAGGCTCAGCCTTAACAGCTAGTAACAGGAACAAACTATTAACATGAGGAGTGCATTAGGGCTATCTTAAATTTTATAGAACCTTTAGATATTATTGCACCTAATTAGGATATCACTGCACATGCTTATGTCCAAGGTGTAAGGTTCTTTATTGTCACAGCAAATGAAAACAAACAGTTTGTCCTCAGCCACCAGCTGAGCTAACACAAAGTTTTAGAAAAATAAAAGCACAGTAACTAACATTTAAATTGTTAAATTTTAAAAATCGGAAGTGCATCATCAAATTTGTGCATGATGAGCAGCAAAATGTCAAACAAATCTGGGACTTTGGCTTGAGGGGAGATACTGCTCCTCAACTGGCTCACCCTGTGTAGCACCGTTTTGTCCTGGGAGGACAAGTTCCCTTATGTAATATAATCATGAATAAAGTTTTTTTTTTATCTTGGTGTCTCTTTGTAACGCCTCACCTTCTTTTCTCTCTTTCAGGACTTTGCTGCATTCGAGAACGCCATCGAGATGGAAGAATTAGAGCAGTTTCTCAAACTTTGAAAGAAATGATGACCAGCTTATCACAGTCCTGTGTTTACTGCGTTACTACACATCCAAATTGACCAACTATAAGGACTTGAAGTGGTCATAAAATGGTTTTTATTTAGCACTGATGCCTCTTTATGACCCATAAGAGTTCACAAGACCACCTGTAACCGACTATTTCAAACCCTCAATGTCAATCCTTCTATGTACAACATGCTCATCAGAGGATCTACGTTCACTGGCAAAGTCTTTTTGTCAAAACAGGAAATTTTTTTAAGAGAGGCTGCTGTGCACAGATGTACAGAGCAGGACCAGAGGAGCAAAAACCCCAATATAAACTTAAGTTGCTCATTGTAACCTTCAGCAAAATGAATTGATGAATAAAGTTTCTATTCAAATATTTGGTTTTTGATTTGACTTTGGTAATGACCTGTGCTGTGTTTGAATGTAAGCAGATTTATAATGAAACTGACATGCCAGACAAATATTTCAGATATGCAAATGACATTTTTATCAATTTAAAACTGTTCACATGGTGAAAATAAAAAATGCTTTTTTTCTCAATCTGTGACATTTTTAAAAGTCTCTAATTTTACTGATGGATTGTAGCCCATTTCCAGTAAAAGGGGAGAGTTTTCCTGCTCAAAGGGGAGCTTTTATAACCAATCAGGCCATCAGCTGCTTATATTTGAACCACAAGTGGGCCCAGATCTCAATCACCAGAAAACTGAGATGAAATTAAGACTAGCAGGAAAGTCCAAAGCAATATAAAGCGAGTATAGCAATAAGTACTATTGCAATAAGGGACATTTTAATTCCCAAAAAGAAATAAACATTTGCTTTAAAAAGTTAACAAAATATTTAATTGTTAAACCAACATCAGGTTTTCAATGATCAAATCTTTAAAGTTTATTATTATTATTATTATTATTATTATTATTATTATTATTATTGTATTTTCATTAATAACAAAAACAAATGAAAAAAGATGAACAGCAGATATTTAAGACATTAGTTTTTTTTGTTTGTTTGTTTGTTTTTTTCCACAAATGATTTTTAAACTCTTAAAACTGCAAAAGTAGGGTTTCATATTTCCCCTCTTGTTATGATTAGATTTAACATTAAAAAACTTTATCTTTCATGCCAGGAAACAGATTAATTTGACTCACTGATTTATTAAAGAGCGTTGGAGATAACATTAATAGGAATACCGTGAGTAACTACAACAGGCAGCGCGCTGGACGCCGCCACACGGGGCCTAGCGGTATTAAATCAGCGTCGCGGACTTATGACGTCCTCTTTATCCGCTGCCCTAGTGGAGGTTTTGGTATGTTTCATGACTTCTCATACAATCTGTGAGATTTCACAAACATCTCACTTTATTTAAGCCACAGAATGACCTTTTTGTGTCGGATAATAACTTCTCTTTCATATCTTTGCTGTATTGCAGAACTTTAGATCCAACATCCGTCTTTAATCGACAATGGCCGAGGAAGGGTGAGTGTGAAGCCGCCCTGGCTAACTGTATTTACCGGGATAAACGGAGACGGAGAAAGCAACAAACAAGCTTTGTGTAGAGCATTAGGTGTAAATGTGCTATTTTAGTGATCCGTGCTTTTTTATAATGACTATCTGGATCATTTTTGTTATAGTTATGGCTCTATCTCGCTATCTTAGCCTCCACAGGGAAACCCGATACCCGCATGTGAAGCAAGGCATGAACTAATATTATACTTTGAAATATTTATGCACTTTTTAGATCGGTTTGAACTGTCTCTGAAAACTAGAAGCATTGCCTACATCTCTCTCCTCAGGGGATAAGGGTTCAGAACAACCAATAGCTATTGGAGATGTTAATATGCTGAGATTGTCTTTTAAAAAAGATTTGTATACATGTTTTTTGCAGCTAGAAGTCAAATCTGGTTTAGATGAGGCTGCTACAGTTTCCCTTTACTGTTGTGGGCTGTACATCCATCCTTAATGCTAAGTCAGCCTCAGTCAAGACTTGATGTCTGCCTCTCCTCTCAAGCAAGCTCCCCAGTGTTTGAATGATGATTTTATTTCTTTTGTCGGATACCCCTTCACTCTTCAATGAGTGAGATCCCTCTTCTGACAGACTGGGAGCTCTACTGCATTCAGCTTTGTTATTGTATGTGTTTTGAACAGTGCTTTAACATCTTTTCTCTCATTACTGACAGCATTGCTGCTGGAGGTGTCATGGATGTTAACACCGCTCTCCCTGAAGTGCTCAAGACGGCACTCATCCACGATGGCCTCGCCCGTGGCATCCGAGAGGCCGCCAAAGCCCTGGACAAGTGTGTAAAAATGTCCTCTCAGTACTTGCTGTAGTGTTAAATTGGTGTATCGCTGATGATAATTTGGCTCCCTCTACTGAACACCCTGAGGAGATTGCCACTGTTACCCAATTTCTGTCTGAGATGCGCTAGAAAATTTGTCAATGCTTATAACCCAGTGTATGCAGTCCTGAAAGCTCACTTGCGATTGTCTTGCAGGCGTCAGGCCCATCTCTGCGCCCTTGCAAGCAACTGCGACGAGCCCATGTACGTCAAGCTGGTGGAGGCTCTCTGTGCTGAGCATCAGATTAACCTGATCAAGGTAACGGAACTGCTTCACTGTTAGCTGATCTCTGAGACTTTGTTTTACACAGAAATGCGTGTAAAATTAAAATGTTTAAACATGGGGTTCAGACCTCTTCGTGTTGAAGGTTTTTGAATACTGACAGACTTTTTTTAAAAGAAGCTTATGAGGTCATGCTGTATCACTGATGATAATTTGGCTCCCTCTACTGAATACTGTGAGGAGACTGCCATTGTTACCCAATTTTCTGTCTGAGATACAGCCAAGAGGCCTGAAATTTGATGCTTAGTGGAGCAGATTGTTAAAGAAACCTGTGACTGGGATTGTTTAACTGCTTCACATGTTTGGTTCCTGCTCATCAGGGATAGCGAAGATGCTCAAGATGACCTACATTTTTTGTGATGGTAGTAAAATATAAATATGACACACATTAATGTCCATTCACGTCATTTCAGGTTGACGACAATAAGAAACTCGGCGAATGGGTTGGTCTGTGCAAGATTGATCGTGAAGGCAAACCCCGCAAGGTTGTAGGCTGCAGTTGTGTTGTGGTCAAGGTGAGTTCTGCTGTTCTCGGGTTTCTCTACAGTTTAATAAGTAGATGTTATTAAAACTGGAATAAAAAGATCACAATCACGAATGAAATACCTGCCAATCAAGTCCAGGTGCTTGTGCTTCGTGCCACGCAGCTGTTTTTAAATTCTTGGCAAGATAACAGCCAGGGTACGAGCCCTGACATCTACCTGTGGTGTCTGCGGTCCCTAAGAATGGCTACACAAAGAGAAACACCTTAACATGAGACATCCTCAGAGGCCATCTCAGTCTTGATCTGTAAACAAGCCTTTATTTTAGCAGTGTTATGGGCTTCCAGAGCCTACAACAGGTCCCTGAGAAATATGGGGAAGACCACAAAGGCAAAGATGTCACAATGTCTTTAAGTCTAACAGGGAATCTTAAAAAAATATATTGTTTTCACTTAAATTTCTGAAAGTCAAGGGCAGGAAGGAAGTCAAAAGAGAGAAATGTTGTGTCACTGTTGCAGTTTGACGTTTTTTTTCTTCTCTGATTGGCTGGTCATCCGATCTGGACTGCACTTGAAGTCTTCTGTCAAGCCTGCTGATTTTAAAACTGTTTCTGTCTGCAGGACTACGGCAAGGAGTCTCAAGCAAAGGATGTGATTGAGGAGTACTTCAAGGGCAAGAAATGAGGTGTCAATAAAAGTGGAAATTAAGAAGTTTGTGTGTTGTCTTGAGCTTTATGGGGATTGAAAATGACCAGTGAGTTAATTTAGTCAAACTGGAGGCTGTGACTGTCAAAAAAAGTGTGGCTTGTTTTCCCTATTGCTATATAATTATTGGTAAGTGACTTTAAAACTAAAAAACAAAATTGATGGTCAGTTTTGACTTTATTTAAAAGACGGGTATTTTGATTCATGGCTTGGTTCTGTATAATGACCAGAATCATGTCTGTAGTCAAAGTCTGGCTTCCAATTACCAGGCAGGGCTATGCACTTAAATCCTAACATCAATACAATCTATTTACATATTTAATTCTATCATTTAATAGTGGGGCATTTTAAATGTCAAATATGGCCCTAGACTGATCTTAACTCAAGGTACTGGTAATCACTAAAATGTGAAAATACTAACCGGTTATTTTACGTTAGAGGTGAGATGGTCAGGATCATTGGATAATGCTCAAAACAACTGGCACAACCATTTCGGCGAAAATGTCAGAGAGGGGTCTGGCTATATCAACTGTGAGGACTCACCTCCACTGACCAGATCAGATTTTGATTTGAAGCCTTTCAAAATAAAAGCAATTACACTGAAAAGTACACATTTTTTTCTGGTTTGAATATATATATTTATATATATATACACTACAGGCAAAAAGTTTGGTAGCAAGGCCATCACAGGCCGTTGGGAGTAACTTCAAGGTTTTGTTCACAATGCTTCTTTTAAAATCCAGCATGAGTTTTATGTATTTTGGGATGTATTTACTTCAAGATCAGATGTTGCTTTCATGGAAATGCACCATTTTACTCCATTTATCTTTAGATATACATTGATGTTAACAGACCATTGCTAAATATATGTCGGCAAAAGATAAGGGCTTAGTTTTAGGGTTGAAAACATTTGCAAGAGTCACAACTTCAGTGCAAAAGCAAAAAAACAAATCACAGTTGGATTATTTACTTCAACTTTTTGGCTTTTGAGAGTCTGCATACAAAAATCCTAATAAATCTCAACTGCGTTCAAACTACCGCAAAAATGGCTATAAAGAAGCAACTGAGTAAAGAAACAAAAGTACAGATTTGTACATTGAGGAAAGAAGGATACACAGAAAGAGAAATTGCAAAACGCCTAAAGGTGTTTAACAAAGGAGTCCACTACACTCTGAAGAGACTAGAGGAACCTGGAAGTTATGATGATAGAAAAAGACCTGGACGAAGGAGAGTTACTACAAAAGCAGAGGATAAACATAGCATTGTCACCAGTAAGAGAGATCAGGGAAAGACAGCACCAAAAATAAGGGAGGAAATTAAAATCACAAGGTCAAAACCCATATCTCTGACAACCGTGAAATGGCGTTTGAGAAAGGCTGGTCTGAAGGGTTGTGTATCTGCAAAAAAAACACTACTTCGTCCACAGAACAAGAAAAAGAGATATGAGTGGGCAAAAGCTCACAAAAATTGGACTTATGATGACTAGAAACAAGTTTGCACTGTTTGGTTCAAAACGCAGAGTCTATGTCCGCAGACAAACTGGTGAACGTCTGAAAGCACCATCTGTTACACCCACAATTCAGCATGGAGGTGGTAGTTCCATGGTATGGGGATGTTTTGCAGGTGATGGAGTAGGAGATTTGTAAAGTAAAGGGTATCATGAAGAAGGAACAGTACCACTCCATCCTCCAGCACCATGCTGTTCCATCTGGACTCAGACTTGTGGCTCATAAGTTTGTTTTGCAGCAAGACAATGACCCTAAGCACTCTGCCAAGCTCTGTCAGGGTTACCTAGACAAAAAAGAAGAGGAAAGTGTTCTTCAAAAGATGGTTTGGCCCCCTCAGTCTCCAGACCTTTCTCCAATTGAGCTTGTGCGGGATGATTTGGATCAATCGGTCGTTCAGAAAAACGCGTCCTACGAATCAGCAGTCTCTTTTTAATGAACTTAAGAAAGCTTGGAATGCAATCCCTGGAACAGACCTTAAAAAACTTGTGGCACGGATGCCTGGTACATGCCAAGCTGTTGTTAAAGCCAAAATATCAAAATGTCTTCTGATAAGTTACTCTTTACACAATAGTCATGTTTATTGTGTTGCTTTTCTTTTTTTGTACAAATCTGATCTTGCTTCCAAACTTTTGGCCTGTAGTGTGTGTATATATATATGTGTGTGTGTTTTTCCTTGGGGCTTTATTTTACGTTTATGATAATATGATTTTTTTTGTGTATTCATAACTTCAAAGATCAAATACAAAATAGGGTGACCACTGCATGTGAGAAAGAAGGTCACATTGTGTCCTCTCAGTGGCGGTGGGTCCTGACAGCGGAGGCCTGCTGCCAGACCGCTCTCCCAGATGTATGCAAAATGTATCTTTTAGATATTGGAAAACAACAGTGGTGCAATATGTGAAGAATTTAACCCTTTGCATGCCCCTTGAAAAAGCAGATGTCTGGATTATTGCACAGATTTTGTGGATCCAAAAGCTGCACAGTGCTTTAAGAAGCAGGAACTCATTTTTTACTAAAATACAAATACTGGTTGTCAGACTTCCCAGAACTTGATCGAAGCTCTACCTCTTTTACAAGTCCAGTGCCTTATGCAGAAAAGCAGAATTAGGCCGTATTTATTTTTAGGGATTGACAGTGCAGGTCGAACAATTCGAAAATCCTGAAAAAATTCTTTTTATTAACTCCCCTTAATTTAATTCAGAAAGTAAAATTTTCATTTGTTCTGGAAATGCTTCACAAATTATTTTTAAAGTTCTTTCAGTCCTGAAAAGAGCTTTAATCAGCTAACCAACTCTAAACACCTGCAGATGTTTACTGAGCAGTTATTCTCTCACTCTGGTTCTCTTCACCCAAACACAATAATGACTTGACAGTCATTCAGAAGATGATTATTGATGCCAAGGAGGGTCAGTCACAGAAGGTCATTGCTGGAGAGGCTGATTACAGAGAGCTGTATGGAAGTATTCTCATGGGAAGTTGACTGGAAGGGATAAGGTGACCAAGCAACAGGGATACAAGAAGTTAAGGGGGGTTCACAAGGAGTGGACCGAGGCCGGAGTCAGAATATTAAGTTTCCACAGTCTGTGATGGTCTGGGGTGGTCTAGAGCCCATGTGGTCTTAGGTCAACCAGGAGCTCTCAGCTCTCAGAGACCTTCATTGGAGATCCAGATTTCTTTCAGCAGAAACTGGTTTGCTGACCATGTAAAAGAAGACTGTGGATTTTGATTTTCATGAGTTGTAACCTGCAATCATTAGATTCAAAGAAAAAGAAGTCTTAAAATATGTTTACTTTTATGTGATGGATCTATAGTATATGGAAGTATCTCTTTTTGAATTAAATCATGAGGGTAAAATACTGAACTTTTCAGGACCTTACTTTCTTGAGCTGCACCTCTCTATATATGCATTGAAGACAAGATGCATGTATCATTTGGATAGGTTTTTACCTTTATATCTACATACATAAACATTTCTGAATAAAGAAAGGACATTCAAACACATTAAGGCACAACACATCATGACGCACATTCTCAGCCCCCCACCCAAAATTACAAAAATCCAGAGAACAAAAAACCCCCAAAAGTAAAGTTCCCTTCCCTTGAGCGTAATATCCACCTCTGCTCTTTAAGTTTATTGTCAATAATTTACACAAGTTTCTGCTGCAGACTGCATTGATGTGTTGTGATTATACCACCAGGAAGAAAACATTTTTAAAAAGCAGCCGTTGTCCTCGCACTCATCATCACGCTGCCAGTACAGAGGAGACCTCGATAATGGGAGATCATTTGATTTCCAGAACAACCCAAAAATCCTCCAGGACCAGGTAAGGTTCAGGCCATTTCAGGCTCTCAGTCTGCTACAGCTGCAAGGAGGGTCATTTTCACAGCAGTCTATTCCCAGAACCAGAGCCAGGCAGGCTGAGCTGGGGATTCAAAATCATCTCTTCACCCTCTTGATGTTCTTTTCTTCATTTCTCACCTCTCCTTTGCTTCTTAAGACCATTCAGAGTTTGTAAATCCAGACGTTCAAAAATCAAGACAAAAAAAAAATCACAAAAAACAGTTGCAGTGTATTGTTTGTTCTTAAATAGTTATACAAAAGAAGGAGGCTGCCTGGCTGATCATGTCCATGGTAACATTGCATGAGTCCACATCACTTTAACAGTTACAGGTACTCAAACTCCAGTGCTTGGTGTAGTGCCAGCAGGTCAGAGTGACTGGATATCCTCCAGAAAGGCATGTTGTGCTGCAGATTGAAAACACACACACACACACACATTAACACTAACAGGACAGTTTCATGCCGCACACCACCACCTCAAGTCATGCAAGCTACACTACTGTAGCTTGTAGCTGCTCGCTCTGCAAAAGCACTGCAAACAAAATCCATGCAATCCTTGTGCTTCAAAGGAGGAGTTCAACATTCAGGGAAACAACGCTCACTGCCGCTGTGCTCAGATCTTTTAGTTAAGAAGATGTCACTCTGTTATCAACCCTCTAAAGCCACAAAAAGGAGCTGATGACCCAGCTGAGCATGAAAATCTAACAACAGATCCAGATCGTGTTGACAGTGACATTAGGTTTGCAAATTCTTGGACCACTTTTATAAAGATTTCAGCATTTTTAAAATCTTTTTAATGATGCATTTACTAACACAGTACCAGACAGCAGAGTCTGTGTCTGTTAGGGTTAGATTGGACTCTGCAAAGATGGGAAATCCAAAGAAAGCCTCTGTTCAGAAATCACACTCTAAAATATGACCAACTTGTTTTATCATCTCAAACAAATTAAGTTAAAAGTCGTTTTCGTTAGGATTGCTAAAGAACAGATCCATGTCAACTTTGTCGTCCAGAGTCAGCTGTATTTAGCACTAATTGACCAAATCACACACAGATTCAATCACAGTGAGGCTCTTTTAAACTTCTTTTCTTAGGATTTGTGATTTATTTATTTTTAAAAAGGACAATATGCATTAATGAACATTACATGTAAATGCATGAGATTGTCCCAGTCCCCAGTCCCATTAGCAGGTTGGTGTCGATCCATAAAAGTTTTTAAGACTGTATTTTTGGAATAGGGATAGTGTTTGATTGTAATTGCCTGTGACTTTCAAAAAAGCTAAAATATGATTAAAAAAAAAAAAAAACATATATTTTTACAATATTTTCCACCCCGGCTGAGAAGTGGACCGTGTCAACTTTAAATAGAGCCAAACCTGCTATTTTTGGTAGCTTCCTGCATACTGAGTTAGGCATAGCAAGGCAGATAAGAGAGTGACTTTAATCATTGATGCTGATTTCCCACAATGTCAAACTCTTCCATTGACTATTCCAGCACCCAGCATTAAGAATGAAACCCAAAGCTGGAGAAAAGATCGGATCTTGATTCATTTCTCAGAGATAAAAAAAAGTGACAGAGTAAATCTCTGTGCTGCAACTGCTTTAATCTTGATCTTTTTTAAAGGCAAGATCCACAAACCACACTCCATACAACCATCATTACTCTGTACAAAGATATTTAAGGTTGAACCCCTGTGTGCATTTAGGTAGCCTTTAATCTTTGAACTCAAATGTGACAAAATCAGGGTCAATTTTGAACCTATTTATCTGATTATATGACCCCCTACTTAAAAAAAAGCTGCAGTTGGCACACAAATTGTTTTTCAGGAGTTGGTTCAAAATGCACATTTAAGTCCTATAAAAGCCAATATCAGAAGTCTCTGCTACTCTACAAAAATAAAAAAGCAACAGCAAGTAGAACAGGAAAAAAACCAACCAACACAAAACCTCTACAGCAAAGAAAGGCAGGCTTCGTCCAATCAAAGCTCACACTGTGAGGAGGAGGCAGGGTCACAGTGAGGCCGGGTGTCCATTACCTTTTTGGCCGCCTGCTCCTCTTCAACACCGTCCCCAACTACAACATACACTACTTTCCTGCCAAACCTTTGCATTATGCGTTCAAAGCAACTCTCTTTTCCTGCAAAAAAACAAATAAACAGGGGGGAGGAAGGAGGGTCACATGGTCAGAGGGGTCAAAGTTCAGGAGCCGTTTGATTACCTGGCTGGCTGCATGCTCTTCATCCTTCCCATCGCCAATCACAACATATGTAATGTTAGTGCCAAAGCGGGAGACTATACGCTCAAAACAGCTCTCTTTTCCTGGAGACAAACAAATGGCTTTCACAGCGTTTTCATTTGTTTACATGGAAATACAACACATGAAGAGGCACAGCTGAGTGCAGCAGAGAGTCACAAACACAGTTATCCCTTTACAGAGGACTGGGCGATAATACATCCGCATGCTGCACTTTGAAGCGTATATCCACTGATCATATTCTCTACACTTTCCTTGATAAGTTTGTATTGTAGTTTTTAGACTCCTTCACTTTCTATGACTTGAAGAAATCATCCATAACCACAGACACGTTTTCATGTAGGGATGGGCGATATGGGCTAAAAAATTAATCACAACAAGATTTGCCACTCTGGCGATAACGATTAAAGTCCCGATAAATAAAATATTAGAACTCCTATCTACATTTTTGACTCATCCTGTCTTGAGGACACCGGTTGGCATAGTCAAATAAGACACTTATTTGGTAAGTTGTAGAGAAAACTAGTGAAATGTGAAAATATTTTTAATATTTGTTAAAAACTCCCATCGCGCAGAGTGAAGAGATCCACTGTCTGATGTCAGGCATACCTGATTGCGCTCCTCTAAACCCCAGTCTTGAAGGTAATTCCTCATGTGGAGCCTCGCTCAGTAATGAGCTGCTCAGAGATGTCTTTTTCACCACCTAGGCCATGTTTGTTTGTTATTCTGATCTGTGTTGGCTACGGCGGCGAGTCCGTTGCTTGTGCTTACGTCATCAACTTGCATTTATTTTGTTTATCATGACATGGCAAATGAATATCGTGGAGGAATTATCTGACGATAAATCATGAATGATAATCTATTGCCCATCCCTAGTGCACAGCAACATGTGGCTCAGTGAAACATCCTGGTATTTCTGGTTTAGACTCCTCACTTTTAACTACTGTGTTATGCAAAACTCACAACCTTAATATCTTTATTATTAATGTGTTGTAAAAAAGCACCCCTGCACAATTTGTGTGGACAGAGGAATTATGCTGCGTTCCAGTTCAGTGGCGGCTGCTGGTCTTTCAAGGAGGGGAAGCTCATTTTTCTGGCCTACATCATAATTGTATTTGTTTATTAGTATGTAACAGAACAGAGTCGCCAAACACAACGGCAGTCGTTTTTAACAAAGACAAAAGTCGCTGAGGATCGGTAAAGTCTCTGGAGCAGTTAAGAACAACGGAATGAATAACTTGGAAAATGCTCTGGTAGATGTTTTATTCTTCAAGATCGCTGATTCGCTTGTTTAGCTGTCAATCAAAAAAGGATTTCGCCTCAGACAGCTCATCCAATCATGAATGCAGAAGCTTGGAGTCCGGGAGAAAGTCGGGACCGCCCTCTCGCCATAGAACTCCAGTGAAGCTTAGCTTCCATTGGGCGGGACAAAGCCCAGCATTTATCCAATGAGCGTCTAGTTTCGCTGCTGGAACAACCCACTTTAAGCTTCCACATTGAAGTCAGCAGAAGCCCAGCGTCCGACTGTTTGAAGCGCTGAGGCGCTGCGAGGATGAATGAGAACGAAGTTATGCCGGTTACCTGTGATTATCAGCTTCTTATCACAGTGTCTGAACAAAAGATGAAGGCTTTCTAGTGCGTATTTAGTTAATGAAATGTACACACAGCCGTACGTATTTCACCACTTTTTCTTTTTTTGGGGGGGTGACATTTTAAGGGAAGCCGAGCTTCCCTTGCAGTCTTAGAGCAATCGCCACTGTTCCAGTTGTACTTAAAAGTCAGAATTTCTGAGTCGGAAATTCATCTGAAACGCCCCTCTGAAGTTGGATTTCCGACTCGGAAAGTCGGACGATCCTCACCAACCCCAACTTGATGACAACATCATTATCCAAGATGGCAGCCCAGTGCATTTACATTCAATAAAGAGTAACAGTAAAAGCTCTCATAATGTATTTTTTATTAGCACTTCTGTTTTGTTTTTGTGAAATTAAATAGGTGGTATATGTTGTACTGCCCAACGTCTAACTGTGGACACCGTACTATAGTGTTTGTATGTGTTGTTTACAACTGGTATAGCTAACAAAAACTAACAACAACTGACAACGGCTAATGACAGCTGACAATTGTTAACAACAGCTGACAGTAGGCGTCCATCTTGGTTTTCCAACTTGTGTTCTGAAACGCCGTCAACTCAGGCATAGCGTCATTCCCAGCTCCGTTATTCAACTTTCAAAGGTAACTGGAACGCAGTATTAGCTATTCAGAAGAAAACTTTTTCTTTAACAAGGCTGCAAACATGTTTTATTTTGAATTGTTGTGTGTGTGGCTCCTGGTTCTTTTTCAGCCAGGTGGACATCGAAGGAACTGTGTTTTTTTTGCACTTCTCTATTGGCTCCATTTCTCAAGAAAAAAGTTGCTGTAATAGAGGCGTTACAGAGCTTCTGTTTATGGAAGCTGAACCAAACTAAACCCATAAGAGAGCAGGACATGAATAACAAAGGAGTGACATGAGTAAACAACATCAAAATAAATAATCAATAAAATAAATAAAACCTTTGAACTGGCAGAGAGCTTGAAGTCAAATGCACAGTAAATTATTAGATTATTGCTCCCCATTAATATCAGATGACTGAGAGAGTTAATGTGGCATGTTAGCGAGCCAGATTTCACGACTTACCTATTTTTGTTGCACTGTAGATGTTCTCGATGGGGAAAACTGATCCCAAACTATATAAGAGAACTTTCGCCAGCGCCGGTATAAGCTGTGTTGTGGTCACCAACACATTTACACAGTTACTCCTGAGAAACGCAGACAGACAGTTGAATACATGAATGACAGGGAGGATAAATGGAACCTACAATTATTTTGAAGGGATTCTGAATATAGAATAAGCTTGTAAAAGTCTTCAGTTTATGAATAAAACAAGGGTTTCACACAAAATTTCACCTGGAGCTAATGATGGACAGGGACTTGAGCGCGTGGGTGAGCCAGGAGTCGGTCAGAGCCTCCACCTCTGCTCTGAGCTGCAGCCAGGCGTCTCTTTTAGCAGGACCCAGCAGACCTAACACAGGGTTACAACAGGGATAAATCTTAGAGGGATTACAGCAGGAGCGTCAGGACTAGATCTCATCTTTTCTAAATAATTTCTCTGAAATGTAGCAATTGAAGATTTGGTGCTTTCATACATGGAGAGTCTCAATGCCTCAGAGTCTAAGCACAGTATCAGGTTCAGTACATTGTGTACTCTAAGTAATAACAGGTACAAGTGAGCAAAAACTCTTCTTCTTCTTCGTCAGCCGTCACATTGGCTTACCCCCCACATTGTTTTTGTATGTGCTATACAACTCTTTGACTCGTCGGTAGCGGAAGGCCAGCTTCCTCATCCAATCCACCCCGCCGCGGACGCCCGTAGCCAGGCACAGGTTGGCGCTGGTTGCAGCTGCATGGAAGCCATCAGTTGCAAAACTGTAAGTACTGTCAATAATAATGATATGTTTTATTTAAAAAAATCTGCTCTGGTAAGAAAAAAGATCAGATGTTTATTTTCATAATCCAGCACCACAGATACGATTACAAACAGTGTTTCTATAACTTAACTACTTACATTCTATAAAACGTACAACCAAACTGTATACATTTTCAAGTTTTCTCTGGAGCTAAACAATCAGCATTCAAATCAAAGATACGTTTGAGACACCAAAAGTTTTCATTGTCCTAAAATCAGGAAAATATGTTTGGTTAAATCCTCACCCCAAGTCCTGGCCGTTGTCGTCTGATGACACATCATCAATATGAACCTGGTCACACTCCTGCACACACATACACACAAATATACAAACTGGTCAAAATAATATACTACTACTTCTAATAATAATAATAATAATTATCGTAATACTAAGAGTAATAATAGATTAAATGCAGGAGGTTTAAGGGTTCAATCGGCAACAATAGACTGATAAATACTCAGAGGGCAACAAACATCTTTGCCTTTTACCTCCATTTAAAAAACAAAAAACTATAAAATAATCTGCTGGCAGCTCTAACAGTAGGGGGTATGTAGTTTAATTTAACACCACTAGAGGGCAGTAGGAGTCTGTCTCTAACTCTGACAACCCTTGAGGCTCTTCATGTTGAATTTTGTAGAAGAAAAACCTGAAACCTTTTCGATCAAGCTTGTAAATGTCATGTGTGGTTTCTGGTTTGATTCTGATCTCTGTGTCTCACCTCCAGGTCATTAAAGAATAAGTGTGTGTCAGCCAAGTTGAAGATCATCTCCTCCATCCTCAGGCCCAGGGTTACCGCCATAGGAGGGTCCTGATGAAGAAAAAGATGACATCAGCGTTACTAACGATGACATCAGCATATATCAGGTCATGGCCTTTTTTTTTTGCTTGACTTTACTTCCTCCTGCTCTCCCTACATAAAAACATTCAGCCTTACACTCTTACTCTTCCTCAAATCCCCCTCTCCCCACAGTTGGTACGCTCCACTCATCAGAGCAGATGCTGACAGACAGGTTGCACTTGTTCTGTCCCATCAACATTCCTCATACTTGGTGTTGGTGGGTATTTGTAGAGGGGGGGGGGCACAGAGAGGAAGAGTGTGTGTGTTTTCGTGTGTGTATACGAGAGTGTGTAACCTCAAAGAGGGATGCTTGGAGTGTATGTGGTATGTGAATGGTTTGTGTGTTTGTTTGTGTGAGTGTCTGCACTGCCAGCCAGGGGCTCAGCTGCAAAAACCATCATCTGTGATAGGTCAGGGAGGGATGACAGCTTGCAGCGCGATTCGCTGACGCTGTCAGACGACCAGAATAGAAAGAAAGTGACTGAAAGGAGAGTGAAAGTGAGCGAGTGAGGGACATAGGGAAAAAAAGGAGAGGGTCAGAGAGAAAGAGAGAGGGGGGGGTTATAGATTGACAGTATTTCTGAGTGTGAGAAAGTGTGAAGAAACAGAGAGGGAGCACGCTATAATGTTCTCCAAAAACTTAACAGCCATTAAAACCAAGTGCAGCAATTTTACTGCATTTCTTTTCCTGTCACAGAGGGAAGAGGCACTCGAGATTATCTGTCAGGTAATGATTACGTTGGCTGCTTTCCAGATGAGTGTTGAAATGAGTTACCTTGCACCGTGTTGTATATTTTTCCAGAAAAGTTGAATCAAACACAGCTGCGAATGAAACCATCCCACTGCCCTCATGATTTATCTCCTTACAATCATTATCCTTGATTAAACCATCCCCAACAGGTGTGTATCTGTGTGCTACCATTACACAAGTACACCATAAGAAACACACAAGACCCTATGAGAGTTGCACATAGGTCCTGCGGTTGCTATGTCAACACTGTAAACACTATTTCAGGCGAGGTGTGAACAGACACAGCTGCCACTGTATTTCTGCAGAGCACTGGTGGCAGATGAGGTGAAAAAATGCTTGTAAAATTATTTCAGGGGCAGGTATTTCAGAGCTCATCCTTTTTTTTTTGTTTTTTTTGTAATGCTTACGTTTGGTCAGCTTACATGGACTGAAGCGACCTTGGATTACAGTCTGGTTTTTGCTTTAAAACTCCAATGAGGAGTTTGTAAATGGTTACCTGCAACAAAAATATTTGATGGGAACTTCATTTGACTCTTAAGGGGAGTTTCGCAGCTAAAGTAAGAACGTTTATGATTTATGATCAGAGTTCTTGTGTATCTTGTATGTGCACTGCAGATGCGGTAGTTCTTCTGCCTTAGCGTCTCGGTCTGATTGCATTTCCATGAAGTAATAATCATAAATTTTCTGCTGCACTCAGCGATTGATTTATCAGGGCTCCTCCACAAACAAGCAGCTGCTGGAGGAGAGTGGGTGAGTTGTGTTTCGTCACTTTGCTAAAGAAACCAGGCAAAGCTAAAAAGATGTTTGATGACTAGTACTATGTCTGGGACCCTATATGTACTGTTGATGAAGTTAGGTGCTGTTCTGGACATTATTTGTGGCTATAGAGTGGCTTTTTCATTGAGGTTTGTGTGTGGAGACGTAGACCGCTGTGTATTGCTATTGTGCGGTCATTACTAAAGTTGGTATAACTAGAGAAGCAAACAGTCGGCAACATTCATCTCTCGAGGGGGTGTCTAACTCGGTGTTACAGTCTGTTTGACCATAACTTCAATTTACGCCATAATATCCCTTTAAAAACAAGCTGAATGACTTGTTGTTTAAATATTCTAGCACATGACAGTTGACAGTTAAAATAATGCAAACCAAGATGAATTAACCAAAAGAATGCCTCTGCTCTCGTTTCCATACTCATGCAGAAATTTACAACTCAACAGGGCGTTTTTTAAGGCCATTTAATACCGATTGCCAAATATTAAATTCCACGGCTGCAGCTCAAATAGGAAGTACATCTGTGGCCACAAACCCGTTCAGTAAAATGCCAGGGCTTATAACTGTGTGTGCGTGGTGCCAGCTTTTGTTCAGCTGCCAAACAAGACCATCGGAATGGACTCTGCAGGTCTCAGAGCGTGTACAGGGCAGGCTGGTGGTGGCCACTCGAGTGCCCATAGGAAACGACATCACCCAATAAAAATCTGCAGCCTTGGCCACATATGATGATCCCAGATCAGAGCCAGGGTCTATTAAAAGAACTGGAGCTATAACACTGTATGTAAAAAGGCGAGACCACCGAATAGACTTACGGTGAAATCTGGACCCTCTGTGTTAGAAAAGATTTAATAGTAATGAACCAATAAAAGCATCTATGATTATTTTTGACATGAAGCTCATTGAAACACATATTTTAATGTTTGGGACCTCTTAAAAAATCTACATACATATTGTATAAGTATTTGAAGTTAGTAGCTATTCACTGAAGGAAATTGGATTAATGCATTATAAATCATAGCTTCATGAGGCATTATGCTCACTGCTTATAACAAAAATGTTGCTGTATGCTGTTATAAATGTTTATAATCATTCATAAGGGTTGCTATAAAGCCTTAAAGATGCATTTATAATGTGCTTATAAAGTGTAATAAGAAGTGGGTTCATAAATGTGTTACCAAAGTCATTATCTATGTGTGAAATAACACCTAGAGAAATATCATATGAGCATCCAGCTCAAATGAAAACCTTACACACAAACATTAGCTAAATCAATATTACGAAAGAGGATTCGGGCCACAAGAAAAGAAAAAAAATAATTACAGGAGGGAGATTTTTTTTTTTACCATTTCAAGATTAAAGTCGAAATTTAAAAAAGCCGAAAGAAAAAAATCACATTTTGCACAAAGACAGCAACCTCCTCCAAGTTTGTCTGTTTAATTCTTCTGTAGAGTCGTAATCTTCTCTGAGTCTGAGTACTTTTGACCACACTCAGAGTGTGTGCTAAAAGAGCAAGGATTTTCTTGTTACCAAATCCAATTCTAAAGTACAGCTTTACAAACTCTTCTACAGAGGACATGTTGTCGAGTGACGAGCGACAACACTGTTCATCATCTCAACATTACGACTTTATTCATGAAATTTTTTCTTTATTTGTGTCAACTCTAATCTCATAACTTCGATTTAAATCTTTATATTTTGATTTAATTCATAAATTTTTGACCTTATTCACATCAACTTTAATCTCAAAGTTCTGACTTCAATCTCAAAATTTTTGTTTTTTTTAACCTCGAAATTTCAGCATTATTCTTGACATATTGTGATCTCAAATTTTTGACTTGAATCTCAATATTTTACTTTTAATCTCGAAATTTTGACTTTATTGACATAATTTCAATTCTTTGAATCTTGAAATTTTGACTTTAATCTCAAAATTTTGACTTTAATCTCCTTCCTGTAATTTTTCTCTCTGTATGTAGGACCCTAATCCCCTTTCGTACAATACAGATGGTAATTACAGCTATAATTCAAACAAATAATAAAAGGAGGGATTCTTCTATTTTATAGCCCTGAATGGTTTCTGCAGCTCTTTAAAAAAAATGCACCTGACAAAGGCCAAAAAATCACAGCTGTCTGGATGCACCCTGTGAGTCAAAGAAAAGGGCAAACTAGTCCACAGACAACTCACTGCAAGAATACTTAAAGGGATTATTAAGGAGATGAGGTTTCGATGAGAAAACCCCCATTTGTCCACTTTAGGCTTCTTTTAAAAAAACTTGGCCCAAAGTGTGAAGCTTCATCAGCCTTCATTAACTCAGATCCTGCCCCGTGTTATCCCAGCTGTAATCTGGTGCTCCAGTTTAACTGAACAAAAGAGGACAGGGGGATTTGACCTTGATTTAAAAGGCAATTACAGCAAACACACAGTAAAGGCAGCATGATGATCTTACCTTGCCATATTTCTGTGCATAGGAGCCAGTGAGCAGAGAGTGGAAGACGATGATCGTCTCGTCGAGGTCCCACACAAACACCCTCTGCAAGAGAAAAAATTAAGACGATGAGAAACACAAGTACACAAACAGACTGTGTTATGTGTGGTCCTGCCTGTCCCCTGCTGTCTTCTGAGACAAAGAGGATAAAGATCATAAGGAATACCAGAATATCCACAGAGATTTGAATAGGATGTTATCAGTTGCTCTGTCAGCGGGTGTTTTCTAGTTTCTTACCTCCAGGTCACTGTCAGGCGGAGGGGACGGGTTGTTTTTGCGGCCTCGACCCCGTGACTTAGATCCCCCGCTTCTGCAGGCACGGTCGTCCAGCTCTTTGATGGGCGTGGAGGGGCTTTGAACCGTGTCAAAATCCGCTGCAAGTGCATGCAAACATTAGACTTTTAACTCTTTTAGATTATTCAACAGTCCACTGTTGCTCTCAGACTGTATCTTCTGCATTAAAGCTACGGTAATGACGTGGCTTGAGCCGATCCCACAGGTGCCCTGGAGTTGTATTCACCTCAGGAAAAGCCATAACTCAAACTTTGCGCGGTAATAAGCCATCTTGTCAGCTTTAATAACTCAAGGTAATTGGCACTGCGGATCAGCTGAAACACGACCGAAAGAATAAACAGAAGTAGCCCTGGTTTTTCTGACTGATTCACGATAACTCACTGTGTCAAGATTTAACAGAGGAGTCGTACAATAAATCAGGAAAAGTTAGGAAACCCGAGGCTTTCCTCAAAGATACTGTACATACAAAGTTTTCGCAGGAGCACACATTCTTGTATGCACACTTAAACACACGCACCCTCCTGATGCCATATGCTCCCACTGCTGTGTGGTAACTAGAACCAGACGCTAAGCTTCAGCTCACATATTGTTATGTCTCAATCAGGGAGGGAGAGAGGGGGAGGATAAAGACAGGGAAAGACACAAAGAGCATGTGAGCGACAAAAATAACAGACACAAAGTGGGACGAGAAGAAAAGGAAGGAGTGAGACAGGGAAAGTGGCAGCGGCAGAGAGAGCGATAAGCTTCCTGTATGACAGCCAATAGAAACTTTAGAAAAATGTTTGACAAAGACAAGAAAGTCCTTTTTTCGTTTACGTTGGCTCTTTTGAGGTTGTTTTTTATTTCTTCCCCCTCTTAACTTTTCTACAGAAGTGCAATATTTAACATAGCTTCAGCATAATCAAAGCCTCGGGGGCTAATGTAAACACGACTGATTCTTCAATTAGGGAGCTCAATGCCAGGTTGCTATGACAACAGTTTGACGTGACTTGTGCTTCATCTCGCCTGAAAAAAGAGTTTTGAACTCTCTTACCCAAACTGTGGTATTTCTCAACTGGAAAACACGCCTGTGGAGCCAGTTTGAAGAAGAAATTGATGAAAAGGCAGATGTTTATTAGCATATTTTCGACTCTAACCTGGGTGGAGTTCAGCAGCCTGTCCCGTTATGGCAGGAGCTGGATCCTGCAGCTGGTAGGCTGCTGTAGAGCCCGTGCCATCCACGCTGTTTGAGGTCATGTAAGTCCCGTAAGTGGACGCGGAATAATACTGGGCGTACTGGTTTTGGCCAAACGTGGTGTATGAGGGATAATCCTGAGTGAGACAAAGAGAGAAAAATAAAGGAAAAACATACATGTGACACTGTTCTCCAAAGATTCTGACTTACTTTTGAAGATTTTACAAGCGTTCTCTCTTTTTTTATTCCCTAAATCCTGTATTTTATACCTCTGGAACAATTAAAGCCTTGTGTCGCTGCTTTTTACTGACCCAGAGGAGATGGGTGCTTTTACGAGCCAGCTCTCTAAACCTGTCACTACGTCCATCTCTACAAGTCCTTGTAAAGTGGAGCACACCACATGAATGCACTTACACACTCCCAGTTTGTGTGTAGTCAGCAACGCATGTACACAAAGACCTGCTGTCTATCAGTCCCTCTCTCCATTTCTGTCTTTGCTATTAAACTCATACACTCTCTATATTCCCCCTAATCCACCCACACAAGCCAAACCTTGACTTTCTTCCTGTAAACAGCCACATCTATCACAGCGGGACATTAAAATCCCCTTTAAGCATTTTATTGCCACATTATAAATCATCATAAAGACATGGAGAAATACTCAAACTGAAACACTCTTTCACAAAGACTAATCATCTGACTCTGTTCTAGCTTGTCTCTGTTGCAACAGCTCAGTCAAACAAAGCTTTATTTTTTGAAGCAGCTCTAAGTGAGGGGAAACTGTGTGGGAGTGCGACTGTAAAACCACTTCTGCTTTCAAATACTATCAAAACTTCACCGCACAAAATCCCCTAATTCAGTTTGAAAAAAGCGAGCGCTTTGGGTCAATCAGAGCGGACAACTCAGAGCTAACCTCCAGAGAAGCAGGGCTTTCTTATTACCCTGGGAAAGTGTACACAATATTCAGTAAAACCATAACACCGCTCCAGGTTTGAATTAGAGTCAAGCCTGTACAGAGACGATGGCTTACCTGCTGTGTGGCAGTGTAGTTGGCGGGGTTGGACACTGAGTTGTTGGTGGCGTAGAGGCCTGAGGACGGAGTGAAACTGGAACCTAAGGACACAAAGAGGAAGCAATAGAGACAGAAAAGTTAAAGGTCGGTATTTTGAGTCAGAATGTAAAATTGTTGGATGTTTTTGAGATATTGACCTGGCATCTGGTAGGGGGAGTATGCAGTCTGTCCGGGCTGAGGTGTGGTAAAGCCGGGGCTGTAGCTGAGGCCGGTCTGCAGAGGAGACTGACTCTGAGCCAGGCCGCTCTCTGTTTTAATGCCCGGCAGCATCACACCCAGGTCTGACAAATTCAAAAGAATAACAACAAAACATTGAACAATCTTTACAGATTTGACAGCACCAGTAAACCATTAGTCTCTAAACTGTAAGACTGACACCACCGTTTGAGATTATTATTAATGTATAAATAACATTTCAGTTTTATGTGCAGCGTCAGCCTTTTGTCTAAACAAACAATACTCAGGGAGTATAATAAAGAAAAGGTAAGACAAGGGTGAAGCAAGATAAAATACTGCATATGCCCATAAATTTGACCAATAATCACAATTACCTTACATTAAACTATCCATTTCTAATTATGTTCAAATTTATGATTTATCCATATCACAGGCTGTGTGACTGAAATATCTTTGGAGAAGAGGTTTCCTCACAAAGAAATTATTTGTCTCGCTTTTATTTTGAAGAATAAGATACATCTGGTCGATTAAAAGTTGTTTTCAAGGATGTTTTTCCCTTATACTAATACTAATACTCCACAGTGGAATAAGCGAAACCTTCATGCAAAAGTTGATTGGTGCTTCCACTGTTCTTTGTATTGCTCTACTTTTGTCTGAGAGAGTGTGTTTATCATTACCATAGGTGGACAGTCCGTACGCCTGTCCTGTCTGGGAGTATGCGGTGTAGACAGTAGACTGCTGCATGCTGCTGAACTGGGGCTGACCGGCGTACGTGGGCATGGGGGGAGCTGCCGGTGTAGAGAGGATGTGTGGGTACGGCCTGTGACAAAGAGGTCCAAACAGGTGAGGAAACAGCAGGTGCTTGCAGCAGAGAGCAGATTCTGTAATGTAGGACTTCAATACTTACTTCGAAGGATAAAGCGGAGGGGAGTACTGGCTGGCTGAGCGAGGGCTGTATCCACTGCTGGTGATTACTGAAAATAAATCACAATTACCATGATGTCAACCATAGACTGAAAATGAAGCTCAAATATCTGCCTTTGTACCACTCAGTGTAGATCATAAAGCCTGCCTCCTCCATGTTAACAGATGGGACATGGGTTAGACTATAAATGTAAAATACACATTAAATACATGTTTCCCAAATATGCTTTCTGTCACTGTAGTTTTTTCTTATAATGCAGATTTTTTGTCCAAGATTTCATTATTCAGAGAAGTTCGTTTACATTGATAATCTGATGCAATAAAAATGAGCCTTGATTGACAGCTGTTCCTATCAATCTCTACCGTGCAAACTGCCTCTGAATGACATTAGACCTCAGCGCCCATTGCAGGGAGGTGGAGATGTATCATTTTATCTATTTACAGTCAAAAGCGTCAACTCAAATCTTCTGTTTCTTTCACAAGTAACTAAACTTAGCAGCTCAAATCAAGGCCTGTGTAAGTTTGAGTAAAAGTTCTCCTCTGGTAAATATCATTTGAAGCATTTTGAATGGAGCTGAGCCAAGTCCTCCCTCTTCAGAGAGCGTACAGAGCCCTTACAGCGGGCCTCTTAGTAAAACACAATGTCTGTTTGTGGTCATTGAGATGTCAGAGCTCAACACTGACAAACCACCCGCTGCTTCCAAACCCTCACTGTGTGTGATTGCTTAATGGTTCTGTGTGTGTGTTTGAAAGCAGCACAAGTGTAGTCAGTGTGAGTCTAAAAAAAAAAGACTCATGTAAAAATGTCTCTCCCTCGCTCTCATCCCTCTGCCAGCCTTTGATGACGCCACCCAAGGACAGGCAATGCTTCATGGGATTAAAGCTTTCAGCGGGCCTACTGCTGAGCTGAAATGGATGATGTTGTTTGCGCGTAACACTGAGTCATGTGAATTTGTGTTTCTCCCTTTTACCAGATGTACATGAGTGTGTTTCTGTGGGCAGATATGAGTGTTACCTGAGCCTGCGTATGTGTCCAATACTGTGTCGCCTGTCGTGGTGACTGTATCGCTGTTGTTCATAGGCTCTGTTTTCACTTAAAGGAGATGGAGGAAGGTAAGTATTAGAGGAGACAAGGAAGCAAGTGCCCCACACCCACACAAACACACACACAAAAAAAAAAAACCTGAAAAATCTCACTATCATGCAAACTTCACACTTTTATTGATATCAAATTTAACCATGACCAGGAGGTTTTACTCCCACTTGGTGCTTCAAAGCTATCTTTGAGTTAGCACCCAGAAAGTTTATTGAATTCCACAAATTTCATTGGGGAAGATGTTTGGTGGGAACCTTTCAAACGACTCAACAAATACTGACATACATCCACAGCAGGGAAAACTGCATATCAAACCAAAGTCACTGCAACACCAGGCTAGGAAAAGACAAAACAATAGAAAAACCAAGTCATTGTGTTTTTGGGACAACACTGTATGAGTTCTGCCCTTGGGTTCACACACATGCACCTCTGTACCATAGTCCTTGGAGCCTGGGGCAGGGGGCGGGCTGCTGCAGCCCAGCAGCCAATCAGCCGTGTTTAGAACTGTCATGTTTTCACCTAAAGGGGTGCAAGGTGGGGAGATGGTGAGGATACGATGCACTGAGAACAAAAACGCTAATCTAAGGCTTTTAGTACATGGTATTAGGGCTGGGCATTATGGGAAAAAGTTTATCATGATATATTTTTTATATCGTGATATATATCACGATATAAAAAATCACTTGTCAATCTTAAATGTTCCCTGTTACTCTTAAATGAAATTTAACAGTTCTTTAGATAGCATGTCTTTTGCAATACAATAAGCTACTGCATCTGTGGGGTCTTTGTGTCTTTTTGACGTTTTGTCATAAGGCGTTGCGCTAGAGAAAGTGGACTGAATGGTCGGCTGTTTCGGCTGCACAGGCGCCATGGGCTCAGGGTTTGTAACTTTTTCCATTGTGCGTGCTCTGCCTCGCAATGGTGAAAAAGCTTTGAGGTACTCCCAGATATTGGAAGAACATGTACTGAACATAATTTGCAGTGCACATTACTCTGCTTCATTAGCCTTAAAAAAACCAAAATACCTCCACATCACCTATGTTTTCATGCCAGTGTTGTCGTCATCTGTTGAGAATTCATCTGCATTTCTGCCGGGGGTAGCACTCATTTTCTTTTTTTCACACCAACAGTACTGTTGGCTTCACGTAGTGCTATAGTTGTGTAGCTGCAGCCTGCTACTACACAGTTGTTTGCTTCTTGGTTCTAATTCAGCACATGATTGGTTCAGTGTGAAGTGGACACAGAGCAACTCCCTTTTTCATTGGCTATTTGTATAGTCTACCAAAACAAGGCAGAATGCCAACTATCGAAAAGGATATTGACCATGTTTTACATTGATATGGAGGGAAAATAATTTTCGATATATATTGTTATTGTTTTATCGCCCAGCCCTACATGGTAACAATATTTTTTCAAGAAGAAAGCTTCCAATCCCTAAAAAACAACAAATCACCTCCTAGCTTCAATATGATATTCAAAACTTTAAAAGCTGTTTTTTTAGGCAGAAAAGTAAAGTGAAGCCGACTTGTAAAGATCCAAAATAAAGTTATCCTGTTTCTTTGTCTTTCCCTGAATAGACTGCAATTAAAACTCCTCATCAGTGACCATCTGAAAGCTCCGTTTAAGTCAGGATAACTTCATTAGTCCCCTCAGGCAGCAATACAACCCATGTGACAAGCCTTAATGAAGACAAATGAGTTGCTATGGAGATGGCCCGTGGGCCTGAGCTCCAGCTGATGTCAGGTGAGGGGAATGTTGGGTATGTAGTTTGTTTTGGCTGTGAGTGTGTAGTCCCAGCTCTGCCTGCTTTAACCATTAAGAGTGAGCTCATCAAAAATGATTTAATGTGCTCTAATATGGTCTGAGTCTCTGCTAAGTCCAGTCTGAGCCCGGCTGTTCCTGAGCCTCCACTCGTGGTGACACACCAAGCTGACTACAATGGAGGATCTCACTTTTTCCATGACATTTCTATCAAAAAGCATTTCCCAGTGCCTATTAAATCAATGGTAGATCAAAGGGTCGACTGCGACAAAGGCGCATACATTCAGTTTTATTAAATCAGACTGCCGTGTCAAAAAAGTAATGCAGCTGACAGAGAATAAAAGGGTGGAGATGAAGGGTGAAACAGACAAAGATGAGAGGATGGGGAGGAAAAGGAAAGGCATAAAAAGACGACAGAGAGGAGAGGGCTTGCTGGTGCTGACAGTTTAGAGAGCAGTGATGCTTTAATGTTCTTGTAGAGGAAATAGTTTCCAGTGGGATTTTGGGCTCACACACACACACACACACACACACACACACACACACACACACACACACACACACACACACACACACACACACACACACACACTTTGCCAAGTGGTTCGCAGAGGAGAGTAGAAGTGCTTCACCGTGTGTTTACACACATTCTCCAGCGGTTTACCCAAGTCCTCATGCCAACCTGGGTGTGTATTTGTGTGTTTGCATATGAATCTCTCCTTCTGTGAGTATAGACTCCCCCTAAAAGTACTTTACTTTATCACAAACATGGTTACTGATGAGTCAGCAGTTGATTCCACGACATGACATTACACTCAAGAGTGATTTACAACACCTCTGCTGGGCAAAGTCTGGACGTCAAAAGTAACTGAAACTAAAAACTGCATGTAGAGCAACTTTGTTTATTTTCTAATTGAACCAAAGGAGTCAACTAAGAAAAGCTATCATGATAAGTTTGGGTTCCATGTTAAAAAGTTGTTTTTATTGTGACACTGCCCTGACTTAATTAACCTGAAGTATGGCTCTGGAAGGGGCTACACAGCTGCATAAAAACTGCACACTGTGGACTTGAATTAACTCACTGGACATTACCACGCACAGTGACAGCTAGATGTTAGTGTGAAAAAGGTGTGACAGCACCATAGAAAGCCGAAATATTTAAGTATTTTATTGTTTTAAATTTGTTTAAAATTGATAAAATGTAAGTGTTTAAAGAAACTTGCAAACACCTTTTTAAATTACTGATATGTAGACCCTAAACTTTTTCTCTAGAAGACCCTGCAAAACAGTTGATACCATGGTGTGACTTAAACTGAGAATTTTTTGACTGAGGATCCTGAACTGAAGGTGAGATAGACTGTGATAAAACTAAAATTTCCTCTCTTTTCTAGGATTAAAAAACCTTCATTTGTCCCTGAGGGCAAATTCGATATTGTTCTTGTTACAATATCTCACTTATTCATCAGTTCAACACGCTCTGCCTGCTCACCTCCTGTTCCATTAGTGGTGATGGAGGGGCTGCCGAGGTTGTTCTTGTCCAGCTTGGAGCCTGTCGAATCTCCACCTCCCACACGGTTATGAGGACTGGCTAGGTCCTGCATTTCCATAGACCTGCAGGGGGGGAGTTGAGGAGAGGAAAATGAAATGAACTGCGATTTTTGAATTCTGCTGAATGAACAGCAGATCAACAATAATATGCCCTCACAGCTGGGAATCTCCCACCTCTATATATTACACTGAGATATCACCGGACACACACACACAGTCATAAACTTCATGCTTGTTCGTTCCAGTTAGCCTACACAGCATACATCCAGAGGTGTAAGACATTGTCTGCGGGCTTGATGGCTCTATGAGTGAGTATGTGTGTGTATATTTTGTGTGTGTGTGTGAGTGCACTTCAGGGCTTGAACACAGACCCACAGCCTGCCAGCATGCTTTCGTTTTACAATGTGTTCCACATGCATGACTGGGATGAAGCAGCACACACGGTGGTGAGAGTTTGTGGTATGGTTTTATGCATGTGTTTGTGTGTTTGTTTAAGTGTGAGGAGGAAGAGAAGTGGAAGTAAATAAACTCGTCCCAGGAAAATAAAGATGCATATTTACATCAAGAGTTTGTGTCTACCCACACTTCATCGTAGCAACAGTGTTTGTTTCTGTTTATTTGGATCCCGGTTGCCATGGCAACATTTGCCAGCCCTAAGGTCAGTAAACCCCTGAAGAGAGTTACAGGAAATGTAACTTTATTTCACAATAGCCTGCTTCTAAAGATGTGGAGGCGAGTGCGTTAAACCTGCATACTTTCAATGTCCAGCAGAGGGCACTGCGCTCGGAAAGTACAAACCAGGAAATAACCATGTTTCTCACTCAGTTTGATTCTTTGGTTGATGGTCCCTTATGAGTTGATCTTAAACTTTCCAAGCTTTATTAAATACAGCATGATGCCAGTTTGGTAATTTAAGGCCCAGTTGATGGTGGACAATAAGTAGAGTATGGTTTCGGGTTTGGCGACCTGCACTTTACAAGTTCCTACCATTTTCAACCATTTAAGAGATATACAGTTAAAGCTCCAGTGAGGAGTTTTTTTGATGTTGACAAATCAGACTGGAATTCATGTTGATGCCTTTTAATGACAAAAGTGAACAAGAATAGCAGCAGCAACAAGACTGACATTTTTTATATTACCCTACTTCTGTTGTCTGAATTTAGTGCGAGGGGATAGGTCCAAGCCTTGCAGCTCAAGGATGGCCTTGCTCTATCATTTCTGAATCAGAAATTCACAATAAATAATACATTTGAGTCAGAAGAAAAGTCAGCTGACTGAGATTTATTGCCAAAATCAAAACTCAATCAATACTCTTGATGTATAATTTAGTTGACCTGCAGTAATCGCTCCATTAGGGGATATAACGGGTCAACTGTCTTGTTCTAGGCTAAAGCATCAAATAAAAGCATATCCATCTCACAGTTGATCAGTTACATCACATACCAAAACGATCAACAAACACGTTAGCAAGAAGCCAATAGATTGGATGATGAAAACAAAGACAACTTCAGAGCTCTGTCACTCGTGTACCTGATCAGATAGCTTTGTGTTTCTAATGTCCCTTTGTTTGCCAAGCTTTTATCGAGTAGGCTGACCCAGCTCCCTACAGTGCATTTATGCTGTTCAATGCTCAGGCCACTTTTTTTTGCTTTCCAAAACTTGTGAAGGGGCATCAATATGAATTACAGTCTCCGTCAACAATGTCAACAAAAAATTCCCTACACAAGCTTTAAATAACATTTTTACCAACTTTGTAAATACCTATAACATTACTGACCCATTTCAGCTTCTCAACCTGAGTATGATGTTAGTGCAATACACTGACATCATAGTGGCTACAACCACGTCTTGGTCACAGACTATAATTTTCAGATACGCACCCTCTGAAAAAAAATGCATGAAAGACTAATTCATGACTCCTCATCGCGGTTGCCACTAAACCCACATTTTGAGCTATCGTTTGGTTGAAGGCATAGCTTAACAATGAGACAGTGTGTGTGTGGACTGTACCTCATCTGAAGGAGTGTACATGTGGGCATGTGTGTGTGTCCTGACTCAGGCTACCCGTAGGTTGGTCACACTTGAGCTTTTGTGTGAGACATCAAAGCGGAGAGTGACAGAGATGGAGGGAGAATTAAACAGATGGGGGCTACCGCTCTGTGTGAGGACATGTGAGTGTGTGTGTGCTGTAAGAAAGTGTGCAATACATCTGTGTCACGGCCTGGAAGAAGTCCATCTCAGTGCTATGGACTGATAGCATCGCTACACATGACTGCAACCCACAGTCATGACTGACAGGTATAAACATATGGGTTTCAGCAGACGCTGCTTCAGGGTGCAAAAACGAGAGTGTTGGACAGATAAACACGATTAAACAACCCTATCCTTCTGCTTCATTTTTATTTACAGCCAAACACTCATCCTGTGCAGCTTCACACTCTGAACTGGAAACACAGATCACTGTTTTATCATCAACACTTCATGCAAGATGAGATATTGAGCCAGGAAGCCTTATCTCAGTCTGCTTTCTCCTGAATATCAGCTGAAGACTTTCACAGATTATTTTGCTTTTCTTATTTCTCTCCCTCTCTCGTGTGCTTCAACACTCTTCCACCATCCTTTTCTTTTGTCTCTCAACAGCAGGAAATGATTCTGTCTCGCCTCCTTATCCTTTTTTTTCCTCTTTCCTCTCTGTTTCACTCCTCTCGGGAGGCGATGGCAGGAGTTGGTGTTTCATAAACTCCTTTCTGGTTTTCACATTAAGTCTGGCCATTGAAAAAAATATGCTGCATTGTACTGCAGTGTACAATGTATGATGTGGTGTGTGTGAAATAAAATATAAGCACGTCACCGTATGTTCATACTCGACAACCATTTATATAAAGTTTTTCAAGCTGTCTGATATATTAAAGCTCCAGTGAGCGTTTTTTAGCTGTTTTTGAAACAGACTAAATTTGATACTGTTGGCTATCGGGGTTTTTCAAAATCAAATACCATTATCAAAGAGAAAATATACTGTTTCTATTTTTTTGTTGGACATGAAGGGAAGTTGTAATTATCTGCCTGGACCTGCTGTGCAAATGCAACAAATGATTAGAGGATATTAATAACAGACTGCAGCAAGCAATCACAGCTTGGACCAGCTTTTGTAACTTCACAAGCTTTGTTAAGTAGTGTCCTTTAACTCAAAAGATCTAATCATCTTATTTACCTCTGGATATCATGAAAATGTGCCAGTATGAATTGCAGCCTATTTCATAAAACTCCTCATTGGAGCTTTAATGGCTTTATTTTCAAAACATAATGACTTTAATCTTATAACAAAGCATAGTAACTTTATTCTCATGATATAATGACTTTAGTAGGAGTTTATTCTCATAAGAAAATGACTTATTGTCTCCACACATCAGGCACGAGTAAAATTATTTGCGCAATGGAATTACATGTTAAGTCAACGTAAAGACGCGATTAGACGTTTGTGGTACTCTGGCAGTGCCAATGATGCGAAGTGGGCGGGAGATGAAAATGTCTCAATTTGAGCTGATATTCGCGTCACAATAACCAATCAGCACAAGGGTTGCCGGATTACGTATAAAAATGCACGGTTGTTCACTAGTATCTAAAATGGTGGACCAACTAATTGTGTCGGTGTGTGGGTGCCCTGAATTATATGATGCCATTTCTTTCAACTACCAAAAACAGAATAAAAAGGAGCTCACCTGGAGGCAAGTGAGTAAGGAGGTCGGATTACCTGGTAGGTCATAAAAAACCTTTGTCTATCACTTGATCCCGCTGGTTTAATTGGCAGGGGTTACCATTAAAATTACTGTTGAAATTACTGTTGAAATTGCTGTTGATGCGCAACTGAAGCAAGTAAATACTATTCATTCCCGTATCTATCTAGGTGCGTGCGTTTAAGCGAGTAGGTGATTTTACCTGCCCTTTGTGTAAGTGCCCCATAACTGAAAAAATCACTTAAGTGTGTATTTATTTCATGTGGCCCTAAGAATCTGTCATAATCCTGATAAAAAAGAGTAAGACTTATTTTCATTTATTAAGTAAGGAAAAGAGGGGCTTTTGCAAAGCTCTGACGTCCCAAAAATAAAGACAGGCAAATATTTGTCTTTTAACTTTTTTTTTTTTTTGCACTTCAATATGAGCGGAAATCTTAAAAAAGGAATAAAAAAAAGGAAAAAAGGAAAAAAAAAAAAACCCTATGGGGGCACCAAAATCTAACACTGACATAAGCCAAAAGTCCCTTACAGGGGCTTTAAATGTCAAAGGCAGTAAGATAATATATTTGAGTGACTTCCAACAGAAGTCCAAAAGCTCCTGTGAAGCTCCTCTTTCTGCATGAGGAGCGTCCCCTGACAAGAAACCTCATCATGACTTTTGACAATAAAATGCATTGTTTGTTGTGAATATTTGATGAGTCAAATATAAAAAAGAAGCTACCTCTTCAGTGGTTCCACTGACACCTACCCCCTGCAGTATAAAAATCATCAAATTTATGGCTGTTGGACAAATCTCTCGTAAATTAATTAAACTTGCTCTGTATTATTTTTTAAAACTTTTTTCATCACTAAAACCTCAAAGGATTAATTGAAGCTCACATCAGCTTAAAATAAAGTAGTTTGACCCCTCGCCCCACAACTGTATCAATATATCTTTTCATGGCGTGTATCGGAGTGCTCGTGTTTGTGTGAGTGTGTGAGAGAGACACCGAGGTCTTGGGGAAGTGTTGATGACCTCATCTGCATCTGCAGTGAAACCTCACCTCTCTGCACCATGACTGGCAAACTGGACCCACATAACTGTACAATAGCAACACACACATACACACACACTTCTAAAAAAAAATACTGTCTGTCTGATACACACACACACACACACACACACACACACACACACACACACACACACACACACACACACACACACACACACACACACACACACACACGTTAGCATACCTGGCGTCTGAAGGGTCTGGAACATGAGATTCACTGTGTGATTTCTTCACCTGCAGAGGAAACACAGCAGAGAAAACCTTTACTAAATACACACACACATTACTCCATATAAAAACACACTCAACTACACACAGAGATAATTAAAACCAGTGTTTGTTGGGTCATAAAGCCGCCTCATAAACAAGTGTTTATGGATGAGACAAATTCTATTACTGTCTTGAATGTTTGCACTGACAACTAAATGAATTCCTTCTTTTTTACACATGGAACAAACGGAAAAGAAAGTGCTGCCAAGCTCAAATCTGATTAAAAATAACCCCAAAGTAAACACAAACTTGCAACGAGATGATCTGCATGAAGTTTTCAAATTCCTAACCCAAGAGTGACTGAATTCTGAAATCACAGCGAATAAATCTGAAGCCAGTGTCTTTGCTTGCAGGGACCATCGTGACAGGAGTGCTAACTGGCTCTTAAGTGACAGGAAAGGTATAAACTTTCCCTTGTTCACCTGTGACCCCGCTCCATCCCCTTCCTCAACCCCTTCAAGAGTTCAGAGATCACTGTGAGGTCATGTTAGGTCACAGCACTCACTCCTCACCCTTTAACGGGTCACGTTGGCCGTGCACACTAAATCCAGCCCCGACTTTTTGAGAGACATTTGGTCGTGTCAATCACTGCAGGCTTGAACTTTTTCCTTCATCACGGCAGGGAAAGAAGAAAAAATCAGCCTCAGTGTGCTTACCACACACACACACACACACACAGACACACACACACACACACACACACACTAGGGCAGATTTTTACATGTGTGTCTGTGGTGTGTGAGGGTATGTGGAGCTGGACAGCAGAGCAGCGGTTCTCTATTAAAATTCCTCGCTCTTATTTGGAACAGGAACTAATTAGAACAGTAAATGCAGGGCGGACCGAGGGCCAATGTGTACCAGCTGCCCTGTAATCACTGTGTCAACACACTGTCGAGGTGTAGGGCACGCGTGAGGTGCCAAACACACACAAACGCACACATATGCACACTTACAAGATTCAACACGGCTGCAAATATTCATGTCATTTGCACATTATCGCAATCACAGGTAAGTATACGGAGAAAGTGCTGGACCAGCAGACACTAAACTGCAGGTATGTGGCGGTTTGTGTGCGTGTGCGAGTGTGTATGTGTATGTGTGTGTGTGTGTGTGTGTGTTATGGTTTTGATTAGAGGATCCTGCAGAGAGTGAATAAGAAGCAGCACTTAGCCGTTTAAGACAGAGTTCAAAGGTTAGCTGGTGCCCTCGTATGGATCACTTTACGCACACATACACTCACTTTCTGCACACACACACTACCTCCCCGACACACTCTCTCTCCACGTACACACACAAGCCACTTTCATGTCACGTTTCATGCTTTACTGAAATTTAACAAGGCTGTCAGTCACGACATCAGCAGCATGGCCGTGAGAAACTGCAATCCACATGCAGTGCCGAGTACACACCGGCTGTATGCGCGCACACACACACATGCACACATGGGGGAACACACTATCCTGTCTGTTTCTGTCTCAACATGATCTGTGAAAACACAAGCACACGCTGACTTTGATCCTGAAAAGCTTTTATCATCGGGCTTTAATCCGTCACACACTTTCTCTCCGTGTCGACTTCTCAGAGCCCCTCAAGCCCCTCTCTGTCCATACTTTTATTTTTTTGTTCCACATTTCATTTAAAAAAACTTTTTTACAACATTTAAAGACACTTATCCCCAACACATTTTAAATATTAATAATCTTAGAGAAAGCCTTTAAATTCACTCAGTTTTAAAAAGTTGCAAAAATTTAAGCGACGGAGTGTAACTTTAATATTTTTCCTTTTTTTCCCTCTATTCCTACATTCAAGGTCCAACTTTTAATTGTCACAGAGAGACAAAGGGCCTCCTAAGTGAATCTTAGGTGGTCACAGTGCCTGAAGGACTCATTTGTGTCACCTGAGCCTTTTAAATAGACGACCTCTGACCTGGTTGGCTAGGTGACCAGTCTGGAACACAACCTGCCGGGCTGAGAGCTCCCTGAGGGATAAATACAGGTACGCTAGTTAATTAGCGCTAATAACAATGATTTATTTAAGGGAAATACGCACTGCTAGGTCTGTGTGGTTACTTATTAATACTAATCATCATCTAATGGATGTAATGATAATGTGAAGCCTGAACCGAGGCCTCTGGCAAACATAATAAAACAGTGAATGTGAGTTAGAAATAACGTGAAGTTCTCCTAGCTTTTTGTTTTTCATTCTTCAGTTTCTTTCCTGGTTAATTTTGCTTTCATTTAAGTTTCTAAAATTTGTCATGAAATGTGGAGTAAGCATTTTCATTTCTATCAAACTGTGACGACCTGACGCTGTAAAAGAAAAGGGTGCTAAAGAGAGGAAGAAGAATAGCGCTGTGTGTTTCTGGTAATAACCCAACCCATCTGCACTGAGATATCTGATACCATAGAGTTGTGCTCGAGCACACATACGCACACATTTGCAAAAATGGTTTACAAAGAAAATAAAGAAATCCAGTTTTATGTTCCAGTATATAGAAAAGTCTTATTTCCCACATTAAAAAATATGTCTTATGTGAAAATCCCCTTAAAAACACAAACATACTGTTGTAGCCTGAAATAAAATTAAGAGATTTTCAAAATAAATACAAGAGAGGAGCTTTAATTCTGCAGCAAATTACACTTGAAGCAAAAAGGAACAATTATTACGCAGAGTACTGAAGGATATTTAAAAATATTTATATATTTAGAGAAAAACCTAAGATAGTGTTTCAATTATTAAAAACACATTTAAAAATTATTCATGAGTACATTTAATCATAAAAAAATTAACTCACACTGAAATAACTACAGTGTTGTCAGCATAACCTACTAACCTTATTTCAGTGTGGACACTCTAAATGTTGCACCCATTCAGCCAATTTATGTTAAAATATCTGGAGTGGCAGTCGTCAGATTTCCTTTATAAGCTTCAGCTTTAAGAGCATATTTGTGCAGAGGTGTGACTTTTAAATTTAAGTATTTGGTTCACAACACTGACAGCAGAAATGATGGTAAAAACACAAAGATTAATGAGCTTACAAATGATTAAAAACTAGGATCAACTTTATAGTGTATGTCACATAATTTGAGAGATATAGTCTTACCTGAGGCTGTAATCTGTTAGTCGATCAGCAGCTTCTCAAAGTTACACAGATGTACAATCCACTTCTCTCCCTCCGACACACACACTTACAGATCTTATGCAAACAGAAACACGGACACACACTCCTTCGTAGCGAACAGTTCGGCTCTATCTACCTGCTTCTGCTTTGCTCTGTACTCCAGGTGTCACGTTATTCTCCTTTTTCAAGTGTTTGCTTTCTCTATCTTTCTCTTTGCATGTCTCTTCTTAGACATGAATCCTCAGCAGAAATGACTCAAACTGAAGGTAAACACCACTTTCTCCATCTCTTTCTGTCTTTCTTTCTCAAAGTCAGTCCATGCACAGCTCCTGTCTTCTTCCACTCTGGTAATGAGGAACATTTCACCCGTCCTGTCTCCCTCCTCCTCTGCCTCCTCCCCCTCTTTCTCTCTCCCCTCCTTCCTCTCTATCTTTCTCTCTCGCCCCCTCTCAGCTGTTAGACACTACAGACGCACCCGGGCTCCGTCTAAAATCTAATATTTGATTAAGTTTACCCTTTTTGTGAAGGTCCACACCAGACTTCATAATATTTTTTGTCAGTTGAAAAAAAACAAGACGTGATACTTTAAATGCAAAACAGAACTCAAATCAGTCAAGCGCTGAAAATTAAAAACACTCATGTGTGCAATTCTGCTGTCATTATTTCCTCGTAACTTAAAAGGTAAATGTAGACAGGGTGTGGATGTAAAGTCAATGCCCCGCTGTGCAGAAGAAAGTATAGACCAGACCATAAACTTCACACCATGAAATTGACCTTCCTCTCTCACACACCCTCCCCCATCTCACCCACTACCACACAGAAACTCATATACACACCTGAACGCATACACACACTCTGTGATAATTGGAACCACACCGGCTGCACGTGTGTGAAGTTTTGAGGGAAAGGTGGAGGGAGTGTTTTATTAGCTCAGGGACTCAAATCTGCCTCCGTCTGAAGATGGCACTCTTTCACTTTGGCCATCAAGGTGTTTCAGAGGAAAAATGCACACAGACGCATAGTGAGTCAGACACTGACAGGAAAATGATGATCACAGAGCTCAAACCAGCGCCAGCACCTGATTCTGCTTGTTCAAAACACTTTTATAAACTTCTGAAGATAAAAGGGAAAAATAAAAGTAAAACAGAAATTTTTTTTGAGTCAGTCTTGCTAAAACTTCCTTTTACACAACAACTAGGAATTCAAATAGGAGTCCTTTGTGCTTTAAACATAGCAGTTTCATAAACTTTGAAGGTAGAGGTGGGAAGAAATGTTGTTATGGCAGTAAAGTGTGACTTCAGTGCAACACACGTTGTGTTACTCTGATGTGAACCCTTACAGATGGGCTAGTAAAATTAGACCTGCTTTTAAACTTTTAATGGATTTTTTCATCCTTAGGTTAAACAGATACACTCAGTTTATAACTATAGAAATGACATAATTGTAGGTGATGTATCATATTGTATTTTACCTTATCTCATTAATCTTACTGCTTAGTTTTTTTTCCCTGTTGTATCGTATTGAGACATTTTGTACTGTGCCGTATTGTATTGTGTCAAATCATTGCATATGTTTTTGTTTTATATCATTTCCCTTTTTTGTATCAATCATACTGTATCACATTGCATCATATCGTATGGTTTTGTGTCATGTTGTATCGTATAATTTCGTAGTATCTTTTTGTTTCATACCTTTTACACAGTATTGTTTCTTATTGTGTAGTATCGTATCGTATCCTGAAATACTATTCCAGTCACTTACTTGTATCACGTGTGAGGCAAAAATTATAAATGAATAGAAGTGTGTGAGATCATACAAGTTGTCAAGCTGTTTCCCGTACCCTTCTCCTCCAAGCATGCAGGGAACCTGTGATGATCTTTATTTGTCCCATCTGGGCTGCTGTACATGGTGTCAGTTTAATTGGAACTAAAAGGCTCATATTATGTCAACAACATATTACAACTCGTGTTTAAATGATCATGTAAGTAAGATAGGTTTTCAGTAAGGGTGAGCTGAATGTTTCGCAACACACGGAGCAGTCTGAATGTAACTGCAAAGCTAAACGCAACAGAAACAGCTGAGGAGGTGCTGAATGAATACAGTGCAAAGCCAGACACCAATTTGGAACAGGGCCACCGCCTCCAACTGTGCACCGGCCACCTTTAGCTCACTCACCACAGTGACAGCATGCAGCTCTGTCCCACAGCATTTATCCCCCAGCCCCAATAAACACCTTGATTGATAGACTGTCTGTGGACCTGTGTGTGTACACATCAGGGCAAATGTCCGTTCAAAGTGTGCTGCATGTGCATGCCGACGTGCTCGTGTGCATGTGTGTGGGTCTTTTGAGAGTGTATGTGCAGGACGAGCTGTCAGAACAGATTAGGGTGTTGCCGAAGTGCTTGACAACTCAAGCACTTTATTATTAGCCAAGCAGGACCCCCATCAGGAGGGGGTCGTCCTAAAACATCCTCCATGAAATATTTTCACAGCAAGTGGAGAGGGGAGCTGGGGAGGCGTCCCAAAACATGCCTGATGAAATACAAAACAAGTCAGAAGAAGACAGAAAAAACAAAAGAGTGTGTGGCACGGGCACCATGGAGCAGTGAACTGAGGAAAGGAAACTGGTAGTATATCATGGAGGAAAAGAAAGGAACCCAGCTTGGGTTTTTGTTGACTTAAGGAGTGTTTTTAAAAGTGTGTGACGGCGGTGCTGCACTCCCTTTCAAGAGGCCCTCGAGAAAAACTTTGTTCTTCAAGTGGAACAACATCAGTTTATCTTCACTTGAGGAGCCACAGAGAGACAGCTCAGACAGACTCTGCTCCTCTTTGTCTCTTTTGTCTTATTTTGATCTCGATGAAATATTTTTGGAGAAGCTCTGTCTTGTTTTGTCTAAAACACAAAACCTGAAAACGGGGGGAAAAAATCTTGCCTGGCTCTTTTTAAAATAAACAACTTCACCTCACAGCTTCTCTCAACTTCGCATATAAGCAGATTATTATTTGTTCATTCCTTAGAAATCTAAGTGTAAAAAAAAAACAAGCAGCTAAATCTTCTCCTGCTCTGCGCTGAGGTATGCTAACTGACAGATAGCCTCAACCAGCTCTTTATTATATTTGACATACAAAAATACAGTGTCAATCTTCTTACCTGTACCTTAGCTTTAACAATCATGCTAATTTTCCAAACTGTTGAAAAACATCTTTTTACTTTATTTACCAGAAACAAATAATAAAAAAAAAAACTCCTAAAAAGTAAAAGAGTCCTTTGGAGTGTGAAGTTTAAATGATTTTTAGAGTGATTCAATAAAAAAAGGGACACACTTTCTTATACACACACTCACACACATACACACACCTGTAACATGATCATTCAGTTATCCCTGTCTGTGACTCGCTGTGTCGACCACAAAGCTCACTCATGAAGGATGTTACTCACCACACAAACACTACCTCCATCTCTATCTATCCTCCACGTTTTCTTTCTCCCTATTACACGCACAAACACACACTCGAGCACGCAAACACACACACACACACACACACGCAAACACACGCACACACATTTACCTGTCCTCTGCTCAAAGCTCCCTGCTCTCCCCATTTGTATGAGTGGTTATCGGCATGGTAACTCTATCCCCTTCCTTTCATGTAAAATACATTGTGCCAAGCCTCCTCCTCCCTCCCTCCATCACTTCACCACTCCTCCTACACCCCTCCGCTCCCCCAGCCTGGGGAGGTGTAAAACTATCCCTCTCTTTATGTCTCCAAAAATGCCCCTTTTTCAGGTGTAGTAGGAAGTTATAAAAGAAAAAAGAAATGAGGGAGTGAAAGGGAAAAACAGGCTGAGTTTGTGGAGTGGAGAAGAGGTGGAGGAGGAGGTGGTGTTTGAAAAGGTACTCTCCCAAAAAACATCTCTCTCCAGCTGGGTGTACCTCTCTTTACCTAACAATACTCAATGTATGCTCTACAAGTGCTTCATCAATGTTACTATCACCAAGGGGAAGGCCTTAAAAAGAGTGGTCTGAGAAATGAGGGAATAACAACTAATAATGATTGAGAAAGAAGTGACATTTATACATTTCTTTTCCGTTTGGAAAATGTTTACTGAAACATAGTTTCAATGTTTACTTCCTGAATTTATCCACCTTGAACCATCCCCCTCATAACTCAATAAAACTAATACACATAAAAGTAGAATAAAGAAAAAAACAGGTTTGGACTCAATACCGATCTGGACCTAGGTAAAGGATCTCAAATTGCTCCATTTATCTAACTCTTCTGCGGAGAGCTACTGTACAGACCTACAACCAATCAGATTAATACAGCATGTGAGGAAGAGTAAAGCACCAGAGATATACACAGATAGATTGTTATGGGGACATGTATCTGCAACCAATGGGAATCAATCTAGAATCAGAATGTTGGATTTATCGCATTAATTGGCCCTAACTGGACTTTTTAGATACATGTGAACACACTAGTCTGACTGAAATCACACCAAATCCAACTTCTCATAGTCGGACGTATAATTCATCTCTCACTGATAATTTTGCCTGGTACACGTGGATAACTTCAGACTTGTCCTTTCTCTTGTTTTCATAACTCTCTGCCAAGGCAGTCTCTACTGCTGAGTTGACTGTATGGCTGTACAGTCCTAGACAACTGGTCGACTTACTGGTCGATACATGCTGAGTTGACCAAAATTCTGATTGGTCGACTTGATTTTTTCCGTGTCAATTTACAGTCTATGGTTAATTTCATCAGGGGGAATGTACCAAGTGCTAATGGGGATGTTTTCAGGGCACCCCCGTTTCACAGGTAACAGACTATCTCAGAACACCCCCCTTGTTTTTAACATTTTGGATTCATCCAACCCACTGGAGACCGGCTGGAGACAAGAAGATTGAAGAGCGTCAACATTAATCAATGTCTGGTGGTTTGCTGAATATTTGTTTCTATTTTGAGCGTTTGAACTTTCATGTGAGTCCTCCTCTACCTCCTCTGTGTCTATGTATATTGTCATCCCCACCCCCCACTTAGTCGATTTTTGGTCGAAAATTTCCGGGTTTTAATCGACCAGGAATTTCTTTGGTTGATTCCAAGCCTAGTTGACTGTTACATCTCTATACCTCTATGCAAAGACTGCTTTGTCCACAGGGGGGCGCAAAAACGGACACAAACCAAAAGTTCTCCACAGGAGCTTAAAAATCCCAAGAAATATCACAAAAACAAGCAGAGACGCCCCAGAACAGAGATGATTATTTTCGAACAATTTATTGTAGAAACTCAAGTTTGAAGAGGAAAAGCAGTGGACTAGAAGAGCGCCCCTTTATCCCCCTCCTCTTCGTCCTGGTGGTCTGCATTTCTACTGTTTGAATTGGCTCCTCTTTGTCTCACAGAGTGAGGGATCACAGACGTGATTTAATGCAGCTTTACTCAATGGACTCAAATGAAAAGTCACTGATGGATGTGTGTGTGTGTGTGTGTGTGTGTGTGTGTGTGTGTGTGTGTGTGTGGCCGGTTCTGCGCTGTTAATTGTGAAGCGTTTGGCCTCGACTGCCCCTGCTCAGCTAATCTGATGAGAGTGATTAAAAAAACAACTGGGAGAAACCTAAACCAGTCCACGGCTGACCAGGCATACTCACTCACACACACACACATACACACGTATCCACATCCACACACTAGCCATCACTCCATCCAATAAGAGGCACGCTCAAGAGCACAGATCAGATGTAACGCCTTAACTCAGCAGAATGTATGTCTGAATCCTTATCGTAATAAATTCATCCTGCTCACATACAGTATGTTTTTTGTTCCTCATAGCTGGGTCACAAGATTAGCTATGTTTTCTGTTGTACATCACATTAAAACGTCGCCTTTCTATTTCATTTAGCTTTTCCATTGGCCTTTCCAACTGACATTAATTGGCTGCAGCATCGATCAAGGTCTCCTGCCCCATAACTTTTAAACCTTGTATCTGCCTCTATTTGGTTAAAATTCATTCAGCATCTTGTCTTGTAAATTTTACTTTAGGGCTTAGATGCTTGTAATACATTGCCAGGAAAGTGGACAGAGTAGGAAACTTAGAAATGAGAGTGGGGAATGACATGCCTCAAAGCACTGCAGGTTGAAATCAAACCTGTGTAAAGAACTTAAGTAAGGAGCAGGCGGGCCAGGAATGAGAACAAAATATTTTTAGAGGAGGATTATTTAAGTTTTGAACTAGCACAAAATGACGGCAAAGCTGATGCTATATAGACTAATACTGATCATTTTTAAACAAACATGTTGAAGAAAAGCTTACATCACCTAGTTTCTCTTTGAGGTCAATGGATCTTACATTTTCCTTATTTTTGTAAACTGAGCATCCGGTTGAGCTAGCAGCCCTTCCTCAACGTTATATGGTATCTGTGTGCGGTGAATCTCACCAGCAGAAGGAGAAGAAGTGTGAACAAGCTGTGTGATCATTTACACCTACACTGTGTATCACTGCAGCTATTTAACCTTATGTATACATTTCTAATTTATGAGTACTGTTTATGACTTTGAATGTCACTCACATTACTGTACAATATATCAGTAAATAGAAGGGGTGGAAATCACCAGTGGCTCCACAATACAATATAAGCACGATACTTGGGCCACAATATGATATTATTGCAATTTTCTACATTTTGCAATACAGTGAGTATTGCAAAATACAATATATTGCGATTTATATATATTTTTCAACTGTTTAGCTCATTTAGCATTTGTCTTTCCTTTACGTTTGTCTTATTTACGCTGTATTTTATTTTATTTTCATGTAGCACATTTTGCAAACCTTATATATACATTTGTTGTACTAACTTTCTCCTGCTCTATGATGTCACTTCCGCCAACCTCACTGGACAAACAGTTAATTTTATTTTTCCATTATCATAGGTTTGACTTCATATTAGCAATTAATTAGAAAAATCGATACTTGGTAAATGAGACGATACGATCTATTACCAGACAAAATATCCTGATACTACGCTGCACTGATTTTTTCTCCCACCCCTAATAAATAGCATATGTTTACCTCTATTTTCATGCTAACTTAGGGGACTTCATAGAATTTTCTTTCAGCCATACAACTGAAACGACAAGTTTGAGCTAACGCTTACTCTCCTTCCTAACACATGGAAAAAAAATATCCTAATGATGAATTTAGCACTACAGCCCTCTGAAAAAGCAGGCTTATGCAGAGGTGTGATGCTTCCATCTTTTCCTTCCTCCAAATTAAATTCTGAATTTCTATTTTAGTCAACATCTCAACTTTACTCTTAAAAAACATTACATTAACAAAATCTATTTTTTTTTCTCATCCTCCAGCTTCTAATGGAGTGCTTATTTGCCAAACCAAACCAGCACACACCACCTTCTTGCCTTTCAACCTTTCTTACTTCACTGTTTTCATCCTCTCTTCTTTGCTGCTTGTGACTGGTCTGCCATTAACAACAAACTTAAGTTGTGATCCATTTTAAGGATGCCTATGGAAATTAACATTTTTGCCACAGGGTCAACTAGCAGATGCAAAATGGGTCAAATCTTCTCTGCACAAGTCAAGTTTTTAACACAGCTGAGTAAAGATAAAGACACACAGGTCACTGACTGATTGTACAAAGAGGGACTCTGGGAAATTAGGTCAAAAACTAACAGACAAAGCTAAATAAATTAATGTGAATGACTGATTTATATGTGGGACTGGTTTCCCGACACATCCAATGGTCTGTGTTTTGTAGTAGAATGAATTTTGATGAAATACGGACTCAAAGAGTGGACTTGAAGAATAAGCAGTCCTCCCTGCTGCTGTGTGGGCCCTAAAGAAACCCAACACCACCACTGCGACCCCTCTGCCCCCCACATGACCGCAGCTACTGCACCCCCTGTTCTGTCCTCTTGCTGCAGGCTTGCCCCCCATGGATTCACCAAACCCACCACCCCAAAGAACCTCCACATCCCACCATGAGGCTAAGACAATGAGATGTGTCTGTTTATGGGAGTCAGACAAAGAAAGAAGAACTGTTTGTGTTCTTACGGGGAGTCTGAGGACAGTCTGAGTGGAGGTCCTAACAAGAGTGTGTGTTTGTGGGCCTGCAGAGAGTGTGTGTGTGTGTGTGTGTGTGTGTGTGTGTGTGTGTGTGTGTGTGTGTGTGTGTGTGTGTGTGTGTAAGTGCGTGTGTAGCAGCAGCATCAATAATTAAAGCTAATCTCATTAGGCCTCAGATCCCTTTCAGACGCTTTTAATTAAATGATGAATGGCCTCCCAGCTGCCTGTTAAATAATGCTGCTCATGACATCACGGCGTGTGTGCATACGAGAGGTACGACATAAGGTAGATATCCTTAAAAAAAAAAAGACATGCACGGAGAGACAGGTATGCTCTCTTTCACACACAAACACACACACACACACACACGCACGCACCATCTGCTCTGGGACTCAATGTGCAGAAGTCACAGCTGACCAGGAGTTGAATGTCTCAAGCTGTTCCATCAAACCAGACAGTGAAACACTTCATATCGTCTTCCTAATAAAATCACTCACAAAACCATATGTTGGCAAAGAGGGACCATGGGGTGAGGGGAGAGGAGGATGTACGTGAGTGTGAGAGAAAACAGCGAAGGTGTGGAGGGCTAAAAAAAGGACAGTGAAGGGCTCGGGGGTGTGAGAAAGATAAAGATAAAGCAAGACAAAAAGAGAATGAGAGCAACAGGTAAAGCAGAGGACAGGTAAGGGTGCCAAACAGCCTCGGGGCTCCAGACAGCGAGGACCTGGCTCTTTGAGAACACCCATAAACCTTTTCTGTTCCTTCTCCTCCTCTACTGCCTCCATCGCACTCACCCCCCTCCACCCTTGCTCTCGGGCTGCCTCTGTATCGGATTGCTCACTTCACAATAGGCCCTGAATCATCACTCTATGGCCAGAGAGACACAGCCAGAGACGAAGAGTCGGGAGGCGAGCAGAGGGAGGGTGGGACAGGTGGACAGATAGACTGAAGATTAGAAAGACAGTCAGGGAGCGTTATCTGTATCTTCCTGTCACTTGACAGAGGAACTGATAAGGGTAGACGACGTGAAGTTAAGGAAATGTGCTTCCCTTTGCATTTTATAATATGCATTTTAATTAAATCTGATACAGGTTCTCACAAAACTTTCCAATTTCATTTGGTTTTCAAAAAGTTCTCATGATTCTTTTTACTACATGAGGTACATGACTCTTTCATCAGTCCTATCACCATCCACTTTACACCTGCAGAGATGCTGTCTGCTAGTATCTGATTCACAAACTGATGATACTCCTGACAAAAACAAAACAAAACAAAACACATCACCGATTATTAAAAAGCGAAGTATGACTTTTTAGTGTCTTTAAGGTAACTGTGAGAATTTTCTAGAGAAATGTCTTTATGCAGATAAATATGATAAAAATGATTTCTGCTTTCCCAAAAAAGGATTAACAGCTGATTGGATGTAAATGCAAATTTGAAGACCTGATGAGCTGGTTAAATATTTTATAATACTATGTAGCTTAATGATAGTTGTCAAGTATTCTTAAATCGGCTTATAGACTGATAAATAGACAATAGTTCAGTGTTGATATCACAGACAGGGTAAAGCATAAGATGACATACAATATAATAAGATAAGAAACGATATGATGCAATACTGTACGATCTGGTACAGTGTATACTATGATAGTAAAGATTACCGCATGATGTGATATCAATATATTGCAATTTATGTCAATTTTTTCAACTGTTTAGCTAATTTAGCATTTGGCTTTCCTTTATGTTTGATTTACTTACGCAGTATTTCATTTTTATGTAGCACATCTTGCAAACCTTATTTGTTGTACTAACTTTCTCCTGCTCTATGATGTCACTTCCGCCAACCTCACTGAACAAACTGTTGATCTTATTTTTCCATTATCATAGCTTTGACTTCAAGTTGGCAATTCATTTAAAAAAAATTGATACTTGGTAAATGAGATGATATGATATATCACCAGACAAAATAGAGCGATGCTATGCTATATCGATTTTTTCTCCCACCCCTAGGTAACATATGATACAACTAAATAACATAATTATAATAATAATTAATTATAATTCAGTATAACATCACAAGATATAATGCTACATCAAACAATTGTCACAGTTCAGCATGATAAAAGAAACTGTGGTGACATAGGGACCGTTAGTGTGTGGCAGAGTATGATACAATGTGGTACAATATTATACAATATCACATGATATAGCACAATACCATACCATATGATAGGACACTGCACAATAGAAAACAATAGGATAGCATGCAATATGATAAGATGTAGTGTGATATGGCCCAATACAGTGTGATATCTAGTACGATATGATAGATACTGTATGACATGATACAGCTCAGTACGGTGATCTACTAACCAGTACAATACTGTATGTTACAATATGATACTATAGATTATGATATGATGTGATACAATAAGATACTACAAGATACAGTTCTGGACTGTATAGTATGTGGTAGTGTAGTTTGGACGGGTTTATTCATGATAGCTTTAAAAATGAAAAACTTTTAAATATCCAATAACTTTAGCAGTATTCTTCTATAAATAGTGGATGACTTTAAGACATGAGAAATAAAACTACAGACAATTGAATTTCCCTTTGGGGATGAATAAAGTACTTATCTTATCTTATGATCGGCCTATAACATAACACGGTATCAAAAAAAAAAAAATAAATAAAAAGTCTAATGCAATATTATACAATATCACAGCATCTCCCAAGTCAGGGTAGCAAAAAGGGGACCGCAGCAGGAAGATGCTTTTATTATGATTATTTAATTATTTTGATAAAAGGTGATGAAGAAAAAGATGCTTCAGGCCCGCCCTTATAGTGTACAGTAAATGACTCAGGTCACGGCCCATCTGGCCTGGGTGACCCCTCTGCTACCTCTCTGGTTCTGCCTCTGCAGAGACAGAAATACAATCTCTCAGCAGAGCTGCAGAGGAAGTTCTCACTGCGGGAAAGGAAGGCAGGTTCCTCTGAAACTAAAGCACAACTGTTGCATTTTCATTTCCTTCCCTGCAAAATGAGGAAATGTGCTCCCTTTTAGTAACCAGTGACAGATGAGTGTTTGGCCCAGAGATCAGAGTGAAGAGATGACCCATCCTATGATAATGCTGCTGTATACATAGAAACAAAAGATAACATGCTTTACTTGTTTACTGTTGACCTCTGTTCATTCATTGTTGTTATCGGAGCTTTAAAAATTCACTGACTTTGCAGACTAACTCTTCGGGAATCAATCTCTTTAAGATGATTTTCCATTTCTGAATGGTTATCAAACATCCCGCAATAATCTCTGAACAATCACTAAACTGAGAAATCTTGGCCTGGGCCCTTGTATCCCCACTGACTCCCATTAAACAAGCATGGTCACAATATGAGACACTCAGATGACCTCAACTGTCCCACACCACAGAAAGAATATGCGTAAAACAGAGAAAGAAACACCTACACACATACAACACACACACAGTTATATTCTTTCACACGGACACACACTGCAGACACTCAAGCGCACATATCATGTGGTTTCCTGTCTGCTGCGTTCCTGCAGAAAGCCCACGCTGGTCGCTCTGGGTTTCTAGATGGATTCTCCAGTCTGTTTGGGGGTTTGACTCCATCAGACTGTGATTAGCTCACAGGCCGTCTGTGACCTGCTCACCTCACACCTCACTCGCTTTCTTTGGCCTGCCAGACCCTCACTCAGCTCGCTTGTATGTGCGTTATTAATTATCTGAACCGCAGCGAGAACCGAAGAGGTTTGGTGAAAGACAGATGTTTTGACAAGTGTCTTAAATAAAAATTATGTCAAAATAAAGGAGCTGTGGAAGCTGTATTTCAAAATTTCAAATAAACCCTGGATCCTTTATGCCGCGAATTTATCCAGTTTAGAAATTCAAGGTGTAGTTGCAACACTTTTTAATAGATTTTCTCTCTCATTACGTTATTAATTATACAATAGATTATTAAAAAAAAGTTTACTTTGTGATTACAAAGTACAAATACGGATGGCGTGCTGGTTTGACTCCCCACACTAGTATCAACAAATAGGCTGTAAGCAGGGAGACTATCCTTACCTCAAAACTATCAATTCGAACGTAGGCTGAGGTAAAGTCCTGCATGTCTTGTGGCTATTTCAGGATGTCACAAATAAATGGCACTAGAGAGAGCTACACAGCTGCACAGAAAATGCATACCGCTTTAAGTCCCTCTCGGTTGTTTTTTTTTTTCACTATTAAGAGTGTTATCAGTGGTCTTTAGATCGCAATTGATATTTTTTTTTAGCTAAAATCACGTTACCTGTGTCATTTTCAAGGCCTTTTCTTCTGCAGAGCTCCAGTAGCTCATTAGCAATTGACCTCTGAGTCGTGGGCGGAGACAGCGCTGCTCTGCACACTCCTCTTCATGCTAGTTTGTAGTCTAACATTGCCAGTGCAGCCAAAGTGGCAGGTAACATAGGAGCTATTCAGCTCTTAGACACTAATGTCTTTGGGGACATGATGAAAGTTAATATCATAATTAGCTTTCTTACAAGCATTGCAATCCGCTAAAGCACATGCTTGTCCCAAGTTGTCCTCTCTACTTCCCAGAGTCTGGCCTGCATAGTGGGCTCCGGGGTCAGAGCTTGCAGTTGTGACATAGGAAATCTCACTGTATCTGAGCCTGCCGTTTAGGTCCGCCAGAGATTCACAGAGATTTGAATGAAGAAATACTCAGAAATGCAATTTTGCACTTAATTTCCTCATGATATGACCTGTAGCATCTGAAAAATGACATATGAACATGCAGACAACAAGAAAAACATGATTTTCATCAGAGTGGGTGTTTAAAAGAAGTCCTTGCAATGGCATCAGGATAGAATCTTTTTCCTTCTGGGTTAACCACAGCACACCGTGTCCTAAAGGTTTTAAATGACTCTACAGATAAGACTGTGTTATTCACCTCTAGCTCTTTATTTATATTATACAGGAATGAACTCATTCCATAATCCTTGATGAAGCAGTTTGTCCTTTCTGGTAAATGGTGAAACATTATTTCATCAGGCTGGTGGGCAGAAATTCACTGAAAAAACCTTGTTCTGATCATCTATGTCCAATATTTTTATTTTTTTTCGACAGAGGTTACATAAAATCAAAGGTTGATGTTTAGTGATAAAAACCACTTTTAAACTCCATAAATGTGGATTTTCAGCCACCTGTCCTCTGTCCTACATCACAATGGCTCTTCTGTGCTTTCCTCCATTTATAATTTGTCCACTTTATCTTTGCTGTAATTACCAACTTTAATTAAACTGTAAATGATGGTTTTTATATCTTGATAGCATACAGTATCTCAAATAGTACCCTGAGCAGAGCCCAAAATCAGCAGAGGTGACTTGAAGTCTGACAGTCAGACACCCGGCATCGCTCATCTGTCATCCAAACATAAATCTTACAAGAATCACTGTACACCCGGCTGAAACTGAAGTGCATCTTGGTGCCACAAACCAGGATGCCAGCCTACAAGAGGGATGCCAGGGAGGGTAGCTATTACACTCCACACTCTTGTGATCCGTCCACACGCCTTGTCACCGGGCAGATTTTGCAATGACCGTCTGTGACGCCAAATAATCTTGGCAATTGGGGTAGGGCCGCGCTCGCATTTAGCTACCACTGCTGCTGCATGTAAGTTTGTGTGAATGTGTCTGTATGGGGTTGTAGGGGTGAAAGAGGGGTGCAACATGACCCCCTTTCCTCCTCTAAGTTGGTCTCTCTCTCTTGCTCACTCTCTCTCTCTCACACACACACAGACTGGGACAGCTGCCATACTCAGGGCCTCTCCCAGAGCACCAGAGGAAAAGGCTTGGGCTAAAAGAACCTTTTTTCTCCTCTTTTTTCATCCCTTTTTTCTACCTCCTTCATCTTTCTCCCTTTTTTTCAGCTGGTCATACATTTAAACCCTTTAAGCCCCCCGGGGTCAAAAAACACCAGCACTCCTCCTTCTCCTCCACATGCAGCTAGTGGACTCCAGACTTTAATCTGGGCTCTGTGGGCCATGTGTATGAGAGCTTGGGCATATAGACCAAAAGTCTATTTTTAACCAAAATCTGCTTAATGCTAATACAAATTATGGTTGTTGTAAGGACTAAAAATATCAATCAAGATACCACAATTGTTTATTGTCTATTTATTTCTGAGCCAGGAACAAACATCACTTATCACCTTTTCTCCAAAGCTAAACAAGTATGTGACAACAGGTGGAGCACGATACTTAAACAAGCTAAAAGTAGCATTCAGAGCTAACCACTGCCCCAGGATCCTTCCAGCGCTCCCAGAGGACCCCAGACGGCAAGCAGACCCTCAGCAGGCAAGAGGCCAAAGAGGACGCTTGACCGTAACCCAGATGACGCGCAGTAGATGTGGTAAAAAGGCGGGGTGGAGGGAGGAAGTGTGGTGGGGGGGCTTTAAAGGGTAGAGGGGAAGGGTGGGAGTATCAGGTGTCAACGGACAACTCCCCAAACTTTGTGTGTGAGGTCTGTGCTGCTTTGTTGGCCGCACGAGACACGCCTCTTTCAATTTAGCAAAGGAGAGGAAATGAACACAAAGATAATGATACAAGTTCATTAAAATGAACTCACTTTAAAAATTCAATGTGTCATAATTAGTGACACTTAATTTCATTAAATTTGTGGGGTTAAGATTCCTCCGTTTTCAAGAGACAATTACATTAAAAAAAAAAAAGGTTTTGTGATGGAAATGGTTTATATTTTGAGAATTTGTTGAGCTAAAATGACACATTGACATGCACTCAGGTCAGATCTTTCGGATGAACTTCTTCACTTCTTGTTGTCTGATTTACAACTTCTTTAGAATACAGACTTTTTCAGACTCAGCTTAGATTCAGAGATCAGACTTTTGTCAGATTTCTAACCTTTAAGAAGCCGGACTCCAGACATTTTAATTCAGGATTTCTGACTTTCCTCCAAGGATTTTGACTCTTTATCTTTTAAGGTCCTGTGAGAAATTTTCAGTTTGTGTCAATTTTCATGTCTCCTTTGGACAAAGCTAACTTTGTTCATCTTGTCCTTTTACATGCTTAACTTAGGGTGATATTCATATTCAGATTCATATTCTGAATCCCCAAAAAGAGGACAAGACTACGCTGGGCGGAGTCACGGAGTTGTGCGTAGTTAATTTTGAGAGTTTTTTGGGTCGGGTCGAGTGTTTTTCATGTGCTTCTAACTCAGTAAGTCCACGCGACATAAACTCAAAACTTCCATACAAAACCCCAGACATTTTAAGGCTTTTATAAAACTCCACCAGACAAGGCTGGACAGCCCCCTAAAAAGAGGACATTTCTGGGTAAAAGAGGACATATGGTCACCCTAGCTTAACTAGCATTTTCTGAAAGTTTGTTTACGTGTTGTTGGAAAAAACATGGATTAACTGCTTTAGTCCAACTGAAACTACACTTTCAAAAAACATGTACATATCAGTCTGACTAAAACTGTGCTAAATTGAACTTCTCAAAGTCGGGCTTTCATACCTTGACAGTGTAGTTGGGGATTCTCTCTGTCATGCATACTCTTTTGTCAGATTGGCACAGGCCTAAGCATTCTACCTATGCTCAAGAGTTCATAAACTGGGCTTTGAGCCAGACGTTGAATAGCATGAATGTATTGTTGGAAAGCTAAGTAGTAAAAAAAACCCTCAACAGTCAAAGACAGGACATAAAAAAGACTCAACTTGACACATCCCTTAGCCACTTGCAAATGTGCTTTGTCAATCGTTTTAGTCTGTAATAGGTCAAATGGAGATGACCCAGTATTGATGAGCTGAAGGGGGGTATGTGGCCACCCACCGCAGTAAAGGCAGACAAGGACAAAGATCACATGCATTTTTAGTTGCCCTTATCATCTACTGTTAACAAAAATAAAAACCATTGAATTTTCTGTCTGAGGAACTTGACTCTCATAACAAAAGTCAAAGAACAAGTTATTCATCACAGTAAAATATGGTGTAGTGTCCACATTGACACAGGCCCCGATTTCAAAAAAGACTATCAAGTTGTGTCGACACTTCAAAACAAGAACTGAACATCATGACGTGATCGCACTAGAATTTATTCAGGCGTTTTTTCATCTTTATTTTTTTAAACATAGCTCACTGTATTATGATATAAACTGTACATCTAATATTATATCATATCAGCAATATTCAGCTGTATAAAAGATAGGTAAATTTAATTTTACTTTAAAAGGTAAAGATCAGCATTCAGGGTGTGCATCTTCTACCTTTCCCAGCTTTTCAGCTCTATATGATAAAAATCAGTGTTCCTGATCTGAGGTCTCATTTCCAACCTGAACAATTAATCAATGCCTCTGAGCTGCAGCTCAAGTTCACATTATAAATGATATCACTGCTCTATTTAAAGCAGGTGAAGTAATTGTGGGATATGGACATCAATATTTGATATTTGGATGGCACGAAGAGAAGATGGATGTTCCTTTCTTTTCATTCTTCATCTCTCGCTCTTTCTCAGCGTGTTTGTGTTGTGTTCGTGTTTTGTACATGTCGTGTGAGTGACAGAGCTCCGCTGGGGTTCGAGTGTAATCCAAACCCAGGGCGAGTCTGACAGAGCAACACAAAAAGTGGGGGGAAAAACAACATAGTTCATGCGCTGTGTCCCACTTTGCGCTATTATTACCGAGCAGGCTGTCAGGTCAGAGGGAGAGAGTGAGGGAGAGAGGAGGGAGCCTGATGGGGGAGGAGAAGGAGGAGGAGGAGGAGGAGAAGGAGATGAAATTACACCTGTTCTGGTGGCTGACTAACGACTTTGAAATGTGAGTGGACCTCACTCGCCGCCAAAATCATTTTCCCAACAATACAGCCTGATCTTTAAACAAGCAGAAGTGGGACGCTGCACTGAGGTGACGCAGAAACCGCCCGCTGTGCTGAGACACTAACAAACCCTCAGGCACAGGGAGAGAGTGTGTGTGTATGTACTGGGCTCATGTGTGTATTTTTAGGTCTAACAGAGATAGAAAAGTCATACTTTTCCAGTTTATTGTAGATCATTTAAATCACGACTTCATCTTATTTAACTTTTGAGGTAATGTATTTTAACTGATATCTAACATTACCTCATTTCCCATTATGCACTCCTTAAAATTCCTGGATTTTTCACTCAAAGTTTTTACAAAATTTTGGAAGCTTTGCCCAGAAGTTTGTCTGGGCAGGCATCGGCCAGACAAGATGCAATGATAGAGGCAATATAACATCAAAAGGAAGCCGGGAAAGCCATGGCAAAATGTTTACAACATTACATACAGCAGATGTAACAACATGGACTTTTACGATAATGACAGTTCCTGAGTTTGTATCGATGGAAAGTGAGAATACAACTGTTCCCTTCTTGAAAAAGTTCTTTCTTCAAATTTTGATGCTTTTATTTGACCCTTCACAAGTCACCCTTTCAGAAGTCATGACTGGCCTACTTGCATGCCTTCCTGTAGTAATGTAATTTCCACACAAATATTTCCTAGCTGCATTCTTGAACAGGCTCACCCTGACTCCTTAGGAAATTTTACCCAGAAGTCAGAAGGAAAAAAATTGTAGGTAAGGTCAAGGCAAAAGTACAGGCATTTGCAGTATAGCCCAAAATATTTCAGAAAATTTGCAGGAGTCCTATGCGTGTGTGAACACAGGTATTTTGTTGTTAGAAATGCTGTTGTTCAGAATCAGTATTACGGTCTCCACACACCAAGTGCAACTAAAATCATTCCAGTGACTGAATTACATGTTAAGTCAACGCAAAGACGCAGTTAGACGCTTGTACTACTCTGGCGGCGCGAATGACACGAACTGGGCGAGAGCTGAAAATGTCTCAACTTGAGCGGATATTCACATTGCGATAACCATTCAGCACGAAGGTAGCCGGGTGATGTATGAAAACGGACGGTTGTTCACTGGTACCTAAAATAAAGTCGGTGTATGGGTGCCCCAAATTATATGATAGCTTTTCTTTCAATTACCGCAATCGGAATAAAAAAGGAGCTCGTCTGGAGGCAAGTGAGTGAGAGGGTCGGATTACCTGGTAAATTGTAAAAAACCTTTGTCTATCACATGATCCCACCAGTTAAATTAGGAGGGATTACCGTTGACGCACAAATGGAGAAAGTAAATACCATTCATTCACGTGTATAAATTCACGCAAATTAAGCAAGTAGATCAGGGGTAGGCAATCATGTGCCATGGAGGGCCGAGAGGCTGCAAGTTTTCTTTCCAACCCAAAACTCCACCAGGTGATTTCACTGATTACCTTACCTCCAAGCAGAGAGCAGAGACTAATCAGTGAAATCACCTGGTGGAGTTTTGGGTTGGAAAGAAAACCTGCAGCCTCCCGGCCCTCCATGGCACATGATTGCCCACCCCTGGAGTAGATGTTTCTACTCATGCTTGGTGTGAGCACGCCTTTATGTTGACTGCCGACAAAGTTTGATTTGGGTGCCATTTTTTTAAGATTACTCAAGGTTCTACTTTGGGACCTCTTTGGTTCTGCATTTTTACAAATTACCCAGGTAGCAACATTAGGGCAAAAATACACCTTTATGTTGACGACACTGTTATCTACACCGATGCTTCCTCTGTTACAAAAGCAGGGCAGAGCTTTTCCCCTCTTTGCAAACAGCTCTGCTTCATTTTTAAAGTTCATAAAAAAATTAATAAATTAAAGAAGATGGAGACTGAGCGTCTGTTATGTGGATCGATAACTTTGGGCAGTCTCTTATTTTTGATGAAAAGTGACATCCAAAACGACCCTTGTTTGGTCCAGTTTCAAGCCAGCATGTGCAAATGTCTGCAGTTTTGTTCTGTTAAAAGTGTTAATATGAGTCATTCTTGTTCTGATTGGGTCATTTTTCCAATTCTAATTTAATCAATAGTGTTCATATAAATCTACCTTTCAATTAATAATATTCAAAAATCCTTTATTTGTGTAATGCTGCATCCATTTTTCTGAATTTCAATTAATTCCTCTCTGTTGTATAAGAAGCACTTTGGGTCAGCATCTTTGCTTAACAATTGCTGAGTAAATTAAGTTAAGCTGAGATGACTTGAATGTGGATTTACTTGGTTTCTTCCACTCTTGGACACACACACACACACACACACACACACACTTGTCTCCCAAATTGATGTCCTCATCCAGCATTGTTTCTAATGAAGTCTCTGACTGCCGCCATCTGGTTACTGTACACTCACTGAACCACATCTGCTGTGTGTTAACACACACAGATCTCTCAAATGCACCCATTCCCCTGACTTATGTGGGGATACGTAGGACTCTTGCTCGCTCTCTCTCTCTCTCTCACACACACTTGCATGCATACAGTAGCATTTAACTCACCATCTGTTCGTTGAGGTCCTGTGAGGCCTCCATGGCTGCTTGGTTTGTCCTCTGTCACACACTTTAGGAGCAAAAATGATCAAGTTAAATATGGGTCAGTGAGGAACAGAAAAATATAACAGCTTTATATCTTGACCTGTGCACAAGTTTGATGAAAAAAAACATCACAGGTGTGTTGCTGTAAAGGCTACGTTGCAGTCTGAATCATGATACAGTATTAATTTCTCTTTCTTTCATGTCTACATCTGTCTGTTACACCTTCTGTCAGTGTGTTTATGTGTGAGCAACAGGAGACCGAATCAGGGAAGCAGCAGCGCTAACTTCGGCATATCATCTTCAGCCGAGGGTGAAGCTGAGGGATAATTGCAGAAGTAAATATCAACAATGAAAAAGGAGAAGTGTAAATGATCTGGCTGCTTGGCTGGCTCTGGACCACAGACACAGTGGCTGGCGAGCTCACGAAGACAGTGAGTGACCCCGTTAATACGAGACAGGAGACAGGTTGGCGCAGAAGTCTGCAGCCGTGGAGAGGCCGAGGTGATTGTCTACGACTGGAGGGAGCGATCGGAGAAATGTTAATAGAAATTGCCCCGTGTTCTTGGCCTTTTTATGTTCCTGTAAAGCTGTTACAAAGGAGGGGACTGAAAAGGTGGAAAACAATGCCAGCACATCCCACAAAATGTCTCCTCTCTGCTGTGACGTTTGACAGCTCAACAAAAGAGGAGGCTGCAAAGACACGCACTTACATGCACACAATACGTTCTCAAGTGCCGTCAGATCTGCTGTTCACAGCAAGTGTGTTTACAGGTATTTTAGCCAAAAATACTAATGGAAAACTAGTTTCAGCATTTTATTTCAGCTTAGAGTATTTTCCTGTGACACCATTTTATTTCTTGCTGAGTGTGTCCTCAGTTCAGCAGATGAGGTTTTACCGGAGCAAACAATTGATTTGATTTGTACGGTGCAAGATCACACCTGAAGTTATCTTATATTATTACCTGTCTGTGTTATATACTCTTTACTGTACTTTAATTGGTCAAATCCCCAGAACAGCCCTGACTACACAGGTCCAATCAAATCCTCCTGTGTGATGAAGTTCAGCCTATTCACCTTTGCCTGTTGATAATTGCCTCTTGCTGGCCATGAAATAATGAGAGATGCTGGGCTTTAATATGAGAGCAGCCTGGACAGTGACTGCACCACCTAACCATCTCTGAAAGAGAAAGGCAGAGCAACAGCATATCCTGCAACAGCAGCTGGGCGGGTGAGTTTATCTCTAAGTTGCTAATCTTTTCAGGATGAAATAAAACTTCCCTGCTTCACATCGGGGTCCTGCTCACCATGTCAGAGTTCCAACTTGCATAACCAACCATTCACTGCACATTACACGTTACGCCATTTATACACAGGCCACATTTAGATTTTACTTTTTAAATACTTTTGTCAAAGACCTAACGTAGGTCCGCCATTAATATTCACTTATAGCAACAGTATCATCTATTTACCTGCAGCATCAAGGAGGAAGATGTACACCAGGAAAGACAGAAAGAGTGAAGCAAGTAAATAATAAAAATGAATAGATGAGTAAATCAGATAAAATCTCATTTTTGTGAGAATATTTTGTCAACATTGAAAAAAAGAGGAAAAAAATGTTCATTGTTTTGTGAGATTACATTAATATTTTAAAGCTCCTGAGTAAGTTTTGGTTGATGTCAGTTTTTGGCGCCCCCTGCGAAGCAGTACCTTCCATTTCTTTGAAAATAAGTACAAAGTAATGATCGATCTATGTGCTGATGGTCTTGTTTGCTTTTGTAGGTTATAAAGAGGTGTCAGTATTATTATCAGCCTTTTTCATAACCAGCTGCAAACTCCCACAGGAACTTTAAATGCTAACTTCATTTTAATAAGGCTAACAATTCTGTCAAACATTAAATTTGTGAAAAGTGAAACTTATTTTGTTCATTTCAAGAGTCTGTATTTGTGTGCATGTGTGCGCTGTGGTGTTTTCTGGCTCTATCCTTTAAACTAACTGGCATCCTTTTAATTTTTCATAGCGTAGCTCCTCCTCGCCTGAAACCCAAGACAATAATGCGTCTCTCAGGTGAATTGATTTGTGCACCAGCCTCCCCTCTCCACCCCTGCTCCCTCTTTCCTCTTTCTCTTTTTTTCCCTCCCTCTCTCTCCCCCTCTCACCTTTGTGGAGGACAGAACAAGCCTTCTGTCTGCTTCAACTTTACTCTTGGACTCATTGTTTAGTCTTTTTTAGAGAGGATATTGTGGACAGCAAGCCATAGTTAAAGTTAAACATCATTGTGAGAGTGGTGAAGGGGCTGCCAAACTCTAACGGACTGAAATATTATGTTTCTCTTTGTAGTGAAATTAATTTTAAATCATGTATATATATAGGCCTACTGTATATTTTTTTAAAGAGATTATATTTTTCAAAGGTGGCAAACTGCAATTGATACTCTTTATCTTTCAGTTTAAAAGTTTTGAAATACCTGTAATAGACTGTCCCTCTCAACGTTTGCCTCGCATGGCCCTTCATCCACCCCGTAGTTAGCTACCTGACACGGCTCAGTGAATCAATAATGCTGCCATTTCCTTTAGCGTCCCAGAAGAGAGAATTATGTTTCCCTCCGTGGCTTTTGACAGGAGAAACACACATGAGACGACGGAGGATTAAAAGTGACAACACAGGCCGACAAACTGTGGTGAATTCAGACATTAGGGAGGCTACAGACCAAAAAGAGGACGATGATTAAAAAAACACTGCTCCAGGACCGTTATAGTTGGCATGGAAACAGCTCACGCGCAAGTAATTTTCAAATTGACGCCTTCAAAATGTCCTCCTAAACGTCCAATATAATGTTACAGCAGAGCAGGTTGTCCTGTTAGTTTAAATAGGCCACATTTATCCCAGTACTACAATCATCCACAGTATTACACGTGTACACAGAATTTTTACCAGAATTATTAGCAAGAAAAAAGCCAAATTAATGTGTTGTGGGTCAGGTTATACATTACGACTCAAATTCAATTTTATTAAGCGAGATCAATATTCAACATTATTTTATTTAAATTTTATTAAAACGTGTCCTTTGGTTTTTCCAGTTTATTAATTTGGATTAAACATTATTCAGTTAAAAGCCACTTAATTCGCAGGTTTCCCACTTGGTCTTATGAGGTCTTTGTTGGTGATATGCATAAACTAGTCAAGGATGGAGTTTAAAATAAGTGTGCTATTTAATATAAATTGATTCCATTTCATTTTTTTTTAATTATGAGGAAAAACAAGGACAGGGCGTTTTTATAATTTGAATTAAAATCTATCTAGAAGAGGAAAACTACAGAAATATTTTGGCTCATATCAATATAAACGGACAACCTGTTCGCGATGCGTCATACTTTCCCAACCAGGACTCAATATCTACTCAAAGACAAATAAACACTTATAAAAAATCCAAAAATGTTTTGTTCTTTTTCTGGGTGTCCAGTGGCTCATATAATATCTAATCATTCACGGTTCAAATCTAGTACATCTCCTCGCGCATTACTAATCGCTGGTTAAATATGAGCCCGACGTGAAGTGTAATCTGCGCGGATTAAGGTGCAGAAGGCCTCTCAGATATTCAGTCAGTGTAACTCGTCTTGTTGTTAGGGGCAGGCCAATCACCAAGGGCCATTCCAGCCCTATGAGAGCCCGGCCGTGGTTTAAGATTCCCTCTTTCCTACATATCAAATATAAACACAAACTCCACGTGGGATGAGGGCACAGATGGGGAGGAAAAAAACGGGGACACGCGGAGGGATGCTGAAGGAGCAGAGAGAGGATTAAATTCCTGCAGGTGGGATGAAATCTGGATTGACGGAAGCCACTCTGACCTCTAAATATCAGATTCACAGACATTTTCTTTAAATAGAATTTTTTTTTAAGAATTTCTTCATGGCAGATCAACTCCATCAGTCAAATCTCTTGATCGACTACGACTGGTCAACTCAAAGCTCAGAAAATGAAGTTGTCCTGTCAGTCTATATAAATAGAGTCTAACATGAAAACCAAAAAGTAAAAAAAAAAAAAAGAAATAAAACAAAAAATATATTTCATTTTATCGGTAAAGGCCTGTCTATGGGATTAGAACGGTGGGGCTACATCTCAGACTGACCCCTAAAACAGACTCCGATCTACGACATCACAATAAATTTGAATGTGGTCCTGTGAAGCACAAATTAAAGACGTTTTTTTTTTTTTTTTTTTTTTTACCGTAAATTAGAGGCTTTATTTTCATGTGGCATAAATTTGATAAAACATCTGATGAGTGTGAAGGCTTTCGGCGAGTGTGCAAGATTTACTGTCGTTATTAAGACTGATTCAAGGCAGATGGCTGTCCACCATCAGTCTGACTGTTTTCGAGATTTCTGCCTTAAAGGAAATTTCTCTTACACAAGACTATTATTGAGTGCCAGCTATTGGTGGGCCTCTTCTATCAGTTTTTCCAGATTTATTCCTGCGTTTGGTGGAAAGAGTCCTGAGATAACTTTTTGTGATTTGGCTCTCTAAAAAATAAAATTCAATCAAATGACTGTTAATGACAACAAGCTTGAATGTGAATGCACGTCTGTATCACTGCATGAATAGACAAATGAAGTAAACATACCTGCTGTGTAAAGTTATTTTCGTCCCAGTAAAGCTCCCAGATTTCCTTCACTCCTCACAAACTTTCATAATCAAACACAGAGAGGTCTCCGCACAGCTCTCCCTGCTGTCTGCAGCCTGTCACTGACTGTATCTAAACACTTCAGCCTCTGCTGCCCATTAGCAGACACAGTCCAAAAACTCAAGCCCGAGAGTCATTCACACTCGATTTAACACGTTTACAAACTCAAAGACAAGTCCCGAGCCTCTGTCTGGGAGACCTGGCCGCTCACTTCAGCGGGAAACACCATTATTTTCACTCCGCGTCCAAGTTTGTGCACCGGGCTGTTCACACGCATTACACTCAACTTCATTATTGCTTACAGCGCCGCTGCGCATGCGCCCAGCTGCCATGCGGACAGCGTTGGGCAAGAATCCAATGGACTAATGGGGTTCAGAGGGGGAGAAGGAGGGGGACGGAGGGAGGGGGGGATACCGAAGTGACATTCTTATTAATAGTTTGAGCAAATGACGAGCTCATAGTTTTATTTATCCCTTCAGAGCAACACAACATGATGCACCCACTGACCAGACCACATCTATCTATCTATCTATCTATCTATCTATCTATCTATCTATCTATCTATCTATCTATCTATCTATCTATCTATCTATCTATCTATCTATGCTGTTGTATCTTTAATACTGCAAGAGGCCCATCATGTCAGCTTTTACAAAATACTTACTTTTTGTTTGTTTGTTTGTTTTGTTTTTGTTTTGTTTGTTTGTTGGCTTTTCTTTTTCCTTTTTGTAAACTTGTATTTGCAGTCCTTTTCCTGTGGAGATTACAAATAAATCTTAGTGTGTCAGGATAACAACAGGCAGTATTTTTTAAGCAATAGAGATGAAGAAATAATAGCTGAACTCTGATTAGATTTGTGGTTGTGGGGAAAAAAATCATTTTAGGAAATGAGAGAGATGACCATGTTGGCTTCAGCCAGTACTTCCGAAAATACATTATTAAGACCATTACACATTTCAAAGCTTGAATCAGATACTGACTGTGAAAAAACAAAATCATTCTGTCTTGGCATTGACTCACATAACCGCACAAAATATTAAATTATACTGCATTTTTTCCTTTTCTTGATCAAGGCTATATTGTTATATTTTCTTGACATATTTTAAGTCCCAAACATCTCCCAGTCTCCAGAGTTAGACTATGAGTACAGCCATTTATGTCTACTGCATGTGTTTATTATAATTTAAATCCCTCATTATTTGACCGTTATCTTCTGATCATTAATGGTGCTGTTTATCCAAAAATCATAGAGATTATCAAGAGATTACATGGAAGTTATCAATCAGTAACAGTAAGTGTATTTTTTTCTTGGGTACGTTTGTATAGCTCAATGAATGCTATCTGAAAAAAAAAAAAAGGGAAAAAAATGTCAGCAAAGTTGTGTGTCCTAGTTAAACCACAAGAATTAAAATGCATTTCCACATTTTGAATGATTGCCTCATTATTAAATAAAATAAAATAAAATAAATAAATAGAGATCCATGTTTGGTATAATACACTGAAATGAGACCACTTGACCCTGTTTTCAAACAAAACAAAAAGCATGGATTGTGGGCAGTTTTCATTTTATCTTCTCAGTTAACATAAAATTTGTGTGTTTTTTTAAACTTAATCTGTTTTTCAACAAAACCAACATAATTTTTTCAATATTTTTTTTGAAAACTATATTCACAGGTTATATGTTTGCGATCTCTCCTAACATCCGGGAGGTGGCAGTTGTTCATCTCCAGCTTCTGTATATCAGTAAGCAAAAAGAAGAAAAAGATGCCACAGGTAACACAACTGCAGATCCCTTAGGTCTTCTGACCAGGGCCTACTTGCTGTTCCCCTTTCCAGACTGAGAACAAAAGGAGATTGTGCTCTTCAACTTGTGTCGCCGACTCTCTAGAACTGTCTTCCTATTCAAGTACACTGCACTGCTGATGCTTTTCAAAAGCAGCTCAATACACATCAGTTTAAATTGGTTTTTAATAACATTAATAATGCATCCAATTTTGATGGTGCTTTTTATCAGAAACCCTCAAAGTGCTTTACATTGTATACATCATTCATTCACTCACACAGTTAGTGGTGGTAAACTACCTTAGTAGTAAGAGCTGCCCTGCGGCAGACTGACAGAAACACGGCTGCCAGTTTGCACCTACAACCTCTCCAACCACCACAACAACAACACTCATAATCATACACCAGTGGAGAACACAAGGCGGGTTAAATTGTGGGGAAGGCAGGATCCATTAAAGAAGCATCTTTTTTGTGGTGTATATACAAAAAAGCTTTTAATATCAGTCAATAGCTATTAGTTATTGATGACCTTTGGGAGTATCACGATATCGCTGTGTTTTGTCATGTCTATGTAATCAACATTTTATAATGTCCACTCTTTCTGGCTGTAAACAAAGCCATTCCCCGCCTCCCCCAACCTGATTGGTTGTGTCGCTGATGCTGCTCCTTAGTGCTGATTGGTTGTGAGGCAGACACTGCTCCCCCGTGTTGTTCAGGAGCGCAAACAAAGTTAGCGTGCTACAATATCAGACAGTAGAAACCAACCAGAAAGTACAGAAAATTGTCTGAATCCTCCTTTAGCCACGACCACCAACACAAGCAAGAAAATGAACTAAATACCGAAGACTGGCGGATCAAAGTGCACTTAAAACTGAGGTAGACGGGACAAGAGCTAAGAAGCCGGGTCAACAATGATGGGGGGCGCTTCGGGATCTTACGGACCCTGTAACCTTTCTGCAGGACAGGTAAACCGCTTTAACAAAGTAAGCCAAGTGTAACAGAAGTGTTTCTGGTCAAATGAGACCTGCTGCGTGTTGTAGCGCCACTCAACTGTTTACCTCGGGTTCTGGACTATGTCACTTAATCCTAGTTGTAGAAGTCCAGCAAACATTGTATTTGCTGGTAGTCTGTTGGCATCTATAGTAGCACCAATGCTGTTTACTTTCAGGTTGACTGGGCCGCATTTGTAATTGTCTGAAGTATATATGTGCATTATATCTGAACTTAATTGGAACGATACGAGCGAGCAGGAGCGTCTGTTTGTGGGCGGGGCTTGCTGGAGCAGAGACAGAGGGGAGAGGAGGAGTTGAGGGGAAAACTGGTTGGGAGGGGTAGTGTTTACATTCAAGATTTCTCCCCAAAACTGGCACTTCCTCAGATCCTGCCTACACCACCTTTAAGTGTCTTGCCCAAAGCACAAACGGGCAGACTAGAGACAGGGCAGGGATCGAACCACCAACCTTTCAGCAATTGGACGACCACTCTACTTTCTGAGCTACTGCCACCCCACTTTTGACTATCAGCTGTTGCTATTGCCTCTTAATAATATATTTGCTACTGTTGTTAATTTGATTTGTTTTGCATTTATTCTTCTCTCTTCTCTTATTGTTATTGTTCTTATTACTGCCATTTTGTGAAGCACTTTGTAACTTTGCTCTGTGAAAGGTGCTATATCAAATAAACTTCACTTACAACTCATCACAACATCGATAAGTTAATGTTTTTCTTTAAAAGTCATGGTGGTTAATTTGAAGTTGGTTACAGCTCGCCAAGTTACTCCAGGTAAGTATTCTCTTATGGCTACATAATTCTCTATTCTTGTTCTAAGCATAACTGTACTCTGTTTTATTTCCTGCACATTCATCATATGTGGTATTTCAGTGGCTGAGTTAAGCTAGCGACATGACTTCTGTCAGTTTCGGTAGGCTTTGGGTATTCAGTCCTTAAAAACTGCATGCTTAAGTGTAAAACCTATGTTTTGACATATTCGCGTTCAGCATTTATTTCTTGTATGTTGCTGGAATAGATTACTTTGCTAGTGCAGCATCACAATAAAAGCTTTCTGTTGGCAAATTAACTGGAGGCTTTTATTGTAAAATAGATACAGGAAGTAGAATTTGTTTTCATGTAAATAGCTTGTTGGTAGTTTTTAATCATAATCAAATTTTATAGATTGTTTTATGCTCGTGAATTCAAAAATTTGAGTGAGACTTTGGCATTACCCATAGGAAAATGAATATACAATGTAGCTAGATTTCCATGTATCAGCAGTAATATTTCTGTTATACATGTCAAATATGGCAAAAACATTGCAATCACATGCATACATAAAGGTGTCGGTTTAGATCATACAAGAGAAACCTATATAACCTTTTTTATGTTAACAAAAAAAACAAAAATCATCTTCATAGGGCGTAAAAATTTTGACATAAATTGCTAATAAAATATTTTAAATTTATCAATGAAAGTAAATACAAAATTATGATGAATTCATATACAGTATATATTTTATCTCTATATATTACAAAAATATGTTTGATTTATTAATTGATTTCTAAAATATACAGTATATTAAAAATCTATTTAATCTATTTACTTATATGTGTTTGATTGTAAATGTTGAAAAAATAGGACCATATATCTTTGTGGGGACCACACATATATTAGTATATTTGTTTCATTTCTATCAATCAATCAATCAATCAATCAATCAATTAATCAATCAACTTTATTTCTATAGCACATTTAAAAGAACCACGGGGGTAGCCAAAGTGCTGTACATTAAGACATAAAAACAAATAAAACAAGCAAAGAACACGATAGAGAGAGCAAAAATACATAAACACAATCAATAAATAGATATATAAATAAGCAGGCTCACGGCAGGTGCTAAGATGATAAAAAACAAAATAACACTAAAATGTACTAAAAGCCAAAGAATAAAAGTGTGTTTTTAAAAGGGATTTAAAATAGGGTTAAAGTCAATCCATATGTTTACATATACGTTTTCACTTCAAATATATATGTACACTACAGGCCAATAGTTTGGAAGCAAGGCCATTACAGGCCGAACAGTTGTGAGTAACTTCAAATTTTTGTTCACAATGCTTTTTTTAAAATCCAGCATGAGTTTTATGTATTTTGGGATGCATTTACTCCATGATCAGATGTTGCTTTCATCGAAATGCACCATTTTACTCCATTTACCTTTAGATATACATTGATGTTAACAGATTATTGCTAAATATATGTCAGCAAAAGACAGTGGCGATTGCTCTAAGACTGCAAGGGAAGCTCGGCTTCCCTTAAAATGTCATCCCCCAAAAAAAAGAAAAAGTGGTGAAATACGTACTGCTGTGTGTACATTTCATTAACTAAATCCGCACTAGAAAGCCTTCATCTTTTGTTCAGACACTGTGAGAAGAAGCTGATAATTACAGGTAACCGGCATAACATCGTTCTCATTCATCCTCGCAGTGCCTCAGCGCTTCAAACAGCCGGACGCTGGGCTTCTGCTGACTTCAATGTGGAAGCTAAAAGTGGGTTGTTCCAGCAGCGAAACTAGACGCTCATTGGATAAATGCTGGGCTTTGTCCCGCCCATCGGAAGCCCAGCTTCACTGGAGTTCTATGGCGAGAGGGCGGTCCCGACTTTCTCCCGGACTCCAAGCTTCTGCATCCATGATTGGATGAGCTGTCTGAGGCGAAATCCTTTTTTGATTGACAGCTAAACAAGCGAATCAGCGATCTTGAAGAATAAAACACCTACCAGAGCATTTTCCAAGTTATTCATTCCGTTGTTCTTAACTGCTCCGGAGACTTTACCGATCCTCAGCGACTTCTGTCTTTATTAAAAACGACTGCCGTTGTGTTTGGCGACTCTGTTCTGTTACATACTAATAAACAAACACAATTATGATGTAGGCCAGAAAAATGAGCTTCCCCTCATTGAAAGACCAGCAGCCGCCACTGGCAAAAGAATAATAAGGGCTTAGTTTTAGGGTTGAAAACATTTGCAAGAGTCACAACTTCAGTGCAAAAGCAAAAAAACTAATCACAGTTGGATTATTCACTTCAACTTTTTGGCTTTTGAGAGTCTGCATACAAAAATCCAAATAAGTCTCAACTGCATTCAAATCTCTGACAAACCACCGCAGAAATGGCAAGAAAGAAGTAACTGAGTAAAGAAACAAAAGTACAGATTTGTACATTGAGGAAAGAAGGATACACAGAAAGAGAAATTGCAAAACGCCTAAAGGTGTTTAACAAAGGAGTCCACTACACTCTGAAGAGACTAGAGCAACCTGGAAGTTATGATGATAGAAGAAGACCTGGACGAAAGAGAGTTACTACAAAAGCAGAGGATAAACATAGCATTGTCAACAGTAAGAGAGATCGGCGAAAGGCAGCACCACAAATAAGGGAGGAAATCAACATGACAAAGTTTAAACCATAGACTGTATATGGAATGGACACCGTCTGCCTCCTCGCTGGGTGAAGCCACTCCGAGAACAGCACCCTCTGTTGATGGGCCGCAGTATAGGTCATAAATCCCACCTCCGCCAGCAAAGATTATGGAGCTGTGGACAAACTTTGGAAATTTATTACACAGAACATAATTTTTTCTCCCCCCTGCTTGTGATGTTATCAGGTAGATACAGTAAGACTGGTTTGTGCTCAAGTCCTCTTTTTTCTGTGAAGCTCTGTTTTTAAAAGTTATTAGGGGGTTCATATTTGCTATGATTGACACCTGATACAGCCTATAGGCGTTCAGGGATTGCGTAGCTCTCCTGGTGGATACGCTGTTTGAATCGAGCGTCATCACAGCGACTCTCTGCGACTGCGCGGCCAAATGCGCTCATTGCTACTGCGCAGTGCTGGTTTCAGGAAATGAAGAAAATCCCGGAAATACAGAGAACTATTTGGCTTCAAATCCGTATACAGGCGGTAGGCGGAACCAAGTTGTCCATAGTATATACAGTCTATGGTCGAAACCCATATCTCTGAAAACGGTGAACTGACGCTTGAGAAAGGCTGGTCTGAAGGGTTGTGAATCTGCAAAAAAAAAACACTACTTCATCCACAGAACAAGAAAAAGAGATGTGAGTGGGCAAAAGTTCAGAAAAATTGGACTTATGATGACTAGAAACAAGTTTGCACTGTTTGGTTCAAAACGCAGAGTCTATGTCCGCAGACAAACTTGTGAACATCTGAAAGCACCATGTGTTACACCCACAATTAAGCAAGGAGGTGGTAGTTCCATGGTATGGGGATGTTTTGCAGGTGATGGAGTAGGAGATTTGTTTGAATTAAACGGTATCATGGAGAAGGAACAGTGCCACTCCATCTTCCAGCACCATGCTGCTCCATCTGGACTCAGACTTGTGGCTCATAAGTTTGTTTTGCAGCAAGACAATGACCCTAAGCACTCTGCCAAGCTCTGTCAGGGTTACCTAGACAAAAAAGAAGAGGAAGGTGTTCTTCAAAAGATGGTTTGGCGCCCTCAGTCTCCAGACCTTTCTCCAATTGAGCTTGTGCGGAATGAACTGGATCGATCGGTCAGAAAAACGCGTCCCCCGAATCAGCAGTCTCTTTTTAATGAACTTGAAGCTTGGAATGCAATCCCTGAAACATACCTTAAAAAACTTGTGGAACGAATGCCTGGTACATGCCAAGCTGTTGTTAAAGCCAAGGGAGTTTACTTTAAAGAAAGCAAAGTCTAAGCAACAATAACTCAAATACCTAATAATAATAGTCAAAATGTCTTCTGATAAGTTACTCTTTACACAATAGTCATGTTAATTGTGTTGCAAATTATATAAATGAAACTATGATCTTTTTTGTACAAATCTGATCTTGCTTCCAAACTTTTGGCCTGTAGTGTACATATATTACATTTCTATATGGGCAGTAATATACCAGGCCACTGTTTGGCAAGCACACATGTAAGCAGCTGCTGAGTTCAAATGAAGTCCTACCCTTCCTTTAAAAAATCCCCCAATAGAGAGCCAGCTGAAATGTTCAATAATGTAAACATATCAGAGCAAAAACATACAGAAAGCACACAGGCAAACAGATGGAAATCTGGTACTGGTTCATTTGTGTACGGCTAACACGAAGAAATATAGAAATGCTATGCAAACTAATACCAAGAAACAGACTGGATGTACAGATCAGAACAACAAACAAGACAAGTCAGACAGTAGTGTTTCACAGTGGCTCCAAAAAGATGACAGATTTGGCCATGGAGTTCAGTTTGTTTGAAAAACTAATGTTTGTTGTGGTTTATGGATTCTGTGACTGGTGGATCCTGCTGTTGTCCTGTAACATGCTGTGATTTATATTTCATGATGGTGATGTCAACAGCCTCTCTGACTCATCCTTGATTGTTGGTTTTAGCATTTTGCTGACACACACACACACACACACACACACACACACACACACACACACACACACACACACACACACACACACACACACACACACACACACACACACACACACAAATAATATACATACAAACACAACTTCCATCCTGTTCCCTGCTTTTCTTTCCCCTTGCATGCAAACAAAAGCAAGCTGTTTACACGATTGTAAAAGCTTTTGGATAATTTTATGTAGGATTAAAGGGACCAAAGTTTCCCTGGCATCACACACACAAACATTTGAATAAAAAAAGCATTCAGTTCTTTTGTGGCGTTGGCTGGCCCAACAGTTGGAGGAGCTAGAAAGAGTGAGGGAACACTGACATACTGACAAACCAAAATGAAATGAAATACGGGGATAAGAGGAAAGACAAGGAGGCTTTGTTTTCATAAGACTGTAAGATTCTTGAAAAAATATTATCTGCTGACAATAGAGAGATATGAATGCAGCTTTAGTGGTGTCACCTGCAAATGTTTACCTTTTTTTTTGCCACTGAAGAGACCCCCCAAAAAGCGTTCAATTCCTGTGATTCTGGAAGAATCTCTCAGAGGAACTTTTTCAGAGTTTTCCTTACAAGAGTTTTCTCTGCTGGAAAGTCTCTTTCATATTTAAAAAGAACCCCTGTGGTACTCTTACCAATATTAGCTCTCCTGGAAACCTCAAAGAACTCTGAAATTGTGTCCTTTTTGTACAGAAAGACACCCTCAATGAAAACTTAATTTGTTTTCTCCTCTGAAAAGACACCCCTGGGGACACTTATTGTATATTCTCCTCTAAAAAGATACCATCTAATTTGTTTTCTCAACTGGAAGGACCCTTTTAATAAATGTCTCCACTCTACAGGTAATTTTGAGTTCTTTATAAATGTTTTCTCTACTGACAGGCTAAGAGACAGTAGTCATGATCAATCTTTATGGTCCATCATCCAGTAACATACCTTTACTGTTCTATGTATTGTGTGAAATTATTGTAAAATGACTGTAATGTTATTCATTTAAAACTTTTCTTGCAAACAGAAATGAATATTTACTCTATCGCCTATATGTAAATAAAGACAGATTTGCATGCACAGCACCTTATTTCTGCAGTCATGTATATCAGAGGACACATTTGCATTAGCTCACATGACAAACATCAGTGTCAGAGATATTGGTAGAGGATGGTCTTTGCTAAATCATATGTGTTTGTCTTTTAATGTTTGGTCTCAGCATATCGGAGCAGAGTCAATATAGCATACAGTAGTATATTCTCTGTGGACAGCGGCAAATAGCAATCTGATGTAAAAGATCATATGACATTAATCAGCATTTTTACTGACCTCTGAGCAGCCAGGGCTTTTGATTCTTGCAACTACAAATGGAGAAAGACAGACAGACTTTTGCTTTTTTATTTGTAAATCTGCTGCTGTGTCCTGAGCATAGGCTATATGGACGCCATCTGCCTCCTCAATGGGTGACTCCACCACAAGAACAGCACCCTCTGGTGACAGGCTGCAGTATAGGTCATAAATCCTGCCTCCACCAGCAATCCATATGGAGCTGTGGACAAACTTAAGAAATATATTACACAGAATATACATTTTTCTCCCCCCTGCTTGCAACGTTGACGTGTTGTTACTCTAAGACTGGTTTGTGCTCAAGTCCTCTTTTTTCTGTACAGCACGATTTTTCAAAGTTATTAGGGGGTTCATGTTTTCTATGATTGACACTTGATACAGCCTATGGGTGTACGAAGATTGTGTAGCTCACCCGGGGGATATGTTGTTTGAGCTGAGCGTCATCACAGCAACTCTTGGAGACTCTCCTGTGCAAGTGGTGGTTCGAGGAAGTGGAGAACATCCCAGAAATACCTTGAGCAATTCAGCTTCAAATTTGTATTATGATGGAAGGCAGAACCAAGTTGTCCATAGTATATACAGTTTATGGTCGTGAGTCTTCATCCGTGCAGGGGTCTATCTTCTCTGTTGGTTGGATGGTTGATAGGTAACATTTGCCTTGTGATTTATTGGGCCCTATTTTTCACAATTCATGCTCACTGCACAGACTTATTTTGTTCCTTTAACATAGCGCTGAAGCAGCAGCTGCTCTGGTAATATGTGCCTTTCAGTAAGCAGCTTGTGAAGCTATTACATTTAATAACCTGTTTCGACTAATCTTTAGTGTCAGAGTTTCGTGTCAAGGCCAAGCGGCAACATTTAGAGTTGTAAAATGAAGCCAGTGAAAGAGTGCAGAAAAACATCAGGCTGTTGCCTGGTTGAAGCTGCCTCAACTCCACCTCACTGCTGTGTTGTGAGACTGATCAAATGGTTGGTTGAGACAGTATCTATCATTTCCATTACAGCCTGTTTGAGGCAAATGACATCCCTCATTTACAACCTTCACTTAAAACATGCTGTAAATCTCAGTTTCCACTTCTTTCATAATGGTGCAAAAAACATCATGATTGCTTGCTTGCTTTCACTCTAAAATGGAGCAAAATTTCAGTGTAGGCATGTCTGAATGAAAGAAATCTGAAAATGGTTAAGTTGACTCAAAACATTTGAGACATAATTTCCAGGGTCAGGGAGGTTGGGGAAATTTCAGGGAGAAGCTGAGTTCACTTTCTGTCATGGTATCAGTTTGTTTTAAGACTCTTTCAATAAGATCCGCCCCGCTGTGCCCTCCTCTCTCCCTCTCTCCTCCTGCTGCAGACTCAGGCCTGCGCTCTGCCGCTCAGTGATTGACACACTCTGGCAGAATAAATTAAAACCTCAAGCTGTGACAGAGCTGAAAATAGCAGGAAGCTGCCGCTGACCTGCAGAGTCTAGTGCCACATGTCAGTGAGCTTAAAAAACTTGGCAGAACATTCTGCACAAAGAGAGCATGTACAGGTGTTTAGTTGGTGTGTTTATGTGTTGGTGTGATTTTGTTGTAATACCAGGAAGTAATCCCACAACTGGTCTGAAACTTAAGCATGAATGATTTTAGTTTTATGTGGTCTTTGATAAAAACAATTTCATCTTGCTCAATTAAACTTAGCCACTGTGGAATTTGAAGGCAGTGGCAGATGGATCTATTTTTTTGGCCAGCTGTTGTTGGGAGGGTGACGCTGAAGTTGGGTGGGTGGGGGGACTAAGCCCCAAGATGTTTAGCTGCGGGTCTCTTTGCCAAGTCACAGAGCTTCTGGTTCTTGCCAGCGGAGGGGGCGGCTGAGAGAAAATGCCATTTAGCTGGCTGGTATTTATAGATATGTGAGGAACTTGTGCTCAGGCTGGGCCGAGGTGCTGACGACGTAAAACGAGAGGACGCTTCCAGAAGTCGAGTGTCAGGGCACACAGATAAAAATACCCGGTGAAAGATGGGCCTGGTCATTAGTGGCCCAGTCTGGCATGTGACATGGCAGCATTTCAGAGGTGATTTATGATTATTACTACTGCTAACCTATACCTCTCCCTTTACTGCCCCCTCCCTTCATCCCAAATTGGTTTGCCAAATGGAATAGAGCATGGAGTTTATTTCAGGGCCGAGCACTGGCTGGACTTTAGACTTTGGCAGAGTTCCACAGTTTAGTTAAGAGTCAGATTTACCCTATAATGACTGAAAAACGGCCATTAAATTAAATTTTTGCTGGTGATTGAAGTAGTGGTGCACAGTTCTTTCATGTCTTTGACAGATGAAAGTGAGAGGTATTTTTTGCGTGCTAAATCACAAAGTATTGATACTTATGGTATCAGTCCATCAAGTCATTTAGCAGAAAAACAATGTTAGATAGAGACATCGAGTGGGCAAGAGAGGATGGTGGTGTAATGAGCTCATTGCAGGCCGCTGCCTCCTCTAATTGCTGGAGCGAGCTGCCACAGGGACGAACAAAGGAAACATTTAACACATCGTAAATTCCTGTAATGTCCTGCTGAGGAGCTGCTGCTCCAGTTACACTTACAGCTTTTTTTTCTGACAGGCAAAGACAAACATATTATAGAGACAGTTCATGCTAAACGTTTATTTTGCTTTTTCTTGGTGTCAGATTTTGTTCTTTAGTGGCCTCTTGTCGCAACAACCAGATTATCCTAACAGAATGGAGAAGTTTAAATGAGCTGTGCATTTAACTTTACTGAGGCAGGAAATAATGCTATGACTGAATGAAATAAATAAAGTTGTTCTTCTTTTTCTTCTTCTTCTTTTTTCATCAACAAAACTATGGAGACCGAAAAGCTGCAGCTGAGCACAGTTATGGCACAAAAATATCACCTTGTTCTCTAAAAGTCTGCAGAGAACTTCTAAAACACCTCTTTGAATTTCCTCCCAGTCTTTCGTCCCACAAGGCGAATGATTGAGCGTAAGCCTTTCACATCGAGGTGGTGATCAAGTGAGTGTGTGAGAACAGTTGAGTGAAGAGACAAAAATAGAGAGAGGGAGGGAGAGACAGAGAGAGAGAGAGAGAGGTAGTGTCCAGAATTTGTCCCACAATAAGCGTCCTGAGGGACCTCTTACTTGGCAGCTTGATTCAGCTCACAGTATGTGTGTGTCCTGCAAAGACGTGCACACCCTGCGTGTGAACACAACAGGAACTGCCTGTGTATGAATTTTTGAGGTAGGGGTTAGGCCAACAAAATTAGTTTACCATCAGCTGTGCTCTGGCTCTTATTCGGCCCCAGCCTCGGTCCAGTATTTCTTCCAGCTCCCCCCGCCTAATGGCGTCTCGGGCCGGTTTTACTGCGCCACCCTGGGGAGGCTACTGTGGCCAGATCCAGAACACTTGGCTTTATGTGGATTGAATGTTTTATGGTTATGGACATAATATTTAAGTGTAGGAACAGTCTCACAAGAGTCCACCCCCGCACCATCCTCCAGCCATAATAAGTAGACTGAGAGAGGAAAGGTAAGGACTGTGGGTGAGGCAGAGCTGTAGATTATGTAACTGAGCTCAAACTTTTAGTGCCTGTAGAGAAACCTTGAGAGAGATTCTAAATACTCATGGTGGTATCGAAGCAAGATGGACCAAAATGACAAATGATTAAGAACCACATGCCAAACAACTCTGGGTAGCAACTTTCTTAGCCCCTAATTTTGATACTCATTTCCAACCACACCTTTTGCTCCACATTCAAGTTCAGACCAGGACAACAAAACACTGAAAAAGGTCAACATGGAGGAAAATGGACACCAAATGGACATAAATGATAACATAAGAAGGAGGAAAGATAAAAAGTATGATGATAAATTTAGGCTTGAAGTTGTGAGTTTTGTACTAAAAATATGTTGGACAGGAACTGTCATCACAATTATGGCCTGGTACAGGTCTGTGTAAAAAAACAAAAGGAGGGCCTGCAGCAAATAGTCGCCTGGTTCTTATAAACGCCTGGGGTTAAAGTTGATTTGGCATACTAAACGCCCGGGCTATTAATTGGTGAAATACAGGAAGATATTCTAAGCATGTACCTCTTTGCTAAAGTAATAGGTAACCAGTAGGCTTGCACTATGCTGTTCTATGTCCAGATTAGGCCAGCCCAATGAATTTTTGAGGGCTATCTTTCAGTTGCCTGTTAATCCCAGCAGTGAATGAATTACTTTCTAAATGCACAGGTTCAATATTTTACATCAACTGAGCAAAACCTTAGAGGAAAATGAGATCCAGAGGTAAGAATGTCGTTAAAATATAAATAAATAAATAAAAACGGTGAATTTAGCGCCTGCTACTTGACTTGTGTGTTAACATACCAATGCTGAGTGGCCAGAGTAGATGGCCCAGACACAGGAGCAGGCCTCAGCATCAGAGGACAGAGCAAAAAATAAAAGGCAGTCTATATTCTTCACAGCGGGTTATCATATGCTCTTGAGAAGCTGACAGACTATGGTTTAATGCATTCTAACTCACAGATGCTGTTTTTTTTTTATCTTTATCTTTACAGTGCTCCCATGTCTTTCTCTTTTTCTTTCACTCTCTTTTCCAAAAATCAAAGCGCACACATGAGCTTTCAACATCAAACTCACAACGATAAAACACCATGTGAATTGATACTTGACGGCTGCTGCAATATCAATCAAAAGCTGTGTTGAACATGACAGCACATTCAGCCCTGTTAGAAATCTCTTTTTCTTTTCATTTTTTTAGAGTATATATATATTTGAGCTTTTATTACTTTTATTTGGAGTTGACAGGTCATTGGACTGAGCAGGAGATGGGGAGAGGGTCAGGAGTGATATACAGAGCCAGTCCAAGCCTCAATGCGGCCCTGAGCAAAATTTTATTTTGGGGCCCTTTATTCCTGCCAATAATATTGATTGTCGATCATTCACACACCTTCACAAATCTCTTTGATTAACATTCCATGACATGCAAATATACCTTTATCTTGGATTTTTTTCTCTTCTCTGGTCCTGAAGGATATGTCCTTTTTTGCGACATTGTTTTGCCCCACAACTACCTGCACTTTGGATGCTCAGTGCACATTGCACAGCAGAAGGCACATAACGGTAGAGGAGTTTTGACATATCAGCAGTAAGAATCATAGGCCTACATCAGCAGCAGCATTAAAATGTTTTTACTTCTTTAATTTTATTTTTACAATAGTATATATTTAATTATACAGAAAGCACATAACGGTAGAGGAAAGCATCACTCATACATGAAACACACACACATTTTTTATTATTATTATTTTTAATTTTTTTATTGCTCTTGGGGGCCCCCTATTGGCTGTAGGGCCCTAAGCAGGCGCTTAGTTTCCGGCTCTGCGTGGGTATAGTGTGAACTGAGCAGTTATCAATCTGAAACGTAGTACCATGGCTTATCTGATGTCTGTGTTGACGATGGTTAGTAAGGTTAAGAAAACAAGGCAAAAATATCAAGCAGAGAAATTTTTTAATTACATCTCTCCTGTATTTCCATCACCCACCTGTGTGGGTTTGAGGTCTACATATTCATGGGCACATAGCACAGGGATGAATCATTATGAGGCAATGCCTGACTTCTCAGTGTGCTGCTGTATCTCTCTCTTTCTCTCTTTCTCTCTCATTCTCTCTCTCTTTCCTTTCTCCACTGACACACTCACACACACGGCTCCGACTCACCGCACTGATACTGAATCTCAGCGGTATTACAGCTGGAATTCCTGCTATGTTTTTTTAACTAATGAAAGAATGAAGAAAAACAAACAGAGGGGCCAAATTAAAAGGGGAAAAAAGACAGAGAAGAAAACACAGTGAGGGAGAAGAGGAAATCGAGGGAGAACAGAGCCTATGATTGTCTCCATTTTATTCCCATTCATATCTATGACTTTTTTTTCCTTTTTACTCGACAAGTTAATCTTGATTTGAGGTCTAATGGAGGTGAAAAATAGACACTGACTGACACATGTATATAATTCCAATTGATTAATTTCAATCCTTATTAGTCCCACTTACAAATCTATTTATGTGTTTTTTATTTATCTATTAACGATTGAACTTCCTTGCGTTGGAGACTATAGGTATCAACTGTTTATTTTGATACTGCAAACCTCATGCATGAAACATGACTAGTGTTGTAACTTACTTTGTGGTTCAGCCTTACTGGGGGCCATTGTAAGGGTCCAATAATACTATGCAACTTATCAGTACATAGTAGGGAGCAGTAGTGGTTCTTGTTAAGTTACCACAAGCTTTAAAATGTAGGCGGATGAAAAAGAAAAAGCAGCAGCAGCAGATAAAGCTCAGTAACCACTTAAGTGCGTGTCTGCTACCACAGCACAAAAGATGCCAAGCTCCCTGTTAGGAATTTAAGAATTACTGTGATAATATTGAGAGTGTGAATCTTTTTGGCTAAGCAAATTGGGAGGTGAAAATGTAATATTTGGACCGGCCTTAACTGCTAGTAAGAGGTTAATTACCTGAACCCCGAAACTGTAATAAATTTTCCCCTGTGGGACTAATAAAGGAATAGCTTATCTTATCTCCCATCTCTTATTTTGAAACCTGTATTCAAGGCTCTGATGTCTCACTTGAATTTATTCTGGTTTTTATCGAGTAACATAGAGTGCGTCCAGCTCCAAACACACACATTTACTGGTGGAAACACACACTGTCCTCCCCTCAGAAGTCAAGCCAAGTGTAACTACATAGGCTCTGGTTCAGACAGTGACTGGATGTCTTCTGTCTCAGACCTTCAGGCTAAAGCAGACTCTCTCTCTTAACTTCTGTTTGTCTCTCTTATATTGTTCAAAAATGTGTCTAAACTTGATACTCGCTCACTGTTTTGGCTCTGGTTCAAAGTCCTGGTGTTGTAGCTGTGATCTTTTTTATCCTGATTCATTCATTTCAGCTTCTTTGTTTTCTACACACTTGATATATGAGTAACACATTCATATTAACACATTCACATAAACACAAAAAGGCTTATTAGGCTTTTGGTTTTTGAAGCATAAATAATTGACATTTAACATGATTGATTCTTTTTGTAATGTTCAGGGCGTAAACTAATTTCCACACGGCAACATAAACAATGCCCAGCGCTTTTTAGATTCCTCAGATTAATGTGTTTATTTCATCTGATTAGTAGAAAAATGGGACTTTCAGTAAAATAACATCTGACGTGTTCTGCTCCTTTGTGCTCTGTGGACAACATTCAATGATTGATCATTCAAAGGGGATTTTGAGGGGGGAAAAGAAAGCTGGATACGCTGGTTTGCCGTCATTCCTCTGAGCTAAAGTAATGGTTTATGTTGGGAGAATGATGATTTGTTGAGAGAAAAGATAAAAAAATAAAACACCAAAGAAAAGGGTTTCTATCCCCAGATTGAGAGTACACACATCATTGCTCAGATGCAAGATAGATCGCCCGGGATCAAGTTCCCCCTGCAGAAACATTTAAAAGTACATAAAAATACTTTACCATGATTGATATTTTGTTTAACATGGTTTTCCCTCATAAAAAACATGGTAAACGCTGCTGCCTGCACAAGCAGGACCAATGAAAGAGGAGTCATGTCAACATGGACAGCATTATGGAAAACTTGGAGAGATTTGGTTCGATTGAGCCGCTCAGACTAAGACTCTGTTGATCGTGGACAAAAATGAGCAGCTAGCAGATCAAACATGGGGGTTAGTGTTTTTTCTTTTACGCTGCTTGTGAACTTGGTTTAGATTGTTAGGACATTGGGAGAAAGTGTTGTGAAATATACAATTCACCGTATGGTGACCACTTCCCCTCTGACATCGCTCTCGGGGTGTTTTTTTGTACCCTCATAAATGAAGCACTTTTACAAATAAGAACATTACTGCTTTAAGAGTGATTAACTACTGAATAGATACTGTTGGTTTTAAATCTGGAGGATCATCTTGTTGTTTTGTAGAGTAAAGCAGAAAAACTTGATTATACATTAGACTGTGTTGTAGTTTGTGAGCACTTTGCTATTGTCTTCACTGGATACGCTCCAGTGTTTGAGGCCACATGATTAGCTACAATATCTGACTTTTATTGCATTGATCTAAGGTAATTTTGCACCATCATAGGCAGCCACAATGTCTTACAGTCTTTGTTATTTTGTATTGGCAGATCACAGATCGGTTCTGAATATAGTGGCATTTTTTAATATGGCATCACAACTTGGCAGAACACCTGTTAGCTGTGATCATAACAGATCTGAGCAACCTTATTGTACAAATCTACCTCAGTCCCTTTAAAATATCTTTTATGATTTTTCAACAGATCCCAAATTATTAAAAAATATTTGCAGTATTTATTTAACCGTAGCTCCATGTACTCAATAGGGAATTTGAGTTAATGAAATGGGATTTTTTACACTTTAATAACAAATTTTTGGCATTCATTTTCAATGTGACAAGGAGGAGGTATAAGTTAGAAACACATTTTCAGGCCAAGATGACCTTATCTATTAAATCTAATTAAGACTTTTGAAGACAGGGATGTCTGGAATATTACCCAAAGTAAGACAAGAAAGAAAATAGAGATCTTCTGATTAAATCTTGACTAAAATAACACAAGGCACTCACTAAAATATGATTAAAATCAACTTTCTTTCTCTTACAGATTGATAAGATTTGATCAACATTCTAATTTCTTGCCTTAATTAAAACATTGCTTTCAAACTTCCACAACGCACCAAACCTCCCAAAAACTCAGAAGCGCCTCTATGCTATGTATCGCTCTTGGCCTGTATTACTCATTCATTAATGATGATTTTAATAAATAACTCATTAATGATATTTATTCATTGTCAGATAATTTGATTCCCAGATAGTATGTGAACAAAGAAATTATTTTTTGATCAGGTAGTAAACATTTTCCTTTCTGTTATGAAGTCAGGCTTCTTTTTTTTTTTTTTTTACATGAGCGTTAAATGAGAGTCTTTGACTCTTGCAGCAAGCCTCAAGTGGACACTGGAGGAGCTGCAGTTTATCGCTTATTCAGATTGTCTTTATTAAAAGGAGAAAGTGGTTCAGTGTTGACCCAACTGAACTGAACCCAACTGTTTATGTTTCTTTGGTTAAAAAATACCACAAATGTGCAGATGTTCTCTTCCTCAGTCTGGTCAATAGCATCCAGACTCTGGAATAAAATGTCTCCTCCAAAAAAACAAAAAAGAAAAGAAAAAACTTGAGGCACTTATGTTTATATGAGTAAGTATTTTCTACATTATACCTAACAGAAATACTGGAGATATTTAGCTCTGAAACCCTGGCTGGGAGGCTAATGAAAATTTACTGTAGCACACTATTTAAGCACACTAAATTATTGGCTGAATTAGCACAGTGTGACGCGGAGATACAAGAACACACACATTGAAACATACATCTGCGCTTTAATGTGCTTGTTTTTCCATCTGGTCCGTGTTTTTAGGTCCCTTTTGGTCACATTTTGCGTATGTTTTCGTGGTCTGGATATCTTCAAGAAACGGAGTCAAAGTGCCGTATGTGATGTTGTCATTTCTCTCTCTCCGAGGGTTTATTGTTTTGTTTGGCATTTGTGTTTCGTTTGGAGGCAATCATTGAAGAATTTGAGCAGCACGTGTCCTCGGCAATCATAATCATGAAATCCCCACTGGTCTCTCTCTCTCTCCCTCACACAAACTCACACACATACACTCACACACACGCACACACACACAGAGGCCTGATTGCTCCTCAGTCTGGTCTTTATAATGTAATGGATGCAGATTGAATGTGTCAGTGAGGACCTCACAGGAGGAGATGGCAAAGGAAGGAAAAAAGGAAGGAGGAAAGGAAGGAAGGAAAAGAAAGCTGTTAGTGATGAATGAAGTACAAGATTAAAATGTGCAGGAGTAAGATGTATTCAAAAGGCAGATTTGGCTGTGAGGCTTATGTCTTACATTTTATATATAAAGGTGATTTGTTAAATCTCCTTCCTCCTCTGTAACACACATACACACACTCTCTCTCACACACACACAGACACACTCACAAGCCCAGCCAGCCTAGATGGTCAAGTGCTGTGATAAAGTGCTGTCTAGTGTTCTCTCACTCTCTCAGCCCCCTGAGAGAAGATCAATACTCACTCAGCATCAAGTTACCGCTAATGTCTTCATGTTTTTAACCAGGCGGTGTATGTGTGTGTGAGTGTGTGTCTGTGTGTGTTTAGGTGTGTGCATCTGCCCCTGGTGTGACCCAAGTTATAATTATCATTAAATGTCAATGAAGATGATAGGATGAGCTCGACTGCAGATAAATCCCTAAAGCCCTGACTCAAAGCGCCTCCTATAGATGCTGTTTGGGAACTGCAGGGAACTAAGTTTCCTTTTACTTCAGAAGGTGGATTCATTGTTGTGAGTGAACTTTGGTATGACCTTTTGTTTGTGAATCACTTCCCTTTGACCTTCAAGGTGTTAATTTAATGAGAGTTGGCCTTTACCTGATACATCCCTATTATTTCTCATCGACATTTACACTGCTGAGTCATACAGGAAACCTAACACATCGATAAAATACGTCTGTCTGTTTGCTGACTAAATGAGCATACACTGATGTGAATAGATAGAGATCAGTGATGGCAGTCTAAAGGCTTTAAAAATATCTGTATGAGTCACACGTAGAGCTGGATCAAAGGAAGTTTAATTACAGTTTGACTCTTACTTCCTTAAGTCTGTCTGTCTTTTTTTTTCCACATACAATATCATGGATACAACGGGTGGGGTGTGTGTGTGTGTGTGTGTGTGTGTGTGTGTGTGTGTGTGTGTGTGTGTGTGTGTGTGTGTGTGTGTGTGTGTGTGTGTGTGTGTGTGTGTGTATGTGACTGAAACTAGACTTAAACTTCTCAAAGTTGGACTAACATTCCTGGATAATATGGTTGGGGATCCGTTTTCTCCTCCATGTATATGGTTCACACGAACTGAAACTGGCTTAAGCCTTTTGCTAATGTATTTTGTCAATTGTCTTGATATGTAAAAGGTCACCCAAAAGTAAGGAATTGAAAGGGGGAATGTCACAACCTACCTTAGTGGAGGTGGATACAATTCTGTCTATAATTACATTAATTCCTGGTGCTTTTAAACTGGGACAAGGACAGTAGCCCAGGTAAACTGCCTAATCAAGATGTGGCCGTCGACTCAAAAGGATGTCAATCACACCGTAACACCGAGTTAGACACTTCCTCGAGATGAATGTTGCTGACTGCTTGCTTCTCTAGTTATACAAACTTCAGCAACAACCGCACAATAGCAATACACAGCGGTCTATATCTCCATGCTCAAACCTCAACCAAAATGGCACTCTATGGCCACGAATAGGAAAAATGTGCTGCTAATACACAAAAAAGGCATTTTTACATACACCTGCAAAAGCCTAAAATACTCATGTTGGGGCACCAATCATTTTTAGTTTTTAAAGAGCAATGATGAATAATAAGTTAGCCCGATAACACTGACAGAAAATTTCACTAAACCCAAGTGATAACAGTTTGTAACTTTTCCTTTTATTAACCATTTCTACAAATAATTTCATCAGCCCTTTCTCTGAATTTCTGTTTTTCTTGGTAGAAGCAAAGAAAATGAAGAGAATAATAATAAAGGTAAGACTGGCAAAGATACTGAGCTTAAAATTCCATCGGCTCCTGAAAGTACATACAACAGTGAATACATGAGCGTAGATCATTTTAATAAGAAAGGAAAGTGTTTCCTCCAGTATCACCCCTCCTTTCTTTCACCTCCACCTCTCTTTATCCCTTCCCTCATCTCTCCATCCCAATCAATCTCTCCCTCCCCCCTCACTAATGCACTCTTTCATGTGCTCTCCTATTTCTCCCTCTCTCCCCGCCTCCCTCTCTGCCTCACCCTTATGTCTCATGGCCCTTTTGTAGACCCTCTACATTTTTGGGGGTAATGTGATCTCCCCCATTTCTCCCAAGGGTGGTCCGCTCCTCTCATTCAAACAACAAGCTCAGGCTGAATGGAGCTGGCGACGAGAGGGGGAGACAGAGGGAGAGGGAGAATGAAGGAGAGGATGGAGAGAAAATAAGATAATGAGGTTATAAAACAGCTGTAAAATGTTTTATGCATTTCTCACAATTTTCAGTGTAGATGTGCATACTTGATGCATCATGATTATGTGTATATCCATGCGAACTGATTGGTCACAAGGTGCATCAGTAAGTGTCATAATTTTAAAATGTCCAGGATGACCCGTACACGAGTATATACTTTAGACAACTTGGCTCTGCCTTCCGTCATTATACGAATTTGAACCTGGATTTTTCTCCGTATTTCCAGGATTTTCTCCACCTCCTGGAACCACCACTTGCGCAGTAGTGTTGAACGCATTTTACAACTTGCGCGGTAGCGTTAGACGCATTTTGCGGTAAAGTGGCTGTGATGACGCTTAGCTCAAACAGTGTATCACCTGGGTGAGCTACGCAATCTTTGTACACCCATTGGCTGTATCAAGTGTCAATCATAGAAAACATGAACCCCCTAATAACTTTTAAAAATGAAGCTGTACAGAAAAAAGAGGACTTGAGCACAAAACAGTCTTAGAGTAACTACATGTTAATGTCGCAAGTACAGGGTAGAAAAATGTATATCCTTTGTAATAAATTTCTTACGTTTGCCCACAGCTCCACAGGGATTGCTGGAGGAGGCGGGATTTATGACCTATACTGCAGCCCGTTACCAGAGGGTGCTGTTCTCACAGTGGCTTCACCCAGCGAGGAGGATGAGGGCGTCCATTCCATATATACAGTCTATTGGATGACCTTACCAAAGAGAGGTGGTGCCACTTTTGCCCACAGGGAGCACTAAAATGTTCACAGGAGCTTTAATTGACTTAAAGTCAGTATGAAGAATTTCATTAAGAACGTACTCACCAGCCAGGATACAATACTGCAACTCTTCCTGAGAGAAACCAAATCACTTCAAGAAGAAAAAAAAGGTTATTCTGACACAATGAAATGCCACAGAAAGGGAAAACTTCTCAAAACTAGTGATGGTGCAGAAAAGAACTGTTTACTCTGATGAGTTTTGGCACCCCGTTCTTATCAGCAAATACAGTCCTGATCCATTTCAAGTGATTTAACCCTTTGGCCCTCCTGTGTACATTTTTGTTCTTTCAAATGTTTTTTTTTCTGCTGTCATTGTGGAAAGGAGGGCCTGAGGGCTACAGTGTTTTGTCCCTCTTAAATCTGAAAAGGTGGGATAGTTTGATACAGGGTTTTGTAATTGATAAAGTTGATGCTGTTGTAGACTATTATGTTTTTGTTGTGTTTGCATTATGAACTCTAAAAATGATGTAACTTAGTAAATGCCACTCGCTCCTTGAGACCTGCAGCTGATAGAGGATAAACTGTGTGTTTCTTACCCACAGAGAAGATCCGAGATTGTCTGGATTCGATTTCTCAGAAACCAAAGTGATGATTTATGTATGAATTTGAGTGAAATGGTGTGTCATTTCTGTTGTTAGGTGACCATAGTAGATGAAGGCTGGCAACTTTTTTTTGGTCTGTTGACCAATGAAAGACTGTATCTGGAATCAGCTGACCTTGAAAAGTTCTATGAGAAAAATCTGACTTGAAAAAGGGGAAAAGTGTTAAAATCAAGGCTGTCTATTCTAATCAATATGGCAGTTGAGTCATGCCCTGTACTTTGAAGTACTTAACAGATTTTTTAAAGACCAGCACCCAGGTTTACCAGGGTTTCTTTTATTCTCCTCGGCCAACATCCATTCACTCTTGTAAAAACCCGCCATATCAGAACCATTGTTTTTCCATGTGGACACACACGAACACACACACACACACACACACACACACACACACACACACACACACACACACACACACACACACACACACACACACACACATGCACGCATCAACAGGCATGCACAAAGAAACACACTCACCTATACATACCACTGTGGTGCCCCAGACAGCCCTCCACAATGTGGATGCCCCAAGGGAGCTTGGGTAACTTAGTCCCCTCTATCTGCCAACTGCTGTGTCACAAAGAGGCTCACATTACTCACAGGGACACACACACACACACACACACACACACACACAAACTCAGAGGAACACATCGCTATGTTCTAATAAAGTTTAATACAAGCTAGTTGAGATATACAAGCACAAACTCAATATTTAAACATGCAAGAGCACACACAGACAAACAGACACACACAAACACACACTCGTGGTATAGGGGGACAGAGGATTAGGAGAAGGAGGAAAGAGTGAAACTGAGCTGTTGTAGATACAGGACAGGGAAGCTTAAGGCCTAACACACACATTTATAACAACACACTTACTCACACATCCCAAAACACACAAACACACACCACTTTCCGACAATACACTCTGAAAATCCCCTTCAAGGACCCAGTAACTTTGTCACCCTGGATTAAACGAATTTTTCCTCAGATGTTTCCACCAGAAAGTGTGTGTTCAAATGAAAATCATTTTAGCTTCACTTGTCACCTCGCTGAGTGCAAATGTGTTTAACCAGGACCCTGTTTGTGTGCATGTGTGTGTGCGCACTTGACTTGGATGTTGTTGTTATTGGCTGCAGGACCGAGGTTCAGCTCCAGTTTGGCTGGGAGCTTCAAACCTCAGATTTAAACACACACACACACACACACACACACACACACACACACACACACACACACACACACACACACACACACACACACACACACACACACACACACACACACACACACACACACACACACACACACACACACACACACACACACACACACACACACACACTCAGTGGTTTGTTAAAGTGTATGGAGGGAATGCTGTGGTCACACCTGGGAATGCTCTCTCAGCTAACCTGCCTAACATTTTCTCAGTATCCATCATTTCCTCTCTCCAGAGGTGGAAAGTAGCAAATTACATTTACTTAACTTGTGTTTACTTCTCCTTTAGAGCAGGTTTTAGTCATTGGAATGAGCAAACTTCGGGTTTTGTAGCTTTATGATAGAGTTAAATCCCATTTCCAAGCAGACTACAGATCCAATCAGTGTCTCCATAAAAGCTTTGTGAGAATTTAAAACAGGACCGAGTGTCAGATACCACAACTTGTACAACGTTGGCAGTAAAATCTCAGTGGGAAAAAAACTGTTGGTTAACCTTTTTTCTTAAAACCATGACCTCAGATTTACTAAGAATGTCCTGTAGCTAATAATTTGTTAGTTGTCCAAATTGGGAGTAACTGTTAAATTATAAGGTTAAGTATGTGGGGGAACAATGTCAAATTAGTTTGTTGACTGTGGCTAATGTTAGCAAGACTAGTACCACCCCCTTCACTCCTTGTTGCAAGTCATTGTCAACATCATAGACTGTATTTACTATTGACGACTTGGTTCATTGCTTCCGTCATTATACCAACTTGAAGCTGAATTGCTCTCTGTATTTCCAGGATTTTCTCCACTTCCTGAAACCAACATTGCGCAGTAGCATTGTACGCACTCCACCACTTACACAGTAGCATCGTACACATTCGGTGGGAGAGTCGCCAAGAGTCGCTGTGATGACGCTCGGCTCAAACAACATATCCCCTGGGTGAGCTACACAATCTTTGTACACCCATTGGCTGTATCAAGTGTCAATCATAGAAAACATGTACCCCCTAATAACTTTTAAAAAAAGAAGCTGCACAGAAAAAAGAGGACTTGAGCACAAACCAGTCATACAGTAACCACATGTCAAAGTTGCAAGAAAAATCCTGTGTAATAAATATATATATATATATAAGTCCATAGGGATTGTTGGAGGAGGCAGGATTTATGACCTATACTGCAGCCCATCGTTAGAGGGTACTGTTTTCACGGTGGCTTCACCTTATGAGGAGGCAGACGGCGTCCATTCTATATACAGTTTATGGTCAACATACTGCGCTCACTTATTACAGGCAGCCAGCTCTTAGTATCACAGGTAGTAAGTAGCCAAATGCTAGCATTGCTGTTTGATTGGTTTGTTTGACTCTTCAAAGCTAACGGTGGTGTTATCTTGGTTTCTAAGCTGAACGTTTACATGCACAGTTAAGTTGAGTTACATTTATTGTTGGGTTACACGTTTACAAGCACCAGACATGAATTAAATTATTAACAGGATCCTTAGCTACATGCCCTTATTTAGAACATTACGACACAGTCATCTCTCAGATGATGACCTATGAAGTCTCGTACCAAACAGATAAAATGTGAACCATACTGGTTCTTTGTAGTCTTTAACTTAATTGGCTGACCAACTGGTGACCCCGGTTGACTTATGTTATAAGAAAAATATCCCATTCGTATCAGTCTTTTAGAAACAAAGCGAATTAGCCTATTTCCATTATGTTAATATTCACCAATGCTATTTTATTTTTAAATTTATTTATCTCTTCTACACACTCAAGTAAAAGGTTTATTGGTAATACTGTTGTTTTTATTAAGAACGGGCTACTCAATTATATCCTTTAGCCCACAAATAACAATGTTGAGAGGTATACCTATACACACACAAAGAAACATACCCATATTTAACACACAACAGGGCGCTGTCACGCTGTGTATGATGCACACAGTCTCACAGTGTGAACTTGAATTCTTATTTTATTGGAATTGAAGTGGTTTTAAGCCAGAGTTAATAGGTTTAGACTGGCTCTAATCCTGGTTTAATGAAGGCCCTGGTGGGCTTCTTTCATCATCGTGGACTTCAGCCATCATAATCCAAGTGGTGAATTAATTAACCACTTTATGGCAAGTGCAGGGTGTGTGCTCTGCATGTTTGTGTGTGTGTGCATGTATGTGTGTGTGCAGGTCTGTTTTTTAAGCATGAAAAACAATAATTTTGTCTACTTTTTTGCTTTTAAATGTATGTGTATTTGCCTTTTTTCTCGTTGGTCCATGACGCATGTGACTTTGTGTTTGTGTTTGCTTGTTTGTGTGTGTGTGTGTGTGTGTGCGTGCATGTATGTGTGTGTGCGTGCACTCTCTAAAGCTCACTTGGTTGCGGGCACACTCCTTCACCCCCCCCAACCCTATGTAACTGGAGACAGCCCTCTCCTGTCAAAAATAAAAATCATTTGTCCGCTGCACGAGTGTGTCCATTAAAAATGCATGGTGGAGGGAGCTGGGGGCCGCTGGGGAAGAAAGTTGATACCCGCCTCTCCGGAAGGGCATCAGTACCAAGGTGGACAAATGGCATCAAGAGAGAAAGAACGGGATGAAAAGGGAGAAGAAAGTTAATGGCTGAATTTGTTAATGTAGGGTGTTTCTTAACATGGCGATGAAACTCTCAATATCTGGGGTCTAATGAAAGTGTTGCCTCTCTGTGTTTAACCCTTACATAGCCCCATATTCTGTACATGAATGTATTCCTGACCCATAATCCATAGAGGTTTCAGTGTCAATCAAGGGCAGAGAAAAAGATAAGTCTTCTTCAAGAAACTCTAATCTCAATATCAACACTGTCATCAATGCTTTTGCCATAAACATCATTCCTGGCCTGAATATCAGCGAGTATAAAGAAAAGTACCAAGAGTCCAGCTTCAATCCATACGTATGCCCTAAAGAGCTCAGTCTTGAGCTTTTTCATAAAGCCAGACTCAAGCATTGACTGGATTTGGAGGAGGAGGACTCAAGTGTATTCATTGATTAAGACTCCATTATTTTTCTTTTGTCCAAAGCTCTAATAACGTATGCATTAGGGGCAGGGCACCTCTTTATAAATCCTTTAATAGTATAGGGACTTGACTCGGGCTCTTCTCAGATTCTTCTTTGGTGATTCAGATTTGATTCAGGCATGAGCTCCTCGGACTGAAGACTCAGCTCAGATTCAAGATTTAGCGACTCCACTGTAACACCAGTGGTGCTGGTGGTTTTTCTTCAAGGTAGTAACAGCCCTGATAACAGAAGTTACACAAAGGCCCTTCTTCACGGTTTTGTTATTGTTTGTGCCAACTACAGCCTCACAGCCATAGTAGAGGTAGTTACTGTTGTTCCAATTGACTCCCAGGCATGACTCCTTGCTGCATATCTCCCCCCTCTGTCTTCTCCACTTACCTCTTGTCTCTCTCTTGTTTCATGTTGAATATAACTTTAAAAATTGTAACTCATTCATCAATTTTTACATTATTGATGGAAGTCTTGGTGACATACTTGGACTTGAGATACATAAGATGTGACTCCACTCATCATTTGACTATTTTTACCTCTGTGAATGCTTCATAGAGTTGTATAAGTATTTTTATATTTTGTGTTTTATAGCTAAAGAAGTCTTTCATAAATGGGTTTGAATATTCTTGGGTGTGTGGTCTGTATTTTAAACAGGAAAAATTAGGCCATGAGTGAATTTATTTTCTGTCCTGCTCTCCATATCTGCCAATCCCTCAATTTCCTCTTTCCTCACTCTGTGTGTGCAGCTGTCATCGGGCTAAAAGCTCTGTCGTGAGTTGCGTCACTTAGCTCACCAGATAAATCTGTCAAAATACAGGTGTGTGTGCAAGTCTATGAGCGTATGGAGATTAGTGAGTTGTCATGGTGTCAAAGTTGTGGCTGTGCATGCTAAACTCATCAAATTTGGTGGGTCTAGCGATTCGTTCATGTCCAATAAAATGCAGAAAATTTGTGTGTTTACCCATTAAATTGGACACAAGAATATTTTGGTTTTATCTGCATACTTTTTCATACTCTCATAACACACTACATCTTTTATTTTTTCCTGAACCCCTCTCTTCCTCTCTTTTGAGACTCTCTGTTTTCTTTCCTTGGTTCTGTCCATCTGCTTCCTATAACACTGGGGCAGTCTGATCTGGTTTGCAGAAACCCCCTCTGAAAACTCAGACATTTATTCACGTACAACCAAAATAGTCCCCCTTTTTTTCAACAAAATAACCCCGCTAAAACAACTGTCCCGGCTCTGTTTCAGTAGGGTGGTCAAATCTGGACCCAATTAAAACAGGGACCCCCTAAATTTCCTTCACACCCAGCTTGAGGAAGACCCCAGATTAGAGGAATATTTTCCTTATTGCCGACTTTACTTTTCTGCGGAATTCCATTAGATGATAATTGAGCCCATGTGTGCTTGGTATTCTGAGGTGTTCCCGTTTTTTCGGTGGATAAAAACGGCACGTTGTTATAGCCATCAGGGCGGGCGCAGTTTTGACAAATCTGTTTTGTTTTTCTTTCTTCCTCCTCTTCTTCAGGGGTTTTACCGCAATCCTTGGAACGTTGTTTGGAATTAATAGAAGAGGGGGATTTTTTCTTTCTTCAAATGTTGGTCAGATTTCCATGAGAGAAGAGGTGGAGGCTTAATTAAGATCAAATAAACAAAGTCACCTGTGAGTGATTTCAGTGGATAATGAGGCATATGTTCGCTAACTCATACATGCACACCCACATGGCTGCACATACTCCAACTGGACTGGTTGAGCGCTAAAGCAGGTGTTTGTGTCATTCCCTTAAAGTGACATTGTGTATAATCATGCACACACACACATGCACACACATGCACACTCAGTAAGGATTAACCTCGACTTCTCATAAACTCCATGACTCGACAGTGAGAGCTTGTGTTCTGCTGCCACATGCAGTGACCCATCATCGCGCTGCTCCCCCTGGCTTTGTGAGCGCTCTGAATGAATAGCTACTTGTCAGACTATACCAGGTTTCTGCTCAGGTACCACAGTTGTCTAAGTGGTGATAAAAAGACAACTGCTGCTCAGTTTGCCATCAAGTATTTGCGATGATCCTTGTGAGTCTGACTTTGATTCATGTCCTCCTAATTGTAATAGACCTGAATCCTCCAAAAACAACACATGGGTAATTCTTATGCACACAAAGACACACTCCTCATGGACACACACTCCACACACAGGTAATTGTGCCCACCTGAGAAAACATCATTTAGCCAGACACCCCTTCCTTCTGCTAATACTGCTCTTACAGCATGGCTAGATATGTGTGTGTATGTGCATGTGTGTGCAGAGTGACCTCCTTTACCCTTTGTGTGCTCTTTGATCCCAAATTGCATTTGACTATCAACACTGCCTAAGCCCTAAACCACCCAATTACAAAACCCAATTTTATTAGCTTAGCAGTTCAAGGCTTCAAGGGGAATCACTCTTCTTCTCAATGCAAGCCAAACCAATCATTTTGTGCTGGAGTGTGTTAGCTTTTAGGCATAATCTTGTATGGACTTTACCGTTCATGGGCTTTTATTTTGATGTGTGCTCATGTTGAGCTCAAGGACATTGGTCATTTCAAGCAAGTCTGGTTCACAGATGCTACATTACCTGAAATATTATATAAATGCCTGCTAGCTATGATAATTTTCTGCCTGCTTTTGCTCTCTATATGGTTTTATTTCCATGCATATACCATTGCTTTCTTATATGGGAACATATAGAAACAGGAACAGGCCTAAAATGAATGTCTACCTGAATTTTACTGACTCCTCTTTGTGATCTACAAAATTAGTGAGACCATATTTGACTATATATTGTAATTATTTCCTTTCAGTGTTTGTGGTTTCTGCCTCGTGGTAGGTGTCTGATAAAGTAATCAAATATAATCCCAAAGTTCCTCACAGGAGCTTTAAAGTACCTGCAGGTTCTGTTTTTACCAAAAACTCAAACCCTGGTGTTTGTTAGCAGTCAGTCTAATGACTTCTTGTGAATCTTTGCCAAAAAAGCTTAAAAAAGGGATGTGCTCTGTTGGTCTGATGCTGATCCTGCAGTAGCTGTTAAAGGTATCAAATGCATCTCAACAGAAATAGTCTATTTTCTTCTTGATGGTTTTGAAGGTCATAAAGAGACAACAATGTTTTGTTAGTCCTTTTTGTCACTGGTTTTAAAATTCTCACAGGAGCTTTAATATCGAACAACTTCATTGTATTAAAAGGACTTTGATTTATTGTCATAAAAAGGGTTTCATTTACATCTATTTGTATTGTTAAGAAACACTATTTGGGAACTTTGATGCTACAAGCTGAGAGATGCTTTGGCACTTTTCAAGCTGATTTTCAAGATAAATTGTGAATCCATAAACAGCATCAAGTGTTGACATTTTCAAACTCTAAGTTTAACCTCAGGTATTAACTGCTGTTTGTGTAGAAGCTAACAATGGCTCAGGAAATCAGTGCTCTCCCTAACTTCCTTGCAAAGGCAGACATTATCTGTCTCTACTTCTTCATTTAGTCAGGAAATTAGCATGAAGCTAAGATGGCAAAACCTGACAGTGCAACATATAGCAACCCTGCTTAGTTAGATTCGTTAGGGGTCGAAACCAGAACATAACATCGATATTGATGTAAAAACCTGATAAAGAGAGCACTGAAGCAGGAGACCCAAGTAGGTAGCCTGAATTTACTTATTGTAACATAATCACCTAATACACCCTGGCAAAACATGAGCTGACAGCCACCCTGTTTATGGCAAATTCCTTTACTGTCTGCTGCATTCAAAGTACTTCAAGCTACATAAATCTCTCTGTGCACACCAGAAAACACTCGCTGTTTTAGTTCCACTGTGATTTATTATTCAGAACAAGGAGAAGGTAGAAAGAGTCATGTTTGCTCACTTTAAGACTTTTAAAAACATGTTAAAAAAGCACGAATGTTTTTGTCAGTATTCAAAGTCTTCATAAAAGGAAGAACTTTCCTTTAAAACAAAGTTTTGGTTAAGAGATCATTTGCTGAGAGAAGAGGAGTACAGGAGATGAAGATGGTTAACTGCTAACATGGCTTCAGCGGTGACGTAAAGGCCAAAGGTCACATGTCAGACACCTGTGCTCCTTTTAATAATCACTGACTGGTGCCAACAATCACACTCTCTCTCCCCACCCCCTCCCTTCTCTCTCGCGCAAACACACACACACACACACACACACACGCGCGCGTGCACGCGGATGCCAACATGCCAGTAAACATGGGTAGATGATCTGGGCAGGCCTCAGCTATCTTTGGCATCTCCTGTGCTGTGTTGACTTCTGTGCCAGGCTGCCATGCTCCCTGACACAAACTGACACCAACACCTGCTGTTTTCTGACCTCAGCCATGTGACCAGATACGAACATTTTCTAGCACACAATTAGCTACTTTATCCAGTTTGTGTGGTGTAACTTTTTTTATAAGATGTAAATTAACTTCCAGTGTCTGTAAGCTTTCTTTGCAGTCATAAGTCTTCAGTATCAGGCATAATTTGCTGCCATCTGCTGGGTCAAATAGGTACTGACAGCTGGTGTCTAAATATCTGAGAGGTTATTTGGTTTTCTCTGCACGACAAGGCTGCCATCTTCTGGTGAAAACATCAGGCCGAGTTTTTACCTTTAAGACGTCCTAAGACTTAAGATGAAGTAAGAAAAATGAGCATTTTTCCTGTATTACAGTTTTTCTCCGTCGCTTTGGTGCATTTCTCACATCACTTTGAACATTTGCACAACAGTTTGTTCAGCCTCTACAACATTTAGTATTTAGTGCACATCATAGTTCTCAATCCTTTCATCAAATTGCAGATGCCTTTGGAAATGCATCAATTACTTACATACAGTTCTCTGCTGTTGTATAACACTATCATTTGCTTATGTCATGTCAGTCAAAATGAGTTATGCTTTTAAATGCTGAATAGTCATTCCCTATGAAACTAATAGTCCTCCTTTCATTGCTTGAGTCATTACATATAAAAATGTTGAACTAGTTTAAAATCTGTCAATGAAATTGTAAACATGTCTGTGAAATTTTTTCCTGAAAATGTCTCCTGTGAAAATGTGGAGGCTGTGGTGGAGAGGAGGACACTGACCAAACTGTTATCCATCATGGATAACCCTGACCACCCTCTCCACCTCACTCTGGACAGACAGCGGAGCTCCTTTTCCAACAGACTGTTGCAGCTCTGCTGTCAAAGGGACAGATACAGGAAATCTTGCCTGCCACAAGCTGTTGCATTATTTAATAACTCAAATCTGTCAGACAGGGACTCACATCTGTCTGCTGTATAGTCCATTTTTAAAACTTCAACCACATCACATTACTGAGCACCTTCAACTGTCTGTCTATTTATCATCCCATCTTTATATTTCGTATTTCATATTTATTACTCATTTTAAGCCCACGTTCTTCATATCTCACTCTTTTCTCTTAGGATGTTTAGTATATTTAGCCTGTATTTATTGTATATATTTAGTATTTTTAGTATTTTTAGTCTGCATTGTATATACTTCTTGTTATATTTAATTTTATTTTGATTTTTTTTTGCTGCTGTAACATGAGAATTTCCCAGTTTGGGATCAATAAAGTCTATCTATCTATCTATCTATCTATCTATCTATCTATCTATCTAAAGTGAACGATTTCTCTCAGGTGAACCTCAGCTTTACTGATGAGGAGGATTGTGTGAAGCATTTGTTGCAACCACTGATTAGCCACTTCTCCAAAGTCACTCAGAGCTGAATCCCATGAAGCCTCACTTAGCTAGCATATATGAACAAAGCAGGACATAGTATGTAACATTTCTACAATACTGTGACACAGAAATGGAAAGTCAGCGAGGTGAAAGAGGGGTGAGGAAGGGGAAAGAAACAAATTAAGGGAAGAAGAAGAAGAGGCCAGGTACGCTGGCAGATTTCATGTTGAAATTAGGGTTACACTTGTAGACTATGTTGTCAGTCACAGCCTCAGAATGGCAGGTGTGTCTATTGGACAGTATTTCAGCACTAAACAATCTGCACTGCACTATTGTGAATGTGTGACAGCTATGAGAAATAAGTGCAGCAGATCATTTCCATGAGGTAATAATCATAAATGTTCTTCCTTGAGCTGTGAAACTCCACTGCACTCTGCGATTGACTTGTCCGGGCTCCCCCACAAACAAGCAGCTGCTGGAGAAGTGTGGGTGAGTTGTGTTAAGTCTCTTTGCTAAAGAAACCAGGCAAAGCTAAAAAGATGTTTGTTGGCTAGTACAATGGCTGGGACCCTATATATACTGTTGATGAAGTTAGGTGCTGTTCTGAGCATTATTTGTGGCTATAGAGTGGCTTTTTGGTTGAGGTTTGCGCGTGGAGATGTAGACCGCTGTGTAGCAAGAGAAGCAAGCAGTCGGCAACATTCATCTCTCAAGGGGGTGTCTAACTCGGTGTTACAGTGTGATCGACCCAAACTTAAATTTACGCCGGAATATCCCTTTAAGTGTGGGTGCTGTAAAACAATTAGAAAACAACTTTTCACCACTAATTATTGGCATTATTGACTTTACTACCATTTATCACTACACTGCTGTTTTCTCTTTCATTGGCTCTCAGCAGCTTCAGGCTGACTTTGTGAATAAAGATTTTTGATCAAATCAAACATGAACAAAACAAAAATATGGTCTTGAGAGTATTCAACCATCAGAGATATTGAAAACCTTATTGCACTAAATCTATAATGCCAACAGGTCAAGATCTTGATCAATGTTGTTTACATTCATAGTTGAGCCTTTTCACTGCCCCCCAGGGTGGTGTCCCCTGTTTTCAGTGTACATGTATTCAATTCAATTCAAACAACTTTATTAATCCCTCTAGGGCAATATGTGCAGAACAGCCTATACATGAATAAACAATGTAAAAAAAAAAAACACAGTGGACAGCAATGAATTACATATGGGAGCTAAATATGTAGAGAAGTCAAACAAAAGGGAGTGCATTATGGGCAACATGGCAATGCAACTACTTCATCAATAAATCAAAAAGCTAAGAGCTCTCAGGAGCTATGTTGTGTCGTCTTTTATATAAGTCATGATTTATTTATAATGAGTACAATAACTGTGATCACTCTATAAAGATTTGCCGTTAATCTACTGTCCAGTGTGAAAATGTTCATGTTCGTTATGCATCAAAAATCTTCACAAATGAAATTGAATGTATGAATTGTGTGTATAACACTGCTGACAGCTGGAGATGATAATCATATCTTTGTCCAGAAGAGGGCAGTGTTAGTGTCAACACATTGCGAGTCTTCAGGGAGGTTTTAGTCTGTAATAAAATGAGATGTATGCTGTGATATAACATAAAAGGTGATGGGTTGTTTTCTGTAGTGTGCTAGCTTGATGTTTTGTTTAGAGTGATTTCCTAACCTCTGGCTTAGTGAAAAAAAATCATGTTTCTTTATTATTTGCTGGCTAGAGAGAGAAGTTGGAATGTAAACACAGAGTAAATAGTTTATTACAGGCTTCACACCATTATACTACATTTTAGGCACTCCCCCTACAAACAGGCCTGCCAAAAAGCAGTGATGTGGTTCTGAGGGAACCATGTGGGCAGACAGAAACATGACGGGATCAGCTGGAACACGATGTGATTTCTTTCCTCCCTTCAGTCCGTGGACCTTTTTCACATCACAGTTTGGGCAAGCGTCCAAGAAAACAATTAGCCAGTATGGGAATCCCAGTCCTGCTCTCATGCAGACCCCTCCCTTCCTCCTCTATATCTCTCTCCTCCTCATTCGCTCGGTGCAGCTGGCCCCAGGAAAAAGGCGGCCAAGTTTATTTTCTCCATGGTGGTCCCTTTGAGGTGGCGGCGAGGCCCCTGCCTCACCGCTGCTGATGAATTAGGTGAGGGTCCTTGAAGAGATGTTGGTGAGACTCTTTTATTATAGAGGCACTCAATCTTATTGTTGATATTGGTACTTTCCATTTACATTGGTGAAGTGGAGTGAATCAGTAAGTGAGGTAACAGTCAGCGGTATCTGTCCTGCTGGTCTGCAAAGGTGGTGCTAATGACAAATACAGTAAAATACTGTATAATTATATTAGCCTCCATGTGTATCTCCATAGCAACTGAGATAACCTTCTTGTGAATGAAATACATGCTCATCAGAAATGTACCAGCCACATTTCTGATAAACTAGACCACCCTTTGTCAATGATTCCTGTCAAACTGATGTCCCCTACTGGAAGTTTAACTAATGTATCATAATTCAAGGCTTCATGAAAAGTTTGCTCCTGAAAACTCTTTTTTTCTGGGTTAGGTTGAGCTTTTATACAGGGGTCTATACACCATGTAGGATACCAAGTAGCCCTCATTAAAATATGTTTGACAAGCCTTGGTGTCACTACAAAGTCCTGGATCATAATTGGTTGGCTGGCTTGCAAATCTACTTGATAAGACAGGTAACAGCCCAGTCCATCAAAAGTTTCACCAAGATTTAGGTAATATTGCTGTTAAATTTGTTTGTGGCATTTCACAGTGTTTGCACTTTTTAAGTACTTGAATTAAAGATTTTTTTAAAAATCTTCTTTATGAATCCCTATTGAAATCAGCTTCAGAGGTTTAAGTCCTGACCCTCTGTTATACTACTTGTTTTAAGTTAAACACCATTATAAAATCTCTGTGATATTTGAATGTCAGTAAAGGTCTCATTAGAAATAAATGTAATGCAAAAGTGCTTAAAACTAGTGTTTTTGAGTGTCTCCTTGAGTCTGGCTTTAACGTAGATAAACATAAAACACTAATTTTATTCACAGTAGCTCATTTCCTCATTCACACACAATGTATGCTTTTTTTTCAATGTATTGTTTTTTATATGTCTAATGTTTTAATTTTTTATTTAATCAGATTAGTCCACTTAAGAGTAAAAAAAACTCTTTTTCAAGGGACCTGGCCAAGACAGCAGCAACAACTCAAAGTCACAGATGCAGATGCACAGGGAACCACAGCACAGTGTATAAGCATTATCTTAATACTTTTGATGTTCATATTGTACGAGTTTTGCATAAGGAACATGCCTTACATGACCGAGGAAGGCATATTGTAACTGTTAGTAAGGCCGCCAAAAACGTCCTAAACTTAGCAGGTTGAGTCTGCATTTCAAAAGGCTTCATAGCTCGGCTTTAGAAGTGCTTTACCATTAAAGCTACCTCCATATGTTTTATGGGCTACAGTTCAGGGTACAAACACACCCTGAATGTCACCCCAGCTTGAGCCAGTACCCCAATCAGGCCACCCTAGAACAAGTCTGGATATGCTCCTGCTTTTCACTGCTTGTTAAATTCGAGGAGTGGGAGTGGCAAAAACACGACTTTCCCAGCATTATTAGTAATAAAATGAAGCCCTTGTTAGTGGCTAAACATACAAACCAATGCAATTTCCCTTTTATGGAAACAACATGAATAAGTGTAGCCCATTTTTGACGGAGCAGGTAGCCTATGCAACTTTTGGAGATGCTGTTTTCCTCTTATTTAACTAGAAAATGTGGACATTGTTTTTAAGGTGTCAGATATAAGTGATAAAAGAGACAAAGCTAAGAAGAGGGTGAATAAAAAGATGACATTAATGTGGAAACACTTGAGTAGCATCACCCTTTTTTTACACTCAGCCCAATAAACCTCATTGAGAGAGGAAAAAGAGAGAAGAGAGGGAGACGGTGTGTCAGTGCGCATAAATAACTGTCTCCTCAATGTAAACACAGCGGTCATAACCCGAGAGAATTAAAACAACAGCTTTGGGCGGGATCAGAGCTCCGCGGGCAGGTTTTCTACAACCTTTCAGAAAGGTTTGAACTAAACTCTGACCGAGCAACACGCTCCGCTGCTCAAATCTGATTGGCTATATTTGTGAAAGTCTATCCAATTAGAGTTCTCCTGTGCGCGTGATCGTTTATTTTTTATTAATCTATTTTAATCGGTTTAAACTAAAAGCGAATACGGGGTTTGAGAGTCTTCAATAAAATATTTGACAGCAGATGTTTGTTTATGTAATGACAACCACGTCCATCGTTATCTTCCAGAAACAACAGAGAGACACTTATCTGCTCGGACGCTTCGTTGGTGCTCAGGTTCTGCTTTTCTGAAGGAGTGCAGTGATAACAGGAGGTGAACAGGTCAAAGCATGGGCCACACACAGAAAAAAAAGACTAAATTCAAATAACATAAAAAAAATACCTCAAACACAAGGGTGAAACTGATACAAATATATTTCATATACGCGGAACCTAATCTGTACAACATAGACATTCATTTTAATTCAACAGCCAGAGAAAAATTCTGCATGGGTAAAAAAAATGCATTTACAGAATATTTTTTTATAAAAAGGTAGTTATAAGAGCACGCAATATATCTTTGAACCAGCAAAGACGACATTTGGTGATAGGAAGCATTTAAATAAAAATGTCTTTACAGGAAAGAAGAAGAGAAACAAATCTCTCCATTATTCCCACTCGAAGTCCCCGGAGATGAGACGTGCAGTTCAGTCCATATGGAGGTTATTTTCCCATTTCCAAAAATTGATTAAAAAAATAACGAGGTATGTGCGTGGTTTCGTCACGACGCTGTTGTGCCACAAAGTCTTGTTGTGTTGAGCATCTCCTTCAAATCGGTCTCCGGCTTGCCTGCGACCATGAAAGGCCATGTCTGCGGAGAAAAAGACATTTTATTGGAACAAATACTTCTTATGGTATTTCTCAACAGTACAATTAAGAATAACTAAAATAAAGAAGCGTATAATATCTGCTGTGTTAATTAATCACGCACTGATCAGGTAATCTTAAAGAGCACTCAGATCTTTATGCATTGAATTAAACATGTTTTCCCTGACCTAATTTATTCTACCAAAAAAAAAAACAATGTGTTTCTCATCTCGACAGAACTGATGGGAGTAAACATGACATATTAACAAAATTATTTTCTTGTATTGAGCCAAACTGGTTATTTAACTGAGTCAGGCCTATTTGCATCCATTCGTATCCTATTTTTCCCTAAAAAAGACTGAATAAGGTCAACTCTGCCTCTGGTCTTCTGGTCTGCTTAACTGCTTCACAAAGAACGATATTAAGTCAAAGTTTGATTGTTGGCCCAAATAAATCAACATTATATTATTTATCCTTCCTGTCGTGCACCTGCTCCACAGAATTATCCTTTTTTGTTCGGATAAGAGGCCTTGCAAGTGTCTTCAACCATAATAAATTTCATTAAAATTAAAACATTTTCCCTCTCTTTTTAGATGTAAATGGATATAACAATTTTCAAGTATATAAAAGCACAACATTTTTTTGTTTTTCGAACGGTTTGGGTTTTTTAATTCAGCCTGAAATGTGGAGAATTGAGGCCTTGGTTGCAACTCCTCGAACTTTTTAAACAGGCTATAAAATCAGACACTTTGATGCCCTGTCAGGCTGAGTCTCACCAGGTTCACGGGGTGGATAAATCCGTTCTCATATTTGTCGTTGGCCAGTATCTGCCGGAGATGAGCGATGTAGCTGGACGCGAGGCGCAGCGTGTCCAGTTTGGAAAGCTTGGTGTCCGGCGGTACCCAGGGCAGGGACGTCTTCAGCCGGGAGAACGCTTTGGACAGCACGCGCATCCTGGCTCTCTCCCGAGCGTTAGCCGCGTTCCTCTGCACGTGCTTGCCCTCCTGCAGCGCCACACCCTTAGATGCACTTTTCCGGGACGCTGTCTTCCTCTTCTTGCCTGGTGCGTCGCTGGCGCACGTGCCCTCGCAGTTGGAGCTCTCCTCCGTGCTCTCGTTTGACTCTTTCCCCGAGGAGCCGAACTTCAGGATGCCGTCCAGGAGCTCATCGTCGACATCGCTGAGAGACCCGGTGGACATGTTGGACTGTCTCCGCTCGGACCGGACTCAAAACATGAGAGCGAGGCGGTTACTGCTGGACAGACAGGGGCGAAGAGACACGCGCCCAAGAGATGTGTTCATGAGCTGCTAACTATGCGTGAAAGGAGCGGAGGTTTTATCTCCATGGAGAGAGAGGCGTAACCTCATGCTGGGAGGAGACACTGGTGCTGCTTCAACATGCTGGTTCCCAATTTTAAGAATTCCAGCATGGATGAGTTCTCATCATACAGCAATATAGTTGTAGCAATTTTACCCACATTATTATTTTCTTTTGATGCACACGAGGGGGAAAGAAGGATTATAAATAGAATTATGAGGACATTTTCTGGACTCAGGTAGACTCACCAATGCTTCTTCCTCTTCTTTTATCGTTGTAGGTTTTGCCAATCAGAACTCACCCTGCAGAAGTAATAACTCCTCAGCATATACATCACCCTGTTTATAACCGGTCAACAAAAGTCATAAAAAAGTGCACTGATATCAAGATTTTTTGATTTAGAAATGCATATATTCTGGATTCTGTTTGAATGACTATAGTAGTTCAACCAGGGGTGGCTGGTGCACTCTTCTGTGAGGGTGCCATTAAAACAACAAATAGGGGAGAGTGGGGTAAGATGAGCCATTTTTCATACTTCGGATCACTACATCAAAGCAATCAAAGTTTTGTCTCTAACTAGTGTATCTACATATATTTCAGGATGTTGTGCATCCCTGCAAACCAACAGAATGAGTGTAAACATAACTGTCCTGATAATATAGCATGTCAAAGAAATTGTCTCCTATGGTCAACTTACCCTGTGTATGGGGTAAGTTGACCATAGGAGTGGGTTAGGTTGAGCGGTATCCCTACTACCCCCCCACTCTCCACCACAGCCCTCCCTCACCTTCTGTCTTCCTAAATAACAGTCACTTCTTCACATTCATGTGTATTTTAATCTATTATACGCTATTCAACTGGTACAATAATTCTTGTTATTATTATTGCATATAACTGCTAAAAAGCTGTTTTGTAAAAAGTCATTTTAACATGAGAATGCCTTTAAGTGATTCAGAACATCCACAGCTGTATTTTTGAAAAGAAAAAGTAACACATTTCAACAATCTGAACTGAAACTCTGATCCTCTCATCAGACTTCTTTACTTTCTCACTTGAGCCACTGACTCAACTTACCCCAGAACTACTATTATGACTTTATTAGTCCTCTAAGCTAAAATGGTGGACTTTTATGCTAGGTTTTTGACCTCATGTTGTAGCTCATAGATACCACAATTGATATATAAAAACAATTGATATTTTTTGGTTTGAACACAATTCTAATAAAACTTCAGACAGACTAAATTCACTTTCAAGAGTGAAAAATGTTTTTTTGTAAATAACTGTCTAACCCCTTCACACATGTGCTTCTAACCTTCACAGACTCCATGAATTGATGCCCATCTCCTAAATATTTGGTCACATGATCAATTTCTTTTAACATTTCCAAGCAACACGGGGTGGCTCAACTTACCCCTCAACTTACCCCACTCTCCCCTACTGTGTCTGTGTCCTAAACAAATTAAACAAAAGGCCTTTTTTTTGCCAAGCAGGATCAAGTTAAAATATAAGCCTGCTAATTATTTGTTGTTTACATTAGACTACATAATTTTATTGAAGAAAACTAAAAACACGTAAAGTTCAAGTTTGCATCTCTGTCCTTAATCATATGATGCTTGTGATGAAGTTGTTCTTGAGAATCCATAACCATTGTTATGGAGCTTTGACAGTAAAGTATTTAACACAGCAGGGTATTGACAAAAAGGCGTTATGTGTAAAATACATCAAAACATTTGACACTTGGACAATAATTGCAGAATTTTTTGCCAGATATCGAAATATTTAGTGCTATCTAATTACACTTACAGGGCCGGCCTAACTTTCAGCACATCCTACCATTTAACAGGATAAAGAGTAAGGACAAGGGGGTGTCATGTCTCAAATGGCAAACTGGCGCCTTGGTCCCCTCTGATGTAACGGATACCCGGCACCCACAATCCCCTGTTTGGCCTTCCACATCATTCCACACTGATGCCCCATGCAGCGGTCCACCCAGGGCCAAGTCCAAACAAAGTCCCCTGAGCTCTCTGGCAGTGAGACGGAAACATTCAACTGCACCAAGAAGATACTGAAAATAGCCATGTGTGTCTAGCTGGGTTTCCTATAATGAATGACTCTGAGTGACTGATAAGGCTGCCTTTGACTAAATTTCTGTGAACCCTTTGCATGAAGTCTGAGGATGCATGAAGATGGAGTATACGAGTGTGAACTCACCGCCTTTGCCTGCACAGCTGAAGCGTGTGCAAGGATAAGAGGTGTGTCTCTTGAGAGCTGACCTTTCACCTCTTCGCTTCCGGTGCCAGTACTTCTAAACAGACGCCATCACTTTGTTTAATCCACTTGAACAGACATATTACAGAGATGCGCATTCAGTCTCAATCTCCTATGTGGATCCCAATGTAGATAAGTGACGGTTTGAAGAGAAAGGATGATAAAAAGTTTCATGGAGGAGAATACAATTTCACATGTATTCCAAAGAAAAGAGAGAAATGGCACAATATAATGAAAAAAAGAGGAGTAGATGGGATGGAGGGAGAGGAAGGAGGCGGATTAATCTCCTGGGTGGGCTGGAAATCAAAGCTCTTTGTGGAAAAGTAATAATAGAGTCTGTTAGATTGATGATCACCTCTGAGATGCAGCAGAGAGAGGGAGAGGAACCAAAATAGCTCATAAAACAGAGCATGGCCCTTTCCTCTCCCTGTGCACCAATAAAACACAAAGTCTGATGTAACATCATCAAAATATTATTAGTTCATCTGAGAAAACTAAATGTCTGCCACTTCATAACAGAGAAACATATCTCAAAGTTCCTGTAGCCTCTTTTCTCATACAGTATTAGTGAAAAAATGCATGCTGGGCAACTGTTTTGGAAAAGTTTTAAGTCTGTTTTTTCCTCCGAAAACTTCGGTCACACACACACGGTGACATGAGACAACAGGTGGAGAGGGGGGCCAAGTGAGAAAGATGAAGCGGGAATAAGAAAAAAGGGGGGACTCGGGCGCTTATGGAGGGACAAGCTGCTAATTAGCCGGTTTGGGGGTCAGAGGTTAGGCTGGGTGTGTGATGTCACCATGAAGGGACAGGATCCAGATGTTGCTCACAGGGCCACCAAGGGGGACACCTGACGCTCTCGGTCATTATCATTTCTGGGTCTCTCCCCTTAAACAAACGCACATAAAGACATTTGTTAAATGTTTTAAAGTGCATACAATGGTTGGGAAGAAAATGTTTCTACTATGGGACAGCTAGTATTATCTGTGACCCTATGACCTCTTAAACATTGAAGCCCCCATGTAGAGTTTTTTCATTTCTGTGAAATCAACTGAAATTCATATTGATGCATTTTTATGATATAAAAAAGCAAGCAAAGCTGTTAACAACAAGAATCACAATTTGTACATGAATTTTTCATGCCTCAATTCCGAACAAGGGGGTAGGTGTCAGCTGAGTAGCTAAAGAAACAGCTCTTTTTAAAAAAATTTCTTTATTTTTTACAAATTTAGGATGAAAGATTCACTACATATTATTCTTTTGAGTGTCTAAAGTCGGCAGGATGTTATTTTTTTGTCAGAGGACACTATGTTGGCATGTAGAGAACAAGATAAACAAAGACTGCTTTGTCCACAGGTGGTGCCAAAGTACAAAGCCTGAAAGTTCCTTATAGGAGCTTTAAAAGTTAACTTTGAAGCATAAAAATCCTTTTTTTTAATCTAAATATGTCTTTTTTACTTATGTGCTTTTCTCCATCACAGGGTGAGTCAAACAGATGACTCTTTCAAAATTTGTGATCACATGATCAACTTTGTGCAAGGTTATCTAGCAACAAGGGGTGACTCAACTTCCCCATAGGTTCAAATCACCCTGCTCTCCCCAACTACTTAAACCTGATAAGGAGCTTGAGAATTACTGCGACTGTAAAATGCATAAAAATGACTTCATCCTTTTCAGAGAAACAGCACAAAAACTCTTGTGTTACTGTAGTTTCTTTTGATTTAACTTTTGGTTTAACTGCATTATAGATAAAAAGAAAACAGAAACTTAAAACAAAAAAAGCTTAAATTATTGGCCATAATGTAAAAGGTCATCAAAGTTTTCCATACAACTCTGACTCAAGCTACTTGTTTATAAAGTTTAGGGGTTCCCTTTAACCTTTATCTAGTTTTATTTTGTATGATTAGGCTGATCTCAAATTCTCCCTGCCAGACATCGCTCTTACTTACTTCACCAAAACATACAAAGAAAATGGGGGATAACATTTCATGTGAAGAAATGGATCAAATTCTGACACACAATATTTCTTAATTTATTAGCAAAACATTCCACTTGTATTTTTTCCATGATATAATAAGAAAAAGATTGTTTAAAAAAAGAACAGTTTTGTGGTGGCTGTAAAGAACAAAATGAAAAACTGTAATCTTGGAGGGAGGCTCAGGGTGAGAAAAACATCATCCATCTATGTCTGAGCCCTCCAGCTCTCTGTCCCTTATCATGGCTTTACTCCCCCAGCACACACACACGCACGCACGCACGCACGCACAGATACACATACACATATATGCACAAATTGCTTTTCACATCAGTTCAAGCACCTCTAAAAAAAGAAGGAAAAATCAAAGTGAAATAAAAAAAGAGGTTGCAGGAAGTGCAAAGATACAGCAGGGAGTGGGGAGAGAGCTAAAGGCCTAAAGGATGTTCCCGACAAACTGGGTCATAACAGAGAATTATGAAGATGTTAATGTGAGTGGAAATATCATATTATATTTCAAAAAGACCACAATCCTTTGAAACCCAGTGACAGGAACATCCGGGGGGAGATAAACAGTGATACTTTGAATAAGACTGATTCTCTGTCACAGTGTAGGTTAATGACCAGGAAGTCTTGTCCTTACAGTGTTAGGGAGTGTGAGTGTGTCGGTCTCTGGAATGTGTGCTTACACCAACACTGAGTCATGTAAGTGTGTGAATACGGGGGGGAATATGTTTTAGGTTTCACAATGTGTGTGACGGATGGATTTGGATGTTGTGGAAAGTGCAGATACTCTGCAGTATCTTGGAAAAAGTAGGACTACTTAAATATTTGTGTCCTCACCTCAGCAACAAACCACAGAACAGAAACAGAGGTTTTAAAGGGGAAAAGTTTGATTAATGTCACTGTGGTTTAACACTATATTGGCCTGATTATGAGCAAGGGTGTGTCTAGCCTTTCTATCTGGGGTGGCACTGGCTGGGGGGACATGAATGAAAACTCTTAGTCCTGTCTCTGATGGTCTTGTTTGATTTTGTATATTGTAAAAAATAAATCAATCATAGTTTCAGTTTCATTGACATAAAAAACACGTTAATGTGCTTCTTTAGATACAAAGAAAGTTAATGGCAGCCTGTTTCAACACAGTCCGAGTGGTTTATTAGATTTAAAAAAAAAAATCATGTTTATTATTATGTTGAGTAAGAAAATCAATTTAAATTTGAAGTGCATAAAAGTACAAAAATATAAAACAATACTTAAAAAAGGTAAAGACAGAGTTGGTATGTTTCTTGATCAAGGGTTTAAAAGTACCTTTTTAGAGTGTTTTGCAAAGAGCTCCAAGCAGATGGTGCATGCAAACTAATCTCTCAAGCTAAGCAAAAACTAAACAACTAATGATTAAACACAGTGGTTGGACTGTTTCTCATATGGTCTAGATGACCAAGCTGGGAGTGATGTGATGTACATTAGCAAACCTTGGTACACAAACACACACACACATGCATTTTACATCACTTAGCCAGAGGGACAGCCAACATTTCTATATGAGATGCAGTAATGTGTGTTATGAATCCCCAATATTAACTCTGATAGCAGGATGGTAAACAGCATATGGAGGTATATGAGCAGATAAAAAAGGCATTCATGTACATTACATCTCTATTATTCAAACAGAGAGAAAATTAGCATCAACAAAAATTCCCTCCTAAATATTTGAAAGTTAGTTTTGTGTCAAATAAACAAACTTTTATACTATTTCAAAACCACCTATTCAACCTGTCAAATATGCTGAATTATATGCTTTTTACAGATGACACTAGTGTTTTACTGTTAATCTTGAAAAGCTGGCTCTGTGGTTGGATTCAAGTTGGGCTCACTGGAGGATGTGGTGGAGAGATCTACACTGAGGAAGGTGGAGGCTATTCTAAAGAACATGGATCACCCACTTCATAACACCTTGATGGACCAAAGGGCCAATGGTGGTGGACAGCTTCTCTCTCTTCGCTGCAGGACAGAAAGACTCAGAACATCTTTTGTACCACCCCCATCAGACTTACAACTTTTCTGTAAATAGTAGATGACTTTTTGAGACATGACATATGAGACTACAAACAATTGAATTTCCCTTTGGGGATAAAATAAAGTTATTCTTATTCTTGTTATTCTTAAACACACTGATGGGTACAGTCTCTGAGGAAATTATTAAGGGAAAACCATAGTTTAACATAAGCAAACTCACTTTTGATATTGATTAAAGGTTGTGCCTTATTTTTGACGATAAACAGTAAGAGTGTGCAGGCCAGAGTATCAGTTGATGCTAAGGACATTAAAATGGTGGACCAAAGAAATTTTGCAAAGGCATTGTGATGCAAAATTATTTGTTCTCTTTAAGACACTCAGTCCTGATCCAACTCCTCAGAGGTCACAAATGGACTAATAGCTGATCATAGTTCAATATTTTGGGGGGCCAGTTAGAGATTAAAAGGAAGGCCAATGTCACCCCTAGACACCCTTGGACCTGCCCCTGCGTAAAAGTCCAAGTCAGTACAAATGAAAGTAGCTAGCAGTGACATTTCAGATGGGAACCCTCAATAAACAAACAAAATATTATACTTCGATTTTGATTAAACTTTTCATGGAGGATCTGGATTGACCATTAAACAAACTTTACCCAAAGGTGGTCCAAATCAGACTCAGTTCTTATATAAAGTTATACCCAATCATGACTCAGGGTTTTGGTGTGGCACCTGATACAGCCCAGACAGCCCAAAATCAGATGATTAACCGTTAGTTACAATCAACTATGGAAAAGAAGAAGAGAGAGAGAAACATCAGTTACTAAGTAGCGGCAAAATACTCCACAGACACACAGATAAACAACATTTTTAACCAAAGTTGCATCACAAATATAAAAGAGGTGGCACATTTCAATGCTTGAGCTCATCGTCTTCATACGCACACAGTTACTTCAGCTGTATCAGCTTGAACTTGGATAAGCTGAGGGCCTAAAGTGGTCTGTCGGAAGAAAGAGAGACATGATGCAGCTGCAGAGTGTGTTTTTGTCGAGAGTGTTTTTGTGTGTTCTGCTACAGCTTGGCACTCTTAACACTGCTGCCATACTTTGGAACTAATTTGTGGCCTTGTGATCAGGCGCACGGATAAAAAAAGTGTGTATGAGTGTGTGTGTGGAGGGCAGTAGGTTAGTATAGGACAGTGCTAGGTTTCAGAGTCAAAGGTCTGGACTGTGTCACAATGATTGAAGCTACAGTTTATAAACAGAGGGACACTGCTCGGTTTCTCTCACACAGTGGAAACCCATGAATGTGTAACAGTCCAGAGCTCCCAGCTAACTCCCTACTAAATCCTCCACAGCAGCCCCCATCCTCCCCTCCTCTTCACCCAGTTTTTCCTCCCCTCCACCGTCCCCTCTGCTCTCTGTTGTCGGACGTCTGGTCGGGTCTGTCCAGCCAAAACAAATAGAGTTAGAAGAGTTCAGCAAAAACAAGCAGGATTCAGCCACACTTAATCATGTTTACACACGGATACCAAGAAGCCATTGATTCTAAATAAATATGGACAACACACCTCCTCTTATTGAGCCTGGCTGGGCCATCCAGTTGCGTGAATCACTTGCCGGCAAGTGATTCACGCAACTGGATGGCCCAGCCAGGCTACCTCTTACTGTCATTAAGTGAAGCCAAAACACCATTTCGATAGGTGCTGACATATTGTGCAGGCAGAGAATTTTTCAGCCAGAGCATGTGCAGGAGCTCTCTTGCTGGTTAAGTCAGGATATTGACATTATCATGCTAACCAAGGTACATACAACCCATGATCTAATTCACAGGAATAAGTCTGTACATGATACTCTGAAGACCCACTCTAAGGAAAATCATGTTTTTCTTGTCGTCTACATGTTCATATGGCATTTTTCTGATGCTGGGGAACATTTCATGAGAAAACTAAGTTAAAAAAAAAAAAAAAAGCTTCTGTGAGCAATTTTAGGTTTTGGTCCTGACGACTACCCTCTTAATACAGTTTCAGGCTTTAAACATGAAATTATTACAGTCATCAGTCTTCTCCCTGATGTTCTTGTTTGCTATTCTATATCATAATAATACGTCATCATGAGTTTCAAACTGTTTCACTAACTCAAAAAAGTCCGCACAGGAGCTTCAAGTAGACTCTTTTTTAATTGCCACAAAAAAAGATCTCTTTTATAATATCATATATACCCAGTAACTTCATCAAATCACTAATATGCATGTCAGTTTATATAGCTTTGTGAAATGGCAGTGACCTGCTTGTTTTTAATTAAAAAGGGCTTGTAAATGGACAAAACAGTTCAACTCTTGAGGTTGTTTCAGAGAAAATTTTGGATGAATGCACAAGAGAAGTGTCCTTCTCTGTTCTGTGCTTTTAAGACAAATCATACCTGTTGGTAAAAGTAGTATTTTCAAGTCAAAAACAAGGTTACAAATTGCATCTTTGACTTCAATTTTCATATACTTGGAGGGATTACTAGAGTTGTTTGATGAGCGATAAAGTCAAAACTGAAGCCCGTGAAATAGACATTGACATTTGAGATTCCAGTCTGTTTTAGAAATAGAAAATCTAAAATTTGAATCGGAGTTTAATAGATAATACTTGTGTTATGAGTTTGTTTTGGGGTGTTACATTTAAGGCATTTTAAGGCCTCTCATAGAGATTCAAAAGGTGACTTCCTGTCAGAATTATAATTTCACTCACCTAATTAGCTGTGCAATACAAAACCATCAGTAATATTATCCACACCTGATCAATCAGGCTGTTGTAAACATGACAGTCGATGATGGAAAGAGATGATAAACAGTGCTGTGCTCTCATTGGCTGGATCAGGTTCTCCGCTTTGATCTTCTTCCTCCTCATCACTCAGAGTGAGACAGGTGTGTGTGTGTGTGTGTGTGTGTGTGTGTGTGTGTGTGTGTGTGTGTGTGTGTGTGTGTGTGTGTGTGTGTTTATATCTGTTGAAATCTTTGCAATATGCCAGGAAAAAGGTGAGGAGATACTTCAGATGCTACAGAGTTGGACAGTTGTGTTTATTGTTAACTGCATTGTGTATTTACTGCTGCTTCTCTGATGTTTGAAGCTCTGAACACTGAGTTTAATCTGGTTTTCTTCTTCTTTGCAGATGTAATGATCTCATAACATCATATCTGTGCTGTCTCAGTGGTCTGGTTAGCTCATAGATCCACACACTGGTTATCTTTAACTTTCTCTGGTATTCAGTGGTAATTACTGGAGCTCTCAGTGCAGAAAGACAGAGTTTTATCAGCCCTCAGGAAGAGAGATAGGAACAGTCCCTAAAGGCACCACACAATCAGGCTTTTGAAAAACTAACCCAAACTCCGCACAGTGAGTAGTGTTTGTGTGTGTGTGTATTTGCATTTATGCATTTGCATGTTTCTTTGGAGGCGGTTGTTCATCCGCTCTTGTCTACATGAACAAAGTCCAGGACAGCAGAGTGATATACCCACATAACCTGCTGTATATGCACTGCAAAAACTCAAGAGCTCCTATTTCATCGTTAGTCAAAATTTCTCATGATACTCAATATAAGCCATATAAATAAGGACGTAATTGATTGTTATTTTTAGAAATGGCTCCAAATCTAGAAAAACGGCCTTGATAAGATAGCCTGCAGTATTGGCAGCTCTTTTTCCTCTGCAGAGTCAAGTAAGGTCTGATTTTCAGGCATTTGTTTCTTCTACTGTATCTATACACTGTTAGATCTGGACCTGCCAAGTCAGCGCGGGTTAAATTAAAGCTTCTGTGAGGAATTTAAAGGGTGCATTTATACCAGGACTGTTTGGATTGTTCTAAAAGGACCATGGTTCCCTACTCCTTTGGTCCAGGTGGTATCAACGCACAAACAAACAAAGATCTGGATCAAACAAATGGACCATGGTCTTCTTGAAAATGCAGCACTTGGTCCCCTTCCAAACAAACCATGGCCTGGTCTGGAGCAGGTGTGAACACAGTGCTGATGCAGCTAGACTTTTTATATGTCAATATAAACCAATAACACATTTACACTGTAATAAAGCCGGGAAATTATGCCCAGCCGGAGGTTGCAGCAGATGGAGAACAGCCGGTCAAAACACCGGATTGTCCGTAAAACTGGACGAATGGCAGAGGGTTTGTGATCTAATACAACAGTCGGGTGATAAAATATTAAATGGGACGTTATGAGACAATGAAGATTGTGTCCCAAATGAGCGGATGACAGACAGTATTTTTCCCTCATAATTTTCCCTCTTTTTTTTTTTTTTAACCATTTGGTTCACTGAGCAAAAGTCCCGTGTAAATGCTAACTGGACCAAATGCAAAATGCAATGTAAACAATTGGTCCCTGGTCTGGACCTTCTGAGCGGACTTTGGGTGAGAAAGGCTCCTAAGTTAATTTTGGTGCCTCCTGTGGACAAACTTGCACTTTCTATTACTCAGCTGTTTTTAGGTTGTATATGTTGGGTTTATCCTACTGCCTTTTAATCAAATATAGTCAGCCAATAATCAGCCTTGGCCGATCATTATTGTCGATATTTGGCCCATTATTTGAAACAGTTTTTTTATTTGACTGATCTGATAGACTTAATTAATGAAAACTCCGGAGACTGACCTCTCATGGGGAGTTTTTTTGCCATGTTTAATCAGTTTATTTAGCACATGTCAGTAGCAGTGCTGCAGGCACTAAAAAAGCAAAATCAGAATCGTTTAGTACATCTTAATTTAGATGATATTTTTTGCACCCAGTTTTAAAAGTAGCTAGAAAATCTGAACAAGATCTGTATTTAGATATTTTGATAGAAATTAAACAAACTATCTGACTAATAATAGAGCTTTTTTTTTTTTCACAGTGCAACATCCAGACTGTTGATGTCCATGGAGGTGTTGATTGCTGCGAACGCAAGACAACCTTCCTGGGTGAAATCATTACCCATAACCCTCTCCTCCCCTGCAGCCAACATCCCCCTCCAGGTCCCACAGGGAGCCGTTGCCCCTGCCAGGCTCAGGATGGAGGCTCCTCCTGGGCTACACCGCTGATAGCCCCCTCCTTTGAGAGTGAGTCTGATGTACAGGGAGGGAACTTGTACAAACATTGCATATTTGACTTATGTGTGCAATCTCTTTCACACACTAACATTGTGCACACCCAGGGAAAGCCAGGCATAAAATATACAACAACAAATCTCCTACACTCTGGTAATGTAAACATGAGGAGACATGGGTTTGTATGACGACAGTAGAAGGAGAAGGAGGAAAACTTTAGGGGTTTAAAATGGAGCTGTGAACGACTTTTAATTTGGCGCTAAACTGACTGGGAGCATGCTTGTTGTGTGTCTGTGTTTTTAAGAGAGAGAGAGAGAGAGGCCAAGATTAAAGTAGTTGACCTCTACAGCGCCTTCTCCCATTGCAAATTCAGCCTAATCTGTGTTTGCCCGGTTGTGTGTGTGTATCAGTTCTCCCAGGAGACACTGGCATAAAGCTACCGGACACTAACAGGAGATGACTAAGAGGTGAGATGTGAGTCGTGATAAAAAGTGCACTCCTGACACCTACACACACACACACACACACACACACACACACACACACACACACACACGAAACCTCAAGAGATCCTTAAGATCCTCGGAGCTCCAGGTCCCCGGGCAGGAAGTAGACAAGTGTGTGTGTTTGTGTGTGTGAGCTCATTAGTGTGTGCATGAATTTGTTTGTGAGTGTAACCTTAGCTCTAGTGCGGCTAACAGACAGGTCCACTTAGTAGCGGAGGACAGACACAACAGCATCTTACCTTTATGCTGTGATCACAAACAGATGTCCTCTGAGCTGTCTGCTTAACGTTAGCATTTTATTATCTCAGGCTCTTGCATCATCTTACATTTTACTGCTATGACCCCCACAGCAGAGAGTACTGAGAACACTTATCTCAGACATATCTGTACAACACTGCTGTCACATCAGCAGATATTTTAGACTATGAGCCAGATTTCAAGTTTCACTGCTTCCTTCTGAGCGTTTAAGAGATCACAGGACTTCAAACAGTGGCTACAGTGAACTAAAAATGAAATGAAAGTTCCCTTAAAATAAGTCACAGCTCTTCCCTGCAACCGCCTGAACTTCTGATTGTAAGATGTCACTTGAGAATTTATTTTGACTATCAAATGAGAAGGAATTTGAATAAATTGCTGCTCCTGAAGAGGTGATGACTTCCATTTGAGGGATTAAAACATAACCTTGTCTAACACTTGGGCCTCTTTGCTAGACAGTTTGACCAACACATTCAATCACTGAGTGTGATGATGTGTTGATGTTTAGCTGCAGCACAAATCCTCGAAATGCCTGAGCACCAATACAATACATACAAGGGCGCTATTCAAATGCAAGGAATTAAAATTCATATTTCATGGTTTCATTGTGCCTAATGCCAAATTTTGCCATTTACAGGGTTCAAAAATGACCAGACCCCTCTAATCAAAGTCATTTAAAGAGCTTGGAAATGCATCAAAATTGACTGGTATCTTTATAATGAGTTCACACCAAACAAGAACAGACCTCCTCACTCACCTTTTTCTATTCTTCTTTCTCCATTGTTGACACACACCTTCAGGGAATCTCCATGCTGACTGGTTTTTCTGGCATAAGCTGATCTTTTATTCACACAAACTGAGGTTAACATTACAAAACTTTCTCAGTTTGTGCGATGAGTAGAAAGTGTGACTACTTTTCAATAAATTTACTCAATACATTTTCCATAAAGTCCTGTAATTGTACTGTCAAACTGACCTGGATTTTGGTCATTAGAGTCAATGGTTGTTGATTTTTTTAAGCAATAGGAAAACAGTTGTCTGCCTCTTTCAGGACTTTGAAAAGTATAAAGTATTCAAGCAATGTGATCCATCACCTCAGACCCAGATTCAACAGGTGACATCCTGCCCACAGTGGAAGTTTAAATGTGAAACATCCAAAAGTGTTGACGGCAGCACTGGTCAATACAAACATGCTGACTCCTGAGTCTTTCTCTGCACCCTGAAACGTTTTCTTCAAACTGGAAAAAAAAGCTCCGATTGGTTTGAAACTCTCTGATGTTCATGTATACGTCTCCTGTCCTGTACTCTGTATCTTAGCAGTTCCTGCTAAAAAAGTGAAGTGAAGCTTTACAATCTGCTAACCTCCACAATAATCACTTCCAGTTTTATGGTCTTAATGATGAAACACAAACTACACAACTGATACACTGACCTTGAAATGTACTCTCAAGAATTCATATTTCCTAAGAAGTGCTGTCTTCCACAAACACACACTTCACACATGTGTTTACAATTCCTTTTTTTTTTTTTGCTCATTCTCTTACACTCAGAGCAGGTTCAGCAGCTGCATCAGCTGTTGACCAGCTGTTTGTTTTGTATTTACTATTTGGCTGGTCCATTCAACAGCAGGGAAACAGCATTTCTGATTGCCACATGTCATAAAATGCAGGAAAGATGAGGAAGAAGTAGCAGACTGCTTGTACACTAGCCAAAGCAGCCTTCTGAGTGGTGATTAACAACTTTAAAATCTGATGATCAAGATTTAGTGTGAATCCAAAAACAGTGTCAAAACTTGCCCCTCTTTTGGTTTCTTACTAATTCAGTATTTAAATTTTTGAACAGTTCTTTTAATTGTTTTCATTCAGTCCTGTCACTTAATGTTCTGATATAAGAGATCTGTGTCACAGTCAGAGCACACATACAGCCTAATTCAAACCTTAAGAATAAAGGTGCGCGTCTGAAGGTGTGTGGCCTTTTCAGTTACTGATGATACTGATGACAAGTTTCCTGCTTTTTCTGCACCGTTTCTTCTTCTTCTTTGGTTCTTGAGTAAAAAAAAAACATAGAGGACAGATCTATCAGCAGAGCGGTGGTCCTTATCTATCTCTTTCCCCGGATGCTAATTAAAGATAATAAACTGTGCAGATCATTTCTCTGCTGCCCCAAACTCACCGTCACCTCTGCTCCTTTTGCACCACACATGCACACACAGGGCCAGATGGGCTCACACACACACACATGCTCACACACTCTCTGAACACAAGGTTGCTGGCTTTCCCTGAGGCAGCAGGTGAGTATAAACTGAAAAGCAGTGAGATAGTCGCTCAGGCAACAGTGAAAAGTGAAAAGCTCGTTTAAATAAGCACTGAATGATAAAAATAGTGTCAGGGGGGCTTTTAAATACACATATGGCTTCATCTTTCAAACACACGTCTGCACACACATGCATAAACAAGGACACACACAGACACACACAGATTAATTCCTCTGTATGTCTAAGTTTAAAGCCCTCGTTTATCTTAACTCCACGCCTTAAACACAGGTGTTTGGAGCGCTTACACAGACTCTGACGCCAGATAAAATGAAATCATGTAACTTTCTTCAAGTCCTCTTTTTCTCTCCTGATTGTTTCCCATGCACTGAAAATTCCCCTCCACTTCACTTTTCACAAACACACTCGGCTAAAAGTTTATCTTTTTTCCCCCCTCGGTCGATACGCAGATATTTATTCAGCTCAGAGACAGAAAGTCTCATGAGTAGATTTTTATTGAGCAAGAAGATAAAAAGGCCGGTTCTGCTCTGTGTCCATTAGGGTCTAAACGGACAGAAGAGCGTCTGATGAAATGGAATAAACTGTTGTGGTTATCTGCTCTGGCTGCTGCAGTGAAGGAGAGGTGGAGGGAAGGAGAGACACAAAGGCAAACCAATCACACACACACACACACACGCACACATCTCCCCCCTTTGGTATTGCCCAGGTCTGTATTTATTCCTAACCATAACAGAGCGTGAAGATAATGGCTGATGGGACCGTCGTAAAAATAACCTGGCACACGTCTGTTTGGATTAACCTCGTCTCCCCCTTTCTCCCTCTGCCCCTGTCCCTCCATCATGTTTTATTGTGGTCTTCTATCTATCTATCCATCTATCTAATCAATCTATCTATGAAGTTGAAGAGTGCAAAAATATCCATGAATGACTCAATCTTGCCCTTTAAGTAACATGTTGGGTATTTATTTTGGAGGAGTCTGAACTGTCTTATCAGCAGAAAAAAAGCAGCAGGGGCTTTTATTTTCCCTCCAAACCAGCTTCTTTGTTTGTATAAGACATGAAAAACACTTGTCCAAATATGTAAAAATGTGAATCTGAAGGACAAAGAAACAGCATATATCATCACAACAACTTCCCATCTGGGAGGTTTGACCTCAAACCACACAAACACAGTTTAAATTGTTTACCTGTCATATGAATTACAGCCTATGACGAGAGTTTGTGTTTTCTTTGCAGTTTTTGTGAAGGATAAACTTTTCTCGGATATTTTAATTTCTGCAGAAAAACAATTAAGTATGTGTAACAGAGTTTTAAATGCTCTTGCTCAAGTGTCAAACATGTGCTCTAGGGCGCCCTCTGTCCTGCTGTCCTTTTGTACTGTGCTGCATAAACTGGCATAATGCTTAACTGTACGACAGACCAGTACTTCTTCGGTTCCTGTTCAGAGGATAAATCATAGTATAAGCAGAAAAACAGGCCTTCAAACTGCAGTATTTCAAGATGCCAGCAGAAGGTGACACCACAGGTTGTTTTAGAAAAAAAGAAAAAAAAAAAAAAAAGACATGAAATTTAAAAAGACCCTGAAGGAGACACGTCCTACCTCCATAGGCACAAGCCAGGTTGGAAGTTGGACTTCAGGGATGTAAAAAGGGCTAAATTAATGAACCCTTAAGGGGATATTCTGGCGTAAAATAAGGTTAAGGTCAAACACACACACCGAGCTAGACCCCCCCCCCCAACTGCTTGCCTCTCTGGTTATACCAACTTTAGTAATGACCGCATGATAGCAATACACAGCAGTCCATATCTCCAATAGACTCAACCAAAAAGCCACTCTATAGCCTCAAATAATGCTCAGAACAGCACCCAACTTCATCAACAGTACATGTATGGTCCCAGCAATAGTACTAGCCATCAAACATCTTTTTAGCTTTGCCTGTTTTCTTTTTAGCAAAGAGACCAAACACAACTCACCCACCTTCCTCCAGCAGCCATTTGTTTGTGGGGGAGCCCTGACAAGTTGCAGCGGATAATTTCCATAAAGTAATCATCATCATAATAATTATTTTGCACTGCAGACACGGTAGTTCTTTTGCCTTAGCATCTCAGTCTGATTGCATTTCCATGAAGTAATAATCATAAATGTTCTTCCTTGAGCTGTGAAACTCCGCTGCACTCGCTGATTGACTCGTCAGGGCTCCCCCACAAACAAGCAGCTGCTGTGTATTGCTAACATGCGGTCATTGCTGAAGTTGGTATAACTAGAGAAGCAAGCAGTCGGCAGCATTTATCTCTGGAGGGGGTGTCTAACTCAGTGTTATGGTGTGTTTGACCCCAACTTAATCTTACGTTGGAATATCCCTTTCACTCAAATTGATCTAATGTTATTAAAATTAGTAATTATGAATAGGGATATAAGTGGGCCAAGTGTTTGCAACGAGGTTCATGCTATTAGTAATAAAGGCAAAGGCAAAATAGACACTTGTAGTCATGACGCCCTCAAGTGGCCAAAATAGTATCCATGCTGTAAATTTCCACTTTCTGTCTAATAAAAGTATTTCTGAGGGAGTTTTTCCGTCAATAAAAAGTATCCTCTCTCTTTGCTGCAGTGAATTTTAATAAACCACCCACTGCTGGAGTTGATTTGCTGAGAAGAACATTTCCCCATTTGAAACCTTTGTTTTACCCACGATCCCCCTTTCCTGTGAGTCATGTTCAATAAAAGCGGAAACAATAACAGTAAAAACCCACAACAAGACAGCTGATAACTTCAGCAAACCCTCTGAACTCTAGAGGAGGACATTGTGGGCCTTTAAAACTCTGATCCATGTGTCTGATGAGAATGGGAGGTTGATATTTTATATCTCTGTGGAGGACGGGGATACAATATATCTGACACAGCTTTATTGGCTTAAACTTTAATGACTTCCTGCACAGAGTGAGGCTGAAGGAGACAGGGGGACTCACTCGCTGAGAACCAGGATCTTACTTTTAGCCTTTTTTCACTTTCTTGGTGTTTTTAAACAATTTCTGCCATCTTTACCCTCATTTCTGATGTCTGCTCTTCATACCAGAGCTGCCTCATCCCTAACTCTTTCTATCTGCTGCCTTAATCATCATTTGGAGAGACTGTAAAGTAAATTCCTCTTCAACATGATAAGTATATGACCTTGTCTGTGTATTCCTCAGTGTACTTCTCTCTCTCTTTGGATGGCTAAGATGGGGTTAGTAATGAGCAAATGTTCTGATGATGAAGCCTTTTTCCAAGAATCTTTTCTCTCAAACGCCCGTGGCCTTTGGATGACTCCCCAAGGAGACCATTAATTTAGATATCAGTGTGTGCGTGTGTGGGATTGGTGTGCGCACACATGCAAAGGTTTGCATCTGAGTGGGAGATTTTTGTTGCTTTCTTTTATCACAGATAAAATAGGAGCATAAGCTGATCAGTCGGAAAGTGTTTAGACGTCTGAAAATGTGTAACAAAGCCGTAAGCTGAGCAAATAGTACTCCCAAAGGCTGAGACGCTGAAACACAACAACCCCCTTATCACATGTCCCTCCTTCCTATCATCATTCTGCACCTTCACCCCAACTCGCTCCCCAAACGCAACCCCAAAACATCCTTCTATGTCAGCACCCCCCACCCACCCACCCCAAAATCCATCCAAATTTGGGACTTAAAAGGCAAAAAGTTAAGGAGACTCTACTTACACACACTTATACCCATGGGAATGCTGGAGCAGCGAGCTGAAATACCAAACTGTATTCAGAATTATACATTCACAACACATTTTAAAAGCTGTGTGTCACTTCTGAATGCAAACATTCAACTTCATCTCATAAGGTAGGAAATCAAATTTATAGACCCTCCTATATTCAATATGTTAAACATGCATGTAGTTATTCCCTTGAGCTTTCAGAGCCATGTAGCCGGACATCACCCTCTTCCAGCGGTTTGTTTTCAGAGCCCGCAGTTTTCCAGCGCTGGAGGAAGAAACCACTTCACAAAGCTTATAGCAACTCCTTCTCTAGACAAACAGTGGATGTCTGTGTGTCTGAGGTAATGACAAAATGGTCGGTGGGGCCCAAGTTCTGAGGCAGAAATTTATTGTTTGTTCATGTCTGTCAGTGAGGAGCCAGGAGAAGAGGTTTCACTTTAAGTGTTCCTCATTTTGCTGCAGAGGAGTTTGTTTTATGCTGCTTTTAATACATTTTTGCATAAAGATAAAGTAATGGGTTTTAATTATTGGCAAGTTTCTTTCTTTAAGTTTGTAAGCCCAGTATTGATGTGTACTTAATTTTGTGGGGTTAAAAGGGGTTGATAGTTTCTCCCTCATAAATTGAGTTGTATCCATAGTAACGATTACTTGCACCAACAGGCAAGAATCAAATTACAGTGACATCAAGTTAACTCGACTTCTTTTGGAGGATGGTGTGAATTGTACCCATGGCAATGGTGTGCTGTCAAAAAATAGCGTACCGTTGTATTGCCAAGGGATGCTGACCAATCAGAATCAAGGATTCATGCTGCGTTCCATCCGGAAGTCGGATGTCAAAGCTGGGAATGACGTTACACCCGAGTTGACGGCGTTCCAGTTAACAAGTCCAAAAACCAAGCTGTTAGCCATTGTTGGTTGTTGTTCACAATAGTTTGCTGTCGTTAGCGGTTGTCAGGTGTTGTTGACAGTTGTTGGCTGTTGTTAGCCATTGTTAGCTAAACCAGTTTCAAACAACACATAACACAGATATTATACTCTTACAAAGACTATAGCACCATGATCACAGTTAGATGTTGGGAAGTACAACATACACCACTTGTTTATTTCACAAAAACAAAACAGAAGTGCTCATAAATAATACATTACGAGAGCTTTCACTGTTACTCTCTACTGTTGATTTACTGCGCAGCCATCTTGGATTATGACGTTGTTGTCAAGTCCGGGTTGGTGAGGATTGTCCGACTTTCCGAGTCAGAAATCCGACTTCAGGGGAGCGTTCCAGTTGAATTTAAGACTCGGAGCTTGGAAATCCCAACTTCTGAGTACAACTGAAATGTGCCATTAGAAATATAGCAGTGTAATAGTTGATAAACAAGCTCTGTAAATGTTTTTGTAAAAATGGCATTTAAATATTCTTCAAGTTTATAGATTCTTTTCCTGTAATTGATCCCACTGAAGCTTCAGGTCAATGCAAAACATTTTAATGTCCATTTTTGATGTTGAGTAAAGACAGACCACAAAAACCACAACTAAAACAAATTTGATAAGAATCTCAACATTTTTATTACGCAGTATTATTTTCCAACATTCTACTAATTTTTCTATCTTATTATCATTGGACCAGATTCTTCATCATGACCTCAGCACTCTTTGTGAAGAGCAGGTGTTTTCTCTGCTGACCGGAGTTGCAGTAGATAATCTTTATCACAGTGTCATCATTTCAAAAACTAGTCTAAACACAGCTTAGCAGGGAACTCCACCACATTAGTGCAGGTGTGTTAATGTTAGCTCGGTAAATCTGGCTCCATGAGTGTTGGAGAGTGATGGTGTCTTTCTGTCTGATCTCGAGAGATAACATTTCACTTCTCATTCTCTTTCTAACATGACTGAATATTCAAAAGCTTTCCAAAAAGATCAGCTCAGTTGTGGTTTTGACTCCTTATTGCAAAGTGTGGGGGCTGTTTAACTCATTAGATGATCATAGTCAGGGCAACTTCTTTCTTTGTTGAATACCAAGAATTAAGACGAGAATTTTAAGTATATTAAGAAGAAGAAGAACTCTTGATCCCTGGAAGTAAATTCAATAATAACAAATGGGCAGACATAATCCACCATTGCTTCTTACCAAATTTTGGATTACTTGTTTTTAAGAATTATGCAACTCTATACGTGAGTGACCATGTAAGCACAGGAGGCCGGTGTGTGAGCTGTGCCCCTGAAGCCTGGCTGACTGGTCCCAGTAAGATTGCGGCTGATATAAACAGGCTTGGTAGTTCCCACGTCTCTGTTTACATATGTAGACCCCAGAGCAGCTACACCAGAGCACTGGATTCCCTCTGCACGGTAACACACTCACTATCTATCCCTGTCACATACAGATACTCTTGTTAAAAGATGTACACAGATAGCTCATGAACATAAAAGTTCCAAATGCATATCAAATACAACCTTTTGGCATGTAGATATTGTTTTTCCTTCTGTGTTGGCAATTGTCAATGACGCCTGTTGTGGAAACTGTGAAGGTTTAGAAACCGGACACAGAGTTCCCACAAACCCATCAAACCCTCACTGGACCTGGTTTTACAACACCACTGCAAATACTCTCAAAAGCCTGAACTTCACTCTCAGTCCTCAGAAATGAGCCTGTGATGTACGCCCAACATAAACAGAACACTGGGGTCCTGACAAACACGCCCCATTTACAGGCAACAGTGAGGTCACCCCTGCAGAACATCTTTGCTGAGGCTCATCTGCTGACACGAACAAGTCAGGTTTTTAAAAGAAACGGCATCTTGTCATCAATGTTTTTAGAAAGCTGAAGGCAAAAGGACATTTTGGTTTTAGTGTCTGTGAGTCTTCTTGTCTTCTTTTTGTGGGTTTGGAAAAAAATGTCTTGACCTTTCTGTTCTGAGAAGAATCCCAAACTCTCCAGTTCATCCAGAGGTCAGGATGAAAACACACCTCTAGGAGTCTGAAGGGAAAGTATAGAAATGCAGGCAAAGCTTGATGTGGATCATTTTGTCCTTCCTAGTAACAACAATTTGATATTAGAATTTATCTCAGATTTATGCTTGATTGTAGTAATGTCATTAAAATTTTAAAGGGAGCCCTTATGCAATTAAAGCTCCTACCAGGACCCTAAGGTATTTGTTGATTTTGGCGCCCCCTTGTGCACAAAGCTGCACTTCTTAACAGTCTGGTGAATCTGTGTAAGCTTGTCTTTCAACAAAATGACTCTCTGCTTTCATCTATGGAGCTTTTCCATTTGGATTCACAGAGGAGCTTACCTCCATAGACTGATGTTATCTACTACTCCTACGGATGACAAGCTCACACATGTTCAGAGCAGCTTAGTTGTGCATCTCAATGCTAAACACTGTTTCATATTAACCTTAACTTCTGGAACAGTTAAAGTACCAATGGCTCTAATCTATGATAGGGTTGTAAAGCATTACATCATGATTACTGCGGCGTCTATTTGACATCATGGCCAGCCTTCTGAAACCCCCCCACGCACCTCGTCCAACTGGGGAGGGTTCTCACTGTGAGGATGTAAATGTGAACAGTACAGTCAGGTATATTTCTGGGTGTGAGGCCCTGAAATTTTCTTCTGAAATTGACTGGAGTACATGTCTGAAAAAGTCTTCTGTGAGATTCTTTAATCTCTAGCATGGACCGACTCAAGAGAGGCCATAGTTGCAGCATGCAACTAGTCTTCACCTGACACCAACCCCCCTGGCAGAGGTTTTGGCCCTGACGATACCATACAATACCTTGTGATACAATACGATACCATACAATACCATTTGTTACATATAATACCATACAGTACCAGACAATACCATTCGTTTCATACAATACCATATAGTTCCATACAATATCATTCGCTACATGCAATACCATTCGTTACATACAATACCATTCGTTACATACAATACCATTCGTTACATACAATACCATACACTACCATACAGTACCATTCATCACATTCAATACCATTTGATACATACAATACCATTTGTTACCATACAATATCGTGAGATACCATACAATGTACATTATTGTGCTCGGGGTAATTCATCTTGGACCCAAGTGCTGCACATGCTTAACTGCATCCACAACAGTACCTGCACCTATATATAGAAATCTCATTGGCTTTAGTGAGTCATAAAGAGGCAGAAGTGTTTCATTAGTCTGTGCCATAACCGGAAAAAAGAAAACAAAAACAAAAACAAACAAAAAAAACTCCTTGCTGGAGCTTAACTCAAAATTCAGATAAAAGCTACTTTTTTTCTGTACATGCATAGGCATCTGAAGTCAAACAAATAATTCCTTTTCCCTTTCTTTGAGTCACTCTCTCTTTTTGACACAAAGTCACACACATAGATTCACTCACACACACACACACACACACACACACACACACACACACACACACACACACATGCTGAATAGTTACAGTGATGGACAGTCTATTTATTCTCAGACATATCTGCATCTATTAAACCCTAAGTGCTCACATCTGTGTGTTTACACACTCATCTTATGACCTAATGAGAATTAGAGCATTGTTCCCCTGGGAAGACACTGCCCGGTGATGAGTCGACCAATAAACTGTAAACACACTCCTGCACCCTGCGTCAACATCTCAAAACACACACAAACACACACCATAGATGTTCATGGTTGGACTTCCTTAACCAGCACTAAATTTGAACCTTTATGGTAAACACCATTGGATGTTTCACTGAACAGGGCTCTTATGCAGGATGGATGTGAATCACAGGGCTATTTCAGTGGGGAGAAGCTCAGGAGGGTTAAAGAGAGAGAGAAGAGACAACTTAGTTACCAAGGAGAAGAACAATAACAACAAGTCTGAATCATAAAGAAGATATTTTTTGCTGTTTTATTGGACAAAATCCAAGCGAGGGAAGTGTCTGCTGAAGTCTGAGCAAAAGAGCCGGGTTACAGGTCACAATGCACAATGTGCACAAACAAGCAATATATTATGGATGTCAACCTGCACTGAGAAGTGTGTGCATACACAATCACACACATTTCAACCTGTGTTTAGCTAAAGCTGCCTTATCACATCAAGATGATAGCTTTATACAAACGTGTTCAACTTTCATGCAGTTCTGTGCACCATGTGGGGTGACTCAATGATCCCAAGTAGGCGTAACATCCAAGAGAAACTTCATAAATTCATGAGCGATCCAATTTAAGGTCACCATCAGTGCACAGGGGGACAGTGCACAAGACTCTGCAGACAGCCTCTATTTACCAGATTCATTCATGAGCGGCTGCAAATTTTCTCATGAATAACAGAAACATTCCGCTAAACTTTACTCCTTCTCTTCTTTTTGTAGCTTCTTCAGATTTCCCTGAGGAGCATTTACAGGCCAGATGTTATCATTTCCCTCAGAGATGCTCTAATCCAAGTGGCTTAAATGTCAATAAACTATGAACATGACTAAAAAGATACATAGGGGAGACCGGGGCTTGTTGTCACATGGGTAAGTTGTCACATTGCAATTATCTTTGCCACCAGAGGGCGCAACTAAAAAGCGGAGTACTACTTTTCTTCCCTTACATAGTCAGGGGTTGTGTCTTGTCTGAGAGGAGAAGAGCACATTGTGAGCTGAGACCTATTTGGTACGACCCAAAGAAAAAAATGTAACTTTATATATTTTAAAATAAGCTTCTTCCAGATGAAAATCCTAGCAGTGATACACGTGAACTTGTTTGAGGAGAGATTAAGGCACCCTGTCATAGCTCAGTCATTGTTCTGTTTTAAGCTAACTTTAAGCTAAAGCTAGAATTAGCAAACATGGTTAGTTTGGGGCAGCATGTCTCAGTCATTTTGGGGTTAGTTGTCACATGTATAAATGGGATTAAAATTAACACAGAGTCTGCTTATCAGCAGTTGTCATATTGAAATTTTGACTTTATTTTTACAGAGAAAAGACTGGTTTAAAGGAGAGGAGAAAGCGAGAAGACATGATCAGGAATTACAAAAGAAAAACAGAACGTGACAGTGTAGTGTCTGACGTGATGCTGAGGGCAGTCAGGCAGATAACCCTAGCTAATGCATCAATCTGAAGTACAATAAAGGACTTTGATATCAACTACCATACCTTGGCTCAGTACTGCAAAACATTCACCCCAGTCGAAACACAGAGACAGAAAGGTCTCCAAACTCCAGAGCATGTTGCATAGTATTTTATGTTAACATTTGTTCAGTGGCTATGTTCAATGACTAGCTCAATGACAAACATTTGCTGTACCTGACTTTGGTATTCACTTCCAAGTAAAAAAACGAGAACAACAATAATTTTGTCCTTGTTTTATTAGCTGCAAAATCAGCTGTGACATTTTACCCCATATAGTGTGACAATTTACCCCATGGTGGGCCAACATGTCACATGTTCACACTCTCTATTTGATTGCTTATAACTCTGCACTGACACAAGATATAGAAATGTCATGAACATGAAATATATACCTAAGACTGTGGTCTTTCATCTAGTACAGATATGTGATGTGGCCTTCTGATTACAAGAAATATAACAGTGTAAAAAGTGTGACAACACTACTGCTGTCTGGAGATTAACCCAACCCTCTTAAACGTAGTATTGGCAGGAGACAATGATTAAAATTGGAGTTTTGGACACAGAGTTTTTTAACCCATTTAAACCGGGACAGCATGAACACATTTCAACCTTCCAAACCGGGAGCGCGGCTGAGCATTTCTACCCTTCAAGCCGGGAGCGCGGATTCGCCATTTTGTAACATCCTGTAATTTTTCAATCATTTCTGGAGTCGTGGCAAATCAAATAATCATACCCATCTGCCTCTGATAGGCTACTAAAGCTTAAGCGATCGGATTCATGCCCTGATCTTGCTACGTGCTACGTAAGGAAAGTAAACAATAACGGAGGCAGAGAGAAGCATCCAGCCCTAGCAGAGATGGTGATACTGTCCCTCTCCTTTTCCTGCTTTAGTGGCCAGTGGAGCCACAACTCCCAAAGCAGGACTTTGGCTGTAAGTAGTGTGAACAACCTCTTCAGATTGAGTGCTTTGACCCACACTATCGGCGTTTTCTGTGAGTATTGCATGACCATAGACTGTATATACTATGGACAACCTGGTTCCGCCTACTGCCTGTATACGGATTTGAAGCCAAAAAGCTATCGGTATTTCCGGGATTTTTCTTCAACCAGCGCTGTGCAGTAGCGTTGTGCGCATTCGGCTGCGCAGTCGCAGAGAGTCACTGTGATGACGCTCGGCTCAAACAGCGTATCCCCTGGGAGAGCTACTCAATCCCTGAACGCCCATAGGCTGTATCAGGTGTCAATCATAGCAAACATGAACCCCCTAGTAACTTTTAAAAACAGAGCTTCACAGAAAAAAGAGGACTTGAGCACAAACCAGTCTTACAATAACGACATGTCAACATCGCAAGCAGGGGGGAGAAAAAATGTATGTTCTGTGTAATAAATTTCTAAAGTTTGTCCACAGCCCCATAAGCTTTGCTGGCGGAGGCGGGATTTATGACCTATACTGCAGCCCATCAACAGAGGGTGCTGTTCTCGGAGTGGCTTCACCCCGCGAGGAGGCAGACAGTGTCCATTCTATACACAGTCTATGTGCATGGCTTTGGGTGAGCACAGAGATGAACACACTGTCAGCCACGTATTCATTTATTTATTTTCGCTGCGAGGCGACTCAGTGCTAGCCTGGCTGGGCCAGCCTGTTGCGTGAATCACTTGCCGGTGTTATGCCATAGAATGCACCCCTGCCGTAGAATGTACCCCCTCCAATCCACTCATTCGCTTCTTAAAGTGGAAGAAAATGATCTCATATTTAAAAAAAAAAAAAACACAAATATCGGATCATGACAACATGTCAAATGGAGCAGCAAACTTTCGTTCTGTTTTTATATCTCAGAAATTCACACATAGAGGTGTACAGTAAGCTGTCATGGTAGAGATCATTATATATTCAGGACAGCAAATATTCCCAATCAGAGGGCTATTGTTTTCGGCTAATCATTATAGGCATACGCTTTTGAATCCGTCCAATGGTAAGGAAAACTTGAATTATTTCGCCTTGTTATGTACTTTCAACCGCGCTTCCGTCAGGGGGTGCATTCTACGGCAGGGGTGCATTCTTCGGCACACTGTGTCTTCCCAGCAAGCCCAGCCAGGCTAACACGGTGCAATCCATCACCACTTTTTTAGAATTTAGAGCTGCTTTTGTACTTTATTTTTTATATTTACATTTGTATTAAATGGAAACTTTATCATGACTGCCACTTGTTTTAAAGAAAACATAGAGTTTGTTATTCTCCAGTGAAGAGCCTTTACTTTTATTTATACAGCTGCTTGTTTTTAATTTGAGTTTGTTTGTTGAAGGTTTTCAATTATCTGTTAAAGGTTCGGACAAATAAGAGATAGATATCTAAAAAGCCACATGTGTAATCTCTAAAATACTTTTTGAATTTTTTTTTTTTGCTACAGAGGCCGAGATATCAGCTTTTTTGTAAACCTCAACACTTCAGAAAACCTTATGATCTGGGGGCCCCCTCCCAAAATTGCCCTCGGGATTTCAGAGGCGCGTCTCAGACAGGGTTCAGGTCTTAATGGGTTAATATAGCTATAACTAGACCAACTTTAAGATGTATGTTTTGTTGCAAAAGGGGCTCAAGAAAGTGTAAACATGTAACCATCAAATTGTGCTGTCAGTGAAAGTGAGTGTAGAATGTTCGAATGTCTTAGAATGTGGCCTCATTAAGACCTCACAATAGAGCAAGGACATTCTAAAGCAGAACTGACTTGCCTTCATGTACAAAAGCAGTCTTCATTTCAGTGAATATTCAGGAGAGCAGCAGTTTACTTTGGTATCCGGAGAGCGAGGACACTTTCAAAGAGCGTTTCACAACTTTTACAATTGTCGCGGAAAGGAAATCGCGGAGTTCCAGATCTAACTGAAAGGTTTGTTTTCTAGATACAGCCCACAAAACATTGCCTGTCAGATTTTCTACCAATAATCTAACTTTGATTGTCTCAAAACTTCACTGTTGAGTTATTTCTTTAATGCTACTTTAAACTGTTTCAATTTCTGGTCTTTTCTGGATCTCTTCAGAGGAAATGTGAGGACAGTGATAAGGAAAAGGACAGATCAAATTTTATTTTATGCTAAAACACTATCATATTTAAATCCCCTCACCACTGTTTGTGTCAGTTTGTATTTAGTTGTTAAAACCATGTTGATCTTTTGGTGTTTTATAAGAGACTGATCTGGAGTATCGATGTAAATGTGGAGGAACCATGTCTGGCCAGCGCTCATCTTTTAAAACCCGACCAAGGTAAGTAACGTCTCAGCCAACACAAATGAACAGACACCTGATTTACACAGCACAGTAACACAGTAGATTTATCAAGATGCTTCATTTAAGGGAAACACCATATAAAGCCTGCATGCAGGCATAGGGGCAGCACAGGACGACAGTGAAGTACGCCACCATCCACAACAAAAACTCTTGCACATGACCTAATGCTAAACATCTGTCATTTTTCTTTTCAGAGTGCTGGTCCTGCACCTGAAGCCTTTCAGGTACATTCCAGACTACCGGCTGGAGAAAGTGAGTGATCCAGTGGATATCTTCAGGGACCCCATTATTTCTGTGTGGACTGTTGGCACTAACTCTATTTACTTTCTCAGAGTGCTATTTATCATCTGGGCACACAAGCAGGAACAGGTAAGATTATCTTTTTTTCTTATAATCATATTAAATTTTACACACCAAAAATGTCACAGTTTAAAAAAAAAATACAGCTACTTACAGCTTACAATTATGTTCTAATACATTACTTATGTGAACATTATGAATAGTATGATAGTATGCTGTTACAGACACAGCTGAGCCTTTAGACAGCCCATTAAACATTATTACTCCTTCACTTGTTTGGACACTGCATCTCAGAGGGAGTGGATCCAGATGTGCCAGTGACTGAGCCAATGGTTCGTTACCTTTCTTACCTACACCTCCTCATCCCATCTTACCTCCCTTACCACCTTACCTAACCCCTACCAACAACCCCCACATCCAACCTTACCTTCCTCACCTACACCCACCTCATCACAACTTCCCTCCCTAACCTATGCCCCGTCATCCTGCCTGACCTCCCTTACTTATGCACCCTCATGATACCTTACCTCCCTCACCTACACCCCCTCATCCTTACTTACCTCCCGACAACCCCATCATTCCGCTTTGCCTCCCTCAACTACACCCTCTCACCCTAGATTAACTTTCCTACCTACACCCCCTCACCCTACCTTACCTCCCTCACCTACACACCCCTCAATCCACTTAACCTTACCTCCTCATCCTTCCTGACCACCCTTACGTACAAAGCCCCCCAACTGATATTACTTCCCTCAACTAACGACCCTCACCCCACCTTACCTACAACTTCTCATCCCATATAACCTTCCTAACCTACATTCACCTATACCCCCCTCATCTTACTTAACTTCCATCACCTACAACCACTCATCACACCTGACCTCCCTCACCTCCCCCCCTCATCCAGCCTTATCTCCTTTACCTACACCCCCTTATTTTACCCTACCTCCCTCACCTACACCCTCTCAAACTTCCTAACCTCCCTCACTTTCACACCCTTGATCCACCTTACCTCCCTCACCTACACCTCCTCATCCTTCCTGACAACACTTGCATACATCCCCCCAAACCAACATTACCTCCCTCAACTATGAACTCTCAACCCACCTTACCGTCTTTAACTACACCTTCTCATCTCATATTACCTCCGTAACTTTCTCACCTACCTTTACCTACAATACCCTCACCCTACCTTACCTCCCTAACCTACACCTCCTCATTCTTCCTGACCACCCTTACGCACACATCCCCCCAAATGACATTTCCTCCCTCACCTACCATCCCTCACCCCACCTTACCTCCCTTACCTTCACTTTCTCATCTTAAATTACCTCCCTAACTTTCTCACCTACCTTTACCTTTACCTACACCCCCCTTATCCTACATTACCTCCATCACCTACACACCCCTCATCCTACCTTATCTTCCTTAACTACACCCCCTCATCACACCTTACCTCCCTCATCCACACCCCCTCATCCATCCTTACCTCCTTCACCTACACCCCCTATTTCCACTTTACCTCCCTTACCTATGCCCTGTCATCCTGCCTGACCTTCCTTATCTACAAAACCCAATTCAATTGAAGTTGGGAAATTGTGATAAACGTAAATAAAAACAGAATACAGTGATTTGCAAATCCTTTTCAACGTATATACAATTACAAAGACAAGATATTTATAGTTTAAACTCATAAACTTAATTTGTTTTTGCAAATAATAATTAACTCAGAATTTCATGGCTGCAACACGTACCAAAGTAGTTTGGACGGAGGCATGTTTACCAGTGTTACATCACCTTTACTTTTAACAACACTCTATAAACATTTTTGAACTGAGACTAATTGTTGAAGCTTTGAAGGTGGAATTCTTTCCCATTCTTGCTTGATGTACAGCTTCAGTTGTTCAACAGTCTGGGGTGTCCATTGTTGTATTTTACGGTTCATAATGTGCCACAGGTCTGGACTGCAGGCAGGCCAGTCGAGTACCTGCACAATTTACTACAAAGCCACGCTGTTGTAACACATGCAGAATGTGGCTTGGCCTTAGCTGGGTTTCCATTAGCCATAGATTTGCGCTAAACCTAAATATCGCAATAGAAAACTGGTAATGGAAACACCTAAATTTCGAAAAACCTCTCAAATATCGCTAAAAAGTTTTTACGCTCTCATGAGGTGGTTTTTCAGACGTGTCGATATAGAAGTATATCGCAAAAGTGTAATGGAAACACTATTCTCGCAATTCTCTGTCACCAGACGTGACGTAGTGGGTCATGTGACCAGTTCATTTCAAGCAAAGATGGGGCGGTATGTGTGGACGGGGGATGAGACAGAGTTATTTCTGAAGTTTTGAATTGTATTTGTATTTTTCGGAAGTTTTGAATCCACAATTCGTCTGTGAATTCCTCATTAACGATCCTCTCCCAGAAATCCCTCATCCGTGTCCGCTCCCATACATACGGGCTTTGCCTTTGAACTATCACCTGCCACCTTCGTCTTCTGATGACAGCAGCGGCAACAGGAGTAATGGTCACAGAAATAGCTGCTCCAAAATGCAAAATGTTTAGTGTCTCATCCATGTTGGTGCGCAAAAAGGCTTAAGGAATACGAGGTCGCACGGGCAGGAAGTTTACCTCGTTGCTAGGCAACAGCCATTCAAACACGGCTCGCGAGTTATTCAGTTGCTGAATCTGGTGTCCCACAGGGCTTCTTTTGCTATCTTCATTAATGATTTTCCACTAACTCGTTTAAACGTTCACATGCATCTTTATGTCGATAATACTGCCATTTGTTTGTCTTTAATTCTTTCACCCAAAAGGGGGAGTGGTCAGTTTTCGCCATATGGCTAAAACCAACTTACCTCAGATATCAGTGGCTAGCTTACTGTGTACAGAAGGCGGATAAGGCGATTGCTTTATTCTTCTATCAGGGTACTTTTTAGAAGTTTTATGTTGAATAGTATGAGACTGTAACTGTCATCTCTTCTGCTCTTTTCGTATTGATGTATTTAAACCATTTTCTCAACTTTTGATTTTGTCTGTATTCAAAATTTGACTTTATTTCCAACTTTTTGACTTTATTCGGGCATCCAATCATTGTTTAGGATCATTTCAGGTATAGCTTAATATTGATTTAATAAAACTTCCTCAGAGCCAAGTTTTCACATGATTTCAAACTAAATTTATTTCATTGTGTGTCAGTGTTATGGAGGGTATTTTTATCACATTCATTGAAAAGAAAGATACTGTTTTTATTTCAGGCTGCTTTACACGATCAAACAATTACTTTGCTCCCCCATGTTTCTGTTGCTGATGCCTCCTGGAAATAAGACATGAATGGTTCCAGGCCTAGTCACGTAAGCAGACAGTTTTTGTTTATTGAATAAAGCCTGCCAAAACAGAGTCCTTGTGTTTTTTTCTGTTGAATTAAAGTCTATTGTACTTGTAAATATTCTCCTTCCTGTATGATTTGACAGAGAGACTACAGATTACTCTGAACCCTGCTTTCTCTTTCTCATTTCTATCACCTGTCAGCTTGTCAGCTTCATTTTCAATATGTATGAATGGATGATACTTTCCCTAACACAAACATACATTTAGTTTTATAGCTGTCTGCTGTATCTTTGGTCTTGTCCGCTGTGCTTTTTTAAAGAAATTGCAAGATTGTCTTTCTTTTTAACTTGTCAGAATTTGACCGACCAGTGTGACATGTTAATGAACCCTGTGGCCTGGCCCTGTGTGTGTTTAGAATAAAGTGTACTTGGCCTGCAAGCTTTTGCCTGTACAATAGTTGCACGACATATATTTTAAACCTATAAGAGCTATAACAAATAAAAGCTTGTATTCAACTCAATAAATATAAAAGTATCTGTATAATCGCCTATCCTTTAAGGAAAGAAAAATGATATTCTTTTGTCACCAGTATGGTTATCAATTTTGGGCTCGTACCCACACCTCCTCTAAAATGTTCTGCCCCTTCTCACACCTGAATACCTGGTGAGGGTCTACAGAAACATTTTGAAAGATATCTTCTTGATCTTGTGTTATATTAGACTGTTTGGTCCCATTTTTTGGATCTACAGGCTGTAATCTTAGACCTCTTGATAATAACTCTGACTGTCATTGTTTGATTTTATAATTATATGACAGTTTCAATGAAACGGATGTCCTCATTGTGCACAGTCTCAGTTCATATTCCAGCTTGCCAGGGTCTAGATTGGTGGCTGAAGACTTCGTTTGTCAAACCTCACGGTACGAGAGTTTAAGTCATTTCAAGAGGAGTTTAAAAGTACTGTCTTAACAAGGAGTCTGTGAAAAACTTTGTAATTTCTGTTTCTTTCTAGGTGCTTCCAAAGGAGAACCAATGATGAGACCACAGGATTTATTTGGACAAAAAGTCCGCCTGAATCTTCTAAAGGCTTTTGCAGCTCTTCTCTTGCTGGCTGTGCTGTTTTTAATACAACAAAAGATGGACTTTGTGGAGGTGAGAACTCAGTTTTACTCTGAACAACTAGAACGAGGTCTGTGTATTAAATGTCTAATACCAGTCAACTTTGGCTGTGTTCTGATGTTACCTGTAATTAAATGTAATATTGATAGAATATTTGGACCCAGATCTAACTGAACACAAAACAAATTTGTTTTATGTTACGTAGAAAGGTGTGTGGGGTAGAGAAGGTTTGACTTGAGTTAAAGGTGAAGCTGACTGCTTGTACCACCTCCCATATTTCTATACCTCGCTGTTAAGCGTCTGCTGCCAACTCTACATTTTTTTCTGTCACAATGTCCCCACTGTGTTCTGGCAGTTCAAATTAGTTTACTGTCACAGCTGACTGCTCCGCTATAGTTCTGTGGCAGGTCTCAGGTTAGTGCAGACTAACTCAATGTGAAGCAACAAGTGTCCCTGGTCAAGAGTGTAAATAAATCATCCCTATTGTCTTTTTTCAGTTTACTTGCTTTGAGTGCTTTGTTTGATGCACCTCTGTCATCATCTGTCTCTTTGATCCTCTATCATTTAAAGCCTGAAGTAAACTCTGCTCCCAACTTCAAAAAAGCACCCACTCATCCTCTCTTGAATCGTGACTTCTGCACCTCCAAGCCACAGTCTGCTGCAGATGCTGTGGAGGAACGTCTCATATTGGACTCCATTGCTTGGCCTGAAACTCCACTATTGCCAGATCCTTTTCTATTGGAGCAGACCAGTGATCCAGCCCACAGCACCTTTACCATCCTGCCAGGAGAAGGAGAGTGGCATGTAGGAGATCAGCTGAAAGTTTTGATCAAAGTCAATGACTTCCAAGGTCATGCCAAGAAGTTTGGAGGAGATGTCTTGGTTGCACGGCTGTTTAACAAAGCACTCAGTGCAGGTGTGGTTGGGAAGGTGGAGGATCACCTTAATGGCTCCTACTCAGCTGTTTTTCCTTTACTCTGGGAGGGCAGTGCACAGGTTGAGGTAAAACTAATCACGGTCTTCTTACCAGAGGTGATGCTGAAGGCTCATTTACAAAGTTTTGAAACCAGCAAAAAAATATGTGGTTCATGTGAAAATATCCAAAATTGCAGTTCTATGCAAAAAAAGGGAGTTAGTTATCACCTTTTCAGTGGATGGTCATATCACTACTTTGGTAATATTTCCTGACAAAGCACTTACCTTGAGAGCCCAAGCTTCTAATTGTAATTTCTAAGATTATTGTTGAGAGTTTTACAAAGTGTCATAAAAGATGTCTATGATTGTCAGCTGACTCAGTTTTCCTGTCTGGTTTGTTTTGATTGTTATATTTACCATTTCTGATGCTCTTGATGTTCAGGGGGTTTTTCCAACTGATAAACTGATAAACTGCTCACATGTTAAAACTCTCTGTTTTTTATCAGGTGACGCTTGTACATCCAAGTGAGGCTGTCACAGTTCTGCACAGGCTGACCAGAGAGCAGCCTGACAGGATCGTTTTCAATACACTCTTCCGTTCAGGCTCGCTCTCCGAAAAAACCACCTGTAATGTTTGCTTACGTCAGTCCGGCCAGCCACTGTGTGACTTCACTGACCCCTGTACAGGTGAGCCTTGGTTCTGTCACAAGCCACAGACTCTGAGTTGTGATGCCAGGGTTATCCAAGAAGGTGCACGTTTCCACCAAAAACTCAAGGACAAAGAGGAGACCCTCTTCCAAAGGTAAGAGATTACAAAAACAAAATCTTATCTGATTTGACTTGCACCTAGAAAAAAAATAAAGAGCTAACGATGGATCATCTGTTGGAAAATTCAAAGTTTGAAGCCGCAGCCAAAAATGTTGAGATTCTTATAGTATAAGATGCTAGTCTAAGACTTCTCATGTGAGTTTTTCTTCAGGAGTGTCAACATGAAGGTACACATAAAGGCCTCAGGACCAAACGATGTCACTGTGTTGGCACCAAAGAAAGGTAAAGCCAGTTTTTTCTAATTCTGTCCTTCTCCATAAAAAAACAGCAAACCTGAATGAGCTCAAGACCTAAAAAGGACATGAAACACACCACATTGGCATCCTCACGTGGTAAAAAAATCAATTAGGAGAGAGTCTGATATATTTTTTTGTGTAAAAAATCATCTGTTTAATGAGAAAACCGCTTTCAAGAGTGTATTTACACTCAACTGCATTGAACCACCTTTGGGGGGGTCCAGCTCGCAAAAGGTTGAGAACCCCTGCTCTAGTGTATAACAGGTGGATTCTGACGCTACATAGCTGCTAGCCAGCGTTGGAGAATCACCGGCCGTTTCGGTGGCAAATGATGAAAATGCAACATTTTTTTATTTCTTACGTTGTGAAATTGGTTGGAGCAGCCTGGCGCAAAACAAAATACCCCTCCTTTACTCGTCTTTGGCTCTTGATTCGCCATCTCAGCTATCCTAATCTGCTCTCATTCACTTGTCAATACGCGGGCTAAGCAACCCATTACGTCACACAAGTGGCACTACTTTACGGTTCCCCGCAGCGTCGCTAGAGTGGAACTTCTGTCATGTATTACAATTAATGTATTACATTTTGAGAGTCATGAATGCAGTGAAGTCGAGAGGCATTCTTAAAAATAATGATAACGTGGGTCAGTGTTTCATGTCCTCTTTAAAGTTGCTGGAGGAAGACAGAGGACTCACCTAGGGATGGGAATTGATAAGATTCAATACCGATTCCATTATCAATTCGGCTTATTGATTCAATTCTGTAACGATTCCCTTATCAATGCCTTTCTTTTAATAAAAAAAAAAAGTAGACTATAGGTTTTCGCCAATAACACAAAGGTTTATTGAGTTTCTGATAACAAAAAACGATATATGCCACCTTCAGCGAGAGTCTACAAATAATCAAACAACAAACGATCTGTGCAGCATTTACTTCGGTCAGTTTTAGGTCAAATTAGACCTAAATTCTGGATCCCCAAAAAGAGGACACTACTACGCGGGGCGGAGTCGTGGACAAAGTTTTGAGGGTTTTCCAGGTCGAGTCGAGTGTTTTTTTACAGGCTTTTAACTCAGTTTGTCCACGCTACACAAACTCAAAACCTCCACACAAAACCCCGGACATTTGAAGGATTTTATTAACTCTACCGGACAGTCCCCACAAAAAGAGGACATGCCCGGGTAAAAGAGGACATTAAGTCTGGAATGCATTGTGCTTATTATGCTAACACAGGACATACATACCTTAAATGCCGTGCTGAGACAGAGCAGCAGCAGCTGACGACCAGTGGAGAGCGACAAATACACGTCCTTATATTTGCTGCCGTGCCCTGTTGACAAATGTTTAATTATGTCGCTGGTGTTTCCACCTTTGAATGTTATCTCTGCTCATACGTTACACATCTCGCTGTTGTCATCTTTCTTAGTACATGAAGCCATGCTTTTCATCGTTACCGCTTAAATCTCGCACCGTCCGCCATGTTCTTTTCCTCAAAGTCCATGTTCTCGTTCGCATTGATTGGTTCTCGCGAGATAATTATTCAAGGTACCCGGAAAAAAGGAAACGTTAATACAGTAACGCGAGATGGCCATTTTGCTACGGGACGCTCCTTCACTCATAACATTACAGTCTATGGTGCATATAGCATTTAAATAACCATAGATTGCCTAATTTTAAATCGATTTTCGAACGGTTTGGCTTGTTATAAACCTCGGAGTTTAAGTTATGTTCCTGGCAGGAACTTCCTGCATACTCACAAATAATTTTAACCATGGATTTTAATAAATAAACATTAAGCAGATAGCTATAGGCCTACACACACAAGGCAGTTATATTACATCATTTATATATAAAACATTTAATCATTTCATGTATGTTATATAAGCAATATTTCTTTTATAGGGATAACTAACATATATAGCAATAACATATTTGTATTTATTTTCAATATAAATTTCTGCCTCATGTTGCCATTTTAGACATTTTTAACAAACCGAACAGCTTGGAAATTATGTGCAACTTAAGTCTTTTTTTTTTTTCTCAAAGAAAAGCTGCCATTTCAACTTGTCCAAGCATCCTGACTCATAGCCACATTATTAAGGTCTGTGATAAACAAAAACATTTGTAAATCTGTCAAGATTTCAGCAAGTTCTGAGTATTTTTGATCATGCCGATTACTCACCTCCCGGCGGCTGCCATAGCGCGTACTCGAATGGTATACAGCAGTGGTGATTGCTCTAAGACTGCAAGGGAAGCTCAGCTTCCCTTAAAATGTCACCCCCCAAAAAAAGAAAAAGTGGTGAAATACGTACTACTGTGTGTACATTTCATTAACTAAATACGCGCTAGAAAGCCTTCATCTTTTGTTCAGACACTGTGATAAGAAGCTGATAATCACAGGTAACCGGCATAACTTCGCTCTCATTCATCCTCGCAGCGCCTCAGCGCTTTAAACAGCCGGACGCTGGGCTTCTGCTGACTTCAATGTGGAAGCTCAAAGTGGGTTGTTCCAGCAGCGAAACTAGACGCTCATTGGATAAATGCTGGGCTTTGGCCCACCCATCGGACGCTCGGCGTCTCTGGAGTTCTATGACGAGAGGGCGGTCCCGACTTTCTCCCGGACTTCGAGCTTCTGCATCCATGATTGGATGAGCTGTCTGAGGCGAAATCCTTTTTTGATTGACAGCTAAACAAGCGAATCAGCGATCTTGAAGAATAAAACACCTACCAGAGCATTTTCCAAGTTATTCATTCCGCTGTTCTTAACTGCTCCGGAGACTTTACCGATCCTCAGCGACTTTTGTCTTTGTTAAAAACGACTGCCGTTGTGTTTGGCGACTCTGTTCTGTTACATACTAATAAACAAATACAATTATGATGTAGGCCAGAAAAATGAGCTTCCCCTCCTTGTAAGACCAGCAGCCGCCACTGGTATACAGGAGTAAGATGGACGCCGGTAACTCTGCCTCTTGTTGCCTATGTGATGGATTGAACCATTTGGAACCGGTTCTCAACAAGAACCGTTTCTCAAATCCCATCCCTAGACTGTTCTGTCGCTCCTAATCGGTTCTTACAATTGACTCCTCTCTAAATTCTTCTCAGGTCAGGCCACGGCCATTGGAGGCACTGGTAAGTCTGAACCCTCTGGTTATTATTACCAGGGTGTGTGGCGAGCTCTGGGTGGCAGCAGAGTTCAACAATTCAACACCTCCTCTGCCATCAGTCAGTGTCTGAAAGGAAAGATGGTCCACCTGTACGGAGACTCCACCATCAGGCAGTGGTTTGAGTTCCTTGACGCGTCACTACCAGGTAGCTCATCCAGAGAGATTTTGGGCTGCAGGTTGATTTTATTTACACCCTTAATCTTGAACCTTGACCTGTTCCCTTGTATTAAACATGTAGATGCGCAGCACTGTGACCTGAAGGGTTCAAAACAAGCAGGACCTCTCATGAAGTCGGACCACAAAAAACGCATTATGATAACATATCGCTGCCATGGTCCTCCTCTTCGTTTTTCAAATATCCAAATCAGTCAGATGCGTTACATTGCCAATGAACTGGATGGATTGATTGGTGGCTCTGACACTGTGGTTGTGATCGGCATCTGGGCCCACTTCAGCACTTTCCCAGTTGAGGTCTACATCAGACGCCTCCAGAGCATCCGCAGAGCCGTGGTCCATCTGTTGAAACGGGCTCCAGGCACCCTGGTGATCATCAGGACAGCAAACCTCAAAGATCTGACGCTTTATGAGTCGCTGACCAACAGTGACTGGTTCACCATTCAGCGTGACAAGGTGCTCAGAGCCGTTTTCAAAGGACTCGATGTTAAAGTGGTGGATGCCTGGGAGATGGTTCTGGCCCACCACCTTTCACACAGCCTCCACCCACATCCCCCCATCATCAAAAACATGATCAATGTCCTCTTGTCTTATGTTTGTCCCCAAATATGACAGTAGTTGGGTTGGGCTCTATTCAATGACAACACAGAAGCCCTGCTCCAGCATGCTTTCAAATAACCAAGACAGCAGTTTCTGATACTCGATAGACCATTGAATGCAGCTACTTAAAAAAACACAAATTCTGTATTTTTGTTTAAACAACTGAATTTACAGTCTTTGTTAAAAAGAAAGATGTACTGTTTTTATTTCAGGCTGCTTTACACGATCAAACAATTACTTCACTCCCCCATGTTTCTGTTGCTGATGCCTCCTGGAAATAAGAAATGAACGGTTCCAGGCCTAGTCACCAAGGTGGACGCTCTGGTACGAACACGGGTACAAAGAAAAACAACATAAGCAGACAGTTTTTGTTTATTGAATAAAGCCTGCCAAAACAAAGGGTCCTTGTGTTTTTTTTTCTGTTGAATTAAAGTCTATTGTACTTGTAAATATTCTTCTTCCTGTGAGATTTGATGGAGAGACTACAGATTACTCTGAACCCTGCTTTCTTTCACATTGCTATCACCTGTCAACTCGTCTGGTTGACACAGACTGGAGTTGTGCATTTGTGAGTTATTTCACCACGATGGTTATCAATTGTGGGCTCGCAGCCACACCTTTTCTAAAATGTTCTGCCCTTTTTTAAATCTGAATACCTGATGAGGGTGTACAGAAACATTTGAATGATTACTTCTTGATCCTGCGTTATATTAGACTGTTTGGTCTTATTAAATCTCCAGCCTGTAACCTTAGACCTCTTGATAATAACTCTGACTGTCAATGTTTAGTTAGTTAGTTAGTTAGGTAGGTAGGTAGGTAGGTAGGTAGGTAGGTAGGTTTCCAGACTCAGGGTCCATATAAAAAATACAAACAAGACACAGTACAAAAAGAACACAGAATTAGAAAAAAACAGTCTAATAGCTCATCTTCAAAAGATAGTTGTACCAGTGCCTCCAAAATTGGGATAAGCATCATGTGTTACTGAGCCCAATGTTCACCATTTGCAACACAATTTGATTTGTTCAGTCATTTAACCGGCAAATGAACCTGTACAGTGTAGTTACACCAGTACTCACAAAGAACTCACTCGCACTCGCCCATCTGGGCCTTTTTAAGAGTATCCTCAGAGCATCATTGTAAGCAATTTGCAGTTTCTGAAAGCTGCCTTTTTTATAGTTCAGCCACAGGTGTGCAGTGTACAAAGGTGAACAATACGTTTTAAACAAAGTGAGCTTTACATCAATAGTGCAACAACCAAATTTAAGTGACAATACATTCGCTTGAACATACAACATACGACACTGGCGATAAATGTCTTCATCATCTGTCAGCTGGTCTGTGATGATGTGACCAAGATATTTCACTTCACTGCAGACATTTAATACTTTACCAGAGAGTTCAAAATCAGGAAATGTCATAAGTCTATCTTCCCTGGTTCTGCAGATCATAATAATACATTTTAACCCATTATACTTGATACCATGTTGTTCTCCAAACACAGAACACACATTAAGGAGCTGCTGCAGACCAGCTGTGCTAGGACTCAAGATGATGCAATCATCCGCGTACATAAGATGGTTCATCACTGTACTGCCAACCATACAGCCAGTGTTACATGAGGTTAAATTATTTGATAAATCATTCATGTAGAAATTAAAAAAGATAGGTGATAAAATGCTTCCCTGTCTTACTCCATTACTGACATGAAAAGGAGCAGACAGGCAGTTGTCCCATTTTACGAACATAGTCTGTTGGGCATACCAATAGGACAAGATTCTGATTATATACTTAGGGACACCCGCTACAGCCAGCTTTTTGAATAATATTCCATGATTAATCCAATCAAAAGCCTTGGAGGCATCTAGAAAACAAATAAAAACAGATGAGTTTTTTCTCTTATAATTACTTAGCAGTTCCTTTAACACATATATACGCATGTCTGTCCCGTGTCTCGATTTAAAACCAAATTGATTTTCTGTAGATGCGATTAGTTCATTCATCCGCTCCATGAGAATTCGTTCAACAACTTTCGACAACATATTAGCTAGGGCGATGGGCCTGTAATTATCTGAAGAACCCAATTTTCCTGCTTTATCTTTAACCAAAGGAACAAGCTACACAGTCATCATGGAGTCTGGTAGAAAGCCATGGACTATGAGGGTAGTGCTCTCATATCTTGTTTGAGCATTTTTGATTTTATGATTAGAGCCTAATTGTGCACACTCCCAGTTTGGTGGCTGAAGACTTGGTTTGTCAAACCTCACGGTATAAGAGTTTAAGTCGTCTCAAAATGAATTTAAAAGTACTGTCTTAACAAGGAGTCTGTGAAAAACTTGGTAATTTCTGTTTCTTTCTAGGTGCTTCCAAAGGAGAAGCAATGATGAGACCACAGGATATATTTGGACAAAAAGTTGGCTTAAATCTTCTCAAAAGTTTTGCTGCTCTTCTCTTGCTGGCTGTGCTGTTTTTAATACTACAAAAGATGGACTTTGTGAAGGTGAGAACTCTGTTTTACTCTGAAAAAACAAAACGAGGTCTGTGTATTAAATGTCTAATACCAGTCAACAGCAGCATACAGGTTTCAACCTTCTTTCAATATGTCCAAGGTCAGATTTGTGTATTTCTATTGGTAACAGATTCCATTTCAACCAGTTATACACTCAACTCAACTGTAACATCATCTGCTCATGTGAATTTACATTATATTGTTGGCTGGCTAACATGGTGTAAAATATACACCAGTATAACACTTCCAAAGAATCTATCATAATGCTTAAGCAAATTCTTTTTTCTTCCTGTTCAAACTGATTGTTAAAAATAAATGTGACCTAAGAAGTGGCTAAAGGCTGACATTGGCTGTGTTCTGATGTTACCTATTATTAAATGTAATATTGATATAATACTTAGACCCAGATCTAACTGAATACGATACAAAGATGTTTTATGTTACAGGGCTCTCAAGTCTCACGCATTCAGCGTGTGACACACGCATTCCCACCCGTTCACATGCTCACACGCCACACATTGTATTTCTCACGCATTTAAATGAATATGGTGACGTCCCCCAAGTTGCACCTCTTTAACTATAATACAGGTAGGAATCAAGTGAGTTCCTCCGAGAGTTCAGAAGCTGCGTGCCACGCACAAGCCAATCAGATAAAGTATATCTACTGAACAGCCAATCAAAAAGCAGCATTGCTGGATCCGGGTAGATTTTGATTTGATTTTAACAGACACTTGCCAAAATAGAGCAGGTTTTTATAAGGACGAGATAGACACGATGATTACAGTAAGTCAGTAACCTACACATGCAGAGACCTCAACACCTCATGGCATATAAACACAAATGATAAACTAAAGCCCTATGCTATTGCTATTAACAGCTGCATTGATAAATTTATCCTCTGTACAGCCATTTCCAGCCATTTTCCCCTCCACAAAGGAGCATTTCTCATATATTCTTTTTAAAGTTCTGATACTCATGACAGTGTTATGCCCATGTACCAAAGGATTGAGTATCTCCATGTTTGTGAAACCTATACTAAAGAACAATTCATCTAAATGCTCCACAGTGCTGATTTTAACAACTCTCCTCCACAACAGGTAACTTTACGACTTTATTCTTATATATTAATGACTTTATTATCCTAAATGATAACTTTATTCTCGAAGATTTAAAAACGTTTTTTTTTTTTTTAATGTGGCCCTCATACTAATAAATTATTATACTAATAATTATCTTCAATCACTCTTCAATGGCTGTCACCTCATGTCTTTTTAATGTGTCCAGCCTGTAGTTGGTTGATGGCTGTCTCACTAAGGAGGCAGCAATTGCCTGCTGTGTTGTGGCACAGTGCTTTTGGCATAAATAGCCTTCCTCAGTATGCCTGAGCCAGGTCAATTGATTGAGCCACTGCTTGTCAAAGCCACTGGCTCTGTGTTTTTGAGAAGATCTAGAAAGAGGAATAAAAACCACGTACACGTTGGCTTTGCGTTGTTATGCTCCTAATTGGAAACTTATTAATTAATTACCCTCGCCTCACCGACTCGTCCTGTCCTGCATTTTGACCCTCGCTATCACCAGTCCCTTGTGAAGTACTTTCAGACCTGACACAAATTTCCACGTTGTCACCAACATGAATTATAGCATTTTAACTGCCTGTTACGTTTTTTCTCTGCTGTGTTTCACCTGGACTCTTGACTTTCCTCCTCGCGAGGTCGCTTTTTTAAAGTACTGGCCGATTATGCCTGCCATATCTGCAACGCTAAAAATCAAAAACGTTACCCTGAAACGGAGGAAACTTTTTGTTTTAATAAACACGACATGTTTGGATGCAAAAAAGACAAGCAGTAATTACCTGTTTGTACCATCCACCAGGGACGCCGATAGCACCAACTAGCGGGAAAGAAAACTCAAAAAAACATGATTCGATCAGTTTCTTTTTCGGTAGATGCTTCAGGTCTTTCTGGTGCACTGCTGTTGATATAGCGCCTTTATAGTGGCCCAACGCTGCAACTGCAGTTAAAATACGTTGCTGCTGCAGAGGGACATCAATTGCTCAATCAACACAGCTGGAGCTTTACGCTGTATTGAGCGAAATCAATCGCTCTGGCTGGGGGCGGCACAAAATTAGGTGGAGGCGGCCGCCACACAATTTTGAATGCAGGAAAAACCCTGGACAAGAATCAAATGATTTGAACCAGTCATGCCTATATCGGATTTTGTGAATTATCAGCAAACCTTGCTTTGAAAAGCTCAATTTTCAGATGTATTTTTATCCAGACACTCCAACCTGAAAACTGAGTCAAGGACTTGTAATACAAATCTTAACACATTATCCTGTGGGTAATATCTCTAAATTTCTTTTTCTTTTCTTTGGGCTGTCAATGTGACTTGAAGTGTTTTTATTGAATAACCAAACATGGAAAGTGTTCTGTCCTCAGGTTAAAAGTAAAAGAAAAGGAAATATGTATTCAAATTGTTTTTGGTACAAATGATTCTTTGATAACATTCTGTTAATGGCAAAAGAAAAGAGATGAGTATTTTGTACTGTAAAGGTGAGCCTTTATTTTGGCATGAGTTTTTGTTTACATCTGAGCGATCCCATGAGCCTCCGGTCCATGATGAACTTGCCAGAACGTAAGATGCACGTTAGTTGCTATTTGTAATGAGTTCCAGTCAGATATTTCTTTCCCGAGTCTTGTTTCGCTCACACACCCATGGCAGCAATGTCTGTAAGTTATAATGATATGCATTTTGTACTTGTATGAAGTTAAGCTTTATGAGCATAGTTGGTAACGTTTACTCGAATGTGTATTAGTGACCACGTTACTTTGCTAACGTTCGTTTCCTTGCTAATAAGCTTAGCGATACTTGCTAGTCACTTTAGTTATAGGCTAACTTGACTGTTGCTTGTGTAATACGGTAATGTCAGGCTCCTAAGTTTCGTCTGTATTTTGTTTATTTCAGTTTTACACGATTTTCACCTGCTATACTGGAAAATAAAGGAGCAAGGCGCTCGCTTCCTGGCTCGTAGAAAACGAGTTTGGCTTGCTGTGGAGTCTGTGTTCACGCACGTAGCTTACACACAGATAGGAACAGTACAGTAAAAAGACAACCAGCGTGGGTGCAACGGATAGCACAAGAACTCCAGCATGGCGTCAGAATCCAAAACCACAGATGAAATGAAGCATGATGCAAGCCCGCCACCACGTTCATCGTCTCCAAAGCCTTCGGTTCACTCAAGAGCCAGCTCAAAACGCTCGTCCTCTTCAAGATCTTCTGTCATGGAGGCTGCCGCCAAAGCAAGGGCTACAGCTGAAGCAGCGCTCACCAAGGCATCTTATGCTAAGCGACAGTTAGAAATGAAAAAGGAGAGAGCTAAGCTAGATTTACAAAAGGCTGCATTAGAAGCAGATTTGGAGGCGTTGGCATATGAAAGGGAAGCAGAGGCAGCGCGGGTCGAAGCTGAAGTCTTAGAAGCAGCTGTAGCTATGGGGAATGACGATGTACAAAGCCTAAGAAGTGTGGTTTCGCCACAAGTGATACGACAGCGCACTGAAGAGTATGTGCTATGCCAGTCACAGGTTAGCGTACAGTCTCCTGCCTTACCGCATCACCATGAAATGCAGCACACGGTGAACAGTCCTCCATGTCAGTCAGCACCTGGAACTGTAGAGGTAAAGCCCCCACTCATAGACTTCAGACCCTCAGCACATGAGCCCGTACATGCAGCTGAACAATCCCCCGCACCAAGACCGTCACACAGTCCGCACAGACAACATGATCAGCCTCCTCCTCTTCGCCCCAACTCCCCACCCATGATAGACTTCGCCAAGTTCCTAGCGCGCAGAGAATTAGTGACCACTGGCCTTACCAAGTTCGACGACTCACCAGAGAACTTCAGAGCATGGCAGTCGTCATTCTTCAATGCAACACAGGGCTTAGGGCTCTCCTATAGTGAAGAGTTAGACCTCCTCATGAAGTGGCTGGGTAAAGAGTCATCAGAGCATGTGAAAAGGATTCGCGCTGTTCATGTCACTAACCCCAGGGCTGCCCTCCATCTGTCCTGGCAGAGACTGCAGGAATGCTACGGCACGCCAGAGATGGTAGAGAACGCCCTGTTCAAAAGACTAGATAGCTTTCCCCGTCTGTCTGCCAAAGACAATGTAAAACTGAGAGAGCTCAGTGATCTCCTTATGGAGCTGCTGGCAGCTAAGGACGGCGGTTACCTCCCCGGGCTGGCCTACCTCGATACTCCTCGTGGGATAAAGCCCATAGTCGAGAAGTTGCCCCCTGGCCTGCAGGAAAAATGGCTCAACACGGGCTCCCGCTTCAAGGAGCAGCACAGAGTAACTTTTCCTCCCTTTTCGTTCTTCGTGGACTTCATCAACATCCAGGCAAAAGCCCGCAATGACCCAAGTTTCGCCCTGTCAAGCAACAGCCAGGCATACAGCAAAGGTGAGAGAACTCCATTAAAGCAAAGTGGTTTCAAGACTGCTGTATCTGTACACAAGACAGACGTGTCTGCCACCGTTGACGCAGGCACCACAAGCGCCACAGACATTGAAAAGAAAGACATTGATCCAGCTCGATATTGCCCTGTGCACAAGAAAACACATCCATTAGAAAAATGTAGGTCATTCAGAATGAAAACATTGCAAGAACGCAAAGACATTCTTAAAGAACATAAACGCTGTTATAAATGCTGTGCACCAAACCACCTCGCCAAGGACTGCCAGACGACACTGAAATGCGGTGAGTGTGAGAGCGGAAGACACTGCTCTGCAATGCATCCCGACACCTCTCAGCCACCGCCTCCGTCGTCTGCCCAACCAGGTGCAGAAGCACAGCCAGCCAGTTCTGCCCTGGAAGTGAGATCGCAGTGCACCAAGGTCTGCGGCCTAAGCAGTCTCCCGCGCTCCTGCTCAAAGGTATGCCTGACACGCGTCTTCCCTCAAGGTCAACCAGAGCTCGGCATCAAGATATATGTCATACTCGACGATCAAAGTAACCGCTCCTTGGCACGCTCTGAATTTTTCCAGCTGTTTGGGGTCAACAGCAGCCTGTCACCATATCTGATGAGAACATGCGCCGGCACGACTGAGATGACCGGAAGAAAAGCAGTTGGCTTTCAAATCGAAGCAGTGAATGGAGGTGTGTGCCTTGATCTCCCACCACTCATTGAGTGCAACGAAATATTGACCAACAAGTCTGAAATCCCGACACCAGAGGTCGCCCTCGCACACCCTCACCTCAGACACATCGCTCCGCACATTCCCAAGCTGGATCCTGATGCCCAGATGATGATCTTGCTAGGGAGAGACATGATACGTGTGCACAAGGTGAGAGAGCAAGTCAACGGGCCCCACGACGCGCCCTTTGCCCAGCGTCTAGATTTAGGCTGGGTGATAATAGGCGAAGTGTGTCTTGACAACGCTCACAAGCCAACCGTGAACACCTTCAGAACCCACATTCTCCAGAATGGACGTCCGTCACTCCTCACTCCTTGCCACAATAGCATCTGCGTGAAAGAGAGACTGAGCTACGGCGGGGAGCACAGGTATGGCCACTCTGCACACATGACAAAGCCTAAGCCAGCCGAAGAACAGCTCGGGCTCACAGTCTTCCAGAGAACAGACAATGACAATAAGAGTGCCATGTCCTTTGAAGATGAACTGTTTTTGAACATTATGGAAAAGGAAGTCCATCAGGATAAAGAGAATAACTGGGTAGCTCCGTTGCCATTCAAGTCTCCTCGTCCGCCGCTCCCCAACAACAGAGAGCAAGCTCTGTCCCGCCTCAGTTCTTTGAGACGCACGCTGAACAAGAATGCTGAGATGAAGCAGCAATTCTCCTCCTTCATGGAAAAGCTGTTCGAGAACAAGCATGCAGAGAGGGCACCGCCCATCCAAGAGAAACAGGAATGCTGGTACCTGCCCATCTTCGGGGTGTACCATCCTCAAAAGCCAGGGCAGATACGAGTCGTGTTTGACTCAAGCGCCCAACAGCATGGTGTCTCCCTCAACTCAGTGCTGCTCACAGGCCCTGACCTAAACAACTCTCTCCTGGGCGTGCTGATACGGTTTAGGAAGGACCTCATAGCAGTCACTGCTGATATCCAACAGATGTTTTATGGATTCCTGGTGCGACACAACCACAGAGACTATCTGCGATTCCTGTGGCATGAAGACAATGACTTCTCAAAGGAAATTCAAGAATATCGCATGCGCGTGCATGTCTTTGGCAATAGCCCGTCCCCGGCGGTTGCCATCTACGGCCTGCGACGAGCTGCTCAGAGAGGTGAGCTTAAGTATGGCGCAGACACTAAGCAGTTTGTTGATAGGCACTTTTACGTGGACGACGGGCTAGTCTCCCTGCCCACAGAGTCAGCAGCCATTGACCTAATGAAGCGAACATGTGCATCACTCGCAGAGTCCAACTTGAAACTGCACAAAATCGCCTCAAACAGTGTCGCTGTGATGAAAGCCTTCGAGCCTGAAGAACTGGCCACAGGCATCAAAGACTTAGGCCTGGACGATGAGACCCTGCCTGCGCAGAGGAGCTTAGGCCTATGCTGGGACCTCAGCACAGACATGTTCACCTTCAAGGTCGCCGTCGCCGACAAGCCTTACACCCGGCGTGGGGTGCTGTCAGTCATTAACAGCATCTTTGATCCCCTGGGTCTGGCAGCGCCAGTGACCATCAGAGGCAGACTGTTGCTACGAGAGCTGTCCAGCGGAGTTCAGGACTGGGACACTCCTCTGCCTGATGACAAGGTGAGCAGATGGGAAGAGTGGAAAGCCTCACTTGAGAAGCTGAGTAACCTCCATGTCCCTCGCTGTTATGTAAAGATGTCACTCTCAAAAGCCAAATACACAGAACTGTGCCTTTTTTCTGATGCCTCGAACTGGGCTATAGGGGCAGTAGCCTACTTGAGGGCTGTCACTGAAGAGGGCCGTTGTGAGGTCGGATTTGTGCTGGGAAAGGCTAAGCTGTCACCACAGCCTGAACCCACAATTCCACGCCTCGAGCTCTGTGGAGCTGTTCTGGCGACTGAGATGGCAGAGCTGATTTTAGACGAACTGGACTTCAAGCCAGACGCTGTTAAATTCTACTGCGACAGCAAAGTGGTCCTCGGATACATCTGTAATGATTCAAAGCGCTTCTATGTGTACGTGCACAATCGCGTGCATCGTATACGCCAGACAACGTCCCCAGATCAGTGGCATTACGTACCTTCAGCACAGAACCCAGCGGACTTAGCCACCAGATCTGTAGCAGCATCACAGCTCATGGACACGATGTGGTTTAAAGGGCCCGACTTCCTCTACAAGCCTCCGGAGATGGAGAAACGTGAGCACTTCGAGCTGATAGATCCTGAAACAGATGTGGAAGTTAGACCACAAGTGACTGCTCTAGCTACCCACCTTGAAACTAAGAGACTTACCTCTGAGAGATTCCAGCGCTTTTCCACATGGAAGTCTCTGCTGAGAGCCGTTTCCTACTTGAAACATCAGGTGCGTTCGCACAAACCAGACACAACAGATACACCACAGCACACATGCAAAGGCTGGCATCAGTGCAGTGGGCCTCGCACTCCTGAGGAGCGCGCAGCAGCGAAGATGCTCATACTAGAGACTGTTCAGAGAGATGCATATCCAGATGAATACGCTGCTCTTCAGGCAAACATAGAAGTCTCTAGCTCGAGTCAGCTCTTGACCCTTGACCCCTACATGAGTGATGGTCTGCTGCGGGTCGGAGGCCGTCTCAGACATGCTTCTCTTGACACTGAGGTAAAACACCCAATCATCCTCCCTAAGCATAACCATGTAACCAAGCTGCTTGTAGAACACTATCATGCTGAAGTGAAACACCAGGGGCGGCAGTTCACAGAAGGGGCTATCAGAGCAGCTGGACTGTGGATTGTCGGTGGCAAGAGACTGGTGAGTTCTACACTTCATCATTGTGTGACATGCCGTAAGCTCAGAGGGAAGCTGGAAGTACAGAAAATGGCTGACCTCCCTCCAGAGCGGCTCGACACCCCCCCACCCTTCACATACGTAGGGCTGGACGTATTTGGACCGTGGGCAGTGATGACCCGACGCACTCGAGGAGGTGCAGCGCAGAGCAAAAGGTGGGCCATTCTGTTCACGTGCATGAACACCAGGGGGGTACACATTGAAGTTATAGAATCAATGGATGCCACAAGCTGTATTAATGCATTGCGAAGATTCTTTGCCATCAGAGGCCCGGCAAAGCAGCTCAGATCAGACAGAGGGACGAACTTCATAGCCGCCAGTGCAGAGCTGGGCATGGACCGTCCTGAGGAAAAGCAGACTGAAATTCTGAGTTATCTCCATAGTAAAGACTGCACATGGGAGTTCAATCCACCACACGCCTCCCACATGGGGGGAGTGTGGGAGCGTATGATTGGGGTCACACGCAGAATTCTAGACTCTATGCTTTTGCAAAACAAGCATACTCACCTGACGCACGAGGTACTGTGTACTTTGATGGCGGAGATATCAGCAATCATCAACGCACGGCCGCTGATTCCCATTTCATCAGACCCCTCTTCTCCCATTCTGCTGTCCCCTGCTATGCTCCTGACCCAAAAGCCAGGCCTACACGCTCCACCTGGAGACTTCACCAGCAAGGATCTCCTGAAAGGTCAGTGGAAACAAGTACAAGCGCTGGCGAATGAGTTTTGGGGCCGTTGGAGAACTGAGTACTTGAGTACTCTCCACTCAAGACGCAAGTGGCACAGAGCTCAGCGCAACCTACAACCTGGAGACATTGTGCTGCTGAAACAGGCTCAAGCACCAAGGAACGAGTGGCCAATGGCTTTGGTCACATCGGCCTCTCCGAGCAGCGATGGACGAGTCCGCAAAGTCGAGGTGCAGACGGCATCTCAGGGCACTTCAAAGACTTACCTGCGGCCCATCTCGGACGTCATCCTTCTTCTTGAAAGAGACTAAAAAGGCACAAACTGAAAAAAAGGGGTTTAAAGTAAATGTGTGTTGAATACAGAAAAGTTGAGTTGAGTAGTGGCATTAGTTATGCCAGACGGGGAGTGTTCTGTCCTCAGGTTAAAAGTAAAAGAAAAGGAAATATGTATTCAAATTGTTTTTGGTACAAATGATTCTTTGATAACATTCTGTTAATGGCAAAAGAAAAGAGATGAGTATTTTGTACTGTAAAGGTGAGCCTTTATTTTGGCATGAGTTTTTGTTTACATCTGAGCGATCCCATGAGCCTCTGGTCCATGATGAACTTGCCAGAACGTAAGATGCACGTTAGTTGCTATTTGTAATGAGTTCCAGTCAGATATTTCTTTCCCGAGTCTTGTTTCGCTCACACACCCATGGCAGCAATGTCTGTAAGTTATAATGATATGCATTTTGTACTTGTATGAAGTTAAGCTTTATGAGCATAGTTGGTAACGTTTACTCGAATGTGTATTAGTGACCACGTTACTTTGCTAACGTTCGTTTCCTTGCTAATAAGCTTAGCGATACTTGCTAGTCACTTTAGTTATAGGCTAACTGGCTGTTGCTTGTGTAATACGGTAATGTCAGGCTCCTAAGTTTCGTCTGTATTTTGTTTATTTCAGTTTTACACGATTTTCACCTGCTATACTGGAAAATAAAGGAGCAAGGCGCTCGCTTCCTGGCTCGTAGAAAACGAGTTTGGCTTGCTGTGGAGTCTGTGTTCACGCACGTAGCTTACACACAGATAGGAACAGTACAGAAAGGACTGAAAAGTTTTGAAGGTTAGTAGTTTCTTAAACAAAGTTTCCTCCTTGTTTTTAAGACTTAAAATATTATAATGATCTTAATCTACACTTCATTGAACTTCAACTGAGGAAGCTTTTGTGGGAATTCCTGACATTATAAGGACCAGAGTTGTAGGAATAAAAAACATTTGCTAATTTTGTACAGATATTCAGAAAAGTGTACATCCAGTATTTTCCATTTTTTCTTCCACCATCATTTCACAAGAAGCAGGTCAAGCCCCTCTGCTCCACATTTTGGTGATTATACTGATATTGTTACCGTGATATAAGGCAGACCAAGAGAAGTTCCTCAATATCTTCTGCTCTTATCACAAGCTGTGATATAATGGCCATTGTGGTGCTAGTGCAAGAAGGATCTAAAGCTTAATTTAGCCTGGGAATAGATACAGAGATAAGTACTTGTGTCATAGTGGGCGACATGATGAAATTGGCAAAATTTTGTTTGGACAGTAGATGCAAACAGCTCTCAGGTATGGATACCTCAACACTGGCTTTGTGTAATGCCAACTATGGCAGTCTGATCTGATACCGTGGTTGAACAGGCTCACCTCTGACAGGGATCGAGCAGATTTCTAATGTGCTAGATTACATCAAATCTGCAATCCTAGCAGATCTTTAAAAGGCCTGGTTAATAATGCAATATTGCTTACAATATATACATTTTTATGCCATTGAGTCTAGAAATATGCTATGTACATTTGTATATCTTTGCTTTATAGTGAATTTTAAAAATGCTTTTTGGGAATGTTTGTGTGTTATTACATGCTCTAACTCCTATTTATGTAAATGTTGAATAAAAATATTCTTAGTGGTCTTGAAACGTACATGCACTTGACCTTCAGGGCACCTAAAGTCCTTTGGTAAAATGTATCTCATGAGGACCTAGAGCGGCTTCCAACTCCTAAGCAACCCCTAAATGTCCACAATTTTTATTAGCTATATGTAATACTTTTGCAAGACTACAACAACATGGTAGGCATCTCTGTTGATGTGTCAGGCAGCACTGCGTGCTCTGGATTATCAGAGTAAAAATGATATTCATATTTTAAAGATGACCTTCCTTATTACCTCCAGTGAGCTGTCTTTCCAACTCAAATTGTTGAAAATTGTTGCCTCAAAAACATGACAACAAGCCATTTGATGTATTGAAGATTTAAGGGAAATTTAATATTATGTCAAACAGCAGGATACAGTTTACAGATATTTCACCCAGGAAAGGCAATTTACAGATTTTGAACTGCTTTTTTAATTGAGTTTTACTGGGTCAAACCCTCACAGGAATAATACAATAAGTATAGATCTCAAGTTTCGGTTGCAGATCTCAACATACAGATGGATGTTCAAGGCTACTGGTGGAGGCTTCAGTTGAAGGTTGCTGAGAATTGGAGGTCTTGGAGGTAGCTTTTTAATGTTCAAGGAGACTTTTGGTTTCTTTCACAGGTGGTATAGATGGAGTCAGCTGCTCAGTTTGCTCTAAGTCTTTAAAGTAGAAACATTTTCTGTGGAGGGTTGTCTGTAGCTGAAAGGCATGCAAGTAATGAAGAAGTAAAGCATGAGACTCATGGTTACCATCATGATTGTAATTTGCTTTTGACTTGTTTTTGTTTTAATCTGCTTTTTCCTCATATTTTACTTGTTGTGCAGCACTTTGATGGAAAGCACTTTATAAATAAATTAATTGTTTTTATCAAAGAGGATTTTTTTTTAGCTAAGGCTTAGGGCAAATTGGTACCTCACAATCCTTACAAAGGCACCAACTGGAGGCAGCAGATGCAGTTGCTGTTTATTAGAGGCCCAAGATGGAGGCATGGAATTCGGCTTCATTTTGCTAGCAGGAATGGGTTGAAGGCGCAGGAAGCAGCTTTTTTTCATGTAATAAGATAAGATATTCCTTTATTAGTCCCATGGGAAATTCCAAATTACAGCAGCATAAATACAAACACAAAAAGAGAAATAAAAGGATAAAGAGACTTTAGAGTTAAAAAAAAGATATATACATGAGTATTATTTACCATATATAATGCAGATAGAGGTATAGGCTGCAGGTGGAGACAGGGACTAAAGACTGCTGGCATTGGCTTCTGGCATGGCTTACATCAAACACTGCCCGTTAGTGCTGCAGGTGGAGACATGATTGATATTTGGAGGAGGAGGCCAACAGACACCAACTACAGGCTACAGCATTTGATTTATACCTTACATTTGATAGTAGATTCAGCAGGTGGAGGCAGCGGCCGGAGGTGATGGCTTCGGTTGGAGGTCATGCTGCAGGTGAGGCCACAAATTTCAGGTAGAGCGGCAAGCTGATGAATGCTAACTGGAGCTGCAAGCAATGGAAACAAAGAAGAATATTAGCCAAGACTGAATATGAGGTATAGGCTTGGACTTTAAGCTGTAAAATGTGAGTGGTGTCATGTGCTGTCAGTGTTTGTCAGATCCTGTGGTTGAAAGTCACAAACTGCCGGTTAAGACAGGTGACGTTTGCTGGGAGTGGCTGAATTGGAGGTAGAGGCAGCAGCTGTCTTTCATTTTGCACAGGTTGACGTTTACACCCATGGTCTCTGGCAGAGGCTACAGCAGAAAACTTAAGGCTCTTCTTTGTTGACTGTCGATTGCAAGCATCGTCTGGAACTGGAGGTGTAGGCAGGTTCCTGGTACAGGCTTGGGCTTGAGTTGGCGGCACCTGCAGCACAATGTCACAATGTCATATAACAGATACTTTCGCTCAAAGTGATGTGCATTAGAGAGTTTGTACAATACCAGCAAGGATCCAGAGACAAGGATACAGCTTCACACGGCGGCAGCTTCCAGGTCTTTATCAGGGAGTTGGTGGCTGCTGGTTCTTCGAAGAAGCTTTAAGTTGTTTTTGTAGATGTTTTTGTGTAGCTGAGGTTGAAATAGGAAGCATTAGTGCAGCCATATACCACAATTTTGGGTGAGGGAGGCTTGAGTTTTAGGCATTAATGATACCTTCAGTTGATGAGACTGGACTGAGCAGCTCAGTTTGCCATTCCAGGCTTCAGGATGAGACTTGAGGTGAAGACTTTGGTAACAGCTCTTTGATGTTGTGCAGGTAGAAGTTGCGGCTGCAGCTGATATTTACTTGGAGCGTTTGCTGTGAAGAGAAGTGACCAGAGGTCAATAGCTGGATAGACAACACTGAAAGTGATGCTTTGACCTTCAGTCCTCAATTAATGGTTTACAGGCTACTACGTAAATAAGGTAACTTAGCAACATGGCTATATAAGTGTGAGTTGTTGTTAGAACGCACAGTTTTTATCACTTACAACTTCTTGGAGAGTTGCTGTAGGTTGAGGTGGTTCTTGAATGCCATTTACTTGAGGACGGGGCTTTTGCTGCAGCTTTCAGTCACGTTTACAGGCAGTGCTGGAGTTGGCAAGTGCCGATTGAGGTCTTGGTTGGTTAATCTAGCTTTAAATGTGCTGCATAGGACCAGCTGGAGGTAGAGGCTGAATCTTTGGCCCAGATCCGCAGGTGGAGGCAGGTGTAGATTGCTTGGGCAGAGGCTTTGCACTTCAGTCTCAGTCTGTGACATCAAGGCATTGAAGGCAGCTTGTTGTTTGGTGATGGCGGAGGTAGCTATATTTTGCCAAGAGAGTCTTGGGTTGGCTTGCTATCTATTTTCCATATTATTGGAGGGAGAGGCTGCTGGTGTCAAGCTACTGGTGCACTCCTGGATGTGGCTCAAGGTTGTTAGCAGAGAGGGATGGTTGAGCCAATGTGCTTGTCGAGGTTGCAGTTGAAGTAAGTGGCTGCTGATGTGTGGCTGAGACTGCAATCATAGGTGATGGCTGTTAATGTAAAGAAGTTTGGATTTAAGGCATTGGCAGTCCATGAACAGGTGGAGGCACATGGATTTAATTGATTGGAGATATTTACCTTTGAGCAGGAGGAGGAGGTGGAGGCTGCAGGTGGAGGCAGCCATTTTCATTTTTTTTGCAAGAGGAGGCAGATGTTCTTATTTAGAGGCTTGAGATGGAGGTTGGCAAATGTGCAGCGCTAAGATGGTAAAAGCTGCTGGCACATGTTGGAGGACAGGATGGAGGCAGGTTTGATAGTTTGTCATTTTTGGTCTGGTCAGAGATGGTTGTTAGTCAAGTCAGGAGTTTAGAGGAGGCTCAAGGTGCAGGACGGCTGAGGTGTTTTGAGTTGCTTTCAGAGAGGACTTTTTGTTTCAGGCAGTTCTTAATTTTTTCCCCTTATACTTATACTACTTTTCCTATCTTAACTTAAACTTAAACTAACTTAAACTACAGTAACTTAAACTACAGTATTTACAATATTTACAAGTTTTAACTCGGAGTTAAAACAGCCATATTCACAAGTAGAGAGTGAAGACTTTCATGTCCTCACTCTCTTTCTGGGTGAAGTCTTTAGCATTGGTTCGTGGGACGTGTCCACGTCGTACAGCGGTGGATTAACTCCAACCCCGTAGCTGGTGTTTACACAGACAAGTCCATTGTCGTCCACAGTCTCAGTGAACTGAGGACGATCCAATCGTTCCCACAGCTGCTGCTTGACAAGACGTCCAAGTGCAAGGCTGTAGGGACGCTGACGGCCATCCTTGTACCTGTGGATAGGAGAGGAAAGTAGTTTAAATCTCAATGTTTGTTCAAGTGTTAACCATCATGGTCTGTTATCGTGATGAATTCTATTTTTTTGTTTGATACATACTGGAGCATGTCATCTACCACGGCGTGGTAGAGCTGCTGGTACTCCTCCACTGACTGATGGTGAATTTGCAGTGGGCTGTCATCCAGCTGTGGAGTTGTGGGGGGCTGGAAATGGTGAACCATAGGGAAGACTTGAGGCAGCTCAGAAGGTTCACTTGTTGACTGAGGCCTTGGGACCAAAGGAGGATCAGGAGGATCGTGTGCCAGGGATTGCTGAGGTGCAGGATCCTTGGTCAGTCCTGCAGAATCAGAAGTACGGACCGCAGAGGTCCTCTTCCTCTTCTTAGGCTGGCTGCCAGCACAAGCTAAATGGTGGTGTTGAGAATCCTGCAAAGCAAATCCAACAAACAAGATTTCAGGCTCAAGTACATTAGAAACTAACTTTAACAATCTCACCAGTTAATTATATTCGGCAATGTAGTTGTACCAGTTTTCAATAAAATGGATTAAAAGTTTAAGTCCATAAGTCTATTTTTAGAGACATGTCAGGTCTTTACAGAGTCAAAAGGAGACAAGTTTAAATAGACAGCATTTTTATACATTTTTGAACAATTTTTTAAAAAGTGTAGCACAAAGGTGCTGATAACATTTTCTGACAAGATATCAAAAATCTGAGTTTTAGAAAATTTAGGGGAAAATACAATTTTGTTATTCTAAATAAAACAAGGAGACTTTCATGTCCTCACTCTCTTTCTGGGTGAAGTCTTTGGCATTGGTTCGTGGGACGTGTCCACGTCGTACAGCGGTGGATAAACTCCAACCCTGTAGCTGGTGTTTTCGCAGACAAGTCCGTTGTCATCCACAGTCTCAGTGAACTGTGGACGATCCAATCGTTCCCACAGCTTCTGCTTGACAAGACGTCCCAGTGCAAGGCTGTAGGGACGCTGACGGCCATTCTTGTACCTGTGGATAGGAGAGGAAAGTAGTTTAAATCTCAATGTTTGTTCAAGTGTTAACCATCATGGTCTGTTATCGTGATGGATTCTTGTTTTTTGTTTGATACATACTGGAGCATGTCATCTACCACGGCGTGGTAGTGCTGCTGGTACTCCTCCACTGACTGATGGTGAATTATCAGTGGGCCGTCATCCAGCTGTGGAGTTGTGGGGGGCTGGGAATGGTGAACCACAGGGAAGACTTGAGGCAGCTCAGATGGTTCAGTTGTTGGCTGAGGCCTTGGGACCAAAGGAGGATCAGCAGCAATGTGCACTTGGGATTGCTGAGGTGCAGGATCCTTGGTCAGTCCTGCAGAATCAGAAGTACGGACCGCAGAGGTCCTCTTCCTCTTCTTAGGCTGGCTGCCAGCACAAGCTGAATGGTGGTGTTGAGAATCCTGCAAAGTAAATCCAACAAACAAGATTTCAGGCTCAAGTACATTAGAAACTAACTTAAACAATCTCACCAGTTAATTATAATCGGCAATGTAGTTGTACCAGTTTTCAATAAAATGGATTAAAAGTTTAAGTCCATAAGTCTATTTTTAGAGACATGTCAGGTCTTTACAGAGTCAAAAGGAAACAAGTTTCAATAGACAGCATTTTTATACATTTTTGAACAATTTTTGTGTAGCACAAAGGTGCTGATAACATTTTCTGACAAGATATCAAAAATCTGAGTTTTAGAAAATTTAGGGGAAAATACAATTTTGTTATTCTAAATAAAACAAGGGGCTGATGAGAAAAACTCAAATACTTATGACTGTCATTTAAGTGTAAAAATGAGTCCCAGGTGTGTCGAACTGTCTAAGAATTCACTTAATTTGAAGTTTTAGATAAGATGTGTTCAGAATGTCACTTTTGTTTTTTGAAGACACTCTTTTTGATTTAACCTATGCCCTGTAACACCTGTGGTCCTCCATACAGTACTGCACACATAACTTCCCTTGCAGTTGTCACACTTTGCAGAGTTTGAACTTTTTCTCTACCAAAATATAAATATAAAGAGTCCTACCTGATCATTCCTACAGCAAAAGCATGTGGGCTTTCTCCCTGCATGGCGTGCTAAGGCTCTCCTTTCCTTGGCGTAGTCATGGTCCCTAAGTTGCTGAGGTACTTCCCGTTGTAATGATACAGACACATATTAAAGCTACCTAAATACAGTGAATGCAAAAAACATTCCCTGCAAAGAAGATATGGCCTGAATAAACTGCTGGGTCACCTCCAGTGTATTCTGATTAAATGTTTGGTAATAGTAACTAGCTCTAATTAACAGTGTAAGTGAAATAAATAGTGGAAATCATTAAAGATGTATGTATGAAAGGAAGTGCTCAAGAGCATTAAACTTTCTTGAAAGTCTAGGTATACAAATAACATTAATTAACCCATTAAAACGCACAGATTTATTAAACTGGATGTGGTGAAACAGACTGCAGGACCCTTAAAACCAAATGTTGATTAATTTGAAGCAGAAGAACTTAAAAGGTTATCATTTGTAAACAGCAGCTACTTTGCGTCTATATCCCAGCTCGGAGTTTAAATGTATCAACAAATAAATTGTAGGCTACAGTACACAAAAATGCTAACTTTACCATGCCCACGACGGCATGGGCAACATACTTTAAGTTAAGAGTTCAAAAAAGAGCGTGACCATTATCATGTTAAAGCATTCATTTATTAAAACTATATACATACACAAATCAGCTGGCAACTTTAAATTGAAAGTACACTTCATCCACACATCTCGCAACCAGACAGAACATTTCAGCCTCCTCTTTTTCATTCTGTAGAACCTCCTCATGCACTCCTTGTAGTCCAAGGCCTCCTGGTCTGGTCCATCAACGGCCACCTTACAACAGACATCCAAGTGCCTCTCCTTCAGTCTGTCCCGCAGAGGTGTCTTCACCTTAAACAAAACAATTCATCATGCATTAAGTATTTTTGTTTTTATTCTGATACAGACATGAAGAGTGATAGTGTTTTCAATCATATATTATATATATATGTATACGCTGCAGTGTCCTCCCTAAAAAAAAAGAGAACCAATTATTTCTTTAACTGTATAAACTATATTATTTTAGTTTTTGTAACTTTATTAGTTGAGTTTTTTTAGGTACTACCATCTTTAATATACTTCTCCTTCTCTTCTGCTGCTTTGTGAACGGCTGTCACCTCCTGTCTTTTTAATGTGTCCAGCCTGTAGTTGGTTGATGGCTGTCTCACTAAGGAGGCAGCAATTGCCTGCTGTGTTGGGGTACAGTGCTTTTGGCATAAATAGCAGTGCATGCCTTCCTCAGTATGCCTGAGCCAGGTAAATTGATTGAGCCATTGCTTGTCAAAGCCACTGGCTCTGTGTTTTTGAGAAGATCTAGAAAGAGGAATAAAAACCACGTACACGTTGATATGTAAAATTTGGGCTCTCTTACCTCAAAGAAGTTCAAATTAAATCTTCAAGCTCCTGTGAGGATTTTTTTTTCTTGACATCTGTAAAAAATATTTAACACATATTTTACCCAAAAAGCAAACTAGACCATCAATGACAACATAAACTGTTTTTCTACGACTCATTTTTTGTGACGCAGCACATCTCCACCACATTAGTATTTAGCATCCTCATGGCTGATTTTAGCCACCTTTTTTGTCTATAATTCCCAGTTTTTTAAGTGAAAAAATGCATCTATAGGTCCATAATTGGCTGTTAAACTTTGACTTTAAAGCATTTGTTCGACTATGTAACTAAGACAAAAAAAAACTGCTAAGGTAACATATAATTAACAGCACCCATTTACACATAGACCGATGACAATACAACTTTTAACACAAAACCCAAACACTTAAGGTCATGTTCACTGTCATCACTAAAAACCTGAGTGAAAATATGAGATATTTAGTTCAACATATAACCGCATTTAAGTCAGAACAATGTCTTATTTTTATATATTGAGAAAAAAATTACGGGGACTGCATTACACATAAATGAAGAATAAAAATCAATTATTTTTTTAAATGTGATCCCATTTCTTTAACTGAATTTGCAGCTAATAAAAAATGTTTTTGCCAAAAAATGACAGATATCTTTTTAATTCACTGTAAGTTCAAGAAGATTTTACCCTCCTAAATAAACTGAAAATACCTAAATATTATTATTTTAAAAAATGTAACCATTTCTGTGTTTATGATTACCCTCCCATTTTGCGATGATAATGTAATAAAAAAAAATCTCTACATCAGAAGAAATTTCCCTTTAGGACCAGAAATTTCATTTATTTTGAAGTGCACAAGCTCGCGCAGTTTTATTTTGAAAAGTGTAACCGGAAAGGGTTGAACCTGCTGGAGGGTGATCAACGGAGTAGGAGGTCTGTGCACAAATTTAGCTGCTAACTTGATTGTTTAATGTATCGATGCGACAAAACTGAACCAGTCTGAGGCATATCGTGGGGTTTTAAGGAAACATTCCATACACATAGATTTCCATTTGCTCGTTAGTTTAGGTGAAAACACTAAAACTACGCTGCGGTGTTAGACAGCTAGCCTGCTAGCTAGCCTAGCTAACAACTTTTCATTCATTACTAGTGGTGCACTTTTCTTTGTTGCTAGCTCACTGAGAGCTTCACTCACAACATTAGCGCGGCTGAAGTTGCTGACAAGTTGTTGTTTTTCTGGTGTCTCAGGGGTGTTATGTTTTGTCACAGCAGCACGCTTACTAATGTTATCACGTTAATTGAACAATAAAGTGTATTTAAAGCGGATAGTTGACAGTAACACAGCCTGTACGATCAGCTAGCATCATTTCTAACAGGGTTTCATCACTGTGGCAGCTGTAACGACATTAAAACAGTATCATTTAGTTGAAACTATTTGACTATACTGTATGTTTAGACTGTTTTCATGCCGCTGAATTAGGCATCTTATTTACCGCTTCCAACGAAGCTCTAAAATATGTTGTTTTTTTCCACACATTAATGTTAAACTGCGGGCAAAAATAACAGCCTTCCTAGAATAACTTAGTCCAGATCTGAGAAGTCCAAGTGTCGTGGTTCTGGATCAGCACTTGGTCCAGCATAGTCTAGAAAATGGGGAAATGATGTGATATCGCCCTTTTTCTGCATTTTGACAAAATGAACCAATTCTTCAGCTGTAATTCTATTTATTATTTATTTAACCTTTATTTACCCAAGTAATATCCCATTGAGATTGAGAACCTCTTTTTCAAGGGAGTCCTGGCCAAGAGGCAGCAAACACAAAAGACAGTTACATATTTACATAAATAAGACACAAAACTTCAACACATTATGAGAAACAAGTGCATATTGTGTAATATTAAGAGTGTAGCCTCTCTAAGGTGTGTAAATGCTTTTCGATTGCAGAAACTAGGGTTCTTACAGGAACCAGGGTCTGACTATATACAGGAATTCTGATTCTTTCAACTATGTTTTATTTTTTTTTTTTTTTGCATCTTAGGGGATGTTCTGCAGTGCTACAAAAGATTCAGGTGTTCATCTTATCAGGAAACAATCATGCTTATTATAAGGCAATTTACTTTCCAGTTACCCATTGTTATGTACTACTCAATACAGCTTACCTGCTGCTACTTTTCTGTCAGAGAGACTCAGATCAAGAGCTGCATGAGTAACTTTATTTCCAAAAACCATCCCTGGATGTCACTGGCCTTTTTTGCATTATTTACCCAAGGCTTAAAGAGCCTGATATGTTAGCTTCTCTGTTAAGGGTAAGCTCAAATTATTACATGGCTTTAATGTCATTAAAATGCATTTAAAAGGTGTTTTTTTTTTTCTAATTAATGATTGTACATCCACTCTGATATCTTACAGATGTTTGTGTGATCTGTGTCTTGAGTCTCAATCCTGTATCTTAACCACAAGGGTGCTTAGGTGCTGTAACTAAGGTGGCAAGTTATGCATCTATCATAATATTTTAACTTTAAAAATATATATATATTTATGTGTGAACACAGCTTTAACTCACATGGACTCACTTTGTGTGCTAGCTAGTTGTGCTGTGTGTGCAAACTGCAGTCCATCTTCTTGTTACTTGTGAAATGTTGAAGCAAATATTAGGGGTGTCCCGATACAACTTTTTTACTTCCAATACTATACCAATATTGTATCCTTCAGTATCTGCTGATACTGATATTTGTTTGATTTTGGCACAAAATTGTGCATGACAAGTTTTGCACTCAGCTGCAATGTCTCTTTCAGACTTTAACGAAAAATACTTCCACACTCCATCACTCCTACTCCTAGCTATTTTGTTAGTACCTTAGTACACACTGTTGTTGTGATTATGTGGGCTCTGTATGCTGGATCAGGGCGCTGCTAGAGAGAGGTGCCAGAGCGGAGTCTGGAATGGACTGCTTGTCGCAGAGTGGAGATTTTAGTTGAAGGCTGGGGTTTGTTTTTTTTTGGCTGATATCGGATATCCGATATCAATATCGTATTGGGACAGCCCTAGCAAATATATGATGTAGTTTCACCTTTCATAGTATGTGTTTGAATAATCCATAAGTCTATAAATCTACTGTTATAACATTTGTGCTTACACATTATTCCCTAACTCTAAAATCCTAATTTTTCCTTTATTATCCAGCTTGTTGTCTCTTGTCCAGCGGTGGATCAGTGGAGATGGAAGTGTTGATGGTCTATGTGTAAGGAGGAGAGAGCGCCTGTGGTCCTCTTGCTGCACCGCACACTTCCTCATGGATTCCTCCAACGATGACGCTCTGGATATCATCGTCTCCAATGTGGTGGCAACCTTCAGGACCAGGTGCCACCTCAACCTGCGCACCATTGCCTTGGAAGGAACCAATGTCATCTACAAGCCGGAAGTAGGGGTGAGGAAGACACCAAGCAGTCCACCTTTGCTGCATTATCAGGGATGTATGTTAGGGGCAGTTGGTGTTAATTTAGTTTCGACCTCTGTTTTTCATTTGCAGAAAGTCCTGATGAAGCTCCGTAAACCCAAGATCACAGCCTCAATCTGGTCCTCAGGGAAAATAATCTGCACTGGAGCAACAAGGTAGACACTCTCACTTAGCAAGCGCACAAAATAAATGGATATGCTGGCTGCCAAAAGATCATTATTTTCCTCTGATGAGAGAATTATTGGTTGCGCATGGCCTCAGCTGTCTGGCCTCATTATTGCTGTTGCAGGATAGTTGGAGCAAGATTTCCTATTAACCAATAATGCAGCCTCATTACCATTTGTCTCACCTGTCTCTTATACAATGCCGACACTGGAGCTCACACAGTAATGACTTTGTTTGTTGGTGCCATGAACCCACAGTTCCTCTTTCTTTCATGCTGGCTCTCACTCCTGCTCTCCTCTTTTGTTCAGTGAGGATGAAGCAAAGCAGGGTGCCCGGAGGTTAGCACGCTGTCTGCAGAAACTGGGCTTCAAGGTACGAAAAAATCACTCACTGCTGTGGACCTGCATGATATAAGACAAATTTGTAATGTGGAATAACATTGATCCATTTTGCAGTTGTGATATTAAGTGAGGTAAGATACAAAATGAAAGAATGCATGTGAGCTATTACTCACAGTTTCTAGGCTCTTCTATCTAAGATAGATGAGCCTAGCTTTAACAGAAGGTGTGATAGCTTGGGCCAGTTTACCCAGGCCTTTATCCAGTAATAGGTCAGAACACAGGATGAGTGAAAAAGCATAGCTTGTTTACTAAAAAAGTACTTTTTGTTGTTTATTGTAATCAATTCAAACATTTGCATTGTGATCATTGCTAATGCTCTGCAGTCATGCTGGAAATGTGATTGAATGTGCAGCTTGACATATACCCAGTCGGGTTACTGACCTCGTTCAAGTTAACCAGATTTTTTCCAGGTGTTATTTTTTAGCATCAAAACCTTTCTCAGTGTTTTGTTCTCCTTGTTCCAACTGTTTTGAAATGTGTTGCAAATTTAAAATGGGCATATATTTTTGAGTTTCAACATCTATCATGTCGTGTTTGGACTATTTTCAGTAATCTGTAAGTGATTTGCAGACCATCAAATTCTGTTTTTGTCAACATTTTACACAGGACTGTTAGCATACCAACAGTTTATTTTTCCAGTATTTCTAAATAATCAGAGCATGAAATAAACTTCTTGCTTCTTGAGACCTTACAAATAGGCATGTCGGCGTTTCTCCTAGTTTCTCATTTGCTTTAAGATTTCAACAGTTTTTTAGAAAAATGAAATGCTGCTTAGGTTAAAGATTTATAAAGCAGATTGGATGACAATGTAAATGAAACCAACATGTAGGAATGCTTGCAGGAGCCAAATAAGTCTTCTCGTGTAACATCCCTGAATGTGTCTGAGTCTTTGTGTGCGTTTCATTTTTTTTGTCCAAACAGGTGAGGTTTTCAGCCTTCAAAGTGGTGAACGTGCTGGCTGTGTGCTCCATGCCTTTTGCAATCCACCTCATAGACTTCACTAAGAACAACCGACCAATCGCAAGGTAAAAAAAAGCTCCATGATCAGGATCATCATGCTAATCCAAATCTAAAGTATCATCCACATGTTAGTCCAGAATCTCAAATTGCATAAGTTTATGAATAATCGCACCGATCGTAACATTTTTTTTAAAAAACAATTTTATTAACAGTGAGAACAGAACTATTTACAGTCAGCAAACATGTCTACATTGTTATTTGCATCGCATGAAAAAAAAATATTGATAAAACCAAAATATTGACATAAAATATGAATGAAGAACAATTTAATAAAGTAAGGTTTGAGGGTGAAGTTAGCACAGAAGTTACGCAGTTGGAATTTCCATACTTTTCCATACCCTACTTTTTAGAATTATTTTTGGAAATACATAGTTTTCTATATCAGAAAACAGTATTTTAGATCTGGGGTAATATTCTGGAAACATAAATGTTTTTCTATACTTTATTTTTCATAGTCCATACTTTTTAAGACCTGGAAATTGATCGCATTTATTTCCATACCCGCGTAGGAACCCTGAACTTTTTCCTTCTCCCCATAGATGCCCTCCTGCCCCCTCCTACCCAGTCTCTCCTACGTCACATACACGTCATAAATTGAGATGGGTAGCTCTATTGGAAATATATACACCCATGCAGGAAAAGGAGCTTTCTTGGTCTCATTGTGCTGGCATTTTTAAATAGGAAATGACATATGCCCATACAATAAGAAACTCCTTCATTCTCAGTTTGAGTTTTGCTGTGACCACTTTTCTGGCTATTACTAGAAGCATATGCAACGAAATTGACCTACTGTTTTTTCCATAGTCCCCTTAGGGATCAGACCTATAATAAAGTACAGTGGATCTATGGGTAAATCAATGTTCAGTATTGAGAGGATTTCTGTGTGAAACCCGTTCCAAAAGAATTTCATTTTTGGGCAATCCCAAAAAATATGTTTGTAATCTCCAACCTGTTTGCAGTCTCTCCAGCATAAATTTGATTTGTTTTAATCATGTTTTGACACAATTACCAGTGTCCTAAAAAAATCTCATTTTCACTCTCCAATTAAATTCCTTCCATGATGGACTATTTGTTACTTTGTGACCCTTTTCGCACACCTCCTCCCATTCTTCCTCTTCAATAGTAACATCCGTTTTTAAATCCCATCCGTCTTTTAGTTCAAGAGAGTTTCCTGTTAAATGTGTTTGTAGATTCGTTACTACTTTTCAAGCCCTTTTTTTCCTATCATAGTAATCTACTATTGATCTTTTTTTTTTTTCTTGAGATTTTTGTTTTCCTGGGATACACATTACAATAAGTCAATAGAGCGAAGATATTGATTTCTGACCTCTTCCTTTGTATTTTTTCTTGTTATATTTTAACTCACATAAAGTTTGAAATAGTAGAACCGGATAAAAACGTCTTGTTGCAGCAGTCTGTTAGTTTTCCCTGAAGTTTTGCGTGAGACCAGTTGATGTTTTACCTTGAGCAGTTTAGTATTTGCAAGGAAAGGGTGCCCTCTAGTGGTGGAAACACAGACCAGTCAGGTTAGCATGTGTGCACAGGATGCACCAGTGTGTTTCAGCCTCTGATTTGTGCATTTAAATGAAGTCAAATAGAAGATTGATCCATCCACTATGAAGTGGTGCATCCTTAGAGCTGTAGCTGGAGGTGTTGTTTAACCCTTAGTGGATGACTCTTGACCATTTCTTCTTTTGTATTGTCAGTTATGAACCAGAACTACATCCCGCCGCCACGTACAGGATCAAAAACCTCAAGGCCACTATTCAGGTGTTCTCTACCGGCAGCATCACAGTTACAGGTACCTCACTCTCCCATGTGCACACACACACTTGCTGACCTGTTTCACCCTCCTTTATGTACAGCTGGGGGTGCATCAGCTTAAAGGATTGAGGCCATGCTTACATAATGTCCCCTTATGGCTTGTAATAACCAGAAAAGCGGTTTGTAAATAACCCAAATCCTTAAGGAATTTTTACTCAGGGTGAAATATTTTTTTGCATGTCACTCAATTACCCTAATCTGACTCAAGTGGAATTATTTTGTTCCCTGTACTCTTGTATCTGCTTTTCTTGTCTTAGAGTTTCTTGCATTTTTAGTTTTTATTTCACTCAAAACTTCTTCTTATGCTCATCCTCCACTCTCCACCCTCTACTTCCACCCCCCCACTGTCATCCCATCGGCTAGGACCAAATGTGCAGAATGTGGCCACAGCTGTGGAGCAGGTCTACCCACTACTGTTCGAGTGTCAGAAACCCCTCTGCGAATAAAAGTGAAAGGTCAGAGACTAAAGATGTGAAGGAAAGGAGATGAGGAAGCACCTTTTTCTTGGATTTACTTACTTGACTTTGACACTCCAAGGCGACAGACTGAAACTCAGTCGAATGACAGGGTATGTATCGGATTAGAGAGAAATCTCTGCAGCCCTGGTCAGAGTTAATGTCTCCTCCCTCTCACAAGGTGTCTATGTTGTTGAGGATCATGTGTATTTGAGACTGAAATTGCCTCAGCTTGCAAGGAAACTCTGAAGGAGACTACATCTTTGAACTGGACTTGCACTGAAGGCCGGTGATTTTGCATGGACGCTGAGGGACAAGTTCTCAACAAGCTTAACATTTTACTGCTTCACAGTGCTGACCATCGCGAGGAGCCTGTAAGTTAACACCAAGCAACCTCACCTTTAACTTTATGTGCTTAATTACAAGACATCGCCTCTGCTGATTTCTCTGGAAGAGTGTCCGTCCACAGCCTGTTTATAGAGGTCAGAGAATATCTAAGGCGCGAAATATAAAAAATGTTTCTGCTAAAACAGCTGCGGCGAAATCACAGACTGAGTTTGAACTGTTACAGAGAGAGAAGCTGGTCCTGATGCAGGACGCACAAAATGCATTAACTTCTCATTTGAGCGTTTTTGTACTTTTTAAGGTTGTCTGTTCACTTTCAATTTGCTCTAATTTCTTTCAGTCGGGTTTAACACGTGTTTTTATTGATGAGTAATAGCTTGAAACAAGAGGCTAACTTAAAATGTTAATCTGGTGGAGCATAAAGAGCAACGCAAGTTGGATTTTAAAGGTTTGAATTGCGAAGGAAAAATTTTAAAGCGTACTTTAAAAATTTCTAAATTTTGTCATATACATGTGAAATAAGTTTTGAAACAAGCTCACAGGCAGAAAAAAGACTAAAAATGACCAAAAACTGTTTGGAGAATCGCTGTAAAGGTGTATTAGAAATAAACAGAAACTGTTGTATTAACGTTAAGAACTCACTATAACAAAAGCGACCTCTTATACAAAGTTGTAGATCAGCTGTCACCATCACTCGGAGAGGTTTGAAGATAAATTCATACACTTTTTAATACAGTATAGGACCATGACAAGTGTTCATAGAGGCCAGGCTTACAATATAACCCCAGTCCCCCCAGTGTTTGCATATCAAACCATTTAAAGATAAAGAAGAAAATAACAACAGTGAAAGGTGAAGTTTTTTTTAATAGGAACCTACTGAAAAGCAACGTATTTGGATGTAAATAGTGAAAGCAGCAAGAGAAGATGTCAACAAAAACATGATATGTTGTGTCAAGAATGTGGGATGGCCTGTGCGATGCAGAAGTGTGTGGCATTTGTCCAAAATTTTGTATTTTGTAAAAAAAATAAAATAAAGGTCATTCATGAAACAAGGCACAACCTGACTGCTGCTCTGTGTTTGACTCTTTGTACATTTCTTTCCTTGATGTATCTGAATGGACTTTATAAAATATGGAGTGGTTTCATACACAATCTTTAATACAAAGCTACATTATCAAAAAAGAAACGCATGTTTTAAAATAAAAATGTGCAACTTATATCAAAAAATACAGAAGCGTATTGCATTCAACAACAAAAACTTTTTCAGAGAATTTTTCTCTTCTGATTTTCGGTCTATTTTTTTTTCTGTTTTCAGAGGAATTTTTTCTGTTTTTCGAACTGATTTTTTTTTTTCCAGAGTAATTTTTTGGCTAATTTTTGCTCTTCAGACTTTTTTTTTGTTTGTTTATTTTGTTTTTCAGACTAATTGTTTTTCCTATTCTCTGGGGTCATGGTCATTTAAAAACAGAAACTTTCTTCCCCCTCTGCTCAATTTATTGGAAGCAAACATGGCCCACTTGTTTAGTTTAATCAAGTTTTAATTTCTTATTTGTTTGAGACACTGGGAGATACTCCTTTCTTTAAGTCCGTTAGATGGAGTCGTCACAAGTTTGTCTACTTTGCGCAGGCACCTCAGGATTTACATACCCTATGTTTAATAACATGCTTTACTCTCATTGACCTCGTAGTCAAAGTTATCTGGGAGCTGGAGAATCCACTGATTTGGAGCAGCCGTGGTGGTTAACATTACCTGATTGTATGATATTCTCACAGGTTTTTTAAGTATCGCGCTTAGTCAGGAAGGGAAAAAAATAGTCCTAAAAGAAAAGAAAGACAGAAAAAAATAATTTGTCAGAAAAAGAAAATATTAGTACAAAAAACAGAAGAAGAAAAAAATAGAAAAACAGAAAGAAAAAAAAATACCCCAAAAAAACAGTTTTCTTTTTTTTTTTGTAAGTGAATGCAATACACTTAAGTAAAAAAACACAGTTTTTAGTAAACCTGCGGATCAACTACAAAAGTCCAGTTTCTGAGTGTCACTGACCTAAAAACAGTTCACGTTTTATGACCCACCAAGCACGATTTAAAAGTGATGAAAACCACATCCATTATCGTGGTTGCTTGTTGAGCATTCACAAGCTGTTAATTCATTTTTATTTCCTTGATGTCACACCCTCATAAAACAAAGTGTCACTGAGGCCCTTCATGAGCGTCGCAAAACTGATCTTTGACTAGTTTTGTTTGTGTTATTACATAATACTTTACAGGGGGAATAACATTAAAATTTTCCTTGTGTGCAAGTTGATCTGCAATCCAGCAAACACTGTGTATATCACATGTTTGTGGGAGTGTTTGGGACATTTTTGACTTCCTAAGGGTGAATAAAATCAGATCTGAAGAGAACATGTGCGCTACAGTGTTCTGGAAAAATGAAACCTCTTTAATAACTAAAAAAAAAGGGGGAAACTTCCCTCTCCTTTTGGATGGTGCAGAACTCCTAAAATGGAGAGGGAAGAGGTTACATGAATATTACATACATTTAACAAATCAGATCCTCATTTTGACCTGTCTTTACCGCCTTTCACCCTGCAAGGTCGAACCCAGAGCTTTCAAGCAAATACTTAATTGAGTGCATGTATCTTGACTGCATGTATCTTGAGATTTTGTCGTACACATGCAGTTTTGTAGCTAGAACACATGAAATGACAGACGTAGGAATCAGCTGAAGCTACAGCGATGGAGAGGCGTTCATTTTTAACAGTGCTATAGTATTGTCCTTGTTGATCCCTGCTCGGTATGTGAGGTGTGCAGTTTTTGTCTGTTTACAGAGTTAGACGTTTGCTGGGATATCTTTGGACACGCTGCTCTTGCTGATCTGGCTCTCCTTAGGTTGAACCTGCCGGTACACCTTCAGCTCAAAGTGCCTCCTGGTGAAACAAAGGAAGGAGAAACTTCATGACAAATTTCACATAAGGTAAACAAACAGGTAGGTCAAATGTAGGCTGCCTCACTTCTTCGCCAGCTCTTTTGATATCTCCTCCAGCGTGCGCCCTTTGGTCTCGGGGATACAGAGGATGACAAACACCAGCAGAACGAAGCTCATGGCGGCATAGAGAAACATCACGTTTGGCACGCCGATTCTTTCTGGAGAAACAGATCAAAGTAATACATGTGTAGCCCACGTCTTCATGGAGGCTGTGCTGTAGTTCAATTACAAATCAGGTCACGGGGCTTGAAAAACTACTCCTTGACTCACTGCTATCAAAGCTGACCTAAAGAGCGACTGGCTGATTAGATGTAGGGAAACTATTTTGCTGCAGTGTGACTTCAGAGCAGGTCAGATTAATAGGAACTATTGATGGGAACAATGTCCACACCCACTGTTAAATGTTTGCAATCTTCACTATAGACCCATCTTTTCTCTTTGGCTTTCACCTCGGGATGAGGATGCAGTCATCCTGACAGATTCAGGCACTTTTTAAAAACATTTATTAATTATTGTTATCCTTTCTTTACTTTGTAAAGCACCTTGGTTTGTTTTAAATAAAGGTTGACTTAACTTGAAAGGTTGACTTTATGACACCTGGAAATATCTGATTTGAATCCATGTCCGGAAAAAAACTTTGGAACATTTCTTTCTGCTCAGAAATACTGAAATCTATTGGATAATATCTGATAACAACGTCACCTCTGGAAACAAACTTATCTGTATGTTCAGTAGAGACGTGCTGATTAATTGATCCGCTGAGATCACAAAGAAAACAGCTGTCTTGTTGTTAACTTGCAGTCAGCAGGTCTTAAATTTGTTAGAAAATGACGCCATATTGCCGATAAGTAAAAAGTAAAAAAGCAAGATTCGTCAGGTTTAAAATCCTAGCAGGAGCAGGCAGAGTTGTTGCTCATAGTGACGGAGAGAACAGTTTTTATGATTGTACTGAGTCTTTAGAATGTGTTCATTAAAATGATTCATTCAAAAGATTTGTTCACCAAATCAGTCAGTATTTCGGAACCCTGTCCTGCCAGGTGCAGCACACAAGTGAGTGACACAGCGGCACTGATCAGGAGTTCTTCATTGATGGTTTGTTCTCCTCTCTGTGGGCCACCAACGTTCGCGGCGCAACGCAAGTGAAACAACACAGCAGCAAGCAGCACGCCCGCAAAAGAGCACGAGTCGTCGTTCTTTTATATCCGGAAAAGTAGAGAGATTAAAAATGAATATACAGTTTGGCAGTTCGTGAACGACACTACACCCCTCTTTCCTCTGCCTGCCTCAAGTCAGAAGTCGTTCGTTTTGTTCACAGGCTGACTGATATAGGTTGTTTAATCACTGTGAGCAAATCAAGGGACTCCGCCATCCCGCTGGCTGGCTATGTGTCGTTTGCCAAAGAGTCAAAGGCGGTAGTTCCACTCCCAACCGGCACACCAGGCTTGCAGCTGAGCTCAACTGAACTGAGAAAAGAATGAATCAGGTCTTGGGGTGATTCCATTCACGTCATTCACTCAGCAGTTCTATTCTTTTGAATGAATCGTTCATGAATGACACAACACTAGTTGCTAAGATTAAAATATTTGATCTGGAATAAATTGTTAGCTGCTCTTGCATGTAGAGAAAGTTAAGGAGCCAGAACCGTTCCAACCTGAGTTGACTGAGTCTAATTTTTCTGTAGGTTCTGTAAAAAATGATAGTTTAGATCACAAATCTAAGCTTTTGTTTGTTCCTGGTGTCTTGAACACATCACACAGTCATTTGTCTTTGTTTCAACAACTTGATTGAGATTTTTTTTGGTTATTTCTTTCAGCAAATGCTTACACAGCAGAACACTGTGTTCGTACCCTTAGCTGACCTCAGGTACACTAAAATGATAGCTCATCAATAAGCCTAAACCTGCTGGTTAATAACAAACAAAGATTAACACACACACACATACACACACCTGTTACTGTAAGGAATGTCATGGAGATGAGCAGGTTGGTGGCCCAGTTTACTGCTGACACCACAGACACAGCCCTGCCTCTGACTCCCATTGGAAAGATCTCGCTGAGGACCACATACACCACTACAGAAGGAAACACAACAGGCACTCATGTTTAGCTCAAAGGCACTTCAGCTTAATCAGACATGAGTACAGATAACATGTTTCAGACATTTGTGTGAAGTTTTAGAGTGAGTTTAACCTTATAAGTCCGGGTCCAGACTGCTTTATCTAGAGGTCATTTCAGCCTATATCATACTACCCCTATTGATTGTGTGATAAATCTCTGTACTTTGTCCTTAATGTGTTACATAATGCAGTCATTAGAGTCTGCTATATAAGACAGATTGACCTACAGTTACTGCTGCATATGGAACATAGCTGCTATTTTGTATACAGCAACATTGTGAAAGGTGTGGTGTGCAAAATGCCTGAGTAAGTAGGTAATCCTATGTTTAAGGTAGAAAGACCCAAGGGTGTCCTCACAGTAAAGCTCAAAGTAGGTCACAGATCTGCTGGTTTAGCTTGATTTGTGTGTCTGTATATGAAAAGAATGGCTGTATTGGTGCATACTTGGCCCAAGGCTTATGGAGAAGGCTGCCACATACACCAGCAAACTGATCAGTGAAGCCACCCTCAGTGATGAAGACACCTCTGCATGAGTCCTTCCTCTTTCTGGCTCCCTTATCCCGTCATTCACCACATTTGACTGCTGCGCCGCCTCATCGATCCATGCGGGAGGATAGTCAGTGGAGAAAAAGTCAGTATCCTCCAAGTCCAGAGCAGTTCTATTCAACTCCCATGGGGTTTGTGTGTGGTTCAGTATAGTCTGACTTTTACACAGGCTGGTGAGGTGGGTGTGGCTTTGCAGAGTCAATGTTCCCAGAGCAATAAGTGACAGTCCCATTGCGACAGCACCCATGCACAAAAAGCTCTTGGGTCCAACTCGGTCAACTAACAACACAGCAGGGATGGTGCCGACTACCTTGACAACTCCAAACCCTGTGGATGCTAATGTCGCTGCGGCGTCACTGTCGTAGCCAACGCTGCGAAGGAGAGGAGAAGCGTAGGAAAGGATGTTGGGCTGACCTGTAGCCTGTTGAAGAAAGACTAAGGCGACACCTGTAAGCAGCCGTGAGCGCAAGTTAGCCTTAGAGCTAAACAACTCCCGGAAACTGTACTCTGACTCCTCTTTAAGTCCAACCTGAATGTCTCTGAGCTCCACCTCCACATGCTCCTGAACACCGCCCCTCATTCTGGCCAGCACCTTCTTGGCCTCCCCCACCTTACCCTGAGCGACCAGGAAGCGTGGACTGGATGGGAGGAACAACAGCACGCTGAACTGCAGAAGTGCAGGAGGGATTACCAGTCCAAATGTGTACGCCCAGCCATGAGGCAGAGAGGCAAAGGCGTAACTACAGCTAAACCCCAACATAACCCCCACAACCAGCATCAGCTCGTACAGCGTCACCAGCAGACCCCTCCTCTCCCTCGGTGAGATCTCTGCAATGTACAGACAGGCCCCTGTCCCTGACAGAGCTGTACCCATGCCGACTATAACCCGGCCAAAAGTGAGTGAAATAAGCGAGGTGAAGGCAATGAGCACTACTGTCCCTCCGACCACGAGGGCGGCGCTCAGGAGCAATGAGCAACGACGGCCGTAGCGGTCCAGAATAGGACCACCTGCCAGGCAGATGAGGAGAGCCCCAAGCAGGTGGGAGCTGACCAGCAGTTCCTGCTCCCTGCAGGACAGAGAGAGGAGGCCCCGCAGCTGCAGCAAGACTCCAGAGGTCAGACCCATTTCATAGCCCAGCATCAGGCCGCTCAGAGAGGCCGCTACAGCTGCCACCACCACCAGCCAGCTGCAGCCTATAGAAAAGGACATAAACAAACAGAATATAGGATGAGATTAAAGCTTTGAAACACACAGACTGGTCATTCAAGGAGAAACGACTAAAGTCAGACAAACACATCAAAAGAAAATATTTAAAAATCATTCAAAAAAGACATTAAAAAGTAAAAGTAACAAAATTAGAGGCTCAAAATACAACAAGGCAGCTTAAAAATACAACCAGAAACATGACAGTACATTTTAATATAGGTATATTTGTTAAGGCAGTCAAATGGGCCAGTCTCCAACCTAGATTTGAAAGAGCAAACATGACATTTCCTTAAGTTTTCCAGGTATATGGAGCAGGAACAACACTGCGTTTCCATGTATCTGTCTCAGATGACCTGAGCAGACCAGGCTGCTTATATTGATATTCTTACATATGACTGATTGTCGACTATATAGTGATGGTAATCTATTTTGTTATCTCAGCAAGTGAAAGCATATAAATGTAAAAGCGAAAAAAGGCCCCAGGGTGGAGCCTTGGGGGACTCCATATGTAATTTTTGTCTGCACAGAAATGAAGTCACGATATTAGGCCTAGGCAACAGAAACTTTCCCTCCTCCATGCTGATAGAACACGGAATTAATTATAAAACACTACAATATTAACTTGCTTAAAAAAGAAGGATGAGTTTTTGACAGATAGCACCATCTTGAGAGACAGAACAAGATCAGGAAAGTCCAAGGTGAACATCTTTCCCCACAAGGTGGTGCTAAAATCAGTACTAACCAAAAGTTACTCAGCAGCTTTAGGATGTATGTAAGACTTTCAAAACTTTGAATAACTGAGCCTTAAATTTAGCTCACACAGTGCTGTTAAACTCCTAACCCAACATTTGGAGGCTAGGCACCTGCCGCATTAGCCTGAACATAATCCGATCATTTACCCAGTTTCAGTGAATAAATATCATATTTGGTAATTACAGAAGATGGTGCTCAGCCAAACTTGGATCATGTAATTCTTTGGAAAAACACCTCGTACCAGGAATTTTACATTTGTTTCCTTGTTTTGTGCTAACCAAGGGATTAGCCTCAAATGAACTGATTAAAGTTGTTTTTTTTTTCATCACAAATTTTCTCGACCTGACCTTTTCTTGTTTTTGCTTGTGTTATTGTAGTTTAGATTTAAATGCTATAACACTTTTGTTTTGGAGTTTTATTCTGCTGTTAGATAGACTTTTGAGATGATCAGATTGGAGCCTCCATGTCAACAAGCATGTGTAGCAGTGAGGTTTTCAGGAGGAAGACACCGAGCAGCATTCAAGTGTTATGTAGCTGACCTAGCACTGTGACCTGCCTGGACTGAAGCCAACCATACAAATCATTTGTTCCTTCTAGTTGGGTTGTTAACAGCCTGTTGTCTCTGTTGTGAAAAAAATTATCACTTGCGAAGTTTCTGTCATCAATCAAAATTAAACCAGTTTTAGCAAGTTTTAGAAATTTACGAACAATTTGTTATTTAACCTCTGGAGGAAAACAAAAAAAGGAGGCTCCTCCAGTTTGATACTACAGAGACAAGATGTGGGTTTCATAACATCAAGACCAAAGCCAGTTTCCCCAGCCATGACATCCTCAAACCCTGCTGACTGTGTGCAAATCAGAGGTCAGAGGTTCACAAAAAGAATGCTTGTAAGTCATGTTGAGTGAGTGTGCTTAGTCTATGTGAGCAATCAAAACAGCCGAACAAAAAAGCTGATCCAGAACTAATGATTTAGAACAAAGGCACTGCTGCTGATTATAGACTCATATACATTTCCAACCAATTTATGAATTGGAGACCGTTTATTTCACCTATAAATGTCAAGAAGCAAGATTACAGGTCCTTCTAAGTGTTATTGTACTGATGCTCCTTCATTGTTGTTAAAACTCGCTGACTTTTTGTACTATTTGCTGATCAACTTGATGGCTAAGTGTTGCAAGTGTCCCGATAATCTTTTTGGGAAGACGTTCTGTTTGAATTTGGTTTTCACAGCGCAACATACAAGACAAACAACAGTGTCTGCAATAGGATCTGTGTCCTGCTTCTCCGTTACTTGGCTGACAATGAGAAGGAATCTACTATATAACCAGGGCTGTACTGCTTCTATTTAAAAAGTATTATAATCCTTAATCTCAATCTTAATCTTAATCTTATTGTCCCATTTTACCTCATCCCCCAAGGTTAGAAATCCTGTCACTGTTACATCTTTTATGGCTTGCCAGATTTGAGAGGTCCTAATTGGCATGATCGAAATGTTTTATTCCATCAGATTAAGCAACTTGAAGATAAGCGTTCCTTATCTTTTTTGCATTTACAGGCATCTACTTATGGATACAAGTCATCCCGTTTCAGCAGCTGTACAACTGATCGAAGTCTGCTTTGTAGAAAAGATGCCTCACTTCTGTCTAAACAAACTACTTGACATCTAGCTGCTACAATAACATACAGAAAACTTAATATTTGCTGATCCAGAAAAGCTGGCAGCTTCTCTGGGCCCAGGTCCAGCAAGGTTGGATTAAGAAACGTTAAACTTTTACACATTACACATTAGAGGTGAGGGACCATCTTGGTTTCATAACCGGGCACTCCATTTGGAGTCCCATTTGCGTCCCCTAAAAGAAAACCAGAACTTTCAATAGTGTTTATTGGCAACCTGATCTTGTTTTGTGCAATCAAATGTTGCTAGTTAAATATTTCTCCACTTTGTTGAGCAGGCAGTTTGTGACAAAGGGGCATGACATTTTTCGATTATGCGCTACTAAGGTCAGGACGCCCTGGTGCACATGCATAATTACAGCCATAAACAACTTTTGGCTTCATCATTAATCAGCGATTGAGAAAAACAGTCGATACAGCAAAAAAAGGGGGGGGAAACTGTAGTCGCTGAACGATCACAATTGTTGAGTTCTCAGAATTTCATACATCTGTTCCAGGAAGAAGGTTTATTGAATTATCTGAACATTTTTACTGAGGAAAAACCTCCTTTTACATAAGCCCAAAATACAGATTAGTGGTGTCTGTTACTCAGGATCCCATTTATTTAATAATGAGTTTTAAGTTTAATATCAGACTTAGGTGTGTAAAGAGGCTGAGCAATGGATGCCAGAGAATTAACGCTGAAGGGCGGGAGTGCGTGAATGTCCTTGAATTACACAGGTACACCCTGAATAAAATGTTAATGACACACAGGCCTCTTTTGATACAAAATAGCAAGGACATACCTGAAGTCTGACCTACATTCATATTATATAACAGATGTGTTGTTGTTGTGTTTGTACCTGGGCCTTTTAATGGAGCCTGTTTCTGGGTCTCTGGAGAAGGATTAGCTGGAAGGTAAGAGGTCATCTTCCTGGTCTCACTATTGGGGTCCATCATCATCCACCTTTATGAAAAACAGGAAATTCAGACAACAAAACAGCATAATACAATAAGGACTGAAACAGCAACCAAACTCTACCTTGTCAAGCCCACAGAATAATTTTCAATACATTTTTACTAGTTGTGTTTTTTTAAACAAAACAACAGTATTAAGAGACCAAGTCTGAACCTCAACTGTGACACATCATTCAACTATTCCAAGTTGAAGCCAATCCTGGTGTTCACAGTGAAATGCAAAACTCGACTCATTAGAGGATCAAATCCGTTTTCCTCTTTTCTACAGTCCAGAGTCAAACATACACCAGCTGATGCTTTGGGTGGCCTTGGAGACAATCTAGCTTCCAGATGAACGCCCTGTCATAAATACCAGCTCTGTGGAGCTCACAGTGGACACCTGCAGCTGTTCTGTGACAGGGATGTTGGGGGAATTTGGGAGTAGTTTCTGAAACTGGTTTTGTAAAGTTAAGCACTCATGCTGTGTTTATTGAGCTTTGACCTCTAACCTCTCCTCAGGTTTGTTTTCCTGCCTGTCTTTCACAAACAGAAATGGTCTGGAAGACTTTTTTTTTTTTGGCATGGAAAATCCTCTTGCTTTCACTTTGCATCACCATCTGATTTTCATCAGTATGTGTGGTAGGATGTGTGACCAATCTTTTGTCTTTTTAATGGCTATTTCTGTCTTTCTGACTCTTCACAGTCTGTGACTTGAGCTGAAATGCTGACATGGTCATTTTCTGGAGGCTAAACTACAAAGCCCATCACAGGGAACACCATTACAAAGTCAAATTTTGCAGCTGACTTCAAGCATGAGCTCGTCCACTCTTCTCGTGCAACTTTGAGCAGATTTCACAGCACAAATCTTAATTGAACACTTTTAAAGTAAGAATAAAAGTTCCCTACCTGACGCCCTGGCTCAGTCTCTGATGTTATCTTAAAACCTTCTTTGTCAGTCCATTCACTTTCTTCTCCAGACTTTCTGACTGCTCTGACTTCTTCTTTGCTTCAACACACTCGTGTCGCCGCACGCACTCGGCTTGTTTTGGCTGAGGCAGTCCTTAAGCCCCGCCCACATTCACCGAGAACACCAATAGGAGAGGTGAATTGGGCACCAGATCGTCCAACGAGAAATCCGATTGGTCAAGCTTGTCAACAAGATAGCGCCCATAGTAAAATGTATTTAAAATATAACATTGGCTCCCACGGGCATATAATGCAAGTTTGTGGGTAAAGAATTAGTGTATCTTTCTTTTTGTTGTGTTGTTCAAGTTGCAGCTGCACCAGAGGTTATAATGAAGGGCTTCCTGCTGTGATAAAGTATCCTGCTATATAATACACCTGTATCAATAATGCGGATTCTCCCATACTGAAAGTAAAAACAAATCCGGAGGCCACCTGCTGTTTGCCGGTTCCCGTGTCATTTTTCCACGAATGCAGCAGTGCTGTCCTGGTCCACCTGCCCTGCTGCTTCACAAGTGACAGAATGTAGCCCACTCTGTTTGAGCTTGGCCTACTTCTCAGGAGGTGTTTTTAGACGTCCAGACATGGCCTATTGAGTCAGAAACTTTGACCCGTTTTTAACCACTGTCATTTGATCCCCAGTTGACTTTACCAGGGGCATGTGCTGCTGTTATGTAATGACTCTGTTACAAAGTTTACTACAGGTGGCCTACTTGTTAAACACTGCCTCAGTTAGCCAATATCTGCAATTGTTCCTAGGATTACCATACTATCAAAATACCATATTGTGAGGTACTTTGCCAAGTTGGGAAAGCACAGATTACGTTTCTCATTTAAAGCTGGAGCCTGAGTTCCGTGTTGGAAAGCATATAAATAATATTGCTGTCCCAAAACGTAACATCCTCAAGTACATGATGTGATCCCTGTTTGTAAGACTTGATTTCCTGAATGAAGGCCAGTTGTTACTCAATGTGAGCCCACTCTGATGAACTTTCTGAAATAAAAGATAAAGTTTAACTCACCGTGCAGGGGTTTTATAATCAGCAGACACACCTATTGATAGCTGGAATGTCAGCCTTGCATAATGTTGCTTTGAACAAGTAAAAATGAATGAATCAATAAATTTGTTTTGATTTAAAGTTCATGGTGGTGAAAGAAACATCCAGTTCATCCAGTTCAACAGTAGAAACTTAGCATCACCGGTGTGAGTACAAAAATATCCTTTTATTGAAGGTCCACACAGGTCACGGCCTAACTCATGTCAAAGTACACACTTATTATCAGTTACTTAAATGAAAAAGTCTTTTACGTAACAGAATTAGTGTCATTCAATCATATCATTATGTGCTACAGATAATAATGGCTGATTAATACATTTGCAGCATTTTTGCTTTGTCCGCACTATGTGCTTGGATATTTATTGATCTTGTCGTTGTTGTGAACTGTTCCTCTCTTTGTTGGACTTGAAATTTCAGAGGGTGCAAGTGATGCAGAGAGACACTAAACTGTCAACACTTGCATTTTAACACAAGTCATGCCATCTGTCCTTGTCTTTCTGAAGCAGAGTGAGGTCTGCTGGTTTGATGTTTGAGGTTGTTGTATTTGTGCTGTGATAAAAAACAATGATCTAGTGATGCTGTGACTGCCATGCAGTACGATTAATATAAGTGTGCAACAGCGCCACCATGTGGGGAGTTTTCCTGTCCCTACAAGGAGTGTTGCAGGAGCAAACATTTAAGGAAGCTAATGTATTTAATCAGCTTAACCTCTATGATTGAAAAAACTAATGAGGAGCTGCCCAAAGCCAAGGAAAATATGTTAGATAACTTCATAACCCTCCATTTGGATCATATGGTGACAGGTCAAGTTGTTTCCTTGCTGTCACTTGCGCTTATTTAGTCCTACACTCTTAACTTTATTTTGTGTTGCCAATTCCTCTTGAAGATTTACCCTGGAACATTATCTAAAAATTTTATGACTTGCAAGGATTTTTATTTTTACCAATCACCTTATTTGCAGGGAGAAGTTCCTTTGGTGCTCTGAGCTTTGAGAGCACGCTGATATGTGCATCGATTTTTCACAAGACAAAAAAAAAGTTCATTTTCATAGTGCAATTTTGGCTGTGTACTTTTCAGTCAAATATAAGATTTCATCAATTTGCAAAACCTTTCATTTACTGACAATAATTCATTTTTTCCATCACTACACACTGCGCATGAGATGAGTTTTCTTTAATGATTTTTATCGGACTTTATTTTATTACTTATTATTATATCTTATTGAATTTCCCCTCAGGGATCAATAAAGCTTTTCTTATCTTATGTTATCAGTTCAAGTCCTCTTCTTTAGGGCCTTCTCTTCTACTACTGCCTTATGCTTGCCAGGAACCTCTCCAGATAAGGTTGGCCCTTTGCGGTGACAACTCTCTACCATAAAGTCGTTATGAAGGGCTACTTCTACAAGGATGACCATTCCATGGGGACTGAAGAGAGATATGATTTCAATATACAATTTAGAGCCAAAAATAAAATCTGAACATTGTCAGATGAGTTAGTAGTCTGATAAGTAATTTGAAAATTTATTTCATAGTGTGAATACTCACAGTCCAAAGCCATCTTGTTCACTGTACCCGGAAAAGTCTCATTGGAGGTTTTTAAAGCTGAGAAGACTACACTCACTCCCAGTAGGTCGGCCAGCAGGTGTAGTTGTTGCACTGTGCTGGTCCTCATTGCAGCATGCAGCTGGTTGTAAAGGACAAGGACAAACACAGTCACTTTTCTCCTTTTATGATTGAATAATGATTTGAAATGTTCCCACTGCTGATCTTGTCATGATGTTATTGTCTCTGTGAACATACCCCAGCCCTGTAGTCACTAGAACCCTCAGTACTGGTCCTGGACTGCAGCTCAGTTCCAGCACCTTATCGACCTGCTGCAGGAGAAATGCGGTGGCCCTTGCTTGTGTACTCTTGAAGAGCAGAGCTTGGCCTGTCTTCTCCATGTCTTCTTTGGGGTGGGCAGGTATACGTAAATGTGCACACTTATAGATAAAAGAATACAAAGACAAGAGAAACTTCTGTATATCGTGCACCACCTTAGAACACACCTCATCAAGCAGTTCCTCCTGGTGGTGCTGTGCTCGAGCTCGGATGATCTTGAGCTCATTTATCTTCTTCCTGTGTGAGAGATGATATATTTAGTGAATTTTACTGTATGTTTGCATTTTGGTTTAAACTATAACAGACAGAAGTTATAAAAGATGACCAATGTAAGTGCTTTGGTTCACTGATGCAACAACAGATAAGGTATGTAGAACTGTCTTTAGTGCAAAGACGATGTTTTTGATGATGACCCTAGAAGTATCCACAACAATTATCAGTTTTGAATCTTTTTGGAGCCGAATAATTAATCTGTGATGAAAAACTCACCAGTAATCACCACTCAGCAGCTCTAAACAGAGGGGCAGACTTTCTGTTGGGTCTCTCAATAGGTTTATCTGTTGGAGGTCCGTACAGTCATCAGTCTGAAGTCGGCATCTTACTGCTGTGATTTTGCCAACATGACATGACCTTGTCTATTTGGGTGAGGCAAGAGTTGAGGCAGAATTTGGCAAATATTTGTTACTGGAGTATCTTAAAAACTTTGAATCTTCTTCATTTGATCTTCAGCAGTCTGGAGTCAGAATCCACCGGTGACTTCTTTCTCTGTAAGGAACAAAAAATATAAATATCTTTGTCAATACTGTTTCTTCTTATTATTCCTTACTGACTAATATATCAGCTCTAGCTGTTAACTTATTGTTTCTGTGGGCTTGAAGACTTTTCAGAATCTGTGATTTATGAGACAAGACTTCTTTGCACTACAGTAGGATCCTACTCACCCTGTCAGGGCTCCAATTCACATAACCACCTGCTCACTACACATTAACCCTGACAAATGGTAAAAATGATAAATGCTCAGTACCATTTTTGTGTTTTTCAGTCTGGTGGGAGTCTTTTCAACCACTATGTCAAATCCACCCATTCTACTACATTTATACACTGATAGCAGAAGATGATACAGAAAATGATGACAATTTTTAAAGATGATACTCGGTGACCATCACTTTTGATACTTTTATGCTGCTGGTTTTGACAGAAGGAGCAGATGGGGTCCAGCATTTCTTCTACGGACACTTCAGCATAAGGAGCTGGTGTAAAACCACCAAACTCTGAATGAGAGAAAACAAACTCTCCCACTGAGGCACAGCTACCCCTGTCTAACAGAGATTGTCTACGATAACTTACCCAAGCTTCTGAGGTTGTTTAACATTACAAGGAGGCAGGATACTATTCTCGTTGATTGTGGAGAATCTTGATTCTGGGGAGCTTCTACTGAACGTCTCATATGTGTTGGGTTAACCTCTTCATCTTCCATGTCATCAAAATCTAAATTTTCAGAGTTGATCTTCTACTTGACTGGCTGGCAGCCGTGATCCCAATCACGATCAAAGTGCTCTGTGTTAGGAGTCTGTCTCATTCTATGTCTGAACATACATGAGTCAGGGCACGGTTTGGGACCACTTAAGGGTCTAAGTATTTAGTAGGGGCCCTTATAGTTTTGCCTCCTGATCTGTTCTATAATGGCACTCCAAAGTAGTTCATCTCTGGCACACAGAGTTACCACTCCATGGAGTACAGTCAACCTGGTTTGGAGGTCCTGGCCACTGGACCACTCTGTGAACACACCAGACCTTATTCTGTCTTCATTCTGTCATCATCCTCTTTCTTTCAAGCCAGCTGAACATGTTTGTGGGCTGCTGATGTCCAGCAGCATTAATAAACAAGACCATTTAAGTCATTGAAAATCCATTTTTCTATGTTTAGTTGAGGGACAGATGGCAGACTGTGTACACCTTTCCAAAATTTGGTACTTAAGTTTGATTAAGTTGATGTTGTATGATTTTCTCTATGTTTTTAATCTTTTTTTCTGCCTTAACCTTGTTTTTTGCTTCATTTTTTAGGTTGTAAGCAAACTCTTGTATAGTGTGTGTAAAGTATGTTTGGCCGAAGACAATGGGACTGGATTAATTTATTAGTTCATATTATGGTCACTAGATGGCAATGTATGAATGTCGCTTTCAAGCACATCTAGGCGCATTTGACCAATTCTTACCCAGTAAAAACAGTCTCCAGTGAACACGTGAGTGAGTTACACTTGATTAGAAACAATCAGTAGTGGAATCACATTTTACCTCGATCAAACACTGTGGTTGAAATGATTTTAATGCTTTTGTTATGGTCTCATAGCAGTGAGTGCATTTTAAAACCTTCTCCAAAAGCTGAGAGCATTAAACCATAGAGACAAAGACCATGGTGAGAGCCGTAACAGCACTAAATTGAACACGGGGTCTGCAGCACAGATGATATAAACACGATAGTGGCTAAAAGAGTGTGTTTTCTCAACTATAACACATGTAGGATCTGTGTTGATTACCACATTGGATAAAGAAATAACAGCTTCACAAAGATCTTATCAGGATTTTATAATTATGTGGAACCCTGATGGGCTGCAGTGATAATAATAATAATAAAAAAATCTGACAGTAGCTCTTTTGAGAGTGTTTCAGACTTGATTCTCTGGATTTCAAAACTCACTTCAAGACCAAAATCGAATTTTAAAAGGACAAGTGCAAATCTTTGAAAGGTTCACTGCCCAAGTGAGAAAGCACTCCTACGATGCTCTTACAATGAAAATGTTTGCAGCTTAAATTCTCCACTCACTTTCTTACTTTCCTAGGCAGCAAGGGGTCAGAGGTCACCTACACTAACCCCCTGGATCTGTGAGGCATTCAGTATGCTTTGTAAAGGGATCCTAGAAGAAACCCTAAACCATGATCAACACCTTTAGCCCCAGTAGAGAGTAATCATCACTTAGCCAACAGGCTGACCTTCAGTAACCTATCTAATAACACAGTGTTCTATTTCTGCTTCAATTTTAATTGATAAGATTGGACATCAAAGAGAAAAATCAATGCTCCTCTTGTGCAATAAAAACCCGCTCTGCTAAATTGGATTTATTAATATTGTTTGGCCTGGAGTGGCTTTATCAGTCAATAATTTGCCTGCAAACTGGTCTGTCCACACACACACACACACAAACTCATTCACACTTGGACGTCACTGTCATCGTTGTGTAAGGCTGCTGACGCATGACTGAGGGCAAAGTCCACTCTTAACTAATGTAGGGCGTATGGCGGCACCCGGGGCCTGTAAATGTTTACCATTTAATCTTCATTCTTAACATTTTTTAGTTTAAGTTTTAACTTTTTTTTAAAAAAATGTGTCTGTGTGCTTATTTGCTTTTCACTTTTTTTCACTTTTTGAATATTTGTGGGAATGTTGATATGGGATTATGTAAAAGTGGAGTGCACATTTGAAGATTAAAGCTCTTGTGAGGAGTTTTTAGCTGGTTTTGGCACAGACTGAAATGAATACTGTTACTTCTCTAAGGACTATGAAAGTGAATACGAGAGTAACAAACATCATCTATTATTTCTAATGTGTTGTTATAATACCTGAAAGTGCTGCTGCAGGGTAGGCAACAGCCTTTGTTTACATTTCCATCGCAAAAATTCTCAATAAGCTGAGCATTTGACTCTTAAAATAAAGCAGGCTGAGATTTTTCATTTAAAAAAAAATAAACCACGTGCTCAATAACTGCCACAGGGGGCGCCATAAACCAAAAGTTCCTCATAGGAGCTTTAAAGAAAATCAAAGGCTCATGTTGTCTATTTATCAATAATGAAAATCAAGTGTTAAGATGTAATAAAGTTAAAATTTTATTGCAAACCAAACATGGGCACATAAATCTTAAACAATTTTACAATTTACAGTACATTTAACATGAATTGTTACATATACATATTTAAGCATACCTTTAGTCGTTTTTTTGTTCAATATACATTAAAACTAGTACACATGACTCCAAATATACAAACAAACTTAAATACCATCAAACTGCATTACAGCAATATTAAAATGGAATGTTCAGTTCCTCGATGTTGTCAGCTCAGCTCAAGGCCGTCGGTTTGTTATTGTGAGGCGAGCGGAAGACTAAATGAGGGGGACAAGCAAAACTGCACACACTTGACTCTCTTTCCTAGCAGCAGTGCTCTCTCGTTCTTTCTCTCTATCAGTATTACCGTTTTTATTCTCTGTGCAAAATAAAGATATGAAACATAATTGGAGCGTCTAAGTCTCACCTGTTAAAAACAGAACTGGTGTTGTGATTTAGTGCTACATCGCCCTGCTGTGGCGACTCCCATAAAAAAAAAACCCAGAAAACAAGGTGACACTGACCCGGACAAACCCAAAAGATGTGAGCTCTGATGGAGAGAAAAAATAAAGGCACATTTGAGAGAAAAATAAAACATCCCCCTCTGTAACATTCAGCTTTGAATGACTCCCTTCCCGGACAGGAAATGAAAAGAAACTAAAGCACCAACATGATATCATCTCCAAGCTACTCCTTAAAACTCAAAAATGCCGTCTCTGTGGGTGATGTGACATAATCTCAAAAGTTTGAGGATGTTTGGCTACATGGATAAAGATGGAAATCCTCCTTGGGGCTGGTTCAGCGTGGTCCAGCCTTGAGAAAAAAACAGTTGTTGGGTGTGCTTGTTGGTTGTAGATACTTGTTAGCCACCTTGGCTGTGTGCAAAGGACTTCCACTCAGAGATTTGAAGGCTGCAGAGCTTTTTTTGTAAAATCTTGTGAAGGATCTTGAAGGATTTGTGCGTTGGTACATCAGGGCAAGATGGAGGACCACAACCCCTGTGAACGCTCTGATTTTGGCCGGATCCTCTTGTCTTGTAAATGCATTCAAGAGATATAGAGATAATGAAAAGTTTGCTTGTGTGGATTCTTGTTGAGTTGTTGCAAGGGGTTGTTTGATCGATCCATCTTCCTGATTGGAAATGTAAAGTGGGGTCAAGATGCAAGTCAATGGACATACCCCTGCTCAGGTCTAGAGTCTGCATTGGGGTCCATACTACATTAGATCCTATAGGTAGGAGTCCATGGAGGGGGCGTAAGAGAAGCCCACAAAGGCCTCGGCTGCCTCTTTGATGCTAGCTGTGACGAGCACGCTGTCCGGGGAGCAGCCAATGGAGCTGGGCACCGGCTCATCTGTGAACTCTGGATCAAAGTGCCGCAGGTCATTGGGTCCCGTCTAAAGAGAGGAGGGGGAGGCAGAGGGGAGAGACAAACAGGGATTAGTCAGGTGGGAATAGTCAAAATACCTGGCCATACTTGGAGATGTTTTAATCCACAGTGAGGATGTTCCGTTCTCTTGATCTAGTTATGTAAAGCTAAATATTTGACTCTGTGGACTTTGGCTGCTTTACTGTCATACCATCATGAGGCCTCATTATAGTGTTACAAAAGGAACGTACCACGTTGGGGTTGAAAGGAGGGGTGATCTTCTTGGCGTTGAGGTCATCCCAGTTGATCGGGGAGAAGAAAATGTGGTTCTTGATTTCAATCTGTGGAGAGATACAAACTGTTACATGACGCCCTTAAATGCAAGTGATGTGTGAAGGTATGATCACATGACCAAACACTTACAAAGTCCTCTGTGCAGCCCAGCCTCTTGGTGCGGTCTTTCTGCAGCAGACCCTCCAGGAGGTGTCGGGCGGCGTTGGAAATGTTGGGTTTCAGCTGCAGCGGCTTGTTCAGGATGTTGTCGTACATCTCTGCAGTGTTGCGACTGTAGAACGGAGGCTGAAGAGGGACAAAAAGAAGAGAGTGATTAGGATCTGGACGACAAAAGCACATGACGAAAGAGATTTAATCAGCTGAAGTCATGCAGAAACTCCGACTGAAACACATCAAGTGCAAAGAGATAAGGATGCTATCTTTGTTTTTTGTCGTTGTGCATGATTCATTTGAGGTGAAGTATGCATTTGTAATACTTCAAAAGTATATTCAGAGTGGGATGCTACTTCAAAATAAAGATTTAAATGACTTTCACTTACCAAGCCGTACAGCATTTCATAGAGAACCGCTCCTAAACACCACCAGTCTACTGTTCTGTCGTATGGCTGCTTGTGTAGAACTTCAGGAGCTAAATACTGCAAAGAAAATCAAAACAAACATTAATGGATATCAAGAAATAATACGGAAATCTGCCCAAAAAGGAGGTCTGTATTAACACTGTGGAGTTTAGTTTGTCCTTACCTCTGGTGTACCGCAGAAAGTCGACGTAGTCCCGTTGGGTTCGATGTTCTCCTTGCACAGGCCGAAATCTGTAAGGATGATGTGTCCCTGTGAGTCCAGCAGGATGTTCTCTGGTTTCAGGTCTCTGTAGACGATATTGAGGGAGTGGAGGTACCCGAGTGCGCTGGCGATCTCTGCAGCGTAGAACCTGGCTCGAGGCTCGAGGAAGCAGCGCTCTCTCTGTAGGTGGTAGAACAACTGGGGGAGGAAGAAAAAAGAGCAAAGGTTATGACAATAGAAACAAAAGCTAAAATGTCCTTTTCATGTTTGAGATTGTTTCCAAATCCCATGAGAAGAAAGAGGAAATTAGAGGAAGAGGAAAAATAAAACGACAGATACAAAGACAGAGAGGAAATCAAGAGTCAGGAAGATAAAAGCTTAAAAAGTCTGACCCATAAAGAGGGAGGCTAAAGGTGGAGCGAGAGAGAGGGAAGAAAAGAGAAAGGGAAGAGGGAGAATGAGGGTAAATGCATCCTGTTTCCTGATGAGGCCCATATTTAATCAGCACTGTCCCTGCTTTTGCAACAATCACAGGAAATTAGCTCGATTAGGTGCACACTGAGTCTGCTAATTTTGGCCTGAGTCTCTCCCTGCTGTCCAAACCCACCCCATGATTTCCTGAGAGGTGTTTCCTTTAGAGAAAAAGAAAGACAAGACTTCTATTCTGCTTCTCATGACAGGATTTCCCCTTGTGTCTGTCTGTCTGTGCCTCATTTTTTTAAATCTCTGACTCTGGTGCTAAATCATCTCTTAGAAAATTTCTGTCCCCTCCAGCTACATCCATCTTTTAAATCTGCTCTTTACATCTTTCTTTTTTAGCTTCCTCTATAAATAGCTCAGCTTCTTTCTCTGTCTTTTATCATTTCTGCTGCCTATTCACATCATTTTCTGGCTCGTAACTCACCTCCCCTCCGTTGATGTAGTCCAGGATGAAGTAGAGCTTGTCGGCCGTTTGGAAAGAATAGTGCAGGCCCACCAAGAACGGGTGCTTGACATTCTTTAGCAGCACATTCCTCTCTGACATGATGTGCTTCTCCTGAGAAACACAAAGAAAACAGGGTTAAAGAGCAGACACTTCAGGGATGGATGCATACTTTTTAGTGCTCGAGCGTGCGTTTACCTCCTTCTTCTTTAAGATAGCCTTCTTCTGCAGGACCTTGACTGCATAAAACTCATCATCGGTGCGGTGCCGTGCAAGCAGAACTTTACCGAAGCTTCCTTTACCGATCACTTTAAGGAAGTGGAAGTCGCTGGGTTTTGCTGAGGGGTTTGAGGAAGGGCCGAGGTTGATCTGTTGGGATGGACTCGGCTAGAAAGGAGAGAAAGGATGATTTTAGAGCCATAACATGGAGCATTTCTGTGTATCACTGCTTATAGTGTATGTAAACAAAGGATGGAGATCACAATAAAGTGTTAAAAGCAAAATCTACTCACAGGAGGAGATGGGTTTGTGTTCATGAGCTCAGCATCCTGAGGGGGACTCAAGTTCAGAATAGACTGAACTTCCGGACTGGAATGGAAAATAAAGAAATCTCATTAAGTTTATCTCCTAACTAAGCACTAAAGTATCCTGCATTGTTTACATCTGAGTCAGCTGATCTGGGAGGCAAATTGAGTCACACTGTCCCCTCCGAGGACACAGAATAACTGGCATTTCTGCTCCGTGTTTCTCAATGCTTTGTCCCTTCAGTGACTGCGGTACAATAACATGAGTCAGATGGTACTCACTGCTTGCAGGCGTAGGAGTTTGTGGCAATTCTCTGAATGAAGTCGTTCAACCCCATCCTCCTCTGTTTCATGAAAGCTGCAATACAAAAGAGAAGCAAAAAGAAGGAGAAAAGTTTAGATTTTTTGGAGAAAAATCAGAAAAATCCAAGTGTTGAATGAGCATCCAGCTTTGTTTCCATACCGGTGAGTAAAGCCACAAGCCCTTTAGTTTTGGAGTAAGTCATAACTGGCTTCTGTGTTTCTGTTTTGATCGTCATGTTGAGAAGTTGAAAAGCAGCTCTGTGCTCATCAACTGCCTGAAAACAAAATATGACTTTCCTCCTTTTTGACTCTACTTTTATGACAGGGATGAGGGAGGAGCTGCCCCCCTTTCCTTTGCCTCCCCTCAACACCCACCCACACCTCCTTGTGGGCGTCCTCCTCTACAAACATTTCCTTTTGCTAAATGGCCCGCGAGGAGAGAATCGATCGCGCTCTCGGCCAATCAGAGGCGATTGCGCTCTCGGTGCGTCATAGCCACACCTTTAAGGGGGCGCTTGCGTCAAAAAACAAAGAAAAAATAGAGGAAAAAGTTCTTCACCGCAACACCACTCAATGAAAGACCTAGTTGTACTATTTGCAAATGTTTTTGAGCAATACCATAGAAACTCAGCTGAACATGTGTCACTGCCTGAAGCTGTCACCGAGACAGCAAATATGTGTCTCCACAAGGCTGCAAAAACAGATCTCTGAGGCTAATAACATCCAGATGCTGTCATTAAAAACATATGGTTCATTTTAAAGATTTAAAAGCACATAAAAGTGCAAAAAAGATGAATGACACAACTCCCTGCTAAAAGTTCTTCAGATTTGTTTCTCTGCATTATTCTTAAAGTTCCTGATTGTTTACGTAACTCACTCTCTCCCCTCCTTAGTTTGCAACCTGCTCCTGTGCAAACAATCTGATCGCCCCCTAACCAGCCCTATCAGCTTCACTGTTTGGCTGCTTCTCAATTAAAACGGCCCAGAGTGACGCAGGTTCCCTCGGTATACAAAAGACGCGAGAGGAGAGCCTGAGCTGAGGGAGGCTCCGTGCCAAGAAAAAGCCGCTGCTAGTGGAAAAGTACAGACTGAGAAACTCCTGAACACACCAATCTCAAACAAGAGGGAAAAAGGACAGACAGATATGACCTACAGTCTGTTTTAAACCACCGATAAAAGCCCTTAAAAGCAGTCAAAGCACTTGGATGTCATGATCAGAATGAAATTATGGTTATGAATGCCATCCTGTGCTGCGTTTTGTGTGCTGGTTGGCACACATTAGCGCAGATGGGTTCAGTTTGGTACGGTTATGTAAGGCACCTGGTTTTTATCTACAGCCCAGCGTGGAATAGAAGTATGTTAGACTGACTCATCTATGAAGGTCGAATCTATTTTAACAGCAAAATTAAAAATCGTGCGCAAGAATGAAACAGGATGACATCGACAGTATCCAAAAATTGCGCCCATTACGCAACCTCGCTTTGGAATTACTTCATAGGAAAATAACTAAGTGAGAAAAGTAATCGACTGCAACTTTTCTGCGCCGTGCATAAACCTTAAAACCATGCATATATGAAAATCTAATGCAAATCTGCAGTTTCAAGAGTTAACCGAGAACCGAAGATCTAATCTACATAAAAAACAGACCGGATAAAGTTTCAATGGCAACAAACAAACCTTTCAGCTCTGACCGAGTTCTCATTTCAAAGCCTGCAGCTCAAGAGTTCAACAAGTTGCTCAAGAGAGTTGCCAAGACTCTTGTGGCTCTTTTTTCTTTACAGACCCCCGGCAGCGAGTCTTCATAGAACAGCATCATAAATCCAGGTCACTGGATTATGGGGTGAACGGAGCGCCCCCAAGTATGTCTGCCAGAACTTTTTCCCCCCACCACAGACAAACAAGTGGGCCATGTGTCTCGGTTTTCGCCTCACAACAGAACTATGAATAACACAAGAGTCTGGTGAACGCAGGAACACCCTTGAACCCCTCTATAAGATCATCATCGATCGACATTGAAACAAGAAGCGTCGAAGAAGAATCAAAGTTTTTTTTTCTTCTAACCATGACAACGACCGATATTTAACACATGTGCAGTTTACTTACAGGTGAGGGTGGTCGTTTTATCTTTCATTTTGGATGCTTTAGTAGTCCGATTCACAAGAAGAAAATGAAGAAGAGGAAGAGGAAGAAAGAGTGAGGCTTTAAGGTCCTCGGCAGAGAGGTTATTGAACTACTCAGCAGCTCTCGCCTCCTCAGAGAGTTTCATCCACTGGATTTTTTTCCCTTCTATCTGGGGCGGAGATGTCCCGCCCTCTGTTTCCTTCCACTCTACCGTTTTATGCATGGCCGGTTGCATGGGTTTTCCTGCAGGGGGGCGGGATATGCTGCCTTCACATGCTTCTCATGAGCTCCTACTTTTTCAGGGGATCTAAAATAAGTCCAGATTTTATGATCGAAATTAAAAGGACAGATGGACAGGCGTGTCAAGAAGTGAAGGGTTTTTCAAGATCACTTTTTGGAGCTTTGTCATACTTTCATTAAGAAGACAGGACTGTGCATAGTGTGAGGAACTGGGAATTTCATGTGGCAAAGGGCCACACATGGGCTTTGAGCCAAAGCCGCCTGCTTTGACTGACTGGGTGTTCAACCACTGAGCCAAGCTGATTCTTCTAAATGAGGGACTTTTGAGCCAGATTTTGGTGTTATGCAGCTTGACACTGCGAATCAGCTCTAAATATAACTCTTTTCTTCAACAAAGTTCATGCACAAACATTACAATAACAAGTAATTCAGTGCTTCGATATGCATAGTGAAGTTGAGCTGTGGTCAACACTCGGAGAGGAGATTTAAAAATACTACTGTCCATGTCCCTGTACTCAAACAACAGGCGAGAGCTCATGAGCCTAGCCACCATAGCTGTTAGCCAAAAACATCACCCCACTCTACACTATTTATGCATCTCCAATCATGAATATGTTAGTATAAAACAAACAACTTTACCTTGAAGCAACAGGCTAGCCACCAACTACGGCTGAATAGCTTTTATGTCACTGTGTCATACACATAAAAGACACTTCTGTATTTAAATGACTTTGCTGCACACCTGTTCTCAACAAAGAAAATATATGGAGTGGCATACTGTAGGTATACCACTGAGAGGACTGGTTTTGCGACTATCACATGCCACTGGCTCACCTGTAGAATACCACCAGCCACGCCATAAGTGGCATATGTTGTTCACCACTTTTCTGCCACATATCATCTCTTTGCAATCATGCTCTGTTAACGTCAGTGCTTTATTAAACAAAAGATTCATTTACAGTCAAACATCTCACTCACTGGAAGTAATATCAGTGTAAAATATAACAAAAGCTGTTTTATCTACATGCAGTCAGACACTGTCTCTGACTTTTCCCCCTGCAAGCAGTTTCAGGCATTCAAATAACGAAACATAAATATTAAAATCAGACGTGTTTGCATTTGTAGGTCATGAGGAGGGATCTGTATGGATTTCAGTCTGATTTATGAGTAGCAAAAAAATCACTTTCATACATCTGCTGTGTTTTTCCACTACAGCCTTCTGGGTTCACTCACCGTCTGCAGCTAGAATTAAAAAGTAACTAGAATTTGGAAATTCACCAAGTGAATAAAGAGCTGCAGGAAGTCAAGGCTATCATTAACTATGTCCTTTGTGAATTTTTCTCCCATGTGAAATGTCCTGAACTTTTCCTCAGGGTTATGTTTTGCCTGTGGGAGTGTGTGACAAAAGTGAGGAAGGACAGATAACAAAGAAAGCATGTTCATGCAAAGCAGTAGAGCAGGCTCAACTCTAATGGGGAACAAAAGAGTGTGTGTGACAAGGTGTGTGTTTTTCAGGAACAGCAGAGTTGTTATGGGGCTGGAAAGACAATGCCAAAGATATGCAGCAATTAAAGCTCGAACAAATGGCTCTGAGTCAGGAGTCATATGAGAGAGAGAAGAGGGGAGAGAAAGTGTGTATTCTTCTGCTCTTGACCTCTGACCTCTCATCACCGTGTTCAAGTGTGTGTGACTCTGCAGTTTTTAAATATAGCCTCGACTTTTCACTGTTGTCCCCAACTCCCCTCCTTGCTTAGGTCAAGTCTATTATTAAGTGTCCCCCCATAGACACCTGAAGCACACACACTCACACTCACAAAATCCACACACACACACACACGCAAGGCTGCAGGGCAAAACAAACCTGCAGGGAGTCTGACAGCACACACGCACACGCACACGCACACACACACACACACACACACACACACACACACACACACACACACACACACACACACACACACACACACACACACACACATAATCTAGAGGGCCAAACAAACCTGAACCAAAACTTGACTGAACATGCAGTGACAAACACACACACTCACACACATTTTCTTAAACAAAGAGAAAAAATAGAGCACATCAGGTTCTATTTAAACTCCCTAAAGGTGTCTGACAACACTCCTTCCTCTCTGCTCCTGCAGAAACTTAACACAGCTGTGTCAGATGAAGATATTTCTCCTTGAAACAGCAAAGGTTGCAGCACTGCTACGCTTCAAGAAGCATTTAATCTACAACACGTCAGCACTGACACTACAGCTGCACTCCATGTGGGACTCAAACTGACGTCTCCTATCAACGCTTGAAAGCATCAAACGAGTGAAACATCCCAATTTCCTTATCTGGATAATCTGAACACAGGGAAAACAGGAGACAGCAGAGCAAACACATTGTCCTTGAAAACTGACAGATATGAAAACAGATTGGGATATATGCAACAATGAAGACGGACTATTGTATGTTTAAGATCTAGAAGAGGGACAGACAAAGAGTTTAACTCCTGAAGACTTTCACTTATACAGCAACAATGATAAGAAGTGGATCCAGAGACTTATGAAAGAAGCCCCAAGCACCCATATGTATTTAAAACTTTTACTTTTCTTTTACAAGTCCCAGCTAGTGAGTTGATTTCCAGTTAGGATGATGCATTGAACTTCAACCTTGTTACAGCAGTAAGCAGACATGCATCTAAACATCAGGACATTTTATCTACTCTCTACCCTGATAACAAGCTACTTGTTACATAAAGATCTAGACTTAACATCAGATGATCACAACCCTTCTGGCCAAAACAAATCATCCCAGTTTACCTCATTGTGGTCAAAAGCAGCGTGGTATGTCGTGGTCTGGTCTATCACAGTGACTAGCTCATTGTTTTCTAGACTGCTAAAGTCAGACCGTTATTTTGAGAAAAGCAACTTTTTTTAAGTAAGAGAAATTAATCTGCTGTGGTGAAAAATGAGGGCATAAAATGTAAAGATGTATGTCCACATGGGCTTCCATACAAACAGAGAGTCCACATTTTTTCGTGTCTTGAAACCACACCCCCTAAGAGGCACAGAGTTAGTGTATGCTGGAGTTTTCAGATCTGATCTGTGTTTCAAATAAGAAGTAAAGTAAATCTTATTCAATCAAACTTTTTAATTTTGTTTGGTTGCATTTAGCAAGTTTTGCTTCCACCAACATACGTTTTCCCTCCTTTGGTGGGTTTCATAACTTGCCCTGATCTTGGTTTTGAGATTTTACATAACTCTAAAACCTTGTGGTACACAAGTTTTCCAACATAAGTAATGATACAAGCTAGCTTTTATTTCTCTCAATCTGATATAGTTAAGACCAAAGTGAAAACAACAAATAAAAGAGGGATTTTTGCCAACGAGAAAGAAGAAGAAGAAGAATTTACCTCCTTCGATGGGTGTAAGTGCTGCTCTTGTGTGTGAATCTGCAGTCATAGCCCGGAGATGAATGAAGGGAAGGAGAGGTGTTGAGACAAGATGAGGAGAAGAAGAAGAAAAAAAGTGGGAAGAGAGAGAGAGAGTGAGAGAGAGAGGGAGAGAAGGAGTGGTACAAAACAAAAGGCCTCCTCAGTAGTTTTCCTATCTGGCCCCCCTTCCCGTCTGGATTTAGAGGCTGGTTGCGTTTTGGGCCCCGAACAAGAGGAGGCTCCACAATTACTTGAGCTGTGTGTTTATTGCTTTTCTATTTGTGTTTGTGTGTGTGTGTGTGTGTGTGTGTGTGTGTGTGTGTGTGTGTGTGTGTGTGTGTGTGTGTGTGTGTGTGTGTGTGTGAGAGAGGGCAGTGCGTTATGTAACCCCCTAGTGGTTCTGTCATCGGTGCCAAAGCCATCATTGACTCACACACACACTTAGCAGGCCATTTCGTGAAAGGACAGGAAGCGGTTCATTGCCGTGCCCGAGGGGCTGAGGTGCAGGATATTGGAATTTCGTATAAACACACACTCATACACACTCAATCCACCCACCTAGAGGGTAACGACACACACTCGCAGACCAGCGTATGCCCATTTTCACGCTGTCTTCAGCGCTCACGACATCTGTCCGTTAAACCTGTGTGCATCTTTCGTTTTCCCATGATCCCTCAGTCTTGTGATGCCTGCGCCCAGGAGGAGGATGAGGAGGGTGTCTGTGGCTATACTTGATCTGGTGTTGAATGAGAATGAGCCTCAGTGGTGAGGAACCAAATGACACCGTTACATAAAGACCTCGGCTATTCAGAGAGGACAGCCAGGCTTTTATTTTGCGATGGCGTTCTGTCATTGTGTGAGTGTGTATTAGTGAGAATGTGTTTGTGCATGTGTCTGTGTGTAACCTACTTGTGCCAATCATCGAAGTGGACAGTTCAGACCTCTCTGGACTTGTGTGGTTCTGTCAGCTGGTCTGTGTGTAGGTTCATAAGTTCATAATACTTTATTTTGAAGGTTTTATAATGATTCCCCTGAAATGAACTGATATATAACCGGACAGTTCCTAGAAACCATCTTTTTAATTGGGACTCATTAAAATGAAAATGTAGACTGTGTCCAAGGATTCAGAAGCGATTATCTAATTCTAATTAAGTGCTACTACAATCTGTTACCAGTACAGAGGATAATGTAGCACAATTTAACATACAGGGAGGATTAACTTTGAAAATAAAGATGACCATTGAATGGCTGTGGTTTAAAGGGACATTCTGGCGTAGATTTAAATTATGGTCAAACACACGTAACACTGAGTTAGACACCCCCTTGAGAGATGAATGTTGCCGACTGCTTGCTTCTCTAATTATACCAACTACAGCAATGACTGTACAATAGCAATACACAGCAGTCTATAACTCCACGCACAAACCTCAACCAAAACGCCACTCTATAGCCACAAATAATGCTCAGAACAGCACCTAACTTCATCAACGTTACATATAGGGTCCCAGCCATAGTACTAGCAATCGAACATCTTTTTAGCTTTGTCTTGTTTCTTTTGCAAAGAGACCAAACACAACTCACCTACTCTTCTCCAGCAGCCGCATGTTTGTGGGGGAGCCCTGACAAGTCGATCACCGATGTTTGACGACTAGTGCTATGGTTGGGACCTAATATGTGCTGTTGATGAAGTTAGGTGCTGTTCTGAGCATTATTTGTGGCTATACAGTGGCTTTTTGGTTGAGGTTTCATCCCTCGAGGGGGTGTCTATGATTTGATTGAACATAACTTCAATTTATGCCAGAATATCCCTTTAACTTCTCTGAACTAGTGAGGCTGAGACAAGGTACATACCAGTATTGTGACTAATGTGTTTCTAAGTAACATGTTACTGCAGCTCTGCCACTCTTTGTGGTATTTATTAACTAATAATGTATCTAGTTAGTTTCAAATTCAATAACGCTGCCACTGAAGTTCAACAGGACAAATGACTCATGTCAAACAGCCAAGAACTACATCAGATTAGTCTTCCAACTCAGTGGCAAGGTTACTCATACATCTGCACAGCTGCATTTTTGGAGAATATCTCACACCATGACCCATGGTCCCTCAGGCAAGACTTTTCTAACATGGAAATACTGCATTATCCCTCTCTCTTTCAGTTAAAAAACAGGGTTATATAAGACCAATAATTTGTTCATGTCTTATATCTAGACTTGTGTTTTTCTTCTTTGCCTTGACATGTTTCCACAAACTTCCTGCAGTCTTCCTCAAAGATTCATGTGATGTGTTATGAAGTTGTCTTTCAGCTGATTTATGATCTTTGTGGCATTGGCAAAAAGACAACATTAATGATAATACGTTGAACCTCCCTACTTGCTGGAGAACCTCAGAAGTAATCAATCTGACCTTGATTCAACAAGTGTGTTTTCCCAATAGGCAAATTTGTTTTGTACTGTGCTCTGGTAAAATTGCCTCTCTGTTGACCTACTTACACATCAGTAATACTGAATACACTTGCATATGCACACAGTTCATTACAGTAGATTGCAATATGCTAGGAGTTGGTTTGCAAATCTGCCAGAAAGAAGAAAGAAGGAGAAAAAGTAACCTTGGCAACGACCCACATCATCAACTGGGCAACATTAAAGTTGGACAATAGAGTCGGTACTGCTGCTGTGGATGTTTTTGAGAGGCTAACAATGACCCTATTACTAGCTTTCACTCCTCAGTATCCAGCATGCAGCTCAGTGGTTGAACCAGGACCTTGCTACATGGATACAACAAACAAATAGGAATAGTTATAATATTACTGTATACAGTGGTCCAATTCCTTGTGCGATGGTTGGGTTTACATCTCCCATGAGCCATGTCTGAGACCACTACTTCATGCAGACTCAGGCATGGTGCCAGAATTTGGTATGGCTTTGTTCACACGGATCAAATGCGCTGGTGCGCTCGGGGATCAAGTGTTTAGAGACAGACCCGACAAAGTACAGATTTGTACCTTTCAGCCAGAGTGTTTACGGTGAAGCTGGGACTCACTAGAAACACATTAATAGGACCCACTCAGAGACAGAGAAAAAAGAGAAAAAGAGAGAACGACATGCAACAAAGGTGCTATGTAGAGTATGTAGGACTGATCTGAACCTCTAGACCTCTGTCCTACACTATGAGGCTGAGATTTTAAAAGGCTAACTCTCAGTTTAAGGAACAGGGATCAGCACATTATGTCATTAGCTGTCCTTTCTTTGAATATAACTGTCAGTCTGATAACTTGAAAACACCAACAAACATGTTCAAACACTCAACTGTCAAAAGTCTCTGCTGTGGGAGTGCCGCATTGGCTTATAAAGTGCATACATGTGTTTTTGTTGTATCAGTGCGTGTCTGTGGAAAGGTGTGTATGTTTGCCTGTGAAGGACAAGTTGACACAGGTGAGCTTGGCGTCGTGAATAGAGACAGAAAAGAGTAAATAAGAGCTTTAGAAAAGGGAGCTTCACTGGTGATTTCATTTGGGTCAGTTCACATTATAAAGAGTTAAGTCTGAATGTACCAAAACACGCTCTGACTCTGTTACATAAACCTGTTGTCCTCCCAGTTGGAGTAGCTCTATAAAGTCAGTGATGAATGTGTAAATGAGCTGTAATGACAGGTTTTTCTGCAGAAGTTCCTAGTTATATAACATCACATTTTCAGAGTGGAGTCAAAGAACAGACATTTGTTGCTCTGTAAAATTAGAAGGTCAGGAGTGTAATTATTGTTACTGGACCTATGACTACTGCTGCTCTCTCTCTCTCTCTCTCTCTTCACTACATCGCTGTACATGGCTCATAGTATGTGACAAACTTCAACTTAAAGCACTCCTAAAGTCAGTAATTGCTGGTGTGGGAACAACAAGGTGAAGCAACATCACAGCCGAGGCCACAGAAACAGGTTGTCATCAGCTCGACTAATTACTCTGATTTTTCTGTGTTGGACAAAACGGATCATTTTTCCAGACAAATAGCTCATCAGAGCATGGCTCTTGTCTCATTTATTCCTTGTTGGGGTTGGATTAGGGTGACAATATTCTGAATCCCCAAAAAGAGGTCACTACTACGCAGGGAACAGTTGTGCATAGTAAATTTTGAGGGTTTTTTGGGTTGGGTAATGTTTTTTACTTCTAACTCAGTTAGTCCATGCTACACAAACTCAAAACTTCCATACAAAAGGATTCTATGAACTCCCCTGGACAAGGCCGGACAGCCCCCCAAAAAGAGGACATGTCCGGGTAAAAGAGGTCGAATGGATGGTTACCTTAGGTTGGATACCTGTCCAGAGTCTTGTGATTGGGGTGACACAGATGGGACTCATACGGGGGTATCATACAGATGTAATATTCTGGTGTAGAAAGTTTTTATTGTACTTTATTTAGTAACACAACAGAGTGGCAACATATAAATCTTCTCAGCTTAAGACTTCAAAGACTCAAAAAGAGGATGTTTAGGGCAATGATTGGGTATTCAGAGGCTACAGTCCTCATTACAGTGGTTGCTGGTTCAACCACTTGCCACACCCCTTTGCTTCATGTTGTCCCCCCTCTCCTTACTCCTTACATTTCCTGTCTCTCTTAAGCTTCCTATTGGCAAAAATACTCAGGAAATGTTGGTTTGTACCTAGTTTGGCACCAAATATATCATTTATTATAAATAGTTATGTAAAAACAGAACTGTTTCCACTGCTGTTTGGGTGACACTTACCCACTCACAAAGATTTCAGGCATTAAAGTTTACAAAATAAAAATTGTAGTCATAGGAGACAGTCACAATTTAACCCATCAGCTACCAGTATAATCCAAAAACTTGTCTCATACATGGCAAATAGTCAGTCAGACCTAAGGAACCTCGGGTGGCCTATCACATCTAAAGGGGGACCCATGCAATCCCTCGCCCCTGTTGTCACCCAACACCCAGGGCTATGAAAAGAAACAGACCTTAAGATTTGCCACAAAGCGTTGCCTCCTAAAGAGAGATGCTTAGAAGTTGAGAAGTCTATCCAGGGCTGAATATTAAGTCAAAGTTTCTTTATTCATTTATTATTTGCGTTTTCACAATAGACATACCACTAAAGTCTGAATTCATCTAAGTGGACAAGAATATGTGAACTAGCAAATGTAGATTTATTTCTTGATTTTATCTCATTGCTCCAATGCTGAATAATATAATGAATTTTTTTTTTTTTTACTTGATATCTTAAAAATTGAGTCTGTGCATACAAAACAGATGGAGACCTCATATTTGATCATATAAAAGTCCTCATATTTGATCCTGCCAATGATAAAAATCAAAACAGGTATGTAACTTACTTTTAATTTACCTACATACTTACATAATTAGTCATTTCAATATACTGTAAGTGCATTTTTATACTGGTGTGTTGCCAGTTTTAACACAGCGTGAAACGGCAGTGGGTCATGATTCCTATGTGGAAAAGCTGTTGCAATAGTATAATTATACTATCATTAGAGTTGAAGTATGTGAAATTTGGATTTGTGAGACAAGTAAATTCAAATCTTACTAAAAGCCTGTTTACAACAGCAGCTCCTGTTTTGGCGAATGTCAGAATAACAGCAGAGTAAAAGGTACCAATATAAAGATTAGCAGATAGACTTTGTGCCAAATTGTGACACGCACACTTTAATCATCTTGTACTTTGGATCTGATTTTAATTTGCAGCAGTAACTCAAAACATGACGGTAATTAAAGTCATCTCAGCTGTAAACCAATGAAAAAGCTGGACTATAACCCAGTGACACACATGAAAGGTCAACAACCAGCTCAGGAATATGCTATCATAATTCTGCTGCAGTGAGTGGCAGAGGTTGTAAACAGATGTCCCAGAGGTCACCAGGTGTGTGTGCATGCGTGATGATCAGCGTTCGGGTTCATGTCAGTAACTACTGTTTTGCTTTAGAAGCTGGTTTCTTCGAAAACAACAAATAGCAATCTTGGTTTATGAACAATGGTTATTACCCAGCGGGTTTAGAGGTTGGATTAGAGGGCCAAGTGGTTCAGTAAGGCAAAGTTACAAAACTGTGTGTGTGCATGTGTGTGCAAGCTGAATCATGTTGCTCCTGCATGTACCAGAGTGATAGAAAAAGGACATAACAAAACAAGAGGAATAAGACGGAACATGAGAGGTAGAAGACAATTTTGGACAGGTTTAGACAATAAAACATGAAAGCAGATAGGCTAGAAGTAATGACCCAGGTTTGATGGAGAAAATCACAGCAGGGGATGAGAGCTAGCATGTTACAGGTGCTTTGTCACAAGGAGTACAGAAAAAGGGGCTTAGTGGCCAGGATACTCACTGTTGTCGCCAGGGCAACAGTAGGTGTCTGGGTCTGACTCATTGTGGCAGTACAGGTCCATCGCCTGGAGAGAAATACAGCATGACCATATTAAAAACATACATAAAGACAGAAATATGTGAATAAAATCTAGATTATATAAAAGTGTATGTTGAATTTCTGTGGCACAACACTTGTTTAAACCCATGATACTGTGGAGAGATGATTAAAAACTTCAACCAAACAAACAGTAACAATAACTGTATTCAGACCTGCATGAATCACCCTTTTGTGAACAGGACTCCTTTACAAAAGATGTGCAGGCTGTATATTTGGTTCCTGCTGGGAATATTTTGATCATAAAAAGATGTGACATCTTCAAAAACACGCTTTTGCACAACCCTGCAAATCCAGTTTTGACTTGTCCTCTTTGAATACAGATAAATGATAATGGGTGTTCTCCAACCTTTAACTACCCAACCCTAAGGCTTAACATCTAATAAACACATCAGATCATTTTGGCAGGACAAAGTAAGCAGGACAAGCTATGGTGTGGGTGAAGATGCAGGTCATGAGGCGTTGAATGCTCCTGATAGATTTTATGAAATATAAACTGCAGCAAACTAAACAACGTCATCCTCTTCCTTCTCATACCTTTTCTATTCAACCTGCAGTATCTATTTTAAACAACACAGACGTGGAGGCTGCTTAATAAAAGCAAATGCATTGCTTTGTGTAAGTGGTTTAAACCACAACATTTGGCAGCCACAGATCTAGGCCACCTTCCTCAGCTCATGAAAAGAGCACAATGTCTGTGGGGGAGGTCACGTTTTAAAAGCACGCCTCTAAATCAGCCTTTCTAAGACGACTGGTTCTGACCCAGACTTCTTCTTGCCCCACTTTTACTTGTGTCCCCACATGAGTCTTAATGAGGCTGGGTTTCCTGGGTGAGGTTGCAGTAAATTACTGGAAGTGGTGGGAAACCCCAGCTCTAACAATATGTTGTCAAGACTAATATTAATGTGTCTAGGTGAGACTAAAATCCTTATGTTAAGATAAAGTTATTTTTGTACAAGGATTTTGGGATTAATTTATAGTTTAAAAAAAAGCCTTTTGGTGAAACTGACAACTGTGATGTAACTTTTTGTTAATGTTTGGTCTCAAAATTGACTGGTACATTTTGTTTGAACTGACTGTAGCCCTGTACTGAAAGTGGTGGAAAACTTCACCTCCAACTTTAGAACAACAGAGCTCTTTTATGCTTTTGTGAAACTGATATCATAATCCAAACTGGTCTTACTAGTTTATTTCAAAAGAGTTTACAATACTGATGTTGTCCCCTTTTGTCGCTCTTTGTTGCTCTGTTGTGACTTAGTGAAAAACTTGGACTTTAACGGCTATTGTGATCAATTAAAAAGGTTTGAAATAGGAATGTCTCTGATCCACATTAAGGCAAAAGGCAACAACTGAGGAGTGTGTGTGAAAAAAACAAAACACTTTAAAATACCCAGACTTCTTCTGATGGTTTTGTTTTTATAGGTCACTTGAAGACATCAGTATCAACATAGGTCTGTTTCATAACCAGTGAAGAATTCCTCAGGGGAGCTTTAAGCTAAAAATAATGCTTGTCTGGCAGGAGGTTAAGGAAATACAGTTAGCAGTGACGAAAATTGATGCTACTCTCTTGAATGTAATAAACACATATTTAAAATCTCCCTTGCATAAGTCGGTGCCCAACTTAGGTCACCCCAGTTAAAAAAGTCTGGATCTGCATGGCTGGTGACATCCTTTGACGTGTGCTTTTTGCTTTATTAGGTTTTGAAAAGTAAATTTTGAGGGAAAAAAAGCGTTTCAAAGCAACATGCATTTCATTGTGTTGACCATAACTGACTTACTTGTCATTGTATGAGTTTATATGAATTAGACTGAGGTTACAGCATAATCATTTCTTTGTAGATGTCATTATGTGTAGCTTACGTGTTAGGGTGTAGTCTATAACCTGACCCATATTGTTGCAAGAGTCGACACTCTGCCCTTTACGTGTGGTGATGACTGCCTGAGAAACACTCCTGAGTATGTACAAACTCACTGACTCAAATGTCTCTTTCGTTTCTACTTCAGTCTCTTCTACTTTTTTCTTCCCACAAACAGTAACTCTTCACTCTATCACAGGACAGCAGCATTTGCATCTCAGGATGTCCTCATCATGTCAAATATTAGTTTTTCAGTGATGTGGCTGTCCTTCATTTCCTCTTCAAAGTGTTTTTGTTAAATACACTCTTAGCCTAGTTTGCTATTCTGTGCTGCTGTTCTGAAAACTTATCGCAGCTCTCAGTGCTCTCCCATGGGTGTTTTTCCCAAGACAAGCTGAGGCATGTGTGCGTAATATGTGCCTGTTCCTGTGTGTGTGTGTGTGTGTGTGTGTGTGTGTGTGTGAGTCATTTAAATCTCATCAGCTTGTTTATTCATTCAGCAGCGCTGCTTTTGACGCTCTGCCTATCATGCTTGTCATTTCATCACAGTATAAGTCTTAAAGTACCTGACAGTAGCCTCAAATATTCATCCTTTCCTCTCTTTTTGGACCACATGCATGCATATACCCATGCATATTGCATGCTGACGGTACTCCCTCTTACGTCAACATCTTTTCCCCACCGTGCCCTTTCTTATTCTTCTTCCTCTTCCTTATTGATTCAGGATACAGATCTGATAAATTTGTATCCACAGTGACTGCCTGTTTAGGATTTTTGTTCATGAGTAATTCATTTTGGATTTACATTTCAAAAGAAAATGGAACATTTGGGCTGTGAAAGGACATGTTTTAGTATGTGTAAGGGTCAAGGAGAGGTACAGGCTCTGATGACTCAACTGCGAGTCAGTAAGTAAAACATTTCACAGTCAAATCATAAACTTTGACTTCATATTGGTTTAATTCAATGTGAAAAGCTTCCTTAACTGATCTTGCTCACAGTGACATCAGAATTTCCCATCAGTTTATAACACTATAACATTTTGTTGAACATGATATGTCTTTATTACCTAACAAAATACTAGTGTTTATAGTACAACACAAGAAATCATTAACAGTTTACCATCTAAAGACTTTCTGAAACTGGTTTTGGGTGGTTTTGCCCTGTAAAAAGGTACAAACACATTAAGTATTACCTTGAACTACTGTTAGCTTGTTACTCAGCTGCTTGAGTTACAACTCAAAAGTGCAACCATATCCATGCAGAGGGTTTTTAACATTTTCAAAAAATACAGGTAACTGTGAGGTGTTTTTGATGCTTATGAAACAAACTAAAATTCATATTGAAGCTTTTCTTTGATATACACGAGCAAACAAGAGCATCAGTGATGAGGTTGACTGTATTTATACAGTATTTATACAGTATGTGTAGTTATTTTTACTGCTTTAAATCTGTGCAAGGATCATATAATCACAGAAAGTTTATAATTGACAGTCAAAAGTCAGCAGGACAAGATTTTTTGTCATAAGGCTCTTCTTAAATATGTAGACTAGGGACGCCAAATCTGATGAAAACTAAAAGTTCCTCACAGGAGCTTTAAATTCCCCTCCGAGCAACTTTTGATTAGTGTTTACTTTATTGAACACCGGGGACAAAGGGCATCCTCTCTTCTCTCTGCTGAATGTGCCATGCTCATGTTTAAGTCATGTTTTCTGACTAAAACTGCAAAATATATTACACTGTACACATTTAAAATATAATGAATGAAAAACAGGCTTTTTTAAGCTCCTGTGACGACAATTCGGTATGTGTCAAACTTGGTGCCCCTTGTGGACAAATTGTTTCCTCTAATCTCTGGTTTGGTCCTAAACTTGGGCATGTGGGGTTTTATAATTGTAAATTTCATCTAGCTTTCTATTAAGACTGTTTTGGCAGTGTGCGATTTATCTCTTTATCACCAACATCAGCAGTTTTGAGTAAATAAGAGATCTGTTGTATTAACTCAGACATTAAAAGTCAAGAGTGCCTCTGGGGATTTCCTTTTTTTCCATTTAGGACACCTGAAAACTCTTTCCTGTGAGGACCACTGAACATTAAGTGTTTGTAATTTAATGGTCTATAAGCAGAATGAGCTTGCCTGTGTGCGTTGCCGTGGCTGCCAGGTGTCCTCCAGGGTGTAGCTAATGTAGGGCCCACTGCAGATGGAGCACTCCAGCATGACTGGGCTGCCCAGGAAGGGCGAGGTGTGGATCCCCCAGGCCTGACAACCGCCCAGGTGGATGTCTGACTCTGCTTCTTTCTGCTTGGTTGAACTGTCACCGTGATGACGGGTCAGCATCTTCCACTTCCTGACCTACAGGTGAGAACATGGAATAAAAGTCTTAGCATCTCAGAGAAATAATCGCACTCGCGGCTGTAGCAATGAAACTGACTAACAAGTTGTTATCCTCCAGATCACATAATCATAACCTACAGAATAAGTCACTTTCAGCCCAAAGCCACAGTGACTGATTGAGTTCACATGGGTTTAAGTGACACACTTGTGCTGTTAAGATGCTGCACAGTGACCATTAACTGAAAAATATTCAGAGCTATTTGGATCAAATCTTCAAAAGTATGTTTGTTTTTATGTCTTCAGTTTAGTAAAGTTAATATTTTCACAGAAGAATTACAAGGCAGCCCTGATCCTTGCCTTAAACCAGATAATTTGTCTGGATTGTCAGACAATACTAAGCAAGCTTTGCCTCTGGGCTCCACCTTCTCTGTCCTCTTTTTACACAACTCTACTTACTCTTTCCTTTCCTTTCCTTTCCTTTCCTCTTTCCTTTCCTTTCCTTTCTTTCTTTTCCCTAATTGGAGAAAGGGAAGCTAGAGCTTATAGTCTAGCACAGCAAGTGTAAGCTCCAGCACAAATAAACCTCTTGCTCTGGCTTCCCCATTCTCTTTTAAGCACAAAACTCCTCTCTTTTCCTCTTCCTTTACTTATGTGGGGTTGAAGGAGGAGGTAGAGCGTACAGCCTCCCACAATCAGGGTAAGCTCCAGCACCAACAACCGTCTTCTCCTGACTCTGCCTTTTCTATCTTCCCTTAAAATCTCTCTACAGGCTCATTGCTTTCCTCTTGGGAATGTATAGGTAAGGGGGAGGTAGGGTGTACTTGTCCGAAGCCTGTCTTTATTTGAAATCCAAATTACAAATTGCTTACACTTTATTTAGATGCTTTTACACACACACACACACACACACACACACACACACACACACACACACACACACACACACACACACACACACACACACACACACACACACACACACACACACAGAGTCAATATTATGCCTCTCTCTTGTCATGCCTTGCCTTGTTGCTCATCTCCCCTTTGGCTTTCTAACGTGTTTTCTTATGACAACTTAAACTTTGATGGATTCATTGGTTTAGCATTAATAAAACTATAATTGTCTCCAAATTTAGAGTTAAGATTTTTTAAAAGTATTTTCCAATGAAATGTGAAATTCTGTGAGTTTAAGATCAAAATGTCAATATTTTGGACTTTTGTTGTTGGTTAATCAAACTGCAGAAGTGCACCTTCACCACCTGGTTTTGAAACTTTACAGTGTAAGAAAGTCAATTAGAGTTGGTAAGAAGACTTATCTAAACCAAAAAGATTGCACAGATGCTGCACTGTTCTGAGCAAACGTGTGTCCTGGTTATTCTGGCATTACCAAAAAGCTGGCACTTTTTTACACCACTAAGGATAGAGTCAACATCCCTGGTTGAAGTAAGATATTTTTAGGTCCTATTTTCGCAGCAGAGGAGGCGCTGAGATTTGCAGTCAGCCTCTATCTTCTCACATGTGACAGCTGCACCCGTGGCACACACACCACCTCGATCACTGTTCAGCATGACTTAAAACATGGACTGAATGCATAACATGTTTTAAAAAAAAACAAAACTCTTCACTTATACAGAAACACACAGGTGAGAGAAAGAAGGTGTTGGCAAGATATATAAGGTACATGTGACAATGAAGGCTGAGGTCAAGGTGCACACTGCTCTAGAGGAAACTAAATTGCACAGATGGATGTGTCGGTGACCCAGAATGGCTGTTATGTAAGGTAAATGGTGTCCTTGGCACACAGAGCACACAGGTTCAGAGACTGCAGCCATTTCAAATGAGTCTTATCAAGGTTTTTATCAGCTGCTGTTGCTCTGCTGGCCTCTACATCACCATAACTTGGCAGGAAGTGTGTATTTGTGTGTGTTTGTGTGTGTGCAGAACAGCCAAAACTTGCAACTTGGCAAGAAAAAATGTAACTTTCCCCCCTGTGTGAATGGTTGCTCTCTTGACCGCAGTTATAGCTCAGTGCTGAAAGGACAGATTGGATTTGAATTATTAGTGAGGGTGTTGAACACAGGAGAATATCATTCTGTTGCTGTGACTGTGTTTTGTGTGTGTGTGTACCAGCCTCTCTCTGAGCTGACTGTTGAATAATAATGGATAAAACTCTCACATTCTCATTGTTTTATTCAGCCCAAGTATAACAAACTGCACCAAATCATCCCACAGTTACTACAAAATGCTAACTGACTCATTACACATTATGCCTGAAGTGCTAATTGCATATGAAGAGAGTGTGAAGCTGGCTATCAGTGGTATCTGTTAATCATACACAAGATTACAAAAGCAGTGAGGTTTGCTTAGCAGAGCACAAAATCTGAAGCAGAGAAACAGCAACGTCGGTTATTACCACATCTATTTTTGATCAGAACAGCTGAATTACTTTGCTTACAGTTGAAGGATACATATTTTGAAGTAATTCTTATACAACGTGTAACAATATGATATCATTAATACCCCAATAATTTGTAATGATAGAAAGAATTGTGTAACTAAACGTCACTTTAGGGTTTGATTGTGCCATTTCAATACAGTAAGATTTGAGGTGTATGAAGAAAAATGTTATGATGTGATAAAACACGGTGAAGTGCTGAAAAATATGATTGATATGTCCAAATTAAAACATCACAGTCCAAATATAAAACAGTTCATGATGATAAGATACAATATAATACAATTACACTGAATAAAATAATACAGTATTATATGATATGATACAAAACAACATCAGGATATGATACAGCCCAACATAATATTAAAGGATATGATGAAATATGATATATGATACAACGTAATGTATTATAATAAGATGAGATATGGCATGATATGATATAAAAAGGATAGGATAGAATGTAATATGAGATGTTACAATGCAATATGATGGGATATGATTTTTTATAGTATGACTCAACATAACACGATGCAACACGATATGTGATATGATGCGATACCATGTGATACAATAGGATATATGACATTAAATGAATTGAAATGAAATTATATGACAGATGGGATGATGACACAAGATAATATGATGTTATACGACATAATCTGATACAATACAATATGATATGATGTGATAAAATGTAACTAAGAATGCAACAAGAATATAGCATATGATATGGTGCAATACAGTATGGTATGATGCAATGTGCAGTGTCACACAATGTGATATGATATGATACAAAATGCAAAATGACAAGGTCCAATACACACTGATACACAGATTACAATACCATGTGATATAATATGAAATCAAACATAGTTAATCAGAGTGAAGAGATACGATATTATGACATTTCCCCCATGACCAACATATGAATTATTTTTTTAACCTCCAAAGAATGTACGTATACACTCAAGTGAAGTATTTAGCACTGTTATTTCCAATCCCTTATTTATAAACACAAAGGAAGTCTTGTACAGAGTCGGGGTCTCTGTGAGTAGTTCAACAACTCAGCTACTCTTGCAGCAACATCTCATCAGAGTTATTTATGAACAGACCCATAATCTGCTCTTTCTGAGGCTGAGCTGCACAGCTTACTGTGCAGAATATACTTAATTGCATAACCTCCTGAACCTTGTTCAAGTATATAAGTGCCATGAATCTTGTTTTATAGTTAAAAAAAACAAGCTGAGGAAATTTGACTGCAAAACACATTGCTAAACATGTTTGGCTTTTTCCAAGCTCTCCTTCCTTTCAACCCTGCGTTTTTGCCCTTTAACCTGGTTAGTACTGTGACTCTTTACGTTTAAGACAACATCAGGTCCATGACAAGGTACATTATATAAGACTTCTGTAAAATGTGCCCTTTCACCTTATAATTTCAGGTTGTGATACAGTCCAGGGAAGCTCACCATGATCAGGATGCACACACCATCCCTGAAGTTCCATAAATCAAGAAATAAAAACATCATGCACACCTTATCAGCACCATTCATCAGCATGCAGCTCTTTTTGACTACCTCCTAATGCACATTATATATAAACACATCAACTTTCAGTCACTACAACAAGAGTACCCCTTAAATTTCATACAGTAGTGGTACCTTGTTGAATATGGCTGTTGTAGAGGATTATAACTTACCCAGTGTATTCACCACACCCTTGAAAACCGATGAATATTCCAAATAAGAAAACAAGAAAACTTTGGAGAACAGAGAGTACTGACTAAAAGAGACTCAGAGCTTTTGTTCAAACTGACAGCTTTGGTTGTTTTTATAAAAACCCTCTGTTGCTTTAGAGGAGCTCCCTGAAGTCTCTTTAGTTGTCAGCTTTCAGCATAAAACCAAACTGATGTTTACAGTCAAAAGCAGATCTGGAGGCAAGGAAGAAGATTTGGAGCTTTTGAAGTTTTGCAGCTCTCATTGCCAGGTAAAGAGGAGCTTTCTTGTTCGTTGAATAAGTTGTAGTCGCATGAAGCAAAAGATGGCATATCTCAACCACAGCATGACTCTTTATATCCTCGCAGCCAGGATATAAACAGGTAGATGAGGTGACCTGGATATCAGTTTCAAGGTATTTTCAGGCTGTTTTTAGAATTTAAGAATAAAGGCCCAACTGTGACCTTGGGTGCTGAAAAATGCTAATCAATGGTGATGTGTCAGTCGCGAACGAACTGGTTAGAAGAGCCAACCCTTTCATGTGAACGAAAACTACAAGGCAGAATGACGGGATTTTTACCTGCTTTGTGTAGCAGAGAGGTTCTACAGGCAAGTTGGTTCATTCATTGGGTGGTTTCAGAGAGTTACAAGGGTCTGTAAATGCAATAAAAAAATTGGCTACAGCAATTTACTGATACTAGAAAACGTAATTTTTACTTTTGAATACTTCAGTACAAAGGATGTATTGAATTATTTAAGAGGTATGTGTTTACATACACACATATAATTAGCCAAACAACACAAAATTCGGCTGGATTAGAAAATGTTATAAGTGGTAAAATGAAGAGCACTACTAATCTGGCTCACTAAAAGCGCTACAACTACAACAACTGCAGTCACTGCATAAGCCTGGGTGTAACCTTGTTGGTTGTGGCTGAGTCCAACATAAGAACTTTGTCTAACTTACTGAGCCCCCTGAGGAGACAAACATGATCACAGCTTGGTATGAAATGTGATTCTGGTCTGAATAGACAAATGTTTGAACTGCCGACAAGTTTTACAAGTATAGGCATAATAATGAGCAATATGGTGACCTTCATCGCTGGGCTTCAAAGCCATTGGGGGCGAAAGGGACTAAATTCAATGTTTTGTAGAGTCTTTGATACTGGCTGTCTTCCCCAGTGGCCTTATCCCAGTGTCACGTCCATTTAAAAATGAGCAATTTACTGTTAGCAATAACTAGCCTATGGTTAGATGGTGTTATCTAATGCTGATGTATTTTAATGTAATACTGCCAGTGTGTCCTTGGTGAGGAACCCCACCTTTATGTCCAATATCTGACAGAGATTCAAAGTGCTATGAAATCTAGAAAGGTCAAAATTGAAGATTGATGCTCAACAAAGATATGTGGAAGAAAAAGCAAAAATATGTCTGAAGGAGACAAAAAGATCAACAGAAAGAATGAGAGAGCGAGGTGCTCTTACATAAGCTGTCCTCTCCCTGTCAGAGATAAGACATGCTTATTAACATCAAGGTCACCGCTCCTTCTTTTGCTTTTCTCCTCCCTGCCTCTGTTTCTAGATAGAAAACATGCCTCCTAAGATGACGAAGGGAGGAAGAAAGATCAGATACAAGTGATTACAGTGACAAAGAACTATGACTAAGGTATTCGAAAGGGTTAGAAAAAGGAACCTACAGTGAGTCCCATAAGGTAGTCAGCCTCAGATATTCACTTTGAAGCAAGAAAACAACCATAAGAGTTTAAAAGTCAGCCTGAAAAACAGGAGATAAAACATAAAAAAGGTGACAACAACATTCAATATGTTGCTGTTGTACTGGAGAAGAGACCAAAGGACATATTGGGATTTCACGATTGGGATATTGACGCTAAGCTGTTTTGTTTGCAGCTATTTTCACCCTCTTGGGTCATTCTTTGGGATTCAGTTTTTTTTTATCTTAAATCCTGAGGAGCACAAGGGTCTCAGCAGCTTGACTCTGTGGTTCAATATTAATATTAATGTTCATCCACTGTGCCCCACAGCCTGTGAGGGTTCTTGGAAATTAAAACACTTCTCTCCTTGGGATTTCACAGCATCTTCTACAGTAAATCTCTAACTTTCTGTCTTCTGTAAAACTGTCAGAGTTGAATATATCTTTATGTCATGGAGCTTATTTACTCTCTGCTGTAGCTGTAATGAGATTTGTTTTGTTCTCTTTACCCTGACATTAAGCCTCACCTCATCTCTCTCACTAAAATAGTCATAGCAACCCAAACATTTCACATTGCATAAGCACAGTTTGACCAGATTTGCAAAAGGCAAAAACACTGAATCACTGACTTTAAAATAAACACTGTAAAATGTATTCACAGACACGGCTCATCTCTGAGGTTTTAAATGGTCACAGGATCCCTGGAAAAAGTGATGTGACACAATTGTTCTCTGACTTTATTTACTTTACAGACATTTGGGAGTTTTCTCTCCCATGGTTGGTCACGGTTTTTGCAGTGAATTTAGAGATGCATTCACTAGCTCTGCAGCCATTGCACAGATTGCAGGACAGGATGCAGTATGAAAATAGTAGTGTTGTTAAACTTGAAAAAACTCATAGAAACTGAGGTTTTAACACATCTTTGTCTTGTCGCCAAAAGCAGAAGTAGAATGTGCAAGAGCTGTTTTCCACCAGTAGATTTATTATGTTTGTCATCTGGTTGCCTCTGAGGTTGTCAATTATCAATCAATGACCAATCAGAATCAAGTTTTTGGCACAGTCAGGTGACTGTTGCTAGCTAGCAAATAACACAAGTTTGGATTTAGGTAAACGAATGTGAGTTTTTACTTCATTTTGGTGGTCTACTGTCATCTTATGGTGGCAAAATTACACTGAAAACAACAAATTTCAACCTGCCCGATGTGCTATAGAAGAAGTCAGATGTAAATCAAAAGTAGCAGGGTTTATTCTGTGGAGAGCACAAGTTTCCGCACTATCCAGTCCTATAAAACATGTTTTATTGCACACCACTCTTCCTTCAGGATCTCGAAAATGAACCATAGACTGTATATAAAATGGATTCTGTCTACCTCCTCGCTAGGTGAAGCCACTGCGAGAACAGCACCTTCTGGTGACAGACTGCAGTATAGGTCATAAATCCTCCTCCAGCAATTCCTATGGAGCTGTGGACAAATTTAGAAATTTGTAACACAGAATATGAATTTCCCCGTGTTATCCTCTACAACAGTAATATTCAACAAGGTACCACTACTGTATGAAATTTAAGGGGTACTGTTGTTGTAGTGACTGAAACAAGTTGATGTGTTTATATATAATGTGCATTACGAGGTAGTCAAACAGAGCTGCGTTTCTTATGAATGGTGCTGATAAGGTGTGCATGATGTTTTTATTTCTTGATTTATGGAACTTCGGGGCTGGTGTGTACATTCTCCCCTGCTTGCAATGTTGACATGTAGTTATTGTAAGACTGGTTTGTGCTCAAGTCCTCTTTTTTCTGTGCAACTCCATTTTTAAAAGTTATTAGGGGGTTCATGTTTTCTATGATTGACACTTGATACAGCCTATGGGCGTACTGTTTGAGCCGAGTGTCATCACAGCGACTCTCTGTGAATCTCCCACCAAAATACGTACAATGCTACAGCGAAAGTGGTAATTCCAGGAAGTGGAGAAAATCAGAAATACCGCGAGCAATTGGGCTGCAAACCCGTACACTGGCGGAACACAGAACCAAGTTGTCCTTAGTATATACAGTCTATGGTTTGAACATCTTAGACTATCCCTTTTTGTTGCTGAGTTTTATTTTGTACTTGATCTGAGAGATTTCGCAGCACAAAAACAAAATGACATCTTCAGCTGACCTGCACTAGAAATGTGATAACACAAACTAAAACCAACAGGTCTGAGTTTTTCGTTCAGTAAACAACAGACTGAGGGCAGTAACAAAGCACATGTTGTCCATGTGTAATCAGATCAGGTCAACTCTGAGCTCAGTTTTCTAGAGTGAGCCATAATCTCTAAAAACCTCAGTGCATTACCAAGCAGTCTCAACAGAGCTGAGTGTGTGAACAGAGCAGGAGACAAAGTTACAGTGCTTAGTCAGGGTGCTGCTGAGCCGCTGTGGTGAAGCCGTTTGGCATTCACTCTGGAGCATCAAGATGGAAGAAATGATTAGCTGAGTTCTCAGGGTAGATTAAAACAACAATAATCCCCAAAGTCCTTCACAAAAAGACTCGCAGCAGAGGATGGTCCTTTTATTTCTGGTGGCCCAAGGTCAGAGAGGGAGAGGGGGGGACCACGAGAGAGGGCGATACTGCTCGGGGATTAAATCCACAGGAGGTGTTGAGACTAGTGCTGATTTTTGGATAGTCTCTGATCAAATATCTTTGCCCTTGGCCAAAAAGGAAGATAAATTCATCATCCTCATAACTTAAGTCAACAACTATTGTTTTTAGAACCTGGCTGTGTTTAAAACTTGATCCTGATTGGCCAAACCCCCAAAGCAACAGTGATGAATTTTCAACAGCAAAAGAGACGCCAGAGACAACCGGATCAATCTGGCAAGAACAACAATGTAGTGAAGTCAAATATTACAGGAATAAAGCTGTTGTAAATTCATAATGTGCAGGAATAAAAATATCATGTTATGGGATTTCAGTCGCTTTGTTTTTAATTTAATCAACAATTGATGACTTAATACTATTTTGAAGGGGGAAACTGCAAATCTCATCTTTTTCAGGGTTTATCCTCAGAGTATAATAACTTTAATACGACCTTATTTCCATAACAACATGACTTTTATCCCATTACAACTTTACTTTTCAATGTGGTCATAAAACCCCATCTTAACAAGGTAACTTAAACCATAAGCTGTGGTGATAATGGCAAGAATGTGTCATCTGTGAGATAAGTGACCCTCAGTCTGTCAGCTTACGTCAGAGGTTTGCTCACCTGTTAGGACTTTAATGTGCATCACCACCCACTCATTATTTCTCACCCTTGTCTTTTAACCTAATTTCTCAATCAATTTGAAACCTTTCAAAATAAGATTGCACCACTCCTTCCAGGTGACTTCACCTTACAATATGAAGTCATGCATATTTATCGTTCTCTCTACGTGCATTGAATTCCTCTGTGATGTGTATCAACCCAGACATAGATTAGAAAGGAAACCTCTTAACATCACAAACAACCTGCCTGCACCTTCCTCAGTTTTCCCTCCAGCTTGTTATTGCCAAGATTAGTTGAAACACTACAAAGCGAAGTCACAGATCCTCCATATCACAACAAATCCAGGAGACCGCAGCCAAGGTATAAATACCTCCTTTCTGCTTCTCAATTTTCCATATTTTGGCAGAGAGAGCTCTGCATAATGCAGCACTAACAGTGGAAACCAATGCGCTGAGCCATTTTAGGGGGAGTGTGTATATCTACTGTAAGCAAAGAGGGGAGATCATGCAGGAAAAGCAATTCCAAGTTTATTACTTTAACCGCATTCTTCCACTGCCAGAGAACTTGGCTTTGGAACAAAAGAATAGCAAAGGATTAGCAGTTTTCCATTGCTTAGCGTATGCTAAACAGTGGCAGCTTAGATCCGCTTTCCAAAACCCTGGGAGAGTTCCCTCATTTAAATGCTGCTTAAAAATGTTTATATCAGAGAAGGGGAAATGTGGGTATCAACAACCGGGAGAACAATGGATGATGGCAAGAAAACATCAAGGTTGGAGTGGATTTAAGGTGTGAGGAGAGAAGAAGCATGGCAGAAACGATGTCAGATGATGTTATCTGTTATTACAGAGAGGAAAAGTAGGACGTGGAGGTTTGCCAAGATTGTTATGTACCAATGCTAAACTTGAAGCTCACTGTTTTCATTACCAAGCACAAATTTTGATGGAGTCAGGGGGATTTTTGACTTTTAGACGTCATGTGGACTTAATATTTAAACTCTTGTCTCTACAGTATGTATGAAAAGACAACAACCTGGACAGAGATTGGGCTCTTTTTGTGTCACTTTTTGTATCAAATATAATTGGACCTTGTTGGCTATTCTTCTGAATTCCTTTATAAGCCCAAGACAACAAAAATAAGTCTTGACAGTAAATCAATTTGTGGCAAGAGCAGCTAAAGCTGGGGCTCAAGTGCCAAATCCAAGCAACAATTCTGAAAGGAGAGGAGAGGGACAGAGAAGCAACAGAGTTAGGTGCAATTCATAAAGCAAAAGTTAAGCATTTTTACCCAATATCTCGTAAATAGCTCCATAATTCAGTAAAAGCACATGAACAGTAGTGTCTGTCCAGCCTTGCTTGCTCCTTTTGGCCAAAGGTTACATGAGGGAAGCGGCTGAAATGAGTGGTGACAGGGATGTTAGGCGCACTCAATGATGCTGTCAAAAAGTTGGACTCTGGTTTTGCTGGTAGTTTAGCTGCATGTTTAATCATTCGAGTGAGTTTTTTCCTGTGTGACGTTCGTGCCGTATAAATATAAAGTCAGATATTTTTGTACGCAGATTAGCAGTGAATCAAGCTCGTCCTGCCTGCTTGACACAGTTACCAAAATCTCCAAGTCCAAAGTTTCTGTTCTTACCTCGAAAAGTGCCAGTAAAGGTCACTAACAAACTTGTGCTATCTTTGACTCTGACACAGGAGTCATTAACCATTAGCTCAATTAAGCTGTGAACTGCTCGCTTCCCAGAATAATCGACTGAGACACCTCAGAGATAAGACGACGTCAACAGTTAAAGTCCAGAGTCTTAAGTCCAGCAGCTTCAGAGAAAGTATCATAAAAGTGAGAAAAGTTTTTGGGAACAGACGGTATTTTGGTAATTCTACAAAGTCTTGTCATCTGATGCAACCCTTGAGTTTTGTTTGTTCTTGTGAGTGCCTCGAGGTCTCACTTGACAGGACTTTTGAATGAGCCCACCATCATTACATCATTCACTGATTCAGACAAACAGCATTAGCATTCATCCTACAGAGCACAGCCTGTAGGGTCTTGTCACTGCTGAGGAGGAACAAGTGAGGAGGATTTGTCACAGGTTGTCACCCCCTGTTTTGTCTTGTTGGATAACGACACCCAGCAGCCAACTTAACACACAAACTACATGACTTAGAAAGCCAGAGTTAATACCACCCAGAGGTTTTTTTTCAATGGTGCGTTTAAAGGTACGATGTGGAGTTACCTCACCGCGAAATTAACTACGTTTATTATTGCATGAAAAAAAAAAAATCCTGAGCAGTTATTCATCCTCTACTTTGCACCATCACTTACAGCTGAGATCTAATCAATAGTCGCCAACATTTCACAGGCTGCATAGGAGCAGATCAAAATCACTGTTCTTCCAGGACACGGTTGGTTTCTCTCATCTCGGAGGATTTCTTCACCCCCTTTCATCCCCTTGCTCTGCTCCACTTCCTTTCTTACTCATCGCTGCCCCCCTTTTTATCCTGCATGAATGAGTTTTGGACAGTTAACCCATATGGGACTACAAAAGATCAGACGGTTCTGGGTAAGGATGGTATCACCTGATCTGTTCCCAGAAGAGGACCAGGTTTTAAAGAAGGTATGAAAACAAAATCTGGATCTTTCTCTGAGTCATATGTCAAATACATAGTTTTTGTGGTTCTTGTTTACACTTGTCTTAGGACAAAAAGACTTCTTCCCATATTGATGGTTTGGTTTCATCAATTAGAGACGTCAAAGTGAATCTGCTCTGTAACTAACCTGTGAATTTGGATAAATCGAGGATGAGACACAGAACTCTTTAAAAGGATATTCCACAGCAAATTTAAGTTACGTTTAAACGCACCGTAACACTCAGTTAGACACCCTCGATAGATGAATGTTGCCAACTGCTTGCTTCTCTAGTTATACCAACTTTAGTAACGATAGCAATACACAGCGGTTTACGTCTCCATGCGTAAACCTCAACCAAAACACCACTCTATAACCACAAATAATGATCAGAACAGTACCTAACTTCAACAACAGTACATATAGGGTCCCAGCCATAGTACTAGCCATCAAACATCTTTTCAGCTTTGCCTGATTTCTTAAGCAGCAATACTCTGCTGCACTCTGTGATCGACTCGTCAGGGCTCCCCTGTTGGTATAACTAGAGAAGCAAGCAGTCGGCAACATTCATCTCTCGAGGGGGTCTAACTCGGTGTTACGGTGTGTTTGACCATAACTTAAATTTACACCGGAATATCCCTTTAATAGCAATTGCGGCTGAAAATGTCAAATATCAAACACAGGCACCTGGCAAAGTTCATTAAAAAGTTCCTTATGGTATCTTTAAATCTTGCTAAAGTAAGGCTGTTTCCCTCCAGTGACAATAAGCTCATGAATACAGCGGTAAAGGTTCAGGCCAAAGTGCCCTCATGGTGGTGTAATTCTGGGTTATGTGGGTATAAACATGCCCTTTAAACATTCCTTTACTTTCAGGGTAGTATTTCACTATACACAATATTTACACTGTAAGACACACAGGCGCAGATCTATAGTGTTACTGACACTGCTGTGGAGAAATACTGAATGTGTACAACGATAGAGATAACGTTTCAGGACGACCAGCTGTCAGCAGAAGTTAATGTTCTCTTCATTTTTTGATGAAGTCTTCATCACGAACAGTACAGCTTGATGTTAGCGATTAGCGAAAAGGCTGTGTCTGCATTAGCTTTGTGTGTGTGTTTGTGTGTGTTAGTGTGTATATGTGTAGAGGATCTGACAGTCTGCTAGTAAGTACACAGGACAGTACAGGACGTCCTTATCAGGAGGATTTATATGCTTCTGATTTCTGCTCATGCTCTGACGTTGGGGCAGAAGCTCTGACCTCATCCTCTATCTTCTAATAAAAGTGTCCTCTCAGCTCTCCTCCTTGCTTCATTTCTCTCTCTCTCTCTCTCTCTCTCTCTCTCTCTCTCTAGATCACTGCTGTTTACCCTCTTTATGTTTTCCCCTCAGCGCCAACAAACCCAAATCTGCTCTTATTTCTCCCTGGCAGACAGACATTTAGATCAAACCTCTGTCCAATTTTGAACTCTAATTTCCCCCAATCGACACCATTTACTGCGTTTCCTCCTGAACCTCTGCTCCTCTCTGCCCTACAGTTATCATGTCAGCAGAAGCAGGAGTCATAACTTTAGAGCGCTGATTTCATTATATAATAACACCAGAGCCATAAAGATGCTCTATATTTAGCTTTGGGCTCTAAGAAGGCTAAGCAAAGGGTCAAGGCTAAGCTAAGCTACCTGCATTTAAATGGTATGATAATGAGAAATCAGGTGCTGTGATGGATTTTTAATAAGAGGGAAGAGGCGGTGGAGGTTGTAGGGGCTGTTTTTGCTGAGAATAATGAAGGTAGATGTCGCTTTTTATCTACGTTTTTGTTTGCCTCAAAGCTCAGATGAAGCTCTGGAGACACAAAGCCTCACTTAAGACCACATTAACTTTTCCAAAAGCCGTCCAAACGCCCAAGTGAGGAGGACGATAACATTCAACAATGCAGGATTCTTGAGGCAAAGCAATATTCCTCAAGACTTACATCATCAGAATAAAGAGCATCATGTATCCGAGCATGACAAATGTCCCCAGAGCTTTCTCTTCTGTCTCATTCATCATGTTAGAGTAAGCTGACACCATCTGTCAGTGTCTGCTGTCTTATTCATCTCCTCCACTTTGTGTGACAGCAGCCGCTCAGCGTCATCACCCCTCTGCTCCTAAACCACAGCCTGAGACGCTTGTCGGACCATCAGAGATATGGTTTACTTTGATGGGCTGACAAATATCATAGTGAAGTTTTTGTTCATTTGCATTTGAGTCAGGCTGTGGGTGGCCCCGCAGGAGACTTAGCAGAGCAGAGAGTTTGGTGTGTCAGAGAGGGGGAGCGTTTGTCTGCAAGTTTTTGGCAGATTAAGTTTGAGGGCGGGAGCTGTTACATGTTCAATGTTTGTACAGAGTGTGCTGAGGTATGGTACAGCATGTAATGGACAGCTGAGAACATAACGTCTGAGTGTTACTGGGCCATGCCTCTCAGAGTCAGACACTTGAAGAGTGTGAAGAATACAGTATGCATCCAACTGTTTGAGGTTTATTGTCTCTCTATTGCTGGATCACAAACCACTGGTAAGATAGGCTGCTGTAGGTTTAGCTCGATCTTACTCTTGAGTTAACAAGCATGGACGCCTGAGTCGGTGACTTTAAAGGATAAACCTGTGGGTAAGACTGCCATAAAGCTGCCGCTTCTCTATAAAGTGTCACCAGAATGACAAATACCACCGATGCGTAAGTGATAACTGGGTGACCGTATTTTCACATCAGATGAGCTGGGAATAAAAATGTGTTGGTGGGTCAGTCCTCTTTGACCACACATTAGCAATGCATTACCTTCAAACACACAAGCACACACACTGTCTGCAGAGAAATGACTCACCACAGATCCCCTTCATCTTTAACCCACTGTTCCTAGCTCCTTGCAACATCCATTAATTCACCTCACACACACACACACGCACCAACACCAGTTATCTCCAGTGGGACCTAAGTGACAGATCTATTGGTTGTGAGGGCAGGAGGTGGAATTGATGGAGAGATAAAGTGAGACGGACCAGCCCTGGAAGGAAGATACCATAAAAAAATGAAGAAATGAAAGAGCTGGAGGCAGAGAGTGGAGAGATGCACGTCAACGCGCTCCACACTTCAACATTGTTAGGTAGTACACACACATACACACTCTTTTTTAAACACACACACACACTAGTGTGGCTTTGTCTCTCTGGGACAGTGATGACTCATTCTCGCCTGCCACCCATGAGAGCTGAGGAACACACACACTCACACACATAAACACACACAAGAGGAACCAATAGATGAGAGTGATGATTGATAGGTGTGGGATCTCTATCATGATTGCGGTTGCATAACCGAGGGTGAGCTGGACACCTGCTGAGTAGAGTTGATTGTATCCTTACACCTCCTTTTTTTCACGCTGATATTTGTTTTTATTTGTTTTCTTTAATATTTAATTCAGTCCTCATGTGCTCAGTTGAATTTGTCCCTTTTGCTCTAATTTCAGAAACACCTTCCCTTGGTAAGCAAAAAAACATCAACAACGGGCCCTTTGAAAAGAAAAAAAAACGCCCCTGCCTTCAGCTGCCTTAGTGTTTATGTTACATAACAACCCTCGTGGTAGAGCTTAAACGCAGGGTAAAGACAAGCACAACAATAAGTGGAGTTCTGTTAGCACATAATTCGCTACTTTGCTGTTTTTCCACACTAATAGGTAAACAGAGGGAGGGGTGCAAAGTGAGTCAAGGTTGTTGTTTATGGATAAAAGTGCAACTTCAGGCCAGAGAGGGAGATTTGTGGAGAAAGGATGAAGAGGAAGTGGGTCATAATGTCTTTTTATTAACTCTTCTTTCACCCCAATGATTTCCCATTCAGTTTCCGAACATGCATTTCACCACACATCTTCACTGCTGACTCTACCTGAGCTCCAGGAAAACCATTGCCAGAGAGGTCTAATCTTTCTTGCTGTTGTTGTAAAATGTTGCTCACTCTGCTCCAGGGACACAGGCCAGAACAGTCCTGTTGTACTTTGTTGCAGAGAGGTGTTTGGTGAGTGTATTGGTTTCTACTCCCAAAGCTAAAAAGAAGGCTGACCTTGCATTAATTCACATTCCTTCTATGTAAACAGAACATTTTAATCATTGCATACCCTTAGTGCGTGGGTGTGGGGAGGGTGTGCCTGAAATCCACCCACTGGTCCAGCCGGTAACCGCCCTGTTATTTTTAAATGTGATTTACAGTCTGCTTCATTTGATTGAAGCAACTGTCTTGGCTTTATTTCAAGAGGAAGCTGTTGTTTACAGCAAGTGTGGCATCTTCCTTAACAAACAGTGTTGAGAATTAGAGCTGCTCCAAAAAACTGCAGCTCCTCAAGTGTCCACTAGGGGCTAGTTCCAAAGGCCAGGGACTCCCCATCAGGTGGCAAGTAAAACTAGGACCCCGTTGGGGCACTGGCGGGCCCGAGCCGTGTCGCCCCCCCCCCCCCCAACGTGCTGCCTCCCCATCGCATTTGTGTCCTCTGGCCATCGCCCTCTCTGGTAACGCCCATCACTGCAAAGACCCTTTTCCTTCATCTGCGTTTTCTGTTCTTCCTGCCAGTGCGTGTTGCTTTCACTTACACTTGCCACAGCCAGCCTCGTGAGTGCCTAGCCTATTGGATATCACTGTCACCTACACAGGACAGTCATACTTTGTTTTTTAATTTCACATTAATTTCCATATTGTATAAACGACTGGAAAAAACTTGAGCCCCTGCCCCTGTATTATCATCTGCACGTCCCTGTTCTAGCTCCAAGGTGAATCTTCACTGCTCATGTTCTCCTCAGAAGCAGTCACCTCACTCCCCTCAGGTTACTGTACACATGCACCAACTGCCTGCTTCAGGTTTGGATGGAGCTTCATGGTTGTCTTTTGGAGAAATGAGCAGTCAAGTTGTGTTTGAAATTTGATTTTTTTCAGGGGCAAAAGGAAGCCTCTGCATTCTTGTCAAATATGTAAATAGCATGTTTTTGCAGGTGCTAAAAACCAGACTCTGAGTGTGTGTGTGTGTGTGTGTGCGTGTGTGTGTGTGTGTCTGTGTGTGTGTGTGTGTGTATCCTGCAGTACTCTGAGAAGAATAATAAGCATATTTCTGAGGTGAATTTTGAAGATTCATCTGAGAGTTAGGTTTGATTCGATTCGATTGACGCTCCCCAGCGTTCAAGTCACATGACATATTTAACCGGATGTAGCTGCAAGACGGAGCCTCGTTAACTCTCCGTTTCAACTTATCTCAAAAGTGAGGACCTCAACCTATATACCAGTTTTTAAATTGTGTTGATAGGCCAAATAAAACCAGAGTTATGATAAATTATGTCCGCGATACTTTTTTTCTGCTTATTTTGATCACGTTCGGCGCTCGATCGCGCTGTATGAGACAGGAAAACATAGCATGCACACATTAGCGACAGGTCTTACAGGCGGAAAAGGCTTGCCAAAGGAAAAAAAAAACACACCACAACATCTCTCCTATTGGTGGAAAACTTCACCACAACAACCAATCCAAAATTATATGGTGACTGATTGACAAGGGGCGGACGCTTACGTTCTTCCTGCAACATGAGAAGGGAGGGAGGGACTCTCAGCAGGGATGCAGTCTGGGACACGTAGTTGCAAACCTAGCGACTTTGTTGTTAGATTCAATTACTTTTCAGACCCCTAACGACTTTTTTTTAGAAAGAAAGGGACTTTTATCGACTTCTTCTGGAGTTTAGAGACTCTGACATGAAGCAGGCTTTCCTTACTGAGGAGTTAGCAACGCTGCTAAGGGTGCAGAGCCACACATGCGCTCAGAGCTCTGCATGGGAGACTGAAGCTGACAGAGCTGCAGCAGTTAGCAGGTTTCACCCTCAGAGACCACCAGGGGTTCATGTTGAGGCATTTTCAGTTTTTGTTTTTTTTGCCATAGACTGTCAGCACAATCTGCAGTTACACTAACAAAAATGCTGCAAAAAACAAAGAATTATGGAAAAATTACACATGAGCTGACATAGAGGAGGATCTACACAAGTTTTTTACATCATGTTTTACATCATGCATCATTTACATCATGTTTTTTTGTAGTGGCATAAATAAAAAGTGACATTTGTGAGACTATACAGTGTTTTGTAAATAATTTTACAAAGAACGCCTGGGCCATTGCCTGCATTTTGATGTAAATAGAGGTAAATTACTATGTTCTTTGTTAAAAATTTGCATATGTTTTGAAGTTTACAATTTTTATTTGAAGTTTAAGTTTTAAAAACAGTTCATCACACATATTTGTGTTTTAATTTCACATTAATTTCCATATTGTATAAATGACTGGAAAAAACTTGAGCCCCTGCCCCTGTATAATCATGTGCACGTCCCTGTTCTAGCTCCAAGGTGAATCTTCACTGCTCATGTTCTCCTCAGAAATAGTCACCTCACTCCCCTCAGGTTACTGTACACATGCACCAACTATCTGCTTCAGGTTTGGATGGAGCTTCATGGTTGTCTTTTGGAGAAATGAACAGTCAAGTTGTGTTTGAAATCTGATTTTTTTCAGGGGCAAAAGGAAGCCTCTGCATTCTTGTCAAATATGTAAACAGCATGTTTTTGCAGGTGCTAAAAAACAGACTCTGAGTGTGTGTGTGTGTGTGTGTGTGTGTGTGTGTGTGTGTGTGTGTGTGTGTGTGTGTGTGTGTATCCTGCAGTACTCTGTACTCCTGCAGTGGCCAAAAAGACTTTTAAGAATGTGGATTTTTGGGTCATCTTTGGCGCCCCCTAGAACTGCAGTACTCTGTACTCCTGCAGTGGCCAAAATGACTTTTAAGAATGTGGATTTTTGGGTCATCTTTGGCGCCCCCTAGAACGTAAACCGTGGGGTGCAGCGTCATGATTTTTACAACTTTGAATGGGCATGGGGTGTAGATTGCCCTGAGCAAATTTGGTATCGGTGGGACGAAAGCCTTAGGAGGAGTTAGCGAAATTCCAATGTGTGCGGATCGGCAAAAAATGCGAAATAGCCCTTTAACCGTACATTATACAGATACGCGCTTTTTGACTTTTTCGTAGATCTAATTGAGATACACATGCTTGTCAATTTTTGTGTCAATATGACAAAGCATTCAGGCGTGACACTCAACAATGTGTATTTTCATGTAAGGGGACAAGAAAAAAAAGGACTTTTTTCTCCTGCCATGGGGGGGCGCTCTTTTGGGGAGTAAAAATTCCTTCACAAATGTGTTGATGGCTGGACATTGCATCATCCTAGAAAACTTGGAGGGCACTGAGGACAAAAATAAAAACTTATAAGACTTTTAAGAATGTGGATTTTGGGTTATCTTTGGCGCCCCCTAGAACGTAAACCGTGGGGTGCAGCGTCATGATTTGTACAACTTTTAATGGCCATGGGGGGTAGATTGGCCTGCGCAAATGTGGTGCCGGTCGAACGAAAGCCTTAGGAGGAGTTAGCGAAATTCCAATGTGTGCAGATCTGCAAAAAATGCAAAATAACCCATTAACCGTACATTTGACAGATATGCCCGCACTGACTTTTTTGTAGATCTTATTGAGATACATGTGTGTGTCAATTTTTGTGTCAATATGACAAAGCGTACAGCCGTCATGTGAATTTTCACCTTAGGGGGCGCTATGGAGCCATTTTGCATTTTATTGTTTGGGCGACTTCAGAATATCGAATTTTTCACCAGGCCCGGTCGTCCTGCCAAATTTCCTGAGTTTTCGCCAGTGGGAAGTGGGCCATTTTCCAGTTTAAAGCGGAGGAAAAATAATAACGAAAGAAGGAAACATGCAGGAACAAGAGGGCTCTCGCAGCTGCTTAGCAGCTACGCTCGGGCCCTAAATACCAGTTTTTACCGCAGGAACATTCTGTTTTTGTGGCTAATTTCTCTACTTGTAAACATTGTAATCTGTGACGCATCTACTGAAATAACACAGATGCAAAAAGTTAAGACATTTGCACGGATGGATTGTGATTGAGTGGAGGACTTAAGAAGTCACAGTTTTCCTTTATAGATACGAAGCAGCATTCTCCGCTGTTAATAAAGTGTTGCTAATACTGTAATGCTAAAAACTGCTGCTCTTCAAGTGTCCACAAGAGGCTGACTCCAAAAGCCTAGGTAACCCATTTAGAACCAATAAAAAGCAAGTTAGCATTTTTTATATGGCAATCACTGTTGCTGGGCTTCATAAAGCCTAGAAACTAGTGGGCTGAGACTACCTATATTATACTGTATATGTTGTCACCATTGTTCCGTTCTGGGTTTTTGCTGCTGCCCTCAAAACAGAGCCAAAAATAACTACTGCAAGTAAATAATTCTTTTGGCAAAAGTGGTCTTGGATGAATGTGAGTGTTAGTGTTTCTTCATTCACACACTTTTTATGCCAGCCCTGCATAAGTCAGTGCCCAACATGATGAACCCCACGCCACAAATCTCTTGAAACACCACTTCAGTGTGACATTGCTGATAAGGCTGAGAAGCAAAAGAAGCAGAGTGGGTTTTGACTTTACCTTGCAGCCCTTGTTCTTGTCGTGGCTGCTGCTTTGTCCACTGGCGGGGCATGGGGAGCATGGCTCCTGGTGGTAGTACATGCCGCCCTGCAGGCCGCTGTAGTGACAACAGCCGTACGGCGAGGGGAAGTGAGAGTACCACAAGTCGTCAGCCAATGGGCACTTCGGACAAGGGTAGAGGAGGCTTTTACCCTGGGCCTTCTCCACGCTCACCTTTGGGTTCCTCATCCATCTTCGAACCTGTCCAAGAGGAACAAGTAGTTGGTGTTACTTTTGCTTTTTCTCTTTGTATTCACGTGTGTTCAGCACAGGTGTCGCACAAACACAAACACACAAACGCCTGCGCGCTGTCAACCCTGCCAGCTGCCCCTTTGATCAGAAGAAGACGACTTCCTTGTGTTATCCCTGATTACACGTCAGTGTGAGAGGGACACACACACACACAAACACACACATTTATGCAGATGCACTTCAAAGAGAAACACTGCACTTTGAGCTTATGAAGTAAGAGAGACACAAAATGACCCACATGCATGCACACCTGATGCATGCTGATAACACAATTATCAAATGTGATGAAGAAAACACCACTAGCAGATGTCCACATTAAGCATCCATGGAGTCTAAACAGTCATGGAAGATTTGTGCAAAACGAAGTAAATTCAACATGTGCAAGTTAATGTAGCAAGCACACTGCACACACACTTTTTCTGCAAAGACTCTTCAGAAAAGCACCATCAGAAATTGTAAAACCCAGTGTGTGTATGTTGGTGCGTAGGGGAGAGATGGTTAAACTCGAGAGTCAACAGAAAATTGGAGACATGGTGGGAGAGAAAGGCAATATTTTTATGAGAATCTGTGTGAAATCTCATCCTGTTGTGTGAGTGGAACATTCAGCAAACACACTCTGCAGGGACACCAGGCTGAGTGACTGAGCCGCAGAGTCCAGACAGATGTGACACACACACTAACACAAAAGTACACACACACTGAGATTGGATGCCTGAGTCGAAGAGAAGCCAGACAGCATGTCAAGGCATGTCGGGGTGTGAGAAAACAAACTTGGAAAAACACTCCAGCAGGTCAGTGCACAAATAAACTGACTGCTGTTGAACTAGCACAGAAGCTGAGTGACGCACACCAAAAACATGAGCTAGATTAAGAATTATGCAAGTTTTCTCCCACAGAACATGAGCTGAGTGTACATGTGAGTGATTTTACCTCTAATTAAAGGACTCTCCTGTTTGTTTTTTGTCATCACACTCAAAGAAGGAAGAAAACAGTTTTATTTTATGTGTTATACCCCTGTGGTTCAGACAGGGTGCCGTTTGTCTAATGTGTCAGGCTGATGATGAAATGAATAAGAGGTGACATCCGCTCAGCTCCACACTTGAACACCTCAGGCACCAAAACACAGCAGTATGAAGTATATATTTAAACACAGCACCACACTACAAAACACAGTTAGAGCCTTTGTGTTATATCACCGTGGTGATAAGTCAAGAATCAATAAAACCAACACTGGTATGTCCAAAATATTTAAACTGGGGTTGTCTGACTTGAGCACTGATTCATGCAGGACTGGTACACGTTTTCACACAAATACACACATACAATCGATTCATCACTTCTGTCTCCATTTTGTTTTATCTACTTTGACTATTGACAATTACTTTGACTATGACGCTGTTAACTAAGTTGTCTTTTTTCTCTCTCGCTTGCCTCCTGCTATAGGTTGACCAAAAGTTATACTAGTTACCACAATTCTAGTAAAGCAACTGCTATTGCTGAGCTTCAAAACCCTGATATAAAACCAATGGGTGACATCATGTTTAACACAACCTATAGACATGTTTTTGCCTCCTGGGACACCCACCTCAAAGTGGAAGAACTTCCTATTGTGAGGGGCATGTACGAACAGTGTTTATTTGTTCTGTACTGATATCTGTCTGATTTTTTTCAAAGTACTTGAGTGTGAAAACAGCAATAGACTGAGGAGTTAGAGCTGGGGTGGGCAGAATCAAAGGGGCCTACTCCACCCCAGGTCATCTCTCAAAACACCCCTGGAATCAGACTAAAACTTACTATCAATTCCCTTTGATTGCTCTTATAGAACCATCAAACATCGTTTGATAATCCTTAGATGTTTACACGAGTGATGCAAGAGACCTCATCTGAAACATAAAGTCGAAATCCACAGACAGAAAGCGCACAAACAGACTCAGTGGCATTGATTTTATCCGCTCCTCCATCTTTCCCTTTACTCATTTGTATGACACGAAGTGCTCCGTCTGGACTCGTGCTCTCCCTGTTACATAATTAGGCTTATTTGGGCACAAAATAGAGACACAAACTCTGAGCAGCAGTAAGCATTAATTCTGATTTGGGGCTGTGTGTTGATGCGGATCTGATAGCTTCTGTTTTTCTTGTTAGAGTAGAAAAAAGTCAGAGTTTTACATTACTTATAGATAGATAGATAGATAGATAGATAGATAGATAGATAGATAGATAGATAGATAGATAGATAGATAGATAGATAGACAGATAGATCTTGAGGCTCTTTACTGTTAAACAGGAATGTATTTTTTTATAAATCCCATGGGAGGTTCAGGCATCAGCAGAATGTGCCTGTGGGAGTGCGTGTGTGTTTGTGCGTGGGTGTTAACATAACACAATCTGCCCATCTTAACACGCCGAGTCATCAGTGATACACACCATACTGTACGCCATCTGAGACCTACACATGATCACTTTGGACGATCCTGCAGCAGGCAAAAACACATAACTATGATACAAGCAGACAAGAAAAGTGCACAAAACTACCCGGCAACAAAGAAGCATCACATTTATCAAGCCAGTGATTTTTGATTGCCGTGTTTGTCCGCTCCCCAAGGCTTAAAATGTGCTAAACTGAACGTAATAACCTGTGCAATAAACCCGTATTGGGTTATCCGATTTCTTTTTTATATTAGACAGTTTGGATAATGGGAAAAATAATGTTGCACAGTATTCCCAAAGCAATACAGTAGTTATTGAGTGAGTGCATCAACCTTTCTCTCCGTCATTCTCTGGAGGTAATGTTAGTCATTTCCGTCTCGTCCTACCCCGCAGTCATAGTACTCCGTGTTCTCCTTTGATCTCATGTAAATCATCTGCAAATAATTCAGCAGTAAGAAAACACAAAGCTGAACTGTTTGTCAAGCTCAGGGTGTTTGAATGAGGGAAACAAATGCTTGTTGATGTTCTGGCTGGATCGCAGCTTATGCTCAAGTCCCCCCCCCCAAAAAAAACGGCTAGTTTTGCAGCAATCCCTGCTGCATTATTTAATGCATGAAAAGATATTGGTCAAACACTACTAAAAAATCACATGGTGACACCATCAAGTAGTCACAGTTTTTCTTCTGCAATCACGAAGAACTCCAAAACCTAGCTTACATTTACATTTAAATGTGAGATCCAATAGCTTTTAGGCTGTTTCATTTAAAAAAGAAAAAACAGACAATAAGATTAATGTGTTGTTAATAACCTAGCATGTACTTATATGTATAGGGCAAGCCCTGAGAAGACATAAAGCCATACATTTCTATGTTCAGTTTTTCCACGAGAACCAGACAATTTACAGCTTTCCCAAGTGTTTGCTTATGGTCTTTCTTGTTAAAGGATATCTTGTCTTTTTCCAGTTGTAACTTATGACCTATCTAATTATTACAAAGATGAAAACAAAGGTTGTGTTCTTGTGGGTAAGTGGTTAATTTTATGGGGATTTTATGGCTGGTCACTGTGTTCGGTCAGATTAACATGCCATGCTGTCATTACCCACAGATAAGATAAGTCTATTTCAATGTTTGTATGGTGCTGTTCAGGAAATAGGTTTTAATTATCATGCGTAATAGAGGGACACTTTAAGGAAACAGCTGAAATTGATGGGATGAATAAACAACTGATTCTTAAAGTTTAATAATTGCGAGTTATAAAGCAACCTCTGACCATATATTAATGCTTTACCAGATTTATTACTGCATCCTTGATGGCTGTTACAAAAGAGAGTTAGTCATTAACAAGATGCATTCACTAACAAATATTAGCTCATCAATAATATGTTACACATTATAACCCAACTGTGTCAAATACTCTATTTAAACTGGCCAAAACCCGATAAGGAAGTGTTTTATTTCTCAAGAGCCAAGTGCTGCTCGAGACAACCAGTCCTTGGCACAGAGACTGGTACATTTTGTGTCTGTATGTTGACACTGTGGCAAAAACACTTTTGTTAGCATGATATCATGGAGGATAACCTTGATTTAGTGTTTCATTCATTCATTCATTCAGAGAGCACAAAACTTTACATTTATGGTAAAACGGTTGCCAACAGAGAAATAAGAGGAGGTAGACAGTTCAAAAACAGCTGGCAAGGCTCAATACACAAGAATGAAAGAAAGGGACATCAACCAAACTGAAGAAAACGCAAAACTTAACACATGGTTCAACAGTGATAAAGAACGGGTTCTGTGAAAAACAAATGTCCACAGATTTTAAAGTAATAGGGTAAAGGACTTAAATCAGGTCCTGTGATTGTTTGATACAAAAATACCTTCAGAAAAATGGTAATGTTCTGCCTCTGGTATGAATGAAAAATCCAATGTTAATTGAGCAACTACGTAGCAAATACATATATAGAAACAACTAATTTTTGAGCTGGTAAGATTATCTTTAAATATATTTTTTTCTATTTTTATATCCATTTGTTGAGCAGGTAATGAGCTGCATGATTCAAAGTTAGCTGTGTGTAATTGTAGATGATAATTAACTGTGTTGAATATACAATTCTGATTTTTTTTTTTTTTTTTGCTAGTAACACCAGTTTTTAACATTTAAAGTGACTTTTTCTTCTACTTCTTATTTGACTTTTTCTGCTGTAAAAAAAAGTGGGACTCAGACCCCCTGCAGACCCCCCCTGACCCACTACACCCCTAGTCTTGAGAGTCAAGAGATAATGACAGTTTGCAGGTACAGATGTGAGAACAGCCTGATTAGCAACTGGATCCCAATCATGTGTGATAAGGAAACATGGAGCACATCTTCCTCTGCAAACAAGCTAATGTTATAACTTGACCTCGAGTTTGAATGTTTATTTTAATGTTTCAGAGGAGGCTGGTTAGAATCTGAGGTGGAAGTGCAACCAAAAGTGTAACCCGAGGGACTATTTTTTCTAGCTGTGATAATTTATGATTTCTAAATCAATTGAATCATGTTAAAATCAATATTTGCTTGTTATGTCTTTGGTTGGTAGTTGTGTTATGGCTGGGAGACACTCCACTTTGTACTTAAATTCTGGTTTGCATAATCAATTGGTTACTATTCTTGATTTAGTAATCCATGAATTTGGCAGATTGATGGTTTTGACAACAAGCGCACATCTCAAACTCATCTCAACTCAAACACAAATTATTTATACTCTCTACCAGCATTTTCAAATCTCATTCATGCATATACAGCAGTCCAGAAAGCCTGACCCCAAGTCCTTCAAGTGCAGTTTGGTCGTCTTTAAACTGAGCTGTCTGTTTGTCTTTGGAAAAGTCAGCATCACACAAACACATTTAAGACAGTTAAACACAAAGCATTAAGATTACACCGTCCTGTGACAGCACTGCAGCATAATGCAGGAAAAGCTGGATCTTAACTACAGGACTGGACCGGCTCACTGATGTCATGATATCAACTCGGCAGACACTTGTGGGGCTCAGTAACACAACAGTATTATAAAGCAGACACACACAAGCCTGCACTGTAAACATAGGTAAAGAGGGAGCCAAATGTTGCACCTGATTAACGCAGCTTAGCTTTCACAATGACATCATCTCTGCCTCACACACACACACACACTGACACACACACTCCGGCTGTGACACCTCCTCTCTGGCCGTGTAGGTGCATGTGTGTAGGATGCATCCAACCTGAAATGTGTGCATGTGTTGGTGTGTGTGTGTGTGTCATCCTCAACTCACCTTCCTCTTGACAAACTGGAAAGCTGAGCACTTCTTAAAGGAAAAGGCAGTCTTCTCTCCACCTCCTCTTCCACCTCCACCCCCTCCTCCTCCCCCACCTCCTCCTCCTCCCCCGTTCACCAGCTTCATGGCCGACACCGGCACTCCGCTTGCCTCCGTAGATCCCAGGATGACGGACAGGCTGAGAGGGAGAGAAAAAGATGTCCAAGGCATGAGGAAAGGAGCTGTGGCTTTTACAGGACCGAGTGCGGGACAGTAAATAAAGGAGAGAGAGAGGGAGAGAGAGAGAGGGAGGGAGGTGGTGTAAAGAGGATGCGAGGATGAGAGTAAGAGGAGGTGGATGTACAAGATGTGAGTGGAAAAGGGAGATGCTGCAATGAGATTACTCAAAAAAGGAGATAAGGAAGGGAGGAAAGTAAGAGAAAAAGTGAGAAAGATGCTCACATAAAGATCGGAGAAGAGGAGGAGGAGAAGGAGGAGGGTAGAAGCTCCTGTTGCTGTAGGAGATTACAGCTTTGTTTACAACACTCAGAAAACACTAGAAAACTGCCTGATATGTGTGTGAAGTCTGCTCATGCCTAAATATGGAGAAAGGTGCGTGTTTGTGTGTGTTCTGCATGCATTCATCCTTGCATACCTTTATGCCGCTGTGTTGTCTGGTTTCCTCTGATCCCTCTGCAGCCTGTTTTCAATCTGTCGACTCCTGCTTGAAAACTGGTCCCAGATCAGACGCACCCAGTTACTCAGTTACAGGTGTCTCCTCTCTGTTGTCACTGAGCTAAACACACATGTGATGAAGAAGGGAGGATTTTATACCCAGAAGAGGATGGAGAGAAGAGGAGAGAGAGAGTCTGCGAGGATGCTCATTCAGAGGATGTCACTGTCTGCTGAGAGAGTGTGTGTCCTCTGTGTGCACATGTAAACAAACACCCAGGAAGTGTGTGTGTGAGCAAGATGCTGCCTGAGTGATGTGTCCAGCTGCAGTCCTCCAGCGCTACTTTATCAATGAAAGGCTCTGCAGTGAGCAGATGCCGCCTTCCCCCCCTCCCCTTTTTCCCTCCACTCTCTCTCTCTCTCCTTCTCCCTCACTGTCCCTCATCACCGCTCTGCCCTCCCCCTTTTTTCAGCCTCTCGTTCATGTTTCTGCTGCAGTCTTTTCTAGAAACTCCATCTCTATCCCCATCTATAATTTCTACTTCTTCTCAGTCTCTCAGATTGTCCCGCCGTGGGCTGAAGAGGACAGGGACGCCCAAAATATCTCCACCAGAGTGAGCATGTAAGGGGTTTAATGTGGTGTGCTATCTTTCCTGACAGCAGTGGTCCAGCTGGATTTGACACACACAGAAGCACATACACATGCCTCATCATATCTGCGTGTATGCCCTTGCCTCTGAACCTTGTTTAATTACCTGATGTGACACTGAAACTGAATCATGTTCCCTTTAAAAACCAGGCTCCTCACTGAGCGAGCTACCTTTAGGTGATGCTTAGAAACAAAACAAAATAAACACCAAATAACATTTATAAAGTCACTTAAATCTAGTCTAGATACTTCTATTGGTGATTAAAATAAAGCACATTTAGCAATATTTGTGGTATTATGCCTATCGTGTATCAATTAGATGCTAATGTTTACTGACTTGGTTGTACTAATGATGAGAAAATAAGAATAAACTTGACCTTTGCTCGCACCATCTGACTAACTCCAACAGCCTCAGGCTTGGATGGCAGCTAATGTCAAAGTGTGACCTGAATCATAATTATGGTGTTTTTGTATTGCTCTGTCGTTCATCAGAACAACCTCATTGAAAGAAAATTGTTGTGTAATGTGAGTTTTCATCATCACTGGTAGCTGAAGGTTCTTTGAATCTACGTGGTTTTCTTTGTTTCTACATGATTTCTAACTTCATCAACTGTACATATAGGGTCCCAGCAATAGTACTAGCCATCAAACATCTTTAGCAAAGAGACTAAACACAACTCACCCACTCTCCTCCAACAGCTGCTAGTTTGTGGGAGTGCAGCGGATCATTTCCATGAAGTAATAATCATCATAATAATCATTTTGCACCACACACGCAGTAGTTCTCTTACCGTGTCGTCTTGGTCTGATTGCATTTCCATGAAGTAATAATCATAAATGTTCTTCCTTGAGCTGCGAAACTCTGCTGCACTCAGTGATTGATTCATCAGGGCTTCGCCACAAACGAGCGGGTGCTGGAGAAGAGTGGGTGAGTTGTGTTTAGTCTCTTTGCTGAAAAATCCAGGCAAAGCTAAAAAGATGTTTGATGGCTAGTACTGTGGCTGGGACCCTATATGTACTGTTGATGAAGTTAGGTGCTGTTCTGAGCACTATTTGTGGCTATAAAGTGGCTTTTTGGTTGAGGTTTGCGCATTGAGACATAGACCCCTGTGTATTGCTGTTGTGCAGTCGTTACTAAAGGGAGTGTCTAACTCAGTGTTACGGTGTGTTTAAACATTTAAACATTACAATATGATTCAATACATTATGAAAAGATATAATGAGATATTATAGATAAAGAAATAATTATATATATATATATATATATATATATATATATTATAATACAATATGACAGAACTTAATATGTCATAATACAATACTATATAATATTATATGATATGATATAAAAGGATATGATTTAATATGTTGTGACAGGATAAATACAATGCAGATAATATAATACCATATGATTCAGTATATTTCAATATAATATGACAGCATACAAAATGATAGGATGTGATTTATTACACTATAAATAACATCACACATACATGTAATACATGATATGATAAAGTATGATGATATGATATATAACGGTACGATGTGATACTGTTCAATATGATATGATTAGCTTCAATACAGTAGGATATTACAACATATGATACGATATAACTAGATATGATATAATATGACACTATACCATACAATGTTATACCATACTATTTGTCACCTTGGGGAAAGTTATCTTTGATATGAAGTTCTGTACATTAAATGGTAATGAAAGTGACACACACATGTTAGACTACACTCTATAAACACATGCACACACACACCCCTCTGTTACCATATATCTTGGTTGATCAGCAGTTGTAAAAATCCCACCTTTTTCCAAGCAGGTAATGGAAATTTGAAACTGACTTTAATTCTTCTTTTATGGTTCAAAAGGACCAAAAAATGATAAAAACATGACATAAGGTTGGACTTTATCATGCTGTTTAGTGCAGAATAATGCTGACAGAGATGCTGTATTTACTGTATTTCTGTGATTTCACAGATTTCAGCTCCATTGTCATTATCCACTTTGCAGTGACATGCCAAAAGTTGCTGCGTATGCAAAATTTGTTGAGTGAAATATATTGAAATAAATCAGTTTGCTGAAGTGTTTCCTTTAAAGTAAATGTCATTACCTGTAACTGCATCGATCCAAACAGCAGCAATTAAATACAGAAGCCAGAGAACTTGATAAATCAATGGGAGCAAAATCCACCTCTCCCCCCTCCTGCGCAAATGAAAAGGTATTTCTTAATAACACTGTGGTTGGCATTCAATAGAAATTAGGCTCTTATTACACAGCAAGTGAGTCCGTTTGCCTCGTATCTTTATTGAGATGAATGTAGTTCTCCTGGCAGGGGGGAAACAGTGATGATGCAGTCTATTCACTGTAATCAGGAGCAGTCAGAGGCCCAATCAACAATGACTCAGCGGTGATGACACGGAACAATGATCGCTGAAATCAGCTCTGTACCCAGCAGCAAGGAAGAAGAGGGACGTCTGCAACTTAGCAAAGGAAGCTTTAATGATTTTTTTTTTTCTGTATAGTAACCCTTTTTTTTTCTCCAACAGTTCTCTTAACAGTTCCTCTTAGTCTTAATTCACTTGAATAATTTTACTTTTAAATGTTTTCTATCTAACGTGTGGAATAAGATGTTTTGAATATTTTGATTTAGTAAGAAGGATAGGCGTTAATAAGCTTTTGCTTCAGCCTATGCCTTTTCGGTCTGGTTTTCTTTTTCTTTTTCTTTTTCTTTTCTTGTAATTTACTGTATATATTGAATGGATATGACCAGATCGAAATAAACTTCAAACTTCAAACTTCAAATGCTGCATTTGGTTTTGGCTTTGTGCTTAAAGATGTTAACCACAATTAGTCCACAGAGGTACTCAACCTGGACCCTCAGTTGGTTTTAACTGCATGCATTAAACACCACACCAAAGAAAAGCTTTTATTTCAAACTGCCAAATGCATCTTTAATTCTTTTCTTGCAGCATCTGGTCCTGATGAAAAGCAGGAAATTAGTGTTTCAAGTTTAAACAGTCAAGCTCCAGTGCTTCCTTTGTCAAACTCAGTCAAAATACTAAAAGAGTAAAACCCAGATCTAAAAAAACTTCTCTAAGAGTTTGAACGAGCTTCAGGGTGCTATTTCATAGTCTGACAGCAGCAACAGTCTTACATAACAAGGACAGTTCTTAACTCAAATATATATATATGCATATATATATATATATATATATATATATATATATATATAGAGAGAGAGAGAGAGAGAGAGAGAGATACAAAGAGAGAGAGAGCTCTATGGCACATAAATTATTCTGTTTACTCCCAAAAGACCGACAGATCCTCCCCTGTGTTTGTGGTTTCAAAATGCAGTAGATAAATGATGAATAAGAATGCTTAAATTGTTCAGAGGATTGCCAAAATGATCACAATGTCAATAATTTATAGATTTTCCTCAAAGTGAGTGAGATGGAGTAAAGTATCATACATGAAGCCTCCAGCTGTGATGAGCATATGATACAGTACAAGGGGGGAGGTTGTTAACATGCATCCATTGTTGGGGGGGGGGGGGGGTTTGAATGCATGTTTTAAAGCTTATTATTTACACAGAACCATCAGAGAACCTATTTCAGTGAGAACTTTTGATAGAAAGCCAAATGAGGCAGTTTTAAGCCCATGTGATGGTCAGAGGTGATGTACACTTGATATCCTGGACAGCTAATGAGCTCCTCTGGGCATGTTTTGATCGTACACCGAACAAGACCTGGAGGGGAAAAAATCTCTGCTAATCCTTCTTAGTCCTTTTTAGAGAGGAAAAGCAGCTCCACTTGACTTGACTGGGCTTTCTGATGAAACTTGAGCATCTGAAGGGGGGAACAGACAGTCCAGACATAACTCATGCCGTTGGAAAAATGTTTTTCTGTTACATTATCGAGGATGCTTTTTCAATATTTAATACTCCTAAAAGATACAACACATGAATCCAAAAACTTATCTTCTCTGTTTCAAGAGTTTTACGCTCTCATTTTTATCTGCAGCAAAAAGATGAATCCCGGTGTGAAGATTATTGAGGGAGAATTATCCTTATTCTGGGTCCTTCATGGCCTACAATCCATAAATGTGAGAGTTTTTAGGTCTCAAGTCAGTCTCAAGTCTGGATTTTCATAACTCATGACTTGACTTGGAGGTCGTGGCTGGCAACTATAAATTAGAGCCTGATTTTTAACCCAATTGATCAGAAAGAGTGCTGCCTGATTTGTGGCTCCTAATCCCCAATAACATGTTCAAGTAATCCCCTCGAACCTGGACTAATTAGATTTTTTAAAGTCCTGGTCGGACCGCCTTCACCAATGGTGGTCTGACCAATGTAACCAATGAGAAGAGCAGATGAACATTTTTTTAAATATATTTGCATTTTCAAATTATTTTTGTTTTCAAAATTAATTTGTTTCCGTTTCCATGTTTAAAAATGTATAAGTAATTCTGAAATTTTTGGCATTTTTAACAAAATATTCATGTTTTTAGAACTGAGTATTTTTCAAAATATAGTTTGTAATCATGTGAAATGTTTTTGTGTTCTCTATAACATTTTTACAAGTTTTATTAACTTTTTTTGTGTTTTTGAAATATGAATTTATTGCAATCCTGAGACATTTGTCATATTGACCTTCAGGGCCACCGTAGATCTTTCTTCATAACTGAAATAACACTCAGGCAATTTTCAGAGACATACAATCAGTATGTAAAAAGTGAAAGACAAAGAGTGGAAAAGATAGCACAACTATCCAGGTATTACACCGCCATCCATATAAGTCCTATTAAACTTTGGAGAAGTTTATTGTGAACATTCAACACTGTGAAATTACAAAGATAGAACAGAGGTGGAGAATAGGTCTCCTTTGTCTCCTAGGTGACATCATATAAATACCTAGGTGTACATCTGGATAATAAGTTGGACTGGTCTAAGAATATAGACTACATCTACAGAAAGGGGCAGAGCCGCCTCGTTTGCCAGAGAAGACTCCGATCAAAAGACATCTGTAGTAAGATGCTGCAGATGTTTTATCAGTCTGTGGTGGCAAGTGTTCTGTTCTACGCTGCAGTCTGCTGGGGATGAAGCATCAAACACAAAGATGCAAGATGTCTTAACAAACTGGTGAAAAAGGCTGGCTCTGTGGTTGGTCTCAAGCTGGACTCAGTGGAGGATGAGGTGGAGAGATTTACACTGAGGAAGGTGGAGACTATTCTCAAGAACATTGATCACCCACTTCACAACACCTGGATGGACCAAAGGGCAAAAGGTGGTGGACAGCTCCTCTCTCTTCGCTGCAGGACAGAAAGATTTAGAAGATATTTTGTACCAACAGCCATCAGGTTTTATAACTCTTGTGTAAATAATAGATAACTTTCATAGACATATTATGTGAGACAACAGACAATTGAATTCCCCTTTGGGGATTAATAAAGTTCTTTATCTTATTCTTATTCTTATTTGAATATAAAATAAAAAGTTGCAGAAAGAGGACGATAAAGTTTCACTTCAGACAGCCTGTCCTCCACTAGCTCATTATTTTTATCTCTGACCTTTGACCTGTCTCCTCAGCATCTATCACCATTGATTTCCGTTGTCCTCCTCAGTCCTTCCTGTCAGCTCAGAACAGCAGAGTCATGGGCTGATTCCTCGCCAAGGTTGACCGTTTCCTGTGAAGGGACAGTCTGGCCGCTGACACCCGAAGGTGAGCTCATCGCGGGAAACGATGGCGCCAAACTCCCTCCCACATGTGTGCCTGTCTGTGTGTATCTCTGCTGGGTAAAAGCTGTATTTCTTCACCCTATTCCCATACGCTTGTCTTCTCTCTCTGCCTTACACTTCAGAAAAAGCTGCTTTTCACTCTGAGTCACTTTCATAAATTAACCATATTCCTGCTCTGCACCCAGAAGCTGCAGCGAAGGGCATCTATAGGGAAAAGTGTTTCTTTAGTACACCGCTGCCACTCACAAGTTCTCCCCGACGCTGAAAATAGGAACTCTGTTCGCATAGGAGTCGCAACAAAGCCTGCAGTGTCTCCAAACATGAAAAGTGGGTGGAATAGTGCGCATAAATGTGTCTGTTTAGGTGTGTGTGCATTGTGTTGACACTTGTGTTGACTGTGAGCTTGTTAGCGTGTATGTAAACTGACAGCGTTCGTTTTTCTCTGGAAGAAAAACGTGCAGGAAGAATCAAGATAAAAGTTATAAATACTGTATATGTCTGTGTGTGTGCACATGTGTGCATGTGTCTGGCAGCATAAGGATGAGTAAGTAAGTGATGGAGGGCCACCTTCAGCTGAAGCAGCCTTTCCACAGGTGCAGTAAACACCACAAATTCACCCTGACGTCCATATTTAGGTGGTAAACAGAGTTAAGAACATCATTTTGAGGTTAGTGAGTGTGTCTGCATACGTGGGTGTGTTTAAGTCTCTTTCATACTTTCTCATTAGGTGTAGTTTACCTCAAAGCTCTCCCAGGACCTAAAGTCAAGCTCACCGAATCTGTCATCGCCTAATGAGCGGCACACATACAGCCACGTGCCTACCAACAGTGCCAGTGTGTGCATGAGTGTGTGTGATATGCGTGGGAGTTTGAGGAGGTGGATGATACAAAAAGGGGGGATCTGCTGTGAGAATCTATCGGAATACACACACACCCTCACGTGCCAGTGATCGTGGTGTTTTTTTGAGGTTTTGTGTATATCTGTGTGCCAGGGTATGGTGCTGTGCTGGAGTGTGTGTGTGTGCGTGGGTGGGTGGGAGGGAGTGCAGCCATGAAACAACTCCCAGTGGGACCGGCAACACTGCAGTGCTGAGCCGAGGAGACAGAGAGGAAGAGCTGGAGAGGAGAGAGCCAATTACAAAGGCTCAGTGGCCGACTCTCATCGCTGTGTTCAGTCAGCTAAAACAGAAGCAGAGACTGCAACACACAGCCGGTCAGACTCCTCACTCAGATGTGATTTTACATAATTTTTCATTTGCCTTGACATTTAGAAAAAGAGCTTAAGTTCTGGTACTTTCTTAGAGGAGGAGAGTGGAGACACGTGACTCTAACTGGAGTCAGACTCAGATCAAAAGTTTATGATATCAACCTGTCAGAGCAGACTTACATTTTATTCAAAGTTTCAAACAAGCTCGGGTATTAAAAATGAAGCCAGTGCAGAGGCTGCAGTTCCCCTTCAGACTGGCAGTGAAAGCATCAGAAGCTACATACTCAGCCATTCAAAAAGCTGCAAATAAAAACAGCCTGGCTGGTCAGAATAGTTCATGTTTCTATCTGCATAAACTGTGCAGAGTCTTTATTTTGAAAACAGTCAATTCCACAGCTCTGTACCATTTGTTTATATGATAGTAAAATTTGTAAAGTGTATGTTTGTCAGAGAAATTTGATTTTGGGCAATTGTTCTGATGTGTACACATGTTGTTAAATGCCATATATTGCTTTTTTGTAAACGTTATAGCGTACTGACTTTATGACTATACATAGCTTCACCTCCTTCCTCAAGCTAGGTTGACCATAAGTTAGGCTGAGTTAGGGTGTTTTTACACCTTAAAGTCCGTACTAAGGTCCGGACCAAGGTCCATGTTTTTGTTACATTGGAAACATTTGGTTTGGTCTGTTTAGGTTTCACACTGTCATTATTGCAAACGCACTAACAGACTTTACATGACGAACCTACGTGATATCGTCATCAACTACGTGCTTTGCGTGAATTTGTAGTTTACATTGATTGGTCATTAGGCCGACGTACGTCTGATGTCAACACATTGAAAAGTGTGGGTCTTGAATGGTGTAAACATGCAGGAAATTGTCATTCCCACCATTGTACTATTTTTGATTTTCTATTTCCAACAGCGACAACTTAAGGAGCTGTAAGTGAGGCCAGTCCAAGGAAGTCTCATGAATTTGATAATTAGACAACAACTTTATCGTCGTTGACAGGAAAGGAAAAGATAGTATGCAATCCTGCGAGTCCTTGAAACACCGGCTTGGGAGAGAAATATGTGTAGTAAAATTCTTGAAAAGATAAGGTGTCAATAGTGAAGTAAAACTTTTTCTGCAATATTATAAAATTTCCTGTTATTGGACAATCTCCATTCAACATAATAACGGATACTTCTACTGTTATTTCCTGCCTTTGGTATGAAGGTTCAAACCTTTAAAAATAATGCTTTCACACTGGGCATGAACCAGACCGTGGTTAACTGTGGTCCGGACCGAGACCACCTCTTTTGGTCCAGACCAAGGTCCTGGAGAAGTTTCACACCTTTCATTTGGTTCAGACTAAACAGAAAAGTCTGAAAGTCCGGACCAAACGACGTACGTGTAAAAGCCCCCTTCATATTTCCAACATGGCGACCAACATTGTTAGGCTTAAAAAACAAAACAAAAATGGCCTCCACATGCACACTGAGCAGGGTGGGTAATGAGTCATTTTTTGTAAGATATCAAAGCTACATATTTGGCTTGACTAAAGATTAGCGGCATGGCTCATTTGATAAACAGGAAAGCTTTTTTTTTTTTTCCCCAGGAGACAAACGGTCCAGCCAAGCAGTAACCTCTGGTCTTAACAAATGAAGTGCTTAAAACTGTAGTTCCTGAGTGCCCGCTTTAAAGCCTCGTTCAGAAAATGGTTTTAGTCTGAGTTATTCAGGGCCCCCATGGAACCCACTGTACACCTCTGCTAGGTTGAATCAAAGTTCGATTGAGTCAGCTTCAACATTAGGGTGACTGCCATAAAAAAGATATTGAATCAAATTAATAACTTATTTTCTCTATGTAACTAAATGCTAACATAACTAATCCTTGTCTACCATACTATGGAGGCAGAGGCAAAATCTATTTTCAGTTAATCCTGAGAAACCTCAGAGATTTCTTAGAGTTCTGCAGCTTTCCTGCACACTGGAGTCTCAGCCAGTGTTGCATGGATGCAAATGTAGAGTCCTGTGTCTGGCTCACAGGATGGCCTGTTCACATGTAATTCAGGCTGAAGCTTCCTGTCAACCCTACTATTGTTGAGGAGAGATGGCGCTTTATAAATGCAATGTTTGACTGTTGAAATGCTGACTCAGGAATGATGGAGTTGTGGATATCATTTCAGCTTTAGCCAGGCCGGGTTTCTTCTTGCACAACTCTGCCTCTCACCTTGTCAAACTTTGAGCATGGACAATCTGATGTCTCTGAGTCTCACTAAACCAAAACATATATATGAGCCACAACTGCAGCTAGTCTCAAACACACTCAGTAATTAATCATTCCTGGTTGACGTTTGTTAGACGCTCTCATGTCAGACTGTGTCAGCAGACGTATGCGCCTTATTTAGAATCATTCACATGGCAGAGACGGTCTGGATGGAATCAGGGACGAGTGCCGGACTGATGGGGTTAAAACAGAAGAGTATCAAGGCATTACGCAAGCTTAAACCACAGTAACACTGGCTAAAAATGACTCTGAAGCTAGAGCAACATTTACCTGATTTTGTTGGCTCAGAATCAGGAATTTCTGTACTTTTGTCCAACCCTTCATGATCCCGCTCTTATTAATAGACAAGTGAAGTTTGTTGGTATAGCAAAGTCTACACACAAGGACATCCAAAGTGCTTTACATAATACTTTTGACGACAATAAAACGTGTTCACAGAGACAAATACCCTTAGACAAATCTTCTTTTTCAAACAATCAGTAAACTTCACACTCATTTTAGTAAGTTATTTGTACTTTTATTGATGTTTGTGTGGGTAATGGTACTAGTGACCAGCTAAGTTACAAAGTTATCTTCTCTGTAATATGTGGAGGTTTTTGTTTGACCATTTGATGTTAACTTATGGAGTAAAAACAGCATTTTTTTAGAATAATAAGTGATACTAGATAAATGGAGGAAGACTGAGTAGCTTAATCGTGATAACTGTTATATAATGACCAAATCCATCCAATAGGAGCTTTTGATTTCATATTATCGGAGGATCTGCCTCTGTTAGGGCAAAAACATATAAAAGCTACTGTAAGGATTTTTATTTTTTTTTTTGTTGACATTTCTGAAGTAGACTGAATTTCATGTCGATGCCTTCTTATAAAGCAAAGCAATCAAGACCATAAGCAACATGATTCTTTAAGTTATGGTCCAACACACCGTAACACCGAGTTAGGCACTCCCTCAAGAGATGAATGTTGTCGACTGCTTGCTTCTCTAGTTATACCAACTGCAGCAACGACCACACGATAGCAATACACAGTGGTCTAGAAGAACATTTCCATGAAGTAATAATCATCATAATAATCATTTTGCACTGCAGCTGCGGTAGTTCTTTTAACGGAGCGTGTCAGTCTTATTGCATTTCAATGAAAGAATGATCATAAATGTTCTTCCGTGAGCTGTGAAACTCCACTGCACTTGGTGAGCTAGTTGTCAGGGCTCCCCTACAAACCAGCAGCTGCTGGAAGAGAGTGGGTGAGTTGTGTTTGGTCTCTTTGTTAAAGAAACCAGGCAAAGCTAAAAAGATGTTTGATGGCTAGTACTATGGATGGGACCGTATATGTACTGTAGATGAAGTTAGGTGCTGTTTTGGGCATTCTTTGTGGCTATAGAGTGGCTTTTTGGTTGAGGTTTGCGCATGGGGACGTAAACCACTGTGTATTGCTATCATGGGGTCGTTACTGAAGTTGGTTTAAACAGAGAAGCAAGCAGTCTGCAATATTCATCTCTCTGGGGGGGGGGGGGGGGGGGGTGTCTAACACGGTGTTACAGTGTGTTTTACCATGACTTTAACTTATGGCAGAATATCCCTTTAACTTTATAAATCAAGTTTGATTTAATTTAATGAATCATTTTTACATGAAAGAATACTACAGTTTAACCAAGGGTGAACCAAAGTGCATGCTTCAGTCATACAGTTCATGTTTACATGTGACTGCCTTCTTGTTTTTGGCCTCCAGACACAAAATTGTTTGCACATTACCGTCATCAACAGGACGGGGTACAAAAATGTCCAACACCTCGAGATGAGGTGTGCGCAGTCACAAGATGCTGTCAGGTGTGTGTTTGTGTATGTTGGGGGGGGGGGGGGGTCTTTGATTGGTGGCGGCGGTGTCAAGATTGCGTGAGCTGACACACCTGACAGCGTCTTGTGACTGAATGTGAAATCTTGTGCGTGGCTGGTGGTGTGATGTGTGTGCAAAGAAAAAAGGGAGTTGTACAGAAAGTTATGTAAAGGGTTTACAGACTGGATCTTGTTGTATTCACAGAGAGTGACTCAACACTCATCCAAAAACATTTCTAATCTATTTACTTAATGTAAGTATCAGCTAATCATCTTAATGTCGAGGGTCAACAAAAAGGTGTGTCTAAGTGTTGATTTCAGACAAACATATACCTGTGTAAGGAGATCTGAGGAAGATTAAGCCTGAGGCATCACATGGTTTTTTGTCACACACAGTTTTCAGAAACAGACCAGCCCAGGAATGTGGAGAATGATGCTGAGAGGTTGGTTTATTGGCGTCTTTAACTTTGAGTCATTTTCAGCCAATCACCCAAGAGCTGAGGAGAAAACAGAAGCTGAGAGGACTGATCACGTAACAGGACAAAAACAAACTTACATGATATAACAAGGGGTGTACACATGTGAAATAGTTCATCCCAGTTGACCACAGAATGATGCTGATAATCTATTGCATCACTTGTCACTTAAATCACATCTTTGCTGGCAAGTTTGAAATTCGTTCATTTTGCTATTTAAAATGGTTTTTATGTCTTTAAAAAACTTTAAGCAATTATTACAACTTTATCTGAGAATGGAGTATACAAAACAAAAGGAGCTCTATGATTTGTCTTTTTTGGTTTATCAATCAAATATATACTGTGTAACATCATCACTGTGGTGTGAAACCAAAGTTATGCAGCAAAATAGAATAAGAAAGGAATTTCATTGTCTGATTATTTTTTTTTTCAACCAATATCCAAATTGCATGTACTTAAATATATATATTTATTTTATTTAACCAGGAAAACCATGCTGATATAAAAAAATCTCTCTTCTAAGTGTGGCAGGCTGCAGCACAGTTACTGGTTATATCAAAGACATTTACAAATTTAGGAGGAACATCAGATGAACCACAATCACAACATTACATATGCTATATGCACACAAGCAATTTCAGCCAAGATTAATACATACAAGTAAGTTATTTTGTGATTCTCTGTTCACCATCAAGACATGTAGAGAGATTGCATTGTGATCAGAGGTAAAATCCAACAAGGTTTTTATTCTTACATGTAATCAGGACTTAAAGAAACTACAAGACATTCACTGAATATAAATTTACATAAAAGTACATAAACTACTTTTTTGTGTATAATAAAACTGATGCTGACGGTGATTTTTAAAAGGTTAACTTTCTGTATTGCACAAGCTGTTTTTTAAGGAATCATATGACCAAAGAAGGTACAGCCTCTGAGGTATGTACTGTATGTATAGCACCTGACATCCTCAACTGACATCATCAGATTGTTATTGCATGATGCAGGATAGTATGTTGTACTAAATGAATTGACTCTTGACTTTTATTCTCTCAAAGCAGGAAAAAAATCAAACAAAAAGCAGTCATTAAAACCAAAACTAAAACCATCTCAGACAGCATTTTGGTTTCAGTGCAGGTCCTCCTTGCACCATACTTGACCCTGTGTTATTTCACTCCACCTTGTGACTCGCCTGCCCCGCCTTGTTTACCTTGTCTGCTTTGACCGACCGCTGAATCTCATGACCAAATACCTCAGAGACATGAGGAAGTGAGACTGTGGGCCTGGCGTCCTGCCTGGAGCTGCGATTGGCTGGTGCAACATACCTGAGAAAGTGACTCACCTGGTCTGCAAAGTGAAGCAGGGCAGGTTAGGGAGGAATCTGATGGAGACATTCTGTTCACTAGACAGACTTAAGGTATAAGCAAACCAAGAATGTGGATTGCAAACTTGTCAAGCGTCTTCCAAATAGAGGGCTGATCTACATCCATCATCCATCTGTTACATGATCAGGCACGAGACAGCTGCTGGTATTTACCATAAATGATTAAACAAAGGTGCAATGTAAATTCATGACAGGAGCAGGGCTGTAGCTAGAGGATCTAAATTGGCTAATGTTAATCAATGTTGGCTTATTTATACTTAATCCTGCACATACAACACACAACAGTGTTCATCACTTGCTGGTGCCTTTAAGAGTAACTTCAATCCAAGCTTATTGCATTATGTGCAAATATCTTACTGCCTTTCTTTTCTATGTTGATCCAATAACTTTTTAAAATATTCAGCTCTTTTCCCCTGCCTGTTTTACTGAAGTCTTGTGACCTTTTCAGTAATACAGACTGAAGCGGATGACTGACAGGAATAAGCTAGGGTACTCCAGCACACAATACACACAGACACACACACACACACACACACACACACACGCTCTTTCACACCTGCACCTGTGTCTCTCAGGAAACAGAGAGAAGGGCAGTTTAACATATCTTTTCATCTCTGACTTGATGCTGATCTGATTTGCCATGAAAACACAAAGAAAGGAAATAAAGACATTTTAAGGAGATTCAGCCACATATGTACAAATTAATTTTCTAACAACCAAATAAAACACTTTCTAAAAGTGTTTTTAGACATGAAAATGGCTGTGTAGGGTGCAAAGCAGCAAGATTTTGGCTCACCTACTATTAAAGACCCATGATGTATTTCATATTTTTCTTGTTGTCTACATGTTCATATGCTGATGCCACAGGACAGATCATGAGAAAAATAAATGAAAAATTGCATGTCTGAGTATTTCTGCATTCAAATCGCTGTGAATCTCTGGCAAACCCAAACGGCAGGCTCAGAGACGGTGAGATTTCCTACGTCACAAATCCAAGTTCCGCCCCAAGAGCCCTGCTATTCAGGCCAGACTCAGAGAAGTAGAGAGGACAATCGCAGAACAAGTGTGTGACTTAGCAGATTGCAATGCTCATAAGAAGGCTAATCATGATATTAACCGTAATCATGTCCACAAAGACATTAGTATCCGAGAGCTGAATAGCTCCTATGTTACCTGCCAAATCTGATACACTGACAATGCTAGGCTGCAAGTTAGCATGAAGACGAGTGTGCAGAGCAATGCTGTCTCCGCCCACAACTCAGAGGTGAATTTCTAATGAGCTACTGGAGCTCTGCAGAGGAAAAAGCCTTTAAGAATGACACAGGTAATGTGATTTTGGCTAAAAACTTCATAATCACAATTTAAAGACCACTATTAACGCTTTAAGTAGTAAAAACAAAACAAAAAATCGGAGTAAGACTTTAAAGGTAATGTTAGAAAAAGGGAGCCAGACACCTGCAGCAAAATTAATGCCAGTATTTCCATCTTCATTTCACTCTTCTTCTTCCCAGAGCCTTTCAGTTGACTCGCTTTAAACCTAAATGAGGCAAATGTCATGTCTTTTAACTTGTGGTATCACTTTAATCACTTCCCCTTATGATTCAAATTACTTGAAGCAATCAGCCACTAAGGGATGCACTCCTCAGCTCAGCTGTCATTGCCTAGATTAAAGGATAGGCTGTCCCTGCACTTGTCTCTGATTTTGTTGGGGCCTAGTAGCTCCTCAGGCTGCTCTCAGCCACGTGTCATCATTTCCCTCTTAAGGCTAGCCTTGAGATGGATGTTTTTGCTAGTGTCAACAGGCAGAGGACCTGTTTGACGCGGATGTCCAATTGTAATCAAGTGTTTAACACATGAACCCCAAAAGTTGAGTGTAGAGTTATTTCAGGCAGGGCTCAAACTCAAACCCAACCCATAGTACATCAGCTGATCCTGATGCCAGCCCACATCAGCTAACGGTTCCCCCTGCAAGTTAATTTCAGAAATGTCAGGGTGGGAATTCAATTTATATTGCTCCATCCTGCCTACTCTGCATCACTTTGTAACCCACCGCCACCCGCCTCCTCATTTATACGCTGTGTCAAATTCATAGTCACTGATGCTTGCCCTGCACTGCTCTCCTAGGGTCTTTGCTGCTGCTCTCCCTGCCTTGGCTATTCACGTATATTGAACCAGAGGAGAGGTGCGTGCTCGTTCCCTTAGGCTTTTTCTTTAATGCTTTGATGCTTGCTCCATCGAGCAGTGCTCTTCATCGCACACAGGATGTGTATTTGGAGCAGCAGTGTAGCGCAGCCCCAGTCAGCTGGGCTCAGTATAGATGAAACAATATGCTCACAACAGGTTGTTTTGTCTTTCTGTGGTTTCTGATAAATCCATAACCAGGAAGTATTTCTCATCTACATAAACTGATACACAGTTGGGAGACTGCATATGGTGTTTTATTTTGAAAATTACCAAATGACGTGTGGTTTTCGTGCTTGATATTCTGTCTACAACGATCTTCTCTGTGCAGATTTACGTGTATTGGAAGTGTAGAGGAGTGAAATTAGACTTGGCGCATATCTTTAGCAGAGCTGCACTCAATACGCTTCTGAGACAGAGGTGAGATGGAGCAGAAACGCGTCCTGTGTGCGATGCTGCTCTGACAAGAATGGCAACCCTTTTTGCTGTGAGATACGGGATGCTGATGGAACACGCTTAATACGGATCTTGTATGTTTTAGCCTTTGCACATCCACATGTGAAAGGGTGGGAAGCCTCCAGATCAGAGCCATACTGCCATCTAACTACTGCATGCAAATAACTATTTTTGACAAAAGTGGTCCTGACTGAAAACATTTGACCTAGCAGAAAGGATAAAATCCTCATTGGCAGTGTCCTGTTATTTTTGGAAGGCTCCCATTTGTTTCACTTTGGCAGTAAATTATAACAGAAGTCCAGAGGAGAGTCGAGAGTGTTTCACAATTAAAACCGCTCACATCTGAAAATGTGCAGGTACACATTTATACATTTATACTCTCTGACACCGCTAGGGGCAAACACTCACACACTGCTTTCCATGCATAATGACTTGAACTTAATTTTTTTGCAGGATAAATAAAATACGATATGAGCAAAAATCAGTTCATTCAGAGCCAAGATGAAGATGGATTTTCTCTGTAATGGCAAAATATGTGTCAAACTTCAGTTTCAAACCTTGGTCTTCAATATCCCAAAGTTAGCCACTGGAAATGATAACAGTCTGATGACAGTCTGATAGACTGAAAAGTTCAACAAGCCATCAAGTTTTTCACAAGAAATGAAAAGAGCCCTTGTTCATGTCAGATATAATATTTGCAGAGTTGAAGTTTTGCTTCTAAATTCAGAATTTCAAGGAAAAGTCGGTGTATTGGTCAGAGAGGAGATGTTCAGCCTTTTGAGTCTCTCCTTTAAAAATACATTACACCATAAATCCTCTCCTCCTGCAGGGCAACTAATCCAGCTGATCTTTTAGCCATTATCTCACAACCTTCGTGTTTTTATTTTATCTAAATAATAACACTTTTCTAAATGGTTGTCATACTTATCTAGTTCTTCCAGAGTTTAAATGTGAGCTAAGAGATACCTGCAAATTTTTGTTGCCAAAACTTAAAAAAGCAGTCAAAACAAGATGCATGTCAACCGGTGGTGTTAAGTTTTGGAGTGAGGCAGAAAAAGAGGCAAAGATGAGCCAGACACTGAATATTTTCAAAAATATAATCTGTAAAAACATCTTGTTCATTACAATGACTATACAATGATTAAGTTCTTTCTTTTAATTTTGATAGAGAATAATTAAGAATTAAAACTTATTAGCTACTGTAAGAGTGGCAGTTTTACTACCTCTTTGCTATTGTCTTCTCCTCTTCCATGTATTGTGCATATGGAACCTTTACTTCGTCCCATGTGCCCCTCACCGTCTGTCCCACTGAACCAGCTGTGAAATTCCAGTCTTTCCAGGAACAATGGGAAGCGTTGACTTCAGAGGAGCAATCCGAGCGATGCCTCTCAGATAAGGAAGTCTGCAGAGAGCACACAGACGTACTGCAGCACTATTTACAGACATGCTTTGTTGCTGCTCTTTGTCTCCCAGGCGGCCTATGGCATGCCAGTCATTTCCTCCCAGCCTGATCTGTGCGTATTGTGTGAAATCAAAATTTGTTTGTATTTATTCTTTACCCTTTAAGGTAATCTGATGGGCTGTGGCAAATGCAGTGTTGAAAATAAGTCAGACGTCACAGCACCATTTGAAAAATATTGGAAGATAAGATATTATGAGGAAGTTCTCACACTTGATGTTAAAACTCCTCATCTATCATCATTTAACATAATATAACCACTTAAAAGTGATTGCAACTGAGAATTATGTGGCTGTGAATAAAAATAAAACAGGTTTTATACTACATTATTAAAAACACAGTCAAAAGGCCTGAAACAAAGCTGATCAGACAGTTAGTGAGTCATTTATTGAAGAAAAAGATATAGATATACTGAAATCTCATTTAAAAAAAAGGAAATCTCTTTTCTTTCTATCAAGTATCTTTGGGTAAAGCGTGGCAACAATGTTAGCAAAGGAAAAGTCATTAAGTATAAAAGCTGGGATTTCCCCTCACTACATCCCAGGGGGCACATCAAAGAACAATTACACACTATGATGAACACATACAGTAAACTAACAATGTAAATGTTCACCATGAAGCACCAATAATAAATCCTATATAAAGCAGCTCCTTGAATGGCCTCATGAAGCAGAAGAATAAACATGCTGTGGCATTATTCAAGAAACAAAGACAGAGAAACATTTTTGGTATTTTTATCTAATTCCTCCAGTTATGATCATTTTAGGGAGGCTGCATTTCTATTTGACTCAGTTTAATCATTGTTAAAAAAAACTACTATAAGTCTCTCTGGTACCAAAAGACCAAGTTTGAACTGTCCCCCTATGTGAAGACTTCCATGACATTCAGCAATGTGCCATTTATATGCAGATGTGTTATTATATCTAGTATCGAATTTTGTTATTTTGTTAGATACTTGTACAGTTGATCTCTACCTTGTGTATTGTTGTTATTTGTAAGGTACACCAGACCCTGCTTAAGACCAGATTTGCCTCAAAAGGTTCCTTTATGTTAATGTAGCAGGGTACAAGTCCAGCAAAGTTTCAGAGTACAGGACAAAGGTGGTAAATTTCATTACTACCAATAAGATATTTCAACTGTAACATTTGTTTTCCGTCTTGGTAAGAACTCATTTGTGCGCATTGTCTTCAATAAATAAATAATCTCAATTAAAAAAAGTCTGTCACTGAATGAGTTCAGGAGTTTTTTTCCAAATACAAAAAGAAAAAATACTTAAATAAAGTCACAGGAAAAACTTCACATGATTTGTTAATGGAATGTATTTGTTTGTGGATTATCTTACCATTCTCTCAACTGGCAGTGAATCTACTTCAACATTTCATTTTAATGTCCCTTTATAAAAGTGACAGGAATCTAGCTTCAAAGACATAGTTTTTGGGGGTTGTTTGAGTCCCCAGCTCAGTCCATTCGATGAGAGAGCATCCAGAGAACTGAAGCTAGCCCATACAGAGAGGACCAGGTCTAATTGTATGAAACTTAAACAAAAGCACTATTCTTGGTGTGATTGCAAGCCTATTTGTTTCAGCATTCGATGATGTGGTACATCCTTGTGGAGGAGGACCAAACACAGATGTGGCGAAGTTTGGGGTTAAGGCGGAGAACTATGGTTAGAGAGTGAAGCGATGAAACAGAGCCTATCTGACGTCACGGTAACTACGCCCACTTCTATATACAGTCCATGATACACACATCCACGCATTCTCACTCTCCTCCGTCTTTGCCTGAGGTCCAGTGTGTCCTTTATTGTCCACTTCCTGCACAGTGGTCAGCTGCTTCCTAACTGGCGCCACACCAATGAGTAACCACCGACCCCCCGTCGTTAAAGTAACACTACGAAGGGGTCAAGAGCAGCGGCACAAAAAGATGAAAAATGTTGATAAGACAAAAGGGGGACATTCCCTTGTTCAAAAGTTGCGGAAATTGCTGAGTGATTTTGCAACGCTGCGGGCGCTTCAGCCTTAAAAGGTGTGAGATCGCGGCACAAAGTGATGCTGCTCAGTGAAGTCCAGACCAAAGTAAACAGACTGCTGGGGGTTTGTGGGTGGGGAGGGGGGTTAGTACCACATATAGTGCTAAAGTTACCCTCTGATTGTATTGGCTTGTCTTCCAATTATTAAAGATTGTAAGAGAGATTCAAAAACTTTCTGGATTGGTTTTTATTCATTGTGAGAGATAATCATGAGTCAGTCCATCCACGTTAGCCGAAAGGCAAGAATTTCAATTTCATCCTGAGTGCAGTGGACAAGTACGAAGAGAGATGGGGAACCAGTTCAAAGTGAAATCCTGATAGATTCTGAGAGGAGATATGGACAGTAAGATGAATGAAATACAGGCAGTGTGCTGGAGGGGGTGAGTCGATGTGAGTGGAAAGAAAAGGAGGAATATAAAAAGCAGGACAAGATGAAGGGAGAGGAGAGATAGAGAGATCTGACAGGGGGGGACAGCTCTCTTTCATAAAGAGCATTGGATATGAGGCTGGGTCTGTCTCCCCAGGGGATGTGGCCTGTTTTTTCCTCCCCCAACACACACACACACACACCTAAACACACACACACACACACACACACACACTATCTGCATGTACAGTGAGCTGCCGGGGAAAGCTAACGGTATATTAAAAAAGGGGGCTGAAAAATATCTGTTACTGGACTGCAGATGCCACAGGAGGTGAGATAAAAGTTGAATCCCAACATTACGCTGACGCCAAGGGCCAAATTAATTTCTCAGACTTCATTTGCTTTTTTTTTTTTTCATCTGGATAGAATTAAACTTTGATGCAAACCAAAGGGAGAAAAACATGAAGCATCAACAGTAGATATCAGCCTTAGTGGTTTGTTCAAAAGGAGTCTGCTTCTGACAGTAAACTCAATAGACTTCAAAGCATCACTGAGGAATGTTGCATCAAGAAAACACAGACCAGGGTTTAGTTTCAGTGGCTATTTATCAATGAATTTCAGCTTATTTTCATGGTTTTCTGTTAGCAGTAGTTAGAGCGCAGACAGAGAAAATATCCCCAGAGTGTATAGTTGTCAGGTAGTTCCTGAGTGGATGGTTCTTCTTTAAAAAGTCCAAAAACTGTATTTGTTAGCATTTATTTGGAGCACTTATTTCAGCTGGACAGCCATATCAAAAAGTTAACTAATGTAGCTGTCTGGGTGACCCCAAAACTCTGGGTCAGTTTTTTGTCTTTTTCTTGGTATTTCCTGTTCTTAAAATTCCTTTTCAGGCTGATGGCTGTCATTCAGAGGTGCCTCAGGGGACCAGAAAACCAAGAGGTTAGCTAGAGTAACTGATTCAGCCAAAAAGATACCTGTAAGTGCCTTCGTTGTAACGGCATGCACACTAAAATCAAAATACGTTTGAAATCTCCAATACATGGAGCACACAGGAAAAGGTAATCAATTCAGTGATGCACACAGGATTTGAAAATTAAGAAAAACATGAACACAAGCTAAAAAGATAAACATAACTTATCATTTAGGGAAAACAGAAGACAGACACGGTGAGCAGAGCTGTAACCCCCAAGTGGAAAACATTTCATTTTTTACCATTTCTTTATTCTCTTTCATCTCTCAGGCTCGCTGTTTCAATTTTTCTGTTTCAAATTTGTTATCTGTGCGCTCTGGTTCTTTTGGGCTCTTATATTACACCCACTCCCACCTCAAACACTCATCTGCACATCCACACCTAAAATACACTTATTCTACTTCAAAGCACATAAGCGCATAACCACATTTAACACCCTCATCATTCATTCATGTGCACTTCAGATCTAAGCTATGGCAAAAACATGCAGGTTAGGAAAATACAGACTTGGGATGCATGTCTCAGCCTCGAGATATTCCTAACAATGTCGTCTCAGGAAATGGTTAATTCTCCTATCAGGCGACAGGGTAGACAAGACTCCAACACCAAATAATATGTAAACCTTTGAGTCCCTGCTGCTTTTACAGCAATGCAGTTGTTTTTTAGCAGTACTGACTGTCCACGACAAATTTCCCTGCGGGGACAAAAAAGTTCTATTGAATTGAATTGAATTGTTATAGGGACAAACAAACATATAAGTAAAAGCTGATTAATTTATTTGTTGCCGTGGTAAACCTCAGTTTGTTGACGACTGTTTTAGTGTCATTTCAGAGCTAACAAAATAGATACTTTCAAAGAGGATATTGACAATCTTAGCAAATTTTACAAATTAATACTCAGTTAAAAAGTTTAATATCAGCAACGTGGGCAAAGTTTCAAACTGGGAGATAAAGGTTCATTGCAGTTATCCAAGAATGAGAAAGGCTGATTTGAACAGCCCATGAAAAAGTCTCATGCCAGAGCCACATGAGATTTGTTTAATTTGTGACATCATCCATTGGTGAATTTCCTCAAAAGAGCAATATAATGCCAACAGCAATATCCTGCTGTGTACATTTAGTAGAGAAACATTACTTTTGAGTATGGCAACAGAAGACAAGGCCTCCAGAGTTCTGGGTGAAATGAAATGAAAACATTTCAGACAGAGGCTGAAGTTGAGGTTTTCAAAGACAAAATCCTGACACATACAAAGAAGTGTGTAAGCAGTAAACCATAAAGCTTCTATAAACTTTTGACAAGACATTAAAAAGATTTTAAAAGGGCAAAATTTCCTCTTTAAGCTGCAACTTACAGCCATCCCTAATGCACTTTTTCAGCAATAAATAATAATACGAAGAGGAAAATAGTAAAGAAACAAAGGGATACAATTATCCAGTTAAGGCTTATTTTTTAGCTGTTAGCTTTAGTTGCTTCATTACTGTTAATTAAATCCTGTTTCTTTTTGTGACCAAGCAGATTTTTCTTTTCAAATGAGAATAAGCGACTTTGTGCGCTCACATCTCTGCAGTTAGCAGCAGGTAAGATGGACAACTTTGAAAATCTAGTTCTTTGAGTATTGTGGCTCTTCTGGAGAAAAAAAAAACAAAACCCCTCTTGACCCTAATGCAAAAAAAAAATTGGAGAATGAATTTACATACACAAAAGGGTGTCCAGTTTAGTGTCTAATGTTAGCTCAGGTTATGGCTAACAGAGGACAGGTGGCTTTAACTTGTCTCACAAAGCCACATCTACCTCCTCTCCTTCTTCACATGTGTTTAACTTTAAGCTTTAATATAGTTTAAACAGTTATCAAAATGTACCCCAAGTATTTGTGTTTGTAAACATGTTCAATTGTAATACCAAGACTGGCATCTTAAAACTGGTGTAAGTCGCTTTCGAAGCCAGCTTCTAGTGGCCAGTGGAATAACTGCAGTTTTTGGGACTTCCATTAAACAGTTGAAAAGTGAATGTGGTTTCTGTTACAATTACATTCATTGTTATGAACATGATCTAACAACAGTCCTGGACTTTTTAATGTGACTACTTTTGTGCAAATCCACGTGTGTATATTTGCTATAAATATTTGCTCTGGTTTCTTCATTTAGACTTTGCACTTGCCACAAAAAGAAGAAATTCTTTTATACTGCTGCACAAAAATATCACGTATAAGCACACACCTTTCCTTGCAGGCAGAAAGCAAACTTTGTTATGGACAGGCATTGGCTGGTACTTTCATTTCCTCCCCCACTCTCAGCCGTTTGCCTTTGAAGTGTGAATAAAGATAACAGTTTTGCTTTTGGGTAAGAGGCAAACAAAGATGTCACCGAACATTTGGGTAGCAAATTTCACAGAGCTGTACTCATCCCAGGGTTCAGCAGCCTGACACACATACTCACCCAGGCACTCATTTACACTAGACACACACAAGTATGCACATACAAAGACACACTCTAGCACGTCCACATATATGCACACAGACTGAATTTATAGATTCCAGCATCGCTTTGAAATGGAAATGTTTGGACTGTGATCCAGGGAATACTGAACAGGGGAGGGAAGAGTTCTCTCCTCACAGCAAAAACAACAAAAACTCTCTTCAGATGTGACTTTATCAGAGTCTCAAGATTTGTTTGTCTCTAAGTTTGTGTGAGATTTCTAATGAATCATTCAGTTCTATTGTGACGTCTGTTTATCAACACTTCCAAGAAAATCCTCCCAGTGTAGTTCACTGTATCCCTGAATAATAGAAACTACATTTTATACACCTGACATTTCTCCAACCGAACTTTAAACAGGTAAGTGAGAATATTTTCATAAAACTTAGACTGAGTGTAACTCAATACACGATTGGCACAGTGATTAATTTCATATTGTAGTAATAATGAGGCATTAAAGAGTGTGGATTGCAACAAACTTCAACAGCAGCTGCTATTGATTTCTTTCACAGTTTAAGCTAAAATAATTAAAAAATAAAAGACTCATTAAAACTTTGCCTGAAACAGGAGAAACACATGCCTCAGGGGTATTAACTGAAATAAGGTGAACAAAATGCTAACAGTTAATAATCAGCCTATTTATACCTGTATTTACTTAAGTACAAGTATAAAAGTACTGTAAAGTGACAATTTCAAGTGCCTCTTTTCAGATTAATGAGTCAAATGCATAATAAGTAAAAATGAGAGTTTGTTAGTTTGTTTAATAGAAAAGGAGAAAAAAGGAACCAGGGGAATCTTTGTATGTGCTACACTATGTTTCCCATTAAAGGAGCTTAGAAAATAAATCCAGTATATACAGATAACTACTTTTAACATCAGTATACTCACAATTTATAGTGTTACTGTGTAAATATTGCAATAGATTTAACAGTGATGGCAATACCTTTAATACTTTTAGAGGCAATGATTGCTAGGTTGAGTTAAGGGATAATTAATTGGAATTATAGCATTGCACTAGTTTGGGGGTGGCTATAATGGATGTGGGGTTAGTTTTTGGCTAGTTTAGATTGGTCATTGTGCTGGTATGAATTGGTAATCAGGCTGGTTTTAATTGGCCAAAGTATTGGCCACTGGTGTTGACTGGACATTGGGCCAGTTTTTATTGGTCATTTGTCAGGATTTTGAACCAACACCAACCAACACCTGAGTAGGATACTGACTCTAAAGTGTAACCACCAATGCTTGGGAGGAGTTAATCTTCAAGGAGTAGGAGTGAATCTGTATGTAGTTGTGCCACCACAGGACAATCTTCATCACATGTGACATTTAAGCAGACTCTTGGTGCTTGTGACTTTGTGTTTTTTCTGTTTAGATGGTGATAATTAATGTTTTGTTCTCCAAAAGTTACATTACAACAGAGGGCTGACATATTTGTTCATCATGTAGAGCAGCAGAAGTGCTTATGCTGGTCTTGGCTGGACTTGAATAGGACTACTTTCTGCTTCCTCAACCATTAACCGCATGAGTAAGGAGAAAGGTGGGCAGCCAGACAGAATAACAAATAGCTGTGTGCTCCTCTCGCCTCATGAGAAGGAATATATTGATATTAATGTGTCATAATGCAGCAACTTTTCTCTTTTCACAGCCTAAAGAAAACACTACAGCTAACAAGGCATTTTCTGTGAATCAGCTTGGCTATTAGGCTATACCATTTTCTCTCTTCTCTCTCTCTCTCTCTCTCTCTCTCTCTCTCCCTCTCTATCTACTTTGACTCTCTCTGTTTTTGTTTCACACACTCCTAAATCGCCTGCACACTCACACACAAGCACACCAGGATGGCCATAAAACCTTGCTGCAATTTTATTGGTTGACGCCCCACATCTTCCAAACCAATGAGAAGGGAGAGGTCTGTGGACGGCTGGTCTGGTGAAACTACTCAGTGACTGAATCATCTTGGTATGCCGATTCATGTGCACAGCACACACACACACACACACACACACACACACACTCAGACACAGAGGGCAGATGAGGAAAGGTGGGACATGTCTCGCATACAGAGGAGCGAATCTGTCTCATTTAGAAAGAGACACTCAAGGAAGGATGCAGGAAATGTGACATCAGTATTATTACCACTGATTGCTTGATCCTGTCTGTTCATGTGTGTGTGTGTGTGTGTGTGTCACCGCCTGCTCTTCTTCCTCCTCATATCATCTCCTACTAATTGACTCCTATCTACCAACAAGCATTTCTCCTCGTCCTCTCCTCTTATATCTCCCCTGTGTTATCATTGTCTAAGAACTGTTGATTTTTAGAGTCCAAATCTTACTTGCAGCTGCTCCATCCTGCTCCTCTCTATATGTTTCTCCACCTTTCACTCATTTTAAGGCTTTTTTTTTTAACATGGGTACACCTGTCTGTCACTTTGCTTCTCTCATCTTTCCCCTGACCTCATTTCCTTTCCTTGTACTCTCCTCACTTGATTTCCAACATCCTCTTTTTCCCTTACTCATCTTCCTTCCTTGCATGCTTCCAACTTTAAGTTATTAGTTTCTTTTGCCTAGAGTTTTCTCAGCAAGGTTACACAAGTACATATATTAGTACAGATGTCTATCTGTGATCGTCGTGCAACGAAGGACACAAAGATAATAATTAGCTGTCTGGAAAGGTTCTGAAATCTCAGGATTAAAAGATGCAAACTATCATTTTTTTTTTTTCCTGCAAGCTCCTTGAAAAGTTCTACCAAGTTTTTAACCTAATCTACAGAGTAGGTGCATTGGCCAGATTTTATATCTGTCATCAGTCAGATTCAACTCGTAAGACTTCAAGCCGATACATTTGTCTCTGGTCAGAAAATGTGCTTCATTTCAGAGGCAGTAGTCATAAGGGTGTATTAAGTTGTGGTGACTGAAAGCATCTAAACAATGACAGCTCAGGGCTATTGCAGTTTACTTGTACTGACAGTAACTGTCTAAATAGAAAGTAATATATTGTTATTGTGCTAAAAATAAACATACAGTAGTACAGTGATTACGTGATAGCAGTCCTTGATCTGAGTGATTTGGCTTCATAGTTTTATCAGAACTGGTGAAAAATGTTCCTTTTAGAGGTGCATCATGAAACTTAGTGGAGTTCATTGTTACTAAAATTCACTTCCCATACAAAGGGCGTTGCACGATGCCTTACAACACAAGCACCTCTGGACTGGAAATGTTGAAGTAAATAGCTAACATGCAGGAGAGCCTGTTGAGCTCAGGTTATGTTTACTCCCTTACATTGCATGCATACAATTTGGATATTGTCTTGAACATTTGTCCAATTACCCTCTGAGTTGTCCTTTTTTTTCTAATGTTAGGTTTTCTAACATTGCGTTCTCTTACAAAAAAAAAAAAATGGAAGAAATTGTTTTTTTGAGCATCTTTTTTTCTTTGCTGTTCTTTGGACTAATTTTTTTCGTCTTTCTGTTTTTCTGACTATTTTTTCTTCTGTATTTTGGTACTCATATTTTCTCCCCTCTTTCTGTTTTTCAGACAAAATTTAATTATGTTTTTTTGTAATTTTTACTTTATTTTATTTTATTTATTTTATTTATTTATATTTTTTGTTTTTCTGACATTTTTTTTTCCTGACTGAGCGAGATACTTCAAAATCCTGTGAGAATCTCATACAATCAGATAACCACTAATCACTGCGGCTGCTCCAAATCAGTGAAGTGTCCAGCTCTTAGATAACTACGAATATAGGGTCAATGAGATTAAAGCATGTTATTAGTTAAACAAAAGGTCTGTAAATTCTGTGGTGCCTGCACAAAGTAGACAAACTTATGATGATTCCATCTATCTGCCTTAAAGACAGGAGTATCTCCCAGTGTCTCAAACCCAAAAGAAAATAAAACTTGATTAAACAAAACAAGTGGGCCATGTTTGCTTCCAATAAATTGAACAGAGGGGGATGAAAGTGTCTGTTTTTAAAAGATCATGATCTCAGAGAATAGGAAAAACTACTAGTCTGAAAAACAAAAACAAAAAAAAATTCTGAAAAACAGAAAAGAGAAAAAAAGCTAAAAAAAAAACAGAAAAAAATTACTCTGAATAATAGAGCGTGTTTTTTTTAAATTGAACGCAACCCCCCATCTCAAATACCCTCTATGGGGTGTTGTAGTGTTAGATGTGAAATAAATCCCATACCACAGTGCCAGTCTATCTGGTGTCAGGTTAGGTCAAACTGTGACACTGATTTCTACAGGGGTGGAGTGGCATAAAGAATGTCTGCACACATACAGACACAAGACAAGAACAATAAAATAGAAGCTTAACAAATAACTGTTAATAAGTTAATGTAATAAGGAATTTTCACAAGTGCATAGGCTTTAGAAAATGATAAAAAGGGGAGAGACTGAGAAAATGAATCTATTAAAAACAAAAGTAATAGAGGGGGACATGCTCCAAACTGATAAATCTATCATTTTCCTCCATCATCTGTTCTGTCATTTTGAAACTTCTGACTGGATGATCAACATATCAGATCTATTTTGGGAGATGTGACTCAAAGAATTTGCAGGAGTGTCAGTGAACGCCTCATATCTGCTTTTGTGAGTGTGTCCTGCCCCTCAGTCAGCCAATATTAACATCACACTTTCTCTTTGTCAAAAATTACCGTGCAGGGCCGCTGTTTCGCTGGCATTGCATCACTTTCATCATGGTTGCATCACAGGAGTGACGAGAAGAGACGGGGGTTCTGTATGTCAGATAGAGTCGTTGCACAGGAAGGATAAAATAGAAACAGACATGACAGTGATATCTTTGATAAGAGGTAAATCATCTACTAATACATCACAATAGGTCACTGGTCATATGGGATGACACAAGCTTACCTTTAATTAAAATTGGAATCCTGAAATAACCCCTCTCTTCTTTTTATGGTTAGTGACACTAACACCATGCAATGCAAACATTTCATCAAAATCTACCCTGTTAGAAACGATATCACTCTCACTGATCTCTCTTACTCAAGTGCTGCTGCTGAAAAACAAACATTTTCACTTTACTTGGAAAACACAGAGTGGCTCTTATTGTTAAACAAACACAAAAAATAATTTATTTGTCACCACTGACTCACTTGACAAAAATTCACTCAGCAGAACAACACAAAGTGTTTCGGCTTTGCTGTAAACTAATAAACCAGTTGATCTTCTGTTGTAATGAGCTGTTCATGGAGTGCAACTCTCGTACTGTATCACCACCCTTGTTTTTTCATGGGTAAGCACAGGTTGTTATGCACATCTTCAAACATCGTTATGGGTGGAAAAATGGGACTTCATGAACAGATTTAAATGATGTACACGAATCACCCTGACATGGTCAAATCAATAGGATATATTTGGAGATAAAAAATAAAAAATAAAAAATAAATTGCAGTTCCCTGAATGTTCACTCAAGGCTGGTTTCAAAAGCCAAAGGAATCCTTTAAGAGTTCATGTTAAAATGGTCCATTCTTACTGCAGTATTAAACATATTAACAACCTAGTTCAGAAATAGTTCTTGTATGTTACTTGGCTATATATTTTACTCACTCAGTAAAGGCTGAATTTGTGAATAACCTATCTGTCTGGATTAAATAAGGACTGAGAGTTACACATATTTACATATTTAGGGGCCCAGCTGAGTTGACAAACATGGGGATTTAAAAAACATATATCCAGCGATCCAACCACCAGATCAGCCATCTGTCCAATCATCTATCCATTCACCTACCTGATCAATTATCCATCCATCAATTCATCTATCAATCAATTATCCATCCATCCATTCATCTACCCAATCAATTATACATCCATCCATCCACCAGATCATCCTCTGCTGCCTGTATCCATGATCTCTTTTCAGTCACTACCCACAGCTCATGACCGTAGCTGAGGGTCAGAGTATAGATAGACCGCTAAATGGAAAGCTTTACCCTAAGGCTCAGCTCTCTCTTTACCACAACAATCTGGCGCTTCACCCACATCACTGCTGCAGCTGCATAGGCACATCTATCTAACTTACAATCTATTTTGGACTCCTTGGTGAACAAGACCCTGAGAAACTTGAACTCTGGAGGGGGCGATCCACTGTTTCCTAGCAGAGATTCATGGCCTCAGATCCTAGAAATAAATAAACATATAAAATAAAAATGGCAGGGATCTCCTTGTTATTTTTTAACATCATATCTATTCAACACCATCCCTCTACCCATTTGTTTGGCTCAGAGTGTGTGTGGTACTATTTACTTGGATGATGAAGCCTGTTTTTTAGCCAACCGCCAAAATGGGACAGATGCTATTTTGCAAAATCCTTGACAGGGTTTCATATATCCTGCTCATGCGCCAGATGGGTATGGCTCCCCTTTCAGGACAATACAGTGAGTCATAAAGTGTAGACAATAGCAGGAAAGTATCTGAGAGTCCATTTATTGAACCTTTCTTTGCTCTGACTCTCAGAGGAGGTTGGAGATTGAAGTATTTTAAGTACAGCTCTGTCCAGGTTTGAGTGGTCGGTTTCCAATTCAGAACGACACCTCTGTACTCTCTTTTATCTAATCTCTGTGTAGGCAGTAACTCTTCTGTTTGAAAACTCACTTTTGTAACCCTGACATCCCGTATATCTCTGCTATGATATCACCTGCTCCTTATGGAAGGATTAGATGCTGTAACACACTCACACATATGCGCGTGCTGCTTTTTAGATAGTGTAGGTGTCGTTTGAAATCCGGCCACTCTCCTCTGCTTGATACACATCAGCTGTTATGTAAAGATGCTGACTGCCTCAGCGTGTGAGCGGAGAGCAGTGCGGTGCTGACTGGAGGACTGAAATGTCAAGTGCTGTCAGAAGAACAGTTTCATCAGATACTGCGGAGCTGCAGTCCCAGACTTGCTTGCCCAGGAGACTCTAGATACACATCAAACCTGGGTCAGACAAGAGTCAGGAATTGTGCTTCTTACTCTGCGGCGAGCTTGCAGGGTGGTATTTGTTGCATTCAGACAAACAGTGAGAGGTATGTAAGAGCTGCTGAAAATGCCTCTCTGTTGACTTTGAGCTGAATTTGGTGTAACTGCAGCTAAACCTCAACAAGACTGAGGCAGAAAATAGTCTAAACTGAGATGGAGAAGAAAACATGATTCAGCACCACCAGACCGGTAGCCACGGATGTCAATAGTACAATAAAATGATACATTACTCGAAGTTTCAATTCAATTTCATAATGTGTTTGTGGGTTTTTGACATTTGTTTCTGATTCCAGATAAAAACACAGCCGGTCTGTGCTCCTGATTATTATAAAACGGTAATGGTGCATTGCAATTGTACTCAGAAGTTGGAATTTCTGAGCTCTGAGTCAGAACTTTCAACTGGAACAACCCCCAAGTTTGGATTTCCTACTTGTTAATGCGGAGATCCTCACCAACCCGGACTTGACGACATCATAAACCAAGATGGCAGCGCAGTGCATCAACAGTAAAGAGTAACTGTGAAAGCTCTTGTAATGTAAAATGTATTGGCACTTCTGTTTTGTGTTTGTAAAATAAAATCAGTGGTATGTGTTGTACTGCCCAACGTCTAAATGTGAACTTGGTGCTATGGTGTTTGTAAGTTTACAACTGGTATAGCTAACAACAACTGACAACGGCTAATGACAGATGACAACTATTAACAACAGCTAACAATGGCTAACAGTAGGCATCATCTTAGTTTTCCGATTTGTTTACTCGTACGCCATTAACTCAGGTGTAACGTCATTCCAAGCGCTGACATCTGACTTCCGAGGAAACTGAAACGCAGCATAATGCCAAAGGGGTTCAAGGTGGTTTAACAAGACTATGATTAAATATATGTTGTTTATTGGTCATTTAGAAGTGGATCTGTAGTCCTGAATGTTAAGATTTTTGACCATGATATTCTTCATAAAAAAAACTCCAATACTGAGTCGACAGGGAAAAGTTTGACTTGAGTAACTGTGTGTGGTTGGCAGCAAAGGTGTTTAGCGAATTAGACCTCATCCATGCAACTGAACCTCAATGCAAAGATCATCTATTTGGATTAAAATGAAAACAAAATGGCTCATTTTAATGCACTTAAATCAATACTACTACTACTACTACTAGTAGTAATACATTATTTGCTCTGTAGCTCATTTTATGTGTGTTTTGTGTATCAAACTGTGTCCTTTTAGGCCATTTGCTCAGCTGTAGTGTGCACAAAAGCTGCACAAACTTCTTTTGAAGCAGGTCCAGGGTGGGCTGAAGCTATGGAGCCTTCTCAGCCCAACGGCTCCTATAATTCACACATTTCTTCCTGTTGTTGTACTACACCTCTTTCTCACCTAAATAATTAATCTGGTTGTGTTCAAATCAGGTTGAGCTGGGGACATAAATGTTTTCATTGCTGATAAACTCTTCTGCTCCCCTGGAGGCGCAGAGTTCCTTCACTGTCATGTCTTGATTTGAAGTGTTTCTCTTCTGCATGTGTTTTATGTGTTTGTGCAGATTTGAATTTGCATCATGTTTATTTTTGCAGCATGTATACTGTGTATGCAAATCTTGGTGTGTTGTTGCATGCTTTGTCTGCAGTATGTTTCTTATTTCGTTGGTTTTGGGCTTTGCATGTGAATTATTTCTGAATTTGCAGAACATATCTCCTTTAATTGGAATTTCGGGGAGAATTTATAACCACACTTTCAGTGCTGACACAAATATTAAACTGCACTTGCAGTTTACAGGTTCAAACATAATCAAACTGAGGAGTGCAAATCACTGTGGTGTTAGTGGGCACATGAGTGGTTATGTAAGCTCTGTCCATCAGTCTCACTATAGTGTAGAAGACTCCAGTTAGGAAATGTCAGCAAGCATTTGATCAGGATTCGAGTTCAGGGCTAGGGGACTTAAGTGTCAGTGAGAATCAGTCAGACTCTTTAGTGTTTTTAACAGAAATAGATTCTTTGTTTTTGTTCTTTTCTGCAAGTTGATACCTCAAAAGAAACGTTTCATGGTTAGAAAAGTCTGCAGGTCTGATGCAGATGCTAACATGATGTACAGATGTCAAGGTTTACTTTTGGCACACTCCTGAGCACATTTATTTCCCTCTCAGCTCCCTGCCATTGTCCTCTGCTAATGTTTTACAACAGCCTGCCTCAAAGAATAGCACAAAGTGAAACGGTTTCCCCCGTGGTGCCTGTGTGTCTACTGTCCACTCAGAGCAGATCAGGGGTGTGTCGACCACTGATGGAGTCGTCTACAGGAGAAAAAGGAACAGACACTGGAACAGTTCAAACAATGGCTTCAGCCTGCCTCTGCTATTTTAAGAGGCTTCCTTCACCTTTCGCCTCGCCCTAAACTTCACCCGAAATCCTCTCCCCAGTCCAACTCTGTCTCCTCAGTCTCGTGAGTGAAGAAGTTTGAACTAGACTGCAGGATGAGTCACAAAGTGGGCAGGACTACTTGCGAGACAGCAGAGTTCCTGGATGTCTCTGCACAACCTGCAGCTATTTGAGCAATTAGCTGTTCTTACTGCACTTTGTAAAATAGCTGCTTTTTGGGGGACTCTCGGTGTGTCATACTAACACCGAAAGCCCCTTTTGGTCCGACTTACACTGTGTGGTTGTCTTAATGTTGTAGTGAACTGTCAACTCAAACTGTGGGACTGTACAATAATGAGGCTCAAACAAAGCTCATGGATAATGTACTCACTCTGGAGCCTATGGTTTGATGATTTGATGAACATGATTCTGATTCTGCTTGAGGATTCTGCCTGTTGAAAGCAAGTTTTTCGTCATGGTAGTTCAAGAAAAAACATGTTGGGTCGTGTTAGGTCTTTGAAAATATCATGAGGAGTTTGGTCTAGATGAGCTCTTTTGTAAAGCATCTTGGGATAACATTTGCCAAAGTTTACATTTAGTACACTAAAGCTCTGTGTGGATTTTTCAGCTAGTTATGAAACAGACTGAAATCAATACTTGTGCCTCTTTATGACCTACAAAAGCAAACAAGACCACCAGAAACGAACTTCCTGTATATGTATAATTTTTTAAGGCCTGAAATGGCTGTTGAGAGAAGGTGCACACAGCCAAAACACACTTTCATTATGTTTTCTACAGCGAATATTTCAGTGAGTGATATGTAGCAGGATAAGATCTTTATATTAAAAAACATACATGAACAGGACAAGATCACATCGAGATGATAGCACTTTGTCCACAGTGGGTGCCAAAATCAACATAAACCAAAAGTTCATCTCAGGAGCTTTAACCTGAGCGAACAAACCTGTTTTTCTTTTATCTCTTTTTATCTGTTTCTGCATGTTTTTGCTGATAAAACATCATTTGTACTTTGTCTTTTGCTGCTGGGGTGTAGATGCATGTTATGAAGTTCATTATTTGATATTCCATTATAATGGGAATGATTTGACTAATCCTCCTGCTAAGTGTGTTAAATGATCCAGTATTAGACATCTACCTCTTACTCACCAATTGAAATGGCGCCCTCAGAGCAGGAAGCCCTGCCTTCCGATGACAGGAAGCAGCCCTCGCCGTGGAGACAGCAGTCTGAGCGGGTGTCCTGCAGGTCACACTCAAACACACGCCATCTGATGCCATCTATGGAAGGGGTAGGGACTCCGAGATCTGTGGGGCCTAACAGAACTGATGCAAAAACCCCTTTACTGTTTACACAGACCCTAACCTTTAACCAGGGGAGAGCGCACACACACGCACGCACACACACATGCACACACACATGCACACACACTTTCACTCGACCCCGAGGTCACTGCAGCTCCTAAAATAGATAAAAAGAACAAAGCCTTTGTCAGTCCTGGAGGAGAGAAATTTTACTCTTTCCTGTCTCTTTGTCTTTTGATCTCTCTTCTGCTAATCCCATTTTTTTGGTACTTTTTAAAAGGACTCAGGCTGCAGCAGCATGGAGAAAAGGATTAGTTTTGAAAAGTCTCTGACTGCAACTGTGTCACTTCAACTTTGAATGTGACAGTTAAAAAAAAAAAAAAAAACTAATTAGTCTGGTAAATACAACTTTATCCTGCATTACTTAAATGCCACAGCATGTAATACCACATTGTAACAAAGTGCATCGAACCAAATTATGAAGGTGTATGACAAACTAACTGTACTATAACTACTGTACTATCTTTCTATACACAGACAGTGTACAAGTATTAATTTAACTGTCCTCTATTGCTTTTTTTACATACTTGTTCATCTTTCACTTGTCTTACTGTTCAAAATATTTTTATCTGTTTTATTGTCTCTATGATTTTGTCTTCTTGCATTCTGTTAATCATATTCAAGTCAAGTTTATTTATGAAGCACCTTTAAGAAGACAGCAGTCAATCAAAGTGCTGTAAATAGGATAAATAGAAGAAGTAAATAAATAGGTATACCAATAAAACAATTAAAAGAATAAAAGCTACGATACCTATAATTCATGTGTGCTTATTTATGACACGAGGGAGAAAAGGTAGGTCTTTAATGACGATTTAAAAGTCTCTGGGGTCTGTGAAGCTCTAATATGGCCAGGTAAACTGTTGCAGAGTCTCGGGGCGACCACTGAGAAAGCCCTGTCACCTCTAGACTGAAGTCTGGTTTTGGGGACGTCCAAAAGCAACTGGTCAGTGGACCTTAAGGCTCTGGCTGGGGAGTAGTGATGCCGGAGCTCTGTAAGGTACAGAGGGGCAAGACTATTGAGGGCTTTAAAAATGATTAAAAGAATTTTAAAATCAATGCAAAAGTGGAACGGGAGCCAGTGAAGGGTCACTAAAATTGTAATATTGTATTGTCTCTATTTATCTCTGCAGTTGTACTGAATTATAATTGTATCTGTCTATTGAGATCCATCCGTTTTATCACTTTTATTCCTCTGGTTTACATCTATTCTTGGTCACCAATTGTGTTTGTATGTTGTTTCTGTATTGCATTGATATTTCTTGACTTTCTTTTGTTTTGCCTGTTAAATATCAGTTTTGTTATCTTACCCTTAGCTTGCTTTTTCTCTTTGTAATCTTCTGTTTTTAAGTGCATTAAGTGACAATAGTCATGATAGTTGTTACTAAACTTCTCTATATTATATATTATTATTATTATTATTGTTTTAATATATTATATACTCTATTATATTTAATTTCTCTTTGGAGATAAACAAAGTTCTTCTTAGCATATCTTACATTTCTCAACATGCAACTCAGAAGTAATTTGTGCATTTCTAGGTTCACCACATGATTGAGGCTTCAGGACTTGTGCAATAGAGTCATGATGAGCTTATTTTTCAGCTTTTATCTTTGTCTTACAATGCTGTCGTCTTGTGCAATTTGGGTTATTGTGCAATGTGTGTTGTTAATTTGCTGCAGTGGCCTTGGTATGTGTTGTCTGTTTGCATGTGGATCATTGCTAGTTTTTAACATGGTTTTATCTACTGGTACTATTGTTGAATTGGCACCCTAATTTTTACTTTTTTTATTTACTTGTTCATTTGACAGGGATAAATGCATGACATTGTTTCATAATATATGCAAAGTAGATAGCATGCATACAAGTTTCACACTTTTGCGCATTTGCAGCCCCTGTCACTGGTTCGGCTCACCTTGTTGTTGAATGCAGTTAAAATTAGCTCGTGTCTTGCTGGTGCATAGTGCTTCCATGTACTTGTTGGCTTTAGTGTAACTCTGTGATCATGTGCCACGAGACCAAATCCAAGTGTGCATTTGTTTTATTGTAACCTCAGACTTGTGTTGATTCATCCATGTCACAGGGCGTGCACACTTTGTTTCCTCCACTGTGTTTATACTCTGGCTCTATGCTGGCCCAGATCCCACGTACACCTTCCTCACGCTCCTCGAAAATCTTAACCAAACATTTATCTTTTCCTCCTCCTTTGTGTCCTCCCTCTTCGTCAACAACTCCTCCCCTTCTACCATCATTTAGCAGCAGCATCATAACGCAGTAATGATGTCATCCCGGTGTTTTAGGGGGGGTTTCGGTCCTGCGTGACGTGAGAAAAGGTAGCTGTAGGGTTAATGATCCACATGGTTCCAAGGAATAAAAGGCCTTGTTGTTGGTGTACAACTGTAAACTTCCTGAGCTGTGGTATGCACACAAACAGAGCTACAGCCAACCCATATGTTTATTCAGAGGTCAAATCAATCCAGTAAGAACTTCCCTGATAAAGAGGATGACAACAGGTTTGTGTGTGGGGAAGATTTTGTTATTGTGCAACCGAGCCAATCAGAATTGACCAGTAAGGGGGAGTCAGGGTGAAGAAGGTCAATTGATTGAAAAAGTTTGTGAGAAAAACATGTTTAATGCTGTATCAGTGGAGGAGTGGAAGGAGGTGACGTGGAAAACAGTGCATGAAGCAACAGGTTAAAGATGTGATGTGGCAATAGTGCAGTTTTGCACTGAGTCGCTTTTTGCAAGAAAACATCATGTGGTTTGGGGCGTTATCCTGACTTTCTCTCATGCACCTTGTTATGATATATCAAAAACTTTGTGTTCCCAATTACATAAGCAATAAACGCTCTTTTTACATTAAGGTCAGGTCATAATGAGACATCAGTTTCAGTGTCTCTTAACAAGTTTAAAACTCCTTATAGTGCCTATAAAAACAACTGTCTAAACCTTTAACTTCTGTTAAAATCTGTTACTTTAGCAGTGTAATTTTTTCATGACCTGACTTTACTACAGATTGAAAACATTTGTAGATATCTACTCTGAATTATGGAGACTTTTGATGTTCTGGTTCTGCTCTGGGAGTTGAAAGAGCTGATTCTCGCCAGGTCAAATAGTCTGGATCATTAAAAAGAGCCTGAATTCTCATAACTAGTCTAAAGGTTGTATATGTCAGAAAGAGGGAGGATCCAAACCCTGCTTGTAAATGTTAAGATGGATCAAAGACAACATGAGCATGACCATATATCCCTCTTAGATTATTTCAATAAATGTAATGTGTTTGGGTTAAATCTTTGGATCTTAGACCATGGCGACCCTCTCCAGTTCAACAGAATTTCAACAGGTTTTATTATTAATGTTAAAGTTCACCTCTGTAAATTTTGAACAGATTAGATGTTGCTGAAGGTAACATCTTTGCTAACAATTTGAAAAGTTAATAATTAACAGAGTTATATTTATAATCAATCATGCCAACCTCCGCTAACGTTTTTTAATACTCTCCAACAGCCTTATAGCAATCACTTTAGATGTTATAAAATCAAGTGTTGACTGATTTTGGTTTAGAGAACCACCACTCATCTTCTTTCCCCTTTTCCCCAAAGTGTCTGAGTCTGCAGCTCAATATTTTCTCTTCTCTGCACTTCCTCTGTCCCTGCCTTCCTTCCTCCTCCTTTTCTCATCTCCCCAGTCGCTTTTGTTGTATCCTGAGCACATCATCCCAGTGGGCCCAAAGATGGCTGGCCTACGGGTGTGTGGAGGCCCTGCTGAGCCTCCACACAGTCCTCTCTCTGTTTGTGTCTCACCCAGATCATCTCTCTCCCTCTCTTGCTCTCTCTTTCTCTTTTTTCTTTTATTTAATCCCACAGTTGGTTTCAGTGGCACGACTGACAGCACGCTAGGACAAGTGCTGTGCTTCCTTTTCAAGCACTCCTCAAACAGAGGGTTATGCAATATATGAATGCACGTACACACACAAACACAGGAGACTAACACACACACAAACACTTCAATACTTAATGCCAAATCATCCAATTAGCTGGGAAGCGGCAGAGGAGAGGAGATCACGTCTCTAACAGAGAGCACATAAATAAGCTCTGTCAGACCATGATGAAAAAAGTAAATGGATAAAAGGGTTAAGAAATTAAAACTCAGTGACAGAGACCAGAGTTTTGCAGATTATATTTGCCTGTCGCCTCTTATCAAGAGATGTCCAGATTCCAGAACAACAGGGACATGTTTGCACGCTGGGACTTGCCCACTTGAAACGTGACTTTTGCATATTGCTTAGTGCAAAGGATTTTGGACACTTTCCTGGAAAAAAACAGAAACAAAATAGACCATGTATTGATTTAAAAGAAAAAACTCCTGCGTCATATACAGTTTGACATTCATGTGTCTATAGGAGAAATGGTTCAAACTTATGGTGTATGGACATGTCATGTTGCACTAAAGAATTGAAACAGGTTTGGGTAAACATGCTGGTTTTAGGAAATTAAAAGAGTGAAGTTATGGAGGTTAATGTTGGTATTAAACCAAGATGCTGGTGAGCTAAAACTGATGCTTGGTTAGGGTTGATGTTGGAAAAGCTCAGAGCTTAAAGATGTGTTTTTCTCTGTCAGACTGACAGTCATTTGTCACTGTGTGTTTATTCTTTATAGGCCTTCATAAATCTCCAATACAAGATAGTTACTGCTGAGAATGAAACCTGAAAGATGCTACATAAAATGCTGTCAGTGATGCTGTTGGCTTCAGTAAACACCAAATGTCATTTGGACAGACAGTATTGAAATCCTATCTGAAAGGAAAACAACACTACTTTTTAATGTGTTTGAGCTGGGTTTTTTTTTTGTTTGAGTTATTTTACTTTTTTACATATTTCTAGCTTATTCACAAAAGCCTCTCTTATTCACAGGTGTTGCATATCAGTATTGAGCTAAAAACACTGGGAGTTGTACATCCTTAAAGGTTTAGCAGCAATTGTATGTCCATATTAAATAAATGAATTAATTAAATGGAAAAAAGTCTGCTTTAGCTCTCTTTATGTGCACTTACACCTGAAATGTTCTTAACAGGCTAATTTGCAAAGTTAAATTTAAAATGAATGAGCACAAACCATCCATTAATTGGATCAAGTTTTACTTTAAGCTCCTGTGAGGAACTCTTAGTATTTATTTTGGCTCCCCCTGCTTTTTTGTCCTCATCCTGCTGACCTTTGACAGTCAAATGTTGTCATTACAGTTAATATTTCATGTGAAAATCGTAAAACCAGGGTTGTTTCCTACAGCTGCTTAGCTTACACCCACCCCCTTGTTTGATTTTGTAGGTCATTAAAAAAGCATTATTATTAATGTCAGTCTATTTCATTAACGTCAAAAGCTCCTCACCACAAGAAGGAGACTAAATTCAGTGATAAGCTTGTTGGAACAAACGCACAGCCCCAAACAAAATTTATTTTTAGTTAACTGGAGATATTAAATCAAAGTACATCATTAAAACTTCTTCTCAGACTTCATATTTACAGGATGATAAACTGTTGTTGTCCACAGTTTTCCAAATATCCTTTGAGCAGAAAACCGGTGGGACGACTTACGCAAAAGGAAAAGCGGCTTTGATCATATCACATCTTCCACTGAATCACGGGACACAATCAGGCTCATTGTCCGCCTACAAAGTCCTTCCAGTTATGACGGGATACGACTAATTAGTGAAATTAAATCAAACCGTTTTATTTTCCCTCAGGAGTGTTTTGTGGCAAAATGTGTACAGCTGTGTGAGTATTTGTGATCATTTCATGGACAGCAGAAGAATCTCCGGAAAGTGTTCTTTTCTCTCTGCACAGAGTCAGGAAATGCACCGAGACAAGGGACCATTGTCATGAGGCGGCGAGGAGGGTGTGTGTCAGCGTTTGTGTGCGGGTGTGTGTTAGGGGTCTAAGCATATTTGAAATAAAGGTTCTGAGTTAAATCAAGGTGATACAAGGCTGATAGACCCTGCACATATTTCATATGTAAATACAAGGCCTGTTTGTGTATTTGAGGTCACGGCTGCAAGACACCAGACAAATAAATGTATATAAACAAGAACATGCTCAGTAATGTGCAGCTTAACGTGAGTACATTCACATGTTTGGAGCTGTTATGTAAGCAGCTTGAATGCATATTTACGTGATCTATATGACAAGGGCTGATGTTATCATTCAGAGTTCAGGTCGTACTATCAGTCATGGACAGGAAACGAATGGAAACTGCGAGACGTCACATGGCGCCCATGCTAGAAAGGGGTCAGCCACCCTGTGTAGTTTGGTGTGTTTGATCTGTTGTGTTTGTGTTCCCAGAGGTGGTGTGTCGGCTGCCAACCAATAAAATATCAGGAAAGGGGGCAAGCCTCAAAAACAGGGACAGACAGATGAGCAGGGCTGGAAAACAAACAAATAAAGTGAAAAACAGATGAAGAGGGCAAGAAAACAGATTACTACCACTACAGACTCAAGTGAAAAGTGGAACCTTGGACGGTCTTATGGAACCAATGTAAGAAACCTATTACAGTAAATAATAGAGTTAAAAATTTGAAACCGACTTCAACTTTTTTGTTGAACTGCCATGAATAGAAAACACTTAGTAGATGTACAGTAAGTACATGAAACAGCCCCTTTCTGTTGTGATTGCTTTAATAGCCAGCAGAGGGTGACCCTACTGGTTACAAATAAGAAATTAGACCTCATAGAACTGAATGTGAAAAGAGCCCCACTTGAAAATTAAGTGATCAACACAGTCAAATACTGTTAATTTAAAAAACGAAAATTATGACAATGAATGTTCGTCAATCACCCTTTTTGGCAATAATGAGCTAATATACATCACTTATAATACAAATCTAGAAAAATACAGGTTTTGTTTTTATTAAAGGGATATTCCGGCGTAAATTTGAGTTATGGTGAAACCCATCGTAACACTGAATTAGACAGCCCCTCAAGAGATGAATGTTAACGGGCAAGACCCACAGGATCCGGAACAGCTGCTGTGTATTGCTGTTGTGCGGTCATTACTAAAGTTGGTATAACTAGAGAAGCAAGCAGTCTGCAACATTCCTCTCTCAAGCGGGTGTCTAACTTGGTGTTACGATGTGTTTGACTATAACTTAAATTTAAGCCGGAATATCCCTTTAACAGACAATGTTGATTGAAACCATGTTTGAAGTCTCCTTAGGAATAGCTATGGTGCATCTTTTCTCAGGCTGAAACAGTGTGTATATATCCTCCAAAAACTGACTTTCTGGGCTCTGTGTGTACGGGGTCTCTTGTGTTTCTGCATCCAACCTCAAACGGGCAAACAGGGAACTGCAGTTTTTAGCATTTCTGCACCAGCTTTATTTCTCAAAACCAGAAGCTAAGGTTTGGTCTCATCCCTCAAAAAGAAGTCCCAGAAAATAAATACAGACAGTGGCCACAGAAAACATGCTAGGATCATTATTGGTTTGTACTTTAATAACAGCTGTCTCGGAAACAGATACATAAATGGTGCAAAGACTGGCAGAACATAATCTTAGCTTTCTAATCCAGTCAACATTCAGCATTGTGATCACATCAGTAAAGACCACACACAGAAATTTCTTGACCAGGACAGGAAAGACATCTAGCCTGAAAGCTGGTCTCCAGTGCAGTATACCGATAAAAAACGATCCAATTTCTCCACAATAAATTCCTTTAAAATATACCTCTTGGCATATATATCTCAAGGGAAAAAGCTCACCGAGCTTGATTTCATTTTCCACTCAGAGGGGGGTGGATAACACCAAATCCTCCACTGAATGGAGAAATAACGAAGCCAACATGTCATGGTGGAACAGCGTGTTGGGCCTGTCGCCTCCAGCATGGCTGCCTCACAAAGGCCATCAGAACTCCGCTGAGACTGCACAGAGCCGAGGTCTGTCTGTCAGTGCGTGGGTGGATATATGTGTGTGCATATGTGTGTGTGTGTGTGTGTCTGTGTTTGTGCGCATAAAAGTGAGACACACAGAGAGGAAGAGTTGCCTACCTAATGCTGACTGGTCAGATCTAGGCTGTAGGACCAGATGGCCCAGTTTGGCCTCTGATTCCCCAGGCTATTGTCCAGGTTAGCATTAGTCTGCAGACTCATGCGTGCACACTCACAGATATGCTTGCATGTATATTTATACAGGAATAGGCGCGCCTTTGTCTCTCAGCCTTTGTTTTAGTTTTCAACCCCTGATGGAAAAACTGTCTCTCCCTCACCTTTCAGTTTTTAGCCTGAGTCCCCACTTTGAGTTCACCCACCTAAACAGAGTTTGGAGGATAAAAAAGTGACAGAAAAGGAAAGTTAGAGGAGAAAGATGTGAGAGGAGTCTAAACAGGGTGGGTTAAAAGGAAGGGTACACACACAGGAGGCTAAATTTAGATGCTGCTATACGAGGGTTATAACTCAAAGAACAAGGAAAAGACGGTGAAGGTGACATCTTGATCTTTAGCATTATAAAGCTACACTCTTTGCCTTTTATATATTGTTGATGGCACTGTGATGTGGTTTTCAGCATCCCGTTAAACATACTGTCTTTATCAGGAGATGTGTCAATAACTATTGTAATGTCTGCTAAACACATAAACGGATTATGGATGATTGCATATCACAACTGTCATTAATTATTATCTCATAAAGCCTTTATTGATGGCTCATGTTCTGGAAATATAATGCAGTCAAGAAAATAATGTTGTACACATGAAGAAACACCTGCAAACTAGTTCAAGCAGACAGCTGGAGCTGCACAGATTTCACAGTTGAAATGCACCTCACCTGCCAATTTGGTGGCCTATTTACACTGCAGGATTTCTCTCTGCCTCTCTCTGCACAAACACTGCACTTATGAACACTCCTATTTCAGTCTGTCTTGTGTTGTTTCAGTCGAGATTTGAGGCTCATTTATTCTCTGGGTTAGATGTGCACAGATATTTTTCAGCAAGCTTGTGGACACAGACACACACCAAACATTACTGGTATGACTTGCAGTTTGAGAGTAAAAGACTTGTTCACTATGGAGGACAAAAAGAGACTAAATGAAATATATGAATACATCTTTAAATAAATATTTAAATATGCCATCAAATAATTAAAAGGGAATTAAATAAATGTGTCAGTATTAAATATGTCATTAATTTATCAAAATACCATTTCATTCAGTGTTAAAACATATATTATTATTTCACTATTTAATTAATTATTTCATGGACCTGTGTTGCAGTGCTTCATGAATTTATTCTATTTATTAAAAATTTAATGACACATTTATTTATTTAATTACCATTTCAATTAATTAATAGCAAGTGTAAGTGAATATGCAATAACTTCAGCTTTAAGCAGAGTTCTTAATAAGTTAGAGCTGCTGTATCTTTGGCACATGTTGGCTTCTATAGCTGTTAAAATGAAGTTTGACCCACCTCCTCCTCTGTATTTCAAGCACCCTTTTGTTCACAGTTATAAGAATACAAAAAAATGCAGAACGAGCCAGGCTACTGGCAATAACTAAGGAAGTAGGCTTAAAGGAACAGGAAATACTGAACATACAGTAAGTGGAGCAAGGTGAGGTCTTATGTAAAAGACATTTATCATCCCCATCATGTCATACGTTGAACATAAGTGGTACAGATTGTCCCTCCCAGAGAACACATACGGACTCTCAAGATTTCCCTCCAGGTGATGGATGACTTGCATGACAGCTTCATAAGTGAGAAGCGCTCTGGAGCATTTTGCCCCCTGGGGTCACATTAGAGCTGTTAGATAACCCAAAGGTTGTGTCAGACATGTTGGCCTACAATGCAGCTGACCTCTTAGTCTGCTGCCAGGATCTCGGGTGCTTGAGAGCAAACACATGGACAAATATTGAGAAAACAGGTTGGTGTTAACATAGAGCAATACCTAAAAATGTCATATTTTAATGTTTGCAAGAGAAAAAGTGTTACTCCCCTGGATTTTACGATGTACATTTTGCAGTAATGCACATTTTTTTCTGTCAGAAGTTATGGGAGACAAGACAAAGGGCAAAGGTTAAATATTTGGCTTACTTTTGCTAGGAGAAAAGACACAAAATGTTAAAGCAAGTCCTACTCTGCAGGGCACCGACACAGATATTTGGTAGCTTTCAAAAACTCCTGATAATAATCTTTTTACTCTTTTTCATAATCCTCATCAAGGATTTGTCCTTTGAGCCTTTAAAAAAAAAACAATGAAAAATCATGCATTGAAAGACTGTGTTTTCTGAAGATAATAAAATAAACCTTGCAGAGGGGTAGTTAGCAAACTCCACACATAAACAGATGGTATAAGAAAAAGTTAGGCTGCATGAAAAGTGCACGGAAACTAGATTTTGCTGAGCCCTGTGGGAATCACAGTTACATTTCAAAGACAGATTAACCTTTCCCTTTCTTTCAAAGATTATTTTACATGCCAGATTTAGGGGAGTTCCATCTGAATTTGGTTTATCCCCATTTAAAATTTGGAAAGTCTTTCTGATATCCGAGTTGGATGTGGTTAAATTTGGTAAGTACTGCCAGGAAGGAACAAATATGAATTGCAGAGCTCTGTTCTCTGTCTTTAGCCTCAGGACATCTTTCGCTCATATCTCTCAACAGAATTTTTAACACATTGTATTAACTTACACATTTGCATGCCCAAACCCACATATACAAACATGTAAAATACCACTTTATGCAACAATTTTATCAGAGACTTTAAATGAGCTAATGTGTGCTTCAAAAATAAACATCAGAAGATAAAAAACAAAGAGCTCTTTTTTTCTGTGTGCAACAGTCAGGCTTGTACTTTTTCCTCATCATTAAATATTTTGAAACCAATGGCAACAACACCAGCTAAAATAATCCTACTGTCTCATGATCCCTTTTGTCTCTTCTTCAATGAACTCCTCTACCATTTCATACTGAGCTTTACAGTAACAATCACATCTAATATTCCCATGCTGACCTGGTTTCCCTTTAGTGTTTGCCCTGTTGTGTTTGACCCATGGTTTAGTGTCCTCTCGTGTCTGCATGAGTTACATGATGATGTGCAAACCTGTTGTACGGAAACTGCATTAGTTTGTACTCCGGACCAGACGTGAGCAAACAGAGCAACAATGGACATGCTGTGCTAGATTCAAAAGGATTGTGAAGAGGTCAGCTGACTTTTGTAGTTCATGAGGAAATGACCAAAGTAGATATAAATGTTGATGTTGGACACAAGTTTTAGTTTCGCACCATTGCCAGCCAAGTATAGCTCAGTTTGATGTATGAAGAGCTCCCTGTACTTGTGCCAATGAGAGGGTGAGATATTAAAAAGCTTTTTTGATGTTCCTTTGTCAATAAGGATCAAGAATGGATTGATAGGCAAGGTTTCAGATTTTCAGACCTTTAACCAAACTCTGACTTTTCCACTCTGTTGCCATATTGGCACAACCCTGGGGCTCCTTGACACATGTTTGCACTCTGCTTTGATTTGGATCATCACAGGACAGACAGAAGTAAAAGGAGGCAAAGTCTCGCCACTTTTGAACCAATAGCCTCGAAAGTGTTTCTAATGTCCACAAATGATCTGTTTGAATCCTGGTCGTAAGGTTCCTGTGGTGGAATCAGCGAAGTGGTCAAATTTGATCACCAAAATATGGATATCAACAAATATCATGTGTTTGTGTCAATGGAAAAATACTCTGTCCTTGATGATGTATTACACAATATGGGTTGGTACATTGTGGATGTTTGCCCAAAGAGAAAATGGGACTTTGGCCCTTGTTCGCCTGTTTGTGAATTTCAGAGACCAGATGGTATGGAACATAATTATGCAAGTCATGTGTAATCAGAGCAAACACGTCATTGACTGCACAAAGACAACTCCAAGGCCATGACTGTCAAGCCAGCTTGTTGGTCTGAATGCATGTATTTGCATGACAAATGTCTCATCACTGAGTAAATTATGTCACAATGCCAAAGACAAGACAACAAAGGTGGCTAAAGACTGAAAGGTAAGGGAACATTTCTAAACCAAATTAGAAAGGCAGATTTGGGTGAGTTTATTTTGATGAAGGCCTGTAGGTTTTAAACCTCTGCAAATCTTTATTTTATAGGCAGTATGTCAGTTATTGGGTGCAGACAGGTTCATCACCCAGCTCTGTGGTTCCCTTCACTCTTTGTGGTTGTTTTGGTTTAAAAACACTTTCACGTCACTGTTTTCAGATGATAACTTTGAACTCATTGACAGTCTTTGCTGACATAGCACTTGTTTTCAAAACACATGTCAAACACTTAAGCTATAACCTGCCAAAAACAGAAAGTTTTCACATAAAGTTAGCATGGAGCATATGATTGCCGCTAACAATTGTGTTTTGTGTTTTCCAGTTTGTTTCTGTTTCCACTGATAGACCACAAAAAGACCACAATGCAGGGTTAAGAAGTATCCCGAGGGATCCATGTGCAGCTCAAATTATTCCACTGAGATACATTTAAGATCTACAGTCTAGCTTTGAAATGTGAGCTCACGTTAGCAAAGATCTGCTCTCTACTGCAAGTCAAGACAACATTGCTTAATGGCCTTGAACAAGATCCTCATATGTCCTCATAGCCTTATTTGTGACCTTGTCTCTTCTGTTACTTTTCAGTGACTCAAATTCTGTCAGTGAAAAGACAAATAATTCATCCCCAAAGAGTTTTTCAGATCCCACAGCTCTGGGAAGATAAAATTATCGCCTACAGCAACACTTCCACCTTTGCAGATGCAACACGTAAGATGCAACATTAGATGATAAAATACACACTGTCCTCGAGGTGAACCCAAAAATGCTTTGTGATGAGACAAACTGTTTTACATACAGCTATCAGATATGATAGTGAGAGGAGCCAGTTCACTCTGGATCATGTGTTTGGCCATTAACTGTATTAAAAACAGATTTAGCCACAGTTTAATCACGGTGATTTCCTAACACAAACTATCATAGTTGGTTTTCTCCGAAGAGGAGGAATTGGTCCATAAATAAACCACCAAAGCTAATCAGCCAACACTTATGGTTAATCTAATAACCAGTGAATGGGTTTGTCATCCACTGTGCTATTCACTTGACAGTTTCTGGTGACTAAAAAGTGACTGTACCTCTGATTATGCTCACCATTTGGTCCTTACTTTTAATGATGTATTTACACAGTGTAATAATTCAATCCTAGTTCAGCTGTCTTTGTTCCAAAACAGAGCTTTAGGGACAAATAATGATTTATGTAGTTGCCATTATGATCTATATGCATATATCCAAGTATTGTATGGGGCCCAGTAGGGATTGACCATAGACTGTTTTTACTATGGTCAACTTGGTTCCGCCTTCCGTCATTATATGAATTTGAAGCCGAATTGCTCTCGGTACTGCTGGGATTTTCTCCACTTCCTGGAACCACCACTTGCACAGTAGCATTGTACGCATTCAGAGGGAGAGTCGCCAAGAGTCGCCTGTGATGACGCTCGGCTCACACAGTGTATCTACGGGTGAGCTATGCAATCTTTGTACACCCATAGGCTATATCAAGTGTCAATCATACAAACATGAACCCCCTAATAACTTTTAAAAATGGAGCTGCACAGAAAAAAATTGGACTTGAGCACAAACCAGTCTTACAGTAACTACACGTCAACATCGCAACTGGGGGGAGGAAAATTCATATTCTGTGTAATAAATTTCTAAAGTTTGTCCACAACTCCATAGGGATTGCTGGAGAAGGCAGGATTCATGACCTATTCTGCAGCCCGTCACCAGAGGGTGCTGTTCTTGCGGTGGCTCCATCCAGCTAGGAGGCAGACAATGTCCATTCTATATACAGTCTATGGGACTGACGCACATGGACATAATCAAAAAGTTCCTCACAGGAGCCTTAAACTTGGATTTGTTTAGGTTTTAAAAGGGTAAACCTCTGTATGTGTTTGCTCAAATCGATGGATTTTGAGAAAATACATGAATGGACAGTCATTTTTGTCTTCATGTTACTGATCTACTGACAGAATCCGAGCCATGTCTTTGTCCTTTATGCTTGAACATGACAGGTCTTTTTGTGGTCTATGTTTGGCTGAAAATTATGCCTTTGACAGATATCGGCATGCAAGTGCAAATATTTGCCCTTCTGTTGTCAAGTTACTTTCTCTCTCCTCTCTCTTGGGTTTTTTCCTCTCCCCACATGTACACGAGGGCTTTCTTGGCTGAGTTTACTTAACCTGCCTGAACTGCAGCATTTTCTCAGGACTCAGCTTCTTCTCGCGGCTTATCTACCGCAGAACTCAGGCCGCCTGCTGTTGAACATTCCCTGAACCCCAATGTGACAGAAGGCCTTGAGAGACAGGAGCGTGCAGAGAAAAAGAGATGCATGCTGTGAGAGAAAGCAAGCATATTGTGTGTGACACATGACAACCATAGAGGAAGAGAAAGAGAGGAGACAGAGAGGAACGGTTTACAGCCAGGATAAAGGAAGGAAATAGGAAGACTGGAAACGCAGCCTGTGGTTATCAGATGTCATACTAAATGAGGTTGTATTAGCTTAACCAACAAGTGTAAACAAAGCAGTTGATTCGAGGAATCTGGGTGGCAAGGAAACATCATGATTCCAGGTCAAACGAGACACTTTTCATTGTTAGTTGTTTTTATATCCTCTTCTTATCTTTCACTCTCTCTTTATCAGTACCTCTTTCACAAACCCATTTTCACTCTCTTTCTAAACAGAAAATAACAGTCCTCTGAAGAGATCACAATTACCATGCATTAAAAATAACATTTGACAGACTTTAGCACTAAAAAAGAAAGAAAACTGCTGTCCTCTTCACTTCATGTAAAGAAGCCTATCACTGCCTTGCAGCCAGAATGAAAAAGGATACTTTATATAATCTCTGAGTTTCCTCCTGGATATAAAATGGAAAGATGCTCTATTTTCATTTCTGGCCGTGCCCGATAAGTGAGGTTAAAGTTAAATGCTTGGCTTGGCAGAGGCCGCCAGCAGAGTCCTCAAAGTCACGTAACACAGGGCGAGACCTCCTTCAATGAGCTTTTTCCTTTCAATGAAACTTCCACCAGAGGCGGAGATGAAAGATAAATCAAGTAAAAGGCCGGAAACAGCGGCGAGGGGAATAACTGCTGACTTATATTATGTTCTTGGTGTGTTAGAGTTTGTGTGCTGGTGCAACAAAGCACATTGCCTCAGACCTTCAAACCTGACTGTTAGGTGGTATCCATTTCATCACATACTGAGAAGGCATAAACGTGTGCGTGTGTGTGTAATCATTCAGTGAAACATAGCACAATACCCCAGCCAAAACACAGAGGGTGGGACACACACACACACACTTGCTGGGTCATACACAACTCACCAGAGAACGTGATTTTAAACTCATATTACGGATAGGGTGCGTCCCCTGTGTACCCTCTTTTTCCTGAGGTGTGGCGTGAACTGAGGTGCACGCAGGCTCATTTGCATGCATGAAGCATGAGGGCCCACGTCAGGCCTCTTTCACACTGCATCAAGTCACGATCAGACATTCAGTAAGAAGAGGAGACATGTTTAATCAAGGGGAAAGAGGTGAGCTGACAGATATGTGATCAGAGGAAGATGAGAATACTGACAGACTTTCACCCATGGAAAATAATACAGATTGATTACATGGCCATACTTGTCCCTAAATGGCCAATACTCAATATTAACAGTCCATTATTTCTCAATAGCACACCGTTGCCATGGCTACAACTCTAAGCATGGGTGCGACTGGATTAAATGTAATGATCAGCCCACTAAAGAAGGATGTCTGGTTGAAGATGTCATATAAATGGTGGTTCAGAAACTCAAGGAACTCCAAGCTCAAGATCTAAGGGTGCTATAATAACCTTAGAACCCCTTCAAGATCCTTCTTCTTTATGTCAGGGTCCTGCTCACCCTAACGGGGCCCCTTGTCAGGGAAAATGAAAAGTGAATGTGTACAAGGCAGGCAGTACTTAGTGTCCATCAGAGTATGCCTCAAGTAAAGTCGATGTCTCATGTGGGGTACTCCAAGGCTCAATTTTTGGACCACTACTGTTTAATCTGCACATGCTTTCACTTTCAGGCATTATTGGGTGGTTATGTAAATTAGAATCCTAACAGTAATTTGTGATGGGAAGAGGTGAGCAACTTTTAGATGTTCTCTGTTTTTCTTGAGTTACTTTGTGAGCATATGTACCTTCATTTGATGGGAGGAAGACAGAAAAGTTGGGGGTAGAGAGAGAGAGAGGAGATGCAGCAGATTGTTAGGGCCAACTGCTGCCATTTTAAGTGTTTTTTTAAGGATTATCAACATCTACGTACTTAATAACTGACATTAGAAATTTCCAGGCTGATGTTTGCAATTGATGTTGTTGGTCAACGATCATTTAGGTCACTCAGATCCTTTTGTCTCTCTCTGAACATATTGTTTGACATCCACACTGCTGACCTAAAAAGGAAAGTAAAAGCCACACAAGTTCAGTGTTTGCTCAACTTCTCATGTATGCAGGTCATACATGAAAACAAGTCACTGTGAAGCACTGATTTCTACAGTATATCAGGTTTGCAAGAAATTCTCAGACTAAATGGACTTTGACCAAGTCTGCAGCCGCAAAGCAAAGCACACCAGGACACACAAATGACACATTACGCTGATAAAACTAAAAAATCAGTTTCATTTCATTTCAGTTTCAGTGAATGTTAACCTGTGCGCAGACCTGCTCGCTAGTAACAGGTCCAGAATTCCTCATTTATCATATTCTGACTTTGGCCCAGATACAATCGAGTCTTTCAGCATTCCACAGATAACAATGATATAACCCAAAGGGTGAAGCAAACACACAAAAACATATTGAACTACATGTGGCTTTTACATAAGATGTGTGTAATGTGGGACAGCACATATAGGTGTTGCAGTAGCTGCGCAAATTCCAATACTTAAGGTGTTTATTTTTGATGTAGAAATCAACTTTTTTGGTGTAATCCTGAGACACAAACAAAAAATTTCCGGGTGTTCATGAGAATCTCCTCTTTTGCTTTTATCTGTGATTGCTGGATTAAGGTCATAAACCTCATAAAAATCAAGGCATCTTTGCTTAGAGACTTCAACTGTTATATTAAGGATGCTTTAGAGTTTTATGTGTGCAAGTGAAATGTTTTATTTGCATAATCTGAAAATTTTCCAACAGTTCTCAGAGGTTTGATAAGCTAATGTAGGGCCTGTGTTCACTAGCAGCAGTGTTTCTTTTCTGCTTAGTACCAGTGTAGTGATTCAGTTGTACATGCAAAAAAAAAAAAAAACAGAAATTAAGAGAACAAAATGCAAGTCTTATGTTTGTCTACACTGAAATCTTAACATATCCAAACAGTTTTGAGAGATTTGATCAGTCAGAGTAGGGTTGTTGACCACTAATGGCAGCCCATGTTGACTAATTAGGACCAGTGCAGCTACTCAGACACACATAAAGGATTAAGTTTATAAAAGAAATGAATGCAGGTAAAATGTTTGTGACTACATAACCTGAAAATTCCCAAACTGTTTTGAGAGGTTTGATGCACCAATTTAGGGCCTATTTCCACTAATTGCAGCATTCCTTTTCCAATATTGAACTGAAGCAGCAACTCTGCCATGTACAGAATGAAAATTGAGAAAACTGCATGCAGGCAAAATGTTTTACAATATGTAATGTGCTGCAACACAATGAAATGAACTAAGTTTTTACTGGTTGTCCATTGGCAATAGTGCAATACATCTTTTTTAAACATTTGATTATATTTTTCATTCTTAAAGGTTAATTGTGTATTATATCTATTTCTATTTCTTCTGCTCTGATGGTCGATTGCTCAAACAAATCTCTGTTTGTACAGCATGCAATGACAATAATGGCCATGATTCTATGCTTTTGTAAATTGAAAAAAAGTGAGCGTTTCTGGTTTCACATGGTTCAGTCTGTACTTTTTATTCCTCGACACACAACTGAAAAACAAAATATTTCAACTGCTCCACAGCAGAGGTACAGTATGTGAATACTAAGAAGTGAATACTAAATGAAAATGGTCTAATAGATTGCTTTTTCATTCGATGTGATGTATTTTCTCATCAGCTGGGGTTTCTATTGGATCCTGCTGGTTCATTCATCTTTTTTGTTCCATTAAAACTCTCTGACTTTCATATTCTGTAAATGTGATTTAATTACAAGCTCCACTAACCCGAGGAAGTGTGGGAGGAGAAATTTGTTGTTAAAATTCCAAAGAGTAGCGCTCAGAGGCTGATGAAGGTCAAGATTAACTTCAAAACTTCCCACTTTGAAGAGTAAAAGTTTCTCAGTTGATACACGCCTCTGCTGCCACCAGACTCTCCTCCTCAGTGCTTGATGGTGACGCTCTTCACCTCTGTGAAGAAGTGGTACGAATCCTTCCCTCCCTCCCTCCCCACACCTGAGTTCTTCATCCCTCCAAAAGGCAGATTCAGATCTCTCACCAGCCAGCAGTTGGTCCACACCAAACCGGTCTGTAACCTCTTGGCCACCCTGTGGACCTTCCCGACGTCCTGGGACCACACAGTCGCTGCTAGACCATAGCGGACGCCGTTGCCTTTGGAAATAGCTTCATCCTCAGTGTCAAAAGGGCTGACACAAGTGACGGGGCCAAAGATCTCTTCCTGCATAACACGGGAGCTGTCACTCACACCTGAGATGACAGTGGCAGGCATGAAGTAACCACTGGCGTTGCGTTCAGGAAGATCCAGCTGGTCGACCCCTTCGCCACAGTGGATGATGCCGCCTTCAGATTTGGCGAGTGCCACAAAGCTTCGAACCTGAAAATAAAAAAGTTATTCCAACTCAAACTGCATTTAAACATCTTTGTTTCTTTCTTTGCTACATTTCCTCACCTTTTGCAGGTGCTCCTTGCTGATGAGCGCTCCGTTGTTGTTACCAGGGTCAGAGGGCACACCTGTTTTCCACTTTTTAGCTGCAGCAACAAACTTGTCCAGAAACTCAGAGTAAATACTCCTCTCTACATAAATCCTGCTGGTGCACAAGCAGATTTCTCCCTAAGAAAGAGAGAAAAAAGGGGAAGATGAGGCTAAGGATTTACTTTTTTCTCAAAACTGTGACTCTCAAGAAAACCAGGAAAGAAACAAAACAAAAGTTTAAGAGAGATGGAGTTGAATCCAAAAAAATGAAAGCTACAGTCATGTGAGGATGATGTAAGACACGTGAGGGAGAAGAGATTTTTTTAAAAACACGAGTGAAAGAAAATAACTAAGCATAACCCTCAAAATCATAAATATACTGGTATATAAGTTTTAAAAAGCTGACAAAATCAAATTTCGAAAATCCAAAATGGGGTAAATCACATGGATGATGTGTGTACATTTTTGGTTGAATCAGAGAGATCTTTATTGATGTCATATGATCATGACAGCTTGTGTGAAGTGCTCAGGTATTGCATGTGTGGGGGAAGAGGAGGGGACAGAGAGAAACAGGGAGGATTGTCAGCTGTTATTTCAGGCCACTGTTTACATGGAACTACTTACTGCAAAATATGTGACATGATCTCCCCCATGTGGACAAATTAAGTAATGCAGACATTACACAGGATGGAATATATTGTATGTTCTGAGCAGTAAAAACAGCCTTTATTTCACTGATGTTGTGTGTTGGGAATGAATGTTTGCCATATATGTGCAACATTTTAAAGGAAAAAAAAAAGCCTCTGAAAAAATCTGTAAAAGGTGAAAACCGTAATCAGGTTGGTCTGCCCAGGATCAACTAGCAAAATGAGCCACATGACCTCTCCTGAATACCTACTTTTCTGGAAACACGCTTACTGATTCTACTGCAACTTTGACAAAGTTCTTTCAGCTTCTTTGTAAAACACTTTGTGTGGCATTTCTGATTTGTATGAAAAGTTCATATTGATTTAAAGCTCAATGATTAACAGCATTGTCTTTGAAAATCTGTGCAGTGGTCAGTAACTTTCCAGGGGGTGTGTTGACTTTGTAACTAGTCCCAGAAGTGAGTGTATGAATTAATTTAACAATACAGACAAGTGGAAACATGCATCACCCTCCCTCTAGTCTTACAGTACGTCTAAATAGGCTAACCAGCTGCTGCGTAAGACCACAATGCTAATCTTACATCATATGGATCTTGATTTTTTTTAATTCTACAAGTTATCCAACTTTCTTTGTCTATATGAAATGAAAAAGGCAGGGGGAAAAAAAAACTAGCAAAAAGGTGTGAAGGTGAGTCTTAAACACTCACAAGGTACATTTTCTCACCTGGTTGGAGAAGCTGGAGCGGACTGTGGTCTCGATGCACTGGTCCAGGTTTGCATCAGCAAAAATGATGGCTGGGTTTTTTCCTCCCAGCTCCAGTGAGAGTTTCTTACAGTAGGGGGCGCTGCGCTCTGTGATGTACTGTGCTGTAGCAGTGGAGCCAGTGAAGGAAACTAAGGGGATTTCAGGATGGCCAACCAGGGCATCACCTGCTTTAGGTCCAGTGCCAAATACAATGTTTACCACACCTGGAGGAACACCTGCAGAGGGAGAAAATCCATCATTTTCATCCATTCATAGTCTGTTTACATGTGCCTACTTGCTATTGCATCATGAGTACTAGGGTTGCCAACCTTCCCTTAAAAAACAGAATTGTCCCGTATTTAGAAACAAAAGTATGCATTCCCGTATTGAGTTGAAAAGGGACGCACTATCAAAAATAATCTGTAAAATGTCAATGGATCTAATAAACATCAGGGTGCTTTCTATAAAAACTGACCAATGAGCTTACAGCACACCCAAACAGGAGGATAACAGTACAGAATCCTGCTTATGTCATTGGTCGAGGTATGGATGCTTGCAAAGAAGATACCAGAAGACAAGAAATGACTATAACACATAAAGGCTGGAAGAGTACAGGGAGGAATGGGGAAAAGACAACAACAGGGTGGGAAAAGTGCATGATAACATCTATAAAACGTTAAATTATGAAATTTGTTGCTCAGAGTTTTACTTCTGTAGCACTGAAAGACAAACAGCTCCTTGCTGTAGCAGGGGCTTAGAAGAAATATAAATGGATACATTAGGCCACTATGTAATGTGTTTATGATTTGCCCACAGCTTGTTGTAACAAAATGTGTTTTTCTTCTGATCCCTCTTCTGCTTGTTCTGATTTCTTCAGCTCTCCTTCTGACTCCTCTCCTCCTTCTACTCCTGATCGCTCTCCTCCTTCTGTTCCTGATTGCGCTCCTCCTTCTGTTCCTGATTGCGCTCCTCCTTCCACCCCTGGTCTCTCTTCTCTTGTTTCCCCTGAGCTTTCTCCTCCTGCTTCTCCTGAGGTCGCCCTATTCAGGGCTAACTTCATGCTTGCCCTCCTGACTTCTCTGCTAGAGGAAGGCGCAGGCAGTGAGAGGACAGTGATCAGGAGGAGGGCCCTTCATCAAAGACACCAACATGGCCTGATGAGGAACCATTAGACCATGTTGGCAGAGCTCCTCCCATCCATGCAACATGAAAGTTCAGTACAAACTTTTGAATTCAATTAAATGTCACTTCATATTCATAGTATTCATTAAAAAATGGGTGAAAGACTTTCTTATTAACCATTTTTTTGTCTTAGGAGGCTGAAAAAAGTAAGTATAAAATTATAAATCTATATCATATTATTGACTGAATTATTTATGTTAAAGTTTAACTGGTTAAAATGACTAATTCTTTATGAATTTTAAAGAATAGCCCCAAACCAGTGACTGTAGACTCTCACATTTGACATAGCAAGTGTTGTCAATGATAAAATCCTTATTTCCTACTGCTTATTTTTGTTAAATTATTTTTTTCTTGCTGTCAAGAAAAAAAGTTGATCATTTATGTCCTATAATTATTGTAATTATGATTTAAATATAGAGTTTGCCAGTCTAACTTACACTTAAATATCGTTTTCTCTCTCCCACCCGAGCAGCTGTGTGCCTCTACACACACCAAAAAGGTAAATATGAGGTTTTTGAATGTGATCAAATATCGATTACTATTTATATTTATTGAATAATAGTTAAATGACTTTCTCACTAACCGATGTTTATCTTACCTCACTTTTGTCTTAATGAGCTTCTCTGGTACAACGAGGCCGAAGAAAGTAAGTATGAACCTCTAAATCGGTTTACTATTACTGATTGAATTATTCATGTTTAGGTTTAACTAACTTTTATACATTTTAAAGAACAGCCTCAAACCAGTGACTGTAAACTCTCACATTTGGTTGTCAATGATAAAATCCTAATTTCCTAACAGCTTATCTTTGGTAAATTTACTCTATTGCTGTTAAGGAAACTGTTGATGATTTATGTCCTATTATTGTCATTATAATTTAAAAAAAATTGTTTGTCAGTCTTACTTACACTTAAATATTGTTTTCTCTCTCCCACCTGAGCAGCTGTGTGCCTATACACACACCAAAAAAGTAAGTATGAACTTTTAAATCTGATCAAAAATCACTAAATATTATAGAATTTATCAAATTATAGTTAAATGACTTTCTCACAAAGTAATCTTTGTCTTATCTCACTTTTGTCTCACTGACCGTCTCCAGGACACCAAGGCTGAAGAAAGTAAGTATAAGCTTCTAAATCTGTTTTATACAATTTATTGAATAACAGGTTCATGACTTTCTTGATATCCAATCTTTGTCTTATCTCACCTTTAGGGATGTTCTGCTTTTTATTGTTTTCTATTAATTTCTAAAATTTAAGTTAAGCAGGATAGAGTTTGGTCAAAGAAAGAGACGCAACTTATTTTTATTCTGTCTTAATTAAAGCCAGACAGAGTTCTGTTAAAGATTATTTTTCTATGAACTTAAGCTGAACAGGTTTCCGTTTAGGAAAGATGTTGATTTTATTCTGTTTATTTTTGGTATTTTGCATTAAAAATAAGTTGCTAAATCATGATTTGTTTTTTTCCATGTGTCCATATCACAAAAATTGTTTGTGATATGTTTCGAAATGATTTTTCCACTCGGAATGGTGGAGAAATCATTTCACACACACAAAAAAGGGATAAAAAGATTAACCATGCCAGGAAGAGTGAAAGCAATCGGGTTGGCCGGCCCTGCCAGTGAGGTGTCCCTTAAATTTTTTTCAGGAAGATGGCAACCCTATGGGTACAGTAGTCCTACCAGCTTGCTGCATCAGTTTGCACATCATCCAGGCAGTAACAGAGGTCATCTCGCTGGGTTTCGCCACCACTGTGTTACCAGCAGCGATTGCAGGTGCAACCTTCCAGGTCAGCAGGTACAGAGGGAGATTCCAGGGGCTGATCAGACCAGCTTCAGATGCAACAATAACATCAATTCAAATAAAACATCAACAAAAATGTCATATTTAAAATTTTTGAATATGAGCTCTTACCCACTCCCACAGGGCAGCGGATGGTGTAGTTCAGGCAGCCCATGTGGTCCATCTGGCTGCAGTCGGTGGTGTGGTGGAGCGCCGAGGATGCAAAGAAGCGGAAGTTGTACGCTGATCTGGGAATGTCCACAGTCCGTGCAAATGTGACTGTCTTCCCTATAATGTCAAAGTGTAACAATGGTAATCCTTACATGTAAAAACTCTGGCTCTGCATAACTTTGCTCTCATAATGTTATCACCTCAAAATGTGCCTCACACACCTTGGTCTCTGGACTCAGCTTGTGCCAACTCCTCCAGGTTTGCGTCTATCAGGTCAGCCAGCTTGTTGAGGATCTGAGCTCGCTGCTCTGGGCTGCGGGCCGACCAGCCGGGGAACGCTTCCTTAGCTGCCGCCACTGCTGCCTCCACCTGCAGACAATGAGAGATTACTTTTAGGCTGCAACACAGGGTTCATGACCTCTAAAATTATTATTAGAGAGAAAATATTAACAAGTAACCAGTCTTTCTGCTAAAATCCCTTAATCTCTCTGGCCTGTCACATTTTTTCCCTTCATTGATGCAGTGCATGAGAATGTCACAAGACGTCTATGGTAACATTTTGATAATGAATGCACTTTATTAAAAATATGTGTTCGGAAGATACATCTATCTAGTTTTACTACTACTTTACTTTACTACTATTTGGCAGAAAACATGAGGGTTTACTGACATGTGACATGATCAATCATTACTTCACTGTTGACTCTGCAAAGAGCAAAGGTGCATCCTCTGACATTAGCCTGTGAAACAGTTTCACATGCAGCACCAGTAGTAACTTGGATTCTTACACAACTCTGCATGGAAAACATGAAAAATGCACCATCACAGTGATTCCTGAACATTGTACAAGCACTAGTTAGAGACTGTAAGGACGTCTTGTTACATATGCAGTCAACACTGAATGCAAGCAAAGGCAATAAAATGAGATGAAGTCGACCTTTGAGAGGCTTATAAACGTCTCACTATAATTCAAAGAGGCCTTACAACGGAAGATCATTATGAACAGATCATAGCCATAATGAAGCTACGTTTTAAATGATGTTTGCATATCACAAGCCAATTTATAAGAGTAATATCTTAAAAAGGATCATATTTAGATGCAAAAGTGTTGAAAGGTTGTTAGACATGGTCTGTCATGTTGTAGAGCAAACCTCATAGGTAATTTGTCTACACTGTCTTTCTTTAAATTGATCTCATATAAGACAAGAAAACAGCTAAATGCATCGTAATATAGTGAATGAAATGATTTTATTCTGCAGGATTACTCTCAGTACTTACTTCCTCTTTGCCGCTGTCAGGCACCTTGCAGTAAACCTCTCCTGTGGACGGATCATACGAGTCGATGTGGCTCCGACATGGGACGAATTTCCCCCCGATGAAGTTCTCCAAAACCAGATAGGGACACTGAACCGCGGCTGCAGACATTTTGTATTGTAAAAAATGCTGAAGAGCTGATATAATATAGATAATAAAATAAAGTTTCTGAACGAAGCGTCTCCAACAGCTAGCTCAAGTTCAGACAGAAGTTAGATTGTCTCCACTGACCCTCCCACTTTACAACATAGGCTACCCTTCTTTTCTCTGTCGTATTTCACAACGAAATGAGCCATTGTGTAGCTAAATATTGTCCCTAAATCTAAAGATTAACGTGTTTTATGTTTTTCAGACACACTAGGCAGGCCAAAGCTTGTGTCTCAACAATAAAAGTTAGATTTCATGTTTCTGCACAGTTGTAAGAGGTATTTTTACGTGGCCAGAAAAGGGGGTCGGAGACCTCTTTCACACATGCACTCCTTAGGTTGCGATTTCCATGTAAGTTTTACAAACAAGAGTTTTTACGTTTAGAAGTTTTAAACTGCATGAATGGCCTGTGATGCAGATGACTAATCATAGGTTATTGTTTTTCATGTAAATATCAATTTAAAAAAACTGATTGGGATTTTAGGCATAACTGATGGGCAGGGTCTACCTTAGAGATTTGCATGACTGTCAATTCTTGGTGTAAACAGACAAAAGCACAGACATGTTTTGTCCTCAAACTGGAGATGCTTCTTTATTCAACTTAAGTTTTCTTTGAGAAAAGCAACCTCTGATGGTTAACTCTTTGAAAACACTGCCTCTAAACACGCCATGTAGAGAAACTACACTTACTGATTTGTCTGTCTTAGGCTCCTATTTGGACCACCATGACTTCATGTGTGCAGTTTCCTGTTACTGAACACTGCCACTCAGGGGCAGCGAAGGATACTACTGCCATGGACATCAGACATTCATGTGAAGTCTTCCTCTCCCTTACATCCAGTTTGTATTTTATCATTTTGTGACAACTTGATCCCTTTATTTCATTAAAGGGATTTTCCGGCGTAAAATTAAGTTAGGGTCAAACACACCATAACACTGAGATCACTACTTCATCATTTCCTTGAATATTCATCATACTAATCATTTTGCACTGCAGACGTGGTAGTTCTTCTGCAAAAGCATCTCAGTCTGATTGTATTTCCATGAAGAAATAATCATAAATGTTCTTCCTTGAGCTTCGTAACCCAGCTGCACTCGCTGATCAACTCGTCCAAGCTCTCTCTACAAACAAGCAGCTGCTGGAGGGGAGTGGGTGAGTTGTATTTAGTCTCTTTGCCAAAGAAATCAGGCAAAGCTAAGATGTTGATGTTGATGAAGTTAGGTGCTGTTCTGAGCATTATTTGTGGCTATAGAGTAGCTTTTTAGTTGAGGTTTGCATGTGGATCCATAGACCACTGTGTATTGCTATCATGTGGTCATTTCTAAAGTTGGAGAAGCAAGCAATCGGAAAAATTCATCTCTTAAGGGGGTGTCTAACATTGTGTAACAGTGTGTTTGACCCTAACTTAATTTTACGCTGGAATATCCCTTTAAGATGTTACTATGAATCATATATCTTTTAAACCCCTTCACATATGTTTTGGTTGCCACAGACAATATAGCATCGCAAGACACATTAAGGCAGCTGTCCATGTGAGCCATACAGAGTTAAATGAAAAACATCTGTGCAGTCCATATCAGAGATTTTTAGAACAACCTCTAGCAGGTCTAAAGAGGACAGAACAGTGCTTGTAAATATCACAGTATCACAGTTTGACCCCTATTTTTATAGCTTTTTCCTGTTCCGGCGAATATGTATAGGAACTGAAGATAAAGACCCTTCCATGGAAAAAGTTATCAATCAACTGATGTAAATATCTGTCATAACAGACATTTGTGTGAGATTATTACAGCTGAACTTTTTGTCATTATCTTGAACTTTTGCGATCTTTTACTGTCCCATATGCATTTTTACAACGTACTGTGACCTCTTTTTTTGCATATGCAGTTTATTCTACAAGTGCAGAGCCACAGAATTAGTGAGGTGAGTGTTTTGAGGTACTTTCCACCTCAGCCCATGTCTATTGACCAAATGAGCAGAGGGAGGGACACTTACACTGAGAACTGCAGCTCCCTTTCACTTTTGATTAATCTGCTGATTCTTAACAGAAAAAAAGGATTACAAAATGACAAAATAGGACGTAGATCATTTCTACAAGTAAAAGACTGGCTTTCATTCTAACTGCAATACTGGAGTTAAAAAAAGTCAAAAATTGTTATTTTTCAAGAAGCTGGAATCAGAAAAGGGTTTTTTTTTTGTTCCACTTGAGTTATTCAAACTCATTTTGAGCTTATCGAAATAGTTTGGGATGAGCATAATCTTGAATCATGTACTTCAAATTTCTAAGAATAAAAACTCAAAAGGACACGTCAGATATTGTTCATTGAGCATCATGTTCCCTCCCGTTTACACGTCTGATTGAATACATGGAGAAACAGAAACAGCCCCTTTAGTCTCTGATAGATGCAAAAACACCCAAAAGCATTTTGAAAAGCCTCATGGCCCCGTACAGACACTTTCATTTCAGTATCTTTTTTTTTTGTCACATAAATTAGAAGTCTGTCTCTCTTCACCCTGACAGAGCTGAATACTACTTTCCCTTATTTTGTTCAAAAACTCCATCAGTCTGGACCTCTTATCCTTGGCTGTGTTAATTGAGATGTAAACATTATTGTGGTTAAAATCACACCAACTCCTGCATGGCGCAACAGGACATTCACTCATTCATTTCCTAATTTTAAAATGAGTCATTCAGGTGAGCAGCTTTTTTAAAGAGATCTCTAATGTAGAAAATTTGGGATGTAAAATGTTAGACTTTGCAGCAGAGCAAACATCACCCTCGCACCGAAGCTGAGGCCGGACTATCTCATAATTTACAGTCAGACAGATTCTCCTTTAAGGGCAAACATTGAAATTAATCACAGTGGAAACTCAGCATGGTAGCATCATCTCTCAGATTAATGTTATTGATTATGAAGGTTTTGCTGACTGGTCTGGTTGTGGGAAATGTGAGGCAGGGTTGTCTGGCTGCTCAGAGTCTTGCCATGTGGTTGGTATCTGGATAGTTAGTGTTGGTCAAAGCTGGCAGGTGGAACAGCTACAAGGCCAGGTTGAGATGGATGGATGAAAGTGATGCTCTGAGTCTCTGGAAGAATTGCACTTTGTTTTTTGCTTCATGCAGCCTGCAAAGCAACATGTGACTTGATCTGTGTCCGCGAGGAGGCTCGTCATTCTTTGATCTGGAGGGAAAAACAGACGAAGCAGGGTCACAGTTTAAGGTCTTCAAAAGATTTCACAAAACCAACCAGTCTAAAAATCTCTTTTTAAATGACAGCTAAAATACTGTACATACCAAGAACAAAATAGTAAGAGTTTTACAACACTCAATCTAATCGTTGTGACTTTGTCTTGAGGTTTACGGCTCTTTACCTCTGTGACAACTCCTGCAGCAATGGTTGAGCCGACATATCGCAGCATGAAGCGTCCTAACTCCTTATAGTCCTTGTACAGTTCTAACGACACAGGCCTCTGGGTCTGGATCTCTACAATGGCGTTCATCCCTTTACTCAAACACCTGTGACACAAAACACACAAAGAAGTGGAGACAGAAACATACAAGACTGGGTTTGAACATGTTTGAGCAAGAATCAGCATTGTCTTATTTGGGCTGTACACTGTAGGTCTGATTTATTAGAGGTATGCATGTTTAAAAATGTGGATAAACTTCAAATGCACAAGCTGATCTATTAAAGGGATATTCTGGCATAAATTTAGGTTATGGTCAAACACACCATAACACTGAGACACCCCCTCGAGAGATGAATGTTGCTGACTGCTTGCTTCTCTAGCTATACCAAATTTGGTAATGACCGCAGGATGGCAATACACAGCAGTCTACATCTCCTTGCACAAATCTTAACCAAAAAACCACTCTATAGCCACAAATAATGCCTTAACACAACTAACCTACTCTCCACCAGCAGCCACTTGTTTGTGGGGGAGCCCTGACAAGTCGATTACTGAGTGCAGTGGAGTTTCGCCACGCAAGGAAGAACATTTATGATTATTACTTAATAGAAATTCAATCAGACCGACAGGGTGAGCCAGAGGAACTACCGCGTTTGCAGTGCAAAATGGTTATTATAATGATTATTACTTCATGGAAATGATCCACTGCACTCTGTGATGAACTTGTCAGGGCTCCTCCACAAACAAGTGTCTGCTGAAGGAGAGTGGGTGAGTTGTGTTTGGTCTCTTTGCTAAAGAAACCAGGCAAAGCTAAAAGATGTTTGATGGCTAGTACTATGGCTGGGACCCTATATATACTGTTGATGAAGTTAGGTGCTGTTCTGAGCATTATTTGTGGCTATAGAGTGGCTTTTATGGTTGAGGTTTGCGCATGGAAACATAGACTGCTGTGTATAGCTATTGTGAGGTTGTTACTAAAGTTGGTATAACTCAGTGGTTCTCAAGTCCAGTCCTCGAGGCCCACTGTCCTGCATGTTTTGGATGTTTCCCTGCTCCAACACACCTGATTCAAATGATCAGCTCGTTATTAAGCCATTACAGAGCTTGATAACGAGCTGATCATTTGAATCAGGTGTGTTGGAGCAGGGAAACATCCAAAACATGCAGGACAGTGGGCCTCGAGGACTGGACTTGAGATCCACTGGTATAGCTAGAGAAGTAAGCAGTCGGCAACATTCATCTATCAAGGGGGTATCTAATTCGGTGTGATGGTGCGTTTGCCCATAACCTAAATTTACACTGGAATATCCCTTTAACAACCGATGCTTTTAAGTGTGCAGGCTCGTCTCCCTCCTCTGCAGTATCCAGGTCCTTCACTGTGGGACCGCTTCGAAGAAGAGACCTCACTTTAGCCCAATAGAAAACATACCCCACTTTTTCCTCAACACTTACTTTGGTTTCTTCTTTAGGACCTCGCCGCTGCTCTTATGTAGAACACTAATAAGTTTCCTAATGGTGGCTGGTTCACTGACTGTTTGGTAATGCAGCAACACCTACACAAGACAAACACAGGCAATGAATAAACATGTATGTTCAACTGTAAGGCTGTAAATCTTGGCCCTGAACTCGTAAAAACTGTTGATGTTACATGTGTATGTGAGCTTGTGTTTGCTTACTGGGAAGCCTTGTGTGATGGGGACTTCAATGTTGAAGAGGAGGACTCGAGCTCTGAATCGAGTGCAGACTCGGATGGGCTCTTTGGGATCACAGAACACACAGCCCACACTGAGGGGAAACAACCATCACTTATTACAGACATCAATAAACACAATTCAAACATGAAAAAGAGTAATAACAAAAAAACAGCTGATTGAACCCTAACTCCTAATTTCCACCGCATCTGGAACGACAGCGAAAAGGTTGTCGACACCGATCACTGCTGATCGTTTCCATTCAAGTTAATGCATCAATTTCCACCGGCTTCTTTCTGGCCCCCCTGCAGCTTTGTAGCCGATCACCAGGGTTCTATTTTTTTCCGGACACTACAGCATGCTGCATAAATTCAGCACAGATTAGCCCATGCTAGAAAGAAGTTGGGGACAGACACAAAATAAAACATCTGGCCTCTTTTTAAAATAAAACACTACGTGTTTCAGGCGGGTCGTATTTCGCACTATGCAAACGTGTGCAAAGACAAACAAGTCAAAGGTTTTCAGACTTCTTTTCACCCCGATGACACTATGGATGAGGAGACGCTGATTCTGGAAGTCCAAAATCACATAATAAACTATGACCATCTCATCCCCTATATAAGGACAGTCATAAAAAGGTTATGGCATGGGATTCCATAGCAGGAGTACGGGGAGTGGATGGTAAGTTACAAATGGGTACCAAATGTTGTCTGGACAGAGTGGATTTCCTCCTCTGGAAGGACACAATCTACTGCTTATATGGTTATGTGGCTGTCTTTATAGAGACAACTTGTTATCGTGCGATTGCATGTGAATCCACGGGTTCTTGTGCGTTCTTGCGATTACTGCTCCCCAAAATTCGCCACAAAATTCGTCTCACAAACGGATGCAGTGGTAATTGGGGGTAACCCTAATGGCACTACTTTGGCTTACTTGATTTTGATGATGTCCATGCCTGTGACTGTGAGGCTCACATGGTCTCCTGCTGCAGCCCAGTCCAGAGCCTCGTCATGCAGAGTTATTCCTGTGGGACAGTTTAGGAGGGGAGACAGGTCATTCAGCTGCCACAAGATGGCAGTGTTGATTACAGATCTACAAAAGGTCACACACCTCCAGACTCTAATTTAAATATTTACGGTGCTTTCATTATTATTTAAGTTGACCACTGGATTGATAATGTCATAACTGGGTTCAGGAGCATCTTTTCAGCTCTGTCTCTGAAGTTAGTAAATATAAAAGACCCACAGTTTCTCATCACACCAGCTTAGTGCAGCAATGCGCTTACCTTTGACCGTGCATGTTTCATTGGGAGGCATAGCCAGTATCCTGTCTCCGGTCTGAATGTACCCCGCCTCGATCTTCCCTGTTACGCAAAAACCCGAGCCCTGATCTGGGAGGAGAAAAACGCAACATCAGCAACCTCTTGAATTCAGAAATAGACAAATGAGGACTGCCCTGAGTTGAAGCAGCATGTAGTTGACGAGTGTATCATTGAGTTTTACCTTTGAACACATCTGAGACACACAGTCTGAAAGGTTTATCCACAGACCTCTGAGGGGCTTTGAAGGCATCTTTAGTGGAGAGAGAAAGAGGATTAGAAAAGAGGAAGCAAACAATAGAGAGCGGGAAGACTAGTTCACATAAACATCTGCTGGTGAATCATCTTCTCTGGTACTCCAAGAAAAACTCTTCAGTGTCCTTACTGGCACATCCTGACTGATCAGCACTTTGGTTACAGGGACACTGCTGCCCAAAGCATGTGAGCAAGACTCGAAATGACCTTTTATCTGAAAGACTTTTGCAATTTATCTATTGTTGAAGTGAGTCAGCCTATAGAGTCATTTAGCTCCAGATTTTTGATGCAAGTTTCAAACTTTCAAATTTCATTTTCTTGGGGCCTAGTTCAGTTTGATACATGTACACAATTTCACAGTGTAAAGACCCTAAGAGCCACTTTTTAAGACATCAGGGGATGACAGGATGAAACAGCATAATTTTCTTAAAGTAAAGTCCTGTGCTTTAAGAATAAAAAGAACTTTATTAATCCCTGAAGGGAAATTTAATATTTATATATTAAATATTTATATAATATTTATTCCTCACTTTCACAGATAAGGACTTAAAACTTTTGGAATAAAGTCGACATTTCTGCAATTCATTTCTACAAAATCTTCAAGAACAGCAATGGGCTCTATGCACAGCTCCACTATTTCCTGAACTTAAGGCAGCCCCCTTATTTCCTGTCTTACATGATTGGACAAACTGATTAATCCAGGTGTGACTGATCATAATGACTACTCAGACACACCTGGATTAATCTGTTAGTCCAATAATGTAAGACATAAAGGAGCTGCCTTAAATTCAGGAAGTAGTACATCGGGGCATAAAGCCCATTGTGTTTTACTGAGCTCTTTCAAGAAACTTCCCTAAGATTTGGGATGACATGCAGCATGTGCGTCCGTATTTTTGATCAAGAGATCCGAGTTTTAGTGTCAAAGGTCAAACAGCTTTAAACAGCTTAAACCCTGCCAGGGAAACATTACCGATCTGTTCCAGGAGGCTGGGACCAGAAAACCAAGAGGTCAGCTCAGACACTGAACTCCTGGTGGTAAGATTTTCTCCTGACAGGCCGCTGGTAGGGATGTAGAAGACATCTGAGTCCTGGAAAAAAAGAAAAATACTGGATCTAAAACACTAGGTATCTAAAACACTTCTTCAAACAACAGTACAGAAAAAGAGTTTGGTACTAGAGGTTGAGATGATGTCTACACAAACTCACCTTGAATCCTGCCTGCTTGAGAAAATGGCCAAGTTTGGATGTAATTTCTTTAAAGCGCTCTTGTTGCCAATTTACCTGATTTGTACACACACACAGAAAGGAAAAACACACAAACAAAACTTTAGCAAAGCTTAGGTATGAAAATCACACATCCCTGAGGCTTTCCTCTCTTCTGACAGTCCAAACTTCAGAAGTGTGAAATTTCTACAGCTGCATGAGTATGATGTTAGGAAAAATTTTACTCTGATTTTGAGCCAACTTCTCTCCAAGCATATTAAAGGATTTTTCCTATAGGCATAAACTCTATTCCAATTGTGCATGTTTGAGTTGTGCATCACAAAAACAGTGTAAAATCATTGCTGTTGTGTCAGTGATGTGGTATAGCTCTGACCTGGTCCATCTTGTTGACAGCTACAGCCAGCTGAGTGACGCCAAGTGATCGCACCAACAGGGCGTGCTCTCTGGTCTGACCACCGGACTCGAAGCCCGCCTCAAACTCTCCTCTGCTGGCGTCCACCACAAGCACAGCCACATCAGCCTTGAGAGACAACAGAACCACATGCTGTTAATGCTACTTTAATCATGCAATGTTTTTTATGTTTGCAGTTTTAAGAAGCATTTCTTCCGGTTTAAGAGATATTACAACGTAAATTACTTAATACAAATGCAATCAGACTAAGCCGGTAAGGCAAAGGAACTTCCGTGTCTGCAGTTCACATACAAGATACACAAGAACTCTGATTTCATTTCCATGAAGTAATCATTAATGTTCTTCCTTGAGCTGCGAAACTCCACTGCACTCTGTGATCAACTTGTCAGGGCTCCCCCACAAACAAGCGGTTGCTGGAGGAGAGTAGGTGAGTTGTGTTAAGTCTCTTTGCTAAAGAAACCAGGCAAAGCTAAAAAGATGTTTGATGGCTAGTACTATGGCCAGGACCCTATATGTACTGTTGATGAAGTTAGGTGCTGTTCTGAGCATTATTTGTGGCTATAGAGTGGCTTTTTGGTTGGGGTTAACACGTGGAGATGTAGACCGCTGTACATTGCTATCGTGCGGTCGTTGCTGAAGTTGGTATAACTCGAGAAGCAAGCAGTCGGCAACATTTATCTCGAGGGGTTGTCTAACTCGGTGTTAGGGTGTGTTTGACCATAACTTAAATTTACGCTGGAATATCCCTTGAACTGTCAAGCCAAAACAGGGAACATGTATGTAATTTAGAAAATAGATGTACTCATTTTTTGCTTTTGTTTTGTAACATATTCATTTGAAATAAGTTTATGAAGACTGCATTGTGTGATGTGTACTTTTTACAGTGTAGAGTTCCTGGCTGAGAAACGTCTTCTTCAGCCTTGGTGAATGTGACTGTCACATCTTCATTTGCTTACTGCAGAAATCTCTTAGTCACAACATGATTTGATAGACGTGATGACAGTCATATGGTAAAAAGAGAAATTACATTAATGGCTCAAAACAGAGACAGAGGTGCACGCCCATGACTAGAAAAACACCTTGTGATAGCAACACCCAAAACCACCAAAGTTATTTCAAATCACGTTGGCAGGTGTGGCAGGCTGAGGGTAAACGGAGGAGGGGAAGAACCTTTTTCAATCAGGCTGAGGTTTGCAGAGTCACACAGATGCTCCGTGTCACTGTCATGCTCAGCTTCAAGGTTAAAGTTGAAATGGAGCAAACTTAGAAGAATTGTGCATGAAAAGTTTAAATCTCTGTTTTGCAAAACTGATTTAGACCAGATTAAAAAACTGGTCCTGGAAAACAATTTGTGCAGCCAAAAATTTATAATAGAATAAAAGCTGCATTGACATTCAAAATGTGACTTCTGCAGAGTTTCGAGGTTAAGACACGTTGAACAAGATTTCAAACTTACAGTGGAGAGCACTTGCAAAATACAGTAGAATAGATATCACAGCAAATCATGAATATACAAAATAAGACTTTGACACTGATCCCACACAGAAATGGTTCAAAGCGTCTGAAGTCTTCAATACACCTTCAGAGACCTGCTGCCCAAGATTCAAATCTTACAACAACAGCGGTATATCTAAGCCTGGTTATCCAAATTCATGCCCAACTTGTATAATTTTTTTTCATCTTTTATTACTGACACTCCTTTTACTTTTTGAATCACAGTGGTCCTTGAACCAAACCCTGAGGCACACCCTTTTTAATGTTCTGCAAGCTGGTGATGAGACCTTCAACATGCATACACTCAGATCTACTTGACTTTTTTTTTCTCCTTTTTTTTTAAATCGAATTTTAACAAGATAAATCACTGTTTTATGAACTTGAACAGTAGCTTATTGAGGTCTCTGCTTTGTAAGCTGGAGATAATACATTCACTCTATATTTTCTGTGGGCTGCTGGAAACATCCACACACTATACCTGTGCAGCTCCTGTGATCATGTTGGGGATGAAGTCTTTATGTCCTGGTGCGTCCATTAAGGTCACCACCTTTGAGTTTGTCTCAAACTTGGTCATGCCCACATCCATTGTCACACCTCTGAAGCAAAGACAAACAAATGACGGCATTATCTGGCAGTCACTTGACCCACTTTTGAAAACAGACAGTGCTTGGAAACACGGTAAAGCTGTAACCCTGAGGATTAACGTGATAGTTTTTAAGTTTCAGTCATTTTCCGTTCGAGAGCACATCTTCTAGTGGGCGAGGCTCTCAAGTTGATGCTGTGTGCATCACGTATTTGCTTGAGGAGCTACTGATATATGTCAATATTGATCCCACCCAAATCAGTTTCTGTTTCTGGTGTATTTCGCTTCCGTTTCACTCAAACAACAACAGAGCGAAGAGCATATTTTTGAGTTAGGAGTCGAGTGAATGTTTACGCTGTTCATCAGTGAAACATCTTTGAATTATTCACTTCAAATAAACCAGTTTATCCAATTTTAGGACAATATAATGTTGGGTTGCATTTATTTCTTCTCGCAAAGTCTTAAAAATATTACTAAGTAAGCCACACAGGAGGGAGACATCTCATTGTGGCTCGATTTATGCTGTCGATGCTTAGGGGGAACAAAAGGGAATTTCCCTGTTCAAGTGTGTCTACATGTATTCATTTGTGTTTATCTCAACACTTCAAATATACCTGTCCCTCTCCTCGCCAGTTTCATCCAAGACCCAAGCATACGCAAAAGAGGCCTTTCCAGCCTTCTTGGATTCCTGCTCATACTTGTGCATGGTGCGCTTGTTGACGTTGCCCAGCAGATACAGCAGGTGGCCCATCAGTGTGCTTTTACCAGCATCCACGTGACCTGCAGAGAAGAATAATGCAATATAATCACCCTGAGGAGATGGGGAAGTAAAGAGAAAGAAGAAGAAAGAGAAAAGAGGCTCAGAGGGCGTGGAGGGCTTTAAGAAACAAGGAGATACGAGGGGAGATAGAAAGGGAGGAAGAGTGTAGAAAGGGTGATAAGGAAGGTACAGAGGAGAGAGGAGATAAGGCGTAACACAGGAAAGCCACAGACTGGGGCAGGAAAGAAACAGAGTTGCTCAAGAAGAGGGAGGAGGGCAGAAATGGGAACAAGGATGGAGGGTGAAGGGGGGAGGAAGAAGAAGACCGTGGTAAAAACGAAAGGTTTCACAGACTATGGGAAATGAGAATCAGGTTCACCTCTGAAACTACCGAGTCACTTTTTCTGGTGTAACCGAGACTGAGAAAATATGATTGAGCAACTTTTCTGGTCGGATGTTTGACTCATTGACTCTCGTCAAACCTCGGTTAAGTGCATGAAACAGGCCTTTAGGATTTGAGTAAATGTGCAGAGTGTAGCACTGAGACGAATTTAGCAGAACAGGAACACAAAATTTATAAGCAGGTTTGAAATCTGTGTATAATGACTTGACAGTATTGAAACACTTTCTTGAGCTTTGATGGGTTTTTTTAAGGGTGATTTCACTAAATCTCACCTATGACCACCAGATTCAGCAGAGGTTTGCCGCCCTGCCTCTTCTCCAGCTCAGCCTTCACATTAATCGACTGTCTGGCCTTCCCAGATGAGCGGCCTGGGGTCGGGACCGTGGAGGGCTCGTCTCCATTTGAGCCTTTGGATGGAGTCTCAGGACGTTTTGGCGTGGCCTCTGAGGTCACAGGCGTGTCGTCTGGGCTGCCACGTCGACGTGCAGAGGGGCTGGCACCATTCTCACCCGTACTGAGAAGAAAATATGAAACACAACTTTTCCCTTCAGCCAGCGTGCAGTTTTTAATATCTGGTTATGAATGTATGATTGTGTGCAGACAGGTACCTGGGAACATCGAAGCCCATCGTCTGCTTCTTTCCAGAGACAGTCATCCGAGCCACTTTGGGGACCACTTCAGAGTCCACTTTATTGTGAGATGAGTCTCTGTTTTTAGCTAAAAGGAAACAGAGGAACAAATCTGGTCACAATTTTTCACAGAAACAGACAGGCTTCACAACAGATGATGACTCAGTTTTTTCTACTCTAAAGGAGCAGAGAAAAGGCCTTCGATAAACTTTTCTATGAACACAACAATAGTAAGACTTGACAGTTTTCTGCCACTGGATTGTAGGGTTAACTGGACCAGTATGACTGGCAGTAGAGCAGAGTTGGAGGTCTTAACTCTACACGATCACAAGTTATTCTTTCATGATGACCAAGAACAAACATCAGAGTCTCATTGGATGAGTAGTCAAAGACGGAAATTGATTCACACGTTTCATTTCCACTTTTTTTTAGCGTGTTTTAATTATTTGTACATGTGTGCACAAAAAATATCATTCTGTCTTTAAAACATGCCTTACGCCATGCCTTATGCCAATACGTCTTACCTGAATATACTTATTTTAATCCTTTGAAATAATCTAATTTGTTTGATTTCCTGCCTTTGCTTATGCTTTTAAGATAAGGTAGTAGTGTATTAATACCAAGAGGGGAAATTCAGTTGCTGCAGAAACACAGACATAGTTAGTAAGTAAGACTACAGCAAGAGTAAGAGAGGAGAAATAATGGAATAAAAAAATAATGCAGAAAACTAAAATATAGTAAATCATTGAAAATAAGTTATATATACAGCTGCTGATTAAAATGAAAGCTGTGAGATAAAGTGACGCGGGATGATGATAAATACATAAAACACCCCAGAGTAATGTAAAACTCTAATATAATGTATAAGATAGAAAATGAATCGATGTGCACAGTTTATGGTTTAGTTTTAATGTGTTGTCTTGTTAAACACTTTATATCTTTATTTTAAAAAGTGCTCTGATCAATGAATTCAGCAAACTTTCATCACTACAGGTTATGCAACATTATGACCATCTGCTTTGGACTGAGTAGGTTTTGCAGCCAAAACAGACTCCACTGGACCTCTGAAGGTGTGCTGCTGTTATATCTGACACCAGGACAGAGCAGCAGGTTCTTTTCTTCTTCTAAATTATGAGGTGGTTTTGAGATTTTGGAAATCAACCCATTGAATTCATCATGCATATAAAAAGGGTGCTGTGTTCTGACTCTTCTCTTTCAGAACCAGCTTGAACATCTTTTTAGACATTTGAGGTACAGGAGCTCTTCTACTGGACCAGACCACAAGGGCCAGACTTCACTCCCCATGCACATCATTGAGTGAGCCTTAGCCACTGATAACACCATCACTCGTTCAAAGATTTTTCATCTTGGACCACTCAGGAGCCGCAGGTTTGGAGATGTTCTGACCAAGTAGTCCAGCTGTCATAACTATACTCTCGTAACAGTTGCTCATTTGTTTCTATTTGCCTATTTATTTCTGTTTTTACATCAGCACTGGGGTAATTAATGTTACAGACTTTACTTGCCAGAGGTCGCTAATTGAATGTGTACTCACTTTACTTTTTTTGTTTACGTAACTTTTTAGAAGGAATTAGTCGTAAAAATCTAAAATTATTCCAACAAAGTTTAAGTTAATGAGCTCTGACTTGCATTAAAAGTTCACACTCTTAACTGTAAGCATGTGATGCAATAAGTTAACCCTTTCTTTATCTGACAGGTAGTTTATTTTACCAGTCAAGAAACTTGTTGAGGTCATTGCACCGTCATCCCAGTCCCGAATGGCTACCAGTTCCAGTCATTTCAACCTGTGACTGATTCATTTAGACTGGGCTGCACAACCCAGCCTGCTGCACCCTGTGCATCTGTGTGCACCGTGTGTAGCGGTGACATCCTGGTTAAGAGAGGGTTAATTTCAGAAGTGGCCGTTGCCTCCCGTCTCCACACAAATAGAGCAGTGTGATGCAGCATTTCGCAGAATGAATCTTTTGAAAAAGTGTCTCCTCAGCAGAGAGGAAGGCGGGAGATTCACAGACACAGAACTGATTTTGATGCACTTGTGAGATTTCCTTAAACATTTTGTTTTGGTACCAGGAAAAAAAACACGTTTAGTGCACCTTTTAATTTCAATTTCCCTGTTAAGAAAAAACTTTTAAAAAATGTCTCTGTTTGTCACTCAAGACTGCAGATTTGTTTCTCATCATGCATTTGATCAATGAGAGCAGTCTTTTTTTTTATCTCACACATTTTATTCATCATTAAAAATACCCTAAAGGAAAAAGGCAGAAAGTTGCGTGTGATTCAACAGAATTATTAATGAACTTTCTCTGACCAGACTTTCTCTGTATGACTGGTTCTGCCTTGGAGAAAAAGTCCCTCTCATTCTGAAACACTGATACACAGGCGAGGCATCACATACACTTGTCTCTTCTCTTATCATTTAGTCTGAATACTGGCTTCAATGGTGCTTATTCTCACACTTGACTGCTCATAAGTTGGGAGGATCTGACTTTTTCAAAAGATCTGCAGCTTTTAAAAATGAAAATCTGCAGATGAGACAGAAAGGGGATAGTGAAATGTAATTAAGCTCAGAAAGTTCAAAAAATACTCTGTTTCAAACCTGTGGTGAACAGATGCATGCAAAACAAAAAATGAAGGCCTTGAATGCAACACTTTTCGCTGAAATCTGCAAAAAAAAAGTTTGCATCAGAAAGAAACATGCGATGGAAAAACTCTCAAGGGGGATTTTTGGTCCTTCCTGCAGCTGAGGGGTTTTCTTGTCCCTACAACAGAGATGTTTAAGTTTCAACCACCTGTGTCAGGCAAGAGATGCTAGCCAGTTCACAAAACACTTCAGAGGGACATCAGCTGTGATAGTAAGATCAGATTAACTACAGTAAGGTGAATCACAATAAACCACAAAAAGCTACTACCCATCGTGCTGCTATTACGCACCTGAAGGGTTTCTATCTCAGATCCTTGCCTTTATTTTTTAACCTGAGGTGAAACAGACAGGGACACCCAGTCAAACAACCCCAAGCTCTCATGCATGGAAAAACCCTTTTTGATCTACCGGACATGCTGCTTTCTCAAAAGACTGTCACAACTCAACAAACAACTGACTTTTCCAACACTTTTTTTCTCTCCAGCTTGCCTCAGGGCAGCTTTAACTGGAGGGCCGCCTATGCAGACTAATCATGTTCTGGGGCTAGGAGCAGGATCTCCTCACACTGTTTGGACTGGCAAGTAAACAGTTGGCGTCCTCCCATCCAGGATTTCTCAAGTAAAGGGGACCCTTACGAGTGACTAAGAGTGAGTGAGTCATCCGTACACCTTGGCCTGAGGGCTCAACTGAGCACAGGATGAGAGGAGTCCGCCCAGGATATGCAAATATCAACCCCCCTTCAAGCACACACACGCACACGCATGCACGCACACACACACAACCACACACACACACACACACACACACACACACACACACACACACACACACACACACACACACACACACAGGTAGGCAAAAAGAAAATAACAAGAGCTTCAGGTGGATGAGCCGGTAATGGGGATGCTGGGATGGAGATAAATGTAGCCGGATATGATGACTTCATCTTTGAGTTGATACATGAGCTGTTTGATCTGTTTATACTCTACATGACTCTGCCCAACACATGGCGGCACATCCCTTCAGATCGGTTTGACTCCTTTTAGAAAACTGGTTCCAAAATGAGAAAAAATAAGAACAAACTAATCAAATATTTGACAAACTGCTTTGAAGCCTTAAAGGGTTTAAAAAAGGGGGGAATTTTGTGAAAAGCAGTGATGGTGATGAGACTCCTTACCACTGGGGGTCGCCAAAGGCTGTCAAAGACTATCACGCTTGGCTTCATTCAAATCCACTTTTAAAGGATCTGCTGCTGGGTAACAATAGGGCAAAACAAGTCAACAGATCCAGGTACTGTTCCGAAGTTTAGACCAAACCTTTTTCTTTTGGCTCTGTCATCTATAGATAGTCACAGGGGACAAAATACATGAGTGAGATAGGCCATTTCAGACTAATTAAACTATTTCCACAAATATGTTAAAAAATCAGAATAACATGTTTGCACTCTTACTACTTGCTCTTATCACCCTCATCCCAGTGTTTCTGCCTCACTACAAGGTTGCATAGTAACCTCAGAGTTACGGCTAAGCAGATGCAGCTAACCCTCTAATCTCACTTCATGGTATCCTTCTGTTGTATTGGGACGCATCGAATTGTCTTTATGTTGTGTCTGATGAGTGAATACATGAATGAACAGGTTCGTCTGTCAAAATTCATTCATGTGTGAATGAAGAGATGACTGAAAGTTCACCTAAAGGAAACGAGAGCTGAAGGAAAATTTCCCACCTGACCCTTTCAGGGTGAGTCACAATCACACAAACTCAGTACCACCACTCACCATTTCAGACAACAAAAACGCCTCATCTCCTGCTCCCACCTACTCTGCAGACAATCCGCCATGACTCAAAGAAACCACCTGAGGAAGTCTCACCTGACTCTCATCTGACAGATTTCTGAACAGCGTACTCACCTGTACTGTCAACACAAATTTGGATTTCCATTGTTTGACTATATATCTAAACAAATAAGTTAACCTATTTTAAGGCATTCCAGTTTTCCATTCAGCGCTCTCCTGATAAACTAGGGCTAAGTTCAAAAGGTTCAAATGCTAGCTTCATTGGCAGATCAAGCTAGATTTAGTTCTGGTAAATATGAGGCTTGCACTAAACTTGCTACCACAAAAAGACATGACATGCTAGTCAAAGTCATATAAAAGAAAACATGAAGTTCTCAAATAGCAGCTTCTGCAGTTTCATTAGTAAGTTATTGCTCAGTAGATGTTTATCAAAAACAGTGCAACAGATCTGGGCAGCAGATAGGCAGACACCTTAAGCGAGCTGTCTAAACTTAAACTCAATTATTGAGTCTAATGGGGATTTTTCCACTGAAAGACATGACAGAGAAAGAAAGGATGCAGCAGGTGAAATACTCTGCAAGATGCAAATGACAAATTAACTCTGGAGTTAAAAGAAGCGGTGCATAGTTTGGAAACTCAGAACAACTTAATCTACCATCTAACTGATGTGGGGCAGACTTTCATTGATATTATCAAAAAAACTTGTAAACATCACATCCCTGATTTGTGGTTGAAGTGCGTCATGCTTAACGCAAGTTAAGCAATGTGTTGACGTTTGAAAAAATGTGAATATGTCTAAACTGTTCTGGGAACTGCATGCTGCTCATTGTCACGATCACCGTTCTTATTCTTCTGGAATGAAACTTTCAGTCAATACAAAAATAAAAAATAAAAAGCTATGAATCTGAACGTCACCCTCACGCTTTAAGTGCATTGCTTTGTCTTTAAGCATACTGTGCTAATTACTACTGTTACCATTACTTACCATGACTCATTATAAAGTTTGTTACTCAGAATGAGAGTTGAGGCAGTATAGTCAAGTTTTGATCAGTATAAGCTCTGAAAGATACCAATCATAGCCTCCGATAGGTGCGAAAAAGTAAATGAATATGAACTTACTCATTGATCCAGTGATGAACTTTGAACCTCACTCATACAAATACACTAACTTTCTCTCTTTAAAGACATAGGCCTACTGTGTTCTCTTCTCCAAATATTAAAATGAAGAGATATCCAGCCAATATGAGATCATGGTCCAAAGAATCAATATATTGCCTTAACCCTAAGAACTGATCATCTTTGGCTCCAGTGAGGCCCAGGAGGCAACTCTCAGAGAGTTGGACCCTCGTTTACCTTTTTTAAAACCAACAGTTTTAAATCTTGGTGTAGAAGTCGACAATGATTTTAAATTGGATCAACAAATCAACTCTGTTGTTAAATCCAGCTTTTATCATCTGAGGCTTTTATCCAAGTTTAAATCGGTTTTATCTTTTCATAATTTTGAGCGAGTAATCCAGGCTTTTATTTCTCTACATGGTTGGACTTCTGTAATGCTCTTTACGTTGGTGTTAGTCAGGCTTCCCTCACACACGTACAGTTAATCCAAAATTGTGGAATGAATTGTCACTCGAGATCAAAACATCCCCCACCCTCCCTACTTTTAAGTCACGTCTTAAAACTCTTTTTTTTTTTCCTTGGCTTTTAGTTCAGCATGAGAGTTGTGTGATCACTGTTCTTTTAAGTCTTTTATGGTCTTTTATATCGCTTTCATTTCATTTATGTTTTTGTGTTTATTTCATTTATTTTATTTTTTTTTAATGGTATTTTACCTGCTTTTATGTCTTTTCTTCTGATGTTTTAACTTTTTAATTTTACTGTGCAGCACTTCGGTGAAGGTTAATGTTTTTAAAATGTGCTATATAAATAAAATTGGATTAGATATGCTTTTGACCTTTATTTTTGCCCTTAGTTACACACTATAAACCCATAAACTGCTTGATTCTAGTAAACACAGTAGTAAAAATGTCCCAGTTACTTCAAGTTACTTTGCAAAACCTTTATTAAATAATTTTCCGGTTATTCGATTACAGCTTTTGCACAAGGACAAAAAAAAGAGATATTGAACAGGAGTAGATCTAAAGCCACAACAACTATCATAAACTGCTCCATCACTGCTTCATGGTGACTTTCTAGCATTCTTTGAATTGAGATGCAACTTTTTCCATGAAGAGTCACTCTAAACCCGCAAAAAACAAGAAACATGTTGCAGAAATAAAACCAAAATGCATCTGCTCTCTTTCTTTATGACCACTTTTTGTGAGTTAGATGGTATTTTCCAGTTGGCACCACATCACAACTTAACTGAATGTTTGCAGCATCTACACCCTGCAGAGCTGCAGAGCTTGAAGAGACACTGAATGATTTGATCTGTCAAAGCTTGTGACAAAGCTGTGAAAAGCTGAGAGACACGATTAGATTTTTTCCTACGTAGGTGGTGTAAAAGAGAGACACACGCAGAGTAAGATGATCGGCTGCTGTGTTTGTGTGTATGTGTATGTGCTTGGGGTGACATTTTCCCCAAGAGTGTGGCTTCCTGCTTAAACCCACACTCTGGCTCGCCTTTAAGTGAGAAAAACAGGACAGAACTGTTGCTGGACAGACCCACGGGTTAATTGCGCTTACTCATTTGTAGATTTTCACATATTAAAATGACTTAGAACCAAACCTGCTCTACCAACATAAAAACCAGATCTCACTATCCTAAATTATGTCCAAACATCATAATGCTCCCAGGAGAACATGTGGGCTGAGAAACCTGTTTGACTTCTAATGTTTGACTTGTCATTATTACCACAGTCTGCCCTTTATTGTGTATCACGCCCCTCAGGCTCACCAGTCTATGTTTGACACCCTGAGGGTCCACTTCACTCAACTCTCTGCACCTGTATAAAGTTTACACACATTAAGCCCAAGCCCTTCGCTCAAAGAGTGTTCTCACAGTAAAGACAACAATGAAGCTGTGAAAGAAAATGACTCAACACTGAGGAGAGTTTGACATCAGCCCCTATCAACTCCTCCCATGTAATAACCACAATACACACCAGCATCCTGACGACAATACTCAGAATAATACCGGTTTTGGGGTTCAGTCGTAGCCTCTCCATGTCTAAGCCTTAGTGTTAAACTTTCATTTCTTTGGGAGCGAGACTCTCCATTCAAACCAATACTGATGACTCACACTTAGATGTGAAATATCGTAAGAGGAGGCTAACCTAAAAAAAAACTAAACAAAAAAAAAACCCGCTCTGCACCAGATACATGATGCAGAGCGTTTTCATATCTCAGTGGACACCTATCAAATCACCAGTTTTGCTAAAACTCTTCACTTCCAACAGACATACAACATCTCAGTCATGCTAAACCTGTATTTTATACCTTAAGAGGAAAATAAAGTTGTATTAATAGTCCGTGTTGAATAAGTTCAGTTTGAAAAAAAAAAAAAAAAAGATAGAATCTTATACTATCAACACACAAAAGCACACACACAAAGACACACCCAGACACAGGTGCCTTTAGAGTACATAAACTTAGTCATCTTTATTTCAAAATTGACAAATTAAACTTTGGCGGAGTGTGAAGACACACCCAGCATAAATCAAACCCATTTGTAAATCCTCATATTAAAAGCTTGTATGATTCAGGAGAGTGCTCTTGATCCTCAGTGCTTGTTAAATCCAGTCATTTCTGCATTATTCAACTTTAAAACCATTCATTTTTTGCATTCTCGCACGTGTGTGTATGTGTGTATGTGTGTTTGTGTATGTGTATGTGTGTGTGATAGTGTTTGCACACGCTCACTCCCTCATGGGAAAATCTCCAGGTGTCCTCCAAACCAAAATGTCTACCCCCTGATCTCAAACCCAGCAGCAGCAGAGTAAACCAGCACAATGGTTAACTGATCCATATTCCAATCGCTGCAGCACACCTGCAGACTGAATCAACCTCCTTTTCTCTTTTAAAGGTTCATGCTGCTTCAAAACTAGAAAAGAGGCCATGCAAAATAGAGAGAGAGACTTTCTTTGCCATCATTGTCTCTGCCTTAAGTTGAACTACTTACATTTCTATACAAATAATGTTGATAAAAAGACCACTAGCTATCTATGCATACAAAAATAGGAATTTAAAGTCAGAAAACAAAGCTCTAAAATGTTTTAAAATATTAAAAGGTCATTGAAATTCAACTTAGCTGCAATAGATTTTAAGCTGCCGAGCTGACTGAGGAGTTTGATCCAGTTTGACTTCGATATGATTGTTCTATGAGTATAAGTGATCTCAGGCTTGATCTCTAGTCTCTACAAAAGACAAAATGCTCTTTAATACTGTTTCTTGTAGTTTTTAAGCAAAGCAGGAGAGGTTGTTGGTCCCAAAAGGTCCTTGACTCCAGAGGAGCAGTTAAAAAAAAAAAAGTTCCAGAAGCTGCTGACCCTGAGAGCTGCATTTCAATCACTTAGGTTCATTTCTTGGAGTAAAAGCTGAAATGACCCAAGGTTCTTCAACCGGGAGGCGATTTAGCACCAGCGTTGATAAGTGAGTCAGGATCTACCGAGTGAAAGCTTTTCGCTGGTTTGCGCGGACAACATCATCAGGAGAAGGTGTATCGAAGCCAAATGGTACAATTGGTGAGAGCGGATTTTGCTGCTCTTTGAATTTGTCGTCAAATTTCCAGAGGAAGGCCTGATAACCACTTCCTGTCCTCTGACCTTTAATTTTTCCCCTCAACACATTCCTCCTCCTCTTTTGCTGTCTGCAGCTCTGAATTGACAAGGTAATCGCGAAAACTGATGGCTGAGCAAAAACAGAGGCAACTGGGGTTAGGGAGGACGGTGAAGGGAGGTCGTGGTCGAAAAGACGGGGGCTCCCTGCGTCTGACTGGGCCATGAGCGTGCTCAAATCGATAACCTGCTTCGGCTTAGATAGCTTGGAGCTTTGGTGGTGTGGTCTGTGGTCGAGTTGATGCTCTGTCCCACTCTCTGTAGTACTCTCTGCTGACACACCAGCCTTCTCTGGTTTTGCTGGTAAGAGGAGAGAGGTGAGGGAGTAATGTGACCCATTTGAGGTGGTTGAGGTTTTGCCTTTGTGTGCAGATGCCAAATGCGACAAAGACAGCAGCTCAGACGTGGCAGGTGGCTGCTGCAGTGCTGAAGGCTCAGTGCTGGTTTGATGCTGCAGGGCTAGATGAGACAATGAGACAGTCCCACCTAGGCATGCAGGGGTGATTTTGGCTGGTGCAGCAAAGGGTTTTCCTGGCTGTTCAGTGTGTTGTGATTGCGATTGGCTGCTTGTGTTCCTGTTTTGGTGCTGTGAAGCGAGCGCGGACAGTGACATAGTCGGTGCTGGTGTAGCCACGGAGCTGTTTCGGAGACCTGGGAGGGAGTTTAATGCAGTTGCTGGACTGCGGTTTGAATGCTCCTGGATCAGATCAGCCAGCGACAGGCCCCCCTTAGGATCTGCTTTGACTCCAGTCGTAACTCCTGCTGCATGCTGATTGCTCTGGATGACAGAACTGAGACTCCCAAATCCAGGAGGAGCAGCCAAAGAGGAGCTTGCGGTCGTTAACTTGGGGTTGTTTAAAGACAGACTACTGAGTGAAACCGAAAGAAGGGAGGGAGCCGAGCTCTGTGATACAGCAGGTATGTTTAAAGACCCAAATGTGCCGAATGACAAACTATTCTGATTGGGTGAACTGGGTCCCATGTTAAGAGCGCCTAACGAAGGAGCACCAAAACCTCTCCCTGTATCAGCTCCACTCTTCTGCACATGCTCAGACATGAGCTGTGACAGACTGATACCACTGCTGACACCTGGACCAGTGCTGTGACTGGTTGAGTTTTCGTTTCCAGAGTTTCCAACCATGGGGTCAGCATTATGTTGAGATAAGAGGTCACGTAAGTCTAGCCCGCTATCTTGCACAACTGGCTGTGTGTGTTCGCACCCTTTAGTCTGGGTTTTATGTGTCTGGGGTGTCATGTGTGTGTGAGAGGCAGACAAGAAGGCTCCTTACCTTACGAAAGCCAATTGCAGATGTCGAAGAGGAGAGGCAGGAGGACCACCGGCGAAAGACAGGCGAATTATACAGTGAATAAAAGGGACAAGAACAGAGAGAAGGCATTTTGTTAAACATTTTCACAGCTTCATACTATCTGGATAAAATCAACATAACATCACTAACAGTCTTCATAAACATTAAATCACTGAGGTTTTTGTTCTCTGAATTTCTTGTGCATTAAAGGGATATTCCAGCATAAATTTAAGTTATGGTCAAACACACCATAACACCAAGTTAGACACCCCCTCGAGAGATGAATGTTACCGAATGCTTGCCTCCTTAGTTATACTAACTTCAGTAAAAACCACACACAGCGGTCTGCGTCTCCACGTGCAAACCTCAACCAAAAAGCCCCTCTATAGCCACAAATAATGCTCAGAACAGCACCTAACTTCATCAACAGTACATTTGCATTTCTATGAATTATTAATCATAAATTTTCCGCTGCTCTCGCTGATCGACTCGTGAGGGCTCCCCCCCACAAACAAGCGGCTGCTGGAGGAGAGTGGGTGAGTTGTGTTTAGTCTCTTTGCTAAAGAAATTAGGCAAAGCTAAGAAGATGTTTGATGGCTAGTGCTGTGGCTGGGACCCTATATGTACTGTTGATGAAGTTTAGGTGCTGTTCTGTGCATTATTTGTGGTTATAGAGTGGCTCTTTGTTTGGGGTTTACGAGTGGAGAGGTAGAACGCTGTTTATTTCTATCATGTGGTCGTTGCTTAAGTTGGTATAACTAGAGAAGCAAGCAGTCGGCAACATTCATCTCTAGAGGGGGTGTCTAACTTGGTGTTACAGTGTGTTTGACCATAACTTAAATGTACACTGGAATATCCCTTTAACTACAGCTGTTCAAACAACCACAGCCTTACAAAGTATTATGTGCAATCAATACACCACTCTCTACTATCAACTGATTCAAAAAAAATACAGGACTTATTCTCACACAAAGCTTAAATCCAGCAGTCCAAACTTAAGAAACTTAGGATGATAACAATTCATCAAATATCTAGAGAGTTTAAAATGCACTCAAACACAACTTTTTAATCAGGGGTACACAACATGTGCTTTTTACTGCACTCAGCTCATCAGGGTGGTGTTTGATATTTCAAGCATGTTTCAATGTAAACCATCTGGCTAAAGGTGTTTCAATTCAGAGTTTTGCTGCAGCAATTCCACCTTAATTCGTTTGAGCCTCGCCCCATAAACCCATATGTCAACAGAGATTAATTTCGTGAGCCTGCACCTCATGTTGATATTGAAAGCGTTATACAATGTGAACACCTCTATATAAAACACTGTCAGTAAGAATCACTGTGTTGCTGTGGAAGATCTATGATTTAGGGAGGAAATGCATTTGATGTTGGCTCTGTTATAGGAGAAGTCTGTTTCTTACCAGCAACCACAACTTCATTACAATCATTTTCAATGATCAATCACCAGGAATACAGAGCAGTTCACACAATGTCCTTTAAAATACTGTCACTATTTTCACTCTTTTACAGGAAGAATATGAGTTAGCATAAAACAAAATGCTAAAATGCAGATTCTTGGTCTTGTAATTACCCATTAGATTATTCAATGGCCTTTATGTTGCTTTGAGATATTATATATTTTAAGCACTTTCTATCTTTTTCTCAGACTGATCCATTTATACTTCACTGCACTGATCCTTTTAAGGTTCTTTAGAGGTCAACTTCTATGACAGTCTATTTAATGCCAGTGTTCACTTTTTTTTACTTCATATTTAGGTTTGTACAATTTATTGCCTATATATCAGTGTGACAGTTGTTTGCAGTTTTTACAAGCTGCTCCATGCAAATTGCCCCTAAAGACATTAATAAAGCTGTTTGAAGTAAATACATACAGAGCTTCATGTCATCTTTGACCGTTGTATTTGTCTATGTAAAACCATATAAAAACCAGGTGAGTTTTATTCTTTCAAGTGAAAACAACTCCATCAACAGCCAAAGGACAAGAAAAAACACAAATGAAAATGTGGATAAATTGTGTATATCCACATTTGACCTGCTCCAGCGTACCTTTTTCAGCAACCGCCTCTTTTTTGACCCTCTGTGGAAGCGGCGCTTTCTCCTGGATCACTCTTGGTACTGAAGTCACATCTTCACCCGTACTCCTGGTGACTGGGGCTGTCTTCGTGTCTTCAGACAAGACTGCATCCAGTGCCCTTTGTGGGTCAAATCCACATCTTATGGCTGCCTGGGTCAAGACTGAGTCTGGCACAGCGTCTCCCAGTACGGTGCGCATATGGTCCAGACAGGAGTATAGCTTGGCTACAGAGAACACATGTTTCAACATGATTTATACTTACACTTATCAATATCATGTGCTTCTTATAAGGAGGTACATTTGCTTTTTATGACCAACACAGACAGAAAGAAGGGTCAGGGACAGAGATCACACCTAATACCTTTGTTTCCAACCTGCTGACTTTTGGCATTACGTTTTAACTCCACTGCACACTGACAATATTCTAATGTTATCATGTTCTAAACAAGAACAACACAAAATACAGACAGAGCACACTCTCTAAATATGAGCCCACCACAATTTATCTCTTATGCATTATTAACGATAATTCAGAGAGAATATTATATTTAGGGAAAATCATAAGAAAACTCCTGTTGATTTTGAATATTAATTCTACAAACCTTTACCAGCACCATATGCCGGTTGGACATCCACAATAGCAAAACTAACCAGTTTTGGGTGTTAAGGAGTTCATTCTAAGATGTTGTGATATGAATATTGATGAGTATTATTATGAGTATTACATGGACTTAGCATTGTGATAACTCTGGTGTGATAAGGAAGATAATTAGAAGTATAACCAAGATCTATAAAAGACAGAAAATGTGCACATTTCAAGTATTTTGTTGTTTATTTTCAGCATGTTTTCAAGTACTACTCCAATGAAAGGGAAAGGATCTCAATTTATTACCTATTCTATGACATGTACATTTGTTGGATTACCTTGATCGAGGGGGTCGAGGTTGTGGCTGATGGTTGGGGACATGGGGATATCCTCATCCTCATATTCTTCCTCCTCCAGAGGTTCTTCTTTTGGTGCATGTCTCTCTTGACGTGAGTAGATGAACTGATTTGCTGTGGTCACCAAAAACACCTTCAATGACCAGCTGATAAACTTACAGAAGTTCCATTCAATCACATCCTTATATTATCCAGCAATTACTTAAAAGAAGAGTTGAATTAAAAACAAACAAATGAATGAAAGTGACTTCTAGCAGATGAATAATGCTGATTTTGCCTTTACTGATACCAACCTGTTGCTGGTGATATACAGCAGTCATCCTCCACAGACTGGCCATACATGTCATCATCGTCAAAATCTGGAAAAAAAAAAGATTTAAAAGAGCAGTTTATATCTTAGTTTCCTTAGTTCCCTTGTAACAAAAACGCGTTACAAATGCATGTTTAGCAAAGGGAAACACTCCTTTGTTACAAGTATCAGTTTGCCATGTCAGCAATTACACTGTAAGCATGACATTGGAGCTCTGTCGTAAAAATAGCAAATTAATATGCTGAATAAATCAATATGTAAAGGACTTGTCGCTTTAGCATGTCTTATACTTGATATAAGATAAAACATATCATATGGTGTGGTGTTTTAACCGGCTAGCCAAGTAGCTGGGGTTACCAGAGTAAACATAAACATTAGCAAGTTGCTGAAACAAAACAAGCATTATCGTAATCATCACTCTGGCCTTAAAAGTTTTGGTTCATAAAAATCTATTTGTACTGCATTGAAACTGATCCTGTGCCAGGTGCAAAGTGACACGACATCAGTCTTATCTTGGCAGAGATAAATGCTATCGTTAGCTAGTTCAAAAACACAGGTTGTTAGCTTAGCGGCTAGCGTGTTTAGCGGGCCCTCACGTTAAACCCGGTAACAACGGTTCAAAAGTGACAATGAGGTACCTTCGTCGTAGTTGTAACCTCGAACATTTCTATGCCGAGACATTTTTGCTAATTAGTGTCTCCTCGGCCCCAACGTCAGTGTTTTTCGGCTCCCAGACTGTTTTGACATGTGTCTCACTGCCCGGCTGCCATTGCTGCTGCTGCTGTGTGTGTGTGTGTGTGTGTGTGTGTGTGTGTGTGTGTGTGTGTGTGTGTGTGTGTGTTGGCAGGTCGAGGATGAGCCTGCAAACATGAAAATAACAACAAAATATAAACTTTAAACGTATTAATATGCTATTCATACGTTTTTGCCGTATTTTCCAGGGTGTATTTTTAAATTAAAAAAATGAAACATTTCTTATTTTCTGACGTAACTTCCGGTTACATTTAGCTCCAGCAGCGCTAAGTCATTTCTCCCATGATACAATGTGCACTCAACCAGAAACTAAAACCCAAGCTTTTGGAGGTGACGTTAATTTGACCCCCAACAAAGGACGAATGGTTTGACAAAGTGGAAGAAAAATACATTATTGAAAGACTTACACAATATTTAAGATTGCATCAATAAAATAGAAATTAGACAGTTGTTGATTAAACAACACACATAAAAGGAATTCATTTTGTGTGTACTTTTATTTTCTTTTGAAAATCATCAAAACCTTTGTTTCTAGGGCACATTATTAGAAATGTGCACCTAATTTAATATCAAGAAAGTATCACAGTGAAGTGAACTCCTCATTAATTTTTGTTATTTTTAAGGGGATAGCTCTGACAAAGTATAAGGGCCACCTTATCAGATAAAATTAGATTTTGAGAATCAAGTTATAATGTTGTGAGAGCACAGTTGTTGTATTGCAAGAAGTTTATGTTTTGAGAATGAAGTTATTCTGCTGCAAGAATAAAGTTATGTTACAAGACTAAAGTAGGTTGTCATGAAGATAAAGTTGTGGACCTAAGTCACAAGAATATGTTTCAAGAATATTAGTCATTATGCTGCCTTCCCCTTAAGGCATGGTGTGAAGGGTTTCTAGTGGCGCTGCCCTCTATGCAACCAAGACTCCTGTGCTGCTACTTTTTTCTGCATCTTTTGTTGTCTATTGTGGCTGCATTTAAGCAGCTGCAGCACTTGGTTGCACTGTCTTGTATCATTTCAGGACTGTAGTTGGTCTGATCTGAAAATATATTCAACCTAGTTATTAGGTGAGTCAAGTTATAGTGTTGTGAGAAAACTTGTAACTATTTTAAGGAGAGAGTGATGTCCATTTAGACAATAATCAGCGTACAGTATATGTTACAGCTGCTGTGGAGAGGGATGCAGGATGAGCAGCCAGTCTTCTGCTAAAATATAAGAAGGATAGTGCTTTCTTAAGAGCTTTACTATGGACAGTGGAAGCCACATTGGAAATTATGGCTCAACAAAACTTTCAGTTATTTTAGCAAGAAGAAAAAGGTGTCGTTGACGTGGGCTTCCTCTCAGACAGCCTCAGTTTACCTGCCTGCCAATCAAGACAAATGTTCCTTTAATTATACCAAATTTGTAGCATTAACATCAGCAAACTTAATGAGTTATTAAAAAAATTATTCAGACCAAAATCTTTTTGAACCAGACTGTAAACATTTTTATTTTACTGTAAGGAGCTGCACTGGCTTCACTTTTCAAGATTGGAGGTTGCTACTTTTTCAACCATCCTATTAATAAAATGATGGTGGCCTTTGAGGTCAACAAGCTCCATTTCATATAAAATCCTCCATTTGTTAAATTTCCACCATCAAAAACACTTAGATATAAATTATACCATTTTTCACACAACCAATCACTAAAAATAAAAAATAAGTATGCTACAAGTTTGTTTATTCTGTGCTGTGATAAAAATCATAGCAGTGAAAGATAGCAGCTTTTGTGAGAGGGGCCTGGTCCTGTTTAGACTTAAAAGGTTTTTAAGTTACCAAAAACAAATGTATTCAGGTAATTAAAACATACTCATGGATATAACTCTGCATTTTTTACGATGTCTGTTCTGCTTAATGCTGCTAATTCCTTCAAACTGCACCTTCAATGTCAGTCTATGAATGTGAAAAAGGAGCCAAAACATCGGAACACCAAATTAAAGTAAAGGAGAACATAAGACATGCATTTCAACAACCTAAGAGAGGCTGGCTGCACAAAGTAAATGTCAAACTTTTGATAGCTCCTCTGCAGTCTCACACATATTCAAAGATTATGCCCTTTGGTAACAGGCCAACCAATTCAAACCCACATTTGACACCTTGAACAAAACAAACGCACCCAAACAGTGACATCATATTTTCCTGCTATCTTTGCACTCAAAAAAACCTACAGCCCGTCTACCACAAAAGGCACAGAAATATAGTATTAATAGCTCTGTGTAAGCTTGCGTTTGCGCATTTAGAAGCACACACATATTTGTACAGATGTATGTATGTGTGGTTTTTGATTCATGAGGTTGTCCTGATCTCATCTTCAGTGGCCTCTGTGCAGATAAAGGAGAAGATGATGATGAAAATGTCACACAATAATCTGATACCAGTGATGCAGGTGAAGTTTACACTTGCACATCTGCACGGGGCAATGAAATATGAGGTTTGGTGTGTCTCCCCTTTCTAAAAATAGATCAGAATAAAGAAAGAACCTGCTTAGGTAATCATGAAGACCTTTTCAAAATAAGTGGCTCATATTGCAAGGTGGCAGTTTGACAAAAGCAGCTTTGATTGGTTGAGGTCAACAAGAAGAGGATTGCTCATATCAGTGAAAACTTGAGAACTTTGTTATTTATTGCAAATATACTTCTACCTCAAGAGAGGAGTGTGCCTGTGTGTGTGTGTGTATATGTCTCAAAGTGGGTGGAGGTTTCCCCTCTAAAATTCCACTTCCTGCGCTTTGAAGTTTGAGTTGCACATCATGTCAAAATAAACAACCACACATTGCTAACATGGAACAAGTAAACAGACAGAAACACAATCTATTTACAGGGTCACACAGGTGGCAGGGAGACATTTTTGTGTGTGCATCACTCAAATGTTTCTAGGACATATTGCCACCAAACTCAGCACCTGGGTTGTAATGGTCATGGAACACATTGCTCAAGTGAAAATTAATGTATGTAACAGTCTAAAAGCTCAAATGACAAGAAAAAACACATTTTTGAGCACAAAATGAGCCAAACTGCAAACTGAATCCTCCTTTTTGGATGTTATATCTGTGGATGTGATATGCTCTTGTGTGTATGAGCTCACTTGACATAAAAAAACACTGTTCAAATGTGTTCATGGGGTGTTTATGTCTGCAACAAAGCTGAGGTGTGACTTTTCACACCTCTGCGCAGGATCTGAACTATTCATTTCCTCTGAATGTTTTTTAAGCGTTCTTTGGTCAAATCTGTGCCACCAACATGGCCACAGAGTTTCTGAGAAGTCTTCATCAATGAATCTGCGGCGGGCCAGAGGGATGTCTGTAAAAAATAACAACCAGCCAAGCTAATGAATCAGACAGATGGATGAACAGATTGTTGGTAGAATTAAAAGGATCAGAGGATGATGGGTTATTTGTTTAAGTAAAGCTACAATATAGCTTAATGATCAATAATCCTTATGTTTTGCATACACTGTACTTTCACCACTAATGATTTTCTTTATGTCCATCTCAACAGAATGTACAGGTTTTAACAGATTAATCCTGGTGCAATTGTAAAAGAAGTGCAAGTGGGTTAGGGGTGTAGTCCTTTCCAAAAGTTGGCAGAGGGTGTGAGGTCATGCTTTACATAATTTGCCAAGGGCACAAGGCATCATGGGAAGAGTCTTTCACAGGAACTCACCCCCAGGGGGAAAATGCAAAACCTACGTCCTTAGCAGCTTTTGGCAGGTGGTCAACACAGCTTAACTTCATAGGAGACATGAGAGGTCCTTTAAGTGAAACTAAATAGTGAAAGTTACATTTCATTTGCTCTTTCAGTACTGAATCGTTATGAATGTTGAAGTTAAAAATAAGGATTCTAAAATACGATTATGCTTTTCCTTCATCTAAACTGTTAAAGAAAGCTAAATATGCAAATCAAATAATATCAAATATTAGCATATAGTCAGCATGTGGGTTTATATAACCACATAACCATACAGGATCACATTCACTGTTTGTCTTGGGATCAACCCTTCCTCATCACAGGCCTTTACATACCCATAAACATACATCCTCACACACAAGCACAGGCAATTAACAAAACATGTAACTCTGGATTTGAAAGCCTGGTGGGATGATATCTCAGACCCAGGGGCCATCATTAAAAATCATTCAAATGAGCCAACCTGTGCACACAATGCTTTGCAAAGGGGGCAGCCTTCATAATACCTTTCCTTAACCTGTCCAATCGCGCCCATGCAAATGTACTTGGCTAAGAGTCAATAGGAGTCTGGCTTCCCGCTCGCAGTACTATAGGAGGGGGATTTGCATACCCCGGCTCGTTTCCTTCAATTTAGTTTCAGATAACAAAATGTAGTTTTTAATATTACCCTCGAGGGAAAAGATACATTCAAGGCTTGTCTGAAATAAGATGAAGACAAATTACGTCTGCTTGAAGACACAGTTAATTTGCATATGCACAGAGATACCAATCAGACATGAGGAGATGGCATGCCATTCACATATTTTTCCTCCAAGAATGATGATTGAGGTTATGTTGTTTCCTCTTTTTCTGCCAATAAAGCTTTATTCTTTTCAAATTCAGTTTGCTATTTTTTTCTGTTCTGTATCACTGTGACTGACCTACATTTCTTTCTACCTGCGCCTATCAAATATCAATCTTGCACAATAGTTTGTTGTATCATTAAAATTTAATTTGAATAGATTAGAAGTACCACCTCCTCAAGGCAAAAATGGCTGAAACAATGCTTGTGTGTACAGGTGTGTGGAAATTGAAGCATCAAGTTGCCAATGAATGGCAAAGCTAATTTAGTTAGTGGACTGTATGAACTGTAAAAAATATCTTGCAAAGCATGCTTCATCTAACACATGTCAAGTCCTGTAAATCTTAATATTGCTCTCTGTCTCCAGGTTTCACCTCACTGAGCACTGTGTTGAATCAAGTAGTGAAATCCTCAGTCTGTGGACATGTTTATAATCCTTTATCAGGCCACTATTATGGGGTCTGGCCTGGGACAATAGGTCAGTCTGAGGAGATGTTAATTACAAGTGACCAGGACAATACGGTCGCGTATGGAGGGACTAATACAATGAGAAGACACATTTATACAAATAAAGCATTTACTCCCCCTCCTCCCTGCAGTGAATAGCTGAGCGAGGGCAGTGCTGGTACATGGAGGACTAGGAACTCAACCAAAACAAAATAATCACAATGTTGGCCAATTGCTTTAATAAAGAATAAAGTACAAGTTATGCAACAACAGAGGAGCTTAATGGTAATACTCATCTTTTACAGAGGGTTACTGAAAAACAGGATCAACTCGTTCCTGATTCAAATGTGGATTATTTTGAATAAATGCAAAGACATCATCTACAGGCTGCTGTTTAAAGAACCTAAAAGACAACTGGGGCAACAATTAGACAAACAGGCAGTTTTGCTTTTAATGGTTTCTCATTTGTGTGTGTAATAAATCCAAACAAAAGTTGAAGTGCCACCTCATTTTGACAGCTTTCATGGTCTGAACGAGCACAGTAGCCCATTTACGATAAGACAAAGGTCCAGCATGTTTTATCACTAAGAAACATCTGCAGGCATTTATAACACCACATACACAGGTAGTGGAGCACAAAGACAGTCCTTTTTAACTTCACTTTCCTTGCATGCCTAACACCCATTCCGCAATTGTTTACCTCGTCCAGTGTCACATGTTTCCTTCTCCTTTTCATCGGAGGAGAAGTAACTTGTGAAAATTGTTGACAAAAAGCCCGGAGCGCGGACAAACAGGCAAAACGCGCCTTTGACGAGTCTACTGTGTAGTGCTGTGGTGCGTTCAGGGACGCCTCGTACGTCTTTCGATAATACAAAATGTATTCTTTCCTGTAACAAGAGGTGCAATCTTACAGGTACTATGTTTATCTAACTGTCGCCAAATTACCCGTTTAATCATCTCAAGCAATTCAATAAATTACGTTTTTTGTCGTATATTTTTCTCTTCTGTTACGACTTTCCCAAGCAGGTTAGAAAAATTATTTTGATCACTCAGGACTGGGAAAAATGTACAGTATATAATCAGTACTCTTAGACACATTCAAGTTTTCTTTTACTCGCTTGTAGTCACAAGGGTGTGACAAAATTAGAACTTTTCCTGTGTTTGTTCAATCCACAATCACAAGACACTGTACGGAATTTGAATGGGGCCTAAACTGGACATGCGCAATGGGGACACGCGCCCAGGAGCGCCAAATTTACCGGGATGTAAGGGGAGGAGCGGTAGTAAGACTGCTGCAGTTTAAATTAATGTCAACCTGCCTTCACGCCGGGAGAACAAACCCAGCGCTGATAGTGAAAGTACGTGCTCAGCGTAACTTGCGAGCCGCTCTTCACATTAACATGGCTCGACGGCCGAGAAACAGGTAAGTTTAAACGGAGCTATTACTCTTTTATTTCCATTCTTTCTCAATATCTCCCGTTTTCTTTTACAATACTCATTATTAGTGTTAGATAAAGCGCGAGTAACGGAGTCGCGTGTGCGACTTTTTGCCAGACTTCAATTTCATTTGTATATATATTTATTTGTAACTCCGTCTTTCGGGTCTCTTTTTTGTGTTCGCGAGCCGTTTTGTTTGTTTGAGTGGTCATGTACTGGGAGTCTCGCTCGCGCGCCCATGACAGGTGGTGGTCATCTGGCATGTGCGCTCCTCGCGCTGCTGTCATTGGAGAGAGAGAGAGGGGGAGAGAGGGATCTCTCACTACTTTACCAAGCACACACACACTCTCACACACGCACAGACGGATTAATAGTGAAGTTAAGCGGGTGGACAAACGCGTGCCACGATGTATAGGCTACTGCACGGAGCGTGGACAATGCTTTAAATAGAAGCTGATTATGGACACAGAATCAAACTTACTGCAGCGTTGCGTCTTTATATCTCTGACTTCTCTCACGCAAACTACGCAGAGTTATGAAACATTTGCAACAAACTCAAAGTAAGGATCTCGGTTTAGTTTAGGACGTTTTTTTAGGATATTGCTGAGGTTGAACATCACCTTTTTAGCCACATGGTCGGATAATTTCGTTTTCACCTGCAGATTAGATAAAGATTTACCGTGGAGCTGGCACAAAGGTCACTTTAAACCCGCCTTTCTGAAACTTCAAGTAACATCTCTGAAAACGAGGAGCACTCGCTCTTTATTATGGAAACTGCGCTTTCTACGCGTCCTCTACGCGCACTTGTCATAAGTAGGGACTGCTTCTTTTAGTCTAGCCTATGCGCCTTTTTCAGTCCCTTAAACCCCCAGACATACTGTAGAGTAACTCACACTGCGCATTATTCTTTTGACAAGATTTTGCACGGGTTTGGCAAACCTAGTTTTGATTCGGGGTTTTAATGTAAAGTCATGCTTATAAGCGGAGAATCGGACGACTGTGCGTCCTAAATCTACATGCAACCCCCCTCATTCTTTCAGTCTACAGAGCAGTTATATAGATTGATATTTCATGAGTTTCCAGCTTACTCATCATTCTCACCATGACTCCACCATGCAGTATTGTTTGCCTTTGGTTGGTTGCTGTGTTCATCCACTCTTCTGCATTTCTAATGGGTTGATTGTCTTTTCAATAAGACTGCTAAATTGGAAAAAAAAGCCCCATAAATACAGTTTTGTTCTACTGCACCAAAAGCAGACTGTTGTACTTTATTTTGATGTATTTTTGATAAGGTCTCTGCCTTTGAAACAGGTTTTTAAACTGTTAGATATAGGGCCAAAAACAAGGAAGATAGTCCACTATAAATATGTGCACACACTCCTCTCTGTGGGGTTCCTGTTCACCTGTTGCTCTTTATGACACTGAAGTACCCTACCTAGCTTCCACTTGCCTACCCCTTGATCTGATTGGTTTAGAGTCAGTATGTGTGTGTGTGTGTGTGTGTGTGTGTCTGTGTGTGTGCGTGTGTGTGTGTGTCTGTGTGTCTGTGTGAGTGTTTCTGTTCTGCACAATGCTACTGCAGGTCTGAACACGCCGGGGTCACGAAATTATGATCACATATGCCAATCCCAGTATCTGTGGAAACAAAAAACATTGGAACCTGTTCATCCATCCATCCATCCCCCTCCCTCCCTCCCTCTTTCTCTCTCTCCTTTTCTCTCCCCTTGTGGGTGTCTTGGCCCAGAGCCTGCACCCAAACCTTCAGGAATGACTGGTTCTGTCTGTGTTGACACCTGATGAGTTAAAGTTTGGGCTGAGTTCTTTGTTCCCGTGGAAAGAGTTGATTAGGGAGTAGTTTGAAAATAAAAAGGTTCTTAATGTGCAATTATTTGTCCCTCTATAGTGTTGCACTATCCCTTTTCACACCAGCTCCGCTTGTTTTTAACTGTCTCTATGTCTCTCTGTGCCTGCAGTGTTTACAGCAGCGAGGAGGATGAGGAGGAGACAGAGATGTATGAACATGATTACGATGGATCAATGGCCAAGGCGGGGAAACGCCACCTCGGCAAAACACGCTGGACACGTGAAGAGGTACACACAATCAAACACCTGCTCTGATGTACAAAGTATTAAAGACATCTCACACATTTAGCAGAAACTGCCTCAGGAGAGATCACCTGAAAAGAACCTGGGAACCTCTCATTTTATAATAGTCTGGTCTAACCACAATCACTAACACGAGTGTTCATTTTGAATGGCTGATGTTCATGTTCACTGCAGCAGCATGTTTTGTATGTCTGACTAACTTTATTATGTGTGGTTTTTTTTTAAGGATGAGAAGTTAAAGAAACTTGTGGAGCTGAATGGATCAGAAGACTGGAAACTCATTGCAAGCTTACTAACTGTAAGTGTTAAATCTGAAGATAAAGGAGGAACTATTGATTGAAAAAAAAAAAACATCTTGTGAAAAAGAGGTCTTTGTGTTTTTCTGACTGACTCTTTAAAACTTAACCTTTTGCTTTCTTGCCTTCCAGAACCGTACAGATGTGCAGTGCCAGCACAGGTGGCAAAAAGTTCTCAACCCTGAACTCATCAAAGGGCCATGGACCAAAGAGGAGGACCAGAGGGTAAGACTCTCAGAACTTGAAAATGAACACAGAACTGAATATGTTGCATACAGGAAGAAAAAAAAAACAATAATAAGATAACCTTGATCTTAAAATAAAACAATGTGGGACTACTTTTGAAGCGGCACAGCTTTAAAACTGTAATAAAAGGCTTGTAAAAACCCAAGCAACCCAGATATGAACTTTCTCAAGTCATAAAGTGTCATCCAAGGTAAAACGATGACTTGATGTTCCTTTAAAGCAACCTTTCTGTAGCAACTCCTTGGCTGCTGTTGCACATTCTTAGTTTCCCAAAAAGTAACTCCTTTAAGCCGTTACTCAATAAGCGACATTGAAAACCTCTTCAAACTTCAGTTAAGTATTTATTGAAGGAGTCCAGAGGGGTTATATTTCTGCCATGATACCACTGTAATGATTAGCTGAGTGGCTAACGTTCCACTGGAAACTCCCTCACTGCTTACCACCAGGTGCTCCCAATCCCCTTTACAGACTGAAAGATAAAGAAAGAGAGAAGGAAGGAAGAGAAACACGTCATACTCTTTAGTGCTTTTGCAGAGTAATTAACAATACTATTTGTCATTTCTCTCTCTTTCTTACTTTCCCCCTGTGCTTTTCTTTTTACCTTGTTTTTCACTACACCCCTTCACTTCTCCCTCTCCTCCCTGTTATTGCTCTTTCCTTCCTCTTTCCCCACGCCCCTCTGCTACCTTTTACTTCTCTTCCTTTTCTATGCTCTTCCTCCTGCCCTCTGGTCTTTCCTCTTTTTTTTTTCACCCCCAGGTGATCGAGCTGGTCCAGAAATATGGAGCCAAGCGCTGGTCAGTGATTGCCAAGCACCTAAAGGGTCGTATTGGAAAGCAGTGCCGCGAGCGCTGGCATAACCACCTGAACCCAGAGGTAAAGAAGACATCCTGGACCGAGGAGGAGGACAGGATCATCTACCAGGCGCATGAGAAGCTGGGCAACCGCTGGGCTGAGATTGCTAAGCTGCTACCTGGCAGGTGAGGCAGAGAAGGGGAAGAGAGAAAGGTGGAAAAAGGGGAAGCTAGATGAATCACTGAAAACCATATTGGTCAGCTGTGCAATGTTGTGGTAGAGAGGGTGAAAGGGCAGAGAGGACAACAAGGGAGGAATAAGAGAAGACACAAGTGAGCTGATGTCAGGAAATGATATTAATGTGAATATTTGAGAGTTTTTGAAGTAAGTTAGAGAAAAAAAAAGGCCTGGAATTGGGAGCAAAGAGAAAAGAGAAAAACAAGCAAAAAGATGTGGTAGTTTTGTCTTGATTATAATTACTCTGCACTGATAGCCTTATCAATTCTGTGTCTGTGTGACAGTGATAGCCTCCTGTGTGTCTGTGTAGATAAGACTATCAAGGACCACTTGAGTACCAGGATGTCTTTCCATGTTGCACACTTGCTTCTGTGTTTCGTAATCAATTACCCGCGAGCTAACATGTGCTATCCATGACCGTCCAGGACTGACAACGCGATAAAGAACCACTGGAACTCCACCATGAGGCGAAAGGTGGAACAGGAGGGCTATCTGCAGAGCTCAGCCAAGAACAGCAACTCCTCACTCTCCATCAGCCACGGCTACATCAAGACCAACAGCCACATCATGAGTTTCCCTCATCACTCGCCCAGTCATGCACAGCTGCCTCCATCGCCACCACTAAACTACACATACATCACCGAAACACACAGAGTGAGTGAGAGTTGTCAATTTTACAAACCAGAGAATTACACTACAGGTTGTTCAATCGTCTAATGGTGCTGGTTTCTGATTGTCTTAACAGGTACCGTTCCCATTAGCCCTGCATTTGAACATCATGAATATCCCCCAGCCTGCAACCGCTGCTATACAGGTAAGCAAGAGTATACTGCTCAATTATTTCCTTTAGGTTTGGTCTACATGGAAGAGAGGATTGGAGTTTTGAATTGTGGCTAAAATTTGTTCCTCATTGCAAATTTTTAGAGACACTATAGTGAGGAGGACCCTGAGAAGGAGCAGAGGGTGAAAGAAATCGAACGGCTTCTCATGTCAACAGAAGACGAGCTGAGAGGCCAGCCTTCACTACCAGTGAGTACTGAGCATGCGTGTGTGTATATGTGTGTGTGGAAGTGTGACAGCAACAATTGATGTGCATGAGTGTTTGACCCTGGCTGTGAGGACAGTGGTTAGATGTGTGTGTGTGCGAATGAGGAGGAGGAAACATCTGGGGGGTCTGTTTCTGCAAAAGAAATGATGAAACAGGACCTTATCGCCATTTTTTGGTGCACGTCCCTGACAGCTTGTGCAACACCACACAACACTTCTCTCAGTCTTTATATTAAAGTTCCTTTTCTTCTTCTCTTTTTGCTCTTTTGTTCATTTTCACACCTCTTCCCTTATTGTCAGGCTTGCATTTTTTGTCTTGTGCGTGTGTGACACTTTTTTTTAACATTCACCGCTCTGTGTCTGTGTGTATGCTTGTATTTTCCAGAGGGTTATTCTGTGGTAGCTATATCCCTCCCTCACTCTTTTATACTTTTCTCCCCCCTCCTCTAGATGACTTTGCCGTACCCGAGCTGGATCTGCCATAGCTCTTTGACTGACAGCTCAGAAGGCATGGGAATGTTATTACCTCATCACCAGGCGGCTGCTCCCGCCCTGCCTCTGGACCAGAGCTGCCTACCTGAGGAGAGCGCGTCTGCAGCACGGGCCCACAGCAACAACAACCGCAACAGTAACAACAACAACAACAACGGCAGCAACAGCCATCACAGCAGTCCAGCCTTCTCAAATACGATGCCAGAGTTTATGGAGTCTGTCATTGACTCAGTAAGTATCTGCATTTAGTTCATTCTAAGTCATTTGTTCTTTATTTTTCTGTCTTAAAATAAAATAGCTTAGTAACTAGGGACATAGATTTGGCTTAAAAATGGGCCTTGACCCATAATTTCCCGCCCTTTTTCTAGAGCCTCTCCTCACTAGAGGAAAGGAGCGCTCTCAGAACGGACAGGGTTTCACCCAGTCAAAGCTCAAGGACTGCTCACGAAGTGTGGGCAGGTCTCATCTGTACAACTCCCAAGCCTCCAGCAGGCAGAAACCTCCCCTTTTCACCCTCACAGGTAGTTGAAGTAGTTTAGCATGATCAGAACCTATCCAATCACTTTCCTGCTACCTGATCACATCTGAAGCTGATTATTTAGAGTTAGTATTTCTGCTGGTTTTCCTCTTATTTCATTAAGCAGCTCCTCATCGCTTCTCTCCTTGTAGACTTTACGATTCTCACAATTGTACATCCATGATTTGCCACATTATAAGTGTTAAGGGAAAATCCATGACTTAATATGTTTTCATTTTTTGTATTTTACAGTTTCTCAACCAGTCAATGAGCTCTGAGCACTCTGACAATGACAGCGTACCCATGAGCTCGCCTGTGGACACCAAGCCTCTGATCGACCCCAGTATCAGGCCCCAGAAGGAGAATGAAATGTGAGTGCTTTTATTTCTCACATGTTATCGTACAGTCAGCTAAAAAAGTGTAGAGAGAGTGGCTTTACAAACAGTTCCTTTCTCTCTCTGTAGGTTCAGAACTCCAAATATCCGCCGCTCAATCCTCGAGTCGTCTCCCTGTACACCCACACCTTTCAGGTCATCCCTTGCCTTGCAGGAGGCCAAGTACGGACCCCTCAAACTACTGGTGAGTCTTTAAAATGTAACTTTGATCTCTGTTTTGTTTGGTACTGTGTTCCTGGGACTAAATGTAGTGTTTGTGTCCTTTCCAGAACACCCCTATGGAGCAGCAGATGGTGGAGTCCATCAAACAGGAGCCGATGGAGTGTGCTATTGAGCAGCCTCCTCTGAAGAAGATCAAACAAGAGGTACTTTCCATTCAGCAATAATCACGTACACCAAAAAAACACACCGACAAGTGTGAGACTGACGTGAGAAGTTTTAGTTTTTATGTTGAGAAAGCAAAGCAGAAGGTTGAGCTCACTTTCAGTTTTGAGTTACACTTGAAAATGTGGGCACTTTTTTGTCAGGTGTTACAGCACATTCTCAGTTTACTGGAAGAATCTTTCTAAAAAGTTCGGGCAAGACTCTTGGTAATAATTGAATGTGTTTTTGGATGGCAGGTGGAGTCTCCATGTGAGAGGAGCCCATGTATGCAGTGGGAAGGTCAAGACCTCCATACACAGCTCTTCTCTCCCAGCGGCCCTGCACAGGAAGTACCTGTAAGTTTTAAACTTTGACTTCCTCCATAACTTCAAATCCCAAACCTTAAACTTTACCCCCCAAAATTAGTCCTTTGTAGTCTTCTCTAGTATTTGTGTGAATCATCATGACTTCTGTTGATTATACTTTTCTATTTTCCTTTAGGACCTTCTCACCAGCTCCATATTGAGTGACGATGCACACAAAGCCTTCCACTCCTCTCACAGAGGCATGAGCAGCCCACTACAGGTAAGTTCCACTTTACAAACAAGCTTCGACTGAGTTGTGGTGATTCGTCTTTTGCCAGAAAAACTCACCACCCTCTCTTTCTCTTGTCAGCAGCAGCTCAGTTCCTGGGAGCAGGCGACCTGTGGGAAAACTGAGGAGCACATTCTGGGCTCTGAGCAGAGCCACAAGTACATCAACACTTATTCTGCGAGGACGCTGGTCATGTAGGCAGAGACACATGTTGATCCTGAAACATCAACAGTCCCTGTGCTGGACGCAGAGCAGCGGGGTACATATTTGTTGTGGTACAACAGTTGGGAGAGGCTCTATGCCACTTGGTGTTTATACACTCACACTCGTTGGATTTCAACCAACCAAAGACTATAGACTTTTTCTGTTTTTTAAATCCTTTCCTATAGAACTTGCTTCTTGGTTTGTAGAAACGTGCGTCTGACCCCTTTTGGTCCTGTCACTGTATTATTATAAATGTTTGTATTATAAATGGGAAATGGTGGCTATATAATTTCATTGGGCTGTATTATTAATTCTGAATTTTGATATTAATATAATGAACAAGTTGATTAATTTATTTCTTTTATTTTAATAATGACTTTGTTGTTGTTGGTATTTTACAATTGGCCACTAGAGCAGTGTTGTAAGTTAAGTATTTAAGCCCTGTTAGCATTATCATGAATCCAAAGGCATATTCATTTATTCAAAACTGACCTCTGTATTTCAGTCATGAGACGTTTCCATTATTTTGATGTCATTATGTTTAAAGCTACACTGGGTCTACTGAGAATTTCAAGTGTTGGGTCTGTGCCACCTCAAGTTAACACTTAACTACAGCTTAATGTGTTCCTCCATCATGTTTCACTGCGAACCATGTTTTACAAAACCAGTCTTATTAGTATTACCTTATTACCACATTGGCACCTTTATTTCATAGAAACTGAGTTTTCATTTCAATTTTGATATTTTTATCAGAAAACATTCGATGAACAAACATTATATTTGTGATAATTTCAGAACATGAGGTGCATGTCTACATTTGAACCGTGAGCTTCGCCCAGTAAGAGTAAGACCAAGCTGCACTTGAATTTTCTATTATCCGTAGAAAGCGAGAGTACTAAACACTGATGTTTTATATGTTTTGTTACAAACAAAAGCCCAATTGAAAGTTGTATGTTTGATGTTTTTTTAAACATTTCTATGAATAGTTTTGTACCATTTTGTAATGCATACTCTATCAGCGTTTGCTTTCTTACTGAGACTGCAGTAGCCCATGTCAAACACTTAGCAGACAATCTTTTTATAATGCCTTTTTATACTAGCTTTTTTGAGCAAAATGATTTTATAAAAGCATTTATACATGCCAAGTTTTCATGTTTTTTACTTTTATAAACTGCCTTGTAAATAAAGTGTGTTTTTTTATACCAGCCTTGTGTTTAGTGTCCTATTTCCATAAAGAAAAGGTTGCATTTCCACTCAGATCATGAAATACACGGCACAACATTTCCTAGTATTTAAGCGGTAAATATGCTTTTATCAGTCAGAATTGAAGTACAAATAGCCTGTAGTTGTTTAAATTACAAGTGTAAATAGCACAGCGAAGGCTCTCTGTTGTCTGGAGCAATTCCTCTGTTTAATGTGAACGAACTGTTTGCTCTTCCATGTCTCTAAAGTGTACCCTATCTCTAGTATTCAAATTTTTTGTTAGGACTGTAGTATTCAAATACTCCACCCTTAACTCCCACGTAATACAATCTATATTGATATAGAGTTGTACAGAGTGTATCATAAAGCCTTCCCATCTGCCAAGTACAACAATAGTGTAAAGTTTACAAGCCAATAAGCAAATGTAGCCAACTGTTGCTGACCACACGTGCAAGAAATATCAAAGAGAAAAGCAACCCAGTGAGCAGGAGTGTGAAGAATGAATAAAGCGTTTTCTCTAGTTATCCAAAAACACAGACACACATGTATGAGCTACACATTTGGTCTCTGTGGACGCTTGTTTTCCTCTAAGGCCCTGAAAGAAAAGGGGCCCAGACTCAGACCAGGACCTAAATTTACACCCCCTCCCTCCTTCCCTCCACTGCCCCCAATCCACCACAGTACCCTCCAATATAGATCCCCATCTCAAGTATGAGTCTCAAAGGGATACATACACAGAAATGACATTCATCGCAGCGCACATTGAACAGGAACTGTGATATTTACAGCAGGACCAATTACAAATAGTCCCCCCCCCCCCCCCCAGGGGTTTGTGCGTTTTTGCTGCAGCTTTAAAAGACATGGTGTGGTTTGAACTATTGCAGAGGGGAGAGGGTTTGATGAGGGTGGTTTCAGATTCGAAAGATGGGTTCACTGTCAGCAATTGTAGTGTGTGGTTTTAAGTGTCTGTGTGAGTATGTCGGTGGGGGCTGGGGGGGGGTCATGTGGAAAGAGGCCAAAGCAAGTTGCAGACTTTCACATTGGGAATTTCACCGTGTTCTGAGACACCCTTAAGAAAAAAAAATAACAACCCCAAGAGGTTTAAAGACACCTGCTTCCACTGAGTAAGAAAGCAGCTGCCTGAGAGTGTGTGTGTATCTGTGTGTGTGCGTGCATGAAGGGATGGTGGTTTATTGACAAAAACAACATAGACTTGGATGGATATTAAAAGACTGCAAGACAAAACAAAGTGAGAACAGTTGGTCCCCACCTATTTAGACAACTTAGTGGCCTCAAACAGTAGAATTAGTCAATCAATCTAATAATCGTACATTTGCCTCTGTAACAATGAGATTAAATGTAAGGGTTGAATAATAACCGCAGCATGTGGGTTCATATTATATGGCAGTCTGCAATAAAAAAGTCAACAGTTACCTGTGAGACACAAGAGCATAAAAACCCCTAAAAGATATCAAGATAATAAAACACATTATTAGGAAATAGAGGAGTGAAAACCATGAGCAGCAGGTAATGCAAGAGTTCACTAAGTTGAATACCTGGAACTTTTAGTCTACAGCGTCCTTACTAGGGTCAGGTCTAAAGGAAAGCCTGATCCAGTCCTGACTATGCGATTCTTCAGATTTTCCATAAAGCAAACTAATATACAGTTACCTGTGGATTATAACAATATATAATCTTAACAATATAATATTAGATTTATGATGCAAAACCAACCAACACAATACAGAGACACACAAAATGAAACGATATCAAACAATACTGAACTATTTAAATCTATATTATTTGACACAATATGAATAATATGATACAATGCAAAATACAAAAGATGAGATTTGTGATATTTATGTATGAACCTTTATTTAGGCCTTGAAAATCATTGAGGTTTTCCTCATTCACAATGATATTGAGATACAGAATTTGATATGTTATAATAAAACATGATATATTATGATATGATACGATGCAGTATGATAACACATGCTTTGATATGATACAACAAGACACAATGTAACATGATACAAGACATTACAGTGTAATATGAGAGGATATAGTACAATACAAGACTGTAAGGAGGGATAAGAAACCATACAGTGAAAAATATTATGTAAGGATAGGATGGGACACAACATGACATAATAAAACAAGACACAACACACACAACCATATGATATTATATAATACATAATAACATGAAATGATATAATATGATGTATCATATAATCCAGTGCAAATAAATGATATGATTTGATATGAAATGGCATCATATGATGTAATTAAATCATATAAAATATTATGAGGATGTTATAGTGTGAGCAATAAGATAACAAAATATGATGTTACAATATGATATGATATAAATTATGATATACATACACGATATGGTATGACACAACATTACACAATATAATATGATATAAAACAATAAAAGTTGATATGATTTGATATGAAATGACATGATATGACATGAAAAGAAATGGTGATAAAATATGATGTGATATATGAGAAATTATGATGTAAAATGAAAAAAATATAACTCTATAACATGATGTAATGTGATAATTTGATATGATATCAAATATGATACTGTATTACAAGATATGCTATGATATATGATACAAAATGAGATGATACATGGATCTGATATCCTAATATACAAAATGATTTGATAATATATGTCAACATGATACATATGACACAAATACTTGACTTGAGTGCCACAGACATTTAATTTTCTGTGTAGTAACTATTTTTAATAAAATCAATTTAAACAATCTACACATATAAAAACAGCACATATGAAAGCAACATACCTGCTGTATGAAAACGTGCCAACAATGCCCTCTGAATATATAACATTACTGAGGATAAACAGGATAGAGCACCAAAAGGCTTTTAGACAGCTCTGCTCACATAAGTGAATTCTCTTTTCAGTCGGTGTATCCACAATGAAGGATATGAGATGGGTCAGACAGATCTCTGTGCTTAGCTAACTACATATTGTTCATGTACTGACTGGAGGGTGTACAGAGGGCCTCCTGAACCCTCACTAGTTAATGATTAGTAAGGACAGAAATCTTTACCCCCTTATACTACTTTTGGAGAATGGAGACTGGATAGTTAATGCAGGGAACTATTGACTCTTTATTTAGCTCTGTAATTATCATCTCTTATACAATATTAGTTCGCTAATATGTATTTCCTCTGTGTCTGTCAAAATATGTATGACCTTTAAACAAAAGGGAAATGTAGAAGGTCAAGCTCCATTATGGCTGCCACTATGTTCCCCTTAACAGAGGCGGGATGTGATAAGTCTTCCATTTATATGGTATCATTGTTGTTTGGGTTTTGTCCAGGTCACCATTGCAACAAGACTGCAAAAATTTTGCAAGAAGGTTGGACAAGCTACTTGACTTTTTTTTCTTCCAAAAAGAAACCAACTAAAAAGGCACAAACTAAGAAGTTTGAACACTGAAAAAAGGGTTATTTTTACAATGTTTTTGCAGTGGTGTTTCATTTTTAGACAATATTCAGTGGTAGCTGTGAAAGCAGAAGTTCACTCCTGTGACTACATTTTTTTAAATTCCATCCTCCTTTCCATTTTCTAATCAAACATGTCTGTTGCAAGCAGATTGGCTCATAAATTCAGTTTGTCGTGTCACAATAGATTTATGGCCGGATGTTGCAGCAGTGGCGGGCTCAAGAGCACGTGCATGCTTACTCAAAAAATGCACATTCTCCATGCACTCACATGCTGGCAGGCTCATTCTGTCCTTGCATAGATTACTTTTGCCTGATTTCTTCATTCCTTGGGTGCTTTTTGTGGTCGGAGATACTCAGGCCAGAGCAGCCGCTCCCTGCTGGCAGCGGTCAGGTAGAAGGGCTGGGCTTGGGCTGGCCAGGCCTGATAACCACCCTGTTACCCATCCATGGTACACAGATGAGGAGAGGAGAAAAAGGCAGAGATGAATACCAGTGATGAAAAAACAAAGAGGAAGATTAAAACAAAGGACGCTTGGTGGTTGAAACAGGGAATTGCCTTTTTAAAAACTGTTATTTCACAGGTTTCTATAAGTTTGTAATTATCAGTACTTAGGGCTCTCAAGCCTCCCTGGCTGGGATCATCACAAAAGGGTTGTACTGAAGATTTAAGTGTGGTTATAGTAACCACATGTCACATGGAAATGCACTAGCCACAATTGATCCCATTCATCTCTGCCCCTTTAAAGATAAGCTTCCAGGAGAACCAGCGCGCAAGCTAGGCTGCAGATGGGGTCAAGTCTGCCACGTAGTTTAGCCAGTTCTGACAAACTCTTACCCAAGCGCTCATCTCTGTGTTAGTGAATGCTCTACTGAGGAAATGTCAGCTCAGAAGACCCATTTGTTTTTTTCACTATTTGCAAAGGAAACATGCACATACTCTCCTGCTTGGAACGCTGATCACTCATACAACCCTTCTTCAAAAGTACCAAACTCTCCCTTTAAACTCAAACTGAAACAACTTTTAAATTGTGCTGAGTCATATGATGGTGATTTCCTTTGTGTACTCTTAATGTATATGTTGTACTGTTTCTTTATATGTTATTGTGTTTCAAGGCCCTTTAAGAGAGGGGCCTTGAGATAAATGAATGAATAAATAAATGGCTTTACATACAGTAGAGTCTTCTTGCCCCTCTGCCTGTTGACACTGTGACAAAAACATTCATTTCTGTTCACCATTTTAATATTCTTGTTTATTGGATCTTGTCCTACAATCCAGACAATAGCAGCAGGGCTGGTGAGTGCATCTTTAAGTTGCTGATACCCATAAAGTCACTTCAGCCATAAGCAGTTGTGACAACGGCAGCAGCGTTAAAGGTTGTGAAATTTGCCCCATTTGTGTTAAAATGTGTCAACTGCAAAGTTCCGAGGAAGAGAGATGAGTGAAGACAGACATTTCACCATAAATTTCATAGTTTCTTGCTGTGATTCATGATTTCGAATTGAATTTACTAACCACAGTCTTCTCTGAAAGTCCCTGAGCTCCCTCATCCTGTAGATTCCTCTGGATTGCTGCTGCAGATGTCCTTTTGACATGGACCTACCTGCTCTCCAGCTGCTTCAACTACATACATCAGTACCACAATTTTTAACAATTACAAAGTGCCGCATGTTAGCTTATGAACATCAGTCTTTCTACTTTTATCTTTAGGGCTAATGTTGATGGTTAAACTTTTTGATTCCTCCTGTTTCATTTGTTCTAATTTGAACCCCCGTTATTTAACATCGGCTTCATTATTACAGATGCTGTCAACTAAAATCAGTCGCTTTGCTTTGTTTCCTTTGACATGGAAAACTGTCTTCAAATCAGATTCCTGTGAACTATGCTAACACCTATAGTGGGAATGGACCAAATCTGTGTTCACAGTATTGATTGGTATTGATTACATGTGTCCGGATGATAAAGGCATGTGAGTGAAGAGATGGGGTTTCTTACGTCGTTCAGATAAAGGCATTGACTTGAACATAGTTTAATCAAAGCTTTAGATGACGTTGCGGTACACTCATCAACAGTGGGTAATGTGGTCAGCGGTAGAGTCTGGGACCACTCTACTGTCTGAAAAGATCTCTATTTTTACAGCAATGCAGCTGAGGTGAGGGTTGTGTGGGGGTACAGTACAGTTGTATAGGGTGTGTATGTTGACCAAGTTGGGAGCAAGAATAGACTTTTTCAGTTATCTGTTTGCAGATAGAAGAAAAGGTACAGGACCCCAGCCCAAAACGTCTAAGCCTGTCTGAGGCCACGTGAGGACCAAAACACAGGGACGAGTGCAACTAACGCTCACCCACTGACTCACAATCACATAAGGCACATGCATTCACGCTGACAAACAACAAGGTACACACAGATTTAGCAGATAGACTTCTGCCATGTGGACGCAGAGAAAAAAGAGAGAGATAGGAGAGAGTGAGAGAGAGAGAGAGAGAGAGAGAGAGAGAGAGAGAGAGAGAGAGAGAGATGGAGACTGTTGGGGCTGCAGCTGAGGTGATTAGACAGGCCATCAACAGTAACTGTCTTCCCAGATTTGGCTGCCACTCGTTTGGCCGTTTGTTTGTTTTTTTGTGTTATGTTGTGTTCAGGACCAAAGAATGTATAGATCAATGTGCCTGATGCAGATAGCCCAAAACAATAACTGCACACTGCTCAAAAAGTAGGTCAGGACTGCTGAAGTAGTGCCAACGGTGTCAAGGAGCAAGAATACAGACGTTTGGTCTTCAGATAAAAGAGGGATAAACAATGAAAAGAAAGTAAGGGAAGAAGAAAACGGAGAAGATAGTTAGGTAGATAGATAGGTTTACTTTAATCTTGAAACAATGGACTCAATCATAGTCTGCTGCGGAGACCCTTAATTATGAGACAACAGTCAATTACAGACTTAACAGTTCAAGATGTGCTTGGGTTTTAAAATTCAGACCAATTTTTTACACTTCAAATGTAGACACCAAAGTCTCAAAAAAAAAAATAAAAATAAAAAAAAAAGGAAAAATGTTTTTACAGGAAGATCAACAGCTGCTTTTATATGAACTGGTTCATATTTGGTTTCATGATATGTTGGGAAATCCTAATCACACCAAGTCCAGCAAAGCCTTTAAATTGCCGGACTCGTTAACCGGCAAAACACTTTAATGTCATAAATACTTTCCTATAGGTTTTATGAAAGGATTTACATGACTATATTTACGGAGCTGAAACAAATATGAAACACAGCATCAGACATAAATATGATGCTAATTAAAATAAACTCGGGTACACATCTAGAGTTATTTTTATCTAAATAAAGCCTCTCATATACATTAATTATAGTGTTTATTATTCTGTATGTATTTACATATTCAAAGTGTCTTGTTACATTTATAGCAAGAAAATTTATTTCTTTACTTATATATCTTAAATGAATGTACAAGCCTTCTCTACATCAGTCAGATCTTAAAAGGACAACAGTAAAATCTAAGGAGGTGTTTTTACTTTGCAAGAAGCACAAAGTGTTGAATTTAAAGGCACTTTAAGGATTTTTTGACTGGTTATGAAACAGACTTCATGCTTAATACTTCAGAGGATCAGCGTCAGACCAGATGATTGATAGCAGGCTGAAAGAAACAGGCTTTTTGTTCTCTTTAAAGGATATTCCAGCGTAAAATTAAGTTATGGTCAAACACACCATGACACCAAGTTAGACACCCCCCCGAGAAATGAATGTTGCCGACTGCTCGCCGATCACTGCGAGTGCAGCGGAGTTTCGCAGCTCAAGGAAAAACATTCATGATCACTACTTCATGGAAATGCAATCAGACCAAGACACTAAGGCAGAAGAACTATCGTGTCTGCAGTGCAAAATGATTAGTATGATGATTATTACTTCAAGGAAATGATCTGCTGCACTCGGTGATCGACTTGTTAGGGTTCCCCCACAAACAAGCGGCTGCTGGAGGAGAGTGGGTGAGTTGTCTTTAGTCTCTTTGCTTATGAAACCAGACAAAGCTAAAAAGATGTTTGATGGCTAGGACCCTATATGTACTGTTGATGAAGTTAGGTGCTGTTCTGAGCATTATTTGTGCCTACAGAGTGGCTTTTTGGTTGAGATTTGTGCGTGGAGACGTAGACTGCTGTGTATTGCTATCGTGTGGTCATTGCTGAAGTTGGTATAACTAGAGAAGCAAGCAAGCGGTTGGCAACATTTATCTCTCAAGGGGGCGTGTCTAACTTGGTGTTACAGTGTGTTTGACCATAACTTAAATTTACACCGGGATATCCCTTTAATGTTGCAAATACTCACATTGGGTGATAAACTTTATTCTTACAGAAACACATATAACCAAACCAGTATTTAGGAGAAAGCCAAACAATAGAAGTGACTCTTACGAATTGGCACAAACTAAATATGGATTTAAATATGGATGCCGAATTTGCCTGTCTGGCATCCTCCGGTAGAAATTTCCCCAGCTGTGGAGCAAGAACTGCAAACCGTTATACCGGAGGAGTTTGCAGCTCACAGATTAAGGATCCATTCAAGGCTTTGAAAATGAGCATCAAAGTCTTAAAATGTATTCTAAAACTCACAGGACTGGTGTAATATGGTTAGCATTTGAAGTCTGGCAGCAGTATTTTGAATTCATTGCAGTCTTTGGATGTTGGGCTAATTGATGCCGGAATAAAGTGCATGACAATCATCAGATCAAGAAGAAATCCATTTGTGAATGACTTTTTCTAAGTCAGAAGGAGAAAAATGAGACCTGGTTTTGGTTTAGTGTCTAACATGAGCAAAGCAAAACTGTATAACTCTGGTCATCTGGGTGCCAAATGGCCTCTTTGTTCGATAGGACACCCAGACTGGGGGGCAGATTACTCATGTAGCTGGAACTGGGGTAGGGGGAGTAATGACAACAACTTCAGATGTGGAGTCATTCAGCTGCAGAAAACTTTCAGACACCCAGCTCTTGATATCTATTAGACAGGACATAATGCGCAACACATCATTGGTGCCAGGTTTTAATGGGGCATAGAGCTGAGTGTCGTCTGCAAAGAAGCTAAAGTCTGGACTGTAACAGTTTATGTTTCATTTAAATCAGGTGTCAAACACTGTTATTTACTACACAGGCATTTAGCATATTCACCTTTAATGACAAAACAGCCAAGATGACCTCCTCACAGCAGAAACAGAAAAGCCTATTTTACAATTTTAACTTGTTAATAGAAACACACCAGACAAATCTAAGTGTTATTAAGATTTTTAAATGTGTTTTCTGAAAGTAAGAAAAAAATCCAGCAATTTTAAAAAAATACTCATCCTCAGTGAAAGAAAAACTCTTCTTCATGTGGACAGGTGTCATGGGTGCAGCTATGGATGTGTCACCTCACACACACACACACACACACTGGTCCCCACAGCGTTCTCTGCTGCAGAGTGTGGTCAGGTTTGTCACCCAGTTTCCTACCAAGAAATTTCCCAGAAACAACCCTGGTCAAACACACACATCCACACACACACACCAGACACTTCCACCTAGACCTCAGTTTGTCTACTTTCACTTTGGCTCTGTCAAGATCAAATAAAAAAAAAAGACATTTTTGATTCAAAAGAAATTAAAGTTATAGGAAAAGTCTGCAAATCTGTGTTTGTTTTTGTTTGTGTGTCTGTTCAGGCTCCTTCCTTTTCGTTCGAGGTGGGGTTGTGTAACACTTTGTCTTGATCACTCTGCTTACACACACAATCACAATCACCAACACACCCATTTTCATACACACACATTTACACACACATTTACATAGCACAAAATGACATGTTTTCCCGCTCAGACTTGGTCCAGCTTCCCTATTCACCTGGGTAAATAGAGCAGAAGGAAGGGCCTTTCAGTGGAGCCTACCACACACACACACACACACACACACACACACACACACACACACACACACACACACACACACACACACACACACACACACATTAACAATACACACACACATTTAAATTACCACCATTGCTGCTCTAAACTCAACAAAAATGACATGATCCCACATCAAACTTCTCAAACATTTTAAAACAAACTAATGTTTTTGTCTCCTAAATCTCCCTCTATCCTTTCCTTTTTTCCCTCCCTTGTTTCCTCTCCTCTCCTCTGTCCATAGTCCTCATTGTTTCTCCTAAGTGATCCTGACAAGTCGATTCACTCAGCATGATCACGCCTGACTGCCCCGATTTAGGACACTTGTCACAGGGGTCCCCCAGCCGTCAATAAATCTGCCCTGGATCCATCCTCCAACCATCCAAAACACACTCACACCCCCCTGTCAGATACACCCCCTACTGCCCTTGAACTCATTTGGAAGGTGGGTGTGGTTGGAGGTACAGTAATGGGGTGAAAGTTGTGTGCGTGTGTGTGTATGTGTGTGTGGGAGGTGCATCAAGTGGGCATAATTGCACCAATGAGATAACAATGCTCAGACCTCAGGCTTGTTTGTGGTCTACTGTCCAAAATACCGCCAGGCTGAAAAGGCAGACAAACACACACACACACACACACACACACACACACAGATCGGCTATCTCTTTGTATGCATGACACCTGTTATGAAATAAACTGGAGTGTCACGTTTGCTTGAAGCAAATGCTCTTTTGTGTGCGTTTGTATATGTGTGTTTGCACGTGCGTATGTGTGTGATGCAACTGATGCAGGAGACATATGGAAGGATAAGTTTACGATGAAAAGCATCAAAACAAAACACAACAAAAAAATCAGAACAGCTGGCAGTGAATGCATCGTGCAGTTTTACAGAAATTCATTGTTTGGTATAAAAGTCATTTCAAAAGACAATCTGCTGTTACGTTCAGGAATAAAAACAGAAAAACAACGTTTATTATAATCACACAATTTATAGACAATACATTAGTGGTGATTATGCCTGCGTGTATAACTGTATTCCAATTGAAACACATACAAATACAATGCCAAGCCAGCAGTTATAAACAGTCAGTTGATTATCACTAGAATAGAATAGAATATTCCTTTATTGATCCCACATGGGGGAAATTTTTTTGTCACAGCAGCATCACAGACAAAGATAGTGCAAAATGTAGTTATAAAAATAAAGATCGTTATATTAAGAACTTAAATTTTATAATTAAGAAAAAATTTAGAAAAATGAAAAAGGGAGAAGAAAATAAAACTATATACAATATATACAATTTCAATGCCAGAAAAAAAAGTGGTGAGTTTTATTACAGTTCGTTGTAAAGTCTTATTGCAGAAATAATGCAAAACCAAATCATCTGACTAGCCTACTTCAGTGGAATGTCATAACTGTTGATTAATTAATTGATTATTCATTTAAACTTTTACATAATCATAATTTAGCACTATGATGGTCCATATAAGTTTGAACTTGAATTATACTTCTTTTAATGTTACAGTTTTATTTAATAGACACTTTAGTCTGAAGCATCCTTGAGTGTCAGTGAAAGGGTTGATATTTGCACCAAGCACCAGGAAAAGTGTAGATGAGGAAAACCTGTGACCTGTCTCAAATCAAACAAAATAAACTGACACTTTTGAACTTTTTAAGCCTCCCAGTGACTGCATGATCGTAATTTTCCACTAAAAAATAGCCTTATGCATGCTATATATCAATAATGTACCTCATTCAAGAGTAACATATCCATTTACTTCCTGACCCACGTTATAAAAGGCATAATGATGAAAAACTCTTCCAAGTAAAGGTAGTTTTCGTAAGATCATTTTGTTTGTTAGTGTCGTTGAAATGCAAGTATTTTATTTATCATGCAGGCATCTAGAATCCATCAAAAATATTATTAATTGTTCACTCTAATCTGGCAATGTTACCTCATTCTAAAAGGTATTATTTTGGGGCTTTTGTGCTTTTTATTTAGAGTACAAGACAGTGGATGGAGAAGAAAATAAGAAAGAGAAAGCCAGGGATCACAAGCCTCAAAAAACTGAAATTGAACTTATTTCATAGACTAAAGCCTTTGTACATGGGAAGTGATTTGTGGGCAAACCAGCGCTTCTTGTTACCCCATTCTGTGGTCCTGTATTTGACTCCACCAACATTAGACACCATAAAGGGATAATCCGGCATAAATTCAAATTATGGTCAAACACACTATAACACCGAGTCAGAAACCCCCTCGAGAGAACTTTAGTAACGACCACCCGATAGCAATACACAGCGGTCTATGTCTCTACACGCAAACCTCAACCAAAAAGCCACTCTATAGCCACAAATGATGCTCAGAACAGCACCTAACTTCATCAACAGTACATATAGGGTCCTAGCCACAGCACTAGCCATCAAACATATTTTAAGCTTTGCTGATTTCTTCAGTAAAGTGACTAAAGACAACTCACCCACTCTCCTCCAGCAGCCGCTTGTTTGTAGGAAGACCTCGGACAAGTCCATCACCGACTGCAGCGAGTTGATGCAGCTCCAGGAAGAACATTTCCTTGTGTATCTTGTATGTGCACAGCAGACGTTTAGCATCTCAGTCAGATTGCATTTCCATGAAGTAATAATTCAACTTCAACTTTATTTCATTTATATGGCACTTTTCATACAAAGTTGTAACACAAAGTGCCTTACAAAGCATAAAAAGAAAATGAAACATTAAAATCCCCAAGAAAACCCCAAACCTCCCACCCGCACAATTATACCCATACACATACCCGTGAACATAGACATACATTTCCACACTCACAACTTCACATACACACGCACCTACACAGTTAGCAGCTGATAGTGAGGAGACATGACTGGGCACTGAGATCTGAGGTGAGGAAGACGCTATAATCATGAATTTTCCACTGCACTCAGTGATCGACTCGTCAGGGCCTCCCCACAAACAAGCAACTACTGGAGGAGAGTGGGTGAGTTGTGAGTCTCTTTGCTAAAGAAACCAGGGAAAGCTAAAAAGATGTTTGATGGCTAGTACTATGGCTACGATCCCATATGTACTGTTGATGAAGTTAGGTGCTGTTCTGAGCATTCTTTGTGGCTATAGAGTGGCTTTTCGGTTGAGGTTTGTGTGTGGATACATACACCGCTGTGTATTGCTATCATGTGGCCGTTGCTTAGGTTGGTATAATTAGAGAAGCAAGCAGTCAGCAAAATTCATCTCTCGAGGGGGGGGGGGGTCTAACTTGGTGTTACGATGTGTTTGACTATAACTTAGATTTATGTCTGAATATCCCTTTAAGGTCTAAAACTTGGCATCAATATAGCCTCTACAATATGAGCTGTTTTTAAAGTTACTCCCAGCATTTGATGGCACACCTATTCGTCAACTATGAGCACCGAAGCTAGGTATACTAGCACTGACTGTGGTGCTGAGTGAGGTTGGCCAAAAGAAGGAAGAAACTACCCACAAACACAGATCTAAGACTTCCAATATTTTTGTAAAACTATTTTTTTGTTGTGACACAAAAATAGTCTGCTGTGGTTCTTGCAGTGTAATACAATGATTATTTCATTTGTGTTGTACACATTTGAGTCGTAAAGAGGTTTTAATATATTGCAGTGACAGTAATCAATTATCATTTAAAAAAAAAGAGTTATCATCATCGTAAATATTTCAACCTTGCAAAATAATTGGCCAGTTCACCGACTATTTTTCATTAATTAAAATAGCATTGTTGAAAAAATAGCTTTGTGTTGAATTTGGTGCCCCCTGTGGACAAACTCTAACATCCTATTTTTCACTGATTTTGTTCTGTCCCTGTGTAAGTTTGCTTATTACCAAATCCTGCTGTCTTTGATATTTAATAAGTGTCTGACCTTGTAGAGAAACTTCTGTATGTAATGTTTACAGAAATGAAGGAGAATTTAGGTCAAGAGTCTCCAAATACAGTGGTGGGCTTCATTAGATTAGGAGCAGGGTGGCACTGGGTTGAGTACGCTATCAACCGCAGGATAAAACAGAATGAAGTGTTTTTGCTTTTCAACATGGTAGATGTTGAGATTCTGAGAAATCACATCATGGAAATTTGAGTTGTGCAAGTGCTTCACGACCAGCTGTATATCACTGATAAAAAAAAAAAAAACAACATCATGTCAACATTCAGGACCACTCCTGGTTTCACTCCTCCTTTTAATCATCAAAATTGTGTTCATCAAAACTCAACTCAACTGGATTAAACCTTGTATGTAGGAAATGCAGGTTTCTAACCTTTCTTCAACATCAGGAAGCATCATCTTCTTATAAATACAGCATCCAATCACAATGCCATCTTACAGCATCACTCTGATCAGGCTTTTACAACATTATAATCATGCTGATTTAGTACATAGCTTTCCATAGGTTTCTGAAACTGTCATGAAGTCCAACGATCAATCAATCTGTGAGCAAACACAGAGGGGGAGCTAAAGCAGCTATTAAGTGTCCTGGTAAACAGCTATAACAGGCTCATCTGTCAATCAACTTAGCTGCGCCCTTCTTTTTGCAAAATTCTGCAAAACAACATGAGTTTTTTTTTAACATTCTTTTACCAGTTTTTAGGAATATAGAAATGAGCTATTTAGACCGAAACTGCTATTGAACCTGGCTGTGAATATAATCATATCTGCACTTAAATCTGCTATTCCAATACGCATATGACTTTAGTAGCCTGCCTCATGTGGACACTTAATGACCTGCAGTTTTAAAGCTTCCTTTTGGTCAGAGGAATAGGTCAGTAGATGTTTTGCTTTTGTTTTTGCTTTTTTTCCATTTGCAAGTCTTGCTCCACAAATTAGTCAGCCTATATAAAGTCCCAACCCTTGCTGCTGAAAGCTTAAGTCACTGCAGAGGTGAAAGAAACCACTAGAGCTTCCTGAAGGTCCAAACCTGAGTATTTCACCCCCTACATTTGCGAGGAAACTTGTGGTCTGTGACCTTGTGTGGACTTTTTTTCTTTTTCTCTCTCTCTTTACTTTCGTTTCTTCATATAGGACCTTCCAGAAAGGTAGCTAAATGCTGACCAAGATGTGTTGCATCTGCATGTGTGCGAGGGTGTGTGAGTGAGTTTACACCCTCGATTTGTAAATAATGTAGGTAATTATAATACTCTAAACATTTGGTGTTGGGAGTTATGAACGGCCTATGGGCTTAACAGTCAGGGCACAAAAAGGCAGAAATGCAAACAAAAAAGAGTTTTAAGAAAGCAAAAATGTCTTGAGAGGATGATAGCACTGAGCATTATCTTACAGAGACATACCTCTTGGTTTCACTGCATCTCCAACTTTGTTGGTAAGTTGAATATCCAGAGCCTGCAGATTCATTTAATTGTCAACTACAGGAAATAATAAGCGCATAAATCAGTTTGCAAAAGTGTGTGTGGGTGTATGCATGCTTGTGTGTGTAAGATAAATGCACAGAGCAATGCAGATGGCAGCTTTGAAAACACCTGTCCCCCTAAAGATAAGAAAAGCAGATACCTGGGAACTGGAAAGGGTGTTAAGAGGCTCTTATCAGAGCTGTAGTATCTTCAAAGTCAGCGGCATGAGAGTTTTGTGATGACACACACACACACACACACACACACACACACACACACACACACACACACACACACACACACGTCTGCACACTACAACCAGGGTTTTGCTATAAGAGAGTTTGTCTTCAAATCTATCTATCTATCTATCTATTTATTTATCTATCATCTGCTGTATTAAGCGATATGCAAATGATGCACAGCTATAAAGAAATACCCCACGACCTACATGCTGCATCATTACACACTGAAACAAACATGTTTTTTCCTCACACACAAAGTAGTCAAGCCTTGACTAAGTAAACCGGATTTTCTGCCTTAATTTCGAATTAATTTTACTACACACTTTCACTTGATACATTTTAAGTAATTGTTCTCACATTCACACAAATTTTGAAGTTTCACCCCCCACACCACACACACACACACACACACACACACACACACACACACACACACACACACACACACACTTGTTTACACATTATCAGATTCATCCTTTATTAACAAATTCATGTTTCTTAAACACTGTCTGCAAAAATACAGAATTGCATCATCTCAATGAACACACAGCCCACTTTTGCAAAGGCTGCATTTAGAAGTGACAATGTAATATGTAACCTTCATATTTTTAACACCTTTACCACCATGTGGGTGGCTCTCTGTGGATGAGTGAAACTTAATTTATTTTTCTTTTCTTTTTTTGGGTGGTGGTGGTGGGGGTGGGGGGGGGGTGTTAGAGGCCCTATAGAAAGTAATCGGATATAAACGATTACACATCAAGCACAGTTGTTCTGAAGTGGGTAAAAAAAGATATATTTCATTACTGCATGAAATCACTCACAGTAAATAGTACCTGTATTATTTTAAATGACATCAATAGTGTGTACTATACCTTTTTTATTGGCTTTTCCATTACTTTTCATAGAATGCCTAAAAACAGTGGATGTGAAGAGGGACCTGGCATTTCACACACATCACTGTTGCCTTCTGTCAAAAATAATGGCAGTGCCGTTGGCACTGTGTTTGTCTTGGCCTCTCTCATCGTAGTGAATGTCTTCTGCGACTGCATGGCACTGCTGTTGGACAGAGCGCTGTGTATAGAGGAGGCTGTCTTGGGTACATCACCTGGTACACCCTGACCACATCTCCCCTGAAGGCAAGAAGATCCAATGGCTTTCCTGTGGCCTTGGACTTCCTGTAGAGAAGCCATGCATTCTGCATTGCCACATCTGGCATGAACATGAAGAATGGAGTCCACCACTTCTTGGAATGGATTTTGATGCAGTAGTTGCTGATTTTTTTATCCATTGGATCAGGGGAGGCTTTAATTGTCACCAGGCAATGAATTGTTGTGAATTAGAATATTTAGCATTTTTTAACATTGTGTTAAAATTTAGAGTATTTGAGATGGAAAGATACTTTTTATTTACTTATCTATTTATTATTTGATTGTGGTTGAGCACTGAGATTGTTGAACATTAGACACAAGATATATAGATGATATGTGGACTTTGTTTTTTAACTGCGATAAAGAATTGAGATTGTTGAACATGTTATTGTATTGTTGACTATTGACATTGATAAACATTTTGAAACATTCTTGACTGTGTATGACGGACATCAGAGAGGAACATGGTCGAGGTGCTACATTTTTTATAATTTCTCCCTAAAAGAAAATCAAAGAACAATTTTTCAACTGATCCTTACATTAGCCTATGTGGTCCTTAAGTGCATAAAAGATTTTGAACATGTGATCAAGGGAACCTGTGTTTTCACTAGTGTTCATGTGACAAGTGATAAAATCAGAGAGTATATGTGCCCAGATACTAAATATAGTATGTTAACAGAAATGGCTGTATCTCAAAAACTACAAGGACTTATATCAAATTCTTGGTACCGTTGGATTCAGAACAAGTTATATTTTAATAATATGTGCTTTCATCCAGAGTAAAACCATCATGTAATATGTCAACTTAATGGTAAAACCATTTTTGTGATTTTTTGCATTTTTGACAGTAAGTCGACTTTGTGTACAAAATAAGGCATGATACATTTGTCAAATAGATTTTTTATTGTATGTGTGTATAGCCACATGTCTTGACAGTATCCATAGAAAATTTTATGTCGCTATCTCTGACAGAAAAAAAATCTGTGGGGTTTTTCCTTAACATACTATATGTAGTATCTGGGCATATATGATAAACTATAAGTAAATAATTGAAGAAAAAGATGCTGCTGAGAGAACAGTGAACTGAGTGTCTGTCCAAGGGTGGTTCTTGGACTTAAGGACATTCGGGGCTGAGCCCGGACCCCCTATCCACTCTGTAAAATAAAGGAGAAGTCAATCCGTATTTGCAACAGACAGAATATTTGACTTGGAGAAATGATAAAGTCCTCTGTGGTTCCTTAGTAAATCAGCAGGAACAGCACAGCAACAATGCATTCTGGGAGAGTCTAAACTAAATCATCCAAATGAGGTAAGGAATCATTATATGCCATAACTTAAAGTGTAAAACAGGGAGTGTTAAGAATTCAACACCACTACAACCTCTGTACCAGTTTTTTATTGACTGATTAATTGAATTACTTTTAGGTCAGAAAACATTTGAAAACAAATGTTTACAGTTTTGTTGTCTGAAACTAGACTTAAAACTTATAAACTAAGACTAGATCAAAAATAGCTGCCATAATTAACACAGATGAAAGGGGATCAGTGTTAATTTCAGTCAATTATATTATTGTAAAAAAAAAACTCCTAACAGGAGCTTTAAATTACCAATCGTCTCCTGCGAGTAGGTTGTGGCTTGAGTTAATTTTAGTGACCCCTGTGGACAAAGCAATATATATTTCGAGTTGAAAGTTGTTTGGTCAACTTGCAAGTAATCATATCATTTAAGAGAAAGAGGTTTAAGACTCCATGGAAATGATTAACCTTAATACTGATGGACGTGTTTGCTTTACATGATGAGCCTTAAACTCCTCACTGGAGCTTTAAGATAAACAAGAATGCACAAAGTTAAAGTATTAAACATTAATTTAGATTCAGTGTGTTCAGCTATGTAAATATAACAATGATGTCTTTGATGTACAGTATAAGGAGGAATAAAAAAAACCACAAGAGCACCAACATTTGTGAATTCAGGTCTGTTTAATAGCATGTAACAGTGACAATAGGAATACTGTGCACACCTACCACACACAGAAACCAAACCACAGGCTTCACAGTGAAGTTATCTGGATGCAACACTGGGGTGATGTGACCAAGCACAGGCGCCCTCAGCAAAACGAAAGGGGGTTGTCTAGCATGTGTGTGTGTGTGTGTGTGTGTGTGTGTGTGAGAGAGAGAGAGAGAGAGAGAGAGAGAGAGAGAGGGTGTATATGTGAAAGGATGTAGAGAGTGTGAGAGAAGACGAGGAGGGGGGGCAGGATTCAGGGTGGTGGGAGCACAGCAGTGCAGAGAGATAAGAAGTTTGTGGGATTGTAGAGACGGGGAGAAAAAAAAGCTGAGACAACAGATGGATGTAGAAACTCTTTATGTGTGAGTTGTTTGTCTCGCACTTTACAGCTTTAACTCAGTGGTGGTCACATTTAAGTGGAACTACTTTTTAAAAATTGGCACATTATTCCTTCTCATGAGAAGTATTTATTACTGGATTCAGTTACACACACACAACATAAGCGCTGGTTATGAAAATGTTTCTCTTACAAACAGAGTATGATTGTTTATAGTCAACAAAACAGTTACAGAAATGCATTTTGTTGCATAAACACTTGGCGGTAATTTCTCTCTTGTCTGCAAGACTCAAATACTTCAATCTGGACCTGATTTACATGCAATTTGAGTTCAAACAGCCTCTTCTAATCTTACAAGCATGAGTTCATAATGTGCATCTGTCATGTTGGACCCTTATCCACTCACCACGTACCATCTGCTGGGTGCAGCTCTTTACCTTTCTTTTATCAAAGCAGCCGTTAGCAGGGGATTCCCGATTCCTTCCAGAGTCTAAATCCAGCAATTTCTGGAAGAGAAGTCCGGTAAAAATGTGGTGAAAAGGTTGGAGGTGAAAGGTCGCAGTTGGAAAGCGTTCCTCAAAATGTGCTCAGTGCTTAGAGAGCAGGGCCGGAGCCTGAATGCGACTCCACACAACACTGATACCCAAATAAGCAGCGAGGATCCCTGTCCAGGTAGCGCATGCGTGTTTGCGCTGTTGCTGGTAATACATGGACACACAAGAGCAGGAAAGGTGCACATATACAGGCTCAGTCACTACTGCACATGCTGTATCATTGCACATACACGCACAAACAAACAGGGATACCGATAAGTCTGGCACCTGGCTTTTTTTGATCATGTACAGCGATGCTCTTCGGCAAGAAGGTGAGAAACAACACAGCAAAAAATGTTTCACATAAGCTTCCTAAAAGCCAACATTCATGTTCACACCACACATGCACACACACCCACAACACGACTCCGCTGAGGTAAGCAAATCGTGTTTGTGTTGTCAAAACCAGCTTTCTGTCAATCCTCATTTCTCACTCTACCACACACACACCACACACACACACACATACACACACACGTATAAAAAGTACCTGTCCAATCCGGTCAAATAAAAGCATTAGAGCCTGATTTCGCTGCAGCAGAGTGGACATGACGGCAGGATGAGACGAGCGTGTGGGAAAAGAGAAGCAGGAGTTATGCAAAAACAATCACACGACTCGACTTCGTCACACAGTCGCCGCGTCACTGATGGGATGAGTTAGAAATGAGAGACAGTGCTTGATCTCTGTTAAAAATGCTCTGTCATGCATAAGGTGAATACAAGTTCTGATCCTCGTTAGCGGAGAGGAGTGAAATTTGTGCGTATAATATCTGAAATGATCAAGAGTGTGTGCACATTTGTTTGTGTGTTTGAACATGTGCACCACCAGCAGTGAGGGTACAAACGTTTTTAGATAATTTCCTCAGAATCCACAGGGTCACACCTGATAAATGTGTCAAAGAGTATGAGATTCTCACACGCATGCATACACACACAGACAGACACACTCATTGTGATAAACAAAGGGTCCTGTGGGAGGAAGTGTGAGAGAGGGAAAGTACCTCATCAAGACAACAACAACAGCAGAGGTGCAAGGAGTGACAGCTGCTCACTGAGAGGCACATGAGGGATCACCTCTGCACCACAACAACAAACACAGCAGCAAAGTGCACACAGCAGGGCTACACACACACACTTTTGAACTTCTGTGCACGGAGCAGATGTTGGCCGTGATGAAAAGTGGACTAGCAGAGTAAGCAGAAGAAGTGAAGCCAGATAGTTGTAACTGTACACAACACAAACTGCACAAGGAAGTGGTTGTGGCCTCTGTGGCATCATTATTAATCTGTAAGGGCCCCTTTGAAACCTGAGGTCAGCATTTTGTCTGTCCCCATCTTGAATTTTGGAGCAAGAAGTGACCATATTTAGACAACAGGGTAAAAAATTTTCACAAACTTCTATTTGCATTTCACGGTTGCCATTGCAGCATCTTGGAGAACAATGAAAGCCCACCTTTTTTTATATCGCTGGAAAGTTTCGTCTGTTCTTTTGTCCTTTTTTCATCTGTCATCGGTTTTGTTTACTACCTGGCTTTCTAGCAGCGCTTCTGTGCCATTCAACCTGCAGCTCAACAACTTGCGAACACTGGAACACAGTCAGAACACTCCAGTTCGATTGAGTTGTTTACGTGGAAGAGAAAACAGATCCCCAACTGCATAATGAGGGTATGTTCACTGAACTTGTGTTTTTTTTTTAACATGTGAACATACTGATCGCCATTTTAGCATAACCCTACTCACACTGACTTGCTCTGTGTTGGTTCTAAAAACCAGCTCTTGTGCGTGAACAGCACCTCAAAGGGCTATTTTGGAGCTGACTGTGCTGGCTCTTGATGAGCCGTAATACCTGGATCAATAGAAAGTGTCTGAATTCCCATTGATACTTATTTACCCTAGAAAGAAGAGGGGTCCAAATCCTGATCTTACAGGGTAAGATGGATCACAGACCCCTTGAGCAAGATCATACACCCTTTGTAGATTTGAGGTAATTTGTGAATCTTTAAGGATAAAATCTTTTACTGGACTTTGGTGATTAGGACCTTTTCTTTTGCACTGACAGACGGAGCAGGTTTTTATATCAACATATTGTTAATTTGACTTCTGTTTGTTTGAAAGAGAAATACCAATTAGCAGTCGTCAACAATATCATCCATGTTAAAGGTTAATGAAGTCCATAAAAGATGCCTTTTCTTGCATTTTTGTACTCCACTCTTCATCAGCAGAGGTTGCTTCTTGGTTGTAAGCCAATAAATGCCAAAAACATAAAAGGGTGTGTTTGCTTCATCCTCACCTTAACAAAGCTTCTGCTGACAAAACAAATGTCATCTCCATTCAGATATTCTTAGGAGTGCAGCATTGTGCATGACATGCACAGACTAAGGCCTATACACCCAAATACTCATCGGCTTATTATTCTTAATCCACCAATGCCCTCTGTTTCACTTTGCTTTCCCTTTACAGACAATGTGTTTGTGGCATCACATTGCTGCTTTGACATTTATCACTCCAATTTCACAAAGAGGCCCCGTTCTTTTGTGGGTTTGATAGGAGCAAAAAGGCCCTGCCCAGCTCCACCCATCCTGAGCACAAACCACACACACACACACACACACACACACACACACACACACACACACACACACACACACACACACACACACACACACACACACACACACAACACAGACACTGTATCTGACCACAGGAGGTACCACAATTGACTCCAATCAAACCCCTCCCCCTTAACCATAGCCACACCCAAAGGCCTTGTGCTGGTCCACCCCTGTTTTTATGTAATGCAATTTAAGTTTCATTAATTTCTACACAAAACAAAACAAAAGAAAAAATTCATTTTTTTTTACTATCGCTGCTTCACTTTTAGAATCACACTCAGTCATTTATCAATGTGCATGTTATTGATAAGTGAAAGTTGTGAATCACTTACCTCGGGGGATCTTTCCACATGAAGCAGAGTCACACGTATGCAAACAACTGCCCTCAGGGGAAACCACCTTAATGTGAATGGCTTTAGATAAATGTGTTATTCATTATAGTGCTTGATAGCAATAAATACAGACCGGAAACCCCCCCTCACCTGTATCAGTAGCCCCACGTAGAGGTATTTGGTCTGACTCAGTTGTTGTAGGTGTAATTGTTGGCACATTAGTCAGGTGAGTTGTAAAGTACAGGTGCACAGCTCTCTGGAAAGCTAATTGCAGGGTGAGGAGGAGTTTTTCATATGCAAACATATGAACACACACACACACCTACGAACAGGTGGTGTCATGCGATTTTATAACCCAGGGTGATGTTCTTGTAAAGGGGGTCTCTTACCTGCGGCATAAAGATAACCACCTCTGACACCCACGCTGAGTTATCACTTACTGTAAATTTACATATGTGAATGAAATACTTGCACAAATAATCTGGTGATGTGTTTAAACAGAATGCAGAGCGTCCTTTTGATGGGCTTAGTCACACAAATTTGACGACTACACTGTTTAAACAACCATAGCACAAACATTAGCTAAGGAGAAGATGGGTATTAAGGAGTCCCTGAAAAATGTGGCCGCGCCCCCTTTTATGGGCTGTAAAATCCCAGGCTCTAAATTTGTAAATGCAGCTACCTACGTATGACCAAATAATTTATTACTGAATGACTTGGTATTTATTAATTAATGTTACACAACAGATTTTGTCATTTTTAATGCTCCTCCTACCAGCATACTTAGTCTGTGTGCATTGGCTAGCTGTGTTTGTCAGGCTGGCATTTGAAACTCTTCGGGCACATTTTTTGCATAATCACTTGTCATGGCATGGCATTACATCACATTCATTAGTTGTCATCTTAAAGCCTTTTCTATCCTGAATACAACTGTTTGTGAGCTAAGCAGCAAACTAGAACAGGATAACAGCCTGATCCGAATTCAAACGCGTCCGCACTGAGTTTGCCCGGAGCAGTTTTGCTCCATCCGACAGCGTGCATCATGGCCCACTGGAATTGCTTGGAACATAGCGCAGAGCTGTGGAGCCGCACTATACAAGCTTCACTATCTGATATGAACATATGAAGTCTGCACCGTATCAGTCCCTCCCTCCTCTTGGCTGCTGGTCAGATACAAAGCATCACTCGGCCAATGCAAACACCGCAGCCACAATGATATTGGGGACAATAATTATGCGGGGATATGAGAACATTGAATCCACTGAGACACAGTGATATAAGCACATGAGCACTTTACATGACCAGCTAAACACACAGCCAGATCACTGACACACAAACACATGAAGATGACTCAGAGCTAATTCCTGATTCAAGTCAAGTGATCTACCTGTATTAGTCAGTGTAAATATTCATGTTTTTATTTGGATGTAAAAGTAATTTTGGTACAGTCCTTATGAAATAGCTATTTTTCTTAAATGAAGTTTTTTTCAGTGTTTTGAAATCTGCTGATCTAATTTATATTCTAAGTTGTCTGGTAAACTACCACATCCCTCATGTTTTTTCCGTTCAAGCTGTTAATGAAATTAATATATTTAAGTAAAACATAAAAAACTTATGTATTGCTATCGTGCGGTCATTACTAAAGTTGGTATAACTAGAGAAGCAAGCGGTCTACAAAATTCATCTCTCGAGCGGGTGTCTAACTCGTTGTTACGATGTGTTTGACCAGCTCTCTAAATTAATTTTATGCTGGAATATCCCTTTAAGCATTGTCCATTTAGGGTGAACCTTGAAAACAAGTCCTGGGATTACGCCCCCATCCGTGTATCTCATGTTCTGTTCTATGCAGTTAAGTTTGACCCTCCAACTTTGCAACATTATCAATATGTATTTAAGTATAGATCAGCAGACTAGATCTCCTCTGTAAAATGAACAAGAATTTGAGCAGTACCTCTGAGGACATGGATACTGTTTTACATGGGTAAGGTTCACACTTGAAATCATAAATTCTTGGATATCTTTTGAAGTTTACCAAAAACTTCGCATTTGTTCCATCTTAAAACAAACATCTAATCAATCTCTATAAAGTTAATCTTTATGGCCATGTTTATTGTCAGAACAGAGTAGCTAAATAAGTTCATTAAGACAGTAATTTTATGAGACAGTAAGTTTTGTCCACACTGTCAAAAAAGCTCTACTCTTGCATTTATATGTGTCAGTGGTGGTTGAGACTTTTGAGGGGTGCAGAAAACAAGCTGTTCTTGAGTCTGCCAGAGGACGACGTTTTCTGGGAGGGCATGGTGAGGATTGCAAAACAGGAAACACAGGGCCTTGATAACTCTCACACACACAGGCAAAAACAGCGTGTGGGCATGTTGCGTAGGACACTTGGAAATGGGTTTAGAAAGTGTGTCACAGCAGCAGCAGCAGAGCCTCTTCTGATGCTCCTCTCCATAGACCCCAGTAAGTACAGGATGTGTGTGCAAGTTTCGAAGTTGGAGATGTGTTAAGTGCTTACTGTTCATGCCAAGATGAGCACAAGGTGTGATTGATTGCACCGAGGATGTCGGTCGCTCTGCAGGACGAACAGGTACCAAAAAAAAAAAAGAGGCCTAAGTGGGAAAGACGAGAAACAGACATGAGGGCAAAACATCATAAATGAAAGTAAAGGTGCGGTAACATGAGGAAGAACTCATTTAGATGGATGAGCACCTCCCTCACTTCATCTGTCTCTGTACCTTTTGCTTTTTGGCACACACAAACACGCACAGTCAACACAGGCCCGTCTTTTCTGTGAATTCTGGACAAGTCTGAACACGATCATCCGCCTATGATGACTTTAACACTCACACTACACACATGTTGAACCAGCACTTAGCTTAGTGTAACAATTCACCCGAAACATGAGAGGCCGGTGTCACGAGGGTGTGAAATCCTACATCTTTGAGTGGTACAGTCGCACAACTATCACTGTTTACTATATGCAAGTAAGAGAGACTCTTTATTTCTGTGCTTTAAGTCTGTTTCTCTTACTTGGTTCTCATCGTCAAATTATAACATCTTTGTGGGATGTTTGTTGAACTAACTGACTCACTTCTTGACAACACATCTAGATACATCTGACCAAAAGAGCAGTAGTGCCACACACTCTGGAAAAGCTGTCCGTTGGAGGAGAATTCAATAAGTCTGTCCAAGTACAAGACATCCAGTTAGACAAAAACATGGTTTGGTTGGTTTGCTTAATTCCTCTGTGAGCAAAACCTAAAACATCTAAAAAAAAAAAAGACATGATCAAACTTTAGCTTTGGAATAAGTTCTGATCATCTTTTCTGGTCACAGATGTCTTTTTAATGTTTCATTCACAGACAAAATGCTCTCAGGGTGAACAATATCAAAGTTGAGTATTAAATGGAGCCTGGTAGCTGACAGAGATCAGTGTCAGTCTTGAATGCTTGAATTGGGTCGAAGGCAGTATATGTTTTTTGCTGATGACTCTGATGCCAGTTTATACGATTAAGTATAGTGAGGTGCAAATTGTGGTTTATACCGCATTTGAGAGAATGTTTGATAAATCTACTCAATAAAATCCAGGCTAAGCAAAACATTTGAGACATGTCTACAAATATTACTCATTCAACAACTTTAACTATTTGTCATTGTCCAAAATTGGTTTTAGTAATCTATTTAACGTTTATCAAACTTGTTCACATTTTTAGCCAATACCACATGAATATAATAATAAAGGCGTTTTCACTATGAAAATGACTAAAAATTACGTGGTGGGCCATAAAAAAATTAATACAAATAAAGAGCAGAACAATGAGTAATAGAGATTTGATACCATCATTTAGAGGAACTTATTGTACTAACTGTGGTGCAAGTGGATCCGTGTGTGTGTGTGTGTGTGTGTGTGTGTGTGTGTGTGTGTGTGTGTGTGTGTGTTAGTGGTGAAGGGTGGGGGGATTCTCTGGAACAGGATGTACTGTAGCTGTGCAAACGTCTCAAAGCTCCTTGAATGTTGTGTGTTTGCACACACAATGAAACAACTAAAAAAGTGAACTACACAGCTGTAGGCCTCAGGTCCGAGGTCTGCAGCGTTTAGAGGGGACTTCACAAACCAGTTGGTGATCAAAGTCTGAGGAGCCACCAGATAAATGTCTCCATCAGGGATTTACTCTATCATAACAAGGACCTTCAGGCACAAACAAAACCCAGTACTTCGCAGATCTCCAGCTGAATGCTCAACTTGGCAAGCAGCACAGTCGAATGCAAAACTATGCAAATGAGATGCAAAGAGTGAGTCAGAGCTGGGATGGAAAATTTCTTCCTGGCTCTGCATCATTTTTTCACTCAAGTGAGATTGTGAGAAATAGTGCAGCTTTCTTTTCAGACTTTTGCACTTTAGTCAAAAGTAGTAATAAGTAGTATTTACTGCTTTGTGCTTTGCGTTTGTGCAGAGCTGGCTCTGGTGTTTCACTGAAGAACAGCTGTTTACTAACCCTGTGAATCCTTGGTTGATGATCACAGAAAACTTGTGTTGGTCTTTGGCTTTATAGTCAGTGATACATCTTGTGATCTCATAAGCTCTCACACTGTTAGGAGGGTAAGCTGTAAGCGCTCCCTTTAGCATCTTTTTGCATGACTGGATTGTTGTGCTGAATCTCCAGATTGATGATTTCTCATGTAGTTTCTCATATTTTTTGTATTCCCTGATGTGACGGGTCACTGCAGTCTGGACTTGACCGGACAATCCTCTGGAAAATTTCCCTGTGAAGACAGGGCGAGCCAACAAGAAGTAAATGTCCATGCAAAATCACTTTTTGCGAGTGGGCACAGTCTATATCACGCAACAGTTATATGAAGCACTTAGATAAATGCAAAAACTGTCCTTATAGTATAGGTTTGTGACTGTGAGCGACATGCAGGAAATCTGACAGGTCTTTGTATGCGCGTCATTCTACGAAGCTTTAGACACAGGCAGCAAAAACTTGTTTACTCAGCATGAGAGTGAATGATGACATTGTGTTCTCATATGCAAAGTAGTGATTGGTCCTACACTGGGAGGTCAAAGGTAAGGCACAGTTAGTAACCTTGCCTGAGGTCTCTTTGCTGAGCAGGTGCTCATAGACACCAGCTTAAACAGTCTGTATGCTGCATGAATGAAGATATATACTCATGTTTATATACAGATTACATGTCTTAGTTAACTTTTTGTCCTTGATACACTATAATTCCCAACAAGCACTTTCTATAAATCCCCTGAATGTTCCTTAAAAGAGCAGGAAGAGGTGGTGAAGGAAAGAAATCCCTGGAGATCCAGCTGATAAATGGAGACAAAGAACAGGTTTGACAGCTCTGACTCTATCCTCTTCACACAGACAGTGAGGGATGGATGGAGGCGTCGGGAGGAAGAAGGGAAGCGGTGAAAAAAAAAGTCACAGTACCGGCAAATCCAGGTACATTAGTGGGTCATGAACCACACCCTACCTTTTTATTAGACTGTGTCTGTGTTTGTTTGTCACAAGGTAAACAGCGACATGCAGGTGTTGTCATGGCTTCTATGTCAATTATATAAAACTTCCAAACTGAACTGATGGCTCAAATCGGAGGCCTGGAGATGTCCCAATAATGCCTATCTTTGAGTTTTTCTCATAATGCTTACACCTAATCCTGTGCTCCTGTACCCCCAACAACATCCCACTCTCCTTTTCCCATGCTTCCATCTCTTATCCCTCTCAGTATCTGTCTCCCTGCCCGTTCTGTCTCTGCTGAATCTTTTTTATTTTTTCCTTCTACCTGGACCGAAAAACGCCCGAGGTTTTTCTCGTGGGAAACTCTTGGAGTGGTATGTTGTTCTGTGAGCAGGCGGTGAGAGTGGAATCCCGTTTTTCTGGGTCTGGTCTCACTCCCTGTTCCAGGATCCCATCCCGGGGCTCGGAGTCACGATCGGCGTCGTGTCCAGACTCGCTGTAGGTGTTAGGAAACTCTCGCCTGATCTTGCTCAGCCGGATCCTGAAGATTGGATTTAATACTACACCCTGAGTGCTCTTTTTCATTCTGACTATATTTCTTTTCTTGCATCACTCCCCTTTTTTATTTTGTGTCTTTTAGTCATTATTTCTGTTTCTTTCATTTCTCCTTCTGCAAGTCACTCCTGCTTTTCTTTTAATTCAAATAAAAAATTTAAGGTAATATTAAAACTGAAAAAAAGACAAAATAAGACCTGTGAATTTCTGTAACTGTTATATTAAGGGTATCATTATTATTGTTATTATTATTATAATCATTATTATTAATTTATGATGGGACTCATTTTAAGAAAAGTATTGTTTGTTATTCAAAAAAGATATATGTGTATAGAGTTAAGTTATATTTATAGTTACGTATATGTATGTATGTGTATAAATCCAAGTTATGGTCAAACACACTGTAACACTGAGTTAGACACCCCCTTGATGAATGTTGCAGACTGCTGTAGTTATACCAACTTCAGCAACGACCATACGATAGCAATACACAGCCCTGATGAGTCGATCACCGAGTGCAGTGGAGTTTCGCAGCTCAAGGAAGAAAATTTATGATCATTACTTCATGGAAATGCAATCAGACTGAGACACTAAGGCAGAAGAACTATCATGTCTGCAAAATGATTATTATGATGATTTTTACTTCAGGAAATGATCCACTGCACTCAGTTATCAACTCGTCAGGGCTCCCCCACAAACAAGCGGCTGCTGAAGGAGAGAGGGTGAGTTGTATTTGGTCACTTCGCTTAAGAAAGCATCTCTTGAGGGGTGTCTAACTGTGTCTTTGACCATAACTTAATAACATAAATCCAGTCTCACTAAAAATATAAGATACACTCAGTTGTTTGCGGGCTTTCAGGCTGAGAAAAGTTTAAAAACTTTGCCTGTGTAATGATTTCTACTGCATTCAACAATGTGTAGTTTCTAAGCAACCGTGTAGCTCCCTAATACCATGTTGTTATCGCCACACTGCCAGATAACAACATGGTAGTTGAGCACAGTGAGGTATGGATGGACGCACTGACACTATAGAAGTGGGTGCTTCCTTCTTGGATAGCCGTCCTCTGAGTAAAATACTAAAACACAGCTAAAAAAATTTCACACTGGTATTAGTCACCCTAATGTTTAGGGAGCAGCCAGCTTGGTAAAGGACAGAAAAGGTATAGTAAATGTGTCTCTACAGGGTGCAAAGGCACACCACATAGGCAGCAGTGGCGGCTGCTGGTCTTTCAAGGAGGGGAAGCTCATTTTTCTGGCCTACATCATAATTGTATTTGTTTATTAGTATGTAACAGAACAGAGTCACCAAACATGACGGCAGTCATTTTTAACAAAGACAAAAGTCGCTGAGGATCGGTAAGGTCTCCGGAGCAGTTAAGAACAACGGAATGAATCACTTGGAAAATGCTCTGGTAGATGTTTTATTCTTCAAGATCGCTGATTCGCTTGTTTAGCTGTCAATCAAAAAAGGATTTCGCCTCAGACAGCTCATCCAATCATGGATGCAGAAGCTCGGAGTCCGGGAGAAAGTCGGGACCGCCCTCTCGTCATAGAACTCCAGTGAAGCTGAGCTTCCGATGGGCGGGACAAAGCCCAGCATTTATCCAATGAGCGTCTAGTTTCGCTGCTGGAACAACCCACTTTGAGCTTCCACATTGAAGTCAGCAGAAGCCCAGCGTCTGGCTGTTTAAAGCGCTGAGGCGCTGCGAGGATGAATGAGAACGAAGTTATGCCGGTTACCTGTGATTATCAGCTTCTTATCACAGTGTCTGAACAAAAGATGAAGGCTTTCCAGCGCGTATTTAGTTCATGAAATGTACACACAGCAGTACGTATTTCACTACTTTTTCTTTTTTTGGGGGGGTGACATTTTAAGGGAAGCCGAGCTTCCCTTGCAGTCTTAGAGCAATCGCCACTGATAGGCAGGCAGCCTTAGTTTGATTTCACCCTTTGGCCTCTTCCCTGCATGTCATTCCCATCTCAATTCCCTGTTTCCAGCTCCATCCACTGTCCTACATCAATCGCTAAATGCCCAAAATTAAATCTTAGAAAAAAAAATAGAAACAATACAAATTAAAAAGTCTCCTCTCAGACAATAAACAGTGTGGAGTGTGTCTTATTTATGGTGTTTGTGCAAAGACTAAAAAAAAATCTGAAGGAAAAGTTTGACCTCGCTTACCTTTTCAGGTTTGCACTCTTTAAAAGGGCTCGCCACTCTGTGTCCACCAAACAAATCGCACTATTTTAATCATCAATAGTCACTTAATGACATGTTTGATGTCATTACTGTACATTCTGTGTATGAACATAACTGTAAATAACTCCAACTACGCACTATGTTATTACAGGTTATTGTGGGATGCAAACAGCATAATAAATAAGGTGTTTATTCTTAGGTTTATGCTGAGATCAAGGAAGAACAAGCAACAGGGGTAGGAATATAGGTGAATGTAATTGAAAGAACTTATGTTTCTTTCAATTAGACAACTGGCCAAAATAAAGCCAGTCTCTACACAACAGCACTTTGAGACAGTAATTCATGCATTTGTTACTACACGGCTGGATTACTTTAACGCACTGTATGTAGGGGTTAGGTCGTCATCCATCACCCGCCTCCAGATGGTTCAAATGCAGATGCACATCTTTTAACCGGCACACGTAGACACAACCACATTTCCCCCATTTTAGACTCATTTTAGTGGCTGCCCATACGTTCTAGGATTCATTTTAAAATGATTTTATTTGTTTTTAAATCTTTGAATGGTCCTACCTTTCTGAGCTTCTTTACCTGTATACACCCACCTGCACTCTCAGGTCAGCTGTTCAGCTGTTCCTGACCGTGCCAAAAACTAGGCTGAAGCTCAGGGGGGACCATGGATTTGCTGTTGCAGCTCCAAAACTATGGAGCGATCTCCCGAAAAACTATAGATTGGCCTCTTCTCTGCCGGTTTTTAAGTCTCTTCTTAAAACCTACCTTTTCTCCTTGGCCTTTGTTCCTTCTTAAGATGTTGGCTTGATTTGATTCTATTTGATTTTTATCTTATTTTATTATTTCTTTTATTGCACAGCTATCATTATAACCATGTTATATGCCTTTCAGATGATTATATCTGTTTTTATATGTCCTTTTTTGCTTTATTTGTGTTGTGTCTTTATTTCTAATACTTTTATTTATTACCCTGCACAGCACTTTGGTCCTCTGCGGATGTTTTTAAGTGCTCAAAAAAGAAAGTTGGGTTGGATTGGAGTTGGATGTTGGTAACATGTTTTATAAGGTTATCCTTAAAGCTTTTCTGCCATATATAATCCTCACAGCTGTTTACTGTCACATCCACACTGAACTAAAGATGCCATCGTACTTTTCCATAGTTAACAGTGAGGATATCTCTAGAGTGACCATATTCTGAATCCCAAAAAAGAGGACACTACTACATGGGGCGGAGTTGCACGCCAAATTTTGAGGGTTTTTCGGGTGGAGTGTTTTTTACACGATTCTGACTCAGTTATGCTACGCTACACAAACTCAAAACTTCTGTACAAAACCCTGGACATTTGAAGGATTTTACAAATTCCCCCTGACAGGCTGGACAGACCAGACGGACCGGACAGCCCCCCAAAAAGAGGTTCCTTGGAGTGCTTTCAGACCACCAGACTTGTTAAAAAAACAATAATTGCGCCAATGAACTCATTAACAGGGTTTGTAATGGATCAGTGTCAAAGATAAGAGTCTGACTCTGTTTCAGGAGTATTTGATGAGTTCATTTAAATTGTCGGTCATTCTCCTCTTTGCTTTTCTGTGTCTTTTACAGTTCATGTATCCAAAAACCTGAAATAGTCTTATCTTAATGGAAACAAAAGCATGCAAAATAGGAGATGCAGTCCCTCCTGTGAACTTCCTCATTCCTCTCTCCTCTCCCTGTTTCCCAGAAAGAGAAAAAGAAACTCAACGAGCTTGAAAAGAAGGAGGAAGCATTGTGTGTAAAAAACATTCGCAATTCTCCTTTTGAAATATGGATCTTTGTTTTTGTCTGTTTTCAGTGGAGTTGACCTTATGAACTGGGAACCATATCTGGATCAGACATTGTTGTCCCTCTAAGTGAAACGAGACTGTTGTGCACTGTTGAAAATACGAAAAAGCAAACCGAGAGCATTGTCAATTAGGGGATTATTTTTTCTGGATTACTTAGAGAGAACCTTTATGTCTGAGTCAATGTTTTAGAGGTAAAGCAGGCACACATCCCAGCTGTCTGACTTTGCCTATCTTATCTCTTTAACACTTATATCTCTGACTCTTATGCAGCCTGTACCAAGTAGACATGCGAGCAAACTGATGGTTGCGGTGTATAAACTCTACAGCAGCATTCTTCCAACAAGAGGACAGACAGTCAGGCCGAAAGTAACAAGAATGAATGAAATAACAAAATACACTCACACACTTACACTGAGATGACACAACCGTTGCCGTCTCTCTCTCCAGCTTGATGATGGAAGTACCAGGAAAACCAGGATGGGGACTCGGCGGAGCGGCTGCAGTCAGAGTGGACATCGCCGGCAGAGGACCGCAGCAGGAAGTGACAGATACCAGCTGCAGGAAGAGTGAGAGAGACAGCAAAGCTTCCTGGGTCACTCAAACAAACACACACGTGCATACATGTGTGCTGACGGGGTGATGCAAGTGGCACAATGGTGACACAACTATAGTTAACACATCTAGGTCACGTATAAAAGAGGCGTTTTGTTTTTCCGCTTTAACTTCACACATTTACAAAATGTTCACACACATCCTGCGACCTGCACACCTGCCTCTGCTCTGAACCGCAGCAGATTCATTTTCTCTTAAGCCTCGTTGATGGTCAGCATAGGTCAGATCAGAAACTTGAGAGTGTTTTTCTGTTTGGAAGATAGATGTTCAAGTAAATTTGTTAAAGTTTGACAAGGAAGCAGCTCAGTCAAAAGAAAAAAAAAGAGGAAACCGCCTTTATTTTACTGTTTAATCACCTCATGGAGAACTTAATTAGAGGAAGCTTGATGAACAAGGAACAAGAAAAGAAACACCTAGTCATTTTATATGCCTATCACATCAGCCCTGGGTGTTTCCCTCATTGAACATGCACATTCACACATTAGGACGAGGACAATCCACACACAAGTGCACACACGCCCAACGCCGCACGCACGAGCGAAGAAAAAGGGGAAACTCTCTCAATGAGGTGAACAATACTTGACATATCTTGACATATTTTTACTACACACTTCCCTTCTTTGTGACAACTTCCTCTCAGTCTTCACTACTAGTACAACTTACTACAAGAGGCTGCATATGAATGAAGAAAGATACACACACACACACACACACACACACACACACACACACACACACACACACACACACACACACATAATCGCTGAAGAAGAAGAAGAGGGAACAAGGGGAGAGCTGTTTTGCAACAACAAAGAGGAAGGTACATGTGTCGCTCATTCTTCTGTGATGCAACACCGGCAACTCAATGAACACACACTCCCTTACACACACACAAACACACTAATGCACCACCCTCTCCTTTAATACTGAGTGGCAATGTTGCATTCAGTGTGTAGATTTGGGTTTCACAAAAACTATTGTTGAGGAGGCAAGACGCCGCATGCACTCAATAATTGCTTTTTTTTTTCCTGCACTTTCACTCCCCCTACCACGCAAACATATCCCATGACCCACCCCACTCTGTAAACTCACCTCTACATGTGTCTGAGTGGATTTGCATATTATTTGCCAGTCAAATGAGATGCATTGGAGAGTGGGAGTGTCATCTGGAGAGAAAACTCCCCCAGAATTCCCCTTCTGAGAGACTCCCATATCACTTCCAAGAAAAAGGTCAGGTGGATTTCATGTGAAGTTTGGAATTGTGGGATTGCTTTTAAATGCCCTGACTATACTCAATACTGGAAAGGATTGAGTGGATTCAAGGAAAAAGAATGAAGCAGCTGCACAATACAACATAAGAGGATGCACCAAGCAATTTGATTAGATAAGAGATATGATCATCTAAGGCATCACCACAGTAAAAACTACTCTGTACTTCCCATATTTACAGTCTTTCTTCGGCAGTCCTGTTTAATGAGGGGAACTACTCTAACAAATATCAAACAGCCACAAAGACACTTACATAATGCAGAGTAAGCTATTCATGCACATGAATAAAGTTAGAAATGCTTCAATTGTAAAAGCATGGCCCTGACACTCATTTATGCACCCTACCTGATGTGGGTCAGTCCACCTCAAGGCAAACTCCTTCTATGTTGCAACAACATTTGATTTGTCTTGAGGTCCAAAAATACATACAGAGATGGAAATGTAATGTTTTACAGCCATAGTGACCCTCATACTCCATATTTCAAAACTTCTACAAAAGGCCAACGCCCATCATATGCTGTCTTATCAGGCCCAGCAGAAATCATATCCAGAAACATCACATCACAGTTACAAAAGACACACTATGACTAGCACGTGTCCTCGTATTTACATTGTTTTGTGTACAGTCATTAGCCTATCTGAAATTGGGGTAGTGTTGAGAGAATGACAGAGGCCAAACACATTTGGCAGCTAGCTCTTGATTTCACTCGGCGAGCCGCTCCCTCGTCTGCAACCAGAATCCTGAGGTGTAACCAAAAGATCACCGAGCAAAAATACTCACACAAAGATATAAATATTGAAGTTTCTTTCCTTTTATGACTGATAATGCAGCTGTAACAACAGCTACCAGCAAATATTAAAAGAGAATCAACTGCACAGTGAAAGAAACAATACTTTAACTCCACCAATGAGGGTGAATGAAATCAAATTGATAAGTCTTGCCTGATATACAGCCTGTTACGTTCATGTTACATTTGGCAGTTCATTCACAGTAAATCAAAGGGATACATGGAAGACAAGCTAACAAAATAGTTCCCTACTTACTCTCTTATGTTTTATTTTCACTTTGTTTCACATGCAGTCATTCAGTGAGGCCAGCTCTCATGATCATTAGCTTAATTAAATGTTTAGCATTTCTGTCTTTATTTTTTTAGAGATTTTTGTTTGAACTGACACAGCTAAAACATCTTAATTTATCTTTTTCTTTTTTCTGGCAGAATCACTATCTTGATTTGATTGCCTTTTTTTACATGTCTATTTTCAAGAACATTTTGTATGCACCCTCAAACTTATTAACCTATTTAATTAATTAATTAATTATTATTATTATTATTTTTTTTTACTCAGCTCAAAAGTAAACAATGGTTTGAAAACAACTCTAATGTCAAGTACACTCTTGGTAAATGTTTAATACAGCCTTGAGATTATTAAATATATTTAATGTGAATTTGTTCCAAATGATTAAAAAAGTAGGAGTTAGTGTGCATTTCAGTGCTGTCTCTCTGTTTACAACCTTTGCTGTGCATCCCTGTGTGCATAGTCTGAAACCAAAAGTATACTTCAAGTATACTTCTGATCAACAAAATCATAACTCAGGAAAACAGTACTAGCATAAGGCCTAGTATTTTTATACACAGCATGCACAGTCAGTCAGTATAGCAGACGTGAACACTTGGTCATAAAAAATGTGAGCATGCATGACTCGCAGTAAATTATTTAAAAAAATAACTACAACAACTACTGTCATTTTCTCAAATTTTGAAGACTGAATCTTGCAGGAACATGTCGGTCTTGTCTACCCTGGTTGTCTGTGTACATTTGGATGAGGTCCTCCTCTGCAGGAGACAACCAGTCAAAGAAGAAGGTACTTCATTCTGAGACAGCAAGACAATAATCTTCACTAGAGGGTTAAAACCTGAGTTTTAAAAACCCTAATGTTTAACTTGGCCACGCTAAATGCAAACAAACAGATCCCCTGTATCTAGACAAAATAAACGCTGGCATGCATGGATTAATGCTAAACTAAACGCCTTGTTTACAGTAGCAACAATATTACTGAGCTCATGTAATTGTGACTTTGATAGCAATATGATTATATTATCTGGCAGAGCCAGAGGAACAGGCTGAGCAGGTTGGACTGAACTTGTATTGACATGAGGAGACGTGACTCACAGGAAGCTGCACGGATTCCCTCAGTGGGCCTGAAGAGGAATTACACAAACAAGTAGAGATTGGCCTCATGTAGAAAGAGAATATTTAGATAAAACCATCACTGAGAAGGGCACTGTTATGAAAATGTACTAACTCTTGAGGTCATTACACCATGTGGTGTGTGCTTTTTATTGTGCTAAACAATGGTTTGTCCGAGGGAAGCATGAGATCGTAGTTCAACCACTAGAGAGCATTAAATCAAGAAACTGAACAGAAAGTATACAGAACACACTTTTATATCCTGTTAAGATTATAAAAGTTTTATGCGTTAAACAGCAGGCTGCTGCACCTTTACTGTGGACATAAACAGAACATCAAACCAACCTTTACGTCAATATGTGCTGTCTGCGTAACATTCAGTCCTGAAGACTCATTTCAAAATGAATGCATAAACATACATTAAACATCCAAAACAGGCAAGTTATGGACACAAATGACTGTGCTGAGATATAGGTTACGGCACACACACACACACATACACACACACACACACACACACACACGCACGCACGCATGCACGCGCACACACACAAGTGGAGCAGGTGAAGTGTGGCAGGTGTGCTTCTGGAGTACCTGGGGGTTGTGTATCATTTAGTCAGAGTTACGACAGAATGATACGGGTTAAGTAAGTAAGATAAGAGATCTCTGACACACACACACACACACACACACACACACACACACACACTGAGGCAACGTGTCAGGGGTGCAAACAGGTTTTGCTCCTGGGTTTTGGTCAAGTCCATGTTAGTTTGCAAAGTGTTTGTGTGTGTGTAGGTGTTGCATCTCAGTGATCTCAGCACTGCATGACAAATTAACCCTTTATTTCCCCTAAGTGTACGCTTTACTCATTCCACAACACACTGGGCTGCTTGGAAACCACCTGCTGCTGACGCTTTAAAGCAGGGATGCTGTGGAGGGTAATCCCGCCAAATTCAATGCGTGAAAAATCACTGACATACATTTTTAAAAGATCTCCATGCATATTTTGAGAACTAAAAATTAGGTGTTATTTGTTATCTCACTCAAAATAATCTGAATTGAAGTATTTAAACACCTAACCTTTGATGATCCATCTTTATACCATATTTATAACTCACCACTCTTACTACTTACAGTGTGTTAACTACTTACACCTGCATGTTCACCCATTTCCTCATGTAGTCACAGATAGGGTTAAAAAAATCTTCATATTCTTTTGCTACTTTAGGAAAATATAACATATACCATTATCATTTCAAACTTTTTCTTAGACATACTTAGTACTTGGTACTTAGACAGCATTTTACGCACCCACATTTTTACCTCAATGCTGAAAAAATTTAAGAACAGCTGAAATATATATAAACAAGTAGACCCAAGAACAAGATACATCAAATAGAGGTTGTGCAGAAACAGTAAGGAGGCAAATTTCCTGCTTTAATGTTGTAAAAAAAAAAAAAAAAAAAAAAAAAAAGGGGGAAAGGGGGTTTAGTGCAAAGCTGATGAAAAACACTTGACTTTATTAGACGCCATGAAACACGAAAGGTCTAATGAGGAGCTTTTTCTCGCTTATGGAATAGACTAAAATTCATATTGGTGCCATTTTATGATATCCAAATGCAAACAAGACCATCAGGGGCAAGATCTCCAATTTTGTATTGAAATCTGTAACGCCTGAAACCGGCGTACGCCAAGCACCTGAAGAAACGGCCCTGATTTTACAATTTCAACACAAAATACCCACAATCAAGGATATATTTGACAGTCCAAAGTCAGCAGGTTAAAGCTTGTGTGAGACACTATTAGTTCATGTCAATTTTGGTGCCCATGCTCTTAAGTTGTGGGCACCACAGGAGCTTTAAAAAAACAGAGGATGTTATACTTTGATTGACAGCTCCACTCATGCAGCATGTCTCACCAAATTGGCAATGTACATAAGGAGCAGAGAAAGAAAGAACAAACAAAACACAATAAAAGAGTCATTGAACTTTACATAACAGGGAGTTTTTACTACGAATCAACACAAGAATCCATCTACTGTGGATTATACCGACCTGCAATATGTCAGCGCCTGCAGCTGCAGCATTTTGGCTTTTTTTTTTTTTTTGCTGTTAAAGGGGATGGAGACTAATGATCCACATTTATATAGAGCCAATGGCTTTGACTTGTCGACAAATTATCAAACTAAACTTTTATTTGTCTTTGCATATCAGAGTAGGATGTGAAGAAGACATGCTGTTCTGGTTTACAGTGACCTAAAATTTACAGTATTTGATGTACGCAAGTGATGAAAGGTAAGCGGAGAGCGTTAAATATTCTCCTTCATCATGTAATTTACACGTTTTTTTCTGCTCAAGTACTTCACAGAAATTGTCATTCAAAGAAGGAGAAAATACTAAGAAAGGGAGTGTATACAGTAGATATAAGAATGGATAGTGACTAACTCCAAGAGATTAACCTTTTCAGTGCTGAAAAACTCACCGGTCAGAGTGAGACAGACGCAGCAGAAATACACCACAAGTTTCATTTTTCACTTTCTACACACACAGCTGGAAATCTTCATCTTCAGCAGAGAGACTTTCTGCTCAAGTGCAAATACCTGCAACCTTATTTAAGTGATGATAAAAAGAGGCTTTTGTGTCATTCATGTTGATCTTGCACAACTTTAGGAGGAAAATGCCCCCCCCCCAAAAAAAACAAAAAACTACTGGTCTTTTTGAGTTTACATTGTGGAGGGAGATGCTTATCTAGACGACTGGCTGATGATGGGGTGCATGTCTTTACAGAGGGAGTGGCGGGATGACATTTAAGGGGGTGAAAGAGGGGGCTTTGTTTGCAGTGTCAATATTTACAGTGACACATGCTGGATGAGTACTGAGTGACTGAGGGGAATAGAGTGTGTGTGTGTATGTGTGTGTGTGCGTGTGTGGAGTGGGAGACAGAAAGACGGTAAGACAGAATTATCAGCATGAATGGACTGCAGATGTCATGCTCCGATTAACAGATTTGCGTCTTTAAAAACATCTCTCCCTCCTCGTTTGGAGTGAGTATGAAGCTTCCAGAAACCCACTGAGAATGTTAAAAAGTTAGCTCCGGCAATCAAAATGAAAAAAAAAAACAAAAAAACAGAAACAAAGGCTTACACCACTCTGAACAAGTTAAAGTTTAGCTTTGTGTGATTTAATAGGTGACCAATCACCAGCGCATCTGTGACAATATACGAAGCTCTTTTGCATTGCAAAACAGAGATATGCAAATGAGGGAAACACAAGCCTTGTGTACTTCTCCTCTGCTCCACTGGCTATCAGCATGACCTGTTCAATGCACTCTCCCTCTTTTTCAACCCTTATTTACACAAGTCTCCCTCTTTCTCTGCTCTTTTTGAATGCTAAATCCCCATTAATCCTCCTTCTTTAATTTATCTCCCATGTGCGGTTCAGGTTGTGTGACTGCTTTCAGTCATTTGTAATTTCTGCCATTATGTTCTCTGAGGTCTGTAATGTATGTGAGAAAATGCTAACTACTTCAGAGCAAAGTTTTATGATTCAACAGTGTGACTCATTCATGTTCTTCATTGTTTGTTCTGCAAACTAAAACTGAGCACAGCTTCAACCTGTTTGATTTCAGTCCCTCTGTCTCCTTTTTAATGCTTTTTGTGTTTACATATGAGCTCAGAGCCCCCAGGTATGCTTACAATACATAAATCATGGAGCTGAATACTGTATTTATACTATAACCAAAGCAGAGAGGCTGCAACAATGTGCCCTTCAGCAAAAGCATTGAGGAGCTGATGTTTTTCTCTCTGACATTCAAATGATTGTACTGCCCTCTAGTGGTTGAAATACGATCTCATGCTTCCCTCAAACAAACCATTGTTAAACACAATAAAAAGCACACACCACATGGTGAATGTATTGTACGTTAATTGAAAAACATTTATTGAATTGTTCACAGTGCTCAGAGGTTTGTGGCTTGAACAGAAGTGTACAGTCAAGAAGTTAGATGATGCTTTAAAACAGAGATTCAGATTAGACCAGTGAAAGTAAATCACACGATAGAGCTAACAGCCAGGGCGTCACTGGATGATTTGTTAGTTATTTGTGAAACAAAAAACAAAAAAATACAAAAACAAAAACAACCTGGATTTTACTGTTCCAATCAAACAAATCATTTTTTTTTTGTCTTTGGCCTTTTCTTTTCTCCCCCTCTTTCTCCTATACCATTTTAAATTAAAATGGAACATATTTTTATTGTTTTTTGCTTTATGGTTTTGAACCAAAAACAAACCAGAAATCAAAAAAGGTACAGCGTGGAAAAAAAAGCTCAAATTTTTGTTTTCTCCATATCCCTTTAATCAACTCTCATGTTTGTTAGACTTGAGGTGAAAGTGACACATTCAAAATTTTTAAGTAAAGAATCTCTAACTTATGCCAGCACAGGGCAACAAGCATTAAGAACTGAAACTATGAGTCAGAGTAAAGCTAGACAAAAGGTGAATAACCTAGAGGGCCCACGCAAGCTGTGTGATTTGACATTAAAACTGGAACAAAAAAAAAAAAAAAAAAAGAGAAAACATTTATTTGGTTTTCAGATCATATACAGATAACAAATTATCCAATGATACCCTGACTGCAAACAACCCCACAAACCCAGGCGTGCTTTTAGGGTTACTATCACCAGCAAAAATGAAAAAAAAAAGCATTTCATAGACTTCAATTTAAGTATTTTTAAATGACAACCTTGACCTCCTAAGCAGAAGATGACAGTAGTTACTTGTTATGAACATTTACAGGAGTGCTGAGTTGGAGTAAATGGTTTCGGTAAATAATTCTGGTGGGAAAAGTTAACGTTTTAACCTTTTTTTTTTACACTTTTAGTGGCACTCTAAGCTCAAAAAAAGGAAAGGATCTACTAACTGCTGAGTGTTGGCACAATCCTTCAAACCATCAGGCACCTTATTACACTCTCTGTGATTTACAATTAGAGAAATACTGGTGGATAACTTCATTTAATCAGTCAATTTAGTATTTCTGTTCATTTTTGAGGAATTTACAGGTTCTTGTGACCCACTTCTTGTGGATAAAACAGTAACTCTATAGGTTTTGTTTACACTATCTCTGGAATATAAAACATTAAACACACATATTTGTATTTTAAAGTTAAACCAGTATGGCTCAGTGACCCTGTTTCAGTGCGGATTTGAGGAGGTATTGAGATTCGCGGCAGCCTGAGGCCTCCTGTCTACACTACGGCAGTAATGTGTGGCTCATAGAGAATAAATGTTTAGACAATAGTGCTGCTTACATACTATAGTGGGAGTTTTAACAAAGCCAAAAGTGCTAAAGTGAAGACGTGTGAACCATTTGCTTAATAGTTACAAGAGCTATAGTCACATATGAATATATTGTCTTTCTCACAACTTGGCCAGTGACTTTATTGCACTGCTCTTCATAGAAAAGATTCATTTAATGTTTATTTTCTTTTTTAAAAAGTGGCAAATTTATTATGTGTGTATTATATATTATTTTTTACAGTTTTTCTGAACATAGACTCTAAGCTGTAACAAAAAATGTATACAGTGTTAATTCTTTGTTCCTTCATAACTCAGGGAAGACATAAAACCTGGGCTTCTGCCAATACTGTGTACAGAGCATTGAACATGCCGGGAGTGGATCTTCAATGTGGTAGTTATACATATTTACAGACAACTTATAAAAAGTTTACGTATTACACTTGGACCAACTAGTATTTACAACTACTTTGATTGCTTTGATCTATTTGTGATAGTTACAGCTACATGAGGAGCAGGTTCACATTTAAGTTATATATAGAAAAGTTCGTGGGTATAAAAGTACCATTTTTGGCAATGAGGGTAAGATATTTCAAACAGGAAATGGTGGCATTTAGAGCTCCTGTGAGGAGTTTTTAGCTGGTTATAAAACAGACTCAAATAAACAGGAAGTGACCGTAAAAAATCTACCAAAACTCTCCACTAAACAGCTGATTGTTATTTTTAATTTCCTCAACAGCTGCAGGGGGCCAATGTCAAACAATGCAATGGATAAAAAGATGAAGGTAAACCCTGTTATTGTTTCAAAATAGGAAGATTACATTTAACTTATTCTTAAAAATACAAGAGGTACCCTTTTTTCACAGTGGGTGCCAAAATCAACACAAGTAGAAGTTTTCTCACAGGAGCTTTAAGTTTCTGTAACAGACATCTTTATTGTCATAATATAGGTGTACAGACTACTAGATATTAAAATCTGAGATATTTGCAACTACTAATTGGCCCAAGTCAGCTCATAACATAGGATACACACAGTGCACATAGTGCCTTTAACAAGTGTGGAAAAAAAAAGGAGTCATAGAAAGGTTCAGAGAGGTAACAGAGCAGTGAGTTCATGTGTCAAAGCAGTACGTTGGCACCTTGGCAGCGCTGAATAGGCTAAAAACCCAATCTGGCTGTGATACTGGGTGAAAGATCAAACTGGAAACAAGCTGCTACAGTACTGTGAGAGTGTGTGTGTGTGTGTGTCTGTGTGTGTGTGTGTCTGTGTGTATCAGTATGCTGGTATGGCTGTAAGAAAACAGGCAGAATCTGTAAGGAAGTTTGACAGTGTAGGAAATCTAGTCCAGAGAACGGCAAAAACACCACCATAAGATGCATTTCACAGACAGAAGGACTGAGTTGCAGTTAAGGCTTTGTTGTGCGTGAGTGTTGTTGCAAATTGAGGCTAAACCAGACAGATAAACGCACCCATTGAGTGGTTAAAAACCAGTGTTAGACTTGTGTTTTCTTCCCCCGTAAAAAGGTTGTTACATTGCTGAGATTTTGGCGTGTGAAGTGTTGTGATGTCATGTGACACAGTATGTACAGATTATACTATTACAACATTAAAAAACATTAAAGAAAATGGCTTTTGCTTCTGTTTTTTGTTTTGTTTTTTTGAGTCCAGCTGAAGCCTCCCTCTGATTAGCTGTTGTTCAGTCAGTCTCTCTGGTCACACAGTTAAAACAGAAGACTTTGTACAGTGTGCAGTACCTTGACAGACCCATTTAGTGCTGGAGTTAAAAACACATCAAAGTGAAAAGCAAACAAGTGAGACACTTGTGTTAAAGCATCCATTAGACGTGAAAACTGTACAAAACGTTTAAAGTGAAAAGATCTTAATAGAGTATATTTTTATTATTGTTAAAGTTTTAAAAAAGGATCATATAGAGCATAGCTTCATATAGTCTTCTCTTTGTTTCATATATTCTCTTTTCCAGCACAGTCCCACTGACTTTTATCATCTTGGCTTTTCCCCCTCTCTTTTCCCTAGCAGCATTGTGCAAAAACATCAACATTTGTCTCCACTGAGCCCTCCTTAGGCGTAACTTGATACTTCTATCCTAGCATTTCTTTGACACTTTGAAGCAGATATCACTGGGTTATAGAGTGAGGCATATATTTACTAAGATCATCCGCCAACACACGAATCTCTCTACGGCTTGTTTTTTTTTTTTTACCCCTTCCTGCAGGGCTACAGTCCTCTGCTCCAGCAGAGGGAGCCATTTTTCATCCACTTCTTTCCAGTGCTCCCACTTACAAAGCCTGTGAACAACTGGCGGTGGGAGAAAACACGCTGGAGGACAAATGAGGAGGTGGACAAACACTCCTTTCCTCCATTCACAAAGGATATCACCTTAGGAAATGGGAGAAAGGTTAAGGGATATCGTCCCCCTCTCCTCCTCCTCCTTCTCCGCCTCCTTCTTCTTCTTCTTCTTCATCTTCTTCTTCCTCAGGCTCCAGCTCCGGCTCTTCGGCGTGGGAGTGTGTGTGCGTTTCTGAGTGTGTGCGTGCATATCTTAGGCGGCTCCAGCGAGCTTTGTTTCTGTGCAGGTGACCCATCATGGTCTGGCTGAGCAGGCTGGACTCAGTGAAGCGGTGCCACTCCTCAAACAGTGGCTCCACGATGTAGGAGATGAACCCTGAGGGGAACATCAAATTTAGGGTGTCATCTTCAGTGGGGGGAAAGAAACTATGACATGATGACACAGTACACAGTGCTCACCTATCTGAATGACTGGAACAGAGTCAGCCTGCTGGTTACACAGAGGACTAATCTCCAAGTCAAACTTTCTCTCCAGATCGCCTGTGGGTTAAAAAGATAAATTTAGGAAGAAAAGACAAGCCATGTTGAAAATCCCTCTTATTCAACCCTCACAAACCATTTGGCTTTATTTAACACTTTAAAGCTCCTGTAAGGAGTTTTTAGTTGGTCACTGAACCCACTAAAACTAATACTGATATACTTTTAGAAGCTACAAAAGCAATAAACAATCCATTAGCAACAAAACTGAAGGTTCCTGTGAAGTAGTTATAAGAGCCTGAAATCACAGTCAGGGGAAAGGTTACTTACAAAAGAAGCGGCCTATTTAAAAGGTTTTTCACACTGAGTGACACTTTAGACTTACAAAGACGACATGTCAGAAAACATTGCCTTAACATGTTCAGGGTATGATAAGGGAAGTGAGAAGAGGTGCCACTTTCTCCACAGGGGGGCGCCACCTTCAACATAAACTCAACATTCCACACAGTAGTTTCAGTGAATTAAAAAAATCCTCTACATTAATAACCATAAAAACAAAACCATCTCCAACAAGAGGGTCAGTCTCTGACTGCAACTGGAAATGGATGCACTGCAGTCAAAAAATAATCACACATTTTTTCTGTCGAGATGTTGGAAACAAAGATTTTAGAAGAAAATATTTAATTTGATAATTACATTTAAGGCATTAATGTGAATGTTCAGTTTCAGTTTTGACTTTGGAGCTTAGATTTTCCTCACAACCAACTTAAAGCTGTGGAAAACAAAAAGTATTTTCAGAAAAAAAAACCTGAAAAGATTTTTGATTTTATTTACCCTTTGTAGATCATTTAAAGCTCCCGAGAGGAACTTTTACATTGTTTCAACTTTGGTGCTCCTTGTAGATCAAGCAGTGTTTGTTGATCTTATTTGTGCTTAAATACCTTCTTCAGACAAAGTATCTTATCCATCTGACTTTTGGTGGTAAAATTGATCAACTATTTTTTATTCTTAGAAATTGGAGAAAAGGGGGCTATTTCTTCTGCTACCAGGCTCGCACTAACTCCCTTGTTCTGGTTTCAGGTATATTAACAGTATAAAATTGGGCTTGTTTGTTTTTGTATTTCATAAAAAAGGCATCAAAATGAATTTCAGTCTATTTCATTAATGTCAAAAAAAAAAATAAACTCCTCAAAGTCAAATTGAATGGGTGGACTGAATGATGGACATAACAGAGGGTAACTTGGCTACATAACTTGCATTTGAATGACAACAGATCAAAAGTGCCACACACGGCTCTTTTCAAAGCTTTTTTTTTTGTATTCTTTTCATGATTATAAAATAAAGTGGCTATTACTCACCCTGCCTGTAAAACTCCTCACACACCCTCTCACTCCACTGTCTGCTCAGCTCCCAAACCCGACATGGATTACACACATCTGCGCACTTCAGAGCAATCTGATACAAAATAGGAAAAGCAGTTATGAAATTAAATATTTTTTTACATATTAACTACAAATACTATATAGTGAGAGAGTAAAGTATACCTGCAGTATGAAGTGCCTGTGTGAGGCAAGCTGAAGGTCCAGGTCCTGGTTGTCTAGATGTTCTCTAAAAGTGGACAGGAACTCGTTCTGCCTGCTGATGTCTGTGGCCAGAATGAGAGAGCCCAGCTGCTGTTCCATGTCCTGCCTGTGTAATAGAGAGGGGCAGCACTGAGTAAAAATGAGCTTGCATCCAGTGTCAATAGGTCTGAGAGTTTGTGTTTATGTGTGTGAGCTCTTACGACATATCCAGTGGCAGGTGGGACAACAGTCCTGACTCTCGCAGCATACCCACTGTGGATCTCCAGTGGTGACTCTCCAGCACAGACGTGTTCTGGTAGAGGGATGCTAGGTGGTGTCTGGTCTTGATGAGGAAGGGCTGGTTGACTCCTGGGTGGTCCACATCATGAGCGGCTGCTGCCATTAGTCCGAGGAATATGTCCAGGGGGCTCAGCTGCTCTGCCAGCTTCAACACATTAACACAGGGAAATGTTTGTTTCTCACTCTAGAGGGACATTTGCACTTATTTCTAATGAAACCTGATTGCTGAGCCAAGCTTAAAGGAGTCAGGGGACATGTGAAAAGGACAGGGGCTGTTTTTGTTCATCATGACTAAAATCTGCTTTCTGTCTTTTAGTCAGGTTAATTAGTCACAAAGTGAGTTTATGTCTTTAATTACTAGTTTAGCTATGTTTTATAACCATGTGGCTTTTCTAACCCACAGCAGGCCTGATCCACTAAATCAGTGGTTCTCAAGTCCAATCCTCGAGGCCTACTGTCCTGCATGTTTTGGATGTTTTGCTACTCCAACACACCTGATTCAAATGATCAGCTCGTTAACAAGCTCTGAAATGGCTTAATAACGAGCTGATTATTTGAATCAGGTGTGTTTGAGCAGGGAAACATCCAAAACATGCAGGACAGTGGGCCTTGAGGACTGGACTTGAGAACCACTGCACTAAATGACAGTGGTATTTCTGCCCCTGTTAAGCGTGTGCATATCAGCATCAGCATTGGTAAATACACTCTAAACTTTCCTGCAGAGCACATCACTTCACAGTGCACTTGTGCTGTTTGTGTATATTTGGATCAACACTATTATATGTGGACGGATTTGAGCTCAGTAAAGATAAAAGGGCAAAACGCAGCTCTGCGCAGCAAAGAGTAGAGATGCTGATGGATGCAAAACAAAAGCAGACTGCATGGAAAGGCAAACCTCTGGGGTTGTGTTTAAACCTGAATATTATTAGAGCAATATGCTTTGAGCATTGGACCATGAGATGGAGCAGATAGCAAGGACCAAATATATGCTTTTCTAAAGCACATCTATTTTGCCCCCAAAACATCTATTAAATCATCCTTTTTTTTTTTTTTTACAAGAAAAGGAAAAAAAACTGAATATCCATGACAAAATGACTAAAAGAATAAAAACAAACACAACCATCCAAACAAACAGCTCAGACAACAAAATTACACAGAAGGTTACTGGAAACAGTCCACCAGACAGTTACTCGTAAACTACAATTCTGGATCGGGAGAGTCCTTTAAGGGTTATAGCAGTCAGATCAGGTCTGAGATAGCTCAGATAGGACTGCCAGACTTCGTAGAACGGATCTGCTTTTAAGGGAATAACACTTGTAAGATTTTCAAAGGAACCAGTTTCAAATATAACTTTCCACCAGACTTCAACTGAAGGGCATTTGTCACTAGTTCACTGAAATACCATGTGTTTCTCCAGCAGCAAAAGTAAGAGTATTATGTATTTTTTTCCAGCCACAGTGTTAATATTCTGTCTTGGGAAACCCCAAAACTAAGGACATCAGATCATCAGATCCATTTCTGTGAAATATTTTCCTATTCACTGATAATTTCAGACCAATATTTCTGCAGATTAAAGCATGATCATAAAAAATGGGGTTGGAGTTCCTATTTACTTCACAGTACATAAAGATTCAGATAATATGTGAAAATGTTTAACCTCCTAGGAATGCATTTTTTAAAGCCCCTTTACTAATCATTTCTTTTCCTGAGTTAATGAAGTAAAGTAGATCAAACATTTTGGATTTTTTTGACAAACCCACAGTTGGAAAAGTGGGTAAAATGATTAAAAACAAGAGATTTTATCTGTGGAGCCTTATCTTTTGTTAACTTTGACAGCCCCTGTGGCCAAAACTGAACGTCATCTCTCTGCTAATCTTTCCCTGTATGTGTGTGGTAACACTATCTGAAAAAAAAATCTCATCCTACCTCTTTCTAAGCACATAATGTACCCGCTACTTTGAAACATTGCTGTGGAAAATGTAAACAAAGGCTCTTTTGGCAGTTTGTACTTAATTGCTGTGTCTGACACTGACCCTGCAGCAGTGCTGGGAGGCATTATAAATAACGGCACAGAAATAGCCGGTCTCCTCTCTGACTTGCTTGTTTGCTTTTGCACACCATTAGTATTAATTAAATGGGTATGTGTCACATGGTGTAGATTAATGTTAAATGGTCAGTCAAGGACAAAATGGCAAAATATTGATCAGGCATCCTGAATTATAAGTGCCTGCATCACAGTGGTATGCTCACTGTGTTGGATTCAATTTATTTATGTGAGTGCTTTTAACAAAATAGGTGCATCTCAAAGGACACAAAAGCAATTACTGTATGGAGGCAGGAGATGCACAGACACTTAATCTGGTCAGAGGGCTTCAGGGATTTCTCTGAGCTGTAGATGGAAGTGTTGTCAGGTCTAAGAGAGAGGGAATTATCACTCAGGAGGAAAAGCTGATGGAATATGTCAAGGAGAAGCTCAGGTCTGATGAAGCCTTACAGTGAAGTGCGCCAGAGAGTCAGAGAGAGAGAGAGAGAGGGCGTGAGCATGAATACATTATACTGCATTACCTTTGGCTCCTTCAGGTAGCAGTACATGGCTTGGGTGACATCAGCAGCATGGACAGCATTGTGATAGGGATTCTGGGAGTGGTAGTCCTCTTGCACCATGCCTAAAAACACAGGGATCAAGGTTAAATGTAATAAAAGTATCTGACTTGTTTTTATGATTCTTATGTCCCTTTAGCCCCACAGCTGAATTCATCATAGGAATACCATAATTTGGTCATCAGGGTGATATTACATGTAACAATGTGGCACAATTGTGTGTTAAAAAAACTGAAAACAGAAACTGGCAATCATTCAGGGTGTCACATAAGGTAAAAGCAGAAAACTCGGTCTTACGGTGTGTTTGACTCTAACTTTATTTTATGCCTGAATATCCCTTTAAGGCATGCCTTCTGATGAAAACTTGCCTCCTTTGGTGTGGCTCAAACATCAGATGCATATTTTAAATCGCTTTTTTTTTTGGAGCACAAAGCAGATATGGGGATGGGTGAGTATAACCGCTGACATTGTTTTGCAACCTACCAAGAAACCTGTGCAGTTTGACCATGTCCAGCTCAAAGTGGTGAATGAGGCCGTAGACATTGAAGAGATGGCACATCAAAGTCACCAGGCTGTTACCTACAGCACACAAAATATCTCACAAATCAATGATGTGTTCATAAAGTGAATAGTAAAAGAGAGAAAAACCTTTGTTAATCTCACTTTATGGTGTTGGAACAACTAAAAGAGGCAGTTTAATACAATGATAGTATAAAAGCTAAGGACAGAAAGGTGATGTCAGCTAATGTGCATTCAGAAACAGCTTACCATTTGTAAGACGATCGAAGAGAAAAATATCAAAGTTCCAGGTGCCGACTTTTGATAGCATGTGCTGCAGGGAAGGAAAAATTGTTTATTGAACTGAAAAATACAGTTATATAACATGAAAGTACACAAAAATAGACAACACTGCAGATGTGCTGTGTGTGATTGTGTATTTTCTTACTGCAGCCTGGCCTAGGTAGTCGTCATCCAGTAGGTGCAGTGACCCGGGGGTGTGGGGCACCAGCCCCCTGAGCAGCCTGGAAGCGTGACAGTACCTCTGAAAGCTCAGCAGGCGCTTTACTTTTCTCCTGGTGCCAGACTCTACCTCCCCCTGCTGGGCACTGGCTGGAATCACAAAATGCAAAATAAAAAAAAGATGTAATCTAACAGGACAAACAGGGAACCAAATGTACAAATTATTCTGCAGAGCAGCAGACACAGACTTGAGTTCATCGAAGTTTGATGCACAATGACACAGATTTGGTTTCAGAGCTCTGTTCAGAAAGAAGTGTTTTGAAGTCTCTGACAAGTTCGTGCCAAGTTAAAATGAGTGTTTATTTTGTATATGTACGCAAATCTGAGGACATTTTAACATCTTAAATATTAAAGTCCCCTTTTTAATTTTTAATGCGCAAATGTGCACAGTACCTTTTATGCTTCTATAAACTGTCATATTTAACCTAGGGATGGGCAATATGGGCTAAAAAACTCATGATAAGATTTGCCATTCTGACGATAACGATTAAAGTCCCGATAAAAAATTGTATAATTCCAATCTCTATTTTTGACTCATTTTATCTTGAGAACACCAGTTGGAATAGTCAAATAAGATACTTAACCACAAGTTTAAGTGGTAGGTCATGGAGAAAACTAATGACATCAAACAAGTCTCAAATGTGAAAACACTTTTAACATTTATTGAAAACTCTTTTTGCACAGAGTGAACAACAGTAGATCCACTGTCTGATGTTAGGCATACCTGATTTCACTCATCTATGCCCCGATCTTGAAGGATATCCCTCATGTGGAGCCTCGTTCAGTAACAAGCTGCTCAGAAACGTCTTCTTCATTACCTTCGGCCATGTTTGTTTGTTATTCTGATCTGTGTGAGCTATGGCTACCAGTCCGTCGCTCTTGCTTATGTCATCAACTTGCATTTATCTTGAGATGGCAAATATTTATCATGGAGGATTTTTCTGACGATATATTGTGAACGATAATTTATCGCCCATCCCTAATTTAACTTTCTGTTTTTTTTCATTATTGAGTTTTTCTGACCTCTGCACTCATTCTTCTCTCTGTGTTAACCACTTTGAATTGCCCACTTGCTAAAACATGCCATAGAAATAAAGTATCTTGCCTTTTCTAGATGTTTTTATCCGATGTCTATATCAGGGAGGTGGCTGCCAGCTGTAGTCATAACTGTGAGCTGCTGAAAAAGCTTTTTTTGTACGTTTTCGACAGGAAAGACTGTCCATGAGTCATGCGTGTGACTGCTAAAATAAAGCAGGGTGATTTTCTTTTGTTGAAAACACTACTCACTTGTGTCAGGGATAAAATTAGCAAAGATACATGAGGTCCAGCTTTTGTTCACCAAACAGGCTCCTGATAATAGCTTTAATGGATTTGAAGACTCACTTTTGAGGATTCGCAGGTCAATCAGCGGGTAGGAGCCTCGTCTCTCAACCAGCAACACACCAGCATGACCAGCGCTCAGTCTGCCATCAGCTGTGCACACACAAACACAAGGAGAGGACAGAAAGAGAAGGACAGTTTTAGAAATATGAGCATTCGGTGTTATCACTTATGCTCTGCTGTGGCCCTTTTTTGGCACACCGGCACATATGATCTGTGAATCCAGATTTTCAGGGATGAGAACCAGAGAGGTGGTGAGTGTTTAGACTAAAGCAGAGGAAACAAAGGAAGCAGGCAGCAGGGTTATGAGAGGACAACAGGGCAAAGCGTTCCCCGTGTTCAACATCATCACCCACATGAAAGCAAATTAAGAGTCGTTCTTAAATCAGTCTCTGTAAACAAGAGGGTCTTTGAAATGGTTGAATCATGCATCTGTGTGACTTTGCCCAGAAGGAACAGATTTCATGCTACTGTGCAGCTGTGAGGATGCACGTCTGAATCCAAGCACTTTTTATTATTTATTAAAGTGAAACAGCCGTTACTGTGTACGCTCTGTTCTTACAATCATTATTATTGTTTACTCTGGTTTTGTGCTCATGCTGATTGGCTGAGGGGGGTTATTTTGAAGTACAATTACAAGATGAGCTTTTGAAGCCAACAGATGACCATAACAAAGGCTCTCTATTTAAAGAGTTCAATTTAAGCACCAAATATATAATTCAAACAACCGACCGTTATCTAGCAAAGAATAGGAAAAGTCACGTTTGAGGTGCCTCCGTTTCACAGCCCTGCTGACACATTTTCTCTGTTAAATCGTTCTCACATGGTCTAAAAAGTTACATCCTCTGTGTGAGCATCAAACAGAAAACACAGAGGTGCATTTTCAACCCAAAAAACAGAATCCCTACCCTGTTAAAAATGCACAAATCACACATCCCAAGGCCAGAGAAAACAACACGCAACAAAACTAGGTCCCGGCACACGTGCGCACACATTACATTCACACTTGAATAAAGCAGAAACTGTGGGAATACTGAATAATTTAAGGCTCAGATGTGAGGAACTGGAGCGTAATATATCCCTGAGGTTGCAAATTCACATCACCTTTGTGACTCCCGCAGACAAGGGCAGCTAAACTACCTGCTAATGGGGCTGGAGTCACTGTGGTAACTCCTGCGGGTTGCCAGATCTTGCCTCGTCAGTGTGAGTTGACCACACAGGGAGCAGCGCTTACGGGCAAGATGTGGTTTCATCTTTACATAAAACGTGATTACAAAAAAGGGGGCATCACTCCCTTTCTGCGTATGTTAGAGTCCAGTAAGCAAGTATAAGCAGCTCTGGAGGAGTGACTCAGCCCACTCACGTGAGGCTGAAGAGTCCCGCTGGCCTAGTTAGAGCAAAAAAAAAAAAAAAAAAAAAAAAAAAAAGAAAAAAAGGAGAAAAGGGGAAAGCCTCTTTGCTTTTTATCCAGCGTGCTGATGGGCAGAGAGGAGGAAATTCATGATCTGGAAAAACTCAGCACACAAACACACACACACACACACACACACACACACACACACACACACACACACACACACACACACACACACACACACACATACATACACACACACCACCCTCTGGCTCTCTCCCTTCACTCAAACCATCTCTCTATACTTCTATTTTATATGTCATCCTTCATTCCTCCCCTTCTCCTGGCTCCTGTCTCTACATCCTCCTCTCCCTTCCTGTTCAACAACAACATCCCCTCTCCCTATCCGATCCAGCGCTTCGTCTCGCCCCCTCCCCTCTCCTCTTTTCCCTTTCTCTTCTTTTAACTCTCTCTGTGGTAAATAGGTCATTGTCTCTGCGCGGTGCAGAACTGGGTCATTTAGGATGGAAACGTGAATCAGTTAGAAAGCTTGTTTAAAGATGCAGCGATGCACACGCGCCTCATCATACTGCTGCACATGAACATTATCTGCACATATATGCACACATGCTTGCAAATGAGGTTAAATCCCCGCTTCCAACCGCAAAAACAAGATCACGCACTTGCCGATGTTCGCCCACGCTCACACACGGGGCACCGATACGAATATGTTCACTTGGCTTCACATGTATCTGTGGGTGTTTACGGCACAAACAGTGCTTTGGGGGCTGTTCTCCTTCTCAGAAAGAAACAGTCAGACACCTCGCTGCCACATGAAGCGCTGACGCTCCAATGCAAACTGTTTTCAACACAGTGGCAGATGAGGTGCCCTGCTGCCAGCTTCTTTATCACAATGCATGAAGACGTACAGTGCACAGCTGGCAGGACTCTGCAGGTAGAGGAAAAACATTTGACTTCCTCTGTGTGGTACAGTCTAATGGATGAAAGAGAGGTGACATCAGAACATGTCAACATACAAAAAAGACAGAAAGGAGGTTATGGTGTCCTCAAATGGATAATAAAACAAATCGGATGAAAATAAAGGGAAATATCATGAATAATCTAAAGAAAAGCCAAAGAAAATGCTTTAATGTAGAGTTCATCACAGAACAGATAGAATCAAGCTGACATGTTTCAACCCCACATGGCCTCACCGCTAAGATGATAAAGGCTGCAGCTGAAACAGGTTGGCTTGATTTGATCTATTCTATAATGAACTCATTCTACATCAAAGCTTACAGCAGGGTTTCTGCAGGTTTCAACACATCAAATTGAAGACTTTTGGGACTTTTATAGGACCACAGTGAATACAATTTAAGATCAATTTTACGTCCATACTGGCAAAAAAAAAAGGATAAAAAACATGAAGGGAAATTGGAACATTGCAAACTAACTTCAAATCTATCTTTATTTGTTAGTAACATTCATACAGTTTTTAAGACCTTTCAAGTTTGTATTTAAGACATTTTATCTGGTTTTAAGAGAATTTTAGACATTTTAATGCCTTTTATTCAAATGATTGGATTTTAGATGTTTTAACACTTTTCAAGACCCAGCAGAAACCCTGTCACTGATAAACTTTACAGAGTCTCTTGGCGTAACTTTTGGGTTGAAGTTAACATATAGTTTGTTCGCTTGATGCTTTTAAAACTGCTTTAAAATTCGTTTTTTCCTTAATACCAAAACTTTCTACGTAAAACCTCAGCAGTTTCTGTTTAGTTAAAACCACAATGTAAAAAAAGTTTAGCCATCAGATGTGTTAAAATGTATCTTTTATTTTTTTTTAATATTAATATTTAATATTTACTGAGCAAAAGTTCTTCTGTCTCCGTTTCTGTAACAGAAGAAATCACTCAAGGTCAGTTATTCTGCTTCTTGACTATGAGTATCAATAATTTTTTTTTTTTTTTTGTTGAATGCAAACATCATCAACAGCAACGTAATATTGCCATTATATATCAGCCAACCTACTCCCACATTATCAGTATCGGCCATTCAAAAACTGATACCAGTTGACCACTATTTGATATAATAAGAAAACCACCATACTTGAGCGCAGGAGGCAGATGCTGTTTTGGTATTATTTGAAAAGATAAAAAAAAGGCTCAATAAAAAATCATGAAATCGCTGCCCATGGACCTTCTTGTGATTTTCTACCTGACGATTATATTTTGGCTTCATTTTAATGGGTTGGCTTGTCTGCTGTCTGCTGTAAGTGAATGACCTCAAGTTTGTGTTGATTCTGGTGCCCCCGGTAGACAAAGCATAACCTCAACAGTCAAATGTATCTGCTGTGCGAAAAGTATGAAAAGACTCTATTTTTATTGACCCCCAACCCCCCCCTAACTGTGGTTACAGGCATTTAAATTATGATATCTAACTGTTCATGTTTGTGTTGATGGTCTTCTTTGGTCATAGTCTGCTTCATAACCAGTAAAAGACACTTCTCACAGGAAATTTGGGGATATTTTCTTAATTTAAACACATTCTTTTCATTTAGCTTAGTATTCAAATCTCCCTCACTTCCCTCAAGTTTTTTTTTTTCTGGTAACATGTCCTAAGCAGATTTTACAGCCTGTTCTGTCTACCAGCTTAGGGGGAAACTTATGTCAGCTGTACTTTTTGCGCTTCAATTTTGGATCTTCCAGTCCTTGCTGTGATAAATGTCAGAATGACTCACAAACACCACCAACAAGTTATCTCGGTGTCTCCCGCACACATTGTGTGACATCAAACGCGGCACAGATAGCTCCAGACCCGGTAGAATAATCAGACCAATGAGGTCATCACAGTGCATGGAGGGAAAGTCAGTGACAGACAGTGAGCAGAGTACATCTGTCCATTCTCCACCTTATGAGTCAGTCTGTGCGCTCAGGTAAATCCCCACAGTGTGAATCATCACCTTATCAGAGCGGGAGAAAAACACACAAATGTCCGTTTCTCATCCATTACTTCACACTTCAAGCTGATATCAGAGTCAAGTCACCACTACAGCAGATATTTTTCATTATGAGATCAATCTTACAAGAGAGAAACTGACAGCTCCAGCACTTGTGGCATGTGTCCACATATATCCACAGTCTAACATTAACAGAAAAAGGCCAAAAAAATAGAGTTTACAGAGTTTACTCCCAAGATTAAACTGTCATCAGTGCAACTTTGAACCCACCTGTCTCACACTCCAGACACGCAGACTGACAGAGGCTTGACTCCTGGCGTCATGTCAGTGTCATCAGTGCAGCTGCAGCGCAGCAGATGGTAACAGTTTTTTTTTTTTTTTTAAACATGGGCACTCCAACTTTAAAGCTCAAATCCCTCATTTCACTTCATTGTCCACCCCAGCTGGAGTCTCAACTGCCCTGAACCCTGTCTGTGGTCACGTAATTTACGAGCACACTCGATCCCGTAAACAAACAACAAGAGGCGTGTTTGACGAGGATTATCCACATAAACCCAGTTAGGGGACAAACTTTCAAAAAAGAAAAAAAATAAATAAAACACAGAAACCCTTTAAGATAGTATAACCTACCTATAAAAATGATCATATTTTGAAACAGAAAATCATCTTTCAATGAGAAACAAATCATGAACAACTGCATTATAAAACATTCCTGCTGTTTTTTGTCATAAGTGTGTTTAAATGTGGAGCACACCTCTGCTGGGCCACACACAGAAAACAAACACAGCGCATCAATCATTCATCAGAAGCTGACTGCCATCAGCTTTACTGCACATGTAACATGTTTTATGGTCCAGTTACCTTCCAGATGAGCACTCCTGTTCTCTAAGTCATCATCTTTCATCTCCTCCACCTCTTCTTCTGCCACCCAGGTGTTTGTCGGACTCCTCTCAGGATCCAGAGGACCCCCTCTGCGAGCCCTCCAAGCTGCCCTGAGCTGCCGTATGAGAGCGGGTAGCTCCAGAGCCAGAGACAAACCCCCGCAAGTAACAGGAGGCATCCTCAGAGGCCCCCACACTGGTGAGCGGGGAGCCTCATCAGGACATACCCCGACTTCAACTCCCACACTAAGCCCCGAGTCCCGCATCCTCAGATCCGGGCCCCATAGCCCCTCCAGCACAGGCATCCTCACAGTGTAAGGACACAGATGGATGACAGTAAAGAGAGAGATGACAGAGAGAAAGAGTGAAGTGGAGGAGGAGAGACGGTGGAAAAGAGAGGCTCACTGTCAGGTAGCCATGGGTGAGGAGGAGAGGTAGAGGTAGAGGTAGGGATGAGTCGGATGTAGGACACAGAAAGAAAGACAGACTGCCAGGAGGGAGAGAATCAAAAGCAGGGAGGAGAGCAGGAGAGAGGGATGGGCTGGGAATGAGCGCAGAGAGAAAACAAAGATGCAATGAAAGGAAGCAGAGAGGAGAGAAGAAGTGAAAATCCGTTTCTGTCCTCCTCTTTCAAAGCCGGCGGCCGCTGACAGTCTGCTCCCTCCTTCTGCCGCATTCTCTCTCTCTGCTACAGTCTCACTTGCGCCAGCGTTGTTGTGGAGTCAAAAAGCCCCTCCCCTCTCCGCTTGCAGCTCGCTTACTCACTCTCTCACTCTGCCTTTATGCCGCTACAATGATGGCACACCACTAGAATTTGTCTGAGCGCCTCATAGTCAGGTCAGTGACACAAACAAACCCATTCAGTCTGTAACATTAATGAGCCCATCTAATCCACCTGCAGGACAGGGGCTGTCGTGCACGACGCAAGTACAAGTGGTTGTGAACAACCACTAAAATCCACACTGATGCCTCTAAATGACCTACAAAAGACAGTCAGCCTGACACATATATAGAATGATTGATCGGATTGTTGCCATTGACCATTTAGATATGGATGGCACACAGTCAAAATTTAGGTCTTAGATAATCTGACTTGTTTTCAGTGGGTTGTTGGTCTTAGACCCTTCAGATCTCAGATGGGAAAACCCTCTAAACTGGCACAGACATGAGTGGTTAGTGCTGGAGTCTCCTTGTCTTTTGGAATCATCAGAACATGTTTGTGTCAAGAGATGAAGAAAAGCTCACCCTCCAGTCCATACCATCCCATCAATAACCTGAATTAACTGCCCGTGGACAAGCCCATGTGTGACAAACTGTGTCACTTACTTTAAATCAGATTTTTACAGTCGATGAAAATTAATTTCTGCTGCTGATAAAAGAAAATACTTTTCTAATACATGTGACCAGTGTGCCACTTAGTGACCAGTTTGCCCATGGGCACATAAGCAGACGCAAAAACATGGCTTGAGTGTCTAGTGTGCAAACCAAAAGTGCGTCAGTGGAGTTAAACTAAGATGACTGTTGTGCACACCACTTACTTCAGTATAAACCTGTCTGCAAACTTTAAAAACCAGCCTGGCTGGACATTTGAATTGTGCAAAAAACTCTTTGATCTGAACCCTTTCATCAAGGCCACTAACAAGGCTTGGATTTAACGCGACCAGGACTTAAAGAGGCAGAAAAACAAGATGTTAATTAAAGAGTCAAATTCCCAGATTTATCTTAAAAGAATGCCAAAAACGTTGTGGTTGCCATGGCGCAAATAGTGACTGTATCCTGATTTAATAAAAACTGAAAAGACAACTTGTCTTCTTAGGCACCAGTTGTGCCCTGCAGACTCACATAAAAAGAAATGGGATTGTTGGACTCAAGTGAATCAGTTTTAACTCGGATGAACTGAACACTCCTGGAATTGAAACACTCTCTTAATGTTGTCCTTAGAAGTCACGCACATCCCCATAGGCTTTTCTGTGGTGACTAATAACCAGATATTAATCAACAGTAATTTAATTAAGTGGATGTAAGCAAATTAGACAAGTGTGTTTATCAGTACATGAATATAGTCATTAAGGGCTCTTGCTATAACCAAGACATGTTTCCAGACAAACGATCTCTTGAGAAAAAGTCACATGCAGACTCTGAAGTCCCAACACACACGCACACAGACAGCCTTGAACCGCTCAATGATCAAGTTGAACGTCACATATGAGACACATGAGGTTTTTTGCAAGAAATGATTAGACAAAGGCAACAAGTTAACAGATACAGATGCTGTGGGAAAAAGACAGAATTAGATGAGATAGCTTGTGCAGAGGGGCATTTCAGGCTGATGCAGGATGGCTTGGTGAATTTATTTGCTTTGATCAGATTGGTTGTGATTCATTAGGTTTTGTGGTGTTGTGACATTTGCCTGTCAATGAGTATTGATAATGTAGATAATAGTGTGTTTAAGGACATGATCATTCCCTTGGATTGTTTTGGGTTTGCTTTGCTATACTGTAGCATTGTGTTCATTGTTTTTTTGTCAAGGTATTTGGGTGTTGCAGAATTTGTTGTTTTGATTAATCACTCTTGAAAATTGGCTTTGTCATAATGCTATAATGCTCTAATTCTTTAATGCAAGTGAGTTCATCTGACAGATGGACTCTCGTGCTGGTTTGACATATCTGTAAAATGGAGATCAAGCTAAATGAGGGCTGGTAATTCTGGCTCTGCTAATGTTTGACACACCAAAAGGACTAGTAAACTAGTTGCTAGGGAACATCCCTACTTTTAAATTCTTTTTTTTTTTCATTTGCATAAGTCTTCAGTCTCTTAGGCTCTTAAAAACCCACTCCAACAAAAATCATGTTTTTCTTGCTGTCTACATGTTCATATGGCATTTTTCTGATGCTACTGGACACATCATGAGAAAAATAAGTGGAAATTGCATTTCTGAGTATTTCCGCATTAAAATTCCTGTGAATCTCTGACAGACCCAAACGGCAGGTTCAGGTACAGAGAGATTTCCTATGTCAGAAATCCAATCTCCGCCCTTGGAGCCCGCTCCACAGACCTTACTCAGGGAAACAGTGAGGACAATTGCGGAACAAGCGTGTGCGTTAGCGGATTGCAATGCTTGTACGAAAGCTAATTATGACATTAGCTTTAATCATGTCCCCAAAGACATTAGTGTCCAAGAACTGAATAGTTCCTATATTACCTGCTTCTGCTACTACACCAGCAATGTTAGGCTACAAGCTAGAATGAAGAGGAGAGTGAAAAGCAGCGCTGTCTCCGCCCACGACTCAGAGGCGAATTGCTAATGAGCTACTGGTGTACTGCAGAAGTAAAACCTTTGAAATTAACACAGGTAACATGATTTTGGCTAAAAACTTCAATACTACAACTTAAAGACCACTGAGAACACTTTAGGTAGTAAAAAAAAAACAATTGCAGTGGGACTTTATGGATGTCATATTGGAAGCCAGAAAAAGCCATACAGTAAATACAGAGTTACTTAAGAGTGTAAGAAAACAGAAAACTGTAAGAGAATAAAAGGAGCAAAAACTCAAAAATCTGATGCATAACTGTGAAAAAGACACGTGACAGAGCTTAAGAAATGGTGATAAAGGTGATGGGGTCAGAGTGAGAGAGGGAACGATATCAGAGAGTTAATGAGGTCAGTGGGAGCCTGGATGAGTACACTTGGGAGTCAGCCAGTAGACACACAAACACACACAAACACACACTCAAAGCCACAGAACAACTGTGATTGACTCAGTCTCTGCACTTGAGTGTTGTGTGTGTGTGTGTGTTTGTGTGTGATTGTGTGGGTGTGAGTGAGAGAGACATTCTTATTTGTGATTCTCTTTAATGATGCCACTGGTCACGTTTTCTGGCAGGGCACTCTGTGGAGAAGTGGGTCAGCCTTTGACTGAAATGGCCTGCGAAAAAAAAAAAAAAACAGAAACAAACAAAAAAAAAAACTGCCAAGTGTTTGTACACTTCATTTCAGCCCGTTTGTATTTGTGCTTGTGGAAGCACGCGAATGAGTGCGTGAAATCTTAGCACTGGCACTGACCCCATGCTAACTTCACTTCTTTTTTTTTTTTTTTGGTCGGCAGTTGAAACTTTTACGGCACCTGTACTTTAGAGAACTTATAAACAGTTTTGACATTTATATGGAAAATACTCTGTTCCGTTTTAAGGAGTGAATTATGGAGGTCTGGCACTGCCCTTGAACTAAACAGCAATATTTTTGATGTCTGTTTCTGCCATAACTTTAAAAAAAATGGTAAACTTTACAACGCCAGAGGTCTTCTCATGATGAACTTCTTCAGTGTTATGAAACCTGCAGTACTGAGCTATTCAAGTTCACAGTGCAGGGTTTACAGAGACAGCCAGAAAAGTCCTCAGTGTTTCAGAAAGATTACACCATGCCAAAGGTTACAGTAAAGCGTCTCTAAATATTTAGACACCTTTTGCACCGACAGTTTGCAGCTGACTACATACATTACCACCAATTTGCACTCCAGTATTCAGGTCAGTGAGCTTTCTTACCCAGCATGCGAACTTGTGTGGCATTCTGCTCCGACCTTTTAAATGCGACTGCTCCACACCTCTGTGGCAGAGAGAAGGAGAGAGAGAAAAAGACACTAAGATTAGTATTACAACACCCCAATGTATACTCTCTCGGCTATCAAAAGAGCCTCAATGAACCTTGATAATAAATAGAAACTGTGTGAAAAGTCATGGTGGCCCTCTTTGCAAGGTTATAACACACACACTTCCTCATTCACACTCATGTGTCATTCTAGCAGCTGACACCTTTCTGCCACAATTCCTTAAAAACTATAACACAATAGGATCTAACACCCCAAGATCTTATCATTTCAAATTACAGGAGTCTTGTCCTGATTAAAGTAAGTGTTTGAGAACAATTTTTCATGTCAGTGAGTAAGAAAAGCTCATGTGAATTTAGCAACAGTGACATCTGCTGTTCCAGTAGGGACATGTCTCTTGGTTTGCCAAGCGGTCTGATAAAGTGGGTCAGACAGCACACTGGCATAGACTGGCATTAATTTGCACATTAATCACATGCCTCCACATGGTCAGTCGTCACAATCAGGGGCCCTGATGCATCTTTTCAGTGATGAGTTCCTTTCATCTTAAAGCCACATCGTTTTATTTTAAGAAAACTAATATCAATGTGGCAGAAAACAAGAAAGGACCAAAATGGTCAGAGATAGCCAGTTTAATTCTGCATTTTCAACATACTGTGCAAACTATCAGGCAGCCACAGTAGCAGAGAGGAGAGCAGGGAGAGGAGCAGGAGGAGGCAGCTGTGAGAGCAATCTGCCGCTTTTAATACATTGTGAGCAGCAAAGGAGCTCAAATCCTTCCATTTTTATACTTTCGTCAAGACGCGTCAAACTTGGTCCAATTTATCAGCTGGTGCCCTTTATGGTCGTAATGTGGTGTAGAAGAGAGGGGATGATGGGAATTCACAGAGTGGTGTGTTTTTTGGAGTAACATAAGGGCAAAGACATTAAGACAAATAACAGAAACTAGGTCCTCCTGCTGACTTAACAGACTCTTACAAAACCATACTTTACCCCGTATAGCACAGTGTTCAGAGTCACCCCTCTGGAGGAAGACAGTCATAAAACAGTACCTCGAGTGGGAGGATTTACATCTAAATTAGCACGCTGTTGTTTACCGGAGGGCAGGAAACGGGTGGATGGAGACAAACCAGAGGCAATGACGATTTACTCATCCAGCCCACATGGTTATGGTATGTTTACAGCATACCCTCTGTGTAATGATTTTCCATGATACTTCAGCTCTGTGCTTACATTTTAAGTCACGTAAAATGGACAGTTCCCAATCCATGTGTATTAAATCTCTTTGCTTATAGCTAGCTTATGTCAAACTGTTTACACTGAGCAAGTCTGTTCACTGTCTCCTGTATGTTGCTGGTCTCCAGATCTGACAAAAAAAGGAGATCTTGTATTTAAAAAAAATATATTTCTGTTACAGAAATGTTCAAGAATTAGTGGCAAGAACTCAAACTGATTGAAATATGAAGAAAATGTGTTTCTTATTCTGAAAATCTAAAAATAATAGCAGCTGCCTTGCACAGATGTGAGTGCAGCCTGAGAAGCAGTGCCCAAACTACTGCTATTAGAGAAAGAAGATCAAGACCCTGTCCTGTAATCCAGGTAACAACAGCAGAGCTCTTTAGAACATCTCTAAGGCTATGTCCACGTGTATACAGATATTTTCATTAATTTTTCTTTACTCCGTTTAAAAAATACAACTACAACTGTCTGCCAAAGAAGTGTTTTGTAATGTTCTTTTGTCTGCTAGACAACACAAAGTCAGAAAACACTCAAACAAGCCTGGCCAGTAGCTGGCAATACTGTGTTATCAATTTGTCACATTTAACACTATTAAAGTATATTGTGTGCATACTTGTCAAGTCCTCTTCAGCGAGTGACATTTGTAGATGTGTTCTTTAAAATCTATTTGGAGTGGTGAATTAAACACTATTGTATTAATTCATATGTTAATTCACTCTCTGGTTGCAGTATATTGACGTAGTATAGCTAGGTTTCCATCTCAACCTGCAACTAGTACCACGTGAATGTACAGAAACCTGCCACCTTGGGCATGCCTAATACAACTATTTCCATGTACAGGTTGAAAAATTGGCATCAGTGCTTTCAAATGACTCTGCATTCACTGTCCACACAAAAACAGACAAAATAGAGTTTTCAAAAATCTCCACCTTAGAGGGCTCTGCTTATAGGATGCAATATGTTGTAGATGATGTGTTTGAGAAAAGTAATGTTATCTTGATTAGTTTGTTTAAATTTGTGCTTGGGTTGGAAATGAAATTATGTGTTTATGAGTTGTGTAAAAGAGACATAAAAGTAAGACTTTGCCTAAAGCTGTACAAACTGCTTTGTGAGACTACCAAAGAACTTTCACACTCAAACATGCTGATTTGCTTTTGAGATTAGCCACTCTAAGGCAGCTACTTTTCTGTACCTTTTACTGTACTCATAAACGGACAAATACCTTTTATTCGTAACTACTGAACCCATATCTATAGCTTCCCCTACTGCACATCTGCCCCTGGTCTACATGTGGTCTGCAGTATCCTGCAGGTTAGCTGCTGTAAATCTGTCAATACACTGACATGATACATAGCAATAATACAAGAGGCCCTCTGTCAGCAGTTCTGCAGTTTATATGTGAGGCTATAAATGAGGAAGTCTGCACCAAAAAACTACTACTAGCACATAAAAATCAAGGTCACTGGACATTAACTTCCAAGAATCAATTCACTACTTAAATACACACCATGCAGCCAAATTTACGCAATAATAACGCTGTACGAAACAGCACATTGTGCTGACTGGAGGTCTTTGGAAAGTGACTGAGCGCCAATGTCACATTAAACGTCCTTACAGGAACATTTTCCCCACTGTTACTTTGCTTTCATTCGCTTTATCCAGGCCTGTTACAAAACAACACTGTGTTTACAAGCCTGTGTGTCTGTTTAGTGGCAAGCAGCAAACATACACAGTAAGGTTACAGTCCACATACCTCGACCATTAAACAGGACATTTAACCATCGTGGCCGCTCGTGGACACCAAGTGAATGCGACGGAATCAGGCGCGTGCGGAGTGTTTTCATGTCCCGGGAAGCGCACGAGCGAGCCGCATACAGCAGGACGAAAGGTGACAGTGCCCTGGTTAACCGCGGTTTTCTGTCAGACCCAGGTTATTTCATCCTCCTCTGGTGGTTGTGTCTTATCCTTGACTGTCAGGACAGTGTCGGCTTCTGAAACGCCAAGGTGAAGTTACCGTTACCAGTACACCGCTCCTGCCCGCGTGCGGTCTCTATGATTTGGTAGTGAACCGCAGAGAGAGGAGGGGGGAGGGGCTGGTTGTAGCGGGGACTTGTGGGAAGTGGACCAATCAGCGCCGACTACAATCACTGATGGGAGAGACATAGTTAAACAGCGCTGAAATTTAGATTATTTCACAATGACACAACTTGTAATGCTGTCTCCAAAAGCTTTTGTAAAGCCTCTTTTCATAAACTGTTTTTATTTTGTTTCATTTTATTTACATCTGTTGTTTGTCAATGGTCTTTGCCTGCCCTGTCCTGCTGCATAACTAAGTAAACTAGATGTCACCATCTTGTATGTGTGGTAAAATATAATGACTGAAATTCTGTCAGTCCTAAACTATCTTTGAACAGTGTGGATTTCCTGGAGTAAATTCTGTAAATTTGATCAGGCCGTTTTACTATTTTTACACTGACAGCAATAACTTGGAGGTTTTTTAAGTTACAAAAACCTGTTTGTTTCAGGCACACCAAGTATAGTGTGCATACTGGTTTGGATTACCAAATAGCTTCATATTCCTGCACTTGGCTCTTGTCTTACAAAAGAAAAAAGAAAGAAAGAAAATAAAGTTAGCCATATGTCCAGTTTGTGCATAAGATTTAGAAACATGGGAGCCTCAAAGAATATACACCTGTGTACACACACTTCAGTAAACATTGCTTGAAACATAGCAGAGAAACAGCATAAATTCCCAACATTAAAAAAGCTGCACTTTATCTTTAACAGGGACTCTGAACTGCAGCCAGACAGAGTTGCGTTGTATGAAATACTGACATCTGCTGGAAATAAGACTGAACTATGTTTATGTAAACTACACTTGTCATTCTTTGTTCTGTTACATACACAAGGCAGCTGATGCTGACTGGCATACCGGACAACTCCAGACATACTTTTTTTGGGCTGACTCGGGGCTGTCATAATTTAACCAACAAAGTATACCAAATGATACCAAATCATTGTACAGTTTAGCAGAGCAGGCCTACTGTACATTATATCAGGGTATTGCACAGTTTTGCTTAATAAACAAGATCATCTCTTAGATTATTGAAGTTTTGACTGCTTTACAAACAGATTGCACAGTTGAATTTCATTATATGCAATGGAGAAGTTTACAGCAACTACATGAGAAAAAATCAGGGACAGACAGAGTGTGTGACACTCAGAGGGATAAGTCATAAAGTTTGACAGCCACAGGCAAGATCGACTTCCTGTAGCGCTCTGCGGTACATTTAGGGTGGATGATTTTAGCACTGAATGTGCTCCTGTGTTTGACCAGCACGTTATGGAGTAAGTGGTGGATGCTGTCCAAGATTCCATGTCACTTTGACAACATCCTCCCCTCCTCACCAACGCCAGAGAGTCCAGCTCTACCCCCACAGTGTCACTGGCCTTGTGGATGAGTTTGTCAAGTCTGCTACCCTAAGTCTACTGCCCCAGCACACAACAACTAACAGCATTGTGCTTGCCACCACAGACTCATAGAACATCCTCAGCATGGTCCTGCAGATGTTTAAGGACCTCAGCCTCCTGAGGAACTAGAGACGACCGAGTCCCTTATTGTTGACAGCTCCAGGGTTCTTAGACTAGTCCAGCTTGCTATCCAAGTGCACCTCCAGGTACTTGTAGTCCCCCAAAATGTCCACACCATAGACTGTATATACTATGGACAACTTGGTTCCACCTCCCGCCTGTATAAGGATTTGAAGCCTAAAAGCTCTTGGTATTTCCGAAAATTTTCTTAATTTCCTGAAACCAGCATGGCGCAGTAGCATTGTATGCATTCAACGGGAAAGTCACCGAGAGTCGCTGTGATGACGCTCGGCTCAAACAGCGTATCCTCCAGATGAGCTACGCAGTCCCTCAACACCAATAGGCTGTATCAGGTGTCAATCATAGAAAACATGAACCCCCTAATAACTTTTAAAAATGGAGCTTCACAGAAAAAAGAGGACTTGAGCACAAACCAGTCTTACAGTGACTACATGTCAACATCACAAGCAGAGGTGAGAAAAATTTATGTTCTGTGTAATAAATTTCTAAAGTTTGTCCACAGATCCATAAGCTTTGCTGGCAGAGGCAGGATTTATGACCTATACTGCAGCCCGTCACCAGAGGGTGCTGTTCTCTGAGTGGCTTCACCCTGCGAGGAGGCAGACGGGGTCCATTCTACATACAGTCTATGATTCAGCCTTGTCACCCTCCCTGATGCACCCAACAACAGCAGAGTCATAAAGAACTTCTGAAGGTGACAAAACTCTGTGTTGTAGTTGAAGTCTGTGGTGTAGAGGGTGAAGAGGAAAGGAGACAGTACTGTCCCTGTGGGGCCTCAGTGTTGCTTACCACTGTCTGAAACAGTGCAGTATACATTAGGATTTCATGTGTGTGTGTGTTATGTTATATTGTAGGATTTACAGTATATCCATGATTCTTTATGTTTAGACGGCTGACTGTCTTTTCTTTTTTTTTTTGGTTGCGCCTTTTGGTACAATGACAAAAAAGAATTCTGATTCTGATATGTTAGAATCTAATATGTTTAATCTCCTGTGTAGTTTTCATTTTATTTTGATAGCTCAGCATGAAACATTTCAGGAGGAAGTGATCTAAAGGGGCCTGAAAAACTGCAGCTTTTGATAACTGTCAATGCTGTATAGTTTGATGTTTCCTGGTATAGTCTAGGGGTTGTTAACAGGAAGTTGTCTCAAGTTATCAAAGTCAAATTGAATCCCATCACAAGTGCCAGGAAATATAGTGAATACTCACACCAGTTATGTGTTTTTTGCAAGTAAAATGTTTTCTCAAGCAAATTATCAGACTGTTTTCACTTTTGCACTGATGTACATTATTACAAAACACAGCTTTGTATGTGCCTGCATAAGACCAGCATGTGAAGTGTTATGTACCTTAAGATTGTGGTCAGGAAGTTTGTAGAGTTCAAATAAAAAAGTGGGTGCAAAGACCAGGAAATGTACTGACTGTAAAGCACATCTGACATTTGTAGGGCAACCGTCATGACAGCTCAAAAAAATTTTTACTAAGGTGGTTTAATATCTGAAAATCTCTTTTTAAAATCACAACAGCTGTGGTATAACATTGAATACCTTTATCAGGGTGGTCTGCCAGACCTTTTAATCATATGTGACATCAGATTTCTGTCTTACAAGCTGCACTGATGCTAATTTGATGATCACAATATTGTTTAAATGTCATTATGGTTTCTTTTTAGCTTAACAGCTAATGTGGACAGTGGCCCTAAGGCACATATATTTAAGGAAGGTAATAAATGAATATTGCATATATATATATATATATATATATATATATGAAAATAGATATTTTTGGATTACAACAACATTTTAAAAACATTAAATTCCTTTGGAAATAATTTTTGCAGACACAAATACTTTAAATACACAAATAATGTTCTTTGCAACAAAATAGTATTCAACAAATATTATCCAATTCTAAAAAGTATAATTTTGTGTTCCAAATTTATTGTTTTCCCAAATACATTTGGTGTTGCCAAAGATTTTTATATTTTTTGAATTATTTTCATTTATTTGTGTTCCCAAAATATTTTCATGTTTTTTCCAAGATTATTTGGTTTTCTCAGAAAAAAAAACAAAAAAAACAGTGTGTTTCAGGGTTTATTTGTGTATTAAAATGTTTAGTTTGTAGACTCTATGAGGCGACACTGAGGTGAAATCTGCATGGAGGATGTTCAGACTGCAAAGTCTAGGCGGGGTTTGAAGGTCAATGGTAAACCACACATGACAGTGGTAACGAACTGCAGTCTGTGAAAAACAACATTTCAAAGTAGCACACCAATACAATAGGGTGACAGTGAGGGGGTGTACATACATAGAATTACCAGAATAGAGACACTCTTTTACAATAATTAAGTCCTGGTCATGATACCACTAAAAGTGGGACAAAATTCAGATCACTTTTTGGGAATTAAGCAGTTATTTTACCTGAAGTTCTGATATTAAATGAGGAGTACTCCAGTTTCCTCCCACAGTCTGAAAACATGCTCTTTTAGGATAAATGGTCACTGCAAATTGCATTCCAGCTCCTCTGCATCCCCACACAGGATAAGTAGAGGAGACAATGGATAGTAGATGAAAAGAAGCATGTAATTTTGGTTACATGAAGGTCATGTAATAAAATACATCATAAGGGATGGTTATGATTTTACTCACCATAAAAGGAAGTCATCAAGTAGGTAGAGTTGTTATGCTCAGCAGTGAGAGTCAACGTCACAATGCACAAATAGGTTTCGTGGTATTGGTTGGGGGCTGTACCATTTTATGTGAAACGAAATAAATCTTCTGGGTGTTCACAGGAAGCTTTGGGGTGCATTGACTTCACATGTTCAAATTAGGACGATTTTGTTTATAGAGTTATAAATGAGAAAACCTCTTTTAAAAGTTATAAACTATACGTAAAAAAGGATAGGGTCTCATTTTCAGCTGGGATAAACAAACCAAGAGTTACCAACATGAACAAAGGTAAAGTTAAAGTTCTCAACTTTTTTTCTGATAGATACAGTGAGATTTATGATTGTTTTTCTTTATAAGAGCAATTTCATGGTCTTTTTTGGAAACAAATATTGAATCAAGTATCACCTCAGTGTCAAATAAGCCTTTTTGGAATACATCTTGTGTAGTTTTCCTTTTGACACAAATTTTAAATTAAGTTTAATTGCTGTGTAAAGTATGGCCTTTTAAAAGATGTTTTTTGCAATTACATTAGTGAAAAATATATATCAGGCATAATTTGCTGTCTAAAATATGTCCTAATGTAATGATTCTTGGTTTTTGTATCATCATTTGAAACAAATCTCAAGTCAAGTGTTATCAGAGTGAAAAATATTAAACATTTATTAATCTTTACCCTCTATGTGCCTCATCACCGAACAGATGTTTACTTATGAGTCTGTGGTTAAAACAAATTTCAAGTATTAAAGTACGTAAAGTAACGTTTCCAATTCAGCGTCTAACACGTCACTCATGATGATGTGCTCATGAGATCAAATAAAACGCGAGTGGTGGGTTGCATGCGTGTTTGAAAGCAATCGAAAGCAATCGAAATGGCAGCAAACGATGACTCAAAGATTTCTGTAAGATTCAACTTAAGGCTGTGATTAACACAAGTCAAATTATTCATGGAGATTGTTTACGGCAATTTTTGAATATGTATTTGACTGACTTTGTGGATAGATTTAAACGCAGTCAAGTTGTAACAGCAGTTGGTTAGCATTGCTAGCTAGCTTGGAGTTTATTCAATCGGTCATTTGGCCAGAAAGTGCCTTTTTGGCGATGTTGTAGTTATCTTTTAAGTGGGAGATAAATTCTGAAATGTTTCCTTGTGCTATCTTTACATTATTGTTGAGATTTGGCTGTATCGACCATATGACAAAATCAGCGTTGTTTGTTATTGAAAGTTAGCAGTGGGACTGCTAGCATGCTAAGGAAATTATCATTTATCAAAGCACTGTGTCTTAAAACTGTACCAGTTTAGCACTTTGGTATCAACAGTTTAATTTCCATAATGTATTTTTGATAATATTGCAGTTCTCCACTGAATGTGTGGACGATATTGATGGATTTCAAGGCGTTATCGTGTATGATGACCTAACGTTCCTCTTGTCTCCTCCTCAAGTAAGACTTATAAAATTTGATGAAAGCAAATCTTCAAAATAAAAGGAAATATGATGTCTGTAATCAATTACCTGGGCAGGTTCACTGTTAATGTTTGCTCTTACTTATGGACAGGAGGCTGAAGAGGGGTATGCTTCTGGTGAGGAACAGGACCACAACAGGTACGTCAAGGAAAACTTGAAGGTGGTTACTCAACCTTAAAGTACTCTGGTGATGTTGGACATCAAGTGCACATTTCTATCTTCAACTGGATATCTTCAAAATTTTAACCTATTTCATACGTGTCCATTTGTAAACTGTTGTTGTGTAGCTCTGTGCAGACCTTCAACTGTGCCAACGATGAGCATGAGGAGACTGACAGTCAATCATCTGCCAGGTAAAAAAAAATAGCTTTTAAGTTATGACTCACTCAAAAGCTCATCATTAAATGATCATTTTACTGCTTTTGGCAAATTTTGGTAGTTACCCCTGCTGATGGTGTGAGGACTCAGTCACCAGTGGTTCATTAAAGAAACTGAGAAACTGTGATGGTTTTGGTGCTCCAAGTGAATCATTGCCTTTCTCCCATACCTGTGTGAATTTATTTAAAGGTTTACAACATAACCAATAAACTGTAAAAAGTAAACCAAAAGGATTTGGGGGACAGAGTGTTTAATAATTTTAACCTTATTTCGTATCTATCTCGCAGCACTATGAGTAACCTACATAACTGTTCTCCCTGTAACTACAAAATATGTGATAAAATCATTCCACTTTTCTTTGTTTCCTTACAGCTCTGAGAAGGACGAAAGTCAAAGAGGAGAATGAGGGGGAAGAAGAGGAGAACAGCCATTTAAAGATATGCTTCACCTGCTCCTCTTAGGACCCTCAACATAAGAGGACATTATCCTCTGTTGGCATTAATCATTGCAGGTCACTTTCTTGGTATTAGTCAGTTTCATCACCAACGCATTAATTCTAAAAATGTCAATTATTTACTTTTTTGGACCTCTACATTTAAAATTATGAATCACAGTCATGCAAGATTTTGAATCACCTCTACATCATTTCCTTTTAAGTCGGTGTAAAATCATTTTCTTACAAAAATGATTGTAATAAAATCTTATTTTTGCAAAAAATTAAGTAATAGTATTAGAAAAGAAACAGTGTTGATGAACCACATATCTGGGTAACACAAGTCTCAGTCTTTTCTTAGTCCTGATACCTCCAAAAATATGGTGCTAAAGTGCCAACATATTAAGTTTGATTCAATCAGACGCTACACATTCCTAATTTTAGCACAGAAAGCTAGCTGGTCATGCCAAACTAAACTACAACTCTATTATACCTTGACTCTAATATTCCTACAACCTAATTCTGATAACTATATAACTTGATTTCCATATAGAACTTTGTATTTTCATATTTTATTTCTGTTTTATTTTTTTGGTTTATTCCTTTTATTATGTGACGGCGCTCTGTGAAAAATTGTACTGAATAAACTTGACCCATTTAAGAACTTTTGTTTGTTCCTTTGGATGTTGTTAAATTTATTTTAAGAGAAGTTATTCTCACTTAAGTTCACATATTTAAGTGTAACAAATACAGTTTGCATTCTTAATCACTACACACAGTGTAACACAGCATACCTCACATTAACAGTAAACTCAAAAATAACAACACAAAAGCTTGGATTGAATTGGCCACTCCAACATCCTAATGATTTACTGTCTGGCCTCGAAAAGTGATGGTTGTTTTGCACAAATTAAAAAAACTGCAAAAGACCCACTGATGATCACAGCAGTTTGTTCAATTACCTTGTAATAATAGTAGTAATACATTTTATTTGTTAGGGCACCTTTCAAGGCACTCAAAGTCACCTTACAGTATACATAGAACACAATACAGAACATTATAAAATAAGAAAATTAAATCAAAATCAAATCATGGGCAGGAGGGACAGAGAGGTGGGTGGAGGAAGATGATCTTAGTGGGCAGGCGGGTGTAGCGATATGGAGGAGGTCAGACAGATACAACAGGTCGAGGTTGAGAATGACCTTGAAGGTGAGCAGTAGAGTCTTGGGGGTGATATGCGATATCACCAAGATTATTTGGGGGTCTTTTGATAAATTAATTTTAAAAAAATAACAGAGTGGGAAACTGGAGTGTGGGGGATTGTAAATATTTTTGTGGAAAACTTAAAGGCATTAGAAAAATACAATGAACACACTGTCAATCTTGCCCCTGATGGTCTTGTTTGCTTTTAGATATCACAAAAAGGCAGCAATATGAATTTAAGTTTGTTTTATAAACATTAAAAATTCCTTATAGTAGCTTTAAATGAATAAATTAATGTTTTGTTTAAGGGCTGCTGTGTTGGTAGTTTGATGTTAACTTGCAGTCTTGTAGTTATGAATGTGTTTCATGGCCGCCTCCAACAGGATGTGAAGAAGACTGCACAGTAGTGAGGCCTCTAAAGCCTCTTACCTAACATCTAGTGGACACAGCCAGTAAAATTACAAAACATCTGTTAAAAAATTCATCTTTTCTATCTTAAAGGCCTCACTAGCCTTTTAGATAAATATCATTTTCTGTGTGGTGAACCCCTTCCCCCCATTAAAAAAGCACTTGTAACAAAACACTGATGATTGAAATAACAAGAGGTGGTGCTCTGGTGCTCAGCATAATTTATAAACCACAATAGAGGTCAACATGCATAAGGCTGTTGAGATCAGCCTTCACAGGTATACAGCTCACGTATATGAACCACAGGCTCAGGAGGGCTGAGCCTTTATAAGCACGTAGAGAAACTGAAATAGAAAAGGTTCTCATCAGTGGTCTGCTCATAAACCTCATTTCTGTTCTACATCACAGACAAGAAGCACTGCAGGGTGACTACAGATGGCTTAATGTACTACTGAAAATTTTGCTTAAAACTCTGAAACGGACAAACAGACTTAAAGGATGTTGATGACCTGTTAGATATTCTTGATCTGACCCTCAGCTGAGGTGATACAACAAGATCTACCAACATGGACAAAAGGTAAAGTAATGGCTTGTTTTAAACATCTATATGATTGACAGATGTCTGACTTACCTGCTTATATGGATGTAGGAGAACTAACTAATTTACATACAAAGTTATGCATAGTAAGTTAGCATTTGTGTTTAAAGGGTTTTTGAGTACTGCTCCTTACAACATACAAACGTGATAACCAACGAGTACTGTAATCATTTCTTAAGGGGCAGAAGGACAAAAAACGGGATATTTGAAACAGATAACTGAATAACTTGGAGGGAGAAGTTTTATTTCTCTTTAGCTAAATTGCAGAGCTGCACAAGTAGGGAGACTAGAGATGGTTGCACCATTACCGAGCAAGTGCAAAAAATGGCTTCGAGATCCGCTAAGTTTCAAGTAAGTAGTAATATTGTAGGTTAAATCCACCAAGCTTTTGTTGAAGTGTGTAAAAGTACTTGTTTTTGTGTGTGAACTGACCACTATCAACATTTAGTTGATAGTGGTCAGGCAGCTGGCATTTAGCTCTCACCCGTATCTTTTGTCACTGACGTAGTACAGTTTGAAGATTAGAATCAAATTTCTTGCATTTTCGCCTCACATTTTTGATGATATTGCAGATTTCCATTCAGTGTGTGAACAGCGCTGAGGGTTTTTCTCGTGTGATCGTGTATGAAGACGAAACATTCCCCTTTCCCCCACCGAAGGTAGGATTCGTAGTGTAAATCCAGCTGCACATTTCCAATTTAGTTGAATGTTTTAACTGTGATAATGTGTTTTTGCTTTTATTTATTTTTATGTTTATTTATATTTTCTTCTTTCCTGCATGTTCATGAACCTGGAAATAGACTGCCCCTGAAGAAAAACATGGCGCCTGCAGGTCAGTCAAGCCGTTTTTTTTGTACTGTTTTCAGTCAAATTTAACACAGAAACTTGCTCTCTGAATAATCAAAAAGCCATTCCTATGCTTTTGTATAACTAAAACACTGATTGTTGGAAAAAGTGGCTAAGAAAGAAATCAAAAAGGGAAATTTTTTTTTTGTTGTAGCGTACAAACCAAACGGATGTAACCCAGCAGAACAGCTAACCTAAGTGTTCAGTACCTGTGCATTAAAAAAGTGTTGATTATTTCCAGGTATCCCATGTTGTGCATTTTAAAACATTTAAAAAAGAAAAAGCTGTATTTTAAAAGCTGCAAAGAGGATTTAAAATGTTAGGTTTTTGTACAGAGGGTTTGTCTTCTTACCTTTCTTTTCATAAAATGGTTACAAAGAGAGAAATGAAATGGGGTGTGGGGGGCATGCAACAAACATGTGCACCATGGCTGCACCATGTCAGGGTTGTAAGCACAAGCCTCACTTGTGGATGTGGGTCCCTACTGCCACCCTCATGGAGTCTTCAGTTAGTGACAGTTTGCTCCTGGACCCTCTTGATATATTACCACTAACCCTTGCAGCGATCTCTCCTAAAACTAATATCATCTGTGCTTACTTCCATTTATTCTAAATACATGCAATGTGCTCGATGAAAGATACTGTTGTAGTCCTCAGCAACACCTGCTAATGGTTTTACATCTGCATATCTCCCCCTGCCATTTTTGTGCTTTAGCTCTACGCAGACTTTTCAAACATTCAAAGACGATGGTGATGACAATGATGATGATGATGAAACTGCCATGGATTGGAGTCCTGTAGGAACTGACATTGCTTCAGTGGAGAGGTACATTTTCCCATGTTTCTCTATAGGTGTCACATTTTAGAAGTTAAATAAAAAAGAGAAGGACCCAATTGCAGAACCAAAACAGATTTATTTAAAAGGAACTAAAACAAATAAAAATTACCATAAAAGGTCCAATTCAAAATCCCAAATCAAAAAAATGCACCGAGGGAAAAACACACAAGAAGACACTGGAGACACTGAAGATTTACAACACACCACACACATTCACAATGAACCAACAAAGAAACAGGGGAAGACAAGGGCTGTTTTCAAATTGGCCTACCGCATACTGCTGCCGACCGCAGTATGCAGTAGATACTACATACTGAGTACTGTGTTCGACAGTAGAATGCAGTATGACCGCAGTTATGTAGTATGCTTGGCCTGGTTTAGCTGGCTTCCGGTATGGAAAAGTACATCATACCCTGGTAAATTACAACAACACTACAGTGTTGCCAATTCATTTATGCACTGAAAAAAAATTACATATTAGGTGTTTTAATTTGATTTTTTCGGGATTTTTTTAGCCAGATACCAGACATCAAAACGTGTTCTGTCCATGCAATGACTCGTTGATCTGGCGGCATATGATTCTCATCACGGCACTGTAAATACAGCAAAGTTATGCTGTCAGTTATTTTGTCCTTGTTTCCTGCTTAAATGAAAGAATTTGCAATCCTCTCTAAACGTCTTAACTGACGGCGTCTGTGTGGTGTGGTTTTATTTCCCCTTGTCTCGATAGTTTGACAACTACAGTGAAAACCCTGTAATACAAACTCTTCTCTCCTGTCAATTTATTTCAAATACCACCTTGGCTGCTACCTGAGCCTGTCTGCTTTAACATTTAATCACCTTTCTGCATTAAAGCTTTCGACCTCCTCTAATGCCAGCTGCCTGTCCAGCTGTGTGATGTAAACATTGCTAAAGGCACGTGCTGTGTGTAGTAAACTTCATGCATACCGTACAGTATAAAGGACAAGGAGAAGACGGAAAATTTGAGGCAGTGGATATAGAGGATAAAAACTGTATGGTATGATAACAAAACATGACATTCTTGTCAGTGGTTTGCACACATAGGGCTCTATTTTCTCGCCTCGCCAATGGCGTGGCGTAGGCGCAGCTTAAGACAGGTCCGCCGCGCTGACAAAGCGTGCCCAAGCACATTTTGGTATTTTGGTGAGCGGCGCAGCCTAGCGTAAGTATCCCCCCTCCCTAACTCAGCTCCTCCCAGCGGTGTAAGTCGTAGAGAGGGAGGAGAGAGGGCGTGGAGTAGGTTTAACACAGCCGAGACCTGTTTTCACCAATAACATAAGCTCCTCTCCTCGCCTTTAAATCCGCCACCGGTGAGACGTATTACAATTTTTGTGAAGTAGTCAAAGAGATCAAGAGATGTCTGAAGACCGCTATGCCACACGATGGTGACAGAAGGCAGCCCCTCAACAAGTATCACTGTAAACGCTGCAGAGGGCGTCCTCCACACTGTCTCATATAAGCACAGATGGATTTGGTGTGTGTAATGTTGGACCCACCGGTAAGACAAACACCCTTTTCCACAAATAAAGACACTCACATCAAGTTGCATATATTTAAACCTCACGCGACAAAGGTGGGTTGTGCGCACAGAACACAACTTAAATTCCAAATATGGCATTAAAATCTGAACCATCTGTGCTTAAATGACGCATCGCGCTCCGTGGCCTGGCTCTTTCTTTCATAGATGTTGGCAGATAAAATAAATTTGGCTCACAAAACTGAATATTATAATAACATGTAGGCTTAAAGTAAATAACTCATCTGATCACTAAAATAAATCATCTGTTCAGCCGCCGCAGTAGCAGCTGCAGCAGGACGGGGAGAGGACACGGACACATTTCCAGGTCAAGCTGCGTGAGAAATAAGAGGAAGATAGAAATGGGGGGAGACGAATTAAATATCTTGTTTACTTCATCATGTGTGTCTATTTACTACATATTTAATTTAGTTTAATGTGGTTTAGGTTGTGTTGATTCGGTCAGGTTGAGTGTCCAATTGCGTGCCAAATGCGCTCATCAGATCAGATATAGATCAGAATATATCTACATAGATCTAAATGTATGTGCTGACTCAGATTAATAGTTGTTGATGATTATTTATTGCACTGAAATGTGTCTAGCACTGTGGAAACCTGCTGGTCAGGTCTCGGTGACGTATGCGCACTATGCCGCCGGTCTACCAAAATACCAGTAGACCAGGTGCGCTCCGCCTGCACTGAAAGCTGACCAGGTTTGAATCAGCAAGCTTTTAGCGCACTTTCTACACCGCCGGCGGGCATGAAAATGTCACTGCACCAGCTGATTCTGTCGACACCTCCCCCTGCCGCGCCACCACGCCCAGCTTGGCCGACCTCGGTGCACCTCAATCTACGAAAATACCAAACTGGCTGTGCACTGGGGTCCGCCACCCTCTGCCACGCCGCCGGCGGGCACGAAAATAGGGCCCAAAATGCTGAAGGAGATAGGAGAAGAAAGGCTGTCAGAAGGTGAAATCTTTTGTCCTCTTAGAAAATTAATGCTCTGATGAAAAGTTTTACCGCTCTCCGCTATTCTGCCGTCTGCCCAGGCGCTTTGCATTGTGGGTAACAGAAGGCCCAGACTGGTCTGATGCATACTGTGAAATTTTTCTGAATCAGTACATCTTCCGGGTATTTTTGGCAAACTGCAAATTTCGCATTTGTTCACCTACTGCATACTAAAATTTTGGGCAAATACTGCTGGTATAGTAGGCAAATTCGAAAACGGCCAAGGACAAGGAAATACACAGGGAAATGAGCAACGAGAGGCGAGACATGAAGACACAGGTGCAGATAATCACAGAGGAGGTGAAACTGAGGAAGTAAAACAAGACTAGAAATACAGGGAACAAACTTTTACAAAATAAAAGGAAAATCTAAAAACTGATAATAGAATAAAACACTGAGAACAAGAGGGAACTGGGGTTAGACACAAACTGAAAACTCACGAGACAGGACTAAAGGGGAACAGGAACAATAGGGCACAGAAACACTAGGAAAAATCACAAAGAAAATACACTCAAAAGACCAAAACCAGGGTAAAACTAAATACCAGAACATATATCATAACAATAGGCTGTTGTTGTAAAGCCACAGAGATTTTTGAAAGTTCAGAGTAGGGGTCCTAAAGTTACTGTAGCCTTTATTATGTGTTTCTTGCACAATGCATTAAACTTTACTTTTTCATATTTGCTGTATTGCCCGTTAGATCACCAGGAAAATAATCCAGTAAGCGCCCCTTTCAACCACGTGATGCTGCTCGGAAAGTTCAGTGCGCTTCAGAAATCACAGTGTGAAAGCAGAACCGAAACAAGTGATAAATGCAACAATGTTGCGACTTTCAGCTCCCCAATCGAACAGAGTCTGCTTGGTCAGGTGTGAAAGCGACCTAAGACACCCTGAGGGAATCTTCCCAAAAGGATTAATCCTTTTTGCAACAGGGTAGTACTATGACTTGGTTTATAGGACATCATAGTTCTCCATAGTCATGGCGTCTTATTATTATTATTATTATCATTATTATATAGTATACTATAACATATTATCATGTTCCTCAACATAAAATTGCAAAGACTTAGCTGTTCATCATCTACAATACAGGGTATCATTTAAAGATTCAGAGAATCTAAGGGAAATCCAATACTGGATGGTGGTGATCTTCAGGCCCCCGGACAGCACTGCATTAAAAAATGACTCTGCAGTGGAAATCCCTGCATGAGCGCAAAATCACATCCAAAACACACTTTATGTGTATGGCAATTTGAGATGGACATATACTCAGTGTTTTCAATGTGTATTTGTTTTGTGATCAGTGTTGCATTGTGTTGCGTTTCATAAGCCAAATAAAGTTCATGATCACTGATTATCCCGCTATACAGCACTGTGGTACCCCAACCTGTAACTGGGGAGGAGGAGACCCCAATGGAGGTGGACTGAACAGGAAACTGAAAGGAAACCCTAGCAGGTAATGCTATAAATATTGGAGTCATGTTACTGGCAGTTTCACACCCTTATGAAGAATTTGCTTTCAGGATAAAACATGTCATTACTTTCATTTAAATTCAATTTAAATTTTGGGGGGCATTTTTATGGAGCCAGATCAGGCTCAAAAGTATTGAAAAGTAGTGTAAGTGAAAAAATAAAAAGTGAAGTGGAAAAATAAGATTTGAACCTTAAAAAAATAAAATGGAACCTGAAAGTCTTGAATTTCAAAATTGAACTTTGAAAAATCCCAGAATGCATGAAAAAAATCTGTTCAAATGTAACTTTGATTCTGTTTTTTAATACTTTTGGATAAATTACTTATTTATATTTTTCACTTCAATGTATATTTCGATCTTGGAGTACTTTTTTTTTTTCGATTGAATTTTATTTATTTATTTCAGATTCAGATCTTATTTTTACGGATTCAAAACGGTTTTTTTCGGTTTCAGATGATTATTTTTCAGATTCAGATCTTTTTTCGGATTCAACTTGAAAAGTTTCAGGTTCACTTTTGACCCTGTTTTTCCGTGGGGGCGGGCCTCGACTGAGAGGGTCGCGGTCTGCCATGAGTGACAGGACTCCCCCTCCTTCCCCACCCCATCACCCTGCGTTCAGGAAGTGGCATGAATACACATTAGCTTAGCCTACAATTGGGCTGTATTGGCTGAATGAGATTGTGTTGGTTCGTTCCACTTTAGTGGTGCAATATAAACTGTGATTCATAAAACAGCTCTATTGATAGTAAGTACTAAAAAAAATATCTACTCATGTCATCCAGTCAATTTTTAGTAATCAGTGTTTCGGTGTCGAACTATTTCCTTTCTGCGGTGTATAGGCTGTATTGGGACAGAGGAAAAAGTGCTTAGAAGGTGAATCTCGTTCCACTTCAGTGGGGCAACATAAACTGTGATTCATAAAACAGCTCTATTGATAGTAAGTACTAAAAAATATCTACTCATGCCATTCTGTTGATTTTTAGTAATAAGTGTTTCGGTGTCGAACTATTTCCCTTCTGCGGCGTACTGGTACTTGCACACGTGCAATCGAATATGCAGGGGGTGAAGCGATTTTTGTCACGTGGACCAATAGGAGCCGAGTCTCGTTGCCATAGTATCAGAAATACACAAACATGGCGACATTTCTGGACTGCTTTTATACCAGTTTTGATGCTTCCAAAGAGAAAATCTTTGTTAGTTTCCACCACAGATGTGAGGATATCCACTTTCAGCTCGGAAAAGTTTCACATCTTTCTAATATTTCTCCTCTTTCATGTTTGACCTCAGTGGGCGAGGCTTCTGAACCGCGAATATTTAAGGGCATGAACATGTTAATGATGATTGATTTCAGCCGCCACATTTATCAAGACCTGATCATACTTCCGCTGGGATTGGTCAGATACTAACCCTTTCATAAATCTCACGTGTGTCCTATCGTACAATGAATGCTGCGCTCAGTTCTAGGCAAGTTTGATAAATGAGGGCCAATGTTTGCAGGACTTCTACAACTAGGATAAAGTCACATATTCCAGGACCCGAGGTAAACAGTTTAGCAGCGCTACAACACACAGCAGGTCCCGTTTGACAAGAAACACTAATGTTACAGACACTTGGCTTACTTTGTTAACCTGTCCAGCAGAAAAGTTACAGGGTCCGTAAGATCCAAAGCGCCCCCCCCCCCCCATGTTTATGCTTCATTGACATTGACCCGGCTTCTTCGCCCTTGTCCTGGCTCCCTCGGTCAGAGTCTCTGCTATTTACTTTGTTTTCTTACTTGTGTCAGCAGTCGTGGCTAAAGGAGGATTCAGACAATTTTCTGTACTTTCTGGTTGGTTTCTACTGTCTGATATTGTAGCACGCTAACTTAGTTTGGGCTCGTGAACATTTTTGGAGGATGTGGAGCATGACTCACAACACGAGGGAGCAGCATCTGCCTCACAACGAATCAGCACTAAGGAGCAGCGTCCGCCTCACAACCAATCATGTTGAGGGAGGTGGAGAATGCCTTTGTATACAGTCAGAAAGAGCGGGCCACTCAAAAATGTAAAATGTTGACTACACAGGCATAAGATAACACAGCGGTATCATTATATTAACAAATGTCATCAATAACTAGCTATTGACGAATATTAAAAGCTTTTTTGTATATGCACCACAAAAAGATGCTTCTTTAATGGAATCCTGCCTACCTCACCTTTAAGTACTTGTCTATTTGTCGGTGACTTAATCTGGGTTTCACCTGTTTGCTTTAGGAAGACCTTCATGGGACTTCAAACGAAGAATGAAAACCACATGAAATAAAGAAATTTGGAGAACCTCACGGACATTGTTTTCATTGAGCACACTATTCTCTTTGTTTTTTTCCTTCACGATAGACTCTCTTTTTAATACAATTAAAAGGAAACAATGGGTCCTCTATGGTTTAAGTTATGGTACCAGGTGAATTTGAGCAAAGTAACATCAGAGTTTTAAGTCCAAGAGATCAGCATTTGTATAAATATGATTGACATTTCATAACAATACTGTAGATGTTAACATATGTCTCATTTCTCTTCCCACAAACCTCCATGAATGAAATTGCTGTGGACAGATGACTCAAAAGATGAATTACGCTGTTGGACTGAAATAGATCTTGACAAATATTACACACACAAAACAATTTTAAATGCTTTAATGCCATCACAGAGTGAGTAACACTACTTTCAAATCATCATCGTTGATATAACCTGTAAGTATTAGTGAAGTGATTTCCATAAGTTGATTCTTTCTGATTGCTGATGATTCCCCCAGCAATTTAATATTTTATCAATATTGTGAAGACTGATTCCCTAAAAACAATCTGATCATATGTGTATACAGTGCCTTGAAAAAGAATTCACACCCCTTGAACTCTGTCACATTTTGTCACTCTACAACCACAAACTTAAAAGTATTTTATTGAGATTTTTTTGTCATAGACCAACATAAAGTGTCACATAATTGTGAAGTGGAATGAAAATGATATATAGCTTTCAAAAATTGAAACAAACAAAAATTTGAAAAGCGTGGTGTGTTTTTGTATTCAGTCCCCTTGTGTCAACTCTTTGTAGAGCCACCTTTCGCTGCAATTACAGCTGCAAGTCTTTTGGGGTATGTCTCTTCAAGCTTTGCACATCTAGAGACTGGAATTTTTTGCCCATTTACAAATTAGCTAAAGCTGGTGTTTTCTTGTTTACCATCAAAAGGGGAATAAACAGGCTTTCCAAATTTATTGCCAAGCTACATTGTAACAACAAAGAAGTAATCTACCAAACACAAATTTCCTTCATTTTAGAGTGAAAATGACACACTTCATCAGTTTCATAAAAGCCTTGTCATTTTTGTTTTAATCTCTACTGTGATCTGTTTAATCAGCCTATGTATGGGTCACTTTTATCAACAATGTAAAAACCGAACAAGAATACAAATGTCCATTATTGCTGATGTTAAAAATAGAACAAGCGATGGTTATAGTTGAACAACCATAAAAGGAGTTGTGTGTGCTGTAGGGCCTTCAACTGGCAGTATAAAGCTTATGTCACTTGCTTTTACGGTTGGTTGTGGGCAGCCCTGACTGTGAGCAGGCTTAACTGTCATGCAGTTTCTCTTTCCTGTAAGGACTGCAACCACTGTTAAACACTTTGCAGTTTGATTAAAAAATTTTGCTTACAGCTCATGAAGTAAAGAAGAAGGAAGCCTATGATCTGTTTGATATTTATGATTTGATCTTCAGCTGAGGTAAATACACAAAGATCTGCAAACATGAACAAAGATAAAGTGAAAGTTTATATTTTAAACATCATGTTGGCTAAGAGATAAATGATTCGTATTTTAACAATTTCAACTGTGAAATAGAGTGTCATCGGCATAAAAAATGAGCCTAATTGGATTAATGCTTTTATTCTTATAAATCTCCTCAAGTAACAAATGTTTTATTGCATGAGAATCTAGTTGAAACTAAAGTCTAGTCAGAGCCCAGCATTGAAGTTGGTCGAGGTTTTTGATTTTGGTAACAGGATTGGAGAAAAGATATTTTGATTGTTTTTTTTATAGTTAAGTCCTTAATATTCTGATGTGATACTATTTATAATATGATATTAACGAATGTTAATTTTTACTTATTATTTATGCCATTCAGCATAAAATTTTGCAAGACCCCATGTTCATATTACTGAGGTTTGTGGTAATAAGATCTCGCGACAGTGGGCAGAGTTCGTTTCAATCAAAAACACAAACCCCGACATGGACGCAAATGGTCACAGCACAGTTACGGTAAGATTTAACAGTTTATGAAAAAAGTTGTTCAGTGTTTCATATAGTGTGTGTGTGCTTCTGTACAGCTTGGGGAGTTTGTATATTACTGACTTGGTGCATGAATTCAATCTGTGGCAAGTTTAAATGAAGAATTAGCATTGCTAGCTAGCAAGGAGCTCATTATTTCAAGCCATCCATCTTAAAACTCGTATAATTTGACTTGGGGAATTTTTTTTTTTTCGTTTTCATTTTCGTGGTGTATATTTGTAAAAAGTGTTTCAGTTTAAACCGATGTTCAGTTCAGCTCTCTTTATGTGGTTTATACAGTAACCTTATCACTTTGAATTTGATCATTTTGACACGTCATGTAATGAACATTATCTCTCCACACATGGCTTAGCTGCTACTTGCATTTCCTTTTATTTGAAATGTATTCATGGTTTATTTGTTAGGGACATTTACCTTATGAGGAATAAGGTAAAAAAAAAAAGTGTTGTTGACTGAAGCAGAGCAGTGTGTAAGGAGCAGAGAAGCTGATGATCTGTCACCACCCTGTTGGCTTGCCTCAGTCTATGATGCTTCTTTCAACTGGGCTCATAAATTGGAGATTTGCTCTTGAAAATGTTTAACTGGCTTCAGATTTAGAGGTGGAAGCAATGATGACAAGCTCCTTTGAGGGATGCCAACTCTGAGAGTATGGTACTGAATTACAATTAACTTTATTTTTGTAACATATTTTTTTGTTATACTCAGTTCTCGGTTGAGTGTGTTGACTGTGGATTTCCTGGTGTTGTTGTGTATGATGACCAGACATTCCCCATTTCTCCTGCAGAAGTAAGATTTATACCATTTAAAAAGAAGTAAATCATTAGAGTATGTTGAAAAAGCCTCCATGGTCTGGCATCATTTATCTGAGAGAGTTAACAATCCTGTTTTGTTCTTTCTAACACTGTCAGGATGCTATCGAGGGGTCTGCCTTTGGTGAAGAAGAAGTCAATTATAGGTTTGGCAAGACTGAATTGTACTGGTTAAACATGATCAATCACATATTTTATTGTATGTTTACATTTCAAAAAGTCTGCGTTAACAAGTTAAGGAATTTTTACCAACGTCTTGCTTAGGAATCAAATGAATACAATGAAATGTTTTTTAGAATCTTGACTTTGATATTTTCATTCAACTTAATGCTGCACTGCTACACCAGTGCGGTTTGAAAGCATTTTAAAGCCCACGTCAACTCTTGACTTGATTTGATTTCTGAGGTCTGTAAAGTGGCCAATGAGGGCAGGTGTTCTGCAACAGCCCAGTCGATCTTTATTAAAAGAAACAAGCTGCACAAGTCGATCACTGAGTGCAGCAGGGTTACGCAGCTCAAGGAAGAAATTTATGATCATTACTTCATGGTAATGCATTTAGACCAAGAAGCTAATGCAGAAGAACTATCGCGTCTGCAGTGCAAAATGATCATTATTATTATGATTATTAATTAAAGGAAATGATGACATAAAGATCATAAACTCTCTTCCTTAAGCTATGTAACCATGCAGCACTCAGTGATTGACTCGTCCGAGCTCTCCCTAAAAACAAGCAGCTGCTGGAGGAGAGTGGGTGAGTTGTGTTTGGTCTCTTTGCTTAAGAAACCAGGCAAAGCTAAAAAGATGTTTGATGGCTAGTACTATGGCTGGGACCCTGTATGTACTGTTGTGAGCTGTTGTGCTGTTTTGAGCATTATTTGTGGCTATAGAGTGGCGTTTTGGTTGAGGTTTGCGCATGGAGAAATAGATCTCTGTGTATTGCTATTGTGTGGTCGAAGTTAAAGTGGGTATAACTACAGAAGCAAGCAGTCTGCAGCATTCATCTTTGAGGAGGTGTCTAACTCTGTGTTACGGTGTGTTTGACCCTAACTTTATCTTACGCCAGAATATCCCTTTAAATGTCAGGCTCTGTTTGGTTCCTATCATTGGAAAATTAAACTCTGCAAAAGTTCCACTGAGCTGCTGAGTCCAGCTTCTTCTACCAAGTAAGCCACACAGTTAGCACCAAATTCGTCAACTTTGCTCAGTTTAAGGTTCACAAAACACAACATGTTGGCTACAAAGCTCCACTCGCCGTTAGCATTAGCTCTAGGCATCTGGAAGCAGCAACACAGAACCCCTGTTCAGGTTTCCTGGGGCAAAGAAGATACTAGTTCTAACCCCCTACCTTTTCCTCACCAATACTGGTGTCGAAATCCAGCTCTGAATCCCCTGGGTGCAGTGATTTTTACATTACTCACTTATATGAAACCAAGCAGTAGCTGCGGAGGGTGGTAAGGACAGCTTGGAGGATCTTCAGACGTAGCCCACCAGTCCTGGTAGGCATTTACACTTGCTGATGCATGGACAGAGCAACCTGCGTCATGAGGGATTCCACCCATCCCGCACCCTCCCCTTAGGCAAGAGGCTGCATAGCATCTGAGCAAGGACCACCAAGCTGAAAAGCAGCTAGTCGTTGCCGCACATTTCTCCAAATGAAGATTGTTCAGGCTGCTGCTGATCATTTACCCTGTCAGCCACTGTAGTTTAAACTCTAAATAGATAAATGGCAGAAAGTGCATATTGGTTTTGACTTGTCATCTGAGCCATCTAGAAGTTCTGTGAAGTAAAATGTGCCATTCAAATGCAAAGTGGTGTTGCTACTTTCAATTACGTTTCACAATTTGCTTTCATTTTGGACCTCAATCCCATTTCAATTAATGCATTATTGCTGTGAGCTCTAACTGAAAGCAAAGTACAGAAAATAAGATGAACTTTATTGATCCCAAAGGAAAATGAAGTAAGAGGGTTAAAATAAAAACTGATCAAAGAAAGATTTTGCATGGATAGCAATACATGCATTATGCTGTATTTTTTTAGGTATAAATAATACTTTCTACAAAATGTTTTTATTTTATTTCATCTGTAGCTCTGTGCGACCCTTCCAGACAGACCATGATGAGGATGTGGACTTTGTTCCTTTAGAGACTGATGGTCATTCACTTGTTGGGTAAGAAAAAGATCCTTTTGAATCTAAAACCCACAAAGCTTGTAATGAAATACTTAAACTCTTAACTGGTTAGTTAAAGCTTATTGGATATCTACAAATAAATATTTGTTCATCTTTGTACAAGTGTTTAGGTGCCACTGAATAGACATGTACACATTGTACATTTTACAGCGCTACAAATGACTGGATACAATTATAATCCATGTGAATATAAAACCAGAAACACAAGGTCATCCAAGTTTTCTCTGCTATTTTGTTCCTCAGTTCTGAGGAGGAAGAAAAAGAAGAGGAGGATGAGGAAGAAGAGGAGGATGAGGAGGAAGACAGCCCAAAGAAATGTTTGTTATGTTAAGTGGTAACTTTAATTGCTTGTAGGTGTCTCCGAGTCGCTGTCAGCATCAGTCCTGTGATTGGCTGACAGCTAGTTCAGGGTAAACCTGTCTCCTCATGATTCTCAATAGGATGAACATTAATTGGATTTTCTTTCTTATTTTTGCAAATGGTCTTCTTTCGGGTGCTTTAAGAAAGAGCCAGTCCAATCTTGGTGCTAACCTGAAGAAATCACTTGAGTCCTGACATGTTTTGGAACAGCATAATAATAATACTCTTGTAATCTTACTATCATCGAGAAAGTCAAACATTTACTTAAAGCACTAAAATATGACAAACATTTGATTTTTCATGTGAAACAACCCCATTACATCGAACAGGGTGCATTCAATTTTTGGACAGTAAAGATGGGGTTGTTGGTGCTGTATTCTTGTATGAGGTATTTGGTACAGTAAATGACAATGTTCTTAATTAAAACGCTTCTGAATTTAATCTTTCACCCAGTGTTATTTTCATGTCTATCTCACACGATGCCATGTGACACACATAATTATGTACTGTCTGTAAGTGTAAATTGGATGTTCCTCAAGGTTCTGTATTTGGCTCCCTTTATTTGTGCACAACACATTTTTCACAGTAAATTTAGTAATTCGAAATGAGAGTGAAAAATATAAAGCTTGTTCATGTTTGTCTAAATTTTAACCCAGTTTAGGAGCTTGTCATAGCACAGAGTGAGCCTCCCATAATCTAACCCATAATCTACTTTTTAGAGTCAGATATAGGGAGAGTGCAATTTTAGTTCTTTTAGACCTATCTGATCCGATCTTGCTATTTTTATTAAATGTCTTTAAAATTGGGTAAGCATTGGTGACTCTGCACTTTGCTGGTCTCTTTTCATCCTTCAGATTCAGCTTTTGCAGTTACAGTGGGTGATTACTTCTCCTTACCTTCTAGCATTACCTGTGGTGTACCTCAGGGCTGAGTTTTTAGTCCTCATGTGTTCTCTTTTTATATGCCACCACTTGGCCAAATAATTCAGTAGCATAAAAAAGCTCCTGAACTAAAGTCTCTTTTTATTTTCTTCTTACTGGTTTCATGCTTCATGCTAATAAGCTTTCTGTCACCAACCGGGCCAAACTCACATGCATCACAAACACAGCTGCTAAAATCATTGGTCTCCCCACACCCAACCACACAGAACTAAATAACAAGCCCATCACTCATCTAGCAAACAACATTGCATAAGACATCACTCACCCACTGAACCAATATATTATCTCACTACCCTCTGGGCACAGGTACAGTTTCCAGGTACCATTAAGTTCAGGAGGGCTCGGCTGGGGAAAAGCCTGATCCCTGCAGCCATAGTCCCCCTGAACAGCAGGTCCGCTGATCTGTCTGTCCGCTATTGTGCTGTCATATAAGTTGTCATTATTGTTATTATTGTTGTGTATGTCATTTATTGTTGGTGTGTATGTAGTGTTCATTGTCGTCTTAGATGTACTGTCAGCGAAGACAAATCTCCCTACGGGACAAATCAAATCGAATTAATCTCCATTTTTTATGCTTTCCTCCTCTTAGTTTTACTCTGTTACTGCTTTATCAGGTCCTATTTATCTACAGTGGATATAAAAAGTCTACACACCCCTGTTCAACTGCCAGGTTTTTCTCATGTAAAAAAATTGAATCAAGATAAATAATTTCATAAGTTTTTCCACCTTTAATGTGACATATAACCTGTACAACACAATTGAAAAACAAACAGAAATCTTTCAGGGAGGTGAAGTAAACAACTGAGATCATGTGGTTGCATAAGTGTGCACACCCTTTTATAACTGGGGATGTGGCTGTGTTCAGATTTAACCAATAACATTCAAACTCAGGTTAAATTGGAGTCAGCACACACCTGTCACCAATTAAAGTGCATCTGATCAACCCCAAATTAAGTTCAGCTGTTCTAGTAGCTTTTCCTGATAATTTTGTAGCCACATCTTCCAGCACAAGCCATGGTCCACAGAGAGCTTCCAAATCATTAGAGGGATCTCATAATTCAAAGATATCAGTCAGGGAGGCTACTAAGAGGCCGACAGCAACACTAAAGGAGCTGCAGGAATTTCTGGCAAGTACTGGCTGTGTAGTACATGTGACAACAATCTCCCGCTGTCTTCATATGTCTGGGCTATGGGGTAGGGTGGCAAGACAGAAGCCTTATCTTACAAAGAAAAACATCAAAGCCCGGCTTAATTTAGCAAAAAGACATCTGAAATCTCCCAAACACGTGGGAAAATGTGTTATGGTCTGATGAAACCAAAGTTATATTTGGCGCAAAATCAACACTGCTCATCACCAAAAGAACACCATACCCACCATGAAGCATGTTCGTGGCAGCATCATGCTTTGGGGCTGTTTTTCTTCAGCTGGAACTGGTGCCTTAGTCAGGGCGAAGGGAATTCTGAACAGTTCCAAATACCAGTCAGTGTTGGCACAAAACCTTCGGCCTTCTGCTCGAAAGCTGTAGATGAACAGGAACTTCATCTTTCAGCACGACAATGACCCAAAGCACACATCTAAATCAACAAAAGAATGGCTTCACCGGAATACGATTGAGACTTTGGAATGGCCCAGTCAGAGCCCAGACCTGAATCCCATCAAACATTTGTGGGGTGATCTGAAGAGGGCTGTGCATAGGAGATGCCCTCGCAATATGTCAGATTTGGAGCAGTTTTGCAAAGAAGAGTGGGCAAATATTGCCACATCAAGATGTGCCATGCTGATAGACTCCTACCCAAAAAGACTGAGTGCTGTAATAAAAGCCAAAGGTGCTGCAACAAAGTATTAGTTTAAGGGTGTGCATATTTATGCAACCAGGTTATTTTAACTTTTCTATTTTTATTTTTCCCCTTAAAGGTTTAAGTTTGTTTTTCAATTGCATTGTACAGGTTATAGGTCACATTAAAGGTGGAAAAAGTTGTGAAAATAGTTATCTTGCTGTCATTTTCTTACATCACTAAAACCTGGGAGTTGAACAGGGGTGTGTAGACTTATATCCACTGTATGTCTTCATTCTATCTAATTTTATTGTTTCTTCATAGCTTTTTTGTATCATTCTTTGACTAATCTTTTCTACAGTTTCTCTGTCTTTCTGACTGATCTTGCATCTAAAGACCTCTTTGTCTTAATTCATGCTGTTGGGCTCTTGTGTTGTTGCAAGGTTCTCTTCTGATGTTGGGTTTATACTTAAATTAGCAATGCAGTGAAACCAAACACTCTTGTGCAGTAGTGTGGAGCACTTGGAGCATTGCACCTCCCAAACTGACAACAAAATCTATGCAATAAAGGACTTTTTGAGAACTGAAACAGACTTATTTGCTGAGTTAGCATGATTTTGGGTGTTGAAGTCTTTTAGGGAGACGGTATCTGTCATTTTTTCCCATTACACAATTCTTCTTCCTGGTATGTGGATTTAGATCGTCTCAATCAGATCACATGTTCCCAGTCAGTGTGCATGGCTGCTACATAGCTGTCATTATTCAGTTTTTTCTCTGAGACCTTCATGGACTAAAAGAGAAACCTTATCAGCATCTCCACCAGGGACTTCAAGAAAACAGGTACGCTATAACACACAAAATAATTTACAGAGTTTGGTATAGTGTTCTTGACAGTGTAGTTATTGGGTATGTTTTGGGCTGATCTGACCCCAGAGATGTCAGATTCTGTTGAACCCACTGTGAAGCAGTCTAATAAGGAGGGGTATTAATAAGAAAACTAAAGGGTTTTAAAAGAGTACCCCTGCCTACAAAAAGCATTCAGTGAGAAGTGAAGGGGTTTTAAATGAAGGTAAAGAGGTACAAAGTCATCTTTCCACAAACAACCTCGACTAACCTGGAAAAACAACTTTTTACTTGTTATTTTAATAGCAGTTCTGCACATTTATAAGCATAATTCAGCATGAAATGTGTAACAATGACTGGGTCTGGTGCAACTCTGCACATGCGCAGTAATGAGTAAAAGTAAGAGCTGAAGCTACATGATGGCGCTCATCGGTGATGGAGAGTATCCGGTAAGTTTTAAGTATTTAAGAAGGATTTTGACATACTGGAGGAGCATTTGGTTAAAATTGTGGAAGTGCTATAGTTTGGAAAGTATCTGCTTGTATTTGGATGTGGACCAACACTGCTTAACTTTCAGTCTGAGTTAAGTTTCTCAATGGCATTAGCATTACTAGCATGCTAATGAGCCAAGCACACATCGTTGCTGTTTGCCATCAAAGTGACACGGTATTGGCTTGTAAATTGTCGTTTTGTATTTTGATGATATTGCAGCTTTCCACTGAGTGTGTGGACAGTGCTGAAGGATATCCTGGTGTTATCGTGTACGATGACCTGACATTTCCCATTTCCCCTCCACAAGTAAGATTATTACCATTTATGGTTTGTTGCAAAATCTAAGTGCATAAGCTAAAAAACCACTATAATATTTTAACCTGCATTTTTTTTCTCTCTTGCATGGTCACAATGCTAATGTGCAGAGTGCCTCTGATGATGAGGAAGGCCCTTACAGGTAGGCAACTGTTTTGTTGACAGTTTTGAGTCAAATTAAAATACTGAAGCTCTGGTTGGTACTCCACTGGGTTGTAGTCTCCTTGCTTTACAGCTATAACTGTTTGGACTGTTTCAGCAGTAGCTCCCTTACAAAGAATAAACCATGCCAACTGGCATTAACACTGCATATATGCCATAAATAGCATATAATGCAGTGAATTCTCAGTAACATCTGCCAATGCTTGAAGTTAAACCCATTTAGCTCTCTGTGACATTTCTTTCCTGCAGCTCTGTGCGACCTTTCCAGACAACCAGTGACGATGGTGATGAGGAGGGCTGGGATCTTCCTGAGACTGATGGCGCTTTACTAGACTGGTATTTTTTTTTTTTTTTCCACGAATCTCTTTAATTTGAATAAAAGTACAAATAACTGTAGTTTTATTTTAATTAAAACAGTTCTTGTCACAATGATATCACTGGTATCAAAGCTTTTCAAACTCTTCTGTTGTGTTTTCACAGTGTTGTGGAGGAGTGGGAGGAGGAGAGTGAAGAACATGATCTACAATCTACCCATCTACAGCCATTAGCCATCAACATCAATTAATACAGGGCATTTTGGGTTTTGACCTATGCATATACTTATTTTGTAATGAGTTTTGTTTTAGATTTAACATATATTTTTGTACCACTTTTGTCTGTTATTAAAATATGTGACTGCTGCAGCTGATTAGTGATGTGGATTCTTAATGTGTTTGGCTTGTAAAAAGACCTTATTCACTCCAAATGACTAAGAGTGTGCAACTTTTGGTTTAAACATAATTGAACTGGAGAACACTTTTATGAATACATATTGGTGGGCAGTAGAGGAGTAGTGGTACGATATAGTCACAGTTTAGTGTGTATCCTGGTAATTAAGTCAGTTTGGTTCATTTCATTCAAATCAGTTCATTTTCATTTCCAGTACGTCAAAGCTACATCAGATGACTCAGAAGTCATGCAGAACAGCAACTTTTGTTTGTTGGATGAATAAGTATGTTAGTGTTTACCCTAATTCATTTAGCAGCAACGCACTGCCGCCGCTGAATTACGTGCGCCACTACTGGAATTTCACATGATCATTAATATCACTGTGCCGCTAATGATTTCTTCTCACACTGTGTGAGCACAAGAACACAACGTTATTTTTGACTTAGTTTGAGTCATCAACGAGCACATCAAATCCTGTCAGACCCTCTTCCATCAACGTGAAAGGTAACGTTCAAGCTTATACACCGTTTATATAGCGAGTAGCATTAATGACATTATTAGCATTAATATCAATGTGCCACTAATGATTTCTACTCGCACTGTGTCAGCACAACAACACAGGACATTATTGTTTTGGGTTTAAAGAACACATCAAATCCTATTGGACCCTCTTCCATTAGTGTGAAAGGTAACGTTCAAGCTTATACATGGTCTATATGGAGAGTAGTGCAGGCATCATAATGTAACGTGAACATAACAGCGTAGCTCCAAGCGCCGCTGCTGACAAAAATTCTGGGGGAAACACTGATTGTCTTGAAGTAGTTTAAAGGATATTAAAGGACAAACTGATATCATGACTAAAACAGAGTTTAGGGTATTTCATGCCTTAATCATGCTGGAGCTTAAAAATTGCATTGTTGAATATCATTCGTACGACTTTGTTTTCCCGTTCAAGTATTTTAGGATAAAGTTTATTCATTAATTTAGCCCTTTTGAGGATCTTGTGCCATGTTCTTACCATATGAACAATTAGACGGTTTATAGGTTTTATTAGTAGTATTTTTTATTCCACTTAATAAAATCTTTACCCAGCCCCTCATCAACGCCCTGCAATTCAATTTGTGTCCATAAGATGGTAGTACTATAAAAAATAAAAAAGACAAGAACCCCAGTTGTGCTGCCCAGTTATGAAACTTCAACACATCTTGTTGACTCATGACAGTTCCTCCAGACTCAGCTACTCCGGGTTTCACACGACAAGACTTGTTCCATTAAGGTTTTTAAATATTAGTAAGAAGAGCAATGAGAAGTATGAAATATGTGCAGAGGATTAAGAAGATTTACTCTGTTGAGTTTTAAAGTTGAAAACCGTTGGCAGGAATACGCTTTTTTTAAATCATTATTTAACAGGATTTAATATATACAGTATGTGAGAAATGGAGATTAAAAAGAGTTTGTAATTGGATTGGGTTGTGTGACATTTTTAACTTTTTTTGGTCAGATGTTACCAGACTGGCTTAATACGATCCGGCCTAAAAGTCATAAACACTTTTTTGAGCACTTCAAGATCTATCAGTTTATTGTGTGTCATGCAGAAAAGAGGAATAAAAAAACCCACAACAGTCAGTCATGGTTCTGACATTTAAGGTGGCTCGATTGATTCAAGCCATCAATCTATGTGCCGAGTAAAATTAAAGTTTAGACTCCACCTTACAATTTTCTGCAGCTGGGATGAAGCCAATAAGGAGAGAGGAACAGCAGAGTAACCTGCTGGTTTGTGCTGCTTGAACACCAGATGAGCTGCTGTGCTCTGGACCATTTGCAGAGGTTTGACTGTGCATACTGGGAGGCCTGCCAGTAAGGAGTTGCAGTAATTGATGAAAATAATATGAGAGCCTCTTCCTCGAGCTGCGTGATCAGTCAGGGTTCTCCAAACATTTGAAACACCAAGGCATACTACTTAACACAGCTGACTTTTTCGGGGATGTTAAAGTCCCCGCAGGCAGTGTCGCTGTTACTTGGATTGTTTTTTTTTTTCTGATTTTTATTTATAAAAAGAAAAACAAAAGCAGCCAGAGCAGTAGACGTTTGAAAAACTCCAATAATTGCACTTTATATTAGGCTTGTTCCATTGACTTCAATACAACTTTTTTTTTTTTTTGCAAGACTTACACTGGGAAAAATTCATATACAATTGAGAAACTAATAGCAAACTGATCCTGATAAAGCTGCACATTTTGGTATATAATTTGTCCTTCTACTCTTCAAGCTACCAAAGTGCCTCGCGGCTTTGCCCCAAGATATTTTTGTACGGGGGCCAGCTGTAAAGTTTACAGCATGTTTTGTATAGGGGCCAGTGCCTCTGTGCATTTCCCTGTGGCCCTAATGAAGAAATTTGATTGAGAGTCAGTGTTTAAACATGAACCAAATTGCTGTAAAAGTGATTCAATGATGCAGAGATATCAAAGCAGTCCCTGATTAGTGATTTGGTCTCAGCTCTGGGCCTGGCCTGACACTTGCAGGTTGCAACTGCAACTTGAACTGGTTGCCCATGACAATAAGCTAAAAAAAACAGACTGTGGCCATCGTAAGGACTTCCTGAATACTTTGATATGTTTTGGATGTTTCCACAGTAAATAGTTTGGACAAACTTGCAAGTTATAAACAGTCTCTTCTGCTTCACTCAGAACAATGTTTGTATTAGCATCAATTAGGAGCAGAGAGAGACACTGACACACTCAATGTTTACATTCTGAGTCTCTCTGCCTGGATGAACACATCATTAGAAACAGAATGGCCCTCATTTATCAAGCTTGCGCACGGCAGAAAACTTGCGTACACCCCTGGGTACGAAAATTTTGACGTGAGGATCGGCATTTATCAATCTGCACCTGAGCGTACGCTACGACCAGATCTCACAACAGGTCTGACATCGTGTACGCAAGTTTGAGTCAGTGTGGATCCGCGGTGCAGCAAATGTCTGTCTCAAAATAATTGATATACAAACCTCAAACCTGTCATTAATCACAATCAGCCAGATATCATTAAAGTTTAAGACGTAAATACAATAAATATAAATAAATTTGTTATGTCTTTAGTGAACAGGCCTATTCAATAACTTTGCCCAGAAACACAGCCACAGAGCAGGAGCGCTGTTTTAACATTGCGCACACACGCGCCACTGCGGAGCGCTGCGTTTGACTCCTAAAAGGCAGGTGGGACATCATTTGGACCAGTACAGTTTTGCACAATGTTGCTCTGGCGAATGCAGTGCCGTTGGCTGTGCCGGTGCAACGTGAGGACCCGATGCCTGTAGAACAATAACGAGGAGAGACTCCACAATGGTGCTGTACAGAGGAAACAGGACCTTATCGGTGGATTCTGATGTAAAATATAAGTTTAGAAAGTGCTCTTGCTATTTAATCAGTGATAAAAATCCAATAGAAATCCATAAAAATGTGCTTCATGGGCAGCAACACACAGTTTAGTGACAATAATTATTTTTGTTCAGCCTCTGTCAGACTCTCCAGTCTGCTCTACATTACAAAGACGCAACAAATTAAAACTAAATACTTTAAATATTAGGAGCAACGTACCCTATGTCATACCAATAAAAATATGAGGCATTTATAAGATATTAATTTATCATCATAAGCAACTAATTGATTAGTGATTTATTCAAACTTCAGCCACTGTCCGCTATTCCGCGGCAGAGCTGTCCACCGCCACCATAATCCTGCTCCGGACAGGAGTTTTCTGGACTGCTTTTAGACCAGTTTTGATGCTTCCAAAGAGAAATTCCTTGTTAGTTTCTACCAAAGATGTGAGGATATCCACGGTCAGCCTAGAAAAGTTTCACATCTTTCTAATATTTCTCCTCTTTCATGTTTGACCTCAGTGGGCGAGGCTTCTGAACCACGAATATTTAAGGGCGTAAACATGTTAATGACGATCGATTTCAGCCGCCGCATTTACCAAGACCCGATTATACGTATGCTGGGATTGGTCACATACGAACCCTTTCATAAATCTCACGTGTATATTATCGTAGGATGAATCCTGCGCTCAGGTCTGCGTAAGATTGATAAATGAGGGCCAGTAAGTGTATAGGGTGTAATTGTGGCTGAGAAGAGCAAGGAAAGAGAAAAGTTTCAGACAATTTCATGCAACTTTTCTTACTCTTGACATCCTTTTTTTTGCAGAAAGTGAAAATGGTCATTGAACAGAGAGAGATCAAAAACTAACTAAACTAACAAAAATAAACATGGATTAATACACCGATAGACAAGACTTGTTTCTACATTTTAAAGTTTTGATGGAGTCTCTAAGTCAAAGTATACCAAGCCAGTAGATGTCTGAAAAACTCCAATAATTTCTCTTTTTTTTCCCTTGTCCAGTTGACTCTATTGCGAAAAATTTCCATAATTTTTTTGCTAAATAATTGGTGTACAATAGAGAAAAGTAATAGCACACTGATCCCAATCAAACTGTATGTTTTGATATGAAATTTGTCCCCCAACTCATCAAACTGTAGGACCCCCTATACTTTTATAAAAGGGGCCAATGCCTCAGTGCTTTTGCACTGTGACCCTAATTACAGACATCATTTTTTAATATAAATCCTCACAAACATTTTTGAAGTGTATTTTTCGCTCATTCGCATTTATCTTTAATATAAAAGGAGTAATATGTTTGGATTAAAAATCCCTTTTAAAGGTTGTCCAAGCAAAAAAGGCAGCAGCTGTACTCCTCTGTATGGTGTAGGTCATAGAGGATAAAGGAAGTAGACCCAAAATAGACCTCAAAGACATAACTGCTCCATTGTGTTAGCTAAAGAGTGGACGTGGAAGACAAACACAAAACATTTGAAAACAAAACAAATCAAAAAATAAAAACTGAAGAGTGATGTTGAGGTGCAGCCATCTACAGTATGTCCGTTTCTGAGCTGTTTTATTTTGTTGAAGTCTTGGTGACTATGACGATGACAATGTGCTTCAATGTGTTTCTATTGAACATGTCTGACATTCAGCAACTGTGAAAAGCCGGAAAAAATGGTTTCTGCACGGATGTGATAAGGACAAAGACTTCCTGTTGAATTGAGATAATTTCTCATGGAATAGGTTTGGTCTGTTAATACCATTTTAAAAAGTGTATGTTTTGTGTGTCAACAAGTAAAAGCCTTAAAGTGACTTATGACTGTCATCGTCCAGCTGCACAGTGCCCTGGAATTTCCACTAGAGCACCGTCCATGACCTCTGGCATGGAAATGGGCTGGCTGCAATGGTTCTGAGAAGTTGGGTGGGACTGTTTTGTGATAGAGCCACAGTCCAGAGCATACTGGCTTCGAGAAGAGTAAGTATTGTGATGGAAAGTTAAATATTTTTATGTTAAAATGTTGAATCATGTTTGGTTCATCGCTTTATTATGACCATCATATAAGATTAATTGTCTTTTGTTCAAGATGACTTCAGAACAGGACGCAATAACCGACAGGATGGGAGAAGGACAAACAACTGAACTGACCAGGAAAAGGAGGAACCTTCGTCAACTTTGGAAAAATCACCCCTGCCCTCAAAGCCACAAAGAGGATATAACTGGCAGCTAGGGAGTGTCTATTCCTTGGTATACATTACTCTGCAAAGGACTAACTCTGCTCTTCTTGGGCAGATAGAGTCTCTTATAAAGTAAGACAAACAATGTCTTTGAAACAGAGCCAGAACAACACAGAGAGAACAGAGGACCGATCCATGATCCTGAGAAGGGCTGCACAGCACTGGGATCCAGCAGAACTCCAGTTGGTAATCATTTCTTTTATTTCATATATTCGTGGTACAGGGTGAAATGTGGGGAAATAGAAAGAGATGGGGGAGTACATGCAGCACATCGTCGAGGCTGGACTCAAATCTTCAACGTCTGTGGGGAACGTGGTCCCCATATATGGGGCGTGCTAACCCACTTGGTCATCTGTACATTAATTAATTTAATTTAACATTAATTTTCACTGTAGTGTTTTTTGATACAGCCTTGAGAAATAGACTCTATTCAAACAAAGTTCTTAAGCTCATCACATAAACTGAAATTTTTTCAACCACAGTTATGTAAAAAACCAGCCTGAATGATGAGACTGTTTATAACAAACCAGCAAACAGTGGAAATAAATGGAAGGAGAAAGGCTCTAATGTGGCAAAAAAGGGTACTGAAAGTGGTTGGTGTGTGAGGAGAGAACACCCAGAGAGGGGAACGTTAGGGTACTAATCTAATGAACTGTCTCATTCTCCCAAAGGTCACAAAGATTATCCTCGACTGTTTGGCTCCACCGGTAACTTTCCAGCCCTCTGGCTCACCTTTAAAGACTGAGATGATGACAGTCCACATCCACCGCACAAAAATCATCAACTCTGAGTCCAATAAGCCATTCCTTCAGACTTAATTTCTCTAAGAGCTACAAATTTTGAAGGCAGCTCTAAACATCATTGGCAAGACACTGGACACTGCTATAAGACTCCTAATGCCTCTAAATGGGAGGACCCTCAACTGGTTTTCTGAATGTGGTCACGACAAGATGGGATGGAAGCAGCTGGCTGAATTTTACACTGTAGACTGCAATGGGATTGTTTATAACTTTGGAGAAAATGTAAACCAACGTTCAATGAACTGAAAACACCAGCTTGCTAAGACTTTATCAGCTCTTACACTATTTTTACAGGAAAGTTACACTCTGACATGTCCCCATTGGAAATACAAAAGGACAAGGATTTAATACAAGCCCTAAATGACAGTTGAAGGGTCAATGGATTACTACCAATAAGTCAAGACTGGTAAAACTCACTTGGGTGTTACAAATCCAGCAATATGGAGCCAGTTGAAGCCAAGAAAAATGCTTTTCTGGGAGGACAGAGACCTGTCTATGGCTATAGAAAGGCTAGCACACAGTATACATTAATGACAACTCCATGCCATCAACCAGGAAAGAAAAAAAAGAAGTGAGTTGAGCTCCACATGGTAACATTGAGGATGTTTGAGTCCCTCCGTAAAGGCAAAGCCACGAATAGAGGCAGCTGTGGCGAGGACCTGGACCAGGACGGTATGTAGAGACTTAAAAGTATTAACGATGATTTCTCTGATATTAGGTATCAAAGTGGTTTGTTATTTGACAAACCCATGTGTAAATATGTCGTGGGGTGATAGGCGGTGCCACGCACTATGCAAATATTACGTATGATCTACGCATGATCTACGTATGATCTACGCATGCGCATTTTGCATCGAGTCGTCCATGTTGTTCTGACAGCAAGCTTGCAATGGCAGCGCGTCAAGTAAGGAAATTATTTGTCTTTTAAAAAAAATTAACGATTGATGGTGTTTGACCAATAGAGACAGAAAAATTTGTGATGTAATATTGTTAACATTATAAGTTGTGTGTGGTTGTTGCACCGGTAAAACTTGCACTGGTAAAATATTAGCATGTGAAGCTAATGATTACGTTTGCCCTTGACATCGATGACCATGATGACTGAAAACTTGAAGGAGAATTAGTCTGGAGTGTTTTGATTAAAATATGGCAAATTTAATTCCAACTGTATTATTTATGACTTTGCAGATATCTTTCAAGATTTTGGGCAGTTTTCAGGTGTTAAAGAATGTCTTCACCAAGACGGGCAGCACCACCGTTAAAGCATTTGACAAACAAACAGCAGTGGGACCAGAGAACGTAGGTTCTTGTACTTTTAGATGAGCCCGGAGAATCAGTTTGAGTCTTTTGATCAACACATTGCAAATAAAAAGTTTTCATTGTATATTTTTTATGAATGTGCAGGTATCTCTGAAGGGCTTTGGCAGAATAAAGGTCTTTTTCAGCAATGTCCTGGCCAAGGCGAGATGTCGCACAGTCAACAAAACAGCAATGGGACAGAATACTGTACGTTCTTGTACTCTAGCGTTTGAAATAAATCAGAGAGTGCATAACAGAAAAACCTGAAATAGACTTATTGTAAAACATCATTAAGTGTTATGCACAACACTAGAAAGACTTCATAGGTAATAACTTAAATGCACCTAACATTTATTTAACCATAGTAACCCATATAGGCATGCAGCTTTATAGGCCTTTAGGTGAATCAGTTTGTGTTTTGATTTACATATAATACTTGAATTGTTGTTGTATCTTTATGGTTTTGCAGATATCACTGAAGTATTTCGGCAGTATTGACCTGCGGCCTGGTCTGCTGAAATGTGACAGTGGATTTGGCCTCAAGATCGGCCTTCCATTCCAGGTTTGCTTTGTGCTGCTTAGTAAACAAGATAAACTCAAAATAGTATGGTCACACAGTCTTCATTAATATTGGTGATTTTTGCTGTGCAGTTTTTTAGTTGTTTTTTGTTCTTTTCGTTGTCAGGATGCCACCGATGGGCCTGTTGAAGGACCTCCCAGGTAAATTCATTCTTGTCATCAGTTGCTCTTCTTTTTATTATGTATGAACATTTTTTCTTTGATTTTTACATTATTGTATCTGTCATGTTGCCTATTAGTTCACCGGAAACCCACATTAAGGATGATGGGGACTCTCAGATGGATCCAAACAGGTTCGTATTGATAAGTGTCTGAGCAACAAGTGGTGAGGACACGGCTGGATCCACACCTCTTACAAATCTTTAAACAGTGAATACTGGTGATTAAACACACATAACATTTAGTACATGACTTGATACATTTACACAGTTTTAAGATGTAAATGTTACTCATTGATAACCAGTTGATTCCTTATGCAGTACTGTGGTGCCTGAGCCGCCCACTTCAGAGGAGGAGGAGGAGGAGGAGGAGACCTCGATGGAGTTGGACTGAAGAAACAAGAAACCTGACACTACCAATATTGTTGTTGTGCAAGATTGCAGTGTCACACTCTTGATGGATTTCAAACAAAAGATGTGATTGTTTAAACCTTGGTTCATGTGAGAGATATTTCTTCTTCTTCTATTCAGTTTAACCCTTAGTTCCTACTATGTCCGTTTTGAGGACATTTGTCATTTTTTTCATCTTTATTTTAAGTTTTCTGTCGCCACAATTTAGCTCCATCCACCCTACTTTGTCCTCAAATTGGACAATAGACTTCCATTAAAAACACATTTTTTGACCATGTGTTTATGGCACCATAACAACATATTACAACCTTTTTTTGGCAGTCAAAAAAATGTTCAAAAATGATTACTTTATGAACACTTATCTGCATGTCTGTTTTGGAGACAAAGTAGGCTGGATGGAGCTTAAAATTAACAGGAACCAAGGGTTAAAAAGGGATAGTTTTTTTGTTTTTGTTAGTAATTTATTTCAGCTGTTGCTTCTCGTCTGTCACCTCGAAACAATGATGCTCTCCTTTGTGCTTTTTCTCAACCTTTCTTGTCCAAATAAAAACCTCATGAAATAAAATGTGAAAAAAAACTTGATGTCTACTGAGTGTTTTTCTTTTTATAGCTAGGTTTTGACAGCAACACATTTATTGAAAACAACATGGACTCCTAAAATCTCTGTAAAAGTACTTCCAGGTAAATACTAAGAAAGCTGTAAAACTGCTTATCTCTCAACCAAAGACCTCTGTTTGGGGCTATTTCATGATTATTTGCTGTATTTGAGTCTTTTTTTCTGCTCTTACTTCCTAAGTGTAAAGTTATCCATGGTTTTACTTACCTCCTGCCCAAACTTGAAAAGGCCTGGACAACTCAAAAGGGTGGCCAGGACGACTCACTCTCCTCCCTCTGTTTATGAAGTAGTCAGTCCATCAGGTGTAACTTTGTGGGAGTTTTTTGAGGAGAAATTTAAGATGGGTTAATAAAATACCAGAAGAAACAACCTTATTGTTCAAATTACAGTATTTTGGTTTTAATTTGCATGTCTTTGTTGCCTTATTTTACTTGCCTGCAGCTGTTTAAATAGCCCACCTATCAAAGTTAGTTAAAATCACTCAAATGCTATTTTCATTATCGTTAAATAAAAGTGGCAATCAATGACATCATTAATACAGGCTAAATAACACAAAATTCATCATTTACGTATGTAGAACTACTAAAATAAAATGTATGACTAACACTAACAACTTCTTCAAATAGTAAAAACAGAATCTCCCATACCAGTGTCTTTTTTGTTGCTGTCTGTTTTGGTGAGTTTCGGAGATGATTCTAGTTTGTTTGAGTCTGTTGGCAGCTGCTGAGGTGTTGGAAAGTCCGCACGTGTCCTATATTTGTTTTTAATTAGGCTTCGTTTGTCCTTGGTCTTCGTCAGCTGCTAAATGTGGTCTGCACAGCAGTTCTGCGGCTAATTGTCGCCACCTGCTGTAGAGGAATGAAACTGCATCTGTGACGTCTCCCTTTCTATGACGGAGCAAGGCAAGATTATTTGTACAGCACCGAACAAACTAGAGAAAAAGGCTGGCTCTGTGGTTGGAATCAAGTTGGGCTCACTGGAGGATGTGGTGGAGAGATGTTCACTGAGGAAGGTGGAGACTATTCTAGAGAACATGGATCACCCACTTCATAACACCTTAATGGGCCAAAGGGCAAATAGGGGTAGAAGGCTCCTCTCTCTTCACTGCAGGACAGAAAGATTCAGAAGACCTTTTGTACCCACAGCCATCAGACTTTACAACTCTTCTGTAAATAGTAGATGACTTTTAGAGACATGACAAAAGAGACGACAATTGAATTTTCCTTGGCCAAGATAAAATAAAGTTATTCTTGTTCTTATTCTTACTATGTCCTGCAGATGGTGCAATTCTAAATGTCCTCAAACACTGGGCTCTATTTTCGTGCCTCGCTGGTGACGTGTTGCAGGCCTGGCGTAAGTCAGGTTCGCCGCGCCATTAAGGCATGCCCAAGCACACTTTGGCATTTTGCCCCTTAACAAGTGTCGCTGTAAGCGCTGCAGAGGGCGTCCTCCACAATCTCTCATATAAGTACAGAGGGATTTGGTGTGTGTAAGGTTGGACCCACCGGTAAGACGAACACCCTTTTCCACAAATAAAGACACTCACATCAAGTTGCATATATTTAAACCCCACATGACAAAGGTAGGTTGTGCGCATTACAATTAAAACAACCTATGTGTAAAGGACGCATCGCGCTCGGTGGTCTGGCTATTTCTTTCATTGATGTTGACATATAAAATGAACTTGGCTCACAGAACTGAATGTTATAATATTCATATGGGGGCCTGACTCTAGATTGAATATTCACAGAATTTTAAGGATGTGAGAACATTAGATAAACAGGTAATTTTGAATGAGAGCTTCTTTTATTGTTTTGTTTAAATTTTCGAAGTAAATAACCCATCTGATCACTAAAATAAATCAACTGCAGCAGCAGGAGATGTTAGCTTTAGCCTTGAGATTTGTCCATTTTATAAATAAAATAATAACCAAAGACTACAGAAGTAAACCCTAAACTGCTGAAAGCACATGTTTTAACAAAATGAAATTATTTCTTGAATGATTTGCGGTACAGTTGTTGTCATATGTAATCTGCAGTCATTTTAGTTGCTAACAGTATGTTGGTGGTGTATTGTCACATTTAGACTACATCTACACATATATTTGATAAAAAAACAAACAAGAAAACGCATAACTTTCCAAATACAGTGTGTTTAGTACAACAAAATGTAACCTTATACTGATTGAACGCTAATTTTGGCATATTTATAGTAAAATCTATATTTTCTCAGTACAAAATGAACATTTTTTTAGTTGCTACCTAGACATTCAGAGGTTGTTTTGTTTTGAATCGATTCAAACCCAGTGATCAGTCCCATATTACACAGCAGCCACAGCTGAACTATTTTCAAGTGAGAATTTCTTGAAGGAGCAACGCCACATGACCCTTGTGGCTTTCAGTGAGGTGGTTCAAGCCTGTCCTCCTAGGGCACCCACTGAGTCTCCTGAAGCAGGCCCATCAAAAACCCCATGTATCTCTTTCAAATTGTGGTCTCAAGCTCTTGCAGGGTTCTCCCCAGAAGACGGTCACTGCTTTAGCTGATTCTGTCCACACCTCCCTCTACTGCGCCGCCACGCCCAGCATGGCACATCTTGGTGCGCCTCAGTCTACAAAAATACCAAACTGGCTGTGTGCCGGGCTGCGCTGCACTAAAATACCACTGCGCTGGGCTGCCCCATGCCACTGCTGGGCACTAAAATAGAGCCCACCATGTATAGGTGAAACTATAACAACCGTACAGAGATTTTCAGCAGCCTGATAGATAAAATGAGCTCAAATTGGTCACTTCCAAACATGATTTTCAATATTTTTCATTATTTTTCCTCTTCCCAAAGGTACAGCTTTTGGCACAACACTTAAATGTCATGCACATTCTCATGGGACTTGTTTTCCAAGTTTTTATGGGACTGTAATTTAAATGCCAGAAGAAACAGAATATTAATGAACTAGAGTGAGAACAAGCGAGTTTCCTGGAGGAGAAAGAATGTTTTGGTGAATAAGAAATTCGCTCTACAAGGTGAACCAAGTAGTTGTGCTCCACTTGTAGTTGTGCCCTTTCTACACCATTAAGGTTGAAGAGATTTTCCTCATCCTCTACCTGCACCCCTTTTTGCTCTGTTGAAATCTGTGCATCTATCTAGTCAGCCAGTAACAAACCATCAACCTACTCGCTGTCCTGACAAGAGCTGGCCCAAGGCATAAGTGAACCAAGTGCCTGCTTAGGGCCCCACGGCCAATAGGGGGCCCCCCCAAGAGCATTTTTTTTTTTTTTGCGTGTATGAGTCATGCTTTCTGTATGATCTATTATATATTAATGTAAAATTAAAATAAAATAAAGTCAAAATATTTTAGTGCTGCTGCTGATGTAGGCCTATGAATCTTACTGCTGATATGTCAAAGCTCCTCTACTGTTATTTGTGCTTCCTGCTGTGCAATGTGCACTGAGCATCCAAAGTGCAGGTAGTTGTGGGGCAAAACAATGTCGCAAAAAAGGACATATCCTTCAGGAGCAGAGAGAAGAAAGGGGAAGAGAAAAAAACGCCAAGATAAAGGTGTGTTTGCATGTCGTGGAATGTTAAAGAGAATTGTGAAGGTGCGTGAATAATCAACAATAAACATTATTGGCAGAAATAGAGGGCCCCAAAATCAAATTTGCTTAGGGCCCCATTGAGGCTTGGGCCGGCTCTGGCACCATTCATACACAAGGCAATTCAAAGTGCTTTACAGATGCAAGTAAATACATAAAAAAAATTTTTAAAAAACGCAGCGCATTGAAGATTTCTTCTTCACACTGATTAAAGTTATTTTCAAAGACATCGGCCAAGAATTTTTTTTGAAGATTACAAGTTTTTCCTTCTCATTTTCTCACATGTTAAAAGCACATCCAAGTCGCTGGTCAACAATCCGCAGCACAATACTGTTTTGAAGGGGAATACCACTAGCCTGGCTGGGCCATTCAGTTGCGTGAATCATTTGCCGTTCCTGTGGGAAGGAATTAATTAGAAAAAAAGTCTACAATCTTTTTTTATTTTTATTTTTTTTTAAAAGGCTTTAATAATCTGTCATGCTCTTCAGTAGAGCACCACCTAACCAGTCAAACATAAGCTCTTGCTTTCTCTCTTCCCCTTTTATGTTGAATCATAGAAGTTGAGTTTCTTTTCCTCTAGGGTTGGCTGAACAGTAAAATCTCCCTGAAATGTCCAGGCACTTTGCATCATTACACAGATGATCAACATACCCAATTCCACTGAAGATGGGAAATTGTGATAAATGTAAATAAAAACAGTACACAGTGATTTGCAAATCCTTTTCAACCTATATTCAATTGAATATACTACAAAGACAAGATATTTAATGTTCAAACTCAAACTTAATTTTTTTTTTGCAAATAATAATTAACTAAGAATTACATTGCTTCAACACTTGCCAAAGTCAAAGGCCAGCCGAGTACCCGCACTCTTTTACTCCAAAGCCACGCTGTTGTAACACGTGCGGAATGTGGCTTGGCGTTGTCTTGCTGAAATAAGCAGGAACGTCCATGAAAAAGACGTTGCTTGGATGGCAGCGTATGTTGCTCCAAAACCTGTGTGTACCTTTCAGCATTAATGTTGCCTTCACAGATGTGTAAGTTACCCATGTCTTAGGCACTAATGCACCCCCATACCATCACAGATGCTGGCTTTTGAACTTTGCATCAATAACAGTCCGGATGGTTCTTTTTCTCTTTGGCTTGAAGGACACAACCTCCACTATTTCTAAAAACAATTTGAAATGTGGACTCGTCAGACCACAGAACACTTTTCCACTTTGCATCAGTCCATCTTAGATGAGCTTAGGCCCAGAGAAGCCAGGGAATTTCATGGATGTTGTTGATAAATGGCTTTCGCTTTGCATAGTAGAGTTTTAACTTGCACTTACAGATGTAGCAACGAACTGTATTTACTGACAGTGGTTTTCTGAAGTGTTCCTGAGCCCATGTGGTGATACCTTTTTCACATTGTTGTCGGCTTTTGATACAGTGCAGCCTGAGGGATCGAAGGTCACAGGTAATCAATGTTGGTTTCCGGCCGTGCCGCTTATGTGCAGTGATTTCTCCAGATTCCCTGAACCTTTTGATGATATTATGGACCTTAGATGTTGAAATCCCTTAATTCCTTGCAATTGTACTTTGAGAAACATTGTTCTTAAACTGTTCGACTATTTGCTTATGCAGTTGTTCACAAAGTGATGAACCTCGCCTTATCCTTGCTTGTGAATGACTGAGAATTTTTGGGGAAGCTGCTTTTATACCCAATCATGGCACCCACCTGTTCCCAATTAGCCTGCTCACCTGTGGGATGTTCCAAATAGGTGTTTGAAGAGCATTTCTCAAATTTCTCAGTATTTTTTGCCACCTTTCCCAACTTCTTTGTCACATGTTGCTGCCATCAAAATCTAAAGTTAATGATTATTTGCACAAAAAAAAAGTTTATGAGTTTGAACATTAAATATCACGTCTTTGTAGTGTATTCAAATGAACATTGGTTGAAAAGGATTTGCAAATCTTTGTATACTGTATTAATTTACGTCTATCACAATTTCCCAACTTCAATGGAATTGGGTTTGTATTATGTTTTAAGTCTCTTTTTCTTATCTACAGCTGAGGATGATCATATTGAAATTTGAGAACGAAAACGAGAACCACCAAAACTCCATGAGAGCAGTTAAAACATTTTAATAAACTCAAATCTTACACAGCAGTTGCATAGAGTAAAGCCATATTAACCTTATACTCCCTTAGTTATTCATTCACTCAAGTAAAAACTGAGACCACTTAGTATTTAACAAACATCAAGGACAGCTATGAGCAACAAAGCCCATCTGTTTAAACACATTATTCTTTAAAAGATATCACAAGTCTCATTAGAAGTCAACATTAGACTGCACTATACAAAAACAAACCACCTGTACCAAAAACCTTCTTTCCATAAAAAAAATATACATTCAAGGCGCCAAACAAATAAAAAAAGGATCACATTGTTCATGTACAGTAAACACTAAAAGGTAATAAAAACAGCCAACAAATAAATGAAATCCAAGATACGAGTTGCAGTAGTTACAAGTGAAGGAGGCACATCAGGGAGAGCTGCATTAGATTGATGGCATGTTTGATTTTTGATATTATTTAGTGAGGAGCAGCAGTTGGGAGGATCAGAGGTGGAGGCGACCCTGACTGCGTCTGGTATGAAGAGGAACCTGAAACAGAAACTTTGATCTTAGTAAAATAAATAACGATAAGTCTGTTTTGATCAAGTGCTGCCAGGGTTATAAAAAGAGGCTACATGCAGTTCCAGCAGTGGATCACTGAGACTCATTTACTGCCATTTTAAAAAAGCCTCACCACTAACAACTTAATTTTCTACACAAGATTTATTACCCAGCTACTGAAATGTTTTAACTAGAAGGAAGAAGCAGAAAAACTGAAGCATGTGAAGAGTGAAATATCTGGGGCACATTTTCAGAGATGACCTCAGTGACGATGGGGATGTGCAGAGGCAGTGCCGCAATTTATATGCTCAAGCTAATATGCTGGCAAGAAAATATCATGTGCTCACACAATGTTAAAACAGAGCTCTTCAGAGCCTACTGCACACCTCTCTATACTGCTCATTTATGGAGTAATTATAGTAAAGCTTTAATCAGAAAGCTACAGGTGGCATGTCATGATGCGTACAGAATATTTCTCAAAATACCAAGCTGGACAAGTGCAGGTAATATGTTTCTTATTAATCATTTGCCCACACTTCCATGTACAAGTTCATGTGTCGTCTTACTGAGTCTAAATGTGAGATCATAATGTTCCTTGCTTATCCCACACTTAGTGACACAAAACATTCCTCTTGCTTCTGGAAGCATTGGAAAAAAAGTCTCTTTGTGTTTTAATTTTCTTGAATTTCTTAATTTTTAGATCTTTTGTATTGTTTTCTGTATGATATGGGCTAACTGGGTCTGAAATAAAGTTTTACATCACATGTCTGTGGTAAACAAACCTTGTATGTTTCTGGACTTCCAAACGGCGAGAGCTCCAGTGAGTTCTCTTTGTCTGATGAGGCGTTATGTCGATGCTGAGCGAACTTTCTCTTCAGTGCTTCAGCAATGAGAGCAGCCGGGTCACTAAGCGATGAAGCACATCCCTTACTGCGCCTCCTTCTGACCGGTGTACCCCCAGGTGATCTACAAAGGCAATAAAGAAAAAAAAACTTCTTAAGGAGACAGCAGAGACAAAATAATAGAAGTGACAAATTAATTGAAAAAAAGATTTTAAAAACTGAGCAAAAGATGGAACATAAAGTACATGGTCCATGGTATTTCAGGACATTTACAGTAATAATAGTGTAATCAATTATTCCAGTATACCATTCTTCTTTAGTGTCTATCTCACCTCTCTATAGTCCTTAATTTAACTTGATTTAAATCCTTAAGAACATCCAGCATGGACGGCATCCCCTTGACTTCACTCTGAGGTCTTTGTTGACCCTTATCGAGTTCTTTCTCATTCGTTCTGCGCTGACGGATCAACTCTGTTACAGACATGGTCTCAGTAAAGGAGCTTGAACAGGGAGGAGGAGGGGGTGGTGGTGGTGGTGGTGGTGGTGGAGGAGCAGCACAGCGAGGCGTAGAGGTAAGAACTGGCGGAGGGGGAGGAGACACCAGAGGAGAATTTGGTGCATTCAAGGACTCTGTCAACCCTGGAGAAATAAAGAAAGAGCAACAAAAGACTGTCACGCTGAGTTTAAAAACAAAATTAAAGAGTGATCATATTTGCAGGTTCGTAAAACTGAGATGAGACGAGGGTACCTGAAGCTGGAGCAGCAGTAACAATCATGGCTATCTGTGCACGTAGTTTTAGCAGTTCGTTCTCCAGTGTGCTGATTTTCTGCAGGGCGTCTGAGTCAGCTGCTGGTTTCACAGACTGGCCTCTTCCCTGGGATTGATGGAGTCCGGGATACCGCTGCATACGCCGATTTACAGTACTTTGCTTGTTTGGAGGTAACTGGTTCCTGTATGGACCATGCATGAATTTACTTGTCAATTGCACTTATATATATATAGATATAGGGCCATGTAATGATGATACAAAATAGTTTTATCATGATACATTGTTGAATAAAGCTGTTAACAATTTTCCACCCTTATGCACATAACAAACCAGTACTCCTCTTCCTCTTTTGAGTAGAAGTTGCGGCATTCATGATTTCGTAAATGGAAGTCAAACTTTGATTTCACAGTTTCCACTTGAGACAATTCACAACCGTTTCTGGATGTGTATAGTTTTAACCTGCGTTTGTGGATTCAGCTTCAAAGTTTGTTCACAGATGATGGTTTTTGGAAGGAATACAGAGCTCATGCAGTTATTTCCACTACATAATCATGTCTGTTTTTAATACAGATGCAGCATCTAGTATAGGTTTTTAGCCTGGTCCATTTTACACAAAGATTTGTCTAGATTCCCTGAATCTTCAGATGACTTCATCTACTAGAGATGATGAAATCTTTGCAAAACAGAGGAACATTATTCTGTAGCTAAAAAACTAAGTGGGTGATTGCTGCGTGGGGTCGGAGTATCCGTGGAGAATCAGGTGCTCTTCAGGAGGTCAAACAATGTCTAAACAAGCACGAGAGCAGTGACTTGCCTATCAGGTGTTATTAAAAGTTCATGGTGCGGATGGCAATCAAAGCTAGAGGTCTGAGACACTCTGATACAGTTAAAAATCCTTTATTGTGTTCCCAACACACCTGATAGGCAAGTCACTGCTCTCATGCTTTATTATTCTGTGGTTGTTGAATTATTTTCTCACAGAGTGGGGAACCTCTTGTCATCACACATTCTCTCTGAGATGACCCTTTTACACCGAGTTATGTTATTTACCTTTTGCAGATTAAACCTCATAGGTCAAGGGGCACGTAAGACATTGACAATGTCGTCTTAGCACTTATTTCAATTAAATACAGGGTTTAAATAAATTGTGAACCATTGAGGTTGCTCAAGCTAAACCCTGAGCTTCTCTAACTATTTGACTACTGGTTCATTTGTGTTCATACCTCGTCTTGGCAAACTTATCCCCCTCGTCTTCAAACACCCATAGGACGTCAGCAAATGAGGGGATAGTAGGTGTAGTATTTTCATCATTACTGTGGGGCTTATAGGTGAGCAGAGGGACCTAACAGAGAAACAAAGTGTACAGGTTGGGATTATACATTGGGACAATGGCTAGTTCAACACAAAATTGCAGATATCAAAAGACAGCTGTGAATTATTATGACTTAAAACTTCTTTCTTCATGAGAAGGTTGCATGATATATCCCTCTAAAGATCAACAAACTACACAGTTAACTAGGCAGATTTTGAGGGATAGTATCTGGTCTCTTTGAAAACATCAAATGTACCTGGAAGTGGACTCGTGGTGTGGGCTCCAGTGGAAGGTTGGTTCCAATCATCCGCACAATGCTGCGATACTGGCCGCACAGGCGACTGTCCCATACAGGTACCAGCTACAAGTCAGACAACACACACAAAAACCACTGGGATTAAAGATGTCCATTCCTAAAAGACTATTAAGATATACACTAGAGCTATTCAAAGAGGAATCCCTGTAGCTCTCAGTGGATGTCATACAAGTATATAATAACATAAGCATGTGTTTGCAAGTAATCACCATCTCTGGAGGCACTCCAAAATACTCAAGAATGATGTGCAGCACATCCACAATATCCTCTAACAGAGACATTGAAAGGACTTTCTCATTCACTGGGTGACGACTGCAAAGGTGCTCTTCCTGCTGACTGACTCGCTGAGATGCTGACATATAACAGAAACTTTCAAGTCACATACTTCAAACCTGGAACAAAGGAAATGACAGAGTAAATGTGCAACTTTCTGCTCTGTATTGGGGAAAAACTGAAAGTATGTGTTTAATCCACTGAGGATCTTGGTGACTTTCTATGTGATCATCTAAAAATGAGTGAAATGGCGGCAGAGGAGTTTGGGAACCGGAAAAAAAAACAGTTGTCAGAGCTTTAAAATAGCTCCCCATGCAACAAAGACTGGAATTTAGCTAATAAAATTGTTGGTTTTCATAGAAGTTAATGATTTAACGGCTACAAAAAAAGAGTACATCTTAAACCTGTTAAGGCAGGAACTCTCTGGGCTTGAAGGTTATCTGTGACAGGCCTGTCCTCAGACTGAAACCGAACATAAATAAGAGATAATACATATACAGTAATATATGCTAGTAAAATGTTTCAGATGATTTTGATTGATGTTAAGATTGAGTGAAAGTTTTGTATCCGATAATAAACACTTGCCCCTTCGCTGACTTTGCATGTCTTTACACTGAAGCAAATACAGTTGCTGAAATCAAAGTAGTTTGTCCAAGATGAGAAATCCAGCTTTTAAGAATAATAAAAAAAAAGATTTATCTTTATTGTGGGAGTAATAGCAATACATCCCTCTTTGGTTTAATCTTACAAAAATGCTCATTCTCCTGGTTCCTGCAGTCCATTTTGATATATCCGTGTCAGTATCACCTGAACGCATCACCAACTCACCTTTAGACGGGATCCATTCATAAACCCAGATGTTGGCAGAACTGTTGAATTAAACACAATCACAAAAAAACGGTGAGTTATAAAACGGTTTTAATTCTAACCTGAGTGAGTTCTGAGTAACCTTGCTGTTGTGAGCAGTGCAGCTATTCCGCACTACCGCCGCAGCAGTGTCCCTCTGAGAAACTGCAAGGCTCATCAAGGGAAACATGCGAGCTCAGCAGAAACATTACTCTAAGTTACTCACCGTGCTCTCGTTTGCTTGTAAAGTCGTGCAGTAGCAGCTACATTAGTCGGATATTTTCACAGAGACGAATACTAAAATCTAAAACTGAAGATAAACACTAAAAACTAGCAGTTCCCTCTTTACTCGAGCATCCAGGCAGCACACTGTGAATCAAATAAAGCCGGAGCAGCAAAACCTCCTCTGATTGGCTGTAGCTACAAACCTGGCATGAGCAGCCAATAGGGGTGAGTGGCTGTGTCGCATACGCAATGGCTGCTCAACCAATAGTGTTTGACGAAGTCCGAGTACCAAATTTGTATTTTGGTGCACGAGCTGAGTCTTCGACGTGGTAAGGAATAAGGCAAAATATACATATTTTTGCTTTTTTTTGTGTAGCTTAAGTATGTTTTAGAGTGTTATATTGTAAAAGCGCTTAAGTATAGGTAGACGTTTGGATTTGTTTCGATGAAGTTTGTCACCTTCGCGTTTCAAAATAGCGAACGTTAGCTGGTTTAGCTAGTAGCATTGACGTTAACGTCAGCGCTTCTTCAACTGATAGGTTAGATATTCACTTCATTTATGGGGTTTATATACACCACACATTTACAACTGAGCTTTATTTGTAACTGTAATTTTACCTGAGAATATTTAAAGACTGTTCCCACCCCGTTGTTGATGTTATTAAGGCCAGATCCAAACTTAAGACTCCACGTCCACTGACTGTTTCCAGGTCTGTTTAAATTATCAGAGATGATGGATGCTCTGTCTGTGGTGAGCCAGCTCCGAGACCTGGCCTCTGAGCCTCAGAACCGGGAGGTGATAGTCCAGGATCAGGGCTGTCTTCCTGGGCTGGTTCTCTTCCTGGACCACAAGAACCCTGAGGTTCTGTTTGCGACTCTTCAGGTGAGCAACAGGGGCTGTACTGATGTGTGGATGATTCATAATGAACACACTAGAAAACAATGCTGTCTTTATTGACTGAACTGTAAGTAAAATCACAACAGGGTCACAGATATGTAATATTTAAAGGTGGACAAAGTACTCTACTTAAATACATAAAGTTATAAACATGTATTCATGATGTACTACTCTCCAAACATCAACTTTATATGAATTGTATTGGATTTAGTGCCTCACTAAGCCAGATGAAAACTGACTGCATCTTATTTGCGGGTACACTTGTTAGTTGCACTGAAACGGTGTAAAATATGGTTAATTTTCTTTTCCCTTTTTCCCACAGACCCTGCGGTATCTGGCTGAGCTGCCCCCAAATATTCCAACCATGAAGAATGAACTGGGTATGATTGTGAGCTTGGAGAATCTAATTGAAAGGTAATGAGGTGTTAATGTACAGTCGTGTTTCCCCAAACAGTCTGTAAAGGGTTTTCCTTTTAGTTAATGTAGTTTTATATCAAATTTCTATTGAAACTTTCCATGGCGGTGTAGGTCAGTCTCAAATATACTGTTGACTTCAATCTGTTTCTCACACTTAATTGCCTTTTAGCTCCACTTAATTCTTTTAAACCCCAGCAATGTAAAATTTGAGTGGCCATTAATTCTTCACTAGGCTATCATTGAATATTTCTCTTTACAGGGAGGGCCTCTCTGTTGACATCACAGCTTTGGCCCAGGAGGTGTTAAGTATTCTGACCTCACCTCCTATTCCGGTGGCACGCACACCTGAGAGAGAGAGGAGAAAGAAATCTCAGTTTTTTATCAACTCCTCCAACAAGAAGGCCAAGTCTGTCACTCTTCACATCCAGGGGCTGGACAGCACTGTGAGTAGGCTTACTAAAAACACACACAGACTCCTGTATATGACAGTACTTATTATTATTATTATTATCATTATTATTAGCAGTTGATCAACTATAAAAGTGTCTTTGTCTTATAAAGGACCAGCGAAGCTTGTGTGAGGACGCTCTCCTGACAGTCAAAGGTGTAATCAGCTTCACCTTCCAGATGGCCTCCAAAAGATGCACTGTTCGCATCCGATCAGACCTGCCCACTGAGGTGACACACACAAACACACATGTAGTGTCCACTACTTCGTATGAAACGAACTTCTTAAAAGAAAAAAAATAACTTGCACTGTAGTTGTAATCTGTAATTCATTTGCCACTCATGAACAGGTTGTGATGGAAACATAGTTTTTATTATCTCACTAACCTCCCTCTCTGATTTGCAGAGTTTGGCATCAGCCATTGCTGCCACCAAAGTGTTGTCAGCCCAACAGGTGGTGAGGAATGAGGCAGGAGAAGAGGTGAGAGGAAACAAAAGAGAGCGGTTTTTCTATGATTTGGCAGTGTGAGAAGTAGGAAAGTGGCAGAGAGCTTGCATTGAACTTTGACTATTTTACTGCCAAAACTAAATATATGAATACTTTTTTTCAGGTTTTTATTCCTCTGAATCCATCTGGAGTGAAAGTGCAGCAGAACTCATCTCTACCAGACTACCTCCCAGAGGAAGAGGAGAGTCCAGAGAGGGAGGTCGACCGGGCGATTTCCCGCACTACAGCCAAGGAGGACTCTAACGGAAGCTGGCTCAATGCTGCAGCTAGCTTTCTCACCAAAACTTTCTACTGGTGAAACTGAACAATCCCATTCCTTCAGAAAAAAGTTGAATAAAACAACTTTAAGGGCTTTTGGGTATTAGAGTGGACATTTGGGCCAACACGCTGGCTGCATGTGCAAGATTTGAATGTTATCAACTTGTCAGGAGTTGTGACAAAAACATCCTCAACATGTGAGCATGTATTTCTCATTTTACCTCTGTTATACTCTTTATCACTGAACTCTCATCTGTGGTCTTCCATGATGCTATTCAGTCTTTCATTTCCACTGAATGTAAATATTTTCTGTCTAATGTTCAAAACGAACACTTTTCTCACAAGATAGTTGAAAAAAATAAAGTTTTGTGTGCTCTACTTTTCTAGATAATTAGAGTAGTATTTTCAGGGTCTCTTCTGTATTTTGGGGAGTTGTTTATGCAACATAAATATACAAAATGAAGTCTTTGGCATGTCATTTTTTTCCTCTTAACCTCAGGTGTGTTTTGTGAATTAAAAAAAGGGAGAAAATCATGACAATTCAGTGAGTGGGTAGTTAATTCAGAAAGTTTTATTGACTTGCCAAACAGTACGGCTGCAACAGTTTTACAGTGATTTTATAGTTGCTCAAAGATTTCATCCCACAGACCCTCTAAAATAAAGGGTTCATAAGTCTTCAAAGCCTTGTGGTCAGTCTTAGTAAAATATATCAACTTTTACATAGAATTTGTAGGATATCTCACAATAATATACTTTACAGCTGATTTTTCTTTTAGAAAGTACTTTGCAAACTTAGTCAAGTTAGCATGTTGAAAACAGCATGCTGTGAACTACTGGCAGAAACAGGCCCTAAATAATATTTCTGAAGTTTCCATCCATTTGGTACAACTGTAAGACTTGAACAAAGAATCTAAAAGTAAAGTTTTCTGAACCCAAAGCACAGAGAGCAGCATTTTTAGGAGTTTCCTGAAATGACTGAAGTGAAAGTTGCAGGATTATCCCAGTCATGTCCTGTGATGAAAAGCTGCATGAAGGACATTTTTAACATTATTGCTCTTATATTCTGTCATTTAGTCAAACTGACAACCATTCATCATAAACTTGAACATAAATCAAGGAAAGAAAGCCACTGGAGACTCAGGGAATGTAGCAAATGCGCCAAAGCTCATATCGAGAATGCAAATCTTCAATTTCGAAAGAGTAAGTCAGCTCATTCTTTCCACAACGCTGTAAGGCAAAAGATCATTTCCATCAGCAGCATTTCTTATATCCTTCATGGAAATGATCAAATAAGTCAGATTATTACAGAATTAACATCACCCATGAATTAAATCCAGTTTTTACATGTCTGGTTGAAACAAAAGTGAACTTCCAAAAATGCTCAGATTACAGCATGAGAAGATGCAGCATTGATGTGTTTGTAAAGGGTTAAGAAATGAGGGGGAATTACTGAGAGTCAAAGCTTCTTTCAAATTAAACAACAGGATAACGACAAAACAAATCATCTTAACTGTACAGTAATTAAATTAACTAAAAAAATCAGTAGTTTACACCCTATTTTTCTGAGAACAGTATTTTCATTTTGACATTATTCAACTTAAACTTCATGCTCTGACACCCTGCCTCACCTGGCGAATATATTACACAACACTCTCCTGCAATCTTAATACAAATTCATGCACTGATATTATCTCATCTGACGCATTTCAATAGATATGTGTACACAAAAGAAGGAGAAGGTTCCAGTTTAAGAGAGCATCAACCTGTAACTCTGAATCTGTAGTGTGAATGCTTGTTATGACGTCACAGCACAGATTCTGTGTTACAGTATGCTCTACACAGCGACAAAATAATCTCTTCAAGTATCATGGCTGAAGACTTTACAGCTGATCTCAGTTTACATCAGTACTAGTCTCTCATTCACACGCACACACCTCAACATACACACACACATATAAACATCACCAGAGTCACAAGATGGGATGGGCGTTCAGTGCCCTCCTGTGATTTTAGGACATTCACTTCAGAAATACGGGGAGTTTGGACTGTGAAAGAACATCAGAACAGAGTGTAGAGTCATAGTCTGTGACCATGACAGAGACCTTTAACCCCCCCGGGAGTTCGTTGAGGGATGAGAAACTTCTCTCTGGATATGCTTTGAGGGAGATCTTTGGAGACACCATCTTTGGGAAATGGCTTCGGTGCTCTTCTGTCACAGGAGGTTGAGAGGGTGAGCCTCTGGAAGGGTCCAGCTGTGACGCTACAAGTCCTTCCTTTGGTTCAGTCCAACAGTTCTGTGTTACCTCTCTGACCGTCTCACTTCCTGTCTCTCTGGGTGTGGGATCGGCTCGGTCATAAAGGACCTCAAGCAACATCTGAAAACAAAAAGTTAGGAGAATAAATATAACACTTAAGCTGAAATGGTGAACAAGAATAACAAGATCTCCCAAAATTTTAGTGTCTGTTTTTTGTAGTATCATTGTCTAAGTTAAGCTTGGCACCTTGTTCTCATGTCTGAGGCTATGACTTAAAGGGATAGTCCAGCATAAAATTAAGGTCAAACACACCGTAACACTGAGTTAGACATCCCCTCGAGAGATGAATGTTGCAGACTGCTTGCTTCTCTAGTTATACCAACTTTAGTAGCAACCGCACGATAGCAATACACAGCAGTCTACATCTCCATGCACAAACCTCGACCAAAAAGCCACTCTATAGCCACAAATAATATTCAGAACAGCACCTAACTTCATCAACAGTACATATAGGGTCCCAACCATTGTACTAGCCATCAAATGTCTTTTCAGCTTTGCATGATTTCTTTAGCAAAGAGACCAAACACAACTCACCTACTCTATTTCAGCAGCCGTTTGTTTGTGGGGGGAGCCCTGACGAGTCAATCACAGAGTGCAGCAAGTTTTGCAGACACAAAGGCAGAAGAAATACCGCGTCTGCAGTGCCAAATGATTATTATCATGATTATTACTTTATGGAAATGATCCGCTGCACTCAGTGATCGACTCGTCAGGGCTCCCCCCACAAACAAGCGGCTAAGAGAGTAGGTAAGTTGTGTTTGGTCTCTTTGCTAAAGAAATCAGGCAAAGCTGAAAAGACATTTGATGGCTAGTACTATGGTTGGGACCCTATATGTACTGTTGATGAAGTTAGGTGCTGTTCTGAATATTATTTGTGGCTATAGAGTGGCTTTTTGGTCGAGGTTTGTGCATGTAGATGTAGACTGCTGTGTATTGCTATCTGCGATTGTTACTAAAGTTGGTATAACTAAAGAAGCAAATAGTTGGCAACATTCATCTCTCGAGGGGGTGTCTAACTATGTGTAATGGTGTGTTTGACCCTGAACTAATTTTTCGCCAGAATGTCCATTTAAGATCTAGAATCACCCGAATAGCCATTCCAGTCATGAAGTACTACACTTGCTCAACATTGGTGATTAGACTTCACTTTGTATTTTAGCTTGTGTATAATGAACAATTGTCTGTAAATCAGTGTTTAATCCGTGTTGTTTCATGTACAAGCTGCCCCATACAAGTAACCCAGGGGAAGTAACACAATGTGATGTTATGGTAGTAATGTAATGTAATGTAATAGAATAGAATAGACTAGAATAGGCACATACATGATACACGATTGTAAAACAAATTAAAGAAGCAGGAGTGTTGCAGAAAAATGACACTCACTAACCTGGTCCCTGCTGGACTGATATGTCCTCCATCCCGCTGAGAGGCTTTAGGAGACCGTTCTCTCTGAAGGCTATGACAGACACTCTCTCCCCCTCCACCTGTTGTTGCTGCTGCTCCTCTCCTTCAGGAGGAGACAACCTGGAATGTGAAGGCAGAACGATCACCTCCTCAAACTCCCCGTTCTCCCTGGAAGAAAAACAGAAAGGAGAAAGTCCTTATATGTCACTCGTACTACTTTTGGGCAATGCTCAAACACCTGTCAGGGTATTTACCCCAGGTCAGATTGGCTTGGCAGAGTGGTGTTTGGGTTAGGGTCGGCCTCTTGACCGTTGCTACTGTCTGTTGGTGAAGGGGTCTCAGTAGATGGGCTCTGACTTGTAGGGGTCACTGATGACAAGAGAAACCAACACAAAAAGCCTATGCTTTTAATACAAAAGAAACAAAAACAACAACAACAACAACGATGTAAAATAATACTAGGAAAAAGAACAAAGTAATTCAAGTCACCTGCATTGTCACCATTTCTATTGGGAACAACTTTCTGAAGACAGGAAGGATAGAAACAGAACGAACATTCAGGATCAGTAATGGTTCCTCAGGGTACATTGAGATGCAGCCTAAATCTGTCCCTCATTAATCCATTACCTTCTCTGGAGCGTCTGAGCGTCGAGTTCTCTTCATGATCTCTTCCAGACGCTGATGAAAAAAAGAGCATATAAATACACGGTCATGAGGAGCACTATTGCACATGTGTGTGAGAGAGCATGTGCCACCTTTTTCCTTTCTAGACGCTCAGCCTCCTCTTTCTGGAAGTGCTTCTCTCTCTCCTGCCTCAGTCGCTCTGCTTCCTCTCTCTGTCGAGACTCTTCCTCCTCTTTCTATCACGCACACACAAACACACACGTCCTTTTAGAAGGATAGACTACAGCGCTGGTTCTGAGAAGATTCAAGTTTGATTTGCCCGACCTGTTTCTGGAGTCTCTCTGCCTCCTCTCTTTCTCTCTCAAGTCTCTCTTCCTCCACCTTTCTCGCTTCCTCCTCCTTCTTCCTCATCTCCTCGGCCTTACGCTGAGCCTCCTCCTCTCTCTTTGCTCGCTCCTCGGCCTTACGGCGAGCCATCTCCTCCCTCGCTAATCTGTGCGGGCACAATTAAAAATCAAAGTTAAGGATGAGGATAGACACACATATCCACCTCCACTTGTCCTCTCCAGATCACCGGCTCTTTCAGCTTACCTCGCCTGCTCCTCTTGCTGCTTGCGCTCCTCTTCCTCTCTCTCCCTCTGCTCCCTGGCCAAACGGCGATTCTCAGCCAGGATCCGACTCGCCTCCTCTGGGTCTGTGGTTCCTGCAGAGGGCCTGTGAGCTGGAGGACTGCTCACACTCTCTGAAGGGCATAAAAAGAGCCAGTAAATCTTACACAGCCAAAAATAACAAATCTCAAATGTTTATCCGTGTGTGAAGACATAAGTAGGGGAAACTAACCGCTGGCCACTGGCGGTGGTGACAGCTCACTGCTACTCTTATTCTGGCCCAGCGGCTGAGGTCGAGGCTGAAGAGGACCAAGCATCTGCTCCTCTTCTTCCTCCTCATCTTGCTCTCTGGTGGACTGGGGACTCTCAGGTGTGGCTCTGAAGGGACGCAGGTTTCCAGGGTCTTCTGGTCCAGGAGACTTCAGCAGTTTGGGGGTTGGGGGTCGCTCTGATTTTTGAGGTTGTCTGTGCACAAAAGGAAAGCAGCATTTGGCGAATAAAACAGTGACAAATAGGAGTGTCCCATCGGTCAAAGTATTATTTTTTTGCTTATATCGGACCAATATAAGAAAAAAAAAGAATATTGAATTATATCAGCCTGCATCTAGAATCTCCGATATCAGCACTCTGATACAAGCAGTCCATTCCAGACTGCTCCGACAACTCTATCTAGCAGCGCCCTGATCCAGCATGCAGAGCCCACATAATCACAACAACAGTGTGTGCTAAGGTACTAACAAAGTAGCAAGGAGCAGGAGTGAGTCAGCTGTGTGGCAGTCATTTTTGTTGAAGTCAGAAAAAGACGTTGCAGCTGAGTGCAAAACTTGTCATGCACAAATTTGTGCCAATTTTGGATCAATATTTGTATTGGTCAATATTGAAGGCTACAATATTGGATTATATCGAAAGTAAAAAAAGTTGTGTCGGGACACCGCTAGTGACAAAGCATATTCAAATGTGACTCGACTGGAACCCTGGTTAGGATTTAAGTTGTTTTACTTCCCTGTTTTACATCATTTCAATCTCCTCATGCACCTCATTTCATTGCCTGTCAAGAGTGTGTTCTCCTACCTGCCAGGAGAGGGCGCTGTTCCCCTGCTGGACTTCTTGCCTACGGAAGAGGAGCGCTTGGTGGGAGGAAGAGTCAGAATGGGAACCAGCGGGAGTGACAGGTTACTCCATGATTTCCTGACATTGTCTCTCTGCTTTTGTTGCACAAGATGATGGAGGGAAAAAAAGATAAAAGAACAGATGAGTATTGAAAATAAACATGTATGGTGTGTAATGTATTAGTGTCCGCAGTAACACACACACACACACACACACACACACACACACACACACACACACACACACACACACACACACACACACACACACACACAATGAGCAGGTGTTGGGGACAGTGCCAGGAGCCATGTGCCTGACTGACGGCAGCAGAAGATGATCAGAAACAGGATTAGACTCAGTCAGCCTTCCTGTTGCAGAATATAACCTCTGGCATCAAACCACCAGACTGACATCAAACCCTATTGTTGCAAACTCTCAAAGCACTCAAAGCACTTGCTCTGTCGTGTTTGTGTAGTTTGATGTAAAGAGACTTCATGAGTTGATGATGAATGGGTTTGTCGATATGTGAGGACCACGCATGTGTCCTTTGCTCCTTGTTTAGAGTATAAAGACGCAGTCCTTCTAAGACCTTAATGGTTTAATCTGTGACTCTGTGGTGGCAGACAGATGGACAGTAGGAACAGTGTGTGTGTGTGTGTGTGTGTGTGTGTGTGTGTGTGTGTGTGTGTGTGTGTGTGTGTGTGTGTGTGTGTGTGTGCCAGCCCATCTCTGTGTGTTAGGAACTGATCTAGACAGAGACACTGATGCATTGTGTCTGACTGATCTGGGACAACGTCAACATAAAAAGTTAAACAGGGGGAGAAGAAGAAGGGGTAAAATGGGGTGACTTACTGAACGTGTGAGCCATGCTAAAGAACATAACTGCAAGTGCATTATAAATGATAAGTGCTGATCATGGTGTAGTTGAGTTTCTAGTCAAAAAAAGCTGCTGGGTTAAGACATCACTCACATGTGCGCTGCCCGTGGTCTTCCTGCGGAGCGTCTTAGAGGAAGACGAGGCCGTCTCCCTGCTCAGGCTCCTGTCGTGGCTGCGGCAGTGAGGAAGGGGCTGAGCCTGCAGGGTCTTGAAGGACATGGAGCCCGTGGGGTGGCAGGACACTGAGCGAGGACACACAGGCATGGCTACAGTGATGTACAGGGTGGGAGTGTTTTCAGGAAGGTATGGATCAGAGCAGTGTGAGAATTTATGGAATGGTTGGAATGGTTCGAGCACAAAGCGGATGATTGGAAAGTAGAGGAGGGAGTGGCAGGATTGATACAAGGAAGCAGAGAGTTTGGGGTGACAAGCAGCGGTTTAAAGGAATGAAAAGAGGATGTTTGGTGGAAAGAAAAGAGAAAAGAAAGGAGCCGTTAGTACTACGGAAAGCTCTACTGTTAACACTTTGCAGCAGCATCTCTATAGAGTTCAGAGAAATTACTGTTTTGCTTTTCAGAGAAGGGTTTAGTGGAGCCGTAGGTTAGAGAAAAACAAACTAAGAAAACCAAAGCATTACTTCTTCAGAGAGTGGTGAGAAAAAAAACTACAAACTATGAATGGATCAGACCCGACACCACATGAGGAGTGGATATGCACCAAAACACAAGCAAGACTTGCACCACCACACACGCTAGAGAAAATGTTATATAAAAGGTGAGAAGAGAAAAGAAAGAAGATACAGGATGTTGTGTGTGTCAGTGTGGACTCTTACACTTTTCTTTTTGTATTTTTTTGCTACATATTGAAGCTGTAATGCAGAAAAAAATCTTTACAATTAATCTTCTGCTGAATGTATGTCAACATAGGGAATTTGATTGATATTATGATGTAAATGTTTTCATGTTATAGCCTCTCAAATGGTCGGCAACTGACAAGATTACAGCTTTTGAAACCGGCAGACTACATACAGTGCATCTGTAGTCTCTCTTTATTGTCCCAGTATTCTTCATTGTCCTCACAGTTACCGATCAGTCCAAAAAGAAGTGAACTGATATTTGTCTGAATGTGTTTACCAACATGGCCGTGAAGCTCAGCAACAGAGAAATCAAGCCCTTCTGTGCAGGATAGCCCACAAAGACAGGGGAACACCAGCCCAAGAAATAACACAAAAATCAGGAGACCTCCACAGGCATGACTTTCTGCAGTTCTACTAATCATCTGTTTGTGCTTGAGTAAAATCAACAGTTCTGTTTTGCTGTAAACAACATTTACTTGAACTTCCCAACTTTCACATAAATGTTTTCTGCAGGAAATGAAGGGTGAAGATTTTTTTAACGATTGAAATTATGAAGAAGAGAACAGGTTACTGTTCCTTTCTAAACAACATTTTTGAAACTCAGAGAGCTGATTTTTGCATCTTGTCACAAACTGTGAAAATTCAGAACTAAACAAATGTATCTGTCTAATATCACATCAGACTTTGCATAAGCCAGATCAATCAGACAACAACAGTTACACATTTTATTTAGGTACCATTACGAGCAAAAACAGGCCTGTTATTTCTCGTAATGAGTCAAGACAGTCAGTGAAATTTACTGAAAGTGGTAGAGTAATAAGCTGAAACCCTGACTAAGGCCTCTCAATGACCTTCACAAACAAATGAGACCATCATTAATAGGATTTATAATCTCTGTTGTCATTTTTAACGCTTGAGGAGGTAGGTGCTTAATGCTTGTGAGGGGGTGGGTTTAAGACCAGATGATTGACAGCAGCCTGAAGAAACAGCCTTCTTAGATTATTTTCACAGTAAATACTAACAGTGAGTGATATATTTCATATTCAAACTTTGTCTGAAAACAATACTTTTTGAAAGAACAGGACATGAAATAAGAGGTATCACTTTGCCAACAGGGGGCGCCAAAACCAATATCAACCAAAGTTCCTCTTACAGCAGAGTAAATACTTCTTACCCCACCAGCAGATTTTTTTTTTCTTTTTTAATTCAGGCCTTATTTTTGCTTACATTCTCTTCAAATGAGATTAATTTCTAGATTTACCTTTGAATATTTAAGAAAATCAAAGAAGATAAATAAAAAAACAAGGCAAAAAAACTTGCTTAATTTTTCACAGTTTTTCACATAGCCAAAGGATGAAGTTGGGCCTCTTTTGATGCAAATATTTGGGCAGCTTGGCTTTGTCTGATGGCTTTTAGGTAAACACAGACACTGGAATGAAACTGCTACCATGAATACAGAAACACTGAAAATCTGGAGTGGTCTATTGTGATGTTTCCTGAGCTGTGTATTCACTATCCTCACACTGTAGCCTCTGATTTGAACTCCCTGCGTCACTCAAGGGGGAACACAAATGCTGTCATCATGTTTTAGGTTTGCTCGTAGTACAAGAAGAGAAAAACTTACAAACTGCTAATAGTTTTCATGATCTATATGAGGCCATATTTCAAACACTTTATATCTGGTGTAACTTACAATATGAATGACAGAGGTTTTCATACTACAACAGGATTTTAATGCACACTCTGGGCATGAAATCAGAGGGCAAGAGGCGCTGTGTTAATAAGTCTTTTGAGAATGCAAAAAGGTCCAGACTTTTGCGCTTTGACCCCATCAATAGGTGAGTGCTTCCCTAAACAGCTTACTTGTTTAGACCTGAGTGTGTGTGTGTCTGTATGTGTGTGTGAGCAAGCTTTGGGTGCCTGATACAGACTGGTGATAGGAAGTTTCAGACGGTGTAATGCTTTAAGTCTGTCGAAATCTGATTAACATCCAAAACTGTTCCAGCTACCCAAAGAGGGCAAAATATAAACAACATAAGGACTACTCCGTCTAAAGTGTGGGATTTGTAGTTTTGTGTACACCTTAGCTTCTGACCATGTGACCCAGGGGGGCGTCGACTATGTACAGTGTGTATACATTACCTGTTTGCTCTCCAGACAGACTCATAGCACTGCGGCTACGAGCTAAATAGGAGTGAGTCGGCTGCTGCAAACGGTTGACCACATTGCTCTCCCATGGCGTCAAAGGAAGACGGCGCAAGCCTGGATACACACACACACACACACACACACACACACACACACACACACAGGTCAAGTTTCATAACTGCTAAAACTATTACAGGCCACCGATTAGCCGAAGCAGCCAGTCAAGCAGATTATAAATGATGCATAATTCCTGCATTTGTTTCATTCCTTCCTTTGCACTCCACAGCAGTGTAGGCGAGCACTAAGGTAACGTGGTTAACATGCACAAGCTGCTCTGATACACCTACACCTGCATGCACCAGTTTGTTAATTACGAGAAGGAGCAAACAGCCCGGAGAGTGCAAAACCAAGAGCAAACACAGGCAGGAGAGCATTCAAACAGAAAAAGGGACACAGTGCATTTGCATTTAGAGAGAAGACTCTTCTTTTCAGCTCGTTTGAAGAAATTAATCCAGTTAATCATTCAGTAAATTTTTTGTATTGTTTTGCCATGCAGAGTTTTGGTACCTGAGTAAGGATGTTTGCATACTGGAGGTGATTTTTAGCTTATTGACCAGTCGTGGAAAACGCATCATGCCATAATTATATGCATGATAACCACAACCAGCAAAAACCAGTTTATCAGGCAACACATGCAGCGCTGCGCTCCGCTAAAGAAGTAGAGTTCAAGGTTGCAGGTTACAGAGTGAGGGGCAAAGATGCAACTGGGCTGAAAACTGTGCAAAGGAATCCAAGTTTCTCTCCAGCAATGACCGGTTTCTGGGTTGATCTGTTCAGGGGTGTGCAGAGTTTGTCTTGGCGGCTTTAACTTTGCCACGATATAATTTTATGTCAACAATGATGAGTTCATCTGTTTGTTGAAATGTGGGTGTTGAATTTTGTTCTGCTTGGATAAAAACAGCACAAGTGTTCCCACAAAAACAAAAAGATTATCCAACAGAGGATTAGTGAAAGGGGTCACGCCAGTGGGGGAAAAAATTCTTGATCCCTCTGGTGAAAACACACAGAAGTGCGGACACATGAACATGTATGACACATGTCATTGCCATGTGGAAAATCCATGTATGACTGAATCGTAAACACAGACTTTTACATTTCCTTTCAAAAAATAGAGCAGAGTTAATCCTCCAGATTGAAAGCAGCTTCATGAATCTTTCTCAAATTCAGTGTTTTCTCAGTTTATATGAATCGGCACACGCTGTGATTGTTCGGTATTTCCTTGACAGTTTTCAGCCCATGACCTTTTCTGCTTTGCAGGAATGTGTGTCTTTTAAATAATATGAGGAACCAAACTGCAAAACATTCTCATAAGACACCTGTGTTTTTGTGCTGGGGCGTCTTTCCTTGGTGAAGGCGGGATTTGGACTGAGCTTTGCTTATAACAGGAGAGGATGCTGTTCTCATGTGTAAGCCTGTTAGTAACATACAGACATTAAAGAGCATATAATCTTATTTGCGGGAAATTAGCACTCAGACACTACAAGAAAAACCTCACATGATTACTTTAAACAGTCTTATTAAACCAGAGTTGTTGTATAAGAGGATCAATGCCACTGCTATATCTGTCTTAACATAAGGATATATAGAATGATAATGGTTTAGTCGTGTTTAAGCACAAGTGACACATGCTGTGTTTTTATAAGGTTATACGCTGGACCGTTTCTGAGCTAAAGTCTCCAGCACCTGTAAAACTCCTGCCCTGACCGACTCCATGACCAAAACTTGTCATGAACGTGTGTTGAGTGTCGAACTGTGTTATTGTTTTAGATTAACCATGAAGCCTTAAAAGTGATGCCAGTGAAGGCTAATACTATTTCTGTCAGTATTATTGTCAATGAATAAAGTAAATAACCCGTATATTCATTCAGACAGCACACCTCTATCTCCCCCCACTGTAATAAAGTGAAGCCAAAATACAGTCTTAATTGGCACTGACAAATTGCGCTGTCGACACATATTGTAACCAACAGAGATCCCTCAGGTTGGTACACACAGTTTTTTTAGTGTTCTTGTAGGTTTTTATACTTGATTTAAAGATTATACTCATCACTTTTAAAGCACTTATGAGACTTGCTCTTTGTTTTCCCTCTAGATTTCTACCCTGTTTATTTGTTTCTTTATGCTTATTCACTTCTGGTCCTCTAGATAAGTACTCTAGTTCCTGCGTTGCTCAGTTTGTTTGGGGTTTATTTTAGCAAATAAGTAAATGTAATTCATATAGCACTTTTCATAGATAAATTCACAAAGTGCTTTACAACAAGGATAGAATGCGATAAAATACAAAGATCACAACACAATACATATAACGGTACAGATACAGGCTACTTCACAGAGGCCTCACAACATCAACATCAGTTAAAAGCCTGTCGAAAAAGATTTTTTTTAAGTTTCCTCTTAAAACGTTCAGTAGACTCTATGCTGCGCAAGGTCAAAGGTAGTGCATTCCAAAGGCGAGGGGCACTGGCCTGGAAAGAGCAGTCACCTCGTGTTTTAAAACGGGTGTGAGGGACCATCAAGAGTTTCTGGTCTGATGACCTTAATGAACGTGAGGGGGAATAGGGTCTCAGTAGCTCAGTGATGTACAAGGGAGTTTGATCATGGAGGGCTCTAAATGCAAGTACTAGAATCTTAAAATGAATCCTAAAAGGGAATAGAAAATTGGGGCGATATGGTCCCTTTTTGTGGATCCAGTTACAAGCCTTGCAGCGGCATTCTGTACAGTTTGAAGGTGATGTACAGCCTTTTTGTAAAAACACATGAAAAGAGCATTACAAAAGTCAACGCAAGACTATTAGACAAGACTACTCTGGGTTTTTATGAAGTGTTTCTTAGCTTGATTTAACATGCTCTTGATTTCTTTTTTCGTTTTCTGGGTTCTTATTATGTTTTGGTGAATTTTCATGGGTTTCTATCTTGCTGTTGTTTTTTTCTTTAACACTTTGTTTTCTTTATGTGAACTTTCAAAGTACTTTGTACACCTCAGTTTTTATAAGTGTCATTCCAATAAAGTTATAATTTTCTTTCACTGTTCCCTTTCTGCTCTGATAATTTGATAAAGAACCACATTTGCTGATAGAGCTGTCGATCATGATGTCCCACCCCTTGTTTTTCACATCATTTAACTATTTAAAACTTGTCTGTAAGAAAAACATCGACTCATGCGCCACCTGTTATAACAGAGGAGTTTAAAGATCTATACTGCAAACTGACTCTAGGGGAAGCTCTAGATGTTTTAGCTTCACTTTGTGGGAGGTGCTGTGCTGTCTGCATTTTATAAAGTCTAAAAATTAAAGAGACATCAGCGAGCCACTTCACTGTCACAAAAGATCAGCTTACAAACACAAATGGCATGCTGGCAAAGTCCGATGTCACACATTGATACTAACATGAGTTTGAGTACAATGATCAGACTTATTACCTCTGTCTGGAGAGTGCAGGAGTGTGGCAGAGGAGGAGGAGAGACGTTTGGAGATGACAGGGTCCGTATGTTTTGATAGATTCATTGTGGAAACTGACCGTCTGTCAGCATCTAGAAGAAGAGAGAAGAAACAACAAAAGAAAAGTCATAGTTTTAATAGCCTGAGGTAGCAAGTGCTCGCCTCTAAACTATTTTTGTTAAATGATGTTAGAGAAACGACCAACGTGTTGCTAAAGGGGAAAAACTTAGAAAATGAATTAGAGCTTTATGTCATCTAAAAGTGAAACTAAAATGGTTTAAAAGCTAAAGTGGTTTAAGGACAGAGTCTGTGTCTTAGGAGATAAGTTAAAGATACAAACTGGACCGCTACATGGATCACTAATCATGCCTCTCACATTGGCCTACATACACACTAATGCAGGTGAGCTAGAACAGCGCCGTACATGTACAATACTAGAGCCAGCGGTCTAACACTGGCTGGCTAAATGACACATTTTTATCATATTCACATTTAGAGGTCATTCCATATCTGCGGTAGAGACTGAGAGCACCCTGCATGTGCTCCAGTCCAGCAAGGTCGAATGGACAGTGGAAAATCGACTCGACAAAACCTGGACCAGGGAAGGGGCAAAGGCAGAGAAACAAAGAGCAGAGAGGAGGAAGAGGAAGATACGAGGGTGAAGAAAGAGAGAGAGAAAGTGAGCGAGAGAGGTCGAGTTTGAGAATAAGAGAGAGAGAGGGAGAGAGGGAGAGGCAGAGCAGGGTGTGAGTCAGCAGTAACAACAGAGGGAACGGGGATCTGAAAAGTTCAAATGCAAACATGGCAGAACAATATTGACACGCAGCAGCAAGCAGACATATTTACACAAGAGACACTCGGTTAGACATCAGGGAGATGAGATATCAATAGTATTCAATAAACCTGAAAGCACTGATACATTCAGGAGGCAAAGTGTTTCAACAATACAACAAAAAGACAGCCTGTCTGAACACACACTGCACTGCAATGACTGTGGGAGGGGGATGCACCAAGGTGTGCTGTGTGTGAAAGTACCGGCTGGTGTGCTGGTAGTGTTTGGGTGCAGGGTTCCTCCCCAAGACCATCGGTTAGACTTTTGTCTGGTTCTCTGGCTCCTCTCCAGTGTTCGACGAATCACCGCCTCGTGACGAGCCTTCAGACACAAAAATAACATTAATGACACATGAAGTCGGCCATCAGCACTTAAAAAAACACAGAGAGAGATAATGCTGCAGCTCTCTGGAAAGGTGTTACTCTGGCTGGAGTTTTATCGGTGTGTTAATGTTTGGACAACTGTCTACTGTCAGGAAGCGCCTTTGAGGATTATGCAGCTTTCTCAGAATGAAAGTATGGGATCATATAAAAGTAGGGTAGCTGATGTTCAGTGTCGTAAACATTTGGAGAATGGCATTCCTGTGGACATTTTAGTGGTGAAATTATTACAGTTTTCAACAGCCGATGCTGAATGTCATAATAAGGGAGCAGGCCAGTTTATACTGTACCAAAAATTTATCAGTTTGAAAATTTGAACTCAGAAACCTCATCTTGAAAACTTTTATGTGCTTAAATGTCTGTCTAGTCATTTTGTCTGACTGTGATTTTGGTTACTGTAACAATACATTTTCCTGCAAAAGATTAGTATTATTTTTACCCTAGCCTAGCCAGGCCAATTGACCACTGTGTGAGGGTTTTCCCTCGAAGACCTGTTTGCATCTCTACTAATTAAAAAAATCCAGATTTTAACTTCTTGCAAATGTAATAGGTTTGTGCTGCATATGGGTCAGTTTGCCAAAAATACCGTCTGAGGATTTATTCTCGCATTTTTCTTTTCTTTGAAGGCAGATTTATTGACATAAAGAAACGTGATAACGCTGTAGATCAAAAGTCCAGATATTTAAAAGTCCTTTTTTTATACCCTCAAGAAGGCTTTGTTGCTACAAAGTCATCAACATGCAGTTTAGGGATGAGAGAGTCAATTACCAGTTCTTATTTTTTAGAACCTGTCCCAGTGATTAGATCCCTAAGAATTGTTTGTCTGCCTCCTTAATGATTCTGTTTATCGGTTCCTCTCACGTCTTTATGCGTGATGATGTAGTATGCAAGAAGTGTGTTTTGCTTCAGAACTTTACAGACTGGCGTCATGCGTTTGGCAGGATTTCACACCAAAAGATGATACTTGGGCTACTTGCTGCACTTGCAAAGCTTTAATTTTGTTGAAGGGGGGAAAGACTTCCGATATGCCGAACATTTGTCCACTCAGCATGCAATTAGTTTGCTGAAGTGTAACATGTTTGATACGCTACTTAGTGAAGGCAAGACTGGTACAGGCAAAAGCAGGAGCAGAGCTAACGTCGCGGCATCATCTGCTTTAAATGCTAAGGGTAATGTTTCACTCCTCAATTTCCTGTCTGTTGTGTAGATGTTAGCGCCACGTTTACCCTCTTTCACTTTATAAATACTCTCCATTTCCTTTAATTACATTTAGATGACGATGACCGCCAGAGTCATACTAGCTCAGAGGCTGGCTCTCACGCTGGCTTAGAGGCTGCAGCAGGTAGCTCTGGCACACCTTTGGCAACCTCTTCCATCGAGGCAGGGAAGAGTAAAATGACAGAGGCAAAGATGAACGAATGTCACCTGAGCTGTGACCAGATTTGTGGTCACATAACAAATTATAAGTGCATGAATATGGCATATCTTCTGTCCAAAGGTGACAATATTAAAGAATTAATGCAAACAAACCCATTTGTATTATCTTATTTCTCACTCAATGAGAATTGGAAAGGAATCGTATCGATAAGCAGTATCGATAATGAAATTGGAATCGCTAAATTCTTAACAATTCCTATCCCTAATGCAGTTACTGTGAACGTCTGACTAATTGCTGTTCCAGTGCCCATTAAATTCACAACTCAACAATAGCTGGACATCCTGTTCATCTTAGAGGCAATCACTGACTTCTAAACAGGAAACCTGCTGCTCCTTTAAGGGGACACGCTCCAAAATACACTGGACTCAACAACCCAGCTCCAAAGAAAGAGCACTACCACACAAAGAAAGCTGCAGCAAGACTGGATGAAAGTCCTGTGGCTTTTGAAGCAGGTTTGCTTGATTGACAGAAATCAGGGCCTTTCAATTTCATCTGTTGGGGACACCATATGGCCTCATTACCAAACCAAAATTCTAATTTATTTAATAGCTTTCAAACAAACAAACAAAAAAGCAAAAAAATACACCATATTAAGTGCAACACAAACACCACATCCTGAAGTCTATCATGTTCGTACAAGAGGGCAGATAGAAGTTGGCAATAAAGTTCAAACTCCACCTGACAAAAGTGGGAGGGGGCGTACAGCGTGTAAATGGTTAACTCCAAACCGATATCTATTAGCCTGTTCATAAAGGACGTGCACTATGTTGTTGTAGTAAAAGTGTGCATGCATGTGTGTTTAGTTGTGGGACCTTGTCTTCCTCCAGTTTCTGCCGTCGTTTCTCCTCCACAGCTGCCCGTCTCTTCTCCTCCTTCATCCTCTGCTCCTCCAGCTTTCTCCTCCTCTCCTCCAGGTGTTTCTCATAGTGCTGCCTGGCTCGTTCCTCACGTGCCTGCCACTCGGCCTCCTTTGCAGCTGAGGCATTGTGCACAAACACAAACAAGCAAGCGCAAACACACACACACACACACACACACACAACAGCGATTTGATGCAAATGCATTAGTATGTTTGCGCGTGCTAGCAGGCTAAAAAGAGAAATAAAAGTGTCTATATTCGTAAACACACACACACACACACACACACACACACACACACACACACACACACACACACACACACACACACACACACACACACAAACACACACACATAAACACACAGGCTTATAACAGCAGTGGTAGGTCAGCTGTAGATCATGTGACTTGGCTTTAGCTTTCAATCCCTCAGCCCTTCAGCTGGGGCCAGAGGTTTGACGACCGAGTGATGATACAGATACAAACACACTTCAGCAGTGAAAACTCACACAGACCATCATTCTGGAAAACCCATCTATTGTGGTACATTCATCACAAACAACCACAAAAACAGGTTTGAAACAGCAGCCCCCCTTAACCCTGTCCCATGGCCTGACCTATTATATAACATCAGTGCCATGGCAACAGGGGTGTCTGGCTTCAGCCTAGATTTTTATGTAACGACCACAGAAACGGGCCCTTCACCACAGCTACCAACCAAGTACAGCCATAATACGCCAGGGTGAGGACAACAAAGAAAGTGAGACATACATTTAAAGCCTTTGACGCTTAAACAGTTAACACACACGCACACACATACTGAAAAGTGGACACACCATTTTGTTTCTCACGCTCCCCGCGGCGCTCGCGGGCTAACCTCTGTCTCTCGTCAATCTTGTTGAAGAGCAATGAGTCTGCAAGAAAACCAGCACAGGCAACTTCTCATTAAGACTCAACTGTTACTGTATTCAATCTCAGTGAAATAAAGTTTCAGTCAGAGCGTTATTTCCCCCTTACACAGACAAAGCGTACCTGCTTTGATAGCAGCATTGTTGCTGGGGCTGTTGCTGGTTGTGGTTTGAGTCAGTGTAGGGGTGGTGTTAGGGGTCAGGGTGGGAGTGTAGGCCTGCCCGGAGCCTGCAGAGCTGGGCCGGGTAGTTGATGATGTTCTTCCATCATCTGATTTGTAATGGGAGGAAGACGCTGGAAGGAGAGACAAACCAGAAAACTTAAGTAAAAAAAAGAAACTTTTCAAAACATTGATTTCTTTTAATAAACAATAACCACGTGATAGACTCCATGACAAAGCCAGAGTTTGTTCTTTAGCACAGATTCTACCTCTTGTTTTTTGTGCTCACTGCACAGCTAATGGAGTGTTTGTTAGTCATTATTTATTGGCCAGTGCATTATGTGTAGTGAGGATTGTTTTCAGTGTTTACCCCCTAAAGAGTAAAGCCAGCTGCACTGATGAGCAGACCAATTATTCTTAGTTATTCATTAGTGCTTATTCACCTGCCACTCTCCAAATAGAGATGCTAGAAAATGAGCAGCATGTCCACTATTTTCCACAAAAACACTGTCTGATAATTAGCAGTTCTGAGCTGATTTCGTACTCACTACCCCATTTGGCAGATAATGAAAGCAGCTGGTGCAGAGCGCATGGCTGTTTGCAAAACCTGCATCATAGCAGCTACATCTATTACTGACACAGTGTGTGATGAAAACAAGCATCAGTGACAAAAACAGATCAAGAAATGAGGGCAGAAAAAATGGAATTGTTCGCAACATTGAGGGTCTCTGCAGTGTAATCTGACAGGACACAAAACTGTGCTAACATATACTGTGTTCCCTCTTCAAACTCTCCCAGGTTGTTGCAGTGCTTCCCCTCAGCTCAGAGCTTGGCTATTGATTAATGACATTATCAAGCTCAGGGTGACTCAGCACTTTCAGTTCAGCCTCCTGGACAAAAACACAAGGCTTAACATTGAGTTATGCAGCAAAAGATGAGCCTGGTCTGATATAACATTGCCATGGAGAGAAAAAAAGTTGTAAAACCCTGATTCTACTACAGAGCCATGCTGTTGAAATACAATACAGAGTCTGGTTTGGTATCATTCTGCAAAAATATGTAAGGTCCACCCTGAAAATGTTCATGTCCAGATGGCAGCACATGTAGCTCCAAACCTGTCTGTGGTGCTCAGCATTAATGGTACCTTCCTAGGAGTGTAAACCTTCATGTAAAGGGCGCCTCTACATCTGCATCACACCACAGATGCTGGCTTTTGAACTGTGTCCACAATAACAAGTCCGGTGGTCCCCCCTTTTCAAAATGAAGGACACGGCATCCATGATTTCCAAAAAGCATGTCAAATTTTGGCTCATCAGACGACAGGGAAGTTTTCCACTTCACCACAGCTTATCTTAAATGGGCTCAGGTCCGAAAAAGTCCCCTGTAGTTCTAGATCATATTTATCAGCAGTTTTCTTTTCACATTGTACAGTTTTAAACTACATTTGTGAATGCAGCGAAAAAAAGTGTTTATGGACAGATATGTCTCTGCAGTGATTTCCACTTCAGAGACATATCTGTTTACAATACGGTGCAACTTGAGGGCCCACAGTTACCAACAATCTATTGCTTTACAGCCTTGTCTCTTTCTACAGAGTTAATTATAAAATCCCCAAATTCTTTGCAATTTTACACACAGGAACATTATTCTGCGGTCACTGAACTGTGTGCTGCTCACACAGTCTCTCACAGAGTGCCTATGACTTAAGCCTCCCTGAATTACCCTTTTTAAACACAATCTAGTCACTAACCTGTTACAAATTAACCTAAACAGTTGAGCTACATTCCATATTTTTTGCACAACACAACTTTTGTTGGTCATGTCCTATTTTTTTTTATATTGGCACCATAATCTTTTTTCTTTAAACTTGAAAAGAAAAAAAAGTTCAAATTTTTCAAGCCATTCTGTGCTAATATATACTCAGAATACAACATGTCTTATCTGCACAGTTGTGCAAAAAGGACAAATTAAAACTCCATTGAGACCATCAATTAATCTCTCCTGACGGAGATTTAAGTGAAGAACTACATAACAAGACCCCCGACTGAAATAGCACTGGCTACACACCAGGGCTGGACAATAAACCACAATTTACGACAATAACCAACATCATTTTGCCCACGTCAATATATTCTGTGTCATAAATAAAAGTTGGTTTTGGATGTGTGTAGGTAGGCTATGATCCCATGTCCCTTTAAGACGCTGTCCTACGTCGGAGACGCGACTCCACCTGATCCAGTCCATAACAAAGAGGGAAAGACAGGTGAGGAGATGGAAGACGGTTCAAAAGTTGTAGTGGCTGAAGTAGACAAAGTTAATGCAAGAGGGGGTTAGCAGCTTGGGGAGTAGTTATTGTTCATTTATCATTATCGAGGTGAACTGCTCGATATATCGTGATATTGATCTGAGGCTAAATCACCCAGCCCTACTACACACCCTATTCTTAAATCCTTATACATGGTGTCCTTATCTTCCCGCTTCACTGGCATGTTAGCTCTGTGGGATAATTAATGGTGCAGGTGAAGGAAGGAGCAAAGGGCAAGTTTCATATCCAGAGTGAACTTTCTTATGTTGCAAGGGACAAACTCAAGTGTGCCTTGTGTTTAAATGTTGAAATCAGAGCTTCACCTGCAACCTCATTTTAAGAAAAAAAAATAGAAAATATTAACTGCAAATGCTGTCCTCACCCTCAAACATTGTGACATTTTATGTTTTTTGTGCTCAACAAAGACATGAGGTCATAGTTGCGGAGGTATAGCATGTCACAGTCTCTGAATGGGAAGTCTACAGAGGTGCGTGCACAAGTATTACTCAGTCTGCTTCAGGTGCACCAACCTTTTGACTGGTTATAATGGCTATTGTTACAACAGGAAGGACTGGGCCGGTATAAAAAAAATGTCTACTCTACTCATTCCCTCTGTGAACAAAACGTTGGCTCATTCAGAGAGGAATACAACGCAATCAAAAGCTGCATGAGAAAATTGTGAATGGCTTCAAGGATCAAGAAGATGAAACATAAATCGGCTCTTAGTGGGGAAAAAATGACAAAGAACACACAAACACAATTTGTACATTGAACTAAGAGCACAACACTCGCAGAAAGTAACAGATCATTTTAGATTACAAAGACAAAAGCAGTTTTTATCTTTGAGAATCTGAAAGAAACACAAAGAGATACAGAAAAAGAAGAAAGGCACAGAGACATTTAAACATGAGACATGAGGAGAGGGAGAATTGGATAACAGAGTGGAAATGAAATGGTACTAGACATGTATGAAGACATGCTAAAGTACATTATGAACAACTTACAATGCAGTTCACATTCACATCACACTCATGCTTTACTGTAGCATTTTGAATAACAGCCGGATGTCCTCTTATCAGTGTGCGCACACAAGACATACACACACACCATACTCTGATAAAGTGGAAACCACAGAGGCAGTTAATGGATGTCAAATGATGACATGATGACAGAGGTGTGTGTGTGTGTGTGTGTGTGTGTGTGTGTGTGTGTGTGTGTGTGTGTGTGTGTGTGTGTGTGTGTGTGTGTGTGTGTGTGTGTGTGTGTGTAAAACATCTCATTTACAGCCCTACAGCCATTCCAGTTTTGCTCTACCTGTACTCACTGGCAGTCTAACTCTGACTGATCTTAAAACGAGGACTGGATGTGCCCTTTCCTGGCCCTGGTTTCCCACACATTGGGCCAAATAAACAGAAAGCTATGGAATTGATCCAGTATAAAAAAGGGTCAGACAAGGTCAAAGGTCACCCTGTGGCTCCAAGTTTTAGATGAGGCAGAACAGGGTTTGAACGGCTCAGTTATCACAAGGGTTGTAACAATAGCCACATTCTTTAGTCAAATATGCTATTAGTAACAATCTAATGATACTGATGCCTCCTGAGAACCTACAATGAGTACCTTTTGGATTTTTTATTACCACACTGCAAACATTACAGGCTTGCAGGTTCAAAAAGTTACTGACAATATTTGATAAATTGTTTCTCTGCTTTGTCTCCATGAGTGGTGCTCTTCTTCACTTCCGCTGCTGTCTGTCTCGTTCTATCAAAGCAGTTTTGGGTTGAAAATGTGACTTTCTCATAAGCTTTGGTACTTTCCAAAATCGTCCAATAATGCAGATTGAATAGCATTACAGCAAAGATAGGGAACAGTTAGGGATGCATGATGATATCTGTACAACATCAGTATCAGCAGATATGGAAATGTCTGCCGACATGTTAAACTGATAAGGTGACACATTAATTATAGGCCTTTGATGACAGGTTGCATCAAGACAAGCTTCAACTGTGTGGAAGTACTCTCAAGTATCAGAACCAGAGGCTTTACTGTTGGTGTGTCTGTATTTGACAAAGAAAACTCACAAATCGTAGAAAATAGAGTTGTGTGTCTTGGTTAGTAATAGAAGAGTAGAAGTAATGTATTTTTCTTGTACAAGACAAATTGGTTTCTTTACTTCACAAGAAGTGTGTTTGTATTGGTCTTGATTAAGGTTATAATAATTTTGAAATTTTCTTTGGCTTTTATCACTTTTATTTTTTCAATCTTATTTCAGTTAGGATTTGATTACAGGCCGGATTTTTAATTTAAGTTGTTTTTTATTTGAAGAATGCTTCATTTTTGTAGCTTTGGAGTTTTAGTTTTTTGTAACATTGGATACTTGTCAGGGGCATGATCCCCAAACATTGAGCATGGTGTCTAATTCGGTTATTTACTTTGTTCGGAGGCAAGCCTTCTGCCAAAATTAACTGAATGGCCAATGCAATCCACCTGAGCAGTGTCAATGCCTAGGTTGGGCCACCACAGTCAAAAAGGTTTGGGCACACCCCTGCTTGTCTGCGCATATCCCACCCCAGTATCTAACTTTTAGCTCAGCAAGATGGATTCCAACTAAACAGAGAATTCTGTGGACTACAGTGAAAGACAGGGTCTCAACTCGCTAGTATAAGCTAGACAACTTTTCAAGGATAATGTCCATGTAGAGTGCCACTCTCTCTCTGCTGTGAAGTCAGTGTGGATTCAAAGCCTCTCTTGTTCTGCCTTTAATATAAACAAATAACAATTAAATCCATCCAGATCACCAATGACAGGAGAACTCCTTAAATCAGAATCAGAATAACAGCATCCTATATACAAATTCCCTGCCTACAGCAAAATATAAACATGATCATATTTGAAGAGCAATAGCATCAACCAGCAGATGAACTAAGAGTTGTCAACTATTTAAGACTGTTTAAGAGTATCCAATGTAATCTAGAATAATAATGTGAAACTTCTGCTGATCTAACCAGAATTTAAGACCTGGCGCTGCTCCCTGGGTGTTTCTGTGTATCGAAGATGAAAACGAAGGACAGTCTCCCCATAATTTCTATTTCATTGTAGTTTGTTTTACAAACATACAATATCACTGTCGTTAGTTATCATGTTTTAGTAAAGCCTTATTTTTATATTTGTTTTAGTTTCTGACATTTTAGTTTTTTGTGATTTTATTCCTTTTTGTCAGCCATAACAATCTTGGTCTCAATATCAGTACCAGTCAAAATGAACAGGAAAATATCAACATATTAAAAATATCAGTAAAAATCCTGCACTGTGCAACATTTTGGATCATCTCAGTTATTGACTATTTTACTTATCATGTCAGTGTTCATTTGCACAACTTGAGTAATAATCACAAACCCACATTTCCACCATCTGCCTTTAAAATGCTCTGAGTAGACAAAATGTCTGACTTTCACCATCTAAATTGAAACATCATTATATACAAAGCTTTAACAAAAACTGCAGTGAGCTCTTCTTCTGGTGCATTTGTTTCTTCCTGACGTTTCTAATAGCCTCAGCCATCTGTTGCTGGGACCATTTAACAAACAAACTTCAAAAAGCAGCATTCGTATTTGCTCCTGCGCATTAGACAGCCATTAAATCATCTCTGCAAACATGCTGAGGACATTTGTATTTGCAGCAAAGTGTTAACTCTCAGTGATAAATGTGCATCATTGAACCTCCAAACACTTCAAATACCTTCTGCCACATTTCCATACGGCAGTATCTTCATTTTCTGGTTACTAGTGGGACTGAAGTATAAAGCCTAGGCTTTATGTCCATGAGCCACCAAATCAGGTTTGATTTCAATTTCACTGACATGACGTACAAAGCCAAACAACGCTTTCCTGTTACTTACAGACCATCCAACCTGATATGTTCTCTCTCTAACCTGCATCTTGCTGAATCTACGGTGGGCAGAACTCTTTGGATCACAACACAAGTCATTACCTGGGTTTTGGTTCATATCTCCAGGTGTGTCAATCCCAGGATGGGACATGTATAACCCCTGACTAGTGTTCCACTCCAACTAGTCAGATTGGAGGGCCAGAATCAGCGCTCCTAGTTCCTGACAACATCCTACGCAGCAGAGGATAAGTCTGGATCCAGAGTCCATGGTGTAGGTAGGGGGCAAAAGAAGAAGCAAAATGAAGAAATTCCAGATGACCCAAAAGTGGGCCGGCGAAAACTAAACTTAAGGGAGTATAGGGGCACTCAAGAAGAGAAAAAAACCAAGAGGGTCAGCTGCAGACAGTGTCACTGTCGTTGCGAGCCCGCTTAATGTGAGAAAGGTTGTGGCGACTCTCCAACCCCCATCCTTTTGTCCATAATTGTGTGTGTATATGTGCGTAACAGAGACAGAGAGTGAGACATAGGGAGAGTGTGACTGTTTAATCTGCCCCTCCCTTCCCGATGCCAGTGTGCGTGTGTGTGTGTGTATGTGCACGCACCTTACCCACCCCCATCTATCTGCATTCACTGGCGCTCAGATTAAATGGTCAGAGTTGGCGATTAATGCCGTGCTGACCGGGCCAGTGTGTGTAGTGGGTGAGCACGCTGTGTGGCTCCTACCTCCCATGCATCCTGAGAGGATTAGCTGCTGCTAATGCTAAGCTAAACGCTAAGCTCCGGCCAACTGAGAGGCAAAGGGGGCAGGGATGGGGAGTACTCCTTTTTAGCCTGATGATAGGCAGTGAGGCCTGGATGATGGGTGCCTGGGAGGAGGGTGAGACTCAGTTTGTTGCACATGGCAGGGGCAGATTACACCACAGATAAGAGAAGGCATCCAAAATCAACCTACAACTTCCAGATACTTTGCAAATTAATTGATATGGCATATTACTGTCTTATCTTCTCCTTTGTTATCTAATGATGAAAAGCTGGAAAATCAGACTGATCTGAGGTTTCTTAATTGGACAGAAGACATCACTTAGAGGATAAACTCGGATTTGTGTTCATGGTGTAAAGTAAAGAAAGATCAGCGTATCTCAACCTCATTTAAAAAACAGATGACTTTTTACAGTTAGTGCAACCTCACTGAATACCAAACTAAGACCTCACTCCTTTTAAAGCATAAATAAAAAGTGATGAACACGGCTCACAGCTCATAAATTTAATAGCAGGTGTAGAGGTTGAGCTCAATTGCTCATGTTCTCTGATATTTGTTGGTTATTTAAATGCAAACAGATTAAAAAAACACATTTTAACATGCTATTCAAAATAAAAGCACGAGTCAAACAACTTTGCAGCCACTTGATCCTAAGAGCACGCTCACTGCACAAGCTTGCAATCATCTCTTCATTGCCCTCTTCCCTCAGTCTACTCTTCTCTATTATTAATGTTTTAAGTGAGCAGAACATGCCTGCTTTCCCTGTGAGGAAACTGCAAAGCTCTCGTAGTTTGAGAGCTGTGTTGTACACTAAAAGGGAAATAACTGGAACATAGACGTTTTCTAAGTTATATTTTGAATATTTGGGCAAATGATAGTTGAATAGCAGAGGCATGAAACATGGGGGCAGAGGTTGGGGGATGACATACAGCAAAGGTACAAAATGAATCACAAGGTTTTTTTTATTGTGTCTTGGTGTTTTACCCAAAAGATGGTGCTCAAAGAAACATTCTGCACACATTGCAAGGCAAGCAAAATCTAGCAGCTCCACAGTTGGACCCTTTTCTCCATCATTAGCTCACACTCGTACATTTGAAGAAGTAACATCCCATTGAGAGGCTCAACCCTGTGAAGAGCTGCTTTGATTGATGAGACTCTTTAGGTGACAAGTGAAAGGGTGTGGTGCAAATTTTATCTAACTTGTGGCAAACAGTAAATCCAGTGGTATATGTCCCATATAGCTGCAACCTCCAGTCTTTGGTAATGAAGCCAATGAGGAAGTGCAGAAAACTCCCTGAACACCCTCTTTAAGCTGACTGCAGAAGCACTGGAAACCACATGCACATTACGTCAAAAAAGTCAATTTAAAGCATAAATAAACACGTTTACAGCCTGGTTCAAAAAACAGCAAACAAACAGTACAAGGAGTGAATATTTCATCCCACCTTTGTTTCAAAAGCACAGCTGACTTGACTGACAGGCAGCAACACTAAAGGCCAACCTCTGGTTGACTCACCATTTCTAATATGGCAATCACCATCAATTGGCTCCAAAACTCTGCTTCATAAGCAGATAGGTGACATCATCAACACGACTTCCAGTAACACTAGGGATGCACCAATCCGATATTTGGATCAGATATCGGCCCCAATATTGACAAATTAGCTGGATCGGATTACTGATGAATGACACAGATTCAGTGTTCTGATCTAGTCTTTTTTTTCTTTTAATTAATATCATACACAGCTACACAGCAACACAGCTATTGTGTTCGCCCTATATTCTGTCAGTCTATCCTTTTGCAATAAATGTTTACATGGAAGTCTTACTTCTTTTTGCTGTGTGCTAATGTGCAATTTGTTATTTGTTGACAAAAAATATTAAGTAAATTAATATCTGTATTTGTTTCCTTTTTTAACAAGGCTAATGTCAAGTCTACAATCACAGGGCAAGATATACAATTCATTCATTCAACAGTAGTATTGGATTGGTATCGGATATCATCCCATACGCTCAGCCCAGATATCAATATCTAAATCGGATTGGATCTGAAAAAAATGGATCACTGCATCTCTACTAAACACCACAGCTGTGCAGAATGATGATGACAGATAGTACTTGAGAGCTACACAGCTGCATAATACTGCACATTGCTGAATGCAGTGGGAATCTTAACACAGGGACACAGTCTTAACACAGACTCCAATAACCAGTGCTCTTATATATCTTATTTTGAAGTATTTAAAAGTCAGATGAGCTCCTTGTTCATCTCTTCTCTATATTATTTATCAGAGACAGAAACTACAAGAAAAAACTAAGGTCAAAGCCGATAAAATCAGACAACTTGGTGTCTTGATCGCCTGTCTGTCTCCTCAAAGTCTAAGAATAAACAGTCAGTCAGTCAGTCATGAAGTAGAACTCTGTGGTTTTACTCAATAGCACCTTCACAACTTGAAACATGAAACTTCAAACAAATCTTTCAAGTACCACACAAAGGTAGTCGTGGAAAGCACTGAATGAAAAGGTACTGGAGGAATAAAAAACAAAGCAGGTATTTCCTCTCAGAAAACAGGACAAGTGGACATGCTTGAACTTCTATCCCTGCTGTAATGACTGTAGACATCTTGCTGTCATCTTGACTGACCGCTCTGCTTACTGATGCATTATAACAATGTCCAAGTGTCCAGTTGAACTACACCTTCACTCTCCTCTGCTGCCCTTGTGTTGACCCAATCTTACCTTGTCAGCAGGTTTCAAAATTCTCTCTCTCTCTCTCTCTCTCTCACACACACACACACACACACACACACACACACACACACACACACACACACACACACACACACACACACACACAGCCCTTTCATCAGCCTTGTCAGCTACATGTCTCAAGATTACTGCGCTTGATGGGTTGAGAGGACTTTTCCTCAACAAGAGCAAACAACACCCCCTCCTCCCCCGCCTCAGCCTCATCCTACTAACATACACGTCTTAAATTCTCCATGATTACTCCACACAGTCTTCTTTGCTCATGCACCCCCTCCCTAACTCTCGCTCAGTTAACCTAATTGTTTGAACATAGCTCAAAGTATCAGGACATGGAAATTTATAGCCCTCTCCACTTTGCACCCCTGGCATCCTTTTCCCCCATACCTCTTTTCTTCCTCCTGCACACATCTTTCCGTTTCTGTCCCTCCTCTTCCTCATTGATGGTGAACAGTGCCGGGATGGCTGAACGGCTGCCTCCCTTCTTCAGCTTCCGTCTGCCCTGTGAGCACCCATCTCTTCCTCCTTGTCCTCGTCCTTTACTTTCTGGCATCTCCTGCCCTGTTGCTAACCCTCGAGCCCCCGGCTAACTCACCCAGCCCCTGCCCATCCCACCCTGCGGAGGAAGGTGGGGAGGGGGGAGGAGGAGGGGAGGTGGAGGGCAGTGGCAGTCGCCAGTGGATGGGGATGGACAGGGTCACCCCTAAAAGCTGTCCTCTCGAGGAAGATGTAGAAAGCCTACAGCTAAGGCTAACAGCTAACTCCTCTGGCTGCACATTGCTACTCTGTGTGAGGCACAGAAAAGAGGAGAGAGAGGAAGAGAGAAAGAGGAGAAGGATAATGCAAAAGAGAGAGCAGGAGATGGAAAAATTAGATCATGAAATGTGGAATAGGTTCAAGAAAAGGAGATGGTTGCAGAAGAGTGCGGATAGATGACAATGGAAGAGTGAAAGTGAAAGACACAAACAGAGCTGCACACTGCCAGGCAGAGAGACAGAGAGAGCAGCACAGTCTGAGCTCTTGTAGTCTGGCTTAAAGAAGAAGACTTAATCCAGGAGACTGGCTGGAGTGAGAGCTGAGGAAATTGCACTTCACTTCCTCACTCTCTTCAAGAGATGCTGCTCTCACTACGCTGAGTGTGCAGGGAGGGCCCTACTCCCTCCTCACCTCCCTCTCTATGTCGACTCTGTAAATGCAAACTTGTCAGAAGAATCACATCACAAAAGCACTGGCTGTACAACACACACACACACACACACACACACACACACACACACACACACACACACACACACACACACACACACACACACACACACACACACACACTATCTGTCCTACAAACACAAGGGTAACACAGGGCATCAGGGGCTGTTGAAATATTCAGTGTGGATCCAGCAGTGGAATGTGAGCCGGTACCAGTTAAGGGTTTCCCTGACAACAGCATCACATGGACCAATGACGCAGTGGGACAGGGGGCCAGCATACTTTGAAGTAAAGCACACACAAGCACACACACCTAACTTTGGAAGTACACACCAAACTATACAATGCAGCACTGGAGCTGCCTGTGTGGAAGGGGTGTGTTCATAAAGCACATGGTATATGTCCCCGCCCATTTCTCCACTTAAAGAGCCAGCAGCTGCTTGTCATCCCACAGTAGCATGGTTGATATTGAAATCTTTTCTTTCATCTCTTTCTGCCTCTTTACAGCACCAGAAGGGTGATACAGTCAGAAATATGGATGAATACACAGTACACAGGCCAAAAGTTTGGACACACCTTCTCCTTCAATGTCTTTTCTTTATTTTTTTACATGACTATTTACATTGTAGAATATCGCTGAAGGCATCAAAACTATGAATGAACAAATGAAGAATTTAGTACTTATAAAAAAGTGTGAAATAACTGAAAACATGTTTTATATTCTAGTTTCTTTAAAATAGTCACCCTTTGCTCTTGATGACAAAAGTACTTCGTGACTGACTGTCAGTCACACTGACAAGGCACACCTGTGAAGTAAAAACCATTTCAGGTGACTACCTCATGAAGCTCATTTAGAGAACAGCAAAAGTTTGCAGTGCTATCAAAAAACCAAAGGGTGGCTACTTTGAGGAATCTGAAATATAAAATATGTTTTCAGTTATTTCACACTTTTTTCTTTAGCACATGATTCCACATGTGTTGATTCAAAGTTCTGACGCCTTCACTGAGAATCTACAATTTAAATAGTAATGAGAATAAAGAAAATGCATTGAATGAGAAGGTGTGTCCAAACTTTTGGCCTGTACTGTATATTGATTATCTGAGTAGTTTTATTGTGCAGAAACACATCTTGAGGTGCAGCTTCTTTCTAATGATACACTTTTCCCACATCTATCCTTGCATGTCCCGCAAAAACATTGGGCATGCAAGGATAGAGTGTCTAGGAGATGTGCTGCATGTTTGTGCCTGGCAGAGAAACGAAATAGAACAGGTGCATAATAGGCAGGGAGAAACAAACAGGGCCCTAAAGTTATTGCAGTTATCACAGGGCACATCATGAAAGGTCTGTTCAATAACAGTGCAAACATGGGCCTGAACAACCATGCTGCATGTGACAGGCACGCTTATCTCACATCTGCAAATACGCACAAGATTAACCAACTTGGGATCATAATGAAGCCAATAAACTGTAAGGTGGCAAAATGATCAAAGACACTCTGGCTAAAACCTGTCAAAGATGCACTTCTCTCCTTGGTCTCCTTTACATTAAAGTGAATGAATGTTTGATGGGAAAGTTGGGGGGAAACTTGCTGTCTCATCTCCTGAGGGAATACATGCCAGTCATGAAACAGCAATCTGATCTTTGTCCCTGCAGGATAGAGTAATGCTGTAATCCAACACTCAGACTTAAACCGGATAGGCTGGGCTACACACCCTTCTCACACCTATTTAGAGTACAGGAGAAGCAAAGGCATGGGAACAAATGGAACAATATGACAGGTTCACCTGCTGATAGAAGAAACAAGCTGTGTGTTTGAAAACTGAAATGATGAACAGCTTTTTTAGTTATTATGCTCCCTTAGGGTGAATTTAATGCTACTATATCATCTAAGTGCCAAAATGCTGTATGTTAAACTAAATGCAAGAATTTCCTTGTTCCAACTTTTTTCAAAAATCTAAATAAAAACATCTAGATTTTTAAGAGACTTTCCTTAGTGACAAATTTACAAGTTGTTCAAACAGAAACTCATATTTTGAGAAACTAACTAGTTTAAAGGTAAGAAATCACTCGGAAACCAACCTAACTGAGCACATTTTACCTAACGTAGGTTCACGTAGGTTCGGCCTTCCTCGCAGATTAATATCCACATGCCGTTGCTTATTGCGTTATATATTGCTCCAGTCAAATGGTTATAATCAAATTTAGCCAGACACAGCCTACATGCAACTTAATCTCCATCTTCTGGATCAAAATAGTGGCCAACTGTGCCACACAACAAGATGCCTTCTGTCATCTGGTGCTTATTTACACCTACTGTAAGATTATTAGTGAAGTGGAAAATCAGTTTATCTCAATGAACCTTAAGCTCTAAGTGACTTTTTAAGCATCACATATGCAAAGTATCAACACAACAAAAGTACCGAAACTACATCACACATACAGCAAAATTATATGCATAATATAATAACAACCAAGCATTCCTCTATTTTGCTGATTTCCTAAACATCTCCTCAAAAGAAAATCCTGTAACCCCATGAATGCGGACAGGTTACCAAACAGAAGGCCCAATCCGGATTACAAAACAATATTAACATGCTGCTACTAAAGGTGAATTGGGTCACTTGTTGACAGTAATGTGACTACGGAGCTCAGTATAAAGCAGCTCTATGTCCTCAGGCTACTCAAGTGCCATTTTATGAGGCAGGGAAAAATCCCGCACTTGAGGCCAGAGCTAAACTTCACCACATCCACACCTGGTAGTATGACCAAGCTATGAGTTGTCTCCTGTAACAAACGCAACTGTCAGCCATTATAGAAAATGAAAACAGATACTTGACATGGAAGGAATTCGTATTATAGATTAGTGCTGTGGGCAAATAGAAAGGGAAAAAACGAGTAATGGGCAAAGTTGGTTCAATAAGTGTCTACATATTAAGTGTAAGATTAGTAATACAGTAAGGTTTATTTCTGAAAGCTGTTATAAAAGCAGATGACTGTCTAACATGAGTCTGGATCTGCTTGAGGTTTCTGCCTGTTGAAAGGAAGTTTTTCTTTATCGCTGTAACTTGGTGAATGCTGCTTAGTATTTAGCTCACGGTGGATTAAGATAGGATAAGAGTGGGTATTATCTTTCTAGATGAGACTCATTCTTATCCAATCTTGCTGTTGGCTCCCTGTAAACAATAAAGAATATGATCTAGACCTGCGCTTTCTGTGAAGCATCTTGAGATAACATTTGTTGTAAGCTGGCACAACACAAATAAAGACTGATTGGCTGAGGTTGATGTGAGAGTGTTGGATAGTTTTTATCACGCGCGACTCCAATCTGGACTTCGGATTCAACATTTTTATTCATTGTAGCATTTGACTGATAACTTATTTTAAAGTAAAAGTAAAATCTGATGGCTTGAAAACTCAACCTATAACTGTTTTGTATGAGTTGAGTCACCAACCATCTGTTTTTATGCACCTGATCAGAACCAGGTTAATGCAATGCAGGTTTTTTGTCATACATGAGAAAAGTTTTCCTGTTGTTTTGGTGCAAAAAAATACTTTACCGAGAGTACAAACATACAATACAATCATGAGTAAATGCTAAGTGAAAAATCAGAACATTTAAAAAATATATAGAAAAGTTGCAATAGAGAACCGCACACTGGTGCAGAAAGCTGCAAAATGATGGTGAGTGCACAAACTAGACCTAAATTTAAAAAAAGCTTTTTTCTAATCTGAGCTGGAATAACTTTGCTGCTGCGTCTATGCTGCGTAGTAGATTGCTCTTAAAATGTATTTTCCTGACTCTTAACCTTTAATCCCAGACTGTAAACTATAGTCTATGTTTGTATAGCTTAACTCCTGAAGCCAACTTATCCTTATTAGACTAAGAAAACATTTCATACACTGGAATATTTACAACTGGTACATTTAGAAAAAAATACATGGGATAGCTTACAAGCGCGCAAGAAAAGCAATGAATTCATAAAGGTAAAGTCATAATCTACTAACCAAAATGTGTAAAGGATAAGGATATAATGGATAAGGAAAAATCCCCCAAACCAAGCCAATATAGGGAAGGCTTTACGGTAACAGTGGAAGATTAAGTGATGGATTCTGAGATTGTTACTTTAGCAATGAAGTTAGATGGCTTTGGGGACAGTTAACTAAAAAACTACAGCCCTGGCTTCCTAGTCTACTGTTAAGTTATTACGGCATCTCACAGTCAGTGAGGTCTTGCAGGTCTTCCGACATCAGTACTTAATCAACACCTTTACATAACAGAGAACTCAGTGGATTATTTTTTTACCCTTATATCAGGTCATGAATTAAACTAAAGAGATTATCCCAATATGGTTCAGCAGTTAGTTTGGCGACACCTCTGGCGACAATCTGCCTCCTTTAGATGTCTGAACAGAAAATAATTAGACTTATAAAGAACATTGTTCTGAACGTTAAGGCTTGTAAGTCACATTTTAATCTAAATGGCATAAACTATATAAGGCAAAATACCCAACAGTTATGAGAAGGGAGAGTAGTTGAGGCAGCTTTCAGTCCTGAAATAACTAGTAGGTCTAGGCATGAAAAAAAAAACGATTAACTACAATTTAGGTCACAGAGGTCTGACTTTAAGAAAGGGGCAGGTTATTAACTTGTCACTTCAAACTGTAGAAACGGTAAAGAAAAAATGCCGTCCTCACTCTACCATTACAAGCCAGAGAAGTTCTTTAAACTTTTCGCCCGAAGACACATGAAGCAGGCTCCCCGTGAAGCCTCTGTTCAGGTCCATGAATTCACCTGTCACGTCTACAGAGGAGCGTTTCGACGCGCTGACGACATGTCAGCAACAGGTGTCTATCCGCGCACGAGGACCTCAAAAGGTCTTTAAAATATCGAGACAAAGGTGAAACCGAAAACATTTTTGTAGCTCAAAGCATAGTTTGTGTTTAATGAATATTTGGCAACCGGTTGGGTGAGTCGGTTGATAGTTAATCCCACTCCCGTGACCGGCCCGGCTCCCTGTAGTTCTTGTGAATCCGGCGTCAGCGTTTAAATCCACGACAACAACAACTGAAGTCCCGCAGCAAAGCGGCGTCTAACCTTTCAGATAGCAGCTCGTTTATGTTTCAAGTTTGTTCAAGTTAACTTTTTCTTCGGTTGAAAACTCACCTTGGGACTCTGGAGGAGATGCGTCGCTGCCATCCTGGTCCGCCATTTCTCCTGACGTCAGCTGAGAGGGATCAACGGCAGGAGCTGATCCTGCGCTAGACCGGGCACCCTCCCACGGACAGGTGGGGGACGACACGGGCTAAAAGCTAATCCCATTAATAAAATAAAATGAAAACCCTGTTGTTAAACCTCACAGTTATGACGGGATAAACTTTTTACACTTTAGTCATTAAGTTCATTTTGGAACTTAAACGCACCATGAAATCCAGTACTTTTTATGTAGGTAGGCTTTGTTTGTTTGTTTGTTTTTAGTTAGTTAGTTCGTTAGTTTGTTTGCTTGCTGGTTTCGAAAACTTTTTTTAGTTGCTTCGTCAGTTTGACTCAGACTATTGACAGTTTTAGTAATTAAAAGGGGGCTGCTGCTCTCTGAAGTTGACATGGGAAAAAGTGTGCAAGTAGACCTCCAAGTTCTAAAATCCCTCCAAGTATTCTGCTGACATCTATTGGTAGTAAGAGGAAATGGGTATTGTTAAATCATTTCTGTCTGTTGAGTTAGATGCGGCATCTGTGGAGCTGTCACGTTTTGTGTTGTAGTGTGTCTCAATTTGGGCGAACATCCTTACTTCAATTATTGACACTGATATCAGAATTATTAACGCCATTACAGTTTTTTTTGTACAGTGCATACATTTGTTGGGCTTAGAAATACTTTTAATACTTCCATATTGTCAAAGATTTTGTCTGCTAAAGCCTACCTATCTGTCACCAGTTCATTCACTTTCAAAGTAGATCAATGAGCTCTTTGGTTATGCTCACTCTGTACCTCTGCTTGACTAACACACATCTGCTACTCCTGCTTTGGCAGTTCCCCCCCAAAAATATATATTTTTTATTTTGTAGTATGAGTATAAACATCTATGTTTTTAGGAAGTTAATATCTTATAAAACTCTGTACATAATGTGGTAGACTACTGGTAGAAACTCAGCATTATTTTGTTTTACATGTAGAAAAATGTTAAAATCTGAGAGGAGATCTCACGTCTTATGCAGAAAAAAGTACAAATCACCAGAGACTCAATGTAGTTTAAAGGAAGATATAAGACGTTAACAATGGAAAACCAACCAGTCAGGACAGCTGTGTTGAATGACTTGTCATTGTCACATATGGCCAGCAGGGGGAGCTCCCTTATTACATTATATGTTTTTGACTCATCAAAACTCAATTATTCCTTCTATGAGGATCAATGCCTTTCCCATTAGTATTCATTGAAACATCAATGAGATATGCTTAATTCACAGGATTCAACTAATTGCAGATCTGTAAAGAATTCATAAGGCATGGTGAAGTGCCTGGCAGGTTTCTGCACGGATGTATCTGTCTGACTGTCAATTTACTAAGAACTAAAATAAAATATCAGTAAAAAAAAATAAGATAAAGTGTATGTGAATGAAAGGGCAGTTCATCCCACAGTATTTCGCCAGATATGAGCCATTTCAGATTGACGAAATGAGACGTGAGACAAAAATAAAGAGTACAGTATTTGAGCATGGATTTACTGTTCCTGGCTGAATTTATGCTAATCTCCCCCTCATATCACTGCTATTTGCCAGACTGTGCAAGCTCAACCCCCCCTTCCTGGACCCCCAGTAAAATGGCAACTGATTGGCCCACAGAAACCTGCAACCATGACAACCAGCTGTTTGGCAATTCCTCTGATGGAGGAGGTGGAGGGGAGAAGTGCTGGCCTGCAGGTATGCACTCCAGTGCTCACACACAGACAGACAAATAAACACATCTGGGCTCGTCTCTGCTGTCTGGGGCTAGAAAATGCTGATTGTAAGCAGAATGTTTCTTATTCAGCAGAATTAACTGAAGCCCCTCATCCTTCCTCTTACTTTCCTGATGCATACATGAGAACATCCTCTGTTCCTCTACTGTAATCTCAGTGTCTGTTTTACTAACTGATGCCTGATTTTCCATTTCTGTTATGTTGTTTGTGTCCAAAACAGTGAGGGTAAGTCATGAGTTAGAGGGGGTTTAAGCCTCAGGTAATGTTCAGGGTCATGTGTGTTTGACCGTCTTCACATGTTCATGATGAAAGCCTGCCTGAACTGTGTGTAATTGGCTCCCAAGGGAGAGAGATGTTGAGATTCTCCCTTTCTGAGGGTTAAATCTAGAGTACACACACTGAATCTTTATGCCACTTTAGTATTAACCAGCTGAAAAACAGACAGAGTGTCAGTTTTCCCTTTAAATGGCTGGTATAACATCAGACAAGGATGGATGTCTATCATCCCTTAATTAATTCTCAGGACTCTTCATGGTAGATCAGCCAACGCTGGGGGTGGGTAGCTGCAGAATATGCAGATCCAGAAATCGATTGACTCTGAGGAGAAGTGGTCTCTTTGCCCCTTTGTGAATCATTGGGATTACACTGTCTGCTTTTATGTTTGCATGTGCTGGTACAGGATCTGGAGCATGAGCTGGGGAAAATCAGGGTGGAGGTCAGAGAAGTTTTTAGATTAAGGGCGCTGGTTTAGCAAACATGATCAACAATCCAGAGGCGAACTGCATCTATTTATATCCAGGGGAATGTAGGATTAAAGCCCCTCACAACTTGTTTTTGGTCTTTCTGTTAGTCTCTCTAGTAGAGATTGGAGGCAGCAATCTCAGCTTTATTTTGAGAGACATTCCTCAACAGTTTCACATAAAAAACAGGGCACTGATGTTCTTAAATTGAATTTTATTGACAGTTGCTTGCAGTATGTGTAAATAACTTGAATAATTTTCACTTCAAATGACAGAAATATACCAGAGTATGCTGTGACTGCCAAGACTTTCCAGATTTCTGTTAGAATAACCAAGGGTAAACAGACGGATTTTGGACATATAATTTTAGACCCCTCATTTAATAAAAGGAATAGCTCCTCATACTGTTATTGATAGTGGCTTTTGATATTCCCCTGGTTTTATTTATATTTTGTCTATGATGCATTTGTGTGATCTAAAATAGATCTTAAAAGGTCTGAATATACTGTTAAATCCAGCACTAAGAAGAGTGATAAAGATGATGGTTTGTTGTTTAATGGAGCCCTGTCCACCTTTCATATTATATTAAAAAAAAAGGTAAACAATAATATTTCCCCAAGTTTCTATGCTCCAATACAACCATGGACTTAAACTGCCTTAAAGTAAATCTATTATCATTAACATGATATTCATTTAAATAGTAAACATACTTGTTCTCATCATATTTGGCACTTTATCCAGGCGTCTGTGCTTCTTCTTCTTCTTCTTCTTCTTCTTCTTCTTCTTCTTCTTCTTCTTCATCTTTTTCTTCTTCTTCTTCTTCTTCTTCTTCTTCTTCTTCTTCTTCTTCTTCTTCTGCTGCTGCTGCTGCTTCTGTTATTGTTGTTTGTGTCTCTCCATCTCTGTCTGCATCTCCCTCTATCCTCTTTTTAATCCCAACATGGTACTGATGGAAGGCTGTCGAACATGAGTCTAGTTCTGCCCAAGGTTTCTGCCTGCTAAAGAGAGGTTTTTCTTTGCCACTGTAACTTACTTAAAGTCCCTATGAGGAGTTTTTAACAAGCTGAAAAACAAACCGACACTGATACTGATGCTTATTTATGGCCTCAAAGACCCACTCAGATGAAAATTATGTTTTTCTTGTTGTCTACATGTTCATATGGCTGACGTTAGAGGACATATCATGAGAAAAATGAGTGCAAAATTGCATTCCTGAGCTGAATAGCTCCTGTGTTTCCTGTGTTCCTGTGCAATGTTAGGCTACAAGCTAGGAGGGAAGCGCTGTCTCCACCCACGACTCAGAGGTGAATTGCTAATGAGCTACTGGAGCGCTGCAGAAGAAAGGCCCCTGAAAATGACACAGTTTAACTGATTTTGGCTTCATAATCCCAATTTAAAGACCACTGATCACACTCTTAATAGTAAAAACAATGATAAGAGTGGGACTTAAGGCAAATGAAAGCATCAGCAACAATTAGATGGTAGATGGTAGATGTCATACCAGATGATTGACGGCAGCCTTAAAAACAGCCTATTTCAGTTTTTTTACAGGACAATTACACACAGTGAGTGAAACATTTCACTGTTTGAAGACAAAGGAATAGGTTTTAAACTGAAAAGACTACTTTCACATGTACAGAGCAAGTCATGACAAGTATTACTTTGTCCAAAGAAGGCATCAAAACCAAAAACAAACCAAGATGTTCCTCACAGCAGCTTTAATGTCAGTGTGATAGTGTTTCCTCTATGCTGGATCAAGACAGAGTAGGACTGGGTTGGATCCTACTGGATGAAACTAAGTTTTATCTTAGTTTGATGTTGAGTCATTGTAAATAAAATAAAAAAACATAAGTGTGGTCTAGAGGTTCTCTTTTTGCAAAGCATCTTAAGATAACAGTTTTGAATTAAGTTATTTACAAAATAGCTCAGATAATAGAAGAAATAAACTACAAAGAATAAAAAAAAAATGTCGCCTAATGATAAATATCCCATCTCTATCCGTTTTTCTAGTGTTCCATCATTTCGCCATAGAAAAATGTCTGACAGCAATTTAAGGCAGCACTGCAAATAGTTGTTAAGTGCTACATCTCACGCATGCTTACAGAGACCTGTCGCTGTGTTGGTTATAGAAGCAGCTGCAAAAAACTCATCAGGATGAAACACACATAAACAGATGTCACTGCAGCACTGAAAAAAAAAAACCTCACAGCTTAGCTTCAAATTTTCACAACTCACAAACTAACATCACCCTCTTCCTGCTAAATGTGCCCAAAAAAAGAAGGTGAGAGATTTTTTTATTCATTCAGTTTTTCAGTCTAACTGTGGTAATAAAAAAATGAGCTACAGTCTGTTTGACTGCTGTTATTTAGTAACCCACATGTTGTGACAGTGCTGTATTTTCTCAGATAAAAGCAGATAATGAACTGTGAACATCACGAATGAACCATGCAGTTTATTGTAAAGTCTAACCTGAAATTGTTTTTTCACTTCAGCTTCCTCATCTTCTCACTTTTCCTTTAAGACAGGCTCTGTCTGGCTCTTTGTCTTCTTCTCTGCTTATGTCTCGGTCGCCCCGTGTCTCTATCCTCATGTTACCTTTTAGGGCGCAGACAGACGGGACTGTTTCTCCATAGCAACAAAATCACGCATTTCATTGGTCTGAACTTAGATAACTTAGTCTGGCCTTATTTCACCTTTTATGTTACTGACTAAAAAAGAGAAAATAAAGAGCATATGGCGCTGCGTCTTTCCAAAGAACACAATCTGTGGTTTGTTTTTGGTCATTATAGTTAATCTGAGGTAAATATAGGTCAAAATTATTTCTCTTTTGCTGATATAAGCCCTGAATGGTATTTGTCTATATGGATCATCTTAAAACTAATCCTACAAATTGCTTGCATTTTAGCATTAGTTTTGTTGTTTTTACACATGTAAAGGCACTAAGCCCATTCTCTGTTTTGTTTTTTTCAGTAGCATGATGCTAATAGCCTCTTTAATTATCTCTGTCTCTACATTATTCACCAGAAGCAGATGGCAGGAAGGAGAATGATCTGAACTCACCCCCTGCAGACAGACAGTTCCCCTCTGTGCTGTCTAATAGACTTGCCCTGCCTTCAGCCTACACACACACACACACACACACATACACACACACACACACACACACACACACACACACACACACACACACACACACACACACACACACACACACACACACACACACTGCTCAGCTGTATGCTGTATGCTGTATTTAGGTATGAGATCATTTACAGTTGACCAATCTCATCCCTCTGGGTACAGACAGAAAGAGCCAATCACAGCTAAGAAAACAAACCTCAAAAACAAGAAGCTCGCACACAAACAGGCCAGAAGACATATGGCTGCTGGACCCAAGTAAATAGAGCTATTAATTCTAAATCCTTTCTATTAATCCTTCTGGTGATCACACTGGTTTGAATTGTCTATAGTGTTTGTAACAGTGGTGTTTAATGCCTAAACTTAAAGCACCACTCTGTAAGTAAGGTCCAGAGAGCTGCAGGCTTTAAACGCACTTCTGCTGAATATTACCATATACTTGTGTGTACCAAAAATAATATAGGATGGCAGCATGTACAATATACTCATGTCTATGATAATGTACATGCATATATAGGTGTAATATTACTTTTTTTGCAACTATTTGATGTATAATAACCCAAAAACAAAATGGCTTAGGCCCTTGTCCTTTTCTGGAAATGATACATATTTACTTATAATGATTATAAGTCCACACTTTTTATGCACTGAAAATATCAGTCATATTATGAGACGAAAAACATGACAAAGGAGCAGACACGAAAAGGACAAGATTTCACTTCTAAATTATCAGCAGCGGGCCTCCTCAGCTCTCAGACACTGACAATATTGTGACAAGACAGGTGATGCAAGAGAGTGATAATCAAGACTCTTATCTAACTTTTCTTGAATGTGTTGCTGGAATCAAATTCAAAATAAGCTTAACATTTTATCACCTTCTGTGATGTTTTGCAAAATGTGAAAATCTCAGTGTGTCTGTGTTTTTGGAAATGGGATCAGATATCTCCTGCACTTTCATAGGACACAATCATTATCCTTTTGTTATATCCAATCAGTTGTCTACAGTCAATGATGAAACTTATTGAGGTAAATACATAGGTTGTATATGGAATGGACCATGTCTGCCTCTTCGCTGGGTGAAGCCACCACAAGAACAGCACCCTCTGGTGACAGGCTGCAGCATAGGTCATAAATCCCGCCTCCTCCAGCAATCCCTAAGGAGCTGTGGACAAATTTTGAAAATTAATTACACAGAATATAAATTTCTCTCCCCCCTGCTTGTGATGTTGGCATGTAGTTACTGTGAGACTGGTTTGTGCTCAAGTCCTCTTTTTTTCTGTGCAGCTCCATTTTTAAAAGTTGTTAGGGGGGTTCATGTTTTCTATGATTGACACTTGATACAGCCTATGGGCGTACAAAGATTGTGTGGCTCACCTGAGGGATATGCTGTTTGAGCCAAGCATCTTCACGGCAACTCTCCCACCAAATGCGTACAATTCTACTACACAAGTGGTGGTTCTGGGAAGTGGAGAAGATCCCGGAAATACCAAGAGCAATTTGGCTTCAAATTTGTTTAATGATGGAGGGCAGAGCCAAGTTGTCCATCGTATATACAGTCTATGGGTAAATATAAGTAAGAAGGCTGAACTAAATCTTACCTATGTGCTACAGACTGCATCACAAGAGCTGCTCCTGTGTATTCAGTCAATCCTCTGCCTGCAGCAGTAACAGCCATGGCAGCAAAAGTAAAATCGGTCAATGTTTGCAGCAGAGTCTGCATGTTGTTGAACACGCCTACATCTTTTTATGCTTGGAGAGCAAGAGTTGTAACATTTCTGTCTGGAGAGCTGGAAAATTGAATGGGCTCAGCGTAGTGAAATTAAATAGATTTCCCACGAGATGCACTGCAGGTTTTCACTCTGACACACACACGCACACAAACACACACATGCAGACTGTGTAAATGGAGCAAGTGTGCGTGTATTATATAGTATTTATAAAGTCGAGGCAGGAGGTTGTTCCCTGGGATTAAGGTTGAAGTAGCAGAATTAAATATTCAGTAAGAGTCCAAAAACATAATGAAGCTGGTAACTACTGAGAGCTGTGTTATGTCTCCTGGATTTCAGTAAAATGCTCTTATTTTGCTTTTACTACTGCTTATGTCATATCAGATTTTTGCATTCCAAAATAAGAGTCCTTGGAGAGATTCCTCTTTACCCACAATGCAGTGGGTCTTCTATAAAGGATGACCAAATCTCAGTGTCATGGAGGTGACAGAAGAAAGCATCACCCCTTGTCCTTCTTCTTCTTCCTTTCCTCTCTTCTTCCCTGCGTAATGGCTAAATTGCCTGTCATGTGAATAAACGAGCAGGGCCACGACAGCGTGACACGCCACCCTGGCATTTGTCTCTGCAGCGATGGAGACGAGATGGGATCTATCTCCCACCCAAAAGGGGAAGAAGAGGCATGTTGATGGTGTCACGCTATCACTCATCTCTCTCGCTCTCTCTCTCTTATCCCTGGTTATATGAGATGTGTGTGTCTGTTTCCAGTCTCAATATGTTCCCCTTATTTCTCTCTCTTTATGTGTCTGAAATATTGGTGAAATGGATTATCCACAAGGGGGGAGCAGGAGGAGAGAAGAGTCTGGGGGGTGATGAGAAGCATATAGGATCAAGAGAAAGGGAGGCAAAATGAAGAGGGGGATGGGAGCGCATCAAATTTACAGTAAGGTCTGCTGGGTTGGTTCACGTGAAGAGATATGATGCTGGAAAATCAGCCGAAGGTTTTAATTAAATATTAGCCTGATCTTATTTAATTTCACATCTACATTCTTCTTTTTCTGCCCAACAACTGTCTCCATTCACATCAGTGTTGATAGTCAAAGACACCATGACCAACAGCAGCTCTAGGACACTGCTGGTGTGAGACTTTCTGGTGTGCAGCCAGCTGACTGAACCCAGGCACGCTGGCTATCGGGGAGGGGAAGCTCCCGTCCTTAACTATTCTCCTCACATTCACCTTGCAGTCCCAATTATTCAAGGCAGCGTGCACGAGCGCTCCCTGCCAGCCAGCCAGCCATCAAGCCCCAGCTGTGAAAAGTGGGTCATGGAATTTAAAGGCACACGCCGCCTCTTGCTGGCACCGCTTTGGCTCGCTGTTCCTCGCAGCACAGCAGCAGAAGCAGAGGCGAAGTGTGTGAGTGTGTGCATGTGCAATCCAGTCTCCCTGCAGTGAAATCCACAAGGCTGTACGGGAATGTGTGTCAGTGAATCAGGAGACCTTCATTATCACATTCTCTGCGGGAATAAAAGCTGTGGCACGTTCACGGTCTCCCTCTCACTCTCTGTCTGTCCCTACTGTAAACTGGCCTATATTCTTCCACATGACTTCCCTTTAGAAATAGCAGTGCATGAGCTTTGATTTGCAGTGGAGTTGACATGTTTCCGTTTACAGATCATACAATTCTAAGCCTTACTGTTTGTAATCTTTCTCAGAGCATTCACTGTAGCCTCTTAAATAACAGTCTTAAATCTGTCTCAAAGATCACTTCACACTTTCTACCTAGCAACAGTGTACAGTAGGCCAGTAGGGTAGTCCATATGGGGCTGGACATGCTGCAGAGAAAGGCTACTCATGCGTACGTTGAGCAATAATGTCATACCCTGATGAGCGCTTTAAAGAACCCGACAGTGCACAGGACTGTCCTACAAAACCACTGCGACTCTGTGCGACATTGAGAGGTAACACACTCGAAATCACAAAACCACATGATAGTACACATGCAAAGGGTCACACATGAGATCTCAGCACATTTGAATAAATGGCTCAAAGCACCAACAGAGACAAAGGTCATCAGGAATACTGTGGCATTTGAGAAAGATGCTTGTCTACTCCTTTTGTCGAGAAATAAATCTATGATTTAACACCACTGTAGTTTAAAATGAGGACTCAGACAGAGAAGACAGGGACTACAACTTCTTGTTGTAAGCAAAAATAGAATAAATTGTAAAAAGTGACCCATCATAGTTGAGGTTCAACACAGAGCAGAAGCTTGTTTTTTGTTTTTCTTCTATGATACTACCAGTGATCAGTAAATACAAGTGAGGACTTGGCTAGACCAACACCACCCTCAAGCCTGCACCTTTTAATATTGTTAGCCTAGCTTGGCAGAAAGACAAAAAAGTTGTTTTGTTTTGTATTTTGGTTAAAATAATGCTATAATCTTTTATTCTTAGACTTGTTTTAGAACAGAAATAAACTGGGGGATTGATACCACTCCCAGATCTCTTCCTTTAAATATTTTGTGCCTAGCTTAGTTTATAAAACTTAAAAATGATTAACAACTTCCACAAAATTTTCAATGCTATCAACTTTAATAGTGACCATTTGTCAAATTTACAATTGGGGATTAACGGTGCATTCCAGTTCACTGAAGTCGGGATTTCCGACTCGGAAAGTCGGACGATCCACCAAACCCCCAAGTTGACATTTAAAGATGGCGGCGTCGGTTGTAAACAGTAAGTAGAAGTTCCTGTAATAATCCTTTTATTAACCCTATTACAATTTATTGTCACAATAAGTGATGTAAATATGCAATAGTATTGCTAGATGTATATATATGGAAATGCTCTAATAGTGTAATTTACATTTTTCATGTGTATATGTGAAATACAAAGTAGGCACGCTAACAACAGCTAACCGTAGCCTGGTAGCTTCAGCGGTTTTTTGGTCGTTGGCTACTTTTTTAACTCGGGATACCTCCGGTGTGATATCATTCCCAGCTTCGACTTCCAAGGTAAATGGAATGCACCATAATTCCTATCTCACATCTGCTCATTTACTTTTGTTTGACCCAAAAAGAGATAAGCAAATTAGCATGTTTCTTCTTTTTTTGTTTATCTTTATACAGAAGAAAATATGGGCCACAAATCAAGTCAGAATTTCTTGGATAAAGTAAAATTTAATAAATAAAATCAGTATTACCGGTTTTAAGTAAGAACTCTGGGTTTAAAGTTAAAACTTAAGAGTTAAGTAAAATTCTCAGTTTAAAGTCAGAATTAATCAAAACTGTGACTTCATACTCAGAATTTTACGAAATGAAATAGGTGTATAAAAGCAAACACTTCAGCATGCATGTGTTGGAGCATTGAACCATATAGCCCAAATATATAGATTGAAAAATAAGCTGAAGACACATACCCCTTATCAGACTTTAGAAATACTCATGAATGACTTCTGTTTAAACAGTACAGAGTCCTTCTGCATTTTTATTATCAGCAAAAACAAACCACACACCACATTACATTTTAAAAACAAGAACGCTTATTTGTGGATGTACAGAAAAACAAAACTGCAGCTGAAAAACAGAATATTTAAGTCTTAATAATATTTGTAATAATAATAATAATAAAAGGTATAAAAAGGAAAGTGTTTTATTTTGTGAAATAAAAACTGTTGGGCCAACAAAATGTTCCCCTCTACATGCAACTTTTAAAAATACATGCAAACATAAAGCTTTCTAGTATGGACACTTCCAAAATACTCTCCACATGAAATCCCATAAATTAAAAAATATCAGCCTATTGCCCTGAACTGTTTCTTAACAGAGAAAATATTATGGCGTACCGTTACACGAATTATGGATGCATCTATAATGACTTCCTTTTTTAAAAAATCCTTCTCTCCTAGCTGAATGCAGTGACACCCATTCAAACTGAGGGAAGGAAATAAAAAAAGGACGACATTGTAGACTGTGTGCACCCCATCTATAAAGACATATACATCCTTCAGACGCATTTCTCTGGCATCACTCGACAGTTAACATGTTTCATACAACCAAAACCTGGGAAGAACATCAAAAACAGCACCATTTTTAAAATTTTCCTGGATTTGCTCCAACGTGACTGTCACGTTGTTTCAACACAAAAAGTTCTACAAAGTCAGACATGGTAGCTAGGTCAAAAAGGTAATTTTTTGCTTGATTATAATTTATAATATCTCTACTCTTTATCTGTGTTTTTTCTCTGTCGTAAGCATGCAAGTCGGGTGCTTTGCAAGTGTTATGTTAAATCAAACATTGCCCTGCTTTTGTCTTTGGCAGCTGAGGGTTTCTATCACATGGCAGGTTTAGGACTGCTGAATTGAAACTGGGCCCAACCCTGAAACAAGAGTCATGATTGTACCAGAGCTTACGGGTTCTTTTTGAGTGTGTTGGTGCACAGAAGGTCATTAACAACAATAAATAACTTAATCCGCCACTTAAACCTCCTGGGGTTACACAATTTATAATCTGCAACCTGGAAAAGTCTTTAACATTTTTTAAATTCTGTTTCACAAACATTTTCTGTGGAAATGCTGTGTCTCACTCATGCCTCCATGACCCATGACGTTAACGGATGTAATACTCCCAGTTTTGGCACACCCCCTCTACACAGGACTTGACAGATACTCGTGTGAGAGTTTCAAGTTGTCACCAGGTCTTGACTTGATTATATTTGCCATTAGGTTGTCAGTGGTTAAGGTTCGGTGCTGAGAGTAAGGTGATCTGATCCTGAATGTCCTTGAAGGCAACATCAACCACTAAAAGAGAGGCAAGTTAGCAGAGTTATGTGAACCAGAGTGTGGGAAAAATACAAAGTTTGGACTTTGTGCTTCAACCTAAATTACCGGTTTACAGATATGTTTTCAGGGGAGGAGGAGCTATGGAAAACACTACAGACAACGTGGTAAATGAAAGGCTGCCAATCATTCAGGTTTTGTAGTCTCATGTAGAGAACTGCAACACCCATCATGCCTTAATATGATGAAAAGTGTACCAGAACAGTGGGTCTAAGCTAAACCCTTCTACTCTCATAGTCCTGTTTGCTCAAACGTCCCCACTATTCCCAGAGTTAACACGTCAAAAAAGGACACGATTGATGTTTTAACGCCTTGTGCTTAAAATAAAACTACAGAGCTCCCTTACGTTTGAAAGCAGTGAGAGGATGAGGAGGGTTGACTTTGAAGTAGCACAAAAACAGCTGAAGACCACACTTCAATCACATGAACAGTAAATGGCAACAAACAGTACAGTTTGTAAAAAGAACAGCAAAATACTTCAGTAAAAAAAAGAGAGAGAAACCATGAAGCGCTGTGTTTACGGAGTGCTACAGCTAATTTCACACCTACTGCAGTACAAACATGTTTTGACCACCTCCCTTTTTGAGATTTGTTTGAGTTGAAGTCTGTATGGCGGCTGCGGTCACAGCGTTGACTTGTAACATGGCTCTGAAATGTGGCATTAGGTGGTGTTAAAGCACAGTTGCAGTTCTGTCTTGCACGTCCCAGGGCTTGACTTTTTTATTGTGGCTGTTCGGCTTTGAACCATGTCGGCTCCATTTTGCTTAAGTACCTTTCAACAGTCAAATATTTTTATAATACACCTTGTTATTCTATGTGATTGTGAAATGGATGAATAGTGCTAAATGCATGGAGTTCATGGTGCATGTCTGCAGGTTGTGGAATAGTAACTAATGCTGTAATGTTTAGATAAGTTATTCTTCATGATGAGAGTCCATGTTGAGTAGGTTATGTAGGTGGAGCTGAGATGACATAGTGATTGATTGATGGTTGACATTACAGCCATTATAGGCCCTTCTTTGAAGGTGCACTGAGTTTCCTCATTCCCCTTATCCTGCCCAGCAACTCACGGACAAAGTCCTGTAACAAAGAGGAAAAAATGGGTTAGATAAACAGTTTCAAACACACCTTCAAAAGCACAACACCTCCAGGGGAAAATGTGTTTTGTTTTGGGCATTTCAAAGAAATCAAATGTTGTTATTCAACACTACTGGTGATGATAAGGGACTAATATTTCAATCTTGTCTCCAGACTAGCTCTAAATACTGTTTCATTGTGCAAAAGAGACCTTTGGAAGCCAAAAGAGCTGGCTTTTGCTGAACCAGATGATTTGCCAGAACAAAGAGCCTGAATTCCCATCACAAAGATGTACACTTCCATTGAAGAAGGATCCAAACTTGGTTCTTACTTGGGAAGATGGATCACAGACGACTTGAGCATGATCTGATCATTGGATCTTTCTGGATAAAATGTGTGAATTAAACCTGAATCATGGGGACCTATTCTTTTACAGCAGGATGGGAAATTGTCAGACTTTAAACAGATTTTAATGTTAATCTTTATGTTAACCCTAATTGAGTCTTAACAGAACGTACAAATTAGCTGTCAACAAAGCATTGTTAACACTTGATGGAAGTTTTGATAAGCTGAACCCACCTCAGGTTGAACTGCACTTTGAAAAAGAAACTCGAAAATAATATTTTCATGTTTTAAAGATTGACTGCTAAGACACTGACATAGTATCTTAAAAGCTCCCTATATGTGTGTAATGTGGCGCTTTGAAGCCAAACCATGATGTTTATAGTGGGACTAAATAGAGATTCCTTGGTTTGTGCAGCTTGCCTCCAGCTTTTTTATGAAGCTTTTAATGAAGGAAATAATTTGTGAGTGTAAAGGAGATGGCATTTTCTTGTCACTGGGGACATAAACTCTCAATATGTGCTGAATCAATAAAAGAAACAAAGATTTACATAAACACTTTGAGAAAACAAATGTGGAACTCTAATAAACCCAGTTAATGTGGGAGTAGTCTTTCAACAGCAGTGAGTGGATGGAGTATTATTGAATAGCTAACTCAGTAAGGAAGAAGGGTGCGGTGAAATCACCCACATGAGCTTTAAAAAGAGATCACACAGAGGTCCTTGATTGCAGTGGAGGATATTCTGAATTATAATCCCCCTCATTGTAACAGGGGTGACACTGCTCGTGACCTAATTACCAATGACACCCCCTCCTCCATCTCTCTCTAACTCTCCTCCTTTCTTTTCTCTCCACTCTTTAATGTCTTCCTCCCTCTAGTTCTCTTTTCACATATCCCTCTGCATCCCTCTCCTCATGTCTCATCCTCCCCTCCCTTCACTGCCCGTTATTTCCCAAGTGTACCTTTATTTCTGAGAGTGATCTCATTCTTTCTTTCATCGTTCCTGCCTTTCTCACAATCACCTTTTCTCTCCATCCCTTCTGTCTTTCACTGTATCCCCAGCTGATGCGGTCTTTGTGGGATTGTGTTCAAAATGGCATCTGTGCTGCTCCATTCTCAGGGGATTACAAAGCGCTCGTGTGTGTGGATGAGTGTGTGTGTGTATGAGGGTAGGTGTCACACGTATCAGCGGCTGTCAACCTGGCTGGACTCTATGGTGGCTTTGGATACCAGTGTGACCTTGTAGTGGTTTCACAGACTAACCTAATGCCACACACACACACACGCACGCACACACACACACACACACACACACACACACACACACACACACACACACACACACACACACACACACACACATACGGACACAGAGATGACAGATGGGGAGTCCAGGCTGGGCGAGATCACCGTATGTAGAGCTAATGTGATTGGTCTGTTGTACTTTTAATCACCAAAATAGCTTAACTCTACCTTACCCGAACCCGCATACCCAACAGCCTTCACACACACACACATGCACAATCACACACGCACAAACACCCACTCACATCCACATGCTAACCATTGACAAATCCTTTAACAGGTAAACAACTTGAGCACGGCTGTAAATATGGTTCTTTTGCAAGCGTTGTGCTAACACCTGAATGTATTGAGGTCAAAGTTACATTTGAAAAAGAAAATGAAGGCGTCTGTGAGTGTGTGTGTGTGTTACCAGACTTTCATTAAACACACACACACCACACACACACACACACACACACACACACACACACACACACACACACACACACACACACACACACATCTAGGACACTGGAATGTACAGCAGTCTGCACTGACAGATCGAACAGCACATATGTGGAAGTCAATAACTATGTCTGTCTACACATGTCACTCACTTGCTAATTGATATTGAGTGTTTGATTGTATGTAGATGACAGACAGACACACATGCTCACCTCTGTTGGTTTGTAGCAGTCTGTTAGTGATTCCTGTGGGGAAAAAAAGAAACAATGGCTCAACTGGTTTGAAGGCTTACATGGCTCAAAAACATACAGTATATACTCTAAACAGGACTAGTTTATAAAAATAAAGCATGAAATATTCAGTTAGGCATCTTCCAGCTGGATCTGTGGTTTTTGGATGTAAACAACAATACAACACATGTTTCTCCTGCTGCTGCATACTGATCTGCTGCTTTGGTCTGAAGTCTTCGAAAAGACAAAAATAAACCAAAGTAAAAAGTGAGAAACTGACAGCGGGGACAATAATCTGCTTTTTTCTAGCTCTTGGCAGATTTGGAGGGACAGGGTGGTGAGCTGAAAGTGGGGAAAGTCATGCAGCAAAGGGGTCAAACAAGCAACCAGCAGGATGTGGACTATGGCCTCTGTACATTGGGTATAATAATAATAATAATAATACTTTTTTTTTTAAAAGCACCTTTCTGAGCACCCAAGGACGCTGTACAGGGCATAAAAACACAGCTAGAAACATAATTAAAATAAATAAAAACACCTAAATGTATGCACCTAAATGTCGATGCCAACTTAAGGGCCCTGATAACACAACATAAGAGGACACACATTTATGAGCTGGAGTTTACAGGGAAAGAAAAGACTCAATGAACCAAAGGAAAAAGAGGAAATACTGCTTTGCTTACTCCGGGGCAACAAAGATCTTAAAGGGATATTTTGGCGTGAATTTAAGTCATGGTCAAACACACCATAACACCAAGTTAGACACCCCCTCAAGAGATAAATAATGCCGACTGCTTCCGTCTCTAGTAATATTAACTTCATTGATGACCACACAATAGCAATACACAGCAGTCTATGTCTCCATACCTCAACCAAAAAGCCACTCTATGGCCACAAATAATGCTCAGAACAGCACCTAACTTCATCAACAGTACATATAGGGTCCCAGCCATAGTACTAGTCACCAAACATCTTGTTAGCTTTGCCCGGTTTCTTTAGCAAAGAGACCTGATTGCATTTCCATGAAGAAATAATCATAAATGTTCTTCCTTAAGATGCGAGACTGCTCTGCACTAGGTGATCGACTCATCAGGGCTCCCCCACAAACAAGCGGCTGCTGGAGGAGAGTGGGTGAGTTGTGTTTGGTCTTTTTGTCAAAGAAACGTGGCAAAGCTAAAAAGATGTTTGACGCCAGAATATCTCTTTAAGTCACCTGGTGGTGCAGGTGTGTTAACTGTAGGCCCGTTCCCACAAACCAAGACAGGAGGATACCTGTGGCTCACAAACAGCTGCAGTCTGCATCCCTCACTGACCAGAGTTCCCGCTGTCCTAAACCCTGTGTTTAACCCATTTTCTTTCACTCTCAGAGGTCAAAGCTCCTGTAGCGAACTTTTCAGTTTGTCAATTTTAGCACCCATGTGGACAAAGCAGTCATAGCCTATCTTCGCCTCTACATGGTTAAGTAACGTGAATAAACAAAAAAATCTCATCCCAAATAGTGAGTGAGCTGCAGGCAGAGAAACACATGTGTGTTGCATCCATGAATTGTGCTGGAAATTAGTTGTTTTCTGGGGACAAAGTCGGGCCCTGAAACATCCTTAAAAAGAATGAAGGAAGTTCAATAAGTTGACTATGCATAAATGTGATAAAAACTGACCCCATCCACAATGGTTAATAACCCCATGTCAATCCTGCTTCTCATTATTTAACATAGCTGATTACCTGCCCTTGTGCTTTAAACAATAGTGTCTTCATATTCACCAACATCAAGAAACAAACACAAACCATGCAGAGATGTGTTTACCTGCAGTTTACTGGCTCTCTCGTCATCACTGTTGACCTCCAGCAGGTCGTCTATGTCTATCTCTACTTCTGGCATCTCTTCCTCCTGAAAAGCAAAGAAAAAGGAAAAGATTTGGTCAGTGATCTGCCAGAAAAGAGGCAGCAAATATATATAACAGCATACAAACCAGGGAAAGAAAAGGAGGTAGACAGGAAATTAAATTGGAATACAGGAGAGTAGTGTTGTACCGATGATGGAAAAATAATGTTTCTACATCCTGTTCCTTTTCCTCTGATAGCATCCTCTCAACAAAACCACCCCAAACTACTTTCTTTTGCTTTTATGTCCTTCATTTTACCCTCAGCACAAATCCAAGCCTGTATTCAAAACACGCTTTCACATCCCCGCACTAAACAGCCTGAACATGCTGTTTATTTGCATATTAGAAACAGACATCATATGGAAATGTCATTGTGCTTTGCAGCGCTGCCAGGGCCGGGCTGTTTAGTGGTTCGATGGTTAAAGGCTGTATTCTGCTCGCTACCACTTCAAAGGTCCTGTTTTCCCCTGCTTCACTTTATTTCACCACGAGGCATGAAGAAGGGAGGTTCAACCTTTCCATCCCAGCTACCACATGATGTCAATTCCACACTCGTGTTTCAGGGTATTCAAGCCAAAGGAGCTCTACAAGTGCAGCTTCTTCATCCAAGTGGTAACCCTCACCAGCAGCTGGACTGTCCACAAAGATCATACTGCCTCTTTTACAGTAAATGGACTCAAAAGTTACGATACAAACACCATTAAAAGGCCTGCAGTGCTGCCTTAAATATGGAAATAAATATCAGCAAGTGTGCTTGTTGACCTACAAATCATGTTCCTTACCAAAACCTTACCAGTATTCCCTCAAGTAAATTATCAATTTTCTGGTAAATCAATCACTGCTTCTTCTTTGCCTTTACTTTTCATTGTGTTGCAACCAGCATAAAGGACCCCAGCTATGAAGTCATGGTATTTCACTTATCTTTGGCACAAATTTCAGCACAATATCAATATTGAGCATTTTAATAAAGGTGGTCACGTCAACACCAGCGTGTCGTGACAGCCCCATTACAATCTTTAACCAATGCCAATTTTAATTGTTGAATAGAGAGCAGTATATTATCTTGTATGTAGAAAATCAGTCAGTAAGGCCATGGAGGCTGGGGTTGCAGAAGAGCTCAAATCAGTGGTCAGTTATTAAGTGGTTTGGCTTAGTTATAAGAGCTTCCTGCTCTTGCACATGTGAATGTAAATGCCAAACCTGCAGAGAGGACCGCACACTTTCCCTGACTTTTCATAAGCAAACATGTTAAGTCAAGGCAGGCAGAGCAGCAGCAAAGACCTTCCTGGCACAAAACAGCAGGCATCAGTGAGAAAACTACATAACTCTGGTAAATTTAGGCATGTCATAAAAAGGAGGAGCTGACGTCAAGGCAAGATGCAGCATCTTCAGCTGAATCGCAGTGTAATGGTCTCTAGACTAACTTTTATCTCCCATCTTTGTTATTGTGCTGCAATGGACAAAAATATCCAAGCTCTATTTTAATAATGTTTGCAGATTTGTTTAATCCCTCTGAAAATCAACACTTAACACCCAGCTATTTTCAGCATCCACTCACTTTAGCTCATTGTTTTGATAATTTGGTTAAATCATAATGACTCTCACTAAGACTTGACCCCATTTAAAGCCATGCTAAGCTGTTTTCCAGCAAATTAATTCACACAAGCTGGCTGTACACGAACTTACAAAACCAGAGAGCCAAAGTAAATGTTGTCAGAGTTAAGTTGCTGTGTGCTTTCAGTGGATGGATTCTCGCACTGCTTTGTTGCTTTGGTGAGCAAACAAAGCAACAAAGCAGTATGCTGTGAGGAGACACAAAGGCTACAGTCAGGCTAAGAGGTTAAAGCACACAAGCTCATAAAGTTATGACCAAAAACTCAAATCTAGAGCTGCAATTCCAGGTTATACAAACAATGACTGCTTGTCACTTTGACTCAAAACGCTAAAACATCAACATTATTTGCTGTTTTTTTAATGTTTTAAGCACTTTTTTCTGTAACTGTTGAATATCTGATGCTTTGTTTGTTATGCTTTGCGTGTGATTGGTGTTGAAGTGCTTGAGTCAAGGGCTTTAAATCAGTGACGGAGAACTAGCCACCCAGATTTGGACTCAGTAAATTCACATGCACAGTTACGTGAAGCTACAGTAGAGTTACATGAGTTAACAGCAAAAGTGAAATTATTGACAGAAGCATGTCCGCTTCAGACACAGTAGGTGGCAACATGCCCCCTTTTGGTTCTTTACTACCACGTCATCTTCTGGTTGACCTGTTTCATATAAAACGATGAGCAAAACCCATCAACATGTGGTTAATTAATGCTTTAAATGATACAAACACCATTACCCTTAAAACTCAGGACCTTTTGTTTGAATGACACAACAATTTAATCTTTTTTTTTACATACCTTATCTATAAAGGCTTCTTTTACTGCTTCCAGCAACACATTTATGCTATGTCAGGAAACAGCATTGTAAGTTACTCAGACTGTCGATAATGTTATTGGTGTATAACTGTGGTTAGTATGGGTTGCCTGCATTTTTGAGATTATTAGACACCTGTAGAGATCCCGCCTCAGCAGAAATGATGAATGCTTCCCCTATCTGTACAAAACGTGCCACAGTTACTTCACTAATAATCTAAATCTCCACACATGCCAACAGGATCAATTAGTATGTAATGTTTTCGTAACATCTAAAACACCTCTGACAAGTGTTAGGAGATAAGCAGTAGTTTCCTTGTCTTAGATTCGTCTCTGGCCGCTCAAACTCAGTACAAACTTGGACAACAGGGACTCGGTTTGGTGACACAGCTTCAACACTGATGTGTGTTTTCATTTCTCTCAGAACCCTTTGGTATCATTTTGCCAGAAGCTTACACTTGTTTTCAGACAAAGAAACATGGAGGATGGGAGGTTGATTCGATTTTAGCTCTCAGCGGGAATGCTCAGTCACTGATTTCATTTATGCGTTGGTGGGTTGATGTGCACCAAATCAAATTAGCTCAAAGTTACAGCTTGAAATTTGAATACTAAATGGGGAACAGGAGGTTAGTTTTGTACATCAGAGTTTTTTATGCTTGACAGTGTTACTGCAGGGGAAGTTTTTCATTTCAGGATGAATATGAAATAGAAATCTACGTTTTTCAGTGTGACCGACCTTCAAAACCATTGTTTGCACGGTTAAGGATTTAACTTGACATCTGTGACACTCTCACCTGGCTAGCACATAACTCATTTGCACTTGTTCACACACACAAGTCTAACCCACAGTCATCCTTATTCCTGAGCCGCTAAGAGGCATTTACACAACCAGCATTTTAAGCACCTCAGTCTCTCCACAGACGAGCATCCCCTCTCACCTCTCTCTCTGAAATCTCTCTCTGCTTCTTAGTGAAGGGGTCTCGCTCTGAAATCCCCCCTCATTAGAGGAAACAGAAAAAGAGGAGAGAAACGAGGGAATGTGGTGGAACATATCAAAGCCTGTCATCTATTAGTTTAGAAGTGTGTGCACTGTGGCACCAAAGGACTGAGGTTGTATGCAAATGAAAAACATCAGAGCGGAGACGAGTTATTTCAATCTGAGGAGGAGAGAAAGGCTAGGAGGGATGAGAGGAAATAATAAATATGCTGCTGCAATTTTAAATTCTGGTGTTGTGTTTTCGTGCTTTCATTTCAGTGTGATTCTTTATAAAGTCATGAAACTCTGACTTTGACATCTTTGAGACCAGATGAGCTATTATGCCAGACAACTGCAATTTTATAAGAAAACCATGTTAGCTTAATAGAAATAATAATTATCGTTGCCTACAGTGCCTAGTCAATCAAATCAATCAGTTAACTAATAGATAGTTGATGGCAAACAAACATTGATTATACATGTGCAAGATAAAATCAGCAGAAATTGGAGGTTACTGTCAGGTGCTTTGTTCTTCAAGTTTACTTTACAGAATTACAAAATTATCATTCATGCGTATGAAAAGACTTTAAGGTTTTATGTTTAGGCATGAGAGACTTTAAGGCTCAAGTTGGATGTTGTTGCTTGAGTAGGGGGATGGGAATCAAAAACCAGTTCCAGATCGGGACTGGCTCCCAATATTTCATTTGCCTTTGTGCTCAACGCTTTCCTTTTAGATACCTTCCACTTAGTTTTACATGCCTTGCAAAATACTGACGTGGAAAGGAAGAAATTACAGCAACAAGAAACCTGGAGCGACTCAAATCATGACTAATATTGTTGTGCTTTTAACGTCAGCTTTTGAAATAGAGGATTTAAGGACAGCTGCAATCTTTATAATGTAAGGCCCAATCAGAGGCCAGGCCAGTCAGTGAGGGTAATAAAACTTGTAATAAAATCTATGTTTTTGACACAGAAAACATGCACAGGCCTTTTTTTTCACACAAGAAATCCACAGGAATTGATAAGCAGAATTTATTGATTCAGACCCTAATCCTGCAGTACATGTTAAAAAGCACCAATCATTAAGCTAGCTTTTGAGTTAAACTAAGAAAGGTCAAGCTACAACACAAGTCCCATAATGCTGACAGACACCGACCGGACAGATGACACTCATGAAAGGTCCACAGCAGAAACTCGAGGGTGATCGTATTCCCTTTTTCGAAAGGCGGTCACTCAGTCTGAATGTTGTGTGTGTGTTCAAGTATGTGTGTGTTTGACTCTCCCCTTGTCAGCAAGCAGTCCTTCACCCTCTGTCACTGTGATTGGTGATGACTGGGGCAAACATGGCCTGTGTGTGAAGTATGACTGCTGGGGATGTGCAAGTCCTCTCTCACACATGCACACGCACAGAGAAACCATTTTTTACCACCATCAATCATATCTCCTGCAAAGAAACACTCACTGCATGTCTCTGACTCTCTGTTGAGCTTGTTAGAAAGTACCTGAGATTCTTAAATGTCCCATATACTATGACAGGAATGGAACCACATCCACTCATGCACTTAACATGCACGTAAACACTAAATGTGTTGTTGTCCAGCTGGTGATTGAGAGGCTAAAATAGTCAAGGTCACACCCAGTTGGGGAAAATAACCTTCTATCTTGCCAGCAGTGGAAGGGTGACAAAATGACAGGGAGCAGCGCCAAGAGACTAAAATGGACATGCACACAAGAACATATTTAAAATAATGCCAAAGCATGGTCAGATTTAACCCTGATATTTTATCCCAGTGGGCAGTAACGGTGACAGTGAAAATTTGAACAACTCTTACAAACCTCATCTTGAAGTACATATTTTAGGGTAGGTGTCACAAGTATTCCCAACGAGGGATTTTATTGTCATCATTTTTTTAGGATTCAATCCCGAGCAGCAGAAAAAGCACAATCATAAACTAGATGGTAACAAACCTGACAGCAAAGAAGAACGTAAAAGAACCAGATGACAGAGGCTGTCAGCTGTGAACGAATTCTTCTCATGTCTTAGAATTTTTGGAAAATGCACATGTCAGGTTTCAGTGCAGTTTTAAGTCATTATCCCTCAAGACAAAAATAAGATGAAGTTTACAGGTTGGAAAAGAGACAACCAGATCCTAAAATAAACAAAAATATAAGAAGCATGCAGGGAAATCATGTGCACCATTTGAAACTGTCATCAGCTCTGGCATATTTTTCGTTTTATGGTGTTAGTGCAAAAACTGACAGCACAAGTGTGTAGTTTTGGGCTGTTTTAGTGTGTGAATGAAAGAACTGAAGAAAGGCAGGATTTTGGGGGCAGAGTTGTATGTAAGATGTAGTGATACAAGCAAGGAAACAGATAGTAAGGATTTTATGTGCTGCAGAGAGTATTTTTTAGAGAACTCACAAGGAGCAGAGTGTTTGTCGTAATGAACGCAACTTTTAGTAGAGCCAGTGACTAAAAGAGGGATTGATAGAGAGGGAGAGAGAGAGGGATGTCTGCTGAATGAGGAGAAAGTGTGTGCATGAGTGTCAGACTTGTTTTCACTGAAAGCTGAGCAGCCGGCAGCGTTTTTAGTCTGAGGTGAATCTCAACTAACGCAAGCAGCCTAACCCTGTGATTCACCACGGTCTATTCACCTCCGTTCAGACACTATTCAAACACTCGTCATGAACAATAAGTCAACTTTTCCATCTGACAGGAAATCACTTTACTCAGCCAAGTGATTCACAACTAATACTATTTTTAGCCTAATGTACCAACTAGAAGTACAGGTTTATTGAACAACAACTAAGACATCACGAAGAGATAATTATTCAAGGGCTTTCACTGAGGTTGATCATGGAAACATAATTATGTTATGTAAGTTTTATATTTAAAAAGATCTTTTGTAAGTGTTCAATGCAAATAATATTTAAGGAGTGATTAGATAATGACTGGTTTGCTCATAGCTAACATGTGCTTAAAGGGCTGTTGCGACATAGAGACACATGGCTCCAGCTAATAGCATTGTTGGGCTTATTTTAGTTAAATGGAGGTACATGTAAATGTAATCATACTTCTTTTTCTTTTTTTTTTTTTGTTTTTAAGGAAACTAGGATTGAAATGTTGTGAATTAAAAAGTAAAATAAAAATGAGAGACTTGTAACCTGTAATGCTAGCCTCTCAGAACATATATGCTATATGTCTCAAAAGTGCCTGTAGAGACACCGCTTCCTTCTTTGATTAACACAGATGCCTGGGGTGATTCAAGTTGCAACAGATCACAGTGTAACACAACTTATGTCAGATTAAAGCAGACTCTGGAGGTTATGGAAAGTTAAATGAATCATATATGAAAAATGAATCACACTTGTCAATAGTGCTGTGACTCATAGTATCATACACATCTTTATAGTATCGAATAACTATCATAAATGAAATTCATAGAATTATCTATGTTTGGATATTAATCAGCATGAAAATGACTCAATGTAGAAACTAAAACAATATTTGTGATTTTTTTTTTATTTTCAAGTCTGATCTATGTCCCATCTGTTTACATGGAGAGATAGGCTTTTGACAAACAGTCACCAAGAAGGGCTCTGCATGTTTTGACTTCACTTTTAAGGAGCCGTTCTGTCACCTGTCTCTTTTTACAGTCCGTAAGTTAATACTGTCATACTAGTTTACACAGCTGGCAGTAACATGCTACAACATGGCTATTTTCTACTGATTTTGAACCTTGCAGTAACTAGGGGTTTTGCATTTTATGGCTGTTTCTTTAACTATTGAGGTTTATAATATAAAGTCAAATATATGCACAAAGCACATTTAGGGTCTGTGTCCACCAACAGCATTTTTTTTTTTGCCCTGACAAAGCCTATTTTCTGTTAAAAACCAACTAAGTTCAGTATTTATGTATTCTAAATATGCAGAAATGCCTCCAGCATCAGATGATATATGTTACTGTGCTAACGTTGTTAATGAACTACCCTATACTCATCAATGTCACTTCCTCTACACAAACCAATCGAAACGAAGAAGGGGTGGGACTCCTGATATCAACATTGTCAGTGGCAATCATGGGAGCCTGTACAGAAGAGATGCAACACACGTTTTGTCTAGTTAAAAAATTTCAGACCCTGAGCTGATGCTAATAATGACAATGAACAAAATAATAAAGCCCATAAGTAACCATCTCAACATATGATTGATGATGATGATTTATCTGTGATTCATAACTCAGTCACACAATACATTTTGGCAGGCCTCTACAGCTGACGACGTCCAGCTAGCAGGCCGTGGCTAAAAAAGCGATCCCAATTCCTAACTAAAAAAACGTAATTACATTTGTAATTACAATTTGAGCATACAAAAATTGAAATCATTTTACATATAAAGGAGTTCCTCGATACCATTTACACACATATTAGCATTACATTCGTTGATAATATATTTTACATCGGGGAGTGTGGGAGCAAACCGTGGCTAAAAAATCGATCCCAATTCCTGACTATAAAAACGTAATCACATTTGGGATATACATTTTTACATATAAAGGGGTCCCCTCGATATCAATAACACACGTATTGGCATTAAACTTGTTGATATTTTATCATTTAACCTCGGTGAGTGCTTGCCTTGTGCCCATAGAAGCGAACGGCGTCCGACGTGACAGGCGGTCATGTTGGAACTATTAAGAGTTCCATAACCCGGAAGTGGGGTCCGCCGGGCTGTGCAGCGTATGTCTATGGGAGTGTCGCCACTCTGTTTTAATCCACTGCTCTGATCTTGGTTAAAAGATGGATATGATATAAAACAAAGACACAGGACCATATTAAAAAAAAGACAAAGATGGTTCAATAAAAACATGATTCAAAGGCCAAGTTCTCAAGAGTCGAAAGCCAAGGAGTAAAAGTGCGTTTTCAAGTCAGTGTGGGGGACAGTTGGTTTTGATAAAAGCATGCATAACCTCTTCAAAATCACTAAAAGTTAAAAAGACCTGATCTTGGTTAAAACATGGATATGATAAAAACTGGCTTTTACGACTGTATTCATCTGTAGATCCATTTCAAGATCCCACTGAGTATTCAGTGTTGATTTATATCCCATATGGTCTAGCGGTTAGGATTCCTGGTTTTCACCCAGGTGGCCCGGGTTCAACTCCCGATATGGGAGCTACACATTTGGAATCACGTCTTGTGGGACGGATAAAGGGACATCTTATCTTAAATTGCCCTGGAATTTGTCTTTGTTTTAACTTGATCTGTGCCAATGTAAGCTAGCGGTTGCTACCATAGTTTCATGTGCTTATCTGGTACTGGCCCCAACTCAGTACATGCTATCATGACAGAAGCCATCTCAACACTAGTGTCTAGTCCTCTGCCTCTTCAAACTTGGAGCTAATTGTTTCAGCAAATTGTCCAATGGACATCCAAAAATAGGCTCTGAAGCGACCGTGGTACAGTTTCAGCTCCTGAACCAAACAGTGAAACTCACTAAGCTCTTTTCTTTTTTGTAGTATTGGATGCACCCATGTGCTACAATTCTTTTTCTTTTGAGAAAGCAAAAGGAGTACCAATTCGCCATCACTTAAAGTTGAAGTAGACTCCATTTTTTTTTTCTCACTTCCACACAGGATGCTGTAGAATGGTAAGTAAGGTCCCGCCCTCCTTCGCCTCTGATTGGCTATAAGTGCTGACCATTTGGCTTGAGCATGTGCTGACGTTTCCAGTTTTTCTAGCCAATCAGAGGCGAAGGGGGCGGGACTTTCCCCAAGAAAAGTCTTCCCCAGGATGCGTCTTTTTTCCCCCCGGAAAGTCGCAAAATCTCATCAGGCTTGATGTGTACAGTCAGGCGCGTCATACTTTCCCTCTGAATATTTTGTAATTTCGTGTTCTATATTCGCATCAGCCCCACTAAAGGACCTTTAGTTTTGACCATACACCTGTTTAAGCAGGGCATCAGTCTTGTAACGTGAAATGCTGTTCCAAATAGTCCTCCTTCAGCAAGCCACTCTTGTTGCTTAGCAACAGGTCACATGCCCACTTGATCCATCAACACGGAATGTTTTGATTTGAAAGATCAGAGTAAATCACGGTGACATCATGGAATGACATCACGGTGTGTCTGTTGATGTGTGTAAGGGTTAAATGCAGCCCAGATCATCTCAGATTTCATTTCTGGTAGCGTACAACTGTGCACATTCAGAGCTAATGTCTGGTAACATGCAACAGAACATGCAAGCATTTCAACTTAACATGGTTTCAAGGCCAATTCAGCCAGCCTGGGACAGCACTGGCATGACCATGCAGGCAGTGAGAGGTGTCCGTTACAATTTCAGCTGGGAAGAAAAAGCAGCCTTGCTCCACCAAAATGAAGCATTGAGAACTCAGCTTCAGCTGGCCGAGCGGCACATCTCTTGGCAGGAGCAAACGATCAACCAGCTCTCTGGCCAACTTGAGTCCGAGGTGAATGAAAACCATAAACTTCGAGATCAGGTGGAGTACTTGACTGGAGAACTCAACAATGCCTACTCCGACACAACATATCACCTCGATTTGTTAAAACGAGAGAGGGCAAAGTATGTAGAGGAGCAGGCACATAGGATACAACTCCAGGATCAAATTGACGATTTGAAGGATCAACTGGCTCAACAGCGTATATCTTTAGAACTTGCAGCAGAATACCGTGCGTTCCTTCGACTGACAGCAAAGCAGGAATCTAAGGAGTATAAGGATTTGCTCAGGGGTGAGATACAAAGGGGTGACCTCTACCAGCAGCAGTTGAAAGATGAACAGAGGACAGGGGAAGAGAGGAGGGTCAAGTTGGAGGTAATAATCAGGAATCAGGTGGCTGAAAGAAGACTCCTTGAACACAAAAATGATGACCTCCAGCAGCAGCTTGAGACAGCAAGGTCACATGCTGAGCAGTTCTTAGAGCACAAGGAGAACATCCCCAAGCTTAGGGCTAAAAAAGATGCCCTCCAACAAAAAATTGATAAGGATGAAGAGAAGAAGCACAATGCTAAGGAGACTTGTGCGAAGAAAACCCTGAAGCGAAAGGCTGAACAGTCTCTCCAACAAGAAGCAAAGGTACAGAAGTTGGAACCTCCGCTTCGAGAGGCTCCAGAGAAGGGAAAGTCCCACTTTCAAGCGATGGAAAACCTGCCGGAAAGGATGGTCAGCCAGGCTTCCCAAGATGAGCCTGCTGATAAAATCCGGCAGCAGGCTCCCGTAGTTTTAGAAGAGGTCAATAAACCAGAGGAAGGACCTCAACAAAGGAGAAAAGGGGAAAGGAAGTTAAGACGGAAGAAAGATAAAGGAAGAAAACCTAAATATTGACTGAGCCATTCCCACAGTATCACCTTCCTACTATATCTCATCTAATCTTACATGAATTTCCAACTTCGGTCCCTGTCACATTAGAACTACAAGAGCTTTTTGGAACAGACTGGAAATGTCTTCAAGATCCTCAATCAAATCTAGTTGCCCATTCAACCAAGAACTGTTTTTTTTTTCTTTTTTATGTGGGTTTTCCATTCCCACCAAAATATCCAATCCAATCCAAGTTTATTATAAAGCACATTTAAAAAAAAAAACAAGCTGACTTGAGTGCTGTTCAGTAAAAATTAAAAAACAATAAAAACAGACAACCAACACAAACAATAAAACAAAGACACAGGACCACATAAAAAAAAAGACAAAGATGGTTCAATAAAAACATGATTCAAAGGCCAAGTTCTCAAGAGTCAAAAGCCAAGGAGGAAAAGTGTGTTTTCAAGTCAGTGTGGGGGACAGTCAGACATGAAAAGGAAGAGCATTCAGAGCTTAGGCGCAGCAACGGAAAAAGCTTGGTCACCCCTGAACTTCAATCTTGACCCAAGGACAATCAGAAGGCACTGATCAGAGGAAGAGCATTCAAAGCTTAGGCGCAGCAACAGAAAAAGATTGGTCACCCCTGAACTTCAATCTTGACCCAAGGACAATCAGAAGGCACTGATCAGAGGATTTGGAGTCCAAGATAAAATATGGGGTTTTAAAATCCTACAACGCACAGAAAGCAAGTGAAGAGAGGCTACAATGGAGGAAATGTGGTCATATTTATGGCGACTAGACAAAAACACAAGCTGCGGCAGGTGGAGCCAGATGTAAGCAATGAAGACAGGTTTGGCTGGCACCAAAGTAAAGTGCATTACAATAATCAAGAAGGGTTTTCATAAAAGCATGCATAACCTTTTCGAAATCACTAAAAGTTAAAAAGACTGGTTAAAAGATAGATATGATATAAAACAGAGACACAGGACCACATTAAAAAAAAAAGACAAAGATGGTTCAATAAAAACATGATTCAAAGGCCAAGTTCTCAAGAGTCGAAAGCCTTGGGTCCTCTGTTATTGGAGATGTTCCAACAAGCTACTAGTAAAGGAAGTTTTAATAAAGATACAAGCATTGCCACAATTACACTCCTGCAGAAAAAGGGAAAGGACAGGACCATTTGTGCCAATTACCGCCCATTATCGCTGCTCAATGCTGATATAAAATTATATGCTAAGGTGCTTGCTCGACGTCTAGAGACAGTACTGTCATTTTTGGTACATCCTGATCAAGTCGGTTTTGTCAAGCAAAGATTTGCCTCAGATAACATAAGACGATTATTACATATTATTGACAAAACCCCCATAACATCATCATGTGCAGTGCTGTCTCTCGATGCTGAAAAAGCTTTCGACAGGTTGGAATGGTATCTGTGGTATACGATGAAAAACATGGATTTTGGTGATAAATTCATAAATATGCTTAAAACTCTGTACCATAATCCATCGGCCATGGTCATTACTTCTAATCATTGTTCATCACTCTTCTCCATAGGACGTAGTGTTAGGCAAGGCTGCCCAGCCTCTGCACTATTATTTGCTATATCTCTCGAGCCACAAGCCCATAAAATCAGAAACTGTCAAGACATAAAACCCATAATTTTAAATAATACGTTTCATAAAATATCTTTGTATGCTGATGACGTTTTATTATTTTTTGACAATGTCCAACAGTCTCTACCTGCAGCTCTTAGCACTATTGAACAATTCAGCTTTATTTCAGGTTATAAAATAAATTTGAACAAATCAATTCTACTCCCTTTAGACACAATAAACAGCCCTCAATTAGAGAATATTATAACTACAGAACTACAGAACTACACATTTGAAATGCATAACCTTTTCAAAATCACTAAAAGTTAAAAAGACTTGATCTTGGTTAAAAGATGGATATGATATAAAACAAAGACACAGGACCACATTATATATACAGGTGCTGGCCAGTAAATTAGAATATCATCAAAAAGTTGAATTATTTCAGTAATTCCATTCAAAACGTTAAACTTGTATACTGTATACTTTCCTTCCACACATAGTGATATATTTCAAGTGTTTATTAATTTTCATTTTTATTATTACAACTGACAGCTAATGAAAACACCAAATTCAGTATCTCAGAAAATTAGAATATTCTGAAAAGGCTCAATATAGAAGACACCTGGTGCCACACTAATCAGCTGATTAACTCAAAACACCTGCAAAGGCCTTTAAAAGGTCCCTCAGTCTTGTTCTGAAGGCTCCACAATCATGGGGAAGACTTCTGACTTAACAGTTGTCCAAAAGACGACCATTGACACCTTGTACAAGGAGGGCAAGACACAAAAGGTGATTGCTACAGAAGCTGGCTGTTTGCAGAGCTCTGTGTCCAAGCACATTAACAGACAGGCGAAGGGACGGAAAAAATGTGGTAGAAAAAAGTGTACAAGCTCTAGGGATAACCGCACCCTGCAGAGAATTGTGACGACAAACCCATTCAAAAATGTGGGGGAGATCCACAAAGAGTGGACTGCAGCTGGAGTCAGCGCTTCAAGAACCACCACGAAGAGACGCATGAAAGACATGGGATTCAGCTGTCGCATTCCGTGTGTCAAGCCACTCTTGAACAAGAAACAGCGTAAGAAGCGTCTCGCCTGGGCCAAGGACAAGAAGGACTGGACTGCTGCTGAGTGGTCCAAAGTTATGTTTTCTGATGAAAGCAAATTTTGCATTTCCTTTGGAAATCAAGGACCCAGAGTCTGGAGGAAGAGCGGAGAAGCACAGAATCCACGTTGCATGAGGTCCAGTGTAAAGTTTCCACCGTCAGTGATGGTGTGGGGTGCCATGTCATCTGCCGGTGTTGGCCCACTCTGTTTCCTGAGGTCCAAGGTCAATGCAGCCGTCTACCAGGAAGTTTTAGAGCACTTCATGCTTCCTGCTGCTGACCAACTTTATGGAGATGCAGATTTCACTTTTCAACAGGACTTGGCACCTGCACACAGTGCCAAAACCACCAGTACCTGGTTCAAGGACCATGGTATCCCTGTCCTTGATTGGCCAGCAAACTCGCCTGACCTTAACCCCATAGAAAATCTATGGGGTATTGTGAAGCGGAAGATGCAATACGCTAGACCCAACAATGCAGAGGAGCTGAAGACGACTATCAGAGCGACCTGGGCTCTCATAACACCTGAGCAGTGCCACAGACTAATCGAGTCCATGCCACGCCGCATTAATGCAGTGATTGAGGCAAAAGGAGCCCCGACTAAGTATTGAGTGCTATACATGGGCATTCTTTTCATGTTCATTCTTTTCAGTTGGCCAACATTTCAAAAAAAACATTTTTTTTCATTGGCCTTTTCAATATTCTAATTTTTTGAGATACCAAATTTGGAGTTTTCATTAGTTGTCACTTATAAATATCAAAATTAAAAGAAATAAACATTGGAAATACATCGGTCTGTGTGCATTGCATGAATATAATGTACAAGTTTCACTTTTTGAATGGAATTACTGAGATAAATCAAGTTTTTGATGGTATTCTAATTTACTGGCCAGCACCTGTATATATATATATATATATATAATAAATAAATAAATATATATATATGTATATATATATATATATAAATAAATATATTATATATATATATACATATATATATATATATATATATATATATGTAATTATTTTCCATGGAAAATTATGTTAAATACAGACAATACTGAAGCATACAGAGCATTTAAATCATACTTACTTGTAATGGAGGCAAGGGTGCTGCCAAACTTATTTATAGCAACAGTCAGTGCAAGTGAGGAGCTCCTTATTATCAAGGCATGTGCTAAAAATGCAGTAAGTGGACACAGGCCCTTAAAACCATTTCATCTTTGTCAAAGCACTGTACAACTGAAACAGGCTGTAGAACTAAATTAAAAACACAACAATAGACAACAACAGCTTCATGATGAGTAAAATATTGTGTCATTGCTTTACTTTAGTTCTTGCAGCCTGGACAGCAGTTGACTGAGTTGCTTTTCACTCAAGATTTTATTGTAACAATCACAGCAGCTGTCAGGTAGAGGTGCTGCACAAGGAAGATTAGCAGCAGTCCCTGCGGTCTATCAGTTGTCATTTTCTCTCTGGTCATTTTCTGTGCAGGGACACAGATAGAGAGAGTGTGCTTATGCTGCACAGAGCACAAGAACATCCAGTCTCTGCCTGTAATGGCATATTGAAGCTGAGTGTCTCAGTAATACTCACAGAGTGTGGCTGACATTGACAGATCCCTCACAGAACTCTGATAATACTGAGCACACACACGCGCGCACATACACACACACACACACACACACACACACACACAACAAGAAGTTATCCAGTAAACAAGATGATATTGCTGCACACTGACAAAGAACTGGCAATGAGGCTGGAATTTGATAAGATGTTTAAACATTGAAGTGATATTGTAAACAAGGAGAAGTCATAAAATAGTCGTGAAGAAAAGAGCAAAAATGGAGGAGACGATTTGATAAGACAAAGAAGGAAAAAACGACGAAAGAATGAGGAGATTAAAGGTGAGAAAAGATTGTGAAGGAGTATGAAAAGAAACAGAGATGTATGTATAAGAGCCGTAATTAGAATGCATAAGAGGAGAAAATGAGATGCAGGGAGATGGGGAGCGCACGGATAAGTGGGTCACTGTGATGATGAAGCACAGGAGAAGGAAGAGGAGGATTGTGCAACACAGTCAAACCTCACAGCTCAGCTTTCTTCCTCTCTCGCTGCACTGCCATGCTGTGTCACATCAAAGCCGGGAGGAGCTCAAGGTGGGATGAATTTATCTTTCGAGTCCGGGCAAGATGAGGGAGGGAAAGTGAGTACTGCGCAATAAAGGATGAAGGATAAAGATGGGACATGTGCGATAGCTGAGAGGCCTATAGGATGTCAGAGCAATGATAAGATAGCAGGAGAGAGTTTGCTTGGCTATCCATGCAGCTTGAAAAGAAGTAGTAAAAAAATAAAAAGAAGGTGCGATGTAAGACGGAAGTGTATCTACACCTCTTTTCACCTCCTTCGTCCCCCTGTGGCGATGCAATTTGCTGAAACCATACAGCATACAGAAATGATGTGACTTCACTGGATAAAGTTAGCTGCTGCATGCAGCAAAAGCTCTTTCCCACGCTGATTCAGCTGTACTCTAGAGGACACCGTATATCAGAGAGGAGGCTGGGAGGAGAAAAAAAAACGCCTCAAAGGACAACTTCAGCCAAAGATAACGTTTCTACATGCAGAAATCTTGAATCTAATTGTGATGATAATATCTTCATTATTCATTCACTCCTCATTGTGTTTGGAGGTGCCATACACTGGGTTTATAGCTGTTTTGATGCAGTTGTCACCAATTTATTTTCCATCAATCCCCTCAGAGGTTAGCTCTAGGCCTACTTTAGGTGTTGGTTGTAACAGCCAAGTGTACCTCCAGTAATGATAGACCCAGACTTTATTTACACCCATAGTTATGTAAAATTTTACATTTCACATCAGTGTCCCTGCAACTTAGCTTTGCTTTTGTGGTCCTAGACAAATAATTTCCACACACAGTAGCAGCTAATCATTCTCAATATTAAATGTCACCTTGACTGTGAAAGAAAGCCACAAACTCAGCAATGTTGCAATTGTTTACATATATTATTAAAATTAAACCATGTCATGCTCAAGAGGATGGCACTGCTCCAGGGGTAGGGATTTGGCTTGGGTACCAGATGCACATCAGTTAAAGTCCCAGTAAAAACCAAAATATGAAAATCAGGACTAGTTGCTGGTGGGGTGCCAGCGTACTTTCTTGGTACACTGATAGTTCCATTGAGCACTCTAATCTGTCTAGTTTCACCAAATACTATCTAGGATCCTTTTTGTCTGTGATTGGACAGCTAAATAGAAAAGGAAAATATGGGGAGTAGAGAGAGGAGTCAAACCTGCAACTGCTGTGACAAGGACTTTACCCTCTGCAAATGTAAGCTCAAGCTGCCCGGCCTAACCCATTTACCTCCATAGGATCTTGTCTGTTCATATGTATGTATTGGCCTATTTGTGCATGTACTGTGTTAAATAATAGAGGGAAAAATTGGATTTCTCCTCAAGCATAGGGAAGTATATCTTCTTTATTCCCTAGAGTACTTGCATTTACTATACTTTGCAGTAAATTTTGATGTACACTGCCAATCAAAGCTGCTGTCACGCTCTTTAAGAGGTCTTCTCTTGTCTTGATCAGTTGGCTGCTCACAGTAAAGAAAAATTTCTCTCTTTCGCTCAGTTTCTGTCAGTTGCTACACAACTATTTCTGTCTCTTCCCATGTGAACAGCCAGAGGCAAAGCTATGACTTTCTTTCGGAGGAGACTTGTTGAAAATATACGCCAGACAAGGTTTTAAAGACTGGTAACCTGACCCCTTCCTTGCAAAACAAGACTCGAGAGTCAAAAGTTGACATTGAAACTGTTGTTGTGTTGCCAGTCGACAATGTCTGGTCATGCTGTAAAAGAGCACAAGAAGTAAAAACCTGGAGCTCTGGCAGTCTAGATGTGAAGCTATATTTCTTACTTTCCCATAAGGATGTTGATTCTCCCACTGATATTTTTGCCGGATAGGAAATGTAGAATTATGGTACCAGAGACTCAAAATTATCATATTTTTGGTAAAGTTATCGTACACCCTTCATAATCAAAATAATCTAACTGTTCCATTATAGTCACATACAATCACTCTGTTAAGCGTCCTACAGGCACTCACGATTTTGTGGCTGCAGTTTTGTGGTCACTCTGTTGAATTATCGTACATTTAGCCTTTTTTCTGTGTTATTGATCGTAGGGCGCACACAAAGGGCAAAATTATCATACATATATGATAATTATGGTACACCTGGCAACCCTGCCCACTGATCACATTACTGTTATTCTTAAAACACAATGAACAACATGCACATTATAGCTTATTATTACTCAGCTGTGTTAAACACTTGACTCTGATTGGTCAAACCCCCATTACAATGTTGATTTATATCTGGAGGACAAAGGCTTGCAAGGACAGCTTGACCTTACTGTATATGTCAAATTTATCTGCAGGAAGGAGTCTAAAACAATTCACCTCTGCCTGTTAACACTGTGGCAAAAATGATAGCTTCTGTTAGCTAAATCAATAAAAGCACCAATAATCAAAACAGGTGTCAACTTTTTGGTTTCTATTATTGGCAGCTGGGTAATATGACCCTTCAGGGTGAGGCAGCACCTCCCACCTCATGTTAGGGCTACTTTCTTGCTGCCAATTTTTATCGTCCTTCAACAACTCCATTTCTGTAGCTAGAATAAATCTAAATGAGCTGTGTTAAGCTGTCGCTGTCAAAGGTCACAGTCCATTGGTTAAAATCCTCATTTAAAACCCAGACTTTGTATTGCTTTGGATTCAACCATGAAAATGCCAGCGTCTGTCTGCTAGTGACTCTATTTCACAGTTTTGTGATCTGGGAGTGCATGACTCATTGAAGTGTATTTACCAGGCATGCAGTCCCTCCCTGAGGCTAATATATTGACAGCTGGGGCACATTTGGACCTTTGCTCTTTGTGCCAAGCACAGCTTCAAGCCAAACTGGACTTAGAACATCAATAGCAACTGCAGTCATGAGATGTCAGCAGTCAAATCAATGGATTTATTCAAATTGAATGGTGATTGGAAAAACCCTTTGTTGTGGAGAGGAAGAAAACAAACTGTAAGGTAGCAAAAGTAGAGCCAGAAATATGTTTTCCACGTTTTACAGATGAAAACTGCTAAGAAAAAAAGCTTAATAATGAGTCTTGGCTACTGAATCTGTGAAGTGATTCAGCACATGTAAAGACAAACTCATAAAACACACACCCTCATGAACACACCCCACTGGCTTTGAAAGTCAAAACAACTGTCTCCCTTCTCTACCTCTTTGCTCTTTTCTCCTTCTTCCGCCCTCTCACAGGCACGTGTGAACGACGGCAGTGTTTGGCATCTGTTCGTGGTGCCAACCCACCACAGAGAGTGAGTCAGTGTTAGTACACAAGCCAGTTTATAAAATGCGCCGGCCTGCTGACAATGAAACCCAGTGATTAAGTGGATCAACTCGGGATGGGAGGAGACGTCAGAAGAAGACAACAAAGTCAGTGTGCAAATGTGAAAAGTCAACATGTCTTCCTTCCATGAGGGTGCTCAGTGGCTTCCCACTTTCGAAGCTCTGGCCTCACTATTTTGACCCAGATGACACCCTCTTCAAATACTGTAACAGATGATTTTGTGCCTGAACGAATAAATCCAAAAGGTCAACACTGACACAATTACTGGATTTGATTATAGACATTTTCATTTGGCTGAGGGGTTTCCCTTCTACTCTCTGCTGTGGCCACACCAGGGTTGCCCTACATTGCCATGAACACCATAAACTTGTGTGTTGGCATGTTTTTGTAACTCTGCAGTACTCTGCCTAAACGCTAGTTGGCAGTGTGTAATGAAATTTGAGCAGATTATGTTTAAGTTGAAGCTGATAAATGTTGCAACCATCATACAGCAGGACAAGAAAAAAAAAACATTGAAGATGGAGAGTACGACCGTTGAATCATTGTGGACAGAGATGTCGATCACCACATGCCATAATTTTGAGGATAGACATAGAAGAAGTAGCAAACTGTGAGTCAGCTAGCTTAAGCATCCCTCTAAGAGATGATTAGGCACTTTTAAAACTGATGTTCAAGAATTATTGTGAATCTAAAAACAACAACACTAGAGTTTGTGCCTCTTCAAGTTAGTAATCAATCGAACATCTCTACTTCCAACCTTAACTTTAACTGGATTAGAGTAACTTAAACACAAAACAGAAAAATGTGAAAATAAGAGCATGATGACCATTCAATCAATGATGCAATATCTTCTCTGAGAAAGTTTTGATTGCAGGTCTAGCTATAGTGATGAGGATAAATTTGGTAGGTATTGTAAATGAATTATGAACTGCAAGGTCACTGAGTTTATTAATTACGTTACAAAGTAATGTCTTTTTTGTCTTCCTTTTCTCAATTTGGGTAACTGTGTTGTCTTATTTTAAAATTTTACCCCAATATTGCAATATCATTATCACCATATTTTATGGCCAGCATAACCATGAGGTGAGTATCGTGACAGCCCTAGTTTTAATTCTAATCATGCTTTATCGTCCAAATTATTTTAGTGTGTGTTTACAGACAACTTAAATTTGCTCAACTCATTTTGTCTTTCAGTTGAGTTACCTTCCTTCTTGCACACAAATACAGTGACAGTGTCCTGCCCTACTTTCTTTTGTTTCTCTTAGCTTTTCTGTGTAAATCTGATTTTCTGACAATACCTGGCATTTTGCATCAATCCAAACGTCAGCTTTTGCAGAACGAGTTTGGCAGAGACCAACAGCACATAACTTTGAATATAGTGGTGCAGGGAGATTTATATTTGACATCCCAGTTTAATCAGTGTATTAACAGAGGGGATTTACTGTCAGACCTTCTCTTTTCGCTGATCATTTGCAGGGCATGTGTCAGGCTCTGCAGGTTATCAAACTCCAGGAGCAGACAGAAGCCACTGTCTGACTGTGTAAGGCAATTTTTTAAGAATAGATAAGGAAACATGTAAAAAAGGTCAGATAATATACTTGGGTGGCCCGCCAGGCTATCCCTTATATGTGGGGAGAGACTGCTATAATTACCCTCACTATATTAAGGTCTTATATTCTTGTACCATTAAGTTTTGTATTTTCACAGCTGCTACTTCAGCCTCCCCTGCACGGTTTTCTTTTTTGAATCTTTTTTTTTGTTGCCAATCTTCATTTTTTTCTTCTCTGCAGTGGATGTACTAATATTCCTCTGTGGAGTTAGAATAAAAGGAAAAACCACCATGACTGTGTTATAGGATAACAGCTGAGCCCATAAGCACTGCATTCAAGGGTAATAGTGGAAACACAGAGAAAAATAGGAAGTGACTGACTTATAGAATAAAATTGTTAAAAGTAAAACTTTCATTTCCCATTTTTCTTCAACTTAATCGCAGGTATGGACGGGTGATATGGGTAAAAAATTTATCACGATAAGATTTGCAACTCTGGCGATAACAATAAAAGTCCCAATAAAAATATTATAATTCCAATCTCTATTTTTGACTCATTTTGTCTTGAGAACACCAAATGGAACAGTCAAATAAGATACTTAACCACAAGTTTAAGTGGTAGTTTATGGAGAAAACTAATGAAACCAAACAAGTATTAAATGTGAAAACATTTTTTACGTTTGTTGAAAACTCTTATTTCACAGTGAACAGCAGCAGATCCACTGTCCAATGTCAAGCATACCTGATTGCGCCCACCTAAGCCCTGATCTTTAAGGAAATCCCTCATGTGGAGCCTCGTTCAGTAACAAGCTGCTCAGAAACGTCTTCTTCATTACCTTCTGCCATATTTGTTTGTTATTCTGATCTGTGTGGGCTATGGCTAACGTTGTCAACTTGTGTTATCCTATTTATCATGAGATAGCAAATATATATATCGCGTAGGATTTTTCTGATAATATATCATGAACAATAATTTATCGGCCATTCCTAATCACAGGTTTCGTTAACTCTTGTTTCCTTCTTTCCTTTTTCTGGATTATTGCAAATCACATGCTAATAGGATTTATTTCATGTTGGTGCAATGATGTGTTTTTGCACTGAGTACTTCAGCAGCATTCATCCTCCTTGGCAAGGTTAATATTACCGGTGTAGCAATTAAGCCTTTTTACATGCTTGGAAGGTGCATGTGATTAGAGGAGTGAACCACAGGCATAAAATGGCTAATCTGCATGTACAGTACGTGAAAGCCACTGAGATGGCAGAGGAACAAAACGCTCAAAGGTGAATCTTTGGGAGGAGGAAACAGAGGAGGATAAAAAGTGGTAGGTGAGTGGGTGTCCCTGTGGGTCATACGAAGAGATGAGGGAGTAGAGGAGAGTGCAGGGAGTTCAGTACTGAGAGAGATGACAGGAAAGGGAACAAACACATTTCGACCTCTGATCCCTCTTTTGCTTTTAAGATACTTGACACCTTTTTTTCAGCGTGTGTGTTTATAACCATTTCAACAGCTGGTAGCTATCTGCTCGCTAAAAGGCCCAATCCTTTCAACACATCTGATTTGTTTAGCAGCGGATGAATGTGACTGCAGGTGCAACATGAAATGTGTCAACGCGGACCCCGAACACAGATGCTTAACAAGTGTTTATTTTTGGTGTGTGCAATTTAAACGGAGGAGAGATAAATGTCGGCCTCTCCGAACACAGAAAACAAACACGACAATGACCTTCCTGATGGATCCATAAACACATCAGGGTCAGCCATCAAAACAAACACCAGATTGACTGTCTAAGCCTCACTGTGGGTGAATCTGTCTGCCAGGCTGTAATCAATAAATTAATAAAGATCATTGTGGACTTTGTATAATTCCCACACTGCCCTACAGCATCACTCCCCTCTAGCTCTCATTCGTCCTTTTTTTTTTAAGTGGGTTCATTTCTACACATGCTGGATTCATGTAAAAATAGATTTAGAGATGAAGTCAATTTAGCTTAGTGGTTAAATCGAGCGCCACATGTACAGAGACTATGGTCCTCAAAGTGGTAACCCCAATATGTCTCCAACCCTGAACCTCTGCTGCATGACACAAGTATTGGATGGCTCTTTGTCTATGTTCTTTGTATCCGTCTCTAACAATTTAAACCATGGGTCACACCAATTGGATCCTGATCGTGTATATTAGTGCAATACTACTCAAATATCTGGATCAAGTAGACATGACAGTGGGCCATTAGGCAGATCCATTAAATTAATTACTGTGTTGTACTGGGTTAACTGTAATGACGTGCACATATTATGTCATGTGTCATCGGTTTGGGCCAGTACGTTGGGGCATCTTCCTTCACAGAGCCAATAAAGCAAGAGGGAAGCTAAGGCTAATCTATTTTAATGTGTTACTATGGACTGCATAAAACATGACGTAGTCTTTGTGATGTTGCAAATTAGTTTCTATGGAAAAGTTTTGAAACACAGTGATGGTAGTCATTCTATTAGTAATGCTGACTCAGCCCAATTATTTATCAATCTAACCAGAGACAAAGAGGTGAGGTTGAGGCAGGTGGTGCAATGGCATCATGTTTCAAGTCCAGAGTTTGCTGCCTATACTTCACACTTTTTTAGCCAACGTTGTCAACAGTAAAGTTTATATACACACACACACACATTACTCACTTACTTATATATTTTTGTGTATGTGTTTGAGACTGCTTTCCCCAAACTTAAGCAGTAATTTGATTTGCTTCATCAGTGGCACATCTCATGGCCCGAAGTGAATGTCATCTTGAGACAATCTAGCAACATGAAAACATCAGGGTTGGTACCCTAGCCTAATTTGCTCTTCTTATCCAGAGAAAAACAGATTGTTAATCTGACACCGCAGTCATATCTGTGCCTGGTATTGGTGATACTCAAACTCCAGCCATGAGAATCAGCATCAGTATAAGTATGGGTATTGGTACCAATATTGGTATTATTATCAGGATTGGTACCTGCATATGGACTTAAACAGTTGAACTGGTACATTTCTGAAATGGATCTACAATTTAGTAAGCGTTAGTCCATCTCTCTGTTCTCCTCTTTATATAAACAACCAAATCAATAATCAAGCGTCACTCTCTGTCATCAGTCAGGCTGAAATGTGCTCAAATGATCATTAAGCTGAATCCAAACCAAACTGTGATGCACTATTGAATGATGACAATCACACTCTCACATGTACCTGCAGCATTGTGTCAACAGAGTATCCACTATCTCTGTTTTTTTGTGTGTCAATATCTGTGTGTGTTTATCCAGCGTGCTATCTATAAAGCTATTGAACACCACTAATGACTTGGCTTGAATTGCACTGTTTACTCATCCTCTGCTGCTCTGTGAGGTTCACATGATACATTCCCAGCAAGAACACTATGAAAGGAGAGCAAAGGGTGAATGTTATTGACAAGGTCACAGGAAAACAAGCCGGGGGGTGGGGTTGAAGGAGGGACTAATAATGCCAGCAGAAAGAGATTAAGATTCTCCTCATTGTGAAGCAGAGGATGGTGTAGATTCTTGGGGTAAAAGAGCAACCACACTAGTTTGTCTTTGTCCTTGCAGGATATACACACACAATTCACAAAAACCGCCAAGGGGAAGCCCTCCTACACAAACCCCCTATCTCTTTGTGATGTTTATCCTGGAGGAAGGAGAGCAGAGGATGGAAGAGATGGTATTATCCATGAGAAGATGCTCCATCTCCTCAATCTCTGTGCTCCATTTGGTCCAATATGTACGCTGACCTGTGTGTGCGTGTGTGTGTGTGTGTGTGTGTGTGTGTGTGTGTGTGTGTGTGTGTGTGTGTGTGTGTGTGTGTGTGTGTGTAAGATTCATGCTCATTCATTCATGGAAAACTACCCAAGAACACTCACTACCCCAAATCTGCCACAGAGCAGCGGAGTATCATCGACCCAAAAAGAAAAACATGTAGGACCAGAAACACACATCCTTAAACACCCATACACACAGACATGAACACACACACACACAGACACACACACATGGCCCAGGGGCAGAGCGCTGCATGTCGGCAGTGTCTGAGCTTGTACACATGAATAAGCCTCACTGAATGGGGCTCTATTGACGGCCAGCCATGAAAAAGTAGGCCAGTTCTTTCTGCAGCATGCACCCCAACAACACACATACACACAACTGCAGAGTGTGCAGACCTACAGCGGATTTACTACCCCATCAGTCTCTGTCAGGACGATCCTCTCACACGAACGCAGAGTACAGGACTTTTCCCAGCAGCCTCCATTGATTGTGTTGAGGTGCTCTCAGACGGATGGACTAATCACTGTGCTGACACATTCTGACTTCTAAACACCCAGACTTGACCTCAGCATTAATCCAGTACAGTCTGGTTCAGTCCCTCTTCATGGGATCCTAAATGTTTGAGTTGTTCTTTTTTACTAATTTCAAAGGGTTGGCCAGAGGGTGAACAAAAAAAAGGTAAGTCTTAACTTATCCTGCAGTTCACATAAAACCCACGGGACTCAAGGACGCAAAATAACATGGCTGCTTTTATCCAAACATTTAATTACTAGATAATCTCTAGATGATACTCTTGAGTTGGAGAAAGAAAATAACTCTGAGCAATGGCTTTCACAAACAAAAATATGACAGAAATGATGAGGAGAAAGTACGAGGCTGCAGCCAAGGCTTTTGCTGTACGAAGAACCGTGCTGGGAGCACTTAGGTCCCTCTCTTTTCCTCTCTTCAAGTCACCCCTCCTCTCTCCTCTTTCTCCGCTTTGTCCTTTGAGCACTGAATTGAACAGTGGAAACATATCCCAGGAGAACGGGGGGAAATCCATCTCTGACAGATCTCACCTTCTGTTATCCTATCAACCAGAGAGCAGAGAAGGGAATGGAGGAGAGAGACCAGGGCTAAAGAAAATGTACATTTAACACATTTAAGGAAATTTTTATGAAATAAAGATGGAGATGAAGAGTTAAGAAGAATACACTGTATTGAATACTAGTGATTTGTTTGTTGGTTAATGCTTCATGTTTCAAGGTTTGATGATCAATACATTTGCATGCTATTCAATAATCAATTTAGTGAGTTGGCCCAATGAAACTGGACTCCTAAAGTACATCTAAACATATATGTAAGTCTGACTGAAACTGCTTTGAAGCTGGGTCGTAAATAAAACTATGAAAGAAGATGAAGGGGCAGAAGATGAGGTCGTCCCATTGTACATTTAAAAAGTCCCCAACCTTACATTTGCATCACAAAGTGCCACTTCTTGATCCATGATTATGCTGATGTTGGACTACAAAGTAGGCCATGTTTCAATTTTCTAGGCCCGACAAATCCTGTAATTCCTGAAAAAAGTAAGAAGCATGTGTGCGACACATTTGACAGAGTTTTTGTAACAAGACCACCTTTGACACAATAGGATTGTCAAGTGTGCCTCTTGAAGGATGCAAACCATGAATTTGGACCCCACTCTCAGAGTGGAATTAGTTATCACATCTTGGCTTAGTTGGAGTCTAGTTGCCCCTTTGGATCTAGCTTTGGATTACCAAGACCTGGATGATTGAGAACCTACAAAGTCTTCGATATTTATCTATTTATGGTGGAGTTAATTTTGATAGGATAGCTTTACAGAGATAAGAAATGTGGGGCAGGTGAGAGGAAAATGACATGCACCAAGTACGGCCCAAGACCAAGGATCTACTTAAAACCAGTGCAGTAGGGCTTTATCCACTGTACACGAAGCGCTTGCTCTACCAACACAGATGGTTCTGTATCACAAGTTGTTCATCTTTTGCATCATTTCCTGTTCATGCAGCTGACACTTGGCCTTTTTTAGACTCCTTGTTTGGCATCCAGCAAGCTTTAAGGTTTTTCAACCGACCTCACAGGACACCAAGGACAGGAATAACTGAAAAATTTCCCATACTCTACCTGTCATTGAAAACAAAATCCAATTTCACTGAATTAACCCAACCTACGCTTCCTTACTCTTCAACAGCCCCCCTGCCTCAACACAAACACACACACACACACACACACACACAGTTATGTCCTCTAGTATCAGGTTTTCCTATGAAACTGATACAGCGGCTGACCTTTAAGTCAAACCATCACAGCCAAATCAGCGGTCACTTTCCCTCCTACACACACAGACACACAGCCGCCACACAATATACACACCTGTGTCTGTCTTCTGTCTAAACATGTAGGTGTTAACAGCCATCAGGAGTTTGTAACTTCCTTATTACAGTCATGTGACAGGAGACATCATCAGCACAGCAGTTTGAGCGCACCTGCTCAAACATTGCCATCATCTATCTATTCATGGGTGAGAGTACTGATGCACAGATGAAGGTTAAGCCTTAATAATGTACCAAAGTGACAGGCCATCAAAATAATAATGATGCACTGTTCTCTAAAAGCCTGCTATAGCTTCTTTTAACCAGCAGACAAAACTGCTTATTCCTGCCGCCGGTATGATATCAGACTTACCAAGCGATTATCATGTGATATCATATCCCATAGATATAATATGGGGAGGTATAATACTGCTTATCACAAGACTGAAGTCAAGGACAAAGGGATACCTCAGACAAGGTTTAAACAGACATCAGTACTTTTCTGGGTCATGGTATTTGTTTTTTTAACTCATAAATTAAATATACATTTGCATTACACAAATCAAACAGGAATCGCCGCATGACCATGTTGTGACTCCTTGGGATCAGCTCTGGTTCACCGCCCTCCAACCTTTCATGTTTCATCAAAACATTGAAAAAGACTCTCAGTCGATTTGCATGGGGGAGAAACATCACACAACTTGTAGATGAAGAGCACCTGCTGACAGTGGGTTGACATTCAGCCAAGAGCTGAGCTGGCTTTGAAATGTAAACCCAGTACCAGGGCTGCTCGATAATGGCATAAATTATTTTCCCCGATTAATCCTTGCATTGGCATCACAATTGTGAAAAGCAATGACCCATGATTTTGCATCTACAACGCACACATTTATACAACTAAAAATCTTAACATTTTAAAACTCTCTATTCTCAGAACAATACAATAAGTGAAAAAAAACGGTTAAGCCTACCGTCTTTGTTTACTAAACCATGTTTGTCTGTCTAAGAAAGTCTAAAAAAAAGTCCCCCAAGTTTACTCAGGGTTTCCTACTCTTTCACCTGGGATGGCAACAGTAAAAAACAAACAAAAAAAAAAACAGCATCTTATGGCTGCAAAAAAGATGCATCGTTAATAAAGTTTTGAAGCGATGAGAGCTCCTAATGGCTTCAAATCAAGTCATTTCCCTGTATAGGACAAAACATTTGCATTGCAATGATCTATTAGCAGAGGGACCAACAGCCAGAAAACACTGCTTTGTTGTTGACATTTAAAGCCCTGCTGTGATTTGTGCAGGTGTTTCCCCTCTGCACATGCGCATGAGATGCCGTCAACCTTAGAGACGCTGCAAAGCCGAACGCATGAATAAATAATCACACATACACACCAACCGATTCCCACACACCCTCATACTCAAATGAAACCCCTCAGTGCCGTCTGACAGGTCCCTGTGTGCACGTGTGACTGCACGCGCACACAGGCTGCTTCTTTCCTGATTGGCTGAGCTAAGTGGCAGACATACTGTATGCTTCTAGTGTGTGTATGTGCATGCAGCATGTGTGAGTTTATGTAGACCCTCTGTTGCAAAGAAGGGGGTCAGAGCCAGAGAAGGTGATTGGCTGGCGAGGAGAGTCACAGCATCAGCACATCCTTAACCCACTGCCCTTCTTTCCTCTGCTCCCCTTGGTGCATCCCCTCCCCCTTATTGGCTCGACATGGCAGCATACTGTGTGCGGCAGTGGGCACATACACACACAAGCTACACAAACAGGGGGACTTGCACATCATCCATGGAGGGTTTCTCTGCATCCTCTATGCTCCCCTTCTTTGCGCACACTTCTTCCTTAACGCACGCAACCAACCAGCGATGAAGCCTTTAATGTGTTAGAGAATGCGGCTTGTGAACGTGAGAGCGCACAGTAATCAGGTAGTCGATATTGTCTGGCGACAGATCCTCCTTTGAAAGGTGGAGAGGGTTGAAAAGTTCAGAAATTTGCCACAGAAACGCGCGAAGAATTAATTCACTTTGGTGAATTTTCGCTGTAGGCAACAACCACAGACACACTAACAAAGCGCCTTATATAGTACCACTAAAATGCACCTCAGATACAAGGAATAAAATGATAATTTCACAGAAGAATGGACGCAGCTTCTTCAAAAAGGTCATAAAACAACGACGTGATCTGTGCGTAATAGGCGCAACCGCGCGGTTTCTCTCGCACCTACTTTGCAAAACCAACCATCTCCTCTCTTTCTCTGTGCCTGAACGACAAATAGGATGAAAGAGGAGACATCACAGCGCGTCAAAGTCAGAGTGAACAACAGTCCAGCAAACAGCCACGTTATTACACCAGACAGCTTTTGTGTCGCCTTAACACCTCTGCTGCTATTCTTGCCTCACACCGAAACCAGCAGGTATCACAGCTGCAGAGGACAAAGAGGCTACAGTAAACCTGAATTTATAGACTGTTTAACTGGAAATTCAGGGGACCGATGTGTGCTACCTTAGCAGTAAAAAGAAGGATGATTTAAACGTTGTAAATCACGGACAAGCCACAGTTTTAGATCCAGATGATGCACCTCGAGGCACGTAGCAACTAGACCAAAGTTGTTTAAAATTAGACTACATTTGTAGAAACCTAATGTTTTTGCCATTTTAAATTTGTAATAAAAGGTTAGGAGGGCAAATTCAACTTTTTTTCCACATCGTTTAAGCTCTGCTTGTGGCCTGCCCGACCCTCCGTCCCTCCACATGAACATACGTGACATTTGCGCGTGTCTCCACTCACCTCACAGTCGTACAACTCGCTGAGCTGCTCGATGATCCACTCCTCCAACACGAGTCTTTTCCGCAGCTCTTTCCTGTCGTACTTCACCGTCACTTTGCCTTGTTTCTTCTGCACCGGGTCGTCTCCGGTGATGGGGCTCGACCCCACGCAGCCCACGCCGTTTGCAGCTTGAAAGAAGACCCGGCTCCCGGCGGTAGGCAGCGGGGCGCTGGTCTCGGTGCTGGCGGCCGACATTGCGGTTTGTGAAGACTGCTGCTTTGTTAAAGAAATGTGTGAATGACTGGGGGGTCTGCTGCGGTGCTGAGAGGGGCTGAGTGCTGCACGGCGGACAGGAGGATGGTGGGGAGCTTTTAAACAGCTGCTATTTAAAGCGCAGCGCCGGAGACAGGCGAGAGGCGGAGCGAGCACTGCAAAAAATCAGCTTCTGAGGAGCATGTCTCCTGTTGAAAATGAAATCCGTTTACCTCTGACAGAGGAGAACATTTTTTTTCCACAAAGGAGCATTAAATCACCTTCTTATTTACCCTTTGTTTTGACCAAACATGGACCCCCTTAATTGTCTAATTTTCGGAAATCGTTGCAGGGCATCACCATTCCAATCATAAGTAATAAAATATTTAAAAGGGTTCCTCAACTCTCCGTTAAATACACTCTTGAAAATTCTAGTATCTTAGCTAGTTCACAAGTAGACTACTTTTGAGTAAAATTGTTGTCAGGATTAAAAAATGTGTAAGTAGGGTATTTTTTGCAGTGTGCCACCCAAAATTCCCTCAATGATGCTTGCCTGCGCGAAAGAGCGCACTAGAGGTAGAGAGAGATAGTCAGCCAAGGCTCTTTCTCCCAAAATAAAAGCCACTTCTTTCCTCTGTGTGTTTATTATTCACTGAGTGGTATTTTAAAAGTTCTGTCCGGTAAAAATGTCTGGAAAAGACTAATCTACACGCCCTATACTGATGTATGTTTTAAATGATGTTGAACCCACAGACCTGTTCATCATAGGTGAGCTGTCTGCGCCATCTGTTGGTCATATTGTATAAAGTAAGGCTGAGTGAGCTTCATCATATGGTTACAGACATTTTAAAATTGCACACTCAAAACTAACTGCAGCAACAAGTCGCTCTATATTCCTCAAAAATGCTGAAAAGGGAAAAATAGTTATTGGATATTGTGTTCAGAGAAGCATGTGAGAATACACAATAGGGGAGAGTGGGGTAAGATGATCCAAACTTTCCTTATGTTGCCCCCTAGCCAAGAAATAACTGGACAGAAGTACATCATGCAGTACATGGTCAATTAAAATGATATATTTAGACTGTATTTATTGTATATATTTAGTCTGTATTGTACATACTTCTTCTTATATTTAATTTTATTTTGTGTTTTTATTGCTGCTGTAACATAGGAATTTCCCAGTTTGGGATCAATAAAGTATATCTATCTATCTATCTATCTATCTATCTATCTATCTATCTATCTATCTATCTATCTATCTATCTATCTAACAACACTTGTAGGAGAAAATGTCCTTAAATTATGAACTCAAAAAAAAAAAAAAAAAAAAAAAAATGACTGTGGCTGAACTTGCTCCAAGTTAAAGGTTAGTTGATCCGAGTCAGTCAGTATCTTTACATGCACAGGTATTGCTACAGTTACAGCTTGATTGGGTGATTTAATAACACTACTGTCCTTGTCCTGGCTTACAAACACAAGGCAAGAACATTTCTCAGTTGACCTATTATGTGTCAAAACAGTTGGCAAAACGTATCAGAGATGCTAATGGGATGTAGGCCTTCTTCAAATGATGAAAACGCTGTCACTTTTACAGCTCTGTGCTGTTTGTTTTTGGACAACATGTAAACGCACTGAAATTGATCATCCAATTTGTCTACGTTTAAACCTGAGTCAAATTTCAGAAATTTTAAGCAGAAATGGAGTTGTCTGGCAATATCTCGCAGTCAGATTCTATCCTGTAAAACACCCCCTTGCTCACTCCCTGAAACAATGAAGTGATGGTGACCTTTGGGGACAAGCAGCTCCTGTGATGCACAAATTCACCAGTTGTCAAGCTTTGCTGCTAATAATGTCCCTCCAACTTAGAAAACCCTCCTCTTCTTTCAACTTGCATTCATTGTGCACACATAAGTACAGATGACAGGTTTGATCCTTTCATGCCACAGTAGGCTTCTTCCATGGTGAGGCAAGATGCAACCTTAACAGAAATGCACCTGCTGCTTTATAAATGTCTCGTTTTAAAGGGATATTCCGGCGTAAAATTAATTTGGGGTCAAACACACCGTAACACAGAGTCTGATTACATTTCCATGAAGTAATGATCATAAATGTTCTTCCTTGAGCTGTGTCACCCCGCTGCAGTCTGTAATGGACCGGTCGAGGTCTCGCTACAAACAAGCGGCTGCTGGAAGAAAGTGGTTGAGTTGTGTTAAGTCTCTTTGCTAAAGTAATTAGGTAAAGCTAAAAAGATGTTTGATGGCTAGTAATATGGCCGGGACCCTATGTGTACTGCTGATGAAATTAGGTGCTGTTCTGAGCATTATTTGTGGTTATAGAGTGGCTTTTTGGTTGAGGTTTGTGTGTAGCTCCTGAGACCACTGTGTATTGCTATCGTGTGGTCATTACTTAAGTTGGTATAACTAGAGAAGCAAGCAGTCGGCAACATTAATCTTTCTTTGGGGTGTCTAACTTGGTGTTACAATGTGTTTGACCATGACTTAAATTTATGACTGAATATCCCTTTAAGTTGAACTATTTTTGTATTTAGTTATTTATAGGCTACACTATTCAAACGTATTTAAAAATATTATGTTCAATTTCTACCAAGCCTGTCCTGTTTTAGTCCTGCTTCATTCACTTTTACAAGCTTGCAAATCAACAAACATGCATGATAAAGATTTCTAAACTTGTGAATATTGCCTTTGAAACGATAATATCTGGCACCGAAATTTTATGTTGACAAGTTAAAGGGTATTTTTCTTGTGAGTGTATGTAACAACCTCAAAGGAAGCAAGGTTCTTCGTGGATTTATAGCTATATGATAACAAATGTGCAAAGTTGCATAAATCCAAGGGGTGGATCTGCTTACCAATCACCTCTCCACTCTCCTCGAACAACAAACTGACAGTGAACTTTAGACATATTGAGGTTACTCATCTGCGCAGGTAGATTGATTTTTGGTGAAGCCTATTTAAATAGGAGATAGTACGTTTGATACTTATTTTGCCTCAAATAGTTCAGCCCTCAGTAACTCTGCAAAAGCAACCATGCAGACAAATTCCATACATTTACGAGGGGCAGCCTGCTGTAAATTCAGGCACAGACCCACAAAGATAAGACCACCCCTCTTGCATAAATGCGGGCCTCTGGCCAGCTCAGCGGTCCTGCTCTCCTCCCTCCTCTCGGACTATCATGGCTCTCCTGTCCGTCCTCACACCGGTCCTGGCCGTGGTCCTGTGTCTGGTGTTGGGCTTTATGTTTGTAAAATCACGGGAGACTGAGACCAACTCGACTTCCCCGAGTGAAAGTAAAGAGGCGTCGAAAGTAAAGGACGTTAGACCGTGGGTGGACCAGGACTTACAGGACGATACCGAAATCTCAACAAAAGAGGAAGGTGGGATCCTATAAGCTGTTTTTTTGACTTGGTTGCCATGTTTTCAATTTTACAGTAACTTATTGTTTACTCTGCCAAAGGAACGTGTATGCACAGCCTTCTTCTATGGTTTTGAAATGTATGTATGTATGTTGGCCTACTGTAATCGAGGACCTGTTGTCTTTCCTTTAGAAAAAGGTTACCTGTAACAAAGAACAATGCCACTTTTCAGTATGTTAGAGAGCTAATTTCTCCATTTATTTTACATATTTCAAAGATTGGCTATTAGTGTTCTTAAAAGTTTAGACGGCCAAAAAGACCCCATGTTGGCTTCCACTAAATCAGAAGTGGCACCAAGTACATTTTTGAGGTACTTGTAACCTGCTCAACTTCACTTAAGAGGCCTGCTTGCATTCCTGCTAACTCTATCCTTATATTATCCTTTATAACATCTTCAATCAAGGACTTGGCTGACTAAATAGTATTTCTAGTCCTAATTTATTTATATAATTTAAAGAATCTGAGTCTTCCATCTCATTGAGGAAATGACATGGTATAGCATAATTTTGGATGAATAAATCACATAAAAAAGCTAAGTTTGCAGTCGCTTATATTCTTCATGGGCTTTCTTAACATAGAGACACTTATGGTATCAGTATTCTAGTCTCATAGTGCTGAAAATAACCTGCATTCTATTAAATGGATGAAGTGTGGTGATGGCTATAACACACGCACACATCTTAGGATGATCTTTTTGAGCCTGCCATCTCTAGACATTACACTCTGTAACATATTTCTTGTCAGTTTGAAAGTTGTTTTATGTCTCTGCTGCATCAAAAACTATTCTCTTAACAAAAAAAAAATCAACCATCTTGTTCTACTTTTGAGCAACTTTGTTCTCTGTGCCCTTCCATCTTTACACCCCATTGGTGCTGGACTGGTTAATGAAAGATAGCCTCTTTTATAAGGAGCACACTTTCTGTCAGATAAGCAATACTATCAGTTTTAAAAAATGTCAATTTCTAAACCTGAAATCCTAATTAGATTGTTTGTCAAATGTATTTTGGGGAAAAATGTCTTAAACTTGGGTCAAGGATATATGAGGTCAAATAGTAAGGTCTAGACCTGCTTTATATGTAAAATGTCTTTAAACTTTGTCAGGCTTCCTCCTTATTGAAGGTGACTTCAAGCCTCGGATATTTACTTTCAAATCAGAGATTTCTCACTTTGCTTTGTTGTTCTCCCAGATGATGGCGACTGGGTGGACAACCATGAGGAGGAGGACTTGCAACACGTTCCCTACTCCCCACCACGTTTCCCCGAGGAGGTGATGCTGCAGAGGTCCAAAGACTTTCACGATCTGTTGAACCAGCGGAGGTCTGTCAGATTCATCAGCCCAGAGCCTGTGCCTCGTGAAGTAATCAATAATGTCATTCGAACTGCAGGTATGTTCAAATTTAGTCTACCAGGAATACGTATAAATCATATAAAAAGCATCATTGTCCTGTTACTGATACTTCTGTTTGCTTTGCCTCCATCTCACCTGAGCAGGTACAGCACCTAGTGGAGCTCACACAGAGCCCTGGACATTTGTTGTGGTGTCAGACACAGAGATGAAACACAAGATCAGACTGATAGTTGAAGAAGAAGAAGAGGTCAACTACCGCCAGAGGATGGGTGACAAGTGGGTCAATGATTTGGCCAAATTAAGGTAAACATCCACACGCTCTTTATCAACCAATATCAATCTATTTGCAGTACCTTTATGCTTAAGTTTCCTCTTAATATTTGCCACCTTTTGCAGAACAAACTGGATCAAGGAATACTTGGATGTCGCTCCATACCTGGTCCTAATCTTCAAACAAACCTATGGTGTTTTACCAAACGGCAAGAAAAGGACTCATTACTACAATGAAATCAGTGTCTCCATCTCCTGTGGGATCCTGTTGGCGGCATTACAGGTAAAGAGTAACATCAACCCACATGTGTGGATTTACCCAGCCTCTCTAAATACATGAAAAACAATTTATGTCTGTTTATTCTGTCTGTTTTCCTGTCAGAATGTGGGTCTTGTAACCGTCACATCAACGCCTCTAAACTGTGGCCCTCAGCTCAGGGTCCTCCTCAAGCGGCCAGCCAATGAGAAGCTGTTGATGTTGCTCCCTGTAGGTTATCCTGCAACTGATGCCACGGTACCTGATTTGGAACGCAAGCCTTTGGATGACATCATGGTGTACATATGAAATCAGTGGATACAATAAAATGCAGGAAATGATCATATATTCCTTCTGTATTGTTATCATAACACATTTCATAAATTGATATGGCATAAACAATAAGTAAGGTTTCATCAAACAATAGAAATCAAGATGTTTCAAGATTTGTTGTCATCAATAAAGTACTTTTTCATAACTGTATTCTTTTTTGGGGCATGAAACTTAAAGAAAAAGAGACATATCATGCAGTTATACACAACATACAACCATAATTAATGCTACAGATTCATTTGAGTTATTCACACTGTGCAGTCTTTAAATAGATGTGAAGTTTTGCTGGGTACCTGCACATTCAGGGCACATAAGTGCATATGAAATTGTTGAAAAAAATCAAACAATATTTGGGTTGGTGTAAAAATAGGCTTCTTTTTGACAAAGGAGAAGAAGCTATGTGTTGATTGAAACAGAAATGATGAAGATATGACAGGACAGATGGGACAGTGATATTGAAGGAAGAAACATCTATCAAAGCAAGAGGTGTCAATAAAAAGGAAATGGTTAGGGAACAACCAGGTGGAGGGTTGGCCATACAGGGTTGAATAACACCTTATTCTTTTTTGTATTGGGATAGCGTCACCATTACTGCTCAGTGGGTACTAACAGACATTTCCTTTTTATTTATATTGCATTTATATCGTTATTTCGAGATCTTTTTTCGTAAGTACGAGATCAGGGTCTGCAATGCACTTCCGTGGAAACATTCAGGGTTACATTTTTTTGTTCGTTTTGTTACAGTAGTGCCAAAGAATCTGTGCTGCACACCCCGGTACCGCAGGTGGCGCTATGAACTCTTTTGAGGAATGGCCACAACCTGCCAGAGAACCAGAAGAAGAAGAAGAACACGTACACCCAAGCGCTGCTTTGGCCACTACTATCGAATGCTAGCTGGCTAGCTCACGGCCTGTCAAGTCTCTTACATTGGGCTTGAAGGGGGAAAGAGCAGCGGTGGAGAAGAAGGGCGACCTAAGCGCCGCTACGAAATGGCCGGCCAACAGTTTCAGTACGATGACAGCGGCAATACGTTTTTCTATTTCCTTACATCCTTCGTGGGGCTCATAGTGATCCCGGCCACATATTACCTCTGGCCCCGGGATCAGAATGCTGGTAAGGCCCGATGTCTGGATCACGGCTAACTTGGCTAACTCACTAACCTCAGCGACAGAGGAGTTCAGTCAGCAGCGTTGCGAAGTGCCTGATTTTCGACTGATCACCTGTTTTATCACATTTATGGATAATATTCATGTCAGGCTGTATAAACGCTAAGCTAAATGCTCGTCATTGTGCTTTATCTCAACACATCCTTATCTCTGCTTGGTTTGTCAACAAATGAGCCTCTCTGACATGAGCTAGGGAACATATGCATGCAGGAAAGTGACCACACACTTTACTATAATTCATGACTTTTTGTGTAGTTGTCTCTTTTTCTTAAAAGAGCATTTTAACTAAGGTATTTACTATGTAAAGCGTTGCACTACATAGCATTAGGAGTTAAAAATCTCTAAAACATACAAGCTGTAAGAGAGTCAGCTGACTGAGATATCTACGCTGCAAAAGACTCAAATCCAATCCAGTTTTTTCTTATTCCTTGTCACAAAATATCTTATTACGCTCCATTTTAGCTTACTTCACCTAACAGGATCAAATACAAATCTCATTTCATGCCAAAATTTTCTGGACAACTGACTTTGAAACAAATAGTACATTTTGTTTTGGGAAGCCTATCTTGGAAATTTAGCTTGCAGGTTAAATAATGAGCTCTTCTGCACAGGCAGGCATGACTTCACCATGCAGGGACCATCTACTAAGTGCATAATGTGAAAGTATCTCACAGATTATTGCTGTTAGTTGTATATATTAAAAAAATAGTTAAGGAAAATATGGGAGCATGTCTTCCTCCCTCCACCATGGGTTAAAAGTAATAACTCCGGACTTTGAGTACATCTCCTACATAATAGTTTAACTTCAGTAGATTAACAGACTTACTGACAGTACATTGAAGCTCCTGTGAAGAGTTTTTCTACACCTAAAAATTAGCAAAGCAATCAAAACCATCAACAACATGAATGATGGTTTGTGTTTTGTAATTTTGAATGCCTGAAATCAATGGGAGGGGTACCGCAGGTGTCTGCTGAGCAACTGAAGAAACAGCCCTTCCACTTAAAATATTCACAATTAACAGTAAATGTAACAGTCATGTCAGCCAGATGATGCTATTTAAGCATGAAGAGAACAATATAAGACTGCTTTGTCCACAAGTGTTGCTAAAATGTACACAGACCAAAAGTTCCTCACTGGAGCTTTAAAGTAACTCTTATTTTGCTTGAGTGTTGTGTCATTTTAGGCAATATGTTTCCTCTAAGTCATAAAGAAAATCTTTCTTGTAACCAGAGTGCAATCTAATATGTAATCCTTATTTTTTTACTCATTTCAAGCTGATTGAAATAAACACATGACTTTTACTGCTTTCCTAGTGCTTTTCTGATAATGTTTTCTCAGAAACAAAATCACACCTCTGCGTTCAAGCAGTGGTAATTCTACCCTGATCAATATCCCATTATCAATATTGACTGTTACTAGATGTAAATTGAGAGAAATGTTTCTCTGTTTGTTCTTTTCCCAGAACAACAGCGTCTAAAGAGCCTGAGGAGGGTACATGGCAGGTGTTTGTGGTACCGGCTCAGGCTGATGAAGTCACAGCAGAGCATTGTCCCAACATTAAAGTAAGTGTGCTAACATGCATGTTCACAGTGAAAATCAGTCTTATTAAACTCCTGAATCATTCAGTGTTTGTTGTTGTTGGAACTGTTCCCCAACTTATCATTTATGGCTTCAGATAGATTAGGTGTCGTATCAATCTCCAAACAGGTGTGGCTGTATTTTGCTTTGAGGTTTGTCATAAAACTCAGCTGTTTGGGCGTGACTGGCCGGAGTTGTTTGTATTTACAAAGTTCAGTCTATCTGTCCCTGATAGTTTACAGGTTCACTGAGTGTGTCTCCAGCTGGACAGAGATGTTGTCACTGTTTCGTGAAGATGAAGCAAAGGCGGTGTTTACATCTGTAGTGCAGGCAGATTGAAGACTTAAATGTTGAAGTTGGTCATTTTTGGCACAGGTTTGGCTTATGTTGTCATCACAGGCAAACCTCCATTTTCTGTGCGGTGGAGGTAAACATTAAGCAGCACTGTTTAAGATCTCTTTGAACATGACCCTGTTTTTGTAGTGCTGTTTATTCACTCTGTTTATGCAGGTTGGTGGAGAGATGTGCTTCTCAGGGTGTTTTCTCACTCATCCTCCATTTTCACTTTGTTTGTGTTTCTCTTTTGCCTCAGATTCTTGTCTCAATACGTCCACTTCCCATCCCGGTTCATTTCAGTCACTAGACTTACTCTGTTTTTCTTCTGAAAATTCATAAATTCTTTATTTGCCTGGCTGCACTTGCCACTAAAGCTGGTGGAAGTGCTCACATGCTTTCTTTACAGAGTGGACCAAAAGGTTATCCTGTGAAAAAAATAAGCATCCATTTCCTCATCGTAACTGTATCATAATAGCAAGTTTTATTACAAACCCTACATGTTTTTTTTCTCTCCAGTCGAGCCACTCAGACATATCAGGGCTTCTGAGGGGTTGTCATGGCAACAGATGCTGCAGAGCAGGCCATAGGGCTTTGCCATTGTCATGGAAACAAGTTCAACTTTGAGCATAGATACCAAACAAAAAAAGAAAAACAATATAAGACCCTCTCCCGCCTCTCAGCTTCTGTGCAGTGTATTAAAATAATATTCTCTTAGTTGGGAGAATCAACATGTCGAGCTTCAGCTCCTGAGAGGGAGTTTGTTTTTGCATTCAGGTTCTGCAGTATATCATGATCTCAAACAGATTCAATATTTACAAACCCTGCGTGAAGTGAGAATGACTGTCATCGTCTGCAGAGAACAAGAGAAGGCGTTAATGAGTTTTTCTGTCTGTGTTTCCTTCTTCAGGAAAGCAGCCTTGCTATTCGGCTGGGCTGTGTTCCTGCTGCTAGCCTATAAAGTGTCTAAGCTGGACAGAGAATACCAAGAGTATAATCCATATGAAGTCCTCAATTTGGACCCGGTAAGCACGCACACACACACACACACACACACACACACACACAGTCTGCCTCGATGCCCCAGATGTCTCAACAGACACTTTTCATTCGCTGTGTTCAAGATTATTAAAGCTGTAACTTCTGCAGGAAAAATATGTGCTGTCACGACTTTTGAGACCGCACAGTCATCTCTATTTTTGGTGATTTCTGTTGATGAAAATATACTTCTGTCTCCAGGGTGCATCGCTTTCAGAAATTAAGAAGCAGTACCGTGTCCTGTCATTGAAGTTCCACCCTGACAAAGGTGGTGATGAGGCTACATTCATGAGAATTGCCAAAGCTTATGCTGCGTAAGTGCCAGTCATGCTCCAAAGAGAGCGAGAAAATTAAGACTGCGGACAGAAATCCAAGCATTAGTCTGCTGAACTGTTTTATTCTATCAGTGATTTAGCCTTCACTTTTTTCCTCCGCAGTCTGACCAATGAACAGTCACGACAAAACTGGGAAACATACGGCAACCCAGATGGACCAGGGGGTGAGTAAAGCTTCCTGAAAATCCCTCAGTATCGATGATTTGTTTATCTGCCGACATGTTGTCTGTGCTTGATGCTGATGAGTCAGCCCTCATGAAACCCTCAACGTGTTAAACAATGGGAGATTAATTGGAACGTGACGGCTCATTCATTCCAGCAAGAGCTGACACCCAGAGCCTCCCATGAACAAGTGTCTCCTTCATTCACAGACGCTTGTCCTCTGGGTGTGATGAATGCATATTCACTGAAATAAAAATGTTGTTACAGATTTATGTGACTGCTAAACTGCTCTCCTGCATCTTCTGTGTCTCCTCTCTAGCCACCAGCTTTGGTATCGCCCTGCCTGCCTGGATTGTTGACCAAAAGAACTCAATGCTGGTCTGCGTTTATTCTTATTTCCTACACCTGCCTGCCTTGATTCACTCAAAGTTTGTTGTGTTTGTGTAGAAGCAGGCCAGTGTCATCAAAAACGTAGGGTTTTATATGCTTTTCAATTTACAGTATGTCTGTTGTTTTCTGTTGTAGGTGCTGTTAGTTTATGGACTCGCCTTCATGGTCATCCTTCCTGTTGTTGTGGTAAGTTTCTCAGCGTGGCGTAGCTGCTCTGTTACTTTGATTGACATAAATATCATAATTTTTTAATACACCTGCTCTTAATGTGACATGCTCTAAACTTCTAAACCTATACACTATTTTGAATAACAACAACAACAACAAAAAAACATCAATAGCTGAACTGTTGAATAGCTACTATTACCTTTCATGACTGGCTGCAGATTTAACAGACATGGTTTCTGCTGGGTCTAAAGAGATCTTAAAACATCTAAAACCCATTATTCGCATTTAAGGCCTTAAAATGTCTAAAATTCTCTTAAAACTCATAAAATGCCTTAAATACAAATTTGGGTAACACTTTATTTGACGCCTATCTCTATAACGCATTCTAAATATATTTAAAATGTGTTATAATCACATTATAGCACTATGTAACTATAGTTATAACCACTCATAAATGATCATAATCTTTTACAGCAATTATATAACCCATTATAAAGCCTTTTATCATGACTTACAAGGTCAGGTATTATTATGTGTTATAACTGTTATAACAGTTGCATTGCATTATCTATGTGGGCATTGTCAGTGAGTTGTTTAATAGATCTTAAAAATGTTAAAAATGTTACTTACCCACTGAGCATTTTTCGGTCTAAAGATGTTTAATAGACTTCTAATGGTCGTAATAGACGTCTGGACTAAAATCAGTCGACCACTGGTCTAAAAATGAAAGTTTTCTTAGCCGTCTAAGCTTAGACTAGCCATCTAACAGACTAAACTACACTGTACATTGATCAATGACTGTTAAAAAAAAAACCATTTATACAACTCACAGTTGTTTTTTATGTAATATTTAATGTTTAAGGATTAAATTCTATAGTCTAGATTCGGGCTAAAATTTAGACTGAGCTAATTTCTGTCTAAACTAAGATGAGACATCTAATAGACGTCTAAGGCTCAGTGGGTACAAATAAAGATTGATTTGAAGTTAGTTTAAAATGTTCTTTTTTTGCCGGTATGGATGTAAAATGGAACTTGAACTGTGTTCACTATGGTCCTTAAAAAAGTCTTAAAAAGTCTTAAATTTGACTTGTTGAGACCTACGTAAACCCCAAACATACCATTCAGTCTTTTCCAGCCTTCACATTTATTACATGAAGACTTTGGATTATATTTCATCATGATACTGAAAGACGTCACTCGTTTAGCCTGGCAGAAGTGAATTCATTAATGTTTGTGCTCTTTCGTGATTGCTTCAGTATCTTTTTCATAGAGCTCACTCTGTCCCTTGACGTTTCAGACACATGCATACACGCCTGTCTCCTCCTCCAGGTTCATGCGGAGCCATAGTCACCATCCTCTTAACTGTTTTCTAAGTTAATAGTTCATCCCTACAAAAGACTGATTTTCAACTCTCTTTTTTCCTTGTCTGTCCTCTATTACAGGGCACATGGTGGTACCGCTCCATCCGGTACAGTGGAGACCAGATCCTCATCAATACAACCCAGCTCTTCATGCATTTCATGTACAAGACACCGAATATGAACATGAAGCGTACGTTTTCACATCGACATCTAGTCAAAATCAAATCAAACAAGCAGGAGAACCAGCAAACGCAAAACAAGTCAGTGAGTCTTGACTGAATTGTCATCCTTTGTGTTACTGGTCACAGGGTTAACCATGGTGTTGACGGCAGCGTTTGAGTTTGACCCTCGCAGCAATAAAGAAGCCACCATACGGCCCACAGACAACATCGAAGTGCCACAGGTGATAGCAGAACTATAAAGTGTGCTAAAGCATGAAAGAAGCATACAGATCTGTGTGAGGAAATGCTAACTCAGTCTCTCCTGTTTTGTGTATTCCAGTTGATCCGTGAGTTGGGGAACATCAACGTGAAGAAGAAGGAGCCTCCTTTCTGCTATCCATACAGTTTGAAGGCCAGAGTCTTGGTGCTCGCTCACTTGACGCGCATGGATGTATCAGAAGAGTTAGAGGAAGGTAGGACAGGGAATTCTGGGAATGTGATTCTGTGAGATAAATTTGTGTTACCCACTGAAATCAGGGTTTTGAATAGAGATGAAGAGCAGACTTCAACCTGCAGCATTTAAGGGATGTTCTATCGTAAAATGAAGTTAGGGTCAATCACATCGTAACACTGAGTTAGACACCCCCTCGAGCTGAATATTGCCGACTGCTTGCTTCTCTAGTTATACCAACTTTGGTAACGACCACACGATAGTAATACACAGCGGTCTACGTCTCAACGTGCAAACCTCAACCAAAAAGCCACTCTATAGCCACAAATAATGCTCAGAACAGCACCTAACTTCATCAACAGTACATATAGGGTCCCAGCCATAGTGCTAGCCACCAAACATCTTTTTAGCTTTGCCTGGTTTCTTTAGCAAAGAGACTAAACACAACTCACCCACTCTCCTCCAACAGCCGCTTGTTTGTGGGGGAGCCCTGACGAGTCGATCACCCAGTGCAGCAGATCATTTCCATGAAGTAATAATCACCATATTAATCATTTTGCAAACGCGGTAGTTCCTCTGCCTTAGCATATCCGTCTGATTGCATTTCCATGAAGTAATGATCATAAATCTTCCGCTGCACTCTGTGATCGACTCGTCAGGGCTCCCCCCTCAGTCGGCAACATTCATCTTTCGAGGGGGTGTCTAACTCAGTGTGTTTTAACCCTTTATAGCCATATGAGCTGTAGGTGTTTTATGTCCGGGCTGTGTGTGTGATTTATGTTCCAGTACCCTGTTATACCCCAGCCAATAGTGCTGCAGTACTTCATTAAAGCTTAAACACATGATTAACCCTGCTGCATTGTCATTGAAGGTCTACAACTTGGTTGAAAACCTGCATCATTTTGTTGTGCATGTTGCTCAGACCAGCATTAGAACAGCTCCCTGTCTCTGTCTCATTTTCACTCTCATTCTTGCACAGAGACAGGCATAAGGGTTGCTATGGTTATGGGTATGCTCTGTTTGAGCTACTGAACTAAAAACCCTCCCTTGACTCCCTTTATCAAAACAAACATTCAGTGAAAACAACAAAAGAAGTTCACAGCTGTGCTATTCCACAGTCTGTTACAGAAATCAGTGAAGAAGATGCACTTTTCATATCTAAACAGTGAGCTGCATCCGTTGTATACCAGTGTAAATGTTTTCTATCATTTAGCTGTATTTATCAAGGAAACAGCTGTATGTTGTAAAGTAAATCACCTTGTTGAGTGTCGGTTTGATTGAAAGACCCTTTGATTCAATAACACAGCTGTGTAGCAGAGGGGGTTAGCACAACTCTTTGTAAGTTGAACTCGTACAGCAGGTCTGTCAGCACAACAGTAGGCTAGTATAACAGTATAACAGATGGTTCATTTAGAATATTTCATGGCCACACCTTCTCAGTTAGCCTCTGTTAGCCATTTCAAAGGTAACACCAGTGTCAGGAAAGTGATTCTTGGAGTGCCAAACTAAAACAGCTGCACAAGCTGTTCCGAGTGAAGTTTTATATTCACAGGTTTTTGTTTTTTTATGATTATACAACCTTGTTAGTTTTTATGCTTGCATGCCTACACAGAGGTGAGACTGTTTACTCATGGAGGATAAGCTGTTCAGGGAAACTTTGAGAGTTTTTACTCGATTTGGGAAACTGTAAAGACTCTCAGTGAACTGTGTTACTTTGAAGGACCTTTGAGCTGCAGCACTGGCTCCCTGACTGAGAGAGTGTATAAATAATGAAGACACTTCACTATTCATAGCAGAGAAGATTCTGATGAAAGCTGCATCTTAAACCTCTTATTTTCTTGTCTAGGTCTTCAAAAAAGTGATGTGGAATATAAGAAAATCTTTGAATATTTGTTTGTGTGTTTTTCTTTTACCAGATCAGAGGTTTGTGACGAGGAAGAGTCCAGCTCTCCTCCAGGAGATGATCAATGTGGGCTGTCAGCTAACTATGATGGCCAACAGCAGAGGAGGTACACCCCGAGCACTTTTGAATATTTCACAGGCCTCAGTTCACCAAACAACGTTTGAACCTTTGTGCCCCCCATGGTCTGTGTGCCTGCAGGTTTCCATGCTCCTCGACTGGTCACCATAGAGAACTGCATGAAGCTGACCCAGATGATAGTTCAGGGTCTGCAGGAGTCAAAATCTCCTCTGCTACAGCTGCCTCACTTTGAAGAGGAGCACCTCCGCTACTGCATTTCTAAGAAGGTAACCACAGTACATCTGTAAAAGCTCCACTCAAGCTGTCCACAGTTTATTTTAGGGTACCGCGGGTTCTTAAAAAGTCTTTAGTCACTTCACCATGAGAATTTCTGGTTAGCACGGAATAAACGCTATTCTTGTCCCATCTCATTTCGCACCAGCATTTAGATCACGTAAGGCAATGAGTCTGTGTTACATCCCTGTGACTCATACTGGCTTTCTTGTTTGCACGAAATAGGAAAATGCCTGTTTAAGGACAAGTGGCTTGAAAACTCAGACCATAGATATCTATAAGAAAGGCCAGATGGCTTAAGGCAGCATCACCAGTGTCCTTATATGGCAGCCATCTTTGTATACTATTCTGGTACGCTCTATGGTAGCTGTTGTAAGGTGAGTTATCTGCGTAATCAAAAATGCTCTTAACTCGCTGAAATCTTAATAGATTTACAAATGGTTTTGTTTATTACAAACCTTTATAACGCGACAATGAGTCTGGATACTTGGACATGTTAGAACGTCAGCTTTTCTGTGAGAAAAAAAAGACTTAATCGTGCAGCGCAGTTGTGTCACGGCTATTTGTGTGTGCAAGGGCTAACTTTGAGTTGTCAAGGCTGAGACCACAATCGAATATATATTCTTGTATGACAGCCTATTTTTTTAAATCTAAGTGACGGGCTTTGTAGATGAGCTTGTGTTTATCAGCTTGGCTAACAGACTCGCTGTGAGTGAGACCAAGTAGATTCTACAAAGTTGACCCGGCAATTTTACATCAGTGGGAGCGGCAGAAACGCTCTTTTGTTCATAAACACATTGGAAGAATTTTCTTGAAAAACAGATTATTTTCATTTTTCCTTATTGTCCATTTTTAACTGACATCAATGCCTTTAAGTAATAAAGAATATATTTTCACTTTGGTGAAAAGATTGGTCGTAAATTTCTGGTTTTAAATTTTCTTTACGGTGGTATTAAAAAGTCTCAAATATAACTTCTTCATACCTGTAGTCACCCTGTTATTTACTTACTGGCAGACCCCTATATTCTCTAAAAACACAAAAGGCTATGTTAACCTTTTATTTTAGGGTTTAAAGTCTGCCTTTCAATTCCATCTTCAGGTCTGAGTTACAGCTGTTGATAAATCAAGCCGTTAGCATAACATTGATGTAGCCTGTTTGTGTAGCCTTTGTCCCTGCGTCAGTGAATATTGATGACAGTATGTTTTTTTCCACTTTTATTACTGACATGCATTCCTCTTGACTACTTGTGTATATCAGAGCTTTTCAATTACACTTGGTTTTCTGTAAGGGCGCTCGGTGTTAGAGTAATTATTAAATGAACGTGGTTAAACGTGTGGTCCACTTGTTTGTTTGTTTCTCTTCAGTACAAAGTTCGGAGCCTCCAGGACCTGGTGAGCCTGAAGGACTCCGACAGACGCAGCATGCTACGCTTCCTCGGAGAGGAGAAGTACGATGAAGTCATGGCTGTGCTGGGCAGCTTCCCTCACATCACCATGGATATCAAACTGCAGGGTCAGCCCTAAAATACTCACTTACACCATCACTGCATATAGTTATGAAAACATCTGTGCCACCAATAAGCCTGTTTAACATTAAATGACCTAGTATATTATAAATATAATATACATGGATGTGTTTTGTTCTTCAGAGTTCTTAAAGTTGTGATTAGAAGTTTATTTCTGTCTCTTTGCAGTCCTTGATGATGAAGACAGCAATAACATCACAGCAGGATCCATCGTTACAGTAACAGTCACCTTAACAAGAAAACGGATGTCGGTAAGAAGCGGTTGCATTTTGTTTAACTACTAACAAAAAAGTGAGTTACTAGAGAGCAGCTTCTGTGAATGGCGTTAAAGGGGGCTTTCACACCTACGTCATTTGGTCCAGACTTTTCTAGTCTGAACCAAAGTGATAGGTATGAAACCTCCCCAGGACCTTGGTCAGACCAAAAGAGGTGGTCTGGGTCCAGACCAAACTGAACCACAGTCTGGTTCATGCCCAGTGTGAAAGCATCATTTTGAAAGGTTCTGACCTTGTACCAAAGACAGGAAATGACACGAGGAGTATAAGTGTCTGTTATTCTATGTAATGGAGATTGTCCACAAACGGGAAGTTTTACAATATTGTAGATTTTGACAGTTTATCTTTTCAAGAGTTTTAGTACACATACTTTTCTCCCGAGCCGGTGTTGCAGTGACTCGCTGTCTTGTATACTTTCTTTTCCTTTCCTGTCAAAATCGTTAAAGTTGTCGTCTGATGATCAGATTCATGAGACAAACTCGGACCAGCCTCATTTACAGCTCTTGAAGTTATTGCTGTTGGTAGTTAAGAATCAGCAATAATATGATGGGGGGGGATGACAATTTCATCCATGTTTACACTGTTCAAGATGGTGTAAACATGCGCTTTTTAACCTGTTGATGTCAGACGCCCACTGGCCTAATGACCAATCAGTGTAAACTACAGAGACAGGCAAAGCACACAGTTGATGACGATATCACGTAGGTTTGTCATGTAAAGTCTGTTAGTCTGTTTGCAATAATGACAGTGTGAAACCTAAACAGACCAAACCAAATGTTTCCAATGTAACAAAAACATGGACCTTGGTCTGGACCTTCAGGTGTGAAAACACCCTAAATCGACTGTGCAGACTCGCACTTCCAAAGATGACCACTAGAGTGTGCTATTAACCAGGTTCATTCATGGGTTTACTCTGTTTGAGTACATCTGTGTATTGTGTGTGTAGGAGGTGTTTGAAAAGGAGCAGGATTCATCAACGTGCCCGACAGAGGAGGCTTCCACCACAGAGGAAACGGTAAAAAAACACACACATTCACATATATATATGGCATCCCAGACACCAAATTGTGCACTTTTCAGTGAGCCTTATTTGTGTGTGTTTACAGCAAGGAGACTCGAGTAAATCCAAAACAAAAGTGTGGCAGAACAAAAGCAAAGGGGCAAAGAAGACAGCAAAGTCCAAGAAGAAAAAATTGACTAAGAAGAAGGCCACTCCTGCACCCGCTAAAGCCAAGCAGGCCAACGGCAATGTGGCCGGAAATGTAAGTCCAGACTCAGTTCAGTGAATGTATCGCCATGGACAACATATGAACAAGTGTGTAATAAATATTTGTTTGTGATGTTGATTTCACAGGAAGTTGTAGCTGCACCAGCTGCAAAAGAGGACGACAACGACGCCTCAGACAAAGGCAGCGACTCAGACGAGGGCGAAGCCAACAAGGACTCTCCCAGTGAGAGAGACGAAGACAGCGACAAACAAAGCGACACAGAGGTGGACGAGATAGGCGGAGATGATGAAGAGGTCCGAATAAACCGTTGTAAAATAAATCCTTGAATGTTTGTTTTGCCTCTACTATAAGTCAAACCTCACTCCTTTCTTCCCACACATGCCCATCAGGAATGGGAGGCATTGCAGCAGAGCATCCAACGGCGAGAGCGAGCCCTGCTGGAGACCAAGTCGAAGGTGACGCACCCGGTCTACAGCCTCTACTTCCCCGAGGAGAAGCAGGAGTGGTGGTGGCTCTACATCGCGGACCGCAGAGATCAGACCCTCGTCTCCATGCCCTACCATGTGTGCACACTAAAAGACACAGAGGAGGTAGGTTTGTCTGAGTGTGTATGAAGGGATCCCATAATGTTGACAGTTGACATCTTAGCTTTGAGTGGTGTTTTATAACTGTGTGTTTCTGGTGTTGTTTCCCAGGTGGAGCTGAAGTTTCCAGCCCCCTCCAAAACAGGAAACTACCAATACTCTGTCATCCTCCGCTCAGACTCCTACCTGGGACTGGACCAGATCAAACCGCTCAAGGTAACAGGAAGTCTATGTGTCTGTGAGCAAATGGGTTTGTATTTGTGATTGCTCATGTTTTTGGTCAGATGCAGCACAAGAGCCTGTGCCTCTTCAGGTTACTGGGTGAACATTCATAATAATAATAATGATAGTAATAACTTTATTTATATCAAACTTTTAAAAACAAGAGTTTACAAAGTGCTTTAACATGCAGGTAAACGAAGAAGATAAAAACAACAGAACGACAACAAGAGAACACTTGGGGGAAAGAGCCTAGACAAGACTAAAACTCAGACTACATGTCCTAATGTGTCAATATTGGCAATAAAGAAAAAAATAAGATAAAAATCAGTGGAAGACATAAAAGCTTTGATGAGTGTCACATGAGCTGAGAGGTCGTTAATAGACATTAAAACAAAGACATCATAAGAACCATGATACCTGGCCAACACAGGAGCCCAACAACAAAAACCTGAGACCAAGGGGAGAATAACAAAAGAAAAAAAAAGCGAATAAGAGGTTATAAAACCTGAATAAGAAGAGTAAAGAAGAAAAAATCACATAAAAGCAATTTAAAAATGTGTTTCAAAAAGTGATTTAAAAGCAGTGACTGGTTCTGCATTTATACTGTCTAACTGTTCTTTTGACTGTTTTCATTCAGATCTGTTACTTAAAATCCACCAGAAAAAGTTAATACTACAAAATAAAAGCAGTTTCACACTGCGTTCCAAATTATTATGCAAATGATACTTTTCTCAGGTTTTCTAAATAGTCAACACAAATGACAGTCAACATAATTTTCAAGTAATTAACCATCAGAGTATAATTTAAATGTTATTGAACAAACCTCCCAAACAGTATTTTCTGCAAAAATAAAAAACTTAAAATATACTGTTCCAAATTATTATGCACAACAGAGTTTCAAGACATTTTATAGGATCTAAGGAACTGAAAATGGTCATTTGTTGTATTTGCAGCAGTAGGTCATATTTACCAAAATCAAAAGCTACTTCAATCAAAAACATCTTAACAGGTCAAGTTACATTTTAACATTGGCCCCCTTGTTTGACAGCAGCTTCAGAATTCTTGCATCAATGGAACTTGTGAGTTTTTGAAGAGTTTCTGCTTGGATTTGTTTGCAAGATGTCAGAATGGCCTCACAAAGCAGCTGTTTGGCTGTGAACTGCCTCCCACCCTCATAGATCTCTTGCTTGAGGATGCTGCAAAGGTTCTCAATAGGGTTGAGGTCAGGGGACGAAGTTTCTCTCCTTTTATGCCCATAGCAGCCAATGATGCAAAGGTATTCCTTGTAGCATGACATGGTGCATTGTCATGCATGAAGATGATTAAAGATGATTTTGTTACAGAAAGCACGGTTCTTCTATTTGTACCATGAAAGAAGGTATTCATTCAGAAACTCTATATACTTAGCCAGGACATTTTCACACCTTCAAGGACCCTAAAAAGGCTGACCAGCTCTCTTCCCATAATTCCGACCCAAAACATAACTCCTAATGTTTTTTGCCTAATCCTTGCTGACATTGTAGTCTTGTTGGGACATGGTGGCCATCCACTACTTCATCCATCTGGACCATTAGGGGTTACACGGCATCAGTGAACGAGACTGTTTGAAAATAAGTCTTCATGTATTTCTGGACCCACTGCAACCGTTTCTGCTTGTAAGCATTGTTTAGGGGTGGCCAAAACATATTATGTCAATGATGTTATCTCAGTTTTACTGACTTCATTGTCTGAAATTTCAAGATGTCTTAAAATTTCATAACAGCTCTCCCTGAGCACAAAATTACAGATATAATAGAAACACAGAAATTCGATGCCCCAGATTCACTTAGAAATTCAAATACAACATTAAAAATGAGTACAGCTCATTTGCTTTCAGCCAGCACTTGACCTTTGCTGTGAGGGATTTTATATCTGGGATTCATTTTTTTTTTGTCATTTGGATTTGGTTAAGTGTTCCAGAATTGGCAGTGCTTCGATGTTGCTGCTTCTCAGTTACTCTGCTGTTTTTTTTTTTATTCATTTATTTGACAGGGACAGCAATACATCAAGCATTGTTGCACCTAACTAAAGAGTAACCGATGCTGTGTATGCAGGACTTCTAGCCGTGGCTAATTTGCAGTCCTTGTCCCTGGTTAGACAGCTAAAATATAGCACATAAAACATAAACCACTGAATAAAAACTAACATTATAGCAGGTACAGACAAGCAATCATATATTTGCATAAAAACCGACAGCAAAGCAGACAAAACAAGCAGTTACTTCTATGCACACACAAAAAAATGGGAAGATCATTTTTACACTCACTTCCCTAAACTAAACTTTTGTTCTAGACTTTTCAGAAAGAGGAGGATTTATAATAAATATTTACACATGTATATATGTTTGCTTTAAAGAGTCTAGTCTGGAAAAAGAAGGTAAACAACAGGAGTGAAATCTCAATGTGTACATTTGCTGATATTGACTCTCGTGTGTGTTTCCCCAGCTGGAGGTCCATGAGGCCAAGGCCATGCTGGACAACCACCCACAGTGGGACATCCCCGACACAGAGGAAGAGGATGAGGAGCAGGAGGACAGTGACGGCATCGAGGAGAGTGAAGAAGACGATGAGGACAACGACTGAGCGCGGAGACACACAAACAAACAAACACACACATGCCCAGCTTCACGCCCTCCTTATCCCCACGGACCGGTCACCCACCCACTTCTGACCTTAGAACAGCGCTCAAGCAGAGAACGGGGAGCGTGATACACACACACAGAATCAGCAGGGACAGTTTCTACACCCAGAGTCCCCCTCCTCCATTTTATCTTTACAGTGACATGGACTGTGGCCCCGCCCTTCCACTCCTGGTTTTCTACAGAGACTTGTTCATTACAACTTCTGCTGCTGCTGCTGCAGTGGAAGAGAATTCTGTGAATACTTACCCAGGCCCGATTGTGCAACTGGATGACAGTTTGTGAGAGTGTGTGTGCTACAGTACGGGTGAGTGGAGCGTGTGTGTGTGTTTGTAGCCTTGTATGTGTTTGTACAGGTATGAAATATTGACACACTGTGGACTGGAGGACCTGTTGTTTGGGCTCTTTTTCTTTGTGGGATGGGGAGAGGGGGGTGCATAACGGCTAATCCTGCAAATATTAATGAAAAACTGAAAAAAAAGTGATCTTCATGTGGGAAACATGACACCAACCTCGCTCCTAATTTTGAAATCACTCTGCACCGATGTTTTCCACACCAATGATACTTTCTATTGTACACTCAAAACTGCAGATGTGTAAGCTTTAGCCCTGCTCACATTCAAGTCAATCATTGGGTTGTTCGCTCTTCTGAGCGCAAAGGAGCCCACTGGAGTCTCCCTTTTTTTTTTTATTTAATTTTTTTTTTATTTCCCGGTCACACCAAACAGTCACTTGTCTGTCATCGTGTTCACTGTAGGTCAAAGGAGATCACCTGATCTGCTCCTGTGTTATCGTGCTGCTTCTCTGAGTGTTGGACCTGAATGGCGATAGCAGGTCAACCTCAAGTACAAGATTTGAGTCGACAAACTTGCAGTGTTAAGTAGATTTCTCATCCATTTAAACTCATCAAATTTATGAGTGAATTTTCTGTCTTTTTAAGGGGCTCGGATAATGACATAAAAACATCACTGCAGAATTTTAGTAAAGCGACTTCTCTCGTCTTTTTTCTTTCAATTGTAGCACATTCCAGTTTAAAATCATTGTCCAAAAAGGCCTTATGATACAACTGAAATACCACAATGTACAAGTCTGCGAGTGCTTTTGGGAGAGCAAAAAAATCAGTTATTTTTTGTAAAAATCCTTAATGTTTCCATTTTGTTATGATTTAGCGCTTTCTTCTCCATGATAACCTTGGCGTCTTGGTATACATATCACTGAACAACTAAAATAAGTATTTGTCTGATCTGTGGATTAGTGAGCTTGTATGAAATTTAGCTCTGTCCTGAAGGTACCAGACACAAACGGTGCACCTGATCTTAGGGTCTCAAATAAAAATTGGTCTGAAGTAATGCAGGTGCACCTTTTCTCCACAGTTATAAAATCAACAGAAAAGCCCTTTTTTAAACACCATGTATACCTTTTATGTTTCCACTAGTTCTAACAAATGTAAAATGTACGTGTCTGTCATGTTTAGTTCCATCATGCTTATTTTTTTCTTCTTCACATGAGCGCGGGAAGGCAGACTTTGAGTTTCCTTGTGTAGCTTTGTGGGCTCTTTCTCTATGTCGACAACTTGGCTTTTTTTTTTTTTTTTAAGACTCATCTTTCAAGGTAAATATCCACACACAAGTTCTTCTTTTATTTTATACAGCTTCTATTACTGTGTAATTCCGGTGTAGGAGAGACAAAAGTTTGAAATTCTGTGGACGCGCTCACCAAATACACTTAAACACACTATACCCTCCTGTAATTGTGTCGAAGGCAGGTTTATGCTAACAGGTTATATTATACTCTGAGTATTTATCGCTCTGCAATAGAATGTAGCATCAGTGATTTACGCTGTGTGGAAAAATAACAAACTGCAGTGAGGTTAAATACGACACCATCTCTCCCGTGACAGACCTCGTCAAGGCAACAGGCCCGCAGGCCGCCTCAGTTTGGACAAACTACCCAATGACTATCTATCTGCCACTTTTGTTTACAAAGGAACTGTCATTGTAAATGGAAAAATATATTATTTGTATTTAAAATCATTTCAAATAAAACCTTTTAAATGAGATGTTGTGATTTTCTCCAAAATTTAAAACTGACATCATGTCAAACCACAAACAGCTTGCACATGCAGGCAGGCGTCACACACTATTCTGTTAGCTGTCCTGTTGTAAAGTAACTGAACTGCAAATGCAGCCAGATAGTTAAAAACTTGTTGTAAATAGGCTGACTTATATTGTTGTGATTATACAGTGATTAATTAATACATTATTATAATTAATACAAGAAATGTTAAAGTTCCTGAACTTGTGGGGAAAACTGATAAAACATCTGCAGCGTCTTACTACAGATGTCTATTGATCAGAGTCTTCTCAGGCAAAAGAGGCGGCTCTGCCCCTTTCTGTAGATGAAGTCTATACTCTTAGACCAGTCCAACTTGTGATCCAGATGTACACCTAGGTATTTATATGATGTCACCTCTTCGATGTCCACACCACTGTGGACATCGGTGTTCACTGGCTGAAGCCACGGTGTTCACTGGCTGAAGAGGGGGTTTGGATCTACAGAAGTCTATGACCATCTCCTTTGTCTTTGAGGTGTTGAGGAGGAGGCAGTTTTTGTGACTCCAGTCACTGAAGGCTCTTATTAGAAGATTGAAGATTTCCTAGCACATGTAATGCTACTGTTAAAAAGCTTTTGATTTATATGACCTATTTGTGTTTAACCGAACCAAACCACGAGGATAAACTCCTTCATTAAGCAAACTTGCATGGTAATAAACCCTCTTCTGCTTCTGGTTAGTGTTAGTTCTTCGCGTGCGCAGAATCGCTAAATGGCACTTCTTGATAGTGGGTAGCAATATTCGATAGAACACCAGCTCAGTGAAAACCATAGACTGTATGGTCTATGGTGAAAACAGGAGAGGTTCCTTTCGCAACCACGCTAAGGTGATGCCCGCGGTGATGCCGAGGAGTGCTTACGTCACAGATGGAGGGGACGCCCACCACCCAGGCTTTCCTGTAGTACACACTTCCGGAAAGTTCACTCGCTGCTTCTTTCTCACCTCTCCACCTGAGTGTATCCAGAGCTTGGATAAAATTTAGGAGTCATTCACGAAAATGAGTGAAATTAAACCGATCGAGTCCGCTCCGACTGAAGACAGCGCAGAGGAAACGGACTGGGCTGCGGCCAAAGCTTTCTTCGACAGCCTCAAAACTGAAAAACCGAGACCTGTAAGTTCACAGAGTTTTGACAAAGTTTTATTTTAAGCTGTTCACCCATATTCTCTTTAATGTAACACGTGCTGCTGTTAATGCTTATCCCACTTTCCCCTCACTCGCAGCCTAAACCCCGTTATGCTGTCACCATCGCCGTCTCCTCTCGGACCCTCTTCAACATGGTGGAAGAGAGGAAGATCTACGAGGAAGAGGGACTGGAGAAGTATGTGGCCCATCAGGTGGAGCATGAGAGCGAGCCTCTGAAACCAGGAGCAGCTTTTCCCTTTGTCAAGGTAGGGTGTACAATAGGGGCCAGAACATGGAGGCTGCCAACCTGTTGTTGCAGATCACCATAAGCTGAGGGGTGTGGTCCACATGAAGCATTTTTGTTGATTCAGTTCAGACCAGGAAGAGCTGGCTTTACAAAAAGAGACCGTTTAACTCCTTGTGTACATAAACTTTTTAGATGAAGGCGTGTTGCATAGAGAAGGCACACTAATACCTTATACTTGCACAAACGCCTGGCCAGTGAAGCTGGCTCTGATTTGGATGTTACACTCAAAGCCACACCTCAGCTATTATGCAATTTGACATCTGGCATGATTCAACCCATCACGTTTTTTTCTGCAAGCCATAATAATGCTTTTTAGAGCAGAAAATAAATGTTAAAGCTTGTCTATCGCCCCCCTGTTCAACTGTATCAGTCATTCTTGACATGCAGCCAGACAGGTTATAAAATCACACCAGTCCTCAGCGAGGAAATGCAGCTGCTGTTTAAGAGGATTAAAGCAGAAAGCTACTGTGCAAATCTGCAGGAAAGTCAGATGATGTTTTAAACTACTGTCCTATATGTTTATACTTTAAATACAAAGTTTTCAGCTGAACTGACAAAATGATTTTGGAGCTCCTGTGAGGAACTTTTAGTGCCTTTGACAATTTTGGCGCCCCCTGCAGACAAAGCATCTTGTTACGCTCAAAGCTCCTGTGAGGAGTTTTTGTGCATTAATGAAATAGACTGAAATTGATGTTGATGTATTTTGATGATGTACAAAAGCAAGCGAGTCCATCAGTGATGAGATTGAAGACTTGTGTTGTTGTTTTTTTTAATGCCTGAAACTAAAACGAGTGGGGAGGTGTCAGCTGTGCAGCTGAAGCAACAACCCCGTTTAGACATTTTCAAAATTAAAAAAAAAATAGCCTAGATGATAAACTTTTATGTCATGTCAGCAGGATGAGATTTTTTTTTTCAGAAGGCAGTGTTCAAACATAGTGGACAAGAAAAGCAAAGACCAATTGTCCACAGAAAACACAAACTGCAAGGTCCTCACAGGAGCTTTATTGAGTGACTTACAACAACAAATGTCATTATGCTGACCATTTCACTGATTTCACTGTTACATATATCTTTCATTGTTTAAATTGCAAAAACAGGGCTTCTTCCACAGCTGACCCCCCCTTTGTACTGGCTCCTGCCATTAAAAACTATGATACAAAAACTGTCACTGATGGTCTTGTTTGCTTTTGTATATCATGAGAGGGCATCAATATGAATTTCAGTCTTTATCAGCAATGTCAAAAAGAAAAAAGTAAAACATCAAAGGAGCTTTAAAATGCAATAAAGCTAACAAATCAGTGTCCTGCCTCTGATATCCGTCAGGCCAAAGAACCTCGTTCACATCCGCTTTGATTTTCTCCCTGACCCAGCAGTGGGGGAAAATGTCTACCATGGCATATCCATCCCTATCATTCATCTGGATGTATAGGTCACTTGAGGCCTCTTTTATTCTCTGACAAATGATTTAAGCATTCATCTAATTGAGTTAGCACAGGTAGGACATGAGGGAGACTAATCGGACATCAGGGTGTTGCGTTTTGATTGCCAGTGTCTACAAGTGAACAAAGTGTGCTTGAGGATGCAGTTTGTATTCAGAGGTTAGCAGAACTGTGACTTGGAGTGAGACCAAGGGAAGTGATCTTAGAGTTGAGCAGCATGGAGTTGAAATGTGCGCTCCAGGTTGTCAGAAATTAGTGCATAATTCCAATTTTTGTGTGTACACAATGATGAAAAACTTGTTGATTATGTACTGAAAATAAATGAAAATGTTGACTGCAAATATGGTTGTCTAAATATACTTAGATGACTATTAATATGCCTGGGTGGTGTAACACAAAGGTGAAGTCTTAAAGTTGCAAACACTGGATCTTTATTACCCTCGTAACAGCCACCATATATCACAGAGACCAGCCTGACAGCTTCTTATGCAACAGTATGTGCACATATGAAGAGTGCCACACGCTGCACATGTTCTGCATATTGAAAGGTACAACTTAAACCGAATTAGATTTATTTAAACAAGCCTACACTTTACGAAACAACTGAGTGGTGTGATGAAGACATCGTGTGATTTTCTGCTCAGTTCATTGCCTAACCTGAGTTACAATGTCTGTACAAAACTGAACAGAAAACCCTTAAAGGCACATTCGTTGTTTTTTAATGTTGTTTTTAGAACTTGGTGTTCTCCCCCCGGGCTGTCTGATTTAACTGAAAAAAAAGGAGAAACTGAGGTTCACATTACGTCAAATCTGTGTTGAAATTTCATGTTGTTCGCTTGACTCAACATCCTGGCTCTCGGTGTTTGTCCTCCACACACAGGCTCTGATGACCGTCAACACTCGACTGAGGGCTCTCTACCCGGACAGTGAGGAGCTGTTTGACATCGTCTTGATGACAAACAACCATGCCCAGGTTGGAGTGCGCCTCATAAACAGCATCAATCACTACGGTACGCTATGTCCTGACCTGACATTAACTGTCAAACACTGCAGGTAGACACTGATTTCCTCCTGCAGCTCTCTCAAATCCTTTTTTATTTACTTTCAGATTTAACCATTGAGAGATTCTGTATGACTGGAGGTAAAAGCCCCATAGGATACCTGAAGGCCTACATGACGAATCTTTACCTCTCCAAGGACTCTGAGAAAGTCACAGAGGCCATCGAGGAAGGTGAGGAAGATCATAATCTCCATTTCTCTTAGACATAACCTTTTCTGGTTCATAAATAAATCAGTGCATCCTTGCATGTCAGTCGCCTCAGGGCGTGTTTGTACTACACTGATATTTACACTGTCATGTTGGTTTTGTTTGTGATTCACACCCGACCCCACACTGTGCAGCAAGAAGAAACTGCAGGAAGACGGCATGTGATTCATGGCCCCCTGTGGTCTCAATGCACAGAAAACAAACTTGTCTGAAACATTCAGATATAGCTGTGGCACAACCTATTAAACATTTGACTTGAAAATAGTGTTTTATGAACTGATATAAGCTGACAAAGGCAGCAAATGCAAAACACGTCCAGTTTCTGTATGTGGGAATCATGTACTGTTATTACTACTGTATCACAGCAAAATCATTTTGAGGATTTTGAACATTTGTCTATGAGAGACAGTTTCCTTAAGGTTTCTGTAGGGAACTTTGAACTAGATTTTAAAAAGTATCTCGTTTCTCCTGATATATCAGTGTCACCTACAACAGAAAATAAGCCCATTGATTGGAGGGAAGATAAGATATTTCTAAATAGTCTAACTCCTACTTTCAGAATTCGTTGATCAGGTCTGCCCACTGACAAAACGATTAACGGCACGCAGGCCGGAAGTTACAGCACTTACACAGGGCGAGGAGCAGTGAGTTGTTGCCAAGCGAGCCAGTGAGAACAAAGCAAAAACAAATAGCTACACATGGCCGATGATGGGATGGGGTCCACAAAAAGAAAGCGAATTAGAACAGAAGAGCAAAAAAAAAAAAAAAAACGAAAAGGGAATGTGATTGAGCAAGGGCAAAAACAAGATAATTCCTTGGCGAGGTGGAGAGAGTTGCGGGGCTTGAAGGGATTCAAGTCAGATCTTGAATTTGCCCAGTTCCTTCTAGACAGATAACGTGAGCTGTGCTTTTTTACACTGTTGGCTTATTGATATGACAATAACACATTACCAAGGAAATGTGACAACTTTAGCTTTATACACTAATCTACGGCCAAGTTATCTAGACTAATCTGTTTGTTGTAGGTTTCCTGTTACAAATGGGACGTAACTGTAGGCTAAAAATACAAGTCACAATATACAAAATTACTTTGTTTCACCAACGGCATATTATATTTCATAGAGATAAAAATATATACATAACCTCATCACTACGCATCCTGCAGATAGCCAAAAAATAAATAGATAAATAAAAAATACAAAAAATAATTCTAAGTACCGGTAAGTTCCATCTTGATTCATTCGCCTCCAAAACAAATACATGCCAGACCAAAGACTTTGTAAGTCTTTGTACAGCTGCTTTAACAGGTTTAACTTTTTGTAACAAATGCACATTTTCTTGAAATTACATACAAAAAATAATATTTGAAGTTTAATTGATAGAGGAAATAATCATCTTGTTGTGTTACTTTCATCTGAAGGCCACCATTTGTGATACATGCTAACTGTACCTTTTCAACACAATTTCTATGACCAGATATACCTCTGTTGGATCTTTTAAATTCAAACTCTTTAATCTTTTGAATTAATTTAGCACCTAATGATCAGCTATATATGCAGAGATAAAGTGTGATTAATCTACTCTAGACCCAAACAGGTTGACACCATTTATCATATCTGGTAAAGTTGGAACAACCTTTTTGTTTTTAGGGAAGGAAAACTGAAATTTGTCAGGGTTTTCTTTAACGTGTTGTAATCTTGGAGACTTTTTGTTGATGGTGTTAAACAACCCTTCCCTTCAGGGATCGCTGCAGCCACCATGTTTATGCCAGACACAGAGACACAGTTGAGTGACACTCAGCTGAGGGTGGCGTTTGATGGCGATGCTGTCCTTTTCTCTGATGAGTCCGAGATCATTGTGAAGAAACACGGCCTGGATACCTTCTTTCAGCATGAGAAACAGTTTGAGAACAAGCCTCTTGCTCAGGTAGCTTCAAAATGACTCTTCATCTGCCCCAGTGTTCCTAATCAGTAAATTTTTTTAGTCATCCTGCCTCGTCTTCTCTCCTAGGGTCCCCTAAAGTGTTTCCTGGAGGCTCTTGGTAAGCTTCAGAGAAAATTCTATGCCAAGAATGAGCGCATGAACTGTCCAATCCGAACCTTCCTGGTCACGGCCCGCAGCGCTGCCAGCTCCGGGGCTCGAGTCTTGAAGACTCTCCGCAGCTGGGGCCTGGAGATTGACGAAGCTCTGTTCCTGGCTGGTGCTCCTAAAGGGCCCCTGCTGCAAAAAATCAGACCTCATATCTTCTTTGACGACCAGATGTTTCATATTGAGGGCGCCAAGGAACTGGGAACCATTTCTGCACACGTTCCCTATGGGATTGGACAAAAGTACAACAGAGGGAAACTTATTGAGCAGCCAGAGAAAAAGGAATAAAGTAAAAGTGGTTAAAATAATACTAACTCTGCATGATAGTGTCATCTGCATACAGAGATACCTGCAACAAGATACAATACTGTAATTAGAAGAAGAAAAAAAAAAACAGTAAAAGCACTAGTTTTAGAGGACATAGGTAATGAATTGATAATTCATCATACAAAGTTGTGTATATTTTTGCTTCTTAAGAGGTTTTTTACAGGGATAGTGGTTGGGAAGTGTGTTTTCTAAAGAAGTGTTACTTCACTCTGTACTCCTTTTGTAAGGGATATTCAAACGTATAGCATGTTTGTGCCTTTTAACCTCACTGTATACTGTGTACTTTTATATTTTTTCTTGACAGTTTTATACAATAGGAACATTTATTTTCATTAGCTTAGTTTAGCCCTTTGTCTATGCTCAGTGTGACAAAGGCAGGGGAACTACAAAACTGTTTATTCCTTTGTCAGATTTTGGACCTGTCAAACATTTAGCAGTCAATTTGCACATTTTTGCAACACTTCATTTCCTTTATTTATGTTTTTTGAACATGTGCGTGCAACACAAACTCGTGTTAACTTAACTCATATCAGTTTTAAATGGTTATTTAGCTCAGTATCTGCCTTTATCTCACAGGAATCACTGATGCTATGTGTCTGTTACTCTCTCTGCTGTTGTTGAGCACAAACTCTACACAACACAAACTTTAGACTTGTACTGCAACATTTATTCTCAGTTTTTATGCTTTTACATTATATCTGGCAGCACAATTAATACTTTTCTAATATGTTCTTGTGTTCTTTTAAGACCTCGTGTTTTATACTGAAAAGATCAGCAATTTTATGCATAACTCCACACCTTTTACAAGCTACACTTGCTTGTAAAACATGTTTTACATTGACAGTGTTCATGTCGATACCCCGGATAAGGGTGATTTGTCACTTTCTTTACCTTAACTTTAAAGTAGTGTGTGCCTTTAGAGTTACTGGAGGTGGAACTTAGTGGATTGAGTGTGGAGGTGGGTTGAAAAAATGAATGGGGGTAACAGTTGCTGTGTAATTTTTCTTTATTTTTTTTAAAAGAGTGATGCAAAAATCATGAAAGGTTTTCAGGATGATTTTTGGTCTTGATAAATGTTGTATCAATTTTGTTTAACATGATATTTTATGTTCATAAAAGCTTTTGAAAACGTTTTCTGGTACTGTTATTTCATTTGTTAGGTTTTTATATTCAAAGGTAGCAGAAAATGTTGCATCATTTTTTAAAAAATTGTCTTTCAGCTATGAATGACTCTTAAATCTCCGAACCTTTTCGTGAGACTTGACCCCTGAATAAAATCACTACATGAATGAAATCAGCATGGTCTTAACCCTCCGTGGTCTTAACCCCTCTTCAGCAGCAGATGGTGCTTTTTAGCTGTAATTGTCAGGTTTGATGCCCTGCAGACTTCTGCCGGCCTCTCTTTCCCTTCAATTAGAATCAGTCATTGTCACTCTGTACAGCTCAGTATCACATTATGCTAATCCCACACTCATTTTACATGTGCATGAGAGAAAAATTCACTGGAGAGCTCCTGTTTAATTTGACTGGGATTTTGATTTGAGAGGGAAAATGCAAGACATCCAAACACATTTGTGCAAAGAAAAACCTGCATTAGGATGAAAAGAGGGGGTTATATCACAAAACAACATAATTTAGACAAAAGATCAACACAATTTACATATAAAACTACCCAAATATTCCAACATTACTCCATTGTATCTGGCCTAACAAGTTTTGTATTCTCTTGCAGGTCCAGTTAGGCTATATTAGAAATATCTTGGGTTGGTTCAGATAGGGTGGCCTTGCAGGTCAAAACACAAAAATAAATAAGAAAACAAATCACAAAACAATGACTAAATACAAAAAGTAACAGCCAATCTGTTAGACAGTAATGCTAATTTCTGATTTGTCATTGTGATTTGTGGTTTTTCATTGTGTTTTCTTATTCTCACTATGTTTTGAGACCTGTCCTTGTGTTTAATGAAGCAATGTGTTTTGCACTTCAGGACTACCATACTCCTGGACTGAAATAGAGGTAGGTAAATGACTGAGCAGGAAGAGCTCAGGTGGCCTTCAAGTTTCTGTTTTCAGCAACGTCACTCAAGGCAGTTTCGGTGGTCTCACAGAGCTCTGTTTCTGACCTACAAATAAAAATGTGAGTGAAGTTCCCGCTTCAGTAAAGTTCCTCAAAATACAAGCATATTGTACTGAAAGCATGCTGTATATTCTGTGTTAATGCGTTCTAGTTGGTGACAGTGATGTTTCAAAAGCCCAGAATGATATTTGACTTTTATAGCCTATACAGTGAAAATTTGTCACACTTAAAAAGGCCAACATACAATTTTTTGTTTCAAAATCTTCAAGATAATATCCACAGCTATGGACACCATAGCTTAAGTGTAATTACCCCTAAATGTAGTAAACTCTAAAGTACAGTTAAAGTACAGCTGTACATTACTGTGTCTCCTGATGACACCAGGACCACTGATGCCCTTTTTAATTGTATTTTAGATGTCCAGTCCTGAATGGCAGACAACATTTTCCAGCCAAATCAGGACAAAACTCAGGTTTTAGTTATTGGGACAGGTCCACAGAGAGAGAAACTGGAGCAAAAACTCCAAGCTCGAGCTTTTAATCCATGCAAAGAAGTTAGAAATCTGGGTGTTACATTTGATTCATACCTCAGTTTCGAGCCACACATAGAAGATGTTACCAATAAGGCATTTTATCATTAAAAGGACATCTCCAGAGTGTGCCAGTTTCTCTCTCAAGCCAATGCATTGACTCTTATTCATGCTTTTATCACCTGTAGAAGTGACTATTGCAATGCTCTCCTCTCTGGTCTTCCTAAAAAGAACATGTTACAGCTTCAGCTCCTACAAATTTCTGCTGCACGCATGCTGATGAAGACCAGGAAGACAGCCCACATCACACCAATTTTAAAATCTCTGCACTGGCAACCTGATTCTTTTAGAGTGATTTTAAGTTTCTTTTATTAGTTTTTAAAACTCTAAAAGGTCTTGGTCCTTCTTATTTGTCTGATTTGTTTTTACCACATTAGCCCAGCAGAGCCCTTAGGTCTTCAGGTAGTGGTCTTTTAATTGTTCCCATAGTAAAAACAAAAACATACGGTGAATTATTGTTCAATTGTTACGGCCCCCATCTGTGGAACAGCCTACCTGCAGACCTGAGAGCAACACCTGATGTTCATATTTTTAAAAGTAAACCCGAGACCTACCTTTTTAATCTGTCTTTTAGTTGATTTAATCTCTTAATATGTGATTATGTGATTTCACCCTATTTTAGTCCTAGAGTTACCATTTTGTGTTTTATTACCTCTTTTTTATTTACTCTCTTTTATTGTTTGATATTGTTTTATTTAATTAACTTTTAACGCTTTATTACCTTCATTATATATTATCATGATTTTGTTGCTTTAGTCCTAGGTCCAGTGTTTCCTCAAGATAGCGTTTCCTCACCTGGTCCTGGTCACTTGTGAATGCATCTGTGTGTGAGCATGTCAAATCAATCAATCAATCAAATTTTATTTATACAGTGCCAGTTCACAGCAGTCGTTATCCAAAGACGTGCAGTGCTGTATTTGTTGAATGGGGGTTAGGAGGGTGCATGGGGTTCTGTGTTTGTATTTTATTAATTTTTTTATTGTTTTTAATATCCTGCTTGAATTTACAGCACTTAATGCTACATTCTGTGTATGAAAAGTACTTACGAAGTTTGATTGATCAATAATACTGCAAACACGTCTGACGTCTGTGATTTTCTCAGGTTTAATCTCACCTCGTACAGGGATATTCCAGCGTAAAATTGATTTAGGGTCAAACACACCCTAACACTGAGCGCCCCCCCCCCCCCCCCAGTACTGCAGCACTGTTGGCTGGGGTATAACAGGGTACTGGAACATAAATCACACACACAGCCGAGACATAAAACACCTACAGCTCATATGGCTAAAACGGATTTTCCGGTGTAAATTTAAGTTAGGGTTAAAACACACTGAGTTAGACACCCCCTCGAGTGATTAATGTTGCCGAATGCTTGCTTCTTTAGTTATACCAACTTTAGTAACGACCTCCCGATAGTAAACAACAGCGGTCTGAGGAGCTACACACAAACCTCAACCAAAAAGCCACAGCACCTTACTTCATCAACAGTACATATATGGTCCCAGCCATAGTGCTACCTACCAAACATCTTTCTAGCTTTGCCTAATTTCTTTAGCAAAGAGACTAAACACAACTCACCTACTCTCCTCCAGCAGCCACTTGTTTGTAGCGAGACCTCGGGCCAGTCCATTATGGACTACAGTGGGGTAACACAGCTCAAGGAAGAACATTATTTGTGGCTATAGAGTGGCGTTTTGGTTGAGGTTTGTGTGTGGCTCCTCAGACTGCTGTGTATTGCGATTGTGCGGTTGTTTCTAAAGTTGGTATAACTAAAGAAGCAAGCGGTCTGCAACATTCATCTCTCGAGGGGGTGTCTAACTCGGTGTTACAGTGTGTTTGACCCTTAATTAATTTTAAGCCAGAATATCCCTTTATTCTGACATCTACAGTAACTGCCATGTTTTCTAATCTAATTTTACTCAGTGTAATGTATGAATTCAGCAACAGGCATCTGCATGAGTTTGGTCACTATGATAATGGCAACCGGGATTGTTTCCTGCCTGAAGACTCTGAGGAGGAAAAGCTTGAAAGGCTTACGGCTTGGAGCTCAGGAGGTCAGGATTTATCTTAATTTTACCATAAATATTTCTGCAGCAGACTTAATCATTCTGCTATGAGAGCGTCTTTGCAACAAAGCATAGTTGTGTTGGTTAACAGAGCGTGTGTTTGTGTATGTGTGTGCTTTTCTTGGAGCTGGGACCAACTGGCTGTTGCCATGGATACTTGGTGCTGACACCACAAGACTGTGTAGGCTTGTTGAAGATATAATTAATAACAAAGGATTAGAGGCAAAGGTAGCATGGGGATCAGTGTGAGAAACCTCATCACACAGTTACTATAATTGGCAACCTCTCTCTGTCTCTGTGTGCTTTTGTGTTCGTCTCTGAGGATGCCAACGAGAAAAAAGTTACAGAAAAAGCACAGTGCTCCCATACTTTACTGATGCATTTATCTTCTTGACAAGCAATTTGCCCTAAATATGTTACCATGGTTGGCGGCCAGCATTGTAGGTAGATGTTTTTTCTTTTTTGAAAGTTTTTTTGAGCCCCTGTCAGAGCGGTTGCCCCCCCCCCCCCCCCCACAAATATGCATTATTGAACATTGTAAGATACAGTAATTTGTATCTATTTAACAAACTTTTTCTTTACACTGGCTAGTTTATCATGAGGCACAGACTTGGATCAAACTGTTTTTAAGGTAATTAAATGTCTCTTAGGGTTGCAGAATTGTTTTAAAGGTTTAACAATTTAAAGATACAGTGTGTGATATCTCAGTCTGATTTTAGGTTGAAATACTCTACCACTCACCCTGTTGTAAGTGAAGCTATGGTTTTCACTCTTAAAATTGAAGTATCCCTAGCAACATGAGGTGATGCTGTTTCTTAAGCAAGAAAAAATCAGACACATAACTCAGGGTTCTGTAACAAGGTTAAAAAAACCTTTTTAGAATACAGTGAATTTACTAGTGAATTTGATTCAACCACCTTAGATCAGTAGCTCCCCATGTCTTCTCTTCTCTCCTTGTCTTCTTCTCTTTTGTTGACTCTTTTTTTTATATGAAGTATTTATGTATGTATGTATATAATATACGACGCACACTAGAGACAGGATCCATGTATGGCATTCATGCAATTGTGTCTATTAGCTCCTTGTCAGTTACAACTGTTTGTTTTTTCTCACTACAGTTCTTTGAAAACTCATGAAAAACAATTTGAAACATAAAATTGGAGTATCAAAACAAGTTAGTGCATTTTCATCTGTTAAATAAAAAGTCCTGTATGTTACCTGTTTGTCTTTTCTGCGCTATAGTTGACAGATGGTGGGATCTGCTCCTATGTAGATAGGACATTAGAGATAGACTGATTAATTGGCTGGTTGATTGTTGAATTGTGTTTGATATAAATCATATTATAATGTTAAGAATAATGCAGTTTTATTATAATATTAACTTTAACCTTGTATATATTTTCTTTCTGACTAATTCACTCAGCTAATTTTCTTCTTTATACATTTATTCAATGTAACATTCACTCGAGGTCAGTAATTTTGTTTCTTATTTGTTAGTATTGTTACATTTAAGAAAAAAGACAATGTGTTAAAGGCATTATATATCAGCATCAGCTGCTGAAACACTAACCTGCTCCTGTTCTCCTCTCTCTGGCAGTGTGACGCAGCAGTTCCCATTCATTACATTTTGCTCCTTTGCACTCCTACACTTAATTGTTTTGAGTTCCTGATAATGATGTGTTATAGCCTTTGTGCTCTGCTGTGAAGGATAGGAGGGTTTGCTAAATAGGACAAAACAGGCACAACATAGCTAGTGTTCCTGACTTTTATAAATGCCAGAGAAAGAGCAACATATTTTAAAGTCTTTTTTACTGGTTAGAATTTTACATGAACACTGGGTCTATTCAAAAATGAACAGCAAAGTAAAGCCATCAAAGAAAATGAGCAACCATGGTACACACAGATGGCACTTTATTTGGATCACCTAGAGCGAGCATGGTAAAACAAACATCCCTGTGATAACTTAGAGGACGTAAAATAGAGGGCAGTGTAATAGAAACAGTTTCAAGTGTGATAGAAACCACAAGCATCACAATCTGGAGCCTCCGGATAGACCTCACACTTCAATCAACACCTCTCTAAAAGCAGTTGAAACATGAAACTGAACACTTCCATGGCAACTATGCATAAGTGTACACTACTAAAATCAAAATCCTGTTTACTGTTGACAGGTTTTTACAGAAAAGGAATCAAACTGGAACAAATCTGTCATGTCGGTCAAGTTTCTCTTTTATTTTTCAGTACATTTGTGTTGGTTAAGTTTCCTTTATTTTTGCACATTCGTGTTTTGTTTCATGTCATGCATTTCCTGTTTTATTTTGTAGATCACCAACCCTTGTTTCTGTCCTCTATGGCTGCGTCCGAATTGCCCACTCGCATACTACATACTACTGCTACATACTACTGCTAGATCGTACTTCTGCATACTAAACACGTTGGCCCAATTCGGACACACTAGACGAGCGGTGGGGAAAAACGACCCCCGCAGGCAGAGAGTAGGTACTGCGCCCGTGCAGACAGTGGTAACAGAAGCCCCCCCATCTGCTGGCCTGGCTGTAGTACTGCAGCGAGTACTGTACAATGATCTGTGCGCACCTGAGACTTATTAGGCATCATCACCAGAAGGCACCTGTTACTCATTGACAGTGAGTGGAAATATAGTAGTGCCATCACGGAGGTGGCACATCTTCATAGAAAAGCCAGCATGCCTGCAACCAGATTGATGCTGCTCCACATAGACCACCGCCCTGGAGTCATTGCCACAGGTAAGCCATGACATGAAGTGCTTGAACTAGAAGCTCTGTCATGTATTTCTTGTTACTAGTCTTTTCTGGTGTTTGTCCAGACACCGCAAAAGCAACTCTGTTCTACACATGACATTATGTGGTTTCTTTGATTTTTCAGCATGGCCCACGTGGGCCATACACTCAGCTCAACAGCACCATGCCCATCATTCGTCAGTTTTTGGATGACACTGTTGACCTGCGTCCCAACCTTCGCCTCTCTCGTCGCTCACTTGCTGCCCTTACTGCTGCCATCGACCTCAGCATGACCCGAGGCTGGCCAAAGGGCATAGAGGTGCTGCTGTTTGTTTTTTGGCTGGCCCATGCAGCGTCCTACAGGCTGGTGGCTGCAGCCTGCGACATTCCGAAGTCCACTGTGCACAATATTGCGCACAGGGTGACCAAGGCTGCTGTGGGCATCCTGGGCTGCACCATCCGCCTCCCTGACCCTGACCAGCTGGAGGACATCGCTGCTGGCTTCAACTGCCTCGGGGGACAGTGGTCGGGGAAATTGATGGCTGCCATGTCGGCATCAAGCCACCTGCAGCACATCAGCTGGACTTTTTAAACCGTAAGCTGTTCCATTCCATCCAGCTCCAGGCCATCTGTGACCACCAGGGGAGGTTTATTGACTTGTTTGTTGGCTTCCCTGGTTACGTCCACGATGCCCGTATCCTGCGGAACAGCCCGGTCTATTACAGACAGCTGTACCCACTGGGGGGCTGGTGCATCCTTGGGGATGGAGGCCACCCCTGTTAAGGTGCCCCCATCTGCCTCCTGATGTCTTACTGGGAACCTGTGGCCAACCCTGTGCAGGCCCAGTTCAACACCATCCATGGCAAGGCACAGAACATTATCGAGCGGGCCTTCGGAATGGTGAAGGCTCGTTGGCGGTCCATCTTCCTCAGGGCCCTTGAGGTGAAGCCAGCATTTGTATTGGAGGTGGTCACCTGTTGTGCCATCCTCCACAACATCTGCATGGACAACGGTGATCTCTTTAGGCCGAGCCTCCCCCTGAGGAAGATGGATCGCCTCCCTGTTCTGATGCGGCGTCAGGGGAAAACCTGCGGGACCGACTGGCTGCAGCAGTGTCTGCCCCAGAGGTTGCGGTTGCTGTCCTCTAGGACCATGATTATTGTTGATTGTTGTTTTGTTTTGTTGTTGCTGCTACCTCTCTGTCCTTTGGCCAGTCTCGGGTCCACTTTGTTGTCAATGGCAGCAGTGAGAGCAGCAAAAGAGTGATGTTAGAGGCGAAGGTTGGAGTGCAGGTTAACTATGTCATCCAAAAACTGCAGAATGCTGGGCATGGTGTTGTTGACACTTTCTTTTGGTATGTTTGTTTCCTTTAAATGTGCGGCCTGATATAGGGCAATTACTTATGTTGCATTTCGGTACTGTATGATTCATTTCTGTTCTGTATGACTAAATATTTTTTGGGGAAAAATGCTCCTGACACTGGTGTGGTTCTTGATGACCCAAAACATGAAATACACTGAGAGAAGTCCATCTGCTTAGGTCAGATCTGCTAATCACCTTCACCAACCTTTATAACACAGAGATACAATTGACACATCACATTGCTTGGACCAAACCATTTTATTCCAAATAAGTTTTGCCATGGAATAATGCTGTGTGTGGCACGTTTCCTAACAGCATATATCACCCTGACTAGTTTCACTGATTGTTGACTCACTAACAACACACCAACAAATGTTGGCCCCTTCCAGGGCTTGGAGCCAGTAGGCTTCAAACTCCTTTCTTTAGTTATTATGACCCACAGAGGTTAACTACTCTCCTGTCCCCACCAGCATTTAGAACTGAAGAAGCTTCTTGGATGAGAGGCGAATCGTCTTCAGGAAAACTCCAAGTGGAGATGCACTCAAGAACCTGTAGCCATTTCCCAACAAGGTTCGACAGTGCTTCGCAGACACACACACAGTCATAGTGCCATAACACAAACAGAGGCATTTAAGAACAAAAAAACGTAACATTTAAAATGTTGGGCCCCCTACTCGAACATAAAGCAATCGCCTAAATTAAACATACACAAACTGAAATCCTCAAACACAAAACTCGTACTGTCTCCTGGCCAGCAGGTCCAAAATGTTTAAAAAGCACTCCTCCCTCTCCCGAGCCTCCCTGTCCCTTCTGTCTCCCTCTCCTGTCTTTCCCTCTCTCTTCTTTCTTCCCTTTCCTCCCTTTCCCTGTCTCTTCTCTCCTCTCTGTCCATCCACTCCCTCCACCTCCTCTCCTTTCTGGCTTCAGCCTCCCTCTCCTGCTCCTCCAATCTGGCCTCCACCTCCTCCCACATGTCCTCCAACGCTGGCCTCCTCCCCCCCCCCTTCTCGGTGGAGAGCTGCCCTGGCTCCGAGGGTTGGTGGGTGGTGAGGTGGCGCGTGGCGCAGCGGTGGAGGTGGAAGCCTCTGTGGGCGTGGAGGGCCATGTGGTGGAGCTGGAGGGTGATAGGGAGCTGCAGGGTGTTTCTGCAGGCGTTACCGTGGCTGAGGGTGATGTAGATACACCAGCATCCTGGCCAGCTGATGCGATGAAGCATGGTGGCGTGATGTTGGGCCGCTCCCCTAAAGCCTCATCCATCAGCTCGAACCATGGCCAGGATGCTGCTGTATTCTCACCACCCTGGGTGCTGACGCCTGTCTTGGGAGCCTTCAGTCTTTGTGGGACATGAGAGTATCAAGATTAACCTTCATAATTAACAGGAGGATTGACTGTTGATGGCAGATGTTGGCCCAACATACTCGATATTTGTCTTTCAGGTTCATTTTTTTTTCGCACTCTAAGCCGTGATGTGCATCGGGAGGCTGGGGCTGTCCTGCAAGAACCTCCTGAAGGCAAAACACAGTGTATTGTGAGGAAACAATTAGACACACGTATTGTATGAAGAATCATGAAACATATGAATGGCTTGACTTACTCAAATGCCTTTCTGGCTGTGTTTCTGCGCCCGGTGAACAGGTGGTCATGGCTGAGCCACCACCTGATCAAATGCTCAGTCTGCTCGTCCGTCCCAGAGAAATACACATGCTACTGGAATGAACAAACCTTGGCTAAAAGTGGTAGAAGACAGAAAGCTGATGAATGTTTGGGTTTGCTCTCTGTCCCCTTCAAGTCCTGTTACAGTTTTAAACTCTTTGAATGGTAATTGTGCAAGTGATGGATGCTGCTGTATTATATTCCTGCACTGCTTTAGAAATTCACAAAGTAGCTTTTCCATTACTTTTAGCCTTCATTCACTCACGTTGTGATCATTTGTTCAATGAGATCTGCCTGATTACTGCAGCTGTGCAGTTTAATGATGGAATAAGTGAGCTTTACCTCCATGATGTCGCCACATATTTGCTCATATATTGATTACTTGAGCAAATATGACACCATGACATGACAAAGAGATACAACCGCACATTTTTTAGGACAGTGTGTGAAGTTACATAAAACTTACATCTGTACTGCTGCGGTCCTGCCTGCTGCTGCTGCTCCGCCATGGTGCGCGCTGCTGTGGTTAGCCGGCGTTCGCGATGCATCTAAATAGGCAGCAGCTGGTGGCGCTAGCATCACATGCGCTTCTACAACTTTTAAGAGGACAAAGAAGAAGCCAGCGGTGCATTTTGGGTCGGTAGCATGCCTGTAGGTTGCACTGCGACCATACTACAATCTGGGCGTGTCTAGCATCTGAAGTAGTATCTGAAGTAGCATGCTACTTGCTCCGGTGGCCAATTGGGACATGCTACATACTACTTCGACTACTACTGGGCAATTCAGACGCAGCCTATATTTGTTCCTGTCTGGTCTGCCCCGCCCCCATCTTGTCGCACCTGCCGCCTGATTGTGTCTCCCCACCTGTTTCCCATCACCTTAATTACCTCTTGTGTTTTACCTTGGCTGTGTCTCACAGTCTCATCGCCAGTTCATTGCACTTGTCTTATTCCAGCATTTATTCATAGCTTTGCCAAGCTGTGTTGTACCTTGCCTGCCTTTTGGATCTTGTCTTTTGCCTCACATTTTTGATACCTCTGTCTGACCTGACTGCTTGTGTGTGTACCGACCATAGACTGTATATACTACGGACAACTTGGTTCCACCTTCCACCAGTATACAGATTTGAAACCGAAAAGCTCTCGGTAATTCTGCGTTTTTCTCCATTTCCTGAAACCAAAATTGCGCAGTAGCGTTGTACACATTCAGCAGGAGAGTCACTGAGAGTCGCTGTGATGACACTCGGCTCAAACAGCGTATCCCCCACATGAGCTACACAATCTTCATTTGCCCTTCATTTGTCAATCATAGAAAACATAAACCCCCTAATAACTTTTAAAATGGAGCTGCACAGAAAAAAGAGGACTTGAGCACAAACCAGTCTTACAGTAACTACATGTCAACATCACAGCCAGGGGGGAGAAAAATTTATATTCTGTGTAATTAATTTCTAAAGTTTGTCCACAGCTCCATAGGGATTGCTGGAGGAGGTGGGATTTATGACCTATACTGCAACCAGTCACCAGGGGGTGCTGTTCTCTCGGTGGCTTCATCCAGTGAGGAGGCAGATGGCGTCCATTCTATATACAGTCTATGGTACCGACCTTTACCTGAACTTCACTAAACTCTGTCTGTTTGACTAACTGTATTGGTGTCCTGCGATTGTGTCCTTCAGTCTGTGCTCTGGTTCATGACAAAACCAACTCTAAATAAAAACAGTTAATGTGTAATTTTGGTTAAGTGAAGAATGTATCAGATTGCAAAAACCATACGGATGCTTCAATAATGACTTTGTCTTTTGTTGAAGTTTCTTTAAGTGTCATTCTTTTTCTTTCTCTGTCATCACAGCTTCAGTGGATCTGCGGCACAATGCTGAACTCGCCATTCGCTGTGTGACTGAGGCGCACATACACAGTGATATGATGGTTCAGTTGACAGAAACTGTGGCACGGTAATAACATGTATCGAGGTCAGCTGCCCCCCCCCCCCCCCAGCTGCCACATGTTTACAGAAACATTATCCTTCTGCTCCATATTCAGATTTAGAGCTATAGATTGAGGTGCTGTAAAAGAGCTGTACGGGGTGCTTTTATTAAAATTAAACTACCAACTGTAGTGCTTTGTGCTAACATGCAAATACTCAGCCCTCTTGTGGTGTGCATTTTATGCTTCTATAATTTCTGTCCAGCTGATGTTATTGCATGCTTCACTTTGTGTTCTGCAGGGATCCAAGGGAACCTAGCTTCACACCTCCAGAACAAGCTGGTCTTTATTCAATTTAACCAATTCTCATTTTATTGCACCGTGTGATTCTCTTACAAAAGCACTCCCGAGGGTTTCACAGGCATTGTCAAGTGTCTCCACATGAGATGGATTACAGATGCAGCATATGAAGACATGCTGTTACCTCATCTTTGCCAGCTCAGTGGGCCTGTCTCTGTTAGCCATTAACAACAGGCTTCAGCTTAAGGTACAAGACATACAGTGAGCTCTGTAACTGAACAAGACCACGACAAAAAAACATAATTTCTTATTTTAAGTGTTGAATTGTACACTACAATCTTATATGGAGCAAAACCTTATCTTTTTTGTCTTAAATAGGCAGGGAATCCTAAAATGAGGAAAAAAACGTTTTAAAATAAGTCATATTCCATCTTTCTCCAAAAGACTGATCAAAAGGAATCTTGTTTTAAGATTCAGTAACAAACTCAAGTTGCTTGATTCAAGAGTCACATAAAAAGCATCTAGAGAAAGAGTTTATTGCTCTGATTTCAAGCATTTGATGACCAATATTTGTAAAACTAGCACAGGGAATACAAAATAGCAAGCAAACTCAGTCTCACCTTATACATAATACACAACACACACTAATTAAGATGTAAATCCTAAAAGTGAGGACAGGCATAAGGTTTTAAGGTTTTAGTTTAAAGATTAAGTAAGCCTTGTTTCAAGATAAGCCTGCTTGGATTCAGATGGAGTTTAGTCATTTTTCACTTACACTGGGTATTTTTTTTCTCTTGATTTCATTTTCTTGTTGAACTAATATTCATCTTAATTTGCTAAAAGTAAGAAAACAAAAAATGTAAGTGCACATATTTCATATTTAGTATATTTCTAGCGCACGTGCCTCGTAGCAATAAGGTCACCAGTTTGATCCCCGGGTCAGGCAGGGCCTCTCTGTGTGAAGTTTGCATGTTCTTCCTGTGCGTGCAGGGGGATCTCTCCGGGAATCTCTGGCTTCCTCCCACAGACCAAAAACATACACATTAGGTTAAACTGGTGACTCTAAATTGTCCTCAGGTATGAGTGTGAGCATGACTGGTTGTCTCTCTATGTGGCCCTGCAATTGACTGGTGACCAGTTCAGAGTGTTCCCCGCCTCTTGCCCAATAACAGCTGGCAAAAGCTCCAGCCTACCAGTAATCCCCAAAGGCATAAGTGGTATAGAAAGTGGATGGATGGATTGATCGCAAAACCAGCATTTTCTCCTTACTTCATACTTATATTTAGTACATTTCACTCATTTTAGGTCTGTAAAAGTTGAATTTCAAGTAATCTGATTTTAACAACAGCATTTTATTCATATTTATGCTTATATTTAGTATTTTTAACTTATTTTTGAGCTGTAAAAGTTAAATTTTAAGTAATCTGATCTTAAAACCAACATTTTATACATATTTAAGCTTATATTTAGTATATTTAACTTGTTTTTGGGCTGTAAAAGTTAAATTTTAAGTAATCTGATCTTAAAACCAACATTTTATACATATTTATGCCTGTATTTAGTTTAACTTATTTTTGGGCTGTAAAAGTTAGATTTAAACACACACCAAATCCCTCTGTGCTTATATGAGAGAGTGTGGAGGATGCCCTCCGCAGTGCTTACAGAGACACTTGTTGAGGGGCTGCCTTCTGTTGCCATCATGTGGCATTGCTGTCTTCAGACATCTCTTGATCTCTTTGACTACTTCACGAAATTTGTAATCGCCTCTTCGGTGGCAAATTTAAAGGTGAGGAGAAGAGCTGATGCGATCGGTGAAAACAGGACTCAACTGTGTTAAACCCACTCCACGCCTTATCCCCTCCCTCTCTGCTACTTATGCCGCTGGAGGAGCTAAGTTAGGGAGGGGGGATACTCATGCCGGGCTGCGCTGCTCACCAAAATACCAAAGTGTGCTTTGAGAATTGCACCATCTGCAGGACATAGTAAGAATAAGAATAGGAAAAACTTTATTTTATCCCCCAAGGAAAATTCAATTGTCTGTAGTCTCAGTTGTCATGTCTCTAAAAGTCATCTACTCTTTATAAACGAGTTGTAAAGTCTGATAGCTGTGGTAACAAAGGATCTTCTGAATCTTTCTGTCCTGCAGTGAAGAGAGAGAAGCCGTCCACCACCATTGGCCCTTTGGTCCATTAAGGTGTTATGAAGTGGGTGATCCATGTTCTTTAGAATAGCCTCCACCTTCCTCAGTGTAAATCTCTCCACCACATCCTCCAGTGAGCCCAATTGTAATCCAACCACAGAGCCAGCCTTTTTCACCACTTTGTTCAGACGCAGAGCCGGCCCAAACCCCAATGGGGCCCTAAGCAAAATTTGATTTTGGGGCCCTCTATTCCTGCCCAAAACATTGATTGTTGATCATTCACACACCTTCACAAATCTCTTTGGTAAACATTCCATGACATGCAAACATACCTTTATCTTGGCGTTTTTTTTCTCTGCTTCCTCTTTCTTTTCTCTGCTCCTGAAGGATATGCCTTTTTTTGCGCCATTGTTTTGCCGTACAACTACCTGCACTTTGGATGTTCAGTGCACATTGCACAGCAGGAAGCACGTAACGTTAGCAGAGCTTTGACATATCGGCATTAAGAATCATAGGCCTACATCAGCAGCAGCACTAAAATATTATTTTTTTATTTTTACAATAATAGATTTTGATCACACAGATAGCATCACTCATACAAAAACATATAAATGAAAATATAAATATAAGAAATATACACAAATGTGTTATTGCTCTTGGGGTCCCCCAATTGGCCACGGGCCTTACGCAGGCACTTAGTTCGCTTATGCCTTGGGCCAGCTCTGGCAGTGTAACATTCAGACCTGGAGATAAGCACGGATTAAGTTATTCTCTGAAAAATATGATCTGAAATCAATCACTGCTTTGCCTGTACTTTTGAAAGAGAAGCAGAAGAGGGAGGCAGTGATCTTGAGGATAGAACAATATTTATAGTTTTAGGTCAGGCATTTTGGTGTACTCTGTTAAAAGTTATTGCTTCATTGACACATTTAATCAGTTTTAAGGCTGAAAAACATTGAACAGTGAAAAGGAGAATGAAGAGATTCCTTTTTCCACCAGGGGTTTTAGATTTGTCTGCCTAGTGTAGAGGGCACTGGCCCTCATCTTGTCTCTGACATCCAAGATATCTGCAGCATTCTGCAGTTCGGTCACAACTTAAACTAAATTTTGTAGTTTTCAGAAACATCAAACTGACCTCTCGTGGCTTTGATGCTGTTTGTGTGCTTAAAGGGGGAACAGCACTAGCCTTTCCTAAAACTACTCTAATCTATTTTTCATGCTGTGAGAGTGGGTTGTTGGACCCCAGTGTTTCACACAGAATCATGCTGAACTTATGGCAGAGGAGGGCAAAGGCAGGGGGCACCGAAAATATCTAAATACAGTCTTTATCCTTTCAAAGTCTATAGTAAGGTTCTGTTCTCCAAGTTTTTTAAAGCCCCTGTGAGGAATTTTATGTCAATTTTGGTGCCCCCTGTGGACATGCAATCTTCGCTAATCTCATCCTTTCATCCTTTGCATGCTAAAAAAGCTGTATTTGACAAAATAAAATAAAATAAAATAAAATCTCATCCCATTGAAATTTGACATATACAGGTGCAGATCCAAAAGTTAATGTGCCTGAAAAAAGTTCATTTTTTTCTGTAACTTCATGCAAATATTCTAAATAGTGGATTTTTGATTTTCATGAGCTGCAAGTAGTAATTGTAACCTTTTTTAGTTATAGTAGCTCCAGTTGTTTCGTTTTTCTTTTCTTAGAACCAAGCTAAGTCCTACCGCGAAAAGTAAGTCTGACAACACTGCATACACGCTGTGCTTATTACACTTGAGCAGCTAAGTTAAACATGCTAGCGGTAGCTAATTTCACTTTTTGAATTTAATTATGGTGGAAAATGACAGTTTTTTGAGACTTTCTCATTTTTTTAGCCGCACCTGTACATCCTGCATATTTACTTGTTGCATACTATCAGAGCTCTCTGGTGTGTCTTCCTGAGATATCCTCCAGTGACACACAGAGCATAGCTAAGTGCATGGACAAATGCATTGATGAAGCAGCTGGTTAGGAATGTGAGCACAAAGTAAATACGCAATTACATCTCCAGGCTTAGTGAATAAAAAGTACAAGTTTCTGTGTGAGTAAGGGGACTTAAACAGCCGCTTTTATTTTTCACACCTAAATGAAGGGTACGTCATTTAACTTTGAGGGTGAGTTTAAACTTTAAGTTGGGGGAACCACTTGAAGGCAGACCCACTCCTATCAGTGGAAAAAACACTCTTCCTCGGTAAGAGCTGAGTGGTACAAGGCCAAATTTCTTTGCAGCCAGAGGTGACTAGCTGTGGCACTTAGTCCACTCTGCAGCTTAGGAAGGGATGCATAGTTTCCAGAGGCTTAGCTCAGCTAGGCGTTGCCTCAACCATCCAGCGTGTGGCAAGTAGGGTGCAACCACTGAGCAAGTGAGCATCACCTATTACCTCCACCTCTACGCTTGTAGCAGGAATCCATTTCAGCACCATTACCTCAAGGCAGCCACGGGCTGACAGTCTCTCTCGTCAGGCCGATAGTTCCAAATTGGCTCCAACCCCTTTACTCCTCCTGAGATTGAAAAGAGATTATTAAGGACATTCATCATAGGAGAAGTCTGAGCCTGTCTGGGAAGTCTGAGAATGGTAAGAAATGGCGGCACAATGGAGCACGCCTAAAGGAGAGAGGAAACGGGGATGGAACAAAAAGAAAATTAAAATAGAGTGAAGTCTGTATGCTGGAGGCTTGGTGCTCCTCCTTGGTACCAGACAGAGGGGTCCCTTGGGTGTCCTGGGAGCCGGATGGACTATAGCAGCAGGCAGGGTGTGGGGCCTAAGCCTGGAGGAACGCATGCGCACAGGAGACCACACAGTCAGGGCTTAAACCCTACATATTGGATGCTGCGCTAATGATACCCCAGGAGACCGGAGCAGTCTGGCTCCTGCATGACAAGATGCAGTGTACAGTATGTTATCCCCGTCTGATCCAAGTATGGTACTTTGGGGGGAGACTGTAGGACAAGTTAAAGGTCTACTCTGTGGCCCTGTCCTCAGACTTCAAATTAGATAATCATGGTCTGGAATATTAAGGACTTAGACTCAGGCCAAGAATACAAGTCAGACAAGGATACATTATTGTAGTGGATCTTGAGTTCAATCGCCGGATGCTTCAATTAATGCTGCATATTCTGGCAGACGACTGAGCCTCTTTTTAGATACCAAGCATTCATTTTTAAAGTATCCACTCGCCTCGGCTTCACATACGGCTTTTATTTTTTGTCAAACTGCTGCCACTCACTTGCCAATCCTGATCTCTACCACTCCTCCCATGCACAGACTAAAAGAAGTGTTATCGATGCAGTTATGTAACCACCTGAATATTGATGAACATCAGAGTTACAGTATGCACATGTGAATACACAGATCAGTATGTAGAAGCTGTCTTCTGTTGTAAGCTAGATGAATATTTGCAGATCAGAGGATAGGAAGAGGATAGGGAGCATTAAAGGGTGTGAAATAGTGCGTTTTACAGCATCCTTGAGCCATTTTGATGTATACTTTATACAGTATCTGATATTTAAATAAGTGCAAACTGCTGTGTAAGCAAGCAACCCAGCAGCTGCACACAGAGTGGAAGGAAGGACCAGTGATAGTCAACAAAGTGATTGGCGGACTTCACTCTTTCCGCATTGTGTTTGCATATGTTTGTGGTGGACAGACCTAAAAAAGGATGGGCAACATGACATGTCCCCAAAAGTGAAGCTTAATTTTTTGAGTTCTTCCTCCAGATTGGCCCAATTTATACTGCTCATTTTGACAGCAAATAAAAAAAAAAAGTTTATTGAAAGGTTTAAGTCTGACGAACAGTTACTGTACTTCTACACACTGTTCAGGGGGTGAATTAATTTAGTAGTTAGTTAGGTAGTTATCTTAGCCTGGATCCCAGAGTGGAAGCAGGACAACAGAGCACAGTAGGAGCTGCCTGGGTTTTTAACATCTGCCAGCACTGACAAGTCTACTAATGTTATTTTTTCACTTTTTGAACTTGTCATTCAAGTAGAAGGCTTTGAAGGGATATCTTTCATGCCCAGCTTGAGGTTCAAACTTAGCTTTTAACATGTGGGCATGTGAGTGGTATTGATCTCTTCACCTCACCCTCTGCAAAAAGCTAATCAATGATTTTCAAAATAAATTTAACACAGTGATGTAAACTTTTTGATGTCACATTATGCAAGAACTTTTTACTGCAGTTGTATGAGTTACATTCAGTTCTTCCTAGATTTTCTTGTAGGCTCATCAATATGAGATTACAGAGTCTTTTTCATTCTCAACACCTCAAATGCTTTTATAAACACAACAGTTGTGGTTATAATAAGATTCTGGTATTCCATTACTCAACAAGCCTGTCCATTAGCGTGTGTGTCTGTATGTCAGCTGCCATGTGCTCTGCTGGATCAATGCTCCACAACCAATGACCTGGAAAAAGTTGAAAAAGCTTTGCCTGCTCTGCTGTCAATAGACGGTCTCATTAAGAACAGCTCCTGCAGAGTAAGCTCTGCTCAACTAGCAAAGACACTTGCCAGGGTTGTGCTACAATTCCCTCTCATTAAACACAAACCTGAAGCTTTTGCAGATTAGCAACCGAGGAGCTGTGATCTTCACCGACTTATTCTTTGGATCAGAGTGTCAATTATGGTGTTTGTGGTCAAATATGAAAGGACCTGTAATTGTTCAGTTGGACTGGCCTAATAGGACATCTCAAGAATTCTCTTCATTCATTTTTTAGTAGAAGTTGTCCTTGTCTGACTTAGCAGGGGGTTTTCTGGCATTGAGGGAGGCCATCTGTTCAGCCTAGAGTGAAATGTATTGGATCTTTTCTGGGTTAGGATTACACAACAAAGAGACGGGATTGGGATAGAACTCTTTTAAAATCAGAGCTATTTACTGGACCATGGGTCATTTGCCAATTGCAACAATTAGAGACAACATATTAGTGCAGGACTTCAGCCAATGGAAGAGAGAAGCAGCAAAGCTTTCATCCTGTCCCAAGGAGATATTACAAAGCAGAGTCAACTATCCTCAAAATCTTTGGCCTCCTCAGAGGTTTCCTGCTCCACACTTGATGGGGATCAGGTCTGGATGGAGGAATTGATTGTCCGTTCTTCTTACCAGTCCTCCCTAAGCCAGACTTCCAGCACCAGTGGACCCAGCAACAGCTCAGGGAGCAGCAGGTGTAGCAGCGAAGGGACTGGCAGTCTGCACAGCTGGAGCTCTGGGACTACCTGTCTGCTACACAGCTCTATTAAGAAGCAGAGCCAGGAAGCATTTCAGAGTCGTAAGGAAGAGAGGCTTGGATGGTGTTCTCCCAGAGGGCCTTTTAGTACCGCTCGACCGCATGCAGAGCTGGGAGGAGGCAACAATCACAGCGAAGCCCACCCATGGCCAGAGAGGGGTGGGCTCTGTCAGGGGAGTGATCTCCAGTGGAATCACAGCAGGCTCAAAAGCGTGAAACCGCTGTCACTATTAGAAGAAAAGGTTGAAGCCAAAGTGAGGTTTTCACAGTTCCTGGACGAGGTAACTTCCAATGTGCTTGACCCCAACAATCTGCAGGTGTTTCCTAAACTTGGCTCTACTTCTAGCATCTCCAGTACAACCAGAGTTCAGCCCAAAGTCGAGATTGAAGAGGCAACACAGGTGATCAACAGGCTCCCCTGCTCAATGGCCCAACAGCAAGGCCCTCTACTGAAGCAGAAGTCGACCCAAGAAGAGCAAAGTACCCTGATGCCGAAAACCTTCCTGGAAACAAACATCGACTGTGTGAGAGGTGGTAATGAGCCACAAGACCTAGAGATAAAAGTAAATGAACCGCCACAATTGGAGTCAGACGCCAAGGACCTAATTCCACCTCCTCTGCAGTTCCGACAAGGATTTGAATTGAGAAGCCCCTTTCCGGAGTTTCATCTTGACTTCCCAAGATACCCTTACAGATCCGCCTCTCTACCCCGGGGCATCAACATGGTGAGTGATGAAAGTCGTCCCAGTCTTTAATCAAAGCCAGGCCTTGGAACATATGTTATGATTGGAGCGGAAATTGTTTCCTGAGTTAGAAGTGATGTCTGAATAGATGAAGCCTTTGAATGATTTGAAGGAGCTAGTCTTGATTTTTCCAGGGCTTTTTCTTGCTCTATTATTCAGAGTGGGAGAGTTAAGAAGAACACAGAAGGATGGGAAGTCAGGAAGTCTATGGGGATTAGTTTTAATGAAGATTTTAACAACAGTGTACAGGAAATAATCCATGCTGTACTGATATAAATCAGATTAAAAGAAAAACAATGTACTAAGTACAAAGTTTTTGAGAAAACTTTCATTGTCTCATTGAATAATCTGCTCACGCTATGTATCACTGCAAAATTTGCATAAATCTAATGCAAATGTTGCATTAGATTTATGCAATAAAGTCTCCCAAACTTGCAAAATATAAACTAGATAAAGGAAAACAAAGTAGACAATAAAATCTACACTTTGTTTTGGCTATTTTTGTGCTGTTTCTTTTGCAAACATAGATCAGTCACAATTTGCATTTGCCTTAAGATTGGTTATTTATTTTATTTTATTATTTTTGGTTCAATATATTTACCTGCTTGTCACATACTGTGTCTCTCTGCTGTGCTGGTTGTCAACAGCAGGCTTGCAAACTGCTGACTTAGTCCTCTGTAAGCAACCCTATGAAGTCAGGTGAGAGTGAATGAAAAATAAAAAGTGTGTGTCAGACAAACAAAACAAGCCTTGACACTCAGAGGGAGACGGCATAGAAAAGAAGAAGACATCTTGCTAATAGAAATGAAAATACAAAGTCGGTTCTTTCATAGCAAAATGTTTTTCACCATATTAACTTTAATATGGTGAAGTCTTAAACAAATGGGTTAACGCAGCAATAAATGGGGCTACTCACTGATGGAAGCCTCCACTCTCTCTGTGTTATAAACTAGATTGTTGTAATGACCAGACCTACAACAGGATGGACGATATAACAGATCTCAAAAAACCAAGTAAAACATTATGAGTACGCCTTTCAGACTGGCTGCAGTACAGTTCATAAAGCCCTCGTTTTACATGTTGAGCATGGATCAAACTATGAAATTAAAATACTGTGCACTTATTTGTGCTGATTAATGTCCTAATTTTTATTTGAAAAGCTTCATCAAAAACTGAAAAAATGGCTTATAATGTTGTGACTGACAGCTCTGTCGTTAAATGTGGCTCTAGCTTGCAACCAATTATCAGCAGAAATAGGATGTCACTATTGCAGCTCTACTCACTGATGTCTACTACAGATAGTTAGTGCCTATGAGGGGGAATGTTATCGCTTCATTTTTGAACAGCTATTCCAACATAAATTTTGTCACTGGTCATAGTGTTTGGTCTACAAAAGTAGGATGTCCCAATCATCACAAAATACACACTCTTCATATTGTTTGTGGATAAGACACTATTCTTTGTTTGTAGTCTGTGTTGGCGATGAAAATTTTAAAGATACACCCTCAGGTTTTGCTCGTTGACATTCAATGTTATCAATTCTTATTGACATTGGAGTAAAATACATTCCTGTGCATCCTCTATAAATGAAGCCCATTTGCAGTAATGATTTACAGCAACGTGAGCCAGCATTATACTTCAGTTAGATTCCTGTTAGGGAAATTTTATCTTTACCAACTCATGAAACAGACTGATATCAATGGTGATATCTCTGTATGACCCACAAAAGCAAACAACGCCATCAACAACAAGATTGACATTCCCCATATTATAATTTTATATGCCAGTAACTGCTGTGCGGGGGTAGGTGTCAGACCAGATGATTGACAGCGAGCTGAAGAAAAAGTCTTTTTTTACATTTCTACAGCAAATATTCACAGTGAGTAACACATTTGTTTGTCAAAGGACAGAAAGATGAGATTTTTCACCAGGAAATACTACCACGGGGGTCGGTTTGGGGTGCTGGTAAAATCACACATCGCATGTCATTCCCCACCCCCTCTCTAAATTTTCCTTGCCCTGTCCACTGCTTTTGCCTCTGAATAAAGATATAATCCCAAAAAATGTGATAGGATATCAATTTCAACGTAGAGGTAGCCAAAATTGACACACACAGATAAGTCCCTCATGGATCTTTAGGTGCATCATTGATAGACATTGAAATATGAAACAAAATGTAAGTACCAACATATAATGTTGAGTTTAAGTCTTTGTGCTGGAAGGAAAGCTTTGTCTGCGCCCAACACTAATAATTCTGATCTTTCAAGACACCCAACTAAATGATAAGCTGCTCAAAGGCTAGTTGTAAGACAGCCTGGTGCAGCGAACTTCAGTGACCCAGGTGCTGCTCATGTTAGCTTGACAGGCCAAAGAGGAACCACTCCATCCAAACAACCAAGTCTTGATTTCAACTCTGCATTTATTAGGTGTCGGACGCATGGGCACATGGATACCAGCCCAAGTATGAAAGGCAATTGGAAACTCAGGCAAGAATTTTGTGCCAGACTTGTGGACTTGACCTGTTCCTCCTTAACATGACGAGCAAACAAGGTTTTGCTTGTGCTATGGAACTTAATAATTTTGGTATCACCTTTTTTACAAATACAATTTGTAAGATGATATTGCATAGTTGTTGTCAACACAGTGTTCCAGATTTCTTGGAAGTTAATAACAATGGTATGGCATTTTGAACTACTGAGGAAAACTTGTGTCAGTGTCAAGTTTGGTGCCCCCAGTGGACAAGCAGTCATTGTGTATCTTGTCCAAAACATACTTGAATAGTAACTTTTGACAAATTCTCACTCTGCTGGTATCTGTCAGTAAAACACAAAATTTTTGTGAAAATGTTATGTAAAATTATAAAAAACTGAGCTGGGTCTCCAGCTGCTTGGTTGACATCTCCCCCTTGCACTGGTGTGAGGCATTAAAAATCATGATGTAGAAATCGTCAATCTCGTTACTGATGGTCTTGTTTATTTTTCGGCATCATAAAAAGACAAAAATAACAATTTAATTGTATGTCATGAATGTCAAAAAACTCCTCATAGGACCAAACATTTATAGCAAGTCTATTATTTAGTAGCATTCAGCTATATAGTGTACAGTTTTAATAGAAGTTTTGAAGTAACCTAAGTAATGCTTAAGCTGCTTTACCTGGTAACATAACTTTTAGATTTGGTTAAGTTTCGATAGTGACAAGGGGGCTTTTACACCTAAGTCGTTTGGTCCTGACTTTGAACTTTTCTTTTTAGTCAACCCAAAATGATAGAGGTGAAACCTCCCCAAGACCCTGGTCTGGACCAAACACCCAGACGTTGGTCTGACCAAACCATGAACAATGGTCTGGTTCATGCCCAGTGTGAAAGCATTATTTAAAAAGGTTGTGACCTTCATACCAAAGACAGGAAATGACTCAAGGAGTAGAAGTATCCGTTATTATTGCCCAATAAGGGGAAATTTTATAATATTGTAGATAAAGTTATATCTCACTATTGACTTATCTTTTTAAGAGTTATACTACACAGACTTTTCTCCTGAGCCAGTGTTGCAATGACTCACAGGATTGTATACTTTCTTTTCCTGTGACCCACCGGCCTAATGACCAATCAATGTAAGCTACAGAGACATGCAAAACATGTAGTTGATGATGATTACACGTAGGTTTGTCGTGTCTGTTAGTCTGTTTGCAATGATGACAGTGTGAAAACTAAACAGACCAAACCAAATGTATATCATGTCACAAAAACACAGACCTTGGTTTGGACATTGGTCCAGACTTTCAGGTGTGAAAACACAGGTGTATTAACTTGAGGAACACAGCTTTTAACAAAGCTTTGCAGTATTATTTCTGCTTTTACGAGAGAAAAAATGGCGGATTGTTTTCGTTGACTATCACTGCTGCTGTCACAGTGTTTTATGAATTGCTGTTTGTGCAAACAGCTCCAACAGCAGTGAGACACAGCAAGGAAGTAGTTGGCGAACACAGAGGAGCATTAAGCAGTTTAAGACTCTGAGAGAAACTGGAGAGAAAAACAGGAAAAAAAACTGCAAATGTTGTACTTTTTACAGGTGGCTGGAAAAACAATTTCAAATAGATGCAAATGTTCTTCCATACTCTCCTGGTGCTAAAGGCAGTTTGCCCCTCCACATCACCGTAATAGGAGATGATATGTCAATGTTGTGTTTTCAAATGGTTCCCATGCTCATTAAGGTCCAAAATACCAGGAAAAGACTCAGTTATTTCTCATTGGAAGTCATGACAGAGGCAGATTTAAGCTTGGTGTGAATGTATGAGTTATCCTGTGGAGCCGCACAGAAACACTACAGTCCTCCTGTAAAGATCGATGCTGATGTTTCCGAGGGAGCGGCGCTTCATGCTGACCAGGGAGCAACGTTTTATGGGTTGTGCGCATTAGCATTCTACCCATCAGCAGCTCCTCCACACAATCCTAACTGAACTATGCAGTCATTTACTGACTCAGCCCACTTATAGTCCTTTATTGTGTTACATCCATCATTTACTCAGCTTGAGACATAACCCTTGCTAAAACGGTTGCAGATGCAGAAAACTTGTTTAAACGACTGTTTTTCTTCTTGAGGTTTCCTCAGACTTTAAGCAGCAGAGTGCATATCAAGAGAGCACTGGCATAAAGGCTCAATTAGCAATTTCTGCATTGTCCTTCTCTTTCTTAAAATATTTTAACCCAGCAACTAGAAGGCGTAGACTCATATCTGCTTCTGCTCAAATGTTGCTATTTTCTGCAGATATGGCAGCATTCACGAGGAGCCCTAATTGGCAGTCCGTCTGTGTTTCTCCCTGAACCCAAAACACACTTCACCGATCTCCGAAAACGGCACTGCTGTCATTTAATAATAAAGGAGAAGATCACATTGCTTTAATTTATTGTCTGATTAAAATTCAGCCTTTGCCGTCACCTTAGCAACTGCTTGGAAAAAGGTGGGTGGTGTGGGGGCTGAGAGGCAGGCATGTGAGCCTGTTGGTGTTCATCTCAGTTTAGTGTATACGCGTGTGTGTGTGTGTGTGTGTGTGTGTGTGTGTGTGTGTGTGTGTGTGTGTGTGTGTGTGTGTGTGTGTCGCTGCAAAGTTTCCTAACACACGAGTCCTTGCACTTGTGTAGGGAAACATTTTTCACAGGCACACAGAGGCCTTCTGCTGCGAGGATACAAACTCACTTTGTTAAAGCGTATCCCCCGGCTTGAAAACACTTGTTTTTCTCATCTGTAGGTGATCTGGCTGTAGTTATGTTTCCACACTGACCCTGGAGACCAGCCTCTTTGCAGCGGTTGCATCCTTCGTTAACTATGCCCCTGAACATGCATGAAGCTTTCCCCTCTGACTGCTGATCCTCCAACCCACTTTTCAGCACTGAGAAATTTATGAAACATTGCAACATAGCAGCACGTGTTCCACTCTCAATCAGACCTGTGCCCCAAAAATGAATGAAAACAAGAACACAGGAGGAAATATTCACAAAATGCTGCATAATTCACCTACAGAAAAATGGCCAGCGGCAGCATGCGTGTGATTTCTCCCTGAACAGCGTGGGACTCAAGATGTAAGATTCAACAGATTGAACCACCTGTTTCCCTCTCACCTATCCCCCCTCCCTTCCTAATTCTCTCCCTCCTTTTTCTATCTCTCTCTCTCTCTTCCTTCTCTCCGATTCAGCACCTTCTACAAGGATATTGAGCTCCTGCCAGCTCCCCTCTTGGGGGGGCTTGCCATGTATCTGCAGTCTGGCTGCAATGGAGGTTTCCGCTCTCTCTCCCCCTCCTCCCCTTCCTTTCCCCTATCGTCCTCCCCCTCCCCACTCACACTCTTTGGCATGATATGATTGTTCTCTTCTCACCTCAGCTAAGCACAGATGCGTACAGTCAGACAGTCAGATGGAGTTGAGGGAGAGACGGGGGAGAGCGAGTGGGGGAATAAACAAAAACAGAAACAGAAACAGAGGGAAGGAGAGGAAATCGTGCCTGCTGAATATGTATGTTTCATATCTCTTTTTGATTGTGATGCAGTGATGCTCCACTTAGCTGCCACTTTTGACGGGTCCCCTCCACTAACACACTGTCATTTCCTTGTAGGTGCCTGATGACAGGATGAACAACACAGACACCATCAGGTAAGCTTCTGCCTCTTTTTTCCACTCTCCTTCTCTCTCTCTCTTTCCGCACATATCTTTCAGCGCTCCATCCTCACGCCCCCGCGTTCTCCCTGTCTTCTTCCTTTAAGCTCCTTCCCTCCCACTCTTCCTCTCTGTCTTTCCACTCTTGCACTCTCTCTCTCTGTCTCTGTCTTGCTGCTGGAGTGGCGTGCTGCTGTTGGAGGTGGCGGTGGCAGCAGTGGCAGTGACAGAGGTGGTAGTGACGATAGTGGTGGTGGTGTGTGCGTGTGTGTTAGGGGTTTTCTCTGAGCTTTAAGGGAATAGCTGGGAGAGCCAATCCTAGTAGCACACATAGAGAGGGGGGTTTTCTCCCGGTCTTCACCCTGCAGCGTGGCTCTGGCAGCAGGATTTTTATTCTCTCGGTCTCCAGGATGAAGCTCTGCTTGAGCGGAAGGTACTGCTGTTTCGCCGTTTGCTTCTTTTGATTTGGATTGCAAAGCTGTGGGTATGCGTGTGTGTGTGTGTGTGTTCTTGTGTGTGTGTGTGTGTGTGTGTTTGTCTGCTCATCTGTATGTGATGTAGCTGCGCTCACAGTGTCAGTTTGGGCTGTCTCTGTATTGATGCGGTGATGTTAGGGGTGATCTACTCCTCTGACAGTTCCTTATAGATGAAAAGACGCTTTTTTATGCAGATGATGTTACATTGTACGTTGGGGATCTTAGAGCTTGAAAATTCACTGCAGCAAATGTGGAGCTATTGGAAAGCTTTCTTCTTCTCTGAGATCAGTGCAAAGGGTTTATAAATAGTGATGAATGTGTTAAAGTTGTAAAAATGACTCTTTCTGCATGGTTTCAGACTCTCACTTGTCGGAATGCGCTTGCTAAAATTGATTTTTCACTCCATGGGTCCTTCTGCTCCACATATGGACAGCTAGCCACTCTAGTGATTGATTTTTATGTCTTGAAATAAGCCTTGTGGTCTAAGATTTTCACTGTAATAAAAGAATTAATGCCCTCTCGTGCTTGCATAAACAGATTTAAATAAGCTTATTACAATATCACCAGCGCTTACCTACTTTTCTAATTAAAGTTGCATTAAACAGGAATTCAAGCAGCAGACCAAACATGAGAAAAAAGAGAAAGGAGATCATTTCTGCCCCCACTCGCTCCCTCTCTGTCTCTGTCTTTTTTTTACCTCCCTGTCATACAGTAGGCTTGTTTTAATTGATACTTTTACTAATGAACCATTATTAATCCGGCACAGACAGAAATAGATCGCAAGCCCTCCCTATTGTGTTCGATTACCGATGGTGTTATTACAATTTCAGGCAGATTAGAGTTTAAAAGGCATTTAAGCAGCTGATGAGGGGTAATTAATCTGACAGGGGCGGTTCTCCAATACCAGATATCACTTCTCCTCACCTCTGTGTCACGGCTTTAATTGAATTATAGCAGCTCTGTTGAGATAAGAGGCGGGGTAGTTCTGTGACTTTGCCTCCTCCTTGCTCTTAACTGAATAGGAAACAGGTCACCTGTGGCCTCTGAAGAAGCCGTGATGAGGCTGAAGAGGAAGCAGGATCTACCTGAGAGGCTGACCCTGCCCGACTCCACCCCCATCTTGATCTCCAACCCTAGACACCTCTTTTCCAAGAAGCCTCCCGGTCCGGACTGATGAAATGTCCTGAAATATCTACCCCACTCTTGCGCTCTCCTTCTCTTTCCCAATCTCCGTCCCTCACTTGGTCAGGCTCCTGCATCAGGGGAACTGTGTGGCAGAGATGCACATCTAAATTTTACATGAAGACTATTGCAGCTGAGAAGCTCTGAAGCAACAAAGAACTTCTTATCAGATTAACAGATTTAAAGTTTGTCAAGTGTTGTCAGAGAAAATGTCTAACATGTTCTTTTGACAATAGTTTGAAATGGTTTACTTTGAAAATGACGCCACTTGAATAAAGCTGAAAGCTGCTTTTCAAGGATGACTGGCAGTCCTAAAACTGAATGCTGATTTCTGAGAGAATGATTATAAGATTGAGTCCTTGGAGGCAAAGAAAATGAAAGGCTGGCATAGTTGGAGCTTGAAAATTCAGAAATAATCTTTTGTCAGTATTCCCCATCCAATTACTACCATTATAAAGATAAAAAGACAAATACATGCTGTTAATTTGATATTTTAGCATCACACAATGTTTAACCCGAGATCTGATGGTACTGTACTCTTTGGATGTTTACAGCTACATGTTTCCTACAATACCGTCAAGTCCCATCATCATCATTGCTATGAAATGTACCAAATACCATAAACTGAGCAGAATTTCCAGCAGAAGGTAAATGCACAAATTACTCAGAGCTAGCCTCCTCTTGGCTAAAACATCAGCAGTGTGGAACTATTTTGTTCTAGAAAGTAAAAAACCACCCAACAGCCTTGTGATATATGCAACCTGGTTATTTCGCAAGGCAGGAGCTGTAGCGCTGCACTCAAGACTACCAATTTGATGGGACATCTAAAAAATATACATGCAACAGAGTACATCGTGTTTACTAAAGCAACAGAGGAAAAGGCTGCTGTGCTGAAACTAAAAACTATGAACTTTAAAAAAAGAGGATAAAAATCCTCAAGAGAGCAAAAAAAGCACAAGTGTTTGCTAAAAAAGGTGTTTGAATTTATAGCTTTAAACAACAATCCCATCTTGATAGTAGAGGATGCAGTTTTGCGGTATTTTTTTTGGAGCTGGTAAGTCCTGCCATTTCTACACTACATTTTACACACCACCTTACCTGAGCTGTATGACGTGACTTGATAGTTTTACAACAGACATTTGTGGCCCTGACTTTTTACTGCACACTGAGTTGATTCCTCCACTTCCCTGTTAAAGTATGCATTAGGTTATATCATGCACACCAGCTTCACAGGTCTCATACAGCAGAGCATGCAGAACTGGCCATTACTTTAACAAATGCTCTATTTGTATAAACAGGAAATATGGTGTACAGCTCTGTTGTGTAGGCAAATGCAGGATATAGATTGTATTGGGTTGCAGGACTGGCAGATACACAGTGTATAAAAAATTTGATCAGGGACTGAAAAAGCTGATCAGGATATCCCTAAAAGTTTCAAAGAGCTTTCCATTTTTGTAACTGTGCTTTTCTCACTAGCTGCTGAGTGGGAGGAAACACAGTCCATAGCAATAAATAATCAAACATTTCAGGCAAGCTATGGTGAATATGGCATAAAGGTTACTGCTGTAGGAGGAAACCGGGTTATTCTGTTTAAAGGGAATAATATCTGCCCTCCAGTATCTTCAAATAACATTTTACATCTGTTAAATCAGCACAGAAAAATGAAGACGATGCAAAACCTGCAGTTCCTCAAATGTCCACTAGAGACTGGCTCCCAAGGCCAAGAAAGCCCTGACATCCATTTTAAAATGTCCATAGAAATAAACAAAATAACAGCCAGTTAAAATTGTCTAGTTTTCTTTAAAGTAAGGGTATCACGCTTTTCCACATTTACAACAAAAACTGCAAAGTAACAAAGTTCGGTGTCCATAATACATACATACATACAAAGTTTCAAATCACAAGGTAAACGTATGTTGTCATAATCTTGCAAAAATATGTTAACTGTTAAGTATTGGACAAATGCACAAAAATACGAGAACTTAGTTTATATATATTTATATGGTGTCTATAAGGATAATGCTGCTCCATTGCTCTGTTACCACAAAAGAGGGAGCAGGGCCAGAACATTGAGTTCTGCCTACAGCCAGCTTCCGGAGAGGTGGCCAATCAGAAGAAAGTAGATGCGCGGAGAGGGGACTTTAAAGAGACAGCAGCTCAAATGAAGTGTTTTAGACAGTGGCTGAAATAAAGATATTTTAATACATCGCTAATTTGAGGCTTTTTTAAACCTGAAAATCAGGTAAAGCTATTAAAGAGGTATCAGAAAGTAAATATAGGGTCTCAAAAAAATTCTTGATACCCCCCACCCCCCCCTTTTTAAACTCAACTTTTGTTCTCCTCTTGATTAAATCTTGAGGGCGGAAAGTGGAAGTAACATCTCCTGCTAGTTATGTAGCTGATCTCAATTCCATGTGGAAACACTTCAACACTCAATAGTTCACATCAGAAAACATGACATGCTTTTGCCGTGTTATCATCCGAGATGAAAGAGGTGTCTATTGGATCCCTTTTAATAGATGAAGTGGTGTAACAGAAGAGCGTTAGCAGACATTTTTATGTGAGTGAAAGTGGTGTGGGAGAGAGGCTGGTCTCAAGAGGCTGGAGGTTAGTTTTGATCTGTTTAAGTGGACAGAGTTGGTCTAACAGACTAATGCTCCTCTCTATAGTCTGTGGTCTGAGCAGTCCGCCTGTCCCTCCCTCTCTGTTTCTCTGTGCATGTCTCTCTCTCTCCTGTGAGACACTGACAGCTCCTTTGGAGGTCATTAAGTGTTTCTTATCATCTCAGCCCCCCATTATTCCTCCTCGCCTTTGCCCTGTTCAGCACCAGCAGTCAAATCATACAGGCCAGAATGACCTCACTGCATATTACAGCCGCCATAACTTCAGATTTTGGCAATTTGACCAAAGTTTAAAAAAATCTGTAGACTACTGTTTATTTGACCTGCTCTCTCTTGAGTTGTGAGCTCGCACTTCTTATTATCAGTCTTACTACAGGTGACTCTTAGCCAAATATTTAGACACCTCTCTAACATTGGCTAATTTTAGCCACAGTGAAGTGTGTCCACTGACGAGGATGCAACCATTCAGTTAAGGGGGCATTGTTATTTATCCTGTCTAAAGTTACACTTACAAGTATTCTCTAAGTGTCAAAAAAAGTATGAGGATTCAAAAGTTTAGCTTGTATCTGATAAAAGCAGCAGAGATACAAGTCAGCGAGGTCCCAGTTTGCCAATGCTTCTTTGGGAGAGATGAGTTGAAGGGTAGTTCAACACTTTGTAAAATATTAATCTTTTTTGTTAAAAGTAAGATGACAAAATGAACACTCTTTGATAACTTTACACTAAATATAGATCTTCTCCAAACATATGCTTAGCTCAGCATCAAAGTTTTGAAACAGAGTAAAACAGCCAGCCGGTGTGCCTGAAGATAAAAACCCAGACAGTCAAAACCTCTGAAGGTTATTTTTTAATACAAGATAAAGAGATCGAATATAAAGTGAGAGTGAAAAGTCCACTGCATCAAGTAGGAGTGTTGAGATCACACCATAACAGCAATGCACACAGGGTGCCTCTGGCCCAGCAGTCTGCAAGCACACCCCATACAAGGAGGCCACACCTCCCGCAAGCAACCCAGGTTTGATTCTAGCCTGTGGCTCCTTTACTGCAAGTCTCTCCCAACCTCTTTCCTGTCCTCTTATATAAAGGCCCCAAATGCCTGACAAAAGAAATGAGAGAGAGGGAAAAAAAACAACAGCAATGTATACAACAGGTTACTGTGCATTTCTAAAGCAAAGCCTGGATATTATCAGATGAATTTTAGAATTAGAATCAGCTTAGAATTAGAATCAAGTATGTGTACACATACAAAGAATATGACTTCAGTAAACTTAACCCTATATGTACAAACATTAAACATAAATTGTTATGAAAATTTTAAAAATTACAAAAGTTGCAAAAATGACAGAAATTACACAGTATGTGCAAACCATTTTGTGTAACCGTGGTGGAGTCTTACCCTCCCAATGCTAATACTGGTGCGACTAGTTTGGTAGCAGGTCGACTGATAGCAAACATATAATGCTGTTATCAGGTTTTCGTTTGTTTGATGTTGATAATTAACAGTTTTATAGTAATAACACTTTTTACTCCATCGACATTACAGTCTAATACACGATTGTTGTAGCCAGCACCATGTCGATAACCTAACTGATTCATGAGTTAGAAAATTCATAGTTTTGCTACAGATTTGACTGCATTAGTGATAGTTAGGTTATATTATACTGCATTATTCTATTCTTCAGCTCATTAAGTTATTTATATAAGTCACGGTTTTAACACTGTTCAACAGTAGTCTCACTGTTGAGGCTTCCCGCAGTGTGTGCAGAAGTTTTTCAGTCTTGTGAGCTCAGGTTACAGCCAATACTGATCATTTTAATGCGTTATTAATCAACCCGATGAATCAGCACGACTGACTAATTGGTCTTACACTACATGTATAAAGAGTCTCAGTCTCAGCTTCCTAGTTCTCAGCTGCCTTAAGAAACACAAGGACTTGCTAAGGTGGGCACAGAGCAGTTTCAGAGTCCACAGAATTCACACGCTTTAATCAATGAATGAGCAATGCACTCACCAGCTTTCCTGCTGTTGCATGGGTTGCAGGACAGAATCTTGCACCAATTGGTTTGGACCCAACAGCTTGCCAAGTTGCTCTCGCATCTGAGCTGAATAACTGTTATTTTCTCCTAAGACAGAAGCTGATGTCTGTATCGCATTTGAACTAAAATTTACATTTTTGGACCTTGTTTGACTGAGACGACCTAAAACTAGAGGTCACAGCTTGGATATCATGTTTATAAATACCTCCACATTAATGGTACTATACTGGAGAGCTGTTAGTGCAATATTGCTTCTATAGTTTCTCTCTATAGCCTCTATTTTTTATAAAAGCTCCATTCATGCATCACTGAGTTGAGGCTTTTTAGGCGGCCTCTTGAGAGCTATGGATGGACCAGTAAGTACATCAGAGCCGCCTGCTGTGTGTATAAGAGCGTGAGGCAAATGGAAACACACACACACACACACACACACACACACACACACACACACACACACACACACACACACACACACACACACACACACACACACAACCTGACAAAGACAGATACATGGGTACACAGAACACAGAGCACAGCACTCTGCAGGCTTGCAGGTTTGCAGAGGTGGTTCCTTTTGTTGTGTCTAATCACTACCTGTCCATTCCTGCTGCACTCATAAGCAATATGCTGTGATGGTGGGCGTTGTGCCCTCTGTGCGTGCATGTGTGTGTTTGCGCATATGTGTGTACGTGTGGTTTTTGTCTGTTCTATTTTTAATGAGATGAAACCTGTACAGAGCTGCTTTTCCTGCTGTGTCCTATCTGTTTTTTGGTTAAGGCAGAAAAGACAACCTGACACTTGGTGAAGTCCTATAAATAAAGCGCATATATGAGCCTCATAGTACACAATTTGGTGACATTTATCTTACTAGTGATCAAGAATCTAAGTGAAATGAGACAACTTAAAGTAGGTTTGACATTTGTGTCTTCTTAATTTAACAGATTTAGTCCCAGAAACCCAGTTATCACCAGAAAACGGGACTCTTTGAGCTTCAAATCAAGTGTGAGATTTCAGCCAAATATTCAGTGCTAGTTTTCAGGTTCTGGGTCAGAAGATCACCTCTGTGACTTCACTAGGACAGCTCTCAAAAGGCTTTCCTGGCACTGAAAACACGATTTTCTTGTCTTGAGGCTGATGCTGATTTTTTTTTGTAGGACAGAATGTGCTCATGTTTGTGTGTGTGTTTGACTGTGTGTGTGTTTGTGTATATGTGTGTCTCCTTGCTTGTTGGTCAGCACTGTTATGGCCTGAGGGGGTTTTCTTGCCTTGAGTCTTCTCCAGACTTGTATTTATTGGAACATGCATCATGTATATATGAAACAAAAAAAAAAAACACTTAAAAGACAAGTTATTCTGACACCGTTTTTAATGTGTGTTTATGTGAACAGACAGAACACCAACACTTTATTCCTCACTGTATCGTTAATGCACTCTATTGCTTTTCACTATGAAGAAACATTGTGTTACAAAAACACAAGTATTGCTCATTTATTAAGAAATTTACCTAAACGTACTGTAAATCAGAATGTACTTAAAGAGCCTTTGAGGCCCAATAGAATAGAATAGAATATAGAATAGAATATTCCTTTATTGATCCTCCATGGGGGAAATTTTTTTTTACAGCAGCGTCACAAAGTGCAAAAAAGCAGTTATAAAAATAAAGATTGTATATTAAGAACTTAAATAAAAGTTCTAATTAAGAAAAAAATTAGGGAAGGAAAAAGAAAGAAGAAAAAAAAAAAGAATGCAGTAATGCAGTATTAGCTGGAGTCAAAGTAAAGCACAACCAGACACACAAATCGCCTTCACAGGCTAAGTTATGAAATGGTGTTTTGTTGGATTCATAAAGAGTAACAACTTAAGTCCGCTTAAGATTCTATATAGAATGGATGCCATCTGCCTCCTCGCTGGGTGAAGCCACTGCAAGAACAGCACTCTCTGGTGACGGGCTGCAGTATAGGTCATAAATCCTGCCTCCTCCAGCTATCCCTATGGAGTTGTGGACAAACTTTAGAAATTAATTACACAGAATACAAATTTTTCTCCCCCCTGGTTGCGATGTTGACATGTAGTTACTATAAGACTGGTTTGTGCTCAAGTCCTCTTTTTTTCTGTACAGCTCCATTTTTAAAAGCTATTAGGGGATTCATGTTTTCTATGATTGACACTTGATACAGCCTATGGGGGTACAAAGATTGCATAGCACACCCAAAGGATACGCTGTTTAGGCCAAGCGTCATCACAGCGACTCTCGGTGACTCTCCCGCAAAATGCGTACAATGCTACTGTGCAAGTGGTGGTTCCAGGAAGTGGAGAAAATTCTGAAAATACTGAGAGCTTTTTGGCTTAAAATCTGTATACTGGCAGAAGGCAGAACCAAGTTGTCCATAGTTTATACAGTTTATATATATATATTTTGCCCTGGTGTAAACAGAAAATCTGTTCCCACCAGATGTGTTTTTGAACATTTATATGCACACAATGACATAGACAGTTGAAAATAGCTGAGAATGCCACATAAGCAAGTCAGACCAGTAGGGGATGATATGTAATCAATGTGTCCTGTAGAGATGCTGTTTATGTGCATAGGGCATCTTCTTGAGTGAAAAGCAGTTGGAGACAGCTCTCTTACACCAGTGTAATGATGAAGAGCATTGGATTTTTCTTCATTTACATTCTGATGAACCTCAAAGTACAAAATACACTCAAACAGACTGGTGGTCTGCCCTGTTGGCCCATGCAAAGATACATCAGTGTTTCCCAAAACATTTGTCATCGCCACTCTCTCGAAAACAACCATATAAAAGCTTAGAAAACAAGCTTTTTAAAAAGTTTAACCTTTGAAATTGTTTTCCAAAACCTTAATTTTTAGTGACCTAAATCCCCATTTTAGTGCAGTCAAGAGGTCAAAACACTGTATTCGAAAACGTACACATTGTATAATTAATGTCCCCAAACTCTCCCAGTACTTTCTTTGTGGTCTTCTTTGTGGTACTGTTTAACTTGTAACTTGTTACTGTGTAACTTTGGGTTTGTTTGGAGTGTGTGCAGGGTTGCAGGGATTTGGGGTGGAAAAATATCTGATAATTGAACCAGGTTATTAAACCGTTGTGCCATTATGCAACGTCACACAAAAAATACCTCCTGTTTGTACACAACATGAGGAGAAGTAGTTTATCTCCTGGATTACTTCATTTCATGGTAAAGCTTGAATAATTTTTCCTTAACGGTCCCATATTGTACTCCTTCTCAGCAGGTTCACATAGGTCTCAGAGGTCCCAGAACAGTCGATTTGAAGTTTGTTGTCTAAAAACTCAGTTTTTTCCTGGACTTCAGCCAGCCTGAAAAGAACATGAACATGCTGTTTCTGTGTGCTGCACCTGTCCATGCCTCCTTCAGCGTAAGCCAAGCCCCTCCCTGTCTCTCTGGAAGAGGGGGACACGGCTTGTGCTATGGTACCATACGCTAATGTTTATATATAGTACTAGGTATGGCTAGGTACCAGTTTGATCCAGAGTCTGACCCAGAAGGAGAGCTCCTGAGAGGCTCCTCCAACTCTGTGGCTGCAGCAAGACGTTTCTGAATGGTTAGTTACAAATATTACGTGACTTCATATTTTCTTTTTACTTTGTTCGTGTGTTGGTACACAGTGACGTACATGTAGCTAGGTAACATTAGCTCCTGCTAACACTAACTTCTCTGCTGTCTTCTCGTTACTTGGAGATCTTTTGGTGAGTGCGCAAGATTGTAAATATAGTTATCTCTCGTAACTGCATAAAATAGTAAAACTTGCACATTACTTGGGTCACAGACAGTGGGTACCGATCCAGGCTTTAGCTCCAGATTCTTAGCGAATCCTGCTTTGTTATGGCCCTTGTTGAGAAAGCAGTCAGAAGTGAAGTGGTACGCACACACATACAACATTTTTGGAGTTGTCATTGATACATTTCCATCAAATATAAAACTAGAAAAGCACTCGGAGGGCGCAGACCTCTGCCAAGCAGCTCATGTCCCCCCTTATATTGTGATTCACACCAAAACTTTTACTGTTACGTGTCTTTTATTAATTTGTATTTGTGTTTAAACTGGTATAATCACTGTTCATAATGTTCCTAAAACAACAAAGCTCATATTAGATACATAAATGCATGATTTATTATGCAATATTTGTAAGCGTACACTTCCTTGTATCTTCATTGGTTATCTTTAAGCATTGAAAATTCCAACGACACCCGTATTTTTGTGTTCTGGATCACAGTATCCGGAATTTTGTCTGGATCAGGATCAACCTTTGACACCTCATAAAACTCATTGAGATCCTTTTGTGTAATTTTTTCTCTAAAGACTCTGGCCATTTTTATTATAGAGTTCAATGCAAAAATTCCAAAATTTGCCCTATCTCACAATGATAAAGAATCCTTCAAAAAATTCCTGGATCCAGAAGGTGATCCGGATCACCACCTCTAGTGAAAATTTCAGGTCAATCCGTCTGTTACTTTCTGTGTTAAGTTGTTCACAGACAAACAAACAAACAAACAAACAAACAAACAAACAAACAAACCAACGCTTCCAAAAACGCTTCCTTGGCGGAGGTAATGAATCCACAAGGCCTTCAAAACTGCAGACAAACAGGGTGATAAAAACAGACTTCTGTGCTGCTGCGTGCAGCTAACAACAGAGCAACTGCCGTGCCTTGCTCTTACCTTTGCCATTTTGAACCAGCATCTGCGAGGGAGAAAAATAGTGTTTTAGTGGAAATCTTCGGTGGGCAGAACAAACACCATGGGCAGGGTCACCAACCTGGAGGGGAGGAGTTATCGCCGTCCATGATGTCATGGAAGGTGATAGTTTCAATCCGCCCGTTTGAGCAGACATTTTCTGAAAGGTGGAAGAAGCAAGAGAGGAAGAGGATAGAAGTTTCCTATGGGGGGGTGGATATTATTGTTGGAAAACCATTTTTAACTGAATTTTGCATGATATGGTCCCTTTAAGTTGCCTGTTTTGTAGACAGTCCCTCATACACAAAAGTCACAGTTGTCTGTGTTTAGCACCTACTGCCATTTGTCCAGCTCAGAGGACAGCTTGCACTGACGGAAATAAAGCTGTCTACCTTTCCAAGGGTGAAAAGTGGTGTCATTTTTGAAAGAGCAATTTCCTGCAAATGAGTTACCAACCCTGAAAAGCAGAGTCTGTGAATATGCTTTCACACCTGTGACCTAAAGTTGGATTATACCTGAATGAAAAACCATCTGAGATCTGACAGAAATCTCTCAATATCTCAAAATAGTTAGTTCCGGTCAACCTTAAATAACTTTTTTTTTTCTCCGTGTCCTTCAGGGCTTCCATGCAAAACAGAGGTTTGTGTAGTTTAGTGGTTATTTTTTTCCAGAGCTTAGCCTCCATCACCTCTTGAGCTCATCCAAAAAATCCTCTCGGGATGCTTGTTGTGATTACACACTCCCCTGTGTCGAGTGCCATCAGTGGCACATGAAATCCGTTGAGCGGGTCATTATCTCCTGCTGCTGCTGCTAATGATGTTGGTTGTTGGTGTGTAACTACTGAGGTATCTGCTCCTGTGTTAATCAATCCTGGGCCGAGACATAAACCCACACACACCCATACACAGAACAGTACCATTATTGGAGAGTGCATTTTTTTTCTTTCCTTGAGGAGGCTGAGTCATACTGTACGTGTCGTCAGACTGAGTGACTGCTGCAGGTTAGCTGCCTTGTTAATCTGAAGGCATACAGGGCCGAAAGAGCGTCTTGTGCGCCTCCTTTCTCTGCTGCTGGATGAGTCAGACACTCAGGCTCCCTTTGCTTTTATGCTGAGGTCTGGGTGTGTGATAAGGGCTTTTCCTGAGCGTTAATCTATCAGCGACGTAGATGAAATCAGGAGGACGGAAAGAAAAAAGGCAGGAGCATGAAGAAATTATGATTCTCAGTGCAGATTTCCACTTTCTCATTTTTTTCTCCTTAATTTAGTGACTGCTTCTCCCTCCGTCCTGTTTTTGGCTAAATTGCTACTTCAACTATTCCTCCCTCCTCCAAAACATTTCCCGCTTTTCAGTCTTTTCCAGTTCCCCAACTTTGATATCCCCCTCCTTTTCCTTTTTCTCCACCACCTCCCCTTCCTCTTCTTTTCAATGCTCTGAGTTCCTCTCAAATGTCAGCGTGGCACGAGTGGGTGGCAGGCAGCGCCATCTGAACGAGCCTTGGCTGTGGGTTTTTTCTTTTTTTTTTTGCTGCAGTGTAAGGATCGGCTAAAGGAGGAAGAAGATAAAAAAGAAAAGAGAGAGAGAGAGAGTGAGGGAGAGTGAGTGAGTGAGTTGGAGAAGGCTGTGTGCTGGCAGTTTGACAGAGGACACCTGACGTGGCCTGAGATGTGTCCTTTAACAGCTGTCCTTTTTTGACTTTTATGGCAGAGAGAGGGACTTCATCCCATTTGGAGGGGGACTGAACAGGCAGGACTGATGCGTCAACACACACACACACACACACACACACATATGCACGACATAAAGGTAAAGACACAACCCACAAATTCATGTAAACAGGCAAACAAGTCTTCATTATCATAAATAACTTTAAAAACTCTACCTCTATGCAAACAAGCTCTCAAAAAGACATGCACACACCTACCAACTCTTACACACACAGACACACACATGTTTTCAGAACCGGTGTGCAATGACTCAGAGGGAAGCAGCTGGAATGAAGGCTCCAGTGGCGGTGTTGAGCTGTCACCATCTGGAGGAGTACATGTCTGCCTGCCTCCTCATCTAGCAGCACAAATCACCTCCCAACAACTTAGAGATTCAACATGTTTCTCAACCTCACCTGTTCTTCCTCTCGGTTGTGTGTTTCTACCACAGGTGTTCAGATATTGGCACAAACGTTGGTAAATGCCTCTGATAACGCCCGTAATGTATGCTTGGGTTTAAGTGAATACATCAATATGTGCAAGAATCTGATGCAGTAATTTTGCCCATAATAAAGTCAATTTGCTTCACTGGAAATTAATTCTTGTTTGCCGCTGTGAAACATCTGGTGGCTGAAAAATACAAATGCTTGGCAACAGCCATAAATGATGGTCATCAGGGCCTGTTATCTTCAAACTCAGGTCTGCCTAGCGTGTGGGTGTTTAAAGCTTCTAATTTCTAAGTAATTTAAACAGAAATGTAAATGCTTGTTAAAGTTTAAGGGATATTCCAGTGTAAGATCAAGTCAAACACACTGTAACACCAAGTTAGACACCCTCGAGAGATGAATGTTGCCCATTGCTTGCTACTCTAGTTATACCACCTTCAGCAACGACCGCACGATAGCAATACACAGTGGTTTACATCTCTACATGCAAACCTCAACCAAAAAGTCACTCTATAGCCACAAATAATGCTCAGAACAGCACCTAACTTCATCAACAGTACATATAGGGTCCCAGCCATAGTACTAGCCATCAAACATCTTTTTAGCTTTGCCTAATTTCTTTAGCAAAGAGACCAAACACAACTCACCCACTCTCCTCCAGCAGCTGCTTGTTTGTGGGGGGAGCCCTGACGAGTCGATCACCGAGTGCAGCAGATCATTTCCATGAAGTAATCATCATCACAATAATCATTTTGCACTGCAGACACAGTGGTTCTTCTGCATTACCGTCTCAGTCTGATTGCATTTCCATGAAGTAATAGTCATAAATGTTCTTCCTTGAGCTGCGAAACACCGCTTCACTCAGCGATCAACACAAAGGTGAGGGCTCCCCTACGAATAAGTGGCTGCTGGAGGAAAGTGGGTGAGTTTTGCCTGGTCTCTTTGCTGAAGAAACCAGGCAAAGCTAAAAAGACATTTGATGGCTAGTACTATGGCTGGGACCCTATATGTCCTGTTGATTAGGTTAGGTGCTGTTCTGAGCCTTATTTGTTGCTATAGAGTGGCGTTTTGGTTGAGGTTTGCGAGACGTAGACCACTTTGTATTGCAGTCACATGGTCATCGCTATAGTTGGTAAAACTAGAGAAGTAAGCACTTGGCAACATTCATCTCTCGAGGGGGTGTCTAACTCGGTGTCATGGTGTTTTTGACCCTAACTAAATTTTACGCTACATTATCCCATTAAGAGGTACAAAAACTCAAAGAAAGCGGCCAATCAAAACAATTTATAAAACACAACTAAACAAGAGGACACTGAATCAACATTTAATTTTGAGCTAGCACCACCAGTCCTCCTTGTAGATCAACATCCTAATGCTTTTGTTGGTTACAGATTTCCCCAGTCAATGTTTTATTTGTCGATTCAACCAGATTTATTTCTGCTTTTGTTTGTGAGCACCCTGTTTGTCTCAGCCTTGCATTTCTTCAACATTTATTAGACCTGGAAGTTTTTAACAGGAGCTGAAATTTCCAACAGGGTTTTCTTCTATCAAAAAACAAACAAAAAAACAATCCTTTAATTTAAACCCCTTTTAGCACCTACTAAAGCTGCTTGTGTTAATTGAATAAAGAATAAAATCAGTTTTACTCTAATGCTCTTAAGTAGACCGACGTGATAGACCTGTAAATTTTCAAATAGGATTATGTAATCCTAGATTAATCTCTTTAATCTTTTAAATTCATTTGCATTTATAACTGTCAGCTTGAAAATCAAAGACTGTCACCCACACTAATTATCCAAGTCAGGCTGTACAAACACTAAAACAAACCACATACATGCAGAGGACATGTTATATAGCAGCCCTTTTTTAAAGTCTCTAAATCGAATCAAAACTGTGCTCAGTCATGGTTGTGACTGAGATTCAAATTTTGAAATGAAAGAAAAGATGGTACAAGACCAGCTTTCCTCTGCACAGTATCCATGGTTACAACTCCCCAAACTTGATGCTTTCCTGGGCTGTAACCTACCTCCTGCAGTGTGACATTGTTTCCTCTGCGGGTGGACGGTCCAGCGCTCAGATCAGAGCTGCTTTGATCAAGCGTTGACAGGCTGTCTCATCTAATAACCTGGGCTATTTGTCTGAGGGTTGATGGCCGCACCTGTGCCACAGACTCGGGTGAGACATGCCCGATTGAGGGGATGGTGGAAATGTTTAGAGAAGAAGCGTCAGTGTATTGGCCTTGTCAGAATATTCCCATTCAAGCTAGTCGTTTGTGACACTTCATGTCTTTTGTGTTTAGTCTTGCAGGAGATGAAGACATTTGCTCTGCAGAAAGCTTCACAGAGATGTTTGTTTTACTGATAAGTGTGATATTTGCTTGTCAGAAAAGTGTCATCAACCAGCCGTAATATGAAGCAAGTCTATGTCCAAAAAGTACCAAAGAGCAAAACCTGGAAAAAACATCACAAGAGGCGTGAAATGCCTACTTTAATTGGCTTTTTCATAGTAAAAATGTGAAGAACACAGACAAGTCTTGTGGAAAAAAAACAAGCAAAAAGAACAAGCTGAGGTACAACCTGCATATAGCCTTCTCCAGGCATTTTATTTTCTTTTTTAAGCCCTGAAAACATTTTTTTTTCACTCAGCTTGTGAGAGATGGGATGCAACATTAAAGCAAAAAGTTTCTGCTAAATTTAGAACAGTTTCAGTCATCTCACATGAAAGATTTTCATTCTCTCCCCTTTTTTTACTGTGCTCTTCTTGTTCTTTTTCTTCTGTGCTTTTGAAGTTTGAAGTTTTTGATGAATAATGTCTCACTTTTCTGTGTGTTTATCAGAAGCATTTGGATCAATATTTGATGACATCTTCACGTACTCGGTTAAAAAAATCCCACAGATGTTTTCTTAGCTTTTATATTTGATGGCTCTATTCTTGAAGGGCTGAAAATATGGGACATTCTCATGCATTGTTTCCTCAACCGGGTGATTAATTGCTTGGTCCACAGAAATGTTGATTATCCACAGATCTCCAGCTCAGGTCTTATGAAGACAAGGCACTGAAAAGAACTATGTTAAAGCTCCTGTGAGGAATTTTTATTAGTTTTAAAACAGACGAAAATAAATTTGTTGTCTAAATGACCTAAATAAGCAAGAACAGTGAGTGGGACTTGTTTGTGGCTGTTATAATTTGGCATGCCTGAGTGTATGCTGTTGGTATATTCTTTTGGTGATTGATATTATCAATTAGTGGTATATTTAACTGTAAAAATAAAATAAAATGGTAAAGACTGCTGCGTCCACATGGGATGCATTTTCATATGCTAAAAAATATATAAATTTTACATGTTTAATGTCAACACTATGGAATAACAAACAATCGTTTGTTGGAGTTGTTAGGATTTGACTGCAGGCTACTCTGAGCAGCATTTGGTCAATATGTGACATAACCAATTGTTGAATTTCCTGCGGATAGCCTAACAAATGTCATACCTACCAAACAAAAATGACCCATTCTTTGCTGCTGGGATTTTCTGTCTGTTTTCTGTCTGATGTTTTCAAGTCAGATTCAGGGTCTAAGAAAACAGAAGCAACAGTGGAGGACATTTTCAGACAACTGACCAATCAAAAGATGTGGTTTGAGGAGATGGTGTTGGAGTAGCTAAAATAAAGCTGTTCCAGCAAAAAGCTCAAATAAGAAATTTGAAGGACACCAGCATGAGACTGGTTAATGTTTTTCTGAGCTGTTGATCATGTTAAGCTATGACATAGCTAACAGAAGGATGAAATAAAGCCTAAAAATGACTCGAAAGGGCACTCAAATCACAAAATTCCCCCTTTCCCTAAATTTTTTTTCAAAAAGGTCAGTGTGTGATAAATTTGGCTGGTTGCTCATAGATTAATGCTAATGATCAGTTGATAATGTTATTTTTACAGTTATGAAAACTATTTGGTATATAGAAACTTATTATCCAGAACTACTTCCTGGACTTTGAACTACATGGCTCCCCTGAGTGTAAAAGTTTGTATGCAAAATACAGATTTAAAAATGTGCCATAAAGGTGCAGGTAAATCCGTAATTTCCCATTCAGCTAGCGTAACTTCCACAAAGGTTACAGCTGCGTTGAGTACTGTATATCTTTTCTCTTCTCTATAGACTCATCCTCATTTCGTCATTGAACTTTGCTGCAAACAGAACAAAAGCCCTTTGCTCTTCAAGTCTGAAGCGCCAAGACCAGAACTTGACATTTACCTCTGATGTGTGAGATACTTCCATTTCTACTTCTGCTTTATCTGTGCAGGAAACAACATAGTGTGACATTGTGAGGAGTGGGTACAACAAAAGAAAGCTTGAATTTTCCTGAGGCTAAATCACCAAGAGGGGGATTTTAACATTTTAAGAGCTGCTAACCTTGAAAACTGTGTTACTCCAAATTTAGTGCAGTGTTTTATGCTGTTTCAGCTATGTTCTGACTGCCAAGGATCGATCTGTTGGGAATATTTGAAAAGAAAAAGAGGCTATCACTGCAGAATGTGTATCAAATCCATGTAAAACAAGATCCCTTAATGTAGCGTTATTGCTAATGGTTGCCAACCTGTGTTTTTCCTTTGTTTGGCAGGGTCAACACATGTAGAGCACTCTGTAACTCCGCAGGCCAGACTTAGCTGGTCTCCTTAAGGGATCTAAAACACATGACGGCACCCTGCGGTCGACCCCTTTAAACACATGAGAGGGAAGGAACACAGACAAACCATGAAAAAGATATACATTGGCAAAACTGCCTTAAAAGTTTCCCGAAACGGCGGCAAACATCCAAAGAAGAGGTAAGAGTGAATCTCTCCAGATGCCATCTTTCCATCCATCCCCGTTTTTATATTTGTTTGTCCGTTTATTCGCCCACGAGGTGTGTCCTCTCGTCGCCCGGCGGTGCTAAAACTGCCTCATCTCACCTCTTTGAGCGCCAGGAGTCATGCTGCCTCGTCATCTCATCTCACCACAGTGAAAGCACTCATTACGTCTGACTCAGCTCCCGCTCGCAGAGGAGGTCACTAATGGGGGATTTTTTCATCCCTGGAGCTACTTCACGTAAACTCATCCCATACCAAACAACAAACACCTGTACTCCCCTGCGATCACACGCCAATCAAAGAGGAACAGGAGGTGCGGGGCTGGCGGGTTATATGGCACTGAAATGACAGTCGGTTGAGACATTCATTGAATCACTCTGTAGGCAGGTGTTGTTTTTACTCGCTGGCTTGTTTTGAGATGCAGCAGCTGAAAATAAACAGTAGTCCACATCCAGTCTGAAACTATTAGCAATGATTTAATCGAAACAAAAGAAAGGGCTACATTTGCTCAGCATGCAGCCTATAGTGATGCTGCATTTAGAGAGGTTTTAGTGGAGGCTTAAGGTTAGGATTTTACAAACATCTCTGGAAAATAGTGGTGTTGGAGGCAGCTGGCAAGGAACAACTGGTAGTAAACTTTCAGTTGTATATTTGCAGGTAACTGAACTTTTAGTGATTCTTTATGGATTTTAAACTGAAAAGACAATATAAAAAGTCAGTATTTTGAGCTTAACTGAGAGGGTCCAAGCTGGGTAGTCTAACCCCTAGCTCAGAATTTAGGCCTTTATGAGTTTAAATGATGCGTTAAGATCATAGACTGTATATAGAATGGACGCCGTCTACCTCCTTGCTGGGTGAAGCCACTGCGAGAACAGCACCCTCTGGTGACGGACTGCAGTATAGGTCATAAATCCCGCCTCCTCCAGCAATCCCTATGGAGCTGTGGACAAACTTTAGAAATTAATTACACAGAATATAAGTTTTTCTCCCCCCCTGCTTGTGATTTTGACATGTAGTTACTTTAAGACTGGTTTGTGCTCAAGTCCTCTTTTTTTCTGTGCAGCTCCATTTTTAAAAGTTATTAGGGGGTTCATGTTTTCTATGATTGACACTTGATACAGCCTATGGGGGTACAAAGTTTGCATAGCTCACCTGAAGGATACGCTGTATGAGCAGAGCGTCATCACAGCGACTCTCCCGCTGAATGCATACAATACTACTGCACAATGTTGGTTTTAGGAAGTGGAGAAAATCCCTGAATAACCAAGAGCTTTTTGGCTTCAAATTTGTTTAATGGTGGAAGGCGGAAAAAAGTTGTCCATAGTATATACAGTCTATGGTTAAATGTTCCTTTTTTGTTGGGTTTTTCTTTAGATTTTGTGTACTCAGAAATATTCTTATATTTATCTCAGCTAGTCTGTCTTAATATCCAACTTGGTTTTTTTTTTTGCCTAAAAACATACTCGCCTGCAAGATAGTTAGCGCACTGTATTGAAATTGGAGACCCTATTTTATCCACGGTTAGTACTCGGATTTCTCTGTTTAAACTGCCTCAGAGCTCCTTATGGGGTTCTTCTTCAGTTTTAAATCTGGAGGAGCTCCCAACAAATGTTTTCTAACATAAGACCCTGAAAACACTGGACTGACTGCTTAAACTCAATGGTTAGCGCCCTTTAAATTAGTGCTTAACTCAAGTTTAGTTCCACCATGAAAGCAATCCACTTAACTAAAACAAAAACATAGTAGTCACTTAAAACCAATGTTATAGCTCAGCTGTGCAGATTCATCATGGCACAGGATGTTCATAGCTGGAAAAAAAAGGTCCAATTTGATATAAAATACGAAGACTTGAGGCTAAAATGATTATCTTTTGCTCAGCTTGTTGAAATTTAAATCAACCATCAAGATTTCTGCCTTTAGAGCAGCTTTGTCTCTAACAAATGTGTATTTAACTGCAGCACATATTTGCTGCAGCTACACAATATGCATACATCAGCAGATGTTCGCAGCAAAATAAAACAGAGCAAGACAACAGATTTTCCAATGTACCGTAGACGTGTGAAAGAAAAACATGGTTTCTCATCGGCTGCTGTCAGTTTAGCAGTAAATTAAAATGTGTAATATACATTAGTGTTATCTGTGTGGAATAATAACCCTTTTTAATGTTCAAGAAGACAGTCAGTTTGACGAAAAGTCAACAAAGTGACAGAAAAATGGCTCCAGTGTTCAAATGTAGTCTCTTATATTTCTGGAAACTGTGCCGACTGACCCGGTCTGCTTTTCATCCCACTGATTACAGAGACATTCAGAGCATACAAATGAGCCCAATACTGGATTCTCCCTCCACTCTCTGACCTGAAGCGTTGAAAGGAACCTGTCCCTGATTATTATTTTTTATGCCTCTTTCCTCAGCCCTCTCCATCTGTATCTTTGATCTTGTTAAAAAAAAGAGACAAGGAGGGGGTGCGAGGAGAGCAATGTGACCACATCTCCGTCCTCTCGCTATCTGGCGATCTGTTATCCGGCTGTAGATAGAGTCATTACCCTCCTTTCTCCATCTGTCCATCAATACCGGGTCCATTAAGCCCAGCCGTGCACATTCAGATCCATCACAGCAACAGACATTTCCTCTTTTCCCACTCGCACTTGCCCTTTTATAAGATTGGAGCCCAGGTAATGCACATGCTCTGAAAATAGTCATCATTGTGCTGTCTCACTGAATTACACATTGGGGGTATCGCTGTTCAGTAAATCTGAGCCTTCACAGTCTATTCATGTGATGTATTAAAGTTCATTGGTTCATATTTCATCACAGAGAACACCCTCTCTCTTTTTTTCCAATCTCTCTGCTGATTGGCTTTCTGTGATGTGCTGCAGGGCTTAAATGCAGAAAACGAGACGCAGCGCTCAAAGTTATGATGGCTTAAAAAGCTCCTTGCCCACCCCTGCTTGGATTTTTTAATTAGACATCCTTGTTTTTGTCCCATGTTTTCCCCACACAAAGCACTTCCTCACTCAGATTTTCAGCTTTTATCGTCCTCTCATGATGTTCTCATCACCGCTGCATGGCCGTTCAGGGGTGCATTAAAAAAGATATGTAGCTCCTTACAAGTCCATTTAGGAGCGCATATCCTGAAGTTACAAGCTCCTCCATATGCCCTGAACACAATCATCTGCTGTGTGTGTGTGTGTGTCTGTGTGCGTGTGCGTGTGTGTGTGCAGCTCACTGCTGGAGCAGAAGGAGGACTTAAGGAAAAGGCTTTCTTACACAACACACAAGCTGGAGCTGCTGCAGAGCGAGTTCGACTCCACGCGGCAGTACCTAGAGACAGAGCTGCGCCGAGCACAGGAGGAGCTGGACAAGTTTACTGATAAGCTGCGCAGGTGGGTCCACATACTGTACCATAGAGTGGAAAAGGTCTGCGGCTTTTTACTGTTGAGTGAAAGTGACACAAATTGCACTTAAACAAATTAAAGTGTTGACATTATAATCCAAGTATTGAGCATGTCATTCATTCGGGCCGTGTTAATGAGAAAGATGTTAAGCTGTCAAATCTGGTACCAGACTCTTACGCCAGTGTTTGAATCAACTTTGATGTGAATATTTTTTCTGAAGTTCCTCTTATTTGATCTGTGGAGCTAATTTAAACTAAAATTGCTTTTTTCCCGCGACAGAACAGCAGGGAAAAACATGGACTGTCACACATGAAATTGCACAAACAGCATCCAAAACAGTCATTTCTGAAAAGGCAGATAGTTATAAATTGATCCAGCTGAGCGAGACACTCTGCTCTGTTTTTACTGCTTTTGTGTGCTTTGAGGAGCTGCATTGAACTTTATAAAATCCAGTTTTTTAGTTTGCCTGTCTTCTGGTTCTGGTCCGGTGAACACCTGCTTCAAAATTGAGTGGGGATGTAATATACTGCAGAGGTTCCAGAAAAAGACCCTTATATCCCTGATAAGAAGGACAGCATCTGTATTTTTCTCAGAAGTTTCTCATAACTCACAGAAAATTTGAGAAGATTAAACATGATTTTTTTTTTCTTTTATCATCTTGAGACGTATTTGACTTTCTACTGACCTCCTCCTTGAGGCTCACCTGATAGATAGAGAGAATGCATGAAATTTGCCTTTTGCATGACGTTTCTGCACCCTGGATTAAAAGATTAAATACACCTTTAACTAAATAACCATGAAAGTGAGAGTTATGATAGAGGTGCAGTAAGCTGTAATTGGGACATGAATATATAAATATATACATAACATATATGTGGACAGCAAGCCTCCATCTCTGCGAATTGTTCAAAAGTGAAACCAAAACTCTGCCTCAATGGATGCTGACATATTACCCCTTTGGCATTTTGTTTTCTCTCACCATTTCTCTTTTTCTTTGCTAATCCAATAAAGAATACTCAGGAGCCCTCATTCGTCAACAGAGTTGTCATGATGTCACTTCCCCCTCTTTTAACATTAAATAAGTGACTAAAACTAAACTTCTTTGAAAAATGAAAAATAAACTGCTGTGCCAGACAACCTGTTTGAAGAAACTTTGAAATTCATTGACAGAACTTGGGGCAATAAAAGTTTATCAACATCTTTAGCTCTAAAGGTCCTTACATACCAGCGAATTTGCGGCGAATTCGCACCTGGTGTGTAAGGACCTTTACAGTTTTGGCTTTACTTTTAGGGAGCTATTGTGCCATTCTTGGTTTTAGTTTGGCTATGGCTCTGAATCCAGCACTAGTTGCTGCTGTTTAGTGCATATGCAAGTAATACTGCTATCTCTTTGTGAGCTATAATTTTATTGTTTTTTTTCTTATTAGAATACAGAGCAGCTACTCAGCGCTGCAGAGGATCAACCAGGACCTGGAGGAGAAGATCCACAGAGATGTAAGCATTAAGCAGCAGTGTGTTTTGTGTGTGTGTGAGTGTGAGTGTGTGTGGTTGTGTGTGTGTACGCTTGAATTCCCAGGGTTCCATTTAAATACCTGCACATACAAAGAAAGAGACGTAGGACTCACAGGGTTCAGTCATGCTGCTAACACTTGGAGAGCCGATTTGAATATGAATCTCTGATGTTAATTATTGCTTATTACAATTTGCTGTCCTCCTTCCAATAGCAGAGTGATAGCAAACCTATTGTTCCTCAGTGTACTGCACCTCACTTCATTTGTCAGATGTTGCGTTAGCTGCTTGGAGGATACAATTAACCGGCCCTCCTGAGAGCACAGTATGACAATCAGGTGCTCTTGCTGTTGAAAAGAAGGCTGAAAAATGCTCACTTAAGAGTTTTGCTACAAGACAAGATAGTTATTCTTATCCTGATTATAATACCAGAGTGAAGCGACGCTGGACTGAAAAAGCGTTCAAGGTCACGTGGCTCTTTATGTGAGGGGGAAAATTGATTTTGTAACTTTCCAAATAAAAGCAATCCGCAGTTTGCGTCGTCTGTTAAAGTGTCCATATCAGCTGTTATTGATTCCTCTCACGTAGTCCTTCCTCAAGGCTGAGAGAGGTGCTGAGTAAGTCTCTCTGCAAATCGTAAAAGCTTGTTTACTCTAGAGGTGCCACAAACTCATCTGACCCTTTGGCCCAACACAGCGATAGAGAACGTAATTACAAGACAGATAAACATAGTGATATACTTTGACCGCGCTTTTACGCACACAGCTACAGTACAATGAAAAGTCTGGAGAGACAGGGACGAATTTCTGCACACTCTCACCAACACAAGGACAGAGTTTGTGCTGCAGAAGCTGCGATGTTGTAACTCCAAACAGTTTTTAAGAAAGAGCACAATTATAAAATTGAGAGAGGAGTAGACTAAAACTTCACCAAAAAAAGGTTTTGTTCCTCATGGAGATGAACTTGAAATCTGTAGCCTTGTATTGATTCAGCTCTGGGATCAGACATTGATCTGCTGCTCAGAGGAAGATGTTGGTGTCCAAAATTGTTCACACATTCATTTCTCCCGACGTATTAGACCTCATATTTTAATTAGAAGACTACACAGTGAGCTCATTAGTAAATTAAAGGTGGGGTAGGCAGGATCTGAGGAAATGCCAGTTTTTGGGAGAAATCTTGAATGTAAACACTACCCCTCCCAACCAGTTTTCCCCTCAGCTCCTCCTCTCCCCTCTGTCTCTGCTCCAGCAAGCCCTGCCTACAAACAGACGCTCCTGCTCGCTCGTATCTTTCCAATTAAATTCAAATACAATGTAGATGAATACTTCAGATAATTACAAATGGGGCCCAGTCAATGTGAAAGTAAAAAGCATAGGTGCTACTGTAGATGCCAACAGACTATCAGCAAACACAATGTTTGCTGGACTTATAAAACTAGGATAAAGGGACATAGTTCAGCACCCGAGGCAAACAGTTTAGCGCGGGCTACAACATGCAGCGGGTCCCGTTTGACAAGAAACACTTCTGTTACAGATACTTGGCTTACTTTGTTAAAGCGGTTTACCTGTCCAGCAGAAAGGATCCGTAAGATCCTGAAGCGTCCCCCATCATTGTTGACCCGTCTTCTTAGCTCTTGCCCGGGTTTTAAGCGCCCATTATTCCGCCAGACTCTCCGGTATTTACTTCGTTTTCTTGCTTGTGTTGTAGTTGTGGCTAAAGGAGGAATTAGACAATTTTCAGTCCTTTCTGGTTGGTTTCTACTGTACAATATTGTAGCACGCTAACTTTGTTTGGGCTCCTGAATGACATGGTGGAGCAGCGTCTGCCTCACAACCAATCAGCACTAGGGACTAGTGTCCGCATCACAACAGATCAGGTTGGGGGAGGCGGGCAATGGCTTTGTATACAGTCAAAAAGAGCGGAGCACTCTGAAATTTAAAAATGTTGACTTCACAGACATAACGAAACACAGCGATATTGTTATATTACCAAATGTCATCAATGACTAACAGCTATTGACTGATATTAAAAGCTTTTTTCTTTAACTGATTCCTGCCAACCCCACCTTTAACATGGAATTAATTTTTAGGACCCCCTTTTAATTTTCTTTGCAATGCTGGGAAATCATTTTCTCTTATTTTCTGTCAAACACAAACAATGACAGTAGAGCTTGGTTAGTAGCCATTGATCATACAAAACTTTCAGCAATACTTTGTACGATACATTTGATCTATAGTGGAAGGGGAAAAAAATCCTCTTTATCAGGAGTTTATAGCTGATTTTGACAGTTATCTCTTTAAAACCTGCAAAAGCATATAAAACCATAATCGACAAGGTACATTATTTCTGTTTTGTGTTTTTAATGCTGCTGCGAGGTCAGGGTCAGGGTCATACACAGAGATAAAGTACAAGCTGCTCAAGCAGTCTGTGTTTACATTTCCTGAAGCAAAATTCCCATCATTAACTATAACTTGACAAAATCAGGGGATGCTAAAAGGGACTCAAACCTTAAATTCATCAGTGGTGCGTCAAAGAATTGGACAGCACACCAAAATGCCAAATTCATTAATGGAGGACTATTGAGTGAGAAGCAAGTGGTTTGGCCTTCAAGATATTGCATCACCACCAACTCCTTTGGTTACTTGTAACTTATTCAAAGCTAATCTCCAAAGGTTGGTGAGGAACTGCAAAAAAATAACACTTCCTACTTAATCTGAGATATATCATGCAAAAGAACAATGCAAGTTGCTAGTATAATGTATACTCTGTCATATTTCTCTGCAGCCGTTTGTTTCATCCACTGCTGAACATTTGAACAGGACTGCTCAGTTTTACAATTACAGCAGCTCACACAGCCCACAACCATGTAAATAAAAAAAACAGTGATTTTTGCACCAAGGCTAGCTGGCTTGCTAATGAATGTACAATCTTGTCATGGAGACATACTAGCACTTATAAATCATAGTTACAAACTGGGGAGTTTCCTCAACATTACATCATTACAGTGCATTCAAAGTTCACAAGATGTGAACAAACACAGTAATAATTGGCTTTTGTACAAAGTGCTGCTCTCTTTAACTCACTTACAACTAGCCATGTCACTGGTAAACCAGGGAAGCATGCAGAGTAGATGTGATATACCGGGGAGGGTCACATGGCAGAGTTGAATAACAAAAAAGGGACCCAAATTCAGAACAAAAAATGATTTATTAAAAAGAACGAAATAAAAGGCAACAAAAAGCTTTCAATAAACACAATAAGCTAAATCCAAACAAAAGACACTTACAAGACAAGACTAAAGTGGCACAGGAACAATAGGGAACAGAAACACAAGGGAAAATACAGAGAAAAAGCACTCAAATAAATAACATGAGGAGAAATCTAAATAAAAAAATATTGAATTGATCATTTCTATAGAGCTTTTTTTTAATGTCTGAATCTGTTGTGGGGGGTAGTTGAAGCACAGCTAGTTTTTTTTTACACATTTTCCTTCATGATAAATTTCACTGAAAATACAGTGGGGTGAGGATGTTTATAATTAAATACAACCTACACATTTACAGGACAAGGTCAGAAAATCAGTTAAAGGAACAACAGTGTCCACGTCGGGCGCCAAAACAAGCACAAACCAGAAGTTCCTTACAGGAACTTAAAAAGGGCATAAAAAGAGAGCAATTTAAAAGACTTTTTTAAATGAATGGTCATCACCAGTTATGGTTTTGCTGACAAATTTCCCATCACTGCTGTCCTCCTCACATCTTAGCTCTAAATTGGCTCTCTTGTTGTTAGTCACAGCATCATGACGATGAGAAGCGAGCCCTGAGCAGAGAGATCATCGTCCTCAACAACCGCCTGATGGAGGCCAAGCTCACCATCGAAAAGCTCCGAGAAGACAACGTAAGAGCCCAGAAAACAACACACTGCTCAGTTTATTCAGCTTTTTATATTTTCTGCTCAAGAGAATGAAATAATGCATATTAGCTCCATATTAACGCTATTGTCTTTGACAGGGAATTTCTGCACTAAACCCCAAACAATCGGCTTAGTTCTTCATCTCCTCATGGCTTTATTGCTGCATAATTCCCACTGTGCTGGGATCAGTCAGTCCTCCTTGTCCAACATGCAAATAATCCAAAATGTTGAAGCCAGACTTGTGTGTCAATCCAGAAAGACATGACATATTTGTCCTCGTTTAGCCTCTCTTTCCTGACTTGACGCACTAATTGGGTTTAATTCTAATGTCACGCTGTTTGCTCTTCTTTGTGTAGGGTCTGAGTGCAGTGGTTACCATGTTGAATAGATTCAAAAAGCTCCTTAGGTTTATTTGTGATACAAATGGACTTGACATTTTCTCTGATTCAGCTTCATTATTCTGCAAAAACAGCAAAGAAAGAAGATGTCTACAGCTTCAAATAGTTTAATTTCTGGTTTGAACGTTTGATGGTAGAGAAATGGAAATCTTATCAGTGGGTTTAATGTCATTAGTCATCAGAAATATTGCATATTTATCACTAAATATTTTTGTGTTGTCCTCTACTTGTCTTGCCTCTACAGGATGTGTACAGGAAGGACTGTAACCTGGCTGCTCAGCTTCTCCAGTGCAACAAATCTGTTTACAGGGCCCAACTCTCTGAGGTGAGTCCTTCAATGACTCGTCTACAATCCCTGTTTTCTCCCTGATATGCAACTTACAGCTCCTATAAGGAGTTTTAAGACTGACATTAACTGGACTGACTTATACTGATGTCTCTTTACCAACTACAAAGCAAAGCAGACCATCCATATAAAGAACAGTATTTCCATGTGTTTATTTTTGGCGTATGAAATCACTGGAGGAGGTGTAGGTGTCAGTTGAAGGGATAAACTGCATGCGGCCAAAATAGCCTGTGTCCTTACTTTGCATGGCAAAGCTTTAGAGTCATATATTGGAGTGTTGAAACAAAGAATAATAAAGAGTTATAGATTTACACATGAGGGAGGGAATCAGTGAGCACAACATTTTTTAAAGAGGGTGCCAAACTGAGTCTAAGCAAGACTGAAAGTAGCTCACGGGAGCTTTAATTTCTTAATGGTTTACTGTCGTTTTCAATATTGTTAGGCTTTCAAACTCATCAAACCTACTTCATCAGGTGAATTACATTTAACTTCCTTGTACTATCGATGTATGAATAGACTGTAGCATAACATAGAAAAGCTGTACCGTACAAGTAAAAGTTTACAATCAAGATTGGTTTCTTTGGAGTGGAGTGACCTGAATAGTGATTGGCTATTTGCTTTGTCAGAGGCAGTACTTAAAGCTCCCGGGAGAAACTTCCTGTCTGTGTTGGCTTTGGTGACCCCCGTGGACAAAGTATTCATTATATTGTTGCTGATTTCATCTCATCCTAGTTGAAGTGGTGCTGATTAACAAAAAAAAACCTCCACCTGTTGTTCATTTATGAATTTTTGCCATTGTAAACCTGAGCTGTTTATTCAGCCTTCCTTCAGATTTATTGCCTATCAAAAACTCCTCACGGGAGCTTTAATTATGAATAGACTAATTGGACTGTGTTGTAACCTTCTGCAACCAAACTGGGACTTAGAACAAGAATCAAGCAATTCTGTTGAAAATGAAGGTGGTAACTTTAACAACAAACATGAAACATTATTTCACAAGAGTTAATAACCCAAAAAGTCTCAAAACAAACTTTTCGCCCTTAATTTGACCTGAGCCAGAATGAATAAGAATAACTTTATTTTTATTTTACCCCAAAAGGGAAATTCAATTGATCATACAGCTTTACCTAGACACTGAGACTTTCCAGTGGGAGCTAGCTAAAAAGGGAAGATTTGGTGAAAAAGCTGTTGTTTGTAGAGAAAGAGGTGTAGTTTGAGGCAGCACTTCGATAAAATTTCTGCCAGCTACATAAGATGAGGGAAATCATTTTGCTGTCACGGCTGTAACTGAAGGTCATCTCGCCCTGCATGAGGCAGAACAGAGACAAGATTGTGCAGTGGTGACTGCTGTAGGTCACAGAAGAAAGGGCAAAGATGGAGAGCTGAAGCTGTCTCTTTGTTAGGTCAAGGACCTGTACCTGAGAGACATGACAGAGGCCAGGTTTCTAAAAATTGGAATTCAGTGTGACACAGGGCAACAGAATACCTGCTAAAAGGTGTAGACATATTTTTTTTTTTACATTTTAAATGGTATTCATGCTTTATGACTGATTAAGATATCCTTTTTTAAAGTTTTTTGACAAGTAGCTCATTAGCAATTCACCTCTGAGTCATGAGTGGAGACAGCACTGCTCTGCAGCACTGCTGTTACAGCATTAACATAGGTAACATAGGAGCTATTCAGCTTGCGGTCACTAATGTCTTTGGGGGCATAATGAAAGTTAATATAGTAATTAGCTTTCTGACGAGCATTTTAATCCACATATCGCACTCTGGCCTGCAGAGCGAGGCACAGAGGGCAGAGTTTAGATTTGTAACATAGAAAATTCTACTACGTATTTAGAAATGCAATTTTGCACTTAGTTTTCTCATGATATGTCCTGAATACATGGACAACAAGAAAAACATGATTTTCATCAGAGTGGGTCTTTGAAGAGTGTTTTTTTGCATAGAGGGAAGTCAGGTCTCGGCCAACACCTTTATGGAAGATAGATCCGGGCCACCATACAAATCATATCAGTTTTTACCACATCTGATCTGGACTGAAAGTCTGATGAATTTAGTTGCAAGTTTTAGCTGCTTTATGTAAGGTTCATGTCAGAAAGGAAGGGAGGAAGACAGAAAATAGTAGCAGTATAAGAAGGAAATAAAGGGAAATACAGTGAAGGAGGAAAAGAAGAAGAGAATGACGGAAAGTAGGAGGGGAGGAAGGTAAGTAGGAGGGAGGGAATAGAGAAAGAAAGGAAAGAAGTAGAAGGAGAATAGAGAAGTGAGGGAAGGAAGTAAAGGGAAGGAAAGAAGGAAGAAAAGTGAAGCAAGAAAGAAAAAGAGAAAGAAAGACAAAAGAGTTGGAGGAAAGGGTGGGAGAGAGAGGTAGGAGGAAAGAAAAAAATGGAAGGATTGCAGAGGGAAATGAAGAAAGAAAAAGAAGTAGGAGACAGGAGAAAAGGAAAAAGTATGAGGAGAAAGGGTAGAAAGAAAGTAGAGAAGAGAGGAAGAAAAGGGGAAGGAGGTAAAAAGGAAGAAAGAAAAGAAAGATGGAAAAGAAAGAAATAAAAGGGGAAAGGTTAGAGAAAGAAAAGTAGTGTAAAGGAAATGAGGAAGGTTAATAGAAAGAAAAGAAAAATTATGAAATGGGGAAGAAAAATTGACATAAGAAAGGGAAGAGGGAAGGAAAAAGGTAGGGGAGAGGAAGGAAAAAAGGAACAAAAAAGGAAGAAAGGAAAGGATGAAGGGAAAAAGGAGAGAAGTGAAGAAAAGAATACAAAACAGAAGAAAAAGACAAAAAAAGAAAAGATCAAATGAATAATAAAGGAATAGGAAGAACAGAAAGTAAAATGAAAGAAGGAGAGAAAGAAAAGAACAACATGGACTAGAAGCACAAACCTGATATGAGCATTTAAAGAAGTGAAAACTACAGTGTGTGGCAGAGTGTAGATGTGGAGTGACTCGTCACTCTGTCCTCCAGCTGCTTGTGAACGGAGATCCATGTGTGTATTGATGAGCAGTTTAACACCAGGCCAGCTTGGCGCCATTTTCCGCTGCATCAGCCCTGGGCTGTGTGCCTGCTCCATGTGACGGCAGGACTTTTAAGCTGGCAAAAGTCCATAAGGTTAAAGAATGCCTATATGGCTGAATGGAAATATCAATGCACACTGCATTCGGTTGCATAATGCTCATAAAACACCCCCCACGCACATACAGTACACACATACAAACATACAAACACACACACACACACACACACACACACACACACACACACACACACACACACACACATAACCTCCGCTTGCACAGTATGGGATCAGGCACGCAGTGAAAAACGTCTCTGCTGGCAATCTGCAGAACATAATGGGGGTCAGGGGCTATATATGCACTGGCTGTATGTCTAGCGATATGCTGCTTCTGTGGGTGGGAGCCAATCGACAGTATATTGATGAATGGTGCTGCAGCATTTTGAGAAGTGCAGCGGCTCTTCAGGCACTGAAGTGCCTTAGTTGTTTTGTTTTGCTGCAAAACGAGCCCAGTGATGGGTATGAAATGATTAGACTAGCATTTCTGAATGCTATATGAAAAGCTTACTGTGATCTCATTCAAAACAAGCCCAAATGAAAAATGTTTGGACAGTAATTAAGTGGGATTTAGTTTGGTCCGATCTGTAATAAAACTGCGATGAAAAACTGTGTTTTCACGCGCTCTGAGGTGTTTGTCTTTTCTCTATCCACAAAGTTATAATTAGCTTTCCTCTCATTGCCAATTAGGAACAACGGACTAGATTCCTGTTGATGATGTGCTGGCTTAATGCTTGTTGCTATGGAGAGGCACAGATAGTGGATGGAGGTTTGTGTGTTGAGAAATACTCCGAACAGAGAGATGTCTTTCTTTTCAGACGAAGGCAACTCAGGTCAACTTCATTTTTGCTTCTAGTTTTCTCTCTTGGATAAGGTTGAACTCAAGATAATTTCTTATAACTGTACACTACTGCAATCACACACGTGGATCCATGTGTGTATGTTGTGATGACAAAATTAAAGATCCTTCCTTTTGCTTTTAAACAACGTAGAATGGAGGAATGATAACATTTCAGGTTCTAATGTGAGACACATCCACTGTCAGCTGATTTGAAATATTTGCTGACGTTCCCTGACATTTTGGATTTGTTTCTAATGATGCAGCTGTTGCAAAGATTTGCGCCACAAACCAGCCCCAAAAACAAAAAAATAAGTATTGAAACTGATATGGAAGCTGTGACCATGCACCATACGTAGACAGATTTTTAATGAGGATAGAAATATCCTGGCCAAAAATGTAACAGGAATAACAACAGCAAGTGTGTTTTTACATTAAAAGTAAGGATTAATCTATAGTGAATGGGTGGTCATGCAAATTGTAACCCTAAGAGGGTGAGCAGGAGCAGATGCCGCATTATCATCTGTTCATTATACATTATCTCACTCATTACCTGGCCACCAACCAAAGACATGCACATGCTGACAAATATTGATATAATGAAATGTACTTATGTGTACAATCCAATAAAAAGGTCCCATCTGATTCAAACACTACAATTGGTAGTGTTTCCATGGCAACAGAAGCTTGTCACCCTCCCTGGAGGACAGATTAACACTAAACTGAGCATTTCAACTTACACTTAAGTTAAAACAGTTGCCAACTTCATTACTATAATTCACATTGAACTGAATGTTTCCACCAAAGGTAATGTTAAATAAAGAGGACACAGCCATATAATGCAAAATTTAAAGCTTGTATGTGCATATAATAACACTTTACACATAATATGTTTCACTGCCCTTTTCTCTCTATTTCTAGTTGCCTGCTGATTTTCAGGAGCGCCTGACCCTGCACATGGAAGACTCTCCTCTCTGTCACACCTACTCGGACTCCGTTTCAGCCTCACTCATCGCCAAAGTCCTTGAGAAACCAGACGAGGCCTGCAGCAGCAGCCAAGCCTCCCGCTCCCCCAGCCCTCAAACCCAAGAACATACTTTCATTTTAGAGCGCGTGGGGCCAGGAGAGCGTCTGGGTCTCCGTGCTGCCTATAAATCTGATCTGTACAGCAGTGACACGGCTCTGTACTGCCCTGACGACCGGCACCGTGAGCGCAGACCCAGCATGGACCTTCATGGCGAAAGGACGCTGCTGTATGGACCCCAAAACTCCACTGATAGCAACCCAGAAGAGGGCTCAGTAGGGTTGCAGGCCGGTTTCTCGCAGGAGCACTTTGCCAAATTTCCTCCACCTCTAGGTGCAGGATCAAGCTCCTACTCCAGCTTCAGCGGAGGGGGCTCTGAAGACAAAGGCAACGGCCCACCCAGCAGTGCTGCCTCATCCCCGCACCACCACTCCCTCTACATGGAGTGGAGGGATGCAGGGGATTATGAGAGAAAGAGTGACTCATCCTGGGAGAGGGACAGTCCAAGAGGCTTTGCCAATGCTCATCCCTTTCAGCAGACGGAGCTGAGCCACCACCAGAATGGCAGCTCGCCCGTCTACAGTCGCACCATGTCCTCCTGTTTCAGTGAGCCCTATGAGCCGCTCCCACCCTCCTCATCCCCAAGTGTTGCCTACGGGGACAGCCGTCGGGGCAGCACTTTGGCGCCTGAGGAGGAGGAGCTGATTGGAAGATGGAGGCAGCTCAGTGTAGAGGATTTGAGCGCCCACTCATACCGCAGCCCTGGCCGAGCTTCACCGTACAGCTTCTCAGAGCAGCACTTCTCTGTCCGGCCTGCAAAAATCCGGCTCGGCCCTCTATACAGCAGCTTCCAGGAAGGGGCTGACTACTACCACCATGCAGGGGAAGCAATGGATTCTGGGTGGGTAGCTGCAAGCCCGAGTCCTGAATGCAGTCCAAGTTTACGGCACGCTCACAGTCAGGCTCACATGTACCCAGCAGAGGACAGTCAGGGGTCCGAGCACAGCCTGTACCACTCAGGGTCCAGCTCCAAAGACAGGGAGGGGCCTGTGGCAGCAGGGGGGCCGAGTGCAGATTATGTGGACCCCAGTCCTAACAGCTCCACAGAGTCCCTGAACCAGAGGACCCTAGAGATGGCTGCAGAGCTGCAGCACTACCAGGTGGAGATGCACAGTCTGCCTGCACAGGTGAGCCAGTCCCCTCCGCCGGTCCCAGCCCCTCCCCCTCCTCCCTATAATCCAAAATTTGGCTCCCTGGGTCTTTCCAGAAAGGACAGTCTGACCAAGGCGCAGCTTTATGGAACTCTTCTGAACTGAAGGAGGTCCTGTTCAGGTTTTTCTCTCATGCTTGACGCAAGGTTTTCTGGGCTGCAGATCTGATATGTTAGCGCAATCATTTTGATAGAAAATGGTTCAAATAGTAGCCAGGGGGCGAGTTATTCAGTATAATGAGCATATAACTTTTGCTAAGTATTATAGGCTTTGATTAATTGGAGCTGATGGATGCAGTTTACGGTCAAATAAAAAGCCCAGAGCAAGTCAGTCATGACCTGTAAGAATGTGTATGTATTTAATTGACAAATGTATAAATATATACTTATTACTGAAAATGGAGTGATATATTTTGTATGTAGCTGTGAGCAAAACTCAGAAACAATCACATATAAAACAGAATCTTCTTGCTAAGGATGGAACTTGTATATAAATGTAAAAGCTGCCATTCTTATATTTGAAAATCAGAGAGGTGTTTTAATGGTAAACTGGTGCCTGTGTCATCTACACACAGACCTTTATTTTTGATTGACTGAAACTGCGCTTGTCTCATTGGGATTCAAATATGAATGTTTAACATTGAAGGAAGACAAAAAGAAATAATTCGCTTTTTTAAAACTCTTCTGTTGGTTGAGTTTGACAGTATCGGTGGCTGTGTTATGTTGTCATTGATGGAACGTTTTGAGCTCTGTCTTAGCAGTCAGTATTATTTTCTACTTTTGCTCTTCTATAATCCGCGGAGAGGTTTTCCCACCCCAGTCTACCTCAGATTTGGATGCCCACACCCCACATAAGGCCACTGTAACCCTGTTTTATTTGATGATGATGCATGATTCTATATTTTGGTTGTTTTGTTCGCATAATAAAGCACAAATTACACACGAAAGCTTCAAGTCTCTGTTTAATGTTGAAATGATTCTTTTAGCCATGTGGTGCGAGCCTGCTGAGTCACTACAAAGCCCCGCTGTATCACTGTTGTGGATTTAAAAGTAGGTCAGTAGAGGAGGATTTTTGCCAACACTCGCAAAGTTAAAAAAGAGAGGAAGTTTATTTGCATGGTCTGAGCAGTCATTAAGAGAATATTATTACGTTTTTATAACTCTTAGCTCAGCTGTGTTGCATGTGTCACACTAACTAAATATACTCAGGGTGGCTGACAGGAGGTAGCTTTATGCCAGAGATCTAAGGATTCAACTCTTTTTGGGTCCATGAATTGCAAAGAAATTTCTGGTTTTAAAGACAAATCAGAAAATATAATCACAACATTTCTTTTTCTTTTTTTTTTAAATGTTCCTTTTATTTAGAATTCAAGTTTTGAACATCATCATTTGGTGTACGTCAATTCAAATCAAAGCAAACTGCTTTAAAGAACAGAAACAAGAAAGAAAATGAAAGAAAAAAGAAAAAAAAAAGACATTAAATAACACTTGTGTGCAGCAGAGAACCAGGGGAATTACAGTTTAGCTACTGCTGGTTTTTACCTTAAGTCTGATCTGAGTGGTTAAAGTGGTGATAAACTTCTCCAATAGTCCTCAAACACATCACTCTTCAATCTCAATGTGAAAGTTATTTTTATTCCAAATATATTATGCATTACCTTCAACCAATCTGCTGTTGACGGTGGTCTCTGACACAGTTTTTTTACTAGCCACCAACTTGACTCTATACAACTATGCTTTTGATAAACCCTGGATTTGAGGTGACATCTTTCCCAGGTATATCAATTTAAAACAAATTCCATCTTAATTTTTTAAGAACTTCTCCACGCTGTCTCTGATTGACTTTCAGTCATTTTTAATCTCCGAACAGTCCCAAAATACATGGTAGAATTACAACATTTCAACAATAAAGAAGTTATTGAAGTCATTTAATTGGCAAAAAATACTGTATGTTTTTACAAGCCGCTGGTGTTGAAGGAACTGCAGCTTTTCTCTGCAGTAAACTGCCCTTCCTTGTAAAATAGGAGACATTTGATGTCTCTTGAACACCATGAAGGATATTTGAGTTTTTTCACCTTTCAAAATTAAGAACTTAATTGGTCAATTGAAACAATATTAATTGATTGACTCATTATAGGTCATCGTTAGTTCTGTCATTTATATGATTTTTATGGTGTTTTGACTGGGGTAGTGTCTCAGTTAGTAAGTAGCATTTAGTCTCTCAAGCTGTGAAGCTGAAATGGTTTTTTAATTGCTGCCTTTTAAATGTAGTAATTTGATTCCTTTCAGTTTTCTTTTTTTTTTTTTTTTTTGGTGGAAGTAAATAGAATATTTTTTGGTAATGAGGATTCTGAGAAATTTTACTGGTGCAGAGTTTAGCCTAAATTTAGTCCACCTCCCACATTCAGAATTTTAAGTAGAGTCATTTACATGTTTGATTTACTCCTCTCTATTTATTTTAATTCAATCATAATGATTTGTCTGCTTCCTCTCCTCCCTGCAGGGAAATGTCCAGAGCATGGATTGTGTATAACATGGATGTAGTCTTGTTGGTCACCCATTGGCTTCTGAGGTGAATTTTACGGCGGTCACCATCTTGGAAATGCTAATCCAACTTTGTTGTCCATGGACCCATCAAGAGGCTCAGAGGTGAAGTTGAGGCGGGCCTTTAGCCTCCTCACTTACATCTACAGCCTGTATGTTTACATGCACAGTTAAGTCAAACTACAGTCATAGCTCGTTTAGGAGATTTAACTGGACTACTGTCTTTCTCTCAGTTTACAAGCACCAGACAAGAATTGCATCATTGACAGAAGCAGGTCCATGTAGCTGCAGGTTTTAGCACTTCCTCATTGGCTTCCTCCTCACAGTCCAGCACTGAGGGTTCCTGCTTGCTTCAGAGGGGTGGCCAAGGGTGGCTAACTCAGAGATCTGATTAGCCACTTCAGGTGCCACCTAGAGACCCAGACTATAAGATGGACAAGGTAAGCACAAACTTCATGCCACTCCTTTATATTTTAGTATCCCGAGAGAGCAACCCCAATAAAAAGAAGAGAAGAGATAAGAAACTAGACATGATCCTGCCCCCTGCCAAAGTTTTATAAGTCAGATTAAGTCCATCCACAGGAGGGAGCCACAGTGTCTCACACATCTACATTAACCTCATTGTTCAGCCTCCACCAGACACATAGCTCAAAGCATTTACACTTCAAACACATCAACAGCAGGGAAACCAGATTAACAGCTACCCCCACCTCTTCCTCTTCTTTTCTACACTACATAATACATGCTAAAGTATGCACAAATTTAGCATTCAAGTACAAAAGCTGGGCTGGAAATAGATCTGCTTTTCAAAACACTGAGGATTTGCATGGCACAAGCAGTAATATGACCTCACAGTGGAGGAAACGCTGACATCCTAGGCTGGCTTTGATGGATGTATCAAGCGGAGGAGATGTTTCTTTTTCATACTGATGGGATGAGTCTCTGCCAGGTCAGTAGCATAAAGAAATGTGATGCGTGGGTTTTACATTTTGAAATCACACAGTGCCTAAACCTTTTCAAGACACCAGAGAAGTTTGTTTTTGTAGCTAATGATTTGTCTTTACAGTGAGCTGTTAAATGTTTTTGTCACAGAGGACTACACTCATCTGCTTGTCTTTTCAAAACAGCAGAAGTATTCAAATGTTTTATGGTTCTGAGCAGTAGATCTGCAGATTAGCCTCATTGCTAACCACTATACTAAGGTACTGCCACTCCAGGCTTATTTGTTTTCTGGAAGGATATAGAGATTTGAATGCTTGTTCTGTCCCCCGCTGGTCGACCCAGGACTTTCTAGCTCTCCACAAGAAGGCCCCTCTGAGATTTGAATTCAGAACCTACTCACTGTGACCCATCTGCACTGACGCCCACAGTAATGTACTGCCATGCAGGGCTTGCTCGTTCAGGTTTATTCAATTTCCAGTACACAACATATTCAAAAGCAGGTCTAGAACATTCAAGCTCTTTCCTAGATCTAAAGTGCCCTTATTACTATTTCTGTATGCCTGTCTTGCTCAACATCAACACAAAATGTGGTGATGAACTGGTTTAGGGCCTGTGTCCACGAACGTCTTTTTCCTGCACTGGCAGTTTTGTGAGAGTTTTAACTTGAGACTATGCAGTTCAGCACTGAAACACCCTTTTGATTGAATGGGTATTGAAAAGATGTTATAGAGAAGCTCAGTCATGTAGAAGTTAAGATGGAAAGATTTCTTCAGCTAGCATAAAGCATTTCTCCTTTCTTCTTTTTATCTTTGCCATAATTTATTAAGGTTATTTGTCAATCAATCAATCAATCAAACTTTATTCATAAGGCACTTTTCATACACAGAATATAGCACAAAGTGTTGTCCACTCAAGCAGGATATTGAAAAAGTAATATAAAACAAATAAAAATACAAATACAGAACCCCACCCACCCTCCCAAGCCCCATTCAAAACATACAGCACTCACCTGCTCTCACACACAGAGATGCACAAACAATTTTCTTTACTTTTGCAAGTTATAGTTTAGCGAGATAAGAAAAATCAAACAAAAACTCTCATGTTAGGTATTATGAGGACCAGCCTCGGCCATTGGGGCCCTGGGTACTCATTCACACTTTTCCCCCAAACCACAACCCTTAAGGTAAGACCCTAAAGGGTTACAAGAGACACTAGAAATGGTTACATCAGATATTGCAAAGTGGTTACACAGTAATCACATGGGCCTTGGAAAGCACCACATGGTGCCATTGTTAACTGGAATTGCGATCCTGAATCTGTGGTCCACGAACACATGAAACTACTTTCAACCTAACGGGTAATTTTAACACTGAACTCTATAGTTTTAGGTGAAAAGTTGCGCAAAAACTGCCATTGCAGAAAAAGGCATTAGTGTACACAGACCTTTTAACCACATTTTAACCACTGAATGTTTACAAATGTATGGATGTTTTAGGACTTAATCAAAGGTGCTCAGAAAAAGTAGATTGCACACCAACTGGAAAAGAAACCCTCAGCTAAAGTTCCTTAAATTTATTTTTTAGCACAATCTTTGAATCAATATACTTCAGTTTATTCCAGCTGTAAAAAAAAGGTTTGCACAATTTCCATAATGTAATTTACAAAAAAAGAAAACAGATTCCCTTGCTGTGCATGGAGGTAAGCATTTAGTTTTATTTCCCTTCACATATACACATGTGCATTAATTATTGCTCTGAAGAAACATGAAAGCAGAAAAAATGATTGATCTTTGTTTCAATCATTTTAACATTCACACACTCCTGCTCATAAAGGTATTTTAAACACTTTCTTAACATAGTATGTCACATATTTATAACATACAGAGTATCCCCAGGGGAGCAATTGGAAACAATCCAAAACAATTAGATAACTCCTGACTCCCCCTTTCTAACTCTGTCCACACAAGACAAACACTCAGTCAGCGAGGCCAACCATGTTCCTGCTAACTTCCCACAGTCTATTAGCCGCCTGCTCATCTGTAGCTTTCTCCATCAGCTGTTCCTCCTCACAGTTAGCAAAACACTTCCCAGACACCCTCTCCACTTCAGGAGAGCAGGCCAAATAAAGTGGGGTCTGGGCCCCCTCCAATGGGCTCTTGAAAAAGAGATGTGAGGCAAGGTAGAAGAGTGGCTTTGCCAGGAAAGGGATTTTCACATGCCGGCCCAGTCTGGTCCTGACGATGCCTGGGGTGAGAGCGTTGACTGTGACCCCTGACCCCTCCAACTGATGGGACAGTTCTAGAGTAAATAGCAGGTTGGCCAGCTTGCTTTGACTGTAGCAGAAAGCTTTGTTGTAGCTGCTCTCACTGTTCAGGTCATCAAAGTTGATGTGGCCATATTTGTAAAGCTTGGAGGAAACGACAACGATGCGACTGGGAGCTGAGGACTTGAGGAGGTCCAGTAAGAGATGGGTAAGGAGGAAGTGGCCCAGGTGATTTACGCCAAGCTGCATCTCAAAACCATCCTCTGTCTTCATGTAGGGACACTGGTACAGGCCTGCATTGTTCACCAACACGTCAATCTTGGATTCCTCCTGCAAGGACAGACAAAACAACCCATTTAAGACACTGAGCATGAAGATTGACTAGTTCAGATTCTTTTCTTGACTATACCTGTTTAGCTTTGATTCGGAACATAAACTGCCTTACCTGATAAACCCAATGCTAATCATGCTTTAATACAAGCACGTGTTCATAACTGTAGGTCCATCGTCCATACTGTGACTGGCACTGTATCCCAAAGTACCCGCTTTTGGTCATGCCGTGAATATTTGGTGACACCCAGTGGTTAAAAGGGGTAACTTCAACTCATGTATTTCTCATAACTATGTGGAATACAATACTTTACAGAGACACTGCCTTCATAAGTTTTGAAAACTGACACTTGAAATATAAAAAAAGGTCTGGAAACTAAAAAAAATATACTATTTTATCAGAGACATCCAGTGGATCCCAGTGTCTACAATAAAATGCTGTGGATTTCCTAATAATAAAACATACGCGATTGTTATAATCAGCCATATATTCTTGTGATGACTGTTAACAACCCCATTGTCAGCCTGTATTGCTTATTGACAAAACTTCACTGGTTAATCAATATTTTTACAGATTTGATTCAAATTTACCGGTAAAATTAGTTATTTAGGCAAAACATCAGAGGTTTTAGCAACTATTTTGGCAAATGAGGCACAATGTATTTGATGACTTAAGGGAGTGCGTGCAGAAACAGTTTTTCCTCATGTTAAAGACAGAGGATGAAATATATTTGTTTTGGATTAATTTTGTAAGTACCTCTCAGAGTGATAACCTGCCAGACTTTTTCATCCTGGCTGTGATCTATAAGGGTTACACACTCAGGTTTGGTTATACTAAATTGGGGGGGGGGGGGCACTGATTCAGCACCATGGACAGCTCCATCCAGAAGTTTCTGCAGTAATAGCTTTTATATTTGACACAACAATGGCAGGAATGAGCTAGTCACTGGTTGTTCTAAAAACTAAAATGAAAAAAAAAAAAGCCAAATCAGGGGAGGGAAATGTTGGAGTCTTCTCAACTCACCTGTTTAATCTCCTCACAGAATTTCCGGACTGATCTGAGAGAAGCGAGGTCCAGGTGTTTGACGACCACCTCCCCCTGCTCTGGTCCCGCTTGTTTCTTGATGTCGTTGGCCGCCTCCTCGGCTCTCTGACGGTCCCGACAGGCCATGATGACCCGGGCATGGAGCTTCAGCAGCTCCCCGGCTAGGGCTTTCCCTATCCCGCAGTTAGCCCCGGTCACGATGACCGTCTTCCCCTGCATGCTGTTGGCTGGATAACTGAGCAGCTTCACGGCGTTCTTCCGCGGGAACAAACGGCGCATAAGGAGCAGCACTCCACCGCCGACAACAACGGCTACGAGCACCGCAGTAGCCATAAAAGCGGAGACCGTCTGTGGGTCAGCAGGTGGGGGTCCGTCTCTGTGATGCTGTTATGTACCAAAGTTATGAAATTACCCCGGAAATACTCCACTAACAGAGTTATAAACTTTACCCATTATGTTCAATCACCCTCTATATGTTTTATCCTATTAAATGTTCAATATTCCAGCTAGTATTGTATTTTCTAAAAAAGGAGCAAATCTGCACAGACCACCTAATAACTTGAATAACTAAGCCACTGCGCTTGCTAACAACTATGCTTACATTAGCTTAATACACTATCTAGTTCCGGGGCATGAGGCTTGCATTGCAAGTCATATTTGTCACCACGAGATGGCGCTGTTAGATCATAGAAGTTGGATAGTCTACTATTTTGGAGATTAGATCAGATTGATTTGGTTTAGTTCCTTAAATCTACACAGTATCGTGAAGATAGGGTAATTGATTGCAAATAAAATGCTTCACATTATTAAAAGAGGGACAAAGAGCCTTTTTTATTCCCTGTTTGTTTTTTGCTTTTTTCAAACTGTCTTTTTATATTCCATTATATGTTAACTTGTATAATATTGAATTATATTATCACTACCATACTGTGAACTGCTCTCTGTCCTACTTTTCTATTTTATGCATTATATCACAGTTTTACATTACCCTTGAGTGTATTTGTCAACATACCATGTCATTTTATCCCATAGCTTTTGCTTAAACCAGTAATAGTTGTACAATAGCAATATCCGATATAGGCTTTTTAATCAATTTTTTAATCAATTTTTTCTCTATTTTCTTGATTAACTTTTTACATTTGTTTTTCTTGCTTTCTGTCTTTTCTTCGTTTTCTTTTTATTTATTGTCTTTTTAAAAATTTTTTGCCACTCTCAGACTCATTGTATCTTGCTGTAGGGGAGACCGGGGCTTGTTGTCACATGGGTAAGTTGTCACTGCAATTATCTTTGCCACCAGAGGGCGCAACTAAAGAGTGGGATAATAGTTTTATTTCTTTACATGGTCAGGGGTTGTGTCTTGTCTGAGAAGGGCACATTGTGAGCTGAGATGAGCGCCAATTAACCATTTCGCACAACCCAAAGTAAAAAAAAAATTAACTTCAGATATTTTAAAATAAGCTTCTTCCCGGTAAAAATCCTAGCAGTGATACAGGTGACCTTTTTAGAGGAGAGATTAAGGCATCCTGTCATAGCTCAGTCATTGTTCTGTTTTAAACTAACTTTAAACTAGAGCTTTAATTAGCAGACATGGTAGTTTGGGGCAACATGTCTCAATCACTTTGGTGTTAGTTGTTTAAAAGGGATTAAAACTAACATAGAGAGTCTGCCTACCAGCAGTTGTCATAAAATTTTGACTGTATTTTTACAGAGAAAAGAGTGGTTTCAGACAGTGGCGGCTGGTGAGAAAAATAATAGGTGGGGCTGAAGGTTTGGAAAACAGAGCCCTGTATGGGGGGCCCGGGGGTATCCTCCCCTGGGAGACTTTTTTTTCGTTTTCAAAAGGTAAATGAAGCATTCTGGTGCTTTCTAAGAAAATAATTAACGAAACATACGATGTTGACCTACAAAGACAAATGGGGTGGGCCAATCTGGTTATGAACGTGCTTACGTCATTCAAATTAGGGACGCTGGGGCGCTCGTCCCTGGCTCCCCTTAAGGATTTTTTTTATGTGGCTAGGATAAGCTAACTTTTAAATGCAGAACTGTGATCTGAGCATGCATGAGGGAGCAGAAAGCTTGGGCGCTGGCCTATAGCGCCCCTAACGCTAATGCACAACTGTGATTTGAGCATGCGTGAGACAACAGATGTTTCGAGTCCGCCCCGGCACTGGGTGGAGAGATCGCTAATGGACTGGTATACACATTTAATGGAATGATTAATATAATAGCGCCATTTCTTTACTTTGAGAATAATTTTCAGGGAGACATCAGACATCTCTTTTTGCTCACGCAGCTCAGGCAGGGCTCCACCTGCAGCGCCCTTGTATACCGGCCACCACTGGTTTAAAGGAGAGGGGAAAGCGAGAAGACATGGTCAGGAATTACAAAAGAAAAACAGAATGTGGCAGTGCCTGACGTGATGCTGAGGGCAGTCAGGCAGGTGACCCTTGCTAATAAATCAATCTGGAGTACAATAAAGGACTTTAATATCAACTACCATACCTTGGCTTGATACTGCAAAACATTCACCAAAATACAGTCAGACAGCTCTCCAAACTCCAGAGCATGTTGCATAATATTTTATGTTAATGTTTGTTCAGTGGCCATGTTTAACGACTTTTTGTTGCTCAGTGATAAACATTTTCCGTGCCTGACTTTGATATTCACTTTTAAGTTAAAAAAATGAGAACAACAATAATTTTGTCCTTGTTTTATTAGCTGCAAAATACACTGTGACATCTTAACCCATAAAGTGAGACAACTTACCACATGGTGGGGCAACATGTCACATGTTTACACTCTCTATTTGATTGCTTATAACTCTGCACTGACACAAGATATAAAAATGTCACGAATACGAAATTCGTACCTAAGACTTTGATCTTTCATCTGGTAAGTATTTGTTTATATATGCTGTATTGATTCCGAGAAATGTATGAGTGTAAAAAGTGTGACAACAAGCCCTGGTCTCCCCTATTCTTCTCCTGACTCTGTATGTATTCCGGCAATTATTAAAGTTACCTTCTAGGAATCATTAAAGTCTTATCTTAGCTTATCAAGCACACCTTTTAAAAGTGTCTTCCTTGCTTGAAGCACTTGAGACCGTTTAATATGAAATTTACAGTCGGCCTAATAAGTACATTAAAAAAGATTCATTTTCAGCACCTGTTTGGTGGCAGAGGCGACCCTGGAGCTTATACCTATCCTATTTAACAGGTGATCTGCGGCTGGCCTTTAGTATAATTATCCTTGCGTTTCAGTCCTCATTGTACTTCTTTGGTGGGTCTGACTTACTGGAAAGTAGACCTCAGGGAGCAGTTCGCGTGGAGCACATTGAGAACAGAGCTTCCCTCCTCAGTCGCTCCAGGAGTAGCCAAACAGAAACACACTATCTGAGATTTTCAGGCTGAGGAAGAGTTACTTCACTTCCCTTTAGCTCGCTGTTGCTCCAGTTGAGCAATACCTCCCGTTTATTTCAGCGTTTGCTTCAGTTCCTGTTACATGATGGCTAAAATACAGAGTTAAATAGAAAAATGCGGTGTCGTGTGGCGTACAGTCTGCTGTCACAGACATCTCTGAAGCGAAAGTAACTCTGTAGTTGAACTAATCTCCCAGTTTTGTATGGAACTTGTTAGGCGATGTCTTTGAGCTCTCGCAGTGGGATTACAGAGATGTATGTCCATATGGTCCATCTTATTCTCGTTGTACTCGCCTCTATGTGCAAAGGTAAGTTGAACTATCTTTGTCTTATACAAACCATGATGATAAAAATATATGTAGACTGTATGTCTAACTTTCACCTGACTGAATGCCGCTGTCAGATATTTTACGGTGGGGATTTTGGCAAATGCTTCTTTGTTTTGGTTTCGTAACATAACGGTAACCGGTGGTCTGAAAGATCACGAGTTAACCAGGTGAATGCATAGGCTGACGCATAAACGCTTTCCCCCAAATCCTCTTGAATTTATCGGAAACAGTTGCACTTGCCACTATTTCGGATTTAAATACAAATCTTAAAATTATTCGTTGCAAACAGAAATGGATCCTAAAGTTGAAGACCAAAATAAAGTATTAGGTCAAACACATTCAAATCAGCTGGATTTTCCCCTCAATATCTTAAGTTAATCATTCTTTTATATCATAGCTTATATTTTAAACACCTCTAAGTCTTTTCTGTTGAGAATTATTGGTCTAGAATGCAAATATCATTTCCTCCCAAGAAAGAAAATTACACACAGTATTCTGACTGAGTGAATGCATAGTGATTTTTTCTTTACATGATTCCTTTTACTAGTTAAATATGGGGTTAGTTCGGGAGGATTATTTGGGCTGGGAATGAATTGCATTAATCTTCATGTACTGTTTGTGTAGTTTTTGTTGATAAAATCTGATATCCTTGACTGGCATATGATACTGACCAGTTGCAAGGTCCTCACTTTCATTTAAAGAACTTAATTATTGACGGTTTTCCATAAAAAGTAAGGGAAGGAATACAATAAAGAGAAAGTATAGTTACTTTCAAGTAACTTTGTCAGGGCTTGAATATACTTATGGATTGGTCAATGCCAGCAATTAAACTTGAATCACAGTCCTGCACTCTTTAGTATAGCCCTGATCTGTTAAAAGCAGAGAGTAATAAAGAGAGTGAGAAGAAACGTCTCAAGGAAGCATACAGGAAACTTAAAATTAAAACCAGATGAGGAACCTTACTCTACATACAAGTTATAGTTACAGTGGAGGTGATAACTAATTTTGAAACCTTAATGTTGGTTTTTGAATGACTTCTCTGGTTTGCTGTGTCAATGCAGCAAAAGCAAGCTTAAAAGGTTTAACATTATAGTGGGGTCACAAAGTGAGATTCTGTGACCATCCTTTGGCAAGGATGTTTTGACGATTGATTTGACCTCTTTGGACCCTTTAGAAAAGATTTAGCCCCCAGGTCCCTCGCAAAAATCCCGGCATTTTTTGCTAGACAGCCAAATTCAAGATGGCGGCCGGCGCCATCGCTAAAAATTAACTTTTGATCTGGATGACCTAGAATCATGTATGAAGACACTTTTCCATACAAGTCAAGCATGAGGATTCCAAATCTGACATTGTTTTAATTGTAAGACCTCGTTTTGACACCGAAATCCAAGATGGCCGACATCCAGTAGAGTAAAACTTGGCTTTAGTTTATAAATTTTCAGTCAGTCCGGCTATTTCGGATTGGTTAAGTAACAAGAAGATGTTCTCTAGGTTGTGCCACTGCCAGATAGCCAGATAGCTGGGGGGGCTGCCCCCTTAGGGACTGCTGGCCTGCCCTGAACCATTCTTCGTCAGGCCCCTCGCCAGAGACCAGTTTGTCATGGGAGACCCTTACAGGAGCACACAGCTCCAGACAACAAAGCTCTCAGGGTCATAGGGACGCACAAACCCCTCCACCACGGTAAGGTGATGGTTCCTGGAGAGGGTTTTTTGTTTGTTTTTTTGTGTTTTTTTTTTTTGTCCTTTTTTTTTTTTGTCTTTTTTTTTTTGTCTTTTTTTTTTTGTCTTTTTTGGTTGTTTTTTTTGTCTTTCGTAACTTCCTTTATAATACCTTGCGTATATCAACACCAACAGCAGAAACATCATATCCAAAACCACACAAAACACGTCTTAGTCTGAATCAGAGAGTTCTGTGTCACTGCTTTCTGACTCATCAGATTCAGATGACTCCATCCTCCTCTGAGCAACATCCTCCTCCTCCTCCTCCTCCTCACTCTCAACTTCTTCCTCCTCTTCAACTGGCCCTGGTGCAGGTAGGTGTGTCGGGAGAGCAGGCCGTGTGTGGCGGACAGGACGACAGCGACCACCCACCAATTCCCAACCATGTCCGAGTGGCGAGGGGTGATTCTTTAGTGTGGGGTGGCGCACTAGATATGCCAAGTAGTTGGCACGGAGACAGTGTTGCCGTAAGCTGTCTGCATCTGGAGGGAGAAGGATAAACGATTTTCTCTTCATGGCTTTCCACTTAGAGGCACGGGCATCAGCCATGGTGCTACTCTTCTTGTCACCGTAGATCACCTGTCTAGTGAATGCAAATAGCTCTTGTTCTACCTCCTCTTCAAGGTCAAGGCTATCTCCACACCGGGAGAGTTGCTGCCGTGCCAAAGAGCTCTTTGCCACCTTCTCAAAGACTGATGATTTTCCTTTGCCATAAAATCCTGAGTTGGCATCACAGCCTGTAAAACAGTGTAGCTGCACAATGCAGTGTGCCATCTCCTCTGTCAGCATGCCACGACAGAGGACTGTCTCTTTGTTCCTCTTGATGCATAGCATGCCAGGGAGCTGCTGTGAGATAACTGATGCTGCAACGTAGACATCAGTATCAGCTGCATCAATAACAACGGGGCCACTATAGCCTGACTGCCGTAGACCTGCATAAACAGTAAAGAGGATGGTGTCAGCTTCCGACTGTTCAATGCTGTAGTCTTCCATCGGTTGTTGTGTTGACAAGTTGATGCAATGTGGGCCAACAGAGTAGACAATCTCAACATTCACATTCTGTGCCAGGTCAGTGAGGTGGCTGCATATTAATTTTTGCAGCCGTCCCTTGTTGCTGACACTACACAGTAGCGTTTTGAATGCCTTGGCAGAGGGGAGGGGGTCATCCAATTTCATGTACGTGTTTGGTACATGCACCTTACCTTGTATGCGCAGGTCTCGTTCATCATCTTTAGTGGAGTAGGCTGCATCGTATGGATCATTCACACAGATGATACAGTGAGCACCAAGATGGCGGGCAAGGATGATGGAAGACACCTTTTGCACGTAGTCCAACCATTTGTATGGTCTGCCGTCTTGTGTCTGCCTGTCCTCTGCTGATGGAGTTGCCATCCTCCAGATCATGCCCATGTCAATGATAGCAACATAGGGCTCTTTAATAGCAATCGTTTGGAGGGAGAGCTTCTGGATGAGCTTGCTCTTCTGTGTCTTTCTGTATGTACCGTTAGGGTTGAATAAGGCCCCACATTCCTCAACAACACGGTGTTCCAGCAGCTCGGGGAGCTTGACAAGTTTACTGTCCTCAACCAGGTTGATCACCGCTTTGAGAGCGCTTCTTTCCATTTCAGCAGCTCTTGCCTTGAGTTCCTCGCCGGGCTTCTCTATGCATGTATGCTTGGAAAAGGTCAAACGTTTGCTCAAACTCACAGGTGCATGGAGGGATTTATTCTTACTGAATACTCGGTCCCGCAAGAAGATGTTTAACTTCTGCTCTCCTGCAGAATGGGCTGATTTAAAGTCCGCAACGAGCTCATCAGAGGCAGGCGTGGCTGACTGTAGGGTGCGAAGTGTGGGTGAGGCTGGATTAAATGGGAAAGAGTCAAACTCATCCATGCATGCAGTTAGGTTATGCACACACTGCTCATCCTCTCGCATGCGCTTCGGGCCACTTTCTGTGTGTTTCCCCTTTGCTTTTTTTCGGGTTGCAAGAGAGTTGTGTGCCGCTCTTATGCGGGTCACATTGTTGACATTTCTGGAGTGCACCAGCAGTTGTTTTTCATTTTTGAGTATTGAGAGCCAGCCTGACTTCATTTTGCTGCCCTTGTTCATAGTACACTCAATCCACATGTCCCAGGCCATGTTGGAATAAGGGTTACCTGTGATGGACTGAGTGAAGTTAGAACGAAGGAAGGCAACCTGTTCAGCAGGGAGAGCTGTCAGCATTGCCCAGAAGTCAGGCAGCCACCTCCCATACTTGTTGTTGTCATATGCTACCATCCACGGCTGCATAGCCCGCAGAGAGCTGACATACTCTTCCCAGTTGCAGATATGAACTGCATGCACATTCTGCATTAGTGAATCTGTCATGGACAGGAAGTCCCTCCAGTAGTCTGCCATGTCATTCATGTCTACATGGGAGAAAATCTTGGTGATGAGATCCTGGAGATCGGCATCATCCTCCAGGGCTGAATGAGCAGCAGCACGGGCTTCCTGGGAGAGACTTGTATTCCTCAGAATATCAAGATTCTCTCTTGTCCCCTCTGTTAGGTTGGGTATCAGTCTCTCCTTGGCCAGCTGGCTCATAAGTGCCTCATACATCAGCCTCAAGCAACGAAGTCCCCTCTTATAATGCTTGCCTTTCAGAGCAGAATCAACGGATCTCTCAGCAATAACTCCTGCCGCTACAATTACATCTTCTAGCTCACTCCCCTTGTAGCGCTTGTAGATGGCACTCATCATTACACACTGTGTATGGAAAGGACCAAGAAAGGGCACGATGTCACGGTACTTGTCTGGGTTCTCAGCCTTGAGCAGAGTGACAAGGACATACACAGGATGATCTCCCACTAAAAAGGCAAAGGGCATGCGTTTTGTGATGATGATGTGAGATAGCTTTTCCATGATGTCATTCACAACTGACTTGTTCGGCGGTTGATTGTAAGACATATGAAAATAAGCCTTGCTCTTTGACTGCTCCTTATTCAAGCTGGCATGAAACCCATTGTAGGAAGGAATAGTCTGCTCAGCTGCATCAGGACGATCACCATTCTCGTTTGCACGAACAAGGGCATGAATAATGCTCCGCTTGCGCTGAGGCTCTGTACTTGATGAGAAAGTAGTGGGCTTGGGGCGGATAGGAGGTTCCCCACGCTTGCTCGTCCTATATGGTGTAACTGCCTGCATCTCTGATACCTTCTCAGTCAGAGCCTGTGAAACAGTCTTTGCATCTTTGATGCGCTTGTGTGCATCCTGGATGTTTTTCTCCTTCTGTGCAAGATGATCTAGGCGCTGAAGAAACATCCAGTTACAGCGGTGACCAGTACCCCCCCCCTGTCAAGGTGTCATTTTGAAAGTCATCGTTGTCAATTATACTGATGCTTGGTTCTCCCTCAGCAATTTCATCAGGACACACAGAACACTGTTCAAGGTCATGCATGGTCCAGATATCACGCAAGAGAAGCACGTCACGGTATCTGATCCCCATGCCCAACTTGTAGTAACAGTCAACAAGCTCCTTGCTGCGAGTCAAACCATGAAGGGTGATGGTGGCATTGATGGCAGTAGTGGTGGGTCGTTTTATTGCATACTGTGTGATAAGAGAGGTGAGGGAAAGTGTGCATGGAGACAGATCTACCTCCTCCTTCCCCCGTATAGCAGATAGCAGCTGCACCAGGAGAGGTGAGAGCTCTTCCTCCTCCTCCAGCTCTTCAACCCTCGGTGGCCATCGGATGAGTCTGATGGACTTAAGATCATCCCTGATCCGCTTAGCCACATTGTGCACCAGTTGCTCATTACTGACACCGATGGAGTTCAATGCTGCTTCAACATATGACCCACCCCCAGACGTGTCATAGACTAGGTCACTCTGGTTCCTCTGTAAGCTTGAATGGAAACCAATCTTACTTCCAAATTCCCGGGTCAGGATGTCTTTGATGTAAGATGATTTAACCGCAGATGTTGGGAAGCCGTACCGAGAGATCATAGAGTTGTAGTCTAGGAGGAGGCTCTGCAGTGACCTTAGCTCATGTTCCTCAAAAATAACTTTTCTTATGTGATTAAAGAACATAGTCTGTGCCTCACGTAGAGTGACATTGTGCATATGTGGGAGTTTGTCATCGTCGGTCATTTTCTTGTATTTTGTTACATATTTCATCCAACATGTGTAGTGATATCTGATCTCAAGTGCATAGGGCTGATCAGCTGCAGAATCGATCAGGCAATTGATTCTGTCCCGCATTGTCTGATCGTCCAGGGCAACTGTATGGCTCTTGAAAGCTGCCCATGCATGATCATATGAAATCAGCATCAGCTTTGTTTCTGGGTGCTTTGGTGACTCAGGCTTACAACACCACACACATTTTGTTTTATCATGTATCTGCCCAAGACTTGATCGCAGTCGTTTGGCAGGTGGATCTGCAGCTGTGGAACAGTCATCCAACAAAGAAGACTGAGATGGGATTTCTTCAGTCTCTTGTTTTTTCTGTCTTTTTTTGGCTTGTTCCAGTTTATTACAATTGAATAGGGTCAACCTACATGCTTCATGGACACATTTTCCAACCGGACCTTTATCCCAATCGACAGTTGTATAGACATGTCCAAACTTGTCAAGGCCACTCCATAACAGTGCCCTGTGTTTTATGTTTTCCCATCTCTGGGTTGACTTAATGGTATCTGTGGCTTCATTACACAGACTACCACACTGGAGAATACATGACTGTCTGTCTGTCCCTGTTGGTACATTATTTTCTTCCATATTCAAGCAGCTATGTATGCTGCATGCACACTGTCTTTAAAGATCAAATGTGTAACTCCTCTAACTGTGGGCTCAAAAGAATTACTAAAGAATTACTAACTACTAAATTAATAAATTAATAAACAATGCTAAACCATTGGCCAAATTGTCAAATAATATAAGAAAAAATAAAATAAAATAATAATAATAAACAAATATATTTATTTGTAAAGCGCTTTTCCAGGATGTAAAGACGCTGTACATGCAAGAACAATAAAACACACATCAATATACAATAAAAAAAGGCAAAAATTGTGAAAATGGCTGATCTACAAGCTCACACGCCTCACAATATAAGGTGCTATGGGCTTGTAGATCTGCTATTTTCACAATATCTATATGTGGAACAGAGTCATACAAATTGGGGGTTACCCAGTTCAAATATGATTGTTTTGGGGGGTCAAGTCCCGAAAAGGTTGAGAATCACAGTACTAGATGGCAGCCATCTTGAATATCGTGGTCAAAACAAAGTTGTATGATTAAAACAATGTCAGATTTGGAATCCTCATGCTTGACTTGTGTGGAAAAGTGCCTTCATACATGATTCTAGGTCATCCAGATCAAAAGTTGATTTTTGGCGATGGCGCCGGCCGCCATCTTGAATTTAGCTGTCTAGCAAAAAATGCCGGGATTTTTGCGAGGGACCTGGGGGCTAAATCTTTTCTAAAGGGTCCATAGAAGTCAAATCAATCGTCAAAACATCCTTGCCAAAGGATGGTCACAGAATCTCACTTTGTGACCCCACTATTAGTCAGAAAATGGGATCAGCAGGAGAGATACTTTCAACTTAATTATTTTCTGTGATGTTTTAACCTAGTAAATTCTAAATGCTTCCTGATAAACATGGGGCCAAGGAATATGCTTTTTTATCTTTAGCTTTATGTAGCTTTAAACCATTACTTCTGTCACTTTTGTTGCTAAATTTAAGTCTCAAAGCTAATGGTTACATTTTTACAAAAGCTACCAAGATAGGATGAGTTTTATTTTTTCCATCTCCCACTGAACACAGCAATTCACTGAAGCATTCCCATTATGGAAGAGGAGTGAAGTTTCACGACTGTTAACCCAATTGTTTTGCCTTGCCTGCTTGCACAGAAAAGAGAAAGTTTTTTTTGATCAGATGATCATTTTATCTTCTTAACATGACAAGTATTATTCTTCCACAAAGGTTATCATGAGAACTGTGACGTTGTCCCAAAAGATATATACGCTGAAGTGGGATCTGATATCAAGATAGTGTGCCACACTTCTTGTGTCCATGGCCATGGCAAAGTCTTCTGGAAGCTGAACAGCAGAGAGATAGATGAGCACCTGTCAACCACCATTAACTCCTCATACACAGTCCTGTTTCTAAGGAACTTCACTGAGCACAGAGCCACACTGCAGTGTTACAGTGCACTAATTCAGGAAATCCTTGGAGGCACCACCATCACAACATATGGTAAGAAATGCTTTTTAAATAGAATCCATATGCTGACTTTAAATGTGTTTAAGAGGCCTTATGATTAAGAAATAATGTATTGTGAGCAGGTGGTCATAAGTCTTGGAAACCTGACATGGGGAGTATGACCTTGACACAACAGTATGCTGCTCATTATCCATCAAATAACTGAAATATACATAAGTTGATGTAAGGGTGATTTTATTTATCTAAAAAAATTTTTTTGTATGCAGTTCAATAAACAGCCCCTCTGATTTCATAGTCTGTGAGCCTTTTGTACCAACAGATTCATATCAGTTTACATATTGGGTAGATTAAAATTAATTCAGGGCTGGGCAATATGGCCTGAAATCAACATCACAACATATTGAGCAGTTCACCTCGATAACGATAAATGGATGATAACTACTCCACAAGCTGCTCACCTTTCTTAAATTTTTTGTTCATTTCAATGCCTAATACAACTTAAGTTTCGCATTTGTGTGGACAAATATAATGATAACAACAAAATAGCTCATAAGAGCTATAAGAGCTGATAACCATTTCCATGGTTTTCTTCACAATGACCAAAATCACTTGAGTTCTTACATCAATAGCTATGGCATTGTTCTGCCAAAAACAAAGCTTTTAGGCATTCCATGTTTTTTCCTCTGTCTGTTGGTCACATGATACACACAGGAGTTAGTACTTGAACCATTGTTTTTGATGACAGCAGCCATGCGTCTTGACATGCTCTCCACCAGCTTCTGATGTAGCTCTGCTGTCACAGCAGCCCATTCCTGTTTCAGAATTTCTACCAAATCTGCTTTGTTTTTGGGCTTGTGGTTCTCCATTTTGAGTTTGATGATATTCCACAGGTTTTCAATTGGATTTAGATCTGTTGATTGAGCAGGCCAAGGCATGGTTTGAATGTTTTGGTTCTCCATCCAGGCTTTAATTGACCTTGCTGTGTGGCAAGGGGCTTGTTGTGGAAAATTCAGTCATTCAAGCCAGGAAAGAGTTTATCAGCTGATGGAAGAAGACTGTTTTCAAGAGTAGCCCTGTACGTGACCTGGTTCAGTTGCCCATCACACAACTGCATTTGCCCTGTTCCACCCATACTGAAACAACCCCAGATCATCAACAATCCACCTGAATATTTTACTGTAGGGGCAAGACAGTCTGGTTTATACACTTCTCCTGGCCTCCTCCTAACTGGTGAGTTAGCTGGAGTGGGTATCAACCCAAATTTAAATTCATCGCTGAAGAGAATCTTAGCCCAATCATCCAGTCCAATCCCTGTGATCTCTTGCAAAGAGTAACCAAGATTTCTTTTGCCTTTTGTGGCGTTCCTGACAGGAATGAATGAGTGCATGGTCCTCTCATGAGGTAAAAAGACGTTTCCTGCCTCGACCAGCTAGCAATTTGGTAGTGCCATGTTTGGCTTTCTTTTTCCTGTTGTAAAGAACAGCTGTCTTGGAGATCTTCAGTTTTTTGGCTACCTGTCTCTCAATGATGCCAATTTCCAGCATTGCCAAGATTGCTGCCTGTGAAGATGTGGCTTCACTCATTTCTTTTGTTCTAGGCATAATGTTAGAGCTGACAACTTCTGAGTTGTGCTATGGCTTGAAAGTAAGCTGTAAACAACTCTAGGCCTTTGAATGTGCAGTGCTGCTAATGACATGAAATGGCCTCTTTTATACACTGGGAATACAATTAAGCTTAAGTGTGTCAAATAGAACATGAAATGGAATCTGCTGCATTTTTAGTTATGTTCATCATATTCTTCAGGTAATATACTTCTAGTGGTATCAGGCATTAAAATGAACAAGAAATTGAGGGAAACAAGGGTGGTCTAATAATTTTTTTCCAATATTTATGTATAATTTAATGCAAAAGTTATCACCAGACACGATGGAGAAAGAACATGTCAAAATTATTCTCATCTGTGTGATATTATTTGCATAAACCCAACACGGAACAAACACTTTGCAGCATTGGACAGCAGCAGCAACTTAATTTTTTCTGGCCAAAACAGACTCTTGGTGAACAGCTGTCTTCTGAGTTTGGGTGGGCCAAGAGAGTAGGGGGAGATTTAGAAGGAGAAAGAAATGGATGCAGACAAATAAACTGAGCAACAACAACGGTGCAAGTCAGCTCATTGCCAATATTAATGGCTAAAAGATGTAAATGTGCAATATTCTGAAGACCAGCTAGTTAGTATTGACTGATAACAATAACTCTGACAACTAAAGTAAACAAGCCTGTTTTGTCTTACAGCTATGATACTGATAATATGGAGAAAACTGATTATGTTAATTATCCCATTTATGGTATAGAAGTTTGAAGATTAATATAAACAGTTTGGATAAGGATAATAGAAATAACACATATAATAAGAGTTTTGTTTAATCTTGATATGAGGTGTCTTGACATGAGCAGGTCAGTGAAAATAGGAAACGACCCAGCACAGAGCCCTGGGGCACCCTGCAGTGTAATGTCTATTGCAGCTAACTTTGCAAATACCTTTCATTAACTTGGGTATGACCAGCTCAAGAACTGAATGTGTTTTGACATTGTTGATCTCTTTTTGTTCCAGCAAAACCCAGTGAAATATCTTGCATGTTGGATTATAATAACCAGGATGTCATTGGTGTACCAGAATTTCTTATATGCAAGTGGGAGCACCAGATTGAGCCTTCAACAGACACAAACTACACTGTACTAAGGTACATTTGCATTCTTTTATTTTAAAAAAACTAATTGTATTGGGAACATATGTATTGATTATTAAACATATTTTCTATGCTTTTTTTAGCTCCTTTTCGGATCGCTCGCCCCAAAGTGAAATCTGCCACTCACGTGAAAAAACATGCACTGCTGATCACGATAAAGTCACAGTTATACTTCCTTATCAGACTTTCAATGTCACTGTTAGAGCCAAATCTGCTGCTTTTGAGGTTTACTCTGAAACTCAAGAATTGGACACTGATCGGATATGTAAGTAACATTGAGTAAATTTTGTTAGAAAATTACACAGTAACAAAGGACTCCTTGCATTTTAACATTGTTTATTTCTGAAATTTCTTTAGGGAAAATTATCCGTCCAAAGGTAGCTGTAATGACCGGACCTGATCACCTCTTAGTAAACTGGACCATAATGTGGGGCACGAAACCTGGTCCATTTCATTGTCAAGTCAAGTACAGCCAGGTATGTCACTCTTTGAATGTGTCATTCTGCATTTAAATGATTCACTGGAAGCTACTTGGAAAACTGTGACACAAGTCAAACAAACTAGTCAAACAAGTCTTAATTTCATTGCTATGACAATAAAACAGGAGTAACAATAAAAAATAGACTTTAAGTATTGGAAAAGTGAATCACTTCACTCATGTTTGACTTGAAACAATACTCAGAGTAATAAGTATTATTAACTATTAAAAATTAAAATCTAGCTGGGCAATTGAAAATATGTAACTGCAGAGATAAGTATAAGATGACCCAGTCTGTTATTCTTTAGGAATGGTAATGTCAGGTACAACCAGAAATATACTTGACAACAATATATGAACTGTCCACCCGAACCCTAGTGCGTCAGAACAATAGCAGCTCGATCTGTTAAATTGCAGTTACCAGGTCTATCAAACTCTGACATTATTGGTAAGAGCACATGCCTGTACTTAAAGGCAGTCATTTCATTGATACAAGCATTGAAACATTTCTTTGGAAATGCTGTTCACAGGAACATCAGAATTTCTGATCAAGTGTTAGTACTTTTAATCGAAAACAGTGCACCATGTGGAGTACAGCTGTTGTGAAACTGTGCCAGCAGTGCTTGCTGTAATTACCTACTATTCTCTTGAATGATCTTTTCTATGGTATTTGTGTTTCTCTTCCAGGCTTACACTGAAAGAATTCGAGAGGTAAGATCCACATAATTCCTTTGAAAATGCATTTTATCGCAACAATGCAAAGCTATGATGTGTTCAATGTTGGACTTTTTGGGATAAGGGTACAGTTGTGAGTTTTTTTCTGACTTTAGTCTTTCTATTTTTTAGGTCACTTGTAACACCGCATTTTGTGGGACGGGAAAAGATTTGCCCTTTGAAAACCTGGAATCTTGCAGTGTCTACGAAGTCACAGTCCGCTGTGCTTTAGTTGGGGCCCCCTGGAGTAACTGGAGCCTGGAGAAGACAGCTCTGACCAGATGGAACAGTAAGATCAATGTTAAGACATCATTAGTTTTCTTCAAATACACAGGAACCAAATCCTGAAGCCTGGAAGTGGTTTGTGCAGGACTAAAATATCAGCTACAGAGAGTGAAATCTGACTCACTAAGTTTCAGGTTTAGACTTGAATGTGAATATCTTCAGATGCAGTAAATAAAGTTCTTGTTCAAGTCTGTCTATGACTCATGCAGCAAGTTGTCACTGCTAAAAATGTTCCAGAGAAAGACAATCAGTTCATTCCAGGCCTTACACACAAACATAATAGGGTATTACAGAGCTGAGGATGAATCATTCACAAGCACAAGTTAACATCTACAAATGCCAACACTGAATGAACAATACATGAATGATGGATTAAACTTAATTCAGTGTGTAATCCTGGCAAGATAAAAACAGCTGTCACTATGAGCTCATGAATTTAGTCTCAGTGGGTTTTAATAAACTGTTTTGGCTTCAGCTGAGGCAGAAATTGTTCAATTGTATTTAATTGCTGTGAGACCCTGCATTTATTTCAATGTGATTGTTAATTTTCTGCCTGTATACAGCGGCTGATGCCAAGCTGCAACTCTGGAGAAACATTGCTGAACCACTGGGAAAGGGAAAAAGAAAAGTTCATGTGATGTGGAAGGTAAAGAAGACCTGTTGTGCTTTGTTCATCAAACTTTAAACATGATATTCCCTTTGAGCTAAACTCCTTGGATAACATTTTAACCTCGAGCATTGCTCACTGTCTACACAGGGGATTCCTTCAACATGCCAAGACACATTAAACTACACCATCCAGCTGATTCCCTCCAAACCCCAGACGACCAGAGCAAATCACTCTGAAACTATATTGTGTGGTAATGTAACTTGTGATGTCAATGTGGACCAGGATGCATACAGGATAATCCTCACAGTGGCCCCAAGTGATGCCCCGTCTGTGCAGCGCTCTGTTTATGTTCCAGCTGTTGGAGAGAGTGAGTTCCAATGCCATCGATTGCATATATTTTGATGGGTAGCCTTAACTCATGCATCACAGTGACTCATTTAATGGAATAATGCTTCCCACTAATGTATGTCAGTGATTTGATTTCCTAAACGTCTTCTCACTTGGCAGGCCTCCCTCGAGTTACCGGCATCCAAGCATCAACCCTTGATGGTGTTATTCTCGTCAGCTGGAAGGCTCCAGTTCAGCCTGTCAGTGGTTACATAATCGACTACACCCATGATGGAAATCAGCATTACTGGAGGGAGAGCAAATACACAAATATCACACTGATAGGTAGGTTAGATGAGAAGGGAGGAGAAGGATTGTTGAATGATTAATTAATGTGTTTTCATGGAATCTGAGTCATCATTACCTCCTTCCTGATTCACATGCTGTGATTGAACTTGTCTGACAATCAGATCAATTTGTGTTTTATCCCTCAGTGTTGGGGCTGATGGGGGGAACAGCCTTTTATGAGCCTCTGTTGAATGCATTGGCTGGAAATGATGCAACTATTCTTGATAACTTATTCTCATGTTTCCCAGAGGTTGGAAAGGCTGGAGTCTGTAAAACAAATAAACAAACAAGATAAGACTAGAACTTTATTAATCCCTGAAAGGAAATTCAATAGTATCAATTCAAAGCAGCATGACTAATGCAGCATGTAATCAGAACTGCTCATCAGAGGGTAGAAAATAGAGATGGGAGGTTTCCAAATGAGTCAGTCGTTTGAGTGGCTCTTTTAAGTGGACCATGAGAACTGGTTCACAATGACAAGCCGTTCGTTTGCTAGCCGTTCTCATATGCAAATTGGCTGCGCTGCCTCTACGTATCACCTGTGTGCCCCAAACACCAGGTAGGGTAGTACAAGTTTGCATTCACATTTTTATCATGTCTTAGTTTTAATCAGTTACCTGTAGCCTGAGTAGTTTTTATTGTGCCACAAAGATTTTTAAGGTGAGGAAAAAAAAATTCAAAATATTGATCTCACTGTCGAAGCATGGGGATAATCAGTATTTCTGAATGATTCCCATCCATGTGTACCCTTGTTGACCTCTAAAAAATGAATAAATATAACAATGAGCCAGTCTTTTTAATGGCTCTTTGAATGGAACAGCTCCTCAAGATCTGGCTCCCTTCAAAGAGCCATAAATCTCATCTCCAATAGAAAACTTTAGAAATCCACCTCAACCTCTGTGCGCAGAGAAGAGCTGTTGATTCGTCCACTTTCCTTTGTCCAAAGTTAATCTTGATACTAGTATGTGCACCACGTTTCAACACTGTGAGGGTGCTTTGAGAGACTGTTTCAAAAGGTGGGCCATCATTGTCAACAGTACTGAAGGAATTGGCTCCAATCCCACTATGATGAACAACTTTCCATACCAAGTCACGCTAGACAGTCATTTTCAAACAAACCCAGTTATTGTTGTGTCTTGCTCTCATTTTTTGTGTCATATTATCCCCAAAAAAGGCAAAAATCCCTCATCAAGGATGTAAAGGCTAAAAAGTCAACCTCAAATTGGCTCTTGAGAAATTTTAAGGGACTAAAAAAGGTCAAGACAAGATGCTGTCCCCAGGGGCACATCGGTGCCAGTAAAAAATGTTCCCACCATAGTTTTTTATCAGACATACAACTCTGAGCCAAAGGAGATGACATTGCTTGCCAATTCTACGCTGCTTGAAGTGTAGAAGTTTCATATCTTTGTGGCTGTCAAGTGTTGAAGCTATCACACTTTAATGTAAGAAATGTTCATACTTTGTTTTCACACAGACCTTCTGGATAAGAAGCCTTACAACATAACAGTAACACCCCTCTTTAATGGCAAGACAGGTCATGGCACACAAGCTCTGCAGATCTGCTCAAGGGTTGAAGGTAGGAAATCAAGATTTTTATCAGAGTTTGTAAAAGTTGCTGTTTGTTTGGTTTTACCAGTCTTATTTTGAAATCCTTATCTGTGCCGATCTAGCAAATGTCACCATCACCAATGTTCAAGCTTATGACAAAAGCGCCACTGTGAGCTGGGATGTGAGGTCACAGGAGGTGTGCCGGGGAGCTGTTGTCACTTATACTGTCTTCTACAGCAAACAGAAAGAACCACAGCAGAGTAAGGACTCCTCAAACTTGTTTATTCGTTTAAATATTCATGTTTTTTTCCTCTCATGGCATTTTCTTTACTGTTTTTCCTCAAGATGTTACTGTAGGTAGCACAAGGCAGTACATCTCTTTGAAAGACCTGACTCCAGACACCCAGTACCATGTTTATGTCCAGGCTACAACTCTCAGTGGATCTTCCAACAGCAGCGAGTGGCTTTTTAAAACCAAGAAATTTGGTGAGTACTCTGCTCAGCTACAATCAGGCATTATTTTGAGCCAAAGATAATGCTGGAGGACTGAAAAGCTTGGAGACTTTGCTGGAAATATTATGAGTCATGTTAAAGTTAGGAACTACAGTATTCTTGAAATATCCATTATGTTTGGCTGCCAGTCAACTGACCTAGTTAAAAATGCATGGATCACCTGTGCTACGAGCAAGCTTTGGCATGTCAGGTGGAATGTGACGTCAGATAAGGATCTTGAAGGAGCTGCTTTCCAAAAAGAAGAAACTATCTATCTATCAATCCATTTATCAGTTCATTCCTATGCCGTTCATCTGTTCATCCATTCATCCACATTTTGCAGTCCAAACAAATCAGATATTTTAAGACTGAAGCAGCAGCAAAATCTGAGTCCAGACTTTTTAGATGTATTCTAAGACGAAAACGTGGATGAAGTGTTGGTGAAGTAGATCAACTTTTTTATATTTATATGCAATCAAGATTAATTTCCTTCCATTCACCGACATTGAAACTTGAGGAACTTTATCTTGAGTAATCAAGATGATTTTTTTAAGCCTCCCCATTGTTTTGCAGCCACCCAAAACCCAACAACATTGCAACTTGTCGTGACATTTACATTAGTGGGAGGGAAAGGTTCATGCACTCAATGCATTGTTTTTCTATAAAATAAATGATTGCATATCTTTCTGAACAGACCCTAGGCTCTTAACAGCTCTCCTCGTCTGTGGAAGCATCACAGTGGTCCTTCTGTTTATTCTTGGAGTATGCTGTGCTGTTCAGTAAGTTTCACTCTGCTGATATGTCATACAAATACAAGGGAGATATATGTATAAAGAAGGTGGGAGCCATTTAGTACAGAATGTGCATGAAGTTTAGCTCACTTTCCCCCTTACCAGTCAAATACTTTTCTTTAAGGTGGAGGAAAATCAGTGAGAAGCCGATACCTAACCCTGGACTCAGCTCTGTGGCGTTGTGGTCATCGGCAAGTCATCAAGAGGTAAACTTGAGTGGCTGACGCATTGAGATATTTTAGACTTTGATGATTTGTGACCAAGGAAGAAAATCAAGCAGGTGCTGCTTTGATCGGGTGGTATTCACGGAAGAAAACCGTCTGCTGCTACAGACAAATAATTTCTTGAATTCTGGTACATTTTCCACACTGCAATAAAACTCTTCTGCTCTTTAAGTAACTACTGTACCAGTGCCATGATATTTATTTGTTCTTAAAGATACTGTGTGGAAAGGGAATTTTTAGCAACATCTAGCAGTCAGAGTCTAGACTTAAGAGCTCCTTTGCTCACCCCTTCTGCTGCTGTAGCTCTCTGGTGGGCTTTGGGGACAAAACACTCCTGTAATAAATGTGTGTGAAGTGTGATCCTCCATTTACTGCATTAAGTTGTAGTAATCAAAGAACCACTTTCTTCTTCTCCTTTGTCTTCTAACTTGTGCATTTTGAGTGCCTACTTGCTAAAAACATACAAGAATGCACCACTGAGACATGATAGTGCAAGATACTAAATGCTAAATGTTTCTTACTGTACCTTTAAATAATCTACCAAATTATCTTACAGGCACTTTCAAGAAGTCTCACCTGTTTTATGTATGCCATCTGTGATTCTTTATTATTGTGTGTCTATAGGGAACATTTCTGGTCCAGCCATTCAGTACTCCACGTGAAAGCTGGTGTGACAGAGTTTACCCAGAGGAGCTTGAAGGAACTTTTACACTATTGAAAGACTATAAAGACAAACCAGCTAAAGACCGAGCGGAGGAATTCACTGTCCCTCATGTAGTTCCAGCACCAGACGAACAAAGTACATACTCAGGTGAAAGTGTAGAGATGCTGCATCCGTCATCTCCCGAAGAATCCACAGAGCTGCTTCTGTCAGACAGCAACCATTCTAGCGCATATCGAAGTCAGAGCTCAGAGGAAGCTCCTGCACGGAGGACTAGCAAACAAAATGAGGGTGGAGCTGTGAAACAGCTGGAAAACACTGCACCACCTACTGTTTATGTCACTCTGGACATGTTGAAAGGCAAAGCACAGTTGAAAGAATTGGAAACAAAAACGTAGGATATGCACAGACATGATAAAGTATTTGGTTTTGTATGCAGAAAACAAGCTTAAATTTAAACACCCTCTTTATGCAAGATGGATTCATCTTGCGTAAAACATAATCAAACAGGACATGAATTTTAATGAAGATGTGATTTTAAAGAATATCTTTTATTACTCTGAGCGTGTAATAGTTGTATCAAAAAAGGGCAAAAGGGACAAAGATAAGACATAACAGCAAAAAAGCTGCTTTATCCAGTGAAAGTTTATCCTGTCATATGGGGATGGGACATGGTACGCCAAAGCAGAGTCTCTATAATAATGCTGCAAATTAAAAGGATGTATCAGCTGTCACACACCACATGCATTGTATAAAATTCATCAACTCTGCCCACTTGCTTGGAAATGAACAGCTGTGTCTGCACATTAGCCTCACCTCAATATTACTAAAATTCTTTCAACAGGCTGACAGAAGAAACGCAAGTAGAGCCAGGGCCAACAGTTCAGACGTTTGTATTCCTACATGCACTAAGTTTTTGGGAAATTTTAGGTGGATACAGAAATAACACAATGTAAATCTTGCATATATAGTGTAAATATTGTTGAAAAACCTGATAAGATTCTTATACAGTACGTTCCCTGTTTGTCATAACCTGTATTTACACAAATTGCAGTATTAACCATGCTTGAAAAAATGTCTCTCTGTACAGTTTACCCCTCAAAATTAGCTTCAAAATAGGGAAAAGGATAAGTACATGTCATTTGTTGCTCTCTAATAATTTATCACTTCTTCTCAGATTTTTTCCTTCTTAACAGAGGAATTAAAAGCTACAAAAACTTCCTTTAATAAGCTGTTAACAGGCATTACTGATGACATTATAATGTTTTATTTTTGTTCGTTGTATTTGTAAAAAAAAGTATTCATAACTAAAGACTACTGTAACATTGAGGAAATATGAAATTTGTTTCAAAAGTGTTCGATTTGATTGTTTTTTTTTTCAATTGTGTTAAACTGTTGGTGAAACAGCTTTAGATGTATTCTTATGAGTTCAAAAATGTGTGACTTTCAGCAGGATCCAGAAGTTCCTCTTTTTTGTTTCAAAAGAAAATTCGACACCCCTGTAATCTTGCAGAAAAAGAAAAAAAGTTCTACACTGCTTCCTGTGAGATGTATCTGTGAAATACTTAGTATCCACAATGCTTTAAAGCTGAACCAAAATTGTATAATGCTTGTTTGCCATAGTTCACCAATGTATGGTGGTTAGTGGTGCTGCATATACAGTACATAGTTCTGTTATGGGAAAACAAGGGTTATATCCTGCAATTATCCAAGCTTTAGCTTTTAGTCAAGCCCATTTCTTACAAGAAAAAAAAATACACAAATTAAGACGTGGGTATACAAAAACTATCGCCAGTTTTGGCTACTGTGACACACACAAACACACGGGAGATAATGCTCAAGAGCAGTAAATTCCATCCCATTCGTGTTTGCGGTTACCTTGGCTCACATATACCTCCAGATGGCAGTGTTGTGCCGAGTGTTGTCTTAACTACATCTATAAACAACCAGAAGTAGACGGCTACGTAGCTTAGCGCTATCTGGCTAGCACGTTTGTCACTGAATTGGTGTTATGCTAGCCAGTTTCAGATAACCTGGATTAAAAAAGAACAGAGGACAACAAAATTTTGGGATGCTGATTTTTCTACGATTCGAGATAGCCTGCGTGCCGTGTGTTTGTCTACTGGCCCGTCATAATGTTTCACGGTCTTAAACTTGTCGGTTAACTCACCTGAATTAGGTGCTAACGGGCCTACAGATCCTCGGTACTTGCGTAAAACACAGACCGGAATCCGCGCGGTCTGAAGGAGGGAGCACCGACCCCAGGCCGGACCAGCCAGTAATTCTCATTCATTAAAAGCTCTCCCGAAGATGTCACATACCGGACCCCCTCCTCGGTGGCGTAATTGTCCAAGGAGAGGACAACCTGTAGCAGGTACGGAAAACATTTAACCACGCATGGATTAAACGCGTTAATCTACGAAACGCTGTTGCTACTAGCTAAATTGTATGATTTACAGATATCTTCATATAACGTACCTCAGCATGAATGTAACTCTTTCTTAAAACTGTGTTTGCAAATTAATACATCACAAACCAAGCAAGAAGCTAATTTTCCTCTCGTACAGGCAAAGCATAACACAAGACTTTCTTCACAGTTTTGCAAGCATGTGCGCCACATTTAAGTAATTTCCACACAAAACAAACCAAGTTTGCTTATTAACGAGATGCCGAAATCACTGGTTTATACTAATGAACAGTAAAAGCTCATTACTCTTTTAAGCAAACCGAAAAGTTTTTAGTTGCAGCTAGGGAAACTTCAATTGTCTAGATTTCAAATAGGGTTTGGTTTGAAGTTATATGGGCGCACATTGTTTGGTTAACTTGGCACCTACATAAGCGGGAGTAAAAGCTAATTTCTTTCCGACTCCAGTTCAATCAGGAACAAAAACTTATTTCGTGAATAACTTGATGTTCATTTGTTTGGCATTAGAAATGGCTCATTTGAGCAGTGCCTCAATGATATGGTAGCGCTGCTCTGAGAGCATCACGTGTCCAAACAAACTTGGTCAGTAGCATGATGGCGCTGGACGCTGTTCAGTGGTCCGTTTCTATGAAAGACAATAACGTCTAAAATTTCTGCAGGGATCCCTTAACTGGCCAAACCAGTTTTATCCTCACGGTTGCTTTCTCCCCTAACTGTTGTATAGACGAATGAGACAACTTGCGTTGGAGAAACTTCAACAAATTACGTGGGAAACTAAACTGTCCTCCAACCCCCAGGATATTTCACTATCCTCTCGTTTATGATTATATTCTTTGTCAACTTCTCTCCCAGGTGTTTTATCTATTGTTAAATTCCATAGTTGACAAGATGTGTCATGTCCCTTCTAACTTCAAACCTGCTACTGTCCATCCTTGACTGATAGTTATTGTATTTTTATTGCAGCTTTATTTAAAGAGAGAGAGAGAGAGAGAGAGAGAGAGAGAGAGAGAGAGATTATATCTAGCTCAAGTTTCCACCTTCTTTGGCTATTTGTTTTACTCTGTTTTGTGTTTGTTAGGTGCATATGACACTTTGCAACTGTTGTCTGTAAATGAAGTGTATTTACTTAACTACTTGGTATTGTTCTAAAGTTTCGAGCTACTTCAAAGCTAAATTTGTTAAGAGATCAGTTGCATTTTTAGACCTGTGTTATAGTGTTGATAGGGAGAGATTGAAGCTGGTGATTAAAAAGACTGTAATTTAAAGTAGAGTTCTGTATGACCTACCAAAGCAACAAGACCATCAGCAAAACAGTGAACTATTTCTACATTTAATTTTTTCTTGCACACAAGCAGAAAGTAATACATTTGACAGTCAAAAGACAGCAGAATGAGAATGTTTTATCAGAAAATACTACTCGCATATATACAAGACAAAATTAGCAAATATTTGCACAGAGAAAAATCCGGTTGGGGTAGGCCAGTTAATTGCATCCATGGTCTTGCTGTAACCCCAACTTGGACTACATTTTGCATGAGGGGTCACTTCTTTATTTCTTGTCTTTTCTATTATAGGTAAATTCCTGCCGATGAAAACAATGTTGGGTCCTAGATATGATGAGCAAGTTGCAGAGGAGAACAGGTTTCACCCAAGTATGCTTTCCAACTATCTGAAAAGCCTAAAAGTAAGTAACTGTTCAGACCCAAAGACTGAGAAACATTTAAAAACCACAAACCCTCATCAAGCCTCATCATGTCTTTAAATCTTTTCTGTCTTCCTTAGGTGAAAATGGGTTTGCTGGTTGACCTGACAAACACTACTCGGTTTTATGACCGGAACGACATAGAGAAAGAGGGAATAAAATATGTGAAGCTTCAGTGTAAAGGGTATGAGCACTTGTTTATTTACATTTGTATGTTAAACTTAACCAAACGTGGTTCATATGATGGTTATGAAGGAACTAATGCCTCTATCATTTCCTTTGTTCAGTCATGGAGAATGCCCTTCAAAAGACACAACTGCAATGTTCATCAGGCTCTGTGAACACTTCATCGAGAAGAATCCTACAGAATTGATAGGTAAGGGAACCAATGTTTGTGTCATCTAAGTTCCTTTCCTTTTCTCTTTACAGCTGCACCAAGATTCATTCTCACAGAATTAAACAATAAAAAATCAAGTAAGAAAAGCAAGTCAGAAAGAAGAATTGCATTTATGACTCTGAGCATGTCAAGAGGTTTTGATCATGTGGAATTTGCAGAGATGAGTAATAACATCTGGAACTGTTGTGGTTACCAGGATACATAATGCACTGATTTGTTTCGGGGAATTGTCCTCATTTTCAGGATGTAATTTCTCAGAAATGAAAGCAGAACTTGTCTCTTTCTTGTATCTTATATTTGGACAAAGCAAGCGCTAGAATAACTACATGTAGCCATCTTGTTCCCGCCTCTGATTTTGCTTTTTTCTGACTTGGTAACTGAAACGCTGGTAGCTCTGATGTGATTCCCAGCTTGGACATCTGACTTCAGAGGTAACTCGAACACAGCATTAGTTATGGAGGTCGAATGTTGTTGCAGATATTTTCATTCACTTGATCCAAATCAGCTTTGTTTAATTTAAAAAGAAAAATTGTTGATGCTACAGTTTGGGGGGCCTCTTCACCTGTCTGTGTGTACTTCTGAAAATCGAAAATATGTGACTGAACCCTATGATATGCATGTATCAGTCTCCTTGTAGAGAAATCGGTAGACGTATAAAATTAGAGTTTCAAAGTGTATAAAGGCAGCTAGTGTTGTAAATTACTTTGAGCTGTATGTAATTTGCTTCTTTGAGTGTGTAATTTGCTGTGAGAGCAGCACCGTAAGAGCCATGTTCTGATCATTTGAATATGATTTTATAATTGATAATGTACAGTTTTTTGTCATTTTATCATGCACCTCAAAAGCCTTAAAGTCCCACTCCGATAGTTTTTTTTTTTTTTTACTTCTGAAAGTGTTCTTAGCAGTTTTAAACCGTGATTATGAAGTTTTTAGCCAAAATCACTTTACCTGTGCCATTTTCAAGGGCTTCTCTTCTGCAGAGCGACGGTAGCTCATTAGCAATTTGCCATTGAGTCGCGGGTGGAGACGGTGCTGCTCTGCACACTCGTCTTCACGTGAGCTTGCAGCCTAACATTGGCAGTGTAGTAGAAGTGGCAGGTAACATAGGAGCTATTAAGCTCTCGGACACTAATGTCTTTAGGGACGTGATGAAAGTTTACATCATAATTAGCTTTCTTATGAGCATTGCAATCTGTTAATGAACACGCTTGTTCTGTGATAATCCTCTCTATTTTCCAATGGCTATGTAAGAAATCTCACTGTGTCTGAACCTGCTGTTTGGGTTTGCTAGAGATTCACAGCGAGTTGAATGCAGAAATACTCCGAAATGCAATTTTGCACTCCTTTTTCTCATGATATGTTCTATAGTATCAGAAAAATGCCATATGAACATGTTGACAGCAAGAAAAACATGATTTTCATTGGAGTTGGTCTTTTAAGTGTAAAGCATAAAAACAACAAATACAGTTAAATTGACTGCAGGGCTCCCCTTTATGTAAATTAGTGATGTCACATGTGAGTACAGGGAACGGTAGAGTGAGACCAGCACTGGGGCATTTAGTTTTACTCCTTCTCCTGTGTGACGCCACAAACTTTTTGAACATTCTTTCATCAAACGTAACAAGACTAGATGAGATGTTCTTGAAATTTGTAAAAGATGCAAATGATGCAACTATTCTTGATAACTTATTCTCATGTTTCCCAGAGGTTGGAAAGGCTGGAGTCTGTAAAACAAATAAACAAACAAGATAAGACTAGAACTTTATTAATCCCTGAAAGGAAATTCAATAGTATCAATTCAAAGCAGCATGACTAATGCAGCATGTAATCAGAACTGCTCATCAGAGGGTAGAAAATAGAGATGGGAGGTTTCCAAATGAGTCAGTCGTTTGAGTGGCTCTTTTAAGTGGACCATGAGAACTGGTTCACAATGACAAGCCGTTCGTTTGCTAGCCGTTCTCATATGCAAATTGGCTGCGCTGCCTCTACGTATCACCTGTGTGCCCCAAACACCAGGTAGGGTAGTACAAGTTTGCATTCACATTTTTATCATGTCTTAGTTTTAATCAGTTACCTGTAGCCTGAGTAGTTTTTATTGTGCCACAAAGATTTTTAAGGTGAGGAAAAAAAAATTCAAAATATTGATCTCACTGTCGAAGCATGGGGATAATCAGTATTTCTGAATGATTCCCATCCATGTGTACCCTTGTTGACCTCTAAAAAATGAATAAATATAACAATGAGCCAGTCTTTTTAATGGCTCTTTGAATGGAACAGCTCCTCAAGATCTGGCTCCCTTCAAAGAGCCATAAATCTCATCTCCAATAGAAAACTTTAGAAATCCACCTCAACCTCTGTGCGCAGAGAAGAGCTGTTGATTCGTCCACTTTCCTTTGTCCAAAGTTAATCTTGATACTAGTATGTGCACCACGTTTCAACACTGTGAGGGTGCTTTGAGAGACTGTTTCAAAAGGTGGGCCATCATTGTCAACAGTACTGAAGGAATTGGCTCCAATCCCACTATGATGAACAACTTTCCATACCAAGTCACGCTAGACAGTCATTTTCAAACAAACCCAGTTATTGTTGTGTCTTGCTCTCATTTTTTGTGTCATATTATCCCCAAAAAAGGCAAAAATCCCTCATCAAGGATGTAAAGGCTAAAAAGTCAACCTCAAATTGGCTCTTGAGAAATTTTAAGGGACTAAAAAAGGTCAAGACAAGATGCTGTCCCCAGGGGCACATCGGTGCCAGTAAAAAATGTTCCCACCATAGTTTTTTATCAGACATACAACTCTGAGCCAAAGGAGATGACATTGCTTGCCAATTCTACGCTGCTTGAAGTGTAGAAGTTTCATATCTTTGTGGCTGTCAAGTGTTGAAGCTATCACACTTTAATGTAAGAAATGTTCATACTTTGTTTTCACACAGACCTTCTGGATAAGAAGCCTTACAACATAACAGTAACACCCCTCTTTAATGGCAAGACAGGTCATGGCACACAAGCTCTGCAGATCTGCTCAAGGGTTGAAGGTAGGAAATCAAGATTTTTATCAGAGTTTGTAAAAGTTGCTGTTTGTTTGGTTTTACCAGTCTTATTTTGAAATCCTTATCTGTGCCGATCTAGCAAATGTCACCATCACCAATGTTCAAGCTTATGACAAAAGCGCCACTGTGAGCTGGGATGTGAGGTCACAGGAGGTGTGCCGGGGAGCTGTTGTCACTTATACTGTCTTCTACAGCAAACAGAAAGAACCACAGCAGAGTAAGGACTCCTCAAACTTGTTTATTCGTTTAAATATTCATGTTTTTTTCCTCTCATGGCATTTTCTTTACTGTTTTTCCTCAAGATGTTACTGTAGGTAGCACAAGGCAGTACATCTCTTTGAAAGACCTGACTCCAGACACCCAGTACCATGTTTATGTCCAGGCTACAACTCTCAGTGGATCTTCCAACAGCAGCGAGTGGCTTTTTAAAACCAAGAAATTTGGTGAGTACTCTGCTCAGCTACAATCAGGCATTATTTTGAGCCAAAGATAATGCTGGAGGACTGAAAAGCTTGGAGACTTTGCTGGAAATATTATGAGTCATGTTAAAGTTAGGAACTACAGTATTCTTGAAATATCCATTATGTTTGGCTGCCAGTCAACTGACCTAGTTAAAAATGCATGGATCACCTGTGCTACGAGCAAGCTTTGGCATGTCAGGTGGAATGTGACGTCAGATAAGGATCTTGAAGGAGCTGCTTTCCAAAAAGAAGAAACTATCTATCTATCAATCCATTTATCAGTTCATTCCTATGCCGTTCATCTGTTCATCCATTCATCCACATTTTGCAGTCCAAACAAATCAGATATTTTAAGACTGAAGCAGCAGCAAAATCTGAGTCCAGACTTTTTAGATGTATTCTAAGACGAAAACGTGGATGAAGTGTTGGTGAAGTAGATCAACTTTTTTATATTTATATGCAATCAAGATTAATTTCCTTCCATTCACCGACATTGAAACTTGAGGAACTTTATCTTGAGTAATCAAGATGATTTTTTTAAGCCTCCCCATTGTTTTGCAGCCACCCAAAACCCAACAACATTGCAACTTGTCGTGACATTTACATTAGTGGGAGGGAAAGGTTCATGCACTCAATGCATTGTTTTTCTATAAAATAAATGATTGCATATCTTTCTGAACAGACCCTAGGCTCTTAACAGCTCTCCTCGTCTGTGGAAGCATCACAGTGGTCCTTCTGTTTATTCTTGGAGTATGCTGTGCTGTTCAGTAAGTTTCACTCTGCTGATATGTCATACAAATACAAGGGAGATATATGTATAAAGAAGGTGGGAGCCATTTAGTACAGAATGTGCATGAAGTTTAGCTCACTTTCCCCCTTACCAGTCAAATACTTTTCTTTAAGGTGGAGGAAAATCAGTGAGAAGCCGATACCTAACCCTGGACTCAGCTCTGTGGCGTTGTGGTCATCGGCAAGTCATCAAGAGGTAAACTTGAGTGGCTGACGCATTGAGATATTTTAGACTTTGATGATTTGTGACCAAGGAAGAAAATCAAGCAGGTGCTGCTTTGATCGGGTGGTATTCACGGAAGAAAACCGTCTGCTGCTACAGACAAATAATTTCTTGAATTCTGGTACATTTTCCACACTGCAATAAAACTCTTCTGCTCTTTAAGTAACTACTGTACCAGTGCCATGATATTTATTTGTTCTTAAAGATACTGTGTGGAAAGGGAATTTTTAGCAACATCTAGCAGTCAGAGTCTAGACTTAAGAGCTCCTTTGCTCACCCCTTCTGCTGCTGTAGCTCTCTGGTGGGCTTTGGGGACAAAACACTCCTGTAATAAATGTGTGTGAAGTGTGATCCTCCATTTACTGCATTAAGTTGTAGTAATCAAAGAACCACTTTCTTCTTCTCCTTTGTCTTCTAACTTGTGCATTTTGAGTGCCTACTTGCTAAAAACATACAAGAATGCACCACTGAGACATGATAGTGCAAGATACTAAATGCTAAATGTTTCTTACTGTACCTTTAAATAATCTACCAAATTATCTTACAGGCACTTTCAAGAAGTCTCACCTGTTTTATGTATGCCATCTGTGATTCTTTATTATTGTGTGTCTATAGGGAACATTTCTGGTCCAGCCATTCAGTACTCCACGTGAAAGCTGGTGTGACAGAGTTTACCCAGAGGAGCTTGAAGGAACTTTTACACTATTGAAAGACTATAAAGACAAACCAGCTAAAGACCGAGCGGAGGAATTCACTGTCCCTCATGTAGTTCCAGCACCAGACGAACAAAGTACATACTCAGGTGAAAGTGTAGAGATGCTGCATCCGTCATCTCCCGAAGAATCCACAGAGCTGCTTCTGTCAGACAGCAACCATTCTAGCGCATATCGAAGTCAGAGCTCAGAGGAAGCTCCTGCACGGAGGACTAGCAAACAAAATGAGGGTGGAGCTGTGAAACAGCTGGAAAACACTGCACCACCTACTGTTTATGTCACTCTGGACATGTTGAAAGGCAAAGCACAGTTGAAAGAATTGGAAACAAAAACGTAGGATATGCACAGACATGATAAAGTATTTGGTTTTGTATGCAGAAAACAAGCTTAAATTTAAACACCCTCTTTATGCAAGATGGATTCATCTTGCGTAAAACATAATCAAACAGGACATGAATTTTAATGAAGATGTGATTTTAAAGAATATCTTTTATTACTCTGAGCGTGTAATAGTTGTATCAAAAAAGGGCAAAAGGGACAAAGATAAGACATAACAGCAAAAAAGCTGCTTTATCCAGTGAAAGTTTATCCTGTCATATGGGGATGGGACATGGTACGCCAAAGCAGAGTCTCTATAATAATGCTGCAAATTAAAAGGATGTATCAGCTGTCACACACCACATGCATTGTATAAAATTCATCAACTCTGCCCACTTGCTTGGAAATGAACAGCTGTGTCTGCACATTAGCCTCACCTCAATATTACTAAAATTCTTTCAACAGGCTGACAGAAGAAACGCAAGTAGAGCCAGGGCCAACAGTTCAGACGTTTGTATTCCTACATGCACTAAGTTTTTGGGAAATTTTAGGTGGATACAGAAATAACACAATGTAAATCTTGCATATATAGTGTAAATATTGTTGAAAAACCTGATAAGATTCTTATACAGTACGTTCCCTGTTTGTCATAACCTGTATTTACACAAATTGCAGTATTAACCATGCTTGAAAAAATGTCTCTCTGTACAGTTTACCCCTCAAAATTAGCTTCAAAATAGGGAAAAGGATAAGTACATGTCATTTGTTGCTCTCTAATAATTTATCACTTCTTCTCAGATTTTTTCCTTCTTAACAGAGGAATTAAAAGCTACAAAAACTTCCTTTAATAAGCTGTTAACAGGCATTACTGATGACATTATAATGTTTTATTTTTGTTCGTTGTATTTGTAAAAAAAAGTATTCATAACTAAAGACTACTGTAACATTGAGGAAATATGAAATTTGTTTCAAAAGTGTTCGATTTGATTGTTTTTTTTTTCAATTGTGTTAAACTGTTGGTGAAACAGCTTTAGATGTATTCTTATGAGTTCAAAAATGTGTGACTTTCAGCAGGATCCAGAAGTTCCTCTTTTTTGTTTCAAAAGAAAATTCGACACCCCTGTAATCTTGCAGAAAAAGAAAAAAAGTTCTACACTGCTTCCTGTGAGATGTATCTGTGAAATACTTAGTATCCACAATGCTTTAAAGCTGAACCAAAATTGTATAATGCTTGTTTGCCATAGTTCACCAATGTATGGTGGTTAGTGGTGCTGCATATACAGTACATAGTTCTGTTATGGGAAAACAAGGGTTATATCCTGCAATTATCCAAGCTTTAGCTTTTAGTCAAGCCCATTTCTTACAAGAAAAAAAAATACACAAATTAAGACGTGGGTATACAAAAACTATCGCCAGTTTTGGCTACTGTGACACACACAAACACACGGGAGATAATGCTCAAGAGCAGTAAATTCCATCCCATTCGTGTTTGCGGTTACCTTGGCTCACATATACCTCCAGATGGCAGTGTTGTGCCGAGTGTTGTCTTAACTACATCTATAAACAACCAGAAGTAGACGGCTACGTAGCTTAGCGCTATCTGGCTAGCACGTTTGTCACTGAATTGGTGTTATGCTAGCCAGTTTCAGATAACCTGGATTAAAAAAGAACAGAGGACAACAAAATTTTGGGATGCTGATTTTTCTACGATTCGAGATAGCCTGCGTGCCGTGTGTTTGTCTACTGGCCCGTCATAATGTTTCACGGTCTTAAACTTGTCGGTTAACTCACCTGAATTAGGTGCTAACGGGCCTACAGATCCTCGGTACTTGCGTAAAACACAGACCGGAATCCGCGCGGTCTGAAGGAGGGAGCACCGACCCCAGGCCGGACCAGCCAGTAATTCTCATTCATTAAAAGCTCTCCCGAAGATGTCACATACCGGACCCCCTCCTCGGTGGCGTAATTGTCCAAGGAGAGGACAACCTGTAGCAGGTACGGAAAACATTTAACCACGCATGGATTAAACGCGTTAATCTACGAAACGCTGTTGCTACTAGCTAAATTGTATGATTTACAGATATCTTCATATAACGTACCTCAGCATGAATGTAACTCTTTCTTAAAACTGTGTTTGCAAATTAATACATCACAAACCAAGCAAGAAGCTAATTTTCCTCTCGTACAGGCAAAGCATAACACAAGACTTTCTTCACAGTTTTGCAAGCATGTGCGCCACATTTAAGTAATTTCCACACAAAACAAACCAAGTTTGCTTATTAACGAGATGCCGAAATCACTGGTTTATACTAATGAACAGTAAAAGCTCATTACTCTTTTAAGCAAACCGAAAAGTTTTTAGTTGCAGCTAGGGAAACTTCAATTGTCTAGATTTCAAATAGGGTTTGGTTTGAAGTTATATGGGCGCACATTGTTTGGTTAACTTGGCACCTACATAAGCGGGAGTAAAAGCTAATTTCTTTCCGACTCCAGTTCAATCAGGAACAAAAACTTATTTCGTGAATAACTTGATGTTCATTTGTTTGGCATTAGAAATGGCTCATTTGAGCAGTGCCTCAATGATATGGTAGCGCTGCTCTGAGAGCATCACGTGTCCAAACAAACTTGGTCAGTAGCATGATGGCGCTGGACGCTGTTCAGTGGTCCGTTTCTATGAAAGACAATAACGTCTAAAATTTCTGCAGGGATCCCTTAACTGGCCAAACCAGTTTTATCCTCACGGTTGCTTTCTCCCCTAACTGTTGTATAGACGAATGAGACAACTTGCGTTGGAGAAACTTCAACAAATTACGTGGGAAACTAAACTGTCCTCCAACCCCCAGGATATTTCACTATCCTCTCGTTTATGATTATATTCTTTGTCAACTTCTCTCCCAGGTGTTTTATCTATTGTTAAATTCCATAGTTGACAAGATGTGTCATGTCCCTTCTAACTTCAAACCTGCTACTGTCCATCCTTGACTGATAGTTATTGTATTTTTATTGCAGCTTTATTTAAAGAGAGAGAGAGAGAGAGAGAGAGAGAGAGAGAGAGAGATTATATCTAGCTCAAGTTTCCACCTTCTTTGGCTATTTGTTTTACTCTGTTTTGTGTTTGTTAGGTGCATATGACACTTTGCAACTGTTGTCTGTAAATGAAGTGTATTTACTTAACTACTTGGTATTGTTCTAAAGTTTCGAGCTACTTCAAAGCTAAATTTGTTAAGAGATCAGTTGCATTTTTAGACCTGTGTTATAGTGTTGATAGGGAGAGATTGAAGCTGGTGATTAAAAAGACTGTAATTTAAAGTAGAGTTCTGTATGACCTACCAAAGCAACAAGACCATCAGCAAAACAGTGAACTATTTCTACATTTAATTTTTTCTTGCACACAAGCAGAAAGTAATACATTTGACAGTCAAAAGACAGCAGAATGAGAATGTTTTATCAGAAAATACTACTCGCATATATACAAGACAAAATTAGCAAATATTTGCACAGAGAAAAATCCGGTTGGGGTAGGCCAGTTAATTGCATCCATGGTCTTGCTGTAACCCCAACTTGGACTACATTTTGCATGAGGGGTCACTTCTTTATTTCTTGTCTTTTCTATTATAGGTAAATTCCTGCCGATGAAAACAATGTTGGGTCCTAGATATGATGAGCAAGTTGCAGAGGAGAACAGGTTTCACCCAAGTATGCTTTCCAACTATCTGAAAAGCCTAAAAGTAAGTAACTGTTCAGACCCAAAGACTGAGAAACATTTAAAAACCACAAACCCTCATCAAGCCTCATCATGTCTTTAAATCTTTTCTGTCTTCCTTAGGTGAAAATGGGTTTGCTGGTTGACCTGACAAACACTACTCGGTTTTATGACCGGAACGACATAGAGAAAGAGGGAATAAAATATGTGAAGCTTCAGTGTAAAGGGTATGAGCACTTGTTTATTTACATTTGTATGTTAAACTTAACCAAACGTGGTTCATATGATGGTTATGAAGGAACTAATGCCTCTATCATTTCCTTTGTTCAGTCATGGAGAATGCCCTTCAAAAGACACAACTGCAATGTTCATCAGGCTCTGTGAACACTTCATCGAGAAGAATCCTACAGAATTGATAGGTAAGGGAACCAATGTTTGTGTCATCTAAGTTCCTTTCCTTTTCTCTTTACAGCTGCACCAAGATTCATTCTCACAGAATTAAACAATAAAAAATCAAGTAAGAAAAGCAAGTCAGAAAGAAGAATTGCATTTATGACTCTGAGCATGTCAAGAGGTTTTGATCATGTGGAATTTGCAGAGATGAGTAATAACATCTGGAACTGTTGTGGTTACCAGGATACATAATGCACTGATTTGTTTCGGGGAATTGTCCTCATTTTCAGGATGTAATTTCTCAGAAATGAAAGCAGAACTTGTCTCTTTCTTGTATCTTATATTTGGACAAAGCAAGCGCTAGAATAACTACATGTAGCCATCTTGTTCCCGCCTCTGATTTTGCTTTTTTCTGACTTGGTAACTGAAACGCTGGTAGCTCTGATGTGATTCCCAGCTTGGACATCTGACTTCAGAGGTAACTCGAACACAGCATTAGTTATGGAGGTCGAATGTTGTTGCAGATATTTTCATTCACTTGATCCAAATCAGCTTTGTTTAATTTAAAAAGAAAAATTGTTGATGCTACAGTTTGGGGGGCCTCTTCACCTGTCTGTGTGTACTTCTGAAAATCGAAAATATGTGACTGAACCCTATGATATGCATGTATCAGTCTCCTTGTAGAGAAATCGGTAGACGTATAAAATTAGAGTTTCAAAGTGTATAAAGGCAGCTAGTGTTGTAAATTACTTTGAGCTGTATGTAATTTGCTTCTTTGAGTGTGTAATTTGCTGTGAGAGCAGCACCGTAAGAGCCATGTTCTGATCATTTGAATATGATTTTATAATTGATAATGTACAGTTTTTTGTCATTTTATCATGCACCTCAAAAGCCTTAAAGTCCCACTCCGATAGTTTTTTTTTTTTTTTTTTACTTCTGAAAGTGTTCTTAGCAGTTTTAAACCGTGATTATGAAGTTTTTAGCCAAAATCACTTTACCTGTGCCATTTTCAAGGGCTTCTCTTCTGCAGAGCGACGGTAGCTCATTAGCAATTTGCCATTGAGTCGCGGGTGGAGACGGTGCTGCTCTGCACACTCGTCTTCACGTGAGCTTGCAGCCTAACATTGGCAGTGTAGTAGAAGTGGCAGGTAACATAGGAGCTATTAAGCTCTCGGACACTAATGTCTTTAGGGACGTGATGAAAGTTTACATCATAATTAGCTTTCTTATGAGCATTGCAATCTGTTAATGAACACGCTTGTTCTGTGATAATCCTCTCTATTTTCCAATGGCTATGTAAGAAATCTCACTGTGTCTGAACCTGCTGTTTGGGTTTGCTAGAGATTCACAGCGAGTTGAATGCAGAAATACTCCGAAATGCAATTTTGCACTCCTTTTTCTCATGATATGTTCTATAGTATCAGAAAAATGCCATATGAACATGTTGACAGCAAGAAAAACATGATTTTCATTGGAGTTGGTCTTTTAAGTGTAAAGCATAAAAACAACAAATACAGTTAAATTGACTGCAGGGCTCCCCTTTATGTAAATTAGTGATGTCACATGTGAGTACAGGGAACGGTAGAGTGAGACCAGCACTGGGGCATTTAGTTTTACTCCTTCTCCTGTGTGACGCCACAAACTTTTTGAACATTCTTTCATCAAACGTAACAAGACTAGATGAGATGTTCTTGAAATTTGTAAAAGACTGAAGTTGAGTCCCTTTTTGTGGATTTGGCCACCAGAGGTCAGGCCATGACAAGTATTTTGCTCATGTTGAGCCATTAATGTTTAATGAGCGTAAACTATGCCAAAAACCATAGGTTATGGCAAAAGAGAGAAATAAGAAGAGAGTACTACCTGTCCTTTAGTTCAGGTCTGTACAGACGTATCTTTTGGAAGCTGTTAAATTTGATCAGTCAATGAGTGAGACTTTCAAGAAACTTGTTTGTGTTGACATCCTTCCTGTAGCAATCTGCTATAGATGTGTCTGTACTCAAAAATCTGACTATGTCCTACACCGTATTACTGGAGTTTGGATGAATACTAAGATGTAAGATGTTTGACTGTTCTGAATTGGAAAACTGTGTTCAAAATTAGTATGTGGACCTGGAATATAGTAAAATTTAAACTTCATGATTTTGTCAGATTAGGCCAGAGGGTGGTTTTAAGCAGCATTACCTCATATTTCCAGTAGAGAGTAGTCTTTCCTTAAAATTGCTCCTGTGTAAATGGAAGCAGAGATGTGTAGTATGTCTTGATAAAAATACTCTCTGTTTAGATTCATATGACTCCGACATCAGTCTGCTCTCCAGTACAACCAGCCATCTGCTGGTTTATCCTGGGGCAGCTCTCTTTAGCATCTGGAGGCCTGGAGCGCTGCACTCATGTGACTGTTGAGATTCGTAGTGCATCTGCATATTTCAGTTTCATAAAGGTTTATTTTTTTTCTCTCGTTTTAAGTGTGGGAGTTAAAAAACAACACTCCCTCCCACAGAGCACTGTGTAGGTGATTGTAGGTGAAAGGACATGAGTATAAACTTGTTCTTAAATCCAGCTAAATAACTTTGAACTGAAACAAAAAAGTGGGTGTCTGTGTGTAGGCAAGTTTTGTTGTCACTGTTTTGTTTTTTGATTTAATTGAAATTCTGAAGCCAAGGCTGTATGCATCATTAACACACTTGTGTAGGAAATCTGAATGTGCACCAGTTTTTCAGCATTATGACTTAGACAGAGATACTCAGAAGGCTGTTTCCTCAAATAACTCTATTATGTTGGGATTTATGTGTCATAAGTGGGTTGTCACAGCAGACTGGAACCCTGCAAGCAGAATCTTGATGCAGGAGGGGTCTGATGAAGGCGTTCCTCGGCTATGACGACGGACTCACTTTACATTACCCCACTCATTTAAAAGTAACCAATCATTTCAACCCCCCCCCCCCAAAAGCTGCAAGCACAAAAACAGTCCGTTCAGATGTACGGATGCACAATGTAATGAATATGTTATGTGTACGCGATGACAGTTTACACATGTTGGTTGTTTGGAAGCATTTTGGACGTCTGTATTTGAGAAAGAATACAATAATTAAATGCTGTTTCCTCGGTTGTGTCTAATTTTTCTATTTATTTATTTATTTAAAACAGGGACAATGCACAAAAAACATTAATCTTGTAAGACAAGAAGAGATGCTTTGAGCACAGTTATAGTAACAATTGCCAATTTCCATCTCTAATCCCTGGGCAGGTAAAGTGAAAGCAGATACAATATTAAAATCATCGAAACCGTTTACCATACTGTGTGATGTGACGTCATGTGCATCTGTGGTTTCATAGATTTCTCTTTTGTTGCTGTCAGTGTTTGCGTCTTAGACCTCTGCTGCCTATGGCTGTGTGATTTGAGCTAAAAATAACCATAGCTGCAACCATAGCAACAGTGTGTTCTGTATAGTAACGGTTTGCTATTGAGAAATAACAGACTGTTATGAAGGAGTTTTCAGCTGGGTGAAAAATTCATGTATACATTTTTAACTTTGAATAATTGTCACTTAGTTTCAGAGCAAATTGTGTGTCTATCTGAGATGCTCTGTCACAGTTGGTGTAGATAGTGTAGAGCGTATTAGAAACTATAAACTAGAGTATGCTTTTTCTAAACCAGTCATTTGTTTTTGCTTTTTCTGACCAAATATATTGTGTGTAAAATGTTCATTTCAGGGTTTTACAGAAACTTTACTGAAACATGTGGTCAGTTCATATCCTAGTAATATGGCTTGTAAATATCAGTCTGGCTGCTACTATCAAACTGCCTTTCAAAGTAGAGCATCTTTGTTGTGGTATTGATGTTTCTTTTTTTGCAGCGTCCAAGAAATATCCTGCTTTGACATTTTACCAACGGGCAGTCTGCAGGGTTTTATGAAGGACACATGGATTTTGAAGTTGTACTTTCACAGTGTGGACAGCAGGGTGCTCTCTGAGACCTCGCTGTAACTTCCTCTGATCCTGTGGAGGTCTGATCTCACCTCCTGGCTGCAGCCCGGCTTCATAATCAAATCGTCTCCAACATCAGAGCAGAATGTGCGAATGCCATATCAATAATGTCTCGTCTTTAGCCAGCTGGTGATTAGGCTTTGTGGTCTCTGCGGTGCACAGGTCCAAATTAGACAGTTGTTGGAGTTCATCTTCATTAGTGTCGTTGTTGTTGCCAGGCAAACCACCTTTGCGGCTGCAGATATGAGAACCATAGAGTTTTCTTTTGTGCCGTTTGAACCTTGCTGTGTACCTGTGTAGGGATGAATATCCTATTAACTACAAATTAAGGGCATGATTTTCAGAGTTGAACAAGCATGATCCAGATTTCAGGCACATTTTAATGAGTTAAGGAAGGAGTTCATCTCAGAAAGTCAAATCCCTTCCTTCATAACAAACTGGATCATTCTTGAGTTTTTCCTTTCCACTCTTTTCCTCCCTGTTTGTGTCACCCCTCTCTGGATCTCTTCTTTTTGTGTCTGTGTGTGAGAGACAGCTGGTTTAAGCCTGGTTTTTAATGTAGGCATATAAGCAGGACCCCCCTCTAAGAAAAGCTGCATCTGTCTGTGTGTCTTTTAAGATTGTGCTGCCTTTGCTCAAACATGGGCTTAGCCTCAGTGCATCTCAAAGAGGAGTGATGTTATCTCTGTCAGAGGGAACATGTTAGATAAGCCATAGGGTTATTATGTTACGCTATGTTGCATAGATTGTTTGAAGACACGGGGCATACATTAAGTTAAGATAGATTGCTGACTTGTAACAGCAGGTTTTACTGTTTGCCCTCTAAAAGAATTCACTACATGGCTGTGAGTTAATATAAATGCAAATTTGGAGAGGATTAACGGTCACATATTTTTTTCTTTCGTTTTTCATCCTATAGGTGTTCACTGCACGCATGGCTTCAACCGCACAGGCTTTCTGATTTGTGCATACCTGGTGGAGAAGATGGACTGGAGGTAAAAACTGATACACCATCAAGACAACAGTTTGGTATCACAATGCTGAACACTGCGGGAAAAGGAAGGTTCTGTCATTTTTAAATGATTGAAAAACAAAATGAAGCCAAGTGAATCCACATAAAGAATTCCGACCACTCCTAAAACAACACTCAAAAACAAAGTAAAACCTTGCCATTGCCAGTACTAAATATGAAGAAATAAGAAACTTCCCATCAACAGTCCCATATCAGTAAACTGAAGTATCTTCAAGAACCTCTGTTGTAATAATTTTTAATTCAGCTTTTTCTACTACAGAAATTTTGAATTATTGCATAATTATTTAGTGCCTATTACATTTACATTGCTAAGTATGTAAAAATCAGAAATCCCAAACAGCCCTCTTCACGTTTTGACACCAGAACAGCAAATCGGTCAAACAAATTGTCAAAAAGTTAGTAACATTGCCTGAAAAAGGCCATATGCTTGGACTAAACCACCATTACTAGTCTGGGCTGTAGCTCCAGTTAATGCCTCCCGTCATACTGCTATGAAGATCTACTGCCTGGATGTAAACAAGCACAGGTGTGAGATGACAACTTGGGGTACAGAGTGGTTTTTGACCAAGAAAAGTAACAAGTGTGTTTTAACCATAGACTGTACAGTGCCTGACAAAAGTCTTGTCACTTATCCATTTTGTAGAAACAACAGCTTATAACCTGACTTGTCATGAATCCATTGGTTTTAGAAATGGCTCATATGAAAGCTAAAACCCTCCCAAATTATATTTAAAATCTAAAATAAATTTCCTTCACCGAAGAAAGATTGATCATTTAATGAACACAGAAAGGTCAGATTTTGGCAAGACAAAAGTTTTGTCGCCTACATAGAGTAATGTGAAAATTGAACAAATAATTTACTTCAAATACAAAATATGTTGCACAACATCAGTGAATCAAGTAGTGGTGCTGTGAGATCCATATTTAATATCTTGTATGACTTCCATGAGCCTGAAGAACTGCATCCATGCAGTTCAGCAACGATTCATACAATTTATTGATGAAGTCATCAGAAATAGCAAAGAACGCAGTCTTACATGCCTCCCAGAGTTCATCAAGATTCTTTGGTTTTGTCTTCCATGCTTCCTCTTTCATTTTACCCCAGACATGCTCGATGATGTTCATGTCTGGTGACTGGGCTGGCCAGTCCTGGAGCACCTTGATCTTCTCCGCCTTGAGGAACTTTGCTGTAGAGATCTAAGTATGCGATGGAGCACCATCCTGCTGCAAAATTTGACCCCTTTTATGGTTGGGAATGTAAGAGGTAGCTAATACTTCTTGATATTTTAGGCTATTGATATTGCCTTTCACCCTGCAAATCTCTCGCACACCTCCATGCTGGATGCAACCCCAGACCATGATTTTTCCACCACCAAACTTAATTGTTTTCTGGGTGAATCTCGGATCCATGCAGACTCCAGTAGGTCTCCTGCAATATTTGCAGCGGTTGTGATGTAATTCAACCGAAGATTCATCAGAAAAATCCACCTTCTGACACTTTTCCAGCGTCCATCCTTTTAGCAGGCTGTGGGCCTTGGCAAATGCCACAAGTTTTTTTAATTTCTTTTTGTTTAGTGCTGGTTTCTGGGCACTGATTCGACCATGGGAGGCCATGCCGAGACAGAATTCGACAAACTGTTCTGGTTGACACAGGGACTTGAGGTGACCAGACCTGGTGGAGCTCTGCTGCAGTGGAAAAGGGGCTGGCCTTGGATTTTCAAGCCAACAAATGGTCCTCCCGAGCAGTTGTCTTTCGGGGTCTGCTGGGCCTGGGCTTGTCATAAACATCTCCAGTCTCTTCAAATCTTTTTCTTATCCTTTGTACTTGACGCTGAGACACATTGAAGGTGTCAGCCACCTCAGCAGTGGATCTGGTCTTCAGCCTCTTGATGATCAAAGCTCTGGTCTCAGGGTGAATCTTAGGCATGTTGTCAGAGGTTAAGTTGCAGTTGATGTGAAGGTCTGGTGTGCTGTGGTTCTTTCTATACACCCACTAATTGATTGGTCAATAACTGATCACAGGTGAGGCTGTAATCTTGGATTGGGTGCATCATATGACAAGGCGACAAGACTTTTGTCTGTGCAAAAACTGACTTAGTGGGCTTTACCAAGCTGTGAACATTAGAATGCTTTTCAGCAGTTTCATTTGGCACCAAGACATTATTTCAAACACTGTTGGGATTGAAATTAGACATTTCTTGTAAAAAAAAAATGTATTGCACATATATTTGAGGGGCACTTATGGTCAACTTGTACCCAAGCGACAAGACTTTTGTCAGGGACTGTATATAGAATCTACCTCCTCTCTGGGTAAAGCCACCGCAAGAACAGCACCCTCTGGTGACAGGCTGTAGTATAGGTCATAAATCCCACCTCCTCCAGCAATCCATATGGAGCTGTGGACAAACTTAAGAAATAATTACACAGAATATAAATGTTTCTCCCCCCTGCTTGTGATAGTGATATATAGTTACTGTAAGACTGGTTTGTGCTCAAATCCTCTTTTTTCTGTGCAGGTCCATTTTTAAAAGTTATTAGGGAGTTCATGTTTTCTATGATTGACACTTGATACAGCCTATGGGGGTACAAAGATTGCGTAGCTCACCCGGGGATATGCTGTTTGAGCCGAGCATCAATGTTGGTTTCAGGAAGTGGAGAAAAAAATTAAATACAGAGACTTTTTGGCTTTAAATCCGTACACTGGCGGAAGGCGAAACCAAGTTGTCCATAGTATATACAGTCTATGGGTTTGACACTTGAACCAAGCAATGCAGAACCAGCACAGGCATGACAGGAACTGGCAGACAGGACCCATAGCTTGTGATCCTAGCTTTGCTTCTTCGGCTACAAATAGCAAACCAATTCGGCATTGTCTACCACAGTCTTTTATTCTTTTTTAATAATTGCAACAGTGCCTTTATCATTAATGTTAAAAGAGACACCTTCCTCTGACAAGATAGAGAGCCAAAAAGATTGATGCTTTGAGTAATTTCTACATAGTTTTCAGATGTTTGGGTTTTTTTCCCTGACAAGTACCTCATGTTATAAAAAGTAACACAAAAAATAATTAAAACCAAGCAATTTCAAGAACACCAACACTGGCCTGACTCAAACATCAGGATGAAAAGTCATAAAACAGTAACAGAAAATGAACAAAAATCCATAATTAATACAGAAAAAAAAAAAGTGAAAATCCCTAATACTGTTGTAACCTTGGTTGGTTCACTGAAACGTAACTCATGTGTCAGATATTACAATTTAGGACATGTGCTGTGCCCTCCTCTGTGGTCTATGTTTCCCTGCTTTTTTGTCTGCCAATCACATCCCTGATTGTTAGTTAATTATTTAAAGCAAGGTTACACCTTGATTGCTGTTTATGAATCTCTGTTTGCTGCTCGTCTTCATTAATCCCATATTTCCATGACAGTCTACGTGTGTAAGAGGACACAGTCAGTCAGTACCAATCAGCCCAGGCATCACCAAATATCTGGCTGGTTGGAAGTGACCGATTTAATCACCCCATGACGGAAGAGTTAAATAATTAATGCCAGCTGATCAGAGGAGGGCGAGGACGGGTCTTTAGTCAGAGGTTGAGCTGCAGTCTGAGAGGGCAGAATCCCTGGGAGCTGCAGACATGACTGCTGGATAAAAAACCCTCCCTCCACCCACCGCTTCCTCTCTAATGAATATTCTTAGAGCGTTTACAGCCCTCCAGCCTGCTTTCATGTGCTGCAAGAGAATTTGCTGTTATATGATAAACACAAATAGTTTTTTTTAGTACGTTTTATTAACATACATAATTTTTTAATGAGCTGGACTGCAAAGACACTATTTTTGTGAAATAAAATACTGTATCAGTATTCTAGTTGGTAAAAATAAGAGATATATGCAAAAACACCATTTCCTGGTTTTGAAAAATGTGTTAAATAAACTTTTAAAATTAGGAGAAGAGGATTTCTCACTTTCTTCATGGTCAGTAAACTTAGGGACTAAAAATGATTTTAAAAAAGAAAAAAAAAACAGCCTTGGTTGCATACTGAATTAAACTGAATTAATTGTAATGCAGTACTTGGAGACAAGCAAATACTCCAATTTAGAGATCATCAAATGTTGGAAGTTTGCTTCTAAAAAGTTTTTTAATCTGAAAAATGATTAAATATTTGAGATATTTCTAAGTTTATCAGCACCTAAAACACATGTTTCAAAGAGAGTTTAGATAGTAAGGTAAAGCTTTAACAGCAGCTGTATGTGTGTTCCTTCTGTCTGTTATCAGCGTGGAGGCAGCTGTAGCTGCTTTCAGCCAGGCTCGGGCCCCTGGGATCTATAAGGGAGACTACCTCAAAGAGCTTTTTCGTCGTTATGGTGACGAGGAGGACGCGCCCCCTGCCCCTAAGCTCCCGGAGTGGTGCTTTGACGACGAGGACAGCGGGGAAGTGGACGATGACGGTAACACGGTCAGCCAGGAGTCGGGCCCCAGCTCCTCTGGGTCAACGCCAGGCAAACGAAAGAAAGAGAAAGTGAAACTGGTGAGAGTTCCTGGAAACAGCAGAAAATAGACTGCTAAGTGGAAAATGTTGAAAGCTATCTCTGCAGGACATAGATCTCTCAGATGGGGGATGCAGGCTCTATAGGGAGACTTCTCCTTTAAATGACGAGACTCCTCTGCTTGTCTGCATATAACCCAGCTCATCTTGCGTTTATATCCAGACTACACTGACACTTCAGTCTCCTCACGCTTCCTGGCAGAGCTATAATTTTGATCAGATGAAAGCCCCCTCCCTGTCTTTATGTAAAGCTCTCATCAGCTCAATTTAGTGGAATCAGACGCGTGGAATCATCTCAGGTTGCACATAATGAGTTTCTGTTTATGTAGAGCTGATGCTCTCACCCAGTCTTCTTTGAGTGGATGGAACAAGCTGGAGGTTAGATGGAATCACCATCAGACAGGCGGTGAAGGCGACAGATGAGCAGACAGTGGAAATCACATCCAAACAGAGTGGTTTTGAGGTGTGAGCATTTGTACAAATTACACTTATTACTAAAATGAAAAGACAATGGACTTAGCTGAGTCGAAAGAGCCACCGGCAAGACAAACAAAAACTGCAGCCTCTTATATTATTGAAAATATCATATTTGTTGTAATTTAGCCAGTGAGCCTCATCTTCTATGAACTCAGCCACTTACCTTTTTGAGTTTTATTCGAGGAGCGCTGCTTTAGTTGTGGATAAACCAAAAAATTCAATTTCTGACATTCTTGGTAGGCGTTTTAAAGTAGCTTCTCTGTTTGTGTTGGTAAAATTTCACTATCTTTTCCTTTAGAAGATTTCTTAGATGGCATAGAAGTCAAGATTCTGATTTGTGCCTGTGGTAAACTTGAGTGCTCTCTTCTGCAAGAGGTTCAAACCATTCAATCAGAATTTCTTCACAATGTGCTGAAATATCTTGATTCTTCCACACAGCAGTCGAAAAACTCAAAGATGCCCATTTTGAAGCTTGACAGGTCCTCAGATTTGACAAGCCCACGATGTGAAAGTTGGCTGTTGACTGAACCGAGGAGCGCTTTATCAAAACACTTGCTGATTAATTCGCCTGTCTGACTAATTGTCAATTTAGTAATCATTACAGCTCAAATCCAAACTAATTATTCAGAGTTAGATGTAATTAAAACACTAACAGAATTAGTCACCCAAGTTTGTGATATTCAAATTAATTAAACAGGAGGTGTAGTGTGACCTACCAGAATGAGGATTCAGTCGTGTGTCTGCAGAAGACACCTGCAGGCTCAGAACAAAGTTATAGCCTCACAAGTGAAGTGGAAGAAATAGAAACCGTTCATTTCTAGCTACATGTACATGCACAAAAATGGCACAAATAGAATTTCATGCAGTGTGAAAAGCTGGACTGGTTCCAAAAAGGTAAAAATTTGTGATCAATCAATATTGACTTTTTCAGGGCAGATACTGTTACCAATTATTAAAAGTTTATGAGACCAGTAATTGGTATTTGAAACCAAAATGCATTGACAGTAAAAAGCTTCATGTCAAAATTAAGAGTATGGAATATTACAAACTCCAACACAAAATTTCTCCTCAATTGCTGTAGCGCATTTTTAAGAAGTATTGAAAAGGGGGGATTAGGTGAGACATAGTGCTACAAGAAAACAGACCCAGTGGGAAAGAGTGGGGCCAAAGTAGTGTACTTTTTCATTAATTTTATTGGCCGTCTGTAAAATAAAACAGACACAAATAATCAGCCAAAAAATCCTGACTATTGGCCCTGGTATTGGCAACGGCCAGCCCTATAGGTCTACCTGTTGTGGATAGTTACCAAGCAGCAATGCTTGTTGTCAGAAGGAAAAACTATTTGGAATAAATCAGCAGCTCATAAATTGTCCATTTCAGTCTGGTTGTAACAGCCAAGGGGACTCTAAAAGAGCCCATATTAAAATGCCTGTTTTCACATTAGATATTTCTTTATATTTTCTTCTATCTGCTTTCTCCATTTAATGCTAAAATGGTGGGTTCTCTGTGTTTTGATTGTATGCAGAAAATTGGGATAGATAACAAGCAACTACATTTGGCTAAATATTATGCAGCTGATGGTGTTATATGTAACATGATTTCATATTTTATATGTCTATTATAATATTATTAGAAAAGTTTTCCAACACTCTTAATGTGATCAAATGTAAATGATAGTGTGTTTTACATAATAGGGTAGATTTCTAACAACTTGCTCAATATTATGCGGATGACTATGATTTGTTGTATATCAGGGTATTTTTCCAGCACTTTCGTTTTACGCAGTTAAATGCATATGATGGTCTATAAATTTAGCTTACTTTAGTGATGTCTTTGGTTTGTATGTTTTTTTATGTTGATAATGGTGTGTTCTGTACACCAGGATAGTTGGGGGAACCAACTCTTTGTACCACTGTGACACTTGCAGTATTATCACATGCAGACAGACTTCTAGGTTTTTCTGTTTTTATCAAATGCTTTTTTCCTCATGTTTCCAAAGATAATCCAAACAAACCACTTTTCACCAGATTCTAGGATGAAGGTATTTGAGAATGAGTTTCATGAGTTTAGCAGCCTTTCTGTCCTGATCAGATGTTTAGTTAAGATTCATTTTGCAGTGATGTTTCTTTTATTTTGCCAGTGCCGCTAGTTACATACTAATGCTACAAGGAGTAACAGAGAAAAATATTATCACTTCTAATGTACCTCTAAATGACATCTAACCTCTTTTGACACACTTGCTACTCATTAAGAAAGAATGAGGAAAGGAGAGGTCAGATGATGGAAGCAATTAGTTAAAGTAGAAAATGAAGTGAATGAGCTTGATGCCTTTTCACCTAAAATTGAAGTGTGACAGATGCTGTTACTCAAGATGATTTTTGCATAAAAACAGGAGAATGAGAAGAGTCTCTTTTCCTTCACAAAAAGAAAGGTTCCAAGTTGGACTCGAAACATAATTGAGTTGAAAGATGTTAAAAAAATTAAAAGGCTGATAAGTAAAGTCAGGTTTTTAAAACTTTTCTACCAGTTATTTTTGCTGTCAGGGATTCTTAAAACACAAGAGAAACTGCCTGGGAAGTGCAGCCAGTTTTTAAATGTTTTCTTTTGTTTACATGTGGGAGGGAACGAGTGTTTATTTCAATTCAACCCAAGTTCAACCTTCTGTTTTCTGGCTTTTTTTTCTCCTAGGGTGCAGTGTTCCTTGAAGGCGTCACAGTGAAAGGCGTCACACAGATCACTGGACAGCCCAAACTAGGAGAAATCCAAAGACGGTGTCAGGAGATGGCTGAGTGGGACAAGTAAGACCCTTCCTTTTACTCTTCTGACCCCCTCGGGGAAGCTGTGTGTGTCTGTTTACACATAATGTGGGTGCACTGCAGTGTGTTAGGAGTGACTCATTTGTTGTAAAATCGCCTTTTTTTAAGGTAGAGACCTTGACACTTGGAGACAGGCAGCAGAGTCAGGAATAGATTTTTCTGCTCTGGAGAAATATGCAGCTGCTGGTCTGCCTCCATGTCTCTGTCACAGAAGAAGGAACAGTTCCGGCTGCTATTTTTTACTACCTGCTTCCTTCTAAAGAAGTTGTTTTACAAGAAGTGAAGGAATTTTAAACAGTCATTTTGGCCCTACAAAAACAAAGCCACTGGAGGTATAATCACTGATCCACGATGTCTGAAAACATTTATCTACACTTAACTCGCAACAATAGATTATTTTTTAGAACCTCACAATAATCAGTGGCTTAATGCTGCAGTCCAGTGTTACTTAGAAGTCGGGATTTCCGAGCTCCTAGTCGGGAATTCATCTGGAATGCTCCTCTGAAGTCAGATTTCTGACTCAGACGGTCGGACAATCCTCACCAACCCCGACTTGACAACAACGTCATAATACAAAATAGCAGCATAGTGCATCAACAGTAAAGAGTAACAGTGAAAGCTCTTATAATGTATTATTTATCAGCACATCTGCTCTGTTTTTGTAAAATTAAATAAGTGATACATGTTGAACTGCCCAACGGCTTACTGTGAACATGGTGCTCTGGTGTTTGAAAGAGTAAATTACTGTGTAATGCGTTGTTTACAACTGGTATAGCTGACAATGGCTAACAGCAACTAACAACGGCTAACAACCACTAACAACAACTGACAAAGGCTAACAGTAGGCGTCCATCGTGGTTTTTCGACTTGTTGACTGGAACACTGTCAACTTGGGTGTAACGTCATTCCCAGCTCTGACATCCGACTTCCGAGGTAATTGTAACGCAGCATAAGTTTCAACATGTCAAGAACAATAAGTTCAGGTTAGACAAAATGAAAAACATACAAAACTATATGATGAAAGGCTGCAGACATATTTTTCATAATTTTAAAGCCACTACCAGGCCAAACAGAGATCTGGCTTGTAGTGAGAATTTGCTGTCTTTGAGTAGCAATTTCTAGACACTTTTGCAGAAAAAAGAAGTGACTCGGATTAAACTGCTGAGCCGTCTCAGTATCCTCTGCAGTGAAGAAAACTCACGCCGACGGTGTGTAGTGGTGCAGCTTTATGGAAATCAAACAGGCAGTAGATTTCAGTATTGTTTTTGCCTGGTCTGAATTGGCCGAGAGTTTTGTAATGCTGTTGCTGAACCTTATTATTCTACTTGATCAAGCTAGGGTTGAGGGTAGTTGATGTAAACTTGGATATTTGAAGTGTTCCCTTAGCTCTCCACTTTTACTTTACTTTACTGAAATACGTCATGTCAAGTTCCTTTTCACCTGAAGGATTTTGGCACCCAAAAATCACCCAGGGCCTCATTTATAAAGCTTGCTTACGCACAAAACCTGGCTAGAAAGTGCTTACGCCACTTCTTACGCAAGAGTTGGGATTTATAAAAAAAAAACTAGTGTAGGAATGTGCGCAACTAGTGTAGGAAGCAAACTCCACACCTTGCTTACGCACTTTTTGGAGACAATTGAAGCAAGGTGAGAACAATTGGTTAATAGGAGGCGCGCGTATAAAAAGCCATACAGTGACAGTCGTGCGCAATGCAGCACAAGTTTCAAGTTTCAAGTTTTATTTGTCACATGCCTAAATGTACAGGTACAGTGGCAGTGAAATGAAAGTGACGTCTGGGATTGTGCCAAAAAAACAGAATAATAATAATGTAAAGTCTGTTCAGAGGGTGTTGTGAAGTCAGTTATGGGGTGTGTGTTATGATGAGTTCAGGATCCGAGTGGCCTGGGAGAAGAAGCTCCTTTTCAGCCTCTCAGTCCTGGCTCTGATGGAGCGAAGCCTCTTACCCGAGGGCAGCCACTCAAACAGTCTGTGGTTGGGATGGTGAGTGTTTGATAATCTGTCTTGCCCTGGACCTGCACCACTGGGTGTAGAATAGATGTCCTGGAGGCCGGGCAGTGCAGTACGGGTGACGCGTTCAGCACAACGAATGACTCGATGCAGGGCCTTTCTGTCTTGAGAGCTGCAGCTGCCGTACCAGACAGTGATGCTCGCAGAAAGCACAGACCCCACTGTGGCGGTGTAGATAGTTTGCCAATTTGAATTTACAAATGTGCAAAAAAACAAATTCCATTCACATGCATTTGTTTTACGATTAATATGACTAAATCTTTTTGGTTTACGAACTTTCACCACATAAGCAGCGGTGGATAACGGAGCAGTTTTTTTTTTGGAACACATGCATGAGTGTCACACGTGCTTGTGTTTTCTGATCCTCGCCTGTCACCACCACACTCCAATGGTGCAAAGCCACTTTTTTCTTTGCTGCCACCTTTAGATCAGACCACTTCTTCTTGATTTCGGCAACGCTGCGCTCAGTGCCAGCTGCACTTACCGCCATGGCAACGGTGTGCCATTCGGTGGCTTTTCTTTTATTGGTGATGCCACTCGATTGGCCGCCGAATAAGGTCTTCCGTCTCGCTGCCACCTCATTTACAAGAACCTCCACCTCGGTCTCTGAAAAGTTGCGCAACTTTCTGGCTGGTCTGTGATTTATAAAGGGAAAGTGCGTGCAGGTGTGTGTAGGCAGGGTTTTATAAATCATCACGCACTTTTCAGCTTTTCGACTTACGTACACTTTTAGTATGGATCCTACGCCAGGTTTTATAAATGAGGCCCCTGAACAGTAAGCCATTACTGGAGATAGGACTGACTGAACTTCTTTGCTGCTCCATTGGCATAAATTAGCCACACTGAGAGCTAAAACGCACCACTTGGTCACTAATATTTGTTACAGTTTGTTGCCAAGGCTAACTCGCCCCTTGCTGCAACTGTGTACTACAGAGGCAGGTACTCTATTCTGCATACATCAACAACTCCTCACAGGAGCTTTAAAAATGGGGGATCATACTTACCATGCATCATAGCAGCTTCTTGCCTTCAGCTTTTTTGTCTAATGCCAGTAACATCCCTAACTGCCCCAAAAAAACAACAAAAAAAACCATTATGCTTACATCTGTCAAAAAGCCTGTTATCTGCTGCTCCCACAGGGGACACTCTGCAATTAATTTTGACACCTGCTATTAACACCTCTCTGTCACCATGTACGTGGTCTCATATGAGCTGAACAGTCAGGTCCAGGCAGATGTCTCATTTGTATTTTTTCTGATGCTGGAACTTGTTGCCCAGGTGCTGTAAATATGAGCTGAGGAGAAAGCACACAGTGTGGCTTATATCCGTTGCAAAATTCAGATTGTGGCTGAAATTCCCTTGAATCTGCTCAATTTTGGAAATGGACTCAGTCTCTAAAATAATCCGTTTGTGTCTTGAATTGCTTCCCAAACCCAGCAGATTTTCAGTATTTCAATGTTTTTCTAACTACATCCTGCGAGTTTTTCATCATTGTTACCAATCATCAGTTCAAACAGTAGCAGCTGCTCCCACCGGTGACTTCCCTGATGTTCATGTTTTAGTGAGCAAAAGCATGATACTAATAGATCCGACTATTTAGTGATATACAGCTGGTAACGCATTCATGAAAGATATGTGTGCTTGTTGCATTTGCAGGTCTGGTTTTCCTGGTGCTCAACCTGTGTCCATGGACCGGCAAAATCTTCGTTTCCTGGAGAAGAACCCTTACAAAGTCAGCTGGAAGGCTGATGGCACACGGTGGGTCTGTCACTCAAAAGTTTTCTGTCACACCAAATCCCTCTTTAGCCTCATATGTCAGTGTAGTTACAGCTCTGTCTGTCTCTGACTAGACTGATTGGCTTCTCCTCTTATTGATTTGTCTCCTTAAAGATTTAGAGTGTATACACAAAGCTCGTGTGTTGGAGTTGTCTAATGTGTCTAAATCTGCTGTGGATCAGAAAGGTTTGTTTACCTCTCTTGCCTTATAGTGGAAACTGAGAGGCTCACTAAGATCACTAAGTGTGGTCATTGTACAGAAAAGAAGATGCATAATTGCAGTCATGAGCTCATCAAAGTTCTTTAAGAAGAGGAAGAAGAGCTTTAACGATCCCAGAAGGGAAAATTGAAAGTTTTAATTCATATGATGGGTAAATTCAATTCATGTATCATGTTGTATCGTATGTTACCTGGCTGTGAGTTTGCCCACAAGCGCTGGAGTCTGCAGTGACAGCTCATAAGTCAGTAACAATGGGACTTTATTGACAGAGGAGAGGACGGAGCTCAGTATTGGCTGATATTTGATATTGGCACAAACTTATACATGAGAAGTTTTGCACTAAGCTGCAACGTCTTTTTCAGACTTAAGGTCCTTTCACACCGGGACCGTTTTTGTCGTGCGATTATTTCGGACGTCAATATTTTTTTTTCGAACCCGTACCCTGTCAATACAAGTGTTCACATCAGCAATGTTTTCCCGTCCTGCGATATTGCGGCATTAATTTTTTCGGATCATGGTCGATTTTTCTAAAGTTTTGCATACTGTGTTTCCACTTCTGACCAATCAGATAGCGTGTTGTTGTTATGTCTGATTCATCGGTATATCCAACATGGCTGACTGGCTGTTTGTTTACGTGTCTGAAAACAGAGTGCTTTATGATAAAAGACCATAGATTGTATATACTATGGACAACTTGGCTCCGCCTACCACCTGTATACAGATTTGAAGCCAAATAGCTCTCAGTATTTCCAGGATTTTTCTTCATTTCGTGAAACCAGCCGCCGAAAGTCGCTGTGATGACGCTCTGCTCAAACAGTGTATCCCCCGGGAGAGCTACGCAATCCCTGAACGCCAGTTGGCTGTATCAGGTGTCAATCATAGAAAACATGAACCCCCAAATAACTTTTAAAAATGGAGCTGCACAGAAAAAAGAGGACTTGAGCACAAACCAGTCTTACAATAACTACATGTCAACATCACAAGCAGGGGGGAGAAAAATTTATGTTCTGTGTAATAAATTTCTAAAGTTTGTCCACAGCCCCATAAGCTTTGCTGGCGGAGGCAGGATTTATGACCTATACTGCAGCCCATCAACAGAGGGTGCTGTTCTAGGAGTGGCTTCACCCAGCAAGGAGGCAGACTCTGTCCATTCTATATACAGTCTATGTAAAAGACACAAACATTACAAAGATAACAACCTGAAGGACAACATAGCGTCGGATCTCTCATATGACGATAGTTTGTGAGCTTTAACAGTTTGCTAAAAGCTTTTGTTTTAACTTTCATCTGTGCTAATGTAAGCTAACGGTTGTAACCATAGTTACATGTGCTCATCTTATCACCTCTGATTGGCTATAAGTGCTGACCATTTGGCTTGAGCGTGTGATGACGTTTCCTGCTTTTCTAGCCAATCAGAGGCGAAGGAGGTGGGACTTTCCCCGGGAAAAGTGTTCCCTGAGATGCGGGGTCGCAAAATTGTATATAGTATAATCGTGTATAGTCAGGCCCGTCAAAATTCACCTCCAAATATTTCGTAATTTCGCGTTCTGGATTCGCGTATTCGCACGGCCCCAGTGTGTAAGGACCTTAAAACGTAAAATACTGCTTCATAACTGACATTACGCTACTCCTTGCTACTTTGTTAGTACCTTAGTACACACTGTTGTTGTGATTATATGGGTTTTGCATGCTGGGTTTTGGCGCTGCTAGAAAGAGGTGCTGGAGCGGAGTCTTGAATGGACTGCTTGGATCAGGGTTCTGATATCAGAGATTTTAGATGCAGGCTGATATAATCAGATATTTGTTTTTTTGCTGATATCTACACGACCAGATGAAATTCTTACTCGCACACACTGAAAAAATGTTCGCATAAGGGACCATTTTGGTCGCAGTCTCTAACCCTGGTAAATATATTACTTAAAGTATTTCAGTATAATAATACGGGGGATGTGGGGTGATTTAGACCAAAGTGCTTCTGATATGTTGGTCAGTTGATAGTTGAGGGCCATATTGGACTACCGGGGATCTGCCAGTATCTGTTTCTTTTATATTTTTTTTGATGGAGTGGTGAAGGTGCTTTTTTCAGAGAATACGTTGCAGAAAACATTGCTTGAGGTGATTCAGCAATTATGTATTGTAAGTATCAGTTCAGTTTTAGTCAGACACTTTTTACACAAACAGTAATACAACCACAAATAACAGTGTCCATCGTGGAATAAGAATTGAAGAGGCACATTTCAGGTTGCATTTGTTTGTTTTCCTGGTTTGATGGCTTTTTTAGCAGAAGCTAGTAATGAGACACACAGCAAGATTTTAGTATTCCTGTAGTCTGCCATGATCTGCCTTGTCTCTCTCTCTGGTTTGATTGTGCACTGTGCTTGTGAATATTTAATGACTAAAGCCAATTTCAGAATTTTACATATCAGTGCTTTAATTTCCTGTTCAGTGAGAAAGAGACTGGCGGAGTGCAGATCTGGCTCAAGCCCAAGACGCTGCAATTTTATGAGATTGACTGCAAAGGCTTTCTAAAGTGTAGTTAAAAAGTTCTGCTCTTAAGTTTACTCAGAGAACAATACTTTGCTGTTCCTCTCCTGCCTCGAGCTCTGTCCGTCACCCCAGTTTTCCAGATATTTGAGGAGTCTTCTTTCCTTCTTTCAGCCATGCAGGACGAGATGCACACAGTATGCTGGGTGTGAGTCATCACACAACTGCAGGATATGCACTATGCTGAGAATATGATGTTTCTCATCAAAACTGTGAAATCTAAAGCTGAAGGTGTTAGAAAAAGGAAACAGTGACCCATGACTTACCTTATCTCCTGACACTGAACGATCTGAAATGGAAATGATCAAAATGACATCGGCAAATCCAGGAAGAAGAGCTGCATGAATGTGTGTGTAAAAAGCACTGTGTGCCTCTACTGAGTTCTAGTTTAATCACAAATGCTCCAAATATACCAGGAAAAAAGTCCCATTATTGCAAGGTGACATTTAAAACTGGAACATTAAAATCAGTTTATACCAAGACACACAGATTTTGCTGTTTTGCAGAAAATTTGTGAGCTGCTTTTAATCCACTCGCAATCTTTTCTCCTGTGGGACCTTTGGAAAAAGTAGCTGGTTTCAAGACAGGAGTTGTGCAGCTTCTAGTCATAGCCTGTGTAATGGACCGTCGGGCTGATATAGGGTTAAGAGGTTCAGCTCCACGGATGCAGCATGCTTCGTACATCACAGGCAAAGATGTTTTTGAAAAATATTCTGTACCTGGGATCGTGTATGTTGGGTCGAGTTTTCTTATTTAGTGTTTAAAGCCTTTCTTTCCAACAGCCTGAGCTGGCTTCATGTCTTTAGCCTAACAATACAAGACCACTTCGGTAAAGTCTGAAAACTCTGTCAGTTTTTTATATGTACGGAGTGCAGTGAGTGCTCCTGCAATTCTCGGCTGAGCTATTTTTGTACTTTTACTCTGAAGACCAGTAGCTGCTTTCACGTCCTCCTTAGCGCTTCATTACCTGCCGATATTCGTTATACTCAATATTCGTGTTTTGACTTTATGTGTTGAAACTTAATAGTTTTGTAAGCCAAACCACCTCCACACCACAGAGGTAGCTCCATTCTTTGGCACTAGATCCTCATTTGTGGACGACATTGATGCTGCTGCGCTGCTCTCCCTCTCTGACATTGTTGTTGTGTATGCAGTAGGAAACGTTATACATCATCATGTCCCTACAGTGTAAATACCGCAATATGACAGATTTGTATCACCCAAAATTTCCCCCCGGTATTCCCATACACGATATGATATGGCACACCCCTACCTCACAAAATTGTATTGTATGGTATCCCATCATATCATCTCGTCTCATTTTGCCAGGCGTAGTTTGGCATGTAACATGGTACTGTATCATCCTGATTAATTGGGCTTTTTTAAATAATAAAAGAGGGCTTTGGGTTTAGGGTTAAAAGTATTTAAAATACTTTAAATGCTAAAAAGTTTGAAGTTCAGTTCATCAAATATAAATCTCAGAAAAAAACTACACCTGCTGGCATGCACTAGTTATTTCAGGGTGAGAAAACTGCCATATTGTTGGCGCTTAAAGCAGTTAGGGCTTAGCTCCACTACAAATCCAGACTCTCGGCACAGCAACACTTTTTATACCAGTCACTTTTCATTTTTACTACTGCAGCTGTTCTCCAGGCAGTGCAGGAGAAAAAACTTAGAAAAATGTGGAAGAACTTATTTCCTGTGCAGGAAAACTTGGGCAGGTTCAGCTGTTACAGCACAGAAAGTTGTCTCATCAGTGGTTTATTTTTGACATATACATTTATGCATTTCTCTGGAGCTGCAGAACAATACCTTCTCTCATCACAAAGTGATGTTTTTGCTTACTCCTTACAGAAAGTCTGCAAGTTTCTGAGCTTTGCTGACACTCTGCAACAGAAACTTTCAGTTTCTCATCTCCAACTGTGTACAAACAAGCTGAGAAGCTGAACCCAAATCAGCATTTTTACTGATATCTTGGATTTTTGATTGCCTTTTTGTTTGCTTTTTCCATCGTGTTCCCAGTCTCCTGGTTCGGCTTGGTTCTTTCTTCCTTCCACAGTACAGAACTGTGTCTTTATAGTTTTCCTCTGGAAAAAAATGATACAGAGGGTGTGGAATATGGCAGACAAATGCTCAAAGTGAAAGGCTGGTTCTCAAGTGTACATTTACACATTGTTGTCTTTGCAATTGCCTACATGCAGGTAATCAGGTTGTAGTCTCATGCTGGAAAAAGCTTCCATCTATTGTCGGGTGCTGCAAAGAGCAAAAAGGCATGATTCTGTCTGCCAGGGACGGCCTGTTCCTGTGTAGCTGTTCTCATATTACTTTATTCTACTGAACTGAGAAATGGATCACAGCTCTTATTTTTTTTTTTTAAAGCTGCCTCACCTGCACCTCGCCTCAACCACTGTGCTGTTAAATTCGCCCTGCAAAAAGCCACATCACTCAGAGGAGTTTGGCTTTCGTGTGAAATTGAATTCACACAAAAGAATTTGCTCAAAAGGAATGAAAATCAGAGGCGTGTTGGTGACAGAAAGTTGTGATTGAAATTCCACAGTTGATGATGTATGATAGGAAACAAACAGCTCTCAGTGGATATTAAAAAATGCAATAAAAACAGATGAATTTCACTTTTAATCCTGAATTCTGGAGCACATTTGATCCTTAAATCTGTTATTATGAAAGTATGGATTCCGAAAAGCTTGCTTTATTAGGAGAGCTTGCAATGCATCAAATAGGATTAATGAGTAGTGAGGTTTTGCACGTTTAGTGAGATTTTCTGATTGCAGTGGTGCAATTGGATCCTCATTTGTCATTCTAGCCATGCATTGTGTTGAGTGTGCCCAGAATTTCTTATTAAATGTGCGACTTCTTTGCCGTTGGCATTTTTAAAGACCTGAAATGGATTTTTAATGGGAAAGTTGTCTCTTCAAGGTGGCCCACAAAGATTGTCCCTTTTGCATATTGCCAGAGGTTCTCACCTGGGTATTGAATACTCTAAATCCCACCTGCTTTCTGTTGTCACTGTGTTGATAATAAGTTTTCTATTCTAATGCACCTCACTTTTAAATGAGTAATTTCCTTTTTCTACATACAAAAGCCGTCTTTAACTGGTAAAGGTTAATGCACTCTTTTCAGCATCCATCTCCATGACAGACTTCCTCTCACACCCAAATAGCTGGGTTTAGTGTCAATATGTCTGACGAATAAACAGCCTTGCTTAGTAGCACAATGGTAGACAATACTGTGATGAAGTGCTGATTAATCCCCTCTTACCTAGACGCTTTAATACTGCCCCTCTGAGGCATACAGCAGTCATACTGTGACATCAGTGCCTGCCATCTGCCAAAACTGTACCTTCTAATGGGGATGGGAAAGGACAGCAAAATCAGAGGATCTGCCAAGGCGGGGTAACAAACCCCAAGTTTGCCTTTTAATCATCATGTTGCAGAGCCTTCTGTCAGGGCTTGATTGGTTTGAGCCTCAGAGATGAAACGGATGAAGAAAAAAAGAGAGAGAGAGAAAGAGTCCAATTATACCCTCAGGACTTCAGACAAACAATGCTGTGCAACTTGAACTTTATTAGAGAAATTGGACTTGAGAAGGACTTTCTTAATTTTCTCCTTGAAGTCATCTCCACTCCCCGAGTATCACTTCAGCCACAGATTTGAAGTGAGGGATCAATGAATCCACTGTTGTCTTTGAAAGTGCTGATTAGATCTTTTAAGAGTAAGCTGGTTACACTCAGAGCTTTATTAATTGTTCTTTATCAGTAATTTAGTTCATTAGCTCAGTACAGGATGTCTTTAATCCTGCTTTTTGGATGGCATCAAATGAAAATACAATAAAATGCCTCAAACTTGCAGTTTAAAATGGTAATTCAGTTTAAATTTCAACTCAAATGTTAGCAGCTTTTTTACAGCAATTTGTCAACTGTGTTACTGGACGTAAATGTTTAGTATTGCTCCAGATTTTTAATGTTATATATCGTAGCATAGAAAGCACTCAGTGTTACATTGATATAAATCTTTGCATTGAGACTCAGAACGGCAAGCTGTAAATAACATGCAAAGAGCAAGTGATGTAACAAAAGCTAACGCATGCTGATGTAGCTTAATAGGGAGCTGCTTAGACACTAACGGCTAAAACCCACAGGATCTGGAACCAAGAATTGTGAAAAGATACTCTGTAGGTGTCTCAGACTGACATAATGAAAGGTGAAAATGAGTATGACGGATTTGGAATTAGTACGGCTTCACAGTTTTAGATGAAAAGCAAACCACTCCCCGCTGCAAAGTCTGTCTGAAGGTGGTATCAACCCGTTTAGGCAGAAACAAACTCAGGAGTAAATGCAAAAATTTGTTGTTGTTCCAGTGTTTCATCCACATTGAAACAGCGTTTTGGGTAACTGTTATTGGTACTTTTTGAAAATAAGTCAGAGAGTTCATAAATCTGTTGACGACTACTATTTCATCTCTGTGTAGATGCCTAACTGCATCTCTTGAAGCGATAATGTGACACACAGCATAACTCTTTTATGGCGCCTGCTGTGTCCAGCCAAAACAACCTTTACATGCATGCTCTGTACTCTTCTTCTGTCTTTTGTGCATTTCCTGTGCAGCGTTACAGCGCTACATGCTGGCTTGGCATATGCACTACATTGTTTTCAGTGGTTTAGTTATGAGAGGTGATAGAAAAAAATTACTATTAAAGTGAAGTTTGGTGAAGTTGTTTCTGAATAAAAATGGAAATCGAAAATCAAGTTTCCAGAGACAAAAATTGGGATTTTATTTTTGGACAAAATTGTGCAGTCCTACTTTCAAATCTGTATTCGGAATCTAATGTACATCCAAATGCTCACTGTAGGAGCAGGTGGATGATGGGCAGCTTGGTGAGACCTCATATTTGGATTTGGTACTCGTTCAGAATTTTACTTATTTTTCATTCAGTTAGTGTTGCCAGAGCAGAGAAGTTATACTTAGTTCTGCGATCACCAGAGCCGCTGCCCAACACGTGGCCGAGGAAGTTATTCTTATCTTGAGTTTTTTTATTTTGAACAGGATTCATGGAGTCCTTTTCCTTGTTCAAACCAAACACAAAGACCTACCTGGAGACAAAAGCTGGAGGCTGTGTTTAGTTTCAATTATGTATAACACTCATCGGGGGCACTGCACAACCAAGTATGTGGATGGTGACCTGCAAAGAGGACCAAAGTCTGGTGGTACTAGTTCTGCTAGCATTAGTCCGGGACTCTGTCAACAAGTTATCCTGAGTTTCCTGTTTTCTTGTTTATTTCTTATCTTTAGGTTACATGACTTAGAATTGTAATCTCTGTAAAAGTAATGAGGAAAAAAAGTAGTTTTGTAACAACATTGATTTTAGGAGAGAGATGGGACTATTTTAGAGCATACTATTTTTCTCATGTAGTAAAATGTAAGTACCAGTAAACACAAGTCTGAAAATCTTGTCAGCAATGCTTAATACACAACAATATCAAATTTATACGTTAACTCCAATTCCCGAGTGTTTTCATTCTTGTGTTAAAAGCTGAGTTTGCAGTAGGTACTTGAAATTAAAGGCTGACTTTCATCATTTAAACTATTAACTGTTTTTAAATGAGGATTCAACTTGATCCCTCTGAGTAAGAGGGGCAGTCCTGCCGGTTTGACACAACACTAATGATGTGCAAAGCTTCTGGATCTGATCTAAGATCTTCCCCAGAGCCCAGCTGCTTTCAGTCATGCCCCAGGACTGGACTGACTAAGCCCACACAATGGCCGCCTGCGCCTCATTAGGGCCAAAGTGCTCTGGGGGGGAACAGGGCTAAGGGATAAGACTAAAACCTGAGGCTCACAGCACTCAGCAGAGGACAGAGAAGTAGAGAAAAAGTGGGCTGGGACGCTCACTGATAGGAGTAAAAGAAAACATAAGACTGAATATTTTCTTATTATTCATAATAAGGTGGAGTGAGTGACTTCAGAGGAAGAGGGGGAGGATGGTGAAGCTGACAAAGGAGAGGATCACTGGGAGCTTCACAGCACTAATGGTCTCCCTGTGCTTTCTTCTGAACATACTTGACGGTGTTAGCCATGGCTAACTAGCCAATTAGACAGCAGGGGAACCACTCCTGCTCAGCTCCGACCTGTTGTGTCTTCTATGGTTGACAGATCTTCTCTGTTGTGACACCCCATGTTTGATCTTCTTAGACATCGACCTTTTCAGAGATAAGAGAGCTCATCCTTTAGCACAAGAGGATTTCAACAAAACTGAGCCATCCAGACGTTTCCCTTTCCCTCTTCTTATTGAGTCCAGTCCTCACTGCCTTTCCCTCTCTTAAATGCTTTAACTGTGTTGAATCCCAAATGTAAGAGAAGCTATAAGTTGCCCACTCACATTTTTTTCCTTCTCCTCCTCCTACATTTTTCTTTTTCCCTGCAGTTTTCATGAGACTTTTTTTCATGACTCTGATCCATATCTCAAGGTTTCTTTTTGTTGCTCTCAGCTGTCATGACTGGAGGGGGAGGAGAGGGTCAAAGTCATGTCTCTGAGCTCTCCACCAGTCCCTTTTAAGTGAAAAGTGTGTTGGGATTATGATTACCCCTTTCCACGGTTGTCTGCAAGAGATGCTTGAGTAAAAGGGGAATAATTAGGTTATACGTCTTGCCTCTCACTCCCCTTTCTGAAAACAAAAGCCCCTTTTTGAAACGACCACGTTCAGGGCGTGGCATCCACCTACGCAGTCATCCCTGGAGGTACTGGAGCAGGTTTATTAAAGACAGGAGTTTTTGTGTGAAGCTGAAGTTCCCATATCCACCCTGTTCCAAACTGCCTTACTACAAGAGCTGCCTAATCAGAGCTATTTTTGTTTGGAAAAGAAGGTGCTGTCAGGTTTGTCACCACCGTCAGCACTTATTTCTTCAGGACTTGATAGTAATTTTACACCATACTATGCCTCAAAGTGACTGAGACTGAGTGCATTTTCTGAAGGGTGCAGTTAGTTTTTTCTGCTTAAACTTTAGTTCCCTTGAGTGTCCACTTACGGCTGGCACCAAAAACAAGTAGACCCCATTGGTACCCTTGTGCAAACACCCACTTTGATGAGCCGAGTGAACCCATTCACAGTTCATTTTCTCAGAACTCATCTCTTTTGAAGAAGTTAGGATGCCAAGTCTTGCCTAATTAGAAAAAACAAGGCTGTAGCTGACTTGAGTAAGAGGCAGGCACTTAAGACACTTTTTGACCAAAAGCACCCTTACCTTCTAGTTCCAAAGACTTCTCTTTAAGGCTTAACTGGTTTCCGCAGCAGCATTCTTGTCTCTGTCTCCACTGAGGCCTGAAGCCCTGGGTAAATAATGCAAATAAGGCTAGTGAAATTCAGAGACAGATCTCTTAAAGTGAAGGTACTTACTCAGATCTTTATTGGAGTCTCTATTGACGTTTGTAAAAAAAAAAAAAAAAAAAAAAGGAAAACCCAGTTACAAGTCAAGTTGGCAGCAGGTAAGCTGTATTTAGTAGTAAATAACAGTAGGCCACTGGGAGTATTCAGTCTTGTGCTTATTGATGCCTCTGCCTTGGGTTGAAAGGCACCTTTTGTAGTGCTTTGATAGGTGGCTGAAAGCCTGCCCTAATCACACCCCTTTGACTCTATCTTGGTTGGCTCAAATGTAGGGCTGAATGATTAATTGCATTTGCGATTACATCACAATATGATAAAAGAATAACCGCAAAGGCTGCAAATTTGACTGGTCACGTCATCTGTTCACGACTTGCGAGCGAGCGGACCCAAGCAGAGCAGGTAGAGAAAGATCAACACTGCGCTCCGTCGCACTATGGTCTAATTGCAATACAGAAGCTGACACTGCATAAAGTTTAGTACCTTTATTTTTGTTATTTTTAAAACTTGTCTTAAAACTCATTTTTATTCATTGGCTTTCTACCCTGCATGAGACTCAGTTCCTGTTTTAGTGTTTTATGGTTTGTTTTTAGTTATTTCTTTCCATGTTTTTAAATTAGTTTTTAAAAACATTGAAATTATATTTTACTTTTTAATATCTTGTTTTATCCATTGTTTTAATTGTTTTTTGATTGTTTTTTATGTCTGCGTGGTTTTGTCTATTTATGTACAGCACTTTGTTCAGCTGTCGTTGTTTTAAAGTGCTTTACAAATAAAGTTGAGTTGAGTTGAGTAAGACGGGCAGCACGGCCGTTGTGTGAATTTATTTTGACTAAAAAAGATTCTGCTGGGCAACGTGTGCAGAGCCTGCCGTGCTACTGTTGCTACACCAGGAGGTAACACTACAAACCTTTATCAACACTTAAAAAAATGCAACAAAGCCATGTAGGATAGTTGAATGGCTAGAACACCAGCGACCAGCACTTCAACTTTCAAACCACGTCTGCACAATGACAGAAAACACATCCAATATGGTGATGGCAGCACAGCTGAATGAATAGACCCAACTCCAGTGTTTTAGGCACTGATTACATCTGGACATCAGTACGTAGATTTGTATCATGATGTATATAAGGGCATGTGCATGTGTGTGTGTGCAATAGTGTGTGATCAGAGAGAGCCCCTGTGTGTGTGTGTGTGTGTGAAATGATAATTGCCAGAAAGAACAATTTATGTATAGTAAATCTGATTTTCCAAGATCGTTCAGCCCTAACTTAAAGTTCATTTCTTTTCCAGAATGTAAAACATGGTGACCGCCCTTGTTCAGCTTTATAACTCCTTTTCAGAAACCAAGAGGTAGCATGTCACTGGGATAACACTGTTGTTTTATACAGTCTGTGATTTCAGATCAAGTATACTAGAACTAAATCAGGCAGATGTTTAATGTAACAATGGCTGAGAAAACTATATCAACATCAAAGACATCCACAATTGATAATATTAAGTACTGTTGTTGCTCAGTCATGTGCATAATTGCAAAAAAATTACATGTGGAGTTTTTTCAATGTCATGCAGAACATGAAGAGTTCTAAAGAGGTCTAGTTGACTGTTCTTCTTTTAAAACCATGTGTTCTGTTTCTCGCTTCTCTTAACTGGAAGTGGTGAGCAGATACGAGCAGATATGACCTTTTCTGTCAGTTGTTAAAGTGGAGAATTGGTTTCCTTTTTAGTTTCATTTCCCATGGTTACAGTTCTTTCGGAGCGGACGTATGTCAGCTGGTTCTGTATTGTGAGCACACACTGTTTTTTGGCAGCTTGTCAGCTTTCTGACTTTGAACCAGCTGGTATTGATGCCATATTTATTACATCTAATCCCTTTGTGATAATGCTGGAGAGCCACAGCAGGTATTAGAAACGTGTTGATGTGTCAGTGGGGAAGTCATTAATCTCAATTCTATCTTTGCCATCTCCTCTTTGTTTCCCAAAAGCTGGCCATCCCATCAGACTCTATTATCCCAGACTCTTCAAACCCTCAAAACTTTCTGCTTGGTCCCACAGCATTAACTCTCTACTGTGTCGAAGCTTCGAATTAACAAGCCTCTTTTGTTTGTGTCATTGATTAAGAGACTTAGGGGTAACCTTGGCAAACACAGCAGCTCAGCAGTTGCTCATTAGGACATGAGTTCAGATTGTTTCATTCGTGACTTGGTATGTGTTAGAGAGCAGGAGGCAGCCTGTGGAGTATAATTAGGTACATGAGAGACATGTAATGAAGCCTCCAGATTGATTTTATCGACCTTGGATCCCCACTTTGTTTTATTTTATCGTCTTTTTGAATGTGATCTCATATTGTTCCCCTTGACAACAACAAGACTCAGAAGACTTATCAAAGAGATTTGCTCTGTCTTTAAACCAAGACACAAACAAGACACAACAGACATTTCAAACTTTTTCTTCAATCTCAGTTCTTACAGCCTCTGTTTTACTCCATTTGTTGGCATTCATTGTGGCACGCAATAACTGCAGGTGTTTTATTCAACTTTCACATCAGAGAAATGCAGCTGTGCTGTTTTTTTTACTGAACGTCAGATTTGTACATTTGGTCCTTGTTTTTGTAGTTTTAGTGTCATCAATCTTCTCTCTGTTTGCTTTGCTGTAGTGTCTGTTTACTTACATCTTAAAAGGGACTAGAGAAAAAAAAAAAACATCTGCCACACCTTGCTGGCTGATCAACCGTAGCTTGATGATGGATGCCACCACTGATTTTTCTTTAGATTTGTCAGTTTGCTGGAAAGTCAAGTGGACACAGTTCACCAAAAAACGCAGCACAAGCATTTGTCAGTAGGGCACTTCTATTTTAGCCTTTATAAAAGAAGATGGTGACTTATCAGAAATCCATAATTATGGATGAACTTGCACTGCAATCCCCCCACGTCACAATGGTCACTGTAGCAGATTTAGCTATAACTCTTGGCCCAAGCCTTGTCTTTCTCTGGCGTGTTCTGTGTTAGACACAAGGGGTGGGAATCACTAGTGGCCCCACGATACGATATTATCACGATACTTGGGCTATGATACGATATTATTGCAATTTTTAACATTTGGCAATGTAGGGAGTATTGGGGGACAATATATTGCGATTCCTACCATTTTTTTCAACTGCTTAGCTAATTTAGTATTTGTCTTTCCTTTGTGTTTGTCTTATTTACACAGTTTTTTATTCTCATGTTGCACATCTTGCAAACCTTTTATATATTTGTTGCCCAAACTTTTTCCGGCTCTGTGAAGTCACCTCTGCCGACCTCACTGGACAAACAGTTGATTTTATTTTTCCATTATCATAGATTTGACTTTATGTTAGCAATTAATTTGAAAAAAATTGATACTTGGTTCATGAGACGATACAATATATCACCAGACAAAATATCCCGATACTATGCTGAATCGATTTTTTTCTCCCACCCCTATTGAACACTAAGGGCACTGGTGCTGTTGCGTTAATCCCACAAGCTGGTCTTCTTTTTTGATATTTCCCTTGGCTTGGAGTGCAGTTTTATTTATTTCCAGCCATGTTTGTGAGCTGTTAAAGTGCGCAACACCCGGCTGGTGAAACCCCTTCTCAGTGGTACTTTCAGGTATTCCATCTGAAGCTATCCAACCTGGAATTGGAAATGTCAAACACGTTTTATAATTACAATTCTCATTTAGGGAGGCTTCAGATCAGTCGGGAGAAGTGAAGTAGTCATTCCGACACCACACTTGAGGGTCATACAATTTACAAACAATAAGGTTAGGACAAGCCTGAAATCAGGCCACACACCCCTGATCATTGTGGGGGACATATTAGACCCTTAAACCAGGCCTAAAGTCATCTAGTGCAGGGCCAGCTCTAGATTACACACTACATTTAATCAATGAATATACACTTTTGCTGCATCTTGAAATGTACTTTTCAAGGCGACTTAATGTTGCAGGAGGGATAAAAATGTCAACTTTTTAGTGACTGTTACTGTTTTGTGTGGTTCTCGGCTCATACAGAGTGAACTCACATCACTGGACTGTGTACTTCAGTCACTCTATTCAGACACATTTCCACAGGAATGAGGATTGTGATTCGAAAATCATATTCCAGAAATGGATGCATCCCAGTAACTCTGAGTGTTAACATGGCAGTTGGATAAAGACGGTGAATGCTCACTGTTGCAACAGTTGATGAAGATTCTGGGGGATAAACAGAGGAAACAAAGGAGTCTGTGATTCTGGGTGTGGTCCATCTTTTTTAGCTTGACTTTGGGAACCAACAGCAGGCTGGATCAAGGATTTTGTTGGGTTTATTTGTCCCTCACTTTGAATTTCCTATAGTGCTCGCCAACTTAGTGATCAAGCGACAAACAACAAGCATTTGGTGAGACGGCTTTGATTTCGCTTTCGCTTTTCTGAATATTTATTTCGGCTATTTTGTTTTTATCACCAAGTTTGTTTATTTTTCAGTTTTTCCATGACAGTGACATTTTATCTCCATTTGTTATTTGGATTGGTTCGGCCCTTTAAATACGATTTAAAAAGTAAACACAAATAAGCACTGCACACTGTAATTAAGCCCTGTCAGATTCAAACATTACCCCATATGGTTCGATTGAGCTCTTTTTTTTTTTTTAATTGAGCAGCCCATGCAGAGGAGGCTGATTACTTTAAACTGCAATTTGGCTTCAAATGATTTTGATGACTACTGTCCAGATGGGATGTTTATGGTTTAACAGAACAGCTCATGTGGAATGAGAAATTTACCAGCTCCGGCTTTCAGCTTCCAGAGACGATTAGTTCACAGAATTCTCCACCTCCACTTTCTGCAGTATTTTTTGGGAGTGGAGGTGGAGGTATAAGACCGATAGAAGTCAAAAAGGTGAAGTGTGAATGTCTTGATGTCTGTTCTTAATGCTCCAACAACCAGCTACACATGTGAGCTGAACTTTAAAGGTGGAGTGGAGTCAAATGAATACTAGCCAGATATTCGTGGCAAGTTTAGCCTGGTTTTGACAGCTATTTTAACAGTCCAATGCTCACTGCTCTGAAATGTATAAATCCCCCACTGGAGCTTGTTCTGGAGTGAAAAAGTAATTTTCCACCAATATCCTGTCTTTGGAAGTTTATTTGGGTCTCAAAGGCTTTTACTTTTACTCAGACAAATAAAAGGAAAATATACCTTGAGAAGTAAAAGTAACAGTAAAAGCCCCACAGTGAAATCCAGTCTTATCCAATAAAATGAATAACAGACTCTGAGAGAAAGGGAGAGGGAGAGCAAGAAGTGTTTTCTTTGAAATAAAAAAACAGTCAAAACAGAGCTTGAGTCGTTTACTATGGCCAAACATTGGACCACAGCATAAGTGGATAAACAATGCCAAACTGGTTTGCTTAATCTGTGTGATCTAGACCTGCTCTTTTTTGGAAGGGGTCTTGGGATAACGACTGTTGTGATTTGGCATTGTATAAATAAAATTGGATTGATTGATTGATTGTTTGATTGATTGATTGATGTGTTTAACGTTTGCAGAGCCTTTGGTCCTCTGTGCAGTTCAACATTTACATGCCAGTACTAGTCACTTAGTACACCCCCTTGAGTGATTATAGACCAATAACAGATCTTGCACCACCAGTTTGGTCCTCTTTGGAGGTTGACATCAATGTGCCTGTGCTGGTCACCTAGTTTTCCCCCTTGAGTGATTAGATACCAGTTTAAATGGTACATAATAACATTTTTTAAATACATTTTTCAAGTTTTCTTGCCATGCCTGAACTAGGGCTGGGCGATATGGGAAAAAATTTATCACAATATATTTTTTTCATATCAGTTGATATAAAAAAATATCAGGATATAAACAATAAAATCTAACAGTGCTTATTGGTAGCATGTCTTTTGCAATACAATAAGCCTGCATCTGTGAGGTCTTTGTGTCTCTTTAACGTTTTGTCGTAAGGCATTGCGCTTGAGAAAGCGGACTGAATCGTGTGGTGTTTCAGCTGTACAGGCGCCATGGGCTCCTTGCTCTGCTCAGGGTTTGTAACCTTTTGTATTGGGCGTGCTCTGCTGCATGGCACTGCTTCAGGTGGTGAAAAAGATTTGAGGTATTCCCCGACTTTGCGATAACATGTATGTGACATAATTTGCAGTGCACATTACTCTGCTTCATGTCCAATCTCGATAAAACAAAATACCTCCACACCATTGATGTTTTTGTGGCAGTGTTGTCAACGATGTTGTTATCTGTTGAGCCTTCATCTGCGGGGGTAGCATTCATTTTCTATTTTATTTACTTACAGTGCTGTCAGCTTCATGTGTTAAAGTGATATGGTTGCGTGTGGCTGCAGCCTGCTACTAGGCAGTTGTTCACTACTTGGTTCTGATTCAGCACATGATTGGTTCAGCGGAAAGTGGACCCAGAGCAACTCCCCTTTTCATTGGTTATACATACATGCTGTGTCCGAATTGCCCGCTCGCATACTACATACTACTGCTACATACTACTGCTAGATCCTACTCCTACATCCTAAACACGTTGGCCCAGTTTGGACACACTAGACGAGCGGTGGGGAAAGACGACCCCCACAGGCAGAGAGTAGGTACTGCGCCCGTTTTAGACTATGAATGGTAATTGTGCAAGTGATGGATGCTGCTGTATTATACTCCTGCACTGCTTTAGAAATTCACAAAGTAGCTTTTCCATGACTTTTAGCCTTTATTTACTCACGTGGTGATAGTTTGTTCGATGAGATCTGCCTGATTTCTGCAGCTGTGCAGTTTAATGATGAAATAAGTGAGCTTTACCTCCATGATGTTGCCACATATTTGCTCATAAAATGATAACTTGGGCAAATATGACAGCATGACATGACAAAGAGATACAACCGCACATTTTTTGGGACAGTGTGTGAAGTTACATGAAACTTACATCTGTACTGCTGCGGTCCTGCCTGCTGCTGCTGCTACTGCTGCTGCTCCGCCATGGTGCGCTGCTGTGGCCAGCCGGCGTTCACGACGCATCTAAATAGGCAGAGCAGCTGGTGGCGCTAGCATCACATGCGCTTCTACAACGTTTAAGAGGACGAAGAAGAAGCCCGCGGTGCATTTTGGGTCAGTAGCATGCCCGTAGGATGCACCGCGACCATCCTACAATGTTGGCGTGTCTAGTATCTGAAGTAGTATCTGAAGTAGCATGCTACTCGCTCTGGTGGCCAATTCGGACATGCTACATACTACTTCGACTACTACTTCGACTACTACTTGGCAATTCGGACGCAGCAACAGTCTGCCAAAACATGGCAGAATGCCGACTATTGAAAAGCATAGTGACCATATTTTACATTGATATCAAGGAAAATTAATTTTCAATATATATCACTATCGTTTATCGCCCAGCCCTACTCTGAACGTTACAGTATTATGTCAGCAATCAGATCTCAAACTCCAACTCGTGGCAGGTGACTGCATGACAGTTTAGTCACAACATATGATCAGCATTTCAGACCTACAATGATACAGATATTAGAAATATATTAAATCAACTGGTTATGCTGGTACCAGCCAATAAGAATGACAACTTTATGTGTTTGAGCCACAAAACCCACACGTCCCTTTGAGCTGCGTGCCAATTTAGTACTTAATTCATTGGGATTCCTGCAGGCCTTTTTTGAGGACTGTGGATTGGACTTTATGTTGTTTTTTTTTCGAGTCTTTTTCTCACCTGCAAAGGCTGGCCAAGGATTAGTGAAGCTTTTTGCCCACACAAATAAACCACCTTACCCTTGGTGATGTATGTTGTTTGGAGATAGAGTAATCTGCGAGTAAAAGCTTTTAGTGTGGATCCGAGGCAGCAAGAGACATTTGGAATATTAAAGTCGTTTATTATGGGGAACATTTCATTCATATTGTGATTAGGAGTTTTGTGAATGTTTAAGAGCTTATATTAATACAACTGATGGAGTTATCAGAGGTAAAAGTTGCTTGTTGTGATGTGTGTATTTTCATCACTTGGCATTGGCTCTGATCAAAAAGGTTTTCTGTTTAGTTTTAGACACTCTGCAGAAGATAAAAGGGAACCCAGTAGCTTTGATAATATGTGGTAATTAGCAATTTTCTGTTTGGTGATCTTTCCTCTTTCTTCAGACATGATAAAAGCTCCCACCACCTTGTTCTCTTTTTGGAATTGAACACAACCAATTTGCACATTAAAGATGTGCACAGTCTTATTTTGTAATGCCGAGTGAAACCTAAATCTCTAATGCTTCTTTTTCTCATTAGCTCATAGCAATCCAGCTTCAAAGTACAATTACCATATTAAGACCTCAAAATAAACTAATTAAATAAAAGTTAAAGGCAGCATTGTTTGTCCACAGGGATGTAGATTAAGTTGAGCAATGTTTGAATTATTAATAAAGAACCACCAGAGTCTAAATAATGTATAATAATTACACAGAAAACAATCCTAAGTGCTGTGACTAAAGTGAAAAAATCTGTATGTTAAATCAATTTTATATCATGTTAGTACTTTGGAATATTATGTCCCCATATTATAAAACCACTTAAACTGTATTTGTTCAGCACACCTCTTTGTTGTTAACAGCAGTTTAAAATCCACAAGTCTGCTTTTATGTTGTGAAAGCCAAGCGTGACCACACGCTCTGGCCACTAAGGGGCCTTTCTTACCCAAAGTCCGCTTAGAAGGTCCGGATCAGGGACCAAATGTTTACATTGTTGCATTTTGCATTTGGTCATGTTGGCGTTCACATGGGACTTTTGCTAAGCGAACCAAATGGTTAAAAAAAGAGGGAAAATTACGAGAGGAAATCACTGTCTGTCACCTGCTCATTTGGAGCACAATCTTCATTGTCCCACAATGCACAAAGAGTTGCCCATAGACTGTATATAGAATGGATGTCATCTGCCTCCTCACTAGGTGAAGCCACCGCGAGAACAACACCCTCTGATGACGAGCTGCAGTATAGGTCATAAATCCCGCCTCCTCCAGCATTCCCTATGGAGCTGTGGACAAACTTTAGAAATTCATTACACAGAGTATGAATTTTTCTCCCCCCTGGTTGCGATGTTGACATGCAGTTATTGTAAGACTGGTTTGTGCTCAAGTCCTCTTTTTTCTGTACAGCTCCATTTTAAAAAGTTATCAGGGGGTTCATGTTTTCTATGATTGACACTTGATAAAACCTTTGGGCGTACAATATTGGTGTTTGAGCAGAGCGCCATCACAGCGACTCAGAATGCATACAACGCGACTGTACAAGTGGTGGAGTGCCTACGACGCTGCTGCGTCATGTTTGTTTCAGGAAGTGGAGAAAAAATGCAGAATTACTGAGAGCTTTTCGGCTTAAAATCCATATACTGGCGGAAGGTGGAACCAAGTTGTCCATAGTATATACAGTCTATGGAGTAGCTGACCAGAGACAACAATAGGCGTATTCCTTCACCAGAGGTGGCGGAGATGTTGTGCAAGGAGACGCTGGGCATTAATGCAAATGAATGCCTATAACACATTGTCAAAATGTTTGTTGAACAGAAGAACACCCAGGTATTTAATATTTTATCACCCGACTTTTGTATTAGAACACAAACCCTCTGCCATTGTTCCAGTTTTACGGACAGTCCGGTGTGTTGACTGGCTGTTCTCCGTCTGCTGCAACCTCCGGTTGGGCATAATTTCCCGGCTTTATTACAGTGTAAATGTTTTATTGGTTTATATTGGCATATAAAATGTCCTGCTGCTTCAGGACTGCGTTCACAACCACCACGGACCAGACCATGGTTCGTTTGGAAGGGGACCGAGTCCTGCATTTTCAAGAGGACCATGGTCAGTTTGTTTGATCCGGACCACGGTTTGCTTGTGCATACATACCACCCGTAAAGAAGGGGTAAAGGGACCACGGTCCTTTTAAAACTAACCAAACAGTCTTGGTATGAATGCGTCCCAAGTCTCAGTATAGTTTTCAAATAAGATCAATAGTTATATTAATATTGGTGAGGATTGAATATACCAGCTTTAGAGATGATAGCTATTTTTGTACCATGTCTAATTTGCTGTGAAGTTTGGCACTGTAACATTGGTCATTGAACTGCAAAAACTGCAGCACCTCAAGTGGTCACTTGAGGTGCTGCAGTTTTTGGCACCTGGTCTTCTTTCACACGAAGTATAAATTTGAAGCTGATGGTATTGGTTTGAAAACAATTTTTGTCTTCAGCAAAAAAAAATAAAAACTTTCAATTCTGTCGCAGATAACTTTGATTACAAGAGAAACTTGATTGTAATGTGCTCCGGATTATTATCAAGTTTTAATGTTGTATCACATGGAAAAAAAACGTGATATATCTGTGATTACGTTGTCCTCGGCATTAGTATTGTTACTGGGTTTTGACCCTTCAGATACATCTATTTGACTTGAGAGGGGCTGCCAGTGTTTAGTGGAAAAGCCATCAAAGCAGCACACCAGCTTGTTGAGATTGATGAAGAGTCTCTCAAGCTTAGTGAGCAGCACAAAGAGAAATTTCCATCACGCCTTGACAGCTTCATGATTGCTCTTATCTTTCCCTCTGCAGGTACATGATGTTAATCAACGGTAAAAATGAAGTCTTCATGGTCGACAGAGACAACTCCATCTTCCACATAGCAAACCTTGAGTTTCCTTTCCGGAAGGATCCACGAGTCCACCTATCAAATACACTACTGGATGGGGTGAGTCATTGTTCCTCCTCCTCCTTCTTGTCATTCTTTGTGTTTATTATGTAATGTGCCATGCTGGATTTTCTTGTTGTTGCCTGAAATAGCCAGGAGTGGATCTTTTTCCTTCTTGACTGTCATTGCAAGCCCTTTCTAACTTCAACCATGTAGATTTCCCATCCTGCCCTCGCTGCTCGGTCTTGCAGATAATTGACATTCATTGCCGAAACTTGGTTTGAAGGAAAAAATAAACTCCCTGCGAGTTTAAGTTTGATGGTAGAGCCTGTCAAACGGCTGACAAGAAAAACACCCTCCTGGTGCTGAAGGAACAGTTGATGAAATGTTTTACACTTCTTCTATCACTGTTACTGCCTCACTTTTCCTCCATGTGTCGTCTCATAATGCTCAGTCGTGTTCTCCTCCGGGTGAAGCAGGGGTTGATGACTTATCCTCCTGTCCTGTTACAGCTAACTCAGACTACAAGCGGCATGTTTGCACAGTTCAGGTCACACAGGTCCCCAGCTTGCCCCAGCAGCAGGTGCATTGTCGCAGTCATTATCACACTCTGACTGAAAACATAAGCAAGGAAATTACTGCATGGTCAGCTGAGACTTGATTAGATGTGTCTGCTACACTTCGTGACGGTCTTCCTTTACTAGAGACGAAAGATAAGTTCCTGCTGATTGTTGTTTTGCTCCTGGTCTTGTCTTCTGAGTGGAGCAGCTTTATGTAAAATGGGTTTGCACTTCCTCTTGGTTCAGCAGTTGCTGAGAGATTCGGTGAATTTATTTTCCTCACTCAGACAGGACATCTAATTGCAGCTAATTTAGTGTTCCTTTGAAGGAGCGATGCGGATGTGGGTTTAGATCACTACAAGGTTTGTTTTGACGTGGGTTTATTCGACTGTTGATGCTTCTGGCTCCCAGTTCAGAGAGGTTGTTTTGCTGTTTACGGTGAGGAGCCTCCTCTTGAAGCCCAGCTGCGTTTTCTGATATGTTTCATCTTTGGCCCAAAGGCTCTGTGCTTTGTCTTTACATGGTGTTTTCTAGTACAGTTTTAATGAGTATTACATTTACTCTGCTCTCAAACTGGATGAATGCAGAATGTCGATTGGATTCCTGGCAGTTTCCTTTGGTCACATAAATGTATTCATTCCCAGCTCTCTGTCTGTGCGATGGTTCAATGCACCAGATGCATAATGATGGCAGCCGCTCGGAGTGACATAATTTCTTCTCCCTTTAGCACTCCCAGAGAGCAATACGTGACTCCGAGCCACTGCTCTCTCTACCAGTCTGGCACTGGCAAGTGAATGTTTGGCACAAAGGGTCCAAACATCAGGTCATTCCTCAGGGTTGTGATTGTCTTGATTTTATGACCTGAGAAGTCAACTCTCGAGGATGTCAATTATTCATGCAGATGTCAATTGGTTTTTAGTCCCGCCTCCAGCTGCCGAGCCATTGTTAATTGTTTATGTACGTTTGCAGCGCTGCAAATGTTCTCCAGTAAAAGTAATTTGACAAGTGCCCATTAGCTGACAGATAATGACTCCGATGTGTTGCATTGCCAAGAGTATGATGGCATTTCTAATAGCTGCTGTGTTTTGCCATGTTTAGTTCCAAAGGCAGTTGCGAGGTATGATGCCGCCAGGGTCAGCAGCACTAAGGTCGTTATTTCCTTGTTTATTTAAAACAGACAGCGATGTAGCTACATGAGCATCACATTTCTGATTGAAGAAGCAGTCATGTGAAAGAAAGAAGGGGCAGCAGTCTATTGATAAATTCACTTTGTGTGAAATGGTGCCAGATACACAAATAAAGAGGTTACATGTCAAAAAAAATGTTTTTTTTAATTATATATATATATATATATATATATATATATATATGTAATGACTTTGCAAAATAATTTCTCAAAAAACACAAAGTAAAAGCATCTGTGAGGAACTTTTGGTTTGTATTCATTTGGCGCCCTCTGTGGACACAGCAGTCCTTAACCTAATATGACCTTTAACAGTGTCTTCTGACAGAAAATGTCTTGCTGACTGTGAACTTTTAAATGTAATATTTATTGTGGATTTTTAATGTTGAAATTGTAAAAGCTGGGCTGTTAGTTCGGCTGCTTGGCTGACTGTCCCCCAGCACCAGTTTTAGGGATTAAAAATGAAAATAAACTTACAGTATGTCAGTTTAACCAGGTACAGCCGACACACAACTTTATAACAAAATACTGCAAAAACTCTGTTGAACTACTGACAGACATTCAGCACAGATGGAGCAGCAGAGGCTTCACTCTAATGTCCAGACTGGAGCAGAGGAAAGAAAATCCTGTTTGATGCTTTCATGTGAAGGGAAAGAGGGAAGAGCGTTTCATCAGACTGCTTTGTGAAGCATGCAGGAAATTATGTTTCAACACTTCAGATAAACACCACTGAGCTGATGCACAGCTCCAGGCATCCCTGGAATTCAATTAGTTAATCTGAAACACCATCAGTGCAGGTTTTTTTTTTTTTTAAATCATTATTTCTGCATATTTCTTTGATTTTTACCCTCCTCAGATAGTCAAAATGGATGTGTAGTTGCTGTGTAAGTGTTTTAACCTCCTAAATTCTTCTTTTAGTTATAAGCTGATGCTTTGAGTGGCTCCTTACCATCTTCTCTCTTTGTCAGCCTGTTATAGCAGAGGAGCAGAGAGCTTAGTCGGCTAAATATTTGATGAGAAGAAAGGGAGTATATATAGATATATAGTTTCCTGGGCGTTGTTCTTCACTGGTACATTTCTTCTTAATAAAGCATCACCGTTAGGACCCTACATCTGGTGCCTTACTGTAGCGGCTGTGACGTTAGCTTGCTCATCACCCCCGTCACAGTATCCCTCAGTTGTGTAACAGTTCTTTGATCACTAATCATGTGTCTGTTGGGTGTCCTGCGCCACAGCTGCACCTTACGCCCAACTTGTGAGTCTTACATAATAGATATGCAGCGCTATTTCTGCTTCCTGCTCTTTTTTTCCCAAGACACTAGCACACATGGACACCCACCTCCCCAATTCCCCCCTGCCCTTCCCCCCTTTTGCCGCAGGCATCCCTCCTTGGACACATACCCCTTTGGGAATGCTCACCCTCTTGTGTCCTGTGGTTGATTTTCATCCTGCCAAAGTACTTTCACCAAGCAAAAAAAAAAAAAGCTTAAAGCTATGATGCTAAAACTGCCTGGAGGACTTTTCTTTGTATTTATTTTGTGCACCATCTCCACTCTGTCCTTCAGTTTTATCTTTATAACCATATTTTCTGTGCACTTTGTGTCCTTTCCTGTCTCACTCTGACTGTGGTCTTTATCTCTGCAGGAGATGATCATCGACAAAGTGAACGGTCAACCTGTCCCCCGCTATTTGATCTACGATATCATCAAATTTAACGTGAGTAGCACATCTTTTTAAGAATGTATTTCCTCTGATCTGTTGCTTTGAAAATCTGCCAGACCCAGGCAGAATAAACATGCATCATGTGTGAAGAATTTTATGAACACTGAAGAAGCTCCTCCACCCCTCTGCTTTCTATCCCTGGAAAAAAGCACTGGTGTAGATTTTTCTGACCCTGAAAGCTAAAAATCATATTCAGCATGAGCTGCTTTAAGGCTTTCCTGTAGCAGAGAGCAGAGTGGTGTTCACTCAGGCTCTGCTCAGTTTTCCCAGAGGCGATAAGGTCTTGTCTGTCTGTTGGTTTGACCCCACACGCTGTGAAACACTGGGCTTTACTTAAGTCTGACCTTCACCATCATACTACAGCTGAACTGTTTCTGACCTATTGTGATTTTTTTTTCTTGTCTTGTCCACACACCTCCACACTTCTCTTCTAATGCAGTAGTGTGCCCAGGTGCAACAAAACCCAATGCATTAATTTTGTGATGCCAGCTCTGTTTAGCTTTTGATAAGATGGCTAGTAGTTTGCTAGTTTTGACTTCCTACCATAGACTGTAAACAGACTTGTTACCGGCACGCAAGAGGTAGGGCTGTACTATTTATCGATTTTAAATCGTAATTGGATTATTTGATCATGAGGATGAGGATAAAAAAAAAATTAAAATCGTCAAATCAATTTTCCTCTCCATCATGTCTCGCGCCTCCAGGCCACCATAGGCCAGTTCCCATACACAACAGGGTAAACAAACATGGCATTTACAAAAGAAGGCAATCATTTTGAGGCTAAACAGGGCAAGAGCAAGTCAGTCATGTGGAATTGGTGTGGCTTTTCAGTTTTAGATGAAGAGCAAACCACTCCCCGCTGCAAAGTCTGTGTAAAGGCGGTATCAACCCGTCCACATGGAAACTAATTCAGGAGTAAACGCACAAGTTTTTTGTTGTATCGTTGTTTCATTCACATGGAAGCGCCTTTTCGGGTGACTGTAAACAGTACTTTTTGAACATGGGTCAGAGAGTGCATAAATCCGTGAACGACTACCATTTCATCTCCATGTGGATGACTATCTGCATCTCTCTTGAAACAATCATGTGACACACAGCGTAAATCTTTTTAAATCTTTATACACATGCTCTGTTTTCTTATTCTGTCTTTGTGCATTTCCCGTGCAGCGTTACAGGGCCACTTACTGGCTTGGCATATGGACTACATCATTTTCAGTGTTTTTTGTTTTAAAAGATGATAGAAAACCCTTTTATTTTCAATGTGAAGTTTGGTGACATTGTTACTGATTTAAAAAATCTAACTTGAAATCTAAAATTGAGTTTTCAGAGAAAAAAATCTTGTTTTATTTTTGGCCATAATCATGCAGCCCTAGCACAAGGTGAAAAATCATCCAGTAACAATAACAAAGATGAAACGAGGCATTATGTCTTGTCATTATTTGTCAAAGCATTTATGAGCAGAGGTTTTGCCACAGTTTTTGTGGTCAGTTTGTTATCATCAAGCTATCGTGTCTATTCAGTCATGAAATGTATGTCTCAGAAAACTGATCGGCAACATTGTCATTAATGAAACTTTTGGTTGAGTAGGTAATTCCTTGAGTACCACCCTAAATTTAAGATTTGCCTTTGTGCACACTCAAAAGCATAATCCTTTAACCTTCCTCTAAACTGACCATCCCTCTGGAGGACAGCCTGGAGACAACATTAAGAGGAAGTTAAGCGCTAACACTCTTCCATCTGTAAATTAATTCATCCATAAACTCCAGCCTGCTCTCCGCCAATAGCAAACAGAGACAAATGAGCTGAGAAATTGCCCTCAGCAAGCCTCTGTTGTCTTCCTCATAAAATTTTGATGAATACCTCAGAATGAGCAGAGGAGGCGGCGCTACCTTGGCCATTATCTGCATTTGTGTCGCCTCCTTTTCCACATCGATCACGGCATCACCATCAGCAGAGCGGGTCAATAGAGGCTCCAGCAGTAAAGGGAAAGTCTTTGAGAGACGGTGTAGAGGTTGGCAACTCCACATGACTCCCACCTTAAGCCATCAGTGAAGAGCTGTTGTATTGATCCTCTCTGGCCGTTATTAGCCCCTCCATTATCTGCGGTGCGCAGCACCTTAGCATTATGGCTCCATCCTGAGACTGAGGATGGAAATACAGCAGGGGGGAGACACACCAACTGCTACGCTCATGGCCTAACGTGACTCCCAACTTGTTTGGAAAGTCAAGTGAAACACTGCACAGGGGTTCTTTGGAATTGAGCGTGATGTGCAGTGTGTGTCCACTGGCTTTGATGGCTGATTTAGCAATGAAAGAAGAGTCTTAAATTCTTAAGAGTCTTAAGTTTACTCAATTCTGTTGATTTTTAAGGAGATAAATGTCAGCAAATATATACATGTTGGAAAAGTCATCCAGCAGAGTTTTCTTTTTTTTTTTTTTGTTAAAACTGCTGATGATCAGGGTGTCTCTCCATGCAAAAATTTGACTGACCACCACTGTGAGGGAGGGAGAGTTTTGGCTTCCTTGTAAGTTGTTGCTCCTGGTCAGTCTCTCAATTCCCCCACTGTTGTTACAAAGAAAATGTGATGAAGGAAAGACAGCATTTGCATTTATGTCCTTCAGTATTCAGTGTTTCCTGTAGCCTTTTCACTTTAGCAGCTGGGGGGGGGGGTGATGTAGACACACGTCGCTCTGTACGACGGGGGTGGAGGGAGATGAGCCAGCGCTGTTTTTTGGGCTGGGAGAGATGCTTAAGCTAGCACCCACAAGAGAATGTGCGGTGTCCACATCACGACGTACTGTATTTATTCGGTAAGTGCTCATGACCAGAATACCAGAGTCAATGGTGCTGACATGCTGTGCCTCTGAACTATGCAACGCGGCATGTCAGCACACGTGTATGTTGTGAGCTCATAGACTGTATATAGAATGGACACCATCTGCCTCCTCGCTGGATGAAGCCACCCCAAGAACAGCATCCTCTGGTGACAGGCTGCAGTATAGGTCATAAATCCCGCCCCCTCTAGCGATCCCTATGGAGCTGCGGACGAACTTTAGAAATTAATTACACAGAATGTACATTTTTCTCCCCCCTGGTTGCGATGTTGACATGTAGTTACTATAAGACTGGTTTGTGCTCAAGTCCTCTTTTTCTGTGCAGCTCCATATTTAAAAGTGATTTGCAGAGAGCCCTGCTTGTTGCAGAGCAGATACATTTTTTCTTGAAAGCAATAAAATGATTGCGAGCTTTAGAGTGTAAAATTGCACATATTATTTTATTATTTTATAGGCTGTTTTGATAAGAATAAAAAAGAATGAAAATTAAATGTATACATTAATCTACGACTTCAATTTTTGGGTTGGAATCTCGTTGGCAGGGCGGGGTGCGCTACCAAATACACTGTAGGGTAGGCCTGCACGATATATCGTTTGAGCATAGTCATCGTGATGTACGTGTGTGCAATAGTCACATCGCAGAGCCTGCGATGTTGGAGGTGAACGAACTCTTCTAATTTCAAGGGAGCTGACTGAGATACACTGCATGTGACTCTGCATGCGCTTTGCAGCGATCCACCAATCACCTTCGTTCTTTACTCAGTTGCCAATCAGACTACACTGCCAGCTGTCAATCAAAATCAGAGAGGAGGAAACCCACCCCTGCACATGTCCTGCACATGGAGGGAGTCGCTGGCGGTACCGGAGTTGAGCCAAGAAACGCTTGTCCGCTGAAATTACTTTCGGAACATTCTTCATCACTGTTTAGCCCAACAAATAAGAACCGTATGGGTTTTAAATTGTACATTTCCCTGGACCACTCTACTATAAGCAGTGCGCCTTTTGTGAGGTGCATGCAATTCTCGGAGGACATGCGTTTCTCAGCACAACCCCGTTAACAACAACAACAACGATCGCAAACTGAGCAACACACAGAGAAAACCACAGAAGATGAAGACTTGTTGCCAAAAAGAAAAGGAAAGTCAGTTATCTGGAATTATTTCAGTCAAAAGAAGGATGATGTCGACCAAAACACGTGTTCTGTGTTCATCTGTCGCCACAATAACGTCCCAGAACAATAAAAGCTAAAAATATCTTTGAGACAGACAGAAGCCACTCTACTAACATTCACTAAAAGAGGTAAGATCAGAGCAGGTTAACTGTCCTCAAGATTTCAGCTGTGCAGCATAACATTAAGTGCTATTCAGGTCATCCGATGAAAATTCCTGTATTTTTTAATATCGCAATATATATCGCAGGGTTGAAAAAAATCGCAATGTTAGTATTTTCCACTATCGTGCAGCCTTACTGTAGGGGGAACACTGTCCTTCATTTTCAAGTTGCTGGAAATAGCACTGTGGAGGTTTGCACATCGGTGTTGCAACACTTTGACTTACCTGGTTGTCTTTCATCCAGCCAAAGCGAATCTCTCTTCAGGTGCCAAAGCAGACAAGATAATCGCCTCAATCAGATGAACAGTTCTGCAGAAAAGAGTGCTTTAAACATTTACTGCTGAAGTCTTTTTTCCTGTCAAGGCACACACTGCTTCACTGACATCAGCTCCATTTATTTCTGCCTGAGGAGACTGTCTGCAGGAACAGCCTGTAGCTCTTCAGAGTTTTCTGACCTTAGAGAAGTCCCAGAGCGGCATCTTTCCTTTTAAATGAAGCTGCCATCACTCTGTTGATGCAAGAAAGTTCTCCCATGGTCACATTTCACCTGCAGGCTGCTGTCACATAGAGCCTCTTTGAACTTTAGACCAAACTTCAACCAAGACAAGAAATATACATCCTGTACCTGAGGGGTAATTTTCCAGCTGTGTTGAAGTCATACAACGTAAAACTATATATATGTCCTCCATGTAATTAAGACTTTTAGACTCAGGAACTACTTTTCAAGGCAGAGTCTCATAACTAATTATAACCTGCTCCTGATGGCAGCTGTGCTGGGTAGTAACGCGTTATTAGTAACGCCGTTACTTTATTCAGTAACTGATAATGTAAAGCATTGTTTTGTTTTTTTATTCAGTAACTCTATTTCCATTACCAAACGCTGCATTACTGCGTTCCTTTTGGTGAGGTTTTACAACGGCACACAATTCCCATAACATTTTAGCGATGAATACATTTTAGTTGAATTGGAAAACAAAGCACTTGTCACCCTCTACCATCACTCACGTAATCAAACACACACCATGAAGAGAACTGGACAGGTCAGGGCACAGCATGATGACGAGGGTGAAGGGGAAGATAAGTTTCTCCTCATGAAGTTACTCAGATTATTTTCAACTTGAGAGCAAAGGGAAGAACATTTCGGTACAATATCTAAACTGTGTTGCGGGTCAAAAATCCTTTCTATGGTGAATAACAGCAACAGCAATCTACTGAAGCACCTAGAGGAGCGGCATGCTTCAGCAAAGTTAGCAGCTAAGGTAACGCAGCATCCACGACAGAGAGTCACAGTAGCAAGCACACACCTACTCCACCCAAGAAGCAGTGGTTGGAGTTCAGAAGATGGACCCATTGCCAGGCACAACCTTATAAAACAATCGCACGGTATGTTTAATTGTTTATTTGGATCGGTTTTTAGTGATATCGGGCTATTATTCCAAGAGTCCAAGGGTAAAATGTAGGTGTTGATGTCAAGGTTGATTAGATTCAGTGATGTGGATGCAAATGAATTGAAACGGTTGTTTTAATCAACAGTTTGTTTTATTCAGCATCAGAACAGAACTGAAATGACAGTTAGAGGGGAACTCAGTCAATCCACCTTTATGTATTGGGAGCATTGGAAGAGTGTTTTACAGTAAGTTAAAAGTTACTTTCTCAGTAACGCATGACTTTTTGGTTTAAGTAACTTGGTTATTAACTAAGTTACTTTTTTTTTTCAAAGTAACTAGTAACTGTCACTAAGTACTATTTTTCAGTAACTAGCACAGCACTGGATGGCAGATAATGTTGGAAATGTCAGTACTTTTTTTTCACACATGTAAAAACATTTCTGCAAACTTCTGTAGACCAAATGAAGCAAAGCACTGTGTACCCACTAAAGTCTGTAGTCTGTGGGAAAATCAACCCAGAGGTCAGAGCGTGCAGAAAAATGGATTACAACATTTTGTGCCCCTGTGGTATATGGTGAATATTGCTTCCTAGGTGGTACTGCCAGTTACAGCACATGGGAAGAACTTGGTGGACAGAGGTTGGTGATGTTGTTTCGCCCTTATTTGTTTCTAACTAGCAATCCCCATCAACAACTCACAAAGAGTTTACGGTTCACCTCAGCCACTCTAATTAGCTGATAAATCACAATGCTTCCTCTCTGTCTGCTGGGACTTTTATCTGCCTGTTGCCTGTGCTGATAACATCAGTCTGCACCTGCATTTCCATGCTCAGCTAATGGTTGAACACTTAGGCATTGATTAAGGAAATACAGAGGTTATACGGTGTGATAATAGGACCAAAATGCAGCCACAGAAGCAGAAGGGCCCCCAAAGCTCAACCAACAAAGCAAGAGCAAGAGTCCTTTTACCCGCACTGAGCTGGGAAAACACGCTTTTGTCTTCTCTGCCCCTTCTACATGGAACCTGTTGCAAAAGGACTAGAAACTAACAGAACTTATTTCATTGAATGACTTTAAATCCAGACTGAGAGCACTTGAGACAGCCTCCTTAACCTGAAACTGTTTTATCTAATTCGTATGTCATTGTTGATCTGTAACTTTTTGCTGCCTCTTGGCCAGGACTCCCTTGAAAAAGAGGTTTTTAATCTCAATGGGACATTCCTGGTTAAATAAAGGTTAAGTTAAAAAAAGAGCATGAAACACAAGAGCTTATCTGCTGGATTGCTAGTAGCCTGATCTGCAGGGCACTTTTACCATTGATCTTTTTTTACCATGCTCTGATTTTGATATCATGGCTTTTTACAGAAGATTCATGCATGTAAATTCCTGCAGAAAAGGATATTTTTCCTTTTTCCTTATATCATCCAGCAAAGGCATAAAATCTGCTGAAACATTGTGATCAGACAGCTTTCTGCTATATGAAGTATGCATTTTTAATGCTGTTTTTGAACTCTATTTTAAGCAGCTTGCCGACTGCATCAAAGTGATTTTTAAGGGAGCGGGAACAGTGGGTTTCAGGGTCTCTTCCAGTTTAACTGCAGACACGACCGTAATAGGTTTTGGCCTCACACCTGCTAGTCTACATTTTGTAGACACAAAATACGTCTCTTCCAAAGCTGTGAACCAGAGAATGGAGTCTTTGGCTCATTAGTTGTGGAATTATGGTAAAATAGAGGGTGAAAAAAGAGGGGTCCTCTCCTATGACAGTGGGTAAGGTTTTATTTGGTATTCATTAGCTTGGATTTTTATCTAAAACTTGAGTTATTCATGTGCTGGAGCTATGTCTTAAGAGAATTATTGATTTTAAAATCTCCATCGATATTCCTTCAAAACACAGCTTGTGCAATGTGGGTAAAACAGTGTGTAGTTTAAAACAGAGTTAGCCCATGACAATCTGAAACTTTTTTTTTTTTTTTTGTTAGAAATATTCTTAAAAAAAATCTCACTAAGCCTCTTGTTGTAAAACTTAATTCTTTGCCAATTATCTCTGACAGTCATAATTAGGAATAATGTGGAAAGGGTTTTTCTTGATTCTTCAGTTTTTTACGCTTGAGTCCAGTCTCATCCTCAAGAGCCGCATGCAGAAGATGGATTTGTTTGGGATGCTGCAGCTCTTAAGTATTTAACATTTCATGTGTGCTTACACATGCACTCAGCTCAGTCTAGAAATAGAGGGGGGTTTGTACACTGAATTGCAGGGTTGGACTGCAAATGATGGCTCTGTCCACTCACCATGAATGATTTGCTAGACTCTTCTTTATTCTGTGTTTGATGTCAATAAATATGCTGTGGCGCACTAATTCATATTCTATTTACAAGAACTATTACATATATTTATATTTTGTCTTTAGGGGCTGCATTTGGCTGATTACCTGCATTTATAGATGGCTAATACAATTAATTAACAAAAAACCTGCTCCTTTGGCTTTGCCGCTGATAAGTCTGTCCATCTATGTTTGTTTTCTTGCACCACTTTATCTTACCTATTGTCACGACACTATAAGATCAGCTAGACTTCACTCAATGATGTTACATAAGTGTGATGGGTTAATTATTAACCCCTGTTAGATAAATCAGTTTTAATTAAATATTCGATAAAGCAATTCAAGCAGTTTGTAGCTTGTGGAAGTTTGTACTTTGTAAAAATTACAGACATCTTATCAAAATTTAGAATTTGGCAATCAGTGTATATCCCCATCATATATCTGTTATCGGTCTCATGAACCACTATTGCTTGTCAAATGGATCCCCCAATACTATGCGAAGTGTTGCTTGATGAGTAAATGCATAAATGCTCGATAAAGCTCAAATGCACCCACCTCTACCACCACCAAAATAAAAAGTAAAGTGACCTTAAGATTGATCCTTGTGGAACTCCAAAATATGTCCTCATGTTGATTTTTTAGAATGTGTGGGGCATGGTACCAGCTGTTTCTCTACTATCTGGAGTCACTCAATAAAGACGAACAAGCCTATTAAGTGTTGCCTCAAATGAGAACTCTCACAGCTGAATGTGCCTTTGACCTTATCTGTGTTTGATGAGTTTGAGGCTGCCCAGGCTGGTTTAACAAACACTGAAGTAAATTAAAAGAGACACAGCAATAGCACATTGCATCATTATCAGGTTTATAAAACTAATGAACACCATAATTACACATCCGAGATGCTGATCAACATTGGCGTCCAAGTGGAGTCAGATCAGGGCTCTAGTTCATTTCCATTATTTCAGCCTTTTCCTTGTTTTTGACCAGCAACTCCTGAACTTGGTTATAAAATCAGTTTAAGAGAGGCTGGTGCAAACAAATGTCTTGTGTTTTGACAACCTGCAGAGTTCTTACTTCGGTTTTATAAGTCATTAAATCTGAAAAAATGTACAACCCTTTGTGCACCCTTTGCCCAATCACCACTTCTCAGGGCTCTTGTAAAAAAAACAGTTCAAACCTTGAAGATATTCAATATAGAATCACAGGGAAGAGACCCAACAAAGTCAATACAAGCTGCAGGTGTACTGTTATTTTTTTCTTTTTTATGTATTCTTAGACATTTTGCTTGATTTACAGACTCACGACACAGTCCTAAACTTGACTGTATGAGGCACATTTCTCATTTCTCGCTCTATCTTGGGAACAGTAGTTGTATTGTTTGTTGTTTTTTTCACACATTGTAGTATCACTTCTCACTGTGAGCACAGTCATGTTGAATGCATACATGTATCTGAAAAGAATTGTTAATACATTTTGTTTCTTTTTATAAGACTTCGAACTCTAAAGAGTCATTCTGATCTTTTTCTGTTTTGTGGAGTGTCTTTGTGACTCACGAGACAATATAGCCAAGTAATCGCAGCGAATCATAACTAATTACCAGTCATCTACCCCCCATTCATCCTAAAAGAAATCTATTCCTTCTATCCAGCACAATAAATCTGTAGAAAGCTCCTGAAAGGGAGATAGATTTTTCCAAACAGTAAAAGAGCTTGAATACAAATGCAGCCCAGTCACACCCCCTTGCTCAGAGGCTGTCAGTACTGATCAAGACAATCTAGTACCCACCAAATAACTTAAAAAAAAACAACAAAAAAAAACTGTCTTTGCAGAAGGTCCTTAATAGACCAACAGTGAATACATTTTCTGCGAGTGTAAGCTATACAAGTTAGGAGTGCTATCAAAAATATTTTCAGGTTCCCATTTATCCAATTTGAGGATCCTCCCCCACTTTTCTTTCTGGAAAACAAAACATGTTTTTAAGATTTGCATGCTTGGTTGTAACAAGACAGCTTGGCCAAAACACAATTATGACAATTACATGAAAAAATCTTCAGATCAGATATGAATATAAAAATTGAAGTGATAGCTGTCCTAACCCATACATGAAGTATAATTGTAATTATGGGGAGATAGCAAAACCTTAGAAAAATACAACCAGGTCATCTGATTGGATTCAGTGTTACTTGACAAGCAAACAAATATTCATGCTTGATAAAATCAACATCATCCACAAAAAAAAAGAAAAAGTAGTGGCCTCAAGATTGATCCTTGGGGAACTCCAAAAATGTCTCCATGCTGTTTCTGTGTGAGTAAATAATGTTCTTTTTTTTCCTATCTGAATATGTTTTAGCTTATTATGAAAAAAATCAGACGGTGCATTTTGTAACGGCTGATAGTTGTTTAACGAATATTCAGAATAATGTTTAGCTATTTAACAGTCGTTTTAGTCGTTTTTTGTCTCTTTTTGTTTCAGCAGAGAAGAAATTCTCGCCTCGTGTCCAAGGTTAAGCTCTGTATTTTCCCTTTCTGAAAACTTGCAAAGAATATTAAAAGTCATGTTTTTCAGGCATTATTTTATATCCATATGCAGCCTCCAGAGCTAACTCATGGCCATTGCCTCTTTCATTGACTTTTTTTTGTGCTGTTTGAACTGAGTCATTATGTTTAATCACTTCATCAATTGAGCAACAACGTTAAGTGGTGGGGACTGTTGAGTGGCCATGCTGTGCCCGGGCGGTTTACAACAGCTTCGCATCCTCCACTTAACACTCTGAGGTGGTCATGTTTGGTTAATTTGTTTCCTGGTTGTGACTCTGCTGCTGTCATTTCCAACATGGGTTTCTTAGTGAATCATCAGGGGCATGAACTCACTCTTGGAGTCACACTTGTCTGTTTGACAGCACCTTTGCCCTGGTACATGTCCTTGTCTTGTCTGTTTGACAGACATTGATTGGCTCCATAGCTGCGCTTATGCTGTCCATTAGTTATAACTCTGTGAACAGCAGTCCAATCATAGGAGGAAAGCAGTTGTCATAGCGACAAAGAAAACCCAAGTGTGTACAAGTGTGGCTATTCCCATATGCCCAAGGTCTTGTTGTGCAGGGCTTTCTGTATGTACCTGCAAACTGTTCGCCTTTAGTCTAGCTATAAATAAGAGCTGTAAGAAGACACTAAGAAGTCAGTAAGAGGGAAGCTGTGGCAAAGTTAAACAATACCACTCTTAGTGTTATTTATCTGTTTATCATATGAAGGTGGATAAAGTAGTGAGCGAGTGGTTATGCAAATTAGAATCCTGACAGGGTGAATGTTATGCAAAGCTCAATATCTGTCATTATTTCCTCACCTTTAAGACTAACTTCAAGACGCACACTAACATTTTTGACAAAATCACTTGTTTTGTAAAAACTGAAACTTCATAGTTTTGGGCCAGAAAAGGACTAAAATTATTAATGATTAGTATATTGTCTATTTTCTACTTCCTGCTGATTGTTTTCACCATATTGAATGGCTCTCTAAAGATATTGTAGTGGGTGGGTGTCATCTTTTGAAAATGTCAGTCTTTTATTTCTGGGCTTAAAAATATATAAATATTTAAGGGAAAGAGGGACTTAATTAAGAAGAACTGTGGATAACCAAAGTTAAGGTTTAGTTGGAGAGGATTCTGTATAATTCTGGTCCATTTTTTGTACACCCTTTTTTTTTTTTAACCGATTCTTGTTTTCTAACTACAACCAAATGTGCACAGATTTTATGCATGTGTTTAAATGTGTTAAGTTTTGTACTAAGAGATGCCTGTTGTTGTTTTTTGTGTTTCAGGGCCAACCTGTCGGTCAGTGCGATTTTAACATCCGACTGTTATGCATAGAAAAAGAGATTATTTCCCCACGAATGGAAAAGATGAAGACTGGACAGATTGACAAAACCAAGGAGCCCTTCAGTGTGCGACATAAACAGTTCTTTGACATTCATGCAACACGCAAGGTAAAGGAAACAAAAGGATCATTCTTCCTATTTTTCAACCCACTCCTTTCAGATGTGACCTTTTCTCGAAGTCTTTTAGCTGCCGACACAAACGTGACTTAGAATCCTTATGCATTGCACGTGCACATTAAACTTTTCACTTAGTTATATCCCAGTTAACCTCCTGGAAGTTATTTCCTCAAGTCGGTCTTGCAAAGAAACACAGGAAGGCTTCACGTCTTGATATAAGCCCATAGCATGGTCACTGAAGTTATCTCCTGCCATTTATTGAAACTGTTTTAAAGAACAAAACGAGGTTATGAGTCTCCAATCCTGCTGGACTTTGTATTGTAAGTCTGTTCCTTTCAACAGATGGCAGTGGAGATTTAGAGTGCTGTTATCAGCACTCGCAGTGCCTTCATTTTTGGTCCTTAACAACAATAAGTAATATTAATATAGTCACTTCTACTCAAGTGCTGTGGCCCAGATTAAAATTGTCTGCATTTTTCTCTGTAATTGTCACAAATTAAATGAATTATCACCCCCAGATCAGAGTTCTGTGCTGCTCACAGACTGCAGACAGCTAAGCTTTTATCCTCTGAACAGCTTTTAACTCTCCCTTAAAGGCCTGCACTCGGGGCCCTTAATATCAGGTCTGTGGGAGGTCAGCGCTCGATTAATTTGATGTTTTTTCCCTCGGACTAAAATCAATCTGAAACCTTTGCACTGCACACTCAGAGATGATCAAAGTTAATAGAGGGGATAGAGTTTTAAACATTTCTTCTTCTGTTGTGGTCACATGTTTTCTTCTTCTTCTTCTCAAAGCTGATATCTTTGTGATTCTGTCCTTTTTAAAATTCATGGCATGACCATTTTGGTTGCCTCTGCTCCGACCCTGTGCTGTGTACCCCTCTGAGGATCTTTATAAAGCATCAACACCACTCTTTGTTGATGAAGATACTTAAGAAATGAAGTCACTGCTACTATGTCTACTTTCTGACTACTCTATTGTGTTGTGCAGCTGCCATCTGCTCCCCATACAGTCATATCTCTGTTGTGTAGGACGTTAAAAGAGGGGAAACTGGACTCTGTCTCATTAATTCATAGCTACACAACCTTCTACTTCATGGCGTATCGACCCAAGATTCCTTTCAGGGGTATTTTCAGTCACAGCCTGGAGTTGTATGATGGCTTTTGTCTGGTGCTGCTAGGCTGCTGTTTTTCATCTCTGGCACTCCCAAATTTGTGCTGTCATTTCCCACCACTTGGGAGCATTTATTCTTTTTGCTTCCTCCACTTGTCCAATTATCTAACAAAGACCCCTTATGTATTACACAATTTGTAAGTTGGGACAACCAGATAATGTACTTGGGGATTTCCCTTTTGTGTCGGCTGAACAGACTTGGCTGACTGATTATACTGTACTTTGAGGAGAAAATAGGTTGGATTTGATGGGCCTTTCATATCACAGCTGTTGGAGTTTTTTCTTGACCTTCTTTTGTGGACTTTGAAGAACCCATCTTAATTGAACAAAATTGGTGCACACTCATATATACAGTTTATACACATTGATCACTAGAAAGCAAAATGCAGTAGATATCAAACATTAACAAAACACTTAAAGAAACTGGTAATGTGAAACTGGTAAGTTTCAAACTCTGAGGTAAACATCTGTTGGAGCAATCCCAAGATAAGAATTTATTTGTTTTGTGTAGCTTTATTGAAAAGTTGCATAAAAATACAGCATTAGATTAGCTCAATTTGTGATGTCACCAACTGGTGAATCTACATAAAAATACCAATCTGCATTAAATCTTTCCAAAACCTTGAAAGGTTTTCGGGGTAAGATTTGGAGTCTAAAATAGGAGGCCAAATTTTATTTTCAAATATTCTTTTTGAAAAGAGGAAACTACTTTGTATTGTGGCAACAATGTAAAAGGCTTCTGGAGTGCAGGGTTTGGAGGTTCAGCCTGATAAAAGAAAGATATTTAGGGGCTGTAAATCAAGTAAACTACAATGAAGCTGTCAGTGGGATGATATAAAACCAGCAAATAAGCATAATACCCTTTTTTGAAACATGGACAAACTTGAAATGCAATGCAAAGTTGATTAAATATTTACATTATAGATGCATTTACTGTACCATAACCAAATGAAAAATAACTGTTGAAAAATTGTCTGTCCAAAACTATCAATTTGTCAGTTTTGGAGGCCATTTTCAACAATTCTCTTCAATACAGACTTTTAACTCTAACCAGTACATCTACAGAGCAGTATCCAAATTTATCAAGAAATCGTCCAGTCAAGGTTTGAATCTGTGTGTTATGCTGTCCTGTAGTCTTATGCACTAAACATGACTGGTGTCCAGTAAAGAGCTCAGACCAAATATACAGTACAGTTACAATGACAACAACCTTTTCTTTTCAAAGCACTAGCAAAACATGTTAGGTACTATTAAATGGATGCTATAGCTATACACTCTCAATGATCAGCATTGATGTTACAGTGTTCAAACTTTGTCTGCTGTTGCTGGACGGTGAATTGATCAAAGTTGTGTCTGGCGGAGGTCTGTTTAATTTTTTCAGGGAACAAGAAATCAACTAAATTTATAAGTTGTCAATTTATGAAAAATATAATCTTAAAACTGTTAACAAAAGAGCAAGTCTAGACCGCACTCTTGGCTTCAATGGTAACATAAATTAAAAATGAATAATCTCAGTTAATGCAGCAAGAGTCAAATAAATTAAAGACTACCGTTAGCATAACACCGTGGGAATAAAGGTGAGAGTAGTATTAGGAGTAGTTAGGGTCAGCTGGGTCAAGGCAGCAGAGGAATGTACCAGATGAGGGAGCTTCAGGACTTCCAGGAAAAACTCTGGTTTGTAAATTTAATGGGACTTGATGATTTAAAGTTGGTGTTGTGCTGACAACTAAAACAAAGAGAGGATATTAAAACTGTTGTGAACTACCATTATTTGGTAAACTACCTTATTTTGAAGTGTCATTTCATGTTCTAATCATGTTTGGTATTTTCTTTGTTGTGCTCTTACCTATAGTCAGAGTTAGTGGTTAAAGATCCTGTTATGGTTGACATGGATCGCAGAGAGGCCATGTGGTTGTTTTGTGTTAACAATATATCCATCATCAATGAGTATTTCTTATCAATGCAATCTGATACACGGTTGGGAGCCCCCATATGGCATGCTGTATCCAACACAAGATTGTTCTGCCAAATTCGAGCTCTGTTAAAAATAAACTTGGTGTGTATCTAAGGAAGGGTATCAGGAAGAAGCTTGTGATACAGAGCAGAGATGATCCACAGAGACCCTTATAAAAACACAAGAGCTGACACGGATCACGAAGTTTGGAGTTTAGATTTTTTTTTTTTTTTTTGGATGTTTAAATATCAGTGAGTTTTTCGACTGTTAATGTTTAATATATTTTTGATTTTTATTTTTTTTGGTTCTTTTTTTTAAATTTTAATTAGGCCTTTCATTGTTTGGAAAACATGATTTTCTGGAATTTCATTATCCAAATGACAATTACTTTTTCTTAGAAAACGATTAATTTTGTTGAAAATCAGCGGGAGTTGTGTCAAAATTGAAGATCTCAGGGTACCACAGCGTGCAAGATTTGCCTTTTCTGAATATTAATTGGATCCTGGCTATTAAGACCATGTTGACTTCAATTGGCTGAGTAAATAATTAAATCTTAAACTTGCTTCATTTTAGATTGGAGTCAAAATGATATTTTATATCTCTTTATAACGGTCCTATTCCCAGATGTTTGCTCAGTTTGAGTGGCATTTGCAGTTGATACGATAATTAAAATGTGACCTCTGGTGTATTTAGACTTAATAAAGTCACGATTTGCTTATGTTGAAATTACTGAGGGGAATTAACTGATGCTACTTTGCATTTGCCCTTTGAAGTCACAAAGGGCAAATGAAAATACACATTTCCCCTCATTTATTATATCTCTAAAAGACTCAGTCTAAACCTGAATCACATTTCCTCTCAGTTGACTGATATCTGGTGTTGACCTCGGGCCATCAGCAGCTCTCTCTCCAGAGTCCAAAAGTGATGAACGAAGGGAAAGAGAGACTTCATGTGAAGCAATCAGTTTTTACCTGAGAGCAGATCTCATCTTCAAACACCTTCTTGGACTGAGATTGAGTTTGAACAGAGACCTGAAAGTTGTTATCTGGATACTTTTGTAAGATTGTATTTCTCAAAACTAATCATAGTTAGACAGCTCAGATAAAAGTGTATGTACCGAATACCAAGCAGTGCTTAAAGAACAGAGAAAGTGAAGCTGAGTAGTTTTAGATTGAGTGCAGTCACAATCTCTGATGTGCTTTTCAGCTTGCTTCTTGTTTGATGGGGTGTTGTTTGTTTTGTATTGAGAGCCACTTTGCTTCTTCATTTTCCAAGCCCATTACCTTTAAAGGAATGGATTTTATTTTTGAATGCTGCCTGTGGGTGTGATACACCAAATCAAATAAGTTTTTGGTTTTTGTCTGTTTCTCTTATTTGATTTTGTTTTGTGCTTTCATGACAGAAATAAGGGAAAAGAAAAAAATAAGTGTTTATTACAAATCAGTCCCTGTGATTTCAGCCCTTATTTGATGCCTGTGTTGTAGATTGTGAGGGGGTTTGGTTGAGCCGCCAACATAGACTGTATATACTGTGGACAACTTGATTCCACCTTCCGCCAGTATACGGATTTGAAGCCGAAAAGCTCTCAGTAATTCTGCATTTTTTCTCCACTTCCTGAAACCAATATTGTACGCCCATAGGTTTTATCAAGTGTCAATCCTAGAAAACATGAACCCCCAAATAACTTTTTAAAATGGAGCTGTACAGAAAAAAGGAGGACTGGAGCACAAACCAGTTTTACAGTAACTACATGTCACCATCGCAACCAGGGGGGAGAAAAATTTATATTGTGTAATTAATTTCTCAAGTTTGTCCACAACTCCACAGGGATTGCTGGAGGAGGCGGGATTTATGAGCTATACTGCAGCCTGTCACCAGAGGGTGCTGTTCTCAGGGTGGCTTCACCCAGCAAGGAGACAGGCAGCGTCCATTCTATATACAGTCTATGGCCGCCATTGTTGGCTTCAGGAACTAATGGGTGACTTCACAGAGACTCAGCCAGTATTTTATAAAGTCTTGTGGTTGCTCTCTAAAACATCATCAACAATTCAGTGGCTGCAGAGATGAGGTGAATCTGCACTGTTGATCCATCGCTTCTGATCAATGGGTAAAAATGACAAGTGTGAAAGGACTAATAGTTGATCTCAGACTTGTATTGAGCAACAAGATGATGAGACCCCGGTTCTCTGACTCACCTTCCTCTCTAGTGGGTTCAGCTGTCATCAATGTCTCTATAAATGTCCTTTTGTTGCAATACCTGGATCCAGTCTTTCCTCTCCTGTGAGGTTTTTAATGGTAGGGTGAGATAAAACTGCTCTTTAACAGCATGTCTTGTGAGCTGAGTTCTATCAGTCTGAAGGTTCCTGTTCGCTCACTGACCTCCCACTTCTCTTCACTGTCCTGTCTTTAGCTGTTGGAGATGGAAAAACTATAAAATCCCATTTCCCAGAAGTCTATGTCAAACAATGCAAGCTCTTGTTTTAAGAAAAAAATGAGCTGTTTTCTCCACTCTTTATTGTGAGAATTATAAGAAGGGCTGACCGTGCTTGCCCTGGGTTGGCTTGTTTGTGTTAAGAGTCCTTCAACGTTCATTATTTATATGTTGTTAAGCAGAGGTTAGAGTATACTGTACCTCAGGAGGAAACCTTGCTGGAATTCTTACTTTATATTTCCGGTGTAACCAGCGGTTCACTGTCCATCCAAGACTTCCTTTTTCTGTGCTGCATGAAGTCAAATAAGTAACATGAAGCAACCAGGTTCAGATTAAAGCCAAAGGAATAATTAAGACCCCCATGTTGCAAAGTTCTGGTCATCATTTCTCAGTTTATAACCTATCAAGAAGGAGCCCCATGCGCATCAGTGTCTGATTCTGGGCAGTCTCAGTTTCACTGTAAAGAGTAACTCACTGTGGTGTCATTTTGGCTTACTTCAGCAGTTTGAACAGAGAAGAAAAAGCAACTTGATGTTGTTGGGATTTGTTTGAAATAGGCAGGTCTGAGTTTCACTGTAAAGAGTAAGATACGGTAACTTTATGAAAGCTTGTGACAGAAGTATGTTGTGATTCACGTCAAATTGATGAGTCTCAGTTTCACTGTTAGAATTAGCTCTCTAGCTGACTTCAGCAGATGGAACCTGAAAAGAAAACCCATGTCCTTTGACTTTGCTCAAAACTTACTGGTCTCTCTTTCACTGTAACTGAGGTCTCACTTAAGCTTGATTTAACCGTATGTGACCCAGAAAGACAGATTTTCTTGTTTACTTGTAATTAGCAGGTCAGAGTTTGCTAAGATAACATCCTGATGAAGTTTAATTTCTACCCTCTAGTAAGCTCACTCTATTGACCAGCCCTAGCTGAAATATAATTAAAGTTGTAATATGTTTTGAAATGATGTTTTAGTCACTTCATAATAGTGTAATTAACCTTTCGTTGGAGATTGCCTGGCCTAGCGAAGTAAAAAGTGGTGTATTGACCTGTAAACCCACAGTTTTCTCATTTGTTCCAATTAACAGCTAAAATATAGGAACTCTTGGTCGGAGGATATCTTGCAGCTCAGCTGCTGCTGCTCCTACTCATTTTATAACATACTCTGCATTCAAACATTCACCAGCTGCCACCTCTGGCCTTGGTAATACACCCATCCTCCGTGGTTTGGTTCAAGAACAAGCTGCGCTCCATCACCTTCACTTTCTCTCCCTCTCTCCTTGCCGCTGCTGCTGCACCCACTCACAGAGGGAGACATGTCGGCTGTTGTATAAGGCCTTATGCTGCTTGGATAAACACACAATGTGGACCCAATGACTAATATTTGTTAACCTCTGGTGCTGTGAAATTTTTTAGTTTTTTTCAAAGCGCTAATACATTATGTAACATCTGGTGATGCACATCTTTATAGTACAGGTCACTTTAACCTAAGGGAGTAGGAAAGCAGATGAATATGTGTTGGTAACCGGTGTAGTGGCCTGTTTTGCTCTGCTTATGCCACCGGGTCATGTTGGATGTACCAAAGGAACAGAGCAGACACCCTCAGGGACGGGTTGACAGGTGTCTTCAGATGCTTGTTTTGACTTGGAGTGGGCTTTGATTCAGAGGGATTCTGTGACATCCTGACCCCCATCCCTCTTAACAATAGGACTGAGATAACAAGCCTGGCTGCTGCCACAACAATAACAAAATCCATCAGTTATTTCCACAAGCTTTTATTTTCTTTCATTTCTTTTCATAGTGTGTAATTTAAAGTGGACTTCTCATTTGTTCTTTCGAAAATTGAAAACAACATCAGTACTGCAGCTGCTTTTTGTATTTGCTCGTTTAACAAAAGAGAGTGAAATAGTTTTCAGCACATTTATTCACACAATATTTTAGTCTAAATGAGCATTTCTCGAAAGCTGAGAGTGAAGAGTACCAATGGATTTTATGTTGTAAATGATTGTTTAAAAATCTACGAATAAACATCTCTGTTGGGGCTGTAATGATACCAGATTTTCATCTCATAATTATCATGGCCAAATCATATTGCATCAATGATGATATTAACACAATATTGTAGCATCTCCCAGAAAGCTGTTCTAGCTAGCTCACTAGCAGTCTGCCCCTTCTTCTTCATCTATCCTAGGAAGAGGAAGAAGAGGCAGGGTCAATATTTTTCTTTTCTTTTTATTCTTCTTCTTATTAAAGACGGTAATCATCAATACCAGTCATTGTGAAAGCCCTAATCTCTATTTAAACATGTTACTATCTAATAAGAAGAAGTAATTTTTTGGCTTGCTTTCACTTGTCCTCCTGCATGGCAGAGACCACTTGCTTCTGCCATTTCCCTTCGAATCAGTGTCAGTCTCTGTTCAGTAAGACATCCAGCTGACTGCAGAGACACCGTCTGCAGCTCAGACATCACAGATAGAGCAGCATTAAAGGGCTGCCTCCCTTGCTTGTTGTTCCCTCTTAACACTGACTGTCTGCTGCGGGTACAAGTGTGTCTGGGTGTGTGGGCTGTGCTCACCACCACCATGCTCAAGTGGTCTATCTTATCTGTCCTGGAGACGGGCGGCTGAGTGTGTCACAATCTTCTCTGGCCAAAGTCCCATCTCTACCTCAGAAAACCTCAGTCTTGTTTACTATGTTAGTCACATTTCAGCCCTTTTTGCATCTGTAAGTCAAGAATCGAGCTATATGATACACATTGTGTCAGGAATAAACCTTGTATCTCCTTTTTAACATCAATCAGTGCTTTTGATCTACCTTTATATCGTGCTCTAGGCGTTAACAGTTAACAGATGAATATTTTAAAAAGTTTGTAGTTGAAACTCACGCAGTGTGTTTGTTTCTTCCTATATATTTCTGATTTTGCAGATATGTGGGTAATAGTTCATCATGTGGTGACTTATCTACCTTACAATAAACTTCCTGAGTCAAAAGGACGCACTGTACTGTGCATACATAGTTCCCTATATCTCTCCTTCTCTGTTTCATACCACTACTTTTAGTGCCATCTGAGATAAGATTCAATATTTGGCTGTGAATTTAAAAAATAAGACATGACGACTAAAGCTTGGTGCAGTTTGTTTTGTTTGTATTCAAAGTAAAAGGAATTGCTGTGGCTTTTCTTCTGTTCTATTTTATGGTGAAGAATGTAGATCCACATTCATCAAGACACCTGTTGAGTTCACCACAGGTCTTTTTTCTAACTCTTTAATTTCCTGCTGTGCCCTAATACTTCTCATCAACCTTGCCATCCTTTAGTGGATTAACCCTCAGAGTATAAATGCCTTAGCTCATTCTTCCCCCTTTACCCTGAATGAAACATTTACTCAGATGACTTCATCAGGATTTTTAATATAACAACCACATCCATCACAGGATAAGACGTTCACAGATGTTTAACTTCTCCTGACTGGGTCACCTGGTTTGACTTTAGGCAGGCCTGTGATTTAGCAGACTCCGATGTGGGCCTCACCTTTCATAGGGAACTTCAGAGGCACATTCACATTAAGCTTGAAAGGGGCCTTCAGCATCAGCTCTGAAGTCTGACTGGAATATCAATCCATCCTCTCTGCCTTTGATTCAGCCCCCGCACCTCCACCTCCTTAGAGCCACAAGGATGAGCAGACAGGAGGTTCAAGGAGAGAAAGTCAATAATAAGAGCCCAGGTGTGCCATGGAAAATTAAAACAGAAATGTTTTATTGAGAGCCTGCTATATTTTCTTCAGGAGTGTGCCACTAAAACACCAGAGATGAGGAATATTTGCATGTATTGTAGTTCTAATTGAAACCAAAACTTCAGCTGTATGAAATCAAAGTGCCAGGCTTTTATTTTGTATTTACTTCATGTATAAATAATCTTAAAAGTGTGAAACAACTGGTTCCTAATAAGTCTACATGGGGATTTTGCTAAAGATAATTGTAGGTTTAAATGAAAAAATCCTACTCGTTTTCCAGTAATTAAGTATGGGGACCAGTAAGGGAAACACCACTGTATTATTTATGTTTTTGCGTCAACATGTTTTTATAGTTGTATTAGCTTTAGCCTATTAACTGTGTTTTTTGAATTGGCATCATTTTTGAGGAAAATAGTGCCTTTGTTTTGGATATATCATAGCGGCTCCCGTGAGTTTGACTTCAGAGGCAACCTCCAGTGTTCAGGAAAAAGCCATTTTTTTAGGACATAAACAACTGCTGTTCCTTTGGTATCCAGATCCAAAATCTAATATACACAGTTGCCATGGCCAGTAGCATGTTTTAAATGGACTTTTAATGAATCAATAGAAAGACAAAGCTTTTTGGTTGTGTTATAGGTTGCTAATCATGGCTGATATCGCTGCCACTGCAAAATATTACAATACAAGACTCTAGTGAGTGACTTTTTTGGATTTTATATGTTGTTGTTAAAGGTTGCTGGGAAAGACGGATCATTTGGAAAAGATGAAGCCAGAAATTCAATAGATGAACCCTTAAAATACAATAGAGACCTTTACTGCAGCCAGTCAATAGGGGGAGCTCTAAATACTTACATACAAGTATAAATACAAGGCTTTGCTTTGGATGGCTGTTGTTCTTTCCATTGTTTCATACAGTCTATAGTTTGACCTTGTCAGCCACCGTACATGAGTAAAAAACAAGACTCTTTATACGTATTATAGTATATATTTTGCAGAGTTACTATGATGTGTCATATTAATTTGGCTTTGGTGATGCAACATTGTTAATTAATCTAGGTAATGAAAAAGGCTCTACAGCAAACTTTTTAACCCTTTTGGTTTTCTGACACCTTGGTCCCTGCGAAGAGCACCTTGAATAGAAACAAGTAAATCTGCTTTCGACTCATTCCTACTTATTTTAATTGCAGCTCAGCCCAACCAGCGTATTATTATGGACCACACTTGGCAATGATCATTAAAAGCCAAGGTTGGAGTTATAATTTACTTCCAGTCTGTTTTTTGTTCTGTTATCCCTCAAGACAGAAATCCACTAAACTGCCTCAAATGTTAAAAATATGACAATGTAGTGTGGGGGAAATAATAACAGCATGCTTGACCCCTTCCAAGCAGTTGCCTTAAGGACTCGATAAATTTTTAATGTTTGTACATTTGCACATGTTTTTGCAACCAGTATGAAGAATAACTATAATTCACCTGCTCACACAATGTTCAGATCAAAAAATAAACTAATTTAAAAACTGATTATTTTGATGATAATAAATGCTTTTTGGTTTTACTGTTTGTTCAAATAATGGAGATAAAGTTTTATGTTGGCTGTGTTTGGTAAAGGTAGCATACAACTGCTCAACTGGAGCAATGTGTAAGGTCTGTGCAATTTGTGTCACATATGTAGGCACTTTTTCCATCACATGGTAGCATGAATTGTTTTACTTTTCAATCATTTTCCATTAAACCTTATGGGAAATTCTAAAGTCAGCCACAATAGACAAGTATTTTATCCATCTGATCAGTTCATACACAGCTGCCCTTCCCAGGAGAGACACACCATATACAATTGGAGGTAAATAACAAGCTCAAAGTCCCATTACATTTATATCCGACAAACAGCAGGCCTGATATCATTCATCATGGTGTCGCATTTTGAATTAGAGCCAAACATGAACACTGGAGTGTAAAATGATCTGGATTCCCTCACTCAGTCAGAGGCTCTCACCAGGGAAATGACATCCCTGGCATGTCAGTGGTTGATTCGTCTCCCTGAGCATTTCCTCAGTCCCGTCTCTGCCCTGAAGTCTGCAATGAAAGCTTGATCTCTTAATGGGGGCTGTGTTGTTCACCTCCGCCCACACAGCCCCTACTGTACCAGGCACAACACTGTGTTTCCATTCTGAAAGAGGTTTACCATGAAAGCAGGGTCTCTGCCCCCTCTCTGCTTTATCGCTCCAAGGAACTTCCTCACCGTAGGAGGATGTGTGAGTGGAAGTCTTCTCTCTGCTCGTCCCTCTTTCCAAGGTTCAGTGTGCTTGACGAAGGTGGTGGGTGGGTGTGCTAAGATGGCAGGAGAACTGAAATGGAACTCCCAGATCTTACCGCCTACATGCCGTTCCCTCATAAAGGCACTGGTTTCTTTTTAGTCTGGCTATCTGCCTTCTCCATGTCAGCGTGATTGTCAAGCCTTGTGTGATCTGCTGTGACTCATTCATCACAGAGAGCACTGATGTTGTTCTGCTTTCTTTGTGAATCCAGCAGAGACCAAACGGTTTCTGGTGCTTGAATGCAACGCTTCTCTTGCGACTGATGAGTGCACTCACTTTTCTAAATCTTTTGAGAAATACTGATGTTTGGCATGTAAGTGGTTTGTGGAAATGGAAAATCATTCAGTGGTTCAAATCCAAATGACACTGAGTATTTTCTCTTTTAAAGCAGTTGAAGCACTGTGGTCGGCAGGGCTTTTTACCAAATCCATTATTCCCTCTTTGTTGAAAAGAGCCAAAGTGAAACCAGAAAGTTGGAGGTTTGTTAAAGAAAGAAGGATAAAAACCACTCACAATCACATCAGGTGTCATTCCACCCCCCTTTATTTATGAGGAATGCTACCTTATGCGAGAAAAAAACGTTGGTTTGAATGCTCCTAAACGGAAAAAGAAAACAGAGCAGAATAAATTTGACGTACATTAAAAAGACTCAAATGTCAGTCAAGCTTCCCCTGAGCTGAAATGAGGAGGATATAAAAAGATGTGCATGAGTGAGGCTGTCGGGCTCTTCACATAGAAACTGAAATCAACAATAATGATGTATCCCTGCTACATACAACAAATAATATTCTATTGTAGGGCTGCAACTAACGACTATTTTAATAGTTGACTAGTCACCGACTATTGAAACGTTTAGTGGACTTATCAGATAATTGCGAGTCTAACTGTTTATCAAACATTCCAACGTGCCTTCTCCCCGAATGCTCGTGCATCACTGATGTGCTACTATGATACGTAAGGTCTGCTTCGCAAACCTTGCAAGTTATATATTTTTTGGCCTTATCGAGGCTAAATTGCTCCCAAACTTTGGAGGTTTTTAAGCACATACTCGTAGCTGCTGTGTGGGACGCCGGCACTGCCATGTTTGGCGTAAATTTAAGTTATGGTCAAACACACCGTATCACCGAGTTAGACACCCCCTTGAGAGATGAATTTTGCTGACTGCTTGCTTCTCTAGTAATACCAACTTTAGTAATGACTGCACGATAGCAATACACGCTGGTCTACGTCTCCATGCCCAAACCTCAACCAAAAAGCCACTCTATAGCCACAGATAATGCTCAGAACAGCACCTAACTTCATCAACAGTACATATAGGGTCCCCTGCCTGGATTCTTCAGCAAAGAGACTAATCACAACTCACCCACTCTCCTCCAGCACCCGCTCATTTGTGGCGAAGCCCTGACGAATCAATCACTGAGTGCAGCAGAGTTTCGCAGCTCAAGGAAGAACATGTATGATCATTACCTCACGGAAATGCAATCAGACCGAGACACTAAGGCAGAGGAACTACCGTGTCTGCAGTACAAAAGGATTATTATGATGACTATTACTTCAAGGAAATGGGCCGCTGCACTCGTCGATTGACTCGTCCAAGTAAACCTGGAAATTTTCACCGACTCCTGAGTAAGAGTGAATTGATCTGAGAACACATCACAGCAGGAAAAAAAATGACTGGGAGCGAGAAAGCAGCACGATACCCAACAGTCTTTGGCTGTCAGGTGTCTTGACTGTTTTTCACTTGGATAAGGCCTCCCTGAAGAACCTTTAACTTAACTTGAAAGATGTAATAACAAGCACTGTTATGAATGCCAATATGTCAAAGCCAATGAAAAGTGAGATTATTTTAGTCAGGAAAGCTGAGAAATCGAACTTTGAAGGAGAGATTGCGTTGAGTTACAAAAGCATGTGGACCAGGGAATAGGCAGGCATGACGTCAGACATTCATCTCTTTGTAGATTTCAGATGATAATTTATGAGTAGATTTCTTTCTTTATTCATTTCACAACATGGATAAAAGTTAAACTTTCAAACATTTATATCATCAAATGTATTATACAGCAGATCCTGCCCACTTCAAAGAGATTGTTTTAGACCAAAATGTCATCCTTTGGACAAAGTGCAGCAGCATCTTTCACAGGAGACCCTCTGTCAGTAACAAGCCTGCAGCCCTGCTGTGTATGAAACGCTTTACCAGCCGTGCATGGAGTACAAATTCTGTTATGTTGTCCATGCTTTCTTGTACTTGTGACTGAGGTTGTAATTCGATTTGCCTCCCAGCAGCATCAGATAGATGACTAAAAATCTGTCTCCTTACCTACCCAACACTGCCAGCCCCTTCACAATGAGCCCTCACAGAGTCCATGCCTAATGATTTAAATATCTCCACAGGACAATCGGTGGGAGGATGCATGCTTTCTTGATCAAAATTTAATAGTTTCATTAAAATAGGAGACAACTCACATTATGTTGTAAGAGACCTCTCTATGAACAGTATTGTTGTTCCACCTTCAGTACCTTCCTGTATGGCTGAAATACATTACTTTTAGCTTCAGCCCACCCGGATGGTTTGTATATGATACCTGATATCCTCTGCAGCAATGCACTAATGCACTACCCTCTATTTTATTGACCAACGCTGTTTCCTGTCTGCATGAATATATGGGCCCTCTGCATGGACATCGAGGAGAGCAAAGATCTTTTGTCAAGATTCCAACCAAGCAACTGTGTTTGAGAGACACAGCAGCACACATTAATACTGATGACTCACCCTCATTGTCTGGAAATGATTCCTCAGTATGACAGACATAACTTTTTACAAGTTCATCCTATTCCTATCAAAATTCTCTGTTTCTCATATTGATTCAGTTTGGAGGCTGTGAAACAGAATTGCCACTCTACGGACAGTTTAAACCAAACCACTGAGCTGAATGACTACAAATGTAAACAAGTGTTTTATGGTGTGCCTGACCTTTCACACATAGTAATAAATCACATTTTTCTAATAAAAAGGGGTTTTTGCAGTGTTACTCTAAGTTGAAAACCACATTCTTAACAGTCTTGTGCTGACAGTGTTTTTTATTTGCGCATCGGTCCTTATTTGGCATCACATCAGCTGCTGTGATTGTGCAGTTCCTCCTGCTGTCTCCCCATTAAAAGCTCACAGTTTCTCCTCAGTATGGCTATGTGAAACCATATATTAGATTTGGCAACTGATATTACATTACAGTGGAAAATATCCGGGGTATATGATATGTTTTTTAGATTGATGTCCTACCTTCCACAGCAGACGTAGCAGCAGCTGCAGCAGGTTTGTCTTCATGCCACTGGAGTTTGGAAATACTCTCAGCTCACTTTGCTTATTCATCAATAAGACCACAACCTCACGTTGAACTTTAGACAAACTTTTGTTTTTCTGAAAGAGACACGCCTGAATAACCTCGCATTTGCAGCTTCACCTCTCATATCTCATGTTCGCTCTGAAAGCATTGATTTGAAGGTCTTGCATTTTAGTTGCTTGCGTTTTCAAATATCACTGAAGACGAAGCACTCAGCTAACCTCGGCTGGCGTCTTTACATTGTCTCTCGTCCAAGTCTCAGAACAAAGACACCTCTGAGTTCAGATTTATGCTCAACTGGATAGAAGTCTTTAAATATGATTTTTCCTCTGTGGTTGACATTTATGTGAGACTACTCATCTATAATATTTCATTTTGAAGAAGTTATACTGAAGGTCTTTAAATGACTGTGCAGTTGTAAGGCTACACTCTCCTTTTGCTGTTAAAAATAGTCAACATGGAACTTTGGGAAACTATAGTGAACAAAATAGTAAACAAATCATGAGCATAATGCAGATTATGAAGTACACTGAACTGTGCAACTAAGTAAATTTTGCTTGTTTTTGTTTTTTAGGTATAAGAGAAATTAATACTCATATCAAAAGTACCTTGTCATTCCCCACCCTCTCATCCTAGTCTCCTACTCTAACCACTGCCTCTTTATATTTATTAATGAAATCATGAAATTCTGTACACTAATCTCTAAAAAGACTTGTTAAAGGGGCCCTGCCATCAAAAATGTAATTTTGTGTGTTTTTTGTGTCAGATTAGGTCCATATTATGCTCGTCTTATGTTGTAAATGTGAAAACAAACCGTTACGTTGTTTGCATTCTGTAAAGGTTTAAAATAAAGAAACGGGTAAACCAGGCCAATTGAAAAAGCAGGTCCTTCTGACGTCACGCTGACCTTGCTCATTATTATTCACGAGCGCGTCCTCGGTGAGCCGCGCCCACTCTCTCGTTCTCGTATTCATTCACAATCAACATCACTCTCCAGTCAGAGCGAGACCCAGCTACCACTGTACCCGCTAGGGGTCTCTTCCAAAAGACCGGTGTTTCCTTCACTGCCGGGAAAATGAACTTAAAGCTGGGCAGAATGAATGAAAACACCGCTGGAGATCTCCGGCAACGGTTATTACAGTAGCCGAATGGGTAGGAAGCACAAGTTAGCAGTCCTGAACAACAGTTCTTACGGGGTTATTACAAGGGGCATGCGCTTCTACTAAATAGAACCGAGATGTTGTCTGTGACCACGCAGCCCCTGCAGCCCCTGCAGCCCCTGCAGCACCTGCACCCTCCCCCCCGCCGCCGCACCGAATATCCCTGGATATCATTACAGACATCTGGGCACCTTACTTTAGCACACATTAGCAAAATGGATAAACCGAAATCCGAACCTCCACTGCTGAGCCAATCAGAGCACAGCAGGCTTCACAGCAGCGATCCAATCAGAGCAAAGCTCATTACCATAAATGTTAATGAGCCAAAATCAGTTGGTTTTCCTGTAAGGGTTTTTTAGGCATACTAAAACAAACCATCAAATAACTTTTCAGCTAAAATTATGTTGCAAACATGATCAGAGGACATCAAGGATTATGGAAAAATGATTAAAATGGGTATAAAATTTTGATGGCAGGTCCCCTTTAAAGGAATATTCGTGTGTGACCCTCCGCCAGGACGAGCAAAATAAAACGTTCATACTTACAGATGCCACGTTTGTAGTAGGATCACGGATAGTTGGTATGGATCCATTCTTTATCTTCAGACATCTAGCAAATCCAGCGTTAACTCCGCCCCTCGTTCATAAAACAGTCCGAAGTGAAATGGTGGGCACATTCGTACAGATATTTTGGAAGTGCCGTGGGTACATTACATTATAAATAAAATCCACCCATTGAGTCCTCAACTCCTCCGACGAGGGAGTTTTCAAAAGAGTTTTGTGCTCGTTTGTGCAGCCAACAACAGCACAAACGCTGCCTATTTTTTCAGATCGTACTTTCGCCATGGTTCTAACCAGAGCTATGCGAGCGAGCGGCTGGGAATAATGGCGCTGTTTTGATAATTTAGTGGGCAGGTCAGTGGGCGGCTCCATGGGCAGTACCATCAACCCGACAGCACTGACATGACGTCATGTCAGTGGAGTTTTCAGAACGGCCGGCTCTGAGCACACAGTTCCTAAATACAGAGATAACTACAAAACGACTAGATGGAATTTTTTCAAACTTGGGGGGGATTGTAGCGGTTTTCTATCCCTGATATGCACCCCCATCCCGTTAACAAAGTCAGTTTTTCATGCCATGGCCCCTTTAAGATTAAGATTAAGCGGTCTTTTTCTCTGTTACTATAAGCGAACAGTATAGAGACACCCTCATTTGAACGGCTCTTATTTCTTTGCTGCAGTTGCTGCAGCTGATGTGCTTGACGATGTGGAAAATGTGCTTTTTATTGTAAAGTAGCTCTGCTGCGTCCCCTGTGACTCAGTTTGTCTGACTTGATGCCGCAGGTTCTTCCTCCTCTACATTAGCTGTGCTGCTCAGTGTTAATAGAAGAGATGAAATCCACTCTCTCAAGCCATCGAGAACTTCATGATTTGTTGCTATTCTTGTCTCAGACTGAGCTGTCAAGTTGCAGATATTGATCTCACAGTGATGCATTATCAATCAGAGGGATTATTGTGGAGTTTCAGGGCTGGATTGATGAAAAAGTCTTCGACCTCGCTCTAATATCTGCAGGATTTGTAGTGTATAAGCCTCTTGGTTATGTTGAGACTTGTGTTTCTTGAGGAGATAATATTGCCCACTCTGTAGCACCAGTTGACTCCATGAATCAATGTCATTTCATGTGTTTTCAGCTGAAGTCAGACATTTTGTTATAAAGCAGTGTTGCTTGACTGAAATTGTCTTTTTTTATGTTTCAGCTACTGGAAGGCAGCTTTACATCCCAGGTCAGCCACGAAGTTGACGGGCTCATCTTCCAGCCGTGTGGGGTGAGTCTCCATCTGTATTTGACGATTAGTCATTTTCAGTGCCGTAGGTTGACTGTCAGTGACATCTTTTATCTCTTCAAACATGCTCCTACATGAAAATCTGGCAGCTTGTCACCACGGCCCACCGTGTGTCACTCCTCATTTAAGGGTCTTGCCCTCTGTTATTGTCGGGAAGCCCACACTTCTGCATGGTCACATCAACATAAGCCTCTCTGAAGACTTAAGACAGTAAAAAGAAAAAAAACTGTCTTTTAAAACCGAAACAGCCTTGGTGAGAATAATGATGGTCCCTGTGTTGAAAGAGCAGAAAATCACTTTTACTGGTGACAGAAATGCATTCCAGTTATCTCTTCCTGTGAACGACTCAAGGACCCTGGTTCCACTGAGGGATACATAAAATATATCGCACATTACAGTGAGGAATAGGACATGAGTAGTGCAAAGCTGCAGATAGATAGTATTCATGTGGACTTAAATTCTACCTGAGAAAAATGGAGGTTTTCACCCTCTCTTTGTGTTTCTACAAGAATCTGTCTTTTTAAAATAGTGTACTTGTTTTGGGACTTGAAACTCTAAGAAAAACTTCCAGAAAACGTTCTTGTACAGCAGACCTTTAAAAGGCATCACCAGGATCAGAGCAAAAACAGCAAGTCATGCACATAACAAGAAACAAACATATCAGAAAAGAGTGAATTTAACAGCATCTAATTATAATCATTCATTCCAAATTATACACATGCTGAAACAAAACATTCCTGTACTAAAAAAAATTAATTGTTTTATTTCATTCTTTTTTTATCCCAGTCTGTGATTTTACATGTCACTACACCTTTTTTTCACAATTTGGCTGGATTTTATAAACGACAGCGACGAGAGCAGCCAGGCTTGTTTGAATCCATTAGATTTGCATGACAAAGGGCCGGCAAGCACAAAGGATTATGGGTGTTAACATTCTGTGTGTGGACACCTGCCTCTCTTTCCTTTTGACCATGGGGATGTTGACTGTCTCTGCAGTCAAAGGTAAATAATCAATAGTGTTAACAAGGGCTGCCTCTGCACAATCAGATATTCACTGAGGTATCTGACGCCTGCTTTGACTCTGTGTTTTTATTTAATGTTGAATCCATGGATAGAGGGTTAGGGTTCATATGTCAGTGTCACCAGTGATCACAAAGATTAACTCATGATCATGAAAATCAATTTCCTACTGTAAAGATTTCCTTTTAAAGAGGGCATGAACCTTTCAGAGGGAACTCAGTGCATATAATTGATTCAAGGTATGTTATGAAGATAAATATCAGACACACAGTCCTAAAGGTAGCTTTACCTGTCCTATAAAAAAACAAGAAACTGGAGCTACGGGGGCATTTTAGCAAGATTCAGATCAATTAAACTACAATCGTAAGCACAGTGAATCAAGGCAATATCAACAGAAAGGGCAACAGAGAAAATATACTCCTAGACTCTGAAATCGAGGAGCTTGTGGATAAAGCAAAATGTCGAAGAGTGTGAGTGTGTTTTTTTTTTTTTCTTATAGGAAAGTGAAAAACAAGTGAGTGAAAATTGGGGAGTGACACCAAGCTGCCACAGCACATTATCTTTCAGTAGTGCCAGTGTACCATCATTACACACAAGTGTCACTGCAGTTTTATTATGTTCACAGGACCACATTGATTCTGTCACATCAAGCTAGAGTGCTCATATCAATCAGCGGTTCCTCTATCTCTTCCTGATAATATCTGATAGAAGTTTGATCCTTGAGTGTCCTTTATAATGTGTTTTGGTTTTATTATGGCCAGCTTGGCCTGTGTTTTTACTGACTACATGGATAAAAAGTAACGATGTGAGAGCTGCATGTGACTTCACTTCCACATATTGCTCATTAACACAATAATACATGCAGGTGATGACAATGTGCTGAGTAACAAGAAGGCACAGTGTGTGAAGAAGCTATTCTTAGTCTGTGTGCTCTGTTTACACTCCACAGTAATCTGAATCCAGATAAATTAACATTTATTTGATAAACTTCAAATTGTGTTTTAACCTTTTTATGATAGAAATAGCTCAATACAGTCACAAGTTCAAATGAAATGCACTGATTCTCATGATACTGACGATGTGGGTCTGTAATTGATTAATTTATATTTAATGGGATAAAATATGTCAAGGCATCAAAGTGTATTGAATCTTGCTCTCCTTTACTCTCTTAGCAACTGCATTGTTAAAGTCTCCTGCCTCCATATTATACATACAGTACATATAGATCTGAGTGTTTGATGATCTATATACATTGAAGCTCCTATGAGGATTTTTTGACATTAATAGAATAGACTGAAATTCATATTGATGCCTTTTTATGATATACAGGAGCATTGATTTTAGACACAAGTGCCACAGCACCAATCAAAATACCTCTGATAAAGGCCAAACAGAGGCCACTGCTCAATATGATGAATGTCTCAAGGTTATCGTGGATAATACGCTCAATTATTATCCGCAACAACTGTCCTGTGTGAGAAAATTATCCAAGTTTCAGACTGACACGTCTCTGATGATTTTGTTTAACAGATCATATTTTGAATCTGTGCTGACCTTCTCTCCCTTTTCTGCTGGTTTGGCAATTTAAACACCAGATCAAAAAATTCACTAAGCAGAGTAAAAAAAAAAAAACAAGAAATAAGATCTTGGGAGTTCCTGACAATTTTCTAAATTGAATAATCACAATAGAAGACACATTTAACCATCAAAATTTGGCAGGATGAGTTTTTTTTTTGTTTGTTTGTTTGTCATAAGAGACTATTTAAGCATGCAGATGACAAGAAAAGCAAAGTGTGGTTTGTCCACAGGGTGACGCCAAGATTGACACAAACCAAAAATTCCTTTACAGGAGCTTTAAGTCTGCTTATAAAGATCACATACTTTGCTTAGCTTGTTTTTTTGTGTATGCAGCAAGTATAAGTGAGACCCAACCATAATTTAATGTCCTTATAAATCTTAAGAAACTTTGTAATTCAGATGACACTTTAAAAAATGGCTTGTGGTTTTCATTTGCTGCTTTTCTGTGTTTTGTGGAATTATTCTCAGACATGTTGGAACTGTAGCCAGACAAACACAGCTCTCAGCAGGGGTTTGAAAAGGTTTTTGAAGTGAGCGAGTTTGTCATCTTCATATAAAGAAGGATAATTAATGTCACTTTTCTTGTCTGCAGAAGTCTCTTTTTTTGCAAGTGCTTACATTTCCAGCCTCCCTCTTGTGTGTGTGTGTGTGTGTGTGTGTGTGTGTGTGTGTGTTGTGTGTGTGTGTGTGTGTGTGTGTGTGTGTGTGTTTTATGACAGCGAGTTATTGATCCAGAGTTATTTTTGTTCCCGTATCCTCAGTGTATTTGACAGATCTTGAGCGATTTGGTCACAGAGGTGTAGAAGTCGCCGTGGCTGCGAGGGTGTACTTAAGATTTCAATGAATAATGTGAGGCAACAACAACATCCGCATCCAAGTCATGGATCAGGAATACACTGTTAAACAAGGTTTGTGATTTGTTTAGACAGGTGCTCTTTCCATTTTGAGAGTGATCGCAGTTCAAAAAAGCAGGGATGGAATGAGCCAGGTTGTGCAAATGCTCTGTCAATAAAACAACTGATTGCACAGGCAGGTTGTTGTTTAGAGCAGACAGTGTTTCTTGGCAGGTGTCTATTTTCATGCTGTTTAAAATCCTTGCTTTGTAACTGGATGAGAGCCCTCTCATGTTGCTGCAGGGCTGTGTGTGATACATATTTTCCCTAAAAAATTTCACCATTTGTAGAAGTTTTAATGCATCCAATTAAAACTGTCTTTACACGGTCTGATTTGTCAAATTAGCGTTGGTTAAAATGTTCCTCTGCGACAGCAGGAAATCTCTCCAAACTCTTGAAGGTCAGCAGCTGGTTCTGGTCTGCACAGGCGCCCAGACAAACGGGCCGGCTCAGAAAAGCTGGCAGGTTCTAATGTGGCTGAATGACGATGCAGAGAGACAGCCATCTGATGTGAAGTTACAAAAAACAATATTATGCAACAGTGTCTGGCTTTACTTTTCTGTTACAGCATCAAAAATGGAACAGTGACACAGAGTGCTCATGGACGTTTTTGACTGAGAAATCTGCACTAAATGAAAACAAAGCCTGCACAATCACAGAAAAACACATGCAACAACAACAAAAATCAACAGTAACTACTTAGCCAAATGTATTTTTCATATGGATCTAATATACATATAAAGACCGGCCACAGCAGCTCTTCAAGAGACACAGAGTGACAAAACAACACTGCAGTTCAAGTAATGACATCGGCCAGTTTGTCTTTTTGTTGCATGATAGCAGCCCTTTATGTCCCACTCCGATCATGTTTTTCTTTACTACTTACAATGGTCTCAGTGGTCTTTAAATTGTGATTATGAAGTTTTTTAGCCAAAATCACATTACCTGTGTCATTTTAAAGGACTTTTCTTCTGCAGTGCTCCAGTAGCTCATTAGCAATTTACCTCTGAGTCGTGGGCAGAGACAGCACTGCTCTGCACACTCCTATTCACACTAGCTTGTAGCCTAACATTGTCAGTGTAGTAGAAGTTACAGGTGACATAGGAGCCATTCAGCTTGTGGACACTAATGTCTTTGGGGACATGATGAAAGTTTATCATGATGAGCTTTCTTACAGGCATCCTCTAACGCACACGCTTGTTCCGCGATTGTCCTCTCAGATTTTCCGATTGTGGCCTGTAGAGCGGGGTTCCAGGAGCGGAGCTTTGATTTGCTATGTAAGAAATCTCACCTTTTGGGTCTGCAAGAGATTCACAGTGATTTGAATTAAGAAATACTCAGAAATGCAATTTCGCACTTATTTGATATGTCCTGTAGCATCAGCAAAATGCCATATGAACATGTAGATAACAAGAAAAACATGATTTTCATCGGAGTGGGTCTTTAAACACAGCTGCAAGCAACTACATTTCATGAGACTGTACCCATTGACACAAGTTTTCTTTTGTAATCTCTATCCATCTATTCTATGAGAGGGTCCTGTCTCTGCTGCAATGTTAAGAGTATTCTTTGATTAGATGAGGACAATAGAAATAGGGGGAAGAAATGTGCCCTCGTAATAGGAAACTTCACCTAACATCAAGGGAGATAATGTGATGTTATGGCCTACACTAAAGGCAACTTGTAGAGTAAACAGCATTGAAATACTAGAGGAGGATTTTCCAAGAGGCCATTAAATATTTACAGGAAGGACATCGGCTCAAGGAGATAAGAGGATAAGAAAATTACTTTTTAATTTCACCAGAACATATAAGAAAAAGTAAAATATGTTTTTTGTCGTATCTATGCTATATTCACACCTTGTGAATATATGTGTTTAATTTTCAGCACAAATAGCATATCACTAATTACGAGCTGTGTTGACTCAGCATTTTTCAGCTCACTTGACAGTGTTTTCATTTTAGTTTTCTTGCATGCAAATAAAAGTTCAGTTTTACCAAGTGAATGGATTTGCTTTTTTGACCTTTAGTTTGTGCCATCCCAGTATTGATTGACGCACAGCTCCTTTGTATGCCGCCCTGTGTAAATGCGCCCATTATTCATAAAGGATGTTGAGCAGTGGGAGCTATCATTTCGCGTCATGGAGGAGCTCCAGGGCAATCTAGAGTGCCATTGTTTTGCCCCTCCTAGGTGTTTATCCCCTGGCTAAACAGTGCACAGTTAATGCAGATGTTGTTTAGAAGCAGTGGGCATTTTGTTTGTTTTATATGGATCCATTTTGGAGGGATGAATGCTTGGAGGGCTGCACACTTTGTCAGAATGACCCGGTGAAAAAGCCAATTCAGAAAAGCTCCCAATGTTATGATGTTACTGTTATTGTCTTCCATTTTCCATATGGCTGAAAAGATCCAGGTCTTTCAGTTTATTCTGATGTCTTGTTTTGCTAAGTGACAGAATAGCACTGTTGAATCAGTGCTGCATTACTCCATAGGGTCCTGAGATTTGTATGTGTAGGAATCAGTAACTAGAGAAAAAGATAGCCTCACAGCTGCAGTGTAACATCCCCTCTTCTTCAAACAGGCTTTTGCTTCGACACACTTGTTTGATAAGACTTCACTTAGCAGGTACATGCACATTGGTCTTCAACTAAACACTGAATCACAGCACTTTACTGCAAATGGAAAAAGCTCAAGCTCGAGAATCACCTTGAATCCTTATCAGCCACACCTCTGCCGTCCATTCATGTTAAAAGGAGGCAGAAATCACTACCCCACTCCACGGTAGTTTTCCAAAGGCATTGATTTCTTTGACCTCCTGGTGCATTTGTAATCTCTCCTTGTGTGAATAGGATTAGAGTGGTCTGGAGGTTAATCTCAGCACTGTCTCGCTGCCGTGATGCCCATTAATATCAGCTCAAAGGTTGCTGCTGCTGCCACCCGCAGTCAGTGGGTGTGTTATCTCACCAAACACATGGCGTCCTTGGAATATGTTCCTTTTGTTTGGAGAATATCAGAAAGATTTTGAATTTAGAAGAAAACCATTGCCGCAGATGGCTGCACTGCTTATGGGAGAGTGCTCGAGATGGCAAACTCTGTATGAAGATTACAGAGATTTTTTTTTTATTCTGTCTGCACCTTTTTTTTCAATCCCCACTCGAAAGTCCACATTAGTGCAGAAGGGTGGGATTCATGGCACTTTTGGGGCCAAAGAAGTCAAAGCTTTTGAATGAACTTTTGAGAAATGATTGTGGACGGATCATTGGTTATTGTGCATTTTATGTGGATCATAAATCAGGATGAGTGCTCTATGCGGGTTTGGCTATATTCAGCAGAGCATCAGTGTGTCAAGCTGCAGACTATTTACCTCAAGATTTACTGTTTAAATGCCCATGATGATCATTTTATTCCTTCATTTTGTTTATTCCAAGACAAATCCATCATACCAAAGCATCAATCTGCAACCTCACAAACCTTTCTACCCCAAAACACTAAAAACACATACAGTACCCCTCTGTTAGATAAGAATTATTGGACTTTCTCATACTTAATATTTCTACCTTGGAGCAAAAAATATTGAAATAAGACTTAAAAAACACAGAGACATACCTTTCGACTGGACTTTCTTTACACAGAAAAACAATCTCTATGTTATAAGACTGTACATCCTCATATGCTCTTCATCTTTATTACAATGCACAATTTGTCAAGCAGCGTCTCTATTTGGATGTGACATTCAGGTAATTTTCAATAATAGTGCAGCAGATGTTGCCTAAGGTTGATGCATATTTTCATATAATTACCCCTATACAGCCCCCATATTTGTGTGTAATAGCTATGATTTATTTATCACTCATTCACACAAAAGTGGAATCATTTCATACAGCAGTGAGATGTTGGATTAATATTTATATGCATGCAACGTCAATCTAATCTTAGAAACCCCTAATCGAAAAAAAATCAGCTTCACAAACTTAATATGGTAAGCAAACCATGTTCCCTCCATCTGCTCTCATGTTTGCAAAGATTGCAGTATAATAATTAAGGCCCAACCGATATGGATTTTTTTTGGGCTGATGCCGATACCGATTATTAGGGAGGAAAAAAAATCTGATTACCAATTAATCTGACAGAAGTTTTTAAATTTTGTCAATTTAAGTAATATATCAACATATTTACTTTTTTTTTTAACAAATGGCTGCTTTTGAGCCTTTCAAACACTTCTCAGTAACATTAACCTCTGTAATATTCCACGTATTTATCATGAATCAAACTCGGACCTGAAACTCGGACCAGAAAAACGTTTCTGGTCCAGTCTCATCTGGAGACATACAGCTGCCTCAGTTAGAGAAATAGCTCGATCACATAATGTTTACTGTTCTTTTATTGTACTGTTACTGGCACAGCTAACAATGTAGTAAGGCTAATAGCAGATGGCTAACTATAACTTTAGCTTGCATATTACACGGTGCTTCACCGTTAACTCGGCTTGACTGAGACCAGCACAGCGGGGAACATCGTGAAGTGGGTTGAACTGAAACTTGTTGACTTATTGTGTATTTCACAAACTTGTTTATTTACTATTGAAGTGGACCACTCTCTTCCGTGCGTCCCTGAGCTGCCTGCTTCAGATCCGTCACTCTGCTGTGCTGTGAGGTAGTTAGTGGATGAAGATTGTCATGAGGTCGCTTCGCCATCCACAGGATAAGTTGGGGAACTTTTCAAATGGCGGAATATTTTCAAAGTGAAACCGAATCTTATTCTCCGCATTTTTTTTCTGAAAATATCGTCGAAGATCAGCGAGTTTGGCCAATTACCGATTAGTCTTAAACGGGCTCAAATTGGCCGATTTAATCGGCTCGTCAATAAATCAGTTGAGCCCTTATAAGAATTGAATTAGAAATTTATCAATCAGGTAGAAGTCTGTGATGTTGGTCACATTAAAGGCCAATATTAAGGGCCTTTGACATGACCCCAATTCTCCAGGTTATTATTTTTACAATTTTGTACCTGGAACACAAAAATAATACATGATGGTGATGATTTCTCAACTATAAATGTAACACCTTGAACAACTTGAGCATATATGTAGGTAAATTACATTAATCTGTGTAAAGAAAGAAAAGAAGAAAGTTTTTAAATTTTTTTAAAAACTGCTAACACTGGAGAGAGATGAGAGAGCCTGCTTCGTCCTCAGGGGTCACTAAGATTGAAAGTTTATCCCAGGACTTCAAAACAGCCACTCATTACTAAATTTTTCTGGTTGAGGGTAATTTCTAGCAAACAAAAAACCTTGTCTCAAAAGCTTTAAAAGGATGTTGAACCAGTGATGTCCTTTGGTTATTTATGAATTAATCACCATTAGCCATTTATTTCTTAGGCTGCACAAAGAGTAGTGGTTCCACACTGAAGTACTCTAGCTCAGTGTTTTCTTCCCCTATTTCAGGCAAAGTGAAAAAGATAGGGCTTCATTTCTTCCTGTGGAAATATTGATCGAACAGATCAAATACAACTTGGCTATTTCTGGACTCATAAAGGGTAACAAATCTCACATCAACAGATGATCAATATCTTGTCACGTTGTCTGTTTGCTCTCTCCCTCCTGTCTCTACTGACATCAGGGAAGAGCTACTTTTCAATCCCACAAATCACTAAAGACATATTTGCCGTTTTTATCTGATGTCAGCTCAAGTTCAATCATGATATCCCCTTAAAAGCTGTCTGTATCTTACACTCATGTTTTGATGAATCCTCACTTTTTAATAATTTGGAGCTCCAGGTTTCTTGGGGAGCTTTAATGTACCTTTCATGCTTGGGTAAGCATTGTTGGTGTAGTTGTGTCCAATTTGGACAGTTCTTTAAAAGCAGTTGCTTGTGGGAGTTAAAAAGTCCAAGCTGGCAGTTTTGAGAAGTGCTTTGAGTTTTTATCTTTGTTGCCAAAAAGGTTTAGTTCAAGTAGAAATAGAAAAGTGCAGAGCCAGCAGAGGAGCACTTTGTCAGCTTTACAGTTGGTGATGCCTGCAGTCATGTCATGCGTTCACCTTCAAGAATGTGTTACATTCAAGAGCCTTAAACAAGATACAGTACCAAGTCTAGGTAAGAGAAAGCTGTAGAAAAGTCTGCGATAAACTGGTAAGAGTTACTGCAGGTTCACGAGTAGTTTGGGTTTGGTAAGAAATAGTAGTTGGAGAACAGAGAGAGAAAAGTGGGAAAACAGTCCAAAAATTCTGCCATATTCCCATGAGTCGTATCCTTATAGTTTTTTAAATTTTTTTATTTTATTTTTTTTCCGAGGAGTATTGTTCCCATAACCCACGACTCAATAGATTTTCCTGCAGCCAACTTACGGCATAAACAAGTTGTCACAGATTGTTGATTTACAGATAATTTTTATTACAGCTAAACAACAGTCCCTCTTTAGTTATCTCCTTATGTTTCCATGGCAACAGAGTCTTATTTAGTTTAGCTCTGATCAAATTAAATGTTAACGTTGAAAGTGACACTGACCCTTATAAATAGCACTTCTGCAGGAATATTTATATTAAGATATATCTGTCCTCATTCAGCTTTCCCTCTTCAAGCCTTGTGGCTAAAGCACATTAAAACATGAACACGGCAAATGTCACCACTTTTGCTGTCATCTCTGTTGCTTAAGGGTGAAGGGTAAACCAATGTTTGCCACAGTGTCAAACATTAGATATGTGTGTGAAATGTGGTGTGAAATGTGATGGTCTTTCCTGCGAATTGATTTGATGTGGAGTGAGTGATCTAGTTGTCTCCAGCACAACTACATTTATAACTACAAGTATTTTTGACCAATCAGAGTTTGACGAAACCAGACAATGAAACTAGAATCTGTGGGATTGGTGAACTGACTTAGACAGGAGATTTTAGCAACGAGGCAGTTCAAAGTGCAGTAAAATGCAGCTGTGTATTCAACTAAAAGAAGAAAAAATATTTCCAATCATGAACTTTTTAAAAATGATCATTTTATGAGTTCTTTGATCGTTTTTAGACTGAACACTTGGGAGTTATTTTTCTAAGCAGAGAAATGTTCTTTAATATCTCCTAAGACAGTTTACAACATCTAATTTGTTTCCAGTCAGAAATTAAAGTCTTTTGTTCTGGTGTTCAACCTCAATTTTCTAATAACTGGAAAAATCACATTTTCTTGCTTTCGCAGGCACACTGTGCCTCTTCTTCCATCGTTCCTCCCTGCAGCCTCTGAATTGCTATCTGGAAACAGAAAGGCAATAATTTATATTCAACAGAACATCATTATATGAAAATGAGTTTGATGGATGAGAGATGAGTTCTCAATGCAAGGTTGGCTTTTTCACGGTCTGTTTTGGCCGCGGATAATAAAGCTCTTTGTTTTCTGTGTGCAGTCACTTACTGACGAGACCAACAGTAGTAATGGAAGTGAGAGTGCAACTGGCGGCACTTTCATTTAGGACTGAATTTGAAGGTCGCCTGTTTATTTAATCTGCAGTCTGATTGCGTTTTCACGGGCTTGTTGCTATGGTTATGCGGGCTTGAATGCATTTAAAGCAAATGATTTTTCTTCTGTTGGTTGAAAATGTAGCATCCTTATTTAAGCATGCAGGGTTAGTAACAAGCCTCAACAGATGCCCGGGGTGGCGGGTTTTCGGGGAAGTGGCCTCATTTAGCAGTTAATGTGCTCTTGAAGTTTCTGCATAATGCCAGTTCAACTTTATTCTAATATACTCCCATGTCATAAAAATGCATATGTATAATTTTCAATCAGCTTATCCATAAAGTAAAATAATGAAAGTTGTTGGTGATTTAATCGGTAAAGGTGTTTCACTTTAGAGCTGCGAGTCATTCTAGGAGGTTATTTTGATGCCTGCACAGTATAGCATTACTAAGAGCATTGAAGAGTGTTCCTTTCCACACCTACATTTTTAGAAGAAAAGATGTACTCAGTGGAAGTTCTTCAAAAAGAGACGCGGCCTCTTTTCCTGCTCTCTGGCTGACTGCGGTGAATAGCCTTTGTGGAGTGTCCTGGTTTCAAAGGCACACGAAGGCTGCTGCCTCCCACACACACAGCTCCATGGCGGACAAAGCAGAAGGACACTCCACGCTCGTTTTCCCTTCACTCTACAACTAAAGCGACAAACACAGTCTGCCCTTGACTCAACTCAGTGAAGTTGTACTTTCTCCCTTTTGCCATCAGTACAAAATGTTCAAGTCATACTGATACCCAGACATTGGATTATATAAAAGCCCAGTCAAGATCACTTTGGTCATTCATTCCAGCCGTCAAAAATAACACTGTTTTGTTGGAAATATCGTCACACTCCTGTGAAAGACAAAGGGTCAGGGGGAAAATCACAGACATGCTCATGTCTCCCTCAGGAGCAGCTCTTCTAATTCTCCAAGTCTGATCTAGTGCTGAAGCCTACATACGAACTCTCATGTCATTAGTAAGCAGCAAAGACTACATTAGGGCTGCAAATACATCCCATTTCCATCATCAGCAGAATATGAGTATGCAAAATAAAAACATCCCTAAGGACCGCCTGTGCTGAGCTTTCTCACCATCTGCAAGTTACAAGTAAGAAGACCTGTCAGCTTCACTCAGATTGACTGATATCAGTGGTGACTAAAAAAGTGCTGTGAAAGCTGAGGAAGGAGTAAAAGAGAGGAGAAAGTAGATGACATGGACCTTATGGTGAAGAGAAGAGCACCTGGGAGTTTCGAAGATTCAGGTGTGAAACTGGAAAGTGACTCATTTTCTCATTATTAAAAAGGAAATTAAAACTCTGACAAAACTAACAAGTCTAAAGGTTGGAAAAAAAACTGTTGATTTAGCACAACTAATTTAACTCAGCTAAACAGGAGAACACAGAGTCTGCATGAAAATTATTTCAGTGTGGCTTATGCAGTCTCCATCTTCTAGATCTAAATACCGCTAAACTGCGTAGCACTACGAGATGCCATCTGTCATCTAGGTTTGTTTACATCCAGGTAGTAGAGTAATATAGCTTTATAGTAGCAACCATTAACTCATGGCTGTACTGTTTCTCAGGCAGTATTCATTGGTTCAGAGTAGGGCTGGGCGATAAAACAATAAAGATATATATCGAAAATTAATTTCCCTCAATATCAATATCAAACATGGTCAATATGCTTTTTGATAGTTGGCATTCTGCCATGTTTCGGTAGACTATACGAATAGCCAATGAGAAGTGGAGTTGCTCTGGGTCCACTTAACTCTGAACCAATCATGTGCTGAATTAGAATCAAGTAGCAAACAAGTGGAGATATTCTGTTTTTTTTTAGGTCGGACATGAAGCAGAGTAATGTGCACTGCAGGATATGTGGAGTACATGTTCTCGCAAAGTCAGGGAATACCTCAAATCTTTTTCACCACCGAAAGCGCAGCAGAGCACGCACATGCAAAAGGTTACAAACCCTGAGCAGAGCAAGAAGCCCATGGTGCCTGTGCGGCCGAAACAGCTGACTATTTAGTCTGCTTTCTCTTGTGCAACGCCTTGCAACAAAACGTTGAAGAGACACAAAGACCTCACAGATGCAGTAGCTTATTGCAAAAGGCATGCTACCAATAAGCACTGTTAAATTTCATTTTTTAAATCTCGATATATGTATATTCGATACTAACTCATATGAAAAAAATATATTGTGATAAACTTTTTCCCATATCGCCCAGCCCTAGTTCAGAGTCAGGTTGTCAGAAGCCACTGCTGATGAGAATGACAATAAAAGGGCAAGCAGTGGTGGTAAGTCAACATAAAGATAAAGTGAAGAGAGAGAACATGGGCATACTATGTTGTAAGACTCAAATTGCTTCACAGCAGTTACAGTCTGAAGACCTCATAAAGGTGTCCATACTAACGTGCAGAAAGATGCCTGGTTTATTGCAGCTGAAGTCGTCGTCCTCCAGCCTATTACATGTATCTTCTGACAGCCACCACACTGTATAATGTCCTCTTTTACAGGCTGGAAGCCAACATGTTTAAGGCCCTTTAGAATCCAATAAAAACACATGTGTTTGTTGCAGGCAGAGAACAGAGAAGCGAAACAATGATATCATCTGGTCTCTGTGTGTTTTCTGTTAGTCCTGACCGGTGGACTGTTGACAGGCAGCTTTATGTCCCTGTGCATTGATTGACACCCTTAATAGGACTACACAGGTAAGCAAATCAGGAAATACAAACAGAGTGTGCACTCTGCAGATAAACACACCACCACACACCTCCTCTGGACTATGAATAATAATTCAGAGAATACACCGTATATTTGGAAAAAATCTTCATTCATTAGTCCACTGCAGGTTTTAGTCTTTTTTTTAACAGCCTGATAGGTGAAATGACTCTATATATTTCACCCTTTGGTTCAGCAGGCTTTTAGCCTTTATTTGCAGCACATCTGAGCAGTCTCTTAACAACTGTCCAACTATGGAGACACACAACACACCGATCTTATGGAAATGATCAGAGATGCAGTCTTGATGTTGCTGTCAATTATTTTTGTAACCTTTGAACCAGTTTATTGAGAACCAGTTTTTAACCAGGATCAGACAGTGCCGCCTATTTCGTTTTCTGCAGAAATACTTAAGTTACGCCTGTGCTCAGCTGTTACATCAGACATAAAGTGTGGGCAGCAGAATTACAAAAGATGAGTGTAATTCCTCTAGTTCCAGTTTGACCCTAAAATGACCCTAAAAATTAGAGAACTTTAAAGACTGCAGATTTCTGGGCTATCCAGCAGATCCAACAACTTGCCAAACCAGGACTCATGTTGTGGGGGAGTATTGCAAGTGATGGTGTGTTTCTTTCTCCTGCTGATTTAAAGTTCTTTTTAAAGTCTTGCCATTGTGGACAGGCGTTTGTGGGGCCAGGAACTCCTTATTTTGCAGTGTGCTGCAACGTCGCAGGCTCTCCAGAGGAATCCTGTCTCTATTTCCCGCACATTTCATCAGAGTAGACTTCTGTTACCGGGCAACCTGACAGTCACTGAATCTGATCATCTGTTCCCCGCCTCCACTCGTCATGCCTTTACGTTTCTCATGTTCCAGTGCACTTGTTTCATGTCCTCCTAAATGTCAGCCACACATAAATAATCAAAGCCATGGAGGGAAGCATGTTGTTTGATTATGTTGCTGCGCATTGTAACACAGCAGCAGTGTGAAAAAATTTAATCAGTCTGTTGTGGATTTATGCTCCTGCTCTTGTGGAAACACGGTGTACTTCTCTCTTAATTGTTTTACTCCAAACTGAATATCAAATCTGTAATTTGCCCCTTTGTTTGCAAATCATGATTCTGTTCATACCCAAGGAAAATTTTCACTCCAAACAATTCATTTGGATATCTTGCAGCTCTAGGTAGTTAGATGCCAACAGTGTATTATAATGAAGCCTAATTTGTATGAGGATCTTAACTGTGACTGTTGCTTAATGACTACTCAGCTCTCAAATTATTCAGCCATTAACTCTGCCGAGTTATGGGTTGACAAAAACGAGCCAAATTGTCACCCTTGTGCCAGCTTTAAAATGCATTTATCTGACGCACATCTACCCAATTCATTCAGCTTTGTTTCTTCCGGGGGTGGCTGTGTGTTCTCTGCAGAGATACAAGGCCGGGAGGTGTGATGAAATACTCAAGTGGAAGCCCCCCAATCTGAACTCTGTGGACTTTCGCCTCAAGATCACCAAAGTTGGAGGAGAAGGGTAAGTCCTTGTTGCCGGGGAGACGCTCTGTCTGATGAATCTTAATAACACCTATCATTTTGTGACACGCCGGCTCACTGAAACATCCACTCACATGTCTACAATCACTGTAAGTCAGTGTCACAAGCATGCTTTTAATCAAACAAATCCACCGAATCTTCCTGACGTTAATCTTCTCTGCTCTCTGACACTTTTCTTTCACTCCTTTTCTTTCATCGGGGTTTTTACAGTATCACTGTTAGAACGTGAAGGAGTTCATCCCTTTCACTGTCATCACACTTATGCATGCTGTGTTTTCCAATCCCAGAAATGTCATATTTGTAGTTTGAGCAAAGCAAGTATTTTCTGCCCGTCACATTCCCCTCATTTTATGGTTATTTTACTACCTCATCCCCGTGCAGGTAAACATTTGAACCCTGCAGGCCATAACTGGTCGTAGAGGTGTGCATTTCCAAAATCATTTAGATGACAGTTCTTACTAGGGGTGGGAATCCCTAGTGGCCGCAAAACGCGATATTATCACAATATTTTGGTCACGATACGACATTATCTTGACTTTTTGACAACAGTGGATGGGTCCCATGGTTTTTGATGTCTTGAACTCTCTGAAGTCTACATCATATCTTTAGTCAACTATTAAATATTCCACCTACTGTTAGATTGATTTGAATGGATTTTCGTACCGATATTTCTAATCTCCAGAGGGTCCATCCTTTCAATTGTTTGCAGCTTGACATTCATTTAGCACCACCAGCAAGTTGAAAATTGTTATATTTCAGTTATATTATGTAAAATAAGTACCAGCTGCTTCACAAGATTTGCCACAGATGATCATGGTGTCCAGGGGATAAACTTGAAATACATTTAAAATGTCCTTGACTTGCTTCTGTTGCACAACCAGCAACACAGAGTAATAACCTCTTATTTGTTAAAACTACAACTACTATGAGACAAACAAGTTCAAATTTTAAACTGGCATTCATAGTCCCCAGAGGGTACATCCTTATGATTTCTACAGCTTGGCAGTTTCTTATCACCACCAGCTGGTTGGCAATGGCTTTCTTAATTTTTTGCTGTTTGTTTAACTGTCAGCCAGATCACAATTATATTTCATACAGATATCCATTGTTTCCATTTTTTCCAGAGGATAAATCCCTGGTAAGCTTTACAGTGACACCCAGAGACTGCATCCTAAACACTAAAGTTGCCCTTTGGGTTTTCTTCTTCTGTCACTGTGAGGTTGTCGTGTTTAACAGGTGTTTGGACCGTCATGAGATAATTTACTTCAGATGCCCCTTAGGATTAACATGACTGCATTGTTGTTTATCTTTTCTTTTTTTAATGTTCAAATACATGCAAAACTGAAAATATTTCTATCAGCCTCATCTCTGCTCTGTTTTTAAGCTCATGGTAAACATCACCTCATACATAAGCAATGCTGCTGCATGCATCAAAGCATGCTGACATTCATATATAGCATTAAGCACCACACTGTTCCTAAGCACAATCTCACAGAGCTGCATGCATGGCTGGAGACTTATTTTCTTCTCGATTTTTTTTATCTGTCCACACAGCATAATGCTTGTGTCTTTCTCTGTGTGCTTTGTCTTCAGTTGTCTGTCACTGTTGTGTGAGTGAAGGCAAACAGACCCACACCAAAAAGCTTTTTGCTCATGCTGACTTTGTCCTCAGAGAGCCAGGTGACCTTAGCGACTGTCCCAGCTTTGCAACCATGAGCATGCCATCACTCAGCATGGCGCAGCCACTCATGCTGCTCTGTAGCCAGCAGGGCCAGCTCGCCGGCTCTTCGACTTTCCCCCGTGTGGGAGGGAGAACGCAGATGAACATTGTTGCCATCAGAGATAATTTTGACAGTTCCCTGAAAGATGAATTTTCCTCGCGAAAAGAGCACTCATCAGATCTCGGTCAGGCTCGGTGTAAGTTTTCAATTCTCTCAGTAGTCGCTGTCTGAGAAGGAGAGATGGACAGAGGTAACAACTGTTTATTCATCAGCCCACACAGTCAGTCCTTGAGCACATCTTTGTGTACAACCGAGGCATACAGCCTTGCAAGTTTTATTGCCTCTCTGAAAGCGAGCGCAGAGGCAGACGGTGGTTATTGTGCCGCAGGAAGAGTGGAGAGAGGGAAAAGAACAAATGGAAAGATGAAGCAATTCCAGAAATGCATGCCAGTGCCCCTCCCATGTGCGATAGCCGTAGAGCCAAGTATTGTAAGAATTGCTTGGTTTGTGGGTACTGTCTCAAACAGTCTGCATGAGGTGATGAGCAATGGTTATATCATCATCAGTCATTAGGTGTGTAGTGATTCTGAAGACCAAAAAAAGGAGAATGATTTAGACCAACCAGACTGGATTTTTTACTCTAAATGGTCATTATCAAGGCTTTTGGTTACTAGTCTCTCTGCTCTGTGGACTGGGTGTCATCACATCAGTGGTTTTTGTCTTTCTTTGTTGCTCTGATCTAAACAGGGCTGAAACAATTCCTTGAGTACCTCAAAAAAAAAAAAAAAAAGATCAAGGAATTTTCTCTGCCTTGAGTTCTCGTTTATAAGTCTATAAGCACGGATTATTTTCAAGTTGAAAATTGAAAATTGAAACAACGCGCTTATGTCACCAGGGTAGGAGAAGTTAGCATGGTTTTGGTTTTGCGGAGCAGAAAAAAATGAATGATAAGAGGGGCTTTTATTGTGCAGAACTCCAGTAGCAATTTGCCTCTGAGTCGTGGGTGGAGACAGCGCTGCTCTGCACACTTCTCTTCATGCTAGCTTGTAGCCTTACATTGCCGGTGTAGTAGAAATTGCAGGTAACACAGAAGCTATTCAGCTTCTAACATCTTAAGGGACATGATTAAAGTTAATATTATAACAAGCTTTCTTACGAGCATGGCAACCCGCAAACACACACGCTTGTTCCCCTTTCCTTGATTTTAAAAATACAAAACAATTAATTGTTTATTATTAAGTTAAATGTCTTATTTTCTCTTGTATATTAATAACAGCACTGTAACTTAAAAAAAATGTTTTATCCAATTAATCGATGGAATATTTGATAGAATACTCGATTACTAAAATATTCGATAGCTGCAGCCCTCGACCAAAATGATCTTAATGTTGTAAAAGTTAATATAAAAACCCTAATATGTAACTGTTTGGATTTGATATGCTGTCATTTAGGATAGGAAAGCTTGTTCTCATACAGGGGACATTAGCACTGCTTAACAGCAGCCATACTAACAGGGTACCTGCATTGTCAGCAGGTATTGTTTGTTTCTTAAGCAGCCTTGTGAGCACTGCTATAGTTTAGTGCCAGTTATGTCAAAGTGCCATAATTAATCAGTCTTCCTCCAGCATAGAAGAACCTTTTATCCTCTTTTGAGTCATCATCAAAACATTTCCTGCCCTTCCTCTATCCTCCTCGTAGTAAACCTCACACGGCCACCAAATCAAAGCTGATGAATGTATGAATGATATTCATTGACCTGGGTTTCAACTGGTGGTTCAAATAGTGTGAATGCTTCATTCATTCATTCAGGGACCCACCTGTCAGGAAGGTTATTCAGTCCTATTGACACAAACACTTGCGCTTGCTTTGGTAACTATCTCAAATCCTATTTTGATACCAAGGAAAGATTTCAACTATGATGAAGAGCATCTGCGGCGCCAATAGTCATCTTTTTCATAGATACTTGCACTTTGTCTCTATTAAGAGGCAAACAACTCGCAGAGACCATTTGAACCAGCTGCAGAGAATGATTCTGGTAAAAAAAAAGATGTTCTCTGCACTTGTAGCACAGATCAGAGCCAGTGGATCTGAGATGTCAAGAGGGCGTCTGCTTGCGGCTTTAAAGCTGTGAGTGCAAAGATGAAAAAGTCTGCAGAACAAACACCAAGCCTGTCTTTGGACCCTGAACCCCGTGAAAGGATTTCTCTGTATGGAAATGAAGCTTTGTGGAGTTGGCGCCCAGATGACCTGAGTGTCTGCAGTTGGCACATAATCACAGGGATCATACTGCGTGAACTCCAGCAAACATACAATGCAGAATTAAATCTTTTATTTTTCCTCTTGTTTGGCAGACTGGCTTCATATTTTGGCCTGTGATTATAGTATTTATTATTGACCTTTTCTTAAGTATTTATCACAGAAACCAGTATTTCCTCTGGGAATCTAGGCCCGCTGAATGTAATAATTAAATAGTGCATGAAATAAAATAAATAAATAAAAAACACTCACCATTATCAGTGTGGTAGAGCCATGATTGGAACCGGCTATTTTTATCAACCCATTTAGGGTCCCACCCGAAAAGCCTGTGTTTGCCTTTAGGTTTTTCTCCACCACTATCATCTCTCTCTCCTGCACCATCTCTCGGCTCTCCCCCTGCTGTACTCTGCTCTCCTTCACTTTGCTCCACTGCCCCCCCCGTCTGATGTCACTTGTCTTAGACGATTACATAAAAAATTAATGTGAGTTAGCCTAGTTTGAACACTTTTTTTTTTTTTTTTTTTTACATAACTATCATCCTTTGAATCAGTAAAAGGCGAATGATACCTGACTAGCGTCATCTTCATCAGGTGTCTTCTTAGAGAAATATTTCAACAAGCTCATCTGAAAAATGCAGTCAGCAGTTACAAAATGGCATATAGATATTAGCATTAGCTTAATACTATCAATTCGTCTACTTACGTTAGCGACACTGAGTTGGCACCAGGCCAAATTAACTTAAACTACCGATTAGTTATGTAACGTTAGCTGGTCATCAATATATAGTGAACATCTGTTTAACTTGTAAAATCTGTGTCGAGTTATCTCAAGCAAATAACTTAATTCTAGCTTTTTCCCGGCCAGTAAGTCGCTGATTTACACTCCTTTGAATCTCTGACCTGTTGCCTAGTTGCTTGACGTGCTTGATGACCAAGTAAAACCCCACCACCACCAACACCACCACCACCACCGCCCCCCTCAAAGAATAGATACTGAGCAAGATAGTTATTGGTAGTTTACCTGGACTCTGCTGTGAAGGTGGAGAGGTGTGGCGGAGGTGTATTTTGATCGACAATTTAAAAAAAAACTGAAGAAGAAATTTGAAGGAGGGGCAGCTAGGATTTAGGAGTGGTGGGCCGCCATTCCTAAATGAATGTAGAAGAAACGCTGCAGACTGAACAATTATGGCTGCTTTGGCACAATCCTTTAAACCTCATCTCATCAATTTGTGTTTCATTTAACACTTCATTTTTTTAAGCGCTCATCTTTTAGAGACAACAATGCAGCATCAGTCCAATCCTGAGCTGGTTTAAAATTCCGACTCCCAAATGGGATTTTATATAAATGTACAAAACTCAACACGAAAAGACAGACAAAACAGCACAAACAGTGGCACTATAAAATTACCATAAAATTGCATAACAAGCTTCAGATAAATCAGCACTGTGTGAGTCATCCCTCCTTTGAAGATGTTTCAACTAGAGTTAAAAAAAAACAATTCTGTTTGGCATCCATTTTTTATCATCTATTAATCCTGCAGCAAAGAAAACAAACATGATTTTAAGTTCCCCATAGAGGCACTTTCAGACAATACCTCACACTCCTGCTTGTGTGGATGTGTAAGTATTATGACATATTGTTTTAGCTGTTCGGTAATACAGGTTTGATTGCACACAGTTTGCTGGCTGTGGTGACATTTACCAGCGTCTGGATTGTTTTGTGGAAAAAACCCTGCCTTGTGTTGTGGTCTGTATTTATCCGTCTTCTCTGTTGTTGTCTCTTATTTTTCACCAAACCGTAACTCAGTAATCTGAAGACAGCAAGACACTGTTTGTTACAGATAGGGCCCAGACATGCAGATTGTGAACGGACAATCAAGTTAGTGCCGTGAAACAGCCTGTAAATGACAAAAAAAAGGGTCTGTTTTTCTCAGGCATCCTGACATATACTCTCATCTGTTTCCTCATCTGTTCATTCCCATTGGTAAAATCTTTCTGTTGTTTTAAAACACGGTGTCATAATCAGTATTGTTTTGTCTTTTCCCATTACTGTGGGTGGAGAAAAGAGGACAAAAAACATGTTGATTGGAGGACTCGGTTTTATAGGGTCTTGGCTCAGGACAGTGTCCATCACAGCCAGGCTATAATGGCTCTCCTAATGCCTACTTCTGCTTCCTTCCTGCATTTGTTAGCTATCATTACACAGAAGGGGGGCTGGAGAAGATGGGTGGATCTTCTTGAATTTCAAGATCCAGTTGAAATCTCCACATTGGATGCATCAGGCTTTGTAGCTGCACTGTTTTTAGCCACACAGCCCCTATTTTACAGCCCTAAAAGGAGAAGAGGAAGTGGTCTTATATTGAGACTGAGGGACATGTTCTGTCTGAAAACAACAGCAGGAAAATGGGTGTGTATTTTGGTGTTAGGGGAATATGGAGCAATGTGTGATTAGGACATCTGTTAGGCATGATCCGCATACTGCACAAACACTCACTGGGATACCGCACATTAAAACCTCTGTATAGTCAGAGTGTACTCGCTCACAGATGGCAATGCAGCGCTGCGTACCATCCCTAACCCCGTCTCTGTATACACTCGACAAATTTATTATTGCTGTCAGCGGCTCTGAACTGTGCTTTTCTCTTTAAGTTTAGACACATCAAGCTGTGCAGGGAGACAGCAGGGCTGGTGGAGGTGTAATCTCACGTCCCTGCAGTTCTGTTACTAGCCGGAAAATGGAAGCAGCATAGTGATTTCTTTGCACCCAGGTCTTCTCATGTCGAGGGTGTTAACCATGATCTTTTTTGTCTTTCTAGGCTGCTGCCACAGACTGTCGGCCTACTCTACGTCGGCAACTACGACAGGCCTTTTGCCAACATGAAGGTGAGAAACCAGATGTGTTGTCTAAATTCATCTTCATTTTCACAAGTTATTGCTCCACCTTTGCTGATCAAAGCAGGGGGTGGGATTTAGTTTGACTAAAAGCAGGAAGCTTAGTTCACTTTACTGTAGTCACATGTTTAATTTGTCCCTGACTGTGAATAAAATTTATTTATCTCAGTGAGAGGAGACGCATTGCACCAGTTTAGCTGATTAGCTGGATTCCACCTGCAGTCCCTGGGCAGGTGAAAAAACAAGCAATAGAGAACGCACCATAAACTTAAGCAATAGGAAATATGATCCGAGCCTCAGAAATGAAATAAAGACCAAAAATATCTAACAGACACACTTTCTGCGGAAACAAACTGTTTAACTTTCCATGTATACTAAAATTGTGGCAGTGCATTTAACCACTCAAAGTCCCTTTCTACAAATAAAGTCTGATGATATTTTTACAAATTTAATTGCTGTATTTAATCCAGTATATCTCCCCTCTCATAAGACCAATCAAACAAAATAGACGCAATTTGTAACACCTTTGATTTTTCTTCTTTTGTCTGCTTTTCTGTAGCTGTAGATTTTTGGACTCACAATGTTAATTCCGACAAAATAGACTACTCTATAAAGCTTCATCACCTTTAGGGATCCATGACAGGCTTATTATGAGGATGTCTTTGTCGTTGTTCATGTTTATGACAATATTTTCCACAATATTATACTGTAGTATTCCACAATGTAGGGAATTGGACACAGAGCTGTACTTAACATAAATACACGCTGGGCAAGATCCACTCTGGTATAACAAACTTCTCATCCACTCAGAGCTTTTATGTCTGGAATATTTCTCCCATTTGTTTTTCCTTATACAGTTCACATTACTCATGTTTGGGTATCTGCTGATACAGAGTCTCGCTTTAGCTGTCAACCTTGATCATATTACGCCGCTACCTCCTGTAATCGCACTTATCTGTCATTATTTTTGTTATTAACTCACTCCTCTAAACATAGACCAAAATGGAGGGGGGATTATGGATTATGGAGTTAGATCAGTGCATCGATTGGCATACCCCCAATAGCTCATGTCACCACATATTAAAATCAGGAAGTCTGTTTAATTAAAACTGATTCCAACTCTTGTTTTTGTTCTCAGCAGTTCAATTACAACTTCATAAATGGAGTGAAGAACAAACACATTGGAAATAATTTTGAGGGTAACAGTGAAATCATTGGAATAAATTGAACAGGTGAAGGGTCCACAAGCTATAATTGATCACTTCATGGTTTCCATTAGAGGCAGAACAATTCATCAGTTGGTTGTTTAATAAGGCTGATTGTTGGCATTTTGAAATAATTGGCTTTGTGTCAGCATGGGCGCTCATAAGGCCAATCATCTTCATCTTTTCTAAATGATAACAAATTTTTCCCACCCTCTATAACACTAAATGAAATCTAAAATAGTAACTGGCTAGTGTGAAATACAAGTTCTATCATGTAAAGAAGTTTACTGTTTCTTTTAACATGAATACCAGTAATATTCTCAAATCTATATCGTGTTTTTCTAATTCATCAATTATTTCTTATTGCATCACAATCATGCTTCTGGCTTGGATAACCTTTTATTAGGTTGTAATAAACTCCGGTTTTGTGTTTGCGTGTGGACATAGATAACCAGAGTTTTAAATTTCCAAACGTCATTGTACGCGACAACTAATAGATGAACATCATAAACTATGCGCTCTTGTTTATGTCAGGCAATGGATGGCACAGATATCTACAGAATATATATTTTTGTGAGGAGCAACAGAGAAGGAGTGCTTTGCAGTCAGTTATTCTACACCAAATAACCCTTCCTCCACGTTTGTTGTGTCTTGTCGACTTTATACTCCGAAACAATGATTAAAAGCAATTCCTCCTCTTTGTTGATACAAACGAACCAACTACACTGTACTGTGTTTCATGTTTGGGGAAGTGACGACGAGAAAGGGAAGCTTACTCTGATTGGATAGAATGGGTCTAGCTTTTTGGCAAATACTACCAACTCCAGGTCTGACATGTTTATAACCATGGTCAATAGCACATTCATGAGGTTTTGTGTGGATGGGATTTTATTTGAAAATGATGATGTGTCTATATGACTTTTTCTTTTTAAATGGAAGGGGTTGGATATTTGTTCATAAAAATACCCTGTTACGTGTGTACAAGGCCATAATCAGCATCACACATGGGGAAAAAAACATCCTGGTCAATCGCTAGTTTCCGTTTGTATTTATATTTCCGTTACACTTTTACCCAATAAAGACTGTCCCTGTTTGGTTCAGTGTTCCCTCCTGGTGTGTATTTACGGACCCTCCAGTCATCTCGTTTAGCAACACAGAGTTTTAGCCACTTTCCCCCTCAGTGTTTTCATAGATGTGCCAGCCTCCTCTTATCAGCCCTGAGCTCTTCCTCTGTTTCCTCTGCATGTCTCTGTTTGCTGTGTGGTCCCTGAGCTCCTGTCCAAGAAAACACAGCAAAAGTCGCAGCCTTCAGGTCGTTTTCTGTCAGCTTTCATGCTTCTATTTCTGTTGTGAAATGTGTTTTACAGCCGAACCATGTGTGAATCTGCTGAAAGAATGGTAATTACATGCCATCCCAGAACATGGAGACTTGTTGTTTCAGCTGCCTGAAAAATGTTCCTGATAAATGTGACGTGTAGTGTCACCTCAGCACGCTCTGTATGGGAGCGTTTATTTGTTTCCTGTAGGGCAACACCACAGCCTTGTGCTGAATATATTACATTACTCATGCTGTACATATTCAAGTTTATGTCATGGATTAAATGTAAGGCACATGCAACTATTTGCATATTTGAAAGCATCAGACCTTCAAATTTTTCGTTTTAGTTTTACTATCCATGAAAACCTCATTTTACACCAAATTATTTTAGTTTATCTTATTATTGTTGTAATTTTGTGTGCTCAGGTTCCTACATGATTCATTTAAATGAGCTCTTTGAAGGAGATCTCATCATAATCCTCAAGCTGTTAAAATACGGGAAATATTCTAGAAGTGTTTTCACAGCCCAATATTTAGAAATCAAAAAGAGAGGGAGTCTGTTTGATCAACAGCCAATAAACAGAACCAAAAGATAAAAACCACAGTTACTGAACTCTCATCGCTTAGATGAGAGTTAATAGACTTGTCGGGCATCTTGTTTTGATCATTAGAGCAAAAAGCTTTGCAAGGATTGAGGATGTGTCTTATAGGTGTGTTTGCAGGGGCGTGTCAGGACTTAATTTAAACTAAGGTGGCCCACCTGAGGAACTGGGGTGGTCTAGAGTTTATGTGCATTGTTTTAACATCAAGCAGGACAGTTCATGTGTTTCTTTCTTTTACTTTGAAATAAAGCACTCCAGTGGCACAGATAGGTAAACCCTCTGAACCTTTAAAAGAAGATGTTTGCCCAAAGGCCCTGCTGCCTCATCCTGGATACTTGCTCTCATAATAAGTCCCATCTTTGACAGGGTGCAAGGCTAGTTATGGCTTAGATTTTTGGGAGGCACCAGGAACTGTATAACAACTGGACTCAGCACTGGCGATGTCACAAATTTGATTGGGTTTTTGAGGCCTATTGACTGTTGTTGCCATATTGGTAAGCAGAGGGGGGCAGGACATTAATCTCCATCTCTATCAGCTGATCCCTACTGTGCAGCCTGTAACTCCATTTATGCCATCAGAGCCATTTGCTGGTGCCCCTCATGGGAAATATTTTGGCTTCACTTTCGCACTGTTGGAAGAAATTCAGACGTGTCATCCATCTAAATACAGTGTTCACAGCATGTCTGATCAGGTATTTGTACCAAGTAAGCTCTTGCTAGTAAGCTGTAATCTCTTTTGTTTCCTTTACACTACTGCAAAAACAGTTTTTAGTCGTGTTGACATCTGAATAAGGAACAAAGAATTACAGCCTGGTCATGGTAATGGCTATAGATTCTCCATTTAGGTTTAGTTTCCCTGCCTGATGGAGTCAACTCTCTGTGCAGAACCGCATGTGTCCTGTGAGTACAGCTCATTAATCATAAATAAAATGAACTGTGCGGCAGATCAAGTCACCAGAGATGGAGATAAGAGCAGCTCTCTGTGAGAGAGTGGCTGCTTTGATGAAGCTCTGAGAGTTTGTCAGTATGAGCGTCAGCGCAGAGAACAAAAACGCCTTTGTGACAGTTTGTACTATCAGTTTTCCCCAATTTGTGCAACTTTACACGCATCATTAGGTACGATCCAGGACGACTCTATCATTAATAAGGCCTCCCAACAGAGCGTCAATTGGATATTCTAAAAAGTGTGAATTTTTCAAATTCTACTTTGCCTGAAACATTCGTGTATTGCATGTAATTAGAAGTTTAGATGCATGAATTATGTCAGGGTAATTTCATGCACTTCGACTAGAAGACAATCAATCATGCAGCACAACAAGTCGAACTAAACAATTAAAAGTTTGGGAGGTAAGAACACAGTTGTGTTTCTGTTGGTTTTCTCCTCCTCTGTCTTTTCCACTGACATGCTGTGGCTGCTTTCCCCTCATTTACCTCATTTAGATGTTATTAGCTTGTTTTTCTCCTCTTGGATCTCCTCAGCTCTGACGCCACAGTCAATGTGAATGTGTGAGATAATGACAGGTATTATACATCCTCACCAAAGATATGATATGCACTTAACAAAATGGGTTAGTGAGGAGTTGTTGAGTCAGTGGACTTTATCCATTTATTCTCAGAAAGATAGAGTAGGAGTTTGTAATTGCATTGTTGGTTAAAGGGATATTATGGCGTAAGTTTAAGTTATGGTCAATAATGCCCAGAACAGCACCTAACTTCATCAACAGTACGTATAGGGTCCCAGCCATAGTACTAGCAATCAAACATCTTTTTAGCTTTGCCTGGTTTCTTTAGCAAAGAGACCAAACACAACTCACCCACTCTCTTCCAGCAGCTGCTTGTTTAAGGGGGGAGCCCTAACAAGTCGATCACCGAGTGCAGCAGGAAATTTGTGATTATTACTTCATGGAAATGCAATCAGACTGAGATGTTAAGGTAGAAGAACTACCGTGTCTGCAGTGCACATACAAGATACACAAGAACTCTGATTGCAGACACGGTAGTTTTTCTGCACTAGCGTCTCAGTCTGATTGCATTTCCATGACGTAATAATCATAAATTTTCTGCTGTACTCGGTAATCGACTTGTTAGGGCTCCCCCCTTAAACAAGTGGCTGCTGGAGAAGAGTTGGTGAGTTGTGTTTGGTCTCTTTGCTAAAGAAATCAAGCAAAGCTAAAAAGATGTTTGATGGCTAGTACTATGGCTGGGACCCTATATGTACTGTCGATGAAGTTAGGTGCTGTTCTGAGCATTATTTGTGGCTATAGAGTGGCTTTTATGGTTGAGGTTCGCGCGTGGAGACATAGACCATTGTGTATTGCTATGTGCGGTCATTACTAAAGTTGGTATAACTAAAGAAGCAAGCAGTCGGCACCATTCATCTCTTGAGGGGGTGTCTAACTCGGTGTTACATTGTGTTTGACCATAACTTAAGTTTGTGCTGGAATATCCCTTTAAAAGCTGATGTGAATATACAGAGAGCATATATCCTTTTCATATATTACAGATTGAACCCTTGTTTGGATCTTGTCTGTCAGCTATATTTTTTTCCTTAGGGACTGTTTGTTCTATTTCATATTTTTTCCTCTTATACTCTTTTCTCTCTTACATATTTTTTCATCTGTTTTCTCAATATTAAAATGGACCCCGGTGCTGTAGTGTCGGCAGACCTGCAGGCTGAATTCTGATTAAGTCTAGTGTAAAACAAAAGCAGGGTCATTTAGGAAGCTGTGTTGTAGAGAACAAAACACTATCAAGGATATTGAATCTGTGCTCATCCCTGACGCCGTCGCCATAAAATTCCATCAATAAAGAGTCGCAAAATGCTCAAGAGCAAGAGCCCTCGTGGATGTAAGTATTCGATAAAGAAGCAGGTGGCTATCAATGTTGTGCAAAGACTTTGAAAAGGTCAGCTGCCATATCCTCCGAATAGTCTGTACTATTTGAAATACTTGTTTTCATACTACTTTCCTTATTGAAGACTCTCGGATTGGCCTCCCAGTTTTTGAGAAATGATCATGTTGTTTCCAGGATGTGACTCAAGGAAATATCCCAGCTTTGTGAGACCTTTGTTTTCTTTCTGACGATCAGTAAAGCTGTATTTATCAAGATATTATAATTTTTTTTCTGGCAGTGTGTTGAATACTCAATACTCCCCCACATGAAGCAGTAAAAGTCTACAGAAATACAGAAAAATGCATCAGACTTAACAACCATTCTTTTTAAATGGATGAACCTGTGCTCCAGAGCATTCACACAAGGCAAGGCAAGGTAGGGCAAAGAAAGAGTAAAAGAGATGAAGTGAGAGACAAGGAAAACAAAAGGTGGTACAGCAGCTGATAGGAGCCTCAAACAAAGTTTGGAACAAACGGCAGACAACATTTTAAAGCAAAACAAGTGAATTATGGACAAACTTTGAAAAGTTTTCAGCCCAAACAAAAGAGTTACGAATGAGGTATGAGGTAGATTCCACGCTTAACTGCACAACACTTCAGAAAAACTCAGACATTGAGCAGAGACTGAACGACCTGGAGGAGAGAAAGAGAGTCAAACAAAGCCGTAAAGCACCTGGTACGCAAGACAAGGATGCTGAATGAGGGATGAACTGGAATATTTGGAGAGGAATGATGGATTCACTAAATCCTCAAGGGACTCAAAGAGATGACATTAAAAAACATTTAAAACAGAGAAACTGTGCATCCATCACATCCACCATCTTTCGCTAAGTAACATACGAGTCAGCTGATTAGACTCTGTCGCTGTGGAAGTGTTAAGGCTCATTTATGCTCAACATGACATCAGATCCGGATACGGATAGAGCTCTCCGTCCGTGCTTCACCTTCTTTTTGTCCGTATTTCTGTACTAATCCTTAAAGTTTACGGATACAGACCAGACAGAGCAGTACCACCGGAAACCGTGGGGGCAGTGTTTCTGCTGTCACTACCAGCTACGCATTTCTAGAAACAAAAAAGATAGTGGCTAGGCTTTTTGAGGAAAGGTTGTGTGAGCAGGAACACAATTACATACATATACACTCACCGGCCACTTTATTAGGTACACCTGTCCAACTGCTCGTTAACACTTAATTTCTAATCAGCCAATCACATGGCGGCAACTTAGTGCATTTAGGCATGTAGACATGGTCAAGACAATCTCCTGCAGTTCAAACCGAGCATCAGTATGGGGAAGAAAGGTGATTTGAGTGACTTTGAACGTGGCATGGTTGTTGGTGCCAGAAGGGCTGGTCTGAGTATTTCAGAAACTGCTGATCTACTGGGATTGTCACGCACAACCATCTCTAGGGTTTACAGAGAATGGTCCGAAAAAGAAAAAATATCCAGTGAGCGGCAGTTCTGTGGGCGGAAATGCCTTGTTGATGCCAGAGGTCAGAGGAGAATGGCCAGACTGGTTCGAGCTGATAGAAAGGCAACAGTGACTCAAATAACCACCCGTTACAACCAAGGTAGGCAGAAGAGCATCTCTGAACGCACAGTACGTCGAACTTTGAGGCAGATGGGCTACAGCAGCAGAAGACCACGCCGGGTGCCACTCCTTTCAGCTAAGAACAGGAAACTGAGGCTACAATTTGCACAAGCTCATCGAAATTGGACAATAGAAGATTGGAAAAACGTTGCCTGGTCTGATGAGTCTCGATTTCTGCTGCGACATTCGGATGGTAGGGTCAGAATTTGGCGTCAACAACATGAAAGCATGGATCCATCCTGCCTTGTATCAACGGTTCAGGCTGGTGGTGGTGGTGTCATGGTGTGGGGAATATTTTCTTGGCACTCTTTGGGCCCCTTGGTACCAATTGAGCATCGTTGCAACGCCACAGCCTACCTGAGTATTGTTGCTGACCATGTCCATCCCTTTATGACCACAATGTACCCAACTTCTGATGGCTACTTTCAGCAGGATAATGCGCCATGTCATAAAGCTGGAATCATCTCAGACTGGTTTCTTGAACATGACAATGAGTTCACTGTACTCAAATGGCCTCCACAGTCACCAGATCTCAATCCAATAGAGCATCTTTGGGATGTGGTGGAACGGGAGATTCGCATCATGGATGTGCAGCCGACAAATCTGCGGCAACTGTGTGATGCCATCATGTCAATATGGACCAAGCTCTCTGAGGAATGCTTCCAGCACCTTGTTGAATCTATGCCACGAAGAATTGAGGCAGTTCTGAAGGCAAAAGGGGGTCCAACCCGTTACTAGCATGGTGTACCTAATAAAGTGGCCGGTGAGTGTATATATAGCTGGTCAGACAAGAAGGAGAAGTGTTGTTGTAAGAAACTTTTGACTCCAGCCTGCCTCCAGCCTTGGTGGATGTAATAGGTAACATTCATGCCAACATAAAGGATGCATGGAAGTATGTGGGCAGTGACGGAACCATTGTTTGACACGTACATTTTCATACGTATGGCGAGCATAAATGAGCCTTTACCCGCCTTGAAAATAGACTGAGGTCCCCTCTGCTCCTTATCACCTTCTTGTTCTGTTGACATTCTGATTTGCAGGACTACTCGTTCACTATACATTATTAGTATATTGCGTACAGTGACTTTGTACCCTATATACACTGTATCAGCATTGTCCTCAAAAGCCTCGTAATTCTTTGGCAAATGGTAAAACAGATGAAAGTGTTATGAAAATATGTAAAAGTCTGTTGACAAAACATCATCACATTTCCTCAAAACTGTTCATTTCTGTCTGTATTTTCTCTTCATCTCAGAGGCTTGAGAGAGCCAACAAAAAAAGTCTTTTGCTCTAAACTGCTGCTTTTTTTCTTTTTCCTTGTGTTCTGCATCCAAACAAACCGTTGTTTTCCCTGAAGATTCCTCATAATCACTCAGCACAAAATAAGCCGTTTGCATGTTTGCGCTTGGTAAAGAGAAGAAAAGAAAAAAAAGCCCTTCAGTACTACTCACTTATCTTTTTGTATTGTGTTGCCTAAATTTGAACAAACAAGGACCAGGACAGAAAAAGCAGAAACACAGGTCCTCTTACAGTAGACTCTAGCTGATTAAGTCCTTGTCTGCCAAAGTCCCCGTTAACTGGAGGCACATGTGTGCTGCCATAATGAGATGGATTTGGACAGATTAGGCTCTGAGTGCTGATGGAGAGAAAGGCTGCCAACTTGTCACCCTTCACCAGCAGGAAGAAATCCCACCCTGTAGCAGCACATCCTGCCTGCCTGTACTGTCCGTCAGTTCTGTGGTCCAGTTCTGTGGTCCAGTTCTCCGGCAGTGTCCAGCTTAGAGATTCTGTAGCTAGTTTGGATTTTCTGCTGCCTTTCCCCAAATAAACACTGTTTGATTCACAGTTATTCATAGTAATCAATGGAAATCACAGACAAATCTTGAGGAGATAATGACTGTTACTATTCTTGCATGTTAAGCTATGACTCGTCTTCCTTCCTCACTCTCTTTCTCTACTTCCCGTGTGATCCTGACCCCTACTGTGAGCCCAGATGCCCCACACTGCAGGATAGTACAGTTTCTTGCTTTCTGTTTTAGTGTTTTGCCAAACACTCTTGCTTTCCTGGCAATCATGGTCAAACTCTGACCCTGTCTTGAGGTGAGATACTTTGTTTTTGAGCTGCCATGCAACCCCCTCAATACAACAATAGTTTGGAAAGCCTGAAATATCACAGAAAAGCCCTTCTTTATTCTGAATTTCATTCCTACAGCTTCACTTTTTGCTTTTAGGCAGCTCGAAGATTTGCATTTTTCCAAGTCTTGTGAATCCTCTCAGCGAGACTCAGTCCCTCGACAAATAAACAACAGATGCTCAAATGTCTTCTTTGACTCATACTTAATCCTCAGTATCTTGTGCCATTTTCGTACACTTCAACTGTGTTTGGAGTGTGCTCTGTGTGTGCACGGTTGATTTTATTTCAAAACAAAGTGTGATGTAATAAGTCACTGATCCCATGTAGCTCAGTAGGATGAACAGAAACTGTTGCACTGCTTTGTTGAGAGTCTCAGGAATCTTAAAATCTGCTCATGTCTTCAGTCAGTAAACAGAAGGGAGGAACACTCACTACCTAACAGTTCTCATCTCCCAGATATGGCACCACACAGAAGAACAGCTTTAGATAGCACAAGGCAAGCTACATTGGTCCTTCCTTGGATCCACCCCTGTCTAGGGTGACCATATTTTGACTTCCCATAAAGAGGACACCACTACACGGGGGGCAGAGTCAAGGAGTCGCACGAAATTAATTTTAAGCGTTTTTTGGGTTGGATTGAGTGTCTTTTATGAGCTTCTAACTCAGTAAGTCTAAGTGACACAAAATCAAACTTATATACAAAACCGCGGACATTTGAAGGATTTTATAAACTTCCCGGACAAAGCCAGGCAACCCCCAAAAAAGAGAACATGTCAGAGTAAAAGAGGACATATGGTCACCCTACCCCTGTCGCCATTCCAGCTCATTGTGCACTTCACAGCACAAAAGGCCTACCTTCTTAGTTTTGCTTTTTACTCAGTTTTGTATCATGCACTTTAGCATTTATCTCTTTCTAGTTTCAATGTCAGGATTATCTTTTATTGAGTTATTTTGGTGCTCTTATTTTAGTATCTTTTACTTTGTTTTTGTTGTCGTTTTTTGTTTTTTCATTTTTATTTATCATTTCTTAAATTTCATTTTATTTTAATTTGTCTTTAGATTTTAACCCAGCCTCCAGTGTTTCCTCATCTTGAATTTTAAGATAGCGTTTCCTCACTGCGCATGTTCCTGTTTTTACTCAATCAAACTATTTTTAAGTTAATGCATTTTAAACTCGCTCCTGTTGTGCTTGGATTGTGGGGTGGGAGTGGAGACACAGGGATGGGGTTGGGGTAGAGTCAGGTATTCTTTCTTTCTTTTTCTTCTTATGTGTAAAATATTGCCTTGTATGGAAAGTGCTATAAAAATAAAGATTCATGATTGATTGAAAAAGGCAGTATCTTAAGTTTAACATTTTGGATACAGGATCAATTAGACAGCCATGTTTGCCCCCCTTTTTTTCTTTTTTTTTTAAACAGCTTTATCAAAATCATAATACATACCTCGGTCACAGCACACAAGCCCAAGGAGACTCCAGCCTACTGTGACAATACTAAACTGGTTATAATGATTATCCATAGAACTACAGAGGAGCGTCAGGCATCATACAAAAGTTTTTAAATCTTGCAATCACAACAGTCTGTCATGACCGGGTCACCTCAGCATAGGGTTCTCTATGTTGTAAGTCTGTCTCATGGTTTGTCAACTCCATTTAAAGTTTCTAGAGAGATGAAGTGAACGCAGCTCTGAGTTGATTTGCATATGAAGTAGGAAAGTGAAGAGGTCTTGAGATTAATTGCACGGGTTGATGTTTACAGCTCTAAAAGGTACTCATGCGTCTGATTTCTGAAACATCTGTGAGTGCTTGATTATTAGCAACGGCAACAAATTCTTGAGCGGATCATCGTTTAATCAGGTATGATGATCTGCTGGGATGGCTGCAGACAGTGCTGAGAATATTGGTAACAGTGGAGCTCATCCTGCTTGAATAAGCCTACAAATCATGTATTTGAATTTAATCTGGGTTGTAGTCTCAATATTAAGGAAGTGTATCGCATTCACTTACAAAATAAAAGAAAATTGTTTTTTTTTTTAATCTTTTTTTGTTTTGTTTTTTTCTGTTTTTTTAGACTCATTTTGTTGTTGTTTTTTGTATTAATATTTCTTCCCCCTCTTTCTGTTTTTTTTTTTTTTTTTCGGACAAATTTTTATTCTGTTTTTGGTAAAAAAATTTTCATCTTCCTGTTTTTCAGACTGTTCTCTTTTTCCTGACTAAGCGAGGTACTTTAAAATCCTGCGAGAATCTTATACAATTAGATAACCTCAGCAGCTGCTCCAAATCAGCGGATTCTCCAGCTCCTGGATAACTTAAACTACAGGATCAATGAGAGTAAAGCATGTTATTAGTTAAACATACGACAATTCTATCAGACTTAAAGAAAAGAGTATCTCCCAGTGTCTCAAACCCAAAAGAAAGTCAAACTTGATTAAACCAAAAAAGTGGGCCATGTTTGCTTCCAATAAATCGAGCAGAGGGGAATGAAAGTTTCTGTTTTTAAATGATCGTAATCCCAGGGAATAGGAAAAACAAAAACAACAACAAAAAACAAAACAAAACAAAAACAAATGGTCTGAAAAACAGAGCTTTTTTTTTTTTGTGAATGCAATACGCTTCCATACAATATCATGTAGACATATCAGTGCTTAAAGAGTTTGTTGGATACAAACTCCTGTTGAACTGGTGAGTTTTTGCCTCCATTTGATCCCTCCTCACTATGACCATGTTAAAATGCAGACTTCATTTCTGTACCACTCTCACCATCGAACACTATAAAAAAATTAAATGAACCTACAGCTCACTATGAGTTCAAAATCTGGGTTTGATTAATCCAGTCTGCTGCTTTATGCACTGACTTTAAAGGCTGTTTAGAGCTTTATTCGCCTCCAAACTGCGACTAAAAGTATCCTTTTGTAAGTAGTAATTGCAAGGAGGAGGATTAGCAGCATATTGATGACATGTTTGACAAACAATATGGCAGTCACACATGGCAGTCATTGTGAGTTATTGTTATTCATGAATGCAGCGGCACGTCTCTGAACACTCTTAGAATGATGAGACTCCACAAGAGGAAAAGCAACACTGTAGCAGAACAGACTCTGAACGTGGCAAAATGCATTTGAGGATTTGTAATTTTCACAAGCAATAGTGGCAGCAGGAGGAAACCAAATGACTTTTGTTTCATTTACTGTGCATTGAAATAGTAAAAGACCATCTGTGTCCCTTCGTCTTTCTGTCTGCACAGGCGTCGAAGGAGCTGAAACAGTACGACAACAAGATCATCGAGTGTACCTTCGCCAATAACACCTGGGTGTTCATGAGGCAGAGGGTGGACAAGAGCTTCCCCAACTCCTACGACACAGCGATGGGTGAGCCTCCATCCCTCTCAATCTAGGAATTACTCATAGACAGCACACTTTAGCTGCAAAATCCAGGCTTGCTCTGAAAGGACACATCAGTATACAGGTGAAGTGTTTGACTCTTTACTGCTTTTGTATCAACTGAGGGATAAATGTCTGTGTATGAAAAAAAGGGTCATCTGCAATTACAAATCCTAAGACAGTGTTTCCTCTAGCTTTTTCACTTTGGCAAGGGGAGGTGGGGGTATGACGTATGACTTATGTCTACTTTAAACAGGGTGGCATTAGATGAGCGCCGTTTTCGGGGCTGGGAGAGATGTTTCAGCTAGCATCCACAAGAGACTGTGCAGCGTCCGCATCACTAAGTACCGTCATTTTGAAGAATGCAGATACTTTCAATTGAGGTGCTGAACGTTCAGGGACAGTTCAATGCTCCATGACTGTTTTTTTATTGTTGTGTTGGCGGCAAACACAATGGAGCCACAACCCTGGGTTGTCAAAACCATCCTACTCAAAACTAGCAGGGTATGAGCGGCATGCTTAATCGACCAGAATACCAGAATCAGTGGTGCTGAAATGTCGTGCCTCTGAACTACGCGGCACAGCATTTCAGCAAACTGAGAAATACATTTTCCTTGAAAGTAATGAAACGATGGTAGCTTTGGAGTCTGAAATTAGGCAAATCATATTATACAGGCCGTTTTGATAAAAATGAAAACATAACATATATATTAATCTACAACTTTAATTTCTGGGTTGTGATCTCGTTTGCAGGTCAGGGGTATCCGTTGGCAGGGAGGGGCGCCCTGCCAAATACATTGTAGGGGTAACACCATAGACTGTATATAGAATGGACAGAGTCTGCCTCCTCACTGGGTGAAGCCACTCCGAGAACAGCACCCTCTGATGATGGGCTGTAGTATAGGTCATAAATCCCGTCTCCGCCAGCAAAGCTTATAGGGCAGTGGACAAACTTTAGAAATTAATTACACAGAATATACATTTTTCTCCCCCCGGGTTGTGATGTTGACATGTAGTTATTGTAAGACTGGTTTGTGCTCAAGTCCTCTTTTTTCTGTGCTGCTCTGTTTTTAAAAGTTATTAGGGGGTTCATGTTTTCTATGATTGACACCTGATACAGCCTATGGGCGTTCAGGGATTGCGTAGCTCTCCTGGGGGATACGCTGTTTGAGCCGAGCGTCATCACAGCGACTCTCAGCGACTGCGCGGCCGAATGCGCGCATCGCTACTGCGCAGCTCTGGTTTCAGGAAATGAAGAAAAATCCTGGAAATACCGAGAGCTATTTGGCTTCAAATCCGTATACAGGCGGTAGGCGGAACCAAGTTGTCCATAGTATATACAGTCTATGGGTAACACTGGAAGATACTTTTCACCTGACTCTGCAGGTCCCTTCTTCAAGAGCTTTTAAACATCTTGCACTCCCTTATTTTGGATTTCAACTGCATCCTAAAACGTGGTCTCCAGCCAAAGCAGGCAGCTGTTTGTCCAGAAAAGCTCTGCAAATTAGCATGACATGACTAGGAGTTTCTATCGCAAGATGGTCCAGAGCTGGTGACACTAATTTCCAAGTTGGGAGCCAAAAGAAGACGGTATAACCAGAGCTGTAACAAGATCATCACTTTCACAAGACCTGGTCTCAGGACACAACAGGCAGCTGTTTTTAGGGGAACACAGATAAACTTTGTGTTCAAATCCTCGAAACTTATCTGGGAGTTCAGTCAAGAAAGGATTAAAGACCTTAAGTACTCAGGTGGTTCAGCACCAGACTCTGAATGAATGTTTATGTCTTAACAGTAATTTCATCATACCCACTTTTTAAGGTAGGATTATGTTTGTTCTCAAGAGGTCCCTGGTGGCAAAAAAAATCTCTCTGTCTGCTCTAAAAATATCACAAAGGTTGTAAAAGCAGCGAGGGTGCCAAAGCTGAGCAGCAGTGAAATCCTGTTTTGCTGGAGTGGTGCTGTGTTCAAATGAGAGCTTATGTGAAGAGTTTTTCAAGCACACTTTTTAAGTTTTTAATTTCTCCTCCCTTCTGAAGCTGCTGTCTGGGTATTGATGCGGCACTTAAAGTTTTTTAATCTTTGAAAAGTCATGGTTTTCAGGTTTTGTGGTTGCTTCGCCACATTTAATCTTAAACCAGGAGATAATGGTCTTAGTTTCACAGTCCAATGGAAGAAAATGATGTTTCTTACCACCTTATGTAGTGTGGAGAAAAGAGAGAAAATAAGTCCACCATGGTAATAAACCCAACACTTCTCTAAACGCTGATTTTATTGTGCTTTACAGGAAAAACATCAAAATAAAAATTGAAGCAATAAGAAGGAGTAAAAGCGGGAGGAAATAACATTTTAAGAGTCGTTTTAACGGATAGAGGAAGATCGAGGAGATGCTCCTGAATTATTGAGCTTGAGATCCTCAGGCTCGACACTGAAGCACCTTTTATCTGAAATCTAGACAGATAGTAGAGTGTGTCTCCTCAGGCTCAAAACAACAATGCTTTATGTTTGAAACAGCTTCATGCCTATCCTCATGCTGTTAGACATGTTGTCATGCATGTTAGGAGTTACATCCCAGAAGATACAGTGTATATGAAGTGTGTTTACATGCTCTTCGCTATCCTGCCACGACTGTTTTATAATGTACTCATGTTCTTTATTCAGCAACATTTACTTAATCAATCCTTGAGGGGAAATATAATCACATAAGAGTCTGAAGCTGTTTTTAATTATGATTATTCAAAGACTACAGGCTGCTCTGAATTTCTTATTCAAAAAGTCACACAAGAACGAAGCAAGATGGACACAAGAATTCACTCAAATCCTGACAGGGACATTTTCATGCTGACTGTTAAAGTGTTATCAGTGGTCTTTAAATTATGATTGTTAAGTTTTTAGCCAAATCATGTCATTTTTGGGGGCTTTTCTTCTGCAGAGCTCCAGTAGCTCATTTGCAATTCACCTCTGAGTTGTGGGCAGAGACAGCGCTGCTCTGCACACTCTTTGTCACGCTAGCTTGCAGCCAAACATTTCTTGTGCAGCAGAACTGGGAGGTAATGTAGGGGCTATTCAGCCCTCGGACACCAATGTCTTTGGCAGCATGATTAAAGTTAATGTCATAATTAGCTTTCTTACGAACTTTGCAATCCACTAACACACACACTTGTTCAGCGATCATCCCCTACACTTGTCCGAGTCTAGCCTGCATAGTGAGGCTTCGTGGGCGGAGCTTAAAATGGTGACGTAGGAAATCTCACTGTATCTGAGCCTGTCTTTTGGGTCTGCCAGAGATTCACAGTAATTTGGATGCAGAAATACTGCAAAGAATCTGGTCAGCCAATGAGATGTTAAGTTCTTGCCCAACTTTTCCACAGCTTAAAACCATTTCACAACAAAGTTTTTTACGCATGATGTTCAGGGCAGGCTGATCATTTGAACTCGACTGTCTGTCATCATGTCTCTAGTAACTTCCTTCTCCCTCTGTGTGGGTGTGTGTGGGTGTTTTTGGTGTTTTTCTCCCCAGCTGTGTGTCAAAGCATCCGGGAACCCGTCACAAAGGAAATCCTCCTAGAGTACGTGGACCGCTGCACTCAGGCAGTCCAAGCCCAGAACCGGAAACGACCGTCAGACCCGGACTCCGAGTTAATGCCCCCTCCCCCTCCAAAGAGACCCAACAGGTCCATCCCGTAGCCCACAGCTGGGCTTCCTGGACTGCGTCACAGTCATAGTGTACAGTTACACCACCAGCCACATCAGCATCCCTGTAACAGAAAACAGACATATCAAGGCTTTCTCCCCTCAGCTCATGTTCATCATCCACCTGATCATTTCGGGACTCCAAAGACCTCTCATCGACGGCATCATGTCACCAATTGACCTTGTAGACTTGTTTGTAGCTTTAAATGCTGGTGTTCTTATGAAAATTAAAAACATGATGCTTAGTTTGTACTTTTGTTTTCCTATTTATCTTTTTTAAAGTCCGAGCTAATTGGTAACTATGGACAGGGATGTGTTACGGCTGTGAATAACACCTGGCAATGACGACCTTGTTTCTGTTTTGTCAATTAGTTCCTTGTTTGTACTGAAGAGTAAACATCTTGAAGGCTCAGTCTGTTGTCTGAATGCATCTAAATCAGGAAACAACACTTAGTAATAGTTCACAGTAGAATAGATCTAATTTAGACAAACACAAAGCTGAATGGGTTTTGTTTAAGAGATCAACATTCAACCTTTAAAAGCTTAGTCAGTTGTTTTCACGCCGTGAGTCAGCCATAGATAAAAATAAAACTTAAGCTTTGTCTTTCAAAAGACTTAGTCCAAAAGAAGCCCATCTCTGTGGACTTTTGTTTTAAAGGCCACGCGTGTGGGCAGGAGATGACAACATGATTACACAGCCTCAACAAACTCACTACAAAAGAAGACAAACTGTGAGATCAGGCTGCAGATGGGTGCCAAACCCACATAAAGCTGCAAAAAGTTTTTTCACTGAAGTTTCTGAACTCTATATTCAGCAAATATGCAGATTCAAAATAGCATCTATTTTAGCCACACTGGACACGTTTACATGGACCGTTCTCCTTCACTTTGATTGAAATCATTCTTATCCAAGGTAGTGGTTTAGATGTTTACACACACCTTCAGATTTAATCAGAACAGCTGTGGGACATGCACAAAAGAGATGCTATCCCTGCCTTCTGCTCCTCTCCTCTTCAAGTGCAAGCACAAATAGATTTTTCCATCTGATCACCTCCCTTTGCTGAAGGAGGATATCTACAAAACCCAGTTCCATTGGATTTGGGAAATTGTGATAAATGTAAATAAAAACAGAATACAATGATTTGCAAATCCTTTTCAACCTACATTCAATTTAATACACTACAAAGACAAGATATTTCATGTTCAAACTCAAACTTTATTTTTTTTTGCTAATAATAATTAACTCAGAATTTCATGGCTACAACACGTGCTAAAGTAGTTGGGACAGGGGCATGTTTACCACTGTGTTACATCACCTTTCCCTTTAACAACACTCTATAAACGTTTGAGAACTGAGGAGACTAATTGTTGAAGCTTTGAAGGTCGAATTCTTTCCCATTCTTGCTTGATGTACAGCTTCAGTTGGCTTGGCGCTGAAATAAGCAGGAACGTCCATGAAAAAGACGTTGCTTGGATGGCAGCATATGTTGCTCCAAAACCTGTGTGTACCTTTCAGCATTAATATTGCCTTCACAGATGTGCAAGTTACCCATGTCTTAGGCACTAATGCACCCCCATACCATCACAGATGCTGGCTTTTGAACTTTGCGTCGATAACAGTCCGGATGGTTCTTTTCCTATTTGGCTTGAAGGACACAACATCCACTATTTCCAAAAACAATGTGGACTCGTCAGACCACAGAACACTTTTCCACTTTGCATCAGTCCATCTTAGATGAGCTCGGGCCCAGAGAAGCCGGCGGCGTTTCTGGATGTTGTTGATAAATGGCTTTGGCTTTGCATAGTAGAGTTTTAACTTGCACTTACAGATGTAGCGACGAACTGTATTTACTGACAGTGGTTTTCTGAAGTGTTCCTGAGCCCATGTGGTGATCTCCTTTACACATTGATGTCAGTTTTTGATACAGTGCCACCTGAGGAATCAAAGGTCACAGGTATTCAATGTTGGTTTCCTGCCGTGCCGCTTACGTGCAGTGATTTCTCCAGATTCTCTGAACCTTTTGATGATATTATGGACCGTAGATGTTAAAATCCTTAAATTCCTTGCAATTGTACTTTGAGAAACGTTGTTCTTAAACTGTTTGACTATTTGCTCATGCAGTTCTTCACAAAGTGGTGAAACCTCGCCTCATCCTTGCTCTTAAATGAGTGAGAATTTTTGGGGAAGCTGCTTTTATACCCAATCATGGCACCCACCTGTTCCCAACTAGCCTGCTCACCTGTGGGATGTTCCAAATAGATGTTTGATGAGCATTCAAATTTCAACTTCTTTGTCATATATTACAGCCATGAAATTCTGAGTTAATTATTATTTCCAAAAAAAAATAAAGTTTATGAGATTGAACATTAAATATCTTGTCTTTGTAGTGTATTTAATTGAATACGGATTGAAAAGGATTTGAAAATCATTGTATTCTGTTTTTATTTATGTTTATCACAATTTCCCAACTTCAATGGAATTGGGTTTTGTACCATCCATTCAACGACGTAGTTGCTGTTCTTTTGCTTCTTGTATTTGAGCAAAAGCTCTACCCTAACTGAATGAAAAAGGGCAAAAAGATCCCAAGGAGAGCACTGCATGATTGTTTACAGCTGCCAATTTACAGTAAATATTAAACTCTTAATGCCCATCCTGAACAGCCGGTTCACAATGGCTCCGCACCTTGCTGTTAAAAGTCACAGGGGTGTCATGGTGATGTGAAGTTTTACACTACTGAGGTAGCAACATAAATAGTACAGGCCTCAATGTGGCCCTAAGCAAATTTGATTTTGGGGCCCTCTATTTCTGCCAATAATGTTTATTGTTGATTATTCACGCACCTTCACAATTCTCTTTAACATTCCACGACATGCAAACACACCTTTATCTTGGCGTTTTTTTCTCTTCCCCTTTCTTCTCTCTGCTCCTGAAGGGTATGTCCTTTTTTGCGACATTGTTTTGCCCCACAACTACCTGCACTTTGGATGCTCAGTGCACATTGCACAGCAGGAAGCACATATAACAGTAGCGGAGCTTTGACATATCGGCAGTAAGAATCAAAGGGTTACATCAGCAGCATTAAAATGTTCTTATTTTATTTTATTTTTACAATAATATACAGAAAGCATCACTTATACATGCAAAAAATAAATAATTTTATTATTATTTTTTGATTGCTCTTGGGGGTCCCCTTTTGGCCATGGGGCCCTAAGCAGGCACTTAGTTCGCTGGTCAGGACAGCGAGTAAGTTGATGGTTTGTTACTGGCTGACCAGATAGATGCACAGATTTCAACAGAGCAAAAAGGGGTGCAGACAAAGGATGAGGAAAGTCTCTTCAACCTTAATGGTGTAGAAAGGGCACAACTACTAGTGGAGCACTACTACTTTGTTCACCTTGTAGCGCGTATTTCTTATTCACCAAAACATTCTTTCTCCTCCGGGAAACTCACTTGTTCTCACTCTAGTTCATTAATATTCTGTTTCTTCTGGCATTTAAATTAGAGTCCCATAAAAACTTGGAAAACAAGTCCCATGAGAATGTGCATGACATCCAAGTGTTGTGCCAAAAGCTCTACCTTTGGGAAGAGGAAAAATACTGAAAATCAAGTTCTATAGTGACCAATTTGAGCTTATTTTATATATCAGGCTGCAGAAAATATCTGTACTCTTGTTACAGTTTCATACATGGTGGGCTCTATTTTTGTGCCCAGCAGCGGCATGGGACAGAGAGGCGGACAGAGAGGCAGTGCAGCCAATTTAGTATTTTCGTAGACTGAGGCGCACCAAGATGCGCCAAGCTGGGCATGGCGGCGCAGTAGGGGGACATGTCGACAGAATCAGTTAAAGCAGTGATATTTTTGTGCCCGCCAAGGGTGTAGAACGTGAGCTGAAAGCCAGAGTGCTGCTGGTCTAATGGTATTTTGGTAGACCGTCAGAGCAGTGCGCATACGTCATCAGTACCTCTCATTTAAGTTTCCACAGTTTCACGCACATTTCTGTGCAATAAATAACAACAACCACTATTCAGTGCAACTATCTGAATCAGCACATACATTTAGATCTATATCAATATATTCTGATCTATATCTTATCTGACGAGCGCGTTTGGCACGCATAATGGACACAACCTGACCGAATGAAAACAGCTGAAACCGCATTAAATTGAATATCCAGTAAATAGTCACACATGATGGAGTGAACAAGATATTTAATTTGTCCCCTCGCCCTTTTTCTCTCTTAATAAGTAAAAAGATAAATATCTTTCAAACTAAAAGTTTGAATCTTTTTCCCTCCCACCTCCTCTCCTTTCCCATCCTTGCCTCTCCTCTCTCCTTCACTTGGTCTTCATTTTCTCTCTCTGCAGGAAAAAATAGAAATAAGGAAAGTTCAAGTAAACAAAACATACAAAGAATAAAAACCATGTATGTGATTTAGTGGAAATAAAAGTAAACATGTATTGATGTGTATCTTTTTTCTGTGACAGTTAAAAACCTTTGACCCTCCCACCTCCTCTCAGCTCCTCTCCTTTCCTCTCCTCTCCTTTCTTCCAACTAGATCTTCTCTCTCCTCTCTTTCTACAAGAAAATTGTACAAAAGGAAAGTTGAAGTAAAATATGCAAAAAGAAAGAAAAACAAAAGACTTGAAAAACAAGTGAAACAATGGCAAACAAATATTGTTATGTACCTGTTCCTGTGACAGTTTTAAACCTTTGGCCCTCCCACCTCCTCTCCTTCACCTCCTCCTCTCCTCTGCTTTCCTGTCCTTTCCTCTTCTCCGCTCTCTTCTCTGTCTCTTTCAGTAAAGTTAAATCAAGGAAAGTATAAGTACAAGAAAGAAAAATATGTGAAGCAAACAATGAAGGTTTGCATTAACCAAACCACAATAAAGCAAACAGGTATCAAGTACCAGAGCTGCTTTCAGAGAACCAGGTCCTGGAGCAGCACTGGGTGCCACAGCTGCTCTCCATGGGCACCTCTGTGGAGCAGCGCGTGGGGCCACAGCTGGTCTGGGGGACCGCACCTTCACAGCTGGCCTCGATTCCACACCGTCTTCTGGGGAGAACCCTGCAAGAGCTTGAGACCACAATTTAAAAGAGATACATGGGGTTTTTGATGGGCCTGCTTCAGGAGCCACAGTGGGCACCCTCTTAGGAGGACAGGCTCTAACCACCTCATTGAGGGTCTTGCGGTGTTGCTCCTTCGAGGCCTCATCGGTAGTGTGGGAAGGAAACAGTGTGTGTGACCTTACAGTCCAGCCAGGGGGACTGGCAGGTGTGGAGCTGCTGCTGCTGCTGCTGGAGGTCTGTGCTGGGATCCTTCGGAGGATGAGCCGCTGGCTGCCGGGCCGACCCGGGACCAGGACGAGGGCTGAAGCCCAGGTGAAGCGCTGCTCCATCTGCAGGCAGAACCAAAAACAAACTTTTGAAAACTTCTTCAGGGTCTGAGTTTCTGACTCTTATGTGTCTTTGAAACAGCTAACAGTAACTCTCTAATCATGTAGTTATATTCTTATATTTTCAAGATCAATAATATGTCAAAAAAAAATTTAACTAATCAATAAAAACATGTTTGCGTGTACTCATCAGGTTGCCTTTGACCTTTATTACAAAGTTAAAAACATGTAGCCTATCATGTAAGCTTATTTAAGTACATCTTCATGACCATGCATGATTGATTATCCAACATTTCAAGGGGATTTTGTTGAAATTATTTTCATAATTTAACAATAATAGTTAAACAGTTTGGCAAATATTAACAATTTGTTTTTATTTGCTCAATGGTTCACATCATTTATACTTTTCTTCACACAATGGGGCTATAAAAAAATCCAAAATTCGTACTTTTCCTCAAAAAGGGAAGTCCTGTCCCAGTATCTGGTCTCTGGTCTTTTGTTGGTCCTGTCAAATAAAAATACTTTAATGGACTTTGTTTTAAAAGAAATTCTCACTTGAAATTAGTTCAGCTGTGGCTGCTTTGAAATCTGGGACTGATCAGTGGGTTTGACTGGATTCAAAACAAAACAACCTCTGAATGTTTAGGTAGCAACTAAAAAAATGTTCGTTTTGTACTGAGAAAATATAGATTTTACTATAAATATACCAAAAATAGCGTTCAATTTGTACAAAATTACATTTTGTTGTACTAAACACACTGTGATTGGAAAGTTATGTGATTTTTTGTTTGTTTGTTTGTTTGTTTTATCAAACATGTATAAGAATAAGAAGAACTTTATTAATCCCTGAAGGGAAATTCAATTGTCTGTTGTCTCACATAATACATTTCTATAGGTTATCTACTATTTAGAGAAGCGTTGTAATGTCTGATGGCGGCGGGTACAAAAGATCTTCTGAATCTTTCTGTCCTGCAGTGAAGAGAGAGGAGCCGTCCACCACCATTGGCCGTTTAGTCCATTAAGGTGTTATGAAGTGGGTGATCAATGTTCTTTAGAATAGCCTCCACCTTCCTTGTTTAAATCTCTCCACCACATCCTCCAGTGAGCCCATTTTGAATCCAACCACAGAGCCAGCCTTTTTCTCTAGTTTGTTCAATTGCAAAACACTGAACCCTCAGGACATAACAGCCCATTACAGTGTGTGTGAAAAGCTTAGGCTGTTTGTTTACATTTTTCACCTCTTGGGTTTCAGCAACGCTGTATAATCACACCCAGGAGCACCAATGTTACACAGCTGCAAGACTCAGTGTGAAAGTGCAAAAGTGAAGTGATGGTGAGGGGAAATCTCAAAACTCAAAGAGCTCCAGATGTGGGGTGGTCTTGAATCATTATAAATACTGTGACTGTGAGATAATAAACTTCATCAACAGTACATATAGGGTCCCAGCCATAGTACTCGCCATCAAACATCTTTTCAGCTTTGCCTGATTTCTTTAGCAAAGAGACCAAACACAACTCACCCACTCTCCTCCAGCAGCCGCTTGTTTGTGGGGGAGCCCTGACGAATTGATCACTGAGTGCAGTGGTACATTTATGATTATTACTTGGAAAATACATTCAGACCGAGACGCTAAGGCAGAAGAACTACCATGTCTGCAGAGCACATACAAGATACACAAGAACTGTGATTGCATTTCCATGAAGCAATAATCATAAATACTCTTCATTGAGCTGCGGCACTCCGCTGCACTTGGTGATCAACTCGTCAGGGCTCCCCCACAAACAAGTGGCTGCTGGAGGAGAGTGGGTGAGTTGTGTTTGGTCTCTTTGCCAAAAAAAAAACAGGCAAAGCTAAAAAAGATGTTTGATGGCTGGGACCCTATATGTACTGTTGATGAAGTTAGGTGCTGTTCTGAGCATTATTTGTGGTTATAGAGTGGCTTTTTGGTTGAGGTTTGTGCGTGGAGAGGTAGACCGCTTTGTATTGCATATTTGCATGTGTAATATTAAAGTTAGTGTATCTAAAGAAGCAAGCAGTAGGTTAACATTCATCTCTCGAGGGGGTGTCCAACTCTGTGTTACGTTGTGTTTGACCATGCCTTAAACTTCCGCCAGAATATCCTTTAAAGACTCCAAGTCATGCAACAAACTACAACATATTTCAGTTAAATGGAGCTCCATGTTGTGAAGAGGGTATTTGTGTTGTTGAAATGTGACTTCTTACACTTTTCAGATCAAGTTTTTAGTATTCACTTTTTTCTATGACTGAGGACGTAGATTCGATTCGATTAGATACAGTTTTATTGAAGTATATGTATCAGAAGCACACTCAGCTATTCTTCGTCACACTCAAATTCTTACAGACAGGAAAAATATCTTACCCAAAAAACTCTCTTAAGACTCTCTGAGGATGTTTTGACTGAAATAGCGGGATGTCAGTCAAAGTGTTTGGTCCCGCCCACATGGTCTAAGGAATTGTACCAATAAGTACACTGAGCTTTTTCTTTTACTCGACTTAATCTCAGATATTTTCTTTAGTTCTTAAATTGCTCCTCATCTGTATTATATATGCTATAACAGCTATTTTAAGCCAAATTCCCTTTGGGTTTAAAACATGAGGTAACACACTAAATCAATAATGTAGCAGCATCTACCAACTTACTAGCCAGCCTACAACTGATAACACAAATCTCTTCACAGTCTAAACCGGACTTTCTCTGCAGTCTCCAGACAAACAAATATTTATCTGCAGCTTCTGGCAAAAGTCTAAGGATAAGACATTTACTTCATCATCTTACAGTAAAACAACACATGGCTCTCTGTTACTTTCTCAAGCTGCTGTTATTGCTCGAGTTGAACTGTTGCTCCTGTGCCAGCTCCCAACAGCTGTTTAACACATCTTACAGTTAACCTTTGACCTCCATCTGCAGGGCGAGCAAAAGCAAATAGAAATGTTTCCCATCAAATTTAAATCAGACCCACCATTTGCTCTTTTATTTCAATCCTTCAGGGAAACCTTGTTGCCAGGGAACATTTGATGTGTGTTTTTTTTTCCTCATCATGTTGCCCACGTTGTTGCCTGTTGCTAGGAGTGTTGCCCATCTGCACTGTTAATCACCCACTTTAGTGTTCATAGAAATGATTTAGTCGTCAGCTTTCACATGCAGCACATTAGTAACAGCGAGCAGTGTTTGGTTTAGATTATTTGGTAATCAAGGGGAAATTACTTCTCCTTGGCTTTTATCCGTTTTTTATTAGCTTGAATCTCTTTGTTTACCCGAAATGGACAGTTCTCCAAAACTCTTCAACATTTTGGGAGTTTTTTGTTGCATCTTGACTGAACGAGTGAATCTGAATAGGATTCTTTAAACACCTATGCCCCCATACTGGGCAAAAGATCATTTTTAAGCCAGAATTTAGACTAATTTTAGGATAGGGTTTTAAGCCATATGATGTTGGAATCTAGATCAGAATTCAGGGAATAGATGTGAGTCAGTGGAGTAAAAAAAATCCTCAAGTGTAACAAATCTGGCCAAATGTGTGTGTCTGTTTTGACTTCCTATCTGTTGCTGCCGGAGGCGACTTCTCCTTACAGCACTGATAGATGAGCTGTACTCCCAGGGTTCTCTCCCCCTCTGGCTGCACATGAAAGCTGGCTGCTTCCCATCAAAGCCTCACTCACCTTGTGGTCGAGAGGTTTCTGCTGTGGAGTCATCACAGCTCTCATATAGCAGGTGCAAAATCCATAACAGCAGACACATTTCTACCTGTTTTTATGCTCTTGAATACCATCCTTTTTTATTTCATCCTCCAACCCTCTGACTTAACAACTATTTGCCATTTCTATACTATCTGAAACCTATTTATGCTATACCCCCTCAGCAACATGTCCTCTTTTTGCAGAATTTTCTGCATCACTCACCCTTCGGAAACACTGTGGGAGAGAAGGCTGGAAAAAAACGCACGCCATCACATGAAAAAGGCAGCTCCAAGAACATCAATAATGTGTTTTCTCTGGTGGTGTTTGTGACCTCGGGGCAGAAGGCAAGGGGAGGGAACACTGTGACCATATAGAAAAAGTAATGTAAACACACTCTCCATGTATATGTATGAGCACAGGTGGTCCAGCAAAGATTATGTTCCTCACTCTCTCTCTTGGCTCAGGTGTTTGGATGCAGGAAGCCGTCAAGCTCCAAGGCAATATTAAATCAGCAGAGACGACTTCCAGGTCATTATCGCCTTAATATTATCCACACTTTGAATAATGCATTTATGTGACTGCCGCTGTCTCTGCAATCAAAGGTGCAGACATAAACCCAGACCAGCCTGTGTGCTGATATATACTGTGCTGACATATACCACAAAGCATGATCTTGTCTTGAAACATCATTAATCCGTCTGGAGCATTTTATTTCCCATAATGATTCCACTTCTTCCCTTTTCACATACTTTTGAATTTCCTTTTAAAGCTTAAGTAAAGGCAATTTCACAGCTTATGAAACAGACTGGTGTCTCTTTATGACACATAAAATCAAGCAAAACTACCAGTAAAATGATTGCATTTGTTATATCCTAAGTATCATTAAGCTTCAAAGTGATGCTGGGATGGGAGGTTGGGGGGTTGGCGTCAGCTGAGCAGCTTGAGAAAAAGCCCTTTTCTTTATATACTAGTTATGAATGACACATTAAGCAATTTTTTGTTAGAACACACGACCTAAATGTGTAGGGGACGATATATGCAAAGACTGCTTTATACACAGAGGGCGCTAAAATTCACACACTCCAAAAGTTCCTCACAGTAGCTTTAATTTGAAAATCAATTACACAGGGGTTTAGGATTTCCCTCCGGTTTGCATCCCCTCTGGACAAATCAGTCTTTGTGCATCATGTCCTCTCCTAGTTTTTGTTGCGTCTTAAGACAAAACATCTCCACATGGTCTAGTTTTGTTTGATATGCAATAAAAAGGGATTGTGTTGATTTGTTTTCTCTCAGACTTTCTGGGAGTGTAACACTATTGCAACAGATTTCCATGAGATGTCAGAATTGCTTGAAAGCAGCAATAAAGGCAACAAGACCTCTCGGTGCTGCAAGCATGATTTTAGGTGTTCAGTGTCAAAGGACATTAAATTTTAACATGATTTCTTTGGAAAAGACTCATCTGTATTTCTTTCACTGCTGACTGTACTATCCTCTTTCATTTCTTCTCATGGCTCTACAGAGGCCAACAAAAGCTCATTTCTACGTAGATTATTTTACCACCTTTTTCTCCAACAAGCTCCGAAGTCACGACACTGAAACAAGACTTCATCTGATTGGATTTAATAACAAGCTTTGGTCTAGATAATGAAGTCAGACAGGTCTGACCTGATTACCCTGCTGAAATTAGAAATTTAATTGCATAAATTTTTCAGCTGCTGTAGTCAGGGGAGCATGGCACCACAAATCTAATACCCAGATTCTCCTCCTCATAAGCTCCTCTCAGGCGCGATGCCATTTGGTAACAAATGATACCCATTTGTGGGGAATGGTGATGAAGCTGTAAAGCTGTTTTTTTCATCTCCATCAGAAGTAGCGATCAAGAGTTTGTTCAGTTATTTGTGAGGGCAGATGACAGCTGTTGTCATCAGGAGGTTTGTAGCAGCAATGATATCAATGATCACTCTGCAAAATGTGGTTTTTAAATTCAAATCAAAGCCACAAGATGAGTCTCAGGATGACAGAGCTGTTATTATGGATGTTTTTACTATTCCTGAATGAGCTGACATTAGTCATCGCCTTTTAAAAATGGGGTCCAGAGCATCTTTAAGTTTTGTATAGTTTTCATCCATTCTTCAGACGCACTTGAATCATTGAAAACAGGGTGAATCAAAGAACACTAACTGGTTGAATTTACCTCTGGGGATCAATAAAATTCTTCTCTTCCTCAGGTTACTGCTTAGCTGAACATTTGCACTTTCCAACCGTTCATTTAATTATTTAGTTAGACAACTTACAATCTACCAGAAGGCGTACACTTCATATTAAAAGCATAGATTGATCATGCAGGGAATCAAGCAACTTAAATGCAAGACAGTAAGAATATCAAAATAAAAGCATGTCATTCCTTGTCAAAGCGCATGTCAAAGCAGTGTCTGCTCCTAAGACGTTTCAGTTAGAAGGCTAGTAACATGGATAAATCCCAAGTTTGTGAAGTAATATGTAACTCCATTCTTGTATTTTCTCAATCTTACTGAGTGTGTTGTTAATTTTCAAGTTTTTCATGAACATTGTGATAAAATCTTTATGATCCAGGTGAAGTAATGTCAGGAGCCTTTTATCAGAGCTCATTTGAGATTACTCTCATATAAAGTCATGCCCGTATAACTGCTTTGTTATATACAACCAGAGCTCATGTTGCTGAGCTATCACTCTGTTCGGTAAATTGTACAAGGACATACTGATCATGATGATTGGTTAAAAAGTGCGACAATACAGCAGAGTTTGTGTTTCAGCACCAACGTGTGTATGCAAATGTGCAGACTCTGTTAATGACTCCTAATGTTTTAAGTATGTCAGAGAAAAAACAGCATGAGCTCTACTGCAGTGGTGTTTGCCTCAGCCTCACTCTGACAGTGTAACATGCACTGAAGCTGATGGAAAACAAAAGCATGAATATCGTATTCTTTAATTTTCTGGGCTTTTACCCGCAGTCGCCGTAGGGGAGAAAAAAACATTGACTTTGTACAAACTCTGTGAAACTGCAGAAAACGTATTCCAAGTGATTTAATGTTGATTACAAGAAGTCGTGTGTGGTGCAGTCGCTGGAGACACTTTGGGGAAAAAAAGAGAGAGAAATTCAATAAGAATGGCCTGACTTTTTCTGCGAGAGTGGGGTAATCGTTCCCACTTATTTCGCTCCTGCTCTACATCGGGTCACATGGGCTTTAATGGAGCAGGCACTGAGTGAAATGATGCAAACAGGGAAAATTGGCAACTACCACTCTTTGAATCCAAATGATTTTACACTTAAAACTCAATTTAGGAGACTTTAAGAGTGCTACAGAAAGCCTATTTCACAGACCAGGGACCTGAAATTTATGAGATATGGTCTTCATCAAACTGAAAGATCCGAGAAGGCCTGTGGCCCAGAAATAAAATATGCAAGGATCTGCATTGGTGGAAGAATTTGAGTTTAGGTATTAAAAACATGCAAAGTTAGTTCAACGCTCATGAGGCCGCCTTTGTTTAGTTTACAAATTGTGCTAATGCAAGCTTGCATGTCCACATTGCCTTCAGTGAGCATCTTGGTTGACTTTGACTCACAAGCTGCTCTCACGATCGACACTCTTCCTCAAACCAAACTCGAAACTGAAAATAATGATGGCTCTCTGCTGTTTCTGTTTCACCATTTCATAATTCATGAAAGTACAGCTCTGGACTCTTAAAGTCAGTTTTCTATAAATGGAAAGAATATGATTTTCCTTGCTAGCGCCCACCACACTGAACATCACTTTTGTTCAAATTGTCTGTCTTGTATTGGTGACAGGCTGAGGATTCTTGTCTGTCTTGAGAGGATGCTTCATCTACTACAATGGGACTAATCTTCTCTCTCAGAGGCAGTCTTCGACCAGCTTCAGGCTCTCATATTTTCATTCTGAGCTGAGTTCAAGTTCAATAGTTCAAAGGGGAGTGTGCTCAAATAAATAATTCAGATCCCTGCAGAGTCTTTGCTTCGTGATGCTGATGTGAAGCTCAGAGCTCTTTCTTTCAGATCACTAAAAGACCCGGCGGACCCAGAAACAGAACAGTGAAAAACAGATGATTAGAGAAAGAAAATATCCCAAACATATGATCATGACTATGACAACAAAGTCACAAAGTCTGCATCCGAAAAATTTATAGTTACGCTACAGCTTTCAGAAAAGCTTGAATCTTCTTTTTGGTAGGGGGGTTCCTGTGTGAGAGCCTTAAGCATAAAGCCAACAGAATCCGTGTTGAGCGTAACGTCAGCGTTGCATATCATGCAGCAAATAGCTTCCCATTCTGATCAATGCAGCATCACACATAGGACGCGTATCAGCTCCACCGCAGCTCCGTATCAGAAGTGTATTGAGCGCAGCACTGCTGAAGTTACGCGCCGAGTCTATTTTTGTTGCTCTATGCTTCCAACACTCGTCAATGTACTCAGAGAAGATCATTCTAGGCAGGATGTCAAGCATGGAAACCGCGCATGTCATCCGGTAAATTTCAAAATAAAACACCATATGCGAACTCCCGACTGTGTATCAGTTGGTGTAGATGAGAAAAACTTCCTGGTTATGGATTTATCAGTAACACAGAACAATCCGATGGTCAATCCCTGATCCATGTGGACCCCAACAGGACTTTTAGCTGCTAACTCTGTCTAAAGGTAACAACACAGCATAAAGGAACATAGTTTACTTTATTAAACACGAGTAAACCTGCGAAAACCAAAACTGTAAAATCCTGTTGCTTTTTCACATACAGTAGAAGCTCAACAGTCACTGAATTATATCCAAATTAGCAGGAAATAGACCACAGAAAGGCCAAACAACCTGTTGTGAGCATGTTGTTTCCTCTATACTGAGCCCAGCTGACCAGGGCTGCACTGCTGCCACGCTCCAAATATGCATCCTGTGGGTGATACACTGTGCTGCTTGACAGAGCAGAGACGTGACGCTGACGTAAGGCGCTCAACGCGTATCCCGTATGTTTTGTCGGCTTAAAGTGATATTCCGACATAAAATAAAGACTGCTTTAGACTGTAGAGGAGATGGACGTATTTTCTCTAACATCACCCACGACTCCCTGGAAAGACATTTTGAGGCCCAACAGAGGTGGTCAACATGTTGATTCAACCCTTATGTAACCTCAAAAATTTACCCCGACACAGTTTGTTTTACTAAATAAATGTTTTCTGAAGTGGGCTGTAAAGATGTTCCCTGAAGATGGAAAAGTGGTTTTAATGTTTTTATAACCAGTAAGAAACCCCTCATAGAGGCTTTAAGTCCACCAGGTCTTGGTTCAATAGGATTAGTCTAGGTGACCTGATTTAACCATTATAATTTTATATGCAGCCCTTTATTTTTATTTTCTCATTTTTGGGGGTAGTAAGTGGTCTACAGTGTATTTAAACTATGGTGTAGTCTAGGCTTTTGAATGTTACAAGTAGGTCCCATATACTAGAGTTTTAGCAGCATTTTTCTCTGGCTAAACTCAACTTTTCCTTGCATCTTGTTTGTTTGTTTGTTTGTTTTTCTCTCTTTCATAGCAGCAGTTTTTCTGCTACCACCTCCAGATGTTATCATCCCACATTTTCAATTTAATTATTCTAAAACGTGATCTCCACTATCTCTCCTTGACTGGGTCTTGCAGATCTTCAGATTAGCATTCTCCAAACAACAGCGGCAAAGCAGATTGGAGTTAAGAAAATTGGATTTGGAGGCAGCCAGGAAGGAGGAGTCCCCCCCCCCCTTCACACCTGAGGTAGTTTTTCATTTGATATAGCTGCAGGACTGTTTGCTGCATGAAAATAATGTTCCTCCTCAAACTTTATGTTTTCCTTGAGGAAGTTCATCGTAAAAATGCCAGCAGGTACAGTGTGATCTCGTCATGCCTCATTATGTGCGGGGAAACAGAGACAGTGAGGTGTGTGTGAGGGCTGGTGTGTGTCCAATGAGGAGCTGTAAAGGAAATGGACTTGACTACAGCTCCTGGAACATACCAGTCTTAATGACAGAGCTGACACAGGAGAAAGATTTTGTTCAACTTCAGAGAGATCTGTCTAGACATTTTGGACTAAAGTATTCCCTTTAAGGCTCCTCTCACTGCCAACCTGAGACTTAAACATACTAATGAAATATCTTTGGATAATTGATGTCTCCCACTCCGCTCAGCTCTAGTTTCATCTATAATCCCTATCCCGGAACCTCCTTTAATGTTCTTTTTTATTAGCAAACAATGCTATAAATACAGTCCCGTTTGAAACCACAGCCCATCAACTATCTCACTAATACAGAACAATCAGAATTATTACACCAAAGCACAATCAAAAAGGACAATTGGATTAGTCATGATAAATAACTTACGTCTTTCTGCCAAGGGCTGAGTTTAGTCCCACATAGCATCAGTGAAAGAAGCTTGTCTCTAAATGACCAATGAAGAGCCGATACTTCAATAAAACTGCCATTTGTGGGGAGATTATATGGATTGATTATTCAATTTCGACATGTGCACTCTCAGAAATGACTCACTGCTCATAATTAATCCCTTTTCTGTCATCTAAGGTTTATTTAAGGTTGAAACAGCCTCTATCCCTGAATCAAAGTGACAGAAGTTGGAATCAGACGATAATAAAAGGAAACTGTGCAATTCTTTTTAGTGTTTTGGCCCTCAGGGAAATTTTTCAAAATTACAGAAAGCTGATTTTACTGACATTACAGGTCAGGTTTCATTTAGAGTTAGAGCCCAGTCAAGACTTTATTTCAGACAGGTTTATTACAGCTAGGCCTTTAAATTCCAATATTTGTAAAAAAAATTCCATGATTTTTCAACTTTAGAAGCCATTATGGTAAAAATAAATGCATTTTGTGCAATCACCTGCTCTTTGTGTGAGTTTACTTGTGAATAAAAAGCCAAAACATGATCAAAACACATGGTAAGCACGTAAAACATGACATATCACCTGCCTGTCCATGCAGTCCTTTATCCAACATCGTTAAAGATTAAACCACTATTAGACCAGCTGGCTCCTGAAGACCAAAGTGTCATTTTAATGAGCCCTTGAGGAGCTGGGTCTTGTCGAGCCAAATCATCTGGATCCGAGTCGAGCTGAAATGCCTAATCTGGCTAAGTGACCACTGTCCAAATCCAAGGGCTGCGTGCCTGCGACCTATATTTACTTGCCATGAAGACTACATCAGGTGCTTCCACTGCAGCCCCACATATCCTGTGATTCTTCACTCATTATCACAGCTAAGATGGCACACTGTCAAACTGCTGAAAAATAACTTTAATCATAATATATGGCTTCAAAGCAGTAGCAAGCTGTACAAATGTTGTGAAAGACAGATGCATTGAAATTTTAAATTTTCTCTGAAATGTTAGTGATGACGTAATGTAAGCAAGCGATTCCCAAAAGGGTAGACTGTCTCAATCCAGTTTGATCTATACAGGCCACAAAGGCTGGGTCCTTCAAAGGCTACTGCTGCTACTCCATTAGGACACAGCTATTGTGTAGTCAGACCTTGGCTTAACAGTTAAAGGTGTCACCCATTGACTGTATATAGAATGGACGCCGTCTGCCTCAGTGTGCAGAACACACTGACCTGCTGCTCCACACAGATGTGAGGTGGCTAAGCAGAGGTAAATTTTAGGCCAGGGTCACTGAATTACTGCCAGAAATTAAAGATTTCCTGAAACTGTCACAGCACACAGAGCACATTCAGCTGGAGGACTCCCAGTGGATTTAACATTTCTGACAGACATTACTGACATGCTTAATGATCTGAATTTAGAGCTCCAGGGTAAGGATAAACATGTTATCAACATAATCAGTTCAGTAAACATATTCAAAAGCAAGCTGCAGCTGCTTTTAAATCGGCTGCAACACTGTGACCTGCAAAACTTTCCTCACATGCAAGCAGAACTTCAGCGTCAGGGTAAAAACTCTGCACAGCTTGATGGAGCCCATTATGAAGAGCAGGTTCAGAGCATCCTGTCAGAATTTGAGAGGCGTTTTACTGACTTTGTATCCAATGAGCCTGTTGTCAGTTATCTGTGTTTTCCTTTTGTGGAAGATATTGATGTGGATTGCATTGCCTCCAAAGTAGCATCACTGATTCACCTGGATACAGCTGCAGTTGAGAATGAGGTTCTCACACTGCAAAGTGACATGGAGGTCAAATCCAGGGCAACATCTGGCACTAAAGGAGACTTCTGGCACTTAGTACTGGAGCAAAAGTATCCCAACCTCAGAAGATGTGCCCTCAACCTGACAGCACTTTTTGGATCGACCTATTTGTGTGAGGCTGCATTCTCTCACATGAAGATCATCAAGTCCAAATACAGGTCCACAATGACAGATGACCACCTGGTGGCCTGCCTGAGACTTGCAACCAGCTCCTACTGCCCTGACTTTGAGCAACTTACTTCCTCCTCCCAGTGCCAGAGGTCCCACTAAGGTAGAAAATCATTTAAATGTAATGTTGATGTGTTGATTTCTTGTGTGCAGCAGTGTAAACACTCCAAATATGTCACTGATAGGATGTCGGCAAGCACTATGAATGTCTGTGTTAATAAAAGTAGATCCCAACAGACTTCAAATGTTTAAAGTAGATCTTGGTTTAAAAAAGGTTGGGCACCCCTGCCTTAACATGAGTGCAGAAAGTTAGATTTTTTGCCACAGCGACAACAGAGGAGTTGAAAAGTGCTGGTTATCAGGTTATGGCATTGAGGATTGATCACAGTTGTTGGGTTTCGCCAATCAGACACAAGTATTTAACTCAGACTGATGTAAGATATTTTCATACATTTTGAACTTTTCGATGAGGGTGAAGGAGCAAATGCTATTCGGATAATCTAAAACTAATTCACTATTCTGTGTTAAGAACAGACCAAATCCAACAAAACTTGTCTGGATGAACTTTAAAGGTCAGTTGAGCAGTCCAGAGCTTACGATGATTTACCAGAAATCATGTTCCAGTGTTGCATAATAACCACTGACCTTGACGCCAGTCTGAAAAATGTGTTTGGGCATTTCTGCACAACCTTTACTGTTTTCCTGGAAAATCCTAAATTGTCTTTCTAAAAACATCAGCACAGATGACTGAAGGTTAAAGGTTAAGAAACTGTTTTTGTTGGGGCAAATGGCTGGACAGCACTCGGAAATAGAGTCTGAAGTGATTTATTTCTATATAAAAAAAAAAAGGCTCCACCTCATGAAAGTCAAATGTGCTTCAGGTACATTTGCCTCTTCCACTCTCTCTTTCTGCTCCTCGACAGAAAGGACACACTCCTGCCTGTTGTGAAACTGAATAATGGCACTTGACATGCATTATGAGCATTATCCCCACAGCAGGAGAGCTGCTCTCCACTGGCCTTACTCTTAACTCTTCTCAGGTAGATAATCTGTGTTTATTACTTATCTGTGCGCGTAGTAATTCTCAGATTACAGGTTTAGCTTTTGCTGAATGAGAGCTATCAACCACAAAGAGCAAGTAAAAAGACTTTTTTCAATTAGTTTTGCCCGTAGTTATCATAAAAGTCTTTCACACTTATTACATTTTTATTATTCTACCACCACTGTGGCCCATGAACTAGTAAAAAAAAACAAAAAATGAGAGCAGTGGTTTATTGTTTTACTGTCTTTTACCCAGAAGATGGCACTTTACTAGCTAGAGCTTTGCCATGCAAATGTGCTCTATAACCTCTGATGCAGACACTACCTGCTGCATGCAACTTGGTTGCAGTTGTCCCTTAAGGTCCTTACACACCAGCGAATTTGCAGAGCGAAGCGAAAAAGCAAGACAAAAATGCGAAAATATTCGCCGGTCTGAAAAATCACTTTCGCTTATACACATTGGGCGACCACTCTGTGGTACACACTCTCTCCCATCGCTGCTCTTGGTGCCAGTGCAGCCGCATGGGTCTGTGACGTCATCAACAACATGACTTTTGATTGGCCAGAGGTCTAGCAGGTCCAGATATTTGCCTGCGAATCTCCGAAAAATTCGATACAAGAGCGAAAAAATAAAAGACGCTTTTCGCCCCAGCGGAAAAATCGCCGCCAGTGTGGAAGCTTGCATTGACTTTATGCTGTTTTAAAAAAAGGCGAATTCGCGCCTGGTGTGTAAGGACCTTATCTCTGTTCTGTGAGCTGCATCCGTGGAGACACAGTTACATGGATCTGGCTGACAGTAACTTTTTTAAAGAATTTATTGGCTTTTTGCGCTGTTATCAGGATAAAAGGACCATGAATAGAGTAAAAAAACTGAGAAGAGCATATGAATAGAGGATAAAAGTGGATCTAAAATTAACCCTTGTGGCACACTGCAGAATATCAGAAGCATGACGACTGTGGCTCTGCTAAAGATACATTCCGAGTCTATTTTTGCTGCTCTACACTTCTATGTCAATCTACACAGAGAAGATCGGAGCAGAGACGCAACGCTGATGGAATGCGCTCAATATGGATCCTGTATGTTTTCGGCTTAAGAGGTAGAATTGAAAACAACCAAGAGCAGTGCCCTTGACACCCATCCTGTCAAGAACAGCTCGGAGCAGGAGAACACAAATGCAGACACTGAAGCAGAGGTCAGAGGCAAAAAGGGTTTAATTAAAAACAGGTGGAGGTCAGTACACGAGAGATCAATCCAGACAGGCAGAGGTATCAAAAATGCAGCAAAAAGGCAAGATCCAAAAACAAGCAAGGTCCAGGACATGCGCGGCTATGACTGTGGCTATGAAGAAAGAAGGCTGGGACGAGGACTATAAAGTGCAATGAACTGGCAACAAGACAGTGAGAGACATGGGGTTAAATACAAGCGGTAATGAGGGCTGATGTGGCACAGGTGGGGAGAGACAATCAGGGAGCAGGTGTGACAAGACAGGGCAGGGCAGACAGGAAGCAAACTGGAACACAGAGACAAGGGTAAGTGATTTCAAAATAAAACAGGAAAGACAGGCCAAACATGAATGTGCAAGAAATAAAGAGGACTTGACAGACATGACACATCCAGGTCTCAAGACTTTCCATTAAAACAGTGAGGTCAACTGCGTCAAATGCTGCACTCACTTCCAAAAGAATTACAACTGAGCTCTCTCTTCTCTGTTAGCAGCTAAAAGACCATTGTTCGTGACCTTGAGGCAGTTTTTGTACTAAACCAGACTGGGATTTAGTTTAAAAGTTTAAATCTAGCTTTCAGGTGGCTCTCACAAATTTGTTCTAAAGAAATCCTTCCTTCCAGTAAGAGCCGTAAAAGTCTCTTGAGTTTTGCACTCAAACCTACCCCCCCTTAATTAAACCATCAGAGCCACACCATCAATCAGAAGAAATGAACATGTCACAAAAAGGACTGAGTTTTTTAAGTGTAAAAGTAATGACTCACATCCAGTTTGAGCTCTGATCGTGAGTGTGGAGGATTTGTCACTAAGTGACATATCATGAAATGAAATCATTGTATCCACTATAGCAGATCCAGTTATAAACCTTAACACTACACAGACATCACTCATTCTGTGGCACATTAACTTTTCCCATGCTGGTCAAGAACTGTTAAAACAGATGTTTTCATAAAGGTTTTTACTGGCTAATGTGCGACCACGACTTTCCTACTCAACTATTTCCTGGACATCAAAATAACATTACACAGTGCTTTATTCTATGCTGTTCGTCATTGCTAGAAGTTCTAAAAAGATGTCTATCTTCAAAAATCTCTTTAAGGCCCACACAGATAGTGTGGGCCTTACACACTATCTGACACACACACACACACACACACACACACACACACACACGCACGCACGCACGCACGCACGCACGCACGCACACACACACACACACTTCATTTAACAAGTGAGATCTAAGGAAACTTTCAACCTACAACCGCAGCAAACCACAAAAAAGAGACATTTTTGTGACTAAGCCTTTCAAACTTGTTGAAAGGCTTAGTGTGACACCAGAAGTGCAAATTCCCTGCAGTGTTCTTAATTATTCCCATTAGATGAAACAGGCTGCAGATTCAGGAAAATTTCAAATTCAAAAGCACATGCTAAGACCCCCAAAAAGCAACAAAAGAAATAAAAGTCTGAAAAACAAATGCATACAAAGCAATGCAAAACAAATCTGAGAATATAGGAATATACAAAGGGATTATTCATCATCATTTATAAAGCTGTTGCCCTGCAATACAGATTAACTCAGAAACATGTTTTGGCCCATAATGGACTCAACAAACAAGGGAAAATATCAATTGGCTTAACAAGAGGCAAAGCTTGAAAAATGTGATATACAGTAAACAATGCCAAGTATAGGCTAAGAAATCCATAAACAAATCTGAAAGATAAGCCCAGGTGCTTTCCTTTCTGACAAAAAGACTGTAATGCACCAGGCCAATGTAACTCTGAGCCAGGGGCAATTTTCACCAAATGCTGTGGTTTTCTTTCTCAGCTGCTTGACAAGAAAACCCTCTTTTTAGAGTTGTACGTTGGTGCTACTCTGCTCTGCCTTTAAAGCTGTCACCACAAAGATCTCTCTGATTTCCTCCAGCTCCGCCTCTTGCTGCTTTCAGCTACACTGATGACATGACTGTGTCGTTGGGAGGTATTTGATAGCCGAGGATGAGACGCTTGGAGTGGGGAAACTCCAAGCTTTATTTGTTCACTGCAGTTAGCTGGTGTGGTTTCCTACTCCCTGCTTATAGACACTGACACTTCTCAAAGAGGCTCAGACATGGTGATTGATGTGAATGAAAACACACAACTGTGACTTTTTTTTCTGTGAGTCCTCTGACTGAATAAACATGAAAGAACAAGCTGATTTTGTTGCTCCTGAATACTGTAAATTATGATTCCTTGTTGGCTATTGTTTGTCATGCACAAGGAAACCTGGTGATAAATCACCTTTAATTGCATCAAAAACATTCAAATTAAAGCAGCAGCTTACTCTACCATGAGACTGGAAGAAAACGATGTCAGAAATTGCATCCGAGCTGCCATTTGTAATTATGCATTTTTGAAATCCAACAGCAGAAAATTGAGCCTGGATTTAAGAGTGAGGGGGTGTTTGTAATTGATATAATGGATTTTGGGGGAAAGCTTTGAAAGGAGAGCAGAGAAAAGGCTTTGTGTTACTCCTGCACAGACACTTTGTCTCTTTGAGAAGAGTGAACACAGAGTGCAGCTCATTTGAGTTACGGTATTATTTTGTGAGAATTCAAAGACTAGTTTCCCCGACATTTTCTCGCCGTGCTACATCCGAGTTTCCTTGGATTCAGAAAACACAGACTCCCTGTTGTTTTTCTAGTGCGGTGCTCTAATAAATGTCCCCTCTTATTAGAATAACCCTGGATTACCACCCCACTTGAAAAAATATCAAAATCCTTCAGAAGAAGGACAATCTGTTTGTCAGTCTGTTCTGTTTCCCACTGAGTAATGCTCCTAGATCAAAATATGCTGTGCTTTAGATAGAGGTTACCACCTATTTGATATTGCATTACTGGTTTCATCCAATGAGATCTGAGGATAAAGGACAAGTTTATGAGATGGGTCACATAATCAAATGCTGAAGTGTCCTTGGGCAAGTCATGAACACAATCCAACAAGGATCCAAGATTAAAGACAGAATCTACCCTGAAATTTGATGATTAATATCATCAGTTTGGAAAACCCCAATATGAATCTGCAGTCAGTGTGTGAACACAGTGTGAGTGGGTGAATGTAGCATATAGTGTTTCCACTTTTAGTGGTCTCAAAACTAGAAAAGCTAGAGTAAGTGAAGTCCTTTTACCATTCTATTCTGTCAGAAATCTGTGTACTGTTTTGTGTTGGGTTACTGCATTTCTGTGAGTTCTTAGGTGGCCAGAACATCACGAAGGGGGCTGCGAGCTGAGCTGCTGCTTTATCAGTTTGACTGAACTTATCATGTTGGGATTTATTCACCAGTTGTTACCAAAGCCAAATTCTCCATCCTTTCAAATTTAAACTTTATGTAGCAGACTTAAGATGGATGCTGGTATTTGCATTGGAGGCCACTCAGATGATCATTGGGGTCTGCAACTTTTTTTTTTTTGTTTTATTAACTGTAATGGAGCAAAGTAGGCAAACACATGCACACGTGCACAGACAGCAGCGTGATCTCTCCCCTGCAGCGAAACAAAGCCATATACACCTCACTTTGATCAACCCAAATTAACTATAAATGTTATAAACATACTCATTATAAACCCACTAGATTTTAATGCGTTTTAAAACAGATTTAAGAACTTTTTTAAACTTGCTAGCTTAAACAGTAAAGGAGGGCATCACAGCACATTTTACCATTACTAAAGCCACCCCGTTTTTGCTGGTGTAGGTATGTCACTACCCAATCCGTCCCGGAAACCCGATTTGTGCTGTGCATGTGCGAAATGTGTCACTTCCTCCCCTTGTATTTCAATGTATTTGACAGCAGTTAGTTGTTACCTACCCTATTCATACTGTGTAAATGCAAATTTACAACGTCTTAAAAAACTTTAAAAAAACGTTGCAATTTTACAATTAACCTAGTGATAGAAACCTTTTACCATGAATCTACATCTACAAATTACAGTACAGTAAGTTCTTATTCTCTGTACTACATGGAGAGAAAATTTTGAGGTCAATTGAATGAAAAAATGTAAATAAAGAAAACTGCAAGGGGCTTTTAACCAAACACATTTGACTTATTAAATGGAGCGCAATGTAGTTTGTCTGAGTGGATTGCCATCGTGTGACGTCTTCAACAGGTGCTGGGCACTGAGCCAATCTAGCAGCCCGAACACATCTGGTACCCCAGGAACATGCAGTTTCTGCATACATCTGTGTCACATTAGTTACCCCCCCCCCCCAACAAAGTGCACAGAAATTGTCCTCGTACTATTCAAGAAATAAAACATTATAAATACATTTTGAGAATGTTCTTACAAATAAAAAACACAATATATTAGCATAATATATTGACTCAGCTACACTTACCCATTGACAAAGCAACTTAATGTCTCTCTAGTCCTCTTCGAAAGTCTTCTGGTCCTCATGGGCTACAAGCCATTTGGCAAACTAGTGGACTAAAATCCTTTATCCACTTAATGATATTGTTGATTATCCCAAGGAAAGCAACAAATCTGCTGTTCAAATAAACTAAATGGTTAATTGTCATTGGTTAGAACAAATATAAGATGTTAATAAATACCTTCCTTGTTGAAATGCCACTCATTTGGATATTGGCTTAAATTGAAAGAGAAAACAGGCTGCCCCCCTAGACTCTAGAAGGACACAAACACCAATTATCTTAAATGTATTCACTTTTGTATTGATTTGTTTATTGAAATGAAGAGAAGAGATGGGATTAAAGACGGTCTGGACAGAGATGAAAAAGGGTCATACATGAGGGGATAAATCGATGGTTGATTGGGTCGAGGAACCTGCGGGGGTTCAGGCTCAGGGGGTGCAACATTTCGTTGATGAGGCATGTCATGACAGCATCTTTTGCCCCCTGAGGTTCTGAAGTGAGAGAGGAAGGACAAGTGAAAGGAAAGGGAAATGGCTGAAGAAGGATAGAGAGGATGAATAGGGAAGGAAAGGGAGGTTTAATGTTCCTAGAGACAGCAAGTTTGGAAGTGACGGTAAACATGGGGATTAATTTGTTCAGCTGAGCTTTAGTGTTTAATCATTAATTTGATATTTGTCTTGTGTAAACGTTAGTGGTTTAACAGATAAGACTTTAAATAGTCTCTTAGAACAATTTGTGTTATAGATCCAGTCAAACAGTGATTTGGATTACAAACCCCCCAGAGTCTGAGTTAAACCTGGATCTGTAACCAAAGAATTGGGCCTCCTTTTGGGACAGTCTCATCACTCCTGTCTTGATTGAACTACCAGTTTAAAGACATTTAAAAGCTTACGTCGATTCATAGACCCATAAATACAAATGTAGGACCCCCTTTCCCTTTGTAATAGTGCAAAACATTAAATCAAAGAGCACATAATTATATTTACAGAGGTTTCGCTGTTGTTTAACATACACTATGTGCACAAGGACATGTGTTCATTAATGGTGATGACTGTGCTGGCCACATTAACAACCATGTTTTCAGACTGCTTCTCAGCTGTGCTTACTGTTGCTAGAATATGAAAGCTGTCCTTTCACACTTTATTTTGTAGCAACCATAAAGTGTTTTTAAAATTGCTCTGTGATTTGCTTTCATTGCACTAAATTTAACAAATTAAATTCTTGCTAGAAAATTGTAGCCGCAGATAAGGCCTGGAAAGTGTACCTCTTAAGAAATAGTCTGGTAAGTTTCTCCTTCATACAAACATTGACATTATTATTGACAAAGTTGATAATAAGGTCCTGCCCACTTTTGATTTTGATTGATCAGTGACCAAGTAGTGCTGGTATTGTATTGTTTTAAAAGTTGAACGATTTCCAGCTTTAAGTGCTTCAAATGCTACAACACACAGCAGCTGGCAAAGAGGGTGTTTTCTATAAGGACACAATAATTATGGTCAACTGCAAAAGTTTTGTGTAGAAAACTGTCAATGCTTGTGCATTTCACCACAAATAAATATTAGATATAAGTTTTCTATCCAGCATCAGTAAAAGGATTGTGTTTCTTTAGCCAATGCATGAGTCTGCTCTGCTCAGGCATCTCCTTATGCCCCGGGGAAAAAGTTGACACCAGTCTCAGAGTGGGAACAAATTTCAGCTCTGGCAGTCTTTGGCTGGACTGACTTACAGCTGACAACCAAATGGCCTGCCTCAGTGGGATTCACAGAAACACTGATACACTTGGAACCAACTGTACAATAGGTAAAATAAAATGCAGTCCAATGCCTGTATCTGTATCCCAACAGAATAGATTTGTAAACTCATATAAAGTGTATAGCACTGCAAAGCCCAAGTTAGAAAACAGATTTTCCCTACTTTGGCAAATTTGGAGTATTTTTAAAATACTGTCAGGAATTTCAACTTCAGTATATGATCTGGAAAGTTTTGGAGGTTTTGCCTCAAACTTTTTTTGACTGGAATCAAACTTTGCAGAGATTTCTCCTTCTGTGAGAGGTCGATGTTTCCACTGTTATCGCTGATATTGTTTGGCTACCTACCTATCTGTTGAAAAAAATGGTTTGCGATAATTTTAAAAATCAGGATACATTTTTCATTCTTGTCCTCTACCTGACCTTTCCCAGTCACTATCATTCCTCTGGCCCTCAAGTAACTATTAGACAGACATTTTCATTCCATTGTGTACATCTGTCTTGGTTATATCAGATTATTTCCCAGTTGATCCCCGTCAGATGAAAAATACATGTTGTCAATCTGATGGCAGTTTTGGGATAATGCAGTTAATCCAATATTTAGAGGGCCACAGCTGGAAGTTTAATTTTTTCCCACACCTATCCTCTATTAGCCTATGGTGTCCTTCAGCTTTATGAATATTTCCATTTTGTTAAAACTTGTGTGATTGTCAGCCTGGTCACTCTCTAACTGGTAACTCTGGTTATCAATTAATTATTTAGTTCAGATCATAGACTATATATAGAAAGGACACCCACCGTCTGCCTCCACACTGGGTGAAGCCACCCCAAGAACAGCACCTTCTGATGACGGGCTGCCCTATAGGTCATAAATCCCGCCTCCTCCAGCAATCCCTATGGAGCTGTGGACAAACTTTAGAAATTAATTACACAGGATATTAATTTTTCTCCCCCCTTGTTTGCAATGTTGACATGTAGTTATTGTTAGACTGGTTTGTGCTCAAGTCCTCTTTTTTCTGTGCAGCTCCATTTTTAAAAGTTATTAGATGGTTCATGTTTTTTTGATTGACTCTTGATACATCCTATAGGCGTACAATGTTTATGTAGCTCACCAGGGGTAAACACTGTTTGAGCAGAGCGTCATCACAGCGACTCTCCCACTGAATGCCTACAATGCTATTATACCAGTGGAAATTCATGGAATTGGAGAAAATCCCAGAAATATGAGAACAATTTGGCTTCAAATTCATACAATGGCAGAAGATGGAGTCAAGTTGTCCATAGTATATACAGTTTATAGTTCTGATTCACACACACACACAAAAAAAAACGCTTTAAAACATCCTCTCTTTTTGCTCTGAAAAGGAGTCCATCCACGCTATTTAAAGTAAGATAAAGTGTCAATATTGAGACAGCATCTTTGTGAACTAAAAATCCAGTAAAAGATTTAAATAGCATACTGGGGAATATGACAGCCAGCCCTCCCCTCCTCCAGCTCGTCTGTCAGTCATGTCCTCAGACTCCTTCCCACACCATTGCTCAACCTAAACTCCATTAGACAACACCACCCACCCACCCGCTGAGGCTGCATGCTCTGTTTAAACTGCAGACACACACACACACACACACACACACACACACACACACACACACACACACACCATAGTTTGGTGTTTCAGTTCTGTGTGCTGAAGTTTGCTCGAGGACATCTATTCTTCACCTCATTTGAACATTTTAATCCCGTTTATGACAACATTTTCTTTTATGTTCATTGTTAGGTGTTTGTTTTATGCAGATCAGATTAAATTATTGATATGTTTACTTTTTTATGGTGAGATGTCTTAGTACACCAAAAAGGATGCTGAAGATGGCTTAAGCTGTTGAAAAAGCTCATTATTTGACTCTTGTCCTTTACGGTCTGAGGATTTTAATGTCAATTTTAGTTTTAGTATTCTCTTTATTCACATGTCATTTCAATCTTACAGTTTACTGCTTTCCATAGTCTATAAAAATTATATGTGCTGCTCAGTATTTCCCAGCCAGGGTGTGAAAATGATGGACAGGCACAGATCTGTACATTCTGTACAATCTAAATCAGTGATGTAAACACACTCCCCGAGCTGTCTGCTTATGTAGAAGACACTTCCACTGAGGAGTCTCGAGAGGTTAACAGATAATTACTCTCAGTGTGATTTGCATTTTTTATGTCCACTTAATGTGCCATTTTTTTTCAGCAAACATTTTCCTCATGTTGTGTATCAGATCTTATTTATTACCCAGAGCAGCGATGCAACAGACTGTTCTGATTTGCTGTTCTTGATTAACTCTAATGACAATGGTGATCAACTTAAGCCATACTACCAACAATGTTAAAACTTGAAGGGTGAGATAAGACCCCTTTGCTCCATGATGATGTCTTAAACACCATGTCAGGATTCTAAATCCGATATCCACTCAGTTATTATACATCATCTCTTTTTTTAGCTGCCCATTGTGTTCTATGACACTCATAAATGTTAACATAGGAGAATCATTTTGGTATGAGGATCAGGGGTGGCACCAAGGGTTTTGGACTCCACTACTCTACTACTGCAAATTTTTAATATTTTTTAAGGACTCTGTCAGTCTTGGGCCTGAAGAGTTGGCCAAACTCTTCACCCCCAAATGGTATCCTTGAGTCAGTGTCAACATCAGTCCTTTTGTAGCCATCTGCTCGTCATGCAATGAGGCCACCGACTGAGGCTAAGGATAACAGACCCAATTTACTATCTTCACTGTGAGAATTTTAAGCTTGTGTGAGTAACTTTTGATTTGGGTCAGTTTTGCCCTCCCATGTGAACACAGTGATACCTGTTATCTCTTGTTTATGTATATGTAGAGGTAATGCTATCAAATGAAAACCTCATCCTGTTGTCTTTTAACAGAGAGATGTTGCACTTACTGTGAGTAACTACCTTGAAAAAGGGTGAAAAAGGCTTTTTGTTCAGCTTGCTGTCAATCATGGTCTGACACCTGCCCCCTTATAGAGGTTTCAGACATTAAAAATGGCAACAGAAGAACCATTGTCTTGTTTGCTTTTAATGGTCATAATGGGACATCAGAATCAGTCAGTTTTTTTAACCAGATGAAAACTCCTGACAGTGCCTTCAAGCTGTATTATGAGTGGCATACAGTTTTGCACTATTAGAGTGCTTCTGCAGGAGTGCTGTTCTTACAATTTCACTGCAGAAAGAGTTTATTTCATGTGTCTTTGGTCACTTGTGTTCCTCGTTGAATATTTAATGTAAAAACCATGGAGTTGGATTTTGGGTGGGCAGAAAGGACTACATGAAATGGACCAGAAGAAAACAGGCTGTGATTTAAAATCATATGTTTCAGTGAGGAAGGTGCGTTTGGCAGCTGCTGTGGTATTTTGATGTTTAACAAGTCTATTTAGGCCTTAAAAATGCTGCTCTGTATAATTGTACCTCAGTGAAATTGTGTTTTTTTCCCCCCCAAATGTAACTCAGAGTGGAAGTTTTGCTGCATTAACATAAGTCCATAAACTCAGTTTCTCTTCTCATTCTTCAAGTGTTTTCTCACAAAAACCCCGAGTTTTTTTTTTTTGAAGTTTTAACCATAACTACAAATCTTTTTTTCAATCTGTGTTATTCATTGTCATTTTACCTGCTGCTTAGCTGACTGCTTCCAACGACATTATGTTGTCTTGTCCTACCAGTGCAATGACAAAAAAGCTTCTTCTTTTAATTTAAAGTTTGTAATCTCTATCAAAATTTCAGTGGAGCGAAATCTGATCTTAATGAGTTTGACCAATGCAATCTTCATGAACCTTTCCAGGACACAGTGCGGATAATGTGGCTATATTTCTCTTAGCAAAGAGACCAGACACAACTCACCCACTCCCCTCTGCTTGTTTGTGGGGGAGCCCTGACAAGTCAATCACCGAGTACAGTGGCGTTCCGCAGCTGAAGGAAGAAAATTTATGATGATTACTACATGAAAATGCAATCAGAGTTCTTGTGTATCTTGCATAACATACAGTAATAATGCTATGCGCTAATTTTTTTACAGACAGCGAGTGGAGGGAGAGAGAGCATGATGCCTCAGAAATCTCTATCGATTTCCCCTGAGGGATACACTTTCATGGCGACTGTACTTCCCTGTTGTTTACAGATTTATTTCCCAGATAAACAAACTTAGCAATAGTTAGAAGAGAGTGAGACTCACCAAGCACTAGGCAGGAGTGACGGAGGGAGATAGGCGTATTGTGTTCAAGTGTACTTCAGAGAAAAATAACTTTTTAAAATCTGCTTAATTGCTACCACAAAAACTCACGTACAGTAGGGCACAGCATGTAACGAGTAGACTAGTGTATAAAATCCTCATTTCGAGAAAATGCGCGACTGTCAGCTCAATTTGCAAGGGAATGATGCATGTTCAGTGTGAGTCCTTCGCTAAATGCACTGTGGTCTGACTATTCTGTGAACGCATCACTCACTGAACATATCACTCACTAAATCTATCACTCATTTCAATTATAATGATAATTGATAATTATTCATAAGAGAATTTTATGTTCAAGTATTTGAAGGAAGAGATGGGTTTTTGGAATATAGAGTATCAATCTTGCAGCAAATAACTGAATCTAAATGAATTTAATTGTATTTTCAGTGCTTTCCCTACCAAGTAACTGTCATGGTGTGCTTTTAATAAATATGGGAATGATAGTCAAAAATATCATTGAAATGTAGTTTTATGAAAAATAGTTCTAAAATGGGGGGCCCAGTAAGGTTTCTTTTCATGTTTAAATTATTCAATGCCAAAAAGGGGGTGGGGGGTTTATGTCTCGATTCACAGCCCTAATGTCAAATGCAGCTCATGCCACACTGTGAGGCTCTTGATTAGCAAAGTAGAGAAGGGTCAAAGAGAGAAAACATAAAAAAAAAAACAGTGGCATAAAAGTCATTTGTATTCCTATCATCCAAGTCATGTGCTTCAGACCAATACAAGATACTGTTATGATTCGGACAGTAAACTGAGGAAGCTCTGGTGTGTGTGGCTCCAAAATCATCACCAGAGCAGTATGTCAGCACCTACTGAAGGAGATTTTGTTTTTGTCTTTTGTACAAAAGAAAGCACAATGGTAGAGACACTTAAGTTATGAAGTGTTTTCTGTCAGAAAACTGCCACATAGAGGATGTGATTCATTTTCTCCCAGCATGCCTGATGTTTATGTTTGTAGTCTGTTGCCCTGCATGGACTTAAGAACATATTTCCTCACAAGGACATCTTAATATATTTCTAAATGACTTCAGACCCTACAGTGCTCACACTGGATCAGCTCTAGTAACCACATCTATACACTGCCCTGCTCCTCAGCCACATGCACAGACACCTACATCTCAAACAAAGACGCACAGTTGCCATGACTTCCAGGCTTAGCCCTGCTTAAGATAGCTGATGTTTACGTTTTCCTCAGATTTTTCCTCTGTTCTTTTCCCCTGAATCTTTCCTAGAGGAGCTGTAACATGCCATTTGTGTTTGGATCAGTAACACTTGTGGGATCAGGGTGTGCTAGGCTGGAATAAACACCCACTTCAGGCAGCAAAGGAGACATCCTCACACCTCTTGGATGTCCTTGCCATAATTGGCACAGAACATCTTGTTATTGGTCCCTTCTTTTATTTCTTTTCTTTCTGCACTGCTGTGCCGACTGTTGTGAAGTCTTTCCCCTGTGGAAAAAATGATTATGTTCTCCTGCTTTGTCTGTGCTCAACCTTGGCTGTGTCATGTGACTAGCCATTTCAATCCTCTCTGGTTGTCATGCCAACAGTATATCTGAGGCAGTCGTGCCAGTTTGGTGGGGGGATGAGATGTTTACACTTCACAGATGGGCAGACAGGTACATACCATAGGTCAGAGTTTGGATGCTTTTACATTTAGATGTATTTTTTTTTCAATTTAGAGTTATTTTATTTAAAGGTCAACAATTCAAAATGTATCTCCGATTAAGATCTGGAGTAAATTTAGACCAAATATGTGTCCAAATCTGTGGTGACTTTGACAAAGATATTTTGTACCTCATAATAAATTAACTATCTCTTTTCCTTTGATGATTCCATCAGGTGGTTTAAAGATATTTTTTCTTTTTTTATTTACTTTGGTAGTTGTAGTTTATCTTACCAGGTGTAATGTTTATTTAAGAGCAAAAAAAATAATAATTTCTCAGCTGTGCACCTTTTGGATGGATCAGATAAGATAAGAAGAACTTTCTTGATTCCTGAAGGGTAATTTAACTTAAGTGTAACCAAAGCAACAACTTGGACTATTTGCTCACGCAGTTGTTGACAAAGTGGTGAACTTAGCGTGATCCTTGCCTGTGAGCGACTGAGCTTTACGAGGATGCTCCTTTCATACCCGGTCATGACACTCACCTGTTTCCAATGAACCGGTTCACCTGAGAAATGATCCAAACAGGAGCAGTCCTTAATTTTCCCAGTCATTTGTTGACCTTGTTCCAACTCTTTTGGAACGTGTTGCAGGCATCAAATTCAAAATGAGTAAACATTTGTAAAAAACTACAAAATCTATCAGTTTACACATCAATTATTTTGTCTTCTTAGTGTATTTAATTGAATATAGGTGGGAAAAGGATTTTCAAATCATTGAATTCTGTTTTTATTCACGTTTTACACAACATCCTAGCATTATTGGAATTAGGATTTGTTGTGTTTGCACATGCAGTATCATAAAAGCTGCTTAAACCTAGGAACATGTCTTACATGAGAATATTGATTCATCAAAAAGAAATCTTCACCTCACATAATTTTTCATGTCAAACTAAGTTGGATAATGTGTTTCTATCTTTGGAAACTTAAAGGGTCTCAAGTGAAGCTAGAAAGTTTCATTTCAATTGAGATCAACATGAAATGCTCAGGAGTCAGAAACTCCAGTAAAACTATTGTTTTTACATAGGGATGTAATCTGAAGCCTATAAACCCAGACGTTTTTCATTTTTGTTTGCTCCTTTGTGGAGATTTTAACAAGCAAAATGTACCTCCAATGGGATTGTATTATTTTATGATTGCATTATTGTTATGCAGAGGTGACAAATAAATGTTAATAGATGTAATATATCCACTATTAGGATATTTGTTTTTTACCATCACTGAATGAGGAGCTGCACAAATGTAGTCATTATTTCATCTTGACATGTTTTGGTGTGGTGCTGTGGTACAATATTGCTTTTTCACCACCCCTGAATGTATTTCTGATGGAATTTATCATCCCCTGGAAATGAATATCCCAGATTACACAAAGTAAAACTGTGAAAGTAATCAGTTTTTATTAGATCAAGGTTTCAATGATTTTGTTTTGTAACAAAACAAATACACTCAGATATCTCACAGTTTCAAGATAACAAAGATACTTTTTTAAGTAGATCTGTTTATTCTTGGTGAAAAATGAGTTTAGCTGTTTCTTAGTCTCTTACTGAAATGTCATTGTTTCTTAAAGATTCTCAGTCACATACAGCTATTGTGTGGAGGAAGATTTAATGAGCTTGAGCCTCAGGCAGTCCCGGTCCAGATGGGCCACATGGTCTTTCACTGTGTCCTAGTTCAGCCCCTGAGGTCTCCCCTCAGTAAGTCTTACCATGAGTACCTCCAGACAAGAAGTGTTTAGCAGGCATCAGCACCAGCCATCCTGCTCCTATCTGCTCTCTGCCACAGTCTGACCCTAACCCCTCCACGTCTTGCACTCAGACTCCCTGCGTTTCTTAAAAGCTCTGAGGATAAAACAATAAGAAGTCTACTGTTGCCTTCGCTTTGCTGAGACAGGTGATGGGAGGATTGCAAGAGGCCCTCACTTGAACTGTGAGGAGCTGAAATACAAACTACTTCAAAGCTCTTTGATGATTTTTGTTCGATGAATCCAGGAGGAGAAAATATCTGCTAATAGCAGAGCGGCAGTGTACAGATCATTAAACATTAACATCCATACTTAATGTCTATTTATTTATTAATTGACATTGGTAATGTCTCATATAACAAACAAATAAATACAACATGAGGGAACGTGAAACACACACAAACATAAAACGCTGATACATGAGGGTATCACTCAGATCAATAAGATCTACAATACAAAAACAAAGTCTTGAATTACCAGTCGACTGAGTCCAGGGTTCGCACTGTGAGAGTTTTTCCAACATGAACCTTATATCTGATGAATCATGATTTTCATCTCACTTCATGGTTTATTCAATAGATCCTTCAATCCAGATCTTGATACAGTATATGACCATAGACGGCGGTAGAGTTAACACAATGTTAAAGAAAAAAGAAAAGGTTTAATTTTATGTTATCTTTGATTCAAATCTAAAAGCAATTCTCGCATCAAAATGTTAAACATGGGGCAAAATAGAAAAATGAAAATTGAGTCATGTAATAATGGTGCAAAAAATGGAGCCAAATTTCAACAAAGCAGCATAAATCGGAATATAAAAAGGGAATAAATGAGCATAGAAAAAGAAATAAGATGTTAAAAAAATACTGCCCCAGTCATCTTTGGCTGTTAGTACTGAGACGTAGTTATTACTCTAAGATTAACTGTGTTTCTACATTTATTCATGCTCTAATACGACACTGATCCTCTCTTTTCTCTTTTTGCTTTGTATCCTGGCTTGAGCATTTGTATTTTCATTCTGGAGACACTGGTTCTATGGCTGTTGTGTAATTCTTGGTTCTCCTGTCTTGTACAGGCTGTATGTGGCCAGATGTAAACAGACTATTATGCTTGAAGCTCCTGATCCCTAATATTAGACTAATGTAATGTTTACGGAATATTGTGTTATTGTCGTCTCATATTTGTATGAATGATATTATATTTGCTCTGCTGTATGTCAGGGCCATAGACTATATATACTGTGGACAACTTCCGCCTTCGGCCAGTATACAGATTTGAAGCCAAATTGCTTTTGGTATCTTCGGTATTTATCACTGTTCATTTCAGCCTGTTTCACCACCTATCAAAAACTCCTCACAGGAGCTTTAAAACATTTGCATTAGAAATATGAAAGTTAATTGGCTTCAAACAGGCTGGCTCCTACGACTTAGGAAATGTCATTGTTTCTCTGCTTCTGAGGAACAGATAAATTTATATAAGAAGCTTCACATGCTCTTTTTCATTAGGATTACATAGTTGTACATTTGGCGGCAGCCTGCATGAGATAGGGTAAAGTACTTAAACCTTTTTCTGTTTTACCAAATCTTCAACTGGGAGTGTGAAAAAACAGTTTATTCATTTATTTTTTTTACTGATGAGGAACAGAATGAACACAAGGCATATAAGAGGCAGTATTATCAGTCCTCATGCAGCGGCAGAAAGTGACAGTTCAGCCATGTGAGATCTCTGACTTTGTTACCTTTCTGTCAAATTCAGCAAGAAAGATAGAAAAAGAGGAGACACACAAATGCTGATCTGCTGTTTTCTCCACTTACAGAGCCTTTTGTTCCCCTCCTTATCACAAAAATGCTTCTATTTCTCCATAAATTTAAGTTCAAATCTCCTGCGAAAAATTTTTGGACATTTGTATAATAAACTGAAATCAATATTGATGCCATTTTATGAAAACCACAAGCAAACAAGACCATCAAGAACAAGACTGGACATTTACATATTAATTTTTTTTATGCCTGAAACTGGTGTGAGGGGGTATCTGTCAGTCAAGCTGTTGAAGACACAGAATTTTTTCTTAATTGCATAAAAGATTTTTAATAAATCATATATTTCATTACAAATATTTTGTCAAAAGTCACACCAATCAATGATGGCTACAGGAGCTTTAAAGCTTCATAACAAATCAAGCAAGACTCAGGACAATATGCAGTTTATCTAACCTGCACATAGAGGATGTTCTCATATTTTGACACTATTATCTTATCATTACAGTAACAGGTGTAATATTAGGCTAGCTTGCCTCTAATGGCTTTACTCCTAATTTATTTCTCCTTACTGAACTATAACTACAGAGGGTTTTAGGCTGTGAGATATTTGCAAGAAGATTTAGATTATGGTCTGTATATAAAAAGGACGCCGTCCGCCTCCTCGCTGGGTGAAGCCACTGCGAGAACAGCACCCTCTGGTGATGGGCTGCAGTATAGGTCATAAACCCTGCCTCCTCCAGCAATCCCTTATGGAGCTGTGGACAAACTTTAGAAATTAATTACACAGAATAAAAAAAATTCTCCCCTGGCTGTGATGTTGACATGAAGTTACTGTAAGACTGCTCCTCTTTTTCTGTGCAGCTCCATTTTTAAAAGTTATCAGGGAGCTCATGTTTTCTATGATTGACACTTGATACAGCCTATGGGCTTACAAAGATTGCGTAGCTCACCCGGGGTATATGCTGTTTGAGCTGAGCGTCATCACAGCGACTCTCGATGACTGCGCAGCCGAATGCATACAATGCGACTGGGCAAGTGGGGGTTCCAGGAAGTGGAGAAAATCCCAGAAATACAGAGAGCAATTTGGCTTCAAATTCATATAATGGTGGACGGCAGAACCAAGCTGTCCATAGTGTATACAGTCTATGGTTCAGAGACACAGTAAAGAGAGCAGTTTGAAAATTCCACTTAGAAGAGGAAAAAATGGTTACACACAAGCCCTCCTGCTGAGGTCAGACAGTGTGATCTTTTTCATCACGATGGTTGCTGTGTCAGGTTAGGCCATCACAGAGTTTTTAATCCTCCAAGACCTCACCAGCCGACATGACAGACTACACTGTGGTGTCCAACTATATATCACAGCTGGAGTAATGATGTGGGGCTGGACCACACCTGGACATGCTAACAGCAGTTTCTCACTTGGTTGCTCAAGTGCAACTGCTATTACCTGCAAACCTCTCTCTTCTTTTCAGTCAGTCTTTGTTGTCCCGTCAAGGTGAAAAGAAATGCAAGGGATGTTTTTGCCAGTGCTCAGTGCTTATGGTTTCAAGTATCTCCAACTTCATCATAAAAAATTACTGATGGAAAGGAACAAATCATAGAAAGCAAAGAGAAAACAGAGCATTCTAGACTCTCTGAAAAAGATGTGCTTCTACTTGTCTCTGTCTGTTTTACTCACCTCTTTTCATACTAGAAATCTCTGACAGAGGTCATGAGGTGTCCCAGACATGAGCTTGAATGTCATACACAAGATAAAACAATCATCAGATTTCAGCACCCTATGTCTGCCTGATCGGCCTGTAATTGTGCTTAAACTGTTCTTGGCATTAGACTGTGCAGCTCTGACTATACAACAGAAAAATACCAAATATTAACATTGAATAAACATTTACCAGAGAGAGAGAGAGAAAAAAAGAGGCTTTGAAAACCTCTGTGGCTGACGGTGACGGGTGCTGTTGTGATGCTGAATCAGACTCTCCAGGTTCATTCTGCTTTTTCATCACTGTATACATGAGATTGGACACAAAATCACAGTTGGTTTGAGTGTGAAAGTGTGATGTGGCTAATGATGAGGAGGAGCAGATTTGGAGTATTAATCAAGTCTTTACATAAGTTGTTGACAAAAATGACCTTTCACTCTTGAGACACTTGTGAACGATGACTTTAAGGTAAGGTGACCAGATTTCTGTAATGAAATCCGGGGACATTTGGTGCGGTGGGGGGGACACAACATCTCGGTACTATTTAGTAGCAGCGCACGCCCCTTGTAATAACCCCTGTAAAAACTATTGTTCGGGACTGCTTACTTGTGCTTCCTAACCCATTCCGCCCACGTTCTTGCCTACTCTCATTCATGAAAACACTTCAAACGGGGACATTTTCGGGGACAGCTTTTGCTGGGGACAGGTCATCCAATTGGGGGACTGTCCCCGGAAATCGGGGATGTCTGGTCACCTTACTTTAAGGTCTCTGTGATTGCAACTCACCCAGAGAGACACAAAACAGTCTGTGCGTCATGTGTTATTGTGGCTTAACAACAATTGCCAATACCCCAAGATTGCTGTTATGACATTTTGCAGGATAAGTAAAGGATTTGGCCTGCAAGTGGCATTGGAGGAATGTCAGCATGGAAATGTTAATGTTTGTAGAAAATGTCACTGCAGCTCAACCAGCACCTGGTCCAGATATAAAATCTGAACCTTAAGAGTGATTGTGGGAAAAAAAAAACACATTTTCATCCAAAAACATTTGTCTGTCTGTTGATGTAACTTTATATTGTCTAGGAATTCATAGAGAGCAAAACAATAGTTCCTACAAATAAAACTGGAAATAAGCCTTCAGTCTTATTTGAGTTATTTCTCTCTGTTACCTGCACTATCGTCCATCTATTGTGTTCTGTTTTTGTCCTTGACTCACGGCAGATTGATCTGAAAATTAAAAACTCTTTTCAAAAACAAGATATCAAATCAATAGAAGCAGAAAACAAACCCAGATCCTATTGTATTTCAATATAGGATGTCCTTCTGAAATTACACATGCTTTCAAGGGAGGATGGGAAACAAATGAGTCATCCATTTACCAATAATTTGATACACAATGCGATGACGTCTCTTCCCTTCACGCAATAGATACAGATGAGATTCACTGACAGATGATCCCAAACAGCTGTTTAGAAACTAATCAAATCCATTTATCACAATTGCTGCTGATTGTTCTGTGATTAGCATAATTAAGCATAAGTTCAGTTCAGTCTTTTTAAATCTGGAGTAAACAGCAATTTGTCAGGAGCTGATGGTGCAGCTGCAGCTCTGTAAAATTAATACACCAACGTTGCAGCTCAATTGTGCCTATTTATGGAGGCGCCAGAGGTTTTATGCAGAATTATGAGAAAAGTGCCATCCATGATAAATTAGCTCCAAGTTAGATGAACTGCTTACCTACAGAAAAGACAAAAGTATCTGCCAACAGTCCGTGTTGTGTCCTATTTTCAAAAGGGGTGGACTCATGCATAGATCATGTGATAAATTTGGATACCGTTTTTGGTCTTTTTGCCAGCATGAGAAACTAAAATCTTGTGTCTCTCAAGAGACGGGAGAGGTTTGAAGATTCAGAGGAGAAGTACTGGAGGAAAAGACACCTTCATATCAAGATGGATCCAAGATTCCTTTGTTCAACCTCAGTCTGCCTCTCGTATTGATTGGATGATACATGAGTACCTGGAATACTTAGCCTGGAGTCCCTGAGTCAGAGTTCTGTCCTTAAAAAGCCTCGAATGTGGAACAGCCTGCGGGGCGGAGGCTGAATATGTCTGGTGTATCAAGCCTGGACTAGGTTTTCACTACTTTTCAAATATTCTGTTGAAGCAGTTTGTGCGTACAGTCTCGTCAGCTGTGTGAACAGCTTGCTACTGCAGCAGGAGACATCCACAAATCTTATTTTATTCAGTTTATAGTCACTGAAAATCTTTGACTGTTTAGCATTCATTTAGTGACTTTCAGGAATAAATGGATAATACATGATAAAATTACATAATTGGCAAAATGATATTTATGTATTCATTTATAGTGTAATAACATTTAATGCAACAACTTCCATAGTGCTTAACTTTTAATATAGGATACTCATGATGCCATAACATCTTATGAGGTAGAGCGGTTGTCCAATAACTGGAAGGTTGGCAGTTTGATTCCCCCCTATCCCTGTCTGTCCATTGTGTCCTTGGGCAAGACACTTGACCCACCTTGCTCCCAGTGTGTGTCCTCCACTGGTGTATGATTGTGAGTGTTGTTGTGGTGTTTAGAGAGGCCGTAGGTACAAACTGGTGGCCATGTTTCCGTCAGTCTCCTATCTGTTGGAGCGAATGAATGTATCCAACGTAAAGCGCTACAAAAAATCTGATGCATTATTATTTTTAATGTCATATTCATTTAACTTATTTTCTCGTCGTTATAAATCCCTTGAATGTTTCCACTCTGTTAAGACATGCTGTGGGCTGGAATTCACTAAAACATGCACAAACAGAGCCCGATGATCTTGCTCTAACAGAGAGCAACATAATTTATGATGTAATATCTCACATGCATATTTATTATCATACAATAATATCTCATGTGCAATATTTCTTGCGGTGTGAGAACCCTTCTTTGTATGATATTTATGACTCAGTAACCTTCATATGTGGATTGATGATCACAGTGCAATAACTTATACATGCACATCAGTACGAAGACATGCTTTTCTCCTTCAGATATATATTCGTATATATATTTAATCTTTCTATGCTGATTCGGATGTGGGTAGTGACTGCACTACCCACACCCTTGCCTCACAGTTTTATATCATGTGATTTTCTGGGCCTCCGCTTCAGATTTCCTTTTGCAAACTGTTGTCCATTTTTAAACAACTGTAGAGCTTGATTAAAGATCCAGCACATCTAGGGCATCTGTTATAAGATGTTTCCTCTTTCTCCATTTCAGTTTCGACCATTCGTCAACCCTCTACACCATATAGCAGAACACACTTGATACTGGGATTGTACAGGAGCATCTTCATTTTAAGGACATGTTATTTGAAACTCACAGTATAAAGTATGGAATGTAAGTGACACCAGTAAGATGCAGTCTGAAGAAATAGTTGAAACTGTCTTTTTAAGAGAGAAACTGGAGTTTTCCGCAGTATTCCAGGAAATTTCACAAGATGCAGTCACTGTGCAGCCTTGCAGCTCTTTCTGATACCATCTTTTTTCACTATTTGCAGTCTGTTTACCGTCAGATATGGTAGCTGAGCTTAGCCTGTGGTGACCATGATAATGACCCTTTGCCTGAAACAATTCTCCGTTCGCCAGTTGAAGCAAGTTACTTATCCAAGCAGCCTATTGTTACTTCTCACATTTTGTTGCTCTAATTTTTAATAGATTCATCCATTTCTTCCATTCAGATTAGGTAACATTTGCATCACATTGTATAAGGCTACGCTTGTGACAGTGATGGCTGGGATTTGTTTCAACAGATTGTGCCCAACTGTTATATTTTACAAACGACTGCAACTGACATGTTCAGAAGTTAATTTTTCCCATTATAAGGGTAATATTCTTGACATTCAAATTCATATGTTTACCTAACACTGCATAGTTATCAGTTATCAAAGATTATGTAAGACTTTCTTTCTTTGACTCGTGCCCTCGACCCCCCCAACACACACATACACACGCACGCACGCTCTCTTATGATCCATGTCTCAAAAGTGAGACAGTACAGTACAAAATGTCATGTACCACATCTAAAACACAGATGGCTGTGTGCCCTGCTGGAGCCATCACTTATTGCTCACACACAGGTTAGCATGCCAACCAAGTCAGAGAATCTGTCACACAGTACACCAGTCAACATGACAACATACCCTGCTGCCTGAAGACGAACAGCCCTATGTGGTGGATATTGTAATGTCTCAGGATATTTAAAGGCATTAGTGAGCTGATAATTTCAATTATATCCCAAATACAATACATATTTGAATTCTGTTTTTTTTTCTGCTCACTTTATTATTTTTACTCTGTTTAAACAGAGACAAACGCCAAACTTCTCACCTCATTCACTGCGGATTAAAATATATATATATATATATATATATATATATATATATATATATATATATATATATATATATATTTGTGTGTGTTTTTTTTTTTTTTTGTTTTTAAGTGTCCTGGTTCAAAAGGAATATATCTCACACATTTACAATTAGCACCTAACAGTCATCATTTAAATAGATTTAAGTACTTACTCCTGCATTCAGGAGGCATTACTTGTAGAAAAACCTGCACATTCTGACATGATGTCACATTGTATAAATGTAACCAAAGTGAAAACTTACATTAACAGCATCTTTTTATGGGATGGCAATGCTCTATAACTCAGCAACTACAGCAAATTGCCATTAAATTTGAAAATGGCATTAATGACACTAAAGATGACCAAAAACAGATGTGCAGACCTCTCATCAAATGCATCTGTCATGCTCTGGCTATGCGCCATCACTGAGTCAACATTTCAATTTGTCCAACATCTTGATTTACTCATTTCCGGACCAGAGGAGACCGATCCTTCCAGGCTGTTGCTCCCAAGCTCTGGAACGATCTTCCACCTGCTCTGCGTTTGATGGAGTCTGTTGACTCCTTCAAAAGGGAACTAAAGACTTTTCTATTTGTTCAGGCTTTTCCCTAACTGTTTTGGGGCTGCTATGGTTGCTATAGTGTTGTTTTGGCCTTTTAAATTTTAGCTTTGTATGTACCTATTTACTGTGTACTGTTTTTGTTTTTTGCTTCTACTGTAGAGCGCTTTATGACCTTGGTCTGTGAAAGGCGCTGTATAAATAAAGTTTACTTACTTACTTACTTACTATGTAAAACTGATCTCTGAGAAGATGGAAAAACAGAATCTGACAAACAGCTCAGCAGAACGGTCCACTACTGTTGAAGCAGGCGACTGACAGTCAGTCTGTCAACAGTAATGTGATCTTTGATCCCATTAGTGATGATCAGATAACACTAAGCATTATTTAATTTATCTGTACAGATATCTGTAGTAAGTGCAGCTACCAAGCTGCTCTTAGGTGTCACCTTTCAATTCTTACCCCAGTCTCAAGTCCTGTACTGCTTGTTGGTCTGTATGTTATAGAAATATTAAGCTTTAGACACCACTGGATTCTTTGGGTGTATTTAAGTTTGAATGCTAAAATCAATAAACTTACATTTAGTACAATGTCCTTGTGATCCACTGAGTAAGAAGATGGATAGAACCACAGCTCAGAGAGGGAAGCCAAAACTCTTAAGGTCCTGACACACCAGCGAATTTGCGGAGTGATGCGAAAAAGCGAGACGAAAATATTCGCCGTTCCGAAAAATCGCGGGCGACCACTCTGTGGTACACACTCTCTCCCATCGTTGCTCTTGGTGCCAGTGGTGGTGTGTGTCATGTGAACTGCAGCCGCATGGGTCTGTGACGTCATCAACAACATGACTTTTGATTGGCCAGAGGTCTAGCAGGTCCAGATATTCGCCTGCGAATCTCTGAAAAATTCGACACAAGAGCGAAAAAATGAAAGACGCTTTTCGCTCCGCGGAAAAATCGCCGCCAGTGTGGAAGCTTGCATTAACTTTATGCTGTTTAAAAAAAAAAGGCAAATAATTCGCCTGGCGAATTCACGCCTGGTGTGTAAGGACCTTTAGAGCTCTTACTGCAGGAAGCAAGTAAGGTATTTCCTACAAATGCTTCCAATGAAGGAATTCAGCCTTCTGCATTCAAAACCCAATGGTTGACCATGAAGACCAAAAAGGCAGCATTTTTGCCTTTGTTTTCAATGTGAACATACTTTTGCACTTAAAATAACACTTTTACACCATTAAAATGTTAACTGATGCATCAGTGACTACTTTATAACAGTTTTAAAATGATCTTAAAGCTCCTGTGAGGAACTTCTTGGCGCTTCGTGTACAAAACACTTCTGCTTTGCACTTTAGTGGTGTCCTTAAACAAAATAATCTCACCATGCTGACTGTTGACCGTCATATACTGTATATCATTTATTGTGAATATTTAACATGTAAAGTGAAACAGGGCAGTTCCCTCAGCTGCTTGGCTAACCCCTACCCCTTGCACTGGTTTCAGCCATCAAAAATATGATATCAAAATCATCTGTTTTGTTTTTATAATTGTCTTTTGTAAGTCATGAAAACGCATCAGTATAGTTTTCAGTCAATTTCATACACATCAAAAAACTCCTCACAGGAGCTTTAAGTGAAAGTTGTTACCGAATTCACAGGTAGACGCCGATTTGACACATGTTTAGACCATGTTTCACTTGTAAATCAGCTCCTAAAGGTTTATAAAACATCGTAAATGAAAAGGGATTTTAAGCCCCGTGTGATAAATATAGTGGCTATAATGCCTTTGAAGGTGAGCAGGGTATTACCATTAAAACCTGGAATTAAGCATGTGACATTGACTGTATATGCTGGCTGAACACTGAGTAAAACACTGTGTAAAAGTTGTGATGCCAATCTATCTTATTTCACAAAGTACACAGTCATATTCTTTTAATTTTTACTGTGGAGAACATTTAAAACTTCTGTCCTTAAAATCTCTCTGAATGTTTTTGTTCATGTCACACAGTCCACAATATTGGAAAATGGAAAATGACTTTTGTAAATGTGGTCGAAATATTTTTGACAGTGCTTTTTTTTAAGCTGTGTTATTTGGAAAGTTGGAATTGCTTGTGAGACATTCAGACCTGATTTTAACCTGTTTCAACCATAGACTGTATATAGAATGGACTGAGTCTGCCTCCTCGCTGGGTGAAGCCACTCCGAGAACAGCACCCTCTGTTGATGGGCTGCAGTATAGGTCATAAATCTACGGTGGCCTGGAAGTGCAAAACACAACCGCAAAAGAGAAAACACGACAGCAAATCAAAACGCAAACGCAAAAGAGAAAACGCAACCACAAAAAAGAAAACACGACAGCAAATCACATATGCAAACACAAAAAAGAGAAAACACGACAGCAAATCACATATGCAAACACAAAAAAGAAAACACGACAGCAAATCACATATGCAAACACAAAAAAGAAAACACGACAGCAAATCACATATGCAAACACAAAAAAGAGAAAACACGACAGCAAATCACATATGCAAACACAAAAAAGAGAAAACACGACAGCAAATCACATATGCAAACACAAAAAAGTAAACGCAACCGCAAATCCCAAAACACGATAGCATCGTCTGTCTTCTTCTTCTTCGTTGTAGTTTAATGGCAGTTTACTCCACTGGGAGTGGAGTACTACCTCCACCTGCTGGATCGATGTCGGAATGGGAAAGTAAGCACTCGAATCGACTCGTCTGTCCTTTGACCTGGAAAGACACGAACCGCGGCGCGACAGTCAGTGATGATGTATTGCCAATACTGTGGCAAAGAGCTCCCCGGACAACCCAACTTTTGCAGCAGTTGTGGGAAAAGGCTGCAAGAAGCAGACGGTGACAGTCCATCAAGTAAGTTAAGGGATGTTCAATTAATGTGTTCTGCTACACAACATGTCGACTATTACGTCATATTTGTGTCCTGCATCAAAATATTGCTGGATAATTTCGAGTACACTTTCGCTTTCGGCGTCCATGTTCATGTTTACTTTCCCGTTCCGAACTCCAGCAGGTGGCAGTAGTACTCCACCCCCAGCGGAGAAAACTGCCATTAAACTACAACGAAGAAGAAGAAGAAGACAGACGATGCTGTCGCGTTTTGGGATTTTGATGTCGTGTTTTCTCTTTTTTGTGTTTGCATATGTGATTTGCTGTTGTGTTTTCTTTTTTGTGTTTGCATATGTGATTTGTTGTCGTGTTTTCTCTTTTTTGTGTTTGCATATGTGATTTGCTGTCGTGTTTTCTTTTTTGTGTTTGCATATGTGATTTGCTGTCGTGTTTTCTTTTTTGTGTTTGCATATGTGATTTGCTGTGGTGTTTCCTCTTTTGTGGTTGTGTTTTGCACTTCCAGGCCACCGTATAAATCCCATCTCCGCCAGCAAAGCTCATGGGGCTGTGGACGAACTTTAGAAATTAATTACACAGAACATAAATTTTTCTCCCCCCTGGTGGTGATGTTGACATGTAGTTATTATACAACTGGTTTGTGCTCAGGTCCTCTTTTTTTCTGTACAGCTTCGTTTTTTAAAAGTTATTAGGGGGTTCATGTTTTCTATGATTGACACCTGATACAGCCTATAGGCGTTCAGGGATTGCGTAGCTCGCCCGGGGGATACGCTGTTTGACTCGAGCGTCATCACAGCGACTCTAGGCGACTGCGCGGCCGAATGCGCGCGTTGCTACTGCACAGCGCTGGTTTCAGAAAAAATCCTGGAAATATCGAGAGCTATTTGGCTTCAAATCCGTATACAGGCGGTAGGCGGAACCAAGTTGTCCATAGTATATACAGTCTATGGTTTCAACCCATTTTTACGTTTAAATCCTGGTAAGTGCTCACCAGGTAGAACATAAAGAACTTAAATCATGACTCAGCATTATTCTTGTTTGGTACTTATTAACAATAGCCAGCCAAAGGTCATGTGGAAGTACTGGACTTTTTTTTTTTTTACTTTATTTTGACAGAAAACTTTAAAAAAAAAAAATTTCAAGTTTTGTTGATAGTCCCAGAAAAACAATTTGTTTTTCCCTTAGACATAAAAAAACCCATTCAAATATGATGAACAGTTTTAGGTGGATGGCCATCATCCTATAAGCACAGTCTTGCTGAGATTAGGTTTTCCCTTGCAGTCACGAAGCGCTTGCAGAGAGGGGATTTATGTGGTTTGAGTAAATATTTCTACTGAATTAATTTCTAGAACTCAGTTCTACCCATGGGATAGTGTTTGTTGTGTGGATTAGGTGCTTTCTTGATTGATTGGCATGATATGTAAAGAAAATCCAGGTGGCAGAGAAACTTTTAAAATATCCCCAACCCTTGTAGCAGCAATATCTGTTTTGCCCTACCTTTATGCCTATAAAGTATTTTTATGTGACAACTTAATGACCTTTTGCAGATATTCACAGAATTAAAGGAAATGAAACCCAGAAGTAGGCACAAACTCTTGAAGGTACATACAACAAATAAGTGAACTCCAACAACACATAATCAAAACGCTACTCCTGAGATGCACTGCAACATCACAGACCGATGCCCTTGAACAGTAGAAGTGCATCTCAGAGAGACAATTTTTTTTAGGGGTTTTCAGGGAGGCAAACTAAAAGATTGAGCTGTGAAACCTTGAGTAAGAGTAGTAAACTCTTTCTCCTTTCTCAGTCCTTTGATGTTTCCAAGAATAGGAAATATATTGGCCCATAACTCTGCAAAAATCCCGTCAGTGTTGAATCAGTGTGAGTATCCAGGCTTTTATCTGTTACTACTGTGGCAAGTCACCCCTGTAAATAATGTGTTTGTCTCAGTTAAACCTAAGAGTGGGGAAAATCAGCTCAGACAAAACAAAAAAGTAGATATGTCAACTGAGAGACTGCTGACAATTAATTCAGCCAAAAATAAGAGGAGTGAAAGACCCATCATCCATGTTTTCTAGTTGTTTAATTTAGAGTCTGTACTATAGTTTTGAGAGGAGGAACATTTTGTTCACTCCAGTCAGAGACGTCAGAGTGATATTAATAATTACACGTGGTGACGATGGAGCCAAACTCAATTTAGTCTCAAAGAAGTGTGACAAGGTTTTCATCCTCTGTCTGCACGTTCCCTGTGGCCACTAATGCCGTATTAAAGCATCTATTGTGTTATTTTTTACCTAGGACGAAGCAGCCACTTGACTCTGGCCTCCTCAGCCTGAAAAAACATGACTAATATGGTTGAACAGTAAAATGAATAAATGGAAATTGAATAATTTATAATCAAAGGATCAAATCTCTTTTTATTCGGGCCAAGCAGAGGCCATGTCTTTGTTAGTGTGATTCATGGCAGGATCTGACTTCTCAGAGTGTGCTGGTTTAATCTGATTTAATGTGCAGATAACTAGCCAGTTAATCCAGAATGAAGGCTTTTCTTAATTTAAATTCTTTCTGAATGAATAAAGGATTAAGCTGCTATAATCTACCCTTGGTTTGCATTGTCAAGAAGTGCAGCTAATTTTTGTTCCTTGTGAGATTTATGGTCACTTCTAACAAGTAAAATTTGTTGCTTTGGGTAAGAAATGATCAGATTTTATTTGTGGCAAAGTAAAAGCAGTGTCAAAGATGGGGTTGCAAAACTGCAGGGGTGCTTAAATTATGCTTTTCCTTCTTTCAGATTTTTAATTTTTGGAAATTATTTACACAATAAATAGGCATGTTCTGACTGTGAATGAAGCCTGCAACCTCTATCTGCCTGGTTGTATGAGGACATGCGGTTGACAACCATTACAAAGGAGCTCCAGAGGAAATATAAGATAAATCAAGCTTTTTCATCCCTGAAAATTGTTAAGATTTGCCACAATTACAGTATGGATTTTGTAGATAATGAAGTTTTAATAAGCTGTTTTTAATCTAGTTTTATTGTGCTTGTTCTGTTTTGATGTTTGGTCTTTGTCCGAGCACGCTGTCTGCTCTGGGGAGCTTTGGGAATTCAATCAGATTCGTCTTTTATTTATTAATCCGTCTGCTGCCATTGTCGTCTGCCTTGTTCCTATGCAGCGCGCTGGAGAGCTCCATGGGCAGGGCAGATGGAGCTTTATGAGAACACGTGACGGGACTTGTAGGAGCGATGCTTCATAAGTGTGAAGACTCAGGGAGACTGAGAAAGAGAGCGGGAGAGAGAGAGGAAGGCTGTGTGAAACACCGGAGCCAGCAGCAGCATCAGCAGCAGCAGCACCAACCTGTATCCACAGTGTAGGAGCGCACTCCCAAGAACGGCGACGCACTTTATAGAGAAAGAAAAACTTGTTCAAGTCGTAGAATATAAGACAAATACCAAGTATAATAGTGAGAATAGAGGTTATACACTAAGGAAAGCATACTAGTCCTCTTTTTGGGTAAAATCTATGGATGATGCGCTTCTGAATTGGATTAACGCGCGGAGATAAAGGGTGATTCTGCGCACTTGGAAAATTATGTAAGGTAAGAAGCGGTTTTATGATTTTAAATCCAAGAAAGTCGCTTTTAACAAATTGTTTTCCCGCTTTTTTTTTTTTTGTTTAGTTTGGTTATTTTGTTTAGTTTTCTTTTGTACCATGATTATTTTCTTTTTTTTAATTTATGAAGATTATTGAATCTTTTTACTGAAATATCACTTGTTATTATCATATGTTTTAGACAAATTAATGTCAAAATTACGCCCATGCAAACATTATTGTGCATAATGATCAGTAGTTTTCATAACTGTGCAAATTCTGCCCATTTAAATTATGTAATAGCAATTCTCCCGCAGATATATGCCCGAGCTCTTTATCCTCAAAGTATATCACAACCTGAATTTGACAGTGTTTCATCACTTTACTTTCTGGTCTTACAGACTAATTGGTTTGTGCGCCTATTATTCAGTAGGCTACTGGTCCAGTCTGTACTGGTGTAGAGTCGAGATGACTTAATTGCTCATGCAGCTTAGTGAAGAAAATGGAGCATTTTCACTCCCAGCCTCCCCTTTGTTGGCTTTTAAGTGGGTTTTCTCTTCTTGAGAGGTAGAACTGAGTTATTCACTTCCATGTTTTTAATAGGCACAAAAGAACTCAGTTTTTAATAAACCATCTATTGTGTGGTTTATGTCCGAAGACTTTACAAAATATTTACAAAAAGATCAGTAATTTCATAAATCTCTCAAATAATCGCATTTAAAAATTATTCTAAGAAATTATATAAGATAATGTTAAAGCCAGTATATATTATTTTCATAGATGTGGGTCCATTGTTGGACAAGTGTAGCTACTCTATTCTTAACACCTAAGGGATTCTTATTTTCAGTTTTTTCCAACATGTCTGAAATATCTCTCATCCCCTCGCAGGTTGTCCAGGCGTCTCTGACAGCAGTATTCCTCAGACACAGCCATGAAGTCTGTGTTGGATGGTGTGGCAGACACCACCTTCCGGACTATTACATCTGGTTTACAGTTTTTGGGCTCCAACGACGCCAACTACGATGACCCCATTAACGATGTGAACTTCAAGGGGGGTTTCTCTCTGCAGAAACCTTTGTCTGCATTTCGCAGCAACCCCTTCCCAGACAAAGTACCTGTGGACGAGGAGCTCATCCTAAAAAACATCCCCTTCCCCACAAATGCCACAGACTTGTTTGGCAACAGGACCACGTTCAGAGATGAGACAAACACCATACAATGTGGGGAGAACTTTATGGACATGGAGTGTTTCATGATCTTGACACCCGGGCAGCAGCTTGCAGTGGCTTTGCTGTCTCTGACTCTGGGTACTTTCACCGTGTTGGAGAACCTGGTGGTCCTCTGCGTCATCCTACAGTCGCGAACCCTCCGCTGTCGGCCGTCCTACCACTTCATAGGCAGTCTGGCTGTGGCTGACCTGTTAGGGAGTGTCATATTCGTCTACAGTTTTCTGGACTTCCATGTTTTCCACCGGAAGGACAGCCACAACGTTTTCCTCTTCAAGCTGGGTGGAGTCACAGCGTCGTTCACTGCATCAGTAGGGAGTCTTTTCCTCACTGCTATTGACCGCTACATTTCCATACACCGGCCTCTCGCCTACAGGCGTATAGTCACTCGGACCAAGGCTGTCATTGCCTTTTGCATGATGTGGACCATCTCCATCGTCATTGCTGTGCTACCTCTGTTTGGCTGGAACTGTAAACGCCTCAACTCCGTCTGCTCAGACATATTCCCTCTGATTGACGAAAACTACCTGTTGTTCTGGATCGGTGTAACCAGCGTTCTTGTTCTGTTCATCATCTACGCCTACATTTACATCTTGTGGAAAGCACACCACCACGCTGTACGAATGCTGAGCCGCACCTCCCAAAAGAGCCTTGTTGTTTACTCGGCAGATGGGACTAAAGTGCAGACCACACGCCCAGAGCAGGCCCGCATGGACATCCGTCTTGCCAAGACCCTGGTGCTCATCCTGGTGGTGCTGGTCATCTGCTGGGGCCCTCTGCTTGCCATTATGGTCTACGACCTCTTCTGGAGGATGGACGATGACATCAAGACGGTGTTTGCATTCTGCAGCATGCTTTGCCTGCTCAACTCCACTGTCAACCCCATCATCTACGCCTTGAGGAGCAAGGATCTGCGGCACGCTTTCCTCAGCTCCTGCCACGCCTGCAGGGGAAGTGCTCAGCAATTGGATAATAGCCTTGAGTCTGACTGCCAGAACAGAAACATCTCTGCCAATCGAGCTGCAGAGAGCTGCGTGAAGACCACTGTGAAAATAGCCAAAGTAACCATGTCTGTGTCAACTGAGACTTCTGCAGAAGCTGTTTAATTGGCTGTCACAGGGGAAACTGTGTAAATGTCATCCTCCCCCAAAAAGAATGCCATTCAACACAATAAGCAGTAGTTAGGTATTTCAGAGCAAAAGAAAAAAAAAAGGAAGAATTCCTCCCCTGAACATACATCCTCATATAGACGCTTCAGTGGTTGCATTATTTTAGGTCAATGTGTGAGTACATGGTGTGCCAAAGTGCCAAATGGTATTGTAAATTCAGAGAAGGGACTCTAATTCAGAAAGGATTACCACAGGCTAGGGTAAATCTGCTGTAAACCATAGACTCCATAATATCCAGTTATTATATTTTTGTACTGTGAATTCAGGTTTTGAAAACAATATATCTTCATTTATGGGATAAGGGGCTACTGACGTTTTTAATTCAATATGTTTTCATGTGTCATTTAGACTCTAACACGTGTCACACGCCATAAATATAACAACTTGCGTCTTGAATTTCTACACATATATGTTGTGCATAAGCATTTCTATGAGCTAAAAGGTCAAATGACTCTGATTGTTTATGTCAAAAATTGCCATTAGACATGACAATGTTTTACATCTTTGGACAACACTCAGTGAGTGGCAAAAGTGTGAAGAAATTGTGAGAAAACAAGAGGTGATTAATGCGCTCTCTGATGAAAAAAAGAAAAAAAAATCATTTATCACCATCACAAATAAACTGTGATCAGATAGAGGTAAATGTATTCAAAGCTTTTCTGTCCAACCTGAGGAGACATTTTCTGTGATGTCCATCTTTTCACTTTCTGGCTGTTAGACCTCTAAAGTAACGTGTCTATGTTCAGATGTAAAACCTTAAAACTGTACAGTGTTTTCTCGCAAAATAAAGTGTTCAAACGGACTCGTTCACAAAGAAACAACAATAATAGCCTTGAAATAATCTGAAATGAAGTTGAATGAAGTGTGCTGGCCACACTGTAATAGACTGAATAGATTTCTGACTAAAGCTGCTTTCATGAAATGTATAATTCTTTTGGATTCAGCCTCGTATGTGTGTGATACCTTGTGATTTGGCCTTTTGATCATTGCAGTGAGTTGTTTTAGTGCTACTGTTGCAGCGGGGTGTCATTTGGAATAATAAAAGTAACCCAAACATTGAAGTACTTTTAGGGTGACTGAATAAAAGTATGTCTGCTGTTCACTTTACTTATCTAAACAGAGGAACATGGGTCTTTTCATTAGCCAGTAACTTGAATGGAAGTCTGTGTGTATACGTCGTGTGGAGAATCTACAACTAAGCTTACAAAAGAATCTAAGAAAAATGTGACTTTTCTAAACCATACTTTGAATCTAGAAATCTCTCAGCACAATTGTTCTGTAGACATTAATCTTGGTGTAAAGTAATCCAGAAAAGCTGTTTATCAGTATGCTTTGCTGCCTCTCGTATTATTGAGTATTGAAAATCAATATGTCAACTGTCAAGTGGCTTCTGTACAGCGGTGGCATAATAAGAACTTAAAAATCACAATCAGTCAAGTGTTTTTGGTATTGCTGTTTTCAAACCTTTGAATAAAGTTGCAGCTGGTTGACATTTTTGCTTGTGGTCGTTTGATTGTTCACGTGATAGCAGGAAACAGAAGTTTGCAGCACATTTTGTATGAGTCATCCAAAGATTTTTGAGGAACTATGACAGAGGAAACCAAGCCCAAAACCATCAGTGATCTTCTTCTGCCCCCTAGTGGAAATTCTGCCACTACAGCTGCAGTATTTATGATGGCCGAGAGCATTTCACACATTCATTTTAACTATCTTTGTTAAGCTGTGGTTACTTTTGTGACCCACTAAGTCGCAAGTCAAAAAGAAATGCCAGCAACAGCATCTTCTTACTGAAACATCTGCTTCGCCTCTCTCATCTCTTGGCTTAAGGAGAGAGGAAAATTAAAACATCTGCTCACACAGATGTTCAGAGGATTTTGTTCATTTATCCAACAAATGCTCCAATCAAAGAGTAGCAATGGGACAAGCTTATTGTTCCATGCGTAAAAGGCTTTTTTAAGAGTTGTTATGGCACTCAAATAAATAATTAAACATGGGTTGGGGCTACAGTAATAGAGTGGATCAATATATTGATTGGCTGACTGACAGCTTCCAGCTTCTCTCTGTCTTTTTTTAAATGAATAATGACATTCTTCTGCTTTTGGAGTGTTGGTAATGCTGAACAAGAAACAGTATTTTTACCAAATTGGAAAAAACAATGGCAGAATCATGATTGAAATATAATCCATAGTTTTTATCATTAATTTGCCTTATCATATTGTGTTTTCCAGCAGAGTTAATAGAAATACCAGTATGACAGAGAACAGTGGCACGAAATACAGTGGAGTCCTGAATGACATAATTGTATTCATTTATTTGTTCTGTAGGACTGCGGTGCAAGCGTTGAAGCACCAGTTGCGTTTACATCCTCCTAAATTTGTGCACACTTGAAAATGTATGTTGTTGCAAGGGGTAGTTGGGGAAGTAGGTGTGATAAAAGGGAAATGTCTCAAACTTTTGGCTGTCTGTGTAAGACGAAAAGAAAAAGGAAGCCAAGGGAGTATCTATCTATCTATCTATCTATTCTATAACTCTTTAACTTACTATGGTAATCGTGCTTATTTAATGTAACAGCGGCTACACATAATCAGTCCGTTTAAAAAGAATTGCACATAAATATTTCATTCGAAATTGTTTTTGGTCTGAAAGCGTCACATTTGTGAGTGAAACTCATGCCTTCGTCGTGTTTTTTTCTGTTATCGACAGAAAACACATTTGAAAAAAAAGACCATGTTCCTGGATTTGGGAAATGTAGTTTTTAAGCAAACTTACACAATACGTCCGATGGGACATATAAACTACAAAGACCAAGATGACGCTGCATTCTTGCGCATGCGCTCGAATGACTAATATGAAAGTAAGCTCGTCTCAGCCGTTGATAGTTACTTTCGTGGAACTGGTGCTCGGAAATCTGTAATCATCTGACGCTATATCAAATGTACCCTTAAGTAGTTGTTGTCAATACCTCAAAGACATATTCAGCTACTTTTAAAAGCAGTCATTGGTGAGCCAAAAGCTACGAGATACGAAAACAACACATTTCTATCTGTAGCCCGGAATTGTCGTTGGAGCTAGCATTAGCAGTTTAGACCGGGGCCCAGGATAGTGACGCTCCCCGAAAAAAAGGGAAAATTTCTCTTCTCTTTCTCAAAACTTTTTAACACAGCTTTGCGTGATGGCTTGTGGAGCTACTTTGAAAAGGACTCTGGACTTTGATCCGTTGATGAGCCAGGCTTCCCCTAAAAGGAGGAGGTGCGCCCCGATCACGTCTCCAGTGTCTTCACCCCAGAAGTATCTGCGTATGGAGCCATCACCGTTCGGCGAAGTATCGTCCAGACTTACCACAGGTACGAATATTCAACTTAATCAGATCCTTACTTCAAACTCAGGCCTGATCGTTTTCATCCATTTTCATTTGAGTCCGGATAGTGTTAGACTTTCCTTATGTTTTCCAGTGCGTCAAAAACTAGTGACACCCTTCGTCACTCCGATAGCATTTGATTCACAACCCAGGCTGTCAGTAAACACACAATGTGATGTGACTCCCTCTTTGCCAGCTGTTGAGTCGACCTACACTGCTTAGCAGCGGCAGTATTATGCACTCCAGTACACCTCCAACACCCCACACATCTTCAACAGTCAATCTAAAGATTAATAATCATCTGTCTGATCAAGTCCTGACAGTTGTAAAAGCTCTGTACAATTTCATTGTAGAGTTGCACAGGTGATGACGGTGTTATGGTTGGTCACTGTATGTGAAATGGGTGAAATTTCTTTGATATTTGATGTCAACTGAATTGTGTATTTTAAAGGGATATTGCGATGCAAAATTAATTTAAGGTCAAACACACTGTAACAGCGAGTTAGATACCTCCTTGAGAAATGCATGTTGCTGACTTCTTGCTTCTCTAGTCATACCAACTTTAGTAACAAGCACACAGCAATACACAGCGGTCTATGTCTCCACACGCAAACCTCAACCAAAAAGCCACTCTATAGCCACAAATAATGCTCAGAACAGCACCTAACTTCATCAACAGTACATATAGGGTCCCAGCCAGAGTACTAGCCATCAAACATCTTTTTAGCTTTGCCTGATTTCGATAGCAAAGAGACTAAACCCAACTGACCTACTCTCTTCCAGCAGCCACTTGTTTGTAGCGGGACCTCAAGCCAGTCCATTACGGACTGCAGCGGGGTGACGCAGCTCAAGGAAGAACATTTATGATCATTACTTTATCATTTCCTTGAAGTAATAATCACCATATTAATCATTTTGCACTGCAGACTCTGTAGTTTTTCTGCCTTAGCATCTCCATCTGATTGCATTTCCACGAAGAAATGATCATTAATGTTCTTCCTTGAGCTGAGTCACCCCACAGCAGTCCATAATGGACTGGCCCGAGGTCTCGCTATAAACAAGCGGCTGCTGAAAGAGAGTTGAGGAGTTGTGTTTAGTCTCTTTGCTAAAGAAACCAGGCAAAATTAAAAATATGTTTGATGGCTAGGACCCTATATGTACTGTTGATGATGTTAGGTGCTGTTCTGAGCATTATTTGTGGCTTTAGAGTGGCTTTTTGGTTGAGGTTTGTTTACGGCTCCTCAGACTGCTGTGTATTGCTATCTTGCTGTCATCACTAAAGTTGGTATAACTAGAAATGCAAGCAGTCGGCAACATTCATCTCTCGAGCGGTGTCTAACTCGGTGTTATGGCGTGTTTGACCCCAACTTAATGTTACACAGGAATATCCCTTTGATGTATTAGAATAAGCTGCCAGGGCACATGAAAACACTAGATTTGTAAAATCTGTGCTGTCTCCGTAGATATGCTTCGACTCCTCTGTGGAGAGGGTTTGTTGTTTTATGGTTGTAATATAATTTTTTTTTCTGTTGCAGAACAAATTCTACACAACATCAAACAGGAGTATAAGCGACTACAGAAAAGGCGACACCTTGACAGTGCCTTCCAGCAGGCAGACGGCTGCTTTCCTCTGGATCTGCAGAACATTCACAGTGGATCTGTGTTACCAGGTAGGCAGCCGACAGACATGAAACTAAAAGCTGCTTTGATTGGTTTATAAAGTTCTTTGTTGGGATAACAGCATGGTTACATTAAACACTGCGTTTGAGTTACCTCGGAAGTCAGATGTCGGAGCTGAAAATGACGTGACAACCGAATTCCCAGCGTTTCAGTTCCCAAGTCAGAAAAAAGCTAAATCAGAGGCCCAGAGAACAAGATGGCTACTTCTACGAAGGTTATTTTAGCCCTAGCCTTGTGTTCGGACAAGACAATCGCTAAAGTAACTTTCGGGTACCAATGCACCATTACTTACAGCATATTTGGATGGACTTTACATTTTGTCATTTTAAAAAAAAATTTAATATAGTAACTGTTTTAAATACCTTATTTTTTACTTGTGTCCTCTATGACATTCACCTTCTTTGACACCTGTAAATCAAGATCTTTTGTATCTTTTGTTTTCCTATGAATTTCTAAGTGTGCTAACTCTCAGACATTGAAACTTGCAGCTGTCAAAGTTGTACCTTTCTTGTATTAATTGTGGTAAAATTCCCCTCAGGTACATCCTCAGGTGCTTTATCTCCCTCCAGAAAAGAGCAGCCCTTATTCTCCCTTAGACAGGTCGGGATGATATGTGAGAGACTACTGAAAGAGCGGGAGGAGAAAATCCGTGAGGAGTACGATGAGATACTGACAACAAAGCTTGCAGGTAAAGTAAACAGGAAAATGGTCGTAGTGTAGAAACAATTTGTGAAGCTGTTGAGAAGAAGCTAATGAATGTCTTTTTTTTTCTTCTCAACAGAGCAATATGATGCATTCGTCAAATTCACACATGATCAGCTGATGCGAAGGTTTGGAGAGCAGCCTGCCAGCTGTGAGTACTTGTGGTGTCATGTACAGCTCTGTGGTCTGTCCCAAACTTTTCATTTTGGTTTGTCTTTTTAGCCAGCAGAACTACTCAAGGTTTCTGATGCACTCTTACAATGAACTACGTTTGAACAACCTGCTGATTCAGAACCTGAGAGATTAACAAAGTGTCAGTGTTCAGGTTACAGAAGAATATTAAAGTGCAGTGGAGGAGCCTTTAATATTTTATTATAATATATTTTCAAAAACATATAAGAAATAAGTGTTTCAGCTCCATCCACAGCCAAGGAAAGGGTATTGGGTTTTAGTTTTGCTACCGGGTCATCAAGTAATGATGAGAAATGTGTTCTTTGAAAAACATTTCAGTGGCTGTAGTGTCTTGTACGTTTCTCTTCCACTAGAATAAATCCTGTTTGCTCTTCACACAGAGATAGATTTAAACCTTCCAGTGTCACGTTCAAGTGAGACAGCTGGACTGAAAATCTGGTTGAGCTGTGCTAATACACAGGCAAACAGCAGCTGTTCTGACATGTTTCATTTGATGTTTGTTGAAACGGTTGCATTGCACCTTTTAGTTATGCATAGGTGTTCAAACACAGCAATTCACTCGTGTGTGCACAACATGTGCACAAGTGAAATACAAACACAAAAGTAACATTTTTAACTCAAAGGCCTGATTATGTCTACACATCATCCCCAGAGTCAGATTTCCCTGCAGTAGGTGATCAGTGTTAGACTCTTAGTTTGATCAGATGATCAACTTTCTCTTCTCTACTGCTCTTTACGCCTTCCATGATTTTGTTGAATTGAGCAAATTATCCAATATTTTTTCCCCTTCGACTCTCATATTGATTTTCCTAATGTATTAGCTGTTTTTTATTTTTTTGTATGACAGGCAGTTTTCAAATTAATAAAAAAAAACTTCTTGCTCTAGTCTGGATAATTATAAAACATTAGTCAAAATGAGCTTCTTAATGATCAATAATGGCGTTTCTCCACCCCGGAATAATCATTCTTTATGTCTGCAATAAAATTCTTTATGGGAACAGTTCCAATTTTGGTTGTCTACAATCCAGTTATCACTGTCACAACTTGTGCTTCAGAAATCCACCAAGAGTAGTTTTTACAGAAAGTCATAACATAACTTTGAAGTGACAGTTGTCTCAGGAAGAATGATGAAAGTTGGGCCCTCTTTTACTTGTGTGCTGAATGAGCAAGCTTGAGCACAAGTGCATCCAACTGATGCAGCTTCTCAGGTTGAATTGTCCTGTGCATATTCGTTCAAGTGATCATGTTACACATGGTGAGCATTGTTGCAAATTTGTGTTGAATCTTCCCACATTACAGGCGCTAGGGTTGCGAGTAATGACATGACTTTGTGCGTGCAGCAGTCCTGCAGTGCATCCCTCTGTCAGGGAAAGATGAGAGGCGTTCCAGAGATGCATGGGTAGTGAGTTTAGAGTAACTCTTAGATTTTTATGAGCCAAGGACTCGGTATGCAAACCGAAGCAACACCACTCAAAAGTAAATTCTCACCCTTATGCAGGGACGTGATTTTTCTGCGTTTATTTGAAACTGCAGAGTTTCTGACCCAGAGTCGGCTGGCGACATGTTAATGAAGTAGATTCTGAAACCTATGCCAAATGAATATAAAGTTTTAAGAACCTTTTTTTTGTGATATTTATGTGGTTTAAAGAAAAGGTCATTGATTTACATGACCTTAAATGGTAAGTTAAATGTCATTGAGTAAACGTTAGGGCTGTTCCTGCTTTTTTGTTTTAAAGCCAGCCCCTGTTTATGGAAAAAATGCTCAAACTGATGTGCTTGTCTCTGTCTGTCTGTCACAGATGTTTCCTGAGTGTTGGCGTCTCAAACTGAGGACTACCATGAAATGCAAGCTACTCCAGGGACTCAGTGGGCCTAGTCGAATTTTTCTCCTAGCTGTGCCATACCGCCTCTATGTGGACTCACTGCCTCAGGCATCACTTAGTGGCATCCACTCTTACCGTGTTTGCCAGAGTTAAGAGGGCTTCCTGCTGCCAGGACTTTCTGTGACTCCACCAGTGGCCTCTTAATTGCTGTGTTGATATTTATTTGGCTTTTTCCTGACGCCTTCTTATAAAGGCTGATTGCCCTCACACACTTGGCCTTCTGATTTGATTTTTGTTGAATTTAGTTTATCTCACAGAGAGGCTGTCATGAAACGCCTCTATGTAAATTTTGAAAAAGGGATTGAGTGGCAATGAGTGGACAAACCAAGTCCACCTGCTGACTGGGCTCCAGGAACGGGCATCTTGGGCTTTTTTTATTCTTAGCATTGTTTTAAAACTGTTCTGGAAATTACTGCTTTTACATTTGTATACACTGTATTTTTGCTTGACTTTTGTTCTTTGTTAAAAAGGATGTCATGATTTTGTTTGCTGTAGGTATAAAGGGGTGTTGATTTAAGAAAATCAGATGAATAAAAAAGGTTTACACAAGTGTTTGGGTTTTCACTGTTATCAAATACCACTTTCTATTGAAGTGATGGTTGAAATATATCAAAGAACAAATATTTTGGATGAGCAAGGTATACCATGTACATAAATCTCATTACAAAATTACTTCTTACATATGTGTGAATCAACCAGTTTGAGGTGCTGCTGATTATCTCATGCTTAAACATTTGACATACAGAGTTGATATGCTTATACAGTGAATTTTGTTTATTATTTCAGTTCATAACATTGATTTTCACACCAAATTTAAGAACACCATAACTAATGTACTTATATATGATCATTTAATTAGGCGCCCAGGAAGTATTAAAAGCTCTTATTTTACAATACAATGACCAAATTATTAATCAGGATTGATACGCTCAAATTAGTACACGCAGATTTAAGAAAACAATATAAATTGGGACTTTGGTATTTCTCATGTTCCCAGCATCATAAATAGATCTTTGGTCAGCCTCCCCTGATAGTTACTGTTTTATTGTTGTCATGGATACGCTCTTAACAATGAAGTTTAGCTGAGTTTGGGTCGTAAAACCGTGCATTAATAAAACTCATGATTAACGTTAGATGGTAAAAAAAAAAAAGAGACAAATGTCATAAAATTAAACCGCAAATATTTGATTTAGTTTGTATTTTTTTTAAAAAGGTTTCAAACCTGGCATTACATGTCAGAGCGGACTAGCTATCGGGAGCAACGGAAAAAAAATCGAACGAATCTCTTCAAGCTGATGACGTTACCTATGAACCAAGCATGTGATTGGACAAGCTGGAGTGACAAACGAGGAAGTACACCAGCTATGTCAATGTGAAACCAACAGAGCATCCAGAATTTCAATGTTGCTTATTTAGCCTCATCTAACTTCATATCGTGTTTGCGTGTTAAAGGGGCATGGCGTGTTTCTTCCGGAGGAGTATTGCGGCGAAGGTAATGAAGTCTGGGAAGATTAAATGGCTTACTCTAAAGCATGCCCTGACCCTGGAGCAAGGCTTGGAAGTTACTGTCTGCTCAGGAAGTTCACCTGTAGTTTCCTTAATGTTCGTCATTTTGTGTGTGTGTGCGTTTTGATGCAGCTTGGGAGGACGCTGCAGCAGTCTGAGGATGCTTTGTTACCAGCCCTGTCTGCAGTTCCACTTTTTAAAAAAGGGTGAGGGGTTTTCTTTACAGCACGTTTTAAGCATAACTCCCTGTTCTTCTAGATGTTGTTGAAACTGAACATTTCTTTCTCAGGGAGTCTCCTGACTTCAAACTGTCCATCAATACATTACGGAACAGTGGGATTTTACCATCTGAGGATGACATCCAGCAGCAGACAGAAAAATTGGCCAAACAGGTGAAGTTTGTTTGTTTGTTTGTTTGAAGTTGAATTTCGCTCTGGGATTAATAAAGTATCTTTCTCAACTCAACTCAACTCAACTTTATTTGTAAAGCACTTGAAAACAACCACAGCTGAACAAAGTGCTATACATAAATAGACAAAACAACGCAGACATAAAAACAATCAAAAAACAATTAAAACAATGGATAAAATAAAAGCAGATGTTAAAAAGTAAAATATAGTTTCAATGTTTTTAAAAACTAATCTGAAAACAATAGAAACAAATAACTACAAGCAAACCATAAAACACTAAAACAGGAGCCGAGTGTCATGCAGGGTTGAAAGCCAATGAATAAAATTTGGTTTTAAGACGAGTTTTAAAGATGGACAGTGTGGGGGCTTGTCTGATTTGGAGGGGTAGCTCGTTCCATAATTTTGGGGCTGCAACAGAAAAAGATATATTCCCTCTGAGCTTCAGTTTGGACCTCGGTACCTCCAGGAGCAGCTGATCAGCTGACCTGAGGCACCGAGCAGGGGTGTAGGAGTGGAGAAGCTCAGAGAGGTAAGATGGAGCCAGACCATTTAAAGATTTAAAAACAAATTAAAGAATCTTAAAATGAACTCTAAAATGCACAGGTAACCAGTGGAGGGAGGCCAGGATGGGAGTAATGTGCTCCCTCTTACATACTGTAGTTAAGAGCCGGGTGGCAGCATTTTGTACTAACTGGAGACGTGAGAGGGAGGACTGGCTGACTACAAAGTGAAGTGCGTTACAGTAATCCAGCTGAGATGTAACAAAGGCACGGATTACTGTTTCTAAGTGTTTATGTGGAAGGAATGGCTTTGCCTTAGGTAGCTGCCTAATATGATAAAAGATGGATTTCACAACGGAGTAAATTAGCCTCTGAAATTTAAAATATCTATCTATCTATCTATCTATCTATCTATCTATCTATCTATCTATCTATCTATCTATCATTTCAGAGGCACTTTGACATATCTCTGAATATTCGATCAAATCTACAATTAGTTTCCCTCTTATCTGCATCCAGAATCATGGACTTTATTAGTTACCTCAGATTCTTTATTTTTTGTGCACTATACCCAGAATCCTTTGTTTTCAGTGTTTAAAACATGCCTTTTATTAACAGTTGAAGCAGGACAGCATAGTGGAGGAAGTTTCTGTGGGACCTGTTGTGATCAACTTCAAAGTTGACCGCAAACTTCTTGTCCAGGTTTGTTGCTTCCCTTTTTCCGTTCTGTCAAAGCCATAAGTCTTCATCTTTTGTGGCTTTAATCCTAATCTTTTTCCCCTCCCTGTGTTCATTAAAGAAAATTTTGGAGCAATTTGGGAAGAATGAGGATGAGAAATTTGGGTTGAACAGCGAACTTTTCAAACCTCTGAAGAAGGGCACGACATTAGTGGAGTATAGGTGTGTTTCATCAGTACTTAACAAAGCAAACACAAGATCTCTTTATAAAAAAATTAAAGGTGTTGTTTTATTTCAGCTCTCCAAATATCGCCAAAAAGTTCCACGCTGGACATTTGCGATCGACAATTATTGGTGAGTTTTGGTGCTTTGGTTGATTTAGACACTGACTGAGGCCAATGGAGTAAGACTGATTAATTGTATACATGCTCTTTGGTTGTGTAGGTAAAAAATGCTGATGGTAAAATAATTGTTTTGGATAATAAACACAGTAGCTCTTGATTTAATTGACATGTAATGGTAACAACCATTTTTCATATCTTGGCTTACTGTGATGCCACTGTACTGCTGCAACCCTATCATGGACATTTCAGACAATGTATAGCCTGATCTTGATAATTAGAAATGGAAAAAATATGATTTAAAACACCTTCACCTTTCTGCAGTTTGCCCACCAGGGAGCAGTGTGTCCTCCCTAATACACCCAACGGTTGCATCTTTAAAAAAACAAAACAAAAAAAGGGTGATTCATGGGAGGTTTTGGAATGTACAGCTCTTAAAAAAGAAATAATTTCTTGCAAACTTTAACTCTATCTTTTATCTTGACAGCTTAAAACATTTTCTGCCAGGTTATTTGAAATATAACTTTTTCATAGTTAGACAGCTGCACTAATGTATCGACTGTCCATCCTTAGGTAACTTCATTGCTAATTTAAAGCAGTCCCTTGGACACAAAGTGATTCGAATGAACTACCTTGGAGACTGGGGCATGCAGTTTGGTGAGTCAGTAATGTGCACAGTGTTCACCAGGTGTCTTCATATATTGTAAAAAGCCAATGCAGTTCAGATGAATGAAACTAGTTTAACCTTTTGTGTACCAGGTCTACTGGGAGCAGGGTTTGGTCAATTTGGATGCAAGAAGAAACTGAAACAGAACCCCTTACAGCATTTGTTTGAGGTGAGCTGAACCAGAATGAATTCTGACCCCAAAAGCAAAGAGCTGCCATCAGTTATCTCAACCTGTGCAGCAGATTGAAAGAGTGGATGCGTCCTTTAAAAGTCATTTCAAAGAGACTTCCCTTCTGCGGTTTTTTGGTGCTTCATTACTGTTTTTTTTTTTTCTTTTTCTTTTCAGGTTTATGTTCAAGTTAACAAGGAGGCAGAGCACAACGAGGGCATTAAAGAGGCAGCTAGAGACTTCTTCAGGCAGCTGGAGCAGCATGAGAGTGAGGCGATGTCTTTATGGCAACATTTCAGAGAGATCACAGTGGATGAGTATCAACATGTTTACAAGGTACGACCAGCAGCAAGACCAAGGGACCAAAGACTGAATTCTGTAACAAAAGGACACTGGTTTAGCTCAGCGGTTAAAATATGACCTACGTAGTCCAGTCTGACAGACTTGGATGTAGTGGCTGTTGGTTTCTCAAACATTTCCTTTCTCTCTTTGACTTTTCTATCTGGATAACGGCAGAAATGCTCAGATGTAACATGAAACGACTCAGAAATATGAGACATATATGGAAATGATCAAAGCTTTAATCTGTGTAGCACTTTAAATTACCGGGTGACAAGAAGTCAGTGGGCGGGTTCAAAAGCAGCAAGTTAGTGATGATTACCTACCTTTGTTTTGCATTTTCACTGGATTGATAAAAGGCTGAAATTTGATGGTCCTGATGGATGAAAGAGAAAAACAGAGCAATGTGGTCTAAAATATAGACGATGCAGTGATGCTGTGCCTCAGTTTTATATACTTTCAAGACTTTTGAATAAGGGAGATGTCAGAGATGGCCAGTTTGAGTTTTAAAAAATCTGGTGGCTGCATTGCAAACCACTAGTAAAAATGTCAGGGACGTTTGCTGAAGCTTGTATGATGGAAATTACAGTGACAAAGTTACAAAGAGCTTTGCCAATGATACAGAACCATGTAAAAGAAGGCAAAAAAAAAAAAAAACAACACATCAAAATAGATATTGAAGATATATAATTCATGGCAGCCTTCTGGTAGGGGTAAGTTTTGATACAATATTTAGAATTAGCCAAAGGCCTGGACACTTGTATTGCAACCAAGAGAGTAAGAATAGCCCAAATTCTGTAGGGGTTAATATCTATATTTTTATTTTTCTGCTGCAGGAAACTTATCAGGATAATTTAGTTGCATGATATTTGAGAGGGATACACGGATCAACAGCGATTATATATACAGTATCTGCTGAAATGTCCCATGAACTCACCAGCCTTGGTTGTGAATTACCGGGTCCATAAAATGTGTTTCTTGTTTCAGTGAGAGATAAGATGAAAGAAAATATCAACAGAATAACTATCATGAATTGTATTAAAGGCTGTTTGTTGTTGCTTTGAAATGTTTGCAGCGGATAGGGGTCCACTTTGATGTCTACAGCGGAGAGTCCTTTCACCAAGGTCAGGCACAGGAGGTGGTGCAGCAGCTGCAGAGTCAAGGCCTGCTAAAAACCTCTGAGTACGTGATCCAAATTTGCATGGCACACTCTGAGTTCACATGTTATATGACGCCAGTAGGTTTACCATCACGCTTACAGGCTTACTGTTTAGAAACTCGACTTTATGCCACTTTGTACTTTCTTTAATGTTCAGTGAGCTGTTGGGAAAATAGTTTTATACAGATGTGGCAGAAAAAATCTGCAGTCTATTGTTAATCCACCAGAGAGCACTGAAAAGCTGATTTTCAAACCATGAAATGTCTTACTTACTTGGTTCTAGATTATAATTCTTGAAAAAAATTAAAGCGAATTTTCTGTTAAAAACTTAGTTCATGAATCAATCTCTTTAAAGTGTAAAAATCACTCCTTGGACATCTGCTGAGACAGATTTCCGATGTTTTATGTAATGAGCTGCATATTTAAAAGCTTTGATATGAACTCACTTTAAATAAACTTGATGCCATGACTAATTGCTGTTGTATTGGAAGGCGAGGAACAGGTGTGGTGGATCTCTCACCTGCTGGAGACATGAGCAGCGTCTGCACGGTGCTCCGCAGTGACGGCACAACTCTTTACATCACAAGGTGTGTACTTCGTTAATAGTGATGTCATGGATATTCAGACATGAGCATTCAGAATAAACATGACAAATGTGGGGACTTTGTGCATTGATACGTAAAATATTTTATCAGAGAAAACAACATGTCTCGTCATGCAAAGCTGGAGGTCTGGGTTTGATGCCCAGCTTTTATGCACCCTTAGATATCTGTTAATGCTCTGCACTCTGTGTCATTATCACAATACTCAAGTGCAGACTTGTGCTGATAAAAGAAAGCTTATTGAGCATCACAGTAATCTTTTAAAAAACAAAACAAAAATCTCTTAAAAACTTAAAGTAATATACTGTTTAAAGACCCACTCTGACGAAAATCATGATTTTCTTGTTGTCTCCATGTTCATATGGCATTTTTCTGATGTAACAGGGCGTATCATGAGAAAAATAAGTGCGAAATTGCATGTCTGAGTATTTCTGCATTCAAAATGCTTTGAATCTCTGGCAGACCCAAATGGCAGGTTCAGACACAGTGGGATTTCCTACGTAACCGATCCAAGCTCCGCCCCCGGAGCTCCACTATGCAGGCCAGACTCTGAGAAATAGAGAGGACAATCGCAGGACAAGCATGTGCGTTAGCGGTTAGCTATGCTCGTAAGAAAGCAAATTATGATATTAGCTTTTATTATGTCCCCAAAGACATTAGTGTCCGAGAGCTGAATAGCTCCTATGTTACCTGTTGCACTGGAAATGTTAGGGTTCAAGCTAGCGTGAAAAGGAGTGTGCAGTGCAGCGCTGTCTCTGCCCACGACTCAGAGGCAAATTACTAATGATCTATTGGAGCTCTGCAGAAGAAAAGACCTTGAAAATGACACAGGTAATGTGATTTTGGCCAAAAAAATTAATCATAATCACAATTTAAAGACCACTGAGAACACTTTAAGTAGTAAAAAAAAAAAAATGATCAGAGTGAGACATTAAACTTTTAGATGCTGATTGGTTACCTTAATCATGAATATGGATGTAATACAACTTGTCATTGTTGCAAATCAAGAATTGGGAGGTTTTTATGACTGCGAATCAAAAGGAACTCAAGCAGTTCACTGAATAACAGATTATAACTAGTGACCTTAGAGTTTCATGGAGCAAAAATATCTAATTTTCAATTTTTTTTTTTCCATTTCAGAGATCTTGCTGCAGCGGTCGACCGAAAAGAAAAGTATCAATTTGATGAGATGATTTATGTGGTAAGACATCTGACAGTCAATTTAGTTTCTTTCACTTGATGTCTTTTCAAGACATTAAAGAATAAAAGCTACATTTAGAAAACATCCTTGTCTCCTCTTTCCCTCCCCTCATGTCCTGTACCTTTTTTTAATACAGACGGATAAAAGTCAAGCAAATCACTTTGATCAGCTGTTTCAGATCCTCCTCGCTCTGGGACATTCTTGGGCTGACAGGTGAAGAAAGACTCAGACACAACTCCACACCCAACATCAGACAGGTTTAGCAGAGGCTAAGCAGTTAATTAAGAATGAGATTTACTCAGAGATTTGCTTGTTGAAATCAAATGTCTTCCATGTGTTACCTTTTTTTATACTTTCAGTGATAACTATAAGATTAAAATTAAGTATGGGCTTTAATCTGGAATAACAGTAGAAGTGTGTTTTGTTGAAAAGTTAGTTTCAACAACTGAAACCAAGCAAAAATAGTAACAGCACCCCACCCAGAAAAGACACGCACTTTAATTGTAAATGGATGACAGATGACACGTCACGTTGGTGCAGCTCCAGCATGTTGTGATGAAATGAAATCCATTTAACCATTCACTAACATGCAGATTTTAAGCAGCTTAAGCAGTGACCTCTGACTGAAAATCTCAATCTGCTGACTTTTTACAGTCAAATCTGTCTTTTTTCATTAATTGTTAAACTTGGTGGTTTTTATAGTGGCTTTGAAATGTTGCTTTTTCTTTCAAAGAGAATAGTGAAGTGTGGTGATAACTTTGATATAAATGGGTTTTTCATGTCTGGTTGCAGTTGTCAGCATGTTCCCTTCGGCCTGGTGCGTGGCATGAAGACCCGGAGCGGTGAGGTGGTGTTTCTTGAAGACATCCTGGATGAAGCTCGGACCAGAATGCTTCACAACATGAGCCAGTCAAAAAGTAAAAACCTCCTCCATACAGACATGTAAATAGAAATAAAGCTGTCTTGACTAGAATGAATTTCAGTTTTCATTTTCTCCCTGCTTATACTTTGTTCAGTGACAGAAGCATAATCAGTTTTTGCTTTTCCTGCAGCAACAAAGAAACTAGAAAACCCAGAGGACACAGCAGAGAAAGTAGGAATCAGTGCACTCATAATCCAGGTGACTTTTGACTCCACCTACAAGCTCTATTATCCAGTCAAATGGTCAGAAACAACAACTCTTATGACTGAATGGATTTTGTTCCAGGACTTCAAAGGTCCTCTGCTGTCAGACTACACGTTTGACTGGGAGCGGATGCTGCAGGCTCGGGGAGACACAGGAGTTTTCCTCCAGTACACACACGCTCGACTCTGCAGGTCTGTACTCATCAGCAGCTGAAAACAAAGAAAACTCTGAGGTCTGAGGAATTTGTCATGTTTTGTTTTTTTAGTACCACTGTCTCCCAAAATTATTCTTGGCCCTCAATAAGAATGTTAAATATTTTGTGTTTCTAATTTATCAATATTACTGTTTGTTGCAGCTCTCACTATGACCAATAAAAGCTGAATATGTCAGAGTAAATGCAACTAATCATTTCCCTTACTTGTTTATTTTCACCCCAATACTTCTGTTTGAAGAGTTTGGTCTCTCTAAATGGTGTAACTTAATGCATATTATCACATTTTGAGACACAGGGCTATATAACTGCACATAAATAACTAGTAATAGCTTACAAATAACATATACACTACAGGCCAAAAGTTTGGAAGCAAGATCAGATTTGTACAAAAAAAAGATCATAGTTTTAATTTGCAACACAATAAACATGACTATTGTGTAAAGAGTAACTTATCAGAAGACATTTTGACTATAATTATTAGGTATTTGAGTTATTGTTGCTTAGACTTTGCTTTCTTTAAAGTAACCTCCTCTGGCTTTAACAACAGCTTGGCATGTACCAGGCATACGTTCCACAAGTTTTTAAAGGTATGTTCCAGGGATTGCATCCCAAGCTTTCTTAAGTTCATTAAAAAGGGACTGCTGATTTTTGGGACGCATTTTCCTGACCATGCTGAATTGTGGGTGTAACACATGGTGCTTTCAGACATTCACCAGTTTGTCTGCGGACATAGACTCTGCGTTTTGAACCAAACAGTGCAAACTTGTTTCTAGTCATCATAAGTCCAATTTTTGTGAGCTTTTGCCCACTCATATCTCTTTTTCTTGTTCTGTGGATGAAGTAGTGTTTTTTTGCAGATACACAACCCTTCAGACCAGCCTTTCTCAAACGTCATTTCACGGTTGTCAGAGATATGGGTTTTGACCTTGTGATGTTAATTTCCTCCCTTATTTTTGGTGCTGTCTTTCACCGATCTCTCTTACTGGTGACAATGCTATGTTTATCCTCTGCTTTTGTAGTAACTCTCTTTCGTCCAGGTCTTTTTCTATCATCATAACTTCCAGGTTCCTCTAGTCTCCTTAGAGTGTAGTGGACTCCTTTGTTAAACACCTTTAGGCGTTTTGCAATTTCTCTTTCTGTGTATCCTTTTTTCCTCAATGTACAAATCTGTACTTTTGTTTCTTTACTCAGTTGCTTCTTTCTGAGATTTATTAGGATTTTTGTATGCAGACTCTCAAAAGCCAAAAAGTTGAAGTGAATAATCCAACTGTGATTTGTTTTTTAGCTTTTGCACTGAAGTTGTGATTCTTGCAAATGTTTTCAACCCTAAAACTAAGCTCTTATTATCTTTTGCTGACATATATTTAGCGAAGGTCTGTTAACATCACTGTATATCTAAAGGTAAATGGAGTAAAATGGTGCATTCCCATGAAAGCAACATCTGATCATGGAGTAAATACATCTCAAAATACATAAAACTCATGCTGGATTTTTAAAAAAGCATTGTGAACAAACACTTGAAGTTACTCCCAACTGTTCGGCCTGTAATGGCCTTGTTTCAAAACTTTTGGCCTGTCGTGTGCATAAATAATCTATGCTTCAATTGTATTTTACTTGTTTATTTTAAAGGTAAATTTTTCATTCAGGCTTAATTTGTACTCATGATTTGTAGTTCAGGATTCATTAAATCTCCAGAAAACTCATAAAATACTTCCTCATAAGGTAATAATCCTATAATATGATATGAATAAGATAAGATAAGATGAACTTTATTGATCACTGAAGGAAAATTCAATGTAGTAGTTGTTTAAACATTTAATAGGACAAAATGTATAAAGTATGGATTGTGCATATTATTTACTTTAAAGTAATTTTAGTCAGGAAAATTTGAAGGAAGTACATCTGATTTATACTAAGCTCAAAAATGTACCTACTAAGTTTCTAATACAAACTTTTTACAACATGCTTATCACTGCAGTTTAATCCGGAGGAATGACGACGCTCAGGCGGCTACATTCGACCCGTCTCTTCTCCTGGAGCAGACAAGCATAGGCATATGTCAGCACCTCCTTCGGTAAGCAAACCACTACCACAGAACTGTCACACTGAGATAGCTTTCAACAGCTTCTTCTCCACTTACATCACTTGATACTGGATGTGCTCTTTGTTTGTACGCAGTTATGACGAAGTGCTGTATCAGTCCGCCCAAGATCTGCAGCCCAAACACCTGGTTAACTATTTATTGAAGCTGTGGTAAGAAACAGGATGTTAGTTCTCCCTGGGCTGGATCCTCCTCTGGTCAATGTTTGCCTCTGTCACTCTAGACAGCAAATGTGTTGTTTTTAGAGATGAAAACACAACAGTGCCATTTTCTTTCAGCCACCTGATCGCCTCTGCACACAGAGAGCTGCCAGTGAGAGGAAGTTCTCTGCAAGTTGCACAGGTACAATTAGAAGTACTCAAACTCTCTTATCTATCTTTTAAATACACAACTGTGCAAGTGTCATCATACAATCAGCCGAATTAAAACTTACTTACTTGAAGCTATACTCTAAATCTGATACTCCTGATATGAACAGACCTAATTTAAATGTCATTGGTTTGGCAAAAGTAACATGCAGTATGATTCCATTGTATAATATAGAACAGCAATGCAGGAGTGCAAACTGATCACTCAACCTAACAAAACCTGGCGTAAATGTCAGAGCATGTGGATCGCTGTAAAAACTGCATTCCTTCAATATTTTATATGTTCCTAATATTCTATTATTTCTTTTTGCACAGCGAGTATTTTGTGACAGGAAAAAAAAATCATCTTTTTGCTTTGGTTTATAGTTAAAGCTCCTGTGAGGAGTTTTTTGAGCTGTATGAAACCCTGAAATCCCTGTTAATGCTTTTTTACAATATTCAAAAGTAAACAAGACCATCAACGACAACATTAAAAATTTTGACACCCTCATTTTAACTACCTGATATCGGCAAGAGGGGGTAGGTGTCAGCCAAGCAGCTGAAGAACCAGTCCTGTTTTTACACTCTCCACATCAATATTTCACCATAAATAATTTAAAACAAAAATCAGTGGGATGAAGTTTTCCTGTGAAAATGTAGAGGACAAGACAAACAAAGACTGCTTTGTCCACAGGGGGCCACCATAACTGATAGAAATCAGACGTTCCTTACTGGAGCTTTAACTGCAGACAGTATGCCAAAATGGTGCTTTTCCGATTGTTATACTGGGAATCATTGTAGTTATATTATTATAGCATTTGAACTTTCAACCCCCTGTGATCAAAGCAGTATTTGCTTTTTGAAATAGCAACTTTTGATTAAAAAAAAACTCATCCTGTTGACCTTTTGACAGTAAAGTGTATCATTAAAACACTGTTCCTCAGCTGCTTGGCTCGCACCTACCCCCACACCAGTTAAACACATGAAAGATTAAAAACTGTCTGTCACGTCGCTGATGATCTTTTTTTTTTTTTCTTTTGTATGTCATTAAATAGCATCAGTATTAATTTCAGTATGATTTATGATATTAAAAAAAAAACTCACAGGAGCTTTAAATGCCCGGTTTTACAGGAGAATTGAAGATGTTTAGAGCACAGTACAAAAGCAGGTTATGGTCTGAAAAGTTCATGTTTTCACCCATATTGTTTAGGAAGTGGATTTTTGACTTCTGCTTAGATTTGCTTAAATAAGGGCGTGAGTCATTTGACTGACAGGTTTTCTTGTTGCAGCTGTTTGTCAGGAGGCTTAAAGCCTGTCTCATCTCCGCCTCTTGGTCTGATTCTATGTTGATAGAAAGGTAGACTGAGTCAATATGGCATTTGCTACAGTTTGGCTTTGAATTGTCTTCAGAAACCAGTGGGGGATGAAACTGAGACTGTGTCCATGTGTCAAATCACACTGTTACTTTCTCAGTGAATATAATTTAAAGCCATATACCTTGTCAGAGTTATTTTGGGTGATGAACTAAATGAAAAGTGCAAAAAGTAACAGAGTCAGTGTTTTACAAATTGGTTAAAGTTCACTTTTTTGCCCACACAGCACCTGTGTGTGGTTAGTACAAAGACTCAGCTGCTCTTCTAATCCATTGTTTTCATGTTACACCTCATCAACATTTAAGTCAATATCAGCCTGAAAGCTCAGCAGTGAAAGTGTGCGTCTTACTCAGAGGCTGTAGTCCTCCATCCTTGTTGCAGTTGAATCTAACCTCTGCAACATGTCAAATATAGTCATAGGTATTATTTGGTAAAGAAAAATTGATCAGGATTTCATTTGTTTCATCATAAATCCATTATGTAAATTCTGTACAGTTGTAAATATGACACATGCACATTTCTTGTTTTAACTCAAAGTTTCTTTATCTTTTAATTTTTGTCTTTTTGTATCTATACTATTCTGCTGTGATTTTTGGAATTTCCTCCTATGGGACTATTAAAGGAACATCATATCTTATCTTATCTCTACAGGCGAGGTTACGTCTGTTCAGTGGCGCGTGCTCAGTCCTGGCTGGTGGGATGAAGATCCTGGGAATCACACCAGTTCAAAGAATGTGAAACATTAAACTGAAATCGTCCAATCAGTGTTCTTTCTTTGCTTTAATTATTATTTTATGTGTAAATAAAAAGCTGTATTTTTAAAATAATTACCTCCCATGAATGTTTTTCCTGTTGTCTCTTATGGTTTTGCTCTTAGTGTTTGATACTTAGGTTTATTCTTATTATAGTTGACAAGTTGACAGCTATAAAACCACAGCCAATTTATCCGACTCTGCTTCCTTTACAATCCTTATTGACACACCAGTAATGCAAATGCAAATGTGGAGTTTGAGGTTGTTCATTGCAGCAGGCTGCATTAGGGTTAGACTGCTATAGCTGGTTCAGCTGGTTTTAGGGGAGAGCTTTAAAACAATCAACACAATGACTGTCTTAACTAAGAGATTTTTTTTAAGCTCACAGGTAAACAGATCATATGGATAGTCCTCTCTGAACAACACTGATTTAGGCTAGACTAGGTGATAAAAACAGCTGCCAGGACAACGTAAACAGAGGCTTCTACAATGAGCAAACTCACAAAAACCAAACAAACATCAGTATCCAACTGGTTAGCAAGTTGATAAAGACATACACCTTTCCTGTTCTTTTAATCTGATAAAACTCAAAAGACAAGATGCAGTCGCTTTTGTTACACCTGTACACCTGACTTTTTCCATTGCTTCACTCATTAGCCACGCCTGAGACTAGAATTTAAAGCATGGGGAATGAGCAACCCCTGAGAAAGGCTAGCTGAAGGGGGTGACTGGGAGACATCCCTGTTTACATCCCTGCCACCAGGAGATGTTTCAGGTTAAGGGGCAAAACATCTAGATATGGTGGTCCCCGGCTAATGCCCCTGCAAATAGCATAGTAGGCACCGGTGGAGGTGCGGCAGACCTAGAGCCGAGTGCAGGTGAGAACATCTACCTGTTAAACCGTTTGCATTAACTGGGACACACCCTTTTCCAGCTTTTTTTTAATAGCCACTTTTAATAAAATAAGACTTCAAAAACAAAGGGCGACACAGATGTGATACAAAAAGATTCAAGACATTTAAGAAATTATATTAACAACGACAAGTGCAGTCTTCATTGTTTGTTGTTCAATTGTAGTTCACATTCAGAATCAGCACTGTGTGATAAAGTAAGACACTCACATAGCACAGTTTAAAACAAACTGACTGAAAACAAACCCTTCATGAGGACTTCTGTGTATGTGCCCCTGGTACCAGCTGCACAGAGGCATCAGAGGGTTTCCTGTTACTGCATATGGCTCCAGCATGGCTGAGGATGAATCTCTGATTGTTTTCAATGATGTACAATCTTTAAAAAGCAAATCAAGGTAATAGGGAGTGTTTTAAGAAAAAGCTATGTGTTTATTGTCAATTATTAACTTAAAGTCTTCTCAAATGAAAGGAACTTTTTCAAATGATCCAAAATTGCTATGACTCTCAGCAGGCCTGGATGAGCAGACGAACATCCTGTCTTTTAAAGCTGTCTGTGAAAAACTAAGGAGCCGACCTGACTGAGAGGTCTTTGTTGTCCCCACCTCAGCTCCTCCTGGAGCTCTTTAAGGTCCCCTGAAAAGGTGACCTGTAAGAAAACCTGGTCCATCCAGTTGGGAGCTCACACACTGATCAGTTTTTCTTTAGATTCTGGATCCTGATTGTCCACATTTTTCAACTTTGTTGTGTCTTGCTTTGGAAGTCCATATAGATAGATAGAGACACACACCAGGAGGGCCCCAGAGGTGAATGCGATCGCTGCACAAGAGGATGAGAGAAGCAGAATGAGATGCTCAAGAAATGAAGTATAATTCTCTGAAAGTATCCAGAGTCTGAGTGTAGAATTTTTTTAGGACATTAATGTAGCTGTGAGAAGCTAACGTACTTATCTGTAGTCCAAACAAGAGGACTGATGCCACAGTGGAGAGCACGATGGCGGCTGCAGCTGAGAAACCCTTCATGATGTTGTCTGTGTACTTCACCACCACCGACGTGTACAGACCGCCCACACTGGCAAGGACTGACACACAAACAGAAATGTCCTTATACGGAAGATAAAAGTGAAATAAGATTGGAAACATCCTCAGGTTTACCTTTACTTACACACAACAAAGCACACCCAGGGTGTGTAACCAAAGAAGAAGCCTTTCTCCAGAACTCTCTCCCCATCATTTATGAAAACACCGAACAGAGTGACCACGATGCCAGAGAGATACATCTGGATGTTTCTGACCCACAGAGATGTATTGGAGCTCTTCAACACCTTCTCAAAGTACACCCCTTCAATAAAAAGTAGAGAGAGGACAGTTAGGAGCAGGAAAATATTTCATTGAAAAAATTAAAACAGGGCAACAGATCTGATTTCTCTTTAACAGGAGCAACACGTACTAGCTGATGTGCTTTTTTGTCCAAAAACAAGTAAAATTTAAATTAGCTTGCGTGTGTATTTGAGTGTATGTCACGTGTTAGCTTAGCTGACCTGAGGGATCCTCAAAACCCGTGTTTGGTTTCATTTTATTAGAGTATATTTCCATTTGCAGCTTCTAAACATCTTCATGAAGTTTAGATAGTTTCCTTCACAGAGAAGCTTTGACAAACATCTTTGTTCTCTCTGACGACATTATTATTATTATCTCAGACTGTTGTATTGTGGTTAGTACTCCTCATTTTTTTGGTATGAGCTGCATTGCTGCACCTTGTCTCGGCTTAAGTGGCGCCCTCTGAACTACCTCTGTGTTTGCGCTGTATCAATAAAACCGTCTAGCATATGTGGCACAGTGTTCCAGTGAACTAGATCAAAGACAGATCACCGCCAGTCTTTTCACAGAGATGAGTTTACCTGCAAATCCTGAACAGAGGACAGCAATGGCGATGGCTATGAACCCCACTAAAGGATTTTGCTCAATCTGTAAAAAAGAGGCAGCACGAGAGGACTGTGAGTGACCTGAACTTCTGTTTTGGCAAAGTGACAACAATATAAACACATCAGTAACAGGACGTGCACACAGTCTCCATTTTAATATTTAACCTATGCCACACCCACCTGAACTTTGGTGGCCTCTGCAGGCTGCCACTGAACGAGGGTCACGCCCCCACAGAGCATGAAGACAGAGAACCACTGCAAACGGCTCAGGGAGCGGTTCAGCATTAAGACTGTGCAGAGCGCTGTGCAGGGGATCTTCAGCTGATAGGTCACCTACACAGACAAACACTGGTCATTCAAAACTCAATGATCTGAGTCCTGGCCTTCATTTTATCACAGGCTGCAGGGCTCACCTATATTCCAGTATTATCAATCTACAAGGTCAAGACTTGAGCTCATTATATTAATTATTTATTGCTAAAGCGTCTGTGTCCTTGTGCTCACTCTGCCCCTCTGCTTGACTAACACACACCTCTTCTCTCAACCTGTGGTTGCATGTATTACTTTGGCACATGTTAAAGATACAACAGAGACGAAGGTAGGAAAAAAGTCTGCAATACCAGAACGAGCTCCAATGCAGAAAGATTTATTTAAAGTTGCATGATGTTTCGAGCACCTGCTTTCTTTTTTTCATTTTTTTTCCCATGTTTTTTTTTATTTTCGTTTTTAAAGATACAACAGAGCCCACATACAACATTTTGCGGTATCCACAACTTCTTTGTGCTCCTAAACTTTGTTGGCAACTGGTCTTAGCTTCTGATAGAAACGTATAAAGGCTGTTAAGGGAAGGAGTGGAGAGTATGCTCTTTATGATGGAGAGAGGGGAGGGTGGCACCCAGTTCACCTTCCAGGACAAAAGGAGCATAAGACAACATCAGCACAGTTGTCTTTACAACCTTGTCTATCTTGTTTTCATGACTGTGTGAGGCCAAAACTGTGAGTGAACTGGATGTTCAAGTAATCACCCAGCCCTGCAAACAATTCAATGGGAACTGCCAGCAATAATCCTTTCATAGCACTATTTTCTTTTCATTATAAACTCCACTGTCAGAGTCAGGGCTCTGACTGTAAGTTGGTTCCTGATCTATTACAGCCTAAGTGGGCTGACAGTTTCAGCTCTCTGCAGCTGATCTTGCATCAAGTTGTGCTGAAACTTCAAGCAAATAAAGGAAAATTAAACAACAGGAAGGCTCATGACCTTTAATGATAAACTTGTTGGAATAATTCATCCAGAAAGAGTTCCGCTTGTATTGCTGGTATATCTGGTTTTGTTGCTTTGCTTGTTTATAATACTATAAAACAAGCTTTAATAATAATATAATATAATATAATATAATATAATATAATATAATATAATATAATATAATATAATATAATATGACATAACATAATATAATATAATATAATGTAATACAGAAGGTTAGACCATACTAGAGTATTTCAAGTTTTAAACTTGTGGTTGCACATATGAGGATATAAGAAGAGACCTCCTTTTCATCTGAGCTTAAATGAAAGACACTTTTATTCAAAATATATATATTTCTAAAAAGGCTAATCATGAAAAAAAAAACAGACTGTCAGAAAAATGAGATTACTTTCAAGAATCTGATGAAGAAAAGCAAGCTAGCTCATATGTAACAGCAGCTGTACTTTTTTTTGTTTTACCAGTTTTTAAGATAATTTTACCATTAAATGGAATTGATCTAGATTTTATTCTTTGATTGATTCTTAGAAATATTATGATTTCATTCAGGAACAAAGTCCCAACCTGTGTTATCCATGATGTTAAATATGATAAACTGTTCTGAAATTTCTATTTTACATTGGAAACAACTTTTCTATGACGACAAAAAAAGCCACTGAACATGATGTATTTCTTTGAGCAGCAAAAACAGCCAGAAAATAAATCAGTATTTTTGTGGTGCCTGACGGTTCTTGAAGTCATTATTTCAAGAGGAAAAGAGCACTTTGTAGCTTAGGTCTCCACAGTGTGAGGACTTGATTCAGTTTTATTCCAGAGTTAAAGTTCTTTGGACTGTGTCCGGTTCTCAAAGTCGACATTTACCGCAGTCACCTCCTGACCCTCCGAGAGGTTTTATGTTTAAACTGTTCACTAATTGCTGTAGAATAGCTCTTGTGACTCACATCCTGATACTATGTGAAGCATTCAGACAGTAAATATTCAACATCAAGCACATATGATTCTGTCAGTACCTGATAAACAGCAGCATCAAGATTACTCAGGGCAATAAAGGCCATGTTGTTCTGGATTGCGTACACCACAGAGGGCACACTCAGCTTCAGCAGCTCTTTTGGGCTGCAAAAAACATGTTCCACTATGGTGTTCTTCAGTCTGCTGGGGGTTCCTGATTCTCTGGAAGCAAAAAATACGAAAACAGAAGGATGACAAAGGAGGTCAACTCCATTACAAGCCGAGTTTTCTTTGTGCACAGCTAGACTGCTGTATTTAAAGGACGCCTTCAACAGCTGCAGCTCTGCTCTGCGGCCTTTCCTCAACTTTCCATTCAGATGACAACACTTAAAATTAAAATACCAGTATGTACACAACAAATACTCTGCACTCACGCATTGAGTTGCTGTTTTTACGTCATATTTGTAACTTTATAAAAGAAGACAAGCAAACACAGTGGGAAGAAATATTTGGTCTTCTATATATCTTTGTTTGAAGTTGCTGGAAACGCCTATCTTTGGTGGTGGCTGGTAAACATCCAAATCCATATGTCCCTGTATTTCGCCCTTTGATTTCATTAAAGTCATACTTTCAACATTAGACACAGTATCCAATCAGTCAGTCAGTCTCTGCTGAAGGTTTTAACTGCAACCATTTTTGTTAAACTGCTTTTTTGCTGACTGCAATTAAAATCGTGAATGCATGCTGACAGGTGAGCTGCGTTGTAGCCTAAGAAAGGGCACTAAATCCCAGCCACAAATATATTATCTGTTGTCTGTATTACCTCTTACCTGAATATGACTGATTTTTTTTGGTTTGGCTCTTCCAAAATATCCATAAATGATCTATCAGCAGCTCCAACACAGACTTTGGAGGTATCAAAATAACCCAGTAGATCACAGCAACAGAAATCTTTAAAGTATCTCAAAAAGTCAAGTTTTCTAGTCCTAATATTATACAGATTTTCTTCTTTGTCCTTGCTTTGTGACCAGTTTGCAGGCAAATTCTAGAAACTAGAAATCCAATGTTAGATACGTTGCAAATTCACCAGACATTCAACTAGAAATGATAACAAAAGTATGGTGCCAGATGTGGTAGAGGATGTAACAGTCAGACACTTACTTTGACAGTATTCCCAGACTCAGTATTAATTTTACGACCTCAGCAACGCACACTGCAGTTGTGGAGAAGTACATATCTCCAGTAGTTATGGTCCTTGTGTACCGTAGTGCTACTGTATATGTGGCTGCCACCATTGTCATCACAGTCAGGCAGTACAGCTTGAAGGCCACGCTAACGTTTTCTGAAAAGAGAAAGGCAGAAGATGAAGTTGCCATGTTATGTAACTCAAAGGTCACCAAACTAATTTTCTGTCTTTGTGCTTGATGGATTAATAAATTAATAAATTAACATGACTGTAAACCCCTCTGACTTCAAAAGGCATGCCAGGTCAGTCACTCTTGAATCAAACACACCTTTAGTCTGAATATTATACTCACTTTTTCTCATAATCAGTTAGTGCAATTTACAGAAGGTCAAAATGATGGGATTATCTCCTTTGACATTTCTGTATTTGTCTTTACAAGAAGAAGTTCCTCTCTACAAGTGTACAGATTTATTCATAACGTTGTTTACATCTATTGTATTATTCGTGTTTTTTGCTTGTTTCAGCTGTTAGCGTTAAATCGTAATACGCTTGTTTATTTTGTGGCTGAAAGATACTTACTGTGTTTATTAAAGGAGGAGTTTGTGGTGTCTGTGAACGCCACATAAGAACAAGATTTGTTATTTCCTCAGAGTTGGACTATGCCTTATTGCCAAATAGTGAATCCTCAGAGAATAAGGTCCGGATCAGACACTTCAAATGTTGCAGCACCTCAGTCTGAGACAGCAATTCTCAGATGGGTCAATCGCGTGTATCTTTAAGAACTTAATGATCTGCTAAGACTATTTTTAATGTATATGTGAGTAAAACTGTATAAATGAATGTAACTGAGGGCCGTTAGCAGGCATTTTTAGTCTGTGTTAAGACAGAGACAGTAATGTTGGTACGGTAACGTAGTACCTACAAGGTTTGTCATCACTTCCTCAATTGAAACACAGGCTTTACCGACTGCACACCCACAGGCCAGCAGATTTCTGAGCCCTCCATTAAACCCTGTTTATTTCTCTCAACCGCGTCCAGCAGCTAACATTAGCCCTAGCTGGTGTTCGATGGTCAAACTCACCGCCGCCCATTGTTGCTCCGGTCTGTGTCCGTCCAGGTGGCAAAGTCAGAAGTCACTTCAGCTGTTGGCCTTACATGTCATCTGGAAGTACGCACAGCCCGCTTTCAGGAATGTAGCCAAACCTGAAGCACATTTACTCATGAGCCTGATTCAGGGTGTCCAGCCAGGAATTACAGTTACTTCATTTCCCAGAATGCAGCGCGTGTTCGATTTGAGGAAAGGTGTGTTTGTTTTCTGTGCCGTGAAACGCCAATGAAAGAACCGTCTGTATGTGGGTGACTGTATGTGATACGGTGAAATGGCGGTCCACGTGAAAGTGTACGGGAATGCGTTGCATTTAATTTTGAGAAACAAAACTCGCTGTTATTTGTAAACTGGAAAGATATATATTTATATTTATATATATGTATGTATGTATTAGTAGTAGTAATAACAGAATTTTTTTTATTTGGTTTACAAAAAAATCGTATTTCCTGAGATAATTATTACGTTAATTTAGAATAACAAAACATTGTCATTCATACTCTTCTCATATGTTGTTACTATTAACATGGTAACTGTCTGAGCCTCACGATATGTATATATATATATATATATATATATATTGTCTAAAATTGTCTAAAAAATCCTCTCTCTGATTATTTTTGTATTTAGCATGTAAAAATAATGTTGGTAATCCTAATTGACCAAAACAGGAAAAGTTTATTTTGATTTAATGTTAGACAGTGAGGAAAAAAAGGTTAGGTGCCTTTTTATATAGTATATGTAAACTTCTGGTTTCAACTGTATATAATATGCTAGACACTCAAATAAGAACACACACATAAGTTAAAAAAAATAGACCAGACTCTAAGTAGACATTGTTTGAACTCATTTATTTGAGACCAAATACAAAGACACGTCTCTCTTATTTTTTCCAAAACCATTGTTCAATGATATGTTGAGAAAAGTACTAACACTTTCTTGACATAAAACACTTAAAAGAAACTCTTAACAGAAAAGTAATGGAGATACAGATCAACTCTTCTGCTGTCACAATTCCTCACTGCTATTCAAACCTCTATGAAACATCTTTCTCTCTTAGCTTCTTGCACAACAGCAGGAGTAAATCCTTTCCCTCTCACCACAGCAACATTCCTTCAGCACAGCTTGCTGGGCTCATATTGCAACTGCAGGTGTTTTTACTATGTGTGGAGAAGCAATGATGTTATTACCCATCATGGAAGAATTTCTTACATATTCAAGAAACTTCCTGCAAAGACCAAGCCTGTGATTGTATTTGGGTGTAGCTCTACACACACAATGGCACGCTGTCCATGCACTGCTGCTGGAGAAAAAGCTGCATTATGCACTGGCTGAGCATGTTAGTAGGAACAGAAGCAAGCTCAGGAGTTTTCAGAGGGAACGTGCTCAAAGCCTTCGCTCTCCCTCACCAGCGCCCTCTCCAGGATGACTCGGCCCTCCTTGTATCGCTGGCTCTCCTCTGTGGCAAACTCATACATCCAGCCCAGTTTGCTGTTGCAGTTCTTGCAGCTGACATCTCGCACCATGTGTCGCCCAGTCAGCATGACCCTGTCCTGCACCTCACTGTGCTGCAGATTTACAACCTGGAGAGTAGCAGACATGTACATGTCACAAACAGCTGATAGGGGAGTTTTCACTTTTTTAAGCTTTTTCCCTGCAAATTCTGATGGATGTGGATCAAATACCACTGCACGGTAAATGAATCTAAGTGTTGTTTAAGGTAGCAGGTAGAATACATTTTGTTTTTTGAATAGTGAAAGGACAAGAAGTCTATTTGTCTTTCTTTGGCATTTTAGCTTGAAGCATTTTACAAATTATTTTTCACATTAATGTTGATACATCACCATAATCAAAAGTCATTTAATAGGGTTTTGAAAGCAGCTTTGTTATGATGAATATCAAAAAGGATAAATCAATGCATTTTATATCCAAACTCTATCCCATAATCCTTAATCAATCAATTATTTTCACTGTTCCATGAATTAAACTGACAAGTACAACAAGAATGTTGTCTTTGCTTCAGGTGAGGGAGGTGATGCCTTCAGGTACCTTGTTGAACAGGAAAGCTCGGCCGGTGGCGCCGGTGAAGCGTGTTGAGATGAGTTCAGCCCGGTTGGTCAAGATGGTGTCACAGTTGGCACAGGAGAAGAGGCGAGTCCCACCAATGTGATCCAAGAAGATTCGCCCCATTTTGTCTGCTGTTAACGGGACACTAAATGACACAGACACACAAAAAAATTAACACAACATATTTCTGTTACATTTGGAGGCTCTGCGCTATACAAACATGTGGATACATCAGGAGAAATTTCGAGCTTCTCTCTAAAATATGATGATTTGTACTCGTGATTTACACTTGAGGAGCTTGTGAGTTAGTATATCTGTCTGTAAAAGATCAATGTTTGAAAAAAAAGACTCTTAAGACTTAATTTTTCCATCTATGTGATGGTGAGAAATGATTTTAGCCAGCAGCAAATATGGAAAAATAAAACAGCTCTCTATTAAGACGTCACCTCCATTTTTATTCTTCATGTGGGGCTTCAGACATTTGTTTTGTGCTTTACTCTTTAGGCGGATTTAGTATTATATTTTATGGATCATTTTCTGACTATATTTTGTATCATTTATCATAGAATGGCTGTAAATTGTTCTCACAGGCACTGTATTAAGTATTGGATCATATTATATTGTCAACTATGTTTTTCATGAAGGAAATAGACTTACAAAGAACTTGATTTTCGAAAAGCAGCTCATGATCCTACAATAAATCTATAATCAGTACTGTATTCCGGTTATTTTCAATAACATATCATGCTAAATAATGATGCTCCTGGGTTATGTTTTATTTGCTTGATCCTCAGATCAGGGTTAAGGTTTTAATAGCTCCAAACACGAGTTATCCACTCAGCTAGAGTTGAATATGTATCACTTTTGACAGAATTACAACGAAGACCTATCCAGTCCACGCAGTAATGTATATGACTCATAGAAAGCATCATGGTGTGTCATCAATAAGAAAAAAACATGGGTGGATTCATATTGACTTTAACTCGCTACAGATGCTTTACGAACTTGATAATTTCAACAATAATTATCCTACAAGTTATTCGATCGCCTGGTAGGAATAAAAAACGTGAATATGGGGAGGAAATGTCAAAAGAAACCAAATAACAAGCAGCTAACAGGCCACAAACATGGTTAACTTCAACCACATCTTACCTCGAAATGTTACCAAACGAAGAAGTGCTTCGAAAAATACAGGTATTTCCTCGTAGAAGTGATTTTATTCACTTAAAACTGGATTTTCTAGTGATTCAAAACGTCCCTGAATCCTCTGAGTCGACTTTAACAAACAATAACAGAGGACAGAGGTTGATGGAACCAGCCAGCCTAGTCTCATCTCACAGGCAACAATCACAAGTATTTCCGATCAAAATTTCAAAATAAACCCCATAAAAAAGTTGACGGTTTAGATCCTACTAAACTAATCACTGCGATCAAAATCATGATTTCAGTCTCGTGACATGGCATGTTCTCTATATTTCAGCCCACAACTCCTCGCTGGTGACACATTTTTCCCTCAATCATAAGGCGTTTGATTTTATTTTGAAGGCAAAGTCGAGCAGTTGTTTTTCCGCCAGTGGCCTAGTGCAGCTCTTTATACGGCCACAAGGGGGCAGAAGAATATAAATGCAGACCTGGACAGGATAAGAAGATATTTACATGCCTGCTACAAAGAGATTTGAGTGTTCGTTTTTATATCATTCAATTTATGGCAGACCTCATAAAAAAGTCTTGTTTCTTTTACAATAACTGTATAAAATTAATTTGTATGGGGACAAAATCAGAGCAACTTACTGACACCCCACTTATAGCAAGTTGTCCCTCGGTGAGCCTTTAAAATACACTCACTCAAATTAATGATAAGTGCACAGGAGACAAGTAAAAGAAAAGAAAAAACTCTCTTATTTCATTGCTGACAGTTTATCATTCAAAAGTTTCTAACCTTTTTGTTAGAATGATAGTTTTAAGTTTAAATATATTTCTTTTTATAATTTTGAGAGGAGTGACATCTTTAAAAAAAGGGGTTTTGGGGCATTAGATTGAGTGTCAGACAGAGAGTGACAGAGGCAGGTATTAGTATCACTGTTTATGGGATTTATTGTTGCAGCAAGGTGAACACATGCTGCATACTGATCAAACACACTGAGGAAGAAAGTAGGAGAAACTCAAGCACTGTCCTGCTCCAGCTGTCCTACCAGCCCAGCAAGTTTTCGGCTGCCACATTAGTTGCCTCTTGTACTTTTCCCTCCCCTGACATTTCATGTCTTTACCAGATTGTTCAAAGAGATTAAATTCCTCCCCAAAGTTGTGAGACAGTGAGCCAAAGGCACTTTCAATGTCCCAAAATACCGCAGACTGCAGCTGGTGCCTGCTCATGTTTGTGTGCTCAGAGCAGTGCGGGAAGCAGTCATGGGTAACATCCATCTGGAGGTCTGCTGCTTTAGTTGGTACAAAATAAAGTCAGCCCTGCCTCCCTACAGCATGTCTTGTTTCTTACTTGATTTTTTATACTTAAAAATGCAACAGTAGTACCTAATTTTTTAAAAACAATTTCCTGCTTTCTTCCTGGCTGCCAATTGAATCCCTGCAGAGAGCTTTTATTTTAGTCTTCATTTCCTTCTACCATGATTCATTTGCCGCCAACTTTTATGGACAAGTCTAACAATAATCCACCAGCAGTTATTTAATTATGAGAGACTTATCAGTCTCTCATAATTACCACTCAAATAAATGTCTGTGGCGTTAGGGTGAAAGAAGTTAGCTGAGAAGTGAATAAGAGTGTCCTCCACTAGTTACAATGTGTTGGGAAAGCTACTGCAAAATTGCACCAGCAGCTGCAGATGCTGCTCTTTTCCCGGGTCAAATAAGGCCAGTCATTTTCAACTGTATGGACAGACGATGAAGATGACTGTCCTAGTGTTTCAGAAGTGTGACTACAGGACAAACTGTACAGCCTATCTAAGCCTGTTCAAAGATTAGCATAGATCGAGAGATAGAGGCCGTGCTTCATCAGGAGGTTCATGCAGAGTAGATGTCCTTGGTTGAAGATAGCTGACTGTAAAGGCTGTTTGACCTCATATCTGGATTACTGTAATCATTATTAAACTTCCCTGCTGCATTTAAGATCAGCTGGGAAAATAGGGACACATGGAAAAAAATGACTCTACATGTAATAATACAGATAGCACTTATGATTATTTGACAGTACAGCACAAAAGGATGTCTGTCCTGCTGTTTGAGATTTGTTTTAGTTCTTTAGTCTGCTCAGTCAGAGACAAAATTTAAGTCTAACATAAAAGAGCATGGGCACAGTAGTTGCAGAAATCTGGTTGTTTGTTCTCTTAACTTTTTCCCGCTATCCCTTGACCATCGCTTGTCTAATCTGAAGAATAACATGAGATAGTCCAGTTTTACTACACTGAAGATTCACTGTTACATAAAAACACATATCTATCCCTCCATGAAGTGAAGTTGTCATGTCATTCTCATGCAAAGTCACTTTGAGCGGACATTTCTGTTTTGGGTAAAATGTTGGAATAAAGGCATTATCAGGAAAGTAATTGGGAGATGAAGCTTTAAACAAGCAACACAGAGGACAATCCATTCAGAAAGATACCTTTCCCCTAACTCTGGCTTGTTGCCCCCTTCATGTCCTCACCCTGTAATTTTTACAGACGTATCCATTCTCTCAGTTAAGCAACCCATCTGCAGAGTGGTGTGATTACTGACGTCATGTTTATTGCTGCAGTAAACCTACAAGCCAAGGGCTTAAATATTACTTATTCAAGGTGTATTAGCAAACACAAAACAAACTAGTTTCTGTGGTTTTTGGTCTCTCTGCAAAGACAAACTAAGATGGCCCAAACTTTGCATTTACCATCTTGATATGAAAGTCAATTTCATAAACTGGATCAGCCAAAATAACCAGTTACAGTTTAATTTAGATTTACACTCACATATTGATATGCAATTTATTAAAGATGGTAAATTGAGCTATAAAGTCTAAGAATCAAAATGTCCGGATGAAATCCTTGTCACAGAAAAAGACAGGCTTATGTAACTGAGGTCATGGTGTGGGGATGCAGATATGCAGATTTTTATCATAACAAAACAGAACTACCATGAGTGTTTCATACATTGTGTTCAAAAAGATAGAGAAAGACTTTTCTCTAATCGGATGGCTAAATAGATACTGCATTGCTCTTTTAATCTTTATACAGCTCTAATTGTCTTTATTGTGATGATTATGCCATCCTTGTCTAGTTGTATGTACAAGCATATAGAAGTATTGGAGTAGAACACATATACCTTTAATGTTACCAGTAAGAAAAGTTGGAAGAACACAAACTTAAGTCATAGTTATGTTGTAATATTTCACTAAGAGATGTTGCTCAAGTGGGGAGGTTACCCAAGTGCTTTGCTTGTCCATTTGTAAGCAAAAAAAAAGAAAAAAAAAAAAAAAACATTTTATTTGATTTATAAAAGATAAAAGAAGAAGGTAGCATTGGCGAGAGAAGACTCTCAAATTTTGGGCATGATTCAACACACAAAAAGGTAAACATAACTCTCTAAGTAAAGGTTTCTTCCTTTAGACTTCCCTAAGTTGTTTAATGTTTCTATTAGGAGGGTGAATATGCCTTTTCAAACCTCAAAAAGGTTTGAATCCTAAAATTTCCCCAACTAGACTGTTTTTACCTTTACCTGAGCTTCGCTTGTGAAAATGTGAGCAGTGTTCTAGCTTCACCTCTCACAGTGGGAGGCTAGAGGCATGCTGTTCTTATTAACAGACACTGACCAGTCATATTTAGGTTCTTGGCATATGGGCTTGCACATTTTAAAGGATTTTACCTTGGACAAGTATGCACTCTCAAAATACACATCTAATTCTATTTATTGTACCTACATAAACTATTTAAATTCACTGAATCATGTGATTAGTCCAGTGCGATAATCTCATTAACACTTTAAGGGTCACTTTCAGTCATTATTACTATAAATAATTACGATAATTACGATTATCAAAGATGTCCTTTTTATTATGAAATCTTTTGGCCATGTCCTTTGGACAAGTAGGCCAGTCCCTCCTCTCTGAGGACATTTATCACCTGTAGAGTTTGTCATTATCAGTTATCCTGGCCAGGTATAACTGATAATCACACACACAGCTAAACAGAGAGAGCAGAGAGAAAGTTGCAGAGATGACGCTTCCACAGCTGCTTCTGATCGGTGTCCTCGGGCTAACATCTGGTATATTTTAATTTGATATTCATTTAGCTTGAATCTGTACAATGTTTTAAAAACCTTTACAAATTTTAATCACCTACAATATAGGTTTTATACATTTTGTTGAAAAGTTGAAGGAAGTTGTAACTTTTTTTGCACTGGTTGAGGTCGCATTTGATGATTCTGACTAAGATTTGACACTCACAGATAAGGAAAGACGACAAGATTGTGTTCATATAATATTTGCTGAAACCCAAAGTTATTTTGTTCTTCAACCATAAGTTGTACATTCAATTCTTATAAATTTTTGTTGATTGGATTCCTTTTTTAAAAATCTGATACCTTTGCTTTTCCCTAATTTAATACGTTTTTGGAGGTGACAGAATCAGTAACATGATAAAAAACACCTGTCTGGCCCATCAGTTTTGTCAAGTGATCTCAGATTTGCACCTATTTTCCGTAAATTTTTCATCAGTTTTTAACAATTTGTTTTGAAACTGAGCTCATGATCACGACTTTAAGTCAGCATATTTCTGTGTTTGACATGTCGACGGTGTGTGCGCTAAACAAGTTAAAGCAAGCATCTGGCCACACTCTGCACAGATGTTCAGTAGATATAAGAGCTCAAGATTTGATGAACCATATCTCAAACTGTTTGTTCCTAACAGAGTTGTGCGTGTCTCTTGTTTCAGTTACAGGATATCCATGTACTCAGATATTTCCCTCTCAGTCGCCCCCTTCAAATGGTGAGTCAGCTCAAGTCAGAGTCAATATGTCAACAACTGTACATGAATGGAGCTGTTAGCGTGGCTGACAATAGTTACATTATTACACATTTGGTCTCATATCCTGCAGAACTTGAATAAGTCTCTAAAAGTTAAACCAAATTACATTCCTTTGTTTACTGTACTTGTGTGCAAATTTAAGTTACTTTATTTTTCATCCAGTTGTTCCATTTTGTGGTAATTCTGTCCACTGCAGAGACATTCTGTGACAGTCCACAAACACAGCATCTCTGTAGTTTTACTTCTGGATCACTAACTTATTTTAAACTTTTACTTCAATCACTTTTTATATTATGGCCCAATGTTTTTACTGATCAAATAAGACTGAATTTCAGCAAATAGGCTTGTTGTTAATTTCACAATTTCAACCTTTTCTTGTTGATACTGAAAATTATTTTTGGTCTTTCTTTTAAGTAAACAATGTTCGGCCCTCAGATGTGGCAGTCCTGTCCTCCATTGGACTCGACATGCACAGGTGAGCACAGGAGTTTTTTGACCTGTAAGAAATAGACTGAAATCCATATTGATGCCTCTATATGGTAAACAAAAGCAAACAAGACCAGCAGTAATAACATTTATGTTTTTTTCCCATAATTTTTGATGTCTAAAACTGGTGCAAGGAGGTACAAAGTCAGCACTTCAGCATGTAAAGGAAAAGATGAGCAAAGATGACTTTGTCCACAGGGGGCACCAAAATCAACACAGACCAAAGTCCCTTGTAGGAGCTTTAAACTTGGTAATGCTGAGATAAAATGACTCTCCTCTCTTTTGATTTCACTCAGGACTGAGCTGTCCACAGTGATATCAAGATTTACAGGTGAGATTCAAAGTCTGATTTCCTTGTTTTTTTTTCGTGTAGAACCAGATTATTGTTCAATAATTTACTAATTTAATTTGAATTTAAATGTTCAGAAACATTTCTCTGTCCACTTCACTGTCTTTGTTGTGATAGATCAAAATGTAACTTTCACTAGGATGGCATGAGTTTCTTTAACACTACTGTGCGCTATCTTCACTACACTGATATCTACTTTAACTGAGATAATTTAAACAATAAACACCAACAGACTCATTATTCATCAACCCTACTTGCTGTTATCTTTTCACAAAGCCTCTAAGGTTACTCAAAGTCCTGTTGGTACCTCATAAAATATAGACTGACGCAAAGCAGGAAGACTGGTGAAATGAAAATGTGAGATTACAGCCAAAATGAAAGATTGCGCCTGAAGTTTTCAGGAATAATTTCTTCCGCAAGAATAGAAAATGAATGCATGTTGCTCTGCAGGTGTTAAAATTAAAATGAATGAATGTATACCTCATGGTTTCAAAACTATTAAAGCACTATTTTCATGGTTCTGTTGGATCTGTTGTTGGCTTATTAAAGTTACAATTACAAGCTACTCTCTGGTGAATTTTAGTCTTAAACTTGTCTTCATGTCTTGCCATCAGAACTGCTGACCCTGTTCAATCCTGCTCTGATCACTCCTTCGTCAGATGAAACAAACCTGTACACTCCTCAGTTTGTTCAACACAGGTACAAACACTCATACCAGAAACATTACACTTATCCCCTTTGGTATTTTCCAATTATTTCATGTTATAATCAACATGTTTCCATGATTTGTAGCTCATTTGTGGAGCAGGCAACGGAAGTGTCTATTTCCATCCATCAAAATCAGGTAAAAATCAAAAGTTCTATTTCAAGTTATCACAGTATTATCAGTTAAATATTCTTGTGGAATAGAATTACTTGCTTTGTTGAGAAATGTTAAGTATGTACTTTTAAATGTTACATTATTGAATTATGAAGCTGCCAAATGTGTGTATAAGCAGCAGCGTTTTCAGTGTGGATTTAGAGACTATAACTGAAAGACATATAGCATGAGAAAACAGAAATACACAAATGACGGAGAATAAGAAATACACTTGGGTAAACTGTGTATTTAAGGTTTAAGATTATCTTGTTAATTACAGACTTTTGGGAGCAGGTTATTGCAAATTACTAAATTATCTAAATAAAAAAGTACCTTTATTTTCCTGGTAAAGCTGCTGTTTTCCTTCTGTAGGAGATCAGTGTGGATAAAGACTGGAAGCTGCTTCTTCTCTTTGTTCAGGTGGACCAGCTCTGCATCTGTGAGCAGAAGGTACAAACAATTACTGAGAGAAAAAAAAAAAACATGTACATGTTGTCTTAATAAAGTTTAATCCAAGAGACAGATTCACTCCTTTTTCTGCACAAGATCCACTTTTTTATAACTCTGATCAAACTGAAAGCCTTTTTGAGATAAAGTCTAGTGTTGATATTCAATAAGTTACCTAAAAGAACATAAACAAGGAAAATTAAAGCTGAAAAAGTACATTTATCTGGCTCTTATTTTCTCTCTTTTTCTAATTTTGGTCCTGACAAGCAAATTTTCATAAAAAGGTTGAGAATTTTCAAATGGAGAACAAGTAAAAGTGATGTATCTGTGACAGACAGCAGTAATGTCTGAAAACACCCTGATATTTCAGGGTTAAACAAAGAGTAGTTATGGTTTCAGAGAGTTTGTTTTTTGTGTGCAGGATCAGTCTGTGATTGAAGACATGGTTAAAGAGGTGGACGAGGCTCTGCAGCTGCTTCACTCTCAGGTATATTTCAGCTTCTATTTTAATATTCTTTCATTACCCTGAGTCAGGAATAACCCCAGGTTTAACCTACTTCGCTTCTCTGTACCCTGTGCCACAGCTGAAGAGGACCATCGTTAGCGTTGCATTGTGGGATGGAGAACACCAAAGTTGCAACAAGAAGTAAGTTCACAAGTACAATTGCACTTTTTTTTGTGGTGATTTTGGTGAATCATCAGAAAATGTGTTATTAATCCTCACAACAGGCTTAAGAGTGACTTTAGGCGCTGTAAAGTCCCACTCCGATTGTTTTGTTTTTTTTTCATCTTTTTTTCTACTACTTTAAGTGTTGTCAGTGGTCTTTAAATTGTGGTTAGGAATTTTATTTATTTTTTATTTTTAGCCAAAATCACATTACCTGTGTCATTTTCAAGGGCTTTTCTTCTGCAGAGCTCCAGTAGCTCACTAGTAATTCGCCTCTGAGTTGTGGTTGGAGACAGCGCTGCTCTGCACACTCATCTTCACACTAGCTTGCAGCCTAACATTGCCAGTGTAGTAGGAGTGGCAGGTGACACAGGAGCTGTTCAGCTCTCGGACACTAATGTCTTTGGGGACATGATGAAAGCTCATATCATGATTAGATTTCTTACGAGTATTGCGGTCCGTTAACGCACACGCTTGTTCCGGGGGCGGAGCTTGGGTTTGCTACGTAGGAAATCTCACTGTGTCTGAACCTGCTGTTTGGGTTTGTCAGAGATTCACAGAGATTTGAAAGCAGAAATCCTTAGACATACAACTTTGCTCTTACTTTTCTCATGATATGTGCTGTATTATCAAAAAATGCCATATGAACATGTAGACTACAAGAAAAACATGCTTTTCATCGGGGTGGGTCTTTAGGAAAAGTGACAGCTCTGTATGAGGTTATTAACAATCAAACGATCCTATGACATATTTATAAGAACTTATAAGCCGTATTATGTGGCTGTAAGTAAAGTGTCAGAAAACATGGCTGACAACAAGAATATATTTAATGATTATATTTTTTCTCTTTTGCATCAGGTATAATCCATTTTTAACTATACTTTTATAAGGCTTTATGCTTGCTGCTTGTAAGACGTCACAAAACAGCTATAAGTTGTTACAAATGCTTATCATCACTCATTCAGGTTATAAAGAAGCATTTATGAGACTTTCATAAATGTGCTGATGCTGTGTTATAAGAGGTGGGTACATATAAGTGACAGTGAATGTTTCAATACTTCAACAAAGCTCAAATGACCTGACACAATAGTGGTACTAATAGTAGTTATATATGCATATCGTCCAATCAAAAACATGTATGTTGAGCTTTAAGGGGAACTCTTTTTCAAAAACAGGGTCTGTCCATGCATGGAGTCAAAAAATGATGGAGAAGCCAGGATGCAGAGAGCCATGCTGAGTCAGGCTCTGCAGGTGCGTTCATCATTTAACCCAAAGTTTCAGTCAGATGCATTCAGTCCTACAGTTATTCAACCTGCTATGGCACTTTCATTTGCTTCGTGGTCATTTGTCTTTTTAACTTGCAGGAGTCCTTGGATGAGCTCCTGGTGAAGAGGCAGTGGTACAGCGACAGAGAGGACTTCAGTGTGATTCTGCAGGACACACCGATCATCGCACACACGTCATCTGTTTCTGTGAGTCACAGGAAAAATCAGTTTTCTTATTCTTGGTTGGGTTTACTTTTGCAGCACATAGAGATGCGTCAGTATCTATTTTTGCTTGTTTCACACAGCAGCTTCAAGCTCCTCACAAAGGTTTTAAATCAAGAAAATCTAAAACCCAAGAACAGATTTTTTTAAGAAAACGAAGTGACACGTGTGTTTGTGTTGGTAACAGATACAGAGTCCTGGTTGTCTTACTGTACATGTACTCTCTGTATCAAACATACAGTATGATACTGTTGATGTTCTTTTCCATCAGAATGGGAAGCCTCTTTCTGGGTCACAGGCATCTCAACAAACTGATAAACTGCTGGTGCAGATGTGGACAAACCTGGTGAGGAAACATCCCTCTCTCTGTCATTCTGATAGATACACAGACACACACAAAAAACACATACAGAGCTGTTGTTCTCTGTGTGCAAACATGAACACAAAGACTTTTCTGTCTTTCAGCTGCAGCCCACAAGCAGCCAACATAACACAGATGACAATGGAAAGATCATCGCATTGCCATGTCCAACTGAGGTGAGAAACTGTTTGGAAATGTGCAAACATGCAATTTATTTCAGCAAATTTAGGCCCACAATCACAAACGATAAACCTGGAAATAGATCCAAGCTTTCCATATTAATCTCTTTTCTTTTTATTTCCAATCCATCCTTTATTTCCTTTGTTCCACCTCCTCTCTTTGGCTATCTTCCTCCCTCCCTAAGGACCAACCCTTCCTGAGGACGGAGGGAAACTCTCCCTCATATCACCACACTGATGTCTCCCCTCTTCTTCACCCAGTGAGTACAGTCTGACTCTGAGCTGAATGGAGGTTGTGGTAGTGTTGTGTATCTTTTATTTTGTTCTCACGGTGGATATTTACTGTGTGTGTGCTCAGTTTACAGGCACAGAGATGCCCTGTGTGGACTTCAGCCCCTCACCCTCCACACCTACTACAGGTATGATGGTCTACACAAATAAGTTTTAAGGTGCCGGAGAGATTTTTGGGCTGACACATCAATTTTTATGACACTGTTTGATATATATATCAATCAGTTTTCATCTTTGATTTGGGGATCAATTAATTATAATGAAATGTACTTTCTGATCCTGATTCATTATTCAGATAAAAAGCTACACTGCTACTCTGTGGAGTCTGAAACCACGACTTAAGGGCAGATGATAACTTCAAAGGACTTATTCCGTCAACTACAGCTTTCATTTATCTATTGATTATTTTATTTTAAGGGGTAACACTATAACAGTAAGTTTATCCACAGGTCTGCAATTCTGCAAGTAGCATAAAATCTTGCTCTGCCAACTTAAGGTTGAGCAGTCGATTGCTGATATTAGTTGAATTAGCTGCATCTGTATGCTGAGCTCATAGGTATTGGCTCAAACACAGAGTACTTCTGGGACATTCCTGTTTGACACAAAGTCAGTGTTACCTTTGGCCTTTCAGTGCGTCCGTTTACTACAGTTGCAGCAGCAGTAAACTTTAAAGCTCCTGTGTGGAATTTTTGGCTGGTTGTGAAACAGGCTAAAATTAAAACTGCTTGCTTTGTATGACCTGCAAGAGCGAACCAGATCATGAGGAGTGACTCTGGTTAATTGTGCTGTTGAAAAATGCCGTTAGGGGGAAGGTGTTAGCTGAACTGAATAACTGGATGCCAATGAGACAGCTTTTTCCCAGAATCATCATAGCAAATATTTATAATGAGAAATGTAGAGTGAGCGTATTTTATTTGAAAGCGCTGCTCTTACAAATCCAGGACAAAGACAGAGTCAATAGTCAATAAGACACTCCAGACACAGGGGGTGCCAAATTTACCATCAACCAAATGTTTCTCACAGGACAAAGCACTGATGCTGACTGTCTTAATATGAATGTACTTGTTTATTGTAGGGTTTTCTCTGTGTACATACCAGAATATTAGAATTGATTCATTTGGTGTTGCCTATACTTTAATATTATTGTTAAATATCCAACCTTTTACAAAACTGTCTGGAAAACACATTTAATATTTGACTGATTCAAGCTAACAATAATTAACTAGACATATTTTAAGGTTTCTTTTTTATTTAAGTCTTTATAATCTGGCACGTTTTTTTTTCTTTTTACCCTTGAATCAATCATTTCCAATCTTAGTGTTCCTGTAATGTTGATATTTTTTCTACATTTGGATAATGTTCAATAAATAGTTTTTGCTAATATGTTGATAGTTAGTACTTTAATTAAATTCAACTGTACATTTTTTGCAACTATTGCTACTGCAGTTCCTGTCCATAGCATGTTTCATGACAATCACGTCTGAGTTTTGTTTCGTCTTTACTTTTTTAGTCCATGAACTTCGACCTGGAGATATCAAAGTGGTGGCTGCTGTGGGAGACTCTCTGACAGTAAGTGGATCCGTTCTATTGATAAATATAGACGGATTGAAACAACGGAAAAAGAGAAATCAATAAAATACTGATATACTTTGTCTAAGATGACTTTTAAATAACTATTTCTAAATAAACAAATCAACAAATAAATAAAGATACAGACAGACAGATAAAAACAGACTTGATGGATTAATAGCTGTATGTTTTTAATTGATCAACTAATTAATTGGTTTATTCAGAGCTTAATCTTCGATTTAAATCAATATAGGAAAGAGATCTCAAAGCTATGCTGGATGTTCAGAACATATATTTACATCAACAAACTATTACTGGAAAAAAACTATGACAACATATTTTTTTAATTTTGATAGTATGCTGCAAAATCTTGATTTGTCCTGTCATCATGTTTTCAAACTTGACCCTGTTCTGTACTTTAGGCAGGCAATGGTATACCATCCAGCCCCAACAACATCCTGGATGTCCTGCAGCAGTACAGAGGATTGTCCTGGAGGTCAGTCAACACTTTTTGTCATAGCTATCAGACAACATTGCAGAAAGTGATCATATTTTAGGTGAAAAGACATTTCATTTGCACATCAACCATCTTTTTTTTTTCAGCATTGGTGGAGATGGAAACCTCACAAGTGTTACCACCCTCCCCAGTGAGTGTTTTGATGACAGATTAAAAGTATCTTTTTTGATCGATCAGGGCAAGTCAACTACACTGAAAACTATATTTATCATCTCTTACTGACAGATATCTTGAAGTATTTCAACCACAACCTGACGGGTTACTCTCTTGGGAAGGGTAGGCAGCAAACTCCTCAGGCTTTCCTCAACCAGGCGGTGGCTGGAGCTAAGAGCAAGTGAGTCCAAACAGATAATGTTTTATAGCTACATACATATACATATACATATATACATATATACATACATATACATATCCAAATGTGTTGTGAATAATTTGAGGAACATTGTTTCCATTTATGTGTTTTTAGGGACCTACTCCCACAGGTGAAAGCCTTGGTAGCAAGGATGAAAAATGACTCTGTAAGTCTAAATATTAAACCCTTTCTGAATTTATTTAAAAGGTAACATTTAGGTTAGAAAGTAAAACTCCTTTAATAATTCTACATACTCTTTATGATAAGTTGTGTTCTTCTCTTTGTGCAGAGAATCAATTTTGAGTCAGACTGGAAGGTGATCACCTTGTTTATAGGTGGAAATGACGTCTGTGATCATTGCGACAATTCTGTAAGTACGAATATGAAAGAATAATGTAGAAGTCATCATTCACAGGCATGGTAAAACTAACCTGGGATTGTTCTCCTTTCTCTGCAGCTCCTCTTCTCTGTTGACAATTATGTTCGTAATGTTCGTGTCAGCTTGGATTATCTACATAAACAGGTTGAATACACAAGCATGCTGCGACACTCTCACATACATACTGTTCTTTATTTTTGTGTTTGATTTATCTGAGTCTCTCTCTTAGGTTCCTCGGGCTCTGGTGAACTTGATAGAGCCTCTCCATATTGTCCCGCTGAGAGAAATGCATCTGGATCCTTCAATTAAATGTCCAACTTGGCTTGTAAAGTGAGTATCTTTTCCAAGCCTTTTAAACTGTAAGACCAGACATTAAAAACAGTTATCACTGCAGTGAAATTCAACATAGCTGTCTCTGGTTATCCAATTTATAATAAGCAGTGAAAAAAGTGTTTTTATTAATCTCTCCTTTACTTGACAGTATTCTGTGTCCCTGTGTTATCATGCCAAAAGAAAACTCCAAAGCTCTTCAGCTAGTAGAGGACCTGAACAGAGGCTATCAGGTAAGAAATACAAAAAAAAAACAAAAAAAAACAAAAAACAAAAAATAAGAACAGTAAATCCTCAGGTATATATATCCTCATTTTCTTTGTTTTAGCAATCACTGCATGGGCTCATTGAATCAGGCCGCTACGACACAAGTTCAGACTTCACTGTGGTCATCCAGCCTTTCTTCAGAGAGGTCATTGTTCCCAAACTACCGGTCAGTTACTAACTTTTGCCCTTCATTCAATTTCCCATCTGGGTAATAAATAAAGTTCTTCTTATCTTAGACACTCTGTGTGACTTCATACCAGACTGATGACAGTACCTTGTCCCATTATATAGTGTTTTATAGTATGTAGAATGCAATGTATATTTGGTACTCTGTTTTTTGTCACTACTTTCTCAAAGCCGTTGGGATAACACAGCTCCTACTAGGCAATCTGAATTTATTGAATTGTTAATACAAGAGTGATTTGCATAGGCAAAACTACTCCCATTCTGCAAGCGACTCTGTTTACTTCCACACCATTGTGGTTTTTGCTCTCTCTGCTAATAGAGTCAAGATGTAAAAGGTTAGAGCCCAACATGTCAACTGCTCTGTTGTTGTCTGCAAACAACAGAGGACCAAATACAAAAAGCAGCTTCTTTTAATTTTTAACAACAACCTGTGGGCTACATCTAGGGGGCCAATTTGTTTGTTTGTGCTAACCACCTTACTTTGGCCTGTTCCAACAATGACATGGGTCACACACAAAAAGCAAGAAAGTTGGAGTAAGTAACACTCAATTTAATGTCCAGCTCACTCTATTGTAATCTGTTCAGGTCAGATTCTGGATCATTTGTGTAATAAAGAAGCACAGGTTCTCCTGGTGCACTTGCCATGTTTATTTAGGTGTTTTTCCACCTCTGCATCTGCCAGGCAGATGATCAGCATAGAGCCTCATTATCATGGTATTCTCATCTCCTCAGATCTCTGCATGGTTAATGAGGTTAGGCTGCAGATCCATCACAGAGGCTGAATTAAACTGAATTCAAAAAGACAACTAGGACATGTTCAAAGCTAAAAATACCATTTTATGGGACCTAAAAATAATTGCCTATTGAATTTGTTGAACTTATGTAGAGTTCACTTGGGCTCTTTGTGAATATATATGCATATTTTGTTTTAGGTATGTGTAATTGTGATCAATATGGTTGTTTTGTTTGTGCTTAAGTTTTATATCTTCTGTATAATGTTTAATATATAAAAGTTGAATAAAAACTTCAATTACAAAAAAAAAAAAACTTACGTAGAGTTCAACACCATGTTTTACAGTTGCTTTCAAAAAAATAGTCAACATTTTCTGAGGCTCTTGTTTTTATCATACTTTTTTTTCACAGGATGGCCGTCCTGATCGCTCCTATTTCAGTGCTGACTGCTTCCATCTTAGCCAGAAAGCCCAGACACTAATGGCTCGCGCCCTGTGGAACAACATGGTAGGAGTTCATCTGTTTAGTTATTAGTTATTAGTTTGAGCCGAGTGTCATCACAGCGGCTCCCTGCCACTCTCCCGTCTAATGTGTGCAACGCTACTGCTCGAATGGTGGAATGTGTACGACACTGCGCAAGTGGTGGTTCCAGGAAGTGGAGAAAATCCCAAAAATACAGAAAGCGATTCGGCTTCAAATGCATATAATTACGGAAGGTGGATCTATAGTATATACAGTCTATGGCATCTATGAGTAGTAAACTCACACAACACAAAACAGCAGTAGGAAGTGAAATAAAAAACTGCCAGCTTAAATGTATTGTAAATGAATTCTTACAAGGAATTTTCTACAGGCATTGAATCACTCAGTTGGTAGTTAAATAGTTGCTAAGAAATTAATTTTAAAAAATTGCAAAACAGTGTTAATTACAAAGATAGTAGACTAGAGCTTTTGGAAAACCCATCAGCCAGTTTATGTCAGCATTCAGGAGCACTCAAACAGTAACTAAAAGTAGGTAAACTAATGAGTACAATCAAAAGATTAGTACAATCATGACCTATTTGCTCCAAGTGAACACCATTAAGGTAGCCTTTCTTATTACATAATTAAAAAAACGAATTTACAAAGCAAGCTGGTGTAACAGTTCTGTTTAACTCCAAGCATTGCTGTAGATTGTCACTCTCTAATGTCTGTTTTACAAATAATACTATCCGAGGACAAAAACCTGCTTTTTTATGGTTTTAATTTCATGTTTATTAAGGTAATTCATGTTTACAGTACTGAATGATACACTGGGGTCATGTTTACTCTGTTTCTCTCCAGCTGGAACCTCTGGGTAACAAGACTACCACACAGGATTTTTCGACAGATATTGACCTAAAATGCCCAACCAAGGTAAGAAATGGTGTCTAAACATGCCACAGATTCAGTCTTGTAAGGTCTTTGCCGCAAAACTCTGTGGTAGCTAACTTTTTATGTATGCTCATGCTTAGTGGCTAAATCTTTGAATGTATATGTTTTTATGTTTTTTGCCTATGTGTGTCCCTGACCTCCATCGTGTAGCATATTACTGTATTCTCCTTTGTCTGTAGACCTCCCCATACATAAGGACCTACAACAATAGCGAGTACTCATATACTGGTCCTCCACCAACACCTGGGCCTATCACTGTAAGCACATAAACCCCATCCAGGACTTTGTATAAAAAAAAGAAAAGGTTTTGACATTGTCAATATCGGTTCATGCTTCTTTTCCTTAGAACTGGGGAAGCGACTTTTCCTGCATGGACCTTTCTCCATCTGATGCTGTGCCCTCCTCAGGTAAAATGGACAGCCAGTTTAAGATTCAAGTTAGTTTTTTTTTATTGTATGGTGACCTAAGCTTATGAACAAACAGGATTTACAGGTTGGATAACAGTGCAGAGTGTACTGCACTGATAGATTACAATTGTCATAATGTTACTGACAAGATAATCTAAAGACGTTTTCAATGGACAGCAAATGTTCATAGATGTTGGCGTTCATCTTGATGCCAGCGGGAAAAACATCTTTTGTTGTTTATCTGTAGTTCACATGCTGAAACCAGCAGACATAAAGGTGGTGGCAGCACTGGGAGACTCAACAACGGTCAGTGTCTTAACCATTAAATACTTTTCAAAAACAGTGAGATGATTATTGTAAAGTCACTAATCTTTGACCAAACTGAAGCACTGAAATACAATAATTACAGTACAAATGAAGGAACAAATGTATTTGTAATGCAAAACATTGCATGTGTGAGTCCTGAAGTTAAAAATTGATCACATGATATTTGGCCTTAACGGTAAACCTGTTGGTATCAGCTGTTTGGTGTCATTGAACTATGAACTATCTAATCCATTTGCTATCAGCCAGATAACAAATTGCACCATCGATAATTGTTCCTTTCAAGTTATGCAGTATTGCCTTTGATGTAATATTTATCGTTATCACAAACCTGTTGTCTCCTGAAGCACTTTCATTTTGTTTCTTTTTGGCCTCTTTGTTCTCTTTCCACAGACAGGCTCAGGTGCCAAAGCTAAAACTGTGTTTGACCTCAAGACACAGTATAGAGGAGTATCATGGAGGTATGACATGCCTATAGCTTTAATGAGGTTTATTCACATCACTTTTTGCAGTCCAGGCTGATATGTACTGTTTTATCCTGCAGCATTGGAGGAGATGATGCTCTCGAGACCATTACAACACTACCAAGTGAGTGTGTTTGGCAAATTATAATTTCTATGACTCATTTTATCTTAGAGGAATAACAATCTCTCCAGTATAACTCTGAATTTGATTGGTTTGCTCTCTGCAGAGGGGCATTATTTTTAGTATTGGAGACCTCACAGCAATTTCTGACTTTTATATGGATTAGTTCTCAAACACTGGGGTTTAAACAAAACACTTGGGAATTACTTCAAAGACAGAAAAACAAATAACTTAAGGGAACCATATTCAGTCATTTCCAGATGCTGTTTTCTTGTAGGTCAAAATCAGTCCACCAAATTATGTCTTACCTGGCTTATTCAGCCAGTTAGACATAAAACACCTTAATTGAAACGACTACTGAAAGCTTAATTGAGAAATTTGTCATTTCTGTCAGTTTTGGTGCTCTCCTGTGGACAAATAATTCTTGTATTTCTTGCCCTCTACATGCTTAAATAGTGACTTTTGATCTTTTTTTTTCCATCCTGCTGACTTTTGACAGTGACAAATTTCATTTATTGAGTGATTTATGTGCAAATTGTTAAAACTGTTAGACTGACACCTACCCCTTCACACCTGTCTCAGGTAAAGAAATGGTCAATCTTGTTGCTGATAGTCTCATTTGCCTCAGGGATTCATGCATAGGCATCAGTATGAATTTCAGTGTATTTCATAAAAGTAAAAATAAAAACTCCTCAAGGAGCTTTAATTAAACCATTACTCTTTATTTTTATCAAGGTACAACACTGCTGTGACTACAGACATATCACTGTGAGCTTTTTTTATCATCGTTCCATTATATTGGTTTTTCTAACATGATTGGCACTGATAAATTTCTGACACCAAGACTTTAAAGTACACAGTGTGAAATTATACAGATATTTTTTCTTGCATGGCAGCAGGTGTGGCAGGACAAGAAACACTTCCTGCTACAGTGTGATAAAGAAGTGGTGTAATACTTTTTAGCTGCTTCTTAACCTCTATTTCCTCTTCCTGTCCACAGACATTTTAAAGAAGTTCAACCCCTCCCTGAAGGGCTTTTCTAAAGGCACTACCCAAAGACAGAGGGCCTTAAACATGGCTGTACCTGGAGCTAAAACCTCGTATGTGCATATTGTTTTTCCCTCTACAGCCAGGTAAAGCTTTCAAACAACCCCTTGTCATCTACATGTATTCCTGTTTGTTGTGTTACAGAGAAATCCCAGCACAAGTTCAAGCTCTTGTTAAGGCCATGAGAGAAAACAAGGTGACACTGAAACCCAGTTTGAAATAATTCATTGATTGAATTTACCTCATTCATGCTCATTTTTGGACACCTGGTCCACAGGAGGTGAACTTTGAAGAGGACTGGAAACTTGTGACCATATTTGTGGGAGGAAACGATCTCTGCAATTACTGCATTGATCAAGTAAGTTGATCCTATCTGTCATTCTTTTTAGTATACAAGTAACTCAATAGTCTGGGTCATAAAACCACAATAATAATAATATCCCATTTTTCATCTCTTCAGAATAATCTGTCACCTAAAAACTACAGCCACAATCTCATGCTCAGTTTGGACATGTTGTACAAAGAGGTAAGATATTGAACTCTTTCAATCACTGTCTTCTGCTCTTCTGGCGAGTGCATTCAGCCAGGCTTTTGTTTTCTCCCTCTGTTTCTATAGGTACCAAGGTTGCTAGTCAATGTTGTGGAGATCTTCCAGATAGATACACTGAAGACAGTGAAGAAAAACACACTCAGCTGTTCCCTCATGCAGAGGTTAGTTGCTGGTATTTTTTATTTTTTTAATTTATTTGTTAAAAAGGTGACATGGTTTTAAATATTACATTCCAAAAGGTACATCTTGCTTAATCTTTGTCCCTCTCAGTATGCTAAAGACCCTGCGGTGCCCCCAAAACCCTTAAAGATCACTTAAGCTTCTTCAGCTCATTATTTTTAATTTACAGCTTGTAACCTCAATATTTTGCTCTGACAAAAAGAGTTAGCAAACTAGTAGGAGAGTTGCAGCTGCAGAGATGGTCATTTAGCTCAGTAGTAGAAGAGGTATGTATGTTAGACCCTGTTTTGGTTGTGCTGCCCCCTAGAGTTCAAAACAAATTTGTAGTTTTAAAACTATATAAAAATTCACTACAGGTACAGTATATGTCAATTTTAAAGCACTTATCTGCATCCAGATTTTATGAAAACATTTAAAATAAATAAGCTTTCAGTGTTGGAAAGATCAATACCAAATTTATTCAATGGTTGCTTATATTGTTACTCCAAATCAAACATTTCAGAGCTAGTTTAACTTTATATCAACTTAAAGTTAATCAAACCTTTTTAGTGGAATGAAATGTTTCTGGAAAATTGGAGATGAACCCCACTGCATTACACATCAATCTATTTTCAGTCTAATTGTCATGAAAAATCATTGCACTTACTCTTCTTTGTTTTTATTATTATTAAATAAACTAACTGAAAAAATGCTGTTTGGTTACAGGACCAGCTGCCACTGTGTCATCAACCCGGATGAAAACTCCCCAGAAATTGAAGTTATAAAACGCATTAATCATGAGTATCAGGTTAAGGATTTTACATTTTAATTCAGAAATATTGTTAAAATGTGGTCCTCTCTATCAGTTTTTAAACTTTTTTTTTTTGCCTCCCAGGTTGAGGTCCAGCAGCTCATCTCTGGAAATCGCTATGATGGAAAAGAAGACTTTGCTGTTGTCCTTCAACCCTTTTTACAAAATTCCTTCATCCCTCAAATTGGAGTAAGTGGAAATGCTTTCAAAAAGGCATCCTGAAATTAAAACAAAGGCATGGATTAAAAAAAAGTTTCCATTCTTTAACAGGAGGGGGAGGCCGACACCAGTTTCTTCTCTGTGGACTGTTTCCACATCAGTGAACGAGCTCATGCTGAGATGGCCATTGCTCTGTGGAATAACATGGTGAGTGTAAAAGAGTAATACATCTAATTAAAGCTCTACAATACAGTGTGTCTGAGTGTGTTTAAGCTTAACACAATGTATCTTTTGGTGTTGACAGTTGGAGCCTGTGGGCAGAAAGCAGGCGTATAACAACTTCACATATGACCGCTCCAAGATTCACTGTCCCACTGAGGCATGTGAAATCAATGATAAACTACGATATAGTCTTTTAACTTCAAAAAACAGCAGTTAAAGTTTGACTAGAACTTCTAAATTTTGTAAACATCTGTTGTTGTTTTTTTTATTCCTGCAGGTCAATCCCTTCATCTTCACTAAAGTTAACAGTTTACCAGGTCTACCAGTGACCACCACCACTGCCAGCTCTATGACAACCACCACTACTGCCAGCTCTATGACAACCAGCACTGTGCCTGTGTGCCCTCCCTCATTGCCTGTGTGGGTTCCAGTGGTTGTCGGGATCCTTGGTTCACTTGCTGGCATATTTGTGGCTTGGCTCATTCTATCCAGATGTCACAATCGAAAAAACAAAAAGGAAAAAGCAGTAGAAATGAAAGGAACTGGTTTCTAATGAATGTGTGTCAGTGGAGTCATATTTCTCATCAATGGGATAAATAGCTCAGCTTTTTTTTAAGCCTGTCTTCTCTCCTTGGTCTCTCTGTTTAGCTAAATGTCAGAAATTGCTGCTTTGCTCACAGTTGTGGAATATCAACCTCTTCTGAAGTGTTGGAGCAGCTGTTCACCATTTTAATTCAGGTTTGTCAGTGAAACTTCATGAGACAAAATTCTTGACATTTTAAGCACAATAAACTGGAGGCTGCTCAGAGCTGCAGAGGTGTACGATCTCAGTGGGAGTGGCAGTACTGGTGAAATGTTCACAATACAGAGGTATAGTTGGTATCAACAGTTCTACAAAATGCACTCCAACTATGTCAAATATGTCTAATTGATTTTGTTACTTCACAAATGTAAAATATCCTCTATGTACATGACTTTCCTAGCTGAATCAATATTTTTTACATTTATCTAAACTTGTTTTTATTTATTGAGAAAATAAAATTGATTCAAATTTAAAGCCATGGTTCAGTCTTGTTACTTTATATAGCCCCTGCTCTCTGGTTTACGCAACTAAAGTAAACTCTACATTAACGTTAGAGTTCAGAAATACACACAAGTTGCCAGTAAACATATCAAACTTGCATTATTACTTTACATGGTGGTTGCAAATCAAAAATCCTGTGAGGAACTTCTGGTTCGTGTTCAACTTCGGGCCCTCTGTGGATGCCTGAGTTGTTTTCTGACTCTGATTATTATCCTGCATTCTCTAACCTAACACTCTTTAAGAATCCACGATGCAGAAAATGCAGAGATGATGATTTTGCTGCATGCAGTTGATCTCATTGTTAAACATTACCATGTGGAAGAGGTGTTATGCATTGAAAATAACTATATACTAGTAAAGTCAGTCTGTATACTGGTGGTCACGAGTGCTATGCTTTGTTGGATCAGAAGGAGGTGCCAGCATTCAGGTCAGTCTGTTTAATAACCATTTATAAACTCCTCACAGACTCTTTAATGATAGTGTAGTCTGCCATTTGATAAATGTATCATTTATCATTTATCATTTAAAGACTTATCACTCGCCAACCACAAACATCCATCAATCTACACCATCTTCATATTTGAAGTCCATCTGGTCTGTATCCCTCAAAACTGGAAGACTCCAAAAAATGTTTCAATCATTTGACAAAGCAAGAAAAGTCTCTTGATTTAAGTGATGCTAGATGTAGGTTTCTAACTTAACTTAACTTAGCTTTGTTAAACCACTGCAGAAAGCAGAGCTTAGTGTGCAGGCTTGTCCCATACTGAGCCTTTCAGTCAACACTCAGGGTTAAATTCGCCAGCTTTCTTGCCTGTGTGAGTACCAGAAACATGGCGGAGAGCGAATTGAACGTTGACAGTCTCATCTCTCGATTGCTGGAAGGTAGGGCACTGTTTAGATTTTTGGTCCTACTGTGTCATTTTTCATGGAAAAGAGGGAGTAATATGCTTTAGGCTGTAACTAGTGACTTCTCTTTTTTGTTAAAAATCATTTATAACATTTTGTTCAGTCTCTATCGGTGTTCACCAGCCACCGGAACAGTGAGCTAACCGTTGCGTTGAAAGCGCTCTGTTCCCGAAGTACCACAGACGTTATTGTGACGCCGCAGTAGTCTGTAATGATATTTTCGCTAACGGTCGGTTGTACATTAACGCTTACTTGGGTACTGTGCTTATAAAGAGGCGTGTAACGTAAAAAAACGCTCATCGCTATCTGTCAGGGTGCTAACTATATCGCCCAGTTACTTTTTTCGATAACTTAACATTAAACATGCTAAACTAGCTGAAGAGAGGGGAGTGGACAGGTCAGTCCTTTCTTTATGAACACAGAATGTGAGGGAACCGTCGAATGTAGTGGTTGCTAAGTAACCTTAACTGTTCTGGTTGGTAGGGGTGATAAGTAGACAGCTAGCTGGTCGGCTACCGCGGCGGACACACCCCCTCACGTAGGACACCCCTAGCGCCTGTTTAACACAGCTAAAATGTATTGATCGTATTTTATCACATGTAACGTGATCATCCGGCGATATTGTGGTAATGCAATGCAGATTCCTAACAAAGAATAAAGTCACTAATTGAAAAGGTAAATTAAAGAATCAAAACAAAGGACGCTGATGGTAACATAAAGCCATATCTGCCATGCTCCTGCTGAAAATTGAACCAATTTAAATGAATAAGAACTGTATTTATATAATAAGGGTTTTTATATTAGTAAGAGTTTAAATAAAAAAAACAAACAAACAAAAAAACAGCGTACCTATCTCAATACTTTCATATGTAAATGTCAGCATTAAAGGAAAGCAACAACCCCAGTTACAAAAGAGTAAGGGGAGAAATTGATTTAAATGTTACGTAAAGCACTTTTGAGTCAAGAGATCTCTGTACAAAAGAGACAAAATCATTTACTGATAATGGATAACCTTGATCCGGCCCTTAAGCTGCACTGCCTTAATTCAAGCATAACTCTTACTACATGGTCTGAAAATCACACCCAGAAACCATGATCTATATGAACCCAATTTGTTGTCGCATCCACCAATACAGGTCAAAACTGTACATTGCAAAGAGCAAACCATATGTTTACATGATCTAAAAATGCTGACAACTTCTTCATCTGTATCAATTTTTTTTTTTTTTTCTTTCAATCATTGACTTTGTACTTTACATCTGAAGAGGAGCGAGGCCACTTGGATCATTATCAGCATACAGTTCAAAAGCCAGCACCCCTGATAGTATGGGGATTTTGCATGTACTACAACAGCATGGCTCAGCGATGGCTGGGTTTGGGTGCGGAGCTGGCCTTCCTGCTGTTACCTATTAATACATTTGGTGCTCACAACATGGCAATACACTAGAGGAGACCCTGAACTGCTGAGCAGCTGAAATCCTATGTCAGACATAATGGGGCTACATCGTACTTAAAAACTCTTGAAACCAGTCTCCTTGGTTTACCAATAATGTTAGCTTGTAATGCAAATTAACCAGTGGTAGACATGCCCACCTTTTATGCAACTCTAAAACTAGATTGTTTTTGTCTTACTTAGACTACACTGTCTCTAAACACCACATGCTGTTCATTCCTGCACTACTTACTTATTCACAACTTCTTTTTGCTTGTAGCAAACAGTATTTCTCGGCTGAACTAAAGCATATGCCTTGCCAGAACAGTACTAATTTGGCCTTTGTTAAGTGAACGTACTCACTTAGTCCATGGACTTTCATCTTTGTTATTTCCATGTCTAGTGCCAGAATATTTACTCATTCTTCTTTAATGATCAGTTTGCATTGTTTCTTGGTTGTTTTTATTTACAGTGCGAGGATGTCGCCCAGGGAAGGTGGTACAGATGTCAGAGGCTGAGGTTCGGGGCCTCTGCATCAAGTCCAGAGAAATCTTCCTCAGTCAGCCGATTCTGCTGGAGCTGGAGGCTCCTCTAAAAATATGTGGTGAGAATAGCAACAAACAACAGAGCACCTTTTTTTAGTTTGACACTTTGCTGCCATATGTTATAAGAAAATACATAATGTTAATGGCAAAATGCAGCTCTTCATTATTGAGGCTAGAGGACATTCTTGAAGGTGATGTGCAGAACAAATGTTTCCACCCAATCATTCGGTTTGTTACTGTACTTTTTTCAACAAAGCAGATTTACAAATTTACACACTAAAATTCATTTATCACCACAACTTTAAGGATATCCTGCATTTCATCACCCTTACATTGTTAAATTACTCTGCGAAGGAGCGAAATATTGGGAAATAAGATGTACATACAATTCCAGGTGATATCCATGGACAGTACACAGATTTGCTGAGGCTATTCGAATATGGAGGCTTCCCTCCAGAGGCCAACTATCTGTTCCTGGGGGACTATGTAGACCGGGGGAAACAGTCGCTGGAAACCATCTGCTTGCTGCTCGCCTACAAGATCAAATACCCAGAAAACTTCTTCTTGCTAAGGGGGAACCATGAATGTGCCTCCATCAATCGCATTTATGGCTTCTATGATGAGTGTGAGTTGGAAAACAGCAGGAAATAGCCTTCTGCGTTTTTTAAATTGAGCCTGAGAGAGGCAAATGTTACAAAAATCTGTATCTTAAAGTTGTTCCTTGTCGTTCCCTTTTCCCCTCAGGCAAGCGCAGGTTCAACATTAAGCTCTGGAAGACTTTCACAGACTGTTTTAATTGTCTGCCTATTGCTGCAATTATTGATGAGAAGATTTTCTGCTGCCATGGAGGTTTGTAAGGCTTCACTGTTACAAAGCCCTAAGCTGACTAATGTGGATAATACAGCTGTTTCAGTGTAATTAACGCGCTCCAGCATGGATTTAAAATAGCTTGTTACATAACTTGAAATTACATACATTCATGGATAGGATTACATGAAGTGTAGAGAAATATAAAGGGTTTACTGGTGCGTAGTCTTGTATCCATGAGACTACAGCATTGTTGTACTTTTAGTTAAAATACAAGCTGGTGTTCTAAGCCTTAATGAGTACATCAGACGTAGCCAGGAAATGTCAAAGAAATATCCTCGAAAAGCAGTTAAGTACACAAAAGGCTGTCTGTACTCTAGGTTACCTTTTGAATACAATAATCTCATTTTTTCAGGGCTTTCACCTGACCTACAGTCCATGGAGCAGATTCGACGTATTATGAGACCAACTGATGTACCCGACACAGGTATAGTGCTTTATTACAACTCAGATATACTCAAATATGCTTCAATAATCAGTGTTTTATGTTATGTCATTTTTTCTAGTTTGTGCCTTTGTTAGCTTTTTTGAGTATTTAATACTTTTGATCAGACAGAGACTGCAAATAAGCCTGCCTTGTGTAATCTGGCTCAATAACATTACACCTACTTAAAGGGATATTCTGGCATAAAATTAAGTTTGGGTCAAACACACCAAAACACTGAGGTAGACACCCCCGAGAGAGACAAATGTTGCTGACTGTTTGCTTCTCTAGTTATGCCAATATCAGCAACGACCACACAATAGCAATACACAGTGGTCTATGGCTCCACATGCAAACCTCAACCAAAACGCCACTCTATAGCCACAAATAATGCTCAGAACAGCACCTAACTTCATCAACAGTACATATAGGGTCCCAGCCATAGTACTAGCAATCAAACATATTTTTAGCTTTGCCCGGTTTCTTTAACGAAGAGACCAAACACAACTCACCCACTCTCTTCCAGCAGCCGCTTGCTTGTGGGGGAGCCCTGACAAGTCGATCGCCGAGTGCAGCGGAGTTTCGCAGCTTAAGGAAGAACATTTATACAACATTTATAATCATGACTTCATGGAAATGCAATCAGACTGAGATGCTAAGGCAGAAGAACTACCAGTGCAAAATGATTATTATGATGATTATTACGTAATGGAAATGATCCGCTGCACTCGGTGATCAACTTATCAGGGCTTCTCCACAAACAAGCAGCTGCTGGTTGAGAGTAGGTGAGTTGTGTTTGGTCTCTATGCTAAAGAAACCAGGCAAAGCTAAAAAGATGTTTGATGGTTAGTACTATGGCTGGGACCCTATATGTACTGTTGATGAAGTTAGGTGCTGTTCTGAGCCTTATTTGTGGCTATAGAGTGGCTTTTTGGTTGAGGTTTGTACGTGGAGACGTAGACCGCTGTGTATTGCTATCGTGTGGTCGTTACTGAAGTTGGTAAAACTAGAGAAGCAAGCAGTCAGCAACATTCATCTCTGGAGGGGGTGTCTAACTCAGTGTTACAGTGTGTTTGACCCTAACTTAATTTTATCCCTTTACCTGCTCAATCAAATCATTGCTATAATTTAAAAATGAAAATTATTTTGATGCTGCATTGAGTTCAGTTGTATAATTCCGTCTGTTACCTTCACGAGGGAGTAAAAAATTGAAAGAGAAACCTGGACAGACTGTCCTGAGAGAAACTGCAGCACTATTACCTGCGACGCTGTTGTGTAACAGGATGAAAAGGCCAGTTATGAGTACAACCATAACATGTGACTCACTGTACCTGCGTGAGTTTCTGACAGCTTCTTACTTATTTTGTGTCAGGCCTCCTGTGTGACCTGCTGTGGTCAGACCCAGACAAAGACGTGCAGGGCTGGGGGGAGAACGATCGTGGGGTTTCCTTCACCTTTGGGGCTGATGTAGTCAGCAAGTTTCTCAACCGCCACGACCTGGACCTCATCTGCCGAGCACATCAGGTAACACTTAAGACTACTAAATCCAAAATATTAAAACAGGGATTAAGAAATGGGTTTAGTCAAGGCAATTAAAGGGGCAGGTTTATTTCACAAATCCAAAGGACTGTGCAGGTTATGTTAAAAATATTACAGTACATTTGAGCATTTATGGAAATAGATACAAGCAATATTTCTAAATTCAAGTGAGATAGGACTCCCTTTTTAGAATAAAGTCTTTGGGCCTGATTTCTTATTAACTCAAAGGTTAAGTTAGTGTTTCTTTGGAACAAAGAGTTCATCCTGCCAAAAACAAAGAAAAAGATCATCCACGTTAAGAAGCGAATTTTATTAGTTTTGTTAGATAGATCAAAGGTTTAAACAGTTAATAAGTTACCTGAGTTGGTGCCAGAAAACTTAAATATCCACAGTCATTAGATCTTGTCAGTTTTTCTCTTATGTTTCAGGTTGTTGAAGACGGCTATGAGTTCTTTGCCAAACGACAGCTGGTGACGCTGTTCTCAGCCCCAAACTACTGCGGAGAGTTCGACAACGCAGGTGGTATGATGAGTGTGGACGAGTCCCTAATGTGCTCCTTTCAGGTAGAAAACTCTGTGTTCCTTACATGAATTAATAATTAATATGTTTGTGAAGCATAAACTTATACAAGTGTTGTTCCTTTTAGATTCTGAAGCCATCAGAAAAAAAAGCTAAGTACCAGTACGGAGGGGTTAATTCAGGTCGTCCAGTGACCCCGCCCCGTACCTCTCAGGCCCCCAAAAAGAGGTGAGCAGCTGGTCCTGACTCTCCTCTCCCCCCCTCGGCGGGTCTCTGTGGCCCATGTCTCTGCAGGCTGCCTCAAACACTCCAGCCCCCTCTCGGTCAGCTTGTTCATGTGTAAACAGAAACTTCAGGAGTGTTTTTTGCTTGTTCTGTGGGTTTTTTAATGAACATGTGAGTGGTAATTTTTTCTCCATATTTTTCATGCCATGGTATGTACTAACTCAACCCTCACTTTTACTACTCTGTCCATTCAGCAATATTGAAATTAACCTCTTGTGGAATGGACGAGATATTAAGATAAGATGCTTCTCTGCTGTCAGATTAACAGTCTCCATCGTGGTTTTGTGAATGCATGCACGCTTGTAAATCCAGACGGGTTCTCTGGACCTGGCCGATGTAAAAAAAACAAAAAAAAACATAATTACTCCCAGACAAGAGTTATTTCTTGTCTTTCCTTGGTTCATATTAACCTAAATAGTGCCATTCGTCCCTTTGTATATTGGCTAAAGTAATGCTGTGCTAAAAGGAATACTTTGACATTTTAGTAAATATGCTTGTTTGCTTTCTTTTGACAACTTCACTGAGAAGATTTAGACAGCTCTTTGCAGTCAAATATAAAGCTACCACTTGCTGCTGGCAAGCTTAACTTAGCACAAAGAAGCACAAAGAAATAACCTCAGCAGATCTCTTATGTACACTGTTATGTTATAAGCATTGAATAAGAGAGAGCTAACACGCCAGTAAGAGAGCTTAAAAAGGTGTGGTGGGGAACGTTAGTACATGCTGACAGAGCCAGATTACCTAGATTCTACTTGTTCCATATTAATGATGGTTGAAATGACCCCTGCTTCAGGCTGTAGCTTCATATTTAACAGACAATGTAGTCTGTCTTCTCATGTAACTCTTGACATTTTGTGAAAAATGCCTAAGCAGCTTTCTTGTCCCATTTTTTCATCAACAGTCGCCTAGAGGACACTGCTTTTACTTTCCCTGAGACGAAAGAATGTTTTCTCCCCTTGAAGGGATCACTATCCTGGGATTTTAATAATATAAGTGCAATAAATTGCTTAAAAACTTTTCATATGCACATCTGTGTAGGCAATAAATGCCTATATAAACTTTAAAAAAGGACAGCTAACATGCTGTACCTCAAATTAGGTGTTCACATATTATCGATGCTCTCCATTACGTAAGTGTTACAGTCTCGTTTTCACAATCAACCGCCAAGCCGCCAAACCCTTCTCATCCCTCATATCACTGAAGGAGTGCTTGCAGTATTAGAGGGGGTCATTTGACAAAAACAAGAGCCAGTGTTTAAGGAAATTTTACAAAAAGTGGAAAATGTGGGAATCAAAGACCAGAAAACTCAAGTAAGTTTGTCTGGTTTATGACAGTTGGTGTGTGTAGAAAGATTTGAAAGCTACTGATTGAGGAACTTGACAAAATCACTTGTCTGTTCTCTGAGTGTTCATATCTGTTCATCTGTACATTAAACATTGCTCCCATTTCTGGTCTGAATTCCACTGTACAGAGGTCAAACTCATCAAGTTCAGATGATGCCATTTTGTATGTTGTTGGCACACATTACATTGTTCCCACTAAAGAACATTTAACTGATGTGTTAATTTATTTTATTCTTGCCTTTTGCCTTGTTAATCTATTGGTCTTCAAGATGGAAATGTCATGGTGTTTCAAGGTTTGTATGAGTTTGTTTCAAATGAGTGAATTAAATGGAAGTGCTGTGGAGCCTGTTCTCTGTGTCTTTTTAATTGTTTTACTAGACATAATAAAGACATACAACATTTGGGAAGTTTACTTTATACAAGATCATTATGAAATAATCAGAGGAGTTCACTACAATCAGAAATAAATGAGTTCAAATTTTAAAAAGTACAAAATATGATATTTCAACGGTGTTGATTTTCATTTATAAACAGTCTGTGGTTGAACCTCTGAGCCATGTGGAGCCCTGAAGTGTGATCTTTGATGCAAACAGACCTCAATCTGACTTCAGGGCTTGCAGCACTGACTGTGGCACTCTGTTGACGTAGTACTCATGGTTGCGTAGTGTAGCAAGAACACCGGCAGAATTCATGTGCTTCACATCAGCGTTGTAGCGGTATGCATTGCCATGCATGTCAGTCAGTTTACCTGCATGAGATAAAGAGGAATAAATGACTCGAAAACAGTAGAAATGATGCTTACAAAGCCAATATCTGCAGACTGATGGTCCCAGTATCCTCTACACAGAAAAGAAGGTTTTTACCTCCAACAGTGTGAAGAATGGCTTCAGGAGCACAAGTGTCCCATTTCTTGCATCCTGGACTTGCGAAGACGTAAGCAGAAGCTTTTCCTTCAATAAGTTGAATTATCTGCGCAGAGAGACATAACTTGTCAACAAGTGTATGCGTGATGTAAAAGAAGAACAGCACAGAGGCAAGTTTGATACTTTCACTCTTCTGTGTATTGTAATTATAGACAGCAAGCTATGACTGGACTTCAAAGCTGGATAACTTCCATTGGCTTCTATGTGCAGTGGACTATATTTATGTATATATATATATTTGTTGTACCAACTTTCTCCAGCTCTATGATGTCACCTCTGCCAACCTCACTCAAACAGTTGATTTTTTAAATTTATTTTAGCAATTAATTTGAAAATACTACGCTGTTTCGATTTTATCTCCCACCCCGAGCATTTATGCTTTCAACTGGTCAAATCTGGTCTTAACTAACTGATTTAAGCCTCAAGAAGAACATGCTTCATGTCAGAAAACAGGGCCCTGCTTTACCAGCACACACTGAAGCTAAAGCAAGTTTGTGTGTTTGTGTTTGTGTGTGTTATCTCTAAATCTCTTAGTCTCACCTTGTTCCCTGCACCACCCACTCTTATGACTTCATGGGGCTCCATGGCATCCACACAGTCTGTTACGAGCTTGTTACTATGGGAACGAGTGGTGGTGACAATCTTTTTATCACCTGGGACTTCTTGCAGCTGAAATCCAAAGGCGCCCAATCCTATCATCCCCCACATGGTCCTCCCTAACTGTGCTCCTGCTCCGAGCTGATGGAAGAAACATTTTAATGGACCAGGAGGAGTAAGAAGCAGGTTGACTATTGTTTAGTCTGGTCTGTACCTGGTAGTTGTAGAAAGGTTGGTTGATGACTCCCGCTATAGCCCGGCCTTCATATGCGATTCCAATGAGCACCGTCACATTATCGAGCAGCCCTTAAAAACAGCAGGATGTGAACCATTACAAAATTTGTTAACTAATGCTTCTGATTTGGTGTGTGTAAAGTGATGCAAAAACATGCAGGGCGTAAAAAAGGAAGGAAGAAAGAGTATGTCATCAAGACTTTTTAGATCTAATGTTGCTTCCTTGTTGGTGCAGAATGAATGGGGTTAATTTTTTATTAAGTTTCCTGCACTTGGATTCCCGTACAGAGAGCTGTGCTTTGAACTTGAGAGGGGTCCAACCCTTTGCTCGGTATCTGGGCCTCAGTTTGGTGATGGAGACACTTTGATGCTGGAGTTGGTTAAGAAAGGAGAGGGAAACAGGTATACAGCAGAAAAGAGGACACAAGGACAGAAAGAGAGGGTCAAAGTAAGAGTGAAGTCCTGACAGTTTACAAGCCAGAAAGCAGTCCTTCAGTTATGTGCAGTGACTGAACTGTGGAAGAACTGGAAGAATTCAAAAGCAACAGTGGTCACATTTTGCACTGAGATGATGAATAAAAACTTCATCAAAATTTATTTTTCTCAAAATCATTTTTTTTTAAACTTTGGCTCCCATGACAGACCAATCATATCAGATCTGTTATAACTAGAGCTGGTTCACTCTGTCTTAGTCACATTATTCTTTGCTCAAGCTGAATGAGGATTGTTGTGGCACCAAAAAGTAACCGGACCATTAAACAGAACCAAATCAATGTAATTTTTAAGGCATTAGCAATTGTTTTTATACTGACACTGATCAATGCACCATAAGATTGGTACTAACACACCTGTTGTCAAAGTGGTAATTCTTCACCCTACCAGTTAAAGCTCCTGTGGAGAATTTTGATCCAGAAATGTAACAGACTGAAATTGATATTATGCCTCACTATGACTTACAATAGCAAACCAGACGGTCAAAGACAAGACAGAATTTTTCTATGTAGTTATTTGTAATGTCTAAAACCATTGATTGGGGATAAGTGACATTCACTCAATGCTTTTAAAGTTAAAATAACACAAGGTAACACAGAAAGATTTTTTTTATCACTGGAGCTTTTACAGATCAGATTATCATTAAAATAATTAACTTTGTTTTCCGAAACGCCCTGAAACTTTCAAAAATGTTCAGATGATTTCCACTTTAGTTGTGTTGGCAACCTTCATTGCATACCTATTGTGACTTTTGAAAGCCCCTGTGATGTTGTCATGTTGTTTTAGTGTTCACCAGAGAAATTGCTCACAGGCACCTAGACTGTAACATGATGAGATTTTATCCCTTTATAATGTAGTAACTTATTATTGTAGTAAAACTGGTTTAGTTTTAACTTTCAATTGTGTTTGGACAGATGGTACCCGTAGGTCATGTAACTGCTGTTGACTCAATAAAAAGCTCAAGAAGAAAAGATCAGTGTGCTGTGTTGCAACATGTTGCAAAATCATGATGTAGCAGCAGCTGACTGTTTCTTGAATGCTTTGAATAGAAGCAAGCAGAGTCTGTATTAATGAATTTATTGGTAACAGATTTCTCTACAGAAAAGGAAAAACTAACAATGCCTCAGCCCTTGCTCCACACTGAAGAAATCCATTTGTCACAGACTCACCTGCACACTTTGTGTAGCAGACGTTTTTTTTTTTTTTTTTTTCCCCAAAGAGGACCCTACCTTCAGTATATTCCTTTGTGCCGTCCAGGGGATCGACCCAAACAACTAGCTGAGATTCAGAGAAAAAGACTCAGAAAATGCGTTTTCACACTCAAATTATGATGCATTAATGGAAGTAGCTGTAGTAATTACCTCCTCCTCTTTCGCCCCACTGTACTCTGCTGGACATGTCCTCTGAAGGATTTCCTCTGAATGACCACTCTCAATCAGCTCTTCTTTGACCTCCTCAGCAGGAAGGTCCTGAAAATTATTGCACAGAATCACAAGACTGTAACTTTTTTTCTTTAATAGCGAGAGACACTTATCTTAATCTATAACACTCTGAGAAACAAACTTGATTCGCTCACCTCTTCTCCAATGATGGTAATTTTGGGGAAACGCCTGGAAAGTGATGCACAAATGCTCTGCTGTGCCAGTCTGTCAGCCAGTGTCTGCAGATCATTTGCTCCAGTCTATGCAGGGGAACAAGGAGGATCCAGAAACACAGAATAAGGTTAACACAGCCTGCAACAACATGCTTGATGCCTCCTTCACAGAGCAGTATATGTAGGGTAAAGTGGGGTAAGATGAGCCATTTTTCATATTTCTGATCACTACATCAAGGCAATCATAATTTTGTCTCTAACTAGTGTATCTGTATATATTTCAAGATGTTGTGCATCCCCAACAGAATGAGTGTAAACATAACTGTCTTGATAATAAAGCATGCCAAAAAAGTGGTGTCCTATGGTCAACTTACCCCATGCATTGGGTAAGGAGCGGGGTAAGTTGGGCCGTATCCCTACTACCCTCCCACTCTCCACCCAAGCCCTCCCTCACCTTCTCTCTCCCTAAATAACAGTCACTTCTTCATATTCATGTGTATCTTTATCTATCATATGCTATTCAACAGGTACAATAATTCTTTTTCTTTTATTAGTCCTCTAAGCTAAAATGGTGGACTTTTATGCTAGGTCTTTGAGCTGATGTTATAGCTCATAGATACCACAATTAATGTGTAACACAATTTTAAATGATCTGTTTTGGTCTGAACCATAGACTGTATATAGAATGGACGCCGTCTGCCTCCTCGTGGGGTGAAGCCACTCCGAGAACAGCGCCCTCTGTTAATGGGCTGCAGTATAGGTCATAAATCCCGCCTCCGCCAGCAAAGCTTATGGGGCTGTGGACCAACTTTAGAAATTTATTACACAGAACATACATTTTTCTCCCCCCTGGTTGTGATGTTGACATGTAGTTAATGTGAGACTGGTTTGTGCTCAAGTCCTCTTTTTTTCTGTGAAGCTCCGTTTTTAAAAGTTATTAAGGGGTTCATGTTTGCTATGATTGACACCTGATACAGTCTATGGGCGTTCAGGGATTGAGAAGCTCTCCCGGCGGATACCGAGCGTCATCACAGTGACACCCTGCGACTGCGCGGCCGAACGCGCACAACGCCACTGCACAGCGCAGGTTTCAGGAAATGAAGAAAAATCCCGAGAGCTTTTTGGCTTCAAATCCGTATACAGGCGGTAGGCGGAACCAGGTTGTCCATAGTATATACAGTCTATGGTCTGAACACAATGCTAATAAAACTTAGGACAGACTAAATTCTCTTTCAAGCGTAAAAATGTTTAAATAAATGTCTAACCCCTTCACCCATGTGCCTCTAACCTTCAGACTCCATGAACTGATGCCCATCTCCTAAATATTTGGTCACATTATCAATTTCTTTTACTATTTCCAAGCAACAGGGGGGTGGCTCAACTTACTCCACTCTCCCTTACATGCTATTTGATTTTTCCAACTGGTCTATATAGCTCTAGCTTTATAATTTCTCTGGATTTTTACCCACCTTTTCAACAATGCCGAGCTCTCCACTGTGAAGGACTTTCCTCACGATGGATCCAGCCTTTTCAGCCACAGAGTAGGCTGATGCCACCAGCCGCATCACCACAGCAGGGTTTCCAGACATTGCTAATGAAGATACAGACAGTTTAGTTGGGGTATAGACACATTCAAAACCATTACAAACAGTTTAATTTAAAACTTCAAGAACTGAAACTGAGGCTTATGGTCTGTGAATGTTTAACAACTGTTAGGAAGTTAATAGCAAGCTGGCAACAGTTTTCACCAAAGACCATCATGTTGGGTTAATATCTTGTTGGAGGATACTTACCAGAGCAAACGTAAGGACCGCAGACTAATCACTGGTTTTTTTGATGACTTAAATTTGGCAGATGGAGGAAGTGCAGACAGAACGTTCACTCACAGAGCTCCTCAAATCAAGTGTCGCGATCTTTACCTAATCAAAAGACGACGATGTAGCCGTTTGGCTAGCATGTAAGCTAGTAGCGTCTGCTGTATATATTGTTTAAAGCGTACAGACTCTAGCACCGGCTCACATAGGTATTCTAAATTATACCATGTCGTGTTAATAAAAGCAAGACTTGACAGTCTTTCAGTCCCAACTAAACACGGTGGTAATCAGGACGGTCGTTCGTGTATAGACGTGAAGCTATAAGGGAAGTGCATGACAGGGAATCATCACAAAAAGGATTCTTTGTGGAAAAAGTCCAAACACGGGTCCAAGCGCCCGCCGTGTTTAAAGAGGGCGATGCGGGGTCCCTCCAAAACCGGAGGATTTCTGTATCCCTCGTGCTTAAGCTGTTTTAAAAATAAAAATTAGGTAGGTGCTTCAAATGATTGTAAGCTCTCTGCTATTTTTCCACTACAAGATCAAGTGTTTGGTGTGTTTGTTTTTAGGGCCCAGCCAGCACACACCCTACAGTCTAAACTTGAAATTCAAACATATAGTTTCCTTGACTACAAGCATTGATATCTCCATGATGAGCACATTTTTACAACTTCAAATTCACTGCTCACTCCTTCTATTATTTGAAGAAAATCCCCTTGTAAATCTCTTGTACTTTACCAAAACATAAGATTGCAGGAGTGCAGGGATGATCCCTCTGAAAGACAACACTCAAAGGATTCATATTTTGGTCTGGGCAGCTTTCCTCACTCAAGCCGAAGAGTAATTTTTTTCATCAAGAGAGTTCTCAAACAAATTTTCAATTTCAAATCAAAAAGAATATTTGAAATAAAAAATAGACTTGTCAAATCAATGTGCACTCTATTACACCTAGTCTATCAAAGCCTGGTAATAATATGTGAAATCACAGTGAGGACAAACACAACACTGCTTGATCCTTCATAATTCTTAAATTAACACTTGAGAGCAACTGTTTCGGTAAACAGTGAAGTTTATTTAGAGAAGCTAACTTGCTTAGTGTTACAGTATCAACTTTGTAAACTCCATTTTTTTATCACTAAATACTATTTTTACACAAAACTCAGTATTAGCACAGAAATAAAGGGTGAAGAATGAAGGGTAATGTGGTAGATTTCAACTTTATCATCATCAATCATGAAACTGTAAGGCATCATTATATGCTGATTAATCAAGTGTTGAGAAATATTCCCTTTTGGTGACCATAAATGAAGGATGTCAATGAAAAGAAAGTTTAAAAAGAAAATAAAAATTAGTCAAATGAGATGAACTGAATTCGTGTACAGAAAAATGACCTAAAATCATTGATCTGCATCCCTGATCTTTCCTGGATAAAAACAGTGTCTTTGAAAAGATGAAACGCTCTGATTTTTGGCATAAATATGTAAGTCAGACACCCTTCATCTGTTAGCCAGAGGTCTGTAGCCCATCTCCCCCTCCAGCTGCTCTGCAGTGAGAGTACCCAGCAGAGGCTGACAGTCCGGGTTGAAGACAGAATATGCACTCAGTTCTCCTGGTTCACGGGCAGCTGGGCTCCGGAGTCCTTCATAGAGCCAGTAGAAAAGAGAGATGACAAAGAAAGGCAGGCCAAACTCCAGTTCAACAAACAGACCCAACAGTACCAGCCACAGCAGCACTTTGAGCAGCAAAACGTTTGATATGACCAACTGCCTAGAAGTCAGCCACCTTCCTAGAGCACTGTCCAGCAGCCAGTCAGCAATGTCCTGTAGGTAGACATGATGGACAAATGTAAGGTTAATGAGTAAAACTACAAATAACTAGAAAAAGTCTCATTTTGATGTTTAGGGCACACTATTAGATCCTGATTGGTTCTTTAATAAAGGTGCCCTACAGCTGCTGTACCATGAGACAGTTCGCCCCACATTAAATATATTTTTTGATAACACAAAGAAGTTTTAGAGGTGGGGTCAGGAATATATATTCTTAGTAAATCAATAGGTTTTTGGTCAAACATTACGATTATTTCATTTTTGTTGAATAATAGCTTTGGTGCATATTTACACTCTGGGTGAAGAAGTACTAAGCAGAACTTATACGACTGCTGGTACAAGTCTGTATTTAAAATGTACCTTATTTGATTATAAATTACATTTAAAAAACTAGATTCAACAAAACAAACTAATGATCACTCTTGGTTCTTTGTGATGGTCAGTTTTCCTGTTTTCAAATGATAAAGCAATAAAAATGAAAAGATAAGTACATTTTTAATGTGTTTTATCTTTAGCTGCATTTTAAACTCTCCTTTTACCCCTTAAGTATGTGTTTCACCCTCTGTTTAAATAGTTGTGACACAACAAAATAAGAATGAGGTTTGTTGACACATAGAAGAAAATTATCCTGGTGTTTTAATGTCAACATATTAAGCAAGATATTTCAATCAAAAATTTTCTTTATGGGGCAGTCAATCAAAGCCTTGTTTTTGGCCTCTAATAGCAGCCAAAGCCTTTCTGCACAGTCAGCCATGACTTCACCTGGTACAGGTGCAGTCAAACTCACCGCTTATATTAATGCTTCTGGTTATATTGAACTTATCAGTTTGGGAAAATGTGCTTATACGCGATTTGGGGAAATATGCGTCATGCTGATCATAAAATCAAAATGGTGTAATAGCTATTTGTTAAGAAAGCATTTAGTTGGTTAATCGATTCATCAGATGCCTCACCTTCTTTGAGGAGCTCTGAGCTGGCTCTCTGTTTTCTGTCTTCTCCTTTGGACTGTCAGCTGATGTTGTTTCGGTCTGAGCAGATCCTTCCATAGCTTTCCTGTCTGCAGACAGAGGTACAGTTCTCTCCTCCTTTCTGGCTGCCTGTCGTCTGGCTCTGAACTCTGCGAGCTTCTGCTCCATCAATGCTCCAAACTCGTTTCTCTACAGTCCCTTTACAAGGGGTACGTGGCAAAACAGAGCTGCTGGTACAACTACCTCAGAACTTACTGGTGAGAGCTTTGCTTTAGTCAGCCTTTACACGATATACAACAGATTTGTATGAGATTTCAGTAGCCTTCACTTGCAGTTTGACTACATTTTGATAAGTATGACCAGCTGAACACAGCGTCTGTTTACCTTTTACATCCACGTAAGTTGGGACGTGCTGCCGTACAACGCCTCCAACTGTCGTAAAAAGAGGAGCCGTTTTCTGGCAAATTTTCACGGGTCTGCCAGTGTTGCTCGGTTGTTTCGTTGCTGGTGAGTTCTCAAGCCTTTCCGCTTCATTTTTTGTGTTACATACTTTTGTAGTTTTACAGCTGTTGCTATTGGTATCCTATCGTTCGTCTTGAGTCTCAAGGGAAACGCCCGTAAGTGGCAGTTTTACGTCTTCGATCGAGTCGATGGTTACAGGAACCAAAATTTTGTCTTTACGTCCAGTTGAACAAAGCCTAGATTATTTTTTATGTTGGCATTTCAGTGTGCTACAAGATTATGTTATTTAGTCTAACCACAAAATTAGGGTGAGTTTTAAACGATAAAAACATTATCTGACAGTTACTTATTGTCCTACAATCAGGCTATCTTTCAACGTCTTCCTCTGACATCGATGCAAATACCATAATAATGAGAAATCAGTCAGTGCCGTATAATACTTACCTATTATACTTATGATATGTTTCGGTTTGTCACACACTGTTGTTTTTTGCTTGATAAATTGGTCAACCGAACAAGAGGGGATTCTAACAAAAAATTTACCTGCTAAACACATCCTCGATTAATCGACGAATCGTTGAACACAAAATCAAGTTTTGAGTAAAACATTGCGGCTGAAATTTTTTTTTCTAGACAGTAGTCTATAAAAAACAAGACAAATATTGTCTGAAGTATCTCTAGGACAGTGAAATTCTGTGTTTCTAACGAATTAAAGAAAAGCCACAAATATATCACAATAAAAGAGAAGAAAGTAGTTCATGTTTGTGGTTTAGGATCACTGAAATGAATGCGAAAATGCTCTAATTTTATCATCTCCTGGAAATCTCTGAGTAAATCTGTTCTTTGCAGACATGGCCTCAGCTCCAGCACAGCAGCCCACCCTCACTGTTGAGCAGACCAGGGGTGAGTTATTTTAAAGTTCCTCACAAGTCATACACAGCTCAGAACAGAAGAGGCAACCCCAACATTTTTATAAAACCAGGAACACCACACTCTGCTTCAGTAATCACCTGACAAGAAGAAAACCTTCCCCCTGTTATCTCAGACAGTTATCACTTTGTGTAAATAAAAAACCTAAATGACAAAATCACACTTTAAAGGTATGAGAAATCTTGTACACAATAGCAATGTTCCTTTCATATTTGTCACTGAATTTCTTTCATCTACTTCATTAAAAAAGGTTGAAATTATTAAAAAAAAAACTCTTTTAGTCTTTAATACTGCACTTTAATCATTGTTGCTGAACTCGTGTTAAACCCTGTCTGAAAAAAAAATCTACTCACTTTGTTTGCCTTCATTCATGTTGTACAGAATAACTTTATATTCTTTGTTCTCATTACAGTGGTGCTGAGTGAGGTGATCCAGGCCTTCTCAGTCCCAGAAAATGCTGCGAGGATGGAGGAGGCTCGAGAAAGTGCCTGTAATGACATGGGAAAGATGCTGCAACTCGTTCTCCCTGTGGCCACCCAGATTCAACAAGAGGTCATCAAAGCATATGGCTTCAACAATGAAGGAGAGGGTAATCATAACACCACATCGTATAACTCTCGAGTCATCTCTGGACTTATTCTCTGTTATGTTTCATCTATAGTGTGAAGTGTTGTCAACTTACCATTTCTCTCATATTGATTATGACAATGCTTAACCTTCAGGTGTCCTAAAATTTGCCCGATTGGTGAAGATGTACGAAACCCAGGACCCTGAAATTGCAGCCATGTCAGTCAAACTGAAGTCTCTCCTCCTGCCGCCGCTGTCAACACCACCTATAGGAGGCGCCATTCCAGCTTCGTAGGAATCATTTACCCTTAACTCATCGCTCAACTGCAAAGTTACTTTCATGTCATGATTTTGGGATCAATGTTAACAACCTGTTATTTCTGTTTTCTTTGTCATCTGGGTTTTTTTTTTTTTTTTTGAGGAAATAATGGTAGAATAAAAAAACACTAATGTGTTCCATCAAAGATAAAAATATAACCAGTCTTAATCATGGTTTTATTTAAAGCATGCTTTCAATACTTGTTAAATTATTGCTTTTTGTATGTTGAAGTATTTATTTGTTACACTTGGACCATTTGCTATGTAATTGAACCATTAACATTTCCTTTAATGCCATCTTTTATTTTTACTGAACCATTTTATATGCTGTCAAATGTATGAAATGTTGGTCTTTTGTTATATATTAAAAGTTTATTCTGTGAATTGGTGAATGTAGTGTTATTCTAGAAAAGAAGACAGTCACTTGCATATACATCACTTTATTATTGCAATAAGGCTTTGGCAACAACATACTCATATGTTCACCTTGTTTTTAAAAATATGGAAGCACTTACATGTACAAATATACATTTATTTACAGCAATTTTTTTTTACCAGACAAGCGCTGCAACATGTTACATTAAAAGATCCTAAGTGCAATGAAATTCTGGGATCACAGCTCTCCTCCAGTCCTTTGTAAGGTCAGACATAGGTTATGGTGCATGCAGACATCATTGTAGGTGAGGTTATAAGTAAAAATAACTAAAGAAAACTGAAACTTTAAAGTGCCCCAAATTCTGAAATACTTTTCTGGAAAAAAGTGCTCCTTGTTTTTTTAAAAAAAAGGCAAAACTAGTGCACCCAGCACCTTTTAAAAAAAGCTTAAGTAACCCTTGAATCCCAACTTGTGCTGATTCCTCTTGTGACTTGTACCTTGTAACCCTAAAAATGTTTGGATCTGAACAGATGGTGTGTTGAAAAAAGAAAAAGTACCTCAAGATGAAGTTTCGTCCATCTGGGTGTCAGGAAACAACTCAATTTGTTCTGCTCATACATAAAATCATGTTATAAAATCTAATATTGCTTACATTTTAAATCCTGACAGAGTTTATTGTATGCACAGCTCCCTCTTGTGGTGAACACTGAGTCTGTCCTTCAGTCACAGCAAACAGAATGGAGGGGAAGACATCACATCTCGAAGTGGCGGAAAATGCTTTCGACATAACCCAGAACTTTCTGCCAGTCTGGCCCGTCTGACTTCAGCATCTCCTCTACAGTCTGATACACAGTCAACATGAAGAGGTAGCATTAGAATCATATTTATAAAGCAAAGTAGATTTAAAGGGATATTCCGGCATAAAATTAAGTTATGGTCAAACACATCAAAACACCAAGTTAGACACCCCCCCCGAGAGATGATTCTTGCCAACTGCTTGCATCTCTAGGTATACCAACTTCGCCAACGACCGCACAATAGCAATACACAGCGGTCTACATCTCCATGCGTAAAGCTTAACCAAAAAAACACTCTATAGCCACAAATAATGCTCAGAACAGCACCTAACTTCGTCAACAGTCAAAGTACTAGCCATCAAACATCTTTTTAGCTTTGCCTGGTTTCTTTAGGAAAGACACCAAACACTACTCACCCACTCTCCTCCAGCAGCTGCTTGTTTGTGGGGGAGCCCTGACAAGTTGGTCACAGAGTGCAGCAGAGTTTCGTAGCCCAAGGAAGAACATTTGTGAATATTACTTCATGGAAATGCAATTAGAGTGAGATGCTAAGGCAGAAGAACTACTGCGTCTGCAGTGCAAAATGATTGTTATGATGATTATTACTTCATGGAAATGATATGCTGCACTCGGTGATCAACTCTTCAGGGCTCTCTCACGAACAAGCAGTTATTGGAGGAGAGTGGGTGAGTTTGTGTGTCTCTCGAGGGGGTGTCTAACTCGATGTTATGGTGTGTCTGACCACAACTTAAATTTATGCCAGAATATATAAGTGACCAAATGAGTATATTTCTGTAAAAATGTGACTCATGATATCAGGATTGAATTTTGCATAATTTCTCACCAGTGTGGCCGTGATTCCCACACTCTCTCCTGTCTTGAAAGCAAGGTCTAGATTTTCCCTCTACAAGAAATAAGGTGAAAGTTAAAGCCCCTATGATGACTTTTTAAGTTTTTAAGACAGATTGGAACTAAAACTAATGCAGCACTTTTACCTTGTCTGCTGGTTTGAGGGTGTCATACGGGATGTGAGTTGGTAGAAATGTATGGTAGACAGCACAGAATGCTAGGCCATCCTCCCAGCTGCTGCTAAAGTTTGTGATCTCAATATCCTGCCAGAAAACATACATGTTGAAAATAAGAAGGACATAGCTGGTAACTTGTCTTTAATTTTCCTGAATGTGTTGAGTGTCTTTCCCCTAACCTTGTAACCCTGGGTACGGCTCTGACACCAGCGCAGCAGGGAGTTCCTCCTGGAGCCGCCATGACGCCTCAGTAGGGCGCTGAAACCATCCTGAGGTCTGAGAAGATGAGAAAATATCTCTCCATAGTTCTTATAACAGCTGTTTTTTTCTTTTGATGTAAGAAATGAAATGTTGCACTGGGGATTTAACAAAATAGGTTTCATCCTAAGCAACAAACCCAGACAAAGAGACTGTCAAAATTGCTCTCTGTCTGCTTGGCTCATGTGCTACAGATTTCACAGCAGATGTATCCTGTTCCTCCAAAATTAGATACTTTCTTTCTAGTGTGATACAAGAGGCATCTACCCAAGTGATAAATCTTGTGCTAAGGGATTGTGGGCCAGAAGAGCTAAAAAAGATTGCTGGCTTGCATCTTTCCTAATAGTGCAGCATATAGTTTTCTTCTCAGTTACACACAGAACAAGTGTTTGCTGAGATAAACAAAAAAAAAAAAAAAAAAAGGAAAAAGAAAACGACATTAAAGTCTCTTACTTGATACTATCTGAGCTTTGGTCTTCATCCTGTTTTCCTGCATGATAAAGATACAGCCCATCACTTGTCTGGACACTGACAATACTGTCCAAACAGAATAAAAGATGTGTTCTTCTCCAGGTTGGAGCTCACCTGTGTAAAAGCTAGACCAGCTGTCCTGCCGCTGTAGGGCACGGTCCAGCCTCCTCCGGTTTGGAAGCTCTTCTTTCTGGAGGTGTCAAAAAAAAACACACAGACTCACTCGGCAAGATTTTTTTTTTTTTGACAAAATTTAGTTGATTGAAAATCTGTACGTTTTTTTTTTTACCTTGCATAGAGGCAAAGTTGTGCTTGTGTTTTTTTGAGTTCCATTTTCACTGGAGGGATCAGTTGGGAGTGGGAGACGAGAGAGACTCCTAAAATAGATTTTTTTGTATCTGTAAAACACTATCCTCTTTTGATTAGGTAAACGGTGTTATGAGGGTTAATGTAGACTCACCAGGATCTTTCTGACAGCATTAAAATCCTCCTTGGATCCTTCTGACCACGCCCCTCATCTTTCTTTTTCTCTAGTGCAGCCAAGTTTTGAAGGTATCCCTTTGCCACCCCTTTCCCTTTTAGCTGCTGGCTCTCTGATCCATTCGGCTCTTTGGGATCATGATCTGTAGTTTGAGAATCTACCTTTTGATTTGTGTCAGTCTCTTCTTGCTTTTCAACATTTGCTTCAGTTTGATCTTCCCTGGGTTTTTCCTCTAGGACTTTTTGTATTTCCTCCCCTTGCCCCTCATCAGAGTCTTGTGTCTCTGCCTGTTTATCACAGGCTGTTGAGTCTGTCACTTTGCAGGCGTTCCTCAGGGTGTCTAGCTCAGCCCACTCCCTTTGCTGCTGTTTGGAGAGTTCAGTCAGTTTGAGGCAAACATCTCTGTGCTCGGCTCTCAGGTTCTCCAGCTCTCGCTCCTTTTCCTGCTGTCTGCTGAGAGCCTGGGCCAGCTTGTCTTTTAAAGCCTGGTGGTCCTCCTGGAGGAGATCCAGAGCCTGCTCTGACTCCATACGTAGCCGGTCAGCCACAGACACTGCAACTTGGAGGTCGCTCTGGAATTGATGCCACTCCAGCCTCTCTGTCTGCCATGAAGGAGATTAAATAGAGCCATAAAACCAACATATGCAAAGTGACCTCTTTCCTTGTTCATATCAAAACTGGTGTTGTGCTTAAGAGCCCTGACACCTCTGATCTTTTCTACATACAAATATGAAAAAAAAGAGAGAGTTAAGTAATGATGAACCTTTTTGGCTCAATGTGACATTTTAATACTTAGATTAAAAAAAACGGATTTAATATAGAAACTCTTTTGCTGCATTCCAGTTGTATTCGGAAGTCGGAATTTCCGAGCTCCAAGTCTGAAATTCATCAGGAACGCCCCCCTGAAGTTGGATTTCCAACTCGGAAAGTCGAACGATCCTCACCAACCCTGACTTGATGACAACGTCATAATCCAAGATGGCAGCACAGTAAAGAGTAACAGTGAAAGCTCTCATAATTTATTATTTATTAGCACTTCTGTTTTGCTTTTGTGAAATTAAGTAAGTGTGATAACTGTGAACATGGCGCTATGGTGTTTGTAAGAGTAAAATACTGTGTTGTGCGTTGTTTACAACTGGTATAGCTAACAACAATTAACAACAGCTCACAACCGCTAACATCAACTGACAACGGCTAATGACAGCTGACAATCGTTAACAACAGCTAACAGTAGGCGTCCATCTTGGTTTTCTGATTTATTTACTGGAATGCCGTCAACTCGGGTGTAACGTCATTCCCAGCTCCGACTTCCGGGGTAACTGAAATGCAGCATTAGTGTTGGCTTCACTTCCAACTCACCCTTAGCGTCTCCCTCAGTGTGTCCACCTCCTCAACCAGCTCATCTTTCTCTGTTATCAGGCGCCTAAGCAGCTCTAAGAGTTGAGCCAAAAAGAAGAAGCATACAGGGATTTAAAAAAAAAAAATAGATTCAAGTTTTGTACAATTACAACAACTTTCCTGTGACTTTTTATTTTTATTTTGTGTAGTCAGCCGGAGCTTTTAGAGTTATTTTAATTTAAGCTTGAAAACTCCATATGTCAACTAAAATACTGGAGGAAGGATTGGAGTAGGAAGATTATAGCCCTTTACCAAGCAGAGGTGGTATAAAACTGCAAACCACTGCAACTCACAAGTCTTTAGCTCATAAATCCTCACTCCCAATCTCAGATGTCCCAAATGGATCTGCTCTGTGATTTACAGATGCCTGCAGTAAACTGATGTGAGTATGGAGAGTCTCTGAACTTAACAAGCACCTACGGAAGACACTACAGAAGCTGATCAGTGTGGCACACTTTAGAAGAAACAGCAAAGATATGGCTTCAAAAGGAGCTCCATCAACTGTTATGAACGAATAGATGCCACTTTGTCGCAGCAAAAACAAAAATCATGACAGATCTTGCACAAGTTTCCAGCTTGAATCATTTTTTTTATTGCACTCTGCTGTGATAGTGTTTTTCCAAGCTCCAATTACAATGGATTGCAGGACAGCAAAAAAGATGCTAGAGTTTCACTGATGAAAATGCAGAATCCTGTGTTTTTAATGTGACCAGCAATGGTGGCTTAAAGTCTTAATATTCTGTATGTGCTTTCACCATTCTGTCTTCAGTTTGTGCCTTTAATCTCACCAAACAACCTCTCTTTTGTTTCTATCATCCTATCGATCTTGTCCATAAGTATAAAAGACAATATACTCCTAACTTAAAGTCTACTTTAGGAACCACATTTACAGTTTTAAGCAAGATGTTCAAATGTCTTCAGCAGAAGTTATGAAATACTTTTGTTTTTAACATAGAGCACATACCTACTGCTCCTGTGGTTAAATCAGTGTTGGGGCTCAGGCCCAAAGAAGCCCTGTAGTGCTCCATCAGACTGAGTAAAACCAGGGTCATCTCCTCACTGGCTCTTTCTGTTGCAGGCTGCGGCTCCACCCCGCTGTCCCGCTCGTGCCAGCTCTGCTCTGAAGGCGATGCTCTGGATGGAGGCAGGGATGCTGGGCTGCTGGGACTGAGCTCTGACTTACTGTGCTTCGCTGCTGCATTGCACACATTAGCCTCTGAGCAGGTCACGCTGTCTATGCTTATCACAGCCCATTCTGTGGGAGCAGGCGACTTCTGTGCAAAGTCTGCGATTGGAGAGGTGGTGGAGGGGGTGCTGCTGCTGCCAGTTGGTGACGGCGTCTGTGCCTTATTAGAGGGAGCTGCAGAGGACAAGGCCATGGCAGTCAGCTCAGCATCTGAGGGCGTGGTGGGAGGCGTGTGGAAGAAATCTAAAGGAGAGCCTGAGAGGGGGAAAGAAAGTCAAACAGAAAGGGAGCAAATAAAAGAAGAGATCATCAGAGAAGTGAAAAAGGCAAAGAAGAGATTTCCCTGACCTGAATGCAGAGCCCCCTCTTCTTATTCTCAGAGTAGATGTAAGCACTCTGTGTCCACTCCCTTATTTACAGTCCTGAGCTGACTGATGCAGCAAAAAAATCTCCCCTCTTCAAGTCCTGGCAGGCTAATACTTGCACACTGTTCCCCCATGTGGCAAGATCCAGGAAGTGAGGCGATTTTACTCTGATCTGCTATCAAACAGCTGCTCTCACTGCAGCCAGGAGGAGATTACATTGGTCATCTGTGCCACCTGCATAAACCCTACACCTCAGACTGACATTTCACAGAACCTGGACTGAATTTGGGGACTTTCTGTGGTTTCTGTGTTATAAGAGTAAAATGTATCACCTGTCTTTGTGATTTTTATGTTCTGTTTATGTTGTGTATAGGTTGTACCGTACATGCTACAGGGTGCACCACCTGTTCATAGTACGTCTTTTCCAGCTCATTCATCCTCCTTGCCCTTGTGTCATACTGCAGGATTCTGCAGACTCATCATTTCTTTGCCAGCAGCAGCAGCAGAAGCATGATGTAGTCTGCTCGGCTACAGCATACGAGCTATTCTCATCTTCTAGCTTGAGTTTACTCCCTGCTTGCTAACAGCAAAAAGGGCAACAGACAGCAGCATTTTCAACAGCTGTACATGAGAATTAAAAGTAAGCAACAATGGGCTGAGAGTCTACACAACCAGATCTGTGAGACTGCGCAGGGAAAATTCACACATGCGCTAAGCTAAATGACAGCTGGCTGTGAGCTGTAGGATGCTGGAGGCACGAGATAGGCTGAAAACAGAATCCTCTGGGAAGCAGTTTTTTTATTGAACACCAAGACTTCTGATTCATCTTTCCCTCACGTTTCAGCAATTACACAGCACCTGGCACTGCAGTTTCATTCACACAAACACAATAGCAACACCTCTAGATCGTAAATGGGTTTTTATCTACACAAAACCTTGTATAAACTTTATAGTTGTTCAGATTTTTTACTTTCCTTGGGGTTAGTGGTGTCTTATGGCTAGGAACATGATTTGTGTCTGCACTGTAGGTAAAGAAAATGACATAATGCATGGTCCTTGTCATATTTCTTTAGAACTCAAGGAACAGATTAAAAAAACCACTGCACTCACTGTTTACTCTGTGTTTAAGCCAGAAAAAGCTTAAACTCTTTAACAGACATACACAATAATCCTCTGGTGTTCTCTTTTTTGTATCTTCCTTTATGAGCATTTTCTAAAGATTTCTGTTCTTTTGTCATGAATAAGAGTGACAAGCTCAAAACATTCTTGGAAACAAAAGAGCCCGTTACTTGAATGCTTCACAATAGAACACCAACTAAAGACATTTTTTTCTCTCTTTCTGAGTTTAAACCCGTTTATTTTCACCTGGATTAGGAGGAACAGAGCTGGCAATTAAACCAAGAACACATGGCATGTTCTGTGCTGATCAGAAGCAGGGTGACAGTAGTCTAAAAATAGATTGTTGGTTCAATGATATGAACAAATTAAAGGTGTCAATTCAACCGAACTCAGAGAGCAGGCCATGTGCAGTGCAGCAAACACACAAGTATTTTTTTTTTATCGACGACATTTGGTATGACTTAGTGATTTTAATTTTTTTGATACCTGTTTGGCTGTGGCTCTCCTTGCCGTTTTGGTTTCCCATGATCCAGCAGGGTGGGTTATCTGGACAGGAGCCCCCTTGTGTTAATCACTGAGTCCTCTTGTTTGTGAGGTCCACTCCTGTCTGGTCAGTGGGGGTAATGAGAATAAAATCTTTCAATGATCATCACTCGTTACTAAATTCCTTTAATAGAAATAATGAACAAAAAGTGAGGAACATTTCTAAAAATGAACAGGATAACTGCTCTGACACTATTATCATGCAGGATTAAAACAATAGTAACAATATATCACAGTTCCAGGTGTGTCACCTGCCTGTGGTTGTTACTCAGCAGCTAACAATAGCTGCCTCATTTGTACTTGCAGCTCTCTTGAATGAAGAGCTGGAAAAGAGCTATTAATTCAACATCATCTTAAAGTGTCACACAACCACAAGCCACAGATTAATAAACAGTCTTCATGACAATTTACTGTCAGGTCCTCCTGCAGTGCTGAGATGTGTCATGTCACACACGCCAAGTTCAATGTACATAATCAAACTCCTTTTAATATCAGGACAATTTGGGCTTATTATTGGTTTTATAAATGACAGAGATACAACACTTGGTAACTGATCAATGTGACACATCAGCAGTACTTCCAGAAATACTCGGCATAAAATGATTTCCTGTGACGCACTATATATCAAAGTAATTATATATTTTTCTAACCAGAGTCACACTTATGACCACAGACCACTGCAGATCACTTGGAGCGGTGGATTCATGATACAGGAGGACAAACTCCTAAACCAAATCCTTGAAACAAGGTTTTTCTCGGAGAATTCAACGCCGTATTAAAAACCGCAGTCAATCTATTTGTGAAATATCACCATCATTTGCAACAATCGATTATTTGTCTCCGAATAGACACGCAGGATTAAATTGTGCAATTTCCAGATGAAGTTTAGATTTTCAGCTGCTCCCCAAAATCATTAATCGGTCCGGCGGTTGCTGGTTTATTTATTGACACTACATCGGCTGTGACATGTTTTCATCCAACCCACGACATTGCACGACATCGATACTCTGATGTCTAACATCTATCCTACCTGCTCAGTCGGCCAGCTGGAAGACTTCCAGTGTAGTCCCCGGCTGTCCGACCGTTTCTTCGCCGGGTGTCTCGACCTCCCTGGCGGGGTTTTCAGCGTCACGTCTGTCACTCAAAATCACCAGAGGACGCAGTCCGGGTCACTGACAGTCATTATTTCCCCGATATCTCAGACAGCTAGCTTGGAGAAATACAGCCGCCGTGGAACCTACTATAACTTGGGGTCCAATTTAGTGAAATATCCAACTCTGCTTCGCCTTTAAATCCAATGCGACAAAAAGCAGAGGAGGCAGAAACAAACTGGTTGCGTAGAGGCTGCGCGTTGAATCAATGGCATGAAAAGATTCAGTGACATTCTTCAGGTATTTTAATCACACAAATTCAAAGACTACATCATGTGTTGTCAATTGGACAAAAATGTTGTGTAGCGGGTGGAAAACAGGTTGCGCGAGAAAGCAGCTCGACCAGCTGGAGGCTAATTATTTTTAAATGCAGGTGTGGCTGCACGTGGGAAACAGGTGACAACTCGGCACGGTTTGGATGACCTGACATTGAATCTGTCACTGCCCAAAGAAACAAAACAGAGGAAATAATGAGTAGGCAAAATATGATGGCCGGCACAAGTTTCCAAGTAGGCTAATTGAGTTCAAAATTTATAATCTGGAAACACATTTCCGAGCGCTGTTGAACAAGTTCCAGCTGGTCCATTTCTATTTTCTTGGACTGAACCTGTGACAAGATCCAACAACACTAATAGACTTCTAAATGCAATCTCACATTTATAATTCCAGAGCCAGCAGGAGTATTTCATTCAAGTTAAAAGACAATTTTATTTTAGCATTTCAAGTTTTTACTCCTAAAGTCAATAAAATATGCCGTAAAACACCTGCAGGAGTCCAATCTAACCTTTTTTGCACTATCACACAGTGGAAATAGTGCCAGATCCTGCATGGCATAATAGTGAGTAAACTAGGAAACACAGAGAATTAAAGTTAAATATGCCCTCAGGTACATTTCCCCTTTTCTGACTCTTTTTCCATTGTTGGTCTGTCTGTACATTTCACACACTACCACAGCACAGGTATGTAGAGACAGTAAGAGTGCACCAATACTTATTGGGAAAAGCTGTGGTTGTAAAGAGTTAATAGTTAAATTTTCTCAGCTGATGAAGGGGCAGAGCAAAGCATGACATTTATAAATGTGTTATGCTCAGTTTAATCACAGCTCTGTGGGTCTTGTACAGTTAACGGTTTCAGCACCATGGACAGAGCTCAATAAAAGAAAATGTCTCTGGCACCATCTAGTCCTCGATTTCAGTAGTGCCAAGAACTATTGGAGATAAAAAAAAAGGAGGGCCCTAAAAATGCTAAGATTTTTAAAAAGCTAAAAATAGACATGAATCTTGTGCTGTTGCTACCAAATATGTAATTTGGACTTGCAAACAAGTAAACAGTTAAACCGGTTCATATGTACTTAGAGTTAACGTTTTAACATTTCAAACATTAATATTTGCTCTAAGGATATTCAAATTTCCCCTTCTTTGTTTCACAAATACTGCAAATGAGGCAATAAAAAGTAACACATAATTGCCAATATATAAAGATAAATCAATGTAGTATAAAAATAAATGGTAACACTTTATTTTGATAGTCCACCTGTTGACACTCTACAAATGATCAATTTAACTGCATGTTAACATTAGTTTGTACTGTTGTCAAATATTTTCACTTTAACTGGACAGTCCTAACCCATGTCTACAAACAGATACCAATGTGTACTGATATTGTTTAAATAGTTCTTTTTTCAAGACAACTTTTTTTTGCTGAGTGATGAGGTAACATGTTGATTTGTAATTACGTAAAATCGAGTTAGCTTCAGAAAGGTGACTAGATGTATTGGTTTAACTCATCCCATCATAGCCCCAATGTCATGATTTGTTCTCCAGTGCCCCCTTAAATGTCTGAATAATGCCAGCAATAACATGAAATCCTGATCATTGTCATTTTACAGTTTTTTTTTTCCACAGAAAAGCCCTGTTGTATAGCTCCGTCACTCATAACTTCATCAGAAACTTTAATAGTATTGACAGTAGGTTGAACTTACTTCTCACTGCCAAACTTTGCAAGCAGAGTTTTAAACAGAAATTGTCAGGAGAGTGCTTAAAGCTCCTGCGAAGGAATCTTTGGTTTGTGTCAATATTGGCGCCCCCTGTGGACAAAGCAGTCTTTGATTTTTTTGTCCTCTTGTGACAAACAGGTCTCATCATTTTGACTTTTAACTATCAAGTTTGTCCTCTATTGTTAACTTTTTTTATGTATAAAAAGTAGAAAGAGGCTGTTTTTCATTTACTTGACTGACACATATCCCCTTTTACTGGTATCAAAAAATTACAGGTGATAGAAATCATCACTTGTGTTGCTGATGGCCTTGTTTGCTTTTCTACATCATAAAAAATATTCATGATACATTTCAGTCTATTAAACAAACCCCAAAAACTCTTCACAGAAACGTTCATAAAGAATACCAACTCAGCTTTTTCCACTCTGACCTGGACACGTGCTGAAATTCAACACAGACAAATATATAATCTTGTCATGAACAGAAATCAGCAGAACTGTGACACTATTTGAAGACCACTAAACACCACCTCTGTGTTTTTGTGTGATGAGCTTCATGCACAAAAGAGTAATTTTCATTTTCCCTTCAATAATACTTTAAGAAACTTTGTATGAAAACTTGAAACTAGTCTTTGGACACGATGTCTGCATGTTTGTTTACAGATTCCAAGGCTAAGTTAGGTAATTCTTCAAATTGATTTACAATGTGTATGATCTGTTTGTCTCTGCAATGTGAACAAAGGTCAAAAGATGGGGGCAGATTTGGCTTCTAGCTGTTCTACACACCGAATCCACATGAGTTCTTCGTGACCTTTACTCCACATGCTGAAAATTTCACTTCACATTCTCAAGCATCAGCAATCAATCTCACCAAGTTTCTACACACTGAACCCACTCACTTTTATTAGCAGACTATAGAGCTCAAGGCACTCACTAGTAGATTTTTCTGCAAATTTTCATCTGCTTTTTGTGTTGATTGAGGTGGGCAAAGAGACATGGATGTACTCACTGAGGCTTTGGTTGATGCCTCACTTATCTGGAGGCAGCTGCTGCAGGTCAAAGACATAAAGAGAGGTGCATGTGAGTAGGAGTAGACTGGCTGTAGAGGCGCAACATAGATGGATGCCGAATGTAAGAAAAAAATATGTTTTTGCAATGCCAGCGACACAGAGGCATACCTATGTCTGTCTCTATGAAGGTGTGCTTGAGTGAACGAAGTCTGTATTTTCCCTAAAGTCACTTCAAAGTTCTTAGCTATTCCATCCCCCAAACACAAATTAAGCATTTTGATCTTTATTTTCCCTGGGTATTTTTTCTGTTGCCTTTTTCATGTATCTCTTCAAGTAAAGTCAGTCCCTACATTTAGATCCCTCTGTAATACATCTTTGAGTCAAATAGCTTTCTTTTGCTGAAGCTCTATGTAGAAATGCATCCAAGTAATTTATTTACTCTCTTTCTCTGTGACAAACAATTCACTCACAGTTGTTCTCTCTAAACATTGCCTTATTGATCTTGTCATCTTGGGATAACAACACAAGTTTTCAAAGAGCTAAATAGCACTCATTGAAAAACTGATTTTTTTACGACAATTTTCTCTCAAAACAGGCCAATCTAAATATTGCTTCGTAGGTTTAAACCTGTAAAAACAACTCTGCATTAGCTACAAGTATCTCTTGGTTTATTTCAAAGTTCTTTCACTTGTTTTTTTAGATTTACACAGCCTCACTCCTTCATATTTCCCACACAAGCAATGGTCAGAGACCTTTTTGTTTTTATGCATTGAAACATGGGAACTCTTTGCCCTTGGAAATCGAAATAACACGCCCTATGGTTCTTTTTTGAAACTGAAAATGAAAGACCTACCTTTTCTCATTAAGGCCTTTTTCATCAATCTTATATTATTGTACTGGTTGCTATTATTCTTCATCTGTCCAACTCTGATGCTTTATAGGCTCTTTGCTTTTATGCTAATATACTATAAAGGAAAGCTAAGTTGATTTGGCCACTGAAATAAGTGCGACCACATGACTGTTAAACAAAATAAAGTGATCTAACTCTTCCCTCAAAATGCACTGAAATAACTTCATCATCATCATGGAGAAAAAGAGGAACTAAATGAAATCTATAGTTTGTGTAGCTTCACATGCCCAGGGCCTTCATATTCTAATTCAGCAATTCTAAACACATGTAATTGTCACTTATTTTACTTTATCTCACTCAAAATTGAGTTTATTGACTATTTTTCCCTTATTTGACTTTCATGCATTGTGTAACTTTGTTAATGAATGACACAGTTACTAATATCCACACCATAAGGAAAAGATTGGGAGTCCATACATTCATACATTCGTTTATGTGTTAAGCATACAGTGGCACTGCTGTTCAAAGTTTTCTAAGTTGGGATTAGTAATCAGCTTCATAATATAATTATTTTGTTTATTTTAATAAATCCCACTAATCCTAAATACCTTTTTTATTTATCTGTAATTCAGCCACCCACAACCCCTGTCGTTTTATACAGACCCTTATAATACTCTTATTTTTTGTGTCATTGTCTTCTAGTTAAAACAGCAGATTGAAGCAGAAGGGATTTATTTTAGATCTCTTTATTTTTGGGTAAAATTTGCATTTTATTATGTTGAGAAGTTACACCTATTTTCAGGTGTCCAAGAAAGTAGGCTACTGTTTTCTGTAGACGCAGACTTTGTAAAAATGGCGTCTGATATCGGCTGCCTTCACGAGAACAGCTGTGCTATCAGTGACCACAACAACAACAACATCAGAGCTTTTTAAATCCATCTCCAGAGAATGAAGAGTGCCGCTGCATCAGAGCTCCAGGCGGACTACAAGACCAACGCGAACCGCTGTCATGAAGGGAAACTACGACCGCTCTGCTGCAGATGTTTCTACCGAGCGAGGCAATGAACATGTTCACGGGTATCGGGGGACATGATCGCCTCTCACTTCTTTACCGCCCGTATACTATCGAAGAAGAAGAAGAAGTGACCTTCTCTGAGGAGGAAGATGTCAGCGCTGAAGAAGGTAAGGGACGAAGGTGCGCGGCGTTTGTGCATGAAGCAAACCTGCGCCAAAGGTGCTTGTTATTGTTTTTATTGAGTGATAGTTTCAAGTGCACCTTCATGAGGAATGAGGATGGTGATGATGAAGGTTTGGCTCAAGACAACGCACCTGGTGAGAGTGAAGGTGTGAATAACAGAAGCTGCGAGAAGTTCTGCACAGCATGAATGAGTCACTCACTGAATGATCTCCTGCACCGATCAATCAATGAATGCACACGATGCATGAAATATGCGTGCTGTTGTAGGATTACTGTAGGCTAGTACATGCATTGGGAGGATGAAGGGGTGTGTCGGTGGGTGTATTACTGGAGGGCACCCACATCTTCTACCTCAAGTTTCTTCTGTCTGCAAGTCCTCACATGTTCCCATTGTGCTGCTCCCTTTTATCCAATGTGAGTGTATGTGTATGTGTGTGCCTGTAGTGACTCAGCTGTATTGCACTATATCTGTCATCCATCTTTTCATCTGTCACAGGTGTTACCATGGCTACTACAGACTCACTGCTGTCTTTTCTTTGAGAAGGACTCAGGTAAGAGGTGGGCGGGGGTGATTAAGTCTAACATAATGAGAAGGTGTCACTCTGTGCTGGTAGGCAGTTTGTTTAATGGCTTACATGGTTGAAAGCTCTGGCAGGTAAAGTGGTGCTGGATTCTTTTCTTTCAAAGTGAGGGATAAATGTATGGATTCTGTTTTAATCCACAAGACACAAAAAGACTAAAACCATCATACCCACATTTTCTTTCAAAGCAAGGCTTGATTTCTCATATTCCTCTTGGCCGTTGACTCCTATTGCCCAAATGCTATTAGAATGCATCAGTGAGCCACACTGATACTCAAGGTGACAGGTAACTTTGTATCATAAACACAGGCTCTGGATCATCATAGATGTTTTACAGTATTTTAGCTTGCACAAAAAAAGTAGTCTACTTGGCGCCGCTTAAAGCCAACTTGTATAATTACATCCAGCTGTCTTTTGAATAAACTCAGTGTTCCCATAAGCCTCGGAGGCAGGAGATGAGCTGAGCATTCAAAGATTTAGATCACTGCATAAGTGCCAAAAATAGAGTTGCATTTTTACAGGTTTTTCAACAGTCAAAAGTTTTTTTTTTGCTAACCTGATAAAGACAGACACTCATCCACATCTAAGTCAGTAGCATTTTCAGCATCACAGTCAATCACAATAAAAGCTTCTGTACTGCAATACACAAGGACAAAATACAAAACATATACATAAAGATACAATAACTCCTGTTCTGATAAAGGGCAGTCAAATAATTGTTCAAATATGGCTGAGCTGAGAATGTGGCATCCACCAACAAATAAACATGGTATCCAAACATGGGCCAAGAGAAAAACAAAGATGCATAAACTGCCTTTTCTGTGGTCTTTATGTACACTTTATCAACTATCAACTTAATTTCTTTAGCTCCTTATGAATAACTGTAAGCCAATCAGGTCACTCTTTAAGCTGTAGTTTGTTGTACCCATCACGTGCGCAAGATGGTAGAAGTTATATTGCAAAAATGATCAGTGCAACTCATTATTTTCAATGTTAAACTTCGCAAAGTGTTATTTGTGCTTAATCGAAGGTCCCAAAGAAATATCTTTTTTCTGACTAGTTATTCAGCCATGATAAACTCGTTATTCTGATTGGTCAAAACAGGGACAACCAGATCACACATTATTTTGAATCAATCTGCAGAGGGAAGTCTAGCACATGTATGCTTATGATATATCCTTTTTCCTGTTGATAATGTGGCAAAAACATAGGTCTTGAGTTGTGTAAATTCTCAACAACATTAAGAGTTTGTTAATGTTACTCTCAATTTATTTGGAGTGCACCAAACTTTGGATTTGAGATTTGAGAAATAAAGAGGTTAAAAGGAAGACACCAGTGATGGATTAGATAACACTCTGAGATGAAAGAAGGAGACATCTGCTAAATTGAAGAAAACAGATAAGTAACCAAAAATCAGATCAAAACTTGCTTTGGATATGTTAAGGGTGAGATTCAGTGAGAGGACTGCACTAACAATGACAACTGGAAAATCCTACCTGTTTGACTCAATCATGAGTTATAATTTAAAGTTTCATGTGATGTATTGCAGATAAGCACACAAATATTAGGATCTTAAGGTGAAAAAATAAAGTTCAATGTTAAGCCAACCTGTGAGTAGTCTGGTAAGCAGGCGGTTGAACTCTTTTTTGGCTGAATAAACGTATGATCTTTAAAGTAATAAATAATTTTTTACTAAATCAAAACTTAGTGTAAACTTGTTCTTATTGTTGGTCGCCAGATAATCACCAGGATATAGTATAGTGAGTGGGTGGTTATGTGAAATAGAACATCCTCATGGTGGACATAACCCTTCTGCATTGTCTCACCCTGTCAGGATTGTTTTTCCACACAGTTCCTGCTCACTGTACATCAATTAAAACTTAAACAGTGTTTTAATAAAGCTTTGAATGTATACTACTTTTCACCTCCAGTAATAATCATTTGGTAGACAGAGAAGTTATAAATTAATGAGAACCGGACTAATGATCTATAATGTTGGTTTTCCATCAATCCTTACAATTAAAATATGTTTCAGATGTAAACTTAAACATGGATTAATTGACAATCTTGGCCACAGGGACGCAACATAATATACAAAAATAACAACAATGACTTACTCCAAAACTTTCCTAACTTTACCAAACCCAGCCACGGAGATACTGACACAATCGTCTACTTGTGCACTTTGAATACGCTTCAGTTATTAATTAATGTGTAGTATCAAATGATCTTAAAGTTATTAATAGAATTTATGTCTATAGCTTTCGCAAAGTAAACATGCAAGTGGTGTAATTTTAAGAGAAGTAGAAAGCTCAATTTGGAATTAGTTATTCTTTTTTCGCTTTATCTCCTACTGATCCTTGAGGAAATTATTATTCTTTTTTTGCTGTTTCTTTACTTTATTTACTGGCTCGCTGCCAAGTTTATCTGCAAATTGGGTATTGTGCAGAAAGTGTAGAGCAGGTCTAATAGTGCTTTTCTGTAAAACTTTTCTAATGAGGCTGGAAAGTACGCCGATAAAAGCACTGAGCTGGAACTAAAACTGTGAAGTTGAAGGCTGGAGAAACAAAGCTGTAAGATGTTCAAATTCTCTGTAGATTCTGGGAAGCTGCAGCATATCCAGTCTATGGTGAGGGAAAGTAAGTATACTGCGTTAGTTTATGCATCATGCAAACTCCAGTCCACTGCGTGACCCTTAAAAAAGAAGTATTTAAGACAGCAAATCAACTTCTGTGGTGCAATAGAGGTGTCGGCTGTTATGATGTGTAGATAATTTGGGCGTGGAGCCTTAAGGGGATAATCATTAATTACCTAAACTCTGCACGACTCCCTTCCACAGCAGAGGTCAGAGCACCGAGAAACATCCAAGGCTAAAGCACGGCAGGGGTCTTCTGCCTTTCTTTTGGCATTTTTTGGGCCCCATGGATGATCAAATGCTGGCTCACATCAGCACAAACCTCAAATATTATCACTATCTCTGTGATGTTTTTGAAGCCAGGGGCTGAAAAGAAACACTTAAAGAGTAATTCTGATTTTCAATTTTAATTTACATAGTTATAAATATATCACAGACTGGCACAAAGGCAAGTATTCTCCTGATGCCCGTAATTTGTTGGTCTATAATTCACCCATGGACAAACATTTCGAGGTCAGGTTTGGCTATTTTTACTTCTTCTGCTCATTGATATTTTAGGTACATTTCAGACATTTAGCCCCATAGTGGTTGTTAGATTGAGTCTGTAATGTTGCCATGTCATTCTGAATTGCACCATCAGTAGTGGGTAAAAGTGGAAGAAAAATGTGAATCTCATGTACAGTATGTGTTCATGGCATTTTGTGGAGTCTTTTCATGTCTAACAAATGGGCTGACAAAGGAGTTTTTTTGCCCGAGCACACTCCTGAGATTATCAGCGAGTTAATCATGTGTTGGGTGCTACTGTGCTTTTACAGGCTTTGTCAGCAGAAAGTGAACGTGAAAATGGGAACATCTCTGTTTGTTTGATGTGCATAACCTAAAGAATTGTTCCATTTTTTCTCTTTCTCTGTCTTTATCAGCCAAATGCAGAATTTGTTCCTGATCACACCTTACTCATCACTTTCTCAAGGTTGAGGCAGAATGTTAATGACTGTGTGGACTGGAGCATTTTAAAGAGTGTAAATCCAGTAGGCCATGATAGAGGCGCAGTGATGCTGTGAATGACTTTCTGCCCAAGAGTTTACGCTTTTACTGTTGGTATTATGATTTTAAGTGACCCTGTTATTTAAATTGATATTTCCTAAAGCACCTAAAATCACTGTGATCTTAAGGATTTCCACTAGATGGAGCTGTTTACTTAGTGAAATATCCAAAGACTGCTTTAAACCGTGGTTCTTACTGGTTTGGTGCAAAAGCAGACCAAATTTGAATCCACAACAGACTTGATGTTTTTTTGTAGAATGATTACCACATACTTTTCTGGTTGTTTTGTTCTGCCTGACAGTTTGTGTTGATGAAAGTGGATATCTGATGAAAGTGCTTAGATTGCCCACAAAGAAAGGCACATTTTTTGTCATTAAGAGGGTTCATTCATAATTTTGTTTGAGCTTTGGAAAAAATAAAAACCTGTTATGGCTTTAATGTTAGCATAGTGTGTGCCTTTGGAGGAAATGTCACTTTTAATCATGAGAGCTTTTCTTTTTTTTTTATATATATTAAACCGATTTCATACTCGGCTGCGCCAAGTACATTTTGTCTCTAGTGCTCTCACATGTTTAAGCAAACTCTGGCAGTGATGTCTTTTTTGTTTTGCTTTTATCCGAGATTCCCAAGTCTGGAGAGTCGGAGAAGAGGGCTTTGAAATTCAGCTCAGTACCCTCAAAATCTGGAGGGGTTGAAAAAGCAATTGAACACTTCACAACTTGTTCTGAAATGTAACACACAATGAGGACTAGTTTCAGACTCTTCTCATTTGGACTTATAAGCTGCATTTCCACCAAACGTACCTAGAACTTTAAGCTTCAGAAATTTATCTTAGCGGGTCCTTTAGTCTATTGTTGTCTGTATTTACCAAAGTTTTTAGCCCAACTGAAGAGTGAGCAAATAAGTTGCCAGAAAAGCTGCCCTGATGAGTTGATCTCTGAGTGCAGTGGAGTTTCGCAGCTCAAGGAAGAACATTTATGATTACTACTTTATGGAAATGCAATCAGACCGAGATGCTAAGGCAGAAGATGTGCAAAATTATTATGATAATTACTTCATGGAAATGATCCGCTGCACTTAGTGATCGACTCGTCAGGGCTCCCCCCACATACAAGCAGCTGCTGGAGGAGAGTGGGTGAGTTGTGTTTGGTCTCTTTGCTAAAGAAACCAGGCAAATCTAAAAATATGTTTGATGTCTATGTACAATGGCTGGGACCCCATGTGTACTGTTGATGAAGTTAGGTGCTGTTCTGAGCAATTATTTGTGGCTTTAAAGTGGCTTTTTGGTTGAGGTTTGCACATAGAAACTAGATCCCTGTGTATTGCTATCGTGCGGTCGATAATAAAGTTGGTATAACTAGAGAAGCACGAAGTCAGCAACATTCATCTCACGGGGGGGGTGTCTAATTTTTAACCCCAGTGTCTTGGATCTTCCAAACTCCATCGGGAAAGTCCTCATGGTCGAGACTAAGCTGTAAGAAACATATATGGCCACCCTCAGTTGGTTGAAGAGATGACAGAAACAGTTTTGCATTAGCCTGAATTCCTGGAGCAGAAACTCTCCTAACTGTCTTTTTCCTACTTTGCAGCATGACAAATTTTTCCCCAAAGAAATGACACAGGAGTTTCAGACACTCCTGTGTCATAACTGTTTGGAAAATAACATTGTGGGTGGAGAACCTCTGTCTCTTTCTAAAAACTAACTTGCAGAGAAGACGAGCAGGAGAGAAGGAGGAAACATTACTCATCAGACAGTGACACAAGGTTTGCATGCGTATCTTTCTGCGTTAGTTTTGTACTTCTTTGTTTTTATTCAAGCAGTCCTTCTTTTTCATCTGCACCAGTTTTTGGTGATATCTTTTTCATCTTGAGGGGGGAGTACTCATATTTCTCTAAAGAAGTACCTGGACTTCCTCAGAATACCAATAAGTCCTTACATTAGGCCCAAAATCAATATGATCCTTTCCAAATCTGTATTCATTCCTCTCTTAGATTGTCTCTCAACCTTAGAGGCTCTGCTGTGCCGTAGGACAGAAAAAAGGCTGGTGAAGGAGGGAGGACGTGAGGGGAATGTGAGGGCAGGCGGACTCTCAGAATGATCAAGTGATCTGATATTCTGTTGGTGGAGTTTGCAGTTCAAGTTTGGATGAAAGGTGGTCTGGGGACTTTGAAAGACAGGAATCATGTTGGAGTCCCGTGATGTACTTAGCTTGGATCCGGTGACTGACACCTTTGACAAGTTCTCGCAGTTTCTTCTTTTTTTCTCTTCTTTTATCTGTAACTTTCTGTATTGATCGGGTGTCACTTAAACACCTGCACATGGCCTGAGAAACGTGCCTGATCTCGGTGACGTCAGCAGGGTCCCAACAAGACCAGAAAACGACTCCCTCCCTTTTGGTGGGAGGGGTGATGTCATCGCAGGGAGACTGTGAGGTTGGCTGAGGCTTTATTGAGCTTGACGTTTTATCACCAACAGCACCAGACATATGACCACATGCACCACTCATTACAGGGACACGGAGCTGGGAAAAGTGATCACCAAATGACATGGGAGCACATTTGTGACTGGTTATAAACCTCCCCCCAAGAGGGAGACGGAGTGTGAGGGACAGACACGCAGGGAGACAGAGATGCAGATGGAAACCCAGAGGGGCAGAGGGACAGCATGAGTGTGCATGCTGATGGGGATTTGTGCGCGTGGAGCTACAGAGCTGCAGAATCCTGAATCCAGCAGATGGAGACTCCGTGTCCTTGTTTTGCATTGATCCGTGGGAGCAACATGCAGCCTGCGCCGCTGCCTCGCACTGCTGCAGTGGAGGAGTAAATGCGGAGCCCAACACTGCTCCAGGTGATCCACAGCAGCCCAGCCCGGCAGACTGCTCCCTCCTTAGCCTTCCCTCTCCTCCTCCTCCTCCTCTTCCTCCTTCTCCTCCTCCACCTCCACCTCCTCTTCCTCCTCCACCACCTCCTCCTCTTTCTCCTCTATCAGTGCTCCGTCCCTCAGAGAGCTTTGAAAAAATACAAAGAAAAAAGCAAAAAAACAGAGGAGAAACCCTGCTTTCCCCCCTCCGTGCTCAGATGTGAAACACCTCTGCATGACTGTCCGCCGCTTCTCTGTCATCGTGTGAAGACACGCTGCATATGTGCTCCAATGTCTCCGGAACATAGACTCGCTGCAAGGTAAGAAGACTTGGACTTGTGCAGAAAAAGATTCAAAGCGATCTGATGTGTTTTTGCTTTTGCCCGAGACCTTCTCTGTGTTGTTCCAGCATTTACTGTGTGGGTGAATTTAACAGGTAGATGAGAAGTTGCTACAGCAGATTACATGATCAGTATTCCTCGTGATGGAGAAAAGACTAAAAGGTTCTCAGAGACAGATATTTTGTTGGATGTTTTAAATGAAGAGGACAGCGTTTTTTATCTCCTTAAATCACAGTGACCTGAGCAGGTGTGTGTGTGTGTGTATGTGTGTGTTCACATTATATGTGTGTGCGGTGTGTGAGTTGTAACAGCATCCAGCAGGGTGGGAGGGATTGCTCCTAAACCGGGGCTTCTTGATGGGCACCGAGGGGATTTTCATCTCGACAATGTGTCTGAACTGCTCTCCATTGATCTTCCTACAGGCAGTACCGTCGCCACAATCTCTGTCTTCAAGTAACTGATGAACTGTGTTATTCAATCGTACCAATAGCTAATGATTATGTAACACTTTTTATTGATTGTGATTGGCTATGGAGAGGCAAAAGCCCCTCTTTCTGCCAAGTTATCCATGTCTTTTTATGGACTGCTTGCATGAAAAAGTGACAATTCGACATGAAGAGAGGAAACAAAAGGGGAGATAAGGATAACGGTGGATGAGGACAGGAGCATAGGAGGGGGCGTTGGGGGACAGAGGGAGGATGACTTACTTCATCTCTCTGTGGTTGCCGACGTGCAGGCCAGCAGCTGAACACTATGATCACTTCCAAATCCTGCTATCTCTCAATCTCATGGGGAGTTCTGAAGAGCCTTAACCTGTAAACCTGTAAAGGACCTACTGAGGGTTCAACAGTTGACCACACACTGACAGACACACACACACACACACACACACACACACACACACACACACACACACACACACACACACACACACACACACACACACACACACACACACACACACACACACACACACACACACACACACAAAAGCGCACATGCACACACCCTTCCTGGAGCCATAAAAAGGGGACGGATACTGGCTGGTGCTGCAGCAATAACCAAATTCTGCATTCTGCTGTTTGACAGGGCTTCACTGCTTTTTGTATACAATCGCATGTAAGTACATGCGTGTGCGTTCAGATATTTACGAGGGTATATTTTTGCAAAGAACAGCACTATTGTGTTGGCTATGATGTAAAAGAAATACTGTTTGGGGGGCATAAATTCCTTTGGTCGATCATAAAGAACAGATAACCCGAGTTTTCTTAAAGTGTCCTATGATTGTTGAAGATTGGCTGATACTTTTCATCAGCAGCAGCATTCATTTTTATGCCTGACATATGATTGCACCCACACAAACTCTTTGTACATGGTATGCTCCAGTAACAATCTCTGTCTCTTAGAAAACTGCACATACAGTGAGCTGAAAGCCCACCTTTGTACACACACGTACACTTGGACATCTGTGTGGACTGAATCAGGCTGCTTCCCTGTGTTAGAAAGGTGTCTGCAGATGTGGTCGTTTGTCATGTGTGGCATTAGGATGCAGGGGAGAATCTCAGTGGAGCAGAGTCTCACCTCCTTGCAGCTCCCAGGCGTGTTTCATACTGCTCTGATTCTCCGGCAGATACACTGGCATCCTGAAACGCCTCATTTAGCGGCTTCCCAACAAAAAGGCTTGCAGCTCCCCAAAAAAAGAATAATAGTGGTGAGCACAGCCAGAAGCTCCAGGGGTGTGGGTTTATTACACACAACAATGCAAAAATGTTGGGCCAAACAGACATGTTGACTGATTTTGCGTATGGATTACTGGTATGCTGCTGAGTGACCAGTTTGACTTTTGGACAATGTACTTTTTTTTGCAGAGAGATGTTCTTAACTTGCAGTCATTATTTAGGTGGAAACAATAGAATGTTAGCTTTGCTTTGCATTAAGGCTAGAATCAAAATGTAAAACTTATGATTGGCTAAGTGAAGCCATCATTTGACATAATCTGCATCATATCAGCTTTGGCCCTCAGAGGGCCGACATCACCATTATCTTTCCTAATGAAAAACGCATCTGACAGCTTATCAAATTGAAAACAGTTGCTGGCTCAGGTTTGTTGTGATGTTTGAAATGATGAAATTTACTAATGATATTAATGTTTGCCTTGCATATATTTCTAACTCACAACTTTCAGATAGCGGGATAGAAAAAGTCCCTTCTTGCAATATCTTACTCGACGAAGTATTTTTCTGTTGACATTCATGTAATAAGAAATCACAAGGGCAGTAATTGTGTTTCAACACAACAAAATAATATACTAATCATTGAAAAAACTGATATCAGTCGACACCATCGACTGTATATACTATGGACAATTTGGCGCCACCTTCTGTCATTATACGAATCTGAAGCTGAATTGCTCTCTGTATTTCTAGGTTTTTATTCCATTACCTGGAGCCACCACTTGTGCAGTAATCTTGTACACATTCGGCGGGAGAGTCACAGAGACTCACTGTGATGATGCTCGGCTCAAACAGCGTATCCCCGATGTCTTAATTAGTTAGTTAGTTAGTTACGCAATCTTCGTACGCCCATAGGCTGTATCAAGTGTCAATCATAGAAAACTTGAACCCCTAATAACTTTTAAAAAATGGAGCTGTACAGAAAAAAGAGGACTTGAGCACAAACCAGTCTAACAGTAACTACATGTCAACATCACAACCAGGGGGGAGAAAAATGTATATTCTGTGTAATAAATTTCTAAATTTTGTCCACAGCTCCATAGAGATTGCTGGAGGAGGCGGGATTTATGACCTATACTGCAGCCCGTCACCAGAGGGTGCTGTTCTTGTGGTGGCTTTACCAGGCGAGGAGGCAGACGGCGTCCATTCTATATACAGTCTATGGTCGACACTAATTAAGACATCCTTCAAGTGTATTCTTAACTAACTTTGTTTTCTAGCAGAAAACAAAAGAAAAAAGGCTCAACCAGTCCTTACAGTGGTTGTCCTGTACAAGACATGTTCATGATTTGTGGTGGATGACACTATTTTTGGCGCTCTTTCATAAGAATCATTCATTTGACACAGCTAATCAAATGGCTAATTTGTTTACATACCCTTTCAATTTTTACTCCAAGAGAGTGTGTTTGTTTGAAGGATTAAAGCGGCAGTGCATCTTACTGTTGATGGCATCTTTTCTCTTTGTTTTGTTGCTGCGGGGGTTTGGAGGTCAGGATGGAATGATTAACCAGCCATTAACTGACGAGCTGATTCATTGCAGGGTGCAGAGCAAGACAGCAATAGAAATACCAGCGAGTTCTCTTAAATTTTAAGAGCTAATCCCGAGATCAGTTAGTGCTCTGGTGCGTCTTTACAGCACAATCAGGACCTTACCATAGAGTCAAATATGCACTGCCTTGTTACTTATTAAAAGAGGTCGTTTTGTTGTTATAGTGGGAACATTTCTTTGACCTGACAAAAAGAATGTTGTTCACTGCAAATCTTGGACCAAAATTACAGTATTATCTTATCCTGCAAATAGAACACACAAGAATATTCTTTTCTGTCTTTTTTTTCTGTCTTTCTATGGTGGAGCCAAATCAGTGAAAATGTCATTGAAAATTTAGTGTTAATGACAACACCCTCGGGGAATGACACTTTTCAGAGATCCTGCAGGTAACTTACATTTCAGTGAGTCAGGATTTGATCTCCTTTTGCATCTTACTCATTTAAATCCCTATCTGTCACAACTTCACATCTTTTCTTCGTCTTGTCACTATCTCCAATCCTGGTAGTAACACCTTGGCATTATACCCTGCTCCATGTCAGTGTTGAGAACACAAAAGGAGAAACTGACAGGCATTGTATTCAGCACTCTTAAGGTAAAAGTCTTGGCTACTGAGATGCATAATCAGAGGAAATCAGAGCTGTTATCAATTCCCATGTTTAAAATAACTATTTCACTGTGGATGATTTATGTTTCTGCATCACTTCATTAAAATGGTTTGTATTGGTTTTTTAAATAAGCTGTGAGATTTGGTGTATTTGGATTGTTGTTTGTAGCCCTTAGAGACCCTCCCTTCAAGTTTCTTTCGAAAAGTTACTGGAACAGGTCTTGTTAAGTGCATGTTACCAATCTGTCTCAGAGATGGTGAAACACTCTCACATATTATGGGCATCTTCTGCCAAATATGAATCCTCTTCTCTGAGTCAACAGTCATATATACTGGCTTGTGTTGGCCATACGTTTTGTCTGTAGCCTGTCTGTAGGACTGTAGCCTGATGGTGCCAGCTGTGCCAACATTAGCTATGTTAAGTATATGGGACTTAGTTTTGACTGTTTTCTGGGTGCTGAAGTACATTTAATCCAGTCATTCAGTCAGAATTTAAATTTCTGTTTGTTAAACAAGAAAATGATAATCTTCGATGGATGACTCAAAGCCATGGCTGACATCTATTTTGCTGCACTCAGCTCAGCGTTCAGCTCCATGTTCGATCATTCTGTTTACTTCACCTGTTTACTTCTCCGGCAACTTACAGAAGTGAGCAAGAAAAGCTCGACTCTGATTGGCTGTTGTCACGCACATTTCTGCCACATTTGATCTAGTAAATATGGTCAAGTGAAATTTATCAGGATCATTAATCGCGATCATATAATCACCCAGCTGTCATTCAAAGTATTGGCTTTTTTTGTTTTTTTGTTGTCCCCTCTCCTTATATTTGATAGCTGTGAACCCAGGTTAATGTCCCTTGCCCCCTAGGAGCTTAATCTTGTCAGACATTGGGCATTTCCCCCAAAATGAGATATATTTCTGATTTAAACTTATAAACTATTGCGGCGCTTTTAGCTGAGTGGTTTAAGCGCACTATGAACTGCGACTGTGGTCCTCATTGCAGTGGATGCTGCTTTGAATCATCCTGGCCTCAACCCGTTGCTGCATGTCTTCTCTCACTCTCCGCACCCCACACTTCCTGTCTCGAATCAGGTGTCCTGTCCAATGAAGGCAAAATAACTGATGACTTTTTATTTGAAATCAATTGATGTAATTACTTTCTAATTCATGACTAATCTGGTCAATAAAATAAGAATAACATTAGTTTGTTTTAATCACTTATGATAATAACCCATTAGCATTTCCATTTGTACTTATGTAAAGAAAAGAAAACCCCAGTTCTTCATATTAAGATAAGATGAGGAAACCACATAGTTTTTGACTCAAGCAGAAATTCTATTTTAAGTCATCAGTATGATTCATCCACGGTATTCTTGTCTACTATACACTGGTTCCCTTTTCAGCTGCAGTGACACAAGACCCCCGGAGGAATCATTAAAGTTTCACCCCAGCGCTGTTACCTGAATGTTTCCTGAACTCCTGATGCTCATTCCTGTTGCCGAATAAAAAAAGAGAGAGAGGCTGGATAGAAATAACCAGAACTAAGTTCCCAGTTTAATCCCTCCTAGGAGTGCTTGGTACAATACCATGTTAGGTAGTAAGAGAAGCTGTGTGGGTGTACGAGTGAGTGGAAGAGTGAATATGAGTTGAATATAGAGAGTATTCAGAGGAGTGAGCTGCTTATTGGCAGCAAAGAGCAAAACTGATACAACTTACTGTTTTGTGCTAAGAACATGTGTAAACACACACTCTGCTGTTCACATTTGACCTGAGTTGATAACCTTGAATTACATAAATCTCAGGAGATGCAGTGAAGTTTTTTTGAGGATACAGTCCTCACAAATGGTGCGTGCGAGCATGTGTATCAACCACGTGTCAGGCCTTGATCTTGGTTTGACAGAAAAGCAAAATTAGCATGAATGAAGGTGCAGCCTGAAGAGGTTTCCTTCATTTTATGGTTAAAATAGATGATGATGGTTTATGGTTACAGTTCTGTTCTGTTGTTGAGACCAGTCAAAGCAGTTTTACACTAAAGGACACACTCACCCATTCACACACTGATGATGGAGGCTGCTATACATCGTAGCCCTCTGCACTTACTAACTTTGAGCTGCTAACCCTGAGATAGAGAGATGACCCACTCTATCACTGAGCCACAGCTGCTCCATTACTCCACATGTGGCTTCTCTATCTGTTCCATTAGGTGGTCCCACATAACTGAATGTAAAAGCCACTTTTGCCCATTTACAAGATCAGCTTTGTGGTATTTTCATGAGGGCATAAACTGGTGAATTCTTCCATTTCAAGAGTTCATTTTTCTTCATAGTTCATATTTTCAGCTCAGTGCTGCAACAAACTTCGATTTGATTTCACACTCTGCGTCAGCTTTTAGTGACTGTACAAAATCCTGGATGTTATGAGTGGCAACTGAGTCACCAACCCTGAAACTGAGTCTTGAGTCTTCAGCGTTCAAGTCAAAGTCAAGTCTGAGTCACCAGAGAAGAATTCAAGTCAAGTTTGAGTCAACTCCTCATTGCCTGTGTCTAAATCTGAGTCAAGTCCCCATAAATATTATTTCTTACAAACAGGGCGGCTCTTTTACACACCGAACTATTGACTGCATAGACCTGGACTGACTGTGGGACATTTCTTTTATTAACATTAGACTATGATTGATCGGTTGGTGTGTTTAGATACTTACATACACAGTGCTGTGTGTCATACGTAAATGTGTACTACTTTTCTCTTAATGAAGGGACACACTTATCAATTCCGCTGCAGTCGGATCACTGCAGGTGTCTAACAAACTCAGGAGTACCTGCAGCCTGTTAGGAGTAAGTTTGTTTGAAGAGAGATTGTCCCAGATACATATGTTTTTCCTTGTGAGCTAGGAGAACACCATCTTTTTTATCTAAATGTGAACAGATAAATAAAAAGAGCGATAAAGATGAATCTTAAATAAATCCAAAGTCCTTCAAATCATGACTCAAGTCAAACTTGAGTCTGAGTCCAGCACTGGAGTACTGCAACACCGGTTACAAAAGTAAGAGTGAGGTGTTTGCAGAGAAATCAAAGACTACCGAGAAGAAAAACTGTGTTAGCATGAACAAACATTTTAACATTATACTATCTGACTTTTTCCCTCACTGGAGCAACTTGACTTCACTTTGAGGAAAACCCCTTGGCCAGGTGTGTGCATTTTTTTTATGGGGGGGTGGGGGGTGAAAAATCTGTTGCAATTAATAATGGAATGAGCTGCCTGCTGCGTAGTGCGGTTTAGCTTCCCTAATGAGGACTGGATTCATCCTCTGTCTTTGACAGTACGCCGAGTGGAATATGCTGCTCTCCAGCCTGTTTCCATGGAGATACTCAGGAGCTGTAGCGTTTTTTTTTTCCCTTCCCCTTCCCTTCTGCTGTATGTTCTACCAAACAGTGCTGCTTCATAAGAGGGATCTGGGCCAGGGTGTGTGTGTGTGTGTGTGCATGTGTGTGTGTGTGTGGGGGGGATTTAATGGTGTTTTAACAGGCACACACAAACACTTATGGTGCCATTGACGGAAATGCTCATGCTATTGTTGTAGTATTAAGCACCATGATGATGAATGTGCAAGTGTGTGTAGATCAGTGTTTCCTGTGGTGTGATTGAACATTGTGTGAGTGTGTGTGTTCGTATGCTGCACTCTTTCTCCTGGTGTGTCATGCTAGTAGTAGCTGCACATCCTGAGGTTCTGCTGTAGTGAATGCCCAAGTGTGAACGAGTTTGTGTATGTCACTGTGTTTCGGGGGCTGAATTATCGAGCATGAGCGGTCATTGACAGTGTGTATGTGTGTTTGTGTGTGTGTGTGTATGTGCGCATATTGTGTACATGAGATAGTGAGTCAGAGTGACAGAGAGAGTGAGATTGGGAGAACGAGGAGGCGTGAGAGGTTAGGAAGGGAGAGACAGCGAAACAGAAGGTGAAAAGACGCCGAAAATGATGGCTGACTGTAAACCTTGAACCAGCGTAATGCTGAAAAATCATCTTGTGTGTTGTTTTATGTGTTTGGTTCCTGTGTATGTTTCCCTCTAGACCTGTAAAGTCAGGGCTTGTGTGGTTCTTGCTTACAAGGTGACAAAGGTGACAAGTGATTTCTGTCCAGACAAAGAGGCCACCACAGGGACGGAGCGTGTCGAAAATAGCTCTGAAAAAAATGGTCTCTTTCTGTGTCGGCAGAATGATGCAGTGCAGACCTTAGCAGAGAGTCCCTGTCGTATAAAGGCCAGGGCAATCCCTGTAGCAACAGGATTTCTAATCCTGGGGCTCTGCTCTGTCAATATGCACCCTGCATCTTTTTTTGAAGAGTGGATCCGCCTTTTGATTCAGGAATCACCTTCTTGACTTGTCAGGAGGACCTTGTTTTTGAGTTTTTATACAGTTGGGGACTTTTCTAGAATTGTGTGGGCAAGACACCAAACCCCAACGATAGTCTTAGTCCCCTAAAGCAGACAGAGAAAATGTCAATTATTTATAAAGTGGAAACACTCAACTGATTGATGGAATCAGATTCACGTGTGAGCAGCAGTTGCCTTGAACTAAAAATACAAAGTTTGACTACACTCTGATCTTTGGAAGCAATGATTTTTAATCAGTCTCTGACACAAAGTTTGATTTTGCCTATGAAAACAAAATATCATAGTGAATGTCAACATTCAGAGCACGCCCAGAAAAATCATCTCCATGGACATGTAGTCATATAGAGTTTTTTTGGACATACTGTGCTTAGCATCGATCTTGTGAATCTCTGACATTGACTTTTAGCTCTAACGAAAGCATTGCTAGCATTGATGTATGGTCAGGCAGAGTTTGTTGGCTTGCAGCAAGAAAACATGAATGTGTGAGACTGGTGGAAAGCTACACAGTCCTTAGCCCAAAATTTATGTGGCTTATATATGACAGAAGAAAAAAAACAATTAACTCAAGGAGAGTCTTTTTTTTTTAAAGTTATATTGAGTAAAACATTTACTTGGGATTTAATTATTAATTTGCATGTGTTGCAAATGGCCAAGCAAGCTGGCCACACCCAATGTGGGAGGTTTTGGTCTTTGTAAAGATGGCTGCTGTCTCGACTCTCAGCCAAAACCCTAAATAAATAGATAAATAAATCAGCTCTGTGATGATAGCCAACAGTAACTTGCTAATGCTAATTCTCGGTGTGCGTGTGCTCCGCGGTGCAGCGCCCATGTGCACGCATATACCATAGAGTGTATAAGAATGGACAGAGTCTGCCTCCTTGCTGGGTAAAGCCACTCCGAGAACAGCACCCTCTGTTGATGGGCTGCAGTATAGGTCATAAATCCCGCCTCCACCAGCAAAGCTTATGGAGTTGTGGACAAACTTTATAAATTAATTACACAGAACATAAATTTTTCTCCCCCCTGCTTGTGATGTTGACATGTAGTTACTGTAAGACTGGTTTGTGCTCAAGTCCTCTTTTTTTTCTGTGAAGCTCCATTTTTAAAAGTTATTAGGGGGTTCATGTTTACTATGATTGTCACCTGATACAGCCTATGGGCGTTCAGGGATTGCGTAGCTCACCTGGGGGATACTCTGTTTGAGCCAAGCGTCATCACAGCGACTCAAGGCGACTGCACGCCCCAATGTGCACATCGCTACTGCGCAGCGCTGGTTTCAGGAAATAAAGAAAAATCCCAGAATTACAGAGAGCTTTTTGATTTCAAATCCGTATACAGGCGGTAGGTGGAACCAAGTTGTTCATAGTATATACAGTCTATGGCATATACTGATACATATGAGTCCAAGTTAGAGCCACGTAAATTGAAAAAAAAAAACTAATTTTTAAGGTGTGCTGGCTTTTGTTTAGCTATGGCGGTGTGCCATGATCAACTGCATTAGGGGAAACCCTGAAGTTAGTCGGGTTACTTGACAAACTATGCAGACAATTTTCTTTTGCTCGACCTCCATCAAACTAAAGCCAAAATGTTTCCGGTCTTCTAAAGTTGTTCTACCTTTCTCCTCAACCAAACGCTGACTTTTTGTCATGTTTTCAATTGCTCGTTTTGCTGCAGCTGCACCTACCAGGGGTGCATTCAAAGCTGAAATCATGATTAAAATTCGATTAATCGTCAAACACTACTGTCATTTGGTTCTGGCCAGGCAGTGTACAGCTGCCATAGTAATTTGTGAGAGTGACCCCAAACAGCCAAGCTGGGGGCTGGGCAATAAAACACTATAGTGAACCAAGAAGTTCCATTTATGCTGAGAATTGATGTTGTTTTTCAAAAAGGAATGGCACATTAAATGAGTTTCACTATGTAGAAACTAAATCTTCAGTTACAAAAAGGAAGTAATTTGAACTTGTGACCTCAGGACTTTTAAAATCGTGCCTTCACTACATCAACTTCCCAAAGTTTTAAAAAAGCACAAATGAGATAATACAGAAAATAGATTAATCATGTAGGTATGTCCTTGATTCAGTCTTGTAGTCTACATTTGTTATTCATGCCATAGGGGAAAAAAAGACCAGAATCAGTTTTATCAACCTATGTAACTCTAATCGGTATTCCATCAAGCATGAAATTGATTTGAGTGTGTGTGTGTGTTCTCCCTGGCACAATCCATAGTGAAAATCTCCATTGCTGATAACAGGATATACTAGCCTGTAGAGAAGCTGGGTGGGAGCCGTCTACTCAGCCCATCATACCCTGGGGAGCGCTTATAGGATCAGCGCAAAGCTGAGCAACAGAGAAACTGAGTGTGCGTGTGCGTTATGTGTGACACTAAAGTTAACATTAGACAGAGCTATGGTACCTGCCGTGTGTTAATGGCCAGTGTGTTTCGACTCACGCAGGGTGGCGACGCATGCCAGGTGTTACTTGTCCACACAGGGGATCCGGAGTGCTAATACTAATGTGCTAAACCAGCGTCAAGTCAGGCAGAGAGGGAGGGGGGCCTTCGCACCGCGGACAGGATAAAACACTGGTAGACACAGCACATGGCAGGGCGTACTGCTCAGCTGATTTGCTCAGCTGGAAACTCAAGCTCTCTGTCATGCATCATTTGTAGACTCTACAAGTGCACACGCAGTGACACACAAAATGTTGTCGGCGAAAAAAAACAAACAAAAAAACCCCTTTCACAGGTGTTATTGAAAACACCTGTGAAATGCAGGTGTACTTCAACGAAAACTACCAGCTGCTTTGAAATTTTCTCAACAAAATAACTATTTTGTTGACTAACTTCAATCACATCAGAGGCAAAGTGAGGCTCTATTCTAGGATTTCTTTTCCTGCTTTAAAGTAGAAAGCTCTGCGTAAACATCGTTTTAAATTCCATTTCAAACAGAAAAATAACTTTCAACTGTTCACCTGTCAAATGAGTTTAAATCCTCTACAAGCCTCTAATCAGAAGGGTCTGCCCACTTGGAAACTGCCCATGTAAAAGGTTTTTACTTGACACACGACATCCTTATCCTGGCTTGAATCGTAAACCTTCGCTCATCAGCACAACTTGAACATGGGAGTGGAATTTTAATAATGCTGGATATTGCATTCAATAGAGGATCCATCGAGACTCTCAAGGGTGATCTTGAGTTCACTTTTGACTCCATTTCCAGTTTGGTTGAATTTCAAATTGTGGTATTTTAAAATGACTACAAATCTGAATATGTTTTGGACACATCTTTACTTTATAGTCCATTCTTGTAGCTTATCCTGAATTTGGTCAAATGCTTTCTGTCTGAAATAAAACGAGGAAGAGTGTAATCTCAAAAGTTTGCTGGCATATGATAGGCCGACTATTTGATTTAAGTCTGTTCTGTAGCCTCAGCATCTTCAAATCGTTTTAATTGCATTGGATTAGACAGATCTGTTTGCCACCCCGGGACAACAAGAGGCTTAAAGATCGTGGCCTGTGCTCTGATGTGTCATGGCACACAGAGGTGAAAACTGTGACAGCTCAGTCTGGCACCCCGCTGGTGCTGACAGTTTAATTCGAAACTAATTATGGAAAATTCTGGAGCCTGCCTTGGTTTCTTCAGAAGACTCTGCATGAGGTGAAAAAGTGTTGACATGTAGCTTTCAGAGGACTGGATCATACTATAAAAATTGTTTAAATTTATCAGTGGGATTGCTGCATTAAAACTGCAGACAAGTGTTTTGGAAAACATATTCGAAACATTCCCCCTCTGAGATCTAGTGAGAAATGTACCACCAGAGGGAATATCACCACTTCTCTTGCCAGATTTACTAATATTCTTACATAATCCTGATGTGTAAGCATTAGAAATACTCAAAGAGAGTATTTATCTGACTACAGGGCTTTTAGATTGGCCACTTCAGAGACCAGGCATGTGTACGCTGTACCATGCTGTGTGCTGAAAAGAAGGAGATACAACCAAAAGCACACACTTTCTCTCAAAAACCATGAGATTATCAACCCATTAAACCAAAAATCAAAGCTCCTTGCTCTTTTGAATCAACTCACGACGGCTGTTTTGGTGCAGAATATCAATAAACCGAGACCCTATTCAAGGTTCTCAAGAGTGGAGTTTTGATCCTTGAAGTCTTACACACAGCCAGCCATCAAAAAATGTCACCTCCAAGAACAAGGCATGGTTTTACCTGCCAGTTAGTAAGAAGGGTATCCCTGAATGTGCTTTCATTGGAGGCTAAGCCACCCACAAATGTTTTTAAGGTGTCATCATACAGACACATGTAAGTATATTTTGATCTGATGCACTGCATTAATATTTGAACTGGTGTTGGCAGACTGAATATTTGCCACTTAGTAAGCTATGGTGAATGACAGTCTGTTAACAAAAAGGGATAAAAGCAAAACCAAATTTTTCTGCCTTTGAATAAACATTTTTTACCTCTTCAGTTTACATGAACTTTGCACTTACAAACTGGAATAAAAATCCCTTTTTTTAGTGGTTTATGAGTTGAGCCATCTACTTGAAATATGCCTCCATGGCCCTTTTACACAATGTGCAACTTTTAACCTTTTTAATTTCAGTTATGTTTACAGACGTTTTTGCCTTTCTTAGACAGGATAGCTGAGGAAAGACAGGAAATGTGTGAGAGACATGCACCAAAGGATTGTAGGCAGGAGTCAAACCAGGGGCCACTGTGATAAGACCTATAGCCCAATGGATGGGTGTGTGTTTGAAATGTTAAGTAACCAGCATCCCATCTGTGACAACATTTACATGTATTAAACATGCACAAGGAAAGTCTTAGGTTCAGCTACATTTTGATGACAACACCCAGGAATTTATTGGTTTGGCACTGCCAGATAACTCAAATTATTAATTCAAATAGTCATTCCTTGGTTGTTAAAAGTCTGACTAACCTGAACCCTACATAGCACCTCCTTTAAAGGTCCCATATTATACATCTTTTAAGCAGGTTCACATAGGTCTCAGAGGTCCAAGAACAGACAGTTTGAAGTTTGTTCTCTACTGAGAACACGCTGTTTGTGTGCCGCACTTGTCCACACCTCCTTCGACGCACGCCACTCCCTGTCTCTCTGGAAGAGGGGGGCGTGGCTTTTGCTACAGTACCATGCACTTAGGTTAGGTTACACAGAGTGCTAGGTATGGCTCGTAGACGTGCTGTGGTCCAGCCACGTTTCTGAATGGTTAGTTACAAATATTATGTCTCCATATTTTTCTTTTTACTTTGTTCGTGTGTTGGTACACAGTGACTTACATGTAGCTAGGTAATATTAGCTCTGGCTAATGGTTACATCTCTGCTGTCTTCTTGGTTCTCAGAGCTCTCTTGGTGAATGCGCAATGTTGTAAGTATAGTTATCTCTCTCTATAGTTATTGTAGACAGGCTGGGGAGGACTATTATTGCTAGAAAACCATTCTCCGGTGAATTTTGCTTAGAAAGGTGGAAAAAGCAAGAGAGGATAAAATTTTCTCATTTTGGGAGTGTGTGTGTGTGTGTGTGTGTGTGTGGGGGGGGGGGGGGGGATTGTAGACAGGCTGGGAGGACTATTATTGCTAGAAAACCATTCTCCAGAATTTTGCACAATATGAGACCTTAAAGTAACCCGCATCCCAACTGTGGCAACATTTACATGTATTAAACATGCACAAGGAAAGTCTGAGGTTCAACTGCATTTTAATGACACCACCCAATAATTTATCCAATGTTGCACTGTCAGGTTACTCAAATTATTAATTCAAATGGTCATTCCTAGTTGTTATAAGTCTGACTCACCTGAACCTTACACAGCACCTCCTTTAAAGCAACTATAGGCAGCAAATGAACACTGAAATAAAACAGACATTCACTTTTTATAGGGAACACTGTACCTGATTTTGCACATTGTAACTTTTAGCAGGTACAATCTCTCTTTTTAAAGGACAGTCAGGCTTTCTGGCAGAAAAGCCCTGAAGGCAAACACATCACGTGTTAACTCAGTATTCCCAGTACGGACATCATGGACTGAGCTGAAGAGACCTCGGAGGATGTAGAGAGAAAAAGAGAAAGTGAAAAGGGACCAAGCAAACAGCCACGGAAGATTAAATCTTAGACTGTGGATTTACTTACTAAGACTGAAATAGGAGTGTCAGATTGGAAAAATACCAAAAAGTTGGTTCAACAAAGTTTCAATATCTGTGAATCTTATTTCACTTTTTTGTAGATCACTCAGTCGAACAGATGTGTTTCTACAGGGAGTGCTTTCTGGTAATGATTTCAAGTACTATATGTGAGGAAGTACTGTATGGATGTCAGGTAATCTTAACGCCTGTTGTTTTTTGTGGTCTAAACCTCAAGCTAAGTTTCTATGACAGTGTTTATTTGTAAAAAGGAAATGAAAATGCTTGTGCAGGTGATTTTAATAAGATCTTATCACCATCAGTCATATGAGGTGCTGCTGCTGAACTTTGTTTGAATAAAACATAAGAGACACTGGCTCTACTAGCTCTATCAAATTACTCTGTCTGTATTTACTGAAAACCACACTGCCAAGTAGTTTGTACATTTTACTTGAAAAAAAAAAAATATATGAATCATGCAACTCCTCAAGGGTTCTCATTTGATTTTAGTTCATTTGCCTCTGGACCTGCTATCCATTCAAGAAGCACAAACCCTTCATAACAACAGCACTGCCACCCCGGGCACTCTGAAAACCAGGACAAAAGCTTTCTATTGTGCCTGCAGAAGAGCATAATAAGAAATATTGCTGTGTGATATATCCAGTTTGTGCTAGTTTAATCTCCCTCAGCAGCATCTTTATTAAAATATTCTGTCACTGCAGTGTGCTCTGGCTGTCTTAAGCGGAGACAGCTTCTGTTGAATGTCAGACTGATTTGACAAATCTAGCTTGAGTGTGAGGGCCACACCACTGCTTGCCTGCACAGAAACACAGCCGATGGAGGCACCTCAGTGAAGATCAGGCAAAGGAGTAAAGAAAAACAAAATAAAGGAGGTCAAGCCAAAAGACAAGATCAAGCCAAATCTGGTAATGTCAGGCAGAATGTGTATCATCTATAACAAAACAAACAATATATAACACAAAAAAGTTGTGTGTTTTTTTTAGTAGTGCTTATTGTAAATTTGGGGTTTGGTCAAATTTGGTGATGTCCTCAGTGGGGCTTTTTGGCAATATAACACCTATTTCAGTACAGCGGTGGCAATATGATATATTGTGATATTTATGGATTGTAGGCAATGTATTGCTTTTTTAAATCTACTTATACAAACAACTTTAATAGTAAAAAAGACACAATATTACCTGCATACACAAATACAGTTTCTTTTTATGTATTCACTCAGAGTAGCTGGACCTGCATTTGTATTTTACAGTACCTAATATGTTGCATGCCGAAAGATCTCTCTCAGTATATCTCCATCAAAGTGATGTCAGTATTGTGATGTCAGAAAAGTAAGGTCTGTCGTAGGGATGAAAGATTAATTGCGTTTGCAATTACATTGCAATATGATAAAATGCACCTCCAAGTCCGAGACATGGTCTTCAGTCCGAAAAGGTAGATTGCCTTCTCTAAGGGGAGGTCCTGCCTCAAGTGGAGGAGTTCAAGTATCTTAGAATCTTGTTTATGAGTGAGGGTAGGATGAAGCGGGAGATTGACAGGCGGATTGGAGCGGCGTCAGCAGTGATGCAGACGCTTAACCGAAATGGACCAAAATGGGTTTCCTCCGCAGGGTGGCCAGGCTCAGCCTTAGAGATAGGGTAAGGAGCTTGAACACTCAGGAGGCGCACAGAGTAGAACCGCTGCTCCTTCACGTCGAGAGTAGTCAGCTGAGGTGGCTCAGGCATCTGGTAAGGATGCCTTCTGGATGCCTCCCATTAGAGGTGTTCCGGACATGTCCCACCAGGAGGAGACCTCGTGGCCGGCCCAGGAACAGCTGGAGGGATTATATCTCTCGCCTGGCCTGGGAGCGCCTGGGAATCCCCCCGGAGGAACTGGTGGAAGTGGCTGGCTGAGGGCCGTCTGGGCTTCCCTTCTGAAGCTACTGCCACCGCAACCCGGACCCAGATAAGCGGAAGAAAATGAACAAACAAATGATAAAACAAAACCGCAAAGGCTGTGATTTTGACTGGTCATATGACTTGCCAGCAAGTCATATGCCAGCAAGTCACATAGAGCGAGACAACACTGCACTCTGTCGCACTATGGCCTGATTCCGCTACGGAAACTGACACAGCAGAAACTTTAGTACCAAAGAGAGGCAGCAGAGCAGTTGTGTAGATTAATTTTGGCAAAAAAAGATGCTGCTGCACAATGTGTGCAGAACCTGTCTTGCTACTGTTACTACATCAAGAGGAAACGCTACGAACTTTTATCAACACAAAAAACAAAAAAAACAAAGCCATGTACGATAGTTTACGTAGACCGCTGTGTATTGCTATTGTGCGGTAGTTACTTAAGTTGGTATACCTAGAGAAGCGAGCAGTCAGCAACATTTATCTCTCGAATGACAGGGCGGCTAACTTCTATGAACTGCTTTTTTATTTCCTGAAATGTGTTGAGGACAAGGGAACTGTCCACCCTTTCAGTTCCTCTTACTTCTGGCAATAATGAAAATGCACAGCGATGATCATGGGTAATCACCGTTGGAATTCACAACATAAAACTGATCACAGGCATAAAATAATTAAACTTCTGAGGATTTGTGTGAAAAAGTCACAGTCGTCAAACCAATGTTGCAGTGAATTACTTGGCAGCCTACACGTGCTGTTTGTGTAGTGGGCTTTCATTTTCCGGTCCAGGAGGGCACCTAAAATATCAACACAGCATTTCAAAGAATTGAGACAGTATCACACCTTGAAATGTTGTGATATTACAGTGTATCACAGTTTTCTTACACCCTTAGTCTTCAGTCTGGATTGTGATTGCTAAACAAATAGCACGGGTGTCTGGTGGTCAAATTGCAGGTCCCATCCTGACATTTTGTATTATAAAGCAAAAAAAATCTTAAAGCTACAGAAAGACTCTTTGCTTTTGTCCTGAAAATATGTAAGTAGTGTAAAAATAGTTGTGTATTGACGAAAAATGTCATCCTATTTTCTTTAACAATGACATGTATGACTCACTTTAACTATTAATTAACTGTTAAAAAGTTTTTTTTTTGTCATATTGCTGTCAAATCATCCCATATCAGTGGGCACAGGCATCAGCATGAACTATTTGAGATTTTCCCTGATGGTGGATTTATAGGCCATAAAAAGGCCTCATTGTTAATCTTAGTGTCCCATAATCACTCAAAACTACTTTTAAGAGCAGGAGGCATAAATTACAGATACCAGATTACACCAGTACACCATGTAAATTCAGTGCAGGATCAGTTTTAAGTTAAAGAGATATTCTGGCGTAAATTTAAATTATGGTCAAACACACTGTAACACTGAATTTAGACACCCCTGTAGAGATAAATGTTGCTGACTGCTTGCTTCCCTAGTTATACCAACTTCAGTAACGACTGTACGATAGCAGTATATAGTGGTCCACATGCAAACCTCAACCCAAAAGCCACTCTATAGCCACAAATAATGCTCAGAACAGCACCTAACTTCATCAACAGTACAGTATATAGTGCTTATTGAATTTCCCTTCAGGGATAAATAAAGTTCTTCTTATTCTTATTCTCATTCTTATAGGGTCCCAGCCATAGTACTAGCCATCAAACATCTTTTTAGCTTTGCCTGGTTTCTTTAGCAAAGAGACCAAACACAGCTCACCCACTCTCCTCCAGCAGCTGCTTGTTTGTGGGGAAGCCCTTATGAGTCGATCACCGAGTGCAGCAGAGTTTTGCGGCTCAGGGAAGAACAATTATGAGTATTACTTCAAGGAAATGCAATCAGACTGAGACGCTAAGGCAGAATAACTATTGCGTCTGTTTGTGCTGTTCTAAACATTATTTGTGGCTATAGAGTGGCTTTTTGGTTGAGGCTGACCACTGTGTATTGCTATCATGCGGTTGTGACTAAAACTTTCATCTCTTGAGGGGGTGTCTAACTCAGTGTTATAATGTGTGTTTGATAGTAACTTAAATTTATGCCGAAATATCCCTTTAACATAGCTCCTCAGTCATTTTTTATCCAGAGCTTAAACTTGCAGGGAAGGATATTTATAACCAAGGTTAGTTAATGTCTAAGATTTTATAACACTTGTTTTGAATACAAGTATAAATATAAAAAGATGATAAACTGATTGAAAAGACCACTGAACACCACACCAGCAGGGACTATCAAAGTTTAACATCCTGTATGACAAAGCACTTTCTCCCACTTGGGTATATGTAGGTAGACTTACTCATACAGTGTTTGAAATACTGAAATGTAGCCAGCAGCAATACCAAGCTGAAAATGAAAGAGGTAGCTGCACAGTGTGTCAGTCACCTGGTAGCAGAATTCAATGTATGCAGTGTGTAGCCTATATAAAAGAAAAAACACAGTTTGACAGAAAAAGTTAAGAAACTCTGGTGTGAAGGTATGGCTATAGATAGATTTCTCTGCAGCTTTTATGGTGAATGTCATGACAATAAGTCACATTTACCCTGAGAAGTCTTCAGATGATTTATACTGTGTGAAGACAATTATGTAATTCAAGATACAGACTGCACAACGTGGAAAGTGTGGTTGGCCATCATAGCAACATACACCATGACAGGGTATGGGTTTAAAACTGCAGCGTAACAGGACTGGTTGAGTGGGAAAAATGCCAACAGGGTGGAGAAACTTCTGCAGTTGCAGAAAGATGTTAGTCACTACTTAACCTTGAATAAAGCTATACATTTTAATGGGATTTATAGCAGTAAAAAAATGGCTGTTAAGACTTAAAACTGAATGAAAATGCTGAGTTTGGACACAATTTAACTTGGGGTAGGCTGATCAGAGTATACCTTATGTTATCGTTACTCAATAAAACATTAAGGTCAACAAAGGCAAACAGAGATCAGTAAACTCTGTGAAATAACACAGACATAACCGGAAAACAAATGATCGTCCATGTACTGTAGATGAAGACCATTTCCATAGCTGTTAGAGAAAATGATTGACAGCAGCACTGAAGCTCACTGAAACACCAAATGACTGCCAAATACTTTGTATTATCATGCATGGTGAGGGGTCTGTGTGGGCTTAAATCTAAGTACACATGCCCAGACACACATGTTCACAGAGTGTGGACATCTGGTTAAGCATGAAAAGGTTGGCTAAAGTAGACATCTTGTGCACAAGCTGTGGCACTTGTTTCTGGAAGCTGATGAAGAAGTCTGTAAACAGAGTTAATAGTCATTTGGTGGGATGACAAAGTGCATTAGTTATTTGCCTGTTTGATGCATTAAATGTTTTATTCATACAGTGAGGTTGGTGGGTGCACGCAAGTAGGAGGAGAGAGTATAGCCTCCTGTTTATCAGCACAGAATTTTGCAACAGAGCCAGACCCTTAAACACTTGCTGCTCTTCTGGAGAGCTTTTGACATGTAACTGAACACTTTTAGAAGATACGAATAGATTCAACCTCATATAAGCACAGTAGCCTATGTCCTGAACATGGTTTAGGATAAACAACACCAAGTGCAGCCCTCTAATCTGCTTTGGTCTGCTTTCAACTGTCATTTCAGGTAACATAAAAACTGAAGTATCTGCATTTGACAAGGTGAAAACTGTTTGATTTATTGTTTGGTTATAAATTCTTCATATATTATCCAAAATTAAAAAGAATCTTATTTGTCCTAACTTTTTTGATTTTCTACAGTTTCCCAAACAATACTCTTATTCATCTTAGCTCTGTAGAATAGTGTTTTGTAATTCTGAATTATTTTTAGGTGTTTCATCTTATTCTTTTATTTCTTGTTGAATGATCTTTTAATGGTTTATTGTTTTTTATTCCTGACATTCAATAATTTTGTTTTCCTGAATTTTAACGTTTAAATCTTGCCTCTGCAGTTTCCTCATTACAGACTCGTGATAGCGTTTCTTCGGTTCCTCAGGACCTGTTTTATTGAGTCTTCTGTTTTTTCCCTTTGTTAAATATTCTGTTTGTTTGAATGATTTTCTGTTTGTGTAAAGCACTTTGATTGATTCTTGAGAGAACATAATCAGCAGGACTTTGTAATGGGACTGAACAAAAGTAGCCCACAGCATCCAAATAGAGAGGGGTTTCACAGGGGCTTAATATTTGTTCATTTGTTAATGACGATATATTAAAGTTGTTTTGGTAGTCAAATTAGATTAGCTGGAAAATTATCTCTCTATCCTGACCTTTTTAAGAGGCAGTTAGTAATTTTTCCTTTTCTAAGGGTTGATAGTTGTTGCTTGTTTTATTGCTGGAATTCATGGCTGTATTTTGCACTACATGCATAATGGACACCAGACAGTCTGTTTTAGGACTGTCAAAAATTTTTCATCATAACTTTAAAGGTCCCATATTATACGTCTTCTCAGCAGGTTCACATAGGTCTCAGAGGTCCCAGAACAGTCGATTTGAAGTTTGTTGTCTAAAAACTCAGTTTTTTCCTGAACTTCAGCCAGACTGAAAACTCTCTCTAGCAAGATCTACCGAGAACACGCTGTTTCTGTGGGCTGCACCTGTCTACGCCTCCTTCATCACAAGCCACGCGCCTCCCTGTCTCTCTGGAAGAGAGGGGCGTGGCTTGCACTACGGTACCATGTGCTGATGTTTACATAGAGTGTTAGGTATGGCTCGTAGAAGTGCTGTGGTCCAGCTGTACCAGTTTGATGCAGAGTCTGAGCCAGAAGGGGAGGGTCCTGAAGAAATTCCAACTCTGTGGCTGAAGCTGGACGTTTCTGAATGGTTAGTTACAAATATGTGTCTCGATATTCTTCTTTTTACTTTGTTTGTGTGTTGGTACTTAGTGACTTACATGTAGCTAGGTAACATTAGCTCCTGCTAACGGTTACATCTCCGCTGTCTTCTCGTCACTTGGAGCTCTTTTGGTGAATGCACAATATTGTAAGTATAGATATCGATCCTGACAATGTTCTTGCAATCTTCGGAAACAGACTTCTGTGCTGCTTTTTGCAGCCAGCAACAGAGCTATTTATTCATTTGCTTTGGGAGTACATTTGAAAACTACAGTCAGTAAAAAGTAGCCAACCCGTCAGCACTGTGCACTGACATCCACATGAGCATGGGTGTAAAATAGGGCCCACAGAGTCTTACAACATCAGAATTGAAGGACAACTGAAATGTTGATGTCTGAGAACATAAACCCAGTCCAGCCAATTGAACCAGTGTTGTTACACTTACAATAGATTTCCATCAGCAGTCACAATCAATTGAAGGAGCTATTCCCATCACTAATGTGTAGAAGTGTGAGAAGTTTCATATACAGTACCACTTCATCCACTATGTGAAATGACTGAGATGACACACACACACACACACACACACACACACACACACACACACACACACACACACACACACACACACACACATATATACCCCTTTGCCCTGTTCTCCATTCTCTCCTCTCTCCATGTGAAGCACCCTTTGCTCTCTCGCTCACCACTCGCTAAGCTCAGCTAAGTGTTGCTTTGAGATTAATACATGGGAGGCCCACTCTGCCAGATGATGTAATAACCATGATGGTTTGCTGTTGCCTAGATACGAGGAGACAGTGGAGGAAATACTTGGCCAGGTCTCTCTGTTACTGTCACTGAGACCCTGAGGACTGTATTAAGTCAGTCTGAGCAAAAGTATAGCAGTCTAGCAGCTTTTTTTCTTTTTCTGTGAGTGATTCAAAAAATACAAGGGATCAACTTCAAAAAACAAACAAGTATCTGCTCTGGACATAATGCATCTAAAAGCTTCACACATTTCATAATGCCTCACACTCTGCTTGTCTAGTCTGTTCAAAATGAGATTTTCTCATTACATCATTTTCTTAAAAGCACTCTGGGGTGTTGTGTAAACTTGTTATGTCTCGTGTTTGTGCATGACATGAGTGCTTCGAGGATGCTCAATATCCACGAGCAAAAATCTATCTATCCATTCAGAAACCTCCTCCTCCTCGGTATTCCTCTTCATCCCACTGCTAGACAGAGATCTCTAGCCTGCTAAGATGCAGGTATTTTTGTTTGTCACAGTGTGTGTATGTGTGCTTGTGTGCATAATTTTGATAGGGGGATTCTGCTTCTGTCACACGGTTAAATTAAAGGCATCTTCAATCTGTTTTGAGCTCCACAGAATCAAATTCAATCCAGTCTTGAGCACTGAGACTTTTGTGGCTTTAACCTGGCACCAAAATTGTGATTAAGCTCTGATTGAATATGGATTTCTTTGCTAAATCAAAAGATGAGGTTAATATGAAGGGGAAAATTGCCTGCTCCTCAAGCTGGTTAAACAATTCCAAATCCCACTTTTGGATTGGCTAGAAAATACTCTCTAACAAAGCTGAAAACTGGGCTTTTTCTCTGGGCTCATGATTGTCCTCAAAGACTGAACTATGTTTTTTTCTCACCTGCCTGTGTGTCAAATCATCTGGCCTGTTCTGTTCTATTTTTTTTTACTTATTAAAAACAGTATTATGTAGTACAATTTAGACTCATCAACATTTGGAATGGACCGGACATACAGTAAGTCTAAATTTATTACTCAATCTTAAACATTATCTGTTCATAACCTAAATGGTGGTGATGTAGAGTCTGCTGCAAATTAAACTACCAGCGTATAAATCTACCCCATAAAGTGCAACTTCTACATTTGATCTGGGTAATATTTATCCCAAAGCATCATCTTTAATGGTGAGACATTGACAGAAACATTTTCATGCAAAGTGAGAAACTTAACTTTGGCTGTCAATCCTTATAGGGTATAATAGTGAGGGTCCTTAATGTCCTCTTAATTTTCATAGAGTGATTCGGCCACTTCTGCTCAGTGGTTAAAATGGCTGGTTAAAATTTTTTGACCTGATTAATGGGAAACACTACCGTAGCATTATCTCGTCTATGGTTAACTAACGAGAAGGGTGGTTAATCAGATGAACGCTACTCGCCCTCCTCATCTTTTTCACAATTTTCGAACGTAGCATTAGCTCTGTGGAGACTTTATCACAGAAACATAAAGGTGAAAAATACAGACATTTAGTTTCAGTGAAAAAAGTTAACTTTTTGCTGTGACAGTTACTTCACCCACCTCCTGCGTGTCAGCAACACTATGTGTGTGTGTGTGTGTGTGTGTGTGTGTGTGTGTGTGTGTGTGTGTGTGTGTGTGTGTGTGTGTGTGTGTGTGTGTGTGTGTGTGCGTATGTGCGTGCACTTGCATGGTATGCGAGAAGATGCCGGTAGCAGTGAAAATGTGGACTGAAGTTGTATTGGTTCAGGTTTTACCTCAACAAACAAGCGGTACAGATTCAGTAATGAAGCTCTGACATAGTGCTCTGAAACAGTGCTGAGTGAACAGGCTGATGTATTGATGGAGATCCAAATTAATGTTTTTTTGGTAACTACACCCATGATTACAATGAAACACTGAAGCAGAGGGAGCTCAGCTCCTGCTGGCTGTACTGACGAGGCGAGGAGGCGGAGCTGAGCTCTGGAGGGTTCTGGCCCTTTTTAATCTCTGCTTCAGATTTGGTAAAAGAATGAAAGGATAAAGGAGCTGACTACTCACACAGTGTGTTACCAGTGTTGTTTCATAAAAACGATAGTACTCTAAATTTACTGTGACATTCTGAAAGAAATAATGACTTGCTAGTTGGTCTACAGCAGCCAAGCCAAGGTGTTAGCATCTGCAGTCTACCTGGAGAAAACAAATCTTGGCAAGCCCATTAAAAGATTTATCTGACGCATTTCTATTTTGGCAGCTGTTAATGAACTGAAACACTTAAAGATGAAAAATACAGATTAAAATGAAACAAAAAATGAATCCTCACATTCGAGAAGCTGGAACACAGATTGTGTTTCTCTTGCTCCAGACTCTTAAATGTGAGGATTGGCAGCTGTCCTTTCTCTGTCTTTAGAGACACTTGTAAAGTAAATATTTTCTTGTTATAGACTCTGTTTGAACAAAATCATGAAGATGTCACGATGGGGTCCAGTGAACTGTGAAGGAGTCTTTACAGCGTGTTTTGATGCTTTAGAGAGGGAGAATTTACTAATTTCAAAGAAAAGCCTAAAACCATCTATAATTCAAATATAGAGACGCAGCCCTGGTTTTCAACCTCAAGTTCATTTGCATATTTTTAAGGAAGAAACAGACTTAGACATAGTTTAGAAATATCTGTGTGTTGGAAGCAAACTTATTGGGATTTCAGATGCCCATTTATATATTGACTTGATACCTCTGCAGCCAAAAAATCAGTATCTAATCAGGGAAATGTTTCTATCGAGCCTCTTCAGTACAAAGAACAGACATCTTCTCTATTGGATGAGTAATGATAGGCCATCATTTTGCCGCCATCTGCTGCTCTGGTGGCGTGGCTCAGTGAGAGACTGCCTGTGACCTTGGGGGAGGCGGAGCTAAATGGGCCGGTCTGCATGACATGGACTCTTGTTGCCAGCTGTCTATTAATTCTGAAGAAAGACTGTGTGATGAGTCAGTGATGCGCTCCTATGATTAAGAATGTTTTACAAAACTGTCAAAAGTCTGTGAACTTAAGGGGTGATTCAAATCTGAGGAATAAAAAATGAATTATGATATTTCTTTAAACAGAGGGGGTGCTCTTTGGCTAAAACTTTTCTTATTTAATGTTATTAGGTCTCTTATAACTTAAGATATATTGTGGCGCACAGACTCAGCTGCAGCAGCTGAGGATTCAGCTTTTACCTAAAAAAAAACAAGACTTAAGCAGCTCGCCAAAGTTTATTTACCAACCACTTCTTGTTTTGTTTTTTCTCATCTAAGATTGCCATCTGCTGTTGAAAGAATAGCAGACAATCCTTCTTTCTCTCCTTACTCATCATTTATGTGTCGTGAGTAGTCTGTCCCCACATCTGTTCTTGATGTAACAAAGGGAAAGCAAGATGTACAGAAAACATCACAACAATGTAAGTCAGAGCTGGTACCTCTTACTGAGGAGTACTAAGTACATTTTCTTTATACTTATTTGAGCTATTTTCACCAATCCCTGTTACTTTATGATCTAGGTAGAAGTATCTCATATGTCACTAGTAAATAAAACAGATTGATTTTCAGAACAGGAACTACAATAACCGAGGTCATTGAAAGGAGCAAACAAAATATAACTGCTTTCAGAGGAAAGCTTGAACTTCAGCTGTTATTTAAACCTTCATAATCTTCCAAATCTGATCATCATCCCAGCATCATGGATAGAATGCTAGCATGAGCTGAGTGCATCATTACATCCTTTTCTTGAGATCAACTACTGTAATTTACAGCTGCTAGATTGGACATCATTGTGCACTTTTGTGTCTAAAAAAAAGTATTTGAGTATTTCTACCTTGATAGGCTGTTGCAGCAACAGCAGACTTCAGCCATCAAGACAGTGAAACCTGATATTTTTGACACTTTCATGTTGGAGCTGTGCTGGTTTTCAAACTAAAGTAAGAGCCCATCACACATCCATCTTTCATCTTTCTCACAAATCAAAGCCAAAAACTGTCAGTGCAAACAGCCACAAAAGCTCGAGAACTTACACTGCAGAGAGGTGTTGTGAGAAGCCTCATTTCACAGTTCAAAACCATGAAGCCTTCCTTCTGCTGCTGATTTGGTATGAATACTAAAACAGTTGCATTACATTGCACTGCTTGATTAAGACACTTCGCATAATGTTTGAGCAAAGCTGATTGGCCACACAAGGACTAAGCTCTTGGTTTACAAACTAGAGGGGGAATCCAAACTTAAAGGTGATGATGAACCCTGCAGATGGACTTGAACTAATCGAGACACCTGGACTACACCTGAGGGGATTGCAACAGAGCATTACTATTCCTGGACTTGCTCCTTCTAAAGCTTTTGTCTTTCACCCTGCAGCAACAGAGTCCTGCACTCAACACAAACAATGACGCAGAGTCACATTTGCACATAAGAGGTGGCTGAGGTAGCTAATTACAATGTCTGGAAGTGTAATATATCACTATTCTAAATACAGGAATAATAAAACTGAGCTGACACTTTGAATTATTAGCCCTTGTGGCTGTGTTTCAATGGCGGTCAGTTAGTTATGCTTCAACAGTTAAAAAGTCATTCCAGACGGGGGGATTTGGAGAACGGAGATTTTTTTTTAGCCTCTTACATTTTTTTAAACAGCTAGTAAGACCTCTTTTTTAGTCTGCTCTAAAATTTCTCTCAAATTACATCCAACCAGTGTCTATATGAATCTGTTTTGCCATAATGTGAGAATGCTGTTTTATCCAAGAAGTTAAAGTGAACGGTTACATTGGTTTCATCTTTCAGAGAGAGTACAGGGAGAGAGAGCATACATGGAGGAGTGAGTACAACAAATGAAGGAAAAGGAACAATGAAACAGTACAAATGACACCATCTTTTTTTGAAATAAGAATAAGAATAACTTTATTTATCCCCAAAGGTAAATTCCCCTTTAGAGAAAAAGTGAAAGCTGCCTGTCTTTCAGTTGCCATACAAATGTGTTTTAATTAAGTTTTAATTTTCCTGATCAGCTCGTCACATGTCTCTTAGAATAAGTCTTTCCAATCTGACAAGCATGATTATTATTAATAATGCACCACTCTTTCCATGACTTGGTGAAGGGAAAGTTGTTAAAAAGTAGAAAGTAGGTCTTTGTGACTATTCGGGCGGCCATTTTTGTAACATTTGAGTCTTCAGAAGTGTTATATAAAAGCCATTAGGCTGTTTGATCCTGCAGAGGGCGCTCTCATCATTACCAGACCACTGTAATCTTGACCTTGGTAAATTAATACAGGATATATCTCTCTACAGAAAAAGAGAATGTGTGCAATCGAAACTGTCAGAAGCAAAAAACCATGACACCAAAATGACTTACTGTCTCCACACACCAAGTGCGAGTAAAATCATTCATGCAAATGAATTACATGTTAAATCAATGCAAAAACACGATAAGATGCTTGTACTACTCTGGCGGCGCAAATGATGCAAATTAGGCGGGAGCTGAAGATGTCTCAACTTGAGCGGATATTCACGTTTGGATAACCAATCAGCACGAAGGTTGCTGGGTGATGTATGAAAACAGACGGACGTTTGTCCATCACTTGATCCCGCCGGTTGAACTGGCAGGGATTACCACTGAAATTTTTAATTTCCACAACAAATAAATAGTAGCAATCTTTGCGATATCGTTCATTTCTACCGTGCTTTTTATCTCTCATATCCACGGCGCCAGTATCCAGGGAATGATGAAATTAAAAACTATTCATTCACGCATCTGGATTTGCGTGAATTAAGTGAGTAGATGATTTTACTCGCAATTGGTGTAAGTGCCCCATTAGAAGTGCCACTGATGGCAAAATAGAAGACGAGATGAGACTGAATTTACTCACTTTTGTCAACTAGTGCGAAGTATTGGTTGCCTTTTGGAGCGCTATCTTCTGGGTAAAACGTTGAAACAACATAAACTACTCCTCTCTGCATTTCATACTGCTCTATTATTCACATCTGCAAGAAAGATGCAGTCCACTTTTATCATGCACAAGACTCCCATGAAAGGGCAACTTAAACACTAATATTTAAAAAAAAGGTGTGACATATCTTTTTTCTTTCTGTTTGCTTGCACATATATTATGAGTCATATGCAGTTTTTATGTGTCACTAAATGTGTTTCCATTTATGTACTGCCTGAGGTTAAAGGTTGATATTACACAAAGCCCTCAGGCATTTTATACCACAGGAAAAGAGACACTGGAGGATTTTTAAAGGCTATACTCTGACAGACAGTAACATGTCATCTCTCTCTGCACCTCCCCTCCCTTTTTTCTTCTTGCTGTACTGCCTAATGAAGCAGAAACACCTTAAAAACAGTCTGTCACTTCAGGAAACAGCTGCGTTACAACTATGGTGTTTTGATAGCGCTGTGAGTAATCCCAGTGTCCATTGCTGCTGTCTGTGAGCCACCACAGAGTCTATTTTTCCCTTCTTGGTGGGAGAGAGGAGGGCTATGCAGCTGACACCCGGGGTCATAGCGGCTGTTTTTATCTAAGCTGGTGCTGTCACAGACTTGTACTTTGAAAATCCTGAGGACCAGAGCTGTAGAGTTACTTATGTACACACACACACATATCACAAGGTTCCTTTTGAAACTTCATATCCGTTGAAGATGGGGTTTGACGTTAGGAGGAAAAATATGTGTTTCTTTAGACAAATCTCAGATGATGTTGGAGGGCACGCTTGAAATGTGGACGTCAGAGGTTAAAAGGCAGTTACGAGGACAAAAGAATGACAATATATGACAGTACAGTGAGGTGTGTTTGAAATAAATGTCACCCTTTATGGTGGGTTTAGCATGTTCTGATGGTTCATTAATGTGCCAGACGGCGCAGTGAACACTGCAGCTGCATGAGCTTCAATTATCAAGAGGAACACGATAATCTGTCATAATGACTGATTTTCACATGTGCTGTTCTCGCTGGCTGTATTTGGAATTTACAAGCTGTGTAAATCTACAGTAATGTATTCCTTTGACCTGTATTTGTCACTTCTACTCTGTTAGTTTTTTGATGCTTGATTTCTTCTGATAAGAGCAAAGTTGTAAGCAAGCCCTACCTTTCAAACCATTTTCCACTTACATATCTGGTGTTGCCTGGCAACCACTAAGCATTTTTTGTGAAGGATACCCTTATAACAGTATTCAAAAAAAGGCATGGTGAAGGCTAAGTTCCTTGAACTCCTACTGTGGGTGTTTGAATACTGAATACATTATGTTTCTCAGCAAACACCAGGAGTGAGTGTTGCAGTCGCATTGTTGAGCCAACATCGCTGCCCCGGAGTTTCCAAGAGGGCTGCAAACTTTTTTTCACTGGCTGCAGAGGAAACAAAAGTAGAAGTACGGCGAGAGAGATTACACACTCTTAAGAGTTAGAGTTAAACTTTCTGTGGGAGATCAATAGGCTGTAATGCCTTGAGGGTGGTTTGAGAGTGGAGTCTATTGTTAAATGGAATCAAATAGATGCAGAGTAGCTGAGAGTTCATCTGTTTTTTGGCTTCTATTGTTCGTCTAAGGAGCTCGTTGGAACAGCTGTGCAAGTTTTATTACTAAAGCTAAGTGGAGAGTGCACAAACCTATGGTGCTTTTCTTCCCTGAATATATGCAGTATACTGTAATTCAGACAGAAAACTCACACTCAGGCTTTGAACTGTTTATTGCAACAGACACACTTGTGTTTGGTGACCTCATCAGTTCTTGTAGTTTTAATTTTTTTTAGACAACATCTAGACCCACTAGGAGCCTGCAGGTGGGTGCTGGGGTGACAGTGGGGGAAGGATTTGAGTGCAGCACTTAAACATGGCAGTGGTGATGATGGTGAATCAAAGGTAGAGACTGGAAATCCTGCGGCTTAAATACAGCAACTAAGTAGGAGGATGTTTGCCATGTGATTGCAGTGAAATTAGTGCAGCTTGAGATGCCTGCTTTAACTATTTTGCAGGCTTCACTCTGTTGATTCCATACAGACGTTGTTGTTGCTGTTGTTGTTGTTGTTGTTGTTGTGAATTCATAGAATTTACATATTTGTGGTTTCCCTTTTCTCCCCCCTGTGCATCAAATTACTCATTTCCTTTTCTGCTAATCAGGTCAAGGAAACCCTTGAAGGCAAATTTAGAAAGACATTTTAGAGTATGTTAATTGTGCAGACAGTTTAATCAAGGATATGGCTTGATTTGAGTTTGATATTATAATTGTTTTCTTAATAATTGAATCAAATTAAAGCTCCTGTAAGGGGGTTGGAATATGGTACTATCTACTGTGGCAGTAGTCATAGAAATAAACATGGGACACAGGGATAATCATGGTCACTGATTTGAGCCTTACAGATACCTGAATGATATTTTAAAATTGATTTCATAACTGGTTACTCTTTTTATTGGCGTTTTGGATTCATTTGAAGGACTTTGGTGAAGAAATGTACAGAGTCAGAGTATTCTACATTTGAAATAAACTTTTCAGTGAACTTGAGGACAAACTTTTTGAAATAATGTCTGGGGATATGAGTCAACATGTACTTGAGACACTTTTGTCATGTAATTTCTTGTTATTTATCGTTTTACGTGACTTGCTGTGGGCAAATACTGAGTGATTGGCTTGGTTTTTCTTGAGGGAGGAATTGAAATCTTACATTACACTGCATTTATTTCTGCATAATTAAACAAGACAGTCGAGCTGAAGACCTCCACTGAGAGGACCCATCTCCTCTGTGCAGATCAGAAGGTGTTTGAAGCCTTTCAAAATAAAAGCAAATATACTGGGAGTATGTTTCTTTTTTTTTACTTATATGTAAATAATGTCAATATTATTATTATTTTTTTTTATGTGTTTAACAAAGACGACATACAAAACAGGATGACCACTTCAAACAAACTGGAGCGTGAGAAAAAACGTCACCTTAGGCCTTCTCAGTGGAGGTCTGCAGCCAGTCCCCTCTCTAATTAAAAGGTTACAGCACTCAAGCAGCAGCAGTAAAATATACATTTATTTAGTATTAATGAAGTATAAAGAAGCATACAATGTGGATCAATAGATTTATGTTATTTAACATTTTTTGGAAGTGGGGTCTAAATAAGAACTCAACTATGATGGGGATACTAAGCTTTATACTATTTGTTATTTGGCTTAAAACTTGTTTGTTGTCTCTTTTTTTGGGGGGGTGGGGGGGTCTTCTACTTAACATCTTAAAATTGAAAACACTAAGTTTTCTTGCTGTGGTGAACATATGGCAGCCGTATTAGTAAGGTAAACTTACTTTATGATGAAATTTTGGAAGAAGTCACCATCACAGCCAAATGACATGGTAATGGATTCAGAACAGCAGCTGATCTGCCTTTGACAGTAATTATCTCCACATCCTGCTTTTAATTTCATTAGCAGCCTGCCTCCATAGTGTGCGAACTGCAAGACGGCCAAATGAGAACAAATTAATAAGACTCTGGATCAGTCCCAGCTCTGCGCAGAGGAATGTCTACCTTCTTGTGGAAAACCACGACCAGAAATTCAAAGTGCAAACTGTGTTGTGTGGCTTTTTGCTCGAGGTGAATACCTAAAGTCAAGATATGTGAATCCTTGAACTTGAGGCTGTACATTTATGGTCAACATAATTATTATTATCTCCATGATGGTTATAGTTATCAACCATGACTTATTCATAAAAGGTAATTTTTTTTTTTATTAAATAAAGTAGGTAATGTTTCTCAAGAAATGACAAGTTCTCCACAAATTTTGTATTTTAAGCATCAATAATTGCTGTCAGTCATATTTCTTTGATCCCAGGGAGGCCACATTCATAACTGAGATTAAAATTCAATTAATTATGTCCTCCTGCTTGAATCTGAGTTGTTTGGTTGAGTTCCCTACTGAGCTTTGATTGATCCTTTGACAGACAAGAGGAATAGACCAACAACGAGTCAGTTTTGTTAATTTAATTGAATTTTGACTTGGCATAGGAGTACAAAGACATAGTTGTGAATCATTCAATGTTATTCATGAAAGTTAGACTCCACTGAAACATGTGTGAAACATCCCACTCAGCTAGCAGCTTAATTAAGAGGACATGGAGGACAACAAAAGTGGACTTAATTCAAGTTTGTTCCACAGTGTCCAATATTTCTTTTATTCTCTGTAGCAGCTTATGAGAATTTATGATGTACACTTTGAGTTGTTTATGTCATGATATATTTTAAAAGGAAAAACTGGAGTTTTATTAAACTTGAACTGAGAGTAGAGGCTTGTAACTGCAGGGAACTCATTCCCCTCATTATTAAAGCCATCATTGTCTTTTACCATCAATTACAAAAAAAAGGAGGGCACACTGCAGGAATTACTGGGTATTAGTCAGTCACTCTCCAAGCCACTTTTATTGATCACCTTCACCATCATGCCTTATTTCAAGAGTTCTATATTTTACTGTGTTTCCCAGGAGTAAAATCTTTGAGCTTTAAGAGTATGTGAATGTGTGTGTCTGTAGTGTAAAAGTAAACGTGAGGGTGTATGTGTCTCTGATCACTTGTCTCTAAACTAAGGTGACCAGACGTCCCCGATTTCCGGGGACAGTCCCCGAATTGGATGACCTGTCCCCAGCAAAAACTGTCCCCGAAAATGTCCCCGATTTAAGCGTTTCATAAATAAGAACAAAAATGTTGCATGTTTAGAACAACAGTTATTACAGTAGCCGAATGGGTAGGAAGCACAGTTGTTACGGGGGGTATTACAAGGGGTGTGCACTGCTACTAAAAAGTACAGAGATGTTGTCTGTGATCACGGAGCCCCACCCCACCCCACCCTCCGCCCCAAATGTCCCCGGATTTCATTATAGAAATCTGGTCACCTTACTCTAAACGAGTAAGTGTATGGACTTGGCAGAGAAAAGAGAGCTACAAAATTCAACAAGGGCTGCACTGGCTTATTATTTATGCACATGGTGTCCAGCATTCTTGAGTAATTCTGATAAATCACTTTCCCTGCGGTAAAATCAATATGTGTGGCACAAACAACACTTCAACCCAAAACAAACCCAGATAATGCCCCAGATATGGGAGCAGTGTTTTTCTTCTTAGAGCTCGATATCCACAGCATCAATAATGCATATGAGGTTACAGGTCGCTTATTTCTGTAATTAAGTTAGCCCTAACCTCACACTAAGACATCAATTAATCATTAAACAGAACCTGAGATTGTTGCTGACTGAGGTCAGCATATCAGACTGCAGGTACAAGGTAACATCAGGGGATTTCAAACGGTTGTAATCAAACAAGAAAATGACATTGGCACCCGAAGCTACAGTTGTCAACATTAAGACCTGACACATTACCTGAAACACAGTAAAATAATTAACATTAACTGACACATAACAGTAAGATGAGTTGCGTAAGGTTCACAGCCACCTTGTCTCGCAGTCTTTTGCTTTTCCTGCTTATACAATAACATTACAATATCCTTGTAAACTGGCTATCTACAAAACTGCAAATCACACAAACAATGAAAATATCAAGTGGCTTTGGTAAGATATTTTACATATATTTTTTTAAATTTGCCCTGTTTCTGTTGACCAGGCTTGTGGTAATGATAAATCAGGTGTGTGTGTGTGTGTTAGTTAAGCAGAGGGACAAAGTGAGCATGAAGAGGCAACGGCATCAGTGAGGGCTCCGGAGTTAATTATTCCCTGGCAAAACAGTGAGCAGCCTATCAGTCTGTAACATTATAAATATAAAGTTATGAGTCCAAGTCCTCCTGTTTTATAGATGATGATTGATTGAAGACTGTACAGTTACATCTGTAATCATACTGTCATAAAATGTATGACTGTACAGATTATCTATGAATTGAGACCTCGATATAGGTGAAAATGATCATGATCCCAATATTGATAGAACAACTGTGATAATCATGTTGGCCAAAATCATGCAATGAAATACAAAGTACAGTTAGCTTTTAATAGTCATTTGTATATAAAGATTTGTTCATAGCAATTGTGCAGGATTGTTATAGTTGTGGTTGAGGAGCCCGATGTGATTTCCTTAATGGGGCCCAGAACTCCTGGTAGCACCCCTGGTTGCCGCAGCAGTCATACTGATGTCTCTTATTACTACATTTTTTTTCCAGTTGCCAAGTCTGTCTTGCATTTTGATATAAGGCCTAACTAAAGATTAGACTTTTCACTTTCTTTCATAATTGGAATCTGGTGTTTAGGACAGCCCATTTATACTGTATGAAGAGACTTTTAATAAAGGCTTTTTCTCTCCTTTTTCCTTTAGAAAACTGTCAGAACAGTAGTGTGTTAGGGATTTAATTTGGAGTCAGGATACTTAGTTAATATTCAAAATGTCAGCTGCTACACCCTAGGTCTACCAAGGTCTTTGTGCTTTTTTATTCTGCACCTACATTAATGAGAATTATGCTAATTTTTTCACATTTACACTACAGGCCAAAAGTTTGGAAGCAAGGCCATTACAGGCCGAACAGTTGGGAATAACTTCAAGTTTTTGTTCACATTGCTTTTTAAAAAAAGTCCGGCATGAGTTTTATGTATTTTGGGATGTAGTTACTCCATGATCAGATGTTGCTTTCATGGGAATGCACCATTTTGCTCCATTTACCTTTAGATATACATTAATGTTAACAGACCATTGCTAAATATATTTCAGCAAAAGATAATGAGGGCTTAGTTTTAGGGTTAAAAACATTTGCAAGAGTCACAACTTCAGTGCAAAAGCAAAAAAACAAATCACAGTTGGATTATTCACTTCAACTTTTTGGCTTTTGAGAGTCTGCATACAAAAATCCTAATAAATCTCAACTGCGTTCAAACTACCGCAAAAATGGCTAGAAAGAAGCAACTGAGTAAAGAAACAAAAGTACAGATTTGTACATTGAGGAAAAAAGGATACACAGAAAGAGAAATTGCAAAACGCCTAAAGGTGTTTAACAAAGGAGTCCACTACACTCTGAAGAGACTAGAGGAACTTGGAAGTTATGATGATAGAAAAAGACCTGGACGAAAGAGAGTTACTACAAAAGCAGAGGATAAACATAGCATTGTCACCAGTAAGAGAGATCGGTGAAAGACAGCACCAAAAATAAGGGAGGAATTTAACATGACAAGGTCAAAACCCATATCTCTGACAACCGTGAAATGACGTTTGAGAAAGGCTGGTCTGAAGGGTTGTGTATCTGCAAAAAAGCACTACTTTGTCCACAGAACTTGAAAAAGACATATGAGTGGGCAAAAGCTCACAAAAATTGGACTTATGATGACTAGAAACAAGTTTGCATTGTTTGGTTCAAAATGCAGAGTCTATGTCCGCAGACAAACTGGTGAACGTCTAAAAGCACCATGTGTTACCATAGACTGTATATACTATGGACAACTTGGTTCTGCCTACCGCCTGTATACGGATTTGAAGCCAAAAAGCTCTCGGTATTTCCGGGATTTTTCTTAATTTCCTGAAACCAGCACTGCACAGTAGCGTTGTGCGCATTTGGCCGCACAGTCGCAGAGAGTCACTGTGATGATGCTCGGCTCAAACAGCGTATCCCCCCGGGTGAGCTACTCAATCCCTGAATGCCCATAGGCTGTATCAGGTGTCAATCATAGCAAACATGAACCCCCTAATAACTTTTAAAAACCGAGCTTCACAGAAAAAAGAAGACTTGAGCACAAACCAGTCTTACAATAACTACATGTCAACATCGCAAGCAGGGGGGAGAAAAATTTATGTTCTGTGTAATAAATTTCTAAAGTTGGTCCACAGCCCCATAAGCTTTGCTGGCGGAGGCGGGATTTATGACCTATACTGCAGCCCATCAACAGAGGGTGCTGTTCTCAGAGTGGCTTCACCCCACGAGGAGGCAGATGGCATCCATTCAATATACAGTCTATGTGTGTTACACCCACAATTCAGCATGGAGGTGGTAGTTCCATGGTATGGGGATGTTTTGCAGGTGATAGAGTAGAAGATTTGTTTGGCGTAAAGGGTATCATGAAGAAGGAACAGTACCATTCCATCCTCCAGCACCATGCTGCTCCATCTGAACTAAGACTTGTGGCTCATAAGTTTGTTTTGCAGCAAGGCAATGACCCTAAGCACTCTGCCAAGCTCTGTCAGGGTTACCTAGACAAAAAAAGAAGAGGAAGGTGTTCTTCAAAAGATGGTTTGGCCCCCTCAGTCTCCAGACCTTTCTCCAATAGAGCTTGTGCGGGATGAATTGGATTGATCGGTCAGAAAAACGCGTCCCACAAATCAGCAGTCTCTTATTGATGAACTTAAGAAAGCTTGGAATGCAATTCCTGCTACATACCTTAAAAAAACTTGTGGAATGAATGCCTGGTATATGCCAAGCTGTTGTTAAAGTCAGAGGACTTCACTTTAAAGAGCAAAGTCTAAGCAACAATAACTCAAATACCTAATAATTATAGTCAAAATGTCTAATGATAAGTTACTCTTTACACAATAGTCATGTTTATTGTGTTGAAAATTATATACATGAAACTATGATCTTTTTTTGTACAAATCTGATCTTGCTTCCAAACTTTTGGCCTGTAGTGTACATATTCACATAAAAACACTCTATACTTCTGTAACTGCCTACCTTTTGGATGGTTGTCATAAGTTTATACTGTTACTAGCTGTTTGCCATGTGACAATGAAGATAGTAAGAGGAGTACTTGCTAATGCATGCTTGAATTAATAGCTAAATTTGCATAAGTGCTTTAATTAAAAACATGAAAGTGATCAAGGGCCTTCTGTCAGGTGATAGCACAGTGCAAAATCAGGACGCAGGGACAGTTAAACATGTTAAGTAAATGCTTCGCTTGTAAAGATTACCCCAAGTCTGTGATTCTCCCTATAGAGCTTCTCCTGTTGACTCCAGTGAATCATACTCTCCAAAGGGATTCCTGAGCATCATAACATCACATTGTCAACACCTGCACTGAAATCTGAGAATATATTTTAAACCCTTGCCTCAATCAAAACTCACAATACCCCTTCCCCCTCAGTCACAAAAGAATACCTTTTCACTGTCTTGCATCACTGCTCTGGGAAGTCAACGCAGAAATTATGACAAATGAATTATCTCGAAAAAATGTTGCCAACCAAACTGAGATTAAATCCCTTTCCAAGAGCGTTTCTTTGTTACACATGCAGTATCAGTGTCACCTTCATTTCTCACACAGCTGGAAAACATCCATGACAAATAGAAAATACTAATAAATAATCTAAGAGCCTTGTGTGCTCACCAGGAAGATATTACAAACAAAGAAAATTAATAATTGATGCTGTGCTACCTAGAGATGGTTTTCCTTGTGCACCAATTTGGGTATATCTCATCCTGAATGTTAATTGGAAATCTACACGCACAGATACGAAGGGAAAAACAATGTCTTCACTTTGGCCCACCCTCAGGATTTCAAACCAAGTTTGCTTAAAGTCAAACTGTGCTCCCCTTTGATTAATTAGAGGTAACTGAACCCAATCAGCAGAAGAGCTTAAGGCTTCCCTTCTGGTTTTTAGGGTCCCTGGGAAATGAGTGAAAACTAAAACCATACAAACACTGAAAGAAAAAAAAAGAGCCAGCACACTTTCAGGTTTTGTCAACTATCAGCACTCTGCAGTCCTGCAGTTGCTAAGTAGCCTTATGCAGGGTAAGCTTTTTGAAAGAAGACGATAACTCTGACACTAATGCTCTATTTACACAAGACTGACAGAATTTGGGGCCTCAGAGATTTGCAACCACACAGTTCATAGATTATGGACAATTTAAATAATCCTACATCTAATTGACAAGTAACCCCCAAATCATAACAAGAGGAGTGGTTTTCTCCTCAGTCTCATAACTTTGCTTTATACAGTATATCCCACAAAGTACATGCAGCAGCAGTGTATTTTGTTTTTGACAACTTTCAGGGCTGAATTTAATTTATTTACATTACAATTTAGCTTCTATTTTAATCATTCAAATCGTCAATTATATCTATGTCATTAAAAACCCTTCCCTTACCTCCCACCAGTGCAATGCTGCTGTGGTGTCCACTCTGACCAACTGAGATATACAAAGAGCATTTAATATAGATGGCAGTAGTGATATGGAGGGCTGACCTTAAAGGGATATTCCGGCGTAAATTTAAGTTATGGTCAAACACCGTGACATCGAGTTAGACACCCCCTTGAGAGACGAAAGTTGCCGACTGCTTGCTTCTCTAGTTATACCAACTTCAGCAACGACCTCATGATAGCAATGCACAGCAGTCTACGTCTCCATGTGCAAACCTCAACTAAAAAGCCACTCTATAGTAATAAATAATGCTCAGAACAGCACCTAACTTCATCAGCAGTACATATAGGGTCCCAGCCATAGTAGTAGCCATCAAATGTCTTTTTAGCTTTGCCTGGTGTCTTTAGCAAAGAGACAAAACACAACTCACCTACTCCCCTCTAGCAGCCGCTTGTTTGTGGGGGAGCCCTGACGAGTGCACTGAGTGCAGCGGATCATTTTCTAGAAGTAATAATCGTCATAATGATTATTTTGCACTGCAGACACAGACTGCACTAGTTCTTCTGCCTTACTGTCTCGGTCTGATTGCATTTCCACGAAGTAATAATCATAAATGTTCTTCCTTGAGCTGCGAAACTCTGCTGCACTTCAGGACTCCCCTACAAACAAGGAGCTGCTGGAGGAGAGTGGGTGAGTGGTGTTTGGTCTGTGTATTTTCTATTATGCGATCGTTGCTGAAGTTGGTATAACTAAAAAAGCAAGCGGTCGGCAGCATTCATCTCTCTAGGGGGTGTCTAACTTGGTGTTATAGTGTGTTTGACCATAACTTAAATTTACGCAGGAGTATCCCTTTAACTGCATGTGAAGACACAAAACATTCTTACTGTGCCCACTATAGCTGTACTTGTTTTTTTCAGACTTCAAATAAAAATGTGACAAGCATACATGTTTGTCTCTACTTATCGGGCTGTGCTGCACTTTAATGACAGTCCCTGACTGTGCCTATGATGACAGATGATGATTAATAACATAAAACTAGAGTTGACTACTGTCTATGATTGTCCACCTCAGGCCCTGAGCTCCTTCTTCTCCTGGATTCCTCTGGACTGTTACTGCAGACATGAACATCAGCCTCACTGACATTAATAACATAAACTAGAGCTGACTACGGTTAGGCCTGCTGACTGTAATCACATTTAATTAATTTAACATTGTCCATAATTACTCATATCCTAACCCTGTAAACTGAATTCATTTTGTTTCACCATTACATGAGCTGTTGTTGTTGCTGTTGTTACTGCTGCCCCCTGTCTCTCTCTCACCCTCGTTCTCTACTCTCTCTCCCTCCCCCTCTCTCTCCTTACTCATTCTCTCTCGCCTTCCCTTATCTTGTTCTCTCGCTCTCCCCCTGCCCTCTCCCCTCTCCTCTCTCTCCTCTCGCTCCCTCCATCTCTCTTCATTCCTCCCCAACCCAGCAGCGGCATGGTGGCTGTCTGGCATGAGTCGGGTCCTGCCCAAGGTTTCTCCCTGTTAAAAGGAAGTTTTTCCTTGCCACTGCTACTCATGTTAGTTGAGATGGGCCAAAACCCATCTTAGGTTGGTTCTTGATCATCAAACTATGAGTGTGGTCTAGACCTGCTCTTGTTCTTTGAAAAGCATCTTGAGATGATGACTGTTGTGCATTGGCGCTATATAAATAAAATTTGATTGATTGGTTGATGATTGATTGATTGATTGATTGATTGATTGAGATGAGCAGAACTGACTGAGTTCACTGTGCTCTTAGACACATCATCACCTTTCAGATTTAAAATTGATCAAAAATATGAACTTTTTCACTGAACAAGCTCTCAAACATTGCAAGACTTATCCTGGAGTTTTAGTTATATAGCTGAAGTAAATACAAGAAATATACATTCTTAAAGGGCAGTGAAAAACAGATGGGTTTGCTATTAAAAATCAGCCCATATGGCTAGTCTAGCATGTCATAAAAATGTCTATTACTGTGCACTGTTGATGCAATTTTAAATAACACTGTATGATTGAAGTAAAAATTGGTGCAAGATAGAAATGACTAAAACTATTTATCAATCGTCAAAGCAGTTCCAAGATATTTTTTCTTAAAGGAACTTGTCAACAATTATAATATTTAAGATCAGTATGAAAGCTGTCTTGAGTCAGACTATGACTCACTGTTTCTCTCATGCAGGTGGTAGTAGTTAACATCTACTGTATAATTGTATAGCACAGGAAAGCGCACATGAGACCCCTGAGGGTCATGAACAGCTGGCTGCTCTTTCATGTGCAAAGGACAACACTGATGATTTAAAGGTGCTGCACTGACAGGCATGCAGGTGTTGCTGTAGTCAAAGGAAGAGAGTCCAAAGGGGATTTTCTGTATTTCAGTATATTTCTCTATCGCCAACGGCAATTTGAGGCTGCAGCTAAAAAAAACACACTGTTATATAACCAGAGAGATGGGCAGTGGACTTGGCAACTTGGAGTCATAATTAAAGCTCTGCTAAACCTTCATTAACTCCTATTAATTTTATAACAGGAGGTAATTAATCTGGAGTTCAACTTTGAAAACAAATTGTCAGGTTGAAAGACATCTAAGATGATTTTAAGTGATTTTATGATCCACAAAGATTTCTGGGATGAAGTGTGAGAGCTTTTTTTTTTTTTTCCAATCGTTTTTAAGGCTGGAACTTTTGTAAAAGGTTTCCTCACACAAACACAAAGATTAATCAATCATTTACTCTTGAGAACCTGTTATTTCTACATTTAAATCCTGACTTTTAAGAATGATATCCTCAGTTACATGATATCAATACAAGAGCTTTCCCTCATACAGAGAATGCATATTTTCACCGCGACTGTCCTTAGGCGCACTGCCAATCAATAAATAGGATTCTCTATTGGCAGCCCGTGCACACAGATGATGAAAACTACCGGAGCTGACAGCAGCACTGGGTAGCTACTTGATGGCTTAGCATAAACTATAATTTAGTATTACCTTTGAGGTTGACAGAGGGGTTTACTTTAAAAGGAAAATACCCAGGAAAGATGCATAGCCCTTGGCTGTTCTACTGAGTTCATATTTCAACCCTGCAGTAAGTGTGAAACAATGAATTAACAAATTAATAAATAAATGAATAATGTAACAGATGACATAAATTAATAGCAGACAACACCATAGAGCAGTACTTCTTCTTGCTGTTTGGCACAGTTTGCAATGAGCACCCTGGAGTTGTTTTTGTTTACTGGATAGTGAGAGACTTCAGTATAGCTAGCGGTGGTTATTTACTGCCTTTTTTTATGCTGAGCTTCAGACATCTCAGAACTGGAAAGTTTGCCACCTCCTGTTAGAAAAGTAACAATTAAACACCACCCACAGTCAGAGTTTTTACTTGTTAAATTGGGCAAAATACCCAAAAAACACCCCTTCACCAGTGGTGGCTCCAGACAAGGAACATGTTGTCTATGTGGCAACTGAGGAGTGTGCCAGTTCAGGCTCATGCAGTCATGGTATTCACACAGACTGGGTGTACTTCTGTACATTTCCATTAATACACATGAATAAAATATACATATTCATGACTCTTTACTTAACAGGCTGTTTGCCATACCTTTGCAGGAGTGGTTTCACGAGATAGGCTTTTAGACAAGGATCCAATTTACATTAAAACTGGTCCTTCATTTGCATTCAGGCGCACAAACAGTTGTGTGCAACACCACAGTTATACAAGCGCCTTTTCTTTTCACACTGCCAGTTAAAGGCACGGTATTTACGCCCCTGTAATATCTCACCCTAAATATGGATGTCTCGGAGGCGGATGGTGGGACTAAGTGGTCTCACTGCTGTGCTGGCATTAGAGGTAGTAACAGGGGTGTAACAAAGGCGAGACAGGATCACTGTGAGTCAGTGGAGCAGGCAGGGCATAAGAGTGCTGTGTGTGTGCATGTCCAAGTGTGTGGATGTATGTCTATTCACCTCATGCATCAGCAATGCCATAATGCAGAGTGATATGCTCAAAGGGACACTATTGTAGGATCATAAGAAAGCACACAGGCACAGTAAAGCCATGTTATGGGGCTACATTGGACTAAAGGCTTATGAGAGAGGGAAAAAAAGAGGAAGACCAAGACACGGGGAGATTGTATTCAGAGATTGCATGTTTTGATTTGACTTGATTCATCAAATTATGCATTGAAAGCCTACATGAATAAGGACTCATCTTAATGTATGTTTTTTTTCCCATATCAGAGGATGCTTTTGAGTGTTTTACAGGCTATACAGTCCTCAGCTTTTCATTTTATTGGATATTTTGGCTGAGATCAGCAAGCAGTTTGCCAGGGAAATAGACAAGCTTTCAACCTGAAGGTTTTTGGCGCAAGAAATAAATGTCAGATATGCTGCTCACTGCGCTAATCTGTGAACATGCATGCTAAAATCAAAGTCAAGCTGTTTCTCTGTTTTCACACAGCCAGTTGTAAAGCCATGCTAAGATGTAGGTTTCTGATTTTACACAACAATGGCAAGATCAGCATATACTACAATGCCATCAGTGTTTCTATGCTTGTACTTAGTTTACCCTGTTGTTTATTGAAGGTGTAAATGTTGCAAATGTTACCATGTGTCTGGTTTAAGTAATCTGACAGCTGGACACCAAAGGAGTGCTCACAAGTTAAAGGGCATAAATTTAGGTTTTCTCTATTTAATTTAAATTTCAGTCAAACACACCGTAACACCGAGTTAGACACCACCTCGAGAGATGAATGTTGCCGACTGTTTGCTTCTCTAGTTATATCAACTTCAGCAACGACCACACAATAACAATACACAGCGGTCTACGTCTCCACATGCATAAACTTCAACCAAAAAGCCACTCTATAGCCACATATAATGCTCAGAACAGCACCTAACAGCACCAACAGTACATATAGGGTCCCAGCCATAGTACTAGCCATCAAACATCTTTTTAGCTTTACCTGGTTTCTTTAGCATAGAGACCAAACACAACTCATCCACTCTCCTTCAGCAGCTGCTTATTTGTGGGGGAACCCTGATGAGTCAATCACTGAGTGCAGCAGAATTTTGCAGCTTAAGGAAGAACATTTATGATTATTATTTAATGGAAATGCAATCAGACCAAGACACTAAAGCAGAACAATTACTGCGTCTGCAGTGCAAAATGATTATTATGATGATTATTACCTAATTTAAATGATCCGCTGCACTCAGTGATCGACTCGTCAGGGCTCCCCTACAAACAAGTTACCGCTGGAGGAGAGTGGGGAGGAGAACCTTTCACTCAAAATTACCTGTTTATCTGATTTCCTCACATCATTAAGATTCTGTAAATATTCAATCTAGAGTCAGGCCTACATACGAATATTATAATATTCAGTTTTGTGAGCCAAATTTATTTTATATGCCAACATCTATGAAAGAAAGAGCCAGGCCATGGTGCGCAATGCATCCTCTACGCACAGGTGGTTCAGATTTTAATGCCATTATTTGAATTTATGTTGTGATCTGTGCGCACAACCCACCTTTGTCACGTGAGGTTTAAATATATGCAACTTGATGTGAGTGTCTTTATTTGTGGAAAAGGGTGTTTGTCTTTCCAGTGTGGCATTGCTGTCTTCAGACATCTCTTGATCTCTTTGACTACTTCACGAAAATTGTAATATGCTTCACCGGTGGCGGATTTAAAGGCGAGGAGAGGAGCTTATGTTAATGGTCAATACAGGTCTCAAGGCTTCACGCTGGTGTAGAAAATATGCTGTTTGAAGAACAGATGGTGCCCCTGCTTGGTCTTGTTCTGAAGTTGGTGATCCAGGTGAGCTTTAGCCTCTATAGTTGTCACAATGTTGGCTCTCTGACCTGCTCTGTCCAAGTGTAACTAAATCCACAGAGTGACACATTCAGTGGTGTGTTAACATCTTTGTATATGTACTTTGACACTTAAAAAAGCAAACTAAAATGTACAATAGCTTGGGATTAGAAATATTTTTGGAGTTTCTTTTATTTCTTCTACGGTTTTGGTTAAAATCAAAACAGAGACAAAAACAAATGCCTCTCTCTTACCATGCACAAGTTGTACATTTGCAGTTTTTCTGACTCCATATTGAAAAGGATGTACTTAGGACGGACTTGTCCTGGATTAAAATATTTTGGCACATATTTCTTATCACTGCTTCCCTTTGGAGCTTACAGATGCCTTGAAGAGCTGGATTCAGTCTGACATATTGCACACGCTTTACACAATTGTTGACTCATGGATTGTGTTTGCAACCAGAATCAAGAGACACATCTGTTCCTTTTTCAACAAAACGTGTCAATACACATTTACCGTGAGTGACAAGTGTGCCGCACATAAATACACAAATTATTCTAAATACTTTTTTTTCCCTCTCTCTGGTGTGTTCACTGAACCAAACCTGCGAAGACAGAAATTCTAGTCTAGAGTGCAATTAAGGATTTGAAAATATCCCTCAAGACCAATGTGACAACAAATGCTATCAGTTACTGACAAAGGACGTCTTGTTTTCTCTGGTTACAATCATCTAGGCTCCTTGACTCTTGGGTGTGCGTGATCCCTGTCTAACTCTTAAAAATAAAATGAAACTCTCAAAAATTGTACTCCTCTAAGCTTAATTTGATACGTTATCATATTAACATTTCTCCCACTAGCTTTACAAAGCAGCCTTTTATCCCTGTGTCAAAAGATAGTTGGTTGCCACAGCAACATGCTTTCAACCTACTATCCCCCCGAGTGTTAGGAAAAAAAGCCCAACCACGCCGGGACATCTGAACAGCACCCTGCAACAACCTCAATGACCTGTCTGTAATTCTTTATTCTGAATAAGTTAAGCTAATGAGGACCAAGCCACGCAGTTGAATTAAGCCTGACCACTGGTGTGAGACTATTCAATTACACCTTTCAGTTTTATTTATGACACCTGTGATGTAAAATGTAGATGCTCATCTCTTATATTCAAAGTGTCCCCTAGAGGAAATACTTTTTGATTTAGTGCCCCCATTTTATATTCATAACCACAATGTTTTTAGGTGTGGCAATCCTGCCACTCAGGACTGCTGCCAACTTGTACCCGCGATGTATTCTCATGCTATTGCACTTTCTCTTTGCCTTTGTTTGAACAACTTGACAAGATTTTTAATCCATCTTAGGTCTAGCCGTCACAAGGAGGGCCTTCCCCCATTATTTTTAAGTGCTTCACATTTGGTAGAGCTCAACTGTTTGACAATCTGGTGCAGGCCTTACAGGTAAACAGAAAGTGGCCGCCCCCCCCATCAAACCCACCCTACATCCTTTCTCTGTCTCACTCTTCCTCTCTCTCCCTGCTGCAGTCGGCTCAAGACAGATGGAGCTGTGCATGACAAAACAGCCTAATTAAGAGAGTGGTGCATCTCTGAATTCCCACACGTGGAAACCCTCTTCAAAACCGTGACAGAACATGTTGGCAGCCAGGAAAGGAGAAAAACATTTTTTTCAATTTGTCTTTGTCCTCAAAGTGCAAGGTTTCTACTACTACCTGGAAGCCTAAAAAAGGAGTGTGTTACAAATAGGCCATTAAAACCTATGGTTCCTATGGCGCATCAGCTGTAGTCAGTGCTGAATGACAACGTGAACGTAAATGGAAAATAATAAGCTGCATGGCTGAATCCATTTACCCACAGAGGGGGATTTAAACATGGATAAAAAAGTCACAAATTGGCAGATATGCACACCAAGAGAGGCTTTACTACTTGACAATGAGTCCATTAATGAAGACATAGAGCTTATTTGCAGCAAGCTTGCAAAACGGGTGGCTTGTCACCAAGTTCATGGATTAAACAGCTACTCCCCTTAACTAGATAAAAGGTAAACCTTCATCTTTGCCATGAAATTCAGATGTAAGTCTACAATTAAGCCTAATAATCCAGCCTGTTTTGATAATCCATGCATTTAGTTGTCGTAAAACCAATATCAGTGAGCGTTATATCCATATTAGTGCCTAATCCCTAGTACAGATTATCTATTACAGCAATTGCAACAACTCTTAGCCAAAGTTTTTGATTGGAGGACATCACCATTAAAAGAAAAGTTCATTAAGAGTACTTTGGATGACCATAACGACTTTGCACAATTCCTCTACACGGCGGGTACACAGGTGGTGTAAATTGGGAATTGAAGCTAGTGTGTCTAGCACCCCTTCCCCTCAGCCTAATCTTACACCTCCATTTCTACCATTGTGGGCTTTGTTGCTCATTGGTGGTCTCTCCAAGATTTAGTACAATTACCAGTTCCTTCCAAGTATTCTCATTTGTTAGAAATAGCTTATCCCTAAATGCTTTGTGGAGCTGTTTTAAAAAACAATGCTATTTTTCATCACCTAAATCAACATTCAGTTTGATATCTGTACAAAAAGCTAGCAGCACAAAAGCTTGAAATACATCTGTGTTTTTTCTCTCCAGTAGTGTTTACACAGACAAATATTTAACCATCTGGAGAGGACTTTATACTGAGTAACTTAATAATGTCTTCAGAGTTGTTATTTAAAGGTCTGCTGCCACCACTTGGATGGAAAAACAAATTCTGCCGTTCCTTTTGTGCAGTACTTGTATTTTTCCTCACATCCCTTATGTAAAAGAGGTTGTAAAAGCTGTCTACTGACTACTGCCTCAGAGTTAAAAACATGTACTGTGCATTTTGCCCTGTGCATTCAGACAACAACCCTATAGTAAAGGGGGTAAAGAGCAGAGGAAGCCTGTAATATTACAGAGTATTTCTAAAGAGGCTCAGCATTTAGAAAGCACTGCTCAGCAGCTGTTTTGTTTGGCAGATGGAGATTTGACCACTGCTACAGTCAATTAGAATACATTACATAATCAAGCATAAAAAATGTCTTTACACTGATTATAACTGTTGGATTTTAATTTAACAGATTTGTTTGGGGCAGGGTCTAATGCTACAAATGTATCCTAACAATTAAAGTCGTTTGACGCTGTTTCACAAAACTGCAGCAGATTCTAGAAAAGCAGTTATTATTGGCATTAAAAAGCACGGTAGTAAGAGTTTCAGTGACTGCGTGTGAGAAAACTGGAGGACTCTGTTGAAACATGGCGAAAGTTGTTGGTTGTTTCAGTGAAGTTGTTGCTAACAGAATCAATTTTAAAGGGTTATGTGAAATTATGGGGTTTGTTTCATTTCCGTCCTCGCGTGCAGCTTTAAAGGCCAGTGTGAGACACAAATAGGGGAGTGTAATGTTTTAGGCAGCGGTACCTGCTGGGGGGCCAGAGCAAGCTGCACCATGCTGATTTCTTCCCACATGCTATAATTAACCAAAACAGAAGCTTTTTTTAGTCAACGTGTATAAATGAGCCAAGCTGCTAGGGCACTCCTTTTCCTGTGATAAAAACTGATTAAGAAGTGGGCATTTGCAACAAAACATCATCAATAAATACACAGTTAAAATGAAGGCCTGGCTTATGCTTGAATCGTGCTGATGGAGAAGACATCATGTTGGATATTAGGACAATTTTTTAAGTGGAGGTGTCTCTGTTTTTCTTGTCTCCTTGTTCAAGAAATCATCAATTAGCAAAACACTTTTAGGATTGCCTTTTGTTTTTTGTAATTTGTCTCTCTGTTCATTTCTCTGTCTGCACAAATGAACGATACAGCACCTCAAATAACTCGTGTTTTTCAATGGTATAATTTATTGCATCTGGCATAAACCATTAAGGTTTGTCCAAAAAGTAGTCAAAAATAGGAATTACAAGTCAAAGTGCAACTTGTAGATATGAGATCCTGGTATATTGTAAATCAATATGTGACAACAACTCCTGGGGTCATTTTTACAAGTTTTATTTTACTCCTGCCTTAAAAACAGACAAGAAGATACGGTGTAACATGAGGGAACTAACATTTAACATCCATAAATACGGATAGAAATGCCAGTATTGTCAAAACAGAGGAGGCAGGCCAAGTGGAATGCAGCTTCAGCAGTCACTGAGGCAAACACCTGGGCATGGGAGGAGGCCATGGAGAAGGACTTCCGGACGGCTTTGAAGAGGTTCTGGACCACCATCCGGTGTCTCAGGAGGGGGAAGTAGTGCACTGTCAACACTGTGTATGGTGGAGATGGTGTGCTGCTGACCTCGTCTCGGGACGTTGTTGATTGGTGGAAAGAATACTTCAGAGACCTGCCCAATCCAACCCACGCCATTCAGGGTAGAAGCAGGGCTGGGTGGTACTCTTCTATCTCTGGGGCTGAGGTTGCTGAGGTGGTTTATAGGCTCCTCGGTGGCAAGGCTACAGGGGAAGATGAGATCCACCCTGAGTTCCTCAAGGCCCTGGGTGTTGTGGGGCTGTCGTGGCTGACACGACTCTGCAACCTTGCGTGGACATCAGGGGCAGTGCCTCTGGATTGGCAAGCCGGGGTGGTGGTCCCCCTTTTTAAGAAGGGGGATCAAAGGATGTGTTCCAACTATGGGGGGATCACACTCCTCAGCCTCCACAGAAAGGTCTATTCAGGGGTCCGGAGAGGAGGGTCCACCGAATAGTCGAACCTCAGATTCAGGAGGAGCAATGCGGTTTTTGCCCCAGTCACGGAACTGTGGACCAGTTCTACACTTTCAGGTGGATCCTCGAGAGTTTGCCCAACTAGTTCACATGTGTTTTGTGGAAGTATGGGTACCAGACACTCTGACAAGGGCTGTTTGTTCTCTGTACAACCGGTGCCAGAGCTTTGTCTGCATAGCGGGTAGTAAGTTGGACTAATTTCCAGTGAGGGTTGGACTCCGCCAGGGCTGCCCTTTGTCACTGTTTCTGTTCATAACTTCTATGGACAGAATTTCTAGGCGCAGCCAGGGTGTTGAGAGGGTCAGGTTTGGTGGCCTCAGGATTGAGTCACTGCTTTTGCAGATGATGCGGTTCTGTCGGCTTCATCGGGCCGTGACCTCCAGCTCTCACTAGATCGGTTCGCAGCTGAGTGTGAAGCGGCTGGGATGAGAATCAGCACCTCCAAATCTGAGTCCATGGCTCTCTGCTGGAAAAAGGTGGAGTGCCTTCTCTGGTTCAGAGATGAGATCCTGCCCCAAGTGGAGGAGTTCAAGTATCTTGGGGTCTTGTTCACAAGTGAGGAAAGAATAGAGTGAGAGATCGTCAGGCAGATCGGTGCGGCGTCAGCAGTGATTCGGATGCTGCACAGATCTGTGGTGAAGAGGGAGCTGAGCCGAAAGGCAAAGCTCTCGATATAATGGTCGATCTATGTTCCTACCCTCACCTATGGTCATGAGCTGTGGGTAGTGACCGAAAGAAGAAGATTGTGAGTACAAGCGGCTGAAATGAGTTTCCTCTGTAGGATGGCTGGGCTCTCCCTTAAAGACAGGGTGCGAAGCTTAGTCATTCGGGAGTCATCCAGGGACCACCTGGATCCAATTCTTCAAACAGGAAGTACTGGGCTTGAAAGAGACATTTTGCATTGGTGAGAGACTGACCTCTGAAGACCTGTAAGAAGCCACTACAGCCTACAACACACAACGGCCAGCTCACAGCATAGAAGTACAAAAGATAGAATTGTTTTGAATGGACTTGTCCTGTCCATCTTACCCCAGTGTCAGTGAGTCTGTGCTTTGTCAGTATGCCACTCTGTGAGCTGTATCAACAAGTCTTACAAAAAAGTCAGTCTTGCAAACAAAGAGAATTGTCCTCTCAAGAGGGCCATCCATATTCATGCCAATACTAAATTAATCTCAGAGAAAAAATTACGTTTTCTCAGCTTCAGGAATCTTTCTTGTCAGACAACCATGTAGGTTGACTGCTTGTGCTTCTGGATGCTTTCTGTAAGCGTTATTTTTGACAGTGTGATCTACCTGCACTTGATATCAAAATCTAAGCTATTCAGTGTCATGAGTCACAGCAGATGGTGTATTTACCACAGCACTGTAAAAGCGTTTATCTTTTTATACAAGTGGGGGATTTTACAAGATAAGTGAAAATGCAAAAATGTAATCCTTTTAATCAAGATCTTGATGAGAGAGAGGTATTACGTTTGTACATTGAAGTTAAATATGCCAGCGGTATAATGAGCTATAGAAAGCCTTTCTGCTCATTGTTTCTCTAAAACTCTCACAAAAGGTCTGTGGCAAACACATACAGTAGTACACATCACATGTGGAACAGCACAGTATTCTCCATGTGATCCTATATCTCAGAAAAATATGTTGAAGCAAATGTTTTGCAGGCAGAGGCGTAAACATCCCACTCAACTACGGAGGCTAAAGTGTACCAGATGTCTAAATATTCAAACCAACAAATGCTGTGAGATTTCTGCTATGGATAGATACTGTACGTATGAGCAGTTTCCATGGAGATGTGTCAACATTTGCTGAAAAACCTGACAGAGGAGAGGCAAACCTGAGCCTCCCACACCTGGTTCTTAGCTGTTATTTTCCATATTGTATCATCAGCGGTGCTATGCTTTGGTATGTTGCCTGAAATGGCTGAAAGGTCAGGATTAGTACTTGATTAAAGGGGCAGACTTAATGCTAAAGGGATTATACCATTTCTGGTCATCCCACATGGCTGAGTCAATATGTAATAAAGTCATGGATCCAAAAGGAGACATTGTAAGTGCACCTGACCTCATATCATTATGTCTGCATGACTTATTTCATACCTATATACTACAGTATCTATCTTTACATCCTACACATGACATAATGTATCTGTACATGCATTCAGAGAAACACTTAGACCCTGAAGAAATGTAGCAGCTCTTGGACTTTATCTTCTGTATTAAATCAATGTAGTGTAGGAGGTTTAACAGGCTGCTGCACAGTGAGCAGTCATGGACTTCGAATTTCCTTTTTGGCATTTTCTTCCACTGAAGGGTGTAGAGAAGAGACTGAGGCTGTGTCCAGGGTGTGTGGCATTGCTGCAACATCAGCTAATGTCTGCTGCTGAGGAGAGAGCAGCAGTGGGAGGAAGTGGGCGGATATATCAAAAGGTGAAATGCAGCCTCTGCTACAAAGCTATCCAATTGAATATGATCTTGTCTCTGTTCGGGAGTCTAACAATCTATCTACTTACATAATGTTCACTTTTGTCCATGTGTACGGAAGCAAAAAGTACTGATTAAAGAATTACTGTCTTCCCTCGTGTAGCAGAAAAAGTATTTGTGCAGGCTAGTGAATTTTGTTCCCACACCAGTGACGACAGCAGGCGACAGACTGTCTCTACTGTCTGCTATTTACAAAAGATCAGATGGAGTTTGAATGTCCAAATATCACCAACCTATCTGCTTGGGTTGCTGTGGTAAATCGGTCAATGTCAGTAACTTAATGTGGTATATTCAACCCCAAGACCTGATATCTAATTTGAGTGACTGAAGATACCAAAATGACATGCATCAGCAAAAATTTGAACGTAATTGTAACTTTTAGCCGTGGCTTGGATCTGATTTCTTGTGGTGTTGTGCTGTCCAGAAAATCATTGTGGATGAGAAAAGAAGACCAATAATAATAATTAAAAAAAAAAAAAAAAAACATTTCAGAGGACTTTGCCAAGGCAGCACAGTTATAAAAGAGAACCACTGCTACCATTCTGGTTTCTCTGGAGTAGACTTTTTCAAGAGCATCACATAACTTAGCATCAAAAACTCATAATCCATCCATGCCATATCTATAAAGTCCTGTACTTTTACAGTGCAGAATTCACAACTCACCAACTACATTTTTTCAGTTTTGTCACACTCCTGGTAATCTGGCTAGAATTTTAAGACCAATTAATGCTTTATTGTTATCAAAAAGGGATGCTAATGCTGAATTTATGTGATTTGCTCTTGGCAAGTTGTTCTAGCTGTAGGCAGTACTGCTCAGGTGTACAAGAATAATCAGTTATTTGGTTTTATAGCAGCAGGAAGACCACATCGAATGCTTGAAGTTAAATGTAAACAACTTCATACCTAAAATTAAACTTGTGTGACTAACTATAGTGTTACGCTGTGTTTGTAAAAGTAGCCAAGATATGTTAGTAAGACGCTGCATCTGTTTAGCTTCTTCATTGTAAATCCTGGCAACGCTTTGTCCTCCCCTGAGGTATTTGGTTTGCCTTTTCTCAGACATCGGTGTTTGTGGTAGCACACTTGTAGCTTAATACTCTTTGTGCTTTGGTTCATTATTTAGAGTATGCTCAAATCTCAAGTACTTTGCTTGATTCTGCCTTTCAGAATGAGAGCGGGAGGTTGATAAAAGCTGGCAGTCCTTGTTTTTGTGATACTCAAGTCAGCTCCTGGCTTGTTTTGGCCCTTTGGAGTCATTGTAAGCCTCTAGATGGTTTGAATACAAATTATCTAGCATCACTGTGACTGACTCAAGTTTTTTTTGTTTTGTTTTGTTTTGTAAATCACGACTTATTCTTTTACCAAAAAGGTTCGTTTTAAACATTGGTGTTAGGGCGAGAGCACAATGTATCAAGCTGACTGACGGATGTTTTGGCTTTATATTTAAATTATCTAAAGGATATCATTTTTTAACAGCATGATGATTCATACGCCACAGTTTGGCTGCCTGTTGCTCTGTTCTTCCCTGTGGCATTAGCTAGCTGCGTATTGGTGTGGAGGAGGAAGGCCTCATTTATTCCAAGTTACGCAACCATCTTGGGAAATGTTGGCCAGGCGCTGATTGTAGCATAGCGGCAGAGATTTAACTTCGCAGCCAGCAGCTCACTGGTTTCCCAGAGAGCAGAGCAAGCAGAGAGGCTTTCCCCTCTCCCTTTCTCTCTCTTCCACTCCATCCCTAATCCGCCCTCCCCTTTCAGTGTGTGAAATCTTCGCTGGAAAAAAAAGAGAAAGGTTTTACAGGCTGCATCAGGTGCTGACAGAGGCACATTTAAGTAAAGAGGAAACAGCCTGTTGATCGTGCACAATCGTTGTTGCATAAGAGATGATACAAGAAAGCTCTCATCAATGTTTCATGGACCTACGATGTGAGGTCTTGAAGGGTTAGAGGGAGTATTTGCATTGTTTCCAACCCATTGTTTAAGGGGGAAAAAAGTTAAAACCAATCATCGCAACACAAAGCATTTCATTGTGTATGCCTGCTTCAGCATAATCTGTCATTATCCAAAGGTTTTGTTGATATTTCATTTCTGCCCATAGTTTATCACCCTACACAGTTTGATTTACATTCACACCATGACTGCATGTAATCTGCTCAACTGTTAATGTAATCTTGTGAAACGTTCCCTCCACTGCAGAGCGGAAACAAGCTTTCTTGCTTTTCTCAAAAGCTTTTCAGGAGCTTAATTCGCTCCCCTCTGAAGTCCATCAATCTCTCCAACTCCATGCATCCTTTTTTTATCCATCACTTCAGGTTTTAGCACGCCGCTCATACTGCAAGCTAATCAGATTATATTGTCATCAGAAGCGGATGTGCACACATCGGTAGAAATGTGCATAATTAGCTTCTTTTAAAACCTGTAATGATTTTTGCCACAACTGCGTTTTCTCACAAATGTTCCCTTTTGCATTCAGTATATTTCACTTTAAAGCTGAAAAACTGCAAAGCTAAACAATCTATTGGCCTCTGGAAGTCTGAGTTGTCGTAATGGCAGACTGGTAAATCGTCCTCTCTCACCCTCTCATGTATTCTGAGATGTGAACTGGCTTTATGTCAGATTTACAGGTAAGAACCAGCGCAGAAATGGGTTCAAATCTACTGACTGAGATCAGAGGACAAGTGACAACATAAAAAAAATAAAAATAAAATCATGCTCTTATTGTGGTGAGGATACCGATTATATCTTGAAAGGCTGAGGGGCAGGCCACTTATTCTGGTGACAAAGCTCCAGCACTCTCCAGTACAAATTGAAACTGGTGCAATTGTAGAATCAAAAGTAAGAGCTGCGTGGTTGCACGGAAGTCTGTTGAAATAAACACTTGAAACACTCCGTGGTTCACCTCAGGCGGATGAGCTAGAGGCTAAAGGTGCTCCATAGTTGCATCAGCTCATCGCAGGGAGAGTGGGTGGTATTGTCCAAGATAGAGCCTCCTTCCCTTCGCTGTTGCCTGCAGGGTATCCAGACTCGGCCTGATGACACAACTTGCTTTTTTTACCTGATTGTTGAGCCTCCAGGCATCCCCTGCCTTGATGTCACCTCCCCCGCACACAGAGAACTGTGCACCGGCCACTTTGTATTAGTGGGAGTTGCAGAGCAGTCTGTTGCAAATATTGGATGACATGATCCTCCTGGGGCAGGCAGTCAGTAAGTGTTTGTGTTGTCATGCTGGACTGAGTTGTTATATGAGATAAACTCCCATAACTTAATTGTGTCACATCAGCATTCTAACTATGGATTAGTGGCAGGTGTCATGGCTTCGTGGTCTGTTAGGAAGTCAGCGTCAGACAACATTATTTCACTAAAACTCAATATGAAAGAGCTTGGTACATGTTTTAAGCGGCCTAAACACTGATTACATACATTCTTAGTTGTACATTTTTGCTTTAGAAAGCGGAGATTTAAAAGTACAGAGGATTTGTCAGCTCATCTCACACTCTCATTGACTATCGCCTTAAGGATGAAAAAGCTCCCAGAAGATTAAGCTTTCCAAAAATGTTAGGAATGGTGCCAGTCAAAATGCGCTCAGGTAGAAGGCATCGATCAATATGCCAAGTCCTGAAAAAGCTTAAATAATATCACAAAATGGAGCTCTATATGTACAGGAAGCTTTTAAAAAAGCACAGCATACACATTGTCTACTTATTGTTCCTTTATGCTGTGCTTTTGATTAATCACCTATAGGACTGAAACGATTCCTCAGGTACCTCTGTTAAAAAAAATGAATTTTCTCTGCCTCATGTACTCATTTATAAGCTTAAATCATCACTGTTTCAAACAGATTATTTTCAAGGTCACACAACACGCTTACGTCACCACTGTAGAAGGAGGACTTAGCCCAGTTTTGGAGGAGCTTTTCATCTGCAGAGCTCCAGTAGCTCATTAGCAATTCGCCTCTGAGGCGGAGACAGCGCTGCTCTGCACACTCCTCTTCACGCTAGCTTGCAGCCTAACATTGCCGGTGTAGTAGAAGTGGCAGGCAACATAGGAGCTATTCAGCTATTGGACACTAATGTATCCATTAACAGACACGCTTGTTCCGTGTTCCTTGTTTCTAAAAAAAGGAAAACAATTGATTGTTCATTATTAAGTTAAATGTCTTATTTTCTCTTGTATATTAATAATTGCATTTTAACAAAAATAATAATAATAATAATAATAATGATAATAATAATAATAATAATAAAATGTTTTACCCAATACTCAATTAATTGATGGAATATTTGGTAGAATACTGGATTATTAAACTATTCAATAGCTGCAGCCCTAATCACCTATTCAATTATTTTGGATGTTAACATCTTTTGCTATATTTGGCTTTACCTCAAAGCAAAAACAGACAAACTTGAATTAAATATATGCAGCAAAATTGTTGAGGAAAAGACAAAAATCACTTAATTGGTTGTTAAAATATCTAATAAAGACCAAACTATCTTCCCCTCACCTCGACAACTCCAAGGCCAATAACTGGCTGAGATATCAACTGGAGGGCAAAAGAGGGCTAAAGACCTAACATACTGTTTTGTAGTATGGCATTGTTTGCTGGTATTATTACTGAGAAATGGAGATAAGGTTGTGGGTAGTAAAACTGCTATATAACTACTCAGACTGAGCAAAGTGTAACCAGCACAGGTATGTGGATATTAAACTCCTATCAAATCCTAAGACACATTGTTCATCTGCAGATTGTGTTCAGCTTTGTTTGGTAAACTGTGCTTAATTCAAACTGTTTTTTCTTTCTAGACTACTCTAGACTTGTTTCCATCCAAATGACTAAGAAATGAGTCACTTCAAAACATCCTTGATTTAAGTCAGACACACTGCTGTTTGTAATATGCCACCTCATTTATTTTTGTTGTAAATATAACATTTAAAATGGTCTAATCTGTTCAGCGAGTCTATGATTTGGTGCCTTCTTTAAAAAAAATCTATTCACATCATTTAAGTACTAATTAAAGTACTAATGTGATAATACATTTAAATTTCAGACAATCTTTGAGTTCATAATGTGTCTTTTTCAACTAACACTGACATTAACTGAAACCAGAGTTTACCTGCCAAAATCAATGCTCCAAAGAAGGTCATGTTGAAACTGCAATGTGCAAAACCCTGTTTTTCTTTGTTCTTTCTCTGTTTGCTATGTGCAATCAAACTATTTTTTTTTCCAGTAAGGGGTATTCTTGTAGAAATTATAGTAAACAAACATACACAGTTTGAGATACTAATCATTTCATTTTGAAGTTTAAATTCCAGCACCAATAATCCTGGAGTAGCTTGATACATTTGTGATGAGAAACAGATCTAAATAGTGGTGGATAAATTGACTGCAACAAGACTTGATATAGTGCTGATTTTATTCCTTAAAGAGAAAACATTTAAGCATCTTCTTGTTGTCTTATTTTCTCCCTTCTGTCTGTCCTGTGAAAATGACTTTTTCCAAATTGACTCTACTTGAAATGAATTAGATGAAAACTAAAGAGACCAATCTGGGTTGAAAGATTAGTCTCCAAACAGCTTATTACAGGGGAATCAAAGCACCTCAAGAGAGTGTATGCAATCAGAGTGCTGTGTTGATTGTAGGAAGAAAATGCAGATCAAACTAACAGTGATACAGATGCTGTGTGTCTTCTGAATGTTAACTCTGTACTCCATGATATTCATGTTGCGGTGCAGTAGTAACGGAACATGACTGCTAAGGGCTGCTATAAACAGAGGACTGAAACTAAAAATGAGCATCTGCACAATACAGAGCTAAATGCTTGCATACTGTGGCCTGCTTGACTTATAGCACTGTCCCCTCTTAAAACATAAAGGATCTGTATTGAGCGCATTCCGCCAGCATCGCGTATCACGCAGCAAATAGGTTGCCATTCTAATCAATGCAGCATCACACACAGGACGCGTATCAGCTCCGTCGTAGCTCCATGTCAGAAGCATGTCTTGCGCGGCTCTGCTGAAGATACATGCCAAGTCTATTTTTGCTGCTCTACGCTTCTAACTCATGTCAATCTACACAGGGAAGATCATTCTAGACAGGATGTCAAGCACAAAAGCACGCATGTCATCTGGTAAAATTCAAAATAAAACATCACATGCAAACTCCCAAATGTGTATCAGATTATGTAGAGGAGAAATACTTCCTGGTTATGGGTTTATCAGTAACACGGAACAATCCAATGGTCCATCCCTGATAAATGTGGACCCTAACAGGACTTTAACTGCTAACTCTGTCTGAAGGTAACATCACTGCATAAAGGAACATAGTTTACTTTATTAAACACTAGTAAACAAAACTGTAAAATCGCATTGCTTTTTCACATACAGTAGAAGCTCAACAGTCACTGATTTATATCCAAATAAGCAGGAAATAGACCACAGAAAGGCAAAACAAACTGTGTTGTGAGCATGTTGTTTCCCCTATACTGAGCCCAGCTGACCGGGGCTAAACGCAACTGCCACGCTCCAAATACACATCCTGTGTGTGACAGGCAGCACTGCTCGATGGAGCAGCGACACAACGCTCAACACGGATCCTGTATGTTTTCGGGTTTACACATAAATATGATGCTGTATATCTGTAAGTGGATTAGGGCATTTTTCAGTCTTACTTTTCTTCTACTCTTGTTTGCTAACAAAAATGAAGGGGCATACATGAGGTGTGGGCAGGTTGCTTTTTAAAAACTGTATGTAAGACAGAGAGAACTAATTAAATAACAGTGGTGAGAAGACCATTTAAGAGGCAGTTACATTTAAACTGAACTGCTTTTAAAGACAGTTGGACCAGCATAAGCAATATTGGTCATTGGCTGGCGAGGTTGGTGGTAGACTGGTGTGGAGAGGTTTCAGATATAACTACTGTCCATCAGTATGTCAAGTGGAGATAAAGGAGCAGGTGTTGCAGCTGAATCACAGAATAAATTGTAGCATCAAGTAAAACGACCAGGAAAGACTGCAAAGAGTCCTTTGAAAACCAATTACTCCGCTCAAAAATGTGGAGTATTACCAAAATGATTTTACTCAGGGGTGGTAAAAACATATTATTGTCTTGAGAGGAAATGAAATGGGTCTGAGATAGCCTCAGAAATATTAACACCACCCTCTAACAGGAAAACCAGGGCTTAAAGCAGCACATTCAGTTTCCTATGTGGTTGTTAATAATATGAATTTAACAGTTTGATCCAACCAGATAATGCCAAATGTCTCAACATCAAATACGCATGTGCAAGCCCTAGTTGTTATTTTTGTTTATTACAAAAAACATTGTCAAGTTTTTATTGGCTCCACCTCATTGTGTAATTGAAATTTCATTTGCACAATGTTTTGGGCTGTGCTGCATTTGTGAAAACTGCCTAGAGTATAACGTATATTTTCACAAGCACTGAAACTACACTGAGGATCAAATCACTACATGTTCAGAGGCACATGTTTGGGCTGCAATATGCTAAAAATAACAGATCATTGCTTGGCTGTATGTGTGCTCAGACACTCTCTGGACATGCATTCATTGCCATTGTTAACCTAATTTACCAAATTTTGTTGCCAAAGCAACTGGTTGATGTCATGTGTTTTGTCACACTGGAATTGAGGGGATGTAAGATGAGTCTCAAAGAGGCAACAGATAGAGATCTAAGGGCTAAAACAGAAGACAGAGGACTATAAAAGAGTATTCATTGTACAGTGACTATTACAATGAGGATTTTCTGCACATCTACTACCTACCTTAGCCATGAAGTATTCAAATACCAAGCAAAAATGCACAACCTCTGCTAAAAATGGAGTGAAAAACAATTATGCCTAATCAGACCCTCTTGTGAATTATAGTAGAGTTTGATGTCTTCTAAAGTAGTTCATAAAAAAACAAAGCAAGGCAAGGACATATCTCAGATAAAAACAATAAAGGCACTCAGTTATGTCTAAACAAAGGTGCTGCTACAAACCTGCAGAACAACAAATCCCAATCAACAAATAATGTATTTTAAAGGTCAGTTTTAGGGCTGCACAATTTTGGCCAAAAATAAAATTCCGAATTTTTTCTCTGAAAACTTGATTTTTTGATTTCGATTTTTTACTCAGTGACAATTTCACCAAACTTCACTTTAATAGTAAGTGTTTCTATCATCTCTTAAAATGAAACCACTGAAAAGGATGTAGTTCATATGCCAAGCCACTAAGTGCTGCTGTAACGTTGTCGAGGAAATGCACAAAAGACAGAAGAAGAGTACAAAGCATGCATATAAAGGTTGTTTCAGCCTGGCCGGACATACGCAGGCACCATTAAAAGTGTTATGATGTGTGTCTCTAGCCTTATTTAGCCATGAAATCATCGCCTTCTTTTGCAAACGCCATGTTTGTTAACACTGGTGTGTGTGGGAATTGGAGAGCGCTCCTGCAGGAAGGGGGAGCCTACGGTGGCCTGGAGGCAAGAGAAATGATAGAGAGGAAAATTGATTTGACGATTTTATTTAAAGCTGATTAATCGTGCAGCCCTAGTTAGTGTTAAAAAATGTCTTGTGGACTAGCTCGTCTTTTTTTCAAAGATAGTAAATGATGATCTGGGTATCCTTTGGACAGAGAAACTACAGTTCTTCGTCTTATAAAAAAACTTCAAATTAGTCTTTCAATAAGCAGTTCAGTCATGGCTGACTTTCCTTATATCGAAGCTGGAGCTTAAATGCACCATTCAGTTGAACAACATACAATGCAAAGCAATTTGTAATGGTTGGACTAACACAGCAGCCCATGTGGCAAATCAAGCTGAAGTGTCTGTATCACATAACAAACTGTATGCATCTTTTTTTCAACATGGGGATCCACCCCAAACAACCTTGAAAAATCCCATTACAGTTCCTAGGTTTTCAGCAGTGGTTGCCATGACAACTGTGCATTTTATTTCTGTCTCATTTGAAATGGTGTGTGAGATCAGAGATCCCAAATGTTATGTAAGACGATGTGCACCGTTCCAGACTGGGGTTTCCTGCTGCAGAGAACTTGAAGTAATTAATTGCAGGGGAATGGCAGACACCCAGAGCGCTTCAATATTGTCTCCCTTCTTACCTTAAAGCTCTTATCACTCACTGGCAAGATGTAGGCTGTGATTGGTATGCAGGAAGCTGAGCATGATGACAGATGCTCTTAATCACGCTATTCATGTTGAGATATTTTGTTGGGGAGTCTTGTCTATTTTGAATTGGATATCTTTGTGGATCTCAACAGGCCACAAGAGGAAGAGTCAGTGATTAAAATGTGGACATCAATCACACAGGGAAGAAAAGCAAAACAATGAATCTAAGTCAAAGTCACTACTCTGACAATGGGAACTCAAACAGGGCTTGGTGATAATGGATTATTTGAAGGATTGCAAATCAAACAATATATCATGACAACAACTGAGGATTTGACCAAATAGATGATCACTTGTTTCCGTCGCAGACAATGATTATTGAGGTACTCAAGGATTTTGATTTGTACTACCTAAAACTTTCTTAGACAAAGAAAAGCTTTTTTTAGTCCTAATTTTCAAGAGGGAACAATAGCAGTGAAAATGTAACTTCACTAGTTTAGGAACATTTATGTCTCTCAATTGAACCAGTCAGCTTTATTGGACAAAAAGTTTTATTGAGGTCCCTATTAAACAGGAAAATACATCAAATTTAAGTGCTCAGCTCACTGTCATCCATCTAATTTGGCCTCAAAGCACTAAGTTATGGAGCTGCCTTAACATGTCAGCCCACAGAGCCATACAATCAGAAATACAGCCATAAACGATGAAGGTGTGAATGCCTGAGAGCTGTTGTTTGATGATATCTGGCTGATTAGATGGTTTCATTTTGCTATTTTATAAGGCAGTAAAACTAAAATTAATGTAGTTATTTGCTTCAGAAAAAAAACACCTAGGGGCTCAAAGCATATGTTATAAGACAAATCCCTTTTTGTCTCTAGCCCAGCTCTTCAAAACATTTAATAAATCTCTTAAAAAATTTGGACTTCAACTTAATAATGGTAGACAGAGTACATAGATTTTTGTTGTACTCAAAGACAGCTCTTGTTGAAAACCTTTTTATTAGTCAATTCTGGTTCTTGGTGGTATAACCAGCTGCAGAAAAGATTCAATTGATTCCCCATATCTTTCAGGTGCTTGTTATAAAACTCTTCTGCTGCCTGCAGACACTGTCCTCAGAGCTTTGTTTAAAGGTGTGCAAGACTGTTGTTCCTTTTCCAAAGATTAAAGTACCCCTTGTTTTACTTAGAGGAAATGGATAATTAAGCTCTCACTCTGTAGAAGTGTAGAGTCTCCAGGTTTGGGGTGGCCCTATCAGAAATTTAAAATATCTTTTTTTTTTTTTTTGTTAGAAAGGTTTCGATTATAATATCACAGAGGGGACTGTTTGCACAAAAGTTTTATACATTTTTGCACTAATTCTTCTGACTACCAACGTTTAAATTAATCACATAGTACAGAATAATAAAGAAAAATAAAAGGAGCCAAACAGTATTTAGTGTTCAGTAAAAGTGAAAGGGTTTTTGAGGTTACGCTGAACTTGTTAACTCCCAACTGAGTTTTCTCTCCTCAAAGTTACAGTACTCTTTGTGATCAACACTCAGAGATGTGAACAAGTCATCTCAAAGTAATTAGGCATACAGCTAATAACAGCTGGTTTATCACTGCAGGGCTTGAGAAATGATACTTTTATCACAGAATCCAGAGTTGTTAGCTCAGTTTCAGTTCCCAGCTTATGAAACTGCTCTGGGATAAGTTTATAAACCCCATCCTTCTTCTACAGAAACATGAGAACTTATTTAAAGAGGTAGCCAAATGATTTTGATGAGTCAAGCACAGCTAGCTTGCAGGGTTTCATGCTCTGAGCGTTAAAGTTGATTATCAGTGTCAAGATAAAAGCTGTGTGGTGCCTTGCTTTTGTAATCTGACATGGGCAATATCAAAGCAAAACAGGATACAAAGCAATTTAAAGCATTCATTCAGTCTCTCTCATTAGTTCAACTTGAGCTGTGTTTGTGTGTTTGGATTTTGTGAGCTCATTCCTTTTCCTCTTTGTTATTTAATATCTAAACTAAGGTCTACCTATTGTCTCTTATTTTTCTATAGTACTCCTTTTATTATTCTTTATAGGGCTGATATTCCTCTATACCTAAACAAAAATATTAAAATTAACTGAGTGCAAAGCCTTGCATTCGATAACTTGGGTCGTTGTAGCTTGAAAGAGAGAATCAGCAAACTATTACAAATTATATATGAGAAGTAAACTCTGGTCCACTGAGCCTTAATAAAACTGTTTTATGAGCAGGGCTGAACCACTAATTTTCTGATGTCATTAAGTATAACCGTAAAGCCCCAACCTTAAGAAGAAAGAGGATTTCCACCTGAGTTAAATGACAAACATATCTCTAAAAAATATTTCTGTACTTTATTAAATATTAAAAACAGAACACAGATCATTATCATATTCTGGTTTAATAACAAGGGTTGCCAACCTGAGGTAGCTTTAAGAAATTGTAGAAAACACAGATCACTGTGCTGTAATGTTGTAGTGACTTTGTGCACAATATTTTTCCTCCTTTGTAAGAGTGCTCATCATTACAGGTACATGGGTACAGGGTGTGCTGTGTATGAAAGTTAGATGTCAATGTCTCTTAGATTAAGAGATTTGCCACTGAGTATGTCAGATAGTTGCATATATCCCATGGGGGCTGTTAATCTGCCATGTTCTTTCTTTTAACAGAAAGAAGAACCACAGTAGAAATATCAGCTTATAAGGATTTAGACAGGAAACAGAATTATTCTTCAACATAATTCTGTCTAACTCGACTTTGTCTAATTTCTTCATTTTCTTCTCTCTTTTTTCCTTCTCTGAAACAGACCAGAAGTTTCCACATTGGTCCCCGTCTCGAAAGTTCAATGAAGGCAGACGCGTCCCTCCAGCCAGGAACATGAAGGGCTTATCGGGCAGCCGTTCCCAGCACCAGATCCCTTTACCCTATGGCTCGGACTATGACCCCCACGTCCATGATGTCCATGCTCACCATGGCTCTGAGTCCCGCCACTCGTCCTACCTGCTCAGCCCCACAGAGAGCTGCCCCATGGACTTCCACCACCGCTACTCCCCACGTAGCTCCATCCATTCTGACTGCATGATGATGTCCCCTGTCATGATGCCTCCAGCCGCTGCGTCTGACCACATCTCCAGCAGCACCTTCCCAAGAATGCACTACAGCTCTCAGTATTATGACTCAGCCACACGGGACGACTGCGCTGCCATCACAGCTTCTGCCACCTCCCCAGCTGTTGCTGCTGCTGCAGCTGCCGCCGCTGCCTCCTCCCATCTCTCTGGCACCAAGAGCAATCGCCTTCCTGCTAACCTACTAGACCAGTTTGAGAAACAACTGCCACTTCATCGCGATGGCTTCCACACATTACAGTACCAGCGCACCTCCACCACCACTGAGCAACGCAGCGAGAGTCCTGGCCGCATCAGACACCTTGTTCATTCTGTCCAGAAGCTCTTCACTAAGTCCCACTCCCTGGAGGGATCGTCCAAAATGAACGGCACAAAGGGTGATATTATAGGTGGAGGAGGAGCAGGGGGTTATCATCATCATGGCCACCACTCTGTCAAACATGGTAGCAAGAGGAGCAAGAGCAAAGAACGAAAGCATCGCTCAGGTGGCTGGTGGAGCTCAGACGACAACCTTGATAGTGACAGCACCTACCGCACACCTAGTGTCATGTCCCGGCACCATGGGGAGCATGTCAGCCACTGCTACCCTGATTCCATGCACAGCCACCACTTTGGAGACCTGTCACTCAAGACCTCGAAGAGTAACAACGATGTCAAGTGCTCGGCCTGTGAGAGCATGGCCATGGCACCTGAGGGCAAATTCATGAAGAGGAGCTCATGGTCAACACTGACAGTCAGCCAAGCAAAGGAAGCCTATAGGAAGTCATCGCTTAATCTAGAGAAACCCATGATGCATTCAGACCTCAAGCCTTCATCAAGAGCATGCCACTACCTGCAGGTAAGCAGCACCTTATTCTATTTAAGTTTGAGAGGAACAGAAAACTGAGAAAACAAAAGAGACAACTTTCAAAAGGTGAATACGTCATACTGGTGAATTTGTCATACTGATATGTGTATGAAGGACTTCACCTTAATCCATGTCAGCTCGGCAAATACTAATTCTTAGTGTGCCTTTGTGTGTGTACACTTCTGCTGGTAAAAGTCCCTATATTTAAACCCTAACCTCTCATTATGTTTCACATAATGCCAGTCAAATAATCAATCATTGTTACTATTGACATGTATTTCCCTGAGCTCAAGACTTCATGACTTGTTAAGTATTGACCACTTGCAGCCAAATGTCGACTATAATGTCACTCACTATAGTGAACAGCAGAAGTAGAGGTGTTGACATGATAAGGCCAACTCATATTTTTATTACGGTCCATGTGTATTTGAGAGCTATGAGGTGAGAGAAAGTTAAACAATAGAGTTTGCCTACTAAACACAAATGCAAAGGGCGGTCAAACGGGTCAAAGAAACTTGTTAAGATTGGTATTACTGCGCCACTCAACTGCTGACAAGTTTCCATAATCTGGTACTTGTTGTGTTAACCTAACAGAGTGGGGTTTTCAACTGCTCAGTCACAAGATTCCTCACAATTTTTTTTTAGCTAAAATCCAACTTTGCTCATATCAGCATAATTAGTAATAATGATATATAATTAATATAATAATAACTGAATATCTGCACTTTTACTTTTTTAATTTTTTACTTTTTTCATCCATTTGGTTCCAAAGTCAGTCAGGGTTCTTTTATTGTAAAATATCACTTAAAAGAAGACAAAATATGTAGGAGATTGCAAGGCTGATTATTATTGGTAGATTGAAAATACACAGACAGAAAAACTCTCAACATCACTTACCAGAAAATATATAACCAACAATAATTTAGATCAATATCTACTCCCAAATGAGGCTCTTCTGAGGAAATACAGTGATTGATGTATTGATGAGATATCCTGCAAAGAAGGCTTTTTTTCACCTTTCTTTCTGTTGGTCCCCTGAGGGCAATTACAGTGTCCGATGTGAGTAGCCAATATATTTAACCAGGATTCCCTTTTGTGCAGTCACCTCAGGGAGTTATTGTCTATTAAGGTGTAGAGATCAATTTGGTGAATCAATGTCAGAGTGGAGGACACTGAGAATAAAAGCCAACTGGAGAAAACCCCAGAGTAGACAATAAACAGGTTTGGTGTCATAGATACTGTTCAGCTGAAGCTGGTTTGAAAGGTTTGGTATTGAAGTAGAAATATATTTTGCTAGATACAGCTTTTCAAGTGTCTGTCAGTAAACATTTTTTCTTTGGTCTTTTTATCTAATTATCTTATCTCATCTTATCCATCTGTCCATCCATCTATCAGGAGCATCATCGAGCACTGACAAAGTATTTAGGGGACCTAGCTTTGTGATTCTGCACTTCCACATAACACTTTGCAGGCTCTCTATAAATGAGATGAATAGATCCCCGCTACAGAAGCCCTATGTGCTCACGTATCCATATATTAATTAACCCCTTGATAAAGAGTTTTTTTTCTTCGAATCTCATGAGATCTTGTAAATTTGCTTCCATAAGTAGCAAAAGCAACAAAAAAAACACAATAAACTGAGCTGTCTTTACATAATAGTACATGATCAGGCCTACCTCATTTTCAACAGGATGTAACTCACCCTCTCTTCTTACCTTTACAATAGAGTGTGTGTCCTTCCCATAGACTGTATACAGAGTGGATGCCGTCTGCTTCCTCTCTGGGTGAAGCCACTGCGAGATCAGCACCCTCTGGTGACGGGCTGCAGTATAGCTCATAAATCCTGCCTCCTCCAGTAATCCCTATGGAGCTGTGGACAAACTTTAGAAATTAATTACACAGAATATAATTCTTTTCTCCCCCCTGCTTGTGATGTCGACATGTAGTTACTGTAAGACTGGTTCGTGCTCAAGTCCTCTTTTTTCTGAACAGCTCCATTTTTAAGTTATTAGGGGGTTCATGTTTTCTATGATTGACACCTGATACAGCCCATAGGCGTACGGAGATTCCATAGCTTGTCTGTGGAATACACTGTTTGAGCCTAGCATCATCACAGCGACTGTACCGCCGAATACGTACAACACTACTATGCAGGTCGTAGTTCCAGGAAGTGGAGAAAAAACCTGGAAATACTGAGTGCAATTCAGCTTCAAATTCTTATAATGACAGAAGGCGGAGCCAGGTTGTCCATAGTATATACAGTCTATGGTCCTACTCCAGCCCTTAAACAGCTCCCACTTTAAAGGGTTGTTTCCTTTTTTATGTAATGAGACTGAATGAGTCACATGCCGCTAGTAAGCGTACTCACCACCGAGGGTGCTGGTCAACTCTTCCCCCTTGATACAAAACTGCAGGTTGAAACAGGACGCCAAGTATGCCTCCAATTTCAGCAGACAGGCCATGTAATTAAGCTGATTTTGAGAGACTCTGACCCAGGCACTTATCTCAGTCGAAGCGTACTCTCTACAAATAATTTTTTGGTGCTTCAGTGCCATCAAACAGAACATTTGTTTTTGCATTTTTGCACTTTGTTCCCAGAGGTCAGTGTCCTCTCCTAAAAGAATTTGTAAAGAGACAAATGAAACAGCAATTTGATGTTAAAGCCACAGACAAGGTGTGCAGTAACAGCCACACATACTGTATGCACCAGATCACAGAGCCACTGCATCCACTTGGGGATGACAATACAATCTGGACTCCTTTCTTGTGCCCTCACCCAACTCACGGACAGTGGAAAGGACAGAGGTTAGATAAGAAAACAGTTGAGAGAGCAGGAAGTGACATACAGGAAAGAAGCTGCAGGTTGGACCAGGTTTGACTGTATATGTGTGGGGACTTAAACCACTATGCCATTAGAACCCCTTGATGGGAGTTCTGGCATTGTGGACAGGTGCTAATTCATGCTAGAAAACAGAAATCAGCATCTACATTAAGCTTGTCACCAACACCAGCAGATGACCCGGCACCCCAGGAGACCAGAAGTTGTAGAAACTTCACACTGAATTTCAAACACCTCGGATTCTGTACTTCTAAACTCTTTTTCGAGACTCCACTCTTCCTCTGTACTTTGACAAATGAAATGTAAAATTACATTAATTTGAAAAGGGGACTCTGGATCACTGAGAACTGTCTCTGGTTCAGCTATGGTATGATTTAAGGAATCCAATAAGTAACCTGTTTCCTTAAGATGTCTGTTCAGCTTCATTTTACTCCTTGCAAAGCTCTCCCAATTTCTTAAATAATTTTTTTACACTCCTTTCAAGGCTGCCATTATCCATATTGCTTTTAAATTTTTCCTCTGCGAACTTCTCCCCTCCAGTGTACTTCTCATTCGTATGTTTCAATATAGCACTCCATGAATGGGTGGTCTTTTTAGCAACGACACACCTTGACTTACCCTCCTTGTGAAAAGCAGTGACGACCATCTTCTGGACAGCTGTCAAGTCAGCAGTCGTCTAACTGACTATGGTTGCATGTCTTGAACCTCACTTAGAAATACAACCATGTTTTTATTTGAATGGTAATATACTCAAACTCAAAATGAAATATTCTAGTATCTTTAAATTTGACTTTATTTCTGCTTTAGGCCACAATCACTTTAACTTTCAAAATTCAATAGAAAAATGCTAGAAACATTTAGTATATACACGACAAGTCCAAACTAAATCACATTTTTACTTTTTTAAATTACTCAGGGAACATAGAGAACTTTTTCACAATATTCTACTGAGATGAGAGTATGAATAAGAATAACTTTATTTGTCCTTGAAGGGAAATTCAATTGTCTGTAGTCTCATTTGTCATGTCTCAAAAAGTCATCTACTGTTTTTAGAAGAATTGTAAAGTCTGATGGCAGTGGGTACAAAAGATCTTCTGAATCTTTCTGTCTGCCACCATTGCACCTGTGCATTCGATGTCTTTTTGCTACATTTGTCCCTCTAGGATTGTGTGCGTCCCATAGACAATCATCAGAAAACTAAAACTAAAAAACACTGGCATTGGGCAGTATTTGCAGTTACAAACAAGTTCTGGTAAAAGAAAGTTGAACAAATAAGCGCTGAATTAAATACAGTCGTTGTCTCAGGTCTAAGACACATATATAGCAGTTTTTGTTGTGTGGTACTATGCTGAATGCACAATGCCACAAAGACTGCCAACAAACTAAAGCTGTTTATGAGCTGTGTAGACAGAATGACTCTGTCGGTAAAGAGGCTCTCTCACTGGCATTTGACAAACCTAAGTGCCAGCAGACAGAGACCCTGCAGCTGCCCCATTGGTATATCTTGCACTCAGGGTGACTATGATGGAGGTCTTATTCAGTGACACATGTGTGAGGGGGCTCTGTACACACAGGCACCATTGTAAAATACAAAAAAAAAAAAAAAAAAAAAGGGAAAAAACACGAGTTAGCTTTGTTAGCTTTTAAGTATTTCATGTGTTCAGGTCAGCTAATGTCTGTGTTCATTTGTGCTGAGGAAAACAGATCCCCTTGTTATACAACTTACTGATATGATTGTGTTCCACTGAATGTCAAGTTTTCAAGCAAACTGCAAAGGTGAAGTATATAGTGAAAATAAACAAGAGCTTGTCTTGAATAAAAGATAACTTTCTATGTAGACTGGCTCAGAAGATTGAATTAATCAACTTGCAATCCTGCCTTTCAGTCCAAAAGGCAAACTTCAGACCAATTCAGACTGTCTGTTTTCTTAACACTAACTTATTTAAATTTCTACTCAACACTTCCAATATATTTTTTGATGACACACATTTTTTTTTCTTCAAAAAAATGAAGGAGACAGTTGTTTTTTTTTCTTTAAGTGGGGTTGTTTGAGGTACTTGTCAATAGTGAGTATGCTAACCACAGGGGATCTTAGCCAGCTCAGCATATTTGCTGAGAAACCAGCTGGAGTACCACAATACAATCTAGGCCATCCGTTACAGCCGAGGCCGAGGCCATATTATGTAACTGCTTCTAAGAAACTCTTACCCTAACGCTTAGACTGTCAAAGTGTTTGAGTGAGAGTTTCCTCAGCCTTGACATGTGGATTCTGTCATTAGGTAGGCGGCTTGTGCATTACATTTCATAGGTGGAATGATTACAGTTTATCAGAGCACGATGCCAATACCGATTATAAATGAGCAGGTCAGCCAATGGCCGACAAGTAATGCCAGTATCACACTGTGTTGATTTTTCTTTTACATTTGTGTTTGCACTCATCAAAATGCATCACTTATATAATAGGAACAAATTAAAAACAAAATTGTTGAGAAATGTAACATTATTAAGAAAGATGAAGAATACAAGGTCAATTTTGGGCTTAAAACTTAGAAGTCATGTACAGATTTACTCTTCCATGCACATTAAAATCTGATATATATGGTTGTTTTTATCAGTAAAATTTTTTTGGAGGGATTTGTCATGAATAAATGGAAAAATACAGATATTGGGTTGTGCCATGAATTGTGAAACATTGCTGATATTGCCTTCAACTATAAACATTAAAATGATACACCATGAAAACAACAGTCAATTACTTTTTTGGATTTGATACACTGTTAAGGGGGGGATAAGAAAATCATTTAGAAAAGATGCCAGTGATATCAATCTTGTGAGGGCCATTGCTGATAATATGCCAATGGTGTCAAGATGCCAATAATCAGCTAAATTAATTGTCCAACCGATTAATCAGTCCATCCCTATTGTACTGTTAAGGGTTAACTTAAGTGTTAAAAAGTTGGCAGCTTTCTTTTTAAAGTACTTGATATCCTCATTGTGTGAATCAACATTAAACTACAATGTAACATGATGTAAATTGCTGGTAAACTAGTAAATCTGATGCCAGAAAGTTCAGTGTTAACTGGTAGGTACAAGGCATGACATTAATGGTTGATAAGAGTTAGTTCAAAGTTCAAATAGCAAACTTATTTTGTTTGGCGAAAAGAAAACATGATGAGATGTGCACAATTTAACATTCAAAAGGTTAAAAAGATGAAAAGCTTTAACATTCTGCCTTCCCTCACAGCAGTCAGAAGTAAATAACTCAGCTTTAAAAATCTCTTTTAAAAAAAGAAAAAGAAAAGGACACAGTGGATGGACGTTACAGCATGGCAAAACTGACATACTAGTTCTTATAGGGCAGTCATTCTATGTGCTGGAATCAGAATAACATCTGCTTCATCAAAAGATGCTTTGTCCCAGGGTTATCTTTGCACTAACTATCCTCTGTGTGTGGTACCTAATGATGGTGGAAAGCAGCTTGTTTGCCGTGTTGCCTCAGAGGCACAGATGATCATATTCTTTCAGGTAAGGCATCAAATGAGCACAGCGATAAGGTAATGCTAATGAGCTGGTTTGATGTGTCCATAAGTGATGGCTGCCTTGTTAACTATAACCCCTGATGATTAATGGGCTTACATTAGCAGGAAAATGATTTTATTCTCATCATTGCTGTCTTTGGGCTTGATTAACTTCCGAGTGATTTCTGAATTCTACTCAATTTATGTGGGGGAGCAGAAATGTATGCACGGCAGATTACTGTGCGTGATAGGTCTTTTAAAAAAAATAGTCATGTGATATAACCCTGTAAGACAGGATTTAAAGCTAGCTTCTGTGCAGATGAATACAAACATGGCTTCTCAATATCACAAGGTAAAACTGAAATGTCGTCATTCATTTTCCATGTCGGCTGTTTCACAGGGATCAGGGCTGTGGCAGTGGGCCCTGTTGCCCAGAAAAGGTTCGATTTGATTTAGGTTCAAAGACGAGCTCTAGTAGCATATGGTGTGAGTGCTTTAAACCCCTTTTCTCTGTGACAAAAAAAACATTTGAGGAATACATCGAAGCAAAATACGCTAGATTTATGATGGTTTGAGCATGATGGCTGCTATTATTAGCACCTCTAAATCTTTTATGGTTTCTCTTTTGCCATCTCTCAGCGAGGACAATAAACTGTTCCATCATTTTCATGCCTCCATGGTCACAGAAGAGACATGGGTGCCTTATGCTATGTTGTCCTTTACTTGCATGTTCTACTAAAGCTGGTAATCAAGGCAGATGGATATTTGGTGTGAAAGGATAAACATAGTAGATGGACAGTGAGTAAGGTCCAAAAAGGTGAAAATGGGGGATGGTTGATCAGCCACACCTCTTTTGGGGAAAAAGTGGCAGAGCAACAGCTTTATAACTGAATGAAGTGAGTAAGAAGCAGATCATTAGGGACATCCATGTGCCTTGGGCTGTTGTTTTAAGAGCCAAAGCTTCTCTGTTTATTGGGATACTTGCTACTGCTGGCGCCACACACTGACATAGTATTGCACTAAGCTCATTCCTGATCGATATATGCCAGAGCGTGCAGCGTGTGACACAGTGCCATCGTAAATCTTAACCCTCAGGATCGTAAATCCTTATTGAGTCTGTGAAGGGACACTGATTTACAGCTTGTGACTTTATAATATTAATGATAGCTCAATCTTAATAAAGTAAGGTGGGTTGGAATAAACATGGACGTTTGATATGAATCAAAAACAAATATGTGTGATAATTGGTTGTAAAGAGTTAAATAGGGTGACCTGTACCTTGATATCTATCTCATTAAAATTCAATTAAGCTCTTCAGGCTTTCACAACATGAGCACACTCTTACACAGTATGTAGAGGTTTGTAGAAGAACACAAGGTGACATACATTAATTAGTACACAATCTATTAATCTTTGTTAATATGGACACTCTAGTGATAAAAGAAGTTGCAATGTACAGTGATTAAATTATGAAGAAAGGGCTGTGGGTCATGGGTAGAGTTGGTCGTCTGTAGCATGTCATAATGTATTAATGGCTCATAATGTAATAAAAGTTCATAATGTAATAATCGGCTCATAATGTAATAAATTGTGATTTTATTACATTCGTAAAGACGTTATTAGGTTTTGCACTCATGATTTTATGACATAAGCTTATTATTATATTATGAACTTTTGTTACATTTGAAGGGATATTCTGGCGTAAAATTAAGTTATAGTCAAACACACCATAACATCGAGTTAGACACCCCCTCAAGGGATAAATGTTGCAGACTGCTTGCTTCTCTAGTTATACCAACTTCAGCAACGACTGCATGATAGCAATACATAGCGGTCTATGTCTATACGCGCCAAAAACCAAAAAGCCACTCTATAGCCACAAATAATGCTCAGAACAGCACCTAACTCCATCGACAGTACATATAGGGTCCCAGCCATAGTACTAGCCATCAAACATCTTTTTAGCTTTGCCTGATTTCTTTAGCAAAGAGACCAAACACAACTCATCCACTCTCCTTCAGCATCTGCTTGTTTGTGGGGAAGCCCTGATGAGTCGATCACTGAGTGCTGCAGAGTTTGGCAGCTCAAGGAAGAAACATTTATGACTATTACTTCATAGAAATACAATCAGACTGAGACGCTGAGGCAGAAGAACTATCACGTCTGCAGTGCAAAATTATTATTTTGTTGATTATTACTTCATGGAAACGATCCACTGGTTGAGGTTTGCGCATGAAGATGAAGACCATTGTGTATTGTTATCCTGCGGCCATTACTAAAGTTGGTATAACTCGAGGGGCAAGCAGTCATCAACACTCATTGCTCGAGGGGGTGTCTAACTCGGTTTTACAGTGTGTTTAACCATAACTTAAATTTACGCTGGAATATCCCTTTAAATTATTACATTATGAGTTGCAACAGTCTTAATCATAGGGTTGGTGAACAAATAAATGCACCCACACTAAAACCCAAATTGTTTCCAGTGGCATGGCCATGGGTGTGTAAATATGTGTGAATGGAATTGCTTTAAAATATGTCCTCCGCCATCAGTGCATGAATGAGCTGTGAATGGGACATGTAGTTTGACGAGTCAGAAGACTAGAAAACTCACAATTAATTCAAGTACAAATATATTATTTTACTTCAGGACACTATGAGCATACTTATTCAAGTTAGAATCTTGATATCTATAGTTTAAGTCTAAGGGCTCTATTTTCGTGTCCACCGGCGACGCGGCAGAGGGTGGCGGACCCCGCACAGTGGTATATTCGTCTGGCGGAGCCCAACATGCAGCCAGTTTGGTATTTTCGTGGACTGAGGTACACCGAGGTCCACCAAGCTGGGCGTGGTGGCATGAAAGGGGGAGGTGTCGACAGAATCAGTTGGCGCAGTGACAATTTCGTGCTCGCCGCTGGCGTGTAAAGTGCGCTGAAAGCTCGCCGATTCAAACCTGGTCAGCCTTCAGTGCAGGCGAAGTGCAGCTGGTCTACTGGTATTTTGATAGACCGGTGGCGTAGTATACATCCGTCACCGATGCCTCACCGGCAGGTTTCCACAGAGTCAGGCACATTTCAGTGCAATAAATAATCAACAACAACTAACAATCTGAGTCAGCACATACATTTAGATCTATATCAATATATTCTGATCTATATCTGTTCTGATGAGCGCGTTTGGCAGGCGTTTGGACACACAACCTGACCAAATTAACACAGCTGAAACCGCATTAAATGAAATTAGATATCTAGTAAATAGACACACGTGATGAAGTTAACAAGATATGTAATTCGTCTCCCTTCTTTTCTTCCTTCCTCTTCCTCTTATCTCTCGCGCAGCTCGACCTGGACATGTCTCTGTGTCCTCTCCCCGTCCTGCTGCAGCTGCTGTTGCGGCGGCTGAACAGATGATTTGTTTCAGTGATCAGATGAGTTATTTACTTTTAGACTACAAACGAATATTATAATATTCTGTTTTGTGAGCCAAATTTATTTTATATGCCAACATCTATGAAAGAAAGAGCCAGGCCACGGGTTTGAATATATGCAACTTTATGTGAGTGTCTTTATTTGTGGAAAAAGGTGTTTGTCTTACCAGTGGCTCCATTACACACACCAAATCCATCTGTGCTCATATGAGACAGTGTGCAGGACGCCATCTGCAGCGCTAACAGTGACACTTGTTGAGGGGCTGCCTTCTGTCGCCATCGTGTAGCATTACTGTCTTCAGACATCTCTTGATCTCTTTGACTACTTCACGAAAATTGTAATACACCTCGCCGGTGGCGGATTTAAAGGCGAGGTGGGGAGCTGATGTTATTGGTCAATGTGTTAAACCCACTCCACGCCCTCTCTCCTCCCTTGCTACGACTTAAGCCGCTGGGAGGAGCTGAGTTTGGGAGGGGGGATACTTACACCGGGCTGCACCACTCGCCAAAATACCAAATTGTGCTTCGGAACGCCTGGTCGACGTGACAGACCTGACTTACACCTCGCCTGCGCCACGTTTCCGGCGAAGCTCGAAAATAGAGCGATAAAGCTCAACATTGTAATTGAAACATACAGTCCTTACCTTCAGGTACATGATGAGCAGCCCTTATTTTGTAGAAATGGAATTACTCAAAGTTATCTATCACTATGAGTGTGAGACTCTCATATTTTTGTTTTTTTCCAACATAACTGAAGTTAGAAAAGTTCCTGTTTTGATTTGCAGTACAAGTGTAATCTCAAAGGTGGTTGTACTCTTCTCATAGAGCTGAATTGATGACCCTGCAGATGGGAAATCATTTTTGAGCTCATTCTAGAAATGTGCTGATGAATCTCTCCCAGTACTTACAGATTCATTTTCTCCCTCACCCTAAACATGGGCTCTATTAAAATTAATGAATAGAAGGGCTGATGGGGGATTTCTGCAATACAACTACATGAATGCTGACACACTGCTGACATACCACAATCAGTCACACTTGAAAAAACATATGCTGTTAAAACTCCCAGTAAAGTTGTAAAATTAATGCTGAGTATAATGAGTTATTGTCAGGTGTCTGGTGGATCTGAAAATAAAAACTTAAAAGAAAGAAATGAAATTTGGTACAAGTAAAAGCAGTTTACACAAATGAACCTACAATTTGTGAATGTGAAATAGTTTTCTTCTTTCACTAAAATGATGGAACTGTGCTCAGAAACCTTGTTGTATGGGTGAAATGCATGCATACATACAAAAATGCCCTTGCATTACAAAAACCTCAGGACCAAGGTCCAAACAGTATGACACATTTTTCTTTCAGTGTATATCAAATCAGCACAACATGACCAAATCCTTCACAGGATGGAGAGCTCCTTGTTATAACCACCCACCAGTAAAAGAATACAGAAGGGAAAAAGCTGTACACTCTCCCACATACATCCAGCCAGTTCTGTTTATTCCAGACAAACTGCTGTTGCTCAAAGAGTAAAACCCACAGCTTTTTCTACAGCACAGAATTTTACTAAGTGTTTAGAACAGCAAATACAGAACATTTAATAACCTGGGATAGCGTTAATCATTGCCTTATAACACTGCATTACCTAAATAACTGTGACACTGGCTCTTCAATTCTCCTCTTCTTTTAGAGGCTTTAAATTAGAGGGTCATGTTGAAGTCAGAGTTTCCTTCCATTAAAATGTAGGAAAACACATCATTTAAAACCCCAAAAAAGACTTTTTGAGGCACCAAGAGGAAAGTTATATTTGCTTCAAAAATAAGAAATCATTGTATTTGAAAGGGCTTTTCGTTTGATGCACAAACTTTAAAATGTGAGGTAAATAGATCTCGACTTTTGCATTTCCACACTTAGCACAAGTGTGTTATTTAATTAAATGCCAGATCTTGTTTAATGCAACCTCACAAGCTTGTCTCTGAGGCCAGAACAGAGACCAGTCAGCGCATCTAAATGCATACCAAATATAATTTTCACACCTATTTGTCCTGAAATCAACGACTGAGTTGCTTAATTAACATCTCCCCAGTTACCAGTCTATTTAGATCTCACCATCAACAGGCTCAAATATTTGCACTTCGACATTAATAAATCTCTGAACCTTTGGATTTAAATTTTCTGCCCTGGTATTTTTAACCAATGCATGGCTTTTTCCACAATGGAACTTAAAGCTTCTTTGAGGAACTTTATGTTTGTATTGGTTTTGGTCCCCTCTTCACATACAGTGATACCTACCATCAGTTCGCTGTTCTTGTCTTATTGGACGTAGGTAGTGTTTGTTGGCAAACATAATTCTCACTCTGCTGCCCAAGCAGTCGAAGGTTTTACAAATATGAATATGTGCCTTAAAATAAATGTTTTTGTCTTATCGTGCTGCCAGTTATCTGGACTGACACCTCCCACTCTGCAGCAATTTCAGATCTTCTTTTTTCATTCGTTGATTTCTGGGCAATTCGTTCTTTATTCAGAGGTGACAGAATGGTCATTAGAACAAGAATTGGGGGAGTAAACAGGGAGTGTGACGTAGAAAATGAGCCACAGGTTGGGATTGAACCATAGACCGTATAAGGTATGAACAACTTGGCTCTGCCTTCTGTCGTTATACAAATTTGAAGCCGAATTGCTCTCGGTATTTCTGGGGTTTTCTCTACTTCCTAGAACCACCACTTACGCAGTAGCGTTGTACGCATTTGTCTGGAGAGTCGCTGTGATGACACTCATCTCAAACAGCGTATCCCCTGGGTGAGCTACGCAATCTTTGTACGCCCATAGGCCGTGTCGAGTGTCAATCATAGAAAACATGAACCCCCCAATAACTTTTAAAAATTGAGCTGTACTGAAAAAAGAGGACTTGAGCACAAACCAATCTTATAGTGGCTACATGTCAACATCGCAACCAGTGGGGAGGAAAATTTATATTCTCTGTAAAAAATTTCTAAAGTTTGTCCATAGCTCCATAAGGATTGCTGGAGGAGGCGGAATTAATAACCTATACTGCAGCCCGTCATCACAGGGTGCTGTTCTCAACAGCATCCATTCTAGATATGGTCTATGGTTGAACCCAGGCTGCCCAAGTACATGTGGCACACTCAGACCGCTGGGAACCTCAGCAGTAACAGCACTCAAAAAATTACAGCATTTTCATGGTCAGTCTTGTTGCTGATGATTTTGTTTCCTTTGGTAGATCATAAAAGGTGTCAGTCTTGATTTCTGTCTATGTCCTCACAAGTTTAAAATTCCGAACATATTTATTTATTTATTTATTTTCATTATTATTCACATATATAATACACATGCCACACACACACACACACACACACACACACACACACACACACACACACACACACACACACACAAAACCACAAATGCTGTTGTTTGTTGTATGTCTTGTATTGTCACACTGCACAAATAAAAAAAATAAAAAATAAAAAAAATAAAATTCTGAACATGAGTTCATACATATCCCAGACAAATCCTTGTGTTAGCCAAGTTACTGTGTCTCTGGCTGAAATACTACCGGCTTAGACAAACAATTTATATCACCATGTCCCTAAGTATGCAGTATTCAATACAGGGCTGTTGTCACCCGCAGGTGCCCCAAGATGAATGGAGTGGATACCCAGGAGAGAAGGACGACGAGATACCATGTCGGCGAATGCGTAGCAGTAGCTACGTTAAAGCTATGGGAGAGATAGATGATGAAAGCGGTGACTCCGAGACCAGTCCTAAGATGTCCCCTCAGAAGTCCATACGACCTGATGCTCTCGTCCTTAAATCAGCCATGCAGAGACCCCATTTAGACTCCCACAGGTAAGCCAGCAGTTCATGCTAAAGGACTTTGCTGATCTCATTTTGCTCAAATTTACTCAGATAACACATTGTAGGGTCAATAAATTCTAATGGGGTACAGCAAAAATAAAAAAATAAAATTAAAAAAATGGATGCATTGCATTTAAAACTCAACATTTCTGGAGTATGTCTTTTGAAAACACAATCATGATATTAGTATTGGAAATAGTGTGGTCATTGGTGGATGAACAGTATGAATTTAATTCTTGAATGCAGGACCTTTGATTGTGAGACAGTCTGTGTGCATGCCCACAACTCTGAAGGAGCAGAAATTGGAATACCAGCTCCAGTAACCACCAAAAATAGTGATCACTAAACCTTACCATTTCTCCCCTGTCTTATAAGACGGCAAAAGCTTCACTGTACAGCATATTAACCCATGCACACAAACACACACTCACATTATTGAAATGAAGGAGCTGTCATGCCAGTACTAGATTTTTCACACTTCAATACAGCAAGTGGGCGACATCAACAATGCAACACTGGCATTCCCAGAGCCTATACATACAGTCCTTGAAGGGAAAAATGTACATGCACATCTGACAGATGAAAAGCGGTGAAATGGATGAGAATAAACTCTCAAACCTTGCCAGCAATCCTCATTTTAACATGTAGTTCAGTCTTCTTGTTTCTGTACATCTGGAAAATCTAGCAGAGTCTCTGCACTGGCTTCATGCTGTCCAAGATAAGCTTTGGTTTGCTGATGCTGCTTCTTTCTCAGCTGTCGCTCAGAGGCTGGAATCTGTCTTATATCATTTGGTGATTCTAAGTGAAGTTGCTTGGCAACAACATGGGAGTAAATGTTTTGTTTCTCTCCCTTCATCATTTTTTACATGCTTAGATAATGATAGTGGGGGCCTGTACTTCCTTGTTGGCCTATCTGATAGCCACACTATTAATTTACGTAGGCTCCTTGTTTTATCCGTGATGTTCCCAGGAATCAGGTTGAATGAGAAAGTTAGGTGAATACTGCTGTATGGGTTTGTGTTTGCAACCTTTTCCATCTGCTAGTGCCAATATTTGCCCAACATCTTACACAAGCTATGTGCCTCGTGATTTTATTGTGTTTTAGACAAGCTCACAGCAGAAATGTCACATTTAAACAATATTAGACTCATGAATGCAAGCTGAAATAACAAGACAAGGGAATTACACTTGGAAGAGCATTTATTCAGGTTAGCAACCAGGAGCACGTTTGCAGTTTAACCCTGTAAAACCCAAATATAGAAAAATGCAAAAAAAACCAAAAAACATTCAGATGTTGTTGTAGGAGACCTTTGGGGGTGAAAATGGAGTGTTTTCAAAAATTTTATGTTTTAGTAAGTTTAAGTAAGTCCTCAGGTACATGCCCAACGCTGTCTGTATATTTTCATATTTGTGTTAACCGATCTTCCGTAATTTTGAATGCTGGACTCATTTGTATTTGTTGCCTGAACATTCAACCATGTCTTCTGACACAAACTTTTGGAAGTATTGCAGTGGTGTGTGGAGGGAAGTGACATCATCTGTGAAAGCTGGACCAGAAAAATCAGTATTGGGACTGATAAAATCTTTTGTTTTGTAATTCTGCAACACTGGGTCTTACAGGGTTAAGCTTTTACCCACCAAACATCCCGGGCTCTATTTTCGTGTCCGCCAGAGACGCGGCGGAGGGTGGCGGATCCCGCTCAGTGGTATTTTTGTCTGGCGGAGCCTGGCATACAGCCAGTTTGGTATTTTCGTGGACTGAGGTACACCAAGGTCCGCCAAGCTGGGCGTGGTGGCGTGGCAGGGGGAGGTGTTGACAGAATCAGCTGGCGCAGTGATATTTTCGTACTCGCCGCTGGCGTGTGAAGTGCGCTGAAAGCTCGCTGATTCAAACCTGGTCAGCTTTCAGCGCAGGCGGAGTGCAGCTGGACTAGTGGTATTTTGGTAGACCGGCCGCGTATCGGCACACATCACCGGTGCCTCACCGGCAGGTTTCCATAGTGTCAGGCACATTTCAGTGCAATAAATAATCATCAACAACTAACAATCTGAGTCAGCACATACATTTAGATCTATATCAATATATTCTGATCTATATCTGATCTGATGAGCGTGTTTGGCACGGGTTTGGACACACAACCTGACCAAATTAACACAGCTGAAACCGCATTAAATGAAATTAGATATCTAGTAAATAGACACACATGATGAAGTTAACAAGATATTCAATTTATCTCCCTTCTTTTCTTTCTTCCTCTTCCTCTTATTTCTCGCGCAGCTCGACCTGGACATGTCTCTGTGTACTCTCCGTCCTGCTGCAGCTGCAGCTGCTGCTGCGGCGGCGGCAGCTGAACAGATGATTTATTTCAGTGATCAGATGAGTTATTTACTTTAAGCCGAATACAGCATACGAATAGTATAATATTCAGTTTTGTGAGCCAAATTTATTTTATATACCAACATCTATGAAAGAAAGAGCCAGGCCACAGAGGGTGATGCGTCATTTACGCACAGATGGTTCCGATTTTAATGCCATTTTTGGAGTTTATGTTGTGATCTCTGCGCACAACCAACCTTTGTCACGTGAGGTTTAAATATATGCAACTTTCTGTGAGTGTCTTTATTTGTGGAAAAGGGTGTTTGTCTTACCAGTGGGTCCAACATTACACACACCAAATCCATCTGTGCTTATATGAGACAGTGTGCAGGACGCCCTCTGCAGCGCTTACAGTGACACTTGTTGAGGGGCTGCCTTCTGTCGCCATCGTGTAGCATTACTGTCTTCAGACATCTCTTGATCTCTTTGACTACTGCACGGAAATTGTAATACGCCTCGCCGATTGCGGATCTAAAGTCGAGGTAAGGAGCTGATGTTATTGGTCAATACAGGTCTCGGCTGTGTTAAATCCACTCCACGCCCTCGCTACAACTTACGCTGCTGGGAGGAGCTGAGTTAGGGAGGGGGGATACTTATGCCAGGCTGCGCCGCTCACCAAAATACCAAATTGTGCATGGGAACGCCATGTCGGTGCGGCGGACCTGACTTACGCTGCGCCTGCGCCACGTCTCCGGCGAAGGATGAAAATAGAGCCCCCTATGTCACTTAGATGTCTTTTTTCAGGCCAAATCACATGGGCCCGTCATGGCCATAATTTAGCACAAAAAAAAGACGTTGAAAACTGGGCTTTATTTAGATGGTCCGAATCTAGATGTTGTTTAGTCCTGTGGTGACGACATCTTTTTGACGTCTTTTCAAACACTTTTTGCTGAGTTGGTATAGTCTTTGCTGAAGAAGTTGCACATTAGACTCCCAGCACTGATGCTTTGCTACATCCCATCCTTTACTCTTTACCTACCATAACTTCTATCCAGTTGGCTAAAGGCAAACTCTCAGTTAGTGATCAGTATGTTAAAGCTACACTGTGTGGAACTGAGACCTTCTTGCTGCCAGGTTTTTAGATATATTGGGGTTTTCTCACACCTCCGGTTGGGGAAGTTCTATGAGTGTTGTCAGGCTTCACACGAACACAGCTCCTGTGATGTATGATAAGCATGAATCCCCATATGTCAAGTTTTTTCAAATTGAAAATGTGCATTAATACTTATTCTTTTCCTCACAACAACCAGTTTCTTCTCCTTTGACTTCCAATCACCAACCCACCAAATACAAAACACGTATGTTACAAGTTTGTCTCTTATGCGCTTTAGTGCAACGTGGTGGTGGAAGGTTTCAGCCTCAATGACAGGGGACCCCTCCTTTACATAAACAGTTTATTTTAGATGAACAAGTTATATGTTCAAGTTTATTACACTAATATAAATCATACTTGAATATTCCATTTCTAATAACTCAGTTCTGCTAAGTACTGCTACATACCACACATTGCACCTTTTAAGTAGAAGAAATGCTTCATAAGAATTACAGCAGAGTGCTGACGATAGATAAACCTTTTCTTTTTTCTTCTGCATTAAAAAGAAATCATTAAAATTGACTAATTTTGATGGTGAAATCATGCCGAAAGAATGAGGTTCACAACAGCAACCTTTTTTTTACTGCTACTTTCAAAGAAGTTATTATATTCACTTTGTTGAGACTTTTAGACATATATTTCAGTCAGTCATATTTTAGGTATTATTTGTTGTGCTGACACATGCTTCATGCTCATTACATTGACAATAAGATCAGTATTAACAAGTTGTTATAATTCGTGGTTCACATTTACTTCATACATGTTGCTTAACTCTCAAAGACATAGTGAAAGAATTGGCACAACCTATAAATACCGAGTCATGAGAAGTTGTAGATGTATAAATACTGTTTTTTTGTTTTTTGCATAAGAAAACATAAAAAAAAAAAAAGTTTTCCTTCACTCTGAGCCTGTCTAAAATTGACCACTCCTAACAGGAATATGGCTGCATGGTGGAAATTATTCTGGGCAAAAACATAATTTCTCAGTGGGATGTTGACTTTTTCTAGAATCATGTCCTCAGAATTCCTGTGCTGTAAAATGAGACAGTAGCAGTTACAAAATGTTACAGTAAGTGTATTCAGGGAATGCTTCATTGTTTTGACTCTCCTCTACGTCAAATGAGCATTACTGTTTCTTACCAGGCAAATTTGTCCCATATGACTATTTGTTTTTAAGGCAGATTAATTTACAGAAATAGTAAAATACATTTTAACATGGATTGGTGTCATGAATCTGTCATCTGTACTACAACTTCTTTCTCTGCAGTGTTGCCAGACAGGAAAAATAGAATCATTGTACTAGAGACTCAAAATTTTCACATTTTTTTGGAAAGTTATTGTACACCCATCATAAAAATTTTTTTTCTGTTGCATGATAGTCACTCTGTTAAGAGTCTTACAGGCACTCACGATTTTGTGGCTACAGTTTTTTGGTCATTCACCGCCCTGCCCCACATCAGCAGCATATGATCAGTAGCTCCAATTCAGCTGTGTTGAACTAATGCGTTCCCTTTAAACAAATGACAGGTGGGAACTAATAAGCCAATTCATGAGACCTTGAGGCCACCTACTTTTTTGGACTGTATTCATAATAACTGAGAAGGAAATGAAGAGTAATCTGACTTCCCTTAGTGAAATCTATTTTAGACACAAAATCAACTTGTCTTCACAAAAGGATTGGACTCCTGTTCATCAATGTCCTCTTCAGCGGTGCTCATTTTTCTCAACTGACTTCCTGACTGAGCATGACTGATAGCCAATCACGCTCTTGTTCAGAGACAAACGTCACTCAAACTATTATTGGAAACATCATATGGTAAAAGATGCCTTTAGGGTTTGCAAATAAAAACATGAAAAATAAAGTGTCTGGCAGACTGAGACAGTCCCATTGCACCACACGTTCACAAAACGGACAAATTATCATATATTTAGTCTTTTTTCTAGGTTATTGATCATACATCGTACAGAGGGCAAAATTATCATACAAATACAATAATTATTGTACACCTGGCAACCCTGGTGCTGTTTTTGTTTCTGTTGTCTTGGAGAGACTCTGATCACTTTGGCTTTTGTACACAAACAAATCTCAAGTTCGAAGGTGTAACTCTGCATTGATCCCAGCAGTTCAAATACCATTGTGAGATATTCATGTGACTTAATGTCATTCTGGATACAGATCCTTTGACATAAATCGCACCACACACAAATTTAAAAAAAGACAAAGAAAATCACCATGCAAATAGATAATAGAATAGAGCGCTGTTTTAAGTGTTGCTTTTGAAATGTGGTATCTATCCCCACCCCCTGTCCTTGTTCAGCCAGGGCTACCATTTGCAAACCAGAGATATGCGGCCCCACCCAAGTGTCACGCTGGATCCTGCCACCTTTCATCCCCCACCTTTCCGGTCTCGCAACCAGAGCTACATGCGCGCCGTCAGCACCCTCAGTCAGCTCAGTCAGGCTAGCTGCGTCAGCCAGGTGAGTCTCAAACACATGCATTGCACAGAGGAAACGCCTAAAACCATGGATAAGAGCTTACTATATTTTTTTATATACTTATATTCTAATTTGTGTAGTCTAGAAGGAATTATGCAAAGAAAAAAACATGACAGAGATTAAACTGCTGCCAATATTCAAGATTTTTAGCTGATTGCTCATTAGCCATAGCTGTCTAAAATAAAAAAAAGCTGTGTCTAGCTAGTTATTTGTAGGGGTTAGAAGTTAATGCTTTTACCAATAGTTTGTGTTTAAAAGAGTTCTGAACTGTTGAGAAATGTAAAATGAATAATACAGAGCACACACACTTGAGAGGCCCTGACCATAACCCTAGGTCACCATTTTACATCAGGGTCTAAACACAGATTCTTTTAGGCCACAGCTCATCATTGTACTGTTCAGTAAAGGGATATTTAAGTTATAGTCAAACACACCGTAACACTTACTTAGACACCTCCTCAAGAGATGAATGTTGCCAACTGCTTACTACTTTAGTCTCACCAACTTCAGCAACAACCGCAGGATAGCAATACACAGCGGTCTACGTCTTCACTCACCCACTCTCCAGCAGCTGCTTGTTTGTGGGGGAGCCCTGACGAGTCAATCACTGGTTGCAGTGGAGTTTTGCAGCTCAAGGATGAAACATTTTTGATTATTACTTCACGATAATGCAATCGGACTTCTTGTGTATCTTGTATGTGCTCTGCAGACAAGGTAGATCTTCTGCCTTAGCGTCTCAGTCTGTTTGCATTTCCATGAAGTAATAATCGTAAATTTTCCCCTGCACTCTGTGATTGACTCGTCAGAGTGGGTGAGTTGTGTTTAGTCTCTTTGCTAAAGAAATCAGGCAAAGCTAAAAAGATGTTTCATGGCTAGTCCTACGGCTGGGACCCTATATGTACTGTTGATGAAGTTAGGTGCTGTTCTGAGCATTATTTGTAGCTATAGAGTGTCTTTTTGGTTGAGGTTTGCACATGGAGACATAGACCACTGTGTATTGCTATCGTGCAGTCATTGCTAAGTTGGATTAACTAAGAAAGCAAGCAGTCTGCAACATTCATCTCTCGAGGGGGGTGTCTAACTCGGTGTTACAATGTGTTTGACCATAACTTAAATTTATGCCAGAATATACCTTCAAGCAAAGAAATTAACGAACTTGCTAAAAATGCTAAAACTTACCATTTTGTATTGGATTTTTGCTAAACCACAGCACATGTTTTAGAATATAGATAGGAGCCAGAAACGCAACAATGTTATTTTTGGGCTCCATCTTTTCATGACTCAGCATATATCGTTTTGGACTTCTCCAGTGACACAAGATGTGGATAATAAAAAGATTTTTCTTTCCAGTAATAAAGCCTCCAATGGGGAGGAGTTAGAAGAGGACTCAAATAACAGAGACACCCTTCTCCGTTTTGTTGCATATTTAAGTATGTTAAATGTGGGGAATCTATGTGGGATTAATGGTAAATTCATGCAGGTTTGAAAGTAAAAGGCAAGAGGGGACATAGTTAGATTATGAAGTTAAATTTAGCTCACAGTTAATAATGACAGAAATACTACATGATCTTGACATGATTTCATTGGGTCAGAGAATATTGTGAAATACAATGTAGTGCATCTTTCTGGCATATATGTGGTGGATGAAATGCTCTCTAACATCAATTGAATAATTTTCTGATTGTCATTTGTTGTCTTCTGCCTTTTTTTCATTTGATCTTGATATTTATTCAGTTTAAGGTCGGATTTGACAGTGGCATGTCCTTATGCTAACACTCCTTCATATTTGCTGTGCAAAGGGGAAGAATCAAAGTGAGAAAGAGAAAGGAAGAGGAAAAATTAAGGACTGCTATTCCTGTTTTTGTCTCTCAGGTGAGTGAGACTGAGATCAATGGCCAGTTTGAGTCAGTTTGCGAGTCCGTTTTTAGTGAAGTAGAATCCCAGGCCATGGAGGCTTTGGACCTGCCTGGTTCGTTCCGCACTCGAAGCCACAGTTACCTCCGTGCTATTCAGGCTGGTTATTCCCAAGATGACGACTGCTTGCCTTCAATGACATCCTCCACTGTCACTTCAACTCTCAGATCCACAACAGGTAAAACAATTCCCCCCCTAAATGAGAGAGGGCCTAGACTACATATCCTCATACATCCTATACATGCGCACAAACTTGACATACCTACATATGTACAGTGGGGAACCCTTGAGCTTCAAAAATGCCGTGCTGGATGAGTCTAGCTTTTCCTTCAGAGGCTATGATGTGCGTGTTTGTTTTTTGCCTCTGCAATTGATTGGATGGTTTTGCTTATGTGTTACTTTGCACGATTCATGCATCATTAGCCAAGCTTCTGGTTGGTCACTTGTGGTGGTGCCAAGCTACTGACTAGGGCAAGGGTGGGAGGGTCACAGTAACACTCAGACAACAACAAATGCTCACTGTACACAAAATCACATCACAGCGCAGCCACATTACAAAGCATGCCTAAGAGGAACAGGTCCTACCCTAAGCATGTTAAACTGTGGTGATATATATGTGTTGTGCCAAGCATATGAAAAACTTAGAGAGGGGTTAAGACAAAAAATGGGCCAAGGGTTGGGCAGTAGTGGTAGGTTGTTGGCATATTTCTGTTGCAAAGATACAATAAAAAACCCTCCGCCTGTCCTTCCCTTGCTCTGTTGAACTAATACATTAGCATATGCTTTGACACTGACTTTGTCAATTGACCTCTTAAACTTAAAAAAAACAATTTTGATACCATTTAAAGGTAAGTCAACAATGATTAGAGACTAGATCATCGACACACACATTTACACCCCCACGCACATGCTGGTTGCGCAAAGGAACTGTGGACTGAGGGTACATTCCTCAAGTTTAAGTACTGAGTATTGAGTATTGTTGTATTGTGTTGCACAAAGTCCTTGAGCAGCAACCTCAGTCAAAAATAACTAATTAATTAATGATTTAATTTGTTGTTTATTGCAAGACTTTTTGATTTTACTCAAACACTGCCCATTAAAACACGAAGATTCCTCTGTGCAAATCTAATTACATGGGCCATATTTCGTTATTTTTGCTGTACATATATAACCCATATGACACACAGTATAAAGTCAACATGTTTTGAAATAATTTTGGCGGGGAAAAAAAGCACATTTTTGAGCTTGTGCAACTTGAATAAATTGCTGCTTTTTTGCAAATTGCAGAGCATTCATGGTTTTGTGCGGCACAGTGCACTCAGTATCTCTAAAACTAGCATTTAAGGTTCTTTGTGCAAGCAGGGTCTTTTTCAGTTGCTCCCTCACTAAGTTCATTTGGTGTTTACATGCAAGAGTAAAGCTATGAACCCTATTGAAACATTTTTTAATATTGTGCATTTTGAAATTTCATGACCTGGATTTTTGTTGTTTTTGTACACTTGTACACTGTCAATTTAATATTGGAGACAATTGCACTTTTATTCATTTTGTGGGCTTTTGTTTTCTTGTGCAATCTGGACATTAATTTTTGGAATCCCTTCATCTTCAGTTGGGTTTCCATCTACGATTTCTTCGATGTGACTGAAGTACTGAGGATACAGGAGTGTTCTCCAATCCCACTGTCTTAATTGCTGAACTCTATTTATTTAGCTCTCTGCTCCAAATATATCATGGTCTAAAACAGTTGACTGTAGAACATGTTGTGAAGCTGTACTTTTTTTAGTATCAGCATAATGCATCAATATAAACGAATAAGATAAGGCCTTAGCAAGCTAAAATAAGGGTTCCCTAGATGGTTGTTATAAATATGCTATTGTCTTCTCTATATTAAGCCGTACTGTATAGTAATATCTCTTCTGGTTTAATCTTTGCACAGTTATTCATAACTAGTGGGCTCAAGTAACCAAGTGAAATTAGTCTTCCAGGCTATCTTGACTAAGAAAAACACAGATTCCTGGAAACCTGTTTTTACAGTAGTATTCACTTACGTTTAAAATTGTTAAGAGGCTAATAAACGGAACCCTTTGTGAGGCTAGTGGCCCTTTGAGTGGGAAAGGGATCCCATCATGCCCCTTGTCATAGGGCAGACAAGCAGCAAACCCCTCTCCATTTGACCATCCAGCTCTTGAAGGATAACCAGGGGGAAAGAACAACTGGAGGCATCAGTGATGATTGTTGCAGGTATTTTAATGTTGACACGCATACATATATCTATGTATATGTGTGTTTTTGCACTGCCTTCTCAGTAAGAACTTTAGATAGAGCTTATATTTAAAGTTGGTAGAAGTATCTTATTATGTTATCATAAGTAGCAAACTTGGTTTGTAACAACTCACAAAACCTCGGACACCTTGATTTTTTTTCTGAAAACTTTGATACCCCTGAATATTTAGGACTGAGAGTGATACTGGCTTTTGTGAGTTGTTAACCATGTCTCTATTTTAAATGTGTTTCGACCACATTGTAGGTGTATGTTTAAGAGAAGCTTTTTGGAATGTTTTCATATCGTAACCATAAAATAGCATTATATGTTGTCGCATTGCCACTGTCTCCAATCATCTGTGAGAGCAGCATTTGTCTGCTATAAATGTGTGAATCTTATTTTTTCTTTCCATAAAAATCTGACATCTTTTAAAAGGCCACATATGGCAAAAGTCTTTGAGTTTGTCAGCTGTGTTTGACTGTGGGATTGCAGCCTCTCCCTGGTGCAGCCCTGAAGGGGGAGTGACCCCTCCCCTTACCAGGTTACTTACTCCACATGGTCTAAATCAGCCACCTTGGACCTGATATGTTCAATAGGGTTCATATCTGCTTCTTGGCCCATTAGGTTGTGATTCCTCTGCTCCCTTTACATCTTTTCTTTTGCACAAAATGGCACAAATTTCAAGTCACTGAGAAGCATTTTGATCCTTTTTTAGAACGGGTTCTCAGAAAATGGATCCAAGATTTCATCAAAATTGATGTATTCCGCATTGAATTCCACTCTTTGCTGTGCAGTGAAAAGATGGAAAGAAGCCTTGAGATGACTGAGAAGGCAGTGTAAAAACATTGTGAAAAGCCTACAGTATGTGAGTTTCATGAGAACAAAGGCTGTCTTAGTCAAAATGAGATACCCAAGACCCATTCTGAAAAACAAAAAGTGCTGAACTCTATGAGTAGCTCTACTGAGAAACACAACAAGATCCAGACTACTTCAATCAAACTACTTCCAAGACTATTTGGATTTGATTTCCCTCAAAACATTCCTAAATATCTATCAAAATTGGAGAGATGTTTCTTTCACACCAATTATTTGGTGATTTAATAACATTAATCTGTTGGTTTTGTTTATCTTTAATGCATACATAGGTGTATTCAAGCTGTGCAGCAGTCCACGATAGGTTCTTACCCTCCACCCTAACCCCTCAACCCTAAATCTTTTGAGTCAAATGGGAAATCACTGGGTCTGACGTTCTTACAAAAATGACTTATCACTCAACATACTGTATGTTTTCCATAGATATACTGTATGTTATTTTAGTGCAGAAATCAAAACAAATCACTCTCCAGCTGTTCCTTTCCTTTCACTTTCAATGTCCTTCTGTTTGCATATTCAAATTTTTCTTCCAGAGGGATATGATCTTGTGGATGGGACCTCTTTACTAAATGACGACATGATAGAGGATGATGACGGAGCTAGTTCCTCTGCCTATGCGGAGCTAGAGAGGCTGGAGAGAGAGACTGCTGCTGCTCGCAGCCAGCACAGTACAAGTTCCACCGTAACCGCCATTTCTGTCCCACCGGCATCCCCGCCTTCATACAGGGTCCCTTCTGCATCACCGATAGCCTCTGAGCCACCAGTCCCTCAGGCCATCCAGGCCTTCAAAGAGTCTGCCAACATGGTGGCTGCCTTCAACATGCAGTGGAAAGATGAAATCTCAGCAATGCGCTATGAGCTGGCAGAGTTGCGTAGAGATGTCTGCGGGGAATTGAAGACTTTCAACAGCAACTTCTTTAACTTTACTCAGTGCTATAACATGTGGACTTTGTGTCGAGAGCCTTGCAGTGATAGCATGACACAAACAGATGACAGAGTGTCCGTAGGGATCCAAGCAGGCTCAAGTTGGTCTGTGCGACAACATACAGAGGACAAGTCAGTGATGTGCCAACCAGAACCAGCACCATTCAGCATTATGGATCTGATGAGCCCACCCCGAATCGAGATCATAGAAGGAACCCCAGAGAGCACCCCAGAGGGGTCTGGCAGCCCCGCCAGCCCGCTCCCCATTGAGGACTTCCCATGGGAGATCATCAAGAAGCAAAAGCCTCATAAGCAGCCAGAAACCGGGTGCCACACTGGTGGCCACAGAAGCGCTAGTCTAGAACTGTGGAGCAGGAAATACACAAGTGGGCCCATGTCATACCTGTCTATGTCATTCTAATCATTCCCATTCTTCACATACTGTCAAATGAAATGAGGAGGCCAGGGAAAGAAACCAGACTTTTGCCAAGATGAATAGGCCAGTGTTGATGTTAGATGTCCCTTTACTCTATGCAGACACAGAGTCTGTCATCTCTTGAACAGGTTAAAATGTTGTTCAAGCAATCTTTTTCAAGTGTCTTGCTTAACCATTGATTCAAAGAAATCTGTTTGTTTTACACCTGATGAGGCAACAAGAAAGTGGCTGATGTACAGATCCTCAAGTGCCAGCAGGGGCAACCTCCAATGTCTTAAACACCCAACCTTCGCAAATCTGAGGGTCAGTCTAAAAATCAATCAGCCATTGTGAGGTGGGGCATAAGTTGGTCTGTTTCTGCAAAGGAATGTGAATGGCTCATATTCATTCCAGTTTCTTGTCATGAAGAAACAATCTCTTAAGCACCTGAGTATACTGATAAAATACTGTGAATAACTTTATAAACCCTAGTTTTATAAATAAAGTGCGTAAAAAGGTAACTACATTATTTATGAATATTTTATTGTATCATTTACTTTTTGGTTGTTTGAATCTAAGCATCCCTTCGTCATGGCCTTCATCCATTTTGTAGCCAGTTCCAGGTGAAGTGGGCATTTTGAACATTTCCAACTCAGCAAACAGATTGTCAATGGCAGACTGCTGAAACACAGAATAAAGAAGTTATTGTAATGATTTTGAGAGTACAAAGTGCTGACTAAAGTATGTAGTGACCCCTATTAGATTTGGTACAGCCTAATCCTCTGGAATACTTTATGACTGACACTGTCTTAAGGCTTTGTGGACTAAGTCCCTGGCTTCAATTGTTTACGATGAGTAGTTTGCTATTGACTTTGAAGTCTAAGGACATGTGGATTAAAGTAAGTGGATTCACAGTGATTGTGAAGTATGAATGTATTGGCTTCAGTTCATTCCTGCACAAACTGATTCATTTTCAATCTCTGTACATGTATATAAATGTACCATTTTGTAAATAGAGAAACTTATATTCAATACTTGTACTGTTTGCAGTTATACGCATACTGATTTCTGACGGCACTGAGAGGGTTTGTAGTAGTAATTTTGGTTGTAAACCAAACACAGCACTTTTTTCCAACCTTCAAGGTCTGTCTTCATTTCTTTCATTGTATTCATCATAAGTCTGTGCACTTCATAGTAAAGTTGGTAGTTCATACCAGTGTTTCACCTGTTGTTTTTCATGCAGTGATGACAGGCAGTTCTCCCTGCATTGTTTCATCTTTTCAATCAAGTTTTAATTTAGAGATAAAGGTTCAATAAATTGTTTAGGGGAAATAAGGGATTTGAACGAGTATCTTTATAAATGCCATATTCTTCTGGTCAGAGGAATTTCATGGGTTTGTTCATCACTGCTGAAATATAACAGAAACATTGGTCCCTACAAGTAGACAATCAGAGCCGCTGAGGGCCTCTACCTCTCCGAAATGTCCCCTGAGGTGCAGTATAGTACCTGTGAATGTACTAACACCGCCTCACTAGTGATGGCTAAGCTGGGCTCCTGTCAAACCTTAACAGGTAGGAGCACTCACTCACGTGCTACGTTTAGCTAATTCCTCCTTTGTCTGTTTAAATTAAAGTTGCTGAATAGCCACTGGCATTCCCTTCAACCACTCATTCATTTCATTCTGGAAACATGGCGTACCAAAGTAAATACCCAGGCCCGAGGAACTGAGGCCAAACAACTCCCATCTTGAAAACACTTGTCTCTGGACGATCACTGCAGCACAGGACCATGGGAAGCCTGTATGTAACAGACCCCTGACTGAAATGTGAACCTTTCAAAAGACTTCAAAATAAAGGAGAGGCATTATCTCTCACTTCATAAGGAGAGTGGATCTTCTTCCCCCTTTGCACGACCAAAAGACGACACTTGCTGAACAAGTGGCACTTTGAAAAGATGGTATTTATGTCAAGGTTGTACAAGAGGTAAGATCAAAATTCAAGTTACATAGCCACAGAAAAGGCAGGCATTTCCTTTGTGAGTTACTGCAGTGGCTCCAGCCCATACTCCTGTAGTGGTAACTCATCAAACCTGATCTTCAATGCCTAGCGTAATAATTTTTTTGCCTTGATAATCTTGTATGTGTGTGATAGAGAAAAGTTATTTTAGACAACAACTCTATTACGCAGAAATTCAGGTTTACAGACGTTAAGAGGAAACATAAGTTAAGAATATGTTCAAATGGATTGGTGCCATCACCCAGTCTTTGCAATACAGATATATTTTAAAAGGTTATAACCTATTTATTGTGTTTATTGATCCAATCAAAATAGGACAGAAAACTTTCCGTTTTCCATTGCAGACCAGCCAAAGGTTGGGTTAGCATGAATCATAAATGATTCTAAGTGAAAGGCATATGACTGTGACAACATTTAGCCTATTACCATTTTAATAAATAAATATATATATAAATATAAATATAAATACAGTATATATAAATAAAAATACTTTGGAAAGGCTTGTATTCTTACTTTTGCTTTTTGAATGACACACGCAACTGCGGAGGCATTCCTAACACATCTTTTCCCATTGTTTTGGGGATGCAAACTAATTTAAAGGTGCTGAAGACTGGCTTACCATGATGTCTCCAATCTACATTCATTCATTCTATGCAAGTCCTTTGTTCACTGTTTTATCTTCTGTTATCTAAATATTTGATATTATAGATATTAGGTGTTTTTGTTCAGCCTTCATGCAAGTCATCAATGCAACGAATGGAATGATAATTTCAGAAAAATATTTGTGGCTCCTTTAATTTTACTTGGATATTTTTGCATGAGCCACAGGCCACACTGACGGTTGTTAAGGTGTTTCAGTAGTTTCATCTCCATTTTGCACATTTCAAGTGTTCTGTATACTAGAATCAATGAGTATGTTGGTGAGATTGTTGAGGCTCTTACTTGGTAGTAGCATCTGTGTGCTTTGTGACATTGTCAAAAAGAACAATCATAGTTGTGCATCTTGCTGACATTTTAGTAACTGACTACAGCAATTATAGAAAAATGGAAAACAAAGCCTGTTGGGGTGTGACGAGATCTTGTGCCGTAAGGTTTTGCTAAGGCATGATGAGATTTCTCATTGAGACGACAAACTATCTCCCAAGATCAGAGCGCATTTTTCTGAGGACAGCTAATGGTGAATTTGTGACTGCAGTTACAGCGTTACATCAGTGTAGTGGCAATGCTGTATCAAAATCAGTCCAGTAGAGCCAAAAAGGCACAATCAAAGTTATCCAAAAAGAAGTCAAGAAAGTTTTCTGAGGAGTGTATCCAGGTGCTTGTTAAACCTATCATAACCATGACCGCTGTCATGGTTTGTTTCTGTTTACAGAGACTCCAGACTGACGTTTACTTCATAGAGCAAAACCTGACTTTGTGATCAAAAGTCCCACTTTTTTTCACGTTTCATGTCCGCGCTAAATTTACAGTCACTTTATATGTCACATTCTCTTTTTTCTCTGGCACCATCAAAGTCTAATACAGTACATTTAATTATTAATCTAATAAATATTAAGTGCCCTCCTGGTTACATCAGTAACCAGAAATACTCATGAAGTATGTTTTCAACATCAGTAGAAGGAAATACCTCGATTATATGTTAATCATATAACTCATACTTCTGTTAGAGTGCTACTTTGGTCATCTAGTAAGCTTCTCTTCGTCTCTTACAAGCATCACCAGACGATAATGTAAATGATGACACTGTTAAAGTGCTTATGTACTGTTAATATCTTTGGATAACTCACAACAGGGAGTGGTACTGAACTGACATTTGTTTCAAGATGCTGTCCAGTTAAAAAAAAAAAAAAATCAAAATAGACTTTCATTGTTTTGCATTTTGTCACAGTTTTTCAGTCATACATTTCATGATTGACGCTTTCTTAAAAATAGTGTAAAATCTTGTTTTGTCTCATTCTTGCGAACCTAATACTGTCTCATCTCAATAGCCCAGTGTCTCGACACACCCCTAATAGACTGTGATTCTATAATTGGAAAAGCTGTACAAATGCTTAACATTCTTCTGAGTTTAACTCTGACTCAAGTTCAAAGTGGTAATAAATAAAGCTAGGGAACCCCCCCAGTGCTACCGCTTGAGTACATTTATAACAGCATTTTTGTTAGCATTTCATCAGTCAGCCCAAAGAATTTAACCTTCCCTTAAGAAAAGTTTAAATGTAGCAAAAATACAGATATTGATCGAAGTATAATTTACAAGTGAAATATGTACATTTAAAAGACTAAAGAATAAACATATAAATGATAATTAAATTATTTTTTAATCATGCAATCATATTTTGTGAAATGAACTTTATAATTATTTGTAAGAGATTCTAAATTGTCTATCGAATATGTTACAGAGATATGTAGTCATCCACCCTATGAGTTTTTGTTGAGAGTATTTTGTCATCCAGAGATCTGATGCAACTGTGCCAACTCTGACATCTGGATACTGGGACTAAAGGTTTTGAATGGAATCTGATCTCACCTGAACCGGTCATTTTGCTGGAATATCAAACCCCTTTGTTCTCTTCCTGCATTTATTCAAGGTTTGTGGGAGAAAACATGCTACTCTGTTTTGCATTAATCATGTTGCAATTTTCAGGGATCTCAGACTACATTGTTGAGTGATTCAGAAGTTATAGAGCCTTTTTTGAACATGGTTCAGCCTGCATATGTTAGCCTCTGCTTTTTTTGTTTATCAGATGAAAAAAAAAGGATGTGATGCTTTTGTTTTTGTTTCTCTTGTTTTTGGCTTATTGTGGTGTTTCTTGTGAATTATTATTTAAAACTTTTATTGGCCTTATGTATTTTTCATAAATTGATATAAAACAATGTATTAAAATATTTATGATGTTTATGTTTATTGTGATTTGAATCTAAAAATGGGGGTCATAGCTTTACACTGGCATCCAAAGAGGAAAGTGACTTACAGCATCAAATCAATTCCTAACCACATATCTACACTTACACACTCTGAGACACTTCACATCCACAGCATGGGACAGGTATTGTCTATTACTTTGACCCTCTCAATATGCATTGCTTTTCGACTAAGCTATCATCTTTTTGTTTTTGTTTGTTTCCTTTTCTTTCCCCCCCATTTTAGGCATCCGTAGCTTAGCGGGGGGGCGTAGAGAGTACGGTAGGTCTGGTAGGGAACCGCTTTTATTATACCTTTTTTTATATGTTGCTAACACAACTTTTTCATACATTTTGTCTGACTCATTAACATTTCCACTAAAAAAAAGCAATTTCAGTAATGCCATTGTACTCACTTAGTATGTATAATACATTTAAATGTTTTCATCTGTTTCCACTCTGAATCAAGTGGGATTTTAAAAATAATGTTTGAGGTTAATGAGTTCAACAAACCAACCGAACAAAACTTAGGTTTATTGTCCCACAGGTTGGCCTTGTGTTAGCGTACTGGTATTTTTGTACAATATCTACCACATCTGATTGAGTCACTAATAAAGTAACTGTTCCATTTAATATGTTCTGCAAATCTGGAACAGACTTTAACTGAGATGATATTATCTTAACACAACCCATGAAATGATTTATTTGTTTTTATTTATTTATTAATTAATTTATTTGTATTTTTTTTTAATTCAGTTAAGTCAAATTAAGTTCTGTTGAAACTCATTGGTATTGGTAGTGTTTCACTCTCTTGCTTTTATCATTGTATACATTTTCTTTAAGCAAACAGAGGGGCGTCAGTTCAGTACACAGTAGCATCAATATTTCAGCGTCTGTAGTGTCTATCCTAGCATGCAGCAAGGCAGGTTATGACCGACATAACAGCTTTGTTCCACAAACCACCGCAAATCAATGCTGAATTTACTCAAAACTTCAATCTGGTTTTCATTACCAGATTGTGAACACATTTCTTGGAGCGCTAAGAGACCTTTTTGGATAAGCCAAAAAATCTGTCGTTTTTAGTGAAAGTAATTGGACACTGGAAGCATAATACAGCAAGGAAAGACGTATAACTTTACTAAAACTTCTCCATTGAAAGAGGTGTCAGGTGATTAATAATAAATGTTAATCAATGTGTTTAAAATAAGCACATGGTAAACCTTTCATGTAGTCTACCAAAAACCTGCATTCAGTGTTATACTTCCAATGTGTTATGTGGAACAGTGCCATAGGGCAGTTTTCATTTGTTTTAATAGTGATCTTCCAGGTGACTATTGACAGGTGACAATTATTTTTATTTCTAATGTCTAGTTAGCTGACACCTCTGTGCTGTAGCCAACACACTTACCTAGTCCCTGATAGCAGCAGAGCCCATTAATGATGATACCCAGTGGTCTTTAAGTTGTTTTTGGTTCAAAAGTAGCATGCATTAGGTTAGATAAGATCATATCTTTTCCCTTAAAGTCCCACTCCGATCTTTTCTTTTTACTACTTTAAGTGTTTTCAGTGGTCTGTAAACTGTAATTATGAAGTTTTTAGCCAAAATCACATAACCTGTGCCATTTTCAAGGGCTTTTCTTCTGCAGAGCTTCAGTAGCTCTTTAGCAATTCACCTCTGAGTCCTCGGCAGAGACAGCGCTGCTCTGCACACTCCTCTTTACGCTAGCTTGCAGCCTAACATTGCCGGTGTAGTAGAAGTGGCAGGTAACATAGAACCTCAGCTCTAAGACACTAATGTCTTTAGTGGCATGATAAAAGTTAACATCATAATTAGCTTTCTTATGAGTTTAGCAGTCCGCTAACACACACGCTTGTTCCGTGATTGTCCTCTCTACTTCTCCAAGTCTGGCCCAATTTCGCACTTCTTTTTCTCACGATATGTCTTGCAGCATCAGATAAATGCCATATGAACATGTAGACAACAAGAAAAACATGTTTTGCATCGGAGTGGGTTTTTAAGGTTATAGTGTACTTATAACATTTCCTGTAGTGACACAATTGGGCCAAGATTTCATATACAAAACTGTTTGGCAGTTTTTCATGAACTATTGAATACACGCAACAAGCAGTTTACATCAGATTAGCTCTGCATTTAGTTTTTAACACCTCTTCTTCCATGTCACTTATTTTAACTCGTACAAAACCCAATTCCATTGAATTGGGAAATTGTGATAAATGTAAATAAAAACAGAATACAATGATTTGTAAATCCTTTTCAACCTATATTCAATTGAATACATTACAAAGACAAGATATCTAATGTTCAAACTCATAAACTTTTTTTTTTTTTGCAAATAATTAACTCAGAATTTCATGGCTGTAACACGTGCCAAAGTAGTTGGGACAGGGGCATGTTTACCACTGTGTTACATCAACTTATCTTTTAACAACACTTAATTAACGTTTGGGAACTGAGGAGACTAATTGTTGAAGCTTTGAAGGTGGAATTCTTTCCCATTCTTGCTTGATGTACAGCTTCAGTTGTTCAACAGTCCGGGGTCTCCAGTGTCGTATTGTATGCTTCATAAAGTGGCAAAAATTTTCAATGGGAGACAGGTCTGGACTGCAGGCAGGCCAGTTGACTACCCGCACTCTTTTACTACGAAGCCACGCTGTTGTAACACGTGCAGAATGTGGCTTGGCGTTGTCTTGCTGAAATAAGCAGGGGCGTCCATGAAAAAGACGGTGCTTGGATGGCAGCATATGTTGTTCCAAAACCTGTGTGTACCTTTCAGCATTAATGTTGCCTTCACAGATGTGTAAGTTACCCATGCCTTGGGCACTAATGCACCCCCATACCATCACAGATGCTGGCTTTTGAACTTTGCGTCGATAACAGTCCTGATGGTTCTTTTCCTCTTTGGCTTGAAGGACACAACGTCCACTATTTCCAAAAACAATTTGAATAGGGACTCATCAGACCACAGAACACTTTTCCACTTCGCATCAGTCCATCTTAGATGAGCTCGGGCCCAGAGAAGCCAGCGGCGTTTCTGGATGTTGTTGATAAATGGCTTTGGCTTTGCATAGTAGAGTTTTAACTTGCACTTGCAGATGTAGTTACGAACTGTATTTACTGACAGTGGTTTTCTGAAGTGTTCCTGAGCCCACATGGAGATATCCTTTACACGTTGATGTCAGTTTTTGATACAGTGCAGCCTGAGGGATATAAGGTCACGGGCATTCAATGTTGGTTTCCGGCCGTACCGCTTATGTGCAGTGATTTCTCTAGATTCTCTGAACCTTTTGATGATATTATGGACCGTAGATGTTGAAATCCCTAAATTTCTTGCAATTGTACTTTGAGAAACGTTGTTCTTAAACTGTTCGACTATTTGCTCATGCAGTTGTTCACAAAGTGGTGAACCTCGCCCCATCTTTGCTTGTGAATGACTGATAGTTTTTGGGGAAGCTGCTTTTATACCCAATCATGGCACCCACCTGTTCCCAATTAACCTGCTCACCTGTGGGATGTTCCAAATAGGTGTTTGATGAGCATTCCTCAAATTTCTCAGTATTTTTTGCCACCTTTCCCAACTTCTTTGTCACATGTTGCTGCCATTAAATTCTAAAGTTAATGATTATTTTCAAAAAAATAAAATACAATTTATCAGTTTGAACATTAAATATGTTGTCTTTGTAGTATATTTAATTGAATATGGGTTGAAAAGGATTTGCAAATGATTGTATTCTGTTTTTATTTACGATTTACACATCTTCCCAAATTCATTGGAATTGGGTTTTGTATCTAAACTTTGGATAAAGACAATTTTAAGATGATTTATTTCAAAAGCTAACCACAACTTCACAGTGGTGTAAGGACAACGTAAAATGATTGTATTTAAATTTTATTCCAAGGCCATTGATTTGTATTGGTTTGTTGTGATGTATCATGCATAAAAGGTTAATCCACCTTGCATCCATGGGGGCATCACCACTGTATGTATATATGTATGTGCCTATAACCAACATGCTTGTTTTACTGTACAGTTCTTCAAAAAAGCAACAAAACCAACTTCTTAAATGTTGTAAATCAATCCAAATCAACTGGAAATACCTACTTACACGTACCTTCAAGTCCTGCTAGTTGTCCTATGTCAAATCATCCATCCATGACTTCATCCATTCATCAATCCAAACAAAATCCATCTTTTCAAAGTACTAGTGCCATACTTGAGCACAACCCTAGGCCTAAGGAAATATATACACACTTTCCAGGATCAATTACTCCAACACTAGTAGAAAACTCCCCCTCTACACAACGCTCTTTTAGAAAGCATAGTGTTGTGTTTTGAAGTACATTTTTTTTTAACAAGGGCAATCTGCCTCTGAAATACAAAATCTAAAGCGCTTTAGGAGAAAATTCCAGATTCAAATAAGAATCTTATGAATGGAAAAGTTTGACATGAAAGAAGTGTTAGGCTTTACAAGCACACGATTTTCTTTTACATGTACTCATAGAATCCATTACGATATAGTAGTCTGTTGGTTGATTACTTAGTCAAGTTTACTTTCATATGACCAAAATCACAGTGGTGGAACAATCACGTGTTACTTTCATAGATCATAGTAGTATTTTGAGAGGCCTGAGTCCTGTTCATTGTCATCATTATAAAATAAGTCAAAACACTTATCTGAAGTTATTTACTGCATTGCTTTATTGTAAAGAGTTATTGTGCTGTGGCTAGATGCCACTCACTGCTAACATCAGCTCCAGGTAAATGAAAAATGGCAAGACGTGGAGTACGAAGCAATGTAGGACAATTTACCAAGAACCGAGGTGGCATTATGATGAATTTAAAAAATGACATAAAAATCACGAATGATGCTGAGAAATGCGTGTTATTTTGAACTTTAAGTTCACGTAGATAACTGGCCAGGGTGCACTGGAGATAGTATGATTTTTTTTCTTAATTTATGATTAATAATACTGAAAAATCCAAAATATTGGTTTTATCGCCCATGATAACTATATATATATATATATATATATATGTGTGTGTGTGTGTGTAGAAAATTTATTTCCCTCAATATCAATATCAAACATGGTCAATATGCTTTTTGATAGTCAGCATTCTGCCATGTTTTGGTAGACTATACGAACAGCCAGTGAAAAGTGGATTTGCTCCGGGTCTGCTCTGCACTGAACCAATTATGTGCTGAATTAGAACCAAGTAGCAAACAACTGCGTAGTAGCAGGCTGCACGCAACCATGGCAACCGTAGCACGTTACCCCATGAAGCCGACAGCACTGTTGGTGAGAAAAAAAGAAAATGAGTGCTACCTCATCTGCAGAAACGCAGATGAAGGCTCAACAGATGATATCGTCAACAACACTGGCACGAAAACATCAGTGGTGTGGAGGTATTTAGTTTTTTTTTGAGGTCGGACATGAAGCAAAGTAATGTGCAGTGCAAATTATGTCTAGTACATGTTCTCGCAAAGTCGGGAAATACCTCAAATCTTTTTCATCACATGAGGTAGTGCCACGCAGCAGAGCATGTGCAATGCAAAAGGTTACAAACCCCCATGGTGCCTGTGCAGCCGAAACAGCTGACCATTCAGTCCACTTTCTCAAATGCAACACCTTACGACAAAACGTTAAAGAGACACAAAGACCTCACATGCTACCAACAAGCACTGTTAAATTTCATTTTTTATATCGTGATGTATATTGATATCGAGTGATATGAAAAAATATATATTGTGATAAACTTGTTCCCATACCGCCCAGCCCTACACTGGTGTATAAAGAGCAGTCTATTTTAGTCTCTCAGAGGGGTAAAAAGGGTGTCGATATTCTTTGTGTGCAATTGCTTTCATTGCATTCATAGAAGTCAACTATATGCAGTTTCTGCCTAGCAGCATCTATTTTAGAAACAGCTGTTTTCACCAACAGGAGTTTGCAATGGAAAGCTGATAAAAATGCAGTACAGTCTGTCTGGATCCCATTTTATACTTTTCACAGCAATGCAGCCATTTGCATTTCACAATGAATAAGGAGCACTTATTTCTGTTTAACTAATTTGTTTATAGTTGATAATAATAATAATAATAATAATAATAATAATAATAATAATAATAATTTAGTCTGGTATACTGGTTGCATTACTCTTTAGGACGTTGTACATTTTTAGCTTTTATAAAAAGGTACTGAAGTACATCTCATACATCAAATTTGACTGTAAATCTATCTCCATAACCAGTCTAGAGTCAAACAAAATATGGCGTTACAACCAAGGCCTACCAGAGTTCACATTCACTCACATCTTCAGCCCCCATGCTCATGAACACAGCTCGTCAGTCATTGCACGTCATAAAGCCACAATATACCCTGATCCAAGTCAGAACAGCATCTCACCAGCCTCTTTGCCAGTCTGAGTCTGCAACTTTGTCAAGAACAACCTCTTGACACAAATGGAGGGAGTCGATTGGAGAGGAATCGCTATCAGAACTTATCTGAAATTAACGTGTTGACCACAGAGGAGGAAAGGTTTGAGAGGTCCTATGAAAAAGCACGAGAGTAAAGGTCTGTTTAATATCCTCTGAACTGATACGATGACAAAATGAGATAAGGTCATGCTTTACATGAGGTCCATGTTGGTCACATCTCTAATATGAGTAATACAATTTCTAAACTAAAATCTTTGCTGGAAATGGTAAACTCTAGTCAAGATGAGCTATCAATACTTTTCAATTTTCTGTAAATATCATACAACAGTCGCATCTAAGCGCATAAATGTACATGTGCGTCATGTGAAGTATGGCTTAATCTCACACACTCAAGGTTGTTAGGGTGCAAGGTTTATAAAGAAGTGAACTGGTTTTAGAAAAATGCGGGTTAGTCATACCTATACATTTGAAAGAATGTAAACATTAAAAATTAAACCTTAATCCCACATGCTGCTGTACAGCATTAAACGGTTTGGGGATCCTGAGTGACTGTTACATCATCAGAAACACAAACTTTATCAACAAGAAAAAATGTCTTGTTCTTCAGTTTGAAAACATTTTCTTTGGCTGGGTCTCTCAGCACAAAGTGTCTAATTTTCTTTGTTTTCCTGCTGTTTAAAAGTCATTGGTGCCAGCTGTACAAAAGTGTCACTTAAGTGGAACTTTCCAATTTAAGCTCATGTCTGTGGCATTTTCCTACAGCTGTGGGGTGTCTTTGTCAGCAGTTGACCATAATGAATGTCTTTGTCTTCTTTTCAAGTGTTTGTCTCTGCATCACATTTTTGTTGGCCTTTTGCTCTTAAAACCACAATGTTCTGTGCCTCTTCTAAGAGAGACACATTTCACAACATTTCAGTATTACTTTTTATAAAACCCCAAATATCTCTCAAGAATAAAAACTGTTCATTGGAACCATTTTGTTCAGCTTTATGATTCCCAAATTTTAAATCTGACAATAGTTCATACTTTTGTTTCAACGATTTCTGCATTGTGTCTTATGTATATTGTTAATTTCATTAAGTGTAGCATTATGTGTTTAGATTCAGATAGCGCATGTTTTTACATTGTACATGTTACATGGTAAATTGATCTTCTGTGCCCAGCCTGATAAGTAGAAAATAAGTTTTTAATTATGATACATGTCAAAATATTAGGGCAGTGCAGATGGGCAAATTTCCTAGCAATTCCGAAACTCCAGTTTTGTCCACTTTAGAGCATCTTTTTCCACTTATTTTTCTTGTGATTCTGTTGATTTTACAATGCTACTGCAGGTTTTTTTTTATACATTTCCAGGGACAAATGGGAACGAAAACAATTTGTGCAAACATTCGAATATCCATGACAACAAGAACCTCATAAATAGATGCTCTGGTACATCTGAGGTATCTTCTGGAGACTTGCTGCCAGCAGATTTGCCCATCCTTGTTTTTGGATAGAAACACAGTTAATGCTGGTTACGTTTTTTTCTTTTTTTCCAGGAACCTGTACTTCCCTTGAAATGGTGCTGAGCAGTGTAGCAGTGTTTTTGTTTTCAATATTAGTAATGTGAATGTTACTCGTTAATATGAATTTGGTTGCCTATTGGCCAATACACTTGCTCCAAGTGCACTTATGGATGCTATAGATCTGTCTTTATCTGCAAAGGGACCTTGAGTTTTTTAAGGGTGCTTATATAGAAAATGTATTCTTATTATTAAAACGCTTTGACTTAAAACCTTACTAAATAATGGAAAACCAGCACACCTGTGTTTCTCTACCATCCTGCCCTTTACATATGACTAAAGAGGAAAATATCTTTAAAAGCTATGAGACTTATTAAGAATATTTATTTCAAGTTAAATTTGGTAGGTATGGAAAAATACTACGCTTTAAGTAAAGTATGTGTCAGGTACCTGCATTTGTCCTTCTAACATGTGTTGCTTGCTCCTTACAGGGATTCAGTTTCGTCTCCCTACTTCATGCAGTGTGGACCGCGCTCAGCCACCTCCAGGTACCAGCTTGTCTTCATCTCTTCTTCTTTCCCCCATAGCACTTCTCTTTACAAACTTTTCAGTTGCAGTCATACATTCATGGGAGCTGCAAAGGGGATCCAGCAATTTATGCAAACAGGAGAGAAAGAAGGAAACATAAAAAAGCTAATATTAACCTAAATACTTAAAAAAAAGGGCTTTAGGTTCATGATTGTCATATTTAAGTGGTTAATCCACAAACCAGCCAAAACATTAGGAACACCTGGGCAGTCTAAAGCAAGGTGTTCAGGTGTTCATATTGCAGCTGGTCAGTGTGTGTTGCCTCTCACAAAAGATAAAACAGGGAAATGTTCAAAGTTTTAATGTGAAAACTGTGTATGCATGGGCATAGTAGCTGACCTTCACCAGCTTACTACTTGCAGTCAAAATAACTTATCTCAAGTGCTATTCTCTTCGCAAGCTTCAGTGCCTTTTTTACAGAGAGTCAGTGGGCTTTTTGTGCCTGGTTCTACCAGCTTTGTACTTTAAAAACAAATTCCTGCCTGATATTCTGAGATAGAGCTTAGAGACCCACTCCAGTCATTTTTTAATTACTCTTTAAAGCGTTTTCAGTGGTCTTTAAATTGTGGTTACTAAGTTTTTAGCCTATATCATGTTACCTGTGTCATTTTCAAGGGCTTTCCTTCTGCAGAGCTCCAGTAGCTCATTAGCAATTCACCTCTGAGTCGTGGGCGGAGACAGTGCTGCTCTGCACACTCCGTTTCACGGTAGCTTGCAGCCTAACATTGCCGGTGTAGCAGAAGTGGCAGGTAACATAGGAGCTATTCCGCTCTTGGACCCCTGATTAGAGTCACACTCACCTACAGGCCGCTGGTGTTTTGAACCAGGTTGTATTTCCAACGGGCTATGTACGTCAGCGTAGATTGTGGGAGCAGGGCTTGTGGACGCGCACTGCTGGAGCATGCACATTTTACCCAGAAGGTGCTTTCAGTTTTACAGTTGCGCTCGAGTAAAGGAATGAGCTACCTACTAATAAAACAAACACCTTTCACAAGATTTCCGAGCTCATCTTGGAATCATTGAATGTCTTATTTTATTCCGCAAGGTGTTCAAAAGTCATATATGTTCATTTTGCATTATTAGTGAGATTTCATAAATCCCTCATAACTGATCAGTTTGTGTATCTTTACTTCACCATGAAATATGTTTGTACTTGACACATAACTCTGAGCTGAAGAAACAGTTCAGTTAAGTGTCTGCATTGTGGGCCTATGAAGACAGAGGAGCTCACATGAGGATAAGTTGTGGATATGTTGCTTATTTGTGTTTGAGCACTCCTCCTGAGCTGCAGGAAAGCTTAAATGTCAAAATGCTGACTGGCATAAGCTATCAGGTCCCTCACTGTTTGCTGCTAAACTACAAATACATGGAGGCACAGCAGCAGCAGCAGCAGCCCATTTTTATAGCATGACATTCATGCCCATCTAGTCTTGGCTGCGCCTCCACTGTGTGGGTTTGTTTACTGAACTGCCCAGTGCAGCAGTGCTAAGCCAAACATTCAAATTCAAACACAGTAAGCCAGGGACAACTGACTCCACAAAGGACAGGATGCTCCCCTACACCAGTACACAAAACTGTCAAGCAAGGCTGTAGTAATAGGAAACCCTGCTGTGCACTGTAGGAGCTCTATTGTTGTGCTTCGCCGGAGACATGGCGCTTGCGCGGCGTAAGTGAGGTCAGCTGCGCTAACACGTTTCCCAAGCACAAAAGCAGGTTTTCAGTCACGTGATCCTGACTTAGCGCAAGGACCAAATGGAGAGCAGGAAGCGACCGACTGAAATGGAGAAGATGCGCCGGTTTAGATGCATGCCAGTATTTAGCCTTAGATGGGGTTTACCACCCGCTTTGGGCAGCATTCCCAAACAACCTGACTCCGAGAAGACCGGACCCCGGCGCAACAGGGGCCGCTACCGGCCTCACATCATCCATGGGATTCAGCGCTGGGCTCTTCCCTCTTCGCTACTGAGGGAATCCTGGTTAGTTTCTTTTCCTCCGCTTAATAATATGCTTAAATTCAGTGGGTCATCTTGTCTGATCTGAGGTCGTAGTCAGAGGATGGGGGTCGGGGTGCAGGGATGGGGCCGAAAGGACCCCCTTTTTCCCGTCCACCCCCTCCAGAGCTCTGGGGCGCTCCTGGTGCGTCCGGCCGCTCCGCACCCCCCTCCCTACACAGTTTGACATGACTCAACTTCGAAATGAAAGAATTTAACTACGGGCTGAAAATGAGTCATTACCTTTGACAAAGTGGTCACTGCACACATGGGCATTATCCGACGCAGCTCCTCCAGACCGTAGGCCAGTGGTTCTCAAATCCAGTCCTCGAGCCCCCCCCCCGTCCTGCATGTTTTGGATGTTTCCCTGCTCCAACACACCTGATTCAAATGATCAGCTCGTTATCAAGCTCTGAAATGGCTTAATAACAAGCTGATCATTTGAATCAGGTGTGTTGAAGCAGGGAAACATGCAGGACGGGGGGGCTCGAGGACTGGACTTGAGAACCACTGCCGTAGGCGGAGATTAAAAAGTCATTTTTTCTGGCGTTTTTCAGTCATCTTCTTATATCTTTCCCCCTTTGTGTAACACTACTCTGGGCACATGATAAAAGCACTTGTCTTTTTCCCTGTTCGATCGATTCGAGCAGCTGTAAACGGAGCAAAACATCGGCATGTTGCTGGTCTCTGTAGCAGCAACTCACTTCCTGCCCTCCATCTGTGTTTCGCGCGTGCCACATTACACGGAAGTGACGTCAAGTGAAAACCTCCTATTTGGTATTTTGGTGAGCCGCGCAGCCCGGCGTAAGTATTCCCCCTCCCTAACTCAGCTCCTCCCAGCGGCGTAAGTTGTAGCGAGGGAGGAGAGAGGGCGCGGAGTGGGTTTAACACAGCCGAGACCTGTATTGACCAATAACATCAGCTCCTCTCCTCACCTTTAAATCCGCCACCGGTGAGGCGTATTACAATTTTCGTGAAGTAGTCAAAGAGATCAAGAGATGTCTGAAGACAGTAATGCCACACGATGGTGACAGAAGGCAGCCCCTCAACAAGTGTCGCTGTAAGCGCTTCAGAGGGTGTCCTCCACACTCTCTCATATGAGCACAGATGGATTTGGTGTGTGTAAGGTTGGACCCACTAGTAAGACAAACACCCTTTTCCACAAATAAAAACACTCATATAAAGTTGCACATATTCAAACCTCACGTGACAAAGGTGGGCTGTGCGCAGAGATCACATCATAAATTCCAATAATGGCATTAAAATCGGAACCATCTGTGCGTAAATGACGCATTGCGCTCCGTGGCCTGGCCCTTTCTTTCAAACATGTTGGCATATAAAATAAATTTGGCCCACAAAACTGAATATCATAATATCCGTATGTCGGCTTAAAGTAAATAACTCATCTGATCACTGAAACAAATCATCTGTTCAGCCGCTGCAGGACAGAGAGAGGACACGGAGACATGTCCAGGTCGAGCTGTGCGAGAAATAAGAGGAAGAAGAAGAAAGAAAAGAAGGGAGATGAATTAAATATCTTGTTAACTTCATCATGTGTGTTTATTTACCAGAAATTTAATTTAATTTAATGCGGTTTCAGCTGTGTTAATTCGGTCAGGTTGTGTGTCCATCAGAATATATTTATATAGATCTAAATGTATGTGCTGACTCAGATTATTAGTTGTTGTTGATTATTTATTGCACTGAAATGTGCCTGACACTGTGGAAACCTGCCGGTGAGGCATCAGTGACGTATGCCGATCTGCCGCCGGTCTACCACAATACCTCTAGACCAGCTGTGCTCCGAATGCGCTGAAAACTGACCAGGTTTGAATCGGCAAGCTTTCAATGCACTTTATACACCACCAGCGAGCACGGAAATGTCACTGCGCCCGCTGATTCTGTCGACAGCTCCCTTTGCCACGCCACCCAGCTTGGCGGACCTCGGTGCGCCTCAGTCCATGAAAATACCAAACTGACTGTACGCCGGGCTCCGCCAGATGAAAATACTACTGTGTAGGGTCCACGACCCTCCGCCAGTGAGGCGGCGGACACAAAATTAGAGCCCTTGGTCTTCATTTCACTGTGATGACGTCAACACTTGCCGTGGAGTTCTACATCTTCTCAGCACTTCACTGTGTGGAGGGACTGCACTATGCTGATTATATTTAAGCATTTACTTAAACTGTGGGTCTCATGTAGGTGAAGAGAGTGGATCTTGTGATTGCATTGCATTATTGATTATTGGGGCTGTAGTGTTAGTGCCAAGATAGGATTTTCTTCCTCTTTTGCATTTTATTTTATTTTTCTTTATGTCAGCGCAAAAGTTAAGTCTAGACAGATGACCTTTAAATTTTATTCCAACAAAATGGTGCTTTTGACCACAATGTTACACTAGAAAAGTTCTGTTTGTTTGTTTTTTTGTTGTTGTTTTTTATCAGGCTAGTATGTGATACATGTCAAGCAACTTGATCAGGATTGAAGCTTGGCTATCAGCTGCTTCAGACAGGGTCATCTTCTTTGTCATGTAATTTGGCTCATTTTAAGGAAACTGAGCCAAACACTCATGATGGTGGGAGTGGATGTCCTTTTGAGAAAATGTTCAGCATTTTACTCTGCCCTCAGCCAATTTTGTACTATTCATAGACACCAGGCATAAATGAATGTTTAAAGCTGGCAATATATAAAGGAAGTGAAGTTAGTCATCAGCAAGTGGTAAAGAAGTAAAAATGTCTGCAAAGCTTTTGTTACGCAGGACTCAAGATTCCACATCATTTTAACCTTGACGTGTTACATTCAAGAGAATCAAGGTTCTTCATTGGCCAGTGTGCAAAAAGTATCTAAAAAATGACTCCAATAATTCAATCTCTGCTACACTAGTACTCGGCTATAACTTTAACAATTATAAACACTCTGATATGGTGTATGAAACCTTGAAGATAGCAAAAATACTGAACTTTTTGTGATTTCAACTTCTTCTGACTAAGGTATAAACCTTTTAAAAAATATTAATCATTCCTGTCTTAGGGGTTTGCATTTAAAACTTAAATCAACAAACTAACTTGAAGCAGTTGCTTTCAAACATTTATCTAACTTACAAGTTCCATACTCCTTTCTCTGAAGTGGTTAAAGTAGGAATGCAAAACAGTGGTAAGTTATTTAGATACTTGACCGAAAAATTAAACCTGTGTTTAATATCACATTACATTTGACCACTGCTCTGACCAATGTAAGTGAATGCCACTTGAATGCTTTAATGTGAAGAATGTAATCTTTCCAGCACTTTTTGCAAATTTTCTTTGAGCTCTGATCTTATGAAGTCTGAAAAACTGAAAAGCTTGAAGACTCACATTCACCATTTTAATCCATTAATGAAACATTGGTTTGCCCAGGTATAATCAACATATAAGGCGAATATTTGTAGTCTATAGGAGGACATCTGGTGTCCGGATGATGTAATTTCATCTCTCTGTGATTTACTGTACTTTTCTCAGCTTGGGTAGGACTGTTCTTTTTGAGGCATATTTTGTGTTTATAGTACGGCTCAGGAGAGGTCAGAAAATTAAATGTCTTCTCCAAACAACATTAACCTAAGCGAATAATTGTGCAATTATGCAAAACACATGAATGTAGGCGAGCAAAGCACTAAATGTGTTTACAAATTTCAGCCTATTTAGAAAGCATAAAATATATGAATGAACAGCAGAAAACCATGCAGTGCTGACTCAGCTTCATTACCTCAGCGAAGAACATTATGTGACTGTTCAGGCATGTGTTGCACTTCCCCCGTTTCAGGGAGACGTGGAAGACCGGTTGACCTTTTCTATAGGACCAAAAGTAGGTAAAAACTTGCTATTTTAAAGAGGGTTATGCCTCCTGACTCATTGTTGTCTACAAGGGACATCCATGCTGTGAAGGAACATTGTTGTGTGTGAACCCATGGAATTTCCACTGACACACCAATGACAGTTCATATTTACTGTGGCATTTAACTGCCATACAGTTGCTCTGTATAGTCCACTATGACAGACAAATGTGCAGCATTTGCCAAAGAAAAACCAAAAGAGAACCACAAAGATAAAGGTTACAGGCGCCCTCAGCAAACATACACTCAAATTTTATTATTGAAGCTTTCTTGTGATGGCATGCAAATCTGAACTGTTTTCCCGTCCATCCAATTTACTTATTTTGATCTCTTGAATTAGTACTGATTTATTTCTCCATTATAAAGGATTAATTGATTTTTGTGTTGAGATAAGCCGTTTTTCCATGAGAGTTTTCTGGCGATCTACAGAACAAAACAATAGGCTGGTTGCTTTGATAAACAAGCCCACAGAATGTTGTGTTGCTGTTGCCTACACTAATTTGGTAAGCAGAGACAACAATGACTGTTTTGTGCTTTGGCAGTTCTGGAGATATGACTGATAATCATCAAATTTTGATTTGGAATCTGGAGAAAACAACAAAAATTTAATTATTATTGCAGGAGAGGGAAGTGAATACAGTGGATGGAAGTATGTCAGCTTGAGGCTTCCATAGAAGATATAAAAATAATTAACATGATATATTTACCACCACAATCTTGAATTTTTCTTAAATGTTTAATTCTATTTAATTAAATTAATTCATTTTATTTTGAAAAGATGCCGGATGTTTTATTTTGGGTCTGTGCCCGACTTCCTTTCCAGCACAGACTAATGTGTGCTGAATTCATGCAGCATGCTGCGGCATCTGGAAAAAATAGAAACCTGGCGATTGGCTACAAAGCCAGCTGAATCGCAGGGCGCCGTAAAGAAGCCGGTGGAATTTGACACATTAACTTGAATGGAAACAATCAGCTGCGATTGGCGCCGACAGCCTTTTCACCGCCGTTGGGCATGTGGTGGAAATGTGAGGATACACTGGTATGAAGCATAAATAATTACAATATAAGAATTGTCAATCTTGTGGCTGTCACGAAAGGGCATCGATAGGAATTTCAGTCTATTTTATAAACACTTAAAAAACCTCCTCACTGAAGCTTCAAATAATGTTGATACTTAATACAACACTTTGGTGACATCTACATTATGTCATCTCTTAAATAAGAAATTTAGTTCATCACTTTGGTTTGGACTGCAAGATTGAAAAACTCAACTTATAAGAGAGAACTTGAATAAATATATCATTTAAGTCAGTGGATCAGAATGGATCATTTAAACTGTGAACACATGAAAAACTTGTTATTTTCCATGTGTGTTGAATAGATTATATGGAAAGGAGCTTTCAGGCTATTTTTGAACAAATGTTGTGGAGCTGCTACAGGTTTATGACTTATTTCCTGATCAAAAACATTGTGCTAAATTGTGAGTTTATTGAAACGCTGTTGACAAAAATGAAAAAAGAGAAGATGAATGCAGAGATTCATGTCATTCAGCTTGTAACTGGTAGCAGATGATCTGTAGCATTTTCGGTTTTGATGAAATGAGTAGATGTGTAAAAATAGATGGTGTGGCATCGCCTGTACTGCCTGAGTCACTGTGCTCTTTTCATTTCGGTATCCACCCACTGTGTCTTGCAGAGCTGCAGCCCCTTCAAGTTGGAAGGAAGTCAAGTCTGTGACTGGATTTAGCTTAGCACCAATCCCTCTGGTTGCCTATTTCTTATGAACTTAATTACCTGTAATCCAGAGTGATTTATGTGTGTACCTGTATGTGTGTATGTGTCAGCCTGCACCTGCTTCATGGCAGTGTACAATGTGTGCCTGAGTAGATAAACTCAACTAATCTTGCTGCATTTAGTCATGGATTTCCTATGCTGAATATTTGAGTGTGTAATGTTAATAGCAAACAAATAGAAAGAACATAATTCTGTCCTAATTTAGCTATTACTGTGCTGAGCTGCTGTATGCAGTTTTGCTCTCCTCTTTGTTTTCCTATGCTTTTTTTCTTTTCTCCTACACTGCAACACACCAAAAATGTGCTTAAGTCAGTAGTAAGTGAGGTCAACTCCAATGACCAGCAAGAGGCGACCACCAAAGTAGCAAAAGGAAGTCCAAGAGTTAGAGAACAGAGATAACAAGCCTACCTCTCATTCGGTTCCTAATCACAGCCTGTTTTCTCCCAGCAAGTTCATGAGCTGAATTGTTTGTTTTCATTCATCAACATATCTCTAAGTAATAAACCAGGGATCCTTTTCAGTTGATAAACAGGTTTTTCTTTAGGTGTGGCCTCTTCAAAATGACAGTTGACAGCCACAGCAACCTTATGATTGAGTAAGAGTTTAGAGATAAGTATGCATTCTCTTTTTCAAATAACAAAAACAACAAATTTGAGGACTGTCATGAGCACCTTAAATCGGTGGGTGAGGTCATAATGTCTTTTTTAGCCTCTTGCTTCTAGTGAATGAAATAAGTCATTGACAGAAACAGATTTAAAATTATTTGATTTTTTTTTTTCTATTTCTAAAAAAACTGCAACCCTGATTTCAGAAAAGTTGGGATTCTGTGTAAAATATTATAAGAAAAAAAAAAAAATTCTGTGAGAGACTGCGTGAACAAAAACGTAGGTCAGTTTCAGAGTAACATTCCTAAACGTATAATTGGAGATCATTAAAAGATCAAGATTATGTAAAGAAATCTCTGTGGAGGACAGTGGGGCTGACTACCCTGGACCGCCATGGAAGAAAATCCCTTTGTGGGCCTGAAATGAAAGCTTAGATTTTGTAATCATTTTCTTCCCAAGTCATATCAACTTTTGTAAGTAAAGTGATTACATGAATTAATGAACACCATTCATTATCTTCATATTAGAAAAGTCTTGAGAGCCCTTCGGAGGCTACTGGGTTGTAAATAAATCTGAATTGAGCTTGTTAAACACAAATCCTCAAAGTGCAATCCAAAGTTACTGTTTTTTTGTTTTTGTTTTTTCATTTTGAGAGGGTGAGTGTGATAGAGGTGTGGTAACAGCAATTGTGCAATGTCTACTCGAACAATGGTGGTGGGGCCCAAAGAGTTCTCTCTTCAAGAGATCCAGAATTTGTGGAGATGCCCCGGTCTGTACTTGAACTTTTCATAATGAAAAAGTTAAAAACACACACAATAAATCCACTGCACAGTCACTTTTATTCAATCATTCTTTGTAAAAAAGAAAAACAGACGCCTTAACCTTGAAGTCCAATCTATATTTCTGTTTGTATTCAGCCATTAATTCACTAGAACGCTCTTATCTTCCTCAAACTGATGGACTTTTGAAGTGTGGAAAACTAAATCGGTACATTTCCAGTTCTGCTTCATCTTGATGGTTTTCATCAGATTCTCATTTGCACTTGAAAAAACAAATACTTTCCTAAACCCTTCATTGCATTTCCGTTGGAGACCCCAACATTTTTACAAAGCTGCTTTTCACCTTCCTGATATTTACTGTGCTTTAAGAGCCTTAATGTTTAATTTAACTCCCATCATGCTCTTCTATCACACAAGGTGTGATACAGGTGAACGGCAGCGTTTGGCGCTTGTCAGCTTCTTGCCACATTTCTCATTCTCATGTTTTATTTGATCTTCTGCCCTTGTTTTTGCCTTGTCCTCGTCCTCTCATCCTGCTTGTGCTATCCAGCGGTTTCATTTCCTACCAGTTACAAGAAGACTCCACCTCCTGTGCCCCCGCGCACCACCACCAAGCCTCTTATCTCTGTGACAGCCCAGAGCAGCACAGAGTCCACACAAGATGCCTACCACGAGGGCAGGCATCCACGGGGCGGTCTGTGGACCACGGATAGCCTCGGCCGTCCCATCTACAGCTCCACAGACAGCCTGGACAGCACCAAGGCGGTCACCATGGCCATGGAATCAGCAGCAGGCAAGAGGCATACGTCTTTGGGCAGCCACACTTCTGTCCAGACGTGCGACAAAGCAGTGCTGGTGTCCAAGGCCGAGGAGTACCTCAAAACCCCAAGATCCTCTATTGGTATACAGGTAACAACATGACTCACAGTCCTTTTTTCTACTTTCTTTCCAGTCCTCACACCCACTTTCAGGCCTTTAGGTAATAACACTGGTCTCATCTGTCTCTTATACTTGTCAGTTGCTGAAGGGCGATTCCTCTTTTCTCCTCACCTTCATATGACAAGGGTTAACATGCATCAGAGCAGTCTTGCAAAATCCAATCACAGTAAATCCATCTGTCAGGGTTCTCAGCAGGGGTGGAGAAATTTGGGATTAGGCTAAACTTAAGGGCGTATTGGGGTCATGCTCTTTTCAGGAAATTTTACCCTTCTTTTCTATTTTTTTTCTCCTTACTAGATTAAACAGCTGAAATATGGAGAGTAGAGAGCCAGGGATTGGGTCGAACCAGGGACTACAGCCTCTTTACATGGGGTGACATATTTGCTGTTGTAAAATACCCCCCCCGCATTGGTTTGACACGTTCTCAAAAATCAACATTAGACAGATGAGCAATATTCAGATGGCCAGTAGGAGTAATGAAAAGACTTAGGGGACAGCCAACACAACAACAGGAACACCAGTGAACCGAGTCTGCAGTATTATGTTTGATCATAGACTGTATATGGAATGAATGCTGTCTGCCTCCTCGCTGGATGAAATCACCCCAAGAACAGCACCCTCTGGTGACGGGCTGCAGTATAGGTCATCAATTTGCCTCCTCCAGCAATCCCTATGGCGCTGTGGACAAACTTTAGAAATTAATTACTCAGGATCTAAATTTTTCTCCCCCCCGCTTGTGATGTTGACTTATAGTTACTGTAAGACTGCTTTGTGCTCAAGTCCTCTTTTTTCTGTACAGCTTCATATTTAAAAGTTATTAGGAGGTTCATGTTTTCTATGATTGACACTTGATACAGCCTATGGGTGTACGAAGATTGTGTAGCTTACCCGGGGGATACGCTGTTTGAGACGAGCATCATCACAGCGTCTTTCCTGCCGAATGTGTACAATGCTACTCCGCAAATGGTGGTTCCAGGAAGTGGAGAAAATCCCGGCAATACCGAGAGCAATTTGGCTTCAAATCTATGTGTCTACTGTCTATGTGTTTGATGTGTTATTGCCACTGCACAGCAACAAACATGCTAGTCAGACCAAGTTGAGACATTCAAGTTAATCTGTTTTAGTTAATTTTAAACCTGTAGGGCTAAATGGAAACAGTAACCTTCTTGAGCTCTCTTATCTCTATTGGTTACTATCACAAAGTATGGCTGGCAGTTGCATATGGCCTGAGCTCTCTGGGTTGCCCACTGAAAACATCCTCCGGTGAGATGCATAGCATATAGTGAACTATATTTACAATCATGACACAGCTGGACTGCAAGACTACATTGAGTGGACACTGTGCTCAACATGACCCTGAGTTTTTTCGTGGACAAGTCAGACCTTTTTTTTTCTGGTCCTTATTGATGTCCTTACCCTTCGCTACTTTTTACTCACTGTGTCATGTATCATTTTGTACCATTACACACTGGTCTTGTTTGTGATTTAGACTTGAAAGTGCCAGTTTCTTCAAGTTGCACCACCTCCAGCAGAGCATGAAGGACACACAGAGGTGACAATTCATTTCCGGGCTGTCGACCTTTTTCATGGTCTTTGTTAAACACTGAAAAAGACATCTGTAGTTTCAGCATCATTTAAACAGGAGGACAATTGGAGCAGTATTGGTACAATTTCTGTCCAAACCAGAAAAACAAGCTTATTATTATTATGCAATGATTTTTTTTCATCACAATGATAAAGAAAAACAGAGAAATGATCATTATCCATGCAAAATGAGCACACCTATCTTAACAACATGCGACAAATTCCTAAATCTTAAGCTGTAGCTCTGACAGTCAGGTACGTCAGTTCTTAGTTGAGCGAACAACACAGTCATGAACCGTGTTAGCTGATGTTCTGTTGTTGGTTTTTTAACAGGTGGAAACTGTGACGGACTCTGAGACTGAAAGTAAAGGCCTTCCTCAGTTCCATTCTATAGGGATCCAAGTGGAGGACCATAAAAGGTATGTTGAAAGCTTGAAGAGTCAAAAATTAGGACATTTTAAGGTGGATGTCTCATATATTGGCTATGTAATTTCAGGCATGGAAGATTCAAGCGCTCCAACAGTGTGACCACGGCGGTACAAGCAGACATGGAGCTGGAGGGCTTCCCCTCCATGGAGGACAAAGGTCTGCAGTTTGGCGGCGGTTTCGGTCGCCACTCTGAGCCCAGCACACCCACGCAGTATGGTGCCATCCGCACAGTGCGCACACAAGGCCTGTTCAGTTACAGGGAGGACTACAGGCCCTCCAGCGGGCCTCCGAGCCCTCAGCCTGAGCCCTGGCTGGTGGAACCCAGCCTGGAGAGCACGGAAACAGGCCGAGTGTCCCCCCTCCGCAGGGATGGCAGCTGGTTCATGCAGCTCCTTCACAATGAAACCAAAAGGCTGGAAGGGTGGTGCAAAGAGATGGAGAGAGAGGCAGAGGAGCATGACCTGTCAGAGGAGAGTGAGTGTCCTGAGGGAAACCACATTCATGTCAAAGCAGGTGCTGTTTTTGTTGTCAGAGGTCTATGATGATATCATGAATGCTCCATACTCGTTTATTTCTCTGCAGCATGTGCAGCTGTAAAGTCAAAGTGAACAGTCACAGTATTAGCTGGCATGTCGATGATCAGAACACAGAACCATGATAGGCGCTCTGTGAGCAGATTGGATCCTTTAAAACCACTGAAGGCATGTTTATCTCTGCCAAACAGTCAGTAATACAACCAGAACCTCTTTGTTTTTTTTCTTTCTTTCTCTCTGTCTTTGTTTTTTTTCTGTGTGTCCATCAGTCTTAGGAAAAATCCGGAGTGCAGTTGGAAGTGCTCAGCTACTTATGTCTCAAAAGTTTCAGCAGTTTTACTGGCTGTGTCAGCAGAATCTGGTGAGTACAGTGTGTTTGTGAACAATGTATCGACCCACATGCTGTTAATATTCTAAATAGAGAAACACAAAAGATCAGAGGCAGACTTGTTGATAGGCTTCTCCTCCTCCGAACGCTGTGGAGGTGCTGGGCCTGACGCTGCACTTGTGTGCCATCCAGAAATAGACCACATGGATCGATAGTGAAGCAGTCCCTCTGCTGATATTGACCCTGCAGTGAACGGAAGGGGAATTCCAATAGGAAGCAGCACTAGTGTCGAGGCTTTTCATTAATGCACAGAGGCAGCATTTTCAACTGGGATCTCAGAGTTTGAATAATGGACTGCCACTCTGTCCTTTCATTCAGGCCTGACACCACATTGACTGGAAACTCATACTTTTTCTTGTACCACTTATCCACTTTATATAGTCATCTGTGTTTGAAGATCACTTTTACAAGTGTGAATGTTTCTGCAGATGAAGTAGAAAAAGACAGCCAGGCACTTCATCACACCTCGTGATAGCGTAGCAAATTTTTGAAATGAAATGTGAAACCTGGTGGAGGTTGTTAGTCTAGGTCTGCTCTCTCACAGCCATGTGCGTGTGTCTCGATTCGTGTTTTGCTTTCTTTGGAATGGCTCCGGGCAGCCCTCTCTCCATCTCTCCCCATAGATAATGGCATGATGAATTAGGTCTAACATCGGTAGTGACAAGCCTTAGATTGCCCTGAGCTTTAAGACGTGTCTGAATGAGAAAAAGACTCTGTCTCCCTGCTGGACGGAGGATGAACTGCATGACGTGTGTCTAATATTTGGCTTTGGAGACCGTCCCCTGCTCTGAGATCACAATCCTTCTGTCACGCCTGTCAGTGGAGATAAAAACATGTCTGAATACAGCTGCCTGATTGCATGAGTCAAGGGTTGAAATTTGAAGAACAGAGTGGGTTTGTATCATCGGCAGCAGTGAACCACAGAAGCACCAACAACCAGCATTAGATAGTCAGCGTTTCAATTTTATACAGCAATAATCTTACAAAGAGAAACCTTCACTAGATCACACTTTACAGTATTAAAAGATAATGTTTTTCAAAATGTAAGGGGAAGCTATTTGACTCTTCAGTGTGTTCGCTGTGATCTCAAAATGGATTTGTAAGCTCTTTAATCATACACCAATAGACCTTTGCATGAAAATGATGAATTAAAGGAAGTGAAGGGATGTCCCCGGGGATTGTCAGTGAAGGTTATGGGCTAATGTTGGTGCTGTGCTGCCACACAGTGGTGGGAGTAGGGGAGTTTAAATGCAGTAGTGGCTGTGAGGAAACAAGTATAGTATAATGTTGGTCCCACATTTCAAATACAGGTAAAGGGTTTTTGTTTTTTGAAGCGTGTGAAAAAAATGCTAATTCTACATGATTTTAAATTGAAATTAACTAAAGAACTGTGATGACTTAGGTTCATCTACAGTGATTCAACAGAAAACAGGTATTCTTTCAATTAAATAAACAGTTCATTAGTGGCACGGTGTATATTGTAGCAATCAAGACAACCCTGGGTGTGAAACCCACACATTCCTCACAGGAAAGCTTCCTTATCTGGTCCCAGGAAACAGGATATAAATCTTTCCAGACTCGTTTACACTTTCAGGTTAAATAAGTGACCCAACCGGAGGTTGACTAAACCTCCGACTCTTCACGATTGGTCAATTCGGAGAACAGAGACAGAGTTTTTATTACCTTTCAAACTGACTCCATTTGCTGACCATCTAAATAAACATTAACGTCTTAACCCAGATCTCCCATTTGAGATTTAGCGTCTTAAAGTGTGTGGACATACGGTCCCTAGGATAAGGGGGGACACTGACCTCCAGACCTCGGTCGTAAAACCCTGCTCGACCATGCACTGATAAAGACTACATTCCTTTGGTGAAAGAATACAAATGACTGACCCTGACATCTTATGCATTCAGCAATGTACTAATCTGTCTAATCATGAAATTTGTGTTAAAATGAGATGTTTCCCATTTTTCTATGTGCTCCAGAAGCCGAGTTATCGCTCTTTAGTTTCTTTAGACCAACAGCTTTTCAGACTGTTTCATGAACTTTTAAGAGTTAAATTTATTGACTATGGATCATAACTTAACTCTAGGTAACAGAAATAGTTTAGAAATGTTTGGTTTATATTTTAGTTGTTTATTTAGTGTTTTTAACCATTAGGTGGTTATAATGTCATTGAATAATCTGAATATGAGTATTTAGAATCCATTATTAATCATGAAGTTCATTCACATGTATTTACTCTTTTGTTGTTCACAGTTTACATGTGTTACTATCTGTTTCATTTCAGAGTAATTTAGCATGTTCAATGTGATACTTAAAACATAATGAGAAGTTTGATGTGATCCTACACTTCATTCATATGTGTTTAGTATCAAATTATTTATCATGAAACCAAGCATTCAATGATGTTAATCATAGTGAGTGAGTATCAGATCTGACTCTTTTACCAGCCAAAAGAATAAGTTAGATCAAATAATCAGAGACCCGATGACCCCCTCCTCTTTCTCCTCAGCCACTCCCAGTGTGAGAAGATAAAACCAGTGAAGTGGGGTTGCTCACTCTCTTATCTCTTACTCTCTCTTATGCTTCTGCTCTTCTGCTGACTCTCTTGTCCCCGGCTCTTATGCCCCTTCTCTTCTGCCCACACCCTTCTGTGGTGCGTTTCTTTGTTTTCTCTTAGAACTTTTTCTTAGTCTTCTAAGTTTTACGCCACGTGTTGATTCACGTTGATTTTTCTTTAACATCGTCTTAGTTCAAGTTTTGAAACTTCAACTTTTTGTGCACATAGCAATTCAAGATTAAGCCTTTGATTGATTTTTCTTTAATTTCGCGAAGCCATTTTTGAAAGTTTTCTCTGCTCTTTGAGCCTCGTTTTTCTGAGTTTTCTGCGTGATTCAAAGTCACCTCTGAACGCAACCCAGCAGGCCCAGGTCATCCTCTGTGCCAGAGTTTTTAAGTGAGACCAAAGAAGTACCCAAACGAGCATCCACAGGATCCACAGGCGCTGGCTTTGCTTCGGGCCCGAGTGCTGCAACTCCTGGCTCATCCTTCGGCTGACTTCAGTCGTCTTCTGAGCTGAACCGCTCGAACCGCCAGTAGCCCTGGACCTTCGGAACCTGCTCCATCTTCTCCAAGGACCAGTCTCACTTAAGTATGCAAACCTCCAGAGCTCCAGAGAGGGCTGGTGCTGTCTCATGCGTTCATAACTCAGATATCCACCTATTTCTGGTGATCTTAGATTCCTCCAAATCCACATCCGAGTTTATCTCGACACCAAAGTTAGTGTAGGTTAATATGTTAGCGCATATTCACTCACTATCATTAACTTTAGTGCTCCTAGCCTGACTCAGAATCTTTATTTATTCACCTATTATTATTTTATCCTCATTATCTTATCATTTATTGCATGTGTGTTGTACCATCATTTATCCTGTAATAAACAGATCATTATTTTTCTAAGTTCCTGTCTGTTAGTGTTCTTCCAGAAGTGGAGTCCCTGAAATTAGAATTTCGACTTAAGATATGAGACTGATTAATTAAGACTGATTAATTAAGACTGATTAATTAAAACTGACTTGATGTTTGATTTCTGAATTAAACTTTTGTTTTCTTTATTTTCCCACCATTAAGGGTGGGTGGTGCCCCTTTCAACGAGTGCATAAATGTCATAATTTGAGATTATTAATCTTCAGACATTTATTATAAATTCCAATCGCCAAGTATTATTTTGGTGCGGCCTTGTGAGGCTCATTTCAAATCGCTACATATATTTTGGTGCGACCGTATGAGGCTCATTTCAAATCACTACATATATTTTGGAGCCCCTGCGTGAGGCGTTTCAAACAAAACTTCTGGATACTAACAGACAACCTAAAACTTAGCCTTCCAAATTGATGAGAGAAACTTATTCCCAGGCTATTTTAGACTTAATCACAATCAATGCTATGCTTGCTGAAGTTGCTTGACTAAGTTCTGATGTTTTCCTGATCTATGCATAAAACCTTTATGCTCTGTGTTTCACACACTTTTGTACTACATGCCTGTAGTCTGTGTTTGAGCTGGACAGCGTGAAATGTTGTTCTGAGTAGCAGTGAGACTGACTCTTCTGCTCTGTCTAGACTGTCCAATATTTAAGTGCACGATTGTTGCGTCGCCGTACGCTTGTATTTAAGGCCTTTGGCTGAACCCAGTGTTCGCGATGCTCCGAGCTGTGGTTTCAAGCCCCTGAAGTCTCTGTAGTCTGCTACGAGGTTCTAGTAACTATATGGGATTCAGATTTCCTCCTTTCCCCTGACAGATTAGCTACCTGTCACAGGAAACCACTGTAACAGTGGGAGGTTGTTGTTTGATTGAATTGAGACAAAATTTGTGTTCACAAATCGCCGCATTTGTGATTTTTAAGTTTGCAGTTGAATCTGCTGTTGAGGGATTTGTCACTTTGATTCTTGTCTCTATAGTCTGCTATGAAGTTCTAGTAACTATATGGGATTTAGATTTCCTCCTTTCCCCTGACAGATAAGCTATCTGTCACAGGAAACCACTGTAGCAGTGGGAGGTTGTTGTTTGAATGAATTCAGACAAAATCCGTGATCACGAATCACCGCATTTGTGATTTTAAAGTCTGCAGTTGAATCTGCTGTTTAAGGATTTGTCACTTTGATTCTTGTTCCTGTAAATGATTTTATTGAACCAATCTGCCTGAGCAGATGGTGTAAAGTTCTATGTTTGAGGGTGCAGACGCAGCCTGCTGTGAAGAGTTAACCCTTTGTTGTCAGTGGAGAGACTGACCTTTTGGCCTTAAGCAGATAAGGCCCTTCAAGGAGGCAGAGCCTAAAGGCCCCTTCCTGCATACTTTCCAACTTCACAGCCACAAGAGGCTAGTTGGATGACTGTTTCCTCTTCTCTTCTTCTTCTCCACTTGTGTTGAGCTTGTGCAGTTCTCCCAACTCCATACTGCCCCACATGGTTGCTTTTGGTATTGAGCTAACACTGCTATTATCTGCCTGCAGTATCAGCCAACTGTACTGCCTCTCTGTAGTCAGTGTGTAACACTCTACAGACATAATTCAAGTGATTGACTTGGTTGATAAAGTTTGATGTGCTTATTCTAAATCATTGATCATTGATTTTTGATTTTTATCTTTGTTATAAGAGCCTCCATAATGTATTGATAAAGTAACTCCTTGAATCAATCACCTGATCTTGCTGTTACTTATCACACCATTGAGCAGTTTTACTGTTCCCTATAATACATGAATGTATTAACCCTCCTCATAAGATTAATTAATTAATGAACAAATTAATTAATATTTGAAATTTCTTTTAACATTCCAGATAGATTTGGTATTCGAACCTTTGGATTTATTGCAATTTGTGAATTAACTTCAGAGTAAATTCCTTAAATTGACAATTTCATTGATCTTTCAAATTCATCCAACTGCATCAGGCAGTTTATTTAAGCTTTGCTGATCTCTGCAACACAGAGACAAATTGAACCCTTTATTCAATGGTTCTGTATCCGATGTTAAATTTAATTTAACATCATTTCACTTTTTCAATTGTCATTGAAATGAATTTAACTTAATGTTATTTTTCTCTCCATTAGATATCTACTCAGATAGGCTCTTCCTCGTTATCAAGCACTGATAAATTAAGTCAATTAACTCACTTAATTTGATATTTTGCTTCTTCTTTTCATTTTAAGCCAACTCAAACTCATCAACCAACCACCTGCACCTCTTTACCAAAACCAAACATGCCTAACACAAAAGAGTCCAGCCAGGGAGACCCCCTGAGGGACATACACACAGTGTTAGCAAATTTAACTAGTCAGCTGATACCTCAGTACATGACTAAGATTCAAAAGGCCAAACCCTCCAATCCGGAGGATGAAATGGCTGACTTACTGGAAACAGCCTTAACCACGACACTTCGTGACAAAGAGCTCACTAGATGCATGTCTGTCATGATGTCTTCTCAGCTTGAGTATAAAGACTACTTGCTGGAATGCGCTTTAGCAAAGATAAAGGCGCAAAAAGACGAAAACAGCGCTCTGAAAAAGACGCTAGAAGAGACTAAGAAGTCTCTAAGTGTTTTAGGAAAACACAGTGTCAGATGTGAAGCGTCAAAGCTTCCCTCACTGATAAGTCATGAAGAAAATCTTGATCTTAAAGACAAGATTGAAGGACTTAATGAAACCCTTTACAAAAAGGAGAAAGAACTTGATGACACGAATAAGCAGCTTGCTAAGACCACAGAGGATCTGATACAGTCAGAATCCCTACTAGAGCAAGCAACAGAAGATGCAAAAACTTTGAAAGCACTGGTCAAAGTGCGTGCTGAAGCTCTTGAAGTTAAGGAGAAGCAAACTTCTACCTTACAGCACCAGCTCCAGATTGCTCAAAGACAGTTAATTCTTTGTCAAGAACGGCAAGAAAAGACAGACAAAGAACTTGAAGATGCCCAAAGAGAGTTACAATGCTCCCTCCAGTCAGGTCGAGCCCAAAGAGAACGCATGGAGCAAACGTTTCTTGAAGAAATGATAGGTGATCAGCCTCCTGAGAGAGCGCCATCACTTCCTTCCAAACCAACTCTTAAGTATCTCTCTCAGCATCATGACAGGACCCTGCTTGACCCTGAGAGGTCATCCTTAAACCAAGAGTCCTACTCTCCTCCTCATGATGGCTTCTTACCATCTCCCTCAGATAGGGATCTTGACAAAATTGCTCGCAACATAGCACGCTTTGAACCTGAGCACCAAGGTGCTACTGACACCTGCACCTACTTGAAAGACATTGACTTTTACCTGAGGAAATTTCCAGGTGCAACCATTGATGACAAAATCTACCTTATTAAGGCAACGTCAAGTCGAGAGGTTAGCAGTTTCCTTGAACGACAGCCTTATCATGTCAGAAATAATTATGACTTGCTCTGCCAAGCATTAATCGAAGAGTTTTCTGATCATTTGACCCAGACAGGCCTTTCTGCTGCTCTGTCTATTAAACAAGGGAGATCAGAATCTCCCCAACATTATTACAACCGCTTACGCGAAGCTTACTTTGGTTTTCGAAATGAACCAGAAATGGAGGAGGACTTGAACTTCAAAACGCTGTTCGTCCAGAACCTCCACCCTACCACCAGTCATCACCTTGGCGTCTTAGCTTGTCCAAACACTTTGACTAGCCGACAGCTTCGTGAACTTGCTGTAAAAGGTTTTGCCAAACAACGACGAACTTTGGCTAAGAAAGCAGAGCCCGTTACTCTCTTGGCTATGGAGACAAAATCACTGCCCATGGAGCTGAACGAAGCTTCAGACTGTGTATTTTCAGGCTCCAATAAGCCTCCACATGAGTGGTTAACCAGGCCTCCAAAACCTTTCCGACCTCAACAAACTCACAAAGGTCAAAGTTACACACCAAGGCCCAGGTCTGACCCAGACCAATGCCAGGTAAACTTTGAGACCAACTGTTGCTATTCAGACTCCCGTCACGGTGGGTTTTGTCCCAGACAAAGGAAAAACCATCAACACCGCCAAAGTGGGGTGAATGACTGGCAGAATCAGAGTAAATCACACTCTCAGAAACGACGATCTTATTATCCACCTCAATCGGTTTCATCCACTTTGAAGGTGAATAAACATGACTACTCAGCTAACCACTGAGATTAACACTGTGGAGTCATGAAGGTGTGAGTCCTGCGAAAGCAGAAGTCACCTAGCCAAAGCTAAATGACTCCAATAAGATATCCAAATGCTGTGGTGATACATTGATGACTGCAATACCAGTTGCTGCTTTCTTTGTTAGCATTTGTCTCTCCTCTGTCAATATAGTCAGCTTGTCAGCTGTCAAATATCCCATGAACAGATTAAAAGCTGAAATTTCTGTCACTAAGACTCAGATTGACAAATTTCAGACTCAACAGCAGATAATTAGTCAAACCGATAAGAGCATCATCCCCAAGTTTAACAGACAAAGTTTAAGAGAAACTCTGTGCAGTAAACTTTTGATGTTTGTGATTCAGGTTGACTATGCTCATACACAGATGATTAAACATGTCTATAGCAGACATTTCTTTTCCACCTAAGTCTTAACCATTTTTGAAACTGAAATTGAACTTTCAGACTTCTCCAGCAAGCATGAAAAACAGCTATAGCTTTAGATCCAGTTAGCATTCAGACTAAAGAGTGCTTTTCTAAATCTCATTAATACTGAAAATTAGGAGATTTTCTTTCACATTAGTCTACCAATAGTTAACTGAGAAAAGTCTAACACCTAGACGATTTTATTTGATAGCTTAATGCATGCTTGATGTTATCTTAAAGCAGATACTAGTGATTCACATAGTGATAATGAGACGCATCAGTCCTATTTGCATACACCTGCTGCTGCTGCTGCTGCTTCATGGTTGTCTACTCGTCGTCCCGATGCTCCATGGACAGGACCACCGTGACGAAGGGGGGACTGTAGCAATCAAGACAACCCTGGGTGTGAAACCCACACATTCCTCACAGGAAAGCTTCCTTATCTGGTCCCAGGAAACAGGATATAAATCTTTCCAGACTCGTTTACACTTTCAGGTTAAATAAGTGACCCAACCGGAGGTTGACTAAACCTCCGACTCTTCACGATTGGTCAATTCGGAGAACAGAGACAGAGTTTTTATTACCTTTCAAACTGACTCCATTTGCTGACCATCTAAATAAACATTAACGTCTTAACCCAGATCTCCCATTTGAGATTTAGCGTCTTAAAGTGTGTGGACATACGGTCCCTAGGATAAGGGGGGACACTGACCTCCAGACCTCGGTCGTAAAACCCTGCTCGACCATGCACTGATAAAGACTACATTCCTTTGGTGAAAGAATACAAATGACTGACCCTGACATCTTATGCATTCAGCAATGTACTAATCTGTCTAATCATGAAATTTGTGTTAAAATGAGATGTTTCCCATTTTTCTATGTGCTCCAGAAGCCGAGTTATCGCTCTTTAGTTTCTTTAGACCAACAGCTTTTCAGACTGTTTCATGAACTTTTAAGAGTTAAATTTATTGACTATGGATCATAACTTAACTCTAGGTAACAGAAATAGTTTAGAAATGTTTGGTTTATATTTTAGTTGTTTATTTAGTGTTTTTAACCATTAGGTGGTTATAATGTCATTGAATAATCTGAATATGAGTATTTAGAATCCATTATTAATCATGAAGTTCATTCACATGTATTTACTCTTTTGTTGTTCACAGTTTACATGTGTTACTATCTGTTTCATTTCAGAGTAATTTAGCATGTTCAATGTGATACTTAAAACATAATGAGAAGTTTGATGTGATCCTACACTTCATTCATATGTGTTTAGTATCAAATTATTTATCATGAAACCAAGCATTCAATGATGTTAATCATAGTGAGTGAGTATCAGATCTGACTCTTTTACCAGCCAAAAGAATAAGTTAGATCAAATAATCAGAGACCCGATGACCCCCTCCTCTTTCTCCTCAGCCACTCCCAGTGTGAGAAGATAAAACCAGTGAAGTGGGGTTGCTCACTCTCTTATCTCTTACTCTCTCTTATGCTTCTGCTCTTCTGCTGACTCTCTTGTCCCCGGCTCTTATGCCCCTTCTCTTCTGCCCACACCCTTCTGTGGTGCGTTTCTTTGTTTTCTCTTAGAACTTTTTCTTAGTCTTCTAAGTTTTACGCCACGTGTTGATTCACGTTGATTTTTCTTTAACATCGTCTTAGTTCAAGTTTTGAAACTTCAACTTTTTGTGCACATAGCAATTCAAGATTAAGCCTTTGATTGATTTTTCTTTAATTTCGCGAAGCCATTTTTGAAAGTTTTCTCTGCTCTTTGAGCCTCGTTTTTCTGAGTTTTCTGCGTGATTCAAAGTCACCTCTGAACGCAACCCAGCAGGCCCAGGTCATCCTCTGTGCCAGAGTTTTTAAGTGAGACCAAAGAAGTACCCAAACGAGCATCCACAGGATCCACAGGCGCTGGCTTTGCTTCGGGCCCGAGTGCTGCAACTCCTGGCTCATCCTTCGGCTGACTTCAGTCGTCTTCTGAGCTGAACCGCTCGAACCGCCAGTAGCCCTGGACCTTCGGAACCTGCTCCATCTTCTCCAAGGACCAGTCTCACTTAAGTATGCAAACCTCCAGAGCTCCAGAGAGGGCTGGTGCTGTCTCATGCGTTCATAACTCAGATATCCACCTATTTCTGGTGATCTTAGATTCCTCCAAATCCACATCCGAGTTTATCTCGACACCAAAGTTAGTGTAGGTTAATATGTTAGCGCATATTCACTCACTATCATTAACTTTAGTGCTCCTAGCCTGACTCAGAATCTTTATTTATTCACCTATTATTATTTTATCCTCATTATCTTATCATTTATTGCATGTGTGTTGTACCATCATTTATCCTGTAATAAACAGATCATTATTTTTCTAAGTTCCTGTCTGTTAGTGTTCTTCCAGAAGTGGAGTCCCTGAAATTAGAATTTCGACTTAAGATATGAGACTGATTAATTAAGACTGATTAATTAAGACTGATTAATTAAAACTGACTTGATGTTTGATTTCTGAATTAAACTTTTGTTTTCTTTATTTTCCCACCATTAAGGGTGGGTGGTGCCCCTTTCAACGAGTGCATAAATGTCATAATTTGAGATTATTAATCTTCAGACATTTATTATAAATTCCAATCGCCAAGTATTATTTTGGTGCGGCCTTGTGAGGCTCATTTCAAATCGCTACATATATTTTGGTGCGACCGTATGAGGCTCATTTCAAATCACTACAATATTTTAAATTACCTTTTTATTTTGACAATTATTTTTTTTTTAACCTAGGTTACATTTTACATGGTGAGTAAGTGTCCCAGCCAATAACAAAGACATAATCTTATAGTACCTTGCCATCAAACTCCCTCCCCAGGACCCCAGTGCCATGCCCAGACCCACATCTCAGGACCTGGCTGGATTCTGGGACCTCTTGCAGCTTTCCATCGATGACGTCACTGCCAAGTTTGATGAGCTGCAGCAGATCAAGAGCAACCAGTGGCAGCTGGTGGAGACCCCAGAGAAGAAGGTACAACTAGGAGCTTGTTCTCCCTGGATACACACACTCACTTTGGATAATTAGTGTTAATGGGCTCCAGATGAAGTCGCTCCGCTTTTAAGAAAACTGCAGTAACAACATCGCCTTTCTTATTTTAGGCTTGTGACCAGCAGGAGGTTGATCATTCTTCTCGTAGCCCTGCAGGGACGACATTTTAAGCATCGTAATTTCAGCTAAAGCAGAAAGCAGCATCCTCTTACATCTTGCTACAGTCCAAACCAGTAGTTCTGTTTCTGGAAAAAACAGGATGATGGGTTCACTTGCTCAAGCCTTAATTGTTATTGTGCAAAGTGATGAAACAGTGAAGTATCTCTCTGAAATAGCAATAAAACCTGAGTCCAAACAATGTGCATGAAACAGAAATGTCAAACATCATTAGTAGAGTATTGTTTGATAAAATCATAGTAAATAATCAAATGCCGAAATAAAAGCACATTAGTACGAGTGGTGCTTGTGGATAAAAGAGACACATTTGTAAGAGGTAGTGTGTTCTCAGTGATAGTCCAGATCCTTCAGGGCACTTGGATAATTATCTTCATGCTACACTTGTGGTTGTAAGCCAGTTATTTACCTCCAGCAGTTAATCAGCACATTGCAAGCTCCATGAAGCTGAGCTCTTACAGTGACACAGATGCCCTCCTTCCAGCAGGCACAGTTTCATACTAACAGCAGAGAAACTTGTCCTGCATGCACAGAATGAAGTAAGATAGTTTTAAGGTCATATAGGGATACGTTTTCCTCCTCCACATGTTAAAGTTCCGGCTAAGTGTCAGCGCTATATAATCAATAAAAGTTTTCAACTTCTGTAAACAGCTCCTGGGTCAAAAACAGAGAGGTTTATTTCCCAGAGAAGTTTCTGTGCTGCATTGACACACAGTGCCTCAGCAACTGGAAGAGTTTAAGTAATGAAGTTTCATATTGCTGCCTCTGGTGGATATTTTTATTTCAGCCAAACTGTTCATACCAAATGAGGAGAAAGTTTCCTGGATGTGTCAATAAAACATGTTTCTTGGTTATCAATAATCAGCATTTTGAATAGAGATTGTTTAGTCAGAGCATTTAGCCGAGTAAAGAACTAAGTGTGGTCACAGCAGCAGCATAACCAATATGTTAAAACGCTGACATTTATTAGTGCTGCTTGATTATGGCAAATACTGTAGTCACAATTATTTTGATAGATATTGATATCATGATGATTAAAAAAATATTCTTAAAATTTGATTTGACATCACTAATTTACACAATTTAAAATCTTTTTTAGAGCTTAAAAATACTTAGAGATTTTCCGGTGTAAATTTAAGTTATGGACAAACACATCGTAACACCGAGTTATACACCCCCTCAGGAGATGAAGGTTGCCAACTGCTTTCTTCTCTGGTTACACCAACTTCAGCAATGATCGCATGATAGAAATACACAGCGGTCTGCGTCTCCACCCGCAAACCTCAACCAAAAAGCCACTCTAAAGTCATAAATAATGCTCAAAACAGCACCTAACTTCATCAATAGTACATATAGGGTCCCAGCCATAGTACTAGCCATCAAACATCTTTTTAGCTTTGCCTAATTTCTTTATCAAAGAGACTAAACACAACTCACCCACTCTCCTCCAACAGCCGCTTGTTTGTGGGGGCCCTGAGGAGTCGATCACTGAGTGCAGCAACTGTGTGTTTGACAATAACTTAAATCTACGCCGGAACATCCCTTTAAATGTCTAACAAGATGATATTATGTTTTAAAAACTCACATAAACTAATAGTGCAAAATTGTAACTCATCACCCAGCCCTAATATTTATAATTATAGGCCTGAAATGACACTCAAGTTTTATGTCTTAACTGTAGTGCAAAAACCCACCACTAGCTGGAGCTGTAGTTTTAGTTCATGAATGTAAACAAGATGACCAATGGTGTCCTGTTTGGCAGCATAGTTATCTATGAACTGGAGAGAAAGTTGTACAAAGACTGCATCAGGTTGGACTGTCATGTGGGTGTCCATCCATAAGGGAGACCAAACACTGGTGGTGCTAGCTCTGCCAATCTTAGTTAGCCACACTCGGTGAACCATGTTACAGTTTACTCACAGACTCTGTGCTTCTTAAATCATGTTGAATAAATCATGCTCATTTTTAATATTTTGTGAGCACTGTCTAAAAAGTCTGGATTTAAACTCCATTATTATTAACTTATGAATATTCCTGATATTGAAACCAGACTGGGCCAACGATGCTCACTCTACAGAGTCTAAAACTTCTTTGAGCTTTTACTGATTCAACGTTCCTTATTTTCTGTCCAATTTCCTGATGAAATTCTCCCTGCCTCTCCTGCAGTGTTTCATATTGTAATTTTCCTCCAAACCCTCAGTTATGAGTTTCAATATTGAACTGAATAAATTGTGCCATGTTATTCCAAAATTAGATACTACGTTTTGAAATAAATAAAACATTATGAAATTACCACAATTAGCCTGAAAAAATATTCCTTTGTTTTATTTTGTTGAATGGTGTGTCAGTGCAAAGCAGTTATTAAACATGACTCATTAGATTAACAAGTTACAATCCATTAGGTTTAAGGGCTTTATGAAATATTATCCATAACAAATCAGCGCTGTGAACAATGAGCTGTACGACATTGACTGCAAATCACTGTTTTATTCACATTTCCCCCTCTGTGAATCAACCGACTCCTCCTGAGTTATTGCTCAGATAATAAGCCTTGTGATTGTTTACCATGTGTAATCAGATCATTCTCTGTTTCCTAAGGAGCGGAAGTGGCCCCCACCGTTGCCAAAGCGGCCGTCCAAGGGGCGTGGCGGCGTGATGCGAGAGCGCTCTCTGGACCTTCAGGACCGCCAGCGACAGGAAGCCCGCAGACGCCTCATGGCTGCCAAACGAGCAGCTTCTTTCAGACAGAACTCAGCCACAGAGAGGGCAGACAGCATCGAGATCTACATCCCTGAAGCCCAGACACGACTTTGAGGTCCAAGGATTCACCCTCATCCTCCCCTCGTCCACCTCCACCCCCACCTCCACCCAACACCAGCTCATGATGTCACATCCAGCCTCCTCGTACTGTCCATCGGTTCTCACTGCAAACGCCATTCTCTGGGTCGTGCCTGCTGAAGCTACACTGGGCAAGATTTTAATAACAATCCTTTGAAGTCAGTTTTAATGAAAATGTGTTACTGCCAGATGAAAGACGGAGGCTCAATTTCTCTGAGTGGGTAGCAAGGTGAGTCAGGTGTGGACAGTCTTCTTCCGACAGGATTAATAAATACAAGAAAAATCTGAGGAAACTGAACACACCAGCATTAGATCTTTCTCTAGAATGAGGTATTCCTTTGGTTAGGGCCAACAACATCAACAACTAAAGTTGCCTGGTGTAGCTTTAAACCAAGTTCCTCACCCTGAGAATGAGCCACTTAACTCCAAATTCAACATTTCACCAGCTTGTTATCCAAGCAACACCTACTAAAGTTCAGAATGAATTTGGTTACAGCTGTCACTCTCCTTCATCAAAAGGCTGATGTTACTCTTACAACATTCAAAGGAAAACACAAAGTGCAACTTTTCCAGAGTTTCTCACCAGCAACAATGGTCTAGGGCTAAAGCACCCTGGGTGAAGAAACAGCAGCAGAAATCCATGTTTCTGGCTGCCTTAGCAAAGTCTAGATTATCTAGATTATTGTCTTATAACTCATGTTACTTGGTTAAAGCATTCAAACTTTTGGAAAAGGGATGGGGATAATTTGGTTTCTTTGCTAATGAATTTCTCAGATTTGTTCTTACAAATTAGTTCTTAAAAATTGTTGGCCAAGGTGCTTAAGGTGCACAAATACTCACCTTTCTTTCCAGCTGAGTTTCATCTGTCCATGTTTAAGCAGGCATGCCGCAGCTGTCGACCAGTGTTGCTGAATGAGATCTGAGAATAAGGCTTCAAAAATCCTAACCCATAACCTCAGCATTTACTCATACCCATCCATGTAACCCCGCCCCCTTTTAGGACTAGACTTTTTTTTTATGCTATGTATGTTATTTGCTGCTGGATACATTTCCATTGCAGAACAAATATGAATTATTAACAAAAGACAGTTTTTGAGCAGCCCAGAAGAGGTGACTGTATCGAACAATGCATTTTGCACCTTATAATATTCATGTTTGTATTTCCAAGGGAAATGTAGTTTATGAAGCTCATGTGATATTGTTGCAGTTGAATTGCAAGGACAGATATGGAAAATTTATTACAGAATCTCATGTTACTCTATAGATCATATTAACTGCACCTTTTGCTTTTCTGTTTTCATTTCTTCTGGCGCCGTCCAGGCCTTTTCTTATGATATAGTGATTATGACACTTTTAAATATACTTACAGTATCTATCATACAACTGTCATCACAATCTACAGTATACATTTAGTATTTATAGTTGAAACAGTTGTGGGTTGATTTGACAGTGCATTTTGCTTATAAAGGGTTTTTTTTCACAGCTATCAGACACCATATCTCATTACACACTCCACATTCCAAGTGGGGCATATAAAACACTCCTGTTGTTACTTTGATCTGCTCATGTAGTCTAGGAAAGACAGGTGCAAATGACACTTTAACAATATTCAGTTACTATAGTAAATGGTGCTGCTTTTTACTCTAAAACTGTTGTCCTTTACCCAGTCCTATGTGCACGCACACACACACTCAAGGACTTTTTAAACAGAGATTTATTAACATGGTGCCCGTCCTCTCCAAGATGACTTGTGGTAGATTGTGACTTTAGAAAAGATCATCTTTGCAATGCTCTGGCCCTAACGAGGAGAAGGTTTGATGGTTTAGTTTCCTTTCTAACATGCAAAGAGGTCAAAGAAATTCATTATGGAGATAAGAGATAACATGCTTTGACATTCCACCAACTTTAAAGAGGAATTTATTATGCCCAACCTGAGCCAAGGGCATACTGCTACAGCTGGATGAACATACTGTTTTGAGCTGGTTTATGTTTTATAAAACACCCACAAAAGCATCTGCAGTGCACACACATCCATCCTTATTTTCCAGTCTAACCCCTGTTTATTAAAGTCACTCATTTAGGGCCACCTATGCTGCAGCACAAAGTTTCCTTTCTGTGGTAATCACAGCAGCACTCAGTAAAGGGTAAGCGCTCGCTGTAAACACTCCAGCAGTGAGTCATACCTTACTCTGGTCCGACCACTGAGTGAATTCTTTGACTTTATGACGTGTGCTTCAGTGCTAGATCTGAAACCTTTAGCTACCTTACCAGACAGCCTTACCAAAATACTCATGAATGTAGAGCCCCTAACGATGCAAAAAAAACATCAGCCTAGGAGATGATCAGATGCTAAAAGAAATTAAGGAACAATTGGTCACTTTTTAATTTATAGTTGTTTAACTCACTATACTTTTAAAGTATTTTCTTCTTTGGATCAAATAATACAAAAAGTGTGTCATGTCACAGAGGACAGTGCATTATTTAACAGGGTTTCCCCCCAGTGTCCCCTGGAAGTACAGATGTTTATGTATTTACTTTCAAGCATGTACAAGCTGGGGGAAAAAAAATCTTATTTTGATGTGTTTAAAAAAAAAACTAGATACATTGGGGATCGATTGATTTAGGTTCCCACTGGTAACAATAAGATGTCTTGTGAGAACATAGAAAAACAGCATGCTTCATATGACCTATGAACCCTATATCCTCCTATTTTTGCTCTAAGAGATTCAAATTGAGACTTTAAAATGGGTTAAATTATCTTTCAATTTGGTTCAAATATATTTGCAGCAATAATATATTTGACTTATTGCAGCTTCCTCTGTTGGTCATATTCTTAACACTAAATTTTGCTCAAATAATTCAGATTTGTTCAAATATATATCCACTGTTATAATACTCTGACTTATTCAGCATAAGCCCAAAATATCAAGTGCATTATGAAATTACAGGAACTGCTAGTTTAGTGAATTCACAGTTAAGGGGCATTACCTCAAACATTAGTATAAACTTTATAACTCATCTCAAAGATGAGTGATCCAAAAGATTTCAGCCAATGACCCTGTTTTAAAAAGGAGCCCAAACTACTCCAAGTTACTACAGCTTTTAAGCCTTTCCCTCTTCAGAATTAGTCTGAGGGACAAGTTGACAAGTCTGAATATTTTCTCTTTTAGTCAACTTTTGTCCTTTCTCAATGTTTGGTATGTGCCAAGGATGTCCACATTTTCATAACCACTGAGTGCAGTCATAGAGCTAGTATGGTCTGTATTAAGTGACAGTCAAGTTTCTTTTCTTCGATTACATTTTTTCACTGAAACTAACCTTCTTAGAAGGACCTCCGTCAACTTGTCCTTCTGGGATTTTTAGGGATGAATATTTAATCTTATAAATACAGATAAATACAGCTTTGAGGAAAGTTTGTTGGCAATTCAAATATATTATATTTTGTATTAAGTAAAATCCTAAAAATTCTATTGTATGAGATCTATTGAATAGTAACTATATTTTATAGTAAGTATTATTATCACATAGTAAAAGCTATAAGGCCAACATTAGAAGTATTGCTATTTTTGTCACACTATTTTCCATCTCCCTTGAAAGCCTAATAAACCTGCATCCTAACTCCTTCTCTTGTCTGGATGATTAACACTGATAGCTTTGAAATCAAAACTTGATCTTAAATTCACTGCTTTCCTCCCATCTGTAACTCTGGCCCTCAGAGGGACAAACATTTTCTGTTTCAACACTAACTAATGGGCTATTCACCAATTCAGCTGCTCTTCCAACTGACTGAAAGTCATGCAAATCAAGTCGACTTCCCACAGACTGCATACTGTGACTTCATCATGTTTGGTACCTGACAGCTAAGACTAATCACCATTCAAGGCTTTCCTTAAAAAAAGAGCTTCTTCATCATCTTATTGCAGCTTCAACCTGGTGTTTTCTTAGACCACATAGTATTTGCTTTTGAAGGCACCAAGTCAAAGACGACCATGTTGTCAACTATATTCACAAAATGGACATTTTCTCTGACAAAATTGCTTAAGCCTGGGGTGTACGACAAATCTTTATCATGTCAGATATTGAACCTCTGGTCATATTTCGAGATGAAATAGCCCATTTCAGATCATACGGGCTACTCTACTTGCGGAGTCTCAGCTTACATTAGCATTTAGCTAATCCTAAGCAGCCTACTTTTGTACTTGCCATTTTGGATAACAGTAAGGAAGCCAAAATTACTGCTCGCTAAATAGCTAACGCCATCTTTAGCTGTGTTTAACCAAAATCTGAAAAACCTGAATATTTGCTAAACTAAAGCGACAACTAGCTAAAATAACAGTTGGATACTATTAGCTAGCTGAGATAACCTCTGACCAGCTTCTGCTACCTAACAGCTAGCTAAATTAAACTTAAAACAGCTAACACAAACATCAGCTAAAACCAGCTTGTACTACATTTGATCAGCACTTGAGCTTCCATCCTGAGTTAGGCTGACAGGGGAAATGACTGCTAAGTGAATATGGTAAAAACACGGCTGTTCAAGGAGATGAATCAAATACTAACCCCAGGTATTCTTTGGTCACTTTGTGAAGATTTTATTGAAACCAGGTAGGAGAGAATGAAAAAGGGGAATTCAAAGGAGACTGATCACAACCTTCCTGTCACTGGTTGATTTCGAAATGATGTCACTTGAGCTGTTTTTGCACCCGTTACCTATCAGTGAGCCTGATGTCAGACTTAAAGGTGTTCAGAGGTCACAAGGACACCAGCTGCTGGGACATGAAATAGACATGACAGAATTATTCACATTAAGAAATATGTTTCATGGTATCATGCGGGGCTATTCTAAAATCATGGTACCATTTTCCTGCTGTTGTACGTCGTTAGCATGGCATATCTATTTCTCTTTTTTTCGGTGTGTGTGTCAGTGTAACATTTATCCATCATGCCATGAGGGGCTTAAGATGTACATGACAAATCCTCAGGTGCCTTACAGTTTGATTCTCATAGGACTCTGTGAGTAATTGTTTCGGGTGAAGATACATGAAAGGACTGCAACACCTCCTAAAGTGCAGGTTTGTCCATAAACCATTACTAAGGGCTGGAAAGTGGGCTGCAGAATTTCATTCGCAACTTATAATGACTGATTTCAATGTCTTACTAGAATAAACTTCAGCACAAAACAGTCTAGAGGATATCCAAGGAGGATTTGCAAATATTTGGTTCCTCTTTTGTTCTGTAATTATAACAACCTTCTGCTATAATTCACCATGATGCAGTAGATTTTCAGGATCTAATTCATGTTTTTTGGAGGCGTAAAAAGCCAGAATAAACAGCAAACTAAGTGATTTGCAGGAAATCAGTGGATTCCTGTGAGTGGACTGTGTGAACAGCACATGTCACATCCATTTTAGTAAATCACAAAAAGAACATTTAATTCAAACGTCTCCCGCTAGACTTCCTCCTAGCTGTGATATTGTAATCTCTGGATGTGTATTTTTTTTCTCGACTCTTGGGCTTTGACATCCGCAGAATCCAGAGACTGACGAAACTTGACCAGCCAAAAAGTGCAATAGCGTTTTCATACAACAGGCAGACTCACCTACAAATAATTACCTCACGGTTGAGTGTTTTAGTAGATGTGGTATATTAGGAATAATCTCCACAGGAACACTTTGTCACGCCTGTGTACTATGCAGCAGTACTTCTGTGGGGCAGCAGGACTTGCAAGCCCCAAGTTCAGATAACCTTCTTTCGCAACAGGAGCAAAAACCTTGTCATCCAGCACTAAATCCGATACAGCTCATTCATAGTCTTTATTCTGAAGTAGAGAGTAACAATTCGAAAGAGATGACAAACTTTTAGTAACACTGAGATTATTTACTGGTGTGAGAAACAATCTTAGTTAGGAAATGCATGTGCTTTTGCTTCTATGACACGGTTTGCAGCACCATATTAGGACTAGCATCATCTAACACATGTCCTAAAGATTAACCTCAGAGAAGTCTGCATCGGTGCTTAATCATCTAACTTCTCTTCTTTACTTTATTTTCTGTTCATTCTGACAATCAGCACACACCAGAAGCATCCAACACACACACACACACACACACACACACACACACACACACACACACACACACACACACACACACACACACAGCAGTGTTATTATACCTTCAAGTTAAAACCCTGAGTTGCCCTTTAACACATCTTGGGGGATTTCTTTCTAGTCGTTTCAAGCAAGACTCCATGAAATTTTCACTGAAAGCTTTTCTCCTTGTTTTGTAATGGTCGCACTGCAAAGATGTCTTTCTATTGCCGGCTCTCTCTTCTCATAAATTTTGTAACTGCAGTGACATAGAGCTGTGTTTGTCTTTGAGTTTACAAGACAAACGACAGTCGAGTGAGTATTTATGGATCATATTTGATGTCATTCTTGCATAAATACTGGGCTGTATGAGAGTGTATCTACTCCTCAAGCAATAAGCCTGATTTAGATATTTATGTTGGCTTTCTTTATCAAGATCTGCAGAATTTAAATTTGTCCAAAAAGGACTTGTATCATTTGTAGCTGAACTGCTTCAAGAAATTGTTTGACTTTTTGGGAAATACAATCATTTACTTTTTCACTTCCAACCTTTTTGGAGGGTTAGATGATTCCTTTTCCTTTGAGCTCTTGTTTTGTCACTTTACAGACTAATTTCCTTTTTTTCTCTCTTTTTTTAAATGATAAAATGTGGTTAAAGAGGGTTATATAGTCTAGATACTAGGCTACAATAGCAACACTGACATCTTTGGGCTGAGAAGAATAGCCTAACTGGCTGAAGAACAGCTAACCTGGCTCCATCCAAACATGAAAAACACTTCTCAACCTCCTCAGCTAAAACATTAAAAGTTTAAATGTTTAAATCCACCATATTAAAAAAAGGGTTAACCTCTCTTGGTTTTACATGTGCTGTAAGCAAGTTATTTTCCACCCTGGCCCAGCTATAGCCTGTTGTTAGCTGATTCCTTGTCTATGAAGCTACAGCTAAGAGAGATTTCAAACTAGCCAAAAAAGCCCAAACCCAAGAGTATCAGAGTCTTCAAAAAGCTGTCTTTTTTATGTACATGAAACTTGTCATGTCCTGTCACCTGTCTAAAAGGGTTTGCTCACTTTTCTGGCTTTAGCATGGTCTCACAAGTAAGCAGCTAACCGGGCTATCCCGAAATGGGTAAAAACAAAAAAATTTAAAGCTTTGAAAGGTTCAAATATTTTCATGATTTTCATGAATAAAAAAGGGAGGATATGTGTCTATCAAGTTAAGCTCGACTTCAATAGTTGTCTGAAATGAACCCACAAGTGTTTGGGTTTACACTTGTGTGTCAATGCTGGGATAGTGTGAGATCATAAGATGCAAATTTTTATAACCATGATAGCTGTTCCCCATTCTCATATACAGTACATATGCTAGCCAACTTGTAGGTTGCGTATCCTGCTAGTCAACTCCTATTAATGGGAAGACATAAGATAAATACTGATCTGTTTCTTCTTTTGAATAGATGATGAAGCAATTTTCCCTGAATCTCAAGCTTTTTCTTTAAACAGTAGAACATTTTCTTTAATTCTAACATTCTGTTCATCCTGATTGGTCCACATCTCTTATAATTGATCATTAGTACCATGTTCCTTGTTTCTGCAATGATATTTGGGCTTAAAATTCCAATTCAGCCTTCGCCAACTGGGTATATGGGTACTGGGGTTAAAATGTTTCTATATTTGTGCTTTTTTATGTTTCAGTGATTTATGAGGGGAGAGAGCAGTCACAATTTAGTTTGCCTTTGGTGGAGAAACGTCTTGTGTTGTGGCTGTGGGTAGAAATAACAGAAGGCCTCTTAAGGGTTTTTGAATGTGACACGAGAAACATTTGATAGCATAAAAGGTTTGTGGTTAGCTTAAAACTATTTTGAATTGTTAGATATTATCAATAATGAGGATAAATATAATGCCAAATATTCAGTATTTGTACAGAAATATACATATATAAATATATAATATATGCCTAATTTAAATGGAACTATTTTCCGCTCTTGACCATGTTTTCGTTGTTTAATGTTCCTTTGTCAACATTATTTTATAAGATCTCCAGATAGCATGCAGGATAGTGAAAATGAATGTATTATTTAGTGTTTCATTGCTGTTCAGTATTACAGCATTCTACAGATCAGTTTGTGTTTGTAGGATTAATTTAAGCTGAATATTTCATTTCTAGGTTTTTTTTCTCTATAAAGGAATTGTAAACTTTTTTTTTTTAAATGCAAGGGTTTTAAATGGTTTGAAATAATTTATATCATTTTATTATTTTCCTGCTTTATCAATGTGGTTTGGTATATTTTTGCCCCTTCTAAGTACTGCTATCAACCATCTGTTGTAAATAATTATGCAAATTAAACTTTTTGAAGAAAACGGCATGATTGTGGAGAGCTCTTTCATTTTTCACAGGGGAGTTTGGAGAGGGTTCAGCTGCACCACAACAGAGGCTAGCCAGGAGAGATTCCAGCTTATTGGCGGTTATTTTAGGAGATTAACTAAAAATCAAGTCCTGCTAATTATCCTGTGAAGCAGACTGATGTGGGTTTATTCTATAATAAGAGGAAAGACGTTTGCTTAAGGGCTATCCAAGCAAAGCTATTTACATACCAGCAGTGTTGGCTCTCAGTTAGGGGTGTGATGATTAAAGGAAATGAAGAGATCTGATTTGGTAAAAATAAAGCAGCTGCAACTTGATCCCAGATGCCGGCACAAGCTTGTTTTGGCGTTGCTCGAAAGAGTTGGTCAAGCTTTAAGTCACTCTTCTTAAGAGATTTTTTTAGATGTTCACATCCAGCCTGGTTTTTTTTTCAATGAGGATCTCAACTAGTGGGATCACACACAAGACTAGGTCTGAGGAGATTATACATTAATGTGTAAAGTCTTAGCCAAGAGCATCTGTTGTCAGCTAATGAAGGGAATGTTTAAGAGCAAAGATTTGGAGGCTGGCTCCAAAAGCCAAAGAATGTTACAAAGTCCAACATTACAGCAAAGTTGAAAATGTTTACAACCTGGTTCAAGACACACTTATGAAAGACAGTTGCTATACACCATGTAGTATGGGGCTGAGTTTTGGTGAATATTTTGGTTTTGCAAGGATAAGACTCAAAGTACATTTGGATAACTCTATCATAGTTCTGAATATATTGACAAAAAAAGGAATAACAACAATAGTTTAATTTAGTTAGAAAAAAATAAAATATAATTAAACAAAATTAGTGAAATGAATGAAAAATAAAGAATAAAATACAATCAATTAATAGAATATGTTTGAAAAATAAATAAAAAATGAATTAGAATAAAAAACTATTAATGAAATAAATAAAATAAAAACAACAAATAAACAGAATTAGATTAGAATGTTTAATGGATTTGGATTACAAGGACAATCTGCAACGGGCAAACTAACCGTTGGAGGCATTGTAGCTGTTTGCATGGAGGTTTAGGACCCACCATCAGGGTTGACGTGTTCATTATTCTTCAAAGTTTAGTTTTTGCAAACTGAAAGAATCAGTTACACAATGACACCCTGAATGATCTTCTCAGATGTCAGTACCAGAGCTCTGCAAGGCCATCATTGATGAGCCAACTCTGGCTCCAATGTGTCACCACAAGAGGAAGTGGAGACAGGTCAGCCATTTCTGTCCTTCCAGTGACAGGAGTTTTAATGCACGCTGCCTGCAAAAACTGTGAGGGCTCAGGGTTGTCCCATTGACAAATCACCAAGTGCGTGTCAAACTTTTTCAGCCCTTTGTGTTCCTTTTGGGTGCATCTGCAGACTTAGAGGTTGGGAGTTGGCCACAGTTTATAGCATTAGCAAACACAAGGTTGAGCTTTGCATAAAGGTTTTGCTAGTATGACTATTAAATGAGAAAAACTATGTCAATAAAGATTTATGTTTGGATGTTTAAAACATGTCAAATCTGTGTCTTTATTCTCATCAGTGTGTATTTGTAGAGCTGTAAGGGTTACATCACATTCTTATTCATGCTATTTTGAGCTCTTGCAGCCTTGTGCACTCATTCCCTTTCAAGATGACATTAACTATTTGTGGGGTTCAGGCTTTGTGGAGAAAATTGGGATTCTGTCATTGAATATCACCAACCAGCTTCTCTAAGATATCAGAAACCCACCACCTTCTTGCCAATACAGCCTGCGTTTTTTTCCACTCATAATTCTTTTAATATCATGCAAACAAACACAGTCAACAGCTTTAATCAAAGAAGTGGTCTTTATTACAGCAAAGAAGCCAAACATTACAGACAAGAATAATTATGAGCCATGGATATCAATTCTCTACTCAGACTGGCCACTCTTCGGGACACTTGCTTCACGAACAGCTCCTCTGGGCCATTAATTCAGCTTTATCAAGGAGGAATTATGGGTATCTTCACAGGATAAGCTCCTTAGTTTCCTCCTTCAGGGTGTAGCTAAGAAGGTCGATATTTTTGATTGAATTTTTATCATTTCTTCAATCCTTCTCTACATGCTAAAGAGAAGACCATTCTCATTTTACAGTCTCTGAATTTTTCCGTCTTTGCATCAGACCAGGAATCTGAAGGAAAAAACTGAAAAGTGATGCTCCACCGACAGGATAGACTTCTGTTTTCAGCGGAAACTCTAAAGATTTTGAAAGAATATCTGTCAAAATGTGAAGTTGAATCCACCTGTAGTACAATCTCTGACATTTTGTGTATCTACAACAGAACTAAAGTTCTGACATTGCATCCATCTACATCTCTACTGTTCATCTGACAATAGAGCCTTTAGAGCACTCATAATAGTATATTTACAAAAACATCCATAACAGTAGACCTGCGCTACTCTTGTTCCAGCTGAGTGAAACCTCTGACTTTTTATTTACAATTTTTTTTTTTTGTGCACAACAGAAACACGTGTAATCCACTCAAACCTCACAAAGATTTTGAGAGGCTCTCGGATTAATAAAACACACCGAGTTATGGTTTTAAAAACACTGATCGTCCATGAGAATGCGTTCAACAAAGCCCTGGATTGCGATCTAAAATGCTGTTAAAATGCTTGAGGAATAAAATGATTAGGCACAATAAATCTTTTTTTTTTTTTTCTTTTTTTTCTTGTCTCACAGTCCTGCATGGTTCTCCCACTAAGCCTGTTTGCATCACTGAGTCCATGTGTGTGTGTGAATTCAGGGAAACGAGGATGGAGATAAACAGCTTATCCCAAACTAAGACGTTCAGAGGGATGGGAGCTATTATCCAAATAGTCTGTGCATGTAAATGCACTGAATATCTACTGACCACAAACAGAGCGATGGGGCTTTTACACAAAGAAACCACGCAAGAACATCACAGAGAGTTTCATTAAGTGAAAACAAGACAATACTACTGCACCTAAATACTGAAAATCTACTTCTTACGCTTGAATATACAGCTTCTCTCAGGGCTTCTTAAACTCTTCTTCATGAACACAAAACGAGCATCTGTAGCTCCTGACCTCAGCACCCATTAAAGGCTCAGTCCGTCTCAAAATACTCCAGAGGGATCAGCACTGCGGCCCGTTTTGTGTCCCCATCCTGCAGTTTAAGAAACGCTGGCAATAGAGTAAACATGGAATGATGAATGATTGTTCTTACAAGCAATGCAAGTAAACAAACAATAAATACAAACAATGTGCTTTATCCATATAGACATATTTACACAAAGTCTTTGGCTTATGAATAAACATCAGCTACAAAATAATATCAAAAGAAAAGAGGAAAACAAAGGGGAAAAGTGTCGGCCACCAGCGCACGGAACAATGAAGCCTGGGGTCAGCTCACTTCCAATTCTTTACAAAGCAGAAATGGAGACTGGGGTTTCAAAGAGGATGATTAAATCTCAGTCTTTTTTCTAAAAGGTAATCCTTCCCCTCCAACCTCCAAACTGGTTCACATTAGAGTTCTGAACTGGAAAATCTTATTTGTGACTCGGCTGAATTGAAAGTGCATTGGGCCCAGCCCTGAACGCAAACACGGTTACGCTTAATGTCACATGGTTGAACACAGATGTTCGAGTTTGGGTGACACAAAGAGGACTTCAAAACTTCTATCCAGTAGATCAATAAATGACTCAACAAAAACAATCAGAGAAAAATCGAAGACTGCAGCTCACACTGAGTGCAGAAAACAAACAATGATACATAACACACTTTTTTACACATCTGAGTGAAAATCCTACAATTTTTTCAAGTTCATGATAAAGTAAAAAAAAAGGCTAACATAACACTCTGTAAACGTTCAGATTCAATGGCAGTCTTGATTTTTTTAACACGTCTTTAGAAGGTTATTTTCTGTCTTTTGATTCCTTTAACTGTTTTCTGTGTAGCCAAAGTAAAATAAGTGAGCGTGGCTTTAATTAGTACTGAAATACATGATTCAAACAGGAAATAAACATGAAGACACAGTAGATGTGTGGAGAAGAAAGCAAGCATTCACAGATTCTGCCTGGCTCAGACTCAGCAGCCAGGATTGTAACGTGAGCATGATGAGAAGTTAGCATGGGAGCAGCAATGTGTGGCCACTGGAAACTTGCTGTGTTTGGGGAGAGGGAGACATCTACAGGGCATATTGAGTACTGCAGCTGAAATAGCATGAGGCATCCAGTCCGTGTGAAGGGGGGGGGCTAAACATTTAAATGGGGGCCTTGAACATACAGGGGCCCGCTGGCACTCAAAAAGCTGTAAAGTAAGCGTAAAGGAGTAAAAGGAGTAACATGGCCTCCTCTCTGTTCCTCTCCCAGCAGCGTCTTCTCCTGCTGAAAGTCTGAACTTTTCCCTTTTGTGAGGATATTAAACAGCGCTGTGTGAGGCGCCGCTTGTACCGTTTGTAGGGACGCAAAATGGGTGCTACAGAACGGCCACAGAGAGGGGGAGCTGGGATCAAGCAAAGCGAAGGATCAAACACACAGAGGATGAAAAGATGTTCTGCTCCTCTTCACCCCCTCCTCTTCCTCCTCCTCCTCCTCCTCACTCCTTTCTTTAGGAGGACTCGATGAACTCCAGCGCCAGGTCATAGCAGAACCGATACTGCTCCTGTAGACAAACACAAACACACACTGGATTTTAGATCTACTTGTGACTCATTCTTTATTCATATTTTCTATTTAGATGTTTAAAGCTTTCCACGCCTGACAACAGTCTATCCAGGGTTCTGTTTGTTGTCTCTTACTCACCGGAGTATCCACCATGTTGGGTTTGCTGTTCCTCAGTGTCTTCACGGCGTGGAAAACATCCACAACACTCTGTCTTTTAGCCATCTCACACACAATGCTGCTGGCACAGAAAACTCCACTACGCCCGCCTCCGTTTCTGTAAAACACAATGCAGATAATTCATATTTATGAGGCGAAAACTGCTCAAGTTCATCTCTCCATTGTAGCTCTGACACCTCTCAGAGTGTAGATGGCACATCTGTCATCATCCTGCTCATCAGTGGATTCAGAGTCATCTCACTCTGAATGAGCTCCATGAGTCATTATCACTCTGCTCCTTTTTTTCACTCCAACAAATGAGTTGGTATTTTTCGCTGGCTGAACTGAACGCTCTTCTGTTCCTTACAGAGACGCTCATGGTTTTTTCTTTTTTCTGCAAACTCACTCGCAGGAAGTGAAAAAAAGTATATAATCCAGGTTTACTCACAGGCAGTGCACAATGGTCCTCCCCTCTCCTTCCTCTCCCTCGCGCTGCCACTGGTCCACCTGCAGGATGAGTTTGAGGAAGGAGCGCTTGGAGGCGGGGACTTCTCTGTGTCCCGCCCACCCCAGGTACTGGAACTGACGGACCATCAGGTAGCCTTCCTGGGGCTGAGAGAAATGGAATTTTTTTATTTATTTTGCATGTATTCTATCAGAGGATGTCAGGGGTTGGATCTGTTAATGATTTTTTACACAGCAGTCAACCAATCACAGAACAGCACAATATGAGTGTACTGACCCTGGTGAGGTTGCAGACCCTGAAGAGTCTGCTAATGACATCACAATCCATGGAGCAGGACATACACTCCACTTGGACCGGACCGTAACGCAGCATGCCCTCCTCTGGCCAGTACTGAGGACAACCCTGAACACAAACCAGAACAAGAACTTAACCACACTTAAAGATGGAGAGAGTCTGCAAAGAAAGTTACTGAACTACAAAGTCCAGAGCATCCACACTGTGGATCATACGCTACTCCTACCAAGACGAGTTAGAGTGAGGTGGTCGGCTAACAGTATGTGCAGGCAGAAGACTGCACCTCCAGTTCTCATGCAGTAACAAAAGGAGTTCCCCAAGAGTCAGCATCGGGACCTCTGCTATTTATGCATTACATTAATGATATGACTTCAGGGTTGACACATCTGGCTAAAAGTAAAAAAAAAAGAAAAAAGTGATTTACCTGAGCAAGGTCGATCTCATTCAGCATCACCAAACTGGTGCATCCATAGTCGTAAACCAGACGCCAGAAGTCTTTGACCGTGTTGGGCAAAGGATGCTGGGTAACAATGAATGCAGCAGGCTGTCTGTAGCTCTGCAGGAAACAAACACCAATAAAAAAGTCAGCGCTTTTACACAAAAAAAATGTCATTACTTCCACAAATTTCTAATCCAGTTTTTTAAAAAAGAGTTTTACTTCCTATAAACATTCTTGACATTTAAAAAAACTAACTTTTAATTTTATTAATTACAGTTTTTTTTTCTTTCATACAGACTCACACATATAACTAAACCATCAGAGCACAGTAGGACAGTGAGGGACAGCAAGCAACACGATGTTTGGTCACATGATAATGCAGTGGGGCTTATTCAAGGCGAGGATGCGGGGCAGGCATATACAGATAAACACACACAGTTCACATCTACGTCTTTATCTAACAGGCTCAGTTAATCTCAGTTCCAGATCATAACAAGGCGGACTCCAAAGGCAAGTTTCAGAATCAAACTTGAAAAAACTGGCATGAAAAACAGACTGAAAATGAACTGAGCCCCTTCTAATGAGAAGTCTGCAGCCATATGTAAGACATGGGTGTCAGTGACTCTGGTGATTGTACGTATGAGGAGGATGTAATGTGAAGGTGGGCGGGGGTCGGGTTTAGGATTGACGGATATAAATGGCTTTGCTAAACATGAACCCGGTGGCAGAACGACACTGAAGCCATGAAACAAATCCAGTATTGGAGATTTGAAGTGAAATCCCATTACCTGGAACTCTTCTGACAGCTTGGTTAGAGAGAGGCCAAAGGTAAGTGACTAAACTTTGAATGGAAACTTAAAAAAATTGGACTGAAGCAGTTTTTTTTTGTTCTCCAACAGCTTTGTTGGAGAGGTTGAGGAGGTTTTTTTTCCCCCCATACCATGCATGTAAAATAAAGTGTGTTTCATACATTATCATAAACTTGAATAGCTCATTCACCTCCCACCATCCCTCATTGTCTTTCCCTCTGATTCACCTAGATGACAAACCTGATTATTAGCATTATTAATAACTATCCCTGATGATGCTCTGATGACTTCATCTCACCTTAAACTTCCCTCTGCGTAAAGACTTTGTTTTGAAGTCATGATACGTTAGCAACATGCTGGTCAATGTTGCCAATGTCAACAATTTCCTACAACAACAAGGCTCTTAAAGATCTTGGTGGCCAGAGAAGCTAGTGGTCTTCTCAGAACCTGGATTTGTCTCTAGCCTTCTGCTGCTAAAACCACAAACACAGCATCACACAAACAGGGAGGGGAGTCTGTGTGCGTGCGTGCATGTGTGTGTGAGTGTATGTTGTTGTTGTCTATGTGTGTAGGTATTTTATTGAATGTGGTTTTTTTTATCATTATTTGTGTAAAACCCTTAAAAGTGTGTCATTTTCAACAACTGTGTGACTATAGTTTGGGACAAACAACGTTAAATCTTCTTTTTTCAGTGTTTTTCACATGGTAGTAAATTCACCATGATCACACAGTGGCCATTTTCCTCTGATGTCACAGCTTATATCGAGTAATAGTGCTTACATTCAAATACAAGGAGTCTAAAAGGTAGTATTAATATGTTATTATCCAAACCGAAAACACAGTTTGAAGTGTCCCAAACTACTCTTTGTGTGCATGTGTTGAAAATAACACAACCTCATTTACTCCACTGTATGTACTTGTAAGCGTGTGTAGAACTTACATCCATCAGGGCGGCGTTAATATAGTTGCTGCTCTCTCCATCTATTGTGATGAGGAAGGGTAGGCATCTGTCAGGGGGAAGGCCGTCCACAAAGCGGTTCTTATCTTGGTTTCTAGGCAACAATGCGATGCTGCAGTCTTCAGGCTGAGGCTGAGGAGTCACCGAGTTTAACGTCTTGAACAGAGGGAAATAAAAGTTATTTTGGTGGATATAATACTCGACCGTTCAATACAAGTAGGATTCAAGGCAACTTTAGATCGGCTCCATAAATCTGGACTTACTTTCATTTAAAAGATGCACTGTGCAACTGATGGATTTCAGCTTGTGTTTTTGGGTTTAACCTCATAGATGATCAGTTTTATTCTGGCTATGAGCAGAGCAGATGAAACTGGGACTGATTTCACAGATCATTCATCAAAATGTGACTAAAAATAAAAGCGGAGTGATCATCCTGAAGCTTAAAAACTTTGCCAGAGCAGCTTTTGTATGCAAAATATAAACAGAGCATATGGATGAACATCAGAGAGGAGGATTATAACACTGAGTGGCTGTGACTTGTTGATATTTGTTTCGCACTTTATACTCCAACTTCAAACTGTTCAGTACTCAAACACATTTGTTCTCCTTGATGGGAAAAAGTGGAAAAAGTCAATACTTTATCTTAACTAAAGGAGAAAAACTGCAGTTGTTTGTAATCTAAAAGTTCAGACTCTGACGTTTTAAGTCAGGATTACCTGGAACTCGTCCTTCAAATGTGACGAGTTGGTCTGCGAGTCGATGCGGATCAGCTCATAATAGGCAGCTTTGAACTCGCAGACTGGTATGGCTGTTTCTCCACATAGACACGCCTCTAGTATGGCATCATGGATGAATATGTACTGCTCCTGTAGGCAGAATTGAACATATGCATATTATCACAAACAAACCTACCTGACATTCACCACTAGATAAAAAAGAACATCAGCTTAATTGATGAATAAACACACCAAGCACAATCATGACAGTGAGCATGCTGACAGCGTGGGTGAGGGATGGAGATGGAGTTGTGAATGAGATGAGATGATGACTGCTGAATGTTTACTTCACCTCTGAGTCAGTCCAACCAGGAAATAGCAAATTTGGAGTCAACGAGTGCAGCTTCAATTTTAATAAAGATTAAATTAAGAGCTGCTGCTGTGAGTGACTGAAAACATGCATTATTGTTACTGGATGATACTGATTTGAGATTATCACGCTAAAATGTTAATGTTGTTCCTGCAATGATAGAGCAGTGATTACACATTTTCATACCTTTTTATGTCATTCTGTTTCATTATTGTTTAAATCTGAAATACATTTATGAATGATTATACTCTTTGCAAGCACTTTATAGCTTTTTGAACCTACAATTCAGAGAGGGGGTACTTATTTATAAGCAATGCGCTCTGCATCACTTCCACTAGATGGTGCCAAAATACAGCATGTTAAAAGCCTTAAAAGTGCTTTAAGACAGAAAGAGTAGGATTTTCCTCCCAACCAGATTATGTTTTGGTGAATATCCTGAAAGAATCTTGATGTGTCTGCCTGCATTTTATAATGTGTGCCTCTAAATGTTTTGTGAGTGTCAACTCTCAGCAGTTAGTGTCATTTCCCCTGTCAATAACACTAAGTGAGGCCAGGACAGGATGAAAATGCAGCAGCCAGGTGACTGATTTTGACATCCTTGTAGGTTTGCAAAGCCTACTCATTCAGCCTCTAGGCAAATCAGATTAAATCAACTTTCGTCCAGATCTTAATAATCCCCTCAGAAACACACAGTTATAATACAAAATCCTAAGTTTGCTTTGTTTGTGCAGTGACATGACATGTTTATGAATGACTGGCAGATGCATGACTTGATGTTCAGCCTGAGTCTTACGGGTTCACTGAGTTTACTCTAAGATGTGGATGCAGATGGAGGATGGGTAATGCAGTCACCTCAGTCTGTACCATGTTGATCCTCCTGGAGCGGAGAGCCTTCACGCAGTTGTAGATGTCGACCACTCCTTCTCTCTCCGCCATGTCCAACATGATGTCGATAACGATGAAACAGCCTGTGCGCCCAGCTCCAGCACTGCACACGGACACAGAGAGACAAAATCACTCTTTATTTTTATGATCTGTAGAGTTGAACTGAGTTTATGTTTCAAAGATTAAAAACATTGTGTATCTTGGTTACATCAAGTCTGTATGTATCTCTTACCTGCAGTGAACCACTATTGGCCCAGCAGATGGTGGATTGGAGATTTTAACTCTGCGGATGAATGAAAGTAGTCCCGTGGCGTGATATGGAACTCCGTGATCAGGCCAGCCTGTGAAGTGGAACTGCTTGACTTCACGCACTTCGTTGAAACCGCGCTGTGTAAAGAAAAGAGAAATATTAAGTTCACATTCATAGTTCCTAAGTTTTACGTCCTAGTCAAGCTCCAAATTTTGATCGGTCACTTCATCAGGTACAAGTTTACAACACTGATTTTGCAACAGCATAGGGATACTCGATCACTCACCCTCTCCAGAGTAAAAGTGCGAACCACGTACTCAGCTAGCGGTTCAACCTCCACAAAGGTGACCTTAAAGTCTCCGTACACCTCTGCATCATCTGGCCAGTACTTATAGCATTTAACCTGTAAAATTAGAGGAACAATTACAATTGTTAAGCAATAACAATTGTTAAGGAACGATTATTGTTTACACATTATAATAAAACACGTTATCGACCTGGATCAAAAAAAGGTATATCAAGAGTGATATTTCTAACCTTTTAGAATTCAAATCATCAAGTGTGTCGCAAGTGGACAGAAAAAAAATGCACAACAGAGTGCAGAAGAGAGAAAAAGACTAACTTACCCTTCCGACCTCCACCAGATTGGTTACCATGACAATGCAGGCAGACTGTTCCTGCCACACCATCCGCCAGAAGTCATAGACCGTCTCATGAACAGGACCTACCGAGACACACAAAAGCACATCTTAAACACTCCGTTGGATAACAGTTGCTGATGAAAATGATTTTAAAAAATCACACGATAAAAAGCAGTTATGAAAAAGATTTGTATCCTGGTGTCTTACCCTGAGTGGCAATGTAGTGACTTGGTCTCTGATAGCCCTGAAAACCACACAATGACATAGCATTTTAATAACAAATAAAGGTGAAATGTGAAGAACTGTTTTTTTATCCTAGTTGGACTTGACACAAAATCATAACAGCCCAGTTTAAACTTCCTGAGAAAATTGAAACTTTTTGTCTGTTTTCATTTTATTCCCTCTCTTGGCATCATAGGTCTCAGAATTTGAACAAGTAAAACTGTCTACTGAAAAAGCAACTGTTTGACTTCCACTGACTTGAAACTCCTGCAGCAATAAGGCAAAAACAGCTACTACAATCAAGCAAATGTACGGCTGAAAATACTCAGATATCAGGAGGATCAATGAGAGGGCAACATAGAGTCATGCAGCGTAGGCTCCAGCAACAACACGCAGGAACGTGACTCAGTGCGTGTACCGACCATGTTTGGTATGGATGCAGAGGTGAGTAAAGTGTAAAAGTCGAGGGGCGTGAATGAAAGAATCCACAGTGATACTTACATCCCTGTACAGCCAAATCTATAGCCCAAGCCAGGCAGAAAGAAAGAGTGGAAGAAAGAAAGGAAGAAGGACAGAAAGAAAGCACAACCATGTCAGTGAGTGTCAATCAGAAAAAAGAAAAGTTGCATTGACATAATGGGAGTTTGAAGAGAGCATGCAGAAAGAAACATGATGACATACGACTGAATAGAAAGGAAACTCCCTGATGGACTTTAAACCTGAAAGGCTCACTTAGTGGTACACTTATATTGTTGTATATATTTAAGATAAACAACAATATTACTATATGGACCAAATGGAATTCACTACATACACCAGGGATTGTCCAATCTATTCAGTCTAATTCTAGCTCAATGTGAGCGGTATCATGCATGTGATACATTTCAGTGGCAGATAATGTCATAAGAGCAAGTTAGCACTTAAAAAAAAGCCCAATGTGAGGCTGACATGCAGATGATTGTAAATGTATAAGCAGAGTGGGAGCTGGAGGTGGGAAAGCAAAGATGTATGGATGGGTAGATTGATTGTGATTAGTGTTATGGAGTGACTGGTGGAAGAGGAAAAAACAAAACAAGAGCTGGTAAAGAAAACTGAAGAGATTAGACTGAACTAAAAATGTGACAAAGACTGGTTTAAATAAGCTACTGTGAGCTTTAAAACAGTCTCATTTTAAAGAGTTAGTGTCATATGTTTTCAATAATTTTGATGCTGGAGTTCTTGTTTTCCTCTGCAAGCTCAGCTAACTACCTCACTATGTAGTTTCACACTTACAGCTGAGATAATAATAAGAAATAAAAATGTGTTTTTCCATATGTGTCACTGTTTATTTGGAGGGAAAAGAGTATAAAGAAATAATGTCTCCCATTGTGAAGCCCATATTGTTACAAGAGCTGACCTTCCTGATAGAATATATACAAAAAAAAAAACAAAAAAAAAATACTACTGTTGTATTTCATGTAATTCATCAAACTTACTTGCAGTTTTAAACCAATGTTATCTAAACACAGTGATCAATTAAAAAAAAGGATGTGGGTAAATGCAAAGGATAAAGAAAAGAATGTAGAGGAGAGAGACAACCGAGCGGACACCTGACAAAGACTCATGTGGTATGTATGGTGCTTTTTTGGGGTGGCTGGATGTTTAAAATGGTACGATGGATGACTAGCAGACGCATAAAGGTATAGAGGCCTGACATACGAGCGAGGGAGTGTGGTTTCGTTGGTTTCGTTGGGAGCCAATAGTAGCATTCGATGCGTTTCCACTTACATCGATGTAGTTGGCGTTGATGTAGTCGGAGGAAGGGTCGTCTTCGATGGGCTGAAGAATAACCCTTGAATGGTCATCTGAAACGAGGACACGGTAAAACAGCATTAGAATAAAGAGAGATATTTACAAGAGAAACGTTCCCCTGACCCTGACTTATTTCTCTTTCTTCCTCCTCTACAAACATGCAGCAAATCTGTTCTGAACGGGCATAAATAAAACTTGCTCGCTTACATGCTATGATATTTCCGTAGCGGTTCTTGGTGCGGTTCTGCTCCTTCTTGGCCACATCCCAGGAGGCCGACTGGCCCTCAAACAAGCTCTGTATCACCAACAACAGACAAAAAAGAAGGAAAGAAAATTACACTCCACAGATTCTTCAAAGTAGCACTCATGCTGAACAGCAGGAGATGTACTATTTTTGCCTTTCAAAATATTCATTACACCAAATAAAGGCGATACAAATGTGTTGTATCTCTTTGTGTGGTCAATAAAGTAGAAAATATGCTGAAATTAAAGAAGGACTCAATCCTTAAAGCCATTTTGACAATTTTATATAAAATTACAAAACCAACCAGGGTTTTATTGATTTTTATAAAACGTTTGTTGTTTAGCACATTAAAATGTCTGCATGATCCACAGTAAAAATCTTTGTTTCAATTTAAACTTTCATTAAATTGCATGATAGATACACTTAAAAAAAAACCAAAAAAACTTTGCAGCTAATAATCTTACTTCATACTCCTCCTTAAAGCCGTAGCTGTCGGATGTTTTCATGAGGTTGATGTGCTGCAGGAGGTCGGCCACTCTGATGGCCGGGTGCAGCTGCCCAGTCTGATAAGGAGATTCGGTTCCTTCACAGTGATACCGAGGAACGTCCAGGAGGCGGCTGTTCTCTGCTGCAGACGCACTGTGGTTCTCATCTGTGAGGATATAGAGGGCACCACCAGTTAGTTAATTTTGAAATTACCCCAAACTTAGCACGCTGCATATCGGTGTCTTCACTCGAGGTACTAAAAGCTGTGTTTTGTACAGTCCAGAAACAAATAAAGAGAAACAAATGAAGTGGAACCATGTTTTTCTTATCAGGCCAAGAATGATTCATGCACCGAAGGAATTACAGGGCTTTGTGAGCTGGGTAAAATAGTGTGCTTTCTCTGATAACAACTTAAAAAAATAAATAAATACTTTTATCTCTATAAAAGCCAAAAAATGTGAACTTATCTTCTTCCACAAAACAAGCACTTACTGATGGATTCGAGCCATTACCTTAAGAAAACAATTCATTTACCTGGAACCAAACAAACCATTACCTGCTGTTTTTCTAAGAATACACTCACCTGTGATTGGAACTACATGACAAAGCAGCAGGAAAAGAAAAGAGAGAAGAGGTTTTGAAAGACTGCACAACAGGATTGTGAACACAGACCATGGTCCATATTTAAAGGGCCTAAGAGATTGATGAGCAGGGTGAGGTCAAAAATAAGAAAATCATATAACACAACGACGGAGAATGAAAAAAATATGGAGAAAAAAATATGCAAAACACGGTCGTGAATGTGCCACCTCCACTTAAATATTTTATGCAACCTGAAAGACGTTATGTTCATCAGAAACATAAAGTGCTACGCCCTCTAGTGGTTAATGTGCTGCATTACTTAACTGTATCTCTGAAACTAATGGTAAAAAAAGCATCTAAACTGCTCAACTTTCCACCAAATGTTGTGGAAAATGTTACAGAGGATTTTATTGGCGAGGATTTTAACTTTATCAAAATCTAAAGCTATAAAAAAGGAAACAAACTCCAACCGTGATTTATTTGTTCTCATACCTTGCACTACATTTATCTTAAATCACCTTAAATTAATCAAATACTCCACAAATTTTCAACAACTTTAAAAAGCCACCAAAAAGTTGCACTTCTCCAGTTTTTATTATATGCTTCCCCAGAAACTCTTCTGTAATTTTATGGACATATTAGATACACTGAAACCTGGGAATGCATGTTAAGTTGGTCTTGACTGAGTAATCTGACCCACTTTCCACCTCTGATATAGAGCACAAAGTCTATGAACACTGTAGCAGACGATGTTTGTTTTATTTTTATTAGTCTGATCCCTCAGAAGGTAGCAAAGCTTGAGAGCTTCTTCAGGCAGTCAACTCAAACTGCACAGATGTAACACTCACCATGTGCCATTCTCCCAACTACATGACCCCCAATTTGGCGGTCAATCCAAACGGCAAGATTTCCAGTCTCTGCCTCTGCTTCCCATTGTCTCTACTACTTGTTAAAGTACTAAATTTAAAGCCCAAGCATCTACCTGCAGGCTCCAAAAAGATGTCAAAGATGTTGCCTTTTCACTCCTCATTTTCTGAATATTACATATAAAACTGTAAGGTGTAAATCTTCTGCTGCTGTTGCAATAAATGGTTCAAGGCATAACTGTAGTTGCTGAACTGAATTATTCTTACTTCCCTTTTGTTTTTCAGTCAGGGAGTGAAAAGAAGAGTGAAAAATAAGTATTTGTTTACATTAGAAGCTTTTTAAACTGATGTATATCAGCAATATCACACTAAAGGTCATACAGTTGTACTAAATAACAGCACTACTGTGATTATTTTCCACATTTAGCCTTTGACCCTCTGACTATGATTAACTTACAGCAGTGCTACTATTCAGTGTAAATCCACCCCCTCGTCTTAGAGGTTGTTTAATTATCACTTGTTAGTAGGGATGTAATAACTGCTGCACTTTGGCAGCTCATACAATGAAACAGTGTGACAATTGCAGGTAATAATGAGGTCAAACTGTTGCCAAACTTCCAGGTGAATATTTCTGTGTTGTTGCTGATAACATAAGCTGGCAGCTCTAATGCACAGACTGACAGGCTGTATAATGGAGAAGCTCGGGGTTGCAGCACAACTGACTGATTTCATCTTCACCACTGTTTATTAACTGACACTGTTTATTTCATCTGACCAGTGCAGCCCCCCGCTCTGAGGACATGTTAGCTCATTACTGATTGTTAAAGGTTTGTTAGGCTCTCGTCACGCCAATTAACAGCAAACTTAACCCGACACTGCCTCTTAATTTGCTACTTTCTGCTGCATCTTCCCACTCTGTGATGTGATTGGCCAAGACAGATTGTAACTGCAGCCTTCACTCCAAATTAAAGGCTGCATAACGGTTAATTAACACAGTTTGGTGGCGTGGTGGATCACGCAGCCCTTAAGGGCATGTTACAACTCCACATCATGCTGCAGTGTCGACACCAAAGTAAAGATAAACACATTGCAGCGAAACACTGGAGCAGGATCCAAGCTGGCAAAAAGTAGACTTTTCATGGTTCAGAGTGGCACAGGGAATAACACAGATGGTAGATACTGAAGTAGACTTCTAGATCCAGACACACAGGACTCCAGGCTCCAAGTTGTTCCCTGTCACTTGATGTCACAGATTTAATCAGATGCTGTTTTATTTTGTGGCAACATGACAGTTATGTGGTCCTCCTTCTGAGCATTACTTTCTGCTTTTTATCTGTTTTTTTGGACAGTTAATGGCATCCCTTAAACAACTCAAAACTGTGGAAATAATGAGGTCTCTAAGGGAGGATGTTGGTAATTACTGTGAATATCAATAACTCTCAGTAGGAAACAGAAAGCGTGGCTGGGATTAGGAGTGATTGAACCTCGGGAAAACACAGTATGACAGATGAAGTGTTTGGCTGCTGGAGCTTTTAGTACCCGCCATGTTTTACACGGAAAACTGGCAAGTAAAGTACTGGAAAAATTACACATCTTTAGTTGCTTTTGAACCAAATCCAAACAACCAGTCTGTGTTTTTTGTTAGTTTTCTTTTAACTTTGCTCATTTTGCTGGTTTCTACAACTAATAGGCCCCTATTAGTGGTTTTTCTAGAGACCTTCAAAAAAACTGATTAAAGTAAAGAGATTATATGGTGGTACTGAAACTTCAATGGAGCCAAAACACCCATCTGGGTCATTTAACACCACACTGCTAGATGTAATATCTAACAGAGAATTTAGGGGCCGAGGTCATGACACACAAAGGCATTAACGATGGGGGTACAAGGATGAAGGGCTTTGGAAAGGTAATGATGATCGGGATGATGATGGGTGATTACTAAAGGAAACTGGTGGTAAATGTGAACTACCCAATCATGCTATCAGTCTCACCTAACACAGCTGTAGGAACCAGAGGATCGTTGGGCACTGTTGGCAAAGGAGTGTTCAAGATTTCAGCGTGAGTTAACCTGATTACACAGCTTTGAGTAATACTCAGTTCTGATTGGTTGGTTACGGCATTCCAAGATCTGTTATATTTGAATATCAAACCGCTGTCATGGAAGCAATTCTTATGAATAACTGTAGAGCACTTTCTCTAATCAGAACAAACAATAAAAAAATGCCACAGAACATATGTCTCAGAGTCTTATGAAATTGTGGTAAAAATTAATAACCATGACGCGGTGTGTATCTCCAATCAATGACTAGTTTCATGTACATTATCATATAGTTACAATAAGGACATTAAAATAAGCACCTAGGAGAATAATGGGATCTATAAAAGACTACTGGTGGACGAAATGTTCAACTATTTGTTCCTAAAAGCTTCATCATCATCAAATATCATCCCCTGCAATAAACAAAACATCCTTCAACCTTTGCTTTTTCTCCATAAAATGGCTCTTTTTGAACAAGATATGTGATTTCTCTTATTCAAGCACTGCACTTAAATACTCACACATTCAATGTCCTTTGATTTCAGTTTTCAAATTATGAAACAAATAGTTATTTTTGCTGCTTAGCTTAAACTCTCAGAAATTTTTCAGGTTAAGAATAACAAACTTCATCGAGTCGCTAGAACTGGACTGAGGAATTGCTGTTTCGGTCTGTTTCATACTCTTTGAAAACCAATATCTTTGGGCCTATGGACATAGCAAAATGTTTAAAGAAAACCTTTTTGAACAGTATAAAGAAATCGCTAAAGACACAATACTATTCGATTAAAAAAAAAAAGCCATATCAGTGGGTTTGTATAAAAACCTACATCTGTTGTTGTAGTTGTGAGAGTCCATAAATGTCACAGCCATGGGGTCCTCCCCGTGCAGAGTGCTTTGGTCAGCATAGCTGCGATCCATGGCGTTCACCATGTGAGTCATCTCCTGTCGAGTGGTTCCAATGGCGTCTTTACGTTTTTTAGCCAGTTTCCTGTCAGGGGCAGAGACAGACACAGTCAGACATCTTTCGAAATACAAAGAGCAGCATCAGCTAGCCTGCAGACCACAGCCTTGTTGGAAAAGTCCAATTTTTTTTCTGAAAAATTGAGCTGCTTTTATGAAAAATAGGTGACATTGTGCTTGTTTTTATTATTTATTTTTGGAAGACCAGGGGGCTCCAGGCTGCTGATTCATGATGAAGAATAGAAAAACCAACAAGAGAGAGAAAAGAAGGAAAAAGGAGAGTCCAGGCAAGGGGAGGTAGAGGAAAGGCTTGTTTGTAAATGGCAGCATGTATCAGGCTCAGCTAAAGGAGCAGAGGGGAAATAGCATCTATTCAGACCAAGGAAAATGACCTAAAGCCTAGACCAAGGAAAGAAAACCAGTTATTATCCCGTGTGCCAAAGATGTGCTCTTAGATGAAAGCCTCTCAAAAACAACAGTTTTATCCTGTAATGTATTTATGTTTATCAGACTTCCCCTTTGTATTAATTTTACTTTTATCATAATGTAGTTTTTTCCAAGAATGAAACAATACATGAAGAATTAAATGTCTGGTTTCATCCAACAGCAAAGGTAGGAAAAATCCCATTAAAAAGACAGCAGAGGGATGCTTTATGATCTATAGAAGCTCAAGAAAACCATTTAGCCACGAAAGCAGCACAGTTATCACCCTGTGATTAATAGGACTCCAGGTCATATCATAAGAAGTAAGTCCAGAAAATAATACACTTTGTAGAGATACCTGATTTCCTATTCTAATCTCCTATTATTCTCCACAGGCTGCTGTTATACTGCTGAATTATACAGTGTTGTCTTTCTCTCTCAAAGCTGAGAAAGAAAGTTATCTTTCTCAGCTTTAACTCTCAATCCATTAAACTCCAGGAAAAAGAACAGCAGAGGGCTTACTGTTTTTCGAGCATGACGGAGCATGCAGGAACATTTTGTACCCAGAGCCGCAGATTTACATCAGTTAGGACAACAGTTTCACAAGAAGCATTGATTAACTGTTCGAATCTACTATAATACTTTGAGTATGAACACAAATTGAACAAATATTCTCTGTTTCAATGAAGTGATTGTTGTGTAACTGATACAACGTACGGCTCTGACTTCTTCCCAGTCAACAGACAGAAAACATGCTGTGTTTATCGTGTATTTTACCTCTTCACCCCCAAAATACACCAAGTCCACCTCCAAGACCGCACACACACCATAGACACACCATAAACACACACTCAGTTGGAACATAGATAAAACTGTGACACGCTGTAGCTGTTTGTGAGGGTTTTATTTGCTCTCTAATGAAGAAAATGAGGAAAGGAGAAGTTTAAACACCAAATGCTGGTGAATACAGGTACTCTTTCTGTGTACATACTGAAGGTAGTGGAGACAGTAGGAGAAACAGAGAAGTGTGGATGTAGCTGTGACCAGAACAAAACACATTTATTTGTATCTTGTTTAGTTTTGAGCATTTAAACTCATGGACCTTTCTTTGAGGGCAGTATGTGTTTGTAAATTGGCATGACTCACAGTTGTTAATCTCTACACATCTTTTATTTTGAATGAAAAGAAAAACTAAAACTATTTGCAATCTCCAGTCCTGCAAATATATTAAGACACAACATTCAATGAGATAAAATGTGGATTAATTAATAGCTAATAAGCCACTAAGCCACTTATAAAGCCTTAATGATACTTAAAACCTGCTTTATAAGAGCATCATCAACACCTTTATTATTTCTTATAAGACACTTCTGACTCTTGTTAGAAACGTGTTATCAATTCATAAACCTGTTATACACATTAGTGTACTATTTATTGACATTCACTGGATTAAAAAGGGTGAATTAAAGATAAATGGACATGGTGGGAAACTGGATTCATGATACTAAAATTTAATGACGCAAGTACTGCAATTTAATGATATGTAACCGGGTTTAGAATTGAAAAATTATTATTTTTCTTTCCTTGCAAAATGAGCTCACTAAATTTTGAGGTATAAATTAACTACCTAACTTTTTTATGAGCATGCTGGACATTAGCTTTAAGCTAATTTAACTCAGGAGGAACAATTCTTCAAATAAAACATCCGAGAAGCATATGATAACAGGGCTTTGTGTGACATTAGATGCAATGAATGCCATTAGATACATGACGGTAAATTGGGCATGTAAGATTCTTTTTCGTAATTTGCGCTTTTTCTACTTGTTATTAGTAAACTTATATGTTCAAAGGAAGCCATTTTTGGTCACAGTCATTGAGATGTAACAAGAGACAGAGTAGAGATGGGAGTTCCCATGACACCAGAGAAAAAACACCAAGAGAATTTAGCCAAAACAGAGCCACCTGTCCCAACAGGGAGCCAACTGACACTGAGCATGTGCAGCAGTGTTACCATGATACCTGTGACTTGATGGGCGGATGGATGATCACATGACTACATGCACACAAAGAGCTACAAGTCACAAGTGCAGCATTCTTTTTTCAAATAACACGCTCAGGCCTGTGTCGTCCCACTTTGGCCTGCTTTGTTCTGGTTTGGAGGCCAACTTTGGCCTGCTTCAGAGCAACTTTGGAGCATGTAGAGGACACCAGGGCCGAGGTCAATTCACAGTCAGTTCAGTCCTGTCGAAAGAACCTGACACTCTATTTCAGCATGTTTCTTTTTCTTTAATTACAGTGAGTGAAAGATCAACCTTCCTGACAGCGTTTAGATAATGTAAGGATTTGGATCCGTTGATATAAAAGGTTGAATTCACAAAAGCCCTGACTTGACTGACATGAAAGTGAACTGACCCCACCCTGGCGAGGCGTCAATGAGGATGGCTTTGGCTGGTTGGTCAGAGCTGAAAATGTGTTTGTCTTGAAAAAAGTATACTGCATCTTTAAAAATAACAACAACTAGCCACTAAGAGTAATAAGAGTAATAGGTCGCCCAATAAAATAACAGCAGCTGGGTGAGCTGATTGTTGATTGGTTTGTTTACTTACAGGTAATAAGAGTATGAATAGTAGGTCCTCCTGGGGTTGTGAGCCAATCAGAAAGCAAAGAATAAGACACAAGGGTCATGAATATGCAAATTAGGACAGTGCTGTCCTGTCCCAACCAGCAACAACAGAAACAGAAAAAAACACCTTTTGATTGCTAAAACTTGAGGGTCATGCAAGGGGTTGTAATAAAAAAATAAGGGCCCTATTTCTTTATTAAAAACTCAAGTTTATGACTACATAGATGCTACATACACTAAGATGCTTATAAAACTACAGCTCAAATATTAGGAACTTCCACTATTTATCTGAAAACATGCAGTCGTTTTCTTCTTTTCCTAGAGGGGTGTCATATTTAGGAGACTCATGCATAATTTGAAGCTGCATTTTCTCTGACTTTACACCTTGATCAGAGATTTTCAACCCTATTCAGCCAATCACTTAGTCAGCTTACTCAAATACAGACTACATTTGAAACTGGTACAAAGCTATCTGAGCTGTAACACCACACCGCTCACTTCCTGTAAAGCAAGCATGATGTCATTGTGATGTCATCATGTCCCACCATTTTAAAGATGCAGTATTGTTCAAAATTGTGAAGGTTCGATGACAATGATGATTGATCTCCCCAGAAACCTTCATTAAAACAACTACAAGATTTAAAAAAACATCCTTGCACTCATGAGAGTTACTTAAAATCCTTAATGTGTGGATGATATCATAATCTATGTGAACTCAGCTTTTATAGCTCAACCACAAAGGATGTCAAAGCTTTAAACCAACAATAAATTATGACTTTGACTTTATGTGTAGTTTTAAAACTCGCTTCTTGCTGCTCAAAGGCTATTTTCTTTTTTTAAATATGCTCTCTGGGTTTAAGGTTGGTCATGAGAAGTGGCTTTATTCTTACAAATCAAACTAAATATTTCCCCTAAAAAAAAAAAACATCACCAAACACATTCAAAACAGTCACTTTACTGCTGGTCATACTGGCAGCATATGGTTTTAATCTGAATATAACACAGATATATGATTGTTCTCTTATAAGAAACCCTGTAGACTTGTGGACTCAAGCTCTTGTGAGGAACTTTGAGTTTGCAATAGTTTTGGCTAACCCCGTCAACAAAGCTGTGTGCTGTCATCTCTCTGCTAATCTTGCCCTGTACATACACATGTAGTATTTCCTGAGAAAAAGCTCATCTTACTACCTTTTAACAATTAAATATGTCACTAATTGGGGATATTTGTTAAGAAAAGTTAACAAAGAAGCTATTTTGTCCAGCTTGTGGAACGATTTTTTCCCGTTGTCTTATGTCTTCCACATGGCAACAGTTAGAAAAACTAATGGTTGGATTTGCTTTTATCGGTATTTAGGAAGCATTGGTACTGATTTGAGTCTCTTTTGTAACCATTTAAAAGCTCCAAACAGCACTTTCAAGTAAACTCACAAAAACAACCAGTGTCTCTTTAAGCTGCACCAAAATAAACAATAGTTTTTTCCTGCAAGATGTACTTTCCTTCTATTTTAGACCAGTTCTGAGTTATCAAAAGGCTAACAATGCTGCTAAATAAACATACCACAAAAGGCAGGCCACAGAGGACAAACTACAGATAAATCCTGTCAAGTCTTTTGGCATTAGTTCTTTGGTGGTCTGGTTTGCATTACACCTTCACTTAATCACAGGAAGTGATGTTGGATCACATGAATCCATTAAGCTGATTTAAATTAAGCTATGGAGGTCTGGGGGCTCCAGGAGCAAAGTTCTCCAATGACTCCAGTTCATTATTGGCTGTAATCTAATGTCTGTAATTGTTTTTGATTGGCTGAGTGAATTATCGGTTGTAATTAAGAGACTCTTTCCCTCGCTGCTTTGTGAAGCCTCTGTAAAGATCGACTACCTTGGTATCTAGAGGAAATTATCTACAGGACCTCTAACAAGACACATCATCTCAAGTTACCTCGAGTTAATCCAAATTTATTAAGGATTCAAGGTGCTGTGAGATAAAGGCCACTCTTTAATGAGACATCATGCTCCATGAACAGCACATTTTAATTGAAAGGTCATTGGAGGGATGACATATTAAGTGTTAGTTAATTATCGCACTCATACGTCCTCGCCATAATGTTAGAGCATGCATGCACACATGTGCACACGCCACATACAGGTGAAACTGACATGAACAGACTGAACAGAGAGACGGTTATGACTTTTAGGAAGCATTCAGAGCAAATGTTGGACACCCTTTACATCTTTAGTTTAGTTTAGTGTATTCATGTCAAATGGCGTTGGTACATTGTCTTACATGGGGCTTAAAATTTGAACCTTGTTAAGGACAGGGGAGCCAGTGATGCTAACGACTGTAATAAACCGGTGTAGGTGCCCAGCTATGATGCTTCTTAACTAAGCAAAGAACAGGACATGTGCAAAAAAGGTGTCCAGGTTCTTCATCAAAATGTCTGAATCTTCTGCAGACTGAAGGCATCATTCAGCTAATGTTTGAAACTGCAGCTGCATTTGGTGTTGTAGCTAAGCTCAGCCACCACATGGTGGAGCCCTGCACCAAACTAACACAGCACGGGCTGAACCCTGAAAGTGGCACCAGAGCCGAACAGTGAGTCCGGAGTACTATGCTTTAAGTAGAGGATGAGGTTTAATACATTTTGAGATGATTGAGCAAATAAGACCATTTTGTTTTATGTTCCACCTGCACTAAATCTGATTTTGGAGAGCGTGATCTAGTAAATTATATCAGTCTTTGCTGAAATTATCAACCTTGACAAGCAATGTTTGTGCTCCAGTGTCCACAACTATAACCCTGACACCAACCAAACACACTTCACACACCACCATACAACTTTCTTCCTCTTTTTCTGAAATCAACATTGCATTCACATAACAGACCCTTGTCTAGATATGATTACACCACATTCACTTCACTGTCCACCTACGTAAAATATACCATGGCTCCTTCCAAGTCATGACAAAAGTGCATATAGTGTTTAAATGAAATATCTCATTTCCTCTAAGATGCTACATTCCATCTTTTTCTAGAGACACTGTTGTGACTTTGATTTTGTAATTGAAATCTTTTACACTTGACATCTCCTTTCTCACTCTCAGCTGATTGTTGATTTGTCTGATCTTGTCAGTTGATGTGCTCCACTCGAAAAGCCTCAGATCTTCCTCAAACTAAATCACACATCTGGGAGGCAGCAGTTTCTAATTTTGGGAGTATCTTATTTTTGTTTGATTCTCAAGACAACAAGCCGTCAGCTATTTATTGCCTTAAAAACTGAGCTAACATCAAGCAGTCAATGAGCTGGTTCTGAGGGGAGATCAACGTTTATGGTGGATGGATGGAGGATGGTGTTACTACAGCAGGTACTGAACCAACACACAACAAGAGAATGGATTCAAGTGCACATCTGTGTCTGTGTTTGTTCATCTGCATGCCTGCTGGTGCAGAACTGTTGATCATGTTGTATTACAGCGCTTCATGAAACTCCTCATAAAGATTTTCATCAGTGGGCGGGGTTAAGGGGGCTGTCACTCACCTCTTCTTGACCAATAGGATGGCTACCAGCACTAGCAATATAAAGACAAGGACGCCAGCGCTGATCCCAGCGATTTTCACCACCCTATCTGTCTGTTTGGCGGGGTCAGGGATGACTTCTGGCTCCTCTGTGGCACCTGTCAAAAAAATGACAACAAGATATAGTCCAAATTAAGTCATATTAGCTCATACAACCCCATGGCTATTGATTCTCTTGAGTTTTAGGAGGCAAAATCTCAAGAAATTGTCAGTTTATGGTCCATTTATTTGTTAAAGCATGTTAAACCATCATTTCCCCATTTAATAAATCAAACATAATTGGAGAGCTGATAGTCATACAAAAAACTAACTTACATAGACCATAAAACCTTTAGGGAACAAGAAAAAAAAGTCTAGGAAGTATTAAAAAGGCAAGTTTGAAGCTCTGACTTTGATATGTTTCATTTCCTGAAGTATTCTCTTGGGCTTTGTGTTTGCTGGATAGCAAAAGTGAAAGAAAAGCTAACCCCCGTCACTCTGGCACATCGCTCAATAAAGGACTAAAAGCTTTGTGAGCTCGGGGTTGATTGGTAATATTGGACTGTTATTATTATGGCCATTTCTGTAGGAATGCTGTCAACCTTTCTGTCAAATGCTGTCAGCCATCAGGGGAATACATCCCTATCGAATGTACAGCAGTCTATCAAGTCATAGAAGATTTATGTACAGCTGAATTTGTGAAAGTTAAAATTCTGCTCCAGTCAGACGAAAGAAACAAAAAGAGAGAGAGATTCTAAAATTAACTCTCAATCAACCCAATTGTTCCCGTCTTGCAACATGGAGTTGTACAGAAGAAGTTAAGTAGAAAATGATCCTAAAAACCTTGTGGGGCAGCAAACTGATGGATAGGAAACCAACCCAACAAGTCTTTTAAGCTCTCTAGGAATCCTGACTCTCCTGCGGTCCAGACCTCCACTGCGCATTTTTCCTGCACTGACTCAATGTAAGCCTGTTACGCGGATAATATGATCTTGGCTCCATTTGGCAGAATTTACGCAACCCTGTGTCACCCACAGCAAGCCACCCAACAGCCTCAGGAATCGTGTTTACTTTCTCTCAAGACGTCTTAACAAAATGCCCTCACATCAGGAACAGCGTTGCCTAAGATAAGGAAAAAAAAACATGTTGATCCTGATGAGCAGTTTAGATTTGAACGTTTAATAAACCCTTTGCTGAAAACCAGGTAAATATCAAGACTCTGAATAGTCCCTGTGAGGTGAAGTCAGGCAACTGCCAACGCAGAAGTCATGGTAACTGCTGATCGAGATGTAAATTTAACACAAAGTTTTGTTTGAGAAGTTTAAAGATTGAAATACTAACATTTAAGTCCTCATTAATGTGATTTCTCTAACAACCGAACACAGGCGCTGCTTCTGCCTACACACAAGCTACTTGATATCTGAAAATGATTATCTTTTAATTAGAGACATCTGGGCATAAAGCAGGAATATCTTCAGAAACAGAAGAGAGAGACTCATCAAGACAACTTAAAGAGTTTGAGCCATGCCAGTGTGTCTGTGAGGCTCAAATAAGTACTGCAAACTTTATAACTTCTTAATGCTGACATGCTAAGAAGGCAAGTATGCAGAAAAGGTGTCATGTTTGAGGAAATTCAGCTTTTCTGTTGAGTGAAATGACATCAAAATAAACAGCCCTGCTCTGGTTAAATCTTGTTCATATTGCTGGTTGAGCCAAAGTTTTGAATTAGTGTCAAGTTTTGATCTAATGGTCGCACAATTTGAAAAGTCAATAGATCACAAGAGTAAGGTGAGAAAAAAAGAACCTGAAAGTGGTGGTCTGTGCAACGCCGATGACAGACTATGAAGTCTAAGAAGTTACATCCTTTGCTGTAAAGATAAATCCTGTGTGAAGGCAGGAAAAAAACATCAATGGCAGCTAACAATGTCTATCTTTACCTTGTGCTATTTTCCACAGCTTTCTGAATCAAAAGAAAAACACTCATCAGTCTTAAGCTGATTTCAGCTCCTCATTCAGAACGTTGAATCACCTGACAGTAAGTGTACTGAATCAGTGAACTCTGTACGCACTCACTCTTCTTACAACTCCTACTCCCTGCTGCAACTACACTGTAGAGAATATGAAAGCTAAACAGACATCAACTCCACCACGGGTCTATTGACTGTGTCTCTGTGTGTTTCACTTCAGCCTTGGCGTCACGCTCTCATTGGGAAACACTATTGAAATCCAATTTGACTGAAGCCATTCAATGTTTCTGCCCCGTGTCACTGTGTATTACTTGTATTCAAACTCATTTCTGTTCCTGATGACTTCAGAGAATTGTGTGAACTCCCTGATTTCGTCTTGTTTTGGAATATGAATCAGAAATGATGTTGAGGGAGAGTGCAGCATGCAGTAGAGGAGATCCCCCTCCTGATCATGGACAGAAAACTGACAGAAAAAGAGAGCCAGCATCTGTTTCCAGATTCCTAAGCTTGGCGATCCCACCCAACAACGCCAGAATAGTTCCTACTAGGATGTAAGAACATTACAGTGCATTATGATAATCCAAATAATCCAACACAAAGACATATGCACAAAACTCAACATAATGCAAAACATCTATCAAACAATAATCCACTTCTAATGCTAAATATCAACAAGATCAACATAATCCCCCTCTCTTTTCATCTCTCTCTATATTTCAGACCTCGATGCACTTTTTTTTTTTTTTAATAAAATGTTCTCTGCTGCTGAAATCTATCAAATGCTTCCATCTGCCCAAATATCGTTACATAACAATATTAAACTGAATCACAGCACTCAGTTCTGCCAGACTTCCTTCCTTGTCTGCGATACTTGGTCCAAAGATGGACATGAAGTCTGAAAAATTCCATGTTTATTTGATAAAAGCTAACTTTGTCATTTTCAGAAAACTTTACTCACACAAGGGTGAGAAATTGACTTTTGGAGGACTAGTTTCAGCAGCATATTTGTGTTACATGCAAACTATTCACCAAGATGTTTATAATAGTAAAGCCAATGCAAAAGGGCAAAAACAAACCAGTTCCTGGAGTGACCACTTAAGGCTGACTCCAAACACTTGTTGTGAACTGGCTCCATATAAATAAAGACTTAAAAAACCCTTATTTGTGAGTCAAAGGTGAACCTCTGACCACAAATGTTTCTGCATTAGTGATTTGAAATAAATCCTCCTGTTTTCTTAGTTGATGGCACAAATCTCCACCTCACTTACTTCTTTCACATTCTTTTTGTCCGCAGTAATCGGACCATGATCAATGTGCAAAGGTTATCAAAACAGGACATTAAAAAAGAGAAAAAAAAATCTTTAAAAGCTTCCCTGATGACCTCATAATGTCAGCAGTAGCTCTTAATGTCTGTAAAAATTATCCAGGTCAGTTCACTCACGACTTACCCACACGGGCACAAACACACACACAGAAAACACCCCGAGGCTACAATGACAATACACAATACCCCAGATGACCTAATAGGACCACCATCACTTAATCCTCCCTCCCGGACACACGGCTGAGTGAACACACACATGCAGGGGGACGAACGATCAGAGAAGGAGAGAGCAAGGCAGAGTTGTCTGACCTTACTCTCCATTAGAGCGCCTTACCTCCTTATTCAAAACAATAAAAATAAGTCATTCATTTGAACTCTACAGCTACACAGATGGAGCATCATCTCTCTCTAGCAGCTTTTAGCACAGTGACCACCTGTTCCAGCTCCTACAAGCTGAAGCAGGTCCTGAAATATGATGACGATGGAAACACAGGAACTCCTCACATTTTCTCTTATTTTTCCCCGGAAACATGACACCTTGCGGGCGCTGCAGGGACTGAACCACACTTTTGATCCCTCCCAGTGGATTCATTACCCATGAGCCCACCAGCTAACATATCTTGATGTCATTGAACTCTGTAACCTAAAGAGAAAATAGGCAAACTCTTTTTGTTGGTTTTGTTTCAACATCTGGATTCTTACTGTTATATTAGCTCTTCTCAAATCTGGTGCCTACTTCATTTTGATGTTTTTATTTTTTATGTTCAAGGGTACAATGCAACTAACTGAGGAATTATTGCCTAAGCTACATGGCTCTTTAAAAGGATACAGTCGTAATGCTTAATTCTGCCTTTATTGTGGCTGGTAGTGATTAAATTAATATCCCTTTTGTTCTCAGCTTTTATGATCATTTTACACAATGAGGTCAAAGTAAGGACTTCCATTTAAGAGGAGAAATGATCACCACACACTTCATGTTCTTTATATATGACATCAACTTTCAACAGCAGTTATTTTATAGGCTGTTATCCCACACCATCTTCGGTTGTTGGTCGACCATATCTGGGATATAATACTTCATCTACAATGTTGCAACTACATTAAAGCATCCAACCTTTCAGAAAGCTGAAAACATCTTTTCTTTATTCCCATATTCTTTTTATGTAGGTTCAGCTAAGAGTTGAGAAAATTTCTTAATACTTAAAAAAAAAAAAAAAAATCCATTTTAACCCAAACCAAACTTTCAAAGGTTGTGGCTCCCAAAAATTTCAAATGTTCTGCTTTTATTTGTGCAGTATTTCCCTATATTAAATTTCCTTTTGTTTATGGACTGTTGTTTGAGTTAAAAAAAACTACGCATTAGAAAATATGTACATTTGAAAACTAAATTAACATTTTTTAAAATATCTTCTGATATTAAAGCTCCTGTTAGCAACTGTCTTTGCTAATCCTTGGCTTCAGAGCTGCTTTTCAGAAACCAATGGAATCCATTCTTTGGATGGTTAATGGGTTTCGCAGACCCTATTTGTATCTGTGCACCATGTTAAGATACAGCTGATAAATGGATTCCTTATTGCCTACTCATCATAAAAATGTCAACATTACTGTTATTTAAGTCTAAAGAACACCTTGAAAAAAAGAAACTAGAGCCCAGACTGAAGATTACTCTATGTCTTTGGATGTTACAGGCTGAGTAAAAACTTAAATGTCCTCACTCTGTCTTCAGAGCTCAATGAAACCAGCCACCAGGATAGTCAATTTCATCGAAAACACTGTAATACCTTTCTCTGTTTATCCTTGTTCTTACCCCCCAAAGCTCAACTCTGATCCATCAGCCGCTTTTCTAAAAATCTTTCCTCAAAACATTGTGTGCTGAAGCTTGTGTCTATTTGTGTGCACTTGCCTGGGGATTAACTCCACACCATTTAAAACCAGTCTGATAATCTATCGACATATGGCTGCCAGTAAAAACATGAATACATTATCTCTCTTTAACATGCAAAACATCATATACCCTCTAATACTCCAACTAAGACCTTTTCCTGTTAAACTCAGGGGAGAGGTGATTGTTCACTCTTTCAAAACAAACTTGATGACCAGGAAAGACATTTAGACACAAGATTAAAAACAACCATCAAAGGACAGTAAGCAACTTATCGAGAGAAGATAAGCTTTTAACACCCTCATACATGACACTTACTCATGTGTTTTTCACTTCAGTCTGATCTGATTGCAAAGATAGATCTGATATAAGATGATTTTTGACATAGATATTAACAATGATCGTGCGCTCTCACCTTTAGTAGCCAGCCTCAGACACTGAGTCTTAGTTTCCTGTGGAATAAAAGAGAACTCTTCAGCACACATACTGAAAAAACTTCATAAAAAAAACTACATATGTTTTGACAGGATAAAAAAAGTATGTTTTGTTATGTTTGTAGAGAGTACTTTAAGTTTTGTTAAGATTCCCAGACTCTCTGAAGTCATAACTTCCTGCAGTCGGAGCTGAGATGATATTTAAGTGTAACTAGTGCGTCACTTTTTAATGTGTAAACACAGATTATTTACTCATAGCAGCTAGCAGAGTTTCCTGTGTGATCAGTGTGTCTTTACATGAATAAATATTTACTCACCCTTTCTGTGCTGCTAACAGCTTGTAGGTAGATGTTGTAATTCTTCCGGGGTGCCAGCGGAGGATTCCAGAAACCCTGAGGATTTAAGAGAAAACATAAACCTTATATGAGGCTGAATAAAGGTACAATACCTGTGACTGGAGTCACTAAATACCTTGAACGAGACACTGTTTTATGTTTTGTCTTTGTGTGGTACTTTACAGGTTGACTGAAATCTTGTTAAGCATACAAAGAAATGTGTTCAATTTTGCTTTAAGTCAAGAATTAGACCAGACAATTGGTATCACTGTATATACAGTAAATATGAACATTAAACTAACTTAAACTATTCTTTTAATGAATTTCAGTTCAGTCAGATGGGAGGATCAACCAGGACCGTTTACTTTTGAACTTTTTTACAAAGCTAGTGATGCACATTTAACAACAATAATAATAAGAAGAATTATAATGAATCAGATTTCATATAGTGCTTTATCAGAGACCCTCAAAGCGCTTTACATTGGATACATCATTCATTCGCTCACACAGTCACACTTTGGTGGTGGTAAACTACCACTATTTACGCTATTTCCATTAAACACTTGAGGAATCTCAGAGGCAAGCATGGAGACATAATAATAATGATAATGTGCCATGGCTATACATCTGAATGTTGAAGCCTGTGTGGTGGTGAGATCTTCAGTATGATCTGCTCTAAGCTAAACAATGACAGACTCCTTGAATAAGAGCAAACAGTTACCCTGTTTTATACTTCTGTAGTTCAGGTTACGAGTAAAGTATGATTTCTATTTGATCTGTGTTTTCATTTCTTGCTGCACTACGTCCAGAATCTGTTGCTCAGATAAAAAGACTCGCCTGATACGTCTTGTTGTCTCCCACGGTGAAGGGGAGCGGCTCAGGCAGGTTGCTGGGGGACAGCTGGGCAGCATAATAATACGGAGATCCACCGCTTGATGCACTGTGGTAGGAAACTGGGACCTGAGGAAGCGAGCATGTGCATTTATACAGAAAACCAATGCAGCTTCTTTAAAAATATAAAATGAATCCAGTCAAACTCAAACTGTGAAAGAAAAAACCTTCATAATGTTTCAAAGTGCCAAAAAACAAAACAAAAAAACCAAAAAACTGTATGTCACAGAAGTCTTAAGGCTTTTTCCTGTTTCTTGTATTTCATAATTACCTCATAACAATCAGATGAAGCTTGACGACGTGTCCGCTGAGGATTCACTTCTTCAACGACAATCTGGTATGCACTAGAGTAGAAAACATAAAAATACCAAAGTTTGTTTTGAGCTTTTTTTAAAAATTCATTCACAAAGATTAATGATAAAAGGTCTTATTAAGTTATTTATGGCTGGGTTAGACTAAGGACAGAAACAAATACGCACAAGTGTGGATGTGTGTTCTATAACTTTAATTCATGCTCAAGTACCTTATTGGTGCTCCTTTGGCCTGTGCAGGTTTTAGGAGGACAGTGATAGTTGTTGCAGTTTCATTCAGGAACGCCTCTGTCCCATCATACTCATCTATAGTCGGAGCTGAAGGAAAAAAAAAACTCTTACTGATTAACTAGCAAACTGTTCAAATGTTCCTCAGAAAATGTCAATAAACCTTTTTTTCTACCTGAGATGTTAGTTGTCACATTGAGCGTTGTTGCAGGACCAAACCCTTTGGAGGTTGATGCACGTATAGAGAGCTGGTACGTTACCCCTGGGTGGAGTATTGAAAACAGATGATGGGTGGCGTTCGATGGCAAAGACACAGTCAGTCCTGGTCTTTGAAGAGGCACAGAAGGGTCGTATGACCGCAGACCGCTGTAGCTGATCTGTGGGGAAAAGAGACAGAATCTCAGTTAATACTTTAACCTCACTAAGTTTGACTGCAGTTTAGTTCATGCAACAGACGTTAGGCCAGGTCTACTGTACCTCATATTGTGTGATGATCCCATTTGGTTCAGTTGGTTCCTTCCAGTAAAGAAGGATCCTGTCTTCAAATGGAGTGGCTCTCAGGGACTGACTGGGGACATAACCTGGGACTGTTGACACACACAAATACAACACCAACAGAGTTTTAAGAGATTGTTTGCCAAAATAAAGAGTTAGTAGATACACACAGTAGCGCATTCTTGGTATGCACTACCATGAACTAGAATAGTGTATTTAAAAATGTTTAAATATCTTTAAAATCACGATTTTGTTCCTCCTCCCAAAAGTTACACTGGATTTAGGACCTGAAAATATCTCTTCACTACAACTCTAATAATTCTATTTACTACAAAAACTAACAAACAGAGAATAATTAAATGTTACACATATCTAAAAATGCAAAAGAACAGCTTAAAAGACACATTCTGTGAACTTCATACCATCTTCATCAGTTTGTATGATGGTCTCGTCACTCTCTTTCCGTCCCTCAGGGTTGGTCAGAATCATCTTGAGACTGACGTTGGTGTAGGGTGGGAGGTTCCCCACTAGATGGCGTGGTGCTGAGAAAAAAAACAGTAATTTAACTCAGTCTTATTTGCAAACATAAGAACCGGTTACAGAGTGACTTTTTATGATGTAATAATAAACGTATGGCAGCACAAAAGCAGTTTCAGTGATGTGAACTACACTGGTGTCAAAGGATAAACTGGGTATTACCTTTTGGGTCCATGTCCAAGCAGTCTGCTTTGCTGCGGTTGTTAGCAGTCATGTAGTGGTAGCAGATGGTGACGTTAAATGTGTGACAGCGAGTGATGTTGTAACCCAAAGATTCCCAGTCCACTGCAATCAGACGTGATCTGGTCTCTGCAATCTTGAGCCTCTTGGGAGTCCGCATTGGTTCTGCAGAAAAGAGGAGAACACAGGAGAGGGGTTGACCAAATGGCGCCACATGGATTTCATGATGTTTTCTCTTCTACCATGTCAGCATCATGAGATTTTAGAAATGCTGCTTGCCAATAAGGGAGGGGAATTGTAGAAAACTGTCAATAAAAACTAAGTTAACTTTTTACAGATGAGAAAAAAAGACCAACACGCTGACATGAGATGAAATGAGGGTTTTACAAACATGTTTTTCTCCTCATCACTACTCAACCATTAATCAAACACATAACTTCTACGGGGCACGTCTTCAGCTCCCATCTTTTACGTGTAGTCAGGACTGTAATAGTCAATATAATCTACCTCCTCTCCTTCCGGCACAGGACTTTAATTACCTTAACTGGCTCATTTAACAGGATCAATAACCCCCCAGACCCCACCCGCTTCAACAAACACACACACATACACACGTTCAGAGGCACACCACAGAGAGAAAACCAACCTTTCCTTATCTGTTCTATTAGTCAACTGTATCTCAGGCACCAGTTTTCCAGGAATCTTTACAAACTTACGCCACACCAGCCTTTAAACCACCAAATGTAGATCATGTTAAGGCTTCTCGTCACACTGCTTTCTCTGTTCCCTGTAGAGAAGTTGCCGTCTGTAGAAGCTCCACACTTTTGTAAAAGAGTGACGACTACAGTTTCTCTCCAACTTAAGTAGACTCAGCTGTAAACGCTGTTATTAGTCCAGAACAAATATCACTCTCTCTCCAGGGCTATTACCAATTGATATACAGGGTTAAACAATCAGGTGTACATCTGTCTCTGATGTTTAGATAGAAAAGGTTACAAAGCTAGAAGCTGGGTTACAGATCTAAGCTAAAAATGCAGTTTCTTTAATTTTCAACCACAGAAAGGTGTTGTTTTTGTCTTCCCGTGTGCTCAATAAAGAACAGCTTTTTGAAGGCAAGGACATACAAGGTGAGGAGAAATTTAGACAAAAGTACACAGTCTGTTTTGATTGAATTGGGTGCCCTATTAAGCTGATTATTCTGTCAAAATGAATGAGAATAGTCAACTATCTTTTTTTTTTTTGTTCCGTTGTTCATATTTGATCCTATTTTACCTTAAAGCATTTTACGTCTCCAAGACAGCTATAAGATATGACCAACTAATAACTACTGCACCATTCCTGCCCCTAAATTTTTGTAATCAGTCAGCTCAGCCCAGAGGTAACCAATATAATAATAACAAAGATGTGCACTGGGGTAGCTTTAAAATTGCAATATTATGATAATAACATTATCCATCACACACTCTTGTCACGGGCCTTTAGACTGTATACTGGACACAACTTAGTGTTCACTGACTCTGAAGCCAAAAGAATTAGGGCTCCCCCTACCAACTGGCTGCAATACATGTTATAAACCCTGACAAAACTCCATCTTGTGAACTAATGATGGAGTGTGGGTCAAACAACAAAATTAAAATACACATCATATAATTTTTTCTTGGTTTTTATCACTTTGGTTAATTTTGTTATCGATGTAGTTTGGAGTATGATACTATTGCACCTAATTTTAACGCATTAATGTGATTGATTTATGTAAAAGTAGCATTTCTCCATGATAAAGTGAGTGAAACTAGAGCTAATTCTACCACGCTTACTAATGTTTACCGCGCTCATTAATGTTTATTTTTTAACATAAAATCATATTACAGAAGGTGGCAACACAATTGAGCTAATTTTTGAGCCTCTTGAACGGTATTGAGCTAACTGATTGTTATTTTTCGACATAAAAGAGTGTAGATGTGGGGGAAACAGGTTATCATATTTCCCTGTAAGATATATTGAAGAATATCAGGTAAAAATAAAAAGTAGGCACGTAACCATGAGAACTTTAAAGTCGCTTCCTCCGGCTGCGGTAAGGAAAACATAAAGCGAGTTTAAATGAGATTTAGTTGAGAGCCTTCCTCAGTAACAGGAGCTGATTTGATGTATTTGACAGCTTGAGGGCACAGGTTATCATCAGATTGGGCTCAATGCAGTCAATACCAAACATGCCTTGATTAACTCTGATATTGATCTTGTAGATTTGCTTTGGACACCCACAGACTAAAGAGAAATCTGCTACTCAACAACCAGAAAAGATTTCATTAAAAGTTTTGTTTGATCTTCGCTGACATGAACAGTCGCCAACCTGACTGTCACTCTGTCACCTGTTGTTTTTCCTTCCTCCTCTGAGTCTGCATCGCTGTAGCCCACCTGCTTTTATATGTGTCCAGACTTTTTCTTCCAATAAAACAGCTCACCTTAAATAGAGATGCCAGTCTTTCCCTATCCTCCTCCTGTCTCGCTCTCTGCATTTTTTCTTTTCTCTGGGTCTTCCTCCCTCAGAGGAGACAACACAAGGACACAAACTTGTCGCTTCTTCTGACAACCCATTATCTGCCCGTCACTCACGCACACTCACACTCACACACATAGATGTAGGGATGCTCTCACACTTGGTTATTACCCAGACACACACACACACACACACACGCACGCACGCACGCACACGCACACGCACTCTAGGTTGTGATAGAATGAAGATTAAATCTAGGAAGAGCATGTATAGGTTTCTGTTTATATGTGTGAGTCTTCTCAATAAAACTTCCCATAATAGAAAGAACCGTCAAGGGCAAAAACAACTTTCATACACACTCTCACATACACGCACTTAAACACACAGCTGTAAATACAAACATGTTCACGTTTGCTAAGCCATTTAGATGTAAATAGCTCACTAATAAAGAGACATGCGAGAGGAAATGAGGAAGATGAAAAAGGACAGGGAGAAGAGGAGGTTGTAAGGATGCCTGGGCAGGTAATCATCAGCTGGGCAAATATTACTGCTTAACTGTGTGTATGTGTGTTAATAGCGGGGGAGGGGGTCAGAGCATTTCATTTTCACTTCAACCTGTTATTGGACGGTTGACATTTAAACAGCGCAAGAGGGAGACCTATAGCTTTCCCTGCCTGTCTCTCTCTCTATTTCTATCCCTCCCTCGCTCATCTTAGTCTCTTCCTCTCAACTCTCTCACTGTTCAAATCAATATCTGTGATCCTCGCCATAAACTTGGCTCTTTCACAAACGTACACGCACACACACACGCACGCACACACACACACACACACACACACACACACACACACACACACACACACACACAGTTTGAGCAGTGTCAATTATTTGTGTTGACTTTAGTGTCTCTTGATGCAAACCTGCTTTACATTGAGATGATTTTAAACAGAGAATCACAACTAAATAAATAAATGGATGTCTCCCCCCACTCTCTCTCTCTCACTGACTTACACACACAGACAGAAGTCCACCTGCTTTAATAAGCTAATTCCCCTCCCGCTGACCCATAATGCAGTGTTGCTTATCTCTGTTTATTTAAGGAGTGAAGAAAGGTAGGAGGTTAGACAATCAGAAAATATGGAAATGAAAGGAGAAAGGAAGAAAAGCAGCTAAGAAGATTTTAACAACCCAAGAAAAAGAATTGAAAACGAAAAAAAGGAGGATGGTAGGAAAATGGGGGTGGGGGGAGCGATAGATAAAGATAGGAAAAAAGGAAACAAAAATATATAAAAAATGGGTATGATACCTAGCAAAACTAAATGATGAAAGGACAACAGTCAAGAACAGAGCAAGGAAAGAGCAAAAAGAACTGAGGAAAAATGAAAGAAGGAAAGTTAAATTGAGGAAATAAGAAGAAAAAAAGAACAAAAAGGAGCAGAGTGAAGAAAACAATAAAAGAGAAGGTGAGAATGATGGGGAAAGAGATAAAAAAACAAAAGAAAGAAAGAGGAGGAAAGAAGTGTAAATGAAGACAAAAAGGGGGAATTGAGAAAATAATTGAACAAAAGGAAAAAAAGGTAAGAAAGTAAAGAAAACATCAGTAATAAAAAAGGAAAAAAAGACAATTAAATTGGGAGGAGAACAGGGATAGAAAGGCAAAAAATTTAAAGAGACGTAAAGAAACAAAAAAAGATGAGAAGAAACAGGAAAAGATGAAAAAAATTAAAACAAGATGAAAAAGAAGGAATTAGGGAAGGAAGAACGGAATGAGGAATAAAAGAAAGGGGGAACAAACAAGGAAAAATGAATAATTTAAGGGGAGGGAAAGAACACTGAAAAAAAATATGAAAATGAAAGAAAGAAAGAAAGAAAGAAAGAAAGAAAGAAAGAAAGAAAGAAAGAAAGAAAGAAAGAAAGAAAGAAAGAAAGAAAAAGAAAAAGGAAGAGGAGGGCAAAGAGAGTAGCATAGAAAATGAGGTAAGAGGAACCAAAGCAATGTGTGGAAACATGAAACAGGGGCTGGAGGGAGTGAGGGACTGATAGAGGGAGCAGTGAGAGAAAGAGATGAGAGAGAGAGAGTGATGCCGAGAGGAGGAACAGGGAGAGACGATAACTAGTTTGGAACGCAGCCAGAGTCAAACGGGACCGGGTCCAATGGTAAACCACAGAGGCTGCCTTGTCCCTTTCTCCCCTCCTCCGGTAGACAGACAAACGGCTGGATTCATGTCAGAACTAAAAGGCTTTGTTCTCCACAGATGGAAGCTTTGAAAACAACAACAATACCAATAAACACCAACAATAACACCAAGGACGGCGAGCTTCATATCAGCGGAATCCAGAGGTTGGAATTAAAGAACAGAAAACAAAAGGAAAAGAAATGAAACTAAATGAAATATAATATAACTAGGCTAGGGGCGGAAATAAAACCTGTCCCTCAACATTAGGCATTAGGAAGAGCCAAGAAATGTACAGTAAAGAGAACATAGAGCAAGAAAAAGAGGCTTAAGGAAAAACAGAGAAGAAAAGGGGGAGAAAAAAGGGGGAGGATAGCAGGGAGGGGGAAACAGAAAAGGTTGACAGGAGATGCAGCTAAATCCAAGTTAATCTGTCCAATTAGTTCTCGGTAATCCCTCCACTGTCATGAGGAAGACAAATGAAACTCTGCTTATTCATTCAGTGTCAAACCCTCATTTTCTCCCTGCAGTTCTCTGCCTCTCTACGGTCCAGATTTAAGCAACATGAAAGGTGCAAAAATTGCATTGCAGCATTCATTCAATTCGCACTCACAAGCGACTTCTGATTTTCCTGTGCAGAGGCTTATAATGTAGTTGGCAACATACTTGGATTGTGTTGCATTGAGTTTGAGAAATGGAAGAGTTGTTGTAAAATGTGGGGATTTATATGACGGATACTATAGCTTACATAGATAAATAAAGAAAAAATCAGCGTTAGGATGGTAAAAATCACAAAAGAAGACAGGAAAAAACGCTATTCAAAATGCACAATGGGCTGTGCACATTTAGTCATCTAAATGCTCAAATGTTGTTTACCTTGCTGTTCAGAAGTACAGTTACTACTGAGTTTGACACATTATTAATATTTCTGTTATTGTAGGTCCAAAATGTCAGTCAAAAGTTGTATCCAAGCTACAGGTGATGTTGTAGCTCCAGTTCCTCACTATAATGCTCTACTACCCGGATGTAAACAAGCACAGATAACAGATGGTTGTATGTGTTATATGTAAACTGTGTCAAGTTAAACCAGTATATAACTCCACAGATGCAATGCATTACCAAAACAGACACTTAGGCATTTACCTGCAAGGAAGGCTGGTTATGCTAGCTCTGCTAATGTTAGCCACACTCAGCATCTTCATTTAGTATGAGGCGCTGAAATGATTCCACATGACCAACATCAATGCAACATAGCATTTCAGTATCAATGCAATGAATAATTTGCTAAGCAATTTGATGTTGAATGGATCTGTGTCATATTATATTAGTAAAATCTACCATTAACATTAGTGTGCACATGCAAAGGTAGTAAACTGACTTTTAACACACACGCACACACGCAAGCACGCACACACACACACACACACACACACACACAGCAGTACTGTACTGTGTGTGTGTTAATGTATTGGCTGCTATTACAAGGGTCTGACCCTTAAAGCATCATACTGCTGACTGTGTGAGTGTGTGTGTGTGCACTTTGACACATATAAAGAAGTACATATGATATATTGTGTGTGATCCTGACAACAGCTGTGCTTGTGTGTCTGAAAATGTGTGTTTTGTGGTTTTATTCTCCCATTAATCCAAGTGCTGCTGAGTTTGTGCAACATATACGAAATACTGTGACTCTCTGAACCCTCTGTGTGTGTCTATGTGTCTGCAAGTGTGCTTGTGAGTGTGTGTGAATGTTTCCCCCCCATCTCTGATAGCCTAGTGTGTCTATACTGTTTGTGCCCATGTCTGTGAGTGTGTGTGTCTGTGTCCAGTGCGTGTCTAACCTGCCATGACCAAGAGGTTTTTGGCAGAAAATTCAGGATTTGGATTAAAAGCTACTTCATCACTTTTTTCAGTCACACACAACACACTTACCCTCTCTCTCTCTCACACACACACAGACACACACTAAAAGTTTATTATTTCCCTTTTATATTATTTTATTCCCTTCAGACAAGAGCAATAAATCCACACTGAGGAAGAAGAAGGACTGATGAGTGGGAGAGGAAAGGCTACGCAGAGGGACAAGACAAAGACGTAGAGAGATTCTTTTAGAGTGGAGAAGAAAAAGAGGAAGATGAAGGGATTAAAGGAAAGATGAGAGGAGTTGAAATCCCCCTTGTTATCATATCAATTGCTCTGCGTGTGATTTCTGCTCTGTATCTTATTAACTTTATTGGTTTTTAATTAAACAGTGATCTGTGCGGAGACATGCTTGGGTTTATGCCTGGTGTGTGTGCACACACTTCCCTCTGTGCGTGTGTGTGTGCATGTTTTCATTACTTTGCATCCAACTAAAAATTCAGTAAACTACAGGTGGTGGGATCAGACAAACATAACCAAACAGAAAAAGCAAAGGAATCATTACCATTTAAATAACATTTCCAGCACGTGTCTGTCTCTGTTCGCCTCCTCAACAAACACAGACACACACGAGTCTATCTGCAGGTGTGACCTGAGTCACACTGACAACAAAGTGAGAAAGACTGAGGAGGAAGATATATTTTTAGGATAATAATAATAATAAAGTCAGAACAAATATATTCGTAGAATCAAGACCTGGTTTCATTATTAAGCAATGTTAACATCCATACTGCATATTTTATTTATAGTTGATTTGTAATGAGGGGTGAATGAGACGAGCTGCATAAGGATTTGTTTTTAATTTATGTAATATGTACTTGGTATTTGAATCAGTGAACCTGATCTACACAAACACAACAAATCTGATCCTATTACTTCCTCATCTCACCCATTGGAAAATTTATCTTTATGTTTTCCTTTGTTTCTGCAGTCGTGTCAAGATGATGGTTTTGTTTCAGTGTGTTGTATCAGCTTTGAACATACATGAGCAGGTTTTTGTCAAAGTGAGGTTGACCAAGAGTGACCTCAGAGGCTATCACAGCTTTCTGAACTTCCTTTATGTGTTGGTTAAACATGCAGTATATTTGTATTGGTCTGATAATATGTTAAAGACATATATCATACCATTTATGCAACAGGAGGAGCTGAGGAGAAAGTCAGAACATGATCTCATTGGGCTTAAAGGCAGGTTGTACATGCTCTACAAGTTAACAAAAATGTAGCAGCATGAGGAAACCTGCAGAGTTATTTTACTGTAATTATGAGTGTTTCCTAAGAGAGAAACTTTTATCAGAAATAATGCATGTTTACTTGATTTCTATAGGGAAGCTTTGTAAAGTGTTGATACAATCATGAATGATGGTCTGCAAATCATTATAAAACTTAAAAACATAATCCTAAATGTAAAAAAAATGTTGTTTTATTTAAAAAAAAATAGATTTGATTCCTCTGGGGGAGCGACGTCAGACATGTAGGCGACAAGTCATGTTTTCAGCACAGGGACCACTCACGTGTAATACATGTGCACACACATAGAGCAGCCGCGGCAAAACAAACATAAACAACTCAAGCTGGAAATACAGCCACTATTTTAAGGACTGGCTTTATTTTATATTTTGTTTTTAAAAAACTGTTTATGTTTTGTCAAGAAAGACTATATTTATTCTTTTTTTTAATGTATTTTCTGACATTCCTGTTAAAATTACACTTCCAATAAAGTGAATGTTGGAAATAAAATGGTTGTCATTTATATGTTGAGGCTGCTGAATGTAACTTAAAAAGTAACTTGAAATCTAACTTTCAAGATCAAGTAATCGGTGAAGTAACTAAATTACTTATTAAAGGAGTACTCCATAATCAGTAATCGAGTTACTTTTTAAAAAGTAATTATGGCAACACTGGTTGTATATTTGTGTCATAATGCAATTAATCAATTATTCAGTATTTCAATGGGCGTCGAATTAGGACTGCAGGCAGGCTAGTTTTGCACCTGGACCCTTCTCCTACAGAGCCCTGCTGTTGTAATACATGCCCAGCGTAGTCTGGCATCTTCCTGTTTCCCTGAAAAGGGCAATGTCTGTCTTTAAGAGTATTCAGTGATACAGAGCACAAAAGAAAAGACTGTGTTTATTCTGAAATAAGCTGAATTGCTATAGTAAAAGGGTGATATTTTTATTTCTCCCAGCTGATCATCACTCTTCATACTGACTGCTCTCTCGTCAGCAGACAGAAATGACTCCGATAAACAGAATGATTTGATGTAATTCTTTAAACTCATAACCATATTTCCCAGCTTCTGTCTGATATCAGTGCTTTCTGTGGATTACAATGAGTTATTGTCTTTAACTGGATTCTCCTCCTGTGTGAGCGAGGAGAAGAAGATTAATTTCCTTTTCCTGTCAAACAGGAAACTGTTCAATACATGAGTAGCCTGAACAAGTCTACGACTTCCTCTCTGTCAATAAACACACACAGGCAAAACACACACACACACACATACACACAAACCGCTCCTTTCACACATACACACACACACAGGTTGCCAGACATCAGTCAGGCCCCGTGGTTATGAGTTTTCATCTCTCTTTCATTTTCATTCTCCAGTTTCATCATTCTCTCGTGCTCTCTCCGCCTGCTTCTCTTCTCTCCTCTTTCTTTTTTCTGTCTTATTGTCATCTCTCCATCGCTCCTTTATTCTGTTTCTCATTCAAGCCCGCTGCTTTTCTTTCTGTCTCTTTCCCTCTCATATCAACCCTCTCTTGCTCACTCCGTCTTTCCCTCAGGCAAGCTGTGTTTATATTTCAGTCGTTTATTTCTACAAATGTCAGACAGTGTTTCTGCCCTCCGTCTATTGATCCACGGAGAGAGAACGAGATGGGGAGAAAGAAGGCCGGGAGGAGAAAAAAAGAGGGGGTGAAAGCAGTGACAAGGAACGAAGCAGAAAGAGAGATTTTATAGATGGGGGAATAAAAGATTTGAGAGAGGAGAAGAAGCAGAAAGAGAAAGAAAAGGCAGGATAAAAACGTGTGAAAGGTGGAGAGGGCCTCCAGTATTTTAATCACTCTTTCTCTCAGATCACTGAGCAACCACAGAGTGACTCAGGCCCTCCCCCCCTTTATTCTCTATTTCTATCCCTCGCTACACCTCTCCTCCCTCGCTCATAGTACAAACATCACTCCGGCAACTGAAATATGGATACAGAGACAAAAGGAACAACAGTAGATGGATCAATAGACAATCAGACGGGCAGAAAAAAGACGAGTGCATGAGCACAGTGAAAATCAAGTTATCTACCCTTCTCCTGAAAGCTGACATACAGTTCATGTCTATTATATTATTACAGTAAATAACAAGCAAAGAAATGACGTAATAGGAAACTTATCCATAAACACTGTCCAAAGCATACTTTTCCTACTGTTGTTACTAAATGGGTCAGTTTAAACCACTTCCTTTTAACCCCGAAACCCTAAACTACAAGAATCATAACAGTATAAAGTTCATCATCAAAAAGAAACCATGCAACTGTTTCAACAGTTACAAGAAAGAGTTACAAAGACAGACTAAAGCCACTCTTTTTATATCCAAATAGAGTTGCGTTCATGTCCTACCTGCACATTTGGTCCTAGTAATGAGTGGTGGTCCTGGTTTCCCAGTCCCTCCTTCTCCTGGTCTGGTAAGCAGCACTCTGATCTCGTATTCTGTGTCCGGGTCAAGATGCCACAGCTTATAGTTTGGAGAGTTCACAGCATGAGTCTCCGTCCAGCTGCCTGAAGTCATGCGGTACTCAACCTGAAGGGAAGACAATCCAACATGATTCACTACCTGGCTGTGCTGAGGACTTGTTTCTGATTGGTCAAAGCCCTGTATAATAACATTGGTTAATCCTCGACAGACTACATGACGTTAAAGACAACCTGATCATGTATGTCATATGCTACCACCAGTAGCAAGGTCAAATAGATAATAAATAAATAAATAAATCAGCTCTCGGATAGAAGAAATCCATGTTAATTTCACCTCTACCTGTTGACACTGTGGCAAAAACACTCGCTTCTGCCTCACAGGAATTAATGGCTACAGATATAAATGCAGCCAGATGACAATCTCTGAAAGGGAAAAGTGTCTCCAAATCTTGTCCTCCAGTGGAAATCTAAAAAACTCTTACATATCAAAGGATTAGCAACAACTTATCCATCTATTTGTAGACATCCTTAGCTGGTCCAGACACTCAGCAGAGTCCCCTGGAGGTTTGGTCTTACACAAGTTCAGTTTAGCAACATAATCCTCAAATGTTTCTTTTTCCATTTGGAAAAATAATCAAACTCAAGTTTTAAAGCTGCTGGCAGGCTAGCTTTCTTTGCAATGACTCTGCATTCATATCTTTTCTAACCTATGCCACCAAGTTTAGAAGACCTACAAAATAAACCAACCATTAAATACTTTTCATTTTCCAGTGGTACAAAGAATACAATACTCATAAAAACATGAAATTTCCCTGGAAAATAAATGTACTAGTCTAAAATTAAGACTAGGTCCCAGACCTCAGATTTTTAAAATACCTCCTTTGAGTTTCCTGGGTCAGAAAAGCCGATTAATACCACTCTACATTGTTTCCTTACCTCTTTCAGTATAATAGGTCCATCTCCAAAAATGGAGTTAGCATTCAGCTGAATCAGCAGATACGTGGGGCCGACACCAAGCAGCTGGGGTGGGGCGATGGGGTGAGGAGGCTCTGAGGAGAGGAAACAATTAACAAAATCAGAAAAGAGGTTTTCAAAGGCCCTCAGAGGATGAATGAAACAGACAAAAACAAGGTCACCACAGAACAGGAGAGAGTGGTATCACAGGGAATAACACGCTGTAGTCACAACTATAACAGTCTTATTTGTGTTAAAGCTCCCATTTGTTGAAGTTATGTGAGCACAAGTTTACAGGAAGAACCAGCCAATTATAATAAATACAATCATGGCACAGACTATTAGGAATTTCTTTGTGAATAGCGACTGCATTGGCATTCAACTTTATAAAGAGTCAAAGTGTATGAATGTAGTAAAGAACTGACGGGCTTCAGGGGGACAATAAGGAAGCACTGTAAATCAGTTTATATGCTTCCTTGAGTAATGCTTGTACTGAGTCAACCCTGCAAAACTGTTCTTATGGGGCACTAGTTTGGTCTAGTGATTATACTGTGTGCCCCAAATACAGAGGGCAAACTCGATGAAGCAAGCTGCCTGTCCAGTTCTCTCTACAAAAGACATAAATTTTTTTTTTTTTTTAAACTGAAATACAAACACAAAAACTGTCCTTGCTTTGTTACACTGTGGTATGATAAAATAGTACTTAAAGTTACTGGACAGGACATTTTCAAGGTGCTATGAATACATTTACTTTCATCGAACAGCCAACATCCTCACTGTTCCACACATTGACATTTCTTTGCCATGCTATTCCACACTTGGTGAATAATGAGTACTTTACTGATGCAAAAACACTTTTTGCAGCTGCTTCACATCAAAAGATTTCCACCTTCAAAACAAGAAACTGGTCGTCTTATTGGGAAGATGCTTCAAAAATACAATGACTGATATTGCTGACCTCACCTATCCATTAATGTTCATTGTCATTCAGTTGTGGGAGTTGATTATGTAAATATGCCTTACATCTTGAATCAGATGTGACAGGATATTACCGACAGAGCCAAAATGCTGTATATTGTGTATGCAGTGTGAGAAGTTCTACCTGTGAGGAAGTGTGATGAGTTCAAAAGGGACAGAGTTGAAGGAAAATGTGTTTGCTGCTGTATGCTTATGAATAATCTATAAATCACACTGTTTTTAAAACTGATTTCAAACCTTCATCTGTGCACTTCAGGATTTCTGTTCCTTGAACCTCACTTTGAATTTTGACGAAATAAATTTGTCAAATAGCTGTAGTCTTATCAGTGACTACTGACTAGTAATTTCATAGTTATAAGATCTACAGATTTTGTCTGCATCACATTTCAAAGGGATGCATTTTAAGTGTTGCTTGTCAACAGAAATATGACTAAGAACTATTTGTTTTACAAGCAGGTTCAAGAGGTCTCGTGGCACCATTTGGCATCCCATGATAAAGCTGGTTAAGTCTTGCTGAGACTAAAATATGATCCTGTTGATATACATCTTTTTTTGTGATAGATATTTTAATGTCATTCATAAGCATCAATATCTTTTCACTGTCCCTTGTGAAATTTAACAATAGGCAACGGGTATGAAACTTATGGATTTGCAGACTCTTTTATGCAGATAATCAGCCTTTAAAGACAGAGTAAAATTAATGATTATCTGTTAACTGTCCTTTCCTCAAATTAAAGAAAAGTGAATAGATTTAAAAAATATAATAACATACCATTGCACAGTTTGGCATCCCAGGTCAAAGTCTTTTTTTTTTTTTTGATGAACATGCTCATATTGCTAACTTTTCCTGGACTTTTTTATTTCTGTCATTAATAGACTTTTGTAGACAAATGATCAGCAGGTATTGCTGACATTATTTGGAAATTCCTATGTCCTAGGAATACTGTATTTTGCTGGAAGGTTCAAAGAATCTCATCATGCTATTTGGCATCCCAGAGCAAAGTCAACGTTTTTTTTTAAAGAATGTTTGTGTTTATACGCTGCTGAATTTCCCTTGACTTTTTGTCATGGGCAAATAATACCTATGAACAAAAGTACTATATTTTGCATGAAGGGATCTTATCACACCATTTGGCATCCCAGTGTTAAGTAATCTGACTTTTCTCTGAAAGATACTGCTTAACTATATTGTCTCTGTTGCTTTGGTGACAAAAACTTGACACGAGTTACCTTTTCTACGTGGTTATTCTGTATTTCATCAAATGATTATAATATTGTGTATGTGAAATCAGATATATTAAAAGAACCAGATGTAGGGCCCTTTGATTTCCGCGTTGACAGAACTGTGGACGGAATTGCAGAATTGGCCAATAAAAACAGAATCTACTGTTAAATTTGCAGAATTCCGCACAAATTGGCATAATGTGACTAAAATGCTGTTGTCGCAAGTTAAAGGAACATTGGTCTAGGGGAAAGTTCCCAGGGACCGCTCATTCGTGGCACCACCCGTGCATTGCTTTACAAACACTCACCCTCCTAAATAAGCAGCATCTCAAAGTGGCTACCAGAGACACCAGCTACATCCGCGAAAAATCTTCTAAACTCTTGTCTGTCTCCAAAGTTCAGAACCGAGCAATATCCCAAAAATCCAGGTGGTTTTAAGAAGCACTTTTGTCAAATTACAAACTGAATTTAAGTGTTTTGTTTCCAGTCTATGTTTACAGAAACTAAAAGCCAATTAAGCACTTTGTGTTTTCCTTTTCAAATAAAAAAACTGAAGTGGACTTGTATTTACATTCAATTATTTCTTTTACTCAACCATTTAAAAATTAATAATATTGTGTACTTAAAGCACTTATTGGTACATTGTTATGTTACAATATTATGTTTTGACTTGAAATAATGGGCAATGATGTATTACAGCTATAAATTTAGGATGTTTACATTTTATTAATTGACATTTTATTTAATGACACTACAAGCACACACCCTATGGTAGTAAATAAGTGTAAAAAGTAAAAAACAGAATTCTAAAGAATTAAAATGAAATGAAAAAAAACTGATTTTGAAAATAATAATATGGAATTTGGAAAAAAATAAAACAGATTTCACAGGGCACTACAGATGAGGAATGACACTTTCATTTTAAACATAATGTGAATAGTGTTGTTGCTGTTGTTGTTGCTCAACATACAGTATGTTATAAAATTCAGTAATGGATGACATACTGTGATGCTTCCTGTAAACAAATACTGTATGTGTGTGCTTGTGCGTGACTGTGATGGATGTGTGACGGTTCAGGGCCAGTCAGTCTGATCAGAGTTAACTGTCAAACGTGTGATTGACATGCCGAAAGCACAGCACACACAAGCACACAACCTTATAACACGCTGCATCAAAGATTTATCTACTTGACACATATACACAAACAGATCAACACATGAATTAATCACAAACTGTTCACACACACACGCATCCATACACAGACTGTGGTGTATATACACACGGTAAATCATACTGATGTTATCTCTCAGACACTTTCTCAAACACACTGCCAGCCTGCGTTGCTATCAGTATAAAGATAGGGGAGAAATGTGATTTTTTTGCAATCCAGCTTCCATCATATCATATCAAAGTAAGTATTATCTAAATTATATGTGTGTGTGTGTGTGTGTTTCTGTGCATGTCCCCCCCTTTAATAGTCATATTTTGCAGTGCTGTCACCTCTCCTTCTCTTTGTGTGTGTCTGCATTTCTGTTTGTGTGCGTGTGTGTTGAATGTGGCTGTCAGAGACGCGCAGGCTGGGAAGCGTCTTTTTAGCAACAGATGAAACACTGTAGTTTGACAGCACAAGTGGTGTGTGTGTGTGTGCGCGCATGTTTGTGTGTGTGTTTGCAAACCCAGACACACTCACCCACAAACAAACATGCAGACAGAGTTGAATCCAGATAATGATTGTTGAAGTGACTTCAGAAAACCAACAACATCAACAACATGCCAGCTTGCAACGCCATCAAATCCACAAAGTAAACAAGGAAATGATTAACAAATACACAAATAAGGAAAAACTTGCAAAAAAATAAGTGAATTCAAGCAAAGGAAGCGGTGGGTTTTCTGCTTGCATCTTGTGTGTTAACTTGGAGACATGTTTGTGTGTTACTTTAACAACACTGAATATCTAACAGATAAATAATGGACAAAAAATGAAACAGAAAGGATTGTAAGTGGGTCATTATGTGACTCCAGGGAAAACGAGTACTGGCATGGATTAACGCTTTTGATTTGCTTTATTTTCTCGTTTCATTACTTGTCATTTGTACAGTTGACCCAAAATGAGGAATATAGCAAATCATCAACGGTGTTGTTTTTTGCAATGTGTTTGTTGTCACCATCTTTTTCATTATTAATCACATGCATGAACCCTTCCAGCATTTTCTATTTTTGGGTCAAATGTAAATGATAATAACAAAACAAATCAACATTGGGAAAACTTTAATTGGCGTGTCGTCTCTGACCTAACCCAACTGTGTGGTTAATTTGCATTCACTGTCACTCACTTTCTTGACTGATGTTGGAGTTAAAACAATCTTCTGAGGCAGTGGTAGAATAAGAATTGAGATTTATGACATCAACACAGACAAATAGGAATAAAGAAAAGCAGAAATAAAGAGGACAGACTGCATTTTATTTGCACCCAGTGCCCACTAGGCATGTTCTTCTTTGTTGTCCATCGTCAGCAACCTTGTCAATAAAGTTTAGTTTTCGCAAACCATTGCTGACATTACCACGGAGTTCACTGGAGGACATCTGACCTCCCGAGCAAGTGAGGAGTGTTTGTGTGCAAGTGTGCAGAGGTATGTTTGTGCGTTTCGGTCATATTGACAGCCAACAGTATAAGTAGGTTTTTCATAGTTCCATAGAGCCTGAAGCCTCACCTGTCACCACCACTTAGTGTGAGCATGTGTGTGCGCACACGTGTGTTTGTGTGGCAGTTTAGAAGTGGACTATTACAGGTTTGAGACAGTTGTATAAATTCAAGTTAGTTGCCTGTCTTCTTAAGTCTGATAAACGTGTGTGTTTGTGTGTTTGTGTGTGACAATAATATTGCGGGAGCTTTTTAGGCCATGGGTTGTGTGTAATGCATGCTGGCATGGTGTGTTTATGTGTGTGTTTATGTGAGTGTGATACGAGCTGGCGTGATGATGCGCTCTGTCACCGTAGGAACCAGAGGGCAAGGCTTTATTAGAGTTCAGCTCTGACCAAACCACTAGTGACACACACTCCAAGCACACAAACATACATGTGCACACCAACACACACTTAAGTGGGCCTATACAGGCAGGCTCTCTCACACACAACAGTTATGTGCTGTTTATCCGGAGCGACTTGTAAAGATAAGGCTGTGTCTTGCAGGGTTTAAAAATGTACATTTCCTTTTTTTTGTCCAAAAATAATACTCTCCTCTACGTCATTACTCTTGTCTTCATTGTTTCCTCAATGCCAAATTTCCAACTCATGCACTCGTAGCATGGAAGCACATTCATGTTGATGCATGAATGCTTAGTGTAGTCCCACTGACACAATATTAAGTACACAAGCTCTCCAATTTGGACCTCAAAATGCTCGATTATGCACTCTTCTTGACCATGACCTGAAGTGAGATTTATATGGAAGTCATTGCAAACATGGCAGCTTGGAGGACATAATCGTACAGCCTCCTTAATGTTAACAATGTTTGTAAGAAGCAGTATTTCATTAAGTTTAAACAAATAAAACCCTTAATTCAAATAAAGCTTGTTTATTACTTCATTTTAAAGTAGCAAGTCACAGGTTTGGTAAGTTACGCCACTGTAACTTTCAAAACTGTCACTTCTGTATGTACACTGCACCTTATGTTATTTTCCTTTTTTATACCTCATTTCACACTTTGCATTACCCTGGGGTGAACATGTTGCTATTTATCGCATCAAACCATGTCACTTTAGATTTATGTATCATAACATATTGTTTCTCTTTATCCCATAACTGTCACTTCAATTCTTTTCTCACTTAATATGAGTCTCATCTTATCTTAGTGTCATTACACTTTTGTCGTTATTAATTCCACTTTTGCATTGTTTGTGTTCGTCTGCTAATATCCACTTATTATGAGTCATTCATGTTGTTTAGATTTTTGCATCTTTGCTTAAATATTCAGCATAAAAACTGCAATAGAATAAAATAGATTTATTCCGTTGTCATTGCTCTCAACTGTGCAACATTGAGAGACAAATAAGAAAAAGACACGATATTAAAAAGATGCGTCATGTGTCCTCTTCTTCCTTTTTGTTCTACTTCAAGCTCTCACAGACTCGTGTTCAGCGCCCCTAACACTGTTGAAGTCAGTGAGGGTTTGGTGTTCAGGCTTTAGGATGGATAGCAGAGATTGGGTGATTGATTGGTCATTGTTTCAATCTTGTAACTCTTCAGTCAGATTAAATCTACTTCACACAACTTGTTTAAAGACTGATTGCCCTTTCAGTTGCTTCATTACCTTTACACCATATTTTAATATTGTGGTTTTATTTGGCAGATCATTGATTTATATTTCTTTGGCCCCTCTCTAATGAACTGATGGATTTTATTAAAGATATCAATCTTTTGTGAAGATTGTTGGATCCTGATAGGATATAATACCCAGGGTGACAATCTACCCTGAAATTCGAACCTTCAGCTGATCATATTTGGTGGATAATTGCCTAATTCATCTAGAAAGAAAGAATCAGCAACTTTTCTAATAATAAATGTGAAAAATGTATCTTTTCTAACCTCTCAAACAGCCTTCTATAATTCAGTGCAGACAAAACTGGAGATTCAAACCAGTCACCTTGAAACCTCAGTCTTTTTATACACAAATGAAGATTCTTAAAAATATAATCCAGTTTTATTTATAGAGCCCAGAGAAGAAAAAAAACATATAGATTAATGTGGGATCTCTTGTCATGCCCTCTCACACTCCCATGATGCACCTGTGTCTCTTCAATATGTGCCTCTTGCCTCTGCTGTTGACAGCTCCAGCACACACAGTGGGAGAAAATAATGGCACATCTCTGTCATCTACATGTTGTAAATATCAACTAGGCCGGTGTGTACCTGCACAAAGGCAATCTCACCTCACCCACTAGACCACTTTCAGACTCAACAAATGAAACCTGGGTTATTTCCACCTGACAAACCCTCTTTTTTTCATATATTCATGTCATAATTTCCCACTTCTTCCATGACTCTTTCTCCAGTTCTCCCTGTTCAGCAGATTTCCTCCCAGATACATATTCCTATCCTGCACTAGTCTTTCCTCCTAGCTTTTCAATTTCACACACACACACACATACACACAAAAAAAAAATCATTAAAGAGTAAAATATTCGTAAAAGTATTAATAATGCAGCTTGATTCTGTCCATATTCATGGTCTTCACTGTCCTGTAGGAGCCCCAAATCTCTGACATGCATACTTTTCAAGAAGTGAAATAAACATATTCCCTGCTCCTTTGATTTCTTTCTGGCTCCTCTCATCTTCCATCTGATATTTCTAATAAATAAACATGAGGCTCTTCTCCTTCTACATTCACACACACACTCACGCACGCATGCACACACACACGCACACACACACACACACACACACACAAATTCCTTTATTGTTATATCAACTGCTCTCTGGATCAATATTCATAATCATCAATTTCTCTCAGAGTTTCAAAAGTACTTTTTACAGCATGTTGGAGCGGCTGTTTCTTGAGTTTCCTGGCTGACGCGCGGCGCCTACAGCGCGTGTGTCCTCTTGAACCGTACATTTTTTTCTCATATATGTAGATTGGACCAATTCATGTTTAGACATATGTCTCATGCTGCGTGGATTCCTCGTCTCTCTTTTCTCTTTGGCTCCTCACACTCAAAAAAAGATGTTCCTGATAAATAAACATTAGCCACTTATGTATTCTTGCTAGATCAGCAAGGTTTTGCAGAAAGAAAAAAAAAATCACTTGACCACAGAATGGAACAAACCTGTCTGTTCTCTGTGGGGACTGTGACCTGGACTTTTGCAGTGTTGGTAGTGGCTTCTGGGGTGATACAGGGTTAAACCCGAAACCTGGACTTTGCAGGAGCTGCATTATCAGAGCTTCACACAGGCTGATATTCATATTCATGATGCTCTCTTTGCTTTGATTTCTTATTTCTTTCCCTTCTGCTATCTCCTATGCAGAATAATAAACATGACTGTGCTCAGCTGTTTACATATTCAGACATATTCCTGATTCGGATATGGATATTCCTGGGATAATGAGCGGACTATTTACATTTAACTCCTCTCCACGATTTCCACCTCTCATTCCTTGCTCACCCTCCTCTATCTTCAATTTCTGCCCCCTCCCTCCTCCCTCTTTTCTGTCACTCCCGTATCATTCTCCCTGCATCTCTTTCCCCTTTACTCTCTCCTCCTCCCCTTCTGCCCTCCTCCTCTCTCTCTCTCCCTGGGAGATGAATTGAATATGTAAGCTATTGGATGTGAATGAATAAAGCTTCCCGTCTCAAACACACATTGGTGACACCTTATTAACCGCATGTCAGCTGCACATGACAGCTGGAGCACACATGGTTGCCACTCATGCGCACACATGCACATAGACACAAATCCAGCTGGTTCAAACCTACACAAGCATCCACACATGCACTAAAGACAGGCCTGGCATATACACACTCACACACAAACTTTTCTCATTAGTCTATATATTCTGTTAGTGGTTTTCAGTCTGACACAGTGAATATGCATTTGATTGGAAAGATATTTGACAGTCCAGAAGTTAAAGACAATACAGAATATTCTCTATAATTCAAAGTACAATTAAACAAAGAAAATAACTTCCGTCAATAACAATTATTCCAATCAGCTCATAACAAAACACATGTTGAACCATCTGCTGACAGTTATTGTTAAAAAATGAACAAAACAGCTGATACTGGCATCAATTAGCCAGTCAGACCTTTTCTTAAAACTGAGGAATTGTGACGACGAACAGGTAATATGTGCATGTCACCAAACCAGGTTGTAGTTAGGGATTTTTACCTTTGACAGGAACCCCAAAAATATTTTATAATTAAGTTCATTTATTGGATTGACTTTACATATGTTGATGACATATCTTCTCCCATAGTAAAGGTAAAGCCAAAGTAGTAGCAGTAGTTATTGACTTATTGCACTGGTGATGCAATCTGGAGCTAAGGGGTGCAAAGAAGGGATGCGGCTCATGGAGTGCACTTTTTACTTGTTGGAAAAATATGTAAGATCCCTCTAACTGTGTTGATGGTACTTTTAAACTGGACGTTGCCTGTATTTGTGTTTTAGCATAGACTGTACATACTATGGACAACTTGGCTCCGCCTTCCGTCATTATATGAACTTCACTCCCTGGAACTTGCACAGTAGCGTTGTACACATTCGGTGGGAGAGCTGCCGTGATGATGAAACAGCGTATCCCGCGGGTGAGCTACGCAATCTTTGTACGCCTATAGGCTGTATCAAGTGTCACTCATGGAAAACATGAGCTCCCTAATAACTTTTAAAAATGGAGCGGTACGGAAAAAAAAGGAGACTTGAGCACAAACCAGTATAACAGTAACTACATGTCAACATCACAACCGGGGGAGAGAAAAATCTATATTCTGTGTAATTAATTTCTAAAGTTTGTCTGCAGCTCCATAGGGATTGCTGGAGGAGGCGGGATTTATGACCTATACTGCAGCCCGTCACCAGAGGGTGCTGTTCTCGCGGTGACTTCACCCAGCGAGGAGGCAGACAGCGTCCATTCAATATGCAGTTTGTGTTTATTAGGTTGTCTTTGTTTCTTTTAATCTTGTTAATCTTGTTAAAATGGAGGAGGAGCGGCACATGTCAACAGAGGGTGCTTTTCATCCAAAACTACCAGAACTTTTTAGCTCCAGGGTCTTCTCTCTAAGGAGCTAAATGGTTCCTGTGGCCCACTTTTGTTTGCATTTCTATCAGGGGGCTGAAGTCCTGTGTAAATCATGCAAATCCAGCCTATGACCTCCAGGGATGGTATTTAGAAATAAGTTACTTTTACAATACTGGTACCTGCAGTCAAAATTCACCTAGAGCTGTCAATCACAATCTCTCTTTTGAGCATCAAATAGACATGATGAAAACTGACAGCCGTTTCGAATAAATTTTCTGACAGCTTTTTTGATTTGTTACTTTGACTTATACTGCATCTGTTACAATGAAGAAGACAGTCTTTATTTACTCACTGCAAAAAGGGAGCGCTCAAAACTTAGGCTTCACTTTCAGGGAGCAGCTGTGTTACCCATCTTCTTGTACAGTCATAGGGTTGTTGGGTTATTAACACTACAGCACATCTAATCTGTATCATTTATAACATTTTGGGGGGAAGGTGCCAAATGCTTTCAGAGTCATGACAAAGATTATAGCTCTTCCTTCATTTTTTAAGTGCGCTGGTTGCAAAAAGCCTCATGGAACAGTTTTCCTGACCTCACTTTTGATGCCAGAACTAGTTAAATGCTTGCTGCAATGGAAGAACCAGGCAGGTCCATCTGTCAATGTCTTTTACTGGTCTCATCTGTCTTAGAGGATTCTGGCTCCAGGCATGGGACTTACAGCCTTAGCCTCAGGCTTATGTTCTGCTATTCTTTATATCACTGCAAAGTGCATTTTTGTTCTTTTTCTAACATCTCTCTAAAAAAATGCTGAGAACATCACTAACCAGGAAGAAATTGTGTTTTCAACCAACTTTCATGATGCTAGATTTGTGCTTTTTTGATGTTTGATGGCTGAAAACTTGCTGCCTGCTGCGGTCAACCTCTGACAGACACAAACAACAGATGTTTTCATCAATTATTTAGAGTCATTGTTAGGTGTTTGAATGAAGGGACATAATTAAAGCTTAACAGGCATAGCAAAAGTGACAGAGGGGGGGCAAGAGTCAACTGGCTTAGAAAAACCGGATTTTACTAAGAGCCCCCTGAGAATAAAACCTGAGGAAAGGGGAACAAACTGTCACAGAGTCGACTTCAAGAGCATCTAAAAAGTACTTACCTCTGACGATAAGACCTGCAAAGTTAGACACCCCGGAGCCGCGCTCTGATTGGGTCACACAGCGGTACAGATCTTGATCCTGATTGGTGACTTCTTTGAGGTGGAAGGATGCGGCAAACCGTCTGTGGTTGATGTTTTTGGTCAGAGCCACTGGAATATCTTCTCCATTTCTCCTCTGAATCAAAGAACAACACAAAAAGGAAGAGGTGAGGCACTGCAGTTAACTGCCTTGCTCAAGGTCACGAGGCAGTACTGGACTTCACACACCCATGTGCACACACACGTTACACACTCACACCATCTCTCTTCCTCACTGACAGCAGGTTTGAAGGTCATGACTACAATAGAGCCATAATGAAATCAGCAGCTATTAAACTCTTAATCATGTTAGCGGCTAGGATGTATGGCCTGGGGTTATTCTGTGTGTGTGGGCGCCTTTGTGGGTGGGTGGGTGTGTGTGTGAATGACACTTTATTACTGGACGTAGCTGTCCTGAGGGTTGCTCATCAGGTACCACGTCTCATCTCTGCGGTCTATTCCTATAACATCTTATTAGTGTCAGGCATAGACAAAGACAAATGGAGCAATATCACAGATATTAAAAACATATTTTATCATTCACCTCTGGTGCTACCTCTGTGTATTTGTATGCTCTCCGTGTGTGTTAATAAATACATTACTACTATATGTGCAAGTATATGATTCTGCGCCTGCTTTACGCACATCTCTGTGTTATGTTGCGTTCGATGTTGCCCAGTTTAAACAGAGAGTGATCTTATCAGCTTAATCCATGCAGATTCTGATCTTTTGAGGAAGCTGTGTTTGAGATATCCACCAGCAACGGTATTCGAAATGAACATGCTGCTCACAGCATTAAACATCTGTAAACAGGCAGCACTATTTTCAGTTGAGAGTAGTTCCAATAAAAACTCTCTCTTAAAAGTGGAGCTGCAGGGGGAGGAGCCTGTTTCTGTTTCATCTGCCAACAACGCAAATACAAAGTGGCTTTCTGAAAGCAAAGTGAAGTGCTGATACTGTAAAACTTTTCGACTGATTCAATCTAGAAACTCACTCAGCCTTCATTTGAGACAGGCATCAATATTATTTAAGAACAAAACTTACTTTTTCTTGGTAAACTTTGAGTTTTCAATGTTTTTTTTTTTTTCAGACTTAATTTAGACTGTATCCTGACTGACATGTGGAAGACTGACGTTGATCAATAACATCCTCTTTCTATCAGATTTACGTTTCCTTTCATTCCCTCAAAAGAAATTGGAGAAGTTTCTTCCTGCTGCTTTTGTTAAGCAAGTTTGACAATCTCACAATAATCAGGGGTCCCTGTGCTCTCTGTGCCACTACATTCATCACTTAGGTGGTCTTTACTCGAGTACGAATTTGAAAGACACCGGTAAAATAAACTATCGATCTGGTGATATTGACACACGGTGACGCGTATTTGTCCATGACTCCGCATCATCTTTGAAAACGGGTCTGCAGGTGGATATCTGGGTATTCGTCTTCATGTCGTAGTTGGTGTAAATAGATAAGTCCGGAAAAGACAGTGACCTCATAGCACCCCTCCTCCTCCCCGCCCCCCAACCCACGTTGTCACACACACAGCATGTATGTATGCGCATGCGCATTCTCTGTTTTTGGTGCTTTGTGGCAATTTCACAGTGACACCTTTAGGCCGGGCATATGTACTACAGGATTTTGCGTGGATCTTGCGTTGTCATGTAAATGCACTCAACCTATGTACAATACGACGTGTAAACAGCGATACATGTTTTGGTGCCGATGCCAAGGCAATATGGGGCCTTCCTCGTGTGAGGCGAGCCTTATTGTTCTCTGGTTGTGTTAAAGTGAGGGTTTAAAAATTAGGTGTTATATTGCACAGAAACCTGAAATTATTGTAAACAGGCTTCTGATTAAGACCTGCCTTTATTTGTCAAAACACGTAGCCACACACTGCTACTAGAAGAGACCCTGCCTTTAATTGGAATAGGCCTCTATTAGAAGTTTTACGGTTTTGGGTTGAACATTCTTCAGATAAGCAACACTGCGTGATAAAGTTGACCCTGTGTCAAGTTTTACGTTGATAATTCACTCACAGTTAGCAAAGAATAACCAAGTCTCTTAAGAAAAATCCCAAAACAGTTATGTTCATATTTAAAGGTTATTTTTATATGAACTATGAGTGTGAATCTTTACCTGTAGCCAGAGTTTATTGTTGGACGTGTCTCGTCCTGTGGCGATGCACTGAAATGTGGCGTTCTGTCCTGCGTTGACCTCCACGTCTCCCAGACGCAGGAAATGAGGGGATTTATCTACAGCAAACAAGATCAACAAATGAAGAAAAATTAGATTAGTGGAAAAGAAAGGATGTGCATGTTAGCACTTCAAGAGGTTTCAGGTGTCCTTGGATTGGTCTGTTAAAGGCAGAGATGAGCTGACAGAGCCAGAGGGAGCCGTGGATTCAAACAGGTCGAGTTATCACAAACACACCGTATACATTTTCTAAACCCTGAGGACTTTGTTCATTATTACCGCAATTAGATTTTAGCAGAGTCACATGAAGCCAGAGCACGGGGCTGCATTGCCACTGGGAGCTAAAATCACTGCCACATCTAGTATAGAGAATATGCGTAGCTCCAAATCCTTAACGACCAAGCTCAGATATGAAATAAGCCTTTCACACCCTGAAGATGCAGTTTGGCGGAAACATTTTTATTCTGCGGAGGTGATTGCAATCATAGATTTCAGCCACACACACTCTCGAGCTTGCACACATGCACTTGTGCAAACACACACACGAACCTGTGTGGCCAGAAATGCAGCTGTGAGAATGAATGCTGCCACTGTGGAGACTAAGTGCTAATACTTGCTTCTCCCTATTTGGAGTCCTGCTCATTTGCCTTTAAAAGACATTGGGGCTCCACTCTTTTGTATTTTCTAAGGTTCAACATCACTTTATTTATCAAATTTATGTGCATGGATTTTCTCTGCAAATAGGGAGGCCTCGGGATGCCAGGACCCCACAGATTGTGCAAAATGACGGTGCGAGACATTTTTTATGACTAAAAATCAATATGTTCTATCAAGAAACAAAATAGTCCTCGTAGATTTTATGCCTCAACAAGACAGATGACTTCAAGGAGCTGGTAATTGCTTCCTTCTCAAACGTAGCGACCCTCCAGGATCCTGCCTATGGCTCTAGATTAACAGGCCCTCCTGTTAACAGTCACACTTTCGGCCTCTGGAAAGAAAGGAAACACTCTAGAGAAGGAGAGAAGACGACTTGAGACGTAGCAGGAATTTAAAATGGATCGCAGCCTTCGACTCTTTCCTGTCAGTATGAGACAAGACTGCTTCTGTTCACTGTGTGCGTGTGTGTGTGTGTGTGTGTGTGCAACTGTGTGTGCAAGTGGGTTAAAGAGAGCGAGAGAAAGTGCTGAGTGGTCAGAATTGTCTCCCTCTATGATTGCCCTAATACTGTCTCATTTCCCGCTTCACTCTCTCCTCTTCCCCCTTTCTCTCTCGGTTTCTCTCCCTCACAATCTCTCCCTCTGTTCTTTTATTTCTCTCATTTTCCCCTTACGACTTCACCTTTTCTCTTCTCACAGCATCCCTCCTCTCCCGTGTCACCTTCCCACTTATCTATCCGTTCAACTGCAACAGAAACCATCCCAGGTACAGTCTAATTAGTGGCCAAAGCTATCAGCGACTATTCAGCGAACTAGGACTAATTGCTGGCATGCTAATGACTCACCGCATGGGTAGCTGAGCACCTGAATGTCGTCGATGGCGATGAAGCCGGCTTTGCTGTCCGAAACCTCGGCTTCAAATATGACCTGAGAAGGAAAGGGAGGGATGTTTAGCAATCATGGCATTCATTATGATCAATATTACACCATGTTTCATTCAAATTAGTGTAAAAGAAGTCATAAACTTATATACAGTCTAGAAACAGCAATAAAGACGCTTGCTTATGAGAGTACAAGAAATGAGAGACAAAATTTAATTTGCTTTTGTTTGTTGTTTAATTTCCTCAAATTTTTGCAAGTGTTGGCCTACTTGCCAAGTATTTTTAAAACTTATCAAATCAAACACAGACGGGATTATAGGTATATCAAGTCTCCTATGACCCTCACTTATTTTGTTGCAGGAAAGCTTGAGCAAACAAAATGTCTAAAAACACAGAAACAGCAGCTCAAACAAAGGAAATACCGCTCCTGAGAGAAAAATGAAACTTACATAACCTACAAAGGCTCTGCTTGCACATCAGAAACTCTCGATGGCACTGTTACAGAACATCAACCCTCTTTGTTATTGTTACAAAATCAGACACCGTGTCTCAAAGTTTCAGATGTTTGCTGGCTGCACTGGGAGCCCCAGAGTAAGCATGTTGCCATTTAAATTTGCTGTCAAGGTGATGGATGTAATCGGAGTTGTCACAGTACAGATAGATAGTCAGTGACAGCCGTCAGTGATGTGCATTAAACTGGATAAATACAAAGCTGCAATCCTGGCTGCTGCTGCTGCTGGATTTATACATTCTGACCAACAAGCCAAGGAGGATAAATGAGAGACTTCCTGCTGGATCATAGTAATCTCCTTTGGTACACACATAATGGCTGCTGCAGCAATGATAATAAGTAATGGAGCCAACTATGGTATGGGGATATAATGAGAGGATGCTTTTGTTTATCTTTTCTATCCCATCGCTCTTTTTTTTTTTCATTATTCTGCTCCAATCCTATCCTTCTGTGATGTATAACAGCTACAGCTGATACTCTTCTTCATATCACCACGTTGTAAAGCAGATCTGTGACATGATTTACTCACTAACATTCATATTGTCCCTGTCCATTAAAAAACACGTCTTTTTTTTTTCAGGAATATAAAAAAAAAATATTCATAAACTACCTTAAAGAATAAACCCCAAACACTGTGATTAGACACAATTAGGACCCGAAATCAAAATCTATATTTACACAGTCATCTGTGACCTGTTTGATGAACCTACGTGCTTTGCATTGTGTGTGATAGAGGACATACGTGTTGTTTTAATAATGTGCTCCAATGACATTTGGTTATTTACAAGCTTTGAGTATCCTGTTTATGCCCTGCTATGTTGATAAACTATTAATATCAGGCTATCCTACAATTCCACAAAGCACATTGATTGCCAACCTTTTTGAGTCACGACTCCCAATTTAACATCAACTAGTGTCCGCGACAGATGCAGTTATACATAAGAAACAACTGAAAAATGTACTATTGGTTTTTATGCTGCTAAAATGATTGGTTTTCAATAAAATTCAGGCTCTGATTTTACTTAAATACCAGTGGAGAAATTAAAAGATAGCAGAAACAATACTAGGTGATACAATAGTCAACAAGGGTGAGAGAGAAAACAGCAGCAGCGTTGCCTCTGGGGATGAACTTCAGCTCAAGAAATCTAGCGTATAGGTAAGCAACACTGTCATGGTTAGTAAAAAGTTTAAGGTCAGCATCGGTGGATGTGGGGACATTAGTGTACCATTACCCTGGACTGTAATGAGTCTGTCACAGTGTAAAGTCTGTTTGCTGACATGTCAAGGCAGGGCCAGTGCAGGGGATACATGCTTTGTTAACACTTCCGACAATCAATGGAGATACTTTTTAAAAAGATGATGTTATAAAATGTCTTTCCATCGGTCATTTGGATACCCAAAGTTACATGTATTGGAAAAAAGTCTAGATCGCTAAAAGTGGAGATACGTGTTTTTCATCAGACAGCAACGATATGAAGGCTAATAAATTGATTTAAACAGTGAAGGTACTCAAAACTGTAATTACACTGAAGCCAAGATAAAGGTTGAAATTGAGTCCCAAGCTCTAGAGCCAACACGGATAAAAAAATAAAATCACACTTCCCCTTAAGAAAACTATTCTGAATTACTATGTCATCAATAAATCATTACCATGTAGCATACTTAACTTAAACGACAACAGAATAAGAAAACCCACAATAAACTATAGCCTACGGGAGCATTTTTATTGGCCTATGTAATGAACATGTTTGCAAGTTGCCACATTTAAATGTGCCAGTGGTTAAGCACAACATTATGAATGCAGCTCTTGGGCTGTTGAGGAAAAATAATACAGGAATATAACTTAAATAATAACTCTAAAGTCTATACTTGGAGTTTTTAAACTTTGTTCAACAGGTTCTTACACTCTCCATTAGCTTCTATCGCAATAAGAACTTCTCTTCTTTAAATGTTTCCCACCCTATGCAAGCACCAAATTCCCTCAACAAGGTATATTTCCTCTCTTATAAAAGAAATCTTAACTTGCTTTCCCCCCTCTTGTTTCTGACTGCATCTCTGGCTTGCCTTCTCTGTTTTCTAACAGTGTTTGCTCATAGAGGTGCCCTGTAATGAACGGGGGTGGTGGTAGGGGTGGTGGGGTCGCTATCAAAAAGAAAGACTGAGGAGGGGAAGAGAGTGACGGGGTGAGCTGTTGTTGTCATTCATCACCTGTAAGAGGAAATCTGCCGTGAACTGTTTACCCATAGCTTATCATCCTCTGCTTGTCACACTCCCCCCCGCCCTCTTGGTCTCCCTCCCCCCACCAATCTATCTTGTCTCTCTCCTATCATCTTTCACTCATAGCTCACTGCAGAGAGCAACAGAAAGACATCGCTTGACTTTTAATACCTTCATCTCCCTCTGTCTGAAGCCCGCCTCTCCAGTCTGCGGGTCTGCGCTTGTTAAATAAGCCATGTTTTTTTTTTGGTAGCCACAACATGACCTTGTGACTTTTTCTCTTTTTAATCTTTTCCAAAAATTCTCTTCTGTGGGAAGTATTACTTCATTATTTAAAACCCACTGTTAAAAATTCAAGTTGTAAGTCAGTTAAGGGTAAGTCTAACAAAATGACTTAGTTTGAGATTCTTGAGGACAAACCCAAGTAATGAGCAGGGGGCTTGTCTTCAATGACAATTCTAATGATGTTGCATTTAATCATTTTTAAAATCTAAACTCAATATCTAGTTTTTTTTATTAAATATGATGCCTGCTGCTCTTCATTTCAATGATCCTTACACTGCAAAAGTTCACTGCAGGTTACTGTTCATTTATTTCCCTTGTAAGTATCAATCATCAGCCATTGTGTGACTCATGAATCTGACGATGGTCACCTCTGAGGAGACAGTCTTTCCATCATGCGGGTGTCAAACACTTCCTGACTCTAGGGGGAGATGTGTGTGAGGAGGGGGTTACTGATAGCTTTAGTTTACAAGTTCTCACATGGGCACAACGCTGAAGGCTGAGGACTGACATATCATCGCTCCAGAGCAGAGTCGGACGATAGCATATATCCTCTTATCGTCCAATCACATCTATCACTCTGATGCATGTACGCATGTGCGGGAACTGAATCAAAGAGGTTTAAATAAGCAGGCAAGAAGGGTTTTACAGTTTGAATCTTCTCCAGCATGAACATTTTTGCACTGAAATGACCCGATAACAGAAAATAATATTACAATGGAAGGAAAAAGCAGTGTGATATCCAGTGGTGGTGGTAAACGAATATGATACTGGCCTGCAACAACTATTTTCTTATAAAACAAAAATTAAAGGGCTGTAAAATGTCTCTCAGAACGGTTGGCTTGAGTTTTAAGTATCATATTTATATGTCTGGTCATGCCAAAACATTTCGTGCCTGTTATAAAAATACAATAATCAAATGGGAGAGGATAAAAAACATTGATTTTCTGGCACTTTTTGCCACATAGTTGAAGACTGCTTACCAGATTTTGATCAATACATCAGTAAATACACTTGTTTCCTGCAATTCTGGGACTGAAAACTGATAATTTGTCAAAATCTCACTACAAAAACGTCCTCATGTATTTTTATTTCAAAAACAAGGCATAATAATTTGCATAAAGCTCTATCTATAAAGAGTTGTATGGGTGTGTGCACTTCGACTGTGCATTAATTATTCTGTGTGTGCATGACAACATGAGCCCGCATGTGCCTGTGCTCCCCTGGTGAAACCAGTCTCATTACATCTCAAGCCAAAGTGCTAACACAGAGACATGTTCCAACATGAAAAAATATCTTCATAACCCCGAATCCAATAACCTGTTTCACAATCTGAAAAAGCTACATAAGCCTCAGCAAACCAGGATGATTATGTTCAATTAAAACATGTTGACACACGAGTTTCATGCTGCTGATCTCCTCCTGTAGTCACTGAGGGCCATTTGGGCTCCAGATGGGCCATTTGGAAGATGCTTTCACACTTCGCCTTACAGTAATATCATACAGTCCCCAGGCAGCTTGTGTTAACATGATCAGTGTGTGTCTATGGCTGCGAGGACACTCCGAGACAAGCCATCCCACAATGTGCCCACATCTGTCAACACCGGGCAACACACACACAGATCATGTGGACCGTGAGTGAGTAAAAATTAGAGCAGCATGCAAATGCATGACTTCTCTCCACAGCCCGGTTTTACGGTCAGATTTAAATCTGTGAATAAAAAAAAGGTTCAGGTCCATGTCTATGTCAGAGACAGTTCATTAAACTGAGTCCAGTACAGAGACACACCTCCCTGCATGCAAACACGTGTGCACACACACACACACCCTTATTTTTTTCTGTCTTTGTAGCCTAATCGTCACCTCCTGAGCCTTAGTCAACACAAATAAATCAACTGCCTGCCTCACAGCATGAGTCTGTCTGTGTGTATATGTGTTTGTGTAGTTACATGAACACAAGAGGAAATGAAGACATGCAGGATAAGGAATGCATTAGATGGCCGTTGGTTGTAAATTAGGGAGTTACCTGATATTCATTGGGCCAAAAGGTGGAGACGGCCAGTTCTGCTCTCAACCAGTCTTTACCTGAAAAATGACATAATAGTTAGCATACGTGTAAGGTTACAAGAGAATAAGTTATGCAGGGAGTCTTAGGGATAGTCTGAATCAATATTTACCAGTATAGGATGTAACGTTCCAGATAGGGTTGGCCAAAGGACCTTTGTTTACCTAAAAAAAGAGGAGGACAAAGAAAAGCATTTCAGTTAATGTTACATAATGAAATTGGATTTTACCTCAACTTACCTTGGCATATTACCACATACAATAGATTGTAAATTTAAGACTAAAAGTTGTTGAGTCCCAGACAAAAATCCCAAATGAAACAATCGTGTGTCTAAATCGTATCATATATCTTACGGTATCATACAGTACTGCTCAGTACCATACTGCACCATATCATATCGTATTGTATTGTATCGGATCGTATTGTATCATTTTGTATAGTATTAAATTGTATCGTATCTTATTGCATTGTATGGTATTGTACCGTTTTGTATCGTATCTTATCGTATCGTTTGTCCTTGTATCTTTAGGGCTTTAAGGGAGTAAGAGGGTTGGTTTAGCCTAAACTTGTCTGAAGTACAGTGACAGGTCAGATTTCTGCTGTAATGTTGCTTTGACTTTGTGCCATCAGACTGAAGGGCAGTCCTCCTGCCCATAATGTTCCCCTGCTGCTAAGATCCAGGTAATGGCAGAACCAGTAAAGTAGCAATCTTCCTCTAATGTGTTTTCTAACCACCCCCACAAACTGTGAGAAAAAAAACCTTGGATGGGGAGAGGGGAGGGGAAGAGGGGAGGATTGTGGAAACAGCTAAAGTGGAAGGAATGAACAAAGTTCTGATAAGTGCAGCACAAAATTACAGCTATCAGTGTGTTAGTTTTACTGATCCTGCTTAAGAGTCTCCCACACTTTGATAGATGTTTGCCAGAATTACACAACACCAGATCATGTTCACACAAATGCATTCTGAGTGTGTTAAAGGTGTGTGGTTTTTTTTTCTTTTAGTTTAAAAGCAAGTTTTCGGATGATAAAATGAATGGTAAATGTAATTAGGCAGCGTTGCACAAACTTTTGGTTGATGCAAAACAGTCAGCAGCCTCCATTGCAATCTATCCCCATTACTTGTGGTTGTGGTTCATAAAATCCTGACCACACTCCCCATAAATCCTTCTGCTATTGCAACAAACAGGAAGCTTAGACTCAAAACTATCTACAATTGCTTTTTGTATTAAATCAAAAAATCAATAAAAGAGAATATAAGAAAAATTAATCACATAATGCAATCCAGCTTGTGTGCCATAAAACCAAAGCCTCGGCTCAAACAAGGCTTTGGTTTCTCATATTTTTTCCCATGATGTTTCTTCTGATTACCTTCACTAGGACATTTAGGGTGCCAGGGCTGGAGCCGTCTGGGCTGGTGAGCAGATAGTTGAAGTCGATACAATGAGTGTCGTTCTCCTTCATGACCGGCAGCTGAAACCGGGCCTTTTCCCCAACGTCATACTGCGAGACGTCCACATACATGTAGGAACCTGGACAGGGAGATAGAGGAAGACTGATTACATAAAGCAAATTCATTTCAAGGTGGATCAAGTTCATAAGCGTGTGTGTATCAAAACCCATCAATTAGGTCCTTTTATTTGCAGCTGTTTGTGCTTGAGCCCTACATACCAGCTGAAATCCACTACATGAACGGACTAGTAATGGTGCCCTCTGAGGAGGTTGTTAGTGTGTACATTTTCTAAGTATTATGACTGGGCTTGCTGGAGAGAAAGCTGTGTGCCCACTGATTCTGTTTCATGTAGCTACATGAGTATATCAGCTCTTTCCAAGGTTCCTAGATGTGATCCCCTTTGCATACTTTTACACCCATTCAGCATATCCACACAGCATTTTCCTCTGTGACCACACTCGGGGAAGCTCAAATGTTGTTATGGTGTTGCTATTGTGTCCGAGGTCTTGAAATTACATAAACAAAGACACATCTCTGTTATTGCTGCTATCAAAATTATTCACTGTAAAAAGTGATATGAAGCAATATATTGGAGCTTGAACTAGTAAAATTGAAGTTTTCTAGACCCACATTGCATTTTTTTCCTCCAAGTATGTTGTTTAACTTTAAGGACTGACCACTTTCCCCCCCAGATATTTACTTTTAAATTGTCTTTTATAGGCTATTCAATCTTACAATGGTGGAATATTATAGGTCTGTCTACTACCCAAGTTTATTTGGATGTGCAGATCGAGAAGACAGCAGCGCCTCACCAAAATTTGATCAAAAAATATGCATCTCTCGAAACAGTTTCCCTTTCTAATTTGACTCACTGTGTTACAACTTCATTACTCCTTGAGGCAACGTATTGATGATTAATTTAACCCATCAATGGGTTTTGGTTATTCAGGTCATTAGATATCGTGATTTATCATTATACGATTTGGGGTTAATTACTGTGAAATATATCAGATTTTGAGCCATTCTGTATCATATTATATGGTACTGCTCCATATCATATCATATCATATCATATCATATCACATCATATCAATTCATATTATATTTGAGGAAGCTGTAATTTGTAATTTCCATCCCGGTTCTACACTGAGACACGATTTAGAGGGAATTTAGAGGGGACCCTTCATGTACACTATAAGTTTGTTCAAATATGTTTCTGATTGATTTTCATAATTGAGTCTTTATTGAAACTGTTTTTTTTGTCTCGTGAACCATCAAGTGCTCTTGCCGCTTCAAATTTTATTGTCTTTATCTTTTATTGTATAAGGGATGAATCAAAAAACTCTTGAACCTCTTATCTAAATTGCGGGCTACCCCTCTCTCTATAATGTCGATAATTAAATTCATTGTATCTGTGTACTGAGTCCCCAGTGAAAGCCAACCAACATTACCAAAAGCCAACTAGAAAAATCAGGACATTCTCCTTTGATGACATTGTTTGGCCCTCTCTTTCCTCGGAGAAGTGAGCTTCTTGTCATGGGAACAAAAACCCAGAAAGTGCCTTTATTCTTTCATGTTTTTACTTTTTTGTTTCCTTCTCCTCTCGTTTCTTTTGGGCTTACAGTACAACAATCAGTCATCAGTCCCCACCAGACACATAAAACAAACCCCTGTTACAACGACTGTGCCATTTGTTTCTCCTTTGTGATTGCGGGGCTGTTTCTCAGCAAGCCCAGAACAAATAAACACAAGAAATGGAAAACAAAGAAAAGAGAAGAGCAGAACTTCTTCTCTTTTATAATTCTCTATTTATGTTCTTATGAATTTGCACAACCGTCTTTCTTCTCCTCTTCACTTTTGTTCTGCCTTCTTTTGTGTGAACATAAGAAGAAAAGGACACGAAACAACAACAAACCAAACTGAAACAATCCAAAAAAGGATGTTTAGTGGACTTTTTTGTGGCAAAAAATGATGTGATATTTTGCAGTGGCTCCTTAGCCACCGTGTGCAATATATCATTACCTGAAACTACCCAGGTGTGTCACATGATGAGTTGCACTTTTAACAGCTTTCCCCCTAGGTTATATTCTTCTGTTTACTTATTTTGTTTGCATGCATTCCTAGTTTTGTTATTCTGCTATGACAGGACTCCCGAGACATTTCCCGTCCCCACGGATAAAAAAACGAGAAGGAATGTGCATCAGGTTTTCTGTCACCTCCATTGTCACTTCTGAGCACCTTGTATACCTTGTACCCACAGCAGTTGACTGCAGGAAATGAAGCCAGAAATCATACATAATTTGGGTGTGTTGACAGAGCAGTCAGTCAGCCCAACCAGATGTTCCAGTAATCAGCTCAGACCTCAACCAGATGTTGTTTCAGTGAAATACAATGAAATGTGATCCTTTCTGCCTGATTATGATCTGAGGATCGTCTCCATGATTGTGTCTGATACTAATGGTAGAATAGAAAAAAAAAAAGAATAAAATGGAATAAAATAAAGTAAAATAAAATAGAACATACAATTTGGGAATAGAATTGAAAATAACAGATTAGAATAAAAAAGAAATGGACGAAAAAGAGAATATACCGGAATACAATAGAATGAAATAGAACAGAACTGACACAAATATCCTGGAATAAAATAAAATAGAACTGACAAAAAAATATACTGGAATAGAATAGCATAGAACCGACACGAATATATTGGTATAGAATAGAACAGAACTGACACAAATATACTGAAATAGAAGAGAACTGACATGAATATTCTGGAATAGAATATAACTGATATGAATATTCTGGATTAGAAAAGGACAAAACTGACACAAATATTCTGGAATAAAATAGAATACAAATGACACGGATATACTGGAATAGAATAGGATAGAATTGACAGGAATAAACTGGAATAGAATAAAATAGAACTGACAGGAATATTCTGAAATAAAAAAAGAATAGACATGAAACGAATTTACTGGAATAGAATAGGATAGAATTGACATGAATATTCTGGAACAGAGTAGGACAGAATGAACTGGAATAGGATAGAATCAAATAAAACGGAATAAAATACAATTAATCTAAATAGGACAGAATATATCAGCAGACAATAAACTATATAAAATACATATATATATATAAATAGCACAGAACGTATTAGTTTAAAAATTAGGTAATGTCATGTAATAGAATAGAAACAAAGCAATAGAATACAGTGCAAGAGAAAAAAATAGATTGAAACATTATGGAATATATGGGGCTAAAACCATCAGATATATGACTATTGATAAAACAAATAAAAAGCTAACATAGCTTTCTCTACTCTAAACTTGAATCTAACATTATTTTTTACCTTCAAAAAGAGGTTGGGTAGATGTCACTGTTGTAAAAATGTTTTCAGTTTTCTTGACATTTCTTTGAGCTATGTGATAACCCATTGTCATTGTTTGATTAAATTTAAAAAATTGTTTTTTTTTCTCCTCACACAGAATAGAGCAGAACAAAACTGGGCATGATAGAATAGAGTCACAGAGCAGAGCAGTGTTAACTAGATAAGAATAATATAGAATAAAAAAAAAAATACATGCTCACCCAGAATACAATAGAATGGAGCGCAGCCAAATATAGCAAAGTAAAAAAAAATAAGGCTCCTATAATGCAAGAGGGAATATAATGGAAGAGAGGAGACAGAGACGACAAGAACAGAATAAAGTAGAACACAACGTAACACAATGGATGGGACAAACAGACAAACAGAATGGAGCAGAGCAGCACAGAGAACGAAAAAACTGAACTAAGTGGAGCAGAGCTGCAGATAACTGAGGCCGACAGCTGTACAGAACAGCAGACATTACAATGAGAGTTTGCATGACATGGAATGTCAGCTTTTTACACTAGACTGTAAACTACAATGAATGATACAAATGTTTACAGACTGTGTCGCCGAAATATTTAGAGCTCCCTCTACTGACTTGCTGAGGTAATGATAACAGATAGAACATGGGTCAAAGTAGAGCATGAAAAAACATGTTAAGTTTTTTTTTTTTTTCAAAGTACAGTATAATGCATAGTCAATGTGACATTTGATAGCACACAACATGGCACAGCACAATACAGGACTTTTTAATGTCATGTAATTCAACACTGTTTCCCACTGGCATCCAAGCGTTAGATATTGTGTTCCATCAAGTGGCAACAGATGCTCACTGTCCGCACTGCATCTGTCAAATGTACACCTCCATTATGCAATGCAAACATCACCTTTAACTCTGAACATGAGACTGGCAGGAGACACCTGCAGTGGAAGGCTATTTTCTATTTTCCTACATTTTCATCAGTTTTCAGGAACAAAAAACAGTCAAGGCACAACACTTGAACTGATTTTATTTAAGCACCACCATCTCCTCAGAAGCAATCTCCTCAGCCAGCTGTCAAAATGAAATGAGGATGTTTCCTCAGGTACCTTCTCACCTGAAGTTCAAGAGTTAACCACTTCTCTGACTTGTCTATGCATGTGACGGTGGCATGTTGTGTTGTGTTACTGGTGGGCAGTTAAGACCAGAATAGAAAACAGTGCACTAAAATAGATCATGGCCCTGATGCTTGCTAACATGCACAAAGTTATTATACTTCAGTCTATAGGAGTAAAATGTAAGAGAATGTAGTGAAGTACTCGACAACGAATCATGATATATTTATCACTTATTACTCATCGTTTAGCTAATCTGCAAGTGCATGCATAGACACTGCTTTGTCAAATGTCATCCTGTATTCCAGTTATAAATCACCCCTCAGTCCTGATCCCACTGATCTCTCTTTTGCTCTGTCATAACCACCATTCAATCACCTATAGACATAAAAAACACACTTCCAATTCGGCCACAGCAGTATTACTGTATATTAATCCAACATCCTGTTTCTGAGCATCATCAATCCGACAGAAAAGGAGGACATTCAAACAGGACTTTGGCCAATAGTGACAAAACCATGAGTGAGCCAGCACTCTCCTCTCTGACAAATCTGTAATCTAAATCCATCAAACAGCACACGTCAGTCCTATTTTTTATTTTTATTTTTCTCATTTTTGGCATTCGGATGCCAACGTGAGGTGAGAAGAGTGCCTTAAAGATGGCTGCCAAGATGATGTGCCAGTTAAATATATTCTTATCAGTCAGAGACCCAGATATGTCACTGCACAAACAACATGGCAAAAAATATAACCTTTAGCACGTCAGCTAATCACAACACCACCTGCTGCAAAATCATGTCAACAAACAAAATAGGTAAAGGTAAAAATAGCTGAATAATATCTAGTAAAAAGGAATGTCAATAAAATCCAAACACCTTATGCATGGTTGCTAAAATACTACTCAATAGCATTTCATGAATAATTCAAATAAAGGAATATGAGTTTAGGTATACAGAGGAATAATACTTAATCTGAGACAAAATTAGCGCAGGAAAATGTGAGTTATAGAAGACTGATTGTATGTGAAACTGATGCTAAACCAATTCTTGAAAAGCTGATGTTGTAATGCCAAGAACATCTTACACCTGATGTCTGCCAGTGTTTTTAAAAATGGCTGATGTTTCTGAAGTGCCAAAGTCAAAAATGGTGGCTAATAGAATAATGACACAATACGACGATGAGGCTAAAAATACCCCCCCGTGACAGCCTTAAGACCCAGATATGTCACCGAACAACAGCAGCAGCAGCAGCAGCGTGGTAGACTGAAGACAGTATTCTTCAGCAAAACAGAAACACACGGCTGTTTGGGAAGCAGATCAGGTTGGAGTTTGAGTGTTTCATGGTACCAACCAGATTAAGTGGGGTGCAAAATAGCTGACAACCTCTTAAATTCAACAGTACACAGCAGCTACTTCAACACAAAAAACAGTGCTCACTATGTGCTTTACTTGCTGCACTGCAATAGTTCTTGACAAGTACGGCACCAAAGCCAACTAGACTCTATTTGTATCCAAACACTGCAAAGATTCCTGAACAATCACTGCTCTTCATTAGAGATGGACCTGTTAATCAGTCAGCTGATTAAAAGGGCCAATTAATTCCATTGTGAAATAATCAGCATCACAATAATATCATACGGCCAATGTCAGAATAGTCTTCTCTAAATGTAAAAATGCATACTTCCCATTCCCAACAACAGGGTGTTAAATATTACACACTCCCCGGCTTGCGTTTTAATGTTACAATGCAAAGAATAACGCAGTTTTCTCATGAATACTACAAGGTGTTCTATGATAATCCTGGGCTGAACAATTGTTTTCTTCATGTTTTTTTATTATTATTATTTTAATTTTTATTATTATTATTTATTTGCATGGTAAAAATAACTGTAGTTTAATATATGTCTCAGTTCAATAATGGGAAATTTATACTCAGCAGATATGAATAGAAATATATGCATAGAGTGACCTTTGATAATTACATGTATACTTTTTTCAAATCTTTTACAGAACTTAAAAAAAAACATATAGGAAGAATTACATACAACAACTGAAGAGTAATTTGTAGTATGTATAGATGAAAATGACCACACAGAGGAGACTAAAACTTTGAGGTGCAGCAAACTAACCTATCATGTATTAAATTTTCTTCTGTAGACAATTAAATTAGATTAAATAAATGGGTTTGGTGGTTTTGAAATAAATCCACTAAATCTGGATATCCAAATCCACTTTTATGAATGTTGGTCAGACCTTGCAGAAGTCTTTGTGAGACATAATTGATTGGATGGTAATTCTAAGGTTGCATAGTTTACAGTATGTTGCTGCATCCGTCATTATTCTCTCATGACTGAAACATCTAGGGGACGAGGGACCAGCTTGACTCCAGCTTCTCTTTTTTCTCCCTTATTAGAAGTACACAGTGGAAAACAAGAGAAAGAGAGAAAGAGGAACAGAGAGAGGGGGGTTGAGAGAATGGCATGCCAAATAGGTTTAGAGTGGTACTGGCTGACAACATTATGAGTCAAGAGTATCTGCTTTAGTCCACTGAGCCACAGAGCCCCAGTCCATGAATGTTCAACTGACACAACGAGCGCTGCCAGCGGAGCATCCAGACCCTGCCATGTTCGCTGGTGCCAACATCAACCCCCGGAGAGATTACATAGAATTGTTTTATCTCTATTACGAAAACTGCCAAAGCATCCCTCCCCACTCAATACCGCCTTGAGCACCAAATGATGATTAGCAACTGTGAAAAATCAATGTGGGCTATAAGGAACAAAAGTATAATTGTTGGCTGAGCCATCCAATGACTCTAAAACGATTCTGCGTAAATCCCAAAGATGACTTCTATTCTTGCCTTTACCTTTGGCAATTTATAACCCTCTGAACTGGTAATCAGCTAAATAAACTCACTCCCAAAGGTCAGAAAAAAAGCCAAATACTCTTAACAACCCCCTTTAAACAAACAGGGTGGGTATTCCTTTGTTTTTAGGGGTTAAGAGTTAAAAAAGCTTCAGTGCCTGCGCTTTAAATTATGCCATAGCCTCAGGGCGACTAAAGCTAGCAAAACTAGCCTACCTTTAAATTACTGATGGTGAGGATTTCCTGAGAAAACAATTCTAATGACAGGCATTACCAATGTGTCCCTGGGCAAGGCATTTTAGCTCAGGCACACACCCATTCCCTGGTACCTCCCACAAACACAAACCCTAGCCAAGTGATGGATCTGCAATCCCCTCCAGCAGCATTGGTTTCCGTCCAAACCAGAAGCATCTCGCTCCCTGCTGGCAAAATTAACACTTCAAATGTCCCCTCATGCCCCCCGTACCTTTAGGCGACCCTCTGAACCCCGCTTTTAGCAATCTCCATTAACCTGCCCTGACATCCTTTACACCCCTGCTCATTCCACAAGCTCCTACAGGAACTAATGCTATGCTAATTCAGGGCCTCTGAGCTGTTGGTCAGTGTAGTTAACCTCCTCACACTGCCAACTCTGCCCTCTCTGCATAGTGACAACCCTTCGTATTAATAACACTAAATGTTAGTCTGCCATTGGGCAAGGCACCCTACCCTTTTTGTCAAGTATGCAGGACCACATGTGGTGGACAGCTGGACACACACACACACACACACACACACACACACACACACACACACACACACACACACACACACACACTTAAATTTAAGAAGGTGTGTGTGTGTGTGTGTGTGTGTGTGTGTGTGTGTGTGTGTGTGTGTGTGAAACTTGTAAAGAGCTGGTGTTGAACTGAACCTTTCTCTAAATGTCATCCGGGCTGGGTTGTCGCCATGATAAGCATGAGAGATAAATAATGGCATTACATCGCCATGGCAACAAAGTCATATCTTCCACAACACAAGAAGAGAGAAGAGGAGGTAAGGAGAAGAGACATGAGGGGGCTAGGAAAGGATAAAAAGGTGGAGAAAATAAATTATGGCAAAGAGAAGGACACTAGGAGAAGAAGAGAAGGAGGAAGTAAGAGAATGGAAATGGCAGAAAAGAGATGAGAGGACACGAGGAAAAGGAAACAATGGTATAGGAAAGGAGAGGAGAGGAAAAGAAATGAGAAAGAATGAAGGGATGAGACAAGAGGAGATAAGAGGAAATAGAAGGCCGAAAGACTGAAAGGAGAGGAGAGGAAAGAAGACCAAAGGAAAGATGGGACAGCACAAGGCCTGAAAGGAGAGAGAAAAATTTAAAAGAGGATAGGAGAAAGACAGGGCATGAAAGGAGAGGGGACACGAGTCAAGGAAAGGAAAGGAGGGGACAAGGCAGGAAAGTAAATAAAACATGAGATTAGACAAGAAAAGAAGAGAAAAGGTTTGGCAGCAAAGGAGATGGTAATTGGGGAAGGAAAGAAGGGAAAAGGGTAGGACAGGAAAGTAGACAAGAGGCTTGTAAAGGAAAGGAAATGAGAAGAGAGGAAAGGAAAGGAAGAAACAGGCAGGTCATGAAAGTAGACAAGAGTTATGGAAAGGAAAGAAAAGAGCAGGGCAAAAAGGACAGGAGAGTAGAGGTTAGAAAAGAGGGGAGGACAGACAGAGGAGCAATTAGAGGGGACAAGGAAATAGAAAAAGAAGGGAATGAACAGGACAGGACAGGTCAGAAAAGAAGAGAAGAGACATGGGGACAGAAAAGGAAGCAAGAGTGTGAATAAAAAGAGGGAAACAAGGGACAAGAGGACAATTAAGACAAGAAAAAGTGAGGAGATAAGGCAAGACAAGAAAGCGATGAGGATGAAAGTAAAAGAGAGGAGAAGTGAAAACAAGTAGGCAAGATAGGAAGAAAAAAGTGAAGGAGAAGAGGAGATGAGAGAAAATCGTCACAATGATTGAAAGAGGCTCTAGAGGAAAAAAGATTAGGAAAGAAGGGAGGAGGGAGACATGAAAAACTCACATGTCTGTGGTCGGTCCATTTCAACAAAGTTTCTTCACTTGTGGTCAGCGCCATAGCTCACACAGCAGACACCATTCCTGCATGTGGCCGCCAACTATGTCAACGCTGCATAGCTGGTAATTGTTATAACATTTAGCTTTGAACATTGTAAAGTATGCAACCTTCCCTGTTCCCTGCCGTTGATTAATGACCTCATATTCTGTTAATTAGACCCTCAGCCTGCAGGCAGAAAGATTTAATTTCCCCTTCATCATCATTGGAGAGAGAGCAAAAAAAAAAAAACACAACTGATTAAAGAGGAGAAGAGGGGAGAGGAGAGCTCAGATTCTTACTTCAGTAAAATGCCAATATAGCAGTATGGAATTTCCAAAGGACCCCAAGGTCCTGCATTCAGACTCTGTGTCCAACATCCATCATAAATCTAAATTCTTGTTTCACCCTGTAACCCAGATCGACACTCTTTGCTTATCTTGTCCTTTATGCTTAAGTTGATGCTTTACCCGAAATACTTCAGTCGTGTCCTTTGATTAAAAAAAAAATTAACTCTGCTTATTTTTGACTCACCAGAATGTGGAGCCTGTTAGGGCCATTGCATTGACCATAGGGTGGTCCTGCCCAAACAAGGAGCTCTGACTGCTTTTTTACAAGAGGCGGGTTTTTAGTACTTGATAATACATCGTGGATAGGTGGTTATGCGAATCAGACTCCCAGCAGGGTGGGCAGGATGTCTACGTGGGGATTTGTTTCACCTAATCAGGACTCTATTTCAGTGATGTTCTGAGCGCTCAATATCGAATATTTACGACAGCTGGACAATGAAGTAATTGAAAAATATAAAACATTTATACATATTTCTTCAGGGATGGTTTTGATCTTCAGGATGCAAAGATAAACATTTGAAGATGGAAGAAGATGCGGTCACTACATGGTCATCTAAAAACATATCAGCTTGGTCGACTAAGGCCTTTAATTGAAACACACTCTGGACTCATAAGATTATTTGAACAATCGGTCAATATATTTCACGTTCATTTGAAACTTGAAGAATATTCTCATGTCTGAGGAGCAGGAGAAACTTTGCAGGGCCCTTTTCTTTTGATTATGATGAACAGATTAGTTTTCATTTGTTCGGGAAGACATTTTTCGTATGAACGGGGTACACTCAGCTGAAGCTGTTTAAAATATTAAAGTGACAACACCTCTACAGTCCTTCTTCCAGCTCTGCTTTGGTGGATATTAGGAGTGGATGACAAACACAAGTTTAAGGCAGTGAAGTCTCACCTTGTGGCAGGTCTGGTGAGACATACGGCACTTCCTGTGTGTTGATGTGTGTCCAGTCAAAGTCGTCGTAGGGATCTTGCTGGTAGTCACACTGATTGAAGCCCTCGTCAAATGTACAACTTCCTGCAAAGAGAAAGACAAAAAGATTAAATCAACCTCATTAAATCAGTGATCATTTACCAAACAAACAAAATGAATTTATTTTACATACAACACAGACTCCTCTCTGGTCTTACTCAAGACAATTTCAGATTCTTCCCCGTTTGATGTTTTTCTGTGCGTGACCGTGTCTCAGCTCATTAACAAACCACCAGGAGCCCAAGCACCGACAGCCATCACTCAGGGCCAGTCAGGATCACCCCTGACTCAAACACCACAGCCTTCAGCTGATCATCTGAGCCCATCACCACGGCCTGGGGACCACCATGTGTGAGCTGGCCGCCTGTGGCACAAAGTCGCTCTAATACAGAGAGACGCCACTTGTCCCCGGTGGCTGTCAGAGATAATCAACTACTGATGATATGTGGCTTGTACAGGCAATATCGCTGATAGAAATAACATGCTGGCTACTGCTGGCTATCTGATTCATTGACCTGCAAGTGCCGCACAGCTTGTGTTAATAAAATGGCCAGAAGAGGTATGGCTAAGAAAAGCCACATGGCCATCTGATTCAAGTCGCTGACTGTTAGTGGTCTCAGAGTTGTGTCTACTTTGTCCTTCTTGACTTTGGCTGAGGTGGGTGGCATGCATAAAAAGCCTTAAAATGCAGTTATATACTCTGTGCTTAAATTGTACATAAAGAGCATAAACACTTTAGCAGCAAATAATTAATGCTTTAAGTGTTGCTGAATGTCAATTACTTTGACGATTAATCAATTAATCATTTCGCCCATAAAATTTGTACTTGACTACAGTCCAAGCTCTAACTACACTTCATTAACTTAAGACAATGACAAAAAAGTAATAAGTTCTTGCTGTTAAGAGACTTAAATGAACGAAAGTTTGACATTTTTAAAAAATCAACTTAACAATAAATCGATTAATCATTTAGTTAATTAATCATGTCATTCATTGCATGTCAAAAAGTCATATATGACAGAGGAAAGCAGCTGAGAGGCCAGAGAGTTTGCAGTTTTCCATTAAAGAGATAATAAGATGCTCTCTTATTGATTAATTGATGAAGCTCTGATGCTCACAAAAAGATTTGAGACAAAAAGCTATAATGCCCCAAACACAAAATGACATGTGAGTGTATATCAATGAGGTATGACTAAAACCCCTAACCCTGCCCCTAAAATTGATGCTGAGATTAAAATTGCAAAGTAAAAGACATATTCTTGTTTTTGTTTACAAGTGTTCTGCTTTTACAAACTTTCTACAAGAGACTTTGATTTGACTTAGTGAGAAAAAAAAACTGCATGAAATAGAAATGAAAAGAACTGTGGCTGAAGATCAGAGTCAGGCTAAAAAGCAAAAACTGCTAAATTTCCAAGTATTTTTGACCTTTCTTGGCACCCTTCGTTTTCTGGAGAATGAAGGTCAAATTCTAACTCCAACAATCCCATAAAAATATTTCTTTCTACCATGTCCACAACCATTAAAAAAAACACTAAAAAAGAAAGGTTTAGAAGACCAAGCCACCATGAAGCACTATCAGCAACCAGCACTTGCAGCAGCATAAATCTCCCAGCATTCAGTGAGTGCTTCAGCTTTGCTACCTGTGTCCTCGAGCGAGCTGCAGCGACTGTGATGGAGAGCAGAACGACAGGCCCTCAGATACCCTGCTGATCTGAGCCCCCTGCTACAGAGGGATACCAAGAGGTGACAGCCAGCGCCGGAGGAGAAACAAGTTAACATCAAACTAAGCAACTGTCTTCAGCTGCCGGCTGTACGGCTACATGTGACTCACAAGCCTCTCGGGGTGGTTGTTTAAACCAGCCTCCCCTCTTTGTGCGTTTTAGCTCACTCCCCATTCAGTTCAATTAAGTGTTTGTCACAGCGAGTTACCCCCCAGTCATAACGGGGAAAAAGGCCGGGACATGTAGAGGGCATGATGTAAAGCCAAACAACATACATGCTCCTGCTTCGAACTCTTCAGTTATTAAGTCACTTTGATTGAGCTGAATCTTATTCAACATGGCCCCAGAATGCTGCTGTTTGTTTGTGTTTGTGAAACTCCATGACTACTTGTTTCCTGCAGAGTGTGTGTCACTTTACATCTTGTTGTCAGGTGGCTCTCTCTGCATGAGTTAAAGGAGCAAAGTGTGTAAAGTGTGGTGTTGTTGCCCTTTATTGTGTGCATTTTGGGAAATGGTTTAAGATGGAATCAGGAAAAGACTTTTATTTTGAAGGTGACAGGTTGACCTTTTTAAGTAGCAAGTCTTTTATGTTTTTAAAGTTTTGTTGGCATGTTGATAATATGGCTGCATCTGATAATGGCCACCACCTACTTGTGATGGGAATCATGGTCCTTTTTGTGAGCCAGATCATTCAGTTCAGCTCACCGAGACTCCCAAATGGCTCTATTTTTACCACTTACACATTTTCTAATTAAGCCAAATTTAGCGATGTTTAGCCTATGATATACATATGTGTACACATACCTCTTAGATAATTACCTCCGCCAAGGAGGTTATGTTTTCGATGTTATGTTTGTTGGTTTGTCTGTTAGCAACTTTACGGAGAAAGTTACAGACGGATTGACCTGAAATTTTCACCAGAGGTGCGTCTCAGCCCCAGGAGGATCCCATTAAATTTTGGTGGTGATCCGGATCGCCTTCTGGATCCAGGAATTTTTTGAAGGATTCTTTATCATTGTGAGATAGGGCAAATTTTGGAATTTTTGCATTTAACTCTATAAAAATGGCCAGAGTCTTTAGTAAAAAAATACACAAAAGGATCTCAATGAGTTTTATGAGATGTCAAAGGTTGATCCTGATCCAGACAAAATTCCGGATACTGATCCAGCGATCCAGATCCAGAACACACAAAAATAAGGGAGCCTTTGGAATTTTCAATGCTGAAAGATAACCAATGGGCGGCACAGTAGTGTAGATGGGCGGCAAAGTGGTGTAGTGGTTACCACTGTCGCCTCACAGCCAGAAGGTCCTGGGTTCGAAGTCAGGTCAGGGCATTTCTTGTTTTAGGAACATTATGAACAGTGAACATACCAGTTTAAACACAAATAAACGTAAATAAAAGACACGAAACAATAAAAGTTTTGGTGTGAATCACAATATAAGGGGGGGCATGAGCTGCTTGGCGGAGGTCTGCGCTCTCTGAGTGCTTTTCTAGTTCAATATATCCTCAGTACTTAAGTATTCAAAGTAAAAATTACATTTTCCAATATCAGTAAATTGCTGTAGCCAATTGTTTTTATTGCATTTATAGACCCTTGTAACTCTCTGAAAAGGCTCCCATCGTTCACTTTAAAGAGCCAGGTCTTTGAATCAATTCGTTCGCAACCGACACGTCACTACTACTACTTTTTGTTGAAAAATGCAGCCAGAAAACCTATGAAATTTCTTTGTATTTAGCTGTTTGCTGCTATCCCAACCTCATTAGCTTTACTCCCTCCTTCTGTACCCTAAAGACAACACAGCACAGAGTCGGACCCTCTACACTTGCATGTTTATGGAAATTTACTGCACCTGCAACCAGTAAACTGGTGAATGTAAGGAAACAGTCGACAATCTATAGAGGAGTAGAATACTCTACTTTGGATATCTTGCACGTTAAAGGGAAAGAGACATGTTGAGGATGTTATAGGTTGTTTTTCTTGAGAAGAGTTCCCTTTATTCGTGAAAAGCAAGGACATACAGTCGTAGGTGTATTTTTGTGGAGAGTAACCTTGAGCATGTTTTGGAGCTAGATTGGTAGATACATAAAACCCTTTGTCAATGACCAGATAGTGTGTTTTTCTCCTTTCTCAGAATAGACACAGACCTTCACACTATTCAGAAGGAGAGAATGTGAATGTAAAAACACTGCACACACAAGGCAGTTCAGGAAAATTAAAGCTCCTGTGAGGAGCTTGTTATCAAACAGACTAAAACTTATACTTATGCCTCTTTATGACCTACAGAATTCAACAACACCATCAGCATAAAGATCATTATGTGCAGTTAATCATAATGACTTAAACTGCTGCAGCAGGAAGTGGCTCGATGAAGTCTTTTTTTTCCTCCTTTATTTGTGGTAAAGAGATACAGTTAACCATTACAGGATACAAGGACATTTATCAGTTGGAAAACATTTTGTCCAGAGGGGAAGCACAATAAACAAACTGAAGGGTCCTTGCAGCAGCTTTAATGAAGAAAAACCCTGACCTCCCATTATCAAATTTAAGAATGAGAACTCAACAGTGTTTACATGTAGTTTTGTTATATTACATCTGGATTAAAATTGGTATTTTTTTCCAGAATCCTCTGAGTAACAAGCAAAAATCTACTGCTCCGATTGTTGTTATTGTTTTTTGTTTGGTTTTTGTTGTTGTTTTTTATACTTAAAGTGTTCTCAGTGGTCTTTAAGTTGTGATTATGAAGTTTTTAGCCAAAATCACGTAACCTGTGTCATTTTCTAAGGCTTTTCTTCTGCAGAGCTCCAGTAGCTCATTAGCAATTCGCCTCTGAGTCATGGGCGGAGACAGCGATGCTCTGCATGCTCCTTTTCATGCTAGCTTGGTGTAACTTGGTGTCCGAGAGCTATTCTGCTCTCAAAGACACTGATGTCTTTGGAGACATGATGAAAGCTAATATCATAATTAGCTTTCTTACAAGCATTGCAATCCAAAGCTGCACACACTTGTTCCGCGATCGTCGTCTCTACTTTTCAGAGTCTGGCCGACATAACGGGGCTCTGAGGGCGGAGCTTGGATTTGTTACATAGGAAATCTCACTGAATCTGAGCCTGCTGTTTGGGTCTGCCAGAGATTCACAGCGATTTGAATGCAGAAATACTCAGAAATGCAATTTCGCACTTATTTTTCTCATATGTCCTGTAGCATTAGAAAAATGCCATATGAATATGTAGACAACAAGAAAAACATTGTTGTTTTTTATTTTAATCAGAGTGGGTCTTTAAATCTTAAAGTACCTGTCAGAACAGTGTGAGTGAGAAGGTTGAGACAGCTGCAGGGTTAGATGGGGATAAGTATTTTTTTTTTCCACTTAAAAAAGATGAAAGCTGACCACAAACTCTACAGCACAGAAACTCAGAAGTTTGGTGCATGTAGCCAAATAGCCTTGAGATACGCTGCCCACACTGATTGCTTTACAATTGTCTTGAGCTGAGGAGTCTTTTCATTAAAACCAGCACTCCACAAGGTTTATTTCCTTGATAGTAAATCCATGACTTTGGTATAATGAGAGAGAAAGGACGACAAAAGAAGTGCTGAGGGCCAGATCTGCACTGCCAGGTATCTTGTATGTTTTGCAAATAGGAGCAGACGGTTTCAGTACATGCTAGATGATGCACAAAGCCATGTTGAATAAAAGTGCTTTGTAAACGAATAGTAGAAAAGGATCAGTTTTGTAGGCTGAAGAGTAACTTTTTATTGCCACAAATAATGAAGCAATTGATAGTGATGAACTTTTGTGCTGCATTAAAGGCAACAGCTCGAATTACCACCTAAATACCCATTATAGGTGGGTTTCAGAGATGACCACACATAGAGATACAAATGGAGCCCAAAGGCTGGTTGGTACAGTTGAGCTCAAGTTGAAGTTTTCAGACTGAGCTGAAACTCTCAGAGCTCCTTTGATTTGATCCATGCTGGTGGATAGACGGTGTGAGACTGCTGAACAGTGTTTGTGTTTCTAAATTGTTATTTATGTTAAAAGCTTCTGCACTTTAATGAATGACACCTTGCATTTGCAAAAAATGTGTATTATAACTTATTGTGTATTGTCACCTTCCAATTTTTTTTTTTTTTCATGATGTGTGCTGCTAACCTCTTGGCCAGGTAACCATTGTGAAAGAGTTCTTGGTCTCTATGGGTTTTATTCATTGACTGTATATACTATGGACAACTTACCTCCGCCTTCCTTCATTATACAAATTTAAAGCCAAATTGCTCTCGATATTTCTGTGATTTTCTCCACTTTCTGGAACCACCACTTGCACAGTAGCGTTGTACGCATTCGGCGGGAGAGTCGCTGTGATGAGTTCGGCTCAAACAGCGTATCCCCCAGGTGAGCTTAGCAATCTTCGTACGCCCATAGGCTGTATCAAGTGTCAATCATAGAAAACATGAACCCCCTAATAACTTTTAAAAATGGAGCTGCACAGAAAAAAAGAGGACTTGAGCACAAACCAGTCTTACAGTAACTACATGTCAACATCGCAACTCGGCTCAACTCCGGTAGCGCCAGTGACTCACTCCATGTGCAGGGGTGGGTTTCCTCCTCTCTGATTTTGATTGACAGCTGGCAGGGTAGTCTGATTGACAACTGAGAACTGAATCTGATTGGCAACTGAGTAAAGAACGAAGGTGATTGGTGGATCGCTGCACAACTGAGTTCATTCACCTCTGACATCGCAGGCTCTGCGATGTGATTATTGCAAACACGTACATCGCGATGACGATGTTCAAACGATATATCGTGCAGGCCTATTTCTTAGTGTATTATGAGAGTTCAAAAAGAGTGCGGTTCACGATGAAGATGCTCTTCAATAAAAGGATAACGTTTAAAGTACTAACCTCATTGACTGGAGCTATGTGCTCAGCGCATAAACACAGAGTTTCAAGAAAGCCAAAGTAATGCTGTTTTACTGTAAGTGAAAAACCGTTTGGGCCTTTTTTTATGTCAGAGCATAAACACTTAGCCTTGGTTTACCTGCTACAGCACTTTTTTGGCCTTGTTTAACCTGGGTGAAGCAACAAAATACATACAGATGCTCCATTTAGTTTCAAGGGGTTGTGTGGAATTTCTGCCTCTGAAAGCACTATGTAGTGTGAAGAAAAAATTGGATTTAAACCCACCGTTTTCTAAAATATGTGTGCTGTGGGCTGTGTACACACGCCGTTTCATTCAGCTGTGATAGAGTGCTGCTGTACAAGAGGTATTTTGCCTTGGCTTTTCAGCGGAGAAAAAAAATCCACATCCCTGTTTTAAATTCTGCGTTACTGACTGTTTTAAAAAAGAACATTTGTCAATCACACAGTGTTTCTCTCTTCTTGTCTGCACACCTCTGATAGACACCCTTGCTGCTTTCAGCTGCGAACATACTCAACAAAGTAGCTGTGTGTTCGTGTGTGTGTATGTCTATCTCTGCTGAAAGGGGGGTCTGCAGAAACCAAATATGCGTGAAACTGTCCACACACACACACACATTCACAACCTTCACACCAACTCGCCCACGTTCTCAGTTAACACTTCTCCCTTTCCTCAATGTCCTGCCAACTTTTGCCAACACACACACACACACACACACACACACACACACACACACACACACACACACACAGAGTCAGTGGTTGTTGCCAATAATGACAAGAGCAGACCTTGAGGTATTATTTTACCTCTGCTGTAAAAAAGCCATGTCTTGCTGTACGCAGTTCACATCTATCTATCTATCTATCTATCTATCTATCTATCTATCTATCTATCTATCTATCTATCTATCTATCTATCTATCTATCCATCCATCCATCCATCCATCCATCCATCCATCCATCCATCCATCCATCCATCCATCCATCTGTTTTGTTCAACTGTACTTATGTCCTTTTTCACTCATGTAATAATTTGCCTAAATGCTGATCGTCTGCTTGCCTACCTATATGCATAATTATTTACTTGCTTAGTTCCTTTCCCACTTACTTGCTAATTTACTGGCTTTCTTAACTCCTTTCCTACCTCCCCACTGACTTGCTCCTTTTCTTGTCTTTATTTGTCATTACAGCGAGAAAGAGACTGGAAAATTTTAGGATAGAGGAAAGAAGATCACAAACAGAAAAAGGTCATGGCAAGGACTTGAACCATGAGTATGTGATCAGCACCCCAGTCTCTGTATGTGGGGTGTGCACCTAACTGGCAGCCCTCAACTGGGATAATGGAAATGTAAAATTTTTGTACTTCCTCATTGGCTTCGACTTTTTCACTCCTGCTTGGTTAAGTTATATACATTTAGGACAGTTTGCACAGTTTTCACAAATGCACTTAGTAGTTGGGCCTTAACTAAGCATTTTAAGGGCCTATCACAGATATCACTACAGCACAATCCAGAAAAGGTCTTTGTTTCCAGCCTAACAGGGACATCATCAGTAATGTTGTTGATCTGTTCTTTCTGGTGTTTTATTGGTCTTGGCATCTTTGGCCACAAACACCAGCCTGCTGTGACTTGATATATTAATAGCATGTCTAAATGGTGAAACTGCACCAGTTCAATCAAAACAATGAGTGCTCCAGTGCCTTGCTGGGCTGCCCCTGCATTTCACTGTTATGTTTTGCTTATTCATCATAAATATATCACTGTAACAGCTTCTGCATTACATGCAGTGTGTTTGTAAATGTGTTGATTGAATCACATTGTGCAACAAATCCCTAAAACAAGTTGCTAACTATAAACACAAGCGTGTGTCCAGATGGGTCATTATTGCCTCCCTCCCCTCCATTCACAAGGACACAGGGAGCAGGAGAGAAACGGCCTGCATGCTAATCAGTTCCTAATCAGCTTCTGTGATTGGCTGCCTTGCTAATGAAATAATGGCGACTCATTTACATAATAAAATAATTAGAAGGACTTGATAAAGGCTCAAGGGCAGAAAGAGGAGCGTGCACATGCACACGCACACGCACAGTGATACAGGACAGGCGCAGTCTTTTCGGAAAGATTGTTGCGTGGCATCAGACACAACATCTGCCACCGTCACTCAGCATCATTTAGTGGTGATTTGCACTGACCTCCACCTTCAGGAGGCGACTCAAACAAAAAGAGCTTCAGCTGAAAGTGTCCAGAAACATGGGTGCAGACAACCCCCAGGGTGTCGACAGCATCAACTAGAGAGGACCATGCTCAGATTTCACTTATTAGCTCAGAATGAGATTATTAGTTGGCAACACAGCAAAAATGTGTAACAAAGGCTGCTGTGATTAGCTTTGCCGTTCTCCAATTTGATCTAAGCGATCTGCAGAACAGGCAGTATTACATCAGATCTAACAGCTCTGATAGGAGTCCCTGGGACCTATTTAAATCAAATGAAGGTGTGGGCCGCCAGACAGTAACTAAAAATCTATTATAACAAAAAAAAAAAAAAAAACTCCATTATAGCCAGAGATGTCTGATTATTGAATCAAAAAATTCTTGGTCAATACATGTGCCCCTGTGTAAAGCATTCCTCCTGCAGAGTGAAATTTGAAAGAAAGCAGCTTCAGAGATTCACAGCTGTGCAGTGTGACCTCAGGGTTGTTCATGCACAAGAATAACCAACTTCACAATGTCTCAGGGACTTCAGTACAAGAAGACGTTAAGGTATTTACTTCTGTATAAGTTAGAGGATGGATCGGTTTGACTTTTACCTGCAGTGTTTGCATTCAGAACTAGGAGATCTGAGTGGTGCACCACCATCATCATAACAGCCTTTGTTTCTTTTATAGTGCCGACTTAATGCATCAGAAACAGCTGAAGCAACCAGTTTTGTGTGTTGTGAAATTAAACAGACCCTATCTGGGTTAAGTTAGAATAGAGGACTCAAGGGATTGATTCTGATTTAAGTCAGACATCAAGTCTTTGTGCCACAGCAACAAAAACTTTGGAGCCAAGTATTAAAACATTTCGGCGCACAAAGTCAAAAAGCAAATTGATTAAATCAGAGTTCAAAGTGAAGCTGCCAGGCATTTCCCACTCCGTGAAATCAGAAAACACTCATTATCAAGCAGTGGCTGCACTAAGGCAAGCCAAAAGCATAATGCTTCAAAATTAAGAAAAAAAATCAAATAACCGTTCAAGGGCTGCAGGAAGGGTTAAATCGACCTGACTGAGCTGGCAGTTGAAGACAAAAATGTGCTGAGGAGGTGTTGTCGTGATAACAGGGACAGATCAGTCAACTGCTCTGTAAAGTGAGGAATGTAAACCGGGGTCCTTCTTTAGTGCTGTCAAACATTTTCATTCAAACATAGCTTTACTTGAATTTATCGGTATGTTTACAGTGTGCTTTGAAATGCTGAGTGAATAAATAATCTAAGGAATGAATACTTTATGAAAGATTTAAGGTCACACAGCTCTGCATGCAAGATATGCCGCAGCATCACACCAGATATGAAAGATATGCAGGTTCATCAGCTGGAGATCATGTCAGCATAACTTTGATGAGAGTGCATGTTCAAGGACCTCTCTTTTTATTCCACAGGACATTTTACTTCCTGTCAATATAAAATGGAAATCAACTTAAAGCTGGTTCTATTTAAAAGTCTGAAACTTTCTCTGGTACTTGGTTCATTACTCATCAAGTCAAAGTTGTCTTGGTTTTAAATCCCCCATTCCAACTTACCTAACTAAAGTGAGCTTGGATTGCACTCACTGTAGGGCTGCACGATTGATCGATTTTAAATAGTAATCGGATTATTTAACTATGACCATGTTAAAAGAATTAAAAATGTCCAATCAATTTTCTCTCCATCATGCCTCGTGCGTCCAGGCCACCATAGGCTCCCCTTCTTGCAAGAAATGTGAACATTTTTTGTCGTATCAGTATTTCATCCACACGGAAATGGCGTTTCAGGTGACTGTAAAAGGTACTTTTTTAAATTGGGTACGAGAGTGCATAAATCCGTAAATGACTACCATTTCATCTCCCTGTGGATGTCTATCTGCATCTCTTTTGAAACAATAATGTGACACACAGTGTAGCTCTTTTATGGCGCCTGCGCATGTCCGACCAAAACAACCTCAATATGCATGCTCTGTACTCTTCTTCTGCCTTTTGTGCATTTTCTGTGCAGCTTTACAGCGCCACTTACTGGCTTGGCATATGCACTACATCGTTTTCAGTGGTTAGCAAATTCTAGATCTAGTTTTATCGTTAAGTCTTTTCAGTGTTTAGACTGACGACTGCACTGTATGTGTAATCTGACTGCTAGACACAGGGGCTGCTGCTCTGTCATAATGGGCAGGTACACTTTTCAGAATAAGCAAAACTCAGAGTAATCTCTTTTAATCTCAGTAGATTCATTTGCTGTGGAGACATCCTGGTTTTGTTTTGCCCAGCTTTGAAATCAATGATAAGACACGTCCACATATGAGCAAAGACCATGCTGATACAAGAACCCGTTTACATCTGAGGATTGTTAGCTCACTGTAAGGCCTTTTTTACTGTCATCTTGCACAATCCTGATCATCCTGTTTGTTTTAATCAGATTTCCATCACATTACTAAAGGTCTGTTAAGAACATCCTCACGTCTTGACCCTGATCTCAAGCTGAGACCAAACAGAATAAATCTCCCCAGGAATGTGAAGGACTCAAGAGCATAACCGCTTTTTCACCCAAACAAAACACATCCTTCTTGAACGTACAGTTTTTCTGTACTGACTGTCGAGTATTTATCAGCAGAGCTCCGTTTCAGTCTGCGGGCAAAGATACTATCGCCTGAGAGCAGATAAGACAGGATGAGTGAGTGAAAGAGGGTGAAGAGGAAGGAGGAGTTCAAATTAACGACGGCAAAAACAAGAAGAAGGCGAAAAGAAACAGAAGTAAGGAGGAAAAGGATAAGCTTTTTGATTAACTCAACAATACTATTAACGCGGAAAAATGCTAAATTTTTATTTTTCAGTTAACTTCTTAACTTAATCATTTTCTCAACTTTGAAGAGAATTGGTCGCTGTTTGGTCTGGTGGCGTTGCAGCCGTAAGAGAAAAAAGGCGGAAAAGAGAAGAAGGGAAGCTCCTCTTTGAAAATGGAAAAACTTTCAAGGACAATAATTACCTTTGAGTCATTAAAATCCAATTCCAACCACCAGTAATACTGTTTCCATCCAAATCGGCGCAATTTTGTCTGAGTCCAGTTAATAATTGACCCGGATTTCTAATCCTATGTGGATTTGTGGGACATTACAACATAGTGAATCATTTCAACGGTTTAGTTTGGAGCTCAAATGTTCGAAAAAGTCGGAAAAGGGAGAAGAGGAGATGAGGGAGGAGAGGAATTAATGCAAAAATAATGAAAAAGCCAAACTTCTGTTCACTCAATTGATGTAATATACTGTATCATCAACTCCTCTATAACACCCTCTTCACATTGCTGTGCATTGTTTTGTATTATTATTCTCTGAACTCCCGTTGCTGTATTTGTTGTTTTTCATCCATGTGTATGTTTGTGTTTGTGTGTGTGTGTGCATCACCGACGCCTCAAGGACACTAATAAAGTTGTACCTTATCATTCACTCTCTCTGTGTCACCCTCACTTTTTGTTCCCTCTCTCTACCTCTTGTTCTCTCTTTCCCGCTCTGAGAATAGGTGAAATTAGCCTGAAATGATACAAGGTGACATCAGAGCGGCACACACACACACACACACACACACACACACACACACACACACACACACACACACACACACACACAAATGCTCACTCGTCACGCCTCAGTGGCCCTTGCAGCGCAGCGCGACGCCATCAAAGCCAGGACCCATATACACACACCTCGCCTGTTAAACATACACACTGGCACGCGCAATCACACTCCCAAGTACACACAACACACACACACACTTACACTGTCTGTGCGCACACACACACTCAGAGCACTAGTTTAATTGGAAGTGCTGAAGGCTGAAGAATTTCTCCTTCATCTCACAATGCTGTAATTGAATCTGAGACGTGTGCATGTGCAAGCGCACGCCTGTGTGTGTGCGGTGTGTGTGCGTGTGTTCAGCTGATTCAGGAGTTTCCATTGACAGTAAGTGTAGAACAGAAATGTGTGTTTTTCCTTCTGTGAGGAGCCTCTCTGTCCTTCCATCCCCCTGACTATCTGCTGCTCCTCTCTCGGGGTTAATGCCGCTTTTCAATTCAAATCCAGACTTAAGCACTTTCTCAAGCGCTGCACTATTTCCAACAAAACCTTTATTTGCTCTTACAGGCTCTTCGGTGAAAGAAAGCAACGACCTCTTTGACTGCATGTCGGCATTTCATTGACAAACATTTATGAGTAGAGGTAACAATCTCACAAAAAAAAAAAACCCTCACAGTCAGGATTCTTGCAGAAACACTCATATTTTTGGTGTTTTCTTGTAAAAATTATGAAGGGAATGGACCTCAGCTAAAGAACCAGGCTAGCTTTTGTCCTGACAGCATTGAACTAAGTTGAAAGTCGTACCTGAGAACATATCTGTGCTTGGACAACCGCAAACAAAAAGCCCCATCAGCAGACAATGAGGCGTGAACAATGTACTAATGACCCGCCATCACAGATCCCTGTCACACCATACAGAAGCGACAGGGAGTGGGATGTGAGGGGCCGTCTTTTGATGCTACAGTGGCTCTTTTCTGAGCAAACTGTTTGGTTCCACATGGCAACCTTATCATTAAGAGGTGCAATCTGAGAGGGGGGGAAATATTCTCCTTGGCTCGTTTCAAACGGGTTGCATCAACTATAGAAGAGAATAAGGTTGTAGTGCTGCTTTTCTGGAGCTGTAGAGTAGAAGGTTTGTAAAAACCAACGGTGGGAACAAACATGTAAAATCATAAAAGCAGAAAAAGTAAGTGTAAGGAAACTGCTTTTTTGTAAACCTCCATATCTGTTTTTTAAGCTAACTTTTGGATTTGATGTATTTAAATTAGCTGCTACGAGTCCCTTATTTTAAAATGTCACTGGAACATTTCTCACAAACTTCACGTCCAAAAGACAGTGTGCTGACATTTACGTTTACATTTTGTCCATAAAAACAAATCCGCTTCCAACAGGTGACTTTTTCTGCCCATTAAAACCCCTTCCTCTGAAACTGCAGTTTGGTGAACTAGCCTGTCAGCAATTAGGGGATGCAAAATAGGACAAAGCTAGGATGGAATTCAATCTACAGTAACATCAGCAACTATCAGCCATGTACGATCATGGCAAAAAATTACAATAATCAAGATTACTTTTACTGACATTTAAATCATGAATAATAAAGACAATATTCAATTCAAATCTTGACTGTTTATTGAACCACCAACATTTAACTTTAGATATAACTTAAAAGAGCAGCCAGTGGTGGCGCTGGCTGACATGCTTGTACTTTTTGGGGGGTTGATCAGCTATGTGATTGCCGATGATAACTTGCTAATGCTGATACGCGACACGCCCGTGGAGTGCGGTGCAGTGCAGTGCCCATGTCTGCGCGCATACACTGATAGATACGAGTCTGAGTTAGAACCACTTAAAAAAAAATAAAAAACACTTATTTAGCCATGGTGGTGTGCTATGATCAATTGGACATAGGGGAAACATTGAAGTTCGTTGTGTTGCCTTGGGTAGCAGACACAACAGCGCGACGAACTTTTCAAACAATTTCCTTTTGCTTGTCATCTGCCAACTTGAAGCCAAAATGTTTCTGAAGTTTTCATATGGTACTTCTCAACCAAAAATGGCCTTCCTGCCGTGTTTTTAATTGCTTGCTTCTCATATACATGTCACACGCTTGCTGCAGCTACACATAACAGGGGTGCATTTAAGGTGTTTTTCCAGCACAGGAGCTTACATACACGTCGCACCGTCCGACGCATTAATTGTCTTTCTTTGATTATAATGTTTTTATGATCGTAAGAGGCCAAAATGGAAATTATAATTAAATTCGATTAATCGTCCATCACTAGTGTGTTGTTTGCAGGTAAGCTGATCTCTGTCAACAGGGCAAATACAAGCCAATACTGATATTCAACCAATACATCGATGAAGACTAGCAGTTTGATTATCTCTGAGTCCCAGGTAGAATCTTCAAACTGGCTATAACCGAGGAGGAAGCAGCTTTTAATGATGTACCGCAGAGAAAACCTGCTCATTATCATGGTTTTTTCTAACAAGCAAAAACAGAAATCTTTCTGTTCACTTTCCGTTCATCAGCTAATCTATCAACACTCAAGCCAACTTCATTTACTAAAGTTAAAGGAGGAAGCTGAAAATTCCTCATGACAGTGAAGTATTTAAAGAGTCTTGGTGACCTGATGACAGCCAACATGACACCAAACCCTGAAACCCATCACATCTCCATGGGAGGATTGCCTTTCACCATATCTGTCTTTATTCCTCTCTTTATCTGTAATCAGTACGGTCTGTGTAAGTGTGTGTGTATTTATATATATATATATATATATATATACATATATATAGGTGTGTGTGTGTATAGTGTGTGTGTGTGTGTGTGTGTATGTGTGCTGAGATAACTGTTAGCACTGCTCGCAGGGGTCCAAACCTTCCATAGACACTATCTTTATGACATTCACCTCTCTCCTGTGCTTCCTCTCTCTCCCTCTTTTCTGTCAGTCTATCTCTCTGCTGTTAATCTCTATTACTATTCAAATGCTGACATTTAAAGCAACTTCACATGCTGGCGGGCTGACAGACCAACTGTCTTAAAGATAAGGAAAAGAGTGGACGGGGGGGTGATAGAGAGAGGCGGAGAGGAGAGCTTGTCGATCACAAAGAAAAATTGGGAAATCCTCCTCACCTCCACTTTACCTCCCTCCCTCCCTCACCCCCCTCCTTCATGCGGTCTGTAAATGAGTTCACCCGCAACCCCCAGAGGGAGTCCGGTTTCACTCTTTCTCGGGAAAGCTGAACCTCTCCTCCTCTTCTCTTTTTGTGTGTTTGTTCACCCGTTTACCTCGCCCCACACCCACTCCTCTGTTGGCTGTCTCCCTGTCCACCCCTTTCTTTCTTTCTATCTCTGTCAGAACGGGTGACAATACAGTCTGGTACCAGGGGGGCCATTTTAACAATTCACTCAAAAATATAGTGGTGTGTGAGCACTGACACACTTCAGCTTTTCATCAAACTTGGCAGGTCAACCTCCCTCTCTGCAGGGCTGGACTGAAGCGGACAGAGGAGTTTTATGGTTGCAATTAAGTGTTACGATGACTCCAGACATTGTTGGCTTCTATCGTCACTGAAACTCAGAGCCGTAAACCATCCTCAGGATCAGATCCCGTGTCAGACTATGTCACTCTGGATGAGTCAGAGGGGAGTAATTATGGAGCCCTTAGACGGCACTAGGCTCCCCTCACATCTGAGAGCACAGCTGGTATTTTTCTTTTAAGTAAAATCCCCAAACAACAAGTCCCAACTGGCTGCCTCTCTCCACCCTTCATCGCACACTTGACCTCAAAAATGCTGACTGGCTGACTCACAGCAGACACTCAGTGCGTGTAAACTTTAACCAGATTATGAGTCAAAGTGGGGGAAATCTGGGGAGTGATTAATAATTTATTGCAGATCTCTTCACCGAGCGTGTAAATATCATTTGAGTGATCTTGAAGTCCAGCCCCTTCACGTTTCAAAATCAGAAAAACATGTCAAGATAGGGAGCTGAAGGCGCCTCTTTGCCATTCTGCTGTTCTCCAGCTCGGTGTTTCACTGAGCTGCTGACGTACAGAAGTGTAGGAGGAGAGTATGAAAGCCTACTTGAGGTAAATATGTAGGTCAGTGGATATGGCAGTGTGGGTTTGACTTCAAATTAATGAAATGTCACTGAACTTTGACTTCTTTGAAAAGTGGACTACCTTTTGTGTTCCCAAGTTCTGTAAGAGGCTGGATAGTTAACAAGAGGAAGGATGGAAAATAAAGACATACTGTACATACAACAGGGACAGAACTAGCAAGATATCCATGTGTTCACCAATTGTCGATTGTTTTAGTATGTGATGCTGTAGGTCAACTGGAAAAGGATCCATAAGTAACTAAAAAAAAAAGACTCAGATCTAAAGCCTGACTTTACTCTGCATGGCCTGTTTCTTCTTTTTCTATGTGATTATCTTTGAAACTAGGTTTAAGCAAACTTCTGATCACTTAAGGTGGCCTGCCGCCAACTTTGTTTACATACCATGTAACAAGTGATTTGACGTTCTGCTGACACAGCAGGTCCTGACAGATATGAAAAACTCTATGAGGACTGCAAAATTCTCACTGAAGTTTAGTCCTGATAGATTTATGTTGCTCTCTGGGATTTGAAACTGGTTTCATGTCAGGACTTGTTATTGATACCCAAGCCCAGCCACGTGTTCCTTGAGAACTTTTTGACCTTGAATATTTGGGTCTACCACTGTAGGAAATTTCCCAGGCATGAAATAAAAATGGTGGCTATTCTGAACATGTATTCTGGACAGTTATTGTAGAAGTATGTAAAGCTCTTATATTGCTTCTTGGGCCTGGCAATAAATTTAAAATTTACTGGTACAGAAATTTACTAATAACAACCAACGTCATGTTGCCCATATCAGTATATTAGGTGTCAAAAAAATAAATAAATAAAAGTTGATTGTGGATGTATGTAGGCAGGCTATGGTCTCATGACCCTTTAAGATGCTGTCCTACGTCAGAGATGTGACTTCACCCCATCCAGTCTGTAACAAAGAGGGAAAGTCAGGTGAGGAGATGGAGGACGGTTCAAAAGTTGTAGCGGCTGAAGTAGACAAAGTTAATGTGGGAGGGGCTGAGCAGTTTGTGGAGTAGTTATTGCCCATTTATTGTTATCGAGGTGAACTCCTCAATATATCCTGATATTGATTTCAGGCCATATCGCCCAGCCCTACCTGCTTCACATTACTGATCAGTAACTCAAACCACAGGGGTTAGAAGTCATAACAACTATGATAAAAGTTGTCTTCACCTTTTCTCATAGTACCACATATGGAAATGTTCAATTTAATGCAATGTATAAGAAGTAGGCACACCGCTGTTTTAACTTGAGCCTGAATTGAAATGTACAAGAGGATGTAGTCAGGAGGCTAATGGGAATCTGTTGCAGTAGGAGCATTTCCAACTGTAGCACTGTTAAGAGTATAAGCTTAAAACCAGACACTATACTGCATTTAAATATAACTGATTTGACAACTTTATTTGGTTCATAAAGCGTTGTTTTTTTAAAAATCTAATTTGACGTTGCATATCTACTATAGAAAACCCGACCCCAGAGCCCTGAACTTGCTAAACAGGTGTTGGGTGGTACCTACGTAGTCAAATTTTGATGCAGAGTGCCACAGATTAATACGTCATATTCAAAATTGAGGCATCACAGACACAGGTTTTACTTCACTGCTCCCATACTGTGAATGAGGGCGGATGGACGAGTCTCATTGAGTCATAGGAAAGGAGTCTGGACTGTAAAGGGATCAATACTGGACAGAATGAGGTCAGGATGATTGCTAGCAGTTGGTGGGCTCTATTTGGGCAGAGCAGTGAAACGCACACCTGTGTGTACCCACACGCCACCAGAGACAGAAAGCTTTTTTACTCTGCCACACTGACCCATTCATCATGTTCCTAACTGATATCTAACTGATAAATTACCAAGAGAATACAATCAAATAATACTCCAGCCGTTGTTGGGGATTTGAATGGGCCAATCACAGAGCAGACAGGAGGCAGTTTGTTTCTAAGCCAATCGGGGCACAGTTGAGGTTTTGGACTGGAAAGCAGGTCTGGTGTGGACGAGATAAGAGCAGAACAAACACACATTAAACACCAACCCCCAGAGACATAGACACACACAAACAGACGCAGAAGGTAAGTAAGGCCAGATGGGGGAGAAGGAAGGAGGGAAATGAACTGAAAACAAAAAGGAAGGAGAGGGAAGAAGAAGGAAAAGACAGTGTGAGTTAAGAGAGGAAAAATCCTGCCTGAGAGCTTAAAGCAGGTTAAATCTGAAGCAGCTTGCTTAGCAAGTCAGCACAGAGGCGGGTGACACGCTGAACTGCCCGGCTGACTCCTCCAATTGTCCAGCAAGCCGGTTCAAAGGCTGCCTGACTGATTTACTGACCATCCGACTGGCGGCTTGGATTTACTCTATCCCATGTTTGTGCAGCAGAAGCACTTCTGTTGTTCAGCCTGCCGGACAAAAAGCTGTTCTCCACACTGACACACAAAGAACAACCTGAAACAGCACTAATACAGGAGAGACCGACATTGATGCACAGGGAGAAAGAGAGAAAGAGAGAGAAAAAAGACAGAAAACAAATAAAAACACGCAGAAAAAAAAACCAACAAAACATCCAACTTCAAAGAAGGAAAAAGGCCGAAAATAACAATTGGGGAACATTTCTGGGACTTCTGAAACCAATAAAAATCAAATCCAGAAAAAAAATCCCAAAAAGAAAGAAAGTAATGTGTCAAAGAAGCTCTTTTATCTGCAGTTTTGACACAGTTCTGTCTAACAACAAAAGATACCTAACGATAGCATTTACTGTCCTGGAGGAAATTTACTTTTCTCTGCCAGCTCAGAAAAAAGAGAGCACATTACGCAGAGGAGGAAACCATAGAGACCCAAACAAAAGGAATAACATCCAAGTGGGAATAACATGTGAGCAGGCCAGACAACAAGCAAAGCACCTCGTACTGAGACTGTCTGCAGAGCTAAACATACATTACACATTCTGTTAGCCCGTCAGGATGGAAAAGGCTGTGCTGAAGGGACCATCTATGTCTGCAGTGATAACAGGCATAAATAAAGAGCGTGGCTGCATGACACAAGAGCCAAGACTGCGAGTGTACATGTAAAACAACATAAAAACACTGTTTACAGCTGTGTCTGCTCTATGGAGAGCAAGAGAGAGAGGAGGAACTTCGAAAATCAAACTGGAAAGAGTGTTGTTTTTGGAGCTTCAGACATCATTACTCAGCTGAAACAACGCTTCATCAGGGTAATTGCTAACATCTGGAATTTTCCTGCAGTGATTGAAAGAGGTCAGATGTAAACAGTTGATTATTGAAGTTCAAAACACTTCGACCCAGAAGGAAAATATAAATCATGAACTGCCCCAGATTTTGAACACATTTTTGGAGTCAGTTTTTGGTTCAAACTTCATCCTTTGTTCACTCCCTTATTTCTTGGATGTGAAAGTTTCTCACATTAACAATCCCTAACCAACAGATCCGCACACAGACTCCAGCTGAACATGGTTTTAGTCCTAAGTTCCCCTCTCTGATTGGGTTGGTTATTAATAAGACAACAGTGAAAATAAAACACCAGTCTGCTCTGGAGGGGCCTGATTGGCTGAGCTGTGGAACCACTGTATCTGTTAGCTAGGAGGCTAAAGGTCAACTTCAGCTCTGCCTCTTGCCTGGTTCACCAAAAGAAAGTTGGATTAGCATTTCCAGTACTCTTGAACTCCACTTGAGACACTATGTCCATGTTTTATAAAGTTTGGATGGATTTCACTGGCTTTTGGAGCCACCCTCAAGTGGAAACTTGGAGTGCTGCAGCTAGTTAGTTAGTTAGTCAGTTAGTTAGTTAGTTAGTTGGTTACTTTGTTTGTTTGTTTGTTTTTTGTTTTTGCACATGGGAGTTGGTTGGTAAATCTGGTCCCACTGTATACTTTTGACATGAACCACTTTGCAGAGCCAGAATATCCCTCCTGTCATTGTACAAAGTACAACAATATTGAGGTTGAAACTCTCAGATTTGATGCTGTTCAAAAAAAATAATTTAAGAACAAACAACACTTAATAATCGTAAGTCGTAAAAAGGCACAGCAAAGTTAAATATACACATTCAAAGTAAAAGAAATATTGCACTGCAGGATATTGCACCAGTTATTGAGTCATTTCTAAAAAGATAATAATAATGCTGCTATTTAGAAGCGCAAACACAAGAGGTAAAAAAAAAACTCAGGTACAAGTCCCTGACATTTTAGGTAATTTACTGTACCTACTCTCTACTTTGCAAAACTTGTCTGGCAATGGATAACTTTGGACTAAACCAAACTTTGTAATGCAATACATCTAGACTAAGCCTAACCTTGGATCCACTGCGCTTGCCTTAGTTATGCACAAACACTTTCCTTGTGTAATGAATGACAACAACCATGCTTCACAGCATCACAAAGAGAAACTGCAGGAATGTCACCACGCTAACACACTTCTACTTTCTCTTCTGTCAGGTTGTTTTTTTTTTTTTGCTTCCACACAATCAGACGCTCCAGCCTGAGGACTGACGGGACCACATACCGCAGAGTGTGCATGAAAATGAGAGTGTGTGTATGTTGTCACCTTCAGCTGTAAAATGTGGTCAAACGTCACTTACAGGCTGGAAAAGAGAAAAAAAAAGAGAGAGAGGGAGAGAGAGAGAGAGAGAGGGAGAGAGGTGCTGGACAAGGAGAGAAAGAGAGAGCAAAATAAAGTGGTACAGAAACCACACAAGCACTCTCCTCCCTCTGAGTTTGTGTGTGTGTGTGTGTGTGTGTGTGTGTGTGTGTGTGTGGTAAATGAGTTTTGGGAGTTGTCGTCTCTTTACGATAGCTGTAACTGGCCCGAGGACAGCTGTTATTACACTTTACAACAGGGAAATACTGTATGAGTGAGTGAGTGTGAGAGAGAGAGACAGACAGACAGAGTCTGTTTATGTGAGTGTGTGTGGGTATGGGTGTGTATGTGTGAGCTGAGTTTTCAGGGGAGGTAATGGAGAGACATGACGGTCATGTACTTGATACTCGTGTCCTTGAGTGAGTTTAATGATGAAGAAAATTAAAGATGTTTTAGACGAGGATCACTTGAAAACAAACCATTTAAGTAGGAAGTATTAATTCACCTTGATTTGATTACTCACTTTAGTCTACTTACACAAACCTGCACATGTGTGTATGTGTGTGTGTGTGTGTGTGTGTGCATGTGAGTGTGTGCTGGAGTGAAGAGTGGCTCACCGGAGGGAGAGGCCAGCTACCTACAGGGGAGTGGTCTTTTAATAGATAGCTGCGAGTGTGTGTGGCTGAGTGTGTGTGTGTGTGTGTCCATTGTTAAATGACAAAGCTCTGAGCAGGAAATGAGTCGAAACCGGTTTCTGACTCACATTCAGGTTACAGAGCACCGCCTCAGGCTCACACACACACACACACACACACACACACACACACACACACACACACACACACACACACACACACACACACACACACACACACACACACACACACAATTTGACACCAGACACCATTATTAAATGTGTCCCCTCTCTTTTGTTTCTTTATCTCTGTCAGAACATAATGGGGTCAATAGACAAACGTAGGAGCCACTTTGAGGCCTAATGGTCAGAAAAATGACTGCAGGGTTGTCGGTTTGAATCTGACACACAGATACAAAGACACACAAATGCACACAAGCAGTGGGAGCACCAGAAAATAGCCAGTGGCCGGTCTTTTAGCTGTTGAGTGCCGAGCACTTGTCAGTGGTGTTGAGCGAACACCATGAACTCTAGGTCAGTGAAACCCTCACAGCCTTTCTGCTTCTCCTTAAATAAAAACTCTCAGTACTCGGACCTCAGAGGAGAAATTTTATTCTTTCTTTCTTTTAGGTGCAGATTTTAAAAAAGATCTCATCCAGTCCAACCCAAGGTTTTTAACACCACATTAAATCTCTTTTACAAGAATTAAAGACAGAAGTCGAAGTTGTCGAAAAAAAAAAAAAACATGAACAAAGCAAGACGAGGTGTGGTGTTGGATCATTTCGAGTGGAAAAACGATGAAATTTGCTGCAAACACTGCAATGCCGTGTACAAATACAACATGATAACGACTCCAATGATGTATCACTTGAACCACATACATCCTACTGAGGTTAATCAAGTGCTCTCTGTCTTAACCTACCATAAACTCCTTGCTAGTAAGGAGGATCTGTAGGGTGACCAGACATCCTCGATTTAGGGGGTCAGTCCCTGTTTTGGATGACCTGTCCCCGGCTAAAGTTGTCCCCAGAAAGGTCCCTGATTTTAGCGTTTCATGAATGAGAAAAAACAACAGTTATTATGGTAGCTGGGCAGGAAGAAAGAGCATTAAAAACGATCTAATCGATGATTGATCGTTAATTTATACGTTAAGTCCATCGAGGGACTGTCTTAAAATGCCCGTTCCTAGTCTTGACTCCCGCTCATTCACTTTCCCCAACATTCAAGGAACAATGGGATCAGTGGGAACCAGTTTAAACCCACATTGTGAGTCCACTCCGGCAGATCCACAAACTAGGAAAGGCTCAGTCTTGCACAGTTAGTCCATGTACTTGTGACTTGTCTGTTCTGTGCAGACGTCACAGTTGTTTTTACTCCAGCTGACAGTAAACACCATCTCCTGTAAGCACAAAAAGAATACCGACCTTGACTGTAAGCCTGACCATTGATTCAGGGACAGCAGAGACTGAGTGAGTCTTTCTGAAAAACACTGATGTCAAATATACGCCCTCTTTAAAAATGGTAAGTTAAAAAAAGCTTCCCTGTAGAGATGTATAGATTCTGTCTGGTCTGGAGAACATTTCATGCACTGCAAAAATCCAAAAGTGTAAAAGAAAATGTCAATGCTCGATGGTTCATGCGGAGCTGCTTTTTCTATATGTGTTTCTCTGAAATCTACAGAGACATGCAGAGATTTTACTATTTTACCAAATGGATATCGGCCATGGCGCTGACCCTGAAATGTCCACTCCATGGGGAATGTATGTGCACAGTCTAAGGAGGTTTTGGCCTATTGCTCCAGGGCATCAGACCCTGTTCATGGAGCCAGGACACACACTAAGATGGACCCTTTTATATTGGCTTGATTAGAGGCGATACAGACTAGGGCATCACTGAAGCATACACACACCCCATTCAAGGACCTAAGACCCAGACATGATCACAACACAGTCCAGTCAAAGCCAGTATTACCAGCGGCCAGCTCCCATAGCCTGCTTCTTATTTTTCTTAGTATCATACATTACCTCCATTACGTTTCATTAATGCAGCTCGAGAGCCTGCGGTTCTCACACAGGCCTCCTGTTGATAGTTCCTGTTCTACCTTAACGCAGCTAAATTTCAGAGCGCTGTCATATTTTTATTCTGTAAACATGCTAACCAGGTGAAAACTATTTATTAGTGAATTCTGCGCTGACCCTTTTAGGTTGTTTTGCATGCATGCATCAAAAAAGGCCAGAAGCCAAGAGAAGCTGCAGAACCTAATGCCTGAAGCCTGTATACAGAGGAACTGTTATACAAAGAGACACTTCAGCAGCTCTACATGTTACAACACTGGATTTTATAACTGTAGCCTAACAGCTATGCAGAAAATGAAGTCTAAATGTCATGTTTGAGGACTTGACTTCTCCCTCAGTTTTTTCATTTATATTCTCATTTATCTCTATCCTCAAAGAACAAAAACATACTAAAATTTGGTCTCAGAGAGATTTCAAGTGGAGAAGTTTGATTTGTAATTTTAGACTCAAAAAATATAGACCACTCTGCTGTATTTTCATGTCACCATTTGCCACGAGTCATGGTAAAGGTCTCTTCATAAAAGGCCAGTAAATAGAAAAATAAATAATTGTACTTATTCAAAGGCTCAGTGTGTAGTATATTACTTGTCATGCATCTTGTCCTTGGCTTCCATCGCTTCACTGACAGGCCAGGTGAGCAGGGGAGCATTTAAATCTGGGAAGTGACCATTAGATATCATTAAATGGTCCCCATGCACACTGTGCATTAAATGTACCTCAGTAATTAAGAGAAAAAGAGACACTTAATGCTCCGCTCTCCTCAGCTGTGATCCCTATAGCAAGTTTGTATTATCGAACAGCAATAGGTGTCTATTACATGAGCTTTCCCCCCACAGCCTCTTACCTGTGTCCTTGGCTGCCTCCTGAACTACGAAGGACTTATTCTCATATTTGATTTCCATAAGTACAGAAGCGTATTGCATTCACTTACGAAAAAAAAAAAAAAAAGAAACTGTTTTTTGAGTATTTTTTTTTTCTTTGCTGTTTTCTTTGTGAACTATTTTTCCCCTCTGTTTTTTTTTTCGCACTAATATTTTTCCCTTCCTTTTCAGACAAATTTTAATGCTGTTTTTCATAATATTTTTTTTTCCATCTTTCTGCTTTTTGGACTTTTTTTTTCCTGACTAGGCAAGATACTTCAAAATCCTGCGAGAATCTCGTACAATCAGATAACGTTAACCACCACGGCTGCAAGTCTCCAGCTCCTAGATAGTTCCGAATATGGGGTTTATGAGAGTATAGCATGTTATTAGTTAAACATAGGGTTTGCAAATCCTGAGGGCCTGTGCCATTAGACAAACTTATGATGATTCCATCTATCGGACTTAAGGAAAGGAGTATCTCCCAGTGTCACAAACCTGAAAGAAAGTAAAACTTGATAAAACGAAACGAGTGGGCCATCGTTGCTTCCAATAAATCGAGCAGAGGGGGATGAAAGTTTCTGTTTTTAAATGATCATGATCCCAGAGAATAGGAAAGCTATTAGTCTGAAAAACATAAAGAAAAGAAAATAGTCCAAAAAACAGAAACATTAGTCTGAAAAAGTTTTTTTTTTTGTTTTGTTTTTTTGTGTGTGAATGCAATACGCTTCCGTTTATAAGTTATCAACAAGCATTATTCTGTTAAACCTCCTGCAAAGTTGTAAATCTCAAAGCTGATTCTGTTCACCAGCTGGCTAATCAGTAGATATTTAGAAGCAGAGTTGCTTATATGGTAGCAATATTGATCACAGTTTTTCATGGGATCCAAAAATATCATTGAAAAAAAAAAAACGTGCATCATCGAATAAACGAGCAAATTTCTGCACAGTGCAGCAATTACATTTATAAAGCGTAACTCAAAAACAAGACCACACCAGTAACTTGTTTTTGTTCTGGTTGTGGCTGTGTTGCATTGATGTGGCGTGAAATGTTCTCTTGTTTCTACATGTTTCCGGCAAACTCTGTTAAAACAGCCGCAACAAGTTTTTCTCTGAATAGACTAAAGGAATGGATTTATCTGGTGTCATTGGTTTACATAACTACTACAACCAGACGCCTCCAGTTTGCTAGGTAAAAACCTGTTCAAACTGGTTAGGTAGAATGATTGCGCAATTAATTAAAAGTCTGGTGACATGAGAGAAGTCTTCACCGGAGTCGCTGTCTAAAAAATGTGGGACAGTTTTTCCTCTTTGTTGTCCAATTTTGTTTAAATTTTGCAAAATAAAACACAACCCCCAAATAAAAGCCGATCAAATACAGATCTGCTCTAGTTGGAACAAAGTGGCCACTCATGATCACCCATGTGTGAGTGTTGCCCTACATCTCAAACTTTCCCACAGTGAAGCTGTCCTTTCTGTCCTCTTCCTTTTCACTCCCATTCAAGCTCTCCTCCTTTTGTTTCACGTACATGCGCACACATTCACAAGTCCCACTGCGGCACGTACGCAACAGTGTGTGCCAAGTAATTAACGCTGTTTGTGTTTGTTCTCGGAGCAGTTTGGAGCCTTGATAATGGAATACAAGTTCAGACCGGCCGCGTTTTTCCTTCATCTTCATCTATCCATCTAACCATGTCCATCTTTCCCTCCTCCTCTGTATCAACCATCCCTCCTGCTTAACACAGACACACACAGACACACACAGACACACACACACTTCAGAGCTTTAATTCTCATCTGGTGTGCCGCACAAGGAAACCATTGGATGTTACACAATGGGCCAACAATCACTGCTCTGTTTGGTTGTTGACTTGTGTCTGGGCCGCACACAAGTGGACACACAAACAAACCTGGTCCCTCTCCCTTCCTGGATAGGACACACTCAGGCAGAACCCAGAGCGCAGTCTTTTTCTTGCTCACATTAATGTAAGTAATCAAAGTGGACAGGGGGCTTTGTAATGCGGAGAGGGAGAGAGACAGAGAGAGAGACAGAGAGAGTGAACAAGGATCATCTCCTTTAACTGTCCACTCCTCTCTGCCTCCTGTCCCGCAGGCGAGGGGGGAGGGAGGGAGGGAAGATGAGAGGAGAGGAGACAAGGAAACTGATAGTGACACGGGCCGAGGAAAGAGACGTGATAAAAGATGAGATCAGACCAGTCCCCCCACTTTAGCCACATTTAACTGACCTCAAACTGGGGGGTTGTGATCATCACAACATTTTTACATCCTTTCAGAATAAAAAAAATCCTCTGGGTCTATTTTCTTCACGTTTGCACAATAAAACCCCTAAGATTGTCTGTAATTTAACTCAATTACAACACGATAATGCAGCAAAGAGCACCAACGCTGCATCCTTTGATTCCTGCTAATCCAAATCTAGTCGAACGCATTAAGTGCTGCTTTAAAAACGTGCACTACAACGACAGAGGCAATTGAAGAAAACACACTAACACACACATTTCCAGAGTAACTGGAGTGGTCTGGCTGCAGGTTTTGGACACAGCTTCTTAGCATGGCTGCAGCTTCAATGGGAACAAAAAAATGTATACTAGTGTGTGTGTGTTTGTGTGTGTGTGTGTGTGTGTGTGTGTGTGTGTGTGTGTGTGTGTGTGTGTGTGTGTGTGTGTGTGTGTGTGTGTGTGTGTGTGTGTTATTTTGCCATGCCCACGGGAGGGAGAGTCCATAAAATCAGGCCTAGAAATGTGCATGCGTGTGTGTGGACATATCTCTGTGTGTGAGTGTATTTGAAATTGTGTGTCTGTGATGTTATGCCAAAGGCGTTGTGTAAAATCCACTCAAACAAACAACTTGAAGAGTAAAAAACAGCTTCCTTGGACTGAATTCGTAGCCATGGGCAATGTGATGTAGAGTGTGTGTGAGTTAGATTGTGTTTGTGTGTGTGTGTATTGGCCTGAGGCAGTGTGTGATGGTGCGTGTGTGTGTGTGAGGAGTGGATTGCTTCATGCCTGGACAGACATGAAAGGTAGAAAGAGAGAGAGAGTATGCCCCCACACACACACACACACACACACACACACACAGCAAACAGGAAAAGCCCTTTGCCACAGTATTCATGTATGGATGCGTAAATAAACAGACAACTGAATGCACTCAGCTCCTTCAAGTATAAACCCTAGATTCACACACACACACTCTCACTCTCTCTCACACACACACACGGCCATGGTGAGAAGTGAAGCAGACAGTTTTAAATGTCCTCCATGCAGAGAAACAGATGAGTATTGTTCATGTTTTACTCCGCTGGATTTACATCCTTCTTTCTGTGGCTGATTTGAACAACTACAGGTTTCTTGTATTATCTTCAAAACTGTCGGAATAACCGAAAAATGTATGCCCATTTTTTTTACAATCTCAACACACTAGCCACTGTGCATCATTAAGCCCTGTAACTACGAACGGTTTCTTTTACAATATCTGTTGATTATGCGTTTAGATATCTTGGCTTGTCGGCTGAACTTTTAAAAACCATTAACATAATCTACTGAGACCACTGAGAAATAATCCAAGAACCGCAATCACTTTTTAGACATGATAGATTTCAAGCTGGAAAAGCCAACAAAGCCACTGAGATGAGTTTAATCAAACCAAAACAACTATGACATTCTGACCGATGCAATTTTGGAATGTACACTGATTATTTGTAAAAGGCATCAAATTACACCACCTCAAAACATCAAACCATAGACAATGCTTAAAAAAGAAAGTGAAGCAATTTAAAAGCTGTGGCATTAAACAGTAACCACTACTGTGGCACTGGGTACAGTATTTACCATCAAGGTTAGTTAAAGGTACAGTGTTTAGAAATTACAGGTGGAAATCACCAGTGGCCCCATGATACGATATCATAATACTTGGGCCACGATACCATATTATTGCAATTTTTAACATTTTGCAATACAGTGAGTATTGCGATAAAATATATTGCTATTTATACATTTTTTTTTAATGTTTAGCTAATTTAGCATTTGTCTTTCCTTTATTATTGTCTTATTTACGCTGTATTTTATTTTCATGTAGCACATCTTGCAAACCTTACATACATTTGTTGTACTAACTTTCTCCTGCTCTATGATGTCACCTCTGCCGACCTCACTGGACAAACAGTTGATTTTATTTTTCCATTATCATAGATTTGACACTTGGTCAATGAGACGATACAATATATAACCAGACACAAAGTATTGTGATACTATGCTGTATACATTTTTTCTCCCACCCCTGGTAGAAATGGGAATAATTAGCAATATCTATCTGTCAAATTCTGTCAGTAGAGGGATAGTGGCCCCTCAAGGACAAGAATCTGCTGGTCTAGTTTGCCTCCTTAGCTCATTAATGGACATCAGTTTTAATTTTAGCATGATTTCTAAAAACATGAAAACCCCTTACAGGAGCTTTAAGTGTGAGAGAAACCAACCTGATCTCATAGTTTGGAGAAGTCAAACCGAGCAGAAAAATTGATCAATATTTCCAGTCAACAAAAAGTGAACCTTGTATTTTTGCAAAGCTGGTAATGATAGTGTATCCATGCTGACTTCGACGTTGCTGGCCCGCTCCACTGTCAGCAGAGTTGAACTGCATTTCAAGTAGGAGCGGTCAGAGGCACCAGGACGGGTATCTCCTCATACAGATCTTAAGAATATTAAACGGGTAAATCTGTCTGTAAGAGCAGAAAAAGGCTGAATGGAGGGGGAGGGCACAGTCCTCCACACACACTAAGGCTGATTTCATTATAGATAAATCAGTTTCATCTATTCAATCACCCTTTCTATCTGTCTGTCCCTTTCCATTTCTATCGCTTTCTTCCTCTCTGCTTCTTTTTCCTATTTCTCCCTTCTTTCTCAACCCTTGGCTTTACTTTTTCACTCTGACTGTCGCTCTCTATTTCTGTCATTCCCTGTATCAGTCTCATTATCTTTGTATTGTAATAAGTTTGCGCACAGAGGAGAGGAAAAGAGAAGTGAGGAGGGCTGAGGAATAATAAAAAAAGCAGTGGATGGTGGAGAGAGAGAGAGAAACCAGGAGGGAAAGGGATGATGAAAAAAAGAAGTGCGCTCTTAAAAAGCTGAGTCCACCAGAGCAGTCACAACAAATTCATCTTTCTCTCTCTCTCTCTCTCTCTCCTCAGTCTTTCGTTCCCTCGCTCGTCCTCCCTCTGATACAAGCTGGCCACAGTGATACAATAAAAGAACTTGGCTCAGCTCTGTGCGCCTGTGCATGCATGCATGTGTGTGTGTGAGTGTGAGAGAGAGAGCGAGAGAAAGAGTGTGTGTACGGAAGGTAGACGACACCTCTTACTCCCTACTCTCTGTCTCATCATTGCAGCTGTTCCACAGAGGTGTGTTTCAATATATCACCCTGTCACACACACACAGACCCACACATACACACACACTCCATCCCCTGCTTAATAAGCAGTATTCAGAGCTCCTGGGTTTATGGGAGCTGAAACTGCACTCCTGCGCAAAACTGGGGCCTTTCTTTTCTTTGGTTCTTCTTCATTTCTGTTCGTTTTATTCATCTCCTTTGGCCTTTCTTCCATCTTCCCTTTGTTGCCATTTCCCTCATCTTTTATACTCTTGACGTCTTGGCTCCTTCCCCTTTTTAGACCCTGCGTTACTTCTTTCACCCTCCAGGAAAGCACGCAGTGGAGTTACTTAAAGCATACAATTGTGTTGCTGAAGTAAATTTAAACAAGTGGAAAGCGCCTTCAGAGACAATCAGTAAAGATGAGGTATTGAAGAAGGCAAACAAAGTGCCTGATCATAAATGATGACACTAGTGTGATTATAGGTTGAGTGGTGTACCAGAGGAACAAAGACATTGCCTGTTCTGTGATTTAGAACAAATAGAAAATGAGATTCATTTGATGTTCCTTTGTCCTTTGTATGACGAATTTAGACATGTATTGTTCAAGAAAATGAGTTTGTTATCCAATGATTTCTTTGGCTTAGGTCACTATGACAAACCTAAATTGTGTTTTAAAACAGAGTTTTTTTCCCACAGCTAACTTTATTTATAAGGCCTGGGATGGGAGAAAAAATGTGTTGTACGTTTGATTTGAGTTGATGTAGCTTATGGGTATAGATGTTTCATTTTGTGTCTTAGAAACCCATGTGGGTTGGACACTGTGTGCATGACACTTAAACGAATTAGCTAACTCACTAACTTACTCACTAACTATAGGATCCGTGGAGGTAAATTGTCCCTATACTGTAAAACCATTAGACGTTCATGTGCGCCAAAAATCCAAAATTAATCTCCCACTATCCAATTTATTCAATGCTGAAGGAAGTTTGAAGCATCTAATCTTCTATTTCTCTATATGAAAACTGAAATTCTGGTTTATCTACTCATCTTAAGGTTTAAAAAACTGAGTTTGTGAGTGAACAATATCAAATTCATGAGATCTACAATCGTAAACATATCAATAATTCGTAGTTATTGAAGAACCAATACAAAACACAAAGGTGTGATGATATCAGGGTTGTGTTGCTGCACTCTTGCAGATAATTCAGAGTAAAAAAAAACAACAAAGTCGTACTATGGACCATCTTTTTTTAGCTTGTCTAAACAGGCTGTGCTGATTGAACTCCCTCCTTTGCTCTCATTTTCTCCTCTTTGACTCTTTATCACACTCGATGTGGGGAATCAGTCGTTGCTCCACCGATTTTTGTACATGGAGGAAACGAGAGGAAAAAGAGCAAAAGGCAGAAAGTGGACACCTGGATGAGTCCTGAGGCTCTGCAGGGAGGAGGGGACGGCTCAAGGAGGAGGGAGCATGGGTAGAAGGGTGGGCAGCTTCCCTCAGCTGTTCCCTCATAAGGGTGTGTACGTGCTGTTAAGTGAGTGTGTGTGTATGGTCCATATGTGCATTAGTGCTGGAGGAGTTGAACAGGGGGTCATACCAGATGGACAGACACACACACACACACACAAATGACAGATTCCACCCACTAACCATCATGTATCCACAATTCAGCAGCTCTCCTGATTGCATGCAAATGCAGAATTCTCACTTTAAAAGAGGCGACATGTGAGCAGGAAGAGGAAATAATGTTTAATACCCAAATATGAAAAAGGACACAAATCTAAGCATGACAAGGAGGTTTCACTTAGTTTTTATATAAAACAGTGCCCATGCTGTTCTGTAACACTGAAGATTCCAACTCATAACCAAGACTATCTTTTTTTTTTTTTACCCACAATGCAGCAGCACCTATATCATTAATTGTATACTTAATAGGGATAGGAGAAAAAAATCGATACAGCATAGTATTGCGATATATTTGTCTGGTGATATATTGTATTGTCTCATTTACCAATTATTGATTCTTTTCAAATGAATTGCTAATGTGAAGTCAAACCTATGATAATGGAAAAATAAAATCATCTGTTTGTCCAGTGAGGTTGGCAAAGGTGACATCATAGAGCAGGAGAAAGTTAGTACAACATATATAAAAGGTTTGCAAGATGTGCTACATGAAAATAAAACAGCGTAAATGAGACAAAAATGAAGAGAAGACAAATGATGAATTAGCTAAACAGTTGAAAACTGTATAAATCGCAATATATTGCATTGCAATACTCAATGTATTGCAAAATGTTAAAAATCGCAAAAATATGATGTTGCGACCCAAGTATCAAGGTAATATCATATCATGGGGCCGCTGGTGATTCCCACCCCTAATACTTAAGCACCATTTTATGGTGTGGCAGCACCCACTACTTTAACTTCAGAGCGGTTACCATTGAAAGTTTACTGAAGTTGTCCAGCAGCACATCCACGTTTTTAAAAAACTGGCCCCTTGAAAAAAGGAAAAAAAAAACTCATTTCTTCTCCATTTGGACCTCTACCATTGTTGCTGACAGATTGGTCAGCTGAAGCCATTTGAAACTGTTTTTATGTTGAGGATGCAGAGTGCTGAAAAGAAGAACTACACTGGTTTTATACAGAGGCAGGCACTGACAATCACAACCTCTTTTAGGGCCTCTATCTTGGAAATAAATGGGTTTGAAAAATATTTGTCCCTTTTACAAATTTCCATTCTCACATCACTGAAGAGCTCAAATTATTGCTTAGTTTCTGTATCTGCTACTTCATCATCCAGTACCTTTCAGACCATTTTCGGCTGGTAGAGCTTTGAAAAGAGAAAATAACGTACCTTGTTTTCATAAAGATCCCAAGAAAACTTTTCAACACATTCAAACTGGCTGACGTTAGCCTGGAGAGCTGTGTACTTAATAATTCTTCTACACGTCAAGTTCACACCGAACAATTCTGCTTAAAAGAGGATCCTACAAAGCTCTTAGAGATAAATTGTGTCCATTGACCTCGATCAACCTCTCACTCTCTCCACACACACACACAAACATCACAAACACACTCCACTTAATATCCACAGCTCTCCATTTGCCACTCCATCCCTCATCCAGCAAACTAGCTCTTTGTGTGTGTGTGTGTGTGTGTGTGTGTGTGTGTGTGTGTGTGTGTGTGTGTGTGTGTGTGTGTGTGTGTGTGTGTGTGTGTGTGTGTGTTTGCGTTTTAAACTGAGGTGAGAGGTTAAATGATGGCCATTAAGATTCATCTCTGAGTTCACTCGCAGCGAACCAAACACCCACACAGACACACACACACACGATCACACACTCGCAGCACCAGACAAGGTTGGACTCTGTCAGAGTGCAGCAATTGTCTCTCCTCTTCTGTTTGTCTCTCTCCTGTCATTTAGACTCATTCAGATTGCTGAATGCATAATGAATGTGGTAATTGTAGCACTAAAGCAGAGGTAAAAAGCAGAGATCAACCTCCTCACTTTGTTGTTTCCTCTTTCCGGCTCCAAACTCTGGTTGTAAGTTTTTCTCCAGAGAGATGAACAGCAGCACTTTTTTAAAACTCTCATAGAAATCCCTCTCTGTATGTACAACTGTGAGTCTGTGGATCTCTCTACTACACATTTCATAATGCTCACTCTTTCTCGCCTCCTGCTGCCTCCCGGGATGAAAAAAAGAAAAATTGATTACAAGGGTTACAAATAGAGGGGACGAGGAGAGGGAAGAATTCTGTGATGATTGAAGCAATCTTCACACCTAAAGATTGGCAATCGTGGAGCAATTTCTTACTTTTACTATGTTTATCACACATAAAGCCTGCTTGTGAGTGTGCTCATGTGTGTTCGTGTGTGTGTGTGTGTGTGTGTGTGCGCCTCACAGTTAATCCTGTCCTCACTGACTAATTGACTGCCTAACTAACAAGGAAGTAACTGGCTGACAGACAAACTGTCTCCTTTTCTTCTTCAACTTTTGCGCAAACACACGCACACAGACAAAAACACACACACACCGTATATACACACAGCATGATGACTGAATGAACCCGGTGTCAATCCCAGCATGCCTCTCTGCTCCAAGGCAGCAGATTCTGTCATCACTGCAGCTACTGTCAGCACACATCATCAGTAGCCGTGGCAACTAATTAAGACCTGCCTGTCAGGGCGGTGGTCAGTGTGTGTGAGCGTGGAAACACAGAAGAGTGGACAGACACATTCGTATAATTAACTACCTGTCATAAACACACACAGACGCCCACACACTCACACTCACACACACACACACACACACACACACTAACACACGTGCAAAACCACGCATAGGACTCCTCCTTGCCAAAGTGACTCTATCTGCCAGCATGCATCAGTATCCTCAGTGTTACTCACTGCGACTCACCAGTCAGTGGCCTAATACAAACACGTACACACACAGAAACGTGCAGTGATAACACAAATTTGGATCCTTGTGGAGACTTATTCATATGTGGATGTTTTTTTGTTCTAGTTCATTTTCCATCTACTATCTGAAATTTTGTGCAGCTGTAAAAAGTAACAGCCCGACAGCCAATAAAAATGTTTGGTTTAGTGCAGCCACAGTGGAAGTAATTCCTCATCCATCACTAAACTCTCAGAATCATTGCGATATTGTTTTGAGTGCACGGTTGCAAGTAAAAACCCTTCGATAAAAAGATTGTATCGTCAATTAAATGCACCTTAAGTATTCAAAGAAAGTACAGGATGCAGACAAATTAACTGTTTATAACTGAAAAAGGTCCTCAGTCCTGACTTAAGAGACTACTGAGGACTCTGAACTTAAAAACTAGTATGACATAGGTTAAAAACTGAAGCAGAAGGAACTTTATTCTTAAAATTGGTTGTTTGACAGTTAGATCCATTGTTAGTAAGTGAGCAGGATCCTGTTTCTTACAACCAGATCCTTTTTTAATTGTTGTATTTTCTTCCATCAGTTGTGCACAGTAGCATACAACGTAAATTTGCACAACCCTGAACGTATGTGGAAATCTATGTGAACAGCCTGACCTGCACCTCTTCAACAATGTGACCATACATCGAGATGCAGCCTGCCAAGGTACCATCATATTTCCTGCACCAACATTATTGATATCTGTTGTTTAATCTGCACCAGGTCGTGCCATCTGCTCTGATGTTTCCTCTCTGTTCTTCTGAACAATAACTACAGTCAAATCAACTGTTGCTCAGCGTTTATTGGCTCTATCTCCAACATAATATGCTCATATTCAGTCACCGTAGTTTCCTGTGCACGAACAACCGGAGAATGTAGCAGAACTGGAAACTGGCACAGGAACTGTCCTATCAACTAGCGTTTACGATTGCAGAAGGATGCAGATACTTCAATGTGCAAGCTTGCCATGGCAGCACAGGTTAGATGGTACTTATAACTACAGTTGTCTGATTAATGTGGAAAAGGGGGGAAAAAAAGTGGAACATCCCCCTCTAAAATGAAACAGAGAAGTATGAAATGACATGAAATGGGAACTCCCAAGTTGTACCCAAAACAGACCGTGAGAAAGTGTGGTGAGTTCCTTTCCCCTGATACCATGAGTTTATAAAAAAAAAACAGCTTTTGATGAAGATGTACTCGTGTTTTACTGTCACTTCAGCTCCATCTCGAGTCTCAAAATAAGCAGCTAACACACATCATCCAGTTAGATGAACAACATTAAAATCATGTTTTAGCCAGTTGCTCTCTCTCTCTAATGTATAACCATTGGGACATCCGCCCTCGCTGCATTAAACAGTGATGCAGGTTCACTGACTGATAAAACGTGCGTGCGTGCATGTGTGTGTTTGTGTATGTGTGTGGTCAGTAATGAGGTGTGACGAGTGTGTGTCAGTGGAGGTTGAGTGATCGTCATAATGAGGGACGAAACATGGAGGATGAGAGAGAGCAGACATGGCGAGGGTAAAGACAGGAAAAAAAGAGGAAGAGGAGGAGTAGGAGGAAGGTGCTTTAATGTCTATTTCATAAGAATTGATTGTTGATCTGAAAGAAGCCTGTATCTCTGCTTAATGTTTTAGATGCTGCTGAATGTTTGATGGGACACACCAAAGAGTGAGTGTACTTATTAGAAACTCCGCTTTCAGACTAAAGGACAGCGCAACGCCTGAAAACAGCTTTAACTTTTAAATTTTAACTTTATTGAAATTATTTTCTGTTACAAACCTCTGTCCTGATAATTAACTTTTGTCTGTTATACCAATAGGAGAAGCCTGTTTTTACTAACGGAGCTGCACTGAAAATCTATCATGACTTGATTACCTACAATGTGATTTATTTGTATTATGACAAACAACAGGCTTTCCCATTGACTTCTTGTGGTATAACACGGTCATATCAGACACTTATGTGTGTGAACACAACACTGCAAGAAAAGTTTTCACACCGGTCCCGGTGTGAAAGGACCTTAAGAATGGCAAAGTGGGAATACTTGGTGAGGACAAAATGTTTTTTTACAAGACCAAACATTTCATTAACTTTAACTGCATGCTTTTTTAGCACAGATGAACAGCAGAAGTAAGATGATAAAACATGGAGGTACAAGGTTTCTACCCAACAACTATAAGTAAATATGACTTCATCAAGCTGATTCTTTTTGCAGCTTGTGATGCCACGTCTTTCTCTTAACTTGCTTCGATCAGCTCCTTCCATGAATGTTTCCTCGCAACTGATTTACACACAACTCAAGTCCTAATTAGCTAATGGTGCGTCCAGATTTAGTACGAGGAATCAATTTTGGAGGTAGTTAAAAAGAAATGTAGGGAGACCCTCACAAATATACTTAATGGTCGACTTATAGATAGATTTCGCAAGCCCATCCAGGTTTTTAAGTCAAATACTCATTAAGCGAAGCAAACTTTATCTAACAGCATCATGGGTTTAAAATGCCAAATCTATGTTGCTGTTAAAATGTAGGTCACAAGTGATAAAAACATGGGTCATCTGTTTGAGGTAAAGTTTAATTTGCCACCACATCTTCCAGGTTAAACTAACCAGCTCCTGCCAAAAGCTAAAGAATGTGAAACAGAAACAAGCTCTCGAAAGACAAATACGCCGATTTCACGTCAGAAAGTGATCGGTCTGTGCTCGAGATTCCAGCCTGTTAGCAAAGCAAACACACACTCAGGAGGACAAGGAACAAAGTCCACCTCTCAATCTCGGCCCCCGTCTGTGTGAATGTAGGTTAACTATTTCTATTTGACCTCTTTTTGCCGGTCAGAGTGTAACCTAACTACACTGTTCTGTGCATGGTAGGAGTTAAGGTGCGCAAGCATTAAACCGTTCACATGCCATCGACTTAAAAGGAGGAAAAACTTGCCCAGACGAGACATAAAGAAAACTCAAGCTCTGCATCCTATCAAGCCAGCATAACTTTCACTCCCCCCTCCCTGTGTCTGCTCCTTGGTTGTTATCAGCAGACGAAGAGGGGAGGTGAAAGAGTGCAGCTGCGAGAGTTTGTTGTGTCAGTCGGCTCAGTTCTGGCGTAGTTCCTTATCACACTTCAAACAGCTCTTGCTCCTTCTCCCACGCACTTTTCTTTGCCCACTTTTATTCCGTATCATTTACTCCCGATTCTCCTTTTTCAAAGGGATTACAGCTCAAGTTTTTTTTTTTTTAGGATTGGGTCTGTAGCGCACATCTAAATAGCTTCTTATCGTAGTTGCAAGGAAGCTAAGTTCGCTCAAATCTTTGCTGTTCTACTTCTTTATTTTCACTTCAATTCTGTGAGAAAAGACTCAGCACACTGTCAAGAGAAAAAGTCAAGCTAGGAGACAAATCATTGTCTCCTTAATGACTTGTTTGTCGCTCAAAAACCAAAAGATGTATTTTTACATCTTCTGCTATGCAACATTTGGGGTATATGGTGCTTAACCCTTAAAGCTCACAGACATGAAAACAGGCTCTTAGAAAACTGAATCAAGTAAGGATGCCTCTGCTGGATCTTGTGGCTCTACTATTTATAGCGCTCATGAATTTGAGGTGATTTGATTTTGCACTTGCTGCCGTCTTCACGGTCAAATCTTAAAATAAATCAATTTGCTTTAGTTTATCTCAGATTGAGTGTATTGTTCAGGATAAACAACAGACAGCCTAAAAAAAACAACCTTATAAAACGATTTTGATGTCGACAAACCTCCTTTGAATAAACATACAAAGATATATTTGTCGCAGAAGAATAAGCTTTGTGAATTAACTCCCTGAAAAAGCCAGGAACAAAGACGAATGATCTCAAACTCCCCAGATACATTAAACTAGAGTTTTTTAAACCACGCTTCATTATACTCTAATAACACGCTAAATTGATATCACAGCAGCCAAGAAAAATGATTTGCATTTCACTCAAGGAGTCAGGACAGAGTGTGGCTTTCACAGACAAAAATATAAAGAAAACAGTGTTTTGTGGAGCCTCCTCTTTGTTCACAGTGTCATTTGGAGGAAGTTTGGCTCTCTCGTTTGTTCTCACAAGTGGAAGAGGTTTTTTTTTTTGTTTGTTTTTTTGCTTTTTTTCACTGTTCGCGGATGCGTCTGTTGCCAATAACAGCCTTGTTGATATGCTTGTGATTCCAAGAAAAACCAGGCGGTTTCATGATCATGACTCATGTTCTGAGGAATCCCAGAGGATGAGGCTAAATGTTGAGGAGTTTTCTCTAGAGTGAAATCATTGTGCAAATCCTAAATATAGATCAAACAAATCACACAATCACATTTACAAGGGTAAAACAGAGTTTCATTTTTTTCTTCTCAAGGGCTGCAAGATGGTAAAAACTCTCTGTACAAGTTTCCAACAAGGTAAATTAATAAATGTCAATATTGATCAGACATTCAATTTAATGTTTGAAAGAAATGAATCCTTCATCCTCTGATTCATGCTTCAGCTGGGTGTAGATTCATTTTGGGCCTGAGGAGCCATTGGTTTACAATTTTTTGGAATACTTTTTACATCCTGATGTGAAGAAAAAACTATTTAACTGATTAATTTATGATGAAATGATAGTAAGTGGTAGTCAGTACCTTGTAAAAGTCTTCCCTGAACCTCTTTGCAGCTTAAAATAAATGAATAAACGTTTCTGCTCATTCACTCAAATTGAATGATTTCAATTCATAGAGCATCATTTCATTCACATTTCATCGATTTCACAGTGGCATAATTAGACTTCCATTTCAGACTAATTTGAGGTGAGTGAATCTGCATTGCCTGAGTTTGTATTTTGTGATGATGTAATGTGCAGTCAATACGAAGTCCCATGACATTAACAGTTGAGGGCCACAGGTTTGTTGATTTCTCTCTGATATGAAAATGACAATGTTTTCTGTACGTGTTCCAGAGGTTATGCAAGTGCTTCTTATGTTGTTTTTTTATGTGTGTGTGATTGTGTAAACAAAAAAAAAAGTCAAAGTAAGACAACAGCCAGAAGAGGTTGTGAAAAGCTCTCAAAAATCTGCATCTCTTCACTTACATAACAGTCACAGCTTTGAAAAAGAACAAACAAAATAAGACTGAGCTCATCCGTTTGAACTTTAGAAACTGCTCACTTTAACTGAAATCAAATTTAGCACCTTTGCAGAGACACAAATGCACCAAAGTGTAGCTGAGAAGTGTCCACTTTATCGCATCTGTAAACACACACAGCTAACACCCAGAATATTCAGACTATCTTTACCCTTGGGCCAAGGTAGAAGCAGAGATACAAGAAAAATGCAAAGTGTTTAGTATGAAGAATGTTGATATCCTTAATCACTTAGAGGTCAGTGTTTAATCTTTGCATAAACCACACAAAACAAGGTGTAGAGTCTTAACAGAAGAAAGCTATATATATATATATATATATATATATATATATATATATACATACATACATACATACGTATATATATAACACTTGATACTGCAGCGCGCTTTTACAGCCCTCTTAGCGATGTGCCTACGTGGCAGCCATCTTGGTGTGGGCAGCGTTCCCATTAATGGCATGAGACATACATGGAAAATAAATAAAATACCAATAATTAGTTTTGAGCCTCATAAACACATTCAATTCAACATGTAGATTCCTGGATAAGTTATTTATAACCCCCCCCCAGTACACTCCATTTTGTAAACATGTTAAAACAATCTTTATCATCTCAGATCACTGCACCTTTCTGCTGCTTTAGATTGCACATAAAGAAACTTGATAGCATCATTAACAAGCATCCAATTGTAAAAAGCTGAGAGCGTGACTCTTAGCTTTATTTGACTTTGACTTCAGCTATAATGAAGTGTCTTTAAGAGCTGTTTATACAAGACTGAACTGAAAAATCTGCCTCACATGGCTGCGAGTGTAAGGTCGGTTTACAATGTGTAAAACATGTGTTGTTTCCATTAGGGCTTGTAGTTTGACCATACCAGCACAGAATAAAGAGAGAAAAGGGGAAACAGGACAAACGCTGCAGAATAGATTAGAGCCTATTATTAGTGACAGAGGATAGATCCTCTGACAGCAGATTTGTTTGCTATAAGCCCTCATAAAATCAAATCCCTGCAATGGCCTGATCTATTAAGTCCACAGTGTTGAGCATTAACATCAGCAGCTCAACATCATCACCAGTAATGATGAAATAAATATGTTCAGGTCTCACACACGCACGCAAGCACGCATGTGCGCGCAGAGCCAAAAGTGAGATCACTTAAAAAAAAGAAAGCCCTGGTTTTCCTCTCTCCCACTTCTGCTACCTCAATTAGACTCTCACCTCCCCCCTCCGCCTTCAATCGCTCCTGCTCTCTTTGGACCACTAACCTTGATTCACTGTTCTCCTCCACTCCGCCGAGGGCCGGGACATGCATCCACACTCACACACACACTTACACACAAACACAGGCAGAGACAGAGACATATATAGACAGGAAGATTTACAAGGCGAAACACGGTGGCAGATATACACATGTAGTTGACCGTGGTGAAGTAGACGCGGTTGATTTGGGGCCTGTGCGAGGGGAAAGTGTGGCTAACCGAAACCACATGTGGCTGACTCTCTCGCTCCATCCAGAGGTATGCAAGCTTCTGGAGTGTGTGTGTGTGTGTGTGTGTGTGTGTGTGTGTGTCTGGAGGGGGGGAGGTGTGATAGAGGCAGAGAAAGCTTCATGGCTTGACTTTAACCTTTATTTACCCAGGGAGAGGTTGTGTTGCTGTTTGTGGTCGCTCTTCCATCCACTCACAAGGTTACAGCTCTGTAACTAAAGTTTTCTACTGCAGCTGTGCCAACGGATCAGGCCGAGGTTAAGTGGTTTGCTCAAGGGTAAAGTAACAAATTACAAGTCACTGAAGCCATGGCTTAGGTTAGAGCTGCTGTTCATGTGTTAAATAGGCCGCTGTTAGACGCCAGTTTTCTGAACGATTCACTCCAAATGTCAACATTCAAGTGCTTACAAAACTTCTGTCCTGAGTTTCCTCCTCTTTAGGTCCTGTCAGGTCAATCATCCAGAAAAAAAACAGGATGTATGGTGCTTAATACCTTACACTTGCAACCTTCCCCCTGCCGATGGTTTCTACAAACTTGAGCTGAATAAAAAAACAATGCATCCTTAAAAGCGCACATTTCAAGCATTTGAGCGCAAGTGGCATCTCAAAGCCCACCTAATTTTGAAAGCTCCTTCAAATGCAGCCAAAGAACATATCCCACATTTTTCAGGGCAATGAAGGACACACCCACGGCATCTTTTACGGCCAAACAAACCCTGAGTTTTATCTGCCACATTTCATATGAGATGGTGGACTCATCAGTGGTCAAGTAAGTTCACTTTTGGATGTGATTGCTTGGCCTCAACTCCACCGGATGACCAGCAATATAAAACATTTTGGACATTTTAGAATCAGGGGTTACATCTGCTATTTGTAAGTCCATCGCAGTTGCCACACGTGCGTAAAGGTGCAGCAAAACACCTTAAAACAGAGCACAAGATCTGAGCCCACATAAGCTCTCTGAATAAACCTTCACTCCGCTAACATGTTTCTGTCTGTAGTCAGATAGAAAGTCAACACTGAAAGCAGGGACTTCCTGAACCCTATAAGCCCAATATCACTCGACAGCTTGAACAGAATACATCTGTGTTGATTGATGCACAGTGAATACACACATGGATTAACAGAATCTGCAACCACATAAAGCACATAGAACAACGCAGCTGCATTTTTAAAGGGCTATTCCGGCGTAAAATTGAGTTAGGATAAAACAGACTGCAACACCGAGTTAGACACCCCCTCAAGAGATAAATGTTGCTGACTGCTTGCTTCTCTAGTTATACCAACTTTAGTAACGACCACACAATAGCATCACACAGTGGTCTATGTCTCCATGCTCAAACCTCAACCAAAAAGCCACTCTATAGCCACAAATAATGCTCAGAACGGCACCTAACTTCATTGACAGTACATATAGGGTCCCAGCCATAGTACTAGCCATCAAACATTTTTTTAGCTTTGCCTGGTTTCTTTAGCGAAGAGAACAAACACAACTCACCCACTCTCCTTCAACAGCTGCTTGTTTGTGGGGAAGCCCTGACGAGTTGATCACCAAGTGCGGCGGATCATTTCCTTGAAATAATCATCATCAAAATAATCGCTTTGCCATGCAGACACAATAGTTCTTCTGCCTAAGCATCTCGGTCTGATTGCATTTCCATGAAGTAATAATCATAAATGTTCTTCCTTGAGCTGCAAAACTCCGCTGCACTCTGTGATCGACTCATCAGGGCTCACCCACAAACGAGTGGCTGCTGGAGGAGAGTGGGTGAGTTGTGTTCGGTCTCTTTGCTAAAGAAATCAGTCAAAGCTACAAAGATGTTTGATGGCTAGTATTACGGATTTTTGGTTGAGGTTTGTGTGTGGAGACATAGAGCGCTGTGTATTGCTATTGGGCGGTTGTTACTTAAGTTGGTACAATTAGATAAGCAAGCAGTCGGCAACATTCATCTTTCACAGGGTGCCTAACTCAGTGTTACAATTTGTTTGACCATAACTTAAATTTACTCGTGAATATCCCTTTAAGTCTAATGGGAGTACAGACAGAAAGCGGTAAGTGTTAATTTCTGTAAAAGATGGGTTCAAACCACAAAACATCAACACGTTTGATCCTATTCATACTCCTCACACACACACAGACAGACTCCAGTAGTCCTGCTTCAAACCTGTACTTAACTTCCCTAAGCTCACTCTGTAGTGAGGGACTAACCCTATGAGACGGAGCGACGCTGTGTGTTAAGGTAGTATTGTGTGAGTGTGTGTGTGTGTCTGTGTATGTGAAGTTTAGTATAAGAGACAGTTTGTGTCATGTGGAGGTAGAGCTGTATCTGCTAACCGTTACTCCAACAAGACAGCTCGCTTTGCTCACACACACACACACAAACACACACACACATTTTATTTACCTTTGACCCGATGCAGACATAGTGACAGTTAACCAAGCCACTTAATACAAAGAGACAGCTTCTTCCACAAAGGTTTATATTCAAAGGAGGGGTGCAGTTTGTGTGTGTGAGTGAGTGTGTGTGTGAGTCAGAGTAAATCTGGCTGAACTGAAAACAGAGCGAGAAAACACTAACAAAAGCATTCCAGAAAGTGGGTGAGAGAGATAGCAGGTCAGAGAAAAAGGGGGAGAGAGACCTTGATGTGATACAGGAGGGGGTGAGGCGGAGATGAAAGGGTGAGGATGTTTTGTGCCAGCATGACACCAGAGAGGAGAATTTGTTCTTGATATAAAAACACACAACTGTTTTTCTTCTTCTCCATGTGGCAGCGATGAAAACTGACTTCAACTTTGTGTTACTTAGACAAAAGAAGTCAGTTTTACAGCAAGGACGTCCAACTGTCTGGTTTCTCGATTGTGAGGATTTTCTATGTAATCTGGTTCTTTTTTTTTCTTTGTTGTAAGATGAAATTACTTTTCTTTTGGATTGTCGATTTACTAAACAAAGAGTTGAAAATGTGTCCTTGGGCTTTAGAAAACCATTGAGGACTTTTTTGACTTAGTGTTGGCGGTTCAGACCAAACCAAAACTCAACCGAGAAGAGAAACAGCAGCCTCCTCTCATTCTGACTGAGTCACTTCGGTTGCTTCATTTATTCTTTTACACTACTTTGGGGGCTTATGTTGCTCCTCTAGCCACAATCGCGATCAGCATTTCCACCTTAAACAGACTCCACATGCTTTATCCCCTGTAATACAACACCTTTCAGTCTGGATTTGCGCACACAAAATCCCACCCTTGATCTTGTTGTGGGTCTTTAGAGGGGAAAACAGAAATGAGGGGGAAGAAGAGAGGCATGGAGGTGGGGTAAAGAGGGGGAGAAGAAAGGGACAAGTAGGGGGGGAAAAAAAGGAGTACAGGAGACTGGGGGAGGGTTTGATAAACATTGTGTTGCTGTGTTTGGGTTAGTGGGCCATAAATTCCACAGAAAAGGGAGGGAAAGTGACTGGGGGAGGAGACAGAGGTAGAATAAAAGTTAGGGAGTCATAATTGGAAATGTTTGGAGAAATAAGAGGGAGTAGTAAAGGCAGAGGACAGGAGTTTGTTTGACTGAACTGACTGATTTCACTCGACTTCACCAGACACAGAGGAGTCTCCATCGTGTTCACAGCACTGGAGAGTGTGTGTTTCTGTCTGCGTGTCTGTGTGCATCAACATATGAAAAAAAAAAGTCAAATACCTTCACTTTAAGAATCCCAAGGCTACCTGCCAATGAAAACCCAGCATGTCCTATTTTGGTGTTTTTCTTGGTTCACATGTTGCTCCGCAGCTGTGTGTCCGCTGGGGGAGTTTTCTGCTGCGTCTTATCACCTCTAGAGGAAAGGACGCACTATTTGCAACATTTAAAAATCTTTGTAGTTTCTGTTATCAGTGTGGCAGAACTCGAACTCAGTGTTTCCCACAAGGATTTATTCAGCGTGACTCTTTTTCAAGCAGAAAGGCCTTGGGGAAATACAGCCTCAGTAGGTGTCCACACCCTTAAATCTATTGAAACTCTTGAAAAAACTATTGTTCACTTCCATGAATGCAAGGAAATAAATCTGCCTGGTGTTTCGAGGTATAAAGTTACAGGCAGCCTTGGCCTCTCTGCCTTTTAATCTGTTCAATTCTGATGGAAGCTAGTGACAGACTGTGGTGTTTACACATTATTTGAGACCTCATTTTAATCCCTAAGATGTATGTTTATCACATATAATCCCTCACTCAGACTAACAAGCGTAAATGCACTTCTAAAAGCTCTCTTTATCAAACTAAATTCATGAAGTTTCTGACCATGAAGACTCAAGAATAACTCCAGTGAAAGGAGCGGTTCACAGAGTTTTAGAGTTAGCTGGAAATACTGTGAGGCTTCAGTCAGCGAGGATAGAAGAATAAAGTTGCTATGCTCTAAAGTTTTGGTCTTTCTTTTGGAAATTGCTTTTTGTGTTTCCAGTAGAAACAGGACAGTGTGTCCTTGTAAGCAGCAGTGAATAACATTTGGTGTAAAAAGACTCAGACTTTGACCTCACTCTTTTAAGATACTGAGGCTGCAGCTAATTGACAACTGTTGTTATCTCATCCTTTTCGCATTAAATCTGTTGGGTCATATTAATGAATGGTGATTAAAAAAGAGGTTATTTGCTTTCAGAGCAGGTTACTCCTTTCATTTAAATCTGGACTGATTGACTCGTCTACAGGATGAGAGTTTATGGATAAATGATGTCAAACTGGTTTGCAGATTGTGGCTTATGTTAGCAAGGCCAGCACCACCAGCTTTCAGTCCTCCATACTAGTAAACTTCACCTGATTTTGCTGGTTACACATCACTCCAGTTGAGTGATTATAAAGACACGGCTTGCAGACAACTTTATGACCAGTCTCTTAATCAAAATACTGCCAAACTGCTCCATGGTAGTGGAGAATTATATCTCTTTGGCAGAAGCTTTTTATGCCTTCACTTGGTGGATAACTTAAAGGGATATTCCAGCGTAAATTTAAGTTATGGTTAAACACACCATAACACTAAGTTAGACGACCCCTCAAGAGATGAATGTTGCAGACTGCTTGCTTCCCTAGTTATGCCAACTTTAGCAATGATAACCGAGAGCAGCAGAGTTTTGCAGCTTGAGGAAGAACATTTATGATTATTACTTCATGGAAATGCAATCAGACCGAGACACTCAGGCAGACGAACTACCGAGTCGGCAGTGCAAAATGATTATATATATGTTAGGTGCTGTTCTGAGCATTATTTGTGGCTATAGAGTGGCTTTTGGTTAAGAATTGCTTGTGGAGACGTAGACCGCTGTGTATTGCTATTGTGCGGTCGTTAATAAAGTTGGTGTAACTAGAGAAGCAAGCAGTCTAAGGTACGGTGTGTTTGACCTTAACTTACATTTACACCACAATATCCCTTTAAGAAACTGGGCGTGAACAGGGAGGAACAATATGTGGCAAAGGGTTGGAGTTGGACTCGTACAACTGCACCCCAAATTTACGAGATTTAAACCCTGAAAAACACTCAAACTTTGTTGTCCGACCACATTTGGTTTGTGTTTATCTGTATCAAGTAAACTTGAAGCGATCTGAAGTCAGAGCTGTTAGTTTGGGGGATTTGGTGCCACTTATTTAATCTCCATCAAACAAGCCAAAACCTCTCTTGTCCTCTCTTTCTTTTTTTACATTTCTTTGACTCCTTTGCCTCTGCCGTCATGAACTTTTCGGAGCTGTAATTTAGAGCTAGAAGAGTTATGTAATGCTGTTTTTAAAAGTCTATGTTTAACAGGCTCCATGTAGGACAGACAGTGTCTCAGCAGGACTAACCAGGAAAGTGACAGACAGATGTTCAACATGTAAATGTCTGTCTGCAGACTCCCACACACAGCCTGTCTGCTAAGTGATTGACTGAAGGTGCTCAACACGTGAACGCCGTGCTGTCAGACTGACCATGTGTCTGAAGTCATGCAGACAGGAGACACACACACACACTTGATGGCGGGGGAGACAGACAAAAAGAGCGATTACGGTGGAGGACAGATTGATAAAAAAGAGCGTTACATCATTTAGAGGAAAAAGATAACTGAGGAATATCTGCTAGAAGATTTAAATCTCTGCTTACACAGAGAGAGGACCAGCTTCGCAGTGATTTGAAGATACACGGCCGGGGGATGGAGATGATAATCTTAATGGACCGGTCATCTGACTGTGAGCGCTCGATTCACACACATACACACACACACATTAAAAAAAGGCTTTATATCTCGAAAGCTTTCTGCCGCTTTCTACTGAAATCAGCTTAAAGAGCAGAGGAGAGTTATTAGCGAAGACTGTAAGAACTGTAAAAATAGTGTCCTTTCTGCTTTCAGGATATACATACTGTGGCTGTAAGTCCTCTGGGCTTTTAACACGAGGCTTCACACAGAGATCAGGATGAGACTTGCTATGCTATACTGCACAGGGATTGCTTATGGCTACTTTTGTGTGTGTATGTGTGTGTGTGGGGTGAAGCTTTATGACAGATGTCTTCTTAACTGGACTAATGGAAAACACTTCAGCCACCGCCCACAGCGATACACACACACACACACACACACACAGAAACACACATACAGTCCCTTGGCCATGTCTATAAACCTAATCCACCTGAAGGCCAACAAAGAGAGGCTCCATCTTTCAAAAACACAAAAAAGTACACTTCCACTCACACGTAGACAAAGCCACGGCCTCTAGTAAAGTAAAAAATAGAAAGCATTCTTTTTAAGGACAGCTTTGTTTCCATCTAGAACAAATTCCAACATTCCGTGTCACCTCAAAGACAAGTCCTTATCTTAATTTGTCTAAAGTGTCTCTTAAGGAGCTTTGACTGTGACGAAAATAGCCCCCGCAAGGACACCAAAGACACATGCCTCTAAATAGCCAGACTTGATTGCCACTTTTATAAAGATCATCTCTTGGACAGCTGATAGAAGAAGAGGATGGTTGTGTGATCATGTGGCGCTCTTCCCAGGACAGATCTGATGTGAGGATGCTGATTTTAGCAACAAGAAATCCCTAAAACTCTTATTTTTTTATCTTGAGTGGTTTGGCTCAACTCGAAGGCTGGAATGATTATTTAACATGCAGGACAAAGGGAGAGTTTGGTCATGATAGCTACAGTAAAAACAAGTAGCTTTAACTTCAGGTTTCTGAATGTAACCTTCATAACAACAAGAGTCTTATCATTAAAATAGGACTGATATATTCTAATCAAAGCTTAGTAAATCACTCACACTGAGAGTAAACAAAAGCTTTAACATACCTCAAACATGAGAAAATCAAACATGTAAGTGTCATATAATGGGACAAATCCACTCATGTCAAACAGACGCATTTCCTAAAGATGTGGCTGTAATTTTGTCCTCCCTACATCTGTGAGACAGACTGTCAGAAAACTCGCCACACAACTGAACTAGACGGGAAGTTGAGGATAAACTCAGCCTTGTTACAAGGTTTCTGGATTTATTTTGGAACAAGTACAGCCTGGATATCTTAAAAAATGTCCTCCATGAGAGAACCTCAAAAGAATTTCTCTTGTGGATGAGAACTGAAAAGAGTACGGCATGTCAAACACTTGTCTGATTGGCAATTAGACTTAAAAAGCAGAAAACCTCCACAGTTGGTAAATATAGACTATTTTCAATATCAATTAATTTACCAAGAAAGGTCACATGAAATGGTCATCTTGTTCCTGATAATCTTGTTTGCTTTTGGAAATCATGGCCTCAGTATGGGGATCAGTCCATTTCATAGGAGCTTTAAGTAATGCTGAATTTCTGGATGTGGATTTACCAGGTTTTGGAAATGTGAACTCACCACCTTTGTTACCAAGACACATGAAATAAAAGCTTTAATTAAAACCAGATTGGGCTGCATTAATGCAAGCTGTGCCATTAGCTGATATTAAACGCCATGTTGTACTTAAGGGTCAAGACAACATGAACAGTTGACACAGTTTACCACATTCAATTTCAAACAGGATTAGTTCAAGCTGCTCAAAACTATTAGCATGGGTACTTGGAAATGAAAAGTCATGAGAAAGTTTTGACTGTATTCTTGAAATTCTCATTTCATTCAACAGTTTATAAACCCTTCTGAAAATGTTTTGTACAGATTTCCGTTATCCCTCTGCAAGTTGGAAAAATCCACAGTTCCAGATGAATCCAAAGAAATCACATCTCTGAGATAAGATTTAAGTATTAAATCAAAACAGGTGATCAACTTTACAGCCTTATCAAGGCAACATTGTTTTATAGCCTGAATAGAACAACAAATATTCAGATCACACTGTCTTTTCTAGGTTTGATTTTGTCCAAGTAAATTAGAAGTGAGAGTGGATGTGAAACAAATCCACCAACAATCAAAGCTTCCTCACACTGATCAAATAGGAACCTCTCCCACAGTTATTAATTTCTACTTCATTTTCAGACCCCTAAAACCCCCAAAGAAGGTCAAGGTTGATCCAGTTACAAAAACGGATCCTGTCTCTCAGACTGAGCTGAGAGTATTTTAATGAGATCTGTTGTTGCTGAGGTAGAACCTGCCAAAATCATTTTCAAGAGGCTGTCCTGCTTAATCTGAACTGACAGTGTTTCTGCCCTGCTGGGCTTTCATTAGGTCTCTATTATGTTTGTATTAAATAATGTGTGTTTTGGAGCATAGCACCCAAAGTCCTTTGTCAAACTCCCACACTAACAACCCAAAACTGAAAAAAAAAATGCTTTTTTGTCTGGGGCTTTGTTTGAGGATTTTTGATTGTATTCGATTTTTGTAAATAAAAACAATGTTTTGCTTTGGTTTTGTCACAGCACAGCAAAGCCTTGCAGGATACCTCACACAGTGATCGCTCAGTGAGTCTCTGCAGCATCTATTTTACTAACCTGTCACTTTCACACAAAAAAACACCACACCCTTATTAACAACCATCCGCTGTGAGTGTTTGTGTGTGAAAGGGGGACAGACGGAGGGGGAGGAGAGTTAGAGGATAGGTGTGAGACAGAGTGTGAGGATGTGAGGTAGCTGAAGAGGACAGTTATGAGAAAAGACGCAGGAGTGTTCAGGGACTGCAGGAACAAAGTCAGTCAGAACTTGTTCATTAAAAACCTGACTCAACTAAACAAACAGCACCTGGAAACTTCAAACCCGCCAACAGCTGTCTAACTACACGCAGGCAGACAGGCAGAGACAAAGGCAGGAGGAGAGAGACACACACACAGACGGACAAATGGCAAATAGATTTAGTGACAGCCAGGTTGGCAGAGTCACAATGACAGGTGACAGCAAACCGGTGCCAGAGCACCACAAGTGTTTCAGCCATTCAATTCAAGCTTGTTTTAACAGAAATGACCTGGACTTCCAGCAAAAGGAAAAATATGTAGAAATAACCTTCAAGCTTTCATGACACGCTGAAAATATTTCATCATTAAACCTGGAAGTGAATTGAGAATTGAGCAGGTCACTGTGTGCCCCTTCAACTCTTTTCACACTGTTTCTGGAGGTGTACAGAGACAGCTTTTCACTTTTTAATCAGTAAATTATAATTGGTGATTCTCAAAACTTCAGCAGAGATTTTAATTGCTTTCTTATATGCAATGACTGCCAAGCCACTGCGTTTGCTTGGATGCACCAAACGTAAGGCCATGACCTTGAAAGTTATTGGAAATGTGGCAGATGAAAATGCAGATCTTCTCGTTTCCGTTGCATATAGAAATAGACTTTTAACTCTGGTGTGTTATACATACTGTGGTGTGTTACTTTTACAGTTCTGTTCAAGTTAGATAAAAATCAATAGAATATTGTAGGGCTGCACGATTTATCAGTTTTAAACGGTAATCAGATTATTTGATTATGGCGATGTTAAAAAAATTAAAATTGTCAAATCGATTTCCCCCTCTATCATGCTCGCGCCTCCAGGCCACCGTAGGCTCCCCCCTTCCTGCGAGACTGCTCCCCAGTTCCCACACACACCAGTCTAAACAAACATGGCGTTTGAAAAGGGAGGCAATAATTTCGTGGCTAGATAGAGCAAGAGCAAGTCAGTTGTGAGGAATTGGTTGGGCTTCACAGTTTCGAATGAAGAGCAAACCATTCCCCACTGCAAAGTCTGTCTGAAGGCATTATCAACCCTTACAACAGGGAAACAAATTCAGACGTGAACGCTAAAGTTTTTGTCGTATCAGCGTTTCATTTACACGGAAGCAACATTTCTAGTGACTGTGAACTGTACTTTTTTTCATCATCGTGTGGATGTCTATCTGCATCTCTCTTGAAACAATTATGTGACACACAGCTTAACTCTTTTGTGGCAACTGCATGTGTTCGGCCAAAACAACCTTTATACGCACGCTACCTACTCTTCTTCTGTCTTTTGTGCATTTCTTGGGCACTGTTACAGCACCACTTGCTGCACTACTTTGCACTACATTGTTTTTTAGTGGTTTCATTTTGAGAGGTGATAGAATTTTTTTCTTTTTTCAAAGTGAAGTTCTAAATCTAAACTCAAGTTTTCAGAGAAAAGAATTGGGATATTATTTTTGGCCAAAATCGTGTAGCCCTAGAATATTTTTGAAAGTATTGAAATATATTGAATCACAACACCTGTTTTGTGATGTAGTGTGATTTGACAGACTTCGGCAAATACTTATTAGACAAATAACAAAAACACCAAAAAAGTGATGTTAGTAAGATGATAGCTATCTTAGGTGACTCAGATGACCCTTAAAAAGAGATCACAACGAACTACAAGTGACGGGGTGAAGACTATGGGTCAATGATGACAACCCTAAACCCTTTGACAGACAGTGATGATGACTATGAGAGATGAAGCTCAGCTCTTAGCCGGCCACTTGTAACTCACCCTTCTCAGCGCGTCCCATGTGAGCTGCATGCGACAGAAGAAAAGCAGAGGATACGGAGAAAGAAATAGATTAGATTGCATGCAAAAGAGGTAAGTTAAACAACAAAAGTGAAGCTGTGCATTTTAAGATTCAGCATGTTGCACTGACAAAGAAAGAGTTGGTTGTCATTTTATGTGGGAAACCAGAATCAAGTGAGGGAGGGGAATGGACAGATGCTTCTTATCAGTCCAAGCTTTAACATGCACACATCAGAATAAGAATATATAACCACATATGTAAGAAAACACACAAATCTGTCAGCAAAGTTGTGCAAACAATTATTTGGCTTTAACGTGCTGATTAACACAAAGTCTTTGTGCTGACCTCCACCACTCACCTCTACTTCACCTCACCCTCATGGTAACCCTAAAAATAATCATTTACCCATGACTGTCGTCACCTGTCACCACTTGTTCCACACCGGTCATGTCTCTATCTTTATAACTGCATACTAGACAACACAAATGGTGCTACTCACATCTGTGTCTGAGTGTGGGAGGAAGTGTGTGTATGTATGTGTGTGAACTGTAATGTAATTAATCAGCTGAGAGTGTTGATTACTTAATCTGTCATTAGCCACCCATGTGTGTAAGTGTATGTGCGTGTGACAGTGAGGCAGCAGGGTGTTTCAAAGCCCCCTTGTACCGACAGCTGTGACCAGAGCCAAACGGGGCCGGTCTGAGATTGATGATACTGGACTAATAACCATCATTCATCAGGGATGTGATATTTCAGGGATTAGGGATTTGTTTTGGACGTGCCGCTTTCTTCATTTCCAAAGGGACTTGAACACTTTCAAGGTTCATTTCCTGCTTTTGCTGATGGATTGATTTAGACACATTGTGTACCAGTATCTAAAGGTTAATGCTCACTTTAACATTTAGTAGATATTTATCCACCAGTTTCATTTGTCCGGGAAAAGACAGCAAAATCTAAGGATAGAAAGCCAGATCACTAATTTAAAGTTGTCCACCAGCTTGCATGATGTGAACGCTGTGAAACCATTAGAGCAGCTCACAAACAATGATTCTGACTGGTTTTAGAATCAGACAGTGCAGCTGTCCTCACGTTGGGTCTACATGGGCCCTTTGTTTCACCACATATTCAACTACATAAGCTCTAAAAATAAAGGATAAGTGTAAAGCAGAGGAGCCAAATCCATTCATACTAATGGAAATAAATGGTACGACTAATGCAAAAGTTTGTTTATGAGCAAATCAGTCAGCATGAGACTCTTAACACTCTTTTCTGGCCTTTACTGGAGAACTCATTTCAAGTCTTGGATGCAGGGCCTTAATAAGTCTTATTTATAATTTTGCCCAGTGGCCTCTTGCGGTACTGCAAACAAAAATCCCTTTACTTTCTTCTGACCACAAATGTAAACAAAAACTCCATAAACTAAGGTTGTGACAACTTAAAGAGTTAGGAGGTAGTCAACTTCAGGGAAATTAGGCCAATAAGAAAATGCAAAATCTGCAGTTCCTCAAGTGTCCACGTAAGGCAGTCTTCTAAAGCAAAGAAATCCAAATGTTCAGAAACATGTTTGCAGCCAGGAAGATTAAACAGTCTGGAGCTCCATCTCTTTATTCATGACAACTTTAAGGGGTCGTTTTTGAACGATGCATCCATTTTAATGATATTATGGCTGAAGGTCGTTACACACCAACAAATTAGTGAAGCAAATAATTGGCTTTTTTTTCACACCGGCTAAAAACTTCTGCAGAGGAAAAAAGCGTCAGTAATTTTTTCATCCCTGTAGCACATTTTGCAAACATTCGCAGGTGAACTGCTATATGAATCTATAGCCTTATATAAATCTTACCTCAGACATGTGGCAAGCCATTCTTGCCACATGTCAGCTGATGGAGCAGTTCTTGAACTTGTTCAAGTGTATTGTAGGAATTTCTCAGAAAACAATTGAAGCTCCTGGATCACTGTGTAGGACCCATCTCCTGTCACAACGTCAGTATTGGATGTACCCAGACACTTCGATTCTTCTTTGTCCTTTTTGATAGGTTAACAACCATGACCAGGTAATCATCACTCGAGTATGTATTCACCATTGCCCCCCCTTTGGCGTATTTTTATGCCAATATGTGAATTTTGTTCACGACACACAAGCCAAATCTTCGCTCTTTTGCGTTGCTTTGCTAATTCATTGGTGTGTAACGACTTTAAGAGTTTATATTTGCATGATCAGGCTGAAGCAGCGGGCTTGACTAGACTCAATCTCTTTGCCTGTTTCCAGGTTGGCTGATCAATAGGTTGGGTCAGTGATCCAATTATGAAGGTGAGCATCATCGTTAGGCTTTATAACTCCTCTAAAAAGACTACTTGCAAAATCCATACCTCCACTGGTGACATGACAGTGTAAGGTCTTTGGGCACGGCAGGATCTAATAGCAATACTGGACATTTTGGGTGGGCTGCATGCACGAATAGTAATACCAGAAGCCAAGCTAGCAAGGTTGGGATGATTATGTGCCATCAGTGATTTTTGTATACTAGGGCTGCAACCAGAATTTGTACATCAATAACCAATATGCTTTTTGTCCAACCAAAGATTCCATACCAAAAGACACTCATGAAGTAAAACAGAAAAAAAAACTCTAATCGCTCCAAACAAAACTTTCTTGTAATTGGCAGTGCAGGTTGTTGTAAAACTCGTTTGCACAGGATGATGCATGCAAACTCTGAACCACAACCTGTGTCAATCATGTCATTTCCTCCCTCCCACTTAACTCTCTGGCAACAGTGCGAGGCTAAGAGGTTGCACAGTCGCTGTGTGTCGCTAATCCATATTTCAGCACAAACCCTCCAATTCATTCTTCCACATACACACATGCAAAGTCTAATGAGAGATTAGCTAATGAATTCTCTCAACAGATTAATTACATTTCACACACACACACGCCTGTGTGCGCAGACTTCATCCCCAAACGACTGAAGAAATGAGCCAGTTACTTTCAAAGAGATGGATTTCTCAAATCTATCACTAAATTGAAATCCGTGGAAACAGTTTGGCTCTGAGCAAAGCGGCGTTTGATTTGAAGAGAAGACATTAGGATGGATCTGAAGGACGGAGGACTGAGGCATTACTTTTAACGAGAAAATAAATAAAAAGGCCTTTGATTTGGCGCCATTTTACATGGCAGGAGTAGAATGAGGAGGCATTTTCACATGAGACTCAATGAGAGGCAAACATCTTTGTACCACTGTACTCTGCGGGGCTTAAAAGCATCGGCATCCCTCTTTCTCTTTCAGTGACAGCAACACACATAAAACAAACACTTGCTGCATGCACTGCGCACACTAGATATGACAGAGAAACACACACACACACACACACACCCTCCTGCCGCTTTCACAGTCTCTTGAGTGGAGGAGATGCCCACGGCCAAAAACCAATGGTTGCATTTCTCGTTTTTCCCTCCTCCTCTTTCTCACTTTCACTCCGTTTCTCTTGTCTTTCTCCAGAAAAACACACATTTTTAATTTCATCCTTCAAATGGAGCTGAAAAGTGATTATAATTAAACCAACTTGGTCCTAATGTTCAAAATACTAAAATAATTTAGAATTATAATTAAACCAGCTCAGATGTGGTGTTTTGGTGGCGGCAGCAGCCTCTTAATTTGTCTGTAGACACTAATGGAAAACAATTATTTCACTTCATTAAGATTAAAGACGCCTGGAATGTGTGCCACAGCTCCATCAGAGAGGAGGCAGATTTAGAAAGTTGTCAAATTAACAAAAGCTCTGTTACCGTCTTAGCGGAGCTGACGAGACGCACACGCATTCACATTTTCTCCGCTGACTTTGAAAGTGATAGGCCAAAAACATAACAGCCACAAAACAGCCTGATAAGGAGAGACAAATTCACAGAAGTGCCACAATTTGTGGCCTGACTCTCTTAATGGGAAACGGCAGATAAAGAAGGAAATGACACTGTTTTAGAGAGAAAAGACACATTATTAACACAAACTCAATGTGACTTTGTTGAAAAAAGACAGACAGTCTGTAAATCCTCCGCTGAATTCTCTTGTCCTTGTCTGTGATTTTAGAGAACAACTGCTGCCAATGCTGCACCATCTCTCCTGTGATTCTCCTCATTATTGACTTCTGTTTTAATAATCACCACTTCTTCTCTGAGACTGGCTTCATTTATGATCTGCTCATTAACCCTATCAGCCTCGGCGGTTAAACATAATACTGCTGGGATCAAATAAAAGTGATAAATTAGACTGTTTCGCACTCTCTTAGCAGCAAATGAAAGTTCTTGTTTTGTGTGCAATAAATGACAAGAGGACTCCATAAATCAGGATTCCCAGAGAGCACAGGAAAGGGCATGGCAATTAACTCATTTATCCCCAGATATTGGGTTGTTTCATTGCAATTAAAGAAACCTTTCTGCTCCATCTGATTCTCGGAATTACAGCTTTTACATGCGGATATATTCCACTTTTATTCTGCACTCACTGTAAGCTTGCTTCTTGAACCCCCTCTCTATATTACTGATAGCCCACCTCCCGCCTTGTGGAAAGGGGCCTCTGGTCAGTAGTATTTACTTGCAAATTAACAGCACTCAAATTCCCAGAGAGGCCTCAAAGAAATTCCACACATTTGTTACCCCAGAGGGCCAAATGGCCACACGGGAAAGGGAGTGGGGGGTAGTTACGGGGTATAAGGGTGGGTGCAATAAAACGTTCACAGATGAATAAGTCATTAATGTGTAATTTCTGTACAATCATTAACAGGACAAAGCAAATTCTGAGTCAGAAAACTGAAGTTTCTGTTCCTGTTTATGGTTGACTTTAATTGAGCTTTGCGTGTCTTTTGTTTCAGCCTTGATGTGGTTTTGGTATGACTTTACAGTTCAGCTGTCTAACAGCTGTGGAAGAGCTTTTCTTCCTCTGTCTGTCTGTCTGTCTGTCTGTGTTGGAGTTCAGACACGAACAACTGCTGAACGCGGAAATAAAAAGGTACAAAAGCCAGACCCAAAGAGACAGGTAGGGAGAGTTGCCTGCATGCGCGGAGATCCGAGAGCTGCACAAAACGTGACAAACTCATCTATGTCCGAGCTGCCCTGCACCACAAACACAAACACACACACGCGGCATGTTTCCCTTATACAGTTTAAGGCACTGATTTTGCATCTCTCGAGAGAGCATCAAGCAGTGTTGTTGCAGCCTTTTCTGTCCTCGTCGGATCGGAGGGCATTCTGTCTTTCCTCTGCAGACTGGACTGGAGCAAATCAGGCACACTTTGCGATGCAGCGCAGAGTTCAAATCGGGGTCCGGGGACATCCAAGTGCCCAGGAGGGGGTCTTTGCAGGCATGCCCGGACAAATGTGAAAGAATTTGTTGAGATATTCGTCATGCACACGGTTGCACAGACTTAAAACTGTGAGTATTTCGAGTTCTGATTTCGTCTCTCCTGACTTGCGGAGAGTCATGTAAATCGCATATAACACCATAAACCTTTGCAAAAACACATGGAATCGGGTTAAAAACGGGGAGGTAAAGCGATCCTTGTTGTGTTTACATTTTTACGTTAATCAATGACTCTACAAGAACACCACTGTCTTCGTCAAACATGCGATCGCCGTACAGACGATACCCTCAACAATTTGGTTTTAGTGCATGCAAGCAGCGCGCACAAAGTTCGACCAAATAAGGATCATTTGGGTTGAAGAGAGCAAACTGCCCCATAAACGACCCACAGTCCTCTAAAAACACCACAGACTGTGGAGAACGATACCTTTTTAATGAGATAAAGGGGGTCTTCATGCGTCAAGGTTGTCTGGAGTTATTGTTCGATGCCGCAGATGCAAGAATGACATGATTCAGACTCCGCAAAGTACAAAATTACAGTGATAACTTGACACAATATGAGTCATTAGTGTGGCAGTGCGTGGATATTATAGTTATTCAAGGGTGATCTCCGCGCACAGTGTAACTTTTACTCCATTCATGCGCTGTACGCAAGGCTGCACGGGTGCGCAATGTTCCCCTGCACCCTGTAAAAATCACTATAGTTTGCTTTTAACAGGTAATGCAAAAGGGGCAACTGGCTTTAGTCTCTGGGGGTTTATGGTGTGTATTTGTGCATGTTGGTCCCAAATTCAGATCGTGGTTTTTCTACAGAAAATCACCAGCCTGGCATCCCGTGCGCACACACAAATATTTTAACTGTGTTTATAAACCTTAGAGAGTCCACTATCCAAGCATTAGGTCAGTCGCTTATTAGTCATGTGTGGCGGTAAGTGCAGCCTACTTGGCAAACAAGCCGACTTCAAACAAGTGCCGACAGTCTCACACGGGCTCACAAAGCTCCGACTACGGCTCGCTCGCATCTTTGGGAACATGTTACATTTTATCCATGACAAAAACGCCAAATTCCGGCCACTGTCAGCTAAGAAGAGCACCAAATCACAAAACACAGAGCGACGGCACCTTTTGAACACGGTGACTAACTTTTCTGCTTCACCTAAACACACCTGTCAGGAATTCATACGCGTACACAGATGGAAACGTAGAACAAACTTTCGTTTCCCGGCACAGTCACCCCCATAAACCGCCTTCTTTTTCCCTTTTTTCCTCCTTACCTGTCGGTATCTGAGGGGAGACCTTTCCAACAGTCGACAGGAGAAACAGGAGTCCCGGGAATACAGAGAAAAGTGTATCCATGTTTCAAACGTGGCTGCTGGTTGAGTCCGTAACAGTTTTTCTCCCCCCGTAAAAGTTTTTTCTCCCCCTGCGAGTTTCTCCGTCTTCACCTCCGTCTTCTTTGATGTTGTCTGTATTTCGATATTAGTCCTCCTGTTGTTGTGAATTCAGTCGCCCCATTCTCCTTTCTCCGGTTTCTCTCTTTTCGCTTCCTACGGGCTCTCGCGGACACGACACTTTGTTTCACGCGGAGAGCGAGGGAGCGCGAGCAAGAGAGTCGGCGAGCTCGGCAGAGAGGGAGGGAGGAAGCGCGAGTGCAGCAGGGAGAGCGCGTGACGTCACGAGACAGGAGTTGTTTAAAAAAAAAACTGAAAAAGTGACAAAACCCGCATTTCTTGTTCGGTTTTCACATCATACTTTTAAAACACAATTTCACTCTCACAGTTTCAACAAAGTTTTTTTCCCCTTCTTTATAAAACTGACAGATTACCACCAGCTTTTCACCTTTTCCTTTTTAATCACAATTTAGAGACAATTTTAACGGTGATACTATTCAAATGGGCTACTTAAAGCTACTGTAAGGAGTTTCTTTAACGACGATGACAAACACTGAAATTCCTGTCGTTGTTTTTCTTTAGTTTACAAAAGTCAAAGAGACCTCTAGCCATTTTATATTGTAATTTTAAACATCTGAATCTGTTATAAGAGAGCAGGAAACAGTGAAGCCACTCGGGAAAATGCCTTGTTTAAACATTTTCCATAAAATTCACAAAAAAGACAACTTTAATTAAACTGGTGTGACAAACAAAAATTTGAAGAAAAGTGAGCACAGAAACTATACAGAGTTGAACCCAAATAGCTAACATTGTCTTGACAGATATTTAGATCAAGTTTGAGCTCAATATTTATATAGTTCCTCAATTTCCTCAGTTTTACTGGTGTCTCTCTCATGATGTTGTTTTTAGTTTAAGAAAGCAGCTTTAGCAGCAGGTAAGTATATGGTATTCTAGCAGTTGGAGGAGACCAAATCCAGAGATAAAAATCAATAAATGCTGTCACAAATCAAAATCAATCCCTACCCTTTAATTTAAAAAATTGAGATGGTTTAATATTTGGGTAAATCTTTTGAAGTTTGGATCTTGTAACAAAGAAAAATCAATAATTGCAACTTCAAATATTGAAGTAGACTTATGTTAAAAGAAAGTTTTGAGACCATTGGCCCCACTGTTGACACACATGTTATGCACTTGTGGCCTCGGCTGGTTTTGTTTGTCTACTGAGTGTCCATTTGTTACTTACTCCATTAAGTTCAAACAATAAAAGTTCTGTAGGCAAAAAGCTTGATTTGGATATGCCAATCCTTTTATTCCTACACAATTCAAGCACCATAAACCAATAAATACAACACAAATTCCAGCCACCAGCCTGCGGTCAAAAAACAAAAGGCTTCTTGTGCGCAACACCTGAAGTAATTAGTGGGCACCTTAAATGTGCCTTGGTGCGCTCAACAGTGTCACGCAGGTAAAATAAAGAATGGCTAAAAATGGCTCCACCACCCACATCTGACCCAACTCTGGCTCTCCTGAACTTTTAGGTTACCCTGCACCTCAAAGGCTGCCCTACTTATACATTTGACAAAATAGAAAGAAAGTGAATAAATAAAACATCTCTGTAAGTATAAACAGGGAGTGAGGGGTAGGAAAATTCTAAGGGGGCCTAAAAATATAAAAGAGCATTTGCTGTACTGAAAGCAACTGAAAGGAGTTTGACTGAAAATGATTTTATTTTCTTCATGGGGCCCGAAATTCCCTCACCACACCCCTGGTTATAAGATGCTAAAAGAAAAAAAAAAAACAATAATGCACACTAGCTGAAAGAGATATCAGGTTCAGTGTCATCACAGAATCAGGTTTTTGCTCATGTTAATGTCTGAAATTTGCTTGCTCATGACACATAGAGATTGAAAAGCGGAAAAAAGAGTTTTGAAGGACAAAAATTGAACTGTTTCAAAGACCCAAACAAGAGCAGCGTCAGGATGTGCAGCGTCATCAAGATGTACAGCCAGGAAGTGCTTCCCTTTGATTTAAAGGAGACCTTGTGGACAGCTGCTGGACTGTGAACTTCACTTTGATTTTTATTTGTTGAAAGAACCTTTCTGTCACAAACTGAGTTATATCACTTGAATGTGTGGTTCAAGGGTGCCCTTTACGCCCTTGGTTGACGATCATAAAATGAATCACTGAAAACTGCATTTAGAACATTTAACACATTTTCTGCAGCCCTGTGGGCGCTTGTGTTACAGTGGCCAACTTGCTTGTGTTTTTGCACCGTATGCTCCTTGTAGGATTTAAGACAAATGATTTTCCCACATTTCTCCATGTGCCAGCAACAATGACAGCTGTGCATGTCAAAGTGAGGCAAGATGACATCATGACAGGCCTGCCAAAAGACAAAATGCATGTTTTGATTTGTGCACAGCTGGGATATAAATACAGAACATGCTGTGGATGGAAATGCATGAGTAGGGAGCCACATTTGTTTCGTCTCTCTCAGTGGTACTTTTAACACATAAAAGGTGTGTAAAATGTCTTCTCCCAAGTTTGTAGCTGAGGGAGACAGTGATAATCACATGGGCAAATGTTGGTCTCTCCACAGACAATCATATGTGCTGATCAGTAGATTTTCTTCCTGTCTGAGCAGCAAATCTAAGCCTCTACCTTGGATCTGTAGGTGTCCTGAAAATAAAACGTGGGCGTCCTGTCATTGTAAAATCCCTCTGATGCCTCTCCTCTCCTTCAAAATGTGAATTTGCTTTTGTAACACAGTGTTTGTACCCTGCTATTATAGACAGCAGTGTATACACACTGTTGTGCTTGCTGAAGTTGCAGGTTCCAGGTTGTTATTTGCAGCTTTTTTTCTTGCGCACACAGCTGTCATGGCATACTTTAGTATGCATTGATGCAGGCAGCTCGAGCATTTGCAGGTTTGGATTCAGCAGGCTGAAATCATCTGAGCATACCTGTACTTTCAACTCAGAAAGGGTTTTGCATGGCTATGTGTTGTGGATATCACTCTGTTGCAATGAAGGTCTTTAGAGTAGTCATCTGAATTCCAGCTGCATTTTTCAAAGATGAAACTTATTGTCGTGAATATTCACTGTAAAAGTCTTTTTTAAAAATATATAATGATTGACCTCCTGTCAACTTTGCTTTATGAGACTGAAAATTACATCTATCTTTCTACACCCAATTCGAATCCAGTAACATGATAATTCACATGATCTTATGACAGTATTTTGGCCCTGTTTAAAACAAATTCACCAATGAATTCTAGATGCATGCCTGTGTGCTGGATGTGTCGTTCACAGATCTAGTATTCATAAAGCAGTGTGTGTCAGATGTGCTGAAATAAAGATAAAAATGGATGTTGATCTGTGGTTCTTCATGAGGAAACATGACAGCTCTCTCTCTCTGCTTTTTGTATTTTTTTCCAAGAGCCTTTAAACCTGAAATTTTCCTCCCATGATGGATTTCTTGTTTTCTGTGATTTGGAGATTTTTTTTTTTTTTCTCTTTCCCACCATTGTTTTTTTTTACCCTTCACATCAAACACAACTAGCCTATCATGTTGCAACTCCTACCTGGCTTCAAGTGGCAAAATCCACAACAAGGCAGGTAGTCATCACTTTGTAATAACCGAGTGAGAGTAAGTCTACCCCGAAAAACCTTGGTGCTAGAAATGGACTGCAAGCACACAAAGATTTTTTTTGTTCCCCAGTTTTGACCTGGTTTTGACCCCAATGCAGGAACACTGTTCCCATGCAGGCAATTTGTAGCAATCTAACCTGTGACGGCACTCACTGGAGCTCACCTGTGGCTCAATACAATTTGGAGTCCAAATATGCCATCCAGTGTCTGCTCTGTGATGGATTGCTGAGGTGAATACCGTGTCTTCAGACGAACCCTAACAACAAGCAAGGCTGTAAATATTGTACGGTTCTGTTCATACCTGCTTTTTCTTCCATGCTGTTGAAAGTTGTGGCCTGAGGTGCCATCTCCTCAGATTTGATCAGTTATCTAAACTTGGACTGAAGAATAAAGTGATGAGAACTTGTCAAAGGTCAGAGAGCGGTGGTAACTATGGATGCTTGAAATGTTCTTGACCTAACCTGGTTGGTTCATGCATTCATCCAATTTTTTCAACTTAGTAGCTCCTAGATTTCTTCAAATTAGACGCTATCATCCACTTTACTTAAAGCTCCTGTTAGAAACTGTTTCACATTTATGAAATAGACTTAAATTCCTTTTAATGCCTTTTCATGGTATCCAAAAGCAATAAGGCTGGATTTATTAAATATTTTTTGTGTAGGTCTAAGGCTATGTTCACACCGCAGGTCAATTCCAATTTTTTAACCATATTTGACACATATCTGATTTTTTAATGTAAATCAGATCAAATCAACTTTATTCATCCGTTAGGAACTTCATTTGCAGAGAAAGTGCCAGTGCAGAAACAAATAAAACATAGCACATGTTCATTCACAGATCTCAATCTAGATTCCATAATAAATACAATAAAAACATTTAATACATTAAAAACAAAAGGTAAATCGTATCAGTCCTCTTCTACAATATTGTGTGGCAATCAGCTGTTTAAGTGTGAGCAGTGCAATTCTGATTTTTCAAATCCGACCCAGGCCTCTTTTGTATGTGGATATAAATTGGATATGTATCTGATGTGACTGCAGTGTGAACGCTCAGGCGCGTTTATCCGACCTATACGTCATCAATATGCAACAAATGTCACTATTGTTTGACAACACAAACAGGCGCGGAAAGCAATTTGTGCTTTGTGCACATGCGGGTCACTTTATGGATGCAATCCGTTCACATTAGATGCCGCATTTGTTGTTGTAATGTGAACGACTGCACAAAAAGATCAGATTTGACAAAAAATACGAATCGTGCATCAAAACCTGCAGTATGAACACAGCCTATGTCACGGTTTGCGTCCCATGCTCTTGAATACTCCCTCCATCAGAGCTCTACACTCAGTTGTTCAGACATAAGTCATGACAGATGCATGCACTTATGCAGGTTATTACTATTATTACAGAAAAATCTCATCCTGCTATATTTTTAACATTCAAATGTGTGACTCATTGAAAATCTCTGCCATAGGAAATGATAAATGAGTAATGAAGGCGCTTTTGGTGAACTGACGCCTACCTCTGCCAGCAGTTCCAGACATTGAAAATACCTATATAAGAGTAAGAATAAGAGAGTACTACTGCAATGTATGCATGTACTACTGCAAGACATACAGAGACATTAACATTAATTTCATGTTTCATGACCAGCCTTAAACTCCTTACAGGATGCATCACAGGAGCTTCTTGTCCTGGGAGGATGACATTGCTTCTCTGATTGGGGTGAGCAGGGGAGCATTTCATAGTGAACTCACAATATGGGGAAATTTTCTTGAGATTCCTTTGAGAAAATGGGCTTGAGTTAGCCAAAATAAGACAATTGTTTACCTAAATGTTGTCAGGTGCTAGGGTTAAACAAAAGAAAAGGACCTAAATGCAGAACAAAGGATTGAATTAAAAAGAACTAAATGAGTAAACAAAAACCTTTCTTCAAAATGTCCAACTAAAAACCCAAAGGCAAAATCCAACAAAGAGCATTGTGGAAAGAAAAGAAAAAAAATACAAGGAGACTAGGGATACAACAACGACTATAAAAGACACTCAACGCACACACACAGTGAACCAACAAAGACAGAGGGGAAGACAGGGACTCTATATACACTGAGAAATGAGCAACAGGTGAGGCTGACGAGACACAGGTGAAACTCATGGGTGATTAACGAAGGAGGGAAAACTAGGAAAGTAAAACCAGACTAGAAACACAAGGAATCAACAACTATAAAATAAAACAGGAAACACTAAAAAACTGATATAAAGAATAAAACACAGAGAACAGGAGGGAAACAGGGTGAAACACAAACTGAAAACTCACAAGACAGGAACAAAAGTGTTTTTGTTTTCTTTTGTAATGTAACTTCGCTGCTGCCCTCTTGGCCAGGTCTCCCTTGAAAAAGAGATCTTTGATCTCAATGGGACTTACCTGGTTAAATAAAGGCTAAATAAAAAATATGGAACAGAAACAATAGGGAAAATACACAAAATGCACTTGAATAAAACCAGTATAAAACTAAATAAGCAGAACATATCATGACAAAGGGAAGCTACAGAGCTAATCGCTTGTTCGTTGATCTCAGTGATCCGTCTGCAGAAACTGTATAAATGGTATAAAGTTACACTTGAAGCCCATTTTTCTTTCTATACTGACTGTTTTTCATGTTTGAGCAACACTACTTTGACTAAGAATATAACACAGACAGAAATCAGAGCCCTCTTCACTTTAAGAACCCAGACCTTTGAGTTATTTTCTGAACAAAAACCTGTTAAAGTACAGCTTTACTTACTCACTTGATCGTTTCTAAGAGATGCAGGCAGTGCCACATTGTACACACTGTTTATCCATATAAACTGTTTAGCGCCCTCACCACTGCTTGATTGACAGCTCTCTAACTTGTTATGTTGTTCCTTAGCTTCATCTCACTCCTCTGTCTGTCTGTCACATCCTCTGTTTGGAGTTTGATTTAAAAAAAAAAAAAAAAAGTCACTGGCGTCACTATCAATTCAGGTACTTTAACAAAAACTAATTCAGCAGGGTGCAGAAGATAAAAGCATGAAAACCATCAGTTTGACATCCTACCTTATGCCATCCTTTCTGTTATGCACAAGGCCTTGAGTCGTCTTGTCACAATGATGTGCCTAAAAAGGGTTTGGCATTGGTTTTCAGAAGACTGAGGATTTCATAGTAAATGTTGTCACACAAGAGCTGGGCTTTGACTGTGACATGCTACAAGGCACAAAGAAACCAACTGATTAAAATAGTCAAGTACTTTCAAATCTTTTGCGTCAACAGAGAATTTCATCGACTGCAGGAATGAATATTCAGTGGTATTATTTATGGTGGCTATGAAGCGGACAATTTAGACAATAAAAGAGGAGAAGCAGGCAGAGCTCGAGGTCAACTTTTTTGATTTTGGCTGCAGTTCATCTACAGTCTGAATAAGAACATCAATTTGTTTTTTTAATCAGACAACCTTCACTCAGTTATGACGAATGTGGTGTCCTTTCAATGAACAGCTCTTTCAATATTTAAATCAATGTATTAAAAAACTAACTCACTGAATTAAATCGTTGTGAAAAAAGAACTTGACCATGGATGATCCTGAGGTTTCACTCTCAGGTGTTTAAACTGTGCCAACTTTGTAAAAAAAAAAAAAAAAATTCATGAGAGCGAAAGCGCTGACAAAAGCTATAATGAACAAAGGCCTTGACAACAAAGTGATAGTTCCCTTTATGAAGCACAGCAGCTCACCAAGCTAACACTGTTGCTTTTAAAAGATGTGGAAATGTAATTTCTAAAGGACAGGTCTTATTTAGATTGTTGCTTTGATTTACACCTTGTTTCCAGTTAGCTGACTGCTGTCTGTAGATTTGTCATTAAATGGATGATGCCTCTAGTGTCCAACTCAAGGAAGTGCATGTCTTCAGGAGTGGGAAGAAACCTGATGGAATCGACCTAAAGCCATTTAGGAGAGGCTGATTTATTTTTTTTGACCAATAAATCCAACTGTATTTATTATCAAAGTGATAAAAACAAATGGATGTACAACCCCAGTTTCCATAAGAGTTGGGTCAAAAGTTGATAAAAACAGAATTTGATGGTTTGCAAATAATTTAGAGTTTGTATTCAATTAGAAATCAAAGTTAAAACTAAAAATTTAATTTTTTTAAGACAATATATGCTCATGTTAGATTTGATGCAAGCAACACAGTTTGAAACGGTTGAGACAGGGAAATAAAATACTGAACATTTTGTTATACTGAAAAACAGCAGTGGGAACATCTCCTGACCAATTACATCAATTTGCAACATGTCAATAACCTGTCCAGGTTTGAAAAAGCTAATCCAGTGAAGCCCAGTCTCTCATTTGTAAAAATGGGAAGAGGTTCATCTCTCTGTGAGACTCTGGGTGAGGAAGTAGCTCAACAACTTGAAAATAAAAGGGGAATTCACCAACAACCGCATGAGGTCATTAAAGTACACTACAGGCCAAAGGTTTGGAAGCAAGATCAGATTTGTACAAAAAAAAAATCATAGTTTCATATATATAATTTGCAACACAATAAACATGACTATTGTGTAAAGAGTAACTTATCAGAAGACATTTTGACTATAATTAGTAGGTATTTGAGTGATTGTTGCTTAGACTTTGCTTTCTTTAAAGTATCCTCCTATGGCTTTTAACAACAGCTTGGCATATACCAAGCTGTAAGTTTTTTGAGGTATGTTCCAGGAATTGCATTCCAAGCTTTCTTAAGTTCATTAAAAAGAGATTGCTGATTCGTGGGACGCGTTTTTCTGACCGATCGATCCAATTCCTCCCGCACAAGCTCTATTGGAGAAAGGTCTGGAGACTGAGGGGGCCAAACCATCTTTTGAAGAACACCTTCCTCTTCTTTTTTTTGTCTAGGTAACCCTGACAGAGCTTGGCAGAGTGATTAGGGTCATTGTCTTGCTGCAAAACAAACTTATGAGCCACAAGTCTGAGTCCAGATGGAACAGCATGGTGCTGGAGGATGGAGTGGTACTGTTCCTTCTTCATGATACCCTTTACGTCAAAAAAGTCTTCTACTCTATCACCTGCAAAACATCCCCATACCATGGAACTACCACCTCCATGCTGAATTGTGGGTGTAACAAATGGTGCTTTCAGACATTCACCAGTTTGCCTGTGGTGATAGACTCTGTGTTTTGAACCAAACAGTGCAAACTTGTTTCTAGTCTAATTTTTGTGAGCTTTTGCCCACTCATATCTCTTTTTCTTGTTCTGTGGATGAAGTAGTGTTTTTTTGCAGATACACAACCCTTTAGACCAGCCTTTCTCAAACGTCATTTCACGGTTGTCAGAGATATGGGTTTCGACCATAGACTGTATATACAATGGACAACTTGGTTCCGCCTACCGTCTGTATACAGATTTGAAGCCAAAAGGCTCGGTATTTCCGGGATTTTTCTTCATTTCCTGAGACCAGCGCTGCGCAGTAGGGATGCGCGCATTCGGCCGCGCAGTCGCCAAGAGTCAATGTGATGACGCTCGGCTCAAACAGCGTATCCTCCCAGGTGAGACACGCAATCCCTGAATGCCCATAGGCTGTATCAGGTGTCAATCAAAGAAAACATGACCCTCCCCTAATAACTTTTAAGAACTGAGCTTCACAGAAAAAAGAGGACTTCAGCAAAAACCAGTCTTACAGTAACTACAAGTCAACATCACAACCAGGGGGGAGAAAAATTTATGTTCTGTGTAATAAATTTCTAAAGTTTGTCCACAGCCCCATAAGCTTTGCTGGTGGAGGCGGGATTTATGACCTATACTGCAGCCCATCAACAGAGGGTGCTGTTCTCGGAGTGGCTTCACCCAGCGAGGAGGCGGACTCTGTCCATTCCATATACAGTCTATGGTTTCGACCTTGTCATGTTGATTTCCTCCCTTGTTTGTGGTGCAGTCTTTTGCCAATCTCTCTTACTGGTGACGATTCTATGTTTATCCTCTGCTTTTGTAGCTTTTGTAGTAACTCTCTTTCGTCCAGGTCTTTTTCTATCATCATAACTTCCAGGTTCCTCTAGTCTCTTCAGAGTGTAGTGGACTCCTTTGTTAAACACCTTTAGGCGTTTTGCAATTTCTCTTTCTGTGTATCCTTCTTTCCTCAATGTACAAATCTGTACTTTTGTTTCTTTACTCAGTTGCTTCTTTCTAGCCATTTTTGTGGTAGTTTGAACGCAGTTGAGATTTATTGTGATTTTTGTATGCAGGCTCTCAAAAGCCAAAAAGTTGAAGTGAATAATCCAACTGTGATTTGTTTTTTTTTGCTTTTGTACTGAAGCAGTGACTCTTGCAAATGTTTTCAACCCTAAAACTAAGCCCTTATTATCTTTTGCTGATATATATTTAGCAATGGTCTGTTAACATCAATGTGTATATAAAGGTAAATTGAGTAAAATGGTGCATTTCCATGAAAGCAACATCTGATCATGGAGTAAATACATCCCAAAATACATAAAACTCATGCTGGATTTTTTAAAAAAGCATTGTGAACAAAGACTTGAAGTTACTCCCCACTGTTCGGCCTGTAATGGCCTTGCTTCCAAACTTTTGGCCTGTAGTGTAGATTAAGAGAATCTGCAGAGTCCTCTGTTTTACTGTGACAAAGCTGATAAGTGATGCTGAATGGATCTTTGGTGTCTCAGGCAACTCTGCATTGAAATTAGACATGACTCTGAAGTGGAATTCACTGCATTAGCTTAATAACATTCAGACACCACTGTCTGTGAACACAATTTATTGCTGCATCAACAAATGCCTAGAAAAAATGTCACATCTCATGGCCTAAGGCTCCATTGTACACCTGATGCAAAGTGTTTAGGCATGCAGCTCAAGTGTTGATATTATTTTCCACCCTGTTATGGGATATAACACACCCAGCAAAAGACAACAACTGTATGTTGTGAGAATAGCAAATTAAGTTGTGCCTATGGGTGTGGTGGTCTTAGAGTGAGGTGTGGTCATTTTTTTCTAGTTATTTCCTCCAGTAAAATATAAAATATTTGACAAGAAAAATTCTTCTCATAAAGATAGAGCTGGCAGAGCTCCATGTTGAAACACACACACACTCATTTACAGCACACAAACACACACACACACACACACACACACACACACACACACACACACACACACACACACTTAAACCATTTGGGGTCTGTGTGCAAGAGATATGCATGTTCATGTTGAGACTCAAGGTCGCAGCTATGGCATGAATCTCGTGTGTGTGTGTGTGTGTGTGTGTGTGTGTGTGTGTGTGTGTGTGTGTGTGTGTGTGTGTGTGTGCATTTATTTTTAAAAGTACAGATAGCAGGAAAAAGTTCTGTGTGTTATTTTTCTCATGCATTTTAAGTCCAAGGTATGCAACCTGGTGTGGGAGTATGTAGAAGCACACTTGCACTCAACTTTCCATGTCTGTGTACTCTGCACAGCGTACACACTCACACTTACTTATCCAGAGACATACTTGAATCCAGTTTTACAGCTCACCTTTCAACACCATGTAGCTCTGGGTATTGTGTTTACTGGTGTGGACAGATGTTGCAGAGTTGTCAACCAACTTGCTGACAGAAGCTTGTGTGAATGCAGCCTGACCAGTTATCATCTGTACTTTCATCACTGTTCCCCTTTAAAGACGCTTCCCAGAAAGAATAAAAAAGGATTTGATTTGTCGCTTTAAGTGCAAAGAGGAGATTTTTTTTCCCCTTCCAAATATGAAAACACATTTACCAACTCGAATTGTGCAAAATTACCATGCATTAAAAAACTTATAGGAGCAACAAAATATGAGGAAACAATATGTAACAATAGGATATGATTTACTATTTAAGGCACAATATCATACAAAAACACTAAATGATAGGGAGGGATATAAATTGATACAATATGGCACAACATTCAACACATTTCAACACAAAACAGCACAATACAATGCAAATAATGTATCAAGATATGGTATAATATGAAATAATACTACATGGCACTATAAAATATGATACAATTTGAAATACAGTTATGAAATATAGTTGGATAAAATTAAATAGGATAGCATAAGATATAATAGGATACAAAGAGAAACAACTGATACAAGCAGATGTGATAGAATATGATACAATTCTATAGGATAGGATACAAAACATTATATACTGATATGATACAACATGACACAATAGCTTACCTTTTGTAACAGTACCATATGCTAGGATTTGGTACTAGAATGTATTGGGTAACATTTAAGTATGATACCTAACATTACGGTATATAATGATATTTAATAATAGAATAGGATGAATGCAAAAGTTTCAAATAAGATAGGATAAAATATGATATACTGTAATACAATAAGGCAAGGTATGATGCATTTTGATAGGAAAGAATACAAAACAGTAAAATTACAAAACAGTTGATACAAGTTAAGTCCAATATGATATATGATACTGTGCAATTTATTACAGTAATCGTAGACTTAGACTTTGACTTTCTTTATTTGCACAGAATAAAACACAGCAGTGATTTCTCTCTCTCTATCACAGCATGATTGTTTTTCATTTTATATACAGAAAAAATAAAAATAATAAAAACTAAGGGTAAAATAGCAGCATGGTGAGTAATATCGCACTTTCTGGAGGTAGAGCGGTAGTGGAATAAAAACCAAATAAATAAAAGTATATATAAAAAGATATATGTTCTTATGTTCTCATCCTAAAAAAGGTTTGCTACCATGTGATATGTCATATGATACATGACATGACACGATACGATAGATTTTGATTTTGACAGAAAAGGATACCGTACAGTAGGACATGATATAATCTAAATGAGCCAATACCATACTATTTCGATATGATCAGATACAATATGATTCAGTACTGTAAAATACAATAAACATGATACACTAGGATACAATGCAATATGATATAATGATGTAATATGATCAATATAATATATGCAATGCAGTATGGTACAGTGACATACAGTAAAAAAATTACATTAAATAAGATATGATATGATTATAAGGGATATGATAGGAAACAATGCAAACCAGTAATATATGATAGTATGATATGATATTGGGTAGGATTTGATCAGATATAGTTTGCTGATAAGAACATTTTGACATGATATAATAAAATACAATACAATTTGTTGACAGCACAAGGAACTTTGTCTTTACCCATCTCATGGCTTGGTCTGTTTTTTTTTTTTTGCCTGTGTCACACGAGAAACTAGAGAAACAAATCAAGAATTAATTCCCTACAAGCAAAAACACAACAAGCAAGGCATCTCAGACAACCTGGAGATGATCCCATTCTGCAGTTTGGACTTGTGGGAAGCAGCTGAGTCTTATTTTCTGCAGCAAGTTTTCCTCCAAATTTATATTCTCTGCCACTCTGCCAATGTATTTGCATGCCTAAAGAAGCAGTGTGACAAAAACATGGCCAAGAATGTTCAATTCAACCCAAAAGTGTAAATGATGACTCGTTTGGACTGAAGGAGTTCCACTTGAAAAAATTGTTTGGTATGTTTTAGTCCAAATGCTCAACTTCCTTAATCACTTTCTTAAATATTATGCAAGGGTGTCCAATGAGGAGGTGGGGTTACTCTAAACTCTAACTGTAGTCAATTTTTTTCCTCTGCTGCTCAAAGATTTAGCCAAAGCAGCTGCAATTGGCTGTCCAGTCCCTGCGTTTAATAAGATCCTTAATCCTCTGCGGACCAAGAATACACCTGGTAAGAATTGTTGAAGTAGCCCCTGTGATAATGTTGTTATAAAGTTTTGAAGCCTTAAAGTTCTGCTTTTCCTTTGGGCCATGGTGGTTTAGTTTTTTTTCCGTGTTTTTTTGTTTTTTTATCATCTTAGCACTTGCCGTGAGCCTGCTTATTTATTTACTTCTTTATTCCTTTGCATTAATGTATTTCTGCTCGCTTTATCTTGTTCTTTGACTGTGTTATTTGTTTTTATGTGTCATTGTACAGCACTTTGGCTACCCTTGTGGTTATTTTAAATGTGCTATCGAAATAAAGTTGATTGATTGATTGATTGATTGATTGATTGATTGATTGATTGATTGATTGATTGATTGATTGATTGATTGATTGATTGATTGATTGATTGATTTTAAATAGCCATGAAGTGACCATATTTGGATGAGCCGGTAGGGATGGATAAGTTAAGGGTTGGCAGATATAATTGATCATTGGTTTATTAGCGAGCATATCAGCTGTCTAATTTGCTTGTTACCGGTCATGTTCTCTAACAAAATAAGCATCATGCCATTGTGGGTGTGAATGTTTTGTTTTTTAAAAGGTTTTATCCTTGAGCATGTGTCGCTGTTGAGCACAGCTTTAAAGGATCAGCTCTATGTTTGTGTGCATGCATGAACATGTGTGTCTGCTCCTGGTCCAGTTTGGTCTATAAGGCTGGCACTGCCCACTTGTCCATTTCACTGTTGCCATGACAATGTCCACCACGACAGGCCAACACCATATGGTTGCTATGGTAACACTCCTTTTTTTTGGCTGATGTTGGTGAACCAGGTGTATCTGCCAGCTGGTAATGACAGGTGGATGGTAGGCGTGTGTGTGTGTGTGTGTGTGTGTGTGTGTGTGTGTGTGTGTGTGTGTGTGTGTGTGTGTGTGTGTGTGTGTGTGTGTCACCCCTGAATGAGAACAACTACTAAAACCAAAAACATGGAGCCTTAAACCAATGAAGAAGAACACACAGCGGATTTTTTTAAACTAATTATACATGACTGGTAATTAGAAGCATTGATTTAAGGAGAGTGAGTGTGTCGTATAACTCAGACTGAGCTGAAGAGCGCTGAAAGGCTCGGCCAACAGTTGGCCATCGGGCTGTGTCTGACCATCAGCTGCTGGGGAGTCCAGCACCATCAGGTTGGCCTGGAGCAGGTTCTGCTCTGCCAAATCAGCATTTTGAAGCAGAGACATGGAGGCACAGTGAGGGTGACCAGTCTGAGTGGCTTTCAGAAGTTGAAGTTTTTGGAAAAATTTGGCCACTTATGCTGTTAATGTGACAGAAGCGTTGGGAGAAAGACTTTGTGGAAGTGATTCACCACTTTGGTATCGTATCTTTCTTTACAATAATTTTGGGGAGATGGGTAAAAGTATGAGGCTGACAGTCTATCTGATGTGTGCTCTTACCATTAGGTGAAATATACTTGTTATTGGATGCTTGATTTTTCAATTTAATTTAAATTAATTTTAATATGTTTTCAATAAACCCAAATGCTGCTGATTGAATAGGTTTTTTTTTTTGTTTTTTTTAGCAGGGTCATATGTACATACTTTCACCTGGGATTTGCATCTAGGTATGCTTTAGCGCACGATGCAACCAAACCTCATTGCTCAATAGCACTACTTGTGTTCAAACTCTCAACTACAAAGCCGTGCTGACGGAATTACAGAGAGGTAATCACTGAGCTACGTTGCTGTCAATAATTGACGTCTGTGTGTCTATTGTTCTGAGGATTTGGCAGAATTGTTTGGGTGTGTTTTGGCGCCGGAGTCCACAAATTCCAACATATTGTACTGTCTGCATGATTGTAATAGCTCAGCTGTGGTTCATCTCCTGATGTCTGCATTTAAAGACTGCTGCACTGTGTTGTTGAACAAGTATGCATAAGCTTTGAGATTTTTTTATAAGCCGCTATGCAAGGCGAGACTTGATTACTTAATTTGCTTCTATTGTGCCCTACTAAATATCAGTGACACTGGCAAAAACCAATAGTTCATTAACTTGACAAATTCATCTCTAAATTTGATATTTATCACCAATGTCCTCAGTGAAAAAATGCATCCCATTTGGCCAAGTCCATTGACTGTATATCATGTTGGACAACATGCCTCCATCTCCCCCCATTGTGTGATACGAAGCCAACACATTACCACGAGGGCCACTGACTCCTTGAGCAGGTGGAGGTGAGGCATTCACAGCAGTGATCTGGCTAACCAAAACACATATTCACTTGACAATAAAACCCTTCAGGTGGGTATAGTCCATCAATAGACGGTACACTGATGATTATGATAAGTTTACTTTTCTCTTTCTGTTAATCCTATGAGGAATGCTGCAGCAGCCAGCTATTGTAGACAAAGCTGTCAATCAATGGTAATAATGACAAAGGTATTAACTTAATTTATATAGCACTTTTAAGTACATGTGTTTACTCAACCTCAAAACAATAATTAACTTTTGCAGACACTGAGTATCTCCCTGATCCTGGAGGGATCAAGACACAGTCTGTAATGCTGTGAGAAAAATACCGATTGCTGGTATTTCTTCTACCTGTTACTGCCATGTGCCTCATTATCTTGTATGCTTATGTGTCTGTGTTTGTATGATCTCAGGGCAACAGTACTACTTGTGTCTGGGCATATTGTGGAAGTTACAATACATTAAATCTCTGTGTGTAGTACTGTGTTGTTTTTGTCAATGGTGCAAGACACTTTGCCTTTAACCAGCTGACTTCTGTGGTAAGCATAGGTTACAGTAGTGAACCCATGTAGAGATATACTTGTCAGTACCTGGTGACATAATTTAGGCAGTATATTATTAAGACATAAGTGGTTTCAGAACTGGAGCAAGGACATTTTCCAGGAGAGTCACCCAGCTGACCCATAAGTGGAGCTTCAAGTGTGAATGAGGTCAGCCTTGCAATGGAAATCCAGATCCATTTTTTGACTGAAGATCAGGAAGTCACATTTGCAAATAGGGTAGTGCTAAAATAAGAGGTCAGACCTTTATCCAGCACCCTGATTGTGGCTTGAGCAAGATCTTGAGTTCCTACAACTTGGTGTCCGTAGTCTTCCTCAGACTCCCACTGTGCTGAGCTATGATCAAAGCTTGATTAGGTGGTTTGACCAGGCAAGAATCAAATAATTGATGGAAACATGTCCGAAACTGCCCAAGAAGAGCAAATTGATTTAAAGGTCCCATACTATACTCCTTCTCAGCAGGTTCACATAGGTCTCAGAGGTCTCAGAACAGTCGATTTGAAGTTTGTTGGATCTAATGTGGATCTAAAAACCCAACTTTTTCTGGACTTCAGCCAGCCTGAAAATTCTCTCTAGCGAGCTCTACCGAGAACATGCTGTTTCTGTGTGCTGCGCTTGTCCACGCCTCCTTGAGCGCAAGCCACTTCCCTCCCTGTCTCTCTGGAAGAGGGGGTCTTCGCTTGCGCTATGGTACCATGCGCCAGAGTGCAAGATATGGCTCAGAGAAGCGCTGTGGTACCAGTTTGATCCAGAGTCTGACCCAGAAGGAGAGGCTCCCGAAGAAATACCAACTCTGTGGCTGCAGCAGGACGTTTCTGAATGGTTATGTGTCTCGATATTTTTATTTTTTACTTTGTTTGTGTGTTGGTACACACTGACTTACATGTGGCTAGGTAACATTAGCTCCTGCTAACGGTTACATCTCCGCTGTCCTCTCGTTACTTGGAGCTCTTTTGGTGAGTGTGCAAGATTGTAAATATAGTTATCTCTGGTGACTATGTTCTTGTAGACTACAGAAACAGACTTCTGTGCTGCTTTGTGCAGCCAACAACAGAGCAACTGCCGTGTCTTGCTTGTACCTTTGCCGTTTCGAACCAGTGTTTGCAAGGGAGAAAAATAGTGTCTGAGTGGAAATTTTGGGGGAGCAGAACAAACATACTGGGCAGGATTACCAACCTGGAGGGGAGGAGGTATCCCCATCCATGACGTCATAGAAGGTGATGGTTTCAATCCACCGGTTTGAACAGACATTTTCTGAAAGGTGGAACAAGCAAGAGAAGAAGATACAATTTTCTCATTTTGAAGGGGAGGGGGGGTGTAGACAGGCTGGAGATGCATATTATTGTTGGTGTGATCTAGACCCCCCCCCCCAAAAAAAAAAAAAAAAAAAAAAAAAGCTTTTATGGACTTAATGATTCGTCTCTCTGTTGGTCATAAACAACAGAGGGACAAGTCTCAGTCTGGGTAAGTCTTAGGCTTGGGGTCACAAGGTTTATAACTGACATCCACAGCGGGCCAGAAAGGGCAGGGAACATGAAAAATGACATCAAGCTCCAAAGGCTGTGCTAGAGTTTGCTCTTGCCAGAGGAGGTGTGTGTGTGTGTGTGTGTGTGTGTGTGTGTGTGTGTGTGTGTGTGTGTGTGTGTGTGTGTGTGTGTGTGTGTGTGTGTGTGTGTGTATGTGTCCCTTTGCTTTTGACTGTGCATGTGTCCCTCTCTGTGTCACTGTAAGTGTGTGTGCTGACATGTACATTTTAAGTATCTGTGTGTTGGTGTGTGTCTTTGCCTGTGGAGAGGAGACGAGGTAAATTCATATCAGAGTGTTTTTGCTACAGGGCTGTAATTATGGCAGTTTTTAATAACTATGCTTTATAATCATTTAGCACTGATGATGCACACACACTCACAAAAACACACTCACACACACATCTCTGGAGGCACTAATGAATTTAGATGTGATAGGCACTGAAGCTGAACTTAAGGGAGGGGGGCAGAGAGAGATGGATGGATAAAGAGCAAGGAAGGCCAAGAGACTGAGAGGCAGGGAGACTTTGTTTTCACTGGAACAAAATAACCATTTATGCATGGCAACACTGTGTGGAACTGATCATTTTTCATCAGTGTGTCCAGGAAGAGAAGTAATCACTGCTTAATGAATGTGGACCTATTCTGATACCTTGAGGAATAAGAGAAAAAAAGTAGGATGACATATAATCAGTTAGCCTCTTGCCAACTTGTTTGTCCGTTGTTTTGGTGTGTAACCATAGATTGTATATACCATGGACAACTTGGTTTCTTCATCTGTCGTTAGACGAATTTGAAGCTGAATTGCTCTCGATATTCCCAGGATTTTCTCCACTTCCTGGAACCAACACATGGGCAGTAACGTTATACACATTCGTCGGGAGAGTCGCTGTGATGACGCTCAGCTCAACTAGTGTATCCCCCGGGTGAGCTACGCAATCTTTGTATGCCCATAGGCTGTATCAAGTGTCAATCATTAAAAACATGAACCCCCTCAACATCGCAACCAGGGGGGAAGAAACATTTATATTCTGTGTAATTAATTTCTAAAGTTTGTCCACAACTCTGTGAGGATTGCTGGAGGACATGCTTTTGTCGATAAATCTAGTTTTTGCCTGGTGTTTGTAAACTTGGATAAGGACAGTAGTTGAATACCCTGATTGAGCTATTATCATCGTTTGAGTTCACTTGCCTGTGTGATTTATTGGGAACAGTCATAGGATTTTGGATTAATAGAGGTGGAGGGGATTGCAGGTAAGTGGGCATAAATCCAGTTTGAGTTGGCAGCAATGACTGGTAAGACTCTATTCCCACTGAGCAAAAGGAATCAGTGCTGTTGGGCTCTGTGTAAAATCATCCTCCAGAAAGTCCTCTTGGTCTTAGATGAGTTGACGTCTATGGCAATGTAGGACCAGAGAAAATGTTTGAGTATCTAAAAACCTCTCTAAAATCTTAAACTTGGCCTTCTTCTTGGCAGGGCCTAGTTCCTTGAAAAGTTACTGCTGATCTCTTAAGAAGAAAGCAAGAGTGATCAAGTTATAGAGAGCACTTTCTCAAAAAAGTCAGCTCAAAGTCAGCAGGTAAACTGGCATGACCTGAACTCTGATTCACATGCACATAGCTTATAAACAATTACAATGTTTTTGGTAATTTTTTTTATTCCGAAGTGTGAACCAGTAACACCCTCCATTGTTGGAAAATAGGGGCCAATTTTTCCAACAACAGATTTCAGAGCAAAAATTAGAATGAAAGTGCAAAAATCTGCAGCCCATTGTCCACTTAAGGCCAAAGAAACTTCAGAAGATCCCAAATCCATTCAGCAGGTTTAAACCTGTTTACAGTTTGGACCAAACAGTTTGTGATCCCCCATTTTTTACACTTGATAACTTAACAATTTTGATCACACTGAGGCTAGAATGTACGTGTAATTAGAGGCGAGGCTGACTTGACTGACAGAAGGGTATTTTGTCTAGCAAGCAGGAAGGTTTTACCTCTTTGCCATTTTCAAGATGAGTAAAGGGATAATTGGAGTCAGCTTTTCAAATGTGGCAACCATCATCTTTGGTACTTAATGCCTCAGGAAATAAAAAAAACAAACAAACTGTGTTTGATGTCAAAGGTACTTGGCCAATGTTTGAGACACTTCCAAAAAGATTGGGCCAACAGACCCTTCAAAACACCTTTAAAGGAGCCGCCAGTCACAGCCAAGGATTGGGAAACTGGCATTTTTGGCTGATGATTTTACAGTCAAAATTGCATTTTATAGAGTTTGCAGATGCCTGGTGTCTGTGCATGTCTTTACAACTGAGCCCAGAATGGTGATTTTAGCCTTTAGTTTGAGAGGGGAAGGAGAAATGTGTGAAAATAATTTAACCCTCCTCTCCTCTTCTTTTCTTCATCTCCTTTCCTTTCCTTTCCTCTCCTCTCCTCTTCTCTTCTCTCCTCTCCTCTCCTCTCCTCATACCTCATAGGTTTCGACAGGTACTGAGTGTGGCAGAGCTGAGTGAATTGGTTGCTGAGATGGGTCATTAGCTTTTCGCCCTTGCCATCGATCTAAGGCAGAGGAGATGGGGGAGAAACAGAGGAGAGGGACACAGAGGGGGCGAGAGATAGAGGGAGAAAGAGAGAGAAAGAGAGAGAGAGATAGAAGGAGAGCGAAAGGAGCATGGCTGCGCTTCTAAATTGAGACGATTGAAGAGAATCAAACAGTGAATGGAGTGCCTGCAACAGGATTGGCCAGGTTAAATGGATTAAACTGTCTAGAATGCTTTGTTTTAACTTAATGTCACAGGTCCAGTAAGTGAGTCTGATAAGGCGGCCATCTTGCGCCCTGCCGTGTGCACTGTATTTGGTTTATTTGGAAGCACAAAATGGTTTGAGTGAAATCCATAAAGGCAGCTAAGAGGATTATTTTCCTCCCAGTTATTCAGACCAGCTAATCTACTGACAGAATTAATGAACTAATTCTAAAGACAAAGAACTCTGAATAATACTTTAATTAATTTATGGGGCTGTTATAATACTCTTGCTGGTACATGAATGTTAAATTGCCCTTACTGTGAATTGGACTCAGGCAGACTCTTCAAAGTTAAGATAAAGACGATTCCCTCGTCTCCCCTCCATTTCCAATTCCTTTATCTGGTTGTGTTCTTTCATGTTTGGTGGAATATCCCAAAAACATTTGGGCTGATTATATTGAAATTTGGTGCAGAGATCAAGGATCCAGTGAGAATATAGTTGAATAACTTTGGTGATCAAGATGAAATATCCCAATTCACCAAAGCCAATCTGTGTTTGAACCTACTCTGTGGAATATCTCAGCATCCACGTGATCGCTTGGCTCGAGTGTTTGCACAGAGATCCCTCCCAAAGGAAGGACGCTGCTGACTTTCCTGACTGCTCAACTCTTCAGTGGTCCACTCTGAGTATCTGTGAGAGAAGAAGTTCAGAATTTAATGCTATGACAGCCAACAACAAAGACTGCAAATATGGTAAATATGTCTGCCAAGAGGGGAGTTCCAACAATACACAAAGAGCCAGACTATGGTGTTAGATCTGACTTTAGAGAGTTAAACTCTTGGACTTTGTTTCCATCAAGAGGTCCAGTTTAGCTCTGTACAGTTTGGCATGCTAAACCCAGAGCCAGATTGAGCCCCTATTGCAGATAATACCCAATCCTAGAGCTTTATGCCATAAACTCATTTGGTGTGCTTGTTAATAGATGAGACAGTTCAGGCCAGTGGTGTGAGCAGCTCATCTCACCTGATTGTTTCCCCTTTGAGCTGAGCAGATTTTGACCAAAATTACACCAAAATATGATTGAGTGAGGGTTTCATTCACTCTGTAGCAGCTATATGTATGTCACAAGTATGATAAATGAACTACAATGAACAATGGTGGAAACAACTCTGGCCTGTACCTACATCAGAAACCGCTTAGACTCTCAATTGACCTATCGCTAAGCCCCGCCCCCCTTAGTTACTGTTAGTTACTAAATCGGACAAACAACCTGAGCTGAGCAGTGCTTTACAATGGCCGCTGCTGGTGTCAAAACTGTACCCCAATAGGGTCTCGACAAATTTTAGGCACAGAATGAAGTGATTTCTTCAAGAAGCCTTCAAAAGGGACTTCATTATGCCATGGGGGGATGTGTCCAGAGTTCAAAATTAGATACGGTGGGTGAGAGCACAGCTAAATTGGAGGCGAGGGTGTACAGATCCCAATGCAAGCTAGAGAAGCCTCATCTCACAGTTGTCACAATTGCAGATGACCATATCCAAGACCAACACTGTTCGTGTACCGCAGTGTAGGATTTAATTAATTTAGCTTTACTTACTGAAACTAATCTGAAGATTTACTGAATGTTACAGTCAATCAGTTAGTGTGCTAACCAGGGTTAACATTAGCGTTAGCTATTTTATCAGAGGTAAAGCTCTGTTACTACATCGTTAATGATGATTATAACTGTCTTTAAAGTGAGTAGATTTAAAGCTATGTAGGTGTAACTTGCCTTACAACAAACATAGACATCCTTGTTGATCTTCTGGATGTTAAATTGGCTGTGTGGTCTGCCACACAACTTAATCCATAGATCCATAGCAGACATTTATTTTGGTCTTTCTTTGGTTTTGGAAATGGAATGAAATACCCTATTGCCCATCCTGTCGGGATACCTTGTGTTGGTCTTACATCTACCCCATTCACACCTTTTTTACCACCATCTGTTATATTAAAATTACCACCATAAAACAGATGAAAAATCATGACTTCTCTATGGAGCTGAAAGCTCTGGAGTTCCAGTCCAGGTGCAACTGATACTAAACTGCCATTAGTTTATCTAAGTTTGAGGGGCGGGGCTTAGCGATAGGTCAGTTCTGCAGAAGCACTGTGACAAAAGTTTCTAAATCCTTTTGTCTTTGTACATGTTGAACTTCGCAGTGGACTAATGTTGGTGTCTCAGGTTTTAATCTAACAGTGTTGCATGACGGCAAAACGCGTTGTGTAAACACACAACAGGAGCTCCTCATGGTTCTGGCACAACATATTACCATAGTCTTTCCTTCATTATGCCTCCATTTCAACCTCTGAGAGTGTATCACAATATTACCCCTTTATTCCACTTCAGTGTGTTACACATGGTGGATGAGGTGTAACAGAGGTGTAAATATCCTGCACTGAACTGTAAGAGTCTGAGATTACACCCATGAGTAAAAGCCAGACTTGAGCAGCTGCTTTTAAAGTCTGTACTTAGTCTATGCAATTACACTGAGAACAACTGCAACTCCAAACTCTGATTTAACTTTTTTTGGCAGGTAAGTTTGCCAACTCCTGCAGTTTCTTCAGACAAACTTGCACAAAAAAACAAAAAAAAAACAAAAAAAAAACTAGCTTGGAGGTTGGAGCAGCTGTGTGCCTGTTTGTCAGCTTGGTTTTGGAAAAAATACCTCGTGCTGGAGTTTTTATAAGCACAGAAGAGCTGAGGAGTTAAATTTTGGAGTGAGTCAGATTCTGACAAACAACGGTAGCCAACCTGACCCAAAAACTAACAACAATGTGGACCAAATTGTAACACTGGTGTGAATTCAATGACATAGTAAAACAAGGCATACAAATAGCATACACCCTCCAACAACACAAACAAGAAAAAATGCTACAGGTGGGGGTGTAAATCTTTTATTATTTCATGTTTGGATTTGATTAAACTGCTTTGCCATTCACCTGATGTTTCACTCTGCGATGAAAAATAATGTGACACTTAAGAAGAATGTGTTTGAGTTTGAAGTTTTTGCATTTGCATTGTTTGCTAATTCTAGATGACAGCAACTGACTACATGACTGTTCACATCTGCAAGCACCTAAAAGGTGGGGTAGGCAGGAATCCGATAAAGAAGCATCTTTTCGTGGTGTATGTACAAAAAAAAAGCTTCTAAAATCAGTCAGTAGCTACAAGTTATTGATGACATTTGGTAATATAACGATATCAGTGTGTTTTATTATGTCTGTGTAGTCAACATTTAAAAATTTTTTAGCAGCCTGCTCTTTCTGACTATAAACAAAGCTGTTTTCCACCTTCCCCAGCTTGATTGGTTGTGAGGCGGATGCTGCTCCTTAATGCTGATTGGTTGAGAAGCAGACGCTGCTCCCCCGTCCTGTGAGGCACGCTCCACGTCCTTATCATGGACGATAATGTTCACAAGCCCAAACAAGGTTTGCGTGCTACAATATCGGACAATAGAAAGCAACCAGAAAGTACAGGATTTTTCTGAATCCTCCTTTGGCCACGACTGCCAACATAAGCAAGAAAAAGAAGTAAATACCGGAGACACTGGCGGAATAACGGGCACTTAAAAAGGAGGTTGACCGGACAGGAGCTAAAAAGCCGTGTAACCTTTCTGCTGGACAGGTAAACTGCTTTAATAAATTACGCCAAGTGTCTGTAAGTCAAAGTTGTATTTGCTGGTCGTCTGTTGGCATCTACAGTAGCACCTATGCTTTTTACTTTCACATTGACTGGGCCTTATTTGTAATTATCTGAAGTATTTATTTGCATTATGTCTGAATTTAATTGAAACATTACGAGCGAGCAGGAGCGTCTGTTTGTGGGCGGGGCTTGCTGGAGCAGCGAGAGAGGGGAGAGGAGAAGCTGAGGGAAAAACTGGTGTGTTTACATTCAAGATTTCTCCCCTCTCTGAGGCACTTCCTCAGATCCTGCCTACCCCACCTTTAAAAGAGATATTCTGGATAGTCTTATTCTTAATTTAGGGTCAAACACACCATAACACCGAGTTAGACACCCCCTTGAGAGATGAATGTTGCCGACTGCTTGCTTCTCTAGTTATACCAAATTCAGCAACGACAGCACGATAGCAACACACAGCGGTCTACATCTCCACGCGCAAACCTCGACCAAAAAGCCACTCTATAGCCACACATAATGCTCAGAACAGCAGCTAACTTCATCAACAGTACATATAGGGTCCCAGCCATAGTACTAGCCATCAAACATCTTTTTAGCTTTGCCTGATTTCTCTAGCAAAGAGAACAAACACAACTCACCCACTCTCCTCCAGCAGCCGCTTGTTTGTGGGGGAGTCCTAACAAGTCCATCACCTAGTGCAGTGGATTGTTTCCATAAAGTAATAATCATCATAAAAATCATTTTGCACTGCAGGCGGGGTAGTTCTTCTGCCTTAGCATCTTATTGCATTTCCATTAAGTAATGATAAAAATTGACTAATCAGGGCAACATTCGTCTCTCAGAGTGGTGTCTAACTCAGTGTTATAGTGTGTTTGACCCTAACTTAATTTTACACCGGAATATCCCTTTACCAACATGCTTATGGAGAGAACCTGCACAAACTATCAGTGTGATAGATTCTGTACACATAAGATTGACATGGAAAGCAACCAGGGTAGAGTTTTAGAGTTGGTACCTTAAGTGTCTCTAAGTTTCTAAGTTGGTTCTTGGAGTTTAGAGGGTGCACTCTGGATGACGCATCAGACAATAATTGGAATTTCTGACTTATGAGATCAAATGGAGAGCACCTTTAGCATGTAGCTATCAGCACTGCAATGCCAGCCAGTGTGCCAACTGTCTTTTAGCAGACAGCTTTAGACGTGAGCTAACTAGCAACTCAGGCACAGACTGCATCTGTTGGAGTGTGCCTGTTTGTGATTATGTGGCAGCTCAAACTTTGACTGATCTCTCACCAGGAATTCCAGCTCTTTCTGTCATTTGCCTCCAGTCAGTCTCTATCTTCCCCTTGTCTCTGTGTGTTTATGGAGTTAATTCATAAAGCCCTGGGATAAGCAGAAACTTGCTTTGTGCTCACTCTGAATACACAGTTAGTCTTGGTTTCTCCTACACCCTCATCCTCCTTTTGTCTCTTTCCTCCTTTGCGTGCATTTTCCTTCACTTTGCCAACACCGTGTAATTATCCTGAAAGATGTGCTGTGTTTGTGTTTTTCCTTCTCACTATTCGTACGTACGGGAGTGTGGGTTGAGCTTCCTCAGATGCAACTAAACACCTCAATTCTCTCCGCTCATCCTGTCCACCATCTTTACAGTCTTAACGAGCTGTGACATCACCGCCTCGCCTTTCTAACGGACTGTGACATCACTGCGGTTGTGTTTATTGATTAAAACGCTGGCAGCCTTCAGGAAGTTGAAATAAGATCCCAATCCAATCACGGCTCGACTTAATGGCATTAGTAGCTGCCATTGGCTGGCTGGTTGCTCGGTAACGTGATTAGCGGTAAAGCAGTTTGATGTTAATGAGATTTGCTCTTATTGGTGTCTGATCAAATCACATCAGGGGTGCGTGTGCACGGACACATTTGCAAACACACACACTCGTACATACACACCTTCACCTTAAATGCAAGAAGAGACACACTTCAGAGGTATTAAATTGCGCATCAATTAAAGTGCACATAGATACTTCGGTGTCTGATTTAAGCAGGAAAATACACTTTAACTTTATAATTATTTATTTGCACAAGAGCAATATGAGACAGACTAAAAAGAGGTCAGAAATGAAAGTAGAAAACAGGTGGAAAGAGCTGAGAGAGAGAAAAACAGAAAACACAGCTCTGAGTACAACTTGCTTTTGCCCCTAAGATGAGTCACAGGATGTTTATGATCCGCGCCCAAAATTATTCCGTTAAAGCTGCTGATTTTGAAGCACAACAACACACTGGAACAGAGAGATAGAAGCAGAGAGATTTAAGGTCCCCCCCCAGAATCCAAGTTCTGCAGTTACGTCGAAAACATCAATCTGTAGAGAAAAACTCCATCAATCCTCTGGAATTGATTCACTCGCAGAGAGGGAGTAGAGAGGTAAAACTCCTTCGCGGGGGTTACGCAGTCATCCTGTGCTCCAAGATTTCCATTCAAACCACGTAGACCTTTTTATTTTAATTCATGACCAGTTTACTGCTCTCAATATCTGTTTTGAATTTTTGTCCGGGGCTTATATTGTCAGACAACTTTGGCTCAGAGTATTTGACTGTATCTACTCACTGCAAGAGACTTCAAACTGCCTCAGACATACCTATCAGACCATAATAGCACCATAAACGCTCAAGAATAAGAGGAGTTTGGGGCTTATTTTGGAGATTTTATTCCAAAAGGAGACAATTTAACATTTAAGTGTTGGCACATTTAGTAAAAAAAAAAAAAATGTGGACAAGCCTTTGGTTGACAGATTTTTACTACTTATGCAGAGTCCTTTTAATGTGCTGCTATGATCATTAAGTTTTAGTTTTGATGACTGGCTTCACAAATGGAGCAGCTCACATCAAACTGCCAACAGGCCTGGACCTGCTTATGAATATTCATAAGACAAGCAAATACAGAGGCTCCAACTTTATGTCCACTTAAAACTAGATTAACTTGTACTTTCCTTTTCTGTCCATCATAAACCTGCAATTTCCAAAAATGGCTTTCCACACCTGCGAGAATGGGTGTTTTTTTTTAATGAAAAATCTAGGTTTAAGATGTCAAGGGTCTTCACAAAAAAGGTCTACAGGGCTGGAGGTTCCAAAGCAAACATTATGCATTCAAAATGTTATCTTGGTTCTCACATTCTAGTTCAAAAATTAGCTGATCGTGTGAGAAAGCTCTTACTACTGAAATATATTCATTGAACAAAGACTTTTTTTAGGCAAAAAAGGGAAAAATTCTCATGCTATGTCAATTTTGGCGCACCCTAGTCTGAACAAATCAGTCTGCGTTTTTTATCATCTATAGATAGATATTTAAGTAATTTCTTCAGTTAAAAATCTCATCTTTCTGACTTTTACGGTCAAATTCAACATTGAGAAGGAATATGCAAACTCATGGTTGTCTCTTAATTGATTTGGCTAACACCTACCCCCTCCTACAAGTTCCAGGCATTAAAAAATACATGAAAAATCAGACTGATGGACTTATTTGCCTTTTAATATCATGAAACAACGTCAAGGTGAGTTTCATTCTATTCATTTACTTAAAAACTCCCTTATAGTAGCATTGTTTGTGTCTATAGAGTGGCTTTTTGGTTGCGGTTTCAGGTGGAGAAGTAGACCGCTGTGTATTGCTACCATGTGGTCGATACTTTAGTTGGTATAACTAGAGAAGCAGGCAGTCAGTAACATTCATATTTCTCTGGGGTGTCTAACTTGGTGTTACAGTGTGTTTGACCATAACTTAATTTTAAGCCAGAATATCCCTTAAAGCATTATATATATATATATATATATATATATATATATATATATATATATATATATATATATATATATATGTATAAAGTATATATACATTTTTTTTCCCTTTTTTCTATTTTGTTGTATTTTCTCAAAACAGTATGCAGAAGGTCAACAAACAGTACAGCATGTCATAATGAAATATTCACCAGGTGGATTACCTATCACAAATTGTGAAAACTGCAGATTTGATGCGCCCGTAGCCATAAAACATCTTGTTTAAGGGTTGTTTAATTCCATCTGCATCGATCCATCAGAATAAATTCAACCACTTCCATTTCTAAGATTTTTGATCCATGTCATGCTAAATGCATTTTTTTTTACTAATATCAACCCTCTCAGTTTTACAGAGCTCTTCTGGACTTTTGATTTGGGGGGTTATGTAGTTTTTTTTCTCAGACAGGCTGCAGGATTATGATCAAGGTGAGCATCAACTGATCCTGCTTCAGGTGTGAAATGTTCCCCCCTAAAGTCCTCAGCATCATGCAGGTGTTGGTTTGTATCTGTTTCAAAGCTAAGACAGCAGCCTCAGAGTGTGTGTGTGTGTTTCTGTGAGCATATGTGTGTGTGTGTGTGTGCGTATGTGTGTGTAGGTGTTCAGTTCCTTTCCCTTTGTAGACTGAAATGCCAACTCCTCTTTTCACTCTTACTGATTCCCTTATAATTAATCAGCCATGCAATTATACTGCAGAATGGAGGGAGAGGGGAAGAAAGAGAGGGAGAGAGAGGTAGAGGGACACTGGGGAAGAGAGGAGAAGGAGAGAGAGCCTAAAAAACTTCTGTTTGAATCTATTGTGGGGGTGCGAGAGAAAAGAGAACAGACGTTAAGAGAAAGAGAGAGCGATGGAGAAAGAGAGGGTTTCTTGTGAAAGGTGATAATAAGGAGACCTTAAAAGAACAAATGAAAATGTCATTTCCCCACAACTCCTCCCCCATTCGCCCCCCCCCCCCTGTCCTGTGGAGGGATAATGAGGGGGAAAGGGAGAAAGTGAGGTGTTTCTCAACATGAAACCTTTTGTCGAAACATCTCAGCACTCGTTCCTCCCCCTCCTCTCTTCTCTCCTTTTCCTCGCACCCTGACATCTTTTCCTCCTCACCATCCACTCCTTTTTTACTTTCCTGTCTCCCACTCAGTGCCTTTCCTCTTTGTTGTGCCTTTTTTCCCCAAGTAAAGACAAGTCTTCAACCACCCACGCCACCCCCCTCTGCCTTCCTCATTCTCCCTCCGCCGCCTGCACTCCATTATACTGGACATTAATTCCAGGTTGTTATCAAGGCGATAGGTTTGGATTGGGCCAGATCTGAGGCTACGTCCCTGTTCTCAGCCAATAGAAAGGTCAGCTATTATGCTAATAGGACACCATTTGATATTAGAACTGCTCTCTTTGTTCCACACAAGTTTCATTACTCTGGAGAAGCTCTCATTACAGAGCGCAACGCCTCACTCCAACTCTCTTTTGTCGAGAGGATAATACACGAGGAGGGGGATGTAGGAACACTGTCTGCTCACTTTAAATTTGCTGTTGAGGTGCCCTTGAGCAAGATAATTAACATGCGACTTCCTGACCTGTTCTCTCTTTCAAATCATCAAATATGGAAGAATTGTTAGAGGCTGAATAGGTCAAAATATGATGCTATAGGCTAGGATCAAAACCTGCTAAAGCCAGCACTACACCCCCACTTCAAATATCTGCAATGCTGTTGTCTACGCTGTGGATTAGCATAGCCCTTTACTCTGCACAGAGACTGACGTGGACAGCTTATGTGTACTTCCTTAAAAATGCAACTACACATTGAAATGACTTCGACCACAAGACCTGTGATTGGTCTGCTTGACACCACGCATTTCTGGTATCACCACCTCATCTTGTGTACAGTTCCCCTCAACTGCTGCACATCATTCATCAGCTTATTCTGCGCTCCAGTTGTACTCTTAAGTTGGGATTTCCGAGCTCCAAGTCAGAATTCATCTGGAACGCCCCTCTGAAGTTGGATTTCCAAATCAGAAGGTTGGACGATCCTCGCCAACTCGGACTTGACGACAACGTCATAACCCAAGATGGCAACGCAGTGCATCAACAGTAAAGAGTAACAGTGAAAGCTCTTGTAATGTGTTATTTATTAGCACTTCTGTTTTGTTTTTGTAAATTTAAATAAGTGGTGTATGTTGTACTGCAAACACACCATAGCACTGTGTTCACAGTTTACAGTTCACAGTAACTGTGAACACGGTGCTATGGTGTTTGTAAGAGTAAAACACTGCTGTGTGTTGTTTACAACTGGTATAGCTAACAACAACTAACAACAGCTGACAACGGCTAACAACAACTGACAACAGCTAACAACAACTGACAACGGCTAACAACAGCTGTCAATTTTTAACAACGGCTAACACTAGGCGTCCATCTTGGTTTTCCTACTTGTTTACTGGAACGCCATCAACGCGGGTGTAACGTCATTCCCAGCTCTGACATCCGACTCCCAAGGTGACTAGAACGTAGAATTAGACTCAAAAATATTACACTTGGATTCAGTTGCCATGGTTTCCTGCAAACAAATAAGGAAGAAGCATAGCTGGACTGGACACTGGTGATATGACGAGCGTAGACATATCACTAGAGACTAAGTGCTTCAACTCAGCCTTTGAGATGGAGTGAAAACCTCACACCTCTAACATGTAATAAAGCCCCTGCTCACTGGGTTGGGCATTAATTATTTGTGTATTTGGACGCCTCAGCACACATTATTGGGAGGAGATCCCAGAGAGACCTAGAGCTTGCTGAAGGGAATCTATGACTCACAAGGCTTGGAAATACCTTGGGAACCTCAGAAAGAGATAGAAAAAAACTTGTGCTCAGGGAGGGTCGTCTAAAGGTTTCCTTACTTCGTCTGCTGCCATCGTGACCTGGTCTCAAATATGTTAAAGACAATGACAGGCCAGGATTAGAACCATCAAGAGACAGAATAAGAAATAAAGAAACAAATAAGGAATGACAGGAAACAAAACAGGACTTATGAGATCTGAGTTAAAGATTGCTTTGTCTCCATAAGTACATCTTTTTCTCACTTGAAATTAGTCATTTAAAGACTATGCTTCAAGTGTTTTTAGCCACCAAGCGAGTTCACTGCTCAGACCTGCCTCACCACCTTTGAGACCATTTGACATTGTAAGTAACGACCGCTGAGAAATCAGTCATTTCCAGTGAAAGGTGAGAGTGGAGCTGTGGGCAGCCTGGCAGGCAGGGCAGGAAACAGGTTTGGTCTCATAGAAACTGCTGTTAAGCTGCGGGTGAATCATGTCGAGCTTTTTGAGGCTGTCTGCGCACACTGTGCTTGACCAGCGACATGACAGCTCTGTTTCTTCTGTCAGAGAAGAAAAGGAAATGCCAGCTGTGTGTGGTTTTAGTCTGATGTGTGCTGTACCAGAAAAGTCCAGAGAATGAGCTCTAACAGGTGCAGCTCTTTCCCTTGTCTGCTTATATGCTGCTGCTGCTGCTGGATGCACGCAGAGACTTTATTTTGTTCGAGAAATTAAGTATTTGGATATATAAAGACAGCAACTAATTAATTATGAAATATTTCAGATTAATGCTTAAGTTGTGTAAACATGCAAGTCAAGTGGTGCTTGAAAATTGGTGATGGAATAAGTGATGCTGCTCTCTGTTGCTGATTGGTTAAGTTAAGTCAGGACTCATGCCATGTACCTTTTGGCGCAGTTAGAACTCCAACAGAACTGGGTAACACCGGCATGGTATCATCTCACACGACAGATATAACTGGGTTCTTTCTTAGGAGGTTCTCTCTAAGTTATCTCTGTCTCCTTTAGTTGTTATTGATTATACAATGATTATGGCCTTTAATTTTGCTGCTTCTATGCTAGTGTGAGCCAAACCCGGTGCAGCAATTTATCTCAGTTTACTCCCAAAAACATGCAATGAAAGGAAAAGAGAAACTGCAATCCTTGGATTGAATGCTGGGCCACTATTGTACTAGTGACAAAAATTCACCTGATGTCTCAGGAACATGGCCATGCACACTATTGCCAATAACTACAACCACCTCCTGTTTCAGCCAGGACCACCTTGGGCCTTGTCCACACGTAGCCAAGTATCTGAATGTATTTTTATACGTTTTAGCCTGCTGTCCACAGTAAATTGCAGGATTATATCATTTAAAATGGTGCTTAAGGAAAACTCTGGTCAAAGTGGAGATTTTGGCAAACTCCAGTTTTGTGTTGCGTGTGAAAATAGTTTCAAATTCCCAAACGTCATTGTCTGACTAACAAATACAGCTAACAAATAAACATAATTTACTATGTTTATGTCAGGCAGCAGACAGCACAGATATATACAGAATATATCTATTTTTTTGTGAGGAGCAAAGGAGAAGGAGTGCTTTGCTGTCAGTTATTCGACATCAAATAACCCCTCATCCACCTTTCTTGTGTCTTGCCGACTTTATACTTACATGAACAAACTACATAGCGCTATGTTTAGTGTTTGGGGAAGTGATGACGAGAAAGGGAATCTTGCTCTGATTGGATAGAATGGGTCTAACTTTTTTGTGAATACTACCAACTCTAGGTCTGGCATGCTTATAACCACAGTCAATAGCACATTTATGTGGTTTTGTGTGGATGGGATTTTTTATCTGAAAATGACGGTGTGTATGTGACTGTTTTTTAAAACGGAGGGGGTTGGATATCTGTTTATAAAAACACCCGGCTATGTGTGTACAAGGCCTTGGTCAAAGATGACAGCTATTTGTTTACAATGAGCTATCTGCATGTGAACATGGATTGCCAAGCCAGCAGCGCAAAAGCGTATCTCCCTTTCATTTCATATGCATACATGAAAAGCCTTAGCAGGAAGACCAGCAGCAAAGTCCCCCAAGAACTAAACCAATCAGGCATCAGACACAATACAAAAGACACAAGTAAAATCACACACAGTGTGTAAAGGAAGGTTGCAAAGTGATTTCCAGCGAGAGAAGACAGGTCAAATACTTGAATGCAATGCCCTTTGTGACGTTTGCTAATTGGAAATTGGTAAATGTCACAATGTCATTAAAATCTGTCAGTATAATGTGGACTTAGATTGACTCTGCGGCCTCCCAGGCTGTGACAAATTTGATGAAGTGTTTGTTTTATACAACGCAGAAGCTGTTTTCTTTTATTTGTTTCAGACTTGACCCATCAAGTTAGCTCTTAAATCGGCTACTGTAGCGTTGGTGAAAATGAAACCATGAAAATATGTTTTTTTTTTAGTTGTAGTTGTCCCAGTAAGATGTATGAAAAAGTATTTTGATTTGCAGCAGGAAATGATTGATTTAGATTGCAGTTACTTCCTTTTAATTTGCTTCATTCATGTTGTATTGCATTGAATCATTTCTTATCATACACTGACAGTTGTTTCATATTTCATCATATCAATACACTACATATTGTATCATATTGATTAGTTTCATAACCTAACGTATCGTACTGTATGGTTTTGTATTGAATCATTTCGTCACGTATGTCGTGTCATGTCATATTGTATTGGATCATATCATATGGTAAATGGGAAATATTACACTCATTGTGAAGCCAACGCTGGAGAATATCATAAACCTAAAGTGCAACATGTTCTTAAATTTGTTCAAGGCAAACACAGCAACAAACTTCAACAAACTCCAGGCACTTCGAGTATCAGAAGTCTTACAACTGTGCATCCAAACTCCAATGTTATCCTCAATTAGAGCCTGTAAATGCAGACCGATCTGAAACTTTGCTCTTCTCCTTTCCTAAAGTGCTCCTGCAGAGAAACAGGGATGTCGCAGAGAGGCAGCGTGGGTCTGCAGGCGACACACCGCTTATCGTCTAAGAGAGACTTCAGCAGGATTGTGTTATAGAGCTGCAGGGAGGCTGAGGCCAGCTGGACCGGGCTGATCAGAGACCAGCCGAACCCACAGAGGAATCAAGACAAGACTATTATCGAGAGAAAGAGAGGCTTTGAACGTGTGTGTGTGTGTGAGATTCTATATTGGTCTTATTTGTCACTGTGTGAAACTCTGTGTGCGTGCGTGCGTGCGTGCGTGCGTGTGTGTGTCTGTGTCTAGAGAGAGCAGATGGGAGGTAGAGGAATCAGTAAATTAATCCTCAACACATCGCAGAGCACTAATTACTGATTAATAACCACTGGACTGCTCTGTCTTTCCGCTCATACACTTTTGCACAAGCATACACAGACACAGGAACACAGGGTGGTTTTAAGTTTGGATTTGTGCAGAGAAATACGTAAGAAATGGACAAAAGTAGTGCAACACAAAAACATTTGAACAACTAAGAATTTTAAGATGATAAATTGACAGTAAAGAGAGAGAAGAGAGACAGAGAGAGGCGGGGGTGGGGGGGTGGGATGTGGGGACGCAGAGGGAATGCAAGTCTATTGTCTTTTCATCACAGAGCGCTCATTGTTTCTAATCCACTTACACACACTGGGGTAACTGACACACACACATACACATACACACTCCACACATACTGTTTCAGTTAGCTGGCAACATACAAACACTGCACACACACATGCACACACTCCCTCATACACACACACACATTCAGAAAAAAACAAATCCTATAGCAGGCAAAGACTAATTGTTTCATTGTCTGTTGTTTCACTGGAGAGGATTCATATTCATCTCTGCATAAATACTGTCAGCCTGTTCTCATCCCAGCATGTCACATATTAAAGCTGAGACTGTGGTCCAATTATTTAAACTCTGACACTCTACTGACCCCTATGATGTCATTTATGACCCACAACATCACATCTTTACAGTTCCCTCAGTGTAAGGGGATGGGGTTTAAGGGCAGAACAAGTACATAGAGATGTGAGGTAGGTCAAACACAACCGAGTTTGGCTTTGGAAAGCTGCATTTACAAATGCGTGTATTGTCACATTTACTAGAATCTGTATCTGCATCTAACTCTGTCTCTATCTGCATCTGTTAGGGTCTGTATTGGTATCTCTATTCTTAACTGTATCTGTATCTAACTGTATCTTTATCTATATCCATCTGTATCTGTCTGAATCTGTGTCCAAGACCTCTGGATATGGGCTGCACAAATAGCTCATAGTTATTTTTATTTTTTAAAAGTCCTGTACGGAACTTTTAACTAGATTTGAAAAAAATCTCTCGTTTCAGCGAATGAGCCCATCTGCATAAAGATAAGCTATTTCTAAATAGTGAAAACTGGAGCCAGTGGTTGAGGCAGGACCACTGACGAAATGATATACAGCACTCAGACCAGAGACGACATGCATGTTTTTTACTTTCTTTTGCACTTAAAACTCGTATATTACTCTCACTACGCAAACGGTGACATCTTGCAGCAGGAGACTTCTGCCGTGTCATGCTACCGCTGCAGCCACAGAGTGAGAAGCTCCTCCACACCGCAGACAGACAGGCAGAGCAACTTTGGCCACTTTTAGACGGGAACGGTCTCCATAGAAAACGGAACAATTTTGTTTTGTTCAGGGGGGTCCGTTTAGACAGCAACTGCGTTTTCAGGAGATGAAAATGTAACAAAGTGAAAACCCCCTCCAGAGTGGAAATGTTGTAAATGCTCTGCTAATCCCGTTTTCGTCTAAAGTACAAAAACGTCCTGGGTCACGCTTATGACATCATAGCCATGCGCAGCTTCCTTGAAAATAACAACTACCATGCTAGACATTCGAGTTGCGCTGTCATTATTATTGAACGGGCAGGAGCTCAATTTTGACCTGTACAGAATCCTCATGGATCATACTGCTCAGCAGAGGAGGCGTCTGAATTATTTGCATCAAATAATTAATGTGCCAATTGGCAGAATGGAAGTTGTTCTACGTATGCGTATGGGAGCGCGGTCACACCGACACGCGCCACCAAGTAACCTGGCATGCACATTACAGCGTTTTCAACCACATTGCGTTTTTGTGTAAACACAGCATAAAAACTGAAACCGAAACGGCACTTTTCTGTTTTCTATGGAGGCCATTTCCGTCTAAAAGTGGCCTTTGTGTCACTAACCTCAGTAGTCCTGCTGCTCCATGTCTGTCTCACACTCTGCGGTGGGCTGACCCAGACTAGCTTCCCATCTTAAACACATTTACAAAGTAAGTTTCTTCAAACTGCTCACAAAAATGTTTCTGGAGCCCTGACGTGCAAGCCAGATAAGTGTCTTTATGACAATATGCGCTAAAACACTACCGCTTTTGTCTAAAACTCCTTCTAGCTGCTTTAACCCAAGTTATTTGAACAATATTGATGCTACACCAAAATGCGATGAAATATGTTTGGGGTTTTTCATTTTAAACGAATGAAAACTGAGATACAAGATATAAATTTTACCACACCAGCCTTTCATCTGCCAGTGCCACCCTACAGTAGCTTCTTCTATTCATTGCCTCTCTTAAAGTGATACTGGGTTTTCCTGAGTGATGAAGACTAGACAACTTGCGAGCAAGTGCTGTCATGTCTGGAGGTGCCTTCAGTTATGTCCCACTCACTACGAAATGCCAGACTGTTTATGAGTACTAAAAGGGCCCATTGTCTGTGTCACTACCAAGGTCAACTGACTTATTTCCCACTCCAGATAACATCCTCTTATGCCTTGTTTTGCATGTTTAAAACTTGTTTCTCAGCATGCTTTACCATGCATAAAGAAATATGACTTTATGCTGATGTTAGAACTACAACATGCATGATTCTTTCAGTTCTTTGTTCCTATAATTTTCACCTGCAGACAGATTTTTGTGTAATTGTCCTTTACTTCACACAGACCAGCAGCACAGTCACCTGGAGCTTCGTGTGTCCCTTTAAAAAGGGACACTGGGTGTTGGATGGAGAGAAAACTCTGCACTCATTACTCAACATAATGGACAGACAGAGGGGGGGAAGACCTCGAGAGAGAGTGAATGAATGTGATCATGCAATATTACTGCTCTAATAGATAAAGCCAAAAATGCTGAGTTGTAGTTTTCCCACCTCTCTCCTGGACCATCTATCTCACTAACTGCTGCAGCCTGAAGAAGCTGCTATTTCTACAGGAAATTACCATAGAGCCTGTACCTCACTCAGAATGACCACATTAGCCTTATCTTCAGCAGAAACTACAGTCTGCAGAGTGATTCCCACTGAAGCACTCAGATGTTGGCTCTATATCCCCACTGTGGCTTTTCATTTTCAGGGAATATAACTTTAATTGAAAAGTTACCAAGTGTTTTGTGTGGTGATTAAAACCAGTGACCCCTGTGAGGAACCCACAACCAAAAAAAAACACTTATCTGACATGGAACATTTTTGGGCAATCAATCTTTTTTTAATGTTAACATGGAAATGTTCAATCTTGAATAAAGAAAGCTTTTGGGGAGATGCTTTCTTCCGCTCAGCACTGGGTCTATGAAGGATCACACACAGTTCCGCTCTCTTTAGAGGTTATAACCTCTGAGAGCATTTCACAGTCACTCATTTTAACCAGGAAGCTGAGAGCAGCAATAAATTAATTTAATTGATATGGAGGTGATTCTGTGGGGATGTGCATTGCTAATGTTTCCTCAATATTCTGTAATTGGTTCTATTCATTTCTTTAAAATCTGTATAAAAGATGATTAAAGTTTTCATTCTACAGCTGAATATTATGATATGTAAAAGTCATAGCCAGGAATGTGTGTTTTCTCCCTTTAATATGGCTTTACAGTATTTACCAGCTTTTCTGCCCTGGGTGACTAAAAATGGACCCATGGCAGTGAGTGCACAATGCAGTACAATGGTTGACTGGTACTATAAGAAGAAAGCTACGGCTTTGCTGGAGTCCTTTGGAAAACTTTGACTTCCTTTTGACAGCTAGCCTACCTATTAAACATTGCACAGCAGGTCCTGTCAGTGTGATAATCTTGGCTAGCTGAGCTACCTTAGCCTTGGCAACAACATGGACTGACATACATACAGACAAATCAGCATCGCATTCATGGTGCACTGTAGCGTTTTCATGATTACACATTTTTACTAGTTACCGATTTTTACTTGTCAGCAGTGAGATAACACATTATACAAAATCACATTAATCTGTACCTGTATTGACGATAACTTTCCTGATAACTAATAATAACAAAATATTGACACTGTGCTAAAAATAAGCATACAGTAAAACTGTGACTTCATAGCAGAGGTCCTTTACACTGAATAGATGAAGAGGAAGTAGCAGACTGCTGACAAGCTAGCTGAAGCAACCTCCTCAGTGATGGTTTGGCACTTTTAAAGCTTTTGTTCATAATAGTGTAGATTGTAAATTCAACCTTAGGGCTTCTGGTAACTATTCAACTGCTCACTTATCCTTTTTGACCACTCTTTTACCTGTTTTCATTCAGTTTTGTAACTTACAATCTGCTGGAAGAAGTACACTTCAAAATAAAAGCATAGTTTGACAATGCATGAAGCATTGCATGATGCAGCCTAATACAAAACAGATAAATATCAAAATAAAATAATGGCAAACAATCATTTGTTTAGGCATTCTCTCCAAATTAGTTTCGAACACAGGGTTGTTGATTAATCATAAATAGTAGATGTTATATAGGTAGAAATGGATGATGACATGTAAGTTAATTAAAATTATTTGTAAAAAATTATGAAATAAGTGTTTTTATCCACGTTGTTCCTTTCCTCACTTTGACTAACGGTGTTGTTTTATTTTTCAGTTGACCATAACTGTTACAATCATATCATTTCATCCACTTTTTAAACAGCTGATGAATGCTCACAGCACCAACTTGAGGTTAAAGTGGTCAATATTTGTTGGGATTGGGGACATGAAGTATTACCTCAACATTTACAGCATATCTTAAATTTACCTCATAAGCATGGGTGTGTACACTATGGATACATACATGGATATACGTACACATGGTTGTAGAAACATACAAGACCTTCAGATACAAGAATGGATTTTTGTTAGAAGATCCTATTGGTGCAGGTAGAGGACAAGATAAGAAATGACTGCTTTGTACACAGGGGGCGCCAAAATTGACACAAACCTAAAGTCCCTCAAAAGAGCTTCAAAAGTAAAGGTCAAAGCACATGTAGACTTAAGAAAAAATGGAGCAAAGTTTTGTCATAATTAAAAAAAAAAAAAAAAGGTCAGATGATGCATTCACTCTCAAACAGCCCAGCTCCAGCACAGCACAGCAACCACACACAGATACACAGATCATCCCGTATCCTGCAGATGAACCAAAACAGACCAACAGCTGCTAAGAACCAATATCACTAATGACTGGCCTCATAACACACAACAAATACACACTCTGACACACACACTAGACCTGGCTACTAATCAGTGCAACATGTGTGGTGTGTATTAGCACATGTACTTTTTAGTATATGTGTGTGTACGTGTCAGATGTGGGTCAGAGTGTGTGTGATCTGTGTCTGATGACATTAATTTTAATCATCATCTGTCTGTCCACACCACAGCTGCTACAGCGCAGAACCACAAAATCTAGACTGGCTGTTTCAAATCTACCTGTTTTTGTTTTTTGGAGCTCCAGTGAATATTTGAATTTACCTTCAAAAGTAAGCCACTATGAGCAAACATGCTGCATGTTTGAAGGAGGTTGAAGGGAGAACATGGATTTTACACAAAACACTATTTCCTCATACTAAATAAAACAGACAAAGAATGAGGGAAGAATGAATGTACTCCTCTAGTAGCCACCATGACTAATGAGTGCTAAAGTGCTTCCTAAGTAGGTTTCAAGTATGTTGCTCCTGCTGAGGATGGGTAATTTTTTACGCTGTGCATTGTGTAATTCAGTGCTGAGAGTTCGGGGGAGCAACAGTGGGACAAAAGCAGACGCTGATACAGAGCTGGAGGTCACTCAAAGTTCAGGCAAGGAGGTAAAGTTTCATGATTGTGGTCAAAATAACCATATTGTGAATTTCTCCAAGAGAGAGCTCATGAATGATTTCATTTTTGGTCTTTTCAGGGAAGTAAAGAAAGATGAATCCGTGTACTTGCTGCAATGTTCAATATGTACTATACATTGTATGCAATGTTCAGTATTTTTGATGGGGGGCAGTTGGTGAAGTTGTCCAAAGACAGGTCATCCAGTATGTTGAAAAATTAGCACTATAAAATTACAATGAAAGTTTATGGCAAGATAATAAACTGCAGCTGATGAAGCAAATTGACAACTAGAAAGCCAAATGATGTAAATGATGCCAATGATGCAATGATTAGGCACAATATTTGTTGATTAAGTTGCGGATGTAAGAGCAAGAGTTTGAAGTTTTAAACCTGAGCAAATAACCATCTTAACCATGTAAAGTAGAAGCCAAGAAGTGTTCAAAATTCTCTGATATCCAGGGATATATGAGTAATTATCAATCTGATCTGTGCAGCCTTTTTGTGACTCACTTCTTCCAGTGAAACTGTCTCACTGGAAACAGACAAATGGGCACCCAGATACCATTAACACCTATGTTAAAAGGCCTATTTTTACAGCAAACCATTCACATTTATTGTATCAATCCATACATATTTTAAAGTGGTGATTTTTTTTTTGACGCATTGTGAAGATTTTAAGAGCTGGGTTTTGCAAAGAAAGAGACGTAGCTGACTTGACTGGCAAGTGGGTGCGTGGTTGTTGTTGCCAGGAGGCTAAAGGTCTGCCTTGACTTTACCTCTTTGCTTTTTTCTGGGTTGAGCTTGTCTTTGCACTTTTGGGAGTCATAATGCCTTCTTATAACCCAGTGGTAGACCTCACTGACTTGACAGCATGTATATGTTTTATACTGAACAAACCTAAATCACACTGTGTACAAAATTTCACAAATAAAGCTAGGCAATTATTTAGCCTTTGGTCCTGACATTAACTGAAAATAGCGCAAAGTCACACACCAAGCTATGGTGATTACAGAGTATGAAGAGTGGCTTACTGACCAATTTGGCAGCCATGAGCCAACACATTAAAGACCCACTCTGGTGAAAATCATTTTTTTCTTGTTGTCTACATGTTCATATGTCATTTTTCAGATGCTACAGGAAATATCATGAGAAAAATAAGTGTTAAATTGCATTTCTAAGTATTTCTGCATTCAAATTGCTGTAAACCTCTGGCAGACCCAAATGGCAGGTTCAGATACAGTGAGATTTCCTTAGTAACAAATCCAAGCTCCGCCCCCGAAGCCCCGCTATGCAGGCCTGACTCGGAGACATAGAGAAGACAATCGTGGAACCAGCCCATGCTGTTGTGGATTGCAATGTTTGTGAGAAAGCTAATATTGATATTAACTTCAATCATGTCCCTAAAGACATTAGTGTCCGAGAGCTGAATAGTTCCTGTTACCTGCTTCTTCTACTACACCAGCAATGTTAAGCTGCAAGCTAGCATGAAGAGGAGTGTGCAGAGCAGCGCTGTCTCCGCCCACGACTCAGAGGCGAATTGCTAATGAGCTACTGCAGCTCTGCAGAAATGACACAGGTAATGTGATTTTGGCTAAAAACTTCATAATTGCAATTTGAAGACAACTGATAACACTGAGCAGAAAAAAATATGATCGGAGAGGGACTTTGAAGTGCAATTTTGTGTTTGCCATTGAAAAAATCCAAGCAAAGTGCCTCACGCTTTTTCAACTTTTGTTTTGGTCTCCTCCATCCAGCCTTAAGGAAGATTCTGGTTCTTTTGTTGCTATAACTTTGGCATCAGCTTGTCCCTTACTGTTTTGTGATTAAATGATGAAATGCCCCCAGTGATAATAAACAGGATAAAAGCAGTGCCAGTTAAAACCAAATAGAAGTTGCTGTCCCAACAGCTTAGTAGCAGGTTGAAACTTTCTCCAAAGCTCTCAAAACTCTAAGGTGGCTGTTGATTCACTTGACCCATTATCAGTTATTTTCCATATATTTATCACTGGTGCTTCTTTTCACTCAGTTTGCAAACACATCAATCACTGCTTCCCCTTTTCATGCAGGTGGCTCCTTCCAAAGTTTTCTTTCCTGTAAATTTATAATTTAAGCCTAAAGTCATTTTTCATTTTGTCCTAAACAAAGCCAATGACAGGGGAGTTAGCATACTTGGCAACGATTTGCTGATGTTTCTTGCTGATATACCAACCTTGTACCAGTAACTGATAAGAAAGAACACATTATTACAAAACTGACAACACACTTTTTATCAAACTGCCAAAAATTTTTTTTTCGCAAGACTAGCATATCCAGGAAATTAAAAGCTTGATTGATGACTTTTGGCAAGATCAGCTTTAACTTAACATAATATATGGACAAAAGTCCAATTTTGAAGTAAAAGAAAACAAAAACCTTTATGTCGAGTGTTGTCTGTTCATGAGAGAATTGTGTTCATACTATCAGTGGTTTCTATGCTGAGGCATCCTCCACATCTGCTGACCTCCAGCTAAAAGAGATTAAAAGTGACCCAGGCTTATTAGGGTGTTTAATCATCATAATGCTCTCATTATGTTGCTTACCGCCAGTGATGCAACATCATTATTTCATTATTTATGTTTGTTTAACCTTGTATCTTAGCTGGGCATAAATTCTGATTTGCAGTGACAGTGGAGCTGGGGGCAGAGCTGGGATGAGATAGAAAAAAAATCAGGGATTGTCTGGCTTGTGATGGAATCCAGTTGACTGAGCAACATGCAACAATCAAAGCACAAGAAGCAGAAACAGACAAAAACCCCTGCGTGGTTTCCAAATGTAAGAAAGGTGGCAGGTGCAGGAACCAGAGTGTTTTGACTAGCCTATTTTTAAAGGATATGGCTTGGATGAAAAGATCAATTTTAGGGATTTTGGAACTCATTGCGGGTGCTGGCAGACACACAGTGGAGTGGGTTACAGCCAAAGGAGGTGTGAGCTTAGGGGGAGGAGAAGGAGAGGGGAGAGGAGGGGAGGAAATTGCTGGAGCTGGTGGAGATGTGGACTGGTGAGCGCAGATAAAGCGGAGTCTTGCCAGGGCTGGATTTGCAGATGAGTTGGTCTGATGAATGAGCGAGTACAGCGCTGATAGACTTGTAGGAGTGCCCGTATCTCATTAATATTTATGACAGCGGGGGCCGACCAAAGTGGTTTCTGTTAGAATGTGCAGAAACAGGTTGAGAGCTCAGAAGCCCCCCTAGCATGCTTGAGTAAACCCCCTTGGTTTTATATACTCCTCCAAAAGCAGCAGGTTTTGAGCAATTACATGAATACATATTATAAAATAGGAATACATTGGGTACGAACAGGGATTAAGAGATATAGTGTATAATGTAGGAATGAATCATAAATTTTATTATCAAAAACATTTAGTATTTCAAAGCTAGTCTTTTATCCGTTAACATTTTTTCCGTGTCATGGGGAAACTCCACAGCAGCATCCTATATGTTTCCTCATTTTTACCTGAAAGACGCAGAGTGGTCCACAGTTATTAGCTCAAAGTCAGGCATGAAAACCTTTTTGTTGCAGACACCCTTCTTGGTGTTTGAAATGTACTTCCACTGTCTTTTTTTAACTACATAATCTAAAAATTGAAGGTTTTTGAAAAACTTAGCAACAACTCAGCCCCCCCCCCCCCCCCACACACACACACACACACACACAAACACAAACACAAAAAGAGATAGAATTTTGAACAGATAGTCTTGTATTATTATGTAGTATTATTATGATTATAACAACACAAAATATTTCTCAATTGCACAAATCCTTCAATAGAAAAAAGACTAGTTATTTAGTTATTTATCTCCTGCAAGAACAGGAAGGACACTTTTTAAAGGTGCATAATCTCCACCTCCAACATAACAACAATAAAAAAGAAACTTAGATTTCTCAATTGCACAAATCCTTCAATAGAGCATTTACAAAACACTTCCAGAAAATCCAGTTAACATCAGCAAAGACACTTTTTAAGGCGCATATTCTCCACCTCCAACATTGCAAAAGACAATGGGTCAATTCTGCTAAAAACAGGTTATCAGAGCTTAAATAATAAATATACACTATATACATAAAAGTGGTAAATATTTAACAAAAAATGTAACAAGACAGTACAAGAAGAGACGAATAATATAAAATATTGAATAAAATATAGACTAATAATCTTACATAGCAATTCACACAAATTTGAAAACACAGTTAAGAAGATGTGATTGTTCAATGAACAGAAAACACAAACTAAAACTAAAACCTGACCTTTCCTGCCTTCCTTGATGCAAAATCATCAATAATCTCGTCATAAGAAATCTGCTCCCCTATTAACCCATTAAGACCTGAACCCTGTCTGAGCCACGCCTCTGAAATCCTGAGGGCCATTTTAAGAAGGGCCCCCAGATCCTGAGGTTTACAAAAAAAGCTGATATCTCAGCCTCTGTAGTAGATAGAAACAAAATTCACAAAAGTATTTGAGAGCTTACAGGTGTGGCTTTTAAGATAACTATCTTTTATTTGTCCAAACTTTCATCACATTATTATATACCTTGAACAAACATACTTAAATGAAGTAAAGCGGCTGTATAAATAAAAGTAAAGACTGCACTGGAGAATAACAAACTATTTGATTTCTGTGAAACAAGTGGCAGTCATGATAAAGTGTCAATTTAATCCAAATGTAAATATAAAAATAAGGTGTTGAAAGGGTATACAACTGCCCTAGTATAGTTCCTGTACAAAAACAGCTCTAAAAACTAAAAAATAAATTTAAAAAAAAGTGGCTGACAGTGTGTTCAACTCTGTGCTCACCCAAAGACATGCAACACTCACAAAAATCACCGATAGTGTGAGCCAAAGCACTCCATATGAGGAGATTGTTCACACTGCTGGATGTTTCTCCTCCAAAGCTGCTCTCTGCCTCAGTCATTGTCTACTTTCCTCACGACCCACATAGCAAGATCCAAGCATGAATCCGATTGCTTTATTAACTTATCAGAGGCAGACTGGTATGATGATTTGATTCGCCACGACTCGAGAAATGATTAAAAAACTACAGAATATTACTAAATGACGTATCCACGCTCGTGCCACCCCCCATGAGTCATGACACAAATGCCGCCCCGGGCGGCTGCCCTGTTCGCCCCTGTGCCTAGAACCGCTACTGAGCCCAACTAAGACCCTCAAAACCATGCAAGGTTTGCAGTCACCGAAACCTCACTTGAGAGATTAGCTCAGCTCACAGCCCTCAACGATGCAAGAAAGTTCACAGTCCCAAAAACACTGCTAGGAAGAGTAGCTCAGCCGGCAGCCCCAAACCTGTGCAAGAGTGGGTAGTTCTGCTCAAAGCCCCCATAATCCTGCAGGATAGGGTGTATTTGCAGACCTCAAAACTTTGCCAGAGGGTGTGATTGACCTTGCAGTCCCAAAACCCTACTGAGGAGAGTAGTCAGCTAAAAGTCTTCAAAACTATGATAGAGAGAGTTGCAGTCCCTGAAACGTCATCTGAGAGAGCTCCCAGACCTATACACGCTGCTGAAGAGAATGGCGAAAGAGAGGAGCTCAGCACACAGTCCCTCAAACCCCGCAAAATGGCTCAGCTAAGGGCCTCCAACACTATATTAGAGAAAGTTGCAGTCCCCAAAACCTTGCTTAAGAGAGTAGCTCAACTTGTAGCCACCAAAAACTCTGCAAGAAAAAGTGGCCCAGCTCACAGCCCCCTAAACCCTGCTTGTGACAGGATACGTTTGTATCTATGCAAGGAATTTCACTTGACTATGATTAGGGTTAAACATGAATAACTAAACCAATTTTTAAAATGCAAAATCAAACACTCAACTTTTAACTAATTCTGCGTGAAACAACTATTCAATTATTAGAATCAGGGAAGAATGCAAGAGAATACAGAAGCACTGTTGATACAAAATTGGTGTATTCATTATTTGTGTCCACCTGTAACATCTGCTTTTTTTATCTTGTAACAGACAAACATTCAGTGTTTCCTCTAGCTTTTTTGCTTTGGTTCAACATAGGTTGAACTGATATGCACAAAAAATTGTAATTATTCCAATATTCAACACTGATTTGCATTTTCAATTGGTGTGTTGAATGTTCGGGAACAGTTCGGTGCTCCATGACCAGTTTTTTTTATTGTTTTGTTGGCGGCAAACAGGATGGAAAGGAGCCTCTACCCCAGGTTGTCAAAACCATCCTGTACAAAACTGGCGGGGCTTGCGACCAGAATACCAGAGTCAGTGGATGTGGCCTCTTAACTCTGAACAACATACTGTACATGTCAGCACACATGTATGTTGTGAGATAGAGAGAGGAGCAAGCTCATCGCAGAGGAGAAGAGAGAAACATTTTTCATGAAAGTAATGATTAAGAGCTTCAGAGTCTGAAATTGCACAAATTATATTTCATAGGCCATTTTGATAAGCATAAAAATTAAATGTATATATTAATCTATGACTTTAATGACTGAATTTGGGCTCTCAGTGTACAAAAAGCTGCCAAATACACTGTAGGGGAAACACTGACATTACATGATCCTCAATAAAAGCTCACTTTTAGCATTAGCTCAGCTAACCCCTCTTGACTACTTTATCCTTAGTAAAGAATAGCAGAGAAAATTTACTCTTGGGTATGAACTGCTTTACAAATTCAGTGAGTCTGAGGAGGAAGAGGAGACCTCTGTGGATAGCTTGGTCCTCAATAAAAACTGAATGCATGAGAATACAGAGAACCATTGGAGACAGGAGTAGAAAACCCAAGTTGTTTAATTTTCTAACACTCGAATCACAAAGACTGCTGACCTTCACAATAAAACAATCTGGCAACTATTATCTTGATATGTTCATCAAACATGTTGCACTTGTAATGCTCTTGTCTCTGACTTCACCAAAATGTAACTCCAGTCGAATTCACAGCAGCAGGAATGTGAGTCTGAGCTGAAATGATGACCACATCGGCCTCGTCATGACCTCCTTGCATTTGCTCCAATTTCAAGGTCCTGCAGCTGACATAACATTTCATGGACTTGCACCATCTGAAGCCTGTCAGAAACCCACAATGCAAAGCTGCTGGCTATTCAGAAAATTAACAAAAGGAGTCCTTTTCTTTTTCCCACAGAAAAATCTTTGCTGTTTGGAACAGTGTTCCTGCTCTTGAAGTGGAGCAGCAGCTTAGTTTGAATACACATCATAAACTCCCAGTGCCAGTTACTATTCTTTATTCAATAGTTGACTGATTCTGCACATATTTCCATGAATACATGTTACTTTTTTACATATTGACTCTGGTTTGAAATGTTGAAGCAATTTTAAAATACTTGGCTTAATAGTCTTGACACTAAGGCCTTTGAAAACTTTCAGTCTGAACTCCTGAAAATCCATCATCTCACACAAAAACAGAAACACAGTTAAAAAAAAAAAGTATATTTTCTCTGGATTTATAACCTCCCATCAAACAATGACAAAAATAAAAGTCTAAAGGAGATGTGGTGTTATTATCCCACAGAAACAATTCACTAAACTAAGCCAATAAAGCTCCAGAGGGGCGGCTGGCTCCGTTTCAGTGTGAACATTTTATCGCTCTGAAAGCAGCTCGGTGCAGTGGGAGGCACACACACACCTACACACAATCACATTTACTATATAACTCATACATGCATACATTCACATGCACACACCCTTAGAGTATATATGGACTTGTGCGTGGCTTTTAAAGCTAGGTTGAACTGATATGCAACTGATAGACTTGCACATTACCCTACAACTGCACTTCCTTGCATGAATATCACACACACACACACATGCATGAATACTGTATATACACTACGTCCTCAGCAGCCAGATGCATGAAGGATTTGCAAAGTTGGCAGTCAGCAGAGAGCTCCTTATCCACTGCAGCTAATTCACTTCCCTACGCTACCTCCCCCTATCTTTCTCACTGTCAATCTTTGTCTCCATCTTCACCTCATGCCTTCTCTGTCCTTTTTTTCCTCTTTCTGATTTCCTCTCACTTTTATCTTCACTCCTATTTTCCTGACATCTTTCCTTCCTCCTGTTTTTCTTTTACTTCCAGAATTGTTTTGTCAGGCAGGTGATGGTGTCTCTTGTGGGGAAAAAAAAACCTTCCCTGATAAAGATGCAGCACAGATGGGTGATGTTATGAGGCTTGATAAAAGCTGTGTCAAAGCAACCCAAATATTCAAAGCTATTTTAAGTGATTTGACCCACAGGAAGGCCAGAGGTTTGGATTTAGATAAACCTGATAAACCCAGATTTACAGTGATGGATCTATGTTGCTGCTTTTACCCTGAAACTGGTGCATTTCGCATTTTATTTGAAGCCACAAAGTTTAAGCCAAAATATACATATATATTTAACTTTTTGAAAAAATTGGTCACCACAAGAGATCATTTGTCTTCTGAGATGTCCAGAAAAGTAAAAACCAATATCAAGGCCTTTAACACAAATAAAGTGAATAAAGTTGTCATTTCATGTTAAAATTAAGCCTCTGTGGACGATAAAAGCTCAAAATTGTTGTTTCTTTACTTGACGGTAAAACCCAGTGAACAAGCTATGCTAGTTGGATGTCTCCTTCTGCACCCTGCTGCTAAGGCTGGAGCAGGTCAGCAGTCGAGAAATGAAAACATAGTCCAGTTTATAACTCCTCCTGAAAGTTTTTTTTTTTTTTTTTAATGTGGAAATGTGTTTTAGTACAGATTAAGTAAATGAGATATAAATGTGTCAATTAGTGGGCATTAGAGGTGCTGGAAGGCAGATTTAGATACCTTGGGACAGAGCCAGGCTAGCTGTTTCCCCCTCCAGTCTTAAGTAAAGCTGGCTGCTGGCAGTCGCTTTGTAATTACCATGCAGCCTTGAGAATGGTATCAATCTTCATATGGAGCCCTCAGAAAGATACAAATAAGAATATTTCTCAATATTTCTAATATTTATTTCAAGTGCTGATCTGGATCTGGACCTGTACGGAGAAATAGTCTATACATGCGCACCTTCACAGGGGTCCACATTTGGGTCATGTGGTTGAAGGACAGCTACAGTGATTGCCATATGTCACACAGTGTTTACTTTTATCCAGAACAACTCACAGTATGTTGACTTCATACATCTTGAGCATAATTGGCTCCAGTGGGAGTAACTGAAACAACCTTTTCGCCTGACCCCAGACAACACGGCAGAGCCCAACCCACGCTTTGTCAAACCTCAGCCAATAAGGTCTAAAAATACTGCACCTATGTTACTGCAGGATTAATTCAGAGGTTAGAGGCAAAGCGTTGTACCACACAGGACTCTGAAAGACCTCTTTTCAAAGAAGACCTTCCTGCAAAGTAATCATACACATATTCTGCTCCCTGTCTGCAGGTCTGTGTGTTCACAAAAGCAAAAGATCAACAGATAAATAGCATCATTTGTCCTGGAAAAGTGCAGTTTCAGGTACATTTAATACAATTTTGGTCACAGCAGTAGCAATGATGGATTACAATTTCTGGATAAGGATTAATCGTTTGGAGCAGAAGGAGACAGGAAAAGAGTAAAACAACAGTGTACCTCAGTAATAATTAATTTATAATTGTCACAATCTTTACCCTGTATTCCCCTCTCTGATATTGACAAACACCATACTGATGATTTTAAACATATAATCCAAGGATATTTGAAGTTTTGTGCCCCAGTTCTTTGGAAACACAAAAATGTACTCCCACTCATTGATCAGGACCTTTACCGTAGGAGGACTTTCGTGCTCTAAAAAAACCTCACCTGTCTTCTCCACCCTTCCTTACTTGACAGCATCTTAAGTTCACAGTCTCACAGTTCTTAAAATAAGCTTTGTCTTGTTCCAACCTGCGTGTGCAAACAACCTACTATAACTACTCATGTCTCTAAATTAACACCCTCAGGGCCTGTGTTTACTGACAGTGTTTCTTAATGCTGACAGGGCCTATAACCTTAATTTCAGAGTACATCTCACAGGTGTTATTGTTGCTAAGTTTACTCGTGGCACTTCTGCCTCATATAAATATGGTTAATATACACTTTGCTTCTATGCAACTGAGAAATGTCTAAAAATAGGTGCTGTCAGTGCAGGGAAGGCTGTCAGTGGACACAGGCCTTTACTGTTTTATTTGTGCTACTATTAAGATGAATGCTATACTTTTTTATATAATTAATTAGCTCACTAAGTAAATATTTGGTCTGAGTATTTCTGTTATTTCATGTTGTGTTCACTGACTCCACTTCTTTTTTTTACCATAATGAATTGCATTTGATCAAATAAAAATGAACAAGTCCAGTGAATCTGGCACTGCAAACCCACACTGCTTTTAAATACAGTTTCTGTCCCAAAATCATTCGGTGTGACAATGTCCTGCATGGCTGCCATCAAGAAATGTGTGCATTCATGCATACCCAAGCATGTGTGTGTGTTTACGTGTTTAAGTAGTGACTAACACAACTTTCCCACACATGCCTGCATCATTTGTAACCACATCAGTTCCTAACAGGAAAGACAGAAAACTTTGATTCCTCTTGTACCACTTTCTTTTTCTTTCTCTGATGACCTTCTTTAACTCAGCCATGATTCACTTTTCTTGTTTTCGTCCCGCCTGACTCTTATCTTTTTTCACTGCCCATTTTTCTTCCTTTTTGAGAAGATATTTTTAACAGAGTGAAAAATGAGACAATTTAAGTCTCCTCCATACCTCATTTCTGTCCTTTCTTTTTTTCCTTACCTTTTTCCTTTCTTTCAGTTTAGTTCAGCCCACCTCTAAAGTGTGTTGGAAGCACATAAACAAAAGAAGAACTGAAGCCAAAATTAGTTACTCCTACTTTCTTAAATACACACACACGCACGCACGCACGCACACACACACACACACACTCCCATCGTACATATTTTAACATATAAATTCAGTCATAAAACAAGAAAAAATCAGTGAGTCTTCTTTAGGCCAAAGGTCGAGTAGATAAGTTTATTAGTCTCTAATGTTCATCCACCCTAAAGGCTAAAATGACAATTATTCCAACATTTTTCACAGTGTGCTCCACTAATAACCATGATTATCTTGTCTTCCTGTAGCAACATCAAAGACTGGAGCTCTTTCTTTTTTTTAGCACTTCTCCTGCTTCAATTTTGAATTACAGCATCTGTAACAAAAAACCCACGCTCCACTTAAACAAAAGCCTTTGTTAAAGTTTGAACCAACTTTGTGACAATCCTCTTTCATCAACCAGTGCAACCACAATAACAAGAAAACAAACAGGAACTCTGTTAATTTGGATTTCTTTAGCCCACTACCAAGACAGCATACATAACAGGATTTTTTTTTTTTTGAAGTTGTTTAAAAAGGATTGTGACAAACTCGCCCTAAGGTGATAAGTGAAATTCATAAGAAGCTTAAAGAGACATAAATCTGATGTACCTTTTTTGTGATGACTAATTCCTATCTGTCACTTCACATGACACAGTGTGTGATATTTTATCACAGTGGCTAACAGATTTAACTGCACAGATGACATGACAGAATATGTCATCTTCAATATGATGGTAGGAGTGTTTTTTTTTTTAATCTAGTTTGAGGACAATGTTCCTTTTCAAAAGTAACTTTTTAAGAAAAATATCCACCTATCTGACTGTACATCTATCATGCTCGTTTACATATTAGTCTTTTTCTTGCATTATCCATTAATTTATCCATTTCATCAATCTACCCATTCTTTCATCATTCTTTCAAAATCCATCCATCTGCATTATCTTTCCACCTATTCATGCAACAAAGAATCCATCCATCCATCCATCCATCCATCTGCACTATCCTTCCACCCATTTATGCAACAAAGAATCCATCCATCCATAATCCATCCTATCCATCCATCTATCCATCTGCACTAACCCATCCATTCATTCATCCCTCCATTTATTTCACCATCCATCCATCCATCCATCCATCCATCCATCCATCCATCCATCCATCCATCCATCCATCCATCCATCCATCTACAGTCCTTCCAGCAGTCTCCTCAGTGAGCAGATCAGACCAGATACACTACAAACAACCCCCATGCTCAGTATGAACATATCCACCATCCTCTCTGTCACAGTGAGGCGGCTCCACTGCAGACGGAGATGGAACAGGCAGGGCAGGATGAGTGTCATGGCTGCTCCGGTCACACTGCCTGTCAAACCCATCAGCAAGGAGAACCTAGGAACTAACAGGGCCAGCAGGTATGATGTCATCAGCAAGGCTCCACGGACCAACAGGGCTTGGCGTGACACACTGTGACCTGCGAGCTTAAAGTATGATAAGATGACATCATCTGTGAAGAGATGAGTGAGGAGATGTGGAAAGGGTAAACAAGAGTTTAAAATCATCAGCGGGATTTGTTGACTGTGCAACCAACATTTGTTTAGCACTTGCTAAGATGAGATCACTTTAATGAGCTGATACAAGAAACTATTGATTAGTAATGACAATAAGTGAAAATTGGGTTTTAAATAAAGGGTGTAGGGTTTGTCATGTCCTTATTTTTGTGTTACTTTAGCCAAAACCGATTCTGCACATTAACATCTTTTATTTAGACTATTATGTTTATATTTGTTTGGGCTGACCCTGTAGAAATTATCATCGTAAAACTGAATGACATCATCCTGTAATCTCATGATCTCAGCTCTATTGACTGTAAATAACCACAAAAGTTCAGCCTCTGTGCCACATGTGTTGACAGTAAACACACACGTATTCCTCCATTTAAATGTAACTAGATGACAAATGACTTAAGTTGTTTTACTTTGTCAGATTACAAGGAGTTTTTCAACAGGAGATATGACATGGATCATTTTTGTGACTGGCTCCAAATCAGCCCTTAGGTCACCCAGCATTACTATTATTATTACTATTACTCTACTATTTTTATGTCTTACCATCCAAATATGCTGACACACGCACGAAAGACTCTCTCTCTCTGTGTTCTATTATTGCTCTTCTGCCTTCTTCTCTCCACAATGACCATGCGTAATGCTGTGCCTGTTTGCCCGTGCCTTTCAAACATGCTAATTATAGACGCAAAACAGCGACCGCAATCAGTTTTAGGTTTGATAAATCACATTGTAGGTGCTAAATGATTTCATTTGCATCTGCTCCTCCCAGTATTTTGCATGTTCTGACAATGTTTTTGTACACGCAAACCTTTAGCAGATCAGGCCCTATGTGTTCACAATCAGGACTTATTCACCAACATTTTCTTTGAGGTTTCTGTGGCAGGCTCATGAACCTGTAGTTTAGACATCAGATTTGTTCCCGTCTCTGTTCTTACATTGATGAATGCCATGTCCCTGTCAGTTTTAATTTAGGGATGAGAATATAAAAGCACAGGCTGCAATGCCATGTGCACACACAAAAATTACACAGGACAGGAACAGATACGTTTGTACTGAAGTCCAAGTTTCAGGAATCTTACAAAACCAGAAAGGATGAGAGCATCTCCTCATTAAGAGCGCCTTGGAGTGTTTTTACCACATATGCACACACTGTTACTGTGAAAAACAAAAGCTTTAACACACTTTACTTCTACTGACCACTTTATTGTCCATCCATGTAAAACCTCCTTTCTACAGGCGACTGCTCTTTCTAGAAAGACCACAAAATGGCAGCTTCCTGTGAAGTCAATCAATGTGACTTCTAAATTGTTAATCTTCAGTCAGTCTTTACCATCAAACCATGACTTTGTTTCATGGGAGCAAACTGTTCTTTCTGTAATAAATTGCCTGAAGGAAGCCTGTCTAATGTATGAGGATGTATACAAGATAAGGTCAGTGATTTGACTAGAGAGCAGCTCAATGTTACCTCTGAGCAGACATGTTTGGAGGATCTCAGCTGCAGAGTAGAATGGCAGAGGGTAGGACAGCAGGGCTTTAGCCAGCAGACACAGGTTGACGAGAGGTCGGAGGTCAGAGGGCAGGTTGTCTGTGATGACCTCACTGGTCTCGGCCCCCCAGGTCAGCACAGCCTAATGAAAGAAGAAAGCAATCAATTCCATCAATGAATCAATCACTCCATCCTTCAATCCCTTGATTAACTCTTGACAGACAGATGTCAGGATTAAATAAAAAGAATGAGTGGCTATAAATACAGCCCTGAAATTTGTCCAGATTTTACCCCCCCCCCCCCCCAATAAAACAACCGGAGCAGTGGTTGCAATGTTAAAGATGTCACTGACCAGTGAAGAGAACGTTGTTTTCATGATGCAGGCAGCTCCATGGGTCCACCCCAGCATGGTGTTAAACTGCCCCCTGTCCTCCATACTGCCCTCTAAAGGAGGGAGGAAGATCTGCGAAGTGTAGGAGAAGATGATGACCCCTACAGAGACCAGGAAGTCCTCTGGGTTCACAGAGAGGGACAGAGAGGACCAGGACCAGCTGCTGGCTCGGCTTAGACAGTACAGCATGACTAACAGGCTGGAAAAGGATCATAAATGACAAGAAAAGGAAAATAGAAAATGACCGCAATCAAGAATAAGTAGTGAATGTAATTTGTATATGTTAATATTGGGCAGAGAGACCTGAAACATCAGCTGGGTGAGCAGTGTCAGTGAAGCTTTCATTTCAATTCATTAGTCTTTAAAGACCATCTTACCATGAATAGTGCTCTGGTAAGCATTAACTATGCCGACTAAGTTTTGCAGGTTTCCCCGTTGTAGCCTTCGAGCACGAATTAAACTATTTTAAACACAAAGTCTGAAGCACATGGCATTAAGTAAGTCTTAGCTGTTTGCTACACCTACACTGTGGCGCACAATGTAGGTGCAAAAGATGTGGTGCAAAACTATGCAATGTACAAAAAAGTTGCTGCATTCGAAAATCAGTTTGAGTCGTTAGAATTAGTGCAGCTGAATCAAGACTGACTGGAAAACTCAGAAAAAAACAGCATCGCTCCTTTAAACTCTGGAGCCCCTCCCACTGGCTGTTGTTAATTCAATAAAATTTGTCACAAAACATATTTTCTCTTTGTTTAAAAAAAAGGGATTTTAACCCTTTAAAACCCCCAAACCAGAGTGTTAATGTTAAGGGATAAATAACAACAAAAAATAAACATAAACGCTCTTAAGTCATCTACCACCAATTTATGTGGAAATAACATGTTCTGCTTCCTTATTTGGACAGAAGGGGTGATCCTGGTGTTTCCTGGGTGATTTGCCACTGAGAGAAATGTGTGTTTGCGTCAGCCTGTCCATGCGCAATCCACAGTCAGTCATGGTGCTGCTCTGTCACAAGAACTATGTTGGATCATTGTGTGTGGAAACAAGGGTAAAATAGTGGTGTCTCTGAGCCCTCTGTCTCTATAACCATTTAACTTTACTATATCAGGTTAAAGTTTCCTCTCCTTTTAGGGATGTGTATTCTGAACTCTGATATCATCTCATTAAAATGCCCCCTCAATATCAGGAAAGTACTGTGCCCTGGCCTTCAGACTGTGTTGTTCCAGTGTCTGTTGTCAGAATGGCCTTTAAATGGTTGTCCTGAGGTGCTGGGTCACCAGTTTCTGAAACTGTTGATTTGGGAGTCACTGAGAAACCCTGGATCAGCTTATGCTCCTCAGCAGAAAATAGATAAAGGCCCAGATCCCCCTTTTTAAAAGCCTAAAGAACCAGCCCCTGTTCTGCTCATCTAAGGCCAGACACCTTGCATGAGAAATAAATTAAACACACAGAAGCATTGATGTCAAGCAGGTGGGAGCAGACAGTGAGACTAACAACAGCTGCACAGTGATCAAAAGAGTGTGAATGAGAGCAGATTATACATAACGCCTTGTTGTCTAGACTTAATATAGAAGGTACGGATGTCAGCTGATGCTTTAAGGTCTCTAAATTGACTGCTGTGAGAACTCAGTCAGATCACCTGATCAGTATGTGAGCCAGAGAGCACAGCAGGCTGAGGGTGGAGACTGGTCTAAGATCAGTCAGCAGCAGGCAGGGCAGCAGGAAGAACAGAGACACCAGAGAACACACTGATTGAGGGACAGCCATCCACGATAGACTGTCAGACAGCAGGCTGGTGGAGACGACGAGGTACAGGGTGCAGGTCATCACCAGTTCAACCACCTTGAGGAGAAAACAGGATACAGAAAGAGACTTTAGGCTAGTTTCTATGATATCGAAATCATGAAGCCAAAGTCACTTACCCTTAAAAGTAAAAGTAGTCTGTCTCGATAATTGTGTAATCTAGCCAACTTGATTGTGGAAGACTCTGTCACGCACAATGAAGGCATTTAAAACTCACCGAACAAACAACAGATGACCCCAAGTGTGTGCAGGTAAGCAGGTCAGACAGCCAGGTAATCATCTATTGATTTTTCTCTGGATGTGAATAGAATTCAGACAAATAACTTAAGAGCTGGAAGTGCCCCACGAAAGTTTCAAATTAAGATTCTTAATTCAAACCAGGAAAGACTGTTTCACTTGTCCCAAAAATCGAGTCTAAAGACTTAAATTTGAGACATGTGCAGACAGATACCAGCTAAGCTAGCTCTTATCATATTGATGTATGTCTGTTTTCTTTCTCTGAGAATTAAAAGTGGAGGTTTTTTGGCTTTAAGAGGTAGAGAAAAGTTTTCAAGCTTTATTTCTAGTCAATGGTGCTGAGTGAAGCCTTGTGTATGCTAACTCTACACCATTGCCATACTGTAGTTAGTGTCATGAGTACTGTTTATTTCTGTATTGAAGTGCCCTTACAGCTCTGCAGTCCTCTTCTTAAACACAGCAGTGTGATTTCTATTCTCGTCATATTGTAATTTTATTTATTCATCTATTTGTTCTACAGAAAATGAGGCGACTGAATTTGAGTCTTTCATGTTAGAGTTGGAGTTTATATGTCAATTTTGCAAATGAGAGAGGAGGGGAGACAAGCATGGAGGTTAGCGGCGATACCAGCACACCAGTCACAGAGCAAGGAGCCTGTGTTTTTGTTGAGTGCATACATTTTTGAAGAGGTGCAGATCAAACCGATGGCATTTGCTATAGAGCAGCTTTTGTGAAATTTGGTTTCATTTTGACCAAACTCTACATTTTCCAAAGGCTTGGCTACTTTGCAGCTGAAGAGTCACTTCAATAGCAACTTGTCACTTTGGTCAGAGTGGCAAAAGTGAATCTTAATGAATGTGGCAAATTCAGGCTCCAAAAGACGGTGGTGAGCAAGATGCCACACTGTGAAGCAGTCTTCCACCAATGGTTTCACGCTGACTGGGCAGCATCGGTGACTCTGTTTACTTCTTCAACCCAGTGTAATGCTGAAGGTACATTTATGTGTGTGTTACCTGAGCTGCATTAACCATGAGTCCCCACAGTCCAGGCCAGTTGGGCCACAGTCCTTTACAGCAGGCCTCCACTATGTCCTGGTAGCTGTGTCGCACTCTGACCTGCGACCTGCAATCAGACCCTCCGCTGAAAGAAACAAACATTTTCCGACTGTGATAGATGTGCCTGATTCAAGATTTTAATTGTTTTTAGAAGTACAGTATTTTGTCTTAAAACTGCTAAACACAAACAAGAGGCAACTCTAAAAAGAATAATCTTTGCCCAGAAAAATGTTGTAAATCATTCAAACAAGGTGTTTTCTCACAGCTGGCAAAAACATTCAAATCAAACCCAGCACCGTGGAAGTAATTTAAATCAGAATTAAATTGGACTCAAACCTGCAGGCATACAAGACCAAAGCAAGCCACAGTTTTACCAAACAACACATTATCATTCTTTTTAGCTGAAGACAAAACATGCATATTCTGTGTTTTAAAGTCTGTTTTTTATGTGTTCTTATACAGGTGGGTTACCAAGAGGGGTCTAAATGGAAAAATGAATATGAGTCTGGCTCAAGTGAGAAATAAAGCCGGAAACATGGAAGAGAGCACTGACACACAAAACATTTTATTGAATGGATGTATATGATAAAATCTTTACCTCTGCGTCTCTTCATACAGACAGGCCACCAAGATTCTCCCTGTGTGGTTACAAACCCAGGCAGACAGGACCAGCACAACAAGACCCACATACCCCGATCGAACCAAAGCAAAGGGTAAACCCAACACAAAGATACCCTACAGGAAGACAGACAGAGCATAGCAAAAGGTTGAGTTTTTTTTTTTTTTTTTTTTAACAAATTCGGTCATGATGTGGCTGCTGTTTGTAAGAAGGTCTCAGCTTCACCACTTTGCCTTTATTGAAGTAACCAAGCTGGGTTGAGTAGCGTTTCCAACATCGCGACAACTATTTTTGTGGCAACACAATGCCAACAGATTACCCCAGTGTGACAGTATGAATGTTTTATACTGTCTACAGTCGTAATGTACTTCTCATGAAAGATAATCCTGACTTAAGGCTCCTGTGAGCCTTAAGTCAGTCAGAACTTTCGGTCTCTATCAAGTGGCCCCCCCGCCGTGGACAAAGCAGTCTTTGCTTATCTTGTCTACCTTCATATGTTGAATTCATGTCATCAGACAAAAATGAACATCCTGCTGACTTCTTACAGACAAAAGTATCATGTAATGCAAATATTTCATTAGGTAATTGTAAAAACAAAGCTGTTTCTGTAGGTACTTGGCTAGCAACTACCCCCTCGCACTGATTTGAGGCATCAAAAAATACAACATTAAAGTTGTTAAACTTATCGCCAATGTGCCTGTTTGCTTGTCTATATCATAAAACAGCATCAAAATAAAGTGTGTTTCATAGATTTGAGTGATCGGAATTATCCCCTCTGCTTGGGGTATCCTAGAATGATTGTTTGCACACAGCATGCACGTGACAGTCATCTACTGCACGCATGGAGCACCCGTCATCCCCTCATTCTACCTTGTAGATCGTTTCTATGGTCTGTTGGGGGGAAAAAAGAGAGAAAAAAAGGGCAAAAAAACCCAAGACTTTCAGATGGGAGCCAGCTCTTTGAACCGGTTCGTTCACGACTGACACATCACAAATAGACATCAAAAAACTCCTCAAAGGAGCTAGTATAGCACATGCATTTGAAATCTGTTGCTAGCATCAAATTTACAATGAGTTAATATCTTTTATAAAGCATCTTCTTTCCATTATTAATAAACTTTAAGAAGATGAATGAAGGCATAAGGCATAAATATGCGATATCAAAATCTGTAAATTTAGCCTGCAATCTGTCACTCATTTGTAAAAGATGCAAAATTTGCGTCACAATGATGTTAAGTATGTTGTATGTGTAGCCAAAGAGGGAAAATTTTGTGGGAAAAGAAAAAATTTAGATAGAATGACAACAATTCTTTTTCAAACTATCACTATTTTTGCTTTAACTGTGTTGTGTCAATCCCTAAAAATCAGCGCAGATACTATGTAGTACCCAGGCATTGCTGTATTAAAACTGTAATACACTGACAGGCCTTGTTTTGCAAGTTAGAGAGAAATAAACCCTGAAAATGTTAAAAATAAAACTCTTTAAATTCATTAGGCAAGAGGGAACAAAATATGGAAAGACACTGAACACTGAATGAGAAGGAGAGAGAAGAAAGGAGTGTTCATGGTTGGAAGATGAGGAGGCGAGAGGAGTTTTGGCCTGATGCCCGGAGAGTTCGAGGATGCAGGAGACCAGCAGGAGCAGAAGGAGGAGGAGGAGGAGGAGGAGGAGGAGGAGAAGAGTCAAGCTTTGGCCCTTCACCAAGAGAAAACTAAAGCAACTGCCAGAGAGAAAAGGAGAAGAAGAGGAGAGGGGAGAGAGGCGGAAAAAGCAAGAAAAGGAGAGGATACAGGAAAAGAGGAGAAGTGTAGGTGCGGCTTGAGAACAGGAGGTTGAAGGGGGGAGAGGCGCAGGACGAGTGGAGATCAGAGGAGACATGAAGCTGCTTTGATGGAGCTGCTGTGTTTGGGATGTTGGAACATGGAGATACAGTCAGAGGAGCACATATTGTGGATGCATAAACAGACACATTCTCTGGCTTTCAAGTGGTTATTTAGTAACTGGTGTCTGTCAGGCATATGCTGATAAAGCTTTGATGTTCAAATGGAGCTGCTGGGGATGAAAGCAGCAGTTTGAGAGAAATCTGACGCTCCAGTATCTGATTTCATCTCTCTCTTTTTCTGTGTTATTCTGCCAGCTTATTCCTGAAGCAACCACGAACAGGTAGAATAAAGGCAGGAAAAAATCCATGATTATTCCTTTCAGCTCTGTGCTGCTATAATCTGACACCTTTGAAATCTGTTTATACAGGTAATGTTGACCCAGCACATACAGTATGCCCTGTTTCAAACCTTCCCAATGCATGCTCAGTATCAGCCACCAGGCAGAAAACACATTCACCGCTCCTGTCTGGACTTCTCAGGTACCAGATTTCAACTGCTGGCCCCCAAGGTCATACACAGTATCTTATGCAGGTGTGCACCATAGACATATACTTTGGACAACTTGGCTCCGCCTTCCATCATTATATGAATTTAAAGTCGAATTGCTCTCTGTATATTCAGTATTTTCTCCACTTCCTGGAAGCCTCACTTGCGCAGTAGCGTGGAACGCATAGAGAGTTGCTGAGAGTCGCTTGGCTCAAACAGCGTAACCCCTGGGTGAGCTATGCAATCTTCGTATGCCCACAGGCTGTATCAAGTGTCAATCATAGAAAACATGAACCCTCTAATAACTTTTAAAAATGGAGCTGCACAGAAAAAAGAAGGACTTGAGCACAAACCAGTCTTACAGTAACTACATGTCAACATCGCAACCAGGGGGGAGAAAAATTTATATTCTGCGTAATTAATTTCTAAAGTTTGTCCACAACTCCATAAGGATTGCTGGAGGAGGTGGGGTTTCTGACCTATACTGCAGCTTGTCACCAGAGGGTGCTGTTCTCGGGGTGGCTTCACCCAGCGAGGAGGCAGATGGTGTCCATTCTATATACAGTCTATGGTGTGCACCAATAGTGATGGATAAATGTATCTGCACACCAGTTTTTTGTACCACGCCAAAAGTTGTGCTATTACCTTCATCAAAGTTGTTTTATTTCTTAAGATAGAAAAACCTCTATCGCCGTTTTTAAGAGTGTGAACTGAGCAGACTGCAACTTTTGAAAAAAGAAGAAATGGTTCTTTGTGCATTTCCACCAAGGTCACAGCATCATTGTTGTAATGTGTTACAGAAAGTTTTTTAACACACTACAGTTGCTGCAAGCTTGCGCTCTAACATGTGTAGGGTCCTCCAAGATTTGTTTTGTACTGTAATGTCTGTATCAGTCCTCCTTTTAACAAAATCTGAAACTTCTCACCCTTTATGGGACAGTTATGTGCATTGAGAATAAATTTCCCCAATCAAGGTTTGAATCTTGACTTGTAATTGGGCAAGGACACTCAATGAGACTTGAGTGTGTGCCGTTTTTAGGGGCTGTGATGGAGAGCAGAGCAGAGACACACACTCCACTGTCAGGGAAGAGTACAATTTCATCTGCCAGCAAACTAAACCCAGCACCTGCCTGCATGTTTGTGGGTTGTGTGTTAAGAGTGTAAATGAAACAATCAGAAAACATTGCGTTGTTTCTGTGATTTTCCTCTTTCTTTACAGGAACATGCTTGCTCTCTCAACTTTGTCTGTGTGTCAGTCAAGCACCATTTCTGTCCCTTTCTCTCTGTTTTCACTCGTCATGACTGCTTTTGATGAAAATTAGGATTATGGATTTGTTCCTTTTAAAAAGCTCCAGTACTTTTCAACACAATAAAACCTCGAAACTGGACTGAGTTTGCATCAATTTACAGCTACTTTGAAGAATGTTTACTTTATATCCATTCTGGTGCCCCCTGTGTGCAGACAGGGACACCTTTTTTGTTATACCTCCTGTACATGCAAAGGCAGTGTTTTCAGGCAAAACCCCATTATATTGTCACTTAACAGTGAAAAGTCTCACTAACTGTGACTATTTGCTCTGGTAATAGTTTAAAAAGGCCATTTCTTTAACATAATATAAAGCTTTGTTGTACATATTGCCCAATTCCGGCGTTAAATATATACAACAGTGCGTAAACTTTTGTGTAACTTTTAGTCACACCAGACTTAGACCTCTATCTCCTGAGGTAAGGCACCCTGGCCAGCATTGTTTGACAAATACATTACATCAATCCAACAATCACAGTGACTTGATCTGTCTCTGTATGCTGATGGTTGCTCTGAGTATTGAATATAGCAGCTGAGGGGTTTTCATTTCAAGTCCCCGTGTCTCATGCAGACTCTCGGGAGATCTTTGAGTGCCTGTATGAAATGCAGATTGTTATCATGATTACTTGGGATTTTGAACAGCCAATCACAGTTCCAATTTGCAAAGCAGGCTCTCTGTAATAGAAGTTCATCATTGAGCAGAGGTTGTGCTCACCCAGTGACATCATCAGGGTACCCTTTGGTGATATCCCACATGAAGATGATCATGGCAAAGACAATAAAGGTGAGGATAATAACGGTGATGAAAAAGCAGGTTATCTACTAAATTCCTGGTGAAGATGACAGTAAAGCTGCTCTAACCTGCAGACGCTTTCATCCAGCCTCACTTCCCCTGCAGGGTCTGTATTTGGCTGTGATGTAAACTAAATAACTTTTGACAGCAATCTTTCCAAAAACAAAATAGGGACACTTCATTTCCCTCAGGCCTTCTGATTGGATTTAAAAACCCAATTTAGAACTTGAGATGTGGAGTTTTAATCCCAGTTTAAGATAAAGTGTCACTCAGAGAGCCGATAATCATAGCCAGTGAACCTACCATCAGTTTTTTTCTGGGGAAACAAAAGCTGCACATCTCTAATCTGTGATGAAGACAAACACAGTGGCGCTGCCTCATTAAGAGTCAGGTTGGAATTAAAACTGAGTCCCATGATAGTCCCAAGTTAGAAAGCCTTGAGAGCTGGAGCTTTTGAAAATTTATTTATTTTTGTGTGTGTTTTTGGCAGCACACTTGCTCTCTAATAAAAACTGTATTAAGCTGGCAGACAGTCAGTTATTCTGGCATCAATAAACCACCACCGGAAAATACATATTTTTCTTTTTAGCCTTGATAGGAAATAAAGCTGCTGTTCTTTTTTTCATTATTGGGACATCTGTTAGGCCCTTTGCAAATGGTTGTGTCATCCCCGTTCTGATTGGTGCTCACGTCTGATTAAAACCCCAAATTCTTCCTCTTTTCCTTGCATTATCCATGACTGTCTGAGGTTTTTAACACTTACAGCAACATCACCTCTAATAAAAATCTCTTTTCCTCCCCATGAAGTCACCTTAACTTAACCTCGGTGTGACCCCGTCTGCGGGGATTAATGAGCAATCCATTTGGTTAAGGTTCCTGATTACAGAGTGCTGCAGGTAATGAATAACCTACAAAACATTAACCAAGTCAAGAGCCAAGGAGAGAGGCCTCTGTAAAGTTAAAAAAAATGGTATGCTGTAGAAAAATTACTGAAACATGGGAACAAAAGTGTTGAGTTAAAGCCAGATTAATTCTAAAATAGCTGCAAGTACTGATAAATAAAAACCATATATGTGATGGGAGAGTTTAGATCAACTGTATGGAATACGTTGAAGTCTCTGTTTTCATCAGAGACAGTTTCTGGCACACAAACACTCTGTCTCTAGTGAGAACTTGAAAATATAGCGCTGGCTGGCACCCAGATAGATAGATAGATGTGCATCACATCAATAAATCCTGCACATAAAACACTTGCTTATCTACTAAATATGTTGCTCTCTCTGTATATTTATTTATGAACTAAAAACAGTGCTTGGTGAAATCCCGTGTGTGTTGCAGAAAATCTGATGCAGAAATGTTTGATGTAACTCCTAAAGGAACGTGTACGTGCCAGTGTCTCTGTGCTTATGTGTATGCATGCATTCACTATAACGATGCCCTAATGTCATTATGTTCTCCACAGACGCAGAGGTGCTGTTCAATTACAGTACAGTGAAAGAACACATTTATATGAGCGCAGAAGTTGAATATGACTGCATTTACGGCACAATAAGCTATTAGCATTAGTGCCACAAGAAAACTCAGTGACTGTACGGAGGCTTTTCTTTTATATATCTGATTGTAAAAATATCCGAAGGCCACAAAGGATTGTTTGGTAATATTAAAACACAACAAGGGCAGATTTAAATTTCTGCAAGGTTAAGTGCTTTTTTGAGTGTGCAGAGCTTGGCAACTAAACAATGGACATGTACTTTGTTCATTCATCTTCAGAGAGATACTGGACAGAATAAAGACGTTAAGTCCTGGAGAAAAGGAGAAGTAAGGTTTCTATTAGTGTAAACTAACTCTGGTGTATCCATAGCATAGACTATATATACTATGGACAACTTGGTACCGCCTGTATACAGATTTGAAGCCAAAAAGCTCTCGGTATTTCCGGGATTTTTCTTCATTTCCTGAAACCAGCGCTGCGCAGTAGCGATGCGCGCATTCGGCAGAGCAGTTGCCGAGAGTCACTGTGATGACGCTCGGCTCAAACAGCGTATCCCCCAGGTGAGCTAAATACCAGTCTTACAATAACTACATGTCAACATCACAAGCAGGGGGGAGAAAAATTTATATTCTGTGTAATTAATTTCTAAAGTTTGTCCACAGCCCCATAAGCTTTGCTGGCGGAGGCGGGATTTATGACCTATACTGCAGCCCATCAACAGAGGGTGCTGTTCTCGGACTGGCTTCACCCAGCAAGGAGGCAGACTCTGTCCATTCTATATAAAGTCTATGATCCATAGACTGTATATACTATGGACAACTTGGCTCCGCCTTTCATCATTCTCCGAATTTGAAGCTAAATTGCTGTCTGTGTTTCTGGGATTTTTGTCTCTTCCTCCACTTGTGCAGTAGCATTGTATCGCTGTGATGACGCTCGGCTCAAACAGCGTATCCCCCGGGTGAGCTACGTAATCTTCATATGCCCATAGGCTGTACCAAGTGTCAATCATAGAAAACATGAACCCCCTTTTAACATTTAAAAATGGGGCTGCACAGAAAAAAAAAGGACTTGAGCACAAACCAGTCTTACAGTAACTACATGTAAACATCACAAGCAGGGGGGATAAAAATTTATATTCTGTGTAATTAATTTCTAAAGTTGGTCCACAGCTCCATAAGGATTGCTGGAGGAGGTGGGGTTTCTGACCTATACTGCAGCCTGTCACCAGAGGGTGTTGTTCTCGGGTGGCTTCACCCAGCGAGGAGGCAGATGGCATCCATTCTATATACAGTCTATGGACGTATCAATAAGCAGAAAAGCACGGAAAATAAAAAAAAGACCAAAACTGCTGAAAAAGGAGAGGTTAAAGACATTTGAAAAATCTGTTGGCGATGATGGTAGAATGGTGTTTCAAAAAGCATTCGGATTATATGTGTCCATTAATAAATGGCCATAACAAGAAATAGGCTTCAAATTTAGTTATGAGAAAAAAAACCACAAGAATAAAAAACATTTTTTTGATCCTGATATAAATACTGAAATTTTAGGTCTATGGTTGATCATCTTTTTTCCTCATGTTTTATCTGGAAAAGGTTTCAGACCACCAGTTTGTACCTGTATTGCATTTGTGACATTCCAGCCGGCCTCCCAGGCAGTGATAGTGGGACCAGGATTCACACCTGAGATGCTATGACTTGACCTCTCTGCTGGATGAGCCAAACTTATCTGTGCTGTCTCTTCCTCAAGGCTGACACAAAACTTTGAGGTACCCGCCATGCTTTTGTCTCTGTTTTGCTCTTTCACCAGTCTGTAGGATCTCCTCTTATCAGGCTGGTTCTGGATGAAACTGGAGTTCTTGTCCTTTCTGCTCCCGACCTCATCCGCCTCCATCTCAGCAGCAGACCTCTTTCTCCTGCCGTAACTTTTTTTAAACTTTTGAGAGTCTGCAGAGGGGACAGCCGAGGTAACAGTAAGAGTTCTGAGTCCAGAGGATACGACTGTGGTTCTGGCTTCTTTAAATGTCGGACTATCCTGGCACATGGTTCTGGTGTATCCCCTCAGGGAAGGATCTGGTCTCTCTTTCAAAGTGAGATTATCTTGTTCATTAAGAGAGAAGCTGTTTTGTCCTTGAGGTGATCTGGTTGTTCCGGCATTGTCAGAACTTGAATTATTTCGGTTTGTTGTGTTGTCAAAAAGCACTTGGCTGTCCTCACTGTAGGTTTTGTTTAACTCGTCACTGTGGGTCAGAATCAGCATCTCTTCATCCTCCTGAAAAAACCTGAAAAGAATTTTTTTTTTCATTTTTAGTTGGTTTAGTTGGAATCTTGTCAAGAACTGTATCAAAACATAATCTTATATATCAAAAAACAAAAACAAAGATGATGGAGATGGTTAAAATTTAATATGACAATATGTGACTCACCTTGAAGTCCACTCCAGCTGCAACCTCGCCACAGTCCAGCCCCACAAAGAGCTAGCGGCACTCCAGGGCTGACCTGAGCTCCGATCCCAGGGACGAGAGCCCATCTTCAGCCTTTCTGTCCACACAGTCAGCCTTTCTGTGCCTGATGGTCCAACGGTCAGTGAGAGACTGACTTGACTTGGCTGACACTTGAAGCATTTAAAAACTCATACACAAACTTTCACACAAACACATAATTTAAATATCTGCCTATGTGAAACTATACACAAAACACAACCACAAACACACACATGCAGCTGCTCAAGAACAATTACTTGCACAGAGGTAGGAAGTGATTGACAAGCTGGTGAGCTGAAACATTATAATAAACCAGTGTTTTCAATGGTAGAAGAAGTTAGCAGTAAACAGCTCAGTCAGGGATACAGTGAAAGCCAAAACAAAGTTTGAGTCACTATAATTAAGCGTCAGGGAAATTCTTTTTTTAATGTTGATAAAACAAACTACAAGTCTCAGAATGAATCTTTAATATAAGGCAGACTTATGAGAACTTGTTTTCTAGTGACAAATAAAAGTCATATGCAAGCTACCTTCTTTTTACCATCCCTGGTTACTCCAGTAGAAGTTAACTTTGACTAGTTTAACATTTCACTTTCATCAACTGGATTTTGAACATCTAATTTTGCACAAAACACACCCACAAAAAGAAAATACAGACACTGTCTCCTGAGTCTTCAGTTAGATTTTGTTGTCCCTCCATGTCGGGTCAAACCCTGTTGTTTCAGTTTTGCCCCTGAGCTGCGGTGAGTTGTGCAGGGCAGCAGGAGGAGCCATAGAACAAATGTGCATCTCAACAGTCCCACAACTCCTGCACTGATTTCTGAACTTTTTTTTTTTCTTCTCCAAGCTCCATTTAGTTCTTTTCAACCTCTCTCCTTGTTCTCCTTTCAGTTCTGGCTCTTTGTTTGGGTGTTTGTTGGTGCAAGCTGTGCTGATGCAACTTTTGAGCTGTTTTTCTAGTTTCTGGAGTTGTCATTGTGAAAAGTGCTCATGTTCTGCAGGGAAAAATAGAAGAAGCATTCCTACGTATTTTAGTAGACAGCTTCATATGTCTGTATTTTGTTACCACTTGTCCACAGTTCAGGTACAAGTTCAGCATCATAGAGTGATTTTACACATTTCACTTCGTTTTGCATTTATTGGGTTGCAGCCTCTTACTACTAATTAAAACTAGTTTTCAAAGTGCTTTGGTTACACAAACAAACCCCCAAAACATTGGATGGAAAGCCAATTTAATGGCACCATTGCAAACAGCATTACAAAAATGTAATTTATTGAGCTCTGAAAATTTCATTAATCTTCCATTTATAAATGTGGTTTTTAAGCATGTGCAGTTAGCAGAGACTGTAAATCAGAAAAGTGCAGGACAGCTTTCGGCGAGTCTTCTTTTCCAGGCAAAGGTCCACAGGTTACAAATATCCCTCTATCACATTAGCTTTTGATAGATAGATAAACAGAATAATAAGTATGTGTTGCTCACATAGACTGTACATACTACGGACAACTTGCTTCTGCCTTCCACCAGTATACGGATTTGAAGCCGAAAAGCTCTCGGTAATTCAGCGTTTTTTCTCCATTTCCTGAAACCAACATTGCGCAGTAACGTTGTACGCACTCCGCCACTTACGCAGTAGCATTGTGCACATTCGGCGGGAGAGTCGCTGAGATGGCGCTCGGCTCAAACAGCGTATCCTCAATGTGAGCTACGTAATCTTCATATGCCGATAAGCTATATAAGTGTCAATCATAGAAAACATGAACCCCCTAATAACTTGTAAAAATGGTGCTGTACAGAAAAAAGAGGACTTGAGCACAAACCAGTCTTACAGTAACTACATGTCAACATCACAAGCAGGGGGGAGACATTTTTATATTCTGTGTAATTAATTTCTAAAGTTGGTCCACAGCTCCATAAGGCTGGCTGGCGGAGGTGGGATTTATGACCTATACTGCAGCTCGTCACCAGAGGGTGCTGTTCTCGCAATGGCTTCACCCAGTGAGGAGGCAGACAGTGTCCATTCTGTATACAGTCCATAGTTGCTCACATATAGTTCAAATGAGCTCAATTTTGAGCTAAAACAAAGAGAGATATTTTAAAAACTATTAAATTATGATTGGGGAAACCTTATACATTTAGGCACTAGAATTAAAATATATAGCTTTTTGGTCTGTGAGAATAATTACTATAACTAGGCCTACCTCAATGAGAATCTATCTATCTATCTATCTATCTATCTATCTATCTATCTATCTATCTATTTAAAATATGTTTACAGTTTACAGGATAAAATTCTATGTCTATATATCTATGTACTTTGATTTTCTTTCATCTGTTTCTCCATGTGTTTCTCATTAAACTCTCCCTCCCTCAACTCCAACTTCCAACCTGAGAGAATAGAGAGAGAGAGGGGAAGGAGAGAAGGAGGAGGAGTGAGAGAGGAAGGAGGGAGAGAGAGTTTGGGGTCAACTTCTGTGAAACTTTTTCTTCTCAGCCATTCAATTCAAGACAGAGCCGCGCACGAGGACAGCGTGCTTACACCAAGGCGCGCGCGGTGCAACACCATACTCCTGGTTGGAACAAATATGACGCGGCTCCGACTCGTGCTACTCACCGCGTTGCTATGGCAATGCTGCCTTGCCCAGCAGAGAGGTGAGTTCCCACAAGCTTGATTGATACGACTGCAGATCGATACACAATGTAACGCGACACTACAGGGGTCGTTTACGGCAGCCGAACCATCAAACAATTCACGGTTTTATTCACACACAGCTGTTTCTTGTTTTTATTAATGAGCCAATCTGTCAACACAAGCTAAATGTTTGCTTGGAGTCGCCTTAAATCAAGAGAGCCATTTCAAACGTCGTCACCTTAGCGTGGTATGCAGGGACCTTTACCTCTGGCACAACTTAACCAGTCGGTTTGTGGTAACCACACTTATTTTAAATGGGTAAAAGCTGGTGAAGGTGACCAAATGAAAGGGTGAAAAGAGATGTAAGCTTGTGAGTAAACTGGGACAGTTGCCTTTCTCATTGGTGATGTTTTTGTGATTTGTAACTATTTAGAAACTAATTTAACAGAGAGAGTTTTTTATTTTTCTATCAGGTAAGTACTTTTTGCCTTTATATTTGTAATGCTCTTTAAAAAGTTTAGCAGTAGTCCTTTAACATTACAGACCTTGACATACCTATACACAGGGCTCTTAAGTTTTGAACTAAGCTTATAGTGAGAGAGAGTGTGTGTGTGTGTGTGTGTGTGTGTGTGTGTGTGTTGGGGGGGGGGGGGAGTGATTGAAGATAATTATTGGTATAATAATCTAATAAATACAATGGAGTATGAGGGCCACATTAAAAAAACTTTTTTAAATCTTTGAGATAAGAGTTATTATTTAGGAGAATAAAGTAATTAATTTATAAGAATAAAGTTGTAAAGTTACCTGTTGTGGAGGAGGGTTGTTAAAATCAGCACTGTGGAGCATTTAGATGAATTGTACCACAAACATGGAGATACTTAATCCTTTGGTACATCAGCATTACACTGTCATGGGTATCAGAACTTTAAAAAGAATATATGAGAACTGCTGCTTTTGTGGAGGGGAAAATGGCTGGAATTGGCTGTACAGAGGCTAAATTCATCAATACAGCTGTTAACAGCAATAGCATAGGGCTTTAGTTTATCATATGAGTTTATCTGCCATGAGGTGTTGAGATCTCTGCATGTGTAGGTTACTGACTTACTGTAATCATCGGGTCTTTCTCATCCTTATGAAACCTGATCTATTTCGGCGAGTGTCTGTCTTCTTCTGTAGTCAAACCGCAAGATATCAAAATCTACCCGGATACAGCAATGCTGCTTCATACCTGTTCCATAGTTAAAGAGGTGCAACTTGGTGGACATCACCATGTTCATTTAAATACGTGAGAAATTCAATGTGTGGCGTGTGAGCGGGTGGGAATGCGTGTCACACGCTGAATGCGTGAGACTTGAGAGCCCTGTATACATTTGCACATACAGTAGGAAGACTTTGGGGTATTCAGGCCAGGTTATTCAGTTAGAGAGGCTAGGCTAGAGAGAGATAGATTTATTTGCCTGGGTTGATTCATGGCATTTTCAAATAATCAGCATCACAATATCTGGACTCATACAACCTGTTAAGGAAAAACACATCTGCAGACTGCAGGCAGCTGCATTGGTGTAGCTGCTGTCAAGCACTGAATACATTCCCCTAAATGATAACAGTTTTTTTATTATAATTAATTTTTTTTATCTATTTTTTTTTTTACAGCAGATCAAATTAAAGAGTTTCTGACACGTTTGACAAATATTGTCATGATTTCTAGAAAGTTGCCTCTGGCATAAATATGTCCTGTTGAAACATATTTAGGGTAAGTAAGGATAGCCTCATTTGCTTTCCTGTCATTTTATGAATCAATTAAAAAAAAGTCTGAATAGTTTTTCTGACTAAGATAACAATGGATATTAGATTTTGATGTGCATGACATAATGGCAGTTATTAGTTTTTTATATATATGCCTGTGGCTGACTTGTTCCATAAATATCTCCATCAGTATTGCCTGTTATAAATCCCACATTGGTTGACCTTTGTTTTGGACCCAAGTGACCAGCTTTGAGTAAGAGCATTCACACCTTGCATTAACCATGGGTCTCCAGTAATAAGATCTAATCCTCATTTATTATTATTTAAGATAGTATAAGATAAAATGTTCCTTTAATAGTCCCATGGAGGGAAATTCCAAGTAGTCTGAAGTAAAATGTCCCTGACTACTTCTGTATGTACACTGAGTGATGCACCCATGAGCATTGACACCTGTGGTTGAGGTTTGTCAGATTTGCCATCAGATCACAGAGATCTGCTGATAATGCTAGGCACAACCATGATCCAAAATGTGTGTGTATATTTTGTTAGGATGTGAATTCAATACTTTGAGATTAAGAAAGATTTGAGGTTGTCAGGAATTTTGGCTTTGTAAGTTTAGATGAAACTGAAGAATTTCATAGCTTTTCTGTGACACTGTGCAGGTTTGTGGACATCAGCTCTGTGTAGCATCAGTCAGTCGAATCAGAGTACCAATCACTGTAGATGTGTGGTTTTAGGAAGCAGACTTCTTGTTTGTTATTTTAAAAGATTGCATCTTTGGCCTTTTATTGGCAAAAACACTAGATAGAGCTGGAAATATGGGAAGAGGGAGAACAGGTATGACATGCTGCAAAGGGGCAAAGGTTGGAGTTGAACTGAGAGCTGCTAGAACAAAGACTGAGAGTCCATGCAAAGAGAAAGCCTGCTGTGATGGCTGATTAAAAACAGGTGACTGGTGCCTTCATGTACCAGGGTGCAATGCATTTGGATTACCACTGTTAGCACCTGATTGGCTTTGAAGAAGTACTGTTCGGTGTCTGCACTTTTGCTGTTGCATTGTTTTGCTCTTGCATGGTCCAAATGTTCTCTCTTCATCCTGTTGATCTCTATCCACAGCATGAAATATTAACGTTACATTTTGAAAAGTGGTTGCACACCATAAACGTGTCTTGGTTCCCACTTCAGGTAGAAATCTGGAATGACTGTTGCAATTACTCTGTAAATACTCTGTAGTGCATGCCTGGCTATGACTACAGTTATAGGAAGAAAAAACATAAGATCCCCCCCCCCACCACCACCACCATTTAGATGAGATCAAATTGAGCCATGGAATACACTTAAAAGAGCTCTTTTATGCTGTGTGTTTGTGAGGTTGTGAAAGATTAATTATACGCTTTGTGTGTTAGGGCTGTGTCAACAATGAGAAATGAGCAGCAATGCCCTCAGCATGGACGCAGATTGACAGCTGGGTCCAAATCAATATAGCATGGTGCACAATAAGAGTCAAAATATTCACGCTGCTTATTATGAGTCAAATTGTGCCACTTAATCACGAAAATGCCGTAGAGTTGGGCAATTTAAGAGGAAAATAAGCACTTCCAAATGCACGAAGCTGTTTGAATACACGAGTGTGTCTGTGTGTGCAGGGTTTGTTTGCATGTATCACTTGAAATATGAGACAAATCTAGTGCTCGTCATGCTTTCTCTCTATTTATCCTCTTCAGAGCATCCTCAGCTACTGTTTAACCCAGGATGGCTTTGGACCTCATGCAGAAGGGGGTGGAGGTGTGTGTATCGGCATATTGAGTGTGTATGTGTGTGAGTACAGGGGGGCGTGAGAGGCCATCTGCATTAAGAGCCTCATTACCAGGCGTGTCAACCAGGCATGCTCTCTATCAGCAGCAGAGCTCAGAGAGACACCGGGAGATAATCAGAAAAAGAAGACGAGGAGGAGGAGGAGGAGGAGGAGGAGGGCTGACATAGACAGGAGAGAAGAGGGAGGATGCGTTCAAGAGTTATCAGGCATTGAAGGTGATGTCTATGACAGAGGAAGGATATTGGAATAGGTAGATCAGGGGTTCAAAGGGCATTAGGGAGAGGATGAGGTCAAGGCTGCCTGACAGGGTGTTGAGATATCTTAGTCAGACACAAACAACAAAAACTGAATGAAAACTGAGCTTTTTCAAACACTTGTCAGTATCAGAAATGTGCTCGTTGGGAGAAATGAAAGTGGCCTTGCTGTCGGTGGAAAAGAGACTTCATTTTTGTCAAGATCTTAAAAAATCTGATAAATTTGCAAGAGAGGCTGGGGGATAAATCCTGACTATGATAGACCTAGTATCTTATCAAACATTTCTGCAGATTTTTTGCATAATTTTGGATCAACTGGCAGTCAACCAAAAATGATAACAAAATCATTATTTAGGATAGTTATTCAGATGTGACCTGAAACTCGTCAGAAAGTCACAAGTTAGTTGTTCTTAACTAATCTATCATCAACATCATTGAGTGCAGCCCCTCACATGAGCACAGAAAACTGGCTACCATACATGCAGAGTCTGTTTCTGTGGGTCACATGAATTTAAAGTGTAAACATGGATGTAACACAGCAGATTTAAGTTACAATTAAACTACAAACAAGAGCACTGGGTGTTTAAGTGTCTACACTGTGGCACTCTTGTAGCGCAGTGTTTAGAAAGTCCCTTATAGAGAAAGAAGATGAGGAGCTTTTTTGCTTGATACTGTGCTAGTTAGTTACTAACACAGGACTGGTGATACAAGTTTAAAACACCATTAGCACTTATTGATGACATTAAATCAGTAAATTGTGTTTATAGGGAATATTTTTGCAGTAACATGTTGTTTCACCTGTCCTCTCTCCTCTTCTTATATCCGTGCCTCTTCATGTGGGTGTCAGAGCTGTTTCCTAGGGTGCAGCCCCAGTCTGATGCCCTAGTGTGACATCAACATGGCTCAGCTGGTTTTCATTTATCAATTTTTCAATCTCCTTGTGTGATTTAAAACTACTGCAATAACAATAGCTGCACAATAAATCAATTTTTAAATCGCAATCAGATTGTTTGATTATGACGATGTTAAAAAATTATAATCGTCAAACAGATTTTCCCTCCCCCTTCCTGCGAGAGCGCTCCCCAGTTCCCACACGCACCAGTGTAAACGAACATGGTGTTTTCAAAAGAAGGTGATAATTTCGTGGCTAAATAGGGCAAGAGCAAGTCAGTCGTCTGGAATTGGTACGGCTTCGCAGTTTCAGACGGAGAGCAAATCACTCCCTGCTGCAAAGTCTGTCTAAAGGCAGTATCAACCCACCCACACAGAAACTAATTCAGGGGTAAACGCAAACGTTTTTTGTCCGATCAGCATTTTATCCACACCTGTGACAGTAAACAGTTCTTTTTGAAAACAGGTGAGAGAGTGCATAAATCCGTAAACGACTACCATTGCATCTCCATGTGGATGCCTATCTGCATCTCTTTTGAAACGATTATGTGACACACAGTGTAACTCTTTTTCACGCATGCTCTTTACTCTTCTTCTGTCTTTTGTGCATTTCCCCTCCAGCATTACAGCACCACTTACTGCCTTGGCATATGCACTACATAGTTTTCAGTGGTTTTGTTTTTGAGAGATGATAGAAAAACTTATTAAAGTGAAATTTGGTGAAGTTGTCACTGAATAAAAAGTTGAAATCTAAAATTGAGTTTTCAGATAAAGAAAACTGGGATTTTATTTTCGGCCAAAATCGTGCAGCCCTACAGTGATTATTCAAAAAAAAGATTAGGATTTTTTTCAGTACTAGTTTGTACCCTGACTGTTTTTTTGTTTTTGTTTTTTTTTTCCAAAAAGATCGAAGTCAGGATTTCACATGTTCATCAAACTTTCACAACATTTCCACAAAAAACCTTGTACATTTCCACAATGTTTGGTTATCACAGGATGAAGTTCTGTCAGAGAAGTTTCCCTGTTGGAGTTATTTGTGCACAAATGTGTTTGTTACTTACCTGGTTTCCATGAGTGGATAAGGAGTTGACTCACCGGAGAAAGCAGTGTGAAATGCAGCCAAACAAGGCTTCTTAACCAAATGAGAATCAAGATTTTTATTAAGCAAATCCATGTGACTCATATTATCTCTGTCCTGCAGAAACCTCCTGCTGCATCTTTAAAAAGCAAAGATATCAGGGAGGTTGAGGGAAAAAAAAGATTGATTTCCCTGTTGAGGTTTATCAGCCTTTGGTATAATCAAAGGTGCAGCCTGATCCTTTAAAATATTTCTTCTTTGGGAGGATTTATGCTGAAAAAAAAGTTAATTTGTTGATAAAAGGGTCTCCTCAGAGCGGCTACAGATGTGTTTATAAGTTTATGCTAATGTGGGTTTAACCAAGCCGGGCCGAATGTGAAGTGATGTGAACTCACTGGAGGTATCACAGTGGATGTGACGCGAATCCAGAGTGGTTGTTTCTGCCCATCAGAGAAATCAACATTTTTATGAGGTGATTTCTACCCAATGTCATAATGTAGGTAAAATATGTTGATCTCAGTCTGCTATGTTAATGTGAGAGCAGTCGGGCTTAGCTGAGCAGATTTCATCGAATGCACCAGAGGGAAAGCTCTCAGACTCTGTTAGCCAGGGCCCCAAATTTACCGAATGTAATCAATTCAGTGTCTTGGAAAATAAGTAGGAGGAGAGGCAGAAAGCGAGGGAGGTCACTAAGAAGAAATCAGGAATCCTGAAAGGATGCTCGACAGTTTAGTTTGCTTTGCTGTGTCATAACAATTACTCAAAGTTTGATAAAACTTTAACCTAAAAACTGAACTTGCAGATAAATGCAGATTACTGTATTTTAGAAATGGATTAAAATAAATACAGGCAAACTTTACAAACTTTCTGTGGCTCTGTCCCTGCAGTACTGGTTCTGGAAGAGTAAGAGCTTTGGGTGTCGCTAATTTATGCTGATGAAACAGCAAGTCTTGTCTCCATTGACTACCAGTGTTTAGGTGCACTTTGGATACCACAGTCTGCTGAGTGTAAAGATGCTTTTCATGACATACGTCATATGCAAAGTGTACCAAGTCTAAGCACTTGTGAAACCCTTCAAATACCATAACTGACATTATATGCCTCTGGAGTTTGAAGAAGCTGCTATCAGCTGAGCAGCACACACTGCACAATACAATACAATACAATACACAATAGCTCAACTAAAATCATGCTAAATGAAAATTGTCATAGTTGGACCAACACACCTGTATAATTTGGTCAGGAATGAAGTTTCTTTGGTGTGTGTACAGCTCAGTTGGACTGAAACTGGCCTAAGCATCCTGGGCATGCTCCAGTGTTTGCACGCCAGGCTTTGAACCAGAAGTTAAATAACACAAATTACATAGCTAGAAAGCTGGGTAGTGAACAAAACCTCAACAGGCGATGAAGGCAGGTAAAAAAGACAAAACATTGTTATTGTACACACAGCACAGAGCTCTAAAAGTGACAGTGTTTTCAACATTCAACGCAAGTCCTATTAGCCTCATGCTAACGTGACCTGACAGTAACAAGCTGAAAGGGGGCCACTTAATGTAGCGTTGGTGGACACACTTACTCAGTCACACTTGGACGGTGCTTGTAAACTCAGACAGGTACAGCAGTCCAGTAAAATCATGAGATATGTTACCCACACTGACTTCACAGTTCCCCACTGTTGTCCTAACATGCATGATCATGACCATGAACCAATGAGGGAGTTGCTTCTTGGAGAGCCATTTCTTTGATGGTATTTTTTGGCACAACTAAGTTCCTCGGCATCATATACTGGTATAGTGGTCACACTGGCTTATTAGAATAGACTGTATATAGAATGGGTGCCGTCTGCCTCCTCGCTGGGTGAAGCCACTGCGAGAACAGCACCCTCTGGTGACGCACTGCAGTATAGGTCATAAATCCCGCCTCCTCCAGCAATCCCTATGAAGCTGTGGAAAACTAGAAATTAATTACACAAAATATACATTTTTCTCCCCTCTGGTTGTGATGTTGGCATGTAGTTACTGTAAGACTGGTTTTTGCTCAAGTCCTCTTTTTTTCTGTGCTCCATTTTTAAAAGTTATCAGGGGGTTCATGTTCTCTTTGATTGACACTTAATACAGCTTATGGGCATACAAAGATTGCGTAGCTCACCCAGGAGGATATGCTGTTTTAGCCGAGCGTCATCACAGCGACTCTCTGCGACTCTCCAGCATAATTCGGCTTCGGATTCGTATAATGACAGAAAGCAGAGCCAAGTTGTCCATAGTATATACAGTCTATTCTTATTAGACCGAGCTGAACTGTAATCACTGGTTGCTGTGGGGTATAAACTTGGTGATGTGTGTGTCTGAAACCTAAGAGTAATTATATTTTGCCAGAGTTGAAAGATGAAAATAAACATTACAGCCTTACAGTATGTTTGCAAATACTTCGCCATAGTTTACTGTCATACTGCGTTTGTGAAATTGTCATCTGCCTTGAGGCAGCCAAGACTTAATCAATGACATTGTGCCAAAGACACAGATCACATGACTGCCAACAGGTGTATATATGTTTGTCTGTGTACTTAGGAGGAATCCTCAGAGAGCTAAAATTAGCCAGGTGCTAAGTTGGAGCAGTGCCTTATCCTCCCTGTCAATAAGGAAGACAGGCAAAGAGAGAAGCGGAGGGGAGAGAGAGGGAGGTTTGCTGTGACTTTGACATGTTTATTTTCATTACACTTGTCATATTGTGGGGTAGAAGTAGGTCAGGATGCTGTTTGGCAGCCAAGAGATACCAGTAAATTTGGAGGGGAAAAAAAGTACAAATATGTTGCCAATATATACTTTTGACATTGCAGTGGAAGGTGAGCTATGTAGCAATCAAGACAACCCTGGATGTGAAACCCACACATTCCTTACAGGAAAGTTTCCTTATCTGGTCCCAGGAAACAGGATATAAATCTTTCCAGACGTGTTTGCACTTTCAGGTTAAATAAGTGACCCAACCATAGGTTGACTAAACCTCTGACTCTTCAGGATTGGTCAATTCGGCGAACAGAGACAGAGTTTTTATTACCTTTCAAACTGACTCCATTACTGACCATCTAAATAAACATTAACGTCTCAACCCAGATCTCCCATTTGAGATTTAGCGTCTTAAAGTGTGTGAACATATGGACCCCAGGATAAGGGGGGACACTGACCTCCAGACCTCGGTCGTAAAACCCTGCTCGACCATACACTGATAAAGACTGCATTCCTTTGGTGAAAGAATACAAATGACTGATCATGACATCTTATGCATTCAGCAATGTACTAATCTGTCTAATCATGAAATTTGTGTTAAAATGAGATGTTTCCCGTTTTTCTATGTGCTTCAGAAGCCAAGTTATCTTATCTGACAGAATAAATCCTTATTCTTTAGTTCTTTAGACCAACAGCTTTTCAGACTGTTTCATGAACTTTTAAGAGTTAAATTTATTGACTATGAATCCTAAGTTTACTCTAAGTAACAGAAATAGTTTAGAAATGTTTGGTTTATATTTTAGTTATTTATTTAGTATCTTAACCATTAGGTGGTTATAATGTCACTGAATAATCTGAATGTGAGTATTTAGAATCCATTATTAATCATGATGACGTTCATTCACATGTGTTTACTCTTTTGTTGTTCACAGTTTTCATGTGTTACTATCTGTTTCATGTCAGAGTAATTTAGCATGTTCAATGTGATACTTAAAACATAATGAGAATGTTTGATGTGATCCTACACTTCATTCATATGTGTTTAGTATCAAATTATTTATCATGAAACCAAGCATTCAATGATATTAATCATAGTGAGTGAGTATCAGATCTGACTCTTTTACCAGCCAAAAGAATAAGTTAGATCAAATAATCAGAGACCCGATGACCCCCTCCTCTTTCTCCTCAGCCACTCCCAGTGTGAGAAGATAAAACCAGTGAAGTGGGGTTGCTCACTCTTATTCCTCTTATCTCTTACTTATTCCTCTTATGCTTCTGCTCTTCTGCTGACTCTCTTGTCCCCGGCTCTTATGCCCCTTCTCTTCTGTCCACACCCTTCTGTGGTGCGTTTCTTTGTTTTCTCTTAGAACTTTTTCTTAGTCTTCTAAGTTTTACGCCACGTGTTGATTCACGTTGATTTTTCTTTAACATCGTCTTAGTTCAAGTTTTGAAACTTCAACTTTTTGTGCGCATAGCAATGCAAGATTAAGCCTTTGATTGATTTTTCTTTAATTTCGCGAAGCCATTTTTGAAAGTTTTCTCTGCTCTTCGAGCCTCGTTTTTCTGAGTTTCCTGCGTGATTTCAAAGTCACCTCTGAACGCAACCCAGCAGGCCCAGGTCATCCTCTGTGCCAGAGTTTTTGAGTGAGACCAAAGAAGTACCCAAACGAGCATCCACAGGATCCACAGGCGCTGGCTTTGCTTCGGGCCCGAGTGCTGCAACTCCTGGCTCATCCTTCGGCTGACTTCAGTCGTCTTCTGAGCTGAACCACTCGAACCGCCAGTAGCCCCGGACCTTCGGAACCTGCTCCATCTTCTCCAAGGACCAGTCTCACTTAAGTATGCAAACCTCCAGAGCTCCAGACAGGGCTGATGCTGTCTCACGCGTTCATAACTCAGATACCCACCTATTTCTGGTGATCTTAGATTCCTCCAAATCTACACCCGAGTTTATCTCGACACCAAAGTTAGTGTAGGTTAATATGTTAGCGCATATTCACTCACTATCATTAACTTAAGTGCTCCTAGCCTGACTCAGAATCTTTATTTATTCACCTATTATTATTTTATCCTCATTATCTTATCATCATTTATTGCATGTGTGTTGTACCATCATTTATCCTGTAATAAACAGATCATTATTTTTCTAAGTTCCTGTCTGTTAGTGTTCTTCCAGAAGTGGAGTCCCTGAAATTAGAATTTCGACTTAAGATATGAGACTGATTAATTAAGACTGATTAATTAAGACTGATTAATTAAAACTGACTTGATGTTTGATTTCTGAATTAAACTTTTGTTTTCTTTATTTTCCCACCATTAAGGGTGGGTGGTGCCCCTTTCAACGAGTGCATAAATGTCATAATTTGAGATTATTAATCTTCAGACATTTATTATAAATTCCAATCGCCAAGTATTATTTTGGTGCGGCCTTGTGAGGCTCATTTCAAATCGCTACATATATTTTGGTGCGACCGTATGAGGCTCATTTCAAATCACTACATATATTTTGGAGCCCCTGCGTGAGGCGTTTCAAACAAAACTTCTGGATACTAACAGACAACCTAAAACTTAGCCTTCCAAATTGATGAGAGAAACTTATTCCCAGGCTATTTTAGACTTAATCACAATCAATGCTATGCTTGCTGAAGTTGCTTGACTAAGTTCTGATGTTTTCATGATCTATGCATAAAACCTTTATGCTCTGTGTTTCACACACTTTTGTACTACATGCCTGTAGTCTGTGTTTGAGCTGGACAGCGTGAAATGTTGTTCTGAGTAGCAGTGAGACTGACTCTTCTACTCTGTCTAGACTGTCCAATATTTAAATGCACGATTGTGGCGTCGCCGTACGCTTGTATTTAAGGCCTTTGGCTGAACCCAGTGTTCGCGATGTTCCGAGCTGTGGTTTCAAGCCCCTGAAGTCTCTGTAGTCTGCTACGAGGTTCTAGTAACTATATGGGATTCAGATTTCCTCCTTTCCCCTGACAGATTAGCTACCTGTCACAGGAAACCACTGTAACAGTGGGAGGTTGTTGTTTGATTGAATTCAGACAAAATTTGTGATCGCAAATCACCGCATTTGTGATTTTAAAGTCTGCAGTTGAATCTGCTGTTGAGGGATTTGTCACTTTGATTCTTGTCTCTATCGTCTGCTACGAAGTTCTAGTAACTATATGGGATTCAGATTTCCTCCTTTCCCCTGACAGATTAACTACCTGTCACAGGAAACCACTGTAACAGTGGGAGGTTGTTGTTTGAATGAATTAAGACAAAATTCGTGATCACAAATCGCCGCATTTGTGATTTTAAAGTCCGCAGTTGAATCTGCTGTTTAAGGATTTGTCACTTCGATTCTTGTTCCTGTAAATGATTTTATTGAACCAATCTGCCTGAGCAGATGGTGTAAAGTTCTATGTTTGAGGGTGCAGATGCAGCCTGCTGTGAAATGTTAACCCTTTGTTGTCAGTGGAGAGACTGACCCTTTGGCCTTAAGCAGATAAGGCCCTTCAAGGAGGCAGAGCCTAAAGGCCCCTTCCTGCACACTTCCCAACTCCTCACAGCCACAAGAGGCTAGTTGGATGACTGTTTCCTCTTGTCTTCTTCTTCTCCACTAGTGTTGAGCTTGTGCAGTTCTCCCAACTCCATACTGCCCCACATGGTTGCTTTTGGTATTGAGCTAACACTTATCTGCCTGCAGTATCAGCCAGCTGTACTGCCTCTCTGTAGTCAGTGTGTAACACTCTACAGACATAACTCAAGTGATTGACTTGGTTGATGAAGTTTGATGTGCTTATTCTAAATCATTGATCATTGATTTTTGATTTTTATCTTTGTTATAAGAGCCTCCATAAGGTATTGATGAAGTAACTCCTTGAACCAATCACCTGATCTTGTTGTTACTTATCACATCATTGAGCAGTTTTACTGTTCCCTATAATACATGAATGTATTAACCCTCCTTATAAGATTAATTAATTAATGAACAAATTAATTAATATTTGAAATTTATTTTACCATTTCAGATGAATTGGGTAGTTGAATCTTTAGCTTTATTGCGATTGGTGAATTAACTGCAGAGTTAATTCCTTAAATTGACAATTTCATCGATTTTTCCCAAGTCATCCAACTGCACCAGGCAGGTTATTTAAGCTTTGCTGATCTCTGCAACACGGAGACAAACTGAACCCTTTATTCAATGGTTCTGTATCTGATGTTAAATTTAATTTAACATCATTTCACCTTTTGTTTTCAATTTTCATTGAAATGAATTTAACTTTATGTTATTTTTCTCTCCATTAGAGATCTACTCAGATAGGCTCTTCCTCTTTATCAAGCACTGATAAATTAAGTCGATTAACCCACTTAATTTGATATTTTGCTTCTTCCTTTCATTTTAAGTCAACTCAAACTCATCAACCAACCACCTGCACCTCTTTACCAAAACCAAACATGCCTAACACAAAAGAGTCCAGCCAGGGAGACCCCCTGAGGGACATACACACAGTGTTGGCAAACTTGACTAGTCAGCTGATACCTCAGTATATGACTAAGATTCAAAAGGCCAAACCCTCCAATCCGGAGGATGCAATGGCTGACTTACTGGAAACAGCTTTAACCACGACACTTCGTGACAAAGAGCTCACTAGATGCATGTCTGTCGTGATGTCTTCTCAGCTTGAGTATAAAGACTACTTGCTGGAATGCGCTTTAGCAAAGATAAAGGCGCAAAAAGACGAAAACAGCGCTCTGAAAAAGACGCTAGAGGAGACTAAGAAGTCTCTAAGTGTTTTAGAAAAACACAGTGCCAGATGTGAAGCGTCAAAGCTTCCCTCACTGATAAGTCATGAAGAAAATCTTGATCTTAAAGACAAGATTGAAAGACTTAATGAAAACCTTTACAAAAAGGAGAAAGAACTTGATGACACGAATAAGCAGCTTGCTAAGACCACAGAGGATCTGATACAGTCAGAATCCCTACTAGAGCAAGCAACAGAAGATGTAAAAGCTTTGAAAGCACTGGTCAAAGTGCGTGCTGAAGCTCTTGAAGTTAAGGAGAAGCAAACTTCTACCTTACAGCACCAGCTCCAGATAGCTCATAGACAGTTAATTCTTTGTCAAGAACGGCAAGAAAAGACAGACAAAGAACTTGAAGATGCCCAAAGAGAGTTACAATGCTCCCTCCAGTCGGGTCGAGCCCAAAGAGAACGTATGGAGCAAACGTTTCTTGAAGAAATGATAGGTGATCAGCCTCCTGAGAGAGCGCCATCACTTCCTTCCAAACCAACTCTTAAGTATCTCTCTCAGCATCATGACAGGACCCTGCTTGACCCTGAGAGGTCATCCTTAAACCAAGAGTCCTACTCTCCTCCCCATGATGGCTTCTTACCATTTCCCTCAGATAGGGATCTTGACAAAATTGCTCGCAACATAGCACGCTTTGAACCTGAGCACCAAGGTGCTACTGACACCTGCACCTACTTGAAAGACATGGACTTTTACCTGCGGAAATTTCCAGGTGCAACCACTGATGACAAAATCTACCTTATTAAGGCGACGTCAAGTCGAGAGGTTAGCAGTTTCCTTGAACGACAGCCTTATCATGTCAGGAATAATTATGACTTGCTCTGCCAAGCCTTAATTGAAGAGTTTTCTGATCATTTGACCCAGACAGGCCTTTCTGCTGCTCTGTCTATTAAACAAGGGAGATCAGAATCTCCCCAACATTATTACAACCGCTTACGCGAAGCTTACTTTGGTTTCCGAAATGAACCAGAAATGGAGGAGGACTTGAACTTCAAAACGCTGTTCGTCCAGAACCTCCACCCTACCACCAGTCATCATCTTGGCGTCTTAGCTTGTCCAAACACTTCGACTAGCCGACAGCTTCGTGAACTTGCTGTAAAAGGTTTTGCCAAACAACGACAAACTTTGGCTAAGAAAGCAGAGCCCGTTACTCTCTTGGCTATGGAGACAAAATCACTGCCCATGGAGCTGAACGAAGCTTCAGACTGTGTTTTTTCAGGCTCCGATAAGCCTCCAAATGAGTGGTTAACCAGGCCTCCAAAACCTTTTCGACCTCAACAAACTCACAAAGGTCAAAGTTACACACCAAGGCCCAGGTCTGACCCAGACCAATGCCAGGTAAACTTTGAGACCAACTGTTGTTATTCAGACTCCCGTCACGGTGGGTTTTATCCCAGACAAAGGAAAAACCATCAACACCGCCAAAGGGGGGTGAATGACCGGCAGAATCAGAGTAAATCACACTCTCAGAAACGACGATCTTATTATCCACTTCAATCGGTTTCATCCACTTTGAAGGTGAATAAACATGACTACTCAGCTAACCAGTGAGATTAACACTGTGGAGTCATGAAGGTGTGAGTCCTGCGAAAGCAGAAGTCACCCAGCCAAAGCTAAATGACTCCAATAAGATATCCAAATGCTGTGGTGATACATTGATGACTGCAATATCAGTTGCTGCTTTCTTTGTTAGCATTTGTCTCTCCTCTGTCAATATAGTCAGCTTGTCAGCTGTCAAATATCCCATGAACAGATTAAAAGCTGAAATTTCTGTCACTAAGACTCAGATTGACAAATTTCAGACTCAACAGCAGATAATTAGTCAAACCGATAAGAGCATCATCCCCAAGTTTAACAGACAAAGTTTAAGAGAAACTCTGTGCAGTAAACTTTTGATGTTTGTGATTCAGGTTGACTATGCTCATACACAGATGGTTAATATGTCTATAGCAGACATTTCTTTTCCACCTAAGTCTTAACCATTTTTGAAACTGAAATTGAACTTTCAGACTTCTCCAGCAAGCATGAAAAACAGCTATAGCTTTAGATCCAGTTAGCATTCAGACTAGAGTGCTTTTCTAAATCTCATTAATACTGAAAATTAGGAGATTTTCTTTCACATTAGTCTACCAATAGTTAACTGAGAAAAGTCTAACACCTAGACGATTTTATTTGATAGCTTAATGCATGCTTAATTTTATCTCAAAGCAGTACTAGTGATTCACATAGTGATGACGAGACGCATCAGTCCTATTTGCATACACCTGCTGCTGCTTCATGGTTGTCTACTCGTCGTCCCGATGCTCCATGGACAGGACCACCGTGACGAAGGGGGGACTGTAGCAATCAAGACAACCCTGGATGTGAAACCCACACATTCCTTACAGGAAAGTTTCCTTATCTGGTCCCAGGAAACAGGATATAAATCTTTCCAGACGTGTTTGCACTTTCAGGTTAAATAAGTGACCCAACCATAGGTTGACTAAACCTCTGACTCTTCAGGATTGGTCAATTCGGCGAACAGAGACAGAGTTTTTATTACCTTTCAAACTGACTCCATTACTGACCATCTAAATAAACATTAACGTCTCAACCCAGATCTCCCATTTGAGATTTAGCGTCTTAAAGTGTGTGAACATACGGACCCCAGGATAAGGGGGGACACTGACCTCCAGACCTCGGTCGTAAAACCCTGCTCGACCATACACTGATAAAGACTGCATTCCTTTGGTGAAAGAATACAAATGACTGATCATGACATCTTATGCATTCAGCAATGTACTAATCTGTCTAATCATGAAATTTGTGTTAAAATGAGATGTTTCCCGTTTTTCTATGTGCTTCAGAAGCCAAGTTATCTTATCTGACAGAATAAATCCTTATTCTTTAGTTCTTTAGACCAACAGCTTTTCAGACTGTTTCATGAACTTTTAAGAGTTAAATTTATTGACTATGAATCCTAAGTTTACTCTAAGTAACAGAAATAGTTTAGAAATGTTTGGTTTATATTTTAGTTATTTATTTAGTATCTTAACCATTAGGTGGTTATAATGTCACTGAATAATCTGAATGTGAGTATTTAGAATCCATTATTAATCATGATGACGTTCATTCACATGTGTTTACTCTTTTGTTGTTCACAGTTTTCATGTGTTACTATCTGTTTCATGTCAGAGTAATTTAGCATGTTCAATGTGATACTTAAAACATAATGAGAATGTTTGATGTGATCCTACACTTCATTCATATGTGTTTAGTATCAAATTATTTATCATGAAACCAAGCATTCAATGATATTAATCATAGTGAGTGAGTATCAGATCTGACTCTTTTACCAGCCAAAAGAATAAGTTAGATCAAATAATCAGAGACCCGATGACCCCCTCCTCTTTCTCCTCAGCCACTCCCAGTGTGAGAAGATAAAACCAGTGAAGTGGGGTTGCTCACTCTTATTCCTCTTATCTCTTACTTATTCCTCTTATGCTTCTGCTCTTCTGCTGACTCTCTTGTCCCCGGCTCTTATGCCCCTTCTCTTCTGTCCACACCCTTCTGTGGTGCGTTTCTTTGTTTTCTCTTAGAACTTTTTCTTAGTCTTCTAAGTTTTACGCCACGTGTTGATTCACGTTGATTTTTCTTTAACATCGTCTTAGTTCAAGTTTTGAAACTTCAACTTTTTGTGCGCATAGCAATGCAAGATTAAGCCTTTGATTGATTTTTCTTTAATTTCGCGAAGCCATTTTTGAAAGTTTTCTCTGCTCTTCGAGCCTCGTTTTTCTGAGTTTCCTGCGTGATTTCAAAGTCACCTCTGAACGCAACCCAGCAGGCCCAGGTCATCCTCTGTGCCAGAGTTTTTGAGTGAGACCAAAGAAGTACCCAAACGAGCATCCACAGGATCCACAGGCGCTGGCTTTGCTTCGGGCCCGAGTGCTGCAACTCCTGGCTCATCCTTCGGCTGACTTCAGTCGTCTTCTGAGCTGAACCACTCGAACCGCCAGTAGCCCCGGACCTTCGGAACCTGCTCCATCTTCTCCAAGGACCAGTCTCACTTAAGTATGCAAACCTCCAGAGCTCCAGACAGGGCTGATGCTGTCTCACGCGTTCATAACTCAGATACCCACCTATTTCTGGTGATCTTAGATTCCTCCAAATCTACACCCGAGTTTATCTCGACACCAAAGTTAGTGTAGGTTAATATGTTAGCGCATATTCACTCACTATCATTAACTTAAGTGCTCCTAGCCTGACTCAGAATCTTTATTTATTCACCTATTATTATTTTATCCTCATTATCTTATCATCATTTATTGCATGTGTGTTGTACCATCATTTATCCTGTAATAAACAGATCATTATTTTTCTAAGTTCCTGTCTGTTAGTGTTCTTCCAGAAGTGGAGTCCCTGAAATTAGAATTTCGACTTAAGATATGAGACTGATTAATTAAGACTGATTAATTAAGACTGATTAATTAAAACTGACTTGATGTTTGATTTCTGAATTAAACTTTTGTTTTCTTTATTTTCCCACCATTAAGGGTGGGTGGTGCCCCTTTCAACGAGTGCATAAATGTCATAATTTGAGATTATTAATCTTCAGACATTTATTATAAATTCCAATCGCCAAGTATTATTTTGGTGCGGCCTTGTGAGGCTCATTTCAAATCGCTACATATATTTTGGTGCGACCGTATGAGGCTCATTTCAAATCACTACAGCTACCACAAGTGGAATATTAATCTGGCTGAGTAAATCATAGCAGAGTCACATTAGGACTTTAATTTAAATACCAATACAAGCGAACTAATAAGAAGTTTACATGATTCGATAATATGAATAAAAATTATACCTGATAAGGGTGATAAGGATTTTTACTTTTACCAATCCATTTCTAAAAATCACAGCCCCGAACAGTCCCCCTCTCCCAGCAGCCTGTGTAGATCAGTCCATTTAATGTTCAGGGTTATTTGACAATAACAATAACAATACAGAGAATTCAAGACAGAAAAGGCAGAGTAACTATGAACTGAGAAAAACAGACGGCCAGAACAGAGCAGAAAGAAGTGATGCTTTTAAATTTGTATTAATATATTTTCAGAAATAACAATGTTACCATCGATAGTGGTGCCACACAAAATCCTTCTTGCTGCTGCAGTAATAATATAAACAGTCATCCTGCACTCAGTGAAGATGAGGGAGCAGAAGTGAAGGGCTAGATTATGTTTTTTTCAAGTGGGGTTGCTTGAGGTACTAGTCAATAGTAATTGTATTACCCAAAAGAGATCACTGTCAGCCTGGCCCCTTTTATGAGAGAATGGCCAGGGTACTGGCAGGGAGGCCAGGCAGTACAGCCTTTGAGATAGAGAGATGTATACCATGTAATTTAGACCTTTATTTTCATGTTTGTGTCTGAGTTTGTCATTGAAAGTTGTCAGAGAAACTCTTTGTTTGGTGTGGTGATCATATAAATCTGAGAAACCCTAGCCTGAACTGGGTGCCCTCAAAAAGGGGCGTAACAAAGGATGGGATTTGATAAGATTTGAACAGCACTAATGCCTTGATCGATCCTGATTATTGACCCACATTTTTCAGATCTCCTTTGGATTTCTGTGTGGAAATAAGTAGGTTTATACAGGTTTTTGTGTCAACAGCACAAATTTTATTATTAGCTTAATTGCTCTTAGTGCTCAGATGTTACAAAGCCTGGTTTCTGACAACCTTTTCAGGTCAAGATTTTTGATCCCAACAGTCTCTGTAAATTCATATGCTGATCATTTTGTAAGATGAAAAAGTCCCTGGATGTTGCAGACACACAGTTTGTTTCTAAAGAGGTGCCGGTCTCATTAAGCAAGTGGATTTTTCAGTAAGCAGGAAAGTCTTGCTGTTCCCTTTTCAGAATATTGAAAATATGAGACTATTATGTTGAATATGACAGCTGTTTGAAGCACTCCTGTCTTCTGTCTGCCATTTTTACCTCCTTCCTTTTTTGGGTTTAACTCGTGTTGACATCATCCTCCCAATGCCTCTCTTACTCAAGGCATAGAATAAGTGAAAGGCTTTGAGTATGGATCACTGAGGCAAAGGGTTTTGATCGTACGAAATAGTTAAAACTTGTTCTTGATTCCCATCCTTAGACGGACGGACTGTTTGCTGTTTGTTGCTGTTGGTGTTTTTCATCTTTTTGACATAAAACATGACTCAGGGGAAATAAGTGAGGAGACCATGGTGACATCTTCTGTATCCCATTTAATATGAGCATTATGTAGACCTGCATTTCACAGTGGATCCATAAACATGTGCTGATGTTTTAACACAGTATGCAATGACACTCCTACAATATTTGCTTCAGTTCAGTTTGGCATTTCCAGTTATTTGCATTGTTCGTGTTTTTGTTAGTGTGTTCTTATTACAGTTGTGTGTTAATATCTAACTCGAGCTTTTCCCAATAGATCTGCACTGCCTCTTACAAAGCACATCTTGAACTGCACAAAACTAGGTCTGTGCACATGCATGTGCATGCCCATGTGTGTGTGCGTGAGTGTTTTTCTGACTGTTTTGTTGTCAGAACAGCATTGATAATGCTGAGGAGAAAATCAATAGTTAATTCTACCAGGGACACAATAGCTGCTCTGCCTGGCTCCATTTCTACTGTGGGCTTAGACACAGAAAGAAACAGGGCATGAGTTGATGAATTGGTAAGTGTGTGTGCATGTGAGTTCATACAGGGTGTGTTTGTCTGTGTGCGCGTATCCTCCAAATACTGCTCTCAGACTGTTTACAGTGTCTAAAAAATAAGCAGGGCTGTTGTATGGATTTGCAGAGAGAACATGAGAAGTGTAAAATCACTCAGATAACAAACTTTTTCGGTTGGAGTACAACTCTCTGTGCTAGTGTGAATATATTTTTTTATTTTTGGCCACATTCTGCTCGGAAATAATCTCATGGGTTTGCAATATATATGAAAAATAATGGAAATTAATTCCAGTAAATGTGTGAGGAGAGGCTTCAAAACAAAAACGAGTATCTTTTGAAGTCATGTTGTGTGTACTCGGAGTTGTAAATTTCAGTGGGGCAGACAGAACAACTAAAATCACCCATCTTCCCTCTGAAGCACCAGTCCAGTGCTATTTAACAGTTACAATCCTCTGACCCCCTTTTTCATTGATCTCAAATAATCAGATTATTTCCAAACATAAGTTTGGTCTACCATGTGTCTAAAGCTCCTGTTATTTTCTGATGTCTTGATTGGCTTGTGTCTCCTTTGGGTGCCACATAATCCATCGAACACCTACTTTCAAACCATCAGTAAATGTTTTTTTACCTCTGATTTACAGGAAGAAGCTTATATTTAAGAATAAAAGCATAGTTTTACCATGTAGGGAATGAAGCAACCGAAGCATTTGACTGGAAGAAATTTCAAAATAAAACCATAAGAAACAATTCTTTTATGAGGCAATGTATTCAGAGATGTTTTGGGTCACAGGTGGATAATGGGGATGGGTGCAATTCATCGATGTGTCGATACATCGCGGTTCTTCACATGACAATGCAACATTAATTAATTAACACTAATGCATAAAATAAATAAATATCGTTGATGCTTTGCCACAAGGCATGAACAATAAAACATGTTACCGGAACCTTAACACACGCGCCACTCAGACTGTTTGTTTAGTGGGACCACAAGAAACAAAGCTCGTTAGTTTCTTTGCAAAATGGCAACAGTTTCAAACAAGACGACTGACAAGACCTACGCAATTTGCAAGATTTGCAAAGCAAAAATAGAGTACCTCAGCAACAACACAAATGTGAGACAGCAGTTTGTACGCTTTCATTCTGAAATGAAAATGCCTGTCACACAGAGGACCATCCTGGAGACTGTCTCCAAACTTCCCAGTTTAAGTTAAGTAGGTCAAAGTGCAAATGTTTACATAACAGTCATACTGTCATTAAATAAAATAGTTTTTGTCTTAGAAAAATACAAGTCAAATGTTCAAAAAAACTTGTTATTATAAAGCATTGAAAAAGGCAATAATCAAAGAATCGTGGCACCAAGAATCGAATGGAATCGACAATCATTAGAATTGAAGAATGGAAGCTCCTGTAATCGAAATCGAACCGAATTGTGAGGTACCCTTGTTGGAACACCCCTAGTGGATAAATAGAAAAATTAAACATCATTTGAAATGAGTGATTACATGCAAGTTATTTGTGTTTATTGGTAAGAAGATAATATGTAATGAGAGAGAACATGTTATTTTCATCCCTTGTCTTGTAAATCTGTTCTTCCCCACAGCCAGTCTGTACTTGTTTATTAAATTTGCAGAAGCTGATCTTTTAACAATGCTCCTGTTCCTCTGGATTTCCCATCGTCTACAATCTCAAATATGTATGAATTCATGTCTGTGATAGATAGACAGACAGATAGAAGCGAGTGAGTGTTCGCTCTGGGATCTGACACTCTGACCTTGTGGCTAAAGCAGAGCTCGCCTGACATACAGATGTACAGCTGCTAAAACAGAGGCTACTGACCCTTACACACATAAACACACACACACATACACACAAATAGACACACAAACATACATGTCTGCAGCTGCAAAGACTTTGCAATGACCTCAGTTTCTTCATCTTCCTCTCTCCGTGTCGTTCTTTCGCCTGTGTCTCGCTCTCTGATCTTTCTGGGTGCTTATATTTTCCCAAGGAGCTTCCTGTGGTAACACATGGTGTCAATAATGAGGCCCCCTACACACAAACACACACTGACACACACACACACTCTTGGAGACACTTTCCCCTCCTCCGCTGTTCATGATACTACATCCATTTTCGCCTACTTCTTTCATTCCCGTCCTCCTCACTGCCGTCTTTCCTCGTCTCCTTCCATTCCTTGGCCTCCTGTGTATTTTTCTTGCTCCCTTTCTCTCCACATTGGCTTCTCTGCTCCTCCCCCTCGAATTTCTAAGTCTCTTTTTTTGTTGGATAGATTCCTTAAAGGCGTTTTCGAGATGAATATCATATCAGGGAGTAGAAGTTTAAAAATCCATTGCTTTTCACATGTATTCTGCATTTTACTGTTAAATAAATGCATTTTAACCCCATGTCCATTACAGAAAAAAGATCAATAATGCAACGATTTAATGAATGTACAAGGGCTGATGATGGAGCTCTTGCACATCACCGTCTATCAAAACCCTTCTACGCTTTTTTCAAGATGCTTTTGTTTCCCTCTTCCTCATCCTTCCCTCACTCATCTGTGACCCCTTGTACATCCCTCCCCCCTCATCTCCTTCTCTTCCTCCTCCTCCAGCGCTTCTTTGCCGCCTCTCTTTCATCCCATGTCGGAGCACATCACTGACAACCTCTGCGGCCATGGCTTCGCTAAGCGCCCGGCCTGGGTTTGTTTGTCTTGCTGCTCCTTCACCGCCGGTTTCTGGAGGTCTTATTGTTCTGTTCCAGCTCAAATCATCTCAGATCAAAATCTCCTCTGTTTATCCACAGCGAACACACTCAGAGCGAAAGGCTGTCTTTTACAGGAGAAACCAGTCTGACACAGGCAGTTCAAAGACAGCTGTAAAGCTCAGACAGACACCCTCCAGCTCTGGGTCGGAATTTTGAGTTTGTTGGGTTTGGTTTGTGCGTTCTTCTTTTTCTGTGTCAAACTTTGGGAACCAGATCTCAGTTTGTTGATCTTGATCTGGGGTTGTTTCTCTACAAGCTTTCATTGTGTTTTATCTGGGATATGCCGACATGTTTGCTTGAATAAGAGATTTTGGGTTAAATATGAATCTTAACTGATTCAGCTTAGCTGCACTCGCTCAAATGCAAAGCTCCTTCAATTTTTAAGGCATGTTTGTTGTGGGCTGCATTTGTAATTGCAAGCAGGTACATTTTGACTCTGACCATTTCGTAAGCTTTTCCTTCAAATAAAATTGGAATGACGTGAGGGAATATTCAAGAAAGTTTAGGAATCCTGAAACAGATGTAAAACTGTACGAGACACCTGCAGCAAGATGAACAAAACATCTAAAATTTCTAGAATTGTTTTGCAGTGTAGTTTAAGGAAACTTTAGATTGACACAACTTCAGTTTGGCATTGCCAGACCCATCAGCCATACTCATTTTTTCATACCTATGAGTCTGTAGCTGATGTCATCTTAATGTTTTCCCATTGGTGACAGATGTACTGGCCTAACCACAGTCTTTTATTTAAGGAGACGATACAGGAATGCTTCGTCAGCATAATCTAAAATGAGCATGATGGTCACCTCCACAACTGGAAGGTTTGTTGAATTTACTCTGAAGGTCTGTCTGCCTGTTGATAATGTCACGCTATATGATTGGCTGGAAGTTGGTTCAGATGACGTGGAAGATTGTGGTTGGTCTGAACAATTTACAGAAGCAGTTTTCCCCAGATTAAGTTTCATGGGATTGTAGTTCTTCGGAGAAAACATGGATGAATTTTAGGAAGCAATCCATCACTACTTGTCAAAGCTGACTTACAACAGCCAGACTATTGCCTCTTTTAGGTTGCCAAAGGAAATGTTGAATAACAGCAAAACTGTCTATTGATAAATGGAGAGCCCACGTACATGTTTTTCCTTTATCCCTCAGAAAAGTTAACACATACATTAAAAGCCACCTAAAAATTATAGTACACTAAGTTGATATTCACTGTATTATATGGAGAAAAAGTTTCAAGGTCAATTGAACGAACAAACAGAAATAAAGAAAACCGCTAGGGGCTTTTAACCGAGCACATTTGGCTCATGTAGTTTGTCCGAGTGGACTTGCCGTAGTGTGACATCTTCAACAAGCGCTAGGCCCCGAGCCGATCAGGTACCTACAACGGCCCTTAGCCATAGGTTATTTAACTGCTGGCACAAAACCCAGCATGCAACATTATCCCTTGCGTAGTTGTTTGCTTATGAAGGTAAACATTACTGAAAAAAAAAAAAAAAATTCTTATTTCACCAAAAGAAAAATAGAATCCCCAAAGTGTTTGTGCCCTGTTGCATATGTGCTCACCAGACTGACCTCTATCCACATTCAGCTTTCGATGCAAGCGGTCAAGCACCATAAATCTATTTCATGTAGTTTTTAATCTGTGTAAAGCAAAATCTGTAACTGCTCTCCAAACATGCTGTACTCATTATGTTGGAACAGAAACACTGTAAATGAAAAACTATGTCAACAAGGACGACTCATTACCCCCAGATTGGATGTTCAATTCAAAGTTCATGTTGGTAAACTCTTCAGTTGTATGGCATTGATGAATTCTGGTTGACTTTTTGCAAAAAATGTGTCACTCCCAGATCTTCCTCAGTCACTTTATTTCCAAACCAGGTTGCTTTGCTTTCTTAGCGTAATATTGAACCATCTAAAACTATTCAAAGCATTTGTTTTCACAAAGTGAATCATTTATGGAGAATCTCTGCAGTTTTGGAAGACAAGCAAACATCATAGCATTAAAAAAAAGGATGAAACAGCATCATTTTGTGGATCAGCAGGGCTGCAAGAGCAGAAAAGAAAAAATCGAACTTGTTGCCTTCAGGCAGAGGAAAAGAAAAACTTGCGATGCAATCAGAATCCAGCCTAAACGCATAACCTTAAACTTTATTCTTCAAAGGATTAGTCACTTTGATGTCAACTCAACACAGCCTACTGAGACTTGTCCTGCAGTTCATTTCAAAGCAACACACATGGCCTACACATGGTAATATGATTCAGCTGTTTGTCTGTACACAATCTTTGATTCTTTTCTTTGTTGTGGTTTCAAAATGGAGTGTTTACCCTTAAAGCAAAGTCCCAAAACTCAGAGAAACTCAAAGCTACCGGTCCTGTGTAGTGGACCAAAACTTGGGGCATTTTCAGATAGATATTTTTAGACCCACTTTCTTTTGGTATGCATATCGACCCTTTATTGTGGGAAGTATTGAGCCTACAAAGATTTTTAAGAGGTTCCCTTGACTTGAACAGTAAAACCACAGTATCAGGCTCCCTTCATTAACTACATGGATCATGTTTTAAAGCTGATTCATAAACTTTTGTCTGCATGTTTCTCTGCGGTGGGAATGTCTGTCTGAGCTGAGGCTTTGGGTCAGACCGCTGCCTCTCTGAACTCAAGCGTAGTTTGAGACTGGCTGGTTTTAGTGGCTGCTAGAAAACTCTACTTACCACACCCACCACATCCTTGTTTTACACATGCTCACAACATGCTTTCAGACTGTGTGCCATGTGTGTGTGTAGGACACACAGACAAGGGTTGTTGGAAAACGCCTTTGACTGCCCGCTGTTGTTTCATGTGTTGTCGTCCAGCTGTGATAATTTCTCTTTTTGACCTTCAATATTAAAGCAGCCTGTAACCTCTGACATCCATGACCTGTGACCTGTAAGGGTCATCATCTTCTGCCTTACGTAATCATGACCCCAGCGCTGTGTGTGGTCTAACTTAGCTTTCTAGAGACATCCCTGGAGAGGGTTGTACTTGAGCTGCAAAATCCAAAGGTTTAAAAGTTGCAAAGCTGAATTCTGCTCAGAAAACATCGTACTGTCATGACATCAGAGTGACCTACAAATAGTTTACATTTTTTGTGCTTTTACATTTTAGTGGCCCACTTTTTTTTAAAGATGACCCACTTCATTTTTAGTGAAAAGTATTAAGTCTTTGGGCAGTAGTTTGACTCGGTGGTTAAATCGCTTTCCCCATATACAGATGCTAAAGTACTTAAAGCAGGATTACACCCATGTTTTGTAGAGTCTAGAGTCATCACCTAAGTCTAGCTCTAGAATCAAGAAGAAATAGTTGTTGAGCATCTCTGATCACCTGCTTTACTGGGACATTCGAGGACAGGAATTCAGGCCATATGTGAGGATCATGACCTCTGCGTATGCGGGATGCAGAAAGGCCAGCGGCACCCCATGGTGTGACCTTTCTTACTCTCTGTGATGTTGGCTAATATGTTTGTCGATTATTGATCAGTATTGCCTGCTAAGAGGTGCAGTGTTGTGACATCAGCCTCCTAGCAGTTCAGACTAATAAACCATTGTTTTTTTTCTTTTCTTTTGTTTTTCAGTTTAATGCTTACATGATCAGAAGCCAGCTTCCCTTCTTTTCTGTCAGTGCTGGTTTTTGATTGGTTAATGTCAGCCATTGGTCACTCCCCCTCACTACTTTCTCTGACAAAGAGCTATAACCACAAAATCAGAGGAGATGAAGGAAGCAGTGACAACTGTAAGCCATCATACAATGAAACTCCTGGTGTTGGTGATAATGTTGTTGTGAAAGTGGATGCACTATAGAGGCAAAGAAGGCTAATAGTCTCACAGGGAGTGGCCAAAAGACTCCATTAGGAACATGGCACAATAGGCTGTGTTCAATATGAAGCCTGTGGGATGTGATAGAGGTTGCAGGTGACACTGTATTCACCACAGTGCCAAACACAAAAAAAGCTGGTACACTGTGCAGTAAAGACAGATTCAGACTCAGGTTCAATAGCTAAAGCCTTTATTCCTCAAGATCCTGCTAGCTCTTCCATTCAGCTGAGTATGAAATTTAATATCATCTTCTACACTATTGCTAAAGACGAGCTTCAAACTGAGACCTCGGTTCATTATAATTTAACATTGTTGTAGTGTGGTGGTCTCTAATTTTCAGTTGAAGGTCTTGCAAGTGCACCTGACTGTTTGAAGCGAGAAGCACCAGTTGCATCAAGTAAAAAAAAAAAGAATTCAAGCTGAGTCCTAACTGAGGAATTAAGTTCCCTTAATATCAGAGCCAGTCAGAAATGAAGTGTTAAGTTTGACAAATGCTCATATTGGAAGACAGGCTTAACTAGCCCTGTCCAAAATAAACTAAACTGTGGTAAATTACTATTTGGCTATAGTGTCATATAAGTCAAAGCTGGCAAAATGTCAATCCACAGACTTTTTCTGTCTCGAATATGTTAATATTGTATCATTGAATTCTTAAAACCCCTTTCCTGTTTAATGTCATTTAAAACCCTTGAGAAGTGAAGTTGTGATTTTTTTCTTTTTTTTTTTTTTTGCAAGTGATCACTGAAAGCTAAAGAGAACAACAACAGCAGTTTAAACCTCTAAAATGTGACCATATAGCTATTCTGCAAATGGCCAATTTCCCCCTTTTTAGAGACACTGGGCAAGTTTTGAGAGCCAGCCTTCAGCTGCTATGAAAGGATGTTTATTCTATTTTTCTTCTTTATTTGTGATTTTTAATTCAAGTCAAAAACATACAGATTTTCAGAGGAGTGAATGAATAAGAGTCAAAGGCTTCCTAACCTGACAATTGCCATTTCAAGCTTTGCTGAAAGATTTGTATGCAGCGCACGCACGCACACACACACGCACGCACGCATGCACGCACACAAAGACAGAAGCGGCAAAAAGAAAGGCCATTATTTTTGGGCTGAATGTTTGTGTGATTGAGCTGATAAAGCTTCAGAGCAATACGAGTCTATTAGACTGGCCTGGTTAGCTATGGATTTACCTTTTATCCACACCTCTATCAGTGTGTGTGTGCGTGTGTGTGTGTGTGTGTGTGTGTGTGTGTGTGTGTGTGTGTGTGTGTGTGTGTGTGTGTGTATGTGTGAGAGAGTGAGAGAGAGAGAGAGAGAGAGATAGAGAGAGAAAGAAAGAATAGTACTGGCAGAGGTAGAGTGAAGGAAGAAGAAAGAGGCGTGTGTTGTGTATACATTTTTGCTTTTCCATTATTCCAGTTGCTTTTCTCATCAATATTGTGTGTTGGTGTGCAGAGAGAGAGGGGGGACATATTCTGTATGTAATTTCACATTTCCATTATATTTTTTGTATTTCCATTATGCTGGTCCAAGGCAAACCCACAGAGAGCCTAATGCAGAGCAAATGTTCGCATCTGACACAAGATGAAATATGGGGAAAATAGTTTGTGTGTGAGCGAGTGTGTGTGTGGATGTGGGCTATACCGCCTTTGCAGACCTGCAATAATAGACCGGTGACACGCGGGAATTTTGGGCGCTGACCTAAGATTGGACAGGGCTGGTATACAGAGTGAATTATTCTACAGTCACTTCCTGTTTAGCACCCAAACATGTTGTCTTTGTAGTCCTGTTTTGTTCTTGCATAATAGTTGGCCCTACAAAGGGAAGTATTGAGGCCAGAAGCTGACACTGAAGTGCAAAAACAGGGATGAACTCAGTATAATGAAGCTTTGAGGAAGGATTTCTTTTGTTGCTGAGTCCCTAACAGCCGGCAAAGACAGTCCATATCTACAAATTCTCTCTTTTTGTGTGTCTGTGTATTTACTGAAAAAGTTACATCAGTCATGTTTTCATGTGTTTCCTTGCTGTAAAAGGGTTTGTTAGCAAGACAGAAGGTGCTCCACAACGTCTTGGTTTAGCCTGTTTGTATATGATCTGTAGAGCATCCCTCCCACACACACAAAGAAATCTTTTATCCTTGTCATGTTAACATTTTGTCACAAACTATTGTATTCTTTGCTTCTGTTTGACTGAATAACAACGTTAACACAGCTCTCGAGACAGGAAAGTGGAAATGGAGACTTTATTTTGCACCAAAATTCATGAGTAAGACAAATCGTGGATTTGGGGTTATAGAGTAGTTATGCAATTTATGTTTTCCTTAGGGTGTGCAAGACTCTTGATAAAGCGTCAACATATCTGTCCTCATTCAGCTTTCCTACTATTTTGAGCTTTGCTACTGATACACCCATCAGGGATCCAGAACTTATAGGTGCACTTTAAGTTCTGCTGCTGGTGCCTGGATTGCAGGACTGGATCGTGTTTCACTTTCCCCTTCCAGAGATGCTTGATATACTAAAGCTCCTTAGGCTGCTCTCATGTCTGTGCCTAGTACTTGTCATTATATCCTGACCTTCAAGGCCATCCTGAGACAGAAACTGGTTTACCACAGTGTCAACAGGCAAAGGTGAAACTAGTTGGGCCTCCTGCTATCTATAGTTTGATATGATGTAGGGCTGCTCGATTTTGGCCAAAATTAAAATCCCAATTTTTTTTTTTTCTCTGAAAACTCAATTTTAGATTTCAGTTTTGATTTTTTATTCAGAGACAACTCTGATATGACAGAAACCTTTTGCCTTTACTCCTGATTTTGTTTCCGTGTGGATGGTTTAATACCACCTTCAGACAGACTTTGCAGCAGGGAGAGGTTTACTCTTCATCCAAAACTGCAAAGCCACACCAATTCCACATGACTGGCTTGCTTTAGCTCTATTTAGCCTCAAAATTATTGCCTTCTTTTGCAAATGCCATGTTTGTTTACACTGGTATGTGTAGGAACTGGGGAGCGCTCCTGCAGGAAGGGGGAGCCTACGGTGGCTTGAAGACACGAGACATGATAGAGAGGAAAATCAGTTTAAAGTTTTTAATTTTTTAACATCATCATAATCAAATAATCTGATAACGATTTAAAATCGATTAATCATGCAGCCCTAGTGTGATGTGTGGCCTTTGCTGTTGACAATTTATCATCATTTTTTTAATTGTTTAACCAATTACTCAGGAAGGGAACAAATCTTACTTTTCACTGCTGTAACCCTCATGACCTGACCTAGCACAAAGAAGAGAAAAGAATATTTGTGTACCAACAATCACTCTTACTTATTATTGTGTGGAATACTTGATTCTTGTTCTGTAATTGACCTCTGACCTGCCATTAGTCGTTATTCCCATTAAGTATCTAAGCAATCGTGTAATCCAGGTGCAAATCCAGATTCCTCAAAACAACAAGCCTCATATTTGGCAGAAAAAGTTCTTGGACTCCTGAGAAAACATTTATCTATCAAAGCTTGTATATCTTGGTTTTTAATATCGGAGAGCCTCATTCTTTGTTTTTCCAGTCCTGACCCTGTTTGGCCCTGCAGAGGAAAGCCGACCTAAACAGTCAGCCAAGCCCAAGGCTTGTTCTGACAGTGGGTGGGAGGTGGGTGGTCTGTCAGCACTTTAATTCCTAGAGGAGCCCACCACTCTGTTCTAGCAACTCAACCAGCTCATTGTCCTCCGCTGGCTGGGACCCTGATAACAAAGACTTCTGTGGGTTTGACTTGTAGCAGTCTTGCTCTCCTTTGGGACCTACATCTTTTCCTTTTCTGTTTTTTTAAGTTCAATTCAATTCTGATTTGGCACCTTTCAATCGCTGTGATATCTCTGACGACTCCCAAGTTTGATTCAGAGTTTAATTTTTCAAACAATTTCATGCAAACTGTTTGATGAAACTGTGAACAGTTCATCTGCTTTAGACTTATTCTCCAAAACACAAAAATACTGTGCAGGACTTTTGACTCTACACATGCATTCCTACATTTACTGTGTTGTTCACTGGCCAGATGTTGATGATGTTACACCCATTTATTTATATATTTGGGCTGCTAAACTACATTGTAGAGTAGATAAACATAGACATACAGTAAATGTATGATGTAAATTGTTGCGGTTCTTGGTGTCAGTTCCTTGGGTTTTGGGGAAAAGCTTGACTGATCATTTTATACTTGTGCACATCTGGCGTTAGAAGAAAAGACATCACGTAGGGATAAACAACAGTTTGACACTGACAGTAATCCAGAAAAAAAAACAAAAACATTTTCACAAGAGACAAAAATCACAATGTAGAGGATAGTGTTAAGTGGGTGGTGTGTAGTAGATTGAAACCCCGACAGGATACTCACCGCCCTGACTTGAAACAGAGAGGTCTTGTTCTGAGTTCCAACCCACTCACTTCACATTATATCACATTTTAAAGGGCAATTAAAGAAATCAATAATTTGATGCTAGAAATAGAAATAGAACTGATAGATTTAAATAGTCGGAACTGTGAGTCTTCCCTCTGATGAAGAAGTAAACAAGGTGAACAGGAGCCAAGAAATCAGTGCAGCACCTCATTACATTACACCTCATTGCTAAATGGTCTCAGTGACCGAAATATTTAGTCCTGATCAAGCATCCCTCCGCTAATTTAATATAAAAAGACCAATATTTATTGGAGGTTTCATACAACAGCTGGTTTAATTTATCTTAATATCACCAGTATGTGCGGAGAGCTGTTTATTTACTCCTTCAGTTTGAAATCACAGTCAGAAAACTTTTGAAGAAACGTGCTGGAGCTAATTTCCAGGTGGCCTACATAAAATTATTGGCAGGCTGCTGAATAACCAACAGCTGAGCAAACCAAGTCTACTCTCTGGGCAAATGCATCCTGGGAAATGTAGAGCTACCAAATGAAATGCAAGAAGGTAGGCAAGGTTGATTATGAAGAGGGGGATAAAAATGATTACAACACTTCATCTCAATTTAACTGCTGGTGATCCTTGACCAAGTAAGCAGATCTGCACTGAGAATTGTATGAGGTCCCTTAATCACTCTCCAAAGTCACTGCACAGTAACAAATTAGCTTTGGGTTGTTAAGATTTCCCTTGAATTGCAGTTTTCAAAGAGTTTGACTTCAGCAAGCAAATGCAGTGGCATACACTTACCAGGTACACCTAATTTCTGTGATAGAAATGGACTGGATCCTAAGGTTTTAGTCACAACTTTAATTACTAATATTTATGTCACATTGACAAATAAGCAAGTGATTTTTCCTTTTAATTTTTTTTTGTCTTTTACGCGGCATCTTTTGCAGTTAAAACCTAAACAGACCCTGCAGTCTTCTTTTTTCGTGAGCTTGAGGACCATTCAGTAATATCCTTTCCATGTTAAGTCTTAATCCAGTCATTGGGCCTTTAAACCAAGCTTACCCTTCATAATAGATCAAAATGTCCTCGGTGAAACTCAAGTCATTGATTTTTTGAAACAGACTGAATACATGAAATCATACCAGGTCAGGATATGTCTGCTAAGTCGTGGGGGCTCAGTTGACTGGTTTTCTTTCTTGTAAAGAGATATGTCAACTGCTGTAATCGTGCTATCCTCTGAAAGTGTAAAAAAATGCTCACATCATTGACAGTTTACATGCACAGTTAAGTCGAGCTGCTGTTTGATTTTGTAATTAAACTGGACTACTGTGTGTGACTCAGCTCACAAGCACTCTCAAGGATCAAACTGTTGGAGGCAGAAGGATGTCTGCCTCCACTGTGGTAGGTAGCGACATGCCCCCTTTTGGATTGTTTCCAAAACAATTGACAAAATGTGTTAGCAAGTAGCTAACCAGGTACTCCCAACAATGAATACACTGCCACTTTTGAAGCTCTGCGCTTTTGTTTCTATGATACGTTATCGTGCTTTAGGAGTAGCTCAGGAGGTAGAGCAGCCGTCCAATAACTGGAAGGTTGGCGGTTCAATTCCCCCCTATCCCTAGTTTGTCCGTTGTGTCCTTGGACAAGACACTTAACCCACCTTGGTCCCAGTGTGTGCCCTCCACTGGTGTATGATTGTGAGTGTTGTGTGGTGGTGGTCGGAGAGGCTGTAGGCGCAAACTGGCAGCCACGTTTCCATCAGTCTGCCCCAGGGCAGCTGTGACAACTAAGGTAGTTTACCACCACCAGGATGTGGTGTGAATGAATGACGTATCCAATGTAAAGCACTTTGCAGTCACTGATAAAGCACTATAAAAATCTTATTATTATTACAAGGTTTTGCTTATAACCTAGCAACAGATTTACAGCATTAAACTTCCTGGCTATAGCCTGGCAAAGTTCCCAAAGAAATGGGTCCGAGGACAGATTCCTCGGGAAAGCCATATGACAAAAAAGCAGTGTTGGACAAAACAGACTTTGAAGACAACTCAACAATAGTGAATTCAACACTGTCATCCAATAGAATAAGAAATTACTCGCACACTCACTGACTACTTGAACACATTCTTTCTCTGTTTGTGTGAGTTTTTTTTTTCCTGAGATATAGTGTGTCTAATGCAAAAATTCCATCTGTTTCACAACAGACGCCTATGGTGTGTGTCATAGACTCAGCAGCTGTTCACTAACTGAAAGCAGTACTGCAGGAGCTCTCTGTTCTGTTCTCTGGGTACTCTGTGCTTTAATCTAACGCTATCAGACACACATCCATTCCCAAGTTAACGTTCCTGTAACACAAGGGTAAATTACTTCATGATTCAAAACCCAAAACTCAGTCTGTTTGGAGTTTTTTCAAAGCACAAACCTGTGTTGTAAATGGAAACGGTGTGGTGTTTTCCTCTGATTTACATTCTATTAACAACAGAGAGCGCAGACCGGAAGATTTGTTCTCTTGGTTATGTTCTTCTCCAAGTCCTTTTCTGCCGATATGTGTGTCCGTGTGTGTATTTGCTGAGGCAGCAGGTCTGTGTACCAGTGGCCAGCTCACAACTCTCGCTGGTGATGCATGGAGGAATGAGAGCTCCAATAATGAGCGGAATCAGCCTTTAACATGGTAATGTGTCATTTAGGGCCTATCCATTTAGCTAACGACTTGCTTCCTTTTGAAACCTATTAGCAGTAATGGTAAATAGCAGCTCTTCTTTCAGAGCACACAAGATCTATTCCTATGCTCTGCTCCCGTGTTTTTTTCTTTTTCTTTTCTTTTCTTCTGATACCTGTAATTCGTACACATTCAGCCACTCTCAATTCCTTTCTCTTTCACTAATTCTGTTACTCCTCACTGCTCTTTCTCCCAGTAACCAGTTTTTCATTTTATTCTTTCTAATAGTCCAAAAACCTAGCCATATCAATTCAAACAATTCTGACAGATGATAAATACATATTAGCTAGAATCTGGGCTCAACAACAAATAGTGAAATATCTGTAGGTTACAGACAGATTTATGACTACATTCACAATGTGAAAAAATTGTCAAAACAGGGCAGTTTCTCCAGCTGCTTGGCTCACACGTGTACCCTCTTATGAGGGTTTCAGGCATTAAAAATGATGATGCAAAACTCATCAGTCTTGTTTTAAAAAATTCCTCTTTGCTTTCATATGATATAAAAGGCATTTATATGAATTTCCAGCGATTTTGTGATCACTAAAAAACTCCTCACAGGAGCTTTAAATAGACCCCTCGACACCCACCACCACAGGTATAGCATCATCTTGTGAGAAGCTTCGATGTTTATATTACTTTGTTGGCAAATGTGAACACAACAGTGAAGTTAGTGTGGTTTCATGGGGGAAGACGGTGAATCTATAAGCAAATAAATAAAAATTGTAATGGCAGTCTTCTGACTGTGAGTAATTCCCATCTGCCTCAGACTGAACCGTTGCTCAAGAGTGATGTCGCAGTCACGTGCATCCTTTCCTGATAGCTCAGACTAAGGTCGCGTAACAAAAAATCCACCCTGTTTTGATATATGACTTCATTATATGAAGGTGGCCCATGTTTGATATGAAAAGACCAGATTTCATGTGACAAGTTCTGTCCAAACCATCAATAGAAATCCAGATCTGGGCGATATATCGGAAAAAAAAAAAATATTTATATATATATATATATTTCCCCACTCCTCTTTCCCTCTCTTGTATCTTCCTCTTCCTTTTTTATTCACTTCTTCCTTTTTTTATAATACTCTTACACATTTTTCTTCTGCTCTCATTTCTCTGTCCCTTCCTCTCCTCTTCCCTCCTTCCTTTCCTTCTTTTCCTGCCCATGGGGGCTCATTCATAACATCTACCCATTACCCACCAAGCTATTAGGTTTGCTAACAGTGAGATCCATTGGGTGAAAATCAATGTCTATCCAGGGAGCAGTTTGTCTGTGGCGCCACTGTAATGAATGCTATATACTCCAACACACACACACAGCTTTCTCCATCTCTTTTACACACACACACACACACACACACACACACACACACACACACACACGCACAGGTGCAGAGCGAGCATCTAAGCATTGCCGTAATGGATAGTTACCGTACGTCTGAGCTTCAGTGAAAGCAAACGCAACATGAAGGAGCACTGCAGTCAATGCAACCCTGCGTTTACTCATCCATAGTTTTCCGATCCTAGCAACTGTTTCTCCTTATTGCTCCTACAGTTGGATCTTTTTCTGCTTCACACTTACTTAAACAAGGAAATTCTATCTCAATTTATGCCCCTGTGAAGAGGCTGAATGTCTAGCAACCCCAAAATGAATCTTTTGTGCGATTTCTTTGAAAAATAAACCCATTCATATCTCCTAAGAGGGTGAATATATTGATAAAGTACCGTACACTCACACACACACACACACACACACACACACACACACACACACACACACACACACACACACACACACACACACACACACACACACACACACACACACACACACACACTGTCTTTTAAGTGTACGCACACACTGTAATGGATTCTATATTGTCGGACACACACATTCAGCCACGCTCAATCTAACCTGAACATCCCCTGTGCCAGAGCAGTTAGCAGTAGCCCGAGGGCCAGCTAATAGCAGATGTGTAGTCATCAGCGCCGGTCAGAAATGATGAGTCAGCAACCTGTAGTTCAGCCCTGTCAGAATCCATAGTCATCATTTAATGCTGTGTGTGAGAGCCCACTACTTTTTCAATCACTTTGTTCCAAATTTGATCTCCTTCATACCGGCTTCTGCGGGGTCTGTTGTGTGAACATGCCAGTGAATTGTTTTCCAGTGATGAATCTCTAAAGATTGTTTTTATTTTTTATTTTTATTTTTATTTTTTTAAGCCCAAATGGTCAAATTTCCCAGATGGTGCTACTTCAGTATTTAATCCAGCTGCTTTTTTTGCCACTTATGATAGTAAATAAAGAGTCTTGGTTTCAGGCTTGTAGACAGTTAAGACACGTGTCCACCAATAGTGTTTTTTCTTGTACTGGATCCCTCTAAACAGCTCAACCTCAGTGATAAAAAAAGTGTCCTCTGCTTTGGCTGTTTTCTGGTTTCTGGTTACACTACAGCACCTGGCAATGTTACCTCTTCCCAACTAACCAATTAAAGTCGAGGACTTTTCTCTGGACACTTCGGACACTTTTTTTTTTTTTAAAGTGCAAGCTGAGAAGTTACTCTGTGTAATTCCATAGGTCAGCATAAGTCCATCCCCAGCAAGCACTGAGTAACATTTTGTTAACAACAGCACAAAAAGACTTTTATGAACAGGCAGAAACCCAAAGCAGAATAGTCCCATTGTTGAATCTATCCATCTCAATGGATGTGCTTGGAACTGTAACCTGTAAACTTACCTGAGTGTACTTTTATCACGTGTCGGGGGCCAAGTTCAGGAATGCTCATGATGCCAAATAGGTGTAATGTAATATTTTACAGCCCTATCTAAGATAAAAATCACTGATCCCTTAACTCTTAAATAAGTCTGAATTTATTTTCAATCTTATTTTTATTATTGTCCCCCTGTCAGCTCCTTGAAGATGTGTCTGTTCGTAGATCCACTGTTGTGTTATAATCAATGATTGCATGAAAGTGTTTTCAGTTTTTAATCTCTCCTTATAAAAAAAGGTTCATACTAGTGTCCCAAAACATGCTCCCTGTGTGCTAAAACAAACATATCGCGACTGCCTTTGTTACTGATTTGCACTACAGTAACAATATTCATCTAAGTAGCAAAACAAGGCTGAAAACACCACTGGGGGCGCTACTAAAAGAGAATTATCTAGAAGACTTGCTGCTGCGTTCTCACATGAAATCACCCGGACTTCACCCTGAAATGATACTAGGCAGGCTAGCGGGAAATATTCCAAGCAAAGTCAGTCAGAAAGACTCTGTTTCTGTTCACATATGGAGCTCACCTGGGAAATTTCTTGAACTTTCCAGGAACTTTGTGCATGTCTGAAAGAGGCAAGTGAAATGGATAGGGATAAATGATCAAAAACAACAAGGGATCATACAGACTCCTGGTCACAGATGTAATAATAAATGTCAAACTGACCTGTCGCTAAGCCCCGCCCCGCTTAGTTACTGTTGCTATTCAGACAAACAAGCAGAGCTAAGCAGTGCTTTGCAATGGCTGCTGCCAGTGTAAAACGCTATTCCAAGACGGTCTTGACAAATTCTGGGCACAGAAATGGAATTAAATACACCCCATTGTCCATCCTGTCGGGATGCCTTGTGATGGTATTCCATCTACTCCATGCACACCTTTTTTTTTTTACCTTTTTTTTTTTACCATGTTTCTCTCTGTTATATTAAAATTAACACCATAAAAAAGATGAAAAATTAAAACTTTCAATGCTTCTCTACCGAGCTAAAAGCTACAGATGTCCGAGTTCCAGTCTTGGTGCAACTGATACTAAACTGTTTTTGGCTCATCTGCGTTCAAGAGGCGGGGCTTAATGATAGGTCAGTTATGTGACTGTAATAATTATAACAGTTACGGTAATTTAAGTTCGACTGATGATGACTATTGTAGCAACTAAAACGGTAATTAAACTCCTGAATGATCAGTGCAGTGCTGGGGGGTAATGTAAGTCACTGCGAGCCAGACGTTTGTGACCTTAGTTTTTCCACTCACATTTAGAAACTTTTTCTTTTCTATTCAAAGTGAAGATAAGTTAAACAAGTAGATAAAGCAATAAATGAATGCCCAAAAAATCTGTGCCTTTCGCTCTATATGATTTTTATAGCACTGTTATGTTGGTAGTACTCAATACCAAACAAGAAACTTAAATTCAGCCAGATTGAACCATATCAACTTTTCAAAAAGATCTTTGGGAAAGGAATCATATTTTGAGTCAGTTTGTTTGTACTGTTTTGAGGTACTTCAGCTTCAGTGATTCACAGGCTGTTCAGCTGCTGCTTTGAAAAGAGGCTTTTACTATAGCTGCCTCTCTGTGATCTTTCTTTGTCTCTGTCTGCTGTTTTAAGATGGTTGTGTAGTTTCCAAAACCACCACCAGGAACGTAAGATCCTCTGCCATGGTTGGCCTGTGGCTGACCCTGACCTCTGACCTCTCTGTGAGAGGGCCAAAGAGCCAAAAATCAATATGTGTTCATGTTTTTTGTACGACCTTTCTGCGACCAAGAAAGTGTGTGCACTGGCGGATCAATGCTTCCTGTGCGATTCAGCAGAGTTCATACAAATTTAAAGTTTGGATAGAGAAGTTGTACACCAGAACTTTTTACTTTTTGACCAACCATTTCATAAGAAATAACAGAATTCAAAGACTTAATTTAACTTTGGCATACCGGTGGAGTGAAAGTAAGGGTTAGGGTTACCAATACAAATGGATGACATCACTGATGCTATATCCTTATTTTGTGATTGCAGTGGTGTGTTGTGGATTGCTGTCTTTTTCGTGGGTTTTTGTTCATGTGCGAACATGGAATGACCACAAATGAACCTAAACCATGTATTATTTGGTCTGTGGCTGTAGTTCACTTGCTTTTTACACAGTGGGGACACTGGGTGACGCCCACTGATGAGAATATGGGGTGGAAAATAATGATACTGGCAGTAAAAGCCAAACCATTTTGCATTGGGTCATGATTGAGCCCTTCATTTTTAACAGATAGAATATTTTACAGATGCTCGTAAAAGTTCATAGAATCCGAGTGTGAAAACCCCCTATATCCCTGTTTGCTCCCACTCCTTTCTGTCAGTGGATTTATGAACAAATCCTGTAAGCAAACCAGGTAAAACATCTGTTTGGGATTTTATTTGGCCTGTAATGATGTTATCTATGTCGACTCTCCGTTTGCTGGCTGTGTCTGCTGTCAACAGACTGTAAAAGTGTTCAGACTAATCTTATGATCTCTGCAGCACTGCCAACTAAATCACCTCTAACGAACGGAGAGACTAATGGCACCAATCCTCTTTGCCATCACTCTCTCTGTGATTGTAACTCGACATTTTCTCTCCAGTCACATGAAGACATTGATCCCCAGAGAAGACAACATCGAGTAATTTGTGAGTGTACAGTGAATATTACTCATGACAACTGGCTGTTCCTTTTGTACATACTTTGTTGATTGGTCCCCATGGACCCACCCACTCAACTCTTTAGCCAATTGAGTGCTGTTTCCTGTCTCTCCCAGCATCATTCATAAACCAGCTGAAAGGAGGAGGCCAGGAGAGGAGAAATGAGGAGTGAAATGAGAAGAGAAAAAGAAAAGTGAAAGAATAAGAGAGGTGCACAGACGGAGATGAGCGCCATTAACGTTGCAGCGTGTGTGTTTGATTTCGATTTTCGTGGTAACCGTGTCTTCCTGGAAGCTCATGCACGTCCATCTGGATTTCCAATTACCCACAATCCCTTGTGACCCCACCAGCATCGCCTAGAGAATGATGTTATTTCCTGACCTGACAAATACAAACTACACTCTGTGTAGGCAGACCCGCACTCTCACAATATTCATCTGCATAAATACATGAACAAAATACATACACACAAGTCCTACACAGATAACAAAGCCAGTAGTCATCACACAGTCACACTCTCCACCAGGCTTCCCTCCTCCGGCTCATCCTCCCACAACATCTGCATCAATTTCAATCAAACATGAGATATCTGGTTACATGTTCATCACTTTTCCAAATGAGTCATATGGAAATGTGGAAAGTTGAGGTTCAGTTTCATCCCACTTTGAAATCACCACTCAACAAAAATACGACTCTTTCCAAAGATTTTCAGGTGTTTTTCAAATCTTGTAATTTGCAGTAACATCTGAAGAACACACAGATTTTTACACAATGTTGAAACCACACAATAAAATGTATTTTCAAGTTAAAAAGATTTTTTGAGAGAAATTTCTCTGTAAGCATCCTTACAGATGAGCTTTGATAGAAAACCAGCTACTAAAAAGTCCCTGTCCTTGATGATTCATTCTAAAGATACAGAAAAAAATAACACATACTAAGTCACTAGCAGAATAAGTTAAGCAGAAATAAGCTTCTAATGCAGAATAAGTTGAAGTAACAGTCTGTCTATCTGTTGTTAAAACAATGTGCTGCGTTATGAAAGCAGGGACTCAGTGGCAAAGAAATACTAACAGTGCACAGTGAGTCTGGCTTTTTCCATCCATCACCCAGCAGTGGTTGGTCTGCTCAAGATGATAAGCAAAGCCAACACAATAGAAACACTTTTGTGTGACGCAGCATGTTTTCAACTTTGCAAGAGGTGCAAGTGTTTCCATAGGTGTCTCTCTTACCATTGTGATTTAGACCTGAAGTTGCCTCAGCACAAGTAAAGAAAGACTTCTGTATAAGACTATTAACTGGGTCCAGACAGCAGCGCCTCAAGTTTAGCCACAGTTTCAGACATTTGTCGCAGTCCCCTGTGTTCCTCTTTTTACAACTTGGTTTACATACTGAGTTACAAGTGACAACACAGCAGGTCCGTAGCAGGTCAGATAAGTAAAACCTACATTCTTGCTGAGATTTAATCATAGACTGTATATAGAATAGACACCGTCTGCCTCCTCACTTGGTGAAGCCACTGCGAGAACAGCACCCTCTGGTGACAGGCTGCAGTATAGGTCATAAATCCCGCCTCCTCCAGTAATCCCTATGGAACTGTGGACAAACTTCAGAAATTAATTACACAGAATATAAAATTTCCTCCCTGATTGCAATGTTGACATGAAGTCACTGTAAGACTGGTTTGTGCTCAAGTCCTCTTTTTTCTGTACAGCTCCATTTCTAAAAGTTATTAGGGGTTAATTTTTTCTGGGATTGACACTTGATACAGCCTTTGGGTGTATTAAGATTGCCTAGCTGACCCGGGGGATATACTGTTTGAGCCGAGTGTCATCACAATGACTCTTGACAACTCTGCCGCCAAATGCATACAATGTTACTGCGCAAGTGGAAATAACGAGAGCACTTCAGCTTCAAATTCATAAATTGGAGGAAGGCGGAACCAAGTTGTCCATATACAGTCGATGAATTTACCCCAGAAAGATTCACGTTGCTCTCAGGAACTAAAAAGTTTAAGTTCACATGCTGAATCCACAAAGCTCAAAGATTAGGTTCCAAATTGGAGCCAGTTGTTGATATCCAGGTGGCTATGAAGAATCCAGTGCAATGGCTGTAGCTATAATAAGTACACTTGGCATGTTTGCTCTAGGTGATTAAGAATAACAAATACACCAACAACACTATATTATACTAAGTTTGAAAAACAGATTTTGTACAACTCAGTGTTTCTCTTGTGCATACTGCATACAGACTGTCTCTTATCTTTATACCGAAAAGCTAATTTTACTCTCTCAAATACCCTTTGTTTTTTTACATTGCATGCGCATTTTGAGTAATAAGCCCAAGTATTCACTTTAGTGTCTTCTCTAAGAATAGTTCCAATTGTATTGACTGGAAGATGAATCCGAATATACATCGAAGCACTGGTTTCTGCTCCTGTCTATCACTTTCTTTTGCATCACAATACATGATGGTACATATTGCCATCCAAAGGATCAATTCTGGGAGGCAGTGAGTCCACTATATGGGGCATAATGATTCTCACTCAAAACTTGGATGGTGCAGCAAAATGGCGAATCCCCTCAGTGGTTTGGGCACAGCCATTACAAACTTTGAGCACACTGTATTCGATCTCCAATCTAGAAAATCAAACTGTCATTGTTTTGGTCATTTCTATAAATACCACTTTTGTGTCTGTTTCCACGTATCTCCAGTTTGTTGGGAAAATCCGAGCTCCTGTGAGGTTAAATTGTTTCATTTTTGCTGGGCTTTGCTTCGACTCAAAGGTCACAGAGATGCTATAAAAGCCTGAGCAGTCATTGAACTCTGGCTGTATCTCCAGGGTACGCTTTGGACATAAAGCAAGAGCAGTCAGCAGAGTGAGGAGGAACAATTGCTGAGCCAGAGACAAATGCCCTCATTGATTTCTCGCCATATATATTAAGCGTCTATTCTATCCTATTCTATTCTATTCTATTCTATTCTATTCTAAGTCGATGTTGTGGCGTTGTGAACAGGAAGTAGTGCTTGTAGTTATGAGAAGATTAGATCCTCCACCAGTGATAAATCTCTGCGGGGCCAGGGGTCAAGTTGCTCCCTCCTGTAAATCTTCTCAATGGCATGTTTTCATTACAAACACCAACATATCCCCCATATCCCCCAGACAGTGTGTGTACAGCTCTGTATTTGTGCGCGTCTGTTTGTGTGTGTCTGTGTACTGGCCTTGGCTGCCGGCTGGACTGCGGGCACTTACCAAGGCTAGCGTAGATGAATTCCCAGTTAAATCATACACAGCCACACACACACACAGCCACATACACACACACATTGGTGTCTCTAAGGTGCTTGTGGATGATTTAACAAAGTCCTCATCACTGCCTCATCAGGTATGGACTATATATATGCGTGTGTGTGTATAAGTGTGTGTGTGTATGTGTGTGTTTGTGTGTGTGTGAGGTCGGTCCATTGCTGGATAGATTTACTGCTGGGCTGGCCGGAGCTCAGCTAAATCACCTCAACCACTTATCCAGGAGTTATTGCGCATAAACATCCCCGCTCTGTGCCCCGGTCTTCCCCGTATTTTTGGATGATTCAACAAATCTTTTTCCAGGTTTTTTTTTTATTTATCCTTCCTACACTGGAACCACAATAATGTTTCCATATGCGTCACCCTGAATGTGAATCTAAACTTCAGTTTCTCTGTAGCCATCAGGAACAAGTATTAACAACCAAGCCCACTTACGAAAATCAAGTTTTACTGCACACTATTGCATTTAAGATAAGAGAAGCTGACTAAGTTAATGCCAGTGTATGATATACTGATTGATGATATCACCCAATTTGGTCTTTATTGAGATGCTGGCCTCTGGTGTCCTTTAAAAAGGTCTGTTGTCAGGTTCTACTTGTGTCTGCAGTAGCTCTCTGAGTTCATGGGCACAGGCACTGCTAGGTCACTCGGGAGCTGGATCCTCCCTGTACTCTTCATGTGTTTTTTTGTCTCTTTTAACAGCTGATCATTGTGCTACATGCAGAGGAACATCTTAGTGTTGCATTTGCGAATCACTGCTGAAAGTGGCTTTCTTACAGCTCCTATGGGGAGTTTTTTTATTTTTTGCTTATGAAATACGTTGAATTTCATTTGATGCCTTTTTTATAATATTCAAAACAACTAGTCCATCAGAGACAGGATTGGCAATTTGTTTATCACCCTTTTAGATGTCTGACACCCAAGGTAGAAGGTGTCAACCAAGCAGCTGAAGAAACCACCAGTTTTTACAATTTCCACATAAAATATTCACAATAAGTGATTATACTTTTGATAAATGATACAGCATTGAGCTTTAAGGTATGTTAACATACAGCCACTGACTAGTTAATAATAATGTTTTAAAGTCGTAGATATGGTAAACGTAAAATGTTTGTGTAAGCAAGTTTAGCATTTTTTTAGATGACTAGTTTAGTTGCACTCTTGTTGTATATTTTTAAACCGTGCTAATTAGCCAATACAATAATACAATTGTTGTTTGCTAATGGTCTTGTTCAAAAAAGCATCAACAGGAATTTCAATCTATCTCAGGAGCGTGAAAAAAAAAAAACCCTCATAGAAGCTTTAACATATGGACAATAGTTCTCTGAATCCTCACTAATTAATGTCTTTATGGCTACTTTTCAATTAGGAAGCTGTGAAATAATCTTAGCTTGTCATATTATCAAGGGTTTTTCAATTTACGACCTGGAATACAACAGTAAGGCATGGGAACTGTATTTGAGCATAATGTCAAAATAAGATGTACACAGTAGGGACGTGTTCTGGTTTTTCAACTATGGGGCCAAGCTGACTGGGATCCCCTGTGAGTAATACACCTACTTCTGACAAGTCCACAGGTACTTAATAGAACCCCAAATCCATAAAAAGCCCCTTTTAACGAGCTGCCGTTTCACTTTAAAGCTTGACGTTGCCTTGGCCAACTTCGCTAAAACACAGAGCTCTCAGTAACATGGGTAGTCACACAGTCGTCTCAGGAAAAGTTTGATCGTAAAAAGCATTTTGTTTTTAAATCTGAATTTACAGTGAAGTGAGTATTAAGTTAGCAAAGCGCTTCCATGTCTCTGACCTTGGCTATATGTTTTAATTTAGCCCCCAGTCTCGTCTGCAAAATTAATTTGAGTGCAGGGAAAACCAGCGGGCCTCCGGGGAGACAGTTTAGACTCAGACGCCCCCCCACTTTGGAGCACAGTGATCACCATAGCCTCCAGCAGGCAAGGTCACTTCATTGACACTGTTTGTGTGTGTATGTGTAAGTGTTTGTAAGTGGGGTGGGGATTAACAGTCTATAACTTTGTGGTTTTCCTGTTTAGTCTGAATTTATGACCGTCTGGAAGAGGGCAGCATTTGCAAAGACCAAACACATAACACACATACTTCAAGCATGTGGCCTCTCTTCCTCTGCTTCCCCTTCATCTTCTTCTTCTGTGTGTGGCCATCTGGAGAAGGACATTTTGGTCTGTAATTTCATGAAATTGGATGCAGTGAAAATTACAACCTTACACTTGATGCTCAAATGCAAGTGGAGGTATGGTTGTTTAAAGGAAAATGCATGAAAAATACAAGTTGTGATGACTATAATTAATGTGATTTATGGAGGAAACTGAAGTCAGAATTTGCAACACTTGTCGCTGAGAGTAATGTAGTGTGTATTTGAGTTATTGACTTTTTATCCAAGTATGCCCGGTTTGTCTTTGTTGTACTATTACAACCATCAGAAGCTCAGCACAGGTGCAGACACCGTGTTTGACATTTTAAAATGAAAAGGGAAAATTTGTCATCCTCATGTAGGTCAAGGATATGAATTTTAATTGAAAGACCGGTGAAAGAAGTACAATCAGGCAGTGTCAGGACCCGTCTGATTAGCCTGCAATCTCGCCCCCTCTCTTTCACGAGCTTGCTCTTTTTTTATTTTCTTTGTGTAATAAGTCATTCATGGCTGTCTCTCAAGGCAGGGCAACCAAATGTCTGCTTGTGTTTTTCTTTGGAGCTTCACTGCTGATGGGAACACACACTCACACAGTCAGACACACACTCCTGGGGCAGGAAGTCCTTGTGAGAGCAGGATGTTGACTTAGTTTTCATTTCAGCTTTCCCTGAAAACCCCTGGAGGTCGAGAGCAGAGCGGCAAACAGATGTAAAGTCTGAGATACTGGCAAGGGGATGAAAGTATAGAATAATGCACATTTTTAACACACATCGCACCACTCCAGTAATAATAAAATAATAAAAAAGTAGTGTAGAGGGATTGAGGAATCGAGCAGAAGCTGAAAAAGTTTATCAAGAAGAATGTAGAGGTTCGGTTCATTCTGCAACTTTATCTTCATGGCTATGAATGTGGCCATTAAAACTTAAAAGAAATGTTTTTTCCTGAATAATTGTTTTTAATTAATGTTTTTGGCAGTCCAAGTACACTTCAAAAACAATTTTACTGTCTTATTTAGCGGACAATTTTTGCCAAAGTAACACACTTCTGAAAGAAAACACAACATAAGCAAAGATCCAGACAGGAAGGAACAACATTTATAAGTGCAGCTAAATTCTTTATGTCCAATTAGATGCAGCACCAACATGCCATTAAAACACATGATGAATTTAGGGTTTGCATGGCAGTTGGAGATGCATTCTCATGTATGCGCAAAACTCCTGAAAAGTTGAGTCAGCTCAACTCAGTGAGTTGGAGTCAGCTGACAGCTTGGAGTCAATGAAGGCTTTGCCAGATTTGCAGAATACAACAAAGACATAAAAACCTTACGGACGCTGATGTTGATGTTTGCTTTTGAGCTGGACTATTATGGCAAAAATAATAAACAAAATTCTTTTGACTGATATTGAAATCTTGATTAATAAAGATGATTATTCACTCGAAACTTGGGTATTTATTGAACCACCAACATTTAACTTTAGGTACTTAAAACAACTGCGCTGGCTGATGTGCTTGCACTTTTTTGCCCCTTTATCACCTGGTCATAGACCACTTTATGGCTGAATAATCAGCTGTGTGATCGCCAACGATAACTTGCTAATGCTAATACAGCACATACTTTGTAATGTTTTTATGATTGTGAGAAGCCAGAATCAAAATCCCAATTAAATTTCGATTCATTGTCCAGCACTTTTTTTCAGGGTGGAGAAATCAACAGGCAGTGTTGTCAATATTTGACAAGCAATTTTTGCTTCATGAACATTTGCCAAACTTATGGAGGTTAGAGTTACAGAGGTACAATACAATGAAAATCTAAAAACCTCACAATCTCGCTGGCAGGGTTTGAATCCCTCTTCTTTCTCAGGTAAGCAAACTCTGCTGCTGCTGATGGGAACTTAGGCTGTTTTCAATGATTCAGATCATTTAGCTCTGCAAGAACTGACCCTTTCTGCCCCCAAATGGCTCTCAGACACTGGTTTTTACTGCCTGGTCCTTTACGACCAACACATAATCTCCATCTCAGCGTAGATACGATCTGCAATCACAAAGCTGCATCCCTGCAGTTTAGTTGACTAAAACCAGAGAAAACTGAAACAGAAGTTGAAGGTGTTGATGATCAATTTTAAACAAACGTCCTTGTAAAAAGTCAATAAAAAATTACACCGGTACTGAACTATTTATAGACAAACAAACCTGTGCAACATCAGCCATGTGGCCTGAACCTGGATGGGGGACATAACAGGATGATTAACAACAGCCGATGTTGAAGCAGAGTAGTTTTCAAGGGGGCAAAAGAGGTGATGTCTGTTGCAAAATGCATGAAAAAAATTCTAGCACAGGTCCTGTTGTTTTGTCAGCCATCATGTTATAAACATCACACTGTGGCATTCACAGCTCACTTTTAATGTCATGTCCTAACTCTGGAGACTCACCCTGCATACCTTTTCATTCAGGACGAAAAGTTTTGTTCTGTTTAGAACATGTGAAAAAGTCAAATTTTAGATATGGAGCTTCTAAAAAATTGTAGAAACTTCTCCAAATTTTCAGGCCTGCACATGGGAAACTGGCTTTAGACATTAATTTCCTCCAGCTAAGATCCTCAGGAGCTTCATTGTGAACCTGTGAGTGTGCCAGTTTCAATATATCAAGACACCTTTTTTTTGCACCTGACAAGCAGCGAAAGTGGAAGTACTTTACTTTAATCCATTGTCTGATTGGTTTAAAATATACCATTAAACTCCACTTCTGTCTCTGGACTTCAACGATAAGTCACCAAGTGTGTAGCACAGATAGGGTTAAAGCAGGAGTCGTAGCAGTAGTTTGTACTTTGCCAGAGCTGGAGTGACAGGGGCTGTGAGTCAGTCAATATTCAGCAGATGTATTTTACCTTCTGATAGAAAGTCATTAATTTACCCAACATGTCAGTACAAACAATGTTACTATAGAAATAACACGCAGACATCTGAGACACTGACAGCTCAGTGTGTGTGTATGTGTGCTAATGTTAAACCCTTTTGTCAGATCTGAGCTTTGCTGGACTCGGTCATCAATAAATGCTGTGACGTGCAGCAGTCAGGACAGGTGGACAGAGAGGTGTGTATATGTGCGAGTCCGTGTGTGTGATTTGATTAGGATGAAGACAGATCACAGCCTATATTTAGAGCTTTTGATTTGTGATGTTTTCAAAGTGAAGCCAGTCCTGACTTCATTTATTCCCTTTCACTTTAATGAGTTGAGGAAATTATTTTTAACTCCACTGAAAAGCCGACTTGTGTAATGACATTTAATCTGCACCGTATTAAACTGGCTAAAGAAGATCTATGCATGAGTAAGGCGTCAATGTTCAACAAATGACATTTTAATTGCTTTCATGCAGAGGCTGATGTACATTGATGTTCCTGATAGAGTGCCTATTTAGACCAGCACATAATGTCAATATATACTTCAGTGCAACAATCAATGCTTCCCCCGGATGCAGAGAGAGCTACTGGATTTTTGATCGCGGTATTCATTCCAAAATTTTACCTCTTAATTATCTTGTGAGGCCAACTCCTCTCCTTGAGTGTCAGTGTTATTATCTCGGTCAGGCCACATAAGGACTGCAAAATCAAAAGGACTGCAAACTTCAGTGATATCTCAAGTCATTTTAATTATGTCAAATCTAAAGAGAGTATAATAAAAGGATGTTTTTCCATACTTAAGTTGAATGTGCACTGAATTATATCTCAGTGTACTGCACTGTGTAATTGTCTTGTTATCTGGAAAATTATACTGGTCCTCTAGCTGGATTGGTAGACCAAGATGCAAAAGCATTTTTTTTTCTACATTAAATAAAACAGACTGTATTATATTCAGGCCAGGGGCGGAGCTTTCAGAGGGGCTGGAGGGGGTGGCACTCCTCAGGCCTGGGTCGGTAAGGGCCCGGAGAACCCAGGGTAGGTGGGACCCTCCCTCTGCTCGGGGGAGCTTTCCCTAAGTGTGGACCTAAAAATTTCTCTAATCATTACTTAAGGCAGCACTGGATACATGTGGGCTTATATATGTTTTCCCAGTCAGGATAAGTCATGGTTGGTAAAAACTTTACAAAACTTAGTATGTAGTTGGGTCTAACACATTAAATAAAATCACATGCTGCACGACTGCCTAATGTTCTCTCCCAAAGTTAACTTTACAACTTTACAAGTTGATTGCCAGTATTTTCTACAAGTGTATTCTGGGTAAGATAGTCATCAACTGCCCACCAACATTGTCATCTGTCACTTGTAAACAGAGTGCAAGCTCGATGTACTGAATCACTAGAATCAGTTCACTAAAAAGATTCGTTCAAAAGATTTGTTCACCAAATCATCCAGCGCTTGGCGGGACGAGCCTGCGACTCCGAATTCCTGAACTAATACACAGCTGAACGGTTCAGGTATAAAAAAAGTTTGTTCTCTCTGAGGTACACTTGACGACACTCCCTCTGTCGCTCCTGCGAGCTTGCTACAGTTGGTGAGTCTCACTCTTTTCTCATTACTGCCAGCCCCACATTTTAAATTTGTTAATTGGGAGCTAAATGTGTTGAAACAATTTGGAACAATGGTTGCCAAAGTGTTTCCCTCAGATGAAAATGATCCCGGAGAATGTAGTTCACTAAGTGATTCGTTCACCAAGTGATTCAGGCATCCCTCCCTCCCTGTAGCGGCTCGCCAGCTGCTCACCTGGCAATGCTGCGTGCTATGGCAGCTACACTGCTGACAGCGAAACTGAACTGAGAAACAAACAAATATCTTGAAGTGATTCGGTTGAGTACTTTCACTGAAACGATTTGTCCTTTTGAACAAATCATTCGCCAATTACAAAACATCTACCCAGCCCCTGGTCTGACACTGATTTGTTCTATTAGTGATTCAGGCTCTAGACTTTTAGATAGCACATTTCACTCACATTAGCAGATGGTGCAAGTCTACTCTCTCTGACTCACAACCGCAGTGCTAAGGGGATGAAAGATGGATAGACACAGTGAAGCTAGAATTAAAAACACAAGTCAGCAGGTTTATGATGCTACATTTTAGATATTGGTTGGACACAGGCAGAGTTTATCAGGCTGCTATAATCTAGAAAGCATGCTTTTTCAAATGCCATTAGGAGTTTGATTTCAACTGCTAACAGGGAGCGTTCAAGTTGACACAAGCTCTCATAGTTTCACCTGTCAGATTTCATTTCTAGTTTTTGTGTCACATCCTGGGACATGTATTGAATTCTTGTGTCCTAGTTAAACTGTCACCACACATAAAAAAATCTCATTTCCTCAATCGCCTTGTCTGTGAATCTCAGTGGCAGGAGGTAAATCATATTTCAGGTGTTCGGAGCACATCTGAGCTAACAAAGCAGATTAGTTTTCTCTAAGAGATTCTTGCCAAGCTGAGGACGAGCTCCAGGACTGATTAGTGTTCATGTTGTTTGTTGATGAAGATCTAGTCCTGTTAAATATGCTTTATTGGCCTGTGAATCCAGTTCAGTGTTTCATGCATATTGATTTGTTTGTGTTGAATTTTCATAAAAACCCTTGCATAATCACATTATTGTGTATGTTTCAATGTTTTGCATCGCTTTTTTATCCATACACACACTTAAAAATGCAGATATCTGTGTGTGAGGAATATTTAAAGGTGTGTGTGTGTGTGTGTGTGTTTGTGTGTGTGTGTGTGTGTGTGTGTGTGTGTGTGTGTGTAAAAATAAGAGAGGGTACACAGGATTATCGCAGTCTCATCCCTCATTCGTCTGCTGGCCCTGACCCTTTTAAACAACGCTTTATCTTTCCCTGGGAATCCCTCCATCCATCTACATCAATCTTTCCATCTTTTTTCTCCCTCGTCTTCTTCTCTCTCACCCCCAAACAACCAGGGATGGAGGGAGAGTCGGAGAGAGATGCAGAGAGAGAGATGATCCTGTCTTCTTCAACCTTCTTCTTATTCCATCAAGCATACATCTAGCCTCAAAACCCAACAATAACACATCCATCACACACACACACACACATGAGTACACACACACTCACAGCAGGGTGAACAGTGTGGTGTCACCATCTACCGTGACAGAAAAAGCAAATAAAGTTTTATTCATAATGCAATAAGAAGCCTTTATACAATAAAATGAATTTACTGTCATCCTGAGTCTGGTGGAAATCCAGTCATGACTTGACATTTTCTACTTAAGTGTAGATTTTACTCCCATATTGATTTCTAATTTTTTTCCTTCTTACCTTCTTAGCCAAGCTTCAGTATCAATTTTTCAGTAAACAGTACCCATATGGATCTACATAGATAAAGAGATCACAGATATAGGAATATAATTAAAGAAGCCCTATATACGTTTTCTGTTCACTTTAAGAATGCAACAATCATAATTAAGATTTACAAATGTTTAATAATTTTTCATTAAACAAATAAGATGTTTTATTTTTCATATAACCAATACTGATAGTTTTTTCTAATAGTACATGTTAGACGGTACGATAAGATTTGTTTTGATAAAAAAACCTATGGCATGATATAAACGATACAACAAACAATACAATGCATACATATATAAAATGATGTGATACGATATGATACAATACGATAGATTCAATAGACATTATTCATTTCAATATGATACATACGACTCAATATAAATAATACGATATGATATGCAATAGATATCCGATTCAATACGATATGATACAACGGCATGTAATTCGATATGATATCAACTGATACCCTACCATCTACGGTGCATTAAGTACATAAAATTTTGACTGGAGTAAACATGTGGTCAAATCTTTTTTTTTTTATTTATACAATGCGTGAATGCAGCCAAAACAACACGTGTGCATTCTGCCATCTTTTGTTCATTTTGAAAACATTATTTACCTTTTTTAACTCACATGCATCAGAAATGTCTGTGTTTTTAAGCTGTAATGAAATGTGAGGTGTAAACATTTGAAAAAGAGTCATTCACCACTGCAAACAATGGCTTAAAATAAAGCCATGGTTACCAAAGTTGAGATTTGTCATCCAACCATTAGGAACCATAGACTGTATACATACTGTGGACAACTTGGCTCTGCCTTCTGTTATTCTATGAATTTGAAGCCGAATTAGTATTTCCAGGATTTTCTCCTCTTCCTGGAACCACCACTTGCGTAGCAGCATTGTGCACATTCAGCAGTAGAGTCGCTGAGATGGTGCTCTGCTCAAACAGCATATCCCCCAGTGTAAGATGAGCAACGCAATCTTTGCGCACTCATACACTGTATAAAGTGTCAATCGTAGAAAACATGAACCCCCTAATCACTTTTAAAAAATGGAGCTGTACAGAAAAAAGAGGACTTGAGCACAAACCAGTCTTACAGTAGCAGTTTTCTTTAGTGATGTTCTGAGTAACTAATTTTAAAGTTTGTGCACAGCTCCATAGGGATTGCTGGAGGAGGCGGGATTTATGACCTATACTGCAGCCTGTCACTAGGGTGTGCTGTTCTTGCATCGGCTTCACCCAGCGAGGAGGCAGATGGCGTCTATTCTATATACAGTCTATGCTAGGAACTCAGTCTTGTATTTTTAAAAAAATCAATGCAAACTTGGCAACAATGATATAAAATAAATACATTAAACCTCAATAAGTTAAAAAGTACATAAATGTACTTAAAATTTTTCCAGTGGGGATTTTTCAACAAATGTTGAAACAACTTACTTAGCAATGACATTTCCCAACTGTCCATGTGTACTCATACATTCTGACAGTATTATAATGTGGAACTGTATGGCTGTAAACCCTCTGAGACGTGTGGTTAACAGAGCGAAGACACAGGATAGAGAGACAGACTGACAGACAGACAGGTTACCATGGTTATCAGAGCAGAGAGAGAAGAATGGAAGGTGATGAACCTGAGTAGGTGTGGGTTTGTGTGCGTGTGTGTGTGTGTGGAGCTGAAGACAGACAGTCATTGTGTCCTTGTCATTCAGTGAATCTGAAATGTGACCCCTGTCTCTCTGTCTAGCCCTCTCTTTCTCTCTTTTTCTGTCTCACCTTACTGTTCTACATTCAAGCCAGAAGAGAGAAAACCGTGTTATCTTTAACCAAAGTCATGGACATCAAGAGATTCTCTTTATAACTTTTGACGCTATTCTCACTCCCATTCAATCTTTTAGTGTTGCTCACTGACAGAAGGACTTAAAAAGTTTCTCCAAAGTTATTTTGAATGTGCTGTCACACTTTAGATTTTTACCCGTGCTTTCTACTTAATTGTAAATGGTCAAAACCACATTGATGACCCATTGTTAACAGCTTAAGTTACACCAAGGACAACCTTATCTCATACACATTACCACAGTATGTCAGTAACCCCTGAAACATCCTCTGGCTGCTTTTCTAGCAATGTAAAGTAGGTAGTTACTTGTGGGTGTTACTTTACCACAGCATTTTGTTTGGAAATAATTGGTCAGTTAAAGCGTTGGAGAAAAAAATCTCCCTTGGCCCATTAGATCAATTGCATTAGCTGCCTTTATAATGTAACCTACAGCTCGTGTTGCCAAGCCTTTTTTTTGACATCCCTCATACCTCAGTCTAAATTATGTCACAGCATTTAAGTTAGATACATATTTTCTTCTCTCTGTTCAACCAGTGGAATTTGCAAAATTATTAAAGCATCCTCCTGCCACCCCCCAAAAGACCCCAAAAATGCAAATTGGAAAATAAAATTCAAAAAATTTGGCTCATAAGTCACTTTTAATACCTTTCTTAATGTTTATCATATTATAAATTTGCTGCATCCTACACACTGGTGCAATCAATATACTATTACAAAATACAGAGACGTGTTTAATTGTATTACCATATTTTACCCAGAAGATAGAGCTTGAAGAAGCAAGCTGTCATTTGGGTGCAAAGAAAATGCTGGGTGGGGTGCATAGCGAGGCAAACCAGTCTAGTGGCTTCACATTTCAAGAGCTTGTGGGATAGTAATCATGCATTGAAAGAAAAAATGTAATGTACTTTCAGGTAAGTAAACTTTGTGAAGTGTTGGTTTGATTGAGTAGACTCCTCAGTTTATGCCAACGAAAGACCACCAAAGGGTTAGGGTTTATTCCCACCTCCAAACTCTCAGTGCCCGTATAGGATCAGTTTCCATCAGTGTTGCCAACTCCTCAGTAAGGAAAGTCGTTAGAGGCTGCTTTCATGTTAGAGTCTCCAAACTCCTGAAAAAGTCGCTAGATTTGTCACTTGGCGCTTTTATTTTTAATAAGTCACTTGCCAGTCACTTTTTTTTTGTTTGTGAAGCATTAAGCTTTTCCTTGTAGAATTACACAATTTGTAACATGTCCTGGGAAAGGACCTTTAATAGGTGTACAATCTGATATGTCAATTTGAGAAACTTTCACGTCAGAGTTTGAGCCCCGCCAAAATGTCTCTGCTGGCTTTGAAGCAGTTACAAAAATAACTTCAGAAAAATGAAGCTCGACTTTCACTCCCTGGCTGTTTGATGAATCAGATATGCAGAACTAAGAGGAAGCTTAATGTATTAGCTGTCTCTAAATCAAGGTAAATAACTAACTATTAAGAAGCTCACAGTTCTCCACACACATTTGTATCTGGTGGGGGACCCCTTCATGTTGTGGATCAAAACCAAAGAATGAGCAGGATGTTGGCTCGGTTTCCTGGCAGAAGGGCTCAGAAGCAGCGTGGTGTAGGAGCATAAAAAATATGTTCATCAAAGTCAATGTTTTAATCTTGTGTTAAGTTCTTTGCTTCCATCTTTTTTTTTTCACTGAAGTCTGGGTACAGGATTTCCTGCGTTGGCATTACAACAAGATGATGCTCACTGCTGCCTCAATATATCCGGCAGGCATTCCTGTAAATACACTTTTTATGATATAACTTTTTATAAAACTTTATCTTTTGGCTTCTGTCACTCAAACATATTAGTGAAAAGGGTTCAATCTGCTCTCCACTGAATAAAGGCTTTGAGATAGGACCCAGATATCAGACATCAAATCTGGAGGCATCTGAAAACTGTGCCACAGTGAAAAAATAGACAAGAAAAGATGTTGATACAACAGGAAGAAAAGCTTTATTAGCATTACAATGTTTAAGCTGAGGGACAGAAAGATGAAGTTCACCTCTTTATTTTTAGAGTTGAGAATCACTGTGGCGTATCTGTAAGTTGCCACGTCTGTAGTGTTTGTTTGGTAATGTGGGAGGTGACATTATTGTCTATTTCCTCCTTTTTTTCAGGTCCCATCTTGATGTTCCTCACCTTCCCTATGACTAAATTTATTTAAAACCACACAGGTGTGACAATGTACTTTCTGACTCACGCACAAACCTGGATGGATGTCTATGTATTTGGCTTAGTTTGAGAGTAAGCTCCTTACTGTTGAAGTGAATGTAGTTAGAATCAAACTGCTACAAATTTGGTGATCACACAGTGATCTGTGTAGTGGAAATCCAGGTCCCTCAGCGGTGCAGATTCTCAGAGAGGTCTTAAAGAGATATCTAAGACCAGTGTGTTTGACTCTGTTACTCTGGGCGTATGATCTGTTGTGAGTATTTGTGGGAGAATGTGTACACATGTGTGAGAGGGACTTCAGGGTGTCTCAGACGTTCTTCACAGTTCATCAGTGTTGACAACAAGCCAAACAGCTGGACTCATCTGGACACACACACGTGCTTCTGCTCTGTGTTTTTCTTACACTTTTCCCTCTCCCTCCATCTGCTTCTCTCTTGTGTGTGTGTGAAGTTCTTGCACATGCATGTGTGTGTTTATGTTTGTATGCCATCTCACATATTTAGGTCTTAAAGCTGTTGACCTTAAACCAGGTCTCCAGATATGTGACGTCACACGGTTCTTGCGTGTGTTTTCCAGGCAGGAAATGTGAACCATGTGAGCGGTATGTTAAACATTCCTGTTCTCAGAGTCCATTGAGCTCACTGCTAACACTGAGACTAATGTGCCATTACCATGGGAACTGCACAGAGGAGCTGGAAAACGTAGACATACAGAATATTTGGTGATGACATGCAGATGTAGATACTGTTCAGTTTGTTTAGAGCACTTTTGATCTGTGTCAGACAAACTACTTGACTATCTGGCTGGCTGGCTGGAAGCATGTTCTTGCATTACACACACTTTTCTTCATTAGACTTTTACCATCATTTTGGGGCTTTTAAAACTATAATGTTAAAAAGTCACAAAATGCGTGTCTCTGTAGTTTATATTGATTGGTCATTTAGCCGGCGGGCATCTGACATCAACATGTTGAATAACGCAGGTCATGAATATTATAAACATGAATAAAATCGTCATTTCCCCCATCATATTATTGTTAATTATTGACCTACTGACAGTGATAACTTAAGGAGCTGTACATGAGGCTGGTCTGAGTTCGTTTTATAAATATTATCATTAGACGACAACTTTATCGTCATCGACAGGAAAGGAGAAGCTGTCAATAGTGAGGTATCTTCAGTATCTTAAATTTCCCCTTTCGTGGACAATCTTCATTACACATAATAACGTACACTTGTACTCCTTGCGTTATTTCCTGCCTTTCGTACGAAGGTCTGAACCTTTCAAAATAATGCTTTCACACTTTATTTTGGTCCAGACCAAGACCACCTCTTTTGGTTGGACCAAGATCCGGCTGTTTGGTCCGGGCAAAGGTCCTGGGGACGTTTCACACCTATCATTTTGGTTCGGACCAAACAGTAAGGTTTGAACATCCTAACCAAAGGACGTAGGTGTGAAAGCCCCCTAAGTCTTGTTCGTTTCCCGCCTACATCACAGCCATGGACTGTATATAGAATGGAGGCCGTCTGCCTCCTCGCTGGGTGAAGCCACTGTGAGAACAGCACCCTCTGGTGACAGGCTGTAGTATAGGTCATTAATCCCGCCCCCTCCAGCAATCCCAATGGAGCTGTGGACAAACTTTAGATTAATTACACAGAATATAAATTTTTTCTGCCCCATGGTTATGATGTTGACATGTAGTTACTGTAAGACTGGTTTGTGCTCAAGTCCTCTTTTTTATGTGCAGCTCCATTTTTAAAAGTTATTAGGGGTTCATGTTTTCTATGATTGACACTTGATATAGCTTATGGGCCCTTAAAGATTGAGTAGCTCACCCGGGGATATGCTGTTTCAGCCAAGCATCATCACAGAGACTCATGGCGACTCTCCCACTGAATGTGTACAACGCTACTGCACAAGTGGTGGTTCCAGGAAGTAAAGAAAATCCCGGAAATACTGAGAGCAATTCGGCTTCAAATTCGTGTAACAACTAAGGCGGAACCAAGTTGTCCATAGTATATACGGTCTATGGTCACAGCTTAATAAGCTTAAGCTTAATAACTTTCCTTCTGCCACGTTTTGTTTAACCCCATAGTTTTCTTGAGGTTTTCTTGAAGTTTACAGTTTTGAGAGTTGGTATTGTTAGCTTTTAATGTTGGCTCACCTTTGAGTGTTTTTATAGTGTAGATTCTTCTCAGATTTACTTCTTGCTACTGCAGGTGAACGTATCCGTGATCAGGAAATGGGGAAAAAGTGCTCAAGTAACAGAATGCAAATGAAGAGTCTTTAGATGTAGAAGAAATACACTGCCTGGAGTCTGCACAGTTGAACACTGGCCAAAATGGTTTCTGTCTTTAATTCTTCTATCCAAAGATAAAGTTGGTATTACTCAATCTGTCCACAGGGGTTAAATGATGTTAATTGCAGTAGACAGCTCTAAAAATAAACCCAGATTAACTAACTTGGACATAAAACACCTTCCCTCCCCCTCATGTTCTTTGATAATTACTCATAACCCCGGTGAAACAGACATATAAGTGTTAGCAGGCCTATTTGGAACAACATAACACAGAGGAGGCAATGTTTTATTGATTTAAAAGAGAGAGAAAAAAGATGAGCTGGACGTTCCTAATAACTGAATCGCTTTTTGGCAGTCAACCATCATTTTTGATTTGCTTTGAGGGAGAAAGCCTCTAAGATCATTTGAATAGCTTTGAGGGAACTTTTCCGCGAATCCGGTGCCTCATGGATCTAGGACAACCAGGGTGCATTCAAGAACTTAAAGTTGAATATTAACAAGATGAATTGTGTTTTATTGCCTGTATTTTATGCTTCTTTACAGTGGTCTACTCAGAGGGTGCAAGGGGGAGTGTCTTTCTGCCTATACAAAATGCTGCAGAAGTGCCCTCTTGGTTGATTCACAGTTGATCAAACATCATAATATGCCCTTTTAAGTTCCCCTTTAAATGGAGAAAATGTTTAAAAGAAAAAAAAGCCTCTCAGGTGCTCTTTGTGGATAGATGGTCATGAAATGCCCCTTTTGGAAGACCTTTCACAGGATAAAATGTGATTGACAGCCTTATCAGTAACTCACTTTAAAAATTAAGCATAAAATATGCTTGATTTTCATGCAAAGTTAGTAATACGTCTTTTTTTTCCATTTAAGTATTTAACTAATTAATTCTGTCATTTCTGGTTATATTAAAGCTCCTGTAAGCAACTTTCAACTGCTGTTGACAAAACTGTTTTTGTTTGTCTATTCCTCTACATACTTAAGAAGTGACTTTTTGCTGACTTTTGACGTTCAAATCTATCTATCATTCATTGTGAAATGTGAAATGTAGAGCTGACAAGTCAGAGCTGTTCCCCCAGCTTCTGAGCTGACACTTACAACCTCATTCCAGTTTGAGGCAATGATATTTAAGATATTAAAAAAATGGTCAATCTTGTTACTGATGGTCTTGTTACCATGGATACCATAAAAAGTCATCACTATACATTGTTGGCTGTTTTATAGCGTATTGTCCAAAAATCTCTCATGGGAGCTTTAACCTACCCCGGTTCAAAGTGATTATGTGAAAGAAGCAAGAAACGGAACCAGATCTTATGAGGATGTAAGTCTCATGCAGTCTTATCTATGCATAAAAAAATGTTGTTTTTAACCCTGAAATGCTGCAAATAGTCACTTTATTGCAGGGAATGAAGCACTAAATGCTGAAGGGGGACATTTTCCCAGTTTTTTTTCGATGAGTAAAGCCAGTGTCTCAAGGTCTGACTGACAACACCCAATACTGCTGTTATCAATGTTTTGTTTAATGCAGTGCCTTTCTTTCTGTCTATACAGGACTGTTCCCTGCTGTACTGAACCTGGCATCCATGGCAGACATAGAAGCTAATGCTACCTGTGGCTCACTGGGTCCAGAGATGTTTTGTAAGTTGGTGGAACACGTTCCCGGCCAGCCTGTTAGAAACCCTCAGTGTCGGGTGTGCAACCAAAGGAGCACGAAACCATTTGGTAAGAAAGATACACACACATACATATACATCACTTCTGGAGACACTGATTACCTTAATTAATCATGCTGGATTAGTTAATTAGAGCCCGATTGGCCAGATGTTAACCAATCACTTTGTCTGAGATGATAATTACCAAATGAATTGAGGAATTAATCTCAACATGACAAGACGACAATACTAAATTAGCCACGGATCATAATTCAAAAAGCCAACAAGATAGTCAGTGAGGATTCAAGCAATCAATGATGCAGCTAATAGCTCAGATAGTTAGTCTATCACTTCTTCAATAAATCTACTTGTCAATAGATGTGTGAACAAGAACTGGTTGGTTAACTAACCACTTACTGAGAGGTGATTTGGATTTCTGGCTTTGAGTAGCTAAAATATCAGATTTTTCCTGAAGATTGGAGAGGAACCTTGTTTCCTTTAAAGAACAGTTACTCTAGACTAAACAGATGTACAACATTTGAGTAGAATGCAACAAGTGATGTGTAATTGCTGTGTCTCTCTGTCTTTGTCACAGAGCGTCATCCTATTGAATATGCCATTGATGGGACCAACCGCTGGTGGCAGAGTCCCTCCATTAAGAATGGGATGGAGTACCATTACGTGACTATTACGCTCGACTTAAAACAGGTAAACACATGAACTAACATACCGCACCCATGCAGCAACTTATGCTGTTGAAATGTAAAACAAATATGGAAGAGTGAAAATAGTGTCGAAAAAAGTCAAAGAGGCATGTTTAAATGTGCAGACCAACTAAACTCATTTTCATCATACCTTATTCCAGTCTGGGACACCAAAAGAGTAGCTTTGCAGGATTTACAGCAAAAAAAAAAAAAAACTTTTATCACAGACTGGTGCCCTGTCCAGGTACAATTAGCGACAGATTGTGGGTGTTACTTTTCACACAGCTTTGCAGTTATGAAACAGCTGGAAAGTTGGGCCTACACAGAAAACATCTAAGGATGGCTGTTAGCGCTTACTTAACTCTTCATTCAGCCAAGTTAGCAAAGGGGTTGTCACGTTATTGACTGCTACTGAGTTCTCACAGACTGTGGTGCAAAGCTTTAAAAAGTCCTGCTTTTTTCACACCGTTTTCATGTGCCTTAACCTTTGGGAAGAGACAACACCTATGGATTTTTAAAAGAACATTTGTGTGCAACTTTGAAATAGACCCTCCAGCTTTCTGTGGGCGTGTCTTTGTTCTTTTACATTGTCCTGATTGAATGACACAACATGATGTCAGGTTGTGTCTGTCTCTGAAAGAACTTAACAGAGAAGTCCATAACCACATCTGGGGATTACAAGACCATCAGTGTATCTCATTTTTATGAAACTTTGCCACTGTTTAGTATAAACATCCACCCTTATAAAATGAGGTGTATTATGGATCAGCATAGTAGGTCCTCTTTAAGCATGTTTAAAGCTGGCTTATCAACAAAGGCGTCACAGAGGATCCATGAATCTTTAGGCATTTTTACTGATTTGCCGAAAAAAAAGGAGATGTTTGTAGTTTAATGCACAAAGATAAAGACCAACAAATGAAGGTTTAAATAGATATTTATAATTTTGTAGAAAGTATCTCATAAGGTATCATAGGGACCACATTATCTTTGAACTAATGTTTGTTTTGAGAGCAGTTATATATCTTCCCTTTTTATGTTTTGAGATCCAAACAGCCGCTCCCTGAAGGACGCTGTGTGAAGTTTTCCCACTCAAAGAGTGGCAGCTGCTTAGCTGGGATTTATGTTAGTCACAAAGGATATTAACGGAGGCTTGTCAAAATTGGAATCTACTGTGACTGCCATGAATGGATCCTGACCACTGGTTCTGGTCCCTCCAAAAAGACAAACAGAGAAAGTTTTCCCAGCTGCATGTAAAGCACGTTTTGTTTTATTTTATTTTTTAGCAGTTTTGGTGTTAAGATCAAATACTGTGTGGTTTAAAGAGTTTTCAAAGTACAATCAGGATACTAAGAACCATTGTTTGGTATGCATACTTATAAATGAGTAAGCCAGATTGAGGTGGAATTTTAAAGACGGAGGGAGAGTTTAGACTGAAATCATATGTAGCTTTTTGGTTTGACCTCTTAACACAGCGTCCAGACTGAGGTGGCCTGACCCAGACACTGACTTAGCTTTCTTTATATATATATGTTCTCACTGAATGTGCCTCTCTGTTTGTAGACACCTACACACAATACATCAAACAGCTCATTACAACCTCAGCCTTTACTTTGTTTTCAATAAAAATTACAGCATCTTTAGCTAATCATTTCAAGGTGCCATTTAAAGGAATTAAAACCTCTTCAATTTTTCTAGCAGTGTTTGAATTAGTGAAAACTGCTTTTCTATCAATCACTCCATACGTATGCTTGTCATTCTTTAAATAATTGGATTTCAATTTCTGACTGAAAAGCTTGGCAGGCCTCTGTGATTGAGCGGCTGTGTGCTGGCATGGGATGATTTAGGACACCCAGTTTGGTTTGAAAGTGTGATTAAACAGATTAGGTTGCCAGATTATAATTATTCAGATGTCATGAGAATAAAACTAATGAGGCTGAGAGACTTGAGGTCGTGAAAAGCCTCTTGGATCATTAATTGAAGCCTATCACAGGCTGCTCTAAAGGTTAAAAACAAATTAATTTAAGATTAAATGTGAAATAGCTAAAAATGTAGAGAAAAACAAAGCATCAGTCTGACTTCTGATGACTTCGAATTACTCTTACTCATTGAAACAAATGCATAATTCTCAACCGGGGTGCTTTTACATTTAACATACAGTGTGAGCATCTTTTACTTTGTCGAAAACTGCTGTGTGATTGAATCTGGGTCAAGATCTTTGTGGATGCCCCTTTATACTTCCCCTTTATATAAGTATTTGTCAAAAAAAATAAGAAGAAATTAAACTGGAATGGCACTGAAGGAAAAAAAAGCCATGAAGAGGAATGAAAAATAGCAAAAAGGAATAAATAAAAGCGACCACAGCGTGGAGAGGTAAAGATGCTAGTGCATGAAAAACATCATGGCAAACAAAACAAAGACATGACCGGTTGAAAAAGAACCCAAGTGTAAAGCGCTTTGGATAAAAGTGCTGTATAAATGCAGTCCATTTACCGCTCCACTATTGTTGTCTAACAGCATTTTCAGGCTTTTCTGCTCACAAAATGATTGTGTTATTTTATGCCGCCTGAAAGCAATAATGCAAAGATGAAGCAGAGGTTTTAACAGTATAACCATAGCTCACTCTCTCGCTGTATTGTTGAGAAAAATCTCTCCTAGTTCAAAATACTCAGTCTAACGCAACAGCACAACACAGACAAAACTAAATCTGCTGCTGAAGCTGTTAGCCTGTACAGCATGCAGTAAAGGCACAATCAATAGAGACATAACATGGTATTAAACTCTTAGATCCTACAACAATGAAGATAACAAACCAGCAAGCAACTAAAGGAACAATGTGTATGTATTGACTTACTGCTTTTTCCACCTGTGGAAATGATAAAAGCAGCAATACTGAAACAACTGGAGGGCAGAGGAAGAAACAAGACTTAAAAGCAGGAATCAGAAACACAAACATGAAAACTAACTTAGATCTGATAAGCTGGTGTAAAGACTTTGACATTCTGCCTTTACACTTTTACATGTCAAATCCCATCGATCGCTTATCTGATTCAAAATAGTGCAAAAATAACAGATCAAATGATGACAAAAAATATTTTTTGTGGTTAATTTGCCAATGACAGGCTCATTTAAAGAGCCTGAGGCAGGTTTACCATTATGTTGCACTTTGTAAACATCTGGGAACTGAGAAGACAAGTTTCTGGAGTTTTTAAAGTTGCTTGTCACAAGATTTAAGCTGCTCAACAACTTTGGGTCCCTTTTGTTGGATTTTTGGTTTGATGACGCACAAAATGTTTTCCATGGATGACAAGTGGGGAACTGCAGGCAGGCCGAATCAGCAGTCAGACTCTTCTATTGCAGAGCCAAGCTATTGTATTTCGTGCAAAATGGATTTTGGTTTTGCACCCCTACACCACCTTGGATGCTGGCTTTTGAGGTGGTCTCTCCTCTTTTCAAGTTGTAGCTGTTGGCGCTTCTGAATCATGCTTATGTATGACTACATTTATTTGACAAAAGTGACCAAAATGAGTACAGATGCTTTTTGGTAAGGGCTTTGGTGCTGTTTTGTACGATGTTGTATCACTGTAATGCATGTTGTCATGCAGAGTATAAGTATTGATTATTCTGTTAACCTTAAATTAGATGTAAGTGAAATCTAACAATGGGTCAGATGATCACACAGGAGAGACACTAACAGAAGTCAAAAAGTGATGTAGGAGTTATAATTGATTTTGTAATAAAGGAAAAAGTGGGACCTAATTACAGAGAATATAAAATCCCACACTCCTACAATTTAACGAAAGGAGAACCAAGAAAGTCAGATCAGCACATTTCTTTAAGTTTGAATAATAAATAAATCAAAATAAAACAAACAAGCTGAATTTTTTCTTTGAGATTTGAATACTGAAGTAGTAATAAAAAACTGGAATATTTGAGGTCAGCCTCCTCTATTTATATGAAGATGAATTTAATAAAGAGGCAAAGAGAGAGAACAGAAAATAAGCAAGAGGAAAACCTGACCTGAGCTCATTGATTTATTCATTCATTTATTTATTTCTCTTTCTGCTGACTATCAAATACATAGGACATGATTATATCTCTGGACAAGAAGGAGAGCAACAACCATCTTCACATATTAATGGCCCGTCAACCACAACTACACACACACACACACACACACACACACACACACACACACACACACACACACACACACACACACACACTTCCTCAATCATTCACTCCTGACCTTGATATTTAGGGAGGAGGAGACTGACACAAGTATGAAAAAAATCCACTTCTTCTTTGAAAGCTTTTTAATAGCAGCATACTCGTCTCAATGACCACCTGCTGCGTCCACTCAGCTTTAGCAGTCATCCTCATAAAATGGCCATGTTTGATGTGTCTGTTACATGGTGATATGTGTTTACAGGGAGAAAAAGCTGCCAATCAAACTCTAAAGTGGTGATCATGTGTTGGTGCTCTCTTGTTCTTTATCTTTGCTGTTTCCTATGTAAGAAAACAAATAAACTTTGGTAATATCAGTCAGAAGTACAAACAGCAGGCCCTGAAATGATCTATGTGTCTCTATGGATATCGAACAAACATAAGTTCTAGTTCAGCACCTGGACTCACCTACTACAGAGCCATGCTCTTGTAGTTTGGTTTTGCATTCCTACACCACCTTTGATGTTGACTTTAGAACATGGAAGCTGGCACCTCTAAATCATGTATAAGGTTTCCCTTTTTGCATGGTGTCTTTTTTAACTGTATTTGTGTATTTGTAGTGACAACCTGAGTTCATAGTCACTGGTCTTTGACCCCATGCAGCAGTGATATCCACTACAGAGTCTGACTGAAGACAGAAAATAAACAAGCTTTTTGCTTCGTAACCGCTTGTTTGTGATAGGTGTCTGTAGATCTGCAGGTACATAAATGATATTTGTTGTGTCTAGAGATGTGGAGAAACGTCACTATCTGTGAATATTCAACCAAAATGTAAATGTACTTAAACAGAAAATAGAAAGTGAGCGTGGCTTGTACCAGAAAACAATTTATCTTTCAGTTTTCTTGCACTTATTATCATAAAGGCATAATCAAATTACAAACCGAGACAGTCATGTTAGTTCTAGCGAATACATTAGTTGTGCCTTCTGACAATGAATGATTACAAAACCTATTTCTACCAATTATTATTATTCTCTTTCTCACTCGCTCATAGTTTTTTTAAACTAAAGTTTTATGAACTGTATAAACTCAACCTTAATTTCCCCTCATAAACAATAAAAAAGTGCGAGACACTGACTTTTTTTGTCAGTTTGATAACATGTTATTTGTTTTTTTTTCCATTTGAAATTAAGTTTTATCACTAATATTAATTAAAACCGGAAAAATTGATGTACCTGCTTATGGTAGCTCCTCCCATCCTTTTCTTTTCTCCTCTCAAAGCAAGACCAAGTATCCCCAAGTTATGAAGCTAACGTTACAAAATTTTCTACAGCTTCAAAGCTTAAGACTAATATATAATTTGCAGTAATTTCAATTAAACCTGCCTACGAGACTGGAGGTTTCACAGCTGAACTATTACAACCACTTCCCCTGATAAGAAATGGTATAGCTGGCTAGAACCTTTTGTCTGTGATTAGAGAGACGAGGTTCACAAGAAGTAGAAAATAACTTCAATAATGGGACTTTAATGAAACAACTGAGAGAAATGAACAAATCCTACCAAATCAACAGTTTTTAGCTTTATTTCTACGTATATTGCGTCAGATCGGCTGAAGTAAAGCTCCAATTTTGCCGTCAGCTCTCATACTGCTGCATGGCTGCAGTCCCTTAATGAAAGGTGTTCAGTTTAATCCTAACAACATAGTCAGAGACTGTCAGCCTCCACACTAACAGGAGATGTGACTTCATTGTTTGTTGATACACAGATCCAGCAGTGATAGCCTGGACTTCATCTCATTATCATGAGAGAAATTCAATTTTAAATGACAGGTAACACATTATGGCAGAATTCTTGGGACACTGTCCATCAAAATGACGGACAGAAAGCCCAATATAATGTGATGTCAGACATACGATGACATTTCCACCCAACCTCAGCTGAGAAGGAGCCTGACAACAATCCTTCTTTCATTTATTCATTCTCTGTTTCATTTCTGCCAGCTTTATATTAGTCTGAGTTACAGGAGATTAACCCCAGAACTGATTTGCTTTGACTGACTTGCTGTCACTTATGTCAGTGTGTGTGTGTGTGTGTCTGTGTGTGTGAACATTTGGGTTTTCTGGCTGTTTCGTGTGAATATATGTGCGATCAGTCCATTGGAAAGCTATTTACCCTCCGGAGCACTGAATTTCCCCTGCGACCTCAGTCATCTCACTCAGAAAATGACAGTGGACTCCTGTGTGTGTGTGTCTGTGTGTGTGTGTGTGTGTGTGTGTGTGTGTGTGTGTGTGTGTGTGTGTGTGTGTGTGTGTGTGTGTGTGTGTGCGTGTGTGTGTGTGTGTGTGTGTGTGTGTGTGTGTGTCTGGTGCAGGGTTAGGTGTTTGTGTGTGGTTTTTCGCCTGTGACATCAGCACCCTCATTTCCTCTCTTGTTATTGTGGAGGCTCTGTGGATGGAAAGACTAAATAATGAGAAAGAGTGGTTGCTGAGGGTCCCTGAGTGTGTGTTTCCATGTGTATTTGCAACAGTTGATGTCATTTTATCATTTTTATATGGTTTCCTGAACTTGTCATTTTTTTTAATGCAGATGACTATCAAATAAAGCCTCTTTCAGTGATCTGTTGAAGAGTGCTAAAACCGTGTCTAACTTTATTAGCACTTAGCTTCAAAAATCTGCTTATTTCGAGGGGTTTAATTTGGAGGTATAACCTGTGTTTTCATCAAAAATAATCACTCTTTTGTCTTTAATCGTCAAACTTTTCAATATCCACTCAGTCCATTTTAAAGTTTTCTCCCGCAGTCTCACGTTGCCTCTGGCTTTCTCGTCAGCTTGCATACAGATTAAGAAATTACTTCTAAATGTATTAAGACTATTCAACCATACAGGTTCAACCTGCCCTGCCATGGCAACAGTCTTTTGTCAGCGTCCAGTTAGATTGCAGTCATTATGGAAATGTATCAGCCAGGGCGAGTGATGGACAGTTCGTCTGACGTGGTCAAGACATGAACAAACGGGGGCGGGAGGAGAAACCTGGAGGAGTGATCAGGTTCTGAAAGAGGCTGTCAGCCTAAGTGCTTTCACACTACAGCTCTTAAAGACCTCCACGCACGCACACACACACACACACACACACACACACACACACACACACAATCTGGTAGGAGGATAATTCTGTATGGAGGATTGAGGCCAAATTGATAGTGAACAAAAAGAGTTCATGAGAAGTAAGTCATAGTATTACTAGAAAGACATTCTAGTTTTACATGGCTAAAGCTGTAACTGAAAAAAAAGCAAACCTATTACATCACAGTAACGTAACAGTTGTAAATTCATGAGAATAAATCCAAAATTTTACATTATAAGAGTTGTGAATATACATAAAAGTTGTTGTTGATAAATGAAAATGAGTGTGTTAATTTACTAGACAAGACTCATTGAGAATATGAGAATAAAAATACAAATTTGCCAGATCAAAAAACCTTTTTTTCTGGAAATTAAGTCAGTGGTGAATAAAACTTGCACATCAATGGGCAAAAAAAAAAAAAATTACTTGAAAAAACATAACTAATTCAATTTAAAGATGAAAGTCACATACGGTACAGGCCAAAAGTTTGGACACACCTTCTCATTCAATGTCTTTTCTTTATTTTTTTATATGACTATTTACATTGTAGATTATTATTGAAGGCATCAAAACTATGAATGAACACATGTAGAATTTAGTGCTTATAATAAAAAATTGAAACAACTGAAAACATGTTTTATTTTCTAGTTTCTTTTAAGTAGCCACCCTTTGCTCTTGATGACAGAAGTACTTAGTGACTGACTCTGTCAGTCACGAAGTAACCCTGAAAAGGCACACCTGTGAAGTAAAAACCATTTCAGGTGACTACCTCATGAAGCTCATTGAGAGAACAGCAAAAGTTTGCTGCGCTATCAAAAAACCAAAGGGTGGCTACTTTGAGGAATCTAAAATATAAAATATGTTTTCAGTTATTTCACACTTTTTTCTTTAGCACATGATTCCACATGTGTTCATTCGAAGTTCTGACGCCTTCACTGAGAATCTACAATTTAAACAGTAATGAAAATGAAGCAAATGCACTGAATGAGGTGTGTCCAAACTTTTAGCCTGTACTGTATGTGTGCACAAATTTTGATGAAAAGGGAACACATAAATTCACAAAATTACCAAAAAAGGTCAATTCCAAACATAAAAACTTTTTTTATAACAAAAAATAAATAAATTGTGAAAAATTATGGTAAACTGTGAGAATAAGTGAAGAAACAAGCTCAAACACACCTAATGTACTTAAAGAAAGAACATCTACATTTACAAGATTAGTTATTAGTTTACAAAAAAATGTAAATGTCAAGCACTAAAAATTTTAAAAAGTTACATTAAAAAAATGAACTAATGAGGAACAAGTTCAACATTCATTAGAATAAACTAACAAGATAAAACCCCCAAAATGTGTTATTTTGCAAAAGTTTTTGTATAAATTTACAAGAATATACTTGTTAATGAACCATATATTTTTTTATGAGAATTAAATCTCAATTGGATTAAAAAGAAGCAAATTTATGAGGAATAAAAGTGAATCCGAGAGCTAAACCTATTTATTTACAAGATAATAGCCATAAACATACAAACTAAAAGTTGTCTTTTCATGAGAATTAATGCATAAAATGTGCAAAAGTGTAATCACATGAGTTTACAGAGAACCACTGGCCTTGGAGTCAAAGCAGGAATACCATATATGGACATTATGATGCTTGCTGGAGTCCTGGGGTTGATTTCAGCTTGTAGTCCAGTCCCTCGTGTCATTCCTCGCTTTCTCCTCCCATTTCCTGCTCCATCTGCTGTCCTGACCACTCAGAATAAAAAAAATGGCCAAAAGCCAAGAGGTTATGAGACTCACCTGGACAGCCTGGGATCCCTTTCCCACATGTCACTGCCCACCCTAACAGAGATATAACCACATCAAGATCACATAGTCAGATTTTTTCTATCTTATCTAAATGTTAACTGCAAACATACTGTACATCAGATGTAACCTACCTCATTGCAGAGTTAAAAACCTCCCAGTTGTTTTCTTCATACTCTATAATAATTTTAAAAAATCAATGTAATAGAATAATACCTAGTCAGAGATTTTTTAACAACAGAAAAAATATGTTTATTCCCAACAGAAACGAAGGTAAATGAAACATCTGCTGTACACAATAAACTTAGTTTGTCTGTGTTTGACTGCAGCTCAGGCCAGAGTAAGAATGTGGGAGAGATTGCAGCATCTGGTGTTTTTGTGTGGACTGAAGCCTATTTAAAAAGCTTAAGGCCAAATTACGACCAAGTGTGTGTGAGCGAGGGTGTCGGTGTGTTTGCGTGTTTTTGTTTGTGTTTTTGTTTGTGTGTGTGTGTGTGTGTGTGTGTGTGTGTGTGTGTGTGTGTGTGTGTCTGACAGTTCAGACAGAGACAGACTTAAAGAGAATAGATCTCAGTCGGCTGTAACACTGCAGACAGTTTCTCAGCGTTATCCACAGGCAGTAATGTTTATACATTACTCTCCACTGCAGCCTCTCCAGTGTGAAAAACACCATTGAATCTCTGCATTTTATATTTTATTTTCCTCGCAATTTGCTTAAATATTGAACCCTATTCGTCTGCATTTGCCACGAAGCTGTCAAGAGACTGTCATTCAAAAACACGGCAGCTCCTCAAATTGTTTTTAGTGGCGGCTCGGTGGGAAAAACAGAGCGATTGTGCGATGAGATGACTTTTTGGCTCCACTGAGTTTCTCCTGCTTGTTTTCCGGCAAAAAGCTTGGCAGTGAAGGAAGCTGGATGATTCACACTGTCTAGAAGTGGGCCAGAAGCTGCTTTATTAGTCCGGTGAGATGTTAACACATTTGGTTTTAAAGTGACAGTAAATTTTAACTAGTCTACATAACAGGTCTGTGCCTCTGATGGCATCTCCACCTACAAATCTATGTGTCTGATGCATCCAGAAGTTGAGATGTTCCAGCACAGTTTGTATTTCATCTTAAGTGCTTCAGCTTTGCTAACTTAAAGCACTTTTATCCAGTTTTTTACTGCTTTTAATGCCCAGATCTGTTTCATTGAGCACAATGAGATGTCTAGAAAACTGTCTAAATAAAAAAAACTTTGGGGTCACTAAAAGCAAAGGAAACTCGTAAAAATGCCTGAGCTAGGGCACTAGATTTGCTCAGCAGTCGGATCATGACCCAAACGGACCGAATTTCTCTTTGCATCTAATCACCCACCATCCACAAGCCAATCAGGAGAGGCAGGAAACGCCCCCCAAATCTCATAAACCCTAATTTTTAACAAACTCCTCAAAGCTCATGTGATGTTTTAAACTGACAATGAAATCAGTACTAACACATATTAAAGACAGGCAAATGGGATCCTAATGAGTTGTTCCTCGTGGTGTTTTTTAATGTCTGTTGCCACTGTCATTGGGCAGGTAGAAGGAGTGAGTTAAAGCACCCCACAAAACAGCCTTTGTGTAGTTTTTCCAACACAGTGATCCTCTTTGAGCAATAAAGTTGACTGTTCAATGGAAACAGGAGATTTTTTTTGTGAGATTCTTTTCATTAAACATCATCTGTGTATGTTCAAGGTAAGATTAGCAGAGTTATGCCTAAAATGTACAGGATCCGCGTAGGGCACGTTCTGTCAGAATCGCACAGCACATGGTTTGCCATTCTAATCAATGCAGCATCGCTCATGGGACGTGTATTGTTGTGGAAAATCCAGCATAAACTTAGTAAAACAATGCACAGGAGACAGGATGAGATCTAAAGAACAGCCTGGGCATCTTTTATTGTACAGATGTAGAGATCAGTACAGATGACAAACAGTCTTGACCAAAACAGAGGGAAGCCTCCTTAGCTTTTCTTCTACTTCCTTTTATGCTGTTAGGTGTGTTTGTGTGTGCGTGTGTGTGTGTGTGTGTGTGTGTGTGTGTGTGTGTGTGCATGAGTATTCTGTCATCATGGGTATGTCATATCAGTTCTCCAGAGGGCTACCCATGATGACGTCTTACCCTCAACTCTTTGTTTAGACTAGTCTTAACTCTCGCAGAAATTAAATGTTCCGACAGACAGATAGTTTGGGCTCCTGCAAGACAGTCTTGCTTACAACCTCAGGGTCATGAGGCTGCATGAGCAGACCAACCGAGATTATTTGGAACTCCTTACTTAAAGATAATTACTCTATATTTCTTAACCTAAATGTATGAAAAGAATTTGGTGTGTGTTTTATTCTTTTATGCTTTTTTTATGCCAATCTGTGACTGTCATTCTATTGCTTTTTTTATTGTTGCTGGTCTTTTTTTACTGTGCACTGTAGCACTTTGAGATTTTTTGTAAATGTAAAGTGCATTACAAATTAAATTTATTATTATTATTATTATTATTATTATTATTATGGAGTGCTTTGGCTCACACTATCTGCGGTTTCTGTGAGTGTTGCGTAACTTTGGGTGAGCATAGACATGAACACACTTCGGCCACATATTTATTTATTCATTTTTCTAGTTTTAAGTGCTGGTCTTGTACTGGCACTGTACTAGGGCAGCTGTATACACTTTAATTTTTCATAGAACTGAAAGCATACCATAGCTTTATCGTGGTATATCGTTATCGTGATATAAAATGATCCATAAAGTGATACACATTTTGGTCCATATCGCCCAGCACTACCTCACTGTAAACATACTGCTAAAAACTGATTTTTGATTGGCTGAATGAATAAGTTAAAAGAAGAAACAGCCAATGCGATGACTTTGTTGACTGAAGCTAGTCCAAAACTGAAGTATAAAGGACAAAAAAGACTAAAATGTGACTGAAACTAACGGATATTTTTGTCTTAAGACTGAGGATAAAATGTCAATCAGCTGCCAAAGTAAACTTAGTCTTTGGATGGCAAAGAACTGATGCTGGTGGAAGAAGAAGTGTCTGTTCAGGGATAATTAATTGAGTTATCAGGGCGGTTTACTGTCTTGTCTTTGTGCCAAAGCCCCAGTTTAAGTGTTTTTGTGATGTTTTTCGACCCTGGTGTCAATCCAACAACAACAAAAATGGAATTTTTTTCAATTTTTCTCATTCCTATTTTATTCCAGGAAACATCTAAACAATCTTTTGTGCTTTTGTCCGTATATCCTGCTCAAATTTGTTGGATTTGTACTTTGAATGTCAGTTTTTGAAGCCAGTAGGCAAGGCCAGAGATATTTTAACAGGTTTCCATGTGAGTTGCCTGTGAACACCAGCTGTTCTATAAAACCGGCTTCTCTGTGTGTCCAAATCACACTGAGACAAAATGGATTCTTCACAGTCCATTTAATTGCAGGCAAACCAAAGCATACTGGACTCAGGGCTTTAATGGGCTGATTGAGCATTAAGATAAACATTTTAAGTGCTCATTTGGCTGTGATGCCCACATACCTGCCAAAAACTGCTCCCTTGGTGTGCCATGACCATTTCCAGTTAAAATATGTTACATCGCTGCAATAAAACGCTCAAGCACTTTCCAGAAACAAACATATTTTTGCATTGTTTTGAGTGTCAAAGTCACTGGTGAGATGTAAAAAGAGGAGACACTTCGCTATATCCCTAGATGCACGCATTTTTGTCTTCATGAAGTGAATAATTTGCCTCCACTTCTCTGAAAAACTTCCATGTTAAGTGAAAATAAGTGAAATTCAGTCAGTTGTTTATTTTAAAATCCCCGAATTATTCATCAGTGCAGAAACAAAGTACAGATAAGAGAGTACAGCATGTCATGTGGGGATAAATGAATCACTGATTGTTTCACTCTTTAACTTCACTGCTCCACAGTCCAACAAAACTTTTTATGGAGCGTACAGATCTGCCTTGTGCTCTCCTTTGAGTTAAAAACCAAAAGAGAGGAATGAATATTTGATACTTCTTAGTTTCATAACAGCAACCTCTCTTTGTGTATTAACCCAGGGGCAAGATAGCATGCTGATTTTTTTGTTCTACAGAGAGTCAATAAAACCAAATCATTCAGCTGAGACTGGACACAAAAAAAAACGCTCTATCTTTTCTTTTAATACTGTATTATTGTGCTATTTCGCTTTTTTCATAAAGGTGAGTCTTTTTATCCTGCAAAAAACTCTGTTTACTTTAATTTCTCTCAGTTGACTGCAGTCTCGAGTGTATCCTGATGAAACTTGCAGACATTCTGCTCCTTCTTAAGTTGGTAGTTTTTGCTCCAAACTGCCAGAAAAAAAACTGCAAAAAATAAGAAAATAAAAATGAGTTTGGCAAAGAAGCTCCAGCCAATTAAAATCTGCGCCAAAGGCTGAGAGTATGACGTGTTTGTGAAGTGAACTCAACATAAACTTACCTCTCTGACATGAAATGCCATGAATGGAGGATGAAGACTGTTGCTGTGATTTATTGCAAGATGGTTGTTGTTGTGTTTATTTGTTGAGCCCGAGGAAGGGAAAAAAAAACAATCCCCCTCTGATCCACAACTGATCAAAACTTAAAATGAGACACACTTCAGCTCAACACACACACACACACACACACACACACACACACACACACACACACACACACACACACACACACACACACACACACACAGCGTTAGTTAGCTGTGTTCATCTATGTTTAGCTGCTGGAGCTGCCGAGCTGTCCCTGAAGCTGTCAGTGGATTACAAGCAACCGCTGAGAGCTCTCTTACACACACACAAACCAACACACACACACACACACACACACACATCCTTGTCTTTGTGCTATGGTCAGGACACATGAGCAGACCATGCATTGTGGGAACCAACCTTTCTGAAGGTTGTACAGCACTGAGAAAAATCAGGCAGTATCCTGACATGTAGGTAAACAGAGAAATCACTTCAAATTACCAATTAGACAAAGTAGAGGTCCCTGACCAGACTAGGCACAGACATCTGGGAACCTGTCTGGTATTTGGCCACATCTGGGGTCAGTATCTACACACTGCCCGGTTTTTCTCTCCTCCTGGGTACCACTTACACAAACATCAGATCAAACAGACTTTGTGGGACCACTCCACACTTGTCAGTGCAGGACAGTGATGAGAACCAATCTCGACAATCTTCGACAAGTACATTTCTTATCAGTATCACCAGCTTATATTCAAGGTATTATAAGTGCATCAGTCTCTAGATCTACTCTCAAACCTGACCTGATATACCTTCAATGTTCACAGGATGTGTCTTTCTTAGAAGTGCACCATCTGATGTTTTCTTCAGCCAGAAAGTTCTCCCCTTTCTCTTGTCTGAACTCTAATTTTTAACACAGCACAGATGGGCTGATTTTATAGTTTTGATAAGGATGATGTTTTGTGTTTTAGGGTAAATTGTACAAATAATTAAATTGAATAGTGACAGAAGTCAACAGCTGTCTTGTGTCTTATGTGTTAATATGCATGTGGCTACATAAGAAAGATATATCTATGTAAAGGATTTTTTATACTGTTCATATGATTAGACCTGAAACAGTGGATGAATTTAAAAGCTGAAAGTTTTTATTCAAATTTTTTTGAAGATGTTGGATAAACAAAATTTGTTCAACTAAGGAACCACAAACTAACATTCTTTCAAAAACAAAAGAAAACACCCTCCTCTTTTAAAACTGGTACAGTGTGTCTGTGCAGTTATTGGCAGCTTATAACAAAAATAAATCGAGTCAAAACTCTTCATTAAACTCCCTTTACAGGTAGACAAATCTGTTACTGTATGACACAGCTCTGAAGCCCAACCTACAGTAACTCTAAGCATCCAAATATAAATTAAAATAAGGAGGTAAAATAAGGAAACACTAACAAGTTAATGGTATAAACCAGAAAACATGCTTTACCTTGAGGACAGTAAAAGTGATGCAACCCTCCTACAGCTGTCAACAGACAACACCTGATCCCTCTAAACTTTCCTCTTCAGAGCTGTGATTCGGTTTTTGATATAGAATTTAATAGCCAACCAATTCCTGTTTTTGAGCGCTTCTTTCTCTTGTTCAATGCACTTATCGCAGTCGCGTTTCCCTGGAACACGGCATGTGGTGATGAAGGACATCATGTGTTTCTCAACGGCCAGGATCTCCTCTCTTTCCCAAGGCCTCTTTTTAACAGGCTGCCGAGCTGTAAATAAACAAAAACATAATCAATTCTGTTTTTTAACCATGGAGTGATTTAGAAGCAATTTAAGTAACATAGGTGAATGAGAACTCAGAAACTTCCCCCTCCCCAAAAAAAATCTTAATCACAAATGTGTGTCTGCAATCCACATTTCAGCACATGCCAAGAAAACACATTTACAACCACACCATAAACTAATCTGATTTCAGACCGGTCTCAGAGAACTTGCCTCTTTCCGTTTTTGGTGACCCCTGTTGTTTGGTGTTTTGAGGTGCGATGGTGCTCTGCTGTGGTGATGCATCATCATGGTTCACATCAGATGGTGCATCCTCTTCCCTCTGACTAGATGTAAACTTACTCCCTACAACAGAGCAGAAGAATATAGACTGTATCCACCACAGCTCACTAGCTCGTTTGTGCAATAGGTGAAAAACCAGTTGGATATTGTGACTGTGGTCATGCTCTAACTGATTGTGAAGCACACGTGACACCAGCCATTCAACCCCTTTATGTTAAAGTTTTTTGATCTAATATTTGTAACCAAGAATCTCCTAAAGTTGATCAAGTTTCTCATGTTAAAAAGGATAAGTATATATGTTGATACATTCAAAATTTGTATACAGGATGATGAAAATTGTTTCCTTGAATATTTTTTCTAGTAAAATTTAGTTTAGTAAGTTCCTAATGACATGTTAAAATACATTATTTACATTATTTAGGGGGGTATTTGTCAACTTACCTGCTAAATTGAAAGATTTGGGATTATCTGGTTAACAGGAAATGCTTTTCTTTTGAAGGACCTCTAAACTGAATTCACAGGAAGTAAGGCACTTCTTGTCACTTGATGTTATGAAGTCAAGTGTAAAACTGAGTTATAATTACTTTCATCCATTAACTTTAAAATGTTAGCATAAAGGTTGACTTTATACATGTTGGTCATAATTTGAAGCTCTTCACTATGAGGCACAGGTTAACAAACCCCACAGACATATTGGAAGTCTAACGACTACAGACTGTAGCATAACAGTGCTCTCCCCAACTCACAAACATTTCAAGATCTCTGCTGACTGACTGCAGTATTGATCCTCCATGCTGATAAGAAGGGTTAAACTATAAATCTAAATACTTGTAAAATACATGTGCAAAATTATTCTCTGTAACTCTTATCTGAAATTAGATCATAAACTATTTCAATTCACATAAACTGAAAAAAATATCAACTCAATAACTCTTAACGAGCTCTTTGACACAGCGATATAGTGCTGAGTAGTGTTGTAGTTTCAAGCCTGTGACATAAATACAGTTGATGGAGTTGATAAATACTTAGTATTGTTTTTCTGTGCCATTAAGCACATTTTGAGGTGATATTGCAATTAAGTAAATCACCAAACCTAACTTGATCCCTTTTTTTTTGAACGTAAACAAATGCTGATGTAAGGTGAATCACAGGCCTCAAAAACTACAATTGACTGAAAACCATTAACGAGTACTGCTCCAAGATGGCGGTGGTCTTGGAGCATCCTGGGGTTGTGTGGCATCTTGTGATTATGATATCTGTGGATACACCACCCTGGTTATATCCTAACCTAAAAGAGGTAAATCAACCTACCCTATTGCCCCCCAACACCTCTAACACCATGCTTGTGCTTGACATGCAAGTGCTTATAACAGCAATCTAAAAGCTCAAACTAAACTTGGTGCAGGGATTAAAATGAAGCCGTTACAGACATTACATAGTCACCTCTCTGATGTTGCAAATGAACATCAAGACCGATGAGCTTTAAAGTTAACAAAAACATTTTATGACCAGTTGTTGACAGACAAAAGCAGGCTCCAAATGGATTCTGTAAACTGATATTGCACATGGATGTCTACAAATATGCAGCAGTGGTCACATATAAAATTGTATGTAAATACCAACCTTCAGAGCCCGACTCGCATGCCTCGTCAGGATCGCTGTCAGGGTGCACATTCTCTGTATAGGGGTGAGGGGGAATGAGTGTTATTCAAGATCATTTGTTTCTGACATGGTGAAAAATTCCCAGAAAACATAATTACAAAAAGTGCATTTCCTTCAAAAGGAGACAAGAGAGATAGATAAATAGTACCCTCCGGGTCAATGTTGATGTCATCCAAGGTCTTTCCCTTGAATTCTCCCAGCCGTCCTTTCTCCAGAGCCAATAGAACTTTGCTTATTTTAGCAAGCTGGAGGGTGCCCTCAGGAAGCCTATAGAACTGCCTATGTACTCGTATGTCATGGCCGAGAAAATCAGCCAACTGGTCCAACTCTGTGTTGCTGAGGTTGAGAACTTGTGAAAGAGTTCCTGTTTGTTTGCGAAGCTTTGTGGAGGTGAGACTTTCGGGACTTTTTGCACCACAGATCTTTGCAAAATGTCGAAGGCAGTCAGAACCACGGAGGCATGTAAAGGCAGATGGTCTAGCAAAAAGATACCTGTTCTCTTTAGGAACCCCACATTCCTGCCGTTTGCTGGTAAGTAAATCCAATGCATGCTGCATTGCCGGGGTCAGAAGAACGGGAACCTTTCTTCCTCTTTTTCCCCTGATCTCGATCCGTCTGAAGTGTTGGCAGAGTTTCTTCTCAACAGGTGACAGGGCATCAATCACATCATCTTGAGGATCTGATGTACTGTTTGACAAATATGCTGTCATGGGCATTTTTGACACCTCCCCAGCTCTTCGACGATTGAAAAGGATGACTTGAGTCAACGTGACCTTGGTCAGCTGTGACCATGTTTGCGGGGATGTCTCAGTGGATAGTTTTGAGCTGTAATGTTGCTGTTTCTCATCCAAATAGGAGTGGAGAGTTTGGACATCCTTTGTGAAAGGAAGCAGCAGAGGGGTGTTCCACCTGGCCTCCTGCAGTGTCCTCAGTGATGCAGCCGAAACCATTTCATTCCAGCGAGTTTCGTACACTCTGCGAAATGTACGTGCATCTTTAGCAGCACTGTAATTGTTTTGTACATTTGCACGACTTTCTACAAGCATTGATACCTTTGTCAGGCTATGTCCAATTTTGAGGGCCAGACTTGGACACTTGTAAGTGTTGGTTGCACTATCAAAACCTGCCACCTCTTTTACAGCCTGAATAACTTGCATGAAGTTGGATGGTCTGATGTGGTCTCGAATGGTCTTCATGGAGGTGGTTTTTCTGGAGCACAGCAGAAGTCTTCCAAGCTCTCTTAACTTCTGGCGGATATATTCATGTTTTCCAGGATCATGTCCCAGTCTGTTGTATAGATGGTCCCCGTACTCCAGAATACAGGCATCAGATTTAACTGCTGAAAAAACCTCATCTTGGAGCATGTTGTTTAAGAGTTTCCACAAGTCCTGTTTGACGCCAGGTGGAGGAGGTGAAGTAAATGCACAAAGGGCCTGGACACGGGTTTTACCTGGTTTGTGTGGTACAGAAGGCCTAAGCTTGCAAATCTGCATGTGCCGCCAAAGCAGCTTTCTGGCAAAAAAGCCTTGACAATATGCACAGTGTAGGAAATCCTGTGCACTGGAATCCTGCCTCGGCTGCTTGCGGGGAACAAGGTTACCGACCCCAGAGTGTAGTACCTCTACATTGTGTGAAAAGTTGCCCCTGTTTCTCAAAAGTTCCAGATGCATTCGTCTTTCTTTGGAGCCTTTTTGAAGGCAAAAGCCTGTGCAACCTCTGACTTATCTATATGTGCTCGCTCTAAATGTCTTGCAATTTTTATAACACCCAATTTGCAGTACAAACAGTACTGCTTCTTGTTATAAAGTCTTGACCCATTCTCTTTTTTGCAGACAGCGGGTATGGAAAGTGGACCACCAGACTCATTATCATTTGTAAGAATGGAAGAGGAACTGTCAGGAAGACATTCGTCCTGGTCCTGGTCTAAATTCACCACTGAGTTTTGGGACAGGGCATCAGCGTCTGCTACAAAACTCTGGTTAGATGAGTCAGCATGGCTGGCTAGTGTTGAATGATGAACCACACTTCTGTAGCATTGCCTTTTACGCATCAGACCAGAGCTACTTCTCCTAACAGGTGAACGCCCTCTTGTAACAACCTGCTGTGAAGAGGCTTCAGATCTTTGGGTTAAGGGAGGGAAATCTTTGATGACATCTTTTATCTTGAAGAGAGGGTCCACTTCCAGGACTTCACTTCTGCCGGAATCATCAGAGTCCTCACTTGTCTTAGGAATGTATTCCTCTTCACTGTCAGCTGAGGTGGTGTCATAAAGCTCTTCTGAATCAAAGTGAATCTGGTTTTTCATCTAAAGAAAGCAATAAAAATATGATAGACAGTAGGCACAAGACCAATGAAATGTCTGCAATTGACTTTTAATACATTCACTGCACTGTGTGTGTGTGTTGTTTACCAGTATACTTTTGGTCCTCCTGAGCCTGGGGACAGAAATATGGTCCTGCTCTGAGAGGCAATGTTCAGATTCAGGATTTGAGGATGGACTCTGGGGTTCATCAGAATCTGTGTAGTTTACTAGAGGAAGATTCAGCCCATATTTTTTCACTGAGGGAAGAGGACAAGCTGCATCTGAGTCCTAGAGAAAATAAAGACAAAACGAAATACTGAAGCATCTCATCAAGGTACGAAAAAAAGGCCTATACTCAAAGCTAATTAAGATCAACCAGATGGTAGCCCTTTTACTGAAATGTATGCATTGGTGAGGAAAACTGCAGCTTTAACACCTCAAGACCAGACAGGATGGTCAGCTGGAATAAATACCTTTATCTCTCTGAGTGTAGATCCCTCAGGAGGCTCCTCTGTGGTACTGGAGATCTCAGCCTCAGATGTTTCAGCCACAGTAGGTGGTTCCATGTCCTAAACAACAAGTTTGAGATGAATAGTAAATAAACTAACTTATTATTGATCAAATTTCTGTACATTAAAGGCTTCTAGCACATCAAATATACATAACAGTCTATTTACCTGATGAATCCACTCACTGCAGCTCATGCTAAATCACCTCATCTAAACAAATCCATTTGTACTTACTAGTGGTGCAACAGATCATCATTGATCCATGATCTGTTCGGATTGACGTCATTGGTTTGGCACAAATGTGACCCGCTAATTATTTCTGAAAAAAAAAAAGTTGTGCTCCGTCCACACACAGCTTATTGTAAGCGAAGAAAGGAGGAGGGCAGACATGGCGAGTTGAGGAAAGGAGGAGCTTGAACGCCCCGCGACACTTAAGTCCCTTGTATGGGAGCATTTTGGCATCCCTGTCAACTATGATGAAGAAGGAAAGAGGTCAGTGGACAAAACTGCGACGGTGTGTAGGCACTGTGGCATAAGAAATCGAAATGACAGTGGGAACACATCGAGCATGTTCACGCATTTGAAGCGACATCACCCGGGTGTTTTACTGACTGGCGATAAAACGAAAGCTGGCCAACAACTTCACCACAGCATTTAAGCAGCCTCTTCCTTGTGCAATCCGACAGGGCTAAAGCTATCACAAACGCTATCGGTGTGTTTATAGCTACAGACATGAGGCCATATTCAGTTGTGCAAAACATGTTAAAAACATGCTGAAAGTCCTTGAGCCACGTTAAGACATCCCGTCGCTCACATACTTCATTTTTGGTTCATTGTTACATTTTAAAGGAAGGAGATATGCCTGTATATTGCACTTCAAGTTGTTTTTCATTAATAATTATGCTAGAAAGAAGATATTATGCCTTGTGCACTACTTTTATATATTTAATTTAATCATTTAAGTGTTTAATAAACAGACAAAACTCGTGTTTGTCTTGTTTTTTTTTTTTTTTTGTTGCTTTTTGCTGATCCAAAAAATGATCTGATCCATGACTCTTGATCCGAGGAACGATCCAATCCGTGAGTTTTGTGATCCGTTGCACCACTAGTACTTACTGCTATTTTTTGTCAACTGATGTCTTCTTTAAACCACAGAGTGAATGATGGAGAATAGAAAGGACTGGAAGAGACTTAAGTCTCCTTGTCAAACAGCTGGAGTGACCGGTGGGTTCTAAGATCATCACATAGTGAACAGATAAACTGCATATAATGTTTATTTCACACAATAAGAAAAAAAAACCTTTTTTATCTCTCATTAATGTCAACATTGTATCTGACTTTACGTGGACCCCACGAACACTGTAAACCTGACAAGTGTGTTTGTCAGACATCTTAAATACCAACCTGACTGGACTCCACAACTCAAAATCAACCCAAGGGAGCCTTAAAGCAGACACACAGCTTAACTGAGCATCAAAATAAAAAAATCAGATACATTATAAGGACCTGACCAATCAGCAGAGTTTTTAAAACTGCACCTTTAACACCTAAAAATCAGACAGAATGATCAGGTGGACTAACACCTCTATCTCTGTGAGTTTGGATCCCTCAGGAGGCTCCTCTGCGGTCCTGGGGATCTCAGCCTCAGATGTTTCAGCCACAGTAGGTGGTTCCACGTCCTAAACAAAAAGTTTGAGATGAATAGTAAATTAACCAACTCATAATTGATCTAAATTCTACACTTTTAAAGCCACTGGCACATAAATATACATTACCTTCATAAACCCGACGAATACACTCACTGTAGCTCTCATGCTAAATGAGTTCATCTGGACACATATTTTCTGTACTGACTGCTATTTTTGTACACCTGGTGTCTTCTTTTAAACATTTACTGGACCATGGTGAACAGAGAGGACTGGCAAAGACTCAAGTCTCCCAGTGAAACAGCTGGAGTGACCGGTAGGTTCTTAGATCATTACACAGTGAGGAACACATCAACTGCAAAGGATGTATTTTTTTCATGTGATATTTAATCTCCCATTAATGTCAACAGTGTATCTGACTTTACGTGGACCCCACAAACACTGTAAACCTGACAAGTGTGTTTGTTAGACGTCTTAAATACCAACCTGACTGGACCCCTTAACACAAAATCAACCCAAGGGAGCCTTAAAGCAGACACACAGCTTAACTGACCATCAAAATAAAAAAATCAGATACATTTAAAGGACCTGACCAATCAGCAGAGTATTTGCAACTGCAGATTTAACACTAAAGAGCAGACAGGATTATCAGCTGGAATAATTACCTCTATCTCTCTGAGTGTAGATCCCTCAGGAGGCTCCTCTGCGGTACTGGAGATCTCAGCCTCAGATGTTTCAGCCACAGTAGGTGGTTCCATGTCCTAAACAACAAGTTTGAGATGAATAGTAAATTAACCAACTATTTATTGATCTAATTTCTGCACATTTAAAGCCACTGGCACCTCAAATATACATAACAGTCTATTAACCTGATGAATCCACTCACTGCAGCTCATGCTAAATCACCTCATCTAAACAAATCCATTTGTACTTACTGCTATTTTTTGTCAACTGATGTCTTCTTAAAAACATAAAGTGATTATAAAGAATAGAAAGGACTGGCAAAGACTTAGGTCTCCTAGTCAAACAGCTGGAGTGGCTGCTAAGGTCTTAGATCATTACACAGTGAGGAACACATCAACTGCAAAGGATGTATTTTTTTCATATGATATTTAATCTCTAATTAATGTCAACTTTGTATCTGACTTTACGTGGACCCCACAAACACTGTAAACCTGACAAGTGTGTTTGTCAGACATCTTAAATACCAACCTGACTGGACCCCACAACTTAAAATCAACCCAAGGGAGCCTTAAAGCAGACACACAGCTTAACTGACCATCAAAATAAAAAAATCAGATACATTTAAAGGACCTGACCAATCAGCAGAGTTTTTACAACTGCAGATTTAACACTAAAGAGCAGACAGAATGATCAGCTGGAATAAATACCTTTATCTCTCCGAGTGTAGATCCCTCAGGAGGCTCCTCTGTGGTACTGGAGATCTCAGCCTCAGATGTTTCAGCCACAGTAGGTGGTTCCATGTCCTAAACAACAAGTTTGAGATGAATAGTAAATTAACCAACTATTGTTCTGATTTCTTCACAATTAAAGATACAGGCAACTTTAAATACATTATGATTCTTAAACCTGATGAATCCACTCGCTGTAGCTCTCATGCTAAATCCCATAATCTAAACAAAATCATCTGTACCAACTACTATTTCTGTCGCTTGGTGTCTTCTTTTAACCAAAATGTGGATCATGGAGCCCAGAAAGGACTGGCAGAGACTTCAGTCTCCTAGTCAAACAGATGGAGTGACCGGTGGGGTCTTAGATCATTACACAGTGAGGAACACATCAACTGCAAAGGATGTATTTTTTTCATTTGATATTTAATCTCCCATTAATGTCAACAGTGTATCTGACTTTACGTGGACCCCACAAACACTGTAAACCTGACAAGTGTGTTTGTCAGACATCTTAAATACCAACCTGACTGGACCCCACAACTCAAAATCAACCCAAGGGAGCCTTAAAGCAGACACACAGCTTAACTGAGCATCAAAATAAAAAAATCTGATACATTATAAGGACCTGACCAATCAGCAGAGTATTTACAACTGCAGCTTTAACACCTCAAGACCAGACAAGATGATCAGCTAGAATAAATACCTCTATCTCTCTGAGTGTAGATCCCTCAGGAGGCTCCTCTGTGGTCCTGGAGATCTCAGCCTCAGATGTTTCAGCCACAGCTGATTGTCTGCCCTTCTAAGATTAGGATGAATGACAAGTGTGTTTGTTAGATTGCTAAAATCACAACCTAACTGGAGCCCATTACATCAGAACAACTTGAGTAAGCTCTGAAAATGTACTTCAATTTTTGTCAGTAACAAAGACTTTGACAAACCTTTTTCCTCCTAGGCCAGTCATCCTGTTTTTGGACTTTTCTGCTTCTCAGCGTATACATCCTATAAAGGAAAATTTATAGTTTCAAGTTTTGATTTTTTTTTATCTCTATGGACAAACATGCCAGGCCCAGTGCATGTCTGCAGTGTCATATAACTACTCAATAATGTTTAATGTTACTAAAATTACATTCATTGTAAACTTTAACAACCATGTGACAAACCAGTGAGTAGTGACCATGTTGTCTGACACAAAATGATGAACTTGCTCCTGCTGCTTCACTGTGAACGGTCTGTCATTTACTTCAATTAAAAGCGCACGTGCCTAAGATGGCGGCTTTGCTCTCACTCCCCCCACCCTACCCCACCCACCCACCATAACGCACATTTCCCCAAATATGACCGTGTTGTAAAAGAATAAGATTCAGATAAAGATTAAACAAAATCAAGTCACATTTTCGGTGTTTTTTATAGTTAAAAACTTTGACAAAAAGTTACAAAGAGAACACAATGCGACCGTGAGACCGCTAGTTCTGCCTAACGAACTTTGCTAGCAGCTAGCTTTCTGTGTGCATGCCACATAATACCATGTGTGAAAACACCGGGTAACTTTTTGACTATAAAGTAATCACTTACCTAATTATTTTATCAGAATCCCACTTACCTTTCAGTTAAATCCTCTCCTGCTGCAGCTCAAGTCTCCCCTGCAGTCAAGTGCTTCTCACTCATCTCCGTACCGTCAGCTGAGGAGCGCTTACTCTGTATAGTCAGCACGTCCTGAACGGGTGGTGCTGCTTTAACCATAGATTCCTATATCCGCCCGCCAGGCATGTCAATATAAAAATTTAAAGCAGCCCACTCCTTTTTGTTAGAGTAATAGTGTGTGTGTTTATCAGTTACCAGTTTCAATAAATGTATTTATTTACTAATTTAAATACACTTTTTGTAGTCAAGTGCTTATCTCTTCTCCAAACTATCAGCTAAGGAGCGCTTACTTTGCAAAACCGTTACATCCTGTGCGGGTGGTGCTGCTTTAATCACAGAATTTGTGTGTCCGCCCGCCAGACATTTGTTATTAAGGCAGCCCGCTTCTTTTGTTATTGTAGAAGTGTGTGTTTATCAGTTTCAATTTCAGTAAATAGGAACTTATTTATTTAAAAGGATGATATCATGTTTCTGACAATTAATCACTTTGTCTTGCCCAGCCTGCCTGTACTATCTCAAACAACAATAATAATAATAATAATAATAATAATAATAACATTCTTACTGCAAGAATCCCAATTCTTCTACTGTTACCACTACTACTTCTATTATCATTTTATTAGTATTATTATTGCAGTACATTTTACTTGTGTTACTTTAAAAAAATACTGAAAGATAAGTGTCACAAAAACTCATGTTATAAACGAAGAAAAAAAAACAAAGCTTGGATAAAATGGCATCATCAGTGATTCCAGAGATGTGTTTTAGAGGAGAATTGGATTTTGGCAGATCAGTTTTCTGTTGGAGGTTGAGGCTCTCACACTCTCTTTCACCACTGGTCCTGCAGACAGGTCAGAAAGGAGTGTGAGAGTTGAGCAGGTCAGTAAGACAGGATTAGGACCTTATCAGTAAGATAGGGTCCTGATCATGGAGAGCTTTGTGAGTGAAGAGAGGGACGGTACAGTGAGAAAGTCTTTGGATTGGAGACTAGTGGAGGTTCTGGAGTAACAGGGAGATTTGCTAACAGAAGTAAGAGTGTGTGAGAAGGTGAGCAGCAGAGTTCTGGATATACCAGGGTTTATTGAGGACTTTGGGTAATGAACTGTTCAAGATGCTTTAGTACGCAATTCTGGATGATATGACAGCATTATTAGGGGATAATGCAGATGAGAGAGAGGCTGAAAGAGCTGAGACAGGGATGAACTTGAGGTTCCTGAATGCTGATTTCTCTTTTTGACCATGAAAGCTGATGTGGATATTCAGTATTGTTGCTAGATGGTGGTCACAAATATGGAGATTGTGGCTCAAGACTTGCTTAATGGTGAGACCAGAGCAAACCAGCAGAATGTGCTCACAACTGCGGGTGTGGAAGTTGATATTTTGTGTTAAGTTAAATAACTGCATTAACCAGTAAGGTAGAGCTTTAAAGTTTGAAAGAAAATGGTATGAAGGTTTGTGTTGCAGGAGTTTGAGAGGAGATAAAGTTTGTTATCGGTGATGAATTTATTCAGGGAGGGAAAGATTCCATTGAAAAATGAGTGTTAACTTACACCAGTTGCTTTGGAATTTGCTCAGAGGACTGGAGAAGAGAGCAGAGATTTGACAGGTCTACATGCTGTTCTTTGTTGTTATGATGCAATGAGGCAGTGTGGCAAGACCATAGTGAAGGGTTAAAATTTGTGGATGAGAAGTGGTGTATGTATGAAAAATATGTGCAGAGCCTCTGCACAACATTATCTGTGGACTGTATCAGCCTTTCTCAGACTGTCAACACAGCCTTGGCAGAGGTGGTTAATGAACAGATGCAGTGCTAAGGAGTAATACAGTCAGGGGAAGCTAGTTTATAGCTAGTATTGGCAGTGGACCAGAGGCTAGGTGTCCTAAGAGGGAGAAGTAACAAGCAGCCCAGGAACATCTGACAGGTTACATCCAATCATGACAGCAGCAAAAACACTACAGTTGTGTACTGAGGAGAGGAGAGGATAGCCAGGAGCAGCAGTCTGTTGTTCCTGCTATCTTCTGTGGCAGCTAACATTAGCCGACACTTTGGCTACCTGGCTATGTACACTGCTAACTTTTTTACAGATTGTTCACCCAGCAGCAAAAACACTACAATGTGTGTTGAGGAGAGGATAGCCAGGAGCAGCAGACTGTTGTTTCTACTACCTTCTGTAGCAGCTTACATTAGCTGACAAGTCAGCTACCTGGCTATGTACACTGCTAACTGTTTAAAAGATTGTTCACCCAGCAGCAAATCACTACAGTTGTTGTGTACTGAGGAGAGGAAATGATAGCCAGGAGCAGCAGCCTTTTGTTCCTGCTACCTTCTGTAGCAGCTAACATTAGCTGACACTTTGGCTACCTGCTTATTAACACTGCTAACTTTTTTACAGATTGTTCACCCAGCAGCAAAAACCCTACAATGTGTGTTGAGGAGAGGGGAGGATAGCCAGAAGCAGCAGCCTTATGTTCCTGCTACCTTCTGTAGCAGCTAACATTAGCTGACAAGTCAGCTACCTGGCTATGTACACTGCTAACAGTTTTACAGATTGTTCACCCAACAGCAAAAGTACTACAGTTGTGTGTTGAGGAGAGGAGAGGATAGCCAGGAGCAGCAGACTGTTGTTTCTACTACCTTCTGTAGCAGCTTACATTAGCTGACAAGTCAGCTACCTGGCAATGTACACTGCTAACTGTTTTACAGATTGTTCACCCAGCAGCAAATCACTACAGTTGTTGTGTACTGAGGAGAGGAAATGATAGCCAGGAGCAGCAGCCTTTTGTTCCTGCTATCTTCTGTGGCAGCTAACATTAGCCGACACTTTGGCTACCTGCTTATGGACACTGCTAACTTTTTTACAGATTGTTCACCCAGCAGCAAAAACACTACAATGTGTGTTGAGGAGAGGAGAGGATAGCCAGGAGCAGCAGACTGTTGTTTCTGCTACCTTCTGTAGCAGCTAACATTAGCTGACAAGTCAGCTACCTGGCTATGTACACTGCTAACAGTTTTACAGATTGTTCACCCAACAGCAAAAGTACTACAGTTGTGTGTTGAGGAGAGGAGAGGATAGCCAGGAGCAGCAGACTGTTGTTCCTGCTTCATTGTGAAGTAGCTAACATTAGCTGACAAGTCAGCTACCTGGCTATGTACACTGCTAACAGTTTTACAGATTGTTCACTCAACATCAAAAACACTACAGTTGTGTGTTGAGGAGAGGAAAGGATAGCCAGGACCAGCAGCCTGTTGTTCCTGCTGCATTCTGAAGCAGCTTACATTAGCTGACAAGTCAGCTACCTGGCTATGTACACTGCTTACTTTTCTACAGATTGTTCACCCAGCAGCAAAAACACTACAATTATGTGTTTAGGAGAGGAGAGGATAGCAAGAAGCAACAGCCTGTTGTTCCTGCTACATTCTGAAGCAGCTAACATTAGCTGACAAGTCAGCTATCTGGCTATTTACACTGCTAGCTTTTTTACAGATTGTTTTGCATTACAAATATCTGATGAATATAAAAAAATCAGGTCTTTATTTACAATGGACCAATATAATTTATTCAGTATTAGTCTATTGTAATGCCATAAATTACATTTCTAAAAGTCATTCTCAGTACAAAATCATGTTATTGAGCAAATGTTTCTAAGAGTCAAAGAGCTGTAAGTTTTTAACTCATGATGTGCGAGAGCATTAACATCAGTTTACCAGACCAACCAAATCTCTTTATATGTGTAAATGTCCATCTCAGATATGGGTTTGTCTCACCTTTTTTTATTACTTGTTTTGATAAGTCTGAATATATGGCTAACCCCCTAGACAAAGTGGCAGCTGCCAAACTCATGACACCAATAGGTGAGACAGAGGCTAAACAACATTAACTGTTTAAATCTAAAACCAGACTTTAAGTTAAGGCGAGGTAATACAAAATCTTAATTAAATTTGTCATACATTTGCAGTTCAATTTTGTCTGATCACAAAAATAGCATCATGAAAAATTGTGGTTTAACTTTACATTTCAAATAACTGGTCAATATAAAAAATCTAAATTAATTCATAATTAAAACTAATGCAGAATATTTTACATATGGTTGTCTTCTGATGTGATTGACTTTATTGTTACAGCCTCTTCTTTTAAATGCTCCAAAGTGTTTTTTACCATATTCACCATATTCTGGTGGATGACTTCAGAAAAGCAGTAGCCACAAGAAGGCTTGTGCTCACAAATCACTTAATATTAGGTGCCAGGGACTAATGTTTTGAGAAATCCCTTGGAGCATTTCTATAATCTAAAGGTTCACATTCACAAGCTATATATAACCATGATGCTTCAAACCTGGACAACTAACTTTTGACGCTAAATCAAATCAGTTTACCATTGATTCAAAAAGGCTACCTTGGGAAATAAATAAATAAATAAATAAGCAAGATCTAAAAGCATTTTTTCAGTTTTTATCATTATGTTGCTGACTTCTTTGTCATAAATCTGTTAGTCACGAGCAACAGATGAATATGGCTCTACCTTACCTTGTCCCATGATCAATAACTTAAAACTTCTACTATATCCTTTCATTCAAGTGGAATGAATAGTCATCTTAAGTTAAAGAAGCTAGCTTAATCTCAGAGGGCTGTTGCATAGCATATTTCAATCAAGTGTGTGTACAAGTGTGTATGGCTGCAGTATCACTTTTCACCACTAGGGGCCAGTACTGAGTTACCTCCCACATACACACTTTAGCACACAAATGTCGGTAAATGTGTATTCTGGGGTGAACCCTGAAAATTTGACAGGGCACTATTTTAACCATTTTATCACTGAATAATAGGTTACTTTTTGTGGGGTCCAGGATTTTGGTCCCCACTTTATTTTCAGTCCCCACGCTGTGAGTGGGCTATCACATCTCGGTACCAACAATGTATTAAAGACAAACACACACACACACACACACACACACACACACACACACACACACACACGCGCACACACACACACACACACACACACACACACACACACACACACACACACACACACACACACACACACAGTGAAGACAGAGAGACACAACACCCCGTCCTTGGTGTGAGTACAGGTAACACTGAATTTTTTGTAGTTGGTTTGAATGACTCCTCTAAGGTTACCCAGAAACACATACACAAATGCAAGTGCAAGCACACACTCACACACACACACACACACACACACACACACACACACACACACACACACACACAGTAGCTTTCTCCTTTTCTAATTGCTGCAATGTGACACTGCTTCCCACAGAGAGAAAGAGAGAGAGGACAGATATAAGTCTGGTGGTGAAGAGAGAGGACAGGGTGTCAGGAATTGACCCAAGTCCTCTATGTCTATCTGTCTTGTAATGACAGCCTATGAAAGAATAACACTAATACTTAGAGAATATTAGAGACATTAAGACAAAAAAACCCAAATAATTTAAATCTTCCGTCAGAAAATATCAGATAATAAACATCATGGGCTCTATTTTTGTGCCTTGCCGTCAGCGTTGCACAGGTGCACAGTAAGTCAGGTCCGCCGCGCTGATGAGGTGTGTCCAAGCTAACTTGGGTTTTTTGGTGAGCGGCACAGCCCAGCGCAAGTTTCCCCCCTCCCCCTTCGGTGTGTGCAAGGTTGTACCCACTGGTAAGATTAACACCCTTTTCCACAAAAAAAGACACTCAAATGAAGTTGCATATATTTAAACCCCACCTGACTAAGGTGGGTTGTGCGCACAGATCACAACATAAATAAATACCAACTGGCATTAAAATCGGTACCACCTGTGCGTACCACCCCTAACCCTAACACTCTGTGGCCTGACTCTTCCTCCACTAATGTTGGCATATAAAATGAATTGAAATGAATTTTATAAAGGCTTAAATGCACAGGATCCTCACTGAGCGCGTATCGGCAGCATCGCGAATCATGCAGCAAATAGGTTGCCATTCCAATCATGGCATACAGGATGCATATCAGTTGCAATATCCTATCAAATGCTGCAGTGCTAAATATACGCGACAAGTCTATTTTTGCTGCTCTATGCTTCGAATGCGCATCAATCCACACAGAGAAGATTGTTCTAGACAGGATGTCAGGCACGAAAAACCATGCATGTTATCCGGTATTTCAAAATAAAACACCATATGAGAACTTCCGACAATGTATCATTTCGTGTAAATAGGAAATACTTCCTGGTTATGGATTTATCAGTAACACAGAACAATCTGATGGTCAATCCCTGATCCACGTGGACCCCAGCAGGACTTTAAATGCTAACTCTGTCTAAAGGTAACAGCACAGCATAAAGGAAAATAGTTTACTTTATTAAACACGGGTAAACCGGCAAAAAACTGAAACTTTAAAATCACGTTGCTTTTTCACATATTATAGAAGCTCAACAGTCACTGAATTATATCCTAATTAGCAGGAAATAGACCACAGAAAGGAAAAACAACCTGTTGTGAGTATGTTGTTTCCTCTATACTGAGCCCAGCTGACTGGGGCTGCACTACGCTGCTGCCACGCTCCAAATACACATCCTGTATGCGATACCCAGGGCTGCTCTATGGAGCAAATACAGAATGCGCTCAATATGGCATATGGTGTTTATTTTGAAATACCTGATGACATGCACGGTTTTAGTGCAAAAATAAACTTGTTGCGAAGATTAGAATGGCAACCTATTTGCTGTGTGATATGCGACGCTGCTGCCACGCTCCAAATACGCATCTTGTATGTTTCAGCCAAAATTCTCTAATCCCCAGTCTCATGTCAAATCTGGAGGTTGAGTTTATGTGCTCTGTTGAAGTAAGATATAATGTGTAATCAGCAAGTTGTTAGACCCATCAGCTAGCTCATATTTATTTTTGCCAGCAGTTGAGCTGTCGCTTTGTTCTCATCAATTTTAGGTAGTCCAAACCAGTCTTAGAGCTTTTAAAAAATAGGATCAGTTCTGTAAGATGATGAGGAGCTCTGCTTTAGTCTTACAGGCTAGACTATTAAGACTATTGGACTCCCTAAAGCTGCCTTTTCTTGGTTTCACCAGATCTTAGTGATTGACCTCTGCTCTGACATTATTTCTAACCATTAAGGTGTGCAACAGGGCTCTGTACTAGGCCCACTTTTGTTTACTTTTTTCTTAGTAATCTTTACGTGAAATGCACAGGTAAGAAGATGACAGGGGAGAAAGTGGTTGTTGTCAGTCTGTGGTGCTTCTGTGGCAACGCTTTATTGTAAATATTTTACTTGAGGGTCAAACAAACGTTCATAGAACAGTTTCATTTATTGTAAAATTAATGCATCAGTGATTTTCATTTGCATGTTGAACTGATGCACAACACGACCCCAGCACCTAATAAAGGTGTTCTGGCACAGAACATAGATTAATAAGCACATGATTAACATTGACCAAGCTAATGAGCCAGGTCTGGCAACATACTGACATCTCAATACAATAATATTTGAATTCCACACAGAAAATAAGCTGGATTTCTTGGATGACCATTGGAACTTCACAGGGAGCCTTATTATTAGTCATAGTTAGAAATCAACTATCTCACACTGAGCAAGTATTTGTTTCCAACCAAAGTTCACGATTTTGAAAGGTTTTTATCTGGTTTATATTAAAGTATCAAAATTCGAGCCAATTTGCTTTTTTAAATTCCACCCATTTTTTGTTTTTTTCTAGGTTTTCCAGATCGCCTATGTGATTGTAAAAGCAGCCAACTCGCCCCGACCAGGTAAGCAACACTCTGTTTGAATCTTGAAATTACTGCTTTGATTTTCCATAGTAAGTTATAAATCCAGGTTAAATTTTTTTTTCGATCTTTGTGTTTTGAATACTTCAAGACAGTAAGTCATTATCTTTTTGCCAAAAATACTCTCTTTAACTTTAGTTAGGTCCACCTGCTGTAAGTGTAGAGTGTCATAAGACAACTTATTTTGTCTGTAAGTGTTACATAAACATCAACTGGTGGTATTAATAATGGAAAAAATAAGGCTTCAATCATTAAAATGCATTTTTATTTCAAAAACATCAACACTACTGATAAGCTTGGAAACTAATCTAATCTATCTAATTTGCTAATTTCTTTCCATCAGCTTAACTCTCTTTACTTCATATTCATCAGTTTAGGATATAGTATGTCACAGCTGTCGATAAATATGTAGAATTGACTGTTCTGTCAATTCTCTATGTATTTTAAATTGCCTGACCTCAACACAGCCCTGGTGCTCATCATTATTTGTATTGAGCTCTCCTTCGTGCTGCATCACACATTTGAAAAATTTCCTCATTAACTTCTCCACTAACACGTTCCTCTGTAGGTAACTGGGTCTTGGAGCGTTCAATAGATGGCGTCACCTTTGAACCCTGGCAGTACTACGCCATCACAGACACAGAGTGCCTGACCAGGTTCAACATCAATCCAAGGACAGGAACTCCATCATACACCAGAGACGATGAAGTCATCTGCACGTCTTACTATTCAAAGATCCACCCACTGGAGAACGGAGAGGTAAGACTGTGATACTGCTGCAGAGATCATATTTAAAGTCCCACTCGGATCATTTTTGTTTTGCTACTTAAAGTGTTCTCATTAGTCTTTAAATTGTGATGAAGTTTTTAGCCAAAATCACATTACGTGTGATTAAGGGCATGATGAAAACTAATATCATAATTAGCTTGGTAAACAACCTTGACGGATGAAGAAAGGATGTAAAGAAAGATGAAACTTCTGTATTTTGCAAACAAACAGTACAGAGCTGGAAAAGTCACTGTGTCTTCATAATTGAAAGACGACTGGATAGAAATGAGATGAAAGGAAGCATATCACTGCCTACTGTAGTGGAAGGGCTGTAGGCTGTATATACTATGGACAACTTGGTTCTGCCTTCCGCCAGTATACAGATTTGAAGCCAAAAAGCTCTCGGTATTTCCGGGTTTTTTCTCCACTTCCTGAAACCAAAATTGTCCAATAGCGTTGTACACACTCCACCACTTGCGCAGCATTGTACGCATTCAGCGGGAGAGTCGCTGTGAGGATGCTCTGCTCAAACAGCATATTCCCGGGTGAACTACACAATCTTTGTACACCCACAGGCTGTATCAAGTGTTAATCATAGAAAACATGAACCCCCTAATAACTTTTCAAAATGGAGCTGCATAGAAAAAAAGAGGACTGAGCACAAACCAGTCATATAGTAACTTCATGTTAACATCACAAGCAGAGGGGAGAAAAATGTATATTCTGTGTAATAAATTTCTATAGTTTGTCCACAGCTCCATAGGGATTGCTGGAGGAGGCAGGATTTATGACCTTTACTGCAGCCCGTCAACAGAGGGTGCTGTTTTTGCACCCAGTGAGGAGGCAGACGGTGTCCATTCTATATACAGTCTATGGGAAGGGCACATGTGACTGTCATAATTCGCTACTTGTAAAATGGGACAAGGACAGTAGCCCCAGTTCAACTGCCTAATCAATATATGACCACAGTTTGACTTAACTGTGCATGTAAATGCACTGACTGGCTGTTGCCCTAAAGTCCTGACCAATCAGAATTAAACGTTTAACACAGCTGGGTCAATATTCTAAATAACTCCCGAAAAAAGGTGATGGTAAATGCACTGATGATAATGGACTGTATGCAGAATGGACAAACAACAGCAATCCTGCAATTGTTCTGTGTTCTTTTGGAGCTCCCCCTGGTGACTGGTTGCTGTTTAGATTTCACCTCCTCCATCAAAACATATGGAACATGGATCAAACTAGAAAATTAAAGTATTGAACATGCTCTTGATCATAGAAGTTAGTTCTTGTCGTACCGATTTATTTGTAATGAAGGAACAAGGAATTATCTTGGAGCTTTTGCATTTGCAGAAAGACTAATAGGCAGCAGCAGATTTATGAATAGGAAGAAGGATTACCTCTTGGCAGCAGAAGAAAACATGAAAAATAAGCAGGACGTTTAGAAATTAATAATATTGAGCTTAACTAATGACATGAGGTCAACTATTATAGAATCATGACTAAATACAGCCTTTATTTGAGTGTACACAAAGGTGTCATTGTAATAAATAGATGATCATATGGCTTTGTGTTGGTTTTCAAATTAATAATCAGATCAAAGCTTGCGTTCAGAAAAAAGTGAGTTCATTTCAAATGTGAAACACAGCTGACAAGATTTTAAACCATCATTTAAAAAAGTGGAAACACACAAATGTGCACACACAACACTGTTTGCTGTTGTGTTGCTTTGATCATTACTGTGTGGCTGCACCCAGTCAGAAGAGAGGGGTGAGTCTGCTTTAACTGACATTAATGAAGAGAAAGATTACCACTACACGCACACACGTGCACACACACACGCACACACACACACAGGCAGTAGAAACAAACTAATCACACATCTACAGCCCCCACACAGGCATTTAATTGTAGATTCCTGTCTGAGTGTGTGTACATATGAACATTGGTGCATATGTGTGTGATAAGGGTGTGTCTCCTTGCCTGTTGGTGCTGTGTGTGTGTGTGAGTATGTTAGTGTGTGTGTGTCCTGCGGGGGAGCGCTGGGGGGGGCTGGGAGATGTCAAGAGCTACAAGGAACGACAGAGGTGTGTATGTGTGTGTGTGTGTGTGTGTGTGTGTGTGTGTGTGTGTGTGTGTGTGTGTGTGTGTGTGTGTGTGTGTGTGTGTGGTTGACAGCTCCCCAGCCGTCTGATCACAGTGAAACCATAATGAGTCGTAGGCGATGTGTCACAGCAGCGTACACACTTTCACAATGTCACCCCACCACTCATCACACACACACACACACACACACACACACACATACAAAACCACAGACATACACACTCTCTCACACACATGCACACACATAAGCAGTCGTGTACCACCTAAAGTGTAGCTTGCATCCATCAAGTGTTTCCCCTCACACACACACGCACAGAAAGTCTATAACTCGTTTTACAGATGCCAAATGTCACTTTTGGCTGCATTCGTCAGACAGACAGACTTATGCCTCCTCTATTTGTTATTGTTTATATCTATTCTTCTGCTGTTGTTATTTATATCTAAGACAACACAATTAAAAGTTCAACTGTGCAAACTCGCTCTCGCAGATAGAAAAAAAACACAGTGTTATTTTGTCGCGGGGTTCAGGGTTTAGGTTATCCACATGCCTGCCTGGTTGGGATTAACATCACTGACCAGGTGCCTGACAAAAACATCAATATTGGATGATCCTGCAAAACCCTGGCTTATTTTAAATGTCAACACTGTTCAAATTCATGCCACACACAACCTCTGCATGAGGAGGCAACTGCATGGCGGGGTCACAGAAAGATTGCAGCTGAAGTAAACATGCCTGGGTTTGGACACTTAATCATTTGCATAGTGTTTGAAAAAGTTTGCAGCTCTGGCAAATGGAAGAAAAATGTACATCAGCGGCCAGATGTTAATAGCTTCCTGTTACACTAAAGTCCAACTGATGTGCCGCAAAGCCTTTAAAGCTCTTGTAGGGGAGTATCAGTTTCTGTCAAATCTGGTGCCCCCTGTGGATGAAACAGGTTTTGCTTATTTTTAGTATTTTAGTATCTTAAGTAATGAAAGAGCTCTCATAAAAAATGAAGAATTTGATATTTATTGTGAATATTTAAGTTGAAATTATAAAAACAAGGCTGCTTGAGTCAACAACTGCCCAGCACTTAGTTTTAGGTGTTAAAAACTACGAAACAAAGATCAGCAATCTGATGGTCTTGTTTCCTTTTGGATATCATTGTAAAGGCATCAATATGAATTTGAGTCTATTGCATTAACCTTGAAAAACTCCTGGTAGAAGCTTTATCTAATCTACCCCATAATTCCTAATCAATCAGTGCGTTTTAAATATTACTCTATTTCAGCTTTGATTGTCGCAAATTTGGCATATTAATTCGTCAATGAGGGTGAAAATAACTACTTCATAACAAAGAGGTTCTATCAAATTTAGCTGAGCAAATGCAGCTCTCAAAAAAAGAAAGCAAAAAGGAGCAAAAATGATTTGACGGTTTGACTGTTTTTTTATGCTAATGCAAGATGACCCGACCATTTACTGTAACTGTGACTCAATCTAGGGGCTGCAGCCCTTAAAAACTGCATCCAAAGACTGAATCTATCAGGACAGCGCATTGAAGGCTGTCACCTTTGGAAGGTTTCGCCAACAAATGTGTCTGACATTTCCCATCAGGCTGTATCAGATGCATCCTTCGCAGCTGACCTGGAATTCTTTGTGAGCAAATACAAACCAGTTGACGGACTCTCTTAATCTGCTGAGTAAAAGACTGTTGAACAACAATGTTAACAATAATGTGAACAATAACAATTCTTCAGTGAGTTGTACTCATGTTACAAAAGAGACCTTTTGAAAATGGATATTATCTCTGAAACATTAACACCATATGCACTGCTTTATTAAAATCATTTGTTGATATATTCAACTTTCTGCCAAAGGCACCCAAAGGCAGCTATTTCTATACCATAACAGTTAGATATCAACAGTCATCGGTCTCCCTGCAGATCCACACGTCTCTGATCAATGGTCGACCCAGCGCAGACGACCCCTCTCCAACCCTTCTGAATTTCACCTCCGCCCGCTACATCAGGCTGGTGTTTCAGCGAATCAGAACACTGAATGCTGACCTCATGACCCTGACACTCAGCGACCCCAAAGACATCGATCGAATTGTGACGAGACGGGTGAGACTTAACACACATGAACACTTTTTTCCTTCTCTTTCTTTCCTTTTCTTTTGTTTCATATCGATTCTGTTGCTCTGGTCTTTTCTCTTATCACTGTCTTTTTTCTTTGCTATTCTCTTCCCGTCGCTTGCCTTTATTCTATGTTCCTTCTTTCTTTGATTCATTTTATATTGATCCCAACTTGACACAAACACTCAAGGTGTGTGCTTGACATTTGCTTTTCTATTCTTTGCTGTTCAAAATTATCAATACCTGCCAAGGAAAAACAGAAAACCTTAAAACAGCATCTCTTATTTTCAGATTATATTTTGTGTCAAAAGTCACTGCTTTTTATCCCAGGATTTTGACCAGGGGAGTCACAATTCAAAAGTTTGATTCAATCGCAATTCAATAAGAGTTGGGACGCTGTGAAAAATGTTAATGAAAACTAAATGTGATGGTCTGCAAATCATTTGGACCTTTTATTTGATTAATTATAGTGCAAAGACAACAGGTCAAATGCTGAAACTAGGGCTGAATGGTTTATGGTTTTCTGATCAGAATTGCGGTTTCAGACAGCATGATCATGTGATCACTAAAAGTGTGTTTTATTTTTATTTTTCTGTTGCGCTCTTGACTGACTCAGGATCTGCTGTGTGTCAACTATTTTACATATACATAGTGTTTCCCCACCTTCCTTCCAAACTCACCAGTCAGAAGCAGCATATGCTACTCATGGACAGGTCACATTGACCAATCAGTATAAACCTGCTCTCCATGTTTTGAAACATGAATGTGTTTTTAAAACAGCTTCTGTGAAACCACAAGTGGAGTTAGGGGATTTAATCCCCAAGAGAAAATAGACACAGCGGCTGCAGACATGTACCAGTAACAGGTAGGCTACTGTGCAAAACCTGTCACGCTAAAGTTGCTACATCGGGCGGAAACGCAACCAACTTATACCAGCACTTATACTGAATCGAATTGAAACTGCAATTTCTGCCAGAATAATCGCAATTAAATCTTTTCCTAAAACCGTTCAGCCCTAGTTGAAACTGAAGAATTTGGTTGTCTTATGTTGTCTTAAGTATGTGCTCATTTTCAATCTGATGCCAACAACAGGTTTCAATACAGTCAGGAGAGGGAAGACAAAATACTTAAGACATGTGATAAAGAAGCACCTGAAGGAGCTTATCCCAACTAATAACATTAATGTAAAACAGGTTAGTTATAAGACTGAGTATAATGGCACTCTAGAGAGGTTGAGTGCCTCAGAGGTAAAATGGGGAGAGGTTTACCACTCTGTGAGAAACTGAGTGAGTATATAGGTCAGTTGCAAATTGCAAAAATTTGGGGGATTTCTTCAGTTATGGTACAAAATGACATTAGAAGATTCAGAGAATCTGGCAAAACTTGGTACTAAAGTTGATAGTGGTATTTGTTTAGTGCTTAGAGAAAGTTCCTGACCTTGAGTTTAACATTCTTGTCTATGTTTCAATCTTACTCAGCCTAAATTGTAACCAGAATTTGGATTACGGACCCCTTTATTCCACACTGGAGAGGCAGAGCAGAGAAAAGCACCATGTACAGAACATCCGGCCATTTAGCAGCAGTGCTAATCAGTCTATCAGCAGATGTGTTAGACACATCAGCCTGACACAGTCTGTTAGGTCAGGAGACGTCTTTTTCACCGAGTCTTAAACTGCTCATTAGCACATCCACATCATAGTCATTATAACCCGTCTGCACTCTCTCTTTTCAGTACTACTACTCCATTAAAGACATCTCAGTGGGAGGAATGTGCATCTGTTATGGCCACGCCAAAGCCTGTCCACTCAACACTGAAACAAAGGTAAGAAAATGAACTAGATGTCTCTTAGCAGATTTAACAATAGAGTCGAGTAACAGAGCTGCTTCATGCTGTCTAACAGCAGCAAAGAACAGCCTCAGGCTCCAGCTTTGTATCCACCACCTTTATATCAAACTTTCTGTGTGTGCGTGTGCGTGTGCGTGTGTGTGTGTGTGTATGTGTGCGTGACTGTCTGCAGGGGACACAGGTGACTCAGTGAAGCGTTGTCTCCCATGTCACTTCAAACAGTGGAGTGTTTGATACCAGACACCTGATCTCTCTGTCTCACACACCCACAGACACACACCCACACACACATGAAGTCTCAGAGTTCTGTGTCCTTTACATGTCCCGAGGCTGAACCACGAAGACCAACTCAGGTGTGACACGGGTGTTTGGTCCCTCGGTGGTGATGTCATCCACAATAAATGATGCCACTGAAGCAGAGCGAGCTCGACTTTTCAGCCTGTTTCTGCAGGACATCTTAAAAACAGTCTTTAAACTGACTGAGAATTAAACAAGTCACTTTAAAAGTAAATTACAACATTTTTAAACACCTTTTACTTACATTTAGTTCCTTACCTAACATCAGATTTTAGTCAAGATCAAGTTTAGGATCCTGGCCAGTTTGGTGCCTTTGTTACTAGAAAAAGGTCTATGAAAGTAAGTCTCTGCAGAAAAAGGTAAACCCACGTATGACCCGAAAGTTTAAATATCAGATCGCAATGCATGACTACATTTAGGGAGTATAATGTTCTCAGAAATATGCATTTATACATTTTTCTTTTTGACTTTTATCAGCTGCACTGAAATTTATTTTTCCCATTTTAAGACATGTTTTTTTAGCCTTTTGATCCTGCAGCACAGTGAGCTCCTTAACTTTGATACAAGTTCATCCATCCATGCAGCGAAGTCCTGGGCAGACGTTCAGAAAAGCAGAAAAAGGTGGAGACCCGTGAGACGATTTGTTGATGATCATGTACAGAACATTTGTTCGGATGCGTGCTCAGAACAAAGGCAGCCTGGAGCCAGAGCTGTAGCGCTGCGTCTCACATAAAAAGGGGCAAATCCACTCGTGCCAACAAATCTGAAACTTGGCTCAGGCTCTGCTATTGTGCTTTTCTCCTCGCAGTTAAATCTGGCACCTTCTCCACATCAGCCCATTTACAGAAAGTCATAAATTGAATTACTGAAGCTCAAAGTTGGCAAATTTCCTTCTTCATTTTGCTTTGACTGTGTTTAGTTTTGTTTTCATTTCTCTCTTGGGAGAGGAATTGTGAACCTGTTTGCTACTGGCTGATAATCTGGAAAGTGAACCAAGTTTTTTTTCCCTTTTCTGTCTCAGGCTCTCCTGTGAGTTCATTATTGTTTGATAAATTCCCAGTAGGTCATGCATACTGGTAATTACCTGTGTGTGCAACTCCCGTTTTTTTTTTTTTTTTTTTTTACATATTTATGTGGATGTTGCATTGCACCATGTGAGTGAATGATGGGGATTTTTCAGCTTCGAAGACATTCTTGTTTGTTAGTAATTTATATTTACAGTGTAAAAAAATATTAAAATGAAATGCACAACCCTCTGAGCTGATTGCAACCCCCCCTCTAATGTAGGGCTGTACTTTTATCACAACATACTGTTAGACAGTATATTTCAAAGTAGAGCACAGTTACAATTATTGTAAATCCCAAAACATTAAAGAGACTGTGCCTCTTAATCAGCAGAAACTTGATCATTTTTCCAACTATCTTAAGTTAGGGTGACCATATTCTGACCCCCCCCCCCCCAAAAAAAAAAGGACACTACTACGCGAGTTGTGCGCGCACGCAAAATCGTTTTTCGGGTTGAGTCAAGTGTTTTTTACGCGCTTCTAACTCAGTTAAAGGCATATTCTGAATTCCCAAAGACAGTGTACGCCTGGGTCGTGTCAGTGGCTGTACTTAGAACTGAGCGGAGGGGTGGAGGGGCAGAGCAGCAGAGAGCACTGATGCACTGTTTTATGATGAATACACATTCTGGGTTTTTCATGTTTTTCCTTTGGAAAAAGAGAAAAACAAGATGGCATTTTATCTCATCTTTTTTTCTCACTGGCGGAAATGGGCTTCCATACAAAACCCCGGACATTTGAAGGATTTTATAAACTCCCCCCAGGCCTGACAGCCCCCCTAAAAGAGGACATGTCTGGGTAAAAAAGGACATATGGTCACCCTGCTTAAGTTCTGTAGCTTATTATGTACTTGAAGAAGCAAACAGGAAATGAGGAAACTGAAACCAAGAGTAGGAAAATACCAAAGTAAAAGCATGACAAAAGATTATTTCATGAAGATTTGGTCACAGGTCAGATGATAAATTATAAATTTGAATACTGCTTAAAACGGTTAATGACATGTAAGGTAATTGTGTTTATTAGTAAAGTTTATGAAGGTATGTGTTGCTCCACACTTTCATCAATTTAACTGATTGTGTCATTTTATTTTAAAATCTGTTACTCTGGCAGCGATTCATGTGAGGTTAAAAACTGTTATCTTGACAGCCCTAGGACCAGCACCATTCACTCTGCCTAAAATCAAAACCTTGGTTGGTTGTCAGTCAATTTAAATCTCAGGTCCTGATGTCCACATGCCAAGTCGGAACTATTTAGTATCAGGCAGTAGACGTGTTGTATTCTCTTATTCTGCTGTGAAAATGGACATTTTTACATGCGTTAGTAGAGATGTCCTAGCTTTTGAAAGCAACTTCAAGCTGACACCTAAGAAACTGCAGGTTTTTTACAACCCCCTGTGTGAGGCCAACAAAGGGACTAACAGAAACTTTAACTTTAAAGCCTTCAAAGAAACTAATGTGTTGAAAATGCATTATAACCTTCATGCACAGAACACATTAGGTTAATTTAAATCTCTGAGAATCTCTACATTTTTAGAATCTGACATATTTTCTTCACCAGGCATTGTGACAGATTGTGTGATGGAAAAAGTCGCAAAGTTGGCCTCCAAATTCGGTGATGAGTCAGAGTGTTACCGCGTTTAGCATCCTTGTTGATATCAGCTCCCCGGAAGCAAACTGTTTCTCATGTGGGTTTAATTAACAAATCTGTGAAACTTTACCAGCGTTGATGTTTTTTTTTTTTTTCCCTCTTCTATTTTTGTGTGAATCTTTGCATGCGTGTGTGTGTGTGTGTGTGTGTGTGTGCATGTGTAGAAGTTTAGCTGTGAATGTGAGCACAACACTTGCGGGGAGAGCTGTGATCGTTGTTGCCCTGGTTACCACCAGCAACCCTGGATGGCAGGGACCTTCCACACTCGACATATCTGTGAGAGTAAGTAAGACACAACATGAGCACAAATTACACACTTAAATCAAAGAGAATTACCCACAAACATGAAGCAATTCACCCAGAACACAAACATTTTTAATTACCAGCGGTCTCTTCTCAAACTTTTCCTCCTTTTAAATTTTCCTTCAGATCTCCCATGATAAAGTACGTCTCTATGAGCGCAGGGTTAACAGAAGGAAACTGAAGCAGCTCACTTTAATTTATATTCTTGTCAGCCAATCTGGATCACTCTTTGATATAAGACTCTAGAAAGCCATCAAAAGTCACCTTTGCATCCATTAACCTTCATCATCCGTGTGGCGGCAGAGCAGTGAGGTTAGAGGCGTCCACCTGTCATCATAAAACTTGTCTAACAACATGTAATCTTCATTTTATTTCGCACAGGCTGCACCTTTTAACTCGCTCTGTAGACTTAGTGGTCCGATAACAGCTTCCTCTGCCCCCGACACTGACACAGCAGGAGGATGGAAAGGAGGCATTTGAGGTCCTGGCTGGCACAATATGTAACGAAGTATATGTGATGGATTTGGTCCATTCAGGGCAGAACCAGTATGTCACAATCCATCCCTGCAGACTTTGAAGTTTAGCAGCAGGAGAGGTGTTTGAAATGTAATCTAAGAACTTATATAATGGACCCTCCATTAAAAAGTAAAGGGTGCTTTGTCTGCAGCCTCTCAGTTTGTGTCTCCATATGATGTGAGGACTGTGGCACAGAAAGGATACAGATGGATCTGACTTTGATGCAACCCAATATGACATCATCAGTCAGAGACAGCAAACACTTTTCAACATTAAAGGGATTTTCCAGGGTAAATTTAAGTTATGGTCAAACACACACTGAACTCTGAATAACACTGAATTAGACATCCCCTCAAGAGTCAGACACCCCTTGCCGACTGATTACTTCTGTAGTTATACCAACTTTAGTAATGACCGCATGATAGCAATACACAGTGGTATACGTCTCCACACGCAAACCTCAAAGAAAAAAAACCTTCTATAGCCACAAATAATGTTCAGAACAGCACCTAACGTCATCAATAGAGACCAAACAGAACTCACCCTCTCTCCTCCAGCAGCCGCTTGTTTGTGGGGGAGCCCTGACAAGTCAATCACTGAGTGCAGCGGATCATTTATCCGCTATCATAAAGTAATAATCATAAATGCTCTTCCTTGAGCTGCGAAACCCTGCTGCTAAAGTTGGTATAACTAAAGAAGCAAGCAGTCAGTAACATTCATCCCTTGAGGGGGTGTCTAACTCAGTGTTACGGTGTGTTTGACCGTAACCTTAATTTATGCCTGAATATCCCTTTAAGATATCTTTTAAAGACGTATGGAAGAATGTGGGAACCAGGGTTGAGAAAACTGATGATAGGAGGAAGATTTTTCTGGATGTGCCAAGGGGTCAAATCCATGTGTCATATTTTGAATATAGTGTGTTGAGTGTTATCCTATACAGATCAGAGTGTAAAAAGACCTTAGTGTACTCTCTGTCTACAGTATTCATGTAATAGAACAGAGGTGAAGAGATACCTGGAATTGTTTTTTGTAGTTTTATTCTTAGACATCTAAAACTGAATTTTCGACAAAGTTCCCTAGAGTTTTCACAGAGCTAGAGGTTGATTGGCATGTTGTTTGAAGTTGTAAACAGTGATAATAAGCTTACATTTACACGTATCCCATAAGTCGCTGCAAAAGATTAGATTACATATAAACTGTGTCCATTTCTGCCTCCTCATTTCAAGAGATATGAGGTTTTACTCTGTACACAGAGGACGCTGATATCAACACAAAGCTAAAGTTCCTCATTGCAGCTTTAAACCAAACAAAGGGCAGGGAGAGCAAATCTCTGCTAGCATATGAGTAGCATCAGGTCCTGGCAACCATTGACTTTACTCCAGGAATTACATTTTGACTTTTTACTGTTGGTATTTTTCGCATTCTTGGCTCTAATACTTCTTAAAAACACAACACAACAAACAATTACCTGTACTTATCTTCACAATTATTCAGAAACCTCATTTAACGTTGAAAAAACTTTAGACTGGCTTCCTTTTAGCATTTTCAGAACAACCCTGAGCAAGAAAGGGGCGACACTCTTCCCTCACTGAAGTGATGTGGTTGACCTTGCTGACGGATTTATCTTATTCTTTAAAAACTGTGAAAAGTTGATCAAAAATAAAGAGGAAAAAGTGGGTAAAACACTTACTGTGATAATGGGCATACAAGGTCAGTAAAATCAGTGGATGTGGGATGAGAAACCGCTCAGAAACTGTGTTAGTATTGTCACGACTATCCTCCTGTCTCTAAATCTTTCCACTATTTCCTCGCCTTACTTGAGAGACTCTTTTACCTCTGAAAAGCTCTCCTCACTGTTCTGAGAGGCTCTCCTTCTCAGGGGTGAGTGTCACTTTTTACCAGATCTGGTTTAATTTTCAAGGGAATATTCCTTACAAATTTTTGAGTAGAAATTCTCTGCCTCGAGAGCTTAGTGAAATGTCTGCCCCTGGACTCTACTTAAGTGCCTCAAATTACCCTAAAACACTCCTCTATTAATTCATTACTCTTTTGGGTCTGGACACTAGTAAACTTACAAAACAAGATACTTGAGATCCTTGTTTTGTAATGGTTTTAAACATGCTCAATATTAACACAAAGGCTTTTTTAAAAGAGGATGAAAAAATTACTCTTGCATTGTGAGAGGATGTGTTTGGTAAAAAAAGGAAATCCACTTTTTTTCTCTTCTTTTTACTGGATCACCAAAATTAAACACTTCTCATGGTTATTTTACCATCTTATGATCTTTTGAAGTCTAAAGTGGAAGACGTACATGAGTTGCAAACATTTAAGGGCAAACTAACTTTCTTTCTTTCTTTCTTTCTTTCTTTCTTTCTTTCTTTCTTTCTTTCTTTCTTTGTGTGTGTGTGTGTGTGTGTGTGTGTGTGCCTTCAGAGTGTAACTGCCACAACAAAGCAGATGAGTGCTATTATAACCAGACTGTCGCAGATCTGTCACTCAGCCTGGACATCCATGGTAAAAACAGGGGAGGCGGAGTCTGCATAGGTTGCCGGGACAACACAGATGGAATCAATTGTCAGACATGCGCTGCTGGATTCTACAGACCTGCAGGGGTACGTCACATACAATAAATCCTTATTTGGAAACCTTCCTGATCTAAAAGTGGATTGATATGATGCTTCCCTCTTTTACCTGTCCAGGTGAGTCCAGAGGAGGATAACCCCTGCACACCCTGCTCATGTGACCCACAAGGTTCCATCAGCCAATCATGCATCGCTGATTCAAGTCAAGCCACACCAAGTATGAAAATAATGGATGGCCCTCTAGACTTACAGACTTCTTACCATGCCCAGACAGTTCAAGAGTCTACAGTATTTCATTTTAGACATTTGGATTCAGCCGCTGTCTATTAATATTTCTAGATGTTGCTCATGTGAGGAAGTCTAAATGATTTCAGTCTCCCAGTAGACACAAATACAGAGATTTTTACTGAAAGCAAACATATTTTCACATTTTAATTAATTTCCCTGTGATACTTCAGTGACTCCAGCATTTCATCGATCCTGCTTGATTTCCTGTGGGGTAGGGGTTAGTCCAGTTCAGCTTGTTTATAGAAGCCTCTGTTATTAAAATCCATCTCTGACAGAACAGAACAACTATTTATATGAGAGATAATTTTAATCCTCTTTGTACTTCTACTGTTTTTACATCAGGAAAATGAAGCTATTTTTGGTCCAAATACTTCAGAAGAACTACCCGCTCTGTTTCTCCACACTGATGTGTGTTTTAAAACCTGTGTGTGTGTGTGACTTTTTGTGTGTTTGATTGACAGGGCAGTCAGCAGGGTCATGCCGGTGTAAGGAGGGTTTTGGGGGTCTACGATGTGACAGGTGAGACACACATATGAAGAGATAGAGACACATAGTGACAGGTGAGCAGAGCCTAGTTCTGCTGGTGTCTGTTCCAATTACTGTCCAGAAAGTTTCCATTAAGATCTTTGATGATATTAATGATCACACCTTGGTTTTGTACCTTTTAAAATATAAAGATGCTGCTGAATAAATAGCCTTGTTGTAAAGCAGGATGTTCCTTTTTATTTCTATTTTTGTGAGCTCTTTCTCTTTGTCTTAGATATTTCTACTTTGATGATGCATTTTCTATCTTTTCTTCTGTATCAGGCCTGAAATAATCAGAAAAGGTCTTGGGGTTAAAAAGACAACCTGTTCATCAAAAGATCTCTAAACGGAAGACAAGAAAAGCTCTGTGTCTGCCCTGTTAGTCAGTCAAACAAAGTGATTTATCTTAAACTGTTAATTACGTATTATCTCATTGACGTAATGGCTTGTTGTAATATTCTCTCCCACTGCAGCACTCATTTGGGAATCATTCAAGTTTAATGAAATGCTGTCTAATCTAATCTAATCTAATCTAATCTAATCTAAAAGCTGGTCCAGATTTTTCTAAACTTTATGTCTACCTGTCTCAAAAACAGGATAGTGTATAACTGAAATACCTTTTAACCTTTAAACTTTGTAAAACTTAAGTGAATATGCAGATATTTTTTCTAATCTAGACATTATTATTATTATTCTGGACAACCTCTAAATGCCTTATGAACCCTAAAGCTAGGCTTAAATATGTATTCTGACCCTTAAATCTGATTTTTAGCAGAAAATTGTGACATCAACAAGGTACAATAATTCAGCTTTTCATCAGATTTTGCCTGTCAAACACATGGTCAAAGTGTGTTTCGATAGTTTAATCTGACAAAGGAAGGCATTTCCTTAATCTTTACTTCCAACTCTAAGATAACAATTTTAACAGTACATTTCGATTTCATGAACAAACAGTTCTGTAATAAGCCAAAGACAATAAAGTCAACAAAAATTCACCCTCATTAATCTAAAACACTGAACAACTCCTTATAGGAATTTGAATAACATTAAATGACCACTCATGCTTCACCTGTATCACTCCAAGGCCCCCTAACTATTTTACTAGCTTCTTTTTTCAAATCAAGACCACAGCTCCAACCTTTTGCCACCTGTTATCACTACGATTACCGCTTTCAGGGCCTCCTGTCCATTAACAGTGTTTTCTTTTGCACTGGCAGCACCTGTTTTCTAGACAAAAAGCACAGCAGTTTAATGTTTTCAGCACTCAGCCCTTTAACCCCAAAATGCTGCAGCAGCAACTGTTCTTTGTCCACAATGTATTCAGTTGAAAATAGCTCAACTACAGTAAGTCAAGTGTATACAGTATATTACAACTCTGCTCTGAGAGCCCCCTGTCCTTCCACCTGTGTGCATGCTAGGCCTGAGGTGGGTGAGTACGCCGTCTCTACATTTCATTACATACATTACATAGCATACGTACAAAGCCAGGCAGGGAGAGCAGCAGCAAAGACTCCAGGGATTATAGCTGATATGGCTGGTGTTAAAATCAGCTGATGTACTGTACTTAAAGCCAATAAGTTGCAGGTATCAGCTTTGTGAACATCTTTTGTGGTCATCTGTATGGTGCCAATGCTACAGTAATACTACAAAGCATTGTAAACAGACTAAACAATAACTAGTAAGGGAAGTGGAAGTGCCACAGGAAAATCTTTGTAATCTAGTGACGGTTAAAGAGTCAGTAAGCGCTCCAAAATTTAGGTCATGGTCATGCTGCAAGTACAGGAGATGCTGTAAATGGACACAGGCCCCAAACACTGTGGGCTCTATTTTCGTGCCTCGCTGGAGACGTGCCGCAGGCGCGGCGTAAGTCAGGTCTGCTGCGCCGACAAGGCGTTCCCAAGCACAATTTGGTATTTTGGTGAGCGGCGCAGCCCGGCATAAGTATCCCCCCTCCCTAACTCAAGGATACAAGGATACAAGGTAGCTTTATTGTTACACCTGGGTTTGCCAGGCACAAAATTACGTTTGTTCCATTGCATCACATTACGTGCAGGGGGTTAAAAGATTCAATACAGATGGCATATGAAATAATTTTGGCTCACAAAACTAAATATTATGACATTTGTATGTAGGCTTAAAGTAAATAACTCATCTGATCACTGAAACAAATCATTTGTTCAGAAGAATCAGAAAAATTACATATTTTCTTAACTTCATCATATGTGTCTATTGACTAGATATTTAATTTAATTTATTGCTGATTCAGCTGTGTTGATTCGGTCAGGTTGTGTGTCCAAACGCGTGCCAAACACGCTCATCAGATCAGATATAGATCAGAATATATCTATAGATCTAAATGTATATGCTGACTCAGAGTATTAGTTGTTGATGATTGTTTATTGCACTGAAATGTGCCTGACACTGTGGAAACCTGCCGGTGAGGCATCAGTGACATATGTCGATATGCCGCCTGTCTACCAAAATACCACTAGACCAGCTGCGCTCCGCCTGCACTGAAAGCTGACCAGGTTTGAATCGGCGAGCTTTCAGCGCACTTTATACGCCACCGGCGGGCACGAAAATGTCACTGCATTAGCTGATTTTGTCGACACCTCCCTCTGTCACCCCACCACACCCAGCTTGGCGGACCTCGGTGTGCCTCAGTCCACGAAAATACCAAACTGGCTGTTCGCCGGGCTCCGCCAGACGAAAATATTACTGCGCGGGGTCCGCCACCCTCCGCTGCCTCACCGGCAGACACAAAAATAGAGCCCTGTGACTTAAAAACATCATTAGTAAATTTTCAACTCCATTGCATAAAAGTTAAAAGCTTTGAGATACAAAAGGGATCAGATCACAGGCTCATAAAGTTTTAAACAGATAACACATGCCTCCTTCTGACAGCATGTTGAATCTCAGAGGACAAACAGATTTGCATCGTCTATCTGTCTCTGTGATAGCTCAGATTGTAAATCTATGCACATAATCTGTTTGTTTTTTAAGGTCCATCCCAGTCAAAACAGACTCTTGAATTCAGTCTGAAGAAGCAGTTGTGAGAAGAATTGACCCTGTGAACCTCTAATGAGGGAAATGCCTGTCTTTTACTCGTCACCTTCAACTTTATGAGGGTTATTAAACTCATTTGTCTACAGGTGTGCTGTGGGTTATATGGGCTTCCCGTCCTGTCAGCGTTGTAACTGCAGCGTGGAAGGAAGCACCAACGCTGACCCGTGTATAACACCCTGCCTGTGCAAGGTACACACACACACTCACACACTCCTTCACGCACAAATAATGATAAGTAATTTCAGCTAACCTTTGTAGCCCCGTCATCATTATCCTCAGCACATTAACACTACAATAACATGCCTCCTGCTTGTAACATCAGTCTGAGGGCAGCCCATAAACTTTGCTTTATCTTTTATCTCTTTATCTCTCTATTTTTTTTCCTTCTTTCTCCTGCAGGAAAATGTGGAAGGAGAAAACTGTGACCGCTGTAAGCTTGGGTTCTTCAATCTTCAGGGTGACAATCGACGTGGATGTGAGAAGTGCTCGTGTATGGGTCTGTCCAGCCAGTGCCATGGCTCTACATGGACCTATCACAACGTAGGACAAGTTTTACTCACCTTAACTTGATTTTATTCATGAAGCAGCTTTTATGTAAACATGAGAACATTCGGATTAAAAAAAGGACAGGGGTAGATAAAATTTAAATACTGTACTCTCTGAGTTTGTTAATGATTCCTTGGCAGTTTAAAATACCTGAAAAAAACCCACAGCAGTGATTATTGATTCTGAATAGCAAGAGTAATCCTTAGTTTACCCAGGTCATACACATCATGTTTGTAAAGTTTATAGTATGAGCTTGTCCTGTTGACAATGTGGCACAAACGGTACTTACAGTATCAGTGAACACCATGGAGGATTTTTCTGATTATCTTACTTTTTGGGGGAAGAGCTGAATACTTGAGATTCATGATAAATGGCTTATCAGGAAACAGCTGAGAAGAGAAGAAAATTGGAGTTTAAAACAGTCTGGAACAATGAGGGATGATATATCAAAAAATGTATAAGGAGCTGAGTGAAAGAGACATCTACCACATTGAAGAAAACAGGCACTCAGCATTGATTTTTAGGGTCTTTTTTTCATCTGGTTAATTAAACCTATTTTCTATCAATAAAATCATATTTAATCAATATCTCTGCAGCTGGTGACCCAGCTTCCTCTCCAAGCAAAATATTCAAGCTTGAAAAAAAGGAAAATCTCAGGAATAACTGTACTGTATCTTTAGTTGGTAGCTGGGTCATGGGAATTAGGGTCTTGGGGCTCTATTTTCGTGCCTCGCCAGGTGCGGCATGAGTCAGGTCTGCCGCACCGACAAGGCGTTCCCAAGCACAATTTGGTATTTTGGTGAGCGGCGCAGCCCAGCGTAAGTATCCTAACTCAGCTCCTCCCAGCGGCGTAAGTCGTAGGGAGGGAGGAGAGAGGGCGTGAAGTGGGTTTAACACAGCCAAGACCTGTATTGACCAATAACATTAACTCCTCTCCTCGCCTTTAAATCCGCCACCAGCGAGGTGTATTACTATTTTCATCAGGAAGTCAAAGAGATCAAGAGATGTCTGAAGACAGTAATGCCACACGATGGCGACAGAAGGCAGCCTCTCAACAAGTGTCACTGTAAATGCTGCAGAGGGCGTCCTTCACACTGTCTCATATGAGCACAGATGGATTTGGTGTGTGTAATGTTGGAGCCACTAGTAAGACAAACACCCTTTTCACAAATGAAGACACCCACATAAAGTTGCATATATTCAAACCTCAAGTGACAAAGGTGGGTTTTGTGCACAGAGATCACAACATAAATTCCAATAATGGCATTAAAATCGGAACCATTTGTGCGTAAATGACGCATCGCGCTCCGTGGCCGGGCTCTTTCTTTCATAGATGTTGGCATATAAAATAAATTTGGCTCACAAAACTGAATATCATAATATACGTATGTAGGCTTAAAGTAAATAACTCATCTGATCACTGAAACAAATCATCTGTTCAGCCGCTGCAGCTGCAGCAGCACGAGGAGAGGACACGGAGACATGTCCAGGTCGAGCTGCGCGAGAAGTAAGAGGGAGAGGAAGAAAGAAAAGGAGGGAAAAGAATTACATATTTTCTTAACTTCATCATGTGTGTCTATTTACTTGATATTTTATTTAATTTAATGCGGTTTAAGCTGTGTGGATTCAGTCAGGTTGTGTGTCCAAACGCGTGTCAAATGCGCTCATCAGATAAGATATAGATCAGAATATTTCTATATAGATCTAAATGTATGTGCTGACTCAGATTATTAGTTGTTGATGATTATTTATTGCACTGAAATGTGCCTGACACTGTGGAAACCTGCGGGTGAGGCATCGGTGACGTATGCCGATACGTCGCAGGTCTACTTAAAATTCCACTAGACCAGCTGCGCTCTGCCTGCGCTGAAAGTTGACCAGGTTTGAATTGGCAAGCTTTCAGCGCACTTTATACGCCACCAGCACCTCCTTCTGCCATGACCACCACGCCCAGCTTGGCGGACCTTGGTGCGCCTCGGTTCACGAAAATACCAAACTGGCTGTTTGCCGGGCTCCGCCAGACGAAAATATCACTGCGCGGGGTCCGCGACCCTCCGCCACCTCACCGGCGGACACGAAAATAGAGCCCTTGGTATCCAATGTTGGGATTCTGTTTTGCATAAACCCTGCTCTCTAAAGTTACACTTAAACCAGAGAAAACAATGGTACAAATTTGAATTCAGACCATTGGATTCAGCAACATGTACTTTTTTTTTTCGCTTGCCAAACGTTCCCATCAGGTGATCAGCAGTTTTCAAAACTCTTGGGTGAAACTGGAGTGCTCCCTGAAAAACAAACTCCCAACTGTTATTTCATCTCTGTTTGCATACAGACCAAAGATAGCAACATAGTAAGATGTCTCAATCAAGCATGCACCAAACCCTTGTCATCCCAAAATTCAAACCTGAACAGAACTGTTTCAACAACAAAAGAGACCTTAGAAGTGTGCAGCCTTAGATGTCACTGTGCCTATTTATCCTTGAACCATGAACCATAACTTTGAGGCTTTGACAGAAAGCTTTTACACATGTGTTTGAAGATGGTGTCCATCTCAAGAAACACCTACCTCTGGACTAATGCACGTACATTACATCTCTTAGGGTTTGTGCTGTAAAGAAAAGCTTAAAAGGGTGCCCCAGGGGTTTGAGTGAGGCACTTACTTACACTTAGTGCACAATAAACAGTAGAAGTGGGAGTCAACATGAAACAGGAACACAGCGCCCCCTAAATGAGTTAGCTAGCCAGTTGTCTGCAGCAAGTACACTGTAATCTGCTCTACCACCATACTTCTTTCTTATTTCCTGATACATATTCATAACAAAGACACGATTATCTACTAGAGTGATGCCTGTTGGACATATGGTGTTCACTGCTTTTTCCCACTAAAACAGCTCTATGTCCACACAAAAAGAAGGAAAAGTCAAGGACAATGAATACAGCTGTACTGGACAGAGAAATGGAGTGAGGATCCTTCCCCTAAAATACCTCAGTAGATCAGGGGGTAGATACTGTCAGTAAGTAATCAAGTTATGACACAAGTTTATGAGAAATTGAAAATTTAAGCATTCATTCAACCCTAACACCAATTTGTGATTGATAATTGAATTATTTTGAAGAGAGCGAATGCTTCAAAACATTGAAAGAGTAAAATGTGAAGACTTGTTATTGAATAAACCAAGACTATGAATATTTTGGGGCAAAAATGTGACTAAAAAAGACCAAGAAAAAGGTTCAGTCTGAAATAGCTGCCGCAATTAACCCTGCTGACATTCTGTAGCTGCTGAACCTGGCCATAATTGTGTTTAAATCATGTAGGCCAAAGTTAAGTTTTTTTCATTTTTATAGCTTGTGAAATAAACATCCTTTGTGGATGATATTTCCACTGGCAAAATAGCCAACCCATGCATACCAAAAGTTTTTGCATGGTGAGCTCAACAAAAAAAGATGGTGTCCTTCAACTGTCCCCACAACTTTAAAAAGTCCCTCCGGACCAGAAACGCCTATGAACCAATGTATCAAACAGCCCTGACAGTGCTGACCTTTGAGACCTGGACGGCTCATAAGAGAAGCAGCTATTATGGCTTTTAAACAGAATCTGTGCTGCGCCATACTCCTTCATATAACCTTCCTCTGCTGGAGGAAAAACTTTTCACTGAAGAAGACTGTTCACTGTTTTTTTGGACGTGAGAAAGGATTGTGTGCTGAAAAATGTTCCTTTATTTAAAGTTTGTTTACTAGTCACTGCAGTTTCAGTGTAGAATAATACTGAGCAGCATTAGGGAAATAAGCGCAAACCTAAGAGCACTTCTTTCCTGACTCACATTTATGGACGGGGGAGAGCAGGTGAGAAACAAGGAGGAGGGTGAAAAAAAGAAGACAGAAGCAAAAGGAGGAAAAAGGGGAGAGAGGACAGGACAGGAGTGGAGGGACGAAGGGGGGAGACAAGACAAGAGTTAAGGAGAAGGAGAGAGGTGAAGAGAGGAAAACAGTTTTTGACTGACAGACGGGGTGGAAGGGGAGGGGAGAGGAGATGCTGACAGTATGACAGCTCTGATTTAGACTCTGATAGTGTGTGTGTGTGTGTGTGTGTGTGTGTGTGTGTGTGTGTGTGAGTGTGTGTGTGTGTGTGTGTGTGTGTGTGTGTGTGTGTGTGTGTGTTCAAAAGTGGAATCCAAGGTCAGGTTAATTGCAACGACAGATGTGTGTGTTGCTGTCTATCTTCTCCTCCTCTCTCTCTCTCTCTCTCTCTCTTTCTCTCTCGCTCTCCCTCTCTCTCTCTCTCTCTCTCTCTCTCTCTCTCTCTCTCTCTCATGCGCGCACGCACACACAAACACACGCACACACAGAAAAAAAAAAAACCTCTCTCCAGGTGTCAGCTGCCAGACTTCCTGTCTGACATGTGACAGATTTACCAAACCTTAAATCACATCTTGAGTTTTACATTTTTGTAGGTACAAACTCTCATTTTTATCAGACGGGAAAAGAAATCAGGATCAGATCCGGACCGTCTTCAGAGGGGGGGGCTAATCCAGAAACCATCCAGGGGTCATGAACTATGCATGCAAGCATGGATGAATAGCATATGTTTATATCTGTTTATATCTTTATATCTTTCTGTTTCTAAATCATCTTATCTACATCAAAAAAATCTGAAAAATTTATATTGCAATGTTTAGATCTTCTTTGATGAATTTTTCAAGAGTTCACAGGAAGATAAATGTCCAAAAAACGACAGTCAGGACATGCAAAGAGAGGAGAACAAAAAACACCCTTCAGTGTTTTATTGTCTATTCTAACGAGTCATCAGTAGTTACTGTTGTAGGATCATTTTCAGTTCATATGTTTGTTTTTTCCCTCCTAAGCTTCTTTCTTCCCTCATTTCTTCATTTACCCCATCTCCTCTTTCCTTCCTTTCCTACTTTCTTCTTTCTACTGTCCTAGCCCTTTTTTCTCTTTTCTTTTTCCTTTCTTCATTTCTTTGTTCCTTCTCTCCTTTTCTCCTTTCCTTTTTTAAAATCTTTTTTTCCCTTCCATTTCTTATAACTTTTAATCTTTTCCCTGCCCTTTCCATCCTTTCCTTCTTTACATCGTTTTTCTTTCTTTCTTTCTTTCTTTCTTTCTTTCTTTCTTTCTTTCTTTCTTTCTTTCTTTTTCTTTTCTCCCTTCCTTCCTCTTTTCCTTCTTTTCTGTTTTCCTTCCTTCCTTTCCCTCTTCTTTCCTCCCCAACTTCCTGTCATTTTTCTCCCTCACGATCTTTCCTTGTTTCCTACCTCCCTCCCTTCCTTGCTGCCCTCATTTCTTTTCCTATTTTTCCCGTCTTCAATTATAATCTTTTTTTCCTGGTTCCCTCTTTACCTTTATTATTTTCCTTCCTTGGATTTTCCTTTCTTATTTTTGGTTTATGAAACTTAATCAGTGAGCTTGAACTTGGGGGAATAATTTGTTAAATATCTCACAGTCTAACTGGTCTAGAAGTGCAGGTTGCGACACCTGTTAGAGGTTTGTTTTCATAGTGGTGATGTTTTGTCTGTAGGCTGTGAAGTCAATCAAACTGACCTGGTTATCAAAATACTGACCAGTCTGAGGCTTAAGGAACCTTCACTCTGGGAAAACAGCACTTCTCTCTATTCTGTTAGTGACACACACTGTCTCAGGGATCATTTATTGTTTCAGTGTTGATTCACTTATATGGCAGAATAGGCTTTGCATGCTCCTGGGGCTGCTGCTCAGTGAAGTGCACTGCATTGTGGGATTCAGTGGGGAGAGCAATAAGCCTCGGGGAGTCCAATCATCACTTAGATTCTGGATATACAAAGTGCACACACAATGAGATGCCAAGTTGAGTTATAGAGCGGGATGAGAGTGGATAGTACAGGAACACATCCACTGAGACGGACAGTATGTTGGTGTGTAACAGAAAAGCAAAACCACCAGTTGGACATAATGAGTGAAGCTCCTCAGATTCTGGTCTCCATCTTTAATGAACAAAGTTCAGTGAGTTCTACCCAACTCAAGCAGCGGTTTGCTCGAGTTTGGGTAAAGTTAATATTTCATAGTCACAGTGTAAAAAATTGTGAGTTTTTTTTTACTGTATCTGTGTTCTTTGAAACAAGACAAATAGATTTTGGTAGTGTCAGAGTGCAATAAAACTACATACCAGTCTCCACATGTAACTTTAAACTAAAAACCTCCTCATCCTCTTGAATCTTGCAGGAGACGACCCTGACGGGCTGGCACCTGGTGGGAGACACAGGAGGAACAGTATGGTCTGTCCACAGACAGACACCTCCGTATCTGAGCGTCCGACATGCTGATGTGGTAAACGATCTTGGCTCCGCCTACTACTGGAACGCACCTGGACTATACTTGGGAAACAAGGTACGATTTATATGCAAATTGTTTATACTGTTGATAAACTTAAACCAACAAAACAACACTTTTTTTTCAGAATATGGATTGGAAATATTTTAAACTTGTGCTGACTTTTTTACTGCCTTAGAACCATACCCCTCTTCAGTTCACAATATTTAGAAACTGCTCCAAAAAGGCTGGAAAATGACACAGTTTGAAACCAGCATCCAAATTAATAATGGTATTATGAATAAGTACAGTGCTTCAGAGTACACTGCTGAGTAAACTGCTGCAGTGCAAGTTTACAGGGTTGAATTGCACCTCTCCCACAAAATCTGAACAAACAAACAAATAAATAGAACTTTATGGAATAAAAGTACCATATAATTTTCCCAAACAAACCTGTTTTTTCAACATATTTTTTCCTGGGGTGGAATAAAATCTCAAACATGCTCCTGTTGCTTTTCCCACATTTAAGAGCTGTGTGTAGCAAGCATCCTTTCCAAAACAAAAAACAAAGAAAAGGCTGGATATTACCAAACAGGAGAGCAGATTCAAATCACTGATGTTGCAAAAATCATTTAAAAAGTATTAAATTTGACATCTGCCTTCTGCTGCTCCTCTCCCTGCTCTTCTCTCTCCACCTTTGGCTGCCTGATAGTTTGTACCGCTGTTGTACAACATGTTGAGGATACAGTGATCCACCATTAAGAGTGATCAATAACTTCCTCATGCTCCCAAACTCTGTTTCACATTGATCTGAGCTAACACAGCAGAAACTGCTTGGTCTGATGTATTAGATTTCTGTAATCCTGGGGAGCCAAAATCTTAATCCAAATAAATTAGTACCCCAGCTCCGGTTAACAGTCCATCTCTAGTCACTATAAAAGAAGCCAGTAACCTCAAAAAAATTAAAATTTTAAAAATCATTGGGCAAGACTTTGATAAACTAAACTGAACACCTACCCACAACAAGATACTAAAAACACCTACTTAAGAATGATAAACCTTTATAGTGGTTTCATGTGCCTCTGTGGGGCGTAAAGGAGCACCACTATAAATTCTAGTGCATTTCATAACCAGCTAATAAGCTTTAGAAGTTAAAACACTGCTTAGCAGGGAAGCTGAGCTTTAATCTAATGTGTGATCTGATTGTTGGTTTATTGTCTTATCACTGCGCGCTAACTGGCTCTCAGCATTACAGCAATGGCAGCTAATGTTGAAAAGCAGAAATGTAAAAGCTGATGTGAGCTACATCATTAGCTCAGCCTTGAATATCTAAACAGATCCAGTTTATGGTCTTAAGTAACATCCCCTCGATCTAAGTCTGCTGAGAATGTCTCCTGCTGCGATGCTCACCTCCCTCCTAGCCGTCAACCCCCAATGTCGAGCGTTTGAATTTATACTCCTGTTTTTTTCTACTTCTGTGGCCACGATTAGACTTTATCACTCCAGCTGGCAAATAGCTGCAGTCCATGTTTGTGAAGTCGAGTTGTTGCCCCGCTACAACAACAGAGCCACTGTGATGTTACTCTGGGTGTCATGGCTTAGAGGAATCTAGCACAGAATTTCATTACTTTATATCCTGCAGGCCTGGCTTGTCATCTCACCTCTTTGTCTGAAACCTCCCCGCCTCCCTCCAACCATCCCTCTGTCCCCGCTCCGTTTCATCGGCCTGCTACGTCGTCTCTCCAGGACTCCCATTTTTCACCTCCCTGTTCCTAAATCATCTCCCTCCACCTCCCTGGAGCTCCTCTTCCCTCCCTCTTTTCTCCGCATCTCTCTCTCCGTCTTTGTGTCTTTCAGGGTAAACAGTGTTTCGCCTGTTGAACTCGATAATCAACTGTTTTTCTCTTAGTGCATACACACACACAGAAAAACACATGCGCACACACACACACTCTGAGGCCTATATAAGTCAGATAATGATGTGTTTTGGAGGCATTAGGGACAGCGGAGCAGAACCGAATGCCTCCAAACATGGGAAACAAACAAATTACCACTATGTGTGTTTGTGTGTGTGTTTGTGTGCGCCAAATGTGTCTGTGTGTGTGTGAGCACATGTGATGGCTCAGAGCAGTGTGTGAGCTCTGTATGAAAAAGCGATTCTTTGCTTCAATCTCTGATCATGTTACAGAGATAGATGCTCTGTGACTCACAACAACTCCATGCACACACACACTTTGGCCCGTCATGTTAGTGTGTGTGATTAGAAGTGACAGGCTGTGTGTGTAATGACAAGCCAGCAGTGGAAGTATAAGAGTATAAATGTGTGTATGAGTGTGTGATAGTGTTTTAATTCTTGTGTGTGACCTGTGTCATTAAAGCCGAGGGTGCTCATTGGCCTGTGACTGCGCCGGGTGCATGCTCATTGGTCCAGAAGCATGTTCCTCTGATGCTCATTGGGTGTTTTATCAGCCTGTGTGATTTCAGGGACTGCTCATTCATAAGGATAGCCATCACCGCCTTGAAAGCATGCTTATGTTAAAGACTGTGGGCTCTATTTTCGTTCGCGCCGGTGAGGCGGCGGAGGGCGGCGAGCCCCGCGCAGTTGTATTTTCGTCTGGCGGAGCCCAGCGTAAGGCCAATTTGGTATTTTCGTGGCATGAGCCGCACGGAGGCGAGCCGAGATCCGCCAAGCTGGGCGTGGTGGTGTGGCAGGGGGAGGTGTCGACAGAATCAGCTGGCGCAGTGACATTTTCGTGCTCGCCAACGGCGTGTAAAGTGCGCTGAAAGCTCGCCGATTCAAACCTGGTCAGCTTTCAGCGCAAGGCGGAACGCAGCTGGTCTAGTAGTATTTTGGTAGACCGACGGCGTATCGGCATACGTCACTGATGCCTCACCGGCAGGTTTCCACAGTGTCAGGCACATTTCAGTGCAATAAATAATCATCATCAACTATTAATCTGAGTCAGCACATACATTTAGATCTATATAGATATATTCTGATCTATATCTGATCTGATGAGCGCGTTTGGCACGCGTTTGGACACACAACCTGACCGAATCAACACAGCTGAAACCGCATAAAATTAAATTAAATATCTAGTAAATAAACACACATGATGAAGTTAACTAGATATGTAATTCGTCTCCCTCCTTTTCTTTCTTCCTCTTCCTCTTATTTCTTGCACAGCTCGACCTGGACACGCCTCCGTGTCCTCTGTCCGTCTTGCTGCTGCTGCAGCTGAACAGATGATTTGTTTCAGTGCTCAGATGCGTGATCTACTTTAAGCCGACATACAGATATTATAATATTCAGTTTTGTGAGCCAAATTTATTTTATATGCCAACATCTATGAAAGAAAGAGCCAGGCCACGGAGCGCGATGCGTCATTTACGCACAGATGGTTCCGATTTTAATGCCATTTTTGGAGTTTATGTTGTGATCTGTGCGCTCAACCCACCTTTGTTACGTGAGGTTTGAATATGAGCAACTTTATGTGAGTGTCTTTTTTGTGGAAAAGGGTGTTTGTCTTACCAGTGGGTCCAACATTACGCACACTAAATCCATCTGTGCTCATATGAGAGAGTGTGGAGGACACTTGTTGAGGAGCTACCCTCTGTCGCCATCTTGTGGCATTACTGTCTTAAGACATCTCTTGATCTCTTTGACTACTTCATGAAAATAGTAATACGCCTCGCCTCTGGCGGATTTAAAGGCAAGGAGAGGAGCCTATGTGATTGGTGAAAACAGGTCTCGGCTGTGTTAAACCGACTTCACGCCCTTTCTCCTCCCCGTTACGACTTATGGTGCTGGGAGGAGCTGAGTTAGGGAGGGGGGATACTTAAGCCGGGCTGCGCAGCTCACCAAAATACCAAAATGTGCTTGGGAACGCCTTGTCAGCGCGGCGGATCTGACTGACGCTGCGCTTGCGGCACGTCTCCGGCGAGGCACCAAAATAGAGCCCTGTTTCTGAGAACTTTATGTTTTATGAGGAAGTGGAGTGCGGCAAAGTCGGGATCAGCATGAAGCAAGAATAAACTTTTAATGATGAAGACTAAAGCGTTATACATATGCATGCTTAAAACTTGTTTTCAGCTTGCTTTTTGTGACACTTGTGATTAATGAAGACACTTGTTACCAGCTCGAAACTCAAACTGTGATATTAAAGTTTGCTCCCTCAGTGTCTACTACACCAGGCTGGAGAGGCTGGAACTGTAAAAGTTTGTTTATCCAAGAATATGTTTGACAGAGGAAAAGATTTATAATCATCCCAACGTGTTTATTTATTTCCTCACCAACCCCCAAACCCATGTGTGGGTGTAGTAAGAGGCAAAGAGTAGGCAGCAGTGGGTAAAGTGATATTGTACACGTACACTCAGTCGTCCAGTCTTACAGCCATATTTTAGCACCGAGTCAGGGTCATCGAGTAAATGGTGCCAGCATATGAGGGGCCATAAAGGATGTGCGTGAGATGGAAGTATGTGTTTGAGAGTTTAGTTGTGAGTGTGTGAGAGTTTGTGGCATCACTGTCATGCCATCACTGTAATATATTAACTATGTAGAGACCAGTGACCATGCTGCCCCCTTACATTTAAGGCCACTAGTCAAATAAGAGGTTTACACCAGGGGTGTGTCCAGGAATTTTTGACAGGGGTGGCCCAACCCTGGCACTAAAGTAGGGTTGCAGCTATCGAGTATTCTGCTGAATATTCCATCGATCACTCGAGTAATCAAATAAAACATTTTTTTTTAAAGTGCAATTATTAATATACAAGATAAAAGTAGACATTAAATTTGATAATCAACAATCAATTGATTAACAATCAAGCGTGTGTTAGCGGGTTGCAATGCTCGTAAGAAAGCTAATTATGATATTAACTTTCATCATGCCCCCAAAGACATTCTACTACACCAGCAATGTTAGGCTGCAAGCTAGCATGAAGAGGAGTATGCAGAGCAGCACTGTCTCCGCCCACGACTCAGAGGTGAATTGCTAAACAGCGACTGAAGCTCTGCAGAAGAAAAGCCCCTCTCATCATTCTTTTTTTTTCACTCCGCAAAACCTAAACTGCACTACTCCTCCTTCTACCGTGGTGACATAAGAGCGTTGCGTCACCTTGAAAATAACCAGTGTCAAACTGTGACGACATGAGCTTATAAATGAGTACTCAAGGCAGTGAAAATTCCTCGATCATTTTTTGTAATTGAGGTAATCAAGATTTTCAAGGAATCGTTTCAGCCCTACACTGAAGTATATGTGACCACATGCAGATTAATAACATCGAACTGGTTGCAACCTGTCTAACAGAAAAAAACAAAAAAAAGCAGTAGAGACATAACTAGCTCACCATTCTTGTAGCTGTTTTTACTAAGTTCCAAAACTTACTGTCTGTCGGAGGTTGTGTTGACCTTATTTCAAAATAAAAGCGTACGAAATAAAGCAACCTAAAAAGTAACAGCTGTAAAAATGTCAAATAAAAGCAGTACAAAAAAACTTATATTTGGCATTTTCACGTCTAATGGTCAACACAAAGAAAAAGAAAGACTGGAGTGAGGTATGTTCCTGTTCTCATAAAAAGTTTCCTTGTCAGTTTTGGAGACTTTTGGATTTTATTCAAAGGTTGTGGTGCTTTGTGGACATTGTGGTTGGTTGAGAATTACACAACTAACTTTAAGCTCAGCTCTACCACCCGCCAAAAAAGAACAAAACATAACACATTTGTCTGAAAACACTACTTTCATGTTTACAGGATAGGGGAAAAGAGGTAGGCTGTCAGTTTGTCCACAGGGGGGGGGGCAAAAACAGCACAAACAAAAGTTCCTTACAGCAGCTTTAAAACATGTGAAACTGTTTGAATCCTGTAGTTTGTAAATTTTCTGGGCTTTTTACCAGCCTATCTGAAATGTCACTTTTTCCCAAACTGTTCAGCCATGTTTTATGTCCAAAAGATACATAAGTAAACCTCCAAATATGATCTATCAGCATTTTTCAACTCTTCAAAAGCAGTTAGATTGTAACCTGTGTGTATCCATCTCATACTCCTATTTACAAAAATATTCACAATGCAGACAGACAAAAAACTTGGAAAAAAAGAAAACAGAGGGAGTGACAGAGATGGACAGATACAGAGGAAAGGCAGAGAGGTGGGAGATTGAACACATCCTTTTCTGACAGCTGATGAAAGAGCTGAAAATATGTTGAAACATGACAGATGCAGACAAATAAACAGCACAGCTTGTGTCACGTTTTATCCTGACTCACTCTCCATCTCTGCCTCTACCTTTAACCACCTTCTTTAACCACCTTTTTCATTTGTCTTTTCTTCTTCATTGTCCGTTAAGAAAATGGATTGAAAAAATAATGATTTTGTTTGGAGGGAAACCTGCTACAGGTGCAATCCTGAGGCAGAAGAGTGTTGAGAAAAATGCTCCACTTTCACCTTGGTTTATAGAGGTTGACACCCGAAAGCTGTGATGAATGAAATCTGCCTGGAAAGTGTTTTTTGTGAAATGCTTTTGTGGGAAAAACATTCTCAGTCTTTCTACTGGAGGAACATCAGCTTTTACCTTCTGCTGAGCTGTGACTTATGAGAGAGACAGGAGTGTGTGTAGAGGACTTTGTGTATTGTGCCACTTCTAATCTGCTGCTGATTACATGAGATGGATTTTCCCTCCATTCTCTCACTTTTGTCTATCTCTCTCTTTCCTATCTTTCTTTTTTTTTCACTTACAAGGCTGAAAAAGTGCCTTTACATCAATCACAGTGGATTTGTTACAGTTTTCATCAACTAAGTAATTCAGCGTCACGCACATTTGTGTTCCTTGAAAGTGAGTGCGGAGCTCTACACAGCAATTCCAGCTCCAGGAAGAGAGAAAATCATATCAGCTGGTTGGCATGTCTTATAATACAATGTAAATGATCACTTATAATTTCATTGCAGAAGCATAACACCAACCCTAATACATAACCCTCAGCAAGTCTTTGAGTTTGGACGACAGTTCTGCTTTCACTCACATGGATAGTTCTTTTTATTTCTGCTTAGACTGTATAAAAGAAGTGTATTTGGCCACTTTGACACCAACTGTTGCTTGAAATCTTTCATTTGCGTTTTAGCTGCCTTTATTTTGGCCTTTTAGAACCAGAAGTGGTCATATTTGGGTAACAAAGTGTTTGTTACCTTCCTATCCTTTTGAACAAGCCTCTTTGGTACGTCATCTGCCTCCTCACTGGCTAAGGCCTCCATGAGAACAGCACCCCCTGGTGATGGGCTGCAGTATAGGTCATAAATCGCACCTCCTCCAGCAAAGTTAAAGGAGCTGTGGACTTTAAAATTAATCTCACACCATATGAATTTTTCTCCCCCCTGATTGTGATGTTGGAATGTAGCTATTGTAATAAAGGTTCCTGCTCAAGTCCTCTTTTTTTCTGATTTCTATGATTGACATTTGATACAGCCTATGGGCGCAGTAAGATTGCATAAATCATTCGGGGGGGATATGCTGTCTGAGCAGAGCATCATCACTCTCCTGCCAAACACGAATGCGCAAACACTGGTTTCAAGAAGTGGAGAAAATCCTGGAAATGCCGAGAGCAATTTGCCTTCAAATTCATACAATGCCGAAGCGGAGCAATGTTGTCCATACCATATACAGTCCATGGTTACACATGAAGTCATAAGAGATTATCATGCTTTATAGTTGCAATAGCAGATGCAACAGACCTTACAGCTGTGGAGGCTGCCATCTTGGTTGTTTACACAGAAGCAGCACTGTCATCTTAACAAACCTACACAATTTTTAATCTCTAAATCAGGGACTATGGGCTCTATTTTGGTGCCTCGCCGGAGACGTGCCGCAAGCGCAGAGTCAGTCAGATCCGCCGCGCTGACAAGGCGTTCCCAAGCACATTTTGGTATTTTGGTGAGCCGCGCAGCCCGGTGTAAGTATCCCCCCTCCCTAACTCAGCTCCTCCCGGCAGCATAAATCATAGAAGGGGAGGCGAGAGGGCGTATAGGGGTTTAACACAGCCGAGACCTGTTTTCACCAATCACATTAGCTCCTCTCCTCGCCTTTAAATCCGCCACAGGCGAGGCGTATTACTATTTTCATGAAGTAGTCAAAGAGATCAAGAGATGTCTGAAGACAGTGTCACACGATGGCGACAGAGGGCAGCTGCTCAACAAGTGTCCTCCACACTCTCTCATCTGAGCACAGATGGATTTGGTGTGCGTAATGTTGGACCCACTGGTAAGACAAACACCCTTTTCCACAAATAAAGACACTCACATAAAGTTGCATATATTCAAACCTCACGTGACAAAGGTGGGTTGAGCGCACAGATCACAACATAAACTCCAAAAAGGCATTAAAATCGGAACCATCTGTGCGTAAATGACGCATCGCGCTCCGTGGCCTGGCTCTTTCTTTCATAGATGTTGGCATATAAAATAAATTTGGCTCACAAAACTGAATATTATAATATCCGTATGTCGGCTTAAAGTAGATAACGCATCTGAGCACTGAAACAAATCATCTGTTCAGCCGCAGCAGCTGCAGCAAGACGGACAGAGGACACGGAGACGTGTCCAGGTCGAGCTGTGCGAGAAATAAGAGGAAGAGGAAGAAAGAAAAGGAGGGAGACGAATTACATATCTTGTTAACTTCATCATGTGTGTATATTTACTAGATATTTAATTTAATTTGATGCGGTTTCAGCTGTGTTGATTCGGTCAGGTTGTGTGTCCAAACGCGTGCCAAACGCGCTCATCAGATCAGATATAGATCAGAACATATCGATATAGATCTAAATGTATGTGCTGACTCAGATTAATAGTTGTTGATGATTATTTATTGCACTGAAATGTGCCTGACACTGTGGAAACCTGCCGGTGAGGCATCAGTGACGTATGTCGATACGCCGCCGGTCTACCAAAATACTACAAGACCAGCTGCGTTCCGCCTTGCGCTGAAAGCTGACCAGGTTTGAATCGGCGAGCTTTCAGCGCACTTTACACGCCGTTGGCGAGCACGAAAATGTCACTGCGCCAGCTGATTCTGTCGACACCTCCCCCTGCCACACCACCACGCCCAGCTTGGCGGATCTCGGCTCGCCTCCGTGCGGCTCATGCCACGAAAATACCAAATTGGCCTTACGCTGGGCTCCGGCAGACGAAAATACAACTGCGCGGGGCTCGCCGCCCTCCGCCGCCTCACCGGCGCGCACGAAAATAGAGCCCTATGATTGTGTAGGTAAACCTGACACTGGAGAGAAACTTTTTGGTGCCCTCTGTGGACAAAGCAGTCTTTACATATCTTGTCAGTTACATGCCTGGGTAGTTATCTATGACAACAAGTCTGACCCCCTTGACTTTTAATAGTGTTTGTTGTGAATACTTTTAATGGAAATTGTAAATAGGGTCATTTCTCCAGCTGCAAGGTTTTAACTTTGGACTGTATATGGTATGGACAACACGGCTCCGCTTTGGCATTGTATGAATTTGAAGGCAAATTGCTCTCGGTATTTCCAGGAATTTCTCCACTTCCTGGAACCATCACTTCCCCAGTAGCATTGTACGCATTTGGCTGGAGAGTTGCCGAGAGTAGCTGTGATGATGCTCGGCTCAAACAGTGCATCCCCCGGGTGAGCTACACAATCTTCATTTGCCTATAGGCTGTATCAAGTGTCAATCATAGAAAACACGAACTTCCTAATAACTTTTAAAAATGGAGCTCTACAGAAACAAGAGAACTTGAGCACAAACCAGTCTTACAGTTACTACATGTCAACATTGCAACCAGGGGGGAGAAAAAATTATATTCTGAGTAATATATTTCAAAAGTTTGTCCACAGCTCCATAGGGATTGCTGGACAAGGCAGGATTTATGACCTATACTGCGGCCCGTCACCAGGGGGTGCTGTTCTGGTGGTGGCTTCAACCAGTGAGGAGGCATAAGGCGTCCATTGAGATACAGTCTATGGTTTCTACTTATTTCCTCACACTGATTTTAGACAATAACAAAATTTAATCTTGTTGTTGATGGCCTTGTTTGATTTTGTATATCATTCAATGGTATCAAGATGAATTTCAGTCCATTTTATACATGTAAAAAAAAAAGTCAGTGACTCATCAAACAAAGTAAGAAAATGGTATCAAGACATCACAATGAGGGAACACCGGGGTGGGCAATACATTTTATTTGTTTTTGATAAAGTTAAGGCTTAAAGTTATGGATATATTTACTTGGCTTATTAATAGACAGATGGATAGCAAGTCAACAATTAAAACCTTTTCCTGGTCTCATATCATCTCTTCACATATCAGTCAGAGACGATCCATGTTTATTCAGTCAGTGGTTTATAATGACAGTATTAGCATCCAGCTTATACTCATTGTTGATGCTGTGCTTTCTATAATGGCTGTGTGAGTCTGGCACTGGCCTCAGGATAGTATCTGAACATATAATGCTGCCGTTGTTTGTTATTTGAAGATTAATACTGCTGGAGTTGACTTTGAAGAGTCAGCGAGCCGTGGGAGTGCAGAACAATAATTGATCAGCTCCAAGAGGCTGGAAGAGAATGAATGAGCAGCTCTTTGTCATCTTCAGGATGAGATGTGAATACTGAGTTTCTGTCCGTCTGGGTGTCTCTATATTCCACCGCCTTGAGTGATAATGATCATGTTACAGTCCTGCAGACAATCAGCTTAAAATACAACAGCACTGCTTCTGTTAGTTTTACAAGTGTTCCAGCATGCAAAATCAGGCTATGATATATTTTTACAAATAATCAACCCTGACCCCTCAGATGCAGTGAAGTAACCATCTTTAACACAAAAATTAAATTCAGGGCAAACCCCATGCAGAGTACCTCAAACCACTACCTGAAAACTGACCCGTTCAAATCTGTCAGCACCCGCTCAAGGGTCATAACCCTAGACTAACCCCCAACACAACAACAAAGAACAGACCCCTCAGATCTGAGCTGTTCTGGATGCATCAAGTCCAAAGAAAGCACCTCCACCTCCACCCAAGAGCTTGAAAGCAGGACTGTCCCACAGCTGCAAAAACATCTCCCGAGTCCCCGGAACCTGCAGAGGAGTACAAAGTCAACCTAAAGTCAACCATGAAGAAAACACAAACAATATCTGGAGTTTATTTTAACACACTATTTGCATGTTTTTTTGTTTTACCTAAATGCCAGTGTCATGCACAACAATGCAAAAAAGTCATTTTGCTTGTGTTCCTATACCACAAATTTCTTATTCCCTGAACCACTTGGAACTTTTCAGGACTTTGAACTTTGGTAGCCTGGTGTTAGACCCAACAGTGTGCTAAAGTTCATATATTGATTATTATTAATATTGAATTTTCCTTTGGGGATGAATAAAGTTATTCATAGAAAAGTCCCTTGCAGTTTTACCAATTTTACAACCATCATCTCATGTGGAAGACAGCTAACAAAACTCTAAATAATAGTTCTGCATCAGGACCATAGACTGTATGTACTATGAACAACTTGGTTCCACTTTTCGCCAGTATACGAATTTAGGCCAAATTGCTCTTAGAATTTACAGGATTTTCTCCATTTCCTGAAACCAACATTGCGCAGTAGTATTGTACGAATTCCGTGGAAGAGCCTCTGAGAATGGCTCTAATGATGCTCTGCTCAAACAGCGCATCCCGGACGAGCTACGCAATCTTCGTTTGCCTATAGGCTGTATCAAGTGTCAATCATAGAAAACATAAACCCCCTAATAACTTTTAAAAAAGGAGCTGCACAGAAACAAGAGAACTTGAGCAAAAACCAGTCTTACAATAACTACATGTCAACATCGCAACCAAGGGGGAGAAATAATTGTATTCTGTGTAATAAATTTCTGAAGTTTGTCCGTAAATCCATAGGGATTGCTGGAGGAGGCAGGACTTATGACCAATACTGCAGCCCGTCACCAGAGGATGCTGTCCTCAGAGTGGCTTCATCCACCAAGAAGGCAGATGGTGTCCATACTAAAAACAGTCTATGGTCAGGATGCAGAAAAAAATCTCTTCCCCTTTTGAAAAACTGAGAGGTAAAAAAGCATCAGGTAGATTCTTTTTGGTGGGGTAGTAAGTAGATATTCAGTTGTATTTGGCTAATACTTTAACAACCTTAATGACAAAAAGTACTTTTAACAGTATACAATTAAACAGACCTGTATGCCCTCACGTAGTGGGTGGATAACTTGACAGGACATTTATTCTTTACTAATAGAAAAACAAGGGGGAAAATGTTTCCTGTTTTGCCGACAAAGCTAATGTTAGCTCATGTGCTAAAACAGTTACAGTAAGCAAGTTTTTCTAACATGCTGGACAGCTTATTGTGGGATATAATGTGTTGTAAATGAAGACGTATTCAACAGTACAAGAGACCAGCTGATGCAGGGGGCCCAAAAAATTTGTGTTGGCCCTGGACCACCAAATGGCTAAATACCCCACTGCACATTGGTTAACCTCTGCTGCCTCTACTGAAAAAGTAGTTTATCACTTCTGGACGAGTCCCCCTCAAGACAAATGATACCACAGAGTTGAAAAAAGTTTCTTTGCAATGAGTTTGTCCCAAAAAAGTTAAAACCAAACAGCACAATGTTCAGATAGGATCCAGCTACGACACACCCCGATGAGACTTTTTGTTTTTAGTGGACTCTCTCTCTCTCTGTATATGTTATGGACTCTCAAAGAGACGGTCAGTTTCGTTGTGGTTGTATTCCTTTGTCTCTTTGTCCATCTGGAGCTAATCTAACCCCACTGCTAGGACCAATAATAGTCTGCATGTGTGTAGACGACCGGTACATAAACAGAGTCAGAACTCCTGATACCATTCGCAAACAACCACAGGCATTAAAAAGCTAACCCAGGTGTGCATCCCTGTGTGTGCCTGTCTGTGTTTATATTTCTACATCTCTCAGTGTGTGTATCTTTGTGTCGATGGGTATTTGTGTTTATTCCAGTGTGCTTCCTGCATGCCTGCTGATGTGTGTCACTTTAGCTGAGTCTGTTTTCTAAGGCTTTTGTGACAATCTGGTTTTCATTTCCTGAAGGATGATTTCCTTTTGTCCTCCAGATCTCCTGAGGAGACCGGCGGTTGTCGCTGTTTGCTTTTGAAAAATTTGGTGTAAGAATGCAGATTGGCAAACACACGTCTCTGAAGAAATTAGCACGTGTGTAGACACAAAAGAAAGCTGCATAGTAACTGCTTTATTATCACTTGACTATTAATAGCTCTGCAGGATTTTGCCTCATTGTAATTTCTCCAATAAAGTTTGTTTTTACATTTTATTTTGATACAAAACGAGGTTTAACCAGCACTTAAAACACCCTGACTCTGTGCTTTATGTTATGGAAAAGTCATATTATTACATCAGTCTCTGGTGGGAATCCTGGAGGAGGGCTGAGGTCAATAGTGACTCATCTTAACACCTCTTCTTGCTCCATGCTGAACCCACTCCTTGGTAAATTAAATCTCATAAACTTAAGTTCGCTTATTTACTCTCCACCCTCTTACTTTTTCATTGTTCGGTATTTTCCTCTCACTGTCATACTGTAGACTTTGTTTTTCTAAACTTATTTCTGTCCGCCTCCTTCATCTTTTTCCAATTCTCCGACTTCTAATCTTCTGGTTTCTTTTTCTCCCTCCTCCTAATCCTCCTCCCTCTTTGTCCACTTGGCTACACTCACACTGATATACAGCAGTAGCACATGTTATTACAGGATGCATTTTACTGGTTTTCTTCATATATGCATTACTGACAGCCAAATTTACCCCTAAATGCATCAAAGTGACTATATTAATGTGAGAACCCACTTTTCTTTGGCATCATTCTCATGCTGGGGCATTAAACAGGAGATGATCAATGGTGAGTAGGTGGTTTTATTACACACCCACCTGCTCAATATACATAATCTGACATATCACCCAGCTATTAACTAAAGCAATCAATAAGACACTAATATTGATTTTAAAGGAGGGGTACAATTCATGTTTTCAGACTCTATACTTCCTTTCTGATACCTTTTTAATAGCTTTACATGACTTTCAGATTTAAAAAAAAGTCTCAAATTTCTCACTTATGTGTATTAAAATATAATTATTTCAGCTTACGTCTGTAAAAGTGTCATTTAGCTGCTCTCTCTCTCTCTCTCTCTCTCTCTCTCTCTCTCTCTCTCTCTCTCTCTCTTTCAGTATATATATATATATATATATGAACCAGTATAACATCGCGTTTGTCCAGATTTGAGTAGTTTACATCCATTTTTTCGAAGATTATGACAGCAGATGTAAATCTCATGATTTGAAACTGTCTGCATACATCTAGCATGGGCACCAAACTTTTTGTTGTCAATGTGAAAAAGCATACCCCCCCCCCAATAATGATCCAAATCCCTCTAAAATTACACCTCAGAATTAAAGCTCCTGTGAGAAGTTTTTGGCTGGCCATGGAAAATTCTCATGAAAAAATGGCAAGGAAGATGTCTTCCTTAGAAATGGTGTAGCTAGTTTGATATTATACTTTTCACAATGCAGCTCAGTGCTATCTAAGCTCCCTGTGGAGCTAATAGGAACATGGCTACTGTGTGAACATGGTGAATTCCCATCTCAATGACCTATTAAGTCCAACACTTTTCCTTTATCCTAGCAAATACTGCAACTCTGTGATTATTTAGCTTTTCTACCCTCACATAATAACCTAAATGACTTCTATAAACGGGTGTTCTTAGGGCTATTACATGAGTTTCACTTTAATGAAGATTGTGCCATGTTCCTGATTGGAGTATTAACAGCAAGGATTATTCCTCTTATTCTGGCCGCTAATAGAGTTAATAACAGGCTTATGGTGCTCTCATGGGGATCCCACTGATGTCTATTGTAGCCCTGAGTCTAAGTGTTTATTTTCCCTTCGTTTCCACTCCCCATAATTCCCCTCTCCTGCTGTGCTTTTCAGTTGGTCTTTTCTGTATTTTGTTTCTTTCATTCCCTTTCTCCTCGCCATGGTACACGCAGGTCATCAGGTTGCCATGACAAAAGCTTTGATTGTTCTCCAGGTTGAGTGGATGGCGTCATTGGATTGAGTGTTCTGAGAAATGTCAATAATTTCCAAGGAAGCAAATTGCTAAAATGTAGGTGTGCCAAGTGGACGCAGAATCAACCACGAAGACGTACGAGTGCCATCAGTGCAGGAGAGTTCTCAAAAACACACAAAGGAGAAGCTGTTTCCTCCTTTTCTGATGAATTCATATGCTGCTGAGTGATGACTGAAAACAGCAACAGTAACAATACAAACAATAATAAAAGGATCCTGTTCGGCAGCATGGGTGCCAGGAGCGCGAAAAAATCGCAGAGTATCATGCAATGTTTTCACAAAAGGAGACAAAGCAATCCATTTCTGCTTCAAAGTGCCACTGTAATGGTTTTGATCTACCTCTCCAGTCCCATAAAACATGTTCAAAAGGAAATACAATAGGCAGCTGTAAGAGCCTACATGACCTGTCCGGCTGTAATCAGTGGGCAGACTATGTTCTGGTCTAAAAAGTGAAGCTTTTAGGAGCTTAGGAGCCACATATTTCCCTGTGGAGTTAGTGCAGAGCTAATGCTACACTAATGCTTGTATTTACATCTTGTTGGGCCGCAGTGGACCATGTTCAGTCTGCTGGCCCCCTTTGTTGTTGGTGTTGGTGTTTTGCTAATTGAACTTGGGCCATGATTTAGGGTTCAGGACATTCAAATTGGAATAATACAGATTTAACACAGTCTTGCTGCCCTTTTGTTGCAGTGGGAAAACTTGGTCTGTTTTTATATGGATGACAGCAGTTTCAATGCTGAGTCCATATCTGAGTGCAGAGGAGCTGATGCTGAAGGAGCCTGCGCAGCTAAAGGGTCTGACATTGGCTGTGTGTGTGGGTAATGTGGGTTTAAACTATGATTTTACTGTCCTCTGAAGTCCAAATCAGCAAATGGGGTTAGAGATAGAGAATAAGTGTTAGTCAATAAAACGTACCCCTCCATGCCCGCTGGTGTGTATGTGTGTGTGTGTATTTTCAGTCGGCTGTGAAATGGGTGATTCCTCCTCACGGTTTAAGGACTGAGAGTAATGATGTAGAATGGAAGAGGTTTATAGAGGCATTAAGCTCACCTCTTACACCCTCTCTCTATCTCCCTTCGTCTCTGTTTCTCCCCCTCTCCCTCAATGTCCCCCTCTCTCTGTTTTTATGGTGGCATTATTATCTCGCTCTCCCACCCATTACTGTTCAGGTCGGAGCAGAATAATAAATTTCAGGATCGTGCCGACGCAGCGGTTCTGCACCTAAAGCTCATTCTGTGGACTCGACAGAAACACTGCAGAAATACAAGACAACAAAGATTACTGCATATTCTTCACCTCCTTATTTTTTTCTCATCTCAGATGTGTTTTAGGGGAAACATTATCAGAAGTAGAAGTAGTACAAGTTTTGCTGTTCCTTTTGGTTTGCTGTGTTACTATTCAATAAGGGGAGGGCTTTGCACATTAGAGCTGCAGCCAGGATACATCCTAAATAAACTGAACACATCATGAATCATCTTAAGAGCTAATCACAAAGTGTCACTTTAAAAAGGTTTTGCTGAAACATTAGAGCTTGATTAAATGTTTTTAGAAAAAGTAACTTTTGTTAAAACTCCCCTAAAGAACTTTTAGCTTGTGCCAACTTTTGCACCCCCTTTGTTTATCTTATCTTCTTTATTCTTAAGTAGTGTCTTCAGACCAAAAAACTCACCCTACAGACTTTTATGGTAAACTTGCTCATTTATTGTGAATTTTAAGTGGAAATCATAGAAACATTGGATGTAATTTGTGAAAGGTGTGTGCTAGACTTTAGGTTTACTCCTGCCAATCTCGGGGCCTTTCAAATAGTCCTTCTTGGTTATGAAGGTTCCTGACTGAGTGAAACAACCCAGAAGTCTTTGAGTGTCGGCCACAATAAGAGCTGTCCAACTGACAAGGAAAGAAGCTTCAATGTTTCATTTATTACCTCCCTTAGCAACGGATATACTGGAGCATCCTTTACGATAAAAGAGAGAAGAAAAATGACCCACAAGTCTCTGTTCCAACTATTGGATATCTGAAATTATGCCCTTCTTGATATGCATGACAACAGACAGGAGTATGACAGCAGCTGATTTGAAGCCAAATCACTGGATTAAAGAAGAAGAGGAAGAGGAGTCATTATCAACCTGACCAACATTTTACTCCACCTTGGCTCACCTATGACAGGACTTACACTCATTAAAATACAACTTCTATACGACCCATTTTGATATCAATGAAGAGTGACTTTTACTATTTTAATTATATTAATGACCAAAGCCGGTCAATCGCCTTTTGTAATTTGATGAAATAAATCAATGTCCATAGCACTGTTTTTTTTTTTTTTTTTGCAGTTCAGAGAACTTCACACAGTATTTATGAGCTAACAGACAGGACCAGTGGTGACTCATAATATTCACATGAGAAGACCGTGTTTTTTCAAGGAGCTCAAGGAGCTACGCTGTAATTTTCACATTACATCACGTTACCCATGCTACTCGCTTTATAGACCGTGTTTAAGTTTGAACATTACCTTTTCACGTTGATGGAAGAGGGTCCAACAGGATTTGATGCGCTCATTGAAGATTCAGAACAAGTCAAAAATAACGTGGTGTGTTGTTGTGCTTACGCAATGTGAGTAGAAATCATTAGTGGCGCATTGATATTAACGATTATGTGAAATTTCAGCAGCGTGACACGTAATTTAGCAGCTGCAGCAGTGCGTCGCTGCTGAATCAATGTAGGGGAAACACTAGAAGATACAAGATGAATAAGACAAAGCAGCCGCGTTGCAGCGTCCATGTTCGTGCATATACTGATACATATGAGTCAAAGTTAGAGCTATGCTAATAAAAAAAATTAAAAAACTCCTATGGTGTGCAGCTTTTATTTTGCTGTGGCAGTGCGCCACGATCAGTTGTACATAGGGAAAAGCCAAAGTTGGTCGTGTTGCCTTGGGTACCAGACACAATAGCCAGACAAACTTTCCACTAATTTCCTGTTGCTCAACATCCGTCAAATTGAATCCAAAATGTTTCCAGATAACTGAAGTTGTGCTACCTTTCTTCCTAACCAAAAACTGCCTTTCACCATGTTTTCATTCACTCGTGCCTCATATTTTTGATCCACACACATCACACGCTTGCTGCAACTGCATGTAACAGGGGTGCATTCATCTTTTTTTTTTTTCCAATTATAATGTTTTAATGATCGTGTGAAGCCAAAACCAAAATCATGATTCAAATTCAATTAATCATCTAGCACTAGCACTACAGCAACTTATTTGAAAACTTACAGATGTTTCCTCAGATCTCGAGACTGTCTCGTTCTGAGCAGACATTGGTCTCACTACCTGTAAACACCTACTGATGTCACACTTATCATCGAAGTCCAAATTGTAGTTTTTACACATCGATTCATGTGACATCAGTAACATTTGCAGAGTGTGAAAGCGATCAGATTCTCCAAATGCTGCAGTTGATCTATACTCATTACATTCATCTTCACTCAGGTTATTAGTGTTTGCTGTGGATACGCAACACATCACTGAAACTAAATGAGAATTTCCACTCAGAGAAACTTGATCAAAGTTAACTTGTTAATCTTGTTCTTGTTGTGTTTTTTTCTCAGCTAACAGCCTATGGAGGGAGTGTGATCTACACTGTATCTTACAGAATAGACCAACAGGAACAAACAGCCATCAGAGTCACCTCAGAGCCTGACCTGATCATTGAGGTAAGCTTTCTACTGCACATCACCAAACAAGGGCACATAGTAAAGTAGGCACAAACAAACAACTATACATAAATTTATCCATGCTTGGCTTTATTAAACTCCTCTATTGCACCTCAGAGGGACTCTTAAGAAGTAGTGGACAGAGGAAAGTCCTGCACATTGATCTAGAGTGTCTCTAACACTTTAGAAGTACATAGTTTTTGGTGTAGGAGGAAACCGCCGTGACCAGAGGAAGCTAAAATAAAGCTCATATAAAAGTGTGCAGGTTTATATGTTTGTGTCTGCAGCATTATTTATCTTTTCCCACAAGTCACTGACTTTAGACCACTAAATGAAGTCACAATTTAAAGCTGCTAAACACACACACGCACACACACAAGGGAAATGTGGAAAATTGCAGGGAAATGCTGACCTTGGCAATAACAAATGCAGATGGAGAGCCCCCCCACCTACCCCCTTTGTGTCTTTATAATGAGCAGGTTGTGATATGATGTATGGCAGCAATAACCAAAGCAGCAACACTATTAGTTAACTGTTTATACCTCCTATATCACCAAACAACACTATGTATATGTGTGTATCAGTATGCACACACAAACAGGCACATAAGTGTGTGTTCCTGCATGTACAGTGAGTACTGAGCTGCTGAGATGATCTATACACAACTATCTTACAAACAGGGTATCTGTACACTGAAATATTCTGTGCAGGTATCCTCCAGTCCTCAGGCACTAAACCTGGTGAAAGAAAAAAAAAAAAAAAGAATTAGAAAGTTTCATCCTGTAGGAATAAAACTTAAGATTAAATATGGATATGTGTGGAAAAAAAGTGTATCAAAAGTTCAAATGATGTGCCATTTATTAATGAGGCAAAAAGTAACACATTTAATCTGCAAGAAGAAAAAAAAAGGGAAATAAGAAGGTAAAAATGTAGCAAATACAGGAAAGGTAAAAAGAAAAGGGACAGTAAAAGAGAGAGAGAGAGGAGTAAGGGAAGAAAAAAGTGAAACTAAATTAAGTGGAAGACTCAAAAATAAAGGAATGAGGAATTTTCAATGGACTGTTAGAAATGTAAGCTCTTGTTTATAACTTCACACGATAATCCACGTTCTTCTTTTTAGTGTAGGCGGCTAGTTGCTCCTCTGATACCCCCCTATCTGCTCTTTAAGCCATATTGACTAACAACTGCCTGAAGTTCTTGTTGGCTTATGACTGTATTCTTGTACATATATGACTTAAATCTCATTCAATCATGAGTTTGTTTGTGCAAATCTTTGACTTTACTTTGGCAGATTTGAAACTTTTTCTCATACCCCGGTAAAACCCCAATTTTCTTCTAATGAATGACATTTTCTCTTACAACCTCATTCACATTGGTCCCCATTTTTTCATTATTAAGTTTTTCCTAATTTTCCATATAGAAACAAAAAAAAAATACAGGATGCAGGAAGGTAGAATAAAACTGGTGAAAGAGTGATTTAAAGAAAGGTAGAAAGTAGGATCAGCAGGAGAAAGGACAAAGAATGGCAGACTTGAAGAAAGAATGAGTGAAAAGAAAGTATTAATCAAAGAAGGTTAGGAAGGAGAAAATGATGTCAGAATAATAAAGGAAACAAATTGATTAAGAAAGAAAGAAAGGAAAGAAGAAAAAGGTTCAAAATAAAGAATGAAAGTAAAAAAAAGAAGGAACCAAGGAATTAAGGAGTAAAAGGTGGATGGAAAAAGGAAGAAATTTTGGAGGACAGGATGGAATAAAAAGGGGTAGACAGGAAAATGAAAGGATAGAAAAAATGAATACATGGCAGAGGGTGGAATACAGAAAGGAAAGAGATGTTAAAAAAATGTGTAAATAAAAACAGCAAGGAAGGAATGAAGGAAAGGTAGGTAGTAAGGGAAGGGGAAAAAAATATAACGAGAGCCAAAAAGGGAAGGAAAAAGTAAAGAAAAGGGGTAAAAAGAGTGAAAAATGGTGGATAAAGTGAAAAACAAAAATGAAGGAGTTTGGAGAAGGAAGTGGGGAGAAGAAGGGATGAAATCAGGAAATTCAGCAGGTGACCTTAATAAATGAGAGGGAGGTGGACAATGTAGGAAATGAAAAGGGAAAAAGTCCACCAAGGAAAGAAAAGAAAAAAAAATACAAAAAAAAGGGAAAAGGAAAGAAGTTAGAGATTACATAGGTAGAGAAGGAAAAGAAAATGAAACATAAAAGATGGGAGGCAGGGAAAATAGAGCAGAGAAGTAGTACAGACAGATAGGTAGGTTGATAAGAGAAAAAGAAAAAATGGGGCATAGAGAAGAAACGAAAAGTAAGAAGTTAGAAATAAAAGGAAAATAATAGTTCAGAAAAAGTAAAGAGAAGAAGACAAGGAGTAGAGAGAGAGTGATGGACGCTGAGCAGTGAGTGTGTGTGTTATTTAAAGACGCCTCAGAGAGACGGACAGACAGGGAGGAGAGGAGAGGAGGACAAGTGTCGGTCTGGTTGTCAACAAAAAGCCTCTCCAGATGATGACGATAATGAGCCACCTACACACTGTCAGACGCCTTTCTTCCTCCCTTCTCCCGCTCTCTCTTTCAGCGTACGTCTTGTGTTTCTGCTGTGATACTGTTTGTTGTGTGCTCGTGTGAAACACAGGAAGAAGCTTGTGTCTTTGTTGTAACTCTGTGGGATCTGAGTAGACAATAATCTCTCTGTCTTTGTTTGCCTCTGAGGCTTTGTTTATCATTTTTCTGTCTTTGTCTTAAACCCGCCCACTCCATCAGCTTTCATCAGTGAAGTAAGAACCAGTTTAATGGCTAAGCCGATCATGACAACAGACTCTTATTTTGAATTAAAGTCTATGTGAGGACTGTTGGCTAATGCAAATACATCAGTAACCAGTATTGCAGTTACAAACTGATGTGAACTAACACATAAAATCTGTATCCAAAGTCAATAATTTCTATGTGGTCTTGAATATGTGTGGAGGGTATTTTTGGGAGACAAGGTCAAAACCCCCATTATCACCACAGTATCTTTTCCTACTTCCCATGTCATGATTTTCTGTGACATAGACCTCCGTTCTCTCTTTGTGTCAATCAAAATATATCATTGAACAACCCTGTTAAACTATTTTGGATAGACAATATGCAATTAAGTTAATTTGAATTCATACTCTTTAAAGGCACTGTAAGGGGTTTTAACAGGTTGGGAGACTGAAACTGGTACTGATGTTTTGTAATGTCCTTAATAAATTTACTACAAGGTATAAATTCACCTTTCAAAGGTGTAGTCTCACCTTTGAAAGATGAGACTACACATTAATATCTATTTTATTTAACAGATGATTACAATACTCTTACAATAAAACTAAAAACTGTTAAAGTGTAATAATGCAGATACCACATATTAGTAGTCAATGTAGATTTTTGAGCACAGAAAAGGTTCATAAATGGTATGCAGACATGTGACAGGCCACCCCTGCATAAGTTAATTTAGGGGTTTGGCCACCGCAATCAAAACGTCTGGACATGCCCCTCTTCATGAATACCTTAAAAAAAACGAGCTGAATCTAGTGTGATTTAAGAAATGCAGAGCCTGGTTGTTTAAATTGGTTTTACACTCCTTTTAAAGATCAGACTTCACATTAACATCTATATTAACACGAGGAGGAACAAATGGTGCCAGAGCTGAAAGCCACGGGAGAATACAGCACTTCCAGTGTGTTGTTATTAATGCAGAACTAATGCACTTTTATAAGCTTTGATAATGTCATATGATTACTTTGAGATAAGAAATAATAATTATCATATTTAATTTAGATTTTAAGAGAAATAAACAGAAGTGAGGGACAATAGAGACAGACAGCAAAAGCCTCTCCTCTAAAAACATAATGCTAATGGTATACAATTTTCCCTAAGGTGACTTTGTGTTGTATACTCGTTTATTTGACTATTTTCTATCCATCTTTGTCTCTGAATCCCTGAGCCCTTCTTCTCCTCCTCCTCTTTATCCCTCCTTCCATCTTCTCTCTTCCAATTACCTTATATTAAATGGTTTATTGGCACGGTAAGCCCCCCTCCCCCTCTGCCTCTCTCCATCAGTTGTTGTCACTCTGCGTTAGCTGCTACATGCCATTGATCTGCTCTCAACAAGAGATAGTTAGATAGCAGGCCCAGCCTCATTTCACTTTGCATTCAGTCCATTCAAAACGTCAATAGAAAGTGCAGCTCATTACCTAATGACCCATCATTCACTCTTACTGTCTCCTTTTCCCAATCAGTACAATACCATAGTCCTCTGTGAAAGACCTGTCATACTGTATTTATGTTTTGAAGGATATCTACTCCATAGATTTATGGAATTAAAAGTTTCTGTCTGCTTCTTCTGCCAGGGCGGCGGGATGAAGCTTATTGACAGACGTTACGGCATGCCAGTGTACCCATCCTCACCGAGCACCAATGAGATTGTTCTCCTCCCAGAGAACTTCCTGATTTCAGGGAGTGCACAGCCAATCAGTCGGAGAGATTTCCTGTCTGTGTTAGCTAATGTGACCGGAGTGATGGTGCGGGCCTCTTATAGCACAGATACCAGCGCTGTGTACAGGTACAAATGCACACAAATACTCCCATCATGCATTTCAGTAAAGACGCAGATTTGTCAAACTAAATTATTGTTATATTTTTAGGTGTTAATCATTGTTTCTACACTTTTCGAGACTCATCCGATCAAATATGAAGTGAGGATATTGCGTTCCCTATCACTACTGAGCAGGGGTTTGTCCAGGGACTGGCCCACTCAATTCTATGTTCTGCACAGTGACCAACTAGGCTTGGTTATCTGCCTGGTCATTGGCAGGAAGTGGGTTCTCACCAGTAACATCACCCATTGATTTCTAAAGCATTGTTTTAAAGCCTAATTGTGGTGGTCGCCATATTGGAAATGCTGACTCAACCTAACTCTGCTGCCTTGGCTAGAGGCAAAGAGGTTTTATGTATGATGTCTTGCAATACATCTCATTTGTTTATATCATTAGAGAAAATCAAAATATTCAGAAAGTATAACCTCTGTATAAAATATTCATGAAAGGGAATGTAGATGTTATATTTGAGGGGAAAAGGCAATAAAACAGTACATAGGCATAGATGTAACAGGCCACCCCTGTTCACCCCTGCTTATGAATGCCTTTAAAAACAAGAGCTGAATATACTGTTGTATGACTTTTGGTCAAATTAAAGCCAAGTGTGTGTATTAATGTTTCATTACTGCAACATACTGTTATTGTAACCACTTAATAGTGGTCCTTTTTTTTAAATTGAAACGCTGTAAAATTACCCTAAATGATATTTATGTATATAATATATCCAAAAACATAATCAAAGAATGTACTTGAAACTGCTTAACACAAGATTAAACACATTCCTAAAGTCTTACAATAGTGAATTCTGTAAAGATTTTATTATGTGCTTTCAAACTAATTAAGTTTAGGGGACTTTTTTAAACTTCTTATTAATTTCACATAACAGCTTTTGGTATTAGCTTTATGAAACAAAACAACTTGCCCAGAGCTGAGACTCTCAGGCAGCTCTCTCTTATGGCCTGTGCATAACCCGACTTTAACCTTCTATAGGCTCTACATAAAATTGTCTATTTTATTGCTGTCGGGAAGTAAATTCTGCCGGAGTGAAAGAGATCGGGTCATAAAAATTCTTAAGAACTAATCAGCCAAATAGCTCCATTTATCTGAGTGAAAGAGTATGTTTAGCCTCGAGACTAGACAGACCACCAGTGGGCCCTATATTTATGTCTGATTTCACTCTGTATGTGTCTGTGTAGACTCCACTCATTCTCAATGCAGGTAGCTAATCCTGCTGCAACAGGAGAGAGGAGAGCTTCAGCTGTAGAAATCTGCTCCTGTCCACGTGGCTATGCGGGAACATCCTGTGAGGTAAGCAGCAAGACAAGGCCGTCTGAAGCATAGACTGTACACTTGGTTCCGCCTTCTGTCGTTATACGTATTTGGAGCTGAATTGCTCTGGGGATTTCCCGGGATTTTCTTCACTTCCTGAAACCAACATTGCACAATAGCATTGTACGCACTCAACCATTTGCACAGAAGCATTGTACGCATTCGTTGCCAAGAGTCGCTGTGATGAAGCTCTGCTCAAACAGCGTATCCCCTGGGTGAGCTGCCCAATCTTCGTACGCCCATAGGCTGTATCAAGTGTCAATCTAGAAAACATGAAACCCCTAATAACTTTTAAAAATGGAGCTGCACAGAAAAAAGAGGACTTGAGCATAAACCAGTCTTACAGTAACTACATGTCAACATAGCAACCAGAGGGGGAAAAAAAATCTATATTCTGTGTAATAAATTTCTAAAGTTTGTCCACAGCTCCATAGGGATTGCTGGAGGAGACGGGATTTATGACCTATACTGCAGCCCGTCATCAGAGGGTGCTGTTCTTGCAGTGGCTTCACCCAGCGAGGAGGCAGATGGTGTCCATTCTATATACAGTCTATGGTCTGAAGCAGTTAAAATAGGGCCCATCTATATGCAGATCTGGTTTTCAGCCTTGTCCCTTTTTTACTGAGATTTTCCCAGATTCTCAGAATCATGAACTGTTAATGAAGAAATCCCCAGAGTCTTCGCAATCTACCACTGGGAAAAAATGTTTTTGAACCACTGAACTATTTGCTTACGTAGTCTCTCACAGAGTGGTGAGCATCTTCCTGAATTGAAACATCCAATCATTGAGGTTCTTAATAAAACTGTCCAGTAATTATGATAATTTTATGACAACTGTGTTAATTCACTCATCTAATCAACATGCTCATTTTCATATTACAGTCGCTACTCTAGTCTAGACTAACTTGTTTTTGTTTTATTCCTCATGTAAACTTGTGCACATACGCTCATGCACGAATCCCTTTTTAACCTCGAGTTTGCCAACAGACGTACCATAAAGGACACAAACACTGACAGTGAACACATTGAATCACACACTTGTAAGCACACAAACTTGAGGTGCTAATTAGCAGATCACAGGGTAATTACTCCACACTACAGCAGCTTAAAGGCTGACAACTCTGTCTTCCTGTCTTTAACTGTGTGTGCTCATGTTTGTGTGTGTTTTTCAGGCTTGCATTCCTGGTTTTCGGAGAGTTGACGGGGTTCTATATAATGGTGTGTGTAAAGCCTGTAATTGCCATGGACATGCTTCACAATGCCATGAGGGCACAGGACACTGCCTGGTAAGATTATACATTAGTAGATTGAGATGCTTTGCTGCCTGATCTATTTATTCATCACATAAAGAAAAACAAAAACATGACAATGGCATCTATTAAGAGTACCACACTTATAAAGAAGAAAGTGTAAAAGCTCTTTAAAAAGCCTTAATCGTGTCTGATATTTTATGAGTGACAAAAGATCAGTCCTGAATGGAAAATGTGCAGAACAGTTGATGTTACAGCTTCATCATTTTCACTCATTGCTTGTGTACTACACATAATTTACTGTTATTTCCTGTCAGATAAGTGCAACTTCTGTGGCCTGCGAAATTCAGCTTTAATGCTGGAAAACTTATAGTGCTATCAAGAACTGAAAAGTGGAACCAAAATACATTTTATAAAATCCACAAATCTCCCAAATTCAAACCCAGTTTTTGATGCTCAAGTTTAGTAGCTAGTGCTGAGGTAGCATCAAGTGGGACAGTTTCATCCCGCTAGTCTGGGAAATCCCAGTGCTGCATCACCTCTGATGGCACTGTATTATGTCCTCCTACAGACAAGACTCTCCAGTTCTTATGAATGATGAAACACCATCACTTTTACACCTCTGTACTGTTTGTACAAAAGTTGCGTCTTTTTGATGTCCTTTTTAAAAAAAAAAAAAAAAAAACTCCTGTTGCCAAAAATGAGCAGAAAATCACTCGTTCATTAACATTTTGTTATTGGTCTTGTCTGAACCCCCCTTAAAGCTGCAATTCAAGATCTTAAAAATATCAAAAAAGACTTAGACACACTTTCTTTTTACGGTTTTGTTCACTTTTATTGTTCGTATATACATATCAATATCCCTTTTCCTCAGATAGAATCAATCCCTTATTATGTTCCTAAAAGCTCCATGTAGTGGTCATTAGAAGAACTGCAGGCACACACTCTCACCCCGTCTTCACACACATTATAAACACACTTACATTCAAATTCTCTAACAAAAAATAAATAAACAATGGAAACACACACACACACAGTGTGATGCATGTCAACCTGCTTCAGTGCATCTGCACACACACATTGTCTCCCCCTTACCACACACTGCCTCAGGCCCAAGCTGTCAGTAAGTATCAAACTAAATACACACAAAAACCACAAACACACACACAAAAACACACATGCACAGACGCACACATTGAGAGAGAGCTCTGGGTTTTGTATTACCGTGTTATTCTTCATCATAGATGAGGAGGATGCTGGGATATGTCAGGAGGAAAACACACACACACACACACACACACACACACACACACACACACACACACACACACACACACACACACACACTGAGCCAAACAGACAGACAATCACTCCTTCCCTCTCTTTAACACACACACATGCCTGCACAAACACATTCACAGTCAGGGAGACAACCTGACATCAACTCACTCACACCCCTGCACACAAGCAAACACACATGAAGACTTTTTGTGTACACATTTAGAAAGAATGACATGCAGACAGACTGACACACACACACACACACACCCTCCCTTAGGGACACAATGTGTGTTTTGGAGCTATAGCTGAATGACTGAATGATGCTGCAGAGCGACCGAACAGCCCAGAGTGTGTGTGGTAGGGTGTGTTTCAGCAGTGGAGAGTCATGTCATGTCACATGATGTCAGAGGGTCAGAACTTGAAATATGCAGCCACTGCCATTATCATTGGACCCGTAAAAACAGTAAAACAAAGCAGATTTTCCCAGTGGGAGAAAAATATCCCTTAGTAGGATGACCCTCTAAAAATCCACTGGTGCCATTTTTTTATTTTACATGTAGTTATAGTTCATTACACTGAAGCCAGATTAACACTGCATAACAAGTTATATATAGTAATTTAACACATTTCTACCTTACATATACATGCTGATTAAAAAAAAAATCATGGGGTCCCTCTAAAGCAGAGTTGGTGACAGTCGGTTAACTTTCTTTATACTGATATTAAACCTGAATCAAATATATAACTAGAATGGATAGAGCTGTTTGAATTGTTTTGAGTTGTTTGTGAAATGTTTAGAGAAAATAGACAGGATTTTGAACTTGAGGAAGACATTTTATTCTTTTTATATAACTATAATAACTTATTCTAGTTTATTCAGTGTGTTTGTGGTGTTTTTTTGTGAGTGTTGCTTAACCACCCACTCCTGGTCTTTTAGGAGCACTGTGAAATGTAAATTTTCTTTACTTATAAATAAGTATTGTGGAGTAAGGCTGTTACACAGAGTAAGGTTGTATCCAGTAAGGCTGCCTTGGACACTATTTGTTGTAAATATTGTGGGGTTTTTTTTTTTTTTTTTTTTTAAGCAGACCAGCAAAAGTAGAACAAAATTATGGAATGTTTGTTGATTTAGAAACAATAAGGGCTCTGTTTCCATGCCTCACCGGCAGCGTGGCGTAGGTGCGGCGTAAATCAGGTCCTTCGCGCTGACAAGGCGTGCCAAAGCACATTTTGGTATTTTGGTGAGCGGCGCAGCCCGGCGTAAGTATCCCCCCTCCCTAACTCAGCTCCTCTCAGCGGCGTAAGTCATAGAGAGGGAGGAGAGAGGCATGGAGTGGGTTTAACACAGCCGAGACCTGTTTTTGCCAATCACATCAGCTCCTCTCCTCAATTTTAAATCTGCCACCGGCAAGGCGAATTACAATTTTCGTGGAGTAGATGGTTCCGGTTTTAATGCCATTATTGGAATTTATGTTGTGATCTGTGCGCACAACCCATCTTTGTCATGTGAGGTCTGAATATATGCAACTTTATGTGAGTGTTTTTCTTTGTGGAAAAGGGTGTTTGTCTTTGTCACCAAATCCATCTGTGCTTGTATGAGACAGTGTGGAGGACACCCTCTGCAGCACTTACCGCGACTTGTTGAGGGGCTGCCTTCTGTCGCTGTAGTGTGGTATTACTGTCTTCAGACATCTCTGGATCTCTTTGACTACTTCACGAAAATTGTAATACGCCTCACTGGTGGCGGATTTAAAGGCGAGGGAAGGAGCTGATGTTATTGGTCAGTACAGGTCTCGGCTGTGTTAGACCCACTCCACGCCCTCTCTCCCTCCCTACCAGCAGCAGAAGACCACGCCAGGTGTCACTCCTTTCAGCTAAGAACAGGAAACTGAGGCTACAATTTGCACAAGCTCATCGAAATTGGACAATAGAAGATTGGAAAAACGTTGCCTGGTCTGATGAGTCTCGATTTCTGCTGCGACATTCGGATGGTAGGGTCAGAATTTGGCGTCAACAACATGAAAGCATGGATCCATCCTGTCTTGTATCAACGGTTCAGGCTGGTGGTGGTGGTGTCATGGTGTGGGGAATATTTTCTTGGCACTCTTTGGGCCCCTTGGTACCAACTGAGCATCGTTGCAACGCCACAGCCTACCTGAGTATTGTTGCTGACCATGTCCATCCCTTTATGACCACAATGTACCCAACTTCTGATGGCTACTTTCAGCAGGATAATGCGCCATGTCATAAAGCTGGAATCATCTCAGACTGGTTTCTTGAACATGACAATGAGTTCACTGTACTCAAATGGCCTCCACAGTCACCAGATCTCAATCCAATAGAGCATCTTTGGGATGTGGTGGAACGGGAGATTCGCATCATGGATGTGCAGCCGACAAATCTGCGGCAACTGTGTGATGCCATCATGTCAATATGGACCAAGCTCTCTGAGGAATGCTTCCAGCACCTTGTTGAATCTATGCCACGAAGAATTGAGGCAGTTCTGAAGGCAAAAGGGGGTCCAACCCGTTACTAGCATGGTGTACCTAATAAAGTGGCCGGTGAGTGTATATGTGTTATTGTTATTGAACTTTTATTTGTGTTTCCCCACCAGGACTGCTTTCATCACACCACAGGCCCTTACTGTGACAAATGCCTACCTGGTTACTATGGTAATGCCACACGTGGGTCACCTACTGATTGCCAAGGATGTGCTTGTCCCCTCAGTCTTCCGAGCAACAAGTAGGTTGAGAGTACACTGAAGCCGAAAGTTTCAGTCTTCATATTCTTTACTATCTCCTCTCTTGACCTCTTGGCCTGTGTTTAGTTGTCTATAGGCTAATTACATGTGTGGGCCGTGGGTAAAAGCAAAAGTAATGACATGAGTGGAAATATCATCACCACAGGTAGAGACATCAGTATAAGAGGAGGAACATCATCGCTGTGGGGGGAAATGTCATCTCAGCTGGCAGAATCAATATAACTGTGCCCAGAAAACTTCACTTTGTGACATATTTCAACCTCCTACGAGTCATTAGAGCGTTTAAACCCTTTTAACAAACCTTTACTTGTATATAAAAAAGCTCACATGCTGTGCCAACTTCATAGTCTCCAATTATGCTTTATCAAGTTACAGGAATCTGCAGGAAACTGACTGTAAAGAAAGCAGCAAACTAATTTCTGTCCAACAGAACAAAAACTGTCGTGCTGAAACGCATGAGGTACCCTATATCGATCAAGTTCATGTCAGATCTTTAAGACATAAACAGTACAAGAAAGTTAGAGGTTCTTACCAGTTGATTAAAGAAGTATTGATTTATCACATTGAGACTGTAGACTGAACTGTGTGTGTTTGTTAAAGCAGGGGCTGAGTTTGGACAGAAGCTAAAAAAAAATGTACAGGTAATTCAGTGAACAAGGGTAAAGTGCACTCTGGCTGGTTTTCTACTTAATGCTTCAGCAAGGCTTTTTATCTGGTTACAGCCTTTGTATGATCTTCAACCCATAAAAAAAACATGAAGTGATCCCCAATCTTTATACTGGCAGTGCACCACAAAAACAACCTTTGTTTCTCTTTTTTCAGCTAAGAAACACAGTGTCTTACACTTAACTGTCAAAAGGGAGTATTTTTTGTCAGACGACACCACTTGCACACATACTGTCTAGGACAGAATCAGCAAAGACAATATAGTGGCCTCCACACCTTTGTCGTTTGGTCCGGACTTTCAGACTTTTCTGTTTAGTCCAAACCAAAATGATAGGTGTGAAACCCTCTCAGGACCTTGGTCTAGACCAAAAAACCAGACCTTGGTTCAACCAAAAAAGGTGGTCTCTGTCCGGACCAAACTGAACCACAGTCTGGTTCATTCCCAGTGTAAAAGCATTATTTTGAATGTTTCTGACCTTCTTACCAAAGACAGGAAAAGATGCGGGGGAGTAAAAGTATCCGTTACTATGTTGAATGGAGATTGTCTAGTAACGGGAAATTTTACAGTATTGTAGATAAAGTTATACCTCACTATTGACAGAGGAGGACAGAAGATTTTTACTACACATACTTTTCTCCTGAGTTAGTGTTGCAATGACTTGGAGGACTGCATACCGTCTTCTCCTTTCCTGTTGACGACAATAAAGTTGTCATCTAATGATCAAATTCATGAGAATTCCTCGGACCAGCCTCATTTACAGCTCTTCAAGTTGTCACTGTTGGAGGTAGAAAATCAAAAATAGTACGATGGTGGAAATAACGATTTAATTCATGTTTACACCATTCAAGACCTGCGCTTTTCAACATGTTGACGTCAGACACCTTCCAGCCTAATGACCAATCAATGTAAACTACAGAGACCATAGACTGTATATAAGATGGACAGAGTCTGCCTCCTCGCTGGGTGAAGCCACTCTGAGAACAGCACCCTCTGATGGTGGGCTGCAGTACAGATCATAAATCCTGCCTCCGCCAGCATAGCTTATGGGACTGTGGACAAACTTTAGAAATATATTACACAGAGCATAAATTTTTCTCCCCCCTGCTTGTGATGTTGACATGTAGTTATTGTAAGACTGGTTTGTGCCCAAGTCCTTTTTTTCTGTACAGCTCCGTTTTTAAAAGTTATTAGGGACACAGAAAGCACATAGTTGATGATGATATCATGTAGATTTTTAATGTAAAGTCTGTTAGTCCATTTCCAATAATGACAATGTTAAAACTAAACATACCAAACCAAATGTATACAATGTAACAAAATCACAGACCTTGGTTCGGACTTTCAGATGTGAAAACACCCTATAATTATTGTAATTATACATTGATCAGTAGTTATATATTGATCAGAATTAGGTTTATAGCCAAAAAGTTTCATGCATATGCGGACTCAAATCATTAAGAAGTCGATATCGGTATCTGTATCGATAAAAATTAACAATCTCTATCCCGATTATTGTTTTAAGTAGAAACTATTCAGTAGCTTGTATTATCATAGATTTTCAGGTTCTCTCAGTAACCAGGGAGAGATGCTGTATGGGCACAAAAACACACACCCAGACACATGGACACACACATAGACACAAACACGCACACACAGGCAGCAGCAGCTGAGAATCTTGATGCAGTCATGACACGTCATGTTGAAAACTCTCCAGGCTAAAGAAAGAAACGACTCTCTCTCTGTCCCCCTCCTCACTCCTCACTCCTCCTCCCTCTCACCCTGCAGTAATAATAGCTTGAAGGTGCCGGCTCTCTCTGCCCCTCAAAATAGCCGTCCTGTCTCTTAGGTTCACTGAAGCCAATCACTCAAATAGCCAGCCTGTCACTCACTCTTCTCCTCCCCGCAGTAATAGCTGAACTCCCATGAATTTCTGATAAAGTGATGTCCTTATTAGTATCGTGAGGGTGGCCTATTACAGCGATTAGTCAAAATGAGTTTTATCCTGGGGTGCAGCTCTGCTTTATTTACATCCAGACTTAATCATAATACTAGCAGGGTGTGTTTTTAGTCTCTCTGTTTGTCTGTCAATATGATCTTAAATTACCTGACCAACAATTTAGGGGCTTGTTTAGTAAATAGAAAAAGGTACGAATAAATCTTTCAACTGAGCAAAAGGCAAAAAGATTTTTTTATAAAATAATAAATATACAGAAAAAACATGGATGACTTTTAAAGAGAAAAAGAGTATCACCCATGATTTCGATTAACTATACCATGTTTCTGTATCACATATTTGCCATATTTTCGAATTTGGCACAAAAGTCAACTTTGAGCCACCTCTAAAATCTAGCGTTATGTCCTGTTTATGACATAATTTGGTGGTTTGAGTCTGAGTGTCTTGAAATTAGCACAAACAATCCTCATAAAAAAAGCCTTAATACACCAAGAACTTGAATATTTTCCAAAGAACCATCGTGATCGTCTATTTGTGTATTACTGTAAATGTGGATCTGATGCAGATCTGAAGATTTGAAGCAGTTCTATTATTAGAAAGGCTCATTTGGATGGTGGTTCTGCCTTGGCAAAGATGCTTTTCCAAATGCTTTCTGGCTGTGTCTCAGCCTGAAATAAAACCTTTTCTACACAGTAGACATCATGTAGGTTTAGCGCTGTGTTGCCAGAAATGGTTTGATGTACTGGGATATATTAAGGGTGTAATTAAACTCAGGCAATCTGAAAACTTTTCTTAATAAATGAGGTAATTGACTACAACTTTTATCAGGCTGGACAGTCATTACAGGTCATTTCTCCTCTATCTACACACTACTGTATGTGTCACTGAAACGACAGGATACTGCACTGACTGTATAAAAGTAAATGTGGAGTTTTATTTATATGTATGCTTTAATGCATGAGGAGCTGAGATGTTTGGTGTTGGCTTTACTTAATTAGCCAAAACCAGATGCAGCCCGGAAACATGGCAAACACTTCTTTCTGTTTAACCAACAACAGCTTTCCAGTCTTTGTTTTTCCTTTGGACAAAAAAAAAAAAAAAAAAAGAAAAATTCTGCCTTTTTGTTTTATACTGATACAGCAAAGGCTTGGACTGATCAATCCATATGCCTGAATGTGGTGAATTGTGGTTGTGTTTTTACAAGGGTTTAACATCAGGCCTTCAAACCTGGCCTGGAATAAATTTGTGATTGGTTCAACCAGGGGTAGGACAGCTAAAAAAAAATAAATAAATTAAAAAAAAAAACATTTTAACAAGGGCTTTACATGCATCTGCAAAACAGTCAAGACTTGTGATGTTTTTACAGCTATGGGAGCTGTATTGTCTCTGATGTTGCAAGATGTAGTGTCAGTTAATTCTTTTCATCCTCCTGTGTCTTCTCCATATTGTGTAACTTTTGTAAATACGTATGTTATTGACAGCTGTTTTGTGGAAACACTTGTTTCTGGATGCTTGTCAGTCTGTCTCTGTCATGTGACATCATGGTATGTTTCCAAGGGATTAGTACATGAAGCAGACAGTGGGGGAATACCGAATTCATCAAAATATGAGTCGACCCTGATTATGAAGCAACAACCGTTTTTAAGACTATAGAATCGGCAATCTTGATTTTATCTATCAGTCAATCTTTATTTGTATAGCACTTTTCATACAAAACCATGTAGCACAAAGTGCTTTACACAGAAAAGGGAATAAAATAAACAAAGAATACCGTAATCTACCCCAACCCAATCCCTCATTCCCATCCAACTATGTAAGCACAACAGAAACATGTTCTAAATTGCATGAACTTGAAAAGGGTTTGATTTTATAAAAAGAGGAATGTGTGCGCTAAGGAAATGCCATTTTAAAATTCAAGATAAGGAAACACTGAAGGTTAGGTTAAAATCTAAAAACATAGTAACATAAAATGAAATTTAAGAAATAATCAATAAAATTAATTAAAACCAACAGTAAAAGATACTAAAATAAGAGCACCAGAACAGCTAAATAAAAGACGATCCTGTCATTTAAATTAGGAAGAGATAAATGCTCAAACACTTACACAAAGTTAATAATGTAAAATGTAGTTATAAGAAATACTAAAAAGGTATTTTTTCATTTTGCTTTTGAATTCATGAAGATTTTAAAGGCAAATGTAAACAAAACAGTCTGCAGTGATTCTTGAATAAGTTTTTGCTAACACTACACCGATGTGCTTCCTGCAGGGTCCGACCGAACCCATGGCTTGATGGCCCAGTGCTGGTAATAGTTACTAGCTCAACACAAGCCCACTGTCAGTCAGAGCCGGAGACATATGCATGATATTCATGACTTTGCCAGCATGACCAGAGCAGCCATGATATAATCTATATTACGCATTCATTCACTGTTAATTTTCTCTCCTAATCTTTTTACATAACCTATACAGCTAGTTTATCCAACCAACCTGCAGTAAGCGGGCCAGTTAGTCGGCCAGTGAGTCAGTGTGTGTCCTGGAACCCGAGCCAGCAGAACTATCTATAGTTTATGGAAGTGGGAGGGCGACAGAATGAGGGAAAGAGACTATCACTTTACACTGTGTCACTCTCTCCCTCTCTCTCTTTCACTTGCCCCTAAGTTCATTTAGGATACACTTCTTTGGGAGGAAGAGTGTTATCAAATTCAGTAGTGTGTGGAAGTGCAGATGTGTTGGTGTGAAAGAGAGTCTAAGGGACCAAAGTGTTTGTCTTCCTGAGTGTGAATGTGAGTTTTTTGAAAGTGAAAGTGAGAGAACAGGTGTGTGAGCGTCTGTGAGGGGACACAAACAATGGCCTTAACTCGCCTTTGTCCTCTTCTCTTCCTCCTCTTCTTCCTCCCTTTCTTCACGCTGGGACAACGCTACCGGCTTCAACAACAACAACAACAACAACCACTGCAACGTCACTATGGAAACTACAAAAGTTTTAGCCCCACATGCCACCTGAGTGAAGAAGGGGAGCTGAAGTGCGACCGGTGTCAGCCTGGATACACAGGGCCGCGATGTGACAGGTATCACACACACACAAACACAAACAGAAGGAGGATGCTTGTGACTGATGATATGTGATCTGTCTATAATACAATATACTTAAAAAGTGTATTTTTCAGTGTATCTTGTATGTGATTTTATAGTCCTATTTACAATTTTCTGGCATAATTATGAAACAAAAAAGTATTTTGCTTTAAACATATTTGAAATAATTCAATTGGCAATAAAATGTAGATTTCTATGTCAATGTTTCAACAATATTTCCGTCGAACCTGGCAACCTATACTGTAACTGTCCCAGCAGCTAATTGCAGCATACAATCAAAGGTAAATACATGATCAGTTGTGAGTGCCATGCAGTCTTGAAATTGAAGCCAGTCTTCTTGTTGTTTTTCCCAAAGGAGACTTTTAGAAAATAGACAATAAACCAGGCCTGTAGTTGGCCAGTTCTTTGTGAAAATAGAAACTGCTGCTCATTAACCATTGCTGAGGACCATCTGTCCCGTTGTCCATCTAGTTTTCTGTCCGCTGCACATTTTTAAGCTGAGTGACACTCTTGTTCCATTAGCTGTGAGCTTCTTTACCAACCCAGGGCTAATGAGACGTCTCTCTGGATGCTAGTCTTGTTAAATCTTCAGGCTATACTGTCATGTGTTGATGCAGTCTGAGTAAATATAGCCTTTTCACCAGATAGGCTCTGAGATCCAGATCCCATTTGGAGTGGTTTTACATCGTGCTATGCTTAAATTACTCGTTCCTGTTCTCTATGGGAACATTTGTAGTTGTCGCTTTAAGGAGTCGTTTCTGTAGAAATAAGGAAATAATGAACCTTGTAGCTGTGCTGTTCAGCAAGTACATTTAATAATGCTTGTGTTGAGTACTGTTAGACGGTGGCGTGGGTGGACATCAGGTTGAACATGTGATGTCTACTGAATGTTGTTTACTTGAAATGTGCAGAGTGCTTGATACACTGCTCTGAATGAGTGAGTGACCTTGTGTGAGTTTGTTTGTGTAATTGTACACGTAATTGGACATGTAATTGTGAGTCTGTAGTTGAACATATACAAAATTGTTTGGTTATGGACATTCTTGTGATAGTATGAGCTATAGTGGCCTTGTGCTGTTCTGCGGCAGTTTATTTTTATTTATTTATTAATTTATTTATTTTCGCATAACAAAACCGCTGTGTACTTTGTATTGGAGTCTGTAGAAGGTCCCTCTTTACACTGTCCACCATAAGTGGAAAAGGTGAAAATACAAACAAAAGACAGTATATTTGCGAGAACAACTTTTGGCACCAGGTTTGGAAGAAATAAGTGCCTCCATAATAATATGAAGATAATAGACAAATATCTTGAATTAGGTGCTCAGTTGCTGTTTTTCCAGTCTCTGTTTGGTTGCCAGTTGAACAAGAGCTGCTGTTGGGTGCACAGCCCCAGCTCACTGCCCTGCATAGTCTGCATGCCTCGCCGTGCTGTCCACTGCAGAATCTCTCTGTCTGCCATTAAGTCTTTTTATAAACCTCATTTGACTCTGGAAAGCAACAGACTCATTGTCTGCACTTTTTTTATAACTCGTCTGTGACAGAGAGACATCTGCACAGCACTGCAGCCATGCTAATGACTAAAATGATCTGTTATTAACCACCAGCACCAGTTGACTGTTTCACCTCTTTATCTCACTTACCCTTTCCTTTTCTTTATTCCATTACTTGTTTTATCCTAACAAAGGGAAATGTTGTCATACTGAATTATTTTCAACCCTCTTTTCTGTCCCAGTAAGTGATCTAACAGAATGACATCCTCAGGGCCGGATTCACAAAAGGATTGCACAGCTTTTGCAAAACCTGTGCAAATGAGCTTAAAAGACATCATCTGATTCACAAAGCACAAGCACATTTTTTTGGGGGGTTAATTGCTCCAAAACTGCACAATGGGACACTGTGCATTAGTGCTGTTTGCACACCAGAAAATGACACTAAATGCACTAATTTTGAGCATAGTATGTCTCTCTACTATTCAGATGAGCTCAATTGCAAACACCTTATTTACAAATGGTGGGGCAATGAGTACTGGTGTTTGTAAGCATCAAGTTAGTGGTTGTTGTGTCAGAGAATTTATAAACATTTGTACGTTCAAACTCTCTATTGATTATGACATTTCCACCTTTAGATGACCTAAAAATCGTATATCTGTTCACCAAATCTGCCAATATTTCTTTGACATTACTATTACTGTTTAAATCAGGTGTAAAAACAGCTTTCTAAAAGAGTTTTCTGTGGCTCAACCCATACACTGACAAGCTGTGCATTTTAGCATGATGGACTGTTTTTCTTTCTTTTTTCTCATCTCAGTGAGATGCCTTTTGCTAGAATGTTGGATATTAACTTATCAAAACAAGTAAAATAGTGAGAGAAGGTGCAGGATTAGCAGAAACTTTAAAGTAAAAAGAGAGAAACAATCCGCACACTTCTGGTCGGTTAGACCTTCATCAAGGGAGAGTGCACTCTGACATTACTATTACTGTTTAGTAATAGTAGTGCACTCTGCCTTGATGAAGGTCTAACCGACCGAAAGCTTGCTTCAGTAAAGCTCTTTTTGCAACAGACCAGAAGTGTGTGGATTGTTTCTCTCTTTTTACTTGGATATAAACTTTGAAATTTGTGGCACATCTGTCAAGAATCACCTCGACAATGAAGTGGTAAGGATATTTCCTCTCCATTCAGCTCAACATTATGTGGAGAGAACTAAATGCTTTTAGAAAGTGGAGATGCTTTTAGCTCTAGTTGGTCAGACAGAAAACAGGAGCAAACTGCACAGAGCTGTAAGACTTTGTGGGTGTTTTTGTACTTGATTATTATTAGAGCAGCCACCTTGTTGGATGAGACCTTAAGACATAGCAGGTAGCATCCTTATTGAAGTCCTCCTTGCGAGTTTTGCATTTCTTGTGGTGGGCCCATTGGCTCAAGATGATCAGAAAAGTACGTCTCAACTGTATAAATTATTTTCTTTACATATGGCGAAAGTAAAATGATGTTTTGAAGTTTTAAAGTTTTTGGCTGTGGCTCATGTAAACATTAAGTTGTAGGACAACAAATCAACAACGAAAAAGTTGGCTTTCTACAGTACTGAACAAAAGTGGCTAACTAGATGGACGGCCAACATCTACACACACACAGGCTGCTAAAACTGTTGATACAATATAGTATATATATATATATATATAAAAGTTAAATGCAAGCCGTATACATTTTTCTCACCTCTGGCTGCGATGTTGACATGTAGTTATTGTTTGACTGGTTTGTGCTCAAGTCCTCTTTTTTTCTTCTGAGCAGCTCCATTTCCAAAAGTTAGGGTTATAAAAATGGGATATGATGTCATATTTTCTATGATTGACACTTGCATACAGTCCATGGGAGTAAAAAGATTGCGTAGATCAACTGGGGGTTACGCTGTTTGAGCAGAGCGTTATCACAGCAATTCTAGCACCAAATATTACTGCGCAAATGCCAGTTTCAGGAAATAAAGTAAATTCTCTGAAATACAGAAATCATTTTGGCTTTAAATTTTAACAATGACGGGAGTCACATCTTCCAAACTATATACAGTCTATGTGTGAGATACAGCCCACTATACTATAAAATTAAGGATTATACAGTATGATATTTAAGACATGTTATAACACAGTACGTTATGATATGATACATATCTACTGTAACTGTGTGCTCATTGTACAACTAATTTTGGATAAATGATAACAGCAGCAACAGGTATCCAGTGTAAGTTCATAGTTCGATAACTTTGATAACATCCCTAGTACATTGTGTTAATGGGTTGTTAGTTTTTTCATGTTTTGAAGTGCAAAATGTCGACAGTAGTTTGTTTTATCTGGATTAATCACCAATAACAACCATAAAAATTCATCAGCTGCTTTTTTGTTACGTGCAATGTAACCGTGTTTGTCTTGAGTAAACTGTGTACCGTATGTGTATATTTATGTGTATGTTGTTGAGTATACAGACTCTATCTGTGTACTGTATGCACATTCTTCATGCATGTGCTGTGTTGATACCATATGGTGCCTCCAGTCAGTGAGAGAGGACAGCTGGTAAATGGAAAGGAGAAAAAAAGAGACTCAGAGCACATAAGAGCGGAAATAATAATACAAAATAATCTTCTACTACTGTTGACAGCATTAAAGAGGTAATCAGCAGTCGGTTGTTTCTTGTTCTATTAGTCTAATTGATACCTGCTATGCACTACCTGCCATTACACTTCATTATCTACAGTGCTTTTGTTGGTGTTAGAGGTAATTAATTGCAATGGACCAATTTGTCTGTATTATAGGCTTTAACAAAATAAGCTACTTTTTTTCCGTCCATGCTAATAGACAATCCACTCACTGTTGAGTAGTTCTGCTTTTCCTTTTCCTGGCCATAGAAAGCCATTTAGAATTCAGCTGATTAACAAATAAGTCAGATAAAACACACTTAAGCTCTGGTTAAGTGTGTTTGCCAGCATACTTTGACTCGACTGGTCTTTAAAGGTACTTCAGGTTTTCCCCGTTTAGATTAACAAATAAGTCAGATAAGACACACTAAAGCTCTGGTTACTAACCAGCACTCATTACTAACTCTTTTGACACACCCCTGCACATAGACAACAATCAACATTTGACTGCCTTCATCACAGTGCAGAATGACATAGGCAGCAACTAGCTGCACAAAGGTACCAAAACACAAGGTTCATGTTTAACATGAGGCATGGCACCCCTATCATTGCATTAACTGTAGGGAGGCACTCATGGCCGTCTCTCTTTCTAATCATAGCATGCACAGTATTAGATGCAAGGAGGAGAGAGCATCAAGGGACAAACTTATAATTAGTTGTGGATGACAACCCTTCAATAAATGGAAAATGAGAAATACTTGGGCAGCCCGCTCAAGTATAATTAATGCATATGAAGCACTCAATATGATGCAGATCTAAATACCTCTAAACATTTTTTCATGCTTAAAATATGATTATAGCAAGTTTGTGACTTTATAACCAGAGGGACTGTGTTGAATGTGAAAGCCAGTGGCCATGTTTCCCTTTACGAACTAAGATGAAGTACAGAGGGGCAGATGAAAATCTTGAAAACATGGTGGTGACTTACACTTGAATGATGAGTTTTGTTTTTTGCCTTTGCAGTGGCACCAAGGTTGAGTGCTTGAGATGAAAAACTTTTCTTTTTGTTCCAAAAATATTTTTATTTATCCAAGTTTTAAGTGAACTAAAGTTGGGCACCCCATTCAGTTACTTATTAAATATCTGTAATAACAATCTTTAAAAATGTTTTAAAAGTTGTTGAAAACTATACAAAGGAGGGTCAGAGTCTGTCCTTACTCCCTGTGTGTAACACTAAAAATAAAAGAACACCACTTGAAGGATCCTAACCCCTCTCTTCATCAGCTGTGCTCACCATCCATTTCCTTCTCTCTCTGAAGGCTTTCACCAGGTGTCCGACTGACCACCCCCCCATGTATCTTCTTCAAACACTCTGAACTCTCCACTAAAAATACCTTCTCTTCCTCCTGAGGGCGAAGACACTACACACACACACACACACACACACACACACACACACACACACACTCACACACACACACACACACACACACACACACACACACACACACATGCCAGCAGTATGTAACAGAATAAAATAGGAGTCTCAAAGTTTGAATCCAAAAAAGCTCCTTCTATCAAAAAGTCAGATTGCTGCCACTGTGATACTTTTCCCAACAAGAAGGAACCTGTAGTTCTACACTACACACACACACACACACACACACACACACACACACACACACACACACACACACACACACACACACACACACAGGAGCTAATAAACCAGTTCTATCGAGTACCAAGAGGGTCAGTAGTAATAATGTCTGGCTGCTCTTGACTCTTTGCCTCTCTTTCTCTCTCTTTCCTTTCTTACCCACCTCTCTAAATTCAATTCTCTTTTCAATGTGCAAACCTTTCCCCTCACCTCTCTACCGCTCTCTCTCTCTTTCCCTCCTCTTTTTCTCTTTCATCTCAATTCCCTTTCCAGCCTGTGGAGCTTTATTTCAGCTATGGCCTGTTTTATTTGGTTGCAGTGGCTCTTGACACGGAGCAGCAGACTCGGGTTAATATATTTCAGCAGCATGCGGACTCTATTATTATTAATCGAACCAAAGAAAATAACAAACTCAAAACTGGTGTAGCAGTTTGTGACAAAGTTGTGTGTCCTTGTCCTTGAAAAAGAGTTCAAACAACCGGGTTTTTGCGTTTTTGCCTCTGTGAGTGATATTGATCAGAAAGAAATCTTCTGTTGCTGGGTTTTTGCCACTCTTCTTTCTTGGCACGAAACACAAAGAAATTAAAAAATGAGAACATTTTTTAATTTGAAACTTGCTATTGTTTCCAGTGAAAACATGTGCCTTGCAAGGACATCCCACACATCAGAAATACTTCACTAAAGTTGAAAAGTACAAACAGATATGAGTAACTCCACAAAGCTGTATTCAAGTTAGTGTTTTTGTGAGTTTATTTAACCAGGATGATGCAAATGAATCAACATTTCTGCATCATGCATCAATGTAAACATTTTAACAGCTACTGGGTGTAAAAAAGAGGGCACAGGACATCTTTTTACTCAGCAGAATTTACTCAGAGAATTGAGTCTCTGATTGGTCTTTATATAACAAGACTCCATAACAACAGTCTGGAATTGTCTTTCTCAAAAGCTCATTTTTACATATGCACATGCTGTTCTAATTAGTTGTGATGATAAAGAAATCTTCAAAAAATTCAAATATATATACGTTGCAGGAAATAAGCATATGGTAACACCCTGAGGTCATGGCAGTGGTACTTTACGTTGGCTGCCTCACATCTTTTAACAGAGGAGTGATGAAGAGGATGTAGCAGACTGCTCGCAAGCTAGCTGTAGCAGCCCCCCTCAGAGATGAGACCATTGACTGTATATTGAATGGACGCCATCTGCCTCCTCGCTGGGTGAAGCCACCACAAGAACAGCACCCCCGGGTGATGAGCTGCAGTTAGTTCATAAATCCCACCTTCTCCAGCAATCCCTATGGAGTTGTGGACTAACTTTAGAAATTTATTACACAGGGTATACATTTCTCTCCCCCCAAGTTGCGATGTTGACATGTAGCTACCGTAAGACTTGTTTGTGCTCAAGTCCTCTTTTTTCCTTTGCAGCTCCATTTTTAAAAGTTATTAGGGGGTTCATGTTTTCTATGATTGACACTTGATACAGCCTATGGGTGTACGAAGATTGCGTAGCTCACCCAGGGGATACGCTGTTTGAGCCGAGCGTCATTACAGTGACTCTACCGCCGAATGCTTATAATGCTACTGCACAAGTGGTGGTTCCAGGAAGTGGAAAAAGTCTCGGAAATACCCAGAGCAGTTTGGCTTCCAATTCATATAATGGAAGACGGAAACAAGTTGTCCATAGTCTATGGATGAGACCTAAAAACTGATATTCCTTTATTTATTGTGAATCCAAAAACAATGGGAAGGCTTCAGGTTATTAAGCCAAAGATGGAAAAAAAATCAAAATAAAAGCATAAAAATTATTTATGAGGCAGCGTCTGCTCCAAAGAAATTTCAGTCACAGGGCTGGTAATGTGGACAAATAGTGTGAGAGTGAGTTTCTTCTATAGTTAAATCTGATCAGACCCAGACACAAGTGCTCATATTGTCAGAGCTCAATCTGCCATAGCAACCTGCTCACTATAGATTATCCCTGTGCATCAACTCTAAATCATTATTTTCATTAGCAGTAACAGCATGCAGTCATTTTTTGCCCCAGGCTCAGAACATGAGTTGAGTTTTTACGAGTAAGACCTGGACAGTCTGCTGCGAATAGCCTGTTTTGGATCGTTCTGCCTGAAGACATTAAATAGCTTATTTTTAAACATTTATTTCATATCTGTTTATGTTTGGTTTGGCTCTGAAGCCTTCCAGCTCTTTGTGTGCAAATCCTCGCCTTAATGTCTGCTGGTATGTTTCTGAGTATGTGTTGTGAGTGTGTGTTTAATATGAATTATACAACAGGTAGCTTCAGCCCTGCAGCCTCACAGCTGATAATTCCCCGGACTCAGACGGAGGAGCTTTACATCCTGTTTATTTTGTGATGGATTATGGTCTGCCAGCTCACATGGGATGAGACCTGCTGTCATTAGAGATCTCATATGAGGAGATCAGTGGTCTTTGTTTTACAGACTAGAAGCTGAGGTATTTCTCATTCTGATTATATTACCTCCTGACAGAGGGCGTCTTTAATGGTGTTTTTTGGATCCAAAAGAGGAGAGGAAAGTAGTGCTTCAGTATTTTGTGAAGACCTGATTGCTGCGAAAAAGTGCACTTTCAACAGGCATTATTTGCTACATGAAAGCAGAGCAAACCTGTATTTTCAAAATGTGTTTTTGCACTGCTCTCCTTTTCACAAAGGTTTGATGCAACATTATCCCAAACTAAAATTACAGTCTGAAGTCCACAATGACATGATGACATTTTTTGATACAGTTTGAAAGCATATCTCGTGGGATGGCTTTTTTTTTTTTTTTTTTTGTTAATCCTCTTGGTGTAAATTTTGGGACAACAGAATCTTTCTCGTTACTGTTTTGGCATAGGTATCTAGAGACATTTGGGGTGAATTCAGCCCTGTCATTTTTGATGCAGCTTATATATAGTCATCTAAAGGACTGCAACCATTGGAGGCACCTTAATGTGTTGGTATACTCCTAATCTGTCACATAGATCATATCTCAGCCTTCAAAGTGTTGTTTGTCTCTGTTTATTAAACTTCTCCTCAGTCAAGAGATTAAACCAGCTCCATCTGTCTCTCTGCTGCCTCCTAGATGTTCAAATGGGTACTACGGTCAGCCAACTGTACCTGGGAGCTCCTGTCAGCCGTGTGACTGCAATGGAAACCTGGACCTGTCCGTACCCGGCAGCTGTGATCCAATCACAGGCCAGTGTCTTCGCTGTCGCCATGGTTACGGTGGCCCAGCATGTGACAGCTGCGCTGAAGGTTACTATGGAGATGCAGTCACAGCCAAAAACTGTCAACGTAAGTAAAGTTATAACCAAAAACATGTGCAGTATGTTAGTCGGTCTGTAGCTTGTAGTGATATCTTAGTGAAATCAAAAGTTGACACAAATAAAAGTCATCAGAAATCAAAGGGTGATGTCTTTGGGAGTTGGCCCAGGTCTTACACAGTCTAGTTTTTACAGAACAGACCGGTTTTATTGAATAATGCCGGTCTGTCCCTTCTTGTGTCACCTGTCTTGTAGTTAAACAGTCAGTAGGTTTACATTCACATTTAAATCCACTTAAGATGAATTGGTAGATCTTGCTGGACTATTGTCCTTGTCCCAGATTACAAGCACAGTGCAAGAATCAAAGTATTGACGAAAGCATGCCCCCTTTTAGCTCATCACAATCGGATCAGGTTACCAGGTTACTAATCAAAATGCACTGGCAGGAAGAAAACTGTCACTTTTACAGCTCTGTATGGTTTGTGTGATGGGGAAGTTTCTTCTCTTTTCATGTCCCATTTTTTCATCTGTTGAGATTTTGGGCCTTTACAGGCTGTGTAAAAGAGGCTGTAAGCTTGCTTTGAAAGTTTACCATGATCTCCACATGGACTTTATTTGAAAATTACAAATGACAATGAAAACATACAGGATCAGCATTGAGCGCGTTCCGTATTTGCTCTGTAAAGCAGCCTTTGGTATCGCATACAGGATGCGTATTTGGAGCGTGGCAGCAGTGCAGCCCTGGTCAGCTGGGCTCTGTATAGAGGAAACAACATGCTCACAACAGGTTGTTTTGCCTTTCTGTGGTCTATTTCCTGTTAATTTGGATATAATTCAGTGACTGTTGAGCTTCTACTGTATGTGAAAAAGCAATGTGATTTTACATTTTCCGTTTTTGCAGGTTTACTCGTGTTTAATAAAGTAAACTATGTACCTTTATGCAGTGCTGTTACCTTCAGACAAAGTTAGCAGTTAAAAGTCCTGTTTGGATCCACATGGATCAGGGATCGACCATCAGATTGTTCTGTGTTACTGATAAATCCATAACCAGGAAGTTTTTCTCATCTACACAAACTGATACATAGTCGGGAGACTGCATATGGTGTTTTATTTTGAAATACCGGATGACATGAATGTTTTTGTGCTTGACATCCTGTCTAGAACGATCTTCACTGTGTGGATTGATGCGAGTTGGAGGCATAGAGCAGCAAAAAAAGACTTGTCGTGTATCTTTAGCAGAGCTGCTCTCGATATAATGTTGTGAAATCAATGCATGCTTTGCTGCACTGATTAGAATGGTGACCTATTTGCTGCATGATACGCAACGCTGCCAATACGCGCTGAATATGGATCCTGTATGTTTTAGCCTTTACAGTGTCATGGCCCCCCATTGTCATTCTTCGTCTGTTTGAACAGACTGACCACATACTTGTATATAAATCCATTTTAGCAGCATACTGATCAACCTGGTCTTAAAGCTGAAAAGTGACTCTAGTTTGAAATAATTTACATGAAAAAGACTTGCATGAAAAACATCAACTACTTTATAAAAAAAAGGATAAAACAGCCAATATAGCAGCTTCACATTCCCAGCAGGGGTGTTACACTGAAGAGTTGTACTTCCTCTGTGAAACTAAATTTTAGCTAAATGATATGTTTTAATCCTTTCACTAAAACACTGAGTAGATGGCACACCATCTGGGCTGTGTGTGTGTCTGTGTGTGTGCCTGTGCATCGGCGAGCAGCTGTGCTAGTAGGAGGTGTGATGTCGCAGCGGCCTACTGACTGCCAGCTGTGTTAAAAAGTGAGAAAAAAAACTATACCTGTAAAAACAGAGGAGGGGAGACTGGGAAAAAACACAAAAAATAGGTGGCAGCAAATACAGACGTACAGATGGCACTTGTTTGTGAAAATCTTCATGATAAAAACAGTGCTGTTGACAAAAACACAGGCAGGAAGAAAGACAGATTAACAGAGAGACAGACAGGCAGGCAAAACCAATAAACAGACAGATAAAACCATCAGACAAGTTCAGCAGCAGCAGACAGGGGGTATTAATGTGTATTTGATAGCTCATTGTTCTGTAGTTGTTTCCCCTCTCCACCCAGCTAAATGGTTATTGATTAATCAGCCTGATCTATTGCTCTCCTACAGTGCTGATCGGCTGCTCGTGTCTAAGAGTTGGAGGGCTCTTATCGATCGTGAACGAATGACCACCAAGAATTATTAAAACACAACAACTCTGTGCTTCTGTCAGTCCATCTCTCTCTCCCTGTCTGCCTCGCTCGCCCTATCGCTTCCAGTCTTAATGAATTTTATTGAGTGAAGCAGCAGAGTTCAGGCCGAGTCCATTTGTGCACCATTAGACTGTAAAAATCTTTCACTTTTTCTTCTGATGTCAGAGTTCTCGTCTGCAGCCACTTTATATTTCTCTGGCCGTTTTGTCTCCCTGCAACAGCAGTTTAGTTTAATTCAGTCCGAGGGATGAAAACGGTTTTGATTTTAGAGGCAAACTGTACAATGAAGCAATTTGTTCAAGGAAAAAATTAAAGAAAACGAACTCCTCCACCTATCCCTCACATGAGGAAAAAGCCTTTCGGTAGTTGGTGAAAAGTGAATTGCACTGTCACACTTTTGTCCAATCACTGGAACAAAGTGGATGTGAGGTAACTCAATAATGTAATTATACTTTTTGTGTTTCCTACACGGAATGAAAGATACTTAATATAGAAGATCAATAATCTCTTTGAGGATTGTGAGGAAACCATACAGCTCTAATTTTAACACCATTAATGAAATATCCAGTGCATCATGAAGTACCAATGCTCTGACTTTTCACCAGACTGATAGGCCTCCATGAAGTAATCAAGATATGAATGACTTACCAAGACATGCTTTTATTCAATGACTCATAAATAACTGCAGCATCACTTTAAATCAGAGGCAACACATTGAACACCATTAAAGAATATTGTGCACATACTGTATTATTTGGAATCTTCTCCAGTGGATGGCAATAGTAAGGAGCATCTTCTCAAAAATAGGGTATGATGAATTTTTTTGCCCACATGCTGCTTTATTATGGTGATGTTTAACAAGGATCCCTTGCAAACATGCATTTAAACCTGACAGTATCAAGCAGATGTAAACAAACCAGTGAATATTGGTGCAGACAAATGCATATAAACAATAAATGCTCTGCGCACGATGTGTTTGACCATGACAGAGGCTGAAATGAGGGTTGTATAAAATATCATCCTAAAGTATTTGATAAAACTGTTCCTATACAGAAGGCATGCTTATCTCACTTCAAAATAAAATTATGAGGACATTTTGTGTGTGAAGTGAGCTGTCAACCTTCCTAAACGTTTCATGGTTGTATATGACACTTCTAACTCTGTACTGTATTTGACATGGCCTGATTTTGGGACAGAGTCAGGTAAAAAAAGCAGATAAAAACATTTACTATATAAATGATTATGAGAGAAAAATATGGAAAATGCTCATCAGAATTTCCTTAAACCCAGACTTATGTCTCATAATTGCTTTATTAATTCAACCAATCATTAAGCAGCCAAGGACTCCCCTTGAGCTTTTTAGAGAAACAACAAAAAGAAACCCATTTTTTTTTAATCTAACAAACTAGAGCCAAACATTCTTCTCGATATTTTGTCCTATTTTTTAGAAAAGCAGCTTCAGATTTATTTATTTTTGTACAGAAATATTTTTAAATCAGTGTTGACGTCCCTGCTGGCAAATATGGACAGTTTGTTGAAAGTTTGTTGCACTCCATCGGTTTCCTTTTTGGCACCAAGCGGCTGGTTTGTCATTCTAACGTTGGTAGGTACAGATAAATTAAGCACAAAAAAATCTTCAAAATTTCCCAGCTTTTATTTTGCTCTGTCGACTAAAGAAGGGCAAAAAATCCACCACAGCCATTGATAAACTTGAACAATTCTTCTTTATACAGTGTTAATTAAAGTGCACAAAAGGTACCTGATCCCAAGCTACCTGTACCAAGCATCTAATTGATGTTTTAATGCATTCATTACACAGCGTTCCACATCTCTTACATTTCCCCTCAAGGCCCCTGAACTCAACATCTCATCAGCGTGCTTGTTACACAGTATTCCTGTGTCTTTGTCTGCTTGTTTACCTTGAGTACAGACTCAATTTACACAGCCTATGTAATGTATGCAAACTAAATAGCTCGTATAGCACATTGATGTCTCACTGACGCACCACTGTAGTGCTCATGGTATATAATGGATGCAAGGTAGCTCCTCATGTGGCTTATTTCTGCGACAGATTTCTCAGTAACAGAGCATTATGTATTTCAAGTTACAAAGAATTTACATCTACAGCATCAAGGGCAGACCGTGAAATAGAAAGAGGAAAAACAACAAAAAGCAACATTTTATCTAACAACAAGGCTCACGTTGTAGCTACTGACAGAACGGAGTCCAGATGGTCCCTGAAGGGTGAAGCTAGAGGGGCGAGAGACTGTGTGTGTGTGTGTGTGTGTGTGTGTGTGTGTGTGTGTGTGTGTGTGTGTGTGTGTGTGTGTGTGTGTGTGTGTGTGTGTGTGTGTGTGTGTGTGTGAGAGAGAGAGAGAGAGAGAGAGAGCACAGAGAGGGAGGTATGTTTGCCGGTTATCTTATATGTTAAATCAGACATGTGTGTGTTTATCTGCATGTGAGGGTGTGTGTGGGAGGGCATACATGTGCCTTGCATCTTGTATGAGGCAGAAATCAGTGTATATAAGATGTTAGCCATATGTATGTTTTTTGCATCTGTTGAACCCCATCCCACTCTCTGGCCTGTCCATCTGCCTTTTTTACATCTAAGCACAGGAAAGAAGCTAGAGTCAAAAACAGGCTGTAAGTCTTTGTGTGCCTCTGATTTCTAGAGAAGAGATATTTGTGCGCATATTTGTGTGTGTGTGTGTCTGACAGCCCATCCACCAGATGGGAGCTGTGATGTTCAAGCTTTTTAATTGTGTATCTAATGGGTTGATTGGCATGCGTGAGTGTCTCTTTTTCTCCCCTAGTAAGATTTAAACACTCTAAGTTAAATAAAGTTAAAGTAGTACAAAGAATCACGGTTAAAAAAGGGGGGGGTGAAATATGTCAATGGGCTTCATATCTTTGTAGCAAAGTCATTCATAATGCATAAAACACACACACACACACACACATGCATGCACAGACACATATAACAAAGGTGGTGACCTGAATGTTGTACATCTAATAGCTTTGGGATGGAGCACAGCCAAGAAGGCGAATGAATGAACATTTTTATGATTTGCTGAATGTTGTTCCTGTAAAAAAAAGGGAAAAGAAAAACTGAGAAAATTCAAGGCAAGCTGCTTTGTTTGACTTTGAATGAGACTGAATCAATAATGTTCAACAAAGCATAGTACCTTGACTGTCTCTGGAAATTCGTTGTCCAGTTTTTTTCCACCCTCAGTTCAACAGGTGCGCTTACTTTGCTTTTCATTGCCACCAAATCCAAATAGCTTTCTCTTTGTTTTCAATTCGAAAACCTGTTGATTTTATTTGCCCTGAATATAGCTAGTTCTGGTGCTGAATGCCACATTTATAAAGGTAAAATAATTTCGAAGGAAATTTAGGATAACTTTTTTGCATGTTTCCAGGTTTCCTCTATAAAGATGGATAATGTGTTTCCTCCCACTGTACAAAAATAAAGCCATTTACCCCTCAACTGATACTTGAATCCATTCATGTTTGTAAAAAGTAATTTTACTTGGCAGTCATTCTTTTTTTATACTCTAGCCTCAAAAATCTGTAACCATAGAAGCAAAAAGTCTCTGCATTGTTTTGGTAGCCTACTGATAGAGCGTAGAGCTCGACAAGAGAATTCGAATGGTCTCCTGTGTTGACATCACAACAGGAGAGATTTACATATACAAAGACAAATTAAACACAAAGGCAAAAAAGTAGGAATAACTTTTCAATTTTGACTGCAGTTGGGGTCATATTCTGTGTTGTATTTGTGCTATAACTGCATGAGTTCTTCTGGTGCACTCGCCATGTTTATTTAGATTTTTCCTACCTCTGTGTCCACCTGTACCATTCAGGTGGCCAATTAGCACAGTGTCTCATTTTCCTAAAATCCTTGGCCCCACAGATCACTGCATGGAAAATGAAATTAGAAACAGAGAGGATGCAGAGCCTCCACAGAGACTGGTTTTGTTACAAAAACATCATAAATTCAAAGCCTTGCTTAAAATTTAATCGGGACATTTGGTAAATAGTAAAAATAACAACTTCACATGAGATTGTTATGGTCTGAATTAGAGCCCTATCACATCTTTATCTTTGCACTTTAAAAGCCATAAACTGTTTAAAAATGTTACATGTTTTAAGAAGATTAAGGTATTTTGTTGTTTGCTAGTGGATGGTAAAAGGCTCATAAATCCCTGGTGTTTGCATCTTCATCTAAGATGATGGCTGCTGTATCTTCTCACTTTCCTGTGTAGAAATTTGCACACGTGACTTCTAACTTTTCATTGAAGCAAACAGAACAAGTTTTGAAACTTTTGTCTTATGCAGTTCTGATTTGTCCCTCAAGTTAATACTGACATTTTTTTTTTTTTTAAATGCAAACTGTAATCTTGTTAAGTCAGCTCACTGGACTGTGGAATCTACCTGGGCAAGAGAAGATTTTCTCCACACTTCAGTCAGCAGGATACTAAAGTGCATATCAGCAGTTAATCCTGCAAGACCTTAAGCTGGATCTGAGCTCTTATCCAGTCTACTGTGGTGTGAAGTATACACACCCACCAGCTTGTGTTAGTGTGACACCAATATGTGTTGCTATTTGTACTCATGAAGACATTCTCTTCTTGGAAAAGGATAATTGATGCAAAATATTCTGTTTTTGTGTCCTGCAGCTTGCCAGTGCCACACAAATGGCTCTGTATCTGAGGTGTGCAATAAGGAGACTGGACAGTGCGAGTGCAGAGAGAACGTGGTTGGACGACAGTGCGACGAATGCATGGTGAGTATTCTGATTGATGCTGGCAGTCATCACAAATTCAGCCAGTAAATGTTCTCCTGATTATTGTGTAGGCTTTTAAAAATTCATTTCCACACATATGCTTTCTTTATGGTCTATTTTCTTTTTGTAATCTAGCTTTATAACTATTTTTAATCAACTACTTGTTGTCTGAAGTGATTACTCCTCAGTTGAAACATTGTTTGGTTGTATAACTCTACAATTTTGTCCCAAATCAGCAATGTGGAGGGAATCTGGCGTGTGAAAAGCTCATTTATGCCAACTAATGTTATGATTGACATTTCTTGTGCATTGTTGTAATGAAAGGGATAATTTAGAAAACAGGAAATACCTTTTTTTTTTATTTCTAAAATAGGGCTGTGTCTCAAACCCTTAAGAGCTATACCAACAGTTTTTTTTTTGTTTTTTTACTGAATGCAGGATAATTTAATTTTCAACAACATGTGCTTTGATTTAGTGTTAATGGGATATTCAGCATGACAGTAACTATTTTACTTTTTTAATTTGATCAAAAACTAAGTAAATCTTTGGTTTAGATATGATAAATATTTTAATTTGTATCACAGCTATAAGTCTCTCCTGACTGGTGAAAAATGGTACTGTACATGCTAAATGTAACCATAAGTCAGTAATGGGTTAACATGTGATGTAAAAGAGTTACCATGTAACATCCAAACCGAGATTTTTTTTTTTTTACCTCGAAGTTTTTGGTCCTCCAGTGTTGTTGTTTCATTTGTTGCATTCTCATTGGCTCCCTCTCTGTACCTCCTCTGCGCTCTGATTGGTCCAGCCTAACTGCTGGTGGGATGCAGAGCGTCAGGAGTGTGTGCCCTGCCGCTGCAGCTCTCATGGCTCCATCTCGCAGCGTTGCGACGTCGAGGGTCGCTGCATCTGTCGCCCCGGCTTCGTTGGCCGACGCTGTGACCTGCGTCGCCAAGGCTACGAGAGGCGAGAAACGCGTAGGCCGGTTGAGCGTGTTCCCATTGAGACTGTGCAGCAGAGATGGGGTGGGCAGTCCCGCACTGGGGGCTGTCCAAGGGGGGCTTACAGGCCAAAGACAGGGGTAACACATACTGCACGTCGTTGACAGTGTCGTGTGTCTACAGAAGCATGGGTGTGCTTGTTTGAAGTGGAAACAGACTTCTACCAAAACACTAGGGTTTCTGAAAACAGGTTTGAATACATGCTATTATTTTATTCTTATTGTGAATGAGGTGGTTTGAAAATATTTACATACCATTGCATGGGGAAAGGACATTGATAAAATACACTAAAATTCATATTGACAGTGTTTTATGGTGTTTCCAAAAGCAGACAAGACCATCAGCGAATAGACTGACATTTTTTTATGATGTCATTTTTAATAAGGTGGTAGGTGTCAGGCAGGCAGTTGAAGAAACAGCTCTATTCTTAGGATTTCCACGTAAAACATTCATAATAAATGATTCCTTTAGCTGTTAAGTCACCAATATGAGATTTTCAGTTGTAAGTAATGACTCAAGCACACAGAGGTCAAGATAAGCAACTTCACCTCAGGGGGGGCCAGAGTTGACACAAAACCAAAAGTCCTCACAGGAGCTTCAGGACACTTCATTTTAAAGATAATGCCTTAGATATGCATTAAAGCAATGATCTGAGTGCAGCATGGGAAACATATACACATAATGAGCTTACAAGCCAATGATAGTTTAGATTTTGGGGTGGTCCCTGGATTGACTCATCCATTTTTTTCAGGACCGAAGCCACCTCTGCCCACCTCCTCACTTAGCTCCTATAAATGGAAAACCGTGATATTCATTGTGCATGTTTTTTTTTTTGGTCCAACTACAGTCTTCATCTTACTGATCTGTTACGGTTCAATTTTGGCAAAACTGCACACTTCAGGTTTGCTTTAGCTGGCAGTGTGTTCAAGGATCTGTTATAATTGTCTTGGCTGGCGTGTGTAGCTTCAGGGGCAGTTTGTTTATGCAGAGGTCCTGTCTGATACACCCACTTGCATGGCACTGATTTTCACTTTTCATTGTAACAACAAGAGGTATTTTTGGACTGTCAGTTTTTGTGTTTACTTTCACACCAGACAAACACAATTAGAAAACTAATAAAGGAAAGATAAGTGATGTGCTTTCTTTCTTCCATAATAAACCAAGTAAACACAAAAAAAGTCTTTAGAGATCGAAATCATTGGCAATAGGGAATCTAATCATTCAGTCCTCAGAGAAAAGTTCTGCATCTTGTGTAACCTTAACCTCCTTTTCTCAAAGTTGCTCGGGTGTCGCCTACTCTAATTCCACCACCTTTACTCAACTCCATTTACAACACCCTCTGTCCTTGTCTGCCCCTGTTTCCCTCAAGGCTCAGACTCATGGCATCACCACAGGTGGAGTGTGCGTCCCGTGTCACTGCAACTCGTTCGGCTCTAAGTCGTTTGACTGTGATGAGTCGGGTCAGTGTCGGTGTCAGCCCGGTGTTACTGGACCCAAATGTGACCGCTGTGCTCGGGGATTCTTCAACTTTCAGGAGGGCGGCTGCACACGTAAGCATGTCACAATGTGCTATCTATCTATTGTGTGACAACACAGCGGCATTGGTGTCCTTCCATTCCTTGTTTTTAGCTACAAGGTTTTTACAAAGTTATACAACATGCATAGTAGCAAAGTCTCAAACTACAACAAGCATCCACACATAAAAATAAATGTAAATGATAATTATTTTGGGTGAACAAGCAGAACAGCTGATGATTCTCTGTGTGGAATATGTTTCAGAAAGAGGTCACATAAAAGATATGAAATCAAATCAAATTTAAAGGGCCCTTACAAAGAAACAACAAACAACCTGTGAAAAATGTGTGTGTAGGTGTTTCTGACTGACTGCCTGCTTTATAGTGGATATTGGAGAGAGAGGCATTACTTTTGGAGTGTCTTTTCCCATCCTATAATTAAAGATCATCCTAAACATAGACCTGGATCAAAGCTCTTAAAAATTCAGCCAGCGAACAATCATGCTATTAAATATATATATATATATATATATATATATATATATATATATATATATATATATATATATATATATATATATATATATATATATATATATATATATATATATATATATATATATATATATATATATATATATATATATATATATATATATATATAGATAGATAGATAGATAGATAGATAGATAGATAGATAGATAGATAGATAGACTTTATTGATCCCAAACTAGGAAAATCACAGAAATGAAAGAGAAAAAGATACAAAAAGTATAAAACACACGGGAGCAGCTTTAACAGGCTGCCACCTTAAGCGGCGCCACACTACTCCTGATATATATATATATATATATATATATATATATATATATATATATATATATATATATATATATATATATCAGTGGCGATTGCTCTAAGACTGCAAGGGAAGCTCGGCTTCCCTTAAATTTTCACCTCCCCAAAAAAAGAAAAAGTGGTGAAATACGTACTGCTGTGTGTACATTTCATTAACTAAATACGCGCTAGAAAGCCTTCATCTTTTGTTCAGACACTGTGATAAGAAGCTGATAATCACAGGTAACCGGCATAACTTCGCTCTCATTCATCCTCGTAGCGCCTCAGCGCTTTAAACAGCCGGACGCTGGGCTTCTGCTGACTTCAATGTGGAAGCTCAAAGTGGGTTGTTCCAGCAGCGAAACTAGACGCTCATTGGATAAATGCTGGGCTTTGTCCCGCCTATCGGAAGCCCAGCTTCACTGGAGTTCTATGGCGAGAGGGCGGTCCCGACTTTCTCCCGGACTCCGAGCTTCTGCATCCATGATTGGATGAGCTGTCTGAGGCGAAATCCTTTTTTGATTGACAGCTAAACAAGCGAATCAGCGATCTTGAAGAATAAAACATCTACCAGAGCATTTTCCAAGTTATTCATTCCGTTGTTCTTAACTGCTCCGGAGACTTTACCGATCCTCAGCGACTTTTGTCTTTGTTAAAAACGACTGCCGTTGTGTTTGTACAGTTATGATGTAGGCCAGAAAAATGAGCTTCCCCTCCTTGAAAGACCAGCAGCCGCCACTGATATATATATATATATATATATATATATATATATATATTTAAAGTGTGATACAAATATTCCTGCAAATGTGTGAACTACAAATGTATCTTTAGCTTTATGCAGCAGTGATGAAAAACTGACATAAATTTGACATAAATACGAGGTACATGTGCTAATATGGAAACAATAAGGTCTTAGTGAAGAAAGAAAGGAAGCAACCCTGATATGTCTTCAGACCCGTACTTCTGCTCTTAGTCTACTACATGGCCAAAATAATGTTGTACTCATGAGTATAAAATGTCAGATGGTCATTATTTTCTTCTCTACTGTTGCTATGGGCTACAGGAGGCTGCTGGGTGACATTCTGATTTCTCTCTTCAAAAAAACATACAGGTCAGGCTGATCGAAAAGATAGTCACATTTCTGAATCATCTTAAAGGTTTATTTCTTTTCGGTTTTTGTATGAGAAAAGATGTTCAAACTATGAGTTCATTTGCCTTTCAAACACGTCAGCACAGACAGCAGGTGCAAAAAACTTTTGCTGCCAAACATGAGGATTAAGCCTCCACACACCCAAAGTACATCAATGATTATTTTTGTCTAAATATTTTCCTTATGCAACAAATAGTTGATGCCAAACACAGCTGACAGCCAAGAACAGCAGTAATGAGTAAGCTAAAAAACAAGCCTCACAGCACAAAAACAAGATGTGACAAGATTATTTGGTATGACTTATCTCAAGACCACCACCACCACAGTGCAGCTGCCAGGTCATGGAAATAAAAGGTTTGGCTTGTGTTTAAAGATTTAGGAAAAGTACTTGAGAAAATTTAGACAATAAGAAGTACACTCTAAAAAATGAATCATGGCATAGTTTATTTTAAGTAAATTTGATTTTATTTCAGTTATTTTTTAAAAGAATGTGTATATTTGGATTTCTCCAAATCTGCACGTGTGTTATTCTGAAAACAATTCAATTTAATCAGTTAAAATGTATAAACATAGTTTAAATGTGATGAGCTGTGGATTAGCCAAGATTCATTTAGTTAAAATTTATGAAACAATGACAAATCAGAGTTATCATTAATGAATGCATAAATCTTTATTATTTATTCTAAACACATTGGGTTGAATGATATTATTACATTAATGTAATAATTGATTGTTTCATTTGCATTTGATTGACAAATATGCAACACATAAAATTTATTGGCCTGTTTATGTTAAATCGAAGTGATTCAAATGGATGGAAATTTTGTATGCAATGAGGCCTTAATATTTCTGTGAGTGTATTCAGAGTTTCCAACATTCAGACAACTTAAAAAAAAACTTTCTTTAACAATCGACTTTTATTACCAACTCTGCCAGCTAAGTCAAACATTTAGTAAGGCACCCATTTCCTGTGATGGTAACTTTTTATTAGCATGTACATTTCAGTTCATCCAACCCAATTAGCCTGACTATTGTGGTTATGAATAGAGGCTATTGAGTCTGTTAATTGGTTGTGAATAAATTAAAATGAATGGCATCAGTGGATTATGGGCGTCAACAATAAACAACTCATCTTAATGCATTAATTAATGAATTAGCTTTCCTATAACTGAAGCAGCCCTGTCTAAATGCCCAATGAAACAACGTTAAGTCAATGTAATTCAGGTTGCACATTATACAACACATTACAATAATACAAAAACTTTATTTTGCCCTAAGGGAAATGCATTTGTCTGGAATATCAGATAAATCAAGTTATGATCTGACCTGACCAGTGGCTCTGTAAGCGTCTTTAATGTTAGCATACAGCAGATTCAGGGTTTTGTTTTTTTTCTGGTAGGACAGTTAACAAACTGTGTAAATCCAGTCAGGTGAGAGGAGAGGGTAACATGGTTGAAGTCTCCTGACATTATTTTTAGTGCCTCAGGATGTTTAGTTTATATCCTAGCAATGGTATCATGGAGAACATCACAGGGAACTTCAGTTGTTGCTTTGGGTGGGATGTAAACAAGTAGTTGTGATATGACTGAACTCCCTTAGAACATAATATAGCTTAAGGGCAACTGCCAACAGTTCAATATCTGGACAACACAACTTCTCCTTTACAGTTATGAAGCGTTACACCATCTAACAAATAAAGCCAGTCCATTATGTTTAGAAAGCTAGCATGCTGCATTGTAACCAAAAAGTATCATTATTTCTAATAAGGGAAAAGATTTACTCAACTCTATTCAGATTTTTACAGGTTAACTACTAATGTTTCTTAAAGCTACAGTAGTCATTAGTGGCATTTAAGGCCAGATTCATTAACCATGGGAGGTTCTTGTCCTCAGACTCCACCATAAATTTACCGATGGGAGAGGTGAGCAAGGGAGCATTTCAATCTGAGCTGCCTATAACTGAACATTCCTGTTTCTACTTAAAAAAAAGAGTCTTCAAAACCCTTTATACATATTTCTGTCCTTCTCTTTTACAGCCTGTCAGTGCAGTCATTTAGGGGACAACTGTGATGCTAACACTGGACAGTGCATCTGTCCTCCAAACACCATCGGAGAGAGGTGTGACCGCTGTGCTCCCAACCACTGGGGCCATGATATCACAACTGGATGCAAGGTGAGCTGGAATTGAACAGGCCAAGAAAAACTACTTATATTTATGCATCTACACCACTTGAAGTATCATTTCAAAATGCAAACAAAAAAATATTAATACTAGGATAAATTCTTAACTGACCCATATCAGTGATTTGACAAATGCTTTTGGCTTAAAAAAAAAAGTAAAAAGATAAAAAAATCAACCAAGTAATTTGAATGATTTTAATTTTTAGAACTCACAGATCGTTTGTACCCTGTCAGTAATGATGAAAAATGTTCTTTCTTTTATTCATTTCTTGTTGAGTGCCGCAGGCAAAATACTCCAACTGGGCATAGTCAGAGTCTTTGAATGGTAGATGTGTTACAAAACATAATTAGTCAGTGCAAACACAGCTTGCTTACATTTTTAACCCCAAGAATAGTCTGTGAATCCAAGCCCTCACATTTAGAGCAGTTTTGCTCACAGGGTTTTTACCTTTTGAACATGGTGATTATTTTTTTAACACCGCCATCTCTCCCTCCTCCTCCATAGATCTTTATCACCACATCTCTCCTTCCTCTTCCCTCTCTTCACTCTGTGTTTTTCCGACACGTCTATGTTTCTGTATTACCCTCATGCTTGTTTACACAACTTTTCTCTCTTTCCCTCCCCTTTAGCACCCGTCTTCCTTTTACTCTATTGCTCCCATTTTGTTGACTTCTCTGTTTTGTTCATAGTGTTTGAAGGTAATTGCTCTGCTCTAAAAACCATCTCACCAAAGAGCCGCGAGGCAGCAATAACAGAAAACTATTACACATAGCACAAGACTATTAGCAATTAGAGGCTCGAACATGAAAGGACTTTAAGACTCGGTTTAACAACAGTTTGATCCAAAGGAGTACATCCAAGCAAGAAAGAGGAATACAGCAGATCTAAGTGGTATCAGAGATAACATAGCCCAGTAAAACACTGCAAAACAGGATCATACAACACAGAACAGTCAGCAAGTACAAGAGAGGAAATAACAAGCCAGAAGTTGGTATCTGCTGCGGGGATATCTGAGCGTGTAGAGAAAGATGTTAAAGATTTTGTGGAGATAATGTTCAGCCCTTCGATAACACACCAGGTTAGGTAGAGAAAAATGTATATAAATATTAAGAAATAAACAGGAAGCAAGTAATGAAGATATCTTCATTATTATCAACACTTAGTGACACTGTGGTTCTTAGTTTTAACTGCAACTTCTGCAGCATTTAGTGTTTCTCATGTTGCTGGATAAGCTTTTAAAAACTTCCATTTTGAGTGGATAAGTGAGAAACACCCCCTCACTTTAGTGGTGGCGGCGGTGGCGGCTAGTAGGCGCACCTGGCTGTGGGCTTCGGGCGGACCTGTGCCAGGCGTGGTGTCCATCACCATCCGCACTTGCTGCTGTCCGATGCGGCTTGGGGCCCAAGATGCAGTGGCTGCTTCGCTATTGGTCTTGAATATTTAAAAAGTTTAGGTTTAAGTTTTCTTACAACTTAAATGCTGTATTAGAGAAACTGAAGGGCTAATAGGCTACAGCATTTAACCTTTTTACTTGAAAGCTTTGGGAAATAATTGCACAGTAAAAAGGGTGCCATTCTTGAAGTGTAGTTCAGCCAATTGCAGAGGAATATGAACTAGCCTGATTGTTTTTTGCTTTAATCCCTGACTTTGTTATTACAAAGCTATTCTTCTCGGAAAGTCTCCTTAAGTTGTGTTGTTTCAGTCTTCAGTGGAGGCAGTAGAGATGATGTAGAGTGAGCAGGTTGTTATAGCAGATTTTAATCACCCTGAGAAGAGGATCATGGTGAGCATGACCCCCTTAGATAATCCCAAAAGTGGTTGCTTTGCTGTTATCCCCCACATTAAACTAAAATATGCAAGATGAACAGAACCACCTGATTGAGTTTTTTTGTGTGTGTGTGTGTGTGTGTGTGTGTGTGTGTGTGTGTGTGTGTGTGTGTGTGTGTGTGTGTGTGTGTGTGTGTGTGTGTGTGTATGTGTGTGTGTATGTGTGTGCCTTGTCACTCAGGATAGACAGATTCTTTGGTTGGCCAATTAATGCTCAGCTTTTGCTACAAATTGCAGTGAAATTACCATTTAAAATCAACTACCGTACACAGCCAGGTAATATATTGTCATTAAATTTAATTCAGAGTCTGACTGTATCAAACAAAGAGAATAACCTGAGATGTGAAGAAATTATTTTTAAGGGTCAGAAATGTAGTGTAGCATCTGCAGCAGGTAAAGTAAATGAATGATGAAGCTGCACTGAAGATAAACCCTTACACTGATTTAATACTGACTTTGCATCTTTTATTTTATATTTTAACAACTGTTCCCAAAACTCTTTATGAAAAATAAAATCCTCTATATCAGAGTAGCTGTTATTGAAGCTACTTGGGCTTCAGTTATGAAACAGGCTGATTGCCTGATGATGCAGCAACTGAACCCAGTATTGACTGTAAATATGTGCATACCCAACAGATGCTGGATATTTCTGTACATTTAAATCTTGATTTAATTAAGGATTTCTTTTCTTTGAGAAGAAACTTGATTATCACTTTTTGTGTTTGTGTTTGTAGGAGTGTGGTTGCAGCGTGATCGGCTCGGTGACCCAGCAGTGCAACGTGAACACTGGCTGCTGCTTCTGCCGCGACTCTTTCAGAGGAGAGAAATGCAACGAGTGTCAGATTGGATACAGAGACTTTCCTCAGGTTAATGATTCATATGAACACTTCTTAGATAACTGAAATTACCAAAAAGTGTGTTTTAATTCTATTCAGATATAAGCTAGGGGACCAGGGAGACTCTCTAAAGGAGTTTGATTCTTAAACAAGCACAAGTAATATAAATGTGTTTATTCATATTTATGCATTCATATTTCTAGTTCTGGGGAGTTTATGAGCAGAGAAAGCCTTTATTTAAATGTGCGTCTTGCCTTATTGGTGGAACATTAATGATCTAATCATACCAGCGGGATTTTTTTATAACTTTAGTTTAAACTTGACATCGCAGTCCTGTCAAATTCACAGTCCCTTTTAAATCTTGCCAATTTGAAAGCAGCAGACCTCCTTTTCTTCAACTCCAAAAAGGACATTCATACAACCCCAATCACATTCCACTGGTGATATTTGCTCCATTGTGTGGCTGTATTCAAGGTAGAGCAGAGGTGAATAGTTTTTTTTTTTTCTTGAAAAGCATGGCAACGGAGTGAAAGAATTTAATGATCCTGTTCAAACATCAGCGTTCGGAGAAATTTCAAGGCCATTTTTTTTCACTCTTAAACTTAGTAGCTCCAGTCAGAAAGAAAGAAAAAAACTGGACCATTTCCCGTTTGGTGTTGGTCCGAAATTCAGCGATGCTTTAGCCGACATGGAAGTGAAAAGATAATGGCAGCATTTTCATTTTGAGTAAATTTTAATGGTTTGGTGAAGCATAAAGCTAGGACACACTCTGCTAGCCCCGTTTTCAGCCTGTCATGTTGTTGATAACAGAAGCTTGGCTTTGTCTGCGTCCATGTTTCCCCTGCAGTGCATCCAGTGTGGTTGCAACGTGGCGGGCTCGGACAGCCAGACCTGCGACCTGGAGAGGGGAGTGTGTGCCTGTGCTGACCGTACGGGAAAGTGTAACTGCAAGGTACAGCATGCATGCACAAAAACACACTTTGCTTTGTCATCTTCAGACATGTTTCCAAACAGGAATTTGTGAGACACTTTGAAACAGGGCACACATGTAAGCTGGTGGTTAGTGTGTAAATTGGTAGCATCTTGGTTCTTGTTCAGTCATTTTAAAGCACAAATTAACACCTTATTCTGAATTGCCATATCCTATAGCTCGTAAGAGTGTTCAAAATATAGTATGTAACTCTCTCTAAATCGAGGTCCTTCTTGTAACAAAGTCACCGTACTTGATTAAGTAGGCTGGACAGATATTTAAATAAAATATTTTCAGCTTTATAAAAGCACATCTGACAGTATAATAACAAATAAGTAGATATATGATTAAAATATGTGTGGTTACAAAAATCTCTGTTAGCTACTGAGCAAAGAATATAAATATGGTAGATAATCTACAATAACTCATTTACTTGCCATTTATTACCAGTAAGTGGGAAGTTATTAAGAGAAAACATTAGTTAACAGATTAGTAATTAATAGACTTTGGGAGAAGTTATTAAAATATGATCATGCAGAATCAAGTGTTACTAAGTTCCCAAATTAAAAGTGTTCCAAAGTTGGGTATTTTATCTTCCATGTTTAATTCCTGTTGAGAAGAAAAGGATCAGTTGAATGAAAGGATCACATAAATATCACTCAGAGGATTTAGGGTACCGGTAATTACACTGAGCTTGAATTAAGTGTTTTTAAAACCGCCTCTGTCAAACATGATTGCATTATCATTTCTTATTTATGAGTCAATGTGTTGCAGAAATGAAAACTCTAATGTGAGAAAGATGAATTATGAAATCCTGGTGTTAGTAGGTCTATACAAATAAATAATCTTCAGACATTTGTCATTGAATATGTTGATGACAGGTAATCTCTTCAAAATCAAAATTCACTCTACAAACGCTTCCTTGTCTCAAATCTTTGTTAACAGCCAGAAACACACGTCAACCATCCACAAATGTTTTACCTTTCCTGTAAGATTATGCTTTCAAATGAGGCGATGCTGCAACTATGAAGCAACAAACTCAAAGATCGCACGATGAAATGCCACACTTAACAGATTAGAGCGTCTGGATCAGACCAATTTAGCTGCAAAGATGTGGACTCTTTAGATGCACAATCAAGTTCATGTCCTCATAGGTGAGCATGTGCAACTGAACCACAACTACCATTTTTTTTTTTAAGTTTTTTTTAAATATTTAGCTGCAAGCTGAGTCTGACAGCATGTAGCAGTAGGAGTATGTGTCCTCATATGAAATGAATTGATATCTGTGATGTTTTCAAATATTAGTTTGTGGTCCGTATGCTGAATTCATTCAGTTCCCTTTTACCTCTAATATCTCTTTTGTGGATCTATCCATTAGTTGAACTTGCTCTACACACTGCCTGTGCCAGCTCGCCTGCTGAGATCAAACTGGCTGCCTACAACTGGCTCTGCCTTGTGCCCAATGTTTTAACCTAATGCTCTCCATCAATCATTATCTGTAGATAATGACTGTAGCTCAAGACTGCAGTCTTAAGTGATGTTATTTAACCAGAGAATTCAGCTGTGTAAGGCCTTCAGCAAAGATGGAAAAGTTTTTTTTTTCCAAGTGCTGGTGGAAGTCTGCTGCATTTTCACACTCAAACTTGTGCCGGGATTCAGCTAACTTGGCTTATGTGTGGTGTATCAAAACACAAACATGAGGGCAGACTTTGCAAACAGCAGCTGTAAGACAAGACACCACCAGTCAGCCAAGATTTGAACATCTTTGCAATGTTAAGATAAGATCAACAGCAACTTCTAAACTCTTCCCGTTAGTTCCTGTTAGTCATAGCACATGCACGGTCTGATCCAGATCAGTGGAGTCCATTTACTGTAAATCTTGTGGAAGAAAGTAGAGCTGTTAGTTTACTGTAACAACGACAACAATACAAACACAACTGACATTCTGCCAGGCAACAACACTTGAACTTTTATAAAGACTAAACTTAAAGTTTGAGACTGAGAGAGAAAAACACAACTGTTATTTATGGTTTTGAACACTGCCGGTAGGATGATAGTTTCGATTTTAAATGTCAATGCAGATTTAAAAGCTACAGCTCATACTCCCTCTGTCCTTTCTCTGTCCTTTCTCTGTGTATGTTGTCTGCATGTGTTTAAGTGTGCACTTATTTCAGTAAATGTCACAGAACTGAGTGAGACAGACATTTTTGCATGAGAGACAGGATACATATGAATCCACTCATACACACACACAAATGGATATATAAATGTAGACATGCAATTACAAAATTCATACAAATCCTTTTCTTCCTTGGTTAGGAATAAATCCAACATAAATCCTTCATTACCACATTTTTAAAGCATAAATATCATAAATTGCTGCAAACTCAAACACATACTTATCTTAATATATACGTTATAAACATTTATTGCACACATTGCATTATTAATTTGATTAGGTTACATAATCATGCATCTTATCAGTATTTTTGCAACTGGTTATACACACAGGTACATGCATGTATTCAGTAGACGGCACCTTTGATCTCTGCTGTCGCCTGCTGATCACATGATACCCCTCAGACAGCAGTACGCACTGAAAGAAAATTTTGTCTGGAAACACACGTACACACCCCCGTTATGAGGCTTCAGATCACTGAGTGTCATCTTCACTCCAAACAGGCAGGAGGCTGACTGCCTGTCACTCTCACAGTCGTTCAGTCTGTCACCTGTCTCACTGTATGTCTGTTATTTCTGCTGTGTGTGACGTGTCAGGCTCATTACCTGTCGGCCTGTAAAAAAAAAATCATTTCTTCGTAAATTTTCTGCAACCCCAAAATTTTAAGAGCAACATATGGTGAGTGTGATACTTCAGATCTTTGAGGCAGTCATGTATAATAATTGATTACAATAAAATCACTCAAAATATCAGCCACAATATGTGGAAATGTCCCTTAATGCATAACATCTCTATAACAAGAGGGTCTATTAAATGAATAAACTTGTTCTAAAATTAGAGATTTCCTTAAATATTAAAAAAATATAAGCTATTTAACAGTTAAACAAGTTTATTTCTTGAGATTTTGTTGATGCTTAATGAAACATTTAAATTTGATATCCCATATGATTCTTGAAAAAAAATTTTAAGTCATGTTTAAGTCATTTTAAGTTAAGTCAAGGGGCCAGATTTTTCATTGTTTTTTAGCTTTGTATTTAAACTTGATAATAAACTGGAATTTTTCAATTTCAATGGCAAAACAATACATCTAAAAATATTACTTTACAGGCATTTGAGGTTTAGAAAAATAACGTTTTCTATGTCAGAGATCAGTAAAATCAGTAAATCAAAAGATCAGTAAATAAAGAACACTTTAAAAACGTGTGTTTATTTGAAGCTAAAATATCACACTGACCTCTATTTTACCCAACAAAGGCCAATATAATGAAGCATTAAAGTCCATCGTCTACTGCAGGTTCCCTTCTCAGTCCTCCATTATTCTGGATCCTTTCCATCTGACTTTCAGGACTTCCTGACAGAGCTCAACAGTAATTGGACGATGTTTTGTTGACAGGGAGACAGTTTAATACACAGACCTGTCCACAGTTTCATTTCAGACCAGTCAGCCTTCAGCTTATTTACTCACAATGTAAACATTTCAGAGCAGTGATGGTGCTTTTTTCCACCAGTGCAGGCATTAAACGCATTTCCAGTGCAGAGTAGGTGGAAAGAAGTTTGACACAGTCTGAATGTAACATTATTAAAAATGGTGTAAAAGTTAGTAAAAGTACAGGCTTTTCCAATAGATTCACATCTATGTTATAAGCAATGACAAAAATACTGCTAGATTTTTAAGCTGTTAAATTTTTGTCATCTAAGGTGAACGTGGAAGGAGAAAACTGTGACCACTGTAAGCCTAACACATTTGGATTGTCGGTACGAAACCCACTTGGCTGCAGCAAGTGTTACTGCTATGGACTGACCCCCTACTGCACAGAAGCACAGGGACTCATCAGGATGTGGGTGAGTGGACATATCATTGTTTTATGCTTTTCTGTCACTATTAGAAATTAACCGGTTTTGTGTACTTGACTGATGAAAGAAAGTTTACATTTTCACTGCATGGTGGTTCATTTGATCCTTAAGAGAGAATTCCTAAAACCCTGCAGGACTCGATCTTTTGTGAGTGGTCTGCAGCTGCTCTGTAGAGAGGAAGGTATCGAAAATACTCACAAAACACGTAAAGAACATTGTTACTTCAGTCAAAACACTTTGCAGAAGTATTTTGGTGAAATAAAATTACATTATAAGAGGCTCTGCAGTTTGGAGGAATTTCAGAGTTGTTGCACCAGCAACTTGCAATTCCTGCAATGGTCATGTTTTGAGCGAGGTTGGTGAATTAAGATTTCTATTAGCTCGAATCAGTATTCCACAGCTACCAAAGCCCAGGTATCGGTTTCACAACCTTGACTGTTGCATTCCTAGTTTCTGGTCTGTATTTACTCCTAAGGCTCATTTATGCTCAACGTTGTCAGCGCTACGCACTCTTTTCGTCCGTATTTCTGGACATATCCTTGAAGTTTACAGATACAGGCCAGACGGCGCAGTACCACTGTAAACCATGGGGACAGTGTTGCTGCTGTCACTACCCGATACACATCTCGAGAGAGAAACGAAGAGGACAATGGTGGGGCTGAAAATAACGATCATTGTCAATTCTTCTCATCCGTAATACTAAGGGAAAGAATTCTCGGAACTCCAACCTCCAGGCATTTAGTGGCCTGACTGACCACCGCCTCCGTTTCTGTCTCCAATGCAAAATATACATTACCACTAGCTCTTCCACAGTCGCCATGTTTCTTTTTGTTTGTTTTGTTGGAAACTTTTGACTCCAGCCTGCACCCTGGTGGATGTAATGGTTAACATCCATGCTAACATAAAAGACGCATAGAAGTATGTGGGCAGTGATGGAACCATCGTTTGAAACGGACGCGTACATTTTCATACGTATGGCAGGCATAAATGAGCCTTTACCTGGTTCCCCTCTTACCTCCTATTGATCCAAGGAGTAGTTTCTTAAACGCAGGGCTTACTCTACACTCTCTATGCCAGATTCTTTGCTGAGACAACATATTTTGACAACTGGCTGCCTACATATAGCTTCTGCCAATATTGACACCTGAAGGTTCTCCATTAATTATCATCCACAGGTAATCAGGGGCTTGCTCTGAATTTGTTGTGTGTTGTAGATGGAGTTGTGGGAGTCGGCTAATTTTTGATGTAAAACTTTGAAAAAGTCTATAGCCTCCTAAGCTTATGCATCAGCTGTTTTCTGCGCTTTAAAATACAAACATTAATGTGGATATTGCGGACACTTTGTGAGTCAGATACAGATACAGGGTTATTTAACGTGTACCAGACAGTCAGACAGCCAGTTACCCATTGATTGTCGAACGGCCGCCTGTTTTTAATAAAAGGCCCCTCATCCCAGAAACAGTAGCCATCTGTGATAAACTGGCGTTTCCGTGGCAACTGTAGAGTTTTTCTGACAGAGTGTGGCGAGGGGCTTCATTTAAACGACAAACATTCACTTCGTTTATTGTTGACAGAAAGAGAGAGAGCGTGTGTGTGGGGGGGGTGGACAGAGAGAGAGAAAAAGAGAGAAAAAATGAGAGTTTATTGGAAAGAGGGAGATTTTCTCTGAACCACTGAGTCGTGAGATTACACTGAGTGGAGTGGGACATACGCACAAACTCAGCCTCACACACACACTATCACACACTTTTGTATCTATGTCCCGTACACACACACACACACACACACACACACACACACACACACACACACACACACACACACACACACACACACACTATACGAGGCACACATGCATTCACAAACTCACACAACACTGGATTACATGAAGACACACATATTCTGCCTCATACACACAGCTTTTTAAAAATTTTCTATCTTTGATGGAGGAACTGAGAGTGTGCATTTGATATTAGACTTCTATTTACAGGTTGTAAAATACTACAGTGTGCTCCATAAGCCATGAAATCGTAGATATGGTTAAAGTGCTGGTAAGATTGGAGAAGAATGAAGAGGTTTCACTTTTGGTATTGCAGGAAATAAAAAAAAAACTTTTCAAAATTTTTAACAATTTCAAGAGCTAATCTGTTTACATTTGAAAAGTGGTACTTGATTGGCCCTGTCAAAACCCGATTTATACTGCGCATGTGCGAAACGTTTGTCACTTCCTCTGCTAGCCATCTTTGCGGCAGCTCAGCAAGTCTTTGCCCCTAGCAGTTTGTGACAGCTTTGACACTTGTTTGACAGCTTCAGCATCAGCAAGCTCACTTCAGTCACAATGGATGCTTCAGTTTATCCCCAGCTACACACTTTTCTCCTGAACGGAGTGCTTCCCCTGACTGAAGCAGAGTGCCAGTGAGTGTCGCCCAGTTTCATGATTAAAGGTTTCTACCACTAAGCTTACTGTAAAATTGCAACGTAGTTATAAAAGGCTTGGATGAATGTGAATATTTCATTGTTGAAATTGAAACGTTATGTAAAAACGCTGAAATTCATTGTCCATAATGTGTAGGCTTCTTTTAATAAATTTATTTTATAAAATAAATGGAAAAAATTCCCCCTTGATACTTTGAAAAGTCAAAGAACCATGATTTTGACCAGATTGTGGTGCACTCTGTGGTCTGGGAAGGGTGCACAATGGGTAGTCACACACCTCCAGATCATCTCCTCTTGATAATTTGAAAAGTCAGAGAACCATTATTTTAACGGGTGATGGTGCTCTCTGTGGCCCAAAACGTCTCACCGTGCTGGGCAGGAGCTCTGGGGAATGTCTCGGCATTAGCCTTGGAGCCTCCTGCTAGATAGTCTGTCACATCACCAGCTGTTTTCTAAAATCAATTGGTAGTTTAAAGATGACATAAATGTGAACTTGCGCAATAGGGTAGGTAGCAATAGTAACGACTGACTGCCGTAAAATGCATTGAAATATGAGGAGAGGAAGTGATGCACATTTTGCACATGCACAGTACAAATTGGGTTTCCGGATCAGGTAGCAACAGGCCCTTATGTTCTACCAGTCCTCGTGCTCTGACCTATAGACCAGTTACTATGCACTAAAAGCTCCTCTAAACTGTGTCAGTGCCTTGAAAGGTTCCTCTAAACATGGCTCCACAGACTAAATTAGTTCAGAACTTCTATGATGCAGAATCATTTAAAAGAGGAAGTTCTAGAACTCTGAAAAAGTTCTTTGGGTACAAAAAGTGCAAAGGACTAGTTTATGAAGTTGATATGGAATTCCTTGTGTATAAGCTTTATACTCCACTTTAATAAGACAAACTTACCATTTACAACATCCCTGATGCCTAGAGTCTCATTTTATGGTGAAAATATCCTCTATAATTTGTTTCCATGTAAATCAAAGTTTGCTGAAGTCCCTGAACTTTTAAAAAACTGAGGAAGTTTAATTTCAAAGGTTAATATTTTAAGCTGAAAATTTCTATGTCAAAAATTTGCATTAAAATAATAGATGGTAAACTAATGACCTCTCATGCCCACATACTGTCTCTTCAAAACCCACACTTTGGAAACACAGAGTTTGTAAAACATGGATTTAGTCATGATGGTTATGAAGCCCAAAAGAGGCCTTCCGAACGGACTTTCCATTAACCAAGAAAGAGGCAGAAAGATAGAGCCAAGGTGGGTTTTTAGCTCCATATTAGTTAAATCAGCTTTACCTCCCTAGATATGCAAATGTATGTACAGCTTTAACACTTTAAATTACTTTAATGGCTGTGTCACTGGAGTAATTGTTTACTGGGGCATTTTAAATGTGTGTCTTTTTCCTCTTTCATTAAACTCTTTCAACTTGCTCATGAAAAATAGTTTGTTCTTCCATGTCAACTGTATACAGCTGTATGACAGTTGTATATCAAGTTGTACTATAGTGGAAGTATACCATCAAAATATTACCTGGAGTGACAGTCTCTCTCTATCATGCTGCCAGAGTTGCCTTAGTGTCCAAGTTTCAGTGTCCTGATATAGATTTCATTTCAGTCCACTCCTTTATAACGCCATCTACACAATATCAACACATCAATGACCTGAGTGGCAGACTGAGGAGGAGATCCAGACTGAAGCAGATGAAGTTTCATTTAAATCAGTCCTCTCAACCGCAAGCCGCAGTCAATAATACACCCTGATATTATTTATGCAATCCTAGAAAATATCAACACATCAAGTGGGACACTGAGAATATGAGGAAGACAGGATTTGATTTTTTGTCAGTGTCTCTGGCCTAATGGTGTGTGAATCATCTTTGAATAGTCAATTATGCTGAAAAGTTTAGATTCAAATGTTGACATTACATAAGATTTTTCCAAAAAGACACGATGGTGAAATCTATGACTATAATGTCTGATGTTTTACGTCTTTAAGTAGGTGGTACATCTAGTGAGAAAGATAAAGTTTGACTGAACCCAAGGGTGAAAAAGTGTTTGATGATATAAAACCCAAAAGTGCCTCTGAACACCATCAGTAACAGCTAAAGACTGTTCAGAAGCAGATTCCAGATAATTATTCTATACCTAGAAGTAAATAGATTTCCTTTACGTTTTCACATGAATCAGATTTTTCGAGAATGGCTGCCACTGAATACTGCAACAGAACGTAGAGACAAAAAAAGTACCAAATCAATCCTGTTTCAATCAAAGTTTCCCTAAAAGGTGCTTTCATTCAGCCATTTTTTGAGAGCCATCCTCATTATTTCCAAATCCTCAGAGTCCACAAAGAACAGAAGACACCAAGAAAAGAGACAAAAATCAGTCATCGAGACAGGCGACAAAATCCATCTAAGACTGATGTCTTCTCGAGTTAGAGAACACACAGAGTGAGGGTTAAACTGTGTGGGGATTGGTGTCATTAGGGAGGAAGGAAGAAAGGAAGGAAAAAAGGAAGAAATGAAGGAGGGAAGGAAGGAAGGAAGAAATGAAGGAAAGAAGGAAGAGAAGGAGGGAGGAAGGAAGAAAGAAAGAAAGAAAGAAAGAAAGAAAGAAAGAATGAAGGAAAGTTAGTAAGGAAGAAATAAGGGAAAGAAGGTAGAGAGGGAGGCAGGAAGGAAGGGAGGAAAGAAGGAAGGATGGAAGGAAAGAATGATGGAAGGAAGGAAAGAAGGATGAACGAAAGAAGGGGAAAAACGAAGGAAGGAAAGAAAGAAGGGAGGAAGGAAGGAAAGAAAGAGAGGAGGACAAGAAAGACAGAAGATAGAAGGAAGAAAATTGGAGAAAGGAATGACGGTGGGATGAAAAGAAGGATTAAAGTAGGTGAAAGAAAAAATAAAGGAAGAAGGTATGATAGGAAGGTTAGGTGAAGAACATAAGGAAAAAAGCAGGAGGGGACAGAGAACGAAACACAAAAATGATGAATGAAGAGGGGAAAAAGGAGGAAGAAATGATGGATAGAATAAGACAGAGTGAAGGATAGAAGGTAGAAATTTGTGGGAAAGGGATTGGTGTCATTAGAGAGGGGGTAGCTAAAAAAGGAAAAGAAGAAAAAAGAATGAGGGAAGGAACAAAGGGGAAAGAGGAAGAAATAAACAGGGCAGGAAGAAAAAAGGAAGAAAAAGGAGGGAAGAGAGGAGGCAGGAAGAAGGAAGGGAAGGTAAAGGAAGGAAGGAAGGAAGGAAGGAAGGAAAGGAAACAAGAACAAGAAAGGAATTTTTAAAAATGACGGATGAAAGAGGGAAGAAAAAAGAAGAAATGAAGGAAGACAGAATAAAGAAGGAACACAGAGAGAAGGAATGAAGAAAGGAGGAAAAAGAGTCTGACATTCAGACGCCTCGTTATCAGGGAAACAAATCTGTGTGACTGTATTCAGTACAGTACTCAGAAGCAGCAGACTGTCAGAGCTTAAAGAACCACTTCCTCTGTGTAGACTCTGGATCTAAATAATGTTTCGGATATCTGATCCTGCTGCAAGAAGGTTGTCAGTGGGGTTTTCACTCTGTTTGTATGGACATTGATCAGCACATGGAGTATGTACATCTATGACAACTGAATAAGAAACATGATATCTCCAGTACAACCTAACCTAACCTCCAACAAGAACTGTCAGTCTTGTAACTAAGTTCAAGAGGAAAAGACCATGATATCATTTTTTCATTGCGATTATTGTGTGTTGTAGCTGACACTGAAGCCTGAGCAGACAGTGCTCCCCCTGGTGGACAAATCCAACACTGTGGAGACGAGGAGAGGAGTGAGCTTCCAGCACCCTGAGATTCTTGCTCATACTGAGCTGGTCACCTCGACCCTGTCTGAGCCGTACTACTGGAGGCTGCCTGAGCAGTTCAGAGGCTCCATGGTAGGAAAACTAACCTTGTACTAACAGTGTTCAATCTTTTTTTTAATTGTTTTGAAATGTGATACACTCCTCACTTTTTCCTTTAGATCACTGCGTATGGTGGCCAATTGAAATATGCAGTCTACTACGAGGCCAGAGAAGAAACTGGTCCTTCCTCCTATGAGCCTCAGGTCATCATTAAAGGTGGCCCAAACCGCAACGTCATGATTACACGCCACATAGCAGGGCTCCAGATTGGTCAGCTTACCCGCCATGAGATCGATATGACTGAGGTGCAGTGAAGCATGATCAAAGAGTGGGGTTTAAAAAATAGTAAAATACACAGTTTAAACTCAAGTAAAACAGATAATGTCTCCTTTCAAACAGAAGACATACAGCTAAAACAGAATATAGATTTACAAGCTCTGTAGGACAACGCCAACAGCATCTATTACTTCAGTAATAGACTGCGGTGGTAAAATTGATTTGTCCGTGTATTAAGTGTCTCTGTTTGTGTGCGTTCGTGTGTGCGTGTGTGTGTGTGTGCAGCATGAGTGGAAGTACGCAGATGGCCGGTCCATGACACGAGAGGACTTCATGGATGTTTTGTTCTATGTGGACTACATCCTGATTAAGGCATCACACGGCAACTTGATGAGACACAGCCGGTAAAACACACACACACACACACACACACACACACACACACAAACACACAGTGGCATTCACCTTCACACAGTGTGGTCCACTGTTGAATATTCAGTTTGATTGCTGAATAAGAGATCACCTGTGGGAAAAGGCTCCAGTTTTCATTTTTATCACAGTGAAATTAATATTTTCCCCACAAAAGACTGTTTCCATAATCAAAAAAACAACCTGCTGCTGGTAATTATTATAGTCCTCTCTGGATTTTTCTCATGTTTTATCCAGGTACATGTGTATTCAGTCCCCATGAAAGGTTTGAAAGCGAATAATTTGAACTTACGCTTTGACAAAGTCTCAGTAGTAGCTGCAAGAGACCCAAAGCAGCTGTAAACACAAGGAAGGATGTAGCCCCTGGATGACTCCTCTTCTGATTACGTCATTTGTTCTGTTAATTATTGTTGGATTTATGGCATTTTTCTGCGTCAGGATTTCAGAAATCAGTCTAACAGTGGCCGAGGAAGGCACTCCGACCAAGGAGAGTGAGACTGCACATCAGATCGAGAAGTGTGACTGTCCTATCGGGTACTCTGGACTCTCCTGTGAGGTGAGTGTAGGACTGTGAAGACTGGAGCTAGTGGCTGGGCTGTAGCTTTGACAACCCAGTCTAACTAGTATTTTCTGGTGGCACCTTTAATAGTTTAAACATCCCTAGTGCTATATATGCTCGCAAGTGTTTGGGCACTGATGTTTTCTTATTGAGGGTCTGATGTTCCCTCACATTTTTACCATCCAAAGTGACAAATTAGTGGCAGATCCCCTCTTGTATATATGACTTGCAGATCCGGAGAATAGCACAACATTATAACAGCGTTTCAACTTCCCACCATATTTCCGTCCATTAGAATTAATTTATTTAAAACCTACATTTGCACACAATAATCACAGAGAGCTTAAGGAGTAAAAGCTTTTTTATGTGCAGCAGTCACACACCCACAGAGTATGTAAACATGGAGGTCACGGACTCTGTTTTTAGTATCTCAAAAGTTTCCAATTTACATTTACTTCACAGTTTTAAGCCTTTGTGTTCCTTTTTAGACTCTCCTGATTTTTTATTGTATTTTTTTTGCTTTGCTCGGCCTGGATTAAGCCTCGCTGAGCGTCTCTTCACTCAGCTGTGATTCTGTCAGAGAAATTGACTTTCAGCTGCTTCTCTTAAGCCACAGGAAGCATATAGTAGTGACTCTATCTTTACTTTAATGAGGATTTTGTGGGGACAGCTTATGATACACAGAGGCAACAGTTCAGGGCAATTCTTCTGGATGGCAGTGCCTGAGAGTCATTTCAGTATTATTGTGTTAATCTCACAGGAATTCAGGAGTTGCCAGCGAACTTTTAACTACATTTTTCAACCTCTGTTTCACTTTGTCGTCTGCTACTTGGAGTTCCAAGGAGCGGCCATTTATATAGCTGGAAAAATTATCCATGTACATAATTTAAAAGGTACAGATACTGCTGAACAAGTGCCAAATGGAAGCCAAAAAAGCAAACGGTAGCTAAACTTGAAATGTTTAGGTCGTAGAGGCCTTGGCTGACAGATGGCCATTCTATTTGTAGCTGCCGTCGTTGTTAATAAAGTATTTTTAAACGGGCGTTTAGTGCTAGCAGAGGGAACAGATGGCTCTTTAAATGGACTCCATTAATTATTACTGAACAGGAGAGAGAGGCAGGGAGAGTTACCTTGTATGTCTGTGTGTGTGTATAAGAGTGCGTGTGTGTGTTCTAAGTGTGTGCTCAGAAGTTACTGAAGGGAGTAACTCTTAATTGTGTGTACAAGTGTGAAAGAGAGCGGTCAACAGTTGCTCAGAGAAACAAGACTTAAAGATAATTACAGGGCTTGTGTGTATTTTGTGAGAGTGTGTGTTCCAAAATGTTGTCCGGTATAGTCCAGGGATTTAAAGGAATCATACGTGTGTATATATATATATATATATAATTTCATATTTTACACCTCTTGTTTTTGTGTGCTTTCTTCATCCCTCTCATTGTGTACCTGTGTGTTCCTCTCTCCATCCATCTGTCTGTCTGTCTGTCTGTGTAGGAGTGCGCGGCAGGTTTCTACCGTCTTCGCGCCGGCTCCCAAGCATCTGTTCCAGCGTCCAACGTGCCCACCGCTGTCGGCATGGGCAGCTGTGTTCAGTGCCAGTGCAGTGGGCACTCTTCCACCTGTGACCCTGAGACATCCATATGCCAGGTAAATGAGAGAAGGAGAAAGTGTGAGTGTGTGTGTGTGTGTTCTGCCACTGGAGACCCTCCTACAGCCATATGCCAGCTAGCTTCTGGAGGAGAGTGTGTGTGTGTGTGTGTGTGTGTGTGTGTGTGTGTGTGTGTGTGTGTGTGTGTGTGTGTGTGTGTGTGTGTGTGTGTCAGGGAGGCATGTCAGGTCCTGTAATTAGCCCTGCAATAATTAACGAGCCTGGGCTTCTTTATATTTTGTGTAATTTCCTCTCCCCTGGATGTGACCCAGAGCTACATTCCTACTTTTAGAAAGAGGGAGAGAGTGATCTTATCCAAAGGCACATTATTACAGCAAAAGTCTGATTCAACAGCTAGTTTCAAACAAGAACCAAGAATTCACCATTTTCATACAGCAGACATTTTTCTCTGAAATAACCCTCAGAGGGAAGTTGCAAAGCTCTTTAACTGTGTTAAACTGCTGTGTTACACTTCGACAGTTATATATTTGTCAAGTATATCAATTTGTTTTCTTACACCTGCTCTGCCATGGAGGTGATCCAACCCTCAACTGTGGGAATCATGGCTGTAGATTTGGTGATTTCAACTGTTAGTTTCTGATGATGAAGGACATATCATGAGAAAACTAAGTGCAAAATTGCATTTCTGAGTATTTCTGCATTCAAATCTCTGTGAATCTCTGGCAGGCCCAAATGGCAGGTTCAGACACAGAGAGGTTTTCTACGTCACAATTACAGTCTGCGCCCCGGAGCCAGATTTCATTGCTCGTAAGAAAGCTAATTATGATATTAACTTTCATCATGTCCCCAAAGACATTAGTGTCCGAGAGCTAAATAGTTCTTATGTTACCTGCCACTTCTGCTGGACCTGCGATGTTAGGCTGCAAGCTAGCATGAAGAGGAGTGTGCAGAGCAGCGCTGTCTCTGCTCACGACTCAGTGGAAAATTGGTTATGAGCTACTGGAGCTCTGCAGAAGAGAAGCCCTTAAAAATGACACAGATAACATGATTTTGGCTAAAAACTTTATAATTACAATTTAAAGACCATGAGAACACTAAGTAGTAAAAAAAAAAAAACTATCAGAGTGGGACTGTAAATGTATTCAAATGGAAACTCTTTGCCAAACGCCCTAAATGTATACAACCTAGAAGTTGGCCGTGTGATATTTTGAAGACTTTTGAGCTGACATGAGGGATGGACAACATAGAAAATGTGAATATGTTTACAACAAAGTTGACAGAAAAGCCTCCTATAGTTTCCCTTAAGATGTCTTTTTTCGTTGGTAGTTCAAGGAGAGAAAAATGCCAAAACCCCCCAAAAGAGAAATGACCACCCTTCATGTTTGTTCTGATAAGGTGTGTTTGCCTGCTAGTCGTCCCTAAATCCAGCTGGTGGCTTTCTGAGATAAATCTGCCAGAGACAGTTGTTCGCCGTTGGTCACTTCCAGCCTTTTCACAGTCTGGTCAGTTCTGCAGTAAGTGAGTCACCATCTTAAGCCTTTGGCCTCAGGGAGCAGTCGGTCAAACGCTGCCCAGAGAACGGCACTCACATTTGATCTGTAAGAAGCATGTCAGATGGAGGAAATGTCACTATTTGGCCATGATCATATGAGCACTGAGAGATCAATCAGCTGAGACTGTGTGTGGACATCTGTTTAGGAGTCATTGCATGATGAGGCATGTTGTGGCTGAAGAACAACTGTCGTTATTTTTTTTAGCTGTCTTCTCCATTTTTTTTTTTTTTTTTTTTTGAGTATTATCACCTAAAATCTCTGAATCTTTCTTCAAATTCTCTTTCTTTTTACCAAGTCTTATCTTTCACAACCTCCATTTAATTTCTCTTATTCAGCCAGTTTGTTTCCCTCTCATTTTTACTCTCTCTTGTCTTTCATTTCTTCCTCACTCTTTGTTCTTTGCCTCCCAGCCATTTTCTTCTCGCCCATTTCCATCTCCCTCTCCGTAACGGGCGTCATTAGCATTTTCTAACCGAGCGGGCTAAATTGAAAATGCTAAACAAGTTTGTTTCTGTGGTAATTAGCAATAACGAGGAACACAGGAAGTTAATGGAAATGACTAGCCTCGTTAGTAGGCAACTTCCTGTTGCACTGATTGAAGTTCCTATTTTCAACAAACAAGGCCACCACATAGGACTGACCCCGGGGGCTGTGAGGAAGGGTTAGCTTTGTGTTTATGTACAGTATGATGTATAATTGTGTCAATTTGCATTATGAATGTGGGCTGGTCTGAACTGTGTGTATACACACAATATAAACAGGTTATAAATGTACATTTACACCCTGATTTTTTTGTATATTAACTGTCAGGTTAAAATTATGAATAGATATAGTGTGTTGCATGGGTTGAATAATAATCACAGTTTAAAAAAAAAGGGTGAAAATAAGCACGCACGACTTGAGATTTATACTTCTGTTTGTCATTACACCCATGTGGATGCCCACATGACAGCAGCCAGAGAATACCTACAAAGTAAATGAGTATTTTAGACACAACACTCTGGAGGAAAAAAGCTTATTAAACTCTTTGATGTGCAGGAGATCTCACCTGTCAGCTAACTGCTCACTTGCCTCCACCAGGCACGCTCTCGTCATGCAGAAGTGGGACCAGGCTCCTAAAACCATTCATTACAGTGTCTGTGTGTGTGTGTGTTTGTGTGTGTGCGTGTGTACAGCTACATTTCCTATCTGAAGTAGTCCACGCTGGATATTTCTGTGTATGTTTGAAGGCCCTAGAAAGGCTCAGAAACTGTGGGTGTTGAAAAGAAATGAGTAATGACTTCCCCCGCTGCTCAGACAGAGATACTCAGCACAGCAGAAGCAGCTGTGATCACACTGGGTATTTCCCAGTAACAGTCACAGTGTTGGAAATCTGTTCCCATGCAAAGACAGAAAATGCTTCATCAAGTCTTTGGTGAAATCACAACTATCCAGGTAGTTTTCATCTTTTCTCCCTGTAAAAGCAGCCAGGTACTGATTGACAGTTCAGCGAGCAAATGTGTCAATACTGTGCCTATTCGTTCCTCGAACTCAAAAGTGTGTAATAACAGCATACTGAAACTATTTCTCAGATTTTTTTCCTCATCATTCAACCAGGAGTGTCAGAATAATTACCACCCTCGTTACAAAACAAGCCCCTTGATGCCATTTTGTCAGTAATCAAAGGAGAGTGGATGTGACCCGTCTTCCATCTTTTAATTACTTATTGTAGACTTGAGAAGTGTAGGCAAATACAAAAGATTGTTCACAGCTTAAGAGTCTGACTGATCTTTTATGGTGATAATAGGATCTGAAATATGCTCAAATCTGTGCATACATGAACTGGAAATGATTCATTTAATTCCACAAGCTTTTTTTTTCGTAAAAGTAGTTTTTTTGTGTGTGTGTTTCTTTTTCATTGTGCCTGTGGCAGAATTCAAATACAACATGCTGATAAAAGTGTAGCTAAACTGCTGTTAATTTAATTAGAAAATTAGTTTGCTTTTTTGAAAAGATGAAACGCTTTCCAGATAACAGCAAGAGGTTTTTTTTTCCTTCTGTAATTGTGTTATAGCTGCAAGAGTCAGTTTTTGTATTAAAAAACCCAACCCAAACACACTCTTTTAACACACACACACACACAAAGAACTCATGCTGATAGGAGCATGATGGGAAATTTACCACCTACACATCCAGGTTGGAGTCAGTCTCAGGTTATAAAATGAACCTGAAGTATATTCAGTTGTATTCACAAGTATGAAACATCAGTAACGTGTGTGTGTGTGTGTGTGTGTGTGTGTGTGTGTGTGTGTGTGTGTGTGGGCAGAACTGTCAAGATAACACAGAGGGGGATCGGTGTGAACGCTGCGCTCCGGGATTCTATGGCGTAGTGCGTGGTTTCCATGACGACTGCAAACCTTGTGCCTGTCCCCTCACCAACCCTGAGAACAAGTAAACCCGCTGCATGTTTTTTTGTTTCTTCGCTTTTATTTTGAAAGTATTATTTTCATTAAAGTGAAGGTTCCGCTGATGTATTTGTATGTCAGAATCTATAATGTGAGCAGATTTAACTGAAGTGCTGCTGTATAATCGAGGGCTAATGTGCTCCTCTTGTAGATACAAAGACATTTTCAAGAATGCATTTGCAGCTAAACATAGAGGACAGTGCTTATTATGGTACAAAAATGGTCCAATCACATGGTTGCCCTGCAGCGCACGTCCACTGATCCATGTTAGAAAATCAGAAATTAATAATAATGTACTATAATAAACTAAATTATGATAGCACTATTTGGAGGCGAGCCATGAAGCAGATGATAGTTTGGGCAGGAGTCAGCTGATTGTCACAAAATGCAATGGTCAACACACTACACATTTAGTCATATCTACAATATAAAGGAAGTTTATTTTAGCAGCTATGTCCCTCCAAACTGAAGTTGATACCAATATTAGTTTAATCACATGTCAAAAATATGGGATTAGCATGACTGTTAAATCAAAAAATGACTTATTTTGCCTTACTGCCCACCCTGACCCCTAAGATCAGCTGATCAGCTGTTACTGACAGTTCCCAATACAAGGCTGAAGCTCAGAGGGGACAGAGCGTTTGCTGCAGCAGCTCCCAAGCTCTGGAATGACTTGCCCTTGAAAATTAGACAGGCCTCCTCATTCCCTGTTTTTTAATCCCTTTTAAAGACACACTTTTATTCCTTGGCTTTTAGTGTTATTTTGTTTGTTATCACCTAAGCACTTGCCGTGAGCCTGCTTATTTATATATCAATTTATTTATTGCGTTTATGTATTTTTGCTCTCTCTATCGTGTTCTTTGCTTGTCTTATTTGTTTTTATGTCTTAATGTACAGCATTTTGGCTACCCCCGTGGTTCTTTTAAATGTGCTATAGAAATAAAGTTGCTTGATTGATTGATTGATTTAATATAATAATTTTTCCTCTTCCTGTATCTAGTTTCAGTCCAACCTGTGTAGCAGAGGGATACAACGACTACCGCTGCACTGCTTGTCCTGAGGGATATGAGGGCAAACACTGTGAGAGGTGATACACATTCACTTCTTTTTTTTTTTAATCTATGATGAGACATTGAGTAAATCATCTGCATCATTACATTCAGACTCAGTTTTTGACTGTGATTAAAGGCTCTTTCACCGTGAGTTACAGCAAAGAATAAAAGATCAAACGTATGAAACCAAGCTGTTGTAGCAATGAGTATTCACTCACTTCCAAAGCACTTAATTGCAATTATTCTTCTGTCCAGGTGTGCTACTGGTTACCATGGTAACCCTATGATGCCGGGCGGCCGCTGTGAGGAATGTAAGTGTTCCCCATGGGGGGCATTGCCTGGACCATGTGACCCTGTCACAGGCCAATGCCGCTGCAGGGTCGGGGTGTCGGGGAGGTCATGTGACCAGTGCATGGGCAGGCATGTGTGTGGACCCGCCGGAATCATCTGTAAGACTAACACACATATATTTTTTTGTTGCTCTAGCCATTTCTCTTTATTTCTCCTTGTTTTTTTTTCATACATTCCCCATTTTGCTTCATCTTTATCTTTTGTTTTATCATTTTATTTCTCTTTATTTCTGACCTTATTTTTCTGTTTTTTTAGCTTTCTTATCATTGTTGCATTTAATTAATAACCAACAGTGTATATCATAGCTACAGGAGACAATAATGAACCAGTTTAATGGCACATTTGGTCTAAACTGTGACAATTACCATCTAAGTGACAATAATTATCATACTAAAAGTAACCATAATTACTATCCAGGCCAAGAAAGATAGGCAGTTTAAGACTTTCTCAAGATTTCTGTGACACAGAGACATTCCCCCACCCCACCCTACCCCCCTTCTGAGTTTTTTCTGTTTCTCTTATTCGCTGCAACCCACCACCCGTTCTTGTCACCTGTTGTTTTGACTGTAACTTTATTTTGGTGATAAAATGCAAATGAGCAGTCAAACATTTCCCTGCTGTAACCATGGGAGACAGGGCATCGTGGCAGAAGTCAGATTGGAGTCATTTGGAGTATAATTTCAATGTCATTTGCAGCTAATTTAAACTTAATATGACCATAATGGCGGGGCCAATTCAGAGCCATTAGCATGTGTGGAGGTAAGAGAAAGTGGGAGAGAAGGTTGTGAGACACAGGCTGATGTGAAATTGCTGCTGTAAGGTCAGGGAGGAAATTGCTTGCTCAGGTTCTTGATGTGTTCAGACACAAAGCGTGTGTTCATAAATTGGCAGTGCGAGTGTGGCGGTGCACCCCGACACCAAACTGGTCTCCTGTACATCCAGACAATAATCACAAGTCCTGATGGTTTACACAGAGTGGAGCGATCAGGCAGCTGTTCACTTTGCTGAAGAGTGATTGCGCTCTGCGTTTCGCCTCCACTCGGCCATTTCTTCCATTCTATCAGCCGAAACAGAGCATTGTGGGAGCCTGCAGTCAGTAAAGCATTTGCAGGTGGCTTTCCTATTTACTCTGCAATACAATTTACCATGACCATTTGCATTGAAACACAGCCGAAACCTGATGTGATATCATTGGTTGCATTGTTAAATGTGTTCAAAATTGATTTTGACAATGTAGCAGGGGAAAGCTTTGTACATTGGTTTCTAAACAGTATGAAGGTCATGACCATCCCAACAGAATCCCAACAAAATACAAGCCTGTGGTACCATCTGTTTGGGTCCTACATTGCTTCCTTAAGTATGACTTTTAGTCAAGATAAGACCTTAGAATTTATTTTTAAATAATTTCTAACGGTTTAAATCCCACCAAGATGCAAAAATGAAATCAACCTGATGTCAGTTTTGGGAAAACTGTGACCAGCTCCTTTAACACAAGCTGTTTTTCAAGATCTGCAATGTTTTCAAATGAACTTAAATTCAAATGCAGTTCCACAGGTTAGGTATCAGGAGAGCTGCTGAAGAAACCGTCCTGATTATACATTAGATGGTCACAAAAATTACACATTAGACTGTCAAAAGTCAGCAGGATTAGGTTTTTTTGTGTGACAACACTGCTTTTCTTGTCCTCCATTTGCTCAAGTAAAGACTGCCTCGTTCACAGGGGGCGCCAAAGTTGACACAAATCAAGAGTTCCTCATTGGAGCTTTAACATGCAGATTGAAAATGTGATTGGAAAAGTTAAGGCACAGTTTTGATTAACCTCTTACTGGACTTAAATCCAACTTGATCGGACACTGTAATCACAGATAGCAGGGTATGGGAGACCCTCACTCTGCCGATCTACACAAAAACAAAGATTTAACTTGACAGTGGTGAGTTACTGTCAGTGGAACAGTGGTATTGGCCCTCATTTATCAAGCTTGCGTACGACAGAAAATGTGCGTACACCTTGCATATGACAATTTTGACGTGAGGATCGGCATTTATCAATATGCACGTGAGCGTACGCTATGACCAAATCTCACGACAGGTCTGACATCGTGTACGCAAGTTTGAGTCAGTGTGGATCCGCGGTGCAGCAAATGTCCGTCTCAAAAAAATTGATAAACAAACCTCAAACCTGTCATTAAGCGCAATCAGACAGATTTCATTAAAGATTAAGACGTAAATAAAATAAAATAATATAAATTTGATATGTCCTTAGTGAATAGGCCTATTCCATAACTCTGCCCAGAAACACTGACACAGAGCAGAGGTGCCGTTTCAACATTGCGCGCACACACGCACCACCGCCGGAGCGCTGCGTTTGACTCCTAAAAGGCAGGTGTCTCTGGCTGTGCCCAGCCGCGGGGACGTTGTTGTACACTCCTAAAAGGGCGTGGGACATCATTTCGGCCAGTACAGTTTTGCACAATGGTGCACTGGAGAATGGAGTGCCGTTCGCTGTGCTGGTGCAATGGAGAACAATAATGAGGAGAGACTCCACAAAGGTTCTGTGCAGAGGAGACAGGACCTTATCGATGGATTCTGATGTAAAGTATAAGTTTAGAAAGTGCTCTTGCTATTAAATTAGTGATAAAAATCCAATAGAAATCCATAAAAATGTGCCTCAGGGGCAGCAACACTCCGTTTGGTGAGGTTAATAATTATTTTTGTTCAGCCTCTGTCAGACTCTCCAGTCTGCTCTACATTACAAAGATGCAACAAATTAAAACTAAATACTTTCAATAATAGGAGCAACGTACCCTATGTCATGGAAATAAAAAAATATGAGGCATGTATGAGATAATAATTTATCATCATGAGCAACTTATTAACTAATGATTTATTCAAACTTCAGCCACTGTCCACTATTCCGCGGCAGTGCTGTTCACCGCCACCATAATCCTGCTGCAGACAGGAGTTTTCTGGACTGCTTTTATTTCAGTTTTGATGCTTCCAAAGAGAAAATCCTTGTTAGTTTCCACCACAGATGTGAGGATATCCATTTTCAGCTCGAAAAAGTTTCGAATCTTTTTAATATTTCTCCTCTTTCATGTTTGACCTCAGTGGGCGAGGCTTCTGAACCACGAATATTTAAGGGCATAAACATGTTAATGACGATCGATTTCAGCCGCCGCATTTACCAAGACCTGATCATACGTAGGCTGGGATTAGTCAGATACGAACCCTTTCATAAATCTCACGTGTGTCCTATCGTAGGATGAATCCTGCGCTCAGATCTGCGCAAGCTTGATAAATGAGGGCCATTGTGTGTACTGTTGCTCTTTTCTGTTGTGCATGTTAATTCCTGGTGTTATGCATGTTTGTGTCATGAAACAAGGCATCCGGCTTCGACCATTGAGATCATATTTTTCACTTTTTATCATAAGATAAGATACTCTTTTTTTTGTTAGTCCCACAAGTAGAAATTCCTCTGGTAATCTTGAAAGGAAAAAGTAATGGCGTACATTATTTGGCGTGAGTGGCGCTGCACATGCACAAGTCTGCTGACCTTTTATTGCGTCACACTTCTGTAACCACTGCAGACACTGGAGAAAAGGTTCCCTTTGAAGAGAAATAGGCTTTCTGAATTTCACTGAGCTATTCTTCTGTGGAAATTTAACAAAAAACAAACAAAAACCACAGGAGTTTATATTTTGTGAGGCTGAAACATAAATAAGTTGATCTCTAAAAAGAATGCTGAGGTAGCCAGGTGTACATTTCATTGTTTAAATTCCCCAATTCCTGGCCTGTCTTGTCAAACATTGCATAGTCCAAGATTAGACACTGAGGGAAGTGATCCTTTTTGTCTCTTATCACAGCTTGTAGCTGTGCTGACAGGATGTTTTCACGCCATGTAAAAGTTAGTGAATAAAGTCGTTGAACACTGTGATACATAAATGGCTATAATTTGACAAGCAGCTATTAACTCCCACATACAATGAACTATACTTTTACTTATCTGTGTTTGTGTGTACGTGTGTCTGCATGCACTAGAAGAGATGTGTGTGCTGGTTGTGTTGGAGATTGATAGAGCTGGAACAATTTTGATTTGATTTGATTCATCTTTGATTTCCCTTGTCAGAAATCCTAATTTCTGTAATAAATCAGCCCCTGGCAAAAGAAGAAAAGAGAAACTCAAACACACACACACACAAGAGGCTGGAAAATGTGTGTGTTTGTGTGTGTGTGTTTGAGTGAATTCCCCTGTGTGATCTTGTGTTGTGTTTTTTAGCCTGCAGTGAGCTCATAATAGGTGCTTTTGCCTCTCTTTGCTGAATTTCATGCATCGGTAGGCCTGTCTTTTTGATGCCAGAGTCACTAAAACAGAAGAACACAAGCAGACACCACCATCACACAATGATGTGCCTACAGACTCACAAATAAAGCACATACACACATTTTTAAGCAAAAATACACAAATTATTTATTTTATTGTTTATTTATCTTTGCAAACCAAATACTTGGACAGTAAAAGTGCAAACATGCGCGCTCACATTCACACAAAACTAGAAAAACAAAAGTGAAGTTCAGTCTTTAACACACTCTTTGAGCTGTCTCTAACTTTGTGTTTATACCTGTTCCTCCAGCCTGTGATGACGAGTGTTCAGGTCTGTTGATCAGCGACATGGACCGCCTTTATCGCATCATCACTGAAGTCACACTGACCACACCCCTCCCACCTCCTTATAAGGTTTTGTACCGCTTTGAGAACATGACGGAGGAACTCAAGGTAAAACTTTTTATTTGAGCTGTTGATATAAAGTACTTTTTAATAAGTTACTTCGTGATAACCAATTTCTAAACATTGTCAGGGTGTAGTTTCTGTAACCGGTGATTCAAATAAAAATCCTTTGATTTGACTACTGCTTTTAGCATTCAACACAGATGACTTGATATTAGTTTGTGATTTTAATCATATCTTTGGCTTGATCTTTAAATGTATTTTAACAAAAAAAATGTAAGGTAGACATTGTAAAGTTGGATTCAGACAACAAATTTAAGGCTTCCTTTGATCAAAATGGTTTAATAAACAGAATAATGGCAGGAGGTAATCTCCATTTAGTTCACTCATCCTTCATCTTCGAATAGAGATTTCATTTTCTTGTTATTTTGCCTTCTCTTAAACATTTCAGCTGCAGAGAAATTGCAATGTTAACATCATGATTAACTCAGCTGTTGATCCTGATTAGAAGTAACCGTGTTTTCAGTGAATTAGGGTTGCACTCCTATTTTATTTAACCTCAATATATATGCGTACTGTGCATGAGACGTGCTTCCTGTTTAATTCAAACTTTGTTCCTCGCCCCTGCCCTCCCTATCTTCTTTCCTTTTTTCCAGCTCTAAAGCAAACATCCAGGCAGTTCAAAAGCTTAGCCCAGGGCCAAAATGTGTCAGACATTTCTCTCTGTAATTCCTTCATCTCTCTGTTTCTCTCCCGCAGCACATGCTGTCACCTCAGAAAGCTCCAGAGAGATTACTGCAGCTGGCGGACTCCAACCTGGGATCACTGGTGGTTGAGATGGACCAGCTTCACAGCAGGGTATCGAGACTTTTTGCTCTTGTTTTGGCGCCACTTTAGTCCCTGTGATTGTGTCTTTCTTTTCTCTCTTGATCCTTCTTACATTGTTTTCTCTGTCTGTCTGTGACATAAAAGCTGATGCGAATATAGACCAGAAAAGTGGCTTTGCTGCAGGAAAGCAAGAACACAAGTCTGGTTGCTTCTTCAACAGGCTAAAATCGCAACTGAAACAGCACAAAAGTAGTCAGGAAACAGTGAGCTGACTGACATAAGTGCAGAACAGACACATGTTTTATGTCTTTCAGCTGACTGATTAAGTGTCAGATGGATCTGCAACACATCCTCAGAAAGAAATCTCCTGCTGGGCAGCAGACTTGGTCTGAAGAAGGATTAATCATAGACAATTTTTGAATTTTTGACAACTATGAGCTTTACCTGGGATAATGTGATATGAGCCACAGGGGGGGAAATAACCAAGTTAGCAGCTATTGTTTCTGCTCTCTGTGAAATACCAGTTTTGCCCCAGGTTTGCTCTGTGGTTATTAAATCAACAGTGATGAATTTGGGAATATGAAACATGTAAGGACTAAAGTAATGATATTAGGGTCTTCAGATGGGAACATGGTGCCAGGTTTCTTATTCAACTTCATTTACAATTTACAACGAAACAGCTAGAGCAGACATACTTGATCGTTATTGATTTCTTTCTTCTGTACACATGCAGCCTGAAGACTTCTGTAGAATAAATCCCTACTAAAAAGACTTCAAAACTAAGGAAGTGAATCAGATTTCAAGTCAAAGAGACCCAGCTGACATTCAAAACTGAAGTCTTGGTGCTGTCACCTGTTTGTTTTTAAAGAGGCATTGTGAGGCCAAAAGAAAACACAAGAAAACTCTCTAAACTCCTCTCTCATTAATTGCCTTTTCCTTGACATTTTTGTAGTAACACACTACTTTCCACAGTACACTACTGTTCAAACAATACTCACAATGGTATGGTACCACAGTGTGTTCCAACACTTCTTTTATGCAGACAGAGGGGGTTGTAAGTGACCAAGAAAAGTTGGGACACCTGTAGGAATTGGTAGCACCAGCTTTCAAGGCTTGATCAACCTCCATTGTCGCAGAACTGCTTTAAGTTGATAACCCATTTCTTGTTCCCTGAAAAAAGGCCTTTCTGTATAATTCTGAAATGTACATTATTTTTCAGTTTTGCTTAACCTTACCTTTTTTTATTTACCTCTGGTAGTTCACCACTTACCTTTGTACCCTTTAAAGCTGTTCATTGGACTTGAACTGCCTGAATTTCTATTTAAAAAAACTGGAAAAACTGGGGTGTTCTAAAACTACCCAGAATCTGGCAGAGTTGGGGTAGAAGCCAAGGCCTGTCAAAGAGCTACAATGTGCTACAATGTGTGCAACATAACTCAACAGGAGAGCTATAAAAAGATCAGAAATTAAGAATAAGGTATTGAGATCTGAATGTTAACATGTTTATTCAGCTGTTTGATCAGCCTCCTTGGTCAGCCCCACCTGGACGCTTGAGGGACTGCAATTTTTTATACCTTCCTCTTCAACAACCTTTCCCATTTGTAAATTGTTTTAAGGTAGTTACTGGCAAACATGTAAGATTTCTTGACCTGCTGCCGGATTCAGACTCTTTTTGCAGATGGTGAAGGCAAGACCACCAGTGTTATGGTTTAAGCCATGACCCTGTCAATTGCAAATTTCAGCCTAATGCAAAGGTGGTTGTCAAGGAAACAGGCTCAAAGTGACCAGTTAACTTCATTAACTGCAACTATCTCCACACACCAAGCATAAGTAAAAGCATTCACGCCAATGAATTACATGTCAGCTGCAAATGTCTCAACTTAAACTGATATTATTGTTGCAATAACTAATCAGCAGGAAGGTTTCCAGGTGATGTATGAACATGGATGGTTGTTCACTCGTATCTAAAATTGAGGACAAACTGATCTTGTTAGTGTGTGGGTGCCCTGAATTATATGATACCTTTTCTTTCAATATAAAAAGAAGCTCGCCTGGAGACAAATGAGTGAGGAGGTCGGATTACCTGGTAAATTGTAAAAAACCTTTGTCTATCACTTGATCCCACCGGTTCATTTGGCAGACATTACAGCTGAAATTACTGTTGATGCGCAAATGAAGTGAGTAAATACTATTCACTCAAGTGTCTAGATTCACACAAATTAAGCAAGTAGATGATTTTGTTTATATTGTAGCAAATGTTCGACAGGACTCTTTTGCCCCCCTGCTGGTAATTTTAAAAAGTGCAGGTTCAAAGAACTTTTGCACTAACTTCACTTTTGAAACCAAACACTGGTTCACTTCTTGTATAAAGTCTGTGATCAGGTCTTATGTATATGTGGCCAGAAACTCAAAGGAGTCACTTCAAATAGAAGCTCTTGGAGGTCCCTGATGAACCCAGGGGGGCTGTGTCTTTCGTACCCATCAGGGAATCCACCCACGCTTCAAAGCATCTCAGATAAAGAATTTAAATGTTATTTTTTTGCATCAAACATAATCAGAAAACACCCGAAAGCATTTCTCTGTCTTTGCCTCAAACAGGCTAAGAAAATCTTTACAATCTTTTTTTGTTTTTTGGCTTTTAATCTTTAGAGTCACAGCTCTGACTCTCTCAAAAAACACACACATTTTGAGTAGAGGAAATCTACAAATACAGAGAGGAGAAAAAAATAACACTCACATTCACACTGTCAAGCTTCACCCTTTTAGGGAGCGGGGCCTTGACATTTGTTGACAGCGATGCTCTCCACCTACACTGCATCACACACATTAACACACACGCTCACTCACACACAGCAGCTAAAATAGTATAGTATGGTCATGTCAAGTCATAGCAATAATTATCTGCTCCTTCTCTGTGTGTGTGTGTGTGTGTGTGTGTGTGTGTGTGTGTGTGTGTGTGTGTGTGTGTGTAAGGATGTGTTTTCATGTCTGTCAAGGTTTCATCCATCTTTCGCTTCCCTGGTCCTCTGTGTAGAGCTGTGTTTGTGTTTTTTACGTCAATAATTCATCCATCTCTGTGTTTATGTATAAGGTGGTGTGTAAGTGCACATGTAAACAAGCAGGTAGAATGATTGAACGACACACACGCACACTGGGATATTGATTGTGTGCATGCATGCATCATTGTCTGTCTTTTACATCTCCTGGAAGACCTCATCCTTTTCCCACCCTTCGTTTCACTAAAAAATCAATCTGTTCAGTTATTCAGCACTTGTTCATTATTTAATAATGTGTGTGTTTTTGTGCATGTCTGTGTGTGAAGGCCACTAAGGTGTCAGCTGACGGAGAGCAGGTGGAGGATGATGCTGACAGGATTCATAAACGAGCAGAGGACCTGGAGCAGTTCATCAGGGATACGCTGCTGGGAGCTAAAGGTAGCAGAAACAAACACCACATCTCCTCTATTAACTTCAGCTCTATCCTGATCACTGGATTATTGAATTTATCCGTCTACTGTTTTGCTACTTTCATGTGTCATTACAGTACAATGCAATATATTAACCTGCATTAAAGGTAAGGGATTCCAGTGGGAGATTTAGGTTATTATGAAAGAAAAGAAAAGGATGAAAGAAGAGTATGAAGAGGTTAAAAACATGAAGTGACTATTTGTGCAGAGAGAAAAAGAGGTGTTCAAAGCGAGACAACCAAATCATCTTTCTGTCTCCTTATTAGCTGACTAATGGCTAACTTAGCGTGAACACGATGGCTGATGGACTGTGGGCCAGCTGCTATTGCTCAGTGCCAACCGCTGGTGCAAAGTGTTGCCTGAACAATAAAAAGGATCCAGCAGGCTGCAGCATCACCAACCACAGTGATAAAGCATCACCCACCAAGACAATTCAGCACCAGCAGAGAGGATGCACAAGCCACACAGTGTTTGTGTGTTTCATAAGATGAAGGGGAATACTTTGTTTAAGCATGCATGTGTAAACCTGTGCTTCAGGATTTCATTGACAGTAGACCTCAGAGGTTGAAGCCCACCCTAACCTAGATTTGTTCATTATTATTTTATTATTTTAATTGATACAGCTAGTTGAAAAAAATACTCGCTGATCTGACAGCGTTTGCATCCCATGTTTTTGTCTTTTAAATATTCTTGACAGGTAGTGGATATAGCAGGAAACAGGTGAGAGAGCAGGGTATGACACGCAGGAAAGAGGCCACAGGGAAATCAGACCCAGGCCACCTGCTCAAGTGAGGCACAACTAAACGGCTTGGGTACCTGCACCCAGTCATGGTTTTTGCTAATTGTGATATAGGTTTATGCCACTCATTAATAAACCTGCCAATCAATATATCATTGCCGTTTGTACTTGCTAATGCTGCGTTCCAGTAACCTCAGAAGTAGGATGCCAGAGGTGGGAATGACGTTACACCCGAGTTGACAGCATTCCAGTCAACAAGTCAGAAAACCAAGTTGGACGCCTACTGTTAGCCGTTGCTAGCTTTTGTTAACAATTTTCAGCTGTCGTTGGCCGTTGTCAGTTGTTGTTAGCGGTTTTTAGCTGTTGTTAGCGGTTGTCAGCTGTTGTTAGCCATTGTTACCTGTTGTTAACTGTTGTTAGTTGTTGTCAGTTGTATACCAGTTGTAAACAACGCATAACACAGTATTTTACTCTTACAAACACCATAGCACCATGTTCACAGAAAGACGTTGGGCAGTACAATACACACCACTGATTTAATTTCACAAAAACAGAACAGAAGTGTGAATGAATAATACATTACGAGAGCTTTCACTGTTAGTCTTTAATATAGATGCACTGTGCTGCCATCTTGGATTATGACGTTGTCATCAAGTCCGGACTAGTGAGGAAAGTCCGACTTCAGGGGTGCGTTCAATATTAACTCAGACTTGGAGCTTGGAAACCCAACTTCTGAGTACTACTGGAATGCAGCAAAATGCCCCCATCTCCCTGTGCTCACTCTGTCCCTCTGCTTCACCAACACACACCTGCTCCCCCTACACAGCTCTTCTCTCTTCACCTGTGGATTTATTTCACTTTGTCCTGCTGTAGCACAACATATTGACAATACAGCAGTCAACACTTAATGTATTTTGGTGCATGTGCAACTTCTCTGTACCACCACACTTCTTCTGGTGATAGCATGTTATAACCGTATGGCCCACAGGTGCATTGTTCCCTTGGAAAAATGCCTGTCTAACATTGATCATGGCTCTTTCACCTTCTCACTCTTAGGTGAGGTTTTCAAGCTTGTAGGGAGCTAAAATATTTCTCAAACTCAATAACCAGCCCAGCTCTTTCTTTTACTGCTGAATACTTAACTCTGCTCACAAACTGGCAGGTATTGTTTGGAGTTATATATAGAACATGTACAGGCTGGACAATGGAAAAAATTAATGAAAGGACCTGAAAAGTTCCCTGAACTGAAGGGTAGAGCAGTCTGTTGATCTGAATTGCTTTTTGAGTATTTCTTTTTGCAGTGTGGCAGTTCAAGGTTGTAAGTTGGGGTAGCTTTTTTGCCATCTATACTTGAGGTTTTAAGTTTTTTTCCAGCCTGCTTCTACACCCAGATGGTTCATTCTTTCAAAGGGGGCTTCATACAGATTACTTGTACCTGTCCCTCTCTCCCTGCATGTATGACACAATGGTAGATGTTTTCATTCACAGTCCCCTTTTGTCAGTGCAGCTACAGTATCCTCTTCCTTAGCACCTCGATAACCGCTTGTATGACAGACTGTCTTTTCTCTCGCGGCATGCTGGTCACTTGTCATCAAGAGAGAAGGTATCACTGAAGTTTGAGAGAGGAGTTTGGGGGTTTGAGCACGTATTCTACAACGTCACTGTCCCTTTTGTAAGTGAACAAGGGTTTTGCACTTATTCTTTTTTAGCTTTTCTCATCAACAGACGAGGAGTACCAGTCTGCAGGTCACTGTGACCGCTAGCAGGACAGTTGGTCGAGCTCTTCTTTGCTGCCACATTATAAAGACACATATTTCCTTTGAGCCTCCCCAGAGTCCCTTTTTGCTTTTGTAAAACTTCAACCTTTGACAACCCTCAATTTTTGACAACAGTCCCCTAAAGATTGTTTTCTGCATTATCCTGCAAACACAATTCTAAAACATCAAGACAAAAATAGCCAGAGCCTCAAATTTTTGTCACAAAATGCAAAGACCTTTCAATAATCACATTGAGGGATTGTTGAAGGCCGAAAAATTGAATTGAAAACAGAAGGTGATCAGTTCTGATTCAAGATAGATTTATGTAATAAGGAGATTGTTTAGACATTGCACTAACACTATTAATCTTTTTTATGATTGAAAGGCTTTAATTTCCCTTGGTTGTATATTGTATCGAAGCTGTAGTGTAGCCAGGGACTGAAACTCAGGTAAATGGTGACAGCTACAATGCTGCTGTGCTCTACCATCTGGATGTAAACAAGCCACAGATGACATTTTGTAGTTTTTGAATTTAAAAAATTGGGGATAGTTGTTTGCAGGCATCAGACAAAAGCTATGTGTAATCACCACACACAGGGACATTAACCTGCAAGTAGGTGGTGACTGTTAGCCATACTCAGCAAACAAATTTGTTGTCGTCTACCTGCAGATACTGTAATTCTGTGTTCAGCTGAATTGTTGAAGCTTATATTTGACTGTTTTCTGGCCAGACAGGCTTCAAACCTCTATCTAAATGCTCAAAACTGGTAGTTGCTTTGGAACCTCCCTGATCATTACTTTGCAAAGTGTAGCTTCAGTGCAGTGTAGTAAGGGGAAAACATTTGAATTAAAGAACCACATGAGCCATAATCACTAAAATTTACAGTTACAAAACATTTGTTTGTAAAGGACCCAAACCAGGTTTTATCAGGGACTTGGTGTTGCATCCCCTTTCATTGCAGAATTAAGGTAAAGTGGTTAAAGGTACAGTATATAGAGGCAGAAATATTTAGCAATATTTAACAAAACACTCCCTTGCTAACCCAATATGATGGTGGCCTTCACGGACAGAAAGAAGCTCCTGTGATGCATGATAGTTATGTTTCTTCATATGTGTAGTGGCAGAGTCCTTCTCTAGCAGTTTGTACAAGCCACTTGGATGAGACAAGCCTTGCAGATGTCTTGACTCGTGTCCGCTTTCATTCATAAAATGATTCCAGTACTCACAGGTCTGTGGTTGTTCCATTTATTTTACAGATCGTGGGTTCCATAGAGCTCACAACTCAAAAACTGAACAAATTTTAAAAAAGCTTCCGTTTCACAGTCAAAAAACATTTTCATGCCGCTCGTCTCAACCTGGATCAAACAAAAGACTCACCTGTGCCAGCTGACCTAAAAAGATTTTACACATAACCAAACATCCTCTAGACAGGTGTATCTGAATATATTTTTGGTCCCCACAATTAATAATATAAATTGAGACTTTTACTTGTTTGCTTAAAAATAAGATTTTGACATAAACTAAAAAAAAGGCTTCTACAATAGGTCACAGTTTTCTCTTTCCACAACAACGACCATTCTCCTTCTCATTCCCATCTTCTTCATCATTAAAACCAGTAGAAACAACATCTTGAGGAGGTGACCCACTCCTTTACAGAGACAAAAGGCTATTTCAAACTTTTAAATCCGTGTCATTTAACACTTATTCAGACAAACTTACAAATACTTAATTCTATTTTTACCAAGTCTGGTCCAGTAAATGTAGCTTTACTGTAAATTACACACTGTACCGGCTGACAGCTTCAGTCGGATCTGAATTATATTCAAAAGTACTGTACAAGTTAACTTTGGAGGACCTCTCCTTACCCCCCCAGTGATGTTTATGAAACCGTACGTGCTTTTTGTAAAACTCTGCACTTCCAATAATCCGTTATTCTGATTACATTCATGAAATTTTTATGGCTCGCGGGATAAAAAGAAAGTTGCCAACCCAACACGTTGTGACGGGCTGTGATGAAACTGTCCTCTTCGTGCTGTAGCTCGTAGCTCTCTGGCCCTCTGCCTAATCACAGTGTGATTATGCGTGTGTGTGTTTGTGCGGCGTGTGAGTGTGTTTGCGCGAGAGAGGAAACGAGAGTGTGTCGAGGCTCACTGGATGATTGAGAGCAGCAATTAGAGACTTAATTAGTGGCTATCACAAACACACACACTCAAGCACACCACATACACACATCGCTGCAGATGTACACATTTCCTACTGCTCTGCACACACACACAGACGCACACACACACACATAATGAGGCAAGAAAATACAGTACGCACTTTTCTCAGTGTGTGTGCCCGTGTTTACTAGAAACCATAATATGATTCCATCCACGTTTTAAGTGTTTAATTGGCTTTTAAATCCCACTATGTAATTATATGGCTGTGAAACACACACACACACACACACACACACAGACAGACAGACACTCGCAGGCTCTCTCACACACACTTATGCACAAATGCAAATGCACAGTGCGCACACACACACATATTTAGTACAGCTGTTCATTAGCATGATGGCTTTGGTTCTGTCTTGGTTCTAATCACATCATGTTTACATTTGAAATAAGAGGAAATGCTGCAGCCTAAACACACACACACACAAACAAACACACACACAAATATAAGACCACCCGCCCACATACCTACGAACACACACACACAATTTAACTTTTAACTTGCTTTAATCATACCAAGTTTACATTTCAAATGAGAGGGGAACACACACAAACAGTTTACTGAACATTACTGAAATGCACAACACACTCTTTTAACCTCCTCTGTTTAGCTCTCAGACACAAACACACACACACACCAACACACACCGCAAACACACTCCCTCACATGCTCCTCATTAAGTTCCAGCAGTTTGAGTATTATTCAAATGAGCCCTGGAGTGTTTTAGTGCAGTTTCATCATTGATTGGTTTGAGATTTCGTTGCCTTTAATTTGATAAAAGCAGGGCAAACATGAAGTCTGCCAAAATCACTGCCTTTGAATGGTGTTAAAGCCGTCCATGTGTGCGCATCTTTGTGTGTATGTGCGTCTCACTCACAGCAAGAGTCTGTGTTTATATGAGTAAAGATCAAACGCTGTGATTTTGACTTTATTTCTGTTTGAGCCATAAAGGGAAGACATGACAGCAGAGCCCACAGACAGGGCTGCCTGCTGTTTGTCTGTTGATTCTCAGTATATCCCCTCTAAAATATTAACACATTTCCAAACTTTGTAAATATTTGTCTGTAAAGAAAATTACTTGCTGTAAACTGAACAGGGCTGCATTTTTCAGTCACACTATACTGAGTGTTTTTCTTTCATAGCTCAAACATAACTTTGCATTTGAATTTGCCAGACATATTTCTTTACAACCAAAAACCTGCAAGAAAAGTGACCATCCCACCGCTGTCATAGTACTATGTGTTTACTGAAAGAAAATTTAAAGTTATTGAAAAACTATGAGGAAGAAATGGTAAACATTTCACCTGGAGAGGATTTGCTTATTCTTGATATTTGGTTCAAAGTACCCCAATATGAACCATAAAATCTACATACTGGAAGATGAGATGCAGAACCAGGAGGAGCTGGCTGAGGTAGTTTAAGTCGAACACCTATATGAATGTAAGGTAATCAGCAGAGGTGTCGGGCTGGCTATGTTAGGGTCAAGAGATCTACTCTGGGCTGAGCTGGACTCACATGGCCAGCTTAAATTAATGCTACCCTCAATTTTCTTTGCAGCTGTGTATCTCTGAATAAAACCATACCTCTGTCCCAGGTAAGCAAGACAGGTTATCCTCTACCAACCATGCTTAAGAACATGTCAGTGTGTTTTTTTAGCAGGTTAGGGGATCCATGCAGGTTTAATAAGCAAACAGATAACTTAAAATAAACCAATGTTTTAGGCATTTAAAGCTCTTTTTTTAACCTCTGCTCCTCAAGTTTTCAGTGTTGCTAAATATTGAAGTTTCTCAGAGATGTTTTATTTGAAATTGGAATAGTTCACTGTCCTGCTGTGCTTGCCTGAATGCGACATCATGAACTCAATCTGTCCATCTGCAACATCCTCACAGCAGTTTCTCTGTTCCCCTCCGTGTCCAGACCTCCAGCTGAAAGCTGCCGAGCTGAACCAGACTCTCTTGCGCAAAGATGGAACTCCAGAAAAAAGCCTGAAGGAGATGAAGGAGGAGATCCAGGCCATGCTAGCCGAGATGAGAAAACGTCAGCTGGGAGGGAAGAAGAGCATCGCCGAGGAAGAGATGAAGTATGGACACACACACTCACTCAATTACGCACTGGTTTACACACATGGGTCATGCATCTTTCTCCCACACACTGGAACAACACAGATTTTACGAAAACTTTGCGAACAGAACGGCCTTTGTTTCAGATACACAATGCAGTGTGCGCATATAGCTGTGGGCATGCACACATGACAAGCTTGGTAGAAGAGCCATACATGTTCATTCAAAAGAATGGGAAAAAGCCTTTAAAAGGAAAAAAAACAAGCAAACAGAGCAACGTTTGTAAACTTTTGTGTTTCCTTTTAAAGTCTAGTTGGATGACTGGCCACTGTTTTGAGAGTGGAATCACTCTCTTTCTGCTTTGGGCCTTCATATATCTTTTTTTGCTTGTTAATTTTCCTTCATACCTGTATGCAAATGCATTCACCTTGTCTGGTACATTCATCCCTGCAGGGATAAGACCTCATTTTTCTATACTCTTCCTTCTGTGAGGATATCTGCCTACACTTTTTTTTTGCTGAGCTTGCAGAATGAAAGAAAGAAGGCCTTGAATATGCATTGAATTCATTAAAACTAACTCATATGTAAAAATAACTTCTTAAATAATCTCACCTGTGTTGTCCATAGAAACTTCAGGTGCAAAATAAGCATGCATCATTTCACTAGTGGAACAAATCAGAGCCACGCCAGGGGCGGAGCATATGTCCAGGCCCTTTAAACCCCAATAATAAAGCTCATCATTACGTAATTTTACAACATACACATCCCTGCAACAGCAGAGCTTACGTACAAGCTTAAGCACCACGGAGAGCAACTATGTCATTTTTAAGTCCATTAAACGGACATGAAGTATAACAACCCGAGAGAACAACAAAACCATTAGGCCACATGGTCCTGCTTGGGTGAGGAGGGGGGATGCAGTTCATGCACCAGGTCTGGCTCTACTCTGGAGCAGCTAGCAACTGCTGAGTTCCGAACATCAACGCTATACAACCCAGAGAGAAAGAAGGGGATTTATGCTAGGTGGCTGAGCTACTGCAATAACAACCATCAACAGTTTACATCAACTCACACACTCTGTACAGTAGCAATTGTTAAAATTACCACCTGTAAATCTGTCTCTCTGACTGAGCTGGCAGTATTGGCAGGCCTGAATTCCTGCCAACAACAATGTCAGGTTCATCTCCGGGAGGACGAACAAAAATATATGTGTCCAGTTTTTGTAATTTGACTTTTCCTTGCTCTCTTTTTTCCTTCTTTTTGTGATTTGCCGCTCCACTTTTATGTTCATATGAACTGCCACTCATGTTAACTTCTTGGTAGAAATGCTCCGCCTAGCTTGCACTCTGTTGACAGGTGACTGTTGACATTGGTGGACAGTTGATGATGATTTTACCCAAAATACACCTGTAGACATTATCGGCGATCCACTCACAAATTTCTCTCTAAGAACGTCGTAAAATGAAATGTGAGAGTGAAAATAAAGCTAGTCATACATGCACAACATGTTATTCAATAACTCACACCTACTGCATCACTAAAGTCAGTCTTAAGCAACCATGACTCATCCTGACTGGGGAAACCTATATAAGCGCTTACATGCCAAGCCCTTTTAATAGTGGTGATTAGAAAACAAAACTGTTTGCATAATCTGAGCTCCTTCAGGTCCAAGCCGTGGGAGAGCACACCCTCCCCAGCCCTGAGGGGCCCCGACTTCCCCAGGTCCCCGCCCCTGCATCATATCAAAACCATCAAAATGACAAACTGAAAACAACCTCAAGGTTTCTTTGAAATATATAACTATCAAGTATTGAATATTTCTAGCACACAAGTTTGGATTGTGATGCAAATTTTTCCTTGTATTATATTTAATTAAATCCTGTTTTTGTGACCATGATGATAAGTTAATAGCAGGTTACCCTAAGCATAAAATTCCTTAATTAACTGGTTATGAAACTGAAAATTAAATGTATAATGTATCTTTGTTACATTATTTTGTTTATCATACTTAAACTTTCCCCCAAGCAATCTGGTTTGGTCCAGTACAGTTTTGTCTAATGTGGTTTTATAAAACGAGATGTTGCTAGAGTTTACAAAGCAGACTGTACCCTGGCCCTTGACTCAGGAAGTGTGTCACCTGTTTGAGCACCTCAGGATAGCTTGAATTTTGGCTTGCATGTGAACAGTTAAAGGGATATTTCGGCGTAAATTTAAGTCATGGTCAAACACACCATAACACCGAGTTAGACATCCCCTCGAGAGATGATTGCTGTCAACTGCTTGCTTCTCTAGTTATACCAAATTCAGCAACAACCACATACGCAAATCTCAACCAAAAAGCCACTCTATAGCCACAAATAATGCTCAGAAAAGCACCTAACTTCATCAACAGTACATATAGGGTCCCAGCCATAGTACTAGCCATCAGACATCTTTTTAGCTCTGCCTGATTTCTTTTGCAAAGAGATTAAACACAACTCACCCACTCTCCTCCATCAGTCGCTTGTTTGTGGAGGAGCCCTGATGAATCGATCACCGAGTGCAGCAGAGTTTCGCAGCTCAAGGAATAACTTTTATGATTATTACATCACGAGAACACAATAAGAGTTCTTGTGTATCTTGTATGTGCACTACAGATACCATAGTTCTTCTGCCATAGTGTCTCAGTCTGATTGCACTTTCATGAAGTACTTATAAAGCTTTAGCTATATTGTGGCTGCTTTCAGAGCTGTTTCAGTGCATGTTTTTAATTCTACATATTACTACATCATTTGTAATCTTGATATACACTACAGGCCAAAAGTTTGGAAGCAAGATCAGATTTGTACAAAAAAGATCATAGTTTCATATAAATAATTTGCAACACAATAAACATGACTATTGTGTAAAGAGTAACTTATCAGAAGACATTTTGACTATAATTATTAGGTATTTGAGTTATTGTTGCTTAGACTTTCCTTTTTTAAGTAACCTCCTCTGGCTTTAACAACAGCTTGGCATATACCAGGCATTCGTTCCACAAGTTTTCTAAGGTATGTAGCAGGAATTGCATTCCAAGCTTTCTTAAGTTCATAAAAAAGAGAGTGCTGATTTGTGGGACGCGTTCGATCCAATTCATCCCGCACAAGCTCAATTGGAGAAAGATCTGGAGACTGAGGGGGCCAAACCATCTTTTGAAGAACACCTTCCTCTTCTTTTTTGTCTAGGTAACCCTGACAGAGCTTGGCAGAGTGCTTAGGGTCATTGTCTTGCTGCAAAACAAACTTATGAGCCACAAGTCTGAGTCCAGATGGAACAGCATGGTGCTGGAGGATGGAGTGGTACTGTTCCTTCTTCATGATACCCTTTACTTCAAACAAATCTTCTACTCCATCACCTGCAAAACATCCCCATACCATGGAACTACCACCTCCATTCTGAATTGTGGGTGTAACACATGGTGCTTTCAGATGTTCACCAGTATGTCTGTGGACATAGATTTTACGTTTTGAACCTAACAGTTCAAACTTGTTTCTAGTCATCATAAGTCCAATTTTTGTGAGCTTTTGCCCACTCATATCTCTTTTTCAAGTTCTGTGGACGAAGTAGTGTTTTTTTTTTTGCAAATACACAACCCTTTAGACCAGCCTTTCTCAAACATCATTTCACGGTTGTCAAAGATATGGTTTTTGACCTTGTCATGTTGATTTCCTCCCTTATTTTTGGTGCTGTCTCTCTTACTGGTGACAGTGCTATGTTTATCCTCTGCTTTTGTAGTAACTCTCTTTCGTCCAGGTCTTTTTCTATCATCATAACTTCCAGGTTGCTCTAGTCTCTTCAGAGTGTAGTGGACTCCTTTGTTAAACACCTTTAGGCATATGGCAATTTCTCTTTCTGTGTATCCTTCTTTCCTCAGTGTACAAATCTGTACTTTTGTTTCTTTACTCAGTCGCTTCTTTCTAGCCATTGCTGTAGTTTGAACGCAGTTGAGATTTATTAGGATTTTTGTATGCAGACTCTCAAAAGCCAAAAAGTTGAAGTGGGTAATCCAACTGTGATTTGATTTTTTGCTTTTGCACTGAAGTTGTGACTCTTGCAAATGTTTTTAACCCTAAAACTAAGCCCTTATTATCATTAGCCGACATATATTTAGCAATGGTCTGTTAACATCAATGTATATCTAAAGGTAAATGGAGTAAAATGGTGCATTTCCATGAAAGCAACATCTGATCATGGAGTAAATACATCCCAAAATACATAAAACTCATGCTGGATTTTTTAAAAAGCATTGTGAACAAAAACTTGAAGTTACTCCCAACTGTTCGGCCTGTAATGGCCTTGCTTCCAAACTTTTGGCCTGTAGTGTAACTGAGGAAGACTGTTAACATGCAAAGATACAACAAAAATCTGTTGGGCTTACAGTTCCCGTACAGTAAATCTGTAGTTTTAACAATCTGAGCTTTGTTTGAAAAATATCATCTGGTAAAACTACAGAATATAAAAAAAAGGTTTCCTTAAAGTTCTTTCTCTTTCATTTGTTTGATTGGTTTTTTGATTTCTTTTCTTTTTTGACTACACACAACACATCCGAAGTGAACACCTTCTATTGAGCAGACATCTAATTGCCACATATCCTGAAGCCATGAGTTTTTGCATGTGTTTCTACCAAGTGTTTTGCTCTCACTTCTTTCCCTCTCTGAAGGCATTTGTTGGAATTTGCAATCAACTCCTCATCCTTCCCTCCTTTTTCTTTCTCTCTCTCTCTCGCTCTGTCTCTCTCAGCACTAAATGTTGACGAGGTCGATGAGTTAATTAAAAGCATCGCTGTAGGGGTAGAAACAGAGCGAGGCACACAAAGAACGTGGTGTGAGAGGGAAAGTCGCAGAGGGAGAGGAGAACAACTGACAGATGGACAGGGAGTTGTAGAGGGAGAGAGTACGAGACTAAGAAAAGACAAAGAGAAATTGCATCTGCCACTGAATGACATGTCTGTCAGTCTGCGGCTGATTATTTCACTGAACCCTGAGGGGAGATTTCAAGCAGAGAAACAGAAAAACACAAGCATCAACTGATGTCAAAGGGATGCTAAAGCAAAATGAACAAAGCTTGCACAAAGTTTCTCATGTGCTCTATTTTATATATTTCCATTCTGTCGGTAGTCTAAAAAGTTGGCAAGCCTGCTTCATATACCCACACTCTTGCCATAAATGTTGATTAAAAGTTTTACTCATCACTTTTGTTTTTTTTTTAGACAGGGCTTTCTTTGTGCTGTTCCCCAAAGGGTTCATTAAAGTTACATCAAATCCAATCACTACCTTCATTTATCCCCCAAACTGTCTGAAACTGTCCTCACAGCGATGTCAGCTGGAGGACACTGGCTCCTTGTTGCCTTAATTATTGCTGAAGGTAAAAAAGAAAAAAAAAAAAAAAGCTCATTAAAGTACGCTTTGGTAAACATATGGTTATTAAACTCTTTTAAATACCTCCAAAATGAAAATGCTTCAGAAAACATGAAGTCAAAGAGAGGAATAAACAGGAATTTTGGACTTTACTAAAGGCTGAGTTGTAGTTCTGAGGGTCTGATCAAGTAAGTGGAGGCTTATGGGATAGTTTAGAAAATCAACATGAATTTACAAATTATCTCCAAACAGGTTAAAAGCACAATCTTTCAAAGGAGAGTTTATTCAAAGGCATTGCAGATAAACCAGGTAATTTTCTCATAGCCTGAATAACGAAAAAAGTGGGTCATCCTCCTGCTGGCTATTCGAAGAAAAGCATCCTTAAAAGGTCCCATATTATGCAAAATTCCCTTTAGAATGGTTTTCCAACAATATGTGCATCCCCAGCCTGTCTACGACCCCCCCAAAAAATAAATATATGGAGATGTAACCGTTAGCAGGAGCTTATGTTACCTAGCTACATTATAGTCATACGAATTCATATAGTTATACAAATTCATGAACAAAGTAAAAAGAAAAATATAGAGACAAATCATATTTGTAAATTACCACCATGAAATGTTCCTTCAAGAGCCTCTCCTTCTGGGTCAGACTCTGGATATAACTGGTACACCTGGACTACAGCACTTCTATGAGCCAAACCTAGCACTATGTGTAAACATTAGCGCATAGTACTGTAGCGCATGTCACGCCCCCATCTTCCAGAGAGACAGAGAGGGGCGTGGCTTGCGCTGAAGGAGGCGTGGACAGGCACAGCACACAGAAACACTGGCCCTCATTTATCACTCTTGCGCAGATCTGAGCGCAGGATTCATCCTACTATAGGACACACGTGAGATTTATGAAAGGGTTCGTATCTGACCAATCCCAGCCTACGTATGATCGGGTCTTGATAAATGCGGCGGCTGAAATCGATCGTCATTCACATGTTTACGCCCTTAAATATTCGTGGTTCAGAAGCCTCGCCCACTGAGGTCAAACATGAAAGAGGAGAAATATTAAAAAGATGCGAAACTTTTTCGAGCTGAAAGTGGATAGCCTCGCATCTGTGGTGGAAACTAACGAGGAATTTCTCTTTGGAAGCATCAAAACTGGTCTAAAAGCAGTCCAGAAAACCCTGTCTGGAGCAGGATTATGACGGTGCTGAACACGGTGCCGCGGAATAGCGGAGTGTGGCTGAAGTTTAAATAAATCATCAGTCAATAAGTTGCTCATGATGATAAATTATTATCTCATACATGTCTCATATTTTTTATTGTCATAACATAGGGTACGTTGCTCCCAATATTGAAAGTATTTAGTTTTAATTTGTTGCGTCTTTGTAATGTAGAGCAGACTGGAGAGTCTGACAGAGGCTGAACAAAAATAATTATTAACCTCACCAAACTGTGTGTTGCTGCCCCTGAGGCACATTTTTACGGATTTCTATTGGATTTTTATCACTGATTAAATAGCAAGAGCACTTTCTAAACTTATATTTTACATCAGAATCCACCGATAAGGTCCTGTCTCCTCTGCACAGAACCTTTGTGAAGTCTCTCCTTGTTATTGTTCTCTGGGCATCGGGTCCTCATGTTGCACCGGCACAGCCAACGGCACTGCATTCGCCAGTGCACCATTGTGCAAAACTGTACTGGCCAAAATGATGTCCCACGCCATTTCAGGAGTGTACAACAACGTCCCCGCTGCTGGGCCAAGACAGGGACACCTGCCTTGTAGGAGTCAAACACAGCGCTCCACAGCGGCACATGTGCGTAATGTTGAAACAGCGCTCCTGCTCTGTGGCAGTGTTTCTGGGCAGAGTTATCAAATAGGCCCATTCACTAAGGTCATAACGAATTGTCGTACGCAAGGTGTACGCAAGTTTTCTGCCGTACGCAGGCTTGATAAATGAGGGCCATTGTGTTCTCGGTAGAGCTCACTAGAGAGAGTTTTCAGGCTGGCTGACGTCCAGGAAAAATCTGGGTTTCTAGACAACAAACTTCAATTGGACTGTTCTGGAACCCCTGACCTACGTGAACCTGCTGAGAAGGAGTATAATATGAGACCTCTAAAGCACATCTGCATGACTTTACTTTTGCAAGCGGAAGATAACTCGGCCTATTTTGAGCAGCTCATCTCTATATTCTGTTAATATAAAACACACCTAATGCATGCATTTTGCATAGGAGTCAGGTGATGAGGCTTTGCATCATGTGGAGACAGCATAGCACATGTTGCTTTACCCACCCACCTACTCCCTCACATGCAAACACACTTGCTTTATTGTGACTTTATTTGAAATGGTTTACACTGCTGCAATTTAATCCAACTGAGCCTGAGGGGTCAATAGAAGAAAACCTGCTATTTCATTCCAGCATTTCAACATTGAGTCATATGAAGTGATTATTGTTGTGTTCTCCGGCAGAGGCTCTGTCACACACCCCAATAACTCTCACCTCCTCTCCTCCTCCCTCGCTCTTTAAAATGTTGTATAAAAAAAACTAACTTATTCCATCATTCCACTTTTGTGTCTGAGCAAATATATATGTAAATAGACTAATCTCTCCCTCTCCTTCCAGATTAGCAGAGGAGTTGTATCAGAGAGTGAAGAGATTATTTGGTGACCCCCATCAGGCCACAGAAGACCTAAAAGCAGAGGTAATTTTTAAAAGGTCTAATCTTTATTCTCTGGTCTTCAGCACCCTTAAATTAATGACATTTACCTATTGCTTTCTAATCTGCTCCCCCAGATAAAAGAAAAGCTCTCAGACCACGAGGGGAAGCTCCAGGAGGCTCAAGATCTCTTAAACACTGCCCAGGGAAAGACCAGGCAGGCCGGCTCACTGGGCGAGCAAAACCAGGCTAACCTCACAGCTCTGGAGGTACACAAAAACACACACAGGTGCAACTACATCTAAAAACCTCTTCAAGGTTCAACGTAAACAAAGTCAGTGACTGAATGTGAAATCATTTCCACCCTCATGGTCACTTCTGCCTCATTCATGTGATGAGCCTTTCAACAGATTTAATCATTAAATTCCTCCTTTTGACAACATTACTTTTACATTTCTACTGAATCATTTAGACTCACTGCTCTTCGGTCTTCACATGGTTAGTAGTCGATGAATCGAGAACCTTTCTGTTCCTGTACGCAGAAATGTCGCAGCAATGAAAAGACGAAAAAGTTGTCAACACAAATATGTTTCCCATTAAATGTATGAATTGAGACTTTAATCACGCTTATATGAGCTGTACTGTTGCTGTACAGATGATAGAGTAGGGGTGGTTTATGAAGAACAGGGGTTTTGATCCCTTTACCCACTGTTCCATCCTTTTGCCCTGTATAAATACTTACTTATTGACTCGTGTTGTTATTAAGTTACTTCCTGGAAGGTCCAAACAGATAGGGCAGCATCTTTTAGCAACAGCTGAGACCCAAATCTGGCTCCTACTGGCCCTTTGTTACCAAAGGAGTCATCAGTGAAGCGTTGTCCTAAATTCGTCATTTCACCCATGACCAAAAAAACAACTTTTCGAAGTTGTGTCAACACAGGATAAAAACCAAGCAGTGAAGTGGACCGTCCAGCTTCCAGGCAGGAGTGTCCTTGACAGAGCCGCCGGGGGGGCTCGTCCTTCTGCATTGTCCTATCAGGACAGCACTACCTGACACCTGGCTGAGGCCGAGTCTGGCATTGTTCTCCAAACAAGCTGATCAGAGAAGCCAGAGGAAACTTCCGGGGATTATGCCGACATCTGTGTATCTCATATAATGAAGCTTTGTTGCGCTTCAATACAGACAGGCAGACAGACAGACAGACAACATTTTATCATTTTATATATGTATAGCTTGAAATACAGAACAGCATAGTAAGACGTTTATAAAAGAAAAAGTCTAATCTTTGTAATAGAAGCATGAAGAGGCAAACATCCAGTCATCTATTCACCTCTGTGGCTTTCTGCCTTTAATTCATCATCGGAGAAAGCTCACAGGCAGCACCGACGTCTGACAGAGCAAAACAACAAGCGTTTATTGGGCAGATTATTAAACATGTCCTAGAGCGAGCGTTCTGCAGTGATCACACACACACACACACACACACACACACACACACACAGCTCTCTCTATCTTTCTCTTTCTGTCTTTCTTCAGATCTGTCTTAGTCTTTCTCTGACCCCTCAGTCTTTCTTTCCCTCTGTGATGCGGTGAGCAAAGCGGAACATGCACACAGCACCGGGGTTACGCTCAGGTCACACTTAGTTTAATTAAATCATTAATTATGCGTCCCTGGTGTCTTCTAAGTGCTTTTATTGTTTTTGGTTACTGCCAATCCTTTTTAGCTTAAAGAGGTTTGAGTGTGTTCATAAAACAATTAACCACTTAAATGATTGCTCTGCATTTATAATGGAAACCTCAGTCTCTTTGCCAGGGTTGACTTCCATGTAAAATGAACAATACACTGCTGTTATATTCACACCACTCCGACACTGATGCCATTATACTATAAGGCTGTGCAAATGGGCTACTATAGAGTATAAATCAGCCACGCATAAATTATTAAATTAAAGATCTGACCTGAAGCTCTGTGAGATTTTGGCGGTAAATATTGGTGTTTTAGTATGAGCAATAAATGCAAAAGAAAGCAGTCAACTTTATCTTGTTTCTGTCTGCTTTCAGAGGAAACGTGCTGCAGTGATTACTGTAAAACAGGACGCGCAGGATGTTCTTGCAGAGGGAGAACGTCTTCTGGATGAAGCAAACCAATTCTCAGACAACATCAACAAGGAGTTAGAGGTACCAAAGTCAGCATAATAGAAATATTTACAACCCTTGAAACTCTATAAAACGTTGGTGTATTATCGATTATCCTGCCTGAGGTCAACCTTGGATGTGTTGGCCTGAGATACATCAATTTAAGCTTTGACAGAAATTGAAAGAAAACCCCTATCAACAACACAGGAAGCACAAAAATGTGTTTATTGACATCTTGGTCTTTCTTAAGGACTTGGAAGGAATGCAGAAAGAGTTAGGTCCTCTTCACGAGCAGCTGGACAACAAAGTCAGTCAACTTACGAATGGTTTGAGTGATGGCAGCCTGGCCAATCATGTCCTCGACGCAGAAGAACATGCCAAGCAGCTGAATGAATCTGCAGCCATTTTGGATGGGTAACTAAAATGAGGAATTTTGGCTAATTTCTCAGTGTGTATTTTCACAGTTAAAAGGTGGGGTAGACAGGATATGAGGAAGAGTCAGTTATTGGGAGAAATCTTAAATGTAAACACTTCCCCTACCTCAGCTCCTCCTCTCCCCTCCCTCTCTGCTTCAGCAAGCCCCACCCATAGATGCTCCTGCTCACTCGTATCGTTCCAATTAAATTCAGATATAATGCAGATAAATACTTCAAAAAATTACAAATGGGGCCCAGTCAACGTGAAAGTAAAAAGCACTAGTGCTACTGTAGTAATACTTCTGTTACAGATACTTGGCTTACTTTGTTAAAGCGGTTTACCTGTCCAGCAGAAGGGATACAGGGTCCGTTAGATCCCGAAGCTTCCCCCAATGTTGATGCTGATGTTAACCCGGCTTCTTAGCTCTTGTTCGGTCTACCTCCATTTTAAGCGCCCATTATTCCACCAGAGTCTCCAGCATTTACTTTGTTTTCTTGCTTGTGTTGGCAATCATGGCCAAAGGAGGATTCAGACAATTTTCCATACTTTTTGGTCGGTCTTCTGTTCAATATTGTAGCACGCTAACTTTGTTTGGGCTCGTGCACATTATTGGAGGACATGGAGCGTGTCTTACAACATGGGGGAGCAGCGTCTGCCTCGCAACCAATCAACACTAAGGAGCATCGTTTGCCTCACAATCAACCAAGTTGAGGGAGATGGAGAATGGCTTTACAGTCAAAAAGAGCTGAGCACTCTGAAATTTTAAAATGTTGACTACACAGACAAAACAAAACACAGCTATATCCTTATATCCCCCAATGTTATCAATAACTGATAGCTATTGACTGATATTAAAGGCTTTTTTGTATATACACCACCAAAAAAAGATGCTTCTTTAATGGAATCCTGCCTACCCTGCCTTTAAGCTTTATGCGGTATTACAAAACAGGAGCTGGTTTTAACCTCAAAGATGTGCTCCTGTTTCCTTCATTGCAGCAAGTCTAACTGATTTAAAATCCCTGGCAGGTTTTTCCTTTTGTTTTCAACAGTAAGTTTAATGGAAAATTGGTCAATATTTATACAAATATAGACTTACTATGAAATTCAGTGAGCGAGGCGGCACACTTTTATTACTGATGAAGCCGGGGGCATTAGAACTTCACAGCTGCATAAAAACTGCACATTGTGGACTTCAATACCTGTGCACATTATCTTTCATTCAGTATGAAAATCCTCTACTTTACAACTATAGAAGCAGAGTACTATACAATAAATAATAATGTTGGGAGTGTTCAAAGTTATATGAGATAATGATGGTTCATTTTGTGATTTGTAATACAAAGGGACTTTGTCAAAAAAACAGCCTTTTCCTTAAGGCCTTGTACACACGTAGCCAGGTATTTTTATAAATGAATATCCAACCCCCTCCATTTAAAAAAAAAAAAAAAAAGTCATGTACACATCATCATTTTCAAATAAATCCCATTCACACAAAACCGGATAAATGTGCTATTGACCGCGGTTATAAGCATGCCAGACCTGGAGTTGGTAGTATTTGCCAAAAAGCTTGACCCATTCTATCCAATCGAAGCAAGCTTCCCTTTCTCGTCTTCACTTCTCCAAACATGAAACATAGTGCCAAGTAGTTTGTTCGTGTGGACCGACAAAGAGGTGGAATAGCTTTTAAGCATCGTTTTGGAGTATAAAGTCAACAAGACACAAGAAAGGTGGAGGAAGGGTAAATAATAGAATAGAAAATATTAGTGTAGAAAATACAAAAATAATGGAATGAAAAAAGTCTTTTGTCCCATCTCTCCTTACAGTATTTTGGCCGAAGCTAAAAATCTGTCCTTCAATGCAACAGCTGCCTTCAAGGCCTACAGCAACATAAAAGCAAATGTGGATGCAGCAGAGAAGGAGGCAAAGGCGGCCAGACAGAGGGCAAGTGAGGCCTTGGACCTGGTATGTACACAAACACACACACACACAAACACACAAATTAAACTCAACAAAATATTCATACTTGTATTTAGACTGACTGTTTTTCTTTCAGGGTTTATTTAACATGTAGTACTTTTATTTTGTGAAAATCATCATAAAAAGTCAGTCTGATCCCAGTCTAGTTTTCTAGTCTGTAATTGTAAACTACAAACACTCACCACTCTGTATTTACACATTATATTTCCCACCTTTATTAGATAAAAAGAACATACTACACATGACAAGTACAAATATTTACACTACAAGTGTACCCTAACTGAGAGAGAGAGAGAGAGAGAGAGAGAGAGAGAGAGAGAGAGAGAGAGAGAGAGAGAGAGAGAGAGAGAGAGAGAGAGAATGTGTGTGTGCGTGTGTTCCTGCATGCAGTAACAGTAATAGAGGCTTGTGCTCTCCATTAGTCATGGCTGAGGGATCAAAAGGATCCTTCCTTTTCCCCCCTCATCTTTTTTCATTATCATGACCACACATACCTGAAGTTTCCTTTTCTTCCCTCTTCTCTCTCTTTTCTTAATTTGTTCATTTTTCTTCTCCCTCTCATTTTCTCCTGCTCTTGAACTTGTTTCACACCTTTTTTTCTTTCATTCTCAATTTCTTGGCTTTTGTCCGTTACATCCCTTGTCTTTGATTTTTTTTTTTTCGCCGTAAATCCTTTTTTCCCCTCTCTCTTCTTTTTCAATTTTTGTCCTTTGTTCCATTTTTTTTTCTTTGCAATACTCTAGTCACCTTGTTTGAATTTTCTCCCTTTGTGCTTTTCGTTTTTTAATCCTTTTGGCAAGAGTGAGGTAAGAAGAACAAAGGAAGAAAGTTCTCCAAAGAAAAGGAAGAGAAGAAAAGAGGGTCTATGGTATATAATGAATGTGAGAAGGAGTTAAGTCTGCAGAGTGCATGTTTTAAAATAGCATTACGCAATGCCAAGTGGTACTTTGATCTCACAAAAAGGTAATATGCAGATGGATGCACCTTTTAAATTTTTTCTGTTTTGGGCTCATGTGCTAAGGCGAAAAGTTCCATCTTAAGGAAAGCTGACTCACAGAGTTGGTACTGTTGATTTTTTTGTGTCACAGTCCGGAGTTAAACAAAAATGGAAAGGACCCAAAATACAGAACAAAAAGAAAGGATTTATTTAAAATTAACGAAATGAAAGGCAACAAAAATTTGCTTTAAATGTCCAAATAAAAAAAAATCCCCAAATTCCCTTTGGATTTTACCACAAAAGGCAAAATCCAAAGAATCAAAAATCACTGGAGACTCACTGGAAAGACAAGCATAAGCTGACACACACACACACACACACACACACACACACGCACACACACGCACACACACACACACACGCACACACACACACACACACACACACACGCACACACACACACACACACACGTCGACATTCAAACAATGAACTAACACGGACAGAAGGGAAGACTGTGACTATATACACACTGGGAAACGAGCAACAGGTAAGGCAGACGAGACACAGGTGTGAGGCAGACGAGACACAAGTGAAACTCATGGGTGATTAACAAAAGAGGAAAAACTAGGGAAGTAAAACCAGACTAGAAACACAAGGAATCAACTACTGCAAAATAAAACAGGAAATAAACACTGAAGACTGATCCAAAGAATAAAACACAGAGAACAGGAGGGAAACAGGGTCAAATCATAGACTGCATATAGAATGGACAGAGTCTGCCTCCTTGCTGGGTGAAGCCACTCTGAGAACAGCACTCTCTGTTGATGGGCTGCAGTATAGGTCATAAATCCCGCCCTCTGCCAGCAAAGCTTATGGGGCTGTGGACAAACTTTAGAAATTTATTATACAGAACATAAATTTTTCTCCCCCCTGTTTGTGGTGTTGACATGTAGTTATTGTCAGACTGTTTTGTGCTCAAGTCCTCTTTTTTCTGTACAGCTCCGTTTTTAAAAGTTATTAGGGGGTTCATGTTTTCTATGATTGACACCTGATACAGCCTATGGGCATTTAGGGACTGCGTAGCTCACCCAGGGGATATGCTGTTTGAGCCCATCGCCATCACAGCAGCTCTCAGTGACTCTCCCGCCGAATGCGCACATCGCCACTGCGCAGCGCTGGTTTCAAGAAATGAAGAAAAATCCCGGAAATACTTAAAACCTTTTGGCTTCAAATCCATATACAGGCAGGAGGCGGAACCAAGTTGTCCATAGTATATACAGTCTATGGGTCAAATACAAACTGAAAACTCACAAGACTGGACTACAGGGGAACAGAAACAATAGGGAAAATACACAAAATACACTCAAATAAAATTGAGAGAAAACTAAATAAACAGAGCATATCATAAAAGTTTGTGTATGTGTGTGATTTTAAGGCTTTAGGTCCAGAGGTCCCAATGAAGGAAGCAGCCCAGGGCGCCCTCCAGAAGAGTCAAAAACTGCTTAATGAAGCTAAACAGCTCCAAAATGATGTCAAAGGTAGGTGCATGTCTCTATGTGTGTGTTATTCAGTCGACTGAAAACACACAGAAAAGACATTTAAAGTACAGATTCTGATGTAAGAGCCATGATCTATGAATATGAGCGATAAGACAGAAGCTATTTACCCCTGAGGGGAAGTTCACCTACATGCAGAGGGTCAATCACACAAATATAAGAATATTATATTACATCTAATGATGAGATGTCAGAGGGCTGCACATAAACAAGCCCCCCTGAAGCTGTTAGGAGTTTGATGCCTGGCTAAAAGGCACCTCTCCTGTAACCTCCTGCCACCTCCATGAATAAATCACATTAATGATGTTTGAATACAAACAACTACAACAGCTCTTATAATAGGGTTTCTATAGGAACACAGTAAAAAATGTTAATATGAAGACATTTCAATGGTTTAATCCAGCATTCGATCAAAAATTGTGCAAATGTGGAAACTAAAGATTGTTGATTTATGACAAATACAAGCTCATTTCAAAATTTAATACGAGCCACTGGTTGGGAAACAGTTGACACAAAATACCCAAAAAGTTTTCTGATACTAACCAGAAAAAGAAATCTGGAGAACGTCCCCTAGCTAATTTCATTCATTTGCAACAGGTTGGCTCATGGCTGATTTTTTTCATTGTATTTGGAGATTATAAATGAGGCATCCTTTTCTCTAAAGTGGGGACAAACGGCCATGCATGTTATCAGTGCACTGCTGAAAAGACAACATGGTGTGGGGACACATTTGCACTCATGGCATGGGTGGTTCACACATCAGGGGAGGCACCATGAAAGATGAGTGACATATACAGGTTTTAGAGCAAGATAAGCTGCTGTTCAGAGAATGCTCTTTTTTTTTAAATAAAAGTTTGCACAATGCAGGAAAAAGGCGCCAAACTACATTTGCATGCATAACCACAGCATGGCTTGAAATAATTTAAAAAAAGAATAAAAGTCCAGAACCATGATAATTCAGACAGACAAAGGATGTCTGAGGCATCATTGTGAAAGGATCGTTTTGAAGTAGGAGAGAAAGAAGTGCCATGTTTGATGGACTCTGAAGTAAACTTCCTCATGTGTCAGTGGTGCTAAATAGTCAGTTATAAAAACTTAAAGGTATTTAATGCACTTCAAGATGAAAAACTTGACTGCTGTTAATGTCACCATTCATTTGACTCTCTTTCACTTTCTGTCAGTCACTTTCCCCAGGTGGGAGAGTTGATGGAAGTGTTTAATTACCGACCAGCCTTGAATTTCAATCAGACATTCTTCAAGTTCATCATTTCTATTTGTGTTTGTGTGTGTGTGCGTGTGTGTGCAGAGAACGCAGACAGTGTGGCCGGGCTGAAGGGCAGAGTCAAAGCTGCAAGAGACAAAACCAAAGACCTGCAGAAAGCCGTCAATGGAACCATGGCAACGCTCAATGCTATTCCCAGCGGTATGACTTTACAAACACACTGTGTGTGTGTGTGTGTGTGTGTGTGTGTGTGTGTGTGTGTGTGTGTGTGTGTGTGTGTGTGTGTGTGTGTGTGTGTGTGTGTGTGTGTGTGTGTGTGTGTGTGTAAGAAAGAAAGAAGGATAAAAGAAAGCGGATCAATATCACTGTGCTGATAGAGGTCAGGTGCTCTGGTAAACTCATCTTGACATATGTCAGTACTCTGACAGATGCACTCTTACTAAAAAACACTGTATTGACGGTGAGCCTGTTGAACCACAGTGATCCACATGGTTGTGTTTGGATCAACACAGAAAACTGTTAAATGTAGCCACTGCAAATTGTAAATGGATGACCTGGAGGTTAACACAGCATGTTAGATTTCAATCCAAATCCCTGTGAGTGGGTTCAAAATACCCTTACATGTTGGGGTCACATCTGTGGAGTATGACTGTTGTTTTTTTTTGACAGATTGATTCACAGGAAAAAAAAAAATTAAGTTTGGTTCATGGCCAGAAATCTGCAGGACTCCTAACAAATTCTGTGGTGTGAGGTTAGTAAACAGTCCAGAGGGAGGGCTCAGTTGCCAAAAACAGATGAAGTGACCTCAGTGCACTCTCTGCTCCATGATGTCCTGATGTGAGCAGTTTTCCAGTGGACAGCTTGATAGTTTTATCAGGATTCACAAAATATTGAACCCATAACTTTCTGTAGCTCACTCAGGGTGCTTCACATTCAAAGCTGACAGTTTCAGCCCTTTGAGTGTATATCAAACAGGTTGTTTCCACCTTTATCTTCTGTACAAAAGTGAAGCCAAGTTACCCCATGCAAAGGTAGCAGATATATTATGCATTTGGAGTCAGAGTTCAAATGCTCTTCTGCTGATTATGAACCACATTTAACTGAAAACCAAAGGGGCAAAGATCTCTGAGGTCAGCACAGTTCACAGAAGAGCAGACCCTATATCAGTAAGAAGTGGAAACTCACTGTTGTGCTTTCTTTGATTCTATTTTCTCCCACTTTCTGCCCTTTACTCCATTAATCTCCTGCACACAGTGTTGCAGGACTAGTATTTATAAACTGTTAATCTTTTCTATTTTACAAAACAGTATTTTAAAACTGTGGTAATAGTCTGGAAACATAAATATTTTTCCTTACTTAAATTTCATTTTCCATACTTTTTAAGACCTGGAAATTTATCCAATTTATTTCCATACTTGTGTAGGAACCCTGATTAAAGAAACATCTTGAACTCTAAATCTTACAGTACTTTCACTTGTCAAGTATAGTTTTTATGCTGATGATACCACACTGTTCATTTCCGTCACTTTGAAATATCCCTCTTCACTGCATGCTAAGATGTGTCATTTGCATAAATGCATACAGTATATGGATGAAAAGATAGACCTTAAATGAAAGTGTGATATGATTTAAAGCAGCTGGAAAAAGTCCTTATAGTCAGATTATAAAGCTAACTTCACAACAAAACATGTCTTGTATTGCCTAATTGTTGTGATTCTGTTTCACTTTGCATCTGCAGACACTGCGGCTAAACTAGCAGCCACAAAAGCTGTAGCAGGAGAGGCTAATGCAACAGCCATAGACGTCCTGGAGCGCCTTGGAGATTTAAACCTGCAGCTGCATGGCCTGCAGAGTAACTACAGCGAGCTGGAGGACACTGTCAATGCAGCCAATACGATGATCCAGGACCCTGAGAAAAACAGTAAAGAATTCAATCTACTTTACTATCTACTTTATTACACAATCATCATTAAAATTACAGTTAGCAGCTGGAAAACTTTTTGATTTGGATACTTGCTCAATGTTTTTAAACTTCCTGTTTTTTCTCCAAATACCTAACTTGAGTTTAACCTAATCACCAAATCAATAGAGATTTCTAAATCATGCAAAAGCTTAACATTAACTCTATTGAGAGGATATGCTAATTGAAATTTTTGCATCTTTACCTTATTTTTGACTTCTTGGAGATTAAAATTTGTTGCCACAGAGACACAAACATGTTAATTGAAGCTTAACCTGATAATTCTCTTTCTTTTTTCTTTTCTTCACCCCCCACAGCCATCAGTATGTATACTTCACTTACCTTTTATAAGCTCTTTTTAAGTGGTGCACCAATATCATGTTGTATTAACTGAGTAATGATAAGAGTAATGAGACCCTCATGCAGCACAAACTTCTACACATTTTGACTCTTTATTTTTTTTGTAATTTGATAAGACTTCCTTAACCCAGAGCTTAAACACTGTGTCAAGAGACTCTTTGGGTTAATTGGTGTTGAGGGTTTCATCAATTCCAGCTCTGCCAGAATAATCTAATTTCAGCAGCAGTATTGGAGCACCACCCTTTAGTGTAATAGCCATCTTTAAGAGCTGTACATTAAGCAGTAGCTGCTTCTAATAAAGGCTTCTTTCCTCTGTGCTCTGCTCTGACCGAGCATGATCGCTGTACGATATCGCAAAGCATGGAACATTTTAGTTTTTCTTTCAATCGCTTTGTCTCTCTCAATTTTAATCAATTTCTGGAACTCAGAAAAAAGTTTCTTTGAGTGCTGAGCTACATGAGTTTTTCCCTCACTGGCTTCTGCATTTTCTTTGCTCTATCTCTGTGTTGTTCCTCTGTCTTTCAGTAATTCTGCTGATTTCTTAAGCTGCTATAATTCTCGTCATTTTCTTGTCCTTCACACTCTTTCAGCTATAATAGAACAACTAATTAGTGTTAATGATAACAACTAAAGCACGGGTCTGTATCTGTACTGTAGCTTCTCTCTGTCTCTTCAGTCCACGCTGCAGGAGCTAAAGTGAAGGATTTGGAGGATGAAGCTGATAGGCTGTTGGAAAAGCTGCAGCCAATCAAAAAGCTACAGGACAACCTGAGGAGGAACATCTCACAGATTAAGGAGTTGATCAACCAAGCCAGGAAACAAGCGAACTCAGTAAGCTTTTAATGAAGACATACATGCACAACTGCCAATTTGATGGCTTTTAAAAGGAGTTTTTGGTGTTTGAATACAAAATCATTCCCTCCTTCAAAATTTTTTAGAAGCATTTCTTCCAAATGGAATCTGCAGTTTTCATATTTTTCACAGTGCATTTCTTAAAAAGGATACTTTTTGATACTTCCTTTGTTTCTCCTTCTCCCAGATCAAAGTGTCAGTGTCTTCAGGAGGTGACTGTCTACGTAGCTACCGCCCTGATATCAGGAAAGGCAGATACAACACCATCATCCTGCATGTGAAAACCACCACGCCTGATAACCTGCTCTTCTACCTGGGATCAGCCAAATATGTAAGTAGGCTGTACATGGAGTGACCTGTTTGATGACAATTCAAAGGATATGAGCTATCTCCCCTCTGGCAGGAGGCTGCGGTCCATTCGTGCCAGAACCTCCCACCATAAGAACAGTTTCTTCAAAACCAAAATAAAAACATAAAATAAAATAGAAAAGGAGGGCAGAAAGCAGGAAACAGGCTAGTAAGTATAAAAGAGGATATTAATAAAAATAATAAAATCATAATAAAATAATTATGATGGTAATTTAAATGATAAAATGGAATAATAAAAAACATTAAAATCATCGAAGGACCTAAGAGATAAAATAAGAAAAGATTATAAGAAAAAAAAAGGCTAAAAGGATAGCAAGTTTTGTAATAAGATAGAAGTAAAAGAGATAAAAGAAAAAGGAGAAAAAAGATAAAAGACGGCGTCACATAAAAGCAAGTCTGTAAAAGTGAGTCTTTAAATTTGACTTAAAAGAAGTGACTGTCTCTGCACGCCTTATCTCCTCTGGCAGGTCGTTCCAAAGTCAAGGAGCTCTGATGGAGAAAGCTCTATCACCTTTAGTTTTGAGCCTCGACTTTGGAACGACCAGGAGGCCTTTGCCAGAGGATCTGAGGCTGCGAGTTGGCTCATAAGGTATCAAAAGCTCTGAAATATAGCTCGGAGCAAGTCCTTTGAGTGCTTTCAAAGTAATCAATAAAATCTTAAAATCAATTCTAAAGCTGACAGGAAGCCAGTGAAGGGAGGCTAAAATTGGAGTGATGTGATGCCGTCGACTAAAACCAGTTAAAAGTCTAGCTGCTGGATTCTGAACTAGTTGGAGGCGAGAGAGTGATTTCTTGTTTAAACCAGGGAGGAGAGAGTTACAATAGTCCAGTCTTGACAAAATGAAGGCGTGAATTATTTTTTCGAGATCTGGTGGGGTGAGTATCTGTTTAATCTTTGAAATGGAGCGCAGGTGAAGGAAACAGAACTGGACAATCTTGTTGATATGGGTGGAGAAGGTGAGGTGTGAATCGAAGGTTACTCCCAGATTTCTGGCTGTTGGTTTGATGATTACTGAATGTGGACCGAGACAAGAGTGATTGTGGGGGAGTTTTGTATGTTACAGAGAATTATTTCAGATTTTGAATAATTTAGCTGAAGGAAATTTTGTGCCATCCAACAGTTAATGTCACTTAGACAGTCCATGACAGCAGCTAGGCCTCTTGGGTCCTCAGGTCTCAAAGGAAGGTATATCTGTGTGTCGTATGCATAGCAGTGAAAGGAGACTTTGTGGCGCTGAATTATTTGGCTGAGGGGCAGCATGTAGATAGAAAATTGGACCTAAAACTGAAGCTTGCGGTACACAACAGGCGATAGCAGAAGTAGAGGAGGTGTGATTGCCTATGGTGACCGCAAAGGTTCGTTCTAAAAGATACGACTGAAACCAGCCAAGTGCAGTGCCCCTGATACCCACCCAGTTTTTAAGACGTTCAATTAAAATAGCATGATCAACTGTATCAAAAGCTGCACTGAGATCTAAAAGAATTAAAATTGTAGTTCTAGATTGTTTAGTTGTACAAAGCCTTTTATACTTATTGCACATAGCATTGAACATAAGCTTTTATACTTTTATATTTTTATACTTTTATACTTAATATATATTTCTTGCATGCTCTTATTAGTTTATTCTAGTATTTTATATTTCTCTCTGTTTATTGTTGCACCATGTGCTGTGAACACTGTTCATTGACAATGGCAATAAAACCCCCTCTGATTCTGATTCTGAGCTACTGATTAGTCATCGGACATGCAGGTAACGTGTATGAATGCAAGTTACCAGCCAAACCAACAGGTGTTTTAGCAATCTCAAGTGTGTAAGTGAACAAGTTAAGAAACACCATTAACTGATTCTACCTGACCTAAAAGCCTAAACACTTTCCTAAAAAGCTGCAGGACCAGAAACTGGAAAAAAACTCAGATAAAATGGAGAGTGCAGAAAGTTTTCAAGACCTTTGAATAGTCGGATAATTTTCCACTGACTGGTTATGCAAGAATCTGTCTAACTTCTAACTTAGCCTGGCTAATACACATACACATGAGCACCATAACAGGGCAGTAAGTAAAATTTGACTCCCACAGCTGGCAAAGCAACAATTAGCTTGTTAGTCTCACTCAAGCTAATTGCTATTGTTAATCAGACTGGCTCTAATGGTGTCAGACAGTGAAGATACACATCAGTCTTTTTTTAAGGAGGTATGTGGTGACCAACCAATACACTGATCCTTTAAACAGCATTCAAATGATGCTGAACTGTCAAAAACCTGTCAAAGATCCACCTGAAAACAGGACTGAGAAGACCAGGTCCTCATAAACATAAACAGCTCATCACAAGAACATGTTTTTGACTTGTTATTTATGAGCAGAGAGAACATATGAGAGCACATGAGAAAAACTTAAATGCTAAACTCTCATTAAGTCTGTTTTGGTAGCTAATTTGTCTCTATGGTTTGGGGATATAACGGTCAAACTTTGTCTATATCTGGCTCTGGTATTATTGCAAATAAGGGCAATACTCCAGCTGACGGTCTCGTTCTCTAAACGTTCCATATTAAAGCATTAATCTTATTTAACGCAATGTTACATGGCTGTATATTATCAGGCATTTATCATACTTGGAAAGGCCTGTGCTTCAAATACACACCCACACTCACACATAAACATAAGTGTAAATGTGCAGAAAGAAGCATGCACTCGCCTTCCTCACACAGCCTACACACTCCCCAAGTGGTTCGTCTAATATGAGAATAATTAATTCTTCTTGACACTTACTCACTAACACCCCTATAAAACACAGCACTGTGCTGTTTTAGGGTACCTCTGATAATCCCTCGGCGTGCATGTGTGTGTGCATGTGTTTGTGTGTGTGTGCGTGTGTGTGTGTGTGTGTGTGTGTCTTAAGGAGCAGTAGCAATTAACAACAAGTTCATGTGGTAGCCTGATTTCCCCTGAGAAATCACTGCTCTGCCTCATCTGACTGCAAAGTCTTGGACGCTCATGCACGTGTGTGTGTCTGGTGTGTGTGTGTATATTTGTCTATGTTTCTCTTTAATGCTCTCTAATAGTGAGGAATTCATTGTGAATCGTAATGCTCTATTTTCATGTGAGTGTGTGTGTAATGCTAGTTGAATAATAACGGTGCTGCCCTGTGATCTGTGCTAATGAATAATCACTATTACCCTGGAGAGACTAGAAGGATAAGTGTGTGTGTGTGTGTGTGTGTGTGTGTGTGTGTGTGTGTGTGTGTGTGTGTGTGTGTGTGTGTGTGTGTGTGTGTGTGTGTGTGTGTGTAAAAGTGTGTCACTTGCGTATCCAAATGTGACTTTCTAATAATCTCTAATTGTGCATAATACTATATGAATAATAATGGCATGGCAGTGTGTGTGTGCGTGTGTGTGTGTGTGTGTGTGCGTGCAGCCTGGTACAGCATCTGACGAGAGCACATGCTGAAAATCCTCCTATTAATTATTTTGGGCTCATACATAAGTAATACAGCCATTAATCAAAATACAGCGAGATCCTGTGAAAATCCACTTATAGAGACAGATGGTGAAAAGTTCAGCCCATGCGCCCTCAGAATCGAGCTGAGTGTGGTGTTGCTCCGCTGATCATATTCCCTGCATGATGAATACTCTAGGGGGGGGTAAACAAATCAAGGTTTTGGACATTTATTAATCACCATTTGCATTACTTCCAAATGTGTTGCATAACTCCTTGTTTCTGTCTTCAACAGAAAGAAAGCATGTGTCTGCATTTTGTAACTTTAAACCAATCAGTGCAAAAATAATGACTCTGCATCTTTAGTCGACCACCTGGCTGCAGCGGTGTTGGTGCTAAGCTCTGCTTGAGGTCTGTGTGGTCTATAGATTTGCTGGTATCTTGGTTAAAACAAGCACTGCTCACTAACGAGAGCCTCATCATGTACAAACCAAGACTGTTTATTAAAGAGATGCCACAAGTGTTCACTAACTGTGAAGCAAAACGTTTTAGAGCTCCCCCTGCTGTCTGGCTGCAGAATTGGACATAAACTCCACCTCCAATGTGATAACGCATTGAACATATTAAGCTTTGAAAAAAGGGTAGGGCTGTAAAGTCCTCGTCGACTGGTCAACTTATTGGTTGATAGGTGCAGAGTCGACCAAAATTCTGATTGGTTGACTTGATTTTTTTTCACGTCAACTTACAGTCAATGGTAACTTTTATCAGGAAGAATGTACCAAGTGCTAATATGGGTGTTTTCAGAGCACTGCTGATTCACAGGTAACAGCCTGTCTCAGAAGACCCCCTTGTTTTCACCATTTTGGATTAAATTAGTTGATTTTTGGGCAAAAATTTCAGCATTTTATTTGACCCAGAATTTCTTTGGTTGATTACAGCCCAAAAAAAGGGATATAGAAATGAGTCTCTTAGAACATGTTTTCTCTTTAAAATTAATTGATTAAATATGATTGATTGACAGCTGATTTCACTATGCAGGCTCCCGCAGTGTCCCGTATGGATTTAGCAGAATAAAGGAGAAACAATGAGAGAAACCTCAACCATAAGTAACAAGAGACTCATCAGTCTTTCCATTGCCCCAAGTGTCTGCTTTAAACCAGCACCAGACTCTGTTCTGCTGTGGACTGCACTGACCTTAGGCATTATCTCAGTGTTTTATCAGTAAGTTTCAAACCTGTTTTGGTTAGTGTAAAGGGTGGGACTTCAGTCCCATGGCTCCAAAAGCGAGATCACCTGTGTGCATTTCTTGGCTCTATAACAGCACAATATGTCAGCACCTATGGAGGCGGTCTTTTGGCTTCACAACGGGCGGGAGTGAAGCCAAGTTATTCTTTGTATATAAAAAGTGAGGCAGAGTTAAAGATACAGTCATGCTGTTTCACGCCAGTTTGTAAGGCTTAAATAAATAACACTTTTTCCCCAACTCTGAAAACTTTACTTTGATCCATCCAACTCCAACAGATTTCAGTTTCACTGCAGTTTGAACATATAAAAGGTTTTGGACTTGTGGAAATATTGTGCAAATCAGGCAGTATGAGTGAGGAAAAATTAAAAATCAGAACTGGATTTTTTTTTTATCATATAAAGACATACACACACACATCCATCCATCTGTGTGTATCCACACAAAATCCATTTGATGGTCCCCTGTTAGAAAAAAAACAAAGCAAAACCTTGAAAATGGCTCAGATAGAAAATCTGGCTCCCCTCATAGCCTACAGTCACAAAAAGTCCCCCACCCCATCAACCCCTTATATCACAGCCTGTTTTCCCAACTTTGTCCTGTCTAAGAAAGTCAGCTGGAAGCCAAGGGATATAAATCTGGATTCCCCAACCAATGCTTAATCATATTACCTCGATGGAAAAAATACTGGGGCCCTAAAATACTTCTAGAAAATACTGGAATATCCCAAAGCAGAAAAAGTCAATGAGTTTGTCCAGCAAAACAAGTAAACTAAACAAACCGAGTTTCACCTACAAAAATATCTTTGTTGGTTCCAGTCCATTTAAATAAGGAGATACACTTGCAGAAAAGTTTGCCAGCTGTGTAGCTGTTCATGGTCTTATACCTGAACTTAGAGACAAGTTTTAACATCTGGAAACATTATAAGAATAAACAGTGGGACCTAGAGGAAAGGTCACTGTGAAATTTTAGAGAAAAATATCAACTGAACTTTTTTAGAGGTTATGTGTCTTTTCGTAGCATTAATCTCATGATTCTAACATCACCTTATAAAGCTCGTCCTTCAACTTTACAGACTGCTGTACAAAGTCTCTGTGGGACGAGATCTCAACCTTTTGCTGTTTTATTTGCTGCTCCCATGTTGCATTACAAAAGGAGAAAAACAACTTACAAAGACTGAGTTCTGGGTTCTTTACGTCTTGATATTTTTACTTGAGATCACTCTTTTTTTTTTATTTGTTGGGGTCTTTTCACTCAATATAAAGTCAATACTGAGAAGTCTCTTTACTTACCATCACTGCTTTTTCTGCTTCCCTTTAAAAAAATTCTTTTCAATCTTCCTCTTCTTGACCCCTGGCTTTATGGGTTGCAATACTTAATTCATGGAGCACTCATCTTATGTATCCAGACGACAAAAACACACACCCTCAAGCAGTCTCTCTGTATCTTTAAGACAATCTCCATACAGCATGCAGGTTTTACAGAAGTAGTTAGGCTATAAATAACCTGAATATAGAATACCAAATCCAAATGAAGTCCAGATTTCTCCTCCTTTTTTTTCTGCAATCCCTTCAGTATTTCAATATTATCACAAACAGTGAAACGCACACTGCTGCCTTTGTACAGCAGCTTCCGTGCAGTGTATTCAACAAATGTCTTTTGTGTGCCTCAGGTTGACTTCTTAGCCTTGGAGATGCGCAAGGGCAAAGTGAATTTCCTTTGGGATGTGGGTTCAGGTGTGGGGAGGGTTGAATACCCCCATCACACCATTCATGACGGGAGCTGGCACAGAATAGAGGCGTCTCGGTAAGAAGTCCGCACACACACACACACACAGTCACATGCTCTGTTTCTCACACAAGCAAAGTTAAATACATCATATGTGGAGCTACATGCATTGAATGGACTCATTGTGCATTTCACCTTGGAACATCAGGAATGTGGAGAAACATTATGGAAAAGCATAGCAAATGCACTCACATTGTATTCAGGTATTCACTCATATGAATGCACAAAACATCAACATACTGTGTTGGAGGCAGCAACAGAAAAAAGACCTGTTGTGTAGTGAACAGATAAGTGCACTTACATGCAAAGGAATGAATATTCTCGCAGGTAGAACTGACTTGTCATCAGGGCCAAGCAAGATGGAGACAAACAGGCTTTATGATTGTGAAGCATAAAGAGAAAAAAACTCCTAGGCACTCTCTTCATACCATTAAAACTATTAAAACGGCATGGTCATGTAGATCTTAAAGGGATATTCCAGCGTAAGTTTAAGTTACAGTCAAACACACTGTAAAACCGAGTTAGACACCCCCTTGAGAGATGAATGTCACTGACTGCCTGTTATACCAACTTCAGCAACGACCGCATGATAGCAATACACAGCGGTCTACATCTCCATGCGCAAACCTCGACGAAAGGCAACTCTATAGCCACAAACAATGCTCAGAACAGCACCTAACTTCATCAACAGTACTTATAGGGTCCCAGCCATAGTACTAGCCACCCAAGACCTTTTTAGCTTGGCCTAATTTCTTTAGCAAAGAGACCAAACACAACTCACCCACTCTCCTCCAGCAGCTGCTTGTTTGTGGGGGAGCCCTGACGAGTCGATCACAGAGAAGCAAGTAGTCAGCAACATTCATCTCTGGAGGCGAGGGGGTGTCTAACTCAGTGCTACTGTGTGTTTGACCCGAATTTAACTCTACGCCGGAATGTCCCTTTAAAAACAAACTTTGACACACTTTAGTATCCAGCCTTCATCGGTGACTGCTTGATAAAGGCTTCATGCCAAAACGCATCAAAGTTTGTTTCTTAGGTGTACATGACCATGCCTTCATCATAACGGCATTTTAATAGTATGAAGAGAGTGCCTTGGAGTTTTTTATCATTTTGCCTGATGACTTTGTGAATCCCATTCCAAAGGGCACGCCAAACTTACACCCCCTTTTTGAGTCTGGGTGGCACTTCTTTCCTTATTTCTTTAGGCTTGATGATTAGTCTGTGTTTGCATTGAGCTTCAAAGTCACTGATTACAATGTAACAGTTAGATCAAAAGGCACACTGCACTGAAGTTTTAAAGACCATCTGGCAGATATTTATATTATTCTTTTGACTACTATGATACTTTTAAGAAGCTCAATCCCCTTTTTTGTGTTTCCCCTTTCAATAAGTCTTGGTGGCTGACAAGAGCCAGCATGCTCAAACAGCTATAAAGACTTTCACTCCTCTGAGAAAGGCGCTGCAAATTGAGATGCAAAGCCAATTTCACAACACATATAAAAGTTCCCAGTAAATTATAGTGGAAGAAATGTGCTGCAAATAAAAATAAAGTGCTAGGAAGAAACCAAAATAAATACATGACTGCACTGCTAAAACAGAGAGGATTCAGTGTCATAAACACAGAAAATGATTCCAACAGGAAACAACCACATGGACTTTTATTACAGCAGAAGTCTCAAGGCTTGAAGAAAAACATCTAGATGGGACTGAATTTTGGAAAAGCATATTTTATATATAACTGTGTTCTTGTACGGAGCTCTCGATCACAGCCATAAAATCCAGTACATACTGCTCAAACCTTCAACATAGGGCAGGGTCACTTAATTCATCCTGTTAAAAGTGGGGAGCTCAAATGCTGTTGTGGTGGTAAAATAAAGTTGGGCCTTTTTCTCTTTAAGATACTAATCAATCGAACATCAAAACTTTCAGACCATTCTTCTGTATCCATTTAGTTTTATACATAGACTGTATATAGAATGGACGTCGTCTGCCTCCTCACTGGGTGAAGCCACCACGAGAACAGCACACTGGTGATGGGCTGCAGAATAGGTTATTAATCCCATCTCTTCCAGCAATCCCTATGGAGCTGTGGACAAACTTGAGAAATTAATTACACAGAATTCACATTTTTGTGGCCCCTGGTTGCAATGTTGACATGTAGTTATTGTAATACTGGTTTGTCAATCAATCAATCAATCAATCAAATTTTATTTATATAGTGCCAATTCACAACAGTCGTCATCCCAAGATGCTTTCCAAAGAAAAAGAGCAGGTCTAGACCATGCTTATTTGTGCTCAAGTCCTCTTTTTCCTGTACAGCTCCAAAAGTTATTAGGGGGTTCATATTTTCTATGATTGACACTTGATACAGCCTATGGGCCTACGCTGTTTGAGCTGAGCATCATCACAGCGACTCTTCTGCTGAACGCGAACAACGCTTCTGCGCAAGTGGTGGTTTCAGGAAGTGGAGAAAATCCCAGAAATACAGAGAGCAATTCAGTTTTAAATTTGTATAATGATGGAAGGTGGAGCCAAGATGTCCATAGTATATACAGTCTATGGTTTTATATCTCACTTACAGGAAGTAGCTTATTTTTCAAAACAGAAGCATCATTCCAAAATGTAGGAAACAGAAACAAAAATAAAGAACTTGATTCAGAAGGGATGTGGATAAATCATAAATTTGAATGTAATTAGAAATGGATTATGAATATTGCAATTTTTTAGCCATGAGAATTTTGACGTTAAAAATGTTTATGTCGTGACAGCCTTGCTTCACAACTTTAACTTTGGAGTTGACGTCCTGTCAGGTCTGCTATAATCCCATCTTCACTTAAACACTGTTTTAGCGCCATGGGCTTCCATGTACACTCCTGAAAGGGTTAGAGAGGTCCCAGAACAGAGCCACAGCTCCAGATACTGCTGCACATTACAACTTCATTATTAATATTGGTGTTTTTAGGTAGCTGTGAATTTTTTTAGAACGTTTTGGTCCTTGCTCGACACAATGTTGACTTGAAAATACAGGCATGAACAGGCACAGAGAGCCATTGGTTGCTGCACTGTTTAGAAAAAAACTCTATCAGAAGAAAATAAGATGTATACCATGTTTCGTGTTGGTGATGTGGGACACTGCTGGCCAGTGTCAGTATTTTCATCTTCCCCCCTCTATAACTTGATTTTATAATCTAACCAACAAACAACAACCAAAAGCAACAGCAAAAACAAACCAACTAACAACCACAGGACATCATTTTATTCATGCTGTGCTGGAAAACATGTTGTTCCTCCTGGGAAATCAAGAGTTTGCAGCCCAGACAGCCTGTGGCACATCATTACTAAGATTCAGTGTAATCTAGCAGATCCACTTTTTCTCTGTGAAAGCTGAAGTATGCAGGCGGTGTACAGACCGCCCAACACCAGACCCATTCACACCTAGCAGACGCCCCACATGCACCATGTATTACAATCCGGGAGATTTCCCAAATGTGTTCCCCAATTGGATCACGCAGGCTGTAAGTCTCATAAATGTTCCCCTGCACGACACAGAAATGCTGTTTCTGCTCTGAAAACAAACTCCGAGGTGGGAGATGAATTTCACAGCACAGCTCAGAGGTTCCACAGTGACAAACTGGTTCCACTGCCTGTTCTTATCATTCATCTTTAGCACCTAGACTTCATAAAAACTGAGTCCAACATCCTCTGCTGTTGTAAATGCCTTCCAGTCGATACAGACACAGACTAAATGAAATCAAACCTGTGCTCTCTTTCTCCTTCTTTTCTGTCTCCAGTAACGGGTTGAATGGCACCATATCAGTGTACCCCCTGGAAGGATCCATGGCGGGTATGATGCCGACCCCAGCCAGTGCCAACTCGCCCACAACCTTCACCATCCTGGATGTGGACCAGAACGCCTACCTGTTTGTAGGAGGAATTCTCGGCACTGTCAAGGTCTGAGTCTCTGTCTGTGTGTAACAACATAAGGAACCTGTCTTCTCTTTTAAATGTTTTTCTTTTTAATCATTTTTTCTTCTCTTTTTGATTTCTAGAAAGCAGATGCAGTAAAAACAGAAACCTTTACAGGCTGTATGGGGGAGACCTTCTTGGATGGGAAACCTATCGGATTGTGGAACTACAGAGACAGGGAGGGAGACTGTAAAGGATGTGCTGTCAGGTACACAAACAATATCAAATACTCTCATTTTCAAAAACAGGGTATACTTAACCTTAGTTTCTCCTGCATCTATAACATTTTTATTGAAGTCTGCCTAACTTACTGTTGTGGCAGCAAATTCAACTTTTGAAAAGAAAAAAAGTTTCAAAAATTGTAGAAGTTTCAAGTGGATCCTGCAGTTCCTCTAATGTCAGGCACGCCACTGTATCGACTTTTTACTGAGTTTCTTTTTTTTTTTTTTGGCAGTAATTGTTTATTGGACTTTTTATTCATTTTATTTGCAGACCTTAAATTTATACAGAGAGTAACGTAACAACAACATCCAACCCCCTCAGAAAATGCAAATAGATGCACAAAAATATGTGCAGAAAATCATGACAACTCCGATGGGCGTTCACTACAAGCGCAAGTAGAATCATTAACTCAATTAATTTGAATGAATAGTATTTACTCACTTCATGTGCGCATCAACGGTAATTTCAACAGTAATTCCTGCCAATTCAACCGGCGGGATAAAGTGACAGACAAAGATTTTTTGACAATTTACCAGATAATCCAACACAATCAATTTGTCCTCCATTTTAGATATCAGTGAACAACCGTCCTTTTCCATACATCACAATGCAACCTTCGTGCTGATTGGTTGTCGCAACACGAATATCTGCTCAAGTGGAGACATTTTCAGCTCCCGCCCAATTCACATCATTCGCGCAGCCAGAGTAGTACGAGCGTCTAATTGCATCTTTGCGTTGACTTAACATGTGAATCAGTCACACAAAGGATTTTACCTGTACTTAGTGTGTGGAGACAGGAAGAGAGAGAATTTAGTTCAAAAAGTGAATCAAAAACACATAGTGCTGCAGCGTGAAATCTCTGCTACTGAACAGTCGATTAACATTATACAAATAAAAAAAACGTATGAGACAGGTTTGGTAAAATTTAGATTTAATAATGCAAAACATCAAAGTTTACTCAGATTTACTCTGATATTACTGATTTCCAAATTGAGCTTCTTCATACTTCATTACAAAACTGCATCTTTTAAAATCCTTTGTTTCGACAACCAAAAAGGTCACTTCACCTTCTTTGCTTGGTTTTAATTTTCCTTTTTTTTTTTGCACAAAAAAACAACCAACTATAAAACAATATGCTACTTGTGTTTTGTTGTCTTTTAGCCCCCAGCGTTCAGATATCGAGGGAACAGTTCAGCTGGACGGTGAAGGCTATGCTGCAGTGGGTCGACCCACCAGGTGGAACCCCAACATTTCCACAGTGACCTTTAAGTTCCGCACTTTCTCCTCTGAGGCCTTGCTCATGTATTTGGCAACTAAGGATATGGTATGCTGGCAAGATGACAACAAATGTTGTTCAATTTTGTGTTTGAATTGAAATAATAGAATAGCCCACCGTCAATGTGGTTCTGTCATTTAATAGTCCATTTTTCTGAATGTTGTCACATTCAAGGTGGAAAGCTCAAATATTGTTAGAATAGTGTTCTTATGCTGTAGTCCTGTTAGTAATTCATTTAGTTAATTGATGCACTGAAGTCGCTAGCTCTTAAAGTGATACAGAGCTAGCTAATGCCAACACTTGCACAAGCAACATTATAGTTTATCAACGGCTGCTTTGGGAGCACATCCTGCCACAAGCTCTACAGTGTGCACAATTAAACCAGTATAATCATTGAATTGGTTATAAAGGTCTGTACTTCACCGTGCTTTTCCCTGTCTGTCTCTGTAGAAGGACTTTATGTCCCTTGAGCTGTCAGAAGGTAAGGTGAAGGTGAACTTTGACCTCGGCTCAGGAATGGGCTCCGCCATAACAGCCAACCGCCACAACGATGGACAGTGGAAGTCCCTCACCATGTCACGAAACAAGAAACAAGGTACACGACAACTGCTGAGCAACACCAATCCACTAAAGGAGGTCATTTACAATGACTCACTGCTTACAGGCACATGAAGATACACTAGAGATAACAATGTCAGCTGTGATGTTCACTGTTTCTTTGTGCCTTATCTATTGTAATGAACATCTCTTTAAATGTTTCCAAAGCCACGGTGACCGTAGTGGACATCGACAGCAGCGCTGAGGAGAAGATCGTGACCACGTCTCAGGGTTCAGCTACTGGTCTGAACCTCAGAGAGAACCAGAAGATCTACTTTGGAGGGCTCCCTACAATTGGAAACTACAGGTGCAGACAAAAACACACTGTTTCAGCACATTTATTCAAACATTTATTCATCTAGGGTTTTCATTGAAAAGACAGTTTTTTATTTGTAAATGTGTTATTCATGTGAGGTTATTTAAGGTAAGTTCAAAAGGGTTTTTGAAAATATCTAAAAATAATGTTGGATGTCTTTTAAATGACATTTTGAGTCCTAGTTGTTGTAGAATCAAGCAGAGGTGTTTCTTTTCTCATGTATCTGTTTATATTTGACAATAAACCTCATCATCACAACCAATTTGAAGCATTTTCACAGTATGAAGTCAGTCATTAAACCACCCATGTGCTAAAAGGTTGAGTCTTTGGTTAACTAGTTTAGCTGTCATAAAATGAAGCTGTTAATGAGGTGTGCTAATACTTTAATGTTTGATGTTTTGTCTTAACAGCATGAAAGCCAGGTAAACAATGAACAAATACCTTTCATATCTAGACATACAGTCACTTTTTTTGTGTATTTCTTTCTGCATGAGGCTAGCATTGCTGATTATGCTGCATAGCCCGCAGTAAAGATTTGTTTATGTATGTTTGTCGGCCCCTAAAGGCTTCTGCTCCTCCACACAGCAGCTGAAAATCACTTTCTCTGTCCTTTATTAATCTGAATTTGACGTTTGTCTGTTCAGCAACATTTGGGTGGAATTTCTCACATTTATGACTCTGCCCTCTGGGCATCATTGCCATAATTATATTCAAATTATGTTTTAGATGCAGATCTAAGTGTCTCCACCAAATCTAGTTTCACTGCGAGCAACAGTTTTTGCTGAGCCAAAAAAATAAAGCTGTTATTCACTGAAAAACAATTATAAAAGTACATTAGTCTGCTAATAACATTTCCAGTGTGATCTCAGTTTGGTATCATCTGAGGGTAGAGTATTATATTCACTTTTTCCTCAAAACTAAATACAAATTCATTAAAATGGACAACATGGACAAACGGCATCTTCAAATTATTCTTCTTGTTGACGTCCAGCCGTCATTCTGCTTCAAGTTACATGATGCAATAGCTTGACTGCTGCAGCAATTCAGCTTTTTCTCAAATCATATCACTCTGCTGAGAGATTGCAAAGTCCATTGAGTTGTAAATTTCTTCATCTTAATCTTCTCTTCACTCAAACCATTATAATTTCTTCACAGGCCGGAGGTCACTCTGAAGCGATACGCAGGCTGCCTGCAGGACATTGAAGTCTCCAGGACTCCGTATAATCTCCTCAGCAGTTCAGATTATACCGGGGTCACTAAAGGATGTAATGTAGAGGTAAGACTGTTCACTGAGCTGTAGGTTTTAATCTCTATGGTGTCTTCAAACTCTTCAGACACTCAGATAATATCACAGAGGCATTACTGTCTGCTGCATATCTCTGCTCAGTGACAGTAAAATTCAGAATTTGATATGAGAGAGCTAGTTCAGGCAGGCAAATAAAATGCACTAAATCCACATTTACCACCTGTCATCCTTACAGTCACCACTAAAGTATCCTCTTTATGAGGTGGTCTATGTAATGTACAAGACTTGGGGTCTCTGCTTCTGCTGCCCCTGCACCAGTGCTGCACTTAAAGATCCACTACCTTCCAGCACCCACTTGCAGGTTCAGATTATTGAGGGGTTAAGACATTGGGCTCTATTTTTATGTCCGCCAGCGAAGCAGCGGAGGGTGGCCGACCCCGCGCAGTGGTATTTTCTTCTGGCGGAGCCCGGCGTACAGGCGGTCCGCCAAGCTGGGCATGGTGGCCCGGCAGGGGGAGGTGTCCACAGAATCAGCTGGCGCAGTGACATTTTTGTGGAAAGCTCACTGATTCAAACCTGGTCAGCTTTCAGCACAGGCGGAGCGCAGCTGGTCTACTGGTATTTTGGTAGACCGGCAGCGTATCGGCATACGTCACCGATGCCTCACCAGCAGGTTTCCACAGTGTCAGGCACATTTCAGTGCAATAAATAATCATCAACAACTAATCTGAGTCAGCACATACATTTAGATCTATTTAGATATATTCTGATCTATATTTGTTCTGATGAGCACGTTTGGCACGCGTTTGGACACTCAACCTGACCGAATCATTACAGCTAAAACCAAATTAAATTAAATTAAACATCTAGTAAACAGACACACATGATGAAGTTAACAAGATATGTTATTCGTCTTCCTCTCTTTCTTTCTTCCTCTTCCTCTTATTTCTCGCACAGCTCGACCTGGACATGTCTCCGTGTCCTCTCCCTGTCCTGCTGCAGCTGCTGCTGCGGCGGCTGAACAGATGATTTGTTTCAGTGATCAGATGAGTTATTTACTTTAAGCCCACATACAAATATTACAATATTCAATTTTGTGAGCCAAATTTGTGAGCCAAATTTTGTGAGCCAGTTTTATATGCCAACATCTATGAAAGAAAGAGCCAGGCCATGGAGCGCGATGCGTCATTACGCACAGATGGTTCTGATTTTAATGCCAGTATTGGTATTTATGTTGTGATCTGTGCGCACAACCCACCTTTGTCACGTGAGGTTTGAATATATGCAACTTGATGTGAGTGTCTTTACTTGTGGAAAAGGGTGTTTGTCTTACTAGTGGGTCCAACATTACACACACCAAATCAATCTGTGCTTATATGAGACAGTGTGCAGGACGACCTCTGCAGCGCTTACAGCGACACTTGTTGAGGAGCTGCCTTCTGTCGCCATCGTGTGGCATTGCTGTCTTCAGACATCTCTTGGTCTCTTTCGATACTTCACGAAAATTGTAATATGCCTCGCCGGTGGCGGATTTAAAGGTGAGGAGAGGAGCTGATGTTATTGGTCAATACAGGTCTCAGCTCTGTTAAATCCACTCCACGCCCTCTCTCCTCCCTCGCTACGACTTTCGCCGCTGGGAGGAGCTGAGTTAGGGAGGGGGGGATACTTACGCTGGGCTGCACCGCTCACCAAAATACCAAATTGTGCTTGGGAATGCCTTGTCGGTGCGGCGGACCTGACTTACGCCACGCCCGCGCCACGTCGCCGGTGAAGCACGAAAATAGAGCCCATTATGTCATCATTCGTTAATTCTGCATGTTAACCTGATCTTTTGTCTATAGGTCGATAAAGAAGTTTCAATCAATGCAACATGAGCTGACTGACTGTGGTTTAATCTGGAGGTTAATGGGTGACCAGAGTAAAGGAGACAACTAGTGTTAAAACTGCGCACAAGTGAAACTAAAGGGAAAACAGACACAAAGCAACCACAAACTGTGTCATAGTATAGGTTTCAGCATTGTTTCAGGACTGGCTGAGTGAAAGAAAATACTTAAAAAGTTAGATGCTGCTGTTAGTCTCTGATTCTGTTCAGAATACCAACCAAAAGACAGAAATTTTTGGACTTCAGAGTAAATAAAAAATGTAAAGTTGAATGGGATCTTTACCCGTAAAGCAGAATAATGTTTAAACTTAGTGTTGATTTGACTTGTATGTAAACTTTACAGTACCTGTAACAGTTTATAAACTGTATAGATCATTTTCAAATGAACAAAATCAACTTTATATCAATATTTGGTGTTTTTAGTTGGTGATTAGCAGGATAATGCAGCGTTTTTTGGCAGTTACACAAAATAGAATCCAAGCTTTATATTATTCTAAACTTAGAACAGGAAATTAGACCAACAGAATCTTCAACATAGATAAGCTTACCCTATTTGACCCGGAATCTTTTACCCCTGAAGCATGTCTCACAATTTGACTGAATTTCCCTTTAGGGAACAATGAAGTTCTTCTTCATTAATACCGCATGCTATGGTGGCCCTGTAGGTCACAAAGAAAAAACATTATTTACAGAGAAAGAAATATTCCTCAACACAAGATTTTCAAAAACACTGCATAAAACATGGATTTTTTTTTCCAACCTTATTTGTCAAAATATGACTCATATCTGCAAGACAGTGATATTCAACAAACCACAATATTTCAGGCTGACAACGACAAATATCAAAACACGATAACACACCAGGAAAAAACACTGAATTCCAAATTAAATTAGGTTGAAAAAAAAAAAAAACATTTTAGTGCACGTTTCCCAAAAATTAACATTTCACAAATATTAAAATTTCAGAGGCATGACAACATTTTAACACTGATTAAAAGATATTTTTCAAAAGCGTAATGACGTTTAACAAAATACAACATCCCTCTAAACATGAAAGTCTCAAAAACATTTCTCACTGAGGACAACCATTCAACCATTCACACAGCCCAACATTTCACAAAACATGCTAGTGCAGGTACAAAACCACCGAGCAGTTTTTTAAAGGGCATTGAAATAATGTAAATCTTTGTTTTTTACATGTATTGAATAAAAGTTGGAGTTTTCATTCACCTTGATTTCAGTAAAACTCACATATTTCATTTATAGATGTAGTTATCGTATAAAACTGCATCAACATGTTTTTTTTGTTGAAGGTCTTAATCTTCCTCTTATTTGTGTTTTACCCTTTTAAAAAGCTCCTCTGCTACAAGGATAAGAGTTTGTGCTGTGCATGTATGTGTGAATATTCCTGATCTGCTCCAATAGTGACAGTAATGAGAAGTGGATGATGGAGCATTTAAATTTTAATATCCAGCTTGTAAAAGTTCTCTCCTGTGAATGCAAAGCCTTGACCTTACTAAATAACTGCTATAATTTGACGATCCTTACATTCCTATATTTTCACTCCTCTTACATCCTTATTAAACTTTTCTGTGATGTGTTAAAATTAAGGACATTTACATAGTGACATTTTCAACATGATCATCTCTGTCTATTAGAACCTGTACACAGTGAGTTTCTCCAAGCCGGGATTCATTGAGCTGGGTGGTCTGTCAATGGCTGCGGGCACAGAGATCAGCCTGTCCTTTAGCACTCTGAAGGACACCGGGATCATACTGCTGGCAGTGGGCGGATCTTCACCGATCAGCCAACGGGTACAGTTTCATACTCTCTTATACACATACATACATTCACTTTTATTCATTTCAGCTGAAACTACCTTCTTTGGTGTAGTGCAGTGGTATCCAGCTCAGAGGTCCTCAAACTTTTTCAGCTTGGGAGTAGGGATGGGTGATAAACTATCGTTCGTGATTTATCGTCAGAAAATTCCTCCATGATAACTATTTGCCATCTCATGATAAATTTGATAAATGCAGTTGATGACGTATGCCCGAACTATGGACTTGCAGCCATAGCCCACACAGATCAGAATAACAAACAAACATGGCTGAAGGTAATAATGAAGACATCTCTGAGCAGCTTGTTACTGAACGAGGCTCCACAGGAGGGATTTCCTTTAAGATTGGGGTTTAGATGAGTGCTATCAGGTATGCCTGACATCAGACAGTGGATCTGCTGCTGTTCACTCTGTGTAATGACAGTTTTCAATTAATTTAGAAAATGTTTTCACATTTGAGACTTGTTCGATGTCATTCGTTTTCTCCATAACCTACCACTCAAATTTGTGGTCAAGTATCTTATTGGACTACTCCAACTGGTGTTCTCAAGACAAAATGAGTCAAAAATATAGATTGGAATTCTCATACTTTTTATCAGGACTTTTATCATTATCACCAGAATGACAAATCTTATCATGATAAATTTTTTAGCCCATATTGCCCATCCCTACTTGGGAACCCCCAAAAAATGTATCCTACTACGATGCAAAAGCACTGATATGTTCATCTAAAATGCTCATTATCAGTGAGAATCTGCTCCTTCTTATTTGAAGCAGAAAACTTGTTGATACACTTGTTTTTGCATGGTTGTAGTTTGAATATAACAGGAACTTTTGATCTGAATTTTTTCAGCTAAGTGTAACTTTTGAAGTTTTTGATAAGAAGAAACTTCAATTTGTTCTGTAGAAGACATCTCATGACCCTCTCACTGATGTCTCTTGACCCCCCACTGTGAGGGCTCTCTCGTTAAGGCTGGAAAAGTGTTTCATGTGGGGGGCTGCCTGTGCTATAGCCTGAGCACAGGCTTCATCATGCTGTCTGATCAGGTGGATTTAGTCTTACAGCTGATATACAGTACAGTGATCATACTGACTCCCTGTCTTGAAATGTCGTCCCAAATTGCCCCTCTTTGGTTTTGCCACACTGGCTTTGCAGATGAGACAGATGGGCCTTGAGTTTGAGTAGACAAAAAAGTAATCATCTTCCCACTCACAGTGAAAATAGTAAGTTTTGCATCTTTTTGCATCTGCCATCTTCCTTTGTTTTAGCTGCTAACTACCATACTAGCGAGTGTCTCTTATCATGCGTGTGACCTGACCTGACAGCCACAACAGGGAGGAGGCATGGAGCTGGCACAGCACAGCCATGAGAAAAACACTATCAAAGCGTGGATTGATTACAAGAGTTTTATTTATAGTTGTCAGGACTACTTCTCACGATCGACTGAGAGTTAGTCGACCTACCAGTGGATTGAGATCAACTGGTTGGGCACCCCTGTTATAAAGAGTCTTGAAAGTCTGTGAAGTTGTACAAGTTAAAATAAAAAGCCAGGTAAAAAAAAAAAGCCCATTCTGTCATCTGTCTTGAATTTTGTCTTGAATCTTTACAGGTTTGAAGTGCTGGTTTAGCTTATTAGGGCAGGCATCTCATATAGACCACAGTCCTCAGTACACAGGTTGCTGGTGTGACTCCTGGCTGTAACTGATTGGTGCGTTTCATTTCTCTCTCTCTCTCCTTCTGAGCAGTAGAGAGGCATCCAACAGTATCGGTATGGCTCCAACAAATTCTCAATAACAGAAGAAACTTCCAGAAAAGACATGCATAAACAGTTGCACATCAACTCTTTTTTAAAAAAGTGAGGTCCACTACTGCAGAGTACTCACGCATATGTTTTTCCATTTTTCTGAAATCTTCCACTCCAGGCCCGGAGCACAAACCTCCTCAGCACCAAGCGGAGACGAAGACAATCTGGAGAGGTGAGTTCAACACATGAACACAGGTCCGTACACTCTTCAATCCTACATCCCTTAACTTGAGTGAATGGCATTTTCATAAGTGCATATTAATGAGATTTGCATTTGTTAGCATCCAAGCTAATTGGATTGTCTCTTACCCCAAATGCACACCCACAAACTGTCCAATTAAAAAGAAACACAAAGACACAGTTACATCTGGGTGTAGTAGCTGTCTCAACTTTTAGCTGACCATGCAAACACACACACGTTCACAAACACACATTCACAAACACACGCACGCACGCATTTTGGCACATATCCTCTAAGTGAATGAAGTTTCCATGAGTGTATATTAATGAGATTTTAGTTTGCTGGTAACTATACTAATCAGATTAGACTGACTGGATCCTAACACATACACACACACATTAGCATATACTGTGTACACACAGAAACACAAAAATGCCACACTGATAAAGCTTCCTGCTATACTGAACACTTATAAATAAATGAATCAGTTATTCAATCTCTGCAGGAAACAGCATGTTTGCAAGTGCAGACGTAATTTGTGTGTATATGTGTGCGTTTATGAGTGGATGCATGTGTCTATGTTTGTGTGCATGCCATGTGTGTCTTTGTGCGATGTGTAACCATGTGTGTGTGAGAGAGAGAGTAAAAAGGACAGAGGGTTACCTCCTGCTTATCCATCATCAATGGTTGTTAGGCGCATAAATCTATTTTCACTAACTATTCTGGCAGTGTGTGTGTGTGTGTGTGTGTGTGTGTGTGTGTGTGTGTGTGTGCGCGCGCGCGCACTGAAAAAGGTTAAGCGAGGTTAAAAATACCATCAACTCAACTTGGCCCTGACTAATGGATGTTTTGGATAGAGGGACGCAGAGAAAGGGGGAAAGAGAGACAGAGACAGAAGGGGAGAGAGAGAAAAGCACAGGAGACAAAGGATGAAGGGATGGAGGAGTGAGATTTAGAGGTGAAAGGAAGGATAGAGGGGAAAAGGTAGAGAAATAATGCAGAGGATGAAGATAGCTGAGAAGGAGGGAGGACAGAGAGGGAGGAAAAAATGAAAAGATGTTGGGAGCTGATAGACAGAAACAGGAAATGGTCACAGGGAGGAGAGATGAAAAGAAAAAGGAGGAAGGTGCTCGGAGCAGAATGAGAGAAGCTGAGATGAAAGCGTATAGTTAGGGGAGGAAGAGAGAAAGATGGAGCCAAAAGGAGAGAGGGGGAATAAGATACTAAAAATGTTCTGCTTGACCATTTAAAGAAATATGAGATATTCACTACTAAAGTGTTTGATGTCAAAGACGGAGAGGTCGAGGGCGACCACAAGGTTGGTTCTTAGAGTTGCTTCCATCTCAAGCAAAGAGGGAAAAAATTGAAATTTCTCCTCATATTAAGAAGAGTTTGCTGATCCAAGAGCAGCACAAAGTAGAACAAAATATGAAATACAATCTTGGAAAATATGGCCATTTAACTGGACTACTATCCTTGTCACTGACTTACCACTTAGTCTGTGTCTACGGACGATCTTTTGTTCTGTATATATATATCTATATCTATATCTATATCTATATATATATATATATATATATATATATATATATATATATATATATATATGTATATACAGACTTAATATCTATGTATATTCATATTTATCTATCTATCTATCTATGTATCTATCTATCTATCTATCATATATATATATATATACACTACAGGCCAAAAGTTTAGAAGCAAGGCCATTACAGGCTGAACAGTTGGGAGTAACTTCAAGTTTTTGTTCACAATGCTTTTTTAAAATCCAGCATGAGTTTTATGTATTTTGGGATGTATTTACTCCATGATCAGATGTTGCTTTCATGGAAATGCACCATTTCACTCCATTGACCTTTAGATAAACATTGATGTTAACAGACCATTGCTAAATATATGTCAGCAAAAGAAAATAAGGGCTTAGTTGCAGGGTCAAAAACATTTGCAAGAGTCACAACTTCAGTGCAAAAGCAAAAAAAAACAAATCACAGTTGGATTATTCACTTCAACTTTTTGGCTTTTGAGAGTCTGCATACAAAAATCCTAATAAATCTCAACTGCATTCAAACTACCGCAAAAATGGCTAGACAGAAGCAACTGAGTAAAGAAACAAAAGTACAGATTTGTTCATTGAGGAAAGAAGGAAACACAGAAAGACAAAATTGCAAAACGCCTAAAGGTGTTTAACAAAGGAGTCTACTACACTCTAAGGAGACTAGAGGAACCTGGAAGTTATGGTGATAGAAAAAGACCTGGACGAAAGAGAGTTACTACAAAAGCAGAGGATAAACATAGCATTGTCACCAGTAAGAGAGATCGGTGAAAGACAGCACCAAAAATAAGGGAGGAAATCAACATGACAAGGTCGAAACCCATATCTCTGACAACTGTGAAAAGACGTTTGAGAAAGGCTGGTCTGAAGGGTTGTGTATCTGCAAAAAAAAACACTACATCGTCCACAGAACAAGAAGAAGAGATATGAGTTGGCAAAAGCTCACAAAAATTGGACTTATGATGGCTAGAGACAAGTTCTCTGGACCAATGAATGCAAGTTTGAACTGTTTGGTTCAAAACGCAGAGTCTATGTCTGCAGACAAACTGGTGAACGTCTGAAAGCACCATGTGTTACACCCACAATTAAGCAAGGAGGTGGTAGTTCCATGGTATGGAGATGTTTTGCAGGTGATGGAGTAGGAGATTTGTTTGAAGTAAAGAGTATCATGAAGAAGGAACAGTACCACTCCATCCTCCAGCACCATGCTGTTCCATCTGGACTCAGACTTGTGGCTCATAAGTTTGTTTTGCAGCAAGATAATGACCCTAAGCACTCTGCCAAGCTCTGTCAGGGTTACCTAGACAAAAAAAAGAAGAGGACGGTGTTCTTCAAAAGATGGTTTGGCCCCCTCAGTCTCCAGACCTCTCTCCAATAGAGCTTGTGCGGGATGAATTGGATCAATCGGTCAGAAAGGCACATCCCACAAATCAGCAGTCTCTTTTTAGTGAACTTAAGAAAGCTTGGAATGCAATTCCTGGAACATACCTTAGAAAACTTGTGGAACAAATGCCTGGTATATGCCAAGCTGTTGTTAAAGCCAGAAGAGGTTATTTAAAAAAGGAAAGTCTAAGCAACAATAACTCAAACACCTACTAATTATAGTCAAAATGTCTTCTGATAAGTTACTCTTTACACAATAGTCACGTTTATTTTGTTGCAAATTATATATATGAAACTATGATCTTTTTTGTACAAATCTGATCTTGCTTCCAAACTTTTGGCCTGTAGTGTGTGTGTGTGTGTGTGTGTGTGTGTGTGTTTGTATACATATATATATATATATATATATATATATATATATATATATATATATATATATACAAACACACACACACACACATGTATACATATATATGTATATATATATGTATATATTCACACTTTTCACTCACACTTTAAATATTTATATTTATACTTTCAATCAATATAAATATATAAATTCCTTAATGGCTTGCCATATTTATACACATATACATGTAGGGCAGCAACCCTGTGTAGTGTATGACAAATGTTGGAGTCTAGCTCTTATTCATTAGATTGGAAATTGTTTTACTAAAGATAATAACTCTCCAGCAAATCTTGTTTCACTGTCTGCTGTCCCAAATTGAAAATGGCAATTCAAAAACAAAAGTATGCATAACACATTCACACTTCTGTTTCCTTCAAGGTATGTTTTTATATAACAGCTCCACAATGTAGGGATTATTCTGTCTCATAAATATAAAGCAGACAAAAACAACCTAAAGAAGTGTATCAAAAATTCTAATGCTATTCTTTCTGCATTAAGCTTCGGCTTCAGAAACAGTCAAACATGTGTAATCTTCCAGAGCAGAGAGATGTAGAGTCACTGAGATGTGTGTCTGTGTATTTTGTGTGAATGTTACCTTTGATTTTGGCTCTTTGCATGCATGTTAGCTTCACAGTCTGCTGCGCATTTTCTGTCATGGTTACAGGTCCACATGTATGTATCTGTATGCCTGTTCATTTTTCATTCATTGTATGAATTCATATGTACGTGTGAGTTAATCTGCGAGACTCTGCCTTTGTCTGTAACATGTGTCCATCCACCTGTGTATGTGTGTGTGTGTGTGTGTGTGTGTGTGTGTGTGTGTGTGTGTGTGTGTGGTGTGTGTGTGTGTGTGTGTGTGTGTGTGTGAGTGTGAGTGCCTTTGTATCTCTCTAAGTGTGTGTGCAGAGACAGTGAAGCACGAGGCATGTTGTAGCTACATCTCAGTTCAATTTGTCCCCGACCTCAAATTGAAATTCCATTTTCAGGTGGTAAATTGTCTCCCACTTCGCCCTCTGGCACACAGTGAATTAAAATTCAAATTAGCCTGACCCTGCACCGCTGCTCTCTAGCACCTCTCCGTCTGCCGCGCTCTCTGTCTCTCTCTCCCTGTCTCTATCTCGCTCGCTGTTTTGCTCTCTGCCCTCTCATCTCTTCCCCCTATTATCCTCTCCTCTCTGTTCCTCTCATCTCTTGTTATCCTTTCCTCCCTGCTCTCCTCTCCTCTCCTACCTCTCTTATTTCCCCCCAATTTCTCTTCATATAACCCGCGCATCTCTCCCTGCTCATCTCCCCTTTCCCCTTTGACTTTGACTCTGCTCTTTAATCCTCGGCCTCTCCTCCCTCTGTTTGTCTTTTCTCATACCTTTCAGTCTTATCCGCCTGGTTTCCTCACTTCGTCCTTCCTTTATCCTCCTTTTCAGTGCAAAAAGTTCAAGAATTGCATCCTTTGAAATGTGATATTATCCAAATTGATGCATATGTTTATAGTTGGGAGAGTTTTGTAAAGGTAAAAACATCTGAAATGGCCTGTTTTACAGTTATATTTATACTGTTTGACACCCTTGAATAAATGCTAATCCATATCTTACCACTAATAACAGTGCAATGTTGACTGGCTAAACTAAACGTCTGCAAAGTTTCATAATATGAGATACGCAGATGGCAGCATAATCCCAGGACATGTTCATTTTGAGACAGCACTTCAACCTGACTTGGGGTGGTGCTGTCCTTGCCGATGGCTAGCTCATCCAGCAGCTTTATAAAGGATACAGAAGTTTGATAGTATGTTTTGGTGATCTGCTACCTCCACATCAGAAAACATCAGGAAGTTCCAGTATGGGCATAACTTACCCCAAATTTAACCCCATACCTTCTGGGTGGGTTTATGACGTCTGTCAGCTGTGTAAGAAGTAACACCACAGGAAGGTTTTTTGAGCTGTAAACCATGTTAAGCTACTCTACAGGTGTCCCAGACGGGGATAATAAAAGGTAAACATGAGTTGTGAGGTCTCCTTTAAACCTTTCTGTTCTTTAGTATGAGAAGCGTTTCTCTAGCTTTTTGTAGAAACTTTCTATACATAAAAACATTGAAAATCTTGACAAATATCCTCTTCAATATGTGTCTTCAATCCTGAACAATAATACTCAATATAAGACCCATTTTTAGGATTTGATGGTGTTTTTGGTAAAGCATCCAGCAAATTCCAAAACCCTGTAAAATCTTTTTTTTCTTTTTTTACTTTAAAATCTTTAAAGCTATTATGAGGACTTTTTGATGTTTATGGAATATACTGAAATTCAAATGAATGCCTTTTCATGGTATCTAAAAGGAAACAGGACTACCAATGAGACAAGACTGATGATTTCTTTATCCTTATTTTAAATGCCTGAAACCAGTGTGAAAGGGGTAGGTGTCAGTCAGCCGAACAGCTGAAGAAACAGGCCTGATTAGGTGGTAACACACACGAGGAGCTCCTATATCATGCTTTCATGGTAAAATAAATTTTTCATGTTGAAGTACTTGTAAAAAACTTCCTGTTTCTTGTGACGTTGGCACCCCCTGTGGACACCGTTGAGGTCTTTACTCTTCGCTGCTTGTCCTTCACATGTGTCCTTATTAAAGCACTGTTATAAGCTTTTTATTGGTATGTTCTGCATATTTATTCCACATATAAAGTAGTTTAAGTTGCTTTATAACAAAATCTCCCATCTCATGCAACAACTTTTTTGCCTTCTGTCTTTTAACTCCTCTTCCTCGCTCACTGTCGTGGAGTTGTGTAGATTTGCAGAAATGATCAAGTGTTTATTTATCTCCTGCAGCCGTTCCTCTCCATCATGCTCAACAAAGGCTCCCTGGAGGTCTTAATGTTTACGGGCAGCAGCAGTCCACGTCGAATCATCAGACGACCTGATCAGGGCATTCTGCATGATGGGAGAGAGCACTCACTGCGCATAGAGAGGCTGCCTGGCAGGTTAGATTTGTAGTGAACTTTTGCTCAGAATACTTCTAAACACAGTATACTTCATTTGTTTTTGTTTTTTGTTTCTTTCTCTGTGTTATTTCCATTAGAGCTTTTGCGGTTCAGGTGGACGAGGAGTCCAAGAGGGTGACAGCACTTCCTCACGACCAAGCCGTCAGCCTGCAGAGGATTTTCCTTGGTGGTATTCCTGCCGAAGTAGAGCAGACGTACAACAGGGCGAACATCCCCTTCCAAGGATGTATATGGAATCTGATGGTCAATGCAGTGTAAGTAACATCCAGCTTTCTTATGTAGGAAGTTAATAACTGATCCAACAAAGACCAAAGATTAAAAGAACCTTTTTCCCACTATATTTAAACACCAACACAAACAAACCCACTAATTGACTTCAGTTTAGCTTCCTCTTACAATAAACTGTTTACCCTTTAATGCTTTTTATTAAACTTGTACTGTTTTTCCAGCAGCAAATGACAGTGCTAATTCTGACCTCATACACTGTTAGGTTAAATCATAGTTAATGTGATTGCAGAAGGTCATGATGATGGCGGTGATAATGATGATGATAAAGCCTGTGTCTCTTTCTGCCTGAACAGCAGTAATAGAAGCTGTCCAATATCATAAACATAGTCATAACTCAGATTACACTGCTGTCCTATGTGTGTGTGTGTGTTTCTGTTTGTTTCTGTTTGTCTGTGGCTCACCTCACTCCACCTCTATAACCCCACTGCTTCAGCGTTATTGCTGCTACCATAAATTGTTATTTACCGCCCCTTTTTACCTGTCTTCAAACTTTTTTAAGAGCTGTGGGTTTAAAGAAAAGTCCAAAACATAAATTTGCAGGGAACAGATTTTTAAATTAATCTATATTTTTCAAACTCTGATCATAACATGTTAAACAGTGCAACATAGACATGCAAATTGTGTCTGCATAATTGTAAATACTCCAAAAGTAACAGACCACTTAATATTTCACTTGCATTTTGAAATGAGAAGTCTGTTTTGAAAGTGCAAGGTGCAGTAAGTTCAAGTGTATCTGGTCAAGTAATGCACAAATTCCCAGAACAACATTTATTTCCACTTTCTTACTTAGCACCAGTGCACTTCATTTTAAAAATACTGGATCACATGTGGTCTGTTTGAGGGTGAACTCTGGGGCGTCATGCATCAGGTCAAGGACAGAAGCCCATCAGTCTCTTATTTGTCACATTATGACCATTGAATCCACTGCTCAAAACCAATTACACCATCAGTGACAATGATGGTCGTCAGCTAAGCCTTGATTCAAATCACATTAATGTTATTAAACAAATATGGGAAACATCCAGTAATGCTCTCCATCTTTCAGTCTCTCAGATTTCTCTCAGCCTGTATCCTTTGAGAACGCTGAAATCGGCCAGTGCCCCAACCTCGCCCCACCTCCGCCTCCACTTCCACTGCCAGACGAAGTGGAAGAGCCCGAGAAGGAAAAGGAGGAGACAAAACCAGACCTCAGACCTCCTCCAACCGCAGCTCCTGTTGCACCACCTACAGGTCCTCCTGCTGTAAGTGGCCAACATAACCTGAAAACACACTTTTATTTTGAAAATCGAACGGAGGAAGCCTATCTGAAACTGTTGGCACACATACATCGAAAAGAAGCATCCATATGAGCTAAGACACACAGTGCAGTAAAAAAGGCTTTCATCACTAAGTACACTTGTTAACAGAAGCTGGACACATACTTGTTCCTCACACAAACACACACACACACACACACACACACACACACACACACACAAACACACACACGTACTTCTCCCTGATGAAATGCAGCCATGGCCTTGCCGTGTTAGCTTAGCGCTTCATCACATAGCACTTGTACAGCCCATTAACTCCTCTTTATAGCCCCTTCAGCATTGAGCCGCTAAACTCCACCTCTGGCAGCCTGTCATGCTGTGCAGAGCTACAACGCTACGCTAGGCTAACTGTGATCGCCATTTATGCTTTATGAGCCCACAGGAGCCAAAACACTTAGCTAACATTCAGCTATGCTAAGAGGCTGGTAGGCAGTGAGTTATCCATGTCATAACCTTAGCAGTTGATAGGAGAGATATATTTTGTATATATAATGTATTATAAGTCTTACAGCAGTCATAGTTTATCAGTTACCCAGTTACCTGCTAAACTACGCCTCTTAAACGACATCGATCAGAGCCGAAAAGTGAAGCCAGCTAAGCTATAACTCTGCAGTTTGCTGCTTTATGGGCTGTAAGTTCATCTGCTTTATGATGTACAGTTCACTGCAGCCTGTGAGAAGCTGTAGCTCTCCACTTCCCATCTATATTTTATTGAGGTTGAAGGATTCTCTCCATATTTCAGACTCCCTGCAGTAGATATGCTTAAAATTCACTGTTTGATGGGTATTTTGTACATGTTGTTTATTCTGTTCAGAGTACAGCTGACCGTGTTTGCCAGAGGAACAAAAATTAAAAAACAAAAAGTACCCTCAAATATTTTAGAAAGGTTCGATTTTGAATGTGCATGTCCTCTTTACTGCTAGAATCTGGACATTAGAGGACTAAAGTTAAATCCTGTTTAACTCCATCTGTCTCTGCTCCAGACTGTACTTTTACTTAACCTTTAATTTAGCATTGACAACAGTAAATAAACCACTTTTTAAACATTTAAGTGTTAAAAAAAGCATAATTACCCATTTATTATCACTTTAAATAGCTCTCATTAGGACCTTGTTTATATACAAGTAAAAGAATGTAGTATAGTGTATTGACAAGATTTTATTGGTTCACTAAAGATAAATTAATTTTATAGTATCAGATTGTAATCCACTTTAAGGGAAATTTATCCTTATTACAGAATAAACAGCATTTAGAATTAAATTATCAGCATTAATGAGCTTTTATTATATGTATATTTAGCAATGATTATTGCTTATAAGCTCCCCTATAAGCACTTACTGGAATTTTGTTCACAATTTAAAAGCCAATCATTAACTTCATTAAAATGTTATTTAATATGAATACGAATATAAAAGGTTCAGATTCATGTTTTGTGAGAGTTCATGAATTGCTTATTATGCAGTTATGAACCCCTTTGCAGCTTGACTAGATCTGAAGAGGGAACTGTGTCTCGTTTTGATGAATAACTTTTATAAATAATAGTGTCTTACCAATCTGTTAGTTATGCTTTTATTAAAACTAATAAACAGCCACTTGCTGAAGAAGAGAAGAAATCATAAACACTGATTTTAAAACTCTATTAAGTTTACAGGCTCCCATGCCGTCACCAGTACATTGATTTGGGTGCAATAATGCAACTTAGAATTAAAAGTTACGATGGAAAAGTGACTTTTAGGGATGGTTCCAATGGTTATACAGTAGTTCAATTCACCTTCAAATTAAAGTGTTGTAGTTTCACAAATAGACAATGATGTATAATTATTCTTTTTTAGAAACTGCAGGCTTGACAGACATTTAATAAGAGATCTTTGGCCAACCGGAAAGATAAGTTGTATAGTTTTAATGATTTGTTATGTAAAAAAAAAATATCAAAATAGATCCTTTTTGATTGCATTTTTTACACAATCAAAGAACAATTTCACTCTTTATTGCACTCAAACAGACAGCACTCTCCATGCAGGTTAATACATATTGTAGCAGCAGCAAAAGGATATTGTCAGACCATAATCACAAGCTGAATCACAGCTGACAGCGAACAACAGTCGCAGCATGTGCTTGAATAAAGAGGCTGCTTTATCTCTCACTTTCCTGTCACAACATATTCTGTACTTCTGATTCTGCAGATAGTTCCGGAAACCAATTCAGAGGCTGAAGAGGCTCCACAAGGGCTACCTCAACAGCCCCAGTGCACCCCTGAAAACTGAGATTCAGGCTTTAGATTTTAAGGGGTCTAATTCATTTTTATGCTCTCATATGATCGATGATATCATGACAACTGCCCCTGCGGCATTTTTTAATCGCAGCTCTGTAAATGTCCACCAGTAACACCATAAAGGGTGTGACAAATAGGTTTGTTTCAGCTCCAAAACACCCTATTTTGATTTAAAAGCTAAAAACAATCATTGCTCATCCTTCTCCAGAGACAAAACACTGACATGGAGTCTAAATGATGGAGTAAATCTGCTTTAATTCAGGGTGAAAAAGAAGGTGTGGGTTTCAAAAGTTTCTCCTGTACTGACTCTAACTTCATTTCCTGCTTGGAGCTGATTGCAGGGCTGCCCTCTTGCCTTTAACACTGTTGCATATTCTGACTTTTTGGCTTCCTGTGATCCTACCTTCCACTCTCTGACTGGATAACTGTAGGAGGCCACGCCCCCTGCTGTACCTGTAGCTCCGCCTACTGCTGCTGCTGCCACTCCAACTACTACTAAACAAGGGCCCAGCGCTGACCTGGTAAACTCACTACGTGCATATACACATCCACCTCAACTGTCAATTTACAGCAAAGCTACTATTTCCTGATTTGAGGATATAAAATTTCCACTTTATTTCATCACTTTCAGTTTATTCAACCAAGTTACTTGAGGTTAAAGTCATATTACTAGTTAGGAGCGGCAACGAAAGCACACCATTACAAAGTTACAAAATCTTATACAATAGAGGATTTAAAGATAAACAAGTCCCTCAAATTAAAAAATATGTTCAAAATTTAAAATAATTAGAAAATTATTTCTTTTCACAATTTTATTAATTTTTCAATTAATTATTATATTTTCACCCATTTGAACCAAAAAATGTTGAGCATAGCAAACCTTTTTGCCATCCAAGTTTTCACACTTATTCTCAGCTGCTTTGTGTACCTCTGGCCTTGAGCGGGGGTCACTAACCTGCGATACTTGAGCAGTTCAAGCCGCTATTTAAAGTGCTTTGCCCAAGAGCCCTTGATATTAAACAACGAGAGAGGCAAGAGCCCTGCTTGGGTTACACTCTGACTGTGAGGTGTTTTAACAGCTTACATTACAGATAGTTCTGTTTCCTTTGCAACTCTTGCTACAAGACTTTAAGTAACCAGAGTAGAATATTGTTGCTTTTAAAAATCAAAGCTTGGGCTTTATTGCAAGGAAATACTTATAACCATATTGCTTTATTAGAAAATCTCACAGATGCAGCGACATAACCTGGCATTTATATAAAGAGCCATCCCCTCAATACAACTTGCTCTAGCTAACACATAAAGTTGCGTAATTTTTCCTTCATTTCTAGAAGAGGTCGCCAGTTTTCACAGACTAACTAACCTTTCCTGGCTGAATCCGCTGTCTATTTCAAACAGCATTGGAGAATAGGATTGTGTCACATTTTCATAGATATCTTCCTGCCTGATTAAACCGCTTTTTTCCTACATTTGTAAGCACAGTTGTCTGTCCTAATGTTATTTTATATCTATCAGAATGGTCTGCCTCTCATATGTGACACATTATAAACAATACCCAGTCAGATTTATTTTAAGTGTGCTTATGATGCATTGTAAGAGGTGGGTGCATGTGAAGCTATCTTTCCTTGACATTTTTGATGGTGGTATCAGGATGACCCACCTTACAAAGGAGGTCGGACACTTTTGCAGATATCTTCTACCTGACATTTACCCCAGTCTTACAAATGGATATATACTTCTACCTGATGGATCCACCTTTTCTCACTTACAGTGCATCAGTGCATTATGGGGTATTTTGTGTAGAATTTTTGAGGGAAAAAAGGAATTTAATCCATTATGGAATAAGGCTGTAACATAAAAAAATGTGGAAAAAGTGAAGTGGTATGAATACTTTCCCCAGAGAGAGGAATGAGGAATGTTGCCGACTGCTTGCTTACACAGCGGTCTACTTCTCCACATGCAAACCTCAACCAATAAGCCACTCTATGGTCACATATAATGCTCAGAACAGCACCTAACTTCATCAGCAGTACATATAGGGTCCCAGCCACAGCACTCGCCACCAAACACCTTTTTAACTTTGCCTGATTTCTTTAGCAAAGAGACCAAACACAACTCACACGCTCTCCTCCAGCAGTCGCTTGTTTTTGGGGGAGCCCAAAAACAATAAGAAGAACTACCACGTCTGCAGTGCAAAATGATTATTATAATGATTATTACTTCATGGAAATGATCCACTGCATGCAGTGATCGACTCATCAGGGCTCCTCCACAAACAAGCGGCTGCTGGAGGAGAGTAGGTGCGTTGTGTTTAGTCTCTTCGCTAAAAAAAAAACAGGCAAAGCTAAAAAGATGTTTGGTGGCTAGTACTATGGCTGGGACCCTATATGTACTTTTGATGAAGTTAGGTGCTGTTCTGAGCATTATATGTGGCTATAGAGTGGCTTTTTGGTTAAGGTTTGCTCATGGAGATGTAGACTGCTGTGTATTGTGCAGTCATTGCTGAAGTTGGTGTATCTAGAGAAGTGAGCAGTTGGCAACATTCATCTCTCAGGTGACGAACTTGGTGTTATGATGTGTTTGACCATAACTTTAATTTATAAATTTAGTTAAACCCTGACACCTTTCCTGTGAGACAGAATAACCTACCCTACCTGGCTCATTCGGCTGCCTCTCTTTCCCCACACTTCTCTCAGTGTTCTACCTAAAAGTATGAACTATCTACCCTGATCTTTTATTTGTATCAACAGTAGTCACCTTTTAATGATGTTTTCTACCTTACAGAGGGGGCAAACTTGACAAAATGGCCTACTGCTAATTATTACTAATGGGTGAAAAAGGTCGACTACAGCTTACCATGAGCAAAGTTAGGACTCTAAATGTCTTCAAATGAGTGGAAACCACTCACACACGTACACATGCAAACACAAAGGCACTTCTTTCTCGTACTCATGCTCACTCATACCAAATCCTTGCTAAATGACTTCTGATTTTAATGCTTTGACCTCCAACCAAAGACTAGCCGCTCCGAATGGAGGGCCGCCTTCCTTTTGTTAGCTTAATGGAACGATGCAGACAGGATGAGAGAAAGAGAGAGAGAAAGAGGCACTGAATAAGAGGAGGATGAAAGACTCAGAAGACAGAGAGGGAAAAGAAATGTGAGCGGGAGAAAAGGTGCAGCCATGGAGGAAGAGGAAGAGGAGAAAAGGAGGGAGGGAGAGGGGGAGAGTATTTTCTGAACGGAGCGGCGGCATCCTTTTGTTCATTTAATGGAAAGACGGAAGAGAGGAAGCAGGAGAAGAATGAAAGGAGAGGGAAGGGAAGAGCGTCTGAGCGGGTGACATCTCCCTTTTGTTAGGTTAGGAGGAGAATGAGAAAGAAAAGAGGAGGGGAGAAAAGGGGGAGGTTGAGGAGGAGCGGATATGAGGACAGAGAGCGATAAGAGGTGAGTGTCAGCTGTAACAAAGCAAGGTCACGGTGCAGGGAATGTCTTCACTTGAAAGAGAACAAGAGAGGAGGGGAGATTAAGACAGACACACACACACACACACACACACACACACACACACACATCGGCACTCTATCGTCTGAGATGCTCCACCTTGACACTGACAGTATGGCAAAGCAGCTTTGTTACCTAATATGAGATGAGGAGGATCAAGAAGTGAGAAGAGAAGGCCCAGAAAAAAGATAGGAGGAAGATTCAAGTGGAGGAAGTGGGAAAGTGTGGCAGAAAAGATGAGAACAGGTGGAGGCTAACTGTGGAGAAACAGGAGGAAAGGGTCAGGAAAGTAAAAAGAGATAAAAGAGAGCAGGCGACACTGAAGAGGAGAAGGTGGGAGAGAGAAACAAGTGAAGAAACAGACGAACACAGGAGATATGGAAGGACTTATGAAACAGGGGAATAGTGCAAGAAACTCAAAAAGGAGGAAGCGAGAGAAGAGAAGGTGGACAGAGAGAGTTATGCCAAAGTGGTATAGAAAGAGAGCATGGGGAGAGGAGGAGGCTTCAATATGCAATCCAAAATAAAAAAGGGATAGAAGAGAGAGACCAGAGCAGGAGCTAAGCAGTTTATCAGAGGTAAAGGTGAGGAAAGGAGGCTACAGCATGAGGAAAACAAACTGGAAAGAAGGAAGAAAAAAGGGAGGATAGTGGATAATGAAAAGAGGAGGTGGACCTGAAAAGAAGAACTAAAAAAAGGAGGTGGACCTAAAAAGAGGAGGAACAGAGAAGATCAGCAGATCAGAAGTTAAAATTGGAGATGAAGAAAAGTTTGATAAGAGAAAGAGAGTCAAAAGCTGGGGATGCAAGGGGGAGTCCTGATTTACTAGGAAGGAAGAAAAAAATATGGATGTAAAGTTTTGGGGGTGATTAGAAAGAGACTGAGAAAATACCAGAAGAGGAAAGGAAAGATGAAAGAGATCCGAAAGTGAAGGAGAGGAGGAGAGAATAAGAGAGTGGGAGCAGATGAAAGACAGGAGAAATGATAAAAAGAGGGAGAAGTTCAACGTGGAAACAAGAAATAAAAAAGAGAGGTAAACAAAAAAAGAGGAAAATGGAAGAAAGGAGAAAGAGTAAAAGCTAACTAAAGTTAAAGGAATAAAATGTCTTAACTTTTGTTACAACACTGACACCATGTGGCCACTCAGTGAACTGCAACTTAAATCAAAGTAATTAGTTTAGCCTGCTGCCAAAGAATAATATAGAGATTGAAAGGTAGTGTGCAGTGTATTGTTGATATAAAAACTTAGATATGTGATATAGCTAGGAGAATAACTGTGTTTGAAGACTAAAGATGACCAAGACTGACCTTGGGGTTCAGACACAGAGACCCCATTAGTGTGATTGACAGGTGTTCTGCTCAGGTGATAAGGTACCTGTTGACAGGAGGCAATGGGAGGACTAAAACCCTGTCCGTGAATCTGACATGTTCTGTCCAATCTGCAGGATTTATGTGCGTCAGCTGTGGCCCCGACTGCGCTGGAGAAGGCCTATCAGTTTGGACTGACCAGGAACAGCCACATGAGTTTTGCCTTCGATGACACCAAAGTTAGAGAGAGGTTTGTACTTGGAATGAGTGAGGGTATCCATTTTTGTTATCATCATAATGCATGTCAGGTTTTTATTTTTATTTTACAACAATACGCAGTGGAAGTTATGTGGCAGGATTGAAATTCACTGTCTGTTGTGCAAAAGTAAACAAACTTTGTTCCACTCTGTGTTGTACGTATAAGCCTTACACATGTTATATCCTCAACACAGCAAACTCTGACCCATGTGTGGGTGTGCTAGGGTGGGTCTTGGCAGCCTTTTGATCACAGAGCCCACACTGTGGAAGGAAGTGAATGAGTGATAGTTTGGACAGGATGAAATCTCTACCTACACAGTTGTGCAGCAGGTCAAACATCCAGGGAAACAAGCATGATAAATATTACAGTGAACTGACCCTGAAAACCAAGAAACTGTGGTGAGAAAACAACAACAAATACAACTCTGTGAGTCGAGTATCCTTTTTGTACACATATCTAGTGTTTTAAGGCCAGTGTAAGTTCAGGCAGGCCACAAACTCAGTCTACTTTCTATGCTTTCAATAAGTTGAAGTAACAGTGGGCGTTCCTGCTTCCACAGACCACTTCAGTCTTCGCTGATCCTCTCTATGCCTCAGGCTTTTAAGTCCCACTCCCATCGTTTTTTTTTCTACATAAAGTGTTCTCAGTGGTCTTTAAATTATGATTACAAAGTTTTTTGTAAACCAATTCACTTCTGAGTCATGGGCGGAGACAGCACTGCTCTGCACACTTCTCTTCACTTGGTGTAGTGGAAGTAGCAGGTAACAGGAGCTATTCAGCTCTCGGACACTAATGTCTTTGGGGACATGATGAAAGCTATCATAATTAGCTTTCTTATGAGCATTGCAATCCGCTAACACACATGCTTGTTTCATGATCATCCTCTCTACTTCTCAGAGTCTGGCCTGCAGGGCTAGGCTCTGGGGGCAGAGCTTGGATTTGTGACGTAGGAAATCTCACTGTATCTGCTGTTTGGGTCTGCCAGAGATTCACAGCAATTTTAATGCAGAGATACTCAGAAATACTGCACTTAGTTTTCTCATGATATGTCCTGTAGCATCAGAAAAATGCCATATGAACTTGTAAACAACAAGAAAACCATGATTTCGATCGGTGTGGGTCTGTAAGATACCACATGCACATATGGAGATCCAGGGAGCCGTACTACCAAACATAACTTCCTGAATGCAAAATTAAATTCTCTGTCATATGTGTGATCAAGGCTGACATAAAGTGTGTTTTTTGTGTTTGTGTGTCTCAGGTTGATATTGGAGTTCGAGCTGAGGTCAGAGCAGGATTCAGGTCTTGTTCTTTACATGGCGAGAATCAACCATGCTGACTTTGTTTCCATACAGGTAACTATTCACCAAGTGTCAATGAGTAAGCTTCAATATTTACCTGTTTGTCAGAAAGTTCAGTGTGTCTGCAGAAGTTTAATTGATGTTACAGGGCTGTCTGTTCAGGCTGTTAAATCACCTGATATTGAAAGAAGCTACAGCTCTGTTTGTACTGGAGGCACAGATGCTCTTTTTTTTTGTTTACTGCTGCAAAACCTAAAAGAATTATATAGCTATATTCAACTAGTCAGAAAAAAATCCCCTTTTTTCTCCACATCCTGTTCTTGGCAAGGCTGAATTTGTTTGGTGTTTTAAGTAGTTTAAAGACTGGAAAAGAGTTGTTATTTTTTAACTATTTGTTTACCGGTCATGTCCCCTTGTCTCTCCCTTTTCTCTGCCTGTAGATTAAGAACGGACAAATGTGTCTCGGTTATGATCTCGGTCATGGAAATACATCTGACTGCGTCCCCTTCTCCATCAATGATGGAAACTGGCACAAGGTAGAGCATTCATACGCTGACATATTCATCATTTGTTAACATTTGAAATGGGTTAATTAGATTCTTTATAATAGAATATACTTCACCTAAAAAAAGGACAGTCATAATATGAATTTTCAAAGTCCACTGACCTACTTTCTATGTTTTGTCTCATATTTCTGTGGACAGCTTTTGTTATACTTATAGTCTTTTTTTGATTTAACCTTTTAGGCCTTTTATTGTTTTTTTCTCTTGATTATTTTTGTTTTTCTATTTTATTATTACTATTATTATTATTATTATTATTATTATTTTGTTATTATTTTATTATCATTAGTAATATTGACTTGTTAATTTTACTATCCGGTTATCTGCTTTCAACCCCCCTTTTTTCATTGCATTTTCTTTTTCTCACCTATTTTATGTTTTTTATTTTGGTCTTTATGATCTCATTTCATGTTGCAGGGTTCTTCTATTGTCTGGGTTCCTTTATGACATATGAAAATGGCTTTTAGTTCTGAGGCCTTGTGTTAATTGAGCTTTTGTTTTCATTTCTGTGTGCTGACATTCTGTGCTTCATGACTATCTGTCGAAGCACTTTGTAAACCTTTGTTTTTAAAAGTACTATAAACATGAAGTTTATTATTATTATTATTATTACCAGAATCTCTGCATATTACATTCTCCAAGTATATGGTTATTGAAGGTTACAAGTATAATGAATGTATATCATCTTCTCTTACTTAATGCCTCTTCATATACCGAGGTGTAGGATGTTAAGACCCTTAGACCCATTCATCATCCTCACATTCACTGTTACACGGTTCAAGAAAAATCATAAATGAAGGCAGCCTTTGTCTTTCTTTGAATCCAGGCCCACATATATCTTCTGTTGACGCCATGAAAAGATTGCACTCCTATTCATCACCTCTTTTTATCACTCCCACATCTGATATTTGTCTATATGCTCTCTGTTCATGCTTATTCACCTCCTGTTTTTCCATCCTGTCTTTCTTTTTCTGTTTCCTTTCAGATCCGCGTGTGTCGAGTCAAGCAGAGAGCTGTGCTCCTAATTGATGGGAAGTTTACTAAACAGATAACCAGTCCAAAGACGGTACATGGTTTTCTTTCTACTACACATTAACAAATCTAATCTGATGATCGATTGCTGATCAAGTTTTTAAACCCATTGTCCCATTAATGTATAATTTATTTCCTTTTCTCCACCAGGCTGACCTGTTGGACGTGGTGGGAATGTTGTATGTTGGTGGATTACCACAAAACTACACCACCAAGAGAATTGGACCGGTAACACATTTTTACCATTTCTCATTTGTGCTTTAGGGTGTGGCTACCACTGGGACTTGTCTCCAAACATGAGATCAAGCAATGCATACTTACTCTTTCATCTAGTTCACTCTCTTCTTCTGCTCTTAGGTCCTGAACAGTATAAATGGATGTATCCGTAACTTAAAGATGGAGGGAGGCCCTTTAGGCGCTAAAGCTCCAGCCACAAGTAATGAATAAGTCCTCATATTTTTGTTTAACTTCATTTTCAAAGTGCACGTCTTTGTTATGTCACTGATGGATTTTCTCGCCCCTCTCTCTCTACCTGTTTGCTCAGGCTGTGCTGAGATGGTCCTCGAGGACTTTAAGCTGGACATGGCTGCTCCCTCCTCCAGTCACATGGTGGGAAGATGCTTCGTTGCCACTGAGGCAGGCACCTATTTTGACGGCACTGGCTACCTAAAAGCAGGTACTTGCTTCCTCCTCTTGGACTTTATGCCATTTCTTTCCCACATACATGAGGTTTGCTGTTAACTGTGTGTAGTTGCGGGTGTCTGGCACCTCCCTGAAATGGAAACTAATCTGCTGTTCCTGTTCCTTCCAGTCTCTTCTTACAGAGTGGGTCTAGATGTGTCCATAGCTTTAGAGTTCAGAACCAGCAAAACCAATGGAGTGCTTTTAGCCGTCAGTAACCAAGCCAATGATGGACTGGGACTGGAGATTGTTGAGGGCAAGGTATGTATCAAATAAAGGAATAGTTCAGCATTTTAGAAATGTTTAATATTGAAGGCAGGGGAGGGATAAGACTTTGCTATTTGTCTTTGTTGGACAAGAAAATCCCCCTTTTTTAGACAGTTTTTGTGTCTGTACGATACAATGTAAATTACATTTCCCTGTAGCTGTGTGTATTTTTATCTGTAACACCTGATCAGTTATCAGAGAAAAACATTAAAACATTAAGGTTAAAAACTGATTGAAAAGAAGGATCCAGTGAAACTTGTTTATATACTGTATGTTAGTGATTTGAAGATTCATTCATTGGCAGATTTTTCAGACAGAGTGAGAGGGAAGCTAACATTTTCCCTCCTTTTCCATTCTCCATAGGAATCTAATTAAGTAAGACAACATGCATTTATTGGTGGTCATCTGTTCCTCTCTCTCTAGCTTCTCTTCCATGTTGACAATGGAGCTGGACGAATCACAGCCGAGCACATGCCAAAGGGTGAGGGCTTCTGCGATGGCCAGTGGCACTCTGTCGTGGCTAAAAAGCTTCGCCACAAGGTGGAGTTAGAGGTTGATGGAAAGAAAAGCCGAGCGGAGAGTCCTAACGCTCGCTCTAACACGTGTGACACCAATGACCCCATCTACGTCGGAGGATATCCTGGTATGACTTTGAATTTATGTTTTTTGAATATTGATAGGAAAACAAAATAACGTCAACATTTTTAGGGCTGCTGATACCATTAGTTGGGTAAAAAAAAATAGAGGACATGAAGCTCTCTTACTAACTGGTTGCACCATGGATTATAAGGTCCACCTCCTCCATGTTGACGAATTAGAAATGGATCCATCTTAAAACCAAAACCCATAGTTTCTGTCATTATAGTTGGTCCTGATCGTGCTGTTTCATGTCCAAATATTCTGGTTTTGAGGCAGGTTTTGAGGGGTTTAATGCCATGATGGTCAGTTCTGTTTCAAACTGTGACTCCTCTGCCAAACATTTAATCCTAATTGAGCACACACACTGGCTCCAAATGTAGGAATTTGCACCCATCAAGGATCTTCACATTACTTTGGTGCTGCAGGAGGAGGTGAAAACACGTAAAGGCTGTTAAATTAATGTTTATCTGTTGATCTGTCACTTTTTTTATCCCAGATGGAGTGCGACAGGCGGCTCTCTCCAGCAGTGCTTCCTTCAGAGGCTGTATGAAGAACCTGAAGATCACCAAGGCCTCAAAGACCATGCATGTGCAGTTCAACAAGGCTTTAGAGATCAAGGGAGTCCAGCCCCTCTCCTGTCCTGCTGTGGCTGCTTAACTGCCACCACAAAGCTTCCCCTTTGTTCCCTTTAAAAATAAGGAGCTATGACAGGACAAACGTTAATCTTTGAAGCTTCACACGCTCAGTTTTCTAACACTCGTGCATCAGTAACAAAAACTATAACCTCAGTTTATCATGTCACTTGAAATTTGATTTCTCAGTGTGATCCAAGACTTGAATTATGTACAAACCATGTCAAAGTATTGATCAAATAAATTTGATCAATTTCCAGGTCTTAAAAAGTATGGAAAATTAAGAAGTATGGGAAAATATTCAGATTCCAGATTATTACCACAGTTCTAAAATACTGTGTTCTGAAATAGAAAAGTTAGTATTTCCAAAAATAATTCTACAAAATAGGGTACAGAAAAGTATGGAAATTCCAACTGTGTAGGAACCCTGCATAGAGCACATAATATCCAAATATAATAATACACCCGGCAAGTCACCGGGTGCAGCTTTAAAAAAAAAACCTCTAAATACATGTTAGTTTATTTTCATGTTTTCAGTCCTAAACCTAATTTTGTGCTTAGCGTAAAGCTCCATAATGACATTAAATTGACTCTCACTCAAAGTGTTAGAAACTGTTTCATACTTGAGTTTGAGTCAACATTAAAGTATTAAGACCTGAGTCTCATTTTCAGAGTATTAGAGCTAATTGATTTTTGGTTAATAAGTGATTATGTGAACTTTAAATCTGTTTGTTTTCAGTCGAGTCTGTGTTGTTGCAGAAGTCAGACAGGACAAGGCCTTCCGTTATATAACTGAACCTCTGTCACACAGACACAGCTGGAAAAAAGAACAAAAGCTGTGTGAATTTTTTACATTTGTCCTCCATGAACCTTGCTTCTAGAAATGTTTAGTCTGCACTTTTTTAAATAAAGAAACCAATGAAGTTAGTCTTCGTTTAGCGCCCTCTGTACAAAATCCATGCATTAAAATTTCTACGCAAGAAACGCAAGAAAAGACTTTTGCAGAAAGCTAAATACAGTAGTGATTGAACCTAAAGCCTCATTTTGCCTGTTCTTAATTGTACTTTTGTTACACCTGTTTTACTGTTCCTTCAACAAACATGATGGGCAGAAAACTTTAAACTCTGTAGGGAACAACTGTCACAAAAGCATTTTTTTTTTCTCAAGCTGGAGCTTGTGTCAATTTTCAGTAATGTTAAGGAATTGAACTGTTCAAGGTTTGTGCAGGACACTGATGTGTAATGTACGGTGCATGGTGTGTCTCAAAATACGTCACCAGCTGTTTCTGAAATATATTCTTGAAAGCATTAAACAGATTGTTCTGTCCTTCTTTGAACTGCAGAGTATGGTCAAGTAGAGCTAGTCCAGGCAGGCAACCTTAGGCGCATGGATTTCGATCTTTAATCTTTCTCACAATCAAATAAATATGTTCGTCTAGTTTGGCTGCAGGATCTCCCTCTGTTGTTGCCACAGCTGCTCTGCACAAGTGCAAACTTCAGCCTCACTTTCTCCACACTGTCCTACTGCAGGCTCTGATAAGACGCTCTCGGATATTATCTCATAATTTACACTGCCATGAGAAGCGATGAGGTCAGAGTTTAGACACCAAACAATGTTGAACTGTCTTCTCAGAGCCTGAGCCGAGGCCACAGAGTGCATGTTGGTCCAAGACATTAAAGTTTTCTTCTTTTAAACTATTTTTAAAAGATATTTGGTCTTAAAAGCCCAAGATTTAAAAGCAGCCAAACAAAACAAAATGCACAAACTGCCTTTGACTGAAACTCCTCTAGGTGGTGCCACTGCTCTTTACAAATAATCTGAAAGAGACGCAGCCTCACTTGTTATACAAATCCACTAGAGGGTGATATGTAATTGCAAAAGCAAAGGCATACCTGATAAGTGGTGCTGTTATTTGGCTCCATGATCCCGTCACTGCTCTAAAAACTGTTTCATGTTGGTGACTCCTTGAGGAATAATCAAACAAGAAATGATGAGCAGAGTCATCCCCTCCTCTTTTATTGTGCATTCCTCTTTTTTTATTATTACTGTGGTCCTCTTTACATTAGGTGAAGAATGGTCAGAGATAGGCCCGCTGAACCTCGCTGTGGCCGCCTGAAGTGGAATGTTTAGAAGAACAGAATAAAGTCTAACGTTGGATCAACTCCCAATAAAGTCATACAGCTGTTTCTAAAAAATGACCCACCTGTGATTATCTTTCTACAATGGCGAGATTACACCTCTGTCTGTCCACGCAGCAGTTACAGATGATTACAGTGGCAGTGTTAGGTCATAATATTAAATACATTGATAAGTTTATATTAAGGTCCTTGTAATAAGTATTAATTAATAGTCAATAAGCATCTTATAAGGCTTTAAAAGATGCTTATAAACAAGTGTGAGTATTAATAAAAGCACATAAAACATGTATTATTGTTAGGGCTCTTTTAGGCCCTAAAAAGAAACTTGACATGTCTGATTAATGTTCATAAACAACTTAGTGATAAGAAGTTTCTAATGAAAGCTTAAGTTTTCTATAAGCAATAAAAATGTTAATTATGCTTTAAAGGTCCCATATTATACTCGTTTTAAGCAGGTTCACATAGGTCTCAGAGGTCCCTGAACAGTCAATTTGAAGTTTGTTGTCTAAAAATCCAGTTTTTTTCCTGGACTTCAGCCAGCCTGAAAACTCTCTCGAGTGAGCTCTACCGAGAACACGCTGTGCCTGTGTGCTGCACCTGTCCAAGCCTCCTTTAGCGCAAGCCACGCCCCTTCCTGTCTCTCTGGAAGAGGCCACGCCCCTCCCTGTCTCTCTGGAAGAGGGGGTCATGACTTGCGCTACAGTACAATGTGCTAATGTTTACACAGAGTGTTAGGTATGGCTCTTGTAGAAGTGCTGTGGTCCAGCTGTACCAGTTTGATTCAGAGTCTGACCCAGAAGGAGGGGCTCCTGAAGAAATTCCAACTCTGCAGCAGGATGTTTCTGAATGGTTAGTTACAAATATCATGTGTCTCTAACTTTAGCTCTTGCTAACTATTACATCTCCACTGTCTTCTCATTACTTGGAGCTCTTTTGGTGAATGCGCAATATTGTAAGTATAGTTACTCTTGTGATGATGTTCTTGCAGTCTACAGAAACAGACTTCTTTGCTGCTTAGTGCAGCCAACAACAGAGCGTTTGTGAGGGAGAAAAATAAGGTCTGAGTGGAAATTTTCAGGGGGGCAAAGAAAACATCTTTGGGCAGGGTCACCAACCTGGAGGGGATGAGTTAATGTCGTCCATAATGTCATAGAAGGCTATAGTTTCAATCTACCCGTTTGAGCAGACATTTTCTGAAAGGGAGAAGATAAAATTTTCTTATTTTGGGTTTGTAGAGACAGGCTGCGGATGGATATTATTGTTAGAAAACCATTCTTAAGTGAAATTCGCATAATATGGGACCTTTAAAAAAAACCTTATCATTTATTAGTATTTACAAGCATCTCATTTTTCTTTAAATGGCCCATTAACCATTCATTAGTGCTGATTATAAGGACTTTAATATGAAGTGTTACAGATATTTCCTTTTTGTATCATGGTAAATAAAAACAGATTATTTAGATTCCGCTGCAGATACATTATCATTAATTTCCTCCTGATGATAACAGTGATGTTGTTGATATATACTAATTTTAGTAAGTCTGTAATAAATCAGAAATAATTGAAATGGTCTGTAAACAGATACTTTAACCTCTTCAGGGCACACAGAGGTGATTCATCTTGCACCAGAGTGATCGAAAAGCTCTTTTACTAGAAATTGTGTTGTACTCCTCAACCTGTTCCCCTGTTAAAGCAGGACGTCTGGCAGCCATCAGCATGAAGATTGAGCAGAAGGTAAATTTCAAAGTGCAGATGTTTTCTGTGAACCCTATTTCCCCGAGTCCCCAGTGAATGAGGTGAGTTAGAGCAGCTAGCTACAGCGATAATCTAAGTCTCATTTTGACAGCATTCAAGCATTCCATGTTTACAACACTGAAAGAAAAGTGGGAGCCTCTTTAGCTACCGTATTAACATGAGTGTAGATAGTCGAGAAAAACAACAAGAGAGAAGTTACAGCCCGGTATGTTTCAGGCTTTTACATTGTTTGTCCTCGACACTGAGACAGCTCTGTCCTGGTGTCAGGATCGGTGACTTATTGCATGATGTCCATCCTCTCAAACTGATCTGAGGCTGATTTTTCAAATATGGTGGCGGCCAAAGTCCGACAGTTTCATCATCACCAGCCTCCAACAGCTACACCCAAACACCCCAGGGTCCTTTTCCGCCTGCTCCCGGGGAGTAAGCAGCTCCTCTGGGTATGGTTCTTCATGTTCCTGATCCAGGCCTTGTCAGGATGACTGCATGAGGCCCGTCAGTCGTTTTCCTGTCAGTGACTTGCCCTGTGTAGACACAGAGAGATGAGGATGACAGATGTCAAAATGGGAAGCTTTTCTGAGGATTTAGAGAGAGAGGGTGGAAGGAGAAGTAAAAGAAGAGACAGAAAGTCAGCAAAATAACACATCTAAACAATGATTGATGGGGAGCAGACATCAATGAACAGCAGTGACCGAAAATGTACAACTTATTTCTGAATATAACCTTCAATGAGGTGGGGAAGAATTAAACTGCCCTTTTACTTTGGCCAGATTGGAGATCATTTCAATTATAACATATTTCCTTAATGTGTGGTCTCCTCTAGCTATGCCATTGGGACTTTTTCAAGATTAGGAAAAACAGTCTTTAGAAACAAGGACCTTCAAGCCTCTTAACCTGTTTCTAGGTCTACTGAAATTTAGGTTGAGTCATCATTTCAGTCCTCTGTAGACATTTATCAGACGTGACTGTTTGCATCAGTTTCCAGCAGTGGATGTTGTGGAGCACCATGGCATTTTCAATCAAGTTTTACCAGAGGTCTCATACGATACCTCGCATATGATCCAGTCTTATGCAAGTAGTGCTTAAAGCTCCTGTGAGGAATTTTTGACATTCATGAAACAAACCTAAATTCATATTGATACCTTTGTAAGAAAAACAAAAACAGATCAGACCGTAGGCCACAGAATTGACAATTTCTGTATAGTAATTTTTTTATGCCTTATGTAGGTGTCAGCCCTGTATTTGAAGAAACACCCCTGCTTTTGTTGTCTACATGAAATATTCACGCTAACTGATTCATTTGACTGTCAAGAGAAATTTTGTTAGACAGCACTTTTTTAAAGACCCACTTCGATGAAAATCGTGTTTTTCTTGTTGTCTACATGTTATATGGTATTTTTCTGATGCTACAGGACAAATCATGAGAAAAATAAGTAAAAAATTGCATTTCCTAGTATTTCTACATTCAAATCTCTGTGAATCTCTGGCAGACGCTAACAGCAGGTTCAGATACAGTGAGATTTCCTACCAAGCAAATCCAAGCTCCATACCGGGAGCCCCACTATGCAGGCCAAACACTCAGAGATGGAGCGGACGATCGCAGAATAAGTGTGTTTGTTTGCAGATTGCAATGTTCATAAGAAAGCTAATTATTAACTTTCATCATGTCCCCAAAGACATTAGTGCCCAAGAGCTGAATAACTCCTATATTACCTGCCACTTCTACTACACCGGCAATGTTAGGCTGTAAGCTAGCATGAAGAGGAGTGTGCAGAGCAGCGCTGTCTCCGCCCACGACTCAGAGGTAAATTGCTAATGAGCTACTGGAGCTCTGCTGAAGAAAAGTCCTTAAAAATGACACAGGTAACATGATTTGGCTAAAAACTTCATAATCACAATTTAAAGACCATTGAGAACATTTTAAGTTGTAAAAAAAAAAAACAATCGGAGTGGGACTTTAAACACGTAGGGGATGAGATGAGCAGAGACCGCTTTGTACAGAGGGGGCGCCAAAGTTGACACAAACCAAGAGTTCCTTTAAATCTCTGTTTTATGGTCAAGTTTAGTTGGAATTCCTGCCTGCTTCTTGTAACAGGAATTGTGCTGTCTGTTAGCCACTGACTGTCTTGCTATCCCATTAAACAGGCTGTTAGAAGATTGCCCCTGTCTGCAGCGGCTATCACTACACCAGCAAGATTTCAAATTAATTTTAAGAAACTGGGGATGGTTGTTTGTCCCTATATGTCATCCCTGGGATGATCGGGCAACTTGTCTAGGGTGTCCCCTGCCTTCACCCCAAGATGTTGAGATAGGCTCCAGCCCTCCTGCGAACCCCAACCGGAAAAGCAATAAATATGGATGGGTGGATGGATGCACTCCTGAACTTCAATCTAGACATTACACATCCACATCAACTTGCAAAACATTATTCGTTGACTCATGCTCACAGGGACGCCTTTATCTCCTCATCTTACTTGAATAAGAAATTATAAAACCCTCCTGTTCAATATCCCTGCAAGTAAATCTTCTTTAATAAACTGGAAAGATTAATTAGAGCAATGAACAACCTGCTCCCCTCGATAAACCAATCAGCAGACCGTTTCTCAGGATCAATATTAAGTGAAGGAACATGTTACCTTGGGGAAGGACACAAGATGCAACCTCCATAAATATTCATGCTTCAAAATCAATAGATGTTTGAATTACTGAGCACAAGCGATTGTTTTATTTAGCCTTTTAGACAAGTAGAGATTTATTTTGTAGCTTCTAATGATGATAATTCAATGAAAAAGTAGAACTGAAAAAACGGCGGGATCATGTCGATTATTACACCGTAGTTGTAAGAACACTTTCTCCTGCACTGCTCCAGTTTTGCTCCCAAAAAGCTGAGCTGCTGTAATCGTTCTTCCTCTCTGCTGGGATATGAAACAGCAGTGATGTGCAGCAGAACTCTTTATACTTTAATGAATGCAGTTTACAAGTTAAAAGCCCAGGAAACAGGACACTCACCACACTACGAGTGAACTTCTCCAGGGAGGTGCGTCGGCCCTGCTCCGTTTCAGGCTGGAGAGATGAAGAAAAAAGTGAAAGTAGAGAAATGAAGCAAAAGTTTAACATTTTGATGTTATGACCCGGTGTGCTTCTGCATGTGTGCTACTGAAACTTCTGAGTTCATGCTAAATAATGCAATCATGATGCCTTCAGAATATCTGTCATTTTTAAAGAGCTCGAAAAGCCTAATACACAGTCTGTTTTTGCAATTTTAAGTGGTTTTTATGAGTAACCCCTGGGAATTTTATTCATGCATCGGTCAAAGGGTGCTTGCATTACCACAACTGTGATCAGATTTTCCTTTTTTTTCACTCAAAATGTGTAAAAGAAGGGAATATAGAAAGCAAGTTCATGAGTAAATCCAATGTAACTAACAGCCAGCAAGGGGTGACCGTACTGGTTCCAAAAAAACTGAAAGTACCAGATAAAAACGACACTTCTTCACACGCAGTATATCACCTCAATTTACAAATTTCTGATGAGTTCAAGGTCTCTTTACATAGTTTAAAGACTTCCATGTCCATAATCCTCATAACAACACAATGTACTTACTTTCACATGAACAGAACAAGCCTTGAGTGAATAAACCTTCCCCATCATGCTGCTCAACAGGTAAGATATGGAACCTCTTTTACACACAACCTTACTTGCAAAGACCACATTGATGGGCAAAGTTATTGATCCAAGACCAAAAACTGCCAGTAAATGCATTTTTTCTAGTTGGATGGTGTGTAGGAGTTTTACGTTTTTTCATTCATCTATTCCTTTCTCACACGTCTTTTAAAATAGGTGTGCAAAGACTTTTTCCCTTTTTAAGGTATGTATCCTTCTACATGGTCTCCAAAGACCCCCACAACTAACCCATAAATATAGATGAGCAGTGAGAACCAGTATATCAGCGTGGGTATCAGTAAAATTGACAATTAAACTAGTATTTTCTAACTTGGATACTTTGATTGACCGGTCAAAGATCCAGCAGCCTTTCAACCAAGATAAAGATTTACTTATAAACGTAATAATTTATACATTTTCAGCCTTCAAAAAATTATTCAACATCAAGCAGCTGATGTCAGAAATCCACGACAAACTAGAGGAAAAACATTACTGCTGGACTTCAGTGGAATGTACAGTTGAATTTCATCAGCATAGCCATGGTATTGAATATTGTTTTTACTTACAGTAGGTGTATGTAATTAAATAATAAAGGACCTAGAATGGAACCCTGTGGAACACCACATGTCAGGGGGTCAAAACAGAGGCTCCAATTGAGGGGCTTTTGACTTATGAGTGATGTCACAGTGGGTACATCCACTTTCTATTAATATATGTACACTACAGGCCAAAAGTTTGGAAGCAAGACCAAAACAGGCAAAACATTTGAAAACTACTTCAAGTTTCTGTTCACAATGCCTTTCATAAAAAAAGGATAAGTTAAATGTATTTTGGGATGTGTTTATTGCATGACTAGACTTTGCTTTCATTGATATGCACCATTTTCCTCAATTTACCTTTAGGTATACATTGCTGTTACCAGACCATTGCTGAATAAATGTCAGTAAAAGAAAGGGAGAGTTTAGTTTTAGGTTCAAGAAGATTAGCAAGAGTCACAAATTCAGTGTAAAAGTTAGTTAAAAAAAAAAAAATCACTTTGCATTATTCACTTTTACTTACTGGCTTTTGAGTGTCTGCATACAAAAATCCCAATAAATCTCACCTGTGTTCAAAACTCTGAAAAACTATCGCAGAAATGGCTAGAAAGAAGCAACTGAGTAAAGAAACAAGAGTACAGATTTGTACATTGAGGAAAGAAGGATACACTGAAAGGGAAATTGCAAAACACCTAAAGGTGTTTAACAAAGGAGTTCACTTCACTCTGAAGAGACAAGAGGAACCTGGAAGTTATGATGATAGAAAAAGACCTGGACGAAAGAGAGTTACTACAAAAGCAGAGGATAAACATATTATTGTCATCAGTAAGCGAGATCGGCAAAAAACAGCACCACAAATAAAGGAGGGAATCAACATGACAAGGTCAAAACCCATATCTCTAACAACCGTGATGACGTTTGAGAAAGGCTGGTCTGAAGGGTTGTGTATCTGCAAAAATAACACTACTTCGTCCACAGAACAAGAAAAAGAGATATGAGTGGGCAAAAGCTCACAAAAATTGGACCTATGATGACTAGAAACAAGTCCTCTGGATGGACGAAAACGCAGAAAAACTGGTGAACGTCTCAAAGCACCATGCGTAACACCCACAATAAAGCAAGGAGGTGGTAGTGCCATGGTATGGGAATGTTTTGCAGGTGATGGAGTAGGAGATTTATTTTAAGTAAAGGGTATTATGAAGAAGGAACAGTACCACTCCATCCTCCAGCATCCTGCAGACTTGTAGGTCCAAAGTTTGTTTTGCAACAAGACAATGACCCTAAGCACTCTGCCAAGCTCTGTCAGGGTTACCTAGACAAAAAAGAAGAGGAAGGTGTTCTTCAAAAGATGGTTTGGCCCCCTCAGTCTCTAGACCTCTCTCCAATTGAGCTTGTGTGGGATGAACTGGATCGATCAAACAGAAACGGCGTCCCACAAATCAGCAGTCTCTTATTGATGAACTTAGGAAAGCTCGGAATGCAATTCCTGCTACATACCTTAAAAAAAATCTGAAGAAAGCCTGGTATATGCCATGCTGTTGTTAAAGCCAGGGGAGGTTACTTTGAGGAAAGCAAAGTCTAAGCAAGAAAAACTCACCTGATAATTATAGTAAAAATGTCTTCTGATAAGTTACTCTTTACATAGTCATGTTTATTGTGTTGCAAATTATATATATGAAACTATGATCTATTTTTGTACAAATCTGATCTTGCTTCCAAACTTTTGGCCTGTAGTGTAGACAATAACTCATACTTATCAGAGCTGCTGTAAGTGAGACTCCATGTTTTCCTTTAAAGTTTAATTTAACCCTTATAGAAATCTCACTGCTGCCCAATCACAGCCTTAGAAAGCACAGCTAAGCTCCTGAATTACTAGTTTTGTGCACATTCTGACTTGAAGTCCCTTAAAAATCAGTAATTTTGACCCACAGTATGACTGAACACAGACACATGCTCACTTTCTTCCTTGCCAACAGCAGGTCCTGGTACACGTTGGAGCGCAGGAAGCGAGCATAGCTATCACTTTTCATCAGCTTGTAGATGTGGTCCTGAACAAAAAAGAGAGGGAATGAGAAGACACATCAGTGGGAACGCCGATGCTTGCAGGAGAAGGAGGAAGAGGCAGTTGGTTTCCAGGCAAATAAATATGGTCCTGGACTAATGATGAACAAAACTTGCAAACTCAGAGTAAACCTAACATGGCAGTCACTGAGGGAGAGAGATGTTTGTAGTGCTGACACAAGCAATCTCTTGGATTTTACTCCTTGCTTTTAAAGCCGCTACAAGGGAGGAAATCTGATGTATACCCCCCAACCCCCAACGCTTCTTACCAGCACCTTAATCTATCTCCCAGTGAGGAACGTTCTCTAAACATCCCTCCACCATATAAACCCATTAGTTGATACTGGTGAGGCGTGTAAGAGAGACAGATGGGGTAGAAAATGATGAGGGAATGAGTTTCTGGAGACACTGATCACCTGAAGAGAGATAAATTAAAACAATAATGTCACTGTTCTTCATGGACCCGAGGATTTATTGATGAAAATACTGACTGAAGAGAAAATATATATTTATTGAAGACTATGAGCATGAAAAAACACATGGGTTTATATAAAGATGTTGTTTTATGGTCATTCTGCCCATTATAAGCTTAAATATACCCCATCCTCCACAGCCCAGCCCTAAGCAGTGAGTACAAATAGAGGGATCCTGGGAAGTGCAACATGATTGCTAACTCCTCAGTGCATAGTGAATTCATAGACATAAGGCGAGAGTTGGGAAGGTTGCACCTGGCTACTTTTTCTTCTGTTAGATTTCTTCTCCCTCATACATTTTAAACAAGTGAAAATCATATAAGCCAGCATTAGGTGTGCAAGGGTTTACCCCAGAGCCTGTGTAAGCTGTGTATTAGAAAGCAGAGGGTGTGTTATTTACATGTGCATTTGAATTCCTCTTCAATCTGACAGATCAACCTTTCAGCTGGCAGGTGGGAAGAAAGATGCACGGCATTTTAAGTACATTGACTGTCTCCTAACTCTAAATCTTATCCATAGACTTGAGGCAATTGAAGATTTTCTCATTTGTCTGTGTGGCTGATGGAGTTTATGAATTTTTAAATGGTTTTGGTCATATTTTCATGTCCTTTTCTCATTTATTGTTATTGCACTTGTATTCCATTTCGGGCCTGAACGATGACAACAAAATATCTGGTTTGAGTTTTTAAAATAAGCTGCTATAAAAGGATGTGCCTAAGCTTAAAAGCAGCATATTTCGCATTATAAGAGACTTTTCCCTTTTCTAGCATCCTGCGCTGTCTCACCTGTGCGTCCTCATAGCTGTACCGTCCCGGGTCTTTTAGGTTCTGGCTCGTGCGTTCATAGCTGTGGGAGTCCAAGTTAATGGAGCTGGGTGCTCCCTCAGCCAGGAACTCTGTCCAGATGTCCTGAGCCCGCTGTGCTACATCCTGTTGGGGCATCCTCTTTAGGTCCTGGACAGCTAACCAGAACCTGCAACACACATAATTTTAACTTGAATGTAATACAGGCATGATATAAAGTAAGCAGGTAGATTTTTGAATTAAAAACTGGACAGGGAGAAAAAAGCCATTCTGCTTATCTTGTTGGGACTCCAATTTGCATAACAACCCGTCACTATACAGTATCCCTTCGCTAGAATTGAGTACACAAAGTGAGCATCTTGTTGAGGATTATATGATTTTCATCCACAATGTACTAGCCTGTGTTATCTTATAGGAAATATTAACGTACCTTTAAAAAAAATGACAGTGAGGCTCCTGTTTGGAACTTTCTGATTTGTCAACTTTGGCGCCCCCTGCTGTCAAAGCAATCTTGCTAATCTTGTCCTAGCTATGTACATGAATACAAAAAAAATCTCACTCTGCAGACTTTTGATTGTTTGATGCTTTATCTATTATCTGTACTTTACATGGGAATTGTAGAATCAGGGTATTTTCAACTACCCCCTTACATAAGTTTTAGGTGTTAAAAATTATGACACACAAGTAGTCAGTCTTGTCCTTGACGCCCCCTGTTAGCTCTGGATATTATGAAAAAGCATCAATAAAAATTTCCATCTATTTGAACAACATAAAAAAAATCCTCACAGGTGCTTTAAACTACAAATTATCTATTATTTAAAGACACATGCAGCTGAAGCATGAGAGGGATTTGTATGTGTGTTTGTTTGATACAGCTATTTTTAGTCTTGTATCTAAAAATAAAAAAGGGAACGTTTTGGGCTGTCCATCAGGCAAAATGGTTTGAAGATGCTGAAAAATAGAGTTAAAGTAGGTCTTTAATTCCTTACAAGAACTTTAATCTGCATTGAGTAACAGAAAAGCTAAATTATGCAAAAATTGTTCCCAGATCCAAAAATGAACTTTCATAATTCACATAATTCACTTTGATCCCAGACAATTGAATATCCATCATACTGGAGAGTAACTGATATGCTGGACAGCAGGTCATAAACTGAGTCTTCCACCAGAGGCAGCATAGAGCTACAGATTGCCAACCTTTGATATTGGCTTGTATCTATATTGATCTGTGGACTTCTTCAGCAATAAAGAGAGAAACACCTCAAGGGCTTGCTTGTCTCTCTCTGTTTATCTAATTTTTTCTCACTCTCGCCGTTATCCCCCCCTCTTAGTAGAGCCCTTCCTGAAGCTCCCTCATAAAAGCAAACGCAATTAAAGGTCCGGAAAAGGAAAACGAGTGAAAAGAGAAGAGGGAGAGAGAGAGAGAGTGAGGTGGGATAGCCCAAAGGTGAGTAGAGATAAGGCTGTGCGCTCTCTCTCTCTCTCTCTCTCATACTGTTTGTGTGTGTCTTATCTATCTCCCTCTGTTGCTCAGAGGTATCAGGCCAGTTCATTCCCACACTCTTTGATTTCTAACAGGCCTTTCCTCTCCTCACACTGCTCTCCTTCAGCTTTGAAAGATACTTCCTCTTCCTCACACACATCACAATAACACCCACTTATTGCTGCTCTGCTGCTTACAGACTAAAAACAACACAGGGCATCAATTTATGCGTCCAAAATGAAGGATGGAGTCAATAATTGTTCTGGAAATCGATAGGCAATTCTGTGAAATCAACAACCTCAGTCAATGATGAAAAATGACACACTTACATTTGTTTCATCCTCTGTTTATTTTTGGGATATGGGTGATTAGCCTGACTGCTGCACTTGGCTAGCTGCATGTTGTCTTTGGACACTAGCTAGGGGCCTAAACGTGTATCACTATGTGGGAGTGTGTGCACATGTTGCATTGGGATTTCATACTCATATGGAGAAATTGATTTCAAATGTTAGACCGAGAAGAAAAACCCTTATAAAAGTGGGCATCTACAGGATTAAATCGAGCAGTTTCTTATTGAGCAGTTTCTTATTGTAACTGCCCCTGAGAAACAATCTCATCAAATAACAACAGGTAGCACAGACATCAGAGTACAAAGTATTAACTTCCAGTATTTTGCAAAAAGAAGTTTTATTTCTTTTCCATAACTGAAATAAAACTTCTTTCATTTGTTACTGGGCACTTTAAAATATGTTTCTTTTGGAGAGGTTGTAATTTTTCTTGTTTTCTTAGTTTTTACTGATTAGCTAGCTAAGGTTATGAGTTAGCATTAGCTTGTATTGATTGTTAAATGTCATGTTATGTCATATAAGGGTTCAAGAACACATATACAGACATGCTATTTGACTGTTATGTGTTCATATTTTTGCAGATTTTTATTGAATTGAATGACAGTTATAGCGATGTTTATAATCTTGCCACTCCAAGTAAAGGGTAAATATGTATGGTACTCTTATTGATATTTTCTATTAAAGCTCCTGTAACGAGTTTTTTTGACATTCATAAAATAGAATGAAATTTTTGTTCATGATTTTTTTAAGGTATCCAAAAGCAAACTAGACCAGTAGTGGTAAGCTTATAACTTATATGTTGCTGTGGTTGGTTTTAATGCTTAAATCTGGTGTGAGGGTGTAGGAGTCAAGCAGGGAATGGTGCCGTTAGATCCTGCCTGATCTCCGTTTTTGTATTATTGTTTTGTTCTTCAGGGCTAAATGTTCAGAGACTCCAGTTATAATTCTGTCTAGCCAAAACAAAGTCAAAATAAGTATAATTACAAATGTGCAGCTCAATAGTCTCTTTTTGTCTATTCTTTCTTTGCATGTATGACAGATCTTTGAAAACAAAACTCTCTGCTGTATTCTCAGTGCAGTCCTCCAAACAACTGGAGAATTTTTAACTGGTGATTTGTTTCTTTCCATGTATACAAAGTGCAAGTGGGCTGAAATGGTGGGCTGGAACAATTGGCATGCCAAACAGAAATCAGTGTTTTGTGGCTATTTCCAGAGCAGTGAAAGCTTTTGAATAACTGTTATTCTTCCCTCACATTGTCACAAATGCATGAAAATTGCTGCTCTTGAGCTTTACATTTGCAGATAACTATATGCCAGAGAGCTGTTTTCTAATGCAGAGGAAACTTTCTCATAAAAAGACCACTTTCCTCTATTTATTCACAGCTAACCTCCAGTGTAAACCCGACACAACCTGTCAGTGCTGGACAGCAAATGGAGAAGTTTTCATGAGCTGGTGAAAGTCAATGAAGCATGTTGTGTGCTTACCGCAGGTTTTCTGAGCTGAACTCTGACTCAAGGAATTTGAGGAAGAGCTCCTGTCCTGCGGGATCCTTCAGAGCCTCCTCCAGGGAGAAACCCCACTTCTTCACCCGCTGCTGACTGGGCTCCTTACTGGGAGGGAGGGGGCAGAAAGAGAGACAGAGGGGCTGTATGATCATAAATTTGAAGCTTCTGAAGCAAGGTAAGGATTTAAAAAAGATTACAGAGATTAAAAAAGTAGAGAAATTATGGAGAACAGATCAGTGGCTGCGCTGACGTGAATATAGAGGAGGGGATAAAACATTAACACAGCAATTTCAATCAGTCTTTAAAGGGCTGATTCAGTTTGATATTACTGTCAAAATCCATCAAGAATCCAATCATTTTAATCCCCTCATAGAATATATTTTCTCAAATCCGACGATTGATCAATTCAGCAGAATTATTAAGCTACATTAGGCACAATAATTAAACAACTCCTGTAATTATTCCCTGCATAATTCAGACAGAAAAGGAGAGCAGGGCACAGTGTGTTTGATGAGAGCTGTGACCGCTCTCTCTGTAAGAGGCAACAATTCAGTTAATTACCCTCATAACTTTTAATAGCATTCACTGAACAATCACTACTGTGACACTGTCAAATATTTGTCACCAACATATAAACTGAGGTGAACTATTTGATTAAAATTGATTACGAGAGCTGAGTGACCTCTGAGTCCCCTCCACTGCTTCAGTTAATGGCCCATCACTCAAAATGATTATCTTCAAATGTCCAGTGTTGCAATCAGCACTGTTAAAATCAATAATTGGTCTAGAGTAAATATGGGTTTTACACTATTAAAAAAGGCTAAAAATTGGCATGAAACAGACACATACAAGAAATTGTGAGACTTTTTAGCATCTGCTGTTTGCAATATTTCATTGGTTATATAATAAACTTAAAATAATAATAAAGCATTTTTATGAAACTGCAAAGGCAAACAGAACCACCATCAACAACTCTGACTTTCTTGATATTGTCATTTTTAATGTCAACAAGGTCAGATGAGATCATTTACAGCACAATGAAAAAAGTGCCTTTTTTACGTTCACCAAAATAAATTTCACAATGACTAACTTCATTTACTGATTAAAATCAGCAGAATAAGATTATTTTGTGCAAAACATTACGTGCACTTTCGCTGGAAAAGATCGGAAGAAAGTTAAGAGGCATTGATTTGTCCACAGGGGGCAGCAAAACTAATAGTTCCTTACAGGAGCTTTAACTAGCTGACCTATAGTAGTTTCAGACCAAGAGTTGCCATAATAAAGTCAAGGCTCAAAATGTCTGCAGCAGCAGGAGGAATAATTTTTCCTTAATATATATACTAGAAGTCAACCAATATCAGCGTCTCATCAGCCAAAAGCCAATACTGATAATGAGAGAGAGACAGAGTTAATGCTGATGTCACATTGGTGTTTTTTTTTTTTTTTGGCTTCGACAAAATACAACAATATTATTATATTAACAAATAGAAATAAATAGCTGAACTTAAATGAATATCTTATTAAACAAAAGTAGACCGAAGAGTGTTAGGCTCATCAAAATATTGTCAAAGTGTCTTTTGAATATATGCCCAGATATTTGAAGTCAGTCTGAAAGAAAAAAAAAAAAACATGCAAGGTAAAATTTAAAATTAAAGGTTAACTGATTTGCTATTATTAGGGGATGGGAAAAATACATTTGGAAAGATAACTTAATAACTGGAATAACTGGAACTCAGCGAATTCTTCTTTTTTTTTCAAAACTATGGTGCTTCTAACCACATTGACCACAATGCAGTTGGACTATTGGCTGTTTAGTTGCTTATTCATAGCTTTGTAGTCTCTATGCAAAGAGTTTGGGCGGCCCATCAGACCATCATCAAAACAAATAAAATTATGGTGACATAAAAAATAAAGAATAAACATTTCTTTCACATAAAATGTTCCTCTTACAATAAAAATGATCTAATCTATTGATGAAGAAAAAAAAATATTCCAGTTGACCTTTGGGTAATTGTCTTTTGCATGCATTTGATGGACAACAAAATATATGATGTAGCACCACAGTCTTAGTAAGCATGGCTGAACATTTAAATCACCAATTATGGTCGAAAGGTCATAACACAAACTTTAAAAACCCCAAACTGCCTCCACCTTGATTCAAAAACAGAAGATAGAAAAGCACAGTGGCCTGATTTAGAGTCTGACTTTGATAATATCTCTCATTCAACCTTTACAAAAAAGAACATGTTCACTGGCTGTGAAAATGGAACTACAGGGGACTGGTTTTGTACCTGGTCTCCAGATCCCAGAGTGATGGATCATCGCTGGTCCATGGGTTAGACGGTTCCAGGGCTGTCACAAATGGGTCATACTCCATGTACTGCTCAGTGTAGCTTATCAGGCTAACACACAAACACAGGGAAAAGAAGACACAGCTGATCAAAAGTAAACAGACAAAGAGGAAGTTTATCCAAGTGGGATAATTGTAGAACAGAGTGCAATTTTAGGAGTAAACTTCCAAAATTGTTCAGCAGGAACATCTGCTCTGAGCAGAATCACTAAAGCTCAGGTTTGACCCTTTGACTTCTCTTTTCATGTCTGATATAAACAAGAACTGAAAGGTGCAGCGACGCAGAGAGTGAGTTAACAACACCACTCTGCTGCTTCCAAGAGTTACCACAAAAACTCAGGGACAGTTTCTCTGCTATACCACATAGACCACAGTGGAGTTTCCCTGCAACATGTGCAACATACAGTATCTACTAAAAAAACTCCCAAGTCAACTGAATTTGACGGTGCATGGCTAGGTCCAGCTGAGCTTTTGTGATAACACAAAGGCATCTGGACTAGCATTCTGAGTACATTCTCACATAAACTTATAAAATCATACAAAATGCCCTAAAAAGAAGCCTATGAAGACCTAAACATGCTTTCAAATGAGACAGTATCGTAAGTTAACAAGCATCAACATGACAGCAGTTGGATGATACGGTACTTATCAACATGCAAGAGACAAAAAGTATTCAGGACCACGGACAGCGGCAGTACGAACATAGTACACCACACTCCTCATGGAGTAGTCTCTTTGCAGCTCTTTATAAATTTTGCACAGAAAGTCTTTTTGTGAGCACAAAAAAAAAATCCAGCTCGACCTTTTAAGATTTAACAGCATCCAGAAACTAGAATAATTCAAAGAAAGAGAGACATAAGTGTGGGCTTTAACTGAGCAACCAAAAGGAAATTACTGCAATCACCATTATCAAGACAAAATGAAAGATCATCTAATCATACTATCTTTAAGAAATTATACTCACTTTTCTGTGGCAGTGAAGCATCATTCTCCAACTCTAGCATAATCTATAGATTCAGCAACATTAAGCTTCTTACCAGTCAATTACACTTGTTTTATTGTCTTGAATATCAATTAAGTGCCAGAATAACGTGTTAAAAGAGCTGTAGGACATAAAAAATATACTTTAAAGATGTGTTTCTTCTCATAAGATAAGGATTTTACTGTTATACAAGTTTAATGAATCTTAACTTGAACATGGCTTTGTTCTTTTGTCTTTGCACAATTTTATATGTGCAGAGTTTGTTCCATTTTTATGGTGCACACTTGAGAAAATAATTGGATGAATTCAGGCACAACGGCAGAGGCAAACCAGCAGGAAGAAATTGATTTACACCCACCATAAGAACTGTGTGTGTATTCTTTTTACCTGCAATAGATGTCCAATATAATCCGTTTTTAGGATTTTTTTTGTAGCAAACACCTAAATATGCCCATGACTCAAGAAAGTGTCTTAATCTGACAAATTTCAACTAATCTGACCCAATTTAAATACACTAAATGAATGTCTTTTTAATGTTACGCCTCACATGACTGATGTTGTCCGTCATGTTGTTTCTCGCTGTGTTTCGATAAACACGTCCAACTTCACGCTCTGTGAGCATCATTTAAGCTCTGCTCGCTGTGTGAAGTGAGGAGGTTAAAGGGTCGTTAATGGGAGGCCGAGTGGAGCAGCCGGCAGTAATCACAGTTTTCTGCTCTGCTGGGGAGTAATGGCCGTCCTGACTGAGTGAGCAGACGATGGGACTGTCAGGCTATCTCACACACAAGGGTCCTTGCCCCACAGGGGATCCAGAAATATATTTATACCTATGCTTTACATCTCTTTTGTAGCATCAAAAGGTTTATAAAATAACTTACATGCCTTTACAGCTTCATGCAATTTAAGGTTATAACCCCACAATGAATCTGATGTTTGTAAAGCTTTCAGGTGGAGTCTAAAATCTCTCACTCCACACAGCACCTTTTCACATTAACCTCTCAATCAGCAGCTCAGCTCTGACCCCAACCACTCTATCTGTAACTTCTGACCCAAAGTGTATAGTCACACTCCTTTCTATCAGATCAGTTTTCCTTTGCTGTAATTCAAACAAGAAAAAAAAATCTGGCTACAGAGGATGAACTCTGTCTTGTGCAAATCACATTCAAAAACCTCAACTGTTTTTTTTTTTCTCAGTTCGACAGCAGCATGCTAAATCATTTTTCAGCAATACTTTCCGTGGTTATTGATTTCACAAAAAAAAGTACAGACTGTCTACTGTATAAACGTACTAATACCTGCTAAAACCCTTGATGTAATAACACATCTGTAAGTATTTATAATCTGAATGATCCTTCAGCAATGTCAGATTTTTTTTTTTTTAGGACTAAGAGCAAAGATCACAATATGTACAATATGTATTACATGATACAGTATGCTGAGATATGTTATGGTACACTATGCTGAAATGATACCATGAAACCAGTGATACCACAATGTAATATACACTATGGTGCAACATGATAGGGTACAATATGATATGCTGCAATACAAACGAAGAACAATACACTAGGCTACCACACTAAACCATACCCCATCATCACCTTCTTTTATGTTGTAACAGTATAAAAGAGGCAGAAGCAGCATTCGACATGAACAATTAAGGGTGGACACTGTTGAATAGTAATCACAATGAAATACAATAAAATGTGACACCACACATCACTATTCAATACGATAGGGTAGGATATGATTGATATGATACTCCCAAATACAGTACTTTACCTAACAATATGATCTGATACAATAGGAGACAATTCTGTATACAATACAATATCATATGATAAGTAAAAAAATATATATACATGATTCAAAATGATATGGCACAAAAACTATTAAAACAATATGATATGAAATATTACACAATCCCATACATTACAATATATAATATCATACTTCATTATATACTATATGATGGGATGTAATATAATAGCATATGATAGTATATGATATGATATGACACAATTAATACTGTATAATGACTTATTACAAGAGAATAACAACTGTGATATTTTACACTTCAATATAAAAGAATACAAAAGGTTTCCACAATAAGATGTGTTGGTGTACAAAACCATACATATGATTGGATGGCAAGTAGGATATGATAGGATAAACAATTACCAGTACAACATGATACAGCACAAAACCATGGAATACAATTCAATTCTATACAATGGCAGAGGGAACAATGCAGTTAAATATGCTATCACAGGCTGAAATACAAAATGCTGTACAATATCCTATGTTGACTACAATAACACAGGATAGAATATGTTGTAATACAACAGGGTATGACAGTTTTTGAATTTCTGCCTCTACTCAAGTCCTGCTGGTTGAACCCTATTTTAAAACATTACATTGAAACAGACAGTCCATATTTTCTCTTTTTGCTGGGCCGTCACACAGATGGGTTCAACACGCTTGTTGAGTGACATGTCAAAGCCTCTGCTTTGGCCCTGGACTCCTGTTACAAATTGCATACCAGATAGATGTGGAGGGGGGGGGGGGGGGCAGGGAAATCCAGGAAGAAACCACAACCTGACAAACCTCTAACCCTAAGCCAATTTGTATCTTAACCAAAGCACAAATTCTATAGAAATCAAGCTGTCTTTATGAGTGCACTCTGCTTTCAAATGTCTCATTGAAACCACCACAGGTTCAGATAGAAATGTCAAAACCAAATCACCCCCTCCATCTGCCAGTGCTCTATTACAGGAATAGTGAAAGGGAGGTCTAAAGAGCGCAGGTTTCTCTGATTATAGATGGTTGCAGGGAGCACAGCAGATGGGAAAGAAGACAAGAAAAGCTGGTATTTTCTCTTCCACTAGAAATATACTGAAAAGATATGGTTTCGACCTGCTCCTCAAGATGTGTTATGGTTTTAGTGCAGCAAAGAAATGAGTGTCACATACCTGTCAGCAACTTTGGACATTTTCATACAGTGACGATCTAGCTGTGTGTTCAGGAATAAGATCTGCAAGAGGAAATCACAAGAGTCTTATTTTATTCGCTGACTTAAAGGGAAGAAAATGTTTCTTCAGGTTATGGCATGTTCGTCTTGCAGAGACCTCAGACAGCAGGTTTTTATTTTTACCTCTTTCTCCACATCCTCTTTGGTGCCTTTTCTGCAGTGGTGCGATGGAGTGTGTTTGGGACTCTGAGACTGTGTTCCCTCCTCCGTCACGCCATACACTGACTGGACCGTTGGAGAATAAAGAGAAGCGAAGTGAAAAGGGACCAAATGGGTTCTTGTTACTATTTTGCAGTAAAACAACAAACAAACAACAAGCAAAACTGATGTCTCCTGAAAAAAGCTGCAAAAATGTTAGTTTCAATGACTTTGTCGGACTTGTTTTGAATCTGACATCAGGCTCTGCCAACCTACTCGATCAATGTTGAAGGGCATACCCATTCTGCAGCCCCAAAGCAGCCTTTTCAAGGACGTACCCACCCTGAAGCATTTGAAGTTTACCCCCACCTAGAAAGTACATATCACCACCCAGATCAGTTTCTCTTCTAAAGTTATTTTAGTTCAGTGAACGTCTTTGCTATTGTCTCTTCTCTTTTTAATGTTTTTCAGACAATGTAGCTATTAGGGGTCACCACTTCACTGATGACCCCTTTGTAAACAAAAGCCAGAACAGGTTGGATTTATAAATCACCTGTTACTGAATTCTGAGTCTGGCACAAATAAAGTCTTTCCACAAAGGATCTGAAACAAAAGCTGTAAGTCCATTGTCACAGCAGCTAATGTATAATCGGGATCCAGCTAGGGTGAGGTTTGCGCATGGAGACGTAGACTGCTGTGTATTGCTATCATGCGGTCGTTACTGAAGTTGGTATAACTAGAGAAGCAAGCAGTTGGCAACATTCGTCTCTCGAAGGGGTGTCTAACTCTACGTTACGGTGTGTTTGACCATAACTTAAATTTACTCCAGCATTTCCCTTGAAATATGTTTTGTAAAGGCATCTGATAACTGTTAGTTTTGTAGCTACAAAGCTTTGTTAAAAGTAACACCCAGCAGCTGTATCTAACTTAATATCACTGGAAATGTATCCGAAATGAAGCATTACAGGCAGAGGCTAAAAGCCACTGAAATTAGGGTTTTTAGAGACACCAATATGAGAGCAATAAGAAGGTTTTTTCGGCCCCCAAGTCATTTAAAGACACTCTGAGGGGGTCCTTGACTGACATAATGACAGATAAAAGTCAAATTTTCGGAAAGTTCTTTCAAATAGAGGGTTATGAATAATGTCATGGTGTAATGCTGCCACCTTCTGTGTTGGAGTGTAAACGAATTACTTCCAACACTTTATTATGGATTTAAACTTCACCTTTAAGGGCTTTTTCAGTTCCTTTGAACAAGAGTCAGTGCCATGGTTGTATCATCTGAGCTTTACCTTTTTAACTCTGTGGGGGTTCTTCATACGTCTACACTTCCTGATGTCCATCTCTGTCGTGTTCACACATCCAGGCTAAAAAAACATAAAAGAAAGAGAAACTTATCTAAATCATCTTTGGCATTTTAAAGAATCAGATTTCAGGTGTTTCTCCTGCATTACAGAGAGAGAGATAGCTGTGCGAAGATGTAAAGGAGACAGCCTGTAGATGAAAGCAGAGGCAGATGCCTCATAGGTTGATGCTCACCACAGGTCTGTGGACGTCCCAGAAGGCTCTCTCCTGGCTGTCCAGGATCTTCCTCTCAGTTTTATCCTTTTTTCTGTCAATCCTGAGGATCAGATCAGATCAGTCAGTGTGGGAAACACAGCACACAGCTCTCCTGGCATCAGCATTAGATGTGGCAGGCGAACCAGGGTAGAGAGATGAGAAAGGAGGAGAAGGGCAGACTGGGGATTATACAGCCTACACGTCCATCATTTTTAACAATATTGAGGCCCATGTACTCCAAGATTTAGTGTGGTCTCTGCCCTCTAATGTACCCCATATCAGCTGAATGTGCACTATTCACAGATTCTGATATATTTATATAGCTACTACATGCTTGTCCTTAGAGTTATAGATCAACACTGTGATTTTCTCTGTAGACAAAACTGCAGGACATCCATCCTTTTTACAGTGTGTGGGCATAACTCCGGATTGAAAATTCACAGAATTTTAAGGATGTGAGGACATAGGATAAACAGGTAATTTTGAATGGAAGTTTCTTTCATTTTTTTGTTCAAATTTTTGAAGTAAATAACTCATCTGATCACAAGAATAAATCATCTGTTGAGACACATGCCTGGTAGAGCTGCGCAAGAAATATGAGGCAGAGGAAGATAGAAAAAGGGGGGAGACGAATTAAATATCTTGTTAACTTCATCATGTGTGACTATTTACTGGCTATTTAATTTAATGTGGTTTCAGTTGTGCTAATTCAGTCAGGTTAAGTGTCCAAACACGTGCCAAACACGCTCATCAGATAAAATAAAGATCAGAATATAAAGATATAGATCTAAATGTATGTGCTGATTCAGATAGTTGCACTGAATATTGGTTGTTACTGATTTTGTATTGCACTGAAATGTGCCTGACACTGTGGAGACTGCCTGTGTGGCATTGATGACTTGTGTGCACTACGCCGCCGGTCTACCAAAATATCAGTAGACCAGCTGCGCTCCGCCTGCGCAGAAAGCTGACCAGGTTTGAATCGGTGAGCCTTCGGCGCTCTTACCACGCCACTGACGAGCACGAAAATGTCACTGCGCCAGCTGATTCTGTCAACATCTCCCCCTACCGCGCCACCAAGCCCAGCTTGGCGGACCTCGGTGTGCCTCAGTCTACGAAAATACCAAACTGGCTGTACGCCGGGCTCCGCAAGATGAAAACACCACTGCACGGGGTGCGCTACCCTCCAACGCACCACTAGCGGGCACAATAATAGAGCCCGCTGGTAATCAGTAAAAATTTGAACTGGACATGAACTGGACATGGATCTTTAAAAACATCAAATTTGGCTTAGACTAGGCCTGGTCAACTCAAATAGGACCACTCATAATTGTCCCTACAAACCCACCTTCAGGTCAGTCAGGGTTGTCTTCAGTATGATGAAAATTAATATGAATATGTATGGTGAAAATATGTTTCTGTTCACATAACCTTTGGCAAGCCATTATTTATTATTTTTTATTGCTTTATGTTTAAAGTCATCACTTGTTTCTACATTTGCATGTACACAAGTTAACTCACCCTGACTCATTGACAGCACTGTTTGACAGTTTTACATAAGAAAATGGCAACTGTGTGTAAATCTGTATGTTGGGAATGCACATCATCTTATTTTAGCATATCCCCTTAAAGTAGTCTATATCAAACAAAAATGGCACCATTAGAGGCAGCTATCCCATTTTCCCACCTCTTCTCAAATCTTATCATCGGACTTCTTACTGTCAGCTATTACTGGTTTAAAAAAAATACACTTTTTATGTCCTCTACCGCTGGAAGAAAAAAACACTGGACCAACAATGACTGACAACCCATGTAGGAAGCATGATGAAGTCAGAAATTCTATTACAGGAGGTTAATCTAGCTTGTCAGAAACACTCCCAGCGTATGATAGGAGAGGTCACATTGAGATTACACTGCATTGTTTGTCTTGTACCTTAGGTGTGAACGACAGCACTGCAGGCATTGTCATTCCATGTGTTGCCGTGGCAACAGAGCATGCACTTACTTGACCTGGGCCTCAGCCTGCATATAGATAAACTCCCACTTCCTGGCAAAGGCTCTCTGCAGCCTGGCGAGGTTCTCCTGTTAGAGGAAAATATTGGAGGCATGTTGTTATCAGAGAGGAGAAATAACAGTAAAAGTGACTAAATGCTAAACAGGTTTGACTCTTCTCTCAGATGCAATTTAAATCTCATACCGTCACGCACACACACTCACAAATCTGACCTTTAAGAGGCCGTGTTTTTCTGCCCTGCAGCCTGACACACAGATCAATACTGAGAGGTAATATAGCTTGGAGGAAGAGTCTGAAACTCACCGCCTCATAATCTGCCAGCTCCAGTCTGGTCTTATTCTGCATGGTCCGCTTGCACAGGTAGATAGCTGAAAGGAGGAGAGGGGAGAGTGGGTCGAAACATGTAGAATTATCAGTACACACACTCTTCTGCTTCTTCTTCTATGCATCCATTCATCCGTGCAACTTTCCTCCCCCATGTACCTGCCTCAACCCCCTCAGCAGCCATAGCATGAGAGTGAAATCAGCATCAGAAGCAGCCTCTCCACTGCTCTGATGCTTTTTGATTATGAGGTGGAGTGTGAGATGCTCTAAAGTTGCGCTTCTGTGACTGGATGAAGGGCAGGAAGTGGAACGGTGGCTGACTAATCCGGTCCTATCTGCAGCAGAGGAGACATGTGGTGCTATAGCTCATTGGAGGTTATGGGCTCTTTCCTTCAGCTATAGCCTCTTACATCATACGTTTCAACAGTCAGGAATGTTTTTTGTAATTAAGGGGGTATTATGCATTTTTTTAGGATCTATATTTCTTTTCAGATACCTCTTTAATAGCTTGATTTTCAGATTTAAAAAAGCCTTAAATTTCTCACTGTGGTGTATTAAAATATCATTATTTCAGCCTCTGTCTGAAACGCTTCATTTTGGTTTCTGTCTCTTCTACCCTACTCTTGTGATCGATCTATTAAGCAGCAGCGCAGCATATATGAATACTATGTCTATATACTTGAGCTTATGTGTGAGGAGGATTTTTTTTTTATAACAACCGTTTTGATCACATTAGGGCCAATGTTCGCATACATTTGCATGATGAGGGGCTTGACTGATTTGACTGACAGCTGAGTGAGTTGCACCTGTGTCTAGGTGAGTTGGGGGTCAACCTTTTTAACACAGCAACGGCCATTATTAGCATTATTAGGCCTATATTGGTAAGGGGGATACCACAAGTCCCAGCTTTTCACTTTTCAAAGTCCTGATTTACAGTGCCCAGCATACGTCAGTACACCCCCAATTAAAAGTAATGTATTACTGTCTCTGTCTAGATGAGCAAAAGTACAATTTCCAAAGTTTTGACAAAGTTGAGTTTAACATAACATTTTATTTACCATAAGATGAAGCTTTGCTCTCAGAACTTTGATTGGGGTGTACTAACTTTTGCACCCTGATTTTAAATTGAAAAACACACTTTTTTGTATGCAACTTAAAAAATCTTGTTTGCAATCACTGGCCTACATTTGGGGGAGTATTTTGTTGTATCGTCTGACATAGAAAATGTTGATTTTGAAAGGAAACTAAAGGTTTTCTGACAACTCTGAAGGGGTGTACTCTACTACTACTTATGTTGAGCACTGTATAACAGTAAGTATGTATGTAATGGTCTTGTTTGCTTTTCTATATTATAAAGTGGCATTGATATTAATTTGAGTTTATTTTATAACCAGAAAAAATCCTCACTGGAGCTTTAAGTGCTCATAAAATTTTACATTTGAGACATTTATTCTTGTTTGTCCTGTTCAGCTCTCTCAGATGTAGGTTTATTTGTCTGAATAAACACCTTTATTATAATATGAAAAATATCTAAAAATTATAAGTGGGTATGAATGTTTCAAACTCTGAATATTCTCCACGAGGACTCTTACCGTAGTCTGTGTTTTCAGGCTCCCAGCAGTTGGACGGCCAGAAATATGGTGCCTGGGCAGAGAAAACAAAATTAAAAGGTGAGAGCTGGGCAATAAATGTTTTGAGGAACAAAAGTCATGCTAAAAAAAAAGTTGCTTGTGAGTCAAACAGTGTCCTTTCAAAACTCTCTGCCATAAGTTGAGTGACGCGCATACCCTTTACTAAACAGTTGTTTTCCCTCTGAGGCGCAGCAGTGCACATGATTGCTTTGCACCACAATGTAAGCAATCAAAATATTTTTATTATCAGGACTGAACAGATTCAGAACAGCTGACTCCTAAAACTTTCCACCAGTGAGAGGCATCCTGGGGTGCTGCAGAGGCGTGGGAGTGCTGCAGCAACACAATAAACAAGAAGCAATGAAAGCTGCAAAAACAAACAATGAGGGGAAGCAGAAGGATAAAACCAGCAGGCAGAAAACAACGCTGACAGGAGAATTATTTGATTTAACATGCAGCGTTTTGAATGGCCCCATGTTTTTTGTGTGTCAATAAGAAGCCGTTTTGGTTGTTGTGATTCTCATTCACGGCTTTTCTTGTTCCTGCCTTGAAATGAGATGCTAATGAACAGTGATTATCTCTTTGAGGCTTTTATTTCTTGCTAGCCTTCATTCTCTTTTCTTCTCCTCCACTCTGAAGGAGGAGAAGACCAAGGTCAGATCACAGTAATGTGCACGTCCGTCTGGTTTAATTAAACTGCTATTCTAGCTCGGGAAGAGACTCAGCCCTCTGACAAGCCTCAGTGAAGAGGATGGAGGGAAGAGGATGCTTCACAAAGATCTCTCTAATCCTGTCCTGCTGTTCCCCACAGAGGAATCTGAAATCATTGTTTCCTCTTTTTAATTAGGAAAGTCAGGATAAAACAGCCCAGCATAATTAATCTGTGACTCTAATACTGTGGTCTTATCTGTGAGCACTGAAGGAGGAGTTAAATGTCAGCAGGATTGTCTTTCCTTTTCTCCCCTGATGAGTGTACTACTCCACAACACCGTGTCTCTCTTTTGGTAGCCGCCCACTCAGCTCGAGTCCAGACCAGCGTCCCTCACTCTCTTGATGAATAATTTAACACATCATCATTCATTTTTAATAGGGTCACAGGATCTCAGCGTAGTACTAAGGAAGCTGCAGACAGTGGACAGGACCCTTTTGTCATCTAGATCAAGATTGGTGTGTTGTAATTCCATAACAGAACAAGTCCTCTTCAGCGGCTGATTGGGGTCTTTATGAGAGTATAACAATCAGATTAACCTCACTGGACTCTTCAGTGTCTCCCATATTAATGTGGGATGAAGAAGGGATTAGTTTGAGCCTGGGTCTGCTCCTTAAGGCAAGGGGCAATGTGCATATGGATGAGGAAATAATATAGTAATCCATTAATATTGAAGACCTATTATTGAATATTCCAGACCCATATATTGAGCATAATGTGTCGTTTCCACTGCAAGGGAAGCACACAACTTAACTCACTTGAGATTGATCTCATTTGGTTTTATGCTGCCAAAACCTGAATAATTCCTATGACTAAATGCTTTTTTGTGTTTGTTACCAAAGCTGATGCAGGTTGTAAACAGCTGGTCCTGGATGACCACTGGGATTTTTCCAGTGACTTTGTCCAAAGGATCCAAAATAAACTTGCATAACTTAGTAAACTGTCTATAACAAATATACAAAGCCAATCAACACTGAGTGTTGCCTGCATTTGTGTGATGTTAAAGCTATAACCACCGGCAACTTCTACTCTTGACAAGCTATTCAGACTCTTGCTTGTAACAAGTGATAAGGTAATGCAGCCAAAAATAGGGTTGAATTTGATTCTATTTAACACAATACGGTTCAATACAATGTAATCAGATAACAATAATGAAACGATACAATATGATGCCATGCAATATGATATGATTCGATATGAAAGGATAAGATATAATACGATATGACACAATATGATAAGATTTGATACAATAGGATACAATACAATATGATATGATATGATATGATATAATATGATATGATTGATACCATACAATATGATACAATATGATATGATATATGATTGATACCATACAATATGATGCAATACAATACATTATGATATGATACATGATGATACAATACAATATATGACACGATGCAATATGGTATGATACGATATGATGCGATAAGATACAGTAAGATGATGTGATATGACACAATACAATATGATATGATAAGATAAGATATGATAGGATACGATACGATACTATATGAAAAGACAAGATGAGATAGAATTTGATTTAAATTGATCTTTTTCAATAAGATATGATGAAATATGACAGCAATACCATTCAATACAATATGATGCATTAAGGAAAGATAAGACATGATTTGATTAGATTTAATTCCATAGGATACGTAAAATAGGATATAATAAGATATGAAACAATATTCTTTTTATGCTTCAGTATGATAGAGTGTTGTGATATAACACAACTCATGCTCTATAATATGAATCATTGACTTTTTTCAAAGATATAAATAACTGTTTCAGTTCAACCTTTAGAGAAGAAGAAAGGACTGAAGAAACTGTAATTTGTGATGGGTTTTTTTCCTCTTTTTACTTTTTTGAGTCTAGATAACCATGATTTATGTCTTGATGACAGGGTTTCTTTCTTTTTCAAAGGTGAGGTACTTTTCTGCTAATACTGTAAAGTTACAGACAGAAAGAAACAGCAAAGTAAAGAAAATAGGCAAAACTGTGAGATGCATTAGCACCCCATTGAGAGTCCTGTGGCTCTTATTGTTGACCCCTATCTGTCTCTTTCTTTCTCTGACATCTTTAAAGATACTACAAGCAAAGTCTAGCCTAAACAATGACTACAACAGGTGAGTGAACTTCCAAAGCCCTACAATTGTAGCCTCTTTTTTTTTGCATCCTGCGTTCAACATGATTTATCACTCGGTGCTCCTGCTCACCTGAAAGCGGTAAAAGGTGCCGTCATCTTTAAGGGAAAGGACGTGATCCGAGATGGGGAAGAAGTACCCCTGAGCTGCGATGAGACTCCCGATGTGCATGGCCTCTGCTGTGAAAGGAACAGAACGAGGAGTACAGATCACAGTGGGTACCCCTAATCGCTACATAATATCTGCGGAGCATTATGTATGGATTAAATTAACCCAGAAACAGCAATATCAGGACAATGTACTCAGCGACCTCTTTGAGAAGACGACAAGTGAGAACAAGATGTCAATGAAATACAATGGAAGGGCTGTGTGATGATAAATCTTCAGAACATGAAGATTTTCTTTCTCTTCTAAACTTCTTAGTCAAAGATTAGCTGTATTTGAAATTTCGATCGTATTTTTCTGTGTTTTGGTCTCTAACTTGACCTCTGTTTGGATGGTTTAAGTTGTTGTAGTAGTATGAATATTTGTTCTTTCATAGTTTTGGCCGGAATTGAATTTGGTTCCTGCCTTTTCACTTGTAATGTGAGAAATGCTCCATAAATAAAGATCATAAAGGATATTTATAAAGAAAGCTGGTGGTGTCAAGGGATCACAAGGTCAGAAAAGTTTGACTGTAGATGTACAGATGATTCAGTTTCTGACTCAGTGTCCAGGCTGTGGGCTCATGTACCAACAATAAACACTGCTCTCCCACCATCAAGCTCCAGGTCAGGTCAACTAGACAGCAAATCCACAGCCAAACTATCCAGCAAAAACTTCAGTTTACTTTCTTTTCTGCTTGCCTTGGCTTGTTTTCACCCAATACTTGTAGCTCTTTTCAGCCACGATGAAAGCAGTGCTAATACGTATGCAAAGATCTTTTAAGATTTTAAATTCTTGATGATAAATTTTACCCTAAAATGGTTATGCAAAAGAGAGGCAACCATGGAATTGATAACCATGGAGGTAGCCTGTGTGACATCCCCAACTAATTTCTGAAGCCTATTGTAAGCTGGCACCATACTCAAAAAGCTGATTCAACAGATTCAATCAAATATTTGGTTGAGAAAGGCCAACAGTTACTGTGTCCCTAATTTGTCATACTCAACCTTTGTATTTTCTAAAAGTACGATTTATGGAAAAATACATCCCTTAATGTTGTGTGCTAGTAGAGAAATCAGCTAGTCGACCAAAAATGCTTTTTGTAGCAGCAAGCTGTAAACAAGTTTACTTTCACTTTCAAGATAAGCTTTTCAAAATGGGTGTGTATTAGAGGATGATGTTCATGAACAGATTCTGTTCATCTGGTTGTTTAACACGGCTGAAAATGATCTATTAATCATTTTCTACTAATCTATTAATGTTGTTCCCGCTCCTGACCACTCCCGTTGCTTTTTTTCCCATCCGGTCCCGATCACGGGATTAATTAAAAAATGACTCCCATTCTGTGGGATTCCCTTGGGAATCACGTGACCCACGGGAATTCCCAAAAAATGTCATCCTCTCGTGTGTATGCAGCTTCTGGAGCAAGCTTCAAGTGGACACTCTAGGAACTGCAGCTTATAGCTATCCTTTCTCAGAGGTGAAGATATCAATCTTCAAAGCTTCAAAGTTTTTTTTAGGATTAGGAAAAATTACTGACGTTCAGAGTCAAGAATTAGAGAGGCACTGGAGGGGGAGGAAAAGAAAAAGTTAGGTTGATCTCTGGTATTTTTCTGATGGACTGATTCCTTTCTTCAAAAAAAAAACAAAAAAAAAAACGGTTGTTTTTTATAGATAAAAGGATCTAATGAAATAATGATATTTAAATGTAACGGGACATACCAAAAGCTCTTTGCAACACAGTGTTGAAATTTGTTTTTCAGCGGTTGTGGATCCAGTCTCTTATAAAGCAAACAACCAATCATAGTTCAGAGTTGTTACCAGGGAGAACCAATCAGATTTATTTGGGGGAAGAGGGGGGTGTGCCACCTGTGGCAAACCTTTAGGCACATCCCTGCTGTTCCCTATTCATAAATAAAAATTAAACTTTGTCAACATTAGAGTAAATGGAGGTTGACTTAAAATGCTCCACGTCTACAGCTAAAAACATCTCTATATTAAATACAGGGTTTTTAATGTCACAGGAGGTGGGTGGTTCTCTTTAACAAAACTGTAATAATCAGCATAAAACTTACCTGGATCCTCAATGGAAAGGTTCTTCATGAGCCACTGTACAATATCTGAACCTGTATCAGACAACAGATAAAGACACATTACTATTATCATACAGCATAACAAAGAGGTGGTAAATAATGGAAGAAATGACAGATAATTAGTTCGTCAGAAGTATTTGAAATAAAAATTTCCAAGAAATGTTTCTGATACTACCCGCCTCACTGGTACTCAGGCGAGTTATATTTACAGACATTATTTCGATTGATTCACATGATAAGCATGCTAAACAGATAATATTTCTTTACACCAGAGATCCAGTATCATCTCTTCCACTTTTCCTCCTCTGCTTTCTCTGAGTCCTGGGGGAGGCGGCGTTTAATCCTTCATCATTCATTAGTTTCCTGGCCCTCGGCACTCAGCTGCAAACATTTGAGCTGCTGCTCTGCACATCCACTTGCGCTGTAGTAATTGTGTTTATTGACACGCTCTGCTTATGGCATATTGGGGTAATGCATTTTCCATAAGTGTAAGGACTGAGGAAAGAGAGAAGAATGTTAATGGCCCGTTTTTGTTTCCATCATTTGTTTGGGGCGTGTCAGAGCCTCCCACTGTGGCGCCAGCCTGTGAAAGTGACTCTGATTATCAATCCTAGCAGCTACAGCCAGTGGGCAAGATGGCTGACTTCCATTCCCCACTTGTCAGGTACGGCTGGATAGCAATGCTTTTATTTCTCCATTTAAAACGTTTAAGTTTCAACTCTGACAGAGTATGTTTTCTACACGCACACTGCTAAAGCGGCAGCTTCAATGTGGCAGTTGGAGGTTGATTGCCTTGACAGTAGAAGCGGAGCAGCATACTCATTGTGTTTCCACTCTCACATTTTCTTTTTCAAACACTTAATAATATGTTGTCCTCCCATTTGCCCTCCAGCTATTTAGAAATTCTCCAGTAATCAAGTGCTGAAGTAACAGAGCAGCAGCCTCTTCACAACTGGAAAAAAGTGCAGCGACAACATTCTTTGTGTTTTTCAGTGCAAGGGTCTCATTTCTCTGTATTCCCATGTACATGCTTGTTACTGCTGGGCTTTTTGAAGAAACATCGATTGAGTGATGTTATTGACTTCAACCCTGCAGACTAATTAATAGAAACTTACATATTTTCATAAACTGTGTAAATGAGAGGTTTTATTTGTATGAGCAGCAGACATGTGGCTATAAAAATCAAAGTTTATCTAGTTTTCTAATCTTCAATACCTGTTAGATCCTTTTAGGAAACTTTCGAAAAATAAAGCTTTGAGATTATCATCAGGTAGAAACTCCTGTGTGGAGTTTTTTTTTTTTTTAAACTCAAATTCATTTTATGCCTATTCATGATATCTAAAAGCAAACAAGGGCATCAACTGCAAAAGTGACAATTTGTATATCATCCTTTTAAAGTTAGTGAGGGGTTAGGTATTGGGCAATGACACATTTGACTGTTCAAAGTCAGCAGGATGGGATTTTTTATCAGAAGAGAGTGTTTAAGCATGTAGATGACAAGATAGATAAAGACTGCTTTGTCCACAGGGGGCGCCAAATTTGGTACAAATCTTAAACTCCTTACAGGAGCTTTAAAGAAACAACAAATTTAACGTAATATCTGACTGCCCTGAAAAGTACAACAACAGAGTTGCATAACTGTTGCAAAACTGTGAAGCCTCTTTAATCATGAATTCAAATGTAGAGGGTTATGGGCTCTATTTTCGTGTCCGCCAGTGAGGCAGCGGACCCTGCGCAGTGGTATTTTCGTCTGGCGGAGCCCGGCGTACAGTCATTTTTGTATTTTTGATGACTTACAGTACAGGCCAAAAGTTTGGACACACCTTCTCATCCAATGTCTTTTCTTTATTTTTTTATATGACTATTTACATTGTAGATTATTACTGAAGGCATTAAAACTATGAATGAACACATGTAGAATTTTGTACTTAAAAAAAAAATGTGAAATAACCGAAAACATGTTTTATATTCTAGTTTCTTTAAAATAGCCACCCTTTGCTCTTGATGACAGAAGTACCTTGTCAGGGTTACTTCAGGCACTCCTGTGAAGTAAAAACCATTTCAGGTGACTACCTCATGAAGCTCATCGAGAGAACAGCTAAAGTTTGCAGCGCTATCAAAAAAGCAAAGGGTGGCTACTTTGAGAAATCTAAAATACAAAACATGTTTTCAGTTATTTCACACTTTTTTCTTAAGCACATGATTCCACATGTGTTCATTTATAGTTTTGAGAATCTACAATTTAAATTGTAATGAAAACAAAGAAAATGCATTGAATGAGAAGGTGTGTCCAAACTTTTGGCCTGTACTGTAGGTGCACCGAGGTCCGCCAAGCTGGGCGTGGTGGCGTGGCAGGGGGAGGTGTCGACAGAATCAGCTGCCATTATTGGAATCAGTGACATTTTCGTGCTCGCCGGTGGCGTATAAAGTGCGCTGAAAGCTCACCAATTCAAACTTGGTCAGCTTTCAGCGCAGGCGGAGCGCAGCTGGTCTAGTGGTATTTTCGTAGACCGGCGGCGTATCGGCATACGTCACCAATGCCTCACCGGCAGGTTTCCACAGTGTCAGGCACATTTCAGTGCAATAAATAATCAACAACAACTAATAATCTGAGTCAGCACATACATTTAGATCTATATTGATATATTCTGATCTATATCTGATCTGATGAGCGCATTTGGAACGCGTTTGGACCATAGACTGTATATAGAATGGACAGAGTCTGCCTCCTTGCTGGGTGAAGCCACTCCGAGAACAGCACCCTCTGTTGATGGGCTGCAGTATAGGTCATAAATCCCGCCTCCACCAGCAAAGCTTATGGGACTGTGGACAAACTTTAGAAATTTATTACACAGAACATAATTTTTTCTCCCCCCTGCTTGTGGTGTTGACATGTAGTTATTGTAAGACTGGTTTGTGCTCAAGTCCTCTTTTTTCTGTACAGCTCTGTTTTTAAAAGTTATTAGGGGGTTCATGTTTGCTATGATTGACACCTGATACAGCCTATGGGCGTTCAGGGATTGCGTAGCTCTCCGGGGGGATACGCTGTTTGAGCCGAGCATCATCACAGCGACTCTCTGTGACTACGCGGCCGAATGCGCGCATCGCTACTGCGCAGCGCTGGTTTCAGGAAATGAAGAAAAATCCCGGAAATACAGAGAGCTATTTGGCTTCAAATCCGTATACAGGCGGTAGGCGGAACCAAGTTGTCCATAGTATATACGGCCTATGGTTTGGACACACAACCTGACCCAATCAACACAGCTGAAACCGCATTAAATTAAATTAAATATCTAGTTAATAGACACACATAATGAAGTTAACAAGATATGTAATTCGTCTCCCTCCCTTTCTTTCTTCCTCTTCCTCTTATTTCTCGCACAGCTCGACCTGGACATGTCTCCGTGTCCTCTCCCTGTCCTGCTGCAGCTGCTGCTGCGGCGGCTGAACAGATGATTAGTTTCAGTGATCAGATGAGTTATTTACTTTAAGCCTACATACAAATATTTTAGGATATATTAAGTATATATTATATATATTATTATATATATAATAATATATCAAGTTTTGTGAGCCAAATTTATTTTATATGCCAACATCAATGAAAGAAAGAGCCAGGCCACAGAGCCGGATGTTTCATTACGCACAGATGGTTCCGATTTTAATGCCATTATTGGAATTTATGATGTGGTCTCTGTGCACAACCCACCTTTTTCACATGGGGTTTGTTTATGCAACATTATGTGAGTGTCTTTATTTGTGGAAAAGGGTGTTTATCTTACCAGTGGGTCCAACCTTACACACACCAAATCCTGACACTGTGGAAACCTGCCGGTGAGGCATCAGTGACGTATGCCGATAAACCGCCGGTCTACCAAAATACCACTAGACCAGCTGCGCTCCGCCTGCGCTGAAAAGTGACCAGGTTTGAATCAGCGAGCTTCCAGTGCACTTTACACGCCACCGGCGAGCACGAAAATGACACTACGCCCGCTGATTCTGTTGACACCTCCCTCTGCCACGCCACCACGCCCATCTTGGCGGACCTCGGTGCGCCTCAGTCCACGAAAATACCAAACTGACTGTACACCAGGCTCCGCCAGATGAAAATTTCACTGCGCGGAGTCCGCCACCCTCCGCCGCCTCATTGGCGGACACGAAAATAGAGCCCATGGTCTCACAGGCGTCACCAATCATTTTCAGCAGACAAGACGCCCTGTTGGAAAAGTGTAATTTTCTTAACTTTTGGTAATCCCAGATCCAGACTCAAATGTGGAGGCGAAGTGGGTCTTAACTAGTCAAACTAAAATAATTTTCTGTACCACACTGTTTACATGTTAAAACATGCTGTTTTAATAGTCATTTAAAAGTGGATTGACCTTTGGGGCCAGCCCCAAGTGGATACTTCAGGAACTGCCATTTTTGGCACTTCTGCATTGGCTTTTGTGGTTGCTGCATACGCTAAACTCAGAGAGTTCAGAGCCTCCAATTGGTCAAAAGAAATCAGACCTAAATATTATTAATCATATTGGGGTTCTTTTCTGGATAAGCGGTGTTTTCTTACAAAAAGTTCTCGTCACACTCTCTTTTATTACTAAAATGTGTAACTCATGGTGAAGATTGGTGGTGGGAAAAGTAAATCAAGCCACCTTCTTCAGTGTGATTTAAAAAGTCTCATCTGACTCATTCCCCCTCAGCACCTACCAGCATAAAACTTAATAGAAATAGAAAATTTTGCCATTAATAGTTTTATAACTGGTTAAAAAAATTATTACAGCAACTTTAAATGCTTTCTCTTTAAAGGACAACCTCACTGTCTCATTATCAAAGCCCAGGTCACACACTGAACTCTCTTTTTTGACACTTTGGGAGAAAAACTGTTCAGTTTAAAAGAGGTGAACATGTTCAAGCACTGAGCAGTCATAGAAATCTTTTCTTACCTGTAACCACACTGGGGATTTTGGTCATGAAACTTTTGACAGTTCTGATGGGAACACCTTCTGTCTCATCCTGGATGTGAGTGACGATGTCTTCAATCTGCAGAGCAGGACAGGAGGAGAGAGGAAATAGTGGGACAAAGGGGGATAGGGGAAGAGGATCCAGTTAGGTGGTTCAGATTAAAACTTAAATGACATTCAAAAATAAAAGCTTGAATTAAGACAGCACAGCGGTAAACCGTTATTATTTTGCCAGTTTCTCAACTGCACTGTTTGTCTATAATTGTAAATGCAAATCAAACAGTGCACCATTAGCAGCTCTACTGTTATGACTTCATAAGAGGAAAAAAACAGGTTGAATTTACGTTTTGGTGACATTTTACAACCCAAATTTACTTATTGACCAGAAGTTTAAAGTTTGAAACAAACAAGTGGAAGATGGGGGGTTTCCAGGTACCTGGTAAAAATGTTGCAACCACAGCATAAAGTTAAAGGAAAGCTTCAATACTGACTTGCATCATACCGTTTAATTTGGTAAAAGCTTTCGATCATAAGCAGCAGGACACCAGGTGCCTTTGGCCTATTATCACAGGTGTACAGATGTTAAATAGGACACATTGCCCACTTTAGTCGTATTACTTGTGGTAATTAGATCAGAGCTTGATTTACTGTTTTGATTGTTGATGTTGACACCCCCTCGCTGCACAGATGCTTTTTTGTTTGCGTCAGAGAGTGGGATGTGCGAAGTTTCATCGCTTTGGAGACGCTTTCAGCACAACTACCACCCAGCTCAGCAGCTAAATATAAACTCAGAGTCTAATCCTGAACAGAGAAAGGAGAGGGGGGGGTCTATGTTTTATTTTTACACCTGGACTATCAAAGCTAACACATAAAAGTAGTGCTTAAAAATGACAACAGCATGACTTTGCAAAGACTTCCGGCACTGACATATGGTACAGACCTTTCCCAGCATATACCTTTTGTGCTGAACATACAGTGTTTCCCCATGCAGAGTGAACTTTTTCTGATCCTTTCAGCTTCCTAGATTTATTTATAATAGGTGAGCCAGAGAGTGATTTCAGCAGGCGCCCACGCTGGGTCAAAGCATACATGACTACTTCCATAACAGATTCATGCTGACTTTAATGCACAGTCCTTGAAACAGACAGAACATACTATACATACTATACATCTCTTTGAAAGCCTTACAAACATAAAACAGGTAGGTATTTAGATGCAACATCGCCAGAAAAAAAAAAAAGTACTCAATGCAACATCATTTTCAAATAAGAAGAAGACACAGCAGTCACTTTTCCTATCGACCTGCTTTGCTTACTCAGAAATTGTGTTTAGTTACAGGAGGGTTGACTAAAGCCTTTGATGAATGAGAAAAAAAGGAATAACAGTGGCCGGGCAGGTAGGAAGCACGAGTGAGCATGTAGCATAGAGTCCTTGAGTTCTGAACAACAGTAATTGTGTGTGTGTGTGTGTGTGTGTGTGGGGGGGGGGGGGGGGGGGCTGCTACCAAGTAGGAGCCTCAACCCCTCCCTTAATCTGCTTTACAAAAATACAGGGCCTATATAATCAAATTTGCCCCCAGATTTCTGGTCACCACAATAGGCGTAAAAACTTATGAGTACTGTGCTAACTTACCTTTGAAACAGATAAATCAGTTGATTAATACAACTATCCTGTATATAAGGTATGAAGTTTGAAGTTTGCAACTTTCTGGAGCGAGAAATACAGACTTCATGACAGCTAATTGTACTTCTAATAACACCTGTTGAGTTGAACTGTGATTATGGTGTTAGAATGAGTACTTTAGTCCCTGTATCCTTAGCTAGCTGAGTGCATTGCCTTGCTTAAGGACAAGATAGCTGCTAGTTTTAACAAAATAGAAGTCCTAAAAGCACCTTCACTGCCCTATAAAAGATGTTCAGCGTCAGCCTGAAGATTCAATCTGACAAGCCTTCTGCTGTTCTTCCATTGCCGTCAGTCTGCTGTCACCCCGCCCCCCTCTCTTGTTGAAAGAAACAGATCCTGGCTGTTTGCCATGTAGAAGGGTGGAGGCAGCTTCAGAATCAATATAATAATGCGATTCTAACAAGAACTTGATGGTGTGTGGAGACAGATGGCCAAATGACTTTAGTGGCTTCCGCAGTCATGGGCAATTTATTCCAGCTCTACAAATCAGAGCTGGTGTTCATGACAGTTTTACTGCCAGCTTTAAAGACAAGGATATTTTAGGGTTAAGGTCCTTCTCAATTACTCAGATGATTTAAGTTCAAAAATATGGTATTTTTATGTAAAAAAAAAAAAAAAACAGCTGGAAGGGTTAACGGGTGTAAATATGATGTTGCATTTTTCAACTTCCAAATGAGTAAAGTCGAGGTGTAGGGGAGACCGGGGCTTGTAGTCACACTTTTTACTCCCTTATATATTTCTTGGAATCAATACATCATATATAAAGAAAATGTGTACCAGATAAAAGACCAAAGTCTCAGGTATTCATGTCATTTTCATATCTTGTGTCAGTGCAGGGTTAAAAGCAATCAAATAGAGAATGTGAACATGTGACATGTTGCCCCACCATGGGTTAAGTTGTCTCACTACATGGCATAAGATGTCACAGTAAATTTTGCTGTTTATAAACAAGGATAAAATTATTGTTCTCAATTTTTTACTTGAAAGTGAACACCAAAGTCAGGCACAGAAAATGTTTATCATTGAGCCAGAAAAAGTCTTTGAACATATCCATTAAACAAATGTTAACATAAACGATTGTGCAACATGCTCTGGAGTTTGGAGAGCTGTCTGACTCTGTATTTTGGCTGGGGTGAATGTTTTGCAGTACTGAGCCAAGGTATGGTAGTTGACATTAAAGTCCTTTATTGTACTCCACATTGATTTATTAGCTAGGGTCACCTGTCTGACTGCCCTCAGCATCACGTCAGGTACTGCACTGCCATGTTCTGTTTTTCTTTTGAAACTCTGACCATGTCATCTCGCTTTCTCCTCTCCTTTAAACCAGTCTCTTCTCTGTAAAAATTAAGTCAAAATTTCAATATGACAACTGCTGATAAGCAGACTCTCCATGTTAATTTTAATCCCCTTTAAACATGTGACAAATAACCCCAAAATGACCGATGCTGCCCCAAACTACTATGTTTAAAGTTACTTTAAAACAGAACAATGACTGAGCTATGACAGGATGCTTTAATCTCTCCTCTAAAATTTCCACTTGTATCACTGCTAGGATTTTTATCTGGCAGAAGCTTATTTTAAAATATGTGAAGTTAATTTTTTTTACTTTGGGTTGTGGAAAATGGTTAACTGGCGCTCATCTCAGCTCATATGCTCTTCTCTTCTAAGACAGGACATGACCCCTGACCATGTAAATGAGGAAAACTAGTATTCCCCTTTCAGTTGCGCCCTCTGGTGGCAAAGATAATTGCAATGTGACACTTACCCATGTGACAACAAGCCCCGGTCTCCCCTACTAATTTGTCTCAAAGGGGGCTCAAAATAGACAAGAACCAAATGTCCTTCACAGGAGCTTCAATGTTATTTCTGCATTATTTCCCAGCAGGGTCGACATGTACAGGCAGACATTCACTCCCATTACCGACATCAGGAAGATGCCATCCTCTAACTTTAATGCACATGTACTTTCATTGGACACTTGTTGCAGAGACGCTGCATGAAATCATATAAAGTGGCGTATAATTCACTTATGATAAATGTAAAGTGCATTACAGGCAGTGGACTATTCTTCTGTGGCTTCATAATACATACAGGTCTTTACCAGCATTATACAGATAGACACACTTTATACTTAGAGGCGCCACAGCAAGAAGAAAAGAAGTGCATATGAGCTTTTTTAGTGCTTGAGTTTGAAGGTCCTTACATAATCTGTATTTGAAAGAACTAACACTTTTAGCGTTTGTAGTGTATTTATGGATAACATCATACATAAAGATACCCTTTTTAATCTATACACTATCAAAGAGAGCACATGTCAGTGGTGCAATAAATTCAGTTGGCTGATAATGTTCTTTATAATATATATTTCACAGTCTTTTGAGGCGCCCTTTGAAAACATTTCATAAAATGTTATTATGCTGTATCTGAAAATGTAATTTTGAGAGGAACCCAGACAAGCCTTTTGCTCTCGGATGATACAGAATATAAATAAAAGATAACAAAAGTATAATCATAGTGATATGAAATATACCAGAGTAGAGAATAAAGTCATGTTATGAAATGCAAAGAGCAGACTTATCTATGGTATGACCCTTGGCAGTATAATCTTTTAACTCTGCTGATGCCAATCTCCTCCACAGACAGCTTTGTGATATTCTGTAGGGCTGCTGCTGTGGGATTCAACCTCTGCAGGGGAGGAGAGGTGCTCTGCTGGTATAAAAGCCTTGTCTTAGAAAGAACAGTCACATTAGAAGACTCCATATGTGCACCTACACACTGCACAAACCAAAGCATCTATACATCAACAACAAGAACAGAACAAACACATACAGGAGTTCTGATAAGAGGATGGATCAGTATTACTGGACACTTAAAAGACTAACTGGGTGTAACACGTTGAGCAACCCTTCACTCATGTTTGCATCATGACTGTGAAGTTTGCCCGAGCTGTCAATACTTGGACTGAATTGGTTATTAATCAATTACGATGAGGTGCATGATGCAGCACATATTGATCGCTGGTTGTGGGATATTTGGAGGTATTTCCTGCATTTCTTTACTAAGAAAGGGCAAATATGTTGCAACAGCGTAAGTGATTTTTAATATTAGAAATGGGCTGGCTCAGAAAGACATGGAGATCATTTGAACAGCAAGATACACAAGCTACTGCCAGAGCAGCAGTAGCTTAGGAGGTAGAGCGGTCTTCTAACAACTGGAAGGTTGGTGGTCCACCAAAATATCACTAGACTAGCTGCGCTCCGCCTGCGCTGAAAGCTGACAAGGTTTGAATCGGCGAGCTTTCAGCGCACTTCACACACCAGCGGCAAGCACAAAAATTGTGCTTCTGATTCTGTCGACACATTTCCCTGCTATGCCACCACGCCCAGCTTGGCGGACCTTGGTGCGCCTCAGTCCACGAAAATACCAAACTGTCTGTGCACCGGGCTCTGCCAGACAAAAATACCACTGCGTGAGGTCCACCACCTTCTGCCGCGTCGCCGGCGGACACGAAAATAGAGCCCCTAGTCTGTCCATTGTGCCTCTGGGCAAGACACTTAACTCTCCTTGCTTCTCGTGTATGATGCCCTCCACTGGTGTGCAATTAATATGTACGTCACTTTGGATAAAAGCATCTGCTAAATGACATTGTAACATTAAACAGGGAAGATGTGAAGTAAAACAGCAGTACAGATTATCAGCCATATGCCAAATATCAGCCTTGAAATTGGTCATTAATCAATATACAGCTGATGACAAACAAACATAGATGTCTAATATGTAATAACGACAAACAAGAAAGTCAAAGGCAGACTGCGCCCTCTCGCGCATCGTCAACTGTCTCAACATCTCCAATTTACAGGAACTGTTGTCACATATATGACCTGCTCTACCTGACTGCTCTAGAGACTGTTACCAGCGACCTCAAAAGGCAGTTTTATCAGTTTTATTCATTCATTCAAGCAGTTTGCTTGTACTGGCACTACAAACAAGCCTACCGATACATGCTTTGTTGCTGTTAGGAGAATTTTCTTTAGCTAGTCATGTCAGCCTCTTGGGTGGTGGAGCTGTGTAACTCAAATACTATGGATACTTTGGTGTTAGATTCCTGGAGCCACGGTCCTCCAACAACCATCCTCAACAAAGACCTTGTACACATTTTTTAACATGAAAATATGTTGTGCTATGGTATTCTCCTATATGGGCTCTCTATATTTTCAACCAAGGCTCCTCAAAATATGTTATCCTTTGTTCTTACCTTACAGGGACTCTCCTTCAGGTCAACAAGATGTAAGCAGAAGGTTTGGACGGCTATACCTGAACAGTCTCAGACCAGTCTTTGTTACACTTGTGGCATGCTGAAGCTGTAACCCAGATCTGCAACAAGTAAAGCTTGTCAGACTGATCATTTATATAGACCTTCCATTCTTTCAAGTGCAAACCTGGGCTAGGCATCCTTACAGTTGCTCTGATCGGCCTTTATTGAGTGTGTGATGGACACACTGTCTGTCCAATCACCCTCCTATAGTGTTTTTGTCATAGACTGTATCTCTTACTCTGGAACCAAGATAACTAAGAAAAAAGAGAGAGAGGTCCATGGTCCAGTTTGAATCACAGTGAATGCAGCACCTAAATTTTCACATGCCATTCTGCAGTGTTCTGCCTCTTTATTACCACCCCCACAAAAATCTTTATTGGAATTGTTTTATATGTCGATATCTTTAGCTGAAGCATGATGCTCGACCTTGTGTCTTTATCAGGCTTTTTTCCAAAAACACCACCTCACTGAAGCCTCTGCTCATCAAATAAGCTGCTTTCCATTTCAAGGGATCATACTGGAGCTATTTTTAGTAGAATATCAGATGCAGGAAGGGTTTGATGAGAAAGTTTGTTGTGCTATAAGATACTGCATACTGCCCAACTGAGAAATGAGGATAATGAATCTCTTCAGATAAAATGTGCTAAATTGAAAAATAGCTCATTGACCCAAAATGCAGATTAGGTTTCTTTAAATCTTTTTTGAGGTTGAGCTTAAATCTACTTTCTGTTCGGTTTTGTATCTAAATCTTCCTTTAGAAACAAACACTGTTAAGATTGAAAATGATGAACTTCTGCTGTAGCAGTCACATTTGCTCATGCTCCTCCAGTAGCTGACAAACACAAATATGGTGCAATGGCCCAAGAGATTCCCTCAGGAGAAACAGCCTGCAGATTCAAAATTCAAAAACACATGCAGGAGTCTACAGCATATAAGTTCATGCTGAATTGTGCTGCAAACTCAAAATATTCAGCAGAAAACAAGAGCAAATGTGCTGTATACATAGGATCAACCACATTTAAAAGCATATGGACCAACACCACATACATGTGATGGAAAAATGTATATAAATCATCTGTTTTTGACATGTGCATGCATGCGTTGCATTAGTTTCTAAATTCAGTGACACTAACAAATTAAACCCTTCGGGCTGCTGCAGCATGTCTGCTCTAAACCTCCTCCACTTCCTGCAAAGAAAGCAGTTTCTAGACGTTAACATCATGTCCATTCAATCTTTCTTGCATGTACTTCAAAAATACACTTAAATATTTATGCAACCAGAAGTCCAGCCACATGTTCTGCAGTCCGTCTAGCATTTTTAAATTTTAAACTCCTGCTTCTTAAAATGTGCATGACATTTGAAACAAGTTGTCTGAGTCGTTTCTCAGGAAAGCTATCAGCAACTTCGCTTGCACCAGCTCCCCTCTCCTCTCCTTTTGTTGTCTCTTGACTTTTTGTCTGAGTGTTGCTTGTCAGTATGTGAGAGCCTCTTACAGCCCTGAGGGGACCATGCTGCAATCAGTGTGATTATCAAGGATCCAGTGAAGGTAGCATGCAGATTTACTGGAACAGTTCTAAAGGGAGCCAAATCAGTGAATGGTCTCTTATAACTGGTCTGATCCCATACTTGGCCTCCCCGAGAATGTGAGTCAATCAATCTAGTGAGTGGCCTGTTATTCTGCCTTGACATGTAGAGCTAACCTTCCTAGGTTTATGAAAGAAAAAGGCTGTCAGTCAAAGGAGTAAAATTCAAGTCCTTTTTCTTAAATCACAGACAAGTAAACGGTGCCAAATGTGCTGGACAAATGCACTGAACACATGGATTATGCTGTAAAGCAGTTGTAGTTGTAGTGATAAAAGAAAGGATGTGTTCGGCGGAAAATGAGTGTGCAGTCACTCCACATTTGATACTGGTACCTAATTATGACCTGCATAAAAACTATCAGAAAAAGAGTTTATTATCTTGTTTTTTTTGCATCAGTTTATTGGCACCAGGGGCTAGGTGTTGCACAGTTAACAGCACCCTGCAGAAACAGCATTTCTGCAATACCCTAGGATAATATTAACTGTTAGTGATATTTTAAGGCAACTAAAAAAGTAGATTGGATTATTATGATTATTATTTTTATTGTCAGGAAACACTGCTTTTACATGAAACAATCAAGATCAGAAAAGATAAAGGTGTCAAGATTAATGAAAAGTGGCTATCCTTCACAGGATCTGTAATTATGTTTATGTAGACATTAGGGCTGTAAAATAAATCATTGACATTGTGCTAAACTTGAGTATACAGTACTTTGATTCAATATTAGTGGTCCTTTATGCTGGTTGCCATACACTGGAGGATATAAGAAGAAAAAAGAGAAGAAGAAGATGAAGAAGAAAAGGGAGAAGTAAGCAAGTGAAAATAGCCTTCTGAAACATAATTGAACACTTTTTAAACTAATATTCAATCTTCATTGTGAACCAGTTGAACTTTATACTTTGATCTACAAGAAGCAGCACACTTCAAAACAAAAGCATAGTGTGACCATACTTTTTATTTTCAAGCTTAACATAAATGATAATATCTATACTATATCATAAATATGTTATTGCCATAATAATTGTAAGGTGAAAATCCGCTATTGAGACAGTCCTATCAGACAAACTACATGTTTGTAAATGCCAAAGGACAACATGACATTAAACTTCAAAGTACACTGGTAAATTATTACAAAGTGTTTCTTTTTTTTCTCCAGATTTTTGTGTCATTATTGTAACTTTTGTGATAATTAATGTTTAGTGTCAATATATCAAAATCTGAAAACAGTCTGATCTCTGAGAAAGTTCATTATTCAACTTGAATTTCCCTTCAGAGATCAATAGTTATTTCTTTTTTCTTTCTGTCTTTCTTTTTTCTTTTTCTGTCTTTTTCTTTCTTTTGTTTTTTCTTTATTTTTTCTCTTTGTTTCTTTCATTTTTTCTTTATTTTTTCTTTCTTTCTTTCATGTTTTCTTTCCTTTCTTCTTTTCTTTCTGTCTTTCTTTCTTTCTTTTTCTTCTTTCATTTTTTTCTTTCTTTTTTCTTCTCACTATCTCTCGGCTGTGAAATACTTGACTCTGATTGGTCAAAAACTTTTTGACTATTAACAACACTTAATAATAATAACAAAGGCAACACTCAGGACGACCTGGATAGAGATAACACACTAAATCAATCCACAGGAGTAAGAGCAAATCTAACACACCATGATTTATGATTTCACTTCTTGTAGCAAGGTTATCCTTCAATAAAAACATAACATGAAGAATTTTTTTTAATTACTCTCAATTTACCTGGAGGGAGCACATTTTTAGAGGAAGCTCCCCAGAAGAGTCATCAACCAAGAAAACAGTCGCAAAGCAACCCCATGGTGGTGGTTTAGGGTCACAGATATTCACCCCGCAGACTGTTTCAGCAGCTGCATGTTCCTCTAACCTTGAGAAAGCCTGATATCGATCTGCAGCGTGTTAAACAGTCTCTTTATGGAAGGCTGGGACCTGCATGGTTCAAAGCTCCTCGTTTTCTTTCTTTTCTCTCAAAATGTGTTACCAGGTATCTGTGCACAGACCTCCACCCCCCTAAGGGCCATGGCTGACATTTTCTCTCTCAGCAGGTGGTATACCTGCTTCATTACAGCCACAGTGATGGCCTTGTTGCTCTCCTCTCCCACAGGTTTCTCTTTGTGCAGGGAAAGTATAATTGCAGCTGTTTCAGGGTCAGGAATTTTGTTGCTTTTGTGCCAGGGTGTCAGGCTTATATAGAGTTATTGTGGCCTCAACCCATGTGTCAACGTGACTGACTCAGGGAGCTGTGGTCCACCTACATTATGAACAACTGTTGTGTAACTGGTTTTCTCATTGGTGAGAGTGACAGGAGCTGCATTTCGATTACACAAAAGTTCAGGTAGTTTCATCCTGTTAACATTATAAGTCATTCTATGTTGTTTTAAGCTGTGCTGACTTTGGCGCCATCTGTGGGCCATAACCACTTACTTACTGCAAATTATTTCTTTTTATTCCTAAGTCTATCATGCTGATTATACAAACCACATACTTGGTACAGCCGTCACAAACTACTGGCTTAACTAAGAGTTCGTCTGCCAGATATTATGAAAAATCCTTCAGTTTATTGAACAAATGCGAAGTAAAACACACATGTCAAAGTTTCCCCTGCACATAAAGTGATGCCGACAATTCAGTTGTTTGTCCAACCAAAACTCCCAAACAGTTTTCTGCAACAAATACGATAACTGAATTCTCACTTTGAAGAAGCTAGAAGCTGTAAATATTCTAATATACTAAAATGTTTTGAGGCTGAAATGATTATTCAATTGTCAGACAAAGTTGGAAGTACTTTCCTGAGTGGAATTTTCAGATGATGAAATTTTGCAATTTGGCTTTGAATGCGGGATTCATCATTGAATATTCAAACATCAATGTCTCCTTACAGTGCTCAAGGATGAAAATGTGCCATGCCAAAGCATCAGCCTGCAAGAATATGGTTGTCATCTCTGCCTCTTCATACCTCTCTATCCTTCAGGAGTTTCATAAGGCTGCAGTGAGAATGAAACCCACTCACAATAAACAGATTACTGAAGGGCAGAGACGGTGGAATTCATAAAGCTGCTGTGTATAACTGGACGACCATCTTGCAACCCGAGGGGATCATTAAAGCACAATCAGCAGCACAGTTTGTGTCACCTCACACTCCACCTGTCTGCCAGGCTGCCTGCCAGCCCCCGAGCTGCACTGTGTTAACGTGCAGTGATAACACTGTAATCAGGCGGCCCACTGCCCCACAGGGGGTTAAATACAGAGGCTCGCAATAAGTCTGATGAAATCTGCCCCCACTGAGCGTCACTAAAAACAGAACACAAACACAGACACACTCATACAGGACAAGTAAAATCTAACAACCACTAAACAGATCTCACTCAGCTGTCACGTGTCTTCAGCCACATGTTTGTGCATGCTTAGTCTGACCAGGTTAACATGAAGATTACTGACTTTCATCATCTACATCTGGACTTGCATCACCCTGGGGATGTCTGGGGTAATCTACTCAGTCAGTTTGAGTGCAGCTCTCATCCTGACCATGATCAAACCTGATTCAAAGCAGAAAAAGTCACCTTGTACTGACAAAAGGAAAGGGAGCTGCGCACAAGACTAGACAAGCACTAACATTGTCAGGACTGGGTGCATGATAGTTCCCACTCCCAGTTACAACTCAAGATCATTATCAAATGCATAGACCAGTGCACAACGAGGTTTGGCAGCATGAAGAAGTTGCAGATGCCACAAATGAGCTAAATGGGGCATGCTGCATCTCCAATATATTATGCTACCATTACAAACCATCATGCAGCAACAGCTGAGGAAGGGAGGGCAGAAAAGGAGCAGGAGGAGCAGGAGTGTGCTATTACAGCAGAGGACTGGGGAAGAGACTGTAGGGATAACAAACATTAAAAAGCTGACTATGGCCCAGCTAAACAGTGAGTGTTACAAACAGTGAGTCTACAAATATGCATTCAAAAATGTGTCATCTGAATGTTCAAAATTGAAGAGTGTTTTGAAGTCCAGTGTATGTAAATCAGATGCAGTCATATATATATATATATATATATATATATATTTATATTTATATTTATATACACATACAATCCCCCCGAATCACCGACACATCAGCAATATTACAACAACCACAACGGCATCAATAATAACAACAATAGCAATACCGGCAATAATAATGACAACGAACGATTGACGACGACAACAATAATAACAGTAATAATGACCAAAACGAGGATACAAAACAACAAAAATCACTACAGTATACAACACCAGAGGCCGGACCAGAGGCTGGCCTGGCCCCCTGCATCACCAAAAAGCAGGCCGACCAGCACCCACGTCCGTCGTGTTGGGATACCCGTGGGGCACCCCACAGGGCCCTGTCCCGGGACCACCCGCCAACCGAACCGACCACCCACTCCACCTCTAAATACCCCGGGCCACACATGACTCTCATCTTGTGTGTTGTTCATGCATTAAAAACTTCACTGTGATGTATGCATTACAAAGTGGGGTGTACAATGTTTCTTTTTATGTATACACAGGCAACAATTCACTCTTAGGCACCACCACTTATCTACAACTCTGTTTTAGTGTTTTTAGCTGCGTTACTGTAAACAATGCAACATATAAATACCAAAGTCTTGATGGCAGTTTTTCATGCCTAACCACTGACTGTACTGGAAGCCGCATATAGTTGGCTGTTGCTATTTGACACTTACACCTAATACAAAGACTGTTGGGTTCCAAGATTGGTTTGGATGAAGGCAGTAGTTTGTGAAAGACAATCGTATGTGTTTATCATTGACCATAAAATTTGGTGTATAAGATACACTTTATTACCTATTTTGTCTCAAGTGGCAACATCGGGTGCAAGCAATAAACCAGTGAAAGAGGTACTGAAGAATGATGTTTTAATTTGCTAAAGCTTTGTCAGAAAACTGCTCATTATTATTGGTGAAGCCACCAACAGCATGAGCAGCTGCACATAATGTGAAGTGCCTTAAAGTTCTACCCCTCTCATTTAGATTCGATAGTGGCCGTTTGCTGGAAGGCAACCTGAAGCAGGATGGCAACAGCATTTCTTGATAGCTTTCCTCCCTGATTAAGTTATAATCATGCATTTGAAAAAAAAAGTGGATATTAATTGTAAAATGACAATCACATAAAAGTTCTTGGAAAAGACTCCTCAGTTCAGGACAAAAAAAAACAGCAGAGTTGGCACAACTCTGAGCTAATTGGGCTTGGAAGGTGGACCCGTACCTCACAGCTGTCCTCCCCACAATAGGATGGACTCAACTATTAACTAGAAATTATCATGCGAGGAGATGGTTAAAACCTTTATTCCCTTTAGGAGACAACAAAAAGCTTCTTTTATGCCATAATCTACCTGACAAGCAAGATCCAGTTTCCCTTTTTTTCACTCAGTTTCCCTGATCTCACTCTCCTCAATAAGCCCTTTACTATAACAGGAAATATGAGTTTCCAGCAGCACATAAAGGCCAACTTTTATACTTGACCTTTTGCATATGTGATAATAAGCTTCTAATCATGAATCTTCCCCATGACATAAACTGTTCAATAAAGTCCTGGAACATCATGTTCATGAACATGCACTTCCATATACCGCTGAATTAAATATGACATTTACATCATACATTACAGACATTTTTATATCCAATAGTACTTTCTGGATTTAGATGGTACCCTAAAACAAAAGGGCAGTGTTATGACATGCAATGGTAAAGTTAGTTTGGTTTTACTTTCAGCAGAATCAAAGTATACAAGCGTCACTTTCAAAAGTTTCTCTCAGACACATGCCCTCCAGGTAAAGTGGGTGTAATGACCTGCAGAGATAGTGAAGCCCTCAGCCTGCAAAGTGTGCAAGCTTTACCTCTGAAGGTCACATCTGATGGCTTTGTGACAGTCGTGATGGGTCTTACCAGTTTCAGCCCGGTGCATCTGGCGGCAGGGCCATGTGACTGTTAATGGAAGTGTAATGACAGCAGGATGGCTTTGCCACAGTTGACTGCTGGTGCTTGTCAGCCTGATAGCCAATACGGTCCCTGAGCAATTTATGAAACTAGCCTGAATCCTAGTCCATTTAATGAAAAATCATCTTGTTTGTGCATCAGAGACAAGTTATGTTATGTTTTCAATTACCGATAACCAGTGGGAGCATGACTTGGTATCAAACTCCAGTGTCTGAGTAAAGAAGTACAATATCCACAAACCACATTCAACACCAATGGGAAAAAAAAATAGATTAAGATTTAGACTTAGACAGCTTTATTCATCCCACCAGGGGCAATTGATTTGGGCAGCTAGCATACTGTCACCCTACAGAAACACAAGTACACAGAACATACATGTTGAACTTAAAGAATGGATAAAAACTAAATGCTGAGGTGTGCAGCAGAATCAAGAGTCAATTAAGAATTAGTAAATACATGGATTACAAAAAATCCTCAGAATAATGGCCAATAAAATGTAGATAATAAAAGGGATAAAATCATAAAGAATTTTAAAAAAGCAATAGCGAAGGGAATAAAAGACTTCAGAAAATGGTTAGTCTTACAGACAGGTGAGACATAACGCTGACGACAATTTGAGGGCAACAGAGAGAATTTACTGACCAGCACATGTACTGGACACGACAAGATGTTTTTTGCCTTCTTTAAAGTTTGTTGGTCACAGAAACTGGCCAGGTCTCTGAATTATACTCCTGTAAACTTGGAGCATGTTTTTATAATGCTGTACAAGCTGTTTTTGTTTCTCAGCATAAGACTGGAGAATCAACACAGACGACTTTCGATGAAGGACTGATAGAAATGAAAAAGAATAGCAGGAATGATAGAAAATGAGTTCAGTTGGTGTAGGAGATGAATTCTCTGTTGCCCTCACTTCACAATTTTTGTGGTGTTCACATCAAATCTAAGCTTCTCGTCGAAAAAGGTACCCGGATATTTATATAAAGGAACCCTTTCCACTGTTTTTCCAAAATAGACTTTAGTATCTGTTTTTTCAAAGATATGACTAGTCGTGTAAAAGTCAGCCACATTTTTACACCCTTTATCAAGTGAAAAGCCAATTTAAACAGCCAAGACTCTCTGGGTACAAGTTTCTTACTCATGACAAGGTGAAACAGCTTGTATTCTGTGGGTATGGCTGTTTAACAGAGTAAGAAAGATGCAAATAGGAATTTCTGTAATCTGCCATGACCGATGTAAAAGCAATCTATCTGTAGTTTATTCTATAGAGCCAAAGATCAGCCTTAAATCAGCTTACCACAACAACCTTGACAAGAGAATGCCTGCAACAAATAGCAACGGAAATAGCAGGAACACTGTTTTACATTGTGTTAGACTGCATATATGAATATGTAAGCAGTTTACAGGAGCACCCAAACGTGCAGCAGGAATACAAACTGATACATACACTTAAGTAAACATGATGCATTGCAGAGAGTGTGCAAAATAATTGGGCAGAAAGCAGGATTGAAAACCCTCAGTATGGTAAACATCTTTGGGATGTGGCACCTTCTGCAGAGAGGACAAGGTGCCCCAGGCAACAGCAGTTCAACAGGCCATCCACCTGACTGCAGCGGGACTAAAAGATTATACGGATTTATGTATGGTATGTAATTTAATCATGTGTTCTGCATTAGCCATGAATACTAAAAGAGCATAAAAGAGGTAAAAAAAAAAAAAGGAAAGAATGAAAGAAAAAGGGACAGGCAGCATAAATAAGTTCCCCTCAAAGTCTTCTAACATTGAAAATTTTCTCTCAGTTAACATTTCTCCACACCATTTCTTTTTAAGGATCAGTGATACCCTGTTTGACTTTAGTCTTTTGCAAAGCCCCATAAACTCAGCAGTTTATGCTTATGGCCTCGTCTATGCTAATTTCTGTCCTGTCTGACTTTGGGCACAGCAAGCATTCAAATTTATCACATGAAATCTGGTCGTTGGACACCTCAAGTCTTTGAAGCTTGTGCAGGAAATGGTGCACCTTATCTGAGCAACATTTACACACACATAACACTGAACTTGGCTCTTCCAGTTTGTTGATAGTACGAAGTTTTCCTGTAAATGAGTTGGATTTAGTGACCACCTCAAGAGTATCATTCAATGGCAGTGGCTCGCTCTATGGTGTTCATTAAAAACTCTAGGATTAATGAAAGAAGTGGCAAGAAACTTGAAAGAGTGTGTTGCTGGTAAATGTGGTTCAGTCAATCCAAAAGCCTAAAAATCCACAAGACAGCCTTTCTTTGGTGGCTGCCTGTCAAAATGAACTGTTCACTTTCACTTGTGTCTGTCACAATATCATGATTGTAACAGCCGTAAATGATCATGGAAGTGATATACTCATAATATTCATGGAAAACTTGGACAAAACATCAAGATTGGTTAAATTCAGAAAAGTCAAGACCAGGGTGGTGCTAGATGTTATTTCATTGACATAGTTAATTTATTTACATGTCACGGACATTTCCCAGTGGTTTTAAAAGTTCTGTTTATCCCCCTGTAATGCTTTTATTTTGAAATGTACAGCTTTGCATTCAAGTTTAGGTTACATTACTTCCTGTATTGTTGGACTTGAAAAAGTTAAAAGTGTTCATTTCATTTTGAGGCACATGCTCTTACTTGGGCTGCACGATTTTGGCCAAAAACAAAATCCCAATTTTTTTCTCTGAAAACTCAATTGTAGATTTAGATTTTTTAATTCAGTGACAACTTCACCAAACTTCACATTAAAAATGAAAAGTTTTTCTAGTATCTCTCAAAACAACATCACTGAAAATGATGTAGTGCATATGGCAAGCCAGTAAGTGACGCTGTAATGCTGCCCAAGTAATGCACAAAAGATAGAAGAAGAGTACAGAGCATGTGTAAGAAGGTTGTTTTGGTCAGACACGTGCACGCACCATAAAACAGTTACGCTGTGTGTCGCATAATCATTCGGAGAGATGCAGATAGGCATCCACATGGAGACAAAATGGTAGTTGTTTATGGATTTATTCACTCTCTGACCCATTTTAAAAAAGTACCGTTTACAGTCACCCAAAACGCAGTTTCCGTGTGGATAAAATTGACAAAAAACCTTTGCCTTTACTGCTGAATTCGTCTCTGTGATACCGCCTTCAGACCGCCTTCAGACAGGCTTTGCAGTGGGGAGTGGTTTGCTCTTAGTCCAAAACTGCAAAACCGTACCAATTCCTCACGACTGACTCACTCTTGCCCTATTTAGCCACGAAATTATCACCTTCTGTTGCAAACGCAATAATTGTTTACACTGGTGTGGGTGGGAACTGCAGAGTTCTCTCTTAGAAGAGGAGGGGCCATGGTGGCCTGGAGGCGCAAGACATAATTTTAATTTTTTTAACATTATCATAATCAAATAATCCTATCATGATTTAAAATTGATTAATCGTACAGCCCTAGTTCTTACATCATTCCAGATTTTCTCAAGTGTCTACCCATCTTTCAGGGAACTGCTACAGCAAGCTCACTAGCAGCTGCTGCTTCTTTGGATTTTGACTTTTTTCAATCTTAAGGTCTTTACACTCTGTTCTCCGACCATCTGATTGTTTATGTGTCAGGGAACAGAGTGCTTTTTGATAAAAGACACAAATATTACAAAGATAACAACCTGAAGGAGAACTTGTGGAGAGTCATAGCGTTGGATTTTTCATATGACGATGGTTTGTGTGCTTTAATAGTTTGCTAAATGTCTTTGTTTTAACTTTCATCTGTGCTAATTAACTTCAGCTTGTAAGCTAACCTGTTCAGATACAACATCCCATATGTATTTTCACTGTCTGGATTATAGTTTAATTCGCTTATCTGGTACTGGCCCCGACTCAGTACATGCTATCATGACAGACAGCCATCTCAACACTAGTGTCTAATCACAACTGAAAAACAGTCAGTCTGCTGTTGTGTCAGTCTTCTCGCTTTCACCCGGGATGCATCTTTTTTTTTTTCCCCCGGAAAGTCGCAAAATCACAAGTTCTTTTGTTTCAAATACATGGGCCAGACATGACCATCAAACAGGCCAGGGGGATCTGAATTTGCATATTTCGCGTTATATATTTGCATTGTTCCCGGTGTGTAAGGACCTTTAATCTTGAGAAAACAAAGTTCTTTTTTTCTGGGGTAATCTGGTATTTGTAGTTGTTAAGGTTTAAAAGCTTGTTTTCTTGGTGAAACAGACAAACAGCTCTTCTTGATACAGGTGTCAGGGTTTATTTTTAGCCCTTTGACAGAAGAGCCTTTCAAAGTGTTTTCTTGTTCTTTCTGTACACTAGAAAATACCTCTCACATGGTTGCTGGTGTCAAGTGTGTGGCTTTAGCTTTCTGTTGCCTGCCATTGTCTCCTCAAGGACATCTTCAATCAGCTGGGGAGTACATGGTCAAAATGTGGTTATTTTGTTCAACACATTTACAGTTTTGCTCACACACTGAAACACTATATTTTAGGTGTTTCAACTTGATTTTTCCAGAAGACAAAGTAAAAAGGATGAAATTCCTGAGGTCGAAATATTAGGAGGCCAAAGTTCTTATAAAAACTTGTTGATTGAGTTTCCTGTCTGGCAGAGAGCCGAGCTTCCACAGACAGCTGAGTGTGAACTGAGGCCAAACACTCCCTGGGCAATAATCAATCCAGACGAGTTTTCATTGCTTCCAGCCAGGGACACCAACAGAGCTGACCTCGCATCTTAGAGTCAGACACATCCATACCTGGCAGAGAGAGACTATCAGCACAGAGGGGAGGCTGATTATTTTCTATCTTCCTAGGTCACCCATGGGAGTCAAGTCTGCCTACTGGAAAATGTGTCATTACTGCGATATCAAAGAACTCTCAATCGGCCACCATGAACCTGAACTCAGATAAGAAATTTATCACCATCTTCATCAGCATTTTCATAGCTTACAGCTTCAACCAGATATTTCAGAGAGATTCAAAATAATCTTGAAGGTCTGAGTATCACTTTGCCTCAGCAGATACCCTGTTACAGGACTGAGAACTTAAAGAAAATTCACTTTTGCTGCTTGGCTTTAAAAGCCCCGAGCTCTCTGTGTCCCTAATCAGCTTTCCTCTTTCTTGAAACAAAATTACTTGTTGGTTATTGCAAGCAAAGACCACACAAAACAAAAACCCCCAGTGTCATATACCCAATGTTTTTAAGCAAAGATGCCAGTGGTAAATTACATTGGCGACTGCTGTTGTAAAATGTTCCCTTTGGCTGTTTAAACAGTGTGCAAAGTAGAAATGTGCAAGAAAAAAAAGAGACACATCGGTTTAAATAAAAATCATTTAAAAGAGGCAGCGAGGGGAAAAAGCATTTGGCTTTCCCTTTGATAGATCAGACCGTGCCCATTTCAACTTCATTCTTAGTTTGTCAGAAAAATCCATTAGTCTATAATTTACTGCTCTCCTGCTGCACTGTTAGAGTGAATGGGGATGGGTACGTGGGTGTCTCTAGAACAGCACTCATTAAAATCTTTTCATCCTACCTAACACTTCAAGGATTCAACATGAAAAAGCACCGAAAGAAGAATGTCGGGACTCTTTAGGACGCTTTTTGGGATCTCATTAAAGCTTTGAAGTCTGTCAGGATCACATTATCTTGAGGAAATGCTTGTGTTTCCACAGATTACTGTCCAATGGGGAATCTCTCATTTTCACCATGGTCTATATCAAGATGAAGTGCTGTGAAGTAAATTGAGGAGTTCTTTGGTTTTTATCGTCCTAAAGCAAAGGAGGAAATCGCCAAAGCTTATGTGTCTCTCAGCCTCTCCAGTTAGATTGTTATCTGCCTGACATTTTAACCATGGCAGATGCTCTGGGATGGCTTTGTTGGTACCTCTGTCTTCCTGTCACTTTGTTTTAAATGGAAATGACTCAGCCACTTTTGGATAATTTAAGAAATTTTGTAAGGTTATTTGAGGATACGCAAGGACAAATCTTAATGACACTGACACGTTCTGAGAACCACTGGCACACATTGGTAATTTTGAGCCAAATTAGATGCATTACAGCAAGAATTTATTCTTATCACTTGTGTTTTTTCATCCTTTTCGGTAGTTAAATTTTTATCTTGTGCTGTCATTTAGTCAAAGCTTTGGGTCTTATGCTTTGGTTTTTCTGTCCATCCATCCATCCATCTTCCAACACTTATCCGGGATCGGGTCATGGGGGCAGTATCTTGAACAGAGAAGCCCAGACTTTCCTTTCCTCAGCCACTTTGTCCAGCTCTTCCTGGGGGAACCCGAGGCGTTCCCAGGCCAGCTATGAGATATAGTCTCTCCAGCTTGTCCTGGGTCCTCCCCGTGGTCTCCTACCGGTGGGACGTGCCCTAAACACCTCACCAGCAAAGCGTCTGGGAGGCATCCTGATTAGATGCCCAAGCCACCTCATATGAGCTTTAGCCCGTCCCAATTGACCAAGCTTCTCACCCTATTTCTAAGGGAGAGCCCAGCCATCCTGTGGAGGAAATTCACTTCAGCCGCTTGTACTCGTGATCTTTTTCTTTCGGTCACTACCCACAGCTCGTGACCATAGGTGAGGGCAGGAACATAGATTGACCAGTATATCGAGAGCTTTGGCTATTGGCTCTGCTCCCTCTTCACCATGACAGATCTGTGCAACGTCCGCATCACTGCAGACGCCGCACTAATCTGCATGTCAATCTACCACTCCATTCTTCCCTCACTCGGGAACAAGACCCCAAGATACTTGAACCCATCCACTTGGAACAGGATCTCATCTCCGCCCCGGGGAAGGCACTCCACCTTTTTCTGGCTGAGAACCATGAACTCAGATTTGGAGGTGCTGACTCTCATCCCAGCCACTGCGAACTGATCCATTGAGAGCTGAAGGTCATGGCCCAATGAAGCCAACGGGACCACGTCATCTGCAAAAAGCAGTGACCCAATCCTGAGGTCACTGAACCTGACCCTCTCAATACCCTGGCTGCGCCCAGAAATTCTGTCCGTAAAAGTTATGAACAGAATCGGTGACAAATGGCAGCCCTGGCGGAGTCCAACCCTCACTGGAAATGAGTCTGACTTACTACCAGCTATGCGGACCAAGCTCTAGCTTGGTTTGTCTAAATGAGCATTAAATCAAACCAAAACCTCTTTTAGACTTCTATGCACTTCGTGTGGCTTCTAATCAGCCAGATATAATTCTGCTAACTTGCCAAACTAAGTCATTAAAGTCACTGTAAGTATTTTCAACCAGTAAAGAAACCGACTGAAACCGACACTGATGCCTCTTTATCACCTTTAAAAGAAAAAAAGATTACCAAAAACAAGATGGATCCTTCCTCTGGTGGGATATTTAATGCCTGATTCTGCTATGAGAGGTTTTTTTTTTTGACCAGATGATTGACGGCAGAAAACAAAAACAGCTTTTTAAATTTTTTCCATAGCAAATACTTGCAGTGAGTGACACATTTCACTGTTAAAGGATGAAGTTTTTGTCTGGAAAGCTACTTTACCATGAACAAGAGATGAGCGGTATCACTTTGTCCAGAGGGGGCGCCAGAGCAAACATAAACTGACAGTGCCTCACTGGAGCTTTAATCTACTTCAAAATATTGGCTCAAACCTGAAAACTAATCATAAATGGCAGGCGGATATACTTAATATTGATCACACTGTGTAGATCAATAATCGACCAAGGCTAGTCGAGCCAATGTTGGGCATTTGGCCCTGATTACCTGTGTTAGCCTTGGATTTTACAAATAGCCGGTTCAATCAATTAAAGAAAAAAGGCTCTACGTATTTAAGCTAAGCTGAAGGTGTGTCTTCCCTCTGGGTCTATTTTCTTGTCTCACCCAATGACAAGCCCACAAACCTAATAGGCCAGACCGCACTATAGCAGCTGGCTAACCATTAATTCCTGTATAAGATGTTGACTGAGTTTTGATTAATAAACAGAGCTAAAGGCATTTAGGCATTGACGTCAAAGTTCTACATTTTAAGAGGAGTTTGTAATTGTAACTGTCTGCACATATCTACATATACATGTCAAAATATACTTTCATTCTGAGAGTGGAGAATAAGGGGGGTTTACGTCCAAATAGTTTTCTATCGAAATACACGAAGCCTCAAACGGCCCATCTTAGAGCAACATCTAATTTTCTTCCAGAGATAATAACAGTGGGTATTTTAATGATATATTGACCGCTGGACTTCAGATGTCCTCGGCTTTCAATTCAGATGTCTGGTCGTCTTAACAAGCCCTCTGTATGTCTGGCCTTAAAGCTTTATATTCTGTTCAGATATTAAATGGCAACATAAACAGACACACGAAACTCCTGATCATCAGTCTACACACATCACAGAGTTGAGGGGTTTATTGGACCAACCGGCTGCAGTTTAGAGCGATGGCTGCTCAAACAAACATAAAAAGAACCTCTGTTAAATCGCTAAATATCATTGACATAAAACTTTGAATTGCCTTTATCAACTGGTGTTTAATGTCAGACTACATGATATTGCTTCTGACGTCAAGACATTTAAGAGACATTAAACTACCAAAAACTCGACAGCAGGCACACAAACCTATATTTGCATGCACAGAGAACCACAAACCTCCAACACATGTTTCTCTTACTTGAAGGATTACCAGTCCCTCAGAATTACATAATAATCTGCACACACATAAACCCACACACTCTCTGTTTCTTCTCCCTCTCTTGTCAGAACAATCTGTCACATCTGGCTATAATAAACACACTCCCAGCTGAAACCTGGATTTGTTTTATCAAAACACAACCGAAGCCATGTGAGTGTTGTTCAACACATTCACCACCCTCATTGATCTGGGGGTAGCTGCAGTCAGGAACAAGAACCGGGCTCTGTTATGTCAGATTGGGCCTGATCAGAGAGGACTATGTGTGAGGCGTTGATAGCTGTGAATCAAAGTGCACTCACTCTCACTCTGGGGAGCAGCTCATAGAGTGTTTCTGAGGGCAACAGTGAGGACTAAGATCTGTGAAACAGGCCAAAGACCCAGTTCCATCTGGGAATAGAGGCTGAGACTTCAATAGCTCTAAAGAAACAACACTCCAGCTCTTTTTGCTGTTGATTCTTCCCCCTCGCTCATGTTTCATTGTTGTAGTTCCTCCTGTTATGATGTGATTCTCAGAGCACTGAATAATACATACAGGAGTAAGTGAGGATTACATGATTAAAGTATTTGTCAGGGAAATTTTCAAAGACTGCAGCCAGATTTTGAAGACACTGGAGCAAAACAGCTGCTGTAAATCCGCTGTGAGCAATCTGTCAGCAGCTATTCTTATTGAACCCTGGACTCAGTGAAGTGCTCTCAGAGGACTTCAGCCTCATCTTTAACATTATGTCTCTTTGGATCTGAAGAAAAGAAAGAATAAAGATAAGTCTTTTCAAAGATACTCTGAGTACCTTTGGTCTTCTGTGTACAGGCTTTGATTTCTTTGAGTGCCAATTTTCAGCTCTGTACTCCACTGATTAACTGGTGCTAGGAGCCGATTAGGGGCCAGGGAAGAAATTCTGTCTGAGAGCTTTAATTTTTTAATGCACATAACCTCAAATGCCTTCAAGACGTGCTTGTAATTGATTTATTTTTCAAACAGTCCAATGCTGGTGTTTTTGTCATGAATTGCACAGAAAATTGGAAAAGTGGTGGGAAGTTATAAACACGTCATTCAGGTGTAGGGCAATCAGCATATCACAGTGGCTAATATCACCTAATGTAGACCAACGGGAAAAAGCTTTGTGATCTAATAAAATCTTTGAATCAGTGTGTGCTTATCCTCTTTGTTTGCAAAACTGAGAAGAGTTACAACTTCTCAAAGTCTTGCAGTCCTGCTACATAAATATGGTTTATCTACCAGGGTAATTGCAGAGTTGCAAATAATAAGGCTGTAATCAACAATGGTAAAATCATAATATTTGGTTTAAAGTTGGTTTAAAATAAAATAAAAAAACGAAGAAAAATAAAAATAAATCATTGCTTTTATTTTTGAAGTTTTCCACTCTTGCGTTCTGGCTGCTTTATTTTCTATGTATTATGATTCAACAAAAAGCTAATTATGATACAGTGGATAGTAAAAAGGCTGGGAATGTTAGATAGAAAGGGTGATTGTAACAGTTGTGTTAGCCTAGTTAGTCCAGCGCTAGGACTGGGCGATTATATGGTTGTGATTAATGATCGTGACAAATTTCAGTTAGATCATGGTGATCAGCTGTGAGCATATTTACTTAATCAAATATAGGAGAAATGTGCATGACAACAGCCAATTAGAGTTGAGCTTTTCCTGCTCACTTCTTTAAGTTGCCAGAGAAGTAAACAGGGGAAGTGAACAGAATGATCAAACATTAGGCTAAATGCAGAGCTGAGGGCAGCAAAATAGATGTCAACCATGACTTGGAGTCATCCTCCAAAGATGCCGTTGTTGAGAAGAAAAGTTACTGAATGTCGGTTATGTGGTGGTGGTTTGGGTATTTTCAAAGTGACTTCGCGTAATTAAGCCGATGTGTAAGGTATGTCGGCGGTTGGTGAAAACCTAAAAACTGGCAACACAACAAATCTGTGTAATCATCTGAAGAAGTACTCCCCCAGTGATGCCAAAAGCATGAAAATGGACTGTAAACTAGTTCACTGTATGGTTTAGTATTTATCTACATATGTTGTACTGTTGAGTTAAAATGTTTTTTATATTTTTTGAAGTTTATCTTGCTTAATTTGCTTTGTTATTTACTTTGTATGTTAATAAAATGTTGGACTAATCTCTTGTCTCTTAATTTTTCAATTACATAACCTTAAAAGTGTCAGTTTAAATTTTTTTTTAGAAAACTGATGATAATCACGATCGAACGATATGACAAAATGTATCATGATCTTTTTTTTTTTTTTTTGCCAAATCACCCAGTCCTATCCAGCGCCATGCTAACAAAAGGATTAGTTAGGAAGTTGAAGGAATAGAGGCGTAAGCTAGGCAGTCAAATTTAGAGATGAGGTTAGTGACAGCTAGGGGGTCAAGTGTCATGTTTACCAAAGTCTGAGCTCAGACAGTTACTGTCAGTATTGTTCTGTTGTTACAGCTCTTGTTCAAACTTGTATGTGCTTGTCTTTGTGAAGCCTGAAGCCTGCACTCAAGTGAGATTGAGACTCAGGGTTAGGGCCGGCCATATTGTGGATCCCCTAACAGGTTCAACAACAACAAAGCATGCTGTCCACACTACATCCTTGGAGGTCCAATTACAGCAGACACTGAGCTCTCTTTCTCACTCCACCTGCCCTTCTGAAATGAGGCCAAACACCTTCTGTAGAGGGTTTACTCTTCTTCCACCCATTACAAAGAAAAACATACTGCTAAAACATCCTCTCAAACAACCTGGTAAGATTGTGTTTGCACTAAAAGTCTTCAATGATAAATCAAGACAATCACCTGGATTGTAAAACTTTTAAAGGGTACTTTGTCTTTGATTTAAGTTTCACCAGGTTTTTACAGCATTATGTGAGATACAGCAGTGTTGTAGTTGGGGTCACCAGGGGAGAATATGAATAGAGTCCATGCCAATTTGGAGTCATCGCTTCATGTCATTAGATTTTGGGATCAAGTTTTACCTCGTCCTGATTTATTTGGTAACGAAAATGCATTCCCTTGAAATGAAACAATCATACTGAAAGGAGTGAAAACATCATCTCTGGAGAGGATCATGCCACAGTAGCATGAATAATGGCTCCACTAACACTTTTCAATATTAATTTTAACTTAATTCACTCATTTATTACATAGCCAATTAAATAAAAGCATCATTTTTAGTCTATTTAAAGCACTACGGACATGTAAATATTGTGCGAGAGCCAAATTGCGGCTCTGTAAATCTTTTACATTTCCCTTTAAGGATCTCATATATGTAAACATTAACTCCCCGTGAGCCAGCCCAATCAATACATCCACATTACCGTACACTAAGGTAATACATCTCACTCCTGCAGGGCTTGTGTCTCTGGAGGTTTAACTCCACTCTCTCTAAGTCAGATTGAGCCCGAAGGCGAAGACTGGAAGTCCTCGGGGCAATACATCGCAGCAATTTGTCTGGGGGAAAAAAAAGAGGTATGCCATCAAAGTCGCTATCTGCTCAAGAGCTGCTGGCTCAGCAATTCAGCAGGTCCATTCATTTTGACTAGGCTCGTAGGTGTATTTTCTCCAGCTAGACTCACAGTAAGGCCATTAAACACTTCATCTAACATGGCATGGTAAACAGCCGAAAATATTCTTTATAAATACAACTCAGCTGTTTAATAATTCAATTTTGAAACTATTTACTGTTGTAATTCAAGGTAAAGAGGCAAATCTATATCCATGGATCTAAAAAACCCTTCAGACTAAAAGACCCAACCAAAACAGAAAATGTGCACCATTATCTGCCAAGGATGAGAGGAAGCAGAGAACAAATGATCTGAGATAATCCATCTGTTGGTGTTAGTATTCAAGGTGCAACAACAGCACGACAGGTTTCCTCCAGCCCCGTGGAGAGACCCCCATATTTCAGCCCAGCATTGAGGAGTGCCATCGATTGCTGTGATGGCCCCCCTGGAGCTGCTGGGTCTGATAGATAGTGAAGCAGCCAGACATCGCTCCTCCAGACCTCTGTATCCTCCTGAGGTCTAAGACAGGCCTATTCATCCTGGCCCCATCTCATAGTAACATCCTTTTTCCTGTCAGAACAGGAGACGAATTTGCCCATTGGTTTTGCTGTTGTGTCAGTTGTAGAGTCCCCAAAACGGCCTCTGCTTTTAAGCCATTCTTGAGAGCACTCAGGTAGGAGAGTGGACAATAGTATGCTTTTACAAAGAGTGTAAACAGTCTGAATAAGCACTTGGCGGCCATTTTTCTCTATCATCAAGCTGAAAGTGGGATGTGGATCTGCAGCTATCTCTGTGAGCGAGTCACATATATGACCTTCCAGATTGTTCTGCACAGATGATGAACAGGAAACTTTTAGAGGGACATTTTCGAAGTAAAATCAACCCAGTCACATAAGTATGCAACTTAAGTGGGAATCGAGTCCCCTTACAAATTGAGCTAATGTTCATATTCAACCTCTCCCTTTTAAGTATTTCCCATTAGGGCTGGGGAATGTGGCCTCAAATCAATATCACGATATATTGAGCAGTTCACCTCAATAATGATAAATGGACGATAACTTCTCCACAAGCTGCTCAACCACTCCCACATTAACTTCATCTACTTCAGCCGCTCCAGCTGCTACAACTTTTGAACCGTCCTCCATCTCCTCACCTGTCTTTCCCTCTTTGTTTAAGGACTGGATGGGGTGGAGTCACATCTCTGACGTGAGACAGCGTCTTAAAGGGACAAAAGACCATAGCCTACCTACACACATCCAAAACCAACTTTTATTTATTTTTTTGACACCAAATATATTGACATGGGCAAAATGACGTCGTAAATTTTGGTATCGGTCAATTTTCAGTTTATTGCCCAGCCCTATTTCCCATAAAATACAGTATTATCAAAAGTAATACGCTTTAAAGCTGACAGTATCATATGAAAAGATAAGTGGATGCAAAATTTAGTTGCTGTCCATAGTTACGACACAGCTGTGTGCTTTATTCTGATTGGTCGCAACATAGCAACAGTTCATGGGGATGTTCTCGTTATTACTCAATAGCAGACCACTACTTTAAAGACTGAACTACAACTCTTGCCACAGACTCTTGCAGACTAGCGGTCATCCCTGCAACGGAAGAAAAGATTTGAGGGTTTTTATTTGTTCTGGAAAAAAGACAATGATAGAAGTGAAAAGGCAGGAAAAGTTAAAGTTTCATTAACTGTATCTATTCACTACAATAGGGAAATGCAAGAAGCAGAAGCTGGCAGATGAACAGAAGAGGACGTGAGGTACAGTACTTCACAGGACTAGTAAATGAAGATGACATTTAGTGGTAATGACAGCCAGGTTTGTTAAGACTGTTATACAGTTAACTATTGTAATGGATACAGCCTAAACTGTCAGTGTAAAGGTTTCTTTTTAACAGATAATAATAAGGACTCCTTTTCAAATGGATTTCTTCTGTTAGAATATCTATTTTTGTGCAGGTAGCAGGAAATTGTAAAGTGGGTGTAAGTTTTGTATCTGCCATAGCAACCAGCATACTAGTCATTATCCTGTAAGTAGATAACTGGTATTCAGGTTTGTAACCCAACTCCATTGTTCTTTAAGTTGCAAATCAGCTCAGTGGTTGTGGAATTGTAACAATCGAGTTAATTTTCCACATGAAGACAGAGTTCACTGACTTGACAAGTATGAGGTTTCCACTCTGGACATACCATCAAAGGGGTTTAGCCGCCTTTTGATTACTGAATGGCATGAAGAGCACACACTCTGCAAATGTAAGTGGAGCTTTGAGACCCTCATCACAGCCAGGCAGAAAGTCTACATCAGGGAGGGTAAGAACTCATCATGATGGTTCATTTTGACTTAAAAAGTACCACATAAGAGGACGCCGGCGCCTTTCAGCAAAGTTCAGAGCTACGTTCTGGCAAAGCAGCAGTTCAGACTGCAGTTTCACTTCAGCAGAGCTTCAACAAAGACCAGTCAAGCTTCTGGCCACTCATAATCTAGTTATGATGAAATTAGCCACAGCAATATGATAATGTAGCCATTATGCTGCGCTCAAAACTGCACTGGAAAACTGCCTCTATCCCACTCATCAATTTTGAAAAGTCAAGAGCTAGGAAGTTTGGAGAGGATATGAAACAAGGCTGCGAAATGAAAATTTAGTTATTTGTCTGTTTACAGATTGAGGCTGTCTCGTAGAATCAGCATGTATACAACTTTATGCTTCATATATGGCTCTGCCTAGTGCATGTTCTATCTCTTTAGCTGCAGACTATCAAATAAATGCCATAAAAGAGTCAATTTTAATGAAAACAGAGATTGCTTTGAATGTCAAGTGCACTAGATGAGGCTCCATTCATTGCTGCTAGATCAGGCATGAGCAGTCAAGGAAAGCCGTAAGGTTGGAAAGTCATTTCTTTTCGGCGCAGCGTGGAGGGAGATAGCAGCATGCCATTACCAGACTCAAGGAGCGCTCTGGACAGCTATTCCTCTGGGCAGCCATGGTGGAGATAACATACACACACTTCAAATCGCTCCCTCACTCTTGCATTGTCCATTTGTTGCTTTTTGAAGCACTTTCTGACAGCATTGACAGTGTCACAAAACAGTAAAGAGGTGACTGAAAATGCCATTGATTTTAAATGAAAATGGATGATGGACTGAGTGTAGTGTGGAGGTAAAACAAGGAGAGAGGTGAGGAGACTAAGACAGACAACTGCCAAAATTGACTCGTAGCAGGCTGCAAAAAGACAATCATTTTCATATCAGCCACCAGAATCAGGAATTAAATGCAGTATTGAACACAGCTCAGCTAATGGAGAGAAGAAAATATCCTCATCCCTCCAAACAATCAATAATTTACTGTTGCGTGCAAAGACTCACATGCAAGAGGAGCAGCCATTCATCATGCACACACTTGCATACTGTTTCCTTGCATAGATATCTGAAAGCTCTTTCAAGAAATTCCTGGGGAATCTTAGTTTTAAAAATCATCATATTTCATTGTTTCTTCTCATCTTTGACAAACTAACATGCATGCACTCAACAGACACACACTCCTTTAGCCACAAAGCAGGGTGCCCATTAGTGTTGGATGATATTTAAAGGTGTTGAAGGGATCAAGGGGAGCTGTAGGAGACCTCTAGTCACTAGATTTTAGGAGCTGTTAAAGGCAATTGTGATTCAGCTAATGTCAGAAAAACTGAACCTCTGGCCCCGGTAAGTAGACCGTAAACCACATGCAGGGTAGTGACATCAACATGAAAACACACTCTGTTCACTCAGCTGACTGCTTATTGCTCAAAAGCACTGCTGGTACTGCTTGTTCTCATGCGATGTAAAGTGTTAGGGCACAGCTATGGATCAAATGGAGGAGGCTAAGGCGTTCAACTCCTGCTGCCAGACATACAGAAACCAAAAACAGCTTTCCGACATAATGTTGCCGAATGCAGCAGTGGGTGAAAATTCAAATATGTCTTTCATGAAAGTTTTTATAAATCCAGATGAACTGGAGCCAAATTCATATCTCGATCCTCCAAAGTACTTTCAACGGTTCAACTGCAGTTTATGGTAAGACACAGTGGAGGTGGGCAGTAAGGTTAAAAACAGACTTGAGTTACATACTCAAAGATTTGCTGTCAGGCCTGTAGCTGTACTGAAATGTCAGAAGTCAATATCTGCCTTGTGTTAAATTACCTCTCACGCCTCGCTGGAAGCTTTGTCTCTTCTTGAATCTTACACAAACAAGATAAATCTCCTTCACCCCATCACTTTCAGCTGTGTTTTTTCCCAGCCAGAAAGAAATTTGACTTTTAAGCTTTTCAGCATTATTTTTACTATTATAAGCCCTAGCATTATCTTTCCATCTTCACTGTTAACAGGGAGAAAAAGACACCATAATGGTTGGTTTAACCCTTACAGTTTCTTATATTTGCCAAGAAAAGGCAATATCATTGATAGTAGACAAGGACAGCTTCAGGAATTAAACCATGCTGTACATGAATAGTAACCAGCAGGAATCGTATTTATGCTTGAACTGCAGCCAACAAGATATTGGAACACCCACAGATTAAAGTGAAGGGCAGCAAGTTGAATCAAACTCAAAAAAGTGCTGAGACCTGCAGCAAATGGCACTAATTGGCAATCTATACTTCTCTAATGTGATTTTTCTTTAAATAACCCAAAACCAAGCAACCTACAGAGAAAACAAGTGTTTGAATGTGTACTGTGTGAAAGTATCTAATAAAGGAATCGTCCCTTTAGCGCTTAAAGACCCACTCCGATTAAAATCATGTTTTTCTTGTTGTCTACATGTTCAGATGGTACTTTTCTGGTGCTACAGGACATATCATGAGAACAATCTGTGCTAAATTGCATTTCTGAGTATTTCTTCATTCAAATCGCTGTGAATCTCTGGCAGACCCAAACAGCAGGTTTAGACACAGTGAGATTTCCTATGTAGCAAATCCAAGCTCCGCCCCCTGAGCCCCGCTTTGCAGGCCAGGCAGCAAACTAGCGTGAAGAGGAGTGTGTAGAGCAGCGCTGTCTCCACCCACGACTCAGAGGCGAATTGCTAAGAAAACCTCTGCAGAAGAAAAGCCCTTAAAAATGTCACAGGTGATTTGGGCTAAAAACTTCATGATCACACTTTCAATACCATTGAGAACACTTTTAGTAAAAAAAAAAAAAAAAAGAAATCAACGATCAGAGTATAACTTTAACAATCTTTGCACTTGTAAATTCAATCTTATATGTGTAAAAAAAAAAAAAAAAAAAATTAAAAGTTTGAAGACACTGTCTCAAAACATCACACATATCCACCAAGAACTGAAATCTTCCACTACAAAGTTTCTAATTAATGACCTTTCACCTGCTAGCACCACCACTTACAAGTTTAGAGCTACACCAATGCAATAAATTATTATACAAAAACTACTTTGCTTGACCACTGATTAGCAAGCGCATGGCAAGCAGTGTAGCCAATGGATCAAATGGCCATTAAGACTGACGGTGCTGTTTATTCCTCTGGGTTAATAAGCTTGCTGTGAACCCCAGTGATAAAGCTGCTCCTTTGAAAAATGGCTCCATCTCTGCTGATTAGTACTTGCACAAGCTTGCGTGCGCTTATACACACATCACCACATCTAAAATTAATACTACTATGCACAGATACACAGCCATGTCAAGTGTGTGTAGCCATCAACCCCAAAATCACAACTATTTTCTACGGGGTTTAAGATATGTATAATCTTTCCTTAGATACTTGATTTGAGATGCAATTATTCAGGGAAGCAATTAAACGAGGTGCTAGTGGCCATGAGAAGATTGATGCATCATTAGAGAGAGGCGCAAGGAATTAAAGATAGCATACCATGTTTCCACGCATAACCCGATGGCAGACAGATAATTGCGTTTGCACATTAAAACCTTGTACACACACACTCAGGGTGTTGGGGAGGCAATATGATCTGAAACTATGTCAGTTCGTATTTCACAGACTTATGTGAAGAAGAAGAACAGTAAGTTCAGTAACTTCCACTTTCAGGGGAATGAAGGTAGGAGTTTTAAATGCTGTTGAAATGTAAATAAACCTTTTTGCAGATGACATTGTGATCTTATTTTAACCTTTAACCCCACTTTACACTGAGAAAACAAAACAAGCAGTCATAAAAATTTCTACTTTATGGCATTACATAACACATGTTTTCAGTTTCTAAAAAAAGGGCCAATGAACTTTGCTGTGAACATTATTTTGTCTTTCAATAATGTCTGAGAAAAAACAACAATATGCGTGTGTGCAAACTGACGCCAAACTGAGTCTTTTAGAACGACTATTCAACCCTGTTTGATTCAAAACCGACCAAGTGTGATAGTCAAAAGGCTGGAATTTCTGCTTTGTTTCCTTGTCAAAATCTCAACCTGCCAATTACTTCTGCCTCACCAGAAAATACACCAAAGAAATAAGCCCAGGCCACTTCATTTCCATCACACCAGGAAGCAACTCAATTGAGATAAAACACACAAAAAGGAAAGTGTATGCAAAACCATGCAGCCTTTTTTTTTTAGAACCAGGCAATGTGATAGCTGATTTGCTCAAATGGGCTGTCAAAGGCTTCATTGTCTGAGTGTTAGCCATAATGACGTCTCAGAGTGTGTGAAAAGTCAGGAGAAAAAGAGCCCCATTGTAGGATAATTCAGCACCTCTACTCAGGGAAACTTTCTGTACATGCAATTGTTCCATAGTAAGAGACATGAGCGCCTCTCTTACGCTGAAACCATATCTCACCAATAGATGGTGAGACACAGTTTTATGACACTGGCTTCTTTGGCATTCAAACTGGACCTTATATTGATGTAATTTACCTCTGACACCGGAGGCTGTTCATTCTATGATCTGTGTTTTTTTTTTTTTCCACTTTTATTGATGGACAACCCTTCCCACACCCTGCTGACAGAATGGTGGTCATTACAGGGCAATGAAGACTCTATCTATTTTCCCTTTAATTAAGCCTGCCATTGAACCCCCATCTGTTTGATCCTCCACTTATCTGTACTGCCTCTTGCTGAGCTGACCCCAGCCAGAGGTCTTCATAGTCTGATCGATTATCTTTAATGGCCCCGTGGCACAATGAAAACTTTTCACAATGTCTCTGGCACATCCACAATCTGCTGTAATGGCTTTGTTTTGGCAGTGCTGATAGCCACGAAAGCCATCTGTGGAGCCTCTACATAATAAATGATAAATCCTCTGAAATATAAACAGAGTATATTGCTGCTCATAAAGAATCCAACCTGCTTTTTGAATAACCTGTCAGCCTCACTGACTGTGTATTAGCGTTGTACAAAAACCTCGCCAAACTTATGGGCTTTTGCTGCAGTCGCCTGATAAACTCTGTCATAGAAAAAGCAATGAAATGCTTCATTTGAGGTAATCCAGGACAGAGTGTGCCTGTCTGAAGCCATTATCCTTTAAAGAATTATAATAATTCATCCACACCATATGGAAGGCGATTATGAAGGACTAGTATAAAGGAGCCTGAAACAGTCATCCCTCCATCCCTTTACCACATCAGTTCAGTGACACCGTGAGCTCCCTGAATGTCATTTCAGCCCTTCATAAGTGGCCTCTGCTGTGTTCAGTATGACAGTATGATGGTGAAAGATCACTCTGGGGTTTCATTTATGCAGTCTGCACTGATGACTAAATTATTTGTACAATTGAAATACTCAGTAATGGCTTTCAGGTGCCAGCAGGAGCTCAGAAATATGCTGGATGTGATGTAATGGCTAATCAGTCCCCCAAACAAGTCAGAATAAGACCAGCTGAGCTGCATGTGAAAAATCAATCTAATGGAAAAGTTTACTGGAAACCTGCTATGCTGATCTTTACAGTAAGACATGCATACATGAAGTTTGAATTTAAAATGTCCATACTGGACCGCGGTAAAGTTTGCCATGGGTGGCAGCCTTTTTCCTGGATGTGATATTTAGCTCCTCTACACATCTTGCTTTCACCATAACTAAACGTAGTGCTGTTGACAACTTCCATTTGTTTGTCGACGGTCACACTATTTGAAAAGTTGACCCAACCTGCCAGAGGCGGGTCTTCAGCCTCCTCACAAATAGCTACAGTGTGCCTGCCTGCCTGTCAGTCAAGTCAACCAAGGCTCTGATTCGACAATCTTGTAACCTGATTAACTTTGTAATGAACGCATTACAAAAGAAATCACTCACTGTACTGCTGGGGCCCTGAGCTATTCAAACCAAAACGTTTTTTTTTTTAAACTATGACCATTTTGGCTCTGTTAATGGGCTTTTGGTTGAGCGTACATGGTTTCTAGTGCTTCTGTAGAGTAGGCACTTTTGGATCTGCACTTTTTAGCACTTCTGCATTGGCTCCATTTCTCAAGACTGGGGCTTGCCACTTGGTTTCATTACATGGCCACAACCTGACGTCAGACAGTTCCACTCCAGAAGGTCAACCAACCCAGCAGCTTTGTTAAAGCAGGAAAGCCTGTTTTGTTCCACTTGTCTTTTTCCTCTGTTGGGCACTTTCTTTATTCAGCATGTGTCAGGGAGTTGCTCATTTGGTTGTGAATGAAAGTCACAGCTGTTTCCTCTTTCCAACAATAAAGGCACCTGAAAACACGAGAAAGTCTTGATATTTTCAAGTTAACGGCCACTATAGCTGTTTATGCATACCACTTGCAGATTCCTTTGCAGAGATTGTACAGCACAGGCTGGATTTGCACTCTAAAGCCACTTCATAGACATGTTGATATTTTTGAAAGCATAATTTTTTTTTCTACTCACATCTAAACCAAGTTTTAATTCTGTTAAACTGTAATTTTGGAAAACACCCACTTAGGTGGAGATTTTTGGATGCAACAGAATGACAGGTTAATTTTTCATGATGGAAAGAAAAAAACAAACATCTGCTCTAAAAAAATATGTGTATAAATGCAGACCTAATGTAAGCAATCACTTCACCAAAGTGCCCTCTTGATTATAACTGATATAATTTAGATTACAATTGGATGGTTCTACTTAAGGTTAGCCTGCCAAAAGCTTGGGGTGACTGGACCAATGCCCAAACTATCAACACTACTGATATTCAATAGTGTTTGGTACTGCTGATTGGACAAAAACTAATTCTGCTGAAGTCATAGATCTTTGATTTCATTAGTTTTTGTGCACATCAGTTGTCTTTTATTTTCAGCTATACTCTCAAGAGTCAGTATTTAGGTTGGTACCTTTATTATAGCCTCAGTTTCACTCAATACTGCTGGAGACATAAATTAGCAGTTTAGAGTGAATCCTTTTCAAACAGACTTTTGAGTCAAATAGGGACTGAAGGACCTACTCACATTTTTTTTTCCATCTTTCACTTAAATAATCTCCTGCAATGAACCCTGACATTATACATTTGTTTAATCTCACAAGCTTTACGTCACTTAATGGAAATAAAAGCTTGTCATCAAACAGAAAGGGCTCAATTTTCGTGTCCGCCGATGATGCGGTGGACAGTGGCGGCCCCCACGCAGTGATATTTTTATCTGGTGGTCCACCAAGCTGGGCGTGGATGTGCGGCAGGGGGAGGTTTTAACAGTGTAAGCTGGTGCAGTGACATTTTCGTGCTTGCCGGTGGCAAGAAAAGTGCGCTGAAAGCTCGCCGATTCAAACCTGGTCAGCTTTCAGCGCAGGCGGAGAAATCATTAAGGCACACGCTTTAGAATCAGTCCAACGGTAAGGAAAACTTGGATTATTTCGCCTTGTTGTGTACTTTCAACTGCGCTCCCGTCAGGGGTGCATTCAACGGCAGGGGTGCATTCTATGGCACAACACCTGATGTGTCTCTGTGTCTTTTCTCCGTCCTGCTGCTGCAGCGGTGGCATGGCTGACCAGATGATTTATTTTAGTGATCAGATTAGTTATTTACTTCGAAAATTTGTACAAAAAAATAAAATAAAATAAAAGAACCTTTCACTTAAAATTACCTGTTTATCTGATTTCCTCACATCATTAAATTCTGTAAATATTCAATCCGCAGTCAGGCCCACATACGAATATTATAATATTCAGTTTTGTGAGCCAAATTTATTTTAAATGTCAACATCTATAAAAGAAAGAGCCAGGCCACGGAGCACAAAGCGTCCACACACCCCACCTTTGTCATGTGGGGTTTCAATAAAAAAATTAAATGCAATTTTATGTGAGTGTCTTTATTTGTGGAAAAAGGTGTTTGTCTTACCAGTGGGTCCAACATTACACACACCAAATCCATCCGTGCTTATATGAGTCAGTGTGAAGGACGCCCTCTGCAGCACTTACAGTGGCACTTGTTGAGGAGCTGCCTTCTGTTGCCATCGTGTGGCACTGCTGTCTTCAGACATCCCTTGATCTCTGTGACTACTTCAAGAAAATTGTATTACACCTCGCCGGTGGCAGATTTAAAGGCAAGGAGAGGAGCTGATGTTATTGGTCAATATAGGTTTCGGCTGTGTTAAATCCACTCCACGCCCTCTCTCCTCCCTCCCTACAACTTACCAAATTGAAGAATACCAAATTGTGCTTGGAAATGCCTTGTCGGTGCGGCGGACCTGACTTACGCTGCGCCACGTCTCTGGCAGGGCACGAAAATAGAGCCCAAAGACTCAAACTCAAATCCAAACTCTGAGGCTGAATGCTGTCTGACTCACAGGACTGAAATTAGCAAATTATTTGACAGCTGTGATGGGTAATATGATGAAAGAGCCTTGAAACACACAAGAGACCATGTTTCATCATCTGGAGAGCTAATATATCTCATTAGCACAGTTTGGATATTGAGTGCTGAAATAAGAGAATATTGAACTCCTTTTAAAAGCAATTCTACCAAATCCAATAATGTTATGAATAAATGATGAAGAATATGTCACCAGGCAATTTAGACAGAGTGGTGGGGGTTCATCACTTGGATATGCCTCTAAGTCTCCTGGGTCAGTATCAAAGGTCAGCAATGCTTTGACCCTGAAGCAGTATTCAGGGTGTTTTATTACTTCTAGACTAGTGGGTTAGTCAGAATTTAAATTTCTATTTCAACTTCTGGGAAGTTAGTCGTCTTTAGATGATCTACATCAACATCATGATGTTGCTGCAGTAAACAGAAATCCCTTTTTATTTCCTTTTTTCAACTTTTGTAGAGCTTTAAGCCTAGACATGTATGTTCATTATTAGGGGGCTGTCAAAGTGAAGTTATGTCAGAACAGGTTGAATTAAAATGAAAAGCCAACAATGTTCAGATCTCAACATTTTCCTAAGGACTCTCACTCATGCACTCACTCCTCCCCCTCCTCCACTCAGTCAAACTGCAATTCATAGAGCTTGCCATGACTCACAGTAATATAATGGTGTGTGAACAGCCTGAGACGCAGCTAAGTACACCTATGTAGGAGTAAGAGCTCCAATTATTTAAACAACCCTCTTTACGATCCACAACTTACTGTCAGAGTGAACGCGTTCCCACTAGATGCAATTTCAGCAAATCATCAGCTAATGTCATCGATTATGAATACCTCTTTCTGCTTTTTTCTACCTACAGTTGGTAGATTTAACAAACATCTGAATCTCCCTGAGAATCAGTGCAGGTCATTATGTTGTATAATAGGATACATAAAAGAGTTTTTTGAAGCACTTTTTCAGAGCTCCGGTTGTGTTGATCTGGGAAAATAACCCACTTCAAATATCAAATTAGCTCATTACACAAGGGAAATCCTCTAAACACGGCTCAAGTGACTAACAACACACCCTCCCTGCTCCTAAAGGTTACAGCTCTTACCTTCTGTGAATATCATCGTTTATCAAATCAATCCTCCACCCCACTGTAGAGTAGACTACATTGGCTTGTCTCCTATGTGCAATTTATTCACCTGTGCAGCATGTTGGACTCCGCCTGGCGTGCCTTCCTGCCTCTATAACAAGTATCATTTCTACTCGACTTGAAGAAGGCGTTGTGGCTTTGAAATGAGGCTTTAAAAATGAGACAGGGGATGAGCAAGGGTCCCAAATGGTATCAGTAACAATGAAACAGACCTTCTCATTAGGATGTCTATACAATCCTTCACTAGCAGTGACCCGTGGGGGCTGGGAGCAGACTCAGAGGGCAAAATCCTGGTGGGCAAGAGGGGAGTTGACAGTCTCATTACAGCGAAACATTCAGGCTGTGCTTAAAAGGAAATGACAGGTCTATTTACCATCAGCTGCTCAGGGAGAAGACCTTGAAAACACTAACACGCATACACACACAGAATTACACTCAAACTACATGAGCATGGATCTACGAAAACATGCAACCTTTGAACACACACAGGAGGTGCTCCAAGGTGAAAGAATGTAATGGGATTGCTTCATCCAGAGCAAGTGACACTTGCATTTAAGAGCTGTATAGATTTAGCCGTACTATTGTAAATCCCAAGATGCACAGCAGTGGTGGTGCTTTTAACAAACCCTGTTGTGGCGGTGTGTGTTTTGAATGCCTGGGATGGTTTTGCTTAGTTAATAGTTCACAGAGTAGGTGAGCAATGAATTTATCATTAGAAGCAATATGATGAGAGTAGATGTAACGAGGGCAACCCCACAGATAATAAGGTGGTGGGAGACAACATTAAGCTATATGATGTTTGTTGTTTACAGTAAAGTGGGAGGAAGTTCTTGGGGAATGTTAATTAGCAGTAAAGCTAAACACGGCTCTCTCAAAACAAGCACTCCAGTAATAACCTCCTGATTACTTTGACATGCAAAATACATGGAAGGAGAGCTGAAACTTTTCTTAAACGGAACATCATAAATACAGTAAACAACACTTGTGATTATCTTTTAGCACAGTTCTTCAAGTGTTTGTTAATATTAACTCCTTCAATCTTTCAATCTTGTAACATTTGACAATCAAGCGTATCATTCATCTTGAGTGTGAATTGCGAAATCTGGACTTTTTTCTCCTGCAGGATTAACACTCACCCCCTTAGCAACAGTTTCCAGACATTAGATTAAAGATATACAAATCTTTTATCTTTTTGCTGATGGTCTTGTTCACTTTTGGATATGATGAAAATGCATTAATCTGAATACTAGTCTATTTCAGAGACGTCATAAATCTTCTCGCAGGAGCTTTAAGTATTTATATAAGCACATACTCCAGAACTTAATCCCAAGTTACAGTTTGACTGAGCAACTTCCACATGTATCAAAGTAATATTTGACCAAAACCAAGTATTATTTTTGTCCTTAGTTCACCACTCATTAATAGATAGATGACATGTTATAGAAAGGGTGACAGCAGACCCTGACTTACTTGTCACCAGAGTAGGGACGGGCAATAAGTTATCGTTCATGATTTATCGTCAGAAAATTCCTCCACAATAAATATTTGCCATCTCACAATAAACGCAATAAATGCAAGTTGATGACGTAAGCACAAGCAATGGACTCGCAGCCATAGCTCACACAGATCAGAATAACAAACATACATGGATAAAGGTAATGGAGAAGAGGTTTCTGAGCAGGTTGTTACTGAACAAAGCTATAAAAGTTTTCAACAAATTTTGAAAATCATTTCACATCTCACTAGTTTTCTCCATAACCTACCACTTAAACCTGTAGTTAAATATCTTATTTGACTATGCCAACTGGTGTTCTCAAAACAGAATGAGTCACAAACATCGATTGAAATTATAATAGTTTTATCAGGATATTTATTGTTATCGCCAGAATGGCAAAACTTATTGTGATCATTTTTTAGCCTATCGCCCATCCCTATACCACAGGTTCAATTTCAATCCTCTGGGCAAATGAATTTCATCTCACTTATTGATAAATGTGTAGACACTGATACTGAATACAGCCTGTTGTAATGGAGCAATTATGTAAATACAAAACAACTGCACACCATTTCTGCTTGCTGCAATATTAAACGTGTTAAAAATTCATTAACTTACTCCTTGTATAATCATTGTAAACTCTAAGAAAGTAATCTTTCAGTTTTATGATCATTTCTCCAAGAGTTATAGTTTTATTATCATCTACAGCACTTAAACTGCTAACATAATCAAGTCAGAGTGAGGCTCAAACTGCTTATTCAGAGGCTGTATTCAGAGTTATTCTAGTTTGTACACTAGGATTCAAACAGTAAAAGTGCTGAGGATCCTGGTGTGAACCCTGAGGCAGGGCAGTTATATTTCACCGTGTTGTACTGTTATTGGTTATTAAAGAAGATGAATCACCTACAGCCGACATCCTCTGGAGAACACAAAGATAGAGTTACACTGCTTTACTACCAGGGGAAGGAAACTAAAAATTTCTCACTCTGGGGAAACCATCTCATTGTTTTCTGACTGTAGAGAAAAATGAAGTCCCCTAAGCCCCAAACAGCAGATCTCACTAACCTCCAAACCTTCTCTTGCCAGTTAACCAATTTAATGTATAATGGATAGAGACCAACTCCAAGGATCTGAGATGTATAAATAATTCATTAGTAACACTTAAACTTTTTGTGTTTGTGCTTTTTTTGCAGGAAGAATTGAACAAGTGTACACTAACAAGTGAAACCTGGGCTGAAAAACACTCAACAAACCTCAAGGCTCAATGAATTTGGCTGAGTCAGCCTCACATGCACGAAAAAGACATCTACACACACATTTTTCCTGAGAGGGTAGACTAATTACTAAACAAAACCAGATCAACAAACTTCTCTTTGCCATTAGAGGTGTCACCACTGACATGAGAGGTATCCAAGTGTCAGTCATCCTGGTATTAAAGTGTCTTCACAGCCTGTCTGTCTCTGGCTTTCAAGTGAAACTAAAAAGTGAAGACCAAACAGGACTATAATCACCTTGGCTCTCTTCAACCTCTTTGGACTGTCATTAAAGTAGTTTGGAACAAGACTGGCCTCGCTGGTAAGGATAGCAATAGAGAGAATAGATAATAAGAGATAAGGGAGGCTATGTGAGAAGATTTCAGTCTTTTGTCTCAGCAGTTACTCTAAAACAACATGTTTAAGGGTGAATGATGATGGGAGCAAAGGAGACTTGGCTGAGTTGGATGAACTACTGTCACGAAAATTCGGTTTGCTTTTCCAACCATTATGTCGACCTGTTCTTAATTCAAAGTCACTGAAACTGGCACTGAGTCCACACACTCTGCCCATCCTTATGATTCTCAGGAAACCCCAATACTTTCTTTATGACAAGCACAAGGTTTCAACTAGGGCTGCACAATTTGGCCAAAAACTAAATACTGATTTTTTTCCTCTGAAAACTCGATTTTTGATTTTCAATTTAGATTTTTTATTCAGTGACAACTTCACCAAACTTCACTTTATAAAAAGTTTTTCTATCATCTCTCAAAACGAAACCACTGAAAACGATGTAGTGCATATGCCAAGTCAGTAAGTGGCGCTGTAACACTTCCAAGGAAATGCACAAAAGACAGAAGAAGAGTATGAAGCACGAGTATAAAGGTTGGTTTGGGCAGACATGCACAGACGCCATAAAAGAGTTACCCTGTGTGTCACATAATCGATTCAAGAGAGATGCAGATAGACATCCACACAGAGATGAAATGATAGTCTTTTTTACGGATTTATGAACTCTCTGACCTGTTTTCAAAAAGTACCATTTACAGTCACCTGAAACACTGTTTCTGTGAGGATGAAACACCGATACAACGAAAAACTTTTGCGTTTACTCCTGAATTTGTTTCCGTGTGGATGGGTTGATCCCACCTTCAGACAGACTTTGCAGCGGGGAGTGGTTCGCTCTTTGTCTGAAACTGCAAAGCCGTACCAATTCCACACGACTGACTTGCTCTTGCCCTATTTAGCCACGAAATTGTCGCCTTCTTTTGCAGACACCATATTTGTTTACACTAGGACTAGTTCTGTTTGAGGTTTCCGGCCATGAAGAGGAACTTTGAAGTTTATTCTGCCAGGGTAAGCTAAAACAAAGCCTCTGTGTGACTCACTATTTAAAGCAAAATTGAGACTGAGACAAAATTGAGAAATGGATGAATAGGCGTTTCTCAGGGAATGTAATGGCCCAAGAAAGGGCAGGTTTAGTTTGATAGAGTTCACTTGGATCTACTTTTAACCTCAAAAAGCAGGGTTGACCCTATGTTAGTTGTGTTGTAATCACAGTTTGTATATTAACTCAAAAGTAAGTATGGGAAGTGGTCTGGCTCTCTGTTTTCAGTACGTTTAGAGTGGTTTTTGTTTCTTTAGTGTGTTTTTTATGTTGTCAAGAGAAAAATGCAAAATAAAAAGACTGTCCACAAGAGTTTAATCAAGTCTGAAGCCACATTAGTGTGCGATGGAAGTCCAACACAGGTCCAAGTCTCAAACTCAAGTCAGTGTCTCTGGTCTGTGTATACAGTAGATCCCCTTATATCACAGTCAAGGCAGGGGAAATGTTGCGGTAGTGGTAGCTCTGGCTGCTAAAAAGGTGCTAGTTGCTGTTCACTTCCTGGTCACTTTGAGCCACAAACTCCCCCACCACTCTGGGCTCTTGTTTCCCTGCGGCTCCCTTACTCTGGCACCTCTTTATCGGCACACGTGTGTATTTCTCGCCTGTTATTGTGCGGCATGTTCAATAAAAAAAGGAGCAAAAACTATTAAAGTTACCAAAGTTTGGAGTAGCATCCAAGCTTTAACAGACCTTTTCACTTCCTGGTGTTTTCCTGTGACCCCTGAAACTTTGTCAAATCTGGACTGGACTTTTTCTCTGTTCTGTTTTCTGCTTCTTAACATGAGGTAAGGTTAGAGATCCGAGGATGTAGACACACCTCCTCTCTGCTGGCTGTCTGACTGACAGCTGCTCTCCTCCGCTGCTTGTCTATAAGCTCTCTTGAGGTTGTTTCCAGGCTTTCTCCAGCCAGCATGCCTCATTACTGCTCATCCCTGATGGGAATTGATCAGTCACTCTCAGTGAGTTTTACTCAAGTCTTATAGTCTAAATTTGTGTGCCACCTCCATCTTATGAAGGATTTACACCTAAGAACACGAGCCAATCTCATGGGTCAGAGCCTACTTGGGGAAGGAGTTGATCAAGGCTTTTAGAGACAGACGATCTTGGTTTTGGCATTCTTTAAATCTGATCTTGGTATTGGTAAAGGATATGAAGGGTGTTGAACTTAACCAACAAAAAAGAAGTTAAGACAGCTAAGAGGTGATAAAATAACAACACTGAAGGGTTTATGTTTACACCTTTTGCTCCACAAATATTCACAATGATTGTTTAGAGTCTTTGAGTGGAAACAGGAACTTCCACAAAGATTTGCACAAGCAATGTGTCTCCAGCGGCGCTAACAATGCAAAGATTAGCAGGATGTTTTTGAACTGAAGCAGCAAATTATCAGATTCACCACAAAGCAACAGCAGTTCGCCTGAAGGCTGGCAGAGAAAGGAGATAAAGAAAGGATTACACAGGAGGTGAATTAAGAAAATTGTCGACTCCTCTGTGTGTGTGTGTGTGTGTGTGTGTGTGTGTGTGTGTGTGTGTGTGTGTGTGTGTGTGTGTGTGTGTGTGTGTGTGTGTATGATTTGTAGAGGGAACAAGGAGAGAGAGTGATGGAGTTGTACAGAGGGAAAAACAAGAAAGAGGCAGATTTAGATGGAAATAGAGAGAGATACATAAAAAGAGAGGCAGGGTTCTTGTAATTGAAGAAGCATGGTGCCATAATAGATCAGGCGGATGGTCTGATGGAGCAGGAAACTTCTTCCCTGATGGATGGCTTCATGTCTACATCTTAATGGGCTCTATTGATAGAGGAGGTGAAAACGCAGGGATCTATAAAATCTATACTTATCTGGATTGTGTAAACACCTACTCCATCTTCTCGGTTTAGAGTTAAGGGGAATGCCATGGAGGGAAAACAGCACAGATTTATAATGATCCTCGTCTCTGATTTGTCATCCTCCAGAGTTGTTTTGTTGTTGAGTTCTTCTCCAAGGCTCCTTCTTCATTACTCCGACTGTAGACCGAGATACAAGCTTACTCACGTCTCAGCTGCTGCTGCTTTCTGATGCTATTCAGATTGAGCTCCAAGGACGAGCACTTTCCCCCTTTGATCCATCATTTCTACATTGTTCTTTTCTTCTTCCTACGCTTGTCTTTTTTCTTTTGTTTGTTTTTGTCCTTCCTACCCTTCTTCTTTTTCTTATTTCTTCCCCAATTCTTCCTTCCTTCATCAAATTCATACTTACTTTTTTTCCTTTCCCTTTCTTCATCAAGTCTTCTCTCTTCCTTTCTGACATCCTTTTCCATTTTTTTTCTTTCTACACCCCACCTTTCCCCCCTGTTTCTTCTTCATCTCCTTTTTACCACTCTTCCTTCCTGACTTGAGTTTTTAATTCTTCCCCATATTTTTGGTTCCTATCATCTGCCATATCTTCCCTTTGTTTCATTTTTCCTTCTCTATCTCCTTTGTTTTCTCCCCTTCTTCAATCCTTCCTTCTGTCCTTTCTTTCCTTTGTTGTTCATTTCCTAAGTTCTTTGATTTCCTCATCATTGCTTCCTTTCTTCCTTCTGTCTCTCTATCTCTTTATCTCTTGTTATTTCTTTCTGCCAAACAAGAGCAAACCCTGAGATCTCATATCTTAAAATTAGCTATCATTTTTGACAGTTTACTTCTTTCTCATCTCTGTGTGCTTAGGGTAAAAATTTATAAGGAAAGCATCCATATTTTTGAGTTTTTAACATCTTCACCCTCTTTGTCAGAATAAATCAGGAATATTCATTGATAGATGGATGAAATGCTGCAGACTGTTATGAAATAAATACAGTGAACAACTACCAGGACAAAACAGACAAGTGCATGGAAGATTTATAATTGGTGGAGTGTTTTGTGGTTTGTTGGTTTGATTACTTGAGGTGGCTTAATCCAAACAATTAAAAACCTCCAGTGTTTCATCCAACACTAAAAACCTGCAGAGATTGACTAAATCCACACAGCGTCTCCACCATCTGCTTCTGTTTATAACTCAGATGAAGAGGATTAGTGTTTTACTCAAGCCTCATATGCCACCTGCACTTCGTTTTAGAGTGGTTTAATAGTTACCACTTTGTAACAGGTGGTGTCTATCATAGGAGAAAACAATAAGGGCCTATGTCCACTGATTGCATTTTGCATTGATGGGGCCTATTTCTTTTACAAAACCACTGTAGTTCATCTCATTTGGAAACAGTCCAACTTTCAGAGCATTAGTGTCACTTTTTGATTACTCGCAAACCAAAATCAAGAAGATGAAGAAATTCTGATATTAACTTACAAAAAAAGAAATAAAGAAGAGGTGGTTCGATTTGAGTTTGCAGGTGCTACCAGGGCACAAAACAGCTTATATGTAAGTTAGCCACTTAACAGTTCTGGGGGAACCATCAGCTACTGAGTTCTTTAAAAACTACAGACTTCAGGGATTTCTTTTTTTTGTCTGTGAATTTGCACCATCATAGTGAGGGGGTGATACTAACCATTTAATGGTGCAAGCCAGCTGACAGCTCTCAAGCAGCATCATTTCCACAACACAACTGCAAATATGGAGGACACCACAGTAGGGATTTGAGACTGCGGCTCCAGCAATACCATTCACAAAGACCTCTAAAAGGCCAACTGAGTCCTTTATGCCTGAATTACCAGTTTTTGTCAGTCTGTGGCCAAGGCTGTTGTGTTTGACCAGAGGCCTGTACTACGAAGCCGGATTAACACATCCAGGATAACTCTGCGACAACTCGCTCAACTTCACCGGATCTCCGCGATCCCGATCAGCTGTACTACGAAGCCAGTTATCAACTCGATAACTGAATCCAGGTGTGGCCACTTCAGATCTGTGCACGCGCACGTAAAAGGGGCAGGGTTAGCGGTACTGGACCATTTTCCACAATGGACAAAACAGCGAGAGCATCGTATTTCACAGCTGAGGAACAGGATATTATCCTGCGTAAATATGAGGAGTTCCATGACACAATCACAGCGAGGAGCAACACAGCCGCAGCCGCTAGAAGCTGGAGGGACTGCTGGCAAAAAAAACGCCGATTGTGCTAATGCCTAAGTCACTACGATGAAGATATTAATGTGTCATCACAATGGCACGGATAGATGTTGCTACATTTGTGGGTTCATTAATTTATGGTCCCCAAATGTGTCGTCATTCAGTGTTTGATCACCATCATCATCATCGACCTCATGATTTCAGATGCAGCAGCAGTGGGGAAAAAAGAACGTGGGAGCAAATTCGAAATAAATATAAAAACATCCTTCAGAGTGGTTAGTAGGTTTATTGGCAGATTGTATTTGTACATACAGTATTTCAGCATGTACACAGCGATTTCCTCACAATGTCTCAGCTGTAGGATGATGATAAACGAGGTCCTGTGATATTATGTGATATTATTATTATACCGCAGCCCCTCAAAAGAAAAGAAAAGTTACCGGAGCAATGGACCCGGATAAAAAGAGATCCACCTTCGTAGTACGGAAAACCCAGAAGCTATCCAGAGGTTATCTCGCTAAGACCAAATCCAGCTTCGTAGTACAGGCCTCTGGTTGTGTGAAAAAATATCATAGTTTGCACATCCATTAACAAACACTCTCATGCCGTTGATGCATTTTCCCATTAACTGTTCCCACAATGCAAACTTTTCCTGTAATAAGGCTCAGTGCTGCAATTAAGCCTAATGATGTCAGACTGTTGTTCAGTAATATCCATAAAGACCAATGACAGTCCTCTTCAAAAATGCTGATCGAAATCTTCAGCTTTACTCTCTAACTCTAGAAGCATATATCTCCACAGCTGCAAAGTCATTGTCAGGACATCCTCAGAAAATGCATGCAGTATTCCCTCACTGTATTCTGCTGACTCACTTTGGTGGTCACGATGCAGAGTGAAGCAGGAAGCTGATGTGTGATGGCTTGAAGAGATACTGGGATGCTGACAGGAAGAGATAAAAGAGGAGAGGAGAGAGGCGCAGTGCACCGTTGGCATGGCTGTTAATAACTTCACTGCCAAATTGTTGACAGCACATCAACATGTCCACTGACAATATGCAGCACCAGGGCAGAGACAATTAACTAGGCTGATATTGAGGCACAGCAAATCCAATTTAAGTGACACAGACAAGTAAATGTTTTCATTTCAAAGTGCGTTTGATCTGTTCTCAATCAGACTCGGTAGAATGTGTGCAGAGGATTTAAGGAGCTCTTTCACTCACTCCTGAACTCTTTCAAAGCCTCAACATTTATTTGGAGTAAAAAGAGAAAGTCGTCAAAAGGCACGTTTCATTCTTGTGCCACTCTGTCAAGGTCATACTTTTGTGTATGCTTGTTTTAAATTCAGTTTGCAAAAGTGCTGAGAGTGCAGAGCACAATGGAAAACAGAAGTGGCTGAAAAAGTACCATACAAGGCAGGCAAAGAGAAAAAAATCACACAGGAACTAAATATGTAAAGTGAAACAACCATAGGCTGTATTTACTATGGACAATTTGGCTCCGCCTTCCATCACTACACGAATTTGAAGCCGAATTGCTTCCGGTATTTCCTGGTTTTTCTCCTCTTCCTTTGACAGTAGCGTTGTACGCGTTCGGTGGACGAGTCGCAGAGTCGCTGAGATGACCCCAGTGAGCTACGCAATTTTTATACGCCCATAGGCTGTATCAAGTGCTGATCATAGAAAACATGAACCCCCTAATATGGAATGTTTTACCACAGCTCCATAGGGATTGCTGGAGGAGGCGGGATTTATGACCTATGTTGGTTTCTTTTAAAAGTAATAGATAAATACAGGGAGTTGAACCGGAGATTGTTCTTGATGCAGTCACATGATGGTAAATGTTTAATCTGGTAAATAAACAGACTGGACTTGGAGCATACTTTGGTCAGCTTGGTTCTGATCTAGTTCTGACCTTGGAACCTTCAGCCAGTTACTGCCTGTTGTCTGCAATCAAAATAATTTATGTTTTGTTTAGCCAGCTCACTGACCTGCGGATGGAGGCCCTTGCTGTCACTTTGTTTTACTGTTTTATGAATCTAGTGACGATTTAAAACTCCTGAGGACAAAAGAGACATTTATTACCGATCAGTTTGCCAGAGAGATTTCTGATCCGGTACAGAACTGTGAAAAGGAAGCGAATTTAACAGAGATACACAGTCAGAACCATTAGTAAGATGGCTGTTTAGATCTCTGCTAGAGTAAGGTCCAAATTATTTTCATTACAAAGTATCCCCTCTTCCTGAAAGAATCAATTTTCTGTGCTGTCACATCACTGCGCTAACAGAATAATAAAATTACACTTAACTGTGAAGCACTCAGCCACATGTGACAGCTCTGATTGGAACATTGTTATTACAAATGGACTGTTGAGACAATCATAGATGTGAAGCCAGCAGACATCTTATCTGATCAAGTGTCTCAGAGGAGAAAATGAAGCAGATGCTAATGTGTTTTTAAATGTGCACGTCGTCAGGTGTTATAGAGGTGCAGACTAGAAAAGGGAAGATATTTGAAGGATTCCTCTAAAATGAAGAACTGAATCCAAAAATTGATGCTTTTGTGCCTGCTGCTCTTTCGTATGCAGGTCTAAAAGCTGATGTCCCTCTGAGTCAATCATAAGACTGCTGGCATATCACAATTTCACCATAACTGTGGCATCTGTGAGAAGGTCAGCAGCAAAATTCAGGTAAGATGTTAAAATGAAAGCAATAAAATATTTTCTATCCTTCTGTCAGGGAGTGTGGCAGCTGCTAGAGTGAGTCTGTGACTGCGTGTGGCATAGTGATAGGAATAAATAGATGCAGTAGGGCTTTATAAATGCCTAACATATACTACTGCAAACAAAACTTTGAAGAAATGACAGAGCCGTTAGTTCAGACAGTATGATCAGTTACATCTGTATATGTACTTTTAGGTGCTCAGGTAGTTTTTGACATTCTCCAAGTTTATTCACAAGCTCTGAATTAATCGAACTCATTCACAAACTTGCCAAGCACCCGTGGGAGCTGTGAGGTTTCTTTTCTTTTTCTAAATAAGATCAATTTCAAATGAAGATGTAAAGTTGTTTTAACCCCAATAACTCCACATGCACTTGCTACTGAGTTTTTTTTTTTTTTTTTGGTTCCTCTGTTTTCTGTTCCTGGCAGAGCTGAGACACAAGCTGTCCTACTTTTCACTTTTCTGAAGTATTATTTTATGCCAACATTGAGACAAAAATTGTATGATGGGAGAAAAGAGGAGGGGGAAGAAAGGAAAGGAGGGGGAGAGAAAAATACTTGATACAGACAAAAAAATATCCAAAATAGAAAAAAACACATTTGAATATTGTTACAGATCATTTTGATGGACAAAACAGGAAATACAAGTCAAATAAGAGCTGTTCACAACAATGGAGACATGTACATGGTTCCCTACACTACTGTATCCTCCCTTTGTTTAAACTGATGGATTAGGGCTCTTTAGATAAGAAACAAGTACGCTTGATAAACATTGGTCTGAGAAATTAGTTTGCTTATTTGGGGTCAAAACTCACCAGTTTACTTATTATTATTATTATTATTATTATTATTATTATTATTATTATTATTATAGCTTTAAACAAAGATTTGCAAAAAAATTGGTCAACAGTGCCCCTTATAATTAGGGTGACCATATGTCCTCTTTAACCCGGACATGTCCTTTTTTGGGGGGGGGGGGGGCTGTCTGGCCTGTCCGGGGGAGTTTATAAAATCCTTTAAATGTCCGGGGTTTTGTATGGAAGTTTTGACCCGACCTGAAAAACCCTCAAAATTTTGCGTGCCCTCAAAATTTTACTCTGCCCCTCTTCATAGTGTCCTCTTTTTGGGGATTCAGAATATGGTCACCCAACTTTTAATCCCTGCAGCTCGCCACTGGGTTCAACCTTTAATCATGACACTACCTCGGTATATGGAATATTTAAAGACCTACTAAAAACTCCCAACCCTGAACCCAACAGGAAGTATCTCTCTGAGTTGAATTCTACTTCTCTGTTTTACAGGGTGTACATTTTCCCACTTGTGTGGTTAAGCCCAAGGGGACGTCAAAGGGTGGGTATGCCCTCTTGTTCAACCTGGATGTTCTCCAATAAAACAGGAAGTTAATGATACTCATTCATACAAACTTCAAACTCTTTAAAATTTCATATCCATCATCAAAGTCCACCCCTAAACATACCTATATGCCAATTTCTCAACTTCAGTTATAGCGCCACCCTGTGGGAATGCATGGTACTATTTTTGGCATACAATATCTGATAAGTTCCAAATTTTACATGTTTGATATAATTTCCTGCTCAAACCCATCTATTTATACATTTGAGTCATACTAGTAGTGGACACAAGCAGTAAAAATCCCAGTCTTCATTTTTAAAAACAGATGTCAATCTTATTAGTTTTAACACATCTACTAAAATTAAATGTTCCTACAGACGATCAATCTGGGAAAGTTGTAACCCTACCGACTGTGTCCAAATATGGAAAATTGTTAGAAAAAATGGTTGAGAATAAAAAAAAAGGAGAAACAGAACAACTCATAAACATGAGGAAAAGGGAAAGAAAGAAAGCGCAGAGCTGAAGATTGATCGGAATGAGTGAAATAATAGACAGAGCAGAATGAGAAGAGACACTAATGGAAAAACAATGTGTGGTCCTACTGCCGTATCATCCATCAGTTAAGTGTGGGTTGTCTTTCCCCTTTCTGTGTGTGTGTGTGTGTGTGTGTGTGTGTGTGTGTCCATCCTGGTTCTCTAATGGACCTGGGGCTACATGGGAAGCGTGCCTGACAAAAGTTCACATTCATTAGTCATAACCTGCCACTTGGCACTGCAACCTCTGCTACCTCAGTGCTTCCTCTGACATCTGAGTAAAGCTCCATTATAACTCATTCACTGCACCCCATGCTGGACTGGAGCCACACAGCATTTGTTTTCTGCTGTATGTAACACTCTCTTAGCTTGACCACCCAGTGTACACATAGGGCCTGATCTACTAAAGGTTCGCGTGTGCAAAAACATGTGCAAAATTGACTACGCACGCAAACCTTATCTACGAACCGGGAGCACCGAGGATTGCATCTGTCAAATGAGCAAAACAGCGCACAATCGATTTAGCGTGTTTGCCTTCATGAATATGCAGAATGTATGTAGATCATCAGAACGTGTAAAATTCTGGGAGGAGCAGATGCAAATGGAATCATTTAGCACCTGCAATGTGATTTAACAAATCAGAAACCGATTGCGGTCGCTGTTTTGTGTCTGTATTTAGCACGTTTGAAAGGCACGCGCAAACTGGCACAGCATTACACACGGTCATTGGGAGGAGAAGGATGCAGAAGTGCCATGATAGACACCATGATACTTGTCCAAAAGCTTGTGATTTATTTTGATTTTCTGGTAAATGGCAATTTTCATAAATAACAAGGTCAAACATGGAACAGATGAAAAAAAATATCTGTTTGTCTTATTGATTTTAAATTGTTTTAATCCCTTTTTTGATTTTTAGTGTATCTTCTTGCATCTGAAAAGCACTTTGTGTTGCCTTGTGTAGGAATTGTGCTACACAAATAAACTTCACCTGCCTTTTATGCTGTTCCCCAAAATGATATGTGCAAATCCATGGCTTCAAACTTCATTTTTCCTTTACAACCACTCTGCTCTCACAAACTCTCCATGGTGACAGCTGATAGAGCGCGCAAAATCCTCGTTTAAAGAGAGCAGTCTACACCACTTTAGCACCCGTTATCAATTGCACACACAATGATAGTAGATCACCCGCAGCACGCCCACTAATAGCACATGCAATGTTATAGTTTGCGCACGGAATTTAGCTCTCACTATTTTGGGTCTTAGTAGATCAGGCCCATAGCACACTAACCTGCCTTTATCCTGCAAAGGTTTTAGGCAACATGCAAAATATTTAGCAGTAATCAGGGGTCCATCTATCTACAGTAGAGCTTCAGTGTTTTATTCTTAAGTCACGCACAGGTTAGATAGACAAAACACACATTACTAACTACTGCATGTACAGGTTTTGTACACACATCACTAAGGAAGTACTATTATCAGCATGGCCAAGGCTACTTCTTAACCCAACATTAACTATGTCCTCTGCAGCAGCACAAAATCCAAGTTTCCACACATATATACATGTTGTAATAGTATGCTGTGCATTGATTATTCCCCCAACCCTTGTTTTAATAGTCAAACATGATGCAATACTGATAGGAAGATGCTGTATATCAATATTTTTTATTCTTGAATCATTCAATCACACATCCACAATTGGCAAACTTTCTTTCTCTGTAAGTTTTCGGAGTGAAAACTTTGATACCACTCACCTAGCCTGTTTTGAGTCTGTTTAATAAGATGATGGAAGATGATGGCTGACTTGCTCATGTCGTTATGTGATCAAAATGCTTCACATGAACCCTCTCGCAGTTATTCAACCAGCTTCTTGTAACTGCCAAGCTTGAGCTCATTTATAACGGTTTAAGAAGCCAAATAACCAAAAAGCACTTTGTTAAACCAACCTCACAGTGTTATTGTTGGTTGACAGATTGAATTAAAAAATAAAGTTTTGCATTTTTACAGTCACTGCAATCAAACTTAAAGCTCCACTTTCAAAGGAATTCAGCAGGTTTATAAGAACTGATGAATGACGCTGATGGAGAGGGCAATTATCAGAGTTTGCAAAGATTTATTGATGTGCACATCCTGCATGTGCATGTTTTAATATAAGGGTGCATTTGGCTGTAGGACTATAAAGGAGTTTTGTTTTGTTTTTTTTGCATGCTCTGTCCTGCTGCCTCATTATTTCACTGCTGTCTGCTTGATCAGCTGCTTCCAATGAGCAAAACAGGTGTCACTTTATTAGGACTGAAGCTGCTGCGCTGAACATTAGCACAACAATCGCTGCAGGTGTATTTATTCACGGCCAGGCTTGACCTTCCAAACAAACAACACCTTTCTAAATATATTCTTTCCCACTTTGTACAACTCTCAACATCTGCTTTCCTCTGTTTTCACGCATACATTCCCCTTTTCATGATTGTGTCTGAACATAGGGAGGATATGTGTGTGTGAATATGTGTTTGTGTGGATGCTCAAAGTTCAAATGCTCTTTGTGTTGCTATAATCCTTTGATGCTCGGTCCTTTGTAATTTCTGCCAAAATCTGACAAGTGAGAGGGGGTACGCTACATCTGATTACAGCACAGGAAGAAAAAAAAGCCCTGTCATTGTTTCCCTAACAAAACAAAATGTTAATCCCTGGTACAACATGAATATCTGTGAGATTAATAAAGGATTAAACAATTTGCTCCCAGGACAAGACTAGTGTGTGAACAACAAAGAATTATTGAGCTGCAGAAACCCAGACACAACAACAAACTGCTGGCTAATGGAGTGTGGCTGCCCTGCTCATTATTTGTCTGAGTCACCATCTGCATCATAAACATTTCTCACTAACAGTGCACTCAGTATCACATGTCGTCAAATACAGGCAAAGTATTGAACTTAGCTTTTCGTCTTCAATAGATACGAAGGGGAAAAAAGCTATTATTTGTACAATACTGTGTCATATTTTTGAGTCTACATTTAGTCAATACTGCTTTCACACTGAGTGCTTGTCATTGTTGACTGAAAATCCCGCAGTTCTGTGATATCTCTGTTGAATAACCTACTAAAACAGTTCCTTTGTGGTGAAAATAAAGCTAAATTGAGACTTAAATAAAAGTATCAATTTCAAAGCAGTGGTTGACGTAATGTGGAAAAAAGCAGAAATATCTTTGATTGGAGTTCAAAAACAGTTTTAAGTCCCACTCCAATTGATTTCTTTTTTACTGTTTAAAGTGTTCTCAGTGGTCTTTAAATTGTGTTAAACTTTAAATTAAGTTTTTAGCCAAAATCAACCTTACCTGTGTCATTTTCAAGGATTTTCTTCTTCAGAGCACAGAGAGCACTGTTCTGCACACTCCTCTTCACATTAGCTTGTAGCCTAACATCACCAATGTAGTAGAAGTAACAGGTAACATAGGAGCTATTCAGCTCTCAGACACTTATGTTTTTAGGGGAATGATGAAAGCTCTTATCATAATTAGCTTTCTTACGAGCATTGCAATCCACTAACGCACACACTTGTTCCACATCATCCTGTCTACTTCCCGTCTGGCCTTTATAGCAAGGCTTCAGGGGCACAGCTTGGATTTGCTACGTAGAAAATCTCACTGTGTCTGAACCTGCTGTTTGGGTCAGTGAGAGGTTCAAAGAGATTTGAATACAGAAATACTCAGAAATGCAATTTTGCACTTATTTTTCTTGTGATATGTCCTGTAGCATCAGAAAAATGCCATATGAACATGTAGACAACAAGAAAAACATGATTATCATCGGAGTGGGTCTTTAAGAAACAGTCTTTGCTGTCAGGTTGTGAAGACATTGTGTCACAGGCCTGTAAATAAAAGGACATACTTTGTACTGGAGCATCATGATTATTATAAATATGGTTCTCTTTTTTTAAGTAAAATTTCATCTAACTCTTCTTGAAAGTCTTTGACAATGGTAGTCCTGATGTTTGATAGCTTTTTATGGATGTATATTTTTCTGCTCTATTCTTAATTTAATTTTATTTGCAACAAAATCTTAGACAAAGTCCATGTTTGTGTAAACCTTCTTGGCAATAAACTTGATCCTAATTCTGTTATTGTTTAACAATGACCACTGGGATCCATGCATGTCCAAAAGCAACAGCTAAGAAGATCCTGTATCAATCAGACACACTTGAATATCTTATTCTGCTGATGCTGTTGCTTGATCCAATGAAACAGGAAGTCAATGTTTCTCATTTATACAAACTTCAATCTCTCTGATTTATCAAATCCATCGTCAAAACCCACCCCGACTACATTTATGGATGTGTTTATTTCTCAACTCCAGTCATAGCGCTATCCTGCTAAAATCTATGGCACAACTTTGGCAAACAATGTTTGATCTGTTCCAAATTTAACAAGTTTGGCGTAAGTAAAGCTTTCTTTACAGATTTAATAAAGAGTTTGTACCCATAAATATGAATATTAATCGAACTTGTGTGTGTTGGGCCATTCTGTGAATCCGAAACCAACCATGAAAACTTAGTGATGCATCAAACACACACACACACACACACACTCACACACACACACACACACACACACACACACACACACACACACACACACACACACATACTGTACATTATCATGATTGAGTCGGAATTCCCAAACGCACCGACAGTTGGTTGCTGTCACTTTAAATTCACTTAAACGTTAGAAAGCTGAAGTGCTGACAGAAGAGCAAGACCATGAGGATTCCTCTGACGCCTGCTGTCGGACACAACCAGAGCATGACAAGTACACTGATACTTCCATAGACCCGCGAAACCGCCCAGCTCTGGGCTGTCAGAGTAAACAAGACAGCCAGATTACATGGATCTCACGTGTAAACTCATTCAGGTGCATCTGGTTGTACAGTTGGTCGTGTTTCTTGTTGGGCTCTGGTGCTTTCACACATAAAAACGGGTCACACAGCAGATTGAACTGGCTTTGTTTTAACTTCAAGCCACTAAATTCAAACATTAGGTCGTGATTCAACCTGAAATCGATCTCTTTAATTACCTGCACAAAAAAAGGAATGATGAATCTCCCTAGGATTAAACTCATAGACTTGTTTTGTTTCTCAGATCCACAATTTCAGAGTTTCGTCAGTCATCCCTATAACTCATTCATAAACCAGAAATACCACAGTGAATGAGTGCAGCTGTACTCTGACGAGGATTAGTCTGGATTAGAGTTGGATGATACAGGAACTCAGTGGGGTCTCAGGATGCTATAATTCCTGCAGAGATACTCACTCCCTGGAAAACACTGCAGCTAGTGCCAAACTCTGGAGTAAATATTTGTCAAATGCTCTTCCTAAAGTAAATTAAAAAATATTCAGTCTCTGGATGAGTCAAAGTCTTTGCAGGATTTTATAAATTCATTTTTAAATATCATCAAGATACACAAATATGGCTACATTGTGTGTGCTATGTCCAAATCTATCTATCATTGCTTACTGAAAATACATTAAAGTAAAAGTGAAAATAAGCTGTGATTTATTCAACCCTGCTGAACACTTTTTAACACCTGAACTTTCAGTTTCTGCATCTTTATTTTGGTGGTGAGACACAAGCAAACTCTGAAGGTGAACAATCGATACAGCTTTTCTGTGTTCAGCGTGATTTGTGACAGCAGAGACTAAAATAAAGAGCTGTGCAAGTAACTCAATCTCCAAATACCATCCCTGGATATCATCAGCCTGATTTGCATTATTTACCCTGGACTTCAGGTCGCCTGTGGAAATTGAGATAATAATGGGCCACAAGAACTATTTACTTTTTGTAAGGGTAAGTCCCTGCATCTAAACATCCAGGGTGCTTTTGGTCAAACAGACCTCATACTTCCATGTGGTCTTGACGTCAGACAGGACATTAAAGGGATATAAGGGATATTACGCTGTGTATTGCTATTGCGCAGTCGTTGCTGAAGTTGGTATAACTCGAGAATCAAGCGGTCAGCAACATTCATCTCTCCATGGGGTGTCTAACTTGGTGTCATGATATGTTTGACCCTAACTTAATTTTACACCAGAATGTCCCTTTAAGCATTACATATGCTAGATGGCACCACACAAAGTGGTGGCATACTAATAGGCATACTCTGTAAAAAAGTTGAAATACTTCAGTTTTTCAGAGTATAATGTCATGTTTCATGCTTATGCACACACCATGGTTTGACATTTACTTTAAATTTTCTGGGTTAACTTGGAGTTGTAGTTCATACACTCAATATCGTAATGCAAATCACTTTTTTCACCTACTCTGAACAGTTTCTCAAAGGAAATCAGTAAAAGACAGGAAAATATTTCTCCAAATTCTCTGTGGAAAAGAGAATTTTGGTCCATATCCACAAGCTTGCCGGCCTATGGACAATTTGAATACAGATTACAGGCTCATATATGCATATCTAACATAGATCATATATAAGCTTTGATACTACATTGACCAAAAGACAGGTTGAGTCAGCATTTCCAGAATGGATATTTGGTTGTCTGTGCACATACAGGAGCACAGCTTGAAGAAAAAAAACAGCTTGAAGGAGTTGAAATTTAAGAATAATAATAATAAATTTGAACTCTTCCTGTCATTAAGATGAATTTTAAACAGCTTAGGGATTCATTTTCTATATGTTCGATTTGCTCTGCTTCCTAAAACACTTCTTACAGTTTGATATCCTGATGCGAATTACAACAGCCTTCACTTACTGTTCAAATCTAACTCCAAATATTCATTTTTAATGTTTTTTGAAACCCACATTAGAATAGAAAACCATCAACAGTCAAAGCAGCCAACTCTCAAAGATGTGTCTTCATTTCCATAAACACGACGCCAATTTGGAAAGAGCACAAAAAAACAGCTTGAGTGCGATAAGAGCGATCATCCTGTCATCTCCAAATTTCCAATTTAAACTCCCTCAATTAGCCTCCCACCATCACTTTGATTTGATTAGCCGGCTGCTCTCTACCTGCTCTGTTGTGATGAGCTCTACTCAGATTTCTGCAGGCGGCTGCACTGTGATTAGATGTGCTTAGTCATTCGCTAAGTGACAAGAAACACAGACACACAGGTACAAACCAACACCCAGGCATACATCAGCACACGAGCGGGAACATCTGAGCATTCATTCAACAGGGAGTGTAGTGTACGGCTAAAAAAAAATACAGCACATCCCTTTTAGATCTACAAATTACTGGATTTGAAGTATTTATTTTTATGTATGCTATGCAACAGTGAGCTTTACAGAGGAAACCTCTTATCTTCTCACCAAGCAAATAGCACCTTCACTTTTCCCTCCTAAAGGTGAATGAAGCTCTCTCCACATGATCAAACTATTAACCATCTCCACCTGCAGTTTCTGCATAGATACAGATGCCATCAGACCACAGCAGAGTGTGACAGAAGAGATTCGGCGAGCTGTAATTCACGTTCCTGCTTACAAATGAATATCTTCGCCATGTGAAATTGCCTAATAAATATGCACCAGATCACAGTGACCGGGCATGACTGGAATTTTACGCTTTCACACGGGCTCCAGAGCATAAAATAAGTTATCACCTTGAGCAGATTGTGTTTCATGTTGACTATAAACAATACAGTTATTAAATTCATTGCTGATTGTTACATTAAATCATAGCTGACTGGTTTTAGTACTCCATGGACCACTTTGACAAATGTCTTCCCTGCAATTATACCGTAAATGGGCCTAGAAAAATCTGCATTTTTCTGCATTTTACCTCTTAAAAACATCAGAGGATTTATTTGCCTCAATCTTTCCAACACTATCCTCAAATGTGTTAAATTCATGCAAGAGAGAAAAGCATTTTGCCTCTGAAGGTCTTCACACTTTCAAAGTCACCCTGTAAACTCGCCTGAAATAAAAAAAACTGTGTACACCTGGAAAAATGCAGATGAATACATAAAAAAGAAGTCCTGAGCCTTTTTTTTTTCCTCTTTTTTTTCAGGACCACTTTGAAGTGTTCTGGGCTTTTTGTGAGGCTCACAGAAACACAGCCCAGCCTTTGAGGAGGGTGTATCCAGAAACATAAATCTTTACTTACACTCTGTTCTCTTCAAAGACCTCTATGAAAAACAATTTCACAGACTTTGCAGTGATACTGAAAGCCAAAGCCAGCTTAAGCATTGAAGGCTACACACTTCACATAAAAAAAAAAAAAAAAACTTTAAATTGAAGGTCTGCCAACATAAAGTCCTTAAAAATCACTTAGGAATTTGACCCTGAAAAGTTTACTTGGGTCGTCTTCCAAGAAATTGAAGGCATCCAAAGCTTGAACATTTTGCAGATACAAATGACCCTGAAGATCTTGAGTTTATAGGTTTCTTGATGGATTTTATTGAGCTAATCCATTACTGGTTGTAAACAGTGCAAATGAAGACCATTAGCTGTGGGCAATGTGGATAAATGATCGACATGTGATCAATATTTGCTCCATAAAACATTTGATGTCTTCTTCAGGGAGAAAGCAGCTATTTCTTAATACCTCCCCATGGTATTAAGTTTGCATCTAAAATAAGAAGTTTTTCTTACTTAAAAATGACCTGAAATTCCTGTTTTTGGTCCATACCTTGACAAATCTTACACCTTAAATTATTGGGATCCCAAAGTTTACTGAATTCAAGGGTCAAATAAAATTTTCCAGCAAATTCTGAAACAGTCAATCAACAGAACTAGACTGTGACACATGTAGAGGTGGATCCCTGGAAGGCAGATCACCGAGGAGGCAGGTGGTCAATCTCCCAAACCAATGACCACATCAGAGAGATCACTGAGGAGGTTTTGGCCTCTGGCTTTGTTTCAAACATGGTCCAAGGCAACATACAAGCAAATGAAACAAGCCAGATGGGTACAAGGTAGCAGACCCTGAGGCTGTCATGTAGAAAAAAAAGTGTAGTGAAACTTCATTACAACTTCACCAATTATGTCCCCTTTTAACAGGAAGTGTAATTTCTCATGGTAGAAAATGATATCAAAATTCAGTGTTGTTAAATATCCACAATGTCTGTCAGAAACTGAACTAAATATCAGTTCCCAAGTCTTATGCCTTGATTGGCACTTTTTTAGCTCTAGTTACGACAATGACACCAGAGAAAGTCAGTCGAGTGCAGCCTTGTCTTTGTCAGTCTTCTGAGTCAGAATCATTTTAGTATTATTCATCTAAGCTGATCACTAAACAGCGAGGTACATAATGCATTTAATTCCTTGTTGTATTGTTTGTCTTATTGATTTCAAATCATTTTATCTTTTACTGATATTAAATGTTTTAATCTCTTTTTTTTTTTTTTTGTAATTTCCAATGTATTTCATTGCATCTGAAAAGCACTTTGAGTTGCCTTGTGTAGGGATGGTGCTATACAAAAAAATTGCCTTACCGTAAGGGTTGCTGCCCTAACAGAATATGCAGATCAGGACATATTAAGTTTGTTTTTGGATATACAGTAACGCAGGAAAGTTTTTCTTCTCAATTTGAAAAGACTGCAGACTTTTTGGGAAAACAAGAGGAATATCACGAAAGACAAATCTTCTACTACTAACCAGTGAACATCCCCTGTATACTGGGGTTCAAAATACAAACTCATGCTGTGTGGATGAGATCCTTTAAGGCAGAGAACCCCTGCTGCAAGGTGCATTATCCAACAACCCGCTGACTGAGGCTTTTCAACCTGCGAGTCAATGCTCAGGGCACGTTCCAGCAGCTCACAGGAATATGGAAGCAGGTATCTGAATAAACAGCTTGTTAAATAAACAGGCCAGCAGTTCAACAGCTGCTGCTATTGTCACACCAAAGGATGATGAAAAAAGCTGTACACACACATACACACAAGCTCAAATAGAAGCATGCACAATCACTCTGCATCCCATTTCCCCACTATTTCTCTCCTCACACCAACAAAGACACACACACACATACACGATGTTAAGGAGAGGAGGTTCACTGCTGCAGACAAGATTGGAGGGTGTTGACTCACCCATTCACCAACACAAGCTCAAAGCTGTCAGACAACATCTGCTCCAAAAACAGAGTGTGGGTGTGCATATGTGTGTGTGTGTGTGTGTGTGTGTGTGTGTGTATTAGATAATGATAATGAAATATTAAAATCAGACCTGCTCTATTTACTGAAGTACATTAATTAGTAAACCTGGGATAGAATTAATGGTTCATTTTGGGTCCAGAAAACTGTGAAGCTTGTATTTAACACACATGGAGTTACTCTTTTTATGAACACACATTTACATTCTAGGATTTTACACATTATTTCAAGAGTAACCTCTAAAATATCTTTACATTACATATTTAGATTCAGTTTAAAACACTTTAAGTGTGGAAAAGATGGATGTGCTGACAGCTACTTAAAATTGAAGCCAAAACATCCAATTCCCCCCTGCTGTATGGGTGATGAAACCCCTCCGTCTCCATGTTGACAGATGGGACATGAATTAAACTACAAAATCAAAACAAATATCAGATAAACATGTCAATTTATGTACAAATATTACTTGGTTGGTTTTATATGCTAATTTAATGCTGTAAGGAGTGTATCACCCTGACTGACATACGAAGCTATCCTGCTGAGCTTAGGAATGCATGTTATTGGTTAGTTTATTGTTGTTTTGTGGTGGTGCAGGGGGAAGGATTTTTTATTTTGAAGGCTCCAAAAACTAATAGCTACTATGCTCCAATATGTGCAAGATGTCTGTGCTTATAGTAGGGTGCATTTTGGCTTCAATTTTGCACAACAGGAGGACATGGAAATGTGTAGCCCTAATTCAGCGCTTGTTTAAAATAAAAATAAAAAAGACCAAAATTGTTCCAAAATTAAAAATTATGTGGTAAAAACAAAGTCAAATTGATTTGCTGAATGTGTCTAGAAAATACAGCATTATAGATGAAAATACACTTAGTTTTAATACATTCAAATACAACAGCACATAAGAGATAAAAGAATAAAATGAGAAAAAAGTGAAAACAGACTGGAAAAGAATAAACATGAAGAAGTAACCTATGACTGCAGATAGACACGTAGAGTCAGAAACTGAGTAAAGAGGAGGAGAAAGATGAAAAAGGGAAGGGAAACATAAAGCTGGACACCATTTTCCTGGAAGATGAATGGCTCTCCTACATGAGAGACGTCACATCTCATCCCAATTATCCCCCAAGTGCTGACCTAGAACCAGCCCTCATTTCCAACCTTCATTTAGCCGACAAGGCTCTTAAAATGACCCTGTGTCAGCTAAAAGTCAGGGTTTAAAATCAAAATCTCCCCAAGTCTCCATTAATTTGAAGATGAGCTTGGTACTTTTGACTCTAGTGAACCAGGAGCATCATTTGCATTTTGCTCCCCCCCACTTTGTGCTTGTGGATGATTGATGACTCATGCTGAAAGACTAATGGGATTGCAGTCCAGGGCATACATATTTCATAACAAAGCAACCTTTGGTGTAATAGCAAACATTTTGTATTAGAGGCTCAGCTTATGAGTTAGTACCTTAATGTAAAAAGGCTGAATGAATGCTGGAGTTGTTTGACAGTTTTATTGAAAATGCAATTTTGAAAGAAGATACATCACTGTGATGAGTGTTTTAAGGGTTCAGGTACATGTCTGGAGAGTGGTTAGTGCATAATAGCAGATGTATCAAAGCATAAGAAATGGCCATCATTCAATGAGCAGCATTCGATTTTGGAAAATAAGGCAGATGCAGAGGTGCAAAAACCTGCAGTTCCCTAAATGTCCACTTGAGGCTGGGTTCAAAAAGCCAATGACATCCATTATAACACATGTGAAAATGGCTGTTTTCACAACCTAGATAACAAAATGGTTTTCAACTGAAAAACTCATTTATTTTCAACTACTCATCTGTTTTGATTAAATCCAGGCAAAGACTTGTATGTAAATGTAGGTAAATAAAGGTGTAAACCAAATATTGCAGTACCACTGTAACTTGGGGGCAGTGTTGAGCAGTGGAGCCAGCAGTTCATGCTTATCCAGAAAGACTCAACAAAGAGGAATACTCTTGGATACAGCTGGTGTTTTGGGGGGGAAATATTGTGAGAATTGGTTATAAACTACAAACTATACCAACAAAGTAACTAAAAAAAGGCAGCAACATAAGGATCAGATGACTATCTCACTGAATGTTACTTAGATGACAGTGAGGATGAGGTGAGGGTCATTGCAAGAGTCCTAAGTGGATTCATTGTTCAACATTCATCCCAATAAAAAGGACGTGTAGAAGTATGCATGTAGTGGTGGTTATATTGTTTTGAATGAACATATATTTATTTCGGAGGAAACATTAAGGAGCCACTTCAGAAAACTATGGATGAAATCAGAGTTTTTCTATGTCCTCTTTTTATGCATGCATTAGCACCAAAACACTTTTTTTTAGAAACCACAGTAGCTCTGCTTAAATTGCTGCCATAGTACAGGTATGTAATAATTATCATTTATATCATATCAAGTTACAATGCAGGCCAGTTGGCAGGTAGTAATTGAGACATACATAGTTGTCATGTAATGTCAGTCCTGGATGTGATAAATATAGCAGTTTTAAACTCACAAGGAACATTTACATAAGAAAATAAGAAGCAGCAATGGGTTTATGTAACTGAAACATTTCAACAAGGTCCAATAAACACTGCTTGAAGTCCTCTGAAAGGCAAATGCAGCTTCTCCTTAATGGGCCACCTGACACATATACTGCATGTTATATCACAAGTCCAAAATAATGTTATTGTCACTCTTTTACGATTGATACTTAACCAATTTTGGTTCCTTGTTTTTGTTCTTGTTTTGTTTTTTTTTCTCATGTAGACAAATAATCCCTGTTGTTACATCACCACAGGAGCCAATTTAAAATGCCCTGTATGTGCTCTGTTTTTCCAGTAGGTAGACTAATACTCAGGTTGGTTTCTAGGTTGGAGGCTGGTGCAAGTTTACATTTATTAATGTGCAGGAAAAAATGTTCTTCTCATTGTGTGTGATCTTTAATTGGTCAAAAAAGGAACAGCTACTGTATTTCACAAGTCTGAACTACATGCAGCGCCTTAAACAAAGCAGAGACCTAGTAATAAAAAATAAACTGATCTTTTGGGTAAAAAAAAAAAAAAAAAAGTTTATCAACTAAAACTTCTTCTCATGACTCTTTCATTTCAATAACAGATTTCTATCCTATTGTGGGAGTGTCTTTATACACAGTGTGCAGTGTGCACATGGCTGACAGTTTAAGGGATGGGTTATGCTTCTTTATCAAAGTGAGTGTGACAATGATTTATTGATGCTGAAATGCCTTGTGAAGCAAAACAGATATTTTGCATTCCACATCTTTTTTTTTTGTTTGCCCTGAGGTTACTTGTTTTCTTTGAAAACAGGTAAATGATGTTATGTAATAAATGTTAGCTGCAGTTAAACGGTTATTCACCTGAAGTAACCTTTACTGTGTTACAAAAGGATCCCTTTGCACATCTACACACTGCTGTAGTTTTCCCCCTCCCATTCCTCCTACTATCCCCCTTTTTCCTCTCTATATAACATCTTTTTCACACTCTTTTGCTCCCTGGTGTGCACTCCCTACCCAGCACTGAGAACTCATTCATCAAAGCTGACACTGCCTATTGGTGTCTTGACTTTCCTGCTGCCCCTCCAGCATCATGCAGCAAAGCCTGATATAGTATAGATTTTACAACCAGTTTACAGTAATATCCTGTTATACATTTGTACCAGTCATCCAAAACATATTGATGTGTTTATCTTTAATTCCTCCCATTTGCCATCTATTCCTTTGGTAGTTCTGCAAATGCCAATGATGATCAAGGATCAACCACACTGGTTCAGTAGCTGTAAAAAATTAACTTAAATCCTTCCATTAAACAAAATTATTTCAACCTAGCAAAAAATCTTACATACTCTGTTCAAATAAATAGAATCAGCTAACTGATAAAATATTACCTTCACTGTACCCAAAGGTTTGGAGATTGATATCTTTAGGATATTATTTATGAAAGCTCCTGTGAGGGACTTTTGGTCTGTGGCATCTGTCTGTGCTTATCTTGTCCTATATATACTTAAGTGTGTCTCACATCAGGCTTAACTTGTAGCAGTTAAATGTACCATTCAGTGTGAATGTTCACATGGAAAATGTTTTTTTGTTTGTTTGTTTGTTTTTTTAAAAGACTATTTCTCAAGCTATTTGCTTAACACCTACCCTCACATACTGGTTGAAGGAGCAAAAATTTTTGGTATGAAATTTGTCAGTCTTGTTGCTAATGGTCTTGTCTGCTTCTGTGTGTAATTGAAAGGCAGCAGTATGAATTTCAGTCTGTTTTATAGATGTAAACAAATTCCTCTTAGAGGCTTTAAGCCAAAAAGATACACTTTAATGAGAGAAAAACATTTTAATCCTCCTACACTGTCTTTCCCACACCTAAAGGTAAGTAAGTCGTTTCAGTAGGATTGAGGATTTTGTGGCTTTTAAGATGTTCTTTGTGACTCCTTAATAGTCACTGAATCCTTAAAAAGCACAAAGACAACACTTAGATAACATGCTTTCATATACTCACAGAACCAATGTTTCAGTTTCCTTTCAAAAAGGTATCTTCGGCAGGTCCAAGTGAAATGTTGCTGTCTTTCAAAGATAACACAGGAGGTTCATACGTAAACACTCAGTCTCTGCGGTCGAACCACAGGATCCATTATAACCGTTAACAATTTGCATCACCATCACAATTCTCCCGCCAGGTACATAATGTACCAGTGCTAAGTGACATTTTCAATACCATGAACTAAATTCACTTGTATGAAAAGCAGGTAAACACACAACAGTGTCATGGTAACCAAATGAAGAGTAGCTGTATTTTGCCAATATTAGACTTAATATCGACTACATATAGTCACAATAACATCACAGACTACGACCTAAGTCTCAGAATAAGGTATCAGGCACACAAGACGGAATAAACTCAGATGAATATTTACCTTCCATTGACTTATATTCAATACGAGCAGGGAGGGGAGTTTTCTCCTTTATTTCAGAGCAAATTTCTAGATAGCTTCAAGAGGATATTAAAGCTCCTCTGGGGAGTTTTCAGCTGGCAATAAAAAGACTAAAAATTGTACTGATGCTGCTTTAAGACTGATAAAGAAAAGCAAAATTGCCAGGTAGAGGATCAATTATTTCCATTAAGTTTATTTTGAATCCCTTCACCTCTGCTGCAGGGTAGGTGTCAGACAAGGTGATTTACAAGGCGCTGCCAAAAAAGCTTTTATAGAGTACATCTAAGCCATCCAATACAATAAAGCGAAACGTTTTCTAAGATGTCACTTCTCATACCATTAGGTGCATTAGGTGACACCATCAGGTGTTAAAAATAAAGCTCATAAGAAAGTGCTAAAAGTGTAGTTCCCCAAGTGTCCTCTAGAGGCTGGTTCCAAAAGTAGGGACTCCTCGTTGACAACCATGTTAAAATTGCCCATTTTGACAGCAAATTGTGACATGCTGACAACCTCATTCAAAAGACGCCAATTTCTTCAGTAGTGCACACTGAATGGGGATGAATCTTTTTTTAATATTATATCTGTATCGAAAATGATATGAGTAAAGGTCAAGTTGCATAATTAGGGGTGTGGCTAAGTTAACTGATCAGTGGGTGTAGTTAAGTGTTTTGCCAGGGGGCCCAAAGTCCACTTAACTCCACTTCTTTGATTCTAGGTTGACCAAAAACTTAATTCAGCTGTATATGGTGAAAGTGGCAGATTGTGTTACAGATTTAGTCATAACATGGACTTCAGGCAAAGAGAAAGTGTGTGTGTGCATGTGTAGTTAACCCCACTTTGTATGTCCCTGTTTCATTCATTTCAACTTCCTCCTGACGCCTTTGACAAGACTTGCAAGCTCCTTAGGGGCAACAGAAAGAAGCACAAAGTCCGACATAAGCTCCTATTTCAAGGTGAAACACACTGCAACACTGTGGCTAAAGCTTTATTTTGCTACAGCAGAGCCCCACCAGGAGGCTCATCCTGAGGCTGCTCTGTCTTCATTGTGCTGACTTGCTGTGCTGCTGATGTTGTTATTGCGTTCAGAACTGAAGCGTTGCCAAAACACTGTATGATAGTAGTTCTCAGCTGTTTAGCAGCATTTAGTTAAACTCTCTGACAGGAAGCTGATGAAAATTTATAGCAGCCAGATTCTCCTCAAAGATCTCCCGCTAACATTCTTAGTGATGTAAACCGTTACCTATCAGCAGAGTTTGGCATTTACAGAGATAAAGTGCTCACATGGAGGGCAAAACAGAAGGGACGTGAGCCATATGATAACATCCTGGCAGCAATGCTTCACATGTAAGTGAAGAAAATAATCAATTTCAGGTGAAATACTTCAACAAGAAATCTGTTAGTGCTATAAAAGTTGAAAAATTATTGAAAGTTGTTTTACTTTGTAGGAATCTGCATCTTGATGTTGCTTGTCTGGCTTCTTTTTAAGCAATTTTATTGTAAGTAACAACAAATAAATTGGTTTCTTTTTTAATCTGTACCAGAGAAGTAAGCTGGAGTGAAGCCTCTGCACAACTCACTCTTAACAGTGAAACTAAGACCCACAAGTTGGGCTGTTATAACATACCACTAATGCTGATAACCATCTTAATAATAAATAAAATATTTATTATAAAATATTTAAACTATAAAAATATATAAATATATAAAAACATACTTTACAATAAAATATTGGTATAGTAAAAATCATAAAATTAAGGATTATCAAGGAAGAATTAGCAGACTGCTAGGGAGCTAATTAAAGCAGCCCAATGATGGTGATCCAGCACTTTTAAAACTGTTGTTCAAGTTTTCTTATGAATTTAAAAATAACCTGAGAGCTTCAACCTCTTTGGGTCGCTAACTAACTGAACATTTGTATGGTCTGACTGTTCTTTCAACTGTTTTCATTCACGTTTGAAATTTACGATCAACCAGAAAACAGGAAACAACGCAACCAAAACCCAAGATTGAAAAAACATAAAAATAGAAGCATGACAAACAATCATTTAATGACACAATGTCTTCTTCAAAGAAGGATGACAACATGTAAGGTAACTGTGTTTATCAATTCAGTTATTTTTCTGTTTATTTCACAGATAGATCTTCCTTTCTGATATGGGTATACAGTCGCTTCTCTATATGCTAATAGGACTGTAAACAGTGCAGCAAAAAGAAATCTTTAATGTCTTTAATCTTCTATCATCCTGTTCTTCTAATAATATCTGTACTTATACAGTCATGGTAAATAAAGGAATATTTGCTCACACCAGTTCTGACTCACAGTCCCTATTGTCCACCTCTCTCCCCAGCACTGCTTCCCAGAGCCTGGGGCGCCATTCTAACCTTGTCTCTGCCTCTCAGAGTTCATCTATCACAATAAAACACAGCAGGAGGGATGATGTATACACTCACACTTAGCCGCATTCATCCTCAAGCATGGGTCATTTAACTGGAAGGACTATTGTCTTTCCAAATAGCCACTGTCTCTTATTGAGTTAAGGTGGCATATGGGGAAAAGACGTATTGATTTTAATAAGAAAAAACATGTATTCTTGGCTCTCATTCACAACAAGGTTGAAGGTCAGGGTTAGAAGTTCCTTAGCAAAATGGATCTAGAGCAAAACAAAAACAGGATCCTTGAAAATGTTCCTGCCTGACATTAATCATAACCCAATTAATTCTGATAGAGAAAAACACCGGCTCTATGAGGCCAAAGGTGGCTCAGGTAGTTCCCATTTTTCACCTCCTAAAGTTCCCTCATTGCTCATAAATCCTACTGCTTGTCAAAAAAGGTCCTTCTACTTGTTTTCTTCTCTTTTTAAAGTAATACCTCGACCTTTACTGGCCAAAAAAACATGTTTAGGGCTTTGTTTTGAAATCCCTATTTTCACTTTGTCACAATCTGTCAAGACAGTCTGAAAGCTTTCACTCAGTTTGATTCAGAACAACAGAGCAGCTCACTCTTGTTTTGAGCTGTAAGGCTGCAAAGAAGAAAATTGAACTCAATTTTCTCAGAGGACAGTTCTTTTCATAACAAATCATTCATGCTGAGAAGCTTTGGACCAAAGATAAATATTTGGTTAACAAAAATGGTCACTACTGGATTCAAAAATTGAAGATGGTGGCAGCCATAATACAAAATATTAAATAAACATATATACAAATATTTACATAGATTAAGAAAAACGTATGTAAATTCTGATTACAATGAGTTCAATTCCTTTTTGATACTTGATTTTATGCTATGTGCAAAATTCTTCACATGCAAAATTTATGTGGAGAATTTTCTAATGTAACATCAAATATGCAATCTTCTCACCTGGAGTATGTGCAAAATATTCATTCACAATACAAATGCATGCATAAAAATGAGTGCAAAACATCCATGTGCAATATTTTGTGTGCATATACTCTTAAATGTGCAAAAAAAATTTACAGTTATATTGCGCAAAAACATATTTCTATGTGCACTTATGTAAGTGCAAACTGTAAAACGTGCATAGAGTCTTTCGAATTTGTTCATAGTACAAATTGGTCATAGTCACTGTATGTGTGCACAATTTTCAGGGCATGAAAATATGTGTGCAATGTACCTGCATATACTTTTACAGAAAAAATGCAAATTTGTTGCTTATTCAGCTTTACCCTCTAGCAAAGTCTTACACATCTATGTTTTCAGTTAAAACTGACACAGATTTAAACTATTAAGAAAGCAATTGTTTTGCAAAAGTTTTGCAACTGTTTAAACCTTTTGAAAACCGAGTCTTTGCAGTAACAGCAGAAATCTGAGGCCATCCCTGTGAATCTGAAGCACCAGCTGTAATTAAGTCCACCTCTTCATCAATCAGGTCTTGCAGCATCTGGCTTTTAGCAGCAACTCAAAACCACAAACTCAGCTGAACCAAAACAGTTCTTTGGTTTTTGCTCCCCTACCTTTCTGTAGACAATCATGTTGGGGGAGTCATCATCCGGGTCCACACTGCTCATGGACCTTAAGGACCTCATGGACAGCAGAGGTCGGGGCGGGGTTGTCTGGATGTTCTCCTTCACTTCCTCGGTCCCCTCATCGGTCTCCGTTGACTCAACAGAGCTTGGCTGTTCCTCCTCCTCCACCTCCTGCTGCTGCTGCTGCTGAGGAGCCTCAGCCATCTCTACAGCCTGCTTTTATCTCCTCTCTAGTTCTTCTCCAGTGTCAAGTTATCCTCTCCTTGTCTTTGAGTCCTGGGTGTGCTCTAAAGATGCTGCTGATGAGAGAGAGAGAGAGATCATTTAGACCAGCATTTCTCAAATATTTTTCAGTTACAGCATCTTTCAAAAGTGCATAAAATCTCACAGTACCCTGGTATAAAATATAAATAAAACAACACTTCATAGTCTCAATGTAAACGCAAATGTCCTGTTAATTTTGACAGGACAGACTTGATGAATGGAGCATAGTAAAAACTAAAAATGCACCAGAGATACAGTAAGTAGGAAAGTTCATTCGTGCCTCTGTAGCCTGCCCTACACATCCGACCCCCCAACTCACACACACACACACACACACACACACACACACACACACACACACACACACACACACACACACACACACACACGATCCCTGATGCTGTTGCTTGTTCTCTGCTTTTGTGAAATCAATGGGCATGTGAGACAAATTTTGATGATTCATTTTTCAGTATCTATTTATCTAAAAATATTTATTTTTTATTTATGCCTATATGTAAAACATAGATTGTATGTAAAAAGAATGTACTTCATATATGTATTTCTATATGAAACGTCAGAATAGGTCGTTTTTTGATGGCACCCCTGACACAGTCAGACAGCATACCAAGGTGCTGTGGCACCCACTTTGAGAAAGGCTGAATTAGACAGTACAACTTCCCGCCGGGCTCCAGTCTCTCAGCTCTCCTTCCTTGTCTCCTGTCAGCAGGCAGAGGATGGATGAAATAAAGGCATCATAAATTCTCCTAGTTTTCTCTGTTATCTCCTCTCTACAATTCCTCCCCCTCCTCCGCTGTCACATGAGATTGACTTTACAGGAGAATAGAAGACATTAACTTCAGGTTGAGCTCTTTTTGGTCCCTGAGGCTTCTTTCTTCCTCAGTCACTCATCCCAGTATTTTATAAGATGATACTAGAATACATCAAGTTTTTTTCCTAGTGCAGATAGTTGTATTGTGACTTTTAAAGACTTGTTTTACAGACAGGTAAAGAGAATGTACCTCTGACTCATTTTTTAACACAGTTATTGGCTCTCTCTATATATATTTCAGTCAGGACCACAATCATCAAAGCCTTTTTGCAATCCTTTCCCAGATTCAGAGAGGCACCTAGAAGGCTTCCTGATCAAATACCCAAACAACTACCAGTGACTTCTTTTGACATGCAAGAAGAGAAGCTTGACTCTAAGCTCTCTGCAGATGACTGAACCCCTGATGCAACCTGAACTCTACCACCTAATGGGGGTAACTGCTGTCTGGATCCCCTCGATTGCAAAGGAGCTAATATCTCCTGAGACCAAACAAAGCAATGGGACTCCTCTTCCTAGAACCAGACCTTAGGGTGGTATTCATTAGCTTGCAAACAACTTGATGATTCGACCGTCATTCACTGGAGCTATCTCAACTCTCTTTTTGTCTTTTACTAAGGCTGAGATAAGAAACAAAGGTTTAAGGTTTTTCTGTTCTCTGCACACATTTTTTTTTCTGTGACATTCATATTTTCTTTGCTATCGGTAAGTCTTTTGTTTTAGCTGAACAAATGAAAAACAGACAACTCTGTAACTAATGAACACATCAATATAAGGTCACGACTAAGCACAGACAAATGCTTACAGACGGTACAAATTATTCAAATAAGTTTCTCAAAGACTGAGATTTTTTTTCTTTCATGCAAAGCAGGCAGAAAAAAATCCATGTCTCTATAGTCTACAACTTCATAGCAACAACTCACAGAAATACCAGCACAACAGTGTTTGACCCATGCTGTATGGACACACACACACACACACACACACACACACACACAAACACTAATCTGGCATCCCATAACTCAGGACTGTCAGCTCTTTTCTGATGGTCTGAAAGCTGTCAAAATATTGACGCCTGAGGACAGATGAGTTGAGACAAAGTGAGGGCAGAGAAAAAAAGAGGAGACAGAGCAGAGAGGTGAAATAACAAGAGAGGAAGGTATAGAGTGGAGACGTGAGGAAATTTAATTGAATTCTGGATGAGAAAAAGGCAGGATGCAGGGAGAGTGGAAGGAAGAGAGAAAACACAGGAGTCGGCGAGAGAAACAGATGATTCAAAACACCCAAATAGATCATTACCTCCCACATCTTTCCACATCTCACTCTTGTCAAACAAGGTACCATCACTGTCCCCCCTTATTACATCCCAGACATAACTGGGACCACTTCTTTCTACATTTACTTAAGGGGGCAGAGATCATGCAATCCTTTCTGGTCAGATTAAAGTAAAGTGAACACCTTTGTTAGGATGAAATGCTTTGGTGCACAAAACAGCAGCTGTGTTGAGGAGAGTGCTCTGCAGATGCCAGTGCACAATGTATTTCAGACTGCAAACTGGCGAATCAATGGAGAGAAAGAACCCAGGAGCTTTTCAGTGACATCAAATGCAGCACACCTGGGCTTTTTTTTATGCTAGTGCACACGGGACATGCAGCTCTCATTGTAGGAAAATCCAGGAAAAAGGATGCAGATGGGATGTGACAGAAAATAAAGACATCAAGAAAAAAAAATGCACAAAGTCAATCCTCATATCCTTAAGTGTTGATATGAAATACACATAGAAAAGGGGTTTGGGAAGTCAGATTTAAACACACTGCTCTTGTGTTTCCAAATGACAACACAAAGTTGAACTGATCACACTGCCACAATCCATATGTTGTTTTCAGGCTCATTTAGCTCAGCGGGAAAAGAAGCAGTTTCATATCAACCCTGGAAGTGACAAGCTGAGGATAATAAATATCAGCACAGCCACTTTTCTGCTTACTTACGCTTCACTTGAAAAGAATAACTCTGCAATTTGCTAACTACACTTCCTTTAAAAGACTCACTCTTTCGTCTTCATCTCTTTCACAAAAAGTCAAAAAAAAAAAAAAAAAAAAGTGAAACAGCTGCTGACGCAAGCACCTGATTAGTCTCTGGTCTTGTACACATCAACCAATGCCAGCCAGACTTGTTTTTTACACATGTAGTCTCAGTTGTATCACCCACGGGTTTCTAACAGAAAGTTTTAAAGCCAGCAATGCAAGTCGCCAAATTCGAAATGCTGAATCAACCTAACTTTGGTTGACCTTGTAAGAGGTAAAGAAGCAGAGCTGAAGCGAGTGTTTTTTAAAGCTCCAATCCAGTCAACATAGCGAGTCTAACCTGTGATTATGCATACCTATCAGAAACTCATAGCCTTAAAATCATCAGAATAAATGAATTCTTAAAAAACATTCCTTTATAGTGTGTTAAAATCAGAAATCCAAGATCCTAAAACATGGAGCACACCACGCACCGCATGTATAGCCCATCTGCGCTTGTTCATCCTCTAACTTCATGTTTTTCCCCACATGCAGTTATTCAATACAACACCTTGTGAGTTAGCTTGGTCAAAACTAACACTGAGTTTATGAATTGCTGCAAATACGACTTTCAAATCGGCTCTGAGCGCAAACTTCTGATGTCAGCTGGCTGCAGACTCAAAGTAAAGCATTCCCTGTTTGTGTGTGTGTGTGTTTTGCACATGTAAGGAGATGCTTGTGTGTGTGTCTTTGCTATTGGCACAGGCGTTTAGCTCCATGTCATCTGGCTCTTTAGATCAATACTCTCATCAGCCAGCTGTTTGTGGGAGAACATACAAACCATGCCTGAGCCTCAAAGGGCTGCTGACTGTGAAGAATAAAACATGCAGCATGTGTTTGAAAATCCAAATGGGATGAGAATTTAATGCATTTCTGAATCAATGGCTCTCAATCTGCAGCCTTTATTATCAGCGTAACATCTGCTAAACAGGTATTACTAAGCATGCAGCTGACAAAGAACTGAAACACCTGCTTTGTTTTCCAGGAAAGCTCAAGATCACAGTCTCTTGGCTCCATACTGCTTCAAGAATTGTATGTAGCCCTGCTGGCCTGAGATCAATACCACCAACATTCACTCTGACTCATGATTTTGCATATAAATGAAATGTCGGGATTGAGTGTGCTTGCGTGATCGGCCTGTATCCTGCTGTGATCGAGTGATTCAGAGCTCTGAACTTAGAGATGCTGTTTTACAGTTTCTGAGTAACGGTGTCAGGTGTGATGAACTCGAGCACAAAGACCCAACACACACACACAAGTCAAATGTGGACATTTCTCTTTGTTTTGGTATCATAAACTAACATTTTTGCCACAGTGTTAACAGGTAGATGTGAATCAAAATAAAATTTGATGTGTGGGATCAGGTTGTTCCCAGAATTGGTTTGTTCTGTAAAGCCTGCCATGAGGAAAGAACAGTATTGGCCAATCAGAGCTAAGTAGCAACTCAGCACCAGTTTTGGAGGCATCGCCGTTTAACCACAATCCATTGCTGTAACTTTGTCAGTTTCACTGTGATGTAACAGCCCTGTTGCTTCTTTTGACATTAGAGCTTCATACCAAACAATTAGCCCTTTGTATTTTGCATAGACTGTATATACTATGGACAACTTGGTTCCGCCCTTCCGCTAGTACACAGATTTGAAGCCGAAAAGCTCTCAGTATTTCTGCGATTTTTCTCCATTTCCTGAAACCAACATTGCGCGGTGACGTTGTACGCGCTGCACCACTTGCTCAGTAGCATTGTACGCATTTGGCGGGAGAGTCGCTGAGAGTTACTCGACGGCGCTCGGCTCAAACAGCGTATCCTCTGGGTGACCTATGCAATCTTTGTATGCCAATAGGCTGTCTCAAGTGTCAATCAAAGAAAACATGAACCCCCTGATAACTTTTAAAAATGGAGCTGCACAGAAAAAAGAGGACTTGAGCACAAACCAGTCTTACAGTAACTACATGTCATCATTGCAAAAAAGGGGGAGAATAATTAATGTCCACAATGCAGAAACACTTGAAAAGGCTAAAACAAGCCAAGCAAGTAAGTGGCAACAATGCTGAATTAGTTGAACATGACAAAACACCATAGAAGAGCATTGCATGCCTACATAGAGGGTATCATTTTTGGTGTGTTTTAGACCATTCACAAAGTGGCGAACAAAGAACTATTGTTCGTGGCGCATCTATTCACACCATAATGATGATGAACTGTGAGGTTTTCTGGTAAACATGCAATTAAATCTAACAGGACCAAGCAAAACCTTGCTGGCCATCTAGGAGTACACACAATATATATATAACATTAATTGCCATGCACAAGAACATCAGGATTTCACAAAAGTTATACAACTAAGCAAAGTCTTGAAAACTTTTTCCAAGGTCTTTGTTTTTGTATGGATGGGAGGTCAAAATGTTGAGGATATTCTCAAATGTATCTGCATATCTGTGCAAGGTTTTACTTTCTACAAAGTACCCAGTGATGAGTAATGCATTACCTTGACGAGCGCAGCTATCCTCACAGAGCCAAAAACAATCACCTCAGTGTAAAAAGTGTGAGCAAAAATATTGAGTGAAAAAGTGGCACTAAGATTTAAAATTATATGTCTTACATTTGTCCTTATGTTACATTCCTAGGTTTTTGTAATTCCAGTAGAAACCAGCAGAAAGGTTTTGGTTTGTGAGCTGCTCAGAGACTGTCACACTCTCATCTCTGTGCAGGTTAAAGGTGTCAGGTGTGATTAAGAGGAACAAATCAAGCTCTGTTACACAAGGGAAACACAAAGGCAAATTATGTCATTTCTGCTTGAAAAAGGATGGCGGTTCAGTGAGAGAAAAGGGTACTTTTTTAGACAAGAAGGCAACCAGTTAAATTCTGATTACCAGACAAAGACCAGAAGAACTGGAGGTCAAACGGTAATCCTTAAATATCCCTCACTGTCTGATTGATTTCAGGAATAATCTACAATATAAATCCAGAGATTAGCAGGAAAATGTGGTATTATTTTTGGCAAAGTGTCAGACTCTTCTTCTAAGATAACTTTATCACAGTCAGAGAGTCTTTTTTCCTCTCTTCACACACTGTGCTAACAGGTATTAGAAACAAAGAGACTTCTTTGTTCTGGAGACTCTTTTACCATTAACCCTCTGGACCCTTCACTGGAACACACACACACACACACACACACACACACACACACACACACACACAAATGAATTTTTTCGCCACCACTTATTCTCCACACTGCAGGTGAGCCATAATGAGGATGTGTGGATGTTTTACACTATGGGATATCTGTAAAATAAAGGACACCATTAAACCAGAAGCCAGTTATTTTCATGCACTGCAGGGGAATAATGATGAAGGTCCTCATGCAAAGAGTACACCAACAGGGGAGATGCTTAAAACTGAGGAGCTGTGAGGTGTGTATAAAGGTTTCTGTTATAAATAAAAGGCTTAGAGTGAGGTACTTGTCAGTGCATGTGTCTGCTGCCCTCACATATGTGTCTGAGATGCACAACACATATGTGAGGGGAATCAGACATTCTTTACCTGACGGTGTAATTTAAAGCTTCTGTAAGGGACTTTTGTGTTAATTTGTGCACACCCTATAGATGACACAGTCTCTTTCATGTCACAGCTGATTTCTTCTCATGGATTTTGACCCTCATTCTAATGTTTTTTAACAACAAAATGTATCACTCATCAAGAGTTTTTGAGTGGAAACTGTAGAAAACAGGCTGTCCTGGGGGACTACGGTTATTTATCCGACTCCTGCCTGCAGCTGTAGTTTCAGGCTTCAAAATAAAAGCATTGAATTTAATGATAATGGTCTTGTTTGCTTTTATAGCTCATTTAGGGGCAAAAAAATAATTTAATGTCAGTTTTATAGCCAGCTGAAAGCTCCTCACAGGAGCTTTGAATTATGTTTTCTGACTAATAATTGGATGCTCAGTTGGCACAGTTTGATCCAGTGATGGATAAATTGCATCATTGCCTTTTGATGAGCATTTGTTGTTGTTGTTGTTGTAAAGCTGTTTGTTAAAGTATCTTTGCAACATTGAAGGCTATCAGCATGTTTCTATGTGCGTTTGATCTTGATATTTTTGTTGAATGAGAGTGGTTTAAGAAGAGGACAAGATAAGGGTCCGTGTATACAAATTTCTCACCCACATGTAATTCAAACACCTAAACATAAAATACAGCCTGAAACATGTTTCATAAATCCTGAAGGAATCATGTCCCCCTCATGTTGACCCATACAAAATAAATCTATATCCAAATCCATACAAGAGTTTTTACAGGCTATATAAAAAGTTGTGTTGGTTTAGTTGGCCTGCAGTGACAGTTGGTATGCAGCAGAATTTCTTTTGTGACACTGTACTGTTATTCTGGCACCAAATAACCCAACATGACAACATTTTAAGACTCTTTCGACTCTGAGTTTTCTGTGCTACCCCACTTTTGCTTAGTTTGGTCTCAAGTTTAATACCTTGACATGATTGTGATGTTAGTCATGGAAGAGTCTTTGGGAAATGCTAAATAATATCCAGCAAACAGGAGCAATAACAGTATCCCATTGGAGGCATCGTGGAGGACAGCGCAGAGATTCCCCATATTGACACAGGATATTCTGATCAATCTGAATACAGGCAAAAAGGTGGAGCTGATGGTGTGTGAGAATAAAAACATCAAATCAAAATCATTGTTTGTAAATGTAATATCATGGTTTATGGGGTCTCCCCAGTGTTCACTCAAGGAACTGCAGTTACTCACTGGCTTCAGTTTTACTCACCACAAGTTGCCACTAGGATGAAACATTAACAGACTCTCTCCAAACTTTTGTGGCAAATATGGTGGCATCCTATCCATTTATCATTTTAATATTGAGTTTTCTCGTTGACCGAGGGTCCTTACAGACTTAGACCAAAAGCCACACAAAAGTAAATATGCAAGGGTGTTCCCACTGACAGAGGAGACATGACAGCCCAGACCACATGGTATTATCAATAATTTATCAAACTGGCAGAGCAACCATGATGGCTTGAACAGACAAGGATGTGGTGGTCACCCCAACAATAAAGCTTGAATATCATCATTATATAACTGGTATCAGAAATAAGAGCTAAGTCGAATTGTGACATATGCTAGTAATCCACAAAATAAAAAAACACATCTGTACGCACACTCTCTTCCCCTTGTTTTCTCCCTCTCCAACAGCTGTCTGTGGCCTCTCTATCCTCACAGGACCGCTCCAATCCCCAAACACACGGAGCCAACGGCGCTGCAGCCCAATTTAGACTCCCTCTGACATACACAGACGCGCGCGCGTAAACACACACACACACACACACACACACACACACACACACACACACACACACACACACACTTTTCAGCGCTCCAGCTGTAGACAGCAGCGAGCAAACACCCCAAATTACAGAGATACACTGTTAAGCTGTCGTTCTCTGGACGTCTCATGATCACCCAAACTGGTACCCGCACACTGACACGCGCATTAATTAATTTAAACGTAGCGCCCTTCAAGTGTCACTCAACTTCCCGGCTGAGTGCACGCGCCTTTCAGTCACAGGCGGGATCAACAGCATCGTTCCCCTCCGCGCGCTCGCATACATCTCCTAAATTTACAGTATAGTACCAACAAGCAGAGAGAACCTCGCTGTACACACAGAGAGTTCACTCTGTAAAACAGGATAACAATACATTTACCCACTCTCTCTGTCTGAATGTAGTCATTCACTCAGACTCTCTCTCATCCACTCTTATGCGCCTCTTGCTTACCTTAGTGTCGGCTTCCCTCTCGCTCCGAGCTCCGAAGCCAAAAAGAGGATGCACCGACACACCAGAGCTGCACAGAGAGAGAGAGAGAGAGAGAGAGAGAGTGATGCCGCTGCTCTCTCTCTCTCTCTCTCTCTCTCTCTCTCTCTCTCTCTCTCTCTCTTCAGCTAACATGCAGTCATTTGTGTGCATGTTTGTTCTTACAGTAGCTGCAATAAGAGGACAAGACACGAACTCTGCATATTTCGGGACGTCTCATAATATGGACAATGCCAAACATCAGGGACAACCAGCTAAATCTTGTCACTAATAGGGTCACGCAAACCTAACACAGAGACCTCTGAGTGCAAGAGAAATTAAAACTGCAACAAGATACACCAACTTTAGAGGGTTGGCTAAAAATTGCTCAAATAACGACATTGGCTCACAGAGACTGGATTTGTTTTTGGACATTAAACAGATTATGATGTGAAAAGGATTCCTATAGATGATGAAATGAGTGACCATGACATATTTTGCTCATTTGTAAGACACTGGTATCTTGCTTTAAGTAAAATAAAAGGGAGAGGCCAACGGCTGTTAAAAAAAAGCAGGCTTTTATTTGAGTAGTGTTTGCATTACTATATGTTTATTATTTATCTATGAGTAAAATATTTATGTTATTCAAACACTAAATCATATGGAGAAGGATTAGGGCCACTGGGGGGAAAAAGTTCATATATATGTTTTTCATTATTATTATTCTGAGATTAAAGTCAAAATTCTGAGGAAAAAAACGCAGAATTCTGATTTTAATCTCAGAATAATAATTTAAAAAATTGTATGACCTTTTTTTTCCCCAGTGGCCCTAATCCTCTTCCATAAAATCACCTATGAACTCCCCAAAAAATTGAAAGTATATAAAAAAAAGAAGGCTAAAGGCAAAAAAACCTTGACTTTATAGTATTTGAGTGTTAATTTATTTCCGTTTTTTTCATCTTATTATTTATTATCATTAGTTTTTCACAGTTTTTTTAATGTTATGGTAATGAATTATAAACCAGATGTTGCCCACTTTAAGTCAGGGATCAACAAACCACCAGGTCTTAGACTAGTACTGGGTTGTTCGAAGTGGGCAGCAAAATCCCAACTGAAACAAAGAGGGTGGATGTAAATGCCATAATTGTCTTGCACTTTTTGTTGTTTAAAGTTCTACAAATGGCCAACCTCTAGTTTATTAACAAATGTAAAATACTTGCATTTAAGTTCAAATAAATTTTTTTTTAATCATTTGTATTAATGCCAATCTTAAAGCTGCCATGAGGAACATTTGTCAACATATTTCAAAAGAATGTTACGATAATAATAAAAAAAACATTCTGCGGACTTTTGACAATCAAATGTTTCATGCTTTGTAAAGATTTTATATGTAAAATGTAAAGCAGGACCATTTCTTCAGTTGTTCAGCTGATAGCGACCTCCTTCCACCAGTTTCAAGCATTTTAAATTACATTATAAAAATGATGAGTCATGACACTGGTGGTCTTGTTTGCTTTTAAACATCATAAAGAGGCATCAATACAAATTCTAGTCCTTTTCAATTGTCTAAAAGTAACTCCTCACAGGTGCTTTTTAATAATATGTAACTGATGAGTTTTCATGTTGGTCATCTTTCGGTAAGTAAATTAGTAAGGAGAAGAAATGATGAAACAGGTGACACTGAGAAGTTTCCTTCACAGGGGCTGCTGAAAAAAGGCTGACAGACAGTGAGGATATCAGACACTATAAAGCACAATGTTGAATTCTACAACAACAGGGATTTATCACTCCACAGCAGACTGGATATTAGAACGACATCACCTGTCACTTAGACACATAACAGCATGTTACAGCCACTTTGGCTTCACTGGCAGGCTTAGGGCTCAAACTGACGGAATAAAACTGCTAATCCAATCTGGAATTCAATCAGGAAAAGAGGGGCATTGAATTACTTTGTTTACCAATTAAATAGCTACGTATACACTCATTCTGATTGTATTCTGTGCATGCTTGTGTCTCACGAGACTGCTCAAGAACACACAAAAACAACACAGTTGCATGAAACTAGTCAACGAGTGAAACCAAGGTCCTTCTTGACATTTGTTTTCATCTGCAGCAGCTGATGGCCTTGTTTCAGCACTGGACCTCCTGCCCCATAATACTCAAACTACTGACAAGTGCTGCATACCGATAAACTTTAGAGAATTTAAGTATCATATTTATAAGAGGACATCATGTTTTAACCCTTCCCCTTGGTTTTCAAAGGTTTAAACCCAACAGTGCCGTACACTGGGTTATCATCGTGTGTTTCTAAGCCCTGATTAGTCTTGCAGCCCTGAGGCAAAGCCTGTATGTGTCACTGAATGTATTTCCTGTTACCAGGCAGCCTTTGTGATCGTCAGATAATACAGATTTTTTAATATCAAAGCTTTGATCTTATCAGGCAGTCAAAGCTCCATGTTCTGTTCTAACATAGTAGGTTATCAAACTGAATCTAATCCCATCCACATATCCCTCCAGAGCAGGGTGCTGAAACATGGCAACAACAAAAAAATGAATGAATGAATTTTTCGTCAGAACAGAGCGTTGTGGTTTGCAGTCGTGTGAATTGAGAGCAGCCTTGAGTGTGTTATTTCTTTGGGAACGCATTTGGAGCTTCTTAAAATAATTACAACCCCTGCTATAAATAACTCAACAAGCCAGTGGCTCCAGATGGAAACTGAAGGTAGCAGAGAGCACAGTCGAGCTATGGTTGCAGCTTGATTAAGCAATTTAATTCGACTACTGTTCACAAGCACCTGACAAGAATCAAATCATGGTGGAGGCATGTCCATCTCTGCTATGATGGTGGTAGCATGCCCCCTCTCAGCTCAAGTCGTCACCCCGTTGACCTGTCAAAACAATAGGCACTAGCAGGAGGTTAATAGGATGTCTGTCAAGAAGGGGTGGGAAAAAATCGATTCACAAGAGTATCGCAATTTTTTATTTTACAATTTTAAAATCGATTTTCATGTTCAAAAATCGATCATTTTTTTTCAAATTTAAGAATAAACCTTAAAAACTGACTTATATGTGATGTGTATTTTGGTTCCTGGAATAGTCAGCTGACAATTATAATCATTCAACTGTTTCACTGGTGTTAAAAATGCAGACTAAAAATTTAAAAAATTGACAATATCGTAGAACTGCAATTCAAATCGAATTGGTATCCAAAAAAACGTAAAAGAATCGAATCAGGAGAAAAGCATATCATCCCAGCCCTACTGTCAAACGATGACAACATCATCTCTTTTACAGCTGTGTTTGTAGGTTTCAACCATATGTGGTGAGACGCCTCCTCCTCTTGTTTTATTTTGGCTGGACTTCCTGTGTTTCCTTGTTTGCCTGGTCTGGCTTTACTCTTTTCCAGAGCTTCCTCCCCTCCCCCGGTCGCTGAGGCTGAGTGAGACTACACACCTGCTCTACATCTCCAATCAAGGCACTTTAAGAAGCCTGCAGCCCTCAGCCTCAGCGCCTGAGTATTGTCTTCACTTCCCAGTGGTACAGACGCGTCTCCTGGCCTCCTTTCGTGAATTTGTACTAGTAACTCTGCAGTTCCTGATTCATTGTATGTTTACTCATTTCCCTCTCCTCTGTTTTTCCTGCAGTGTCTCCAGCCCACACGCCAGCCAGCCACATTTTTCTCCCCCCTGTTTGCGATGTTGACATGTAGTTACTGTAAGACTGGTTTGTGCTCAAGTTATTAGGGGGTTCATGTTTTCTATGATTGACACTTGATACAGCCTATGGGCATACGAAGGTTGCGTAGCTCACCCAGGGGATACACTGTTTGAGCTGAGCGTCATCACAGCAACTCTAAGCGATTCTCCCATCAAATGAGTACAATGCTAGTGCGCAAGTGGTGGTTCCAGGAAGTGGAGAGAATCCCGGAAATACAGAGAGTTTTTGGCTTCAAATTCGTATACTGGAACAAATTTGTGCACAGTATATACAGCCTATGGTTTGTACAAAGTTTGGTTTACTACCCGACTTCCTATCAACACATTGGTGCCATTCAACTTCCAGCTCAGAGTATAGCATGCTGTGAATCATGTGCATAACACTTAGGCCAGTTTCAGTCAGTCTCCTCAACCGTATTATTCAGGTATATTAGTTAAACTATGAGAATTTTGATTTACTGGGATTTAAGTCAGTTGAATGTGTTTACATGTTTTTTAGAGGTCCAGGTTTAGTCATACTAATGCAATATACCGATTTTTTTGAACAATGTTGCAGTTTCCAACCACTTCTCCCTCATGAACCCACTGGCTCTTTAAATTATACTCAAAGGTTTTTAGTTTGGGAAATCTATTCAACCGAATAGGTCAGCACTGAAATGTCTCACAAATTAAGCTTTAGCATTCCCTTTCGACATATATGTTGTACCAAATAAATTTTCACTGGTCATCTCCCAGTTGACCTACTATGTATCAAGAATAAGCAAAGTGCATTAGCAGGAAGCCAGCAGGATGTAAAACGATGAATACACTCTCACTTTATATTTTCTCACTTTCCTGAAACCTCCTCCTTCTTCTTGCTCAGTGAAATCTCTTGTAATTCCTCATCCTGGAAGCATGATGGTTGAACAGGCAGCTGCGGGTCCGTAAGATAAACTCTCAGCTGATGGAGACTATGGGCCGGGCACTGAGGCACATCAAAGTGCCTGATGCAACGATGGGCTCAGGGAGGAAACCGAGTTCTTACTGTAGTCACTCTCTCACTTCGTGTGTGTGTGTGTGTGTGTGTGTGTGTGTGTGTGTGTGTGTGTGTGTGTGTGTGTGTGTGTGTGTGTGTGTGTTTGTGGATGCAGCCACGCCTCACATGCAATGTGTTTACAGTGATTTTTCAAACAGCACATCTTCACAGCTGGTGGTAAAGACTAAAAATATTTGCTGGCCTAATTCAATAGAGCATTACTGGGACAGGGAGAGAAGTGACAGCTTGCTTCAAAGCTGGTTGTTTTTCTCCTTCTTCTCTTATTTCTCACTTTTATCAGCTGTTTACCGTGCAAATGGAAAAACGGGCGTCAATATCCTCGCAAATCAATACATGCACTTACAAGCTAACTGTCCTCAAACACAACATTTAAACTAATGGACCACTCAGGCATGGCTAACACAGACACACACACACCATGTTTACTCATGAATGGAAACCATAGACTCCACTCCCAACCAACTGAATTATTGAGCGACTGTAAACATGAGGAAAAGATCCCACCGGGAAGTGTGTGTGTTTGTGTCTTAGTGGAGTGTGTGGTAGTAAGGGGTTGCCCCACATACAATCCTCTTCTATAGTACGAGCGGTGAGATGTATTTACACATGTACACACACTAACACATGTTTGCACATGCAAATGCTGCAAAAACTCTCATTAAGTCAAACCCACCTAAGATCACCCACAGTGGAGGCAGAGAGGTTTAATATGGGTGTGACTCTCTTGTCCGTGTCTTCTAATGCAATAATAACTGTTCATTGTGTTTTAATCAACTTTAAATCAACGCTTATTGGACTTCTTACTGTCTTCACACTAAGGTGACCAGATTTCTGTAATAAAATCCGGGGACATCCGGAGCCGGGTGGGGGGGTGGGGGATGGGGTGTTACTACTACTTAGTAGCAGCGCACACCTCCATGTAATAACCCCCTGTAAAAACTGTTGTTTAGGACTGCATGCAACATGCTTACTCATGCTTCCTACCTACTTGGCTACCGTAATAACCATTAGTCTACATGCAACATTTTTGTTCTCATTCATGAAATGCTTAAATCTGGGACATTTCCAGGGACAGCTTTAGCCAGGGACAGGTCACCCAATACACAGGGACTGTATCCGGAAATCGGGGACATCTGGTCACCTTATTCTAAACACCAAGTGCGAGTAAAATCATTTGCGTGACTGAATTACATGTTATGTTAATGCAAAGATGGGATTAGATGCTCCTACTACTGTGACGGTACGAATGACACGAATTGGGCGGGAGCTGAAAATGTCTCAACTTGAGCAGATATTCGCATTGCAACAACCAGTCAGCATGAAAGTTGCCAGGTGATGTATGAAAACAGAGGGTTGTTCACTGGTATCTAAAATGGAGGACAAACTGACCGTGTCGGTGTGTGGGTGCCCCTTTTCTTTCAATTACTGAAACTGGTATAAAAAAGGAGCTCACCTGGAATCAAGTGAGTGAGGAGGTCATATAATCTGGTAAATTGTTAAAAAAAACTTTATCTATCACTTGATCCTGCCAGTTGAATTGGCAGGGATTATGTAAAAGTACCATTGACATGCGAATGAAGCCAGTAAATACTATTCAGTCACATGACTAGATTCACGCAAATTAAGCGAGTATGTGATTTTACTCGCACTTGGTGTAAGCGCCCCGTTATTCTGCCATAATATGGTTATATGGACACTAGAGGTAACATCCATTTACACACAGATCTGTGGGCACTGTGCACATGCTGAAGTGGAGGTGAGGCATAAAGCTCTTTGCACATTTAGTCCATCATTTTTTCAAAACTGTAATTTAATAAAAAACATCATGACCAAAAATTTCCATGCTGAGTCAGATGGGACTAAGCGATTCACAATGGCACCTTAATTACGTTTCTGGTGTCACAGTTCAGTCCTGCAATGATTAAAGTGCCACAGAAATAATGAGCGAGTCCCTCCATTCAGAGAATTGGGGTACCCATTATTGCGGAACACAACAGTGTGACCTTGACAACAACAGATTACTAAAAGTTAGTCTTTAAAAAGTGTGCATTCACATGAAAGTGATGTTGAAGCAACCTTCTCCAGATTCCTGAATTGCTGGTTTACATTGCGACAGAAGGAGTGGCACTTTTTAAAGATGCTTCTCTGTAGCCTGTTTTTCCAAGTTTGCCTTTTTAAAATGCAATTTTCTTTTGCTCCCATGTTGCTCCTATTTGAAGTATTTTTTACATTTATGAAAGAGTCTGAAATTCATCTCAGAGCTTTTATATTAAATTCATACTGTATATAAACAGGACCAGCAGCAACAAGATTGGTGAGAGTCAAACTGTAATTTTGAACACCTGTAACCAGTGTGTGGGTGGAGGGGGGTGTTAGTGGAGCTGCTGAGGAAAAAGTTCTGTTTTTATATTTTCAGCACTAAATATTTATAATTAATGATTTATTTGACTGTCGGAAGTTAACAGGACAAAAAAAAAAATGCAAGGGGGCGCTAAATTTGGCACAAACCAAAAGTTCCTCATAGGAGCTTTAGTGGGGAAAATGTGTTTTCTACCCACAAAGACAGTCCAGAGTCAGACAGTAAATAGTATGGAATGAACACAGGAATAGGCTAAAGGGGACTCCAGTCAGAGTCTTCTTAAGTGCTCTTCTCACGGATTTGAACACACAGAGCCTTAAGACTTAACTTGAACTTGTGGTTTGGTGACTCAACTGCAACAGTGATTTCACGTTGGTAGAAATAGGGGCTATTTTATCTGAAGAAAGCCAAATATTTGCTTAGTCATCCTTTAACATCAAAATAGCATAAAAGTAAGTCTAGGATTAAATGTAGTGTGTTACAAAATGCTGCTGGATCCCTTAAAGATTCATTGTGGGAAAAAGAGTTTAAATTCTGTCTCTGTGTGGGAGAAGGTGCTAGAAATAATTCATACATCCATATGTATGAGTCATGTGGTGAAACAATTCAATATAGTACATCTCCACTGGACCAAGTCTGTGTTATAATATTGAAAAATATGAACTAAGCTTTGTGGCTCTGCTCCCGAGCAAAGTTTCACAAAGTCAACTCTCACTAAGCCCTTGGCAGAGCCAGAGAACGTTTGCATGGAGATAAAAACTTAGAAACAAACATTAAAATCTTTTTTTTAATTTTACTCATCTGGGACTGGGAGTTGGTGGTACTGTACTTTCTCTTTTTTCCTAGGCTTCTTCCTCCTGCTCCTACTAGGGGATCCCGAGGCGTTTCCAGGCCAGATGGGACATTTAATCCCTCAGTGTGTTCTGGGTCTGCCTGAGGAAATCCCTCCAGTTGGATGTGCCTGAAAAAGCTCCACAGTCATCCAGTGGGGGGCATCCTAATCAGACTCCTGAACCATCTTACCCAGCTCCTTTGAATGTAGAGAGAAGCAGCACTGCCGTTTCAGTCAGGAAAGCCTCATTTCATCTGCTTATGTCTGCGATTTTATTCTCTCTGGCTCGGCTCTGAGCACATGGCTTAATTTTCAGGAGAAGGAAGTGTAGCAATCAAGACAACCCTGGGTGTGAAACCCACACATTCCTCACAGGAAAGTTCCTTATCTGGTCCCAGGAAACAGGATATAAATCTTCCCAGACTCGTTTACACTTTCAGGTTAAATAAGTGACCCAACCGGAGGTTGTCTAAACCTCCGACTCTTCACGATTGGTCAATTCGGAGAACAGAGACAGAGTTTTATTACCTTTCAAACTGACTCCATTTGCTGACCATCTAAATAAACATTAACGTCTCAACCCAGATCTCCCATTTGAGATTTAGTGTCTTAAAGTGTGTGAACATACGGACCCTAGGAAAAGGGGGGGACACTGACCTCCAGACCTCGGTCGTAAAACCCTGCTCAACCATACACTGATAAAGACTACATTCCTTTGGTGAAATAATACAAATGACTGATCCTGACATCTTATGCATTCAGCAATGTACTAATCTGTCTAATCATGAAATTTGTGTTAAAATGAGATGTTTCCCGTTTTTCTATGTGCTTCAGAAGCCAAGTTATCTTATCTGACAGAATACATCCTTATTCTTTAGTTCTTTAGACCAACAGCTTTTCAGACTGTTTCATGAACTTTTAAGAGTTAAATTTATTGACTATGAATCCTAAGTTTACTCTAAGTAACAGAAATAGTTTAGAAATGTTTGGTTTATATTTTAGTTATTTATTTAGTATCTTAACCATTAGGTGGTTATAATGTCATTGAATAACCTTAATGTGAGTATTTAGAATCCATTATTAATCATGATGACGTTCATTCACATGTATTTACTCTTTTGTTGTTCACAGTTTCCATGTGTTACTATCTGTTTCATTTCAGAGTAATTTAGCATGTTCAATGTGATACTTAAAACATAATGAGAATGTTTGATGTGATCCTACACTTCATTCATATGTGTTTAGTATCAAATTATTTATCATGAAACCAAGCATTCAATGATATTAATCATAGTGAGTGAGTATCAGATCTGACTCTTTTACCAGCCAAAAGAATAAGTTAGATCAAATAATCAGAGATTCCACGACCCCTCCTCTGTCTCACACACACGCCGGAGCCACTCCCAGTGTGAGAAGATAAAACCAGTGAAGTCGGGTTGCTCAACCTCTTATGCCTTTTTTCTCTTGTGTGCTGACTCTCCTGTCTCTCTTAGGCCCCTTACTCTTGGGCCCTTCTCTTCTGTCCACACCCTTCTGTGGTCCTCCTTTTCTTTGTTCTCTCTTAGAACTTTTTCTTAGTCTTCTAAGTTTTACGCCACGTGTTGATTCACGTTGATTTTCTTTAACATCGTCTTAGTTCAAGTTTTGAAACTTCAACTTTTTGTGCACATAGTAATTCAAGATTAAGCCTTTGATTGATTTTCTTTAATTTCGCGAAGCCATTTTTGAAAGTTTTCTCTGCTCTTCGAGCCTCGTTTTTCTGAGTTTTCTGCGTGATTTCAAAGTCACCTCCGAACGCAATCCAACAGGCCCAGGTCATCCTCTGTGCCAGAGTTTTTGAGTGAGACTAAAGAAGTACCCAAACGAGCATCCACAGGATCCACAGGCGCTGGGCTTTGCTTCGGGCCCGAGTGCTGCAACTCCTGGCTCATCCTTCGGCTGACTTCAGTCGTCTTCTGAGCTGAACCGCTCGAACCGCCAGTAGCCCCGGACCTTCGGAACCTGCTCCATCTTCTCCAAGGACCAGTCTCACTTAAGTATGCAAACCTCCAGAGCTCCAGAGAGGGCTGGTGCTGTCTCATGCGTTCATAACTCAGATATCCACCTATTTCTGGTGATCTTAGATTCCTCCCAATCCACATCCGAGTTTATCTCGACACCAAAGTTAGTGTAGGTTAATATGTTAGCGCATATTCACTCACTATCATTAACTTTAGTGCTCCTAGCCTGACTCAGAATCTTTATTTATTCACCTATTATTATTTTATCTTCATTATCTTATCATCATTTATTGCATGTGTGTTGTACCATCATTTATCCTGTAATAAACAGATCATTATTTTTCTAAGTTCTTGACTGTTAGTGTTCTTCCAGAAGTGGAGTCCCTGAAATTAGAATTTCGACTTAAGATATGAGACTGATTAATTAAGACTGATTAATTAAAACTGACTTGATGTTTGATTTCTGAATTAAACTTTTGTTTTCTTTATTTTCCCACCATTAAGGGTGGGTGGTGCCCCTTTCAACGAGTGCATAAATGTCATAATTTGAGATTATTAATCTTCAGACATTTATTATAAATTCCAATCGCCAAGTATTATTTTGGTGCGGCCTTGTGAGGCTCATTTCAAATCGCTACATATATTTTGGTGCGACCGTATGAGGCTCATTTCAAATCACTACATATATTTTGGAGCCCCTGCGTGAGGCGTTTCAAACAAAACTTCTGGATACTAACAGACAACCTAAAACTTAGCCTTCCAAATTGATGAGAGAAACTTATTTCCAGGCTGTTTTAGACTTAATCACAATCAATGCTATGCTTGCTGAAGTTGCTTGACTAAGTTCTGATGTTTTCCTGATCTATGCATAAAACCTTTATGCTTTGTGTTTCACACACTTTTGTACTACATGCCCGTAGTCTGTGTTTGAGCTGGACAGCGTGAAATGTTGTTCTGAGTAGCAGTGAGACTGACTCTTCTGCTCTGTCTAGACTGTCCAATATTTAAGTGCACGATTGTTGCGTCGCCGTACGCTTGTATTTAAGGCCTTTGGCTGAACCCAGTGTTCGCGATGCTCCGAGCTGTGGTTTCAAGCCCCTGAAGTCTCTGTAGTCTGCTACGAGGTTCTAGTAACTATATGGGATTTAGATTTCCTCCTTTCCCGTCACAGATTAGCTATCTGTCACAGGAAACCACTGTAACAGTGGGAGGTTGTTGTTTGATTGAATTCAGACAAAATTTGTGATCACAAATCGCCGCATTTGTGATTTTAAAGTCTGCAGTTGAATCTGCTGTTGAGGGATTTGTCACTCTGATTCTTGGCTCTATAGTCTGCTACGAAGTTCTAGTAACTATATGGGATTCAGATTTCCTCCTTTCCCCTGACAGATTAACTACCTGTCACAGGAAACCACTGTAACAGTGGGAGGTTGTTGTTTGAATGAATTCAGACAAAATTCGTGATCACAAATCGCCGCATTTGTGATTTTAAAGTCCGCAGTTGAATCTGCTGTTTAAGGATTTGTCACTTCGATTCTTGTTCCTGTAAATGATTCTATTGAACCAATCTGCCTGAGCAGATGGTGTAAAGCTCTATGTTTGAGGGTGCAGACGCAGCCTGCTGTGAAATCTTAACCCTTTGTTGTCAGTGGAGAGACTGACCATTTGGCCTTAAGCAGATAAGGCCCTTCAGGAGGCAGAGCCTAAAGGCCCCTTCCTGCACACTTCCCAACTCCTCACAGCCACAAGAGGCTAGTTGGATGACTGTTTCCTCTTTTCTTCTTCTTCTCCACTTGTGTTGAGCTTGTGCAGTTCTCCCAACTCCATACTGCCCCACATGGTTGCTTTTGGTATTGAGCTAACACTGTTATCTGCCTGCAGTATCAGCCAGCTGTACTGCCTCTCTGTAGTCAGTGTGTAACACTCTACAGACATAATTCAAGTGATTGACTTGGTTGATGAAGTTTGATGTGCTTATTCTAAATCATTGAACACTGATTTTTGATTTGTATCTTTGTTATAAGAGCCTACATAATGCATTGATAAAGTAACTCCTTGAATCAATCACCTGATCTTGTTGTTACTTATCACACCATTGAGCAGTTTTACTGTTCCCTATAATACATGAATGTATTAACCCTCCTCATAAGATTAATTAATTAATGAACAAATTAATTAATATTTGAAATTTCTTTTAACATTCCAGATAGATTTGGTATTCGAACCTTTGGATTTATTGCAATTTGTGAATTAACTTCAGAGTAAATTCCTTAAATTGACAATTTCATTGATCTTTCAAATTCATCCAACTGCATCAGGCAGTTTATTTAAGCTTTGCTGATCTCTGCAACACAGAGACAAATTGAACCCTTTATTCAATGGTTCTGTATCTGATGTTAAATTTAATTTAACATCATTTCACTTTTTTCAATTTTCATTGAAATGAATTTAACTTTATGGTTTTTTCTCTCCATTAGAGATCTACTCAGATAGGCTCTTTCTCTTTATCAAGCACTGATAAATTAAGTCGATTAACCCACTTAATTTGATATTTTGCTTCTTCCTTTCATTTTAAGTCAACTCAAACTCATCAACCAACCAGCTGCACCTCTTTACCAAAACCAAACATGCCTAACACAAAAGAGTCCAGCCAGGGAGACCCCCTGAGGGACATACACACAGTGTTGGCAAACTTGACTAGTCAGTTGATACCTCAATACATGACTAAGATTCAAAAGGCCAAACCCTCCAATCCGGAGGATGCAATGGCTGACTTACTGGAAACAGCCTTAACCACGATACTTCGTGACAAAGAGCTCACTAGATGCATGTCTGTCATGATGTCTTCTCAGCTTGAGTATAAAGACTACTTGCTGGAATGCGCTTTAGCAAAGATAAAGGCGCAAAAAGACGAAAACAGCGCTCTGAAAAGACGCTAGAGGAGACTAAGAAGTCTCTAAGTGTTTTAGAAAAACACAGTGCCAGATGTGAAGCGTCAAAGCTTCCCTCACTGATAAGTCATGAAGAAAATCTTGATCTCAAAGACAAGATTGAAAGACTTAATGAAACCCTTTACAAAAAGGAGAAAGAACTTGATGACACGAATAAGCAGCTTGCTAAGACCACAGAGGATCTGATACAGTCAGAATCCCTACTAGAGCAAGCAACAGAAGATGTAAAAACTTTGAAAGCACTGGTCAAAGTGCGTGCTGAAGCTCTTGAAGTTAAGGCGAAGCAAACTTCTACCTTACAGCACCAGCTCCAGATAGCTCAAAGACAGTTAATTCTTTGTCAAGAACGGCAAGAAAAGACAGACAAAGAACTTGAAGATGCCCAAAGAGAGTTACAATGCTCCCTCTAGTCAGGTCGAGCCCAAAGAGAACGCATGGAGCAAACGTTTCTTGAAGAAATGATAGGTGATCAGCCTCCTGAGAGAGCGCCATCACTTCCTTCCAAACCAACTCTTAAGTATCTCTCTCAGCATCATGACAGGACCCTGCTTGACCCTGAGAGGTCATCCTTAAACCAAGAGTCCTACTCTCCTCCTCATGATGGCTTCTTACCATCTCCCTCAGATAGGGATCTTGACAAAATTGCTCGCAACATAGCACGCTTTGAACCTGAGCACCAAGGTGCTACTGACACCTGCACCTACTTGAAAGACATTGACTTTTCCCTGAGGAAATTTCCATGTGCAACCGTTGATGACAAAATCTACCTTATTAAGGCGACGTCAAGTCGAGAGGTTAGCAGTTTCCTTGAACGACAGCCTTATCATGTCAGAAATAATTATGACTTGCTCTGCCAAGCATTAATTGAAGAGTTTTCTGACTATTTGACCCAGACAGGCCTCTCTGCTGCTCTGTCTATTAAACAAGGGAGATTAGAATCTCCCCAACAGTATTACAACCGCTTATGTGAAGCTTACTTTGGTTTCCGAAATGAACCAGAAATGGAGGAGGACTTGAACTTCAAAACGCTGTTCGTCCAGAACCTCCACCCTACCACCAGTCATCACCTTGGCGTCTTAGCTTGTCCAAACACTTCGACTAGCCGACAGCTTCGTGAACTTGCTGTAAAAGGTTTTGCCAAACAACGACAAACTTTGGCTAAGAAAGCAGAGCCCGTTACTCTCTTGGCTATGGAGACAAAATCACTGCCCGTGGAGCTGAACGAAGCTTCAGACTGTGTATTTTCAGGCTCCGATAAGCCTCCAAATGAGTGGTTAACCAGGCCTCCAAAACCTTTTCGACCTCAACACATTCACAAAGGTCAAAGTTACACACCAAGGCCCGGGTCTGACACAGACCAATGCCAGGTAAACTTTGAGACCAACTGTTGTTATTCAGACTCCCGTCACGGTGGGTTTTATCCCAGACAAAGGAAAAACCATCAACACCGCCAAAGGGGGGTGAATGACTGGCAGAATCAGAGTAAATCACACTCTCAGAAACGACAATCTTATTATCCACCTCAATCGGTTTCATCCACTTCGAAGGTGAATAAACATGACAACTCAGCTAACCACTGAGATTAACACTGCGGAGTCATGAAGGTGTGAGTCCTGCGAAAGCAGAAGTCACCCAGCCAAAGCTGAATGACTCCAATAAGATGTCCAAATGCTGTGGTGATACATTGATGACTGCAATCCCAGTTGCTGCTTTCTTTGTTAGCATTTGTCTCTCCTCTGTCAATATGGTCAGCTTGTCAGCTGTCAAATATCCCATGAACAGATTAAAAGCTGAAATTTCTGTCATTAAGACTCAGATTGACAAATTTCAGACTCAACAGCAGATAATTAGTCAAACCGATAAGAGCATCATCCCCAAGTTTAACAGACAAAGTTTAAGAGAAACTCTGTGCAGTAAACCTTTGATGTTTGTGATTCAGGTTGACTATGCTCATACACAGATGGTTAATATGTCTATAGCAGACATTTCTTTTCCACCTAAGTCTTAACCATTTTTGAAACTGAAATTGAACTTTCAGACTTCTCCAGCAAGCATGAAAAACAGCTATAGCTTTAGATCCGGTTAGCATTCAGACTAAAGAGTGCTTTTCTAAATCTCATTAATACTGAAAATTAGGAGATTTTCTTTCACATTAGTCTACCAATAGTTAACTGAGAAAAGTCTAACACCTAGACGATTTTATTTGATAGCTTAATGCATGCTTGATGTTATCTTAAAGCAGATACTAGTGATTCACATAGTGATAATGAGACGCATCAGTCCTATTTGCATACACCTGCTGCTGCTGCTGCTGCTTCATGGTTGTCTACTCGTCGTCCCGATGCTCCATGGACAGGACCACCGTGACAAAGGGGGGACTGTAGCAATCAAGACAACCCTGGGTGTGAAACCCACACATTCCTCACAGGAAAGTTCCTTATCTGGTCCCAGGAAACAGGATATAAATCTTCCCAGACTCGTTTACACTTTCAGGTTAAATAAGTGACCCAACCGGAGGTTGTCTAAACCTCCGACTCTTCACGATTGGTCAATTCGGAGAACAGAGACAGAGTTTTATTACCTTTCAAACTGACTCCATTTGCTGACCATCTAAATAAACATTAACGTCTCAACCCAGATCTCCCATTTGAGATTTAGTGTCTTAAAGTGTGTGAACATACGGACCCTAGGAAAAGGGGGGGACACTGACCTCCAGACCTCGGTCGTAAAACCCTGCTCAACCATACACTGATAAAGACTACATTCCTTTGGTGAAATAATACAAATGACTGATCCTGACATCTTATGCATTCAGCAATGTACTAATCTGTCTAATCATGAAATTTGTGTTAAAATGAGATGTTTCCCGTTTTTCTATGTGCTTCAGAAGCCAAGTTATCTTATCTGACAGAATACATCCTTATTCTTTAGTTCTTTAGACCAACAGCTTTTCAGACTGTTTCATGAACTTTTAAGAGTTAAATTTATTGACTATGAATCCTAAGTTTACTCTAAGTAACAGAAATAGTTTAGAAATGTTTGGTTTATATTTTAGTTATTTATTTAGTATCTTAACCATTAGGTGGTTATAATGTCATTGAATAACCTTAATGTGAGTATTTAGAATCCATTATTAATCATGATGACGTTCATTCACATGTATTTACTCTTTTGTTGTTCACAGTTTCCATGTGTTACTATCTGTTTCATTTCAGAGTAATTTAGCATGTTCAATGTGATACTTAAAACATAATGAGAATGTTTGATGTGATCCTACACTTCATTCATATGTGTTTAGTATCAAATTATTTATCATGAAACCAAGCATTCAATGATATTAATCATAGTGAGTGAGTATCAGATCTGACTCTTTTACCAGCCAAAAGAATAAGTTAGATCAAATAATCAGAGATTCCACGACCCCTCCTCTGTCTCACACACACGCCGGAGCCACTCCCAGTGTGAGAAGATAAAACCAGTGAAGTCGGGTTGCTCAACCTCTTATGCCTTTTTTCTCTTGTGTGCTGACTCTCCTGTCTCTCTTAGGCCCCTTACTCTTGGGCCCTTCTCTTCTGTCCACACCCTTCTGTGGTCCTCCTTTTCTTTGTTCTCTCTTAGAACTTTTTCTTAGTCTTCTAAGTTTTACGCCACGTGTTGATTCACGTTGATTTTCTTTAACATCGTCTTAGTTCAAGTTTTGAAACTTCAACTTTTTGTGCACATAGTAATTCAAGATTAAGCCTTTGATTGATTTTCTTTAATTTCGCGAAGCCATTTTTGAAAGTTTTCTCTGCTCTTCGAGCCTCGTTTTTCTGAGTTTTCTGCGTGATTTCAAAGTCACCTCCGAACGCAATCCAACAGGCCCAGGTCATCCTCTGTGCCAGAGTTTTTGAGTGAGACTAAAGAAGTACCCAAACGAGCATCCACAGGATCCACAGGCGCTGGGCTTTGCTTCGGGCCCGAGTGCTGCAACTCCTGGCTCATCCTTCGGCTGACTTCAGTCGTCTTCTGAGCTGAACCGCTCGAACCGCCAGTAGCCCCGGACCTTCGGAACCTGCTCCATCTTCTCCAAGGACCAGTCTCACTTAAGTATGCAAACCTCCAGAGCTCCAGAGAGGGCTGGTGCTGTCTCATGCGTTCATAACTCAGATATCCACCTATTTCTGGTGATCTTAGATTCCTCCCAATCCACATCCGAGTTTATCTCGACACCAAAGTTAGTGTAGGTTAATATGTTAGCGCATATTCACTCACTATCATTAACTTTAGTGCTCCTAGCCTGACTCAGAATCTTTATTTATTCACCTATTATTATTTTATCTTCATTATCTTATCATCATTTATTGCATGTGTGTTGTACCATCATTTATCCTGTAATAAACAGATCATTATTTTTCTAAGTTCTTGACTGTTAGTGTTCTTCCAGAAGTGGAGTCCCTGAAATTAGAATTTCGACTTAAGATATGAGACTGATTAATTAAGACTGATTAATTAAAACTGACTTGATGTTTGATTTCTGAATTAAACTTTTGTTTTCTTTATTTTCCCACCATTAAGGGTGGGTGGTGCCCCTTTCAACGAGTGCATAAATGTCATAATTTGAGATTATTAATCTTCAGACATTTATTATAAATTCCAATCGCCAAGTATTATTTTGGTGCGGCCTTGTGAGGCTCATTTCAAATCGCTACATATATTTTGGTGCGACCGTATGAGGCTCATTTCAAATCACTACAGAAGACTATTCAGGTGTGCATGATGTATTTTTTTATTTCATTTCCCTTTTGTTTTCCACCCAATTACACTATTTTTGCTTTATTAGCACCGACAGTAAACCATCCTCAGTAAACATTTGAATTGAGTCCTGTTTTCAGTGTGCTAATCACATTTTTCATGAGGCCTACCAAGCCTTTGTTAATGGATTTTACCAATTAGCACTCCTCAAAGATTGAAAATAGAGGAGCCGAAGATGAGTCTGCTGAATACACACAGCCGTCACAAAAAGTGATGCAGACTGACAGGTATTGTTCAAATCGACAGATTGCCTTAAAAGCAAGAAGGGACTGTTCACATCTCAAATGACAGGAAATGACAAAGCTCTGGCTCTGAAGAACAAAACCCCTCTACTTTCTCTGTCTGGCTCCTTGAGTGCTTGATAAGAGCTAAGAGCTGCGCTGAGACATGAAGGCGTTGTGTGGGCTGCCGGAGAGTGTAGGATAAAAGCATCAAGAGTCCACATGTGACACAAGAGGAGGGAAAATGGAGGGACGGTCACATGCTTCTGGTACACCCAGAATTTTTCGTTTATTTATCTGTCTGTTAGAAGTTGAGATAAAACCTAGAGTGAGTTAAAACCTAACTTTGTTTTAACTCATGCACATTCACAAGATTTCTCACAATGAAAAAAAGTTTCATTTCTAATCAGTCAGCTGCTGCCTGTGGTGTTAAAAATGAAGCTGGAGCAGAAACCAGGCTGAAAACAGCTATTTTCCTTGTGTAAAAACAGGCTTTTTTGTTGGTTTGTTTTTTAAGGGCAACAACAGCCACATCATACAGTAGATGTTTGTTTGGATTTACTCTATCCCATCTATTCCATTGGGACCATGAACTCAAAGGAACATAACAGCAGCAGTTATGAGGACGGAAAATAAATGCTAACGTATGACGGTGAGCTGATGGCCTCTAATGACATCAAAGCTGTGTCAAAAGTAACACCTACAAACTTTAAATCAATCTACAAGCAGCCAAAATAAAGCATTTTGGGCAGAGGCTGCATTATGCTGAAATGAGGGTTTTTACAGATGCCAACTGAAGACTTTTTTTGTGCTGTAAATTCTGCAAAGCTATTCTACATGTGTCCTAAACCGACTTGATGAAAGATAAAAATGTGTGTAAATGTCCTGTTTAATGTGAGATTATTTTCAAAGCCGAGTTTCTCCCAAATCCACTGACAAATACCTGCCCAGCACCAGACAGCAGATTGACCCCATAGGGGGTAGTATTGAAAAAGAAACAGCCGAGGAGTCCGATACTGACAACAACAAAATGAGCTTAAAAAAAAAAAAAAAAAAAAAGACTGAACAGTGCATTTATGAATTTTTGGTGGTGCTGAGAATTACATCAATTTAAATGTTTCCCAGTCTTGCACTTTACCTGCTGGATGTGTGAAAGGTAATGTTTGGGTCCTCTAGAGGAAGTGATCATTGAAGTCTGTGTTTTTAGGAAATAGAATTGTTTCCTCTCTCTACAGTGATTTAGCATCTTGCATGAGCAGATGGCTTTTTTTTTTTACCCCTACAAGACACAACTTTCTGAGAATCCCTCCTCTGCTGCACTGGTCTACACATCTGTTCTATTGCAGGGTAAACTCCTGAGTCACAGAGACAATGTAAAGATATATTTAAACTCCAATTTACAGGTTTTTCTTGATGTACATGAACTATCACAGGTACAGAAACACAGCAGGCTCTGGCCCTTCACTGATCACACTCTAGTTTATTGTGCTCCTCTCTCTGTAGCAAATCAGTGAAAGCAACCCCAGGTGATTCAGCCCCCACGTTTTCCACCTGTTCCAAAGATGACTAATCCACGGCCTCCTCTGCAGTGCCCCCCTCCCCTCCCCTTCCCTCCCCTCCTCTCTTCTCTTCTCCTCTGAATAGACTCTGCAGTCACTGCTGCGCTGGCCTTAAACAGCCCTGAAAGCCGCTGCAGGTGGACAGACTGAGACAATCATAGGTTAATTCACAGCAGCAAAGACAACAGAGGAGCAAGTCTGCACCATAAGCAGTAGCTTCTTATGGAGATGTAGCTCAAATAATAGAAACAGAATATAAACCAGCTTGATTGGTGTTTTTTTCTAATAACGATGTGAATTGAAGGGGTCTGCTTCAGCTAAAGTAATCTGCAAGGGTTTATGCAGATGCAGGGACCTTCTTTTTGAAGCTTCCTTCATGAATTTTATTTAACATCTATGAAATTAACTGAAATTTATGTTGATGCATTTTCATATTTCAGTGTCTGTGATCGATGCAGGTGAGAAGGTAGGTGTCAGCTGTTTTTACAATTTACACATAGAATAGTCTAAATGAAGGACTAAAGGTCCTTACACACAGGGGCCGACGCAAATATAGAACGAGAAATTACGAAATATTCTGAGGCGATTTTGACATGCTTGAAGATACAAATCAAGCCTGATGCGATTTTGCAACTTTCCGGGGGAAAAAGACGCGTCCCGAGGAAGACTTTCCCGGGGGAAAGTCCCACCCTCTTGCCTCTGATTGGCTAGAAAAGCTGGAAACGTCATCACAGGCTCAAGCCAAATGGTCAGCACTTATAGCCAATCAGAGGTGATAAGATAAGCACATGAAACTTTGGTAACACACGTTAGCTTACGTTAGCATAGATGAAAGTTTAAACAAAGACGTTTAGCAAACTGTTAAAGCACACAAACCATCGTCATATGAGAGATCTGACGCTATGACTCTCCACAAGCTGTCCTTCAGGTTGTTATCTTTGTAATGTTTGTGTCTTTTATCAAAATGCACTCTGTTTCTGACACGTAAACAATCAGCCGGTCGGCCATGTTGGATATACCTGTGAATCAGACGTCGCAACAACACACAATCTGATTGGTCAGAAGTGGACACACAGTATGCGAAACCTTCAAAAAAATTGACCCTGATCCCGAAAATTAAATGCTGCAATATCATAGGACAGGAAAATGTTGCTGATGTGAACGCTTGTATTGACAGGATACGGGTTCGAAAAAAAATATTGATGTCCGAAATAATCGCACGACAAAAACAGTCCCGGTGTGAAAGGACCTGAATTTGGCTCTCAGAAGTTGGCAGGATGAGATTTTTTTGTCAAGAAAAGCAAAGCCAAACTGATACAAACAGAAGTTCCTTACAGGAGCTTTAATACTTGGATTAAGACATCAAATCAGAGGGTAGTTTCCCTTCACATCTTTATATTTCATGCTTTTTTTTCTTTTACATTCAAACCATAGACTGTATATACTATGGACAACTTGGCTCTGCCCTCCGTCATTAAAGAATATGAAGCCGAATTACTCTTGATATTTCCGGGATTTTCTCCATTCCGGAACCACCACTTGGGCAGTAGAATTGTACGCATTCAGAGGGAGAGTCACCGATAGTTGCTGTGAAGACGCTCGGCTCAAAAAGCATATCCCCCAGGGTGAGCTGCACAATCTTTGTACACCCATAGGCCGTATCAAGTTTCAATCATAGAAAACATGAACCCCCTAATAACTTTTAAAAATTGCAGCTGTACAGAAAAAAGAGGACTTGAGCACAAACCAGTCTTACAGTAAGTACATGTCAACATCACAAACAAGAGGGGAGAAAAATTTATATTCTGTGTAATTAATTTCTCAAGTTCGTCCACAGCTCCTTAGGGATTGCTGGAGGCGGGATTTATGACCTATACTGCAGCCTGTTCACCAGAGGGTGCTGTTCTCATTGTGGCTTCACCCAGCGAGGAGGCAGACTGCGTCCATTCTATATACAGTCTATGATTCGAACTTACAAAAATTTAGCTGTTCGCTGTATCACTTTGATACGACTGCAGTCTAATGTAGGCAGAAATATCATTTATATACAAATAGCATGATTTAATGTAGTCGTTTTAGCTCCTTTTTACACCCACTTATATTTGGCTCTTTTGTTTGTGATGGAGTTGTCTTTACACATATTACATCTCACATCATCTCAAAATGATCAGTGTTGAACTATGTCCCTATTATCAGCAGCCATCTGTGGGAGGTAGTGCAGGAGGAACACAGGCGGTGCGGTTTGTAGCTCTGCCTGAGAGAAACAATTTTAAGGACAATCAGGTGAATCAGTCTGATAGGGGAACAATAGGAGCCTGCGGCTAACAGAGTCTAAATCCCAGACCTCTCCTCTCTCTTCACTGCTGAACACAATCAGACTGCAGCTCTGCAGGAGAAAGTTTATTAAATCCACTTCCCCTGTGATGGACACTGAACTGTTATTAGTGGATGGACAGGGGGTAAACTTAGCGGTCACTTTGCGGTGAAACAATATGAGATAGAGATGCCACCGTGCAGCAGGAAATCTTTTCCAGGAGGACAGACGGGATCTGTCAGCAGGGAGCAAAACCCCAATGAGATGGATAAAAGAAATATCTAATTGGAGGAGCTTTAAAAAGCTCAGCCACCTCGGGTAGGAGTATTTTTAGGTTATTATATTGGCCTGTAATTTTTACTGGAGATAGGCAGGGTCCATTTGGGAGGAGGGGTGGGGGATCACATGCAACAAAGGGCTGGTAGAAGCCAACGTATCTGCATAAGAGGCTGGACCTAACCAGTGAGTTAAACCACTGCCCCCTTCATGAAACCTGACTCTTGATGATTATAATGCAAAGTTTTGAGAAATCCAAATGGAAATGTCAACCTCTTACAACACAGATTCTCCACAGGGTTCAAACCAGGCAAGCGCAGTAAGACCATACTCAGCAAACCAGTTTCTGGTGGTTTTAGCACTGTGGGCAGGTGCCGGATCCTGCTGGAAAAGGAAATCAGAATCCCCATAAAGATCTCTATAATCTCCTGGTAGACTAGTGTTGATTCTGGACTTGATAAAACACAGTAGTCCAACAGCAGCAATAGCACCTCAAATCATCACTGACTATAGAAACTTCAAGCACATTGGATACTGTGCCTCTCCAAGCTTCCTCCAGACTCCGGGACCTTGATTTCAAAGCACGGAATGGGGGGACTGATGTAAACTTTTTGATGTATTGTGCAGGTTTTGCTTGCCACTCATTTGGCAGAGTCCACAAGTTCTTTTGGATAACAAGACTGCACAGTAGGAGAGGAATGAAGTTTGATAGGACAGAGAGGGTGCTGAGATAGCAGCGAGTTTGGAAGCAGGTTAATTTGAGGCAACGATGTTTGAGTTGGAGCTGCAGCCTGATGATCAGAGCTGAGTCTCATGGGGATGCTACAGACAGTCTGCTGCTGTGGACCTGCCTGACTCCAGCTGCATCACCTGATTGTCGGCCTCAGGCCCTGAGCTCCTTCTTCTCTTAGGTCCCTCTGGACTGTTGCTGCAGACATGAACATCAGCCTCACCGACATTAATAACATAAAGCTAGAGATCACTACTATTAGGCCTGCTGACTGTAATCACATTAAATTAATTTAACATAGTTCATAATTACTTATATCCTGATCCTGTGAACTAAACTCATATTCTCCCATTATTGGTTCTGTAAACGGGACTCTGTATGAGCTGCTGTTGTTGTTGCTGTTCTGTCTCTCTCTCTTTCTCCCTCCCTATCTTTCTCTGTGTATTCCCCCCCAACTCAGCAGCAGCAGGTGTCCGTCTAGCATGAGTCTGGTCCTGCTTAAGGTTTCTGCCTGTTAAAGGAAGGTTTTTCATTTTGGATGGGATGGGTCGAATCTTTCCCATCTTAAGCTTGGGTCTTTGTAATACACCAGTGAGTGTGGTCTAGATCTGCTCTTTTTTGGAAATTGTCTTGGAATAGAGACTGTTGTGATCTACAATAAAAATTGATTGATTGATGGAGAAAGAGCACGTAGTGTGGGGAGACATAAAACTGTACCCTACAATGTCAAAACCAAATACAAACATGATCCAGAAATGCCAGAGGCTTTGCTAGGTTGGAGTCCATTCAAGATTGACTGAGGCAAAGTGGAAAACTGCCCTGTGGTCTGACAAATCCAGCATTTGTGGTGGTTTTAAGATGCGTAGGTTTTTATGAGTCACTTTTACATCTGGGAAAGCACCATTTGTAAAGATCGAGATACAAACGTTTTAAAGCAACAAATGCTACCATCCAGACAATGCCCTTACAATTTCTGTGTGTATTACAACTACATGGCTCTGTAGTAGAACGGTTCAGATGGTGAACTGGCCTGCCTGAAGCTCTAACTGCCTCATTATGAATTAAAAATATGACAAAGAAGACCCCAGTGTTTTTCAGCTAAACCGCTTTATCAGGCAAAAATGGGATGACCATTCAAGTGGTCTCCTTGGACTCAAACCACCAACATCTGATCTGTTGTCTTTGCACCACCTTCAAACCACCAAATTCTATTATTTTTAAATAGGCGATTAAACAGGATTAAAGAGGCAAAAAGCAGGAAGCGAAGTATCAAGAGTCAGTGAAAAGGGAAAAACAACATGATCACAAATCAATACAGCATTTATTTATTTCAGAAACTTTAATACTGTGATCACTGCAAATGTCTTTTCATACCTTTACATTTACAAAGACAATGGATCTGGAATGTAAACAGTACTTGTAGTTCTGTGGTTGAAATAGTGTGCTTTATCTGCAGTCAGATCTGCGGATCACTTCTATGTTCAGTTTGCACCTCAGACAGAAGGAAACTGGACTGATCAGTCCACAGCAGCAGCTGAAGCTGTGACACAGAGCTGTGTGAAACCCTCATCCCCTGCTCCAATCACTAACACCATGAGCTGTGCTTGACTGAAAAACCAGCACATGAACTAAATCCAGCTTTCACCTGATTCTCGAGAAGATGAAGGGTTCGGATTATTTGAATTAAGTCAAGCACCTTCCTCTTGTTTTTTTCAGCAACTAAACCGGCAGCAAAACTATGGAGCAACACCAAGACACAGTTGCACAGGAATGGATCAGGCCACCCTTCTTATCCAAAACCTGTTGACACAATCCTTTTTATAAAACACTGTGCAAAGTTTCCTCAAAATAAAAGATCTTTACAAAATGGGACGTTTAAACGTCGGAGCAATCATGTTTCCCTTCCACAGAACACCAAAAAAAACAAAAGCTGGAGAAGAAAAATGAAACTATCTGCGTATCTGTACAAGGAGTTGACATTCACACTGAAAATAACTGGACTCACGTGTGACTTTATGTCTTCGTGTTCATCTAACATCCAACTTGATGCACACTTTTAAAGATGCGAGCAAAACATCTGCACTGCACAGTTTGTCATTTGGCCATACTTCATTTAAGATACAAAAATCTAGAGCACTTTCAATATACAATAAAATATGAAACATTTCCTCTTGGTTATTTCTGTGGATCTACAAACTCCATGTTAGTGGCTAACATGTACACAGATTTGGACTCTTATTTTGTGTTTATTTTGGAGGTTTTCACATTATTGGATGACTACTTGAGTGCATTTCACTACTGGCCAACTTCATAAACTGTTCAAACAATGAAATCATGTCACAAAGCAACAAACCCAAGCTTTTTCACGATGCACTGAGAGTGGTTACCGCCCGATTTATCAGAGATTCTTAAAACAGAACCACCACTTAACATTATTAATACACGTTCACTCATCTCCCTGCAGGACTTAAGGGATGAATGTCACCTTTAAGTTAACATAATAGAATTTTTAGCCTTTTGTTTATTCTCTTTACATTCAGACCGGGCGCTGTTTTGTGTCACACGCTGTAGAGTCGTAGCTGGATCAGTTTCAACATGAAAGTTGTATTTCTTCCATCAGAGGGGATTTAAGGCTTTCACCACATTAATGAAAAACATTATTGTCATGCACGCTCATGTTTGCGACCTGACTTAAGCCCAGCACTTTTGTCTTGTTAAAGCTCCTGTGAGGAACTTTTTAGCTCCTGTTTAGTCCCTAAGTCGTCCCACTGTATTCTTCATCTTTAACCTACTCCAAGGCAGTGAAATAATTAAGAAATCCTCTCTGTGATGGTATTGTTTGCTTTTGCAGGTCAAAAAGAGGCACCAGTATCAGGATTTCAATAGAAAATATTCATATCAGTCTGTCAAACTCCTCACAGGAGCTTTAAACACCAACAACTTTGTGATACTCTTCTTCTACGCTCTTTTTCAGGGGAAAGCTGCACTGAGAGATATACTGCATGTAACTGAATGCAAAGGCACACTCACATATGGACACATTTCCATGCACATCACGCACACACTCACACACACACACACTCTGGTCCCTGTGTCTGGAGGCTGAGCAGCCGTGATTGTGTTCGGTAAAAATATTCATACGGAGCAGAAAAAGGCTGAAACCTCACAGCAGGTTCAAACTTTCATGAGGCTGAGTCGACAACTTTAAATGTGAAGTCGGGCTGGAACGAGAAGTAGTGTGATATGAGTGTGTGACAGTGTGTTACCAGGTGTGTTTATTTGTCAGGATGATGATGATGCTGATGAAGAGCCTTTCTCTTTCATCTGCTCCCCAGGTGCTGTTTCAAAGGCACATCCCTGCTCTGCCTGGGAGTAATGACCAAAAGAAGTGACTGTAGGCACAGCTGGATAGACTGATGTACATTCACACAATGACAGCACACACACCGCCACTGGAGCAGCAGCAGCTTCGGTTTTATAATTTCTATTTCAATATCATCCATAAATAGTCATTTTCTGTTGAGTTACTTCCTCTAAATATCCTGTTTTTACTAATAATACTGAACCTGAGGAAACGATAGAAGTTGAAATGTAAGCACACACACACACATACACACGTATGAGTACACCTAAGGTCTGCTCCCTTTATCAAAATCCAACCTCTGATTGTCTCTCAAAGCTGGCATTTTGTTTGTTCCTTTCTTTTTCTGAGTTTTGTTTGGCCTCCTGAGTCGACGTCAGATGGAGGCGTTGGAAAAAATACAGAGTGACTGGCAGCACATTTAATAATCATGACATTTCCACTGGTCATCACTAGAGGGCACTGTAAGCAATACGACAGCAGGCTCGGGCACCACAAAGTACAACAGAATACAGAAGAAAAAAGCAATATAGTCAGTCTTTAGCCAGAATGAAGAAAGAAAGCCATTTAAATAATATAGCTAGTGAGCTTTTTCTTGAGGAACTAAACACTGATGTCAGTTGTACTGTACGAAGAGAACAACTTATTTATTGGAATTATAATACAAGGAAATAAATTAACCTGGAAAAAAACGTCCCTTCTCTACTGTCCGTCCTGGAAATGTCTCTGTCATTGGCTCTCTGTATTATCCAATCAGTGCTCTTCTTCCTTGATCCACATGTTGTTCCCTGCTTCAGTGTGCGCTCTCTCAAACTTCTTTTTCCCGCATCGAGCTTCCCCTCTTCTCTCTCTCTCGAGAGAGCTGAAACTGCTCCCTATTGCTTGTAAGACACGTACAATCTAGATGGACCAAAGCACTCTGGAGATCTCCCTTTATGGCATCGCATGCCGATGGCTTATAAATTTATTCCTCCTTTTTTTATTTTCAGGTATAAGTTTGTGTTGTAGAGATAGGCAGGGTGCTGTAATCCACATCTGAGTGTCACTGAGGAGAAAGAAATGACAAAACAAAGAAAATCACTGTACAAATCCAGGTTCCCCTCCTGTTCAGAGGCAGATGAACTGCTCTCATGTTAGTGGTTTTTAGCTGCTGCAACCCTTCAGGTGTGTCCGAGGATTCTCTCTTAGAGATGTGGCTTCAGATTTGTTTTGTGTTTGTTTTTATTAGAGCAAACTCCAGGCGGAGGTGGGTCATTGTTTGTCTGTCTTTGTGGTGTTTTGAAGGAGAAATGACGCCTCTTCTGGCTTCTGCTCAGCCGAGTTTGGCACAAAAGATTCCTTCACAAAAAGATCAGGCAAAAAGGAAAAGGAGGGAAAAAAAAGGCCGGATATTTTCCTGTAGGTTTTCCACAAAAAAAGATTAAAAGAGAAAAACATTCCGTAGGGGGCATTAAAGTGATCGAATCAGGAGAAAAGGGAAAGCTGGCGTCTTGAGGGGGTTCCTCTTTTCCAGCAACTTGAAAATGTAGTTTTGGTACAAGAAGTTGGAAAAAAACTGAGCAATGCTGCCCAGGTCCCTTTGGAGTGTACAAGTGGATTTGTCCAAATCTGATGCTTGTTCTTCTTGAGACTCATCCTGAGAAGTTTCGCAGAGGGTCGACAGAATTACCTGCTTGATGTAAGGAGCTAATAATAAAGCCCAGAGGGTTCAGCATCAGGCTACTCTCCATCTTTCTTGTCTCTCTTCAGTGTTGCCGTCCCTCTGCTTCCCCCATCCAGACTGTGTGTGTAGTTTAATGCGATTGTGGTTGTGCGTGAGTGGGTTTATATGTGCGGGTCAGATTCAGTTCATGTCAATGGTGTTGAAGACCCACTCTGTGAACTTCTTGAGCTTGGCGGCGGAGGTCTGAGACTCCTCCTGCAGTCTCTGGTTGTCCTCCCAGAGCCTCTTGATCTGAGCCTGAAGCCTCACTTTTTCCTCGCGCTCCTGTGAAACAAAGTTGAGCACAAAGAGAGAAGTTATTAGACGAAAAGTAATGGAATGAGTGTCAGAAATCCACCACATTACCATTTAATTAAGTCAGTATCTGTTCGTGTTGACATAAACCTCCCAGGCCTGCAGACAGTGACTCACAGCCAGATTCAACCTGTAGGAAGAATATCAGTTGGTGGCATTTTGAGTCAGCCAAAAGCCCGACTTGTGTGCCTGACAAGTCTTGAAGAAAACACTGAAAAAGCAGGGAGTCTCGGCCCATGCTGTCAATCAGCTGAAAGCTGCTGGCTCGAGGCTGGGATAAGGAGGTGACAGTGAGGTATATTATTTTTGCAGGTGTCAAGCTGATGCACCGCTGTGTTCGAAATGAGAAATTCAGACACTCTCCAGTATTTCACAGACCACAGAGAACTTACGGAGAGTTGCGTAAGAAATAAATAGCACCTGGACAGCAGCTATTTGGGGGAAAATCTCTCTCCTCTGCCTCACTAATGTTCAGATATCTTCACCTTGAACTACCAAATCTAAAAATACTCAAAGAGGCAGAGGAAACAGCATAACAGGGGCTTTTTTTCCTGTCTCTGCTGCTAAATAATGAGACAAAGCTGCTGCAAACCCTCACTAAAACATATAACATCCAATATGAGATGAATATTGAAAGATATGGTGAAGAATAACCTGGACAATCTTTCTCACCGATGTTTTACATCCTCTGGTTTCTGTCCAGTCCTTCATATCCTCCAGTGACTTGGCATTTTCACTCTAAAGTTGTCTAAACCAGTTTTTTCTCAGTTTGATCTTGTGCTTAAATCCTACATCGGGAGACTTCAAGGAGTGAAATAACGTCCCTCTAAATTCCTTACAATTTATTTTCAAGTCTAAACTTATTCCTCTCTCAAGCAAACACATTCAGAGCCCTAGAAGCTTTTCCACTTCTGCATTTTTAATCTGCAAGTATTTCTCAATGCTTCAGAGTAAATATGGAGAAAGACAGATACTAATATTCTTTTGCTGTCTAGGAGAGAGGCTATAAGAGTCAGGCAGAGAAAAATAGGCATGGTGTGTGGAGGTACAAGGGAAACCCTCAGAGTTCCTTTAAAAAGCTCCACTCCTTCAAAGTGACTCCACAGAAAACTGGTCTGAGTGATTACAGTGAGATCTGAGTCTACAGGTAACAATGATATAAGCTACAGAGTGGAACCAAAACAACAGCAATGGCAGCACATAACTGCTGACTGTGTGCTTTCATTTCAAGACAGATGTATATTCATTTCACAGACGCTGTATGTAAATCATTTTCCATCCTTTCTAAAATTTGAATACAGGAAAGAGGCTTGAGATTTATCGGTGAGTATAACACTAAGTGAAGGTTCTCCTTATACAGCAGGAAAAGTCTATCACTGTGCAGAGATGGAGTCGTTCCACTCCAGAGGGAAGTACCTTCTTCAGGTCCTCCTGGAGCATCTTCACCATGGCCTCCAGCTTTGTCACCTTCCTCTCCAGCCCTATGTGACCCTCACTGCGGACAAGAGCGAAGCACACAGCATTGTTAGGCTTTGTAAACACACTACAAAGAGGGTGAAAATAATATTCACTTGTAATAATCCGCAACCAATCAAACATGAACCCAAGGACATGAATAAAGAGTATAAATAAAACACAGAGAAAAGCAGGAGAGCCACAGTGGAAAGGATTGATCTTTCAGCTGTGGTGGTTGTGGACTTTCTTCAACTCTTCTCTTTGTGTTTGTGTTTGTGTGTGTGTGTGTGTGTGTGTGTGAGATGTTACCTGGATGAAGGCCGTGACAGAGGAGCAGGCTGCAGCTCTATGTGGGGCTGCTGGGGGCTGGAGGCGCCACTGCTTCTGTGGTTTGCATCTCCAAACACGTAGCTTCTCTGGACTAGAGGAGGGAAACGGACACAGATATAAACAAAGCTGAATCAGCAGGTAGATGCAGAATAAAATATGAAAGCAGTGCCCTGGCAAACACCAGAGAAATGCAAAACATCCTTTAACTTTGGAACATGTAAATTAATGTTATAATACCCAGGTAGGGTGAGGGGTGCTGAGGCAGCTTTTTAGCTTAGTTGGAGGGTCAATTCAAGTTTGTCAGTAAATTTCCACTTCCACTTCCAGAGACAATAATCACATTAGAAGTTCTTAGTGATACCGTAGTGTGTGCTTCTTTCAGTCTCAAAGGTATTGGCCACATCCACCAGGTGTGTCCACTCCAGAGGGCTGTCCCTGCCTGAGGACGGGAGGGGCATCAGCTCCTGAGGGAGGGGCCCGCGATGACGCTCCACCAGGTCCACCAATGAGGTGTCAGAGGCAGAAAGGTCACCTGCAAACCAAAGTTATATTCAATCTGTGACCAATCCTGTGCATATTTTCAGTCAGAAGGGGGCAGTAGATCTTCATCTCTAGAGCTTCATCTACGTCTGATTAATCACATGACCAGAGAGAGAAACAAACATGTCACAGTGTGGCTGTGTAAACCTTTTTTGAATGATTCTAAAAAAGCTACCTTCAGAAAGTATTCCACCAACTGAGAGGTGCTCCTAATAACATATCTGAATATGCATGCATGACATCTGTACTTCAAACACCTCCAATTTTCAGCCTCCCACTCACCGTGCAGTTTGACTCCCAGCTTGTACGAAGGCCGTCGCAGAGGAACACCCCGGGTGGTGGGTGAGCGTGGGAGGGTAGAGCAGCTGAAGAGAGAATCGGCACCGAGAGTGGGATCGGTCACAGTGTCGCCCAGAGAAGGTAGGCGCTGACCGCGGTAGATGCTCTCGTCCGACAGGGTGCGATGGAGTGAGCGACGGTGGCTCAGAGGGGGATGACTCGGCGGGGATTTCTGCCCATGCTGTATAAAAGTTACGAGAAAGATGGAGACGTGTTTTACTTAAACATGAATGAAAAAAAGATCCACAGGTGAACACAAAAACAGAGATGACTTTCTCTGAACTCTGTAGCCTGTATCAACAAGTTTATTTTCTTCAACTTCCCCTCTGTTATCGCCCCGATTCACTCCATGAAATCTGTGTTCTGCTGACTTGTTTAAGTGCATTTTCATTCACAGGGAGCTTTGCATTGACTGTTTTTGTGAACTAGCCACAACTACTAGCCACAACAGTGTTAAATCATGTTTTTTTGTTTGTTTGTTTGTTTTACATCAGAATCATTTGTGTGTAACAGCCCAGGCTGGATCATATAGGATCTAAATGACAATAACTGCATTTAACTGTCTTTCATTAGTTCACTCCATTCATCACACGGCTGTACTGAAGTATAACGTGTCCATAAAGAGGTTCTTGGTCTGAAGATTCATAAACGTGCCTGCAGTCGTGTCTTCTCCTTGTGTCTGCGTGGGGCTGGAGGGCTGTCTGGAGCGCTGTGTCTCTTTACATCCTCCTCCATGGTGGACTTGGCGTGAGACTGAGGCGAGTGCATGTCCCGGAGAGAGGGCCTGGCTGCAGGTGTGGGTACAACTTCAACTCCACCTTCTCCTGGGGACTTCCTGAAACACACGAGGACAAAGATGAACAATTACCATGATGATAGTCTAATACTAAACTGTTAAATAACAAAGACAGATTTGGCAGTGGGGCTTGTTATTGCCAAAACATTCTTATTTAAAGCCCATGAGTGTAATATCCTCTTCCACCACAAGGGGGTAATCAAGTAGCGTGCATATTTTTATTCAAACAAGACATTAATGGGAAAACACAGTGGGAGGACAAGTAATGGGATCAAATACAGGCAGCTTTAGTAGAAATACTACCATTACAAAGCTGCTGAGGCCTGATTTTGTCAACACAGAATACTGTACATACAGGGAGGTAGAGTGTGATATAACACTGCAAGTCTAACATTTACAAAGATGTTATATATCGAGCTCTACTGGGATTTTGATAGTAGCATAATCTACATCCATGCTTTGTGGTAATAGGTCGATTACATCATTCTGGAGTCCTAAACTACAGCAACTACCATCTTCTTCAAGCACTTGAGTTAAAATTGTACAAAAGCACATAAACCAGCTTCCACTAGGACTTAACTGCAGGAGAAATGATGGCCCTTGTTTTAAGGACCACCTATTACACCTTTGAGCAAAGCTGCTGCAACTCCACAAACTCTGGCTGCACCACTAATACCATTTCACTTCAATTTGTGCAACCCTGTGCAATAAAAATCCACTCCCAGGCAAAGAGCTGGTAATTAAAGACACTTTAACGTTGCTACACTGTCTTCCCCCCCTCCTCTTTTTTGGTCTTACTTGCGGGTGTCTCCGAAGTCGACAGAGTTTATCGTGGAACCAGGTTTCCTCCAGCCAATCAGGAACTTGGACTGAGCTCCCTGGCGGGGGTAGAAGGTCTTGGGCCCGGGGGACGCAGTGGACTGGGATGAAGGCGAGGTGGCTGAGGAGGAGGACTCATCTCTTGGGGAACTGTGGCCTGAATGCCTGACAGAGAGAAGAGGGCACACAGCAGAATTTAGGGGGTTTTCTCTTCATGTTCATGGGCTGACAATAAAACAGGCATCAGAGTCCTGATAAGGATTCAACCATGAGGCAGTAACACTCTTTTTTAATCTTACTAACCAGTTTGCCCCTGAAGAAATCAATATTTGACCACTAATTAGAGATTACTGATAATCATTTTTTATTGTCTGCTAGGCTTACCAGAGGGCATAAATGATTAAATTAAAGATGGAAAACTGTATTCAAGTATCACCTGGGGTCAAACAAACTCTTTTCAGACGCCCTCCTGCCATCAGAACTAGAACAAAATACAAATATAGCTTGAATGCCGCACAGGTGATGCCCAGGTCATGAACTGTTGAGATCAGAAAGAGCATGACACTGGAGTTTTCCCCTCTGCAGACACCAGTACAGCTATGAGGACTTGGACACGTGTTCCACATTTCCTGAGGCCTAATGCGGAAAGATAAGAGGGAAGTAAAATTACTCCCATGCTTGATTCCAGGAAAATCTCATTGAAAGGGAGGTGGTCTAGTGAGTGTTCTCCATGGGCGAAGTTCATTGGTTTAAGTGATGAGAATTGGAAACATACTATCGGGGTCAGGTAACAGTCAAAGAGGGACGGGGGAGATTTCATTCAGATACCAGATTTGTACTTCATTCATTAAACTTTGCACTTTCACTGCTGAATAACCTCCTCACTCTGTTTTTGTGTGTGCTTATTTGACACTGTAGTTTTATGCAGTTGGTTCTGTGGTTGTGTCTAGCTTTAAGCTGCTTGTCAGACCAAGGCTGAATATTAAAGCCAAATATGTCTGTACTGTGTAATGCACGGTGGCAGAATGGAGGAGTCAAGTTTTTCTTTTCTTTTCTTCTTCTCTTATTTGCCATCAGAAGTAGAGACTGACTTGTAATAGGTAAAAAATTGTGGCACCAGAGCTGGAGGGATAGAACAGCTTTTTGTGTGTGGAGCTCCAGCTGTGGGGTAAAAGCAATGTAAAAATCAGACACTGGGTCACCAGTACTTTAGTGCTGAGGAGATCAGTGTCCACAGGTGTAAGGATGTAGTTGAAGTTAGGGTAACCAGAACAAATATACAAGTATTTATTTATTTAAGACAGGACACTGATCATGCATCAGATGTTAAATGATATTTTACATTTAACAGTCAACAGTTTTTCAAGATGAGAGTTTGCAGAAGGTCTGTGCTCGATTTGTGTTTGTGGGACCTCAAGATCAAGTTTTATGGTCTGGTGATTTTTTTTTGGGTTCAACAGAGAACATTTTAGGCAAAGTTCCCCAAATGTTTGGCTCCTGACCTCTAAAAAAACCCTCAAAATCTTCTCTTGTTCAGGCACCACAAGTTGCTTATGTTTTGGAGATGTCACCCAGTTGCATGATTTTCAGACTTTTGTTTTTGAATCATAAAAGGTCTAAATGAATCCTTTTCCAAAATAAAAAAGGAGAAAAATCTCAATTTTATGCAAATATATCCACAGTTGGTTTGTAACCCTTCGCTTTAAATATTTAGATGGAATTTTACATGCACACTTGCTTTATATCCCCATGATATGAAAATAGACACTCATTTTTTTAATTCAGTGAGTTCAGTCCGTCCAGTAAACATGAGATAATGTTTACTTGTCCTGTTGTCAGTGGTAAATAAAGTTTTTCATTTCTCAAATTACCAGGCCTCTCCCTCATGATGCACAGGACCTACAAGCGAAGAACTTGGGGTTGCTGCTATATTTTCTTCTTCAAGCTGGTTTAGACATTCATTCAAACTCTATGTGAATAATGCATTAACTCCTAGAGATGTTTAAATAAACAACAAAGTCACACAGACAGACCTGGAGTGTGATCCTTGGTCGCTCAGACTGTAGGTGCTGCTGTCTCTAACCAGGAGGTGAGTAGGTGGGGTTCTACCTGTCCCGTCCATACTCCTCTCTGCTGGAGGTCCGGGGGACTCAGCTGCAGCAGGCGACCTCTCCAGCATCCTGCGGCCTCCCTCTGTGGGGCTGTGCCATGGAGACACTGATCGGTCCCTGTTCTCCCTGCTTCCACTGGGGGCCAGCAGGGAGGTGGTGCTGCCATGATGAGAATGAGGGTGGTTGTGATGAGGAGCACCGTAAGAGCTGGTGTCGATGCCGCTGTCAGCCGACGCCCCCTGGAGGTAGCCCCCTCCTCCAAGGCCGTTGGGCTCTGACTCACCCTGGTCACCACTGGAGCCTCCGCCTGCACCCATTTCGTACCATTTGTCGCTGTCGCTGTGGCCCCCACTGGAGGCTGTGCTGGAGAGGGTGTTACTGCTGGAGTGTCCAGAGTAAGGGCCGTCAGACTGCTGGAGCAAACAGGAAGTGGCACAGTCAGGTTATGGAACAGATGCAGCTGCAGTGAGTGATTCACTCTTTCAGAGCTCCAAAAGTTAAAAAAAATGTATATAATAAAATAATAGTGTAAGACAGATGTGAAATCTGACCTGGCTTCCTTTCTTCGGAGACAGATGGATGACCTGCTCCTGCCTCTGGATCCGGGGAGCCCCGGAGTAGCCCTGACCAGACTTTGAAACTGGTGCTTCTGCAATAAAGAGAGCAATAAACACAGCTGGAATTGGTGACAAACACATGCACTGAGACAGAGGCTGCCTGCCTGCGGCACAAACAGATGACTTGTTGATGATTCAACAGAGAAGTTGTTCTCGTCTAATCTGTGCTCTCTTATGTGTATTTTGCAGCTCCAGCACTCATGCTTCCAGGAGACTTACAAAGCTGACAGTTGCTTTTTACTCTGCCTCTGTCGTGTCCATAAACAATAAACCTGGATCACTTGTCATCTCAAACCAACACCATTCAAACACAAAGTTGTCCCCAGACTTGTCCCTGCTGGCTCTGTTTGTTCAGGGCAGGCTGTGATGCGTGAGGTGATGCGTTTCGTGTCCTGAAGAGAAACTTGGGGTATAAATGGGGCTGTTGTGTAATCCTTATGCAACAGGACATACTAAGTAGGCAGCTAATGACCCCAGCAACATGAGAGGAAAAGGTAAGGGAGGTATCATCACATCTGCTGGTGTGAATCTTGTAATATAGTGAACTCTTCCTTATCTTACTTAGAATATTCATGACTCTGCAGAGTTTTCTCAGAGCGGCCCACAGGGCTTGCTGCGCTAATTAGACATGGTTGTATGAGTGCATGTTTGCTGGTTTGAGTACCGCTGTCTATAAAGTATATGCAAGTACACGTGTGTGTGTGTAACATGTTGTTGGGATGAGTGTACCAGATGTGCCTGAACTTTGTTTTTATTATCATTTTATGCAGCTCTGATATTTCATAACTAAGTGCATACCGCGATTGGGGATTAGACCCAAAAAAAACTTGAATTAAATTTTTTCTGGCCAGTTCATATTCCCCCGCAATGGCACCTTTATACCGTGCAATCCTTTCCGGCTGTTGCTATGGCGACTGTGTCGTGGGAAAGCGGGCAGCCAGTTGAGTGCAAGCAGGACAGACAGCAGGCATGGATGGTGGTGGACGCCACCGCCAGCAAAGGCCAACCCGAATCCCGCAGCCAGGTGCACCTACTAGCCGCCGCCACCGCCCACTAGCTATATCATGACATGAGGGGACGTTTCTCACTTATCTGTGCACTGTCGCAGCGAGAGGCACCAACACCCCTCTTCCCCCCCAGCCAGCTGTGGAGGGGGTGCTTTTTTTTTGTATCTTATTTTTTATTTTCTGGTTACATTGTCCATACCAGTGGTCATACCAGGGGATCCATTTAAGTTTGTTTGTTTTTTTTGACACTGGAGCAGAATGGCTGAGAGAACCTCTAGCGGGCTACTGATCATGATGCTGAAGCCCACATCAGCAGTGACGATGATGCTGCCGGCGGGGTCTGACAAGTAAGTTCAGATCTTTCCCTGGGGGGCAGTGGTGAACTCGCCCTTCTCCGTTTCTGACAGTGAACTTTAATCCCTGCATTATTCTGGCAGCTTTTCTTTGTTTACATTCCTGTTGGCTTTGTTGTGCAGAAGAAAGAAAGTCATGACAAATTTTCTGCACCTCACCAGCCACTGCATGAATTCATCTTAAAGAAGATACTGGACATCAAAAGAGAGTGGAGTAAACGTTGAGTTAAATGGCGGCTGCAGGGGAGTTAAAGGCTACATTGAGCACTTACAGTCCTATTTGTGAAACAAAAAGTAAGAGCAAAAGTGAGTCTCCTGTCCTCTGCGTGACTCATGTTATTTCTGGACAGCACACAGCGGCCACATCATCATGGCTGAGGACTAGAGGGTCAAGGGGGTAAAAAAAAAAAAAAGGGAGGGGGAAGGAAAGGACAGAACTTTAAACCACAGAGACAGCAGAGCAGACTGTGCAGAACTGGACACTTGGCTGACACAGGCTAAGCTGGCCCAGCATGCATTGTTCCACCCTGACCAATAAAGACTTAAGCGCTGTAAACAACCACGAAATGAGAGAGTTGGGTTTTATTCTCTGTGATTGTGGTGGTTAAGAACAGGTTGAGGGCACGGCAGAGAGCAGGCTGGTAAACATTTAACCAAAGCAATATCCTGCTGGAAATCAGGGCAGTGGCAGAGGAGCGTTTAGTTTTTGCGGTTTTTCTGAATCTGAGCTGGAAAACAAGAAGAAAACTCCAGAAAAACAACATTGCATTTGAGGATACTTGTAATTAAATGAAAACCAATGTACAGAAGAATCAAAAAGATGAATGAGAGGCAAACATGAGCAGCCGTGGTGAAAGGGGAAAAAACTGAAGGGATGGAGGGGAGGAAAGGTCAGTCAATCCGATTCTCTCTTTTTTTATTAAACTTTATAGAGTAGAGAGAAAAGTGACTGTTTGTCTCATTATCTTTCCACCTCTTTGTCTGTTTACAGAGACATTAAGATCTTCTCTGTGAAGAGGCAGGGGAGGAAGAGGGGGAGAGAGGGGAGGAGAAGTGCTGTTCAGAAGAAGAAGTGTGGAAGCTGTCAGAGTTTGTACCTTAGCTGTGAAAAAAGTGTCACCAGCAGCTGAGGAGGCACACACAAACACGCTGCACACTTTGGGATAGCTGTCAGTTTAAAAGGTTGTACAGTATGTGTAAATATGGATGGTTCCTTTCCTGGTTTGGCCCTTTTTTGGACACTTTTTTAGGAGTCAGGTGCCCCATACCTTCCCCCAGCACCTTTCTGCATTACCGAAGATTGTTGTTTTCACTCTGTGTCTCAATTCACCTGTTGATCCTCTTTCAGCTCCTCCCCCATCATCCATCCTCGACCAATTGGGAGTGGACTTCCCGCTGGACGCTCCCTCTCCTGCCACCTCCCGTCTCTCCCCAGACATGGGAGAGTGGCGACTGCCTGCAAACCTGGCAAATGAGCACACAGACACAAAAAAATGAACATTTTATTCAGCTTTTAAATCGTCCAAATGTGTTTTCCCTGATAAAAAATGCAGAGCTAGAAATGACACAATGGAAAGAGTTTGAAGCACAATGATTTTTTTTCCCACAGGCTGCAGTGGGTGGAAAAAGACAGTCTGTCAAGACCATTATCAAAGACAAAGACACACAAATGCTATCACCTCACTCTCCTACACCAGCGTCACACACTGTTACAACTGTCAGATGAAGCTAATCTGAAGCCAGGCTCTGCTGCATTATAATACAATAAATTCAACATGAAAGTGACTAATCAGTTTTTATTTGGATGGAATGAATAAATCACTAACGTCAAACAAGGACTCCAGCTAAAAAATATTACAGGACTGGTAAGAAAAAACTGATAAATGCACTTAAAACAGCTTAATACATTTATACTATAAATACCATTTCGCTGTTACGCTGATGATACACAGATCTGTTTATGAGTCAAACCAAAGAGCCTCAATCAACAGTACCTTTCAAGATCATTGTGCTGTTGTCAAAAAGTGACAATGTCTTAATATTAAGCCCTAGCTCTCATGATGTGAGGATTTTACCATGCACTTTTGACTTTTTCTGGTCAATATTAAATGCTTTTCAAATTTACCATGAAGAATCTCATCATCATCATCTTTGACTTGCATTATTTTAAATCATGCCACCAAGCTTCCCCTCCCCCTATTGTCCAGTTGATACAGTTAGGGTTAAAAAAAGACGTAATTTGTTCTGTAAAGATCGCAAACTTTTCCTATATACTCAATAAGCTCTAACCGTCACTGTTAAAATATGAATGAAACCAGAACAAATTCAGGTGAGAATATCCATAACTTTCCAACCAGATAAAACACTCTTCTAAAATCTATTTGGTGTAATGGTTGGAATGAATTGATCATTTCAAGGGTGAAAGAAGGACCAAAATGACAACTGTATTGGTGTTTCAAGCAATTTTCAAGCATCTGTTTAAATTGAAAAATAATCATAATTTTAAAATATTTCCCGTATGATGCCATAAATACATCAATTTATGGGCTCTGTTGATTTAAGAAGTCAGCTTAGATATATTTTAAAAGGAGTAAATCTAAAACTCTCTAGAAAGGGTTAAAAGGTAACTTAATGCATGCGTAGGTACTTCAATTATGCAGCTGACGATGTCGAAGACTGATGGTAATAGATAGCAGCCAAGGCAGTCATGTGATTAAATTTGACTGCCTAATGTTTTGGCCGGTGATCATCTTGTGTGTACTTTCCCCATCTGTGAATGCAATTTTGAAATAAAATCTGGTCAAAATACTGATACTAAACATTGTTACATTGCACGTAAAAAAAAAACTCACATTGAACCACCTGTGACCACGAAGAGTTTATCACTGTCTCTTGCAGTTCACTTATCCTCAGGCTGCTTTTAGTATCTTGTGAAAACTTGTTTCTGAATAGAGGCTTTCTTATATCTGTAAAGTTTGTTGCTGCTTATTTCACACATTCATTGTATCTGTGTGTCCTTGCACCCTGGTAAGTGTATTTTATTTCAAAAGTGCAACATAAAAAGTTACTAACTTGAGAATTGCATGAGGAACATTTCCAATCCAACACAATACGAGTGCCTAATGCAGCGAAAACATTTCTCTGTCAAACAAAGGACATACAGGCTTTCTGATACAATTCATTGTAGCTTGCACAAAAGAAATGCTCTGAAACAACGGCTCCCACAGACTAACATAATCCCTCATCCCCAGACTCCTTACTGCTCAGGCATGGACTTCTGTCTCCAGTGAGCCGAGCCTCCGGAGGCGTCGCTGGAACATGACAGGTTGCTTGGCGAGCTGCGATTGTGAGGCGAACGACCCAACGCCAGGGAGGAGGCCAGGCTATAGCTCTCGCTGCCCGGGGACATCCTGGTTTACACACAAACACATTCACACACAGGAACTGTAAGAATTAAGAGGCATGTGTGAGTGAGGGAAATAAAGGAGGATGAAATAAACACAGCAAAGCCTTGTAGGTGCAAATTGTTCTAAGCTCTTCCTGCAGAGGAAATGCCATTGATTACTACATTGTTAGTGCAGTTCCCACACAGTCTGGGTGAAAAAAATAAGATGAATATTTAGAGAAGTCTTCCTAAAAATCCTCCCCGGTCCCAAAGCTGCCTTTTGTGTGCTTTGTAGATAAACTTACACCATTTACAGCAGTCCCAGCTCAAACGCATACTTAAAACTACAATAGCTATCCAACAATTAAAGCTTTTATTTGGAAATGACACTACAAGACACCCTCCCCCACATCCCAACAATCTACTCCACTGACCCACATTTCAAAAGCTGGTGAACTCTGACCTTTTTGGGTCAAGGGGTCGTCCATCGCTGCTGACACTGCGTGGGATGACGGCGCCCCTCTCCAGCCTCTCAGCTGACAGGGTCTTTCCGACCGAGCTGCCCAGGCTGATGGCTCGGTTTGGTTGGTGGGGCTGTGGTGAGGCAGTCAGCGACTGCTGAGGGCTGCTGGATGTCCTCTGCCACTTGTTGTTGTTGCTCCTGAAGGGGAACTTGTACTCAAAGGAGCCGCTGTCACTGCTGCTGCCCTTATAATCAGACACTGGCATCCTATAGAGCTCTGAGCAGCCCCTATGGTGAAAGAAAAGGTACAAGGCATGAGAGTTCAGAGTACTGAAATGAAAAAGGTTTGTTTGTTTTAACCGAGCTGAATTTGATTTCATCTGTAGGACAGGCTCAGCTGTTTTTGCATGTTATTGAAACTGTAGGGGGCCCAACAAAGATCCTTGAGGTACACCTGTCACACATTTCAGACTGATCACTGTTAAGCTTTAGTTGTGTGACTTTTATAGTTTCCAAAGACACTAATGAATCAAAAAAACAAGTGCTTTTGAATTTGCATTCCTCTGATAAGGTGTAACGTTATCTGGGTTCAGCTGCACCACTGATTTTCTTATATGAAAAAATGGTGGTTTTGTTGACTGACTCTTCTCAACCAAATTAATTTCACAATAAACACTTCCACAGCAGATGGTAAGAGAACACAACACATGTATCATCCAAACCAACCTGCGCGGGGTGGCGTCATCATGTGGTGGGATGATGACAACACGCACAGACACTGAGGTCCGCAGGAGGTCAATCATCTGCTCATGTGTCAGCGTTGCCACGGCAACTTTGCAGATTTCGACCAATCTGCTTCCCTGTCGCAATCCTGCCTGCCAGGCGAAACCGTACGGCTCCACCTGTGTGAGGAGAAGTTTGACTGAATCACAGCTGCAGCTGAGAAATGACTCTTTTACTAGACGGTAATATCCAAGAATGTGTGGAGGAGGATAAAGTGTGTAAATGTGGATATACTGGTATGATCTATGTAGTTTTTTCACAGCAAAGTAAGGCTGAGGAGCAGAACACAAAGTCAGCATGAAGAGGTAGACTGAAGCCTGTATCTGCTGTTTTAATCTGGATCATTTCAAATACTGAAATAACTAGACTGTTGTGGAGTTCAGTGACTCAAAGTCAAATACCTCAGCCACGATGCCCTCATAGTTCACATGGAAGCCGAGCTGCCCCAGGCCATTTCGACGTAGCGTCATCTCTGACGTCTCACAGCCTTTAGTCAGGAACTGGACAGAGGAAGGGCAGAGAGGTGAGCCAAGGACCGTTCAAAGATTAAGTGGCAGGAGTAATCAGAAGAGAGAAGATGAAAAAGGTACACAGAGGGTCAGAAGGTGACCAGAGCAATGTGACCATAGACATGGAGAGATGGTGAGAGCAGGGAAAAAGAAGAATCAGGCCTGACATGCATTTTCATCCTGAAATGGTTTTTTTAGCTGAGAACCAGAACAACTTATGGGATTATCTGCATATGTGAGGGTCTGCATAAGTTAAGTCTATATGTACACAAATCTCTCAGGGATCACTTAGGGTACTTAAAAGAAGAAGCTGGAACACATGAATATGTAGGAGTACTGTAGTGTGAGGGGTTCACCTTTAACTTCATGTGTGTACTCATCAACAGTTGACAGAATGAAAGCAGGCGTCTCTTGCTGTGACGCTTCAGGCTGTGTTCACGTAGAGACGCATCAAAAACACCTCTACATGTCATATTTTTAGTAAAAAAAAAAGTGGCTCTAAAAAGTTAGGCGGGGCAGGGGGGTACAGGAAAGCAGTCAGACGTTTTAATCACCGGCGGTGAGGAAGATAAATAAAGAACTGGTAAAAGTTTAAGGGGGATCACCTGTCACATTAGAAAGGACTCCCACCAACTAATAAAAGATTATAAAAAAAAATTTCCTCCTTCCTGACAACTTCTCATCATGGTTGGTTTAATCTTACTCCTCTGTCTTTCCCTCGAGTGATGCGCTCAGTGACTTCAGGGCACCTTCCATCTCCCCCGTCTGTACGAGGGCGTCTATAGAAGTCAAACTCACAAGGTAGTGTGAATAAATCATACCGCAGACGTGCACCTGATAGGAATTGTTATGATGCTCTCTGATGCTTCAGGAAGTGTGCGTGGGTGAGGAAGAGAGTACAAGAAAGAAACGAAATGGAAAAAAGCAGGAGGTGAAGAGAGAGGAGAGACAGTGAGAGAGAGAGAGAGGGAGAAGAGATACAAAGAGGGGAAGAGAGGAGAGTTCCAAACAAGCGAAGGGCCCAAGGCCACTTCTCTTCCTCTCGCTGGCACTTAAGGAGTCCAAACGATTGAAGATTAACGCCAGATGCATAAAATGCAACATGAAAGTGATACATCTCTGAATCTTGGACCGAATCATCATCATGATGTGCTTGTGTGTTCATTATGTGCCCGTGTGCAAATCAAAGGCAGTGGACTCGATCCAGGTTACATGATAAAAACCATCAAACCCACACACACACACACACACACACACACGCGCACACACACACACACACACACACACATACACACAGTTTGAAGGCTGGGAGAGGCTGGGGAAATGAATCTATTCTAAAGCGCTGATGATTACATAAGAAAACACTTTTTTTCCTCACCAGTTGCCATGGAAACAGCTAAGGAAGAGCTAGCACCACTTGGCTGTATGTGTAGATATGTGAGCTATTAAGGAGTATGTTGTCCAGAGGTGTTTATGAAACTCCCTCAATAAGCTGAGGAGGAGTAATGAGACAGCGTCTCTGGCATGTAGATGGAGAGAAAGAGTGTTGTCATTCTGGCAGACTGACAGCCGACAGTTCGTAGTGAGTGGGACTGGGTGGGTGTGGGCTGTTGATCATTTTGATCTATTGATCTGCCGTCTCCACGGAGCCTCCAAACAACAACATCAATTAGTCTAGTTCCATCTTGCTGAATTAATAGTGGGACCAAAAGGATTCGACTCACTGATTAACCCCTGCATGTCACTTTCTTGGCAAACACTTGACTTGGGCCAGAAAAGTTATTCTGATTTCATCCAGCTGTGTCAGGCACACACGTTTGAGTCAATACTGAAAATTCAGGTCCCAGCAGTTCTGAAATGATCTAAATGTGAGTCATCCTGTGTAAAGGGAGCTTATGTCATGTGTTTCTGAGTGTGTGTTCTCACCTCCAGTCGTTTGACCACCTCTTTGAAGTCCTCGGTGTTGTTGCTGATACTCCTCAGAGACACATTCTCGCCCCTCTCGTAGAAAATCCGCAAAGATGCCGGGCTGCTCAGAGTCCAGCCAATCACATCCTTGGTGGCACAATTGAACACCACAGCTTTGGCCTCCCGATCCAACAGGATCAGGAAGTCATTAGAGATGGTCAAAAGAGCCTCCAGTTCCCCTCCAGTCCCATGATCCTCAACGTAAACCGGCCAGGTCACCCCCCCCAAGCTGCGCAGCTCCGCCCCCGTGTACGGCTTACTCTTTTCTTTCTTTTTGTGCGCCAGTGAGATGAAGGGGAACTTCCCAGAGGGGTCTATGGGTGTGCTGGTTGTGTGGCGCTCGGCTAGGTCCCGCAGGTACTCCTGGCGAGTGCGGGTGGCCATGGCACGGAACTTGTGTGACTTGTGGGCGGCGTTTTCTGCATTGATGACTTTCGCTAAGAGGAAGTCCCGGAACACTGAGGACTTTGGGAACGTCACGCCTTCTGGGATTGGGGGTCCAAAAGAGGGCATGTCTTTGGAGCGAGTGACGGACACACTACAAGGGCAAAACAGCAGAGAAAGAGAAATCAATGGTAAGCAAGTTGAGACCTAGTACTTTGCCAACTTAAGGATGGGTGCTTCACTCAGACCTCATCGACCCTGTGTTTTCGATTTGATCCTCTACTACACAGTAAATCTCCCCACAATGTCACATCACATACAAGCTTGAAGTACTTATGTCATTAAGATTTAGAGGCAGGGGAAAGAGTTGCCAGACTCGGCAGCAGAGTTTATCTTTGATAAAAAGCCTCATGCTGTTTGCTCAGTCAAGTATGAGAAGAAAAAGGCACGACTCCTGACTGGTAGATCATCTGTCAAGGCAAAACAGAAAAAAAAGACAATGACTCTCATCTGTTCTCCTCTTGAAAATACTCATTTGAGTCTTCTGCTTCAATAAGTTGCTCTGCTTTAACAGCCCCCTAAAAATTCTGATTTGCCTTTCTCAAGATTGCAGTGAACACTTGCTGGTTACGTCTTTATCTTCTCTGTTTTTCTACCTCTGCTCTCCTCATCCCCTCATTCCTTTCATTAATCCCCTGGAATGGCCATTTGAGGCTCTTCACCCTGTCTGGTATGTCAGGAACTCAGCTTTACAGCCATGGAGAGAAAGAAGAGTCGTGGAGGAGGATGAGGGGAGAGCGCTGCTCCAAATATCATGCCCAAAAAGCCCTGAAAACCCTGAGTGAGGGAAAAGGAAAATGTGGCTGAGGAAGGAAGGCTGTGTGGGAGACTCAGCGAGGATTATAGCTTACTGGAAAAGAAACAGAATTTTCCTCTGATGCGTGAGACAAACAGACTTACAACCTGGTCTGTTGAAAGTCAAAGTCTGAGGCAGCTGGCAAAAAAGCCAAACACTGTCCTTAAATGGCTTTTTATATGGTTATTTTATCTTAACGTGGACCACCTGTCCACGTCACAGACCGCCTTAGGTGATAATTACCAGCTGACAAAAGCGGCCCTGGAAGTCATGGCCCTCTGTCCCACACGCTTCCCTGCTGACATGCATGTTGACTCTGGGATTAATCACTTTGTCTAATAAGCAACTAAAGTCAATAATATGTCACCCACATATTTCTAAACATACCTCAGAGACATCACCAGGGACATGTGGTGTTCAATTACACTAACCATCAAATTGTTGACACCTCATTTCCCACCTTTCCTTGTGAGTGACGCACAGAGGTAAGAAAAGAAACCTTTTTCCTGGCCTTGGAGAGTGAAAAAAACAACAACAGAATAACCCTGACAAATGAAAGCTGGTAATACCCTCAGTAGTTGCTTGTATTTCAAAATGCTACATGCATACCCTGTTCAGCCTATGAACTCTCAAGGACATGACAGCAAACATGGAAGAAAGTGTTGTGTGTGCACATGTGGAGCTGCAAAGTCATAAAGACTCACAAACATCAACATCCTTGTAGCTCTTGTGGAAGGATATTGTACCATGTTTATTTCACTTCTTTTATCTTTTTCACAAACACCTCATTTTCCTCCTAAACCTTCACATCAATGAACTCTGAATGGCTGTATTTTGTAGGGATGGGAGTTGAGTTACCAACTCTGGCAGGACATACTGGCTTGCTGTAAAATCCACTTGCTCCATGAGAGTGGTAGCCTTCCTCTCTGTACATTTCTGCAACATTTCAATCTCACAGAGTGTATTTTAAGAAGTTGTCCTGATCTTTGCAAATCACTGTCAATTCTGTTGTTGCTAATTATGCTAATATGAGGATGCCATATTTGTTATGAACAGTTAGCTAGTCAGCTACAATTATAATCTGCAAGTCCAGCTATAAGACAAACTTCTCCGGCAGATAAGAGAAGAAAATAAAACTCATTTATCAGTCAGGACCACTTTCATCAAAAGAATTATTTGCATGCAGTAGTTATATTTGGAGGTATGGCTCTGCTCTGACAACTTCTTGTCCTTCCACGTAAGCACACGGAAGGGCAAAATCAGGATTTCAGGGAGAGCAGCAGCAAAAACCCAGAACAGAGTAGACATCTCTGACAATGCATTTGACACCGGTAAGATCAGACACAGCAAAAAAGGAGGAACTGGGGTGGAAGTGGGTTGTAAAGCAGAGGAGGCAACATAAACAGACAGGAAAACCTGTATAGAGGAAGTGATTAAGATTTATCAATATTAGTATTAGTATTAACCAAATCTTTTGAATTCTGAGTCTTTGTTTTCTTTCATCTGCTGTTTAACCTGCCCTGACTAACACAGCTGTTCTATCACAGTGGGCCTGGTGTTGAGTTAATAATGATTTTTTATGCTTTTGTTTTATCGGGGCTAGAGTGTTGCAGTTCTCCTTTCACCAGTCTCAGCAACACTTCTTTGAACCACCCACAAGCAGCTAAAAACGCTGCCGCTACGCTTCTAACAAAATCCTCCTGAAAAGTTTCACGTCACACCAATCTTCATGTCTTTGCACTTGCCTCTGATTAGATTCAGAATAACTCTGATGACTGTGTTTGAAGAGTTGAATGGTGAAGAACCTGCTGATGTTCAAGAGCTGCTTAGGCTGTGTTAAGTCCAGCAGGACTCTGAGGGGTTTGCTTTAAGACCCATACCAATAAAAATCGTGTTTTTCTTGTTTTTTACAAGTTCATATAGCATTTTTTTTTGAAGCTACAGAACATATCATGAGACCAATAAGTGTATTTTTTAATTACTTCTGTATTCAAATCACTGTAAATCTCTAACAGACCAAAACAGCAGGTTCAGACACAGTGAGATTTCCTTGGTCACAATTCCAAGCTCCGTCCCTGGAGCCCCGCTATGTAGGCCAGACTCAGAAAAAACTAAGAGGACAATCGCGGAACAAGCGTGTGCATTAGCGGATTGCAATGCTCGTAAAAAAGTTAATACTGATAGCTTTTATCATGTCCCTAAAGACATTTGTGTCCAAGAGCTGAATAGCTCCTATGATACCTGCTTCTTCAATTACACCGGCAATGTTAGGCTACAAGCTAGCATGAAGAGGAGTGTGCAGAGCAGCGCCGTCCCTGCCCACAACTCAGAGGTGAATTGCTTATGAGCTACTGGAGCTCTGCAGAAGAAAAACTCTTGAGAATGACTCAGGTAATGTAATTATGGCTTAAAATTTCATAATCACAAGACCAATGATAACACTTTAAGTAGTAATAAAAAAAAATAAATAAAAAAATAAAAACGGATCAGAGTGGGAACCTAACGAGACTGTGCATTTAAGGTTGTTGTATCTGAATTTCTAGGTCTTCTTTTAAAGATAATTATCGACTCTGTGGGCATTTAAAAAAAAATCAGGTGAGGACCCATTTGTGCCTTTATTGTAACCTTGTTTTATGGAATTTGGTTTATTAATTTTTTTATCTTTTATTCTGAAACTAATTACTCTTTGTCCTTGAAAGGTACTTTATGAAAATCAATTACTTTTCACGTACGACCTTATCATCAAAGTGCGCTATACAGGAATAGTGGAATAAAATATTAAATATTTCCTTGTATTGACAAAGAATGACTATTTTGCTTACAACTGAAAAGCTTTTTGGTTGCTATTTAAAGCTCAGTGCACTGAATACTTCAGGCAGTGAACACAAATAGAGGTTGTGTTGCTTTAACATAAACTATAATTTGGATTATTTGATACCTTTCAAACACATCTTGACTTGCAGAAATTTGTTATAAACGTATAATGGGGGGAAAAGCAGGTGTCAGTGGGAGCAAAAGTGTGATTTTACAAATGTTTGATGCACTTGAAGTTCATTTCCATCTTTGAAGAGAGAGCTCTCCCTCCTAATTATTCAGAGTGTATGTGCATCTGGTGCTCAATACACTACAGCTTTAACTCCAAAAACAGTTGGGCCGTGGTGTAAAAATGTTGATTAAAAAGAGAGCGTCTCCAAAAGTGTTTGGATCGGGACAACAAAACAAAAAAAAAAGCACTGTGATGCTAAAAAAAAAAATCACATTGAAGAACATCTCCCAACTAATGTGGTTACATTGCTTACAGGTTATTGACACGGCTCTAAGTGTCTCTCTGTGAGAGACTGTGTGAGCAAATAGTTCAACAATTTCAGATTAATGCTCTTGGTCTAAAATAAAAGAACTTGGGGATTTTGTCATCTACCAAGACTGGATGGCTCTGACCTAAGGCCTCAGGTGAAAACTGGCATGATTCTGTAGTGGATATCACTGCATAGGCTCAGCGTCACTTTATGAGCATATATGGGTGTTCTTGGGGAAAAGAAAGTTGATGTCACTGCACTATTTCCATTTGAATAAAAGGTTTGAATAACTTTCAAATTACCAAATTCTGCTTTTAATAACATTTTACATGCATATCAGGCTGTAGCCACAAGTGTAAAAGTATTGAAGTGAGGAGTTTAACCCTAACAATAACACTGCTGCATATTTAACAAAGTGACTACTCCCAAGGTAATATCTGCTACTTTTCCTGTGGATAACCAATGAATCATGCCCAGTGTTTCAGAGAGGAGCAGCTAAAGTGGTTCGAAACAGGCTGAATGGCTGATTAAAATAAAATGTGACCTTTTATTCTTATTCCTTTACATCACAAAAAACATCACTCACTACATTACAGTGGAGCTCTAAAAGCTCTTGTGCTGATCTCAAACACCTGTGTGAGTCAGTCAACCAAAGTCCTATGACTCATACAGGACAGTGGGGAATGACAGAGGGGAGAAAAGCAGATGTATTAAGAGCAAAAGAGAAAAAGATGAATGAGTAAAAAGAGGGAGCGGATGGGAAAAGAGTTGACAAAGGCTAAGGGAGAGAGGGAAAAGGAGAATATAGTGCGTTGCGGATTGCAGGGCTGAGTGGCTGCTGTGTGATCCACATGGCAGCAGGTTTGGCAGTGGAAATGAAAGAGCCCATTCCTGTGGTTTCAGTGATTTGTGGTCTTATAAATATCCAGTGTGTGGGCAGCTCCGTTTTCCCAGCATCTACGACCTGCTGCCCACTGAGCCGGGGCAAGAAAAAGAACATGTCAATAGCTATTGGAGTGGGTGGCTCTGAGGTGTACTGTAGGTGTGTGCGCGGATGTAAGAGAGGTACATGTAACTTGTTTTTGTCTATTTGTTACATCAAATCCTCGGAGAAGGAACCGTTTGAGTTCTGCGGTGTCTTAGGTTGTGTTCTGGTTATATCCTGCTACACAGGGCACATGTAAGGATGTTTTATAGACAGAAATAAAATATAAGGGAATTAACCTCCTATGATACCGACTGTAAACAGAAACAAGATGAATAAATTGACAAAGATTTAGGATGGAAATTCCAGCCACTGTTCATTTTTCTATCAAGCTACCACCCACAGACTCTCTGATCGAGTGTAATAGGATTTTGTTTTCTATTTTCGTGATGAGAGCAACACTTGTAATGTACAGTAGAATTCACAGAGAGGAATAAATTGCACCTCTGGAATGTTACAGGATATGTCAGAGGACAACATGTTGAAACAGACGAACATCAGCCTGTGCAAAAAGTGTGAATTAAAAAGATAACAGCACTAAGAGACAGTTCAAAACACATTAGCAAACACTTCACACAGATGCTACCCATGAGTAGCTCTTTAGTTTGAACTGTAGTAGTTTGGACGAGACCTTCCTTATTTGAGGTTTTTAGGTAACTGTGATGAAAAGCCATCTATATTTAGCTTTATTATATTCTCACAGGTCAACAAGAGTCCATTAAGCTAACATTAACACACCCTGGTTTACCACAAATCCTGAGATATAAAGAGATAAATCTTTTGCCCCCACAGAGTTCGACTAAACTGAACTTGCACCAAAAATCCAACTGAACACGACGTCTTCACTCTCAGCTTAGCAGCTGGAAGCAGATAAACATCATCTTACGATCGCACATTTGCAGAAGTCTCATTAGTCATCTTGGTTTCTTATCCTTGGTTTATAAGAAATTAGAAAATAAACTGAATGTTGGCAGTTTGAGGCTTCACTTTCTCCAAACCAACAGCATGGTTTGCATGTTTCCCTTGACGAGGTTATATTCAGGCTTTAAATCCTTTCAGAACCAGCTGTTGAAAGACTGAGCAGCTTTGACTTCTCTTTCTTAGCATGGCTTTATCCCTGTCCACTTCAGCATTTTCTATTAACCTTTTCATTCATCTCTGTGCTGGCTCCGCTGTGTTCGAATTAAAGTATTTGCCAATAAAAATCTCCACCTGTTAGCTGACTACTCACTGCTTAACTTCTCTGTGGAAAATACGAACATATCCTGGATCCCAACAGATCACATAAGACCACTCTCCTTTTAAGACCGATTTTTGGGAAGAATTAGAATTTTATAAACCAGATCTTGAAAAATTTAATTATTCACATTTAAACTGATTGAAATATGATTGCATGAGTAAATAAGGAAGTTATGGTATGAATGAAGTATCAGATGAATGACAGGTCAGTGAACTGGTGTTTCTTTGCTGTTTTGCAAGAACATACTCAAATATATTTCTTGGCTGTTTGACAGTTATGGCCATCGTTATATTCAGTTCATCCACTTTACCGTAATGATAGATATATCATGCTATACATTATAACAGAGCTACTGTTGTCTACTTTCAGGAATTTTTTGAATTGCGCTTAGAGTTCAGGAGTTACGGTACAGAGAAGCTTCTGTTTGATCTGGTGATGCAGACACTAAAGCTGGTCATTCTTCTCTGTGATTGGATGGATTCCTGCAGCTGTCCTGAGTGCTACTGTAATGCCTTGAATATGAGTGCAGCGCTCTAGTTCTCAGCTTTCTATTGGTTTTTGAATTTTCCAGCTCTATAAACTGTTGAGGAGTTATGGAAATGAGAAGTAGGCTTGACAAATCCTGTCACCAGTGGTAATAGGTTGGTGATTACAAGGTTAATTTCTCTGCAAAACAGATAGATGTTCTCTTCTCATCCTGGTTTTAACCAAATTTGTTTACTGTCTCTCCAAGTTTCATCCCCCTGATATCGTTGCAGTAAATCACTGTTGACACGAGCCATTGGGGGGGGGAATCACCAGTGGCCCCACAATACAATATTATCACAATACTTGGGCCACGATACGACGTTATTGCGATTTTTAACATTTTGCAATACAGTGAGTATTGTGAGTCATTGCAATTTATACAATTTTTTTCAACTGTTAAGCAAATTTAGCATTTGTCTTTCTTTTTGTTTGTCTTATTAACACAGTATTTTATTTTCATGTAGCACATCTTGCAAACCTTATGTATATTTATATATATTTGTTGTACTAATTTTCTCCTGCTCTATGATGTCACCTCTGCCAACTTCACTGGACAAATAGTTGATTTTATTTTTCCATTATCATGGATTTGACTTGAAAAATCGACACTTTGTTAATGAGACGATACGATATATCACCAGACAAAATATTGCAATACTATGCTGTATCGGATTTTTCTTCCACCCCTACAAGCTATGCGAGGCACACTTCCTTCATAGATAGGCTGCGATGTCTGTTGTGTCTAATAATAGATGTTAAGCCATCAAACACTCAATATTTGCACTTTTCTTAGAAGTACTTTGAGGAAACAATTCTTTTACCAAGGTCAATAATACCACAGTGAATACTGTCACCATTCCTCTGTTTTGCTACATAGGTTATACATATTGAGGAATCTGTATTGAAAGCCCAAAAATCAGTCAAAAACTCCTCATTGTAGCTTTAATACTTGTGAAAAAATAAAATAAAATGTCCTTTAAGAAGCTGTGGCAGCTCCAAAAGAACTCAGGGAACCACATCTTTTTATTCCACGTCAGATTTCAAAGAGCAGTGTTGTGCACTTCATTTCTCTGCCCTGAGTGTGTGAACATCCTCTAGAGTCTCAGTAAACACTCCGAAGCTTCAAAGCGTCCTTACTTAATACATCATCTGACTCACAGTCAAATTCCCTGTGGTGTCTGTGAATCGTAATTCACTTTCTGAAACCTAATGTTTCACCTCTACTCTGTGTGGAAATTTAGTTTTCACCTCAGAAAACTTCATTCACATTTGTGAATCACAGCAGATGTGTGTACATAGTATTTGCTCCACATTCATCCTTTTTCTGGGCTCTTTGTTCATGTGTTGTAACTCAGTAACGAATGAGCCCCATGGGGGACAATTAAGGCCTTACACAATGCACCAAGACGGCAATTAAAACAGACATTTGTAGGAGAGGAAGGGAGAGTCATAGAGAGCAAGATAAGAGAGAGTGACAGAAAAAATAGATAACAAGACAGAGGCGGGAATAAATAGAGAGCTAGATGCCCGCTGAAACTCAACAGTTAGCAACAGGCAGAGGAAAAAAGGCAAAATGTTCATTATTCTTGAAAATGGGTCCATGATAACACTTTGTGTTTCACAGTACACTTTTCCGACAACGTGGTTATAAATCGTGAGACATGGAGAGGCCTCTCAGAGCTCCCAGCCTACTCTGTGATGGAGTGATGGAGCAGCAAAGGCAATAAGAGAGATAGATGTACAACTTCTGGTGGGACGAGATGAGAGCATTATTGTTTGAAGAGTGTGGGAAAAATGATTTATGAGGAAAACTAAGAGGCACACTTTATGTAAAACTAAGTGGAAAATTATTTATCTAGACTTTTTTTTTTTTTTTTTCCAATCTACTGCGTTGGCTTGGGTTTGAGATGACACATTATGAACAGCCCACTGCTGAACAAAAACAGTTTCTCAATAAACTGTTCAGAGACAGGAACATTTCCAAACCCATCAGGTGTAAAATAGCTTCATTAACAGACCCCTTTTGTTCTGTTCTCACATAAATATACACACTATCCTGCCAAATCTGCGGATTACAGTTTTAGCTTTTTCTTCAGCCAGAAATACTTCACCTCCTCTGTAAGTTAACTGGAGTGACAATTCACGTTTGTAACGTAGAGGTGTAGAAAAGACATTTAGACAACATCCATCAAAGCAGCAATGACTGAGTGAGAACAACCTACAACAACAAGAAAGGGTACAGTTGGAGTGTGAAGTATGGCTTACCTGTAGGAGCTGTTTTCAGAGCAGGGGTTATGAGCTCGCACGATCACAAAGACATGCTGGAAGTGGGAGCGGATGTTTTTAGGGGTGAAAGGAAGAGCCCCTGGTTCCTGGAACACGATGGTGACGATGTCATTCCCAATATGACGCTTTCGCAGTAACTAGAGAAACAAAATAACAAGCATTAGATATTAAGTTCATTCACATTATGAATTGAACAGAACAATTATATCTACATATAAGGACAGAGTATTAAGACAACATTGTGAAAATTTTGTCATTTAATTGGAAATTTACAAGATATTGTAGAGAATAGAGTCAGAATGTAGAGGAATGAATATGGCTGTAAATCTATGAGAAAATAAGTCATTAGTTTTGTCTCTGGCTTAAATCTAACTGTGAAAAGGAAAATCAAAAGAGCGGCCAGCTGCCTGCACTGGTTTGACAACGTGAAGCATCTTTGTGAGTTACAATTTAAGTTCTATCAATAACTGAATACTGATTCTGTTTGCATAGAAGCAGTCATTGAAAGAAACTGAGTCTACTCTGAAAATAGTCAGCCTGTGCACTCTTCCTCAACCTTTTAAATATCACTTTAAAAGAAGTTAAATGTTCCTTATTTTCCTCATACAACTTCTTTCTTATAAAGTTGCAAATTTTCTGTCTGAAAGATTACTTTTAAAGGTACAGGACAAGAGATAAGAGGTATCACTTTGTCCACAGAGGGGCAAAACAACAGAGCCGCAACCATAGACTGTATATAAGATGGACACCGTGGTTCCGCCTTCCGCCTGTATGCGGATTTGAAGCCAAAAAGCTCTCGGTAATTCCGGGTTTTTCTCCACTTTCTTGAAACCAGAGCTGTGCAGTAGCGTTGTGCGCATTCGGCCGCGCAGTCGCCGAGAGTCCCTGTGATGACGCTCGGCTCAAACAGCGTATTCCCCCGGAAGAGCTACGCAATCCCTGAACGCCCATAGGCTGTACCAGGTGTCAATCATAGAAAACATGAACCCCCTAATAACTTTTAAAAACGGAGCTGTACAGAAAAAAAAGGACTTGGGCACAAACCAGTCTTACTGTAACTACATGTCAACATCACAAGCAGGGGGGAGAAAAAATTATGTTCTGTGTAATAAATTTCTAAAGTTTGTCCACAGTCCCATAAGCTTTGCTGGCGGAGGCTGATTTATGAGCTGTACTGCAGCCCACCATCAGAGAGTGCTGTTCTCGGAGTGGCTTCACCCAGCGAGGAGGCAGACTCTGTCCAATTTATATACAGTCTATGGCCGAAACAAACCAAAAGTTCCTCACAGGAGCTTTAAAAATTTATTCTCGGAAATGTACGTCTTTAATCCTGTAATATGATTATTTTATACTCTAAAATCTCAAGAGTTTTGTTCTTAATATGGCCCTAATCCTCTACTGTAACATAACAATGTTTAAGGGTACTCTTAATGTTGACACTGGGGAGTTTTAAAGAAACTAAAGGCTTTATCTAAAGGAAACTACCACATGAGCATAGTGGCTAATGTGCTCGTGTAATCTGCTCAGTGTATGTTGTAATAATCTGAAAGACATTCCCTACTTGTTGTTTTCTGCATAATTTTTTACAAATATAAAGCATAAAGTTTGCTCGTGGGGACCAGCAATTTTCTTTGTAGCTCACCTGTTGCTTGTTGTTGGGTGTGTAGGGCAGCATAGTGGACACATGGAACATAATCTCATAGTCCTTGTAAGTGGTGTATAAGGAGTGGGTGCCTGTCGAGTCAGCTGAGGAGAAACAAACATATGTAAACCTCTGATGCACTGGGGCACAAGAAAAAGTTGAAGGCTGGACAGGTTTGATGGTCAAATTTAGAGGTACATATAAAGGTTAAGTGTTGGTAACAGTGTAAGAGCAATAAATCCATCTTTAACTCACAGACGAGCAACAGTCCTGAACAATCACCTTTTTCTTCCTCTAATGCTGATCTGGCAGCTTGTTAGTCCCTGAACTCTTAACAGGCTCTGGCCCTAAAGAGAGCCACTACACGTTAACAACCACCTCCGCAGTTTATTGATGCTCTCTACTCTGAGGATAAAACAGTCACAAGGTGTTTAAAAGGCTCTATTTCATGTGGGCAGGTTACCTCAGTTAATTGCACTACAGGGAGTCCTTTGCACGGCTGTATCTAATTTATTAGAGGCTCCTGAAGGTTTTTTCTACATGTACAGAAAAATATGACGAGGAGGGCTTCAGTCAAAGAGCATTATGGGGTATGACTTGAGGGATTAAAAGGTAAGCATGTAGTCAAACAAGAGCTCAGAAAGCAGACAAACTAAGGACTTCAACCTTTTCCTTAGAGACGCACAGTATGAATAAACTGACACACTTGAAATTAAAGCACCTTAAGATTATAAGACATTGCAAAGAGGGGACGACAGAGGGTATAAGATGCTTAGACTGAGGGGGGGAAAGAAAACATTTTGAAGACTGAAAAACTAGTAAAAACCATTGGTTGAAAAGTTTGATCCTTTTTCTTTTAAAACCAGTTTCAGTGATTTCTTTTGCTCCTCACGTTTCACTTTCTTGTGTTTATTTCTTGTGTTCCTGATTGTAGATAAGGTGACAAGGAATTATTTGATGTTTTCTGTGCCCATACGACAGGGTGGCCAATTCACTTCCATGAAAGACTGAAAGATCTGTGTCTCTAAGCAACAGCAATTATTGAGGCTGCATGCTTCCCTAGAAGAGAATGTTCCAGAATACTTTGGTCTCCTAAGGGGGTCAAATCTGGGAGGAAGCAGAAACATACACTTGTACTTTTTACACTTTTTATTCATTTATGACATTGTTTGAATCTCTAGACTGGCACTGTTTGCTGCAGTGATACTGCGACACTAGAGACAGTATAAAACATAGGCGTGATCTCAGTGATGCCACCCATTCGTTTTTGAACAAGGGCAACAAATCTGACTGTCATTCTTGATATCAAGGCACTTCTGAACCAGAGACAACCTCTCGGTACAGGAAAAAACAGGACTGTTTCTTAATGATCAAATCCTCTTCACATCTAAGACAGTTTGGCATCTCATCGCACATCATGACAAGCTTCATGACAATGTCAGTTTCCTTTTCTAGCTGCACCTAGCACCTGCCCACAGTGCCAAAACTACAATCAAAGAGACCGTGGCCAGCAAACAGGCCTGACCTGGACCCACTGAAAAAACATGGAGGATTTGTAAGGTTTGTTAAAATGTGATGGAGCTGAGAGCTTCAACCAAAACTTCTGTAACTCATCAGCAAGATCATCGTCATGTCACTTTGCACTGATACAGGAGTTCATGGTAAAGGAGCTGCATCCAGTGACTAAACATATGAGTGAACATCTCAAAGTTCTGACATTATTATAATTTAAATCTTTGTTTTGATTGATCTCAGGAAGTATTTCAGTGAGTGGAGATGCTGGTTTTCATGAGCTGCAGGTCAAAATAAAAAAAAGACTTAAAATGTTGAACTTGTCTTGTCATATATAAAAGAATAAATCTAAGTTTTCCTTTAACATGCAAGTGTACTTTTTCACCATTTTCTGACTCGCTAAGATTCATACATTAAGCAGGTCGTGACTTTTTAAAGGAGTGAAGCCCACCTATCAATCAAGAGCCACGACTCAGTGCGTCTTAATCACCCCTATCACTGCTCAAACTAGTTTCACTCTCAGTGTCTCCATCTGAACCTTTTTGTGAGAGCACATACTCTTGGTGTCCAGCTGAGCCCGGTACTTAGTGAAGCCTTTGAGTCGGACTCTCTCCCCGAGCAAATGAAGGAACTCCTCCATCGCAGGCCCAGCGGACTCGTTATTATACATCTCCTCCTCACTGCTCTGGCCCGCCATGCAGTACATCACCCCCACTTTCCTCTGGAAACTCAGCTGGGGAGAGGATTGTAACACAGACAAGGAGACACAGAGGTATATTACTGATTAGAAACCATGTCAGAGTCACCATGTTGGCATTTTAGGAATAAGCACCTCAGGTTGTTCTGCGGTGATCGCGATGCCATTTTCCTAAGAAATCATGCTGACATTTTCGGAGGTTGAGTTTTTGATGATTGCAGCTGGGAACATGAGTGTCAAAGAGCTTATTTTGTATTTTTCTTCCTTTTTAAGGTCAAGGTGTCTGAGTGGGTGTACGTGCGTGTGTGCGTGCGTGCGTGCGTATATAGGAGGGAGTTTCCCCACATAAATCCCTCATGATCGTCCGTGGGAGTGGAAAGATAAAAAGAGCAAATACAAGACTGTTGAAATAAATAATACTGCTTCACAATGAGGCAACCCCCTTTTGGAAGAGCAACACCTACACATTAAATGATTCATAATCACACAAAATGAAAATAATATGCTGTTCATACTACAGGATAATGTCTTGGGAGTGTGTGTCTTTAGTTCAACCACTGATGCTGAACGGCTGATATTTTGATGATAACACCGTAGAAGTCTGAGTGATTCAAGATGTTTATAAATGGACTAAAAAGATTCACCAATTGATTAATCCAAGGCCAGCGCAACCTTCTGACTCCTTACCCCTTGCTCATCCAGCTTCATCAGCTGATCCGTGACCTTGGGCGTGTTGAGAGCCAGACGCAGGCAGTGGACATTGAGCTCAGGTACCAGGTATTCCAACACTTCCTTGAGGGGCAGGCCTCTGGTCAGACCGTGTTTGGATGTGGAGGGGACAGCATCCTCCAAGATGGAGCCTCTCAGGGTGTTCAGCTGGTAAGGACAAAGGCAGAGAAGAGACTCAAGAATCAAGAGGGGAATGTTTTCTTTTTGAGCAAGTAACCAAACAAACCAAAGACTTCAGATATATTTAAATTACATACAAACTAAACCTTCTTCTGAATGTATCCCTCCTGTACTGTACAATATTACATCAGATTTAATTTTGCTGTGGTGTTTTTATAGCAGCTGTGTGCGACTTCCATGATGAATTTAGATCAAACAGACAGAAATCTTAAAAAATACCCACTCCAGGAGAATCTAAAAATGTGACTGAAAACAGCAAAAAAAAAAAAGAGAGTCTCACAGTAACAGCCTATGTTTATTTGCTTCTACTTCTCCCAGGTTTGTGTTTAAGTCAAATTAACATTCTTCTGTTATTACTGCATTTACAACATTTATTTCCCCAACTGCCAATAAACTTTCTCACTTTGGTCTTTTTTTTGCAGAACAGCTGAGGAAACAAAGAGATGCAGTATTTATCTGACGCAGAATTATGCTAAGACAAAGCAAGTTGTGGTCATTTAAATTCAAAACAAATTCAGAAATCAAAAACGCAGATTTGTATTCACAGCTCTCATGTCTTAAACACACCTAATGGGTAACTTCATGCCACTTTTGATACCTACATTTGAGCGTTAAATCAGGACTTCTTTGGTGGTTTGTAAGGTTAACATTAGACCAGTGCCTTACTACAGGAACAGTTCGAGAAATGAAAACATTTAATGATATTTAGCAGTTAGATTCCAGCCCCCCCCCTCAAACTAACTCAGCAACTTTCAGGATAAGAAGCTCCTTACATACGTCAAGTGTCACCAATTAAAGACAGTTATTGAATAGATCTAATTTGGTTCTTTTGTGCACAGCAAACACTTTCTTCTTCTTCTTCTTCTACATCTTTGTCTTCATTTCGCAAAATGTTAGCTGTTCAGTGCTACTGCAGAGACATGGTGGTACAAAACTAGAGCCTGAATGGAAGAGGACCCACTTCTATGTGAATTAAACAGATTTCGAGGTAGTTAAGCTCTGGTTTAAACATGCTTATGAGTATTATATCATTTCTAACAAGTCTGTTCTGCTAAATTCTTCACTCTGTGTTTTTGAGGATGAGGTTGAAATAAAACAGAGAACAGGACAGACTATCCTCTATTCATGTGAAGATGTTGATTTGGGGAAAAATTTCAAAGTTGTCCTTTAATTTTCTACCAAAGCTGTGTGTTTAAGACAACCAAAAAATCCAGCAGAGCCAAATTCATTCCTTTTATTCCTTCCACGCTTCATAAAGCAAAAAGTTTCACCGCAACTCATTTTCCTGCCTTTAGTAACAGCAACCAAAACCAGTTTTAGAAAAGATTGATGTTTTCTGCTCGTAGAATTCTTTCTCTGGTTCATTTAAGGGCATCTTTAGCAGAGTACTCTCCCATTCTGCTTTGTGCATGCAATGTGTTTGTTTGTGTGTTCGTTTTTCAAAATCCCCTTATTACTGGCATCTACCAAACTAAAAACTAGCTGCCCAGCCATCAGCAGGACACTACTACTGTAAGTCTATGTTTGGAAACCCAGCCAGCCTCTGATGAGGCCATTCAATTCAATTTTCAGCATAAAAGGTTTTTTTTTTCTTTTTCAAATGGATAATAATGGCCATCACTGCATCACGGACTCAGGTTGGGTCATGGAATATTTTTTTTTTTCTACAAAATCTAGGCTACCAAATACATTCTCTGTCAGTGCAGGGAAAAACAAATGTTGGAGGACAATCTAGCTACATGAGAGAAAAAAATTAAGATTCTGCTCTTCAGAACAAGAAGGGTGTCCAATGTCTATAAATAAATCAAAAGGAGCCTAGAAGGACCAGAACTTCCATTTCTATCATAAAGAAACAAACACAGTCAGATGTCCTCAGTGGTCCCAAAGCTATGGTGGACACTTAGCCTGAGCATGTGTGTTTGTCGACTAACGCTGGTGGAAACACCTTCAAGGTTAAATATGCTGTGGAGAGGCACTCAAACTCAAGAGAGGCCATGAGCCTGTCCTCAGTGGACACTGGACTTCTCTCTCCAACAACAGTCCATGCTATCCACTCCTACACAGATATACACATGTATCCATACCTTCCCGGCTCCCTGCTCTTAAAATAGCAATTAAAGAGGAGGGAGTGAGGCAAGAAAATGGGAGAGAATAGTGGAAAACAGAGCACGGAGGGTTGTGCGTCATCCCAAGAGATTGGAAAGGGCTATTACTCATGGTGCGCTTGAATACAAGAGCAATGCTTCTCCTCCTCTACTCAAATACCTTTGGCGCTATTTTAGTCTCGCTTAGCTGCGAAATGGCACGGCTCAGTCCTTCACAGATGAAGGCTGACAAAGATGGTAGGTGGGCGTTCGGCTCGGAGAATGAGGACATGGATCTGTTGCTTTAGTCTGTCTATAGGAAGAGATGGCAGCACAGCTAAAGGGATTCAGAAAGATTCACAATCACTTTAAGATGCAGATTACGAGGAGACAACCGGGTGAAAACATCACAAAGTGAATCTCGCATCCAGTAATTTACAGCGATGTTAAGGCACACAGGCGATAGCATCAAAGTGCTAGAGCTACATCTGACAACATCGAGATGAAGCTCCCCCCAGCTGGGATTTATAATAGGAGAGTCTGAGCATGAATCCTATATGCTTACTCCTACACAGTGTGACCTCATCAGAGCTTTTCAGTGGCATCACTCTGCACACAGAGCACTAAATACAGAGGCTTTGTCCACATTAGCATTTAAAGCTATCTCAGGAAAAACTATAAAAACAGAACATCCTGATGAATGAGGAAAATAAAGGTGATAAATTCAGTTTGGATGTAAAAAGGATGCCAAAATGTTAAACCTTAATATAGTGCTGGTAGGAATCAAACAATATCAGAAACTATTTCAGTACAACAGCAACAACAATTTAACGCCTGGGCCACCCTAAGCCCTCTACTAGAAATAGTGCTTGTTCAGGAAAACAGACTATTATTAAAAACAAACCTGATAAATAACATTCTGGTTCTGTTTTTATTTTTAGAGTTTTATATATACAGGTCAATAATCGTGGAAAAGTACATTTTATTCAATCAAAAAGTAAGTTTTAATAGATTCTTATATTTGTGGCATCTAAACAGAAAAATGTCAAATCTATTTTCATGTTAATTTTGGTATTTTTGGTTCATAATGCTTAAATTTAGAAAAAGAGTAATCAAATTTCTGATTTCCATAAGCCTGACTGATGACTCGAGATCTCTTCATGCTTCATGATACTTTCTACTATAAAAGTAATACAAACTTCTCTCTCTCTCAAGCATGTCCTTGTGTTGAAATGCACTAAAAATTAAAGCAGTTTCAAAGGGATATTCCGGCATAAAATTAAGTCATGGTCTAACACACTGTAACACTGAGTTAGACACCCCCACTGCTTGTTCTGTGGAGAGAGCCCTGACGAGTCGATCACAGAGTGCAGCGGATCATTTCCATAAAGTAATAATCATCATAATCATCATTTTGCACTTCAGATGCGGTAGGTCTTCTGCCTTAGCATCTCGGTCTGATTGCATTTCTATTCAGAACTAATCATAAATTTTCCACTGCACTCGGTAAACGACTCGTCAGGGCTCCCCCACAAACAAGCAGCTGCTGGAGGAGAGTGGGTGAGTTGTGTTTGGTCTCTTTGCTAAAGAAATCAGGCAAGCTAAAAAGTTGTTTGATGGCTAGTACTATGGCTCGGACCCTATATGTACTGTTGATGATGTTAGGTGCTGTTCTGAGCATTATTTGTGGCTATAGAGTGGCTTTTTGGTTGAGGTTTGCGCATGAAGACGTAGATCGCTGTGTATTACTATCGTGCGGTCATGACTAAAGTTGGTATAACTAGAGAAGCAAGCGGTCGGCAACATTCATCTCTCAAGGGGGTGTCTAACTTTGTGTTACTGTTTGTTTGACCATAACTTAATTTTACACCGGAATTTCCCTGTAAAGTCATACAGGTCCATATGTCTGGTTTAATTTACCTCACTGGTTCTGAAGATGACTCTGAAGTTGTACTGCTGGCCGTGCTCCTTGTGTTCTTCCAACTTCTCCCTCCTCAGACTCACGGCCACCGGGCCCAGGTTCTCATCTACCCCCAGGTAGTTCCAATGTTCTGAATATTTAATGGAACCGTGATCCCAGGAAGGGGACAGGAATTGAGGAATGAAGTAGGAGACATGAAGGGAAGATGGTCAATAAGAGGCCAGCACTGCCAAGAGGAGATAGTGAGTGATCAGTGAGATGGGAAAACAGCTTCTGGGATGACCCTTCTTTGCTCACCTCTGAGGTAGAAGTATTTTCTGTAATAGTATGCACCAAGGTCGACATGCTCCACTATGTATCTTTTGGACCTGTCTGAATGTTGGCTCGGCCCATCCTTGGCAGCCTCCAACACAGCCACACCAGCGTTGGTAAAATGAGTTGTCAGCGTGGCGTCTAAGGGGCCTTCTTCTGTACTGCCTGAAGAACTGCTGGAGCCTCCACCACTGCCAATGCTGCCCTGCTGGAGGATTTAGGACAAGGAAAGTAAAGCAAGTAAAATAAAAACCACTGAAAGAGGAGATTCGTTAAACCTTGGCTTCATGGATAAATCTCAGACTGCAGATGTTAAAGAGTTTTCATTTGGAAAAGAAAAAAAAACCTACCTGTTTGACAGGTGAGATGTTCCTCTCACCCTCGCCGCCAATCTCATTTCTGAAGCAAGGGCAGCTGAGAACCAGGTCGTTGCTCTTGTCATCACCAGGGTCCAGAGCAGGGTTGCTGCTGTGCCCCGTCCCGTCCTTACTCAGCTCCTCTTGAGAGCCGCAGGGTGATCCATAAATCCCACTCTGATTTGAAGCGAGGGAGGATGTGGCTGAAGCGGACGCAGCAGCAGCAGCTGAGGCACCTGTTGTGGTGTTCTTACGTTTGGACCCAGAATGCCGGCTGTGGACCGCCTCATTGAGGTCAAAGAGAAGGGACTGGACATCAAAGTGAGCAAAGCCTTTTTGGCAGACCCAGGGTTTGGGAGGTGGGCCACTCTCATCCCCTTTTCCCCCATCCTCGGCATCCGAGCCCGCCCTCGATGTGTCACCATCAACCTTCACACTGCGCAGCTTGCGGAAAATAGACTCCCCTCCTGTCTCTGACTTGGACCTCCTCTTCAAGTGCTTCTCACGCTCCTTCAGTCGACTTGCAGGACTGCCTCTGACGGGGCCTAGAGGTCCATCTGGCAGGTCTAGAGCAGCCTGTTTTATTGGTGCCACAGTGAGCAGCTCTGATAGCCTCTCTGGGACTGGACTCCGATGATCAGGGGCCTCAGCAGACTGGTAGCCCTTCAGCATGTCAAAGAAGCTCTCTCCAGACACTCCATGTTTGTCTATGGAGGAAGTGCTGCCGTACTCGCGGTGCATGGGTGTCCACCCTGAGAAGGACCAGCCCTCGTTGCCGTCTCCATCCAGCTCACTGATAGTGATGTCACTGTTGCTGCGCTGGCGGATTCTTCTCATGCCTTTGCGAGGTGATCCCAGATAACCATCCGGCGACAGGAAGCGGTTGTCCTTCCCTTTGCTCTGCATCTTATTCTTTAGCGTGTTGTGGATGTTGCGCAGCATAGATGAGTCCTGTGGGCTTATCAGGTGGCCCAGCTTGGCTGACAGATTGCTGTGGGCTGTGACGGCTGACACCCCTCCTCCTCCACTGCCACCACTACCACTACCACCACTTCCTCCCCCTCCTCCCCCTCCTCCTCCTCCTCCTCCTCCACTTCTTTCCCCGAGACCAAGTCTCTCTCTATCTCCACTCCCTGAACCCGAGGAGCTGGTGGTATTGGTAGAACTGGGTGAGTCTGTTTCCACAGTGATATGCCAAACACCTCCTCCTCCTCCATCTTTCCTGGGAGGCCAATCAGCCACACGAGCCCGGACGCCCATTTTGGGGACACCTGGGTTGGTGCCGGTGGTGGAGGAGGAGGAAATGTGGGCGCTTTCACTGCGGGGAGGAGGTGCCCCTCCATTAGGCAGCCGTAAGCGGCGGGTGTAAAACTCATCAGAGGCTGGCACTGAGCCCCCCACAGAGCGCTCTGTCTGAGAACGCTTCAGACTGGTCATCCTGGAGGAAGGACGGGATGTTGGGGAGGGGAGACGGGAAGGGAAGGCGGGGACGGGTTCTTCAAGGGTTTAGATTAGGATCAACATAATTCCCTCGGAAAGAAGTGATGACTCTCACAGGCACATTTGGTGCTGGAGGGATAGCAAAGAGGAAAAAAGGTGAACAGGATTCAAGGTTCAAATGCAACAAACATGTTCAAGTTGAATTGTCGAACACACTCCAGCTTATGAAAGGCAAAGATGGCTGCCTAACCTTTGAAAAAAACTAATTCTATGAGTAAAACAGGTCAAATGAAACAGAAAATAAGCTCTAAATCCTGGCATTTGTCTTGAAAAAATTGAGCCACTCTGTACCTTTGCTGAAGCCTGAAGAAAAGAAATGTGATGAAGGTGAACTATTGCCACTGAAGTCTCTAAAAAGCAGTCTGTATTGCAGCTGGGCCAGATGGAGTCATCTCAGCAACTAAGAAAAACAGGACAGGTAAAAAAGAGAGGGAGAGGAAATGAGAGGAGGAAGAGCAGCAAAATCAAGTCAGGGGAGAACTGTTATTACGACAAAATTCAGTCTTCATTTTATAAACTCAAAAGGAAAAATCACAAACAGTGGGACACAATTTTCTGTTTATCCCTGTGACAAACAAGCAAAACCAACAGGAGAAAAGAGGCTGCAATTAAGAGTTGATCAAGAATAGTCAGCTCAAATTTGAGAGAAACTATCCTGTTTTACTGCCAGGTATTTGGTTTTTAGATCAATACTTTAATGCTCACCAAGAGTTTGCCAAAATAACTCACAAGATCTGTTTACAAGTCATTGAATCAAACTGCCTGTGGTCACTGAAACTACAGCAGTAATGTGATCGAGCTTTGGCTTCAGCAAACTAAGTTTACAGAGAGAGATTTGACTGAAATGGAGGCATTCAAAAGTAGAGAGGCATTCAGGGAGAAAGGCTGCATTTAAAAGAGGCTGTTGAGTTGAATTCAAGATCCCAGGGACGACTGTTTAGGGAAAATATGTTCATTTTTCTTTTGAGGAGTCTCCCGCTGCAGAAAACGTGACCTTTTTTTGTTAACATTTTTATTTGAATTTCTTTTTACGGTGACGTGAATGCTGAATAAGTCAAGTTAAAATACAAAACAAGAAGAACTTGGCCGCATTTAGCAAACTAGACTTGGAAGAAATGACCATAATGTTAATAAGTGTGCTGAAATTAGTGTACAATAGGTCTGCACGATTAATCGATTTTAAATCGTAATCTGATTATTTGATTATGACAATGTTAAAATTGATTTTGTTCTCTATCATGTCTTGTGCCTTCATGCCACCATAGGCTTCCCCCTCCTGCGGGAGAGCTCCCCAGTTCCCACACACCAAACAAACACAGCGTTTGCAAAAGAAGGCCATAATTTTGTGGCTAAGTAGGGCAAGAGCAAGTCAGTCATGTGGAACTGGTACGGCTTCACAGTTTTAGATAAAGAGCAAACCACTCCCTGCTGCAAAGTCTGTCTGAAGGCAGTATCAATCCGTCCAAACGGAAATGAATTCAGGAGTAAACGCAAAAGGAGTTAACGCATCTCCCAAACCCTGCATTACCCTGTGCAAGTCATGGCGTTACTTTTTGAAAACGAGTCAGAGAGTGCAAAAATCCGTAAACGACTACTATTTCATCTCCATGTGGATCCCTATCTGCATCTCTCACACACAGCGTAACTCTTTTATGGCAGCTGTGCCTGTCTAGCCAAACAAACCTTATACACATGCTCTGTACTCCTCTTCTGTCTCATCGTTATCAATGGTTTTGTTTTGAGAAATGATAGAAAAACTTTTATTTTTACAGTGAAGTTTGGTGAAGTCACTGAATAAAAAAATGGAGTCTAAATCTAAAATTGGGTTTTCAGAGAAAAAAAAATCAGGATTTAATTTTTGGCCCAAATCGTGCAGCCCTATTGTACAATAACCAGAATCTACAAATCATTTTGTTTTAGTCGAGTGTTTAAATGAGGCTTCTCTGTTTACATCGTGTAAGATCCCTGTCAAGGGAGAAAGACATCCTGCAGCATCAACAAAAAAACAGATATCTGCCTTACATGTGCTTTTTTGTCTTTAGCGAGTAGCAGCAAAGGGTTAGAGGTTCATACAAAGCTCATCATGCATCACAGGAGCTTCTTGTTCTCTTAGGTCACAATCAAAAACTTTGCACATGTAAAGACTGTTTGAACAACCCCTAAAGGGGCTTAGGGTATTGATGAAATACAGAAGAATAAGCTCAAATGTAGAGTTAGTGAACAGCTGATGAGAGTCATTAAGTCAGTCAAAAAGTCAGTGGTAGCTAATACAGAAAAGAAGAAAGAGAGGCAGAAAGACTTGGATGTATTAAAGTTGTGTTTGCTGTCTTATTTGTCTGCAGTATCACCATGGAGATAAGGGCTCGTTCAGGGCATGCTGCTTTAAGAGTGTTAATGTGTGAGAGGAAGAATTGGAGCAAGCACAGACCTGGCTCTAAGCGGTTTCTTAAAGCTCAGTATTGTACTGTGGTTTTTTCAAACCTTAAGCAGAGCTGCCCGTCATGTCAGGGCTGCAGGTTTGGTTTTCTTGTACAGTAAAGATGTCAGTGTGGATCAATACAATGCATTTGAGAGGATGCTTTTTGCCACGGACCATTTCAGACAAATCTGAGGGGCTTTGTTTAAGGACACTATTCAGGACACTGCAGTCCAAAGCACTATATCCATGTTTGTCAGTTGTTCAGACGGTCTGTTTGAGCAGCATGACACCCTGCACTGTGCTCTGATTTGGCTTTAGAGACTCAAGTGTTTGAAGTTTATCAGGCAAACACTCCAAAGTAGAATCTACATGAGGCCAGGTAGTGGAGAGTGTATGTGTTTCTGACTAGGAAATTTCCGTCTGCATCACACACACGTACTGTAAAGGGGTTGTGTTGGGGGAAGAGTTTTTGATATGTTAAAGAGGTCTTCCAGTTTTCTGCCTGTTAGTATTCAGAGGTCTATGATAAAAAGGAGGGGTACTGTGAATTTTCCTCAAAGCTCTTTCAACTATGTGCGCTGCTGTGTCAAGTTGTATGTTAGAGGAAGTGATATAGAAAAACCCTATGTGGGTGAACATAAAATTTTGGTTTGTTGTCTAAAAGATGACATGAAATACACGACAGCCAGAGCGTGACTAAAGATAAACCCCCACAAAAGGTTTACTCCAGGTCTGCAAATTTACTCAAGCTTTTCATCACCACTTGCAGGTATTCAAAATCTGTCAAAACTGAAAACTAGTAAGCAAACAAGGTTAGATCAGAGATTCAAAATTATCTTTGTTGCCCCTTTGATAACACTTCAATTCACATAATACCCAAACACAGATACAGGGCTTCATAAACCACACTATCCTAAATAAACCACACTTAAGAGTGAGGGTGGCCGAGGCTAAAGATTTGCTCATTGATCAATCCAAACTCAGCAGCCAAGCATATGTGTAATCCAAAATAACACACACCAGGAATAGGAAACCAGAGCGTAGGGCTGCACGATTTTGGTCAAAAATAAAATCCCGATTTTGTGTGTCTCGATCCGTCCCTGCAAAGCTCAGACATGCATACAGCAGCAGATCAGGTGAAAGATGCTGCAGCTACACCAACATGAGTGTCACTCTATCGAGGATGTGACAATTTCAATACAAACGTGGTAAAGAGCTCCCTGAAATTTGCACAACAAAGGAGAAGTTTCCCACGTTGGGTACTTAGGGGATGTGTATTTTGGACTCTACATCTGTGTTTTCTAATTCTAAACCTATAAATATTTTTATTTCAATGCTTGTATTTGCTTGATGTCAAATTTCTTCATGTCAGTGCTTTGTTAGTAACTCTGTAATAGTGTTGTAGTGTTGTGTCGTTCACAAACGATTCGTTCAAAAGAACTGAATCTTTTAAGTGAACGTACTGAACCGAATCACTTCCTTAAGTGATTCGTTCGTTTCTCACTTCAGTTAAGATGTTAGCCACACAACTGCTATAGCACGCGGCACTGCCAGGCAAGCAGCCAGCGAACAAGGCACTGTATGCACCTATGCCTGAATCACTTGGTAAATGAATTACGCATTGAACTAAACTCTCTGGATTCATTTTTGCCAAACAAAACTACCTTTTTTTATTTTTCACTGCTAAATTGCCACCACAACAACTTGAATACAATGAGACACAGCATGTAACAAGTAGTGCATTAAACCCGCAGCATCCTATCATGACTTATAATCAAGTTCTTTTTTACAAACCTGTTTGCCAAAGCAACAAAGCCACAACACTCTCATCTCCTGGTCCCAGAAGCTATGAATTGAACTGAATCCTGAACCGTTCAGCTGTGTATCAGTTCAGGAGGTCAGAGTCACAGGCTCCCCCCTCCAAGCTCTGAATGATTCAGTGATTCGGTGAACAAATCTTTTGAACGAATCTTTTTAGTGAACTGATTTTAATGATTCAGTACATCTAAAAGAACTGCCTTGCCCATCACTACTCTGTAAAGCTCTTGAATTGCCTTTTTATGCTTTTTTAAAGGTGCTTAATAAATAAACTTGCATTTCTTCACTGAACTCCAGACTGTTCCTAAAAGCTGTAATAATGAGCATGAAGTGGCATGTAGGACACACGAGTGAGGACTTTTAGGGGCTGGAAATCAAGGTACTTCGTATGTGCACAATGAGTAAAAAGCTGCTTCACCTCTGATAACTCTCACATTAGATCAGGCATTGAGAGGTCCAGTGTTGTTTTCGTCAGGCAGGACGAAAACTTAAATGACGACGTCAGACCCCTTTTTTCCTTGACGAAAATGAGACTAAGACGAACGTCACCAAAGCTCTGTAAAGACTAAAATGTGACGAAAATTATATTCATTTTCGTCAGACGAGAACGAGACGAGACTAAATTGTTATTAGGTGGACGAACAAAGTTTCAAAACATGCTTTTTTTTGTCCTAACAGTCACGCCCCCATCACACACGCACCAAAAGCCTCGCTCGCGCACAGCTGCGCGCACACACTCATTCACATACACAGAGCGGCAGGTGGACGAGGCGCGCACACACACACACACCGTGGCGGCAGGCACAGCAGCGGTGCCCGGTGGCCGAAAAAAGAGGGATGATTTTTGGTCATACTTCAGATACAGTTCAAGTGACAATAAAATAAAAGTGACAATAAAACACGGGACGGGGAGACGAGACAGACGACAGTTGTGGAGCCACAGCTTCCTCATGCTTCAAACTGTCGGGAAAGAACACCACGAACCTCAAAAGGCACCTTTACGTCGACTAAAACTAGACGAAAACCTTTTGAGTTTTCGTCGGACTAAAACTAGACGAAAACTATCAAGGATAGAAATGACTAAAATGGGACTAAAACGAAGAAGCGTTTCGTCAAAATGACTAAGACTAAAACTAAATCTAAAATGCCTGCCAAAAACAACACTGGAGAGGTCATTAGGGGAAGTACAGAAAATAAACCAGGGTATGTCAGTGGCCAAATATAGGCATATTTCATGGTTGTGCTCACAACCAAACTCATCACTCAAAGCAGCTGCTAAACGCTGCAGATTTCTGACAATCATTCACAGTTAAAATCATCTTTCTCAATTCCTCTTACAGTCGAAAATGCGGCACCACTGATAACAGCCCATCTTGCACAAGTGGAGTCCTCATCCTCGACATCCAATCAGGAGGCTCATCATCACAGATGTGCATAACATCACAGACTGATGACTCTGACTCTGAAGCTGTTCACAAGTGGCTTCTTGCATCAGTAAAAGACAATTTTACTCTTTCAAAATGAATCAAGCCAAAGAAAATATCAAAATATACAGTCATTTTTCCAGTTTTTCTTCTGAAAAAGCTCAAGCAGGATGCTAGTAGTCACAAAGTCACAACACTGGATTGTCCTCCACTAAGAGCCAAAGACGCCTCTGCAGCACACACTCCAAAAGTGTACCCCACATAACAACCTGCTGCAGAGTGCCTTCCCTTTTCCTCTGAGAGCTGAGCACTGCTCCCTAATGAGAGATGGAGAGAATGTGAAAAACAGAGAGAGAGTGACGGGGAGAGGATTGTGCTGTATGTTGGGTTGCTGGAGAGAGAAGATTGAAACAAACGAAGGTGGCCAGGCATGGCTCGGTGCAGTCGCAAAGGGCCAATTACTCTGAAAGATGCTCAGTAACCTTTAACAGTGTCTAAATGAGGTCGATTCTTCAGGTAAATATGTAGCAACGTGTCTCAATGCAGCAAAGTGCTGCCAAGGTTGTCTGCAAATTCACTTGACTATACACTGTCAACAAAGGAAATTATTAACATCTCTGAGGTAACTGGGGCTGAGACTAAATGACTGCCTTTCACTGACCATGAAAACAGCCTCCAACATTAAATCCTAAAGACACAAACACAAAACAAGACTTGGTTTTGACCTCCTGCTTTCTGCACCATCCTCATGCCACCACCATACACCGTATAAACAAGGATGCAGTTTCAGTGATGTCATCTGAAACAGCTAATTATAGCCCAGCAATGGCGGTTGCAATACTAGAAAAGCCAATTCCATGTCAAACTTGGTGGATCTAGCGAGACGGCAAGAGGTAGAATTGAGGTTAGCCTTCAGCTACTGGTAAACAGTAGGGCTGCCCTGATTATTCGTTTGTTGTTGATGGTTCTGTATTTTTCTATGTAAAATGCCGCTGTCAGAGTGAAGTTTGTGTGTTTACAGTAATTTATTTTTGATACCATTTTTATTTTAATACTATTTTATAAAGCAATTTTTTATTAAAGGTTGAAATAAACTACAGTCTTAATTGTCTTCTTTTTTTAGTAAGCACACACTGTTAAACATTTTCATATAAAGATTATTTAATGGTAGTAAAACAGCAGCTGCATGCTGGTGCGATAATCTGCAATATAAATATATATATATAATTTAACCTTTATTTAACCAGGTTGGTCCCATTGAGATTAAAAACCCAAATATAAAAATTTTAAATATACGATCCGATAAATTGCAAAAATAGTGGTGTCGATTATCAGATTAATTGTTTGTGGCAGCCCTAGTAAACAGCAATGTGTCCAGTGTCACCAAAGTAATGATCAAAAACTAGAAGGTAAAAACAGGATTTTACTGCTTTATTGCTGGTAAAATTGTAAACAACAGCACCACTTTGGTTTAAAATTTCTGGGTGATACAGTCTGTTGTTGTCGTTGTCAAGCAGCACAGGTGTGCCGGTATGGGCACAGTGACTGTGAATCTGCTCCAATACACAATGACTCAGACACCTGAAAATGACAGAGCAGACAGGCTCTGTTACTAACTGACCGACTGCAAGAGCTTAAAGCTGAACAATGAAAGGGGACACTGTCTTAAAAGGATGGGGCACCAAATTTCAGCAGGGGTTCTGCATAGATGCCACTCTTTAGCATGCAGCATCTCCCTCCGTTGTAGAATACTGTAAATGTGAGCAGGTTTGTATCTTTTAGAAAATTACAGAGTGAATCAGTGCTCTGCATTCATCAATCAGCCTGCATTGTGTTTGAAGAATGGTTTGTTCTGAGTCTGTGTTTAGCGAGGAGCCTCCCTGTGCAATCACAGAGCTATTGTTGAATTACAAAATGACTAAAGGCAGGAGACCAAAAAATGATCAAGTTTGAAAGAAGAAACAAATATCTACTAACTAATGTCAATTCTGCTGTCTGTCTCTGACACTATACACCTGTTTCTGCAGACAGACATCATTACCACACAGACTGGTGAGTCAGGTCAAGTCAAGGCTTGTTTTTTATTAACACACAAAGTCTCTCAGGAACAGCCCGAGCCTCATGAGGATTCAAGGAGGAGCAGGAGCCTCTTTAAGGTGAATTTCAAATATCGCCCACCTTGTTGGGTGAAAATAGGCGTGTGTGGTAAAATGGCAATGAGAAAAACTGACACAAACTTAGACAGCGTGTCCTCTCAAACACCTGCTGCCAACAGGCTGCCAGGCGTAGGTGTGACTGCCAAAGTGAGAGATCAGTTGAAAGTGTGTGTGTGTGTGTGTGTGTGTGTGTGTGTGTGTGTGTGTGTGTGTGTGTGTGTGTGTTTTTTAGTCAGTGTTAAGCCACTGCAGGTACCACAAAAAGCCTTGGGACCTAAAACACATGGAAAAGATCCAGATGATGACTCAGGCAGTCAACAGTGCGCACCAACAAGTGTCTCTCTCAGTCTCACGCAGTAATACACCCAAACAAAGGACACAGAAGATGAGAAAATGTTGTGCCACATTACTTGTTTCTCACTCAAGTCATCCTTCCCAAGCTCTGAGGCATCAGTCTGTCATCAGCTAGTTTATTTGTATCAGTGATGACGGAAAAGCCGAAAACAGAGCAGTCATTTTCAGATTTTTTAAAAATAAAACACATGGAGAAAAGTGTTAAAGTGTAAATGAGAGTTTCAAATGTTCACACATTTATCACCAGTGACAGCTCTGCACCAACAACATTCCCACAACAAGTGAAATGAAATGCAGGTGTTTCAATATGTCAGAGTATATCAGTGGTGTCCCACTGTTATCAAATGCTTCTGAGCCATTTGAAAGCCAAACAAGCTTTTCATCTCAGCTTATCTCAGCTTAAATGACGAAACGACAGGCCAACACACAGGCGGGAGATAAGTTGAGGGGAAAAAAACAAATCAAACATTATTCTCTTTGAAAGCTGCCAGGCAGCAGGAAGTCCAATGTGTAAGAGTTTCAGCTCACAGCCTTTCAAAGTTAAAATGGTAATTGTGTGGAAAGATAAACGTGCTTCGTGTCTTTTCTTCCTCTGCACAGCTTGGAAGTGGGGTGGGGTCTCCTCTCCGGCTCACTGAAATGTAAAAAGGGGCTTTTTGGGCGCTCTGAAGTCTGCCGTTGTTGCCTTTTTCTCTGGAGTGTGAAATTGCGAAGGCGTTTTACAGCACACACTCCCCTATCTCCAGCTATCACAGAACGACAATACAGGCGGTGGGAGGAGATGAGCATAGAGATTTGACCAAGCAATAAGAGAGTCTGCGTGTGAGTGTGTGTGTGTGTGTGTGTGTGTGTCTGTGTGTGTGTGTGGGTGGGTGGGTGGTTGGTTGTAACAATAGTCACTGTAATAGGCTGTCACTGCAATACTGGAACACATGAATTATGCTCTTATTCAAGGTACATGAAAAGTAGGGCTAGCTGATGCAATTAAGGAGGAACTGAGGGTTTTCCAGTAATAACTGAAGGAGTCTTAGCGTGCTGAATTGATCCATATACATTTAAAATGCTGCAGTGTAGAATTTTCATAATAAACCTCTGGGATGATGTTTATATACGCGCCCTGCTGGTAGATCTTTGAAAGACCCACCCATCCAAACTTTCCCTGGCCTTAAAACATTTATCAGTGCATGACAATATAACATATAATAGGGAGTAAATGTTCTTACAGCTACCTGCAGATGTTTTTAATAAAGGAATAACGTTTCAGTAGTTTTTTTCATCATTGGTACACCTCAACTATGAGAGACAACATGAGAAAAAAAAAATCCAGAATATCACGTTGTCTGATTTTTAACGTATTTATTTGTAAATCATGGTGAAAAACAAGTATTTGGTCAATAACAAAAGTTCATCTCAATACTTTGTTTTATACCCTTTGTTGGCAACAACAGAGGTCAAACGTTTTCTGTAAGTCTTCACAAGGTTTTCACACACTGATGCTGGTATTTTGGCCCATTCCTCCATGCAGATCTCTTCTAGAGCAGTGATGTTTTGGGGCTGTTGCTGGGCAACACAGACTTTCAACTCCCTCCAAAGATTTTCTATGGGGTTGAGATCTGGAGACTGGCTAGGCCACTCCAGGACCTTGTCATGCTTCTTATGAGGCCACTCCTTTGTTGCCCAGGCAGTGTGTTTGGGATCATTGTCATGCTGAAAGACCCAGCCACGTCTCGTCTTCAAGGCCCTTTACACGGATCAGCCGTCTTGGTCCCTTTGCAGAAAAACAGCCCCAAAGCACGATGTTCCCACCCCCATGCTTCACAGTAGGTATGGTGTTCTTGGGATGCAACTTGGCATTCTTTCTCCTCCAAACACGACAAGTTGAGTTTTGACCAAAAAGTTCTATTTTGGTTTCATCTGACCATATGACATTCTCCCAATCCTCTTCTGGATCATCCAAATGATCTCGAGCAAACTTTAGACAGGCCTCCACATGTACTGGCTTAAGCAGGGGAACACGTCTGGCAGTGCAGGATTTGAGTCCCTGGTGGCGTAGTGTGTTACTGATGGTGGCCTTTGTTACTTTGGTCCCAGCTCTCTGCAGGTTATTCATTAGGTCCCCCCCGTGTGGCTCTGGGATTTTTGCTCACCATTCTTGTGATCATTTGACCCCACGGGTTGAGATCTTGCATGGAGCCCCAGATCGAGGGAGATTATCAGTGGTCTTGTAGATCTTCCATTTTCTAATAATATAATTGCTCCCACAGTTGATTTCTTTACACCAAGCTGCTTACCTATTGCATATTCAGTCTTCCCAGCCTGGTGCAGGTCTACAATTTTGTTTCTGGTGTCCTTCGACAGCTCTTTGGTCTTGGCCATAGTGGAGTTTGGAGTCTGACTATTTGAGGTTGTGACAGGTGTCTTTTATATTGATAATGAGTTCAAACAGGTGCCATTGATACAGGTAACAAGTGGAGGAGGGAGGAGCCTCTTAAAGAAGAAGTTACAGGTCTGTGAGAGCCAGAAATCTTGCTTGTTTGTAGGTGACCAAATACTTATTTTACCAAGAAATTTACCAAAAAATTCATTAAAAATCCTACAATGTGATTTCCTGGATTCTTTCCCCCCATTCGGCCTCTCATAGTTGAAGTGTACATATGATGAAAATTACAGGCCTTTTTGCCCCACTGTATATCCAGCAAACCACCGGATGTTGATTAACGTGGACGCTCTTCAATCTTCCTGTCTCCAGCCAGTCTCCAGTGGGTTGGGCGAATCCAAAATGGTAAAACCAGGGGGTGTCCTGAGGAGCGCTGTTACCTGTGAAACAGGGGTGCTCTGAAAACACCCCCATTAGCACTTGGTACGTTCCTCCTGATGAAATTAACTATAGACTGTAAATTGACAGAGGAAAAAAATCGAGTCAACCAATCAGAATGTTGGTCGACTCAATATTGAACAATAAGTCGACCAGTTGACTAGGACTTTACTGCCAGGTACATTAGTATCTGTGGGGGGTATTAAAGATCGCACTTTCAATGAAATGAATCGATATCAAAAATTTAAATACAAAAACGATCTGAATCGGAAAACATATTTTTTGAACCCAGCCCTAGTTTCATGACTACAAAGCTGTGTAAAAAGTATCACCCTTAGGCTGTGTATCACAGGAAAACCAGCCAAAACAAAGTGTCTGAATAATGCTGAAATAAGGCTTTTCACTCCAGTTCAGGATAAGTGAGGAGTTTTTGAGCTAAAAAACATGCAGAGATACTCTGTAGGTTTTTCAGATTGAGGAGAGCAAGAAAAAAATGAGTAAAATAGGTCTCCGCTCATATTGAAACTTATTACATATACAGGTAATGTAGTGATCCTAATTTGAGGGTTATCTTGAGTTTGAGTCTTGAAGACACCAGAGAGTTGAATAGTCATACTTCAGAGTAAAGTTTATGCCCTTCAGCTGATACAGCATATCTTTGGAGCAGTGAGTCAAACTACACGATCTGTGTATGGAGAAGCTGAGTTTGTTTTGCAGTTTTTTTCAATAACTCTATTTTCCAAAGACATCTCCTGCTCTTTAAACTTGAGTAAGTACTGAATACATAATATTCACCTTGAAAAACATTCATTGTTTTACTGCTCTGAAACAGGTACTAACCCTGGAGGGGGACTGAAAGCTGAGCTTCCACTTTCCAACATTAACAAGCTTATTCCTGGTAGTCTAGTTTGTATTTGGGCTAGGACTTCTAAAGCATTAATTATTTACATAGTTTTCAGATGAGCTGAATGATACACAAAGGTCTTCAAAAGGCCTTCAAAACAAACCTTAGGAGTAGAGAACTACAGTTAAACACAAGATAATAATGCATGGAGAGATAATAATGAATGGATGGATGGCTGGATGGATGGATGGATGGATGGATGGATGGATGGATGGATGGATGGGTGGGTGGATGGATGAATGGATGGACAAATGGATGAACAACTGGACAGATGGATGGCTAATGTAAACAAAGCTAGCATAAACAGCCTTTGGTCCTCCTTGCAGGTTGCTCTGGTTGAGGGTTAATATGTCTGTTTAACCAGAATGTGCCATACTGTCACAGTCACAGATACCACCTACCATCTACGCTTGTTTACTGATAGAAAAGCATTAGCGACCATTAACCATGATGGCCATTGCCTAAATAAGATGCACCAAAAACTGATGCAAGTAAGATGCACACAGCTGCAGTCAGATTGTTAAAAGTCTATGTTTATGTCTATGTTGTTGTTTCACCCTCTTTTTTAAGCAGCAATTTCCAACTGCAGATATTTTTAGACTGACTCACAAAACCATAACATCTAATTACTTTACTCGTGACTCACAACTACATGACACCACTGACTCTTATATTGATTTCATTGTAACTTAGATCTGCTGTGTTATTCTCGGTTTATTTTAACCAACGTTTTATCAATTTTAAACACTCTTATCAGGCCTTGGTGTGAGGAAAAAGAATAGCAGATGTCCTTGGGGTGTAGATGTTTCCATCTTTTGTAAAACACAAAGCACCTAAAAGCAAAAAGAAGGAGAGATAAATGTAGATAAATGGTATCAACTTGTGTTGTTTTGTGTCTGTGCATGCATATGTGCATTATAAATGTATAAAATGCATAAAAAGCTGCTTGTTTATTTTTAATTTTGTAATCATAGTTTTCTTTATTTGAGGCCCAATCCTGTGTCTTATTTGTTGGGTCAAAAGCCCAAAAGGTGTTGAGGAACTTCTTCAGTACATTTCTATATGTTGCTATTTGTTAATATACCTATCAAAGATAAAAAGAGAATTAGATTACACTCTCTTGCAGATATTAGTGTTAAATCTTTATTAAAACTGTTTCAGGGGATGTTTTCACTAAAACGCTCTTGCGTCTTGTCTTTTAGTCTCTATGAGATATTCATAAGTAAGGCTGCACGATATAGGAAAAAACTAACATTGCGATTTTTTTCAACCCTGCAATATATATTGCAATATTAAAAAATACAGGAATTTTTACCAGATGACCTGAATAGCATTTAATCTAATGCTGCACCGCTGCAGTCTTGAGGACAGTTAATCTGCTCTGATCTTACCTCTTTTTGTGAATGTTTGTAGAATGGCTTCTGTCTTTCTCAGAGATATTTTTAGCTTTTATTGTGCTGGGACGTTATAGTAGCGACAGATAATCACAGAAAACTTGTTTTGGTCGACATCATCCTTCTTTTAACCGAAATAATTCCAGATAACTGACTTTTCTTTTCTTTTTGGCAACAAATCATCTTCTGTGGTTTTCTTTTGATTGTTGCTCAGTTTGCGATCGTTGTTGTTGTTAGAGGTGTTGTGCCGAGAAACGCATGTCCTCCGAGAATTGCATGCACCTCGCAAAACGTGCACCGCTTATAGTAGAGTGGTCCACGGAAATATACATCTTAAAACCCATGCAATTCTTATTTGTTGGGCTTATGAGTAAAGTTCAGAAAGTAATTCTCAGCGGACACACGTTTCTCGGCTCAACACCAGCAGTGCCAGCGACTCACTCCATGTGCAGACTATGTGCAGGGGTGTGGTTTCCTCCTCTCTGATTTTGATTGACAGTAGTCTGATTGGCAACTGAGTAAAGGACAAAGGTGATTGGTGGATCGCTGCACAGCACATGCAGAGTCACATGCAGTGTATCTCAGTCAGTTACCCTTGAAATTAACCAAGTTCATTCGCCTCCGACATCGCAGGCTGTGCGATGTGACTATTGCACATACATACATTGCAATGACGATGCTCAAACGATATATCGTGCAGCTCTATTCATAAGTATCCCATGTCAGTGAAAAACCAGCCCAAACACCTTTTCTCTGTCCCTCTGGATTCACAGCTGTGATGATGCCTCTTTCTATGGGGACCAGAACAGATAGGAGTGGTAGGAAATGGAGGGGAATAGAGGAGAGGACAGAGGTTTGAAGCAGCAAGAGAGATGGGGAGGGAGGATAAGTGCCACTTAGTTTTTCAGGTTCAGGGTGTGCAACAATGACACAAATAGCTGTGGCCTTCAACCGCTACACCCCCTGAGTGCAGCATGTATGTGCGTGTGCTTGTTTAGCTGGTTTCACACAGCAAATCCGACCAAAGGGCTGGGAAACGAGTCGGTATACTATAAAAGATATAGATAGCGAGAAAAGAGGGTGAACCACAATGACACGTTTACCTGCTTCTTTTGTGAGGAAGGAGGTTCAATCAACACCACAAACCCTGATTTAACAGCACAATCACTGTTCTCAGGGGTCGTATTTCTCCTTTCCTTTACCTCCTGATTGTTCGACAAACACAGTAAAGACATAAGAAGCTGTCAGACAGAGCGAAAAAGATACCTGCCTCTTCATTTTAGCACTACCTTTGTCAAGCTGGCAATGCTCGGCTGTCATTAAAGTGAAGAGTTTTGTTGTTGTGCTGGTTTGCGCATTACTCACAGTGTTCCTGTTGTTTTTGAAAAGCCACTCTTAGCTCAGGAAAGAAAACTTTAAAGCTGCGTCGATGCAAATCCAAAGAAACGTGAAATCTCTCTACTTTTCTGGTTTGAAGCCATTCACACAGAGCAGCTGTATCTGGGTCGCGTGAGCTCTTATGAATCAGGGTTGTACGGCAGATCGCCCTTTGTGACTGTAAAATTTATTATTCATGGCGAGCAGAAGGGATCTTTAGTTAAATGGTTGGCTGGTTGCTAGAGATGTGAGTGGTTTTCCCGGTGGGGCTGGGCTGTTATTTATACATCATTGAGAGTGATGTAACTAGGGGTGTGTCGTATCATACAGTGTACGATAATATCAGTGTACATTTTTTGGTTAAATAAATTTGTCATATCATGGGATTTACACTGTAGGGACGCAATGATGTATGGCATTCCCTACTACATACACAACAGCAATAGAGGGGAGCATCAACTTTTCCCTCAAATAAAGATCTAGTACCAAAAAGGGAGCTACCTTTGTGGTGTGGATGTGGTTTGGCTAACACAGCTAATAAATTTTACCACCTAAAGCTGAAACAAACGGCCAATTATCAGCAGGCGTGATGAGGACATGAAAGCAGCTACTGGTGTTCAGAGTAAAAGTAAACAAATGGCTTAACAGAGCATTGTTGCTGTAGCACTCACTGCCCTCTGCACAATTAAAAAAGAGAGACGCTGTTTTCGGACGTTGCCGAAGCGGTCACTTATTGTGAGGACAAATACATGAAGCCAATTCAGGCTGTCAGACAAAGGCTTTAAACACCTAATAAAAGAATCGTCTGTACAACAGACGTGGTCGAGCCAAACCTCCAAACCCTCTATCAGCCCAACAGTCCATTACATAGGCTACAACTGGAAGCTGCACAACTCCTGTCTTGAAACCAGCTACTTTCCAGAGGATTGCGAGTGGACTAAGGGAGTTTCTTGAGTCATGAAATCTACAAGAAGACAAACAGATGTGTGTAACAACAAACAACTTGGTTAATGTTGTAAATGTTGTTAAACATTGTAATCGTACGTTTGAGGACATATCTAAAAATAAAAACAGGAAAAAGTTATTTTTTGGGAGGTCATTCACTCCTGTCCTGTTAATGTATGGCAAATCTGAATTTATTTTCGTAATTTAACCTCTTTTTAACACTAATAATAAAAATGCTGTTGCTCAGAAGCAGCAGTGACCAATAATATGTTGTTCTATATTTTTTTTTTCATATCGTCATAAATATCGTTATCGCAAATTGCCTTGAAATACTGTGATATCATTTTGAGGCTATACCACCCACCCCTAGATGTAACTATGTTATCTCACATTATTCTTTATTTTAAAGCTTCTCATATAATAACATTTAAAGAGATCATGTCCAGCTATCCATGAGAACAGCAGATGGCTGCAAAATGGACCGATGAGGCAAACCGCTGAGTGCATGGCCTCCATTGTGTGTGTGCATTAAGGATGTCAAACCCTTCCTGCGCTCAAAAACACACAATTTAATGTCAAAGATCATACACCGTTTACTTCAAATCAGGTCAAAATTTGTGCAACATATACAGCACTGAGCTGAATTTGCATAAAAAAGGAGCTTTTGTAAACCAATGTTTTTGGCTGGGCAACTTTATAATTAATCTGACAAGAGTGTTATTAATGAAGTCAAATTAACAAACATCCAAAAACCACTACTGCTGCTCCACTCATCCAATCTGAATGAAGCTGCAGGGAGGACGCATCATTCCTAACACCTTCATGCTTCCTGCTTCATTTTCTAAACAAGCAGAATTTATTTCGATTTTAGAAAAATCTGCGGCGCTTCAAAAAGGTTGGGTGAGTTTCTCTTTACTAATGCGCATCGGTGAATGACAGCTGTTTGCCTGGATTATGCCTGTCACGCTTTCGCTTTAAGTTAACACACCTCGTCCCGCTCTAGCGTCATCCACACATCCTGTCTTAAATCCCACTTGACAAAATCAGCATCAAAATACTAATTAGGCTTATCTGGGAGAAAGTCATTTGAATCACCGCATGGTGGGCCTGACACACGACAACGCAGAGGAGTTTCACGCTGAAATACTTCTGCATTGGCTGACATTTACTGCCATAACACATGCTGTCACACCTTGTTCACTCCCTTGTGTCTCCATAGGACAATAAATAAGTAAACAGCAAAGGAACACACACACACACACACACACACACACACAGGGGTTTGACTATCTATGAGTTTCCAATCCATTTACCAAAGCCCTCCTGTGCCTAAAAATAAGCTGGTGAAACTAACCAAGCTGCAGGCTCCATGTTTGAAGGATACTGCTCAGGCCTCTTACACTCAGGGGGGTTTGTAGTCGCTGCATAGTGTGAGTAATTGTGTGTGTTAGGCAGCGGTGTGCACTTACAGCAAAAATACACCAACGAGAGGATGGATTTTAATTTTGATAATAAGCGGTGAGTCTCATGTGTGTTGTTTGCATGTTAATAATAGATAATTAAATGATTTGGGAAAGGATAATTAAGCAAAATACACTTCTTTGCTGATGAAACCATCATCTACATGCACGTTCCCTTCATAGCCAAAGCAGGGCAAGAGCTTATGGTGGCTTGGACCACTCCACAGAGTTTAAATCTAGTTTTAAGCACTCAAAAAATAGAATTACAGCTTTTTAAGAGCTCAGTTACACCAGCCAAATGATTTTAATATATTCAATTTTGATGGCACACCCACCGAAGAGGCCACCTACCACAAATATGTGGGTGCAGGGACAGTTCCACTTTCATTTCGTGAAGGTTTTTACAATCCAGTTTGGAGGCTGAAGCAAAAACTAACTTCATATTAAAAAACAAAGTGTCCTGCTTCACTGAAAAATCATGTAGATTTCATAGGGATCCACAATAGTTTGCAGCCTGACAAAGGAAGCGTTTCAATAAAAACTAGGACTGGGCAATTATATGATCATGATTAATGAACGTGATAAATTTCAGTTTGATCACAGTGATCAGCTGTGAGCATATTAACTTGATCAAACATCGCAGAAATGTGCCTGACAACAGCCAATCAGAGTGGAGCTTTTCCTGCTCACTTCTGTGAGTTGCCGGAGAAGTAAACAGGAGAACTAAACAGAATGAAGTACTTCCCAAGTGATTATGTGGAAAGCATGAAAATGCGAGCGGAGTCTGTACAGCCTGCCACTGCTGACAGCAATGGCAGGCAAATTTATTCAATTTGCTTTATTTACTTTGTATTTTAGTAAAATGTTGAACTAATCTCTAGTTTCTTTAGTTTTTAGTACAGATGCTTTAAAACTGGCAGTTTAAAAAAATGCAAAAAAATAGCGTGATAATAATAAAGAATAGCTGATATGACAAAATATATTGTGATCTATCATGATATTATCATTATCATTTTATCAGATAAAAACAAGCCATAAAAGTTCCTTTGGTTTGTTTTTTCTGACATAATAGTTGGAGGTTCATGATCTGCCACACACAGTAAATATGAGGTCAGCTGTGTGTGTCCATTTTACTGTTTTATCAGAGGAGTTGAAGCTTACATGCTGCAGTTTTTTTGAGAGGAGAAACAAAAGTTTTAACTCCACAAATCTTGAACTCATCGGTACAAACTTGTCTTGAGGAACACGAAGCAGCTGCAGCCACAGCTAGAGCTAGCATCATTAAAACAGCAAGCACCATACTGCAGATCTGAGAGCTGCAGAAAGTTTACAGCAGCTACAGCAATGATTGACAAAATCACTCATTCACAGCGCTGAGGTCACCACTAGTTTCCAGATGTACACTCATCTGCTCTGTGGAATGTGATCTCTTGATAGATTCACATCCTGATCTGCAACAAGTGTAATAGCATGAGTTTTACCCCCAACATACTCTCCTGACATCAGTCCAGAGAGTATGCTTGGCTTTATCCGTCACAAAACTGCTCACAACTAAAGAATGAGAATTCTTTTTGTTTATCGTGCACCATTGGTAGTGATTTCTGTTACAGCATTTGGTAACACTTCATATAAAGCCGCCATATAAAACGCATTATTAGCACTTTAATCAATGTGTGTGTCTCTGACAAGTCAAAAATGAAACCAAATTAGGCTGAAACCTGGTTTCGTATCAGCACTTGAACCCATTTTTCCGTCTTCATCCATTCAGCTGCATTAACTAGAGCAAATTGTCATTAAGAAATAGTAGAAACACAGTCTGGGCGAATGGCTCAGTCAGCTGTGTTCAGACAGCAGCAATGCAGCCACCTGTTCCTCTGCAAAAGCCACCTCCGCACCACCAGTGAGAGCCCTCTAATCTGTGCCAATCAGATGACGCTAAACAGCCATTTGTTCTTGAATCAGGCACCAGTACACGCCCCCTTCTCCTTCCAACAGACCCAAGTGAAATGCTGGCAGTGAAGGGAAAAGCCAGCAACGAGAACTAGCAGAGTGGTGAATAATAGAGAAAGAAACCTAAGTGTGGTGTAATTAACACAGTGGCCGAGAGCTGATGTTCTGGGAAGAGATAAAGAAAAGGGAAAAAAGAGAGAGTGCTGAGGCAGAGGATGGTGAGAGGATATGTAGAGATGAATTCAATTAATTACAGAGCAAAGTTTAAGAAAATAGCAATTTGGAAGAAAGCAAAAAAAAGAAAGAAGAAAAAACATCAAGTGAGTGTGAGGGCAAAGCAAACCACAGCCTTGTTATCAAGGCTAAAAATGAATACATTCCTGGTAACCGCAGCAGGGTGTCTTTTATATTTAAATGACATGACCTGGTTCAAGGTCCAGACAATGTACAAATCACCAATTATATGTTTAAATCTAAAGAAGAAAAAAAAAACAAGTCTGAGCTGCTGCTTTAAAAGAAAGTCTGTTTAAAGCCTCACAAACACTAGTACAGTCAGAGATGAATGTAGAAGATAATTACGTTTCATGCCTACATAGGTCTCTCTGATGCTGCTTTAACACTGTCATATTATTGTCTTTCTTTACTGATAGCTGACTGTCATTTTTGCTTTTTCACATGAAACTGCCGTAGTAACCACAGGGAGAAATCCATGGATTCACAGCCTTCAGAAAGAAGCTGCAGATTTCCAAAATGGCGCCGCTCTGCGTGGGCAACACTGAGCTGAACAGCACTGCAGTAAGAAGAGGAGTGAGTGGGACTGAGGGCTGAAAAGCAGCTCACTCTAAACAAGGAGTGGAGGATAGACAGGCAGACAGAAACATGGACAGCAGAGGGACAGTGACAGGCATAAAAATTACAATTACCGAGGAGAAATATGAATGAATCCTCTGTGGATTCAACCCACTCCCACCTGAGCTCTCAATCTTATATTACCATCCGTGTTCAATCTGTTTCCCTCTGTTCCAGCCCTCATCCACGCTACAAAGCATTCCTCGCCCAAAGGCTGAGCTTTTCCCAAACACTTGCCAAAGTGGGTAAATCTTACAAACACTGGGTTTGTGTGCACAGAGCTTAAACTAAACAATGAGGTGAGCTAATGCAACGTTCTTTTACTAGGTGTAAATACGTCTGAAAACACAACATGAGTATTACCTGACCACGTAAATACTTTACCTGTTGACACTGTGGCAAAAACACTCGTTTACATCTCAGCCTGGTGCTGTTTGTTTTTGTTAAGAGAGGAGGAAGCCAAATTTCAAGTTAAACTAAGAAGGAGTGGATGTTTATAGTTTGATCTCAAAAGTTAAGAAAACTTTTTTTGTTGTTGCGCCAGCTTTCCTCTAAACCGAGGAAGCTGTCTCATACTCCAAAAGGGAGCACATCTCAGCCGCTTCCTGTTTCCTCTGGAGGAAGTGACAGGTCAGCCAGGGAATGGCTGAGCCAGTCACACTCCAGACTGGAACTGGGCTGGGAGTCATTTTCAGGAAAAACACTGAACCGCTTACAAACAGGTCTGGCATTAGCTCAATAAAAGCAGATAATCTGCTTGAGTGTTGTGGTGTGAGTTAACACTACTCTGCTGCTATTACACCTCAAGCTCTCCTTTCATTAAGACTGCCTTCTGCAGAGGCAGCAGCAGCATTAGCAAATTACACTAATGTGGGTTTAAGGAGCTGAAGTATAGAGCTACAATACTTTAACTCCTAGATCGAGGTTTATAAATGCCCTCTGGCTTTCCAAATTCTCATTCATGAGTGTTTTTACAGGCCTCAAAATAACTGTATTGTTACATGCTCGACCTCAACTTTCAGGTTTCAAATCAAGCTCCCAAACAGGTTCCTTCTATTGACTCTTTTGTGGAGTACATTGTGAGATAAGCTTTACAAATACACTTTATTTACATGTGGCATAAGAGAAGTGGATTAAGTTCAACTATGAATTCAACTGGTTTACCTAAAACTGGTTTTACCACTTCCCAAACAAGTTTTTGCACCAAAACACAAGCTGTAAAAATAGAACAAAAGAAACAATATGAACTGTAAATCCAATGATCAATCTCCTCAAAATGTTTCCTCACTTTTTGGCACTATTCTCATTCACAAAGGATTTAGGATTTATCATTTATTAATTTTAAACGGGACAATATGCATTAATTAACATTAACATGTAAATGTATGGGATTATAGCCAAACAGCTAATTTCCATCCCCAGTCCCATTAGCAGGTTGGTGTCAATACATAAAACGAAAAAACAAACATCAATAATAGGAGTGTGAGTGTTTGCGCTCTTTTGCTTGCAGAGTCATTGTAACATGTAAATGTAGAAGCTGAAACAAAGCGACTTTCTGATGGTAAAATGAAGCACTGGTATCAGTGGCGGTTCTAGACCAAATTACTCCCCGGGCGAGCACCTCTCCAAGTGCCCCCCCCCCCCCCCCCACACACACACACACACACACACACACACACACACACACAAACACAAAAAGAGATAGAATTTTGAACAGATAGTTTTGTATTACTATGTAGTATTATTATTATTATAACAACAAAAATAAAATATTTCTCAATTGCAGAAATCCTTCAATAGAAAAAAACACAATCCTGAGGGCCATTTTGAGAAGGGCCCCCAGATCCTGAGGTTTTCTGAAGTGTTAAGGTTTACAAAAAAGATGCTATCTCGGCCTCTGTAGTAGATAGAAACAAAATTCAAAAAGTATTTGAGAGCTTAAACACGTGGCTTTCAAGAAAGCTCTCCTTTAGTTTTGCGAACCTTCATCACATTTTGAAAACCTTGAACAAACAAACTCAAATGAAATAAAGCGGCTGTATAAATAAAAGTAGAGGCTCTGCACTGGAGAATGACAAATAATTTGCTTTCTGTAAAACAAGTGGCAGTCATGACAAAGTGTCCATTCAATACAAATGTAAATATAGAAAATAAGGTGTTGAAAGGGTATACAGCTGCCCCAGTATAGTGCCAGTACAAAAGCAGAACTAAAAACTAAAAAATGAATAAATAAATACGTGGCTGACAGTGTGTTCATCTCTGTTCTCACCCAAAGTCATGCAACACTCAGAGAAAACGCTGATAGTGTGAGCCACAGCACTCCATATGAAGAGGTTGTTCACACTGCTGGATGTTTCTCCTCTGAAGCTGCTCTTTGCCTCTGTCTTTGTTTACTTCACTCATGAAGCTCATCAAGCACGTAGCAAGATCCGAGCATGAACCCGAGCGCTTTATTCGCCTATCAAAGGCAGACGGGTACGGTGATTTCATTCACCGCGACTCCAGAAATGATTAAAAAACTACAAAATGACGTATCCGCGCTCCCGCTGATATGCTGACATGCGTACACAGAGCAGAGCTGTCCCCCCGCGACTCTCTCCCCGCCTCGTCTCCTACAGTCTGTCAGCCTCTGTGCAGCACCTTCGGAGCAAGCAGGGGCGCCTACAGCAGCGGGGGGTGCCAATTTGACAACAAGAGTTAATACAAAACCGCTTTTCGGTTAAGATTTATTATTATTATCTTTTATTTTATTTTTTTGGAAGTGCTCGTGCCGCCCCCCATGAGTCATGACACAAATGCCGCCCCGGGCGGCTGCCCTGTTCGCCCGTGCCTAGAACCGCTACTGACTGGTATGTTTCTAGACAGCAAACACTCACACCTGCATTCAGGTCTAAACTGTTAGTAGCAGGTGGATAGCGGAGCTTTTCTGCTGGTACTCTGCCCAATTTTTTTCTACGACAGGAGCTGAACTGACTAACACACATAGCATTGACCTGTGTACATGCTCATGCACTTACTGCGTGTTAACGCTGGATGGTTATTCCAATTTTGATTACAGTTATGGCCTCAAATGATCATTAAAATATGACAATAGAGACTGAACGGTGTCAGTTGCTTATTACCCCTGTTACATTCTATACATTGAATAAAGCAGCAGCTACATGTCAAGAGAGGAGAGCAGGGAGAGGAGCAGAAGGAGACAGGCGTGTCTGACAAAGCTGAGGGAAGGATGAGCACAAGGAGAGAGAGGCTGCAGCCATCATGTTTGTGCACATGTGCAAACAAGCTGATGTGTACATTTGTGTGTTTGTGTATGAGTGTAGGGCTACGAGAATTCCTCAACGTTGACAAAAATTGATAATGAAAAAGTAGACAATGAATTCCATTGTCGACATATTTGACTAATCGTTTAAATAGTCGGTGACTAGTCGACTATTGAGATAGTCGTTAGTTGCAGCCCTATACAAGTGTCAGCTCAACCTCCAAAAGCCCTGACGTGCAGACAGCAGAGCAGCAGGAAGAAGACATTGCAGCTTTAAAAAGCGCAGTAAAACTCTGCACAGTCATTTTCAATAAGGGGGCTGTTTTTGTACAAACAAAAGTACTCATCCAGTGACGAATCAGATAATCTTGTAGTGATTTTTGTTGTTGTTTTTTGTGGGATATTTGACTGTGTTGCCACTTCAGAGTGGTTTGCTCATACTTGTACTGTTTGAGCTCCACACTCGCTCTGGTAATTTCAGGGGTTTTGGATCATTTTTACTTCAATGACTCAATTTGAAATTAGTAATTAGGACTTGTTTTGCTCACATTAGTTGTTCTTATAATTACCACAAACACAATTTAATACACTACTAACAAAAGCAGACTCGCACAATACCAGACCTTTTTCTTTTTTTCATATTATTACTGTTGAAGGCAAAATCCCTCCAAATACTAAGATGTTTCCGTCAATACTTCACCTCCTACTTAAACCAATCATATGCAACACAATACCTACATCTTCCTATTTATTGAGCCCTTCTTCATAACAGCTTAGCGATATCTGCACATGGTCAAGCCCCCAGTCATGGCAGAAAGAACAAAGCAATAATAATAAGCTAAAAATAGCTGAGTTTGACCTAGAGACATTCACATTTCATCTATCTTACTGTCTGCACAGAAATTGGATGAGGTAGCAAAGGTGATGGTGGTTTGAATAAGATCCAACTCCCCAGAATACATCCATTACTGACACCGACACTCGGCAGCAGTGACCCACAGTTACTTGGAGGTCAATGTCAAAACCTGCTCTCTGCTAATAGTGCCTGAGGCAGTAAGGAATAAATTGTACCATTTGTACTTGGGCCTCTAGTGACAGGTAGGCTCAGGTTTTTGCCCAATTACAGGAAGAGAGGGGTGCGGCAGGGTAAGGTGGGCCACTAGAATCGACCTAATGAGGATGTGGTGTGACTGCTGCGGGACTGCAGACCCTCACGTTGATTTGTGCCCACTGGAAGCGTGTTCGATTGGTAGAGGATGGCCAGAATGAAGAGGCAGGGAGAGCGCTTGAGATAGATAGGGAGAGATAATGGAAGTGAGAAGGATTGATTCCTCACTCAAAGTGAGAGCATGTGGGAGGAGATGAGAAGCTGAGACTGGGAGTGGGAATAAGAGAGAGATGGTTACAGAACGTAAGTGAGTCGTCAGTCCATCAAGTCAGCTGTATCCTTTTTCTCTTTTCTTCCTCTGCATCCATCCATCACAGTCTGTAAACGACAGAGACAGCACTGGGTGGACTAAACCGAACAACAAAGGTGCTTTAAATTGGTGTGTATGGAATTAACCTCCTTACATAGTATTGGAGAAATTAGGAACAACCTCTACACACAGCTGTAACAAAGAGGTATGAGAGATGATCTCGTGGAAGAAATCCTGTGTTTCTTCAACAGTGAAGTCAAAGTGAGCCCTTGACAACCCTCCACATTTTGTGGTACTTCCCCACAGTTCCTGACACTCTCAGCAACTCCATGCCATCTGAACTGACACTCACAGCGCAGTGAGAGAGTCTTCTGAGCTGTGAGGGATAGGAAGATATTATGCTACAGTGCTCTTCGAATTTAGCGAGGCTCAAATCCACATGTAACCTGTTTCAAACTCATGCAGCACCCTTAGAGTTTAAGATAACAGAAAAGGCAGGTAGTTTTCAGCTTGGGGATACAGTGTTATTCTTTTTTTGTGAAGCTGAATGGCGTCATGATGAAGAAAAACACACTTGATGAGCAGAGACTGTAAAGAGTGTTTTTAAAGACATGGCTTTAAATGGAATATTTGAAATGGGATCAACTCAGCTGTGTCAAAGTTACTGGCATATTTGGCAAAAAAACACATGGTTTGGTAACTGTTTTGCTTGAGATTTCAAACAGATTTCAAGGGACAGTATGTAAAATTCAGTGGCATTGAATGGAATTGATTCAATACAAATGGACTATTAAAGTCACAAGTTTGTTTTAACCTGTGTATAAGCACCTACATCTGTAAATCCTGTTGTTTTGTTCACTTTAAGCCTTTCATATCTACATAGGAGTGAATTTCCTTACATAAACACATGATCACACAATCTGAGTGGTTATATGTGTCTTCTCTGCTTGTTTTACATCCTAGTAGTAGAGCATCATGACATTATGGCAGCGGACTTTGACCACAGCTACCTCTTTGGCTGGTAGCTCAACAGCTTACACGAAAAGTTTGACCTGCATTTCGAACCTACAACAGTAGAAATATGAATAATTTTTTGCTTAATTGACTCTTATTTTCGCATTTTGGGATGTAATCGCTTGGTCACCAAAACGTGCACATCCCTTATTATAAGCAGCACAATTAGAGATAACTTCCAAGCCCCTTGTTGCCTTAAGAAAAGTGTCTTCTACTCCTTCTATTATCGTCCCTGTCTCTTTCCTCTGGTGTGTTTTTCTTCCACTCTTCATGCTATCCGTCATTCCTTGTCTTCCTCCTCCTCCTCTCCCCTCCATATTTGTGAGAATATAGTAGTGTCTGTAACAGTGCTGTGTGTCTTTGTGTGTGTGGGAGGAGAGGAGAGCAGCATTGCTGGCCGGAGGAGGAGGTGAGAGAGAGAAAGAGAGAGAGAGAGAGACACAGAGAGAGAGAGAGGGAAGCAAAGCATTTACTGGAACAAAACATTCTGTTTCAGTCTTAAAGATAAGAGCTGCCCCCTCACAACTTTTTATCTCAAAGCAGTTTACTCCTTATTCTAAAATCAATATTATTCCCTCCAAAGTTTTTAAAGTCTTAGATCATATCATGCAAACTTCTTCAGTTTACTCTACCCAAACAAAACAAACAGTGTCCACTGGCTTTTTGCCACCATCTGAACCACAGTTTAGCCAATAGACCAACCATCAGTGTGTGTTTAGTGTAACTCCATCACTGAAGGAAGGCCCTGAGAATAACAGCAAACTATGAAGAAACAGAGTAACACACCACCAAAAAGAACCCTCTATCAAGTTGGGAAATGATGCAGTAAAGTATTATCCACTAAGTAGGTTTGAGTGAGAATATTGGTTGATCATTAGTTAAAAGGCTAATTTAAAAAACAGGAAAACATGTTCGTCTTTAACAGCTTAATGGAGGACAAATATCCATCATCAGCAAAGTTCACTACAGGGGTCAACAGTACCAGAGGTTATAAAAGGTTCTTTCATCAGTGAAAGCTGTGTGATACATGGTCATTCATTTCAAGGCAGGAAAACAGTCCCCTTAACTGGTTCTGCACAAACCTCCAGATGAGTTGAACCTGAACTGAACCCATCATAAAAACCTGACTACTCACTGATGTCTGCAGAGGCTTGATGAGGTCAGTGAACTGAAGTGACACAGGCTGAAGCTCTCCAGTGACCCTGAAATGAGACAATAACCACAGTATGAACAATGACCTAAAGTCTAATTTACAAGAAAAAAACAGTGTTCACTTAGAGATTCAAAACCATGAAAATGTAACAGCTGATGTTTGCCAATGTCTTGTGTGATAATCATTGAAATAGACTCCTGTATCAGATCTGAATCAATCAAAGCATCTAAGTGTGTTTCTGGACATCCTGATGATGCAATAATGTCACCAAAAGGCCAGACTAGATCTGGTCAAAGTTACAGATAACATTTGTGCTGATCCGGAACAATAAGAAGTTTCAGCATTTGGTCGACTAAACTGTTAACTGTAGTTATCCCGGTTGGCACTAAAAACTGTGGGTTATCTATTGTTTGTATTTTTGTGATTTAAAATGCTGGTCATAATAATAGTAATAATAATGCATCAGATTTTATAGCACTTTTTGTCAGTGACCTCAAAGCGCTTTACATTGGATACATCATTCATTCGCTCACACAGTCACAACCTGGTGGTGGTAAACCACCTTAGTGGTCACAGCTGCCCTGGGGCAGACTGACAGAAACGTGGCTGCCAGTTTGCGCCTACAGCGTCTCCGGCCACCACCACACGCCACTCACATTCATACACCAGTGGAGGACACACACTGGGAGCAATGTGGGTTAAGTGTCTTGCCCAAGGACACAACGGACAGACTAAGGATAGAACAGGACTCGAACCGCCAACCTTCCAGTTATTGGCCGACCGCTCTACCTCCTGAGCTACTGCCGTCATATATTTTGTCTAAGCTGTACAGTTAGGGCTGCACGATTTTGGTCAAAAATAAAATACAGACTTTGCAGCGGGGAGTGGTTTGCTCTTCGTACGAAACTGTGAAGTCGTACCAATTCCATATGACTGACTTGCTCTTGCCCCTTTCAGCCACGAAAATATCGTCCTCTTTTGCAAACGCCATGTTTGTTACTACTGGTGTGCGTGGGAACTGGGGAGCGCTACCTCAGAGAGGGGGTGGCCTGGAGGGGCAAGACATGATAGAGAGGAAAATCAATTCGATGATTTAAATTTTTTTAACACCATCATAATCAAATAATCTGACTACAATTTAAAATCAATTAATCCTGCAGCCCTGGCTATAGTCAATGATTACCACTATAATGCTGATCTAGAAAATAAGGATGAAGTTGTGTGTAGGCCTTCCTGCATAATCAGATAGTTGTAAGTCAGTTAAAAGCAGCAACATGACATGATCTCAACTTTGACAGTCAGGCCATATTTTTTTTTCTCAGTGCATGCCAGTTTATTTTCTTTTAGATCTCAGGAATAAACACTTCCAAAAGCCTGACAAGTAATTTTTATCTCTTTTGATTTTGAAGAAAACTTTTTTTTTTGAAAGAAAAGTCTTAATTTGAAACCATTTTTCCCAAAAAGAAGAGGATCCCACTGTGAACAAACACTTGCTGATGAAAACGACTAAAGAGGCAGGAGGAGGACCAACAAAAGCGTGGGCGTGTCTTTTGATAAAGCAAATTCTGAACCAAGGCTAGGATGGCAAGTTAGTAACTAAATGAAAACCTCTTGTTGTCAGGAAATAGGAGAGTCATGGTTTAAATCTCAAAGATGCAATGTGGGGGATGGGTTGGGTAAGGAGTTTATGGTATACAGATATTGATACCCATACTGCAAATCAATACAGATACTTTCTGATACCAACAGTTGTTTTTCAGTTTAATGTGACTTTTGACAGGACCAGTCAAGCACCAATCACAAAATGCCTGTTCTCATAAACACTGCATGGTAAATCCTAGATCCAGATCCATCAGAGACCTGCTGTACTATGAAGACTGGTGAAATACAGGTTTTCATTAGTTAGATGCACACCATTCATTAGGCTAGAAAGACAATTGTCCACAGTGTGCACAGCTCAAACAAGTCATCTGGAGCTGTTTTTGAACACACACACACACACACACCACATGTATATTCAGTTCCTCTCTGAGGAGGTTGGCTGGATTTCCTGGAGAAGCGAGCCAGCGGCCGCCAACTCTGCTGACTGCAAAAGACACTCGTTATGGATTCAATCTGTGTGGCCCTGTGAATTCATCCGACTTGACCTGAAATGTGATGTGTTCTCTCAACGACCAACTTTAACATTTTGCTTCCCACCAGATATAATCAATTGAGGAATCAGCCTGTAAGTCCCGGCTCCCCACACCAAAGTCTGACACATCTGACAACTCAATCTGTACGGCCTTGACTTGATGTGACTGAGGGCTTAATTGGACCTGCTGGATTCAGTCTTAAAGAGAGAAAATGATCCAGCTGAGAGGTAAAAACATGAAGTGGTATGATTTGAAGAAGATTACTTCAAAAAATCTCTCCAAAGTTAACCTAAGCAGATTTTTCGATTTTCGGTCCGGTAGCTTACTTCACGAATCAATGGATTCATTATCATTAGTGATTACTCGACACTTATTGTCCCCTGCTTAGTTTCATCACACCGCCCATCATGAGCGAGTCCAATGAAACATCCGGCAAAAGAACAACTCCCTTTTTGAAATCCTCCACACCACATTTGAGATGTATCCTCCAGACCCATTTGTACAGTCTTAGCGTAAACCAGTGCGCTCCACTACCCTCGCTCTCTGGGCCAGACTATTAGCACAGACTGCCGACATGGACCTTGGACCTCTGCGTCGTCTGTCTCTGCTGGCTGGCATTCAGCCTAATGAGGCTTGCTAATGGTGCGCCCATGTCAGTCTGGGAGAAACCTCCGACAAACTGGAACAAATGTACACAGTTGCTCAGCACGCCCTCCCACTTTCTACCACTCTCCGCAGATGCTTCATAGATAAAGGGCAAACAGAACCCAAACATGAGTCAACTTTACACCAAACCTCTGTCCGTCTGTCAGCCTATAATTCTGTTTCTCACACTATCCATTCATCCTCTGTTGCATGGCGGATATGCAGCTGATAACTGGAAATGCTTTAGTTCTGTTACACAGCTCAAATCGAAGGGCAACTTCTTCAAACAAGTCAAGGCAACAAGTCACAGAAGGGAAACTATTTACAAGACTTGGGGCCAGAAATACGACCTCCTCTTTTCTTGATCTTGTTTCTGGCTTTCTAGAGTCGGATCAGTGTTTGGAAAATAGTAAACCCATGTGATCAAACTTTTAGATGAAAGAAAAACACTAAAATAAGCGTGTTAACTTGAATTAAACACAGTACAGTAAATCATTAGACAACCTTTAGTTCCCACTGGGACACGGTTTGTGACTGCAGCTGCACGACCCAACCCTGATGAGCTTAGCAATGCCTCACTCTCACAGTCCATCAGTCATGCTCTGTTGATATTTCTGGTTAATGATTGTGAACCCTCGAAGTTCGGTTTTAGTCTGTTGGTTCTCATGAAACCAGTTTTGACAGCTTTGTTTCAGAGTTCATGAAAAAAAAAAACATCTTTAAGGGAGTCAAATGACCGACAAGTTGAACCGTTCAGTTTTATTTAACATTGTAAACCATGAAAGGAATGCAGGGAGATCATGCTTGTAAGGGGAAGCTGGGAGATTTTTCTGCTATGACCAATACTGTGAATGTGACTAGATGTAGATCAGGAAGCAAACTATACAGTGATTCAGACGGACCGAGCTTGAGAAAAATCTCCAGAATGCAATGAGTGGAGAAAGCTCGATCCAGAAGCCACAAGAGCTCTTCAGGTGGCAGATAAATAAGAGAAAGGATGCAGGAGAAGGAAAGAAGTCAAGGCAAGACACTCCAGATGAATGTACATTGGCCCCTGGAGCGAGACTAAAGGCATCTCTCTGGACTTTGAAATCAAAACAGATCTTAAAGTCTGTGTGAGAGATGACTTATGATTTCAGGATTTTGTCCTCTGGGTTAAGTCCAGACATAACATCAAAATCAATCTGTGAAATCTCCCACAAAGTGAAGTTTGCATGACCCATCATTGATTTCCTTACGCCAGTATGATGTATTCTTACTGAAGATGTGAAGCATGTTCTATCCATTAGTCTTGGCTATAAAACAAAAACACAATATAACAAAAAAAAAGACTGTGATGAAGAGGAATGTGTATTTTGGAAAGGTTTTTAGGAGACAACTTGACAATACAAATCATGCTGCGGTATCCTGGATTCAGACAGCGCATTAGCTCAACTCGCAGGCCGTAGAACAGACAACGTCCAGATGTTTGGCAGGGCGCACAAGAAAAAAAGAGGGGTGTTTAGGGAACTATCTTTCTTTTCAGTCTGCTACTGGTGGTCATTGTTTCTTTTCTGGACCTCATCCTTATTAGAAACCACACAGAAAACACCAGAGGGTTCACAGGGGACTGATGCAAAGTTGTTTTTTAGAGAGTTGAATTGGCAAAACATCATATAGATATATATTTAAAAAAAAGACCAAAACCAAAGAAGAGGTTCTTTAGATCAGCTTTATCCGCCCCCTGCCCTTTACTCTGCACACTTAAAATACTAAAGCCTGAGACAGGGAGAGCAGCAGCAAAGACCCACAGGTGCTTGCTGCTGCAAACAGAGTGTACACCTGTGAAAACCAATTGGACAACTGGAAAATCAGGCACAGAAAAGAGGAACTCTGGAGGAGGCTAACTGAAAAGACTTAAACATACAGGATCTGTATTTAGCGCGTAACGTCAGCATCACATATCACACAGCAAATAGGTTCCCATTCTAATCAATGCAGCATCGCATACAGGATGTGTATCAACACCGTCGCAGCTCCTTGTTTGGGAGAGAATCGAGCACGGCTCTGCTGAAGATACGCCCAATATCTATTTTTCCTGCTCTGCACTTCCAACACTCGTCAATCTACACAGACAAGATCGTTCTAGACAGGATGTCAAGTAAGAAAACCGCATGTCATCTGGTAAAGTTTAAAATAAAACATCATATGTGGAATCCCAATTGTGTATCAGTTCGTGTAGATGAGAAACTTCCTGGTTATGGATTTATCAGTACCACAGAAGAATCTGATGGTCAATCCCTGATCCATGTGGACCTCAACAGGACCTTTAACTGCTAACTCTGTCTGAAGGTAACAGCACAGCATAAAGGAACATAGTTTACTTTTCTAAACACGAGTAAACCTGAAAAAACTGAAACTGTAAAATCACGTTGCTTTTTCACATAAAGTAGAGGCTCAACATAAAGTTGAGCCCAGCTGACTGGAGCTGCCCTACGCTGCTGCTAGGCTCCAAAAATGCATCCTGTGTGTGATCCCCAGGGCTGCTCTATGAAGCAGACGCTGACGGAATGTGCTCAACGCGAATCCTGTATGTTTTTGGCTCAAAGCTGTTTGCAGGACGGCTGCCCAACCCCCCCTGTTGGTGAAGCGGTGAAGGCCTCGGAGGACCCGAAGCTCCTGTGATACATGGTATGATCCTCCATTTCTAAAATGTTACAGCTGAAAATGTTTATTTCTAAATGTTCTTTTGCACAACTATCACTGTCTTCAACAAAACAAGCTAGCTCTATCATGCTTGTGAACATTACAGTCTGTTTCTATAACATGTTTTGATAAATGCAGCCAGTTACTACACACTACACCTCTGCCACAATCATCCACAATGGAAAACATCTGACCAACATATGAAATTTACGACACACTTGTTTGTAAAACACTCAATACTCAAAAGATTTTTTTTTTTACCTCATTCAGTATCAAAAGATCTTTAGAAGTTCCCAGTTTAGAACAATGTCTGAATAACTTCTTCAGGACATGACTAAGTCACTGCCACGCTGGCCTTGGGTCTGTCACAAATTTACTATGTCTGTCTTTTCAAACTAAGACTGTCACGGGCTCCAGGGAACAAAAGACAGATGACATTAGAGACTGGAAATAACCTTCTTCACAATCGCACACTTTCTCCCGCTCTTGTCCAATCATGGAGGGGACTGATGAAAGCCTGAACCTCATGCAAAACAGACAGGAGGGGAATTACTAATCCTGAGTGTTGTGTCTTTTAGAAAAGAATTAAACTCATATGAATGAAATCAGACCAAAATTAACCTGCCAAAACATGGCTTCTCCAGCCCCTTTTCTTTGACACAAAGCGCTGCCACGTGTGTCGCTAGGATCCCATTTCCTGTTGACTTAAGAAGAAGGATTTTAACCTGAAAGAATAATTAGCACCTTTTAAGTTGGTCTTATGTAACCCACTCTACCTAAGCCCGGGCTGTAATCTTCAGCTGGAAATGATTTACCAATGCCAAGAGTGTGAAAAGAGAAACCGCACGGATGTAAAATCATCACCTTTTTAATGGCCCATAAAAATACCATCCTTGCACCCCTTGCTAAGAGAACAACTCACACGTGATCAAGAGGAACTCTATTGTACAAAGTTTCATGGAGGTGTATGAAGAAGCTCTGGAAATTTGCAGAAACTCAAATACTCTGTGAATTGCATTTCAAAGCCGGTTCAAAGCCGCCCAGAGCCAGCATAAGCAGCTTTGTTCCTCTGCCACCTTTCCTCACTTTTCCTCATCCTAAACCTATCTCTTGGTTGTTTTGGTCACAGTTCTTTCTATCAAGTCTCAGCTGCCTGCTTTTTCACATTCCTCAGTCTCAGGGACGTAATCTTCAGTTTTCCTCTCCCACACTCTTTAGCCTTTTTTAAAAAAAAATAAAAATAAAAAAAGGGATTCAGGCTGGTGGGGCCGCTGGATCAAATCTATTTGTCTGTTAAACCTTCTTGGGAGAAAAGCCTGGATTAGGACTGATTTTAGCTGCTGCTTCTTCTGCTGCTGATGCTTTTCAGCCAAACCTTGCTTGCACCAATGACCAGTAAGCTTTGACAAGCCCTTGACCTGCCAGGAAAAGTTCACTTAGCGGTTCTTCATCAGAAGTGTGTGTAAAAGACAGTGAACGTCTCATCCAGCATTGTAATTTTCAATAAGCACTAAACTAAGAGCCTATTAAGAGAATTAATGTTAATCAGAGGGGAGGATGTTGATGTGGCAAGGCAGTGACGTGGTTCGTTTTTATCAGAGTCTCACTGCCATCGAGCCAAAAAGACGAGTTGAATCAGACGTGATGATGTGTGTGTCTGAAGAAGCCTGGGAATCATCTGTGCTCAGAAGGGAACTGGGAAAATGTGGCAATGAAGAGAAGCATGACCAAAGTAGCAGATCCTCCGCCTGGACAGTAAATCACAGCAGAGCTCAAGCAAGAGAAAGAAAGAAAGTGGTAGAGAGAGGTGAAGAATCTGAAAAGTTATCCAGGAGGTGAGGTAAATCTGAGAGAAAAGAGAGGGGTCAAAGGCAGGACTGTGCCGCAGCTCAAAATAAAACAAAATAAAGGAAGACAGAAAATGTTGAGCTGGGATTTGACACCTCTCTCTTTCTTTGAGTTCACAAGTTCAACTGGGAGACCTTCCCAATCTCTCTTCTTCGTTTCCCCATGTGTCTGCTCTCTACAGCACACACAGGAATAGAAAAATATCTCAAACTCAGGTAGCCAGGAAAGTCTGTGTCTGTGAGTCTTTTTGTAAAAGCCTGCCGATGTGTGAGTGTGTATGTGTGTGAGCTCTGTCTTAAAAAGCCACACAAACTTCACCTCCAGATACAGACCTGCAGCAGCATTAACATTTCATTTTGTCAGAGCAGCACAAAAGAAAGCTTTAATTGCTCGGCACTTCTTTCTCGCCACAACTCCAGCTTCCACATTTCTATCAAGTGTGTAGGTATGTGTGCAGTGTCCACTGGGAGCCAACAGTGTGGTATAACCATGATAATGAAAGCTATAAATCACCACTACCATGCCCCCAGTCTCAAAGCTCATAAAACTCCAGCCCACAATAGCCTGGTAACAAAAAATGCAGTTCTTCTGTCTTTTAAAGTTTCTTCTCAGTCTTCTTTTCTTACTTCTGGCATTTCACACTTTAAACAACAGCAGAGGCAGCGGTATCCATGGCACAGCCAAGCCTCAGCCAAAACTTCAGCCTCTTGTCTCGCTCTGTTACATTTGTCCTGACACTTGAAGAGGCATCTTCATCACACTTTTCACTAGAATTCCTTAAAGGTGTTTTGTTGGACTAAAAGGGGATTTTTGAGCCCTGACTGAGTGTTAGAGCAGAAAAACCTCAAGAAGAACTTGCAATATTTTACAAGGGGTGGGAATCACCAGTGGCCCCACGATACAATATTATCACGATACTTGGGCCATGATACGATCTAGGCATGTGCTGATATGAAAAATTTGATATCACGAACGACATTGGTGGCCCAAAATATCGTGATTCACGATATTATCACGATATTGGCGCATTGCTTTTAACGTTATTAAAAATGGCAAAAAACTAAATCACTTCTCTGTGCACAGCATGACCACACAAACAATATGAGCAAGAGGCAGATAACGAGACGTTGGTAGCTTTAGCTTTTTGCAGCTTAAGTTAGCAGAAATGTCACTAACGTCAATAATAAGCAGTAGAGTAGACCAAATTTGTTGCAGTCATGTTGTTTTTACCTTGATTTGGGCGAATGATGCTGGATGGTGTTCACGGAGGTGGGCATGTAGGTTTGAAGTGTTAGACAACGGCGCTGCAACTTCATTACGGCATAACCTGCAAATTGGTGTCAGGTTTACCTGCTCCGTCTGTTTTGTGAAGCTGTAAAACGTCCATACTGCCAACGACACCTTTTTAATAGGAGGATACAGCCGAGGCATTTCGTCATTCTCCGTTGGGTGGATTCAAAAGCGTGTGCCTTTAGTGATTTCATTCAGACTATTCAGATAAGCCGAAAACAATAGCCCTCTGATTCGGAATATTTGCTTTTTTTTTTTTTTGATATGGGACTACTTTTGTGGTGGTTTGTTTGTACATTTTGCTACAGAGGCTTTGACACCGTGGGTAAGACTACAAGTGGGTTAGGTTGGTAAGTACTCGGCTGAGTGACGCTGCCACTCGTCTTTAACTTATAATTGTGGAACGATTTTTACAGTACCTTCCGATTTCATTATCGCGGCCGTTTAATATCGCATATCGCAATTAAATTGTATATCGGCACATCCCTAATATGATCTTGTGATTTTTAACATTTTGCAATACAGTAAGTATTGCAAAACAAATTTTGTAATTTATACAACTGTTTAGCTAAATTAACATTTGTCTTTCCTTTAGGTTTGTCTTATTTACACAGTATTTTATCTTCATGCAGCACACCTTACAAACCTTAAATATATTTGTTGCTCTTACTTTGATCTATGAACTCTGCTCTATGATGTCACCTCTGCCAACCTCACCAGACAAACAGTTAATTTTATTTTTCCATTATCATAGATTTGACTTCATATTAGCAATTAATTTGAAAAATCAATACTTGGTCAATGAGATGATACAATATATCACCAGACAAAATATCGCAATACTGTGCTGTAATGATTTTTTCTCCTACCCCAATTAATTACATCCTCAAGAAAGGTTCATCAGCTGACTGTATTTGCAGATTGTAATGAGGGCATTGTTAACGTTTGAGCCAGAGTGCACTGTGATTGAAGACTTTCAAAGTGACTCATAATAGGATGAGATCTTATACAAAACAATCAAAGAAGATCTTAAGAGACAGTGTGGTGCCGTTAGATACAGTGCAGTGTGGTGTAGTGATGGGTATCGATCAATTCTAATCGATTAGAAATGGTTCAATCCATCATCATCATAAGCCTTTGTGCTTAACGATTCCCTTTGCACTACACTGGAGTGGCCAGACCTTATGTACCAAATGTGATCTCAATAATATCACAATCCAGTCATTATGGAATAATCTGTAAACTGCAAAACAATGGTATAATTTTAAAAAGGCAAAGCACAAGGTGATCGTATTTATTCATTGTACTTCTCTCATATTTTCTTCCCAAAGTGAAAGCACATTTCGTGCTAAACTGATGAAATTCAGGAACTGCATAATCCTGCATATGATCCTTACAGATTATATCACAGTTAATTGTATATTATAATATAATGACGTGTCATTTAAAACATTATAAAGAAGGAATCACGTTTAGCCCACAAGGCTGAACTGTCAACCTTGGACCAGTAAAAATTCCTTAGATTACTAATAAAAGGACTAAATCATATGTGCTGAGTCTGCTTTCCTCATGGTACCAAAAATAAAGCAACCCGAGACTTTAAAACTGTGAACCAAACCAAACCAAAATCATTCAGTCATTTTGATCATGAGGATTGATTTGAAGTTCAACATATTATCTACACACTTCCTGAAAAGAGAAGAAAGTCAAAACAGGAGCGACTTCAGAGTTAAAAATTTCATATAATGCAACAGAAAAGGTTTGGTTACAAATATGAAGTCGAGAAAGATCATGCCCTCTGTGTGATCAACTTTATTTAAACAAGTGGATAGACTGCAGCTGCGTGTGTGATCTATGATCCAGGATAATGATCTGTCAGTCAACCAGTAGGCTTTGTGGCACATGAACCGCAGGGTTTGTTTATTTGTGTGTGTATAATGACAAGATGAAGAACCAGCTTTTAATGAGAGCAAGATCACTTTGCCAAAAGATCAATTTCTGTTTCTTAACATGATGCTCAGAGTTTTGCCCTCCTAGTTAAAGTCAAAATTAGAACATTATTTCATGGGACATAAAGTCGGGGAATTTGCCTTTCAGAGATGTGTGCCAATTTATCAACCACAAACACACATATACACACACACACACACACACACACACGCACGCACGCGCGCGGGTGCAAGGAAGAAGAGCTCTGAAACATGACTAAGAGAAACTTGCAGCTCTTGCAAAGGTAAACAATAGAGAGAGACAGAGGAAGTGAAGGCTGATGCTTTTAATCCTGACATCTGAGGAGACGAAAGCCCAGTACTTAAAGCAATTAGCCCACAGCCTCGTTCTCACTCTTCTCTTTGTTGTGCTGACACTCCAAAGAGTCTGAGCCCACCAGAGGTAGTCCCAGGTAGCATCATTAACAGGCAAACCAAATGCAGTGTCTGACAGCTTCAGTGGGCGGACAGCTGAACCTAACTGATCAGCTGAACAGGAGGGAGCGGTCATCGGTAAACGTGATGATTTATCTCTGGGAATCAGAGTTAAAACTTGTCCACAGCAGAGCTTACTTGGACAAGTCCAAGCCTTAAAGGGATATTCCGTAGCAGTGTTTCCTTTAGGAGGGCAGGCTTTCCGAGGAGCTGTGGCGATGTAAACAAATGACACTTGACTGCAGATTTTAATTTTACAATGGAAATACACTGAATTTATTTATTATGTTATTTCTTATTTATTGAACAGTGTGGTAGAGCCATGATTGGAACCGGCTATTTTTTCAACCCATTTAGAGTCCCAGCCTGATAGCCTCCCTTTTGGTTTTTCTCCTCTACTCTCATCTCTCTCTCCTGCAGTATCACTTTGCTCTCCTGCTCCTTCACTCACCCACTCCCCTCCAGCGGCTGCTGGTTTGTGGGGGACATACAAGAGACACTAGAACTCTGATTGCATTTCCATGAAGTAATAATCATAAATGTTCTTTCCTGAGCTGCGAAACTCCACTGCACTCTGTGATTGACTCGTCAGGGCTCCCCAACAAACAAGCAGCTGCTTGAGGAGAGCGGTTTAGTTGTGTTTAGTTTCTTTGCTGAAAAAAAAAAAACAGGCAAAGCTAAAAAGATGTTTGATGGCTAGTACTATGGCTGGGACCCTACATGTACTTTTGATGAAGTTAGGTGCTGTTCTGAGCATTATTTGTGGCTATAGAGTGGCTTTTTGGTTGAGGTTTACACATGGAGATGTAGACCACTGTGTACTGCTATTGTGTGGTCGTTACTTAAGTTGGTGTAACAAGAGAGGCAAGCAGTCGGCCACATTCATCTCTCAAGGCGGTGTCTAACTCTGTGTTATGGTGTGTTTGTCCCTAACTTAAATTTACGCTGCAATATCCCTTTAAGGCTACAGACAGAAGCCTTACACACATATAACTGCTTTATACATTTTCTCTCTCATTTTTTGTATACTTTACTTCATCACAATTGTTTATGTTGTTAAACTGGCGTACTGTTATTGTGTCAGTTAAGACAGACAGACAGACAGACAGACAGACGGGTGCTGATGGGAAAAACACTAAGGGGAGGCAACAAATACAGATCAGCAGAAGATGAGAGGCATGCTGTGCCATCTCCGCACTCTACTGTTTCTAGCTGATAATTACAGGAAAACCCTCAACAATTAATTAACTTTGCGGCCATATAAAAGCACTAAATTTAGGCTCCAACTGTTGTCACTAATCATTGCAAAAATTAGCAAAGATATAACAAACCTAACAACAGATTTCATACACAGATAATATAATATATTTGATGTCGGCCTCGGCCTCCTCCTCCTCCTACTCCTCCTCCTCCGCACAGGTGTCAAACTCGAGTGATTGCAGCCCATCTAAAGAAAGCTTGGTATATTTAGGTTTTATTGCAATCAAACTCAACAGCAGCAAATTTGAAATAGCTATCAATCAGTCCTCAATAAAAGCTGGAGTTAAATGAATGTGACTGTTCACAGACACGTGTCACAGAGGAACATAGTTTGAGACCACTGATGGAGAAAATCTGCACTTGTATTGATTAAGCATGAAGCAGCTAAGAGGCTAATGGCTGTAAGCCGTTGGTCACAAGATGAGAGCAGATTGACAAGTGCATGTTTAATGGCCGTGAGAAACAGTGTGCAGGGGTTCCTGGGTAATGGCTGTTCTAGGGGATGGGAGGAGTGGGGGATTGGGCTGTAGACAGCAAGCCCTGTGACACTTTTGGCAGATGTGAGGCTTTGCACCACCCAAAGGGGCAGCACAGAGAAAGGGCCTTTGAATTAAAGGTCCGCTGCTAAGCTTTCTAAGCAGTGCCCTCAGCCCTGCAGCTCACAACCAAAGAAAGGGTCAAGCCGTTGCTTGACTACAGGCATCTGGGGCTCTTCCTGGCAAAAGAAAACAATTAAGTGCGGGGGCTGGATCTTCTTAAGGTTCACCTTTCCCTCTCCCTCTCTCTCGCACTCAAGACTCTAAAAGCTCTGCTCTTATTTTACTCGTCCCTCTGCCTTTTCCCCCTGCATAGATCAAATGTCTTTTAATCTCCTTTTACCCTGCTTTTTCTCTCTACCTCGCCTTTTTGCCACCTAAAGCTCCTCTTCTGCCCATGTTTTTCTATGTTTTTTCCACTCTCTTAACTAATCTCCCTCTGTATCCCACCCTGTCTAACCGCCCCAAACTTATTTGAGGGTTCAAACAGAGCTGCAGGGTAGGCTTTGGATGTAAGCAGTCAGTGCCAGAGGCAAAATACAAACTTTTGCGCAGGATACCCAGAGGGTGTCTGCCGATCTTCACCATGCTCCTCTCGGATTGTCAAAGTCTGGATAAGCTGGGATGGATGAAAAGCTAACAGAAGACAAAGTTTCTGGGCAACATTCACACACTGATCTATCAATCAGTGCAGGCTCCTCTGGGTGGTCAGATTATGTCTCTCACAAATGTGGAGCACTCTGGAACCAGCGAAAAAATGGAAACAGTGTGCTTGAAGGTATATTCCAACGTAAAATGAAGTTAGGGGACACTATATATACTGTTGATGAAGTTAGGTGATGTTCTGAGCATTATTTGTGGCAAAAGAGTGGCTTTTTGGTTAAGGTTTGCGCCATAGACTGTATGTAGAATGGACAGCATCTGCCTCCTCGCTGTGTGAAGCCACTCCGAGAACAGCACACCCTGGGGACAGGCTGCAGTATAGGTCATAAAAGTATAGGTCAGTTTTAAATTGTAAAGCACTTTGTGCTGCATTTCTTTTTGCCTGAAAAGTGCTATACAAATAAAGTTTGATTTGATTTGATAAATCTCACCTCTGCCAGCCATCCTAATGGAGCTGTGGACAAACTTCAGAAATTAATTACGCAGAACATGCATTTTTCTCCCCCTTGCTTGTGATGTTGACATGTAGTAACTGTAGGACTGGTTTGTGCTCAAGTCTCTTTTTTTCTGTACAGCTCCATTTCTAAGTTATACGGGGGGGTTCGTGTTTTCTATGATTGACACTTGATACAGCCTATGGGCGTACAAAGATTGCGTAGCTCACCCGGGGGATACGCTGTTTGAGCCGAGCGTCATCACAGCGACTCTTCCACCAAATGCCCACAATGCTACTGCACAAGTGGTGGAGTGCGTACAACGCTACTGCACAATGTTAGTTTCAGGAAGTGGAGAAAAAACGCAGAATTACTAAGAGCTTTGCAGCTTCAAATCCATATACTGTCATATGTAAGGCGGAACCAAGTTGTCCATAGTATACAGTCTATGATTTGGGTGTCGAGACGTAGACTGCTGTGTATTTCTATCGTGTGGTCTTTACTAAAGTTGGTAACGAGAGAAGCAAGCAGTCAGCAATATTCATCTCTCAAGGAATATCCCTTTAACCTCAAATGTAACATGATCAACACAGACATGTGGCTGGTGGTGCTAGCTCTGCTAACTCTAGCCAAACTGAGTCATTTTATCAGACAAACATGTTCTCTTGTTTGTGTTTTCTACACGTAAGTGAAATGAGACGCAGCTATCCATAATCAGACATAAATTTGTTTGACAACACAGACAATCAAGCCATAACTGCTTGTGACTCAACATCCCAAAGTATGTTGGGAAGCTCGCCGCCTGCCCTCAGGGTGCCCAGCTGGCTGCTCTTTTCGCCCAGCTGGACAATGTATGCTCTAATGAAAAACACTAACATCAAAAAGCAAACTTCAGTGTATCTATTCTACAGATTTGACAGATGGAAGACATGGCAGATCGCTGTCAGCGGTACTCATGTCTCTCAACCCCTGATTGCTGATGATAGGAGATGTTCACCAATGGCATGTAGGTTTGTTCAAACTAAATTCTATTTAATGGCACGTGGGAGAAAATCTTGCTGTTCTGCCACTTCAGAGACAAAGAGCTGAAGACAAAGCACAGACGCCTCTTCCTTTAATTACAGAGGTCTGGGAGGCCAACATGATGAGCTTTTAATGATAGTGACTCTGATGCAGGCTTTTTAAAACAGAGCTGGTGGGTCGATAGGCTTCTTCCTGATGGACACCTTTAGTACATTATGCAGTCTTTATTCATGCTGCCTGCATCAAAGAAAAACACCCTCTGGCTAGGGAAATTAGCAATAACAACGTCTTCACAGAAGTTCCTGTCCATAATCACAGCGTCACACGTTGCCTTCATGAGGGGAGCAGACAGTGTGCGGCAGTACTAACGAGTGGCTAAGCTGTCTATGTGGACAGCATATGATGAAAGGATACTTCTCCTTAGTGCACTGGAGTGGCTGTATGATAAGAGAGAGCGCCACAGGAGGAAACTTCAGTCGTTCAAAAGAAGAAGAAGAAGAAAAATGGCTTCTAATTACCATTATTAGAACCCAGCATTATCATTATTACACTGCAAGGTTTCTGACAACACAACAACTGTGCTGCCATGGCAACACAGAGCCGGAAGAAAGACGTGGATGCTGTCATGTCACGTTTTCACAGGCTCCATGTGATCAGTGTGTGCAGCGTCAGTCTGTTCATCGACCTGTGCTCTGGTCCTGTACCCACTCTGAAGAGCACAGGTGGACACATCAGTCTGCTTGGCTGGCACCGCTTCACCCATGGGCTAAACAATGCAGCACAGCTGGGTTCATCTGAGATTATGTAACGCAGCACCACCCCCGCAGGCCCTGTTCACGCTACCCCTCTCCTCCCACTCCGCCTCCCACTGGTGCACCGTTGGCCATTTGCAAGCAGAGGTGCATTGTGAGAGAAGAGTACTCTTTCAACCTGTGTGGATATTTGTGGAGGATTGAAAAGCGGTGAGAAACTAAAATATTTAAGAAGAAACCTTTACATGGAGAGAATCTCAAACATCTCCAAGGCCCTTTCTCGATTTCTGAATACCTGTTTTTTAACACAGTTATTTTCTCCAATTACCTTCAATCCATATCTCTGTAGAAAACAAATCAATTCATCACTTTAGTTTTTATCTGTCACTGCATTACATTTCAAAATTGGGTGATTAAATTTCAGAGTAGTATCCATCATTGATCCCATGAGTGATTCTGCCTTTACTCCTTGGAAACAAATTTTGTTACTAAGCAATACTTGCCAAAAGTGGAATGGCACCCGTTGCCTGGCAACATTAGCTTATTGAATCTCATATCAGGAAGCGATGAGAAGCCCTGCTGCTTTGAGCTACAAACCTCTAGATATTCTTCACATCCCAGGTACAGGCTGATGTCCATCCACATATATGACACCCCATTATATCTCCACACATGCATTCTTATTATCCTACACACAGAGACATGATTTGATCCTTTCATTCATTGGTAAAAAAGCATCCCTATAAAGTGTAAAGATCTTATATGTCTGATTTTGAGACTTAGGAAGATTCAGATGCAACTATCTTACTTCTCTGTTCATCACTTGACTCCTTATCTGAGCAAAAATGTCAAACAACAGCTGCTCTATTTCTTTATCATCATAGAAGAAGCAGAGAAACCTTTAAAAGACACCACAGTAAGTAATGTTCACACTTTGAAATCTAAGAAATTAAAAACTGCAGCCTGCATTGAATGGTTAACATGTCAATATCATCGATACAAGATCTAAGCACAGATCCGCATCATTAGCTTCACAATGGACCACCTTGATCGGGGTTTGTTAAAGAGAAATATGTTGTCAGCCCATCATTAACCTGTCAATATCAATGTGGTCAGAGTCAGAATTAGATGATTCATTTCTTTTAATCACACTATATTGTCGGTCTGCTCTTGCTGCAACTCTAATATAAAATAACACCACTGCGCTCAAGAAAAGCAAAATTTCCTTTAGAAATATAAAAATAGTGAAGTTTAAAAGTTAAAAAGCAACAATCTATGAGTTAAGCATACAGGTGTGACTTCGAAGACAGATATCAGCAGGCAGCTGCATCGCAAGCCAGCAGGGCACTGTTTGGAAGTGTTCGACTCACCACAGACTTGTGGATAAAATCAAAGAAGTAAACAGTGCTACAGCAACCAAAGCAAATAATATTGTCCCCGATTGACTTTTGAGTTTGCTGCCTTAGTTTCCCCAAGATAAATTCATGACTTAAATCTGCGGGTTATTTCGTAAAGGTGTGCTCTAGAAGTCACTGATATCACTATTTTAGCAGCCGATACTGATACTGATAATGAGCGAGCCGAGCTGCTAAACCTTGTAGTTGAGGTTTTTTCTGCATTTGACAAAATAAAACATGTTGCCACAAGAGAGTTTTGGATTTCTGCCCAGTTATCTAAAATTATCAGGAAAGGAAAAAAACAATACAAGTAAACAATAGAGTTAAAACTCTTCAGAAAAGAAAGTCAGTGGAAATATGTTATTCCATATGCATTAAAATCTGTTGCTGATAACATGTTTTATATTATCCTATTTATCCCAAAACATGGCTGATATTTCTTTTAAACTGCCTTATTCAATAGATTATAACAGGGTTCATGTTAAACATCAGCCAGAGACTGTTTTAGATTCAATATGCTGTCATTCAGGATGGGAAAACGTGTTTTTATTGAAGAAAGACAATGGTAATTTCTACTTTTTGGTACCTATTATGTCAAAATGCCATTAATCGTCTGACTTTTAAATCAGTGTGCTCTCTCATGTTTGGTTACTTAGTGAATGAAAAAAATCACGTGGAATAACTACAGGCTTATTCTTTTGAAACTAATGTTACTGAGAGTCCATAAAATAAAGAGAATAAGAGAGTCACAGTGAAGCAAGGCCCTTCATTTCAAACTCTTCTCAACCATGGCTGTTTTCCCCAAGTGCTTTATGAGATGTTCAAGGACTTCAGGCAGTCATTTCATTAAAACCACACACCCTGCTGTGGGCCATCACTGGAGAAGCTTTACTTCTAAACTGGCCTGTTGTCATTAGAAATAACCATCAGAGGAGTCGTCTCTGTCCCATGCAGCAGTTACTTCTTAATGAAAAACAGCAGCCTGCTTAAGCCTTCACATCCAGAAACCACAGATTGTGCCTTCCTCCGTACAGCTGGAGAGACCCAGCAAAGGCATTAGCGAGGAGTTGTCAGGACGCCACTGGAATGGATCAAAGCGCTACGTGGTAAGCCGCCTCCAATGACCATTTACAGCACTTGCCATTGAGTGGTTCGCTTGATGTGAGTGCCTAGGTAACAAGGCAGTAACAGTGTGAGATTATAGTGATAGGGAGGGATGAAGGTGTGAGGAGGAGGAGGAGGAGGAGATGGGAGCCTGCATGGGAGGCTTTGACAGTCCAGGTTAAAATTACTTGCACCCTGAATCCTGTGTTTCTCCACATGATCACATGATGCTGAATACGATTGCATGAAGTCCCTGTGACAGGAGGAAACTTTTGCAATGACAGGTACACACTTCCTATGCTAGGCTGTCGTGTTAGCTATTTTACTATGAATCCATCTATCATGTTTGAAATGATCCTATTGAACTGATCGAAGTGTGTGTTAATTAGCATGTCAAGCACCATGACAATCAACTTTTTGAGGCTAAAACTAGGAAGGTTCCCTTTAACTCACCCAAACACATCAGTGTGTGTATGTGCGCTGCAGGTGTAACCACTGAGAATAAAGAACGGCAGCATGCACAGCATGCACGCTTGGTTAATTGCTCATGTATGTGGCTACAGCATCAACAAAGGTGCTGATAAAGGGGACAGGCCACTTTACATAACCTAGCATTAAGCTTTCAGCAAGCAGCAGCATTGTTTCCTTCTCCGTCCTATCTCCAAAAAAAGACATAAAAGGGGAAATCTGCCGATAACTTTCTCTACAAACTAGTAGGGGTGAGAGAAAACAATTGATACAGCGTAGTATCGCGATATTTTGTCTAGTGATATATTGTAGTATGGATTTTTCAAATTAATGGTTAATATAAAGTCAAATGTATGCTAATGGAAAAATAAAATCAACTGTTAGTCCAGTGAGGTTGGCAGAGGTGACATCATAGAGCAGGAGAAAGTTAGTACAACAAATATATAAAAGGTTTGCAAGATGCTACATGAAAATAAAATACTGTGTAAATAAGACAAACATGAAGAAAAGATATATACTTAATTAGTTAAACAGTTGAAAAAATTATATCAATCGCAATATATTGTATCCCAATACTCACTGTATTGCAAAATGTTAAAAATCGCAATAATATCGTATCATGGCCCAAGTGTCGTGATGATATCGTACTGTGGGACCACTGGTGATTCCCACCCCTACCAACTTGACCTTTTTTTTCCTTCCACTACAAGGGTGCAAGATGTCATCTCTAATCTCTGTCTAAAATCTAGGAATATCAAGTTTAGCACCATGTAAAAAAAAAAGTTTATCAGGACATTTAAAAGTCATTTTTCAGTTATCACTTTTTTTGTCTTCAAGGGAAACGGGAAAAAAAATCACAGCAACTCATAAGAGGCTTTTTCTCTCCATCAAGCTTTTGTTATTGAAAGTGAACGAATAAAATAGCCTCGACTTTTTTTCAGTTTACAAGCTATCTCAGAAAAAGGTTCGCCCTCTAACCCTCAGAGGGTCAGCAAGGTTGGGGCTGCATTCACTACGTGACAGCAGGAACAAAGCCCATTGGAGTCGGTTTCTCAGTGTGTGGAGCCCAACGCTTCCAATCCTGTTGTTCAAATAATCATTAACCAGTTCAGCCCTTGGTAAATATTTTAAGAACCTCTGTAAACTAGAAGGTAAACACACACCTCAGAGATCAGAATGTAAACACGCACATATGCACACAGTGTAGGTATGACGTGGGGATGTGGGCTAATGTGGCATGAAGATCTCATTGTTCTCCAGCGTGTAGAGCTCGATGGAAGTTCAAAACAATGAGGTCATCCCTATTGTGTACACACGGCATTCTCACACATTCCTCTGCGTGCCGTAGAGCAGCCATTGCTCAGCTAAAAGCATGGTACGGTGAAAGTAGTAAAAGACACTTAAAGCAAACATTTGATCTTCACAAAGCCATGAACCTGAGATCTATTAAGCCTAAGACTGGAAACTCCACTCCAGATTGTGAGGCCATCACCTTACACACGAAAACACTCCCCTTCTTGGATGAGCTCTGAAAGGTTGCAGTGAGGACTACAGATCATGACAGGCCACTTTCCTGTTTGGGTTTCTGCTTCCACCACCTGCAAGCCAGATGTGGTTTGACTGGCTCTTGTGGCCTCCCAGGAAAATAGTCTTCAGATCCACGTAAGCCAGTCTAGTTTACTTTGGACACTGGGTTAGATACTGGACACGAGAGAATAAAACAATGACTCAGCCACTCAGTGAGTCAGTCATTTTCATGAATCACCGTATATGTAATTAATAATATATATTATGATGCCAAACATTAGCTGCTCCAACTGTTTCATTATCCTCCGTTATTGTTTTATGGCACTGTAGATGAATGCATCAAAGTTTTGAAGACCAAAAAGAAAGTCCCGTCCTCCCCACAAATGAGCTTTATATCCGGCCTCTATCAAGTGTCTGTGAGGAATTCTCTGCTATCAGCACTATCTCTGGCTCTCTGTCAGTACGTGGAGCTGCGAAGCAGGAAGACTGTTGAGGATTCAGCTAACAGCTGCTGCAGCTCTCAGTGCATCAGGATGGATTTATGTGTTTACCTCCTTTGGCACAGTCTAGGACCTCCTGAAACCCTCAAACTCAAGCAAGATATCAGTGATTACAAGGATCCACCAGAGCTCTTTTATCCTAAAGCAGCGTGACTTAGCTTGACTTGACATCAATGCTAATACACTCGGTTGCATATAACCTCATTTTTCATTCTTCGTGTATAAAATACCACTTTCTCAGAGTACCCTGTAATCCCCGCTCTGATATGGACAATCAAATTTTGTACCAGTGTGTGTTCTGCTGAATGACAGACGACAAAAATCAAGACAGGACCCGCTCTGCAAGCGCAAGACATAATCAGCTCTGTGTTTGCTTCCTCCAGTGTTTGAGGTTATAGGTGTACTACGTTTCATCAAATATTCAGAGCCTGCCGGGTAAAGCTTTAACTCTAATTGGGATGGAAAAGACAAATCTTGTCGGAGCTGTCAGTCAAATGTGATCAAACCACATCCAGACAATCCTGCAGCTTAGCCTTCTCTGTGAGTGCAGCAGACTCTAGATAGAAACACATTTAAGACAACTTATAATTAAGATTGTTGTTAATTTAATGATGAATATTAGTATGCAGAGTAGAAATCCAATCCAACATTGGATTTCAACTATTCTCTTCATATTTCAGCATGTAGGAGACATGTGTTTTACATATAAGACATCAGAGGAAAAGACTTCTCCATAAACAACTCCACCAGTCAATCCCTGAGATTTTAAAGCCTCCAAAGCCAATTTGAATCAGAGACTGCTTTACAGTGTTTGATCTGGTTTTAATTACAGGGCCTATTTGTATTGACAAGAAGGATATCCCTGCAAAGCTGAAATCACTGGCTGAAACCTATCCTTAAAAAAAATCAAAGTACTTAATTCAGGCTAGACTTTCCACTCCTGATGTCTTGTGCTAGCTGAACAAGATTCATATTAACATAGATTTTGGCAGGATCAGCTTTAAACCCCCACTTTCAAAACAGTCAGTAAAATGGTAATTAGAAAAAAGAATTGGATTGTTCATAAGTGACTTAAACCCGAGCAACTCATATACAAAACATGGGATTGGGGCACCTGTGCTTTGACAACAGCTTCCGGTGTTTTGAAAGTAAAATGCTGCTCCGTTCTTGCCTGATTTATAATTTCATCTGCTCAGTAGTTCAGGGTCCTGTATGAGGTACTACTGTTTTATCTAATGAACCAGATATTTTTAATAGATGAGACTACAGGCAGGTTAGCTCAGCACATGGACCCTGCTACTTCAGGGCCTGTTGTACTACATGCAGACAGTGGTTCATGTAGACTAATGCTGCGTTCCAGTTACCTCGGAAGTCAGATGTCGGAGCCGGGAATGACGTTACACCGGAGTTGACAGCGTTCCAATGAACAATTCTATTTTATTAGACCAAGTTTACAGCTTACCATGCTGAAGCCATTGCAAAACATGTCGTTGACTTTAAGGGAGCAGCCCTGAGAAACAGCAAAATTATCAAGAAGCTTCATTAACGCAGCAGACTGATTTTTGTCTTCCAGGAGTGCAGCTCTACTTGAGATGTGAGCTTCAGTATCTAAACATAACCCTCAGAGGACAGCTGTATTACCAGAGACGTAAACATGGGCACAAAATAATGGGTTTAGCTTGTTAAGACTCAGTGGGACATTAAAGGTGAGGAACAGAACTCAAAGTGACAACAAAATCACTGAATCTGTCAATTATAGCACAACTTAATAAATCAATTTCAAGGATAGGAAACAACTTGAAAGCCTGCAGAGTTTAAAGCTAGATTCCTCCCTCTGAACCTACTCCTCACGCTGCTGCGGCGGCTCTGCGATATATGATATGACATAGAAGAACACAACCTCCCTTGCATCTTCTTTAGCACATAAAACAGGCAGCTGCTTCAAACCTGGGTGAAAGTTTTAGACTCTACATGTGGTGGAGATGGGGTTTGATCAAAAGGAAAACTTACTGCAAACAGATGACAGCTTTGCTAACTCCAAGTCGTAACAGTTTCCTTCAGATCAGGGAGGCGACTCCATCCAGCAGTGATGAACAATGACCAGGATATGTCTTCTTTTATTCCTCTGCCTCTGTTTCCTCTTCTTATGTATCTGTCGTCAGAGGACGTTTCCCTACAGCAGCATGTTAGAAAAGCAAGAATATGTCAAGGAAATCATAGATGTGATTTTTAGCCTACGGACACAATCCAAACTCATCTGTATAGTCTTAACTCTTCATTGACTGATTCTTTTTTTTCTAGCAATCTCTAAACTTGCCTTATCATGCTAGTCCTGTCTGAATATACAGAGTGTCTGGACAGTTTGTACCCAAAAACGTGATCACTGGCTACAAAAGCAAAAACTGCCAACCACCATCAAGTGTATAGATTCAAACACAGAAAAGGTCTACAGAGCATCGAGAGGGCAGGGATGTCATTTTAAATATCTGAACTGGGTGGATTATGTAACAGAATTAGCCATGAGTAATTCAGGCATTAAATTAGGTGGCCTCTCATGCCATCATGATGCTTGAATGCCGACACAGTCCAATGAGGATGGGTCAAATGTTCCAGGAGGACATGGGTGTTAAAAGTTGGCTGTGCTCATTTCCAGCCGGATTGTTTTGCATCATTATATTTTGTTAAAATTAGATTAGTGACCATTTTTCTAGGAAGTGCATCATCAGTGGGCTGGCTGAATTTAAGTGGCCTCCTAACTAAAATTGTCACAATGCCAGAATTTTAAACTTTGATTCAATACTAGTAAAAATTAATGCCATATACAACAAAAATCAAACTCTAAGAACCGTGAGTATACCCCCTTGTCTCATGATCAGACTTCAAAAGATGCAGGTTCATGCACAGATACAGAATCCCCTGTGTTTTACTCAAAGCCTGGTTGAATAAAAACAACTGGGACTCCAGTGTGGATCTACTTGGCTTCAATCTCATAAGGTCAGACAGAGATGCTAAAGCTAGTAGCAAGAAGAAAAGAGGACGTCAGGCTTTGTTTGTTAACCAGAGATGGTGTAACCTTTCACAAATAACTGTCAAGGAGAAGTTGTGTTGTCCAAATATTGAACTGTTGGCATTTGCTCTTTGGCCATATCATAATATCATGTTCCAAGTGAGTTCAGTTATATCATAACAATACTTGTACACATCCTACTAGGAATGGGCATTTTAGGAAAGTCTCTTGATTGATTAATCATACGAGCAATCATTAATTTGATCAGTTTTTTAGGCAAATGGCAGAAAATACGCAAAAAACGTGTTTTTCCTCATTAAAAATACCCCCCTCAGCTCAGCTAAAAGCTACATGTTTTCAAGACATTTAATCTAGAGCCAGACTTTCGGTGTCGAAACTCTGGTACCATTTTCTATATAAATGTTTGCATACATTTCAGGTAAAGGCTTCACACACTCACTCTGGTTCACCTAAAATGACACAAGACAGACAGCAGCAAAGTACTTCAATCACCAATACTAGCCCTGGCGGCAAACAGTGGTGACATCCCTTTAGTCATACAGCAAGACAGACATATGAGCGCTGTCTGCTTGGAAACAGATGGCAAGGCAGTTGGTGGGAATGTCGGCAATGCTCCCATGCATGTTTGGGGATCAGATTTACAGTTCCCCGCTCACAGTTGCGTTCTTACGATGTCATCATGGAATTTAGGGGAGGAAGAGCCGAGGAGATGCTGAAAGACACAGTCCTCCATTTCTCACTCAAACCCATTTTTGATGCAGAATACAGTTCACACTTTTACCTGCAGATCAATGTTTTATAAACCGGAATCTCTCCTTGCTTCACTAAACTTCTTCTGTTTAAAAAAGTAGTAAGAGTCACATAATGCCACTATGACAACATGAACTATTGACTTTTACATTTTACATCTTAAAATAGCAAATGTGTATGTGGCCACCTAATACCCCGGCAGTGTTGCATTAGTAACAGCTTGATACCCATATTTACTGCAGTAATTTTACCACATTACAACCTTTTACGCAGCAAAGTTTAAAAAAATCCTACAATCACTATCAAAGTCAACTTATAATACACATTTTAATATCTACATGCATTTTACGACAGCAGTGGTAGGTTATTAAGTAAATAAACCTGAACTGTTGGCAGTTACCCTTTGGCTATATGATGTTCCAAGGGAGTTCAGTCATATCATAACAATACTTGTATACATCCCACCCAAGGCAACGGCTGAAGTTCAGTGTGCTGTTCTCCATGATACCGTTCCTAGGATACAGACTCAACAGCCTGAGACATTTGTAATAATATCAGGAGGCTTCAATCATCTTTCTCTTTCTCCCACCTGATTTGATTTACACAGTTTGTTCACTGTCTATCCAGAGAAAACAAACCCCTGGATCTGCTGTATGCGAACATCAAGGAAGTTTACGTAGCCAACATCTCACCACCACTGGGCAGGTCAGATCATTGCTCAGTTTATCTGCAGTTTTACTGAGTTTCCAGACGAATTAATTCTCCTTAATGGGATAAATACAGTCCTTGCATTGTATTGTTCAAATGTGCTATGATTAGGGACAAGTGACCAGCTGGGGGGGTTACAGGCCATGGGTTGGTGAAAATAAATAAATGTTAAAAAAGAGCTATACAGCAAGACTTTGTTGAAACCAATATCGAGATGCATATCCAGGGGTGAGCAGCTCCAGGCTTATAGACCCCTCCCCAGGAGCAGATGCAAACACTGGTTCATCCAGGATCAATAAATCAGTGTAAAGAGGTCTTCTGCAGCTACACGAATGAAAAAAAAAAACTAAATGAGAAGTTGGGTAATATATCTTCAACTAAATCATCACTGCTGCATTGATCCATCCAACAGACATCAGGGTTAAACAAAGTTTAGAACTGGATCCACGTCCCACTAATACTTTATGTTGTCCAAACATTACATCCAGAGTCTTTCTATCTCAAATTGAAGTTTTGACTGTTGTGGTCGTGTTAACTATTGTCCTCAGCTTATACTATAGTAGGAATTATGATTCTCAGCTAGAGCTGACAGCATTTATTCATTCTCATAGTATCTCAGCTGTCTCTCTTTCTCTCTCTCTCTCTCTCTGCATCTGTACAGTATGTTCCTTCTGTTTACTTCTGCGTGGATTAGCCTGCCTAGTCATTGTTTCATCATGTTTTTACAGATTTTTGCTCATCTGTCACAACTGAAACTGGAGGGGAAGGGGAGAAGGAGGGTTGTAATCCTTTCTGCTTTCATGTGCTATAATCCCCTATTGCAGCCCTAATTAAGAAGTTACTTTCCCTTTAGTGAAATAGAAAAGGGATACAAGACAGGGACATTTCAACGTTTTTAGTCCCCTCACCTCAGTTGCTTCTTTTGGAGCCCCCTCTTCCCTTCCTCTGATTGAAAGCCTCAACGGTGAGGTGCTGCACAAGACCACGGATCAAAGAGATATGCAGTTTCACATATCAGAGAAAACACCGCGAGGGCTGTTTGTTAAGCGAAAACAATATGCTGGCTTGCACTTCAAATGTGTCAGGGCACACACAGACCCAGTCTTCCTAAAAACACTGCGCTTAACTCTTCAGGGATTAAACATTTAAAAATACTTTCCTGATTTTGTCATGATGATGGCAAAGTACCCAGACAGACCAAACTATTTTTTGTAGTAATAGAAAACAGGCAGTGCATTGGCTGTGTAACCACTGAAGATAGGTGGTAGTTGGATATGTGGATGCAAAGCTAAAAAACAAAACCATGGGATTTCAAGGTTGGATGTGGGAGTCTAACCCTTGAATCTTTTCCTCTTATTCCAGTGAAGATCTCCTCACAGTTTTCAAGCTGCGTGCTATAAAAGGTCTGTTTTTGTATACTGCTCTGGCTGGTAGCAAGCAAAACAATCGTTCCCACGGACATCCAGCTTTTTGTTTCATTTGCCAAGGTGTGGTGTTGTTGTAATGTTAGCTTGAGCAAAATGAGAATTACAGTTATTGCCTTAAACTCAGCATGTTAGATGTGCAGGAGAAACTTCAGTTGCAGTTTGATTGTTCACAGTCTGACTAACACTAGATTATTCACTGTGTCATTGTCTGGTCAAGTTGGGGTTTTTTTTTTTTTTCAGTTTGGTTGCATCATAATACAGTTTTAGTCATCTTTCCTTAAAATTCCACACCCCTCACTAAAGGTCAGTTTTATGTCATTTTTTAAACTTGTTTTATAGTTTACATCTGCAGTAGTTATCCTTCCCTACAACCTAAGAGTCCATGATCTTTAACTCAAGATTCATCTGCTGTTTGTTGTCACAGTGCAACAGTTCCAATGACTGGGCGTATTACAGAGTGAAAGCATTTCCAAAAAATAGTATTTTTCCATTTTAACCGTGTAAATAGAACTTGAATAAATGCATCAATTTTCAAATATAGAATTTAAATTCTGTGTTGTTCTGCACCTCTGCAGAACAGGTGTGTCTTTTTTCCAACGTCAGCCCTCACCTATCTGTTCCCAGGAAAATCAACAATTGTGAACTGAAGGACACATTCACAGCAAAAATGTTGGTGCTTTCAGTCCAGGCTGCATCGTCAGAGCATTTGTGCTCTATTCTGTTGACTGTCAGGCCTGACAAAAAAACCACACTGTGTTTGCAGTGTGAATTATGCTTATAATGGGCAGTACTAATTAGCCAGTGTGCTATCCTGGAGTCATCCTGGAGTGAGTCTGCTGATGCAATTACAGTCGGCGATGATGCATATAACACAACGCTCCTGAAATATGTGTGATATCACATTCACATTACGGTAGTAATCTGCACAAGATGAGAGTGAGAATAAGAAGGCCACCTCTGAATTCTTCTGCAGGAAAAACCCTCATCTATTGGGACCTGTGGTTTTATTAAATCACTCCGTCCTACAGTGGGATCTAGTCACTGTTAATGAGCATTTTTTGCTCTGCTGTTTCTCAAAGCACAGCCCACCCCAAGACCTTAAACAGGGGGAACTCACATTCCAATCTCCAGCATGCAGCGAGACAGAGAAGAAAGGGAGGGGGAAAGAGAAACAGAAAAAACACACAGAAATGATACAAGAGAGACAGAGAGAGGGAGAAACGAGGGAAGAAAAGATAAGGTGAAGGATGTGGACAGAAATGGCCAGAATGTCAGAGTCCTCCTGGCAGATTTCCACAACAGGAAGGAAGCAAGACAAGAGGAAAAGGAACTGTCAGTGACGGTAGGAGGGAGCCGTGGGAGGTTGAGTGGAAAGAAGCAGTAACAGAAGCAAGACAGAAAGAGGAAAGGAAAGACAGATGCAGGAGAGTGGCTGGGTAAGAAAAAAAAAAGGGGGCAAAGTGAGGCTAATGTGTGAGGCCATAAACAGGTAGGACCCCATTTTCAGCTCCTGCTAGTGTTTAGCATCACATCCAGACACAGTGAAAGCACTAGCTAGCCTGCTATGGGATTGAAATGTCCTCCTTTTTACTGACTTTGCACTCGCCAGATTTCTGTGTATGTGGACTGCCAAAAACCTTGCCTGTTCCAGACAGGCCTGGGCTGCACATTAGAGAGTTTTTGAAAGAGTGACCACATCCCAATCACAGTGCATCTGATACACATTTAAACCATAGGATGTTGTGAGCCAGTCAGGTTCAGCTACAGTTACACATATTTCTTTTCTTTTTCAGCACTGACTTTGATTTCTGAACTCAAGTATTCAGCAAAATGAGTAATAATCTAATCCCACTACAGACCAACAACCCTGCAAATGCGATCGCCATTCTTACTATTGTTGTAGGACTTGAATGACTTAGAACACTTGGTGAATTTGCACCCTTTCAGCTGTGTTTTTGAAGCATAAACCTTTTCCTTAGATTTTATTGCACCTTACAACTGATGAGAAATATCAGATTGTAGGTCTCATAGGTAGTTGCCAGTACACCTTCAGAGTTGCACCTAAGCACATCTTGCTAGATTAAGCATAAAATCAGTTGAGGCAAAAAAATGATAGCCATGCCTTCAAAGAGCCCACTGTCCTTAGAAAGGAGAGGCAGCAGCAGCAGCAGGAGTGTTACAGCCACATCCAGGAGCTTCACCCTGGACCACCTGGAGAGATGTTTCTGCCGCCCTCCATCCAACAAGCCTTTTGATTATCTTACTGCTACACAACAGGAACCCCTACATTTTTATGTTCCCTTCCCATTTCTCCGACCTTCCCTTCCACTCAGCAGCTACATGTGTTACAGAACATGTGCGCTTCCACCTACACACTCAATTTCAAAAGGCGACTTAATATTATAAATGCAACGCAGCCTCCAGATCTGCACAGCCTTGGCATTCACAGGGAACACTGAGGGAGGGCTGTGTGACATGAGATGATCGGCAGCTGATAGATAGGCGAGTTTTGGGGGAGTTTTTGATGATAGAGCTGAAAAGCCACAGCAAGGCGGACAAAGCACTTGAAAGAGTAAACCTCTAATGCCGCTGTTGTCTGTTGTAGTTGAGCATTTAACCAACCCAGGACAGCCGATGAATACAGGTGTGATCTCTTTGACGCGTCTATTTAGGAGGAAGCTGTGGATTTTCAGTGTGTGTAAGCTCCCTGGCGGGCTGAGGCTAGCAGCCTTGGGGCAGACTCCACAGGTGGAGATAGCTGCGATAATAGAAGACAGAGGATCTACAGGGGGTCCACTTACAATAAAAATCCCTCAAACAGTGTCATTGGGGGTAGAGGAGAGCCCAGGCACGAGCTCTGACAATTAACTTTAACATAGGCAAACTTTGGTGAGACATTTTCCCATGAAGCCACATCGATGTTTTGGTCCTTGGATTATCACAGCCTTCTTGTCACCTGCATCACTTTAGTGAAGCATTGTTACATCACTGTTCAAATTTGACAAGGCTACAGGGACGGCCATTTTGATTAATGAGTGGTTTTGACAGAGCACTGAGCAGAAGTGATGCTTCAAAATGATGCGTGATTTCTTGCAACTTTCTATTTTTTCACTGTTTTCTCCAGTCACTCGTAATGATTGGCATTTTAATAAACTAGAAGCCTGTTTTAGGAGAACAAAATCCCACAAAACAACATATTTTTAAGTGAATCCACACCCTACAAAGCTTGAGTATAGGGCTGCAAACGTCCACACACAAAAAATGCATGGCAGGAAATTGTGCACAATTGTGCAAGAAAACTATGACAGGGGCATCAATTGCAGGGAAAAAGGTAGACGGGAACTTGAGTATGACAGGAAACCTGCAAGGGAGACTGCAGCTGGCCATCCCAATTACACAGCAGCCACGCAGGGTCCAAACTAAACAACCATTACATTTATCTGATGGTCACTTTGCCTTGGTTTCCTGTGTCTTTAAAAAAACACGTCTGTGTTTTTGACTGCGAGCTGTCCACTAAAGAGGCTACAGGCGACATGTAAATGAATGGAGGCAACAAAAGCCACTCATGTGAAGCCATTAAAGAATGGTTTCTTAATGTGCAACTAACTGAAATGAAAAAAGTAAGACAATGAGCAAGAGCGGTTTTACTAACACTGGGCGACTAGCAGTTAAACTTTTTAGTCAAGTTTTCCCTCCAAAGCGTTACCTGTAGTCTTCGCATATGCAACAAGGGCGCTCACCTAAACACTTAAATAACATTTATCACAAAAAAATATAAAAAACTGACTTTGAATAAAAAAAAACCTATGGTGTTTATATCGCCTGCATGAGAGTAGGGAGACATTCAGGGGAGCAGTAGGCGCACTTACCTTTATCAGTTTCCACCTTGTCGGCGTTTTCGCGAAGAAAAATAACGCTCCCTCTGTTAAGTCTTCGCCAATTTCAAACCGGGGAAGAAAACGAAACCGAATGTAGAGAATTCGTAGCAGAAAACCTATGGGTCTCTTCACCTTTCCGTCTGTTGTTGTCCGTGCTCACTCCACCGACCGCCTCTCGGTTTCTCTAAATCAGAAGTTCATCCAAACTTGCAGCGCTTCGCTCCGCCTCGCGACAGCGATGAGGTCACCGCCTCCCATCAACTTCTCAAGGCAGGAAACCTCGCGATAAGGATCAGAGAGGTCTTCGCTTAGATTAGGAGACTGCGGAGCCTCGCGAGACAGAGAGAAAGAGCGGACTCACAGAATGTATGTGGAAGGATGGGAGAGAGAGGGGGGAGAGAGCGTTGCTCTGGCAACAGAATTGCACAGGCTTCTCAGTGAAGGCTTCTCTGCAAGCAACTGGTGTTTGTGTAGCAGGTCTGGGTGCTGATGAACGCTGGATATTATGAAACTCTCTTTCAGCTCCGTCTGCATCTAATGCAGTATTTATGCATCTATATATAGCATAGCATAAATGGCACAAAAAAGACTACTCAAAGGAGCAGATAGCCAAGCAGAGAGATTAGTCACCCAGAAATAAGAGTCTTTTGAAATCACAATGCTGGCTTATTTATGATTTAGTAGCAATATAATAAGTCATGGTTTTATTATTCAAATATGTCCATAAAAAGACAATTAGGTTTCAGTCTTGTATTTGGTCTTTTAGCTTTTGTTTTGGTTCCCCGAAGAATAAAAGACTGTAGATGCTAGATGTTTGACTTCCTTTGCCAGCCTGCATCTATTTTTGCTTTTGGTACCGTGAATGGAGCGACCTGTTGATAAATTATATAACCCTCTCTGTAAGGCCTACTCACTGCAGTTGATAAGGGTAGTGAAACAGACCCAAAACAGTAGAAGTTGTAGCTCACTTATACAACCTCAATTTTATAAGAGTCTGTGTGGATTTTAGAATAAAGAAAAAAGTGGAGTTGTATTTAAAGTAATGCTAATTTTTTTGTTGGCTGAAATATGTTGAAAAACAGTTGGGACAGGAACAACAAAACACTGAAAAAGGACATTATTCCATGTGTTCAAAATTACATCCAAAAACCAGTGTCTGTGAATACAGTTTATCACTGCGTCCAACAGATAAAAACTCTATCATGCAAAGAAAAAACCTCACTATCCCGTGGCCTGACAAATCAAAATTTGACTTTCTTTTAGGGAATCATGGACCATGCATTCTCAAAAGGGGAGATAGCAGCATCTGTAAGTCTCTTTGACATAGTTAGCTTTGCACATGAGATAGATACATGCTGCCTCAGACAATGCCTTTCTCAGTGAAGACCTTATACTTTGTAGAGCAAGACATTGTCGACTAAATCTTGCATGCATTTCAACTGCCTGGCTCTCAGTCCTGACAAGTCACCCACTGAAAACATTTGATGCATTGTAACTAAAAAATCATGACCAAGGAGACTTCAAACTATGAGGCTGTAGTTTAGAGGAAGTGTGTGGATTGATTACACTATAAATAGAGATTTAAATTATGCTCTTGAACCGAAAGGGTTGCTGCAAGTCTGGTCTCTCTGTATTATCTGTAATTTTTGTAATTTATGCACGATTTTTTTCATATTTTTGTTGTAATTTTGTTGGCTGCTGATGGATACTTCTGCTGGACGAAGAGTTTACTCAAATGAAGAGCTCCTTTCATTGAGGAAAAGCAAATCTGGACACAACATACAATTCCAGAAGACATCAGGAGGTGTGATCGTGGTTGCCGTGCTGGTGCAAAGGTGAAGGCAAAGCTGAATGCTAGGAGGTGGCAATATAAACCCTTTCTTCCATCAATCATCATGGGAAACGTCAACTCTCTGCCCAACAAAAGCAATGAGCTGGAGATCTTACCATGAGTGCAGTTTCCTGTGTTTTACTGAAACCTGGTTGAATCAAAACAACTCAGACCCCAGTGTGGATCTACCTGGCTTCACTCTCATAAGGTCAGACAGAGATGCTCAAGCTAGTGGCAAGAAGAAAGGAGGAGGTCTGGCTTTATTTGTCAACCAGAGATGGTGTAACCCTTCACACACAACTGTCAAGGAGAAGTTGTGTTGTCCAGATATTGAACTGTTGGCAGTTTCTCTTCTGCCATATTATGTTCCAAGAGAATTCAGTCATATCGTAACAGTAGTTGTTTACATCCCACCCAAATCAACTGAAGAATGTTGCAATGTTTTGTAAAATAGTGTTGCCAGGCTACAGACTCAACACCCTGAGGCACTAATAATAATATCGGGAGACTTCAACCATGTCACCGTCTCCTCTCACCTGACTGGATTCACACAGTTTGTGAACTGTCCTACCAGAGAAAACAAGACCCTGGATCTGCTGTATGCCAACGTCAAAGAAGCCTACAGAGCCACTGCCTTACCACCACTGAGCAAGTCAGATCATAATTTGGTCTAACTCCAAACCTGTTACAGACCTTGTGTGCTGATGCAGCCTGTGACCAAAGTCAAAATCAGAAGATGGACACTTCAAGCCAGTGAAGCTCTAAGGGACTGTTTTAAATCAACAGACTGGAATGTGCTACTGGAAACAGATGTGGATAGTATGACCATTGATAAACAGGTTGACTGCTTGACTGATTATGTCAACTTCTGTAGAGACATAGTTATACCCACAAAAACTGTTCGCTGCTTCCCCAACAACAAACCCTGGATCACAAGAGACATAAAAGCAATCCTTTACCAGAAAAAGAAAGCTTTTAAAGATGGTGACAAAGAACAACTCAAACAAGTGCAACAAGAGTTGAAGAGGAGACTGAAGATGGCAAAGCTGGAGTACAAAAAGAAGATAGAGAATAATCTACAACACAGAAACATCCGTGAAGTGTGGAGAGGAATCAGTACCATCTCTGGACACAGCAGTCAAAAGAAAAGATAGCCAGTGGTGGGTGATGTGAAAAGAGCTGATGAACTCAACCTGTTCTTCAACAGATTTGACACTGCTGTCACTCCCACTTCCACTGCTACTCCACCTTCCTCTCCGCAACAAATCTCCACTACAACTTCTCCCCTTCCTGCTCCATCTCATTCAAATGTCTCAACCACTTCAACTGCCTCCCTCCTAGAACACTAGTCCTTGTCTGTCACCGAAACAGGGGTGAGGATGGAGCTTGGAAGACTTTGTCCTGGGAAGGCAGCTGGTCCAGATGGTGTGTGTCCAAGGCTGCTTAGAGACTGTGCTGCAGAACTGTGTCAACCTCTCCACAAGATCTTCAACCTGAGTCTACAGCTGGGGCAAGTACCTGCTCTGTGGAAATCATCCTGCATTGTGCCAGTACCAAAAACAAAATGTCCTGCTGAACTCAGTGACTACAGACCAGTGACCCTCACTTCACACATCATGAAGACCCTGGAGCGGCTGATTCTACGCCTTCTGAGGTCTGAGGCCAAAGAAAAACTGGATTCCCTGCAGTTTGCATACAGAGATCACATTGGAGTGGATGATGCTGTCCTCTACATGTTTCATTGTGCCCTGTCTCATCTGGAGGAACCTGGGGTTTATGTGAGGATCATGTTCTTTGACTTTTCAAGTGCATTCAACACCATCCAACCCACCATACTCAAAGACAAGCTCACAGAGATGGAAGTGGATCCTTCCTGTTTTTCCTGGATCGCAGATTACCTGACAGGAAGGCCACAGTTTGTCAGGCTGGGGAACTGTGTTTCTGGGACATAAATGAGCAGTACAGGGGCTCCTCAAGGGACAGTGCTGGTGCCATTCCTGTTCACACTGTACACGTCAGACTTCAAATACAGTACTGAGTCCTGCCACATCCAGAAATACTCAGATGACACTGCTATTGTGGCATGTATCAGAAATGAACAAGAAGCTGAATACAGAAATCTAATAAGAGCCTTCAGTGACTGGAGTCACAAAAATTGCCTCCTCCTCAACACCTCAAAGACAAAGGAGATGGTCATAGACTTAGGTAGATCCAAACCCCCTCTTCAGCCAGTGAACACCTGTGGAGTGGACTTCGAAGTGGTGACATCATATAAATACCTAGGTGTACATCTGGATAATAAGTTGGATTGGTCTAAGAATATAGACTACATCTACAGAAAGGGGCAGAGCCGCCTCTTTTGCCTGAGAAGACTCTGATCAATAGACATCTGTAGTAAGACGCTGCAGATGTTTTATCAGTCTGTGGTGGCAAGTGCTCTGTTCTACGCTGCAGTCTGCTGGGGAGGAAGCATTAAACATTAAGATGCAAGACGTCTTAACAAACTGGTGAAAAAGGCTGGCTCTGTGGTAGGACTCAAGCTGGACTCAGTGGAGGATGTGGTGGAGAGATCTACACTGAGGAAGGTGGAGACTATTCTCAAGAACATGGACCATCCACTACACAACACCTTGATGGACCAAAGGGCAAATGGTGGTGGACGGCTCCTCTCTCTTTGCTGCAGGACAGAAAGATTTAGAAGATCTTTTGTACCAACAGCCATCAGGCTTTATAACTCTTAAATAATAGGTAACTTTTACAGACATATTACGTGAGACAACAGACAATTGAATTTCCCTTCGGGGATCAATAAAGTTCTTCTTATTCTTATTCTTAAATACTCAGTTTACGTTAGCTTCAAATGCTGCCCAGCACAGCTTTAGTTTAGGCCTTTTATCCAACCATGATGATTGTTGAAACAACACAATCCACTCTGATGACAGATCAGCATGTCTTCTGTTTCAGAGCTGCGCAGCTATTTCCTCCTCCGGCTCTGAATTAGCTGATACCTCTTTAAAACAGAAACCCGTTTTGTCACACTGACAGGACATTGAAAATGCCTTCAGTCCTTGTTTGTCGAAGGTAAATGTCTGCTAGTTTCATGAAGTCAATACCTTTGTTTGGGTGGTTCAATGCCGTTTGAAGTTTGTGCTGTGGGGCTGTGTTATGGTCTGGTTGGACTTTTTCAAGGATTTCTCTTATCTTTGTGCAGCAAACACATACCAAACTTTTAAAAGCTAAACTAGCAACAACAACAAAAAAATACTCTTACGAAACAAAAGAAAATCTGTTCTGTGATCAAAAGTTCTGCTGTTGTTCCCCTTGCACCCCTACATAACCTGACAAGAATATTATCATAAGACTTGCATTTGAGTTTTAAATGAAGGGACTGATGTGGTGAGAAGTGATATCTGTCACATACCAAGGACTATTTGTATAGAGACTAGGGGTTTCACAAGGGAGAGGGCTGACCTTGGCTCTGACATGCAGCTAAATGTGGGTGAAATGTAGGTTGTGTTAAGCTGTACTAAAGTACAATAAGATTGTGTCTGCTACATGTCACCATTTCAAGGTAAAACATCCACTGCTGACACCTAGCAGTTCTGCAAATGTATTGATATAATAACTCATTAAACAACTTAAATTAAATCCTTTATTGACTTATTAGCAGACCATGTATTAAAGGTCTTGTTTGACATTTTGGTGTAGATGGATTTTGGAAACTTGTGTGGACAACGTACTTTGTCTGATACCTACACTGCGGTAGTGATTGTTGACATTAAAGCTCCAGTGAGTAATTTTTGTTTTGTGTTAGTTCTGGCGCCTTCCTGTTCATCCTGCTGTCATTAAGCAGTGAAATGTTTCACTTATTGTGAATGGCTGCTATGGTAAAAATAAAAAAGGCTGTTGTCAATCACCTCTTCTGATATATACCCCAGTGGTTAAAGATTACAATAAAGAAATAATCAGTCATGCTGCTGATAGTGTCTTTTGTTTTTGAAAATTATAAAGAAGCATAAACACTCAAAAACTCCTGATAATACCTTTAAAAATTACTATGTCCAATGGGTACTGCTGGCTTTCTCTCCCTGATTGTGTCCTCTCAAAATAAAAGCAGAAATATCACTTTAAAATGATCAGCCATATCGCTGATGGTTTCTGCTTTATCAGAATTCATTTCAATGTGTTTATATCCAGGTAAAAACTCCACATAGGATCTTAGAGAGTTCTCTGCTAGTTTTACACTGTCATCCAATACCACTGTTGGGCAGTGAAAACAAAGTTTAGGGCGTGATTAAATGAACAGAGCCAGAGATAAGCCCTCCAGGCTTTTTCCCCTCAAGACCTGCCACTTCTATTACCCAATATGCAACTCTACCTAAAGACTTTCAAATAGCAGTTCTTGTATATAAAATACTAAAAAAAACCTTTGCAGCCACAGTACACAAGCCCCAATATGTGATAATGAACAGGCAAAGGTAAGCAAAGATGTCTTGTTCTTATGTCCTCATCTCCAAGCTTCTCAACTTCTTGGTCGACGTCTAACTAAAATGGGATACTCTGTGATAGGTCTGGTTTCACACTGATTTTTCTAGAGCCACAGAGCCTTTAAGACCAGTCTCAAAATGCCATCCTTTTATTAACACATGAAAGTTCACTTTCTTAGAGCGATATTTTCAGGCATTTTTGCCTTTATTTAATGGGAGAGCCAAAGATAGACAGGAAATTGGGGGGAGCAGAGAACAGACGGTCAAGGCCAGGAATCAAACCAGTGACCACTCCAATTACGACTATGGCTGCTATATGTAGGACATTTAACCCACAAGGCCGGCTGCACCCCAATAAATAGTACACTTTTAGAAATATGATGCCTTCTTGTTGTACTTGGACACTAAAGTGGTCCTCCTTTCAAGCTCCTGTGAGAAAACGGGACTGTTTCTCCAGCTGCTCAGCTAACACCTACCCCCTCACACCCGTTTCAAGCATTCATAATTAGGGTATAAGAGTGTCCATGTTGTTGTTGATGGTCTTGTTTGCTTTTGGATATCATTGCAAGACATTAATATGAATTTCAGGCTGCTGCATGAACAGGAAAAAAAATCTTCTCAGGAGCTTCAAGATGCAGTAACGGTAACCTAAAGCCTGTCTGAGTTTGAGTTTGAGAAGCTCTTTTTACAACAGACTTTGATCTCCAGAGCTCCCCTTTGGACAAATTTCAAATGAAAAAGGTATTTATTTACTTAAAAAATAAAACCCAGTTCCAATAGTGTGGTTAATATGTTGTTTATTTGATGACATAGGGGAAAGTGGATCTATAAAGGCCTCTGAGCATCCACACAGTCACAGCCAGAGAAGCTCCTTTATTAAAACCTCTACTGAGTAATTTATGTTTATTAATTTACCACCGAAGTGGCTGATTATGCCACCCAGCAGACTGCTTTTGCAGTGTGGCATAAACACAAAGCACAGCACAGCTTCTTATATGCAAGATGATTTTAAAAGAGCGACCAGACATTAAACATCACAAGGTGCAGGTTTAAATGTTTTTGAAATGAACACCTTGTTGCTTAGCAATGAAGATGCATGTGTTTAATGCATTTAAGAAAATGTTATAACTTTAATACACAAGAGCAATATTACAAATGTCACTGCGTGTCGTCCTATACATTCATTATTTCAGCATGCAATTTTAATTAGATAAGAGAAAGAACAGTGGCCTAATTAAAGCAGCTCAGCAGGTGCAAACACAAAGAGTGGGTGAGCAGTATATAGGAGTCACAGGAATTTATTTCTCTCTCCCACACAATCACCTGTGAATAGTTACAACCTCTGTATCCTCTGTCCTGTCTGTCTTTTTACATAACAATCATTAATTTCAGTTCCGGTGACAGCACATTCTCGCCTTAATTTACTCACTCTCTCCACATTTACCTCTGCACTCCCTTTATTTCCATCTATGCATCCATTATTCTAAAATGTCATCCAGGATTGCATAACATTCTAATAAAGACAAATGAAAGGAGATTACCATCACTAAAACCTCTCTGTTCCTGTAGCTCCACAGGTCTTAACACTACCCACCCAGTTCCATCACGGGGCGGATATTTGTGTGGGCGATTTGTATTGTTCTCCAGTGAAAAACTGCTCCCCCAGGATTAGCTCAAGTGGTCTAATTGTGTTAGCCGCAGAATGATATTCAGCATGGATTAAAGCAAAGGAACACACATCACTTACAATAAACCACAGATAAACTTTCCTGCTTATTATGCCAATAATATGGAGCAGCAAGAGTGACTTAGATGGCTGAAATGGAGAGTATACTTGAACATTATGGAATTATGAGGTTTATATTGCTGAGAAGAGTCCTGCGTCTTTAATCTGTTTTATTGATGAGAATAACGTACTAATGCACTCTGAGCTACAGTAACTTCATGATTAGATTAAAGGATAAAAGGCACGGAGGCAGACTATTCAGCCTCTCCTGATGCAGAGGAGTGTGTGTGTGTGTGTGTGTGTGTGTGTGTGTGTGTGTGTGTGTGTGTGTGTGTGTGTGTACGCCAATGATGCAACAAACAGCTGCTGACATTTCTTGCTGTCAAACTCCCTCTTCAGCTCATTTTCTTCAAGAGTAGGCAAAAACAAAAAAGTGCAGGAATGTCAGGAGAAAAACCTGCTAATGTATATCATGCACAGTGTAACTGATACTCAAGGTTTCATCATTATCTCCATGTGCCTTCCATTGTACCTGAAAATGCACACATTGCATGAATGTTATTTTTTGTAATTTTATCCTGTATTTTCTGGCATTGCACTCTCCGTGCCGAACAAATGACCCTTTGCAGTCAGCAGAACCAAGATCCGAATGACAGCAGTGCAAACTCCAAGTAATAGCAATTGTAAAAGCTATCCTACTTTTGGCCACTCATGGCTTTGAGACCCTGACCATGAAACTTTATGGGTTGATAGGGTTGTCAAGTGGGCAGTCCCCTAGCCAGGATATCATTCGCTTGGAGCTCCTACTTCCTGAAGCAAAGCCTTTTAGAGCTTTGTATGTCATTATTGTGAACTGTGCTTTCTAAATTACAATTTGATCAATAACAACAAATAAATGTATGTGGATCTTTCTCCGTATGACATTGCAGATACACCCTCAGCCTGATCTTGCTCACTGTATACCAAATAAGTAAGTCAGATTAATGCAGTCACTTAATCTTTCCAGTTTGAAAACAAAACAATAGAAAACCCTAATTTTCCGTAACAGCATTGTGGGGCATTCATGTGCATCCATTTCCCCTTACTTGAATGTACAGTACTTAATCAACAAACATAGTAGGCCTAACATGTTTTTGAGGTTCAGAACTGGGACACTAGTCTGGTTCAGCCAAAAAATGTGTCCCACTTCTATTATAAACAGTCACTGTATTATATTTGCACGTTAGCTTTGTTAGCATACAATTAGTCAATAAGAGTGTCCTAATTTCTTAATGCATATTAGCAGAACAGGGTTAAGTTCATTAAAACATCCTTTTTAGAAATAAACAATGCAGCGTGTGTACAAATGGACATGACTGAGAACTTTGGAAATCATATTAGCTTTTGTCAAAAGATTTTATAGTTATATAATGCTTGTTTGTTTTGTCTTCTTTTCTTTAATCTCCCAGATCTTTCATGAGTTTCACACAGCTGTCTAGGTTGTTTTGAAAACCATTACTTCAATGCACTATAATATAAGGAAATAGAGTTTGCCTGCCTGCGTTAAAGCTCCAGTGAGCTTTTTTTTTCCTGTTATGAAACAGATTAGAATTAGTACTGATGCCACTTTGTGACCCTAAAAAGCAAAGCAGACTATTAACAGTTTGAGGTATTATTATTATGGTTTCTGTCTATGTCTGAAACCACTGGTAGTGGGTAGGTGATAGACTTAATGATTAACTGTTGCTGACACAGCCTGTATTCAGATAATTTACAGCAAAAATGGTCAAAGAGGGTACATTTGACAACCAAAAGTAACCAAAATAAGACATTTAAAGATACACTTGCTAAACATGCATGGGATAAAGTCAACAATGACTTCTTTGTTTATAGTAAGTACAAAATCAAAAGTCCCCTTGTGGCTTAAAGCTCCTGTAAGAAGTTTTTTTATGTCCGTGAAATAGATTGAAATCTACATAAATTCCTTTTCATGATATATAAAAGAAAACAAAGTCATGAGAAACAAGATCGACAACCTCTTTATTGTCTCAACTCAACTCAACTTTATTTGTAAAGCACTTTAAAACAACCACAGCTGAACAAAGTGCTGTACGTAAATAGACAAAACAACGCAGACATAAAAACAATGGATAAAAATTAACACAATTGATAAAATAAAAGCAGAATTTAAAAGTAAAATATAGTTTCAATGTTTCTAAAAACTAATTTAAAAACATAGAAACAAATAACTAAAAACAAACCATAAAGCACTAAAACAGGAGCCGAGTCTCATGCAGGGTTAAAAGCCAATGAATAAAAGTGGGTTTTAAGACGAGTTTTAAAAATGGACAGTGTGGGGGCTTGTCTGATTTGAATATTATATTGTGATTTTTAATGCCTGAATCCAGTGTGAGAGGGTAGGTGTCAGTCAAGCGGCTGTGAAAAAAAAAGCGGCTGTTTTTACAATTTATTACAGAAACTTTCACAATTTACAACACATTCAACTGTTAAGAAGTCAGCAGCATGATATTTTTGGTAAGAGGACACCTTTCAAGAACGCAGAGGAAAAGGTGAGCAAAGACTGCTTTGTCCACAGGGGGCGCCAAAATCAATGCTGACCAAAGGACACTCATATGAGCTTTAAGTAAAAAACACTCCTAGATTTAATATTTACAGGAGGTCAAAGGTTTGAATTACACAACCCATTATTTTTCTGAGCTTCAGGGTCTGTCTTTGTATTTAAGGTCTCCACTCCTTCACCTCCACAGTTATCTTTCATGGTCTCGCTTGGTGGTATGAATGACTGATATGTTTTGACTGAAGACATCTTAATGAGAAAGGCTGTTTTGAAGCACCTACACCCTTTCAACATGGCCTTACATACGTGATGTTCCTTTATCTGATGGTAACTCCAGTACAGCCGACCGCTTCACTCTGTCTGAGACATATTAAGATGTCAAGTGGTGAAGTAAGACATGAGGCGACCACCTACAGGATACATGACCGCAGTCACCCAGAGAGGGAAAGAGAGGAATTCCTGCCTCTGTTGCCCCTGGAAGCAGAGGAATGAAAAGAATGGGCCCCATTCACAAAGTTCCACTCAAGCGGCGCTCCTACACTAATAGAGATTGACATGAAGAAAGGCGACAAGTTGTGTTCACATACACTGGCTCTTTTGTCTCCTCCACTCGGGGGCAATGTGCAGACAGTGTGCTCTGAAAATAGAATTTGATGCGCTTGTTTTTCATAAGTGGAGAGCACTGAGTCTTGATTGGAGTGTGTGTGTGCAATTAGTGTTTTGTTGCACACTGTTATTGGGAGGGTTAACAGTTTATTTGCTGGGCTGGGGGATTGGCAGACATTTGAGTACAGAAAACTAGATGATGTGTAGGAAAACATCAAAAGAATAACAAAACGCTGAAATATGTCCAACCTTTACTGTTTCTTTTTCTTCTCTGGCTTCTGGTGAAAGACTGTGGGAAATTTTAAAGAACTTTCCAGCCAAATATAATACAAGCAGTACAAAGGCACCATTATTAATTTCAGTCTGTTTCATAGCTTGTTAAACAAACTGAAATAGAAGCAAAGCCTAAATTTTGCCCCAACAAAAGCTGAAGGTGTAGCAGGCTGCTAGTGAACTAGCTGTAGCAGCCATCTGAGGAATGGCCTCACATTCCTGCTGTTCAAGATTAACTGTGAATCCGAAGACAATGTTAAAGCTTGTGCTTCTTTGGGTGACAAATCAACCAAACATTCATGCCTTCTGCCATTGTCAACTGTTTTTATCCAGTTCTGTAACTTACAGTCAAGTAGAAGTAGTATACGCCAAAAAAAGAGCATGATTTAGTCATGAAGGAACTAAAGCAACCAAAATGCATGACAGAAAAAAAGAGTCTTCTGGAAAAAATTTACTTGATTTTATACTTTGACTCATGTCCCGTCTTGCCCTGATACTGCAGCTAGAGGAAGCTCTTAAAGTTTTGGCTTCACTCAGGATAGCTGTTGTGCAGTCCATGGCTTTTAATCAGTTTATGGTTCAAACACAGAAGTGAACAAATAAGCTAATGCAAAAACCTGCAAACTGAGGAAAAATGTATCCATGTGTTGATGTGTCATAGGAGTTTAAGTTATTAGTATTTAGAATGGGCAGAAATTTTGGCACTTAGATGATTTGAGCACAGATGACAGATTGTAAACAGCATATGATCTAGCAGCTCAGAGTATGTGTCTAAGTTTGCAGCCTGGGGCATAGATGTTCTGGGTTTGAAATACTCAGAGCTAGACAAATAAAACACTTCATCAGGAGCTCTCTGCAATCAGCTCTATTTGAACATGCCTTCAAGTCCTGTCCACCAAGTTGAAAGCCAGTAACAAAAACAAACACAGAAAAGGCAAGACTGAGGAAGAGTTAGTCTTCAGTTATTTACAGCCAGTGTGTGTTTTATGTTTGTGGCTTCAACTATATGCTGGAAGCATATTAAATCTTTTGAACAAAACTTGCTAATGAGAGCTAGAGGGTGGCTTCTTTTTATACCTCTAGACTTTCTCAATTTTCCATTTTTGTGAAAAATCAGCAGTGCATGCAAAAAAGTGTTGTTGTTTACTCGTTCAATATTCCAGGATTATTTCTCTGCAGCCAAAACAACTTGTTAAACTGGAAAGTTGTGAAGTCATTGTCTTTCTGCATGGTACATCAGCTTCTCTCAGCTGCAGGAACGTACTGTATAAGTCTGCCCCATGGAAACATGCAATTTCATACGCATGCTTTATGCAATCTACATCCGTAAAAGAAAGAAAACAGCTATAAGTAAAAATAAAGAATAAATAGTGTTCTTCGTCTCTGCATGTGATGAAGGTGCAGGTCTGTCAAGTGCAGCTCTGAACTCTGATCCTTTGAGGAGTGCAGGAACATACAGAGATCTCATCAGAATCCAAGTTCAAAACACCTCACAATTGGTAGTGCACACACATGCATGCGCGCGTGCACACACACACACACACTTCCCCACCAAGAGAGTTGGAGCGGCGTGACTCACGCTGGTGTCAAAACACAGTGGAGAGGTGGGAGGATGACATCACAGTACGCTGCAGGAGAACAAGTGCCTCAGAGTTAGACCCCTTTCAAGCATGCACACAAGAGCACGTCCTCACACACACACACACACACACACACACACACACACACACACACACACACACACACGCACCCTAAACATGCACAAGTACGCACACACTCCTCCTCCGCCGCCTCTTAATAGCTACCGCCTCCACCACACGTGCAGCAAACAAACACACAGTGAACATTTCCTTCCCACAAATAACGCTGGTTGTCCTGAAGAGACATCAGGGTTGTTGTGTTTTTGATTTATGACTTCACATGGATGGGGGGGGGGGGGCATGGGCAGAGGCAAGCCAATCAGCAGCCAGGATAAGGACACACTCTGACGGGATTTGGGGGCTGAGAGGATGAAAAAATAGAAATTTGAAAAGAGAAGGTGCGCTCCGCCTCACATGCTTTTAAACTCATATGATGATGCGCATGCACGCCAGCCTTTAGTGCACGTTTACCCCCCCTGCTGTGATGATGGAGCAAGTGAAAGGGAAGTGTACTTAAATGTCTCCCCACCCGCCCACATGCATAATGCATTCAAATGCAAGAACACTCTGGATCTCACTGTTTCTGATGTTACTGAAAGGGGACCGGATTAAAAAGCTTGATCTGTGAGACAAGTTGCTGATGCAGCAAATCACAAACAAAAACAATTCAATGTGTCTACAGACAAACACTGAGTCTTCCTTGGCTGTGATCAAGGAAAGTGAAGCACAAGCTGACAAGTCCTCTCAGAAGTCTGACAAACAAGGCTGGTTTTGACAAAACTTTCTAAACAGAAGTCAGATTAGTCATTGTCTTGCAGAGAGAAACTATTGAGATCCTGTGAAATTTGGGGTGATGAACTTTTGATACCTAAAAGCACTTTGGGACTGCATTTACTTTGATTTGTTGGCCACTAGGGGGCAGTAGGAACTACCTGTAAATACAGCAATAAAATCGTATTTTAACTTGCTACATGCTGCCAAGTGTCACACTCATGTAGATGAATGAGTCTGATCTTATAAGATGGGACTTTGTCTTTACATTGGGTCTTTGTAGACATTGTGAAAATTATGGTCCAGATCAGCTCAGTTGTAAAGAGTCTTGAGGTAACATTTGCTGTGAATTGGTGCTGTATAAAGATTGATTGATCAGTTGATTGATTTTGGTAAACCAAGCAAACAACACCTTGGTGGACCCTCTTAGTTAGCTAACAAAATGGATACAGAAAATTTGTGATCAGTCAGCCAACAACCACCAAAGAGTATATAGAGAGTTTATATAAACATTGATAATCAGGTTGAAATCAGAAGAACAGCCTCTGTTGCAGTCCTCTTTCTTGACTTCCTTCTTTGAAACAACATGATGACAATGGTCGAATAATGAAACAAAGGATCTTTTGGGACAATCGCTTCCAATGGATAATGGATTAAATGGATTAATGCAGCACCAAAAAGATCTGTAGATTCAGAATGCAATACCAACTGCCAGGCTGAGGAGGTTTCAATGCTACAAGTGATACCTCCCACAATAGCCATAATGACTTAGACTATTTAAAATACAGACTTTGCTTTCAGACCTTTATGTTGGAAGTTAATGGTTACTTTCACTCACTCACTCAGAGTTCCCTATGAAAACATGTCTGTCACGATCCCGGTTGAAAAAAAAAATGAAAAGAGGACCCAAATCCAGGACGTACAAAAAATTATTTATTGAAAAGGAATTAAAAGAAAAGCAACAAAAACTTTCTAAGAAAATGTCTAAAGGTCCTTACACACCGGGGCCGACACAAATATAGAATGCGAAATTAAAAAATATTTGGAGGCGAATTTTGTCGTGCCTGACCATACATATCAGATGCGATGCGATTTTGCGACTTTCCGGGGGGGAAAAAAAAGACGCGTCCCGGGTGGGAGCGAGAAGACTGACACAACAGCAGACTGACTGCTTTTCAGTTCTGATTAGACATGAGATGGCTGTCTTTCATGATAGCATGTAAACCAGATAAGCACATTATGCTATAATATAAAAAACATAAAAGTAAGGTAACAACCAAGACCTAATGGTGCTGTGACAGCAATGCGATTGAGTTTGAGACAGTGAAAATACATATGGTATGTTGTATCTGCAAAGGTTAGCTTATGAGCTAAAGTTACTTAGCACAGATAAAAGTTAAAACAAAGACGTTTAGCAAACTAAAGCACACAAACCATCGTCATATGAGTAATCTGACACTATGAATCTCCACAAGTTGTCCTTGTAATGTTTGTGATTTTATCAAAACGCACTCTGTTCTCCGACACGTAAACAATCAGCCAGTCGGCCATGTTGGATATACCGGTGAATCAGATGTCGCAACAATACGCTATCTGATTGGTCAGAAGTGGACACAGAGTATGCGAAACTTCAGAAAAATCAACCATGATCCAAAAAAATAAATGCCACACGGGAAAACATCGCTGATGTGAACGCTTGTATTTACAGGATACGGGTTCAAAAAGTAATAATAATGACATCTGAAATAATCACACAACAAAAACGGTACTGTTGTGAAAGGACCTTAACTCAAAAAACCAAAAGAGCAAAAAACCAACAGAAGGCACTAGGGGAAAATCCACAAGAATACACTGGAGTCACACAGAGAAACATCCAACACAGAAGCATGGACATACACAGACATACAATGAACTGACCAAGAAACCAGGGAAGACAAGGGCTATGTATACACACAAGGAAACGAGCAACGAGAGGCAGGTGCAGATAAATGCTAAGGAGGGAAAACTGAGGAAGTAAAACCACACTACTAACACAGGGAATGAACTACAAAATAAAACAGAAAACACTGAAAACCAATGTACAGAATAAAACACTGAGAACAAGAGGGAAACAGGGTCAAACACAAACTGAAAACTCACAAGAAAGGACTTCAGGGGAACAGGAACAATAGGGAACAGAAACACTAGGAAAGACCACAAGGAAAATACACTGAAATCCCAAAACCAGGGGAAAAACTAAATCAAGCAGAACATATCATGACAATGTCACACGTTCTTGTATTGTGTGTTTCTTCTATCTACAATAATAACAGGATTGGTGAACTGGCTCCTTCAGGATTTCTTATACTGCTTGCAACTGCTCCCCACAAGCACCAAATTCCCAAGTTGGGAGAATTTGCAAAGGTTTTGGAAAGTGAAATGCATTTGAGAAGAAAAACAAATGAATCTGCGGCAGAGCAGAACTTTGAATTGCTTTTTTATCCACATCAATTAGCAAAAACTAATTATGGAGCACAGTGGTAAAACCACAGGGAGTAAATTAAGCCTTTGATTGATGCTGAAAGCAACATGAACTCATTCTTCTGCCCCTTTTTTGCAGATGTGCAAGCTGCGAAAAACAAGGTAAACAAACTTTCACCATGGAAATGTGTCAAAGAAATTAGCATTTATATGATAAAGTTATTTGCAGGAAATAGAGCATGATTGGCACATTATATTATTGTCCCATTGTTGTGGGGTCCAGCTGTGATGTTTAGCTGAATAAGCTGCAGAGAGTTCTGGGAGAATTGGAAATAACTGATCACAAGCCCATTCTGATGGACAAACTACTTGATGACATTATTTATTGACCATAATAAGCAATGTTTTATGGCACAGCAGTTTAAAGATGTGTGCGAAAACGTGCTTTACATTGGGATAGACTCAAGAGAGCAGAGTGTAACGGGTGGGAGGTGTTGTAGACCTGTGTGAAAGACTGTTGGATAAGCAGGAAAAATTTTAGTCACAGTACAGGAGGGAAAAAGTAGGATTTTATATTTGATTTGGGCCACTGCTGGAAGCTCATGGGGGGAAATGAACAGTAGAGTTACATGTGTTATCTTGGGTTGGTTAAAAAGCAGACAGACTTCTGTGTTATGGACCATCTGCAGAGGTTTGACTGTGCATGCAGGGAGGCCTGCCAGTAAGGAGTTGCAGTAGTCACTGTCTGATATGACAAGAGCCTGTGTTATGTGATCTGTCAGGAAGGGGCTGATCCTTCATCTGTAACAGAGGGTGAATCAGTAAGACTGAGCAACCCAGGCCACATTAACCTTAAAGGTTACTTAGTTATCAATTATGACACCCAGTGTTTGGACAGACTTAGTTGACTCAAGTTCATTTAATCCAAAACATTATTAACAAGGAGGCCACACAGTTTTTTTCAGCTGCTGCTGTGTCCTGGGCGGGAGATATTTTATTGGCATTCTACCCCCTTTACCCTACTGAGTTTAGTCTGAAGTTAAGAGTATGGATGGAGGTGGTTCTCAAGAACAGAGGTAGCTTTAAAAAGCACAGTAAAACCACAGGTGGTATGAGACGGTGTAGGACAAAATGACTCAATGTTAAGATCTGGCTGTACAAGAATCCTTCCTCCTACACCGTTACATCTGAATGTGTGATTTAGAGTCTATTTTCTCCACTGATTTTCTGGCTCACTGCGACCATAAAGCTACAGCTTCTTTGGAATGAAGGCATTGGCGAGGATACTGGAAAGTCAGGAGCGGAGGGCGGGGGAACGGGGGGGTCTTAGCTTGGCAGGGTGCTACAGCAGTTAATTAAAGCTGCCAGGCAGGTATTTCAGGATTAGGAGTGGGTGTGTGTAAACGGCCTCTGGTGGCTAAGTATGAAGTCGTCATCTCATGGGCAACAGTGGCTGTCAACACATAATTGTGCTGATTGTGACTCTTATTTATTTATTTTTTTTGACATAGCAGGATTATTCATCATCACAACAGAATCATTTTGTGATCAAGAGATAATAGCCTGTAATTATTTTCAAAATGTCAGACAACTGAGAAAAGGATGGATAAATCAGGATTACAAATCAGATGTGTAAACAACCTTAGACTGAGGGTTGATATCTCTTGATCTCTCTGACTGTGCAAATCAGCATTTTAATACTAGCAAAAAAATTAAGAAGAACAGGCAATTTCCCAGAGAAAAAAAACAAAAACAATGCAGCATAGAGGCTGGCTCTATGTTACGGAAGCGCATTGCTGTCACACCAAATTACAAAAAAAGGCTCAGTGTCACGAAATAAAGTATCAAGCATCATATTATGTTATGATATGATGTTTTCACCTACTTATGTGAAAGTATGGTTTTAAGTTATTTCCAGAAAAGATCGCCTGCTTTAATGTCAAAGCATTCTACAATTCTCTCACTGTGAACTGGCATGTATTTGAGTGAGCACCTATTTCATAATCCTTCTCGTACTGTTCACATACTTATAAGAATCTCATTCATGGTGCTCAATAAGTGTAGAGTCTCACCATGCCTCAAGCCATGTCAGATTGTGGTCACTAGGAATTTGGAGGAGGTCATATCTTCCCTGTCCCCAGAGCCACCTGCTTCCGTGCAAACACTATCAATTCATATCAGAGGGGACTAGTGTGCTCTGCTCTTTCCCTTGTTTAGAGGCAGTGCACTCTTCGCAACCAGCTACCATAGTAACTGTTGTTCAGGACTGCGCACAATATGTTCATGGGCTTCCCACCTGCCCGACTACCATAATAACTGTTGTCCTAGTATACACGCAATATTTTTTTTCCTCATTCATGGAATGCTAAAATCAAAACCGGAAATCGGGGACGTTTGGTCGCCCTACATAAAGTAGAATTTAATTGAATCGTGTAAAGGAGACAAATTATTCCCCTTATTTACCTCCTTTATCTGTATAGCTTTTGTCCGTTTATCCGTTTACCGTTTATCTACTACTACTACAGTGAACACCTGTGGAGTGGACATTAAGATAGTGACATCATATAAATACCTAGGTGTACATCTGGATAATAAGTCGGACTGGCCTAAGAATATAGACTTCAACTACAATTAGGGGCAGAGCCGCCTCTTTAGCCTGAGAAGACTCCAATCAATAGACATCTGTAGTAAGATGCTGCAGATGTTTTATCAGTCTGTGGTGGCAAGTGTTCTGCTCTACGCTGCACTCTGCTGGAGAGGAAGCATCAAATACAAAGATGCAAGACGTCTTAACAAACTGGTGAAAAAGGCTGACTCTGTGGTTGGACTCAAGCTGGACTCAGTGGTGGAGAGATCTACACTGAGGAAGGTGGAGACTATTCTCAAGAACATGGATCACCCACTTCACAACACCTTGATGGACCAAAGGGCAAATGGTGGTGGACGGCTCCTCTCTCTTCACTGCAGGACAGAAAGATTCCGAAGATCTTTTGTAGCAACAGCCATCAGGCTTTAAAACTCTTCTGTTAATAGTAGATTACTTTTTGACTCATGACAACTGAGACTACAGACAACTGAATTTTCCTTTGGGGATAAAATTAAGTTATTCTTATTCTTTCTATGCAGTAAGATTATCTTACTATTCTATTTCCTGCAGATGGTACAATTCTCAAAGTCCTCAAGTACCGGGCTCTATTTTTCGTGCCTCACTGGCAGTGTGGCGTAGGCGCGGCGATGAGGTGTGCACAAGCGCAATTTGGTATTTTGGTGAGCGGCACAGCCCAGCCTAAGTATCCCCCCTCCCTAACTCAGCTCCTCCCAGCAGCCTAAGTGGCAGAGACAGAGGGGATAAGGCATGGAGTGGGTTTAACACAGCCGAGTCCTGTTTTCACCAATCACATCCGCTCCTCTCCTTACCTATAAATCCGCCACCTGCGAGGCGTATTACAATTTTCGTGAAGTAGTTTAAGAGCTCAAGAGATGGTTGAGGACAGCAACACATGATGGCGACAGAAGGCAGCCCCTCAGCAAGTGTTGCTGTAGAGGGCGTCCTCCAAACTCTCTTAAATAAGCACAGAGGGATTTGGTGTGTGTAATGTTGGACCCACTGGTAAGACAAACACCCTTTTCCACAAGTAAGACACTCACATCAAGTTGCATATATTTAAACCCCACATGACAAAGGTGGGTTTTGTGCACAGATCACAACATAAACAAATTCCAATAATGACATTAAAATCTGAACTACCTGTGCCTAAAGGACGCCTCGCGCCTGGTGGCTTGGCTCTTTCTTTCACTGATGTTGGCATATAAAATGAACTTGGCTCACAGAACTGCATATTATAATATTTGTATGTGGGCCTAACACTGGTCTGAACATTCACAGAATTTTAATGACTGGAGGTCATTAGATAAACAGGTGATTTTGAATGAGAGTTTCTTTCATTGTTTTGTTCAAATTTTCGAAGTAAATAATCTGATCACTAAAATAAATCATCTGTTTAGCCTTGCCCCCCACAGCAGCAGGATGGAGAGAGGACACAGGGACATGTCAAGGTCGAGCTGCGGGAGGAAGAAGAGGAAGAAAGAACAAAGGGGGAGACGAATTAAATTTCTTGTTAACTTCATGATGTGTGACTATTTACTGGTTATTTAATATAATGCAGTTTCAGCTGTGTTAATTCAGTCAGGTCCAAACACGTGCCAAATGCGCTCATCAGATAAGATATAGATCATGATATTAAGATAAAGATCTAAATGTCTATGTGCTGACTCAGATAGTTGCACTGAATGGTGGTTGTTGTTGATTATTTATTGCACTGAAATGTGCCTGACACCGTGGAAACCTGCCGGTGAGGCATCGGTGACGTGTGCGCACTGGCCCGCCAGTCTACCAAAATACCATTAGACCAGCTGCGCTCCGCCTACAAGCTTTCAGCGCACTTTCCATGCTGCTGGCGAGCACGAAAATGTCAGTGCACTAGCTGATTCTGTGGACAACTTCCCCTACTGCGCCACCATGCCCAGCTTGGCGCATCTTGGTGCACCTCAGTCTATGAAAATACTACACTGGCTGTGCGCCAGGCTGCAGTGCACTAAAATACCACTGGCATGCACAAAGATAGAGCCCACCATGTATAGGTGAAATTGGAAGAACAGTACACAGCAGCCTGATAGATAAAATGAGCTCAAATGGTCACTATGGAATATGATTTTCAATAATTTTCTTCTTCCAGAAGATAGAGCTTTTGGCACAACACTTGGATGTCATGCACATTCTCATGGGACTTGTTTTCCAAGTTTTTATGGGACTGTAATTTAAATGCCAGAAAAAACAGAATATTAATAAACTAAAGTGAGAACAAGTGAGTTTCCTGGAGGAGAAAGAATGTTTTGGTGAATAAAACATACGCTCTACAAGGTGAACCAAGTAGTTGTGCTCCACTTGAAATTGTGCCCTTTCTACACCGTTAAGGTTGAAGAGACTTTCCTCATCCTCTACCTGCACCCCTTTTGCTATGTTGAAATCTCTGCATCTATCTGGTCAGCCAGTAACAAACCATCAACTTACTCACTGTCCTGACCAGGTGTTTTCAAGGGTTCACATGCATTTCATTATATTCAAAAGCATGGTGCAAACAGCAGTGAGCAAACTCTATAATACTATAGTTTTGCATTGTAACACTTCTGTGCTAACCTATGTACTCATGGAATAAGATGCTTGGGTCAACTTGTTTAAGTGTATGCACTTTTCAGCACATATACTTGCATGACTTCATAGTTGTTTCACACTCCGGTGGAAGGAGGCTTGGACACTTGAACTTAGGGGCACCAATAGGCCCCCAGCCAGGTTGTGAACCAATAACCAACTTGCCACGAGGCAACAGTGCAGACCTCCAGACTAATTTTCACCATCTTCTTAGGTTTATGTCCCTTTTAGTCCATTGTGGTTGTTCAAAGGCGTGTTATTCAATTGTTCAATTGGAATTGTTTGATTTGCTTCCAGTACATTGCAATAGAAGCTTGGCAGAGACTCCAGGTGGCACAATCATGACACTGCTGCTGGGGTTCAAACCTGCAACATTATATTATGTTATGCAACAGGATACTCCATGCAGTAGTGCTATGAAGCTGGGTTAGTCTTTCTTCACACCTGCCCGGCATGCCTACCTTTTAGACTTGATGTGAGTTGTTAACCCGTCAGCATACATGAAATCATACACGAGTTCTGTGCTTCATGGTGAGAGTACAGATTCAACCAAAGAACATTTTTCATACCTTTATTGAGGACCTTTTGAGAGGTCAGCAGTGAACCACCATGTTGACAGAACTGTACAAATCACAGCTTGTACCATGCGGTATGAAGGTCAAGGAAATTCAGCTCCATCTCTTGTGTGAACACGAATAAGCTCTCTGCTCTGTGTCCTGTCCTCATCAGAGAGCTGGGTTGATTTCCTGCTTCTTCCTCACACCCCCCACACAGATACTATATCATAACAACTCCAGCAATCAGCCATTTAAACTCTCCAACACTGCCACGCACACACAAATACACACACACCATATGGCTGAATGTCAGACAGCTGCATGACCTAAAGTAGCATGGTGCAGGATTGTGTTGCAGAAAATGATGATGAAGATGATGATAATGAGGGTTTTTGCTCCAAACAGCATCACTACACTGCACTGCACACCACTACACTCCCCCTTGTGTAAATAAATTGTGTGTGAGTTTGTGTGTGTGTGTGTATTGGTGGGTGGGTGGGTGCCATGTGTCAGTGTGCTAGTAGTCTTGTCCTGTGAGAGATACTAAGTTGTCATATCTGTCAACCAGACGACAGTTCTACATGCATATTCATCGCTATGCTAATTCCACTCTGAGAGCTTTAATGAGTTCACAGCATTAACAACTCAGAGGAGGCGATGAACAAAAGCTTTGCAGCTTTTCTATGCGGCAGTTCTTACTGAGAAAACCCCACCACTGACGCCTAATGACAAATCTATTATTATTATCGTTCTGTACTTGCAGTAAACCACTAAATCTGTCAGACTATTCTGGAATAAAATGGACTTTTGGTATTTGAATGTTTGTTTCTCAATAACAGTGAACACTAGAACACTGAACTAAGACTCAATAGGGAGCAGCTCTCCTGTTTATTTTCACTTACCTCCTTGTCTGACACCAGAAAGACGCCTTGCACTCTTAGCAGTCTTCATAGGGTGTTAAAAGAAAAGAGGAACAGTAGAGGTAGAGTAAAATGTGCTGAATCTGTCATCTGGTGGTGTAATAAGGGATAACACACTCACTGAAAAGCCTCTGCCTAGAACTTTTTATTCAGAATACTGTATTTAGTCAAACATCATTTAAAGCTTCAGGTAATTTAAGCATACATACAAGCCTTAAAAAGTATGGGTTATAACACTGATAAAGCTGCAGTCAATCCCCTCTGAGTAAATATTACCAAGAGTTGGATCAAATAAATGTCCTCTAACTCAGTGTTAGTTCAGGCAGGCCATAAGGTTAAGTTTAGCCCACAGATCATTCACTGAGTCCAACTCCATCCTATATCATCTGGGTGTCCTGTTTATAAGCTTTTAGCCTGCCCACTCCTCCTGCTTTACCCAGCTCCTCCTTCATGTGTCGGATCTCACCTGTGTCATATGTATCAACCCCCCCTGTACCTGGGGTCTTTGCTGCCCCCTGCCTTAGCTCTTCATGAATGCACATGAAATAGAGTGAAGGTGTGCTTTCCCTGCTCAAACGGAGCCATATGCATGCAAAAAAAAACTATGCTTTAAACATACCTGGTCCTGACTGAAATAGTAATTGCATGCAAAAAACACTTTTTTTTTTTTTTTTTTGACAATGAAATGCGTTTATCAAAATATCAACTTTTTGTGCAAATAGGGAAGTTAAAAAGCATCCTTGTTGTACAATAGAAAACTTCAAATTCAACACTATGGAGAGAATTTTGTTGGAAAACCCACACCAGCTCAAAAAACACAATGTTCCATTTCATCTATATGTTAGAGACAGTGTGGATGCCTCAAGGCAAATCATTTTCGCATATTTTGGTCTTGTTCTATATTGTTGCCTTTCTGGCAAGAGGTCTACAACGTTTTGCAAAAAGTATTTCAGGCAGATATTACTTTTGAGTTTGCATTATTGTATTTAGGAGTTATGAGTGACGAGTGGACGAGTGGTTTGACATTATTTATAACATTTTTAAGATGGAAAGAATTACTTTTTTTATAAGACTAAAACAGGGACTGTTTTTGAAAAGATGGGAAAGAACAGTTTGATGTGTCGCCGCTCCCATTGGTCCATCATTTGTCTAGTATCAGGTCTTACATCCATTTCCCTTTTTCATCTGTTTCTCTTTTTGAACCCTTATGCAAAATAATAATTATAATAATAAATGTATATAAATGTATATATTATATATATATATATATATATATATATATATATATATATATATACTGTATATATATGGCATAACAGATGTGCACCCCAGCATTCTTGTTCTCCGGTGTTCTCAATTTTTGTATTTTATTAATTCCATTATTTCTGTGATTGAGGGAGGACCAATCATCCCTCTGTATTGCAAGTGGATTTGTGGATGTATTACAGTGTAGTTTAGTTGTAATATACAGATGAATGGATGAGATTGGTGAATTGATATCTGAATTAACATGTGAACCATGAAAATCACAATAATAACATAAAAAAAAAAAAAAGCAAAGCACCCTTTTCTTCACTCATCTCCTTTTTTTTCTCCTCTTCACTCATATACCTTTACTCCTTTTTGCTACTTACTGCCTTTAGTATGATGAATTTTATCAGTGCGCTACCTGTACATCCTGTATTTTCTTTTATCTGTAGTGTAAATGTTTTGCATTCGCACAGTCTCTTTGTAATGCAGATCACGTTCCCCCCGCGATCCAGGGACTTCTAGTACTCAAAACTCGAATACAGTGCGTCACTCTGCTTTGTATGTTCGTCTCAAACTGAGGGCTCTCCTACAGATAACCAAGAAGACTCACTCACAGTGACTCATATCTGCAAGTCTTTACTCAAACATCTGACATCTTTTCTCCAAGAATAACAGGTTCCATTTTACATGTTGCATGAAATATATTTCCACAAATACAGGTCGAAGAAGTCTAGAAGAAAAATAAAGAGAACAACACTGATAGATTTTTGTATCTAGAGCTCAGTCCAGAACAACATACTTCCATTTCACACACTGCAAAGATTAACGATTGTTTGGGGTTACTAAGTTGCAGAAAAACGTAGTTTAACTTTGTCCGATGATGGTCATTCTGTTCAAGACTGAAACAGGCAGCTCTGGTCAAATGCTCTGTATGATGGTCGGCAGATTATTAACTTCACTGAAGTTGGGATGAAAAAAAAAAAAGTGAATCACATGCAAAGCTCACACTGTCCTTTGTTAGTCCATGAGGAAAATGGCATCTCCATTAGACTTTTTGTACAAAACTGTGGGGAGAAGACAAAATGACAGATTTTCATCTTCAAAGTGTGAATATTCAAGACCATCTCAAATCTGACACTAGTTTTTTTTTCACACAGCCCTCTAATGGAAATAGAATAAATTAATACTCCTATATACAATGCTTTGAAAAACCTGGTATTTACAATGCAATGGACAGTTATCAAACCATCTGTTATTCACAAAGACTACAAAATGATGCATCTTCAGTTCTGCTACAAGGAAATAAAGATTTTCCTCTCAGAGTATCAACTTCTACTAGCAACTTCAAATTCTCAACAAGTGTATGTGTGAACTTAACATGGAAAAAAATAGAATCTGAGGAGCATTTGCATGAAACATAATGAGGAAAATTTCAGAAAAAGCTGCATATGTGAACTCTCTCTCCCTTTAAAGGTGGCAGCAGTAAGTGCAAACAAAAAAAATAACACTGAAATAGCTTGACGTCTCTGTAGTGAGGGTGCTGCTTTTGCAGAGCAAGCAGCACCCTCTTGTGGTCAGATCTTCACACTACATGAACTGCATTCAAAGGTAGGGAGGCTGTAGGGGCAGCAGTGCTAATACCCACATAAAGAAATCACTTAAGGGGCAAATGGAGGCCAAATGTAATCACTTATACTGTTGATTTTCAAGGCACTCAGCCCTATTCAATATCAATAATGGAGAAATGCATTAAAAACTAGGGTGAAATACAACTTTTGAAGAGTTTTAAGTCTGTGTCGCACATTTTTGAGCCACTCCCTTCATTCTAAACCTGGAAACAGTACAAAGTCTATGAGGAAATAAAGTCTAAATTTTCTTTTCAAATGTTGAGTTTTTAACAGATAAAGATCACTTCTGATTTCACAAGGATGCACAAAACTGAGCAGGTACCCACCAGCGTGTAAGATGATGAAAACTGTCCCTCTGAGATAACTTCAACAGTCGGACCTCAAGTGATGACACACTCTGTGGCTAAATGTCTTTCACTAGTCCGTCAAACCAACATTTATCGTCTTGTTACTGCGTTACATGAAAGTCAGAGGGACACAGCTGGCTCTGAAAACCTCAGCTTCATGTTCCTCTTTTGTTTCAGCCGGCAACAAAAAGAGATAAACTTCACCCAAAGTGTGCAAACAGTCTGGTGATAACAGGTAATTAGCTTTAACTTGTGTTGTTTCTTTAACACCAACAGCCTTTGCCTTGGTCGGCTGCTGCGCCGTCACAGAGTCCCTCCTCCTCCTCCAGAGCAGCAAGATTAATCTCATCATTAATAGACATCCGGAGGAGATCCAGGTCCTTTTTATTGGCGGCCAGCACCTGTTCCGTCAATCGTGTGAAGGTCTTAGGAATAGAGGGAGAAAGAGAAAGGAGGCATTGTTATTTCCAAGTCACCCTTTTGTTCTGTGATTATTACCAGCACTGTTTTCATTAAGTTATAACTCCAGGCCATCCAGATCCCCTCCTCACCTCTGTTATATTGTGGTTGGTGAAGGCACTTGTCTCAAAGAAGTCCATTCCATAAGCTCTGGCCAGCTGCAAGAGAGATAACAGGAACATGTTCATCCCCCTCAACTAACTCAATTCTTCATTTTGTGTCTCTTTTGGACACAGACACACTGACGAGTTATTTCCTTTCACACAGGTGCAGAGAGGTCTGACGGCTGTCGGATGCAGTCACGCATCCAAGTGCAGCTTTTTCAGAAGATATGAGGCAACAGGAGCTGAAGTATTAGTCAGAGGAAAGTCTGCTTAGTGCGTCAGGGACCATATAGCATATTTATGGAGTAGAAACAAACACCTGACTGAGTCTACGCTGTGGTTTATATTCCAGTATCTAAACTAAGCCTGGGGGGTCCCTTGGCGCTGAGGTAACAAGGAGCTTTTGCTGTAAGATAAGGCAGCTGATGCATACTCCATGTACAGGTTTGAAAGAGTTCAAGCCCAGATGCAATTAGCATAGAGGATTTAGTTCTGCATAAGAATGTGCAGGTGAAGGTCCAGATTTCTGTACTTAGTTGGTGGCACAAGTAATATAACCCAGCAGCATTTCAGTGGACTTTAGCTGAATGCAGAGGAACAGCCTTTATAAGAGCAGCATAGATGCTATAATTCCATCTGCAGTCGAGGGGCACTGATCGAACTCTCATAAAAGTCTATAAGGGAACATTTGCATGCAGAAAATCTGTTCTGCTGGCTGATCCAAGGGCCTTGAAAAAGCTGCTTGATGCTCCTTTTCAAAACGTTGATATCTGAAGACAGCTAGAGATTGAGTTCAGACCATGGCGTGTTGATTTTGGTGATCTATGAGGCGAAATTTGTTCTTTTCCAGGACTAGAGTCTAAATTTCCCATGAGCACCATCACATACAGTATGTATCTCTTGACAAAGACAGCATTTGTACGGATAAGGCTCTTTTTTAAACTCCACTGTTTTGGTTTAAGACAACTTTTTTAAGGGTGCGGACCGATAAGGGTATTAACAGGTAAATATTTCAGTTTATGTGTAATAAGTCTAAAATATCAAAATTTTTTAAAACCTTAATAATAATAATAATAATAATGCATCAGATTTCATATAGCGCTTTATCAGAGACCCTCAAAGCGCTTTACATTGGATACATCATTCATTCGCTCACACAGTCACACTTTGGTGGTGGTGGAAACGTGGCTGCCATTCTGCGCCTACGGCCTCTCCGACCACCACCACACAACACTCACAATCATACACCAGTGGAGGACACACACTGGGAGCAAGGTGGGTTAAGTGTCTTGCCCAAGGACACAACGGACAGACTTGGATTAGGGGGGAATCGAACCGCCAACCTTCCGGTCATTGGACGACCGCTCCACCTCCTGAGCTACCACCGCCCTGTGAGGAACATAAAGTATCATCTTGCTGACTTTTGACATACAGATGCATTATTCATTAGGGAAAACAGTTAAAGCTGACACCTCGTCCCAACATAAGTTTCAGGCATAAACAACTACTCTATAGAAATCATCAATCTTGTCACTGAAGGTCTTTTTGGAGTTTGTAGCTCAGACAGAGGTATCAATATCAATTTCAGTCTGTTTCAGAGACAGGAAAATGCTCCTCACGGGAGCTTTAAATAGCTAGAGGAAAATATTGAACTTTTTTAGCAGACAAAGCTTTTCCAGCAGCAGCAACAGCAGCAGGATGAAGTAGCAAGGTTCACGCAAGAAAGCGTGTTCAATGGGCCAACCTGTGGTGAGGACGGGCTGTAAAACCAAGCTGGGTATGTGATGATCCAGGGTTAGACTCTTTAATAAATGCAGACATAATAACAAGATTTAGATCGACTCAGCCAGGGCTGCACGATTAATCAATTTTAAATCGTCTGTCTGAAATCATAGCTACGTATTTCGGGTGAGAGGTCGGACTCGCTTGGAGACGCAGCCCGTCGTCATAGATAATAAAAGAAATCCAAAAACAGCAGATAGTCAGCTCAGGCTGCATGAGCGCATGATCTCTTAACTCACTAAAATCTGCAAACCAAACATTATACTCTTTAGAGACGAACTGATCCGCTCTGCTTCAACAATCAAAAACATTAAAAATAAGAAAGCTGACAAAACTACAGCAGAGTATCATTGACACATTGAGTTTTTTTATGTTTGTAAAGATTTAGAGATTAAAGTTGTAAACTTAGGAGAATAAAGTCATAAAGCTGCTTTTGTGGAGGGGAAATGACTGAAGCTGGTCATCTGCAGGGTTATCTGTGGATGTATCAGAGGGTCATTCAGAGAGATTTTGTGTATCATCCAACTTATGATCAACATTTGTGATGCAGAGGGAGTCGAGCTCTGACGAGCACCACGTCTCTGACAGCGGCGGTAGCCTACACCTGCAGAGACACCAACACCTTATTATGGCATATGGATTCATATCATAAACTAAAGCTCAATGTCATTCACGGATATTTACGGCTGTCGGCTGCATAAACGGATATATCCTCAGCATATTCATTTCTGCCTCCACAAAAGCAGCGATTTTCTTCAAGTACACCAGTTTTTTTCCCTGTGGAAAAGATGTATTTCTCATATATTCTTTTTTAAGTCTTTATACTTGTGACAATGTGATGCTGATGTGCCAGAGGATGAAGTATCTCCTTGTTTGTGAAACCTATACTGAAGCACAGTTCCTTCAAATGCTACATGGTCCTAATTTTAACAAGTCTCCTCTGAAATAACAGGGAACCTTATGACTTTATTCTCATAAATTAATGACTTTATTCTTGTAAATTCATGACTTAAATCTCGAAGTCTTGAAAAAAATTCCCGATATGGCCCTCATACTCCTTCATGCAAAACAATCACTGGATGAATTTTGTGGGAATGATCTGTGCTTGTATGTATCTACTGTTTTGTGTCTGTGAAAGGTCGCACAATTAAAAAATAACTACTGTGCTCCGCGGCTTTTTTTCAAGTCAGTCGTGACGCGAGCCTGAGGACGGGACATCTGGCGACCCAACCAGGAAGTCCTCCGAAGGGTAGTCTGTCCCATTTCACAAAAACCGGACCATCTCACTCAGGGTACGCAAGTCCACATAACAGCAGTGCACTCAGCTAAGCACACTTGAGCGCGCCCAGCCTCATGCGGATGAAATGAGACACAGCCTAAATACGCAGGCTCTGTACTCTTCTTCTCTACATCATTTTCAGTGGTCTCGTTTTGAGAGAATGATGAAGAGAGATGATAGAAAACTTTTCATTTTTAAAGTAAAGTTTGGTGAAGTTGTCACTGAATACAAAATTGAAATTAAAATTTTACCATCAAGGTCTCAGAGAAAAAAATCAGGATTTTATTTTTGGCCAAAATCGTGCAGCCCTAGAATCAGCTGACAAAAAGGGGTCTTGAGGTACATTGTGAGTACTTTTCTGACCCACCTTAAGACCTTGCTCTGTGGCCACCTGCCTCTTGTCCACCTCATCTGACTTGTTCCCCACGAGGATCTTCTGCACTTTGTCCGGAGCGTACTGCAGGGGTTTGTCATATGAAAGAAAGCAGGAGATGTTCACAGATAAAAGGAGGGAAACATAAACACAGTCAAATAAGACAGGGAGAGATTTTAAATGTCAAGAGGATGCAGGAGAGAAAAACCCAGGAACAAGAGCACTCAGGAAATGAGACCTAGATTAAAATTATGGTGGGAGCGTGCCAAGATCAATAGACCTTATATAGACAGACCCATGGAGGAAATTATGCTATAATGACTAAATTAATAGAATGAAATCAGGAGGGACCTGACCGGGGAAGCAGAGCAGACGGGACTGATAAAAATGTGACTGACAGAGGAGAAAAATCTCCTTCCTGTATTTATGACCGAAGAATACACAATTATCTTAAAACTGATCATAAAATCGGAGCTTCCACCGGGTTCAGAGCATTTGTTTTTTATCACAACGTGTCAGCCTGGGGCTTCTGCATGGTTGCTTTTCTTCAATACAGGAAACATAAAGCCTGTTGATCATAAATCCCTCTTCTCTGTGACTCACCTCATCCACGTCACTGGCCCATTTCATGATGTGCTGGAAAGATCGCTCGCTAGTGATATCATACACCAGGAAGATTCCCTGAGGAAAAATGTGTAAATTAAAAAACAGAGGAGAGCGTGGAGCATTTGAAGCACTTTAAAGGTGAAAAACGTCCTGAATCTTCTCCATCCTTAAGAGCAGCTCTATAAAATCAATATATTTAGACACGTGGATATGATTCCAGTAAACACAGCAGACCACCACTTAGAAAGCTGGCAGCCTGGACTGAGTTCTGGTGTTGGATTATAAGCCACTGACTGGATGAAAGATTTGCTGAACAAAAAAAACAACAGGGCACTTTCCCACAATCGCATTGCCCGTTTCTGGTAAACGGACAATTCAATTTAAGTCAGTTTGACTTTTTAAGCCTGGAACAAAGACGGAATTCATACAATGCTGTGTTGAAATGGTTCTGCTGTGGCCTTGTGAAGCTGAAGCACTTATACAAGGTCCTTTTGAACAAACCCTGCATGATTTATTAAGGTAGCTAAAGTGGTGCCAAGTTTACAGTTTGTGTTGCTTCTGCGGCTGCAATAAATATCATTTCACAGGTAAATGATGTGCAACACTTCTCAACATTATGCGTTTAATGTCTCCTGCAGCAGCAGCAGAATCAGTGGTGGAGATCATCACATACCTGTGCTCGTCTGTAGTACTGCTTAGTGATGGTCTGGTATCTTTCTTGGCCTGCAGTATCCCTGGAAAACAGTAAAGCCATGATCACACAGATGCATTTGTGAAGTTATTATGAATCAGCTTAACCATAAGTGTCAAGGTAAAGTACTGTTTTTGTCACTGTTACTTATGAATCTATCTCCCAACCACAAACTTTCCATGAAACTGGAGCAGCATTTTCCAAAAAAGTATACCTCAAGTACATTTTATGAAGTATACTGAAGTTAATTTTAGTATTCTTCCAAAAGTATACTTTGTACACTGATACAAATATACTACCAGTGTACTCACAAGTAAACTTCTTAGGACTAAATTGGCCCAATTTAAGTTAATCAAAGTACACTTGAAGAATACTTGAAAGTAAACTTCTTGCTGTACTATTAGTTAACTAGTGATAAATGTCTAGTGCACTTTGTAGTTTATAAAATTACACTGTGATGCATACAACCTTTTTGGGGGGGGTTGGGTAGGGTGGGGGTCAGCATTGTTGCTAATGGGAGATGGAAAGAGTGGGATGACATGCAGCACAGGGTCATGACTGGCACCAAACCTGCGACCTCTACAGGGTCCAAGGTTTCCAACAAGGGGAAAATCCTAACCCGCTTGGCTATTTGGGCACCCACTCTGAAATCTTAAAGTTACTTTTTTGGTATGCTACTATTTCTATAGTAGTACATATGCCTGACTTGTACTTCATACTAAAGCCAAGTATACTTCAACCTAAGGCACAAATACATACTTGAGTATATCTTGATCAAAGTTTATACTGTAGATACTGTAGCGAAGCCAAGCATACTTTTTTTACAGTATTTTTTTGGGGTGATTTTGCCTTTTATTGATAGTACAGGGTGAAATGTGGGGAGATAGAGAGAGAGGGGGGAGGACATGCAGCACGTGGTCAGGGCCGGACTCAAACCCATGACTGCGGTTCCCATACATGGGGCGTGCTAACTCACTCAGCCATAGCCAGGCATGCTTAACATGACTTTGTTAAGTATATCTCTGAAAAATGCATAAAAAGTCAACTGAAGGCATACTTAGTTTAAACACAGTATACTTGAAGTACACTTCAACATATTTTCGTGGTAAGGGAACAGCATGATTTTAAACTAAAAAAGCAGAATTATTTGTACTGAAACTATATTGACAGTATTTTAGAACCCTGGAAGCATGGAAGAATGAACAAATGCATGGACACAGAAATGAAAAAAAAGAAAGAGAGTAAGTGCAAAGGGTGCAACATTGACCTAAAGAAACTAAGTGTGTCTGTAAGTCTAAATAGTAAATAATGCAAAACATGTACACCTGTTTTTATCTCAGCAAGATGCTATGAAGTGCATCCATGAAAAATTTAAAGCATATTTATTCCCCAATCAGAGAGGTTGTATTCATACTGCAGCACTAAAACTAACAATTCCTGCCTTTATAGTCGTAAAATCTGCAGGTAGAGTTGATATAAAACTAACTCCTTTGCTTTTCATTTACCTTTTCAGAATTATGATGCAAAACTAACGCTGTCTTAATGCCACTACAACAACATGGTGTTGTGTTGTCAGTGATTAGTGAGAGGTCACAAAGTCACATTCTGCAGGCCCATGCAGGCTCACACACTCCATCAGTATCCAGGTGAGGTTAAATAAGTCTTAAAGGGCCCAGGGTCCAGGGTTTTAGGGAAGCTATTGAGACTCACCCAGGGTCCAAAACTCAAACAGGCAGTTGTGTGTTGGGTTGGTGTGTTTCTTAAGTTAGAAGTATGAATCTTTATCACTTTGTGTTTTCTTGACTTATTAGTGACTGTGAAGGCAAGTTAGACAAGGCAAGTTGAATTTCCCTTAGGGGATCAAGAAGTTATTCTTATTATTCTTAAGTTAAGTTAAACAGCATAATTGATAGGTGTAGCTGTTAGCAAACTTTAGCAATCACTTCCTGGCTTATATATAGATATCCATGTTCTCCTTTATTGTTCACCAGGAGTTCATTAATTTACACTGTAAGCTGCTTCAATAAGTGGCTAAAGGCTAACCATAGCTGCTGTCTGCAGTAACTAACAGTTATCAGGTATCTTAATTTCACCTTAAACAGGGTCAGATTTTCCTGTTGAACACAAGAACCCTTCTGTGTCTCCAGCAGCTCAAGCTGATTGCCTCGGGACTTTTATGTAAAGCGATATCTTCATTTTCAAGTAGGAATAAGTTAATAACCTGAGCTTCATATATATACCATCAATTTGCAAGTTTGTCAATTAAGACTTTCAAACAACGCATTTTCCTAAACTAATAATTAAAATTTTCTTCTTCTTATTATTATTATTGATAAATATGACAATAATTACATGCAATAATAATTGAATATACACCCTCCGAAAACTCATGAAGAAATCTGAGGATCATATGAGCTCTGTTTGGTCCTATCTTTATTTTATTGACTGTGTCTGATGTGTTTTGTTGTTGTTGTTGCTGCTGCGAGATTTCACTATTGTACTAAATGAAAAATACAACCACAAGCAGAGACAGTTATAACATACACAAAAATGAACATCATCCTCTTTGTAATAACCTCTGCTGTGTGATATCTGATAACATTCTGTAGATATCGTACACATAGCCCTCCAATATTGAACCTCACGGCGCTTTCTTACCATATCTGTATCCGAACTTTGATACCATCTATTAGCAGGGTTTTCATTTTGAAGTCCACTCCTGCAAGAGAGAGAGAAAAAAAGAAGATCAGGAGAAACAATATTAAATTGACAGAGGAGCTCTAAAAGTGTTTAATTCTGCTCAGGTTAAATGTTCTAGATGGTCTTTGCACTTTCAACCAAATAAGAGACGGAAATCCATTAACCCCACATATCATTTACAGACAGAAGCCCTCCTGTTTCAGCTGCAGCTTTGAAATATTACAGCAGGCATTAACAAAGGAGAACCACATCATCCCCGTGTAATCAGCCTGCTGGAAGAAAGGCTAACGATCCAGCAGGCCCAGTCCTCCATTACTTCTCTTCTCTGCATCGATTACGTGGCGGGGAAATAGGAGGGACGGGTACGAAACGTTAGCTGTGCACTGAATCACAGCGCAGAGGAGAAGCTGGGCTGAGATGAGAAGTGGTCACTCACGCTTCGCTGATCTCTGATCAGTTTCAAACGAATGCATGTGAGGGAGGAATAACAGACTGGGTCCATTTCTTTTTCTTTTTTTTCATTAAAGCCCAGCCTGAGGTTACTTCACAAGACCAAAACAGATATTGATGTACGCAAGGAGAAGCTGCCACTAGTTAATTTGTTTTGCTGATGCATATTCTCATGTGTTTATGACAGAATTACTATTCAGGCAGTGATTTTTTTTTACAGCAGAGGAGAAGAGAAGATGCAAGTCGGCACAGCACGAGAGATACTTGGAAAAACAGAGAGGGTGAGTCAGAGGACAGGAAGTACTGGCATTTTCTGGATTTTAAACAACAATTTTAGTTGTGTTTTTTTTATAATTTTGTTGAGATTCTGCAAAGGATGGTGATGCATGTTTGATTCAGTTTGATTCTGCGGCCTGTGAATAACATGAAACAAGAAAACAGCCCTCCATAGAGGTCTGACTGCTTGATTTTGTTTCACAGTTTTGGGTGTCTTGGAGCACGAAGGGGTGGGCGATATGCGAAAAAGTTTATCACTACATATTTTTTTTCATACCAGTTGATATAGATATATATTACAATATAAAAAATGAAATTTAACAGTGCTTATCGGTAGCATGTCCTTTGCAATACAATAAGCTACTGCATCTGTGAGGTCTTCATTTCTCTTCAACGTTTTGTTGTAAGGCGTTGCTCTAGAGAATGTGGACTAAACCGTCGGCTGTTTTGGCTGCGCAGGCGCCATGGGCTCCTTGCTCTGCTGCGTGGCACTGCTTCAGGTGGTGAAAAAGATTTGAGGTATTCCCCACGTATACCAGAACATGTACTCGGCATAATTTACAGTGCACATTACTCTGCTTCATGTCTGACCTAAAAAAAAACAAAATACCTCCACACCACCGACGTTTTCATCTGCATTTCTGCCAGAGGCAGCACTCTTTTTTTTTTTTCCTCAACAACAGTGCTGTCACCTTCACGCAGCCTGCTACTACGCAGTTATTTGCTACGTGGTTCTAATTCAGCACATGATTGGTTCAGCGCGAAGCAGACCCAGAGCAACTCCCCTTTTCATTGGCTACTCGTATAGTCTACTAAAAAATGGCAGAATGCCGACTATTAAAAAGCATATTGACCATGTTTCATATTAATATTAAGGGAAATTAATTTTCGATACATATCGTTATCATTTTATTGCCCAGCCCCAAGAATACCCAAACATCCTCCTTTAGCCAGGGCTGCAGCTCTCTGTAACCCTCTATTATAAATATGTACTTGTAGGCTACCAGCAATGTTATCCAAATTACTCTCAGTTTAGCTGGTTTGGGTTTGCTTAACCCCCTCTGGTCCAGATCAGGGGTAATGTTCACCCTATAGCAGAACTTGAAAGTTCTGTCATGGCTAATTGCTGCTGAAAAAATGCAGCCACACTCCTCTGTCTCTGGTCTGAGGACCATTAATGGTTTTCTGTCCTTGGGGCCCATTTAATTGTAATCGGTCCACTGACAAGGACAAGACCTCTTTGTCCACAGCTCCAGCCATGGTAATATTTCACACTGCACAACTAAAACCTCCAGCAAAAAGAATTATTATGGTCATTTACACCTCGAATAAAAAAATTCCTATACAGAAAAATGAGAGTCTAGCCATTCATTTCTCCCAGCTGAATTTCTTTTATCTCCTCTCTTTCCTCCATAAGCGTCTCCCCAGTCTAATGCAGTCAGGTCGGTAAAAGCAAACCCACAGGCTTCTATAGACCACACTAATCCCTCAGAAATCAATTAACAGTTCATCCCAATTAACCTGACACTCAGCACCTATGTGTCACAGCCGGCATCACGCTCCGAGAAAGAGCCTCTGAGCCCGATCAATTCCCATAACAGGGAAAAGTGCCATTTGTGGTTTTTATCGGCCACATTTCTGCCAGCTTTGACTTCCAAGAGACATACAGAAAACAGCTGACAGATGCACTATAAAGCACTGGTGGATTTCTTTTTCTTCATGCCTGGAAAAAACTGAGCCAAGAGAAGACCTTGCAAAGTCTAGGGCTCACTGACTCGACAGCATGAGGCCTCATTTGAGTTGTGAGGCAGTGTTTGAGTCGAGCATTCAGACCGACACTAAGTGAAAGGTCAGCATAACAATCAGCCTGCTTTGCCTGAGGCTCCAGAGGAGAAGGGAGGAGATAATGAAATAAAAGCCGTCTCCCTGCGTCACTGTCTGGCTGTATTGGCACTACATTAAACTTCAGTCAGGAGCCGTTCATGCACACAGCAGTGATTTTAATATGAAATGCAGATAAGGATTAATGGATCCTGCAGCTCCACACCAAGTGTCTACACTTCAAGAGGGACTAAGTCTGGAAACTTCTCAATAAACACTGATGTTGCCTGGTGAAGTTCAGCAAAAGGTTTTCCTCTGTCATGCCATTGTGTTTCTGCCATCTTTGTCTTTGTCCATGAATGTGTCACTGCCCCTCTCAGAATGTGGAGCTTTCAACTCATTACCAGTCGGTCAATAACCAGTAGATAGCGAATGTATCCAAACACTCCCGGGAAGCTGTTTGCATGTTACCTCAAACTCTTGCAGGATCTGACCCTAAAAGCCAGCTCTTGTCTATAAGGATACAATAAAGACCAGTTGGGGAGCTGAAAGAGCTGGTTCTTGCTGAGCTAAATGATCTGGATCAAAGAGTGAATGATCCAGAGGGTTGAGGCTGTTGCCAAGGTTTAAGAAATGTCTGCCTGTATGAAGTTCAATATTTAAGCTGCTGTTGGTGCTTTCATTGCTACAGCAAGAGTCCCACTTTTTGTACAATTGCTCAAAATTAATAAGTCCAATAAATGTATTCAATGTTTTTATGTTATACATTCAAAGACAGCTGTGTTGCCAGTATCTGGAGCTATTTAACTTATCAGCAAGCTGTCAAAGAAAACTTAACTATCCTGGTGATGTCCTATAAAATAAATTGAGTCGAACTGAGTTGTGGTTTTGGTACTTCTATACAATTAACCTCTCTGGACTTCAGACCAGCCTTCACATCCTACACTAACCAATGCCCTTAAAGTTCACCTGCTGTTGTATCCTAAAAAAATAAAATCCTAAATCATACAGGAAAGAAGAATCCTCCTTCAGAATTCCCTCTCTTCTTCCTCCTCCTCTGAGAACGCTGCGACAATAGAGACAAGCACAATGTGTGAGGGAAGACAGCAGTTAATTTAACACAGCAGCATTAACAATCAGCAGTGTGGAAGCCATGTAAAAACTAATAGGTACACACCTAAAATTGACTTGACTAATTACCAGGATGACTGTGTTTGACTATGCAAGACGGATTAGGTGCAGACACATGTCAGTGTGCTGTAGGTGATGGTGGCAGGCTCGCTAATGGATGGACGGATGGATGCTCTGGCTGTGGCACAAATACACTGGGGAGCGGCTCTGTCATCTGTGGTTAGTGTTAACAGCAGGAGACAGAAAGCAATTGTCTTCAGCTGTTGTCTTCAGGGCACAGCAGGACAAAGGAAAAACAGATTGTTTCCAGCTTTAAACTTGTCATCAGTTCCAGGGGTAGCCACTGATGGCAAGGGAAAAGTGCCTCAAACTGACAACGACTTCAGATTTGGAGTTATTCAGCTCCAGAAAAAAAAAAAAATTCAGACATCCTGTGCTTGATTTTAAGACAGAACATGATGTGAATATCATTGCGGTGCAAGGTTTCAATGGTGCATAGAGCTGAGTGTCATTGGCATATCAGTGGAAGTCGTGGAAGGATTTGTCCCAGGGGAAGCACATACACAGGGAACAAGAGGGGACCCAACGTAATCCCCTGGGGGACCCCACACAAGAGAAGGGGGCATTTCAAAGCACTACAGAAAAAGACCTGTTTGACAAATAGGAACTGAATGTGATTCGTGAAAGAAGCCAGCTGAGTGGACACAACTTTTTTAAGATCTTGGATTAAAATAGCAGTGTAGAGATGGGCCTGTGATTGAAGAGACAGAGAAGGTTTCTTTAAAAGGGTGGAAACTGTGGCATGTTTAAAATAGGAGCCATTGACTGAAATACAGCTTTTAAGACCAGGTAGGTAAGCCATCTGCAAGGAAGACAAAGAAGTGGTAGTTAAGGCTCATTTATGCTAGCCATACGTACAAAAATGTACACGTCCGTTTCAAACGATGGTTCCGTCACTGCCCACATACTTCCATGAGTCCTTTGCATTGGCATGGATGTTGACCATTACATCCACCAAGGGGCAGTCCAGAGTCAAAACTTTCTGACAACATCAAACAAAAAGAAACGTGGCGACTGTGGAGGGGCTAGTGATAATGTATATTTTGCATAGGAGACAGAAATGGAGGCAGCGTTGGAGGAGGCGGTGGATGGTCAGGCCACTAAATGCCTTGCAGTTGGAGGACGGAGAATTCCTCAGTAGTGCCAATGAAAGAAAGTGATGACAATCCTCAAATAGCCCCGCCATTGTCTTCTTCGTTTCTCTGTAGAGATGCGTATCTGGTAGTGACAGCAGCAACACTTCTGCTCCGTTTGGCCTGTATCCGTAAACTTTAAAGATAGGTGCAGAAATATGGATGAAAAGAAGCATGGACAGAGAGCTCTGTCTGTATCCGGATCCGTATGTAACGTTGAGCATGAATGAGTCTATATGAGCAACATTCAAAGATCAGGGTTAGCAACCCAACTGCATTAAGTATATTTTTTCATACTGTACAAGCCGGTTGTACAGTATGGTTAAGCTTTAGCACAAGAGGGTATGGTGTGCTGGAAAAAAAGGAAAAGAGACATTCAAACAGCACCACAGTCACAATATCCTATGGTCAAAGATGGCAGAAAATACCATGTTTGGTCCTCAAAAGCCAGGAGTAAAGGTTGCAACAGCACAACAGATAACCTCTTCAAGAGCTGATAACATCTATAGCTGCTTTGACCCCAGCCTGGCCCTTTAGACTAATGAGCCCGTCAAGTAGAAGCAGAAGAGGGCAGTGTGTTTGACCAGGTCGTGACTTAAACACCGCCGGGACCACGACCAGGAGGACGACTGCTTATTGAACAATGATATAGGGCGGGACAGGCTCGTATACCTCACAGGAGTTATGTCAGCCTGGAGCTTTAGAGGAGCCCAGAGACGAGGCTGCAGAGGTAACAGTGAAGAAGATTAAACCCAGCAGTGTGACTGAATAGCATTACTAAATCATCTCTGCAGCTGCTCTCTGCCTGAGAAATGTGCACTGTCGGCCCAGATAAAAGCCTTATGAGGAACAAAGTGACCTGTTAAAATAAAATGAGCAACCTGTATGAGTGAGAGAGTGTTGGAGCTTCAGGTGAGAAGAGCTGCTCCACTGGTTTTGAACTGGTTTGATTGATTTTCTGTCTGATTTTAGGGGGATTATGGACTTAAGTGTTGGATCTTTTCTTATATATCGCAGTAACAAGGAATAAAGTCACACACTTAGTTGATTTTATAGCAAAGTGCAATAAACCTTGTGTCCTGTATTTCTGAGTTTCACATTTAGAGTCAGAAATCTTCAGTGGACAAAATCCAAGGCAGATATCTGGGCTCACAATTGAATGTACGTCCTGTTCTGTGGTTTCAGCTCGCTTTCTTTTATGTGTGAATTTCTTTGATAGTGTGAATATCAACCAAAGGCTGTCCTTCAACTTCTTCAGAACTGCACACAGAGACTTTGCAGAAAAACCACAAGGTTAAAATATTTTTTCTGCAGCGTCTAATGGAGTCTGTAAAGACATTAAACCATTTTAATGTAAGGGCGAATTGTGTCCTGTCAAAGTTTACCACAAAAGCCTTCAAACATCAGAAGCAGAAATTTTCTTAAGTTTCTTTAAGTTAGAATGAAAGAAGTCAACATGAGACACAACCTCAGCAAGATATAAACAACTTTGGGGTTCACTGTAATGTTGTTTGATGAATCAAAGTCTTTCGAAGTACACTACAGGCCAAAAGTTTGGAAGCAAGATCAGATTTGTACAAAAAAAGATCATAGTTTCATATATATATAATTTGCAACACAATAAACATGACTATTGTGTAAAGAGTATTTTTCAGAAGACATTTTGACTATAATTATTAGGTATTTGAGTTATTGTTGCTTAGACTTTGCTTTCTTATATCCGACGTCTTCTGCGGATATAAACGATTTCTGCCGACTTTGCAAAGTCAACTGCAGAATTAACGACGTTCTGAATGAACAGCGCTTTGAAAAGTCCCGCAGCATGTGTTAGACGTCACCATCTACACATGGACCAATCAGGGGCTGCCTTTCCCTGTTGTCCGGGGAACAGTGGAAACACAGTCACTGATTGGCCCGGTTATTTTCTGATCGCTAATACACGCTCCCAATGGGCAGAAGTCCAGACAGTTGTGGGAAGGAACGGCAAGTGATTCACGCAACAGGATGGCCCAGCCAGGCTAATAGACTCTGCGTTTTGAACCAAACAGTTCAAACTTGTCTCTAGTCATCATAAGTCCAATTTTTGTGAGCTTTTGCCCACTCATATCTCTTTTTCTTGTTCTGTGGATGAAAGTGTTTTTTTGCAGATACACAACCCTTCAGACCAGCCTTTCTCAAACGTCATTTCATGGTTGTCAGAGATATGGGTTTTGACCTTGTCATGTTGATTTCCTCCCTTATTTTTGGTGCTGTCTCTCTTACTGGTAACAGTGCTATGTTTATCCTCTGCTTTTGTAGTAACTCTCTTTCGTCCAGGTCTTTTTCTATCATCATAACTTCCAGGTTCCTCTAGTCTTCAGAGTGTAGTGGACTCCTTTGTTAAACACCTTTAGGTGTTTTGCAATTTCTCTTTCTGTGTATCCTTCTTTTCTCAATGTACAAATCTGTACTTTTGTTTCTTTACTCAGTTGCTTCTTTCTAGCCATTTTTGCGGTAGTTTGAACGCAGTTGAGATTCATTAGGATTTTTGTATGCAGACTCTCAAAAGCCAAAAAGTTGAAGTGAATAATCCAACTGTGATTTGTTTTTTTGCTTTTGCACTGAAGTTGTGACTCTTGCAAATGTTTTCAACCCTAAAACTAAGCCCTTATTATCTTTTGCTGACATATATTTAGCAATGGTCTGTTAACATCAATGTTTATCTAAAAGTAAATGGAGTAAAATGGTGCATTTCCATGAAAGCAACATCTGATCATGGAGTAAATACATCCCAAAATACATAAAACTCATGCTGGATTTAAAAAAAAAACATTGTGAACAAAAACTTGAAGTTACTTGAAGTTAATCCCAACTGTTCGGCCTGTAATGGCCTTGCTTCCAAACTTTTGGCCTGTAGTGTATGTTCAAAAGAGCCATTTGAGTCTGCCTTTGAGACCTTCCTCCAAATGTTAGCACCAAACTTAAAATCAAACCTCCATCCTTAAATGTTTTTAAGGATGGAGTTTGGGCCAGTTAGCTCAAACCATAGACTGTATATAGTGTGGACGCCATCTGCCTCCTTGCTAGGTGAAGCCACCATGAGAACAGCACGGGCTGCAGTATAGGTCATAAACCCCGCCTCCTCCAGTAATCCCTAAGGACCTGTGGACAAACTTTAGAAATTAATTACACAGAGTATAAATTTTTCTCCCCCCTGCTTGTGATGTTGACATGTAGTTACTGGAAGACTGGTTTGTTCTCAAGTCCTCTTTTTTCTGTCCAGCTCCATTTTTAAAAGTTATTAGCGGGTTCATGTTTTCTATGATTGACACTTGATACAGCCTATGGGTGTGAGACTGAGTAGCTCACCCGGGGGGATATGCTGTTTGAACAGAGTGTCATCACAGCGACTCTCTGCGACTCTCCTGCCAAATGCGTACAATGCTACTGCGCAAGTGGTGGTTCCAGGAAGTGGAGAAAATCCCAGAAATACCGAGAGCTATCCGGCCTTAAATTTGTATAATGACGGAAGGCAGAATCAAGTTGTCCATAGTTTATACAGTCTACGACTCAAACCCATCTAAGTTGACAAATGTCAACATAGGCGTTCTATTGAACTGCTTCTGCCTGCCTAATCTTCATGCTTTCTCCACAACCTCTTTGCCCCCTGCTTCCACACCAGCTCCTCATTTATATGTTGCATCAAATCCTTTCAGCATCATGTATTGTTGCTGGTGCTTGCTCTGTTCTGAACTTTGGTTTTTCAAGTTTATAAATTAAACGGAGAGGTGTGGTCTACCTGCCACTGGCTTTGGTGTTAAGTTTGTGGGAGCCATACTGCTAAATATGAGTAAAGTAAGCTGCAGCTATCGAATATTTTAGTAATAGAGTATTCTACTGTATATTCCATCAATTAATTGAGTAATTGGATAAAACACAGTTTTTTTTTTTAAGTTAAAGTGCAATTATTGTGGAACAAGCGTGTGTGTTAGTGGATTGTAATGCTTGTAAGAAAGCTAATTATGATATTAACTTTCATAATGCCCCTAAAGACATTAGTGCCTCAGAGCTGTGTTCAAGAGCTGAATAGCTCCTATGTTACCTGCTTCTGCTATTACAGAAACCCACTTACTCCTCCTTCTACTGTGGTGACGTAAGCACGTTGAGAGAAAATTCCTCTATAATTTTTTGTAATCGAGGTACTCAAGGAATAGTTTCAGCCCTACAAAATGGTAATTCTTTTTGATGAACATGGTCCTGGCTGAATTGCATTTTGTACTGAACTCTTTCTCCAGTTTGCCTTCAGCAAGCGCTGAACTGAGAAAGCCTCCTACATTTTGCTTTGAAGAACTCAACATGTTTGCACAAATCCCTGCCATCAAAAATCATCAACGACCTGTGGAATCAAATGATTTTCCACAGTATCTGTAGATAAAGACCAAAATCTAATGTGAAGCAATAACAACTGTGGAGGTGGTTTAAGTAGCATATTAATGTCAGTGAATGAGGAGAAGATTTAATCAATCATGTGGGAGTAATGTTTTAGAGTCTAGAATTTGTATCTGCAGCCCAAGCCTTTTACTGTTGGCTTTGTTAATGATAGCTACTTGACAGATCTTAATATACCAGCACAGAGCAGAGCCTTTACCTGAAAAGCATCCAGCCACAGATAGAGCGTAAAGAGTTAAAACAGCATACAGGGTTTCATTTTTGCTTCATTCATACCTTCTCGTTATCACAATGTTTGCTTGGAGCCCTGTTTACTGCAGGAGATAGTAAACAAAACAACCATCTGCTTTATATCTTGTGTTTGTAGAGGACTTTGCAAGGAGTTTTGAGACTGTTGACCCCAAACATGGCGCTTGTAGAGTGTAGCATGAACTGATGAATTATAGAGCCACCCATGAAGGAGGTCCTGAAGAGAATTTATATCCCTCTGTCACCATGAAGGTTGGGAAATTATTTATTGATCCCCCACAGGAGAGCTCTGACGGTGGTCACTCTTGATCTTTCTATCTTTATTTGGACTCTGTGGGCTTGTTTTGTGTAAGAGGAGGAAATTGAATTATTGCAGGATCATGAAAGACCTCCCACCATGGCTTATAGAAATAGTCGAACACAAACAGCCGCCTGCATGAACAGAAGAGTCTGATTTTCCAGCATCCATATGGTGATGAATATTTGAAACATGGCAACCTAAGGACACAAAAGATCTTGCAAGGCACAGCACAAAGCTTGTAATAAATGAGGTAAACTTCAATTCACAGGAGAGTGGAGCTTCCTGTTGAGAGCTGTGTGCAGACCTTTAAATAGCACATTCCTGAATCTACACTTAAATGAAGCAGGTGAGGTCCAGAGTCTTTTCTATGTGATCTTTTCATGCACCATCTGTCTACAAACCCCAGACTTTTCATGATTCATAATCTTGACCTCATTAGCACAACTTACTGTCTTTTCTGCTCTTGCAGCCAGCTATCTCCCTTTTAACTCCACATGCTACACAGATGGGATTTTTTTTCTCTACATTACTGCCAATTACTGCAAGAAAAGTCCAAAAGTATCTCCCTAAAAATCAAAGATTACTGTGAGAAAACATCTCGCACATAAACACACAGGAAGAGGAGCAGAAAAATGAGATGGCAGCAGAAACCGCTGCAGCGTGAGAAAACAGAGCATGGCTTGCTGTATGTCCTCATTTGCCCAATTTCAAAGTGAAGCTCAGCAACACTCCTGTGGCGCTCTGAAATCTGAACCAAACTACAGAGAACGACACAGCACAGTCTACATTTCAAATATGAAGAAAGAAGTCAGTGATAAAATGTTCAGCTTCACTTTCCTAAAAAAAAATACAACTTAGTAATGGGTCTGGGTAACTCAAAAATGTCCTTAGTCAACACGTCAAGTATCTTTGTCCATTTTGTTAATGCAGTTCAGGGGCGGATCTAAGGGACAGCCAGGAGTAGTCAAGGCCCCCCTGTCGTATTTGAGAGGCCACCCCAAAATCCTCAACTATGATTGGCAATCAAATGATGACCTTTGATGTTGAATGAAGCCAATTTGGAAGTGCAAAAAACTGCACTTCCTTGAGTGTCCACATGGGACTCATTGCAGAAGCTAATAAGTTCTTACATGCCACATTTAAAAGGGCAAGAGTTACACTGAAGTCGCTTGCACATCTATTCGCTTCATGGGGTGTTGCTTAGTTGAATCACAGGTTGGAGCTGTTAGCCAGGAGGCTTAAACCCTGCTTTAGCTCCACCCACAGGTTAATTCAAAGTTAGATTAAGTCTGCATTTCCAATATGGTGCCCACCGTGATTAGGTATCAGAAGATCTAGCTTTTAGAAACCTCTTCATGACTTCACAGAGACTCTAACCATTTTTTAGAAAATACACTTTTTGTCCTTCAGAGGTGGAAATTTTGAAATGAAACACTGTTTTGAAAGCTTTCCAACAGGGTTTCTTTGTTTTTTAGTGTTAGACATTTTTGTACTTTGTGAAAAGTGACTTACACCAACAGCTTTAAGAGTTACATACATGTTGTCCCTCTGTTGTGTTGCTTTAAAATAAGGTAAGGACTACTCTAAAATATTTACGTTTTTGAGACCCTTGCAAAGCTCCTGGGATTAGTTTTTAGCTTATTGTAAGACAATGAAACTAACTGTGGTGCCTCTTTATGATTTACAAAAGCAAATGAGACCATTAGGGTTACTTTTAATACCTGAGAGACAGCAAGATGACGAAAAACATTTTTGTCACTATTCCACAGCAAAAATTCTCTGATGCTTCAAGTTTATATAAACATTAGGTGATTTCAGAATAACAGTTCTGGGTACTATTACCTGGGAAGTTCCTTGAGAACCAGACACATGGGGACTTTTTCCTGTCTGCATATCGCCATGGTGATGGCTGATTTTAACCTTGAAGTGAGGTAAGCTTGCTGACAGTTGCTACAACAACTTCAGCTGTATGAAACAAATGAAAATATGGAGGATGCTGCAGTGAAGGCCACTTACTCTCTGAAGAGGCTCCAACTCACGAACTCTAGCTCCAGGTGACAAAAGCCTCTAAAAGTTTGACTGCTGTATCCTGTGGGACATTGTCATCACCTGAATAACTGCTTTTTTTGACACTACTGCTTTAGTTGTTGTAGTATTCTAAGTTTTGTAGTCTTGTTAAAGGTCTTTCAGCTTCCCACAGTACTGCTTCATTGTCTGGTGAATGACTAGTGTAGCGAGCTCACAGAAAATACTTTCAAATACTTTAATAATTTGCTCTACGAAGCCAATACCTCCTTTGACACATAAAAACCCAATACAGCTTTGACTCAATTGTACATTTCTTGGCGTTTTCTTAATTTCTAATGATTCCAAGAGCTTTTACCAACTGTTTTCCTGTTGTGCTGGCAACATACCCACTCTGAATCCCATCTCTGCTCTGAAGCAGGTGACCAGTGAAAAAATGTTCTTGGAACCAAATAGTCCATTGTTTTAGCGCTGTGAAGGGTCCAACAGTACCTAGGACAATGAAGAAGTTCCTGTGGTCTGAAAGCAACAATGTCAGGTCAAGACATAAAAGTACTTTTCACTCCAGTGTGGGTTTGCACACAAATTTTAGGCCCCCCCAGTTGGGCCACTCTGGTCAGGCCAGCCTGGACAAAAAATTCTGGAGACACCCTTGTATCGGGTCAACTAACATGTCGAATAATACTGTAATATTGTTAATCGTTTAGAGTCTGGATTTGAATCCAACTAACAGACCATCAGAGCTCAAAGGGGGGGGGGGGGGGGGGTTAACAAAGATGACAAACACAACCTCTCCCTGGATATAAAAGCATTCTATGCTCTTATTTTGGATGGTGGCACCAAGTTTGACTGTCAGAGCCAAGTGCTGACAGTTGGTAAACTCATCTTCATGGCTGCCAAGTGTTGAATCTTCCCCCTAAGGGCTTCCCCAACCACTGTTATCACACTGATTTCATGCTGAACCATTTGTGTAATCCACATAAACACGTTTCCCCTTACAAATCAAGACATCATTGCTTATTTCTTTTCAGGTCTTATTTGAGGAGTTTGCATTGAAATTTCAGCAGTCACAAAGAAAATGTGACAGGCAAATGGCATCAAAGGAAAACCATGCAAATGACGAGAGATGCAATTTCTCTGACAAAATATCGAATAAATTTTAAATAATAAACTAACTTCTGCAATTTCTTACCGATGGTGGAGATGTGAGATGGGTGAAATTCGTTGTCCGTGAATCTGCACAGCAAACATGTTTTCCCAACCCCAGAATCTCCGAGTAGCAGGAGTCGGAAGAGCACATCGTACTGCTTCGCCATGGTTTGGGATGTTTTTTTTTTTTTAAATAAAATATATGAGAGCTTCCAGTCAGCTAACTCAGTGATGGGTGAGAGATCTCCCCCCGCCTCAATCCCATGACTACTCACACCGTCAACATGAGGCTATGGTTCGGCTCACTGAGGCTGGGTCAGCAGGGAACAAAACAGGGATGTTCCAGCTTCTCAGGTAGCCTCCAGCCTTTGGTGGGTGCGGTGGACCACCGTCAACGTCAAATCAACGTAATAGAAACGTTTCCGGTAAAGATTTTCAAAATGAAGGCCCCTGTTGTGTAGCTGGAACAAATGCAATTAAGCTTATGCAAAGAAGTTTAGTTTTAGCCTTTAATTCCTCTTAGTTTTATAATTGAGAAGCTATTTAGTTGCTGAAAACCAATGCTTTTACTTTTGTAATTTCTGTTGAAAATATTGATCTTAGTTATACTTTGTAAAGCATCAGTCACTAAGTCAAATTATATTGTTCAAACAAAAACTTTGCATCAGTTCAATGAAAGCCAGTTGACTGGACTATGTCTAAACTTAAACTAACCCTCTCTTTAAAAAAAAAAAAAAAAAAAAACCTTTTTACTTGTTTCAATTTTTCAAAATATCACATACATTTTATTTAAGGCAACCTATACAAGGCAGGTCAAAGTATAAAACTAACATTAAGATGTTTTCTGCCTTTTTTTAAGAGCACCTCAAAATACATATAACATCTGGCCAGAAGAAGAAATGTTTTAAGTATTATTGCATGACCTGTTTGCAGCCATTTTTTCCCTCATTAAGATAATTTCCTTAACTCTGTGCACAGCCAGCTCTACATTTAGTGTGTAGGGACCGTTTGTTTTGTCCTTGTTTTTCATAATATTGGCAAAAGATATTGCAAAAACAAGCAAACAAACAAACAAACGAGCAAACAAACAACAGCATTGAATACGACCTTATTACCTTACCTTAATCACGATAACACATTAGTTTAATAAGTCTGTCCAAACAAATAACACACTATTTTGACTTACATTTATGTACGAATCGATATGTACACTCCTTCAAGTTCATTATGTATGTTTTTTTTTTATTCTGTGCTGTGTATTATTCTACTAATTATTTGGTATTTTAGAAACTGCGTTTTGTTTAAGTGTAAGCTTTCATTGTGGATGAATGACTCTGAGGTTGACTGAACTTAACTTCATTGTTTTATTTTGAAGGCAAAACGTCTAATTTTCCGGCATTTGTTCGTTTTACTGGCACTTGGCGCACACCAGAGGCAGGGCTAAATTGCGGTGCATTTCTTCTTTTAAGGACAGTGGCATACATGGATGATGGGAGAAATTAAATATAAAAACAACTTTGTATATTCTTCACCGTGTTTCGTCTTAAACTCAGCTTATGCCAGTTTTACATGTGGTCGTGCGTTTGTGTGCCGTTTTTCGCACAAGAATGAATGAGGGAAATGTGTTCCCTTGGAGACGCCGTAGCGGGTGTGCGAGCAGCAGTTTCCGCCCACTCCAACCTCAGCAGGAAGTCAGTGGAGTCCAGTGTGGAAAGTGAGCGAAGTATCAAAACAAACTAACGGGCGCTCACACCGTAGTATCACTCCAGCTAACGGGTCAGAACATCATCATGGACGATGTACCGATTCCCCTGCGGTGCTTTAATGAGTGCCATCCCTCAGAAATGTTGGTGGATGACGGGGTGGAAACGGTGACTTCAAGGGAGCAGGTGAGATTAGCTTTCTTAGATAATGTGGCTAATGCTAATGCTGCCGCTCTAGACCGGTGTTCTGTCGAAAAGTGCTTCTTTCAAAACGTGCTCTCCCGAGCGCTTATCGTCTCGACCATAACTCATTGCTACTTTAGATTAGGGGCGTTTCTATTGTAATTTTGGATGAAAGTTTCGTGTTATAGTATCGTAACATGCCTCCACGTTTCTCACAATGCGAATTCGTCAGGTATTTGCGGTGATGATTCTATCGGAAAAAATAGACCATCGAGAGACCCGTCTCCTGACTTATGAAATGTTGCTTATTTTTTCCTAATATATAATAACGAAATGCCTTTAATACTCTGATTATGCAGATGAAGTGAGTACGGGTTTAATGTAAAGATGTTCTGTTCTCGGAGGGTACTGCTAGATTCCCTCTGCGGTGGCTTTTCTCGATACAGGAGCAGAACTCTACAGAACACCACCAGATCTTGGCTTTGGATGAAGGCGCGGCTGTGTGACAGCTATTGTACTGGCTTACATTGGATTTTTTTCGACCCTTTGGGTTTCCGATTGATGGTAATAGAATTGGAAAACAAGTTCGCCTCCTTTAACATAGCTCTTCAACCAGCTTAAGATGGCATAGTTAAGCTTAAGGTGACTAAGCTAAGAAGCCATGCATTTTACATACTTCGTTTCCTTTTCCCTGTGCCAGACATTACTCTGTATCTGCCTTAAAGCACATTAATGACAAGGGTGCTGAAAACAGTGTAACAGAAACCATAGTAAAAAATAAATTAATAAAAAAAAGAAGAAAAATAAATTGTGGGAGTTTATTTAAGCAACGTGAACAGTAACGGGTCCAGTGGAGCAGCAGATTTTGTGGGTTTCTGTTTTTATTTTGAAGAGATTTAACAAAGTAATCGAGATTATTTTCTCTCCATTGGCTGGGATTTAACTTTAAATATTCCAATCTGTGAATGAAATCAATGTCATATTTTCTACATCAATTTTAATAGACATAATATTAATTAGGTGTTTTTAGTCCCTTAGATAAGAGACTGGTCTTTTAAGTTGATTTATGTGAAATTGTACCAAAAGAAAAATTCAGATGATAACGTTTACAAACCACCCTGCGGCTGCAGAGGTACGAGTTATGATCATCTGATGCTGCGTCAAAATCAAGAGAAAACAACTGAAATCAAATAGCTGACACGGGAAAAGTGATTTTTAGAACCGTTTGCATGCCTGCTTAAGGCTTCCATAGGCTGGCCTTTAAACTTAGAGATTTCTCAAGTTAGCTGTCAGATAAGATACTTACACAGCTTAGATGCGACACAACCTTTGTGAACCTAACCTATCAGTTAATTAGTTTCAGTTAATCAGGTATTTTGTGGTCTTGGATTACAGTTTGTTATCCACCTAACTGGTCAGCAGCACTAATGATCTGAGAAACCTGGAGAAATGACAGATCGCTGATATATTCTTTAAGTCTAAAATCATGCTCGTCTGCTCCTCACTTGGTATAAACGCACCATCTACTTTCTATTTATCAGTTGTTAATTAAGTACCGAGGAAGTTCAGACACAAACTTGTAAAAATGTATTAAAGGTAATGTAGAAATAAATGGGATGAAATGAGCAGGTCCAGGTCAGGTTGTATTTATTCAGTACCAGCTCACACAGTAATAATGGTTAGAGACTGTTTTATTGCTGTCTGATGTTTACCTCTGTTGTGATGTTTGACACACTTTCCTTTTCTGTCCCGACTTTTTCACCAGAAAAAAGTGGAGCGCAGCATCGACGAAGTCTTCACTGTTTACAAGCAAATACACAGCTTACCACAGTAAGTATTCACAAAGTCCATGGGCTGTTAGAAACCTCTACTGATACAGCACAGGATCAGTTTTACCATTACAGATTTAAAGCTGTTTTTTTTTTTTGTTTTTTGTTTTTTACAGAGGCATTTCTCAGTTTCTCGCTTTTTGAAGCTCTTACTATTTCCCCAACAGTAGACATCAGTTGTTTTAACACAGGGTGGCTGGATAATGAAGCACAGGAAACTCTGACAGCATGCCACACAGTCCCTCGATCAAATCTTGGACTACTTAGATAAGAAAAGATTACCGATGATAAACTTTATTTCAACAACTTAAGCCACAAATCACTGACCCCCTGTCAATCACAGCTGGACTTTTGGCCATTAACTTAGTCTGTATGTAACAATACAACACAGTCAGATGACATCATAAACATGAAACACACTTAAATCCAAGAAAAACAAGACCTTTAAATTATGTACTTTACTCATTTATGAGCACAAAAATCATCTATAGCATCAAAATCAACAAGATCTTGCAGGTTTATCTACTGCTGTTTCAGGTAGCTCTGACTATATGCAGGAAGGGGTTTGCAATTAAAATGAAGGTTGCAAATTAACACCTGTGAAGTCTTAGCTGTGGACAGATTTTTAGTTTGGTGGCTGGTGAGTAAATTCAGACGGTATTCACTGCATAACAGGTAAACATTTGTGCCAATATAGTCACCTAATAAAAAAATAAATATGCTGTAGTCAGCAACAGCTCCTCTATCCCTTCCTTGCTGTCTGCATGTCAGGGTTTCATAGGGACAGGCTGACACATACGCAAACATATCGTATGCACACACAGGAACCCCATACACCACTGTTTACTGCACTAAACGGGTGGGTGTTTGGGATGAAGACTTGATGACAGGGTTACTAACTTAAGCCCGCAGGAGGCTGAATGTGTGTGTTTTTTTTTAAGATGACCTCAGCCTCTGCACCCTCCAGGCGTAGCTGTGAATACCTGAGCATGTGTGTATTTGCTTTCACCCCTTAGTTGCTTAGAGTGTGATGTCAGTATTAGTGCTTCAATCAGGACATCCTAAATGACCTTACATTAGAGATCCATAAGAACCCGTATGGAACCAAACATAAAGAACACGCTCCTCTAAAACCATGGCAACAAATCAGTCCTATTATACCGTATGTACTGCAGCTGTAATGGTGAAAATGTATTCATGAGACTTTAATAATGTAAACTACATTTCCTGCCATTGTGAGGCCTTTCCAAGAACACTGCTCATTGGCTGCGGCGTTGTTTGATCACAGACACCTGCTGTTTGCAGATAGAGATGGCAGTGCGGTGATGTATGAAGGCTGTTTGTCTAAATGCCATGTTGATCAGCCCACATACTCAGCTCCTGCTATCAGCTGTCATCATCAGCGCTCTCGTAATGGGGTGACTCATTTCATTTCTATGACAACTGCATGGACTTGAGTGTCACAGTCTGCGTGTGTTCAGACTTATATGAAAATGAACTTTGGTTGTCCTGACTTAGAGTTCAACACACAGGAGGAAAAGTAAGCAGGAGTTCAGTGTCATATTTTCCCACAGCAAATGTGAAGGTAGAATGGTTCAGACCTTTCCTCTTGTACCATGTTCCCCAAACAAAGAACGCTCTTCTGTAGCTTCTGTATTGAAGCTCTTGAAGCGCTGAAGGAACAAAGATCCATTCAGAGTTCACAATTACTCCAGTAAGGACAAGCACTTACTTTTTTCTGTCTGGCATTTAGATTCATAGCAGCAGGTCCTTTCAGTTCACGGCGAACCAGATTCTGTCGGGGTCAGGGTCTGGGTCTCGAGAGTATCCCTCAGAGTCCATTTTAAGTTTCATTTTAATAAATAAAAACACAAGAATGGAACGAGCTAAATATGACTTTATAGTTTTTAATCATGATCTCTTGTAGGACTTGATCATAAAAGCACATTTTAATGCACATATACAGTCGAAACCCATTTAAACCCTAACCACAGCACACAGGTGGACCATAAACCTCGTTAGTATAAAACCTCAGCTACAGATTTAGTTTCCTCTCGGTAGCATCTAACAAATCTCTGAAGAATATAAAAATTACACATCCAAACACATCATGTCTAATAAAGTGTGCTCTATTGAGCAGTTTGTTAGATTTGAATGTAGAATTTAGTAATTAAAACATTAAAATGAGCAGAAACATCTCTGGGATCAGGTTCCTGCAGCAGTGATTGATTATAATGCCTGTTTATGCAAGAGATGATGAAATGTGGTGAACCTCTTAGATAATGAAATGTCAAAGCCTCAAACAGCCGAGCATTTGGACTCTCTGGTCTTCTCTATGTGTTAGTTTCTGCTCACTTTTCTGCAGCCTGGTCTGCCTCTGTACGTTCAAACAGCAGGGTTGAATCCCGGTCTGATGAGCAGGGGCTCCAGTGGGTGTTCGCTGTTTAGTATTGTTCCCCTCTGATTATTTTAACGCTGCAGAACTGCTGCCATGAAACCTGGAGCAGCAATCTGTGACTAACACTGAGAAGGCAGAGTGTAATTACAATCGTCATGGTGAGCTCTGTGTGAAAAGGGCACACTGTGGATATGAACGGGTGGGTGGGCGGTGACAAGGTGGGGGGTGTCAGCTGTCTTTGACGTGTGTGTGTGTGTGTGTGTGTGTGTGTGTGTGTGTGTGTGTGTGGCTCTGGTGTTTCTGTTTAGCACACTGACATTAAAATGATGAAAGAGGAGGACAGTGTGTGACTTCTGCTGTTGTGACACCTTACTGCCCCCCGGGGTCCAATAAAGGGCTTTTTAATTTCAATTTTAACATTATTTTTCTATGGACACAGAACCATACCACGCACCACTGCAGTGATAGCCTGAGTTTGTCTGCAGGATGTTGAAGATTTTAGTGTGCATGAAATAATGGATTTCTGCATTTTTCCTTCCACATAGCTCTATTATTATTTACCTTATTGTTTGTTTTTATCGTCCTCAATAATTACAGATAGCTGGATTGAAGTCTCCAAGTCCTATTAAGTTCAACAGTTTGGTTCCTCATTTGTTTGCACTTTGAAACCGTTCTATCTCATCAAATGCAGAAATAAAACAACAAAAGTGTGATAATATTAGATATCAGTCATCATACAACCGGCTCTCATTATCAATATCAGTGTGTCAGCCACTGAAAAAGTGAAACCAGTCGACCTCTAATATTTCTACATCGTTCTATGCACCTTTCTCCAGTATATAAATGTTGTTTCAGTCAGTAACATGTTTTAGATGCATTTTTGAGTGACTCCTAGAGCCAAAAAAAACCATTAGGTTATGGTACAGCTTTCACAACAACCTTTTGCCCTCTACTCACCCTGTGAAGACAAAAAAAATAAATAACTGAAATGAAAGTGAACCACATGGCCAAAAGTCTTTTTTTTTTCTTTTTTTTTGGGGGGGGTTGTGTATTTTTGTGCTTGATGCTAGAGAGGAAGGACAGTGGATGGAGCAGGAAACTGTGAACAGGAGAGTGTGGGAGTGACATGCAGCAGAGAGCTCCAGGTCAACAGGATTTCTACAAAGACAGAAGTTCAGCCTCCTTCATCAAATCCTCAGATGTTTGCGTTTATATTTCCTGTCATATTTTAGCCGCTTACTGTTTCTCTTCTCTCTTTTTAAAAAAAAAAAAAATTTAGGCCGACCTTGCTGCGGGAACAACACTACCAGTATCTCAAGAAAGGATTACGGCACTTGTCAGATGCTTATGAGGTAGGACTGTGTGATAGGAGACAATAATGAAAAATGCAGTGTAACAGAAACAGCATATAAGTTTTTTTGTTGGATTTCCTGCCCGCTGAAGTGTTTTCTCTTTCGTTTTCTATCAGCTCCATCATTCTTCCTCCTGTCACAGCCTCCTTCTCTTACTGACTCATCTCACTGTCTCCTTCATTGCTGTAATTGGTCATCTGATGCCCATCTGATCATGTGATTTGTGTCTCTGTGTGTGTGTGTTTAGTGTCTGGATGCTAGCAGACCGTGGCTCTGCTTCTGGATTCTTCACAGTCTGGAGCTTCTAGAGGAGCCCATTCCCGCTGCTGTCGCCTCAGAGTGAGTCACACTCTCAGTCGACTACTACACCACTACCAAGGGGCAGTATTGGAGCCAAACAGAGCTGCTGCGCTGCCAGAGAATCTGAATTTATTATAATTGCAAAGTACTCATAATTACTTTCAGAGCAAAATGCTGCTGCTGTGCAATCACCATAATAAGTGATCAACCGCAGCCGCTAACACAAACGTCTCATTGCCCAGCAGAAGAGAACATTTTTTATAAGTCATATGCAGTTTATGCCTATTAGAGGACAAAGAGGAAAATGTCATGCTCAAAGCACACTTACCCTCTGATGCTGGGAAAAAAATGACGCTAGTGTAGAAGCTAGTGATGCCAAGAAGTCACTAGATGACGCCATCGCCTAATTTGTATAATTTTTCAAGGTATCAAGGGTATCTTTACTATCCCCGAGGGGCAACTTGCTTCACAGCTAGCATTTTACACAGTTCTCTCAACAGTTAAGACACAAAGCATTTGAAACAGTGCATCAGCATCAAAATAAATAAAAACCATATAAAGATTTTACATTGAACTATTTGAAAGACTTATAGCAGTCAGGACAAAGGAATTTTTAAATCTGTTTGTTTTACATGGTAGGGGGACGTATCTACGTCCAGAAGGGAGCAGCATGAACTCCTTTAAATAGTGGGTGGTCTGGTTCTCCAAGGATAGACTTGGCTTTGTTAAGAGTTCTGAGCTTGAAATGGTCCGTCAGATCACTCAGGGTAGTGCCTGCAATTTCACAGCAGGTCTTAACTAAGCCTAAGAGACGGTTTTTGTTTTTAAATTGAGTAAACCATAAAAACAGATAAGAGAAAAAGTAAGAATAGGTTCAATAAAACAAGAATAAAACATTTTCATACACAAACATTTTCAAGACACTGTCTACATTAAAGTTCCTGAGCTTGCGATAAAAGAACAGTCTTTGGTTGACTTTCCCTCAGACAGCGTCTACCTGATACTAAAACTCATTCTGTCATTTTCCAGCCCCCGCCCACTTCCCATTTCACACCCGCTACCCGTTGAGAAGAGTAACATCACTACCTGCTTTCATTTCTGTCCAAATCTTGCTAGGGGGGTCTGAAAAGTGGCTAAATGTAGAGACAAAGTCACTAGGTTGGCAACACTGGAAGCTCCCAATAAAATACAGTTGCATAAGGGTTAATTTGAAGCTTTTCCCATCAACACCCTTTATCAAAACACCTACAAATGATAATTGTGTTTCCAAAAAGCTGCCAGGCAAGTGCAGCTCATACCCTTTTCATATAATTTGTACAATTAATTTCTGTTTTGAAGACTCAGGGTTTTGAAAATGAGTCATATGTTCCAACAGTTCAATAGACCCGAAACGCAAACCGAGAAGCTTGAATAAGAAACAGGTTCAAACAGGAGAACGAAAAAACAACTAACTGAGAATAAAAGTTTCCAAGGACAAAATAGTCCAAAGTGGATGGAAGGAAAGCTAATAGTAATGAAACAGCTGTGACACGAGACACAGAAACATTCCTCTTCTAACATTTTCCAGTAAATGACACATTTGACAGTCAGGAGTCAGCAGGGTGAGATTTTTTTTGTCAGGAAACACAATTTAAAGGTGTAAACCTTGTTTTGTCCACAGGGGGGCTCAAAAAATGACACGGGCCAAAAGTTCTTTACTGGAGCTTTAAAGATACTTCACACAGGAGTCAGACATGAAAACAACTACAATACTGTGCAATACTGGGACTATATAAAACTTTACACACTCACATGACAAACAAAACCTTCCCAGGAATGAGAGGCTGGTATAGTGATGAACTGTGAGTTAAATTGGTTTTGGTGTTGATGAGAGAAGCATCGCACCTCATGTTCTCCCTGAAATTACTGCGGCAGGTAATTGTGCATAACATGTCTAAGGATTGAACTGAGCAGAACAGGCAGGTGTGATATCGCAGACATGTTCCTGCAGCTGTGACCTCAAACAGTGCCGCTGTTGTCGCCTCCAAAATGCCATTTGATTAAATTACTGCCAGTCCAAAGAAACTCTGCAAACCCCAGAGCGAGCGGCAGTGCCAGAACGCTAACCCACTCTCTCATTATGACAGTAAGGCATGCCAACTCACCGGCTGGCACTGCCAGTGACGCCTTCACGAACACACACACACACACACACACACACACACACACACACACACACACACACACACACACACACACACACACAGGCACTGCTCAAGGATCTGTAACAATACAACCTACGACAGATTGTTTCTTATGAAGTGCACACTGTTCTCAGGTCAGTTTTGGCAGCAGTTTCTGAGGTTTTCCTTCCAACTCAAATGGCTTACAGTTTTGCGAATTCCCTTAATGGGCAAGGCTGAAGTGGATGTTTGAGAGAGGCAGAAAGAAAGAAAGAGAGAGAGAGAGAGAGAGAGATAGTTAGTGGCCAAATCAGCTTTGAAATGTCTGAGTCAAGGGAAGAAAGAAAGTTCAACATTGAACACAAACACTTTTTAAAGGCGTTGATATAAAACCTCCCTCCAATGTAAAAAAAAACATTGCTTTGTATTTTATGGCTAAGATTGATTTATACAGAAAGTGGAATCAACATTTCTTGTGTGTCTTTTCACTCCAGTGTGTGCCAGTTTCTGGCTCGCTGTCAGAGCCCCACAGGAGGTTTCGCGGGAGGTCCAGGACAACACGCTCACCTCGCACCTACATATGCTGCTGTCAACGCCCTCTGTATCCTCGGCACAGAGGAGGCCTATAACGTTATAGACAGGTACAGTCCAGGTCCGACACCACACCATGTGTTACTCTGTGACTGAATAACATTAATGAAGGTAAAGGATGTCTCATGTCTCATTGAAGTGTGGCTAACATTAGCAGAGCTAGCACCACCAGCTTTCGGTCCGTCAACAGTCTCACTGTCTAATGAAATTGTATCCCACTGCTCCCTCTTTCTCTCTCTTCCCTTATCTCCTTCCCTCCTGCGCTGACTCCTCTCCAGGGAGAAGCTGTTAGATTTCCTATGGTCTGTGAAGCAGCCAGATGGCTCCTTTGTGATGCACGTTGGAGGGGAGGTGGATGTCAGGTAAGACACTGTTGCCCACTTCTCCTCTCTCTTTTAGATTCCCCCTCGATATTGTATCACATTTCTTTGACTGCACTCATCATGACAGGGCGAAAACTGGTTGAAAAACATCTGTCTTTTTTGAAGTCCATCTCCATTGTGTTTTTTTTATTCTTGTTTCTCTTTGGTGTTGATAAATAAGAGGAGATATACCCGTGTCTCCACTGCAGGAGGAGAGTGGATTTGAGTCAGTTTCCCTCTCTTTGAATCTACTTTGTAGAGTAGTGACTTTCTAATAAGCCACTTTGAGGTATCCTCTTCAGTTTCTACAAAGAACCGCAAAAGTCAGAATAACTTCTCTGCTCTCGGAGGACGCTGTTATCCGTTGCAAACCAATTAATGTTCTGCTGTCATTCTGTATTATTTCAGCTCTTTTTTCCCCGTTTCTCTGATTTTCTCATCTCTCTCTCTCTCTCGCTCTCTCTCTCTGTGTCTGTCTCTCTCTCTCTCTCTGTCTCTGTCTCTCTCTCTTTTGGAAACCACAAATCTCCAAAATGTCAACTTTTAATGAACGAAGAAGAATCATCTGCTGGATCTTCACAGTGTTATGAGACTTAGAAGTTGTTCAGTCTCTTTTTTCATTTGAGGGGATGTCTGCAGATATTAAAAAAACTTTTCTCATTATGAACAAAAATCCATCAGTGAATTGATCAGATTAATCAGTCCCATCAGGTCAGACTGTCTTTGCAAAAGCAGGGCTGAAGTTCGGCACTCACAGCTGATGAAGTCTGTGTGTCAGGCTCCTCAGGTTATTGGTAGGAGGACGTGTTTTTACAAGCTAAGCCTCTCTAGAAACAACTCTCATATTTGTTAAGCCTTTTATTTGCAATTTAAATCACTGATTTTGTTTGCAAATTTTCAGTTTCAGGTTGTAAAAACTACTGCTGGTCTGATTTCTTTCTTCAATTTAGATCAGCTGGGATTACAACTATTACACAAACACAAAAATCTGTGCAGGTGTTTATTTTCGGTCTGCTGGCGATCTAAAAATAAGACGCTCTGCTCTGAAAAATATGTCTGTTTGTAGGAGGAGCGGACTTCCTCCTCACCCACGTCTGTGCTGTTTCCTTTCTCCAGGAGCGCGTACTGTGCAGCCTCTGTAGCATCGCTCACAAACATCCTCACGCCTAAACTCTTCGAGGACACAACCGGCTGGATCCTCAGGTACGACCCAAAAACACAGCGGGCTGTCGCTGAATTATTGAAGACAGTTTTGCGCCGACATAAAGCAGCACTGAGGTTTTGTTCATGTGTGTTTTTTTTTTTTTTACTCTGTCTCCAGGTGTCAGAACTGGGAGGGCGGTCTAAGCGGGGTGCCGGGGTTAGAGGCCCATGGGGGGTACACGTTCTGCGGCACAGCTGCCCTTGTTATCCTGGGGAAAGAACATATGCTGGATCTCAAAGCTTTACTGGTGAGACGCATCTGATATTTAAAGTCCTGTCTAAACAAAAAGAAAGGAGCAGGAAAATCAGCCCCTAAAGTGAGGTGCTACTCAGCTTCTCTCTCCCAATGAAACCCTTTAATTTGGACTGGAGCAGAGGCACAGCGCTGGAGTCTGATCTAATGTAGCTGTGAGCGAGATCATGATGTGTTTTAATCGTAGTCATGTTCCCACCAGCTCTTATAAACCTCTGGTAGAGTGGTTTGTGTTTCCTCCATTGGGATTTGATGTTCTGCTCTATATAGGGAAACATTTCTTGTTATTTTCCTGCTTCCAGAGAAGTTAGAGCAGCAGCCAAGTTCTGAAGTCGAGTTCAAGTACACATGTTTGAAGACACACAGCTGTAAGGTCATAAGAAAAAGAGAGAAATGTTGTGTCATTGGTTAACTAGCCTGTAGCGCCACTTACTGAAGAGGAAGCACAACAGGATCTCGTAGCAGGAGGATGAATATCATCCTCTCCCAGTCACTCCCTTTACTCTCTTGCTTTGCATTAAGCAGTTGGTGTTGCAATAAAGACACATTTGCATGTGACTGGTCTGAAAACCTGTTCTTCACCTCCTAAAGAGGTTTTGGTGTCGTGTTCAGTTGCATTCTCAGGACAGAGCTTTGGTAAATTAACCAAAGTGTTAACAGCCAAGTTCGAGTTAATGTAACTTTGAGGTTATTCCTGAGCAACAAGAACCACATTTCTGCAAAAGCTGGAGTCACTCAGTACGTTTGATTACTTTTATGTTCAATAGAGTGATTATGTAGCAGAAGATTCATCTGTATGACGACTGTCTGCATGTTAGGCTCCTTTTTAAAGAGCTTTTGTTGCAATTTTCTGTCTTTTAGGAAACCTAATTTGAAACCTTTTGGATCTGGACTGTTATGTCCTACAAAATAAGATATTTGCCAAGCGTATTGCATTCTCCAAAAAAAAACGCTCTGTTTTTCAGATTAATTTTTGTTGTTCTGTTCTTTTGACTAATTTTTTCCCCTCTGACTAATTTTTCATGTTTTCAGACTAATAGTTTTTCCTATTCTCTGGGATCATGATCATTTAAAAACAGGTGCTTTTATCAATATATTGGAAGCAATAAATGAATTTCCCTCTGGGATTAATAAAGTATCTATCTATCTATCTATTTATCCATCCATCCATCCCATCCATCCATCCATCCATCCATCCATCCACCCACATGGCCCACTTGTTTAGTTTAATCAAGTTTTACTTTCTTTTAGGTTTTACACACTGAGAGATACTCCTTCCTTTAAGTCAGATAGATGGAATCGTCATAAGTTTGTCTACTTTGCGCAGGCCCCTCAGGATTTGCATCCCCTTTGTTTGACTCACAACATGCGTTACTCTCACTGACCCCATTGTCGGCGTTATCTAGGAGCTGGAGAAGCTGCTGATTTGATAACGTTATCTGACTGTATGAGATTCTCATAGGATTTTTTAAGTATCTTACTTAGTGAGGAAAAAAATAGTTTTAATAACAGAAAGACGAAAAAAATAGTGCAAAAAAAAAAAACAGAATAAAAATTTGTTCAAAAAAAAAAAACAGAAAGAGGGGAAAAAATATTACAACAAAAAACAGAAGAAAAAAAATTGTCCGAAAAACAGCAAAGAAGAAAAACAACACTTAAGAAACACCCTTTTTTTTAATTTATTTTTTATAAACCTAATAGACCAGCTCTGACTCTACACAGCTTCAATCGAATATTTATAATTTATCATATTCATAAGGAGACTTCTGACTATGTTGAATCCAAGGCTGAATAAAATGGTTTTCTTTCTTTTTCTTCCAGTTTGATGACCTTGTTGTTCCTTTAAACTGAAGCTGTGTTTGAACTGATGTGAACAAAAGCTGCTTTAATTAACTCTTCTTTTATGCAGCGATGTAGGATGAGTCATTTTGGTGAAAAAGTCCCAGTTTCATCTCCAAGAGGATGAATAAATCATTAACACTGAGAACAGATTCATGTCGATGGCGACTCTCAGACTCTTGTTGTGTGTTTTTTTAGGGAGCATTACCCAAGTTTCATTTTCAGAGGATGGAGTTAACAATCTGTGAAGAGACGAGACGTTTCTCTCTGTTGGATATTGTTCTGAGAGTACAAAGCCGTGAACACAACCAAGTGATAGAAATCACACCTTAAGAAGTGAGGTTTGAAAACCTAAAAATGACAGTTTTTCACAGGATGCAGTAAGTGCTCCACTAAACTGAGCAGCAGAAAGCATGTCAGATTTTTAGTACTGACTTTTAACAAAAAAAAGAAAGACCCTTAATTTGAAAAGTCTTGAACACCAGGGTATTTGCATTTACATCAGGCCCTGCTGGAAGTCTCTGTACAACTCTAGAGCTAACAAATCCTGCATATTTAAAGCTGACAGGAGGCCAGAGTAAACCCCATCACATAAAATATGCATATTTAAAAAGTGTTTCTTTGTTTTACATTCACTCTGGAGAAACTGGTGTTTGTAAAGAGAACATGCTGCCCCAGCTGCTGGAAAAGAACATGTAAACCAACGTCAATCCTCGAAACTTTCCTAAAATAATGAAGTAATGGCACGAAATAATGAGCTGATCTCACTGAGGGATGGACTAGTACTTAAAGGGATATTCCAGCGTAAATTAAAGTTATGGTCAAACACACGGTAACACCAAGTTAGACAATCCCTCAAGAGATGAAGGCTGCCTTTCTTTAGCAAAGAGACCAAACACAACTCACCCACTCTCCTCCAGCAACTGCTTGTTTGTGGGGGAGCCCTGACGAGTCGATCACCGAGTGCAGTGGCGTTTTGCCATTTATGATTATTACTTCATGGAAATGCAACCAGACCGAGACGCTAAGGCAGAAGAACCATCGGGTTTACAGTGAAAAATGATTATTATGATGATTATTACTTCATGGAAATGATCCGCTGCAGTCTGTGATTGACTCGTCAGGGCTCCCCCAGTTGTCCTAGAGGTCAATGTGTACCCCTAATATCTAGATTATGTTGTAATTGTATGGCCTGAGTTCCTGTCCTACATGTTATACTCAGCTCGCTTCTCATTTCCTGCTCTGTCCACTGTTCTATCCTCTCTAAATAAAAGCAATAAAATACAAAAATTTACAAACAAAATGAAAAATGATGAATTGACACAAATATCTGACATATTTGTGTTAATTGCAAATCTTGCTAAAACATGAAATCTAAAGTATCTTAAAGGGATTCCGGTATAAATTGAAGTTATGGTCAAACATACGGTAACACCGAGTTAGACACCCCCTCTAGAGATGAATGTTGCCGACTGCTTGCTTCTCTAGTTATACCAACTTTAGTAATAATGACACAGCCCTTTAATGTCATCATCATTTTATGATAATTTTTTATGCATGAGATCCTAAATACTTTTGTCTTTCCTGAGATTTCTCCTCAGTCTCCAACGCCGATGATCATGCATGTGTGTGTGTTTGTTGTGTGTCCCCCTCAGCGGTGGGTGGTCAGCAGACAGATGCGTTTTGAAGGAGGCTTCCAGGGTCGCTGTAACAAGCTGGTAGACGGCTGCTACTCTTTCTGGCAGGCTGGACTCCTTCCTCTCCTCCACAGAGCTTTATTTAAAGAAGGTACTCTCACTGCGGATGCTGTCTGTACAAAGATAGTTCTTTTCAATCAGAAATTCTGGAAGGCTTTTGACAAAGACTGAACTTTTTCTCAGTTTTTATTTAGTTTTGTCATCTTCTATGCAGAGCAAAAGTTTGTTATTTGGAGGTTTTGAGAGTTTTGTGTTTGAATTGTGTCCGTGCAGGAGAGTCCGAGCTTAGTCGGCAGCGGTGGATGTTCGAGCAGCAGGCCTTGCAGGAGTACATCCTCCTCTGCTGTCAGAACCCAGCAGGGGGCCTCGTGGATAAGCCTGGCAAGTCAGTCCCACACCATATGGACACACACACACACACACACACTTACAAAACTGGCATTTGCTCCACACATACTCTCAAAACAGTCAGTGTGATCCTCATAGTTTTGCATCTAACACATCCATGTCCTGTGTAATGTCTCTGTGCGTGCAGGTCCAGAGATTTCTACCACACGTGTTACTGCCTGAGTGGGCTCTCTATAGCACAGCACTTTGGAAACCAGGAGATCCATCATGCGATGATCCTGGGCAGGGAGGAGAACAGGCTGGTAAGGCTGCAGCAAAGCTTAGGGAGGGAACTGAGTGGATTTTTTATTGATTTATTTTTTTACATTAGCTAGATTCTTTTTAGCGGAAACAAGTGACACTGTGCATAAAGTGAGTTTTTCAATCCGTGTATCATTTGTTCATTCAGTTTTCAAAATAAAACCAAAAATGAAAAAACGAGAAAAGAAATTTTTTTCTAAATATTTCTCTAAAACCAAAATGAAAAAAAGGGTAACAACTAATTTTCTGTTTTCTTCAGTTCAAATGAAAATGGGATAAATGGATAACGACAGTTTTATCTGCTTCAGACTTTTTCATCTGTAGAAAGTTTCGTGACCTGAAAATGAACCTTTGGCATTATGGCTGGATTCGAAAATTATTCAGAGCACATATGGCACTTTTTTCAGGATGGCAGAACTCATGCAGTTTTCCACCACACAGCAGGAGGCAGGAGTGTCGAGGTGTTCTGAAATGTCCGTCAGAGTGTTCTGTGTCCAAAACAAGCTGAGGAGAAAAGGACATGTATCAGTCACACAGCTGGGGACCACCCCCATGAAACTTTGTATAGACGAAAAAGTCTAAATCAGATAAAACTGTTGTTATCCATTTATCCCATTTTCATTTGAGCTAAGGAAAACGGAAAATTGGAAAATGAACCGTTATTTTTTTCCTTTTCGTTTTAGAGACGAATGTTAGAAAAGAATTCGTTTTCTCATTTTTGGTTTTATTTTGAAAATCGAATGAATGAATGCTACACGGATTACACGGATCAAAAAGTTTAAGTTTCTTCATGTTTCAACACTGATGGGTTAAGATGATGGCCTTATCCTACAAGGTGAGACTTGATTTAGGCCCGAACTACACGAAGGCGGATATATTTCAAACCGCACATATTTATGTCCGATTAGGCCTCCCTACCACACCAAACCGGGAGTTTGGAGCACTCAAACCGGATAAATCTGAATCCGGAAAAACAAGCGGAGAAATAAAAAAATATCCGTATCCCGTATCCGTAGTGGATTCGTGTGGTCGGACTTTTACGGATCGATGACGTCAAACCGCAGCTCGCGCATGCGAATTAAAAACAAAAACAATAACAACAACGATGGTGGACATACAGGGTATTCTCTACGTTTGTTTCGCCCTTTTGGGGCTAATTTCAGCCTTGAAAGTGAACCTTATTTTATACAATTACATCCACCAGTCAGCCAGCTCACAGAGGCGTCTGCTGTGCCCAATATTTTTTTGGAGAGCAATCGTAATGTTAACGTTAGGCGTTTTAAAGTTCGCCAGAAGCGTAAGTTTTGGGTCAAGTGGTGGGACAACTTCGTTAGAGGGGCTGTGCCTGCAGATGAATGGAAGCTAAACTTCCGATTCATCGGCCAATCAGGTAGCTTTGTTCCTGAATTTTTTTTTAAGCGGCACCAGATAGGATTGAGTTTGAAGGCTACGTGTGGACGCAGATATTTTTGAGAACTAACACGTGTGGACAGATACATTTATTTAGACGGGAGTACAAAAATATCCAGATAAATAAATATCCGCCTTCGTGTAGTTCGGGCCTTAGTCCTGATGTTGGCTCTTTGCTGGGTCTCCTTTCTCACATTTTTGACTCTTTCATAATAATGACTCTTCTTTATTTTGATTTCCCTTCTACAGAGCTGTCAACCCTTATTTAAAAAGCTCTTAAAAGCCAGATTAAGGTTTTTTTGTCAGTCATATTTTGTAAAATGCGTGTTCTTGGTTTTGATTTCAGTTTGCGTCACTCTCAGGTCTGTCAGCTAAATATGAACAACATTCAGCAGCTGTTAGCTTCACATACTATAGAGACTGGAAACAGTTAGCCAAGTTATACCTTTGTATTTAAAACATAAAAATGAACATGTAGTCTTTTTTCTTTCTTTTTTTTAATCCATCACAAAGTTTTAAGTATCTTTAACTTTTAAGACAATCCCTTAATGTCAAGTCAAACTTTTTTATAAGGCACCTTTGAGAAGACGGCAGTCAAACAAAGTGCTGTACATAGGATGAATAAAAGAAGTAAATTAATAGATAACAATAGAACAATAACATTAAAAACAGTGGAATGAAATACAGACAGTGCCTGTGATTCGTGTGTGCTCATTTACGCAAGGGAGAAAAGGTGATTCTTTAAGGATGATTTAAAAGTCTCTAGGGTCTGTGAGGCTCTTATATGGTCAGGTTAATGTCCAACTTGTCAAACAGATGGTTTAAAAAAACTGAACTTAGTCTTATGAAGTTTTGATATGAAAGTCTGGGGCACTTTCAGAGCTCCTGTACATGATTTGGAACCCCCCCCCCCCCCCCCCCACACACACACACACACACAAAACGCCTCTTTAATGAACATAGATATATATATATATATATATATATATATATATATATATATATAAACACTAGATGGCTTACGCACGCTGTAAGCCAATGGCGGCCATCTTGTTTCAGGCACCACGCCCGTTCATAACATTCCAGTCTACAGTGCAGGTAGCATTTCAATAACTGCAGATTGCTTAATTTTTAACCGATTTTCAAACAGTGTAGTTTGTAACAAACCTCAGAGTTATAGTTATGTTCCTGCACACTCAAGAATAATTTTAACCATGGACTTTCATAAATAAACATTAAGCAGATAGGTAGGGCAATAGCTTAAGGCCTAAACACAAGGCAGCTATATTAAATCATTTTTCTAAAGAAAAGCTGCAATTTTAATATGTCCAAGCTCATAGCCACTTTATTGAGGTATGTAATAAACAAAACCATTTGTAAATCTGTCAAGATTTCAGTGAGTTAAGAGTATTTTTGATCATGCAAATTACTCAACCTTTGTCAGCTACCACAGAGCGTACCTGGAATGTTATACTGGAGTAAGATGGCTGCCGTGTAAGGATGCCAATGACTCAGCCTTTCTTATCGATATCTATGTCTGTGAAACCCTCGTTTCAGCGCTCTTCCAGTCTTTTCTGACACTCTGTTTTCACTTCTTTTCCAGTGATATAAAGTATGACACAGCTCTTGGGTGTTGCTTTTTACACAGCTGTGTAGCTTGCACAGAAAACACCAGAGGCTAGCTGTAATTCACCATGTTTGCTCTCCATACAGCTTCAGATTTCAGTAACAGCTGGAATCAAAATCCAGATCCTGCTGGCCTTTTTTTTCATTAATGAGTCATTAAAGAAATATTTTCTCTGCTATTGTTTTGAATTCACCCTTTTTGGCCTCACTGTTCCAGATCGATGTACTCTGCTGAAAGAGTGCTCAACTGGACAGAGGTGTAGCTTGTTGAATCAATGTTTATTTGACTTGTTTTAAATGCTAAGATATGGTGTCCTGTATCCAGAATAGATCTGAATGAAAACCTAAGTTTCTGTAATGATAGAGCCCAAAATAGAGCCTCATTAGTGGGCCCCTTGTAGGGTTATTAAACCTGATCAACTCTGATGGTTTAATGGTTGGAATTATAGTCTGTAGCTTTAATCTGTATCTGCAGCTCCTTGAAGATGAAAAGAAAATCTTAAAATCACTGAACGCCTTTGAAAGAAGTCTCAACAACCACTCATTTAGCCTCTGATGCATTTTAACACTTAAATTCAACACCATGGGGTAAATTAATGAGCTGCTGCCACTTTATATCTGCAGGTTTGACGTATAAATTCAGGTGCATGCACCTGCTTTAACAGCCCCCAAAAAGCTAATACTGCCCTTTCACAGGCCTGTAATATCTTTTTGAAGTATGAGGGTGTATTTCCTGTGAGTGAATATTAAAGGAGAAGCTCTCGCTGTCAGGCGAGGAGCTGAAATAAAACTCTCAGGCCAAGCTTGCATGTGGTTTCACTTGAAGATGCCTCGGTCTGTGCTTTGGTTTTCTGTTTCCTGTTGTATTACTGGCACTAGGAGTTGGTTACAGTAAGTTTGCCCTCAGTAGATGTGCTTTAGCATGTCATGTCTTGGACTCATACATCACAGAAAACAGGAACTAGCCTGTATCCTGGCAGCCAATGTCACCTGGAGTTAAGATTATTTTTGTTGTCACTAACTCAAACCTGGTCAGAGTATAAAAGAGGCTCAAAAGAACAACACTCTTTATTTTTGCACTTCAGGCTCCGACTCATCCAGTTTACAACATCTGTCCAGAGAAGGTGGCTCAGGCCCTGCAGCACTTCCACCGACTACCTGTCCCCGAAGACAGCAGACAGCCCGGGGCCGCCGCTGATGTCCAACCGTCCGACCCTGCCGCCGCTGCCGCCTCTGAATCAGCTGACAATCAGTCCTAGTTAGTCCCCTGCGGTGACATCAATGTATGAATCACGAACCAGCCAATGTTATCCAGGGAACAGACTCGAACCAGCACACAGCCTACGGTCAGGTCTGATTCAGACGAGCCCGGGAGCTGGACTAGAGGGTCGACCCTCTGTAGAGATGAGGGCTGGAGTTTAGGAGGAGTTTTCCCCAAGTACAGGCTGACAGGAATGTGTGGGCAGCTTCACACTCAGCTGAGTTTTTTGCTTGCATTGTTTGTTTTCTTTCTCTGAATAAAAAGTGAAACTCTGTGAGGTTTCCATATGACTCCAGTCAATAAAGCTTTTAGAGCACTTTTTATCACGGTGTTTCAAAATGACTCACGACTGTTAATGACTGATGAACATGTCCGACACACCACAGTTTTCACATCAGAGGGATGTGGTAATTGGAGTAACAGTATCAACCCACGTTTTCATCTCTATAAATACATTCAGACTCTAGGCTCGACAAATGTGGAACTTTCTTTACTTTTGTGAGACTTTCTTACATTCTTACATGGGAGCAGGATTTCTTCACAGGTTCAACTGTCTAATGTCAGTATCTCAACAGCTTCACTTTTTTTTTTCCAGAACTAGAAACTTACGTCAACCACTGTAAGAGGGTTGGTACAAGCTTTTCTCTTTGACTTAAAATGGAACAATGCAGGGACCATCCACAAATGACTTCATAAGTGGACAGGCAAATTTAGCAGGTAATTTCAGAATAATAATTTTTGTTAATATAATACTAAAAAAAGGATGGTTGATGCTCTAAAGGGATATTCTGGTGTAAATTAAAGTTATTGTCAAACACATCGTAACACACTGCAGCATTTATTCACACTTGGTGATCGACTCGTCAGGGCTCCCCCACAAACAAACTGCTGCTGGAGGAGAATGGGTGAGTTGTGTTTAGTCTCTTTGCTAAAGAAATCAGGCAAAGCTCAAATGATGTTTGACGGCTAGTACTATGGCTGGGACCCTATACGTACTGTTGATGAAGTTAGGTGCTGTTCTGAGCATTATTTGTAGCTATAGAGTGGCTTTTTGGTTGAGGTTTGCACGTGGAGAAGTAGACCACTATGTATTGCTGTCATGCAGTCATTACTAAAGTTGGTATAACTAGAGAAGCAAGCAGTCGGCAACATTCATCTCTTGAGGGGGTGTCTAACACAGTGTTACGGTGTGTTTGACCCTAACTTCATTTTATGCCAGAATATCCCTTTAAGTAATGTAAGTAACAGTACAGGTAATGTGTATATTTGTACCACTGAAACATTTACAAAATATTAAAACAAAGTTACACATATTTACCTCAGAGGGCTGATCTGTTAATCAAGTCACTGTACTGAGGATTTATATCTACCAAAATAAAAAACATGCAGTTTCAGGTGAAACTTTCTCAGCATCAGTTTCGTCTCTTAAGAAGCTCTGTACATTTCTGTTCACTGGTAAAATACTTAACTCAAGATCATAGAAAGGCCTCACTTTTGAATGACTAGAATTTTTTTCTTGAACTTTTGATAGTGATGAAATGCAAAAGACGCAAATGTTAGAGTTTTACTGATGCCTAATTTGCCAATATAAACGTCAATATGGATACATACACAGCATTCATTTGTGAAGTGCATAAAAAGTTTCCTTCTGTTGCAGAACTTACCGGTTACTCTTGCTGTGACAGTCGATTTGATCAGAACATTTTATCAGACCTTCACTGATCACTGTAAAACTATAGCGTCACCTTTTTAGTCCGTATTAACATGGACAAAAATGTTCCTATCTGCTGATATTGATGTGGATCAAAGCAGCGATCTGTTGGTCTGTAGAGAAAACTGCCCCATTTAAATCAGACATGCCTAAAGTAATCTGCATACACAGTTAATAAAATATAAAGCATTCAAATAGAGTTTTTCAGGGTCAGCATGAGCTGCTGCAGCAGGGTGTGTGTGTGTGTGTGTGTGTGTGTGTTTGTAAGTCGAGGCAGCTTCACCACCTGAAAGAAGGAATAAATAAAAAACTAATACAAAAATAGAGAATAAACTATAATTAGGTTGAGAAGTGTCTGCTGCTTAGCTACAAAAATCAGCTGGCCCTGTTTATCCTTTATTCTCATTGTGAGGGGCAGTTGTTGCACAATCAGAGCGAGCAGTACATCATGCCCCCAAACACCTGCCTGCATCAACTCAAACCAGAAAAACCTGAAGTGGTGTTTGCATGCTGCATCAGCAAACAGCCACACATGAAGTGAGGGAAAAGCCTCATCTGCTGTAAAAACATCTAAAATCCACCTTTAACTTCAATAGAGGACATTATGACTGTGTTGTGCTGCACATTGAGGCACTGAATGACCACAGGGAGCAGGTTAAAGGATAAAATAGTTTATTTTATAGTCTCATAGTAAAGGTAGGCCTCAACTTGCAAGACAATTGTTGGCAGTATGTACAACATACTTGTAATTTCCATGGAATGGAATCGGACAAACAAAGACCTAGTACACTAATTATATCCTCCTAAATGGAAATAAAATGGAAACCATATACATACACACACGTTTCCTAGACGAGCTAATCGCTTCCTTTTTTTCCTCGGGGGATTCAGCAACATTGATTTTCACTGTGTAAAACACAACACATGAACAGGGACCCGTTTCGCCTTCTTGTACTGCAAAAGACGGGAGCTACCTTTGACATTCAATACCTAGTTCAAACCCTTAAGGAAATCTACATGTGACAAATTGGCATTTCTCCATGATACTTGTGAGATTACTACAAAATGCATAACATACTTTTAGAACTTGAAAACATCCAATCAAATCTTTTTTTCTTTTTAATCATATATATAAAACGAGATGCCTAACGTATTCAGCCACCTAAAGTCATTCACTACTTCAAGCTAACGGACGAAATACGATACGAGTTTAGGAATATTCTCCTTCAAACCATCAATTTTCAACAAAGGAGGCAAGTTTTCTTTTCTTTTTTTTTGTTTTAATTCACTTTGTGTTTCACAAACGTGCCAGGCAGAAAAACATCTGCGATCCAGTGGGCCTGAGGTGGGTATCACTAAACATTTGCTTCAAAGCGTCTTCACATTCTTGAGTGGAAAAAAAGTAAGCTAGAAATGTTTTTTTTTTCTTTTCATTTTAAAAAGGTAAACTTCTCCTGGACCATGTTTCTAGGTGTGTGTGTCTCTGTGTGTGTGAGCGTGTGTGTCTGTGTGTGTGTGTAAAATCTAAACAGGTTCTCATCAAGAATAACAAAAGATTAAACAAAAATATATAATATAGCAGTGCTTGGAGGAGTAGGCCTGAAGCGCCCTTTCTCCCCCAAAAAACAACCAAAGGAGGGCGAGGAGGAGGAGAAGGAGGAAATGGGGGGGAAGGAGGGTACAAAAAAAGCATCCAGTCCTTAAGTAGCCAAGCTGCCTCTTTTTGGGTTTTGGATTGTTGACGTTGCCGCTGATGGACAAAACAAGAGATCAGAAAAAGGGCGAGGAGAGGAGAAAAACCTGAAGCTCTCTACAGGACCTGAAGTCTTCTTCCACCCGGCTGACATCCTCCTGCCTGGTTTTTGGAGATCAAGTAAGGGCAGAGGTGAGAGGAGGTTTGAGGGGTTATGAGTCTCCAGTGCGAGCCCACTCAGAGATGGCAGAGAGAGAGGTGATGGAGGAGGAGGAGGAGGATGAAGAGGATGTGGATGGCAAGCAGGGAGGGGGTTTTCGATCAGCCTGGGAAGCTGTGGAGGCTGTTCCCTCTCACCCCTCCCTAATGCCCCGCCCCCTCGACCTTGGCCAGGGTTTTTAAAGGGCCCCGCTCTCTAGCTGGCCTCCACGCGCAGCTTCTTCCTGTTAGGCGGCTCCTCGGCCTCCGACTCGGAGCTGGAGTCGGAGCCGCCGTCGAACGCAGACACGGCGCTGCCTTTGGGGTTTGTGTAGAGGCTGCTGTCGGACGAGGAGTAGTTGGCCTGGAGCTGAGCAGAGCCTTTAACCTTTTCCAGAGCGCGGACTGAAGACACACAAGACATGGGAAGACAGGGAAGCAGTTTAGCAGTGAAAACCCAAATAAACATTCTTGTAGGCTGAAACAGACGCCGCGTTTACCTTGTTGCTCGAGCAGAGCGTTCTGCCTCTTCAGGTCGTCGATGTCCTGCTGGTGTGTGTGGTTTTTTCGTCTCATGTACTGGATGTACTCTGTGGCTTTGTCTAGGATTTGAGCTCGAGACGCCTGTTTGGTAGACTGCTGTTAGTGACACATGCAAAAATTGAAGCAATGACGCCAGTATACAGTCTTTATCACATTTTAATACACACACACACGCACACACACATATACATATATATAAAAAAACTGCAGTGCTTAAGTATGATGCAACAGATACAGGCCTGGAGGATAACACGCTAAAACAACTGCACTGACACTATCAGGGAAATCTGGGACAACAGTGAGTGCTGGTGCACAGCTTGGCTCCCTCTTAACCTCTGAAAATCCTCCAGCTCTCTAGTCTGACATTCAGAGCCCAGGTCACGACCCCAACACACTACAGTCACTGTGTCGCTTTGATGACAGCAAACAGGACTGCTGCAGACAGTTAGCGAGCAGCTGATTAAAGACGACAGGAGTTTATTTTCCCTCCTGTGTCCATGACCATCCTCTGACTGAAGAGCAGCATGAGTGAGATTTACTTCAATCCTAAAACCTCGATATAGAAGCCAAAACATGGACCTCCCCCTGTGTTAACCTTTAAGTCATCATCTATGTTTGGTCTATGATCACAGTTTTCTCGTGCACACTCTCTAGTTGCTTTTTGGCTCTGAAAACCACAAACTTGATGAAAACATGGACGGCTCATGAGTTCCCTCAAAGTGAAGCCAAAATCTTTAGAGCTTCCCTAGTGGCTGGGTGCAGAATAGGTCTTGAAGTCCACCTGCTATATTGTAGCAGATGAGAGGTGGCGTTTTCAACTAGATCAGCAGGTCAAAAGGAGACAATTTTACTTTACACAACCTTGAGTAGCATTTTTTTCCCTGTTTTTCTTTTTCTCCTTAGAATAAAACTAAGACTAACAAAGACATGAATGGTACCACTGTGGTTTAAAACAACTAATAAGACTGAGCCTTTTGAGGAAGTGAACCCTTCACTCACACTAACAGTCATGCTGCTGTTTGTATGTTTGTCTCTGCAAAATCTTGATTTGCATTTGTAAATCCAACAAAACCACAAAGCTGATCAACTTGATTGACATGTCCCCCAGCCCTACATGAGTGTCTGATCTGAATCAACAGACTAAAGATTTCAGCTCTGAGCTGCACACATCTGAGGGATCTTTGTCATCTGACTCATGGGCTTCAGTTGGCATAAAGGGTGTGACCTTGGTGCTGTGGCTCCATCAGCCAGACTGCTCCCGTGCGTACCTTGACTTCACAAATATGAGTTATCTCTGCATGTTATAGTGATATTTTGGCTTAACTTTGTTTTTACAGTGTGAGAATATGAGGTGTGGCGTCCATGTTTACACACAGTCAGTGCAAATCAAAGGAAACAAGCTCAGAGATATTTAGTTCATTCAAATGCAAGGCACAAAAAACTTAAACCAAGAAAACAAGCAGAGGGAGTTTTTAGGGACAAGCTGATGAAAAGGAGCAAAAACAGACCAACTCTTAGAATTTGCTTTTGTATAAAATGAGTGTTATTTAGGGTTTAAGTTCCTATCTGCTGTGTAAACTACAAAATAAGACATGAAACCTAGGAACTTAAGTCAATAACTCACTTTCAAGTTAGTTTTTAGTCTAAATAAGTTTGACACAGTTTGTAGACATGATCCTGCAGACTTGTTTTGGTCTCCTTTTTGGCACCCATATTTAATATCCTCCTCATTTTCTTCTCAATTTCCTCTCATAAGAGAGAAATACCGCAGTCCGGTCTTAAAACTAACCTTTATTAGCAGTACAGTCCTGGGAAAAAAACAGAGGATGTAACCACACACTTCAGCATCAGCATCAAGCCGTCACTCTCATCATTTCATCTGCCCGCCCTTCATGCTGCGTCAGTCAGAAAAGGTCTTTTATAGAAAAATGAAACGCCGCCTGCCCCAGTTACTGAAGCAGCTCCAAACATTCTCGATGTCATGGATGTCAAAACAGGAAGAGTGCAATTCAATTTCCACATAATAACTTCCTGAGGCTCTTCCAAGTATTTAGACTGCACGGCTGTTTGCTGCTGCCAGTCCTTCTCCGTCTGCCCTCCTCCCAGGCCCTAACACTGTGACCCTCCTCTAACAAAAACAAGGACAACACATCTGCAGCTACAAGTCTTTCAATTAGCTTATCTGTGCAGTAAAACTTGAAAACATCATACTTCACCTTTATCAAACATACAACATAATATAAAAATTTCTTACATGAGCCTTTTGTGTGCCTGGCAGACCTGCAGGCTGAGCTTTACCAACCTTTTCTCCCTGCAGGGCGGGTACCGAGTCCCGGAGGCTGTGAAAGCTGTCTTTGATGTGGTCCCTACGTTTGCGCTCCAGCGCATTGTGGTGTGCCCGTTTGTCTGCCTGCAATGACAAGAGTCACAGGGCCTTGAGCCGGGCAGCAGGGCAGTGAGGGTAGAGGAGACAGCGGGCATCCAACAATCCCAGGTCGGCCTACACACACCGCTCTGCTGCTGCTGCTGCCGCCGAGTCCTACCTCTGCCTTTATGACAAAACACAAACTCTATCTCTGCAGTTTTCATACAATAAAAGTTATCATTCAAAAAGACCTGTTTACATATTCAAATACGTTTCTATCTCATCAGACAAAGAGGCCCAATAACCCCAAAGTCATGACCTATAGAGAAGTGGCTTGGTGACTTCATTCACTCATGATCCACATAAAATGTGAGGTGTCTGTGTTACGTGTATCTGCAGACTTTCTGCCCTCTCCCTGCTCTCTGTCATTTACTTATCCTAGACGTTTTATAGCGTCAGTCATCGAGCGGTGTAAAGCTCCCTGTAAACAGTCCTCCCATCAGGACTAACAGCAAACACACGTTTCAGGTGGCTTCAGTGTCCAATCTGAAATACTCAAAGCGTGTCTTAACATTAGACTGCCTTTTACTGACCTGAGTGTGAGAATTGTTTGAGGCAGCTTCATGGAGTGGGAAGAAGCACACAAACAAGCACTGGAAACTAAATTTGACACATTTGTGCACAGCTGTGAATTTGTCATTGAGTTCATAAGAAGAAAAAAAAAATTTTTCTCAGTTTTACCACTTAGCTTCCTTCCTTGTAACGATGCCCGCTGTCTTTTACACTCCTAACCCTCCTGCTGCACTTTCTCCTTCTTCTTTTGCTAACTGAACTTTAGGTTAAAGTCTCCTTGATATTAGTTGGTACTAAGGGTTGACCAACAACCGGCATGGCCGATAATATCACCGATATTTAGCATTTTTACAAAATTTTCATCGGCCATTTTTTTTAAACTGATAGCGGATAAAATACATTTATTCTAAAACACGCTCGTTCAGCTCTTACACAGCCGCCTCTCTCTGCCTGAAGTCTTAACTGTGTAACAACATTCCGCCTACAGTCTTGACTAACTGACTACACAGACCGCCAGTGTTTACTTTTGTTATTCATTCAAATTCAAGAAGCTATTTTATTGATTGATTCATAAAAGTGATGGTCTTTTTTTACCTGTGTGGGGTACGTTACTTTTAAAAAGTAATTGGTTATAGTTACTAATTACTTCTCCCAAAAAGTCACTGAGTTAGTAACTGAATTACTCCACTCTAAAAGTAAAATGTTTTAATATGTCGAAGAATTTGGATTTTTTTTTTGAAGCGGGTTTCTAAAGACAGTCCGTCATTGGTGGGGGTTTCCTCAAGGAGGTTAAAATAGTGTCTGTTCCTCCCCTTTAAAACGCCAACTTTCCCTCCAAAGTCGCCATTGCTGCAGCTTCCCTTGGCTAGTTTGTGTAGTGTGTGAGGCTACTGCTGCGTGTGTGATTTGTGTACAAACAGAACACTGCCTCTGATTGGCTTAGCATGAAATCTTACTCTGCCGTAGTCAATCATCATCACTAGTGGGGTCACCCCCCTCCTCTCACCAAAGGAAAAAAAACATAAAAAAAAAAAAAACTACAGTAATTTATTTGCAGCTTTCTTTGTGGCTGAGATGAGCAAAGTTGGAGGACAACGGCTTCACTGAGTAGTTTGTAACACGCCTCATTTAATTGGTGGTAACAGTGTTGCAACAATGAAAATAGTTATTGGTTAGATTACGTTACTGAAAAAAAAAAATGCTGTTAGTAACGCTGTGTTTTTCAACGCCGTTATTCCCATCACTGTTTTTAACTTCATAAGCATACTGACTGATACTCCGATCTATACCTAATTGTATGAATATCTATCTTGATTTTAAGAGCTAAAGATTCATGCAGATTTATTCAGATGGATTCTGGTTGCAGCAGAACAGTCTGACTCAGACTACTGGTTAATATGCACATGAAATTTTCATCAAGAGGAGGCTGTTACTTAAATATCTTTAAACAAATGAGTCTGAGCTATGAATATTTCACCAGAGTCCTCTATAATCAGGACTAACTCTGTTGATTTATCTAAATAAAAAAAGAGAGAGAGACCAGTCCATGAATGCATCTCCAACAGGAATAAACCATGCCACCTTTCCTGTTCTAAGTCTTTTTTTATTGGGAAGGGGGCGATCGACTAAGACGTAGTAAATACCTAATTTATTACCGGATTTACCACCACGCCAGAAACTAATCACAGCCCAACTGTTGGCCCGTGTGCACTGAATTTCTCATAAAAACCTGTCAGATTTCTTGGATTAAGAGCAAAAAAAAAATCAGCCAGAAGCAGAAACTAAGCTCCCTGGCAGACATAAGGACAGCTAATCAATACTCCGGTTATCACTGATTAATTTTGCGACCCCTGCCAAATTAACTGTCAGCACTATAATCAGCTATCCGAAAGAACCGCCAGCGGCCTCGTGGTAAAAAAGGTCAACAAACGCTGCTTTAGAATACCTTTTTGAGGTTCAATTGTCATCACCGCAAGTTGCTGCATTCCTCAGCCCATTTAGCCTTCCATCCCCCTCCTCCAATGTGACCCCGTGTCCACGCCCTCCTCACCACCACCACCCCCCTGCTGCATTTCTGTCCCCCCTTCTCTGCAGGAGCACTCAGGAGTGGCCGTTCAAATCCACGACCGGGTCAAAGTCAAGAAACTCAAATCATTCAGATGGAGAAAGAGGTGGGCGGACAGCAACAGCAGATCCTGGATGGGGATTAAACCGGCGGCCTTAAACAGTAAGAAAGACCTCATGGGACGTGAGGTTTTCTTTTGAGAGCAAGGACTGAAGATCCAAGCGCAGAGGGGTTTAGTTTCCTGCAGTAAAAATGAGCTTTTTCTTGTTTGGAAACTGCAACTTCACCACACTTTGCCGTATTTAAAGGTTCATTTCAGGCCGTTTTTGAATATCTAACCATATTTTGCATCTGATTCGCCAAGCTTGACAACAAGACCTTTCATATAATAAACCAAAGCTCATTGCATACATCCATAATGAACACAGAGGCTTGTGCAACATGACCCAGATCACAAAACCTCAATACAGTGAGGTTAAATTGTCATGTGATGCTAATATCTGCTGCAAACAGCATCTACAAGACTCTGGACTTCAACGACGCATTTACATTCTGATTATAATGTAAAGGCACAAGATGGCTGCTGTGGTCACATGACCTGAGCCGGAGCAGATCAGCTCCCTGTCTGTAGTTCAACCTGTTTTTAGGCCAAACCATCACAAGCCTCCAATCACATCTGACTGTGTCCTAATCCAGCGAGTCACCAGGCTGAGACATGAAGTCTGACGCCCAATCAAAAGCGGACTGATCATCTCATCTCATGCTCTTCCGAACAAAGCAAAGCCTGATCTCAATATTAGCAATCTAACGTCGGGATGAGCTGGTCAAGACGAGGACACCCTCAAGGGGATAGGAAACAAGGTGGGGGCCGTGTGTTCTGGTGTCCTCTGACTCACAATAAAAAACCAAAGTGGCCACATGTGAGACACGGAGCAGGTCAGGACAGGCCTTCAGTATGTCCGATGTTCAGAGTGACTCATACCCTCAACATGTGTATCAAATGGAAGCTAATAGTTGGCCATTTAATGCAGGGAAACAAAGATGTCCCCAGAGGCCTCCACGTGGAACCCGAACCGTAATAAAAGCCACTTTTTAAGAATTCACTGCTTATTACTCACAAAGCCTGTCGTATGATTAGTCTGGCTGGCATGGCAACAGCTGCTCCTGTTGCTCAACAGCCACAACAAAACCATCCTGGAGACACAAATCCACCAGGACCATGTGCCTCCTCATGTTGTATGTGAAGCCACCAGAGGGATGGACTCCACTCCCTGAGCTCACCCTGGTGTACACAAACACATGACTGCTATCTATGGCATGTGCAATTACAAGTCTGGCAGAGGTTGAATGGCACACGTGGCCGATGTCCTGTTTTTATTGTTAGCTTGGGCGAAAGGATCAACTCCAGACTTAAATTTTGAGTGTTCAGTCTTTTTTTCAGCACATCTGGTGATAAATACTATTAAAGGATTTTAAGGGAGTACAAACATTTGCAAGAAACAAGTCCTGTTTTCATTAAAGCTCTCACAAACATGGTTTCTTTATCAGCCAGGGTGCTAAATATCATCAATCTCTGAGAGTTAATTAAAATCTAAGATTGTATTTAAGCTCAACCCTCTGGAGTTACTCCATACACAGTCATAAAGCAGTAATAGGCATTAAGAGCCCCGGATGATTTTACTGAACGCTGATAACTCGCTTCTTCTTAATATCACTCTACAGCAAACTTAACTGAAACAGCTGGAGTCATGAAACTCGCATTTTCACTACCACTGAGTTCAACTCTACTCCTTTTCATTTTAAACTCAGTGACATTTTGTCGTGTCATTGCTATTTTTGTGAGGTGGTTTATTTGTTTATTTCCAAGAACTGGTTTCTTAATGTACAAGAAATGCTACAAACTACAACTATTCAAGAGGCTTTTGTGAGGGCTGTTTTGGAATTTAAACAGACCACCAGATTAGATGTGTCAGTATGTGGACTGTTTTACAAAAGAGGGCCATAATATTTTTTTTTAAACAGATTATACATCAATGTCCAAAAAAAGGATCAAATTATTTTGTAAATGAGATCAAATTTTGTTTATTTGTTAGAATCCAATAAAGAAAGAAAATATTTCTATTAATGGCTCCTGCCTTTTTGCTTTACTGCTCTACTACCTGGATGTAAACAAACACAGAGTGCAGTACTGTTCAGCTGTGTTTTGGGCCGGTTAATGAAGTTAAGCTTGTAGGCTGTGTGAGGTGAGGTTAAAGTGGTATGTAACCACTCAAAAACCACCCCTGTTCCATACTGACTGAGCTGCTGAGCACATCAAGCACCATAAAAAACAGGTGTCCAATTACGTCAGTGCAACCATTATCAGTTCATCATAAAACTGATACCTGCTGCCTGAGACGCCACACCAGCTGAGCGGCTCAGTCAACTCTATTCATACCTGACCATGACATATTACATAACTGCTCCAGGTGCCGACTGGAAGAGCTGGTAATCTCAGAGCTCCTAGCTGCTTCCAGGCTAACGATAGCTGTTTGCATTCTCTGCATGAAAGCCTACACTTTTGACAGGCTGATGGAAAACCTTGGTGCTCTAATAACAGAGGAAACAGCGATAAGACCGTGGCTGAAGCAGGTGATTAGGAGGTATAGAAAGTATACGATGGACAGCAGGCTCTTTCCTGCTGTAAAGGTGGACTGAGAGGCAGAGCTAAAGAATTTAAGCCACTTTAAAATCATTGGCTATTATTACTAAGATAGGTCACTTATCAAGAGAAAGTTTCAAAAGTTTAAAGTAGATTATCCTGCAACTGTAGCTTCACATTTACCAGAAAGAGTGAGCAACATGCAGTCAATGCTCCAACTATCTAGAATAAACTTTCAGAAAATGTCAGGTCTGCATCAAATTTCAAATCCATGCTCAAGATTTACTTGCTTACGACTGCCTACTAAATTTAACACATTTTAATTATACAGCATTGCACTTACATTATGCTGTTGTATATTTGTTACTCTGTGTCTGCCATAGTTTTTTATTAGTCTATTTTCTGTCATTTTCATTGGCTGATTTTAATGATTTTTAATTATCTGCTCAATAAAACGATTTCTAATGTCACATCTAAAGCAATTAACCTTAAAAACAAACAGCTAAACCTCACAGTTGACCAGCTAAATCCTTAAACTTTAATACTAGATTTATCTTAACTGTTAGAGCAACCGGATCTGCTATGTTTGGCTCTTTATAATAAAATTTTCATCAGGATCCATACTCCACATCTAATTTCGTGCTCAATTTGTGACACAATATTCTGATTCTATCCTGCTATCTACGCCTGGAGACCTATTCAACGTGTGCCACAATGTTCCCGCCATTAGAGGTTCAAGGTTTTAATTTCTGTGCTTCTGTGCATGAAGCAGCCTTTTCAACCTGACACTTCAACCTGAAAAGGTGCAATTTTGAAAACCCAATCGTGGAATTTCTTGAATGCAACTGTGAGAATATGCAGTTTCTTCACCAGCAGTTGCAAAAGTTCAACCTTGTTGCAAATCACATTCAGATGTATTTCCTGTAAACCCTTAGCCTTGTGTGTGAAAATGCAGATTTTAAATCTGTAACCTGAGAGACAGCCTGACTATGAGGGGCACAGACAGCTAAAGGAACAGACATATTAATACTTATAGCTTCTGTAATGACATTAAATAAGCTGAAATCAGGTTTGAGCTGCTCATGTGACTCTGCATCTGAGCTCACGACTGTGCCAAAGCCATGCTGTGTTTGTGCAGAGAAACTCTTTAAATCAAGTTATCTCTAATGTATATCCTGAAATGTAACACTGATGCCGCTCTAATCCCTTCCTGCATCTAAATCCTGTTTATCTACACGGAGGTAGGGCGTCCTGTCATACAGCCTGTGCATCAGACACGTCCTGTGCAGGGTGTTTTTCTGGCCAGTATGCGATGCAGCTTGCTATACGTCATTCATTGAGGCTGCCAGCCCTTCAGTGGCCTGTAGAGAGGAGATGGCTCTAATCACTGGCTGCAACACAGGAAAACATCCCGCAGCACGCCTTCCTGACACGGAGGCTTGCCCGAGATGCAGGCGCGGCTACTCCACTCCACCTCCTCCACACATGCAACAGCCTCTTTATCCACCTTATTTTCCCCCTGCATCATCACGAATGCAGTGCCAATGTAAACTGGCTTCTTTTACCGGGATGACCTAGATGTGTAATTTGCACAAAAAAACCCGATCACGAGCGGAATCCCCGTGGTGTGTGGGGTGAATCGACGAGGGAAAGGACTAAAGCGACAACCTCCGTGCACAGAAGGCTTTGTATTCAGCGGAAAAAATAATTCCCATGTAAGAAAAAGGGCTTTTGCAGCAGGATAAAGCTTTGGTCTAAATATAGATGTCGTGTCACCGTCTCCCTATGGCCGCGTACGCACAGGATGGGGGATACCCTGCAATGCACTGCTAGCGCGTAAACTAAGGAACAATTGCAGCAATTTTAGAAATGCACCCAATATGAGGGAAAAAATAGTTATTTTATCTTGCATTTTATCAAATTAAAACACAATTTTAGCTGACCCAAAATGATAGAAAGCAGGACTTTCACACATTTGGAGTTACATAAACCTCCCACAGTACACCTTACCGAAGCGTTCAAAACAGCAATGTCTAAAATAGGCAGTAGGTGGTGAATAAATCAACTTTGCAGCAGCAGTGAAACATGTTTCGACATTGGACAAACCCCCCCAGCATTACGCACCACAGAGTGATATCTCGGTGAGTCTTCCTGCAAAGAAACAGAACAAAAAGTACAATTGTAGCCAAAATTTATCAGCAAATCTTACTGTTTCGCTGAAGTCATCAATAAGTCGTACAATTTAATAGATAACCAATGCCATAGAGCTTAAAAATTCATTTTTTCTTATTCTTAACAAGAAACCCGACGAGAAATAATCAGACAGAAAAGCAAAACTAGCCCAGCTTACTGGAGGCTAACGCTAGCTCAGCTAAATCGCCAGCTGGCTGAATAACATCCATAAAAAGCCAAAAGTGGGAATACTCACGTCACTATCGACTTCGATATCATCGTTATCGCTCATTCTTCGAGAAAATAGTCTAGTTTAAAGGGACGGGTGGCTAGAAAAACAACATGAATTAGTTTAGCACCGATCGGCGCTCCGACAGACTGACTGCTAAGTGATCGCGGTCTGTTTGGACAGAACCGAGGACTCTACCGTCTCCACGTGACTACAGCGCACACACATCGCTGCCGCTGCGCACCACGCATGCGCAACAACTGAAGGGCAGCTGGGTTATGTAGTACTCTTGCAATTTTTCCTCGTATTATTGACAGTTGTGTAATTATTGGGAGTTTGTTGTTATTTACTCATTAAAAACAAAAGCCTTAAACTAGCAACGACAAATTAAAATCGTAAAAATATCGCGGGTAAATTAACAAAATTGGAAGTGATTTTAATCCACGAACTACAACATCCAGTAGTCATTTAGCTTGCTTGTGACGTCAGGGCGTCCTTTCTTTTCACTTGCATTATGGGAACTGTAGTTGAGGTCCCAAATGTATGTCAGCGGAGCTAAACAGGGCCATAGCTGAGACACGTGGATTTTGAAGAACCCACAGATAAAACACAAACTCAAACACACCCAGCTCCACTTACAACAGCCTACAAATATGCATCAGCTGCTTCCTCTTTCCTGTCAATCAAAATGTTATTAATATTACACTGACTTGTTTTCTTTCATTTTCTTTAGTTTGCAGCATATATACTTGTCTGTTTGAATCCATGTAAACTAAAATTAAAGATTATATCATAAGAACTCCCATAATTTGTTCAGATACAAAGCTACAGGTAACCTTTTTTTAATGACAGTTTTGAATTAATTTGTATTTTATCACAATTTTATTATCATTTAGTTCAATTTCCAGTAAGACACCCCCCAAAACTCTGTGTACTGAGAAAATATTTTCTCATTTCCTAGTTTTTTTTGCCTTGTAGCATATTTGGATTTTTGACGGTTTGTTGAGCAAAATAAGTCATCTTTGGTGCCCTATTTACAGTCAGTTTGTTGATTAAGTTGTAACAGACATATTGTTGGTTGTGGTATCCCTAAATATCCGCTGCGTAACCCATATAATACACACACATAAGCACTCTATTTGCATGCAGTGGAGAGGGTGAAAGGGAGGTTATGGCGAGCAGGGGCAGCTCTTAGGACAAATTGCAAATAATCTGCTCTGGTGCTTCCTTTTTCACAAAATTGTGCTGTAGATAAGCAGCTTACACAGTGGATTATTTTGAACTGCAACAGTGGGTCAGTAAAAGTGCACAAAAAAAAAAAAAAAAAAGGAGAGCAGCCTCATCCATTCCCTGGTGGGTCAAGAGGCCAGAGCAGTTGTGGACGACACCCTGCAGACACATGGTCTGTCAAACCTGCTCTGACCTTGATCCTACTGCGTTTTTATCCACCTTCCCACCCTGCATCTTTTACCTTTTTTTTGCTCAGCCTCTAGGTCTATTCTTTTACACCCCCATCCTCAATTTTAAGGACAATCTATCAGGCCACAGACGCACCAAACAGGGTCAAACAGAAATGATCCATAACAGTATAGCCCATGTAAAGAATGGCAACACAATAAGGCTTTAATAATGCATCTGCTGCAGTCAAGCCTCTCTGTCTTCATGCATGACAGCAAAAAAGCATCAAGCTATATTTGTGCACATTTAGATTTCCTTAGGGAATGGGTAATGTTACAGAAAAAATATGATAATGAGGCAGCGCTCGCTGAAACCAACATTTTTTTCTTCATGTGTCTTCTTGCCACACCCGTCATGCTATTCCCCTAGGCCTGAGCTGAGTTATGAAGTGTTTTAGCACCACTGCAGTCCATAATATTCGGGCGGCAGGGTGCACAGACATTGATTAGCTGTAGAGGGGGCTGGGGGAGTAAAACACAGTGCAAAAAACAGGTATGTAAAGCACTGGGCTGTAATTGTAGTAATAGAGAGGCTGACCAGCTAAAGGAGAGTCCCATTCCCCTCCCCCATGTGTCCTCTCAGGGCCGGCCTTTTAAACCATTAAAATGCCCTCCTTTTGTCCCATTCCATATTGCAGACTACACTAGACGGGCTCCAATAAGCACTCACCATCAGAGGATTTTTTTTTGTCCAGGCCATTGTTATCAGTGTATGACTTACAGGGAGGAGGGAGGGTGAGCTGTCAGATATGTCATCAGATTAAGGCTGAAGTGGTTTCATTGAGAGGCTGTGCATGAGCCTAATGTGTTTTAAATGCAGATTGTTTTTTTAGTAACTGTGTGGTGGTCACATTTGAAAACACATCAAATTAAGGATTCACAATCATTTCAATAACTAACTAAAACTTTTAGGTGAATAGAATTAGAAAGTTTAGAACAGAGGAGGAACAAAAGAAAACTGATGCAATAATTACTTCCCCAATCATCATTATATATGATCATGAACCATGCTTCTTTGAACATGCAGACAGGATTTTTCAATATATAAATAAAGTTTTTGGAGGGGCTTCCTCCACTTGATTGTATTCACTTCCTTTTGTAAATTACATGTTTATTATTTGATACTAATGAGATTTCTGAGGACAACTGCGTTGACAAATTCCAGCTAATGTAACTTTGACATCACTGGTAAAGTTCTGAATTTGTCTTGTTTAGATCTAAAAATTGTGACTTGATCAAAGTTTCTATTTAGAACAGTTTTCATTTCCTCTTTACTGTTTTGAGAGGCACAAGTCGTCTGTTTAACATCATAACCACAAGAAAACACACGCTTTTCAAGATACTTTTTATACACTTCACCTGGTGAGAAACAATATTAAAGAGTTTCATTTAGCAAATAATGCCCAGGATAGACTTTCCTTAAGGTTAGCTTGCTATTAACTTGACATGATTCAGAGATCCTTTATTTTCAACCTATTGCTGTCTTTGGCCTCATTCTAGCCTCTATCTGAAATGCTTCCTTTCAGCATTTGTCCCTTCAAGGCACGTTAAAGCTCCATAGAATCCTCATCCACTGTTGCCATTCTACAAAGTTGTTGTCACTCAGTTAACAGCTGTCAGTATTCAAAATAACAGATTATAAAAAATGGCTTTTGACCAAAACACTGACCTGTAAAGTTAAGAAAGAGTCCCCAGCACATCCCCAAAATATGGTGGCCCTGAGGGTCAATGGTGCAAATATTTCAGCAAGACAATAAATAAATATTTCATGAAACAAAAAAAATATAGTTCTTTAATTAAAACCTGAAAACATTTAGCAGAACTCAATAAATGTTTCTCATGAAGCCTAAATATATTTTTGAAAACAAAACAATTTCTTAAAAAAAAAAAAAATGTATTTTGGAAAACAAAAAAAGATTTAAAAAATGCTCAAGAAATGCAGATATATACAAGTTATATTTTTAAAAATTGGTTTGTGATGAAAAAATCAACATCGTCTCTCAGATTGTAATGTTGTGGTGTTGTCAGATTAAATTAATCTAAATTGCACTGTTATAGTAAAGTTATAGTAAAATGCTGTCCAAATGATATTTTTTTCAACTTGAAAAAGCTGAAGAGAAGTTAAATTTCAACCCAGGTAAACAAGAATAACTAAACCAGCGAGCATTGTAGGGCAGGTATTTAATAGTTTGACTGAGAGCAAAGTTGTTCAGTTCAAAACCCAGTTTGAATGTCACCTTTGGGTAAAACTGAAGCTACCTGTTTCAAATCCAACTCATGAGAAATGCGAGGTTAAGGCAGGAACTACTCGTTGATTTTTTAGTCTATCATATCTGCTGTATTTTCTTTCTTATGTGGTTTATGTAAAAGTTTATGGGGGTATCAGTATGAGGATTTTCCTTCTTCATTCACTCCCTGCTGCCATGGATTTAGCAGCCTAGTCAGCAACAGCAGAATTTCCCAGTGAGTGAGTGAAAGTGATCAGAAACCCTGGCAGGAGCATCAGGGCTGCAATCTGTGAGCTGTTCCCCATTTGAGATCATGTGCACAGTTTCGTTCTTGGCAAAAAAAAAATGTCTGTTTGGTGGTCATACCGCTACTGCCAACAAATCTAAGGGAAGCATCAGAAGTCCACTCTTCAATAAAAAAAGACATCAAACCCACGAGTCCCTTATTAGCCTTATTATCCTGCTTTTTCAAACTTCGGAGACCACTTTTTGGCAGAAACCAACCCCTTTGAATAGAACCGCAGATTTTCTGTGTAAAGTAACCCAAAAAAACAACAATTAATTCTGCACTAATCAGTAAAAACAAATGTGTGAATGTTTGTTAGTTTTTTAATGAGGGACATAATAAGGATTTTAGCCTTTTGGGGGAAACTAACAGATCCAAAGAGGTCAGTTTTGCCAGAAAGTCTCTTTTTTCATCCACTGCTTCACAACTCTCTTTGCTCCTCTACAGTCAATACAGAAGTTTGAAATTCTCACCATCACTTTCAGAGCTGTGAATAGCCAGGTCCCAGAACACCTGACCAAACTCACACATCCATACCAACCAGCCTGATCACTCAGGTCCAACTCAGTATACTGTACTGTACACTATACTGTTGTTCATCCCACAAACCTCAGAAGTTCTCTCTGATTTCTTCCAAAAATGCTGCTGTGACTCAGATTTGTCAACAAGAGCCTTAAAATAAAGCACTTTGAGACTGTTGTCTGAGAAAATGTACCTTTTTACTGACAAAGATGAATGTTAAAATAGCAGTTGGTTGTTGTAGATAAAGATGAACAACTCTTGTTGCTGCCTCAAAGGGAAATGATGATAGTCTTGTCCTCTTACAGACCATTAATTGAAGTTTATAGTAAACCAGTCACACAATTCTCATTTAAAGGGCTTTGTAAATCATCCTCCCCGAGAACATCTTAAATGCAAATGCTTGTTAAGATGTCTGGTCTTCTAAAAGTGCAGTGCCATAATGATTACTGAGTTTTAAACAAATATATTTCATATAAAATAAGACAAAGAAACTGCCTCAATCCTTACAGAGTAATGTTTTCTTAATTTTGAATCATGCTCTGAACATCCAGATGGGTACCCACGAAATCTGATTGGCCCCCCTGAGGTGCAACCTCATAATTCCAAGTCATGATTTAAAAGACTATTAGACTATATGGGATGTGTTAACCAAAAACATAGACACGATGAGTTTAGGACCGGGTCTTGAGATGATCTTATATAGCTTAAAACATGACTTGGACTCACCCTGCAAGGACTTGAGACTTGACTTGGATTTGATAGTTGGGACCAGCACATGCTGCAAAAGTCACTGCCCTTGTTTAGCAACCCAAGTTCAAAAAGTCAAGATGTGCCCCTTGCTAGTATGCATGTACTGTATATATAATAGCATGTTACACTTCATTAAAATTGATGTATAACATAATGTTAAACAAATGGAGGAATATATTTCTAACGTATAAAATGTGGTTTTGGTAAAAACTGTAAAGAATAAGAATAACTTTATTTATCCCTGAAGGGAAATTCAATTCCAGCACTTGGTGATAACTTGTGACCTGCTTGTGACTTACACTTGAGGGATTTGAGACTTGATATAGTCTAGTGATCCAAAACCTAAAATTTGCAAAATCTGACTTGTGCCCGTCTTGGGTGTTACCAGGCCAGCATTTGCTGACTTTGTGTCAAGATGAAGCATATTTTCTTTCATTAGTGCCGATTCTTTTGACTTCGAACAGAACATGGTCAAAGTCAAAAAAATCATTCACATGATAATAAAAGCTGTATGATACTTCAACAATAATGGAGGACAGGATAAGTAAAAAAAAGAATCGATGAAAGCTTTCAATTTATGTGCACACAATTCCAGGCCACCCTTGCCTGTGTCAGGGCCACCCCAGTCAGAAAGTTTTGGGCACGCCCCTGTCCAGTGTAAGTCATACCTGAGGCCAGTCAGATTCTGATCACCTCCGCCAGGCTCTTGCAGCCCAAATCTAAATTAACATTTATGTTCTTCACCTGTTCGTCAGGACAGAAGAACGAAAAGGACACTTTTTTTTTGTCAAGAAAAATGCTGATTGTTTTGAACACCGGGTAAGATCAGATCTAAGGAGGACTCCTGCTGTCTGTTCACTAGGTGGCACTTTTACACAACCGTCAGCCTTCATGTGTCATTCATAACTGATATGAAAAGACGGTGCAGACACATGAGGGGAAGGATTCTGATGTGGACTGAGGAGGAGAGAAGGAGAGCAAAGGATCCTCTGGCATAACAGGTAACACAATACCTGAAATCTACTCAGTAAGAGTAACACCTGAGCCTGTTTTCAAGTGTTTGCTTTCTTTCATCGTCACTTTTTCTTCTATTTTCTGCAAAAGCAGGTGTGTAATTCTCACCTTCTCCACATTCAGAGCAGAGTTTGTAGTTGAGTGGCATGTTTATAAAGCTCTGCAGTATTTTTTTCTATTTTTGAGTGCTTCTTTGTCTGAGTGTAAATAGATGTGAGGAATCCTGTGAAGGTAATGTGTCTGCACACAGCATGTGAGTGTACCTGGAGGGAGGATGTGGTTGTAGAGTGTGGGGATGGAGGCTCACTTGGCAATTGTGGAGAAAAGAAAAGTGTTTTTTGAACAGATAAGGCAGATTTAAATGACTTCCTGCTGACATGTACATCCACATGGTTATGCTCAAGTTTCTAGAAAAATGGCTTAACAGTATGATTAAACACACAAAAGGGTAAATTTGCAAAGTATGACAGTTTTATTACTTATGGAAAATGTTAATATTTCTGCTAAAGCCCTGTTCTCAGCACTTTGGATGCTTTGACAAGAATATAGCTTTTATTTCACCATGATCAGGTTTCAATCTGAGCCTTTTCCAGATTTTTCTGCATGGTTTAACTTGTTATATCTGATAGTCCAAGTGATTGTGCACCAACAGGTTTAAATACACTATAATTTAGTTGTCAGTGGATGTAATATGAGCGCCTAGAAGAAGGAATTTCTTCATTTCAGTGCGTTTGAAAGCAAAGAGTATTAGTACGCTGTCTTAAAATGCTGAATAGGGGGATTTATCTCGGGGGTCATTCACTTATATCTTAACTACGTGTTGTAAAGCCGGTGAGCACAGGTGGAGTAACTGTTATGTAATAGCTTAAAACACAGACAAATAAAATAAAAAAATCAAGAAGCATCTAAGTAACGCAGCTTAAGTACTGTAACGTTATTTATTCATGAAAAAAAAAAACATTTTTTTATCATAAATCTTGTGTTTTTTATTTATCTCGAGATTAAAGTAAACAAAAATTCCAAGTGTAAAATGTTGAGGATTTTTTTTACTGTCAGTGTTGAGACAATATCTTGAAAGACATTTTAAACTGTGCAGCTTCACAACTAGTTCAAAGGTCCCAAGAGCCATATAACACACACCATGAGGTCATATTGTTCAATGATTAAAGGCATGGACTGTCAATGCATCAGCAACCCCCTGTCTTTGAAAAGTGTTATACCCGGTGATAAAGAGCTGAGAGCTGTCGATTGTATAATCACAACCTTCAAGTGGTAACAGATGTCAATTTTTGTTCAAGTTTACCACGATAAAAGTCACATTCTCTACACTGGAAAGGCACACGAGGAGTCCTGCTGTTTTGTTTGCACACAATGAGGACACTCCTCATTGTCTCCTTTGGCAGGAAAAAAAAATTTTTGTTTGGTTTTTTTAAATCACTTTTTGTTGATTCCACAGGCAGTCAGACAGGTAACTGTGAGATGTTTTTTCCACTAAGTGTGTCATCCTGAAAGCATTAGACCATGTTTTCTAATCTGGAAAGACTCTTCCTTACATTTTCCCTCTTAACGACATAACCTCAGGGACACTGTTCTTTGTTTATGGTATTCTAGATAGACACTACAATGTCTTTTCCACTTGTCATCCTCCTACAACACACTGAATCATGTTTTCTCCACTAGGAGTACATAGAAAATGAATGCTATTTCTTTTCACCATCTCTCCTTTTTTTTTCATTGTTAAAAGCACCCTTTCAAAATGACTAAACCATGACATTTTTTCCATGGTCAAGGCATGAGCATGTTTCCTCAACAAAACATGTCAAAAGGAGGAGAAACAGATCTCTAAACGTAACCAATAAACATTCATAAGAGCATGTCATATATTCTCTGATAGAAGGGAACTGAAAAGGGATGCTTTTTTAAAACCACTTCTAAAAGTGCAAAGAGATGAATGCTATCATGTTTTCTCCACTAGAGGCACTCTCTCAGGCTGTTGACAAGGTTGGTTTTTATCAACGGCACTGTATCGAGGGTATTACAATCATGTTTTCTCCACTAACAAAGGAGTAGCCATGCCATTTTCCACCAGATTGAACCTGATCATGTTTTCTCTACTAGACATGTGAAATGGAAGCCCCTAAATTATGTTCTAATTCTATCTTGGAGAGCAAGAAGAAGAGAAGCTTCCCTCTTTTCTCCACTATAGCGATCATCGAATTTTGGGGACATCCAAGGCAGCACTATAATATGTAGCACAGACAAACTGCTGTCAACTTTAAAGGCAATATTCTATGATTTTATTTCCCTCTTAGTGTAAAGCTTTTATTGAAAATCTGCCCATAGCTGATTGCAGACCTCTTGAGTCCATCAAGCACAGGATAAATCACCAACTGCACTCGGCTCGTCACTGAAGAACACATAAAACTTGCTCTGCAGTCTGAAAAAAAAAAAGACTGTCAAGAAGATAATTCTTTTCACAGGTGCTTTACTCTTGTCAAGGTAGGGATATTTGATTGAATAACCCAGGCAGTTTGGTGTTATGCATGACTGACGGCTACTCCATTTGTACATTGGTTCATTGGGAGACCTGCATAAACACGTCATGGTGTTGAAATGCCTACGGCTTCATTGCACTTGATTTATTTTCATATTTTAATCCCTCTCTGCCTGTCTTTGTGTCCATGTTTTTACAGCTTGTTACAAGATTACAGCTCAACACGTACTGCTTCACCGATATGGAAGAAACCACCGACTACACCTTGGATCTGCTGGATCCAGATTCACAGTATGAGGACTTTATGCTCAACATGACGATTGCCAACAGCACCTTTGCTCCCATAATTCCACCTGTGATAAACAAAACCATCAACCTGCTGTTGATTATCGTCTTAACCATCACTATGGTCTCTATGGGATGCACCATGGAGGTGTCAAAAATCAAGGTGACCTCAGATGATATGTATGTGTTTGAAACACATTTCCTGTGCGGACTATATAACTAATGAAAACAGTCCTTTACATGAGTAAAACCCAAATCTTTCCCTCTTTCCCAGAGTCACATACTGAAACCAAAGGGGGTGGCAATAGCAGTGATGGCCCAGTATGGCGTCATGCCTCTGACAGCATTTAGCCTGGCGAAGGTTGGTGTACTGTACTGTTCTGATATGAACAATAAGACTGTCACATAGACACTACAAATCACTGGGCTAAAGTTTGCTCTGTTTATTTCACATCATGTTGTTTGATCATTTTCCACCCAGACATATTTGCTGTACTTCACGTCTAAAGACAAACACCAGGTTAAACTCAAACTGCTGCTAAACCTGACACTTGAATGACCCACAGGTGATTGATTTTCTAACTATGGGATTTAAACTGTGCAGGGAGCAAATGAGGACCTGCTGTCAGAGTCTACCTAATTATATTTCTATTAATGATAAACAGTATGTAATAGATCTTGTAGAAATAATTAGTCATACATTGTTAAATGAAACGCTCTTGAGCTCATGTTTTTCGTTCCAAGGTTTCATCCTGCCTTCTTAAACAGTCCCTCATCTGTGGTATGTAGAGAGTAAAAATAGTTTCTTCTTCACTGCCATAAATTGTGCTGTCTGATACCTACCCCCTTGCAGCAGTTATAGCCATTTGAAAGAACAGCAAATAAACTGTCAGTGGTTCTTTTTTGATTTGTTTTATTTTTTACAAACAGTAAAAAACTCCTTACTGGAGCTTTAAAAATTGAAACAGATTTTAAGCTAAGGGGAAAAAATGATACATTACATTATAGGTTATATTCAAGCAGATGTATGCGTACAGAGAGGACCTGCAGATGAATTTTGTGGTTCTCTTCAGTCACCTGACACCAAATCATTCACTTTGCTTTTTTCTGCATATTTTACTCACTCTCCAAAAGTCCACATCAGATCTGTTAAACATTATCATCAGTGACAGACAGTGGTAGAAGCTCTAAATGATTGTCATGCTGCAGGCGTTCCAGCTGGCTGAAATCCCGGCTGTGGTTGTCCTGATCTGTGGCTGCTGTCCTGGAGGAACCGTCTCCAACATCTTAGCCCTCGCTCTGCGGGGGGACATGAACCTCAGGTGAACTCTCACACGGACACACTCATGTAACCACACAGACTGTTGTTACTCATTACCTTGAATAAAAATCTAAATTCAGGACTTGTAAAATTTTGTGTGTTTAGACATTTATTCACAGTTGTTTTTCATTCCTTGTGTTTCTTCCTTTTAGAATTTAAAATGAAATCAGGGCTATAAAGCTCCTGTGAGGACTTTTTCCACATTTAGGAAATAGACTGAAATTCACACTGATGCCTTTTTATGATAAACAAATGCAAACAAGACCACCAGGAACAAGGTTAACACTGTTTATATTGTTATTTTTGTTGCTTGAAATTGGTGTGAGAGGGTGGGTGTCAGCTGGACAGCTGAAACTAATACCCCATGTTAAATTTTCCTCATGCCACCAACCAGGGCTTCTCATAGGAGCTTTAAGTTTTGCATTGTTACGCAGTTCAGGGTGTGGCCAGCATATCCATAGTGATCATTTTGCCAAACTGCAGTCAACAAAATAACAGGTAGCTTTACATGGGCTACAACAAGTTCTATAAGCTGTCTACAGCTTTTTGTTTTCCACCATTAAACCCTCCCCTGACATTTCCAGAAGCTGTTAGTCACATGTATCTCCAAAGTGCAGCTTTGTTTTCATTCATGGTAAATTCACACCAGTTGCATAATTCAGTAGAAATCTTCTCAATTGTTGTGAAATTTTCTGACTTTAACCTGCAGCAGCCTTACATTAATGTATATCTGCAAAAAAAAAAAAAAACTGGTTAAATCCTGGATAAGAATGTGTTCACCCGTGCAGAATTTTGTGCATGTGTGAGCACAGATAATGTTTTGTTCACAGCGTTGACCTTCCACTTGAAATTAAGACTGCTGACTAATCACCTTTGCATTTATATGCTAAACAGTTCAAGTAAGAAACAAAGAGCTTAAACAATCTTATTCTGTGCAGCAGTGAAAAATGTGACGAATGTGAACCGAGCATATATGACTCACTCTGCTGCTTCAGCACATGTGCTATGACTTTTTTATGTGTCTGCAGCTGATGATGTAAGACAATCAGAGAACATCTTTCTACTTGATAAGCAACAGCACATTTCCTTTCAAGTGTGTAAAGACCTGCAGAGTTTCACCAAGACAGCTCATAAAAGTACTATAAAAAGCTTAACTTTTTACTATTTAGCCTTTCATCCCATTAAACATTGTGTTCCCTATCAGCTGTGGATGCCAGTATCACGTTGTGTGAGCCTTGGTGGAGCCAGTTTTTGGTGACAGCTAGTCAGTCGGTATCTAAAGGTGTTCCCATTTGATGAAGGGCTCCTAGATCTTTAAAACAAAACACATACCCCAGTCTAGATACATGTGATTTGTCTCTTCCATCTTGAGCCACTCATGATCCTGGCAGAATAAGTAATATCTTGTCTGTTTGTTTTTTATCCCCTCAGCATAGTGATGACTTCCTGCTCCACCCTGCTGGCTCTGGGCATGATGCCTCTGCTGCTCTTCATCTACTGCCAAGGTTTTGCTAACCTGCAGGACTTTGTGCCTTACGTGGACATCATTAAATCCCTGGGCCTGATCCTCATCCCATGCGGCGTTGGCATCCTCCTCAACTACTACAGGCCGCAGTACTCCAAGATCATCACAAGGGTGAGTGTGTGTATACAGGATCAGGAGGTGACATAACATGCTGAGTAAAATGAATGGACATAAATGGGAAACATCTATATTGAGTCAGATATGAAGCCAAAACAGCAGATGAAGGTGGTCTCTTTACTTTGTTTGTTGTTTTCAGGCAGGCATCATATTACTGTTCATAGCCATTGTGGTGGTCTGCACCCTGGTCACCGTTGGAATCGGAGGCTCCATGCTGAACGTGCTGGCTCCTCGCCTCATGGCCGTCGGTATCATCATGCCCCTCATAGGATACTCCTTCGGCTACATCATCTCCTCGCTCTTCAAGCTTACACACAAGTAAGTCCAACACACAGTTGTTATGTTTGAGTCCAGCTCTGTGGGGGTGTATTGTAAACCATGATGGCTTCAGGACCTCAGATTGAGTCTGCTCCTCTTCAGGGAGCGGAGGACAGTGGCCATGGAAACAGGCTGTCAGAACGTCCAGCTGTGCACCACCATCCTGAAGCTGGCTTTTCCCATGGAGCTGATGGGTCCTCTGTTTCTGTTCCCCTTCGTCTATGGATGTCTGCAGATGATAGAAGCCGCTGTGCTAATCGTGATCTTCAGGACCCATGAATACTTCACACGTGAAAAGAAAGGTAAGACTTTATCAACATGTAACTAGGCTGTTTGTTTCCATGTGTTTTTCCTAAAAATCAATCTGTCTGATGTACAGAGAAATACATGCAGACCCAGACAGAGGAGAAGTCTCCATCAGGGCCTGTGTGACCAACAAATGAAGCTCTTTTTTCTATTCCCACTTTGAACTGTTGCTGACCAAAGGCCGCGCCTCTCTGAAGAGGTTCACGGACTACTTGAAACAAATGAAATTTTTAAAGACATGACAAAACCCAAAGTGATCGAGTTGAAATTGGTTTTTATTGTTTACTTCCATAGTCTTCCTACACCATACAAATGTCTGTTGTGTTTTTCACTGAAAATAAAATCCTTATGTACAAAAATGTCCAAAACGTTTGTCTGCTCGTTCATTGAAACCACAGTAACATCAGTAACAGCACCGACGGGTATACTTGGAATTACAGAACACACTCATGTAAAACTAAAGTCTGCAGTGCTGTACACAAAACCCTTAAACATAACAAAAGAACATTACAATGCCAGAATATACTGCATCCTATAAAGTCTCCACCTTATCCCAAATAGAGAATTTCTAACATCTCTTTTCAAAATAAAAGCTCAACCATGAACTGCAAGAAAATGTTAGGTTCATGAAATTTACAGATTGACTGTGTAGCTGTTCAACCGCAGTAAGAATGTGCATTATTGTACAGTGCCCTTTACACGGAAGCTGCCAATGCCAGTTATAATGGTGGCTTGAAATTGATCTGTAAGCACTAATAAGATATTCCTAACAAGATTAAGAGTCTAAATTTACTTCAAAGTAAAGCACATGCAAGCATCGAAAGGTATAGATATGACGAACACTGGCTGTGGTAGGTCGAAAGAATACCAGAAAAGAGGTTCAAGGTTTTGGGAAAAGACATGAGAACAGATATAATAATCATTAAAAAAAGCTAACTGGCAAAAACGAGCAAAAACATCAAAAAAGAAGTGAAGAAAGTGGTCGTTTAATTCTCAAAAGCAGCCTAGTGCTCCTGAATAACACAGATTCCCCCTGTAACTTTTCGGAGTATAGAGATGACGAGCTCTGCAGACCCTTTAACAGTGAGGCTGGTTCACATGGGTGCTTTGGTGACTCTGTGAGGAAGGACAACGGTGCAGCAGAACTGGACCAGCAGTCTAGTTGGCAGAATGAACTCGAAGTGGAGGAGTGAACAAAATCTAATTGATGGGAACTGAGGAGAACATGGACAGTGTCACTGTGTTAAATATGCCTTCCGTTTTTTTTTCTGATCAAATTCTGAAATGCCCGACAATGATGACAAATTATACGGATACCACAGTATGGTTAAACAGTGTCTAAAACTTGAAAATATTCAGAGCAGAGACCCAGAGAGAAAGAGAAGATTACTTAAGTGAAACTGCGTTTAAAAGGGGTCACTGGAGCTGCAGTCTGAACTGCTCAGAGCTGATTCCTGTTTGAATTTCTGTTGATAATCACAGCTTTTAACGTTGGCTGTCAGTGGAAGGGGAACGTGAGCGTGAACGTGAGCGAGAGCGTGAGCGAGAACGTGAACGAGAGACCGAGGCTCTCTGAGCGGGCAGAGGGGAGGGCGGGGTGGCTGACTTGCTAGTCTTGGAGGACCTTTTGGCTGGCTCCTTTGATTTGTTGGTCGGGGAGGAAGCGCCGCCAGCAGGGGAGCGGCTACGGGAGCGGGAACGGTTGCTGGCCTTGGCAGGGCTGCGGGAGCGGCGGGGGGAGCGAGATGGAGAGCGGCCACGAGATCGGGACCGGGAGCGGGAGGAGCTCTCGGAGCGGGAACGACTCCTTGACCTGGGAAATAGAAAAGAAACAAAATCATCAGGGTTGAATCAAAACCACATTTCTAAGAAAATTAAAGAAAAAGAACATAGTGTAATCAAGAATGCCGTCCTTTGTGTTCATGTTTCCAAAGACAGTCTGTCCTCTTAGTAACTGTGCTTTGGGGTAAACAAGCATCTATTTTAAGAAGTCAACTCTCGTTCATAGTCAAACTGCACTGATCTGGGAAAGGCTTCCTAAAGTCACTGCTGCAAGGTACAGTGAGAAAAAATCAATACACTGTTCAACTATTTCACTCCCTGATAGCAGATCAACAGCTATGTGGCCAATAATGGGCTCACAACAAGCAGAGACCAGACAATACTACTCTATCAGACCCACATATAGCACTACACGGCTGAAAACTTAGCTCCGGACAAACAGAGATCAAGTTGGAGCGAAAAGGCATTAGGTGTTTCAAGTGCAAGGCAAGTGGTCAAGTGCCGGAGTGTGAAAGTGCTGAAGTGTTAGAGTGTATTCCACATGATGGTAAGGGAGCAGGGTGTAAACTAAACCTTTGCCCAGGCTCATTACATGTAAAAGCTGCTGTGATTGGACACAGCTCTAATGCACAATATTGCTCGATTATTTTCATGATTTTTTTTGGTATTTTTTTTCAATCTGCCAGTTTTAAGGCATCCGTACTAAAAACTTAAGAAACTACGGATAAATTCAACATTTTATTAACATACAAAGTAAATAAAGCAAATTACGTAAGATAAACATTAAAAAATATAGAAAAAAACGTTTTAACTCAACAGTACAACAAATATAGATGAATACTAAATAATACAGTGGACTAGTTTACAGTCCTGAGTGTTTTTGCAGGTATGCAAGACCCAAATAAACAAATTTCCTCCTCAGGATAATGAAGACACCTTAAAATGTTAACATTCGATCTTTAAAGATTATGCAAAAAGCTGAGACTCCCCCTGTATGTTACAAACATACAGGTTGGTGGTTGTTGAAAATTACAACTCCATTTTCACTACACTACAAGTTTAATCTGTGCCGTATTCGTACAGTATCTGAGGCAGAGGACTGATTTTTTAGTTTTAAGTCTTGATTCTTGCAAATGACATTTTGAATCCCAATGAAACGTGAGTCGTCATCTGTTTGCAGCCTTCATTTTTAAAACTCTTGTAATATATATTGATTTTTTTTTTCTGAATGGACGTTGCTGCAGACTACTCACCTCTTCTTTGCTGCCTCAATGAGCTTAATTTTCCTGCCATTGATTTCCTTTCCAGACAGTTTCTCAAGGGCATTTTTCAGATCACTGTAAGCAGCAAACTCAACGACCCTGTAAAAAAAAAAAGACAAACAGGAGACCAGTCAGATTATCTCTGAACTGTTTCACACCTTTATATTTCTTTTCTCATTCATGATGAAAAGATGAAGCCTCACCCTTCGTTGAGTTTGGGCCGATGTGCGTCCGCAAATGTCACCTCTCCAGCTTGTCTCATGAAATCTTTCAGGTCCTACACATGTAAACACCAGTTAATGTACGGAGTGGTTCGAGGCATAAGCACAGGCTCAGACATTGACAGGACTGATTTTACCCAAAAAGAGAGATGGTTAGATTGTTTGAGAGGTCTAAAAAGGCTACTGCAGATAAGGAGGGTGAGTCCAGGAACCTCTGATACTGTTTCATCAGCCTTTCAATCAACAAAACAAGTGTTACAGAAAAGTATAGATTTACAACAGTTCAGAAAAAATTGATCAAATATGAAAGACTGAGCTAGGACTGAACAGGCTGAGTGTTACAAACAGCTTTGAGATTCTTGGACCCACTGCTCATTACAACTATAGAGACATGAACACCAGCTGCATGAACTGGACTGCAGTGGCACCTCCTGGGCAGCGTTTGGCACGAAGAGCCCCATGGCAGCCTCCCTGACAAGGGGAGCACAGGGCTCAGCGCCGGAGCCGCCCCTGTCTTGGCACCCTGCCTCAGTAAAGAGAGTGAACAGGGTGGAAGAGAGGAAACTACTACCTGAGAGCGGAACCCTTTGGGACGGGCCCACCATAACAGCAGATTCTATCCACGGGTACCTGGGAGGCATTCACACTCTCTCTCTCTCACGATGTGCGGGAACACCAGAAGGGGGAGGGGAGGGGGGATATCGATCGATCGAAGCCCCTCAAATTAACGAACCATCGATCAATACGCCATCACCATCGACTCTCGCTCTTTCCTCTCCTTTCTTTCTGCCAACTCTCTGTTTCCTCTCTCTCGCCCTCAGCCACACACCAGGCGCCCCCCTGCCTTCAACAGGGGGCGTTGCGAGCGAGCGAAGGGGCCGCCAGCGCCTTCTAGTGTGGAGCGAGCGCTCACATGACCAGCAGGCATCAACTAGGTGTAGGACAGACTGGCTGACAGCACAGGCTCAACCCAGACAGAAGGACCCAGAAGGGGTTAACTCCACCATAAGCGAGCTCTTCCACATGACACAACAGTCAGGCTGGCAAATAAAGGGGTGAAGAATTGGTTAAAATTTGAAAATATGAACAAATTCAGTGTTTTGTTGTCACTGCTCTCTGAGGGTTAGGTTAGATTTTTAAGAGCTGTGCTTTTCACAGAAAAAATTTGGGCCTCAAAACATTAGTATTATTTGGATTGCTCATTTATATTAGCAAATTTGATTCATTACTTTGACTTTTTTATTTAGCAGTGTGGATTTGTAAAACAAGCTGTATGTGTATACTGTTGGAGACAGACTGTTGGGGGTCATAACAGCTGTTATTTTAGGAAGCTTTCATAGCAATCACAAACATGTAGCAACGCTCACCTGCCAGCTGACACGAGAGGACAAGTTCTCTACGATCAGGCGGTTCTCAGTGCGCATTGGAGGGGGGTTCCGGCTGAGAAAACAAAGGTTATTGTCAAACGTTAACAGGGATGATTTAAGTGTGCTGCTGTTTTGTTTCCAGAGGCAGTATCTCCCTCTAATGGCTTTGTGGCCACTTTGCAGGATTTACAGCTCAAAAATGTTTTACCTCCGACTGTTCTGGGATCCTCGGCCATAACGATCAGAGAACCGTCCTCCTCCACCTCCACCACCTCTGCCCCGGCCGCCACGCAGGCGCACCCGTGCATGCTCAATGGTAACCCTGTAGTGACAGGCATGGATTTAATTAAAAAATCTTAAGAAAGAGTACTTCTTGGTTTGTTGTGTCTACCACAGTAGAAACTCCTACCTCTCATTGCACAACTCTTTTCCGTCAAGCTCATAAACAGCATCTTCAGCATCTCTAGGGTCATCAAACTCCTACAACAAACAGAAGACAAAAACTACATCAATTTTATGTCTTTCCCACATGGATTAAATCAAACATTTTTGAAGCCCGAGTGATATGACCCACTGGTTTCTAAAGCTGAGTTTTGAGGCCTATCTCTACATCCTTGCTAGCTGGTGCACTTTGCCTGCCAGTCATCAAGTTAACTGTGCCTCTAATTTGCCAAACTCGTAAACTTACTATCTTTAAAACTTAACTATGAAAATAAGCAAGTGTAACCAAGGTAAAGTTGTGTATTTTTAATGTAGAGATGGGCTTTTTTGAATAGGCTGTGAATGGTACTTTTTGAGCTGTCCTCAAGTGGACACTTGAGGAACTGCAGTTTTTCAAACAGAAGTCATTCTATATCTGCTACATCTCTCAAGCATGTAAATTGTATGTTGGTTCCCCCCCATCTTTCATCTGTTATCCTTTTAAAGGTCAGTGGATTCGTATGCAAACACCACTCTGTTTCATAGTGTTCATACATTCATCCATTGTAAATACAGACCACATATACTAGTATCCTGAGGGGCTTTTAAGAATTGTCCATCCCCTGACTTAGTATGTAACCAATGGTATAGGTGAACTCAGGTCCAGCTGCATAGGTGTGACACTAATTGTATTAAATTGTGTAACCACATTGTTACAGACATTGTGTGGGCCTTGTAGGACAACCATGATATCTACTGTACAAATGTGAGGCAAATCACACCCCACACTCAACGTAAACTGCAGTATATTTACTTCAGGGGTTGGGTGATGTCTATATTTCGATGATTTTATTCAGACGGACTCACCACAAAGCCGAAGCCCCTCTTGAGGTCGATGTCTCGGATGCGGCCGTACCCCTTGAAGAACCTCTCCACATCCTTCTCTCTGGCGGACGGGCTCAGGCGGCCGATGAAAATACGACATCCACTCATGACTGCACTGTTTATCTACAACAAAGACCACAGTAACAGTGAATAACGTTATTTTGTAGGCAGAAATGAAAACCGACCTCTTACCAATGATAATGGGTAACGGCCCTGCCAACGGCCGAATTCACATCTGCTGTACAAGCAACCAGTACAAGGCCTAGTTTGGAGCTAACCGCAGCTAACGTAACGAAAACACGACGAATGACATCCATACAATCAAAACTAAAGCCGTGTGTTGTTTTAATCGCAACGTACACACCTTGAATCCTCGTGTTACGGGGTATATCCTAGATGGCTGACTACGGTGACCGCAAACTCCTAATTCAAACAAAATGGAGCCTCTGCCGATCAGGGAGTGGGAAGAAGACAAGCCCACGTGACGTATGACGGCGGGGTTTTCTTCTTCTTGATGTGTCTAGGCAGCTGGCTCGTGCGGCTGCCATGGCTTGTTGTCATCGATATGTAACTGATTTTTAACGTGAAATAAGAGCAATTACGTTTTTAACTCAGCCATACTTCGTTAAATTACCTGTAAGTTAAACTACAGCAACTGTGTTGTTTGGACCATTGACCGTATTGACGAACTATTTAATAAACAACGTTTTATTACAGTCAACAGTTTGGATAAAAAAACCAAACCAAACAAAACAAAAAGAAATAGTATTAAAATGAAGATTTTAATACTATTCAGATTTCACCAGCATTTTTTCAGTATATTTTTTGAAGCACGTAATAATAAAATAAGGAAAATTAAAATCTTGAAACCCTCTCAAGCTATTAAAAACAATTATCAAAGAAACCTGTTATTTCTTTTGTAATTTTTCACTTGTTTGAGACTTAATGTTTGTAGTTTCCATCAAAAAGGTAGCACGGTTCTTTACTCCAATCCTGAACCTTGAATCAGTGGTTCTTATAATGTGTAATGATAATGTCATACATGTGCTTGTGTGAATTTCATGGTGAACAAAATAAACCCTCTTTCCCATAGATGTCATCTCAAATCATACGCCGTCACTAAAAAACACAAACGTTAGAAGTGCCTTATTTCACGTGCCTGGTTTGATATTTTCCCCCGTCTTTACCATCTTTGTTTTGTATTTTTTAATAATCCTTGAAGGGTAAATATCATAGATAACATGAAATCTCTGGTAAACACGACAAACAGTGGGTGACAGCCCAGGAGACGGAAAACCGAAGTGCTGTTGTCGGATTTCCGAACATGGCGTCACAATTTAACCTCGTACGACTTTCTAATGATGCAGTTCATACTTTTGGCCACTAGATGTCAACCAGACACAATTAGACTGCTCACCGAGAGAGAATTCTACAGGTCAATCGGGGCTTACACAGAGATATAATGGGATATGAGAAAACGACACTTTTTATGCTATTGCAGATGTGCTAAAAAGTGAGTACTTCCTTTTCAAAATGACTTCATGTGCAGATACCACAGCCTTGCGGGCAGTTCAGCTCAGTTGGAATATCATACTGCAGTATAGTAACATGTCTGTAGTTTGGAACCTTTCTTCTTTGATTTTGAGTATATGTAGTGCGAAGAGTATCCTGACCTGTGACAAATGTTCTACCATAAACCTTAGCCGCACTAGTGATAGCTTTAGAATTTATTGCATTGAAGAGTAGTTACATGGTGACAGGAGGGAGGCTGGTGCATTTATTCGCGCTGACATTGAAGAGGAGGATTTCCATGTCTAAACACTGCTCAGACCTTCCAGGAAATGGACCAAAGAAAAACTGAATCATACTTTATTGAGCAATACACCCATTTCCATGGCTGATAGGGACTGGAAATATCTTGGACCTTCTTCTTGGAAATGCGTCCAGTCATACACTGGATGAAATAATGACACGTCATCATCCACATTCAAAAGAAAGCTTTAATTAGAAAGTTATATACACACTGTAAAATTAAATTAAACTTTATACAAATATTAAATTACTATCTTCACACCCACTGCCATGTACAGAGGAAAAACCAAAGCTGAAAGCATCAAAACTAAGAATCAAATGTGTGTTTTTTTAAACCTGTAATTTTCTGGGAAGCGACACCGTACAACAGTGCTCATGAACGCAAAGTATTTTTTTGAAACTCCTTTTCAATCCCCAAATATTTTAATGCCTTGTAGCAAAAGAGAAGCAAAAGAGCAGTGAAATATAGGTGCTTATAGGTTTATCATCATCATCATCATCGTCATCATCTTCATCATCATTATCGTCATCACAGTAGCTGGAAAGGGGAGGACAGAGAAGGGCTGGACATTCGTTTAGCTGTGTCCACGACAAAAGTAAACTCATTGATAAATACACAGACAGTTGTATGCATAGAATAGAAAAGAACAGAGTAAGGCCATTGGGGGGAAACAGAACATGTTGCAATACTGTAAAGCAACCAACGCAGAGGCTTAAGAGTATACATCCAAAAATAACAAAAAAACAAAGAAAATGTACAAGTCTAAGGCAACATTGTTTTGCATTAATAATGTAGCCGTTGACACTGAAACACAGCCACGAATGCCAAATAAAACTGAGGATTTCAGATGGACTGTTCTGTTTTTTTTTCTTCCTTTTCTTTCTGAGCAGCAAAGCTTGAAAAGTAATTCTTGGGATCCTCCAGAGTCATGCTGTTTCCACGGTGACCAGCTCAACCACCACAGCTTTTCAAGTGGCGATAAAAACAGAGGATGATTTCTAACAAAATAACACGATTCTCTCTTAAATCCGCACTTGGAGGAGGGTGAGTGAGTGTATGTGGCGGGGGTGGGGTGCTAGAGAACAAAAACTTTTTTATCCTTTCACTGCAACCAGTTGCAGTCGTGTCAATAAAGCACAAAAGTGGAGAGTCTTCGGTACAGTGTGAAGGTGGGCGAGAGCCAGTTCCTCTGAAGAGACTTGTGTTTTCCAGCCATTCAGCAGAAAATGACAAATATTCTAGCTGGAGAACAGATGAATAATACACACATTGTGTGGTGGACTGCTTGCCTGAAGTGACGCTGATTTGTTCATGTGACTTATTCAGTGCTGGGAGGGAGATTTTTCCAAGATGGGGACATTGTCAGGCCAGTCTCTGATGTGAAAATAGGCAAAATGAGAAATGGCAAAGACACACACACACACACACACACACACACACACACACACACACACACACACACACATGCCCACACATGCACTCAGATGCACACACACACACACACACACACACACACACACACACACACACACACACACACACACACACACACACACACTCATGCACTCAGATGCAGCAAGCTGAGCCACACACCAAACAATAAATAGAGTGGGAAGAAAATCAAGCCACCTTAAATTTCAGTCACGTGCCCAATCACCATGTTTAAAGACAACCCTGTTCTCAGCCAGCACTCAGAGTGTGACATTAAGTCTCCCTCGGCTTATTCAGGTAAGACGAATTACACATTTCTGGCTCCAAAACAGCAATCAATCCCACTCATGCGACAGAAGAAGCACCTTCCAGATTCAGGGTGCAGCTGGCAACAGAAAAGAGAAAGGAGCAGCTCTGTGACAAGGTGCTCCGTCAAATGCTGCATCCTGCTTCTAGCTCTTGTGAAGTGGTTCTCGATCCCACTAATCCATATACTCGACGCCATCCCGGAAACACAGAGAGCAGGAGGAGAAAGAGAAAGTGAGTGAGAGACGGAGAAGGCTTCATGCTTCATTCAGAGTGGGCCACCGTGCTGTGACAGCAATAACTAAAATCAACATGCAGCATTCACAAAAATCAGAAATTAAAAAAACAAAAAAAAAACCCAGCCGCCAATCACAACTCTTCAAGTACAGCGGGAAGACGATTCGGGTTCTCAGCGAACATCACAAGTTATTTCATATTTCTATTTTTTTATACCCGCAGTAATCCCAAACAGAGTCGACATGTCTCGGTTGCTCTAGCCTCTCCCATTAAGCCTCTGTGAGTTAATATAGAGGACTACAGCTGGGAGGAGGCAGTCGTATAGTAATACATGGCCTATGGTACACAACCTTGACTTATAGTGTGTGTTTTACTCATATACATAGGATCTACAGGATTGATGTTGAGCTGACACCACTTTGTTTGGTCCTGCAGCAGGGTCCAGTGGTGCTTCATCATTGCTTGTGATGCAGTGAGTATTGGTTGTTGGTTTTGCTCTGCACGGGCAGCGATGGCAGAAGAGGTTGCATTGCATGGGAGGTGGGGGGATGGAGGGGGAGGGGGGTGAGCATAGTTCTAGTCTTTTCTCTGCTGAAGGGAGTCAAGGGAAGTGGGTTGACAGCCACAGTCAGTCCTGGTCAGCAGTGAGAGATCAGGGAAACAGGGGCCTCTGCTGCTGATGCTGATGGGAGGCTGGCAGGCTTCATGCTTCCTTCAGCAGGGGAATATCTGCAGGGAGACAGAGCAGACAGATTAGAATAGAACCCAGGTTCAGGGGTCAGCTGGCTACCCACCGCAGAGTCATGCAATCCATTACATCACCAAAAACAATTCAACTTTAAAGGATTTTGCTCTTGTTTAAGTCATGAGAAGTCATTGCTTTTGCCTTTTCTAAAACCTTGCGCTTAGCTGTTGTCAGAAAAACACTGCAGAATATTTCTAGAAAATATCAGGAGCTCTGCCTTGGAAATGTACCTGACGTTGATGTAGCGTTTCACAGCAATCTTGTCTGGGATCAAGAATGCTGATCTTTAACTTTCACTCTTCCATATCTTTTAGTCAACCTAATGTTTTGTCTTTTTAAGGGTTTTGTCCTGTTCAGATGTGCCGCTTAACAGCTCAGTGTGTATGTAGAGCCAGAATCCTGGGTTCTTGTCATCAGTGGGAGTATTATTTCATTAAGGATATCGGTCAATAAATGAACACTTATCATGAAATCTCACTAAAGGATTGTGTAGTAGAGTATTAAAACACGCTCCTTTTCCTCTGACAATACAAATGAAGATTAAAATTATGGTGTGAAATAAAAGCCATTCTGTTTGGGATGAAAAGTTAAATTGTTTGTTTTCATGCAGCTCAGTCTGGTTTCAGGAAATGTTGTGCATGTCTGAGAGGGGCTTTTGTTGCCTATTGACTGGTTCAGGCTGCTAATTGGCTTCTTGTGATGCTATATCTCCCCAAAAATCCAGGAGTGTTGCAACACTTAAGCTCTTGAAACATTGGAAATCAAAGCATTAAGGTGGAATTACTAAACTGTTGGGAGTATATTAGGATTAAATATGAACCTAACCCAATAAGGGGGAAGTGAGCTTCGAACTTGCTTTCTATGCCAGATGTCTTGAGTAGTACTTGAATCTAAATGGCACTGACAACCGAGTGACTGATTGTTTTTGAGAAAATACAGATGTGTTTGAATTTATTTCTTCTTGAGTGGTGCGCTGTGTCTTCACTTGTCCTTGGCGACTGAGTAAAAAGTTTTGAGTGACTCTGAGCGTCTTATTTTCAGAGCTGGGGAGATAAATCAGCAAATGTTTGCTTTCTGTGACTGCTAAAGATGTTGGGATGGTAAATATTATGAAATTGAGTTTTCAACTATTTGATTTATCTCTGTTTGATTTCCTGAAAATAAACAGTTTCCTTGAAGGAAACACTTAATGCTTCGCCTTTATGTACAAGCGTCTTACCGTCAGAAAAGTCATCTGCAGAGGTGACAGAGAGCAGACTGTGCTGGTCGCTGCTCTCAGAGTCTCTTCGAAGAGGTAGGGGGCCTGCGCATGCACCCCCAGGGTGCTCTCTGGCCCATGATGATGAAGAGGAGGAGGAGGAGGAGGAGGGGGCCTGATGAACCAGCACCGTCTCCGCATGGCGGCGGGAGGAGTAGGACGATGAAGAGGATGTGGATGGGAGACAGAAGTCTAAGTCTCTGTGGTGACGGGTTCTTTCGGGACCTTGGCCTCCTGTGGCTCCCTGAGGAAGACCTTCAGAGAGCACAATGGGGACCCGAGTCTCTGGAGGAGCTGGGGGAGGTGGCGGCGAAGGAGGAGGACCGGAGGCACCGCAGGGGCCACCGCTTCCATAAACGGCTTCTTCGTATGAGGGCAGTGTCACCTGGACGCCTTCCACCATGATGGAGCTGGACTGGCCTGAGACCCCCTGCTCCCTCCTGATAGAGAGAGAGAGACAAAAAAAGAGTGAGGCTCATGTTGACAGGGCGAATCAGAACTGCAGGCTCAGGTTTAGAGTCATGTTGCAGTCATATGTGCCGCGTGCTGCAGCATAACCTCTGACAGGAGGTGATTAGCGTTGACTGCACCCTTTATAGCAGGCAGCAGTAAGCCCTAAGACCCGCCACGCAATCAACCAGAGTGCCAATGAGCATTAGATCAGATCACTGTGGCTTTTTATCACTCAGTGCCTTCTGTGTCTTACTTTTACTTTCTGTTCTCAGTAATCTAAACCGGACAGCTTTGAAGATCGTTTGCTGGGTGTTCCTCTTACGGGAACAACTTGTTTGTAAACCAGTTTCAATAAAAACCCGTGAGGTGTATACAGGGAAATGACTCCAGCAGACTCTGCCATGTCACTTTGTGAAGAACAGGGTGGTGGTTTAACAGCTCAGAACAACAAAAAAAGAAAAAAATAGGCAGTGTTCTTTGAAAACAGGCAGAACGAGCACTTGAAGAGTTTCTGCCAACCATAGTTTGTGTTAGTAACAAAGAGCTTATGTTAAATTCCTTTTCACTGTCTTATGTAAAGCTAAGAAGAAATGAAAATGCACTGTAAGTAACACAGGGGTAGAAGCATATGCACATCTTTATGACAACAACTGAGAGTGGATGTGGTTTCAATGTCTGTGAAAACATAACACAGGACTATTTTATTTTTAAGCCATCTGGGGAAGTGGCAGCTTCCCTTGAACAACTGTACAATGGCATGTTTTCAGGCAGGCAGTATGAGAAATTCAAAGGGTCAGAGATATTATACAGGCAGGGTTCTTACACAGTTCTTTCCTCAGTCTCACTGCAAAGACTTTTCTTCATTTAACAATGCAACTGTGCAGGCTGGTCCAGCCCTTCAGACAGTTGAATTTCATGCTGTAAACAGCCGCTCAAGGCTTTTCATACCCGACTATGTAACAGACAGAAAGAGTGCATGTTTATATCAAGATAGCAGCTACTTCATTCTTCAAATAACTTTCAGCCTTTGCTCCTAAAACATGTTGGTCAGCATCTAATTTCCTCGTCTTGTTTAAGCTGCTAACTGCTGATAGGCTGAGCACATAATAGACTCTATTTTCCTGCAATGTTCATGTTTTACATGGACTTTCATAAAATCACATTTTAAGCTAAGGGTTTTCATAGTCAAAAATTATCGATAGTGACTTTATCGCAGTATTTGTGGAAAACTTTAAAAAATAAGTGGAAAAATAACAACAATCAGTTAAATTAAGAAGAGGAAAGACAAAGCTGGAGATACATCTTGTAAATCCAATCTATCCTATCAAGTAAAAACAAGCTTTTATTTTGAAATGACATATGCACTTCCTGTTATGATAACCTACAGCTGTGAATAAAAACAGCTTAAATATAAATAAGAAAGTAAAAATGGTCAATGTATAAGCACTCCACCGGGGCACAAGCTCTTGTGTTATTTTTTGGATTCATGATCAATATTATACCCAAAATTACAAGATAAGTTTATTGGTGTGCATGCATGTGTGCGTGCGTGCGTGTGTGTTTTACCTGCTATGGTGGAAGGACTTGAGTTTAGGTTGTACAAGAACAAACAGCACCACTAAAAGGAGGATAAGAGCCACAGAGCTGGCTGTGGATGCCACGATAGACAGAGCTGGTATACCCAGAGGTGAGCTGGGCTCCTTGTCTGAGGGACACAGAGAAGAAGGTGAAAAGGAGGTGAGTCATGTGGTTCACAGACTTCACATTTTGCATAAGAGATGTGGTCAGTAAAGTCAGAGTTAGTTACGGTGTCGGACCTTGTGTGAGCCGGCAGCTAATCTGCATGGGACCGTCCCACTCGCCGTTCTGGCAGGTGAGGAATTTGTAGTCTCCCTTCAGAGCGTAGCCCTCGTCGCAGAAGTACTCGATGACAGTCTTCTGGGTGAGGCTGTGACAGGGAGATGGGTGACAGCGGTATCCCCCATTCTCTGGTTCAGTGGGGGGCGAACAAACTGGAAAGAGAGGACAGCGATTTGTAAAACTGCTTCGATGGTTGTGAAAAGGGAAAAGAATTACTCCCAGCAGTCAGGTTTGATTCCTGGGCATTCAAAACATCAGATTTTAGACGAAACTTTTCACTATTGGTCTCATGATGCAGTTTGTGGAAGTGCAAAGCTCAATCTCAAACTATGCTCCAAAGGCTTTGACTGTAAAATGGATTTAGTAATAAAAGTTATATAGTAAAGAAAATCATCTAGTTTGAATGAATTTTCCATAGAGCTGCTAATTAAATCATGAGACCCTTTAAGATGTGGTAAGACCTTACAGCAGGAGAGGAAAAACTCCTGCTCTTTGTTGTGCATGTTTGAATGTCACTCACTGCTGCTTCTGACGCAGTTCGGAGGCTGATGGGACCAGGCTCCAGAGCTGGTACAAATGATGCTCGTGGGCCCATCTGCAGTGTAGCCCTGCTCACAGCCGTAAGTCAGCAGGGTGCCAGGGGGAAACGAGCCCCGGTTGGCTTGCGTCTGGTTCAGCAGGTCTCCGTGCTGTACGCCGGGTGGCCTCGCACAACCTGCAGACACAGAGACAAGTGAAGAGAATAAGAATTAGTTGGCTGCCCTTAAATTTTGCTTCTGGAACAGGGCAAAAGTAAGATATAGAGCTTGTCCTTGGGCTCAAGGCAGGACTTATGAGCAGGTACTGCTTATGTAAGGAACTCTCAGCAGCCAGGCTCGTATCCTGGACCATATTTTAAGAACAAAAGGTTATAATAATGGAAGTAAGTAAATACAGCAAGAGTTAGAGAGTACCTGTAGATGGATTATGCAGCCTTTTAATTTCAATTTATGCAAGCATTTACAAGTATTAAAAGCCTGGCGGAGTAGAGAGAACAATCTGTTTCACATGCAGCCTGAACCTCTGTACCAATATAATGTCAAATAAACAAAGTCTTTACACTAAATAATGCTGCTTTTTATGGCTCAATCACAAGACTGGATGGTGCTATTTGTAATACTTTCACCGTGACTGTTAAGTTTAGTATTACATTAATGTGTTGTTGCTGCAATATTGTGCTGTTCCATCATTACGCTCACATAAACTGCCGGCTGGTTTTCCTCTGCAGGCAGCTGCCACAGGGTCAAACAACTTTTCGCAGGGAGACTCTGTCAAGTTGACAGGTTGAGCTGATAATTAAAGCTCTGAGGTATTGTTACTTGGAACTAGGCTGCATTTTACACAAGCATGGGTGAAGCAGTGTCTCAACATGACAGGCTTTGTTTGAGACAACAACGCTGTGCAGTAGAGGGAATGTCCGAAGCGCTCACAGTGGATTAAAATATCTCCAGGAGCTTCATATAGCTCTCATTTCTCTCGATTATCTGTCTACATCCCACGTCAGTGTTTAGTCTGTCTAGTAATGACACGGATCTTTAGGGAGACTCATTTAATTATCTGTAATGACAGACTTGAAACTCTGAGCCAGCCAATGAGGACAAGATGAGGCAGAGACCTTGTGTTAATTGTGCTTTGATCCATCTTCCTGTGCTCGCTCTGTGACGCTGCAGCGTCACACCAGCTCTTTGAGTCTAAGTGTGCTTTGTGGAAGTTCGAGGGTTAATTATCTGAAGTCGTTCTTCACTCCCACAGCTCTGAAAACTGTCTACTCAAACTCACAGACGTTCATGTTTAAATATACACAGATTCGGTAGAGCAATCTGGCCAGAGCAGATAACCTAAATCCAGCAAGTCTGACAAAACATCAGAGCACCTGTGTAAACGCAGGCGTGACAGCAGGAGGCGGGCTTTGTTTCGACTGATTTTGAACACTGGCTTGTGCTAACCAGCAACTCAGACATACTAACTTTATTACTACTGATCTGGCTCATCTGTGAAGTTGTTATGCAAGACTTTCAGGCTTGGTTTCACTGGAATTGCTTCCAACACAATAAACACTTAGCTAAAACCCATCTGGGCCATGAAAGATAATTTAATCTATCATAATAGGAGGAGGATTTTCAGGGTTTTATCTGTACATTTGATCTTTTTCATTCATTATGACATTATCCAGAGCCCAGTGATTTTTTACAGTAACAACACACAGATATAAGTCCATTTGAACATACCCACAAGAGCGCACATTATTAATGCCTTCATCAAAACTAATAACTACATGGCTCATTCTTTAATCCTTGGTCAGAGTGTTTATAAAACATATTAGCCACACTCTATTGCAGGGTCTTATCACTCGCTTGACATAAACACACACACACACACACACACACTAACCAATACTGCAAACAGACACTTTGTCTCGCCTGTGTGTGTGTGTGTATTTAGAGATGGAAAGAGAGACTATTTCCACAGCAGCGCCTCTAACATCCTCTAATCTCTGAAGAGAAACGTCCCTCTAAGCTGGCAGCACAAGATTAAATGCAAACACTCAAATGTGCGAGAGTCTACTACTCACCCAAACACACACACACACACACACACACACACACACACACACACACACACACACACACACACACACACACACCCACACAAGCTCACAGAAACAAAGTCAACACCCACAAACAAAAGCAGTCCCAGGACTAAGTCGTGTGATACCAAAGGTTGTGTTATTGAATCCAGCTGGGGACAGATTTGGTGAGTGTGCTCAAGAAGTGAGAACACTGCTCACTGCTGCTGATGCTTCTTCACCTAATTGGTTTGAAAACATCTGGCCTGAGGTATAGAGCTGAAAATCAGCAAGCTGACACTTGGATTAAAATATTCATTGAAATGTATTGTCCTTATCGAATGACATGAAAGTCGAGACTTTATGGCACAAGTGGCGCTAACATTATGACCAGTACTGGTCCCCCCGCCAAATAAAAATAAAAAATAAAACAAACAAACAAACAAAAAAAAGTAAACACATTTTTACAGAAGCGTACTATTTTTGTGTTTCTGTTTTTCAGACTATTTTTTCCCTAACTAAGCGAGAAACTTCAAAATCCTGCGAGAATCTCATACAATCAGACAACATTAACGACTGCAGCTCTTAATCAGAAGATTCAAACTCCGAGATAACTTTGACGAAAGGATCAATGAGAGTAAAGCGTGTTATTAGTTCAACATAGGGTATGTAAATCCTGAGGCAGACCTGTGACAATTCAATCTATCTGACTCAAAGAAAGAAGTATCTCTCAATGTCTCAAACCCCAAAGAAAGTAAAACTTGATTACGCTAAGCAACTGGGCCATGTTTGCTTCCAATAAATCCAGCAGAGGGGGATAAAAGCGTCTGTTTTTAAATGATCACAATCCTTGGGAGAATAGGAAAAACAAGAAGTCTGAAAAACAAAACAAAACAAAAAAAATGTCTGAAAAAGAGAAAAAAAAAAAAAAACATTTGAAGAACAAAACAGAAAAAAATTACTCTGAAAAAACACTTTTTTTCTTGGTGAATGCAAAATGCTTCTGTAGATTCGAAATGAGAAGCTAGAGCTAGAAAAGAGGTGCAATGTTTGCTTAAAATTTCCCTCAAACAACCATAGTGATGGCTGTAACTTGGCCAGACAATAATTTAAGTGTCAACAAATGGCATGGCACAAGCTTTTTAGAGGGATTGTTATCAAAATCAATTATGATAATGATGATAATAATAACCTCCACATGCACGTTTATCTGAACAACAGTGAATGAAACCATGACGCAGCAGTTTGGCGAATCAAAGAGTCATATGAAACACAAGCTGATGGTTTGTTTAGTATGATGCAACATAAGAAGGGCTTGTGTTCTCACTCATTCACACTTCTGCTTCTTCTCTAACATGCTGAAACACTATCTGCACACGCACATTTCAGGATGCCATTTGACACTCTGACCTGAGCAGTTGTTAGGCTGGTTGCTCCAGGGCAGCTAAAGGCTCTCTGAGGGGGAGATGGTGCTAATGGAGGTGCTAAAGGTGATGAATTGATGACCCTGGGCTGGGAGGCAGCAGGGGACAAAAAAGGCCTTAGGGGGCAGTTTAGGAAAATAGCCTCAACCCAGCAGTTACGGTGTTGGTCTTTTGTGGTGCGCATAGCCATCAATATAACTGCTGAAGACAGATTCTTTCTTTTGTGGAGGGGTTTAACAGATTCTAGATAAGTTCATGTTTGAGTATTTGAACCTATTTCAATTTAAACCTGTAGGTAGCTGTATTCTTGTGCCCTTAATTTAAATATAGTCCAGAAAATGACTGAAAATAAAGCTTTGTCCAAACAGAAGTCTACAGGAATTCGGTCAGTGCACTTAATGTACAGTGTGTACACTGCTGTAAATACACTCAGAGGAAGGACATGCTGATGACGTTCAGCTGGAGTGGGGTCAATAAACAATACAATCTGTCTTAAACACAAAGCAAGGCCAGGTTTAAACCTGTAGTGATGTTTTAAATACACAATAAGACATGCTAGTTTTAGGTCCAACAAAGCTGGTGTTTTTCATACTGATTTAAGTACATAGAGGTGCCTTGCATTAGAATTGGGTAAGATGACAAAGCGCAATGAAATCATTACTATGTGAGGGTTAACCCAGCCGGGAGTTAATTGTAGAGGACAGATTTGGTCAAAGGGGTCACTGCAGTGAGGTTAGACTGGATGAACCATGAAGCCAGTAAAACGTCCATTTTTATACTAGTGGTTCATTCAAAGCTGCCACAAAAACTGTGTTGACTTGGCAGAGAAAGCTTATGATGCCAGCCTCTTCTTACAGCAGAGGTTTCCAAACATCCTTGTTTTAGTCCGAGGTACAACACCACAGAACATGTAAGAGCTCAGTTTACCAGTTCAACTGAGTCTATCAGTCATTGTACCAGATACAGAGATCATGAGAATCATGTCCTTTTCACATTTAGCAGCAGTAATGACACAGAAACTGATCATCCTGTTCATAGCTCACAGCAGCATAGAAGAAAGAACCTCTGATTCAGTAAAGAGAAACAAACCTTTCTAATGATTTTTTTAAGAGGGGGTATTACATGTGTTTCAGACTTTAACTGTGTTTTTAATAACTTTGTTGTTGCTTTATATGTTTTATAGCTTAAAAGATTCCTCACTTCTCTTAGTTTGGTGTCTTTCAAAACAAACACATACAGAACTCCAGGGACAAGTACTCTGGAAGCTTCCTCCAATGTTGCTATGCTACAAAACTGTCGCCATTAAATTATCTGGTGTTTTTCTTTTTAAATAATCAATAAAAAGAAAATATATTGGTGTATATTTTGAAAGCAAAAACCAAACCTGAATAGTTTGGATAGAGACTTTAAAAATCTGCAGCAACAAAGAAAAGGTATGTGTCGTGTTTATATTGCCCTTTTATGGAGGCTCACCAATTGGTGATGTCCTGAATTGAGCAAATCTCCTAAGGATTGGGCTTAATTCTCATATAACTTTTAGAACAAGCTGTTCAGAGCAGCATGCAGTCTCATCCTAAGATTACTCCAATCCATATTTACCTCACAATTTAAAACTTTGCCTCTCTTTACGATTGACATCCAAAATTTCAACTCAATATTTGTAAAATATGAAAAAAGCACAATATCACCTCTGGGGAAAAAACAAACAAACAAACCTGGAATATCCTTTGAGTCCAAAGTTAAACATGATATCTATAGATGACTTTGACATACAATTGCTGACTGAACATTTATATGCATGGTGGACATAACAAGTAAACTAATGATGTTTTCCCCGATGTTTCCTTACTCTTATAAGGACACAATTAAACTGTGCCTATAGAATGAGTGATAGTTTGTTCAAAATAACAATAAATGGTTCCAAATCTTCATTGCTTGTTCCAAATTCATACAAATGACATGCACCAAACTCCCTGATAGTGGAACTCACAACAGCTTTTCAATTCACATGAAGATTAAACATAAAAGGCAAAGAAATGTCTAAAAGTGGGTGCCAAACTTCGAGGAGTGAAGATTTCTGCTTTTAACTTCGAGAAGTCCCATGAGATTAAACTTGTCAAAGGAGCTAAGTGCCCACCAAGAAAATATGAAAATATATTCAACTTGAAAAACAAGCTCTGCTTCTCTGAATTGCCAGGACAGATGAGGACAAGGTTAAAAAGTAGTAAGGCGGGTTTTAAAAGAGAGAGTAAGGCTGTCAGAAAAAGGTATTCACCATTAGATAAAGAAGCATAGAGAAAAGAAGGGGGAGGGGAGAAGGAGAAAGAAATGAAGAGAGCGCAAAAAAAAAACCCCAAAAAAACCAAAACATCAGCATTATGGAACCCTGTGGCCCTGAGCGATTACACGCCAAAAAGAGACATGTCCTGGCAGGTTGTCCACTGGTTCTGTGTGCAAGGGAGAGGCTCTGTACAGCAACAATGGGAAGAGGAGGCAGCCGTCAGCCACAGTACATACCACACTGTGGGCTGGGCTAGCACAACTCCAGAGACTCTGTCTAAAGAAGGAGCAAACACTGGTTCAGTATCCAGAGATAGAGGAAAGCCTCAGATATATAACCTTGCTGTCCCTCCCTTTTCCACCATCGCCCTCTCAGCCAAGACAGAATATTGGCTTTGAAAACACACACGGAGGGAAAAAAAACTGATAAAAGTACAGAGCAATGCCAGAATGGATGTCAGAACGACATGTTTTGTGCTCATGAGGAAGGGAATGAGTCACAGTTTAACACAAGCTGTTCTCCCACCGGTCTGACGTTAAGGGTTTGCTCAAGAGGACAGGCTTTTTTCAGGGATGGCGAAAACAATAACGACTAAAGCAGAGTCACAAGTGCCTTGTGAAAACCAGGGGGAAAAGGGGTGAGAACAATACACTTAATATGAGTTACAAAATTCACCACTGCATGAGTACAAAGACGTATTAGAGATAATTCCGGGTTTGCCAAGGACATGAATGGTGCTTAAGCTTTGTTATTCACCATAAGGTGTTAAAGTGGTCATATGAAAAGGTTAAACCATAAAAAACCCTCTGGGCACACAACTGTAAGCTGATCAAAAGGCTTAATTGCTGAAAGGTCGCAAGAATACTCGACAGAGTGGGAGTACTGGGCCAGGACAGAGCGCCCATGAGGCTGATTGCTAATCCCAACATCCGCCGCCTTAAGGCTGTGCCGGAGGAGACTCAGGCCATGGGGGGCGTTAAAATCCCCTGCCTTACTCTGAAGTGCCTGCTTGGCTGTGAATATCTCCCTTTCCCCATCTGTTACCGACGGTGCTGGCCCGCTGGGAACTGGGAGGGGGGAGGATTGAGGATAACACTGGTGGTGGGGAGGGAAAAACAAGGGGGTTTGAGCCGCCTTTGCCCAGGCAAATTAAAATTCTAATTATCCTCTATTACAAGCTGGGAGCGCTCTAAAGCAGATCAGATACTGATGACTTCTGCAGCCAGCTGTTTGGGCTCTCTACAGTATGAAACAATAGGCCATAAAAGAGGGTGTGTTTTCCAGCTTGAGTGTTTGTCTGCTCATCAGTGTCAAGGAGCGGGGGGAATTTGTGTGTGGGTGAATGTATGCTAAAGGGGGGTTGTGTGTTGGATTAAGCTAAAGACCAAGGGGATGATGATGCTCTTCTTTGCCTCAGTAAATATGTTTTTGTTCCCCTGTGTGCCTCTCCTCAGATCCTCTGTTGTTGTTTTTTGATGATTTACTGTCAGTTTTGGGCAGAGGGTGTTTTGAATGCTTTGTTCCAACATCTCTCCATTTAATCCACTTGGTTTTCATGCCAAGCTGTTGTTATTCAAGTATTGTACAGTGCAGACAAACACTGATTCACACTGTAAGAACTAGAGAGGCTTTCTCAAAATGTAGAGTAACAACCAGAACAAAATGTCCCGGGACCTGACTCTCTGGATGTAGAATCTTCATCCCAAGACCCTAGACCAGAAAGTGACAAAACCCAAACTCCTATCAGTACAATAACATATCAAAACACCCACATATTTGATAAGCATGGGTCAGCAGCCACTTGGTTTATCTATTATTTATTGTTCTGCATTTCCAGTCTCATGTATCAACAATAACAGCAAATGTGAAACTTTCAAACATCATTTGGAAACTTGATAAAGAAATCACTTCAAGTTTTGTGGCTATATTTGGAGATCCAATTTGAGTTCAGACTAAGCTTCCTGCACTCACTTTCATTCTTTCTCACAGGGCCTGAAAGCCCATCAGTAATGTCAGTGCGAGACACCTCACAGTTATGCAGTGACAAAACTATGCATGCTAGCCTGGGTGGGTGACACGGGACCGTAACATGGGATGCTTGATGTCTGGGTGAGTGATACTACTGGGGTCATGTTATACTGAGCAGGTGAAAAGTCGTCATGCTACACACACGCACGCACGCACGCACACACACACACACACACACACACACACACACACACACACACACACACACACACACACACACACACAGATATATTCCAACTCATTTCTGCTTTCATATTATCTCAACAGCTGAGTGCTGACTGTAAGAGATCTAAAGCAGTTTGTCTATGAGGGTAAAGGGTATGGGAAAGAAAAAAAAATGCTCATAAAACTGGACTTGTATCACTGCAGCGAGACAGAATGCAGATCAAAACTGATACCTTTAAGTGTGAAACCAAATTATAAGAGGGAAAAAAAGAAAGAAAGCATTGTTGTTAGCTCTGCAGGGCCTCTGGGGGCAGACTGAGGAAGAACCTGGGTGAGGTGGAATAGAGGACAGAGGTGGATGAGGGTGAAGCAGGGAGGCAGAGCGAGGAAGGTGCCAGCACAGTTTTACTAAAGCTTTAGCACAGTCTGGTATACGGGGACAGCTAACTCTCTGTGTAAATGTAGGTTGCAAGAGTCTCAATGTGCTCCGATTAACAAGGAGCTTTGTTTTGCTCAACGGTTAGAAATCGGACATGTGGCACTTATTTTGTTACAAAACAGCAGAGATTTAAGCCACTCAGAACTGGTGAGTCAGACACAATCTGATTGTTCAATAAGAAGTTAACTGTTTTTTGCTGCTTAAAGCACAAATAAGATTTTTTTATATTCATGAAAATGACTTTTTAAAATTATTTATGTCAGCTAGCGAGTCAATATTAGCAGTTGCTTGGCTAACAGCCCTTGTAGCTATTTGACAAGAACAGAATATTAAAATCTTTCATTTTTTGCTGCTTTGCCCTGCATTCAAACCATTATTTTGTCATGGTCTGGTCTATTTGTTTTCAAGGTTGAGACTATGGATAAATAATGTTGAACGCCACAGGGTCATATCAAGAATCTTTAAGCATGTTTTCAGCAAGTGGTCTGGTGTGGTCACCCATCTTTGTGCCCTGTCATACCACACCAAACCAGATTGCTTGGTGGAAATGCAGCTTCTGAGGTTCACAGTCTGACCTCTTGTGACTCCCACGCTGCGCTGAGGACATTTGCCACTAAAAAACACAAGCAATTTCTCTAACTGAGGATCCTGCCCTCTCATGCTTGAATTAGTCATCTGTGAGTGGGTAGCCCTACCATGCACACACACACACACACAAACAAGCGCACCGATAAAAGGCCAGCTAGTGTCCATGTTGTACACAGCTTCTAAAATCCTCAGTGTTATTTCTTCAATAAACAGGAAACTGGCCAGAAGACATGAGTCAGACAGCTGTGGGTTTCCAAAAGGAGAATTTCCAGAGAACTCAGTCGTCAACTCATTTCATCTCTTCCTGCAGCTGCGTCACACAAAAGCAAACACTCATGTTACACACACACACACACACACACGACAAGAGTGAGGGAAGTCTACAAACACACCGATACATCCCCAGTCTCCCCCCCTTAGTGTTGAAATGCATTTAGCAAGCCACGTGTGCTGCCATTACACCCTATTGTTCCTGGTAACTGAGGGAGGGGGCACGGTGGCAGATTTAAGCAGCGTGCCTCTGAATAGGACAACAGACAACTTTGCATTTGAAGGGTTAAATATGCATGGGAGGCCAAAGTGGGTGAGGGCGAGGGGGAGCCCCATTGTGTGACCCTCTTTCTAACCCCGAGATACAAGCATATACACACAAACACACACACACATACACACACTCTGTCCCGGTGTAACAGATGGGTGGATGTTAGCGAAGGCGAATAGTGAGCTCCCCCTTTTTTCTCTACCATCACTGCTGAGGACAGCTGGGAGGCAGACATTCCTCCTCCTCAGCTTTCAGAGCAAAACAAAAGAGTGTGTGGGACCCCTCCTACATACACGTGCATGTGTTCAGACATACACACACAACACCCCTCCCCAAAAAACTGTCAATGCATCTGTGGGCTGATCATGTTTCAGCAGCCTGGACTTGCAAGCCAACAGAGGTATGAGGGCTGAGCCTGGGACATTTGTTGAAGGTGAAAGTCAGGGGGATAATCCCAACACTGCTTACAGGGGGGGCTCATACAGAAACATGTTTGTAGTCTTTCTAAGGTGAGATCATTTCAAATCTGTAGGGATAAAACAGTTATATGACCTCTGATGTAAAGCTGACTTTACTTTTATTTTAACTAACAATCTGAGCAGTTTGGTGACCAGGTCCTCTGTCAAAGCACAGAACGTTCTGTCCTTTAGACAACACCACAGCTCGAAGGGAATAGACTTAAAACAGAGCAGAAAAAAAGGAAGACTGCAAAATTATCGTCTATTTCTGGGATATGTTTACAGAATTTTTTTCATGTATCGTCATGAGAAAAGATGCAGTAAATTCTGAAAATAACATATTTACATCTCAAATGATTCAGCTATGCCCTAACAACAGCGACTGTGAAAGCACTTGTGTATATCATCAGCCTAATGAAGTCCAGCTGACCTTTGATGGAGCAACTGCTTTAGCAAGCAACCGAGTGGGTGAACAAATGGTACCAAGCACATATCGTCTCCACACAGGCAGACTTCACTGACGAGAGAGTGGAATGTCGTTTGTTCAATCAATGAATCACATTGTATTTTGCTGTGCAGCACTTTCTAGTCAAGTGAACGCTACATTAAGTGGCGTCACAATAACATACCACAGGTGGGTTCGAGTGCCAGCTGACTGTTTATTCAAGTTGTTGCAGATTTCTGACATTTAAAATTACACAACAACCTTATGCTAACATTATCAATCTCCTTACTAGGGATGTCCTGAAATGATCATTGTACTGGTTACACTTCACCTGGATTGGGTTCATTGGCTTGTAGCATGTTGCTGCACTGTAGCTGAGACACAACATATGCCCAGCATTTTACGCTACTATGAAAAATTTTTTATAACAAATGTAACTGACTGTTTGTTCTGGTGCCAAATGCATGGGTGACAAACAGGTATACTCCAATCTAGGGATGGGGGATAAAGGCTAAAAAAAATATCACAATAAGTCTTGCCATTCTGGTGATAACAATGAAAGTCCCCCCAAAAAATTATAACTCCTATCGATATTTTTGACTTATTGTGTCTTGAGGGCACCACAATCATTGTTCTTGAATGGCACTTACCGGTTGGCATAGTCAAATAAGATACTTAACCACAACTAGTGACATCAAACAAGTCTGAAATGTGAAAACATTTTCAACATTTATTGAAAACTCTTATTGCACAGAGTGAACAGTCGCAGATCCACTGTCCGATGTCAGACATACCTGTTAGCACTCATCTAAACCCCAATCTTGGAGGAAATCCCTCATGTGGAGCCTCATTCAGTAACAAGCTACTCAGAAAACTTTTCTTCATTACCTTCTGCCATGTTTGTTTGTTATTCTGATCTGTGTGGTCCATCACTCACGCTTACATTATCAACTTGCATTTATAGCATTTATCGTGAGATGGCAATTATTTATCGTGGAGGAATTTTCTGATGATAAATGGTGAATATTAATTTATCGCCCATCCCTACCCAATCCATTAAAAAGTTACACCAATAGTGTTTTGTATGCAAAGGTGAACACAGTAATATGCCCCACACTGCTCTATCTTTCTACAGACATACATCTTTTAACTTTCAAAGGGTGCTTATGCTTTTCTCATTCAGTGTTTGCTCTGGATTAAGCCACAGCTGTTCCCAGTGAACAAAATAACAAGCATATGAAAATATGAGCACAAAAAAAATAAACCAACAGCAGGCGTACACTGTATTTCAGTTCATACAATACTGTGTATTCAAAACCACATATTGTGATCAGCAGGCCAGTTTCTTAATAGTTGACATGTATAAGGCAGAAAACAATCTGAGGTCCACTAAACTCAATTGTATCATTAGTAGAACTCAATAGTTCCAAGATGGCCTATTCAGATAAGTACCGTATGAAAAACCCTTTTCTGAGTCTGAGGGCATGTCTGTTTCTCAGAAAGTAGTTATGAAATGCTGGGATGAGCAACAGCCAACACACATTTTGTGGGAAAAGAAAATTCGAAGAAAAACGCTTAACTCCAAGGCAACAGTCCATTAAGTCCACATAACTTCAAGAGCCTTACAATAGAACATTTCTTTGAGACAATAATCACAGCCAGTAGCAGTTTAGAGTTATAAATAAGAAGAAAACAGCTGAAATCTAGTATTTTTAAAAGTGCTTGATATCAGGTATAGGGTTTAACTGCAGCTGAAACATTTCCACAGTCAGTCAAAAACCCAACAGAAATGCAGAGGGTTACAAACAAACGACTGTTATCACCATGAGATGGATACAAAGTACTGTTTATATTGCTGGCCAGACCTCCAACACAGCAGACTGTTTGTAGACGCAAACACAGATATGAAACTCATCCAACGCCTTGATGGGCTTCCTGCCAACACAAAGAGTACAGAAACATCACCTCCACTCTTCAGTGAAAGTGTAGAGAAGCAGAAAAGAATAGAAACTATAGAAACAAATCTATTCATATCAAAATAAGGGGTGTAGCTAAGAAATCTTCCTGACTACAGTCGTATAATGCCTCACTACACAGTAAGATCTTATTTTCATGAGTTCTGAATATTCAAATTTGTGACTCAGGCTTAGCTGAAAACTACAGTTAATGATGCTGACTTCAGCCTACATATGTAAACACAAGCTAGAACAGATAGCTGTCATGAAAGAATAGATATTGCAAAATAATATACATCTTATCCAATTTTGGTTGTACTTTCAATGATTGATGAATTAAAAAAAAAAAAACTCAACTCTGCAGTCGGCATTCGTGCGAATGCTGAGAGATGCTCAGATTTCATACTTTCTTATTGATTATGTGAACAATCTGGCTGTTGGACAGGCAGGCTCTCAGTTTAGAGACATCTTTCAGGGGTCTAATACTTGGTGCTGGCCATTTGTCATTATTCCTAAATTGATTTTAAAACCAGAGATTAATTTATAAAGTACAGGCTTATACAAATACAATATGCAAAATAATATGGTTCAGATAAACACAGAGACATGCACGCCTCTCATAAATCCTGACACAATTATCCAAATGGACTCCTGCGTAGTCTGTACAGAGACCTTTGCCGTTTGGCTGCTGTTTGCTACCGGGAGCTGTTTACCGATGATGTAATAAGGACAGAGGGCATTAGAGTGGAGCTAAGCCAGCTGGGTACTAAACATCTCTACGCTGCATCTAATGGACTGGTTACGCTCTGAGAGATGGTAACAGGCACAACAAAACAAAAACAGGAAATAATGGGAGGTAGACAGGACATATTCTGTGTTAATTAGAACATCCTGCTGAGAATGAAGGATGCAGTCACAGTGCAAGCTGATTTCTAGCTGAGTCAAGAAACAAGGGACACCATGCTTTAAGCGAGATCCAGGCGCAGGCTCCAGAGTCAGCAACTATGGCCTGCACTGTAGACTCATTAAGCGACAAATGTGATTCAGACCGGCTCAAAAGATGACAGAGAGCAGCTCAGAATTATGAGTTGGTGACTGTCAACCCCTCTTCTCCTTGTTTACAAGCCCTATAGGGAGGCTCTATGGAGGCAGAAAAAGTCAGAAAATAAACAAGGCAGCGATAATGGAGCTTATTCTGCTGAAATGCACACTGTTAAGGAGAAACAGCTGTATGCCTCCTCCACCCATGACGGCAAGCAACACTCATGCTGCAGGATAGCACATGTACAGCCCTGCCTTTCCCTTCAGCACAGTATGTGCAAGTCACTCCGATCAAGTTTATTACTTTCTTGCCTGAGACTGACTATCTGAAGCCCCTGTATGTTTGGAAAATATCAGAACAGCTTCTATATCGTGATAACCTGGACAATACGAAGTTCGTTGATCTACAGCTGCAAGCTGAATCGACAGATTAACAACTTTTGCTTGTTGTAGCACAATAACCAAATTTCAGGTGCTTTGCTACAGCTCTGACTAGTTCAGGCATGACTGACTGCTTTTAAGTGTCGATACCTTGCAGCAGGTGATAACCACATTGATTCTGATTTACTATTTTTGGTCTGAACGTGCCATGCTTCACTGTTGGTCAAAGAGGCTGCTAAAAATTCAGCTGTGAGTACTTAAGGAGCTGCTGACTGGCCAAAGCATTTCTGTGGGTAAGTGTTGTAATTACTGTTTGAAGACAGCGCTAATGCAAGCCAAATATTTACTGCTATTGCTGCTGCTTCCCAGAAAGAGCCAAGACACAGCAGCAAAGCTTTATTGTGAAACAGCTACAGGAAGTACAGCTTTATTGGTCACTGATGTTTGCTAATATTTGCTATCCCCTTGTTCTACATTTAAGATCTGGGTGATTTTTTTTTTTTAAATAAGATCAGTTCTTAACAGTTTTCCAGTCATCTACTAGCAGACTGGTAAAAGCTACAGAAAAATGGCTGCATGCATAAGCCTCAAGCCTTCAACTTGTCATGAAGATTTCATTTGTTACCCTTCCAAGAACCACTCATGCTGTACCCACGTCATGAGCTCTGACATGCTTGCTCACAGTCTGTCACAGCATTGATGTCTCAACTATTGGCAAATTCGGCATCAGTCTGTGGGACGCTGGCGGCCTTATGTGTAAGCTGATGAACTTGTTTGAACAGGATGCCGCTGTTGACTAACGGTGTAATGAAAAAAAGTAAAGCCTACACTGTTGCAATCACAGTGGGCCTACAAAACACACAACAAAGATGAGGTTCAGGGAAAAGGAGGGGGAGACAAGACAGACAAAGAGAGAGGGGGACAGGACACTGATTTTAAAGAAAGAGTTTAACAGGAATGTATACTTTGGCAAAATTTTCAAGAAACAGCCCAACAGTGTAAATCTAAAGAAGAAAAACACGAGAAGCACAAAACAGAAAAAAGTGTGGGCAAAGAAAAAGAATCAGTTAAGAAACGAAAGAAAAAACAGAAGTCGAGGCGACAGAAGACAGGAGAGACTGGGGGATATATTTAGCAGCTCATTAGTCAGAGATGTCCTCTACTCAGCAGGCTGGTCCCTCAGATGAGGCCCTTTGGAAATCATTATGACTGCCTGCTGCTTCAGACAACCACACACGTTTCACTGGAAAACAATTTGCAAACTGCCTCATCTCTCCCCGGCCTTAATGTAGCTTCAAAATAATCCTCAAGTTCTGGAGAGACGCCCGAAAAACAAAGCTTTGAATAACAAAAACTTACACAGTTCTTTCTTAATAAGGACTGCATGGACTTTAAGAGACATCCACAGAGTTAGGATTAAACACAACCAGAGGTCTATGTATCTTTCTTTATGGCGTGTAATCGGATCAAACAGTTGAAGTGTCCAATGCTGCCAATGTCACCACTCCCTGCTTTAGATATTCATTAACCTTTATGACTGAGTTCCAGTCAGCCATAGAATAATAACTTGAAATGGGTCAGCAGAAAAGATAGAGAATAGGTTACTACCTTCAACTCATGTTACACTTCCTAACAGAATCAGACTGTTGCTTTTACTACTTTGATGAGGTATTTTATCTTGAACCTGTTCTTCATTGCCTACATGGAACCGCCATAATACGTGGCAAAGGACAGAAAAGCAGATAACAGCCGCACTCATCCAATTTTGACTGCACAAGTATATCACTTACAAGCTATGTTTTAGTGGAACATTATCTGCATCCTAAGCTCCTTGTTTCATCAATTTCGTGTCTTTTGGGGGATTTTCAGCAAGAATTTCTCTTTATTGCGTAGTTTTCTGGTATCTGTTTCTTTTTTTTTTTTTTACTCAATATGTGTTTTGCTATCCTACTGTTATACAGGAAGACATAATAACCAAAGTGTGGACCTCAGCAATGTCATACCCTGCCTTTGAAACAGAGACATGCCAAACCATGATGCTCATCAAAATGTCCCCAAATATTTACGATTACTACAAATCTAAACTGTTGTTTGATGCTTATTTCGCTTCTCTGTAGAATGTTGGCACCACAGTAAATGTACACAAATGCTCAATATGTCACTCTGCTAGGGCTTTAAACCAACCAAATAAATTCTTGGTTGGCTAAAACCCTGAAATTTTCGATCAAAACTCGACTAATCGGTTTGGAGATTTTTCCGACTCTGACAGAAAACCCTTCTGTGGCAGGGGACGACGCAGCTCGGCGGAGTGTGGCTCGGCATGGTAAAAATATCCTGATATAAACACAAGAAGGCTATTAAACACAAAGGCCAAAATATTCATATTCAGCAAACAACCAGACGTTGATTAATGTGGACGCTCTTCAGTTTTCCTGTCTCCAGCCGGTCTCAAGTGGGTTGAACGAATCCAGAATGGTCAAAATAAGGGGGCTGTTCTTAGACAGGCTGTTACCTGTGAAATGGGGTGCTCTGAAAACACCCCCATTAGCACTTGGTACGTTCCTCCAGATGAAATTAACCATGGACTATAAATTAACACAGAAAAAAATTGAGTCGACCAATCAGAATTTTGTTAGACTCAGCACATATCGACAGATAAGTTGACCAGTTGATTAGGACTTTACACCCCTATACTCTGCTTTCCTTTAAAAGTTTGCAAATTAAGGTGGAGTTGAAAACTAACCTGCAAAGACAACTGAAGTCTCCAGACTCACCCTTTAAAGATGTAAAATCCAGAATTCTGGGTAAATCTGGAATAAACACCGTGCAGATAAATTGGTGCAAAGTAGACAGGAAACTAAAGTTGACTTTTTTAAGGCGACCATGTCAAGGTATGGTGTCATGTCTAGTGCACTCGCAGATACCTGACCTGCATCGGCAACTCCCAAAAAGAAACTCATGAAATGCTGTCACAGAGGAGGGATGAAAATTACCCTCTATATAAGATGTGTATTAGCTGAGTAAGAGTCTCTGCTGTGTCGCTAACAACAATCCCTGCAATCTTCCCAGAGTAATGGCTCTGTCTGGTCAACTGTTAAAAGTGAATGAAGTGGTCTTGCATCGTCTGTTCGCTCTGCAGTATCTGTTTCCATTGAGTGTTTTTTTGTTTTTTTTTTTGGTCTGGTGGAGCGTTTAAAGTTTCCCTTTGGGGCTTGATTGGGTGAAAGAGCTGTTAAATGACACAGGGTGAGAGCAGAGAGTGATGGCTCAAGTGATAAACACACAGGTAATGAAAGAGAAAGGCCTGATGGATTGGACCAGACGACTGCTAATGGGCTCTGGTCTCACCTGGCTAATGGCTAAACCCTTAAAGAGAGTAAGAAAGGAATAAAGAAGAGCAGAGACATCATAGAACAGGGCCTGTGCTTCACTCACACACACACACACACACACACACACACACACACACACACACACACACACACACACACACACACACACACACACACACACACACACACACACACACACACACACACACACACACACACACACACACACACACACACACACACACACACACACACTAAAACACACACACAGTGAGGTAGCAATCCTAATTGCAGACTGGTGATGTAGCTGAACTGCAGCTTGCTGTGGTTTTTCAGCCTGTGGCTCCCAACACCCCCCTGAAAGCCCTCTTTGTTCTCACATTTCAGAAAGGAATCAGTTGCCAACGTATTGCTTTACTCCTGCCTGGCTCCAAACCGTCTTGCTAAAAGGACTTTGGGGGACAATTCTGAACGGTTAATTGCGCAGGGCCAATTGTACCCCCCTGTAGTGTTGGTGTAACCTATCTACAGGGTTTTGAAAGGAAAGCCATTGATTGTGGCTTTTTTTCCTATAGACACACACACGCAACATTTTGTTTGGCCGGAGTTTCGGAGATTACAGCTGTTCAAAAAAAGAAGGGCACAGCTCATTCAGATATTTTCCTCTGCGGTAAGAGCGATGACGCTATGCTAGCCACCAGAGTCTACTCTGTTATTAGAGAGGAACAGGGAGTCGTCAAATCTTTTTCCTGGAGCGGGTTGGCTTTCAAGAAAACATCCTTGTGTCCTTGGGGTTGGTCCTACATACTGATGCAAGACGTGCTGAACACAGAGGGATCTTGTTGGTGCAATGCCTTCATCAGGTGGAGGAATATGTATTCAAGTGGAGCCAAGAATGTGCAACAACTGATTGTCAAAACAAACACAGACCTCAGAGGAAATTAGACAAGCAGCTCTCCGCTCCTTCTCATGCTCTCCTTGCCTTTTTCACCTTGCTCCTTTCTTTTTACCCCGTGACTCCACTTTTCTCGGAGGCCCAGGGGAGAGCCATTTCCCGTTCTCACACATGAACATACATAAACGTCACCGCCACACAGAGCACACAGCAGGCTTGTTTGTGGGGACTTTTGGCACTTTTCCTGTTCAGCATTAACTCAACTTCAGAAGACAAAGGGTTTGAAGAGGGCTTGGTTTATCTGTTTAAGTGGACCCGCAAGGATGGTCTGAGCCTCTCTGACTCCTGATATACAACTCTGCTTGAGCAAAAACACGGCGTGTTATTGTGTGAACGGACCCTTTGTTGCTCTGAGCTCCATTCTTTACTCTTTCAGTTGTGACTCACTGTCTAGGTTGAGTTCCTCTGAAAACAAACCACATATGCTCACTGTAAGGAATTGACTCCATATTAGGAATTGAGCTCTATACAGCCCACATTAGTAGGATGTCAGATTGACTCAGTAAAGACATGAAACGAGCGATATTTACACTGCGCCCTGAAAAATCCTCCAGACTGATTCCATTTATCCTGTGCATAAACACAAAACCCAAGGTGCTGCTTTGTTGTTGTGCTGCTCAGATGCAGAGGATGTTTTTGTTTAGCATGTAGCTACTTTTGGCAGAATGTCCTGAATGGCAAACAGAAATGTAATCATACCCAGTAATCACAAAAACAAATTGGAGGGAGCCTTTTACATTAGCAAAGCAGATACCCTGCTGGTAATCTTGTTTACATGGAACAGCTGAACAACAGATAAAAAAGACATGACTTGGACTGTGATTGCTTCTAAAAATAGCACGCCCCCAAAAGGCTTTGTGACAACCTCTTAAAGTAGCACATTAACAGACATAAGAAATCCTAGACCTGACCTTTCAGCAGAGATCATGAAGCTTCTCCTTTTTTGTTAATGGAACTGAAAGTTGGAGCAAAGAGGGCCACAACCTTTACTTTCTTACATCCTGTCTCTCTGTCTTGTTTCCCAAAAGGCCAAACGTCCTAATAAAGTCAACTAAACCTCCACAGAGCAAAAATAGCTGTGATGCTGCTCTGTGTTGCATCCTGGTCCCTTTTGTTTCCAGCTTCTTATCTGGTATGCAAATGCTTTACCGTAAATTCTCAACTATCATTTCTATTCATACTGTGCACTGCTATTTATACGAGTTTGAGATAAGCCTGTCAGCGCTGATGGAATTTCATATTCATGAAAATTTCCGGAGCAATCTCCAGCCCTGGAACACGTTGAGGGATTACCTATGTGAATTATGTATGGTGAGCAGGAGAGGAGGAGAGGACAGTGACAGAACACACGCACCGATAATATGATGACTCTGAAGCTAGAAGAACAGAGTCGTCCTCATGGTGATATGTCTGACTGAAGATTAGAGATTCTTCCATGATGGAAATACTGCTCATGTACACTACAGGCCAAAAGTTTGGAAGCAAGGCCATTACAGGCCGAACAGTTGGGAGTAACTTCAAGTTTTTGTTCACAATGCTTTTTTAAAAATCCAGCATGAGTTTTATGTATTTTGGGATGTATTTATTCCATGATCAGATGTTGCTTTCATGGAAATGCACCATTTTACTCCATTATCCTTTAGATATACATTGATGTTAACAGACCATCGCTAAATGTCAGCAAAAGATAATAAAGGCTTAGTTTTAGGGTTGAAAACATTTGCAAGAGTCACAACTTCAGTGCAAAAGCAAAAAAACAAATCACAATTGGATTATTCACTTCAACTTTTTGGCTTTTGAGAGCCTGCATGCAAAAATCCTAGTAAATCTCAACTGCGTACAAACTACCGCAAAAATGGCTAGAAAGAAGCAATTGAGTAAAGAAACAAAAGTACAGATTTGTACATTGAGGAAAGAAGGATACACAGAAAGAGAAATTGCAAAACACCTAAAGGTGTCCACTACACTCTAAGGAGACTAGAGGAACCTGGAAGTTATGATGATAGAAAAAGACCTGGACGAAAGAGAGTTACTACAAAAGCAGAGGATAAACATAACATTGTCACCAATAAGAGAGATCAGCAAAAGACAGCACCACAAATAAGGGAGGAAATCAACATCACAAGGTCAAAACCCATATCTCTGACAACCGTGAAATGACGTTTGAGAAAGGCTGGTCTGAAGGGTTGTGTATCTGTAAAAAAAACACTACTTCATCCACAGAACAAGAAAATGAGATATGAGTGGGCAAAAGCTCACAAAAATTGGACTTATGATGATTAGAAACAAGTTTGAACTGTTTGGTTCAAAACGCAGAGTCTATGTCCGCAGACAAAACTGGTGAACGTCTGAAAGCACCATGTGTTACACCCACAATTCAGCATGGAGGTGGTAGTTCCATGGGATGGAGATGTTTTGCAGGTGATGGAGTAGGAGATTTGTTTGAAGTAAAGGGTATCATGAAGAAGGAACAGTACCACTCCATCCTCCAGCACCATGCTGTTCCATCTGGACTCAGACTTGTGGCTCATAACTTTGTTTTGCAGCAAGACAATGACCCTAAGCACTCTGCCAAGCTCTGTCAGGGTTATCTAGACAAAAAAGAAGAGGGAGGTGTTCTTCAAAAGATGGTTTGGCCCCCTAAGTCTCCAGACCCCTCTCCAATTGAGCTTGTGCGGGATGAATTGGATCGATCGGTCAGAAAAATGCGTCCCATGAATCAGCAGTCTCTTTTTAATGAACTTAAGAAAGCTTGGAATGCAATACCTGGAACATAACTTAAAAAACTTGTGGAATGAATGCCTTGTATATGCCAAGCTGTTGTTAAAGCCAGAGGAGGTTACTTTAAAGAAAGCAAAGTCTAAGCAACAATAACTCAAATACCTAATTATTATAGTCAGAATGTCTTCTGATAAGTTATTCTTTACACAACAGTCATGTTTATTTTGTTGCAAATTATATATATGAAACTATAATTTTTTTTTTACAAATCTGATCTTGCTTCCAAACTTTTGGCCTGTAGTGCACAAGATGTTGGAGTGCTGTTCTTTTCTTTTATGTTATGATCACACTCATGCAGTGCCTCTGTTTTAAAGTAAAAAGCATCAAAGTTTCATCATATTGAAGAATCAACAGAACTACAAGGGTTTCTTTGAGATGTTTTCAGTTTTTGTTGTTGTTGTTGTTAAGGGGGCGATTCTGTTTTATTATTTAGAGGAAGTTGCCTTTATTGGATAAAATATTGAAGTTTATGCTAAAGTGCCTGAGAACTGCCTAAAACAAATGCACTCATTCATCATTAACATGCTGGGGTAGAGTTAGAAACCTGTGCACACTATTATACCCTGAAGTCACATACTGTTTATTCATTAGATGCAAAGAAGCAAACATCTTTACAGCATTTTCCAGAGCTGGATCTTATGTCATGATTTTGATTATGGTGTTCCTCAGTAAAGCATCCTTGGGCAATTTTTTTTTTCCCTTTCAATACTTCCACTCCAAAATATTATTGCACACCACCACATTGATTGTCATTTCTATGCCGACAACACTTAACTAAATATATCTGTCTTACCACAACACCCAAATGCACTTCAGTCTCCTCTATTGTGTTTCTTAGACATCAGTGTAAGGGTGGGTTCTGTTTTGATGCTCCTAAACTCTGAAACTCTCTGAATATAAAAACAGTGAGCTCGTGGATTTTACAATAGATGTATCATTATTACTATTTTGGTTTTAAACTTTGTTTTATTTGACCTCATTTTTTTTTAATTCACGACTTCTATTTATTTTTACTGATATCACTCTTTTCTGTTGTGAAGCACTTTAGACTGCATACTGTTATGTACAAAAGGTGTTGTATAAATAAAGCTGAGTGGCGTTGTGGTATGTGTTGTGATTCAGCATGGACACACCACTGCATGACATGCTTTTATAAAAGGAGGTATTATCTTAGAAATATGCAGCTATGACAACACCCAAAACTAACCTTTGTATTGTTGTTAGATTCATCACAGCACCATCAGGAATGTTCCATTGCATGTTTGGATACATAACAACATTAAAAAGTAGCAGGCGCGGATATGAAAACAGTTCCTACAAGCAGTTGAGACACCAGGTCTAAGAATATTCAGACCACACAGGTCAGAACTTTCTCTGTTTAAAAGACACCAGCCCAAAATAGTCCAAGTGTTGGAGCCAACAGAACTACCTATCCTTTTCTACAGTCTATCTTAAAGGTACAGGTGCATTTTGGTAATGCAAAAATAGATGCATATTTGTCTCTATGTCCTGCACCACATGTGGTCAATACAAGGTCAAAATTGTGATGCACTGACCTGCAGAATTTTGGGTCCAAACTTTGTCTTTCTAATACGAATATCTGGAGCATTCACACACAGACACAATCATACAGTGCACAGAGCACGTGGGTTGGGGATTTGAGGACACATTTTCTTGGTATGGGTAGGCAGTGTGTGTGTGTGTGTGTGTGTTGGATGCAAAACGTGAGTGTGATACCAGCCCCTCTGGGCTCTACATGAATCATGTGTATTACATAAGACACACACAGACAGACAGCGAAAGACAGAGAGAGAGAGAAAGAGAGACAGAGAGAGAGAGAGAGAGAGAGTGACGATACACTAAGGATCAGCTGTTCCCATCCACCTATCTCTCTTTTTGAAGACATTTATTCTGTTGCTATTTCTCCTGCTTACACTCACATTGGTTTACTTAAGATGTTTAAGAAAGGAAATCAATTAAGGCTTTAAAAACATCCAAGAGCCAAAACCACCCCTTACTTACACACACACACACACACACACACACACACACACACACACAGAGTCCGCCTCCTCTCTGTGGCAAGGACATCTGGCACATTTCACGAGCTGGCTACATGAGGGTAGTGTATGTATGAGTGCACGTCTGTGTGGGTAGTGCATGTGTGTAGGTGTGTGTTTGTGCGAGGAGGAGGGGACAGGAACACAGAGCAATGTGAGGGGAAGCTGGCACGAGTGAAGGGGTTCAGAGAGTACATGCCATCTCCATTTTATGTCTCTAAAGTAACAACTTTGAACTCGACTTGTCCTGTGAAGTCGATAAACACCCCTATGACCCATGTTTACTTCAACTTACAAGTGCTACTTCGAACAACTATTCAACAAATTGAATTTGAAATCCTCACTTCTGACATTTCAAGGCAGCAATGGTAGCTCTTGGGCTGAAAACCTGATTTGAAGGTTGCAGTGAGATAATAACCAATGCTGGCAAACTGCGCTAAAAGCTCTCACAGGACTTTTAATGTCATGTCTGATTAAAACCTTATGACAGAGATGTGACCGCAGACAACACCATCTCTCAGTTTCACTCAATAGTGGAGAAAAACTGTTGTGACTCATTAGAGCAGTGAATGGATTCACAGAGTAGGCGGGATCAAGCTCTCTGCTGTTGCGAAGAGAGAAAGAGGGAGAGAGCAACCTAAGTGAACCAAGGGTAAAGGAAGCTAATTTAATCAAACTGACCTGCAGGATGAGGAGAAAATAACCTCAGTGAATTCACCAGAGATGGGGAAGTCCATAAGCATCATGTGGGAGCAGAGACAGAAAGATAAAAAAAACTATGTGTGTGGGTCTGTGTCTCCTTACCTGATGCGTGACCATTAGGGAGCAGGGTGAAGAGGAGGAGGAGCACGGAGGCAGCCAGCCTGTGGGCTAAAGGAGAAGAGGAAGAGGAGGAGGACGGGGCTCTCGTATGAAACGCTACCATTCCATCGCACATCTTTTCCCCCGGCGACCAGCGAGAGTCCTCTACGGCTTAACCTGTTCAGGCCACATAGAGATGAGGAAGGGTAAGAAAGGGGGGGAGGGAGGGAGAGCGAGGATTACTATCAACATTGAGCGAGGATTACGTAACCAAAAGCAACACAGAGAGACAGCAGGGAATAGAGGGAGAAAGCTATCAAGGCTGTACAAGAGAGAAAAGGAAATGGCCTTCTCTGCACATCATTAAGTAACAGACGGTTAACTGATAATGCCATGAATAACTTTGTGCATGTTTCCTCTTCTCTGTTTTTGTTCCTTAAACTGCATCCTACTCTGTGGTCTGTTTGTATATCTGACACACACGCAGACAGACCGACCACAATTTCCAGCTCAACCAGTAGCAGCAGTACCTAGGAAGTTTATCTGATCTCCCCACCATCTTTACTTTTGACTCAGCCTCTGAGATCGAACCAAGTAAACCAGCCTCGACAGTCTGCTGTAGATGATGTAACAGGGAAACAGATCCCTGCAGCTAATGAGGAAGCATTAGGGTGAGAGAGGCTTAAAACATGTGCAAGAGTTCGAGGGAGGGTGAGAGTCTTCTGGTTATCAAAACAGCGAAAATATGTGCAGATTCTGCTTGAGTTTTTATGGTAAGAGGAGGAGCTACATTTACTGTAACTTCCTTATTGGAAAAAACAGTCTCAGTTTGGTGGTGTTAGGGTTGCAGTGCATATCAATAATGTGTCTGTGTGCATTTGGTTTTGGTTCGGCATCTGTATTTTGTGTGCGTATGTAATAGAAAACGAACAGCAGCCGAGCTTATGTGGCCTCCAAAGACTAATAATAGTGAGGGTGCAGTACTTTACAGTTGAGTGATAAACAGATGTCACCCAAGTGTAAGCTCAGCTGGAACTACTGTCTGCCATATGCTGCAGGTTGTAACAATGAATCGAGTTTGATGGATTAATTATTAAGATCATAATGGAGTGAAATTCCCAGACATATCTTAAGTCTTTAGCCATGAGTATTGCCAACTTATTAATGTATTTGTCAAAGATAACAGAATGTTGTAGCCTTGTTTGTCTGAGTTTGCTGCTACATTACGTGGTATCTGTGTTGAGTGTCTACAAAATATAGAAAATGTGTCAATGCTAAATCAAATGCTGCATTCCTAACACAAAAGAGAAAAGGACAGATGATATGAGGAGTTATATTGAGAGATCTTCAAACATAATTTGGAGAAAATATGCAGCCATATGCACAAACACAGGTAATAAAACACCCATCCTCTCTTCACTAATCTCTCTCCATGATACCAACTGATCTAACTTTCTAAAAGCATCCGGATACAGAGAGGAAAAAACACTATCATTACATAAATGAGATGCAGGTGCATATAGTCTTCTTGAGCATGCTGCAGCAGAGAGGTTGGGATGAAGCAGCAGTAGCTGCGTTTTTCTGAGGAACTAACTGCTGGCAGGCAGCATATCCTCGAGAGAGGGCAGGGGGCCCATTACAGTCACAGAAGGCTGCTGAGCTAATGGCTACAGTAATGGCATGGCTGCACTTAGAGAGCCGCCAATTTGATTGCAGATCTGCTGCGTGGCTCTGGCACTGCTTCAGACGACCTGCAACCATTGTGATAGGGAAAGATCCTGACATGCACACAGAAATATGATGTACATACTCCATAGAGGTAAAACACTGAAGGTAATTAAACAAGGCCATTGAAAGGAAAATTATCCTCAGGACTTTACAGTTACTCTTTCATACAGGTCCAAAATAAATGATATTCAGAGTATAAACATGTATGGAAAGAGGCTCATCTTATCATTTTGGAACTATTGGCACTTTCCCTTGGTGAATTACAGAAAAAAAAGGAAACATATTTGGAATCATTTCTTTGGTCACTGGGCTTTTTCCTCATCTTTCTGACACTTGTGAACCAATGATTTATTTATGAGACAGACACTGACTGATTGAACCTTTTGTTTTTGCCCCAGTACTCTCATCAAAAAACAGGAAAAACAAATTAAAGCCTCAAATGTAGGCGCTTACATACAGCGGCTGTATGTACATTTTATGAGAAATATTTACAACTTAATTCATTACTTGGTTGTAAATTAGTTACCCAACAATCTTGATAATTTATCACCACAGATTTTGCTATATATATATATATTTATGTATATATACACACACACACACTGGCACACTGCAGGGAGTCACACAGCTCACCACCTTTCTGATGCCCGCAGGAATAGGTCGGAAAATCATACCTGCATGCAGCCCAGGCCAGTGGGAAAGAGTGACGTAAGCTAGCTTTGGCAGAACAGTTTGAGTACAGCATTGAGCCAAAGGGCAGACGGTCAAAAACACATGCAGGGGACTTGTGCCAGCTATTTGATCCATAGATGCTTCCTCGTTTGTCTATGTAGGGATGCGAGCCGTGCTGTTAAGGGGCTGTTTTACAGATAGGCCCTGATTAAGATATTGTTCCTAGATGAGTGTCTTAGAGATAACAAAGTGAAACTAAAGTCAAAGGTAGGACAAAACCTCGCACGGGCTGGGATGTAAATAATCACTTGGGATGGCATCTATAATGTGCAGCTGACCTCCTGAGAAAGCTGAGGGCAGAGTATTGACCCGCCAGTACATCTGAAAAGTGAAAACTAAGGCAGAATTAGCTTAATTGCTTTCACACAGGAATCTCCAACAAAGGAGAAAGTCATTAACTTTATGTTACGTATCCCACAAATATACACCATTCCAATTAGCTCTTACCAGAGCCGGAGAGCCATTTCTTGCAGATCTGTTTAATACAGCGGGTGTTTCAGCACAAAACTGATTAATAACGCAGCAGGCAGTTTGACAGTGACAGAACAGAACTGCCTTAAATTCTGATGTCAACTTCCTCGCTGGCAACCATGTGTTTTCTGTCAGACTTCATCAGAAAAGTCGAGTTTCACACATCACTTTAAAGACTATGCTGCTAGTTTGAACTTCAAAAGGTAAGACTTATTTTTCTGGAGGAAACTTTGAAATCAAACACTTCCTGTCATAAATGGAGCCATGTTATTTCTTAGGTCCCAACATTAGTGTATGACGTACATGTTTAAACATCTAGTATCACTGCACAGTCATTCTGAATGTCTTACATAATAAGCCACTATCGCAGCGTAACCACTCTCTGATCTCTGAGTGTTACTGGAAACAGATAGCTAGCCGATTAAAACACATCTTATCAAACACTCAAGATGACTGAAATAAATACAAGAACAAACAGGAAAAAACATTCAGATGACTGTTTAGCATATCTGATTTTAAAAAAAGAATGCAGTGACAGGAAGCACGTCAGCCTGTAACCACAGATGTTGGATGAAGTGCATACACAACCTGATACCACACAGAAGAGCAGAGCTACTTCCTTGTTTCCTGATAAGTACAGCTCTGTGTTGCTGGGACTGCATTTAATAATTGAACAGTGTCAGTCTCAGAGAAGGCACACCGCCTTATGAAAATTATATGAAGACTTAATGTCAACATTTTGTGCTTAATTGGACATCATAGCTCATGTGATCACTTGGTTCAAGCCCAGTAAAGTTACAGCAATTAAAACAGCAAAGCTGGACGAATGGGAGACTATCCATCTGATAAAAATGGTGGTTTAGGACTGTGGTGAAATGAAGGAGTACCTCACAATGGATCAAGTCCCAAACCTCAAACTTATGGTCAGATTGACATCACCATGATGGCATCCTTATCATAAAGTAAATCAGAACATAGTGGTGTTGAAGTTCATTTTTCTGAAGCACCGTGGCAAAAATAAAGATAAAAGGCTGATACTGAGAAAAACAGAATTGGGAACAAGTCTGTGTTGTGTCCAGATCAGTTAAATAGACTGTTATTCATACTAATGCCTTTTTTTATATATACAAAGGCAAAAACAGCCACTGAGGACAAGATTGACTACTTTTATATTGTAACTTTTAATGCCTAAAACCAGAGTGGAGGGAGTTGGTATTAGCCAAGCAGCTGAATAAACAGCCCTCTTTTTACACTTTCCACAAAGAATGGACACAATAAATGACACATTTGACAATCTAAAGTCAGCAGGATGGGGTTTTTGTAGGAAGACATCACTAAAGGATAAAGACAGTAAGATATCAAAAATGAAAAAAAATAAAATAAAACAAAAAAAAACGACTTTGTTCACAGGGGCTGCCAAAATCGATACAAACTAAAAGTTCCTTACTGGAGCTTTATAATGACTATTTAATGAGCTGATTGAAACATTAATGTTAGATAACTGTGATCATTAGCTTAATTGTTTCTGGGTTTTTTTATGCACATACGCTAGTGTGTGTGTCGTTAGTTTGAGTATGCTGTAGGTGTTTATATCCTTGTAATTTTATTATTTTTGGGATTGTTGCCTACAGAAACAAGCAAATGAAGCAACACCTTCTGAATAAAAATAAGCTTATCATGAAAGTAATTATTAGTTGCAACTATGCTAAAAACAGCATTGCCATTTGACAACGCTGGTTGCCATGCTTCAACCCACTGCATAAGGAAAGTGCAAAATCTTGTCTGTTTAGTCTTCCACCTGGGGAAAAATGATCCAACCCTCCACTTCAGACGCCATTGAGACAACCAGCCAGCCAGCAGGCTGCTGCTGCAGTTTTTCAGCTGCCCGGGGCTCCTGGAATGCAAAGGGAGCCAAGGAGAGCAGCAGTGCAGGCATGTGTCCGGGAACAGAGAGCACTCAGTGTGCCAAAGAAACAGCCGGGAGGAGATTTCCACCCGATAGGCCCCAATGCCTCTGCGGCTGGTGGAACTCGCCTGGGCCTGCGGAGGGAGCCCAGAGATGAGGCTCTGCATGGCAGCACAGAAAGGAGCCTTTGTTATGAAGTATTATGTTGTAGTAAGCCCCACAGCACCCGGGCATCCCTCTGCACTGCCACAAGGAAGGAGGCAGAAAAAGTGAGAAAAGAGTAAGACTAAGGCAAAACAAGGGGAGTGAAAGCAGAAGTCTGAAAGAAGACAGAGAGAAATGCTGTCATGTTACGTTGACAGCGGTGAAAGGTAGGGAAGCTGACTGGGATTGAAGCCAAATGCTGTGCTCTTATCTGTCCACACAAGATGTTTTCTCTAAGCTATGTTGTCAAACAGAAAAGGCCCCCTAAATGCTGGACTGGGAATTAAGAAAAAAATCACACTTTGGCTACACAATGGCTTTAAAACTGAAAACCATTAGAGCTGCCCATTGTTTATCTCCAAGTCCCTCTGTGGAAGCCAGAGTGTGCACAATATGCAAAAACAAAGCCAGTCGATCCAAACAGTGGAAGTGGAGTTGGTTATTGTGACACTTAAAAAAATAACACTTATCAGTTACGTAAAGGAAAAGCTTTGAATAAAGCACCAATACATGGCACTCATGCAAACACTGTTGAACGTTTAAAAAGAACCAACAACTCCAACAAGGTTGGACTGAATTAAGAAACACACTGAAAAGCGAGGAATGAGGAAATAACAAAAGCAAGCAAATTAACTCTCTGAAATTTGAACAATATCTTAATCACCTTAAAAATCTTATTGGCAGGAATCCTGAAAGGAAAGGTGCTGCAATCATTGAGTACAAAGAAACTAGTGTTTAGTCAGTTGTTAGGTATTGCTAGACCTGAGTAAACCACAGTATTTTACCTTTTTAGTGGATACACTGCAAATGAATAAATTCTCAAAAGGGACTCTTGTTTTCAGTAAAGAAAATCCTCACTTTTGAAATAGCAAATAGTTATCAACACTACCATAACGCATTAATAGCTAGGGCTGTGTAGACTGAGTGGCACAACATGCCATATGCAAGTGTATATTCTTTCACAAAGTACCGGATCTTATCTCTCAAAACAACACGCAGCGCACAAGGTCTTCATGTAAACATTGGTCAGCCCCATATTGCATACAGCACTTTAAATGATTTGCTTAGGCTGCACATTAGCCTTGAATACACCCCTGCTCCTGACTTCATAGGTCCTTGCTCTCTGTTATGATCACAGACAAGAACTCACATCTGGTCTCCCCTACCCTTTGCAACCTCTCTAACCCTTCCCAGCAAGCAGGAAATGACTCCAAACTTTCATTGCAACATTAAGCGAGGGAGTGGGAAATTACAACGTGGAGGAAAATTTGCGCAAGGACACCCTCGAAACTCAGGAATACGTCTGTAATGCTGCAACTCTATCAAACGTGGTCATCTGCCTTCGTAGCAGCTCTAAAGCGGAGTCACACGCTTCGACACGTGCAACTGTACTGCGAGCTATTTAAACAAAGACTGTGGTGGGCTGCCAGGAACACATACATAGACACACACACACACACTGACACATACACACACACACTTTCGGACAAAAACCTCATTCTAACAGAGATTATTGAGTAGATTTGTTTTCACTGTTATTACATATCTGAACTGCTCCTAACTGCTATGTTAAATGACCAAAACAAAACAATACAGTAATGCTACAGCTGTTAACTGTACAAGACAGGACTGACTAGCTACTCCAGTCGGTTTTGATTAATTAATTATTACAACACCTTTTTAAAAGCAAAAGTATTATGTTATTAAAAACCACCAAAGCTAAAGTAACACTGCAGGTATGTCAGATATAATCACAAATTACGTTGTCAGATATTAACGTTTGTTAACCGTTGAAGCCAGCGTCACTGAAAATACACTAAAATAGTTGACAAAACGCCGAAGTGACAACTCATTATTCCTGTTATTAAACCAATACGCGTTACTTTAGCATAAACAACTTGTTTAAAATGAAAAACAACAAAAACACAGAGGGGAAAGAGAAAGGCAGAGACAGTTCTGTCGTAGTGGCCTATCTGTGCTTAGCTTGCGAAAAAAAAAACAGCCAAGACTCACCAACGTAAAGGTTACCAGCGAGCCCTCCTCTCAACGTCTCACAATCGAGGCATGAACGGCCGAGTAAAACGGAGACACCCAGACAAAATGCGGGTAGATAATTCATAGAAATATACTATCTTTGTCGTTTAGTTCCGTAAAGGCTGCCCTGTTGTTTCCCCGTCGTCGGTCTTCTCGCCTGCTCTTTATTCTAGGTGTGCGGAAACACTCGCTGTGAGAACTCTACCAGCAGCTGCCTCGGTCTCGCGCGGTCTCCATGACTACCCCCGATGGAAGGGCGGATCCTAATGTGTCAAGGCAACCACAAGGCTTGACTTCAAAATAAAAGCACAGAATATTGAAAGGGAGACAAAAGAATAGACAAAGACGTCCATACATTAGGCTGTTGTTTTTGATGCGATTCAGAGATGATACCTCCAAATAAAAAAGTAATATTACAGAGATCAATATTAACGGTCCTTATCATTTATTATTGGAGATATTGATAATCAGAATAGAGAATACAGTAACTAGCATGTCCGATATGCTCAGGGATGTGTTCACCTTTCAGCAGCAAAATTCTTTTGGTCATCTTTGGTGAGCAATTAACAGTGGATAAAGGCTTTTCCTATCATGATAAAGATTTCATGTATCCAACAGTGAAGCAAGTGTCCTTGAAAGTCTTGTATCTTATCTTTCCTGCTGAAAAATAGTCCGAAAACATTTACCCTTGTTCTTAAGTATTACTGTGCATTTTTTATATAAAAATATTGATTACAATACAATATTGATTATTTTTTCACTGTAAGCTTTCAAATTAATTCTGGACAGATATGACAGACTAGCACAGATTAATGTATTTAGTAATGTCTTGTTTTGATTAATAGACTGAGTAATAATATATAAATTACTCAGCTCCTGCTAATTCTCAGTAAATTACACAAATTACACATCTAGGAACCAAAGTGGACTGCCTCAAAACCCCACTTTCATAAAATCACAGCCGAACTAAAACAGTCTGGCACATTATTTTCACATGTGAAGAGCCTAAAGTTGCATGGACTTTCAGTATCCTTTAAAAGATTTATTTAATTTTATTCACACTCATAATGTAGAGACTTCCGTAAGCCTGTGCGAAGGTTGTACATGTTTTTTGTACAATGTTTGCCTAATATTTGTTAGATATATAGTAAAATATAAAGGTATTATAAAGGTATAGGTCAATATATAGTAAAAACAAACAAATGAAATAATGTACCAACAATTATTAGAAAATTATCAGCAAAAATACCTTAGGTGAAACAAAAAAAAAAAGATGTATTGTGGCTAGTTTCCCTTAATAAAAGATTCCCCTCACATTTTGTATGTAATAATCCTATGATAGTGGTGTTGGGTTTGATACATTGTTGAATATTTACAATAATAATTCCTTTTACTAATGTTTTTATTTAAAAAAAATATTTTCATAATTTCCTATTTATGCTGAGATATTTACGATAAATCCAACTAAAATACTGATCTTACAGCACCTATTAAAACATTATCCCTTTAACCACCTCTTCCAAGATGTCAGATAAAGTCTTGTTTGGTCTCTCTGCTGTGGTGTTACATTATCTTTTCTTTTGTGTAGGGGTTTCTTTGTTGCTGCTGCAGCTGGAGAGACTACATTATCACAGTATGCATATGCATTAGATCTACACTTTAACAAGAATGTTAAAAGAAGAGTGAATAAATCGACACAAATCCAGACTGTATATGGGACTATTTTCTTATTAATATAGAGTTCTGCATTAAATGTACACGGTGTGTTTGCAGGCAGACAAAGTGTGGGTGGAAACATCACTTTCATTCACTCAAAGTGGTAGGACAGTGAGACATTGCTTTACACCAAACCACAGTTCATGCTGCACTGTCAACTTGCAAAGCACAGTGCATGACTGCAAAGATACACCAAAGGAAGCAGACCATGAAGAACATCTCTTTTTTGGTGCTAGACACAGGAAAGCATTTAATCAATCAAGTGGTCTACATATATGCAGTAGTTGTTCTATAGCAAATGAATTATTGATTTTCTGTACTCATGAAAGATACACAGCAGCCATTGCATCTAAAGGAGGCTTGATGTGAAGTTTTGAGAAGACAAAAAATAGGTCCTGCTTCATTTAAAGGGCAGTCTTAGATTGTTTTTTTTTCATGTTAGAGGTCTGGAAATTCATAGAGTGCTGTTTTTTTTCACAGAAAGTAATGTCCTCCAAATGGTGGTCAAACGCTGTTGTTGTGATGTTATTTCTTGGCACAAAGCTCCAAACCAGTGAATCATTCCTTGCAAAGTCTGTCAGGAGGGAAGAAATTTCGAGCCCCAGCAACACTGACAGAACATTTTGTTTTATCGGCAAACCACTTCCAAGATTTTTCAAAGCCTATTGATTCAACAAAACTGTGTTGACATCCATTTTTACTTTCACTTTCTCCAATTCCAGTAAAGGTTAGTCCCCCACCTGACCTCCTCTTTCCCCCCTATCCTGTCTTAAATTTCCTGTGTATTGTACAACTAAGTCTACTTCCTTTCCCTCTCCTTGTGAAGAAGTCTTCCCAACCCAAGAGTTCTTGAAAAACAGCGCCAGCCCACACATGATTAATAGGGTGTAAGTCCTGCAGTAGCCCTTGATATGTCATTGAGTCCTGTGAAGAATCTCTCGAAAGACAAGAGGTATACCCTGGAGATTAACAAGAGGCAGCTGGGCCAAGTGTCCGACAATTTTGCTCATTAATATGAAAATAAATGCAGCAAGGTGGTCCAGAATCTAATCTAACAATCTATTCCAGTGGGGGAACATGTGGTGTGAATAGGAGTCTCAGCATGTGCTGTTCTTGTCTTCTAGTGTTCAAGTCAATAATGCAAGGACAAAGTCCAAACACAACATTAATATGTAAAGGGATCAAAATGAAATGTTCATCTTGGGCAGAGAAAAACTGATATATCAGTCAGATCAATTGCATTTAATTGGGATCATCTGGTGCCTATGCTACACTCCATAACTCTCATGCACTCTGCTATTAACGTTTTCCCAGATTTCACCATCACCATCTTTTCTAAATCATTACTTGTTTTTCCCATTCCAAATGACAACAAATCAAATTTAAAATAGTTACTGGCCAGTATTTCATATAAATTACAACTATGACTGACAAAAAAAGGTTTTGTTTTTTTCTTTTAAAAAAGGATATAAAACAACAACATTTTTTAGCATTAGAATATATTAACTTACCTCTTGTTTTAGGACACCTTGACTTTTCCGACTTTCTTCATTAATGCTCTGCTCCTCTTCTGACATCTGGTGGCCGCGTTGTCTCCTTGTGGGTAAAAAACCTTCCTAAATCAAAACTTCTCTTCAAAAAAGTCTGTAAGGTACATTAAACCTGTTGTCTCCGCTGTGTTTTTTGGTAAATAAACGAACTATGGTGGAAAGTTTCATATTAAATATATGGACAGTTTCATCCCACTGGCGGGGCAACCCCAGTTTCTATTAAAATATAAGCTGGTATTAATCGCTATTTGGACTAAAGCCTTGATAAAAGTATGTCCACATAACATTTAAACATAAATTGAGTATGCAGAAGGGCACACGCAGTTTGGAAATAAACACTAAAACAGCCCATACAAAATGATCTCCCCCCCGACTAGTCAAAGTGGTTGAGCCCGCCCAGCAGCTTCCTGCTTGACGTTTGTTTTCATTATGTTTATGATTACCTCTTCCCCAGCGGTCTTTCTCTGCAAACATATGAATTAGTGTGACTGTACAGGTATGCATTTCTGCCACTGCAAAGCTTTTGAAAGATAACATTTGTTGTATGTACTAACTATATGACTCAAACCAGCTTCCATATGGTCGTGGTATGTAGGTAAAATGAACCAGGAGCAAGCCAATCCGTGCGAATTTTATTTCCCGTCAAAAAACTGTCATGTTGACGTCCTACTTGATCAAATCTAAGAATTCGTCAACAATATTAGTACATCTTAAACGTGGTTGATTGCGACATTTGTGTGGTCAAATCATATTTTGACGATAGCGCATAGTTATACCCGACCTTTCACCCAGTTTCTGTGTCCCTGAACGTCCTCCTCTTCAACCCCTTTCTCTGGAATCAGAGACAAACCACCCCCTCACACAATGTGTGGTTTTATTTGACTTTGATTCACAGTTTTGATCACAGAAAGCGTGTCTCATTTCTCATCATTCAGCTGCTACTGTCGATGCAAAAACAAATCACTGAAGAAGAACAGCAAAGTAACCAATTACTGACAAATGCTTTTAAGCTCACTACAAATACTCCCCATAGAAGTGTTATTGGGCTTTTATACGTGTACATTTCAAGGTCACACTGTGGGGTAAAATTGTGTTTGAGTTGTGCCACAATGACACAGCAGGCCACTCTGGCTGTGGTATAGCAATCAGGGTTGTTCAATTCATGACATCACCAATTGATCTTTCACAAGAATACCCCAATAACCGTAATACTTACCAACAGCAGAGTCCAGATTTTGGGCTTTTAAAGAGACCGAAGCCAAAATGTTTGAGACAGAGGCTTAAATAAAGGGGCTGAAATGAAGGCCTATGACGCTACTAGTCTGAGATAAATTGACAATTTTTAAGCTGTAAATCATCATCATGTAAAGCTGTTTTAAATCCATTAGATTGTGTGTAATTACCCACGCTCTCTTTTCAATTTTGGACTCCATTTATTGTTCTATTTCCTCAAAAGCGTAAAAAGAAATAAATAAGAAATAAATTATTGTGTAAACAAATTAATTAATCCATACATTTTGTGTGTAGGGAACATAGTTAAGTTACATTTTGGCCCCAGATCAAAATGATTTTAATAATAATTTTAAATTACGTGCAGAACATTACATTACATTGTTAAGCGTTTGTTTAAATACTCAGTGGAGTGGCTGAATAATGGTTGTAATGGCATAACATCTGATAGAAAACTTTATTTGATTGCTTCCACAGATGCAGTAACAACATAATCTCACTAAAATAGGGACTTGTGTAACAGGAAAGGACATTTAGGCCACCTACCCTGAAGATCTCACATGGCTTACTCACAGATCCGCCTGAGAATCCTACCCAGCGTTCGCTGTTTCTTTGACAAACTGGTACAGGTGAAAGTGGATGGGCTCCCTCCTCACAAACCAATTGAGCTGAGATCCAAACTGGTCGATGACAGAGGGGTCGTTTTCAAGGCATCTGCCCTGTACAAAGCAGATCAAACTGGCCAGGTAGATGTCTCCCATGCACCCTCTCTGGGAGGGAGTTACACTGGAGTGGAGCCAATGGGTTTGTTCTGGTCCCTGGCACCAGAGACTCCACATAATAAGATCCTGAAGAAGGATGTGCTCACCCCAACACAGGTGAAGATAGAAGCACTTAGTGGAGACAGTGGTGAGCTTTTAGCATCTGAAACCAACGAAAGAGAATACATGACAAAAGGAATGAAGAGGATAGCTGTGCAAGAGGGAAGGATACGTGGAGTCCTCTTCATCCCACCAGGTGAGCTGTCAGGGTTTTGGAAGCAGTAAAGCTGCGTAAAAATTGGAGAGATCTTTTTATTTTCTCTCTTTTTACCTCAGGAAAGGGTCCATTCCCTGGAATACTGGATCTGTACACATTTGGTGGAGGTCTTACAGAGCCCAGAGCCAGCCTTCTGGCGAGTAGAGGTTATGCTGTTCTGGCGCTGGCTTATTTGGGCTACAAGGACTTGCCAAAAACTGCGAAACGGCTCGATTTGGAGTATTTTGAAGAGGCTGTGACTTATCTGAGGAAACAACCAGAGGTTAGTTTTGAGAACCAAAACAGGGTAGTTAACAGCATTCAAACTACCAACTATTCTCTCTTGGCCAGCATTGTAATAAATACATAACATATGAAGAGAAACAGAGGATTTTAAGATAAGTTAAGAAGAACTTAATTGATTCCCAAAGGGAATACAATAGTAATTTAATACTTACAGTGGTAAAGGGATATTTTCTGTGCTATTGATGACATCTAGTGGCTATATTTTGTGGCTGTAACAAGACTTAAAAAAAATCAGTGGACTTCATTTGCAATTATATGGATTTGAGATGTTAAAAACAAATGATCTCATCTGCCTATTTATTTTATTATGATTTTAAAGGAAAGACAGAAATTGTTTTGTGATTGTTTTCTGAATGTTTTTCAAATGTTTTCAAAACTTGTGAATATAACTTAAAGACCTATTTTCAAGCTTCTCTGGTCTAACACATCTACAGAATATTATCTTTGATCTTTTAGTATGTTCATCTTTATAATAGGATCTATTAAAATATTGGAATGTGCAATTGATAATAGGCTTATTAAAGAAACCACAGCATCACACTGTAATCTCAGCAACCTATACCCATGAGATCAGACTGTCGCAGTGCCCACCTCAATCATAATGTTTATTATTTATGAACAACAAATAAAAGCCCCATAATATAAACAAAATAAAAAACATTAATAACACTCATAAAATTGATACTTTCTATATTTATTTGTGCCTCATATAAAACTATATTCTTTCAGTTTTTAAGCGACCGTGAAATTGAAAGAGTGGGAAATGGTTTGACACACCATATGCCTTTGGTGTGCTTATCAATATGCCAATGTGGAGCCAGCAGCATGTGTTGCTGTCATAAATGAAGATAAATGTTACACATAGGGCTGCAGTGTCAGGTTTTATGATTATGTGCTGCTTGCCATCTTTATCAGTCATTTACATGCTGGTGAGAGATGGCAACTATGTTGGTCACAACATGTTAGCCCAAATGATCTCCTCAAGGCAGATTCCTGAAAATAAACAAATCTGTAGAACTAAGACACGGTTGTTGTGTATTCATAGACTATTGACTTTACTGCACATTGTGAATAGCACATCCTATCTATTGATGAGGGTACATCTGATATGGGTTATTGACACAGTTCTCCTTTGGTGCAGGTCAAAGGTCCTGGCATTGGCATCATATCGATCTCTCACAGTGGTGGTATTGCTTTGTCCATGGCTTCCTTCCTCTCTGGGATCTCTGCGACCGTCTGTATTAATACCTGCAATGCAAATACTGTGATTCCTCTGCACTACAAAGACCTTGTTATTCCCCCACTCTATCCACTCGTAGAGAATATACAATTTTTAGACTCTGGGCTTCTGGATATACGCGATGCCCTACCAGACCCTTCCTTGGAAGAGAACAGACAATCATTGTTTCCAATCGAACGTGCTACCTGCCAGTTCCTCTTTGCTGTTTCTGAAGATGACCGCAACTGGAACAGCCCTATCTTTGCCAATCAAGCTGTGGAAACATTGAGAAAACACAGGAAGAAGTCCTACGAGCTGGTGACATACCCGAAAGCTGGTCACTTTCTGGAAGTCCCCTACATGCCGTATTGTGCGTCTACCGTTCACAGAGCAGTAGGGGCTCCAGTGGTGTTTGGTGGGGAGCCAAAAGCCCATTCAGAGGCTCAGCTGGACCTATGGGAACGAGTCCAAGAGTTCTTCAAGAGCCACTTAGTCAACAAGAGCACTTGTTAACGAGCAATGCTGCATCAAGTGAATCAACCATCTTCGAGCTGCAGTCTTCAGCCATGCTTGACCTTGGCTTTAGTTTCTAATGAATCAAATTGTTAAAGGAGCACTGACTGAGTCATCATCTTGAAGCAGTTTGCCTTCATAAGCTTCTGTTTGTGCCATTGTTAACCCAACACTTCAGTATTTGTTCAGTTTTCTTGTTGTTGTACATCAGCTATTGAGGTATCGTAGCAAAAACATCAAAAACATAGATAATAAAGATAGTCAAGCTTCTGTTCAAGGTAAGTATAACACTAAAAAAAGCAGTGAGCCAATGTGAACAACACCAAGACACATCGAAATGAGATGCAGCCGTCATTTCTGTGATTAATCACCGCTGTGGAAAGCCAAAATAAATGTCTCATAATGACAAGGTTATTATGCAGGAATCAGTCAATAATTAGCTGTCTCTCAAAAACACTCCTCTACTCTTTAGGGAATCTTGTTCATGATTGAAAAGAGCTGACATATTATTTAGACTTTGAATGATAATATTTATAACTAGCTAGAAAACTTGATCTAAAAGGAAAAATCACCAGTTCTTGCGGTCTCTAAAAATTCAACAATTACATGATTTTGAACTGAATCTAATGCACATTAATCAACCTGGAAAACCTGAAAAAAAAAAAAAACACTGGAGTTAGCATGATGACTCAGGGATAGATAACTTAGAAAAACGTAAAATAAATGTACAAGTAGAGGACACAAACATGAGACAGACGTGCTGCAGGCAAATGAAAGCAGATGTCTGTATTTATTGAAACTCCGGAGAGGAGGTTTTAGGGATCACTAAAATCAAACAACCATATACTTGATGTATATTGCGCATCTAAACTGAAATCATATTGTCTCATATTACACCAGTCAGTGCCATTTTGGTTCAGTTAAACACAGCAGTGACGTGTCTCCTAATATGAACTCTGTGATGTGACTAATCTGTACAAATGTTGCCCTCTAGTGGCAGCTGAGATTACTTACATCCATCAGATTTTTCCAGTTGGTTGTGGGATAGTTGTGTCTCACAGCACAAGATGCACAGCAGAGAAGAAGTAGAACTCTAATGATGAAAGCTTGTGAAACAAAGGCGTACTAATCTCTACAACACAAATCCTACTCTTGCAGTCTAATTCATAAGTCAGAGTTCAAAACCTTGGATTTTACAGGTCTCATTTAAAGGGGAGTGAGTGAGCTTTGATGATGCAAGCTTTTGTCGGTTACGTTTCAACACTACAGTCTGCATAATAAAGGTAAGGAGAGAGGAAGAAGCCTAAAGAAGATGGGTCATCTGCTGGAGAACATGGAACAATTTTGAGGGCATGACGGGGGCGAGATGTCAGTGAATCCATCCCCTCTGAATCCCAGTAGACTGATCATTGCCTCTATTTCGGAAGTGTTAACAGGGTATGTACAGAGCAGTATAACAGCTGTTGTCAAACATCAGTTAAGATGATTAAATTCCTCACTCACATTTGAGGCTAAAACCACTACTTTTCCAGAGCTCTTTGTATAGTATTACTATTAAAAATCAATAATAATGACAAAAAACTGTGTTTGGGGTCTTTTATTCAGTCTTGGGTTTAAAGCTCCTATGAGGAGTTTTCAGCTGGTTATGAAACAGATTGAAATTAATACTATTGTCTAGTTGATTCACAGAAGTGAACAGGACCATCACTGATAAGAATTATACATTCTATATTGTGTTCAGTAATGTCTTATATCACTGTTGGGGGTGGGGGGCGTTGTCAGGCAACTTGAACACTTGCATGCTGCAATAGTAAGTCATTTTTGGCTGCAAAGTTTGTCAATTAGTGATGCATTTTACCTTCAATGGAAAATCAAATAGATTTTTGTTAATAAAACAAAAAAGCAAAGAGGTAAGGCAGTGCTTCCACTACATACATTCAGCAGCGTATCGTATCGTTCAAGCTTACACCCGGTCTATATATCGAGTAGCATGGGTAACGTATTGTAACAGCATAGCTCCTTGAGCAGCAAGAGAGTGGCGGTAACAGTGGAAATTTGTAGGTGAAGACAAACCTGAGGAACAGGCTAAAAAAAGAGCATCTTGCCATCTGCATGCTTCAAGCCCCCCCCCCCTTAATTAATATGTTAACTAATTAATTAGTAATTAATTTGTAATTACACAGAATACACAAACTAATTCTAGTTTGTCCACAGCTCCATAGGAATGGCTGGAGGAGGTGGGATTTATGACCTATACTGCAGCCTGTCACCAGAGGGTACTGTTCTTGCGGTGGTTTCACCTAGCAAGGAGGCAGACTCTGTCCATTCTATACAGGCTATGAGTTTAACTACCAAAGAGGGTTACTAATCTTGTTTGTAAATATATAACAGGTGTGAGTAAATTTCTGTGTTGTGACAATTATTTTTATTTTTTCAGATAAATATCAAAAACTGTAAATTGAGACAAAATACAAACCTGTATAATCCCGTCTATAAGGATTGCAAGGTCATGTAATCTGAAACTCACATGCATGAATGCGGGTCGACATTGCATCCTCATGGCCACAGACACAGCAGCGCTGCTGCTGAAAAAAATCCCAAAATACTTGTAAGGTATTCACCTTTATCTACAGAGAGCATAAAAATCCAAACAAACTGTAAGGTGCGCTCGAGGAGCTTTAAACTTGCATTTACAGCACATATTTTTCTCAGGAGCTGTATGAGCATTGCATTTGTAGATGACTGGATTACTGACCTACACAAATAATGCCATTTGTGGTTTTGCATTCACAAGTTAAAATGTGCAATAACTACTATTTTTGTGTTGATCAATCAGGAATTAGAAGTTCATAATGAATTGTTGGAGCTCCTGTGAAAAGTTGCTTTTTAGTATTAATTTTTGAAACAATGTTTTGTTACATTGAGGTTTGTCCTCTCCTGTTTTGGTATTTTCAGCAGGCCAAAGAGGAATGTCACAATCTCCTGTGAAAGTGCAGACTGAGTAACAACAGCAGGGTTGTCTTCAAGAGTAAACTTCATGAGCAGCCATGCCACCCCAGTTTAAGTAATCACCCCACACAGCCTGACTACCCTGAAAGCCATATTGATTGACCTGAACAAAGAAAGGTTATTTCTGTTGGACTTGATCTATATTGATGATGGTCTTCGTAGTTGGTCCACAGTTCTCTGTGAAGCAGCACCACCAGTGATCAGACTGTGGTTTGGCCTCTCCTCTCCTCCTCCCATGCTCGTCATTCATAAGATTCTCGGTGCTGTACGAAGAGGAGGGGCTTTCCTCTCCTTCCCTCTCCAGTCTTGCACCTCGCTCAGTAAGATATCACTTTGCAGGCTCCCTCACCACACCACACAGTTGACCAATACACAGCCTGAGTCTGAGCGACTGGCAGCGGCAGCAGGAGTAACAACCTGACAGACACAGGCGAGGGCTGAGAGTGCTGCTTTGTCGGAGCTGCACGCTTTCCCCCTGGATTGGACATCCTTCAACCCAGTGTGCTTTGAGGTGAAACCGGTGTCAGGGAGCAGCATCCAGTCAGCCAACCAGCCTCTCAGTGCACGGACTCCAGATGCTGAGACCATTTTCTTCATGCATCTGCATCGTGAAACGTTGGGGCGTGCAGCAGAGGATTAACTCCCGTTTGCTTTGATGTCTGGTTATTAGGCTGCATCATGTTTTTTCACCATACAAGAGACTCGTTTCTGCTCAGAAGATCTTGTTCTTGCTGGCAGCTGCACGCCTCACCTCTCCTACCTGTGCATCCTCGTTGACATCATTTGTGTTCTGCAGATTTTCATCCCTTTTGATTCACCCCCACAGCATGCCTCTTCAACGCTGGCTGCTGACGACCCGCCAGCCCTCTTAATAAAAGCACTCCAGGAACTGACATGGATGCTGGAAGCCGGGCTGTGACGGTTGGAGACGCCGCGTCCAATGTGACATCAGCCCATTTCAGGCTGGAGCTCCTCAACGCCTCGAGCGCTCCGACCCTGTGGGACAGCAGCACGAGCCCGCCCACAGGGGAGACCGGGCTGGACGAGCAGGAGAGGATCATCCGAGAACAAGCCTACAGGGACTTCACCACCACCATTCAGGTCCTCATCCTTATCAGTTCACTTCTTGGTGAGTGGAAACACCCAAACAACCACACTGTGCAAATACACAGACTCAAAACAATCAAATATCATTTGGGGTAGAAATGCTTAATTCAGGCTAAACCTCCACGTTTGTGTTTTCTTTGAGCCTCGAATATTTGATTCTGTGAAACTGGGTCGAGGGAACCCTCCTTTGGGAAAACCCTTTATGACAGAATCATACCCTATCTGAGAGGAATCAACAAGTCCAGCGGAGAACAAATCTGCAGGACTCTAAATGAGGAAGGAGAGGCGTATCCAAAGCTGTTCTTCTTAAATGAACTCCACATAAATGACTATTTTACATCTTGGAATTATGGTAAAGCTATCCTTTTGAAAATGAAAAATAAAAATGATATTATAGCCCTCAGTTAAAAAGAAGGTAATTTTGTTCATTTTAAAGCTCCTGTAAGCAGTTTTTGATGGTCATCTAAAAAAGATCATTAGGGAGAAGATTTATTGATTTATTTTAATAGCTATGTATGAGGCTTGCAAATGCTGCCTCGGGGTATGTGTTGCAAAAACACACTGAGAAAACAGTCTTTTTTTTAAACCCTTTTCTCAAATCTATGTGGTGAGTGATAAGTTTGGCCTTTAAATCAATGCACAGTATATATTGTAAGATATCACCATCTAGACAAAGTCAGCCAAAGGAAAAGATGTTTTTTGTTGTCCACAGGGAACTCAAAACCTGACACAAATTAAGAGTTCACAGTTACTTCATTCTTTCTTATTGAAAATTTGCCTTGAAAATTGTGTAAAAAAAGACACAACTCAGTGCAACATGATGTAACATAAAAATGACACCAGACTTGCAAAAATCAAGTGGCGCCCAAGGACAAGAACATTTCTTAAAGCTCTCATGAGAAGTTTTTTGATGTTCATGAAATAGACTGATATTCCCATTGATGCCTTTTTATGATTAACAAAAGCAAACAAGACCATTAGTGACAAGATGTATGATTTCTATATTCTTATTTGTAATGCCTGAAACTGGTGTGAAGGGTTAGGGGTCAGGTGAGCAGCTGAAGAATAAACCATGTTTGTACAATGTCATCAAAGAATATACACAAAAATTATACATTTGACTTCCAAAAGTTAGCAGAGGGAGTTTTTTTTTGTCAAAAGAAACTACTTCATTGTGTAGAGAACAAGTCAAGCAAAGAACATTTGGTCCACAGGCTGAAATTAAACCTAAATTTCTCACAGGGGCTTAAAATATGCACTAAAATTTATACATCTTTCTTGACATCATGAATGCATGGGCCTACTGTTGATGATCAGAGTGCTCAGTAGGTCATGGAACAGGAGAAGGAAATTAAAACAGGATTAACACTAATAACAGCTCCTGTGAGGAGTTTTCATGTTTATGAAACAGACTGAAACTCATACTGATGCCTGTTTATGACATACAAAAGCAAACAAGCCGGTAGTGACACAATTGAAATTTTTATATAGTTATCTTTAATACCTGAAATTGGTGCCATGGGGCAGGTGTCAGCTGAGCAGCCACAGCTCCATTTTCAAACTTTATCATAAATGAAACTTTAAACTTTATAAAAAATGCATTAGAGAAAATGCCAAACTTGTTGAAATGGTTTCATTTGCTTCTTTACATCCTAAAAATGAATCGCAGCTTGTTTCAGCCTGTTTTATATCCAATCAAAATATCCCCCACAGTAGCTTTAAAGGAGCTTTAGGTGTGACCAAGTTTTCAAATTAGAGCAAAGGACAGAAAAAGCTCTAGTGCACAATCTGCTTGTTTTCATACTTACTAGCCTCATTTTCTCTTTAGATATCTGGAAAGTCACGACATATGCCGGCCTTTCGATGGTTTTTAAAAATGTTCATGATATCTGCAGCCTTTTGTGGGTAGCAATACTTCGGTCCAGGGACAGAGGATTGTGTTTCATACTTGACACAACCTCAGGACTTGTCATCTTGTTGCCTGTGTTGGTGTATCTGTTGACTGTCTTTACTGTGTTTTTTTGCTCAGAATATGTTGGATGTTAAATACCTTGATATTAATATGTAAATTAGAGAATAAGCACCATCTTATTTTGTTTATTTTAGCCTCCTTTCATAAGACCGAAGCTTTTGATAAGACAGCACAGTGAGTCATTATCTAGTTGAAGCTGTAGTGACAAACATGACAGGTGTAGGCTATTTATTCCACCGTAAATTTGGATGACACAGGCAGCAATAAACACACAGTTTGGGTTTCTTTCAAGCTGAAACAGCATTGGCTCTGAGACAAATATTCATACTCGTGCCAGGAAAAGCTCAGGCTGCTGCTGCTCTCAATGATGGTGATGATGATGGTGATGGATGTAATAAAGAAAGGAGCTGTGTGAATTGTTAGACAGCAGCACCAGCACATCAGTCCCTAACACTCCTGGCTTCCAAATCCTCCACGTCTCACTGGCAACCAGAAAAACAATCCTCCAATCTCAAAGAAGTGCTTTGTAAGAACATGTTATTTGTCTCGAAGTGAAACTGTTAACATCAGGAGTCTTTTTCATCATGGAACAAAACACTCAGGAGTGATTGCTGGTTTTTTGAAAAGTTCGAACTTGATGACAGACTGGACTTTTTGCAGCTTGGAAATAATTGAAGAAGAACTATTTAGGCTATTTAGATTACACACTAAAACAGGCAAAAAAGTGACCAGCTGACTACTGCTCTGACTCAGTGCCACCTCCGGCTGTGCAGCATGTGGCAGGGTTAGAGCAGAGCGTCTTTAATTACTGCATAATATTTCCTTTTAGCAGCATGAATCAAACTGTTTGCTTTTTCTATTTATTGTCCATATGGCTAAATGAACTGATTCATCTTTTTCTATTCGAGTGACCTTACTTACTCGAGCGCTGAAAAGCTCAATCAGGAGAAATCAGAAATAAAAATATTGTCAATTTACGATGGATACACAGTCCAAATAGGAACTTCAGAGTTGACTGTGTGTTTGGACTAAAAGCACATTTGTCCTTCCAAACATGTCTGAAAAATGAATGTTGTCTTCTCCTTTCATATCGCCCCTCAGTCAGGCACCAGCGAATCTATTTTATTGTTGATAGTTAGTCACCCTGATGCTTCACTGTGGGTCATGAAAACAAAAAACTTTTTTGTGATATAATTGCAATCAGTGAGTCTGAAGTTTCCCAAACTATTATTAAAGTAAAGATTGTGTCACTGGAAATGTTGGACTACTTTTCAAGCACTGCACTGTTGCCGGCAGCCGCAAAACAAGCTGAAATGTAGTTTAGCCGGGCAATTGCACATCATCAAACTGTGTCTACTACAAAGGCGTTATTTCACCATGTATCGGGATCAATGAGGACCGGTGCATGGCTGATCAGAGACTGTAGCTCTTTTCTTCTAACTTCACCACAAAAAAAAAAAAAAAAATTCAAAGCAATTTCCACTCCCGACCTGACTATGAATTTAAAAATAACCCAGAGAATAAAAACAATGAATAATAAATCTGATGAGACTCTACAGGGCTTTCCCTGAGTTTCAGTTTTTTATTAATGCGAGCCCATTATTCTGAAACCACTTTTTACAACATCAAAAAGGTATAAAGAAAATGAAAGGATACATCTCTTTTCATATTTTGAGAGCTTGAGATCATGTCTGTCCACCTCTGTGGGGAAATTTGCTGGATTTAGTGTCAAATTTCTGTATTTCTCCTGTGGAATTGTCCCTGGCTATTTAAGTATTCAAGGGTTCAAATCTTATTAACACCTTTAATAATGCAGACTGTTCACAGTCTTTAAAACCTTAATAAATGATATATGGGGGTGTATATTGCTATGATAAAGGTCAGTGATTATTCATTTGACTGTGTAGTTGGTATTTGAACCGATTGTTACTCTTATCATAGGCCACACATTGTCTTAACTTGTTTTTTCAATCTAAGCAGTTTGTTGGAAATGTTCAAAATGAAGACAACGATTTTACCCACGAGCCATTTCCACAAAGTTGAGCATGACACATTCAATCCCTCTGAAATGTTTGGTTTCTGTACAATTTAAAAATAAGCATTTGTAATCACTGACTCACAGAGCATTAGTGTTTTAAAGTGTTGCGTCATCTTTGTTGGCTCTTACTGAGCATTAAACTTGTTTCTTTGTTCAGGTAGGAGAACAGCCAAGAAGCAGTAATTTACTGTTTTATCAGGGTAAACAGTGAAACCTGATGTGAAAAATAGCATGATTTGTCTTTATGGTTAAATAGGCTGTATGAAAAAAGTATTATGTGACGTGACCCCCTCTCTGGATTTTGAAGAGATGTTATGAAGCTTCTCCACCATAATAAAAAAAAAAAATGTTGACCCCGTCAACTAATTGCCAGGTCAAAAGGCAGAGCTGAGGAGGGTCACAAGCGGACTGACAAATACCAACATGTCTACTTGCTTGTGAGCCAAGCCACGCCCTAAATTATGTGTATTTGTGCATAACTTCACATTTTACATTATCTTTATGGGTGCGTTATAAAAAGATGACCTCTCATTCAGTATGTGTAGATAAATAAATGAGCCACAAAACAAAACAAACAACAACAAAAAAACAACAACTGCTAAACCAGGTGATAAACATGTTCATTTTAAATCTTTTAATATGAGCCCTAATGGAGAATCCTCAGCTCTCACATCAAGTGCATATGAGGTAAAGCAGTTTTTTGTGCTGTTGCGTTGACTTTGTGTTTCACCACAGAAGGTTGTGGAGAAGAAACTGAAGACTTATGCTTACCTTAAATCTCCAGAGAACTTTTTTGAACAAGGTTTTAGGAAGAAACACCTAAAGCTCCAATGAGGATTTTTTTTTACGTGTTTATGAAATGGATTAAAACTCTTATAAATGCATTTTCATGATATTCAAATGCAAACAAGGCCATTGGTAACAATGGCGGTCAACTTGCAATCTCTGACATCCAATATTTCCTCTCAATATTTTTATGTAAAATGTAATAAAATGATAATATACCACCTTTAAAAAACTAAATTTTCCATTTTATGTGTTCCTTTTGAAAGATATAGCAATTAACATGAATCAGAAGATCAAGTTTATGTGACCACACATGAGGAATCTAATAAGAGACCAACTAGAGGTTCTGTGCCAAGCGCAGTCCCAAGTGCAGTATTGACTTTTAATACTGCTTATCCTGAAGCACAGATCACCAGGTTGTTCATCAGATTAATGTGCCTGTTAAGCGTAGCAGCAGCTAAAATGACAGGCTGATGAAGTCTACGAGGAGTTATAGAATCTGGCCTTCTGGGATAACACTTCGTATTTGCTCAGCATTCATAAAAAGGTGTTTGACTCAAACTAAACAGACTATAACACCAAGGTGAAGCAACAAAGGAGGTGTTCATGGTGCTAATGATGTTTCACACATGCTGCCGTGTTTCAACACCCAAGCGAGTCTGTTTCTAAACTGAAAGCAGGTCCTCATTAATGCTGATCTACGGACACTTTTCTATGTGCAGCAGATGATCAAAGCTTTTTTAATGTTCACCCCTTGTTGCTACCTGCAGCTGCCATTTGTTAAGTGGAAAAAGCAATCATGTTTAATGTTTGCCCTTTCTCCTTATTGGTTGAGCATGGTTGCTAAGGTGTCTGTCAAGTACTGGTTGAGAATTTTATGCACAAAGGGGCATAGTGATGTTACAGACACAACAAACTCCCATGATAAGAGAATAAAGGGGCCAATGTTGTCTGCATGAACACATTTGCATTATTTTGTTAATTAGTTGCAGTTCTGCAGAGCAGTTTGTACACACAGCCTTGAAAATTGTGACTCAAATTAACTTTAGTGCTCAAAAGCCACTTATGGCTGTACTTGTGTGGAGTAAAAGAGACTTTAGTAACATTTGCATACAGAATTTTCAATCAAAGAACATGAAGATAATCCCTACAAGGCTTATCTAGTCGTGTTTTAAAGAATATCTCATATAAAGAGTGCAGGGTATGAATTAAGTTCATCTTGTTTAAGTCAGAAATGCTGTAAAATATATAAAAATGAATATATTTTACTGTATTAATTACTGTGCAGGAGCTGTGATCCCACACACACCACCTGGGTGTAACATCGAGGGCTGTAAAGTCCCAGTCGACTTGTCAACTTATTGGTCGATACGTGCTGAGTCGACCAAAATTCTGATTGGTCAACTCGATTTTTTTTCAGTTTACAATTCTATGGTTGATTTCATCAGAAGGAACGTACCAAGTGCTAATGGGGGTGTTTTCAGAGCACCCCCATCTCACAGGTAACAGCCTGTCTCAGAACATCCCCCTTGTTTTCACCATTTTGGATTTGCCCAACCCACCGGCTGGAAACAGAAGGATTGAAGAGCGTCCATGTTAATCAACGTCCGGTGGTTTGCTGAACATTTATATTTTAGCCTTTTGTGTCTAATTGCCTTCTTGTGCTGACATCAGTATATTTTCACTTCGCCGAGCAGCGTCATCCCCTGCCGCAGAAGGGTTTGCCGTCAGAGTTGGAAACCCCCTCCCCCCAATTACTTGATTTTTGGTCAAAAATTCAGGGTTTTAGTCGACCAAGAATTTCCTTGGTTGATTTCAGCCCTGGTAACATCACACCACAAACATAATGGACGAACCCCATAGAGTATATATACTGTGGACAATTTGGTCGTGCCTTCCGTCGTTATACAAATTTGAAGCTGAATTGCTCTCGGTATTTCCGGGATTTTACAGTAGCCCGTCACCAGAGGGTGCTGTTCTTAGGGTGGCTTCACCCAGTGAGGAGGCAGACGGCGTTCATTTTATATTTAGTCTATGATGAACCCTCACACAGCATCAGTCAAGAGCTCTCTTTGTGCTGAAATTACCTTCAGGGGTTTGTAAATGCTAAGCTTGGCCAGAGGTTAAAGATAAGTAGTGCAGGGAAGGTTTTGTCGATAGTGGACCTCCACGGTGTGGTTTCTATTGTGCGGGCAGTTGTGGTTGAATTTCTTGTGAGTGCCAGATGGAGCAATTTTAAAGAGGACAAGCTTGTTTTGACAAGAGCTCACCATTGCTGGTTTATTGTGCACTCTACCTCCCCTAAATAAAGAGAGGAGAGAAAACAGAGATATATGAGGATATGAACAGTTTTCTCTCAACACTCCTAATACTTTTCCTTATTTAAGTCCTTCGTATGTGTTGTTCAAACTGATTCTGATGTCCTTTTGATGATGTCCCCTGGGAATTGTCAGTTATATAAAATAAACTCAAGTAATTGCAGACTATTTTCTGTAGGAAGCTCCTTCCAGATCTACCTGCATCTCTCAGTCATAACATGCTGATTGAATCTGTATGTCAGTTTTCTCTTGATGTGAGGTTTTATGTAATGCTGCATTCCCAACGTCTATTTGTGCTAATTTCATTAATCTATGCGAGTTGGTTTCACGGACCGCAGAGGCTGAGCATTAATTAGTGCTATATTAGGGTTCCCCCAAATGCTCCCCCTGTGTGCTGTTGTGTAACATGATGTGTTCCTGAAATCCTCTGGTTAAGCAGTAAAGAAAAACATGTTCCCATTCATCAAAACAGCCTCTTCCAGTACCATCTGAAAGCTCTCAGGACACATTTCAAACACCCAGTCCAGGATAATTCATTTTGATACCAAACCTGGTGCAGAGAGTTTTTCTTCATTTTATTAGCTGTAACTACATTCCTTTCACTGACATCTCAGCTGATGATGACCTGTTTTTGAGCATTTACAGACATGAGAGTCAAATAACCTTATGAAAGAATAGACCATTTTCCTCAGGAGAGAACATCCTGCTCTGTTTGTGATGAAGAGAGTGCAGCTAACACTCGCTGGATAATGACATCTTCTGTCCCTGTGTGACCTGACTTCAGTCTGCACACCACAGGGAGTCTAAAAGTTCACCTTTTTCAACCTAATTAAGAAGCCGTCTCCAAATTATGAAGCGGTGTTAACATACAAAATGCCAAAGTGTCCCTGAATGCACCTGAAGGGTTGTCTCCCTCACTTTGGGTTATAGTTTTAGTCTTTGCCTCGACCTGGAAAATTATATTTCAAATTTAAAGATATTAGATAGATACTCAGGTAGGAACCTCCTGGTTTTTCCGGGGTTAAGGGTTAAAGCTGACCGAGCCTTTTCCATCCCTCATGCAGTCGTTACTAAAGTTAGTATAACTAGAGAAGTAAGCAGTCGGCAACATTCATCTCTCGAGGGGGTGTCTAACTGGGTATTACTGTGTGTTTGACCCTAACTCAAATTTATGCCGGAATATCCCTTTATGACAAGACTGTACTGCACAATAAAAGCAGGTATTCATTAAAATTCCAAAAGTTCAGGTTGCAAAAGGTTTCAATAAAAGAATATTGCCTTGAAAAAATGAAAATATGAATGCAAAAATATCTCACATGTGTAAAGGTGCTGAATTATTTTAGACCATTGTGTCTTTCAAAAAGGAGAAAAAGAAATTGATGTTTTAATGAAATATGGATGTAGGATCACATTTGACGTTCATCATTTTGTTTTTTTTGTCTTTCTACATTCCTAAAAAATTTCAATTATTTGTTTGGTCTTAAAAACTACATGGCTCCAAATTCTAGGTCTCTATCAAATAAAGGCAAAAAGCTCCAATATCTTTGAATAAGCTTTACAATTTTATGAATAAGCTTTATGATGGTGCAAGGCTACAACATAAGAAGCTTGGGCACAATTTTTAATAAAATTTTTAATAGCTTTAAACTTTCTTTCTAAGTCCTTAGCCCATGCAGTCCATTTATTCCTTGATTATTCAATCACAGCCTCTGTTTTGGGTATAGGTGCAATCTAATTTAGTGCTTTGACACAAAGAAGGTCAGTGGGAAAAGGCACGAAGGGTAAATTATTCATACACGTGCCTTCTTACTTAGTCATTTGTCTTTAATAAATTGTATTAATTAGAGCCTTCAGAACATTACTAAACCTTTTCTTTTTGGACTGAAATTGGTGTGCCCAGAGGAAACCTTAAAAAGTACTCAGAGGACTCCAGGTGATTCATGGACCTTACCAGCATGAATATCATGAATATATTAGTTGTTAGAAAATGTTTTCACACCAAAAAATCTAATGGTTTTATTCAACTTTTTAGTGTCTTTCATTCGGAGAGATGAGAAAAATTTAGAAGGCAAAAGTAATCAAATTGTAAGCGGACAATAGCAAAGTACTGCTAAACAAAGCAAGCATTATTGGTTTTATTTATTATTTTTCTTTATTTTTTATTTTTATTTTTTTACATACAACAGAGCCTTCGGGACCCAGAAAAAAAACAAAGATTTTTCAGCCATCTTGGTACATAGAAGGGAGGATATCCACACACTTGGTCCGTGCAACTTTCACTTTTTGTGAATGCCCCCCTCTCTACATTTGATTTTTTTTTTTAATCCTTTTGCACATTACTGAGATAATGATAGGTCGAGCTGTAGTTCCTTCATGATAAGTCATTATGCCAAGAAAATAAAGTGATAGTAAGTAGATAGTACTGTTACAAAAAAAGTTGTAGTAAAGTCATAGTTTTACAAAAATATAGTCCTCGTGTTATGAGAGTAAAGACGTGATCAACTCATAGTTTTGTTCAGCCTTCCTGAACCAAAATAAGAAAAACTGGCTCAAACTGGTGCATCTCACTCAGCCACACAGTAATTGATAAAACGGATGTGGTCCACTCTTGTTTGTCCTTTCTGAGCTACAGTAGAAAACGTGGGGGTGAAACAAGAGCAAGGACCTGTTGCTTCTGTGGTATAAGGACCTTTTCTAGGTAATCAGACATGAAATAATTGTGATATTCTTTTTCGCACAAACATATTTAAGGTCCCACTCTGATCTTCTTTGTTAAATTGTGATTTTGAAGTTTTTAGCCAAAATCACGTTACCTGTGTCATTTTCACAGGCTTTCTTCTGCAGAGCTCAGGTAGCTCATTAGCAATTTGCCTCTGAGTCATGGGCGGAGACAGCGCTGCTCTGCACACTCCTCTTCACGCTAGCTTACAGCCTAACATTGCCGGTGTATTGGAGTGGCAGGTAACATAGGAGCTGTTCACTAATGTCTTTGGGGACATGATGAAAGCTAATATCATTATTAGATTTCTTAGGAGCATTGCAATCTGCTAACGCACATGCTTGTTCTGCGATTGTCCTCTCTATGTCTCCGAGTCAGGCCTGCATAGTGGGGCTCCGGGGGCGGAGCTTAGATTTGTGACGTAGGAAATCTCACCGAATCTGAGCCTGGTGTTTTGGTCTGCCAGAGGTTTTACAGCGATTTGAATGCGGAAACGCTGAGAAATGCAATTTCACATTTAGTTTTCTCATGATATGTCCTGTAGCATAAGAAAAATGCCATATGAACATACAGACAACATGAAAAACATGATTTTCTTTGGAGGGGGTCTTTAAACAAACTCCTGCAAAAATATGTTCCATGTGTTGAGAAAATGCTAAATTCTACATAATGTAACTTTAAAATGTGACACCAGTGAGTTTAAGTGTAATGTCAACAGCCTAACAGTAAAAAAAAAAATGTTTTTACAAGTTTCCTCTTTCTTTGTGTCTGTAGGAAATGCCACTGTGTTGTGGTGCACCTGCTGCACCAACGTCTTCAAATCTGTCACCAACCGATTCATCAAGAACCTGGCATGCTCAGGTATCTGCGCCAGCCTGCTATGCGTCCCCTTTGACGTGGCGCTGGGGGCCAGTCCTCGCTGCTGCTGGTGGCTTCACACGCTGGTGTTCTGCAAGACCATCAAGTTTCTGCAGAAGCTCTTCTGCTCCGTCACTGTGCTCAGCTTCAGCACTATCGCACTCGACAGGTCAGGATCTGTCCTTCTTTCTGTCTGCCGATAGTTGTCCATAAATGATCACGAGTTTGCTCAAGGTTTCTGCCTCTTAAAGTACTGTTTTCCCTCACCTCTTTGTTGTGATAACCCAAATCTTATTTTGCTGCTAAATGAACACCCAACACACCAACCAAATCCACACAGTGTTGAAGTAGAGAAATCTTCTTCCATTTTTCCTCTGAAAATTCTGACATTATGTGTTCTTGCTTTACTAAAAGAGCACTCTGGGTAGCATAAAAGTGATGCTTTGTGTTTTGCTCATCTGACTTTGAAATATGAGTCTGAATAGGGCTTGTGGCTACCTCCCACTCACCTAGCAGGATTTGACAGTAACACATGTGAGAAGTGGATGTTTCAAATCACTCCTCTGCTCGCTTCATCAATACATCAGTTGGCAGAGGCAGCTACAGGAATCCTCTTCCTGAAAATGGAGATGGAAAAGCAAAAACACCCCCCCAACATGAAAGAAAGCAGGAGGATCAAAATGGTGTTTAACTTGAGGAGGTTTTTAGTAGGGGAAGAAGCTCTTTTGCCATCTTCATGTACACCCTGTGTACGATGGTGGGGCATGTGTACTCCAGGCTGAGTGGCCTCCCTGCAGTGCTTAAAATTGAAGCTTAAACTATCCTGAGATGACTGATGCTGCCCACGTACAGTCCCTCAGTTATAAACACGTGTTTTTAAGTCAAGCTGATGAAATCCTTCATCAAATATAACTTTTAATTCCTAAAATGAAGTGAGAAGAACAGCAACTCAATACAACTGCTTATGGTTAGTTTCTGTATTAATGTTGTTTCATCTTCAATTTTCTCCACTACAAGAGGAGTAACCAGGAATCCAGAATAGTGATGGGATTTACGGCTCTTTTTAGTGAGCCAGATAATTTGGCTCAGTTCACCAAGAAGAGCTGGCTGTTTTGGCTACCAAACGGCTCTTCATTTTACCACTTATACATTTTCGAATTTGGCCAAATTTAGTGTTGTTTAGCTTATAATATCTACGTGTGAACATATACAGTACCTCTTTAACAATTCAATACATCCTTTGTACTGAAGTATTCACAAGTAAAAATTACATTTTTCAATATCAGTGAATTGCTGTAGCCAACGTTTTTTTTTTTTTTTTTTTTTGCATTTACAGACCCTTGTAACTCTCTGAAACCACCCAATGAATTCACTGACTCATTTGTAAAACCACTCTGCCATACAAAGCAGATAGAAATCCCATTATTTTGCCTTGTAGTTTTTTTCTACGGTCTGTGGGGGAAAAAGTGAGAAAAAAAAATCAATCGATCAATCATCATGGGAAACATCAACTCTCTGCCCAACAAAAGCGATGAGCTGGAGATCTTGGTGAGGACTGAGAAAGAATACCGTGAGTGCAGTCTCCTGTGTTTAACTGAAACCTGGTTGAATCAAAACAACTCAGACCCCAGTGTGGATCTACCTGGCTTCACTCTCATAAGGTCAGACAGAGATGCTCAAGCTAGTGGCAAGAAGAAAGGAGGAGGTCTGGCTTTATTTGTCAACCAGAGATGGTGTAACCCTTCACACAGAACTGTCAAGGAGAAGTTGTGTTTTCCAGATATTGAACTGTTGGCAGTTGCTATTCAGCCATATTATGTTCCCAGAGAATTCAGTCATATCATAACAATAGTTGTTTACATCCCACCCAAATCAACTAAAGACATTCCATGATTCACATAGTTTGTGAACTGCCCTACCAGAGAAAACAAAACCCTGGATCTGCTTTATGCCAACGTCAAAGAAGCCTACAGAGCCACTGCCTTACCACCACTGGGCAAGTCAGATCATAACTTGGTCTATCTGCAAACCTGTTACAGACCTTGTGTGCTGAGGCAGACTGTGACCAAAGTCAAAATCAGAAGATGGACACCTCAAGCCAGTGAAGCTCTAAGGGACTGTTTTAAATCAACAGACTGGAATGTGCTACTGGAAACAGATGTGGATAGTATGAACATTGATAAACAGGTGGACTGCTTTACTGATTATGTCAACTTCTGTAGAGACACAGTTATACTGACAAAGACTGTTCGCTGTTTCCCCAACAACAAACCCTGGATCACAAGAGACATAAAAGCAATCCTTAACCAGAAAAAGAAAGCTTTTAAAGATGGTGACAAAGAACAACCCAAACAAGTGCAACAAGAGTTGAAGAGGAGACTGAAGATGGCAAAGCTGGAGTACAAAAAGAAGATGGAGAAGAATCTACAACACAGCAACATCCGTGAAGTGTGGAGAGGAATCAGTACCATCTCTGGACACAGCAGTAAAAAGAAAAGACAGCCAGTGGTGGGTGATGTGAAAAGAGCTGATGAACTCAACTTGTTCTTCAACAGATTCCCACTTCAACTGCTACTCCACCTTCCTCTCCGCAACAAATCTCCACTACAACTTCTCCCCTTCCTGCTCCATCTCATTCAAATGTCTCAACCACTTCAACTGCCTCCCTCCTAGAACACCAGTCCTTGTCTGTCACAGAAACAGGGGTGAGGATGGAGCTTGGAAGACTTTGTCCAGGGAAGGCAGCTGGTCCAGATGGTGTGTGTCCAAGGCTGCTTAGAGACTGTGCTGCAGAACTGTGTCAACCTCTCCACAAGATCTTCAACCTGAGTCTACATCTGGGGCGGGTACCTGCTCTGTGGAAAACATCCTGCATTGTGCCAGTACCAAAAACAAAATGTCCTGCTGAACTCAATGACTACAGACCAGTGGCCCTCACTTCACACATCATGAAAACCCTGGAGCGGCTGATTCTACGCCTTCTGAGGTCTGAGGTCAAAGACAAACTGGACTCCCTGCAGTTTGCATACAAAGAACACATTGGAATGGATAATGCTGTCCTCTACATGCTTCACTGTACCCTGTCTCATCTGGAGGAACTTGGGGTTTATGTGAGGATCATGTTCTTTGACTTTTCAAGTGCATTCAACACCATCCAACCCACCATACTCAAATACAAGCTCACAGAGATGGGAGTGGATCCTTCCTGTTTTTCCTGGATCGCAGATTACCTGACAGGAAGGCCACAGTTTGTCAGGCTGGGAAGCTGTGTTTCTGGGACATTAATGAGCAGTACAGGGGCTCCTCAAGGGACAGTGCTGGAGCCATTCCTGTTCACACTGTACACGTCAGACTTCAAATACAGTACTGAGTCCTGCCACATCCAGAAATACTCAGATGACATTGCTATTGTGGCATGTATCAGAAATGGACAAGAAGCTGAATACAGAGATCTGATAAGAGCCTTCAGTGACTGGAGTCACAAAAACTGCCTCCTCCTCAACATCTCAAAAACAAAGGAGATGGTCATAGACTTAGGTAGATCCAAACCCCCTCTTCAGCCAGTGAACACCTTTGGAGTGGACATCGAATCATATAAATACCTAGGTGTACATCTGGATAATAAGTTGGATTGGTCTAAGAATATAGACTACATCTACAGAAAGGGGCAGAGCCCCTTTTGCCTGAGAAGACTCCAATCAGTAGACATCTGTAGTAAGATGCTGCAGATGTTTTATCAGTCTGTGGTGGCAAGTGTTCTGTTCTACGCTGCAGTCTGCTGGAGAGGAAGCATTAAACACAAAGATGCAAGACGTCTTAACAAACTGGTGAAAAAGGCTGGCTCTGTGGTAGGACTCAAGCTGGACTCAGTGGAGGATGTGGTGGAGAAATTTACACTGAGGAAGGTGGAGACTATTCTCAAGAACATGGACCATCCACTACACAACACCTTGATGGACCAAAGGGCAAATGGTGGTGGACGGCTCCTCTCTTCGTTGCAGGACAGAGAGATTCAGAAGGTCTTTTGTACCAACAGCCATCTGGCTTTATAACTCTTGTGTAAATCGAAGATAACTTTTAGAGACATATTAGGTGAGACAACAGACAACTGAATTTCCCTCTGGGATTAATAAAGTTCTTCTTATTCCTATTCTTATTTAAAAGTGCCAATTACAGCTATCTCTCTAGCAGTCTGCTTCTTTTTCTTCATCTCTCCTCTATTTTAATGCATGGAAACCAGCACTACTATAGACTCAAAGTATTCTCATTTACTTATTTTTAGCACAGTATCAATATTTAAGATTTTTAAGAGACGATTAACGTCAGGATATATTTTAGACTGTTGACATTAGCTCAAAAGAACTTGCTTTTCATATGGCATTTTTCTGAAGCTACAGGACATATCATGAGAAAACTGAGTGCGAAATTGCATTTCTGAGTATTTCTACATTCAAATTGCTGTGAATCTCTGGCAGACCCAAACGGCAGGTTCAGATACAGTGAGATTTCCTATGTAGCAAATCAGAGCTCCGCCCCCAGAGCCCCGCTATGCAGGCCAGACCCCGAGAAATAGAGAGGACAATCACTGAACAAGTGTGTGCGTAAGTGGATTGCAATGCACGTAAGAAAGTTAATTATGATATTAACTTTCATCATGCCCCCAAAGACATTAGTGTCCAAGAGCTGAATAGCTCCTATGTTACCTGCCACTTCTGCTACACCAGCAATGTTAGGCTGCAAGCTAGCATGAAGAGGAGTGTGCAGAGCAGCGCTGTCTCCGCCCACGACTCAGAGATGAATTGCTCATGAGCTACTGGAGCTCTGCAGAAGAAAATCCTGTGAAAATAACACAGGTAATGTGATTTTGGCTGAAAACGTCATAATCACAATTTAAAGACCAGTGAGAAGACTTTAAGTAGTAAAAAAAAAAAAAAAGTGGTGTGGGACTTTAAAGCACAAAAAATAATGTTGGTGCTCAACTTTTTACTTTACACTCTTGCTTGTATTTACTTTCTTCAATTCAACCAAATAATAAACTAAAACTGACATTTGAAAGTTTTATGCTCATATAATTTAGCTTAGTTTTGCATTAGCAGGTGTGACAGACCTGCTTCTATTGTCCATGTTTTATTCAATGTGTTGCTGTTTCCTGCAAATTCTTCAATAATATCAGGCAGTAGATATGACATAGGGCAGGGGGAATAATAAAACTGATGAATGCAGAAAACAGGCAAAGCTACACAAACAATATTAAGCTTCAAGCTCTGACATATAAAAGTCACTCAGGACTGAATTATATCAAAGTAATTTAGCTGAGCGCAGTATTATAACTGTAAATGAAGCTTTCATTTAAGTATTATTGCAGTCGGACCCAGTGTTCCTGGAGCCTCTGCCTCAAAGATTATATTGCCTCCATAGCAACAAATACAGCCAGTGCTATCAAATCCTATGAATTATTTATTCTCATGGAGGCTAATCGAGAGTGTGGATTTTCAAGCCTGCTGACACCACAAACACACACTCACATGGCGGCATGTGCTGATGAAGAGACAATCCAGTGTTTTGAGTGAGTCCTTCACCAGATTTGTTTTGCTTAACAACAATATGATGAAGAACAATCTCCATGCTCCATTAGCTGTGAGAGGAGGAAATACAGATCTGTAGATGTGGGCTGACAACACCCGACAGATTTCAGCCTCTGTGTAAAGTAGAGCACCACTGAAAAAGAGAGAGAAAAACCTGAAATGATGAGTGCAAAATACTTCACAGGTTTTTCAGTCCTTTAACCTATTTAGTCATTCTTTTAGGTTGTTGCATCATTTCAAAGGATCACAATGTCTTAAGAGACGATATATTCAGATATACTTTTTAATGGGGAAAAATAACGATGAATTTGGTTGTACTTTATGATTAAGATGGTCTCTTATTCGTATGCCTCTGTTTTACTACTGCAAGAACAAATTTAGTTTTCTATTCTGATTCATCTCACGTCCACAAGGTTGGAAACAGTCAATTCAAGCACTGAAATAAGAGAGCTCAGGTTTTTCTTTTATTTGGGAACATGGATTTAAATTCAGACTGGAGCTTGACACATGGGAACACATTGACTGATACTGATGTAAAACCTTGAAAATTGTTGTTGCATCACTAAAAAGCTGTATGTTACAGCTTATCAACACAGATTCAATGAGAAAAGATAAGACAAGTTAAGATTAATGTAAGTTAAGATAGGATAAGTGAAGATAAGAGGAGCTAAGATGAGTTAAGTGAGACAAAACAAGACAAGACAGGTAAAATAAGCCAAGTTAAAATAAGAAAAAAAGAGAAAGTTCAGATAAGGTAAGACACGACAAATTAAGTTAAGGTTAATTTAAATTAGGTTGAGTTAGGTGAAGTTAAGATAGAATAAGTTAAGACAAGACCAGTTAGGATAAGTAAAGGCCACTTTTGGACCGAAACGGTCTCCATAGAAAACTGAGAAATTTAGTTTCGTTTAGGGGGGTCCGTTTAGATGGCAACTGCGTTTTCAGGAGCTGAAAACGTAACAAAGTGAAAACCCCCTCCAGAGTGGAAATGTTGTTAACGCTCTGCTAATCCCGCTTTCGTCTAAAGTACAAAAATGCTAAAAATGGTCAAACCTGTGACGCCATGGCTCACGTATATGACATCATAGCCATGCACAGCTTCCTTGAAAATAACAACAACCATGCTAGACATTCGAGTTGCGCTGTCATTATTATTGAACAGACAGGAGCTCAATTTCGACCTGTACAGAATCCTCACGTATCATACTGCTCAGCAGAGGAGGTGTCTGAATTATTTGCATCAAATAATTAATGTAGAACGGAAGTTGTTCTACGTATGCGTTGTTGGTCTAAATGGGAGCATGGTCACACCGACACGCGCCACCTAGCACCTGGCATGCACATTACAGCGTTTTCAACCACATTACGTTTTTGTGTAAACACAGCATAAAAACACCACTTTTCCGTTTTCTATGTAGACCGTTTCTGTCTAAAAGTGGCCTAAGTGATGGTAAGACAAAACAAGACAAAATAAGCTGAGATGCATTTAAAAAAGAGACAAGACAAGTTTATGTGAGGTTAAAATGAGATAAGTCTAAAAAAGGTAAGATTAGTTGTGACAAGAAAATAAAAGCAAATGATTGTAAATTAAATAAGGTAGGCTAAGGTGAGAAGGATTAGATAAGTTAAGTTCAAATAAGTAAAATCTGGTGACGTTTAGTTAAGATAAGTAAGGTGTAGTAAAGTGTCGTCAAGATTAGATCATTAAGTTAAGATTTTAATCAACCCAGAGGGGAAATTCAGTTGTCACAGCAACACAAATGTAGTCAGCTAGAAAAAACACAAAAGAGTAAGAGGGAAAAATAATAGAACATTTATACGGCAAATAAAAGTAGAGTAAAGAAAAAAGTATATAAATACAATTGTTAAACAAACGTATTAATAAATCAGAATTATGCAGTGCAGGACAGAGCAAGAGCACAACATCAAGTGATGTAGAGGAAAAAATCCTCTCCAGATTAAGATTAATTTAAATCACAATGTTATTATCTGTTGAAATAAAAAAAAAAAGGCTGCAGTGCCTGACATACAGTTAAGCAGATGGTTGATTGATTCTCCAAACTGAAAATCAGCAGTATTGTTCCTCAGTTGTTTCTTCATTTTTAAAAGATTTGACTGTAGCTGTGTGTGTAAATGAGAAGGAGTTTGATAAACAAGAAACTTCTCTGCTGCATGGCCGAATTTTTAACGAGTGTCAGCCATCTTGATTTGAAAAAGTTCTGGGGACACTTCATTGAAATTATTTAAAATTTAAGATTTAGGTTCAGCACATCCCTGAGACTTCATTAAAATCTTGACATTGTTTTTTTTTCTTGTGTCCAGGTATTACTCTGTGCTGTACCCGCTGGAGAGGAAGATCTCAGATGCAAAATCCCGAGACCTGGTCATCTATATCTGGGTTCATGCGGCGGTTGCGAGCCTCCCCGTGTTTGCTGTGACGAATGTGACAGACGTGTACGTAACCTCGTCCTGCTCTGAAGACCACGCCCGCTCTGTGGGCCACATGGTTTACGTGTTGATCTACAACGTTACCACGGTGGTCCTCCCTCTGGCTCTTGTCTTCCTCTTCATGCTGCTTATCCGCAGAGCACTCAGTGCCAGTCAGAAGAAGAAGGTGATCATCGCGGCGCTGCGGACTCCTCAGAACAGCATCTCCATCCCATATGTGTCGCAAAGAGAGGCCGAGCTGCATGCCACTCTGCTGGCTGTGGTGTTGGCTTTTTCTGCCTGCAGTGCCCCCTATGGAGCCTTGGTGGTTTATCGCACCCTCTTAGCAGACTCTGAAGAGCTCCCCGTCTTTTTGTTTCTGACAGCTCTCTGGCTGCCAAAAATTTCCCTCCTCACAAACCCGCTTTTTTTCCTGACTGTAAACCGCTCCGCTCGCCACAGCTGTCTGGACCTGCTGGCCAGGATTTACAGACGCTACAGCCGTCGCAATGTGGTCAGCACGGGAGGTCTGGCCTCTTTAGGAGCAGAGGGTGTGATCGGGGAGCCTGTAGGACTGGAAACAGCTGGGAGATCTGGGAGTCAGCTGCTGGAGATGTTCAACATTGGCCAGCAGCAGATTTTCAGGCCGTCTGAGGAGGAAGAGGAGGAAGAGGAAGTGAAGAATGACATCCCCTCTCAAGGATCAGGAGGCTGCACTGTCCCTAAAGAAGACCAGAGAGCTCAGTCCAGACTGGGGAGCCTCAGAGGGGACGGAACCACCAAAAAGGACCCTCAGCAGGGAGCAGGAGGGCTGGTCATCACCAAAGACTGCCCTCCTTCAGTCACAGCACCCCGGGGCTCTCCAGTCCACACATGTGCTTACACCTCTTCCTCTCAGGTGGCACCGGCTACCCCCACTGAGGCCGAAGACTCCACCCAGTTTGGCTTTGGACCATTTGAGCTGCCGCCTCAGTGGCTACCAGAGACAAGGAACAGCAAAAAGAGGCTGTTGCCTCCACTTGGAAACACACCAGAGGAGCTGATCCAGACCAAACTGCCCAAACCCAGGCCTGAGCGGAGGATCAGCAGGAACAACAAGGTCAGCACCATCCCTGCTGTGGATCCATGAGCTGCTCCTGCCGGTTACTGTTCCGCAAGACCGGACACAGCCTACTTGCAGGGTAGGTCTCTTGAGGGAGCAGGATATTGATGTGCAAAGCGGCTTGAGGAGACAGAGCTGAAGTCCAGTTTTGCTCTTAAATTCTTGACCTTTCAGCTTTGTAAGTGGTATTAAATCCACTCCATATGAAATATGTGCAATGATGTGAGAAATACAGTAGCTCTGCTGTGACTTGTTTAGATCCTCCTCAATGGTAGGAGACTCTGATGAAGTCTGCCTCTCTGATCCGAGCTGGCATCAGTGATTAAATGAACACCGTGCAAATCTAATTACCCTCAACGATGCACTGATACATTTTTCATAGTCAATAATGAACCCCCTAACAAACCCGTTTGTTTAATGGTCATGCTGTGATTGCACTCTGTAAATGAACACATCTCAGTGACAGTTTGGTCTCTTTCCGCCCTGTTTGAGGCTGTTTTTGATCTCCAGGTTTGACTTCAGTATTTGGGATTTTGTCGCCCTTTTTTCTCTCATGTCCCCTTTTTGTATATTTTGTCTCCAAATTCTAAAAAATCGCTGTTATTTGTAGTTTTGACGTAAATGTATTTTATGAGCTAAAATGCAGATGTACAGTTTGCTGTGATGAGTTCTTTAAATGTCATTTTCAGAGTTTGACCGTGTGTTCACTCTTGTTTCCTGGACAACAAATTTCATCAGAAGAGTGGAGCGACTTATCTCAGTGTGTGTTTTGATGTTAATAACAAAGAAGATTGGTCCTGCCTGAGTTATTTTTAGCCCTCTTCGATCAATTTTATTGATTTCCCTCAGGTTTCCTGAAAATCAATTTCTCATCCAAATGATTGTAAAATACTGGAATAAAAATAAAACACTTTTTTTAATGATGAGCATCTCTGTAAAACTCTTTTCAAATTTGAATCCCCCTCTCTCTCTCTCTCCCTGACACTGTCCGCTCTCCGCCTCCTTTGTGATGCATAATTCAAAGGTAGCAGCATCATCCTGAGGCTCAGGCTGAGGTAAACAGAGTCGGGCTGCACTTCAAATATTTGTCAAGCTGTAACTCCCTCTGGGTTACCCACAATCCCTTTCTGTGTCCACAAAGACCCTGAATCTATGCTTTGTCCTCTCCCATGCTGTTATCAACTCGAGCAGTGCTTTCATGCTTGAGTGAGTGAAAATAGAACCTACTGCTACTTAGAAAGAGGAAAGAGAGGAGTAATAGGTTTGTTTTTACAGGTTTACTTACTTTGGACACGGCTGAATTAGACAGAAAACTTCATGAATACTGTAATCACAGCAGTCTGTATACATGTTTTTGATGTGGGTGGGAAAGCAGAGCGGCCTTGGTTGATATTTTCTGCCTGAAATGATTCAAAGCTTTGTTAGACGGGGGTTTTGTCCTGTGGCTCAACAACAGAGATAGACAACAACAACAATACAAAACAGAGACGGAGGTTTATGTAACATGTTTTCAGGTCAGCTCAATCAATTTAGTATCAGGAACTAACTTTATTTATTTGTTTATTACAGAGCCGAACTGACATTCAACTACACCACATCCATTATTAACATACGAAGCTCCAAGCTGATTCACTATCATGGTCTGAATGATTCAGTTGTGTTTAGAATTCTCAGCTCTCGCCAGTGAAGCAAACTACGTCTTGAACAGTAGTTTGTGTCTTTGTATGAACTTTACATGTAGTTTACTCATGCAAATGATTTCATTTAGCCTCCCTGCAAACAGCTACAAACCTGCTGATTTCTGCAATACTGAAATTGGGTATTGTAACGTTGGACCTTATGAGGCTTCCTTCACTTTTCAAGCCATCCACAAGTGGATGCATGAAGGGCTGCAGTGTTTTATGGACTGTTGGGTTGGCTTCATTTGTCAACACTGGAGCATAGGCAGACTGCAGTATTAGCATCTGGTATACAGGCCATAACCAGTGTTGGGGTAGTTACTCGTAAAAAGTAATTTGTTGCTTGTAAGTATTTACTTCTGTAAGTTGTAATGAGATTACTTACCTAGTTACTGCATTAAAAAAGTAACTTCACTACTTATTACTTTCCTTTCCTGTTTCTTCATTTGCCATGTAGGGTACATGGACAAACATCATAGCCCAATCATCACTGAGCATAGTCCGCATCGTTTCGTTTATTGTATAAATGTTGCCTTTGTATAGAGTGCATTTCACAGAATTATTTTTGTCCTTTTGATTAATAAAGCGAACGTAATGCGTGTATCGCCACTTGCTGGTGTGTTGTCCACCTCCGTCTCCATTTCCATCTCGCTTTTGCATCAGCAACTGCGTCACTCAAATTGATCTCTCCATGGGACTTTCAAAGGCCACGTTATTGCGCAATGCATTTTGAGTCGGAAAACGCCATTTTCGCAGGCAACTTTTGTCGCTACCTTTTCCATCACAGTAACTCGATTTGTACTGCACATGTGCGAAACAGCTCAGCAATTCTTGGCCCCTCACAGTTTGCAACAGCTTCGACACTTGTTCAACAGCTTCAGCATCAGGAAGCTCGCTTCAGTCAGAATGGATGCTTCAGTTTATTACCAGCTGCATGCTTTTCTCCTGAACAGAGTGCTTCTCAGAGCCCTGGAAAGTCAAGAAAATAGCGCCCAATTTCACGATCAACGGTTCCTACTACAGCTTAACTGTAAAATTGCAATGTAGTTATAAAAGGCTTGAATGAATGTGAAAAGTTCATTGTTGTAGTTGAAATGCTGTATAAAATGCGGAAATTCATTGTCCATAATGTGTAGGTTTCTTGTTAAAAACTTTAATTTATAGAATAAATGAAACAAATCCCCCCTTGATACTTTAAAAAGTCAGATCCATGACTTTGACCAGGTTGTGGCGCATTCTAGCCTGGAAAGGGTGCACAATGGGTGGTCACACCTCCATTTTGCATATGCGCACTACAAATCGGGTTTCTGGGACGGATAGGGTAGTGACAACTTTTAGCTTACATTAGACAGGGAGAAAAAAGTGAGAAAAAAAACCCCCAAGAAAAATGAATCCAACAAAAGAAGAGTGTCAGAGTGTACAGAGACAAGTTGGACAATAGTCCAAAGGCTCAATATCAAGAAAAAGTAAAAAAAGATTAAATTGATCCTTATGAGCACCAAACCCCTGCTTGTTGTCACAGATGAACAAGCAGCATGCATGCATGAACCACTTCAACAGATCAGAACTTTGCACACAGGGAAACACAGCTGATGTAACACAGAAAGGCGCGTTTCTATTGTTTAGTTAAGCAATTAAGCTTCTGATTTTTTTGTGTAGTGCCTTACTTTACTTTGTTACCCCCCAAAAAGTTACATCGTTACTGTAATCCATTACTTTGTCGTGCGTTATTCCCAACACTGGCCATAACCAACTGAAAAGGGGACCATGTAGAGAGAACTTGACTCATGTAAGACAGTCATCTGTTGCTAATGCACTAGGTTTAGAGAGGGGATGGAGGGAGATGGGCAGAGGGGAGACTGAGCCACATAGTTGAAGCAGCTGGAGAGCAGGCAGGTGCACAGCAGAGAAACATCTGTAGCAGTGATCCAGAGGTACCTACGGCATGATGGAGCTCAGAGACTCTCTCCTCTTTCTGAGACTTTTGGTACAGTTAGCAGGCCTGCATACTGAGAGCACAATGATCTACTGAGGTGATTGGGAACTACATGGCCTTCAGATATGATGGTGCCTGGCCATGAGGAGCTTTGTAGGTCAGAAACCTACAGTACACAAAACTTTGAGCGTTTACATAACTACTTTGCTGACAAATTCCTGTAATGTTTTAAATGTGAGTTATTTTTGTTGTTTCTAAGACTTTGTTGTAAAATGTTGGCGAAAGTCTAGACATGTTAAGAGATCAGAGGCTTACTGCCCACATAAAACCTCTCAGCAACACAAACACTGGGGCCTGAAAATACAGCACCATGTTAACAAAGAGCCACAGCTGCTTGAACACCATATTTTGAGAGTTTTATTTTTCACTTAATGGCCTCTCTTTGCTCAGTTCAGTAACACAAATAGCAAATTAAATCACAGTTGCAACATTTTATGTAATTTCAAATCAAATCAGCAGCAAAGCAGCAAAAGTAAGTAAAAGTTTAATCTTCTCTGGCGTCGGTAAGAGGGAGCACATGAGGAGCTTTTCAGAAACAGAAGCAGGGGAACAAAGTCTCTGTTTGTTATCAGCTTTGGTTTACTGTAATCTCCGCAGGAATTGTCGTCAGTGGTCTTATTCTTGTCGTCACTGAGATCGTCAGTGTTGTTGTTTTTTCCCCCCACCATGCTTATCACGGATATCCGCTTGATGAGATAGTAGTGTAATACTGGTGCAGTCTATATCAGAGGGCAAAATCCATTGTTGTGAAAAGGAGCAGTCTCTTCACACATAAATGTATACAGGAACATGTGCAGTACAAGTTGTTCTTTACCTGCAGTATATATATGCATTGAAAGCTTTAAATTGGCCTGTATGACATTAAATTTACCTTTGACAAATTATGTGCTGTAGTTTTTCAACATTCACATGTTGACCCTTTAATGAAGTTTTGACTATAGACTATGAGAGACAACTTTAACTGTAAAATCTAAGTGTTGAACATATATACAAAAGTTAAACGTGAAATCTAATATGAAATAAAAATCAAAATAGACTGTCTTACCAGCGAAGTGAATTTCCTGGTAAGATAGTCTAAGCCCATAAATAAAGTTTATCCTGGGACAGGGCAGAACAAGGTGATAATAATATCAAGCTTCAGCATCAATAAACTTTTATTTTGGTAGCTCCAACTTGGTTCCAAGTGTTAACCTTTAAAATGTTGACTTGAAATCAGACTTTTAGATTAATATTAAACAGTAGACTTAAATTAAACTTGAAGGTTTAAGTTTAACAGTAACATTTATATTTGATCTTTATTTCAAACATCTAGCATTTACCAGTAATAGTATATAACTTTTTTATGTTTTAAAGCTTACTGTGAAGAAATGTTGTTGTGATTTTTGGTGTGCACAATTTTACAACTGGTGCCTCACAGTCATACAGTCATTCCCCCACAATGAAGCCTAAATATTTCAAGCTCTCCACCCTGCTTCCTATGTTTATGCAGATGGGTTACATTTGGATAGTAAAATACACATTGAACATATTAAAAGGAAAGTTTTAAAAACTTCTTTGAAGTCAAGTCAAGTCAAGTCAAGTCAATGTTTATTTATAAAGCACCTTTAAAAGACAACAGTCAAATAAAGTGCTGTACATTAGAAACTGTAGAATAAAATGCAGACAGTAAAAGAATAAAAGCTACAGTGCCTCTGATTCCTGTGTGCTTTGAAGCTTTAAGCTGCATTTGTTTTTTTTTTGTTTTCTGATGTAAAACTGACTGAAATTGATGCCGATGCCTTTTCTTGACCTTTGAAGGCAAACAAAATCATTAGTGAATAAGTAAATTGTTTCTTTATTGTTAGTAGGAACGACTGCAACTATGTCAAACTGGACGTTTCAGGGCAGCCTTTATTTCATGTTTAAGATTCTCAGGGAGTATTTCAAGAGGCAGTAGAGGGGCTTTATTTTGTAAAAAAATAAATAAATAAAATGACAGCTCTGGGGCCTCATGTATCAACACTTGCGTGGAACTCATACCAGAAACGAGCGCACGCAAGGTCCGTCACGCTGAAAAAAATCCGTATGTATCAATGTGTGCGGGCGCCGAAATCCACGTGTGTTTCCTTGATAAATCCCAATCAGCGTGGAATTGAGCGCAGATGTCGGAGTGACTGGGCCCGTCCCCGTTACGCCCTCCTATAAATATGCAGATTTATTTAAATAGGGTCTCCCTGTCCTCGCACGCAGACAAAATGACAAGAAAAACTAAATTTACGGCGTGCGAGGTGGAGGTGCTGGTGGCGGAGGTGGAGGAGCGACAGCGTGTTTTGTTTGGCAGCCTGTCCAGTGGCGTCAGTGCAAAACGAAAACGCTTGGAGTGGGAGAAATTTTGCGAGAGGGTGAATGCGGTGGGTTCCGAGACACGCACCCCCGCGGAGATTAAAAAAAAGTGGTCGGACCTCAAGGTGGAGGTCAAGCGGCGTACAGCTGCCCTCCGGAGGAGTACCGGCCAGACAGGTGGGGGTCCGTGGGAGGAGACCCTCACACCGTTTGAGCAGCGGGTGGTGGCGATTATTATTATAGGGTAAGTGGCGTGTCACACAAATGTCCACATGCTTTGTCATCCCACTGAGCAAAAGACGTATATTAGACGTCTAGTCTAAGTTTATCCTTCATTTCAACGTCGGGATTCAGTCTATTTTTAGACGTGATTTATACTTCGCCCTTAACTTCATTTTTCGATCACTTTTTATGCAATAAACAACTGTAATGTGCATAACTGACCTTGAAATACTGGATTACATTACCTATGATACCGTGGAGAGAGATGTAAACGCAACAGATACACAGAAGCAGGAATTGAAATAAAGAAATATTTTTATTGTGTCACAGAAATCAATATGTCGGCCGTGTCGCCGGCTTGCGGAACCCTGGCCCGCGGCAGCCCGTCCGCCGGCTCGGAGTCGTCGGCCAGGACCAGCGGCATTCGGGCCACCCCGGCCCCCGGCCCCAGCACCAGCATCAGCACCAGCGCGCCGACAAGCGGTGGAGCGTCCACCAGCCGCGGCGCTTCCGCTGGACCACCCGGACGCAGTGGAAGGGTCCTCGCGGAGGGGGTCCTGCAATCGCAGGAAGAAATCATCAGGGGGATCGCGGGGATCAACGAGCGGCTGGACCGGCTCGTAAATTTCCTCGAGCGTCTGGTGGAGAAAATACATTAATTTGGCTCATTGAACTGTGTATTCACTTCTTACCCATTCACACTGTGGCGATGAGATTCTCCCGCGCGAGGACGGCGGGCCCGGCAGGGATCAGCTCGCATCCCTCCGTCTGCTGCTGGTTCGTCATGTGGGGCGACGTGCTGCCCGGCCACGGGGATGTGGTGCACGCTTGTCACATAGTGAGTCACCAAACACCGCCACACAGCGTCGCCAAAGTGCGAATCACAGTCAACGCAAGTATCTGCTCAACGCCAATTTCTACACCACCTCCTGACTTCTCCTGACCTCCTGACACCTCCGCGTTGATTAGCGCTGGAACCGACGCTCGTTTCGCGATGATAAATCTGGACGTGTGCGCCGATTTTGGCGTACGCAAGGTTTTCTTGCGCCGCAAGCGTTGATACATGAGGCCCCTGTTGACCAAAGCAATTCCTGCTTTACATCTTACCAGAGAGAGAAAATGTACCAAAATAGTGACATAGCAGTCACTGAAATTTCTCTATCTGCTATTGTCTACTTCAATTGTTTGGCTGTGGACTGCACAAACCCCAGTGATCTTTGCTGGTCTATTGGTAAGTGTCAAAGATGTATATTAACTATGTCCTCAGGGTGATGAGCATTTGCCTACCTAGATAGAGGCAAGGCAAGCATACCTTACCTCTTGCAGCTTCTCTCCACTGACCACAATGTTTCCTCCTCTTGACCAGCTCCTGCTGCTTTCCTCTGACATCCTCTTCAAGACCTCAGATGATAGTTCAGTTGTGTAACATAGCAGACTCAGGACAGTTACTTAACACAGCAGGTCAACAAACATCCGAGGAGCAACGCTCCTGACCAAGAACCTTCCTGACAACAGGTTTTTTGAGGACTCTGTTGTAATTTCACGGAAAGTTATTGAAAAAGCAAAAAGGTTCTTAGCAGGTGACTAAGAATAAAATATGAAAAAGCTGCGTGTTATGACTGATGAAAAAGCCAGAGATGAAAATCAAATTATATAAACTGTGTGCCACATTGAGTCACAGGAAATATCAATAACACACCTTAAGAGTTTCAACATCTTGATCCTTAACATAACTAAATAACTAACATAAGGCTGATTAAATTAGCATGGCTGCTAGGCAACAGGTAACCCATATATGCTTTAAAGTCTCTGGCAGCTGCAGTCTTTTCTTCTGTGCTGGCTTGGAACAAGGCTGAGTTTGTCCAAAAGTGACACTGAGGACAACATACAGATGCAGCAACATTAAAGCAGAGGGACTCTGGACAGCAAAAAGGACTGCAAGACCTTTCAGTTTACTTCAAGAGCTTCTCTAGGGATGAGGAAACATCACAAAGGTGCACTCAGAAAAATTTTGGCCTGATTCATGAGATTTATGCATTTCAATCGCATATAAAATTTCCATCCATTTAAATCACTTAGATTTAACATGAAATAGCCAATAAACTTTATAAATAAACTTTTGTAAAAAATTGATCATTAAAGTGGATAACACAGACTAGGTGTCATTAAATTATGAAGAGCAATTGTGATAAAACAGTCAAAGTGAATTTAGAAAAAATATTCTGTATATAAGAAAATGGACAACATTTTATCTATAAAACTCTTCCATTGTTATTTACAATCAGTCATTTTCCTTTAACTGTTAAATGAATATTTAAAAATCTGGGTATTGATAAAATTGTGCATTTATTATGGCTTTTTTTTAGATTTACCAGACATATAAGGTGTATTTGTATTCGCTGATACCAGACTCAGTTTTCCTTTGTATTGGATTGGAAAGGAATTCTGTGGTATCAATCATCATGGACTCATGGACGGAAGGCAGGGAAAATCCTTCTTCTTCTCTGCTGACTATGAATTTGCCGCTAACAGGCAGCTGCATTACTCCCACCTACAGGACTGGACTGTGGAGCATGGGCAAACTAAAATATCTGAGTAAACCTGATGTACAACAGCCTAATAAATTTTAACTAAAAGAATCTTTGTTGATCCACAGCTCATCATATTTAAACTATATTCACAGCTTTTAAATGATTAAAATGAATGGTTTCCAAAATTAACAGATTTATGCTGATTTTTTAGAAATTTGACAACATAAATTCTAAAAATGTGTTGAATAAAATCAAACAGATGTACTTAAAAATAAACTATGATTCATTTTTCTGAGTGTGTTATCTTACTGCTTTCAGTTTGTCCTCCACACAGCTGAGCTCCTTTCAGCATCAATGTGTTGCTTTGTCTGATTTCTCATGCTTCAGATCAGCTTCTTTTCAGCTGTGCCATGGAGAGCAGACTCATTGGCTTTGGTAACTTAGATAGTTTTATGATTTTAGACCAACTGTATTCTTGAGAGAAAATGAAATTGAAATCTTAAAAAAAAATATATCTGTCTTAAAGTGGATAAAAATAGAGGAGAGACTAGGTAGGAGGGAGCAAGGAGACATTGATGGGGAAAAAGGAATGAGTCTCTGAGGGGGTGTATTGAGGTGGCTTTTAATTCTTCCTCAAACTTAGAAATTTTTTTAATGCCATGGAAATAACAATGTAAACATATTTTTTGAATGTAATTAGTTCAGTTTTGGAAATTTATTGCTAGAAAGCAAGTATGTCAAATGTAAAATGGAAGTAGGAAAATTCTAATAAAAAAATGGCCATAAATAATAAACTAACACACACACACACACACACACACGCACGCACGCACGCACGCACGCACGCACGCACGCACACACACACACACACACACACACACACACAAAACCTCTAAGAGCTATAAGCCCTATTTTCTTCCTTCCCTATTTTTCTAAAGCATTCAGCTCTTGAAAGTGTTTCCATGGTGACTAAGTGGTCATGCAACGTAAATATATGATAACACATAAATTAGAGCAACATGAATGTTAGTACAACAGAATAATCCAGAAGAAATGTGTCCGTTCTGCAGAGCGACATTCACCGTTAGAAATTCAGAAAGTCTGTGTGCATGTGTAGGTGTGAAAATGTGAGTGACAGGTATGATCACTGTTATGTCAGGTTACCTTGACTTCTGTTCCCGTCCACATCTGCCGAGCTTGGTGTGCTTGCAGCTGTGATTTCAGAACACACCTTTTGCTCCTTCCAGTGAGTATTTTTAGAAACAGTCTTATGAGATCCGTTTTCTGTGTCCAGTTGTGGATGAAAAGACTAATTCATAAGTCAGATTTATTTCTGCTGGACTGTAAACACAGCCTCATCTTTTTTCCTCTCTCACACTCTCTTCTTTTTATTCCTGCACTTTAATCAGGTTTGTATTTTCATGCAGGATAAACCCAGTCATGATGTTTCCCTGCAGGCTGCAGCAGGGCTGATGCTGAAGGTGTAGATGATCTGGACTCTTTTCTCCTCACAGTGTTCCTGCTCCTCTCTGGGGTGTTAAAACACACTATGAGAATGACAGCTCCTTGTACGTGTTTTGTCTTATTTTTGAGGGGCGAGTATCTCTGCTGCACAAATGTGTTTGACTGCTGCTCGTGCAAAGTTGGCGGTACTTATTACTGTGTTGCATACATTTGCAAAAACTGTATTTTCCCTTCATCTAGTGCACATGAAAGAGAGAAAACAGAGGTCAAGACAGACATTTGAAAACAGCTTACCCCTGAAATACTCAGATGTTTCCTTTAGCCACATTTGTTTGACACATTGTTAGGGGTTAAAAAGGGATGCTTTGGTTGTCACTGTTTACTTGTTGATAAATCCATTTATTCAATTCTATTAGTATTATTGATAAAATTACATAAAATTACCCAAGGTACTAGGTTTGTAATTGTGTCTCCATACCTTTAAAGATCTTGAACCATGTTTGTTTTACACATGCTTTCTTGATCAACTGCACCAGCTGCATTATAGTGACATTATCATCCTCTTTCACTCACTTGAGGTTTTTTTCCTGGTTCTCAGGGATCAGAAATTGGCCCAACCTGATGTCTTGTAGTGCTGGGAGGTGATACAGTGCAGGTGAATATTTGAGCTTTTGCATTCACATGTGCAACCCGTTTTGCACAGATATTTAAATACTGCTGGTATTTGTGTGATAGTTTTGAATTACATTTTGTACTAATACTAACCATTACTTTGAAGCCATATGCACAGGCTTTACTCCTGACTTACATCTGTGATCCATCAAAGTGGACATGAACCATAGGTGTCATAGATGTGTAGAATAATAAGAAGACAATACGCCAAGCAGTGAGCAGTAAGATATACCTGTTATGCGGCACTCGCACCAAGCGGGATAAATCACTCGTGCAAATGAATTACATGTTAACTCAATGCAAAGATGTGATTAGATGCTCATACTACTCTGGCGGTGCATATGATGTAAATTAGGTGGTGTGAATTGAGCAGACACAAATTTGTGAGAGTTAAAAATGTCTCAACTCAAGCGGATATTTGCATCACGATGACCAATCAGCACAAAGGTTCCACTCACAGTAGACAGATGGACAACCGCTCTGCAACTGCGATAGAACACCTGTAATTGGTATCCTGGAGGGATATCCTGGCACTGACCCTCACCAACAGGTCATCAAATTGGGTTCGGGTAACCCGAAAATACCGCTGGAAACAGCCATCACCCAGGTGCAGCTATTGGAGGAGACCCTTACATGGTGGCACCTACATCTCCAACGGTTGTGGACCTTCCACAGCAAAAGCAAAACAGCAATCCGCTGAACATGGTTCACTCCTGCCATGCTTGATGGAGACTCTCGCCCTCTCTTGCCGTATCCACAGCTTTTTTAAAATTAAAAACAGGAATAAAACAAGCTGACTTGGAGGAAAGTGAGTGAGGAAAACTGATGTCTATCACTTGATCCCGCCGGTTGAATTGGTAAGGATCACTGTTGAAATGAACATAAATGGCTTACAGCTTTTAAGTACTCTGTTGACATGTGAATCTGATTCTTGTGAATTAAATGAGTTATGCGCGCGAATGAAGCAAGTAATTACTATTCATTTATGCGTCGAGATATGCGCAAATTCAGTGAGTAGATGATTTTACTTGCACTTGGTGTGAACGCCCCGTGAGGCAACAACATATATGGATCACCTGCTTGAAACTTGGAATTGCTCCCGCAAAGTTGTATTGATTTTTAAGAAAAACACAGTCAAAAAAGGTAGCTATGAACTAAGTGAATTGGAATTTAAAACCTAAACTAATAAAGTTTAAAGAAATTTAAATTTTGATGTTGGCAACACACATGCAATATACATAGTGGGTGGGTAAATTTGCTTGGATGGCCTGCATGAAATTTAAAATTTCTCCTGTGTAGACCAGTGAAGTAGTCTTGAATTTTGAGGAAAAACTACATCAAAATCTGGTGGAAAGTCAACTGACTAAAAAAACAAAACAATTTAACATTGCCATAGAGAATTTGTGCCATAGTGACAGTGTGTTCTCTTAAAAAGGAAAAAAAACAAAAAAAAAAACATACTAAAAGATTTTATTCCAGAGATAAAAAACCCCTGGCCTTGACCCCAAATGTCCCAGCAATTCCTGCCCCATTTCCAATCTACCATTCCTGTCAAAGATTTTAGAACATGCCGTCGCCTCACAACTCACAGCCCACCTCCAATCCAACAACCTGCTCAAACCGTTCCAATCAGGATTCCGCAACAAGCACAGCACAGAGACAGCACTGCTAAAAATCACAAATGACCTCCTGCTCACCTCTGACTCTAACCAACTAACCATCCTCCTCCTCCTGGACCTGTCTGCCGCTTTCGACACCATCAACCACTCAATCCTCCTCAACCGTTTATCATCCGACCTCCACATCACTGGCTCCCCACTCTCATGGATCTCATCATACCTCTCCAACCGTCAACAATTCATCCATATCAACCAGTGCTCCTCCTCCACTGCCCCACTCCTCCAAGGTGTCCCCAGGGATCGGTGCTTGGTCCCCCACTCTTCACCCTCTACCTACTCCCCTGCTGCGGAAACCTTAATACACACTTTCATCACCACCAGACTGGGCCACTGCAATTAGCCTGGCTGAGCCATCCTGTTGCGTGAGTCACTTGACGTTCCTTCCCACCACAGTCTGGACTTCGGCCCATTGGAAACCCTGAAAGTGGGCGGGAGTACTTTCCTTGATAGACAGACTACTGTAACCAATCACTGTAACCAAGCATCTGACATCATCACAGTTGCTTGGTTACGGTGATTGGTTACAGTAGTACATGGACCAATAAGGGGCTGCCTTTCCCTGTTGTCCGAGTAACAGTGGAAACACGGTCTCTGATTGGCCCGGTTATTTTCTGATCGGGCATACACGCTCTCTATGGGCTGAAGTCCAGACTGTGGTGGGAAGGAACGTCAAGTGACTCACGCAACAGGATGGCCCAGCCAGGCTACACTGCTGGGCCGGGCCCCCCCCCCCCACCGGTCTGACCACATTGTCCGCCACACCCCGAACCGCCCCCTACGCTCAGCTGACGCAAACCTCCGCTCAGCTGACGCAAACCTCCTCTCACCCCCAGCCAAAATCCAGCACCGTACCCTGGGGGACCGGGCCTTCAGCGTCTCCGCCCCCACCCTTTGGAACTCCCTCCCTAAACACATGCGTGAATGCCCGGACCTCATCAGCTTCAATATTGTCCTCAAAACCCACCTTTTCACACTTGCTTTTATTACCTGACCCCCCCCTGACTCACCATTATCTCACCCTTCACATCTGCCCCTCCCACTTGTATTCTTTTATATTCAATTTTACCTTATTTTTAACTTGTTACTATTAATCTTTGCCTCATTGTATTTTTGTTATGTTTTTGTAGTGTCTTTGAGCTCCTGTAAAAAGCACTATACAAATACAATGTATTATTATATTGCACCCTCTTTACACTTACAAGCTAGAAGAAACTGTAGCATTTAAATTCATAGTAGACCAAATAAATGCAACCACTTTAAAATCAAAATCACTGTTGAGCTATCATTAGTCTTTTTACTCAACGGTGGAGTTTTATGATTCACCCTCAATTTGAGTGTCAGAACAAAAATAATCCCTCACATCCACAAGTATAAAAAAATATTACAGCTAAATGAGCCGCAAACACATTTGTTAGCTGAGCAGTAATTTCTATCTAAACTGAACAAAGTGTATCCTTTCTATTGTTGTTTAAGAACACCCTCCACTGTCAGTGAAGTGGTGAATCAGAGCAGGGACGAGAACGAGAGAGAGAGATAGAGAGAAACAATTACCTGTGCTGCTGACTGGCGACCATGGCAACATCTCCTCAAATTCCCAGAAAAATAGTGATGAAGGATAAAGAAATTATCTATGTACACATACAGTACTGTTATAGAATCTGAATTATGTGTACTGTAGGATTACACTATAAAAAAAATACATATTGGGCTCTTCTTTTGGGGCATAATTCAACAACTTCTACCTATTTCTACCTCTGGCAATCAAAATACTAACAGTAAGAGCTGATCACTAGTATCTGACATGTAAATGAAGCCTTTTTCAGCCTGTGAGTGTCCCCTGCTCTCAGACTCATGTTTTTTTTCCCTCTCCAATAGAGTCCCAAAATAAAGACAGAGAAACTAATTTAGGAGGACCGGAGGTGTGCTTCAGCTGATGGATCCTTCAATTACTGGGTTAACAGGGGCAGTAATCAATACTGCCAGCGAGGCATTAATGTCAAGGGGAAGCTGACCTTTTGTTTACATCTATAATATTTACACTCCAGGTTCAAGAGGTGGAATGAAAGTCAGCCGCAGGCATCATATTACAATGCTGAGGCTATTTAACAATGATTTAACCAGATGTGTGGCCACAAAGTCCTCACAAAGCACCAACAAAGACACAATTTGACTGAAAACAGATCTCAGATGTATTTGGTAAAAAACTGTAAAAAAATTGGTCATCTACTTGACTTCCGGTTCGAGTGGACGCTGGCGCGTTTGGCTGCCGCTGCTCTCTGGTAAACTTTTAACTCTTTTAGCACTCTTCCGTGCTCTGGAGACCAGCCATCAACAAATGCTGTTCTCCCTGGGACTCTTACCCTACACACCAGACTTTGCTACCGGAGCTCTCACCGCCTTCTGTGTCTTGACGGGTAAGCTGATCCTAGCCTGCCTGCTCGACCCGGCTCCGCGTCTCATCCTCTCCGCCACACTACACCATGTGGACCAGTAGGTTCTATGGACCGGCTACTCTGGCTGTCGTGGTGTGGACTGCCCTGTCGCTCCTCCATCTATCCGTGGAAGGTCTGTTCCAATACTCGGCGGCAGAGTTCCTCAGGCTCCGCTCCCAGAAGCCTGGATCTCCACCGGCAGCTCTTCACCTCCACCCGGACATCGCCCTCCTGCCTCGCCCGAGGTACATCCACCGTGGGTCTCGGCGGACTCTCCATTCTGGCAGCTCCAACGAGATTACATCTTTTTGGTCCTCCACTCGTCGCCCACAGAGAAACACCAGCCGGTCTGTGGACCACAGGGTGCTAGCCGACCTGGCTAGGTCGGCTAGCACTCCCCACAACACCACGAACGCCAACTTCGGTCTGCTCAACATCAGATCCCTCTCCGGTAAAGGACACCTCATTCATGATATCCTCATTGACCGTAAGCTTGACTTCTTTTGCCTAAATGAGACGTGGCAAGTCCCCGGTGATTTTTCCCAGCTGAACGACTCCTCTCCGGCGGGGTTTGTGTACATCTCCAAACCTTGCGAGTCGGGTCGTGGGGGAGGTCTCGCGATATTCTACCGCGAGAAGTGGAAGGTCCTACCTGTCTCTCTGCCTCCTCTCTCCTCACTTGAATGCCTGGCGTGTCAGCTACCTGGACATGTCCCCACAATCATTGCCACAATATACCGTCCTCCCAAACCTCACAGTGACTTTTTAAATGAATTCTCTGTCCTCCTTAATCACCTCGCCACTCTCTCACCCAACATTATTCTGCTCGGTGACTTCAATATACACATGGACAATACTACCCTACCCCTTACCATGGACTTCTCCTCACTACTCGACAGCTTTGGTTTTGAACAATTTGCAGATTTCCCCACACACATCAAAGGCCATACAATAGATTTAATTTGCTGTTCAGGTCTCACCCCCTCCAACTGTACCGCCGACACATTGCACATTACAGACCACTCCCTCCTCTCATTTAACACCACTCTCCAGCTCTCCATCCCAAAACCCCGCATCATCTCATACCGCAACATTAAGAATATTAACCTGGACTCCCTCTCCTCCTCCATCACTACCCTCACCCTGAACCCCACCTCCGCCCCTGATGATCTCGTCATACATTACAACAATGGACTGTCCAACATACTCAACTCCCTTGCTCCCGTCAAATCCCGCTCTGTCTCCTTTACCCGGTCCGCACCTTGGTTCACCCCCCATCTCCGTTCCATGAAATCCAAAAATCGACAGCTAGAAAGACTTTACAGGAAAACCGGCCTCACCATCCACAAAGACATCTTAATAACTCAGCTATCCCACTACAAGGACTCCATCTCCCATGCAAAATCACAGTACTATTCTGGACTTATCTGCTCCAATGCTGGAAATACCAAATCTCTTTTCTCTGTCTACAACCATATCACTCAACCCCCGGACTGCTTTCCTCCCCACATGTATTCCTCAGACACCTGCGACTCCCTCCTCAGTTTCTTCAATAGCAAAATCACTAAAATCCATCAGAACCTGGGCTCCACATCCCCACCACTTCCCTCATCTGAACCTCTCCCTCCTTTACAACCTTTTTCCACCTTTCTACTCCCTAATCCCTCAGAAATCGCTGATCTCATTACCAAATCCAAACCCTCATCCTGCCAACTGGACCCCCTCCCCACTTCCCTGGTCAAATCCTGTCTACCCTCTCTACTCCCCCTCATCTCAGTCATCATCCACTCCTCACTGTCGACTGGAACTGTTCCCACCCCCTTCAAAACTGCAGCCATCAGTCCTACCCTGAAAAAACCTGGTTCAGACCCCAACGACTTCAATAACCTCCGCCCCATTTCCCACCTCCCCTTCATCTCCAAAATTTTAGAAAAAACAGTTGCCTCTCAACTCCACACCCACCTCACCCACAATAGCCTGTACGAACAGTTCCAGTCCGGTTTCCGCCCCCTCCATAGCACTGAAACAGCCCTCATCAAGATCATCAACGACCTCCTCATGGCAGCTGACTCCGGTCTAATCTCCATCCTCATCCTCCTTGATCTGAGTGTGGCCTTTGATACCATCTCTCATCCCATCCTCCTCCATAGACTCTCCTCCATAGGCATTTCTCACACCCCCCTTCTCTGGTTCCACTCATACCTCACTGGCCGCACTCAGTTCATCCAACTCAAATCATTCACCTCACAGCCCCTCCCCTGTCACTTCAGGTGTGCCCCAGGGTTCTGTCCTGGGGCCCCTCCTCTTCATTATTTATCTCCTTCCCCTCGGCAGCATCTTCCGCAAATATGGCATCCACTTTCATTGTTTCGCGGATGACACCCAGCTCTACCTCTCCAGCAAACCCAACGCCTCTCTCCCACCCTCCTCCCTCACCCACTGCCTCTCAGAAATTAAATCCTGGTTCACATCAAACTTCCTCAAACTCAACTCTGATAAAACAGAACTCCTCCTGGTCGGTACTAAGTCCACTCTCTCCAAAACTAACAGTTTCTCCCTCACCATAGATAACTCCACAGTGTCCCCTTCCCCTCAGGTTAAGAGCCTGGGTGTCATCCTCGACAGCTCACTATCTTTCCACTCCCACATCAATAACATCACCCGGTCTGCATACTTCCATCTACGAAACATCAACCGTCTCCGCCCATCACTCACTCCTCACACCACAGCTATCCTAGTCCACAGTCTTGTCACCTCCCGTATCCATTATTGCAACTCACTCCTCCTCGGTGTCCCTCACAAATCCCTCCATAAACTTCAACTTGTCCAAAACTCTGCAGCCCGTATCATCACCAGAACTCCCTCCTTCCACCACATCACCCCTGTCCTTCAGCAGCTTCACTGGCTCCCTATCCGGTCCAGAATCCACTATAAAATCATACTATACACCTTCAAAGCCATCCATAACCTTGCCCCCCCTTACCTCTCCGATCTCCTCCACATCGCCACCCCCTCACGCTCCCTCAGATCCTCCTCCTCCCTCCACCTTTCTGTCCCCTCTGCCCGACTTAGCACCATGGGGAGCAGGGCTTTCAGTCGCTCTGCTCCCAAACTCTGGAACTCTCTCCCTCCGGATCTCAGAAACATGGACTCACTACCCCACTTCAAATCAAAACTCAAAACACATCTGTTCCAAATTGCATATTCCCTCTAACTGTCCATTTCCATACATGTATATTGTTTTTATTTATTTTAAAAGTGTTTTAACTGTGTTCTAAATGCCTGTACAGTGTCCTTGGGTGTCCAGAAAGGCGCTTTTAAATAAAATGTATTATTATATTATTATCTACATGCTCTGAAAGTGAAACCAAAACATTTGGAGCTCCACCATTTGACCAGTAATAGTAAAGGTAAACAAAGCCTGCCTCCTGCCTACTGAATTATCCCTCATGATAATTAAAGTTGTTGTTCTTCTTCTACATACTCTTTTTTCTTCTTCTTCTCTATTTCTTTTCTTCTTCTACTTCTTTTTCTTCTTCTTCTCTTCTTTTTCCTTCACTTCTTCTTTTTCTGCTGTGGCTACCCAATCCTTTCCGCAAACACGATTTGTACTGCGAATGTGCGAAACGGATGTCATTTTCTCAACTAGCCATCTTTGCGACACCTCAGCAATTCTTTGCTCCTAGCGGTTTGTGACAGCTTTGACACTTGTTCGGCAGCCTAAGCAGCACAAGCGAGCCCGCTTCAGAGTGGAGGTTCCAATTTATCAACAGCTACATGCCCCGACTGAAGCAGAGCCTCGGAAAGTCAGAAGAATGGCGCCCAGTTTCACAATTAAAGGTTTCTACCACTAGCTTAATTTTTAAAATTGACACGTAGTTAAAAATGCTTGAATGAATGCGAATATTTTTATTGTTGGAATAAATTGAATTTCATTCCCCTTTTATTTTTTGCAACCAAACCTGTGTCATGTCCTCAACAGCCCGCGACTTTTGACTTTGAGCCCATTTCAACAGCCCGCGACTTTTGACTTTGAGCCCATTTCAACAGCCTGCGACTTTTGACTTTGAGCCCATTTCACAAGCCTGCGACTTTGGACTTTGAGCCCATTTCAACAGCCCGTGACTTTTGACTTTGAGCCCATTTCACAAGCCCGCGACTTTGGACTTTGAGCCCATTTCAACAGCCCGTGACTTTTGACTTTGAGTCCATTTCACAAGCCCGCGACTTTTGACTTTGAGCCCATTTCACAAGCCTGCGACTTTTGACTTTGAACCCATTTCAACAGCCCGCGACTTTTGACTTTGAGCCCATTTCACAAGCCCGCGACTTTGGACTTTGAGCCCATCTCACAAGCCTGCGACTTTTGACTGTGAGCCCATTTCAAAAGCCCGCGACTTTTGACTTTGAGCCCATTTCACAAGCCCGCGACTTTTGACTTAAAGCCCATTTCAACAGCCCGCGACTTTTGACTTTGAGCCCATTTCACAAGCCTGCGACTTTTGACTTTGAGTCCATTTCACAAGCCCGCGACTTTGGACTTTGAGCCCATTTCAACAGCCCGCGACTTTGGACTTTGAGCCCATTTCACAAGCCTGCGACTTTTGACTTTGAGCCCATTTCACAAGCCCGCGACTTTTGACTTTGAGCCCATTTCACAAGCCTGCGACTTTTGACTTTGAGCCCATTTCACAAGTCTGCGACTTTGGACTTTGAGCCCATTTCAACAGCCCGCGACTTTGGACTTTGAGCCCATTTCAAAAGCCCGTGACTTTTGACTTTGAGCCCAATTCAACAGCCCGCGACTTTTGACTTTGAGCCCATTTCACAAGCCTGCGACTTTCGACTTTGAGCCCAATTCACAAGCCTGCGACTTTTGACTTTGAGCCCATTTCAACAGCCTGCGACTTTTGACTTTGAGCCCATTTCACAAGCCTGCGACTTTTGACTTTGAGCCCATTTCAACAGCCCGTGACTTTTGACTTTGAGCCCATTTCACAAGCCCGCGACTTATGACTTTGTGCCCATTTAAACAGCCCGCAACTTTTGACTTTGAGCCCATTTCACAAGCCTGCGACTTTTGACTTTGAGCCCATTTCACAAGCCTGCGACTTTGGACTTTGAGCCCAATTCACAAGCCTGCGACTTTTGACTTTGAGCCCATTTCACAAGCCTGCGACTTTTGACTTTGAGTCCATTTCACAAGCCTGCGACTTTTGACTTTGAGCCCATTTCACAAGCCTGCGACTTTTGACTTTGAGTTTATTTCACAAGCCTGCGACTTTTGAATTTGAGCCCATTTTACAAGCCTGCGACTTTTGACTATGAGCCCATTTCACAAGCCTGCGACTTTTGATTTTGAGCCCATTTCACAAGCCCGCGACTTTTGACTTTGAGCCCATTTCAAAAGCCCGCGACTTTTGACTTTGAGCCCAATTCACAAGCCTGCGACTTTTGACTTTGAGTCCATTTCACAAGCCCGCGACTTTGGACTTTGAGCCCATTTCAACAGCCTGCGACTTTGGACTTTTAGCCCATTTCACAAGCGTGCGACTTTTGACTTTGAGCCCATTTCACAAGCCCGCGACTTTTGACTTTGAGTCCATTTCAACAGCCTGCGACTTTTGACTTTGAGCCCATTTCACAAGTCTGCGACTTTGACTTTGAGCCCATTTCAACAGCCCGCGACTTTGGACTTTGAGCCCATTTCAACAGCCCGTGACTTTTGACTTTGAGCCCATTTCAACAGCCCGCGACTTTTGACTTTGAGCCCATTTCACAAGCCTGCGACTTTCGACTTTGAGCCCAATTCACAAGCCTGCGACTTTTGACTTTGAGCCCATTTCAACAGCCTGCGACTTCTGACTTTGAGCCCATTTCACGAGCCTGCGACTTTGGACTTTGAGCCCATTTCAACAGCCCGTGACTTTTGACTTTGAGCCCATTTCACAAGCCCGCGACTTATGACCTTGAGCCCATTTCAACAGCCCGCAACTTTTGACTTTGAGCCCATTTCACAAGCCTGCGACTTTTGACTTTGAGCCCATTTCACAAGCCTGCGACTTTTGACTTTGAGCCCATTTCACAAGCCCGCGACTTATGACTTTGAGCCCATTTCAACAGCCCGCAACTTTTGACTTTGAGCCCATTTCACAAGCCTGCGACTTTTGACTTTGAGCCAATTTCACAAGCCTGCGACTTATGACTTTGAGCCCATTTCACAAGCCTGCGACTTTTGACTTTGAGCCCATTTCACAAGCCTGCGACTTTTGACTTTGAGCCAATTTCACAAGCCTGCGACTTATGACTTTGAGCCCATTTCACAAGCCTGCGACTTTTGACTTTGAGCCCATTTCACAAGCCCGCGACTTTTGACTTTGAGTCCATTTCACAAGCCTGCGACTTTTGACTTTGAGCCAATTTCACAAGCCTGCGACTATTGACTTTGAGCCCATTTCACAAGCCTGCGACTTTTGACTTTGAGCCAATTTCACAAGCCTGCGACATTTGACTTTGAGCCCATTTCACAAGCCTGCGACTTTTGACTTTGAGCCCATTTCACAAGCCTGCGACTTTTGACTTTGAGCCCATTTCACAAGCCTGCGACTTTTGACTTTGAGCCCATTTCACAAGCCTGCGACTTTTGACTTTGAGCCCATTTCAACAGCCCGCGACTTTTGACTTTGAGCCCATTTCACAAGCCCGTGACTTTTGACTTTGAGCCCATTTCACAAGCCTGCGACTTTTGACTTTGAGCCCATTTCAACAGCCCGCGACTTTTGACTTTGAGCCCATTTCAACAGCCCGCGACTTTTGACTTTGAGCCCATTTCACAAGCACGCGACTTTTGACTTTGAGCCCATTTCACAAGCCCGCGACTTTTGACTTTGAGCCCATTTCACAAGCCCGCGACTTTTGACTTTTAGCCTATTTCACAAGCCTGCGACTTTTGACTTTTAGCCCATTTCACAAGCGTGCGACTTTTGACTTTGAGCCCATTTCACAAGCCTGCGACTTTTGACTTTGAGCCCATTTCAACAGCCTGCGACTTTTGACTTTGAGCCCATTTCAACAGCCCGCGACTTTTGACTTTGAGCCCATTTGGACAGCCTGCAACTTTCGACTTTGAGCCCATTTCACAAGCCTGCGACTTTTGACTTTGAGCCCATTTCAAAAGCCTGCGACTTTGGACTTTGAGCCCATTTCACAAGCCTGCGACTTTTGACTCTTAGCCCATTTGGACAGCCCGCGACTTTCGACTTTGAGCCCATTTCAACAGCCCGCGACTTTTGACTTTGAGCCCATTTCAACAGCCCGCGACTTTTGACTATGAGCCCATTTCACAAGCCTGCGACTTTTGACTTTGAGCCAATTTCACAAGCCCGCGACTTTTGACTTTGAGCCCATTTCAACAGCCTGCGACTTCTGACTTTGAGCCAATTTCACAATGCCTGCGACTTTGGACTTTGAGCCCATTTCAACAGCCCGCGACTTTTGACTTTGAACCCATTTCAACAGTCCGTGACTTTTGACTTTGAGCCCATTTCAACAGCCCGCGACTTTTGACTTTGAGCCCATTTCACAAGCCCGCGACTTTGGACTTTGAGCCCATTTGACAAGCCTGCGACTTTTGACTTTGAGCCCATTTCAACAGCCCCTGACTTTTGACTTTGAGCCCATTTCAACAGCCTGCGACTTTTGACTTTGAGCCCATTTCACAAGCCCGCGACTTATGACTTTGAGCCCATTTCAACAGCCCGCAACTTTTGACTTTGAGCCCATTTCACAAGCCTGCGACTTTTGACTTTGAGCCCATTTCACAAGCCTGCGACTTTTGACTTTGAGCCCATTTCACAAGCCCGCGACTTATGACTTTGAGCCCATTTCACAAGCCCGCGACTTTGGACTTTGAGCCCATTTGACAAGCCTGGGACTTTTGACTTTGAGCCCATTTCAACAGCCCCTGACTTTTGACTTTGAGCCCATTTCAACAGCCCGCGACTTTTGACTTTGAGCCCATTTCACAAGCCCGCGACTTATGACTTTGAGCCCATTTCAACAGCCCGCAACTTTTGACTTTGAGCCCATTTCACAAGCCTGCGACTTTTGACTTTGAGCCCATTTCACAAGCCTGCGACTTTTGACTTTGAGCCCATTTCACAAGCCCGCGACTTATGACTTTGAGCCCATTTCAACAGCCCGCAACTTTTGACTTTGAGCCCATTTCACAAGCCTGCGACTTTTGACTTTGAGCCCATTTCACAAGCCTGCGACTATTGACTTTGAGCCCATTTCACAAGCCTGCGACTTTTGACTTTGAGCCCATTTCACAAGCCCGCGACTTTTGACTTTGAGCCCATTTCACAAGCCTGTGACTTTTGACTTTGAGCCCATTTCAACAGCCCGCGACTTTTGACTTTGAGCCCATTTCACAAGCCTGCGACTTTTGACTTTGAGCCCATTTCACAAGCCTGCGACTTTTGACTTTGAGCCAATATCACAAGCCTGCGACTTATGACTTTGAGCCCATTTCACAAGCCTGCGACTTTTGACTTTGAGCCCATTTCACAAGCCTGCGACTTTTGACTTTGAGCCCATTTCACAAGCCCGCGACTTATGACTTTGAGCCCATTTCAAAAGCCTGCGACTTTTGACTTTGAGCCCATTTCACAAGCCTGCGACTTTTGACTTTGAGCCCATTTCACAAGCCTGCGACTTTTGACTTTGAGCCCATTTCACAAGCCTGCGACTTTTGACTTTGAGCCAATTTCACAAGCCTGCGACTTTTGACTTTGAGCCCATTTCACAAGCCTGCGACTTTTGACTTTGAGCCCATTTCACAAGCCTGCGACTTTTGACTTTGAGTCCATTTCACAAGCCTGCGACTTTTGACTTTGAGCCCATTTCACAAGCCTGCGACTTTTGACTTTGAGCCCATTTCAACAGCCCGCGACTTTTGACTTTGAGCCCATTTCACAAGCCTGCGACTTTTGACTTTGAGCCCATTTCACAAGCCTGCGACTTTTGACTTTGAGCCAATTTCACAAGCCTGCGACTATTGACTTTGAGCCCATTTCACAAGCCTGCGACTTTTGACTTTGAGCCAATTTCACAAGCCTGCGACATTTGACTTTGAGCCCATTTCACAAGCCTGCAACTTTTGACTTTGAGCCCATTTCACAAGCCTGCGACTTCTGACTTTGAGCCCATTTCACAAGCCTGCGACTTTTGACTTTGAGCCCATTTCACAAGCCTGCGACTTTTGACTTTGGGCCCATTTCAACAGCCCGCGACTTTTGACTTTGAGCCCATTTCACAAGCCTGTGACTTTTGACTTTTAGCCCATTTCACAAGCCTGCGACTTTTGACTTTGAGCCCATTTCAACAGCCCGCGACTTTTGACTTTGAGCCCATTTCAACAGCCCGCGACTTTGGACTTTGAGCCCATTTCACAAGCCTGCGACTTTTGACTTTGAATCCATTTCAACAGCCCGCGACTTTTGACTTTGAGCCCATTTCACAAGCCCGTGACTTTTGACTTTTAGCCCATTTCACAAGCCTGCGACTTTTGACTTTTAGCCCATTTCACAAGCGTGCGACTTTTGACTTTGAGCCCATTTCACAAGCCTGCGACTTTTGACTTTGAGCCCATTTCAACAGCCCGCGACTTTTGACTTTGAGCCCATTTCAACAGCCCGCGACCTTTGACTTTGAGCCCATTTCACAAGCCCGCGACTTTTGACTTTTAGCCCATTTCACAAGCCTGCGACTTTTGACTTTTAGCCCATTTCACAAGCGTGCGACTTTTGACTTTGAGCCCATTTCACAAGCCTGCGACTTTTGACTTTGAGCCCATTTCAACAGCCTGCGACTTTTGACTTTGAGCCCATTTCAACAGCCCGCGACTTTTGACTTTGAGCCCATTTGGACAGCCTGCAACTTTTGACTTTGAGCCCATTTCACAAGCCCGCGACTTTGGACTTTGAGCCCATTTGACAAGCCTGTGACTTTTGACTTTGAGCCCATTTCAACAGCCCCTGACTTTTGACTTTGAGCCCATTTCAACAGCCCGCGACTTTTGACTTTGAGCCCATTTCACAAGCCTGCGACTTTTGACTTTGAGCCCATTTGACAAGCCTGCGACTTTTGACTTTGAGCCCATTTCAACAGCCCCTGACTTTTGACTTTGAGCCCATTTCAACAGCCCGCGACTTTTGACTTTGAGCCCATTTCACAAGCCTGCGACTTTTGACTTTGAGCCCATTTTAACTGCCCGCGACTTTTGACTTTGAGCCCATTTCACAAGCCTGCGACTTTTGACTTTGAGCCATTTCAACAGCCCGCGACTTTTGACTTTGAGCCCATTTCAACAGCCCGCGACTTTTGACTTTGAGCCCATTTCACAAGCCTGCGACTTTTGACTTTGAGCCCATTTTAACTGCCCGCGACTTTTGACTTTGAGCCCATTTCACAAGCCTGCGACTTTTGACTTTGAGCCCATTTCAACAGCCCCTGACTTTTGACTTTGAGCCCATTTCAACAGCCCGCGACTTTTGACTTTGAGCCCATTTCACAAGCCTGCGACTTTTTACTTTGAGCCCATTTGACAAGCCTGCGACTTTTGACTTTGAGCCCATTTCAACAGCCCCTGACTTTTGACTTTGAGCCCATTTCAACAGCCCGCGACTTTTGACTTTGAGCCCATTTCACAAGCCTGCGACTTTTGACTATGCCCATTTTAACTGCCCGCGACTTTTGACTTTGAGCCCATTTCACAAGCCTGCGACTTTTGACTTTGAGCCATTTCAACAGCCCGCGACTTTTGACTTTGAGCCCATTTCAACAGCCCGCGACTTTTGACTTTGAGCCCATTTCACAAGCCTGCGACTTTGGACTTTGAGCCCATTTCAACAGCCCGCGACTTTTGACTTTGAGCCCATTTCACAAGCCTGCGACTTTCGACTTTGAGCCCATTTCACAAGCCTGCGACTTTTGACTTTGAGCCCATTTCACAAGCCTGCGACTTTTGACTTTGAGCCAATTTCACAAGCCTGCGACTTTTGACTTTGAGCCCATTTCACAGGCCTGCGACTTTTGACTTTGAGCCCATTTCACAAGCCCGCGACTTTTGACTTTGAGCCCATTTCAACAGCCTGCGACTTCTGACTTTGAGCCCATTTCACAAGCCTGCGACTTTGGACTTTGAGCCCATTTCAACAGCCCGCGACTTTTGACTTTGAGCCCATTTCAACAGCCCGTGACTTTTGACTTTGAGCCCATTTCAACAGCCCGCGACTTTTGACTTTGAGCCCATTTCACAAGCCTGCGACTTTTGACTTTGAGCCCATTTGACAAGCTCGCGACTTTTGACTTTGAGCCCATTTCAACAGCCCGTGACTTTTGACTTTGAGCCCATTTCAACAGCCCGCGACTTTTGACTTTGAGCGCATTTCACAAGCCCGCGACTTTTGACTTTTAGCCCATTTCACAAGCCTGCGACTTTTGACTTTTAGCCCATTTCACAAGCGTGCGACTTTTGACTTTGAGCCCATTTCACAAGCCTGCGACTTTTGACTTTGAGCCCATTTCAACAGCCTGCGACTTTTGACTTTGAGCCCATTTCAACAGCCCGCGACCTTTGACTTTGAGCCCATCTCAACAGCCCGTAACTTTTGACTTTGAGCCCATTTCACAAGCCCGCGACTTTTGACTTTTAGCCTATTTCACAAGCCTGCGACTTTTGACTTTTAGCCCATTTCACAAGCGTGCGACTTTTGACTTTGAGCCAATTTCACACGCCCGCGACTTTTGACTTTGAGCCCATTTCAACAGCCCGCGACTTTTGACTTTGAGCCCATTTCAACAGCCCGCGACTTTTGACTATGAGCCCATTTCACAAGCCTGCGACTTTTGACTTTGAGCCAATTTCACAAGCCCGCGTCTTTTGACTTTGAGCCCATTTCAACAGCCTGCGACTTCTGACTTTGAGCCAATTTCACAATGCCTGCGACTTTGGACTTTGAGCCCATTTCAACAGCCCGCGACTTTTGACTTTGAACCCATTTCAACAGCCCGTGACTTTTGACTTTGAGCCCATTTCAACAGCCCGCGACTTTTGACTTTGAGCCCATTTCACAAGCCCGCGACTTTGGACTTTGAGCCCATTTGACAAGCCTGTGACTTTTGACTTTGAGCCCATTTCAACAGCCCCTGACTTTTGACTTTGAGCCCATTTCAACAGCCCGCGACTTTTGACTTTGAGCCCATTTCACAAGCCTGCGACTTTTGACTTTTAGCCCATTTCACAAGCCTGCGACTTTTGACTTTGAGCCCATTTCAACAGCCCGCGACTTTTGACTTTGAGCCCATTTCAACAGCCCGCGACTTTTGACTTTGAGCCCATTTCACAAGCACGCGACTTTTGACTTTGAGCCCATTTCAACAGCCCGCGACTTTTGACTTTGAGCCCATCTCAACAGCCCGTAACTTTTGACTTTGAGCCCATTTCACAAGCCCGCGACTTTTGACTTTTAGCCTATTTCACAAGCCTGCGACTTTTGACTTTTAGCCCATTTCACAAGCGTGCGACTTTTGACTTTGAGCCCATTTCACAAGCCTGCGACTTTTGACTTTGAGCCCATTTCAACAGCCCGCGACTTTTGACTTTGAGCCCATTTCACAAGCCCGCGACTTTTGACTTTTAGCCTATTTCACAAGCCTGCGACTTTTGACTTTTAGCCCATTTCACAAGCGTGCGACTTTTGACTTTGAGCCCATTTCACAAGCCTGCGACTTTTGACTTTGAGCCCATTTCAACAGCCTGCGACTTTTGACTTTGAGCCCATTTCAACAGCCCGCGACTTTTGACTTTGAGCCCATTTGGACAGCCTGCAACTTTCGACTTTGAGCCCATTTCACAAGCCTGCGACTTTTGACTTTGAGCCCATTTCAAAAGCCTGCGACTTTGGACTTTGAGCCCATTTCACAAGCCTGCGACTTTTGACTCTTAGCCCATTTGGACAGCCCGCGACTTTCGACTTTGAGCCCATTTCAACAGCCCGCGACTTTTGACTTTGAGCCCATTTCAACAGCCCGCGACTTTTGACTATGAGCCCATTTCACAAGCCTGCGACTTTTGACTTTGAGCCCATTTCACAAGCCCGCGACTTTTGACTTTGAGCCCATTTCAACAGCCTGCGACTTCTGACTTTGAGCCAATTTCACAATGCCTGCGACTTTGGACTTTGAGCCCATTTCAACAGCCCGCGACTTTTGACTTTGAGCCCATTTCAACAGCCCGTGACTTTTGACTTTGAGCCCATTTCAACAGCCCGCGACTTTTGACTTTGAGCCCATTTCACAAGCCTGCGACTTTTGACTTTGAGCCCATTTGACAAGCCTGCGACTTTTGACTTTGAGCCCATTTCAACAGCCCGCGACTTTTGACTTTGAGCCCATTTCACAAGCCTGCGACTTTTGACTTTGAGCCCATTTGACAAGCTCGCGACTTTTGACTTTGAGCCCATTTCACAAGCCCGCGACTTTTGACTTTGAGTCCATTTCACAAGCCTGCGACTTTTGACTTTGAGCCCATTTCAACAGCCCGCGACTTTTGACTTTGAGCCCATTTCAACAGCCCGCGACTTTTGACTTTGAGCGCATTTCACAAGCCCGCGACTTTTGACTTTTAGCCCATTTCACAAGCCTGCGACTTTTGACTTTTAGCCCATTTCACAAGCGTGCGACTTTTGACTTTGAGCCCATTTCACAAGCCTGCGACTTTTGACTTTGAGCCCATTTCAACAGCCTGCGACTTTTGACTTTGAGCCCATTTCAACAGCCCGCGACTTTTGACTTTGAGCCCATTTGGACAGCCTGCAACTTTCGACTTTGAGCCCATTTCACAAGCCTGCGACTTTTGACTTTGAGCCCATTTCAAAAGCCTGCGACTTTGGACTTTGAGCCCATTTCACAAGCCTGCGACTTTTGACTCTTAGCCCATTTGGACAGCCCGCGACTTTCGACTTTGAGCCCATTTCACAGGCCTGCGACTTTTGACTTTGAGCCAATTTCACAAGCCCGCGACTTTTGACTTTGAGCCCATTTCAACAGCCCGCGACTTTTGACTTTGAGCCCATTTCAACAGCCCGCGACTTTTGACTATGAGCCCATTTCACAAGCCTGCGACTTTTGACTTTGAGCCCATTTCACAAGCCTGCGACTTTTGACTTTTAGCCCATTTCACAAGCCTGCGACTTTTGACTTTGAGCCCATTTCAACAGCCCGCGACTTTTGACTTTGAGACCATTTCAACAGCCCGCGACTTTTGACTTTGAGCCCATTTCACAAGCACGCGACTTTTGACTTTGAGCCCATTTCAACAGCCCGCGACCTTTGACTTTGAGCCCATCTCAACAGCCCGTAACTTTTGACTTTGAGCCCATTTCACAAGCCCGCGACTTTTGACTTTTAGCCTATTTCACAAGCCTGCGACTTTTGACTTTTAGCCCATTTCACAAGCGTGCGACTTTTGACTTTGAGCCCATTTCACAAGCCTGCGACTTTTGACTTTGAGCCCATTTCAACAGCCCGCGACTTTTGACTTTGAGCCCATTTCACAAGCCCGCGACTTTTGACTTTTAGCCTATTTCACAAGCCTGCGACTTTTGACTTTTAGCCCATTTCACAAGCGTGCGACTTTTGACTTTGAGCCCATTTCACAAGCCTGCGACTTTTGACTTTGAGCCCATTTCAACAGCCTGCGACTTTTGACTTTGAGCCCATTTCAACAGCCCGCGACTTTTGACTTTGAGCCCATTTGGACAGCCTGCAACTTTCGACTTTGAGCCCATTTCACAAGCCTGCGACTTTTGACTTTGAGCCCATTTCAAAAGCCTGCGACTTTGGACTTTGAGCCCATTTCACAAGCCTGCGACTTTTGACTCTTAGCCCATTTGGACAGCCCGCGACTTTCGACTTTGAGCCCATTTCAACAGCCCGCGACTTTTGACTTTGAGCCCATTTCAACAGCCCGCGACTTTTGACTATGAGCCCATTTCACAAGCCTGCGACTTTTGACTTTGAGCCAATTTCACAAGCCCGCGACTTTTGACTTTGAGCCCATTTCAACAGCCTGCGACTTCTGACTTTGAGCCAATTTCACAATGCCTGCGACTTTGGACTTTGAGCCCATTTCAACAGCCCGCGACTTTTGACTTTGAGCCCATTTCACAAGCCCGCGACTTTGGACTTTGAGCCCATTTGACAAGCCTGCGACTTTTGACTTTGAGCCCATTTCAACAGCCCCTGACTTTTGACTTTGAGCCCATTTCAACAGCCCGCGACTTTTGACTTTGAGCCCATTTCACAAGCCTGCGACTTTTGACTTTGAGCCCATTTGACAAGCCTGCGACTTTTGACTTTGAGCCCATTTCAACAGCCCCTGACTTTTGACTTTGAGCCCATTTCAACAGCCCGCGACTTTTGACTTTGAGCCCATTTCACAAGCCCGCGACTTTTGACTTTGAGCCCATTTCACAAGCCCGCGACTTATGACTTTGAGCCCATTTCAACAGCCCGCTACTTTTGACTTTGAGCCCATTTCACAAGCCTGCGACTTTTGACTTTGAGCCCATTTCACAAGCCTGCGACTTTTGACTTTGAGCCCATTTCAACAGCCCGCAACTTTTGACTTTGAGCCCATTTCACAAGCCTGCGACTTTTGACTTTGAGCCCATTTCACAAGCCTGCGACTATTGACTTTGAGCCCATTTCACAAGCCTGCGACTTTTGACTTTGAGCCCATTTCACAAGCCCGCGACTTTTGACTTTGAGCCCATTTCACAAGCCTGTGACTTTTGACTTTGAGCCCATTTCAACAGCCCGCGACTTTTGACTTTGAGCCCATTTCACAAGCCTGCGACTTTTGACTTTGAGCCCATTTCACAAGCCTGCGACTTTTGACTTTGAGCCAATTTCACAAGCCTGCGACTTATGACTTTGAGCCCATTTCACAAGCCTGCGACTTTTGACTTTGAGCCCATTTCACAAGCCCGCGACTTTTGACTTTGAGTCCATTTCACAAGCCTGCGACTTTTGACTTTGAGCCCATTTCACAAGCCTGCGACTTTTGACTTTGAGCCCATTTCACAAGCCTGCGACTTTTGACTTTGAGCCCATTTGACAAGCCTGCGACTTTTGACTTTGAGCCAATTTCACAAGCCTGCGACTTATGACTTTGAGCCCATTTCACAAGCCTGCGACTTTTGACTTTGAGCCAATTTCACAAGCCTGCGACTATTGACTTTGAGCCCATTTCACAAGCCTGCGACTTTTTACTTTGAGCCAATTTCACAAGCCTGCGACATTTGACTTTGAGCCCATTTGGACAGCCTGCAACTTTCGACTTTGAGCCCATTTCACAAGCCTGCGACTTTTGACTTTGAGCCCATTTCAAAAGCCTGCGACTTTGGACTTTGAGCCCATTTCACAAGCCTGCGACTTTTGACTCATAGCCCATTTGGACAGCCCGCGACTTTCGACTTTGAGCCCATTTCACAGGCCTGCGACTTTTGACTTTGAGCCAATTTCACACGCCTGCGACTTTTGACTTTGAGCCCATTTCACAAGCCCGCGACTTTTGACTTTGAGTCCATTTCACAAGCCTGCGACTTTTGACTTTGAGCCCATTTCACAAGCCTGCGACTTTTGACTTTGAGCCCATTTCACAAGCCTGCGACTTTTGACTTTGAGCCCATTTCACAAGCCTGCGACTTTTGACTTTGAGCCAATTTCACAAGCCTGCGACTTATGACTTTGAGCCCATTTCACAAGCCTGCGACTTTTGACTTTGAGCCCATTTCACAAGCCCGCGACTTTTGACTTTGAGTCCATTTCACAAGCCTGCGACTTTTGACTTTGAGCCCATTTCACAAGCCTGCGACTTTTGACTTTGAGCCCATTTCACAAGCCTGCGACTTTTGACTTTGAGCCAATTTCACAAGCCTGCGACTATTGACTTTGAGCCCATTTCACAAGCCTGCGACTTTTTACTTTGAGCCAATTTCACAAGCCTGCGACATTTGACTTTGAGCCCATTTCACAAGCCTGCAACTTTTGACTTTGAGCCCATTTCACAAGCCTGCGACTTCTGACTTTGAGCCCATTTCACAAGCCTGCGACTTTTGACTTTGAGCCCATTTCACAAGCCTGCGACTTTTGACTTTGAGCCCATTTCAACAGCCCGCGACTTTTGACTTTGAGCCCATTTCACAAGCCTGTGACTTTTGACTTTTAGCCCATTTCACAAGCCTGCGACTTTTGACTTTGAGCCCATTTCAACAGCCCGCGACTTTTGACTTTGAGCCCATTTCAACAGCCCGCGACTTTTGACTTTGAGCCCATTTCACAAGCACGCGACTTTTGACTTTGAGCCCATTTCAACAGCCCGCGACTTTTGACTTTGAGCCCATCTCAACAGCCTGTGACTTTTGACTTTGAGCCCATTTCACAAGCCCGTTACTTTTGACTTTGAGCCCATTTCAAAGGCCCGCGACTTTGGACTTTGAGCCCATTTCACAAGCCTGCGACTTTTGACTTTGAGCCCATTTCAACAGCCCGCGACTTTTGACTTTGAGCCCATTTCACAAGCCCGTGACTTTTGACTTTTAGCCCATTTCACAAGCCTGCGACTTTTGACTTTTAGCCCATTTCACAAACGTGCGACTTTTGACTTTGAGCCCATTTCACAAGCCTGCGACTTTTGACTTTGAGCCCATTTCAACAGCCCGCGACTTTTGACTTTGAGCCCATTTCAACAGCCCGCGACTTTTGACTTTGAGCCCATTTCACAAGCCCGCGACTTTTGACTTTTAGCCCATTTCACAAGCCTGCGACTTTTGACTTTTAGCCCATTTCACAAGCGTGCAACTTTTGACTTTGAGCCCATTTCACAAGCCTGCGACTTTTGACTTTGAGCCCATTTCAACAGCCTGCGACTTTTGACTTTGAGCCAATTTCACACGCCCGCGACTTTTGACTTTGAGCCCATTTCAACAGCCCGCGACTTTTGACTTTGAGCCCATTTCAACAGCCCGCGACTTTTGACTATGAGCCCATTTCACAAGCCTTCGACTTTTGACTTTGAGCCAATTTCACAAGCCCGCGACTTTTGACTTTGAGCCCATTTCAACAGCCTGCGACTTCTGACTTTGAGCCAATTTCACAATGCCTGCGACTTTGGACTTTGAGCCCATTTCAACAGCCCGCGACTTTTGACTTTGAACCCATTTCAACAGCCCGCGACTTTTGACTTTGAGCCCATTTCAACAGCCAGCGACTTTTGACTTTGAGCCCATTTCACAAGCCCGCGACTTTGGACTTTGAGCCCATTTGACAAGCCTGTGACTTTTGACTTTGAGCCCATTTCAACAGCCCCTGACTTTTGACTTTGAGCCCATTTCAACAGCCCGCGACTTTTGACTTTGAGCCCATTTCACAAGCCTGCGACTTTTGACTTTGAGCCCATTTGACAAGCCTGCGACTTTTGACTTTGAGCCCATTTCAACAGCCCCTGACTTTTGACTTTGAGCCCATTTCAACAGCCCGCGACTTTTGACTTTGAGCCCATTTCACAAGCCTGCGACTTTTGACTTTGAGCCCATTTTAACTGCCCGCGACCTTTGACTTTGAGCCCATCTCAACAGCCCGTAACTTTTGACTTTGAGCCCATTTCACAAGCCCGCGACTTTTGACTTTTAGCCTATTTCACAAGCCTGCGACTTTTGACTTTTAGCCCATTTCACAAGCGTGCGACTTTTGACTTTGAGCCCATTTCACAAGCCTGCGACTTTTGACTTTGAGCCCATTTCAACAGCCCGCGACTTTTGACTTTGAGCCCATTTCACAAGCCCGCGACTTTTGACTTTTAGCCTATTTCACAAGCCTGCGACTTTTGACTTTTAGCCCATTTCACAAGCGAGCGACTTTTGACTTTGAGCCCATTTCACAAGCCTGCGACTTTTGACTTTGAGCCCATTTCAACAGCCTGCGACTTTTGACTTTGAGCCCATTTCAACAGCCCGCGACTTTTGACTTTGAGCCCATTTGGACAGCCTGCAACTTTCGACTTTGAGCCCATTTCACAAGCCTGCGACTTTTGACTTTGAGCCCATTTCAAAAGCCTGCGACTTTGGACTTTGAGCCCATTTCACAAGCCTGCGACTTTTGACTCTTAGCCCATTTGGACAGCCCGCGACTTTCGACTTTGAGCCCATTTCAACAGCCCGCGACTTTTGACTTTGAGCCCATTTCAACAGCCCGCGACTTTTGACTATGAGCCCATTTCACAAGCCTGCGACTTTTGACTTTGAGCCAATTTCACAAGCCCGCGACTTTTGACTTTGAGCCCATTTCAACAGCCTGCGACTTCTGACTTTGAGCCAATTTCACAATGCCTGCGACTTTGGACTTTGAGCCCATTTCAACAGCCCGCGACTTTTGACTTTGAGCCCATTTCACAAGCCCGCGACTTTGGACTTTGAGCCCATTTGACAAGCCTGCGACTTTTGACTTTGAGCCCATTTCAACAGCCCCTGACTTTTGACTTTGAGCCCATTTCAACAGCCCGCGACTTTTGACTTTGAGCCCATTTCACAAGCCTGCGACTTTTGACTTTGAGCCCATTTGACAAGCCTGCGACTTTTGACTTTGAGCCCATTTCAACAGCCCCTGACTTTTGACTTTGAGCCCATTTCAACAGCCCGCGACTTTTGACTTTGAGCCCATTTCACAAGCCCGCGACTTTTGACTTTGAGCCCATTTCACAAGCCCGCGACTTATGACTTTGAGCCCATTTCAACAGCCCGCAACTTTTGACTTTGAGCCCATTTCACAAGCCTGCGACTTTTGACTTTGAGCCCATTTCACAAGCCTGCGACTTTTGACTTTGAGCCCATTTCAACAGCCCGCAACTTTTGACTTTGAGCCCATTTCACAAGCCTGCGACTTTTGACTTTGAGCCCATTTCACAAGCCTGCGACTATTGACTTTGAGCCCATTTCACAAGCCTGCGACTTTTGACTTTGAGCCCATTTCACAAGCCCGCGACTTTTGACTTTGAGCCCATTTCACAAGCCTGTGACTTTTGACTTTGAGCCCATTTCAACAGCCCGCGACTTTTGACTTTGAGCCCATTTCACAAGCCTGCGACTTTTGACTTTGAGCCCATTTCACAAGCCTGCGACTTTTGACTTTGAGCCAATTTCACAAGCCTGCGACTTATGACTTTGAGCCCATTTCACAAGCCTGCGACTTTTGACTTTGAGCCCATTTCACAAGCCCGCGACTTTTGACTTTGAGTCCATTTCACAAGCCTGCGACTTTTGACTTTGAGCCCATTTCACAAGCCTGCGACTTTTGACTTTGAGCCCATTTCACAAGCCTGCGACTTTTGACTTTGAGCCCATTTGACAAGCCTGCGACTTTTGACTTTGAGCCAATTTCACAAGCCTGCGACTTATGACTTTGAGCCCATTTCACAAGCCTGCGACTTTTGACTTTGAGCCAATTTCACAAGCCTGCGACTATTGACTTTGAGCCCATTTCACAAGCCTGCGACTTTTTACTTTGAGCCAATTTCACAAGCCTGCGACATTTGACTTTGAGCCCATTTGGACAGCCTGCAACTTTCGACTTTGAGCCCATTTCACAAGCCTGCGACTTTTGACTTTGAGCCCATTTCAAAAGCCTGCGACTTTGGACTTTGAGCCCATTTCACAAGCCTGCGACTTTTGACTCTTAGCCCATTTGGACAGCCCGCGACTTTCGACTTTGAGCCCATTTCACAGGCCTGCGACTTTTGACTTTGAGCCAATTTCACACGCCTGCGACTTTTGACTTTGAGCCCATTTCACAAGCCCGCGACTTTTGACTTTGAGTCCATTTCACAAGCCTGCGACTTTTGACTTTGAGCCCATTTCACAAGCCTGCGACTTTTGACTTTGAGCCCATTTCACAAGCCTGCGACTTTTGACTTTGAGCCCATTTCACAAGCCTGCGACTTTTGACTTTGAGCCAATTTCACAAGCCTGCGACTTATGACTTTGAGCCCATTTCACAAGCCTGCGACTTTTGACTTTGAGCCCATTTCACAAGCCCGCGACTTTTGACTTTGAGTCCATTTCACAAGCCTGCGACTTTTGACTTTGAGCCCATTTCACAAGCCTGCGACTTTTGACTTTGAGCCCATTTCACAAGCCTGCGACTTTTGACTTTGAGCCAATTTCACAAGCCTGCGACTATTGACTTTGAGCCCATTTCACAAGCCTGCGACTTTTTACTTTGAGCCAATTTCACAAGCCTGCGACATTTGACTTTGAGCCCATTTCACAAGCCTGCAACTTTTGACTTTGAGCCCATTTCACAAGCCTGCGACTTCTGACTTTGAGCCCATTTCACAAGCCTGCGACTTTTGACTTTGAGCCCATTTCACAAGCCTGCGACTTTTGACTTTGAGCCCATTTCAACAGCCCGCGACTTTTGACTTTGAGCCCATTTCACAAGCCTGTGACTTTTGACTTTTAGCCCATTTCACAAGCCTGCGACTTTTGACTTTGAGCCCATTTCAACAGCCAGCGACTTTTGACTTTGAGCCCATTTCAACAGCCCGCGACTTTTGACTTTGAGCCCATTTCACAAGCACGCGACTTTTGACTTTGAGCCCATTTCAACAGCCCGCGACTTTTGACTTTGAGCCCATCTCAACAGCCTGTGACTTTTGACTTTGAGCCCATTTCACAAGCCCGTTACTTTTGACTTTGAGCCCATTTCAAAGGCCCGCGACTTTGGACTTTGAGCCCATTTCACAAGCCTGCGACTTTTGACTTTGAGCCCATTTCAACAGCCCGCGACTTTTGACTTTGAGCCCATTTCACAAGCCCGTGACTTTTGACTTTTAGCCCATTTCACAAGCCTGCGACTTTTGACTTTTAGCCCATTTCACAAGCGTGCGACTTTTGACTTTGAGCCCATTTCACAAGCCTGCGACTTTTGACTTTGAGCCCATTTCAACAGCCCGCGACTTTTGACTTTGAGCCCATTTCAACAGCCCGCGACTTTTGACTTTGAGCCCATTTCACAAGCCCGCGACTTTTGACTTTTAGCCCATTTCACAAGCCTGCGACTTTTGACTTTTAGCCCATTTCACAAGCGTGCAACTTTTGACTTTGAGCCCATTTCACAAGCCTGCGACTTTTGACTTTGAGCCCATTTCAACAGCCTATGACTTTTGACTTTGAGCCAATTTCACACGCCCGCGACTTTTGACTTTGAGCCCATTTCAACAGCCCGCGACTTTTGACTTTGAGCCCATTTCAACAGCCCGCGACTTTTGACTATGAGCCCATTTCACAAGCCTGCGACTTTTGACTTTGAGCCAATTTCACAAGCCCGCGACTTTTGACTTTGAGCCCATTTCAACAGCCTGCGACTTCTGACTTTGAGCCAATTTCACAATGCCTGCGACTTTGGACTTTGAGCCCATTTCAACAGCCCGCGACTTTTGACTTTGAACCCATTTCAACAGCCCGTGACTTTTGACTTTGAGCCCATTTCAACAGCCCGCGACTTTTGACTTTGAGCCCATTTCACAAGCCCGCGACTTTGGACTTTGAGCCCATTTGACAAGCCTGTGACTTTTGACTTTGAGCCCATTTCAACAGCCCCTGACTTTTGACTTTGAGCCCATTTCAACAGCCCGCGACTTTTGACTTTGAGCCCATTTCACAAGCCTGCGACTTTTGACTTTGAGCCCATTTGACAAGCCTGCGACTTTTGACTTTGAGCCCATTTCAACAGCCCCTGACTTTTGACTTTGAGCCCATTTCAACAGCCCGCGACTTTTGACTTTGAGCCCATTTCACAAGCCTGCGACTTTTGACTTTGAGCCCATTTTAACTGCCCGCGACTTTTGACTTTGAGCCCATTTCACAAGCCTGCGACTTTTGACTTTGAGCCATTTCAACAGCCCGCGACTTTTGACTTTGAGCCCATTTCAACAGCCCGCGACTTTTGACTTTGAGCCCATTTCACAAGCCTGCGACTTTTGACTTTGAGCCCATTTTAACTGCCCGCGACTTTTGACTTTTAGCCCATTTCACAAGCCTGCGACTTTTGACTTTGAGCCCATTTCAACAGCCCCTGACTTTTGACTTTGAGCCCATTTCAACAGCCCGCGACTTTTGACTTTGAGCCCATTTCACAAGCCTGCGACTTTTTACTTTGAGCCCATTTGACAAGCCTGCGACTTTTGACTTTGAGCCCATTTCAACAGCCCCTGACTTTTGACTTTGAGCCCATTTCAACAGCCCGCGACTTTTGACTTTGAGCCCATTTCACAAGCCTGCGACTTTTGACTATGCCCATTTTAACTGCCCGCGACTTTTGACTTTGAGCCCATTTCAACAGCCTGCGACTTTTGACTTTGAGCCCATTTCAACAGCCCGCGACTTTTGACTTTGAGCCCATTTCACAAGCCTGCGACTTTTGACTTTGAGCCCATTTGACAAGCTCGCGACTTTTGACTTTGAGCCCATTTCACAAGCCCGCGACTTTTGACTTTGAGTCCATTTCACAAGCCTGCGACTTTTGACTTTGAGCCCATTTCAACAGCCCGCGACTTTTGACTTTGAGCCCATTTCACAAGCCCGCGACTTTTGACTTTGAGCCCATTTCAACAGCCTGCGACTTTTGACTTTGAGCCCATTTCAACAGCCCGCGACTTTTGACTTTTAGCCCATTTCACAAGCCTGCGACTTTTGACTTTGAGCCCATTTGACAAGCTCGCGACTTTTGACTTTGAGCCCATTTCACAAGCCTGCGACTTTTGACTTTGAGCCCATTTCAACAGCCTGCGACTTTTGACTTTGAGCCCATTTCAACAGCCCGCGACTTTTGACTTTGAGCCCATTTCAACAGCCCGCGACTTTTGACTTTGAGCCCATTTCACAAGCCTGCGACTTTTGACTTTGAGCCCATTTCACAAGCTTGCGACTTTTGACTTTTAGCCCATTTCACAAGCCTACGACTTTTGACTTTGAGCCCATTTCACAAGCCTGCGACTTTTGACTTTGAGCCCATTTCACAAGCCTGCGACTTTTGACTTTGAGCCCATTTCACAAGCCCGCGACTTTGGACTTTGAGCCCATTTCACAAGCCTGCGACTTTTGACTTTGAGCCCATTTCAACAGCCCGCGACTTTTGACTTTGAGCCCATTTCACAAGCCTGTGACTTTTGACTTTGAGCCCATTTCACAAGCCTGCGACTTTTGACTTTGAGCCCATTTCACAAGCGTGCGACTTTTGACTTTGAGCCCATTTCACAAGCCTGCGACTTTTGACTTTGAGCCCATTTCAACAGCCTGCGACTTTTGACTTTGAGCCCATTTCAACAGCCCGCGACTTTTGACTTTGAGCCCATTTCACAAGCCCGCGACTTTTGACTTTGAGCCCATTTCACAAGCCTGCGACTTTTGACTTTGAGCCCATTTCAAAAGCCTGCGACTTTTGACTTTGAACCCATTTCACAAGCCTGCGACTTTTGACTCTTAGCCCATTTGGACAGCCCGCGACTTTCGACTTTGAGCCCATTTCACAGGCCTGCGACTTTTGACTTTGAGCCAATTTCACAAGCCCGCGACTTTTGACTTTGAGCCCATTTCAACAGCCCACGACTTTTGACTTTGAGCCCATTTCAACAGCCCGCGACTTTTGACTTTGAGCCCATTTCACAAGCCTGTGACTTTTGACTTTTAGCCCATTTCACAAGCCTGCGACTTTTGACTTTGAGCCCATTTCAACAGCCCGCGACTTTTGACTTTGAGCCCATTTCACAAGCCTGCGACTTTTGACTTTGAGCCAATTTCACAAGCCCGCGACTTTTGACTTTGAGCCCATTTCAACAGCCTGCGACTTCTGACTTTGAGCCAATTTCACAAGCCTGCGACTTTTGACTTTGAGCCCATTTCACAAGCCTGCGACTTTTGACTTTGAGTCCATTTCACAAGCCTGCGACTTTTGACTTTGAGCCCATTTCACAAGCCCGCGACTTTTGACTTTGAGTCCATTTCACAAGCCTGCGACTTTTGACTTTGAGCCCATTTCAACAGCCCGCGACTTTGGACTTTGAGCCCATTTCAACAGCCCACGACTTTTGACTTTGAGCCCATTTCAACAGCCCGCGACTTTTGACTTTGAGCCCATTTCACAAGCCTGCGACTTTTGACTTTGAGCCAATTTCACAAGCCCGCGACTTTTGACTTTGAGCCCATTTCAACAGCCTGCGACTTCTGACTTTGAGCCAATTTCACAAGCCTGCGACTTTTGACTTTGAGCCCATTTCACAAGCCTGCGACTTTTGACTTTGAGTCCATTTCACAAGCCTGCGACTTTTGACTCTTAGCCCATTTGGACAGCCCGCGACTTTCGACTTTGAGCCCATTTCACAGGCCTGCGACTTTTGACTTTGAGCCAATTTCACAAGCCCGCGACTTTTGACTTTGAGCCCATTTCAACAGCCCACGACTTTTGACTTTGAGCCCATTTCAACAGCCCGCGACTTTTGACTTTGAGCCCATTTCACAAGCCTGCGACTTTTGACTTTGAGCCAATTTCACAAGCCCGCGACTTTTGACTTTGAGCCCATTTCAACAGCCTGCGACTTCTGACTTTGAGCCCTTTTCACAAGCCTGCGACTTTTGACTTTGAGCCCATTTCACAAGCCTGCGACTTTTGACTTTGAGTCCATTTCACAAGCCTGCGACTTTTGACTTTGAGCCCATTTCACAAGCCCGCGACTTTTGACTTTGAGTCCATTTCACAAGCCTGCGACTTTTGACTTTGAGCCCATTTCAACAGCCCGCGACTTTGGACTTTGAGCCCATTTTAACAGCCCACGACTTTGGACTCTGAGCTCATTTCACAAGCCTGCGACTTTTGAATTTGAGCCCATTTCACAAGCCCGCGACTTTTGACTTTCAGCCCACTTAAACCTAAACCTAATGTGAGAAAAATATAATTTAGCACCACGGCTTAATAATGATAGCGTGAGTTGCAGTCATTTTAAACACATACCGTCAGAAAGTTGAATGAACCTCACGAGGGCGAGGGAACGAGGCACCCACAGCGCCACAGAACAATCAACGGCCACTCAGCTGATCAACCCAAGCTGTGTGGGGATGCAGGAACACACACTCTGGGTCCCGCAACTGGTTCAATGCAGGAGAGAGAAGACACAGTGAGGAACTGTTGGAGACAAAAGCCAACCCTGACGGCAACCGCAAAACTTTTAAAGCGATACAATAAAGTATGTGATTAACATACCAAGAGCAGCGAACTGAGCACACAGCACAATCAGGCAGCAAGACGATCAGGTACGGTGACCAGGTGTTGTGATTACGGGGAGAGCAGAGCTGACAAGAGCTCTGAGCAGAGGGAGAGGGCTCCCAGGGAGCAAGCACCCACATTTAAAGACTATGCCCCCTGAAGGCATAGGCCGAGACTGCAGCCTAATCAAGGTACAGCTGGGCTGTCGGCCCATACTGCCACGTAAAGATGACAACCAGTGTTCCTATGAAGTAGATCCTTCGCTTAAGAAGGCTGAGCACCAGTGACACTGAAGTGAAAAGGTTGTCTGCAAACAAATTGTGTCTCTTTGTGCTGACTTACATTTAACATACACTTATATTTCAATACATATTTATTAATTAGTTTAAAGAATTTCTAATGGTATTTTTTGTTCATATTTGTTTAAATATTCTTTGACTTCACCTTCTTAAAATATATTGATTAAAAATTCTTAAATGGGTTTCAGTCTACCCTCCAAGCCCACCATCGTACCCCCCTATCCACCTACTTTACTACCCAACTTTCCTTCTCTTCTTTCCTTCCCTTCTTCCCTTACTCTTTCTTTGTTGTGTTTTTAAAACTGTAAAAAGCATGAATTAAGTGCTGAGGAACTCAATCATTGGTTTCCATGGTTATAAATCCGGTCCCTAAACACTTGGTAACACGTCAGTCTCATAAATATTTGAAGTCAAAGAGATGAAAATGTTCACAGCTCCAGATAATCAGTATGGTCAGCTGAAAAAAAAAAAAACACTCTTTCACTTTTTCAATCAATTTTTGAATATGATTAACAAACTCAGCTCATTTACATGGTACAGGTCAACCTTTGTGGGTTATTCTTTCAACTTGTGCAAATGAAAATTTTTTGTTAGCAGAGAGTAACACAAGTTCAGGGTGAATACTAAATGATCTCTAACTAAGGTAAAAAATAAAATGCAGAAAAATGTGGTGAAAATAAATAAAATTAATAAATCATCAGTTGTTAATAGTGATCACAAGATGAATTCAGGTCAAAATGTGAATATTCAGATTCAAAAAATCTAAAATCTGTGAGTTAGAAATCAAGGTTTCTATTAAACTTTCCTTGAAGAAGACAACCATATCCTTGAATGAAAACCGCACTGATTATTGAGCATTTTTTATGTTGACTAATAAGGCTTTTTAAGACATGAATTACAAATGTAAGATGATGCCAGCTGGTTTTACTGATCACTCTTTGGTTTTGTGTCATGTTGTTGTTAAGAATATTTTACCTAAGAGTGCATACTGGCAGTTTAAATCGGTTTTAACTTTTGATGAAGGTTTTAGAGAGGTTCTAAGTTATTTCTGGACTTCTATCAGACAAAGGAAAGTTGATTTTACATGTCTTAAGCAGTGGTGGGACCAAGACAGAGCAGAGATAAGGCTTTTGTGTCAGCAGTGTACTCTCAATGTCACAAGAGACACCTGTCGATCTATTATAGACTTGGAGACTGAAATCGTGGAATTGGAAACACCAAGCAATTCCACAGGAAATTGAGGATATGTTGTAATCCTCAAGTCCAAAAAAATAGCTCTAGCCAACCTGCTAGATACCAAGGCACAAGGTGCACTGGTCCGGTCCCGGGTTCCCGAGCGTCATGACAGCGACTCTCGGCGACTGCGCAGTGCTGGTTTCAGGAAATGAAGAAAGAGCTATTTGGCTTCAAATCCGTATGCTGGCAGGAGGTGGAACCAAGTTGTCCATAGTATATACAGTCTATGGTCAAGATTGGTCTCATTTGGTTAGACCAAGAAAAGGCATTTGACCGTGTTGAACACAACCCCCCTTTGGAGGATCATGGAGAGGTTTGGGTTTGGCACTGGTTTTATCGCCAAGGTCTGGGTGTTGTACAATAACACTGAGAGTATGCTGAAGTTCAGTGGCAGTCTATGTGCGCCTTTCAGGGTGCATAGAAGCATCCGGCAGGGCTGTACTCTTTCTGGGATGCTCTATGCACTTTCCCTGGAACCCCTCCTGTGCAAGATACATGCAAGCATTGATGGCCTGATTTTACCTGGTTTTTAACAAGAACATTGTTTTATCGGCTTACGCTGATGACATCATCGCCCTAGTAAAAAATCAAAGGGATGTTGACTTTTTATTAAATAAACTGATGCTTTTAACACTTTGAACTGGAGAAAAAGTGAAGCCCTTGCTGTTGATGGATGGTGTAACAGCCTACCTGGTCTTCCACAAAGTTCAGCCTGTAAAAAAGATGGCCTTAAATACTTTGGTGTCTTCCTGGGGAATGAAGTAGTGGTTAAAAGAAATTGGGAGGAAATGATGGGAAAAGTAAATAAAAAACTTAATGCATGGAAATGGCTGCTCCCTCAGATGTCTTTCAGAGGTAGAGTTCTTGTGCTCAATAATCTTGTAGTCTCATTGCTGTGGCACTGCCTGGCCTGTTTGGATCCCCCATCAGGTCTTTTATCCCAGATCCAGGAAAAAATAGTAAACTTCTTTTGGAATGGGTTGCATTGGGTGCCACAGGAAGTGCTGTTCTTACTGAGAGAGGAGAGGGGACAGGGCCTCATCCACTTGGCCAGCAGAACTGCCAATTTTGGATTACAGTTTGTACAAAGGTTTTGGCAGGACCGGCAGATCTGGTGTGGAGGGCCAGCTGCATCCCCAGACATGTACGTGGGACTGGATGCTGCACTGTTTTTTAACTGATTCTAATTTTTTGAAGTTAAAGGGGTTGCCTCCGTTTTATCAGGGTGCTTTTTAATCGTGGGCCCTGTTCAAAAGTACTCCTAGGAAAAGCTGTTACCCTCTGTACTGGTTGTTAAATAGCCCCTGGTCTATGGCGCCAGGATGGATGTCTCCAGCAAAGCCACACCTGGACTGACGGCAGCCTTGCCCAAGGAAAAGATCCTGGTCCTGAAGCAGGTGGAGGATGCTGCAGGGCCAGATTTGAATAATGCCCAGGCTGTGAGCGCCTTGCTGGGCTTCCAGTCCGCCAGGGTGGTGGTGAAGGTCTTGGAGGTGTGGCGGCAGAGGCTCTCTGGGAGGGAAAGAGCCCTACTGATGGAGTATGGCTGTAGGACAGAGCCAAACGATGCTTCCCTGAGGTCTCTGTGACCTCCCAGTTTGGAGAGGCAAACTCAAAAAAACGGACAAACTTATCCTGCAGGCCACAGACAGGAAGATTTTCTACAGGAACTGTGGGAAGGTGTTGAACAGGAGAGGATTGAGTGGCAGAGTGCCCTCAGCGTGGACTGACAGATTGGGGGGAAGGTACGATATCGCGAATGCTAGTTAGCTAGTTAGCTAGTAGCCGCCAGGTTCCGAAGTGTTACCCTTGGCAAATAAGAAATAACCAGCGGGTCTGCTGCACCGATATCAGCAAATTCCTCGCTGTAGAGGAGGCTCGTATTAGAACTGTGGGGAGGGCTCCATCGTAAACGCTCGCAAAATACAGCAGCTATTGTTGGCTAGCGAGGCTAGCTAGCCTGTGAATAGAGACAGTAACATTATATGTTTTGCTCTTTCTAGGTACAGACGAGAACACCATGAGCCTCATCTCCTGGAGAATTGTTAACGCCTCCCTGTTCACTGGGAGGCGTAATGCTTCAATCTGTGGTTCTGATTAAGTGAATGCTTAAGTTATAATATTAAACTATCATTACATGTTGTATGAAACATTCTGTAAAAATTCCTGCCAGGGCGTTCATTGCAGAAAAAGGTCTAGAAGGAAGGGTAACCCCAGCCTTTGTAAAAAAGGAATGGGAGAACTTAAAGCAGAAATACAATTTATTCTTGATTCTTTCGCACTCTGGTACGCAGTCATTATTACATAATTCTAATTGTTTCTCTGCAATTTGCTGCACTTCCTGCACAGGACCTCAAGTGCCCAAAAACTGGGGTCAGCATGGAGGGGGGTGAGACCACTGCTGTGTCCTGGAAGTGGTACACTTTGATGGATGAGGCAATCAGGGGCAGGTTGTCCATCACACCGCCTGTCCTCATTGCCTCACTCTCCCCGGATGCAGCGATGGTCTCACCCCCCTCTGTGGTCAGCTCAGGAGGGGACAGCCCCACAACATCCACCCCCAAGAGGTGGCGGGTGGATGTTGTGGAGGCATTGAGGGAGCTGCGGGAGCAGGCCCAGCTGGAACTTGAGGCAAGAGAGAGGGAGGCGAGGCGTGAGGAGTGGACACTCACACACATACTATTCATAACACATTAGATCAGATTCAGTTTAGATTATATTTACATATGAACAGATGTACTAAATTGACATTTACCTACAGTTTGTCTTCTGCTCCACAGATGGGGCCCGGAGGTGCTGGCTCTGAAAGGTCCCCTGATGCTTCTTACACAACATCGGATCCGATCGGATCGTCGGACCGGTGTGCATGTGTGTGTGTGTGTGTGTGTGTGTGTGGGGGGGGGGGGGGGTTTGCGATCGGACCGGCCGCGATCGTCGAACGGGGGGGGCGAGGGGGGCAGCTCCTCTGCCTCCGTTAAAGGTGGGGCTGCTGGGCCACCACCCGTTTTTCTGGCATCTGCCCTCTTTCTGTTTGCTGAGTGAAAGTCTGTGTTAGTTTAATATTCCTTATGATTTAACGGAACATAATTAGAGAGTAAAATTCATTTTTGAGTGTGAAAAGAGCATTTTATAAGGGATCAAACTGCCACTTAATACTTACTTGACAATGTAAAACATGATCAAAATGAGAAAATGCCGATGTCTCACCTGAAACTCTGGGTTTACTGAGTTAAACCTGCTCCCTAGCAGGTTAGGTTCACGGAGTCTGTTACTATGGTAACTGACCGCGAGGTTGAGTTACCTCTCTTTGTGAAACAGGTTAGAGTTACCCCTCTCTCTCTGGTTTAACTGACCCTCCTTTGTGAAACGGAAAACTCAGAGTTTCCCTGATTTCAGGGTTAACAGACTCTGAGTTTCCATTAAACCTGCTACGTGAAACGGACCCCTGGTGTTGTGTGCTGACACAGGGAAGCCCACAAAAATGTAAATAAACCTGGCTGTGTGATCACACACAGCCTGCAACAGAACCAAATAAAACAGTTTTCTGTTCAGGTAACAGGCTACATGGCAGCCATCAATGCTGCCAACAACCTTGTTGAAGGCTGCTGACCCAGCAAACCTGGCAAAACCAGCACCCAGGTGATGAAGGTCCTCCGCCAAGGGGAGGCGGACAACCAGCTGGAGGAGCCCCATGACCTTGTGGCTGGTTTTGTGCACCATGCGGTGCACAGTGGTCCAGGGCATGGCAAAGGCTCTGGCCACGTCATGGTAAGAGGTCCCACTGGCCAACCAGAATAAGAAGACCAGGGCCTCGATGGTGGGCCCTCAGCCATGGTCCATTTGGGTCCCAAGGATGGCCATCAGACCCCTGAGAGACTCCCTAGTGAGGCAGAAGTCTTGGCATAGGTCACTCTCTCCATCAAAGTACATCGCCAGGAGTGGCACTGTGGCATTGATCTGGCAGTACAGCCCAGAGGTTGGAGGCTGAGGAAAAGTTGTTGTACATGAGTATAACTGCCTCAACCCTCTCTGCTACAACAGTAACATGCTGATCTAACTCTGCTTTAATATACATGATGTAACTGGTGTAACAATGGGTCTGCCAGTCAAACTGTTGCAATAAAAAAATACTTATAATACTTACGTATTTTTACTGTTTAGTAGTTTGACTTGTATACAGTCATCTTAATGTTAAATAACGGGGACAAGTTTGAAATTCTGCGTAAAATAATACTTATAATACTTACGTATTTTTGTATAGTCTCAAGAGTGATACTGATGGGTCAGACAAGTATGAGGCAAAATTTGTTGCAAAAGGCTATAGCAAAAACAAGGTATCGAATATGAGGAAACTTTCTCACCTACGGCTGACATGACCACTGTTAAGGTTGTCATGCTAAAGGCAGTGCAGGAAGATTTAATTTTACATCAAATGGATGTGAAAACTGAATATCTGCACGCACCCATTTATTGTGAGATTTATTTGGAACAGCCTGAAGGTTCTGAGAGAAAGTCAAAGTCCGGAGAAAAGCTGGTATGCAAACTACAGAAGTCCCTGTACGGTCTTAAGCAGTCAGGCAGTGACTGGAATGCTCTGTTACATGCATATCTGCGACCCCATGCGAGTCTAAACTTGAATACACTGATGATGCTAAAAAATTAGAAGAGCCAAGGATGTATAGAGAGGCAGTGGGAAGTTTGATCTATTTGGCTACATGCACGAGACCAGATATTCCCAGCATTTTGCAGAACCAAGTGAAGAGCACTGGAACACTGTAAAGCACATGTTCAGGTATCTAAAGGGTACAACAAACCGTGGATTGTGTTTCAAAAAGGATGACACAGATGCACGATTTCTAATAGTCCATAGTGATGCGGACTGGGCATCGGAGGTCACAGACCTACGTAGCACCACAGGTTACTGTGCCAGTCTGAGTCAGAGGAGCTCTCTCATTTCATGGAAGAGTAGAAAACAACGAACAGTGGCACTATCTACCTGCAAGGCAGAATGTATGGCCTTAGCCTCAGCTATACAGAAGTGTATGTTCTTACAACAGCTGCTAAAAGGGATTAATAAATATCAGTATGCTCAAATCAAGGTGTACGATGACAACCAAGGACCTATTGCACTAGCCAGGAACCTGGTAAACCGGCAAAGGTGTAAACATATTGACATAAAATATTTCATATGTGAAACTGTGAACAGTGGGAGGATATGTCTGGAGTATTGTTCCACTGATAACATGATTGATGACATGATGACAACACCAGCCACTAAGCTAAAACTGCAGAAGTTTGCTCAGTATTTGTTTGGCACTTAAAGTGCAAGTAGAGCAAGAAGTGTGCCAATGTGTTTTTGTTGTTTACATTTTGTATTAAAGGCCACAGGGTGAATATTTTTGTTTATTTTTTTACTGCTGATTGTACCACAATAAGCTACTGTCGAGTGGGGGTGTTAAATGTGACAACATTATGTGCGGCCTCATTGTGTCCCACAGGGGGCAGTGTTGTTTACATACTATCACTTACTCAACCTATATATCTTGAAACCTGTTTTGGTTTTGTTGACGTTGAGATCTTAAGCAGAGTGGCAGCACACCACATCTCTCTCCCACCTGATAAATAAACAAATAAATAAATAATTATGCCCTGAGACGGCTTAAGTTATGATCTATATTCTCAGCGAGTTTTTTTGAATCTCTACCGCAAGTCACTCCAGTCAAGATTGTATCACTTTTTTAAGGGCTGGCACCTTTATACCAGTCTATACCAACATGCTTCAGCAAGACCACTGAGGTCCACACACAAGGGGTGCCATTAAAGAGAGTGCACAAACTCTTTATTGAAAGTGTTGGAATCTCCAAAACCTGCCATGTATGTACTCAGGTGTTCCTGTCAATTTGGAAAGTCAATTGTGTTCCTGATGTTTAAAGGAATTATTTCAGAGGATTCTATATATTCACAGGCACCATAGAAGGATGGAAGTTCAACATGCTGGCTTCAGCCCACTCAGTTTAATGAGAATAGCTGAAATCTGCTGTGTAAATTGCCACACTCATACCTGTGCTGCGTCCGAACTGCCCGCTCGGATACTACATGCTACTGCTACGTGCTACTGCTAGATCCTACTCCTACATACTAAACACGTTTGCCCAACTCGGACACACTAGACGAGCGGTGGGGAAAGACGACCCCCGCAGGCAGAGAGTAGGTACTGCGCCCGTGCAGACAGTGGTAACTGAAGCCCCACATCTGCGGGCCTGGCTGTAGTACTGCAGCTGTGCAGTTTAATCATGGAATAAGTGAGCTTTACCTCCATGATGTCGCCACATATTTGCTCATAAAATGATTACTTGGGCAAATATGACACAGAGATACAACCGCACATTTTTTAGGACAGTGTGTGAAGTTACATGAAACTTACATCTGTATTGCTGCGGTCCCGCGACATGGTGCGCGCTGCTGTGGCCAGCCGGCGTTCTCGACACATTTAAATAGGCAGAGCAGCTGGTGGCGCTAGCATCACATGCGCTTCTACAACTTTTAAGAGGACGAAGAAGAAGCCGGTGGTGCATTTTGGGTCAGTAGCATGCCCGTAGGATACACCGAAGCTGCGTCCGAATTGCCAAGTAGTAGTCGAAATAGTAGTCGAAGTAGTATCTAGCATGTCCGAATTGACCACCGGAGCGAGTAGCATGCTACTTCAGATACTAATTCAGATGCTAGACACGCCCACATTGTAGGTTGGTCTCGGTGCATCCTACGGGCATGCTACTGACCCAAAATGCACCGCGGGCTTCTTCTTCGTCCTCTTAAAAGTTGTAGAAGCGCATGTGATGCTAGCGCCACCAGCTGCTGCCTATTTAGATGCGTCGCGAACGCCTGCTGGCCACAGCAGCGCGCACCATGTCGGAGCAGCAGCAGCAGGCGGGACCGCAGTAGTACAGATGTAAGTTTCATGTAACTTCACACACTGTCCTAAAAAATGTGCGGTTGTATCTCTTTGTCATGTCATGGTGTCATATTTGCCCAAGTAATCATTTTATGAGCAAGCGGCGACATCATGGAGGTAAAGCTCACTTATTCCATCATTAAACTGCACAGCTGCAGTACTACAGCCAGGCCCGCAGATGAGGGGCTTCAGTTACCACTGTCTGCACGGGCGCAGTACCTACTCTCCGCCTGCGGGGGCCGTCTTTCCCCACCGCTCATCTAGTGTGTCCGAATTGGGCCAACGTGTTTAGTATGTAGGAGTAGGATCTAGCAGTAGCACGTAGCAGTAGCATGTAGTATCCGAGCGGGCAGTTCGGACGCAGCACCTGACCAACCTACAATGTGGGCGTGTCTAGTATCTGAAGTAGTATCTGAAGTAGCATGCTACTCGCTCCGGTGGCCAATTCGGACATGCTAGATACTACTTCGACTACTACTTCGACTACTACTTGGCAATTCGGACGCAGCTCTGCATGCTCACCTAGCTCTAGTAGGGTTGATCTGGTTGATTTGATATTAGTAATTCAACCGCTTAGTGTCCTGAACCTCATTTAACAAAATGATGTCTGTATGCCAACAAATCCTAATTCACTTTGAACCGTATGTGTTAGGCCATGCATTTTCGATAGTTTAGACCAGGGGCCTCATTTATAAAGCTTGCTTACGCACAAAACCTGGCTAGAAATTGCGTACGCCACTTCTTACGCAAGAGTTGGGATTTATAAAAGAAAAACTAGTGTAGGAATGTGCGCAACTTTAAGCAAACTCCACACCTTGCTTACGCACTTTTTGGAGACAATCGGAGCAAGGTGAGAACAGTCCGGGTGATGCGTTCAGCACAACGGATGACTCGATGCAGCCTTTCTGTCCTGAGAGCTGCAGCTGCCGTACCAGGCAGTGATGCTCGCAGAAAGCACAGACCCCACTGTGGCGGTGTAGATAGTTTGCCAATTTGAATTTTCAAATGTGCAAAAAAACATATTCCATTTACATGCATTTGTTTTAAGATTAATATGACTAAATCTTTTTGGTTTACGAACTTTCACCACATAAGCAGCGGTGGATAACGGAGCGTTTTTTTTTTTTTTTTAACACATGCACGAGTGTCACACGTGCTTGTTTTTTCTGATTCTCACCTGTCGCCGCCACGCTCTGATGGTGCAAAGCCACTTTTTTCTTTGCCTCCACCTTTAGATCAGACCACTTCTTCTTGATTTCGGCACAGTTTTGTTTTCGTCTACGTCATCGTCAATGAAAACAAATCTCCACGTGTTTGCGCGCGCGTGCGTGTGTGTCTGTGTGTTGGAGGAGCACAGCAGGCTGATGAGAGCTGTCAGTGCAGACAGAAGCTGCTCCTATATGGTTAGCATTTAACTGACTGAGTTTTGCAATTCTGATCGTCATTTTCGTCTCGTCCCATCAACATAAACGCACTTTCGTCTCGTCACATTTTAGTCATCTCCGACTTAGGTTTAGCTCGTCAACGTTACGTCTTCGTCGTGGAAGAAAAGGGAAATATTTCCGTCAACAAAAACAACCAGTGTTGTTCTCGTTGATGAAATATTTCTTTTTGACGCTGGTGTTGACGAAAATATTTGACGAAATATGACGAAAATCAGTGATGCCACTCGAATGGCCGCCGAATAAGGTCTCCCGTCTCCCCGCCACCTCATTTACAAGAACCTCCACCTCGATCTCTGAAAAGTTTCTTTTTCTACGACTTGCTGATGCCATGGTTAAGCGTGAAATGCCGTGGATCCACCAGGCTTATCTACATGCAGATCACATTCATGAGGTAATTTGCATGACCATACATGGTGAATTTTGGGTGTGGAGAGGGCGGGGAAGAATCAAATCCCTGCTGAGCAACTTTCCAGCTGGTCTGTGATTTATAAAGGGAAAGTGCGTGCAGGTGTGCGTAGGCAGGGTTTTATAAATCAGATTTTTTTTTTGCCTACGCATTTTTCAGCTTTTCAACTTACGTACACTTTTAGTATAGATCCTACGCCAGGTTTTATAAATGAGGCCCCAGACATGTCCAAACTATTCCACAAAGGGCCGGTGTGGCTGCAGGTTTTTCTTCCAACCAATCAAGAGCACGCAGTCTGACCAATCAGCTGTCTGAAGACTGAGATCAGCTGATGAAATTAATCAAGTCTGGTGTGCTGCTGCTTGTGTATGAGACTCACCAAGCTCTTCACCTTTTTTGTACAAATGTTTTTGTTCTTTTTAATGAAACTTTTTGTAAACCACTGTATATTCATGGTGTTAGCTACACGAAAGCAAATCAGAAGAAATTGCTGCTTCTGAATTTTATGTTGGGTGAATCAAAGTTGGCCATTTATGTGTCTAGAAAGAGAGATAGATAACGGAGTGGGTCAGGAGGAAGCCTCAGTTTGGCGCTGCAATATGAAGTGCAGGCTTAGGCTAGAGTTCAGTTTTTACAAAATGATTCATGATTTGGACAGTTTTAAAAATATTTGGTGTCATGAAAGCATTCTTTGCACTGTTGTCAATGATGAGCTGCAGATTGCACATTTTCTCTCTAAGTAGAGCTTTATGTTTTTCAAATGATCAGTTTTTATTTATGCATATGTAAATAGCACAGTTTTTTTTTGCCACTGCAGCACTTTAGAAGAACTGGAAAACGTTTCTGACATGTAAATAAAGTGAGTTTAAAAAAAATAAAAATCTTCTTCTTCTTCTTCTTTCTTCTCCATGTTGACAGTTGGGACATGGATCAAACTAGGAAACTGAAAGACTCGCTTGATAAACTATTGTTAGATATTTTTTTTTGCAATACAGTTAAAATAAGTACACAAGGAATAGTCAAATACAGGCAGAGGCTAACGCAGAATTAAAGCCATGCTGCCAAATATGTTTTAGAAAATTGCATGTAACAATAGCCTGTACATGATGTAAGGGTAATAATATATATGTGAAAATAAAACACAAAATTCACAACACACTTTGTCTGTATTTGTCTATAAACTTTTCACTTACAAATGTACTCACAGACAATGTCTAACAAGTCTAAAAATGAAAGGTTGAACAAGGTTGTGGAAACAGTGAAATATTTCAAAGCCATAGAGCTAACGACAAGCTCATAAACGGCCTCCTCTTTTTAATCACACAGTTTCTCAAACACTTTTTAAAAGTCTTGAATGTTTTAATTTCATCATCATCTATCCACTCTGACGCTGGCTGACATTTGTCCTGAACATGTTTATTATTCCTCATTCTGCTAAGAGCCTGATCCTCAGACATTTAAACACACCGCACTGATTCGGTGTGACATTTCATTCCCTAAATTTGTCTACTTAAGCAGGATCATTAGAAGACATAATTTAAGACGTAATTTAATTTACCAGACCTTTATTTCAACAGTGTTTGGAGCTCTTTATTACAGCTGCAGGGGATTTCAGTGACAGGAAAAAGAAGACGTTGATACAGACTTATGCTCCATTTATAGTGCTCACACTCTGGTGCCACCTTTATCCTGCCAATAATGCACATTTACAGCATTTTTACAACCAAGTCTTCTGTGAACAAGGAACAGAGTTGAGGGAAATCTTTTTTTCAGAAAAATGTCATTATAAGGACAACTGCATGACAGCAAAAACAAATCCAAACACTGGCTCACCCATCAATAGGAGGCAGTATTGCTCCACTGGAAATACTGCTTCACTTTTTACTGACTGTGGCCCCCAGAAGAGAGAAGACAGAAGACAGAAGAAACTGTGCACCACTTTTAATGATTATATCAGCCACATTGAAGAAGAATAGGTTTATGATTCAATGCTTCTACCATATAAATGAACTTCTGTATGTCTGATGCACATGTAAAACAAAGAGTAAAAACATCAAACTAAAGACATTACACTAGAAAAGCTGGAAACAGAGTATACAGGAAACAAAGTGTAATCTAAAAGCCTCCAGCAACAACTTCAAACATATTTTTTTCCCCAACAGCTTTTTAAAGCTCCCGTGAGGAGTTTTTTTTATGGCTCTTAAGCAGACTAAAATTCATATAGATACTTTTATCTGAGCTACAAAAGCCAACAAGACCATCAGGGACAAGACTGATGATTTCTGTAGTGTTATTTTAAAGACCAGAAATTGATGTAAGGGGGTAGAAGTCTGATTAAACCTTTTTTCTCAATGCATCGTACAGTAACTCTCAAAAGTCAGCAGTTTATTATTCTATGTGAGAAGAATTCTATGTGCTCAAGCATGTAGAGGAAGGGGTTGGCCTTTGTTTACACCAAAACTGATGCAAAGCTAAAATTCCTCACAGGAGCTTTAAGGTTGTGAAGTCCTAAAAAGTGGAGTGGCAACAAGCTGTTTATGAAGCCTTGGTTTGTATCAATGGCAGCACTCACACTGAGGTTGTTTACTTGAGAAAGAGGAAGGACTCGACCCCTGCTATGCCATGGGAAGATGGATCACAAACAACTTGAGCAAGATTGGACAGCCTTTGCAGATTGGAAGTTAACCAAAGATCTTTGAGGATATAATGAGCATACGTGTATTCAGCTGGAGGGGAACTGGTCTTATTTTAATTTGTGGATATTTTGGCTTCAATCAGAGGGGAACGGAAAGGCCCATCTTTGTGAGAAATATTCATTTTTGTGGCCTAAAAAAATTGGCCACGACTCTGGTAACAAAACTGTCCGGTGTTGGGATGTGTTGCTGGGGTGAAGGATAGCAGTTATACTCCAGGTCATGTACAGTATCTCCAGTGAGAGATGTTTGGCTTTTATGATGGCGCCCCTTCCTCAGACCGCACTTCACCCCATTCCTGACATTTGAACACACATTAGAGAGCAGCCTTCACACATGTTTTCATGTTTTATGTCAGCAGCCATCAAAGCTTCACTGATAGGAGGATTTAAGGCAGATTCACAGATGGAATGTAAAGCCCATACATCTTCTTTTACTGATACATGATCACAGAGAAACGTGAGCAAAACACTGATTGATGGATGGTTTGAAACTCACCTCTTTGCTGCGGGTCAACTGCATGTTTAACATCAAGTCAAGCAAGAATGAAGTACTCATGAAATCACATCAGGCACAGTAATGCTGCCGTTTCATGGCTGTGAAACAAATTTTTAACCAGATTGAAAATAGATAAATCTCTGATGGCAAAGTTAGTGAAGAAGTAGGTCAGAGCTGCATCTGCATCTGATCTAATTTAAAATTCAGAGCAGAGCATACGTTGCCTCCAGTCATTTTATAAAACGTTTTAAAAATTGATGAAGAAACATGTTAAGTAATACACGCAGGCCTGAAGAACAGTGAGGTGGCAAAGTGACCAGAAAGCAACAAAACCTGCACTTTCAAAACTTGGTAGGACCACACTGTAATAAAGATGAACAAAGTGACAGCTCCCTAAACGTGAAACCAAAACATTCAGAGCTCCCCCTACTGCCTGGCTGCAGTATAAATCATGATGCTTGCCACTGCATTAGAACAAATGAGACGTGGATCAAAACAGTCAGTGAGCACAAACCAGGATTTCAGTGTGCAACTTTCCGTTTTGATAAAGCTTAGTATAGTTAGAGCAGGTTCAGACCTGGGCCGGCTCTGAATTATGCCGCTGTAGGTTCAGTAAGCTGGGGCAACTGGCACCTTTCTCTCCCTATCTTTTCTGTTATTGTTATTCTCTATCCATCTTTCTCTTTCTGCATCTCTTTACTCTTTCAAATCCCAGTAGCACAGTATCGGCAGGTGGCTGTCTAACATGAGTCTGGTTCTACTTCAGGTTTTTGCCTGTATAAGGAAGTTTTTCGAGCCACTGTAACTTGCTACATGCTGCATTGACACTCATGTAAATGAAGATGGGCTCATAGTAGGTCCTACATAAGACTTAGTCATATCCCATCTTGATGGTGATCTTTGCAAATATGGTGAAGAGTACAGACCAGTGTAAAGTGGGATTACTAAGATGTAGCTGATTTTTCTCCCTCTGTTCTTTTTCTGCAATGGGGACACAGCAGTACTGTAACATTCCTGTTGATTCATCCCAGCTTTTCATAATCATAGATCTATACTCATTTGTTCTTCATTTATATGCATGAGACTGAAGTACCTCAAATAACCCAGCTCCAATAGGGCTGTGATTCATTCATCAAGCAGTTATTATTAAAGCCTTTGTTTCCCCAATTCAAGACTCCTGTTTGGTTGGAGTCCTGACCCCATCTGCTGGATGAAACATGGTATAACACCACATTTATTAACCCCAATGAGATGGCTTGACAGTTTTAATTTCAGAAACACTCACATGTATTTTCCAGAAACTGAGGCTCAGTGTCCTAAATCTCATAACACAAACTAAAAAGATTTCTGTTCTCGGTTAAAACTACTTAAAGACACTGAAAGAATAAAAAAAAAAAAAAAAAAAAAAAAGGTTGGTTAAGAAATGGATTGGAACTGATGCTGATGCCTCTTTCAGAGCAACACAAGAAAACACTGACAATGACAAATTCTGGAGGTCATACTAGATGAAAAGACACTTTACTGAGTAGAGAAAAAGAAAACTTGAAGACAGATGATGAAAATATGACTTATTGACCCTGATCTAGTGGACTCTTGTGGCTCTGTATCTTTTATTGCTAATTTATCTTTTTGCATAAACCTGAGATTTATGGCCCTTTTTCGGCGGGGAGCAGTCTGTTTTGGAGAAAAGTTGTTATTCTGGGTCACAGAGCAGAGTGGACATTTGAAGACAGTGTGCAGCAGAGTCTCACCCCAGTGCCAGAAACACCTCCTGGGTGCCAAATAGAAGTGTTTTTATGAAGGAAGCAAAATGCAAGACTTTTGCATGACCTTCAAATGCTCTAAAATCTCTTTTTTAGAGCCCACTTGAATGCATTATATACTTATGTTTGTGTATGTATTTTTATCATGCAAGAAGCTAGTAGAACCATAACATTTTTCCATCCATAGAAGTAAAAGCTGTGCTGTTTTCATGTGAATATATCACAATTCTGCACACTTGACTTACTCTTTAAAGATCCTGCAGGGGAAACCTACATCTAAACCACAGATTTCCCGGTGGGGTGTCCCATTTTCAAGTATTTACTGACTTTTCATGATCTCTATCTTCTGCTGCCTCCCTTTTTTTATATTTTTGTTTTTGTCTTCTGTCTTTCTTCCTCTGCTTTTCCACACCCAGGCCTCCAGACTTCCTCTCTTGTCTCTTTGACCTGTTCTAATTTTAAGGGAGATTGTTGAGTTTACCAGCATTCCCTGCTGCCCACCACAGTTCAGGCTGTGTGTGTTTCCAACCAATCATGGCCACTGCCTCACACTTTATTGTGTCTCCTATAAAACCCTACACAATGACTCTCAGAGGCTCATTCTCTGGGTTGAGTGTTGTTGCTACCAAGGTGCATTTTTATCAGCTGGAAAACTGTGATGAAAGAAAAGAGGGAGGGGGCCTACATGGTTACAAAGTTGTTGTGGTTGCTGGAATGACCCAACATGGGGCATCTGATCCAAGCTGCACATTAGATCCAAGTCAAACCAGCTGATCTTTGTTTATATGTGCTAAAACAAAATGTCTGTAGTATTTGATACAGGCATTATGCACATTTGCATGATTTACTTAAAATAAAAGTTTTAAGTTACGCATCAGATATGCATACCCCTGTACAACATCAGACCACAAAGTACTGTTTTTCCACGATTTAAACATCATTACTCTGGTTATATTGTGGGTTAGAATAATGCAATCTAAATGAAAATTCATGCATACCATGGTGTTTCAATTGAATAAATTGGTAAAGGGGTTCCAACGCTGTCCACTTCATTGTTTTTTTTTTTTAAAGAGTAGAACAAAAAGTTCTTTGTCTTCATACAACATAAAACAAAAAAGAAGTGCTTTTTCCAGTAAAATAACTGAAATTGTACTGTAGATGATGTGCTTAATATTGTATTATAGAAAATGCATCTTGCACCTCAGATGAGGTACATTGCCAAACAAAATACTACACTTTGCACACTGGCAATCTAACAACCTATATGGCACTAGAAAATGTATATGACACTAGGCACTGAATATTTTGCACTGTAGTTAATGCATAATGCATTGGGGAAAATATACACAATATTCCCTATTAAAATAATATAAATTGCACTGCAGGTAATGCTGATGATATATGTAACATGGAGGGTAATGTGTATTGCACTGTAGATAATGTAAAGTACTTGATGAATAATGTTGCACTGTAGATATTGCATTTAACCATTAAAATGCCATACAAAAATATTTACATCAAACATATTTTTCTTCATGGATGTTACACAAAGGCTATGTATATTATGTTGTGCATGATGTACATTATATTGATGATAATGCCTATTACCCTGAAAAATTCAATATAACATTTTTCCTTTTTTTTTCTTTTTGCAATACACACCACATAAAACACAATATGCATTATCTACAGTGCAGTATATGTTGCCATAATCTATAACACAATGATAACATTTCTAACTGAGGAAATAGTGAGTAATGTTCTTGTATGTAGTGAGTATTGGACTGTAGATATAGTAGTTTACCCAGTTATTTGCATTAATAAATCAGCCATGTTGAATATACATTGCATTACAGGTTAAGTATAGTACGGGAAAGGTAATGTGTATATTCTACTGTAGATTGTACAAATTGTCTTGCAGATAACGTATACTGCAGAGTGAAATCATGCATATTAAAATGCAGATATTGCATGTTTTGCTGCAGACAATATATATATCGCCCAGTAGAATTTTGTTTATTGACTGAAGCAAATGCATGATGTACTGCAGATAATGTATAATACCCAGTGAAATCATGCATATTAGCCTATAGATAATATATGTTGTGCTGCAGATGATGCACATTGCCCAATGAGACTGTGTCACTTGCACTGTCAGTAATCTGTACTGTAATACGATAGCGTGTGTTGCACAGTAAAGTAATGCATCTTGCTTCAGCGACACATATTGCATTGGGATTGAGTGAAGGCTTTGGCTAGCTTCTGTTCTCCTGCACCTTACATAGTGAATCCGGCACTTTGAAATAAACTTTAATATGAATGCTAAGGTCTAAATGCAAACATGTAAATGCTTAAAATGGATTTTATAAAAATTCCACCTTAAAATTAATCATGCATCAAATCTGGTCATGATGTGCAGGTGACAGAAGCAGATTACAACACTAACAAGTGCTTCAACTGTCATTTTACCAGTCAGCTGGGACAAACTGAGGTTAAAACTGGAATTGATGAGTCATTAATTACATAGCCATCAAGTCAGTGAGCTGTTGGATGTTTTGCTTTTGATCAATAAATCCTTGTTTTGAGGCCAATGCGGTTATGGAAAATAACTCACATAGCAGATTTTATGTATCAGGACAGATCATGTAAAAACGTCGGCTGGATGAAGGATGAGCTGCTCATAACTGTTTCCATCGATTGTTTATATTTATGAGTTTGGCTTCACATAGCTCACGTGAGGGAACTTTTTTCTTTTTGCCAAGTGGAGGTAACTTCTGAGGGAGGAGCAGGAGGGCCATTCTCGCCTTTTTTAAAAAATATTTTAAGTCAAAGCTTTGTATCGTCACACAGCTGAGCCTGTGCAGAGCGGGGGTGGAAACAAGCTGAGGGCTTCCCATGTGAAAGTGGTTCCCTCGCCCTCGCTCCAATTAGCAAGGAATGAGTTATGGCTGGAAAAGTTGAGCACAGGCAGGCAGGCAGGGACGGAGCAGCAGCAGCAGCAACAACACAGAGACCATTGACCTGTCAGTGAGCAGGGTTAGCTCCCAGCAGGTCTTGATCTAAAGCAGCAAGACCCAGAGGCCGACAGTGGACAGAGGAGGTGAGGCTTCAGCCAAAAGGTCTGACAGGAACCCTCACATGGGAATAGCATACAGTTATGCTGAAGTTAGCAGCTTCTGTGAGAAGAGTTCAATCAGAAAGGTTTGAGTCGGGTCACAGCAAGAAGTTAGTTCTGGATCTGCAGTCTGGAGATGATGTAAGACTCAAAATGCAACACAAAGAGTCATTTGTGCCAATGCACACAGCTCTCAAGGTCAAAGAGTTTATAGGAAACCTTCAGAAAGAGGGTGAAGGGGGTCAGCACACCCGGTTTACTTGTGCCTCGTTCCAGCCCTGGGCTCATGTCATAACTTGTTTGGCCAGAATATTTGATTTTCTGGCAGCTTTATGCTGGATAAACTGGTCAATCCAATCTCAGAATTATGTAACTTTAGCTGCTTAAACCAACAAATGTTCAAGCCTGGAAACCAGCATGTTTCTTACAGATGACTGACCAGGTGTCAGGGCCGAATTCAGGGTAAAGCTAGTTGGTGCCCCAGCTCCAGGGTGGTCCCCCACCCCAGATCCTAAACTATGATTGGCTTTTTGCTGTAACGTGAATTGGACTTGTTCTGTGATGGACAATTTGACACTGTGCTGAGTTACTTATCAACTCTATAATATTAATATTTAATATGATACATTTTAAGTAACCTAATATTTATTTAAGACATAATGTAATTTCATCAATTTTATTATCTTAACTTTTTACTGTCAGCCTTATCCCAGATGTCCTGTGAGTGAAAATGTTTTTGGTAGATTTTATTATGATATACTGCAGGTCAGGTTGTCACAATGGGGCACGAGTTTAGAAAGCAAAAGTGAATCTCACACAAGATGAAAGAAAAAAGTCTGGACCCCATCTGTTGTTAAAATGTTGATCAGATAAAGATAACTGGGTGCATTTACAAAACAATTCACGTCACCAGAGTGCATGTTTAAAGAATAAATACTAATTGTTCATGTCAACATATTCCCTGTGACGCACTATTCCAGGTAATTCAAGGTCCAGGTTCCATTTAAAAACAAAATAAATCTAATAAAGCAATGAAAGCAAACTAAATCTAACTTTTCCATCCTTGAACAAACCCTCAAAACTGAAAACATCTCACGGATCTTGCTCTCCCCTGTCCCTGTTTTATTGCTTTTCCATTCATTTTCAGGTATGTCTGTCTGTTAATTTTGTGATTTCTATGCGTCACCCACATTCCTCTCTGGATCGGTAAAGGTCAGCGGATTTCTCGTTGGAAGCGCATGGTGATGTGTTTTTCCACGGCACGTGCAGGACGTCCAGGAAACGTCTGGCTGCAGCTGCATTAACAACAGGCAGCGGCTCGCGGTCTCCGGGCTCTGCAGGAGCCGGTGCAGGGCCACGGTCTGTTTTCAAACGTGCCGAGACCTTCTCTGCAGGTACATGCTTTGAGGTTTAATGTGAGCGGCTGTCGTTTCTGCCCTCACTGCAAAAACACAGTTATGAAGTGTGATGATCTGTAGGAAATGAAAACATTCTGTATGAAAGAGCGAGTGTCTGCTGAGTGAACATATCAAACTCAACTTTTCTGTTTTTTTCACAAGATTTTCGCCTCTCTTGACGCTTTCCACACCAGCATGCAGTATTTTTAGGCCTACGTGGTTTTTAATGATTGAAATATGGTTCATTAAAGCATCGCCATAGCATTAAGTTAAAAAAAAAATCATTAAACCCCCCCCCCAAAAAATGCCCATAAACCCTTAGAAAAGGTATAATAACCCCATTCCAGATGTTGAATGTCGGTATTGCAACTCATACAAAATGATGGATGATTAAAAAAAACTCCCATAAGTGAAGTCAAAACCTTTTTTACTCCCCATAATGTCTTCCTATAGCATAGGTTTCAAAGCCCACCTCCTCTTTGTCAACAGATGGGACATGGGTCAAACTCTAAAATCAAAACACAAATCATAAAACTGTTTCTTTAACATGGTGAGCTCTGATCATGCTGTTTAATGTCCAAATGTTTTCTTTTCAAAGACATTTAGTTTAAGTTACTTATTTCATGCTCAACAATAGGGTATAATGGCATGATTGACAGCTCTGTTAGTAAATGAGGCTCCTGGGGTATCCCTTTGGTGCTCTGCAAAGGAACTCTGGAAATAAAATGCAAAATCCAAATTTGACTTTTTACCACCTCAACACATTAAATGCTCAGTGCCTAGCTTATAGCACAGTAAAAGTATAAAAGAGAGCCTTGAAACTGGATCCTTCAACCTTTCTCCTTGTGCAGTGCTTTAGCTTTAGCTTGGCTATTAGACTCCAGAAATACACAATGGTGCAGGTAAGTTAAGGATAGTTGAGCAAGTAACGAGGGAAGATGTATAATCGTCAGGTCCATGTGAGTTGAACCTTTTTTGCTGGGATGGAAAGTCAAGCTTTAGTGTCGGTTCTTCATCCTGTTTCTCAACAGAGGGGTTGTGTCATAAACTCACCATTAACAAGAACATCATACAACCAAAATGATCCACCTCTTTTAGAAACTGTTAAAGCCATAGGCTGTATACACTATGGACAACTTAGTTCCGCCTTTCATCGTTATATGAATTTGAAGCTGAATTGATCTCGGTATTTCCGGGATTATCTCCACTTCCTGGAACCACCACTTGCGCAGTAGCGTTGTACGCATTCGCTGTGATGACAGCGTATCCCACAGGTGACCTACGCAATCTTCGTATGCCCATAGGCTGTATCAAGTGTCAATCAGAGAAAACATGAACCCCCTAATAACTTTTAAAAATGGAGCACAGAAAAAAGAGGACTTGAGGAAAAACCAGTCTTACAGTAACTGCATGTCAAAATCACAAGCAGGGGGGGAGAAAAATCTATATTCTGTGTAATTAATTTCTAAAGTTTGTCCACAGCTCCATAGGGATTGCTGGATGAGGCGGGATTTATGACCTATACTGCAGCCAGTCACCAGAGGGTGCTGTTCTTGAGGTGGCTTCACCCAGCAAGGAGGCAGACAGTGTCCATTCTATATACAGTCTATGGTTAAAACTCTGTAAAACAGGCTGAAATTATCGAAGTTCTCTTTATTTATATGGACACATGGACTTGCTGCTGTTTATGACACAATTCTAGTTTGATAGTTTTTGACCATTTCTAAAAAGTGACCTGACACAAATACTGACACCTCTGTCAGAGTTGATGGAACCACAAGAACTCATTCATGTTTAAAGAAAAATCTTTTATTCCCAGTGCTGCTTTTGCATAAAGCTGTAAGTCAGATTTGAATGTCTGGTCAGTTTTCTTTGATCTGTGGAAAAACTTAAAAAAAAACCTTCTCCTTTGTCAAGGTTTGTGTGATATAAGAACACAATAGCGTGATGCTGCCATTTAAAAACCCGTACTAAAATTTATGGAAGAATCTTGGTCACGCTTTAAGAAAACAAAGTTGTCAGTCAGATCAAAGAGGGAAATGTTCAGAGGTTGTCTGTGTTACAGTCTGTTATTGTGGTAACCCGCCCGTCCATCCAGGTCCACAAACAAAAAAAAAATGATGCTGTAAAACATGACATCTTCAGTGTTACAGAACTGGAAAAACACTGTGGAGCTGGAATAAGCTGTTCATTTTCCACTTGTCTCCTTGACATTGATTGACAAGAAAAGTTTTTGCTCATTACAACATCAGTCACGATCCTTCTCCTGTTAAATGAAACCTCTGCTTGTCTTCATTAGCAGCTGACTTAAACAGTCTCTCTTTCAGTTCTCCTCTGATGATATGAGACTTTTTCCAGATGAGTTTGACCCCAGCAGCTGATCTGGGAGCTTCAACAGTGAGACTCCTTTCATGTCTGCAGGTAACCAGGCAGCAGTCGGGTATTATTAGGCAGCTTGCAGAGTGACCTCAGGCCAGCATTCATCAGCTGAAGATTAGCGACATGCACCCTGTGAACTGGGAGGCGTGATGATGAACGCTCGTCTCCTACGGACTTCATCAGTGACCTTTGACATCAGGATAGGTTGAGAGTCTTCCAACCTTTTATCACACCTGATATAGACTGAAGACAACTCTGTGTGCATGTAGAGAGGAGGGGCATCCTCATCCTGAGCTTTTTTGAGCATCTTAGTTAATAACCAACATCTAAATAAAGATGTTTTTAAGGATCTCAAACTAAAAAAATGAAATTAAAACTCTCAAGTGTCAGTTCTTTACCATTTAAAAAAGGATAGGTTGATTATCAATGTCATTTCCTTTTATTCGTCTGTGCTCTCGTTTGACCACCCCAATCTGACTCTACCCCTTACAAACAAGGACAGGAGAGACAACATGGCAAGAATCACAAATGCAAGAAAGGGACCAGACAGGGGCTGAGCAAAATATAAATACTCCTAAAGACATAAGTCAAAGAGAAAATATTATATTTGTATCTACACATTTTCACAACTTCATCTTTGTGTTTCTTCACAAAACAAACTGACAAACTGTATAACTACAGGTTTCTTGACACAGTTCAGAGCAGCAGCCTCAGGCCATTATAGATATTATAGATGTCTTGTCCAATCAGCTCTTTTACTCTGAAAGGACTGTTTTGGAGGTTAACAGGAAGGTTTCATGGTCATATACAGCCTGACGGAGAGAGGCAGAAGGGACATGTAAATTACGATGCTGTAAACCAGTGAAACCACATTTGTTTCTCCAGAGCCACCATTCCTGTGTAATCCAATCCTGCTGTATTGGGTCAAGGTCTTTCTGGTATCATGACGGCTTCTGCTCTCTTATGAAACATGGAGCTATTTTAGACATGAAGACTCAGTCTCGTTTTAGGTTTTTTTTAATATATATACCCAAGGAGGTTGTCATGAAAAGATAGATATTTTAAGACCAAAGCGGGGATAATTGGGGCCGTCTGTCAAGCTTAAGATGTCTTAATACTCAAGCCAAAAGACCACATTTTCCCATAAGCACTCTCCTCTTTACATCAACAATTAAATAACAGCTCTCATCAGATAGTTAAAGACAAGAACAGAATCAGGTGAAGTCTCTGCTTACTGCACTGCCACCCTCCAGTAAAGAGCTGCGCTGAGCCAGGGGGCAACATATTTCTGTGGAAAGACACAGAGACGACAGGCTGCCTCCTGGTTTTGGGTGGTGCTGCTGCATCTACGCTTCTATTTCGGCTGTGCCCAGATGGGAACCACTCCACCAGGGGAAAAAAGTAATGGATAGAGATATGAAAAGTAGATATAATGATGGGTTGCAGTGTTATTATTATGGAGGCTCAGTCCACAAGCGGGGAGAAAGTAGTGTTAAATCTGGACCGGTTTAAACAGACACACAGACAACCTGAAGGCCCTGAACCCAAACAATGGAAGAAGATATGCAATAATTAACTGTAATTACATAAGCTATGATCTAAAATAACTTCCACCTGATAGTCCTTGATATTTGATCTTAAAGGGATAGTTCAGTGTTTTTGGAGTGTGGTTGTAAGGGAACATGCTCATTTGGTTTTGCACTTTTTTCATGTATCACACATACATATTCTTCTGCCTGCAATTTGCTAATCAGCAGTTTACGGTCTGTAGACATCAAAGAGACAAAAATACAGTGTGAGGGATATTAACAGCACAGATGAAATGATATGTACTTTAGATTTTGTGAATTATAGAGGAAATTTAAGACTCTCTAGAAGGAGCATGGATGCCAACTCATACTGCGAGGGAGTAAGCATGAATTATGGGTAAAAACAAGGCTCAGCTCTGAAGTTAAATAAAATACATACAGTGTATAAGTTCAGAAAATGTTCAGTGGGAAATTATTGATTAGATAAGTGTGCTGAAGTTCAAACTTGACTATGCATTTCACTGTTCCCCACAAGTAAGCTTGTAAGATTCTGTTGCCATGGAAACATTATTGACTGTGGCATAAGAGGGACTATCGTCAACATCTATGACTGGGTTTTTCTTATTTAACACCCAGCTGTGTTGAATGAATACTTGGTTCTAACTGGCTTTGCAATGGTTCTTAATCCTGCAGTGCAAGCCACGAACAACCAATTGACACATGTCACTACTGCTGGCTGACAAATGACACTACACTGGTATGCCAACTGATCAGGCTAAACAACATGGCCAGAGACCCCTCAGATTTGGTTCAGGATCCCGTCCACCCTGTTGGAGTAACACTAATACCCACCAAACACCTGACGTCATTTAGATGTCTTTTTTCAGGCTAAATCATGTCGGCCTGTCATGGCTGTAATTTAGCCCAAAAAAAAGATGTTGAAAACTGGGCTTCATTTAGACGGTCCAAATCTAGACGTTGTTTAGACGTATGGTGAAGATGTCTTTTCAGCCACTTTCTGCTGGTTGAGTAGATCCTAATAGATAAACAAAATGATCTTCCATCACTCTTCAATGCTCACGTTTTTCACTATTTTGCTCAGGTGCCTTAATAGAACAACAAATTCAGAATATTCCCCTGAATTCATCCCTCTAAAGTTATTGAGCCTGTAAAAGACCTTCTGCCAACGAGCATGACTGATGATATGAGACATGCTCCTCTATACTCAGTTCTGCTAATTTTGTGGGTAAATATAACACGAAGTTACACTATGACCTCAGGCATCACGTTGAAGTGGAGACAATGCCACGTGTCTTTAACATAGATCAGCGCTCAACTTGAGTCACATCCCTGTGCTCACGTTTTCATTTATAAACTGCATCATGACCAGCTCTGGGGTTTGGGAAATCCCAATAAACAATCAAGCGTTTATAATCCTCGATGATGTTTTCTTTCAGCAGACAGCATCCATACATGTGGTTATGAAGTCACGGTGACATTCTGAGTGTACGGGTTGTGTGGGGAGGCCACAGCCTGGCAGCGTCCTGTTAAACCTTACGACTCCAGTGGACAGTAATGATGGGTCTGAAATTAAAATACACATGGAAACACAACAAACAAGACATTTAAAAACAATATGAGCTTAGTTAGTTTGATTACTATAACATGAGTGCATCATGCATGTAATGCAGCAAAGGCCAGCTCGCCATACTGGTGCCATCGGTGAAATTTTATTCCCCCAACATTGCTGTACGGAGAAAATTACAACATAACTTCAAGTCTTTAAAAAAAAATAGTTTAACATGCTCCTAAAGTGAATCTCGATGAAAAAACTTAAGCTTTTCATAATCCATTGGGATGATACATTTTCTGTCATGTGGCAACTTTTATTTATTGCATCCATCTATGCCATGAAGTCCAGTAGAGCTGGTTTCGACACAGAAGGCTGCCACCTGGATAGATCAGAGTAGGGGGTCCAAGTGATCCTTCAACATGTTTTATCTGTTAAACAAGATTTTGCCAATGCCATCACTCTACTTTTCTTCTGAGCATCTCTAAACTATTCAAAGTGCACTCATCTTTGTATTCATCTTCAAAATGGTGGATTGTGGGCGCCCACACACCAAATGCAAAATTGGTACAAACTCTGCAGTAAAACAGAAAGTTTTATATTCTTATATTAATTACACTTATTTGAATAAATCTTTGACAATCTGTTCAATTTCCAGAGTCCACTCTACTCAATCCTGGCTAAAAACTACATACTGTACCTTTAATTTGTGTTGTTTGATCCATTAAGTATTTTTATTTTTGGATTTCCAAAAGTTTCGTGTTCTTATTGCCATAACTGTACCATTTTACAGTCTCATTTACTGTTGTCCATTTTTCCTCTTACTTTTGTTTATTTCGCTGTGAAGCACATGAATGAAATGCTTAAATGAAAGGTGCCATCTAAATAAAGTAAAGTCAAGTTAAATACTAAAGTGTTTGGATTTTATTTGACCAAAAAAAAGTTGATCCTTTCAGAATTAGATTTTTCATCGCCAACACAGGACTGATGTCCAGGTAAAAACATACCAGTCTGATGGAGCCACTGTGGAAATTGTTACTCATGGAAAAAAGCAATTTTAGGCCAATGTGAAGAGAAGAAAAAAGCAGTAACATGCCCTCAGAGCTTCGACTTTCTCTTCAGTCAAGTAACCAGACACCTGTGAAGTACTATATTGTATTTTAAAGTCATCTCACAGGGTATGAAAAGTAATATCTCAGCTCTGAAGAATCTGAAATTGGGTACTTGGTTGAGTGCAAATTGGATCGCTCTTGAAAACCAGGTAGCCTTTAAAAATGAATTCATTTTCTGCCTCAAGATCTATTCAAAAACCCGTTCATCACTGAAAGCTGTTTCGAAAAGGGTTAAATCAAGACTAAAGATAGTGTCATTCTGACATGCAGTTAAAGCTTTATTTAAGCTAAGGTCCCACTACTTTCATGGTCACCGACATCATTTTTCATATAAGTGTCAGGCACTGGAGATCAGAGAAATTTACCCTCCAGGAAAATACTGCGTTATAATACAAGGCTTCATTTTTTTTCTGATACAACCCCCCTATTTTCAGTTTTGATTCTTTATGGGACATTTATGGAGGCTGGCGAGCGACACTAGTACAGCTGAACTGTTCCACTTTGTTGCCACTGTAACATATAATACAGTCTGCCCTCCAAAAAGACAGATTTATTCATGTGCCTGTTACCTCTTACATAAGATGCAGTACAAACTCAGGTGAAATTGTAAAATAGGATTCTTACTTCTGTCGGAAATACATAATATTTCAAGCTGTGTCAGCTTAACAAATGAATTTTGGGAAAGGGAGATAAAACAATACATTGCTCTATTATAATAGCAAGTTTGCATAACTTGATCTTATCCTAACTAACTAACTCAAGATTTGCCTACCTCACAACAGTTGAATAGCTTATGGATTATTTTTGACTGTCTTGATTGAGGATTCATTTCTTGTAGCTTCCACCACTTGCATGGTAGCGTTGTATGCACTCCACCACTTGTGCAGTAGCATTGTATGCATTCGGCGGGAAAGTTGCCAATAGTCGCTGTGATGACACTCAGCTCAAACAGGCTATCCCCTGGGTGGCTTTGTACACCCATTGGCTGTAATAAGTGTCAATCATAGAAAACTTGTTTTTTGCTTCTTGAAATCTAGGGATGCCTTTTGTCTTGGCATTGAATGACCTAATCCCAAACCGCCCCTACACACTCCCCCTACACACTCGCTCTATACACCCATCCCCCTGTTTGCATGTCCCTGCGGAGGCTCTGCCATATTGAAGGCCGTCCAAAACCACAGACTGCGGGGGGTGAGTGGACAATTCAGCCCTCAAATAGTGAGTCTGCACCATTGCACACTTGCAGGTAGTGCGCTGACAAAAATAGAAGAGGAGGAAACAACATACAAATATAAGTTCCACATGTGTCCAACCTCATCTCACAGACAAAAAAAAAAAAAATCACAAAAGACGTGGTTTGGAAAGATCAAACGAAACTCGGAAATTTTACTCTGTGCTGACATTCGATTTGATTGTGCAGGCATGTCAAATAGTAAAGAGGTTTGAAGACGTGTGGAATCACTCACAATAAGAAATATAATTCAGCTCTTGTCACTGTGATGGTTGCTGGATTTATGATACCACTGACAAGGAAAAAAATTAGGCAGCCAGTGTGGCTCAGAACTGTACATAATGCCCATCAACGCTGCCATGCACAGGGCGTGTCTTATACCCTCCCATTTCAATTGAGGCACACTCCACAACTGCAAGTGTAACTTCATTACGAGTGACTCTTGGTAGTGAAGGCCGAGTGTGTAGGGGGTGGATTGGGATTGGGCCAATTTAGTACATTTGCAGCATTGCCGTAGCAGCTGTTGTGCTGTCTATCTAGACAACCTCTGCTGTGTAGGGCTGGGTGTTGCAGACAGAGTTCTAGTTGTGATCATAAATTAATGTGTCTGCTGAGTGTGATGACTTAAACCCAGCTTTGTTGACTGTTTTCACTAAATCCTCTCTGCATAACAATTGTAGATTTATTTTCACCCCGAAATGTTTTACAGAAACTCTGGCTTTACATAAATACTGTCAAGATGTGGGATGTTTATGCTGGTGCTAATGTTTAACATGCAAGAGGAAAACTTTTGAGTTCTTCCTGTTTTGATATGTAGCTGCCTTCAGATCAGTTATTACTTAAATTAAGTGGCTTAATAAGGTTCAAAGTGCAAAGGACAATCATGAATGAAGCTTGTGCTGTTTTGTGTAGTGCTGCTTTCATGACCTGCCAGCCATGGCCAGAGGCTAAGTGTGCTCTGCAGATTTTCTTGGTCTCCACTTTATACTTGAGAAGATGCTTTATGAGAAGTTATTTTCCATCTGAAAACAATTGAGTGCAAAATACGAAAACAACATGTGCTGCTATTCTTTATATTTATTTTGTGCTTTGTTTGCAGTGATTTAGATGTCAGGCTTGGGTTATAATCCTCTATCTCCTGGTCTTTTAGCTTGAGAGGTGTCCAATACTTGAGAAAAATGATGAAACACACCTGTTTGAATCATCGTGATGTCAAAGAAAAGTGGCCACATAAACACAGAAATATCAAGTGACTTTGTTTTCAGTGCAGCATAATGTGAGTGCCTTGGCTGTTTGAAATCTGTCTGCCTACATGACATTGATGCTTTAATAATGTGTTGTTGGAGTTACAACATCAATAGGATCCACATCCCAGTCCCAACCCCAACCCAATGCCTCTAATCCAGACTCTTGTAATCTAGCCAGCTGTGGTTTGGCTTACAGAACGACAGTCAGCCCTCCGCTTCCACTCGTTCCTTCATATTCCCTCAGCCACAGTCAAAACCCCACAGTGACCCACATAGATAGCAAACCCTGTTATTCTCTGGTCCTTGCAGTATTTCTGAACATCATCAAAGTGAGGGTTATAATCTGTAATGATTGGCGGTGAACCCCCATCAGGCTCAACTTAGTTCAGAACCAGCTGGGAGTTTACAGCAGCCCATTTACATTTATGTTCAGTTTGTTTTTGTGAGGTTCATTGAACCTGAAACTATGTGTATGACCCTACTGTATGTTAGTGGTCACTTAAAAAACAGTGGAGTATGCTTGAATCCATTCTAATAATTGTGTTAAGAATAGATTTATAATAACTTATTATGGAGGTTATTTTTGCATGTATAAACAGGAATTTTTACAGTGTGTCACATAATTTGATGTCATACTTGTAAATTTTTGGGTGTTTTAAAAATTTGTACCATTAGCTTTTCATAAAACTTTATTTGTTAAGATGTTATATGTCTATGTCTAAAGTTTATTCAGCCATCTATCAGTCATTTTGTCTGTTTGTCTGTCCTCCTGTCTGTAACCCATAATTTCATTACAGTTAGGACACTATGCAAAATGTTCACATCAGCAGACCCTACTTAAAGGGATATTCTGGCATAAAATTAAGTCAGGGTCAAACACACCGTAACACAGAGTTAGACACCCCCTCGGGAGATAACTTTTGCCGACTGCTTGCTTCTCTAGTTATACCAACTTCAGCCACAAGTGCATGATAGCAATACACAGCGGTTTACATCTCCACATGCGAACCTCAACCAAAAAGTCCCTCTAGAGGCTCAAATAATGCTCAGAACAGCATGTAACTCCATCAACAGTACATATAGGGTCCCAGCCACAGTACTAGCCACCAAACATCTTTTTAGTTTTGCCTGGTTTCTTTAGCGAAGACATCAGACACAATTCACCCACTCTCCTCCAGCAGCTGCTTGTTTGTGGGGAAGCCCTGACGTGTCGATCACCGAGTGCAGCAGAGTTGCGCAACTCAAGGAACAACAATCATGGAAATGCAATCAGACTGAGACGACTAAGGCAGAAGAACGACCGCGTCTGCAGTGCAAAATGGTTAATATGACGATTATAACTTCAAGGAAATGATCCGCTGCATATGGTGATCGACTCGTCAGGGCTCCCCCACATACAAGAGGCTGCTGGACCATAACTTAAATTTACACCACAATATCCCTTTTTAAGACTCCTCTGCCAAGGGTCCATGCAGACTCAGACTCATACGATCATGACAGGATAGCTTTGCCTTTTTGTGACTGATTGTGTTAAGGGTACATGATATTGTACAAAAATTGACCTCACTGAGTTGAATTCAATCGTGCCATGGCAGACTGTGAATATTGTTTTCCACAGAATTGCTACAGTCTAGTTTTGAAATTGAAATAATGATGTAAACCTCTACCCTTCTGTCACTCAGGTCATTCAAAGATTTGCTCTAAATTGTCAGGAAAAAGTGAATTGGTCCCAATCTCTGGACTCACATACTTAAGTAATCAAGTGTCGTCACTTAAAAAGGCTATTATTCTCAGTGTATTTATAGACTTGACAAATAATGGATCAAATTTGTGAGTCTTGATATAAAAAATGCTGTTTTTGTACTTCCTGATTAACCCGATTATCCTGATTAATTTGAGACTAATTAATTGAAATATTTTAAGCTCATAATTTAATAATGTAATACTTTAAGTCTTTAATAATGCAATAATAGCACTTTTTGCAGACTCCAATGAAACCTTTAATATTTGTTGTTATTTGTGATCATTAACTTTTAGAAGGAGAAATAAGCAGTATAAAAACTGCTTCTTGGGATTGGAACAGATTGAACATTTTAATTGTTCCCCATCTCATACATCTTGTCTTGGCCCTCTTAAACCTTGAGCTATAAGACAGTTTTCACAGTAATACATACATCAGACTTGTGGATTTAGCTTATTCAAGCTTTAGTTGACATTTTATATCCTGAAATGCCAAATCATGAATCACAGTTGTGTAGTTGTTCTTGACTTTAAGCTAAAGTTTAGGGGTCCAGTTGTAATTTTGAGGTAAACTCACTGTACATTTTGAGCCATCTATAGGAGTTCTGTTTGTCTCTTCCACTTTTTCTTCATCATTGCTTATCAGGCCAGGCTGATGAGCAACGTTTCCGAAATAAGTTCATGCTTCATCACCCTAGTCCATCTTCTTATATTTGAGAACTGTTAAAAAAAAAGAAAAAAGAAAAAAACTGTCAATAAAATAAACAAATCAAAAACAGATCACGGTTTCAGTGGGTGGCAGCACTCTTCTTCTTTAGCTTGTGTTTTAAGTGCACACAGAGACAATGAAAGGCGTCATGTTTGAGTGACTGTGGTTGATGAAGATTGTGATAATGACTTTGACCTTATTGTATCAAACATGCAACCTCAATATTTATGATGAGATTCTGTAACTGTTTTCGACATGATATTACCCTCCATCTGCTTCCACTCTTCCTTTGGCATCCCTCTGCCGATGTCTGTGGATCCCTTGCTATTTGTCTTTGTGTGGTCTCATATGAACACAGTTTGTCTATGTCACTGACAGCGATGAAACCAGGAACCCTTAAAGAGCCCTGAGAGCCTTTTACAGCCGTTTGGGTTTGAGATTGTCACTCATGTGGTTTTGCGCAGGGTAATAAGTGGTGTGATCACCCACTGAGGCTTATGGGGAATCCAAGCAGTGTATAATTCAATGGAGACATCATTTGAAAACAGCTGGTTGGTTTGTGTATTCTTAAATAGATGGAACGGGTTACAGACAACACTGAAGTCTGGTGTTGCTGTGAAAATTTGTGGGCATAGAGACAGTTTCTCCATGAGCTTGGCCACAGCTTGACCCAGGTTGATGTTTGCTGCTTCTTACGCCCAAACATATATCCAACTAATCTTCTCTAATCAGTAATATTTTTGTTGCTGTGGGCCTCAAATACCTGACATATGGTGGGTTGCTCTGCTGCAGTTTAAAACAACATGAGGGCTGCAACTCTGGTCATAAGTGACAGCCATAGAGCTTCAGTGCTCCACTACCCAGATGTAAACAAGTACAGATAACAGAGTAGTATGAGTGATACACAACCAGCTTAGGCATGTGGACCATAACCAACAGTCCTTCCTGCCAAGGCACCACAGATGTAATGGCCCCTGTCAAATAAAGTAATAAAGAAAACTTGACTACACTAGGGAGCAAAGAAGGAAAAGTTTAATCGTCATCATTTGACATCAACCTTGTTATTAGCAAAGGTGCTCACCAAATGTCAGTAACAACGAAATCTTAAACCAACAGTAAAACAGGGGCTTCAGTTTCAAAGTCTTAAAGGTATCCATAGACTGTATATAGAATGGCCACCATGTGCCTCCTCGCTGGTGATGGGCTGCAGTATAGGTCATAAATCCTGCCTCCTCAAGCAATCCCTATGGAGTTGTGGACTAACTTTAGAAAGTAATTGCACAGAATTAAAATTTTTCTCCCCCTGCCTGCGATGTTAACATGTAGTTACTGTAAGACTGTTTTGTCCTCAAGTCCTCTTTTTGCTGTACAGCTCCATTTTTAAAAGTTATTAGGGGGGTCATGATTGACACTTGATACAGCCTATGGGTGTACGAAGATTGCGTAGCTCACCCAGATACGCTGTTTGAGAAAATCCCAGAAACACCAATAGCAATTTGACTTCAAATTCGTATACTGGCAGAAGGTGGACGCAAGTTGTCCATAGTATATACAGTCTATGAATGTATCAAATACCTGCATTTGACCCCAAGAGGGCTGACTACTGCCCTCTGCTGGACAAATCAGCACACAGACTGTCCTTCTTTGTGAGTGTATGATGAAGTTTTATGATGAGCCAGGTGATAAAACAATGATAGAAGATGAGTCCAAGGCACACTTGATAAAACAGCTGCTAAAAAATCATACCAAACATATGTTTTCATAATGTAGGAACTCATGGGAATGAAAAAAATACATTCAAACATTGTTGCCAAGTCACTGCAATGAAACACATATTTTAGTTATCTTTCCAGGAAGCTGCATTGTTCCTTTGTATAAGAAAAGATTAAAGAATTACAGAAGGACACAATGCATGAAAGTTTAAAAGAATACAGAAACAGATGTTGAAATCAAATAGCCAGAAGTTCCATAAGTTCAAAGAGCTTAGCATGATAAATTAATGCAGGTTCGACCTGGAGTCACATGAGGTGAAATCTGCTCCGATTTTGTTCCAAAGAATTACCCTGGCACTGAGTGATCACCTGAAGTCAGTTAGAGCGCACAGCACAGATTAGCCAGTTATGCAAAGATAGAATTACATGCCAATGGGGAACTAAATCTGGACTCAATAAACAAGTATGAAATAGGAGTAAGCCTCAGTTTATTGGCGATTTTCCTCACTTTGTCTTATGGCCACACATATGAGTTCCTCCAGTTTCCAATGTAAGAAAGCTTTTTTTTTAGAGCCTCCAGCTTGGAAAGGCAGACCTATCCATTATTATCTAAAATACGCAGGTTTCAGCCAGTGTTTCAATGGCAAAGAAGCTAGTGCCAGTCACAACAGAGCTTAAGCTAAGCCAAAAGTTAAAGTTTGTGTAGCCTAACCGCATAACTCTTGTTTGCATTTCTGAGCTGACATGAATTGATCCAAACTACAGACTTTGCTGTAAGACTCCTAGAGGCATCACATTTAACATGTGGCAAACTCAATTGCAAGTGAAAAATAAACCACACAACTACACATCTTTTCATCCTTTTGTCACAGTCTGCAGTGCAGGCTTGGAGGCAGGACCCAAGTGCAGCAGACTTGTACTGTTAGTTGTACATTGAATTACTTACAGACAGGTATGCTCGGCAGGCAGAAAAACAGTGATTGGAAACAGAGAGGCAGGCAGGTCCAGGTACATGAGAAAAAATACAACAGACAAGGCCAAAGAGAAGTGAGCGATCATGAAACAAACATCAGTAATAATTATGTGGTATATGTGTCATGTATTTTGATATCAATACCTTCATCTCTTGACTTTTCAGGACAGTCTTCGAGCCCTCTTTTTCTGTTTGCTAATAGTTTAATTTGACCCTGGCTGTCTCTGGCAGCAAACAGGAAGCACAATGACCTAATATTGGAATTAATAGCAAGTGTGATGCTGATGTTTTGGACAAACATGAGAAGTCTGTTTTGAGGAGGTTTTGTTGCCGAGCCAGTGTTTGTCACTCCCTGCCTGGCAGATCCATTTGTTATTCATTTAAAGCTGAGCAAGCACACAAAGTACAGACATGATCCAAATTTCCGTTATTTTTGTCACTGGTGCACAAAAGGTTCTCTGTCTGAGAAGGATTTTCTCAGAACAGATTCATTTGGTACTTTTGGTGAAAATTTGCGAGTTCAATCCTTAAAAGTTGGACTACTTAGTGTTGTTGATTAGATGTTTACATGTTACATTTCTGATTTAAGTTCAAAGTTGTATTAAAATCAAGTGTTACACAGCAGTTCTGCTAACAGCTGCTGTCTCTGTGTCAGTGTTACATTCCTTTCACAGTTTCTCCCACTCCCCTCAGTCTTAACTGCTGCTGTCAGGAGAATAAAAGCCAGCATACTTCATGACTGTTCTCATGCATTGTTGTTGAGTTTTTGGTCTGGAGAGCTGTGAAGACACATTGGGTGATCTGACAAAGTGGAATCAGAAACGTCTGCTCTCACAGCTGAGTATTTAGTTCAGTGGGATAAGAAAAATGACAGCATCAGGACCACCCAAATTTCATCTGATCAGATATAAAATTTGTTTAATTCTTAGATTTGAAATGTTGAAACTGAAAATGCTGGAGTTGCCTAAAGGCCCTCAGGCTTTTGTCAGTAGTGGAGCCAAACCTTTCATGTTATGTCTTAAAATGCTTTTCCAGTGAATTGGACTTACTGCGTCATAGGGGTGCTTCATCATAACTGAAATAATCAGCCTAGTTGTTAGCTGGTACACACTCATTGTTGCTGCTTTTTCATTGTGCTCACTTTGTCCCTTGGCTTTTCAGACACACAACTGTGTCTGTGCCTGCATGATAGTTGCAGTAAACAATGAACTTGGCAGCATCCACAACTTTCCAGTACTCTGCAACTTTGCTGCACATCAATCCATGATCTCTTTGTGTTGAAGTGAAACTAACAACCATTTAAGGGGCGGGGCGCCAATAGGTAGGGTACACCCCTAATGAGCTGCCAGTCAATCATAGGGCCAACATAAGACTGACAACCAGACACACTCACGCTGCTGGCATGTATTTGGGCTGTGGGAGAAAGCTGGAGTACCTGGGGGGAACCCATGCATTCATGAGGAAACATGCAGACTCATCACAGAAAGGCCCCGGCTGACATTCAACCAGAGCTCCTTTTGGTGCAGGGGGGACAGGCACCTCATGTAGTCAATTATCCTCAGCTCAGACTACTGTCTGCTTCAGTTTATGCAGAGAGAACTGTTGGAGTTTGAGCACACTCTAAATATCAGACTTCATGCATACATGATTTCTAAATCATCTAAAGCAGAGTTTGACATTTATCCAAAGAAAGTTAATCTTGTGCATAGAACTTATTGGTGGTAAATTATCAATGAAGGGCCCGTATTGGCCCTTGAATGTCAGCTGACAGGTGTCAGTTAATTGCACAAGTAGGGGATTAATATACAGGCAGGAGGTCAACCTCTAAGGAGCATTAAGAGACCACCCTATGTTTTTCTGTTAATGAAAGCCTGTTACTGTGTGAAAATACTCATTGAAGACCGGCATCTCCTCAGGCAGCATTGCCAGTCATACAATGTGGTGCTAATGTGGCCGACCCTCTGCTGAGCAGCTTTCTCACAGTCTGTCCAGCTTCCTGCATACATTTGACTTTTCTTGGGCAGGCTGCTGAACGAACTTCCTTGCTGTGTGTGTTTCCTCGTCTCGGTTTGCAGCCTCGAGGTGAGATCTTAGAGCAGAGCTGAGGATCATACGAGGACAGGCACATCTGGAAAGTCTATGCCGGGTGCACTTGCCAGTTAGCAAGCTGGTGCTAATGAAAAGCAGGAGACTGCCTACTGCTCACGTTGCCTGGTTAGCATTAGTTAAGCCAATCAGCTGTACTTCTAACCATACACTCCCAGTCTGAGCATGTTTAGAAATATGTTCATCTCTTTTCCACCTTCTTTGTTCACAGTGTATTATTATTGTTTTAAAGGCAAGTTTCAGCAAAAAAAGGCCATGGATCAAACTTTTTGTGGCTAAGATGTCGAGACAGCAGGAGAGTATTTACAAGAGAATTACACGCTGGCCTAAATATACCGCCAGAGGTTATATTTTGTGTGCTTGATGTGTCTGCAGAATTGTTGCATGCTCGTGTTAGATACTGAGGCTAATATAGCATGTTCTGTAGACATAGAACTGCACTGTAAGAGAGGTTGTTAGTGGTTTTCAGAATGAGTAAGTACTCAAGGTTCATGTTTTTTCCTTTGCCTTGGAGGTCAGAATAAGTGACTTCAGTCACATGGCAGTGCATTAGTGAATGCACACTGCAAAGTTACATGAGGGTATATATTCTGTTTATTTAATGCTTTGCAGGCTGCACACTGTGTGGGTTTCTGAGCTCCAACATTTGCTGCTCAAAAATTCACCGGTCATGAATCTTTCTCAAGCACGTGACAACGCCCCTGCACATGACCGAAAAACCGCAACCAGCAGTTCACAAAGTGCCGATCCAGAGGCTCTGCCATGACTTCTTGCAGGGTATGCAGGGTCATTGCCCCCTTTCTAAGCTGTCCAAGGCCTCCCCTCACCTCCTCTCATCTCCGCCTCAGCTCATCCATGTCCAAGGGCGGCAGGCTGGGGAAGGTGAGCAGGTGTGACTGAAACACTGAGCCTCATTCAGAGGAGAGGGCCACAGGGCAAAGTGGAGAGAAAGATTTACACCGTGTCCACAATCTTTACTGTATGTCAAGATTTACAGCCTTACCCAACACAGAGCAGATTTAGAAGGACTCCTCAAATTTTAACGGGACAGTGGGTTGTTTACAAGGCAGGATGGTATTTTAAGTTGGAAGATAAGTGCAGACAGTTCCTCGAATTAGCCTCAACAGGTATTTATGATTGTGACTCTATTTTTAGGAAGAGATATATCAACTTGTTTCAAACATAGTCCTGCTGTTGTACAAGTACCCACAGCTATGCTGATACAACTTTGCTTCTATTACCCAGTTTCCACAATTTCCTGTATGTAAATACATCAATTTTTCATATGTAATGTAACCTAAATTTTAGACAAGTTAGGATGCTGTAAAATGTAAAAAAAAAACAAAAATAAAAATGAAATACTCTGTTTCACAACAAGCTGGTTGGACCCTCCCCTTTTTCTTTCAAAAAGAGTGTCCATTCCTGATCAGTCACACCACAGAACAGTTTTCTATTTGGCTTTAATCCATCTGAAACCAAGAGGAGTTAGTGGCATTCATGGATCAGATTCAACAAGTCATCATGATTTCCCCTTTAAACAGCACAGTTTCAGCTGAATTTGTGGACATAGTAGCGAGGGCACAGACAACCCTGGGAGTTACCATTACCTTCATTACCTTCAGCCATGTTTGCTTGTTATTCTGATCTGTGTGGGCTATGGCTGCAAGTCTGTCACTTTTGCTTATGTCATCAACTCACATTTATCTTATTTATCATGAGATATTTATCATGAAGGATATTTCTGGCAATTTATTGTGAACGATAATTTATCGCCCATCAGAAGGCCTGAAGATCGTGATTATCCAGTCTTAGTTTTGTGTACAGTGATTTCTCTGAACCTTCAATGGTTATATGAGCTGTAAATGATAAAATCCATTTCTTTTTCCTATTCAATGCTGGGAACTTTGTAAACCCATCAAAATCTGGTTTAATCATCATTTAAACCAGGTCCCAATTTTTTGTTATGTAGGCCTATCTCAACTCTGTTTGCACTTATGGCTTTTAAGACTGTTTACCAAACAGGCAGAAAGATTTTATTTATTTTGAATAATGGCATGCATGTAAAACCAGAAATAACCAAAACATTGAAAGTATTTCCTTTTTTTTAATGTCTACCAGATCGGAATAAGAGTGGAAGTCTGCAGCTTAAACAAAAGCGTTTGAAAAATGGTGTTTGTGTCAGATGTTTAGGTCATGAAGAAAGCAACATGGCCTGCTCTCCAGTTTCTTAAGAGCAATGTTTATGATCCTGCTTCTGTGTTTGCCCGAGTACTAACAAAGATTAAATATATTTTCTCCAGACAGCTCTTTGGTTTGGATTTGTTTGAATTAAACTGCTTTATGTTAACATGTCCTGGTAAAACTTCTGTTTTGGCTCATGTAAAGCTTTTCAAAGTTCACTACATCTGAATTTTTGCATGAAGAGCACATTTGGGTCTCTGAAATAGTACAATCAAAGTAGACTTTCACCACATGTATTCTAAATGCAGATGTAGAAGTTAATGTAGAAGGGAAAGGGTGTCCAAATGTTGTCTAAAAAAGCAGGCAAAAATTAGCAACGCTTATTGAATTGCACCACCCAGGAGCAATATTAAAGTGGGCATTAATCATTAAATACAGGAATGCCCTTTTTGTCTTTTTTAACCATGAAGTGCCACATGGACCACCTATGCATTTTTTTGGTTTATAAATAACTGAGGTCAGTGGATTGGATTGTTTCTAAAGAAGCAAAGACAAAATTCTCAGAGTTTCTTTCAGAAGTGAGCCTGACGGTTCCCATCCTCTCAGACATGCAGGCGGTCTGCATCATATGAAATGCCTTGTGTTCCCTTTGGAGTTGAGTATCAGTAAGCTGCAGTGCTGTCTCTGTCTTTCCAATTTCATTTAAAAAGAAACATGTTGAGGTGAGCATTTTTTACTTGAGATATGAAATCATCCTTCATTTGAAACCATCATAAAAAGGGCATTACTGTTCTTAGAGAGGAAAAGGAAGAGCACTTATCTTCTGATCTGCTCCTCTTTATTCTCATATGAAAGGTACAAAATAGACTTTCTAAAATTGGCCCCTCTGGTGCCAGAAAGACTGGGAAACTAGTAAACCAGGAGTAAATCTAGGAGTGTATAGGAAAGTATGCAGTTAAAATAGCCTTTATGGCAGGGGAGAGGTGGACTGAAGAGGGCCAAACTGAGCCAGACACGAGGACTCAGAGTCAGGCTACCAGACAGCAGACTATATACAGATCAGGCTGGGGTAAAGGCAGTCAACTTTTTCTAATAATTCTTTCTTTGAGGAAAAAATAACTACATTGGTTGAGGGAAACTCGAAAGGGCTGAGTGAAAGAGTCTTTGTGTGAAAATTTGAATAAATGGACAATGTCAACCTCGTGTATACCATGAACAGATTTAAAGCTGCTTTTGGTTAGTTTGATTTAAAGTTGATGGCACACTCAGAACGTAGACTAAACCATCAGTATATTCTAAAAACATAAAAATGATTTGTACCTGGCCCATCTTGTCCATACATGAGCTTTGAGTATTTTACTCATGTGTGGGTTTAAGTTTTCGTACTTGAACAAATTTCACCATGAAGACTAGGATTAGTGTACTGTGTGAGACCAAAAGAAGCTAGTTGCAGAAATCAACTGTCATTACCTATTGCCACAAGCAGGTCATGAAATAATACGAGTAGTAGGCTCATCTTACAGTACATCTGCAAATCAGCCATTGTCTGATAGCTCCTCCTTTTCGTGACCAGTTTCACCAGTGTTTTGTACCTCAAAGTTTTTGCTGTTGCTCTCCCTGCCTTGTATTTTTGTGTGTGCACATGAAATTGAGGGGATTGTGCTTTGCCTGTCTAAGGCTATGGTATTCAATGTTTCCCATAGCTTTTTCGTTTTGGCACAGGTAGGGGCACCTATGACGTAGACATACACTACAGGCCAAAAAGTTTGGAAGCAAGGCCTTTACAGGCTGAACAGTTGGGAGTAACTTCAAGTTTTTGTTCACAATGCTTTTTTAAAATCCAGAATAAGTTTTATGAATTTGGGATGTATTTACTTCATGATCAGATGTTGCTTTCATGGAAATGCACCATTTTACTCCATTTACCTTTAGATATACATTGATGTAAACAGACCATTGCTAAATATATGTCAGCAAAAGATAATAAGGGCTTAGTTTTAGGGTTGAAAACATTTTCAAGAGTCACAACTTCAGTGCAAAAGCAAAAAAACAAATCACTGTTGGATTATTCACTTCAACTTTTTGGCTTTTGAGAGTCTGCATACAAAAATCCTTATAAATCTCAACTGCATTCAAACTACCCCAAAAATGGCTAGAAAGAAGCAACTGAGTAAAGAAACAAAAGTACAGATTTGTACATTGAGGAAAGAAGGATACACAGAAAGAGAAATTGCAAAACACCTAAAGTTGTTTAACAAAGGAGTCTACTACACTCTAAGGAGACAAGAGGAACCTGGAAGTTATGATGATAGAAAAAGACCTGGACGAAAGAGCGTTACTACAAAAGCAGAGGATAAACATAGAATTGTCACCAATAAGAGAGATCGGCGAAAGACAGCACCACAAATAAGGGAGGAAATCAACATGACAAGGTCAAAACCCATATCTCTGACAACCGTGAAATGACGTTTGAGAAAGGCTGGTCTAAAGGGTTGTGTATCTGCAAAAAAAAAACACTACTTCGTCCACAGAACAAGAAAAAAGAGCTTTTTGTGAGCAAAAGCTCACAAAAATTGGACTTATGATGACTAGAAACAAGTTTGTACTGTTTGGTTCAAAACGCAGAGTCAATGTCTGCAGACAAACTAGTGAACATCTGAAAGCACCATGTGTTACACCCACAATTCAGCATGGAGGTGGTAGTTCCATGGTATGGAGATGTTTTGCAGGTGATGGAGTAGGAGATGTTTGAAGTAAAGGGTATCATGAAGAAGGAACAGTACCACTCCATCCTCCAGCACCATGCTGTTCCATCTGGACTCAGACTTGTGGCTCATAACTTTGTTTTGCAGCAAGACAATGACCTAAGCACTCTGCCAAGCTCTGTCAGGGTTACCTAGACAAAAAAGAAGAGGAAGGTGTTCTTCAAAAGATGGTTTGGCCCCCTCAGTCTCCAGACCTTTCTCAATTGAGCTTGTGCGGGATGAATTGGATCGATCGGTCAGAAAAATGCATCCCACGAATCAGCAGTCTCTTTACCACCAAATATAACTCTCTGCGCAGCGTAATTAATTTTGACTGAAGTGGTCATGACTGAATTTGTCAAGAACAAAGCCAACAGTGGGACCCAAATGCAGGACACAGACACGGTCCTCAAAGGCAAAAATCTGGCTTTATTAAACAGTCCAGGTTAGGTACACAAAGAAGCAGTCAGATGGGCAGAGGTATCCAAATCACTAGGCAAAAGGCAGGTTCAAAAAATCCCTATCAAAGTCAAGATCATGCAGGCTATGAAAAACAAAAACGTGACTGTGAAGTACAACAAACTGGCGACGAGACTGTGAGACACATGAGGGAGACACAATCAGGAGGCAGGTATGACAAGACAAGACGGGGGCAGGTCAGACAGGAACAGATCATTATCATAACAGAATTAACCTTATCTGACCCTGGAAATGTCCTGCCTACATCACTAGTCTTTTGTTGTCCTCTAAAGATGCTCCAACCACCCAATTCTTCTGCTTTGTCATCAGAGCTGGTCTTTTCTTGGGTCTTTTCCCACTTTAAGTGCAACCATCCACCTGGAGGTTTCATCTCCAACTCTGGCCAACAACTTGAGATCTCAGTAGTTGGTAATACAGCTGCTGGGATCTCACTGAAATAAGTGAGTTGAGCACGTGTTTCATGCAACACAAGTTTGCACATGTCTGAGCACAAACTTGTTACAAACTACAAATCAGGTAAAAGCCAAGTGATTTAGCCCAAAGGAAACAGAAGTCTACCAGTTAATTTTCTGAAGACCAGACCGCAGGATAGATGTTGTTACACTGAGCTTAAAAAAAAAAAAAAAAAGAAGTTTCCTTTGCTGGTTGTTCAGACCCATTCTGAGTCATTAGCAACCATCCAAACCAAACCTATTAACCCAACCATACTGCAAAAGTTTCACAATATTTACCATGTTGTTATAGCTACCATGACAACAACAGCATTTCCACAAATACACGTGATGACTACATGCCTGTTGCTGCAGATCATTGTTATTAATTAATACTTATGAGCCTTCATGGCTGTTTCTTGTTTTTCTGCTCATTGCAGAGGTTTCTCTGCATATTTAAAACATTTAACCATAAAACATTCAGACAAGCCGTTTACAGATGGCTGTTGCGCCACATTATGCATGTATGCATTTCACTTGGCATGACTTAAATAATGGCTGCTGAATGTCTTGGTGAGTCCTCAGACCTTATTCTCTCTTTTGTGGTCAGTGCATCAATTTGGTGAAGAATAACAGTAATATTGCAGGTAAAAAATGTAGTTTTGTCACCACAGAGTCCACATTTTGCAACATGTCTAGACTTTGGTAATGATGGGTTGTTACGTTTATTTCTGACATGTGTTTGAGGCCTTACTTCGTTTGTGGTGACATCTATAGCGGGCTCACCTCGAACCTCAATAATGGAAACATGATCAGTTACTTATTTAGTTAATTTATTTTCATATAAATGTATTAAAGTTGAGGGTAACATCAGAAGTAGTACCCTTGCTGCAGGACAGAAAGATTCAGAAGATCTTTGACTTGATAATTCTTCTGTAAAAAGGAGATTACTTTTTGAGACATGACACATGAGACTACAGAGAATTAATAATAATAATAATAATAATGATAATAATAATAATAACTTAGTTTTATATAGCGCCTTTCAAGTAACCCAAGGCAGCTGTACAAAAGGAGATGGGGCTAGGGGGAAGGGAGGGGAGTAGAAGTGGGGGTGGGGGGCGGTGTGGTTAAGGACCATAGGCTTCAGTATGGCTTCAGTACAATTGAATTTCCCTTCGAGGATCAATAAAGTTCTTCTTCTTGCATTGTAGGGGTATGTGTTTTTTTTTTTTAGCAAAGAATGCAGTTATTCTGACAGGACACTATGGGCCTGATCTATTATGATCCCAAATAAAGGGCGCTAAATTGCGTGTGCAAACCAAAAAAATGTGCTATTAGTGCTATTAGTGGGCATGTTGCAGGTGATCTACTATCATTGTATGTGCAATTGATAACAGGTGCAAAAGTGGTTCGGACTGCCCTCTTTAAATGAGAACTTTGCGGTTCTCACAAACTCTCAATTGGCTGTCACCATTGGGAGTTTGTAAGAGCAGAGAAGTCTTAGATGAAAAATGAAGTTTGAAGCCATAGAGTTGAGCCTATCGTTTTGGGGAACTGCATAAGGCAGGGCAAGCAAGGCATGTTTATTTGTATAGCACCATTTATACACAAGGCAATATCAAAGTGCTTTAAAATGCAAGAAAATATATAAGAAACCAAAATAGGGATCAAAACAATTTAAAATCAATCAGACAAACCGATAAATGATTTCTTCTGTTCCGTGTTTGACCTAATTATTTATGAAAACCGTCATTTACCAGAAAAATCCTGCGTGACATAACATTTAACACTTGGGACAGCACACCAGAAAAACTATTGCGCAGACGCAATCCTCAGTGCACCCAGTTAGTGGATCAGCTTTGAACGCTCTATCAAGTTTGCACATGTTTTTGTACACGCAAACCTTTGGTAGATCAGGCCTTATATGTGTTTGTCCTGTGAGTTGCATACTGAAAAACAATAAATGATATTAAAACTGAGTAAAACGGTCAATTCATCAGTGCATTGCAATATATGTTTTTCCAGATTTTGTATTGACTCAGACAATCTTGAAGTCAATTCTACCATGAGAGCTGGCTCGCAACCAAACAGCTGACTATTCACTTAACTACTGCTAGCTATTTTTTTCGATCAATGATTTCAACAGAACATTTCAAATAAAAACTTGTGACCTGCTTTTTCAGGACATGTTAGAAACACTCTCCTCTGCTCATGACAGGAGCACAAGAAGTTAACAGAAAAGCCTTGAGGCAAGTTATTTGGACTAAGCGTTTGAACTCAGACATCTATTAAGTGCACTGTGTTTTGTGCAACGCATGCGTGATTTTGGCCACCTATAGAGAAGCCCACTGTCTCTCCTGTCACTCAGCATAGAAGTAAATTTAGTTTCCATATAGGGCTGGGTGATATGGGCAAAAAATAGAATTCCTGCTTTTACGAAAAACTTGAAAAAATAAGAAATTAGACTAATAGGCTCTATTCAAAGAGACAGTAATGTTGTTGAGTTGTGTTCCTATATACTTGTGCGCATTATGCTCCAGCTGACTGTTCATTCACCAGTATGGGTGTCACCTTTTTTACCATCTCTCTGAGACAGGAACTAACATTGCCATTTCTTTATGGTGATGTCATGACATTGTGCAGCATTATTTAATTTGGCAATTGATTTTGTTTTAAGGTTAGAGACATGACTGGCTCTTCTGATCCTGCAGCACAATCACAGACTACTAGCTGGTTGTATTTTCATCCTCAAGTCCTGTTTATTTGTGCACAGAAATTCCTCTGTGTTGATTTTAAATACTTAATACTTCCCGGATTTTGGTTAAGATTTGTGTTACATGCATCCCTCTCCTAAATCTTAAAATACACAGTTCAGTCTTCACTGACCTCCCGGGGCTTCTGGCCTAGTAAAATGAATCCACAGTGAAGCCACAGCAGACAGCACCAGGGCTCCATCATCGCATTGTCTGGAGTTACATACGAGAGATGTTGGCCTTTGTGGTCATCATTTCTCCTCTATTTTGCTTCCCTGATAAGTTGACAGAATCACCCTGACATAATTAGTCGTCTGGGGTTTGTTTGGGTTGTGAATTTCTGCTGTGGTGTAAATCAGTGACGACTTGGCAGACAATGAGACAGCTAGGAGCCACATTAAAGGACACGGGCGGCTTCTCTGCCGCCCACCACATTCACTGCTCAGCCACTTCCTATTGTTTTCCCTCCAGGACCTGGCAACCACCGCTGCAGACTTGAACCTTCCAACTGCAGGGATTTTACTTCTCACAATTTGTCCTGTTTAACCGTGAAATGCTGTATTTTTCCTCTCAGTCTGAGTTTTTGTGTGTTCAAATTTATTCCGTTGTAGGTCACATGTTGACTACTGAGACTGTTTTTACACATAAAATACACGTTTTATTGCAATCGTGCCAAAGTAAGGGTAAAGTTGATATTGCTACCTGCTGTGTGAACATATGTGATACATTTTCCATACTGTTCCATGCAAACACAAGAGTGGTAGTACTACAGTATGTGCATAAGGTCACATTCAGTTAAAAGTATAAATTTAGCTTCTTTGCTTTTAAAAATATGAGGCTTAGTCATAGACCCGGAGCCAGGTTGTCTGAACAGACCTGCTTTAAGACAAAAGGAAACTAGGCACGTGCAGAGGCATTTCACCTCACAGGTCAATAAGCCAAAGAAGAAAGCTTTTGGAAACATGCAAAATAAAAAGAAGGAAGAGAAGCTGTGTCTGTCAGGACACTTTCTCTATCCAAGCTGGGATATTTTTACAACACTCTCAAGGGTATAATTGCGGTCTCCTAACTGTGTCTTTGGTTTGTTGAATGGAAGTGTTTATCTGAACCCTGTGGAGAAATGACAGGAATAGCCAAAGGCAGAATAGCATGAAACAGCCCTCTGCTGGACAGAGTGTGCCAGAGTTAGACTTTGCTATTTTGGATCAGGAAGCTCTGCGCTCATTTTAGAGCCTCTCCAACCGACTCTGTCTCTAATCAAAGGATCAAACCCACTTTTTTCTAAAAATGGGAAATTACTGTACCAACTACATAAAAATTGCAGCAAAGATCTGAGCTCAGTTTTTGCTGACTTGTTGTTTGCAGAGGGATTTGCAGGACAGCTGCTCAGGCTTTTAGGGAAACAAGCTGACTCAAGATTTTTAATATATAGTCAACCGGGAAATTTTATACTCCACTTTGATCAGCTTTAAACAGTTTGTCTTATCAATATTTGATCTGAGCTGACTCACCATCCAAGATTTCAATATTATGTCTCTTTACATTTTTAGTTTTACATGTCTAATGCACAACATTCATCCTGGAAACAAGTTCACTCCATCTCAGCTGGTTTCAGTTGTGGGTGGTGTCCTTAAAAACCTAAACATCTGTTTGTATGAACATCTCTTCCAGACAAGTTTTTTGACAATGCCAGTTGCTTAGGGATTTCTTCCTTGGACCAGTACCAGTACATTAAGCATGTTTTTCTGGCCAAAAGGTCCCACTGCTTATGTAACCCTGGCAGAATTATGTTACCAAAAATGGTTGTCAGTGCTGCATTAACTTTAAATAACCATTGATCAGCCAAGATTATGGCATCATGGTGTAATATGTTCAAAGACAACCTTCTTAAAAATGCAAATATTCAGAGAAAATCTCACCTCAGCAACTTCCAAGAGACTGACAAAGTGTGTGGGTGTGTTAGTAAAAAACAGTTAAGAGTTGCAGAGATCACAACAGATGCTGCATGCGTTTGTATTTTAACCAAGACAGATGATCTCAAAATAGGGCTGAACAATACATAATTTTGACCAATGTGACTGCAAAGTGTGTATGAGCAATAGTCACATTCCATGATGTGCAAAGTCAATACCATGACCCAAGACATGTTGCTGTTTCCAGTTTCTCATTTTCTATGATCCAGCTGCAAGAATCTGGTCATTTAATGCAGCCCTTCATTTGAAAACACAGAAAAGTGACTGCTGTGTCTTTGTGTCATAGAACTGTAAACATAAACATGCATGCAGTGTTGCTTCTGAATATAATCCTCAGCAAACCCCAGAATGCTTCAGGAAAAGATGGATTTTAAATCAGGGTTTCTCCACTGGTGCTGGTGTCTGCAAACATTGGAAACACTCATAGAGACTCCTAACAACAGAACACTTGCTTCTAGTGTCTACACTTATAGCATACCTCTGTTTTGGGCAAAAACAAAATCTGAGATGACACTTTGTGGCTGACTAATAATCTCCATGGTACTCTTGAACGTGAAGCAGAAGACAAGTGATAAACTGATAAAAGTATGAGTATGCTGTTTTAGTGCTGCAGAAGTGTAGATATGTCAGCCAGCTGTCAACATTGACTCAAACTAAAGAAAGGAGCTGGTTTATGAATTAAACACTACACCTTGTTTTGATTTTCTGCAGTGAAACCATTTTTGAGATCTCGGTCTGACCACATAGTGTTGTTAGATTCCCTCACCCCAGTGTGCCCCTCTGCACCCAAACATAGTCCATAGGGGTCCCCCATGAGAGGCGGTCAGCCCCGCCCTGAGAAGCACTAAGCTCGGTGACACGGCTGTCAAACAAAATCTCAGTTCTTCCCTAAGTCCTTGTTGCCAGGGGTGAACATCAGGAATGTCTGCGGGTGACAAAGGACGATTAGCAGCCTGATTTCTCCATATACTGACATTTGTGAGTTTTCATGTGTCCAGAAAAAGGTCTGTAACACTTTGTTGATTTAATGTTTTGGGCAGCAGAGATTGGAGGAAGGGACAATCCATGCAGACAAAAGTGCAGTTAAAAGTAATTGTTGTGTTGTGAGTCCATACTCTCTTTTGTGCTTTGCGTCTAAGCCCTAAATTGCTCGTTTAAGTCTCATACATCCTGTTCCCGTTGTTCTCTGTTTGGTTGCTTGTACTCTGGCTCTACTCCTGCTTCTCTGCAATTGGTTGCTTTTACTTAGACCCAGCATTCACCATAAACTCAGTGATCCTTCTCCTTAATCATGGCTTAACCTGAGAATATCTTCATGCTCTTCTGTTTATTTTGTCAAAACACTTTTGGACATCAACTTCATGCATGCTGGCTGTCTTTAAATGAACATATGAGAATTCCCACAGAAACAAATGGGATTACAGTTTTAAACAGGATGAATTTGATATTATTGAATTAAATATGTGTAAATTGCAATTAAACTTAAAGGGATATTTCAGCGTAAATTTAAGTTATGGTCAGACACACCAAAGCACTGCTTGCTTCTCTCATTATACCAACTTCAGCAATGACCGCACTATAGCAATACACAGTGGTCTACGTCTCTACGTGCAAACCTCAACCAAAAAGCCACTCTATAGCCACAAATAATGCTCAGAACAGCACCTAACTTCATCAACAGTACATATGGGGTTCCAGCCATAGTACTAGCCATCAAACATCAAACTTGTTTGTGAGGGAGCCCTGATGAGTTGATCACTGGGTGAAACAGAACATTTATGATAATTACTTCATGGAAATGCAATCAGACCGAGGCACTAAGGCAGTAGAACTAACGCATTTGCAGAGCACATACAAGATACACAAGAAATCTGATTACATTTCCATGAAGTAATGATCATAAATGTTCTTCCTTGAGCTGCAAAACTCTGCTGCACTCGGTATTCCACTCGTCAGGGTTCCCCTCCAAACAAGTGGCTGTTGGAGGAGAGTGGGTGAGTTGTGTTTGGTCTCTTTGCTAAAGAAACCAGGCAAAGCTAAAAAGATGTTTGATGGCTAGTACTATGGCTGGGACCCTATATGTCCTGTTGATGAAGTTAGGTGCTGTTCTGAGCATTATTTATGGCTATAGAGTGGCTTTTTGGTTGAGGTTTGTGCGTGGAGACGTAGACCGCTGTGTATTGCTATCATGCAGTCGTTGCTGAAGTTGGTATAACTAGAGAAGCAAGCAGTCAACAACATTCATCTCTTGATGGGGTATCTAACTCGGTGTTAAGGTTTGTTTGACCCTAATCTAATTTTACACCGCAATATCCCTTTAAGGTTAAAAAGTAAATAAATACTGATACCAAAAACAAATACTCCAGTTCTGATATCCACCTTCAGTCAATCCTCACACTGCACTCAAAAGTCTTTCCTTCCTCTGTGATAAACCTGTTATTTTAACGTTAGTGGCAAGTACAGCCATATGTTAGATATGCACGTCAACCTCCAAGTTGCAGATGATCGCTTTATATAACAGGGCTGAACACTAACAAAGTTAAGGCAGTCTTTGCAGCAGAAGGCATTCTTACCCCTGCCTGAGAGACATAAAGGCCTTGTTTACAGCAGGAATTCTTGTGCTTTTAAAATGACCCTTTGTTTAGAATAATGAATGTGTTTGCATGCTCCAGAGACTCAATCTGATTTACTTGTGTTACCACAGTAGTTAATCATGATAATCCCATCGTAAATCTTCACTGGGTGGCTGTTTTGAGACTTTCTGGTAAGAGAAAGCAGACTGTAATCACCTCACTTTGCTTGGAGTCTGCACAATAAAGCAATGTAAACCACTTTTGGTCAAACCTCACCCTGATCTGATCCTTTGATATGACATGTGAAAGTGGCAATGAGGTGTTTGCTTATTTCTGCAGTCAAAATGAGCTTCCTGTGTGAGTACAGCCTGAAATAAAGGCCTTAATCTTCCTGCAAAGAGGGTTATGCTTTAGACAAATAGAGACCATGCCATTTCCGATTACAGATCAGCTGTTTGGATTCATATTTTCAAAGTATGTCATGCATGCCATTATGGTAGAGTTCAGGATTTTATTTATTAAAAAAAAATAAGATCTCAAAGCTTTCCAACAAAAAAAATGACTTTAAATGCAATCCAAACTATAAATTGTAAGAGAAAATTCATTTATTATTATAAATATGGACATCTATGTCAATATTGCTTAGAATTTGGCATCAAGTTGGCCTTAAAATTGAAGCAAGAAGGTACCTAAACTGGGGGTGAGATTATCAGTGTAGTCAGAACTGGGGGCGTGGGTAGAGCCAACAACTCAGATTTGAAGTCATCCAATTCATGATTTTAGTCAGGATATTATGTGAGAATCACCAGACTTAAGCTGGGCATAGAGCTGAGTGTTGTCTGCATTACGGTAAAAGTCTATCTCATGCGTATGCAGAATCTGCCTCGAGAGAAGCATGCAAAATGTGAATAAGACGGGACCTAAAACAAAGCCCTGGGGGAGCCACAAGGGCACGGGAGAAGGCATTGTTTCCAAGCATAACAGAAAAAGACCTGTCAGATAAATAGGAAATGAACTGGCGTAGCAACACATCATTATTTCAGAGTATTTCAGATGGCAAATTACAATGTTGTCCACTGAGACAAAGGCTGGGCCAGAGTAGAATTAATATAAACATGAGCCAGAATCAGCTCAAAGGTAATCAATGGAGAATCTGCCCAGCTTTCTTTGGCTTCAAACCACTTCCTATAGGTTAACTTCTTAGAAATATGACACCTGCACATAAATCAGCACAATAAAAAATAACTGAGGATATTATGAGAAAAAAATAGCTGACCTGTTCATCAACTCTTCAGTTTGACACGTCCTATCTATTTTAGATATGGGGGGGGGGGGGGGGGGGGTTTGATGTTTTGGTTTCACTTTCAGGATCATTATCTTAAAGTACTTTCTGCTTTTACCCTCAGCAGGTCAATTCAGCTAACAAGTTTTAATTGTCCATTTATCCATTAGTTCCTGACAGTACCCTTCAACACTATTTTACACTTAAGGTTTAAAAATGTTCCTTGAAAGTTTATTTTCCTTTTTAAATAGTTTCATTTCATGGGTTACTCTGACTTTGGATGACATGTAACAGAGCTGTGTACATATACAAGAAATCATTCTCAACCTTTTCCAAACCACAGTATAGTCCAGATTTAGCCAAGTATTAATTTAAATCACATAATCAGATCATAGAATCAACAGAAGACAATCAGAGGTAAACCTAAACCTGGCCAGTAATCTTTTTTTGCAAATTTCTAATCTATTGAGTGTCCAAAAAAGTTTTCTCATTTTATACCCAGTTAACACAAGTTTGAACACTAGCTCCTGTACACTCACACGGTATAATTTTTGTTCAGATTTATCGTCAGTCATTATTGTATGTACAAGCTTGATTACATCAAGACCAATCATGTTTACCTTTACCTTGAGAGGGGATGTGGTCTCCAGGATTTCTATCAGGACCTGTTTCCCACCCGGAACACCCTGAAGCTGTGGCATTTGCCCCTATTAATAGCAAAGTGGTTTTGCCCAGACCTGAACGGGGATGGGCAGGATAACATCTGGAGCCACAGCCTGGTTAAACTTGGAAGGTCGACATGCACACTTTTTTTCCTTCCTTCATATTGGACTTTAATTGCATCCAGGCCGTCAAGTAGCCAGTAAAGAGGGCTTTCCTCAGAAGCATCCAGTTGGCTCGGCTGCAGCAGTTCCATTTAACTCAAACTAATGTGAATAGCAGAGGGATGCTGTTATGTACTCACATGCTGAGGCTTAAACAAGCGCACAACAGGGCTGATGCACAGGTTTTTATAACCTGCAGTAAAAATAAATATTTTTCTCTGCATGACTCTTGGTATAAAGTGAGCGCTGAGGTCTTTGGGGGGAAATTTCTCTTTAACAGCTGTCAACTCTGATTTAGATTTTTATTCGAAATGCGCAATTGTTTGGCTAACCTGCTGTACTCATGTAGAGCTGCTTTTGTTTGCAACAAGTAAAACTTCTGTTTGCAGTAAGAGCGAATACACATTTTAAATTCAAGTACTTTGGGACAGAGTTGATGATAATAATGTTTAATGGTACTGTGTGAAGTTTCCAGGAATGATTCCATATTAATGATACCTCTGGCCAATAGGTTAACTGCAGTCAGTGTTGTGTTGCATGCAACATACAAGAGACTGAACACAGAAGACTTCAGGTCTCTGGCATTGCTGTTGTCTTAACTCAGGCACTTGGCCAAAACTTCCACCCGCTCCTTATTCAGTCCATCTCTGCTCCATTACAGTTTCGCTCTGTGGTCCCTCTTCTGTCAACACTCAACAGCTGCATTTTCAGGATGCAGCATGATGCAGCATAAATAGACAGCTAGAGTTATGAGTGGCTGGGGATTGTTAAGACTCCATTTATACTAGTGCTATTATCTATACAGTTTATCTATGCAATTCCCTTATTGATTTCTGTGGATTCTCTGTGTCGGAAAAAAGAAGCTCCACATTGGTTTTCTGTGTCAACCCTGTTTTTATGACATGTTTTATTACCCTCACTGCTTTGCTGGCATGGGGAAGTCTGGCTTCTGACTGGACCTGACCGCAGAGTCAGCCTCTGACTGCTCAGCAAACCAAAACAAAGATGGCAGACACTATCCGGCACAGTTAGCTTACCACAGAAAATACTCTGTTTTATTTATTTGGATAGGATCCAGACAGTCTGGGATCTTCTCTATGAGATAGAAAAGTCTCTGGATGTCACTGAAAGTCTTTAAAAATCCCAAGACCTCTTGACTCCAGGCTTGACTCTGCTCATTGTGACAGTTTGTAGATGTAGACTAGTTAAAAGAAATATGATCTGGAGCCAACATGCAATATTTCATTCACTTGATGTGCTTTGTGTTGATTGATGGGTAATACAGCACAAATAGAAGCTCTGTGTATCTGCTGTTAAGGACTCCAGCTTGCTGGAGCTGAGGCTGAGTGGAGATGCAAAGCAGGGCAAGCACTTGAAGCACACACATTGACGAGAGTAAAACCTTACCTATCAGCTCTGCTAAAGTAGGGGGGATGGACTGACCCCAAATTTCCACCGCATGCAGAACGGTGGCAAAGAGGCCATTGACACCGATCACCACTGATTGTTATCATTCAAGTTAATGTGTCAATTTCCACCAACTTCTTTCCGGCCCCTTGTGGTTCAGCGGCATTCATAGCCAATCACCATGTTTCTATTCCCCCCCAGAGGTCACAGAATGCCACATAAATTCAGCACCGATTAGCCAGATTAGCTGGAAAGGAAGTCGGGCACAGACACAAAAAAAAACTTCCGGCTTCTTTTTAAAAATTAAAAAACACCACTTGTTTCAGGCGTGTCGTGTTACACACCATGCAAACATGGGCGGGGGACAAAAGAGTCAAAAGTTTTCAGCCTTCATTGCACCCTGTTGACGCCGTGGATGAGGAAATGCTGATTCTGGAAGTCCAAAATCACAGAAAAATATTGCAAGTACCCATAGTTAAATCTTAATCTCCACAAAAGTATCTGATCTACTGGTCTTGACAGAGTGGATTTCCTCATCTTGAAGGACACAATCTACTGCTTATATGGTTATGTGGCTATCTTGAACACGATTGCATGTGAACTCACGGGTTCTTGTGAGTCCTTGCGAATCCCGCTGTCTGAAAATGTCAAAAATCGCTGCCGTTCCACAGTGGTGCAGCTCCAGTGCAATGGAAATTGGGTGTGACTATGGGTCTGGTGGAAGTTCCCCATGTGGGCTTAAGCTGCCACAGCATCTATCAGACAGAGATAACCAGTGCAAAGGCTGAAGGATTTCTTTGTTAGGGAAATACAGTGTAGCTCCTGAAGCTGATGATGCCAATTTGGTGAATGCATGTGTGAAGAGAGCTACAGAAATCAATCTACAGGCTGAAGTTCAAGTGTAAGTTATGAATGCAGAGCTTTTATCCAATAATTACTGCAGTCTTTATTGTTCCTATTGTTTCCTCTCGATTACCCTTTCTACATTTCTACATCCATTTCTTGTATTCTACCTTCAATAGACAATCTTTTCTCATGTACTTACAACTGGACAGCATCACAAGCCATCTTCCAAAAGTTTAAACTACCATCTCCCTTTAATTTATAAAACTATTTTAAAACCTTATTATTGAACACACAAATGTGAAACAGGTGTATAGTTCTACTTTAAAGACCATGGGCCTCATTTATAAAACCTGGCGTAGGATCCATACTAAAAGTGTACGTAAGTTGAAAAGCTGAAAAGTGCATAGGCAAAACAAAAATCTGATTTATAAAACCTTGCCTACGCACACCTGCACGCACTTTCCCTTTATAAATCACAGACCAGCTGGAAAGTTGCGCAGCAGGGATTTGATTCATGCCCCGCCCTCTCCACACCCAAAATTCACCATGTATGGTCATGCAAATTACCTCATGAATGTGATTTGCATATAAATAAGCCTGATGGATCCACAGCATTTCATGCTTAATCATGGCATCAGCAAGTTGTAGAAAAAGAAACTTTTCAGAGACCGAGGTGGAGGTTCTTGTAATTGAGGTGGCGGCGAGACGGGAGACCTTATTCGGCGGCCATTCAAGTGGCATCCCCAATAAAAACGCCGTTGCCGGGGCGGTAATTGCGGCTGGCACTGAGCGCAGCATTGCCGAAACAGTGTTGTTTTGGTCATATTTCGTCAAATATTTTCGTCAACGCCAGCGTCAAAAAAGGGAAATATTTTCGTCAACGAGAACAACACTGGTTGTTTTTGTTGACGGAAATATTTCCCTTTTCTTCCATGACGAAGACGTAACGTTGACAAGCTAAACATAAGTCGGAGATGACTAAATTGTGACGAGACAAAAGTGCGTTTACGTTGATGGGACGAGACGAAAATGACGAACAGAGTTGCAAAACTCAGTCAGTTAAACACTAAACATATAGGAGCAGCTTCTGTCCGCTCTGACAGCTGTCATCAGCCTGCTGTGCTCCTCCAACACACACTCGCGTGCGCACACATGTGGAGTTTTGTTTTCGTTGACGATGACGTTGACGAAAACAACACTGTGCCGAAATCAAGAAGAAGTGGTCTGATCTAAAGGTGGAGGCAAAGAAAAAAGTGGCTTTGCACCGTCGGAGCGTGGCGGCGACAGGTGAGGATCAGAAAAAACAAGCACATGTGACACTCATGCATGTGTTCCAAAAAAAACTGCTCCGTTATCCACCGCTGCTTATGTGTTGAAAGTTCGTAAACCAAAAAGATTTAGTTATATTAATCTTAAAACAAATGCATGTAAATGGAATTTGTTTTTTTGCACATTTGTAAATTCAAATTGGCAAACTTTCTACACCGCCACAGTGGGGTTTGTGCTTTCTGCGAGCATCACTGCCTGGTACGGCAGCTGCAGCTCTCAGGACAGAAAGGCCCTGCATCGAGTCATTCGTTGTGCTGAACGCGTCACCCGTACTGCACTGCCCGGCCTCCAGGACATCTACACCCAGCGGTGCAGGTCCAGGGCAAGACGGATTATCAAACACTCACCATCCCAACCACAGACTGTTTGAGTGGCTGCCCTCGGGTAAGAGGCTTCGCTCCATCAGAGCCAGGACTGAGAGGCTGAAAAGGAGCTTCCCCCAGGCCACTCGGATCCTGAACTCCTCATAACACACACCCCATAACTGACTTCTCAACACCCTCTGAACAGACTTTACATTATTATTATTATGTTTTTTTTTTTTTTTTTTGCACAATCGCAGACGTCACTTTCATTTCACTGCCACTGTACCTGTACATTTAGGCATGTGACAAATAAAACTTGAAACTTCTGCTGCATTGCGCACGACTGTCACTGTATGGCTTTTTATATGCGCGCTTTCTATTAACCAATTGTTCTCACCTTGCTCCGATTGTCTCCAAAAAGTGCGTAAGCAAGGTGTGGAGTTTGCTTAAAGTTGCGCACATTCCTACTCTAGTTTTTCTTTTATAAATCCCAACTCTTGCGTAAGAAGTGGCGTAAGCACTTTCTAGCCAGGTTTTGTGCGTAAGCAAGCTTTATAAATGAGGCCCCATGTCAATTAATCGCAGAACTGGCATCTAATAACTCCTTGTCTGTGTTAACATGAAAGACAAAAACTTTGGCCCTCCATTGGACAGGCATTGTCTTTAATCAGTGGAGCACACAGAAAGACAACAGCAGAGCATGTCAGCAGAAGTGGAGATAAGTAGTAGCTGATGTAGCGTGGCGACCCTGCTCAGAGGGCACTGTTGACTGACGCACAGCAGGGTCGTGTGCAGACTGACAGATACATGTCACACAATGGGAGGGTATCATTTTAAACTCATTTCAGGGAATAAAATCCACCATTGTTTAAGAGCTTAAGTGTGACCCATGTTTACAATCTTCTACATGAACCAAGTCATTGTTGAAAGTGGGCATTTGATGAATTATCTCCTCATGGTTTCTTTCATGTATTTCTGAGAGCTTGGACCACACACTTGTTACCGAGAGCTGTTTCGTCTTTTAGCTCATTTGTGGTTCTCTCGGTTCCAGATGAACTCTCTCAAGAACAAACCAGCGACAGGTTTAAATGGATCATTTCCACTCTGGTAATCACAAACCAAGATCCCTGCGGAAGACTGGATCCTAATTCCTTGGCCTTGTTAAGACTTCAAACTTCATTTGAGTCTAATTTCTTTGGACAAGTTTACAGTCATGATGGTTACACCAGGTTCAACCCTCATCAACTAGTGCACTTTAAATAACTTCATTAGTGGGGATATTGACTAACCAGGACATTCACATGAAGTATGCACTCTTTTATAAAAGGCAGCACATACATACTTGGTTTAATGAGAACAATTTTCTGCCTTTCTAGCCCTAAAGCTCTTTAATTCTTAAATTACTATGTTGCTAACACCATAAACACATGATTGCTAAGTGAGCAGAATGTTTTAAGATGTTAAATGGTGTAATTACAGGAGTTCCAAGGACAAAAATAGTCAAAGTGTTTTGGTACAGTCATTTGAATAAATGTTAAAGATCCAGCCTTTTTTTTTTTTCTTTTAAGATCTAGCACACACTTCAAAACATGAATCTACAGCTCTTTCTTTATAAGGCTGCAGATACACTTATTCTTTTTTGCCTTCCTCTGGATCAGCTGTAGAGAGACAGGAAGTATGAGATTAAAGCGCATTAGAAGATCAAGGCCCAGAGTTGGAACTACAAGGACTGTAGCCTTTGTATACTGAGTGATTGACAAACTGAACCAAACAGTGCAACTACTGAGTCTTTGTATTGTCTTATTATGACTAGAGATAAATTCTTGGTGCCAATCTATGATAGATAGATCAATATTTTGAAGACCAGGGATGAAAGAAAACAAACAGAAGTATCACGTCCAGGCTGTAAAGAATCTGGTTTACACCGTGGCAGTCTTCTTTGACCCCACATGCAAGATTAGGACCTCATGTGGAATACTGTTGTGTTGAGAGTTTTAAGTTGTGTAACCAAAGAGAGTTTTTTTTAATCACTGTCATTTCATTACCTAGTATTAATTTGAGATTTGAGGTCTGGGTCACTAAAAATCCAATCACCAGCAGCATTTATGACAAGGCTGTTTACCTGAGACAGAAGAAGGCTCCTAAGACTGCTGGAAAGATGGATCACAGAAAACCTGAGCAGGACTGTACTGCCTTAGTAGGTTTTCATTTATCTATGGGCTTTTATGGACAAAATGGATTTGAATAAAATCTTTTGCTGGACTAATGGGAGTTCAAACCTTTGTTTACAAACTACAGATGAATGATTCGAAAAAAAAAATATGCATTATTGTGCCCATTTCTGTTTATTCTCTCAGTGTGAAGAAATATAGGAATGGCAAAATTCTCAACAACTGGGCACAAGAAATGTGTGAAATCACCAGAGATTTCTTAGTTATTGGGTTGATATAATGATGTTAGTACTCACAATGAGGTCATCACATGTAGAAGAAGGACAAGTGATTACATACTTTACATACGGATCTGGATACAGATGGAGCTCTCTGTCTGCGTTTCGCCTTCTTTTCGTCTGTATCCTTTAAGTTTATGGATACAGGCCAGACAGAGCAGTACCACTGGAACCCATGGGAGCAGTGTTGCTGCTATCACTACCCGATACGCATCTCCCAAGAGATACGAAGAGGACAATGACTGGGCTTTTTGAGGATTGCCGTCAGTTTCTCTCACTGGCACTGCTAGAGAAAAGAATTCACTGTCCTCCAACTGCTAGGCATTATGTGGCCTGACTGACCACTGCCTCCTCCAACACTGCCTCCGTTTCTGTCTCCTATGCAAAGTATACATTATCTCTAGCTCCCCCACAGTCACCATGTTTCTTTTTGCTTGTTGTTGTTAAAAACTTTTGACTCCGACCTGCCCCCTGTTGGATGTAATGGCTAACATCCATGCCAATGTAAAGGATGCATGGAAGTACGTGGGCAGTGATGTAACCATCGTACATCTTCATACCTATGATGAGCATAAATGAGTCTAATGAGTAAAGGCGAGTTCCTGATGTGGATCCTTTACATATTCCAGTAACAGAGTGACATCAAGTTATTTGTGATTTGGTGAGTTGCGGCACACTAAAATAGGACTCTCAGTGTTTCTTTATTGTATTTGATTTTGGGTTCAAAAACTACAAATCTTATTGAATCCCTGTACTCATACAAACACTTGACCTCATCAGACTTGATCAGGCCCACACAATAGCTACACTTGACATTGTATTGTACATGATTTACTGTCTCTTTCTTCAAGATTCCAACAGTAACCCATCATCACGCTCTGGCCATAAACTCTCAGGGGCTCCGTGTAATTACGAAGGGTTGTCCGACACTAGCAGATGACAGCTGAAGCAGGTTAGTGGCTGTTTAAAATGAGGGTGAGATTTGTTTCTAGCACACAACCGTTTGATGACACAAACACCAAAGAGTACAGTAGATGAAAGACGCTGGGAGAGATCGTACCATTACAACTCATCGTAGGTTTGTACTGATGCTACCCTGTCATTTTCAGTCTGCCAAGGAAATTAGGTCAGGCTGTCTGTGAATGGGAAAGCAGCCCGTGTTTTGGTCTGCAAGTATTGGATCACTATTTGAATGGTTTCTAGCACAAATTCAGTTTATGTCACCTAAATCAGAAAATCTTTAAAAATGATGGGGAGGACATTTCACCGTGATTTTATTTCTCCATCATGAATAATTATTTTTCCCAAATTTGGTTAAATAGTTGAAATTTGCATGGTCTTCAATGGTGCACCTTTATACAGAAATCTTTGATGGGTGACGTCATATAAAAAGGCAGAGCCCACAAGTATTTCTGCCACAGTGACTCTCTGCGTAACTTTGGAAGCAATTCGTTTTAGGGGCCTTTCTCACCTAAAGTCTGCTTCGAAGGTTCTGATCTGGGACCAAAACACATCAAAACGATGCAAGTTAAATGTCAAATTTCAGAGGGGGTCAAGGTTTCATTTAGTCCAGGTATGCTTTGTGTAATGGAAAGACTGGATGTGTGACATTAATCACACACATAATCACACTCTTCTAGTGTCCTAAAACCAATTTTGGTGCTCACGCTGCTGTAATGCTCTGCCATATTTGCTACAGGCCATTTAAAAAAAAAATCATAATATGATGGTTCAGACACCTGTTATTGTGGGCTGCATTATTAACAGTCCAATTGGCTGTTCTATAAATATTTAAAACACACACGGTGTCATTGGTTGGTTTAATTTCCCTTTTGTATCTGTTTCTGGTGAGTCATGACCCAACAGTAGATAGTACCTTACACTGAGATCTTACTTCAGCTCATTTAAGTGATATGAGCCAATGTCACCCCTCGTGACTCCAAAGAGAATGAGGAAAACATTTTATTTTTTAATGTATGTAATTTATCTGCACTTATTAAAGCCCTTCTAATAAGAGCTGTTGCAACATAAAGTTATTGGTGATATCAGTAATAAAAGCTCATAGTAGTGGTCTGTCACACCAGTTGCTATGTGTCTTTTGATGTAGGATAGAGCAGTTGAGGACTGCTTGAGAGCTAGTCTTTGCACCTCAAACAAAAATTAAAACTGTCTCGCTCTAAGATCCTTAGAGAAAAGATGATTTTCTTTATGAAACTTAATGCAGTGATTTTGGGTTAGAGAGGTTTATTTTTACATAATACTCTTTCTTTGTGCAGCTTATGAAATACAAAGTGCTTTAATTTCCCTGAAATAAGTTTCAGTCTGCTGCATTCTTTCTTTTATAAACCATACATGCTTCATTAAGAAAGGTATTATGAGACAGAACAGCATATTGTCTGTGAGCATATGTCTGGCTACAGTCGTGTATAAGGAGCCCACTGTTCTCATAAGCTGCCACGTTCTGAGCAGTAGCGGGTAAGTTCTCCCAGGAATGTTAGTAATTAGCTCAGTAATCACAAGCTTTAGGAAATGTGCAGGAAAACAGACTTTATCGCTTAGTGAAAGTCTTCTGTCTGCGCTGCACTGCAGTAGCTTTCTGAAAGGCTGGTTTCATTGTGATGGTGGAAACAAAACAGGTAATTAAGAGCATGAAGGGTCAGTTGGGCATGATCCGGTCAGAGAGAAGCTCATTACCAACTTGCTCAGGTACATCTAGGGATGAGTAGACAAAGTAAATGTTGAGGTTATATACCAAATAATTTGGCCTTTGTCATATTTAATCCAAAGAGCTTATCCTTTCCTGACAGTGCATTCAGGTTCATTTTGGGGATAATTATCACCATATTAAATGCCAGATTTCACTTGAAGTTAAGTATTTTCACACTTGAAGTTTTTGTATTCTTATGTGCCAAGACTTGGGCTTGTATCCTATTATGATTCAGAACAATGGTTCTGTCCTAGTCCCTGCTCTTTGACCTCTGTGTGCCTGTACTGTAAGTGTGTGTTTTTGGTTATTTTCAACGATTTCAAATGATTTTCACAGTCCCAGACTAAAAACTGAAAGCCTTCAGTAAATCTTGAAGTTTTAACTGGAGTCACAGATGCCTGTCATCTCGATCATTAAGTTTTAGATGGTAATCTGCGCTATTTTATACCAGCCTTTCCTAGTCTTGGGTCTGCAATAATATAAAACGCAAGTCGCGATAATAGATGAGCTCTATCAAAAGCGGAAAAGGAAACCTTACAGGCAAAACAAGAAGAATAAGAATGTATGAAGTATAACTGTCGATAAAACGTCGAAAGTGGACAGTCCAGAAAGAGGAGCGGGTGGTGGAGATGTGGACAGATCAGCCTATTCGACATCAACTGCAGGGTTTCCTCTACATGTAAAAGCCACCACACCTCAAAAAGTACGCTTCTTTGGATGTATCAGTATCTACAGCCCACATGGGGCGCGCATGCAGAGTAAGGGAGACTGGGGACAGTTACAACACTTTTTGCTTTTCTCTCAATTACTCAGACATGATTTGGACAAGGCCAACCATTTAATTCTATATTAAATTTACATCTGTCCTCTAATTCCGCATTATATTTTAATGTGATTTTTCACAATAATCATTCATTCATTCAAAAAACAAAAAAACAACTGTTGCAATTGGCCCCACCCATGGCACGGTTGCAACACCACTCAGGGACAGTTGGAACATGTCACAAATCCATTCAATTTCACAAATAAACTTTTTTTTTTGCGTGTGTGTGTCTCAATGAGCATATTGGTCTGAGATTATGTATTATTTCTAATATTATTATGATTGTAATTTAATATACAAAATGATATAGAATTATTTATTCATTTATTTAATATCCAATATTGAGTTTTGTTTCTTTCAGCATAAAACGTGGCCTACTTAGAGTCAATGTGCAGATGTTTCAGATGCTATTCAATCTTTACATTTTAATGTTAGTCAGTGGATTGTGGATTTTACTGAGATATGAATACAGATCTTGATGCTAATGTAACACTGCATATCATGCAACACTAGCTTGGGTTGCAACCATCCCCAAGCTGTCAGCTAACCATGTAACTTAGACATAAAACTAAACAGTGATTCAAACTAAGTTGTTATTAATTCATGCAAACAGTCAGAACAGTATGACAAAAATACACCACATGAAAAACTACATACATCAAAAACAAGTTTTTTCCAATAGGTCAAGAAGATTATGCTATTGCTATTGTGTCTTCTGTCCTGCTGCTGCTGCTGGTGGTGGTGGTGGTGAGGGGGTCCAGCTGAGCATCTGCAGTATCAGTGTCATCAATCTAGCATGTTTCTGATTGGAGGAATAAGCCTTGTTGCAACCGTCCCTTGTTGAAACTGTCCCTGAGATCAGTCACTTTGCAAGGGATATTTCCAGAAATTAGATTATATTTCATTCACATTGCAAGTTGAGTATTAGCTAGTTCTAAGTAGTCATGTGAAAACACAGCTGATTAATGAGCCCCCTACCACGCTGAACTGTCAAAAAATGCGATAAGAATCTTGTTGTAGTCTTGTAAATAGTGACCCAATAAGATTCACAGTCCTTGTAAAATCTCAGTCTGAGACTAGGCTGAGACTAAAAACTCTGAACACTCTGAAAGTCCTCTGGTGGATAGCTGGCATGAGTGAGGAGTGCCTGGTGTGTTTCTTTTCCCCTTCCCCCTCCCTCCCTGGTCTGTCGCCTATCTGCACACCTGAACTGGATTTGCAATCAACACTCCTGCCAGCTATCCTTCAACCACCACTGCCTACAAAACCCCTGCACTGACATCCAGTCCCTGCTGGATTGTTGTGCCAGTAATGGTTTGTCTGTTTAGGTGACCAAGTCCAGCTTTAATTAGAAAACTTTTTGCTGAGATTTTTGACAGTTTTATCTCCTTATCTTTAACCCACCTGACACCTGTTTTCCCTGTCTCCATGCTCTGCCACCTCCTCTTCGAGCTAACCTGCTAACTGCCAGGACCTCTTCCTCTAAACCCCAGGATCCTCATCATCTATCCTGCACATTTGTAAAAAAACCCCTCTGAAACCAAGACCTGGCTAGTCTACTTCTATGTTTAGCCATAAATCATGACAGTTTCACTCTTTAGCCCTGCAGTTGTTTGATTTTTAGCGCACATGCGCGTACAGATTGCTACAGCTTCTCTCCTGTCACGCTCGTTCTGTCCTTCAGCTTTTCAGACACTCACAGATACTCATTCCTGCCTCCTCCTCCTCCTCTCCCTGCACTCCTTTCTCCACTGGTTGCGAAACATAACTTCCGTGCACCCCTTAACTTTGTTTCACATTGGCTATGTTTGCATGCAGTCAATATTCGGGTTAAGGTGAATAATCCTGTCTCTGAAACATCAGAATAACCCTATTTACTTGTGTGAGCAAACAGTTATTCCTGTTTACATAGTATCTCAATTAAAACAGCGACGCATGGACAACATCTTGACACATGGTGAATGTCTTGCTGCAATGTGCATCTAGGACTTACTGTACTCAAATGACCAAGATTCCTTGTGAACAGATTATGCTCAGAACATGACCAAATAATCAAGTTAGAAAAATAGTAACCCAGGGGTGATTTTCAGGTTTTTAAAAACCAGAATATGAGCATGTTCTAGTTTTTCAAAAGGGTTATTGGTGTTTACATGGCTGTGCGCAAACAGGTTATTGCTAATATTCTGGTTTATAAAAGGGTTAATGACTGCATGTAAACACTGCCATTGTCTTAAGCTGCTTATGGTGACATGAAAGTGAGAGATGTTTAAGAGGAGGGTCACACCCATGCTTTGCTCTTAAGGGAGGGAGGGAGGGGTAGCTGTATTTAACCATAGGCTGTGTCTTAATTCAAGGTCTGCATACAGCTGAGTGCACTGCCCCTCTGTGCACTCGAGTATCGGGGTGAGGTGGATTGGTTTTTGTGAATTGGGACGGTCCACCCTTCCGAGGACCTCCTGGTTGAGTCACCAAATGTTCCTGCCCTCAGGCTCACGTCACGACTGACTTGAAAAAAAGCCGTGGAGCGCAGCAGGTGCAGGTGTTAGTAAGTACAGGTAACAGGAATTAATGGAGCCTGTGGCGATCACCTTCAGCAAGTGGCAAACCTTTCTTTCATTTGAAGAGGTGCTGCACTGCCGAGCTCCTTCCGCATTATTTCTTTACACTGTGCGCTGAAACAACCAGACCACCCACATGATGTCCCACTACTAGTAGACACCAGAGTCTCTATTGTGGTGTCCCATCCAGCCCAGCTGACAGTTGACAGTTTTATCTCCTTATCTTTAACCCACCTAATTTTACTCCTTTATCTTGTTTTCATTCCTCACCCTTTTAATAAAAAGTAAAAACTCTTAAATCTTTGTTATGTGAGGAAGCACTGGATGCTGTCTGGCCACCCTGTTGCCACCACAGCTTGAGGAGGGATATATGAATGAACTGGAGACGGTGTTCTTTAATAAATTAAATACCATTTATAATGTGATATAACACAAAAAGTCCACTCAAATTAAAAATGTTATCAACAAAAATAAGTGTAAAGATAATATATTATACAAATATAATAGTAACATAAATAGAACTCAAATCAACTGCAGTCCACCATTCCTTCTAATAAGGCCAGCATCGGATCCATCTGCTCCTGGCTTCTGGCCTCAGCTTGCCACTGATGGGCAATGTCCTCTGTGACCAGAGCCAGGAGCAGATCGGATGCTGGCCTCCTCCTTTTTCGCCCTCTAGGGCAAGGTTGCTGAGCGGCTGGATTAATGTTGTTGTCATCGTCCTAGTCCTCCTCTTCTTCCTCCCCCTCCTCCTTGCCCACCTCCTCCTTCTGCTGCTGCCACTGCCTGGCAGGTGCAGTGCCACTTGGCTCTGGTTCGTCCTCTGGGAGTTAGGGGATGAGGACGGCTTGGCCATCGATTGCCACACCATCGATGTGCCAATGCCAACATTTAGATTTTGGATCCATATATGCATGTCAGATCAATTGTCCAGGCTGATGGATGGCCACCAAGCACCTCATAAAGAGGTTTGACCTTTACTCCTTTATCAGGGCCCAAGCTGACTGCTGAGCAAACCTCAAAACTGTAAGGGTTTTTCTAAATATTAATAATAACTATAACAATATAATTACTTTTACAGCACTTATCCAAACACGGTTACAAAGTTCTCTACATGTTGAGTACAAACAAACAAACAAACAATAAAACATAGGCTATCAGATTCAGGTGCAACATAAACAGTGCTAAAACAAACAACAGGCCTCCTTATAGCATCCTGGGGCAACTTCAAGCCTATCACAGGGACCCAAGAGATCCCCCCAAAAGCAAGCACTGGACCTAAGTGATTTAGACCTTAGATTGCTCGTCCTTCTGCACTTTACTTGCAGCATCTAGTTTGCAGCATTTTTGCCCCATAAAAAATTTAAATCATCCCCTGGCAATACCTTTAACTTGGGGAATTGAAGTGGATGTTGAGTACCAAAACTATGATTTGCAACAGTCAGCTTGAACAGGGTAGAAGGGCTGCTTTAACACACATGGGCATCACCTGCAACCATCTCATTTTACACACATTTTGAAATGTTTACAATGTACTTTTTTTCATGTGTTGACATGAATTAAAATCCAGTTCTTTAAGTGTGTCCTGCCATGATGCATACATACATTATGCATGTCTGACGTTTCACCTGAACGGTGCACCTGTGCAGTGGCAAGCAAAGGATTCTGGGGATTTCAAGGCCATGAAGCATGCATAAATGTGCGCTTAAAAAAGGGGCGAAGGCAGGGTGGTTTTGGGACTGCATTTTAAACACGCTCAGAATTGTGAGCAAAAAGAGACACCCTTAGCGCGGCGTGATGATGTCATGCACCCTTGAAATCCACACTTCGACGATGCAGACCTTAAATTAAGATACAGCCATAGACTGCATATAGAATGGACGCTGTCTGACTCCTCGCTGGGTGAAGCCATCGCAAGAACAGCACCCTCTGGTGACGGGCTGCTGTATAGGTCATAAATTCCCCCTGCTCCAGCAATCCCTATGGAGCTGTGGACAAACATAAATTTTTCTTCCCCCTGCTTGGGATGTTGACATGTAGTTACTGTCAGACTGCTTTGTGTCCAAGTCCTCTTTTTTTTGCGGTGCGGCTCCATTTTTAAAAGTTATTTGGGGGTTTATGTTTTCTATGATTGACACTTGATATAGTCTATGGGCGTACGAAGATTGTGTAGCTCACCTGAGGGATACGCTGTTTCAGCCGAGCGTCATCACAGCGACTCTTGGCAACTCTCCCGCTGAATGCGTACAATGCTACTGCACAGGTGGTGGTTCTAGGAAATGGAAAAAATCCTGGAAATACCGAGAGCAATTTATCTTCAAATTTGTGCAATGACTGAAGGCGGAACCGAGTTGTCCATAGTATATACAGTCTATGGTGTTTTATATATCAGATTTAACATGGGTAACACTGTAGGTGGCATAATATCAATTAGTCTTGGTTGTGATATTTTTGTGATCCTCAGAAGCCTTAATTGTAATCATAGTTGAAATCTGATAAATCGCCCAGCTCCACCTGGTAGATTAATTTATTTTCTAAAATAATTTCAGATGGCTGGATAAAAAACAACAATGTGATAACAGCATTAAGTATCAGCCAACAGCTCTCTTATTATCAGTATTACTTCTGTCAGTAGAAATGATATCAGTCCACCACTACCTCATATCAGAGGTTCTCATATATTATGTTGTAGAAAGGCCTTTATTGAGAAAAGGTCTGTTTTTAGAAATAGTAACTTGAAACTAACCCAAAAAACTGAAACAGCACATAGTCCATGAGCCAGACCAGATGTCGGTACCACTTGGGTGGGCAAAACCTTACATATACTAAATTGTTTTTAGGGTCAATATAAGTAAATTAAAATATGATAGACTTTTCATAGGGGTAGCTTTTTATATTTTTTCTCATTTTGTTATTTTCCTCAATAGGCGAATTTTTTTTAACTCCAAAAGCAACACAGAAAGTCAAAAGCACATTAAAAGTCACACTCTTTTTGGGTCACACTGCTCTTTTCTATAAATGAATCAAACCTGTGTCTAATTAAATGAGTTGATGAAGTGGGAGTGGCCCAATTTGATGGTGGAGCAGTTCTTTCAGGTATCATAGCACTTGAGCCAAGAACCAAAATTTCACATATCGGTACCACCTGGGTGGGCAAATTCTAGTTGTGATTTTTTTTATTGCTATACATCCCTACAATAAGTTTTTATATGATAGACCTTGGTAACTGGTAGCTTTATTGTAGTTATCACTCATTGAAGTAATAGAGTGCAGCTTTCAAAAATGAAAAATCTCCTTCCTTCAAAATTAGCTTTCTTTCGTTTTGACCTCTCATTTAGGTGTGTTTGAACTATTGGCTAGCCATAGAGACTTGTAATAACCCCCTTAGTAGTATTTCAAGTAATTTATCTAATACAGGTGTGTATATATAAGCTTCAATTAGCCAATTGTCAGGTCTAAATCAAGGTCTAAATTAAGGATATTTTTTTACTTAGAAGTAAAGTAAAGTAAATGCAGACTAATAGCATTATAATAACACAACTTTAATATGACACTGACATATTTTAAATGTAGGCACTCAATATACAATCATCCTGGCTGGTGCAGGGCAAGAAGACATTAGCAACAAAATACGATCTACTGATGTATACACTCTATACAATCATCTGAGAAAAACTCAAATTCCTATTCAAAGTCCTATTCTTTCCATAAGGAACAGTGACAGCAAATACGACTGTCAAGTTTTGGCTTAGTACATAATAATGTCACTGAGTCACAGTGGGTCTGTTAACATAGCTCCCTTTGGTCATCATTTATTAATCAACATCAGTAATCGACATCAGTATCTGTATCTTCTTCTACATCTGAATCTGCCGGTGTGCAAGGGGCTCTTCCTCACTGTATTGGTTGGCACAAGTTTGTAATTTGCACAGGTTTGTGCACTTCAGCCCATTGCTGAGACATGTGCAGTCTGGTGGTTTGCATGTCCTCACACACTTGCAGGATAGCAACTGCAAGACCGAAGAAGTAAAGTAAATGCAGACTAATAGCATTATCATAACACAACTTTAATATGACACTGACATATTTTAAATGTAGGCACTCAATATACAATCATCCTGGCTGGTGCAGGGCAAGAAGACATTAGCAACAAAATAAGATCTACTGATGTATACACTCTATACAATCATCTGAGAAAAACTCCATTCCTCCACCAAGAACTTGATGAGACTGGCTTTGTTGGCAGGGCTGCAGAGAAGTTTCCTCCACTGCTGAATATTGTGGACAGAAACAATGTTTCTGAACTGGATCCCCATGTCTGCACCTCTGTTTAGTCTTTCTGAATTTTTTATTGACTTGTCCTTGTAAACGTCAAAGACAACGTCAATCCTTTCACTATCACCACCTGCATGCAGGACCTTGGCTAAAGTTGAGTCCAGCCAGCTTCCACCATGTCAGGATTGCCTATTAATGCAACCGATTCGTGCCAACTACCAGGCTGCTATCTGGAGACAGTCTCTTCATACCAAGCCATCTGTACCAAGCCCCAAGGACCATGGGTGGACCATAAATGACGAAGGGCAGCTGGAAATACAGTGGATGCGTGGTTCCCCAGCACCAGATGCAGTCTTGCGGTTGCTATCCTGCAAGTGTGTGAGGACATGCAAACCACCAGACTGCACCTGTCTCAGCAATGGGCTGAAGTGCATAAACTTGTGCCAACCAGTACAGTGAAGAAGAGCCCCTTGCACACCGGCAGATTCAGATTTAGAAGAAGATACAGATACTGATGTCGATTACTGATGTTGATTAATAAGTGATGACCAAAGGGAGCTATGTTAACAGACCCACTGTGACTCAGTGACAGTATTATGTACTAAGCCAAAACAGTCACATTTGCTGTCACTGTTCCTTATGGAAAGAATAGGACTTTGAATAGGAATTTGAGTTTTTCTCAGATGATTGTATAGAGTGTATACATCAGTAGATCGTATTTTGTTGCTAATGTTTTCTTGCCCTGCACCAGCCAGGATGATTGTATATTGAGTGCCTACATTTAAAATATGTCAGTGTCATATGAAAGTTGTGTTATTATAATGCTTTTAGTCTGCATTTATTTTACTTCTACTTCTAAGTCAAAAAATATCCTTAATTTAGACCTTGATTTAGACCTTACAATTGGCTAATTGAAGCTTATATATACACACCTGTATTAGATAAATTACTTGAAATACTACTTAGGGGGTTAATACAAGTCTCTATGGCTAGCCAATAGTTCAAACACACCTAAATGAGAGGTCAAAACGAAAGAAAGCTAATTTTGAAGGAAGGCGATTTTTCGTTTTTGAACAGCTGCACTCTATTACTTTAATAAGTGATAACTACAATAAAGCTACCAGTTACCAAGGTCTATCATATAAAAACTTATTGTAGGGATGTATAGCAATAAAAAAATCGCAACTAGAATTTGCCCACCTAGGTGGTACCGATATGTGAAATTTTGGTTCTTGGCTCAAGGACTAACAGACTTCCAAATACAAACAGTGAAGCAGGAGGCGAACAAATTTCAGTCATTCTTCATTTTGATGTTTTTGTTGCACCAACATCGATCACCATCACCACAAGAAGCAGAAATATACTGTGATGTGGATTTGGGGTTATAATGCCCAACCCTTGAAACCTGGAAACAAGAGAAGTATAAAATAGAGGATTAGATAAGACCTCTGTTGTTTTGAGCTTGTGTCTCCTTTCAACATGTCGACATAAATCTTGATATTTGAACATTCCTCACATTCCCATTTATGTAAGCTGTTCCCATATGGACCTCCTGATCCAGACAGTCCTTCAGCCTTTATCTCTTTTATGCTTACAAAAACAGGAATGTGGGCAGGTGTCTTTAGTAGAAATAGACTACTTTATAGCTGCAATAGACAGACACAGTGGCGAAAGGTGTCTCAGACCGATGTGGGCGTCTCCAGTCACACTGTCCTCAGTCATCCGGAGCAGCTCCTCTGGAGGATTCTCTGTTTTTCTCTGTGACTGAGCACTTGGCATCCCACCACCTGGCTGAAGACTCGCTGAGCAATTTCTCATTTTTGTTTTGACTGATTTGTGGTAGGAGTTTCTTTGATGGGGAGGCCCGTGGTTTAGACTGTGAAGCCCTCATGGATGTAACACAGAACTCTCTTAAGGGTTTTGAGTATAATGCATGTGCCAGTTTCCCTGTCAAAGCATCTCAGTGATTTCATTGTGTGTATTTGTGTGAAAAGAGAAGACAGAAACAGGGCAGCTCTCAATGGCCAAGAGGACCAAAGTGCTAGTTTTCCAGGACTCCCACTCACGACAAAAAACCCGACTGAAAACCATCATGAAGAGTCTGTTTTTTCTATCAACAAAAGCCTGCAGTATCAAATGAGAAGAGGCTCAAAGTTTGTGCTTTCACCAAACAAACCTGACTGTGGTGACTCAGCAGGCGGGTAAATCACACCATCATAAAAACGCCTCAAACCCTCCCATGCCTTTCTCGCTCCGGCTCTGGAAAGCAGAGTGGATCCTGAAGAGGGAGCTTGTGTTTGTGTGTCCATTATCAAGCTAACCCATCTCCGCTCGGTGCTGAGTGCTCCTCCGAGGTGTACAGTAAAGCCAAGCAGGCCGGACAGAGAAAGGACTCTATTCATAACGTGACTCACGGCAAAAGTGCAGCCCTACCTCCAGCTCTGGTTTCTGTACGCCTTTTGTCTCGCACCACTGATCGAGGACACAAAATGGGTCTGGAGGGAACCTAACACCAGGACCTCATGTTTCTCATTGCTACAGTCACAGGACTAAAATAAAGCAAGCAATATTGAAAAACCTTCAAAATAACCCTTTTTTTATTATGTCGGCAGCCTGTCCATGAAGCTCCTGTCTTTTGGGTTATGAAAATCTCGTTACACCCATGAAACTAAATCCACCACCTTTAACCTGCTATTAGCTAGTGTTACCTTCTCCCTGTAACCTTTAAATAGGAATTTCCCGCTACCACTTGAAACAGTCCCAGGTGGTCTGCCCAGTAAAGCAATGCCACTGACCTGGTAAGGTGAGAAGAATACCTTCCTCTGAGTAGCTTTTGCTCTGTGAAGTATTGGACCTGAGTATTTCATTTTGCAGAGGCTTGTAAGCAGAGCCTTTTGCTGAAGGAATGCTACCGATTTGGGATGAGATCTGTGTGCTACCAAACCTGTCCTTCACTATCAAAGACAAACAGCACCTGAGAAAGATCACAGGCTCAGAGGATCGGAGTTAGTGTGTCGTGTATGATGCACATGTTTCTGTGAGTGTTTCCCTCTGTAGTTGTATCTTAAATGTAATTATTTGTAGTATTGTAGTATTTGCAGACAGATTGCAGAATCCTTTAATTTACAAACCAGGGGCATCTTGTTTTGAGAGCAAAAGCAGCAACAGGCAAAAATTGGCCTCTTAGGTTGGAAATTGAAGTCTAGGTATAAACCTCAGGGTAAAAGTTCATAAACTGTTTTAAATCTTCCACATTCAAAATATTTAATATATCGCTGCCTAAGAGGAGTTTGACCTGACCATTGCATGCACTCTTCACCTAAGTAAATCAAAACAGAGAGGCTCTCTAACAAAAATGGAGGATTTGTACAATCAGAGCCATCCTGAGCAGCCATTGATGACACCAAAACATTGAACAATTATTCTGGCATAAATTTAAGTTAGGGTCAAACACATGGTAAGACCAAGTTAGATATCCCCTTGGGAGATGAATGCTGCAAACTGCTTGCTTTTCTAGTTATACCAACTTGAGTAACGACTGCACGATAGCAATACACAGTGGTCTACGTCTCCAAACACGAACCTCAACCAAAAAGCCACTCTATAGCCACAAATAATGCTCAGAACTGCACCTAACTTCATCAACAGTACATATAGGGTCCCAGCCATAGTACTAGCCATCAAACATCTTTTTAGCTTTACCTGATTACTTCAGCAAAGAGACCAAACAAAACTCACCCACTCTCCTCCAGAGTGCAGCAGAGTTTCGCAGCTCAAGAAAGAACATTTAAGAATAATCAATTGTCTGTTGTCTCATATAATATGTCTATAAAAGTTATCTATTATTTACATAAAAATTATAAAGCCAGATGGCTGTTGGTACAAAAGATCTTCTGAATCTCTCTGTCCTGCAGCGAAGAGAGAGGAGCCTTCCACCACCATTGGCCCTTTGGTCCATCAAGGTGTTGTGAAGTGGGTGATCCATGATCCATGAGAATAGTCTCCACCTTCCTCAGTGTAAATCTCTCCACCATATCCTCCAGCCTGAGTCCTACCACAGAACCAGCCTTTTTCACCAGTTTGTTAAGACATCTTGCATCTTTGTGTTTGATGCTTCCTCCCCAGCAGACTGCAGCGTAGAACAAAACACTTGCCACCACAGACTGATAAAACAACTGCAGCATCTTACTACAGATGTCTACTGATCGCAGTCTTCTTTGGCAAAAGAGGCGGCTCTGCCCCTTTCTGTAGATGTAGTCTATATTCTCAGACCAATCCAACTTATTATCTAGATATACATCTAGGTATTTTTATGGTGTCACCACTTCGATGTCCACTCCACAGGTGTTCACTGGCTGAAGAGGGGGTTTGGATCTACGGAAGTCTATGACCATCTCCTTTGTCTTTGAGGTGTTGAGGAGGAGGCAGTTTTTGTGACTCCAGTCACTGAAGGCTCTTATTAGATTTCTGCATTCAGCTTGTTTTCCATGATACATGCCACAATTGTGGTGTCATCTGAGTATTTCTGGATGTGGCAGGACTCAGTACTGTATTTGAAGTCTGACGTGTACAGTGTGAACAGGAATGGCGCCAGCACTGTCCCTTGTGGAGCCCCTGTACTGCTCATTAATGTCCCAGAAACACAGTTCCCCAGCCTGACAAACTGTGGCCTTCCTGTCAGGTAATCTGTGATCCAGGAAACACAGGAAGGATCCACTCTCATCTCTGTGAGCTTGTCTTTGAGTATGGTGGGTTGGATGGTGTTGAATGCACTTGAAAAGTCGAAGAACATGATCCTCACATAAACCCTGGTTCCTCCAGATGAGACAGGGCACGGAGAAGCATGTAGGGGACAGCATCATCCACTCCAATGTGATCTCTGTATGCAAACTGCAGGGAATCCAGTTTGTCTTTGAACTCAGACCTCAGAAGGCGTAGAATCAGCCGCTCCAGGGTTTTCATGATGTGTGAAGTGAGGGCCACTGGTCTGTAGTCACTGAGTTCAGCAGGACATTTTGTTTTTGGTACTGGCACAATGCAGGATGTTTTCCACAGAGCAGGTACCCGCCCCAGCTGTAGACTTAGGTTTAAGATCTTGTGGAGAGGATGACACAGTTCTGCAGCACAGTCTCTAAGCAGCCTTGGACACACACCATCTGGACCAGCTGCCTTCCCAAGACAAAGTCTTCCAAGCTCCATCCTCACCCCTGTTTCACTGACAGACAATGACTGGTGTTCTAGGAGGGAGGCAGTTGAAGTGGTTGAGACATTTGAACAAGATGGAGGAGGAAGGGGAGGGGTTGTAGTGGAGATTTGTTGCGGAGAGGAAGGTGGTGTAGCAGTGGAAGTGGGAGTGACAGCAGTGTCAAATCTGTTGAAGAACAGGTTGAGTTCATCAGCTCTTTTCACATCAACCACCACTGGCTATCTTTTCTTTTGACTGCTGTGTCCAGAGATGGTACTGATTCCTCTCCACACTTCACGGATGTTGCTGTGTTGTAGATTATTCTCTATCTTCTTTTTGTACTCCAGCTTTGCCATCTTCAGTCTCCTCTTCAACTCTTGTTGCACTTGTTTGAGTTGTTCTTTGTCACCATCTTTAAAAGCTTTCTTTTTCTGGTAAAGGATTGCTTTTATGTCTCTTGTGATCCAGGGTTTGTTGTTGGGGAAACAGCAAACAGTCTTTGTGGGCATAACTGTGTCTCTACAGAAGTTGACATAATCAGTAAAGCAGTCCACCTGTTTATCAATGTTCATACTATCCACATCTGTTTCCAGCAGCACATTCCAGTCTGTTGATTTAAAACAATCCCTTAGAGCTTCACTGGCTTGAGGTGTCCATCTTCTGATTTTGACTTTGGTCACAGGCTGCCTCAGTACACAATGTCTGTAACAGGTTTGGAGATAGACCAAGTTATGATCTGACTTGCCCAGTGGTGGTAAAGCAGTGGCTCTGTAGGCTTCTTTGACGTTGGCATACAGCAGATCCAGGGTCTTGTTTTCTCTGGTAGGACAGTTCACAAACTGTGTGAATCCAGTCAGGTGAGAGGAGAGGGTTACATGGTTGAAGTCTCCCGATATTATTATTAGTGCCTCAGAGATTTTCTCTGCTGCTGAACAAAACCTCCTTCTGGAGTTATATGATGATTACTGTGATATAATAACTAAAAAAGGTAACACCGCTCAAATAAACAAAGCGAGAGAGGCAGCATGGAAGACAATTGCTGACAGGCTGAATGCGTAAGGGATGTTTTATCCATTCATTATTTCAGATGATAATCCCGTCTCAATGTTAATGATACAACCTGTTTAAGAAAACAGAATTGTAATTTAGGCTGTAAAATTAAAGAAATTCACTACAAGACAAGTTTTAGGCTACAGATAGTGATTTAATCAGATTTATAATCTGAGTTGAAGTGGCTATAATCAAATTGTTTTATATGCAAAACATTTATCACACAATTGATCATGTATTATCTCATTTACCTAATTCCCCCTATTTAGAGGAGTGCTGTTTAAATGTTTGCAGGGGTTAATTGATTCTCTTGTTGCATAAAAAGGAGCTACAAATAAATGTGCCTTGCCTTGCCTCTACAATGTGGGGTGGGGGAAAAAAGTGGCTAGGCCAAATAAATGGACATGACAAGGAATTCAACAAAATAGGGGGGTTGGGTTCAAGAGAAATAGGTGTCCCTGTACAGATTCCTCAGGATCCTCCCATCTCTGGGTCCCTGTACAGGGGCAGGCTCTTCCCATCTGTCTTCGGGGAGAAGCTGTGGAAGCCTCTCCCTCCGGATGGTGGCTATGTTGTGGAGTACTGCGCACGCAACCACTATGTCACAGGCCCGGTCAGGAGCCCGCCTCAGATATTTTAAGCACTGGAACCTGCAGAGATTGGAACAAGACGACATGTTAAAATGAAATTTTGTACAAAGATATTTTCTGCATTAAAGGTTGATCAAAGCAGTCTTTAACCCAGACTTGAGCAGGCAAAAAACCATCTCAATTCGTGCCGTGGTGGTGCTGAGGGCATTATTAAAGGCTGCCTCAGCTGCAGCCCTTGGCTCAGGATATGGGGTTAAAAGGTATGGGAGGCAGGGATAACCCCTGTCCCCGAGAAGGACCCCCTCAAACCCCCCTGCAAGGTGAGAAAACAGTGGCTATGAATTACATGATTCATTCATTCATCTTTGCAGACCCTCATCCATGCTAGTGTTGAGACATGATGAAGGTTGTCTTACCTTGTGCAAGCCTTTGTGCCAGATGGCTTTCCCTTAGTATCCTAGCATCATGGACACCGCCAGGCCATTTGGCCTCCATGTTTGTGATGAGCAACTTAGAATTACAGATCATCTGTCAGCATGCAGGGTGACATCAGTGACACTGGACACTAGCAGTAGGACATGTACAGTAGCTCCATAGGCTATGTACCTGCACATTCAGGCTGTGGTTATTCCTTCGATCCACAAAGTCCCTTTCCACAGGTCCAGGTGGGGCCTGGATCTGGATATGCGTGCAGTCAATGCAGCCAAGGACATTGGGAAAGCCTATGTGAGAGGATAAAAGTGCCATATGTCAACCTGTGGACCATTTCACTTCACATTGCATGCATTTAAATGTCACATACCTGCAATTGCATAAAATCCCTCTTTGATCCTTTGTATCCCATGATGGCTTGGGAAGGTGATGAAGATATTGAGGAACTCTTTAAGGGCAAGACAGACTGCTCTTACCTGTAATAAAGGTTTTTTTTGTTCATTTACTAATTCATATCCATGTCATGTGATCATCTTGCAACCTATGTATGATGTTTGGTGATGTAAGAAATAATCCAACTGATCTAAGTAGGCCTACCTCTCTGCAAACAGTTGCTTTACTTAGTCCCTCAGCATCTCCAACACTATACAGAAATGTACCGCTGGCAAAGAACCGCAGTGCAATACATACAGATTGCACAAGGGTCAGTGATTGGCTGCGGCTAGTGACCTTCCTTATGTGTGGCTCCAGCAAAGTGCATAAATACACTATGCTTTGCCGGCTGAATGGATACCTCTCCCACAGGAAAGAATCACTTTGTTCCAGTGGGTTAGTCCTCTCCTGGAAGACCCTTGGGGCTGGTGGTCGCCTGAAGAAGGCCCTTTGAATTATTTGTGCCCCTTCATCAATTGGCTCCTCATCCTCAATGAATGGACATGCCATGTTCTCTTAGTCTTTGTCTCTGCTGAATGTGTGTCCCCCTGCCTGTCTTGACTGCTCTGCTTAATAGTCTACACCTTGCCATCGTTGACTCTCAGGTGCAGTCGATTGGAGGACATTTTAGGTGACTGATGAAGGCTTCCTCTATGTGTTTTAATCATACCTTTAAATTTATTCATTGTTATTTATTTTATTTTATTTTATTCATCTTTATCTATAAAGATGCAATCAAGATTAACGAAAACGGATTGATTTTTATTTTTTACAAAATCATAATACTTACCAAATGCACTTTTTGCTTAGTTTACAAAGTGGATGGAAAGCATGTTTTGGTTTCACGAATTATTTTATCAGTGCATTGTGTATGTAAATGCAAAACAGACATGTCTTTTGGACATTAGTGGAGTTAATCTTCACCTTAATCCTGCTCCAGACCAGGTTTGGCCGGCAGCATAAGTCACCATGGTCACAAGGCTGGCATTCGTGTTAACCACTTTGATGGAACAGAATTGAGGCTCAGGTTGATGGAACAGAAAGTCAGAGCTTAGCTCCAAGTGTCAGGCTTAGCCAGAACCACGTTTCCATGGTTACCAAGTTGGAGCTAATCTTAGCCACATTGGTGAAACTCAACTCTCACTAAAATAAACGAGACTTGGCCATTAAAGCCAGACTTTGAGCTAAGTGAGCTTGATGGAATACCCCCCGATGTCCTCTGGAATTGTATATTGTTGTCCAGATTTGCTTTTCCTCAATGAAGGAAGCTCTTCTCTTGAGTAAACCCTTCACCCAGCAGAAGTATCCATCAGCAGCCAACAAAATTACAACAAAAATATGAAAAAAATCTCACATAAATTACAAAAATTACACATAATACAGAGAGACCACATTTGCAGCAACCTCTTGGTTCAAGCGCATCATTTAAAAGGTTATTACTTATTTATCATTATTTATTAATTATTTGTTATGATTATTACTTAATGGAAATGCAATCAGACTAAGATGCTTAGGGAGAAGAACTACTGCATCTGCAGTGCAAAATGATTATTATGATGATTATTACAAAACCCAATTTCATTGAAGTTGGGAAATTGTGATAAACGTAAATAAAAACAGAATACAATGATTTGGAAACCCTTTTCAACCTATATTCAATTTAATACTCTACAAAGACAAGATATTTAATGTTCAAACTCATAAACTTTATTTATTTATTTTTGTTGCAAATAATAATTAACTCAGAATTTCATGGCTGCAACATGTGCCAATGTAGTTGGGACAGGGGCATGTTTACCACTGTGTTACATCACCTTTCCTTTTAACAACACTTAATAAACGTTTGGAAACTGAGGAGACTAATTGTTGAAGTTTTGAAGGTGGAATTCTTTCCCATTCTTGCTTGATGTACAGCTTCAGTTGTTCAGCAGTCCGGGGACAGCTGTCATATTTTGCGCTTAATAATGCACCACACATTGTCAATGGGAGACAGGTCTGGACTGCAGGCAGGCCAGTGATACAAATAAAGGCCACAAGGCCAGTGCGAGTACCCGCACTCTTTTACTATGAAGCCACGCTGTTGTAACACATGTGGCTTGGCATTGTCTTGCTGAAATAAGCGGGGGTGTCCATGAAAAAGACATTGCTTGGATGGCAGCATAAGTTCACAAATGTGTAAGTTACCCATGCCTTGGGCACTAATGCACCCCCATACCATCACAGATGCTGGCTTTTGAACTTTGCGTCGATAACGGTCCGGATGGTTCTTTTCCTCTTTGGCTTGGAGGACACGATGTCCACTATTTCCAAAAACAATTTGCAATGTGGACTCATCAGACCATAGAACACTTTTCCACTTTGCATCAGTCCATCTTAGATGAGCTCGGGCCCAGAGAAGCCAGCGGCGTTTCTGGATGTTGTTGATAAATGGCTTTCGCTTTGCATAGTAGAGTTTTAACTTGCACTTACAGATGTAGCAACGAACTGTATTTACTGACAGTGGTTTTCTGAAGTGTTCCTGAGCCCATGTGGTGATATCCTTTACACATTGATGTCAGTTTTTGATACAGTGCCACCTGAGGGATCGAAGGTCACAGGCATTCAATGTTGGTTTCCGGCTGGACCGTAGATGTTGAAATCCCTAAATTCCTTACAATTGTACTTTGAGAAATGTTGTTTTTAAACTGTTCGACTATTTGCTCACAAAGTGGTGAACCTCCCCCCATCCTTGCTTGTGAATGAATGAGAATTATTGGGGAAGCTGCTTTTATACCCAATCATGGCACCCACCTGTTCCCAATTAGCCTGCTCACCTGTGGGATGTTGTGTTTGATGAGCATTCCTCAAATTTCTCATTTTTTTTCTGCCACCTTTCAAAGTTTATGAGTTTTAACATGAAATATCTTTGTAGTGTATTCAATTGAATATGGGTTGAAAAGGATTTGCAAATCATTGTATTCTGTTTTTATTTACGTTTATCACAATTTCCCAACTTCAATGGAATTGGGTTTTGTACTTCAAGGAAATGATCTGCTGCACTTGGTAATGGACTCACCAGGGCTCCCAAGCAAGCAGTCGGCAACATTCATCTCTCTAGGGGGTGTCTAACTCGGTGTTACGGTGTGTTTGACCATAACTTAAATTTACGCCAGAATATCCCTTTAACTTTAGACACAGGTGGCAACCTCTTACCTGTGTCCTGAAAATAGTTTGACAAATAATAAATCGACATTTGGTGAGTATAAAAACCCAACGTTCCCCAATCTTTATGCTAATTTTGGGCAGGCTGATGTTATAAATGGGAATACAACATTAATAATTACTTAAACATTTCTTCTTTTTCTAAAATTGTGCCCTTGTTTTTGCCCAGTTTTAATGCACACTGACACGTTGGCTTCTACTTAGACGTCTGCTTAATGTAGAGTTTTTCGTCCGTTGTCACATTTCCCAGCTTATAACTGTCACACAGGCTGGCACATGTGCCTTATACACTTTACTGTTTTACTTTATATAACTGTTTAAAAGTCTGATTGGGCCTATTCCTGTAGCCCAAATTATTCACTCATGTAAACCCTGCTGTAGAATCAGCAATAGCGTAAGGCTGGAGGTTCGCCCGTATGTTTCTTGTTGGTCATTTCTTTCCTGGCTCAACTTTGCTGCAAACCGACTCGAGCCAAACTTTATCTCTTGTCAAATATTTGAAAAAAGCAGAACTTAAAGCATGATTGATTATGTGCAGTGTGTGTGTGTGTGTGTGTGTGTGTAACTGCAGATTTTTGCTGGTGGTGTTAATCTATGAACAAACACATTTCATATAAAAAGAGGACACTACATACAGTTTCTTGGCATATAATCCAAAAACGAGCAAAACAGGTAGTAATAACTGATCCATGATATCATAGATTTAGATACAGTAAAAAGAAAGTGATTGAAATTATACAATGCTGTTAAATGTACTTGTAAATTTAGTCTGGGCTAAACTTCAAGTGATAATGAGAAGTAATTGCTTATCATGGTGTTTTAAAAAGCCCAGCGGCTAAGCCTGTAGAAACAAAGAAATTGGCGTTAAGAACTGCAACCAAAGTGGGTTACTGGGTCATTCCTGGCTTTCAAGACCTACTTAAACGTCCTGTAAGGAACTTTTAACTAGATTTGAAAAAAACATCTCGATTCTGCTGATGTCTCCCTTTCACCTGCAACAGACATCTGTGTGAAGATGTGACATTTCTGAATAGTGAAAAGGGAGAAAATGGGAGCCAGTGGTCGGGTAGAGATGACGAACAAAATGATTTACAGCACTCAGACCAGAGACGACATGTGTTTTTTTTTTCTTTATTTTGCACTGAAAGTGCACATATTACTGTCACTACACAAACAGTGACAACGCCTTGCAGCAGGAGACTCCTGCAGACACTGTATCATGCTAGAGCTGCAGCCATGGAGTGAGACGCTCCTCCACACCACAGACAGACAGGCAGAGCAGCTTTGTGTCACTAACCTCAGTAGTCCTGCTGCTCCACAACTGTCTCACACTCCGCGGTGGGCTGACCCAGACTCGCTACCCATTTTAAACACATTTACAAAGTAAGTTGCCTCAAACTGCTCACAAAAAAGCTAGTTTCTGGAGCCCTGACGTGCAAGCCAGATAAGTGTCTTTATGACAATACGCACTAAAACACTTCTGCTTTTGTCCATAGTGGCTGCCAAAATCAACAGAAAATGAAAAATCCGTCCAGCTGCTTTAATATGTGAGCCAGTCTGATTTATTCAAATAGCAACATTATAATGTATGTCAAATCAAATAAGTTTCAACTAGCAGCTGATTTTATCCTCACAAAAAAACACAGGTGTCTTCATCCTAACAGCTGACTTCTGCGTCTCTCACGCAAAGCCGGCCTGCAGGGAGGTGTAGTGTCTGTGTGTGTTAGTGTCTGTGTGGAAATTTGTCGGCCACAACTATCTCTAATATTTCACACCCCTGTGTTAAGAATGGGGGAAGTCTAGTTGTGGTCTACGCAACACAGAAAGTACTTGACTCCCTCTAGGCAGTCTGTCATTGCGGTGAGTGTTCAAACAGAAGACATCATGCCCGTCTAAAGGCCACAAACTATGTCCTGACACCAACTTTTGAGTCATCCGTTCTCCCGACACAAGTAAAACCAATGAGATTTCTTTGATTGCTGTCTCTGGGTGTCCTTGTATCCGCCCTGCTCATTTGTGTCCTGTTTAATTATTCAGAGCCTGATATGAACTATACTTAGCCGTTTGATGTGCTCTTGAACCTCAACAGCTGGTACCCTGAAAATTACAGTCGTAGCCTCTGATTCCACCACTAGGTTAATGTACAGCTTAGTCATACTGGTACAGATAGTTGGGGTAAACAGGAGAGCACACACTGACTTTGCTGACTTTGCTGTAACCCGACATGAGACCAAGGCTAGAAGGAATTATAGGCTATTGAATAAACAAAGACTGTAGAGGAGTAGCAGGGCGTGCTGCCTTCAGGAAATTAAAAGCCATTGCTTCTTCCTTCAGTCTGCCTGTGTTCTCTCATCTGCTGCCAGCTGGGTTAATGAATAGCACACTAATAGTGTCTAAAGTCTTTCTCTGCTGTTGTTTACTGTATTGGAAAGTCAACTTTAACATGTTAGGTTATATGAGAACCAAAATAAGCCTTAGTGAGAAGTGGCATTATTAAAACATGCAGTTCCAATGCCAAAGCTGTAGAGATTACTCTCACCTGCTTACATGCAGGTGCTGCAACAATCCAGCTTCTTAAATCCTGATATTGCTACCTGGGCTGTGGGTGTTACTGATGCAGAGTGCTAATTTTCTCATATTTCCTCAGCTGACATTTTTACCTGGCTCATTTTATTGGCTTCTTTTTGAGGCTGAAGTCATTTTGTTCTTATGCTAGGGTTGATTATAGCATATTTTGATATGCTATCAAGCCCTCAAAACATTGAATTTGCATGTACTGTTAGAGGTTGTAGAAGTTGTTGCCTCAAAAGGCATGAAATACACCTACGCTTCTTCTAAAACACTGAACTGTGTGATGATTCTGTGTAGTATTGTTTCTGCAGTGTCTGTGTGAGGCAGGGAGAGGCTAACTCCTCTGCAGCAGCTGATTAGACACACCTGTGGTCACTCAGTTAATCAAGCTGCCTGTAAAAACCTGGTCTGAACTAAGGTTATAATAGTTTGGGAATTTCAATTATGGTTTAGTTTTATTTTGTTTGGACTTTTTTTCCTCTTATTCAGTTAGTTTTAACTGTTTTTTTTTTTTTTTCCCTAAATGATCAGTTTTAGTTTAGTTTAGTTTTAGTTTTTTTTTTTTTATAAACACAATACAGTGTCAGTTAGTTATCTTTTTTTCTTTTAATCATAGTTTTTATTTACTTTAGTTAACAAATATGATTTTTCAGTTCTAGTTTTCGTCATTTCATTATTCTTAATTAACTATAATAACCCTGGTCTGAACTCCACTTCACTGCCTGATAACTCTGTCTTCTATCGTAGAGCTTTGAGTAATCTGTTTTCTCTGATTCTTTTGTCTTACCTGTGTTTCCTCTGTGCTCAGGATCTCTAGTTTGCCATTGTGCCACAGCTTTGAAGATTTTTGTCCCGACCAGGAGCATCCCTGCCTTCACTGCCTGCTGAACTTTTTTATTAGAAATAAACATACAATACATACAATACATCTACCTGTCTCCACCTCTGCCTTTTTTAGGGAGGATTTGAGTAAAACGTAAGAAACTGGATTGAACAGACTGGCCCCTTGGCATAGTTATTTACCAAGAGTACCCTGTCTAGCTATTTGAGTTTGGCCAATATTTGTAGTCAGGATTGGTGCAACCGAAGGACTGTTCAACAGTCGCTCAGTTTTATGCAGACCCCAGGGACCAAAAGTTGAGCTGTAACAGGTGTGCCAAAAACTAAATTAAATGGCTGCTAAAGGCTGATACTAAATCCCCAACTTTTTTTTTAGCAAGATTAGATGAGTATTGAGGTTTTCTTGCTATTAATATGGCTAACTTCCTAATTTTTGTGAACTGTACTTAAGCTGAACTTTTACAACACACCTGTTTAAAGATGGCAGCTATGCGCGATGCAACCTGTGGACACTCTGAGGCCTTGTACACATGTAGCCGGGTATTTTTATAAACAAATATCTAATGCCTTCTGTTTAAAAAAAAAAGTCATGTACACACACCATCGTTTTCAAATGAAATCCCATCTGCACAAAACTGCATAAATGTGCTAGGGACCATGGTTATAAGCATGGCAGACCCGGAGTCGGTAGTATTTGCAAAAAAGTTAGACCCATTCAGTCCAATCAGACCTAGATTCCCTTTCTCGTCGTCACTTCCCCACATAAAACAGCGCTTTGTAGTTCATTCGTGTGAACCAACAAAGAGGTTGAACAGCTTTTAAGCATTGTTTTGAAGTATCAAGTAAACAAGGCAAAAGAAAGGTGGAGGAAGGGTTATTTGGTGTAGAAAAATAACCGTCTACAAAGCACTCCTTCTCCTTTATTCCTCACAAAAATATATATTCTGTATATATGTGCCATCCACTGCCTGATATAAACAAGGGTGATAATATATTTGTTTAAGCAAATACAAGGTTGTCTGTGGACAAGGCCTTAGCAACAGTTTGGTGTTCCGAGCATTCTGTGGCATGTGGTGTTTTTGTGGACCCAGAAGCAGACTCAGAGACAGATGGCAAGTTAAAAGATGTAATTTAATGTCCAAACTCAGGGAAAAAGGTATGAGAGAAAGTCCGGCCGGCTGGCTGGCTGGCTGTTGTGTGGGCTGGAGACACTGTGGAGAAGCAGAGGAGAAGGAGGTGAGAAGACATACAACAAATCACAGGAAGCAAAAAGTCACGAGCACTTAGCCGAGTAGAAGGCCAGGAGAAGCGTCTGTACCACTCAGGAGCGAAGACAATACTCAGGCGCTGAGACTGAGGGCTGCTGGCTTCTTCAAGGGCCTTGAGTGCCAATGCAGCGCAGGTGTAAAGTCTCTCTCAGCCTCAGCGACCGGGGGGAGAGAAAGTTCACTGAAACAACAGTCAAGCCAGACCAGGGACACAAGGAAAACAGGAAGTCCTATCAAAATAAAACTGGAGATGGAGGCGTCTCACCACACATTGTGCAAGGTGAGGCCTCGGGTTATTTGACTAATTAAATTGGGCTTATTTTTTCATCCAAATATAGATACTTCTTACCTCTTGGCAAAAAACAAAACAAAAACAAAATGAAAAATTCACAGGAAGTACAGACCAAAAGAAGGAACTAATTGTAGCATGGTTGCTTTGCAACTTCTTGTACAGTTAATGCAAAAACATCTCTCATGATTTTGAAAACCTGAAGGTCTATTTGTCATAATGCAAAATTAAATTATCATTTAAGGTCACTCCTCAAAAAAAATCAAATTTTAGTGAAAAAACATCCAGCGCAGAGGAAGAGGGAGCTGTTTTGAATTTTGAAACCTCTTTGGTTGCCCTACTTGGAAAGCTGTATTACAGCTCTATGGTTATTACTTTTAAGTTTCAATATTCCTAATAACAAGCCACATATGTGAAAGAGATTCGATCTCACTGTGGTTAACCTGGATAGTGGAACACTTCTATATAAAGTCAAGGAGCATGTGCTTGGCATTTCCGCACTTCAGAGTAAAAGCAGGCATTTGGCCCAGATCTCAAAGACATAATATTGGGAAACAAGGACGAATTTCCTCTGTAATGGAATTCTGGTCACGCTCCCGATGTCGCCAACACAGTCCTTTTTTTGGTTGTTTTGGAGCATTTGTTTTTGCACTTGCCCTGCTTCATTTGTGGGCATGAGACGCAAGGAGAAACAAACATGCACGGGGAACGCGGTGAGCAGATGGGTGAGGGTTCAAGAGGCGAGCAAAACTTAGACGAAAAGTCTGATTAGGATTTAATGTGTGAATCTCATCCTTCATTGCTGAAAATGGTTGACTGTTTTTCACGGCTCTGTTTTTAAAATTTGAACTCACTTTTCATAAACCTGTTTTTGATTGGTCTAGATGCATTCCAGCACAGGAGCAAAGATTTATAACATCCTTTCAATAATGTTCAGGGATGTTTTTCTCAACATATCAATCCATCAAATGTGAGTGAGGTCTTCTTTTTCCATCAAAATATCCAAGGACTTTCTGAGTTCCTCAGGTGCAGCCAGCTCCAGGGTCAGAGGCCACAGCACATCACAGTCAGGAATTGGGTTGCGTCGGCCAACTTTCACAGGAAACACATTGTTCTCCATGGGGAATTATTCTGCACTGGGAGGGGGGCTTGAGAGATGTGTGTTTATGTGATTATATGACAGTCTGAAGTCATCAATAGGACTGCAGTTATAGAATTCAAAAACTGCAAATAAACTGTTGTGTATCTTCCTTGGGTCCTGTGAATTTTACTTTTTTACATAAATATTCTTTATGAAATCCAACTGTTAAAAAGCTACGCTACCAGACCATATATGGTAAAAACACAGCCTTTTAGGAGACTAAAAAGAGACAAAAAGCTGCGCAAGCGCCTATAGAGCTCATAGCAGCCTGGATCAAAGTTAGGTATTAAGGTCTCAAAGCACAACCAGCCTGGTTTCTTCATATAGCAGCAGTAACAGTTTAAAGCCTGTAATGTACAGAGATCTGTTGTAAAAGCAAAGCCAAGCATGTGTAAAACTACTATGCACAGATGTTACATAACCACCACACTGATTAAAGCGCTGATTTGAACTGTTCTGGTGTCTGCAGCTGGTTTTCCTCAGAAACTGAACAGTGCAGGTGTCATTGAGGTTTCATTTTGATCCCGCCTAAAACTCAAATCTCACATCTTAACCACATTCCAGACTGATTTTCAACAAGTCTGTATTGTTCAAGAAAATGTTATTTCATTCCTATTCTTAGTCTTAAACGCTGTGTGCACAGGTGGTTTCCTACAGCTCCTGTGCCGTTTGACGTTGATGGTGGGTAAATGGTGCAGCATTCAGTGGGGGGTCCTCCATCTTAACATAACACTTCAACACTTCAATACACAGCAGCATGAGGCACAGAGGTGTTGAATGACCGACCAAAGAGGGAGGGAGGCCGGATCAAATGTAGAGTCGCAAGTTTGAAGTTGGAGGTTTGAGGCTGATTGTGGTAGGGGGTTCTCCACATGAGCCGCAGTCTCTCCACTTCCCTGGGTGGATTACTGGAGCTAAATAAAGGCGTCGTAACTCCAGGGTGGATGGTCTTTGTTCCATTCATCAGCACTTTGTGTTAGTCACAACACTTCAAGGCTAATGTTTATATCCTTTTACTGCAAAAGGTGCTTTTTGCAGAGCCATTAGCGGTCCAGGAGGTAATTGGGTGGGTCTTTTTCAGCAATGGTCTGTCATTATTTAAAGAGTGTGTGTGTGTGGCAAGTAATCATGGTCATGACTTGTAACCGGAAAGCTGCTAGTCTGAAGTCCTTTATATTTTTGAAGTCTGCTCGAAAAATCTGAGAGAGGGTTACAAAGCACATTGTGGTTAACAGAAAAGTTCACAATCAAACACAAAAAGAGGAGTGAGAGTGATAAATAAAGGACAATATAATTTTACAAAATTAGCTTTCTTTCAAGTGGTGAGGACTCTAAAGGATGATACACTCATATCCTGACTTGTGGACTAAAAGGGTCTAAGAGTAAGCATGTGGGTGTTTGCAGACAGCTGGCAGGGACGTGCAAGAACTGCAGCCGGCATTAACATGTCTAGCCGCTGGTGTTCCCACATTGTAATGATTGTTTGGAGCTCTTGTCCAGCCGTCTTAATTAATATGCATGAGTTAAAATTTGACCTCATGGATTAGAAGAGGCTTTCATGTCTGCATTGCCCTCTGATTTGATTGCTTCTTAATTTAAATGAATCATCCTACTCAGATCAGAAAAGCTTTTTGCCTCCCACACCTATTCACACAATATCCATCTGTAACCTGACAAAAAGTGCAACTAAAGAATAATAATAAGAAGAAGAAGACAAAGAAGACAAAGAAGAAGAAGAAGGAGAAGAAAAAGTTTATTGATCCCCAAAGGGACATTCAGTGCAAGGCTCAAAATATAAGTTTCACCACTGTTGCTCAGGTTGGTATGCTTTGAGTTCGTGCATGTATGCCAAATGCAGCATTATCCTCAACTTCTGTTTCTCACACTTTTCGTACAGCTCAGTGCATTGTGCCGCACTTTCCAAAAACTGAGGCTGTTTTTGCTGCAGGTGTATCCACAACTTTGAGCGTTCAATTTTTTTTCTTTTCTTTCTTTCTTTCACATGCAGCCTCAAAAATAACATAAACGTACCCCGACACAGCAGGTCCTGACTAATTAGTAAAATTTGATAAGCACTGTTGAAGCTCAATCCGGAAAGATTTGTTTTGAACCAATAATTGAGACCAAAAATCACCTTTTTTATCTACGAATTGACAAAATTTGGAATCAGTTCTTGTTACCTGAACCCAAACATATGTGACTAAGATGGACCCAGTTATGAACCCTAATTGACATTGATAGTGCTGGACAAAATCTAATTTCATCCTCCAACTCAGAGCCCACTTTGTAGAAAAATATATCAAAGCCCACCTGTTTGTATTTGCCAATAATTATATATTTAAAGCACCTGTGAGCAACTTTTAGTTTGTCTTTACTTTGGCGCCCCTTGTGGAGAAAGTGGTGTCTCTGATGTCTGATAATTTTGCCTGGAGTGTAAGTAATGTTATAAAAAATGAAAGTTTCTGTTAGATGAATCACTCTTTTAAATCCCCCAGATAGTAGCCAAAAGCATCAACAATCATGATCAACAAACTGTGTGAAAAACTACAAACTATGACTAACTAATCAGGCTTTTTGCTATAAGAAAAGATTTGGTAATTACAAGCTAAGGGGTAAAAACATATCCATTTAAGTGAACGTATTGCACTGCTGTAACTTTTAGATGTCATCTTTTGTTTTCTTACAAAGTAATGTTTTTCTGACCTTTGTAATGATTGGTATAATGTCTTCTGTAAAGCACTATGGCTTGTCTTGTTGCCTAAAGGTGCCATAAAAATAAATTTGCCTCGCCTTGTGATGTGTTGTTCCCCCTCTATTTTGTCCACATTTGCATTTTGCCAGCATCTGTTCTTGGGCTATTTAGCCAATGTCAAGGCTTGTGTAAGTCCAATATTTGCTCTCTGTGCTGTTTAACCTTCGGCAGAGGTCAGAGAAGATCAGAGAGACCAGACAGATCAAGCAAAAGAGCAGACGTCTGTGTCACATTCCTCATGTGGCCTTCATCATGGAGACGATATTTACATTTCTGCAGGAAAAACAGAGCCTTTAAGTGCAACTCTGTTTGTGTCCTTTGGGAACTGACCGATCATTGTGAGCGTGAGGCTGCAGAGCTATTCAAAGCTAGTCTACTTTCTTGAAATATTGTCGTTAGAAGAGACTTAGCGACCTTAGAAGTCTCCAGCCATAATACATTGACTGTGATGTACATGTTTGAACTTCCTTACAAGATCTTGACTTGATCAGTTATGGGTCCTGGGATCAGACAACTCATTGCTAAATGATGACAAAAAGCACAGACAAAACTCAGAAATTTAACAACTATTTATTGTCTTGAAGTATGTAACAAAATATCCACTATGAATAAAAACAGCATTTTCGCTTTGTACATCTAAGAAAAATGTTTACAGAAAAGCAAAACTAATTGTACAAAAATAATGGTAACATTGGTACACAATAACAAAGAAGGTAAAAACCATAAAGAACAGAACATCCTCACGTCAGTGTGCAAACTGTTTATACAGACGGACCTGCGCCCTTTAGCAAGGCTGCAAATCCTGATAAATTATTTAAATAGCATTTTTCTACACACACGCACACACATATCGACCTCTTTCAAACAGCTACGACAAAAACATAAGAATAATTTACCTGCTAAAAAAAAACAGCATTGGACATATCATGATAAAGCAAAATGATTCATAAAAAAGATATCTCCGGCTGTTCTGTTAATCTTACCAGGGTAGATCACAGGTTTGGGAGATTGTTGTGTTTTAAGATTAGAAATGTCATACTATTTACAGCTCATGCTACAGTAGCACTAAATTGTCCATTTCAAATGAATATGAAAAAGTACTTAGGTTGTGTTTTTGTTCGATCAAATTATACAACAGCAATGAGGTAATATTTGTACATCAAAGATTTCCTTTGTTTTTCATCTCTCTCTGAAGGAAAGGCACACAAGTAGCACACGCTTCATGCTTAATAGCTCCATCTGAAGAATATTTAATTCACTTTGTACAGTGGGAGATGATAAGACACTGGAAAAGCATGCATAATGCTGCTGAAACCCGGCTGTACCTGATTTTGGGTCAGTTTTCACTTGGGGTCGGGGGTCGACAGATTATTTGTAGTTCATAAAACTGATATTTGGAAGTTATATGAATTTGAAAATTGTGAATTTGGGTAATGCAAATTTCAACATAAAACTTTGCCCCAAGCTCAACATCATTGACTGGAGTTTACAGTGAACCAGTTACGATTCCAGTACAGTCAGATCAAAGTTAGGTGACTTCTAGATAACCAGACGACAAAATGATGTAAGAAAACAAATCCAGAGTAAAACTGACAGTGCAGCCTGATTATCACACTTTTCAATTTTCAATTTATTAATTCTGTTGGCCATCTATGAAATAAAAAGCCAATTCAGGTAACTAATCAGTTGCCAAATGTCAGCCTGATAATCAGCCAACAACAAAAATTGGTAAGCCCCTTGTTTGCACAATGACATTGGATGGATATTCTTTTAATAATTGTACTTTTTCAAAGCATTCAAATTTTTAGCTGCCTACACTGTAGGCAAGAGTCAATAAATTACATGTATTTACATTATTCAAATTGAAATCCTCACCAGTTGAGGGAGATAAATCTCTTCATTGACCAAAGTTTTGATGTTAAATGGAGGTTATGTTAAAGGGAATATTGGCTTTCTGATCAACTGTTTGTGCAATTTTTGTAAAAAAAAAAAAAAAAATCAAATCCTCATATATTTTCTTTGCAGAAATGATATGGGAAGGTTGTGACTTCCATCTCACCCTGAGAGTTGTTGAGTTTACAAGAAACAATAAACAAAGCCTATGATATGTGTAACTGAAAAAGAAAACTAACCCTAAATAAAAATTTGTAGTTCTCTTTTTGATAGCGATCGTCTATAAAGATTTCTTAGGTAGATGGGTAAGGCACCCTCTTGCTCCATTCAATCTTCCACGTACAGTATACTCATTATTAACATTTACAACCACAGCGTCATGTTGCCCTTCTTTCTATCATGTTCCACACCCAGCAGTCTCTGGAGTCCCGCGTCTTCATCAAAAAACGATTCCTAAAAAAAAGTCACTGCTGTCTTCATCCTTTGAGTCCTCAAAAGTTCTGTCTTTCAAAATCTACATCCTGGCAGATCTAGTAATAAAGTGAATGAAATATTTCATCAGTTTTTCTTTGGGATGTCCATTCAGAAGGTAAGGTAGGAAGGCACAAAGGCTAAAGAGGCTTGACAGAGAGAGATGTAAAGGCTTGGAAGTGCATAGTTATTGATGGGGAGCGTTCCTGCACAGAGATAAATGAGCTCTTTCAGAGAAGCAGGTAGAGCTGGAACAGAAAGGTGTTAGTGTCCTAAAAGCAAAGAGCTTGTCTTTGATTTTCCAGAACTCTTTCTGCTCCAATGGATGCTAAGAATGGAGAAGAAGGGACTCTCTGATCCCCAACTGGTAGTCAACAGGTAGGAGGTTTGTCCAAACCTGCTTCAAGCTACCCTGAGGTTGACCACATGCCCCTTGCCTGGTCCAAGTGTGCGTACCGCAGAAGGAAGAGTTGCGGAAATGTGTCGGTCCCTGGACTTTGCATCAGAAACAAAAGTTCATACTTTGTACAAAAAAGGTGCATCCCTCAGAGATTCCTGTGCTGGGTGTTTAGGCATCTGTTCAGGAAAGAGGCAATGGAAAGAACTTAATTTTGACTCTTCAGGGACATAGTTATTAGAAGCAAGACATCTTGTGCAAGCTTTGTTACAATCATGATTCAGTGAACTTCGTGTAAATCCTCACCTCTGCATTCATACTTGAGGTCTGAGAAGTATACCATCTCTTGTGAGAAGACAAAGAGACCTAGCCTGCCACCTGCATATGTCTTGTCATAGATGCTCCCAGAATCTGCCATGATCTTCTTGCCCTCATACATCACAACTCTACAGAAAGAAGGAGAGATTCAATCAGGTTTGGTCCAAAGCTTGGGAATTTTTGCAGACTTTCTATCTGGACTTCTGGAGATTCTTCACCCACCTAATAAGTCCTGTTCTTGGTCTGTGGATCAGGTGCCATCTGTATGCTGTGAAGTCTTTCCATCCAACATTCTTAGGGTCATGCCAGAGAGTGCGGACCTGAAGCATGGGAACATAAAAAGACATGTATTACACATCTCTAAATTGAAATGGCCCATAGTGGAAAAGAAGCTCCAAACCTCCACCAGATCCCTTACCTGTCCTGGAGTATTTCCTGTATGCCAGAGGGCGTTCCTTAGGTGCTCTCCTGGGCCAGTGGTGGAGTTCACCACTTTAATGGACAGGCCAGAGTAGCCCTGAGCCTTTGTGGGTTTATTAGACCAGTATGTTTGTGTAATCTGCTTCCACATCACTACATAGAACCTGGAACTGGACTGGTAGCCGAAAACAAAACCAGCATAATCATCATCCCTCTCTGTGTTGATGAAGAAAGTTCCACTGAAGTCCACAGAATTGAACTCATGGTAACCTGGAGGAGAAACCCAAGACAGACACCTCAGTTTCATCAGAAACCCCAAACCCTTAAATTGTCAGAGTACCATCTTTAAGTAAAATTAAACTGATGCTCCAGACAGCCATAGTCGAGTGATCTTACCAACAGCAATGCCAGGGTCGCAATTGACCGTTTGCACAAGTTCTTTGCCCTGATGGCGGACAACCCAGTTAGGGTCAATCTGAGAAGTGCCTTTGGGGTCCAGAGGAACCATCTGGAACTTGCGGAAGTCAGTCTCGCTAATGTCAAAGTTCTCAGGGCACACATCGTAGATGTCAGGGACATTGTCCTGATCAAAGTCATCTTTGCAAGCATCTCCACGACCATCACCTAAGACAGGAAGATATGATAATACCCAAACTGTGATGAAGATGTATAAACAGGACATGTTGTCTCTTACTTTATTGCTCAGGGCCATTTAAAGATTGTAAAGGAACCTGTGTCTGATTCATTTTGCTCACCATCAGAGTCTAGTTGGTCAGGATTGAAGGCCAGTCTGCAGTTGTCTTTGTCATCTGGGATGCCATCATTGTCATCATCGTGGTCACAAGCATCTCCTTTGCCATCTTTGTCATGGTCGGCCTGGTTAGCATTGGGGATGTATGGGCAGTTGTCAAGGTTGTTCTGGTGTCCATCCTCATCGATGTCCTGGTTGCTGTCACACTTGTCTCCAACACGGTCATCATCTGAATCTACCTGCAATGTTAGAATGGTCCAGAGTCAGAGTTTTGATCATTTTGGTATAAGGCTTATGAGGAGAATGAGTGTGTTTACATGGACCGATATCATAAATTGGATCATTTAAACCCTGATCAAAACCAGGATACTCTAATCTATATAGGCACACTCCATCATCAAGTGTGAGCATATGATGACTAGGGCTGTAAAGTCCTAGTGGACCGGTCGACTTATTGGTCAATACGTGTTGAGTCCACCAAAATTCTTATTGGTCGACTAAATTTTTTCTGCATCAATTGACAGTCTATGGTTAATTTCATTAGGAGGAACATGCCAAGTGCTAATGGATTGGTTTTCAGAGCACCCCCATCTCACAGGTAACAGCCGGTCTCAGAACAGCCTCCTTGTTATTAACATTTTGAATTTGCCCAACCCACTGGAGACCGGCTGGAGACAGGAAGATTGAAGAGCATCCACGTTAATCAACGTCCGGTGGTTTGCTACATAGAATATTTGTGTTTGCCCTCCTGTGCTGATATCAGTATATTTTCACCCTTAGCCAAGCTGCGCTCTGCTGAGCTGGGTCGTCCCCCACCGCAGAAGGAATTTTAGATCTATAACCTCCTCTTTTTATGAGGTGTTTAACAAAGGCTGAATGACCGTGCCTTTGTAAAGTTTCCAAACTCAATTTGTCAAAAAAAATCTGCCAGCAGGGTCCAGCCTCAGAAACTGTAACTTCATCATTCTTTTTAAATTCCTCTCCCCTTTGTTCAGAAAGTAAATGAGCAATACTAGACACACCCTCCAGCACTGAGGAGGACTTGAGACGAGGGAGTAATGAAAATAAATGAGGGGTGTGTGCATAAACTGGGTGTGATGATAATTGTGTAAATTCAGTGGTTTTATTGTCAAAAGGATCAACTTTATGAGAGTTATTTTATCATTTTGTTGTCTTTGGATCAACAGGTAACATCACTTCAAAAATAGACTAGTCTTTTTTCAGTCTTTCCATCCCTCTAAGGCCAAACCAGAGTAGATTTGGACTTTCCCCTCTTTTCCTCATCCCTATTTTGAAGTACTATTGTTTAACACATTCCTATCTCCCAATGTAGCATGCCACAGGTGGACTGAGCAGGCCAGTGGTGTGCAGACAGGGTATGCACACAGCCCGGGGCCAGTCCATTCCTCATGGCATCCACCCTGGGGCCTCTTCCTTCACATTAGCCAGCTAACGTCAATAGGCCATTGAAAAGCCCCTTTCCCCCCCACCACGCCTTATTGAACTGATGCGCCCTTGAGCTCATACAGGACTTTACATGGCGTGATAAAAGCTTAGAAAGCTGCACAGGGCTAATCACTGAGGCTCCGTCTCAATTGACAGAGCAATACATGCTGAGCTATGGAGAAAATCAGGGAGATGAATTTGGATTATTGTTGGGTGAGGTGGAAGAAAGTGGGGGAGAGCTTAGAGTACTTTTTGAGTCAACATACCTGATCAGGATTATGTTCTAGAGGACAATTGTCACACATGTCTCCAACTCCATCCAGATCTGTGTCTCTCTGGTCCACATTGTACACATAGGGGCAGTTGTCCTTCTCATTCAGTATGCCTGTGAAATGAATGTGAATATATGACTTTAAAAACTCATAATGTAAGTGTGTAAATCAAAAAGCATGACCTAACTTCAGGTTTTCAGTACTCACCATCTCCATCGATGTCCACAGCGCAGGCGTCTCCCTCTCCGTTATTGTCTGTGTCCGTCTGGTCTGGGTTACTATTGTAGGGGCAGTTGTCGCAGCGGTCACCCACATCATCACGGTCATAGTCATACTGCCTTGGGTTGTACACAAATGGGCAGTTGTCCTGTTTCATAAAGGAAAGACATGTAGGAGGGGAATAAGTTAAGGATGGACTTCCAGGTGCACTCATTTTCATTTGCCGTTTGAGCCTCAAGGGGTCTATTTACAGGGAGGGATTGATGCTGTATGAAAGGGTGCTTTATTTTTAGGTCCTGTCCCAAATCTAATGTTGGGATTAGCAAACACACAGTGCAGCTCCTTCAGGGCTGTGCCTCACTGTTGGAATTTGTGGTTTTGGCTCAAGGTTGGGAGAAACATTTGCTTTCCTGCTAAGCCTCCCCTCCCATCCTCCCTCCACCTGCCCTCTAATAAGACAGCATGAATGATGAATGAAAATCTCAGTCAAAGAACACACACAGGTACACACAGAAAGGATTTCACTTACCCTGTCATCAGGGATGCCATCATTGTCATCATCACTGTCACAAGCATCTCCAATGCCATCCTTATCGTAATCTTCCTGCCCAGAATTGGGGAGGTTTGGACAGTTATCCTGAATAACAAAAAAAAAAAAAAAAAAAAAAAACAAGAATGAAGGTCAGAGATGATAGAAACATACATGAAATAAATGTCTTTAATTAAACTGTTCACTGAGCTATTACCCACATGAGTTTTGAAATCCACTGCTACTTACCTTTTTGCAGTGGTAGGTGGCGTTTTCCACACAAACCAAGTCAGCATTTGGCCATCCATCTAGATCAGTGTCCTCTCCACAGATATGGCCATTGCCAGCATAACCTGGCTTACACTCACAGCGGAACATAGGATCGGCAAAATGTCCAAGGTAGTTACAGCGGGCGTTTTTGTTGCAGTCATGGCTCCCATCCAGGCAGGGATTACGGGGTGTGCACACCTGGAGAGGAATGATCAGTGATCAAACTGTCCATGCATAGTTCAAATTCATGACATTCTGTCCTCACAAAGGTAGCTTTTCATTACAATACAGCAGAATGGTCTTGCCTCAGGGCTACCATGCACAAATTTCTCTCCTGTTCATCATTCATCATTTATTCACTTATTTCTTTCTCATTACTCCAAACTAGGTTTTGCCAGATTATTTGCCTGTATTTGTCTCTCACTGGCTGACAACCACAAGAGCTCACTTGCCTGTTTGTTAGCAGTAGCCTGTTCCACACCTCTCCCAAACGGCTGGAGTCCTGAGTAGCGAGGAGGGCAGGGTAGACAGTTGTAGCCGGGATCTGTGTTCTCACAGCGATGAACGCCATTAAACTCGAAGCAGGCATCTGGCACCTCTTTGCACTGTTTTAAGAAGGAAAAAGACCACCATTGAGGATAAAGTAGAAGACCCAGTGGGTGTTTTAAGGGGCCTCCAACCAAATTGGAAGTTGACTGAATTTTTAAACACCATCTATGGACGTTTACCTCATCAACATCTTTGCACTTGATACCATTGCCGGTGTAACCAGCTGGGCACTTCCCACACTTCCATGAACCATCAGGGAAACTGGTGCACTTGGTTCCAGCAAAGCAGGGGTTTGAGAGGCATCCATCTAAAAACAGTAATGTTCACTCATTATTACACAGCAACCACAAGCTTAAAGATATCATTCAAATGTTACCCCTTTTTATTATCAGGTTACTCTCTTTTCCAATGATGATCTCTTTTTTTTTTTTAAAGTTTGATTAGGAAAAGAAACCCCAAACTATTCTAATGTATTAAATCATAAAACATACAGCTTCTAAAATAATACTAATACAATAGAACCCAATTGTGGAGGCTTAAGGTGGCTCACCAATTGGGCATGCTTTCTTGTTGCACAACTGGCTCTCTTTGGCGTCACCAACACACTCTTTTCCGCCATATTTTGGTGCAGGATCATTGCACAGGCGTTTGCGGGTCTGGGCTCCTCCTCCACAGGTAAGACTACAGCTATCCCATGGTGACCAAGGTCCCCAGTTGCCATTGACTAAGAGAGCCACAAAGGGATCATGATCAGTTTTTAAGCATGTTTTTAACAACAGGCAAATAAAACCGAGTTGAAAGTATCAGAAGGTTGGACTTACTCGGGCATGGAGACTTTTGACACTTCTCAGTTTGGCGGCCCTCTCCCACACAGTCCTTGCCTCCAAGTTGAGGGGTGGGGGAGTTGCAAAGGCGGATACGGGTGATGACACCAGCACCACAGGTTACAGAGCAGGATGACCAGGGTGACCAGTGGCTCCAGTTGCCGTCCTGCTTGACTGAGGGGAATGAAGAAGGGTCAGAGGTCATTTATCAGAAGGGATGGACTATTGTGGCGTTCAGTCATATATTACTGAAAAGGTTATGGTGATTACCAGACCAACGCTGTCACTATATTTGGGTGAGGGTATGTTGTTGTGAACTCACAGCGCTTGTCACACTCCTGGAGGTAGCAGTCTCGGGTCTGCACAGAGGTACCCTCACAGTTGTTATTGATACGGTCGCAAGAGCGCCCACGCTGCTGGATGCCCCGCCCACACGACACGGAACAATGAGTCCATTCAGACCAAGGCGACCAGCCACCCTCTGCATAGTCGCTCACTGAGCAGGAGGGAGAGGGAGAGAATATGAGAGAGAGAGAGGGGAAGAGGGAGACAATAAAAGAGCTATTCCAGCGAGGCAGCAGCCCTCACAAACACCCCCCAAGTCTAAATGAGGAGGGAAAGCTCCTAAAGCAGAGGGCTAATAGTGTGGATTTAGCTGGAACTTTAGGATAAAAAGAAGGCCCTCTGTTGAAGGGGAGGCTGGGACTAACACTCTGAGAGAGGCTGGAGAAACAGAATGAGCCACTGTCTTCAAGACACATTGGGATGCCCCACTGGCTTATATTTTCCTAAAGGGGAAACAGATTTTGCAAACATGGCCCTGGGTGTGTAATGACTTAAACAAGTGGCTGAGCTTTGGATGAATGTAGCTCCCTTTGTTTATTTAGGTTCTACAGCAGCATGACAGCCAAGCCCGCATAGGTATGAAGTACATGTCACTTCTTTTCATGTGGAAGATGGCTTCACTAAACAGCCGGCCCATTTTCCATCCAACTTTGAACCAATTTGGCAAATTGCAGCTATTTGAACTTGAGGATTCAAAGATGTTTGGAGCACAAAGCCTCTGTGTTTTAAACACACAAGTGCCCTTTTATTTAATCGGATGTTATTGCAGTTAAATCATCTCTAAAAGTAGTCTGTTTTCTCTTGAATGGAACCTCTTGTATCAAGGGAAATCTTTCTGTTGTATACAGAAAATAACTTGAAATGTCTCTTTCAGGGAAATGATCTGTCTGTCAGTTGAAACTTACACACTCCAGCTCAAAGGGGTCATTTTACAGTAGCCTACAGTACAGGTTTACATTACAGCTAGTGCAGTGTGCTTTCCTGTAGCTATACAGTTTAAACGATGAGTTATATTTTATAGGAAAAAATGCTTACGTGTTCCACAGGTTGGACAGCACTCTCCATCGGGAACAGTGGCATTAGAGCAGGGCATCAGTGGGCAGGAAATCTTACGGCATACAGTCGCAGAGTTCTGCACGGGTTAAAATAAGTGGTTTGACTTATGCCTGTGGATTTCACATACATTTTAGAGCAACCTTTGCGCAAATCAAGTCCAGGTGCTGAAGTACAGTTTGCAAATGGAATTCAGACACCTCAAAAGAGAGTAGTGTGTAATGTTGCAAAAGCCTATTTGAATGAGTGTATGTAGCAGCATAGTTGCTTACTCCATGTCCGTGCAAGTAACCCATTAAATCCTCTACTCAGCATCTGAGATTATACACAACTACTGTGGCAGAAACACAGGCAAATTAAACAGCAGAATTCTGGCTGAGAAAGGGAACCTCCTGCAGACAACAACCTGCCTAACTGGGTCAGCAGAGGGAGGAAACCAAGCCAAAGACAGATAATGGATGCCGGTCCCAGTGTGGAGCTGAACTGGGCACTGAGCCCTGAACAAGTAAAGCCAGCATGCAAACCCAATCTGTATGGATGACCTGTGAATGACTGAAGGATAATAACTCCCTCCAACTATGCATGCTCAACCCTCCCTTCTGGATCTGATCTCTCACAGGGAAGAAAAGAAGACTCAGGGACAACTTGCTAGAAAGGAAATCAGGAAATAATGGCTGTGAAATTCATGGATCTTTCCTGCCAAGTGTTTTCGCAGGGGAGATTCCTCTTTGCACATCTCTGAGCCAAGGTCCCTCTTAATTATAGCAATACATCACTAAAAGTCTGGTCAAGTCCCCCTAGGTCACACTCCAGCTCAACTCCTGACAGGAGGCCTCTCATTACAACAGCAAAGGCTGTTGGCCTAGCGCCAGGGCTCCACACTGCTAATTACCGGCCAAGCCTGTTGAGTGGATCTAAGTGTGTGTGCGCCTCTGTGTGAGTGGACTTTACATACAAGTGTGGGTGTACAAATACATCATGAGCATGAAGTGCATCCCCCCTGAACACGTGTACTTAAGACTCAGTATCCACAGTGGAGATCTCACCTGACAAGTGCACTCAGTGCAGTCGTCTATGGTCCACTCATCTCTGTTCTTGTGCACAATGCCATTGTGGATGCAGACGCCACTGTGAATGCCAATGCGGGTGTTGATCAGCTTGTTCTCATCAGTCTGGGGAGATACAGAATGGATTGTTGATAACTTTGCTGGCAAAAACATGCTGTAAGAAAACACATATGAACTTCAGTAACACTATGAGGAATGTTTCCATCTTCTTGATCAAGGACACTCCCATCAGGAAAAATACCTTGGCAAGAGAGATACCCCTTTGGCACCTGCCTTCCTATAACTTCACTATTAAGATTTAGCTGCCATGATGATGCTGTTCCTGGACTGATAAGGCATGAGACTTGGGCACACGGCCTAATAATTGATTATCATTTAGTTGTTTTTTTCTCCTGTTTTTTTTTTTTTTTTTTTTGTAGTTATTTTATCTGTGTTATTCTGAGTACAACATAGAAGCTACAGGTATGAAAAAATCCAGATTAATCTACATCGTCATAATGTAATAAAATCAATTGAAACAATTGAAGATAGTAGAATATGCTCTCATTTTTGCAGCTGCACTGTGCAGATGGTAGCATTCCTCTCTTCCAAACTTACAAATGGGCAAGTTTCTATAAAAAGCATGTTTCTCAGCAGTCTCCTTTGTTTTCTAAGCACCGGTTTCTTAACCAAAAATAAGTTTTTATGGTGCAAAATTTGACAAAAATTCATAGCTGGGAAGTCACCCAGAGAACAGACACTCTTTAAAAACAATACACAAAGGAAAACTGGCAACAGAAAAAAACTAATCACTGGTTATACTCTACCACCAGATGGTTTGGTGAAGTTTCTCCTTACCAGCTGGCGGAGTTTGACTGCCAGGTCTTTGACCACGACACCGAGGCTCTTCAGCTCCTTAAACATGCTGACCAGGTCCTCACAGGAGAAGCCACAGACCATCTGCAGATCTTTGCCAGAGAAAAACACAAGGATGATGGTCAATAGAAATAAAATCATCGCCACTATTTGACAAGTCTGGTGAGTTACTTGCCTGATCAAAAGAGTCATGCAACAGGGCACATGTCAGACTCACATGCAGTGGTGTTTACCTTTAGTCTTGTGTCCGGTGTACTCGGTTCTGATAGCTGAGGAGCCGTTCAGGTTCTCCAGGATCATGGTATCAGTTGCGATGGCTGCAAGAGGAGCAGTTTCTCATCTTAAATCACATCTCTGTACTCTAATCTTTATGAATGATTTATAACCAGAGAGGGTATTATTATTAAAATCGGAGACATCCCACACTGCTATGAAGTATAATGAAAACTAATACAGCACGGCTTAGCAAACATACTTGAAGACCACAGTGCCCTGAGATATTTGCAACTAGCATTCCTGTGTAACAAGTGGTAACCAGTGTCCTTGGGAGGGATTTATGTAGAAATCAGCAGACAGTTTCAGTCAGTACACATCCCTTAGATAGGATCTTGGCAATATATCGAGCAAATGAGTGATGAGTAAACACACAAGAAGTTTGGTCACTTACTGTTTTGGCATCCTTTGTTGCGCAGGATGGCATCCAGAGTGGTTCCAAACACAAACCGCACGTTTTGAAGGACCCCCTGCAACGATCAGAGAGCAGTTTAAGCTATAGTCTAGTGCTTCACTGTAAAAAATCGCTTATGACTGCATACACTAAAGCACTGAGATAACAAACCACTCTGCAACATGTGCGTTTTGACGCATTTGGACACAGTTGCACATTAAATCAAAGCTCTCTGTTTGTAGAATTCAAAATTACTTTCTTCATTCTAAACAAACTGAAAACTCACTCCTGCGTGCTCTCACCATGAATCTGTCCTTCACTGCTCCTTTGCCAATCCTGAGGCGCGCGCCGGCAGGCGTCTCCAGCGTCAGGATGCTCTGGATGGGTGCATCCAACTCGGCGGTGTTCACCTCCTCGCATCCTGCATACAGCTGCGCGCGGTCCTCCTGCACGAACAGCGTGATATTCTTCCAGTGCCCGGTAGCCAGATCCACATCCTCGATGGAAACCACCTGCTGCTTATTCTCCGTGGAGAAAACTATGTCCAAGGTGTTCGCTTTGCCGTTTGAGACGATCTCAAACACGGGTCCGGAGCCATCCTGCTTCTCCACGGTGAGGAGGCTGCCTCTGGTCCGCTTGAACTGCTTGAAATTGAGCAGCAGGAGGAATCCCCTCTCGGCGTGGATGGAATCGATCAGGTCCCTAAAGGCGCTCTCGGGGACGGGGGGGATCAGGTCCGGGTTTAGGATCTTGTAGGCGGGGCTGTACGGGTCGTCTCCTTTTACCAGGGTCACCCCGTGGTTCTTCTTGGGGACTTGGACGAGCTCAAACAAGTCATACACGCTATTGTCGTCCCGAGACTCTGCAGGGGAGTAAAAACAAGCAGTCAGCCTTTGTCTGGCACTGAACCGGACCTTTTTGGTTTTCAATCACAAAATAATGCGAATTTTAACGACTCATATGAAGGAAACACGAGCAACGTTATACCTGAAAAAAAAACTGCTATGCCTAAAATGTCAAGTCGTATCACTCAGCTGAGCCAAACTCACCTGCGACTCTTGCGCTCTCGCAGGTCCAAAGCATCAAGAGCAAAAATATTCCTGTCAACTTCATGGTGAAACCTGCTGCCTGTGACACAAAAATGACAAAAGAATCCCAAACTATTTACAACTTAAATGTCATCGTCAAATAAATCAAATGTGCAACAGGTGGACAACTAACCAAACCAAGTGCAGCTGCAGAAATGCGCACATTCCTGAAACTTCTGCAATTTCGTACTCACCTGCTTCTCAACACAGCAGAGAAAAGGGAATAAATCCAAAATGTGTAAAAATCCAGCAATAATCCTCAAGTTTGAATTTCTTTCGTGTTATATGGAAGAAAAAAAAAGTTCCACTGTGCAAAAAAAAGAGAGAAATAATGAATTATTTCACGCCTTTACTTCTCCTCCTTAATGAAAACTTGTCCTTGCTGTTACGGCCGCTAAAAAACTCCCTTTTAAGCCGAAGGGGGACAAAGTGCTATTTAAATAGTTTGATGCCATTCCTAAGAAGTGGCCTCGTCCAATCACGGAGAGGTTAGAGTAAGGGACGAGTTTAGAGAGAGAGAGAGAGAGAGAGAGAGAGAGAGAGAGAGAGAGAGAGAGAGAGAGAGAGAGAGAGAGAGAGAGAGAGAACTGTGCGTTGCACCCAGACTCTTAATGGAGCAGTGTTTCCTCTAACAGCTTCCATCCATCAGTCTTCAGCAGCAGCATAACATTGTCTCAGGGTTTCCCATAAGCACTCAACTGAGTCCTGTCATATTTCTATGATAGCCCTGAAGTGTCTCTCTGGTATGCAATGATTAGATCACTATGATATCAGCAGCTGCAGTATTCTTAAAACTCTCATGCACACGTGGAAAATAATGCACCTTTATTGCAGTCTGGACTTTTTTGTTTTATAATATCATTGTATTTAAGCAGATTTCAACAATAATACTGTGTGTCTACAAAGTTTCTTTGCCTTTATACTTCAGATGTAATTTAAAGTTTGTAGTTTAAAACAAGTAAAACATCCTTAACTATAAACAAGGTAAAGAAATCCTTTATTTTCAAATTTTCCCCTGTCAAGCGGGTTGTACGGTATTTAAGATCTGGAGAGTTTCAGTCATCCTCGGTTGGTTGCAGTTCCAGCTCTGACCACTAGGAGTCGACGGGAGCTCACTGGAGGTGGCCTGAGGCAGTAGACTGGAGTCCTGTCGCACATCATAACCCTACCACACTTGCAGTTCTGTTGTTTTTGCTGAAATTTTGAGCAAAAATCACAGTAAAGAGGCCCACACATATAAAGTGACAGTGAATTCTCTTCAAATATTACAAAGGCATGGCATTAAAAACATCTTCTGAAGCAAGAATCATCTCTGCTTAAGTGTCAAAGAAAGAGAGAGAGTATGATAAAAAGTTTCAAGAATAACATGTAGTGGAGCCAGAGACTCGGTATTAAGAAGAATCAAACTCACAAATGAAGTCTAACAGATAAAAATACAAACCTAACTGACTAATAAGACTACCGAACATTACAAATCCAGTTCTAAGCTGATTTTGAAAAGTAAATATATCAGTTTTTCATCTGTGGTAAAAGAGTAACAGAGCAGTTCGGTCATCTCTGGTCTGAGGTGTTAAGCAATTTCAACTCAGTTGTTATTGCCCATTTTTCATAGGAACTTGAGGAGCTGTTTAATGTGGCAGGATCATCTGCACCAAGCACATACTTAACTGTTTACACCACAAGTAAACTGCTGTTAGTTTACAGGAAGAACTCCCTTCTTGTTTATCAGATAATGACATGAATGTTTTGAGTGAAGCACAGATTTATTTTGTTGGTTTGTTTCTCATAAGTGAAGTGAGCTTCCACTGAAGCACTTTAAAAATCTGTCTGTCAAATATAAACCACATTGACACAGTATGAAGCTATTTCTGTCTATAATTCTCATGAACTCTTTTCAATCAGGTGGCATATGGCTCTGATCTGCTTTGTTATTTCAGCCATGTCTTTTTAGTGCATAACTGTGTCCCTGGAAGCTTGCACATGCAGTTTATTACATTTTCCAATAATGTGATCCTTTTACACTGCTTTTTCAGCACCATACCCCCCAAACAGTGAAAATAATTTTCCAGAAAAATAATAAAAAATCATGCAAAAGGTTTAATACAAAACTTGTCATCTTAAAAAATTGCCCAGTCCTGGAGAAGGTTGCAGATTGCTCAGATAAATCTCTTCAATTGTATCCTTTTCATTATCATCAAAAATGCACAAGATACTATGCAGTGTGTGAATGAGATGTGCAAAAATAAACAAACATATATGTCCCCAACTGCTGCAGTATTAGATGCACAGTGAAGTGATGTTCAGAAAAGGCCCAGAAAGTACACTTGGGGCAGAGACAGAGAGTGATGGATGGACAGGAAGAAAACTAAGGAGCAAATTCACTAAAAGTGCTGCTAAAGGCATCAGAAATGCACATAAATCACTTCTGCTGTGCTTGATTTCAGGGTTTGATTCGCAAAGCATAATACAATCATGAAATTATTTGCAAACACTCATAGCCAGTTTATAGCTCAATGCACTTTGCTCTTTGCATCCAATTTTCAAAACGAGCTGTAAGCATCTTTACTAGAGCTTCACTGTGCACTCTCATCCTAGTAGATCTAGATGTGTACAAATAGATCATGAGCTGGATCAGGTGGGAACACTTCTTCACTTGATCAATGTGACACAATTATCACATTGTATGTGGTTTCCTGTGCATCTGCAGCCAGCCTCAAGTAGATACTCCTGCATCAACTCAACAAGAAAAGAGGTTGTTGCTTGGGTGTGCCACAAGGTTCAGTTCTGGGATCTTAGTTGTTATAATGATATTTCAGGTAGGACCACTTTTATCAGAAGAACTTGCATGCATTAGTTTCATGTGGTGAAAGCCTGTAGTGGGGAAAGTGGGGAGAAATCCAATTATTTGTTTCACATGCATGGATTTTAAGCCCCACTGTGATGGGTTTTTTTTACACTCAAAGTGTTCTCAGTGGTCTTTCAATTGTGATTATGAAGTTTGTGGACAAAATCACCTTACCTGTGTAATTTTCAAGGACTTTTCTTCTGCAGAGCTCCAGTAGCTCATTAGCTATTCGCCTCTGAGTCGTGGGTGGAGACAGCACTGCTCTACACACTCCTCTTCACACTAGCTTGCAGCCTAACATTACCAGTGTAGTAGAAGTAGCAGGTAGGAGCTGTTCAGCTCTTGAACACTAATGTCTTTAGGGACATGATGAAAGCTAATATCATAATTAGCTTTCTTACGAGCATTACAATTTGCTAACACACACACACACTGATTCTACGATCATCCTCTCTACCTGACTGAGTCTGGCCTTCATAGCGGGGCGGAGCTTGGATTTGTTATGTAGGAAATCTCACTGTATCTAAACCTGCTGTTTGGGTCTGTCAGAGATTCACAGAGATTTGAATGAAGAAATTCTCAGAAATGCAATTTGCACTTATTTTTGATATGTCCTGTAGCATCAGAAAAATTAACCTATGAACATGTAGACAACAAGAAAAACATGATCATCATCGGAGTAGGTCTTTAAAAGATGCACTGCTGTGTGATTAATATACTCAGTGCATACCACACCTACGTTTATACGAAACGTTTCAAACCTGTGAATGTAAACAGATGTGTGCACAAGTTTCCTTGTTGTGGAGCAGAGATGTCTGGGGATGAAGGCTCTACCCTGAGGGGTCCAGAGGTCAGAGCTGAAGTGGCTTTTCTGGTGCCTGTGAGTCTTCGTCTCCTGTCTCAGATCAAGACTCATGACTGCAGGTAGCTTGTTGCTAGAAGTGGAGGAGACACTGACAGCACTTCACGAGCCAAAATAATTGACTTGTCATAAAAGAAAATAAAGATCTGTTGATTTGGGAAGATCTTAACCTTGACTGAGCCAGTGGACTGACTTGTGTTGAAGTGATGCACAATGTGGGGGCCTGTTTGAGCTCTTTCAAGACTCATGTTAGTGTTTGCTTGTTATTTTCTGAGCCCAGCCACTGAAGAAGAAAGCACGAGCAGGAAAAGAAGTGCTGTTCTTGGCAAAAGAAAATATAAACAAAGGGATCGAGAGAGAATTTGTCTGAATACACAACCACACTGCCACACACATTCACTTAAGACTGCTGGTTTGTAGATACTGTTTGCTGTTTTTGCTCCAAGGCCAAGAAGAGGAGAGAAGAAGGGGGGCAAAACAAGAAAAAAGAAGTGACAGGCATGAGGGAGAAATGACCAGAAACAAGGAAATAAGATGAGGAGATTCTGGAGAGGAAGAGGAGCAAAGAGGGGAGAGGTGTGGAGATACAATGAAGGGGAAAAAAGAAATAGGGAACAACAAAAAGTGAAGGACAGAAACTGGCAGTGGAGGGGAGATGGATGGAAATAAATCACAATGAGGAATAAGGAAAGACAGTGACATTGTAACAAAGGAAAGAGAGAAAAAAAAGGACTACTTGGCCAATGACGTGAGGGTGAGAACCATAGACTGTATATCGAATGGACAGTGTCTGCCTCCTCGCTGGGTGAAGCCACTCCGAGAACAGCTGCAGTATAGGTCATAAATCCCGCCTCCACCAGCAAAGCTTATAGAGATGTGGACAAACTTTAGAAATTAATTACACAGAACACAAATTTTTCTCCCCCCTGCTTGTGATGTTGACATGTAGTTATTGTAAGACTGGTTTGTGCTCAAGTCCTCTTTTTTCTGTGAAGCTCAGTTTTTAAAAGTTATTAGGGGGTTCATGTTTTCTATGATTGACACCTGATACAGCCTATGGGCGTTCAGGGATTGCCTCGCTCTCCCGGGGGGATACGCTGTTTGAGCCAAGTGTCACCACAGCGACTCTCGGCGACTGCACGGCCGAATGCGCGCATCGCTACTGCGCAGCACTGGTTTCAGGAAATGAAGAAAAATCCCGAAAATATCGAGAAATTTTTGGCTTCAAATCCATATACAGGCGCTAGGCGGAATCAAGTTGTCCATAGTATAAACAGTCTATGGTGAGAATACGAAGCCATGAGCAAGTTCAGAAGCAGAAAAGTGAGTAAAGGTAGAGGGAGTAAAAAAAAAAAAGAAAAAGGAGGAAGAAAACAAAAAAAAAAGAGGAAAGACAAGTAAAATGAAAGAAATGAGTAACAGAAAGGCACATTGTTACCAGGAGACAGCCCATTGGTAACTAAAGGCAGCATGTTACCACTCACTACAGTGGAGGTGGACATGCTTTCATCGATTAATCGATTCTTGCCCGGTGCTTTTAGACTGCAACGAAATAGTAGTCGTGATAAATCCCCTTACTAAGCTGTAACCATAACTTGACTTCAGTGTACGTGTAAATGTAAATGATTGGGAAACATTTTATGACTGCTTATGAAACTTTCCATGACAGCATCTCAACAGGTCCTAGCCCAGGCCTGCTCCATGTCTCAGGGCGAAATCATCCGACATATTCTGGTAATGTGGTGTTACTAAGCTGATGATTCACGAGACGTGGACAAAAGATGAGGACATGTTTCCGATTTGTTGACAGAGGACATCTTAATCAGCTGTCAGTGTCAGATTTCCAGTCACCTGAGGGTTTGTTACTCTGTGAAACACAGCAAATCAATTGACCTGGTAACTGTAACTATTTATAATTGATTTACAACATAAAGAGCAGGCTGACCATCATTTTCCTTTGGGTATCACTCATATCGATATTCTCCACCATATTTTGAAGTCACATAAAAACTAGAGCAAGAACTGAATGACCTCTGTTTCATTTAGCCAGAGGTCTTAATTTTCTCATGCATTTGCAGCTTGTGTTGTCACACTTCTACAATCTGGGACTACAGCTGGAAGGGATCGTAGCCTGCCAAAGTTATTCCCACGCCCTACTCGCAATTACTACTACAAAGATGACAGGAGATATTTCCAAGTCAGCAGCTCATATTTAGAATAAATTCGAAGTGGCATGAACTCGGCAGCTATTCTTCTACTCCATCGCCAACAAAGACCGGGGATTCTGTATCAGGGCACAGCAGAAAATTCACAGCCAGCATCAAAACAGTCACTTTTTCTATGAGTCAGTCCAGTCAGAAAGTTCAATATTTACATTTTGGATGTAATTTAACTTTTGCTAGTCAAAAAGCTGTCAACGAAATTTACGACTTGCTTTTCTCTGATTGAGGAAAACAAGTTGTAAATTAATTCTTTGAAGGAATCTGCAGACGTCATTTTAAAAACTCAAACGACACAGCACAAGAATAAATCTATCCACCCTGAGGGGGACAGTTTTCTTTAAATTCTACCTCCCATCCAATGATATAGCATGTAATCAATGAAAACAAATGAACAGGTACGTAAGTAAGCCCATTTCAGGAATAATCACAGTTTGCAGCCTGACAGTGTAGTGATCCCCATCATTGAGCCGTGCACAGGTGCTGAAGTGGGTTTAGTTGTTCAGCTGAGAGAGACTGCCTGAGATCACACACTCCCACAAGAGATTACTGGTGTTTGCTCAATGCACAACACCCAGACAGACAGACAGACACACAGCACCAACCCCCTCGGCTTCTTCACGGCAATCATCCAGCACAAAGCACACAAACACAGAGCTTCTATGGTCCATTTAAGCCAGTGTAAATTCACTTGTCAGCATAAGCAGAATTCAAAACCTTGTTCTTATAAATCAATACACAGAACTGAAAAATTATGTCACGTTTTTGGTCAAAAACACCAAACGTTTTTGGCTCAAAAGTCTGAACACAAAGTGGCCTTTGTACTTTCAAATTCATGTGGGAATAATGTCTGATGCACATCTGAGCTCTAAAGTCCATCTTTCGGCATCACAGACCCCGAGATGACCACCTGAGCTCCTCTTTCATTGAATCCCCTGCCTGCTTCCACTAATTCCTAATAAACTACTCATTGGAGTGTTCACCCATGACATTACTATGCCTGAGCCAGGACTATTAGCTAGGTCCTGGGTACGGGAAAAGTACATCGGTAGCCACAGGCGCAGCCGTTCTGCGATTTTAAAATATCTAATAGTGTCTAGGAATGTAAATTTGATCTGGTTCCATCTTCAGCCTATTAGAAGGTCACGGTGTGCCAGCTTCTTTTCATGGGCTTCCACGGACAATGTAATTTGCATTCCAGAGCTCAGAGGAGTGGGGAAAAAGACGTTTGGGTGCTCTGAATCATCTGATATAATTGCTGCTGAGAGCGTAACTGCCGATTCTATTTAACTCTAATGGCGTCTGCAGTGAAAACTTTTCCCGAAATTTGGTGAAATTACAACGGAGGTCTGCACTAACCATTAACAATGTCACCGCAGCTGCAACCCAGCTGTTTACAGCTCATAACAGTGTTTCATATTAGCCACAGTGCAAGCATTAAAACATTTTAATGAGTCTGCTCGTCATTCCGCTCTAATCTGAGGTGAATTTGTTCAATATCAGGGACCTTTGTGCTTTTAATCAGTCACAGTGATGTTATGTAGTCATCAGCTTTGTGAGTTTCCCTCCTGACGAAGCTTTTCTCTGTGTCCAGTCTACCTGTCACATAGGTTTTATGGACTTCATTTGTTCCCTTTTACTGACCACTGACTGTTTGTGATGAAGAATAAACCAAACTTCCTTGCAGGCCACCCTCTACTCTTTCTCTTCATTTCGTACTCCACTCTGCCCTGTCTTTTCTTCTTCTTCTTCTTCTTCTTCTTCTTCTTCTTCAAAAAAGGCATAAAACCCCCTGATATTAACTACAAAAAAAAAAAAAAAAAAAAAAACTTTAAAAAATCTGATAACAAACGTGTAATGTTATGTATTATTAAAGCTCCTGAGAAGAGATTTTTGACATTTATGAAAAAGATGTAAATTCAAACTGATGCCTGTTTTGGACATACCATGCAAACAAGACTGTAAGCGACATGATTGATGGTTTTTGATATACCATATTTGTAAGTGCCTTAAACACGTGCAAGGGGTTAAGTGTCAGCTGAGTGTCTGAAAAACCAGGACTGATTGGATTAATACCTAAGTTCCTTAAAGTCCCACTCTGATCATTTTTTTAACTACTTACAGTGTTCTCAATGGTCTTTAAATTGTGATTATGAAGTTTTCATCCAAAATCATGTTACCTGTGTCATTTTCAAGGACTTTTCTTCTGCAGAGCTCCAGTAGATCATTAGCAATTTGCCTCTGAGTCGAGGGCGGAGACAGCGCTGTACTGCATACTCCTCTTCACACTAGCTTGCAGCCTAACATTGCTAAGTGGCAGGTAACATAGGAGCTAATATCATAATTAGCTTTCTTACAAGTATTGCAATCCACTAACGCACACGCTTGTTCCGGGGTGGAGCTTGGATTTGTGACGTAGGAAATCTCACTGTGTCTGAACCTGCTGTTTGGGTCTGCCTGAGATTCATAACGATTTGAATGCAGAAATACTCAGAAATGCAATTTTGCACTTACTTTTGTCATGATATGTCCTGTAGCATTAGAAAATGCTATACGAACATGTAGACAACAAGAAAAACCTGATTTTTATTGGAGTGGGTCTGTAAAGGAGCTTTAATGTTTCACTTGAATTGATAACAATCATTTAAAATTAAGTTTCATACCCCCACTTCAGTTTTTGAACAACAATCACTTTGTCTCTTCACCTTGTATCCCCCTGGTGTTGGGGTTGTGAGCGACAGCTGGCCTTAAATGAGCAGAACCATCTACTGTTGTGAATGAATATTGGCATTTAAAAGTCTAGACTCTGATTATAAGAGAGTCCTTCCTATCTCAGGTGTACCTTAAGGAATTAAAAGCCTATCTTAAAGTTGGGTATATACAGTACCGGAACCTTAAAAACTCATTTTCTGTACCAGGGATGTTTTTGGAGTTTTTCAAACAGTGCTTGTCCTTTATGGCTCCACACACATTCCTCCTGTAAACAAACACAAACTGTGGTGACCTGGGCAAAAAGCAGCAATAGACAACTGTCAGCTGGCCTTATTTGGAGATATGGAGAGGTCACCTGCCATGTCCACATTCCTGACATACCTCTAAAGCGTACATAAACATCCTTGGAGCTTTGTTCCATACGCCCTGCCTGTTAATCTGTCCAAGAGCTGCACAGAAATCACCCTGATTGCCTCTCAGCTCACTCAACACAACAAGCAGTGCCACAATAGTCCTCCTTGTCCTGCGTCATCAGTGAAAGCAAATCTGAGCTCATCAGGGATGTTTTCACAAAGCTGATTCTGATGGACTTTGTATAAAGGGCCTGTCACGTTCAGGAGCAGTGCAGTGAAAGGGCTTTGTTTAGGAACAACTTTTTACTGTGTGTTCCTCGCTCGTTTTGGAGCGACGTAAATGTTGCTCTGTTCCTCAAACTCTTTCCCAGCATGTTGGGGGGAAAAAAAAACAGGGAGAAAGCCGTTTTTTAAACAGAGACACGTGGGGACTGACAAAAGAGAGGACGGGCTCAGACCTGCACTGCCAAAAATCAAGCAACACACAATTAGATGAGCGTCTCGAATGCCAGCAGTTACGGAGAACGGGTGTGGATCAGGACCCAGTAGTGACACGCAAAGAGGAATAATAGGCTCTCAGTGAGAGTTTCTTTGCACAAAACCTGCAGGTACAGGCACTGCACACCTTGGCAGGGCACTATCTCCTCATCCTGACATCCTTTGATTGTTTACATCAGGTGTTGTAATGGTTTTAGTGAAGGATGTCAGTTGTCTTACACTCAAATGTGTCATATGCAGGTGAACCCAGCCTGCTGTAGATGTTTTAAGTAGCCCCAGGCTGTCTGACTGAAGCACACATCCTCTGGTTTTGTGAGGTATGAGGGCATATTCGTGTTACCGATGGTTTCATTCAGTGTTTGAAGAGAGTTTTCAGCTTTTTTTGGACCCATGTCTTTCTGTGTATTTCATCTATTTTGGCTTAAAAATCAGTGCAACAGCTCCTGAATCACATTGAGGGAACACTTTTTCCCATCCTTTTTTTTTGGGAAACATTTGTTTTTAACAACTGTGTCTGTGACCCCTGTGTGACACCCCCTGAGGGGTCACAACCACCAGGTTAAGAGCCTCCTAGTGAGACATCTTTCAGCAACCATTTAGTGCCTGAGTGAACAACTGACGGCTCAGTGAATCCTCTAACCACCCCCTCACTCAGGAGCTGCTCATTTATAGACAATGCTTTCCTGGCAGCCTGTTAAATGACAAAATTAACTGCTTCGTTTGTATCATTTTACCTCCTAAAATATTTATTCATGCATTGAAATGTTTTCTGATCTTTGGATGTCTTTTAAGCACAAACATGTGAGGAAAATGTCCTGTTTTCAGTTGAGAAACTACACAGATGGTATCAAGTGTGTGGTGGAAACAGTAAGTGAGTAATGTCAAAGTCACATGATTTTTGTCCATGTGTAGTTAAGTTTGTTTGGTATGATCTGACAGGGGTAATAACTCTGAACAGTTTATGTCCAGAGGTCATTTTAAACATTTAAACAAACAACTAATGCTGCTGTTAATACTCATGAGAACCTTGTGAGTCACATATTTAACAAGTTAACCATAAAAAATGCTGAGCACGTGTGGTGAAAATGGATTTTTGCTACCTCTTGAGGGGTCATGGGAAAATGTCTATTGCTGTATCACATACAAAACATTTAATAAAGAAGAAATCTTTAATACCTTTTTTGTTGTTCAAAGATGAGCTGGGTTTTAGTCACCAGCTACACAGGGGCATTGAAACTGCACATTGATGAATGCAAGTGGCGTCTATGCACATTAACTCAGTTTAGGCTTTCTTTTCCCTCAACGAGCCCCCCAAAACAAGCCATCTCGTTAACCACTGAATTTTCTGGATTTTACAGTAAATCACACATATTTAGTGTTGTTGACAATTGTAAAAATAAAGGGCTGTTATGTATTATCCTAACCTACCAGCAAAAATGGAACCCACTCATCCAACATTTTTTGAATATTCATCATTGTAGTGTCATATTAGCATTGATCACAAAATGTTATATCTATAATTGAAATGCATCTGAAAAAGTGGAACTGTCTTATATTTAAGGTTTGGGATTGATGCTGTTGTATCAACATTATGAGATCTACGATAGCACAGTAGGATGTAGACTTACAGTAAAATCTACTCGTTTTGTGAGACTGTCAGTTTTTGGAGAATACACTTTTTGTTTCTGCAACATCAAGTGGCTTCCTAGATGGTGGACTAGTGTATTATATGGGCTGTCCAAAACTAACCGCCCTAGTAAAGGTAATCTGTAATGGTTTCTGTATTAACCTGAGCAAAAAAGGATGTTTTTGATGTAAACTGATCATGTAAGCTGATCATGCAGCATGCCAAGTGGAGGCTGCCACATTTGTTTTGACCTTTTGACAAATTAAAGGCTGCATATTTGAACAGCTGACCTGTTCATGTCCATTTTGAAGTTAGGACATGCACAGAAATACAATATAAACTACCATTTTAAATAGCGTGATCCCATTCAGTTTAATAAAGTTTTAGTAGATCTATGCTCTTACTGTTTACACACAATAAAATTTCAAAATTTTCTTACACTGTTACGATTTTATTTTGAAATATTTAAAACATGATTTCATATTCAGAGAACTCTGGTTTATAATCTATCCCTATAATCCTTTAAAATATTTCATTATTTAAAAGACTTTACAAACATCAAACTTACCTTGTTTTACCATGTTGTCTAAAATTACTTTAATTATCTGAATAAGTTTGGTCTGTAAAAAGTCTTTCCCTTAAAATTTGTCTTGCAAAGCGGGTAGTCATATCATCATGGTTGGCCTATATTAGGGTCAATACGGTATTTGCGTTATCTTTTGAAATTTAGCTTACGCCACTTTCACATACAGGCTCTTGAACTTTCTGGAAGTTTTCAGGAGCTCACCCCCGAATTTTTTTTTCCAAAGCTTCTTGTTTGGTCATGTTCCTCACAGTATGAAGTCTGTCCTGGTGGACAAAAAAAGATGGCAGGCAGGGGGATAAGTATTTAAAGGCAGGACTCCTCACCAAAAGCATGCTATGAAAGCAACAAGTTGAAGTTTACGATGAACCACAGCAGATGAACCAACGGAGACCTACAGTATGTTACAATGACTGGTTTGCATATCAATGCTGTGTGAAAATGACAACAATAGATCAAGTCCTAAATTATCAATAGGTCATCAAAGTTTATTAATAAAAATATGCAAAAGGTAGTTGATCCGCTATCAAAACAATACCAACAATAATGTCACTTAACCAATCAGTGTTTGTTTCAACATTTATTCTGGTGCTGTATTTCTACAGCACCCTCTCCATTCAATAAGATGTTTGTTAGCTGGAGGCAACATCCTGACTGTCATGTTCCTTCATGTTATCCCTCAGAGGGACATAAGAGGTGAGGTGTACATGTTCTGCAGCCTAATGTCTTTACTAAAGGCTTACATGAGTCTGAGAACCTCTCAGAGTGTTTGCTCAGAGGAATCCTTTGTTTACGAAATCTGTCTGACTAAGCACATGTTAAAATATCTGTCACCAAGATATTCAGTTAAGTGTTTATTTAAGGCCTCCTCATTTATCACTCGTATGTTTGGTGTTTTGACCACACTATGAAAACTTTGCTTGATATAGAGGGGATACCTGTTTCTTTAAGTTGTTCTTATTTGTCCCGGATGAACTTTTTCAGGTACAGAAAGCAAACACAGAGCTCTGTGAGGACACTTTTGAAGATTTTGACAGGTATTGTAAGCAGCTGTGTCTTTTTCACATCTGTTACAGCCTGACAAGTTTGAAAATCAAACACACATTGTCATTTTGGCTGATATCCAGGCTTAAGGTAGAGGGATAAATCTGAGGTCTCCTGTAACTTATAGAGAAATCTGCTATGGCTTATTGAAGGTCTCATATGCTATGAAATATATGTAGCTGTCTATGTATGGCGCTAGTAAGATATGAGATTGTGTGAAATCCCCTGAAGTGCTGGAGGAGACGTTGACATAAAGTAAACTTTAATAGGTACATATAATGTTACAATCGGGTATGTCCGTACTAAACGTCTACAAAATTTCATAGCTGGTACACTGACGACGTTGTGATCTCCAAACCACTCATTTTGAGACATGGCCCATCTCATTAGGTCAATGCTGAAGGACATACCCACCTGGAAGCCAGAATCTCCTCCATGCAACCAACACAACGCAACTCATTACTTTTTAGTGTTGTGTTAGTTTACCCAGAAGATGGCGCTGTACTAGTTGCAAATACTTCATCAACAAGCCCCCCTATGGCTGCAGCTGCCACCATTACCTGCTGGGTGTGACCTGGATTGAAAGTTTGGCCCCATTCATCCTGTATTGCAAATGGTAGCTTCACTACATGATGCATACAAAGTGATGTGGACCAGACTGGTGGGCCACCTTTACTACCTTAGTAGGTCATAATAATGCATGAAAAAAAAAAAAACAACTGGTGTGCCAGTGTACTAATTTGAATGAAAAAAGTCTTGGACATATGACAAGTCTCCTGCCAAAGTGGGTGGCATGATCAGAAATTAACTGATGGCAACCTGCATGCAATAGGTCCTTATGTTATGACCACAGTCATAGTATTCTAGTATTGTATATTGTATTTCATGTTGTCTCTGGCCTGGCTGTGTCTGGTGTGTGTGGTGAGTTTGTTGCCAATCTTTTATGTAAATTAGGTGTGCCATCTTATGCTGCCATTGGTTGCTCCGGCTCCCATGCAACAGGCGGTAGGCAGCTGTGGAGCTGGATATTTAATTTAAGGAGGAAGGATCACATCACCACCCGCACAGAAATCAGCTTTATGTTAGTTGCTAGTTTTTCCTCAGTTGATTTACCATTGTTGTACCCTGAGAGGGGATCATTATTTGTTCTGTAATCAACCTTCTTGTTTTTTGGTAGCCTGAATAAATTACTCATTTGTTAAAACCCTGAATTTTTTATGTGGCTTTTTGAGGGGTGGGTGAAATGGGTCCACTTTCATGTCGTGTCCTAGCCACCCCTTGATGGGTCATAACACCTTACTACAACTGAAAAAGTGATAACATACTGAGAAAAAGAGCGTGAATTGTTCAGCAGCACTATGAAATGGTGTTTTCAGTTTATAGTGGACCATATGGTGAAAAGTAACTGAGTCTTATGTATTGCTGGAGATAAAAGTCCTTATTTAACTGTGAGAATACCTGCATTTTGTTATTATAAGAGCAGTGCACCATTTTTTGAGTTTCCATTTTTGTTGTCAGTCACCCTTATACCGTTTCCTTACTCTATATACAGCAAAGTGCTCTGCAACCTGGTTCCCTGCATGTTTGCTGACTTAAATTGAAAAAGTTGTCACAATTACTGACTGTGTTTTGGCCATCAGGCAAAAAAACCGAAGCAGAAAGGGCACTGACCTGAAAACAAAGTAACTGCAAGTACAAAAATGCTAACTATGTTCAGGTTTAAGTGCTTAAATACTTTGTTCACAACGTAAAACAAAATATTGTTTATGGGATTTTTGCATGTACAGACTGGTCATGCTGGAATTGACCTGGTTAAACACACATGTACACATACACTTGCAGTATAGTGAAGGGTAAAATATACATATCTGAACTCAAGCATAGTCATTCAATATTATGTTAACATACCCACATATTGTGTACAAAAAAGCAAGATAGAAATAGTATGCTCATTCTCGACCTGACCTTCCACATATGTAATTAACCATGGAGGAATGCCACAACATGTGTCCCAACAAGCAGCTGCTCATTTTGGCTACATTTCGCCTTTTTTTTTTCCTCCCCTTAATAACCAAATATTTTTCAGGAAATGTTATAAATGATTCCCAAAATATCTCATTGTGTTGCTCCTCTCAGGAGTCAGAGTTGATACAAACCAGGCCTGTATCAGCTACTTTGTTGATGGGGTTGCCTAGTGACGGCAGGATACAGACAGGGAGTGGTAGAGGCTACAGGGTAATACAGGGAGCTGATTCAGTGCGATGACCCCGAAGAAAGAGACACAAAATAACTGAGATAGTATGAAGAGCTGACATATATACACTCCACCCCTGTCTTGAGGTTTTCATAAACATGGTTTGAGCTTGAACTCAGTCAACTCAAGCGTTTCAATCTGTACTAAGACCTAGTTTCTCTTCTCTGGTCTGGTTAATATCAAAGGGACTAGCCGGTGTGAGGCATTTTGTGTCAATTTTGGCACCCTCTGTGGACAAAGCAGGAGATTGTTTTGCTGATTTTTTTCCTGTACACACGGGCAGAACTTTCTTACATTTCTGTCTTAAACCATATTACTGTGGCAGCCATCCTCTTCACAATATTTAATATACAGTTGCACTTTGAAAGTAATCATCTATTAAGTGATAAGTTTGCTTGTACAGATGTCTCACTTTTTCCACCCTATCTGTGATTTTTAAATGTATTTGTCAACTAGTAAGTGGTTAAATGCTTACAATAGAAACACTTTGAGGGTGTAACTTGATTTAAATCAGGTTAGCGATTTTGGAGTACTGGAATTACTTGTAAATAAATCAGTTAAAGCTCCTGTGGGGAATTTTTAGCTGTTTATACATACAACTGATATCAGAAAGCAAGATTTTTTTTGTGTTGTGTGAAAAAAATCTTGCTCTTGCATGTTCACAACAAAACTAGCAAAGAAACTAGAGGTGCCACTTTGTCCACAGGGGGCACCAAAATCAAAGGACAGCAAAATTTCTCACTAGAGCTGTTAATAATTGAAAATTGTTACCATTATTTTCATTTGTTCAGATAAAATACTTACTATTTACTTATTCTAGTTTGGTAATTTAGTTTTATATAATCTCAAATTGAATAACACAAGATTTGAGCTTACTGTTTTTGTACTAAATAATCAAGTCGACCAGTAGAAAGACATACAGAAATAAAACAAAGCCTTTTCAGGGAAATTATTTGTTTGTGATGATTATTCATGATGCTAAAATGCAGGGTTTTAATCCCATCATTTAGCCTCTAAATCTTCGACATTTTTACACAATAATAACAAACCCTCACAGCATGTTCACTGTCAGTCGTATTTTCTCTTGAGCACGTGAGTGTCTTCACAGAAATTCAGTTCTCAGATTTTGTCGTCAATCATCCGATTTTTAAGCTCCTTAACACAACGGGGTCACTGAGAACATGTCGGGCAAGTTGACATTTCACTTTCATCCCGTTAGGCCCCTCTCCAGGTCATGCTGTGACACCAAAATGATGTTTCTGTTGATGCTCAGTTTTTATGAGTTCTCACATGACCGTGACGCACTAAAAAGTAGTTGCAGCTCATATTTTCAGGATATTGTGAGCCATATAGATCTTTCTGATCACTTGTTCGATTCATAAATTCTCTGACGATAAAGAGCATTAAATGAAGGGATGTTTTTTGTCTCGTCCCACCTCTGCATCTGTATGCACACAGCCGGCGGCACTGCTCTGACCTCTTGTGTGAAGCACAAACAACACCACGTCTCCACCACACTGCCCTAACTCCACGTCTCTGCAGGCCGGTCTCACCTTCTCCGAGGTCATGAGTTCAGTGTGTCAGACGAGTGGAGCCAGCAGAGGTTACTATTTTATGTCACACTTGTGTCCCTGCACCACAACAAGAACACGGCTGTTTGCCCAGCTGCTGAGAGAAGGGCAGCTCAGGACTTCAACCCTGCGTAAGAAAACTAGGGAGAGTAATGATGTGAGAAAATGCAGACTTGGAACCCAAAAGGTATCATATACAAAAATATGTACCTCTGGGAATGATTCCAAGCTTCTCAGTATCTCTGGTGTGGCCAAGTGTTCTCAGCCTGATGCACTCCAGGAAGACAGACAATCTAAACACCAGATGACTGTCGTGACACTGTATCTAGCAGATATGTTGCTTAAACATACAATGGGGAAAATAAGTATTGAACGCGTCAATGTTTTTCTCTTTACATTTATTTCCAAAGATGCAATTCAAAAAGAATTCCTTCGAGGTATTGGTATTAAATCAAATAATTCACACATGAAAAGAAATCACAACGTTCAAGTCCATAAATAATGATTATGTGGAATTAAGTGCACTAACACAGGGAAAAAGTATTGAACACACCATGGAAAGGCTGTATACTTTGGCAAGGAAATGCGCCACACCACCTGAAATCTGTCAGTAATTAATACTTGTAAATCCAATCAGTGCAAACCAACATCAGCTGGGTTAGAGCAAATTGATGGTCCTATAAACAGGTTGTTTTGTCACCAAGAGGTCAAACAAGACACATCTCATGATGGGTAAAGGCAAAGAGCTCTCTGAAGACATTCACAACCTGATTGTTGCTCAGCATCAGAATGGAACTGGTTACAGACTTATATCAAAGCGCCTGAATATTCCAGTCAGCACCGTTGGGGCTATTATCCGCAAGTGGAAGAAGCACCATCTTACCATCAACAGGCCATGCTCAGGAGCTCCTCGCAAGATTTCTGACCAGGAAGTATGAAAGATGGTCAGAAGAGTACTCAACGAGCGAAGGACCACCCTGAAAGCGCTCCAGAAAGACTTGGAGGCAGCAGATACAATTGTTACAGAGAAAACAATTGGCAATGCTCTCCACCGCCATGGCCTCTATAGACGCTCAGCCTGCAAGACTCCATTCCTCAAGAAAAAGCATGTTGAAGCTCATTTAAAGTTTGCTAAACAGCATCTTGACAAGCCTGTAGAATACTGGGAGAATGATGTCTGGTCAGACGAGACCAAAATTAAACTTTTAGGCTGTCATACTACACACCATGTTTGGAGAAGAAATTGCACTGCACATCACCCAAAAAACACGATACCAACAGTGAAGTTTGGAGGTGGAAGCATCATGGCATGGGGTTGTTTCTCATCTCGTGGTATTGGCAAACTTCATATAATTGAAGGAGCAATGAATGGAGCCATGTATCGAGAAATTCTTGATATGAACCTGCGGCCATCCACCAGGATGATGAAGATGAGACGTGGCTGGTATTTCCAGCAGGTCAAAGATCCAAAGCACACAGCAAAGTTAACTCTCAAATGGTTCCAAAAAAAGAAAATTAATCTGTTGAAATGGCCCAGTCAATCTACTGACTTAAATCCAATTGAACATTTATGGAAGGAACTAAAGAAAAGGGTTCACCAGAGGGCACCACAAGACATTCAAGATTTAAAGACAATATGTCTGGAGGAGTGGGCCAAAATCACATCAGAGCAGTGTGGACGATTAGTTAAAACATGCTAGAAGCGTCTGGAAGCTGTCATTGCAAACAAAGGCTTCTCCACTAAGTATTAAATAGTGTGTTCAATACTTTTTTCCTGTGTTATTGCACTTAATTCCAAATAGTCATTATTAATGGTCTCAAATGCTGTGAGTTCTTTTCATGTGTGGATTATTTGAGTTAATACCAATGTCTGGTAGAAATTTTATTTGAATTGCATCTTTGGAAATAAATGTAACTAGGAAAACATTGACGCGTTCAATACTTATTTACCCCATTGTATATCTTTATATCAAGTATGGATTATTTGTTGCACTTGCATATACATATCTCATTGACTGAATTTCAGATTATAGACTATCTCAGAACTATAGAATATAAAAGCAGAGAAATCGTTTTAGCTGATTGCTTTCCGCCTGCTTTTGTTCTCCATACAGACTGCTACAATGTCACTTGTAAAAAGCTTAAATTGTTCGATCTGTGAGGACATAAAAACTCAGACTTGCACGCTGTGAGGAACATTATAATAGAGGTAAAAGGATGCTACAGCTAGCCTGAGATGTTGCTTATAAAGGCATAACTTTTGGGTTGTTTTGTAACTACAAAGTTGTGTATTAGTAACACCCACAAGCTGGGTCTAACTGGAAAATTAGACAAAGCAAAGCTTTTAAGTCTGTTGCTGTGAGGGTTTTCATGGATGTCAGTGTGGAGCCTTTTTGGGGCTGCAAAGCCTTTAAAGCTCATCTTTAGGTGTCCCAGATTGACACACTGAAAGGAGAAAATGAGTAAAGCAGGTCTCCTTTTATTTTTTGTTGTTTGTCTGTCTTATGAGCCCATGCAAAGGCTGGTATTCTTTCTGTGGCCCTGCACAAAAAGACCTTCACGTTAATAATTTCCATTAGTAGAATTTGCCTCCACAGTGGCTGATTTGAACACTTCTTGTTTGGTTTCTGTTTCCTCTGAAAATTCATGGAGGTGATGCATCTTACTTTTTTGTTTACTGTAAAAAGGAAGAACAGCTAGTTACTGACCACAATCAGACACGCAAGTATACGGCATGTTTATTTATTTTTTTTTTTGCACACTATTCATTAAAGAACTGTTGTTTAATCATTTTGCTAACAAGTTTTCATGCTACTTGACTTTGTATCCCCTAAGTGACCCAAAAGGGTGATAAAACGTACAGACGTCACAGCTGACTTCCATGTGATTGTGGTTTGTAAAACAAAGTATTACTGACGGAGAACATACGTTTATGGCTTTGTCTGCAACCATTATAAGGTCAGCATGGTGTTGTTTTTCTTGTGGGGTTTCTCTGTGTTATTACATTCCTGGGGAAAGTCATTACATCTGGGTGGAGTGACTCTGATATCACTTTGATGTTTCACATCGTACCAAAGAAAACCAATCACAAACTCATTAATCACTCCTGGTTCAGACGAGGTTTTGAGCAACAGCTTCTTATGCCTGTGCTTGTTCCCCTCACATGATCTCTGATGAATTTATGCAAACATAGCTTCAATAAAATGTCCTCAATTACCCTCAGTTCTACTTAGAGGCATTGTGCCATTTTTGACTATTTCGAATCAGACCTCCCAAATCTTGGAAACCACCCAGAGGAATGTCTGCGACGACATACCACCATCCAGTGTAATTAATCTCTCCTGTCGCTGTAATACTTCCTGAAAGAAAAGTGCTACTGTAGCTACTTGGCTGGCACACAGAAGGTGCAGACTAGCTGAAATCATGCATTAAAAATACCAACAGTTATTCATTGTGCTGTGATATAGCAGAGACTAGTGGCACTCATGCGTTCAGCCCTTTAATACTCAATAGTTCAATAATTGAGACAATTTTCAAGTTTTTAGACAGTCGTGAAAAGACTGAAATTAATGCTGATGCCTTTTTATGAGCTGGAAAAATCTAAAGAGCTCATCAGGCCTTTAAAACTGAGACCTTCACAGTGCTGTTATCTCCTCAGTAAGGAAAGTCGCTCGTGGCTGTCCTAGAAGTTTCTAGATGATGTCATCACCTAATTTGCATATTTTTTTCGATTCAACCTCCCCGCACTGCCATCGCCAGCGAGGAAGGAGGCGTCTTCCTCAGGGTGTCTGTATTTGTGTGCGTTTTTAACACACACCTGCTTCCTGCTGGGAGAAGAAACATCGATATCTGCTTTCATGTCAGTCACCAAACTCCAGAAAAAGTCGCTAGATATGTTGCTAGGTGCCACATTGAAAATAAGTCACTAGGGGTTTAAAAGATCACTAAATCTGGTGACAAAGTCACCAGGTTGGCAACACTGGACCTTGAGTCTATGTAAGCAGGGTTCGGCGGAGGCCGTTAGTTGGAAAAAGTTGTTGTGACTTTAGATATTGGTAGATAAAACATGCTGTTACTAATATCTCTTTCTAGTTTAAGGTGGTTGTTAGTAAAAGTCCGAACAATAGACATCAAGACTATATTTCTACTAGGTCTGGATCTTATGTGAGGAACAGACTGACTATAAAAATCATGTTCCTGACTTGAAATCATGGACTATAGCTCTCTTTACACCGCCAAATGAAGCCAGGGTATTTATGCTCCATAACATCTGGCCTTCAGTTAAAATGTCATAGAGGGGTGATAGTGGGACCAAGTAGTGTGACTGCTGTATCGGCATTAGAAGAAGGAACATAGAGGTGACGGTGGTGAGATAGGATCACTCTTAGGCAGTGGAACAGGCAGGGCAGAACAGCAGTGTGTGTGTGTGTGTGTGTGTGTGTGTGTGTGTGTGTGTGTGTGTGTGTGTGTGTGTGTGTGTGTGTGTGTGTGTGTGTGTGTAAAATCTACAAGTTATAAAAAATCACCCAAAAGAAAAAATGAGCTATTTACACAAAATCACTTGTTCACAAGGCCATAAACTTGTAACTGTAAAATGGGCATTTTAACATGAGTGATGATGGGAATCCTTTCCTTTTGGAGCAGGCCTCAAGTAGACGCTTGTGGAACTGCGTTTTTTTTGCACTTACTGTTTGCTAGGTTGATTCTAGTCAATAGCGCATCAGTAATTGTAAAAAAAAAAAAAAAAAGCGTTACTAAAATTACAGCCTAGATTTTGTAATGTGATTCGTTCTTATATTAAAAAAATTTACATCATTGAAAATTTACATCCTCAAAGTTTTGCATTCTTCAAATGTTGCTACTCTTTACCTTTTAATTATTGCTCTTTGCGAATCTCCCTGAAAATCTGTGCAGCCTCTTTTGCATCCCCCTCTGTGTGTATGTGTGTGTGTGTGTGTGTGTAATTGACCTGAGAAACAGCTACAAAATAATCACTCTGCGCACTGCTTCTTTGGCTCGGCATGTGCAGAATCCTGAATGGAAATATCTGCGGAGAGGGTTTACGGCCCTCCCTGCAGGAGTCAGAGGGGTTGTGTTTGTGTGGATATCAACAGGATTTACGGCACAATAGCAGTCAAGTCTTCCTCTTTGATCCGTGGGTTGTGACACAAAGTGCAGGTTGAGTTCGTTTCTGCCTGACTCCCTGTTGCTTTTTGTCAGGTCTTCCTAACCAGGCAGGAAGTTATTTTTAGTCAGGCTGCAGATAAAGAGGTGATTTAGTGTTTGTTATTTGTCATAATGGGGGAGTCCGCTGTCAAAAGCAGTGAATGTATCACACCCATGAGCACAGTAATTCTTTGAGCAGGCTCGCAGTGGAGAAATCACGGGAAATGTGTTCTCTATTACTAAAGAAAGTAGCAGGTTTGAACCGACTGTGAAGTAATGGCAGAAAGTTTGATTTATTTTCATCATGTGCATTTAAACAAATGTAAGGTTGGTACACAATGAAAAATATAAGGCAGTACCATTAATTAGTCATTTGTTTGTCTGGTACCTTGACTCCTTTATTCACATTTTCATTCCAAAATCCAGTTTTAATCTTTATTCAGTTTTCTTTTTCAGATTCATCAAACAAGCTCCTTAAAACTTGCAGCTAGACTCTCAAAGTAAAGCTCCAAAAAGCTGTCAACGTCCCTGACATTAGATCAGATATCCATGTTTGGAAACACTGAAGGCTCAAATGTCCCCCGAGTACCTTTTGAATGCTTCTAATCTGTGTCATTTTTGTCTTTCTCCATGGAAATGTCAAAATAAACAGACCATTATCTCACTCAGGGGGAAGCAAAGGGCTGGAATAGCTCGACCTTGGGTGATACAGAGGCAGACAGAGAAGAAACAGAGGAGGCTGATGGACACTTCTGGCTGGACTGAGGGCAGCATGTTGATAACATGTTTCTTATGTGATGATGTAAAGCAATAACAATTATCCTGATACGGGGGCCAGTATCGGAAATGCCTGAGATACAGACTTGAATGTGACATCAACAAGTGTGTCATTCATTGAACTAAAACAGACCCATGATTTTACACTCTGGATCAAATGAACCGTTATAAACTTCTCTTTGGAGCAAAAAAGAAGAGTTGATTTTAGGTAAAACTTGAATGAACTTAACAGCTACAGAGGGGTGGACCAAGGATCAAGTGCTTGCTCCAAAACCTTTCAGACTTTCGTAGCAGCAACATGAAAAACAAATTCCTGGATTTCTTCCTGAGTTTCACCTCTTCAGTTACAGGAACCAAACATTTTGACAAACACAGTGCTGCCACAGTATAACATCATATCAATCGTCATATTTCTTTGATAACATTGTTTCCAGATGTACCAACACAGCAGTGAGATATGATAAGCACCAAGATGTCATCAAGTCCTGTCCCAATTTAGATTTTCACAGTTTGCTATCAACAGCAAAGTGCTGCATGGTGTTCAGTTCCCCCAGGTCTTACTCGTATACCCTTTTTTCAAATGGTTTAGTGCAACATCGCCAGATGATCTCTGAGGGGGTCTGAAAAAGTTAAAAAATTATGGTCCCAATATTGGGAAGGTTGGCTCCAATTAAATTCTGGTTAGTCTAGAAATCAGCAAAGAGTTGAAGTTGAGATCCCTTGACCTTAATACTATCTTGATGAATGAGTTGGGGGAAAACAAGTCTCTGTTGACAATCCTTACATAACAGAAATGAGCTGAGTAGACCAAAAGTTTTTAGTATCAGGCTTTAAACCTGTAAATTTCTGCTGTAAAAATGGGCATTTACCAAAGGAAAACAGGATAAGGCCCTGTTTATACATACCTGGTTATTTTTTAAAACGGAGACATTAACCATTGGTAGCATCCTTTGTTTATACGCAGAAAATTCGCCCCTGAAAAAGATGCTTTTTAATAACTCCGGCCAGAGTGGGGATTCTGGAAAACTGTTTGCACGTAGACAGAGAAAAACTAAGATTTGGGTAGCCTACAGCAGATCGTGCCGAAAACTGGGTTAAATACAATGTTGTTTACAATCTTCAATCTAGGTTTACAATCTATGGTGATCATGGATGCATGCAGAATAGTGGTAGCATTTATGCTGGTGCAGTCCCTTTATATTTGTTTGTATTTTCAAATACAAGTGCTGTACTATGTGGAGAAGCAGAGACGACTGAGTGCTCAAAGGTTGGCAACATTGCAGCAACTTCTCCCTCCAACACAAAGAGTGCGTCTGCGTTGCCGCCAGCCTGCCGGTTTTGGATCTGACCTGGGTGCACTGCTGTCTGGTGGGAGAACTTTGAAAATTAAGTGCTCTATTTTTGTGTCCGCTGGCAATGCGGTGGAGGGTGGCGGACCCCACACAGTGGTATTTTTTGTCTGGCGGAGCCCTGCGTATAGCCAGTTTGGTATTTTCGTGGACTGAGGCGCACCGAGGTCCGCCAAGCTGGGCGTGGTGGCGCGACAGGGGGAGGTGTCCACAGAATCAGCTGGCGCAGTGACATTTTCGTGTGTTGAAAGCTTGCTGATTCAAACGTGTGCAGCTTTCAGTGCAGGCAGAGCGCAGCTGGTCTAGAGGTATTTTGGTAGACCCGTGGTGTATCGGCATACGTCACCGATGCCTCACCGGCAGGTTTCCACAGTTTCAGGCACATTTCAGTGCAATAAATAATCATCAATAACTATTAATCTGAGTCAGCACATACATTTATATCAATAAAGATATAATCTGACCTAAATCTGATCTGATGAGCGCGTTTGGCATGCGTTTAGACACACATCCTGACCGAAATAACATAGCTGAAACTGCATTAAATTAGATATGTAGTAAATAGACACACATGATGAAGTTAACAAGATATATAATTCGTTTCCCTCCTTTTCTTTCTTCTTCTTCCTCTTATTTCTCGCACAGCTCGACCTGGACATGTCTCCGTGTCCTCTCTCCGTCCTGCTGCAGCTGCTGCTGCGGCGGCTGAACAGATGATTTGTTTCAGTGATCAGATGCGTTATCTACTTTAAGCCTACATACGAATATTATAATAATCAGTTTTGTGAGCCAAATTTATTTTATTTGCCAACATCTATGAAAGAAAGAGCCAGGCCACGGAGTGCGATGCGTCCTTTACACACAGATGGTTCCGATTTCAATGCCATTTTTGGAGTTTATGTTGTGATCTGTGCGCTCAACCCACCTTTGTCACGTGAGGTTTGAATATGTGCAACTTTATGTGAGTGTCTTTATTTGTGGAAAGGGATGTTTGTCTTACCAGTGGGTTCAACATTACACACACCAAATCAATCTGTGCTCATATTAGAGAGTGTGCAGGACGCCCTCTGCAACACTTGTTTAGGGGCTGCCTTCTGTCGCAATCGTGTGGCATGCTGTCTTCACTACTTCACGAAAATAGTAATACCCCTCGCCGGTGGCGGATTTAAAGGCGAGGAGAGGAGCCGATGTTATTGGTCAATACAGGTCTCGGCTGTGTTAAACCCACTCCATGCCCTCTCTCGTCCCTCCCTACGACTTACGCTGCTGGAAGGAGCTGAGTTAGGGAGGTGGGATACTTACGCTGGGCTGCGCCGCTCACCAAAATACCAATTGTGCTTGGGAACGCCTTGTTGGCGCGGCGGACCGGACTTATGCCATGCCGGTGCCACGTCTCTGGCAAGGCATGAAAATATAGCCCTAAGTGGTTCTGCCAGAGGAGTGATTTGAAAATTTCTGGATGTCGGGGGCATCGCTGCTGTCACTCTACGAGTTGAGGCTCCTAAAGGTTTGGCATGCTCTTGACTGCATATATACATGGGTTAGTGTAAACAAAAACTTTTCTGAAAACGTAATGGTGTGCATGCAGTTTTTTTTGTAAACGAGCGGATGAAATGTCCTTTTATGAAAATAGCCGAGCACAAGTATACGTTACCTATAGTACCTTTAGCATACAGGTGCAGTTAATCAGATTGATGCCATGCCAGCAGGTGACCACATCACAAATCACTCAATCTTTATTTATACAGCACCAATCCAAAAAAAGGGCTGGTCTAGACTCTATTTACAAAGACCCAAGGTAAAGATGGTATAAGACTGACCCCCATCCTGTGAGATCAGACCCCTCCCTTCCCACAAAAACTTCCTTTAACAGGCAGAAAGCTTGAGAAGAACCAGACTCATGTACGAAAGTGCCACTACTGCACTGCATTGTGACGCCAACAGAGCACCTATACATGGGTCTCTTTAACGAAATAGATATTTTACCTGTAAAGCAGGTAATAACCAGGAGCAGTTTTTACTAGATCCGACTTTAATTTAAACTTGGATGCACCCTCCTTCTCGTCCCATCCTGCTGTGTGAAGCCATTTGAATCCTAGTTTCATACCTCCTGCAGGTGTTTCTGATGTGTTGATCCACCTCAGATAAAGCCCCCATCAACAACCTCCTTCTCTTGATCAGTTAAAGCCATTGTTGGTGTATTTTTTTTTTTTTTTTTTTTTTTTCAGGTAGGAGGTGTGTCAGGCCATAGAGAGCCATCCTGGACTCTGAAAGTCTGTCACGGCTGCAGCAAAAGAATGCTAGCAGGCCAGGGCAAAGAAAAACCTGCAGAGATAAGATTATTGAAGCAGTCCTGGGTAATATGTCAGGTTACATCAGACCTGTGGGGAAAGATAGCAAGCCTCCAAACTTTTTGTTTAAAGTGTCTTGTTTTTAACCATCAGCTATGGAGGGATTCGGCTCACAGGCAGATGTGTTGAGGATTATATTCCAACCTCAGAGACTGCAGATAAAAATCTAACCCCAGCTTTTAATTGTATATTATGTGGATGTTTTACATCAGTACACTTTAAGTTCTGGTGGTGCCTTAGGAAAAGAAATACCAAAACAATACCAATACAGGATCTTTATATACACGAGAGGCCCACCCTCGTGAAAAATACAACTTCAGTTCCAGACAAGTTTAATAGTAAAAACAGAATTTGATGGTTTGGAAATCATTGAAACCAAATGTTTAACTGAAAGTAGGGCAAAGACAATCTGATGTTGAAACCTTATGTATTTATATGTATTATTTTAATGAAAAATGTAAAATTGTTTTAAATTAGCTACCAGAAACATATCTCATGTGACTGTATGTATCTGCTCAATGGTCCCAGATCTTATCAAATCCACTTGTGCAAGTCTGAGACAGTGGATTTAGATTTTAGGAGGCATTTGGTGTAGTGTTATACTTGGGTGGCCATCTGCTCAAACATAACTGTTTGTTATTCACAGGAAATGAGTCTTCACATGCTTCTATTTAAAATGCATCTGCCCAACACATTCAACAGAGGGTCAGCTGGAGTGTGTAAGCGCCATCAGGTTGAGCTGCTTTCGTGCCACTTAAATCATTGGATATATCATCTTTTGCCTTTTCTTTGAAGCTTTTTTTTTGTCCTTTTGAGCTTTTTTCTTTTTTGTCTCTTTATTGCTGTGGTTTATGATTTATGTCTCTACAGCTGATGAAAATCCAATAGTTTCATCACTTTCTTTCTGATTATTTGCATATGTTCTGGTTGATTTTTGGTGTTTCGTTTGGATCATTTCTTGCCTTCTCTCTCTCTGACCTGACTGTTAAATGCTTATTCAGGCATCCCCCTGAGACATCTTGCCTTTCCTTTGTCTGTCAAAGCACTTAGTAAACACTTATTTTTGGACATGGCAGTGAGAAACATGCAGTTCTAGTTCAGTGACCTAAATGAACAGAAAAGATGTCATGAAGAGGAGTTTGGCCCTCATGTAGAAAGATTCCCATAATGTAGAAAACAGGGACCTGATGGGACAATATGAATGGAAGAAACTTTAAAATTATAGTAAAATTTGCTGAAAGGTGTGTGTGATTTAAAACTTTTCCTAATCTCTTTATTTTTTTTATCTTATTGGACAGAATTAAAAGTATAATAACAAGAGCAAACTTCAGCAATATGTCAGTGTTTATTAGTATCAATCAAAATTAGGAGTTGGTCCTGTCTGATTGTTAAGATTTCACTCAGTCATGATTATCCACTCTTCAGATGACAAAATGTGGACAGGTCAGAAAACACAAATTTCAGAAAATTCAAAAATAGAAAAAATTGCCACAATTTGGGGGGAAAAAAACTGAATCTGGATTTTATTGCATCCTAGACAAGGTGGCACTAAACTATCAATTACAGAGTCTACCATCTGAATTGTGCGTCATTGTAAGCCCTAATGTAATACAGAGTGTTGTGTTATATATAATGTGCCTTTTCTACAGTCATCAATAAAGTTCAAACTCATATTTCTCGAAGAATTTAAACCTGCCTTTTCTGTTATGTGTAAGATTTTAACATTAGGCTCAATGAGGACCAACTCACATTTGGTACCAGCCTCTAATGGCCACATCAGGAACTTCATTTGGTGCCTCTGAACCCATTATGTCCTAAGATTTCACAAACTATATTTTGGTATATTTTTACTATTAATGTAGTTACTTGAAGTGCTGGACTTTTGAGGTTTTCTTTATCTCAATATACTTTTAAAAGTGCAATTAAAATAGTCATGTATTTAACATATATGCTTAAAATGCTTTACAGAAACTAACTAAAATATGTGCATCAAACTAAAAGTAGCAACAACATTAGCATGATTGAAGAAAAAAATGATACTAAAAAAAATTTTTTAGGGATTGTGATTATTTTTTTGTGTGAAAATTCCTTTCAAACATTTCAAGATAAGTGTAAAAAAACTGTAAATCTCATCAAAGTTAACTTAAGGTTCAACAATATGAATTACTGACTTTGAAATCAGAAAAAGAACTACAATTGATGAAAACATTTTTTTTTTTTTTAATTTATTTTAATTTTGAAAATGGGTGCTCAAACAGCTGCCTTGTGAGGTCCTTTATGTCAAAAAGGTTTAGGTTTACATAAAAAGCAGCCAATATGGCAGACTTCAGTGATGAGACAGCATTTACCCTGCATGATCTGGACAGGACCAGACGGAAACGACACAATGTGGGTTGAATTTTTCTTCCCTTCGTTTCTTATTGAGTCAATATAAAAAATCTCATTCATATCCGAACTGCCTGGTCATGTCCTCAGTCCAAGGTCCACTGCCCTTTTGGCTTAAAAACTGTTGAACATCTTGAATGAGCATATCTGCTGCACTACTTGGCTTTGAAGAAAACGCTCCAGCAGAACCTTTTTCTCATGGACACTTGATTACATAACCGACACATATGTGCCCCATCTGTTCACCTTGTTTTTAATGGTGATATCAAATTTTCCTCTGGCTCCTCTTGTTGTTCTTTCTCATCATTCAGGAGGATTTTTACAGGACACCTGGGGCTATCTAAAGAGCTTGGTACTTGTTTCTTGTACAGCATTATTAATATCTAACATATTATATTGGTGATGAAAACAGATTACAAACAGGTTACTGGTAATTTCCTGTGGACTGTTCCCCATTTTTCACATAAAATTTACAAACTGTGCAAATTAGCATGAAGTTACTCATAAAATTTGACCTTGGCCATTAGCCTTTTCTGCCATAAAATATGTTTCCACATGGAAATGATTTCCAAAGCCAGAGTATTATGCAATACGCTTATTTCAAATTAATTGGCTGAGGATGCCATAAGCCCAGTTCAAAGAGCCATAAACGTTTTGGCCTCAAAAGAAGAATCTGCTCAAGGATGTGAGTAATACCCCAAAGCAGTCCTGAGCTGTTGCACGTGCAGTTTCACCAAAATCCTTTGGTTTGAAGCTCCAAGGCAGGTTTTATAGCAGTTTTGAACCATGATAGAGAGCAGAAGCAAGAAACAGAGGGCTAATAAAGACTCTGGTTATGACTGGCAGCATGGCAAGTATCAAATTATTTATCATTTGACCTTTGACTGTCCACCTCTCTGACTAAGCAGCAGCTATCTTAACTTGAGACAATGATAAATATTAAGGTGTTAGTTAAAACATCAATTCTAATTCAGGTTCAAGTGTCCAAGTTCAGCCCTGACTTTACACATATTTGCTGTTTTTTGTGTTTTCTCTGCATATACGTACTTTTCAGGTTTTCAACTGCTAGGATAAAACAGAGGCAATTTAAAGAATTTATGAAATACTTGCCAGATTAAGGGATTGCAAAAATGCTTTCAAGTGAGAGTGCTGAACATTTACTTTTCGAATAAATGCAGGAATTTGACCATTGACACTGACGTTAGTAAACCTGACACATCAAATACACAGTTTCACATATCAATGAGTTTCACGTCCATCCTGGCACCACTCCATAGATGGTGTCCAGGAGGGGCAGAACCTTTAAAAAATAGTCTTGAAGAGTTTTAAGTACAAACGCTTTGTCTTTCATATTCATTATGTGTCAATCAGAGAAGCCTTTAGCTACAGCCTCTCAGTCCTCAAAGGTGCTGATTGGGCGTTGTCTGAGTGGGAGTAAGTGTATGTGAGATGGATCTGCCTGGTGACATGGGTTTTGGTCAATCCTTCTCCTTTCAAGGTTGGGCGTTCTTGTCATCCAGAGCTCAACTCAACTCAAGTTTATTTGTAAAGCACTTACATAAATCGACAAAACAACGCAGACGCCAAAATAACAATCAAAAAAATTAAAACAATGGATAAAACAAAAGCATAATTAAAAAGTAAAATATAGTTTCAATGTTTTTAAAAACTAATTTAAAAACATAGAAACAAATAACTAAAAACAAACCATAAAACACTAAAACAGGAGCCGAGTCTCATGCAGGGTTAAAAGCCAATGAATAAAAATGGGTTTTAAGACAGTGTGGGGGCTTGTCGGATTTGAAGTGGTAGCTTGTTCCATAATTTTGGGGCTGCAACAGAAAAAGATCTATCCCCTCTGAGAACTAGTTTCTGAGTTTTAATGTAGTTATCTGATGTAGCTTACAAGATATAACTTACGCAGGTAACTTCCCACATGAACTCAAACTAAACTGTCTCCAGACAGTTAACAAGTAACTTTGTGCTACCGCTTAAAATTGTGACCATTAAAAATGTGGGATCAGACTGGATTCCTGTTGCTGACACTCTGCCACAGTCTTACATATGAATTTGGAAAACACTCATAAACATATGTCAGTGAGCGTCAACTGAATCAACTAAAGCGAAACACATTTTGTCCCTAAAGAACATTTGATTTGAGTCCTTCAAATTGACAAAGGTGATCTGATCTTGCTCAAGCAGTCCGTGATCCATCCTTCTGTGTGACAGCATTGCAACATGATCCTTTCTCCTTTTAGTAAGCTAGATCATCTAATATATGTGGTATTGCTCTCATTCAAAAAACTGGTTTATAACTTTTTGGCTTTAAAATGTGACTGAACAGAGTGAGAACACTTAAATCTGCTGCACTTTATTCTTTAAATAAATACTTCTCTGGCCAAAAAAAAGTTGAAGCCTCTGAGGTTGAAAGATTTTTGACTTTCTGCTACTGGACAAAATATCCCACTGGATTTTCTGCTTCTTTCTGAAAATGTGGTACAAATTTACTGGCACACCAGTGTTTCAGAGAAATTTTCCAAGTTGATATAACAGAGAAGACATGGGACACAGAGGAATGCTAAAATAAGAGCCACAGTGTTCTTGGTAACATCATCCACAATAAATCAAGTATAACCCCCTCTGCAGCTGTACCTTCCTAACATCAAGGTTTGTGTCACTGTGACCAGGGAAGATATGGGGAGCTATCAAAACCTAATGATTGATATCTCCAGCCTCCAGGTGAATTTGTTTACCTCCAGCCTGCCATTTACACCCCAGGTGAAGGAGCCTCACAGGTATGCAGTATGCTCATCACAGAGATGGAGCATGTAAGGACTCTGTTTTGAGGAATGTGCTAATGTATGTGTAAGGACCTACACATGGTCCCGCCTCTGTAGATTTACTGTGTAAACGTGCAGAGCGAGGAAATGAACCAGCGCAGGGGAGGGTTTTTTTGTGTGATCAAGAGCAGATACTCGGGAAGCTCTGCACATTTTTGTAAGAGAAGTGATTGCATAAAAGGAGAAGCCAATTGTGTAACTGCGGTTAGACAACAGGCAGAAAAAGCACAAAAGATAGAGCAAAAGACTGAGATTCATGTGGCTCACATCTGTCTCCTGGCCTCTCTCTATGTGGATCTGCATTCAGAGTGACACATGGAGGACACGGCAGCCCAGACAGACACTGGACAGATGATTCATTAGATGCGTGAGGCTGCTGTCAGAGAAAGTCAGAAATCAAACGCCACTGTCAACACCCAACTGGTGTTTACTGGGAGGGAGCAGGAATGCAAAGAATGTCTGCTGTCTGAGACCATCCCCGAATGAAAGGTGCTCCAAAATTGGTCTCAGGGAATCTTTGAAACTGCTTTAATTTCAGCTGATGGAAGCAGGGGATCCCCACCTGTCTGTATCACCTCTCTTTTTTCATTAAGTAAATGAAATGAAATATCTGAAGAAAAGATGAGATGGGAATCAAAAAGTCCCAAATAAATGTTTTTGCCAAACGTGGAGACATTTGAGGCCAGGGTACATCGCAGAAAAGCACTATCGAATTGCTGACCGGTGAAGCAATGGGTAAGGAGGGGGTGAGGGCAATGTGCCGCAACCAAAGACTGTGTTATCACCTTTACGGTAGTGTGGACTGTAATGAATCTCAGCCATGTATCCAGAAACACAGCTCTACTGGAAGTGTTCCTTTGAGGGTCTCCTAAGACATTTTAATGATTACTTCATTAGCTTTCCCTGGTCTAAGCTCTGCTTTTCCTCCTGTGACCCTGTATTCTTATTAAGATGGTATGTCATTCGGTGTACATGTCAGATACCTCATTAGATTGCTTTTCTTTATACGTGAATGACATACATTTCTCTGTTTTATTGATTATTTTATCTCTGATTCCTCTCCATTGTTATGTGATGTACCACAGGGATTGATTCTAGGGTCTGTACTTTTATGTCCATACAGGCTAATTTGGACAGAACAGAGTTTTTAAGTCAAGAATTGGGTTTGAAAGGACACCAGTTTTGTATTTGGGCATGTAAGCATTTTATTCCAATTTAAGAGACAGGACAAGCCATGAGCCAGTTTTGAGAAGCCTGATTTTGCTACTTGGACAGCCCGAAAGCAAATGGGATGCTGAAACAGCATTCAGAGTTCACCATCAACTTGTAGTATAAGCCTACAATCCTGCAATTAGGGGTCTCCACATACCGTTTTGACACTTGGTGATATTTCTGTTTACACTTCTGTCAATATGTAGCTTTGCTCAGAAATGCGAAGTTCTTTACAACATAGTTAAAAAACATCCCAACACAAAAAGATTGCTGCTAAAAGTTTTGGTAAGAATGTCATACAAGTCATACATTTGATCCCTGAAAGACCTCAAAATGATCATGCAGGGATGTACTCTGTCAGATTGGTCTGGTCTGCAGATGATCTCTCATTTGTTCGGAGTCAACCTGCTGAAAATACCTGGTACTTCCTGTTGAAGACTGTCCTTTCCAGAAAGATGATAAAAATGCACGGTCTATGTACTTCCAAAGTTCAGAAACTTTTATGCTGGATTATTGAAACCCCAGATTGTAAAAATTGGAGCTATGACTGAGTCCAAATAAAGGGATTTAAACATCGCTCTACTACAGTATATTTGATTTCTATTTTAACTCGTGCGCAGCTTTACCACAAGTCTGAAAATAAATACATTACACAAAGTGCAGCAAGGTTTGAAATAAAACATGCAAATAGCCATAATTAACATAAACATTGGGGGCTGCAAAAGGAAAAACCTTAAAGACACTCACACTTCATGAACTGAACCATCCGAGAGAGAAGACGTCACAGCAGTGGACACTAAAACTTGGCTGAAAGAGGTCAAACGAGACTGAGGTTTTGTCTGTCATGCTTGTGGAACAGAGGGACTTATAACTGTGAGCAGCGGTTCAAGGAGTGGATTTGAGTCACATCCATTCTGCCGCATTATAGAAAGAGACAATGTGTAATTAACTTGGACTGACAATGGGGATTCACAGTAAACTTCACTGAAAAGCAAATAACTTCACACTTTTGTTCCCACTGTTTAAAAAAAAGGACTAATTCAAAATTAAGACATTGTTCAAACAAACTTAGCTTTTTATTGGGTGAGACCTCTTTTACATTCCTTTTCTTTTTCCTTTTTTAAGGTCTTTATCTGTGCACCCCACCATGCACACAAGCACAGCAGTCACGTTGCTGGCCCTGTGACGAGGCGTTTTGCACCGCATTGAAGCTTTTTTTGAAGCATACAGTCAATTTAGCAGGAGCTGGAATGCAAATAGCTTTGCGCCTCCTTTATTTGAATGACTCATGTTGGTTCTCAGGCTTGTCATATATTTGGACTCGTGTTAAATCCCTGAGAAAGTTAGCAGGACTTGCCCTCACAGTTGTTATGCAAATTGCTATGCTGACAACAGGCCAATAATTAGAGGGAGAGAGAGAGAAGAAAACAGGAACGGAAAAAGGGAAATTTGGAGACAGAAAGGGAGAAAACAGTAGGTGCATGAAGGTTCACTGGTGGTGACTCCCGTTTGTGGTATGTGTGACTTCTGCAAGTGGATGAGACAGGACAAGAGAGGAGCGCTGACCCCAAGACCTGAGCTTTCATCTAAGGAAACCTGTACAGAGTGATTCTCCTGTTTGATTCTGTGTAATCATGAAGCCACCTGAACTGATAAAGTGTCTGTGTAAAAACACCCACAAACCAGGATGTGGTCCAAATGCACCCCCCTAAAAATGTTGCTTTACTCATACTTTATATCTGCTTTGTGCTGTAACAATGTTGTTTTATCCACCATCTTGGTAAACGGCTCATCTGACTTAAAATTATCCATCAATACAGCCTGTAAAAGGAGACAGAAATGGGAATGCAAAACAATAGGGAGATATTAGGACAAACGTTGATTAGTGTTTCCCTAACTATAGATTTATATCCTCATTTGTCATGTAAGTTTAACAACCCAAAGAAATTCCAAAACTGTGCAGAAAGAGGAAATTATTCACATTTTGGACACTGGTATCGGTAAATTTCAATATTTTTGCTTTCAATTAAATATCTCACTGGTCATCAAAATGAGTGATGACCTTTCCCTTGGATATTACAGCTTAATTTCTGAGGTATGTTTTCCACCAAAAAATGTGAAAAACAAAGTCTTGATATTTGATCCCACAGATGGTAACTTAGTGGATGTCAGAATTACAGATTTATTTAAACCACTGTAACCTGTGTAACAAACCATGAAACTCTCACTTCATGTCAAAATCTACAAGAGTACATTATATTAACACAGACTGGTTTGGGTTCAGTATCAGTCCATCCTTAAACTTTATTTTAAATTATGGGATGTACCATCTAAAGGGCACTTTCAGGACCAACTGCAGGTACATCAAAAGGCTTCCAAGGGTTCAAACTTTCTCCCGATTATTGTTGAATTATAAGACTATTGTTTCTTTCAGTAAACTCTGCAATGTGCAGATTCAGTGCAGCTGTGAAACTCTCTACATAACCGTCTGTTTTCAATAACCAGTTAGCGACCAGCTTGATACTCAAGTTCAGCAGAGGTGTTGTTAGTTGTGGGATGGGATGAACTGCACAAGTATATTAGAATTAGCTTGTGCAAGCCTTAGCTACTGGGCAAACCAACTGCCAACGTTCATCTGCTCCCTGAGGAGCATCTGAAGGGTCTTTTCAATCAAAGCAGCTTTTCACCAAGGCTCTTTTACTTTGGGCACAGTCTCGGCTGGGTCCAGCTTATATTGCATTTTAGTCTTTTCCCTGGATTACGATGAGTAGATGCAACATCTCTACAATAATTGATGGTACTTGATAGTGTTGTTCTTAATGAAAAAAGAGAGGTGATTCTTGTGTACAGAGGATTTGAAAAGACAGGGTTAATGAAAGATATCAGTGATTGAGAAACACTTCAGCTACTATAAGGGCAAGCTTTGAGTAGTTTTCTTTCCAGTATTCTGGTTTTCTAAAGGAGGAAACACCAGGTGCTGAAGGTTGAATAAAAATCAAAGCTAAAGAAATTCAAAGGTATGCTGTGTTTGCTACTGTAAATATCAAAAGAAAAATGTTCATATTTGCTGGCAAACTGTACATTTTAAGCACGTGTCTGTGTGTACCAAACCACCTGTATACTTTTAGCTTCAAAACAACCTTTGGTTCTGTGATTTTATTATCTGGTTTTGTGTAATGACAAATATGGCTCAGTGGTGTCTGTACCTGCCTCAAACCTGAGGCCGTAATGAGATCTGGATTACGGGTATTCTTGTCTGTGGTTTTCTGATGTAAGATCTTCTAAATGATAATAATGTCTGGTTTCGCCTGGAGAAAGTACACCTCAGCAGAAACCAAGCCTTCAAACACCACAAGCTGCACCGATCTGTCTGATGATCCAGGACTGAGCTGCACCACTACGATGTGTTTTCTTAAACATGGTTCTTGGTAGGAGTCTTGTTTCATTTGGCTTTTTCAGGATTTCAATTTGTCTAGCATTGTTCCGTCATTTTTCTTGTCCATTCTCTCTTTGACTTCCAGGATGTTGGGGATAATTGGCTTACACTAAAACCATGGAAGCTCTGCAGCGTCTCCAAGACTTCCATGAAACTCTATGACTACAACTCACTCTTGAGCACTGTAATGTCAAACAACACGCAGAGCTGCGCCCGTTACTGTCGTTCAGATGCTCACCACTAATGATAGTGGAGAATCCCACTTCTATAATTGTGTTTGCATTCAAATTTCAGCTTGCGTGCCGCTGCAGCATTGGATCATCGCTTCAAACTTGCTCCAGGGAGCAGCGGGAAACCACAGCTTCTAGGGAAATGTTATACACAAACATATCAATTTTGGATTAAATATAAATATTTTGGTCTGCCTTTTCCTTTTATTTTTCACTTAATTTCTGTGTGGCAGCTATCATTTTCCATTTAAACTTGCAGCCACAGATTACCAGCTGCAGAGCTCAGTACCACATTATGAAGCAGTTGTTTCCATAGACAAGAGTTAAGAGGATGACTTTCTAGTATTTCCTATATATAGACTTTGTGACTCCTGACATGTCATAAAACATTAAACTTGTTTCTATCTCTGAATTCTTAAAGCTGCTCGCTGTATGTACCAATAGATTCACAAATAAGTACTACCATGTAAATTAATGTGCTTAAAAAGTACATAAGTAAGTTTTCTATCATATGTACTGTATATTGTTATGGTTAGCTAAATCACGTGCAGGCAGAGGAGTCTTTAAAGTAAAGTCCAGGGCTAAATGAACAAAAACTGCAGTTCTTTGAATATCCACTTGAGGCAGCCACAAGTACACTTCCACAGCCCGTATCAAAATAGTAATTTTAAAAGAAAAATTTAACATTTTGTCAGATCCATCAAATTATTTTGCTCTCCTCAGTTTATTTCTGTATTTGTGATTTTGGTCAATTTTAAATAACCCATTTGTTTTATTTATGTTAAGATTTGGGGTTAGACGTACACTCGCTTTACTAGGGGTGTGGCTGAGTTGGCTGATGGGGAAGGGTGTCCAGTTTGTGTTGCTGCGTTAGTTTAAAAAAGTTAGAATACAATAGGGGACTAAAGCTCGCTAACTTCGGTCTCTGGATCCTTGTTAAGTTAAAATGAGACATTTGAATGTCACTGCTTATCAGGGGCGGGTCCAAGTGGTGAGTACGGCCACCTTACAGTGTGATTGGCCCAAGCGGTGTCTTTGACATCATTGCTCATCAACTGCCTTTTTATGACTTGATTGCTACATATCATGATCTTCCTGTGTCACCAAGAAAAGCCAATGATTTCTCCTCGGGTTGGCGGAAAACAATGATATTTCCCACTTGAAAAAGTATTCAATCATTAGCCCTGTTTGAAGCATCTACATCACCTTACACCTTCTTTTTAAATCGTACAGACATCTGTGTGACACCTGAAGGATATACTCGAGGGAACTTTGGTAAATATATTGATTGTTATGATGCATCTTCTCTGACTAGTTGCACTTTCATGCAATTGGCTCTCAAAATGACTAAAGTCTTTTGTCTTAAACTCACCATTGTTTTATTTCTTTCTTTCATATTTTTGCTTTTCACCTCCATCATCAGACAGCCACCTCTCGCTTGCCGTCTCTCTCAGTCTTGCAGCACTCACGGTATATGTTTGACATTTTCTCAGTACATCAAAGGAAAGTCACGCAGTCAGAGGAAGCATTGTTACTGTTGCTGATACCGTGCCGTCAGCCTATTTGCAGCATGTTCCCAATAACAGGAAGCCAGGAGAAATGAGTTCTCTTGTAATGACTTTGGGGTTGTTTTTCCTTTCCTTCCCATACAGTGTTCTTGAGGTAAAGTAGCTCTGAGATCAAAGACTGGAATGTTGAATCTTGGTCTTGTAGTAAAGGGGCCTTCTTGTGCAGTAATAAACCCTAATACCACCTTATACATGGGGTCATCCGCTCTTTATAAGTGCAGGAATCTTCTCTTGGACTGCCGGTGTGGGGGGCAGGGCTAGTGTGCAGTGTTGTATAGTAAAGCGTTATTACTAACGCCGCTACTTTATTCAGTAACTAAAGATGTAAAACATTTTATTTTAAATTCAGTAACTCTATTTCCATTACCATCCTTTGGTCACTTTGGTCACTTTTTGAGCGGAGTGTCATCGCTCCGAGTCTCCCGCCCAGCCAAAAACGTCTGCGTACAACACTTCTTCGCACCTCTGGTTTCAAGGAAGTGGAGAAAAACTCGGAATTACCGAGAGCTTTTTGGCTTCAAATCCGTATACAGGCGGAAGGCGGAACCAGGTTGTCCATAGTATATACAGTCTATGGGTTTATCATATAAAAGGAACCCTGAGCCAAAGTTGACATTTAAGACGATGAAATGAAAGCAGCTGTGGAGCTGCTGAGAAATCAGCATCTGATGGTCAGTTGGATCAGACATAACTAAAGGCTGCCAGACTCGTTTGACCCAAATGTGTTAATCTGCCCTACTTACACTTCAAGAAAAATTCTCTTATGTTGAGATGGTGGCAGGGGACATGACATCAGAGTGGACCCTGCTCAAAACTTCCCTCATGGAAACAGCTGCATGGCTTTGAGGCCAGATAGTGGTCATGGATTGACATGGCAGGGACCCAGAAACCTGTTGGGGCAGTCTTTCAGTCGAAGGGAGACAAATGATACCTCTCAGAACTTGTTAGGATGAGTAAGTCCAGGCTGGGCTCAGAGGTTCTGGTTGGCCAGCTGTAGTACTTGCAGAGGAGAAAGGCTTGGAGTGGGACAACTTAATATAGGCTCCTTCATCAATAGATAAATGTTGTTTTAATGACCTCCCAGGTTTGGTGAGAATTGTAGAACATTGCCAAGATTGCCTAGACTGACCTAAAGAACAGTTATTGTTATAATATAAAGGGGGGACTTTGATGAGCTTCTAGATTTGGCAGCAGTACTCCACACAGGAAACACAGCTGAAATATTTTAGATAAACTGAAAGTATATTGTGTGTAAGGAGTGAGTGTAGTGATGGGAAAATTCATGGTGGATGTAGTGTATCCTGATATGAAAAAGACTTTTTAATGGAGTGGATCAACATTGGATTTGGTCTCCAGTTTGAATGATGCCAAGATTTGTTTGACTTGGACGACAACCAGTGTCTTATGAAAATTAGAGACGCACCATGTGTTCTTCTGCTTGAGCTTGTAGAGGTCACCAAGATCTCTTTTTAATGTGGTTTCCTCTCCAGATCATAGAGTTTTAACCTACATTTGTGGATGAAATGACAAATTATGCTCGCTGACAGTGGTTTTTGGAAGTAATTTTGAGCCTACGCAGTGATTTACACTACAGAGTCAAGACTGTTTGGCCTTGCCCTCTTTTGTCCAGATTTCTCCAGTCTACCTGGATTGATTATACGATTATGAACTGTAGCTGATGAAATCTTAAACACTTAGCAACACTATTCTGAAATTGCTAAATATTTCCACAGAAACTCTTCATCTATACCTGGAAGATAAACAGAAGCTTGCTGCTGTAAGCTGTTTTTCCTGTTAATTATATAATAAACAGTATTTGACTGTCAAAATTACCCAACACGCAAACAGAGAGGAACCAACGAGGCTATCACTGTTCCAACAAACACACACACACAATCTTGAAAAATCAGCGCAACATTCGAGGTTTGTTGTCTTTGCCCTGTCTGCTCTCCATTATGAGTGTTTCCCCTCTTTGACATCCGAGTCTTTATGCAGATTACATAACCCAGGATAAGCAGCTCATTAGGGCACTGATTACGGGCATCTTGTGCAGCCATGCAGAGCAAGGGCCGACGGTTCACTTCAGGAGAACCACAGAGAGCGACAGGAGCTGAGAGAGAGTGTGAGGCCTCCGTGTCTGACAGACAGTTGAGTGATGAACTATATGAGATCAGTTTTTAATCAGTTTCTTTAGATTCTACGCTAGAAGTCCCAAGACCCTTTTATAAGTGTCTATAATAAACTGAATGAAGTTGGTGCTTTTTTGGTAGTTTGTTAGTCTTTCGGTTGTAAACACCTACCCTCTTGCACCAGTTATAAGCATTAAATATTTCTATAGAAGAATCCTCAATTTTGACCGTGATGGTCTTGTTTGCTTTTGGAGATTATGAAAAAGCATCACTATGAATTTCAGTCTATTCTATAGATGCTAAAAAAATTCCTTATTGAAGCTTTAAAGCAATTTTCTGAGCTTCCAGAGTTCATGTTTATTCAAAAACAACCAGTGTTTGTTCAAACCGGGAGCAAAACACCTTTGACCTAAGCGTCATTGAAAAATGTGGAAAAACTACAACAAAGATGTGTCTTTGCAAGCCTACTGTGCTCAAAGGCCAACACATGACAGTATGTGAGCCAGCTGTGTGCATGTGCACGCTTTAATGAACTTGTGGGTGCCTGTGCAGCACGTGTGTTTTTGTTTGTGTTAGTGTGTGTTTGTGTGTAAGTGTGTGTGTCTCCAGCTGTTGGAGGGTTATTAGGAGCTACTGCTGGAAGATATTAACAGGTGCCACAGGCTTGAGTAGTGCAACAGGCAGGGTACTTCAGATAACAGCGTGTGTTTTCAGACAGATCCGTCTCATCTGTCTCGGGCTGTAAGGACTTTGTCTCAGGGGTGTACTTGGAGTGTCGGTCCTTAAAGAGAGGAGCAGGAGCTGACAGGCCAATCACTGCCTCTTCACCTCCTGACCTCCTGGAAGTCTGAGAGGCTCTGCTGATAAGTGTGTGTGTGTGTGTGTGTGTGTGTGTGTGTGTGTGTGTGTGTGTGTGTGTGTGTGTGTGTGTGTGTGTGTGTGTGTGTGTGTGTGTGTGTACTTGGAGATAAAGATAATCCAAAACTTCCATCTTGACAGCTGAGAGACAGTAAAAGTGTGATGTGGACCTAAAAACAGTAAGCTGTCCAAGTGTCTGTGTAATGACTGTGAGTGTATCTCAGACTGACAGCAGCTGATCTGACCTTGTTCTCTGCGCTGAGCTGTCAAACTGTTTCAACAGCAGACACTGAACAGACCCATATACCGTACAAAAGTATGAAGTTGATTTATTCATTTATGACACATCATTGATCAATAAATATAAATATGATTTCTAGAAGACCAGGTTAGATTATACACACTTCATTTCCAAAACTCAAGAATGTTTTTGACCTATTTTTAGTAAGTCTACTTTATAATAATGGATGGATAAATGGATGATAGATGGATGGATGGATAAATAGATGGATCATGGATTTACAGATGGATAGATAAATGGATTGAAGGTTGTGGTTGGCTGGATGGAGGGGTGGTTGGATTTTTAGATGGATCAATAGATGATGGATTGGTTAATTGATGAATGGATAGATTGATGGTAGGTGAATGAATAAATAAATGGCTGATAGATGTATTGATGGATAAAAATTGAGTAGTTGGATGGATGGGTGAATAGATGGCTCGGTAGGTGGATGATGAATGATGAACATAGACTGTATATAGAATGGATGCCGTCTGCCTCCTCGCTTGGAAAAGCCACTGCGAAAACAGCACCCTCTGGTGACGGGCAGCAATATAGGTCAAAAATCCAGCCTCCTCCTGCAATCCCTATAGAGCTGTGGACAAACTTTAGAAATTAACTACACAGAATATAAATTTTTCTGCCCCTGCTTGCGACGTTGACATGTAGTTACTTTAAGACTGGTTTGTGTTCAAGTCCTCTTTTTTCTGTACAGCTCCATTTTTAAAAGTTATTAGGGGGTTCATGTTTTCTATGATTGACACTTGATACAGCCTATGGGTGTACGAAGATTGCATAGCTCACCTGGGGGATACACGTCATCACAGAGACTCTCCTGCTGAATGAGTACAATGCTACTGCGCGAGTGGTGGTTCCAGGAGGCAGAGAAAATCCTGAAAATACGGCTTTAAATTTATATAACAATGGAAGGCAGTGCCAAGTTGTACAGTCTTTGATGATGGATTGGGTGATGGATGGAGGAATGATTCAGTAATTGCTGGATGATTAATGACAAGAATAATTGAAAGAATAATGGATAAATAATACACAGGTGTTTGTTAGATAAATTAATGGGAGGATGGATTGAAAGATGTGTGGATGCATGTTTGTTTGTTTGGATGGATGGATGGATAACTGATATATAGATGCTAGATGCATTTAAAAAAAAAAAAAACTAAAAGACTTGCCATTTGAAGATACTGTTTTTTTTTATTTTGCTTGTAAAGAATAAGAAAAATCCCAAACACAAGCATCAATCTTAAAATCTAAATAGATAGATAGATAGATAGATAGATAGATGACATCAACAAAATCTCTAAGCTCCAGTTTTTAAATGTGATAAAAAGTGGTCACAAGTCTCTACAGCTGTAGCGTAGCTCTAAAACCTTCTGACTGATGTCTCCTTACATCAAAACAGGCAGACAGCATTCACTCTGAAGTTGTCCTCAGTCTGACAGGGAAACGTGTCTTTGCAGCTTCACACCCTAAAGGCTTATCAGCAGGAAACACCAACGCAGGAGGAGCTAATCAGATGTGTAAGTATTTGAGCTGTATGTCCATGGAGGGCTGGAGCTGTCTGTTTGTTTGTTGTTCTGTTTTAAGTTGATGAAACTTAAAGTCTGGCACACACTACAAAATTTAAAATGTCTTCAATGACTTTGATGATGTCTTGAGACAGCACACATGACAATGTCCTGACTCTCAAAATTTGATATCTCTCAAAAAGTCCCTAGGGTCCCTTCCACACAACAGGATATCCAATCTTTTTATTCCACAGTTTTCTCAACCAAAATACCCACTCTAATCAACATGACACATTCAACAAATTTAAAGCATTATTCCATTGTAATGAACTACATTCAAATGCACACATGTCCTCTATAAACAGGTGTCTTATCAATGTTAACACATGGTTACTCCTGATCCTCTCTGGGTCACATGCATTAGTCTTCATGGCCTGTTGGTCATGCTTTACAGATTCCTAGCATGTTTGTTTTCTAATAGGGTCGCAGTCGGAGAAACAGAAGCCTTGGAATGAGATCAGAGCTCTGCTAATACAATTATTTTTACTCCCATGACCGCACGCTTTTGATCCCACAAAGGCTTTTATGAGTTTACCTTTGATTCAGCTCTAATATCGTCTTCAGAAGGACCTTAAATCTGTGATTAACATTCACAGGCCTCAGAGGTGACATTGCTTCTCTTTGAAATCATTCACGCCTCCCTGCGCCATTACAGCGTTTAATGGCCTGTCCGAGCCTTTAGCCAGGAGAGCCACAGGGAAGAGAATAGACCTGTTGTGCAGGTGACCGACATGGGAGAGAGAACAGACAGAAACACAAGATAGTGAGAAGAAGCCAGAGGAGTGATGAGCGGTGAGAAGATCCTCCAACCTCTATGCTTCCCAAATTTGAGAATAGAGATCAGAAAGTGGGGGGCGATTACGTCCATGTTGGCCTGCCAGCTACAGTAATCAAGGACACTGTGAGTGATGCCATGATTGGCCAAGAGGAAGAGGCCAGTGACAGTAATCCTTGGGAAAATGTGGACTACAATAACAGGTTGGACTGAGAGAAGACAGCAGCAGACTCAAACTCAATCGGTTTGAAAGGCATGGATTTAGACTATTTCCTCTTTATTTCAACACTGTTAAACCTTTTCAGTGCCCTCAATGAGGCCACCAAGTCCTGCCAGTCACCATAAGTCAAAAGTACAGAGAGAAGAAAGCGAAACTCGCAATTAACAAAGCTTACAAAGGTCACTTCATTATAGACAACATAATGAAATACCTCAGTATGTTATTTTCATAATGGGATCAAGCCATGCTGTTGCTAATTCCTCTGACCACCCACATGATTATGGACTCAACTCTTTTGCAGCAATGCCAAGCCCACCACCTGCACCCATTCATTTTTAGGCTTGGACCAAATTGGACAGCTTCCACAGCGACATTTCTCTGCATTAGCTGGAGATGAATACTTCCTAATTAGAATCCATAGCACAACACTCAGTGGTTGTGTTTGGGGACATGTTTTTGGATAGTCGACCAAGTGCATTCTCAAAACCTCACAACTCTAGCCTTGTGATCCAAGTTACAGAAAGTCGATCAACTTAGGGTTCATTCATGCTAAACTTTTGCATCAAGTTAGCTTGACCCTAAATTCTGGGATGTCATACAAATGCCTGTTTTGGGGTTGAGAATTTGAACAGTTCTCCTCATGCCGCTCACCAAAGTCTACACTGTGCAGTTTCTGTCTGACATCATCCTGTTCACCTACTGCCACAACCCAGTCTAGTGGCTCTACTTTTTCACTGCTTCCCTCCCTCTCCCAGCATGTTTTTCATAGAAAGCCAGCTGCCCCAATAGACACTGAAAAGGGGGAACTTTAAATTTGTGTCAGATCTAATGCAGTCGGTGGTTGGTGGTGCCTGCAATAGCAGTCATGGCTGGTCATATCGGTGACAAAACTCAAGCTAGGTTCCTACCATGGAAACAGTTGTATGTTGGTCGGGACCTGCGTGAAGCTGGCCCCCACTCATGCAAAATTTGGGGAAAATGTCTGTTTCATTTGTGCTGGTTTATGCCGTAAAAATTTTCATTTGTGCTGCTTAAATATTACTTTATAGGTCATCCTCAGGTCACCCAGCCCCCTATTTGTTCATAATGGACCTGAAATGGTGCCGTTCGTTTGTGCTTGGTTTGTACGGTAAAAAATTTCGTTTGTGCTGCTACAGTTATTTAAGTTATCACACACTTAAAATTTCGGCAATGACATCACCCAGCCCACCATTTGCTCCAAATGGACCCAAAATGGTGCCGTTCGTTTATGCTGGTAATTTTTGTTTGTGCTGCTATGGTTGTTAAGTTATTACACATCATTATTTTTGGCGATGATGTAACCCAGCCCCCCATTTGCTCCAAATGGACCCAAAATGGTATCATTTGTTTGTGCTTCATTCGTGCCACTGTTGATCCAAGAAATGCATGTCTGCCGAGAAGTTCATGCACCTCACGTTCTTCTTTAAACACTTTTTCATTTCCGTGGACCACTCTAATAGTAGAATGGTCCACCAAAATGTACAGTTTAAAACCCATATAATACTTATCTGTAGGGTTAAACATTGATGAGTAATGATCCGAAAGTTAAGTTTATATCTTTTTGTGCCATTTATATTGAATAGACCTTGAGGTTCTATCAACTTAAACATTTCACTGGTGTGACTTTATTCCAATGCGGAAAACGCATACCTTCGATTAAATTTGATTGTATGTTTAAGGTGTTCTGTTGCAATCAAGCCCTCTGTATTTGGCGTATATACATACAAAGAATTTTATTGTTAAGTTGTAGTCAGCAGATTCTTAATACTAACCTTATGTCAGTTCTTCTGATGCCGGAATATGCATCCACCCGTTAATTAATGATTGAGAAAATAACCAGTCGTATTTTTGTAAATATAACACCAGGAAAGTCCACCCCTCTTTGGGAAAGTCCCAAAGTAGAGGAGACATAGTAGAGTAAATAAGAGATACCAATATTATCCGTACCATCCACAGTGAGATAAAGTTGTTCTCTTGCAGACAGTTCAGAAGCAGGGATTTCTACCTGAATTGAAAAGAGGCCTTGACAGGCTGGTGAACTTTGTCGCAGCACAGGCCCTCTTGCGTAACTGTAAGAGTTTAACGAATTAAAGTCTTTGTGGGGGGTCAAGTTATCAATTAACAAACCCCTCACTGATACCCAGCCACCCACACACTCATTCAAAGTCATTTTGCACCTCCTCCTGCTGGTTCTTCAGTCGTTCAGAGGCTTTGATAGGGGCGATTATAAGAGAGCAGCTTTTATGCTTGATGTCCACCGGGTTACACAAAGAACACAGCTTTATCCATTTAAAGCCACTAAAAAGGGACATTGTTCTTCTGTAATCCAACTTCAAGATACAATCATAAGCATGCATGGATGGAGAAAGAGGGAGCCCTGTTTGCACAAAAATCCAAGACGTCATTATTGGGCCTCTGAATTTACTGTCCAGGATCCATCAAATATACTCCTAAGATTCAAATATACTCCTAAGATGTCCCACAGCTGGCAGGACACTTGAGGAATAGCTTTAGATCTTTTCTTCTCTGAAAGTTTTTGGTTCTGCAGCTGTAATCGGAGATCTTAGAGGTGATGATACTGGACCAGCGGTCTAGATTTCTGATATGAATGACAGAAAGAGAAACAGAGGAGCTCCAACAGACGTGATGAGTGATGGAGTGCTGCATCTCATATGTCCATGGATTTTTGTGGTTGTTCATCCATTTTTTCCCCTGTTATTAGAGACTTTAGCTGACCGCATAAGCCCCCACAGTTTACAGAGGAGTTTGACAGAAGACAAACATTTGTTGTTTGATTGTTGTTTGGTGACATCATGGTGTGGTCCACAGATTTAGTCTGGAGAAAGCATTAAATTTTCTCTGGATTCAAAGAGAAAAACATAAAACCATGCAGACAATGGGATTTCCATTCATGTGTATGAAGAATTACAATTCCCCACATTTTCCCTAATTCATTTTGTCTTTATCCAGGAGGATGGACAACATGTCAAAGGCAACAAACAAGAAACAGCTTCCCTCATACATTAACTGAGGCTCTGGTTAAGTAGGACAAAAAAACAGGGCAATAACAGCCAAAAGGACAACAATTTAAAGGACAAGTACACAAACAAAACCACTCAAATGCTGTAAACGGACAGGAGACAGTCGAATGTGTCTTAGCATTGGCATGCCCTATTCCCACAAAAAAGCAGCTTTTGTCCAAAATGTTGAAAGATTTTAGGACAATGTAACAGCCTTGGGACACTTTTTGAGAGTCCAATTCATATCTCAAGTCACAGACTGTAGCAACAAATCCCAAACTGCAGCAATAAGTAACAGCAGAATAAAATTTAGGGCTCCACTAACTGTATTGCAAAGAAATCAGCACATATAAAGTACAGCCAACAGCCCAAATAGTTGATCATAACATAAATAGCTCAGACAGAGGCTGGGGCACACTTAGCCATGCATTGAAGCCACCCCTGAAATCTGCATTTCTTCTCTTTTACTTCTGTCCTGCCTCCTTCTTAAAGTTTTATGCCTTTCCATGTCTGATCTTTTTGGAAAACTCATCAGCAGGACCAAAAATAACACAACTGAGGTTTTGAATATTTCCTTATCACAACAGGTGATCTGTGTATGACCATAGACTGTATATACGATGGACAACTTGGCTCCACCACCCATCATTGTATGAATTTGAAGCCGAATTGCTCTCGGTATTTCCAGGATTTTCTCCACTTCCTGAAACCACCACTTGTGCAGTAGCGTTGTACCCATTCAACAGGAGAGTCGCTGTGATGACGCTCGGCTCAAACAGCGTATCCCCAAGGTGAGCTATATAATCTTTGTGCGCCCATGGGCTGTACCAAGTGTCAATCATACAAAACATGAACCCCCTAATAACTTTTACAAATGAAGCTGCACAGAAAAAAGAGGACTTGAGCACAAACATGTCAACATCGCAAGCAGGGGGGAGAAAAATTTATGATCTGTGTAATTAATTTCTAAAGTTTGTCCACAGCTCCATAGGGATTGCTGGAGGCGGCAGGATTTATGACCTTTACTGCTGCCTGTCACTAGAGTGTGCTGTTCTTGAGGGGGCTTCACCTAGCAAGGAGGCAGATGATGTCAATTCTATATATAGTCTATGTGTGTGACTTTATTGAAGGTAAAGGTCGAAACCCCTGACTGTATAGTGATATTAATGACACACCTCCATCTCCTTTGAAAGGCCCAATAAGACAACATATATGGGGTTTATAAGTATTCCAGTGTTGAAAAGGTATCTAGCAGATGTTCCCATAAAATCAAACCAAAACATTTAACTTCTAATAAGGAAGCAGGAAAGATTCCTCATGTTCGTGAAGTTCACTGTTTCCTGTGTCAGTTCAAAGCAGATACCCACAGTTATGGCAAGTAAATGAATTACTTTTTATCCACCACAGTGACCTAATTTACCCTCAGGGGCCACAGTGAGATCTCAGATTGAATTAACCCGTCTCAGCAAAATGCGTTAATGAAGCAAGTAATTTGTTTCCATTTGAATGCACTTTTGGCAGATTCGAAAGAGAAACTGGGTCAACAATGCCAATCTGTCACTACAGAAGGGTAACTGCTTAATTATTATCTCTAATGTTGGATGTGTGAGGCTCAAAAGGAAAATGATTAAGGCAAACTTTCACTGCCAAGCTTCACTTTATTTAACAGCTGGTATGAACATTGTCCTCACAGCACCTGATCACATCATGGCATATTTTGCATGCTTCAAGGATCCCAGGTGCTGGCTTCAATAAGACAAGCCACTGACACATACAGCTTACCAAACCCTGTTATGCCAGGAATGGAGTTTTAATTAACTTGTAAAGACAGTCCTTAGCTCAGTTCCTCTGCCTATCTCTATCTGTCACTGTCTCATGTAATATATGGTATGATGCAAGACGGGTAATATGAGTATGAAAGATTTTGACAGGAGATATGCAAGAGTTGACAATGTCCTTCAAAGTTGTCAAATTTTTATTCTGAGAGCTCCTAACATGTTCATGTTCAAATTCCAAGTTAAACTTTCAAAATAAGTTAAAAAAAAAAAAAAAGAACAAACCTAAAACAACAACACTTGTACTGAGTTGGCATATTTAAGAACTGGTGGCTCAATAATTCTATTAAAATGTGAGCCCCAAAGCTGTGTGCTTGGACCACTCCTCATTACTATGCTCATGCTCACACCATCCAAAACTATGGTTCTGTGGTTAGAGGCCTCCTCTTTATTATCCCCTTCCCTTCTCTTGAATCAAACAATCCACAAACATGATGTGCCTCAAGGCTTCGTGCCTGGACCCCTCCTCTTTACTATTCTTAGGCACCCTATTGGCCATCTAAAAGCATTTGTGTGCCTCAGGGCTTTGTGCCTGGTACCCTCCTCTTTATTATCTATATGATTCTTTTTGGTCAGACCATCAAAAGCCAGAGTGTACCTCAGGGCTCTGTCATTAAACATCTCCCTTTTTTTTTATCCTTATGCCCCCTCTTGGTCAAACTCTGCTGCAATGCTGATGATGTACAGACATATCTTAGCACCAAGCCAGCCACCCAATGCTTTCACAGCCACCTTTTTTTTTTTTTTGAGCTCAAACTTTAGATATAAACTATTCTGCTTCAGCAAGCTTCCAAATTAACCTTCTCTTTCTTGGCACATGTCTAAAGTCTACATGAGGCTCATCCATGATCCCCTTAGCCCTCTGAGTTGCTTACTCGGTACACATAACCAAGATTATGAAGGCTATGGTCACAAATCTTATTGTTCTGCCAAGCACATAAGAAAAAATATCTTGCATTAACTGGTCAAAATCTGCATGTGTTTTGTGAATGAAATCAAAATTCTTCATCTAGCGTGCAAAAAGCTCCTTCTAGGAGAGAGCTGGTATTGGTCAGTGTCTTCTAGGTTTGCAAGTAGGCAAAATGTTGTTACATAACGCGATCAGGAGTTGGTACATTTGGGTTGTGTTTCCAGTTAAGTTGTTTTGTAGTCATTTCGTGCAGCATTAATTTGCACAATTAGCAGTAACTTAATCCTGGTGCTTTCCTTCCTTCTTTATCAGATTTAAACTTTTTCCTACACTTAGTGTTCGTGAAACTGAGAAATGCTTCACCTGCAAGCAATAAAAACACACTGAGTTGATGGTAGCACAGGTAGAAGAGGTGAGGTCTGAAAGATGGATGTTCCAGGTCATGTGAATTAGTGTGTTTTTGCGTGATAGTTTTATCTGTGAGGGTGTCCTCCAGGCATTTACACCGCCTGCCTCAGTGAGCCTCACCCCACAGTGTCTCAAGTCCTCATAAAAATAAACTTGTTCTCTGTGGTGGGTCCCAAAGCAGAGGGAGGCTGTTTGTTATTTCATCTAGCACAGTTAATTTCAGATTTATATATATATTGTGTTCTCATTAAAAGCTGCTTCAATGCTGTGTCTGGCTACTCTATCATTTGTTTGTTTGCCTGCTGAGGCCAACAGAAGTGCTGTTGTGAAACTAAGCACTGAGGCCCTCATAGCCGCTAGGATTACACTATGTTGTCTCACTTTTATTTGATTTATCACATTTAAGTTTCTCTTATCTATTTCCCCAAGCTGACAGGCCGCCTTACATAATATACACACCAGCACAGGACCTGTGATGCTAACTTGGAGAGCTGTTTTGCTCCCACAAACCACATTGATTCCAGTGGAAAACATCCATACATCAAAAAGTTTCTATGCAAAGAAAAAAAATCACCCAAATTGACTTTTCAGAAGAGGGGTTGGGGTGAACAAAGGTGGGTTTTGTGTGGTGAAAAAAGGTCCATAAAGGCTCATTGAGCAGCAGAGGTGGGAAGGAAGTGTGAGCTGATTGAAGGAGGCGTGTTGTGACGGATGGAGGATGTGTTGGGAACAGGAGCTCAGCTGTAAGATGGTCGTGTGGAAGTGTTTGCTGTCCCAAGAGAGCTGTGATAGGAGACGACAGTTATGCCACGAATGAGTATGTAAATATGTGTGTGCTCTTTAGATATATAAGAACATGGCTTCATTTTACCAAAACAGCAATACCAAAATTCATGTATCCTCAGGCTGCCATGATGTTATTAAGGTCAGAAATTGACATCATTTTCCTTTTTCTGCAATTTCTTTTGTCCTTTTTAGCACACTGTAATCAAGCTGCTACAGTGTTTTCTTACTTCCTGTGGCCAAGGTAGTCATAGAAAACTGTGCTTGTGAATGGCACATATCACTTTACAAGCATGATAGTGATAGGAAGAAGTCATTAAATATTTGTGCATGCCAGCTTTTACAAGGCTGTTTTAAAGCTCCTGTGAGAAGTTTGTGTCAATTTTTGTACCCCTTGTGGACAAACTAATCTTTGCTTATCTTGTCCTTTGCAGTGTCTTTTCACAGACAACCTCATCTTGCTGGCCTTTGATGGTCAAACATGTCATTTTTTTATTTTGAATGTTTCATATAAACATTATAAAAACAGGACTGTCTCTTCAGCTGCTCAGCTGATACCTACCCTCTTGCTTTGGGTTCAGGCTTAAAAAATTGGGATATAGAAATTGTCGGTCTTGTCACTAATGAGCTTTTTTGCTTTTGGACATCATAAAAAAGCATCAATATAAAAGTCCATATCTTTCATATGTATCAAAAAACTCCTTACAGTAGCTTTAATCACTGAAACATTCTTTTTGCCCACAATACCCTTGCTGGTGGTTACAATATGACTGTAATAGATTGTCAGCTCTTTTCAATCTGCTTTTGCTTTCAAAAGATTGCTAACTAATTTAACAGTCCCTTTGTAAGTAAGAAAAATAAATGGTTTCCGGGAATTAGACAGAGTCCATATACAGCACCGACCACATAACTGTAAACATGTCAGATGTAAGGAAAGACGTGCACTGAAAGATACTTTCTCAGATTGTAGACCGATAAAACTATTTCAGTCTGTTTCACTCCCCTTCCACCCACAGACCAAACTATGTGACCTCAGCGGGATTCCTCCATTCACAAGAATCAGTAGCAGGAAATTGAATGCTTTCCAGCAGTTTTATTAGCCATGTGAGAGTATCTGTCTTCCTCCCCCAGCTGCTGTCTGATGAGAAACAAGAGACACTGCGGTGAGCGAATGCCCTCCATCATCTGAGAGCTTCAGCAAGAACAGAAAGCTGAAAGAGAGTGGGAAAACACCGTCAGGAAATTAATGACATTCCCAAAGCTAAGTGGCTGGTTTTAACTCAGAGTGAAACCTATCCAGTTGGCCTGCCTCTTCATCCAATCTAGAAAAAATAAAATACATACATGTAATATGTGTTTATTTCCTGAACAAATAACTGTAGACACAGTTTTGTAAATTGTCAGAGAAGTGGGAAGACACCATGTCCACGTCTGAGGTCAAGGGGCTGAGGCATGCAGAAGGCCAGCAGACAGAGCGTGACCTTTAAGGCCGGAAGGGAAAACATTAGTCAGGAGACGCAACTCAGGGTGAAGATGGATGACCACAGGAATAGAAAGGACATTGTTTAAGCGTGATCTGCACTCAAACTGCTATTTGTCTTCACCTGCAAGACAGCTCAGTGTTACATTTTTGGGAAGCAGGACAGATGTTGTTTTTCCAACACAACACCAAATGTATGCTGATGGTTTTCGACCATATTGGCAGTACAGCTGTTAGTCTTTCCCAAGCTAGGATTTGAGCAGCCCTGATTATTGGACATATCTACATCTATCCCTTAGCGTTAAATTTTTTTTTGACTGTAGGATTTCTTTCCAATATACTTAATTCTGCCAAGTAATACTGCACATTCAGCACCAAAATATCTTTTATGCCTGGTCAAGCCTGAAACAAACACCCACATCAGACAATTTGATTGCTTAAAAACTCAGTCAGTTGGGCCTTTTTGGAAGTTGTCTCCCCCTTACATTCAGAGGTGAGATCACGCTTCTTTGTTTTTCAAGAAACAATGAATTAAATCGTTTGACGTCAACAATACATGTAATTGTGTGTTGGAGTAAGTCCAGGATGGAACATTGTGCCAAATACACGCAAACCATGATATTTCTGATCGAACAGCAGTTGTGACACTCCACAAACTGTAATTTTAGGTTACATTCAGACTCCAAAACAACTCCAACATCACTTTGCTCGTGTAGATTTGTCACCTTTAAGATCCTATCATCTATGTTATCACTGCTCTTGGTTAGTACACTTAAAATGCTTAGCAAAGACTGCCTGTGTCTCCTCAGCTGTATCCTTACCAAAATACCCACCATGCAAATCATTTCTGTCTAGCATAGATTGCAGAGAATGACTCATCATCTCTGCAGCTGTAATAAAAAACACTCTGCATGGAACAAAGAGATCCGCCAAGTCATCAAATTTGACATTCTTGCGGTTGCTACTTTTATGTGGTGCTAACAATTTTTATGGTAATGTGACAGGATGGATATGAGACGAGTTTAAGTGCTTGTTCAGGTGTGTACTGGTACATAAAATTAATCTAAACAACAAAAATTCAATAAAGTTCTCTGGAATTAGGGCGGATAAATCAAACGTCCCTAAGTGTGGTGAAAGACAGTTCAGCTCTGTAGCTCACGCAATCTGCTTTGTCAAAAGCTCAGTGTAAACTAAAGCACTTCGCTGGTACAACCTCCCTCAGTTCTGTGGTGTTTGCACCAACGCAGAACACAAATTTTTCTCACCACATCTTAATTGTTTCCCCGACCCACCCTTTAATCTCCCCTTTTACAACCTCACGTCAAAGACAGCCAAGGCAGCACACAAAGCGTACCAAAGGCTGAGGGTTGAGGTTTGCATGCAGCCCACAGTGTGATTCATCGTTAGTGTGAAAAACAAAAATACCAGATGATTAAAACTCCTTCCACAGATCAACATCTGTAAACCAAACCAGAGTTACTAGTTTCCGTTAATCCGCAGTAAAGCGGTGAAGAAAGATAAGCTGGATTGGGGGGTTTAAGTGCAGCTGGGAATTTGTTATGCAACAGTTTTTGTCCCAAATGGCATCTCTGTGATTTAGGCCTCTAAGTTTGATGTTTGTTTGTTAAGGCATCTGAATTAACCACCTGCGACTGTGAGGCACAGTAAATGTATTCATAGATTTTAATTTCACACAAAAACGCTATCTTATGGCGGACCTGCCTCTAGTACTGCTGGAAAAGAAATCCACAGAAATGTATAAAAGTTTTTACCGCAGCCAGTGTGCTCTTACATAAATGTCAGCAGTGACCCAGTTTACTGACATTAGATTGCGTTTTGTCCTCTGTGAAAAACAATTTAAAATGGATTTAGGGAATGATGGTCCTCCCCTCGTGTCACAGCATTGATGTCTGACCAAAACTTTCCTTCAGAGTGAAGAGACCAAATTCCCACAGCAGTCATTTTCCTCCAGTGTCACAGTGAGGGCAGAAAGCTAAATCACTTTAGCCAGATCAGGCCATGCAAACAAGAGTAATCTGACAATTTGTGATTATCTTACTGCTTTAAAATTAACCAGTGACAAAAATAATAAATAGCAGTGAAAAATCAGAAAGACATATGGCCATGTTTATCTTAGCATATTGGCTTGAGGCTTATTTTGGCATTCAGCAACTTTCTGGCTAACTGTTTCCAAAGATGGCAAGACAAGAAACAAGAGGAAAGGTGATAATTTCTTTACAAACTACTTGCTTTAACCTGTTCTCTTCCATCTGACAACCATCAGGCCAGCCTTCTGTCTTTTTGGTCAAAAGATAATCCTATTACTCGGCACAAGGACTTTCAAGGTTGTCTCTTGTATAAAAAAAAAAGGGCAGTGTGCATTTATAAATGAAAATGTTCTCCAGTTAGCCAGAGGTCTTGTTTTCATCAGTAGTCTCTTTGCTGGATGTTGTTCGACAGTAAAATAATAACAATAATAATAATAATAATATTAGTAATAATAATAATAATAATAATAATAATAATACAAAACCCAATTCCATTGAAGTTGGGAAATTGTAATAAACGTAAATAAAAACAGAATACAATGATTTGCAAATCCTTTTCAACCTATATTCAATTGAATACACTACAAAGACAAGATATTTAATGTTCAAACTCATAAACTTCTTTTTTTTTTTTTTGCAAATAACAATTAACTCAGAATTTCATGGCAGCAACACGTGCCAAAGTAGTTGGGACAGGGGCATGTTTACCACTGTGTTACATCACCTTATCTTTTGACAACACTCAATAAACGTTTGGGAACGTGGCCTCCATTGTCGTATTTTATGCTTCACAATGCACCACACATTTTCAATGGGAGACAGGTCTGGACTGCAGGCAGGCCAGTCGAGTACCCGCACTCCTTTACTACGAAGCCACGCTGTTGTGACACATGCAAAATGTGGCTTGGCATTGTCTTGCTGAAATAAGCAGGGGCGTCCATGAAAAAGACGTTGCTTGGATGGCAGCATATGTTGCTCCAAAACCTGTATGTACCTTTCAACATGAATGTTGCCTTCACAGATGTGGAAGTTACCCATGTCTTAGGCACTAATGCACCCCCATACCATCATAGATGCTGGGTTTTAAATTTTGCGTCGATAACGGTCCGGATGGTTCTTTTCCACTTTGGACCGGAGGACACGATGTCCACTATTTCCAAAAACAATTTTCTGGATGTTGTTGATAAATGGCTTTTGCTTTGCACAGTAGAGTTTTAACTTGCACTTACAGATGTAGTGACGAACTGTATTTACTGACAGTGGTTTTCTGAAGTGTTCCTGAGCCCATATGGTGATATCCTTTACACAATGATGTCGGTTTTTGATACAGAATTTTTGGGGAAGCTGCTTTTATACCCAATCATGGCACCCACCTGTTCCCAATTAACCTGCTCACCTGTGGGATGTTCCAAATAGGTGTTTGATGAGCATTCCTCAAATTTCTCAGTATTTTTTGCCACCTTTCCCAACTTCTTTGTCACGTGTTGCAGCCATGACATTCTGAGTTAATTATTTGCAAAAAAATATATAAAGTTTATGAGTTTGAACATTAAATATATTGTCTTTGTAGTGTATTCAATTGAATATAGCTTGAAAAGGTAAGGAAATCATTGTATTCTGTTAATATTTATATTTACCACAATTTCCCAACTGCAATGGAATTGGGTTTTGTAATAATAATAATAATAACAGTCTGAAAACAGTCACATTAAAACATTACATTTATATTCAAACCTAAAAGAAAATGACTTTGAAGCAGTATAGAGGAGCCTCGAGGAAACTTAAAACAGGATCAGAGGTGTTAGCTAACAGCAAACACTGTGACTCAGCATTTTTCCAATTTGTAAATTTAAGCCTTATACTCTTCCCTGTAGTCTTTATTTGTTATTTTAAGCTTCAGTGAGTATCTGTAATTTGTTAAAATCTTAAAATTCAATAAATTTCAAATCAACTTCAGCCTCATGCGTAATGGAGGACAGCTGTTAGCTAACTCATTTTGACTACCACATCTCACAATGTTCTTGGCCTAACATGCCCTGTTGCTGGTTCCAAGTTCCAGGGTTAAGTTTGCGTAGATCCTATCTGAAATTCAGGTCTCGGAAGCACCGAGGAGCAGCATATTTCAGTGGCAGGCAGCCTTCAGATAAAACTAATAACACCAGGCACAGAACAAATAACAGCAGCCCCATAATTAGACCCCCAGACCAGGAAATACGATGGTATGCGTGCCTTTCAACACTCCCAGTGTGATCCCATCAAAACCAAAACAGCTACCAGTGTTAGAGCCGTTAGTGGGGTGTGTTTGTTCTCTCTTGTTCTCCATCTCAGAGTTCAGGGCAATCTGCTCAAAAATCTGATGATTAATTCAGATCTGAGCTTATTGGACACACAAAAAGGACTGAAGGCTTTTCAAGAGCCTTCCTTGAAGACATCACAGAGGTGCAAGGATGAAAACTTACAGCTGCTTGAAGTTCTTTGATTTAAATCAAATACGCAGTTTAAAAAAAAGGGAAATATGTAAAGCTTTCAATCTGTCAGACTTTACTCCTTTATCTGCATTATTCCAGCTGCTCTCACTCACTTTGAGAGATTCACATTTGGCTGCTGAAGAATTTTTACAAGCATGCCAGGTTGAAGTTAGTGTTTTTATTATATATTTTAGCAAAACAGATATAAAGGATAATGTAACAGAAAACTGCAGGGTGACAGGTATTGAGTCTGTGATTTATTTGGTCGGTCATAAAACTTGTCATGGCTGTCCCTGACGCCAGCTCTGGTTCCAGGTGTGTGTCCAAAAACATTTTTATGAACTTAGACAAGTTACATAACTTTTCTTTCTACTATTTTTGTGACTTTATTGAGTTAAGAGAAAGTCAAGATCATAAAATATCAGTTATAAAATACAGTTGGATTCACCCAAAGACAGAGTAATAGATGTAAGGTGTTTTAACCTTATCTCTAAGTCCAGAGTTTTTCTTTCTAGGTTGATGTCCTGGAGCTGCTCTGTCTAAAATAACATTCCCCTGTCAAAGATTTTTCCTAGAGGACATATAAATTCTTCAGGAAGAAAATCCGAAATAAACTCCATCAGGGTGGTCATGAGTGCTACTGGAGCTGCAGCTATTCTGGCGTAAAATTAAGCTAGGGTCAAACATACTGTAGCACAGAGTTAGACACCCCATTGAGAGATGAATGTTGCAGACTGCTTGGTTCTCTAGTTGTACCAACTTTAGTAACATCTTCCTGCGCAAACCTCAACAAAAAAAGCCACTCTATAGCCATAAATAATGCTCAGAACAGCACCTAACTTCATCAACAGTACATATAGAGTCCCAGCCATAGTACTAGCCATCAAACATCTTTTTAGCTTTGCCTGGTTTCTCCAGTAAAGAGACTAAACACAGCTCATCCACTCTCATCCAGCAGCCACTTGTCTGTGGGGGAGCCCTGAAGAGCTGATCACCGAGGGCAGCGGAATTTTTACTTTAAGGAAATTATCCACTGCACTGGGTGATCGACTCGTCAGGGCTCCCCCACAGACAAGCAGCTGCTGGAGGAGAATGGGTAAGAAGACTGCTGTGTATTGCTATTGTGTGGTCGTTACTAAAGTTGGTGTAACTAAGGAAGCAAGTGGTCAGCAACATTCATCTCACGAAGGGGTGTCTAACTCAGTGTTAAGGTGTATTTGGCCATAACTTAATTTTACACGAGAATATCCCTTTAAAGGGGAACTGTGGTTTGGGTATGCAGGTGCCTGACAGACGGGGAGAAAAGTTTCTGTAATCAGTCAAGAGTCTGTGTACAACCAAATGTCGACATTAAAGCGACACCAAATGTGTCGCTTTAATGTCTCGTAAGATCTCACTTGTTGCAGGAAGATCATGGAGAAGAATGAGTGACACCGGGAGCACATTGTATTCAAAGACCTTGTCCACACTGTCAAAATCAGGCAAATCTTCACCCAACTTTCCAAGAAGGTGTTACTACTTTCCCTGATATACATTATATAGACCAGAAACAGCAACAGCTTACCTGACAGTTCTACATAAGTCTCCAAGAGACCAACTTACACTTCAAGTGACTATTACCTGTTAACTCTCCATGGGTCACTTTCCCTGAGCTTGAACAGATGTCTTTAAATTTTGTTACATAAATTGAGTTTTATTAATTGGCAGGCAAACCTTTTTTTCTGTAAGTTATCTGACTCATTTATTTTTCACTTTCAGAGTTTCCACAGGACCTGTAGCCACATGTTGGCATCTTCTTAGTAACTCTATTTTCTTTGGAAATCCTAGAATTGAAGTAGCAGGAAGCCACTGTTTGCTCTCCAGTTCTGAAGTTCTTCCTCATCTGTGGACAACAGCCAGAAACATTTCCCAACAATAACTCCTCTCCAGCTCAGGAATGCCAATGATTGAGAAAATAGATAAGGAATAATTTCACTTCTAATGAATGACTTACATAACACTGAGTACATTATATCATCCTCCTGGAGGATCCACTATCCCTCAGTTTCAGCTTCAAATGAGACCTTAAACTTGCGTAACCTTTGCCTGTTTTGATTTTAAAGCACACTTGTGCCATCTTGTAACATCATAAACTTCTGCTGAAATCCTGATGTTGGAGAATTCACTTATTTATGCATATTTAATATAATCCAGGCCTATAGTTTAAAAGCCTCTGCATGAGTATGATTGATTCGTCCTGAAGAGATGATCTGATGCCAGGTGCAACAACTTCGCCAAGTCATACTCTAAATACATTTAATTTGATTTACTCTTCTGCCAATAACTCAAAGGGTCCAAAGCATTGGAATCTGGTGAAAACAAACTTACAGAGGGTACACTCACTACTGAAGGCAAACATTTTCACATTTGTGAATAATCTCGCACAATAAAAACATGATCAGGCAAAAATGGATCTAAGAAGGTGATTGTTATGTAATCTATCTGGGTGTGTAAATATTACATAATGAGTTGTGGGTTTGTGGTCGACACTTCCCAGATGCTGCCTCATTTAGTGTCGTTTCAGAAACACACTGGATTCATTGAGAACCGAGAAGGTTCCACATATCCTGTTCACAGCCGTTACGTTTATGCGTGTGTTTGTGTGGTTAACATCTGCAAGGGGCATCAAAGGGCATCTTTAAAAATCGACCAACTGAGCGTGCTCTGTTGCATTGGTTCCAGTTATTATCTTGTCATGAAGTTAGCTTGGAATCAGTCATAGCTTCTTGTGTAGCCGGAAAAAAAAAATTAACGCTGTTTGGATTCACAGTTTGAAGTTTTCAGGAAATGTGTCCTGATTTGCCACTCTGTGTTTTATCTTTACTGGCAGAGGACCGCGTGAACACACTGATGCTATTATGGTAATTCAGATTCAGAACCGCAGATAGATCAGCTCTGTTGTTTATGGAAAGGGATACTACCGTGCATGCACATCAAAATGTTTCTCCTAAAGGAAAATTCAATATCTTTCTAATAACGAATGAAACTTTTTTCAAACATTGTCAAATGGGCCGAATAAGGACACCATCTGCAGATTAGCAAGCATTAAAGAAGGACTGCTGTTAGTACAGTACAATTTAATGTATGCTGGTCTGTGCATGTTGGAAAACTTACACAGCTGCAGAGTTAATTTTTGCATCTGTAATAGAAATTTAAAGAGGAAATAATGTCCCGGCAGTTCACAGGCTCTTAGCCAATATCCCTCAGTGCACGCACAAGACAGGCAGCCCATTTGAAAAGTTGGTGCAGGTATAAACACAAGTCAGATGATAGTGAAGCTGCAAAAGAGGTCGAGGACTCTGACAAATGCAATGCTGTAGAGCCAGGCTATATAAATATTAAATCCAGCAGCCTCAGAGTGGCACTCATCAGGGTACTTGAATATTTTATACTCCAAAGGTGAAACAGCTATGCTTTGAGAATGTAATATTTGGAGGGATCATTTCAAAAAACACCCAACTTTCCAGACAAACTTCTCATGGGGCGTTTACACAAAGCACGAGTAAATTCATTTGCATTAATGAATTACATGTTAAGTCAATGCAAAGACGTGATTAGACGCTCGTACTACTCTGGGGGCTTGAATCACGGGTCATGAAACAATTATTTGCATAAATTGAGCAGACGCGAATTCTGGAGAGTTAAAAATATCTCAACTCAAGCGAATATGTGACATATGAAAACGGACCAAAAGATGTTTACGTGTGTGAAAATATATACACAAATCCTTTTAAGGACAGGCGCTCTGCAACAGGGATAGAGAAGCGACACCTACATCTCTGATGGTTGTGGGCCTTCCACAACAAAAACAAAGCAGCAATCCACTGGATGTGGTTTACTCCTACCATGCTTGATGGAGACTCTACCCTTCTCTCGTATCCACGGCTGTTTTAATAAAAACGGGAATAAAAAGAAGCTTGCCTGGGGGAAAGTGAGTGAGGAGGTAAAATGTGAAATCCCTTGATCCTGCTGGTTGAATTGGCAAGGATCACTTTTTAGTTAGCACAAACAGCTATCCACATTTTTTTAAGCGGTCTGTTGATGCGCGAATAATTCATGTGAAATAAGCGAGTAGATGATTTTACTCATACTTGGTGTAAACACCCCATCAGAAGGATCACAGGCTAGGGAGGTCAAAATGCAGAGTTTGTTCATAACTTACAAACAGAGATGCACAACTGGATAAGGTCCTGAAGCCAGCACCTACTGTTAGTGTACAATATGCTGCAGCTCCCATCGCCGAGGGCAGCACAGAAACATAATTAGTAATGGCAGTTCTCCAGGACAATGGGAATACCGCAGTCCACTTCCTGGTAAATCTAGCTCTTCCTTCATCATTGATCCTCAGTCTGGTGCACAGGAGCCGTAAAGCCAGAAGCTTTCAGAACTTCACCCTTTGGGCAGAAATCTCCAGAGCTTCCCTTCATTTTGTTTTTGCCCGTTTCAAATCTATATCTCCGCTTAGCTTCTTGCTCCAAGACATGTTCACATATAAATGATTTTCCCTCCTACTGAGAGGCCCTGTGCTTTGGGCACTTGGGAATGGGGAGCAGATGCGTGAGGGACAGTTTGACCTAAGAATGAGTGAGAGGATGTGTCTTCACAGTTTTCAGGTGGACATCACTTTCTTGTCAACAGCCTGTCTGAAAGGTGTAATATTTGTCAAATATTGGGCCTAATGCAGCTACATTTGCTGAAAATTTTCCAGATGCAGCGAACCACCATCAAAATAAAAAGGTTTAAGATGTTTCTTTTTCCTCTTCCTTCTCTTCTTCTTATTATTAAGTCTATTTTTGGACAATTCAGCCATGTGTCTACGTTATCTGTCATTGTTGGAAAGGAAATCTCACCGACCTGACTTTCTCTGTCTCTAACATTATGAAGTTGTCTGATTATGTAACAATCATACAGCAAACTTTGGAGATTTTTAGTGGTCTGTAACTCACCAGAGTCAAATTATGGCTTTGGTCCTCTATTCGAAGGAGAAAACAGTATGTGCTGACTATACCACTGAAAACACCCAAAAGGAACAACTGCACATGCTGTAAGTAATTTGTGCAAAAGCATTTGGAAATGTGTTTTTTGATATTTACAGCTTCAAATCTCGCTTAACGCTTCTGTAGGGATGAACACTTGGAGCCAAAAACTCTCTGTGAGTACTCAAACGGCTGCTTGGACTTCTCCCTTTACAACCTGAACTTAAAGAGGTCAAAGGTCAGTGTGTTGGTTGGAAAAACGAAAACCAATTATCATAAATCCTGCAATTAAGCCTCATTAATGTGGGTTTTCCAGTTTGCATCTATGGACTTCCTGCGGGGGCAGCCACAGAAGCTCAAACTAAATCATGCGTCGTAACAGGCTGCCATGTTCTCTGTTCTCTCTTTTTTTCATGACTGATGAGTGCAGAGCAGCTTGTGACAGCATGATGATGGCCATGCTGTGCCAAGGCAGTGAGATGCAGGGTGGTCCACACCCTCCTACCATCCCATGGTAGCTCATTAGAGATCATTTTCTAGAAACTGTGTCAGTTTATTGTTGAATATTTGATAAGTAACTGAAGTCAATGTTTTTATGAAACATCAAATCACAGCCAAAGAGTGACATGAGACAAGGAGCAGCTAGAGGGACTTTCTTCTCTGCTGTTGGTCTGCAAATGTGCAGACTAATATAAACACATCAACATGAAATCACGTTTTTTCAATGTGGGAAACTTTTTTTTCTTAAATCTTAATGATGTTTCTCAGGAAAAGTTCTGTTTATTGTTGATTGTTTGGGTTGAGACCAAGAACTACAAGCATGCAGTGACTCACGAGCACAGTCATAAAGTGAGTCCTTGTTGCGTGCCGTCTACACGTGCATGCAGTGTGTTTTTGTGTGTGTGAGGGGATCTCCTCAAACCGAGCACTATGGGGGCAGTCAGTCTCAGGCGCAGCCATTGAAACAAGAAGAGTGGGCCTCCAAATATTGACAGAGTATTGCGTCACACTTTCTCAGGGTCAGACCTCACAAAACCTCTGTGCTCCTTTAAAAAACCTAAAATAGCCCCGGACTGCATTCCTGTCTCACTCCAGAGACTCACACTCCAGACATAGCAGTGTTAGGACTGTGCATTTTGAGGGAAGGGCTGCCAGCATCTTATCAGAGCTGTGTGTGAGGGTGTGCCAACGCAAGTCTACCAGCTGTGATAATGACTGGAATTATTAACATCAGTGGTAAACATGATAACTTTCTTGAAAGTACAGGATGCAAATTAATTTCTAGAAATAAATAGAGGACCAATTTTTTGACATTTGGCAAATGATTAATTTCCACTCATGGTATTGGTCAGTTTTATGCCTGGTACTCAACAGCAAATGAACTTGCCCTAAACTTAGCGCTCAGGGGTGTGTTAGAAGGGGTGTTCCAGTTGCTTTGGTGATACTTCGCTATCATGAGTTAAAAAAACAAAACAAAAAAAAACATCTGCATCGTAGAGTAACAAAAACGTGGTCAAAAGTCTACGGTTCATGATGCAGTTCTTTCCTGATATTAAGAGGGTGGTAAGCTTTTATCTTCCATGAAAAAAAAGCTGAAGGAGCTGTGTCACTGCAAATAACCATGTCCTTATATTCTTATGTGAAATATGGTGTGCCCGAGGGGTCGTGTTTGGGTCCTTTTTTTGTTTTTTTTATACATGCTTCTCCTTGACCACACATTACAGGGACATAGGGCTCTATTTTCGTGTATGCCGGTGAGGCGGCGGAGGGTGGTGGCGTGGCAGGGGGAGGTGTCGACAGAATCAGCGGGCGCAGTGACATTTTCGTGCTCGCCAGTGGCATGTAAAGTGCGCTGAAAGCTCACCGATTCAAACCTAGTCAGCTTTCAGCGCAGGCGGAGCGCAGCTGGTCTAGAGGTATTTTGGTAGACCGGCGGCTTATCGGCATACGTCACTGATGCCTCACCGGCAGGTTTCCACAGTGTCAGGCACATTTCACATTTCAGCAATAAATAATCATCAACAACTATTAATCTGAGTCAGCACAGACATTTAGATCTATATAGATATATTCTGATCTATACCTGATCTGATGAGCACGTTTGGCACCCGTTTGGACACACAACCTGACCGAATCTACACAGCTGTAACCGCATTAAATTAAATTAAATATCTAGTAAATAAACACACGATGAAGTTAACAAGATATTTAATTTGTCTCCCTCCTTTTTTTTCTTCCTCTTCCTCTTATTTCTCGCACAGCTCGACCTGGACATGTCTCCGTGTCCTCTCCCCGTCCTGCTGCAGCTGCTGCTGCGGCGGCTGAACAGATGATTTGTTTCAGTGCTCAGATGAGTTATTTACTTTAAGCCTACATACAAATATTATAATATTCAGTTTTGTGAGCCAAATTTATTTTATATGCCAACATCTATGAAAGAAAGAGCCAGGCCACGGAGCGCGATGCGTCATTTACGCACAGATGGTTCCGATTTTTATGCCATTTTTGGAGTTTATGTTGTGATCTGTGCGCATAACCCACCTTTGTCACATGAGGTTTGAATATGTGCAACTTTATGTGAGTGTCTTTATTTGTGGAAAAGGGTGTTTGTCTTACCAGTGGGTCCAACATTACACACACCAAATCCATCTGTGCTCATATGAGAGAGTGTGGAGGACGCCCAATGCGGCGTTTACAGTGACACTTGTCGAGGAGCTGCCTTCTGTCGGCATCGTGTGGCATTACTGTCTTCAGACATCTCTTGATCTCTTTGACTACTTCACGAAAATTGTAATACGCCGCCGGTGGCGGATTTAAAGGCAAGGAGAGGAGCTGATGTTATTGGTGAAAACAGGTCCGTGTTAAACTCACTCCACGCCCTCTCTCCTCCCTCGCTACGACTTACACCGCTGGGAGGAGCTGAGTTAGGGAGGGGGGATACTAACGCCATGCAGCGCCGCTCACCAAAATACCAAATTGTGCTTGGGAATGCCTTGTCGGCGCGGCGGAGCCCATAGTGTCTACTTCCAATTTTATGATGATGACACACAGCTGTACGTCACCATCAACTGAAATACTTGTTTTCAGAGCAGATGGTTCAACAAGTCCAGTGGAAAGAACCTTGGCATCTGGTTGAACAGCCGTTTGAATCATAAACAACAAACCACGTAATTTGTACATCTATGTTTTTGTTGTCTTGAAAATGTCTGAAAGATATGATCTATCAAAGAAAGCCCTTTCAGTGGTGTAATTTTAGTGGTGCCTTCCCTGATTTTATTTCACCTGAAATACCTTTACAGTAGCCTGGATTTAGATATCCTCAAAATATGGTATAGGTTATATGATACAAATCAATTTAGTTCAAATCAAATCACTTTATTTGTCCTCCAAGGTCAGTTTTAAAGGGCATGGCCGCTGCTTAAAGCAGGTCCACACCAGACTTGATTTATTTCATCAGCTGATCTCAGTCTTCAGACAGCTGATTGGTCAGACTGCGTGCTCTTGATTGGTTGGAAGAAAAACCTGCAGCCACACCGGCCCTTTGTGGAATAGATTGGACATGTCTGGCTTAAAGGGACACACAAAAAAATTGTTGCAATTTTGAAAACTTTTTACTTTTTGGTTTTGCTGCCTTGTGAAGGTCTTTGTAATGCAGATTTTGAAAAGATTATGAGTATCACATTACTATTAGTCCACTGCTTGTAACAGAGCAGTGCTCCCTCTTAATAGGTAATAACTTTTTAATTATGCAGTTAATTGGGTATTAATTGGGACAGAAATACACCATGATACAGTGGTGCCAATCTCAGAAAGATTACATTACTTTCTCCTCACACACCAAATATTCCAGGCTGAAACATCATCAAGCTCTCTGTCATGTGCACTCTCAATATGAAGAAACAGACACACAGACATGCTCACACACAATTACAGGGTACTTTCTTTTATTCAATGTAACCACTAACTTTGAATGACACTGAGCAATCTGCCAACATAAATTAGTAGAAACTAATTAATATCTATTGCACACAGTGCAAATTATAGCCATTTGATCTCTACAGCAAAATAAGTAAGTAGAGATTCAAAGCCAACCTATCAGTGGTTCAAAGCACACAGGATGTCAGTTATCAAGAGATCCTTTCTAATACTGTCAGCTTGCCTCAAGTTTTCACTCATCAATGCAGTCAACACTGATTGTTTAACTCATGTTACACCCATAACACAGATGGATAATTAAGGGAGTTAAATCAAGCCCTTTGTACTCCGTGCCTTAGCTGTCCTCCAGATTTGGCATCCCTACACTACCCAAAAAGTTCTCAGACATGTCATTATTTATTGTACGCCCTATGTTTTAGTTGTGTTATACCTCAGTACTGGGTACTTTCCACAAGAAAAAGTCCTGTTCTTGTTCTGTGATCTCCTTCTATCATGAAGTATTTCATCGAGGGGAATTTCTGTTCACATTCTGTGGATTCTTGCACCTTTTCTAATATCTCCAACCTCCTATCACATGTTGCAGAACTATTTGGCAAACCTTGGAAACAAGGCAGCAAAATCAGCAATGCCTAGAGTCCAAGGTATCAGATACAAACCATGATTTTTTTCCAAACCTTATCATGGCCCAAAATCCCCAGATTTTCTTGGGTATTTCTTCAGGCCTTGTGTAAGAGAAAACTTGAAGTAGCACTTTTATTCTATTCTCTTAGGTCAAAATCATGCATTTCAGGAAAACAGTGGTATGCTGCAGCTATGAGTGAATAAAAGTAGTGGACATTTGCTGTTTTTGAGCAACTTTAAATGCTAACCTGTTGGGTCCTTTCAGTTAAAGTACATCATAACACCTGGAGGTGTGGTGCATGCTTGAATTCAATAAAGTTGTCGTTGAACATGCAGCGAAACATTGTTTTATCCTGATATTGACCTCAGCTGTCAGCTCATCCTAAAGTCCTCATGCTCAGAGCAAAAGCTGTCAACAAATCATCACAAGTAGCTGCAAAAAGCATTAGTCAGCCACAAAACAGCCACATAAATTCTTCAGTATCAGACTTGTCCGATCACGTCTATTGACACTTTTACTTTCTCACCACTTGAACTTGTCTTTAAAGTAGGCTTCACTCGAACATCATCAGCACTTTGGACCAGCACTTTTTGGCTCATCTTGAGTTTCCTCTTGCTCTGGGCATTTTTGTAAAGCTTGTCATACTTTGATGTTCCTTGTCGGAGTTACAACAGGAGAGGAATTTCACACCTCCAGGCTTTGCATATTTCATGGGTTTAATATCTCCCCAAGCATCTGTGGGATCAAAGACTTTAATAAGAGGTGAAGCAGCTGGGAGGTAATCTCCTGCATCATCTCTTTGCACGCTTTTGATCGCTCAGGGCATTGTATTTTATCTGTCATTGAACATGCTGTACAAATTAGCGTCAAGAGTCTCTCAGTATCTGGGATTTTATGTGATTACTACTGTGATGTAGCGATTTGTGGACTTAGCATGTTCCACCTACTCCGTTTACGGTCCACTGTGATGTCTCAGATACAAACGCCACGTGGTCTTTCAGTGGTTGGCCAGGACAGCTCATATTTCAAAACAGAGACTTTTTGATTCCCATGTGAAACCTTAAATCAACTTTAAGATCAAACCATTTGGAATAAGGCAAAGTCCTTTTTAGATAAAAGAAAGTACATGGAGAAGGAAACACTGAGCATATTCTGGGGTTAGCTGTTGCATCTGTCATTACTCCTTTCCATAGCCAAAGAAATTTTAAATCTTTGATTAAAAACTTTAATGTGACTGATTCTCATTCTTCTCTGGTCGAAAAAGATGGCTAGAAAGAGCTGTAGTTCTGCGGAAATTTGAAGACAATAGATGCAGCAAAAATTGCTTTTAGGAGTTTAATACAATGTCCTATTATATTGTATACTGAGATTTATGATACCTGCTATTGCTTTCTCTTATTAAAGGGTCCTGACCGGTCCTTACACACTTGACTACTTCTATCAACCTGCTCATGTCAATCTTCATTTATGTATGAATGAAATAGCGGTTAAATGGTACCCATGCAATATCACACCACTTTTAAAATTGTGCTGAATGAACCTTAAAATGTAGATAAATCCCTTTAACATACTGTTATATGATAAAATACAATAAATACTACATGAAAGATATGACATGACATGAACAGATGTAATGTGATGCAATATTATCTGATTCTATACAATCTAAATATAGTATGGAATGATGGAAATGAAATGACAGGACCATAGTCTGTATATAGAATGGACGCCGTCTGCCACCTAGCTGTGTGAAGCTACCGCGAGAACAGCACCCTCTGGTAACGGGCTGCAGTATAGGTCATAAATCCTGCCTCCTCCAGCAATCCCTATGGAGTTGTAGTCAAACTTTAGACATCAATTACACAGAATATAAATTTTCTCCCCCCTGTTTGCGATGTTGACATGTAGTTACAGTAAGACTGGTTTGTGCTCAAGTCCTCTTTTTTCTGTACAGCTCCATTTTTAAAAGTTATTAGGGGGGTCATGTTTTCTATGATTGAAACCTGATACAGCCTATGGGCGTACAAAGTTTACGTAGCTCACCAGGGAGATATGCTGTTTGAGCAGAGCGTCATCACAGCAACTCTCGGCGACTCTCCTGCTGAGGCGTACGATGCTACTGCGAAAATATTGGTTTAAGGAAGTGGAGAAAAAACCTGAAAATACTGAGAACTTTTTGGCTTCAAATCCTTATACTGGCGGAGGGCAGAACCAAGTTGTCCATAGTATATACAGTCTATGGACAGGACACAACTAGTTACAATATGGTGCAATATTATATGATGCAATGCAATACAACATGACAGATATGCTATAACAAGACACAACTAAATAGGATGTTGTGCAATATTATATGATACTGTAATATACAATACAATACAATACAATACAACATGAAATGTGTGGTATGACAAGCGAGGATATGGAGCAGTATAATATAAAAACTTATTTTATTATATTATATGACATGATATGATATGATTTGATAGGCTATAAATTGACCTGGAAAATATGGCATAATAGGTTACAACCACTTACATTATGGTGCTGTATCATTTGATATGTTACAATATTATATGATATGACATGATATGATGTGATGATGATATGATAACATGATGCAAAACCATAGACTACGACAGAAGAAAACAAGATATAAAAACCACTTCCTTCACTGTCCCTGTCGTAGTCTCCACTGCTGCAAACATTTCCCTTGAATTAGTCTGTGGAAAAAAGGAATTTCACTGACAGTCCAAATTTTGATACACCATCTCACTCCTCATTTAAATCTTATTTTGAGCATTGGTGAGCCATGTTTCTACTAATAGAAACTTCTTATTCTAATAAAACCGTGAGGAATTCTCCCTCACCAGCAGCACATTCGACTTCATAACTCTCCTTTGTTGTAGTGCACTGTAAAACTATGATCTGTATGTATTTTGCTACAATTGTTCACTTCACAGATGATAAAAACTCTAAGACATGTCTTCCCTTAAGTCATGCTGATGTTTTTTTACTGTGGTGTTATCTGAAAATTGATGGATGGTACGTCAGGACTGTGATTCTTAGAAGTCAAAGGAGCCGTTCCGGCCTGGTTCACTTTTATCACTAGAATGTCCTTGGCATTTCTCCGATGTTTCCAACGCCTCACAGCGGAGGTCCATAGATGAGCAGCTTTGAAAGCCTGCCAGCAGAAGATGGAAAATAGGATTGCATAACTTTTTTGTTTCCCCCTGGCCGTGACAGAGATTCAAATTCTCACTTAACAAATATGAATTCACACTCCGTCTCAAGGTCGAATCTGCGTAAAGTCACAGTCCTCTGCAAGCAAAACAAATGAGCCAAAACACAGCTGTCAAGATTTCACTTTCCTGCTTCAAGGCTTTGTTTTGAGTTCAAGCCACACGTGTGCACATCGTGCTGCCTCGTTTATGAGTAACAGTAAAAGAAGAAGACAGAAGACCTGCACCTGTTCATCTTAGCAGACATTTTATTCTTCCTCCAGTCCAGAAACTCCAAAACATCATGTGGAGTACCAGTGTGTTTTTTAAACAGTAACTCATATACAGTGTTTGACTTTTTGGGGACTTCTTGACCTCTTTGTATCTGTTTTAATGTTAGACAGAGTTGCCTGTGTCTGTAGATGCTTTAATTTCTGCCGTGAGCCTGATACTCATGGGAATAGCAGAGGATCTCCGGCAGATGAAGAAAGCTGTCTGACTGTCTGGCCCTGTCTTTGTTGCTCTGACTCACTGTCATCACAGTCATTGAGTTTTTTCTGATCCACCGTCCTGCTCCAAGCTTCTGTCTGGAGCTGCACGGAGCTAAGCCCGACTCGGGTTCGTCTGCATCTGGGCTGTCACCACTCCCAGAGGAATCCAAACTGTGACTTCCTGTCGTCGTAGATTTCCCACTGCGTGAGCCAGTATACAAACATGATCAGACATCTGCAGGTGAAGCCAAACCAAACGCCACAATAGCCCTCTGACTTTCTAATGAAGAGGTTCACATGCAAACTCGGAACAAAAATTTACATATTAAATCTGTTGCCATTCAACATCCATAGCTTCCATTAGCTCTGTCCTGGTGAGTATCTTAGCTTTGAATTTTCATGTTAATGACAGTAGGCATAGTCTAACTCACCAGTCGTTGACAAGCAGAAATAAATGTTTTCACTCCAGTTTTTGTGGATGTGGGGCTTTAAATTTCCACAGGTTTAAAACAGATTTAAAACTTTTATCTTTTGACATGTCAGAATTTGAACCCACAAATCCATAGGAAACATGAAGTGTAGACAGCGCCTAATCTAAGATGTGACAGTTCGTGGAAATCTGAGCAAAACTTTGACGTTTCTTTAAAGGTTTTCCATGAGTTGTCCCCATTTCGACGCAACTCTCTTCCATCATCTCGCATGTCGTGTTTTGAAGTGGAACGAACTGTGGATGGCTGAGGCTGCAGTGGAAAAGCAATGTGATGCTGCAACAGAAGGACTGTCTGTCTCCTCTCTGGTTACAATTAAGTGATTTACTATCTGGCTGCTACTCTGCTGGGTGTCTGGGTTTCTTCTTTTTCTTTTTCCCTTTCCTTTCCTCTTTACTCCACAGACCAATGTAGAGTGGATCAGTCTGGATTTGTGTGGTTGTTTTTCACACCAGTTCATTTATAGTCTAAAGAAAGACAATGGGTATACTTGTTGAAGGAAACAATACCTCCTACCGTAAGTGCAGCTCAGTATTCAGGTGATTAGTGTGAAATACCAGATGACTTGAACTCGTAAACAACTAAACACAAATCTCAAAAAGCTCTTTTGACTTCTTTGCTTCTCACGTTCGTGATCAGAAAGATGTTTCCTTCAGGAGGAATGTTCGGTTGAGACAGATTAGCCTCGACTTGACTAATTTCCCAAACACGTTAGAAAAGATTTGGCTTCAAACTGTGGCCTTGTTCCAAATGACGGAGATGCAGATTGTAGATTACTTACAAGGTTATTAGAATAAAAGCAGCATGCTGACGGGAATCGTGTTCTATGTCGAGCAATTTGACGCAAACATAAGTCAAAGCTCGTTTAAATAATTGCATTTTTCTCTGTTTTTTTTTCCTCCAGTAGCTCATCAGGCTGCCCTCACATCTGTAAACTAAAACCTGAGATTGAAACTAACATTTCTGCCAATGTTTGCCAACTTTGAATTCTTATTACATTGTCAAATGGCAGAAGTAATTAAAAATACTGCAAAACCATACAGCTGTATTGGGCACTGTCTGTCATCTGCGCTGTTTACATCTGGACGGTACAGCATCATAGCCTTAGAAGAGTCATCATTAACTGAAGCTACAGCCCTGGTTACTGTGCTTAAGCTTAAACACGATGTATGACACAAGTACATATTTAAAAAAAAAAAAATCAAAGAGGCACGTCATGGTGCTGCAAAAAGAGGATGGATGCAGGTAACAGGTGTGTATTCAAGGTTTAACAAGGGGGCCCTGGCCCCAGGGATGTCCCCTTGATTACGGTTTTTCACTCCAAAATCCTCAACTAATATTGACCATTTGCCTCGTTATGGATTAAATTCATATTACCATTTACTATTTGGGCATCTGGCTGTGGCTTAAAGCTCTGTGTGTAGCTTTCTTTGAAATTCAGTTCAACACTTTTTCAACTACATGAGATGAGGTAGCTTGGGCATCTGACCAGCTGTTCAGGGCAAGTCTGACCAGCAGGAGACCATGGAGAAGACCCAAGATATGCTGGAGAGACTATGTCTATCAGTTGGCCTGGGAACATCTTGGGGTCTCCTGGGAAGAGCTGGACAAAGTTGCCAGGAGGAGGGAATTCTGGGCTTCCTTGCTTAGGCTCCTATCCCCACGGCCCGACTCTGGATAGGTGGTAGAAGATGGGCGGATGGACATCTCAACTATGACTGAACAATTACTTTGTTTTAAGTTCATAAAGTTCTTTCAATGACTATGAAATTCATGACACTATGAGAGACTTGACTAGAACTTGCTGCTGAGCCCAGACACCTGAGATTTGGCTTGGACTTGCCCCTCAGAGACATGAGACTTTTTTGGACTCATGGCCAAACACTTGGTTTTAAGGTATTTTTGTCCATAAATTAACTTCTGTAGATAAATTTAGGATGAAAGAACAAAAGTGCCGTTTCAGCTCTTTTCATGCTCAAAATAAGAGAAAGATTGAAATTCAGTCTCTGCTTATTTTCTGCATTAAGTAACAACCTGCCAGTCTCAGCCTTACACCAGCACTGACTGAGGCTGGCAGACAGAAAAGGACTCATAAAGCTGGTCTGTTATCTTAGATGCACGCTGGAGGAGTCTGGCTCTCTTACACTTTCATCGTCAGCCACAGCTGAAGTCTTTTTTTTCTTCTCTGCCAAGAAGTCGAGCAGGAAGCAGTTTTTCGAGATCACAGCCAGAGTGCTGGGTGCTCGAACGCTGATAAGACATACTTAGTCACTATCAGATGAAGCCTAATTGCTGTGAGTTTATTATTGTGTCTGTGAGATAACTGCTTTGTCAGGGCATACCAGAGCGGATCTAACTGAGCCACTTTTCCCCAGATATACAGCTGTGAGAACTATAATGATGACTTTAAGCAGCAGAAAATTACCCTGATACTTCACAGGGCCTATAATGTCTCAAGAGGAAGCAGTAATATCAAAAATCTGCAGAATCTCACATTCTTTTGCCTAAATGTGTCTTCCATGGCTGGAATATTTGTCCTACAGGGTACTTAAATCTACCTTGGCCCGGTTCTGTCAATTAGGATTAAAAGGAGATTGAAAAACAATCCACAGGAAAGTAAAGGACGCAGCGGCTGAAAAAGTGGGTGAAATTCCCTTAAACAGTTTAAAGTGTTGTTACATAATGGGTCTAATGCATCACAGGAGCTGGAGAAAATCACTGTATTACTGCCCAGATTGGACAAGTATGCCTTTGATCCGGGGAGGCTGCGTCTAAGAGGAATGGAGGCTCCAGGCACAGTCAGCACTCGGACTGATCCATAGAGTTATAAAACACCTTGGACTTCCTCAGCGGAGACATCCACTTAACTCTCAGAACTCTGTGTGACTTATTAATATTTAACTTAATAATAATACCGTGAATGTGGTAAGTATATATCCAGCAATCAAAAAGTTTGATTTTTAATTGGATAACAAGATTAAAATCACCAAGAGTTCCAGTAATAACAGCCATGAAATACTAATCCAGAAGTAGCCCAGTGTGGTTCCAAGAGATTTACCCCAGGTGATCTGCAACCATGAGCAATATCTAGACCTCAGATACAAAAGAACTAGCACATGGACTGACAAAGCTGGCTCAAGAAGAAAAGTAATTCATAGAAGATGAAATCATTAGACGACCCTTCTCCTCAAAACAGTTTTAGGAATATACAGTGGTGTAAAAGTGTTTGCCCCTTCTTGATTTCTTATTGTTTTGCATGTCTGTCACACTTAAATGTTTCAGATCATCAAAAAAAAAGTAGTCAAAGAAAACACTATTGAACACAAAATGCAGTTTTTAAATGAAGGTCTTTACTATTAAGTGAGAAAAAAAATCCAAATCTACATGGCTTGTGTGGAAAAAGTGCCCCCCCCCCCCTTAAAAAAACCTAACTTAACTGTGGTTTATCACACCTGAGTTCAATTTCTCAGGCCACACCCAGGCCTGATTACTGCCACAGCTGTTCTCAATCGATAATCAAGAAATCACTTAAAGGACCTGCCTGACAAAATAAAGGAACAATTTAGAAAGAAAGACATTGAGATCTATTAGTCAGGAAGAGGTTATAATGCCATTTGTAAAGCTTTGGGGCTCCAGTGAACCACAGTGAAAGCCATCCACAAATGGTGAAGACATGGAATAGTGGTTAACCTTCAAGAGCGCAGTAATACTGATGGGCGCAGCAGTTCTTTTATGATGTATTGAAACACTATATTCAGTACAGCTAAAAAGATTCATTCAAAAGATTTGTTCACAGAATCATTCAGTGCTTGGCGGGAGGAGTCTGCAACTCTGACTTCCTGAACTGATACACAGCTGAACAGTTCAGGTTGCAGTTCAGTTCAACAGTGTTGTAGCTGTGTTGCTTTGACAAACAGGTTTGTAAAATTGAACTCATTTATAAATCAGGATGTTTTTAAGTGTACTATCCAATGGTATGCTATTTATCTACTCTGTAAATTGGGCTCAGTGAGTGATTTGTTCACTGAACGTTTACCCCACAGTACATTCACTGAATAATTCACTCTGAATATGCACCATTCCCTTGCAAATCACTGCAATGATAGAATCGGACAGTTATGCATTTCTCAAACTGCGGGTTTTATACACTTTTTACATGCTGTGTTCTACTGTATGCAATGTGTTGTGGTAGCAATTTAGCAGAGTTTAAAAAAAAGTTGTTTTCTCGAAGGTAGACTTGAACACATCCCTATCTCCATCTGTTGCTCCTGCCAAGAGCTTGCTACAGCTGGTGAGTCTCACTCTTTTTTTTTTTTCATGACTACCAGTCTAACATTTGAAGTTTGTTGAATTGGGAACTAAATCTGACAAAACAAGGGGAACAACGGTTCCCGTGAAAGTGTATCCCTTAGACAGAAATGATTCCAGAGAGTGTAGATCACTGTGAGATTTTTTCACCAAGTGATTCAGGCATCGGCGCATGCAGTCCCTTGCTCACTGGCTGCAATGCAATGTTCATGACTCCACCATAAGAAAGACACTGGGCAAAAACAATCTGGCAGAGTTCCAAGACGAAGACCACTGCTGAACAAAACGGACATTAGGGATGGTCTCAAATTTGCTAGAAAACATCTTCCCAAGACCTTTTGGAAAATGCTTTGTGGTCTGGAGAGACAAAAGTTGAACCTTTTGAAAGGTGTGTGTCCCATTACATCTGGCATAAAAGTAACGCTGCTTTTCATAAAAAGAACACCATACCAACAGTAAAATATGGTGGTGGTAATGAGATGGTCTGGGGCTATTTTGCTGCTTCAGGACCTGGAAGACTTGTGCAGTGATAGATGGAACCATGAATTCTGCTGTCTACTAAAAAATCCTGAAGGAGAAAGTCCGCCCATCTGTTTATGACCTCAAGCTGAGACGAATTTGGGTTCTGCAGCAGGACAGTGATCCAAAACACATCAACAAGTCCACTTCTGAATGGCTGAAGAAAAACAAAATGAAGACTTTACAATGGCTTAATCAGAGTCCTAAGCTGAATCCTATTGAGATGCTGTGGTATGACCTTAAAAAGGCGGTTCATGCTCAAAAACCCTCCAATGCTGCTGAATCACAACAATTCTGCAAAGATTAGTTGGGCCAAAATTCCTACACAGTGCTGTAAGAGACTCATTGGAAGTTATCATGAAAAGCTGGATTGCAGTTGTTGCTGCTAAGGGTGGCCCAACCAGTTATTAGGTTTAGGGGGCAATCACTTTTTTACACAGGGCCATGTAGGTTTGGATTTTTATTCTCCCTTAATATTAAAAATCTTCAAATCATCTGTTTGATGATCTGAAACATTTAAATTCGACATACATGAGGAAGGGGGCAAACACTTTTTCATACCACTGCACTTCAAAAAGACCAAAGTTGCTTTTTCAAATAGACATTTTATTTAAAAAAACAAACAATAATTAAAGCCAAATAAGCTGATGTTTTCACATCTCTGAACCTGCATGCAAGCTAGGCTACAGTTTTTTACAGATAAGACTAAATCTGCCATAAACCTAGACAGACTACAACCTAAGCACTCATATCAGTAAAAGTTTACACTCTAATAAAGAAGCTTTCAACAATTTTCCATCCGAAGGCCTGATCACTTTTGCACCATTAATGCAACAAATGCATGCCTTTGTTTTATGCAGAACTTTGTGGAGTTCTTTAGATCAGCTTTTGGCGTGTTCATAAGTTTTACACCTTCAGCAGTATCAGTTAGAAACAAAACAAGCCAATAAAAATCCATTGCAGTGTCAAAAAATACATACTTGTGAAGCAGGGACAGTATGTACGCTGACGAGCTCTCTTAAAGTGTCATTTTGCAGGGTTACATCCTCTTTGTCATCTAGTACAAACTGTCTGTCTGGACTTACCCTCTTATCTCGTGCTTGTGTTGATTTCTCTGATATGTATGAATGTTTTAGTCTCTCAGTTCATCAAAAGTTTTGGAGATGCTGAAAAAGTTAAATCTATCATGCAGTTGCCATTACTGCAGTAGACTTACATATTTTGTAACAGATGTTAAAGGTTTAGATTCTTGTTGCTGAATGGGAAAAAAAAGTCCAAAATATACTGAAAATATCACTTTCATGAACCATTGTAACAAAAGTGAAGATTCTCCAGAATAAAGCCTTTTAGTGAAAAAGTCTACTCAAGGAGCATCCGCAACTTATGTTGGCAGTCGAGTTTCTAAACTTTCAACATTAAATTTTGTTGAATGTTGCTTAAAATGTTGTTTTTGTAGAACTAAAATGTATGTCGTATCTAAGCTGTAGTTGCCATAAGTTTGGGGCGGTGATTCGGGGGGATTGTATGTGTGTGTGTGTGTGTGTATGTAAATTTATATATATATATATATATAGAGGTGCGAGCAGCAGTGGAGGAAGAGAGAACCAGCAGGATGGTTGGAATGCGGCAGCAGGGAGCCTGGATGCGTTGGGAGCAGGCGGCAGAGCGCAAAGTCACTTGGACTGAGCTTTGGAAAGCTGAGCCCCAGCGCATTAAATTCCTCATCCAGGCCGTCTACGACGTACTGCCTAGCCCGTCTAATTTATTCTGCTGGGGAAAGGTTGAGTCGCCTGCCTGTGCACTGTGTCAGAAGAGAGGGACCCTGGAGCACATCCTGAGCTGCTGTCCAAAAGGCCTGAGTGAGGGGCGCTACCGCTGGCGCCACGACCAGGTTTTGAAGGCCATAGCAAACACCATCTGCAATGGAATTGCCCACTGCAAGCACCTGCGCCCAACAAGGAAGTCCATCTCCTTCATCAGAGCCGGGGAGAAACCACCAGCTGCTGTCAGGACCACCTCCTCTGGCCTGCTAGCAACGGCTCAAGACTGGGAGCTGAAAGTTGACCTCGGGGAACAACTGGTATTCCCAAAGAATGTGGCCACAACATCGCTGAGGCCAGACGTGGTACTGATCTCAACATCCTCCAAGCAGGTCGTGCTGCTGGAGCTCACAGTACCATGGGAAGACCGAATTGAGGAGGCCAACGAGAGGAAGAGGGCCAAATACCAGGGTCTGGTGGAGGAATGTAGGCTCAATGGGTGGCGGGCAAGATGTGAGCCCATCGAGGTGGGATGCAGAGGGTTCGCAGGCCAGTCCCTCTGCAGAGTCTATAGCATGCTGGGCATCACAGGACCTAGAAAGCAAAGGGCCATCAAGGAGGCCACGGAGGCAGCAGAGGTTGCCTCACGGTGGCTGTGGATCAGGAGAGGAGACCCGTGGGTAGGGTAGCATTAACTGGACACAAGCTGGGGATTGATCACCCCCGGCTGGGTCGCCTGGAGGAGAGTGTATGATGCTTGAAAGACCCGAAACACTCGATGATCCCAGGTAACATCACTGATGATGTGTCCAGGTTGCATCACTAGGTGATGTATGTCACAAGCTTTTGCCTGGAACCACCAGTGACTACCAGGAATAGACTGGTTGACTACCAAGAATAGAGTGGCGGCAGCTGGAGAGACAGCAGACAGCCCGGAAAGACGGCACCGGGGCAGTAAGGGTTAGCAGCCCAAACATGCATCTCCCTCTCCACCAGGAGGGAGAACCCACACTAAAGCTACAGATCGACCTACAAGAAAATACCCCCAGGGATCCCCGAGAGGGGGGGAGGATGAGGATCCCATTCGGACGGACCAAAGAATGACGACACCACGCAACGGAATCACAACGAGCGCAGTTTGCTTTTGTGGCAAAGTGTGCAAAAACCCACGTGGCCTGAAGATCCACCAGGCCAAGATGGGATGTGTGCAGAAAGTGCAGGCGTCACAGCGCGCAGGGCCCGCCCCTGGTGAGACGCAGGAGGAGCTAGGCCTGGAGCCAAACCACAGTGCCCAGAACCTCCAGGTGACACAAGCCCCAGACCCACATAGTCCATCAGAACATCGGCGGGTTAAATGGCCCCAAGCTAACAAGGAGCACGAGTGGCGCCAGTTTGATGTAGACGCCGATTCTATCTTGGAAGTAACCGCCAAGGGGGAAGTCGACCGCCGTCTTCAGACCATGACCACCATCATCATCAGCCTAGCAGCGGAGAGATTTGGCCTGGAGGAGAAGAAAGCGACAAAACTCCCTTACACCAAAAGTAACCGGGCAAACAAAATCCACCAACTGAGGCAAGAACTGAAGACCCTGAGGCGGCAGTTTAAGGAGGCAAGAGAGGAGGAGAGAGGACCCCTGTCAGAGCTGCGTGGCATACTCCGCAAGAAGCTCATGACCTTGAGGAGGGCTGAGTGGCATAGAAGGAGGAGGAAGGAGAGAGCCAGGAAGCGCACAGCCTTTCTAGAAAACCCATTTGGGTTTACCAAACAGCTGCTGGGGCAGAAGCGCAGTGGCCAACTTACCTGCTCCAAGGCAGAGATCGATCACCACCTCGACGCAACCTTAAGAGACCCATCCAGAGAACAAGAACTGGGCAACTGCCAGTCCCTGATTGACCCACCTGAACCAATGCTGGACTTCGATGGGAGGGAGCCTAGCTGGAAGGAGATCCAGGAGGTGGTCAAGAAGGCAAGATCAAGCTCAGCCCCAGGACCAAGTGGAGTACCTTACAAGGTATATAAGAACTGCCCGAAGTTACTGCACAGGCTCTGGAGGATCATGAAGGTGATCTGGAGGAGGGGAAAGGTCGCCGAACAGTGGCGCTTTGCAGAAGGAATATGGATTCCGAAGGAGGAAGAATCTAAAACCATCGAGCAGTTCAGAACGATCTCCCTGCTTAGTGTTGAAGGGAAGCTATTCTTCAGCATTGTAGCAAGGAGACTGACAGAATACCTCTTGAAGAACTCCTACATCGACACCTCAGTCCAGAAAGGAGGGATCCCAAAGATACCAGGGTGCCTGGAGCATAATGGGGTAGTCACCCAGCTGATAAGGGGAGCCAGAGAAAACAAGGGCGACCTAGTTGTGCTGTGGCTGGACCTCACAAATGCATATGGGTCCATACCCCACAAGCTGGTCAAAGAAGCTCTACACCGGCACCATGTCCCAGCCAAGTTCAGAGACCTCATATTGGACTATTACAGCAGGTTCAGTCTGAGAGTCTCAGCAGGGTCCACAACATCGGACTGGCATAAGCTGGAGAAAGGGATCATAACAGGATGTACTATTTCTGTGATCCTCTTCGCTCTAGCCATGAATATGCTAGTGAAGTCTGCAGAGGTCAAGTGCAGAGGGCCCCAAACCAAGTCCGGTGTCAGGCAGCCACCCATCAGGGCCTTCATGGACGACCTGACTGTGACAACACCAAACGTCCCAGGGGGCAGGTGGATTTTGAAAGGCCTGGAGGAGCTAACCACCTGGGCCCGTATGACCTTCAAGCCCGCAAAATCCAGAGCTCTCGTGCTGAAGAAAGGAAAGGTCACCAACAAGTTTCACTTCACACTCGACAGCACCCAAATACCATCCATCACTGAAAAGCCGGTGAAGAGCCTGGGGAAAATGTTCAGCTGTAGCCTAAAAGACACAGCAGCCATCCAGTCAACCAACCAAGAGCTGGAGGCATGGCTAGTCACAGTGGACAAATCTGGCTTACCGGGCAAATTCAAGGCCTGGGTGTACCAACATGGCATCCTCCCAAGGATTCTCTGGCCCCTCCTGGTGTATGAGATCCCAATCTCTACAATTGAGAGCTTCGAGAGGAGAGTCAGCAAGTTCCTAAGGAAGTGGCTGGGACTGCCTCGAAGCCTCAGCAGCATCGCACTATACGGGAAAAACAACATGCTGAAGCTACCGATTAGCAGCCTGAATGAAGAGTTCAAGGTGAGCCGTACTAGAGAGGTGCTGCAGTACAGAGAGTCAAGCGACCCAAAAGTCTCTCAAGCCGGGATCGAAGTCAGGACGGGGCGGAAGTGGAGGGCAGCAGAGGCCGTGGATGCTGCAGAGTCACGGCTGCGGAACAGGGTGTTGGTGGGGACGGCGGCCCGGGGAAGAGCAGGCCTAGGTAGCGGTGCAACACCTCGCTACGACAAGGCTAAGGGGAAGGACAGGAGGGCACTGCTCCAGGGAGAGGTGCGAGCAGCAGTGGAGGAAGAGAGAACCAGCAGGATGGTTGGAATGCGGCAGCAGGGAGCCTGGATGCGTTGGGAGCAGGCGGCAGAGCGCAAAGTCACTTGGACTGAGCTTTGGAAAGCTGAGCCCCAGCGCATTAAATTCCTCATCCAGGCCGTCTACGACGTACTGCCTAGCCCGTCTAATTTATTCTGCTGGGGAAAGGTTGAGTCGCCTGCCTGTGCACTGTGTCAGAAGAGAGGGACCCTGGAGCACATCCTGAGCTGCTGTCCAAAAGGCCTGAGTGAGGGGCGCTACCGCTGGCGCCACGACCAGGTTTTGAAGGCCATAGCAAACACCATCTGCAATGGAATTGCCCACTGCAAGCACCTGCGCCCAACAAGGAAGTCCATCTCCTTCATCAGAGCCGGGGAGAAACCACCAGCTGCTGTCAGGACCACCTCCTCTGGCCTGCTAGCAACGGCTCAAGACTGGGAGCTGAAAGTTGACCTCGGGGAACAACTGGTATTCCCAAAGAATGTGGCCACAACATCGCTGAGGCCAGACGTGGTACTGATCTCAACATCCTCCAAGCAGGTCGTGCTGCTGGAGCTCACAGTACCATGGGAAGACCGAATTGAGGAGGCCAACGAGAGGAAGAGGGCCAAATACCAGGGTCTGGTGGAGGAATGTAGGCTCAATGGGTGGCGGGCAAGATGTGAGCCCATCGAGGTGGGATGCAGAGGGTTCGCAGGCCAGTCCCTCTGCAGAGTCTATAGCATGCTGGGCATCACAGGACCTAGAAAGCAAAGGGCCATCAAGGAGGCCACGGAGGCAGCAGAGGTTGCCTCACGGTGGCTGTGGATCAGGAGAGGAGACCCGTGGGTAGGGTAGCATTAACTGGACACAAGCTGGGGATTGATCACCCCCGGCTGGGTCGCCTGGAGGAGAGTGTATGATGCTTGAAAGACCCGAAACACTCGATGATCCCAGGTAACATCACTGATGATGTGTCCAGGTTGCATCACTAGGTGATGTATGTCACAAGTATATGTATATATATACATATGTATATATATATAAATATATATATATATGTATATATATGTAAATGAATATATATGTGTATTTTTATGTAAATGTATATATATATGTATGTGTGTAACCAGTATACATATATATATATATATATATATATATATATATATATATACTTATGTATATATAGTTATTATTAGATATGTATTTCAATCTAATCAAATTAAGATTTTCTTATTCTCTATTATATATATTCTTTCCCCCTCCCCTCTCTCACAAAAGATTTTTTGTTAATTTATTTTTGTTGTTGTTGTCACTCTGTTTTGTTGTTAAATAAAAAAATAAAAATAAAAAAAAGTCCAAAAAAAGAAGAGAAGTGCGCCGTAAGCATGTTTGCGGGAGGGATACCCAGAGTCATCCTCTATGGATTTAAAAATTACCACTGAGAGGCCAAACAATGGACACCAGAATGCAAGACGTGTGGCACAAAGATTTTAGACAACCAGATGACAACGTCAAACTTTGCCAACAAGTGCTTGTTTGCTAGCAGATACTATCATGTTTGTCAGTCAGCTTGATGTGATGTGATAACATTTAGCAAACGTTCCAATTAGTTCATCACATGAGCTAGCAACAGCGGGATAAATGGACTAAATGACATGCCAGCCAACTCGCAATCATTCTGTTTTTCTTTTATTAATTAACCAAACGTGTGTGTGGAACAATGAGCCATGTTGTGCAGGAGCCAGGTTAGACTCAGACTGGCTTATCTGCAGGAGGTCACACTCATGGCACTTAACTCTTGATACAGGCAGCAGACAACTCCCCACATTTGATCAGGATATACAGACTACTCCAGTCTGATTGTACTTATAATGTCAGGCTGCATTGACGCTGAGACTCACAGGCTTTCAAACTACACGCTCATTTTCACATGCAGTGCTGTCATTTCTGTTTAGTTTGATTCCATGTACTTAACTGAATATCAGTAATTACAATGCAATGGATAAATTGGCCAATAACCTTAAGTGTAGTTACTAATATCTTGTCTTTTGACTTTATTAAGATCAGATTGTGCACTTAATAAGATGACTTGACTTGGACTTGACTTAACCTATTAGAGGACTTGACTTAACTTTGACATAAGCTTGGACTTGACTTGCCTGAGAAAAAATGACTTTGGACTTACTTACTTGAGACTTGAAGGTTAAGGGCTCTATTTTCGTGCATGCCGGTGAGGCGGCGGAGGGTGGCGGACTTCGCACAGTTGTATTTTCGTCAGGCGGAGCCCGACGTACAGTCAGTTTGGTATTTTCGTGGACTGAGGCGCACGGAGGCGAACCGAGATCCGCCAAGCTGGGCGTGGTGGCATGGCAGGGGGAGGTGTCGACAGAATCAGCGGGCGCAGTGACATTTAGAGCCCTAAGACTTTAGATTAACTTGAGACTTGGACATGTGTGACTTGGTCCCACGACTTATCAAAAGTACCAAAGTTACTTTTGTTGTACTTAAAAAAAAAAATTACTTCCTCTTGTAGATGTGCATGAATGCCGTGGATGTCGGGTGTATGTGGTATGTTATGGTTCTCCTATAGGAGTGCAGCATGTACAACAGTGTGGCTGCTGCAGCTGGTATACTGTGATATTTGTTTAGAAATATACTATATAAGACAGTAAACTCTTTTTTAATACATCGTTTAAGTGGTACAGATGGAGAAATCAACACAGACTAATAGATGCAATTAACCCCAATTTCAAAGTACTTCACCCTCTAATTTTCACTTTGTAACAGCATTAATGGAGGAACTACAAACTGTGCTGGTTTGGCCGTAAAAAGCAAAAGCTTCCTTCATGTGACCGTTGCCCAGAGGCAGCAGAACAGTGGCTTTCACCAGTGCCAGATGTGCAGGAACATGGCGTGGGATCTGCACAAACAACAAACACTCTAGAAAGCAACGTCTAAATAACACACGGTATGTGAGCCTCAAAGTAAAATAAAATTGTTTCTTTTCCGTCTGAGTGTTTACGGTACCTCTGAAGGACACAGCAGCTGAAATTCAGATGAAGAAAATACAAATCCAGCGTGACAATATTTCCTGACCCTGATAGCAGGGTTCACAAAGTTCCTTTAACAAATAAACTAATCATCCCCCAGGTACTATCAGCTACTGCATGGAAACAGTAAACACATAAATCTATTTTAGTCCAATTTAAGGATGTTTGACAAAGTATTTTCACTGCCTCAGTCCATGTACGAGTCTGGCATTTTGTTTTGAAAGTCACAAACAATTTTATTCTCTAAACAATAAAGTCATGCCCTGCACTTCAGGATTTTGCTCTGGACTCCAGAGGAGAAGAAAAGTGGCTGTTACCAAATGTCATGAACATCATGAACAGAGCCGAGAGCAGGAACTGAAGGTGCGAGAAAGCTTCAAATTAGAAACAAATGGTCCAGAGCTTTAAGGAGGAAAATCACATTAAACCCACCCAGCCTGGTGGATTTGAACATAAGGAAGCTGATGATCTGCAAATTTGCCTGAAATAAGTTTCTGTATGGAAAAAATTATGTAACATATCCGTCTTTTTCTCCCTCTCTCTTTCTCTCTTTCTTTTTGTCTGGGAGAAAAAGTGAAAATGAGATGGGCCAAGTGTTGCTTCAGGGGCCCACATATCTTCTTGTCTACTGGGGAAAAAAAAAACAAAAACGTAACAAACAGAATTGAGGGATCTGAGCGGGTTTTGACCAAGTTTGAGCTGAAATGAGGCTGCCAGGGGGGAAACTCCATGAAAAGGCACAATCGGGTACCTCTGATTCTGCAGCCTTTTCCATCAGTCTGAAATCATACTCATAAACAAACAACATAAACCGAAAGTAATGATCATCAATGTTTTTCCTTGAGCTGCTAAACTCTGCTGCACTCGGTGATCGACTCATCAGGGCTCCCCTACAAACAAGCGGCTGCCAGAGGAGAGTGGTAGAGTTGTGTTTGGTCTCTTTGCTAAAGAAATTAGGTAAAGTTAAAAAGATGTTTGATAGCTAGTACTATGGCTGGGACCCTATATGTACTGTTGATGAAGTTAGGTGCTGTTCTGAGCACTATTTGTGGCTATAGAGTGGCCTTTTGGTTGAGGTTTGAGCATGGAGACGTAGACTGCTGTGTATTGCTATCGTGCTGTCGTTACTAAAGTTGGTATAATTAGAGAAGCAAGCAGTCAGCAACATTCATTTCTTGAGAGGGTGTCTAAGTGTTACGGTGTGTGTGTAAACTTATACTGGAATATTCCTTTAAAATCATTGATTAGAGTATATGTAGCACATCCAGCTGTGTGTTGTACAGGTGCACTGAGCTGAAAGTTAATGATTTTGACATTTAAACTTCTTGTCAAAAGAGAAACCATTATGAATCAAGCTGCATTTTCTCCCTGGCAACAAGCCCCGGATCTGTGTCCTACAGTTTTCACAGATGTGAAGGTTTCGTCAGCTCTGAAGACAAAATGATGATCATGTTTCCACATGCATGGCTCAGCTCTGTCTGATGGTTTGTTGTGGCCCCCTTTGGAGGGCTGACTTCCACTGTGATGACCCTGACATTTCAGAGAAGTGAGGACGTGGAAATAATCAGTTTCAGACTTTTTTTTAACACTCAACCCAGTGTTGTGTTCCCGGATATGGAGACAGAGGATGTCAGTTCATAAATTGCTGAATGTATTAACTAATACGGGAAATATTTGATTTTAATTCAATTTTGAGGCAATGTATGAGCAATTATGGATAAGAGGAGGAGTGCAATAATGGAAATAACAAATGATTTCACAGCTTTGCAGACACAAGCAAGCACATAATGACCTTTTAAGCAACAGCTTTGACTTCATTTCACCATACCTTCATTTATCATCATGGTGAAATGCAATTTTCAGTTCAGCAGTATGCTTTGTGTTGACCTTGCATCCAGAACAAGATTGCAATGTGATAAACCAAACAAAACTAGACTTTGCAAACAAAATGTGCACAATTTCAAAAGCATGTATCATTGAGTAAATACAGCAAATAGAATAAAGCAATAAAAACCTCCAAACAATGGCAGAGAGATGTAATGCACGAAGTAAACACCAACTTTCTTTGTGTCTATTTCCAGCTACTTGTTTGAATAACCTTTACGTAACCAGCTACAATCACATTTACAAGGAAGAGCGAGACAGCTGCAGTAAGTTTACTCGCTGTTTCCTTCAGGAGTACAACAACAGCTCAGCCAGACAGACTTTTTATCAGCGAGTGCACATGTACCAGTCTGTTTGAGTCCTTTTGGTGCAGCAGAAATGAAATGCAGAGTTGGGCTGGAGTGTTTGTATTCTGGTTACTCTTCACTGACAAACAAGTTTAATGCTGGAGAGTGATGCACTAACACAATATTCATTGAGTTATTTATGCAACACAAAGCAATACAGGCCTGACATCTATTACACTTCAATCAGACGTGGTATTTAGGCAAAGAAGAACAAAAAACATTGTTAACATTTCATCCAAAATATACAATCTCAGTACAACCTGAAATAAACATGCTGAAAAAAATATAAAATACAATCTGAAGCTTCTGGGTAATATCATTATTATGTAACACACTGATCATTGTGTTCTTCAGCTTTGTCCTCCATCCAAGTCTTCATGTCATCACTCTGCATCTGCTAGATTGAACGTCTTGAAAAACAGCCTTAGGTAAAACGGCCTAGAGCGAACGTGCCAGACGAGCATGCAGAGGATCAGCAGCAGCTGCTGAGTCAGAGTCTGCAGAGCGTCTGATGTAGAGAGAGCTGATGAAAGCAGGAGACTAACTGAGGGAAGAGCAGCAATCCTCTTTTCTGATAGACTTAGCTGTGGAAGGAGAGTGTATGACAAAAGGTTACTTCTGGGTGCCGGTGTAGCTCAGCAGTTATATTGTGCACCCCATGTACAAGGCCATAGCCCCCAAAGTGGGCAGCCCTGGTTTTATTCCAACTTGTGGTGCTTTGCCACAGGCTAACCTTCCACTTTCTCTTCCCAGTTTTGTACTGCATGTACAAAGACATAGACATAGGAATAAAAATACATTAAAACTACCATGCACTGGCCTACAGATCAAAATAATCATTTCATCTACTTAACAGCAACAACAAAAGCGAAGTATAAGACTATTTTATTGCTTTTTGCTGGGATGGCTTTGCAATAACAAATTTAAAGCATCAATATAATAATCCTCCAAAAGCTACCATGACTTTTGGAGGACACTCAGAACTAGTGATGCTAGTAACCCGTTACTTAGTAACATGCTCGTCTAAGTCTACTTTTTTTTTTAGTAACAAGTAATCTAACACATTGCTATTTCCAAACCAATAATTAGATTCAAGTTACATGTCCAAGTCAGTGTGTGTGTTACATTTTTGCATGTTTGTTTAAAAATAAGTGACGTCAGTCACAGAGGCGACAGGTCATGTTTTCAGGACGAGGACCACTATTGTGTGATACATGTGACATACATATATTGCAGCTGCGGCAAAACGAACATAAACAACAATGGAGGGAGAAGAGAGATGTGCATCCTCAAACTGGAAATACAACCACTACTTAAAGACTGTCTTTATATCACATTTTATACATAAAAAAAAAAAATAATTGTTTATGTTTTGTCAATCAAGAAAGAATAATTAAAAAAAAAGAAAACACTTTTTTTTGTTGACATTCCTGTTAAAATTACACTTCCAATAAAGTGAGTGTTGGAAAGAAAATGGTCGTCATTCATATGTTGAGGCTGCTGAATATAACCTAAAAAGTAATTTGAAACCTAACTTTGTAACTTTTAAAATCAAAAAGAGGTAATCAGTATTAAAATTACTTTTTAAAAGTAATTGTGGAAGCACTGCTCAGAACAATTACATGAAGTCAAAAGCATCAACTCATTGCATTAATCAGGCTGAATCTAGACTTTGAAATACATGTAAACACGTCAGTGCAACTTCACAATTTCAGACCAGATTTAGGGCCTGCTTTGCCAGACCCAGTGGTCATGAGGAACGTGGGCAGATTCAGGGCTTGAATCTAAAAGTTGTCTTGTGTGTAGCCAGCCCAAGTCAAATTTCTTGAAATCGGACCAACATACCTTGATATTATAGTTGGGGATTGATTTTTTCCCTGTATGCAGACTTCTGACCTGGTAGACGATTAACATGACTGTGATCATATGGTATGGTATTCTTAAACCTACTTTTCCTCTGATCCCGAACTTTTCTCATCACATTCATTTCTCAAAAGACAGAAAAAGCAAACAGAAAAACACATGTATTTCCTCTTGCTGGGATAATTAGCCGTGAGTTTGCTGTATGGGGCTGAAAGCAGGAAGCTGCCACGCTGCCAGCAGTCTCTGACAGAGTCTGGATTGTTTGTCTGTGTGGTGGGTGGCCGAGCAGGTCGCTGTGGAGAAAAACACAGAGAGGCTGAACTCTGCAGCTGCCAAATAACACAGGCAAGAGATAAGAGCGTACAACCAGACACAGTCTGTACTTAAGAAAGATGCCACTTATAGACTTCTCAATGTGTTTCTGTGTCAGGGACAGTTTGCCTTCATTTTGTACCTGAATCTGTTTTCTGCCGTGTTTTGTTTTCAGCACATCAGCTGGTATTTATTGGATTTGTGACATTGTCAGTGAGACTATGTGCTGAGGCTAGTGGGCAAAACATATAATATGTAATGTAAGCATGATAAGATTAAACCACAGCAATGCTTAACATGTAGCCTGCGATTTAACCAAGTTTAAATTAGGAAATCATCTCATTTTTTGTTCTTCAGGAGAAAACTGTCTGTTTTTAAGTATAACTGTCTTTTTGTCCGTTTAATTGACTATAAGCCTTTGTTTTCCCAGTAAATGGAAATTGTTTTTGCAAAGCTTCATAAGTCATGTAAAGAAGGCTGTTAAGAATATGATCAATTTATTCTTTATCTCACCATATAATGACCTGAGCAGCTGTTTTAGGTCAACAATCTTGTCATTTTTGCACATATCTTTGCAAATGGTTTTTAGGGCCTGTATATACTGATGACAGTTTTACTTGTACCTCCCACAATCTGTATGTCAGGTGTTTACTGTTGCTATACTGCAACAGAAAAACTTCCGTGCTTGTCGCTCATGATCAATACATGTTTCTATTAACCCATTAAGACCTGAACCCTGTCTGAGACAAGCCTCTGAAATCCTGAGTGGCAATTTTGAGAAGGGCCCCCAGATCCTGAGGTTTTCTGAAGTGTTGAGGTTTACAAAAAAGCTGATATCTCGGCCTCTGTAGCAGATAGAAAAAAAAATCTAAAAGTATCTGAGAGCTTACACATGTGGCTTTCAAGATAACTGTCTTTTATTTGTCTGAACCTTCAAACAAACAAACTCAAATGAAATAAAGCGGCTGTATAAATAAAAGTAAAGGCTCTGCACTGGAGAATAACATACTATTTGATTTCTTTAAAACAAGTGGCAGTCATGATAAAGTGTCCATTCAATACAAATGTAAATATAAAAAAGAAAGTGTTGAAAGGTATGCAGCTGCCCTAGTACAGTGCCTGTACAAAAGCAGCTCTAAAAACTAAAAAACTAAATAAATAAATACATGGCTGACAGTGTGTTCATCTCTGTGCTCACCAAAAGTCATGCAACACTCACAGAAAATGCTGATAGTGTGATCCAAAGCACTCAATATGAAGAGGTTGTTCACACTGCTGGATGCTTCTCCTCCGAAGCTGCTCTCTACCTCCGTCATTATTTACTTTCCTCACGAAGCACGTAGCAAGATGCGAGCATGAATCTGATCGCTTTATTAAGCTTTATTAGCCTATCAGAGGCGGATGGGTATGATGATTTGATCCGCCACGACTCCAGAAATGATTGATAAACTACAGAATTTTACAAAATGATGTATCCACGCTCCCAGCTTCAAGGGTAGAAATGCGTACATGTTTCTCCCAGCTTGATGGGTAGAAATGTGCATGAGTGCCCTGGCTTGAAAGGTTGAAATGCGTACATGCTGTCTTTGTTTACAGTTTTTCTCAGTCTCTTTGGTGCATTTCTCAGATCAGAAGTAAAGTTTTCACAACTATTAGTTCAACCTCCACAACAGTGCATCATTTGTGCACATCATTGTAGCAGTTTCTCTAAACCTTTTCTTGAATTAGCGCAAAAATTAATGCTTCATTCTCAGTTAAGTGCTTTTCTGCTCAGAGCATAAAAGCATGTGTTTACTCTGTCTTTTCATGTTTAGAGACATTTTCTTTACCGTTTCACACTCTGTGTGTCCTTAAAATGGATTTCAACTTATTCCCCGAAACACTCTGAACCTGGGCCTTGTCTCCTCTGCGTGAGAACGAGAGGGTCTGCTTTCTTTTTCATGAACGTCCATTGAGGCCATCCAGGAGTTGGCAGCACCCTTAACGCTTTCTCCCCTTTGGTCTGATTTCCACTCTCTGCTCTTGGCTGCCCCTCCTTGACGAGGCGATGGAAAGGTCTGTGCTGGACAAACTCTTGAGAGTGTCAGAGTCTGTAGAAGTGAGAGGAAACAAGCGCTGCTCGTGCGTCTCTGGCACAAGAAGTGGCTCCACTTACTGCAGGGAGATTTTCCTTGCTGCACGTGAGGAACTCGAGGAGGATCAGTAGTGCCTCTCACAGCGATGGAGGAGGAGGAGGCCGACTGACTGCTGCTACCAAAACAGTTTTACTCCCTTGGAGAGGAGTTAGATCAAAAGACAGAAAAAGAGGAGCAGACTTCCCTCCTGCACACTGAATAAACGTAGGAAGCTCTATCTCTCTGAAGAGACGATTAGATTGTGTAGGACTCAGTCATCTGAGTAAACACCAGTTACTATAGTGACCTGAGTGGAATCTGAAGCAAAGCCTGAGAGTTTTTGTAAAGCAGAAGTTGTTTTTCAAACAAGGATTGCACAAGGATTTTGTTGGGTGTATAAAACCCCTTGATCTTGTCTTCTTTTGTCTGGTTCAAAACAGACATGCTGAAAAGCATCTGTTTAGTCTGCTAGTTTAGTGATGTTCAAACTGTACTCTGCTGTCTGTTGGGAGTAGCTTGTGAAATGACCAAAGTGACCCAAATGATGTCTCCATCCTTTTTCATTAAACCTGGCATTGTTGTGAGACTCACATTTAGGTTGCACGCCTCTTTGCGAATATTGTCAGATGAGGGAAGGGGGAGTAATGACCATAGCTTCAGATTTGGTGTCAGTCAGCTGCAGAAAATTTTCTAAAATCCAACTTTTCATTTTGTCAAACAGGACAGTATGTGAAACACATCTGTGGTGCAGGGTTTTAAAAGTCATCAGCATAGCAGTGGAAGTCTGTACTGTACCTACTCAGGAAGGGGAAGCATGTACACAGTGAATAAGAGGGGCCCCAAGATTGGCCCCTGAGGGATCCCACATATCTGTTTGACATGAAGGAAATTAACCAGTTCAGCACCACATTACCAAAAGCTAGGGTCAAGAAGAATTAGTATGGAGTGTAAGCCAGAATCAGCTGCAAGAAGTAAGTTGTTAGAGACCTTGACTGGAGCAGTTTCTGTGCTGTGTTAGGAACCACACTGAGAAATTTCAAAAATGTGATTGTCATTCATTAAAGAAATAATCTGTGACAATGAAGAGAGATGAGCAAGAAATGAGTTGAGGTCAGAGTCAAACTACCATAAAAAGAACTGTGGCCTTAATTTATGGATATGATTGTTTACTGCTGAGCAAAACTGACACCTGAACCCAAATCATTTTTTTAATGATCTAGAAAACATTAGGAGGATTGCTTACCTAAGTTTCCTTTTTGCCTCTTTTCCATGTGTGTGTGTGGGTGCTTCATTTGTTGTAGAACCCACAAAAGATTATTTTAACTGGTTGACTGGCGTCAGTAAAGTCCTGTGTTTATCTTTATTTGTTATAATAACCACTATAACCACAGTCAACATATCACTGCTTCAAGATTGTATTTAACACACAGTTTAGTTTCACTTTAATTGTAGAGAAACATAACGGCACCAACTATCAAAAGCAGCCCAAACAGTTCTATCCATACCCCTCAGTGCATTTGGTCATTATTCGAACATTATTTTTCAGAGTCTGATTAGAAGTTTGACATGTCTGTGTATGACACGGTGGCAACTTTCCATGTTAAACAACAAATACAGGAAATTTCAGTTTCCTGCCACATGGACATGATTGGCAGAGAAAGTTATTTTTTACATGCTGGCAGGAGCTGCATACTGTTAGCAGACACATGCTGAAAATATTTAAGATTTAAAACATGCAGATAAAACTGTGATGTAACTAGAAGGCCATATTCAAAGCAAAGCTCTGTTTTTGTTGTAAAAAGTCACTCATATGCATTGTATGTTGAATTTAAAAGTGTTGTGTTGAAAAACAGACTGGAAGTGATGCCTCTCTATGACCCCTAAAACCAATTAAGAAAAAAAGATCATTAGTGATGGGACTGATTATCTCTTGATAATTATTTGGCAAGTGCAGAAGCACAACTGGGGGTAGGTGCTATTCAAATACAGTATGAACTGCATGCTACCAAAAGAGCCTGTTTTTGTATTTCTCAATGCAGGGTATGTTTTTTTTTCTTTTACATATCATCAAGACAATGTCAGCAAAAAGAAAAAAAAGAAGCTACATGGGGCGCTAATGCAACACAAACTGAAAGTTTCTTACAGTAGCTTTACATGCCATATGACTTTCTTCATGCACTAATGGAGGCTATCTCAATCCTCATTAAGTGAAGTCCTCACATTTCTTTTTCATTAAGATACAAGAGTCTTGGAAGTCAAATTTCTGAAAGAGAAACAGCAATCGAATGAGGTTTACTTGTCTGAACTCTGTATTTTCTACATATTTATTTGTGTATGTGTTTGAATAGCAGGCCTCACACTCATTACTATTTTAACCTCCTGTGTATTTCCTGGAATGTGTACAAGTTCACTCAAACAGAGACAGAGCGGTGTCACTGAGTAGTCTGTTAATCAGCCCAGACTGTTTGATCTTCATGTGTGGGTTTCCAAGACCAACATCCATATCTCAGACTGGAGCTAGATGTTTTCATCAGACAGACTTTTCTTTGAGTCCTAACCAGAGACACTGGAGCAGAAGTTATAACAACCAATTATTTTCAAGTACAGAATTATCTGCAACAACTTACTGACAGTTTCTATTCTTACAAATTTTCATAAAAAGGAAAAAAAAAGACACAGATGAGAACAAGGTGAAGTGTTAATATCTGATCAGAAGTAAAGTTATTTAGAAATTAGCAAGGTTGTTTTTTTGTTGTTGAAAATCAAATTGGTTTGTAATTCTACGTTTTAGTTTGACCCATGCTCCATCTGTTAACATAGAGGAGGTGGGTGTTATGGCCACAGACGTGATTTGTGTGTGTGCGCGCACGTGCGCGTGTGTGTGTGTCTTTTTCAAAAGCCCGGTTATGGCCCTAATCTAGCCAGCCAGAAGGGGATGTTTTGACCTCATGTTTTAAGAACTGTCATGTAATCCATCTTTTGGCCTTGTCTGTGCTACAAACCTGCGAGTAGACCTACAAAAACCAGTTCAGTAGTCTGGTTTTGGTAAGTTCAGATTTAAGACTCACTGACCTCGATGTGCTCTCTGCCAGCTTCTGATTAAGAATGAAAACCAGTTTACAGGAGCCACTGAATTCAAAGCACCCACTATTACTAGAAATAATGAATCAAACAACTTTCATGGCTTGTGAGCATCTGCTTGAAATCTTTTTTTTCTGACATGTTAAAAGGCAGATTTTGCCCTTCAGTGAGTTTGCTGAGGTATGTTGTTGACTCCTTTTGTTAAAATAGTGCTTTTGTTTTGAGTTAAATTTGTGGGCTGTCAGCAGAGGAATGATAAAAGCGTAAATATTCTATGGCTGTTGTTCTTCCAAAAATAAATCAAGTTGTGAACATGTTTTAAATTGCTTCTTTGTGTTTCACAGTTTTAGGAAAGAACATGTTGTGTATCTTCTTGGTAAAGTCAACCCTGAAGTAACTGTGATGGATTATGGACTCAAAAATGTGTTTTTTTGTTGTGGTTCAGCAGCAGATACACACTGTCAGGTCTTGTCAGGACATTTTGATAAGTGCTGATGTGACTGTTAATAATGATTGAGATCCCTGCTTGGTTGTTGTTCTCACTTCTAAATAAGAACAGTATGTTCCAAAAACAACACAGAGAGAATGGAGGGCAGCAGCTAGGATCACTGCCAGGGGGAACAATAGTCACTTTGTGGTTCTGGTTTAGCCTCCCTGTGTTTCTATGGTCACCTCCTGCAGCCCCTGATTGTGGGCATTCCTGGAATTCTGCAGGTCTTAAGTTGACATGATAGGTCACAAGGATCATAAAAGAGTTAAGGTAATATCCCAAATATTGAATATAATACCAGCACTGGTGACAAAGCTGGATTGTAGGAAAAAGTACCTTTGCTGCCTTTGATAAAACCTAAAAATTTACTCTTTAGTGATGCAGCTTTACAAGGTGATACATTTACATAATATCCTTGATATGTTACTGTACCATGACAGTACTATACAATTCTGTAACGATACAAAACTATACAATACAATGCTAACATATAGTATGATACCCCACAAAATGATCTGATATGAAACAATATGTTGCAACACCAAAAATACAGTATGATACTGTACCAAACAATATGCTACCATATGATACAGTATAATATCATACAATACCATGCCAAAAAATATCGTATGATACCCCACTAAATGATCTGATACAATACAAACAATACGATGCAACACCGATAATACAGTATCATACTGTACTAAACAATATGATACGATGTGATACTTAACATCCAAACAACACAGTTTGATGCCTCACTAAACAATCTGATATGAAGTAACACTAAAAATACAATATGATATCGTACTAAATAATATAATAGAATAGAATAGAATAGAATAGAATAGAATATGAACAGATTCCAAGAAAACTGTTTGAAATAGTGATGATACAATGAAACGATACTCAATGATAGAATAAGATGACAAGGTATGAGAAGGTACAATTAGATATAGTATGATAGAAAAAGTTATTATTTGTAACAATGTAATTCAATACGGCACAACGTGGTACAAAAAGGGTATGGTATCGTAAGAAGCACAGTTTGATGCAATACCACACAGTATGATACAATACAGTATCAGACAATACAATACATCCTCCAGGCTTCCTACACAGTGGTATTTTCACAGGAAGAACAAAAAATCAAGCAACAACACAACAACAACATCAGCAAAACAACAACAACAAAACAAATTCAGTAAATACAGGCAACAATCACAAACCAAGTATATACAGGTATATTGTATATTATCAGAACTTCATACAAGCTTTGCTATTCATTTATTGGTGTAATTTCCATAAGGTTTAGATACAGGTCCAAAAGGCCAAATGAGTTTAACTTTGACACTGACTTTCTTCTCTTATTATTTACCTGACTATCGAAGGCATACCAATAATAAGATCATGAGACAAACACCTAAATAAAATGGTTGGCACTGGGTTGCAGGCTCAGTTCGCTTAAGCTCAAAAATTAATTGGTTAGTTTGAGGACACTATTTGTCTTTGTATTTTATTTGGGGGTTTTTGTGTGTCCATAACTTCCTTTATTTTAAACAAACAAGACACCATGACTTTTTATCCTTGTGGTCAGAAAGCGTGAAATCTTTTATGTCATAACAGGGAAAAAGAAATACCTCAGCCTGAGACGACATATTAGTCTCACACGCACACTCACATATCACAGTGGACAGCCTTCCTCCCAGCTATGTGTGGGTCATAATTGATATCTTCCTCTCTTGACTTCCTGCCTGTTTGTTTGGATAAGACGACACTGCTGTCATCCTTTCCAAAGTTCACTGCTTATATGGGAAAGAAGTTTCATCCTGCCCATATAAGGGCAGATCCCATAAAAGGACTTATTCCTCTGTCATTTCTCCCATGGAGGCCAGAGAGACTCACAGTCACTGACTGTCAAGGATAACTGCTGAACATGTTGGTGCAAATGGGTTAAATATGTAAGAGTTTGGAGAAACATTATGAACTTTCCAGCCTCCATAGGGTCTCCCAGATCCCTTGGTTTTATTCCCTTCACATCATGCTGAACTTTTACTTAAGATTTTTACCAAATCTCCAACTGTCATGGATCAGCTCCTCTAACTGGCTGCCATTAATATGAAAGTGTCAAATTTGAAAGAGGGGCTATAATGACTGATTATTTATTTGTTTCTGCTATTTAAAGCTGCTATGAGAAATTTCTGTTCTTAGTTGATATTGGGTCCCACTCTGTTGCCTTTTAAGAGTGAAATTTATCACTGTGTGAATATTTCCTCAGAAAAAAAGTCAGATTAAGCTTTTTTTTCAGCCTGCTGTTAATCACCTGGTCTGATACCTACCCCTCACAGCAGGTTTTAGACCTTGAATATTACTATTCTTAAGTCATAACCCTCCTTGCTTATGGTCTTGTACTTTTGAAGGTTATGAAGAAGCATCAGTGTCAGTTTCAGTCTGTTTCTCAGCCAGGTTAAAAAAAAAATGAACAAAAAAAGAAAAAACCTTGTAGTGTCTTTAATTCCTGGAACATCTCTGGACTGCTGAAGGACTGTGCAGCTTTTGCACCCACTGAACCTGCTGCTACCAGCCTCAGTGTAATTCAAGTGACACATTTACAGTCTGCTGAGAGCTGGTGGTATTAAAAGCAGGGCTTCACTCAAAATTCTCAGTAATAAGACAACTATTCTGCCTCCAGCTGACCCAGAAATGATAAATCTGTTGCTAAAATTAGTTTATATTACTTTTACATAACTGTTTTTATAATAGTTAAAGTTTAAATCAGCCTGTGGCTCAATCCCTGTCAAAGATGTGCCTTTAAATCACAACATGTTTACATTTTAAATCCCAGTGAGGTGCTTTTTCTACAAAATATTTGGATATAAACTGCTCATAAACAGACCCCAAAGTGAAATATTAAAGACTAATGCAATTGCTATGTTCCCATGTGTCCAAATGACCCAGGCTGAGGACAGAAAAAAAACTCTTCACCACATGGTCCGGATGTAAACAGACCTTTAGTTTTATCTGCCCAGTTTTAATTGACACGCATTCAGTACACACAGTAGCTTGTAAAGAATGTAACCAAATATTTTAAGTGTAGACATTGATCTGAACTTTATGATGTTTATTAAATGTTTTCATGCACATTAAATACAGCCAGGCTTCACCGGTGACCCAGAAACCCAGACGGCACCTTACATGGAGGCAGACTCTCACTTTACTGGGTTTCTATTCACACGCAAAATAAAGATTAACAGAACTGACATATCACGTGGCTCTAAGTGATGACAACCCCACGCAGCGTCCCTATTCATGTTCCAGCTGGTGTTCACATTCCTGACAGCTGATTCAGACACAAAATAATACTGAAAATATCCCACAGCGTGTCATATCTACAATGAGCTGCGTTTTACCCTGGCGGCACTTCAACACCGCTCCCTCTGGCGTGTAACCTGCCTAACTCCTGGGAAATGATTACACTGTTGACTGCTGCCAGGAAGTCTTATTTGAGTTTTTTTAATACTGGTGAATCAGTTTTATGTGGAAGTCTGTGAAACTAAGGATTAATACAAACAGTAGTGTCAAAATGTATGCCAAGGTACTTATCACCTGTGAAGGTGTGTCTGTGCAGTCATGTGTATTGCGTTATTCATCACTAAGGTTCAGATCAGGGGAAAGTTAAGGGCAGTGGATCCCAAACATTTTCTGTAATAAATAATTCTAATTATAGGGGCTTGATTTGTACTCAAGGATAGCTATTGAGGATTCAGAGTCAAGGTTTGGTGACTCAACCCTCAGACTGTTTCAAAAGCCTCAGAACATTTGCATGTATTTTCCATTTTGGCAACATTTGAAGGCTGTTTTTTTTTTTTCTTCTTCTTAAGACCCATGATACTGTAAGGCTCTCCATTGTTGGCATTCACTCTGTTACCATTGATCAGCTATGTGGGTTAAGGTAAAGCCAAGGACATAATACAGATCTTATGTAACCAGCCATTTCCCCTCAAACACTCCTTCTTTGATCGACTTTTACCTGTTTATCTTCTGCTTATTGTTTAATGGACAACACATTTGCATTACAACCTTGTCCAGCTGGCAGGAATGTGTGTTCCTCTTATAAATGCCTCTGTGTATGTATACCTGAGAATCCTGTTATACTTTATTGAAGGGTATTGACAGTAATAAAAAGGAGAATAAAACCTCAAGGGCACCATATGACATGGTGAAGCCTGCAGGTTGTTCCTGTACATGTAGATCCAATGTGCAGGGTTTACAGCCTCCCTGTGGCTATCACTGGCCGTGTCTTCAGCTGTGTGCATGTAAATTCCAGGAGCCAGGAGTCTATATGAGCTCCATATTGGTCTTTATTGGCAGTAAAGCCTTTAACAGTCCTCCCAGACAGACCTCTGCTCGAGCTGATCCTCTGTGCTATTTCAGATTGAAAATAGAAAGGTGGACTGGCAGTGTGGACATACCGCTTATTGTGATACTGCTGTGGATTTTGCTGAGGTTGAAGAGTTGGGAAATGTGTTGGGGTGGGTGCACCTGAAGCATGTGGCAGCATGTGTCACATTATAGACTGCCGAGCAAACATTTACACACAGTTGTCAGATCAAATTATGTCCATAAGGTTATTATCTTTATCATTTGGCCTATATATGAATTATGCCAGCGAGCTTGGAAGTTTAAGGATAACTTTTTGGGGTAGTAATGAGGCCCATTGAGAGAAGCCATTTCAATCTAGGTTGTCCACAACCCAGGACAAACCAGTAAAAATCAAGCAACCTTCTGACATTTGATGCCTCTTTATTGAAATGACCACTCTTGCCAGGCTGGATTTCATTGAATAGTTGTATACCTCACTTCTGCACAACTTTCTTGCTGTAAACTTAATTGGCTGCACGGAATCAGTTAGCGGGGAATGGGGAAAATGGTAAACAATAAGGACACCAGAGTTCAGTCAGGACCACTTTAGTCCAAATTAGTTATTTATTACAAGCAAACATTTTTACATTGGCGTATAGCTCTGTTCTGAGAGTCCCCTGACACTGGTAAATTCATACACAACATGAACAGGAGGAGCTGGGGTGGAGGTGGGTTGCAGAGTGGTTGCATCTGGAAGAGTAGGCAGGGGAAGCAGTTTAAATAGGGCGCCATTTTGACATTTGCCAATTGTACATGTGGATGCTGGCTGAATTGTCCATAGTCCCGTTCTAAAAAGGCAGCTGGAGCTTCAAGGAAATTGCAAGATTATGGTTGATGAATGTAAGATCAAGGATTAACTAGCCCCAGTCTTTGACTCCTCCATTAACTCCAGATTTGGGCTATTTTAATAATGAATTTGTCATCAAGTATTGATTGTTATTACAGTTGAACATGTGATGAATTGCACAATCACTTAATGGCTTTTGGCCATTGGCCATTGGCTTTAAACATGCTATTAAAAACCCTAATTCAAACTTTTTCATATTGGCTTTGAACAAAACTTGTGTTAATTTCACACAGATGATAGAGTTTTGATGTGTGTCATGGTTACTATAGAAACGTAGTCAATTAGCTTCACTATTAAGCAGTATAAGAAAGAAAAAAGAAATGGGGATGAGAGAAAAAATGAAATGTTAAAATGAGAAAATTATAACTGTGAGGGAGTGTAAATGCCATAGACTGTATATAGAATGGACAGTGTCTGCCTCCTCACTGGGTGAAGCCAATCTGAGAACAGCTCCCTCTGGTGATGGCCTGCAGTATAGGTCATAAATCCCGCCTCCTCCGGCGATCCCTATGAAGTTGTGGACAAACTTTAGAAATTAATTACACAGAACATAATTCTTTTTTCCTCCCTGCTTGGAATGTTGACATGTAATTATTGTAAGACTTGTTTGTGCTCAAGTCCTCTTTTTTCTGTACAGTTCCATTTTTAAAAGTTATCGAGGGAGTCCAAGTTTTCTATGATTGACACCTAATGCAGCCTATGGGCGTACAAGGATTGCGTAGCTCAGTCGGGGGGTATGCTGTTTGAGCCAAGCGTCATCACAGTGACTCTCAGCGACTCTCCCACGGAATGCATACAATGCTACTGCGCAAGTGGTGGAGTGCGTACAACGCTACTGCACAATGTTGGTTTTATGAAATGAAGAAAATATGCAGAAATACAGAGAGCTTTTTGGCTTAAAATCCATATACTGGCAGAAAGCAGATCCAAGTTGTCCATAGTATATACAGTTTATGGAAAATTTTGCACAAAAAAATTACATAATGTGGCTTTAATGTTGGACCCTTAAGTTGAATGTCTGCTGATGTGTAAATGCCCAGTGCTCACTAATGTTCTCCATGGGTAAGCAAGCTCCATTTTGCAAATTTTGCTCCTGGGCTTGTTGGCGTGTTGGGCGCCACAATGTTTAACTGCTGTTTTCTGATCATTGTTTATTCGCGTGCAACTTTCAGCACAAACAGACAAGATACAAGATGGCTAAACCCTCAGCTACTCAGTCCCAGTGAATGACATGGCGTCAGTCCAAAACATGGAAAAACATGCACAATGATGTAACACACTGAATGTTGGCAATCAAATTCATCTGCAACTCATTTTGTAATTGGTCTTTGCTGAAAAAGTCAACTAATTGTTGTACACTTATTTCCGATAGTGGGCACATTAAAGGGCTTCACTCCTGAGATTAATATGGAGTCAAATTGTGGTCAAAAAGAGAAACTGTCTGCCTTCTTTACCCCGTCCACACCCTGCTCTGCATGTCTTTTCCCCTCACCTACAGTGTCCTCAGTGTTCTCCTCTCTTACAGGCACTATTTTAACGAGGAGCTGTGTTTTCCACGTGTTAAACATTTCAAAGCCGGGGCAGCAAGGCCGATCAAAGCGAGTTTGTGGTCACATGACTCCCCTCTCCTTCTCCCCCGCTCTGTTTGTAGCCTTGAGAGGAAGATGTTTTGGTGAGACCCTTGAGATCTTTCTTCCTCCTTGTTTTCCAGTGGCTGCAGCCTGATCCCACATTGATGAGACAATGCTGATGACACCTACTCGCCCTGCTGCCGTCTTTTGAAAGTAAAGTCCCTGCTTTCCTGAAGAATCTGCCCAGCCGGGGCTCTCTATCCTCATCTTTGAACGTGCAGCAGGTTCCCATTAGGAAGACTTGAGGGGGGGTGAGCTCTTAACTTTATGAGGCTCACTCCTCATCCTATTGTTTTAAATTTCAAGATGAAGATGGGTGCAATTTAGGAGATGCAGAGACGGAACACATGCATGGAAATCCTCGAGCCTGGAGATGTTTGAGCCCTGCCAGGTGGGGGAAAGGGAGCGCACGGGAAGAATTTATTACCCAGGGAGGAATACAGGGAGGATTTCAGCAGAGTGGCTGTTACAGTGCAGGAGGATCTGATCCAGTCCACACTTCATAAATCCTCCACGGAGATGAAGTATTCAAACCACCAAAGTTCCTCTACTTATCTTCCTCTTGAAACATGTGAAAAATACTCTTACAGTGGACTTATGGTGTGTGGGAGAAACCTCCTAATGTTGTCAGTATTAAGATTGATGTATTCACATGCTGCTGTGTAAGATAAACAGTTCATAACCTTTGTATGGATTGTGACATATGGGGGAGTAAATGCTAAGGTTTTAATGAGATGATAAATTCCACTCACAGATCATAACCTTTGTAGGGTGAATAAAGGGCTACTGCTGGCAGCCAGTCAGTTCTGGAAACAGCTCTTCTGGTCCAGATCAGGACTAATAAAATCTGCCTAACCAGCTCCTAGGTCTGTGGGACTCAGCATGACCATTTTTTGTTTGACCTTTAGGCCATCTGCAGTCAGATCCCCTCTCCAAAGCCAGACACGTGCATACAGAAAGATTCTTCAAAATCTGGACCGGTGTTAAAAACATTACAGACCCCACACATGACAGCATGACAGGTTTCTATAGCGTGTGGTGTGCAACGATGTGATAAACACAGCTGATCACGTACATGAAGACTCTTCATCACAATTGAAAATCTTGTAAATCCGGGTCCCAAATGGAAATATCTTGACACTATTGACAGCTGCTTTTTCCTGAGTCTTATAAATTGCCTCACTGAAGTGTTCAGCTTTCACATGTCACTTCGACCCTCCAGAAGAGATTAAAAAAAAAAAGAGGGAAAGTCGGCTTTCCTCTGCTGTTGAATTATGGATCTTCCACAGAGAGAGCCGTTCAAGGACAGGCCATAAATGTCCTCCAAAGAATAACAGGCTTTGAGGAAAACCTAAGTCCTCTCACACAAATACACATTTTAGACAACTTTTCATTTTTCTCAGTCTGGCTGAGGTTATTCACATCCCCTCCCACTGCAGTAATCACTATCAATGAGATATTGAGGAATAGACTCCAGATGTTGGAGTCCCAGCCTTTCTTTTGTGTTTGATTCACATGCACTGGGTGTTATTTTGCAACCTCTCATTGTCATCCCTGTCTTCACCTCCTCCCCTCTGGGACCCTGGAGCTCCTGCTTAGTCACAGAAGATCAGCTGATATGGCTCGAGCTGGATCGATAACACATGGAATGAGGAATTCACTAGAAATTAGATACTGTTATGAAATCAACACATAGTCCTTTTACAGCCCAAACACTCTCAGCTGCAGAGGACAGTGTAAACTCTGTCTTTATTTGCTGCTCATTTACCAGCTGTCAGTTTCTGTGAACTGAGACTTTTCAGTTTCTCTGAGAGCTGTGTTCTGGTCAACAGGCCTCACAGGATGTTATTGAGAAACAGCACCATGCTGTCAGTTTCTCTGTCTGACATCGTAAAATAATCAAGCGCAATGAGTTCACTGACTGCTCCGTCTGAGTTTAGTAGCTCATCACCAAGAGAGTCATTGACAGCTACTTTCAGCTGGATCTCATGGAGCGTCCAAATGAGTTACATGAGTTGTCTGGCTCTTTATGAGGTTCAGAGGTTGTAAAATAATGAGAAAACAGGACATTTCCTCTATACAACCTTAGATATTGATGATATTTTTCTAAGAGTCCAGTTTAAGACATCAGAGTGCATCTACTTACATATTATGCACCTTTAAACAGAGTCACAGGAGTCATTATGTATCAGTCTTAATGGATGCTAGTCCTCTTCTCCTCAGGTTGTTGTGGGCACAGAACCTTCTGACAGACATTTCAGAGCTCCTCGACACTCCTGCCTCCTGCTGCGCAGCAGAAATCTCTGCACAAGTTTTGCCATCCTGAAAAAAGTGCCGTATGAGCTCTAAACAATTTTTGAGTCCAGCCATAATGCAAAAGCCTGTTTCTTGTTCACTTCCAGGTCACAAAACTTTCTACTGACAAAAAAGTGTAAATCAGATAAAACGAAAGTTAAGTATGTAACTACGGTTCTATGAATCCCGAATGACAGTCAGAGGCGGTGCCTTAAGCACTTAATATTCCCCTCGTGCGTGCGTAGTTCGAGTGTTTATACCAAAATGTCACCTGTGACGCCTGTATGACCCGGTAGAAGTCTATATCTGTAGGAGTCACCACGGAATCAGTCCCTACAGAACTTTCTCGCGAAACAAGAGGATTCTGAGTGACCCAGTGCTCTGGCAGTCATTCAGGATTCATAGAACCGTAGTTACATACGTAACTTTCATTCTATTTCATCCCTCCTGACCGCCAGAGGCGGTGCTTTAAGCACTGAATGACTTATGCCAACATAGTCAGAATCCTGATTACAAACCTTAACAGGTAGAATCAGACTCCGGGCACAGGACCAACCCCGTTGGATGGGGAGTGGCAACGTTCACCCTATAAAATCTAACAAATGTGCTTGCTGATGCCCATGAAGCAGCGGCACAAATATCCCCCAGGGGCACGCCCTTCAGAGCAGCCCATGATGTGGCAACACTCCTGGTGGAGTCACACCATATGCCCGCTGGTACAGGCTGGTTGTTGGCATCATAAGCCTGGCTAATAGTATCTACTATCCAGTGAGACAGGTGCTGTTTTGAGAGCACGTGACCCTTATTAGGGCCCCAGTGGCTCAGGAATAGCTGCTCAGAACGCCGAATGCTTTTAGTAGCCCTGATATAGGCCCTCAAGAGCCCTCACTGGGCAGAGCAACTCCATACTGCCTGTCTCTCCTGGTGGAGCAGTAAATTGAGCCAACTTTATAGGCTGGTGAGGTGCGACGCAGACAACACCTTGGGGAGGAAAGCAATGTTTGGCCACAAAGTGACCCCTGACTCGTCTGAGTTCCACCTCAGACACAAGTCACTCACTGACAAGGCGTGAAGCTCACCAACGCGCCTGGCCAACGAAATGGCCAGAAGGAAGGCTGCTTTTCATGACAGCCTCTTAAGCTCCGCCCATGCTAAAGGCTCATAGGGAGGCCCGCATAGGGAATCGAGCACATTATTAAGGGCCCACGCTGGCACCCTCGGGGCTCTTGGTGGATGCAACCTCCAAGCCCCACTGCAGAATTGGGACACCAGACTATGACTCCACACTGTGGCATTATCAACCATTAACCGATCGACCCTGGGTTTCCGCTGCCACACATCTGGTGAACACCCTTGGCAGTTCAGGGTGCTTCCTTTCGGCCTCTCCCTCTCCCCAATGCCTTCCGCGATACGCAAATCGCAGGAACCAGTGGTGTTGATGGGCAATGGGGACATGGTAGTAGGCATCCTTTAGATCCACAGACGTGAACCACTACCCAGGTGCCACAGACTGTAGTGCGTCTGACGTCGTTATGGTATCACTTTTAAATATCTGTTCAGTCCCCTGAGGTCTAGAACGGGGCGGAATCCGCGGTCTTCTTTGTGATTATAAAATAAGTTAAATGGAACCCCCCGATTTGAGACAGGGGGTCCACGGGCTCGATGGCGCCCTTGGACAGGAGGGAGGATAACTCCTGGTCCAGTATGGTGGCTTTTGCCGGGTTGCCGATGAGTGTTGTTTTGACCCGGCCGGTTGCAGGGGGTCGGGGTGGAAACAACCCACGGGTCCGAAGCTTGAACAGCCCAGTACTTGAGCTGTTGATGGAAAAAATATCTGACGACCGGCCCCATGGCTTCAGTACTTGGGCCCTCAGCCCTTCGGGGGCCTAGAGGGGGGGCGTCCAGGGTTTGGGGAATAAAATTGCCTGGAGGGCCCAGGAGGCATGGAGTCGGGAACCCAAGGGTCACGGGTCTGACCCTGCACAGGGCGCTGGCTGCCGGAGTATGCTGGTGGTGGCATGCTAGGTGGCATGCTAGGTGGCATGGGGGGGGGGGGCTGTTCGGGGGAGGCATGCATTGCAGGCCCGCAAGCTGCTGCCTTGTCGGCCCGCCTGCATTGTCCTCTCCAGCACCTCCTGAGCAGCTGGGCCAAATATGGTTCCTGGCTCCACTGGGAGAGCACGCAGGGTTCTTCTAGTCTTCTCTGTCAGGGGTGACTGCGACAGCCAGACCTGGCATCGAGCCTGGACAAGGTACGACATCATTCGTCCGAGCTCCTGGGACATGTGGCCAAAGGCCTCCAAGGCCACATTGCAGAAGTTATTGCTGCTTTGCCTCCTGGACCTGCACCGTCCCCATGCAGGGAAGCTGAGAGGGCCAGAGAAAAGAAAAGGGACTGACTCCCTGGTGACTCCCACGGATATAGACTTCTACCCGGTCATACGGGGGTCACAGGTGACTATTTTGGTATAAACACTCGAACTACGCATGCGCGAGGGGAATGTTCAGTGCTTAAGCAGGAGGGATGAAATAGAACTATCATTATCCATTTATCTCATTTTCATTTGAGCTGAAGACATTGGAAAACAAGCCGCTATCTGTTTTTTCATTTTCGTTTCAGAGACGAATATTAGAAAACTATTTATTTTCTCGTTTTTTCACTTTTAGTTTTATTTAGACAATCAAGTGAATTAATGATACAGTGCTGGCTTGTTGATATGAAGATATAACATTACCAAGGAAATCTGTCAACTTTCGCTTTATATACTTATCAACGGCTGAGTTATCTAATCTGTTTGTTGTAGGTTTACTGTTATGAATGTGACATAACTGTAGGCTAAAAATACAAGTCACAATAATACAACTAACTTCGTTTCACCAGTGGCATATTGTATTATAGAAATGCAAATATATATGTTACCTCATCACTACGCATCCTGCAGATAGCCAATAATAATAATAATAATAATAATTCAAAGTTCTGTCTTGTTTCATTCACTGCCAAAACAACTCCAAGCCAGACTAAAGACCTTTTATGTGTCTTCACTTGCTCACAGTCATCATTCCAGCAAAATACCGCCAAACGCAACAGAAAATAAAAACTCTGTTCAGCTACTTTAAGGTCTCTTTTATTTCATCAACATTGATGCTTTAGTAGATCGTGAATATTACACTGTTACTCCTCATTTAGTGTATGACAGTCTTGTAAGATGTCCAGTAGACTTGTCTCTGAAAATCAGGGTAAATGATTGATTATCCAGCACCAGAATGTAAAATGTTGCCCAGAAAAAGATCACACATCAGCTTTGAGGAACTGCAAACTGCAGTCACTGTCCAAAACTTCTTTCTACAGTCTGCCTTGAATGAAATACACCTCTGTACAGTGAGCACATGATGTATCACTTTTGCTGACTCATTCATCTACAGAAATCTGTACCAATCCACACTGAATATTTACACTTAAATTACTCCAAAACCCACCCGCGTGAAATCCACCACGTCTGAAATGTGGGCTGTCTGCATCCAGCGTCCTGTCGATAAGCACAGAACGAGCGTTGTGAGATGTGAAAACCTGCTTTGCAATCTTGACTGGAAATAGATGTTTATTTAAAACAGCCGCTGAAGGTTAGCAAAATACTCTCCATGAGCTGCAAAGAGAGGAGCTTGTGCATATGATTCAGTGTGTGAGAAAGGATTTACCTGCCTGACATTCAGCCTGCGGAAGACAGATGTGATAGTGTGTGAAGGAGGTTACTGAATAACATCTCACAGACATCACCCCCTGGTCTGGGATCCTTCTGAATAACAAGGTGTTCATAGACATACCTGTGCACATTAAATAACTCTAATGTAGTCAAAATTTGCTTGCAGGAAATAAAAAGCCTCCTAAAATTACAAATCACTTCTCTTAAAGGGAAAACAAAATGTGTCCTGTGAGGAAGATGTCATCAGCGTATAGAGTAAGCCAATAAAAAAGGACCCACAGGTACTGCATTAATTTTCATTTTGCAAACCACCTAAACTCCAGCTCCTCCTTTTTATGCTGTGTCCGTTTTCAACACTGTCACACATATTATTACCAATGCCTGCTCTGTTCTGCCTTATGAGCAGAGACAGATTTTTTTTTGACTGAGGTGGCCATTTTGGGGCACAGGAGTGGACAGGTGTCATATAGAGGATTACCCCAAACACAGGGTTACAGTTTTCTCGACTCACATAACGTTACACCAAAACTTAATAGAGTGGTAATAAATCTGCAGAATGTTTTACAGTGAAATAGAAAGATAGTACTTGCAACTTGTTAAAAACAACCAAGATACCTTAATTTTAATGGTTCCTGGCCCACTGAAAAGTTCCTACAGTAAAATTTGTTAGGGTAAAAGCCCAGTTTAAATTACCAGGTACCTGGCCTTACACAAGAAGTGAGGATATTTGGCTTGTGTCTTCACTCAATTACAGACAACAATACTTCCTTTTTTGAAAGGTTGAAACTGGGAGTCAGAAGTGAGAGCTGGAAGTCAGCATGAGATAAAACAGAGGATCCAGGCAGGAAAATGATAAATACAGAGAGGGCTGAAACACAAGAGGTTTCTTCAGCCAGAAAAGCATGTTTGACTTCACATTGAGCGTCTTTACAGCTGATAAATCAATCAGGCTCTCTCACACTTATCATTAAACATCACTGCTGTTTCTCTGTCCAGGTACAGTGAGTGTGCAGCTTTTCTTTCTCATCCAACCAAAGTAAACACAACCTCCCAGTCTTCAGGTTCCTCTGGCTTCATAACATCGACCCAGTGCCCACATCCAGTGATAGTTCCTGTGCTTTCTGCCAAGACTGGACACCCAGGGATGTGTATCTGTACACAGTGTAAATCCAGACCTCCTGCTTTGGGTCTGAAAACCCCTCTGCGTCCACTCCACCTTCAAATTTTTAAATTCATCCCCTCTCCAGAACTGTATCAGAACCTCTCTGTGGAGACCTGCAGGAGGAGTCCATGACTGGGCCTGTGGGAGGTCTTTCTGGGTGTTGGATCAGGACTTGAATAGGAACAGATGAATTGAATTTCCATATGGATATGTGAGGTTTGACCTGCTTCCTGCGAGCGGACTTGCAGAAGTTCTCTTCACCGTTTTTTAAGCCTCACATCAGGTCGCGCTGCAGTAAACAAGTCTGCCAGCACATGCACATTGATTCAGCTAGATTTTCACTCATCATTTGTGATACCGTATCTCTCATATGAAAGCAGCTCTCATGGTTTTTCATTGGCTGAGATACAGTTCACTCTCTATTCTTTGGCCATAATTCTATCATCCTTTCTCCTTTCATTTCCTGTCTTCAGAAATACTTCATTCAAGGATAGCTGTAATTTATCTTGGCTTCTGTTTTATAGCTTAACAGATCTGTGTTTACAGCCAAGTGCATCCCTGAAACTACTGAGCAGTTTCCCAGTCAGGAAAATCGATAAAAGATGACAATATTATGACGCTGGGCAAAGCAACCGATTCATCTTGCAGCCTGAGCAAAGATCAACTCACGTGTTGCGGTTTCCTAAAAATTGATTTTTTTTAAAATAGATAGTTCATTCCAGGTTATTTGAATTGAAGGCAAAATCCTAGAAGAATTCTGGGAAAGACTTACAACATTATAAAAAGATCTATCACTCATTTTAATAAATTATAGAAAATATTTCAGTCCAAGCCTGTTGAAGCCGCATCATTATTACTGTGACCAGAACTGAGTCACTGAAACATGCACCTATCCAAGGCCAAGCTTTTATGAACTGTAGATATTGTTGGAAACCTTTTCTTTTTTTTTTTTTTTTGTTTGCCAATGCATTCTGGGAAATCTTGCAGTCTAAACACAGCACACAGATCCCGGAAAGGTCTGGAATGATATTTTTCAAAACTTCATCTCTCAAGGATGCATTCTCTTCATGGTTTAGGGCAGTTAGTCCTAAATCTGTCGTCACTGCAGGTGTAAGTGTATATATATATATATATATATATATATAGATATAGATAGATAGATATAGATAGATATAAATATAAAAGAAGCCTTAAATAAAAATCCTGATTAAAAGTAAAGAAATGACAGAAGATCTGTGTTTTTCCAGCTGAAAAAAAAAACAAAACCAAGAGAGCTTTGATTCCTTCCAGGCCTTGTGTTTTTCCAGTTGAGATGCTTTTGTTCACATCGGAGATAATCGATAAAAACAGATATTATAAAAACAAGTGTGCAGCCTTTAATTGATACGTTTCCTATACCAAACAGACAAATGTGTAAGAATTGAAAAATTTCACTGTTGCTATCGGCACTTTCAACATGCTGACTAGCGTCCTTTCACTGTCCGACTGTTCTAATTCAAATTTTTATATTTTCACTTACAAAAAAAGGTCACAGGACTTAATAGTTGAGAAAACATTTTGATGAATATCATCTTTTGGTCTTGCATTATAAAGGTACTCCAGGCACACAGGACCTCCAAGGCCTGTCAGTATTTTAATCACACATATTATGTATTAATGTTGGATGTTCCTGTAATTCCTGGATGTTTGCAGCTTTTTAGAGCTATTTGTTTCGATAACTAAGATGAAGCCAGAATCTGACTTCAGCCTCAAGCCATAACCTCCAGTCTTTAAAGCAAGCAGATGCAAAAATGCTAGAACCTGCAGTCCCCCGAGTGTTGAAGACACTCATGTGTCCTTTTTATGTTGCATTCATTTCAAGGTTATTTAGGTAACAATATCGGCTTATCAAAACCACAGCTGCTTTGGTTGACAGGCAAGTGAACCATGACTTTTTGCAAGGAGTCTAACAGCCCATCTCTGACAGATTGAGCCAAAGCACTTCCAATATGGTGACCACAGCCAATAGGCTTCATGTCTCATGTCTCATAAACAGCTGGCCACATCCTGTTTTAGTTTTTGACTAAGAATAGCCTTTTAAATAAAGGTAATACTCTTTCATCAGTAAGTTATCAATAGCTTGATAGACGATTCACAGGACCATAACAGTTCCTCCACCCACTGGGCTGTGGAAGCTATTTTCTTTCAAATATGATATAATTGAACTGAAAGATTTACACCCTTCCTGAATGTATAACAAAGCGTTAGAGTGAAATCTGTGTTATAAGTGTGTTTTTGACATTTTATTCCATCTTCTGTTGATCTAAGTAAAGAGGATTTACAGCCGAGAGACAAACAACAGACATGACTTCATGTGAGCCGATCTCTGCCAGATCAAATAAATCATCGTCGTTTCATATTTGGTTTTTGAAGTTGCTCAGATAAAGATCCATTGATCTCCAGAGGATGATTTTGGGAGGAGAGACAGATTGTCCTGCAGCGATAACTCACAATCTGGCAGACAGGAAAAGTTTTTAGCAGGCCTGCAGACTCTGAGCCCTTCAATAATGAGAACAGCTTCTGAGACACTTTTGGTGATGAGTTTGTGGGGGAATCTAATGATGACTAAAAATAATAATGCAAGACCAATGGGAAGTAAGAATAAATGTACACCTGACATAAATTAAGAACAAATTATTTAAAGAGGACCTGCCACCAAAAATGTAATTCTTTGCATGTTTGTGTTTCAGATTAGGTCCATATTATGTTTGTCTTATGTTGTAAATGTGAAAATAAATCTTTATGTCGTTTGCATTCTGTAAAGATAAAAAAAAAACAGGTAAACCAGGCCAATTGAAAAAGCAGGTCATTCTGACCTTGCTTATTATTATTCACGAGCATGCCCTCAGTGAGCCACGCCCACAATGTCCGGGGTCAGCATGATAGCAAAGTGCAACCGGTGGTAGTGTTAGCAATGGCTGAACAACAGCGGAATTGCGCGCTTTGCCCAAACCGAACCGCAACATTACACTTGTTGCCCAAAGACCCTGAGTTAAAAGGGAAATGGCTGGAGATTATTTTTGGATGCAGACCAGAACGCTAAAGCTCCAAGTTAAGTGTATGTGCCCAGCATTTTGAGGAGACGGACTTCACCAACTTCGGCCAGGCTACTCCTCCCGTTTTTGTACCCAGTAACAGTCATCATCACTCTCCAGCCAGAGTGAGACCCAGCTACCACTGTATCTGCTATGGGTCTCTTCCAAACGACTGGTGTTTCCTTGGGTTCACTGCTGGCAAAATGAACTTGAAACTGGGCAGAATGAATGAAAACACCGATGGAGCTGGATGGTCACAACATTTCTGTAGTGCTGAACAGCTGAACTTTGTTCGGGTGAAAATGTGTATGCTGTTTCATTTTCAGGACACCGTTTCAATTTCACACACACACACTTTCACTTGTGTGTTGAATCTCTCTCTCTCTTTCTGTGTTTTTGTCAATCAGACCACCTCTGGGACAACACTGAGGTTCAAGCATGCATCTTGCCAAACAGACCCACCTAGTCTGTGTAACAGGGATACACAGCTCTCTGTTGGTACTTTATGCCATCATTTGAAAAATAGAAGTTTGTGATTTCGTTCATTTTGCAACCACTCTCTTGTGACTAGTTTAACTTTTGCTATGTTCTAACTTCTGTTCTGTTCTGACTATGTGGTGTTGACAATAATAGTACAATAATAATAGTGGTATAATAATATTATTGTGTTTTATTTCTGAGAGTGTATTATTTTGATAGTAATAGTGGTAAAATGCATTGCAAATACAGGCACTCAGACTACAGCAGCGAGTGAGACTACAGCCACCACTGATGAGCCTCTGACCTCTACGCTGATCAAGCCACGGCCAGCCAAAAGGCCTCGGTTAGCTGAGGAGGAGTAAGATGAAGGGGAAAACGAAGGGAAAGACTCCTCAGTGATCCTGGAACCACTTGACTCCACATATGAGCCTGACCAAACTATGACAGATGTATCGGAGTTCTCAAAGATTCTGTAAGTGTTGATGGTTGGAGAACAACAACATCATTGATGTGCAGCTTGTTCAGGTTAGTAGATCCTTATATGAAAATGGAACAATCACACGCTGTTGGAGCCATATTCAAGATTCTTTGAATTTGTTGTTTGTTTGCCTGGTAACCTGAAAAAGAAAGAGATTTTACATTCAATATTGCAAATACTTACCAGCTACATATAAATACTTACCTGTGTAGTGATTTGAAATGAGCCTCACACGGTCGCAACAAAATATATGTAGCGGTTGAAATGAGCCTCACAAGGCCGTACCAAAATAGTACTGTAGCGATTGGAATTTATAATAAATGTCTGAAGATTAATAATCTCAAATTATGACATTTATGCACTCGTTGAAAGGGGCACCACCCACCCTTAATGGTGGGAAAATAAAGAAAACAAAAGTTTAATTCAGAAATCAAACATCAAGTCAGTTTTAATTAATCAGTCTTAATTAATCAGTCTTAATTAATCAGTCTCATATCTTAAGTCGAAATTCTAATTTCAGGGACTCCACTTCTGGAAGAACACTAACAGACAGGAACTTAGAAAAATAATGATCTGTTTATTACAGGATAAATGATGGTACAACACACATGCAATAAATGATGATAAGATAATGAAGATAAATAATAATAGGTGAATAAAAAAAAGATTCTGAGTCAGGCTAGGAGCAATAAAGTTAATGATAGTGAGTGAATATGCGCTAACATATTAACCTACACTAACTTTGGTGTCGAGATAACTCGGATGTGGATTTGGAGGAATCTAAGATCACCAGAAATAGGTGGATATCTGAGTTATGAACGCATGAGACAGCATCAGCCCTCTTTGGAGCTCTGGAGGTTTGCATACTTAAGTGAGGCTGGTCCTTGGAGAAGATGGAGCAGGTTCCGAAGGTCCGGGCTACTGGCGGTTCGAGCGGTTCAGCTCAGAAGACGACTGAAGTCAGCCGAAGGATGGGCCAGGAGTTGCAACACTCGGGCCCGAAGCAAAGCCAGCGCCTATGGATCCTGTGGATGCTTGTTTGGGTACTTCTTTGGTCTCACTCAAAAACTCTGGCACAGAGGATGACCTGGGCCTGTTGGGTTGCGTTCGGAGGTGACTTTGAAATCACGCAGAAAACTCAGAAAAACGAGGCTCGAAGAGCAGAGAAAACTTTCAAAAATGGCTTCGCGAAATTAAAGAAAAATCAATCAAAGGCTTAATCTTGAATTGCTATGTGCACAAAAAGTTGAAGTTTCAAAACTTGAACTAAGACGATGTTAAAGGAAAATCAACGTGAATCAACACGTGGCGTAAAACTTAGAAGACTAAGAAAAAGTTCTAAGAGAGAACAAAGAAGAAGAGGACCACAGAAGGGTGTGGGCAGAAGAGAAGGGCCCAAGAGTAAGGGGCCTAAGAGAGACAAGAGAGTCAGCACACAAGAGAGAAGAGGAGCATAAGAGAGTGAGCAACCCCACTTCACTGGTTTTATCTTCTCACACTGGGAGTGTCTCCGGGGTGTGTGTGAAGAGAAAGGAGGGGTCGTGGAATCTCTGATTATTTGATCTAACTTATTCTTTTGGCTGGTAAAAGAGTCAGATCTGATACTCACTCACTATGGTTAATATCATTGAATGCTTGGTTTCATGACAAATAATTTGACACTAAACACATATGAATGAAGTGTAGGATCACATCAAACATTCTCATTATGTTTTAAGTATCACATTGAACATGCTAAATTACTCTGAAATGAAACAGATAGTAACACATGGAAACTGTGAACAACAAAAGAGTAAACATATGTGAATGAACTTCATCATGATTAATAATGGATTCTAAATACTCACATTAAGGTTATTCAATGACATTATAACCACCTAATGGTTAAAAATACTAAATAAACGATTAAAATATAGAACAAACATTTCTAAACCATTTCTGTTAATTAGAGCTAAGTTATGAGTCACAATCAATAAATTTAACTCTTAAAAGTTCATGAAACAGTCTGAAAAGCTGTTGGTCTAAAGATATCCGGAGTGATAATTTGGCTTCTGGAGCACATAGAAAAACGGGGAACATCTCATTTTAACACAAATTTCATGATTAGACAGATTAGTACATTGCTGAATGCATAAGATGTCAGGATCAGTCATTTGTATTCTTTCACCAAAGGAGTGCAGTCTTTATCAGTGCATGGTCGAGCAGGGTTTTACGACCGAGGTCTGGAGGTCAGTGTCCCCCCCTTTTCCTGGGGTCCGTATGTTCACACACTAAATCTCAAATGGGAGATCTGGGTTGAGACGTTAGTGTTTATTTAGATGGTCAGTGATGGAGTCAGTTTAAAAGGTAATAAAAACTCTGTCTCTGTTCTCCGAATTGACCAATCGTGAAGAGTCAGAAGTTTGGTCAACCTCCGGTTGGGTCACTTAGGCAACCTGAAAGTGTAAACAAGTCTGGAAAGATTTATATCCTGTTTCCTGGGATCAGATAAGGAAACTTTCCTGTGAGGAATGTGTGCGTTTCACACCCAGGGTTGTCTTGATTGCTACACCTGTTACATTTACATTGCTATCTGTTATGTTCTCTTTTACACATTCTGTCTAATAATAGAGACTGAAGAGACGAAAAATAATTTGTGGCGTTGTCATTGTGTGGTTCATCCCATTCATCACTTTCTTTTCATATTGTTTTTAATCCACAAGAGCAATGAGGTTGGAGGGGGCCACCACATGGAGAAGGAGGGTCTCAAAAGAAGCCTTGAGCTTCTAGAGACGAAGGGTGTGGCAGTGGACTACACTTTGTTACCGACTGACATCCACAGATTCAAAAGTTTCTGCGTTCAAAAGTTTTCTGCGGGACCACAAGCACCAGCATTTTTATGATGTCTGGCATCTTAAAAAGGGTCATTTTTGTCTCTTTATTTGATTCAATACATAATTATGCTATATAATGTAAAAAATAGTATACATCAAAAAATATACATATTAAAGAATAATAATTACAAGGTGACAAAGGTAATAGGCATTTACTAAACATGGACATGGAATCATGGGAATAGTATTTGCAAGACTTTTTCTTGTCTTTTCCTTTTCGTCTGTCCAAGAAATTGGACAAGGTGTCTAAAGACAAAGGATGCGACATTGTGAAAAAGTGGCGGCGGAGCATCAGTAACCACGTGTACTGGACAGCAATCTCCTCATCACCCAGGCCTGAAAAAGTGGCTAAATGGACCTCACTGGTGAACCACATACAAGACAAGCACAACTATGACAACCCTGCCTTTCCCAAATGCCTCCACCCTATTCAGCGGACAAAAAATCCCAAAAAATGTTTAAGCCAGGTATGTAGTCCTCCATGATACAGTATCTAACCTAATGTTGTCTGGCAAGCTTCCTTCTGTAATCTGTCAACAATCTGTCTGTAGGCTCCAAAGCTCTCTACAAACTGGAGAGAATCCTACTGAACAAGAGGGTCTTTACGGATATTGAGAAGCTCAGCTCCCAGTATCAGACCTCAACACTGGAGGCTTTCCACAGCGTTCTTCTGAGATTCACACCAAATAATGTGGTTTTCCCATTCATTGGGATGTTGTGCAGGTATGTTCACATCTAATGACTAAAAACATCCACATGTACATAACCCACCCAACCCTGTATTTGATATATCTTTGCTGTGGTTACCTACAGTCAGGCCCGGTTCTACGGGGGTGCATAAGCATGCATTGCACCCTCAGTTTATGTGGCTGCATGCTCAGTTGGAAAGAGGGAGAAGTGCGCGCGCGTCAGTGCGCGCGCGTCAGTGCGCGCGTGTCAGGGCACGTCACTCATCTGCCTGCGTGCAGCGCGCAGTTACCTGTACTAGCAAGACGCTGCTCTCTGCTGCAGCGTTAGCACAAAGTAATGGATATTCGAAAGTGGTTCCAGCACAACCATGCCAGCAAGTCAGACAGACAAGTCAGGTGGTCGTGGTGAGACAGAGACTCGATCCAAACTTGAGCTTTGTGAAGCTCAAGTAGCAGCTGCTGTTGGGGAGCAAGTAGTAGCCTCGTCCGGCTGCTCACTCCTGCCCGAGCCGCTGCCGCCGCAGCCCCCCCTCCCTTCACCCATAGGCCCAGAGCAGGCGCCCGGCCCCCCCAACGACCTAGGTATGGAGGAGCCACTTCAAATGCATTAACAGAAGTATCCATCATCAGTTTTTGGAGGAGTAAAGCGTTCCTTTTGCAGCTCATGGTTCGACAACAGAGAGTGGCTAGAGTATTCCTGCAAAAATGACGCGGTATTTTGCTACGCGTGTAGAAAGTTTGGATTTGGCCTTAGTAAAAGAGATGCCTTCACCACTAGTGGCTACAACAACTGGCACCATGCTCTTGTGCGCCATAAGGGACTGGCAAGGCATGAAGCAAGCAGAGAACACATGACATCAGTGGCGTTGTGGCAGGAGAGGATCAGAAGAGAAGGGACTAAGACTGAGGTGTCCACGCTTGTGAATGAAGACCAGCTTGAGAGAAACCGCACTTATGTGTCATCTATTGTGGACATCATTCAATTCCTGGCTGTAAACCAGCTCCCTTTCCGTGGCTCTTTTGAGGCTTTGGATACAAGAGGTGAGACAGGTAGTGGTCTTTTTTTTAGCCATGATGGATTACACACTTAAGAGGGACAAGGACTTTAAGAAGATTTTTGAGACCATCCCTGCCAATGCTAAATACACATCAAATCATATACAAAATGAAATAATTGAACTAATGAGCAAAATCATAACTGAGGAAATTGTAAATGAAATTGGAGATGTGTGGTACACATGTGCACTGTTTTAATCACCAGCTTCACCTGGTGGTAGTGAATGCCATGTCATCTGATAATAAATTGGAGAACTTATTTGGTGTATGTAACTCTCTCTACAAGTTCTTCAGGAAACCTACAGTAGCTGCAGTCTATACAGGAGAGAAGTTGAAGCGGCTGCTTGAGCAATGGTGGACTGGTCATCTGGCCACAGTGAAAGTGATCATGAACAGCTGTGACGACATTGTCCACCTGCTACAGGAGATTGAAGGCATCCCGACCATTGGAGCAGATGTGCGAATTGAGGCCACAAGGCTTTTGAAGGCCATTACCGAGCCCAGTTTTCCATTCATTGCGTGTATGACACATCAGAAATTAGGTTTGCTGGATCCCCCCAATACTGCACTCCAAGCAAAATCCACTGACCTCTACACTGGTGTTCGTCTTGTCCAAAGTGCACTTGAATGTGTGGAAGAACTTAGAAAATAGTACTACTTTCGGAAATACACAAGGTGACCATTTGCTGTGTTGGTGTGTAGCCTGATCACCCATAGCCTAAACTAGCATGATAAGTTAGATCAAATCTTATCTTATCAAATTACCATTCTTACCACGTCCATGTTCTTTCGCTCTCCGGCTTCCTCTTCAACTTCCACCTCCTCTTCAGACTCGGGGTCAAAAATGTATGGTTTAATACCTGCCATTTTTAGCCTTTAGCACACATTAGCAAAACGGATAAACCGAAATCAGAACCTCCACTGCTGAGCCAATCAGAGCACAGCAGGCTTGACAGCAGCGATCAAATCAGAGCAAAGCTCATTAACATAAATATTAATGAGCCAAAGGCAGTTAGTTGTCCTGTAAGGTTTTTTAGGCATGCTAAAATGGTTTGAAACAAACCATCAAATAACTTTTCAGCTAAAGTTATGTTGCAAACATGATCAGAGGACATCAAGGATTATGAAAAAATGATTGAAATGGGTATGAAATTTTGATGGCAGGTCCTCTTTAAGATATTTACATATTATTAGGGAAAGGACTTCAGTCATGTAAGATTGAAAATGAACTGTTACCTGAAATACATAAACAATGCTAAATTTCAAATAATACCTACGTAATAATACGTACATTTTTCGTAAGTTCCCATTTATTTCCTTTTCAGTATGCAAAAACTTAAGGAAACACTACAATAGCCAAAATGTATAAATGGTAAATATATAGTTTATTAATGTTTAATCAACATTTAAAAACAGTATATAGACCAATTATAATTGGCAAATAGATAGTTTAATAATGTAAGTTGATACTTACTTTAGCATTAACAAGCAAATAAATTATGATGAATAATTTTCATTAATTATTAATGGACTATTTATTAAAGGTTTATATAGGGTTTAAATATTGGTTGTAAAACATCTAGATTTAAATGTGTGTTAGTAGCACTTTGTAAATGGTTAATATTTGGTTTTTAAACCACCTAAAAACATTACTTAGATGGTTATTGTAAAGTTAGGGTTAGGTTTAGGGTCAGGGTTAGGGTTAGGTTAAAATTGTAAAATTTACATTTTCTCAGTGGTCTATATGCTATATATAAATGATGATTAAACATTAACAAACTATCTACTTACCATTTCTTAATGGTCTATTTACCATTCCTAAGTTATAGTTATTGTAAAGTGTTACCAAACTGAAAACTGACCAGCCGAGAAAGACCTATCTGCAGACACCCCAGACCCCTGTAAGCCTGTGTGTGGTTAAAACCTTTGTAAGAGTCAGTGTTTGAGGTAACGCACCACAATGTAAGAGATTACAGTTACAATATTCTGATCTGTTGAAGTGGTTCGTGCTTGCGTGCTGCTTGTGTGTCTGTGAAAGTAGGCAGGGGTTTGATGCTCATAAGGGTCAATTTTATCTTTTTTATTTTTTATTTGATATCAAGCCTTTGGACCATTGTCCAGCTTGTCTCTGTATGCTCTTAGAGTCTTTTCTTTCATGGGATTAGTTTTTCTTGGGTGTTTTTTTTCTCAGTGTGTTGCTATCTCGCAGCCTCCCTGTCAAATTTAAACAAATTGTTGCCTGCCGAGAAGGCGCTTTCCGACCCAACATGCATTGTGCAATCATGTGGATTTTGAAAGTCCAAAGGAGAGATCAATATGAGTGATGTAGCTGCTGATGCAAAAGAGAGATGGAAATGGAGACGGAGGCGGACGGCACAGGGGCTTTCAGCAAGTGGCAAGACTCACATTACTTCCGCTATATTAGTCGAAATGAAAAAAATATTTGTGTGAATAGTTTTTCATGCCATAATGTTTACATTTATACAATAATCAAAACGATGCAAACTATGCTCAGTGATGATTGGGCTATGATGTTTGTCCATGTACCCCGACATGGCAAATGAAGAAACAGGAAAGTAAAGTAATAAGTTACTTTTCCAATGCAGTAACTAGTAAAGTAATCTCATTACAATTTACAGATGTAACTAGTGACAAGTAACAAATTACTTTCTATGAGAACTATCCCAACACTGATAAGAACAGGCTCACTGGGAGGATAGAGCTCTGTTGAATCTCAGATGTTTAAATGGATTAAATGATCTCAACATTGAAAGGTGTTTTTTGTTCTTTCCACAACTTTAAATAAAAACTGAGCATGTGTCAGTGGAGGTCAAACTCTTGCATGTGTGGATTCAAACAGCCATACTGATTCTTAATTTGTGAAAAAAAAAATTTAAATAGTTCACTATTACAGTTAGTAATCTCACGAAGAACACATTTAATACTGATAAAACCATAGACCTTATCCACCCTTTTCCCAGCTGAGATTGAAGACAAAATATCGGCTTCCCGGAGTCTGATGACTTTTTACCATTAAAGCTTGTTTAAAAGAAGAGCAAATTTCACTGGTGGGATTGCCTTGTTTTCCACTAACCAAGCAGAAGTCCAACTTTTCATAAGGCACTCACCTACGGAGGTCCTGTATATCTGAATTTCTCTCCACCCCTGATATTTTTCCATGCTGTGTCCAGAATCACCCACTTTTTACCATTTAATGCATTTCTTTATAGGAGGTTTGCTGGTTCATTCACCACTGAATTGTGTACTGTGTAAAGAAAATCAGTCAGGAGGTCTGATGTTAATTCAGTTTAAGAGTTTCAGGAGTTTAGATGTTTTTTTCTTTCTTTTCTTAATGATGATGACAGGCAAGAGCGTGGTCTGTATGCATGAGACAGATAAACAAGGTGTGATTTCTTTATTTTCTTTTAAAAAAATCCTCTTTTTTATCATATTTGTGGAGAAAACCTCAGTAAAAATAAGTTACTGCTGAGATTCACGCCACTATTTAGTGTTGTGCTATGATTTAGAAATGTGATGTTATAACTAACTTAACAAACAGTAGTCTGATCAGTGATATGAGCTCACTATAAAGAGAAATCTCCAGAGTAAGGACATGGTAAATGAGTGAGGTATTTCAGATGCAGCTTTAATATAAACTGACTTGAGTGTTCTTCATCAGTGAACAGCACCTGGTGCCAAATGTACAGTACCTTCCCCTGTGTCCTGCAGGGAGGGAAATACAGGTCCACTGTGGCGGGATGTTGACCCCAGCCTCCTCTATCTGCTTCCCCTGATGGACAGTAGGCCTCCTCTGCAGGTGTGCATCAGCCTCATAAAGAGATGTCTGTGTGTGTCATGTTTGCCCTCTGCCCGTTTCATCATTTCAGTATCTGAATGAGGAGGGGTGGGGGAATGAGTGAGTGGACGTCTTATTTTACCAATTTATGAAGCAGCCTTCATGAGTGAGGGGCCCCTGCTGCAGTTCCTGTCGAACACACGGCTGTCTGTTTGCTCGCGGTCTGCCCATGCTGGCTTGCTGCCTCATGTCCATGCACTCCCCACCTTATACATACCACTAACTGCACTTTCACTCTTTTTTTGTCTCTCCCCACAGCCATACAATCCCTGTAATTCTCCCTCATTTCCAATCTTTCGTCTGCCTTCACCCACGCCTCAAATGTTTTTACACAGAGGGAAAATAAACCGCCATATACCAACGCCCCAGCACCTCAAATCTCCCCCATTTAGAGGGAGATTCAGGGCTTTGAGGGTGAAGAGGAGAGGGGAGGAAGAACACACGGCAGCTGCCGTGTGATTGTAAACTAAGCCGCCTTGGAAATGTTTACTTGGACATCCAATGTCATACTTTCCTTGGGTGTTGCTGTTTCTCGCTCTTCGAAAGCAGAATGGCACCTTTGTGAGTGAGAGTTCAGCGCTCTCTGCACTCTCCTCACCCCTCGGCTAGTCTTTCAAGCAAATTCTTCATCATATCCCACTATATGAGGTATGTCTCATACCTGGGCCTCAAAATATCCTTGTGACAGCCCTCATCCCCCTACTTATTTTTCTTCACTTTTGGAAAATGTGTTTTTTTTAAATCATGGTAATCCACCTCTTTTCTGCCTGATGTGTTTTCGTGAGTTCAACTAGGAGGAAGTAAATTTCAATTGAATTAACTTGCTACGACTCCTTGGTGGACATTTGCTTTGGCACCCTCCGGACTGGGTGTTTCTTTTTACAGGACAGGCTTATGTGTGTTACATAATGAAATGACAAATGAAAGTCAAGTCAGAAATGGAAAACGGATTCATCAGTGCCAAAATAATTTCCACACTTTATCCATTGAGTGGAAGTCACAACAGTTCCAGAGGGCGTTCAGTGTTTCTGTCACAAGCCTTTGGCTGCACCACCTCTGCGGTTCACTGGATCCATTCTTAACTCCTCTCTGCTGTCAGGGGTCTGGATCGGCATTTATAAACCTGAAACGCCAACATAAAGTTTGCAGTGTTTAACTTGTATTTTGAACTGGTAATCACAGCTAAAAGGGAGAATGAGCCGTCCTTGTTTGGGTTTCTAGCAGAGACCATAAGGTGTGGGGACGTTCTGTTGGGGGTTTTGCCTCGACAGCTTGGGTGGTTTAACGTATGGGCAAGAGTTTTTAGTCTGCAAGTTAAATTTAAGAGCTAAATTTGGATGAGATATTTTAAACTTAGGTAGTGGTTTAGACTTTCAGGGGGGGCTATGCTGTTCAAGGTGCTGTGTTTAAGTAGACATGTATGCTAAATGATCAAGTTTTTGACTCTTTTATTGCAGTATGCTTTCTATTTTGTGTAAAATTATATTTTTTAATGGATTTTTTGGCTTTTTTTCCCCCACACGTTTGAAGTAAACATGAGACAGTGAAAATGTCAAAAGTTTATGAGGTAATCTTTTTTTTTTTTTTTTTTTTTTAGGGGTAAGTGATGCAGATATAATCAGAAGTGGATTATGACTAGTATAAGTTAGATGTTTTTTGTTTTTTTTTTACATTTTAAACAGATGTCCTTCTATCATTACATTTTGCAGCCATGATATTCATGAGGTGAAAATCTGACATCATGGCAGTCCAGGCAAACACAAATTAAAGTGTGATTGATGGTGTCTCAATGGTAATACAAGTCTGTTAAGGATGTTTGTCTAGGTTGGCTTTTTCCTCTTTGCTATATGGTCCATTGATCTTGAAATATTACTCATTGCAGCTTTAAAGTCCTAAGACTGTAGCCTCATGTTGGTTGCAGCTCACATGTTCTCACAGAGGTCAGTTCAACCCCAATGTACTGACAGAAACCTGAAGTTACATAACAAAAAGAGCAATCACACTTGAGCAACTTCTGCCGATGGGAATCCTCTCTGTGAACCGGTACAGTTGTCGAGACTCTTTGATTGCTATCAAACTGACTGATGCTGGGACCTGGGGCCCCATGGCCCCAGAGTCTTCAGGAGCTTTAAGTTGGACAAAATGTCCCTCAGGCCAGGGCCAGGCTGGGTCAGTTTACCAAGCAGCAGTACCACAAACCCAGGGCCCATCAGATAAGATGTCCCAGGACATTACTGAGGGACTGGCCCCCTCCTCCAGGGCCCAAGCAGGGATTCCTCCAGAGCACGGGGGGAACAGCTCCCTATGGAATGCCGGGATTTGATTGATCCATGGAGGGATCACAGTAAACCTACAGACACTGATCCTGCTCTGTTTACAGACAGAAGAAAATCAAGCTAATATTATTGAGAATGAATTGTCTTGTGTTGTCAGCACTATTACACTTAAAACACTCTTTGTAGTTGATCCAGCAGCGCACATGTGGTGGACTCTTTGACCTTCTGCTCTGCACTGTCAGGACGATGATTCCTGTTTTTGCAGATTTACGCTTGATGCAGTTTGAGCATCTCACTGCTGTATTCTTTGGTTATTAATCCTCGTTCTCCTCTCTTTTACTTAAACGTCAACACTTCTTAATTCTTTGGAGTTTGTATCAAGCACTCTACTCTTGCTGCAGCTGGACATACACATTAAAATGCATTACAACAGCTACACCGAGCCTCATCTTAAGCCAATAAGTGTAACTGTTTGTGTCTGTGAGTGATTGTTTTTGTAAATATCAAAAACAACTTCATAAATTCAAAAGTATTTAATCATAAATCTTGGTGCACAAAAATAATAATTTTGAGTTATGTTATACAATATTTTATTTTAAAGGGGAATATCTGAAAAACTACCAGTTGCCAGCACTCAAACTTCAGAATAGGTTTCATAAATAACTGAATACTTAACCCATGTATACAGGGCTTTTAGTGTCCTTGCAAACAGCTACAGTGTGCCCACCTGTAAGTCAAGTCAACCTCTGATTCACTAACCTTGTAACCTGATTATCTTCTAAATGGATTTTTTACAAAAAATTTACACCCTGATTAGGGAGTGCTTTTTGAACCAGGCTGCCGAGATGTTTATTTTTGTTCTCAAAACTGACTTTTGGTGTGTTCGTGGTCTCTGCATCCAGCCTCACCCCCAATTTCCACCGCACCAGAACGGGCACTACTGCAGAACAGTGGCAGTTTTTGCTGTCTGCCAATTCCTACCAAATGCGTTTGTGAGGCGAATTTTGTGGTGAATTTCTGACAGCGGGAATTGAAAGGACTCACAAAGCAGCTACATGCAATCACGGGAAAACGAGTTGCTCTATAAAGACAGCCACACAACCATAAAAGCAGTACATTGTGTCCTTTCAGAGGATGAAATCCACTCTGACCAGACCAGTAGATCAGGTGTTTTTGTGGAGATTGGGAATGAACCATGGGTATGTGCAATATTGTTCTGTGATTTTGGACTTCTACAAGCAGCATCTCCCCATCCATGGTGTCAACAGGGTGAAATGAACTCTGAAAAGCTATGACTTGTTTGTCCTCCGCCCACATTTGCATGGTGTGAAGTACGGTCCACCTGAAACATGTAATGTTTTATTTTGAAAAGAAGACTGATGTTTTATTTTGTGTCTGTGCCCGACTTCCTTTCCACCACGGGCTAATCTGTGATGAATTTATGTGACATGCTGCGGTGTCCGGAAAAGATAGAAACCTGGCAATCGGCTACGAAGCCAGCTGAACAGTGGGGGGCCGGAAAGAAGCTAGTGGAAATTGACACATTAACTTGAATGGAAATGATCAGCGCAGATCAGCACCAACGTCCTTTTCACCACCGGTCCACATGCAGTGGAAATTTAGGGTCAAGCAGGTAACTGGAGTTTGAAGAACTTCCACATCAGCTTAATTTTTCAAGGCAGCAGGTTGGTCTGTACTCATATATTAGATATCTTGATGCACAGATTGCTAACTGTGTGCACGCCTTTTTCTTTTCTCGATCCTGCACCCGGGGAGTCCAGTACTTGGCAGCAGCAGAAAAAAAAAAACATCCTTTACTTATTTATTTATTTGTTTGTTTGTTTATTAAGAGATGCAAGACTGAACATGACAAGTAAAGGACAATATTCTAAGATACAAACAGTGGAGACAAGACAAGACAAACGCAAAAAACTTCCTTAACAGGTAGCAACTTTGGACAGCCAGACACAGAGTCCACAAACCGTGAGGGTGTTGTTTCACCAAGATATTAAAAAGTATTTCTTGATTGATGTGTGGTTTTCTTACAGAGCTGACGTTGAGCAGCGACTGAATGGTGGAAGTATTATTACATAAAACAGAAACATAAAGCTGGAGTATGATCTCCAACATGCCGAGCCAATTTTGACACCTCACAGAGTTTATCGAATTTAAAGGAATAATAAACCCTGACATGTTAGCTGGAGTCTTCTCTATCATTTTGAACTTCTATGCACTTCTTAAGCCAGAGGATTTCTGCAGCAGACAGAGGAGGCTCAGAATAATAAATGCAAAATATTTCATCTGCTGGACATCATGAGCCTTACGTAACAGGCAGTGAAGAGTTCGGTTTCTATAAAGATTTCAGATTTTAGTTTAGGGGTCAGGGTCAGCTGCCACAGACTCCTCATCACCTTTTTTTTAACCCTCTTTATGTAAAGATGAGACACTTGAACTTATTAACTGTGCTCCCAGCGCACACTCGTGTGTCTGTATAGTGACAGGACTCTTCCTCTGTCTGGATCCGGGGGGTTCACAGCATGTCTGCTGTCTGGACTCTCCCTCTACAGTGAGCCCCAGAGTTTACAGTCTGAATGGGAGTATCTTTGTGATAGCAAATGTGTGGAACAGACTGATACTGTGCTCTGCTGGCGCTCTTGACGACCTAATTTCCCATATCTTTGACTCACTATCTGAATGATTTTATGTCCTTTTCCTGCCTTTTTATTTTTATCATTGTTTTTACCCTCCTTATGTTACATTTAATGCAAAGTAATGCATTCAGTACCATATTTTCATAGAGCTCACAGCAAACTCCCTGACTGCTGAATCTGTGTGGGGACAAGTTTGTCAGTAAGGTATTTCAGTAAGGCCCTGACGTGGGCCTCAACAGCTCAAATCCTGAAGGGGTTTGGGGGGTTAGATTTACTTTTTGGTCTTTTATTCCCATCACATTTACTGGAAAACCTCTGATTACTGTAACACAGCAGATGAATGTAAATATTAGTGCAACCAAAAGCAGTGACATCCACCGCCGTCCCTCCACAAATGGCACTCCGCTTGTTAGCGCACCCACTAATCGCTGGAGGCTGTTTCACCTCCTTTGTCCAGCACATGCCACAGTTAAAACAAAGGTATGCACATGTCCACATAGTTCTGTGTTATTTATATCAAGCTGGTCATTCAACCTCCAGGAATTACAGTTACTTGTTTGGTCTGTCAGTCTTGTGGCTGAGGGCTGGTACTGACCAGAATCAGAAATTAGCTTCAGCTTGTTTGAGTTCTTCTCCATGTGATCACCCTTTTGGAATCACAGTATATTCGCTGAATTTGAAATGGGGGGAAAAGTAAGACCTTTCTCTACAGAAAGAGATGACTGAAAGGAACTATGTCAAGGTCACAAATGATATCATCCCTCAAATGTCACCATCTTGCACTTAAATGTTCCTCCCAAATGAAGAAAGACAGTAATCATTGTTGTTGTACAGCAAAGACACTTTTAGGTTAAACAACTTTATAAACGGAGGATTGTATCACAGAGGCTGTTTGTCCTTTAAAGCCACCATCACTTCACCAAGGAAAGGTGTGAGCAAGGGAGCACCTTAATGTCATATATAGCTAAATATTACCATTTTTATTGCATTAACTCCAGCTAGATATTTGCTTGACAACTGAGTAACCCCCAATTTCCACTACATCCTGAATGGCAGCAAAAAGGCTGCCAGCTTCTTTCCATCCCGCTGCAGTTCAGCAGGGTTCGCAGCCAATCGTCAGAGTTCTAATTTTTCTGGAAGCAGTAGCATGCTGCATAAATTCAGCACAGATTAGCCCGTGCTGGAAAGGAAGTCAGGCACAAAAAAAAAATAAAACATCCGTCTTCTTTTCAAAATAAAACACTACGTGTTTCAGGCGGATCGTATTTCACACCATGCAAACGTGGGTGGGGACGAACATGTCAAAGGTTTTCAGACTTCATTGCACTCCGTTAAGGAGATGCTGATTCTAGAAGTCTAGAAGTGGATCTCTTCCTCCGGAAGGACACAATCTACTGCTTATATGGTTATGTGGCTGTCTTTATAGAGACAACTCGTTATCGTGCAATTACATGGGAATCCGTGGGTTCTTGTGAGTTCTCGCAATTCCCACTGTCCAAAATCAGCCCAGAATTTGCCTTACAAACGCATCTGGTAGGAAATGGCAGACGGCAAAAATCGCCACTGTTCTGCTGCAGACCTAATCCGGATGGAAATTGGAAATTGGGGGTAAGATTCAATGACTCCTAATTCAGCCAGAATCACTCCAGAAGTTGCTGAAAGTGACCCCTAAGTCTAGTAAAGATGAAGAGTTTTTCAGCACGTGAGACCTCCCTGCTTTGTCTTCAATCACACAACCTTCGGAAACTGTTAGCAGCTGAGGTTTCTGGATGGCATATTTCAGGCTCCAGCTGGTACAAGTCCTTAAACTCTACACAAGTCTTGGATAGAAACCTGTCTGAGGCGGTTTATTTTCTTTGCATTCCAGTAAACCCTTCAAACGCCCGCAGACATAAATCCATCCATTGCGTGTCAAGATTATCATTCTTGTGCAGGGCAGCATTTTGTTCAGTAGGGGGTTCATTTTAGCAAAAGAAAAAAAGTGTATTGTGTCTTTGTTTGAGAGCAGTGAACACAGATGCTGCTGATATTTACAAAATGCCCCACACTAACCTGAAACAGTTCCTTTCTGTTTGTAAAACTTGAGCTATGAGACTTAAAATGAAGATGGGCAGCGTCTCACCACAAAATAACTTCATCTCAAGAGTTTTTAACATGACTTCAAGCATTTCCTTGTTTGTCTGAATACTTGAATTCACCACAAAATATTAACAAATGTCACTTGTTGCAAACAGAGGCTGGTCATGGATGGGCAGCAGCATGTGTCTGTCTGACATCTGCACAGAAATGTTTTGTTGGGTCAAGCTAATGAAGGACTGGTACGTTCTTATTCTGAAGCAGGAATGGTGAGCGACAGTTCAGCTGTGGTTACATGTGTGTTTTGTTGCCTTAAAGTGGGTCTTATTTGCCAAGTTTACCAACAGAGTTCATATGAGTTTCATCTTTCCTGAACACTTAAAAGTAGAAATTTCATTAGTTTTGTTTGTTTGCCAAGGGTTTCAGTAAAGCCGAGGGTGCTGACACTCATTCTTTCGTGAATGATGAGCCAAATTGTTGTTAATTTAGCGTTTTTGAGAATATTCATGAGGAAAATGTTGCTGTCTCTGATAGTCTAACATTCTTACTATCTTAACATAACTACTTATACATGTAGAGTTACACAAAACAGAAATAGCTTGATAAGACGATTAAAACTGGATTGCTAGAATATAAGCACTAGGTGAAGATCAAGTCAATGACAAAAGTAATTTCACCTACACTAGGTGGGGATATTAGCTTATTGTTACTGGGCTGTTTCATGGTTTACCTACTACATCATGCAACAAAACAATGAACAGATATGTGACAGCTCCTTTTTTTTAAACATCCTGTCTTCGATAAAGGTTTTGTTTGCATCCCCCACCATGGTTTTGTGTGGCTAAATTTACATTTCATAGTCAAATGTGCAAACTGTAGTGGATGCCTTGAATGCCAAGACCAATTTGAATCAAACTGAGGTGCATTCATGTAGGTAAAAACTGATCCCCTACCATATCATGTAGGCATGTTTGTGTGACTACCCTACATTAGATTTAGTGCAATTTGAGTTAGAGTAATATGTTAGATACCCACTCCGATGAAAATCATGTTTTTCTTGCTGTCTACATGCTCATATGGCATTTATCTGATGCTACAGGACATATCATGAGAAAAATAAATGAAAAATTGCATTTCTGAGTACATCTGCATTCAAATTGCTGTGAATCTCAGTGGGATTTCCTACATCACAAATCCAGGCTCCGCCCCCAGAGCCCTGCTATGAAGGCCAGACACAGAGAAGTAGCCAGGAACAAGCGTGCGTGTTAGCAGATTGCAATGCTTATAAGAAAGGTAATTATGATATTACCAATATTACCTGCTTCTTTTACTACACCAGCAATGTTAGGCTACAAGCTAGCATGAAGAGGAGTGTGCAGAGCAGCGCTGTCTCTGCCCACGGCTCAGAGGCGAATTGCTTATGAGCTACTGCAGCTCTGCAGAAGAAAAGCTCTTGAAAATGACACAGGTAAGGTGATTTTGTCTAAAAACTTCATAATCATAATTTAATACTTTAAATAGTAAAATAAAAAACAATCAATCGAAGTGAGACTTCGACAAGATGCAATACACTAAGAGACTTTGCAGATTTTGTTTTACGTTAACTAGCAAACATCTTTTGGTTTTGGGGTTGCTTCTCACAATAAAATCACATGAACACTCAGATAACCTACAAGTTTGAGACATCATACACCAGGGCAATTATATCAGCTATTGCTCATTGTAACTCGAAATGTTGGCTTGAAACTTTTGAGAACCTTTTTATATTTATATAAGTGAGTGGGTTTCATTAAATAGAGACATACTATTGTTGCATATGTTATCCTCCAGTCTAAATGAGTGTAGACTTACTACGAAGTAGTATCCAGGATTGGCCCCCACATAAACTCTTAACCTATCAAAGACAAGGTCATCACTTTTGGAAAGCTCTCTTTCTCAGTCATTAATTTACTTGCAGCTGTAGGGATGTTCGCCATAAGTTGACCAAACAATTCAGTGTTTTAACTCTCACTAGACAGAGTTGAACAAAATATATATATCATTCTTATCATGAATCTGAAATTCAGTTCATATGATGTGTTTGGGGTGTAGCAGCAGTTTTCCAGTCCTTTAGGTCCAGTAAAAAATATATTGCTGTACTGCCCTGATCTAAGTAAGCACAGATGACCAATGGTTTCATATTTAGCTGTGCGCTTTGGCAGAATTTTGATCTTGAAATGGAGCAAAAGTTGTGAAAAGGCTTGATCATATTTTTGCACCATGAAATAAAGTGGCCTTAAAACTCTGTATTCAATATGACTCTTTCCACTTTTAACTGTGAAGTGGAGAAGAACAATTATGCAGTAACTGTGACTGCAAAGCTAGAAACTCTGTGCTGATTGTGAGTTTTGGTGCCGTTTTGGTTTGTCTTTAAAAAGTCTAAATTATTGTTTGATCATTTTTGAGTCTCTAAATAACTCTTACAGCCACTGCTGTTATAGAGGAAATACTGACATAGCAGTATTTAGTGAGCTCTGTGTTGGTGCAATAGAGTCTTTAGGAGCTGCAGTTCAGATCAGTCATGTTTATTTCACACTTAAATCAAGCCAGAGGACCGAGGAAGCGTTATCTACTGTCTCTCCAAGTTCAGAGAGCAACAGAGTGCCAAAAACACTAAAGTTGCCAAAATACTTGCTCCATGTCATCATTATTACTAAGATCCATCAAATGCTGGATAGAGGGGCATTATTTTGACTCACGCTGATAGAAATCCCTTCACAGGGTCCAACAGTGAATTTGGAAACTACCAGTAAATGCACTGTTAGAGGAGAGATTTTCCACACAAATGCAAATGACACAAAGAAAGAACTTTTATTCAAACCTTAGCAATGTTTTTTTTTAGGACAACTGTACCTGGAGTCTCTACAGTAGAAAAAAACAAAGTCTAAAAATCGAACAGTGCACAGCAGAAGAAAAAGCTCTGTATTTTCCTCCTGTCTTTGCCAGTCTCAGCGGCAACTTTGTGGGACAGCCATGCAGTAAACTGGCCCTCTGATTCGGCCTATTTCGTGTGTGGCAGCATGTGTGCTGCAGATAGGTGTTCCAGAGTCCATCAGTGGTACTGTCGGAGCTCCAGAGCCGTCTGTGAGAGGTCAAAGTTCCTGTGAACAAGCCGAGCCATTGTCAAACAGCAACAGCTGCTCACAGGCCGACATGCCAGAATCAGCTGAGGCCATGTCTCAGAGGGGGTCAGAAAACATCAGGGAAGAAGAGGAGGGTGGAGAGTCTTCTGTTAGATGCATGTCAAAGCCAAGTTAGCATAACTTTGATTTGGAAATGAAGGTTTGACATGCTGCAGGCCTCTGTTCTGGCCACGTCACGGCAATGACCCAAACTCACTGCGGCTGACATTAGCCTGCAGTTTAGGACTTTGACCTCTCTTAAGGTCTCTGAAATCATTTGCTAAGTGCTTACAGATGTTAATGGGTGTTGAATAACATAGGTGGTGATGTTAAGTCACACCATATTAAGTCATTAACACACACAGGAGGCCGCTGAAAACCTATTTGCAGTATTAGCTCTTTAAGCTGGCGTTAACAGGCACCACCTCATTACAGCTGAGTCTGTGACTCGTGACTCCTGGACGGTGTCATGCAAACAGTGAGCTGTTGACACATTTACATTTCAACAAAGAATTAACAGAGTAATGTAGAGGTAAACATACTCCACTCCACTTTATACTTCATACTTCATACTCCATTAAGAGACTTAAAATTCCTTCGACACTTTGCAAAGTTCTGTACCCACTGTGGCTCTTAGGAAATTATTAGGACACGAAAAAACAGTGTCTGTTTATTACCCTTCTTTTTGGCCTTTGACCCCTAAAAGTACAGGGTGTTGAAATGGGAATATCAGGCAGTATTTAGTGGTAAGATTAAAGGGTATTCCAACAAGGGTACCTCAAGATTGGATTAGATTTCGATTATGGAAGCTTCAAGTCTTTGATACTAATAATTGTTGATTCAGTTTGATTACTGGTGCAACGATTCTTCGATAATTACCATTTTTAATGTTTTTTGTCCATACAAGATTGATTTTGTCTTCATCTGTGTACATTTGTAAATAAATAGCCTATTAATTAACTCAGTTCCTCTAAAACTACACTCAATAAGTAAAAAACAAGGTTTTTTGGACACATTGACTTGTGTCCAAAGACAGAAAATATTTTATTTTATGATTGTATGACTGTTATGTTAACATTTGCACTTTGACCCACTTCACTTAAACTGGGAAGTTAGGAGAAAGTCTTCAGGATGGTCCCCTGTGTGGCAGGTTCGACTGGAGGAGCCTTCTCTGGTTCGGGCTGAAAGCGTACTAGGTGCTACCTCATGTTTGTGGTGTTGCTGAGGCGCTTTAATTTTGATTTGCAAATCTTGAAAGTTGCCTAGGTCTTGTCAGTAATGAGAGAATCAGCTGCTCTTTGGAGGCTGCTGAAGCTGTTGCCATTTTGCAAAGAAACTAACGAGCTCTGTTTGTTGTTGTCCCACTCACTAAACATGCGTAAAGGTTCCGGTAACATGTTTTTTTGTTCCTGCCTTGTGGCACAGCATCAACGTTATTATTTATTTATTTCCTTTAAGCATCAGCGTTAATTTTTTGACGCTGAATCATCACGTGAAACATCACGATGCATCAACACATCGATGAATTGCACCCAACTCTAGTTGGATTCTAGGTTGAAATGCTTCCTAGCTTACCCCTGCAGTAGATAAAAGTCAAAGAGTGACATTTGCCCTCAAGGATCTTCCATTCGTCACAATTTTTACCTCAAAATCGAAGTTCCCCAGTATTTAAGGAAACCTCTAATAAGTCAGATCGAATACCCTTCAGAAAAATCAACATTGATTTCTGTTGTAATGAATGTAATTCCATCAGTGTTTAACCAACTGAAGAGACCCATTTCGTTTGATTTGAGCTGGGTCAGGGCAGAGGATCACATCCTTGTGGTGTGGCACTGACCTAACCCTTCACATCCTCTTCCTGCACTTGGCGTGAACAGCATATAAATCAGGTTCTGTGCTTGTGAGGCTTACTGTATCCAGAGTCTGGGTCTGCAGCGCCGTGACTGTGGCTCCTATCACTGGTACTGGGCCAGGGCACATGCACAAACACACCAAAGCCCTAAAAACCCACCCATGCTTCCCTTCTTCATCCTCAGCTGGGGTCAGAGTAAAGTCTGGATCATTGGGTCTGAAAGTCTGGCACAAACACCACTGGGTCAGCCTCACACCCAATAAAATGCGCTATCTGCCAAATCCAGCTGCAAATATTTGTGCCCTAGTATCACAGCGGCACGGCAAATGATTGCAGTGTCCTCCCCCATACCGATGCATTCAGTGTGTCATTCATTCACTCACTCACACCCAGCAACTGCTTGGCAAACGCTGACAACCATGGGCCTGTCTCACAGCAGCTCCTCAGCTCTCCTCCTCGTCCCCCCAAATTTGTTGACTTTACCCACTACGTTTGGTAAGGAGGGAAAGAGAGCAGTGGGGCAGAGAGGGCCTCCAGATAGAGAGAGGGAGAGAGCGAGACATGACCCGGCGAAAGGCCTCACTGAGGCATCCTGAAGGCCAGTCTCTGTTCCCTCAACCTTCACCCTGACAGGAGAATCACTGGGCGACAGCGAACAGAAGGAGGACTTCATGGAAAAATGTTTGTTAAGCTTTCCAGTGACAGAAGTAAGAAACAGTGCTGCTATTTGAGTAAAGACTTATGTCAGTGAAAATCTAACCACATGGGGACAACAAAAGTGGTATTAAATGTCCCATACCATCATATTAAACTCCATTTTAGTCTCCATCAACTCCTGAACCAAATATCTTTCACTGTGTTGAATGTTAAAGCTCCACTGCTATCTGCTAGACTGCTGTTGAGTCTTTGGTATCTGTAAAGTGAATGTCAGTTATCAAGGGGGGCATTAGCAGCAGCCCCTGAAAGCAATTGGACAGACATCCAACCAATCAAGTAGTCACCCATCATCATAGCAACAGAAAATATTAAGACAACAGCAGCACACAGAAAAGAGTGACACATCTTTCTAACCAATAAACCCCAGTAACTGATGTTATTCATTATGATGGTTTTTCATCATCCCCAGCACTGATCTCTCACTGTATACCCTCCTGTGTTTGAGTTCGTCACGTTTGTTTTTGCTCTCCCTCAGACAGCCTCAGAGCTGACCCCCTCTAAAGTCTGTTTTCAGAGCAGCAGGGGTTGAGTGCACATGTGCCATAACCACACTAGCTCTCATTGAGGGGGGGCTGTTTTTTTAGAGGTGTTAAGGTGAGGGGTCTTCAATGTGTCTGTATATAGGCTACCAGCCAGCTTATGTTTTTGTTATTTGACATTATTCAGCGGCTTACTGCACCATGGTGTAAGGCCGTCGCCTCTGTTTCTTATCATGAACATAAACAGTGAAGTGCACATGGACACATTCCTCACACATCACAGCACCAAGGCTGTTTACGAAAAACCCGCACAGTTGTATGCTACATTTTACATGTTAGTGAGAGCTGTGACATCCTCGTTGATTCCAGCTGTTTTCTTCAAAACCACATATAAACCACAAAGATTGACTCAACACCCAAAAGTAACACCTCCAGCTAGTTGAATCACACAATAGGTTAGAACTTTTTCTTGCATGTCTTTTTCTAGCTTATCTTAAAATGTGTCAAGATTTCACAAGCTTTTTTTTTTAAAGAGTAGAATAGTTAAGGTTCAAAACACCAGTACCTCACTAGCCCCTTTTACATAGCTAGTTCAAGGTAAAGAATTTACCCACCCACAGTGTTCATTTTTATTTCATCAGTGGTATTGGAAATCCTGAATCTTCCTAACTTTTGGTCAATGCACCAAGAGGCAGAGACAGGTTGAAGCCAGGGACAGCCTGGTTATGGTGTGATATGACAACCTGACTGTGTTGAAGTCCAGGGTGATGTCTTATTTTCTGGCAAGGGAAGATAGTGGTTGATGACAGCAGACACAGGAACCGGCAGACACTTTGTTATCAGTCAGTCTCTGCTGCACGAACCAAACAGGAAAGCTGTCAACACCCTGGGGACAGAGGAAGATTAACCAGCAACAGCAGCTTACAGAAGATTACCACTGTGGACTCTTTTTTTGTGGTTTCATTTCCTTATGAGGAAATACAGGAAAACAGCATGTATGTACATCTTTCACAAAGGGCCACAGAGAGTCCCAAAGGCAGGTATGACAGCCCTGCACTCCTCCTCCTCCTTCATCCTCAGCACAGCCCTGCCCAGTCAGGAGCCAAAGCCTAAAACCACAGCCTCATTAAACATTACATAACAGCTCAACAGATGCTCACTGTGACAGTTCTTTAAGCGAGCTCTTCTCCTCCCCTAATGGACACTGATGGATGTCCCTGGAACGGCACGATCGCATGATCCCCCTCATGATCGAGCACATGTGGGGAATTCACCTAAAGCCTGGTGCTGCACCAAGGTCTCCACGTTTTCTGCTAAGCTGCTCTTATGCTCATATAAAAACCTGGGGATTACAATGATTGTTGTGTCAACCAAAAGTAATTATCAGATGTCCCAAAGTCACTTGATACTGTGCAGCTTCGCCTGCCACGTTGAAAGAAAACAGTATTTGATTCATCAAGCAAAGAGCTAAAGGAACCAGCAGTCTGCAGCAAGGAAAGGGATGAGGGGGGCTTGTGGAGTTCAAGTTTGAACACCTGCACCTGTATGCTAACCATACCTGACCAGTCACGTCCAGTATGATGATGTTGGAAGGAAATGCAACCCCGTCATTCCTCCTTTTTCTGTCTGTTGCCAACAACTCTTAACGGCACATCACAAACTCTGGGATGTTGTTGCAAGAGTTTTACAAACCTTTTATTAGTCCTATCGCTCAGTCTCACAGCCCCAGCTACATCGTTCCTCTACTCTTTCGCCATTTGTTTGTTTATGTGCATGGCTTTTGCACGTGCAGAGTGCTCTGTGCTAAAAGAAATTGCAGAAGGTGGAAAGAAGCACGCAAGACTTTCTGTCAGGAGGTCTTTAAGGATCCCAGACGTGGTCTTGATTGTCATTGACACAGGATCGAATTGGTTATTGGGGGGCCAATCCTGACCCACTATTTTTATTGGATCAGGTCGTGCAACAGTGCGCTTGTGAAATTACTTTTACACGGTGTCAGCCCAGCAGTGCTTTTATCAGTGTGATAGTCTATAAGCTCAAAGTGAGCATGCATGAGCACATGTGATTCTCTGCAGAGCACAGGTGGATAATGTTCATTCTTGGAAGGATATAGCCGTGCAGGAAAAGTTGGATTTGACCACAAGGTCACCAGACGGACCGTTTTCTCTAAGGAGACCAGATCCCACTTGAAAAAAGAAACACGCAACCGTCTGGACCCCCCTTGTTTCTGCGGCCCTGGAGCATATCTGGTGGTAAAGAGGGGTGGTGATGAAGTATGTGTCAGACTATCGGACCATAGCTGGCTGCAGACAGAGAGGGGCATTGTATGATGGCACCCGGCACCCTCTGCCACCCCCCTCACACTGTACCTCAACGTCTGGCCTCTCCGTAACACAAGATAACACTAAGTCAATATTAAATAAACCTATAAATGAGGCTGTTTGAAGCTTTTCTCCACTCTGTTTTTCCTCATACTTGGGCTTGTCTTTTCAACAAACATCTGCATCCTGCCGTCTTTGTTAGTCCATGCATCTGCAACTCACTGGGAGTCTGTCTGTGTTGCTTAACTTACCTTCTCCTTTGTTAAAATAAACAGCCTTTGGACCACTGACCTCACTGTGGGACACTAGGATTCGACTATAACCGATCTCTTTTCCTCTCCTGTTTTGGGACACCTGAGCGAAGTGAAAGCGATCCACAGCTCAGACACACTTCATCAGAGAGCCATCGCTGCATTTTAACTCTTAGACTTTGATCTTTGACCATAGACCTTTGGATCTCAACATTCAGAATTTACAGCCATTAACAACTCCTTGATCTGGACAGACAGCGTGCCTGGAGAATTTATACGCAGCAGCACCTCTGCCAGATGATGCAAGATGGTAACCACAAGCCAGTGACAAAAGCATCTGGCCGCTCCTGACAGGATTACATCACTTTGCTTGGCAATTCTACGGACCAGCTTGTGTTGCTCAGAGAATCAAAAGGCTGCTGCTTAAAACCTCATCGCAAAGTTTGAGCCATGTATTTCCTGGTATTAAGTCAGTTAACTCAACCAATACTGAAACCATCACATGAGCTCGGCTTTTGCCATCTGTTTCCAAAACAGCTGGTAATTGCAAAAAATCACTGTCACATGAGTTTGGAGATCCTGGATTAATAATAAAAACATATTTTCTGCCAGAATAGCTCCAAAAAATATTACAAATGACAGATATTACTTACAGTCTCAAACAAATGACGAAAACCTAAAAATTCAATGTTATGAGGTGAAAAGTTGTGGCTCCTGATCAGTAGTTATTGTTGAGTCCAACTTGATTCCAACCACAAAGCCAGCTTTTGTCACCAATTTGTCCAGGCGCCTTGCATCCTTGTTTGATACTGCCTCCCCAACTGACTGCAGCGTAGATTAGATAGATCAGCATAGATTTATCCCAGCCCTCTTCATTTTGCTCATTTCCCCTTCTCTCTCATGCAAAAAAACTTCTCTTTTTTGCTTTTTTTATTACCTTGTTTGCCATGAATATTATATCAAAAAATCAAGCTTATGAAATCACCATGAAAACACAGAGCTACTGATCCATATTCATCTTAGCGGTGTTGCTGAAATCCATAAACCTTGTGGCCTGACCACCATGACTCAGCCAAACAATCACCGCTCACATTTCTCAGTGAAATACAGACTGTCAGTTCTTAAGTAGATGGGGTGAAAGTGTCTCTGGATTTTCCACAGTGTTTCCATTTCGCTCTGCTGTGCCCTCAGACTGTTTCGGGGTGGGTAGCGAAACAAGCCGTGGGATTCAGTGAGGAGGAATGCGTTTGCCTTCCCAGCAGTCTCTCTGATGCCTTTTCCATTAGCATAAAACAATATTTGAGCCACAAATATCAAATGAAGCATACAAATGATCTATGCTACATCAGCTTAAATGGCCTTTTTATGATGGTATTCAGTTATACCCAACCTTGGCTTCAGGAAGTCAATTTAAATAATGAAGTATCATGGTTATGTAATATTTGGGCAGAGAGAGCCAAATGCAGTGGTGTGCAACTTTTGACTGATATTTTTAGATTCAGACTTAACTTAAACAGCTGCTAAGTTACAAGAAGTAAAAAATGTGGTTGCTGCTTCTGATGCAAATTGTTAAAACTTCAATTTTTAATTCAGCCAAAAGAGGAAATCAACTCTTCAAATAGTAGTATAGCTGTAGATGGAAGGGGATGACTGTCTTTTTGTTAAATGGATTAATACAAGGCCTTGATTAGTGGTCTCAAGTAAAATGTAACTTAAAAAATATGATGGACTGTTGTAAAACTTGGTGTAAAATATCATGTTCCATAGAGGATAAACCCTCTAGTGTGGGAGATCTCCAGAACGTATGAACCTAAAGAATTTAAACATCTTCCAACTTCCTCTTCAGCCCATATGAGACTAACATTTAGGGTTTCAACTAAATATATTGCTCCAAGAGAGTGAACCTGGAAAGTGGAGTTTTTCTCAGAACTGATCTTAAATGCTTCTACCAAATGATTTTTACATGCCCAGACAAAAAACTGATAGTCTTAAGTAAATCTAGGAATTTTACTGGAGTCACAGCGCGCTCCCGTCATCTCAATCATTATGGTAATCTGCACTCTTCTTTTCCCATCTTGGGTCTGGAATTATATCAAACGTGTTTGATATTATCACAGGTCAAAGTGACGTAACACAACCAACAACCAATAGATGGGCTCTAACAAAAGCGGAAAATGAAATCTGACAGTCAAAACAAGAAGGACAAAAATGTATGAAGAATTCCTGGTGATAAGAAGAAAAAGAACTTAATTAATCCATGAAGGGATATTCAATTGTCTGTTGTCTCACATAATATGTCTCTATCTACTATTTACACAAGAGTTATAAAGTCTGACGGCTGTGGGTACAAAAGATCTCCTGAATCTGTCTGTCCTGCAGCGAAGAGAGAGAAGCCGTCTACCACCATTGGCCCTTTGGTCCATCAAGGTGTTGTGAAGTGGGTGATCCATGTTCTTCAGAATAGACTTCACCTTCCTCAGTGTAGATCTCTCCACCACATCCTCCACTGAGTTCAGCTTGATCCTACCACAGAACCAGCCTTTTTCACCAGTTTATTCAGACGTCTTGCATCTTTGTGTTTGTGTGCAGCATCTTACCACAGATGTCTTTTGATCAGAGTCTTCTCAGGCAAAAGAGGCGGCTCTGCCCCTTTCTGTAGATGAAGTCTATACTCTTAGACCAATCCAACTTATTATCCAGATGTACACCTAGGTATTTATATGATGTCACCACTTCGATGTCCACTCCACAGGTGTTCACTGGCTGAGGGGGAGTGGATCTACGGAAGTCCATAACCATCTCCTTTGTCTTTGAGGTGTTGAGGAGGAGGCAGTTTTTGTGACTGAAGGCTCTTATCAGATCTCTGTAATCAGCTTCTTTTTCATTTCTGATACATTGCCACAATAGTCATCTGAGTATTTCTGGATGTGGCAGGACTCAGTACTGTATTTGAAGTCTGATGTATACAGTGTGAACAGGAATAGCGCCAGCACTGTCCCTTATGGAGCCCCTGTACTGCTCATTAATGTCCCAGAAACACAGTTCCTCTATAGATGAACCCCAACCACTGAAATAATATACTAACTTCTTCCAGATATAATGTGAAATTTATTCTGAAAATCTACTTGATAGCTGCTGTAAAATTTAATCCTAAAGACAGGTAGATCAAGACAAGAATCTTTCTACACAGACTAGGTCAACATTTGTGGCATTGAGTGAAAACTCTTGAAACTTTTAGATTACATTAACATTTCTGTTTAAATGACCAAGACATCAGAGACCCTGAAACTGATTTGTTTGTTATCAAAAGACCATCAGTGATTTCAAAAGAACTGTTCAAAGAAATATTAAAATGCTCTCTTTGAATTTTTATTATGGACATTGTTGACCCTCTAGCAAAAACATTTGATCTTAAACCAGGATGATCAACAGCAAAATAGCCTTACACCAGAACTTGCTTTTTTAACTGTATGAATGAAAGCAGTCATTGAAGAGTTGTGGGAGTTTCGCTTAACATAATGTTTACACAAGAAAAACTCTGAAAAAACACAGTGTGTGTTATCCAGGAGTTGAAAGTGACTCTTTGATGAGTCTGTTGTGCATGTTTGCAGACACAAGTTGAATCTCTGATGGAAAGGTAAACAGCAAAATCGTGAAAATATGGAAAAGCTTGGAGTTGATTGAGGCACAGACAGAGAGGATTAGGCCTGCAGACAGAAAGAGATGAGAGGAGAAGTCTTTTAAAAGGCCTCTTCAGAGGCGCAGGGGCCCGTGAGCCTTCATGGGCTCCATATGAGGATCAGTCAATGTCTGGCAGAGGGGAAAACTACTTCTAAACAAAGTTTGCCATATTGAGCTAAGAATATTGTGCTTTTAAAAGGTAAAACTACCAACATCCCCTTTCTTACAAACATGGGTCACTTTTATAAAAGATGCCTTGTGGTTTTAAAGAACCCATGCAATCTGGAAAGATCTTAATTTTGAAGTTTCTGCAGAGGTCAAGGAGTCCTGCGAGAAAGACCTTTGACAAAATAAACTCAACTGAATTTAAAGTAAATTAAACTTAGCCAAATAAAACTCGCACATCATAAGTCTGATTTGTAGCCTGCATTTGATTTATAAATTTGACACATTATCTGGATTCATGTAGACATCCTGAGACTAGAAGTTTGGTGGCTTGACTACAACCCTGCCTGAGACAAACCTTTAGGTGTTGATGTTAACAAAGCCTGCTGTCACTTTTTCACCTTCCTCTGACTCTTTGAGTTGGTGAACAAATCAAAGATTATGGCGGTCATCCAGAGTTCAGGTACAGGATTGTTATTCCTCCTCACTTTAAATCATAGGCTCCAGAGTTTAAGGTCCCAGGTGTCTCCCACGGCCACCCTCACACTTCCAGCATCACATGGCCCCCTGGACTGTCACTGTCATCACTTACATCATGTTTAATCATCAAAAAGGTCGACCTTTCATCAACTCTCGGTCAGGGGTTGATAACACATACAGTATATGCCACATTCCTGTGGGCCTTACCTGGGTAATATGATCCCTGGTCTCCAAAGACACCGGCTCCATGAATGTCACTGTTAAGTCGTGTGTTTTCAACCCAAAGGCACATGGGGGCAGGAGTAACATGAGACCTGTCCACTGATTAGAGTCACGATAACTCCCTGTGAAACCATTTCTAAGTATGTCGAGGGCTTATCAGCTGAATAAAGATGTTCTGAAGAGTTGGATCTGAGTTTGTCTGATGAAGTATCCAGGAGGAACAACCACTGGTTCTCTAGAGGATGTTTTCTTTGCTCATGCAAACGTGCAGGATAAGGAACTGCAAGTGCAAACACTTAACTGCAGGTGATCATTATTGTCTGGCTACAAAAGACATCAAAAGATCATGATGGAGATGTAGAACAACTGCAGCAAAACTGTCTTCAGGTCTTCAAGTTTATTATTTGAAGGGTCTCGATGGAAAACAGAGGGAAAAAACTCCTGACAAGCACCAAGAATATCCAAAACATTCCATTAAACCACAATTAGTTCATATAATTATATAAATATGGATTCTCTGGTAGAATCAATACGACCGTTATTAGTAAAAACCACAAAGCATTCCAAAAAGGCTCTAAAACGCTGTAACTTATGACATTTTCAGTTCAATATTAGAGCAGTTTTAACCACAGGGCAGCAACTGTAGCCTTTCAACAAGCCTTCGATTGGACGTCCATTCTTCTCATGCTTGGGATAGCTCTGTAATTCGCAGCATTAATGGACAGAACCGGACAAGGGGGGTACAGAGGGGGGACCAGAGGGCAGGAATTAACTGGTGTTAAAGTCTCATGACCTGAGATACTCTCTCACTTAAAACAGAGCTAACAGCTTAGTGACTAATCAGGACCAGCAGGAATGTAGGACAGCTACAGTGTGAAAAGAAGAGGAGAGAGAGGTCCTTCAGTATGATGACAAGTCATGTTTACCTCATGTAGGGGATTGTGTGTTTGACTTAATTTTGAAGTTTCTGCAGAGGTCAAGGAGTCCTGCGAGAAAGACCTTTGACAAAATAAACTCAACTGAATTTAAAGTAAATTAAACTTAGCCAAATAAAACTCGCACATCATAAGTCTGCAAAAATTTAATGGCCAGGGTGACCCCTAGAAGAGGGGTGCCACTTGAAGGGCCATCAAAATAGTACCTGCAGTTATTGAATGGTAGTTTAGCTTGAAATGTCCTTTCCTACTTTGAGACAGCAATAAATTTGTGGCATGGACAGAGATGGAAGTGAATACTCACATCTTGACTCTCAAATCTTTAACTCGTTGGAATTTGTCCTGTAAAAGGTTTATCGCCTTTTGGTCACTAGGTGGCAGCACTACAAGCACAAAGAACAGATTATTACCTCACCCTGGTAGGCCCTTAAGATAAGATAAGAAAAACCTTGGAGGAAAATTCAATAAGCAGCTGAGGGGATGTTTTTATCGTAACTCCATCATAAATCTGAAAGTTGGGCCCTAAAAAATTTAAATTACAAATATCCATGTGAGTTAAGTGGTGGGGCCCCATATGATGTTCTTTTCATGGGTGTGTCCAAAGTGGTGGTCAGAGGTGCCATTACCCACTCCTTCCTGAAACAAGACTAGCCACCCCTCGTGCCTTTCTGAAATCCTAAATTCTGATTGGCTATTTACCTTTACAAAAATTAAATAAAACACTGTACTGCTATCAAACAGTCAGTGGCTGCTATTCGATAGCTTTTAAGGTATAGTGTTTTCCTTCATGTTACTCCATGCATTAGTTGGTATAATGAGTCAACTTCAGCACTTGGCGTTGCAGTCTCCTTTGTTTCCAAAGGGCACCTGAACAGTAGACAGAGTATGCAGGGGAAAATCTAAACTTTTTTGACTGGGGTGGCCCAGCTTAGGTGATGGCTTAGGCCTAGACACACATAAATGGATAAAAGTAGCTGTTTTGAGCCAAATATTATGTATTTACCATAGACTGTATATACAATGGACAACTTGGTTCAGCCTTCTGTCAGTTTATGAATTTGAAGCCGAATTGCTCTCGGTTTCTCCGGAACTTTCTCCACTTCCTGGATCCACCACTTGCGCAGTAGCGCTGTACGCATTCGGCAGGAGAGTCACTGTGATGATGCTCGGCTCATACAACATATCTCCCGGGTGAGCTACGCAATCTTTGTACAGCCATAGGCTGTATCAGGTGTCAATCATAGAAAACATGAACCCCCTACTAACTTTTAAAAATTGAGCTGTACAGAAAAAAGAGGACTTGAGCACAAACCAGTCTTACAGTACAGCATGTCAACATCGCAATCAGGGAGGAGAAAAATGTATATTCTGTGTTAATTAATTTCTCCCACGGCTCCATAGGGATTGCTGAAGGAGGCAGAAACAGGAGGGTTAGCAAAGTTTTAAAAGCACCAGATGTATCTCATATCTTTCTCAAAATGACTGTTATATGTAGTGCAGAGGTGCTTTTTGTAGATGACCAGTTGAAGGGATTGAGACAAACTGCATCCACAGTTTTTTGCTGGTGGTCTGTTTCGCTCCTCGGATTTCTGGCACTTAAAGATCAATTTCTACCAGAGTTCAAAGAGTCGCATGTTTGTTATTCTATACTGGGTCACCAACATGGTGAAAAAATGTCCCAGTAACTGAAACATGACTGAGTCTTTAGCAACAGGAGTCAAGTTTACAAGCTGGTTATCGACTTTGTTAAGCAACAGAAATCTAAAAATTGAAGCAAGGATAATTGTCTCCTTTTTTGCCTTTTCTTTACTTCCAATGAAGTCCCCTAAAGGTTTTTACAGTCAGGAGGAAATTATGTATATGCATACTATGTGTTTATCTTGCCAGTATCCTAAAATCTCGTCTGTATGGCTGTCCCGTGTTGTGTAACTGTCAGCTTCAAAGAAAAACCTACTGCGAATACACACAGACGCTGAAGTTTTGCCCTTCAGAGCTGAACAGACATCAAAGCAGAAAACATATGAGTCCACATGTGAATGTGATGATGCTGCAGTAAAACAGTGAAAATTCCGACATACCATAGTTTGTTTTTAAAGGTTTCTGGCCTGTTATCACTCAACATAACTGATTTGAAATGGTCCAGAATATGTAAAGCAAGTACAAGGAGCTACCTGGACCAGGAGAAGCAGATTTTTGATCCTCTGCAGCTATGACATGATAGATATATTTTTTTAGTCATCAACGTTAAGGTAGAGAAACACTAGAGGCTGATTTGAAATTAGCTTTAATTTTGAATTAAACAAAAGTTCATGTTTGCTTGAGATATTCCTTGTAAATAAAAAACTAGTAATCTGATCTACCCATGAATTTTCAGCATTGAAAGATGGAGTTTGAATGTTGGCTTTCAGCTATCTTTTTTTAAAAAATAGTAATTAGTCAACAGTTGTCAAGAAGCCAACTTACTCCTGAGGTGTTTTATAGTTGAGGTGAAGGGTTTGATTGGTCACACACAGACTGTATATAGAATAGACGCTGTCTGCCTCCTGGCTAGGTAAAGCCACTGCGAGAACAGCACCCTCTGATGACGGGCTACAGTATAGGTCATAAATCCCGCCTCCTCCAGCAATCCCTATGGAGCTGTGGACAAATTTTAGAAATTTATTACACAGAACATAATTTTTTTTCTCTCCCCTGGTTGTGATGTTGACATGTAGTTATTGTAAGACTGGTCTGTGTTCAAGTCCTCTTTTTTCTGTACAGCTCCATTATTAAAAGTTATCAGGGATCCATGCATTCTATGGTTGACACTTGATACAGCATAGGGGGGTACGAAGATTGCGTAGCTCACCTGGAGGATACCCTGTTTGAGCAGAGCGTCATCACAGTGACTCTCCCACCGAATGCGTACAATGCTACTGTGCAAGTGGTGGATCAAGATGGATGACAGGATGCTGGCCCACACAGATCAAGAGGTTCCTACCTTAGAAAAGTATCAATGAGACTGTATTAGTTATGTAAGAAATTTTAAAGCTGCTGATAACTAGTTGATAGGGCTGGAGTCAATCAACATTAATGGAAGCTGAGGAATCAATCAACTGAAGCCAAGGTTCCAATTGAAAGGATTTATTTACAAGCTGTCAAGCTGTGTTTTCTGTATTTAACAAAAAAGGAAAATATAAACATAATTTATTAATTGTTATCTTTAAACAACAAAGTAATGCTCAATAATTCTAACTTAGTAATCAGAATCCGATAGATTCAAACAATGCCTTTAACACAAGATTCATTAAATGAAACAATCTGAATTGTCTTCAAAACAGTCTATAAATTAAATACATTGTACAACACTCACTTTGACGCACTTGACAGCCAGGATGAAACAACAGTAGACAGTAGAGCAAACTGAACAATGGGCTCAGGAGTCCTTTATAGACTCCTGATCAGGCCACAGTGGTTACACCTGTGGTTGATTGCTGCAGCCTGGGCAGGTGTGCCTGCTGCTCCTCAGTTGAGTCAGAGCAGACATGAAGGATTTTAGCAGCTCCTATGAAGATTTTTAACCAAAACTCTTGTTGGTGTTTTTTCATGATATCCATAATCAGACAACAACATTAGTGACAGGATTGAACATTTTTTATATCCTAATTTTCAATGCCTGAAACTGGTGCAAGGGGGTTGGTGTCAGCAGAAGAAACATTTCCTTTTTTTCTCATAAAATATTCATAGTCAACTGTCAAAAGTCAGTACTTAGTTTTGTAGAGGACAAGATAAGCAAAGATCGTTTTGGCCTCAGTGGGTGCCAAATTGACATTAACAAAAAGATCCTTGTAGGAGCTTTAACAACAAATTTACATTATTCCATTTGTTTCATGGCCAATTTCTATACTTACGAGTAATTGATTTATGAATGATCCTGCTCCTTCTGTTGAAAATAGACTTCCAGCTTTAGCTGTGTCCATAACAACAGACAACCACTACAGCAAATTGCCCTAATTTAACAAAACTTTTCCTCTAAAATGTGATCTCTCTTATATTGTCTGTAATCCATCCTAACAATGCAAGAGCAGGGTTTGGATCTTTTGACTTTCGCAGGTAAACAAACTCATTGTGTTAATATGCCTTCGGTGTTGCACCAACATTTGCGAAGCATTGGTACATGTGAGGTGAGCAGTGTTGGTACGGTCGCTTCAATGATGCAAGTAAGACGCTAGTGTTGTCATCTGGTAGAAACACATGACCGTTTTGTCTGTGTCCTCATAAGGTCATTGGACCAGCAGGACACATTCAGCAGAAACTTGGCCCTCTACTTGAAAAAATCAGAGTTAAAATGAAAAGCAAACTGCCTTCACTTCCTCTGCCTGACTTTCTCCCAGCTGACCTTCCCACCCTGTGGGACAGAAGCTCGGCATGCTGCGGAGAACGTGACCAGCCAGTGTTTTTTTCTCTCTCTCTCTTCTTCTACTTCTTCTTCACATGGCCATGTGTTGATGTGCAGAGTGTTATTCCAGCAGCACTCAGAGCCGCGGGCGGGTTTCTCACATCTGCTCAGCACGTTGTTGTGTGTTCGCTTCCAGCAGGAGGCTTGGCCATCTTCAGACCAGTAGCTGGTGCAGCTCAGAGACAAACCAGTTTAATGTGCTGGCGACCAACTTGTGAAGACAGGATGCTGGCCCACACATGTTGAAATTCATTTATTTTCATCAACACTTTTATCATTGCTCAACCGCCAATCCGGCAAAAGTAAAGCTCCAGATATTTCCGCGTGGCTCATTGAAAAAGCTGTTTAGATATGCACGGGAAATTGTAAAGTGCTCAAATAGTTTTCATCTCCCCTTGGCTGTTTATTTCCTTTATCTCTCCTTGTTGGTTCAAATTGTAGTCAAATATTTTTCGGTTAAGCAGCCTGTGATTCATGCTGACTCCAGATGCCTTCAATTACTTCTCATTGAGAATGAAAGGGTGAGTGAGAGAACAGTGGAAAACTTATTAAAGTCCAGGTGGTTTGGAGGTAGGAGAGCACGGGTAAATGAGAGGGAGGAGGAAGCAGGATGCTGGAATGTTTGTTGGTCATCATCCATCAAATGAATAAGAATCTAAGGACTCACAGATAAGACGCAGAAGGTTTGATTAAGAGCAGGGAGTTTATTCATCAATATTTGATCTTAAATTACACAAATTGTGAAAATTTATTGGCAGTCAGCAATTGTTTCTTTACAGATTGTGTCAGTGAGTGGAAACAATTTGAGTTTTTCTTCGACGATGGTGTTGAATAGAGAATAAGCAACAGATTAAAGGTTACGTAAAAAAGTACTTGTTAATTTTTGCTACAAAGTGGATAATTAGCTGTTTTTCTTTGTTTCATCACCTTTAAAACTGATTATAGTCAACCAAAACAGGGTCTTAGAAGCTATTAATTTGTTCTGTGATGAAAAAAAACATATAATTCAATTTTTACTATCATTTTCTCGTCTTTAGACTTAGTTATTATCCTTTTATTAATAAGTAACATCAACAGTTCTCAGGTGGTGCTTAAAGCTCCTGTGGGGAGATTTTATATTTATGGAAGAGACGGAAATTCATTGTGATGTTTTTTTAATGAAATACAAAAACATACAAGACCTTCAGCTACGAGATTGGAAAGTTTTAAGCCAAAAGTTTTAATGCCTGAGAGTATGCATCAGCTGAGCACCTGAAGAAAAAGGCCCTGGTTTTACATTTTCAACATTAAATATTCACAGGAAATGATGCATTGGATTGTTAGGAGTCAGCAGGATAAGATTTTCTATTCAAAGACTCTGAGTGTGCAAAGGACAAGATAGGCAAAGACTCCTTTATCCACAAGGGGGTGCCAAAACTTGCATTTACCATAGACTGTATACACTATGGACGACTTGGCTCCGCCTTCTGTCATTACTCGGATTTGAAGCGAAAAGCTCTTGGTATTTCCAGGTTTTTTTCTTCACTTCCTGTAACATAAATTGCACAGCAGCATTGTACACACTCCACCACTTGCGCAGCAGCATTGTATGTATTTGGCAGGAGATTCACCAAGAGTTGCTGACTCAACAGCTGGCTCAAACAGTGTATACCCCTGGTGAGCTACGCAATCTTCATACGCCAATAGGCTGTATCAATTATCAATCTTAGCAAACATGAACCCCCTAATAACTTTTAAAAATGGAGCTGCACAGAAAATAGAGGACTTGGGCACAAACTAGTCTTATAATAACTACATGTCACTATCCCAACCAGGGGAAGCAAAATTTATATTCTGTGTAATAAATTTCTAAAGTTTGTTCAAAGCTCCATAAGAATTGCTGGAGGAGGTGGGATTTATGACCTTTTACTCAAGCCCGTCACCAGAGGGTACTGTTCTCACAGTGGCTTCACCCAGCGAGGAGACAGATGGCGTCCATTCTATATGCAGTCCATGATATTTACCAAAAGTTCCTTACAGGAGCAAAAGAAATCCAAATCAAATAAAGTTAACTTGTTAAGTCTGAGTCCTCGGGCCTGTTCTACGAAGCAGGATTACTGCTTAGCGAGGTAACTTTGAGGATAAGTTCGGGGTTTCCTGTTCTACGACGCGGGTTCACCTCTTAGCGAGGCGAGTCTCCATAGCAACATACGCTGAACGGCTAAACTGCTCCGGGGCAGGTTAAGTTCCAGATTGAACTCACCGAGTATAAAAACCCCGCCCACTGACCAATGAGCTCTCTCGAAAAACGGCTTGTCCGTTCTTGGAGGATCCTGTAGACCTCGGTGCTCGCATTGTCCGAGGAGGAGCACTCCGGCTCGCGAGAGTTTTCAGGGAGAGTTTTCTCCGGATGACCACCTTTATGAAAGGCTCATATGGCCGACATATTACACAAAACATGTAAACACGATAGGAATGAACAAATGAATGATTCATCTTGGGAATGAATGGGCATGGGCTGTGTGATCACAGACAACATCTCGGTACTATTTAGTAGCAGCGCACGCCCCTTATAATAACCCCGTAAATACTGTTGTTCAGGACTGCTTACTTGTGCTTCCTACCCACTGTAACAACCGTTGTTCTTGCCCACATGCAACATTTTTGTTCTCATTCATGAAACGCTTAAATCAGGGACATTTTCGGGGACAGCTTTAGCGGGGACAGATCATCCAATTCGGGCACTGTCACCTTAGTTAAAAGCGCATGTTGAACAGTGCTATTTCAGGGTGATAATGACATCAAAGATTACTTTTCTGCCAGCATTCCCTCCGTGCTTTTGTAGCGGCGACGGTGTTGCTTTAGAGGTTTGTGATAGCTTTGAATTCTTCATACTTTCTCATGATCGTCTCCTGTTCCTCGTTTGTAAAGTCCGCGGTCCTTCACTCTCCAGCCTGCTCTGACGCTCCAGACTGATCCATCTTCGCGATTGGTCAGATGCGGCGGGCTCCACCTTATATGTGTGCACGCGCTCATAGCAGAGCTGGATCCACTTATGAGGTTGATAACCAGCGTCGTAAAACCGTGTAGCGAGACTGCTGGCTACCGCGCTAAGTTGAGCGAGGTAGCTCCAAGCCTACCTCGCTAAGTTGAACCTGCTTCGTAGAACAGGCCCCAGATCTCCGTCTTCCTGGTTGAACCGAAGTTAACACTGGAGTCTGAGTACTGCAGCACTGGCTTAAGCTGCAGCTGACCGATCAGCAACATTAGCTGTAATCTAAAATAGTGGTGTGTCGGTCTTGAACGAACGGATCAAAAGAACTAGTTCTTTTTGATGAACGAAATGAACTAGTTCTCCCCCCCTAAATGACCCGTTCAATCCGTTCAGTTCTTTTGATTGGCTGAAGAGGGACTGCTTGCCTGTCTTATCCTATCGTCGCGCCTCGTTCTGTGTGTGGGTGGGGCTTAGAGAAGCAGCAGCAGTACTACTGAGCTGACTGAAAGACCGGAATGACCGAGTTGACTGAAAGAACGGGTCAAATGAACGAAAGACCTAGTTGACTGAAAGAACGGGTCAAATGAACGAAAGACCTAGTTGACTGAAAGAACGGGTCAAATGAACGAAAGACCGAGTTGAACGAAAGACCGAGTGAACGAAAGATCCAGACGGATGTACGAGTTGAACGAAAGACCGAGTGAACGAAAGACCGAGTTGAACGAAAGATCCAGACGGATGAACGAGTTGAACGAAAGACCGAGTGAACGAAAGACCGGGTTGAACGAAAGACCCAGACCGATGAACGAGTTGAACGAAAGACAGAGTGAACGAAAGACCCAGACGGATGAACGAGTTGAACGAGAGACCGAGTGAACGAAAGATCCAGACGGTGAACGAGTTACTGAACGACCCGAAATGATCCGGTTCACTGAAATGACCAGTTTTGCCCACCACTAATCTAAAATATAATGACCTGCCTGTTAAAAATAATGACTTCCTTTGGGAATTACAGCTGTAGCTGATGTTATTAAGAATTTTTCTTTTTAATTAGATTCATGCAGCTCCGGTTGAGTAGAGATGTTGCACTTGAAAATAGTATAATACCTCATCTTAAATGTATAAAACATTTGGGGATATTCCCAAGGCCCCAATATAACTTCGCAGTGGAGTAAGCTGATAATGAAAGCTGCACCAACATGTGATATAGACCTTTGTTTTTCTTATGTGGTAAAGTGGATATCCATCAAGTTGAAGGGTTGACAGAGTCTTTTACGAGTGGCAGGTCAGTGTATCAGGCTCCCCTGGCTCTAAACTTCTGTGCTTTAGATACCTGTGCCGACTAAAGCTAAACTCAGCCACAGAGGGAGACTAGCACATGAACCTGCAGACTCTTCCTTCAGAGACCAGGTGAAGCTGACACACACACACACACACACACACACACACACACACACACACACACACACACACACACACACACACAGAGAGAGAGAGAGAGAGCGAGAGAGAGAGAGAGAGAGAGACCACAGGAGGGGGTGTAGGGTTTCTTAGAGGTGAGACCTCTGATGGTAACAGGCTCTGGTTAAGAAGTTTTAAACCAGTCAGACATGAATCTTCTTTATGGCTTTAACATACCTCCCTTTACAATATTTTATCCAGCTGTGCATGTACAAATACGCAGTTTAAACAGCACTCTGTAAAGTTTTGTGGTATTAAAAAAATATTAATTATGAAATACGCTAACAGAAGTTGTTTTCTTGAAGGTTTCTATACCTCAGGATAATAGAGCTGGTCTTTCCATCATAAAGAATGGATTTATTTTCTGTTACAAAAAAAAAATCATGCCTTGTTTTTCGGAAAAAGAAAGTTACAAAAGAAGCATTCTCCAGAAAAAAGCGGGAAATGACTCGTTGCAGCACAGTTCAACTACATACATATTTTTACCACCTCATCTGCAACTTATTTCTTTACTCAAACATTAATTAAAGACATTCTGCTGAGAAGAACATACTGAAGTATGTGGGCCCACACACTATTAAATTGCATCTATTATATCATCTGTAATGTGACACCAGCCTTACAGTTATTTCTAGCATTATTTTTGTCTCAGACAAGGTAATTAGCTACCTAAATTGACGTTTGTGTTTATTTTTTTTATTTCCTAGAGTTTCTTCAAACCAAATCCTGAACTTCAGAGTTTCTGATTCAGTTTGACAGAAAAATGTTCCCACACTTTTGTGACTTTACTCTTTACTCTATAAATGTGCATACATCAGGGTGCAATGATGGTCTAAAACCGCATTTATGGAAGAAAGTCCTGACTGGCTAATCAACAGTAACCCCCACTGTCAATGTCGAGTCCAACACCCTCTTCCTGTCCTGATTTTCAAATTAAGAACTGTTTAGTGTCTGCAGTGGAGCGTGGTACTCATTGAGAGGACTCCTGTGTTGTTTATTCATCAGCACATAGAGTCAGCAGTATATAACTGTGGAATATTGACTTCATCTCTTGACTGCCACAACGCAGCCCCTGTATGGGGTAACTCTTGCATGTCTCAGAGTCTCCTTTGGCTCGAAGGTCAGGGTGCTTGGATTCTGCTGGGAGTTACCATGACAGGCAGCTGACAGGGAGCCATGAAGTATGGAGTCAAGATGGAAATTACATTTAGTGTGTCATTTGCTACAGAGCCTGAGGCAGCTGGTTCATCCCTGGTGAGATCCGGCTGCTCCCTGAACTCACCTCTAAGTGTTTGTAGAGACTGTAGTGTCTCACACAATAAGTCGCTAACACTGAGGTTTAGGACCAGGATCCCAAATGATGAGCTGTCATGACATTCATGCATTTAGCTGAAAAACTGTTGTGAACTTTTTACTTTTTATTTTTTTGGTTAAGTAGCACTGGTTTAGCAGATATATATGATTTCAGTTGCAGTTCAGTATTCGTGGAGTATCAAGATGAAGCAGCCAGGTAGGTTTTTTAGTTTTTATAAAAATATATTTGACTGTCAAAGGTCAGCAGAAAAGATTTTTTGTCAGTGCTTCTTAGGCATGTAGAGGACAAGATGAACAAAGACTGCTTTGTCCACAGGAGGCTCCAAAGTTGACACAAACTGGAAGTTCCTCACGGGAGTTTTAAAAATTTGTCCAAGGGGAACAGAAAAACTTCAAATGATAGCTGTTTATCTCTGATTAATTATATAATATCATTATCATATCCTTTTGTGCTTTTAAGTTTAAGACGACTCAGAGACATTGATGATTTTGCTGTTATGTAACTTTGGTGGAGACCTGCACAACTGAGGATTTGTATGTCCTGCCACAGATAGTTAAAACTCTTTAATAAATAAAATACTTTCAATGCTGAAGACAGATGAAATGGCTCCTTTATTTTTAAAAGAGACAGCTATATCCTGCTTAACATACCACAGCCCCACTCAACCTAAAGCAACGTCAAAATTAAGTGTTTAAGCTGCCGGGTCAACCTGCAATCCAAACAGACCTGCCCTTTCCAGACATTCCCGTCTGCAGGGAGCAGCATATAGATGCATCTTTTTCCTGCCTATTTCATGCTCTGTGCGCTGAATGACCAGGGAACAGAACATTTCCAAAGACCTCAAGCCAAGACATACATTCTACATATTCAATCTATAAATCTGTGGCTGAAAAAGTGTAAATATCGGGAGAACTTCAGTGCAGACATGTGTTCCATAAGTGCTAAGAAATGTGTTTAGCAGCCTTCAGCATGAGAGCACTTCATCTTCATTTGGTTGGTGCACATGTCATGAGGGCGCACCGCTGTATTTGTACTGGCCGGGCTTGAGTTTCTACTTCCTGAATTTAAATGATTATTGTGACTGATGTAGCTCTTTCATAATGTTTTACTCCCTAAAGTTTTCATGCAAGCGCTCAAAACAAGATGTTCTGGAAGGAAAAATGAGCGGATATCACGGCAGAAGAGGCGCCTAAAAATAGAGAAGGTGTTGAAGTAAAATTAGCTGGAGTGACAGCGCAGGGTGAGAGGTCAAAAGTAAAAGGCAGGCTGTGGCTCAGGGTCAGCATACCTGTGATGGTCTGACGCAGGTTAGGCTTCAGTTATCGCTTATAAGGAGATGAGTCCTGTTATCCTCTGCTGTGTTGTTATTGAATTACTGAAGCCTTCACCCTTTGGATAAGGTTGTTAACACTAATTGAAGACATTAATATTTGACAGAAAATTTCATGCATGTTGAATCAGTGGCTTTACACTCTTCTAAATTTGCGGATCGCAAATGTTGCAATCGGAAAACAGTTTATGCTTGATTGTTCACTATTTTATATGTTTTTCAGTAAATTACAGAAGAACTACTGGCTAAACTTTGTTTAAAAAGAGCCCACTTAAATTTAGACCAGATCCTGATAAAACAGTTTTACCCAATGGGTTTTAATTTATCTCAATTTTAACCAAGAAGCCCACTGAGATTCAAATTCTGTCCGCTCTAAATGGAAACAAACCCAAGACAAAATAAACTCTAATAAATCAGTGGTTATAAAAAACAAAAATTCCTTACACTGGCTTTAAAAAATGGTTAGGTATTGGTCTGTGTAAAATTTAAGCTACACCACTTAAGCCAGACTTCCTCTTGTAATAGCATCATTCCTTCAACACTACAACAGTTTAATTAAAAAATATTTATTCTTTGTAAAAAAAAAAAAAAGTCTCATTAGGCATATTTTAAACCAAAATTCACCAAATAAGTCCAGAAAAAAATGTTTTATTTCAAGATCTGACAACAAAAATAAGACCTGAAGTGCTTTAAATGAGTTAAAATAAAACTGCCCATGAAATGAAGAAAAAAATGACTACTACTTGAAATGAGATATTGTTGATTTGAAGAAACTCAAAACGTAAATTTTTTTTATTTCACTGGCAGATTTTATTTATCAATGAAAGCAATATAGGTCTCATTTTTGGTGTCTGATGCCTTAAGATTACCTTTTTTTTCTAAACTTGTCAAGAGAATTTGGCTTTGAAAATCTTTTTTACCAGAAACGAAACAAAAACACTAGTAGAGATTTGAGTCAGTGGAGTTAACCACATCGTCCACCTGCTCATTGTTTTAAACCTGGTTCCCGGCCCTTATCTATTCTTATTATTACACAGTGTTTGAAAATTAAATTCCTTGCATAGTTTGCTGAAACGTCAAAGAAAACCGAAGTTAAATTGATAACAGGGCAGGCGGGGCCTTTAAAAACACTGGATTTTCAGCCTGACATTTTCTAACTCACCCACAGTGTACATAATCATGTTCAGTTTGCTGATAGGCTGCCATATTAAAACTTAACTGTTCCCACATTTTTCATGCCCAGCTGTGAAGATCCAAAGCTTGAAAACTGGCCATCATACATCCCTCACTTCTCACAATTTAACCATCAAAGAACAAAGCAGAACTCTGACCTTTGCCCAAAATAGTCAGTGAGCAAGCTTCTTAAACTTCAGTAGAGGTTTTTTTAAGCCTCATAAAGGATCTAAAGAGTGCATGAGACAGTCAACCACACCACCTTCTCCCTGCCATGTGTTGTGACGCAGTGGGCCTCTTTCTCTCTGTGCGCTGTGTGACTTTCATTGTGTAAACTCTGTGGCTTCTGGGGGATAGAGACTTTGGCAGTCCGGTGACTGTGTAAAAATCTTTCTGGGACTATCTGAGCTGGACTCAGCGGCTGGACTCACACAGTAGCTGGCATTAAACTCCTCTGTCTGGACACAGAGCCAGACGTTCATCTGCCACAGGCACACACTGCCATCTAGTGTCAGACTGGGCTCTTTAGAGAAATAGCTGAGTTAATCCCCTCGGCATCTGTTTGCTGTATAGGGCCACCTACATGGAGATATGTATGCCCTGAATCAGTGCAAAAAAGGGGATCTACCACTCATCCAGGCGAGATTCCCCAGCAGAGCAGAGAAGCTCAGATAGCACTTCAGCCTGAAACTGCAAACAAACTTGGCAGAAAACAGATCCAGACTGGCTGGATTGTGAGTCACATGAACATAGAGCGTTTATTTTGGGGTCTCATTTTAGGTGTCCTGAGGCTGAGGGGTTAAACCTAATTAGACTAATGAACAGCCTCTGTATGATCATTTTGATCTAAACAATATACAAAGTATTTACAACAAACACAGACAAGAACTAACTCATAGTCACCAAAAAGCCTTTGGTGATCATGATTGGAAAACTGAGATGAATTGAACGGTCCCAGACCTAATCACCCATCTTCAAAAATTGCCTTCCTGCTGGACGCCAAAAGGGACATCTTTGCTGTCACACATTTAAATCAGAGAGCTTGACTCTAGCTGAAGATCAATAATACAACCCTGTCAATCAATAATGTTTCATATTAGTTTTTTGTCCTTTTTTAATTCAACAGGGCAGCTTGAGGGTCACAAGAAACATGGAAAGGAGGAAAAAAATGAAATGCACCAAATTCTGTTCAGCAGATCTTTCAAACTGAGCAAAGCATTTGTTCAAGCAGGGAATTGAAATTGGGAATAGATTGAAATGCTTTAGCCTGCCTGCTCAACCAACTTCCTCGAACCCTTCTCCTTTTCATCCTGTGTCTGATTTTACCAGTGCCATAGAGGTGGTCTCTGATGCCTGCTCTGTTCTGTGCCCTGGGTGTCTTTGCTGTTGCTCTCCCCGCCAAAGACTTTGGCATTCCAGGTATGCTTGCAGAAAGGCTGGGAGCTCCCAGAACAGAGTCATACTGCCAAATTTCACTCATAGCACATAAATAATTTAGTCTTTTTGGTGAAGGTAGCACTGACTGTTTGTCTCGTGCATGCAGACTATTAAATTCATTTGTACAAATCATTTTGCATCTTGGTCATATTGGGTCGTGGGTTTCAGCCTGTACAGTGGGGGGCTTAAACCCATGCTTTCTCCACTTGCCGTAAGTAAACAAAACTGCAAAGCGAGCTTAAGAGCACTGTGGCTGAAAATGTGCAAGATAACATCTAAGTCTCAACAATTTCAGTGGAAAAATTCCCTGCAGTTCATCATTTGACAAACTATGGGAACATTCCTACAGTCATCCATACAGCTGATGCCTGTTAGATGCCATTCCTGCAGCAAAATTACATCAGTATGTTTCCTGCTGGTCCTCCTGTGAAAGAGAAGAAGTTCAAAATACCACGGATGAAAGGATATATAGAGGATGATGCAAATACAGAGTTCTTCAAAGGCTCAGTTTATTGGTTTGAAGACTTTTTCCCCGAGAGAACTCAACCCCAGGACTGATGAGTCCAGAACACTTGCTTGGTTTGAGAAATCCCGGGCATCCGTCCCTGAATCATTTGACGGGAATGCTTACATCTCTGCCACTTCTCCCTTCCTGAGATCTCTGCCATCCCTTTGATTTTATTTGCTTTGCGGTCTGTGGGCGAGGACCCAGACTCATTCATCGTGACAGAGAGCGGCTGGGAGAACAGAGTGGCTGTGTGTGAAGCACCTCTCAAAACAGTCTTACATAATGTCAACACAATTAGCCACATTAAGCTCTGGTGGCTGCAAGTAAATTCAAGGGCAACAGTCCAGAGCCTTTTCCCTGCCTTATCTGGGGGCTTTTATGGAGGGCTGGGGGCACTGGGGACAGGAAAGGACAGATTAGGGAGTAAAGTTGATTTGTCTAAGCAAGTTCAGTACCGTGTCCACTTGCTCTGTGATAAACCAAAGAAGCAGATTACTTTGCTTGTTTGCTGGTGGCCCCAAAGGACGGAGCTCTGTGCTTGGTCTTGTTAATGGCTTCCACTGTTTCACACTTTGTGAAGTTGACTTAAGGTCATAGATCTGGTAGACTTTACTTATTTACCAGTTAAGTAACCACCAGCCTGATTATAGGACAGCAGTCTACTGGATGGATGATGGTGGGCAGTACTTAACACACAGAGGCATTTTAGGTTCATCATCTGCAAACTTGTAATTCTGTGACTATACTTCTTGGTTCTTCATATTTAGCCTTACCTGAAAAAAAGGCATCACAAGTCCTCCCCAGCTGATTGTTAATCAACTTTCAAGTAACTTTGCTGACTCACTCGAGACCAGAAAAAAGTGTGTTATAGATACAGTTCACTTGTACTATATTTTAACAAAGCATAACCCCAATATACTGTATATATATGTGTGTGTGTGTGTGTGTGTGTGTGTGTGTGTGTGTGTGTGTGTGTGTGTGTGTGTGTGTGTGTGTGTGTATATATATACATATTGGGGTTATGCTTTGTTAAAATATATAGCACATATATATTTGATTGAAATTGTCGTGTGTGTGTGTGTGTGTATATATATATATATATATACACTACAGGCCAAAAGTTTCGAAGCAAGATCAGATTTGTACAAAAAAAGATCATAGTTTCATATACATATATATAATTTGCAACACAATAAACATGACTATTGTGTAAAGAGTAACTTATCAGAAGACATTTTGACTATAATTATTAGGTATTTGAGTTATTGTTGCTTAGACTTTGCTTTCTTTAAAGTAACCTCCTCTGGCTTTAACAACAGCTTGGCATATACCAGGCATTCGTTCCACAAGTTTTCTAAGGTGTGTTCCAGGGATTGCATTCCAAGCTTTCTTAAGTTCATTAACTGCTGATTCATGGGACGCGTTTTTCTGACCGATCGATCCAATTTATCCCGCACAAGCTCAATTGGAGAAAGGTCTGGAGACTGAGGGGGCCAAAGCATCTTTTGAAGAACACCTTCCTCTTCTTTTTTGTCTAGGTAACCCTGACAGAGCTTGGCAGAGTGATTAGGGTCATTTTCTTGCTGCAAAACAAACTTATGAGCCACAAGTCTGAGTCCAGATGGAACAGCATGGTGCTGGAGGATGGAGGGGTACTGTTCCTTCTTCATGATACCCTTTACGTCAAACAAATCTTCTACTCTATCACCTGCAAAACATCCCCCATACCATGGAATTACCACCTCCATGCTGAATTGTGGGTGTAACACATGGAGCTTTTAGACGTTCACCAGTTTGTCTGCGGACATAGACTTTACGTTTTGAACCAAACAGTTCAAACTTGTTTCTAGTCATCATAAGTCCAATTTTTGTGAGCTTTTGCCCACTCATATCTCTTTTTCTTGTTCTGTGGACGAAGCAGTGTTTTTTTGCAGATACACAGCCCTTCAATAAAGTTCTTCTTATTCTTATTCTTATTCTTATTCATTCAGACCAGCCTTTCTCAAATGTCATTTCACGGTTGTCAGAGATATGGGTTTCGACCTTGTCATGTTGATTTCCTCCCTTATTTTTGGTGCTATCTTTTGCCGATCTCTCTTACTGGTGACAATGCTATGTTTATCCTCTGCTTTTGTAGTAACTCTCTTTCGTCTAGGCCTTTTTGTATCATCATAACTTCCAGGTTCCTCTAGTCTCTTCAGAGTGTAGTGGACTCCTTCGTTAAACACCTTTAGGCTTTTTTTTTCAATTTCTCTTTCTGTGTATCCTTCTTTCCTCAATGTACAAATCTGTACTTTTGTTTCTTTACCCAGTTGTTTCTTTCTAGCCATTTTTGCGGTAGTTTGAACGCAGTTGAGATTTATTAGGATTTTCATATGCAGACTCTCAGAAGCCAAAAAAGTTGAAGTGAATAATCCAACTGTGATTTGTTTTTTTGCTTTTGCACTGAAGTTGTGACTCTTGCAAATGCTTTCATCCCTAAAACTAAGCCCTTAGTTTTATATATTTATGTATATATATATGTATATATGTATATATATATATATATATATATATATATATATATATATATATACATGGGTCAATACAGTCTATCAGTTACAGCACAAGTTTTAATATTGATTGTCACTGAATTAACAGGAATGTGCCCTAAAGTCGGTGAGTGGGTAAATGTGGATGTCCAGACTGGGCCTCTGAAGCGAAAGTCAACATGCTTAAAATAAAATAAAATTTGTAAGTGCTGGTTTGTTGCAATTTTTATTAGAATCCTCTCATTTCATTTACTATTGTTGATGAATACCAAATGTAGTGTACAATTTTGTTTCTTTCAGGAATGAAGTTGAGCCCAGAAGTTGGGCAATTACAAATTCAAAAGAAATTTTAAAATTTAAAGATCAGTGAACTTCAATTACATTTTATATACAGCAGAGACAATAAGAGGGCATTCTGTTTACATTATAACTATCATTGAAGCAATTAAAGGGTACTTTGTGTACTTTATATGAACTATTAAAGCAATAACAGGAAACTTTGTTTACTTTATATCTACTATTAAAGCAGTTAAGGGCACTTTTACATTTTTTAAACACGTTACTGGCATGGTTAAAGACATGATGCCTGTGCATTTACTTACTTGACACTGATTGAAATTGTTGTATTGGTGGCTATTACAGAAGATTTGAGAATGAGCAAGCAAAAAGGAACAACACTAATTTTGATTACTTAGTTTCGCACTCCATTACTCCTCATGTACAGAGCTGATTTGGCCAATCCATTGAACAGATTTTGTTTTCACTCCAGCTCGTTTGGAATCGTTATTAAATTAAAGCTCCACTGATTTCCAGATTTTACACTTCTGCAATAATTGTGGTTATTAAAAATGTTGTTTGCTACGCAGTTGGCGAAACCTTTTCAGTCTCATGCCAGCTTCTCTGAAAGTTGGACTGGCTCTTCAGCATGATTGAATTTAAGCCATGAAATTGGTTTAATTTCATCAATTAGCCTTAGAAAATGGTCCTCTGGCCAAACAACACGGTTCCATTTGCTCAAAAACCAAAAGCCTTCTGCCATTACAAGTCATGCTGCTCCTTGGCAGTGAGCACTTCCTCCTACAAGAGACTTAGCCTTTCACGAAGATGAAGAAAATTTGACCAGCTCCAGATTAATTTTTAATACCCAAAGACTCTGACAAGCACTGTGTTTGTAGAAAACCTTGTCATATAAATCCTTCCTCACTAATGTAAAGCTTCTAATACGCTTACAGACTTTGTGGGTGGGTGCTTTCTCCTGAGAAAATCCGATTTGATGGTTAATGTTTGTCTCTAACTTGATTTTTTAGAAGAAATAAGTTAAAAGAAGGCCGAGAATTGAAATGAATGTTGTGTGGTTTGGAAAACAGTGTTTATTTACTAGATTAGGAGCTCTGTGGAGATCAGTAATGAAAGCATTTCCCCTTAATGTGATGTTTCTTTTATGTTTTAATCCGAGTGACCTACACAGGGACTTTGATTTTGCAGTTAAATTTTCATCCTTAAATGGGATGTAAAGTCTGACTAATGTTTTTGATGAGTCTGTTGTATTCAGTCCCTTTACATAATGTTCTTATCCCCTCCAGTAAAGAGGAGGATAAACTTGAATTCCAGGGCTTAGTTATAATGATTGAATCAGTCTCGTTTTTTAGCCCAAACATCTGCATGCTAATTTGTTTCGAAGCGAAATAATGCACTCTGTAATGACTACCACGTGCAGAAGAGCGTGCCCTGCTGCTTCATGTTATACAGCTGACACTTAGAAGTACACAAGAGCCTATACCACACAAACACCTGTACATGTAATTTAATAGAGTTTTCTATGACCATGGCTGTGTCATGAGGGATGAATGTCAACAAGGTGAAACCAAAGCTAGGACAGTAAATGTTTATGGGACTTTTCAAGTAGGCTACAAAAATATGACCCACCATTTTTCATATAATTTTACTGAGTTTTGCTTGTGATTTGGATTTGATTTGGGTCAGGATCAGTCATTGCTGTAGCCCTAACATGTCATCAAAATGCCAGAAAGGACTGGGACTTTTAAAAATAATGTTTATTTTTGGTAAATTGTAGGTGAAAATCTGTAAAGGTTTATAAAACAGAAAAGGTCCCATACACAGTCCACTAACATTTTGGTAAGTGTGCTTATTTATTCATTCATATAGTAATGGGGCTGGATTTCAAAAATAAAAATTAAATCATTTTCTTACAAGTTGTAGTAACCATTTTATTTCAATAGTACAGACACAGTTAACTCATTTTCTTCAGAGTATAGTCATTAATTTGTCAAAGATCAGCCACCTAATGCTGTTTTGGAGGAGGATACTTAACATCTCAGTTTTCTGCACAGTCTTTAGTCATGATATTCATAACAGTGTGGTGCTGATGTGCCAAAACATTGAGTTCAATGTAACAAGGCGGTTCACGTCCCTTATTTCAGTACATGCATGTAAACCAGAACTATGAGTACAACTACAGCAATCTGACTTTAAGCTCATCACATTACAACTTGACAAACTTACTTTATTTCTTGTTGTAAAATGACTTTCTCACAACTTCATTCTTGTAAACATTGTTTTCTTTAAAGTTGCCCCAAAACTGTATTTATTAATCCATCGATTTTGGAAGATCTGCTTAACAGAAAAAAAACAAAAAAAACAAAAGTGATAATCATGGTGTTTTTCTCAGTGTGCTCCAGGTCTGCTCTATTAATTCACATAGTAATACCACACCTGTGATACACATCAAAGACTATCTAAAATATCTCTGACAACACACTAGCTTTCTTACAGTAAAGCCAAATCTGTTAGCGCTCCCCCTGCTGACTGGCTGCAGTATGGGTCTAAAAGCCCTCCTTTTTCATTCAGCTTTTGCAACATCGGTCAAACTCAAGTCATGTTAAATAAAATTGTCACATGAAGTAAGTTCGTCTCATGTTGATGTAAGTGCAAGTCTTCATTTATCACAGAAGTTGTTTTTTAATTAATTTGACATTAAATTTACAGTGTTCAGTATTTCGCAGAATTTAGCGGATATTTTTTTATATTCTTAGGTAAGATCCTCAAACTAAGGTGGGGACCACAGTCAGAACTGTTCTGACTTTGCTGTAGCATATGAGATTTATTGTTGAGGCAATGTTTGCAGTAAAATTAGCGTTTACCTCAAACAGTCAAAGAACAGCCTCACAGAGCAGCTAGCTAGCATAGCCATAAGCTGTGAATCTTACCACTCCTTATTGCTGCTTTAAATCATCCAAATGTTACACAACATGTCAGTAAAATCTGTTTTTTTTTTTAATTTTTTTTTATTATTCACTGTATTTGTTAGTTGCCTAAATATGATTTTAATTCTTTTGACTGCCACTGTGCAACAAATTCACTAAACATTTACCAGAATCTAATTATGCGTCTGGACTGGAAAGTTTTGTTTGGATTTTGCTACACACACACACACACACAGTAGGATCAATTACCTTTCTTGTACTTTCATTGCTGTGTTTGGTTTGGTATGTGCCGCTGCCCTCTGATTCATAGACAAGATAAATAAAAACCAGGCTTTTTCATTTTTGTGGCTGACTGGGGAAAGTTGCAGCCATGATCCTGAACAAAGGTAATAACAGGTAACTGCCAAAATAAAGCAACATTAATTTCTTCAATGTGGTGTTGGAGCACAATGAGTGCCTTCACTGTGCTTTGGCGTGGATTCTATGAGTTACACAAAGGCATTACCCTGATATATTCCTCTGAAAATCTATACCCTCTGTGTTTATTTGTAATTGTTGGGCATGTTGTTTCTATTTCAGCACCAAGAGGCTGATCTGAGTTGAGAAGTGATGACAGCTGCAGCCACATTGAATGAAAATCATTGTTTTCATTTTCATCCAGGCTTTCAATGACCACTCATAATCTGACGAACCCCCCCCCCCCATCCCATCAAGGCAGAAAAGCTTCACCACAAAGTGATAAAGGCAGTCAGTCAGAGATGTGTTATATATTTTGGCATTTGCGTTTTCCGCTGAGACTTTCACTCTTGATGAACCAAGGAATTTTCCTCTTTAATAAAAAAAGACTGAAGCCAGAAGATTTCAGCCTGTCTGGTGAAATTAAAGAAATTATTTAAGAAAAACTGCAGGATGAGGATGTGCAACAATAAGTAACATTAACTCTTGAAGAACTTGCAGCTTGGCTTAGTAAAGGCCTGAAACCAAAGGAGTGACTTGACTGACATCAGTTAAATGTTGTTATTACCTGGCTTTTCATCTTATCAGCTGGCTGTGTGAAATACTTGAATCTTATTGGTTAAAGTCTCTTGATAACAGTTTCCTGACTACACATTTGTCTCATATATCAAAGCTGTTTTATCAAAGTGTTGTTGATACCTTTTCCTGTTGACAGTTTCTTTATGTTAGCATACGTTAGTGTTGCTTGATACATTGGGGAACATTTTTATAATTACTCTATGATTATTTTAAGGATAAAATATTTTGGATTGATGGTTAAAGGCTGACCAGAGAAAATGAAGAAGTGGGGAAACTGTAGAAATTAGCAACCAATATTGGGGAGGTGAGTGAAAGAGATTTTGACCAAATTGAAGAAAACAGATGTGAGGCAACCACAAACTACAGCAAGGTATGGGCCTATTTGTATTTTTCTTCTATTTCTTTAAGAGTAGTATTTGAAAAAAAATTGAACATGAATGAATTTTTTTAATGTGAAATCAACTCTGGGCAAATACTGGCTAGCTACTCAGCTAACATTGTTTAGTTTGATGACCATGCTATCATCCTCTCAATGTTTACTCTAACTCTAGTTTACTCTTATCTTAAGTTACACTTATGAGGTAAATTTTTCAAGATTTCCAGTTTTTAAAGTTGGGGGTCTGGTTATTGGATGACACTTATGGTTATTGCAACATGATTCGCATCGCCCACTTCACATCATTTGTGCCAACAGAGTAGTATGAGTGTCTAATCGCATCTTTGCATTGACTTCACATGTAATTCATTTGTGTGAATGATTTTACTCGCACTTGGTGTGAACGCCCCTTTAGGCCAGTTTCAGTCCAACTGAGCCATATGCATGGAAGAGAAAATGCATAACCACATTATGTGGGTATGTTGGCCCAACTTAGAGTGGTTTGCTCTTGTGCATGTTAAAGTCAAATGAACATGTTTATATGTGTTTCAAAAGTCCTGTTTTCTAGACAGTATTTAATCGTATTAAAGCAGGAAAGGTATATCATCCAGTTTACCTTAACTCTAATGAGGAAGATAAATGATCAACGGTTTAATTCCGAAACACCCAACTGTTACTTCAAGAAACAGTCAGTCTGACAAACTGAGATACCTGAAATGGTAAACAAGGGACAAACATTGTTGGAATCTGTTAAATGTTTCTTTCCTTTAAAAGACTTCCAAATTCATCATATCAATCTGCATGTGCATTAGTATGTGCTCTGTATTCTTGTTCTTTATCATCTGAATTGTAGTGTATTTGCAGGAGCAGAAATCTGTTCCTAATCCATGTTTTTGAATGAGCGTGGTTGTGCAGTTGCATCTCAGCCAAGTACTCCAAATAGACCTTTTCTAAATATTACTCCAAACAAAATGCTGCCTACAGCAGACTGGAATCATTATTTCATTTTTTTTTTTTTAGAAACAGAGCTCATATTTGAGGTCTCTTAACTTCCATTATTTATCCACAAGTAAAATATTTCTAAAGGCCCAACTTTTAAGAGTTTGGTGACTAACCTTTATCCAAACTCGGAGCTCCAGTCTTGTGATTTCCTTTTTTTTTTTGACATAATGAAGTCAAATTTGGAGAGACTTAATGTTTGCCTTTAGATCCTTTTAATGAAATTAAAGTGCCTTTGTGATGGCCGCACACACGCTTTCAGTAAAACTTGATATATATGTTTTTGTTTATCATTTTCTTGTCAGTGATAGTCTTGTCTGCTGTTGTATGTCATAAAAAAGCATCGAATTGAATTCTTGCAAATTGCCTGAGCACCAAAAAAAGGCCTTACAGGAGCTTAAAAGTGATGCACTGATGAACAAGATATACACCATTGTTAAGAGAAGAAACTCAGCCTTGTGTGTACCACAGTGGCTTTACAGTTTAACCTTTGCCAACAGATTTAATAGACAAGCACTTCTTTATTTTTTCATGTCGTTCTGGTTCTGGGAGCACAAAACCGAAAGCATCAGGCTCACTTTCTCAGAAGAGACAATGGAAATCTTTTCATCCCTGTTTTTCTTGTTCATGCCTGTTTCATATTCACTTTGCTATTGAGAGGTCATGAAAGTCAAGATCAAGAGGAAGACTGCATAAAATAGTTTTATGATTATGCTGTGATATACTCTACCTGTTCATCAGTATATAGAAAATGGGTGTACTACAAGGATTTGGGGCTGCTGCGATTCCTGCTGATCTTCTGGCAGAAAATGCAAAAAAAGGATAAAGATAAGAGGGTGGCTGGTCATATAACCTTGGTTAATTCTGAAGCATTTTTTGCAGCACCATTTCAACCAAACTCATGGGTTAATTTGTTTGAGTTCATATTACATGTAGACATAACACTCCAGCCCTGAACTGTGTGTTGCATATGGTCTGAATCAAAGTTTCTGTTAAGTTGTTAACGACTATTTGTCTTCAGCTTTTGCTCTGAAGTTTGGAAGATTTGAATGTGAGAGCTGAGTCATTTTGGAGAAGGGAAAAATACAAGTCCAACTGAATTAAAACTAAAAATAGCCTACCAAGTTTGGTTAACTTTCTCTAAAGCCAAGTAGTTGATTGGAAACACATTTACCTGCAAATACTTCTCAGTTTCTGTAGCGTCCCCTGAAGCTGTCAGGTAATGTTTTGCAGTTCAGTGTATTCACCTCTCTTCCTCTGTTCCTCATACTCACCTTAAATGTAGTAAGGAAAGCTGTCACACCTTGATGAAGCCTTATTGTTCACACTGTGAGTTTCTGTTGAAGGGGTGTCCGTGCTGGCTCTTGAGCTTTAGGGTCTTACAATGAAACAGGAAGTCCTTATGAATTCTTCATACAACATCCTTTCTGTCTGGAATGTCATCATACATCTAATCGAGGTCCACCTTTCATAGTCATAGTGCCACCTTTTGGAAATACATAGGGACAACTGTTGTATGATGTGGCTGCTCCAAAGATAATAAAAAAAAAAAATAGTGACATTGCCTGCATCAACATGTCAACATATATTCTTTGGATAAACGTCAATAATTGTTTTTTAATCAGTTGTCACTCTTAACTGCTTGTCTAAAGCACTGTCATGAATCAAAGTTATAGCCCCACATACTGGTTAGAGGAAAGACTACAATGTTCACCACCATGCCACCAACTAGAGACAAGCTTTACTTTGTTGAAGTCACATAATATTTAACTTGAATGCCCTGTCATGAACCCTAATCCACAGAGGAGAGCATGGTCATAGTCAGAACACACCTCTTAAACCGAGAACACTACCGCCAGGTGATTTTCACCTGACCAAACATGTTTACGTGATTTTCATTATGTTGCGTTTGTCTGAGTATCATGGGTCCCTGGGTAGCTTCAGCATTGCCTTTGATATCTTTGAAGGCATATTTGTTAACCTGATTGAAAACCTGCTTTTTTCCTACATGCATGTGTTTGGGTGATTTTCATCTGGCAATAGTGATAACAGGGTAAGTAGGTTTGGGTGGATTTGAAAGCTACATGTAGGTGAATAAGGTCATAAAGAGTGGTCCTGGAACTAACATGCTATCTGTATTTAGCGCAGTGGTTATGAATAACTATCACAAAGTCATGATATTCAAGGGAATTTATATGGTGATCATCAATATTTTAGTCAGCTGGTCATTTTTACACACTCAAAATATGCCATATTTTGGTTCTCTCTCCTGCAGCTGTTATTGTGCCAAGGATGGAGATGGATGGACACTTTTTGACACCGGATGGCGCTATGGCGCACCAGGCACCAGGATTTCATTATATTCCGTGTTGTCCAGCAGACGTCGCTAAATCTCCAGCTCTCTGAGCCCAAATCAATCCCACAATCCTCTCACACCGGCGGTGTATTCATTTGAATGGTCCAACTGTGAAACGCTAACAGAGAGTCGCTGCTGTTGAGTTTAACCAGTTTTTCACGTTTGGGATTGACACAACTGTGGCGACCTTAGGAGACTCCCCAAAATGAATCGGTTTGTATTGAACACAAGAGTTACAGAAATTAAAAAAGCAACTCATGAGACGAAGTCCTGTCTGTGGAGCCATATGTTCCCTTAGTTGCAGAGCTAACGAGCTAGCCTGTTAGCTTACAGTAGCGGCCCGGATAGTGAGTTTGAACGTCTCCGTGTATCCGTGATAGTTGAGCTAACAGGAAAGCTGGCGGTAGATTAACGCTTTGTGGAGGCATTAGCTGACTTTTAACTCTTGGATGCAGGTTATGTCACTTATAGCAAACACGGTAAATGTTGTGGCTGTTTTTCAATCCTTGTTGATTAAGATCTATGACTTCTGGGGCTCTCACCTAACTCGGCTAATGCTCGTACGATGGAGCAAAAGCCAACGCCTGTCAGCTCCAATGTAGCGTTTTTGTTTTGTTTTTCTAATTTGAATATTTCTTTTTTTTCTGTCTTTAAATACCACATAGCTGCACCCTAGAGCGCACGCTTCAGCTTATGTAACATGCCAACCTGTAGCTTTGCTGAAAGGCCACGGTACTTCTTGAAACTACCTAAACTTGGATATTAATCCTGCTGCATGCACAATTGTTTGTCCAACAGGGTTCCTTATTGTGGCAGCTGGAAAGTCTGAACTGGGAAGCATGTCCGACTATGGGAAGTCTTTGAGTTTACCCAGTATCAGTCCAATGGCTTTCTGCAGTCCTGCCTGCATCTGTGTGCTGCAAAGAACATGAAGCAGGTATGACAGCAAATACCAGGGCTTATTGTGTAAATAAAAGGGCATTTGTGTGTTAAACTGTGGTGACTGTCAACTGCAGTTCAGTGGTATTGTAGCTGTAGACATTGTAGTAGTGGCCTCATCCCCTATCCTTTTGTTTTAGGTGGATATTGTAAATAAGGAAGAATTAGATAAAGAAAGGTGAGTCTTTGATCCACATCTGTGGGTTTGATTTTAATTTTAATCAATCACTCACTCTCTGTGTCCCACAGATCATCCCACTAAGTCACTGGATCATTAAGGCACCTCTCCATAACCATTGTCATTTTGTCTGTGGCTTTGAATTTTGTGGTTTTTCATCTTACCCAAGAGTTTTGCATTTAGTCCACTTTTTCATTTGGCAGATTTCAAGTTCATTACGGCCCATCGCAAAGCCCAGCAAAAGGAAAGCGATTGTCATCGTCCAAGAGGAAGGGGTGTCCAGTGGTGGAGGTGGGCTTGAAGCTGCGCCGCAAAACATCAGATGTAGGCTGTGCCCGTAAACGCGGCATGGCCAACAAAGAAAATGAGCTGACGTGCTCCGATGACGTGCGGGGCATGCACTACAATGACAACTGCGGGCTCCCTGTGAACTCTGCAGAGGCCTCCAAAATGGCAGGGGCCAGCTCCAAGTACAGCGACTTTACTGAGGTCAGAGTCGATATAAAAAAAACCTGCTCTGCTGTGGTAAAATGTTACTTCTAGGGAAAAACTTTCAGACTGATTTCTGTTTGTGCTTTGCAGCTGACAAAAGACCACGAAGCTATGACTCACGTCCTTTTTGGAAGGAATCTAAGACTTAAAGTGGCTCAAACACTATGGCGAAGAAACGCCAGTGAGTTAGTGGCCTACCTAATAAGGTATAAATCCTAAACCTAATACTTGGATAGTCTGAATCCAGTGTTCAGCTTTGTGAGATGTTTTATCTCTTTGCTTCCTCAGAATTCAAGACACAGGGGTGCTGCTTGACTGCTTACCTGTCCTAACAAACAAGTAAGTGTCTTCCATCTGCTTCTGAATAAGAAATAGATTCACATGCCAACACCTCAAAACTTGTACCTGTCGAATTCAGATCAACACAAAGCAGGGTTAAACAGCAATTCTTTTCCTTCCAAGAGCATAATCCACCAAATGTTTCCTCCACAAAGTGATCAGTTACTCCCAGAGTGGTCATGAAAGTGATTGCTAGTTGTGTAAATAAATGTAGGCTTTCAGTTGTTTTGGCTCTGAAATATTAAAACAACTTGTGCTCTCATTTGACTAAATTAAATAAACTCAGTTCACTTAATCTAAATGGTATGAAATTATTGGCCTGTTTCTTCTCTATTTTTCCTCTTTTTCTCACATCAAAGATTGGCAAACTTATTTGGGTGGCTTGTTTACTTGTTTTTCACCAGCCTTCAGACTGAAGCACCATGTTTGTCACTTGGCTGCTGCGTCGACCTCATGCCCCAAGTGAAAGTGATTCTTGCCAGTAAATATGAACAGTAAGTGACTCTGGAATCATTTGTTATTTAGGCTTTGATGCTGAAATTTTCATCTTTGCAGTTGGAGTTATGATGTGATAAACTCATTTACCGTGTCGTGTCTTCTTTTGCAGACACATCATGGTGGGGTTACACTGGGTTCAGTCCATCATAAAGAAATGGTGGCCAGAACTTTCCAAGAATGAGAAAAGACTGCAGGACAGTTGTTCAGAGGACAGGTGGGATTTGATCATCCATATGTGGCAGTTGATAATATTTGCTGTATTTGATAGAGTGTAGTTCCATAGCTCTGGGGTAATACAGATTGATAATCAAATGAGGAAGAAAATGACATATGTTCAATTTACAATGTACTCCTTTTAAGAATGTTTTTATTTTTATTTTTTATAAGCAGTCTGAACAACCTTTTGTAAATATTCAAACATACTCACATTCCCATTATTCCCCAACCTCTCCTGACAACCCAACAAGCTAACTAGATTAAAAATATAATGAAATATGTGAGAGCTAAATAAAAACCTTGTTGTAAATGAGAAAAAATGGAGCTATAAAAGTCACCGTGATTGGTTTTTGACTTGTTATGAAGCCGTCTGAAAAAGACCGTGTTGGTTTTTTTTAGACCTACAGAGGTAAACAAGGCCATTAATGACAGAAATGACACCTATTATGAAGATATTTTTAATGCATGAAACTTATGAGAAGCAGGACAATTTACAGCACTCTAAGAAACAGCCTTATTCAAACTTTTCTGAAGCAATTTACAAATTTCTCTAGTATAATTGATCATTTTTCAGAAAATACTGCTCCCTGTCCAATCTGCTTTATTTATATTGCACATTTAAAAAAAACATTCAAGTTTACCAAAGTGCTGCACAGTGCTTCCACATTTGCAGGACAAAACTACTGAAGGTGTACGAGGTTCCCCTGGTTTGTTCATAGGTGGCGCAAAAACTGACAAACAGAAAGTTCCTCACAGGAGCTTTAATTGTCAAAACAGTCAAAAAAAAAAGTGCAATGAACAAAGAGTGAACAAATTAAATATCTAAAACATAAAGCAAACATGTTTAAAGAAAAAAAGGTCATGTCTACTGGAGGTAAAACTACACACACCTATATACATATTCAGGACATACACTACAGGCCAAAAGTTTGGGAGCAAGATCAGATTTGTACAAAAATAGATCATAGTTTCATATACGTAATTTGCAACACAATAAACATGACTATTGTGTAAAGAGTAACTTATCAGCAGACATTTTGACTATAAGTATTAGGTATTTGAGTTGTTGTTGCTTAGACTTTGCTTTCTTTAAAGTAACCTCCTCTGGCTTTAACAACAGCTTGGCATATACCAAGCATTCGTTCCACAAGTTTTTTAAGTTATGTTCCAGGGATTTCATTCCAAGCTTTCTTAAGTTCACTAAAAAGAGACTGCTGATTCCTGGGACGCGTTTTTCTGACCAATCGCTCCAATTCATCTCGCACAAGCTCAATTGGAGAAAGGTCTGGAGACTGAAGGGGCCAAACCATTTTGAATAACACCTTCCTCTTCTCTTTTACTTATCTAGTTCTTTACATGCCTAATTTGTGTGTTTGTACAAGAAAAGCTTATCATTCTGACTTTTCACATTTAAATGTATTATTATTGTGAAAAATCTAAAAAACAAAACAAAAAAACATGGCTGTTTCTTTTTGAAACCTACCCTCTCACATTAGCTTCAGGCATTTAAAAACTACAATTAAAAAACACCAATCTTGGCCCCTGCTGGTCTTGTTTGCATTTGTAAATGATAGATGGTCATAAACATAAAATTTTAAATCTTTTCCATAAATGTTAGAAAACTCCTCACAGGAGCTTTAAAGTGAGAGGGTGTGTGGGAGATATTAATACACTGCTTGTTCATTTCAGGAACATAGAAGTCATGAAGCAGAGGCTAAAAGACCTGTGGAAGGAAGGAGCCCGCTTATGTTTGGTTCCGGGATCTACAGGAGAACTGGCAAAGGTGAAACAGCTGCTCTTATTAGAGGGATTATCAGGGATTTGATTTCTTGATGCTGTTGCTGTAAAAGATTTGTCAGGACTTGAAAAGTTACAGATAATAGTTTTCAAATGGAATTAATCAGTACCTCACTGTGTGGATTAGTCAAATCTTCAGTCGGGCTTTGTCTGAGGCACTCAAGTGAAGGTTTCATGAGGTGAACCCTTCATGAAACCCTTCAAAGGTCAACTCTTTACAGCTGAAATTTTTACAAAAGTTTTGATCTCCTTTTAAAAAGTTTTAGATTAATTTTGTGCCACAAAAATATTTGTAACAGAACTGTTTGACTTGATAGTGCAGGTACTTCTGTTTGTTTCCACCCTGTGTTGATTTTAGTTGGACAAAGCCAACCACTCCCTTCCTAAAGAAAAAAAAGCTTCAGGTCCAGGGTACTCTTATGAGCAGCAGACACATTGCATCCTGTTACAAAGTCAACAATCATCCAAGTAAAACAGAGCTCTTAAAAGACAAATTAATGCTCTCTATATTGAGTTTTTAAAAAGTGATACAGCATTTTGTTTATAATAGTGAGGCTGAAAAGGTAGTTTGAGTTGTGACTTTCAAAATGTTAAACAAAGACTGTTTCAATGTGTACGCACTGTGAAAATAACTAATGGGTTATCTCTTGTTCATGTTGCAGACCATTGAGGCTTATCTGTCACAGCTGCCCTAACAGTTGTCAGCACAGCGCTCCGAGGATGCGACCACTACTGCCAGATCATGGCTGTGTTTTAAACTGATAATGATTCCACAGAGAAGGACTGGTTCGTTTTTCTTCTTTTCTTTTTTTTTTGCCACCCGAGCCTCTTACTGGGACTGAACAAGAAAATTCAGACAATCCCTTCGGTTGGAGCTGGAGACGCTTCAAGGAAGGCCAGGAGAACCTTTCTGCGAAAAATAATAAAGAACAGAAAACAAACACAGCAAATGACTGCTTCACATTGAAGTGGACCGTCTTGTAAAGGGGCTTTATTACTGGACCTCCATGAGACGGGGTGTTACGTCGCTCTATGAAGTGCCAAGCTCTTTGTCTCTTACTACATCACTCTTTGCCATTGAATGCAAATGCACTTGTTGTTATGAATGCTCCGATGTCTTGATGTTTTTTGCACCTGGGTCCCCTGGAATCAGGAACTTGAATCTGCAGCAGTCTTAAGTTATTAGCTCCCCTCTTGTTTCATTTTGCCTCTCATTATGACGTTTGACTGTGTAATGTTAAGTGTAAAAACAAGTGATTCTTTTAAATCTTTTAAATAAATTTGATAAAAATCAAACTGGGACTGAGTCATGATATATCAGGATTATTAATGCAACAGCAGGTCACGCCGGCCAGTGAATTTGAAGGGACAAGATCATCTGTCATGGCAGGCTCAGTGAGAAACCAGATCTCAAGACATTTAGTGAACAGCAGCTGTAAAACTGCTGATATATTACAGTACAGAAATGTGCAAACACATTATCTACACAACTAAGATCAAGGCTGAAACCCTTAAGGATGATATTAGACAGCACCTTCCCACGGTGCCAAAACTACCAAACGATATGCTGAATATGTCACTGGCCAGCCAAGTCACTTGACCTGAACTGAGTAGTGAATATTAAGAGGTTGAGAAACTGAACCAAAACTTCAAAGGAGCTAAAGGCCTCAATAAAGCCATCTAGTCTGCAGTAACACTAAAAGGGATATTCTGGTGTAAAATCAATTTAGGGTCAAACACACCGTAACACAGAGTTAGACTCCCCCTCAAGAGATGAATGTTGCCAACCGCTTGCTTCTCTAGTTATACAAACTACACAGCGGTCTGAGGAGCCATAAACAATCCTCAACCAAAGCGCCACTCTATAGCCATTTCTTCATGGAAATGCAATCAGACCGAGACGCTAAGACAGAAGAACTACCGTGTCTGCAGTGCAAAATGATTAATATGCTTATTATTACTTAAAGGAAATGATCATAAATGTTCCTCTTTGAGCTGCGGCACCCCGCAGCTGTTCATAATGGACTGGCCCGAGGTCTTGCTACAAACAAGCGGCTGCTGGAAGAGAGTTGGTGAGTTGTGTTTAGTGTCTTTGCTTAAGAAATTAGGGAAAGTTAAAAAGATGTTTGGTGGCTAGTACTGTGGCTGGGACCCTGTTTGAACTGTTGATGAAGTTTGGTGCTGTTCTTCTGAGCATTATTTGTGGCTATAGAGTGGCTTTTTGGTTGAGGTTTGTTTATGGCTCCTCAGACCGCTATGTATTGCTATCGTGTGGTCGTTACTAAAGTTGGTATAACTAGAGAAGCAAGAAACTCATTAAGGTGTGTTTGACCCCAAACTAATTTTACGCCGGAATATCCCTTTAAGTAGTGTCCCAGCAGGCTGAGTGCCCACACGCCCTTCCTTATTGATACAGGAGCCCAAACACGTATTGAGTATATGAACATACTTTTTACAAGGTTATCAATTTGGGGTTTAAAACCCTGTTTATAATTAATCATAGGAAATTTTCTGATAATTTGAGGAACTTCCTCATTTTCTGAGCTTTAAGGCTTGAAAAAACAAAAACAAGACTTGAAATATTTCACTTTAAATGTCATGAATAAAAGAAAGAATAAAAATCATACTTTTGATTGAACTATAAAAAGAAAACTTTAAAGATATCCTCATAATAATTGCACCACCTGGATGGCATTGTTGTAACTGTAAACGTCCATCCGTGCAATAAAGTTTTTTTAGTGACGTCATTTTCCGCAGAGACACCTGATGTGCCGAGACTTCCGCTGCTTCCCAATCTGCTCTTGAATACATGTTGACGAAAACACAGTTAGACGGTTTTGTAATTTCATAAATATACAGTCGAAATGTTGCAAAAGGCCGAGGTACCGTTGCTGTGGGCCTGTCTGCAGGCTGTGCTCGTCGTGGCGTTGGGTTTCACTGATATGGATCCGGGGCCTGGTGTAGGTGTATCGACGCAGCCTAACGGAGATCGGTTCAAAATCGAGGGGAGAGCGATAGTCCCGGGGATCAAAACACAAGACTGGGTATCCGCGGCCAGAGTCCTGGTGGAAGGAGAAGAATATGTGGGATTTTTGAGGTGAGAGACAGCCGCTGAGTTAGCGAGGTTAGCTAGCGTTAGCATAGCCGGCTAGTTCAGCCGATCAGTAGCAGCTGCAGTCAGCAGATGGCAGGTCCGATCTGTCCGCACTGATTTACAGCTTAGACTTTTTAAATACAACCCATTCCAACTGGGGCGAACACACGGCTGTTTCAACGTTAAATCCGTGTCATTGAACCTAATTGATAATGTGATTAAAGGCCTTGTGGTGTCAAAAGATCTGTTTCCAAAACAAACCGAGTTAGCATGGAAACGGACTCACGGTGCACTCAGGTAAACACACCGGCATCGGTGGGTGCACAAAGGAGTAGCCACCCGAAAGAATTGATGAGCAATATCATCACAGTTTACGTCTCTTTGTAAGAAATGCAATAATGGTGTAATGAAATTTTACAAAATCCTTACCAAATATCTGCAATTAATTGGTGTGTTTTCATTTCAAGAAAATACTTGGTGTTTGGTGTGACAGTTCTTAGGAGAGCTTTTTGGCCACACCTTTTAGATGATGTTGTATGCTGCTTCTGTCAAAGAAAAAGCATATATTTAACTCGAAAACAACACACAAAGTTGATAATTGATGTTAGAGGGGTGCTGACAAAGGTAATTGCCTGTATTTTTTATTTCCAAAAGTTTTCTGCTGCACTATTTCTTCTTGATAATAGTCTCTTAAATTTTAGTGAAGATATCACTTAAAACAATTTATTTCAGTAAAAGAGGCCATCATTTTTAACTTAAACTTTAAACTTAAACTGGGTCATTCAAGTTAATACAGGACAAATACACTAAAATCACCAGAGCAATTAATGAGATCAAACAGTGCAAGTCTGAGTAAACCCTTTTAAAGTGGCATACAGGATTTACTTCATAAAGTATTAGACAAAAACTCTCAAAATAGCATGGTAACCTGACTCTTCTCCTTAATGTGAACAATAATGACTCTGCCATAGTTTGCTGAGTGTATTTCTAAACTGGCTTAACATTGTCGACTGCTGGCACCTGAAGATCCTACGAGTTAATGTATCTGGAAGTTAATAATCACGTTTATCTGTAACCTGAATGAACCTCATTTAAGTGCTAATTTGAATAAAGATATTTCTTATGTTTTCTCCAATTACAGAACTGATGGAAGCTTTGCTGTGAATGACGTCCCCTCAGGATCATATGTTGTGGAAATAATCAGCCCTAACTATAGATTTGAACCAGTACGTGTGGACATCACATCCAAAGGCAAAATGAGGTAAGGTCCCAAAATGAAGAGAAGACAAAAAAACAATGCCACTGCTGTGTGTCATCTTTAGTATGCTGTTAATAGCGAATTTCCCCTCTCTAAGTAACCTCACGTTGTTTCACAGGGCCCGTCTGGTGAACTACATCAAGACTTCAGAAGTTATTCGTCAGCCGTATCCTCTGCAAATCAGAGCAACAGGCCCCCACAGCTACTTCATGAAGAGAGAAACCTGGGGCTGGACGGACTTCCTTATGAACCCAATGGTAAAATAGACACAGATGATGTTTCCCTGTTGATGCTAAGGGGGGCAGCTCCCTCTCTTGAAGCCTGTTTGAGCTAGACCCCCTCTTCTTGCTGGGTTGACCATTTTTTAAAAGGAGAAGGAAAAGAGGAGAGTCTGCCAGGGCAACAGTTCTGTTGATGCTCAAGCTCAGCCCTTTCTGGGTTAAGCAGTACGCTCTACCTCCTCCCACACCGTTTTTTTTTTTCACAAAGGAAGAGTGGAGAGTTGGTAGGGAGATGCCAGTAAAAGAATGGGTAGGCAGAGCTAAGGTCAGAGGCTGTACCTCCTCCTTACTTCTTCAATTTCATTACGAAGAAGAGATGGGTGGAAGAAACAAACAGAAGAGAGACAGACTGCTTCCCCCCTGTGCCCCCATTTCTTATGTGATCAGAGACGTGGATCTGTAGAGAAATGTCAGAGAGAGAGGCAGGAAAATCTGTAAGAGCTCACCTCATCAGGTCAGGCTGTAAAATTTGAGTGGATTTTGAAGTGTTTTGTTCAAATCAGTGATGTGTGTTCCTCCTGCAGGTTATGATGATGGTTTTGCCCCTGCTCATCATTGTTTTGCTGCCTAAGGTGGTCAACACCAACGACCCAGAGATGAGAAAGGTAAAGAATTCGCCCATAGTCCTGTTTCTTTCTGTTGGATGGTGCATGTTTGTAGTGTCAGTTATAGTCTTTCTTTGTGCCCCAGTTTAAGGTGAAAGCATTATAGTGAAAACTGTGATTGAAAATATCTTCATCATAGGCTGTCCTGGATCTCTGCAGCGTTGTTATGCCTTTCCACTCTTTTTCCAGGAAATGGAGCAGTCCATGAACATGCTGAACCCCAACCCCGAGCTTCCAGATGTTTCCGAGCTCATGACCAAACTCTTCTCCGGCTCTAAGGGCTCCAGTAAGGCAGGTAGCAGCAGCAAAGGCACCAGGCCAGCTGCGAAAAGGAGGTAGTACCGTCTCTACGTCTCCTCAGTCTGCCTGAAGAAGCTCGAGTTATGCCATGGAAGCAAGATTTTTAAGTGTCATTTTTTTCTCCTTTGGGTTTGTTGTACAGTTTCTTTAATAGATGGTTTCTTGTATGCTGGTGGAAACTAAAAAGAGAGATGTTTTTCATACTGCACTGATAAGAACTCCTTAAACCCTACAAAAGCTGTTCTCCCCTTTTTGTCCTGTATTTTCTTTGTGTGGCTTTACTCCTCATCAATCCTCTCTGTGCTAACCCCCAGTGTGCGTTTTTCCACTGCTGCTAATTCCACAACCTGAAAGAGGACATATATTCAGAGATTTTCTTGGTTCTTTTGGATATCAGTGATATGACTGTGAATAAAAATGAATCGAATTTTAAGACTGATAAAATCTTATTTAAAAAAGAGAGCCTAGATAAATAAAATTCTGTGGTATATAACAACAGTGTTTTTATTTCAGATCCTTTTTATGTTTGAGAGTGAACACATGGCCTTGTCATTGTATGGTTGAATGTGTGGCGCTGATTAACACACTGTACATTATGTGCCTGAGGTGTATAAATTAACATGGTAATCATGGGCAGTTTGAAGGATGAAAGAGGTGTATGGTTTCTTTCAAGGTCACTAGAGTGTAACTGACTTAATTTTAATAAAGCGGACAGACAAGTCCATTTAACGTCTTAAAGTCCCACTCCGATCATTTTTTTTTTTACTACTTAAAAGTCTTTTCACTGGTCTTTAAATTGTTATTTTGAGGTTTTTAGCCAAAATCACATTACCTGTGTCATTTTAAGGGCTTTTCTTCTGCAGAGCTCCAGTAGCTCATTAGCAGTTCGCCTCTGAGTCGTGGACAGGAACAGCGCTGCTCTGCACACTCTTCTGCATGCTAGCTTGCAGCCTAACATTGCTGGTGTCATAGAAGAAGCAGGAAACATAGGAGCTATTCAGCTCTTGGACACTAATGTCTTCAGGGACATGATGAAAGTTAATGTCATAATTGGCTTTCTTGCGAGCATTGCAATCCGCTACCACACATGCTTGTTCCTTGTTTATCCCCTGTATTTTTTCAGGTCTGGCCTGCACTCCGGGGCTCCGGGGGCGGAGCTTGGATTCGGGACGCAGGAAATCTCACTGAATCTGAGCCTTCTGTTTTGGTCTGTGAGAGGTTCACAGTCATTTGAATGCAGAAATACTCAGACATGCAATTTTGCACTTATTTTTTATCACGGGATGTCCTTTAGCATAAAAAAATGCCATATGAACATGTAGACAACGAGAAAAACATGATTTTCATCAGAGTGGGTCTTTAATAAGTTGTGTTTCTGATATCTCTTCAGCCATATAACAGAAAATATTACAAGTAAATATTTGATAGGACAATCACAACTCAAGATCCACCCTGACATGTTCCCCCGAGCTCTTAGCATGCCACACATGGTCCTCATTGTTGATGGCTGCTTGCTCAGCTGTTCCTTACCTTACCTTAACACATGAGCTTAGGGTGAGTTTATAAAATATTCATCGCAGTGAAATCAAACTCGAATCTGCTGATGAAAGCCATCTTATATGGTTTAATCTTCAAAAGGAAGGAACAAACATTGATACTTCAAGACAATGAGGGTGTCAGAACCCCCAACACTGTCCCTCGGTAAATATGAGTGGTTTTAAGATGATTTAAGATCCATCAAATGGAAGACGATAAAAAACAGCATTTGGCTTTGATTGCTCCTAAATGATGGAGGTCACATTCAGATGCTATATATCGGTCCAACTGCAGGTGTTGGGCAGGTTTGAGCTTTTATGCTTATGAAACTGACTGAATTCACATTGCTGCCTCTATATGCCAGAAAAGGTTGACAAAAGTATCCCTGACAAAACTTGAAATTTCTGTGTGATTTTTGTACTGGACTACATCAGAAAAGAGATGGGCTATACAGGTTTATCCACCGGGGATGCCTCGTTAAAAAGAGAAACTAACCCTAACCAAACTCAGATAAGTGTTGAACACACTGATTTTTTTTATTTTTCAGTCTCCACTGTTTCATATGTAGTATGACACTATTAGTGGCATTCATCCTAAAATCCTTGCTATTAACAACAAAAGCGAGAAAGATAAGATAGGATGTTCCTTTAACAGTCTCACAGGGGGAAATTCCAAAAATGGGTCACGGTTAAACACATCTGAGGTCTAGTTGGGTATATTTGAAATGGGGTGAAGTAAGTAACAATTAGGAGATGCTGATCAGTCCGGCCTCTTCATTGAGAGAGCAGTTGATGAATCTGCATGGAAACTTGGCTTACTACCACACTGAAGAAGAACAACAAAGTGCTACGCTTATTTAACTGTGCCAAACAAGGTCGTGGTGTGACAGTAAAGCACTGAAAATATTCTCAATAGACGCACAAACATTGATGTTTTGGTCAGACTGTTTAAAAATTGGCTAAATAATGTAATAATGGGTAGCTAAATGCATAGCTTTCATGCCAGTTTAACAGGCAGTTTCTCAGCAATGGGCCGAACTGACTGCCATAACAAGTTGCACTTAGGACTGACTTGTAGCACCTTTTACAACATTATCCCAGTAACTCTTAAAAAGCTGGATAAGTACTCAGTTAAACAAGTCTGTTCATCGCAAACCATTTCCATCTGCCTATGGGATGTGTAAGGGAACACAGAAAAAGCACTACTAGTCTTTTAATACACAGATAAAGACAATGAAGACTGAGAAAGCATACCGTTTGTGCAGTCTCCTGTATTTAACGGAAACCTGATTGAATCAAAACAACTCTGACCCCAGTGTGGATCTACCTGGCTTCACTCTCATAAGATTAGACAGAGATGCTAAAGGTAGTGGCGAGAAGAATGGAGAAGGTCTGACTTTATTTGTCAACCAGAGATGGTGTAACCCTTCACACATAACTGTCAAGAAGAAGTTGTGTTGTCCAGATACTCAATTGTTGGCAGTTGCTCTTCGGCTATATGATGTTCCTAGGGAGTTCAGTCATATCATAACAATACTTGTATACATCCCATCCAAAGCAACAACTGAAGTTCTGTGTGATGTTATCCTTGATACTGTTGCTAGGATACAGACTCAACATCCTGAGGTAATAATGTCAGGAAACTTCAACCATGTCACTCTCACCTCTCTCCTGATTGGATTCACACAGTTTGCTAACTGTCCTACCGGAGAAAACAGAAAACCTGGATCTGCTGTATGCTTATGCTAAAGAAGTCTACAGAGCCACTGCCTTACCACTACTGGGCAAGTCAGATCATAACTTGGTTTATCTGCAGTTTATCTGAGATACCAGACAAATGAATTTCCCTTTGGCGATAAACCAAATCTTGTATTGAATTGCATTATATTGCAAAGCTTACTAGTACTAGTAGAATAATTTCATTGTTGGATATGGTCAAATAGAGGTTTCTTTGACAATAAGAAAGATATGGAGCATCATATGACCCAAGAGAGTGGCTTCATGGTGTTGTGAGGCAAAATAATTCAGTAACATGAGGCTATTATGACCTCCAGAAAGCCTATTCTGTACAAGTGTTGGGGGAGCAATAATTTGAGAAATTTCTGAAGAAATACAAATAACGTTGGAGTCAGCAGATCCTGTGTTGAAAATGTTCATATAGAGTTTGTATTTGGATGTTCATATACACTCAGACTCAGTTTTACAGAACTGCACAGATCGACAATGAGCACAGATTCACTCACAAAGCACTTTTGGCCTCTGATCAGTACAGAAGGCAAAGCGTTTAGAAGGGTAACATTTGACATCACATCATTAGAAGACATAGAAGTGCAATAATTTACAATACCAGCATTCATCCACTAAAAAGAAATTGTTTCTGTGTCCAAGCTAGTTTTTGTTTTAAGAGTTCTCTGACGTGAACAGAGGCGTGAGCCTCTGAACATCTGTGAAACAAATGCAACTGAAATGTACTGATTAGCCCTTGAACACAACATCAACTTTGATTAGCAAGTGCAGTACAGAAACAAAGAGAAAACATTAAATCAACACTGATATACACAAAGCAATCTACATTTACATTGTGCAGTGTGTAAAATCCAATATTTTTATAAGTCTCATCTTTTTACTATAAATTACTTTGAAATGTGTCAGCCTATATTACGTCCTTTATATACAGTGCATGTGAAGAGTAGAATAAAGAAGAATGACTGAGGTTTGAAGGACATGTTCAGTGTTTATAAATGAAATGTTTATAATATATAATTGAAATGTTTTTATATTGATTCATCATTCCTCCGCTCTCGTCATCTCAGAGTGTTTCTCCACATCATGATGCGAATGTCAGACCCTGTGTTCTCAGCAGCTATCGATTGAAATGTTTACAATAATGTGTTTATACGGAGGAAAGCGCAGTCATAAAAATGCACTCATTCAAAATGTCATAGCCATTCTATTCCATAGCCACTGGGAATTTGAAGACATAAAAAACAAGATTTATAACATCTATGTTGAAGATTATTGAATGAACATCTTAAATTGACAAAATAAAACACCAAAGAGACTATTAAAGTAGACCAGAAAGAATACAAAGCTTACAATTAAATTCCATTTATATCTTAAAGCTCCTGTAAGTAATTCTAAGGCGGTTATAAAATACTCTAAAGTTAACACTAATGGCTTCTTGTGCTGTAGAAAAACAAACAAGACTATCAGAGACAAGACTGGTAATTTCCACATTGTTGTTTTAAATGCCTGAAGCCACATTGTAGGTGTCAGACAAAGGCATAAATGGCACACTCTAGATCCTTTTTGTCACAGTTGCCAAGATTTTCAAAGAGATGTTATGTCTATTAAAATGGTCAATGCAGATTTAACATTATGCCTACAGGGGGCGCCAGAATCAATACAGACCAAAAAGCTACTCGCAGCTCTAATAAGGTTGGATCTCATATAAGAGGTCTGTCCTAACTTTCTTCTTTGACATTAGATGGATTATTTTTTTCAATGCTGAGAGTCAAAACAGCTCATATTAATGTGTTTTAAAAGGTGGAGGGGATGGTGAAGTGTTTATCAAGTGGCTCTGTAAATTGACTTTTTAGTCCTCATTGTAAAGTAGGTTAGTGAAGAAGTTCACTAATGGGCACAAGAGGTTATCAAAACATAATTTTTTTTAGCGTTTTCTGGAGAGGGCTACCCCTTTTTATAACAGACTGAAACAAATGGACACGGTCTTAGGGACATCACCTGTTGGTTTCTGGTGAGGGTTTTTTAAGCCAAAGAATGGTGGTTGCTAAATTGAAAATGCTGACTCAATATAACTTTTGGTCAACCCAAGAAATGGAAAAAAAAAAAGGTGGAGCTGAGGTGAACCTTACTCCTAAACATTTAGTCCTCAGATTTTACATTGGAGCCATATTACAGTAATAAAAAAACCCTCTATAGACAGTCCAGAGAGGAGGAATGATTACAGCTGTGATTAACTCTTGATGTACACAATAAAATGTGTGATAATGTAAAGTGTGATAAAAGTTTGCCCTAAAAGTAGCATGGCACTCCTATAACACATTTAGCCTAATGTAGATAAGTATCAAAATAAGTACAGCAGAACCACACATAGTCTTTTTAACTCCCCACATTTTCTTTTCATGTCAAAACCTGGCTACATCACCCACAATGCAACTCAGTCAATAACTGCTATGTTTTGACAGTCTGCTGAGTCATGCTAGCAGCTGCTAATGCAGACTCAAATTATTATCCCACTCTAGAGTTGAGTAGAGGCCGTCAGTGGTCAAGTGAGCAATTCCAGATTTATCTCATGTTTAAACCTGGAGTTATTTTTACCCCAGACAATGCTAACTCTTATAACACCACATGACAGAGTTTGTCAGACTTTGTTTAGTGCTTTCTGGGGCCACAAATGGCCCCTCTTAAAGGACCTGTGAATGACTTGTACAGTGTTAAAAGTCTGAATAATTTCCTTTTAAAGATATTCCTCTGCAGCCTCACGTTTAACCCTGTCAAAGTGCTGCAGTCGCTCATCACTAACATATACTTAGACAGCAAAAACACATGCAGCACTTCATGCTGAGGATGACCACACCACAGTATACATATCAAGAAAATCTGCATGTGAGAAAAATTAGTTAACCTAAACACTCTAATGTTGCAGATCAAGTCATTTTATTGTTGACGTTTGGATTCTGTCCACACCAGTACAATTTGTCCTCGCCTCTCCGCCTCCTCCTCCACTGGCAGAGCAGCAGCATACGAAATGTCTTCTGAAAGGTCTTGTTGCAAAGAGCGTAGCACATGGGGTTGATGGTGCTGTTGACGTAGCACAGCCAGTAGCCCAGGTGCCACAGTGAGGTGGGGATGCACTCGGTGCAGAAGGTGGAGATGAGCACCATGATGTTGTACGGCGTCCATGTGAGGATGAAGGCCAGGAGGATAGCACTGAGAGTCTGGGCAGCTTTCTTCTCCTTCACCAGCACGTTCCTCTTCCTTTTGGTGATCTGGTTCTTCAAGGCCGGGTCCATGGGTTTGGGGGTCGTGGAGGATGCAGGGGAGGTGTTTTTAGGGGGCTGCTCTGTTTGAAGAGGGAGAGGCGTGGGTGTTGCAGTGACAGGTTTGCCATTTTTGCGCTTTGAGCCAGGTTTGAATTTATAAGAGATGCGCTTTTTACTTTTCTTCTTTTGCAGACTGGAAAAGTACTGTTCCTCAGTATAATCAGTCACCTGCCCATTCTTACTACCCTGTCCACTATCTTGCTCTTTGAAAGATCCTTCTGGGGTCTCTATTGACACGTGCTGCTCCTCCTCTTCAGAAGAGGTGTAGCTGTTAAAAGATGTGACCTGATCTGCTTTTACCCACCCCTCATCTGATCTTGTTGTAGTTTTAGTGGCATTACTTTGGTTGGATGAGGACCAGGAGGCCTGACTCCGCTCCTTTCTCTCTCGGTTGAAATGAAAGCATGAATGAATGATCGTCTTCTGAGGTTTAATCCCCTCTGGAACATTTTCTGTTGCCAGTCCTTGCAGCTCTGCCAGATCTTTGGTCCGTTTCTGCGTCTCCTTGTAGATCCGACAGTAAAGGATTGTCATGACTGAGACGGGGATGTAGAATGCAGCAATGGCTGTTCCAAATGTGATCACAGGCTCTGTTAGAAACTGGATCTGGCACTGGTCAGGGGGCACTTTTCTCTCTCCTACAAAGTACTGCCAACACAGGATGGGTGGTGCCCAGAGGATGAAAGACACCAGCCAGGCCAGGCCTATCATGATGGCGGCTCTCTTTGGAGTCCTTTTAGCCCTGTACGTCAGCGGCCTAGTGATAGAGAAGTACCTGTCAAAGCTGATGACGAGCAAGTTCATAACCGAAGCATTGCTGGCTACATAATCCACCGCGAGCCAGAGGTCACATGCGAGGTTTCCCAAAGACCAGTAACCCATCAGAATATATGTGGTGTAAAAGTTCATGGACAACACTCCTATGATTAGATCAGCGAAGGCCAAACTTAGCAGGTAGTAGTTATTTACAGTCTTCAGCTGGCTGTTGACTTTGAAGGACAACATCACCAGAACATTACCAACGATGGTTATCAAACTGACGATGGCAGACACTGTGGCAATAGCTATGACCTCCCACAGGCTGTGGGGGGCAGCATGGAAATGGGTTGTGTTGGTGCTGTTTGGGAGATCCACATCCATGATGCTGAGATGCTGGTTACTGTAATCAGGTCAGAGAGAAGCACCCTTTTGCTGCTCCTTTAAGATTTCCCTGAAATTAATAAAAATAATGATGATTAGAAACAATTGCACAATATTATTTAATAGATCAAACACAAAACACTCACTCAAATACAATACTATTGTCACTATGGTACTATGTAAAAATATGGAACACATTTGGAAACTTCATCAAAAGTTGAGTTGTGCTCTTAAAAGGTACAGGTCCTAAAGAGGCTGTGGGCTCTATTTTGATGCCTCGCCGAAGACGTGCCGCAAGCGCAGCGTCAATCAGAACCGCCGCGCTGACAAGGCGTTCCCAAGCACATTTTGGTATTTTGGTGAGCCGCGCAGCCCGGCGTAAGTATCCCCCCTCCCTAACTCAGCTCCTCCCAGCACCATAAGTCGTAGACGGGGAAGAGAGAGGGCGTATGGGGGGTTTAACACAGCCGAGACCTGTTTTCACCAATCACATAAGCTCCTCTCCTTGCCTTTAAATCCGCCACCGGCGAGGCGTATTACTATTTTCATGAAGTAGTCAAAGAGATCAAGAGATGTCTGAAGACAGTTATGCCACACGATGGCGACAGAGGGCAGCTGCTCAACAAGTGTCCTCCACACTCTCTCATCTGAGCACAGATGGATTTGGTGTGCGTAATGTTGGACCCACTGGTAAGACAAACACCCTTTTCCACAAAAAAGACAGTCACATAAAGTTGCATATATTCAAACCTCACGTGACAAAGGTGGGTTTAGCGCACAGATCACAACATAAACTCCAAAAATGGCATTAAAATCGGAACCATCTGTGCGTAAATGACGCATCGCGCTCCGTGGCCTGGCTCTTTCTTTCATAGATGTTGGCATATAAAATAAATTTGGCCCACCAAACTGAATATTATAATATCCGTATGTAGATAACGCATCTAAGCACTGAAACAAATCATCTGTTCAGCCGCAGCAGCTGCGGCAAGACGGACAGAGGACACGGAGACGTGTCCAGGTCGAGCTGTGCGAGAAATAAGAGGAAGAAAGAAAAGGAGGGAGACACATTACGTATCTTGTTAACTTCATCATGTGTGTTTATTTACTAGATATTTAATTTAATTTGATGCAGTTTCAGCTGTATTGATTCGGTCAGGTTGTGTGCCCAAACGCGTGCCAAACGCGTGCCAAACGCGCTCATCAGATCAGATATAGATCAGAATATATCGATATAGATCTAAATGTATGTGCTGACTCAGATTAATAGTTGATGATGATTATTTATTGCACTGAAATCTGCCTGACACTGTGGAAACCTGCCGGTGAGGCATCGGTGACGTATGTCGATACGCCGCCGGTCTACCAAAATACTACTAGACCAGCTGCGTTCCGCCTTGCGCTGAAAGCTGACCAGGTTTGAATCGGCGAGCTTTCAGCGCACGTTACACGCCGGTGGCGAGCACGAAAATGTCACTGCGCCAGCTGATTCTGTCAACACCTCCCCCTCCCACGCCACCACGCCCAGCTTGGCGGATCTCGGCTCGCCTCCGTGCGACTCAGTCCACGAAAATACCAAACTCGCCTTACGCCGGGCTCCGCCAGACGAAAATAGAACTGCGCGGGGCTCGCCGCCCTCCGCCGCCTCACCAGCGCGAACAAAAATAGAGCCCTGTGTGTTTAAATGAGAATATCTAACAATGCCTGATTCTATATTGGAATGCTCCTTTGCTCACCGCTCCAGAAATATGATCCTCCATTTGTTTAGTTATTACTATCAAAAAAAGTCTATTAACACGAATTGTTTTGTATGTAAACGACAACTTTCTTCTTCGTCTTTCTCTTCCATTGGTAAGTCTTGTGCAGCTACTTGCTAAATACAAAAACCTGTATGTAACTAGTTTGTCTCTTTACTGCTTCTGTTGAAATATGACTGAACAATATGGCAGCCTTTGTGGAAGGGGATCCACTCCTGTGTAGATATAAAAGGCTCATACTAAGCTAACAATTTTTTTTTCAATAAATAGTCAGGTTATTACACATGATTTCTACATACACTACAGGCCAAAAGTTTGGAAGCAAGATCAGATTTGTACAAAAAAAGGATAATAGTTTGATTAATATACTTTGCAACACAATAAACATGACTATTGTGTAAAGAGTAACTTATCAGAAGACATTTTGACTATAATTATTAGGTATTTGAGTTATTGTTGCTTAGACTTTTCTTTCTCTAAAGTAACCTCCTCTGGCTTTAACAACAGCTTGGCATATACCAGGTATTCGTTCCACAAGTTTTTTTAAGGTATGTTCCAGGGATTGCATTCCAAGCTTTCTTAAGTTCACTAAAAAGAGACTGCTGATTCATGGGACGCGTTTTTCTGGCCGATCAATCCAATTAATCCCGCACAAGCTCTATTGGAGAGAGGTCTGGAGACTGAGGGGGCCAAACCATCTTTTGAAGAACACCTTCCACTTCTTTTTTGTGTAGGTAACCCTGACAGAGCTTTGCAGAATGCTTAGGGTCATTGTCTTGCTGCAAAACAAACTTTGGACCTACAAGTCTGAGTCCAGATGGAACTGCATGATGCTGGAGGATGGAGTGGTACTGTTCCTTCTTCATGATACCCTTTACTTCAAACAAATCTCCTACTCCATCACCTGCAAAACATCCCCATACCATGGACATACCACCTCCTTGCTTAATTGTGGGTGTAACACATGGTGCTTTTAGACGTTCACCAGTTTGTCTGCGGACATAGACTCTGCGTTTTGAACCAAACTGTGCAAACTTGTTTCTAGTCATCATAAGTCCAATTTTTGTGAGCTTTTGCCCACTCATATCTCTTTTTCTTGTTCTGTGGATGAAGTAGTGTTTTTTTGCAGATACACAACCCTTCAGACCAGCCTTTTTCAAACATCCTTTCACCCAGAGAAATGGGTTTCGACCTTGTCATGTTTATTTCCTCCCTTATTTTTGCTGCTGTCTTTCGCCGATCTCTCTTACTGGGGACAATGCTATGTTTATCCTCTGCTTTTGTAGTAACTCTCTTCGTTCAGGTTCAGGATAAGAACAGATTCAACTTCATCGATCCTTTTTGGAAGGTTCCCTTCCAAAAAACTAAAAACTATTAATTACAACTAGTAATTGTACAAACAACATGTCTGAATTCTAATAGCTTTTTAATTTGTTTGCTAATTTTAAAAAAAGAGGTAACTGACTAAGTGAAATATGACTAATTTTGACAAATCTCTGAAATGTCTTTAAATACTGTATACCTTTATTTATTTATTTGTTTTACATTTTGCTCAGAAGTTAAGTAATAATTTTTCCTCGGTAAAATTGATTATGTGATTAGTTCAGCTTAATTTAGACATGTATTTATTTATATGCTTTCACATTCCTAACTAGAAAGACTGCATGTTAAGTATGGTACAGTCGCACTATCCATTCTATACAAAGTTTATGCTATACAAAACGAAATGATTTTTGATATAGATTCTCTGTATTTATAAGTTTTTGCAGAGCATGTTTTTCCGTTCGTACGTTGCCAACTATTTCGGCGACATGCGCGACTCGGAACCATCAAACACCATTTTCTCGAGGACCAGTTTTAATGTAACACTCGCTTCAAACCCTTAGGTGTCACAAGCCAACTGTCCGGTCCCAGTTTACCGCTATGGAAGACAGACTGAGCAGAGGCAGAGGAGGCAGCTGGAGAAGAGGGGGCCGCGGTGGAAGTGACAGCGACAGTCACGGTGGTGAACAACGGGGAAGAGGGAGAGGAGGCCACCACCGCGGCCGGGGGAAAAGAGACCACTACCGCGGTCGTGGACGTGGGGGAAGCGCCCGTGTAGCAGAGTTCCATCAACGGGTGAGAGAGCATGAGGCTGCGGTGTGTTGGCAGTCCCCCCGTCCCGCTACACCAAACCCCGTTGAAAGTAACGGAGATTTTGTAACTGCGTCACAAAGATAGCGCTTTACAATCTGCGACGATCACATCTGACCTCCTCTCTCCCAACTCCTAACTCGGCCTTAGCAGCATTAAATGTAGTTCATTCTTTAGCCTTCTCTGACCAAATAACACATAATAAACTAATGTAGAAACTTTAGCAAAATGTTTATTATCATCAGGCATTATCTTCATTAAAGGTGAGCTGACCAAAATATATGCTATGACATCAGTGACCACAAATGGCTGGTTAGGGAAGAGTTGAGTGTTTTTCATTTCACATCCTCTGACTCTGACACTTGTTTCTATCAAAAGCACTTCAACATCATCATGTTATGATCTGAGGCTTTGGTATGACAGAAGAGCGCTCAGCTTCATTTTCACTGGGATGTTCTGTCAGCCGATGCTCCTGCCATAGTAACTCCAGAATTAGCAGGAAAACAATAGGGGATCTGTGATTGCAATCATACAAATCTCCTTCAGTACATAGGAGCCCGTTGATTGCAATCATAAAAATCTCCTTGGTGCATCCAAAGCTACTGTGAGGTTGTTGATGATTGTGTTGTGTGTTTGGCTTGTGACAGGCTCGTAGAGGAAAAAGAAGCAGACATTGTCCTAATGTAACACCTCCTAATTTTTTTTCCATGACAACTCTGTTAAAGGTTTGTGCAACAGCACGATAGAACAGGGAGTACATTAGCTATGACAAATTTAATGAGACTGATCATACTGCTTGCATGGCTCAGTCTAGATTGGCAATCTGGCATACTTGGTACTTTTATCGTTGGCTAACGCACCTAGGGGCTGGTAGGTTAGAATAGGTAAGTTGCCCAGATTGATGCGCAAAAAAGTCTGGTAGTGCAAAGAAGTTGTACATGTCCCAATATGTGTAAACTGGTGACTGCAGTATCTTAAACTTGTTGTACTGTACTAGTGCATGCTCTCCTTAAATGCCATGAAGTGAAGCAGCAGGTGTGTGTGTGTCAGTAAAGCAGAGGTACAAAGTGAGCATGCCAAACATTTTCATAATTAGACCCATTTTTTTTCTGAAAGTATTTTTTTTGGACACAAGCCCCATGTAGATTGAGTCACTTATCTCAGTGGGTTTAGTAATAAGCTTTCATACAAGCAGTTTTTCTTTTTCTCTTATAGGAGCGAGATGAGGAGAATGACTATGAAGAGGAAGCAGAGAGGACAGAGGTTTTCTCCAGGAGGAAACTGGAGTCAAACTGGGACCGTTACGCTGAGTCAGAGAGGCAGGAGCCTGAGGATGATACCCCAACTCAGAGAGGAACAGACTACCACGTCCTGCTCGAGTCAGCAGGTAAGATCCGACCAGTCAAACCTTTAGTTAAGTTTGATTTGGCTCACCATGTTTGCAGCCCCTCCTCAAATATGCCAGCTTCCAGAAACATTACAATGAGCCTAAAATGGCATGTTTCTTTGGATTGATTTGAGGAGCTGACATATGAATCACTTTTTGGAATCCTTTACTCAGTTTCTGGGAATTTGGCTCGCAAAGCATGTCGAAGAATCGAAGCCAGTTTTCCTCCCAAGCTTAAGGGACACATTCTCAGTCCAGTTCCCACGTTTCTATTAGCTGCTCCAACATTTTCTTGCTCATGAATGTTGGCTTTTTTTCCACCAATAAAAATTTAATCATGAGTGGATTAGAGGATGAGCGGATTTTTGGTTGTAATCAAGTTAAACGGAAGTATTTGTTCTCTGCTCTCTGTGGACACTGCTAATAGATGGCTGTACAGTGAAACCTTGGGGGTCTTTGTTTGCTGGTTTCAGCCTCAGGTCAGTGTCTCTTGTCCCCAGAGCTTCATCACATACTGATATTCCATTGCCTTAAGGGAAAAGAGTCAGAGCTGCTCATTTGTTCCCATTTTGGGCTCTCCAGAATAATGAAGGGCTATCACATTAAGCTTTTGGCTGAAATCTGGTTTATAAAGGAAGAGGACTGAGCTGAAGATTTAATTTCAATTTGACACAGCCGTTGACTTCCAAGCAATTTATTTCTTAGTCCTCAGAAAAAGAAAATGGTCTGAGTTAATGCGTCATGATATATCTTTTTTAAATGTAGCATGAAAAAAGGAATATAATGGCCAATTCAGTATGCTTCAAACTAATATTCATATTCACTTGGGGTCGCATGTTCACACTTTTCTGTTGCATTTATATAAAACAGTGCTTATCATAATTTTCAACATCCTAATTCATGTTTTTTTCTCCTCTGGCAATACACTGTAATTTAAAAATGCGAAATCCCCTCACTCTCTACTACATTAAATAGATTTAATTAAAGACTGAGGCATGCTTTGATAAGATTGTAAAACTTTGTTAATTTGTAATCATAAGCAGCCACAGTAGCACAACATTACATAAAAGCAGGTTTTTCTGACTGACCACTAGATGACAGTGCAAGTGAGATCATAAGACTGGTAAACAGCTCCCAGTCTAATGGATTTTACAGCTGTATGAGTTTGAGATGAAAATGAGGAACCATTTTCGAGTAGTTCCATTTCAGTGTGCAGCTTCAGTCTGTCTGATTCCTAACAACATCTCACGCTGTGTTCCCTCTGAAATGTGTATCTTTTTCTTCTCTGATGGCGGAGGGTGTCATAAAAGTTTCCTCTGCTCACATTTCCTCTGAACTTGTTTTACGTCGTACAATTCCACAGACGGAAGGTCTGGTTGCTGTTTTTTTCGGTTGCCTCTGAGTACACATTAAAGCCCTCCTCTGTCCTCGATCTCTGGGACCCTCAATTTTCTGTTGAATTTATCTTTGTCTACATCAGCTGTTAAAAAATTTGAAGATTAATTCATGTTTAAATGTAAAATCCAAGGTAATCATTTAAATGCCTTCAGAATAACTATAGGAATACAAAAGAATTAGTAAGCTCAATATTACTGGCTTCTTTTGCTTTTACCTTGATGAAAAACTTGTTTTAATTATCCAAGTTTCAATCAAAATTTCTGAGAAAAGAGAAAGAGAAGCTGAGAAACCCAACGTCAATCCACCATTATGCCCTTTAAACAGGCAGAAACCTGAGCAGAACCAGACACACTGGAAAGCAACCATCTGTCAAGACTGGATGAACCAAGAAAGTGGGATCACGAGGGTGATGGAAAAAGAGAGAAAAAGAAAACAAAGCAGCAATAGGAAGTAGGATTAATGCAGATGAAAAGCCACAGTGCCAGACATTCAAGTGAAATATGTGTAATATTAGCTATAATAAGTGCAGTTATGGTAATTTAAGTATGAGAATGGGCCAGAATACGAGCATTGGCATCAGTCTCACAAAAGTGCTCATACAAGAAAGGCACGACACAGCCCGCCAGCATCAGACATATCCTTCCTCTGTAGTGCTGTGCCTGTGCTAAAACAGTCAACAGGCTAAACTCTGCTCTGAACTGCAGGAGAAGTCTGTTATTTCACTGGAGTCATTATGGCAGTGATGCTTGAACATGTTGATGTGAAAATCTGGAGTCACTGAGTCGTCCCTTTCAGCTGGTCTCCTCTGCTCTCAGCATGACTGAGTGGATTTCATAACACACTGCTGCAGAGAGGAAAGCACTTCATCGTGTTGAGTTAGAAATTGTGGAAATGTTTGGTTTCATATCATCAAGTGTCGGGTTATTTTAGTTTTATGTAAAAACAGAATGTGGTCTGAGTATGAAATGCCATTAGTGAGAGGAGGGTGGCATTGACACGTGAACTTTGGGTAAATTGATAAACTTCAGTCTGTGATTTTTCTTTTTTTTTTACTTTATTAACAAAACTGTCATGGAAGCGCTGGAAGGGCTGAATGAAACGTGACTGTCTCTCTCTCTCTCTCTCTCTCTCTCTCTCTCTCTCTCTCTCAAGGTGATAGTTTTTCTTGATCATCCACTCACATTTGTCGTTCATCTCCTTATATGACTACTGAGAGTTTACAGCCAACATAGTGTTTTCCTGGTTTTAATTTTGGTTTTATAGCCCACACCTTCACTGTTTTGGCTCAGTCTCTTAGCTCTCATCAATTTTATTTTCAGCCGCAACATGAAACTATGAAAAAACTCCCAACAACCCACTGTGTGCTGTACTTGTCCAATACTAAATTACAGCCAAAGTTAGAGACTATCTGCTCAACATGATGGAACATTGAGCACCTAAACAGGCAGATAATTCCCTGTGGAGTTGTAAATGCAGGGGGATATTGGACACACAACGAGCTGTTGTTGAATTGTGTTCGCGTGTTTGTTGATGGATTTTATTGGGTGAGTGATGATAAAAAGGAACTCCAATTTTGTTTATTCTTAAGCTAAACAAATCTCCTTTTTAGCTTATTATAAGTTAAAGAAATTCAATTTATGGCTACATTCTGTATGTCCCACATCATTTACAGTCCAATTAGTATCTTAAAGACCCACTCAGATGAACATCATGTTTTTCTTGTCGTCTACATGTTCATATGGCATTTTTCTGATTCTACAGGACATTTCATGAGAAAAATAAGTGCGAAATTGCATTTCTGATTATTTCTGCTGTGAATCTCTGGCAAACCCAAAGGTCCCCGGAGCCCTGCTATGCAGCCCAGACTTTGAAAAATAGAGAGGACCATCACAGAACAAGCGTGTGTGGTAGCGAATTCCAATGCTAAAAGGAAAGCTAATTATGATATTAACTTTCATCATGTCCCTTAAGACATTAGTGTCCAAGAGCTGAATAGCTCCTATGTTACCTGCCACTTCGACTACACCGGCAATGTTAGGCTGCAAGCTAGCATGAAGAGGAGTGTGATGAGTAGCACTGTCTCCGCCCACAACTCAGAGGCGAATAGCTAATGAGCTACTGGAGCTCTGCAGAAAAAAAGCACTTGAAAATGACACAGGTAACATGATTTCATGTTGCATGATCAAAAGTGAAGCAAAATTCACCCCTCAAGAAAGCTCAGCAAAAGAAGACAGATAGATAGATAGATTGAGTGAGTGCGTGCGTGCAAAAAGTATTCATACACTTCACTTTTTCCACAGTTTGTTTTGTTACAGCCTTATTCCAAAATGGATTAAATTCCTTTTTTCCCTCAAAGATTCAACACTAAATACCCCATAATGACAAAGCCAAAAACTTTTTTTTCACAACATTTTTCAAATTTTTTTCAAATAAGGCACTCAAATGTTGCATATACATAAGTATTCACACCCTTTGCTATAAAACTCAAAATTGAGCTCAGATGCATCCTGTTTCCACTGATCAGTCTTGAAATGTTCCTCCAACTTGATTGCAGTCCACCTGTTGCAAATTCAGCCGATTGGACATAATTTGGAAAGCCACACCTGTCTATATAAGATCCCACAGCTGACAGAGCACGTCAGAGCACAAACCAAGCCATGAGGTCGAAAGAATTGTCTGTAGACCTCCGAAACAGGGTTGTATCGGCGCACAGATCTGGGGAAGGTTACAGAAAAATATCTGCGGCATTGAAGATCCCAAAAAGCACAGTGGTCTCCATCATTAAGAAATGGAAGATGTTTGGAACCACCAGGACTCTTCCTAGAGCTGTCCGCCCAGCCAAAATGAGCAAGCAGGGGAGAAGGGCCTTGGTCAGGGAGATGACCAAGAACCTGATGGTCACTCTGACAGAGCTCCTGCGTTCCTCTGAGTAAATGGTAGAACCCCACAGAAGGACCACCATCTCTGCAGCACTCCACCAGTCAGGCATTTATGGTAGAGTTGCCAGACAGAAGCCACTCCTCAATAAAAAGCACATGACAGCCCGCTTGGACTTTGCTAGAAGGCACCTGAAGGACTCACAGACCAGGAGAAACAAAATTCTCTGGTCTGATGAAACGAAGATCAAACTCTTTGGCCTGAATGCCAAGCGTCATGTCTGGAGGAAACCAGGCACCGCTCACCACCTCGCCAATACCATCCCTAAAGTGAAGCATGGTGGTGGCAGCATCATGCTGTGGGGGTGTTTATCAGCGGCAGGAACTGGGAGACTAGTCAGGATCGAGGGTAAAATGAATGCAGCTAAGTACATCGAAATCCTTGATAAAAACCTGCTCCAGAGATCTCGAGACCTTCGACTGGGGCGACGCTTCATCTTCCAGCATGACAATGACCCTAAGCACATGGCCAAGAAGACAAAGGAGTGGCTTCAGGACAAGTCTCTGAGTGTCCTTGAGTGTCCCAGCCAGAGCCCAGACTTGAACCCGATTGAAAATCTTTAGAAAGACCTGAAAGTAGCTGTGCACCGACGTTGCCCATCCAACCTCACTGAGCTTAAGAGGATGTGCAAGGAAGAATGGGAAAAACCTCCCCATATCCAGGTGTGCCAAGCTTGTTGCATCATAAACAAGAAGACTGGAGGCTGTAATCACTGCCAAAGGTGCTTCGACCAAGTATTGAGTAAAGGGTGTGAATACTTATGTATATGCAACATTTGAGTGTTCTTATTTTGACTAAATTTGCAAAATGTTGTAAAAAAAAGTTTATCGCTTTGTCATTATGGGGTATTTTGTGTAGAATTTTTGAGGGAAAAAAGGAATAAGGCTGTAACAACAAAATGTGGAAAAAGTGAAGTGGTATGAATACATTCCGGATGCATGAAGATAGATAGATAGATGGATGGATGGATGGATAGATAGATAGATAGATAGATAGATAGATAGATAGATAGATAGATAGATAGATAGATAGATAGAATTCAGGTTTTGTCAGGTCTTTCCACTGGAGTTGAAAAAACTTTTAAAAGGCTTGTGTGTTCAATGGATGTTGGACAAATCAACTCTGATGCATTCAAGGAACTTTGGAGATTGCAGTGCAGATTGTCTAACACATTGTCAAACCGATGATTACATAATTTCTATGTAGAAGGGATTTGTCACTGCACTTGCAGATTTCTCTGAACAGTGGTGAATAAATCGTCAAATTTAGCTTTCCATATGAGGTGCACAAAAAACCTGCTGTTCTCAACCTACGAATGTAGAACAGCTGTTAACCAGAACGTCTCCCATTCTGGAAAACCAGACACTCAAATACGGAATCCCCAATTTAGCCCTCAGCCCTCCATTAAATACTTAAGGTTCTAGCTGAGACAGTGAAGGAAGTTTGAAAGCTCGTTTTTACTCGGTGTGAGTGTTTAAGCAGCTAACTGCGCGTATGGGCACGCTGTTTTCTCTCTTATGCCATTAGAGAGCTGTAGAGTGTTGCAGGGGCGTGTCTCTCTCCCCTCCTGTTGTAGCGTAAATGCCAGAGGTTCTCCTGTGAGTTGTTTGACTCTCTCTGTGTTTTTCCCACATTGTCAGATTAGTCACAGCGAAAAGCAAGAGGCTGCTGCTCTCCAGAGGATACTTAATTGTCCGTGGGAGGCAAAGCTTTCAAAAGCCGTTTTTCTGGCCCAATTACGGTAGACGTGACATCAGGAATTCACCACAGACACCTCCCTTTAACTCATGCTTTGTTATTTCTAAATATGTCTTATATCACCGCACTTTCTGTTTCTGAGGCGCTGAAATATCGGATTAATCTGTTTGTTTTGTTGGCAGGATTTGACAGGATGTACAGGTCAGATGTTGTGTATTTTTAGACAGAGATGGCCTGGAGCAGCGAGTCTTACGAGACTCAAACTCCCAGAGCAGAGAGGTCAAGAGCAGAGCTCTACCTGCAGTATGTTGGAGGCGTTAGACGTGATGGAGATGATGAGCTGGTTTTACAACATTTTAATCAAACATGCCAACCGTTTTTACTCCACAGCAATCCAGCATGTCATTATCCAACTGATAAGACTTTTCCCTGTATCACAAATACTAAGGTTGCTGTGCTCTGTTGTTATTGCTGATCCCATATGAACAACCTAAAACAAAAGGGTCTAAATATATTCCTGAGTGGGCGGGGATCGTTTTGTTTCTGAAATCATAGGGCAGAAAGCTTAGAAGTTTCTTTAAAGCGAAAGAGTTCAACTCTTGAAGCTCTGCAGCAAGACTACTTTCATTATCCACAAATTAGCTTTTTAAATTTTTACAATAAATCCAGTGAGATAAGATGGGACGAGAGATAATTTCCTCACAGGGAAATTAGTTTCAGACTCTGTCCTGCGAGCATACACATGATAGGAATCATTTTACTCCATCAGTTTAATGCAGTGTCTGATTTTTTTAGGTGTTGTCACTGATGCCTGCTCTGGTCTGTATCCTGATTGTCTTTGCTGCTGCTCTCCCTGCCTCAGACTCGCCCCTACACAAACACAAGAGCCCACAGAACGGAGCCATCCCACCAAATATAACTTATAGCATCCAGACAATTAATCCTCCAAGACCAAAAAGGATCTGACTGAACAAGACATTTAAATATGTAAATTTGTGTATTGGGATGTAGGTTCAAGAACTTAAAGACCCCCTGCCCAGTTAAACCAACACAAAAGTCTTCTACTTTGACTAGTGCACAGCAGTTATACAGGGATTTGTGATATTTCTTGCACTGTAACTAACATGTCAGTTTTGTGTGTTGGACTTATGACCCTGATGCGACTTCCACACCATGAGTGTGTTACATTACTATATTACAAACCTGTCAGTATGTCTGCCGGATTGCTTTACTGCTCATTGAATGAAACTACAACTTTTTCTTGAGTGGAATTAAAATCTTTGCAGCCTTCTGTACTCTGCAACTATAGACCTTTCAGCTAAGGTAAAACATCAGTTAAAAGTTTGAATGTGGAAATAAATGGAGGAAACTTTTTTGGGTGATTGCAGATATGGAGGAAACTTTTTTGATGATTGCAGATATGGGAATTATGTCTAGACAAACAAAATATCTCAAAGATACACTAGTCTTTATGCACAGGAGAGTAAAAGCACACCTGTAACACCTTTGATGCCCCCCTGGTTTAAGAGTTTAGGATCCCATAACATCGACTGAGCTCCTAAACTATGAGAACAAAGTGGAAAATGAAAAGATAATTCAGGCTCATTGTGACCTCCAAGTTCCTTTTGACTGGCAAGAGAAACTGTTGCTTCACAGCTTCAGCGCCAGCAGGAACAGATGGAGAGAGAGGCAGTGATTTTTTTTCTGGATGAACAGACGGACAGGAATAGCTATTAGCAAAGCTGTTATTCAACGAGAATCAGGATTTCATAGTCAGCAGCTAACAGTTTTAAATAAATAAATTAAGATTAGGGCTGTGATAGAAGCAGAAATGAGCCATAATTCATACAACTAAACTACAAGTAAGAGCCGTAAAGGGTGCTGACAGGAACTGTACATTCTTTTTTTTGTTAATATATTAGGTGATGGCTTTCTTTGCTTTTGAACATTCTGCTGTTGTTGTTTTACATTATGTGCTGAAAAATCTGTATCTACGTCTTAATCTCAAAGTTTTGTTGATTAGTGTTTTATTTGTAATTGTCAAACTAACATGTTTTCTTAATTCAACAACTCAAGTCTCTATTATACTCTAAAATCATAAGACATTTTATTCTGAAATCGGAGAATAAAAAAATAAGGGCCACGTATATTTATATATATATTATATAGTATATAATATATGTATATTTTATATATATATATATATATTTTCATGATGAAAATGGGCTGCCAGCAAAAAAACACATGGATGTTTAAATAAAGGTTTAAATTAATGTGATGATTTATGTATTTATACAACAATACAGTACAATAAAAAAAAAACTTTATCAATCTCAAGAGGGACATTTATTAGTGTGTAATTTTGTCCCTCTTGGTACACTCAGTACGTTTACATGCACAGGTTAATCAGACTAAGCTCATAATTTTTTTTTCCGCCGAATCGGACTTCTCTTATTGCCTGCGTACACATGCAGCTGAGAAAATTGAATAATTGACGTGAACGTTTCCTCCTCCCTGAAACTAGGGGGCATTGTGAATCTTTTTAGTGACGCTGTTTCCGACCCCATACAACCGTCAACAACAACAGCAGGTCGGTGCCAGACGTCAGAAGTGACTAAAACTGCTGCTGGGCATTTTCAAGCAAGAAGATGGAGCATCAGTACAGTGTTGTTTTTGTCATACATGGCATACGCACTACTTTTTCTGCAGATGAGAGTCACGCTACTCCTCTCCTCTGGTGTTCTTGTTCTGGGGTTACGGGGGCATGGCGCACGCGCACGCGCATTGTCTGATCATACTCTGACTACACCGGTTACATGATAGAGAAAATTGAATTCCAATCGCATTATCTAGGTGTCCTAATCGGAGTTCTCCGACTCCAATTGGAGTTCTGAAACTCCAATTATAGTCAGAATAAAGTAGTTACATGCACTTCAGTTGTCCGGTCTTAATCGGAGTATAGCAAAAATTCAGTTTTCTCGAGCGTCTTCTAACCGTACTGACTGGGTCTTCTTTTTTTCAGTTGCCACTATGATATGAAATAACACCACTGTGTTTTTAATGGCATTTTTGGCTTTTAAAAACACCCATAAGGCTCAGCCAAATGTTAAAACGCCCACTCCATGAATCAGTGTTAAAACATCATTTAAGTACTTGTTGAATACCTGTGTGCAAAGCATGCAGGTGCAGAAAATCAGACTGAACTCAACAGACACCTGCATCACGAAGACCAGCAGAGCACTATGTTGGAGTGTCAGAATTACCACAGACCTGTGGATGAAACCAAAATACAGGAGGTTATTGAGGGCTTGCTAAATTAAGGGAATCAATATACTCATAGTTAAACATTGTAACTGACAGGATAAGTACTTAGGAGTTGTCTCCTTCCACCAAGTTATGGTTTCAGACAGCATTAAACAGCTCAGCTAGAAATAAGTCAAAATGATCAGATTTGTCTCATTGTCTTAATTTGATTCCCAAATGGTGATAATGGCTTTACATTGATGACATGGACCCAAAAAGTATTAAGGAAATCTAAAATAATGAAATTTTGCACATGTCATTAAAGATGCGATTAATCACAATCAAATGTATAACGTTTTTTGGATTAATGATGATTACCGGTAAATATAAAAATCCTTCAGTTACTGAAGAATGTTTGACAGCTGAAGTTAACACCCAACAAAAGTATCAGCTCTTATTGGCCAAAACTCTTGATCTAGCATTACTTCTTGTATTTGAAATCCTTTTACAAAACTAAGTACTTTTCATCCCTGATTGTTGTAATGCAGCACCTGTCACTGTCGCTGTTTCAATGAGCCCTGTTCATAAAATCTACATTTGTTTAATTTTTTTTTTCCAGCTGCACTGACATGTTTTTGTTCAAAGTTTTTTGCATCTTTAAAATAAGAAATTCCCCAACTGTTTACACAGTAGTATGAAACATTAAGTGGAGAGGAGAAGGGGTAAGCCTGATTTACTTTCTGTAAAGGCTGCTGTATCTTTTCAGCAGATTAAAATTGTCAGTCTTTGATAATGTCAAACTGGGCTGTTTGAAACAACAGTGGCTGCCGCTTTCATGTCAAATCTGTGTGAAAAGCTCGGCCATACTGTGTTTGATCAGAGTAATGGAGCCTGATGGGGAAATGAGATAAATATACAGTTTGATTATAACTAAAGGTCAATTTAGTATCTGTTGTTATGTTGCACATGGATAAATGTAATACTCTGCCTCTCCAAACATCCCGGGTGCTTTCAGTATTCAGGCGTTTGATCATCCTTGATTAAATCTTTATAGAATATTCAATGATGAAGAGCTGGGGTGTTAGGAGGCAAGGACGCTGTGGACGCTTGCTCGATCTTTCCTTTGCCTCAGGTTGCTGTTCAAGGATGAAACCTTGGTGCTTTATAAACTCCGAATATTTCCCAAGACTGGCGCGTTTAAAATGTGCCTTTGAGCATGAAGGTTTCCATCACCTTGAGAATGACAGAGTTCATAAAGTAAAGAGAGCGCCGAATCGCGGCTGTATTGATTGAATTTAAACACAGGTTACCATGAAGCCTGAAGGAATGAATCGTTGGCGCCTCTTTTGTAACCTGAAGGTGATTTTATTTCTCCAGGCATCGTCTCAGAGTTGCATTGTTGGGGGCTGATTGTGCAGTTGCTATGGCTGATGCAGACTTACTCTGTGTGCGTTTGTGTGCCTGTGTGCCTGTATGACTTGGGGGAAGTGCAGGGCAGTTATTTAAATCCTAACACGGTCATCTATCTGTACACATTAAGACAGGGATCAATCCTCCTCCCCCGCAGCCGTAGTTTGGCCAGGCTGCTAATGGGCACCTATCAAGCCTCAATCATAATGAGACAAAAGAAAATCGCATTAGAGCCTCAGTGATTCTGCTAACGAGATTGACAAACACAAGGATGTTTTCTTAACTGAGATGAATAGTCCCAATCATGCCATTTCTTCCTATGTTCCGGTGTCGTTATGGATACTTGATTAGCCAGGTATACTGGGGAACAGTGGCGTCAAAGCAGAGGAATGAGGCTAATCCTTACTGTCTGGATGAGAAAAATAGGAAACAAAGAATTACAAGTGATCAGTGTGTTTCCCTGAGATATTTGATTATGATGAGGACAGAAGAGGAGGGTGGTGTGAGGCTAAATAAAGCCACAAGTGGATCGAAGACTCTTTGGGATCAATTCACAGAAAACTCATCCCACTTTGATCTCCAAATACCTTTGTTATTTAAGTGTCCAAACTGCTAACTAGTCACCAAAGGTAGAAATCAGTAAGTTTACATCTTGTTAAAAAAATCAATTTATTGCATTACTGACTGAAACTGGCTTTTTAAAAAAACATGTTAACAGATGAATGCGTTAGGAATTTCGCTGAACTGATCTTCTCATAGTCAGACTCACATACCTGGATAATACAGTGCATCCGGAAAGTATTCACTTTTTCCACATTTTGTTATGTTACAGCCTTATTCCAAAATGGATTAAATTCCTTTTTTCCCTCAAAAATTCTACACTAAATACCCTGTAATCACAAAGCCAAAAACTTTTTTTAGAAAATTTTGCAAATGTATTTAAAATAAGACAGTCAAATGTTGCATATACATAAGTATTCACACCCTTTGCTATTAAACTCAAAATTGAGCTCAGGTGCATCCTGTTTCCACTGATCAGTCTTGAAATGTTCCTCCAACTTGATTGCAGTCCACCTGTAGCTATTTCAGCTGATTGGACATGATTTGGAAAGCCACACCTGTCTATATAAGATCCCACAGCTGACAGAGCACGTCAGAGCCCAAACCAAGCCATGAAGTTGAAAGAATTGTCTGTAGACCTCCGAAACAGGGTTGTATCGGCGCACAGATCTGGGGAAGGTTACAGAAAAATATCTGCTGCATTGAAGATCCCAAAAAGCACAGTGGTCTCCATCATTAAAAATGGAAGACGTTTGGAACCACCAGGACTCTTCCTAGAGCTGGCTGCCCAGCCAAAATGAGCAAGTGGGGGAGAAGGGCCTTGGTCAGGGAGGTGACCAAGAACCCGAGGGTCACTCTGACAGAGCTCCAGCGTTCCTCTGAGGAGATGGTAGAACCCTACAGAAGGACCACCATCTCTGCAGCTCTCCACCAGTCAGGCATTTATGGTAGAGTGGCCAGACAGAAGCCACTCCTCAGTAAAAAGCACATGACAGCCTGCTTGGACTTTGCTAGAAGGCACCTGAAGGACTCACAGACCAGGAGAAACAAAATTCTCTGGTCTGATGGAACAAAGATCAAACTCTTTGGCCTGAATGCCAAGCGTCATGTCTGGAGGAAACCAGGCACCGCTCACCACCTTGCCAATACCATCCCTACAGTGAAGCATGGTGGTGGCAGCATCATTCTGTGGGGATGTTTTTCAGCGGCAGGAACTGGGAGACTTGTCAGGATCGAGGGAAAAATGAATGCAGCTAACTACATCGAAATCCTTGATGAAAACCTGCTCCAGAGCGCTCGAGACCTTTGACTGGGGCGACGCTTCATCTTCCAGCATGACAATGACCCTAAGCACATGGCCAAGAAGACAAAGGAGTGGCTTCAGGACAAGTCTCTGAATGTCCTTGAGTGGCCCAGCCAGAGCCCAGACTTGAACCCGATTGAACATCTTTAGAAAGACCTGAAAGTAGCTGTGCACCGACGCTGCCTATCCAACCTAACTGAGCTTGAGAGGATGTGCAAGGAGGAATGGGAAAAACCTCCCCATATCCAGGTGTGCCAAGCTTGTTGCATCATACACAAGAAGACTGGAGGCTGTAATCGCTGCCAAAGGTGCTTCGACCAAGTATTGAGAAAAGGGTGTGAATACTTATGTATATGCAACATTTGAGTGTTTTTATTTTTACTAAATTTGCAAAATGTAAAAAAGAAAAAAAGTTTTTCGCTTTGTCATTATGGGGTATTTTGTGTAGAACTTTTGAGGGAAAAAAGGAATAAGGCTGTAACAACAAAATGTGGAAAAAGTGAAGTGGTATGAATACTTTCCAGATGCACTGTATGGTAAGGGATTGATTCTTCGCTGATGCATTCTGCTGACTGTTTTGATATGTGACATGTCAACCAGGGGATGACGTGATGGTAACTCACAGAAAGGGGGCATGTCGCCACCTACTGTAGCAGTGGCGAATGTGTGTCTGTCAACAATCTGGTTCTTTCCCAGTAGTTGTAAAGTAGGACAAGGATGGTGGTCCACTTAAATGGCATAATAGACCTTTAAACCATAGCTCGATTTAACTGTGCATGTAAACGTGTTGACTTATTAGGGGTTGACCCACATTGTTTTTTTTCAGCGTCAGTATTTGTTATCAGACAGTTATGGGACAGAGCCAATATGCCCAAAACCAGCAGCACTCCACTAGGAGAAGAAAATCTTTGTCAAAAATAAGAATTTCGGAATATGGGCAGTGTTTCCTACAGGACGGGAATCTTAACTGTGGGGGTGTGTGATTTAGGGAGCGAGGGGTAATTAATCAGCTGTGTGATTGCAGAAGACAACATGCTAATGCTAATACTTGGTACGTAGGTGCTCCGTGGTTGGCGCCTCATGAACAAAAAACCCACATTTTTAGGGTGTGGCGACTTTTCTTTAGCCATGGCGGTGCGCAACAATCATTACATGTAGCAGAAACCCTTCATGGATATGGAGAACCAGTTCCAATTTTGAACCAGTTTCAAATTTTAGGGATTTGTGGATCAGATAAGGCTCATGAATTGTAGTTCTGCTCTGTTGGTTCCTAGCAGCAAAACAAATCTACAAGACTAAACTTGAGTGAGAATTTTGCAGTACCCATAGAGTACTTATCTGTCAGACCTTGCTGTGTCAGCAGGAAGTTGTGTCATTTGAGACGCAGTACATAAAGTTAAGAGAAGAGGATCATGGCAGACTGCAGTGGAAATCTGCAGGTTCAGCTTTGGAACTTTAATTGATAAAATTCAAATTTTACCCGATACTTATATTACTAACTCCCAAACTGCAACTTTTTGCAATTCAAGTGAAAAGTAAACAACTTATTAAAGGGATATTCTGGCGTAAATGAATTATAGTCAAACACGCCTCGAGAGATGAATGTTGCAGACTTCTTGCTTCTCTAGTTATACCAACTTTAGTAAAGACGATTGCACGATAGCAATACACAGCAATACACGGTCTACGTCTCACCTTACAGCACCTAACTTCAACAGTACATATAAGGTCCCAACCATAGTACTAGCTACTAGCTATTGTGCAATTGTTGCTGAAGTTGGTTTAACTAGAGAAGCAAGCAGTTGGCAACATTCATCTCTCAAGGGGGTGTCTAAATCAGTGTTATGGTGCGTTTGACCACAACTTAAATTTTCGCTGGAATATCCCTGTAAATTAGGAGTACAGTTCTGTCAGACAGTCATGTGACATCTAGCAAATCAGATTAAAATAATGATATTGTGGGTGGGACATGAAGTGACTGAAAAAAAACAGAGGCAGTAAAGCAAAAACTTTTTAATAAATGAATTTAATTGCAGACTGAAAATAAAAAAGCAATACAGGCCACCACCCACTTATCACTTTTTCCTCAAAGGTGACACAATTTTAAGAAATATATCTAAAAAGAAAAACTAATTTTCTTTGATTTCCTTTGATTATAAGGGCAACTACCAAAGATGAGGTGTGTTAGCAACAACCCAAAACGTTGAAACTTCTGATTTACAAAGATAGAAGAATGGAAAAAGCATCAAATATGCAGGTTTGATATTATTAATCATTAAAAATGTTAAAGGCTGTCTTAGAAAAGTACTCAAGTACTTCAAATTAGGCTGCATTCATTTTTCTAAAGGTTTTTTTTTTTTTCACCGGTTATTTCCCTTTTAAAACTTTTTTCTGTAATAAGTAGTCAAGGATGAGCCTCTTTTTTTCTTGAACTGAAGCTGATGCCTTCTAATCACCCATTTTCTCCTATTTATTCTCCAAATCCAATTATACTCAGTTAATTATAGAGCCACAATAAATGTTCCTTTCATGAGCCGATTGAACCAAATGAAAATTAATCTGCAACCATTGATAATCAGTTAATAATTGAAGTGATTTCACACGGAGATACTGGACACTGGCTTTACCCCATGCAGCATCTTAAAAGTCAGATTTCTAGGTTTTTTTATGTTGTGGCTATAAGTGAACTCAGTGCCGCTCAAGGTTTATGTGTGTGTAAAGTCAGGATGGAGCTTTGACAAATGTCAGTAAATTTTCTGTTAAAGTCACAAACACAGAGAGGCTGGAGTGATATGATTTTTGTCATAAATATGAAGTACTTCTTTCCGGCATGTCAACAAAAGCTGAAAGTGCAGAAACTTTGTGATAGTGGACTGTTGTAGAGCTGTTGTTGAGGATTGCATTGATACTTAGAGGCTTGTCGGTGTACTGCACACATATATACATATATATATATATGTGCTGTGTTCCAGTTACCTCGGAAGTAGGATGTCGGAGCTGGGAATGACGTTACACACGAGTTGACAGTGTTCCAGTAAACAAGTTGGAAAACCAAGATAGACTCCTACTGTTAGCCGTTGTTAGCTGTCATTACCACAGAAATGCTAAGAAATATGACATTACCAGAGCTTTCACTGTTACTCTTTGCTGTTGTGTTGGCCAAAGGCTTTAAATAACCAACAGCTAGGCTAGCAGCTAATTAGGTCTATTACAGCAAGTCCGCACCAACATTGATGCCACCCTCTATAATAAAGACTGTAGAGCATCCTTTTTGGATTTGGGTGCAACCTAAGGTTAGCAACATAGCTGTTAGAATAAGAACATAGAAATACAATATAAAAATGAAGTTTAACCAGTTGAACTCTGGGTTTTCAGATGTTTTTAGGCTAGCAGAAAACCATTAAGCAGAAAACCGGCCTGTGATAACATAACATACTAAATAAAGCCCAGCAGTAACATTCAGAAAAATCTGTGCTCAGTCTGTCCCTCTGCTTCACTAACACACACCAGATCCTCCTGCTTCCAGCCTGCTGTGCTGCAGATGATTCTTTTCTCCATACAGTTTTGATCTTTCTTTGTCATTAACATTAAGCCTCATCTACATGCTGATCAGGTTTTGTCATAATGAGTAGGAACTTCTAAACTGTGAGTTGTTGTTATCTGGACGACTTAAATGAACCTCTGATGAATCATGTCAACAGAGCAGACATAAGCTGGTAAGGAGAGGAGAGGTGGGGCGAGAGAGGAGGCTGTGAGAGCTGCAGACAGAGTGTGTATGTGTGTGTGTAATGTCACTGTGAACACATATGTGAATACCAGTTAATCCTGAAAGAGCAAAAGATTTAACTTCAAAAATCAAACTTATGCATTATATTATATAAGCAGTTACATTTTTTTCATTTTTTAAATAAATATTAACTGTCAATAATGTTCAGATTTGTCAATTCATGAAAGAAGCTAAATGCAAATATTGAAATTCAGAAATTCCACCTGATTGACCAGAAATCCGCAAAAAAAACATGTTAATTTTTAACAAACTAAAACAAGTAAACTGGGGGTCGGGGGGGGGTCTCTAAAAGTCACTTGGATGTCAAACTAAAGCAAGAGTAGCCTCAATTTCTTTTCTGGTATTTAACTTGTTTCATTGTAGTTTCGCCTGAAACGCAGTGATACGTGTGTCAGGATGGCAGTCACGTAACTCATCTCCACGGTTTTTAATGATACCTGAAATCATCCTCTCGCTCTGAACACCTCCCACTTTTTTCCTTCAAAAAAATCACACATTGATCAGCCTTACACACAGACAAACTTCAGACATGTTTAAGTAAATGAAAGATTCAGCATCATTTGGTTGTAATTTGAGGGTGTGAAGAGGGAGCCTTTCAGATCCACACTGTACCACTCGTGCTGTGAGTACGAGTTAAAATAAAAGCTCTGTTGACAGCTGATGAACCCCAGCACTTGTTCCGTGATTCATTAATATGTTAACTCAGGCTGTATGACCAGTCAGTAATAAAATTTTTATAATGTCAGAATTTATAATCTGATTGAACTAAACAGTCAGGAGGGTCAGTTGACAGCTGCTCCTGTGAGCTGTTTAATTTCCTGCCATAACAGTCACATCAAACAGAATACATACTCACCATGCACTGCTCTGACAAATACACGATCCTGCAGCGTTTAACGGGCGTGCAGCCAGCTCTTTTAAACACAGTTTTTCCTTTACTCCTTCTTCAGTCCGGCACAGTTCTGTCACTTTGTCGTTTCACAGCGCCTGCTTCACACTTTCCCCCCTGCTGCCTTGCTCGTCCCCTCCCCTGTTCCCTCTTGCTGACTTTTTTTCCTCCGCGCTCCGGTCTCCAACGAGGTGAAAAACACACTTGTCAAATACAGGTAGGTCATCACAGCATCTCTTATCCTCACCAGTTGCTAAGTAAGAGGGGATGCAAACAAGTTTTCGGCATGTTTTCGCTGTTTCACTCCCGAATGTGCTCCTTTACTGAGATGATGAATGCAACAGCTGTTCAGTGTCAGTGTCCATGTGACAGAGCTGCTAAGGTGCCTCGTTGGTCCTCATCAGACCTCTTTTACAGAAAGGTGGATTACTGGAAACTTGGTCCTCAGCAGAGTTTCAGCAGAGAGAGATAATCACAGCGAAAATTCATCATAGCTGCTTATATTTCTCAGAAGAAAGTCTACATCTTCAAGGACATCAGTCAAAGCAGCAACAGGTTGCAGTTTCTTACTGTTTCTGCAAAGTTACAGCGACTCCACTGGAAAGGAAAGCGGAAGGATCTCTTTTTGACTCCCCCAGTCTGCGCAGATTGAATCACTTCTCGTCTCCTATCATGCCTCTCTTGGATGGACGTCCTCAGCAACACGTGGATTCAACCATGAGTGACCGTTAGGAGAAATTCCCACATGGCCGGAAGCCTCATCCTGCATCCAAGCTCTGCACTGAGCAACATGTAAGAGGAAGAGAGAGAGAGGTGAGGAGGTGGAGGAGTAGGATGAAGCAGGGAGGCGGGGGGGTGGAGCCGGGAGAAGGAGGAGGAGTCGATGTGGGTGTCAGCAGCAGTCCAGAGAGGGTCGGTTGTTTGCCTTTGTATCAGCAGAGCTTCCAGCTGTAAGTCTTCATCAGAGAGGAAACACATTCACAGAACGGTTGCCTCACATGTCCCACTTCATGGTGACCTTCTTAAACCCTTAAGTGTTTGACCGCGCGCCCTCTTGAAAAGCAGAGTGAGGGGCTGCGGAAGTGGACAGGAGTTGTTGGCAAGAGTTTTGAGATTGCTTTTAGTTTGCAAAGTTGTCTCTATTGTGTGTTTGTGTTTGACCTTGCCTTTTCAGAAGAGAGAGAATATAAAAGGAGTGTTTTTTTTTCTGAGGAGGTGAACTGAGGTGAGAATTTTTCACATTGTTGAAAAGAAAAACTGTTTAGAGGAAAGCAAACAAGCAAGTGAGGTATTCACTGAAAAGATGTCTGTATTTCAGCCTGACAGATGTTTCATTTGTGAGGCTGTGAAGCAAAGGATATCACATACTTTGTGAAGAACTAATAGTGCACTCATAAGAGAGATTATGGAATGCAAGGCCATGTATCCTGTATTTCCACCTAAATATCCATATTTCTGACATCAGTGACATGAAGGTGCATGTGCAGTTTTTACTGATTGAATATGACCAATAGAGGTCAATCAATATTGGTTTTTCAGGGCTGGTAGGTGGTTAACGAGACTAATAACCCATTGCTGGAGCTGCTGTGCATTGACAGTAAACACCTCCGACACCTACATTGCTGCAACGCTACAACATCAAACCAGGTCTTTAAAGCCTTTAAGAGCCCGGTAATAAAACAGGTGGAAGTGCCCAAGAGACGCCTCTTTATGACCTGCAAAAGTAAACAAGACTGACATTTTCAATATTGTAATTTGTAAAGGCTGTAAACTCTGTGAAGGGACTAAGTGTCAGAAACGGTCATTCACAGCACAGTTGTGATTTTTCGGTCATAGAGATATTGTGAATCTAGAGAGGTAGAAAAACATCTGAAGAGGCATGAGCCATTGAGCATCAATGACGCCATCATTTCAGTATCATTATGAGCATGAATAGAAACATGAAAACAATCAATAACAACAGATTGATCTGTTATTGACAAAAGCCCTGTGAAGGATTGCATTGCTGCAGCATCCCCTGAAGAAACTTGACACACACTGAGCCAAAGCTGTTGACTCTCAGAGCACCCTTTAGTCCATGTTTTTTGCTCATTCAGGTTTTAATCATTTCATCTTTGCTTCCTCCAAGAGTAGCTGCTCATTTCACTGAAGCAGCATTCACTCTGCAGTGGAGGACAGCTCTGTGTCACAGCGCCATGTGTTGTGAGATATGTCATCAGCATTCACCTCGTTACCTTTTCCTGAAGTGACACCAAGCCTCATACAGGTGAGCGGCTCTGATGATGAAGGTGATGACATTTTGGCTCAAGTGTCAAGGTTAGTTAGAGGTTGTTTTCAAAGCAGCAAATTCATGTCAACCTCCAGCCCTGCTCCTTGTCCCTTTAATTTCTTTTTATGATCACATTTCTCACTTGCTCATTTTCCCTTGCTTTTGGTCACAGAAAAACACCAGCAAATCTGGTCCTGCTCAAGGTTTCTGCCTGTTAACAAGTATTTTTCCTTGCCTCTGTTACTAAGTAGTGCGATGATGCCAAACATCTCCAGATAACACCAGAAACAGTTCAGACTACACCTGATTTTTTTCTAGTCAAGAGGCAACTTTTGTTGTGATGTAGTGCAACAGAAGAAAGAAAATAAAGATTAACTGATAGCACTGCTTCTCTTGAACAAATCTACTTCTTGCTAAATGTTCTCATGGAGGAGCCTCAAATACATACATGTTCAAAGCATTTAAATAAGCAAGCCCTTCAATTTGTGCAGGTTTTACATGTGAAAAACTGAGCAAAATAGCAGAATTATTGCAGAAAATTGGTGTTTATTCAAATTGAGGCTGTTGTTCTTTACTAGCATTAGCAATTACTATCATCTGAAAAAACTAGAATATTGATATTGGCATACAGCAATAATGTGAGTTTATATTAGTGGTGCTTTGTGTTTATTGCCACACCTCTAAAACAGAAGAGGGGTGAAAAAGACGCAGCAGCTGCTAGTGAGCTAGTTGTAGCAGCCCTCTGAGGGATCATGAAACACTTTTAAAAACTGACGCTTAAAGATTTATTGTGAATCCAAACACAGCCATAGAGCTTGTGCATCTTAAGATTAATAATCAGCTGAACATTTACACTTTATAACCTGTTTTCATTCAGTTAGGTCGTAAGTTAATGATCTACCAGCATAAGTACACTTCAAAATAAAAGCATAGTTTAACAAAACAGAAAAAAAAAACAACCCGATCACAAAAATAAAAGCATGGCAGATAATCATTATATGAGGCAGTGTCTTCTACAAAGAGCTGCTGATGTGGATGAATCATAAATTTGAGCGTCATTAGCCATAAATGATGTCATTTATGTTAACCGGGTTTATTAGTCATGTTTGTGAAGTAATGTGTTGCCTCACTTCTGTCTTGCTTTTACTCATTTTGACTGGTTGTGTTCTATCATTTTCAAGTTTTCTATAAATAAATGAGGTGAAAATCTGACATCATGATGGCTCTGATTTGAGTAAACCGCAGTCTAGATTGAAAACTCTTTATTTCAAAGCATGGCGCTGCTGAGCTTGTGCCGTTCATCTAACTCTGTTAAATTATGTACTGAGTGTTGAATTTGTCAGCTCCAGCACATTGCTTCTGAAGGGAAACGTGCTTATTCGTAATTATTTTATTACCATCTGCATCAATTGCTCAAAATCATTGGCATAATCAATCTGTCGGCTTTTGGAATTTACATGTTTCCCCTCCCTAATTCATAGACACTTGTGCATTGTGATGCTCTGTGCTTGCATTTTGTTTTTTCACTTCCACACATGCATTAGCTCTGAGAAGTCTTACAGTATTATGCAGTTATTCAAAGGAGGATTTGGCGACAGGAGGGCCCATTCAATTCTCCTCCAGAAATCACACTGTGCCTGAAAGCACTGCAGCTGTTTCATCCTCACTCTGTGTGATCGTGCCCGTCGAGTGTGGACTGAGTGAGCTCTGTGCATTTTCTTTGAAACAGTTTCTCTTTCATGTGAATATATCATGGATGTTCTCGCGGATCACTGAGCCGCAGGCCTGCTATTGATTATCAGGAGAAAAGCAATAGAAAGGATATGAGACATGGAGACATGTATCCCCTGGGGAGCTAATGTAATGAGGCACACAGATAGGCGCTGATTGCTCCATTTTCCTAGATTGGGCACATCCACCTACACAGTTGACCTCAGTGACATCAGAACTGTGTCGTGGTGCTGTTAACCATCACAATTATTGGGAACGAAGGAGGCTGCAGACCCAAGAGACGGATGGTGGAACAGTACAGTAGCCATCAATTCACTATAGACTCATGAAGAAGAAACAAAGTTTCTCAGAGGAGTTAATAGATTTTGCAGTTGTGATGTCATTTGTTCTTTATCAGTTATTTTAGCCACTTCATCAAAAGAGGAAGGAAAATGAAGAAAGAAGCCTCTCTTTTTTTTTTTTTTTAACCATATGCTGTATATAGAATGGACGCTGTCTGCCTTCTAGCTGGGTGAAGCCACCGTGAGAACAGTGCCCTCTGGTGACTTTTTAAAAGTTATTAGGGGGTTAATGTTTACTATGACACTTGATAAAGCCTACGGGTGTACGAAGATTGCGCAGCTCATCCGGGGGATACGCTGTTTGAGCCTAGTGTCATCACAGTACTAGGCTCTCCCGCCGAATGCGTACTGCGCAAGTGGTGGGTCCAGGAAGTGGAGCAAATCCCATATATATCGAGAGCAATTCGGCTTCAAATTTGTATAATGGCGGAAAGTGGAGCCAAGTTGTCCATAGTATACAGTCCATGATTTTTACACACACTTTGAGACCTGAAGAAGGGGATCCAGCCCTCCCAATGTTAAATATCAGTTAGCAAATCAAAAGTTGTGGAAACTTCCTTTTAACCCTGTAGACTGATGTGTCAGTGAAGTCAAACTGAGGGTGGGCTCAAAATACAGGGCTGTTGGACCAATTTATCTTTGTTCAGCCATCTGAGGAGTGTCACAGTTCTTGTCAGGGACCTTGGTCAGCACTGATGTTAAAGCTGTCTGCAACAGCAATTGGTTTACAAATTGTGCATTCAACAAACCCCTTAAAAACCACAAAATTCACAAAGTTGTACTCAGGGTTTTTGCTTGGTTGTGTCAGGATTAAGGCAGACAATTATAGCCAGAGAGGGAGTCAAGACTCTTGAGTAGTAGGCCTGAACGATATATCGTTTGACTATCGTCATCGCGATGTACGTGTGTGCGATAGTCACATCGCAGAGCCTGCGATATTGGCGGTGAATGAACTCATTTAATTTCAAGGGTAACCGACTGCGATACACTCCATGTGACTCTGCATGTGCTGTGCAGCGATCCACCAATCGCCTTCGTCCTTAACTCAGTTGCCAATCAGACTCACTTCTCAGTTGCCAATCAGACTACCCTGCCAGCTGTCAATCAAAATCAGGGAGGAGAAAACCCACCCCTGCACATGTTCTGCACATGGAGGGAGACGTGTGTCCGCTGAAAATTACTTTCGGAACTTTACTCATGACTATGAAGCCCAACAAATAAGAACTGTATGGGTTTTAAATTGTACATTTCCGTGGACCACTCTACTATAAGCAGTGCGCGTTTTGCGAGGTGCATGCAATTCTCGGAGGACATGCGTTTCTCGGCACAACACCGCTAACAACAACAACAACGATTGCAAAATGAACAACGAACAAGCGAAAACCACCGAAAATGAAGATTTGTTGCCAAAAAGAAAAGGAAAGTCAATTATCTGGAATTATTTCGGTTAAAAGAAGGATGATGTCGACCAAAACACGTCTTCTGTGTTCATCAGTTGCCACAATAACGTCCCAGCACAATAAAAGCTAAAAATATCTCTGAGACAGACAGAAGCCGTTCTACTAACATTAACAAAAAGAGGTAAAATCAGTGCAGATTAACTGTCCTCAAGATTTCGGCAGTGAAGCACAACATTAAGTGCTATTCAGGTCATCTGGTGAAAATACTGTATTTTTAATATCGCAATATATATCGCAGGGTTGAAAAAAATCGCAATATTATTTTTTTCCAATATCGTGCAGCCTTATTGAGTAGGTTATGGCGAATCACGATTAATTCCATAGCTGCTCCATTTTTGTGACTACGTGTCCCTTATTGGCTTTTCAGACAGACACACCTGCCTCTGCTTGCTCCTCTCCCTTCTCTCCTCTCCACCTGCAGCTGCATGTAGTGCAACATGTTGAAGATACAGCAGCTAATGATTATATACACTAGTGTGACTTACAAGGATCTATCGTCAGTATCACAGTATGCTGAGACCAAAAGTGTTTTGACATCATTGTAGACTTCTGAATGTATGAAATGGTAGGCATAGCTATATTTCAGCTGTAGAAAACCAGAAAAAGGGAGAAATAAAACTGCAGAGACCACAGCCCCATATGAGCCATCAGTCTTTGCTCTCTGCTCGTTGCCTCAGATGAAATATATGTAAATGGAACTTATAGAGGCGAGTAACAAAGAGACAGTTTCGAAACTATGAATGCTCTAGCGGCTCTAAGATCTGACCTGTGGAAGCATTGTGGTTTTAACATGCCAAGAAATGAGAGAAGAGAAAACATAAACTATATGCATCCAGGGATGCAAACACCATTATCTTTGATTTTATGCAAAAAAATATGACGGCTGCTTTTTATCTTGAATGGGTCCTAGGGTTTAAAATCATCACATCATATATAAAACATAACACAATGTCAAAATCTGTCTGCTTTGTCCTGTTATTCATGCATATTCCTCTTAAATTATTGAAGGCCCTTGATTAAAGAGACCTGATTTTATATGTAATTGTGTCACAGCTGAGCTATGTTGTCAGCTAACCTTTATTCCACAAAAGCTAAGCCAATTATTGAAAAAGACTGCGGTTTGTAAAGACAAATCAAATTAGTCATTTAATGGTGTGATTCTCTGCCTCAATTAAAGATAATTGCTTTGTGTGCCTCACGCCTCCCACACCGCGTTGCTTGTCTTTCAATATATAACAATAGAGCTGCTGGTAAAAATGGCACATAAAGCTTTGCACTACATGCATGGATTCACAGAACCTCTGGTTGTCATCCTCTTGCTGCCTGAACAGTTTGCATTTAATATGAACTCAGGCTGCTCATTAGCTGCCATCAGCCACACATAGCAGTCACATGGTCGAGTAAACAGGTAGTAATATGCAGTAAGCAAACCAACCTTTCCCTCTGAGCTGCAGTTAAATGAGTTAATACCACTCTAGATCACAGATGTGGTATTTCTTTCAGGCAACTGTGTACAGTGGGCAGGTTTTTGTAATGTTTATTACATAGCTGTGTCAGACACTTGATTGAGCTCAGTTAGGTCTACTGCACTGTGAGGTCTTATATTTCTTGATAAAAGACTGCTACTATGAAGAACAGACTGTTGCCAAGGATACGGCATTAACAATGAACTCTGGCAGAGTACAGAAAAAGCACAAGAGGTTATAAAAGAAATAACCAACTTTAAGGGTAAGTGTTCAAATTTACAAAACAGTAGAAAATTGAAGATGACACATGAAGTTAACACTAAACAGAATACAAAATTAGATACCTTAGACTTTAAAGATAGTCATGGTACTGCGCTGACCCATGCCATCTGATTCATCATATTTTCCTTAAACATCAGCTTCATGCGAGTATGTCACAAATGTCACAAAGCCTGCATAGTTATAAAGTTCAGTGTATAGGATATGGTATTTATTTTTTTCATCTGAAAAGTAAGTATACACCGGTGCAACCACCAAATGCAAAGAAAGGTATTTGTATTTGTGATGCATCAAGAAGCAAGTGGCCACCCTGTCTCACAAAGCATGCTGGGTACATAGCAAGAAATTAACTTTTTTGACGCTCTTTTACCTCAATAGGTTACAATAATGTATTTAAAGATTTTACCATTATACTATCAATACTATCAAGTAAGAAGTCTTGCTTCCATGATGAAGTGGTTGTGGGCAGCGAGACTGCTCAGACCTCACAATTGCCAAGCGTCATTACACGATAAATGATTCAAGAAAGAGCTAGACGTCTTCATAAAGACTGCACATTGCTATACACAATCTAAGTTCAATGTATATACTGGTGTGACTCACTATTATAGGATTGAGTAATAATAATAATAAATCATAATGTATAGCTGGTTGTTAAGCAGCGTGCTGTAGCAGAGCTTATCTCCTCTTAGTTATAACCTCTTGCTTTTGTCTGCTTTCATCTTTTCTCTATCCTTTTTCTCAGCGCAAAACACATTTTTACGACAAAAAATTAGACCCCCAGAGTCTAAGAGAGAGAGTGGACCACTGGGAGTCAAACAGGAAACAGTTTTGTAATGAATGTAGAAAATTCAACCCGTCGTTATTTTTTTAAATAAAGGACTAGGACCACTAGATCGACGGATTGGCTTTCAGAGAATTACACTGTTACATTTCCTCTCTAAGAGCCTGCCTTTGGATATCGACGTGACCTCAGTCTAAAATCCGGGGGAGCCAAGATGAACGAGAGCCATTAGAGGCTCCACACCAAACACAAGCGGAGTTGACCATGGGGCATCTGTGCCTCAAAGCGTTTTCTCTGAGACAGACTGGGGGAGAAGACTCCTCTGATAGAAAGAGGGAGCCACTTAGATTTATTGATCTCCCTCTGTTTTTTGTCCTTTTTCATTTTTACTAAAGACAGTTTTACATTACAAAGAAAAGAGCAAACAGGTCATGAATAATAAAAAGTCTGAGACGGCAAGACACACATCTTTGATAATTGCTGTTTACAGGTGTATTATTCATTGGTCTGACCTATTATATATGTGTGTATATATATATATATATTTATATATATATATATATATACACACACACACACACACACACACACCACAGGCCAAAAGTTTGGAAGCAAGATCAGATTTGTACAAAAAAGATCATAGTTTTATACAATTTGCAACACAATAAGAAGACTATTGTGTAAAGAGTAACTTATCAGAAGACATTTTGACTTTAATTATTAGGTATTTGATTTAATGTTGCTTAGACTTTGCTTTCTTTAAAGTAACCTCCTCTGGCTTTAACAACAGCTTGGCATATACCAGGCATTCGTTCCACAAGTTTTTTAAGGTATGTTCCAGGGATTGCATTCCAAGCTTTCTTAAGTTCATCAAAAAGAGACTGCTGATTCGTGGGACACGTTTTTCTGGCCGATGGATCCAATTCCTCCCGCTCAAGCTCTATTGGAGAAAGGTCTGGAGACTGAGGGGGCCAAACCGTCTTTTGAAGAACACCTCCCTCTTCTTTTTTGTCTAGGTAACCCTGACAGAGCTTGGCAGAGTGCTTAGGGTCATTGTCTTGCTGCAAAACAAACTTATGAGCCACAAGTCTGAGTCCAGATGGAGCAGCATGGTGCTGGAGGATGGAGTGGTACTGTCCCTTCTTCATGATACCCTTTACTTCTAATCTCCTACTCCATCATCTGCAAAACATCCCCATACCATGGAACTACCACCTCCACGCTGAATTGTGGGTGTAACACATGGTGCTTTCAGACGTTCACCAGTTTTGTCTGCGGACATAGACTCTGCGTTTTGAACCAAACAGTACAAACTTGTTTCTAGTCATCATAAGTCCAATTTTTGTGAGCTTTTGCCCACTCATATCTCTTTTTCAAGTTCTGTGGACAAAGTAGTGTTTTTTGCAGCCTTTCTCAAACGTCATTTCACAATTGTCAGAGATATGGGTTTCTACCTTATCATGTTGAATAGTAACTCTCTTTCGTCCAGGTCTTTTTCTATCATCATAACTTCCAGGTTCCTCTAGTCTCTTCAGAGTGTAGTCGACTCCTTTGTTCCACACCTTTAGGCATTTTGCAATTTCTCTTTCTGTGTATCCTTCTTTCCTTAATGTACAAATCTGTACTTTTGTTTCTTTACTCAGTTGCTTCTTTCTAGCCATTTTTGCGGTAGTTTGAACGCAGTTGAGATTTATTAGGATTTTCATATGCAGACTCTCAAAAGCCAAAAAGTTGAAGTGAATAATCCAACTGTGATTTGTTTTTTTGCTTTTGCACTGAAGTTGTGACTCTTGCAAATGTTTTCAACCCTAAAACTAAGCCCTTATCTTTTGCTGACATATATTTAGCAACATCAATGTATATCTAAAGGTAAATGGAGTAAAAAGGTGCATTTCCATGAAAGCAACATCTGATCATGGAGTAAATACATCCCAAAATACATAAAACTCATGCTGGATTTTAAAAATGCTGGATTAAAAAAAAATATATATATATATATATATGTACAGTAAACTATACAATATGCATTTGGCATGTGTATGTTTCTGGCTAAGGTAACAATGTAGATTAGATTGTAATGTATGTGGAATAATGGGTGTTGTCACTGTGATATTGTTTTTTATCTAATGCAATGATGATGATGTCACATTGGCATCATGTATTGGCTATTGGATCACCTGCTGTTCAATCTTAAGCAAAGGCATGTTTAAAAAATGATATTACTTAACCACCAGTTTCTACCATCTGGAACTGCAGTCAGGTTCTGGCATGGACGCGTCTGGTACTCAGTAAGACATTGGGATTGGTATTTATAAGATTATTGACACCGATGCCATTATCGATTGATCATCAATTCCTCCTGTGAATTTTTGTGTAGGCTTTACAGATTTTCTGTGTCAACAACATTTTATTGAGTTGAAGTATGAAATTGGTCACTGGATCCTCGATCTCTGGACAGAAACAAATATCAGTACTATTTTATTAAAAATATAAGCATCTCTGCTTTCTCAGGAAGGATCCTGGATCTTTCAGGGCTAAATGTATCTCCAGCCATCAAAAAGACCCTCTCAGATGGGGTTGAAGATGCTTGGACACACAAATAGGTTACTGAAAGTGCCAAAAAGGATCTAATGACAGAATATTTGTATAGCATTTGTTTCATCTATGTCACGTTAATATTACAGAATGTGTCATTGAAAGCACTGTGCTAATATTAAGAGGACAGAAAAGGAACTAAACTTACCGTCCTCTGCTTTGCTCTGCAGGGAAGTTGCAGCGGCTGCACTTGTCCAAATTTTGTCAAACACATGACACTCTTGGTAACGCTGTGCGTCAACAAATGTTTTAACATGTTGATGGTGTTGGATGGAACGATTATTCAAACAATCCATCGATTGAACCATTTGTAATTGATTTTTAACAGGAACCGGTTATCAATTCCCATTCCTGGTTAGGCATTAGTCCTACAAGTGTGGCAGTATCCGCTTAAACATATAGATATCAGTTTGGCAAGCTGTTTCATCTACTTGAGGAGAAGTGAAACGTTAGCCAGAGATTGCACTTGCACAAAGAGAGTCACAGTAAGGTTAGAGGCATATTAGACCTAAGGAAAGGTTCTGAAACACTTGCCGTGTTTGGCTAGACAGTAAGCACTTTGTAGGATAATGATTTGATGCTGTCCTGCAAAACTCAAAAATTTGCTGATATTCCTTGTTTTACATTTTTCTAATTCACTGTTCTACGGAAGGGTATTGCATTCGCCAAAAAAAAAAAAAAAAACCTTGGTTTTTCAGAGTAATTTTTTTCTGTTCTGTTTTTCAGAGTAATTTCTTTCTGTTTTTTGGAATATAGTTTTTTCTTTTCTCTTCTTCAGGCTAATTTTTTCTGTTTGGGATCATGATCATGACCATGATCATTTAAAAACAGATGCTTTTATCCCCCTCTGCCCGATTTTTTATGGAAGCAGACATGGCCCACTTGTTTTGTTTAATCAAGTTTGACTTTCTTTTGGGTTTGGGGCGTTGAGAGAGGCTCCTTTCTTATAGTCAGGTGGATGGAATCGTCATAGGTTTGTCTACTTTGCAAAGGCACCTCAGGATGTGCATACCCTATGTTTAACTAATATTATGCTTTATTCTCATTGACCCCGTAGTCAAAGTTGTCTAGGAGCTGAAGAATCTGCTGATTTGGAGCAGCCATGGTGGTGAACTTCAAAAAAAAAAAAAAAAAAAAAAGTACAAAAAACAGAATGAAAATTTGTCTGAAAAACAAAAAAAGGGGAAAGAATATTAGTACAAAAAAACCAGAAAAAAATAGAACAACAGCAAAGAAAGAAAAATACTCAAAAAAAACAGTTTACTTTTTTTTGTTTTCGTAGGTGAAGCAATACGCTTCCGTAGATTTCAAACCAAACTATGGCTTGTAAGAAGTCACAGTGAGCTGTGGGAGAGCCAAGAAAAAAGTTCAGAAAACTGTTGTAGCCTGAGTGAAGACTACAGAACATCATCCTTGAATAGATTCCAGACCAAAGCCAACAGTTTTTCATTCACATTGAAGAAAATGGTGAAAAGGAGCTCTTATACGCTATCTCCTTGTGTGTGCATGAACTCAGTTACTGATCCTTCCAACACCATTCGTCTTGTACTAACTGCCTCTACAAAGCACAGGTGTCTGTGGGCTGTGTTTGTTTTGAGACTCTGGTATTATAATTCAGGCAGACTGAGACAGTTATGGGTGTCTTTTGATGAATTTACAGCAGGAAAAGAGGAACTCTGGATTTGAGGGTCAAATAAGTCACCTACCGTGGCAGCTCTTTATTTTTTTGTTCTGTTTTGATTTTTAGCGCTGTCGTATTTCATCCACCCCTGTCTTTAAAGGATGGGGTGGCTTTCGGGGAGTTTGGTGCTTTTTTAAGACGATGTGCATGTCTTTATTTAGCTTCCTGTGGGTGTACTCTTCTTGTCTTGATGTGGACTTCAAAGCGTTTTAAAAGGAGAGAAAAAACACTAGAAAGAAGGGATAGCCTGTGAGAAAAGCGAACACTTATTTCCTGTCAAATGGAAATATAAATTAACCGGGTTGTTTTCAAAGGACTTGTTTTCAGTTTTTTACATAACCTTTATTCATAGATCGACTAAATAAGGAGAAACAACCCCTATGTTCACAATTAACCTCCATGGATGGAAATAAGTCATTTGAGAGCTCTTTTTTCACTCTATTGATCCATTTTTAGCGCTGCCTTGATCAGTATAAGCTGCTTTCTCATCCACTTGGCTAACCTAAGCCAAAGCTCCTTGCATCTTTATAATGAGGGACCCAGATGTCCCAGCACCCTGCTTTCAGCCGCAGGGACCAGCTCAAGAAGCCCACACCCACTCTCACCTGAGTTCACCTCTGTGTAACCTCCTTATTACTCTACAGAGTTGGAAACCATAAAGAGGACAGTGGCCATTAAAAGAAGTGAGTTTCCTCTTTAGATAACAGGCTAACAAGCTATGACATTGATGTTTGTATTGATTCCGTTTAAATATGTGAATGTCACTCTAAAACACAGGGGAGTTGGGTTCAAACCACTCTGCCAATCAGCGCTGGTTATTATATGTCATGTCACACTGGTTAGCTGATATGTCAGGTTTGTTTTCACCCTGCAGCTAAATGATATGAGGCTGGACCTGCTTTTATGATTATTATCATTCAATAGGCAGAACTAGACAAAGCAAGAGTGTAGTTTGTTTTTTTCACAATATTTATCAGAATATGATTCTTATATCCATTTTGTGAAACAGGGTCACTGGCAGCAGAGCCAATAACACTGATTTTAATTGGTTTTGTGAAATAAAAGGCTGATAAGATATGAAAAGACTTTGAAAAGAGCTAAAATATGAATCTTTTCATCTCACAGATTAGCATTGTTGTTTGTGTGTCCAGCAGGGTACTATCACAGCCCTCATTACAAGTGCATTTGACCCCCTTATATCCATTCTGGGGAAATCTATTGCCCACTTTTTTCTTAACTAAAATAGTTTTGGTGCTGTGAATCTATGAAAATGAACCATGATGACTGTGGTGATTCTGTGCCTTTTCTTTCGTTCATTTCATTTTGTTTCTTTCTTTCTTTCGGCTGGTTTGAGGTGAAATATTTAAATCATATGTCAACATTCAGGGATGTCATTTTACTGACAGGGATGTCAGTAAAACATCATGAGTTTTACCTCATGATGTTAAAATTTGTTGACCCTCAGATTTTTGATGAAGCACAATCATCTGACCATAGAGTGATTTTTAAAGTTGCATTAGCCTGAGTTACAGCTGCACTTTGATGCTGGTGTGATCAGAAAATTTGGGACAATTTTCCCAGATTTGACCATTTTTCACCTAACTTTAGAATGCTGGCATTGTAAAGGCGTTTACTGTGGTGCGTTTTATAGTCAAAATGAAGCAGACCTACATGGAAAGGAGTTGCTGCATGATGAGTTATGGTCCTGATAGTAATCTAAGGCTATGTTCACACTGCAGGTCAATTCCGATTTTTTAACCATATATGACACGTATCCGATTTTTTCATGTAAGTGTGAACAGTGCAATTCCGATTTTTTCAAACCCGACCCAGGCCTCTTTTGTATGTGGATATAAATCGGATATGAATTCAAAGTGACTGCCGTGTGGATGCTCAGGTTGTGTCCATCCAACGTCATCAGTACGTCATCAATATGTGACAAACGTCACCATTGTTTGACAACACAAACAGGTGCAGAAAGCAATTTTTGCTTTGTGTGTGGGTCACTTCACAGAAGCATTCCGTTCACATTAGATGCTGCAATCGTTGTTGTAATGTGAACGACCGCACAAAAAGATCTGATTTAACAAAAAATCTGAATTGTGCATCATAACCTGCAGTGTGAGCGTAGCCTTAGACATTCACATCTGATTAGGACTGGGCAATTGGGCAAAAAAAATTATCACAATTTATTTTGTCATATCGTCCGATCAAGATTACCCCCCTTTTTTTTCTAAACTGCCAGTTTTAAAGCATCTGTACTGAAATCTAAAGAAACTACATATTAGTTCAACATTTTATTAACATACAAAGTAAATAACAAAGCAAATTGAATAAGATACTTAGAAAAATACCCCCCCAAAAAAACAAACTTTTGAACTCAACAGTACAACAAATGTAGATAAATATTTAATAATACGGTGAACTAGTTTACAGTCCTGAGTGTTTTTACAGGTATGCAAGACCCAAAATAAACAAATCACCCCCTCAGGGACAATGAAGACACCTTAAAATGTAAACATTAGATAATGAAAACATAGATGATACGATTGATTGCTTCTTTGGTTTGGTGGCTACACCACGAGTTGTGGCTAAACTGCTAATGCTACTTGTGCTGTCGGGTCATTCCATGAAATCAGTGCCTTTTCAGTTTAGAAAATTTAAAATTTAAACTATTTAATTTTAAATTTTTAAGTACCCGGGAAATCAAAGAATGTTTAAAATAGCAGGAAATTATATTGTGCCATCTCAGGCTGTGTTAGTTCATATTTTATAACTGTTTTTTTCCTGGCTGTTTTCATAATCTTGTCAACCCTGTTACCGACATAAACTCTACACAGTCCAGTTGCCTGATTTTGGAGTCTTCAAGAAAACCATGACCTGGATGAATGAGAATATACATGGAGACATAAACTTAACAAAATACAATATTTCTAATTAGAAATATGCAATATATGGTACATATATTAGCAGTACTTTAGTCTCTCTTTCCATTGAGATTATATTATTTTGTGGATTTTTTTTCTCCAATTAGATATTTGTCATTCAGATAATCAAATATACCCTAATTTTGCATGGCGATCACGTCTCAACATACATTAGAAATTTCTTAGAAGAGAAATGTTGAAAAATGGCCCAATCTAAAATATAATTTAATTTAAATTATAATTGTAAGTGTTGAAAACCTATTTGAGTTGTCTTTTTTTTTTAAACATTTTTATCAAATTAATGACAATAGGATTGACGTCACGGTAACAGGGCTGACAAGAGTAAAAGTAACTGGACACAAAGTAACTGGCTCTCCACCGGCGTATCAATCAATCAATAAATCAATAATTTTTAGCTCAACAATGTTCACTTGATGACCTAAAAATGTTTTAATTTTAAAAGGTTAACCTTTAAAGAGAGTACAATGAGGGTAAACACGATTCTATGTCATCCCTGTTACTCACATGTCAAATCCTGTTACTGTAGAAAGGTAACAGGGTTGACCATTTTAAACTCATCTGCCTGTGGCTAGCCTTAATAAGTGCTAGCTAAAGTGCAAGCTTTAAAAGGTAATTACTTGTAGATATTGATTATATTTTGAGAAATAGAAAATTGTTTAGGTTTATATGTTAAAAAGTGGTAACAGGGTTGACGTTGTATGCTTGTCCCCCCTGGTTAAACCTTGAAAAACATCAAAAATAGCACATCAGAGATGAGAGAAACTTAACTGTCACTGAGCTGTTAGCATCCTGGCACAGAGATGATGCAACCTCCAGTCAATACATGTCAAATCTAGAATTTACTATTATTTTTTTAGGGCTTTTTAGTTAGGGTAACAGGGTTGACATGACATCAGGGGACGCCGATAAATTGGTTAATATTTATAACGACTAATATATATTATTACCAAAAACACTGTTTAACAATAAGATCATACTTAAAACATTTTGCCAATATTTTACAAATTTAAAGTCCTGTACACATGCAGCACTAGTAGTGAGGGACAGGCTAAAAACCTCACCTTCGTTAGCATAAAAGTAATTTATATTATTTAAAATGATATTTTATTGACTTTAATTTGATGTTATATTAAGGAGAGAAGACATGGTAATGTTGTATTTTTAAATTACATATTAATTTGTTATCATAATTTTATGAATGATTACTTCTTGGGGACGCAAAAGGCACCGATTTCATGGAATGACTCTGTCAGCAGTGGCAGGCCGTGCAGGCTCCGCTCGCCTTACCCTGACTTCCTTCTCTTCCAGAAATTTTACCAGGGGCCTGCAGGAAAAGTTCAGGCAAAGTTAGGCGGAGTCTGTGCATGCTAACAGCCTTTAACAGCAATTTTGTGGTTTAGAGTTGGGCTGGGTCCAACAGTACAGAAGCATCACTTGTTTCACATCAAGGATCCATGGCAACCCTATAACACTATTGACTGTGGGATGCTGTTTTGCATAGTAACTTATAGCATTACAATCCTCTTTTGCCACGCCTTGTGTTTAGCGCTAGCGCCCTGTTGAATGTTAGCGTGCAGACCTGCTCAGCCATGATGGTAAACATGTTTGAATTGTGAGCCGGTTAGTATGTTGGAGATAGAATTAAGCTCAAAGCCTCATAAAGCCGCCGATATGGGTGCGACTCTCGGTCATATTTCACAACAGAATCCAGCAAATTTAAACAGCTTAGATAAATCTCTGTGCACATATGAATCATTATGTAAGCGGTTTCGGAAGCAGTCACCCTTTCTACTCTCTGCATCACATGCACAATAAGTCATCAGTGATGCTTTCAGCTGTTTGTAGAAGTTACATAAGAAGATGAGTGTGATCAGGATGAGATGGGTATGAGGTAAAAATTTAAATAAGAGTGGCTAAATCTACATACCATATATATATTGTTACGCCCCACCCGAATGCGGCCCTATGGGGCTAACAACTATCCTCATCTTTTGACCCATTAAATTAACAAAACACCTTCAAAAGTGTAACAAGTGATTTATTGTGACCAAATAACAAAATTACAAACTAAACACAAAGAACCCACAACACAAATGAGAGGCAGCAGGGCAGCTGTTCCCCACCAAATTGCCTCTCCAGACTGCAGGCAGCTCTCAGTCTTTAAAGGCCCAGTACCAGGTGAGTCTGATTAGCACTCAGTGATTTCACCTGTGCAGCTATGGAGAGACAAAAGGGGAAAAACACACACAAAACAAACACACAGCCGTAACAATATATATATGTATATATATATATATATTTTTTTTAAGAACAGACATGAATCCCACATGTTCTGCAGATGTAGACTTACAAAGACACTGTGTTTTCCCCCTTGACCATTTAACAAAAATAAGGATGTGTGTCATTACACAGACAATAATCACAGTCAAACAGCCCTGTGTCCTTCTCCAGCGGGATCATTAACATCTACTCATATTTCTTTTTGACAGTATTGATCCTAGCAACCTTAAATTAGTATAAAACTATCAAAACACCACCGTTTATTTCTCACTATCATCCATTTTGAAGCTTAATAGGCCAAAAACACCGGACAACTGTATTGCCTTTGCAGAAATGATGGATTGGATTACTCGCTACATCGAGTCGAGCTGCAGCCTCTTACCTCCAAACAAGCTGCTCACGAATAAAACACAAGCCTAATGAGAGCGAGGCCTCGGGTGGTTTGGAGCTGCTCTGATATGACTTTGACATAAACACAGCCGTGCACAATCACCATTAAAAGTAAATAGCTTCAGCCGTCTTTATTGTCTCGCCTGGTTTGCTCAAGATTTTAATTGCAATTAGAGCAGACAGTGATTTATCGACTCGTGGTGGGTCTCAGCACCGCACCGTGTTAGGCTAATTGGTTTGGGTAAAAAGGCGTGACAGGGAGCATGCCGGAGGAACTGGAGCTCTCGTAGAAAAGGATTGGTTAGATCACAAGAACACACTTCCCGAGCAGTCTTTCCTGCTCGTTTCTTACAGTCAGTGGAATTAAATGTGCATCTTTCATACTTAACCACTCCTCTAACACAAGTGCAACAATTACAGTTTTCAATTACAGTTGCAGTTAAACAATTTTTTTGTTAGCTTGTTAGCTAAACAAAATGTAATCAATTGTAAATTTTACATTTTATTCAGAATAAAGAATTTATATGCATGGGCACTTTTTACCTGAAATTTTATCATAAAAAAGATAACACAACGGCTTGTCATAAGTGTAACCAAAACATCTCCTGGCTGGCTGCAGTATAAGTCATAAAGGAATTAACTGTTCAATTAAATGAAGATGTCATGTATTTTGGAGCATTTCCTCATGGAAATGCAATCACATCGAGACGCTAAGGCAGAAGAACTACCGCATCTGTAGTGCAAAATGATTAATATGGTGATTATTACTTCGAGGAAATGATAAAGTAATGATCATTAATATTCTTCCTCGAGTTGCGTCCCCCCACTCCAGTCAATGGACTCGCCCAAGGTCTTGCTTCAAACAAGCGGCTGCTGAAAGAGAGTAGGTGAGTTGTGTTTGGTCTCTTTGCTAAAGAAATCAGGCAAAGCTAAAAAGATGTTTGATGGCTAGTACTATGGCTGGGACCCCGTATGTGCCGTTGATAAAGTTAGGTGCTGTTCTGAGCATTATTTGTGGCTATAGAGTGGCTTTTTGGCTGAGCACGTGGCTCTCTGTATTGCTATTGTGCAGTCGTTACTAAAGTTGGTATAACTAGAGGAGCAAGTGGTCTGCAACATTCATCTCTCGAGGGGGTGTCTAACTCGGTGTTACAGTGTGTTTGACCATAACTTAATTTTACACTGGAATTTTTCACATGTTGCACAGGTTGATAAAAATATATAAAACATGCAGGACAGCAGAAACTATTAAAAATGTGAATAATTGCCCAAATGTCCTTGTGAAGCTCCTAGGAGGATTTTTTGGTTTGTATTGATTTGGTGACCCATATGGACTAAAGTGTGTTACTCATGTCTTTGCTATTGTTTGTTCTGTTTTATAAAAGACAAGTGTTTCCAGACATGAAAATCTAAAAAAAACTTCCTCTTTACAGTCTAGTGTAACAGTTACTGTAGATTATAAAAATGGCTGTTTCCTGTAATCACAGCCCAGTTGGCAAGGTTTACAAAAAATTGCTACAAAGAAAAAGCTAAACAAGTCACTGCGGATCAACACCTCATTATTATATTTTTTAAAGGTTCTTACAGATTAAGAGATGGAGCTGAGGTGCCCAACTCAAAAAGTTCTTAGTCTCCCTGTGCTGACTCGAGGTGCAAATTTCACTGAAAAAGTTCAAACCTTAAAGATTAAAAGCAGCATGACAAACTAAATGGATTTAAGCTAGGCTTCCCCTTTTAAAGCACAGATAAAAACATAGGGTTGCAACATGTAAATGAAGCTGCCAACAGTTAAGACAGTACAAAAAGTTCAAAAAGTGGTATTAATTTCAGTCTGTTTCATTACCAGCTGAAAACTCCTCACAGGAGCTTCAACAATGCAATCACAGATCACATTTATTCTCATGTCGTGCAGACAAACTCCTGATTGCTCTCAGGTTCTCCATGATCTATCTCGCTCCATCTCCTCTCTTTTGTAATGGAGGATCTGCTGTGACAGCCTCTCTAAAAGAGAAGTAATCAATCAGTAATCACATGCCGCTACTCTGCCAGGTAATGAAGGAGGAAAAGCAGTTGGAGAGTGTGTGCTTTACTTTTCACACAGTTCAAATGTCAACAGTTCATTGCGTGTGTTAGTGGAGGATGGAGACCGGCTCTGTTGCTCTTTGCATGTCTGTCCTGTTTCTGTTCAGCCAGTCACCACAGTGCAAGGTAAGCTTAGCAGTAAGCTGCCCCCTTATACATCAAGTGTGTCAGGTGTGTGCTTAAGGTGTGGCCCGGTCAACACGGGTGTGTTTCTGTGATGTTTGGGGTCCTGTCTGCAGGTTTACCAAAACATGCAAGCAGGACGAGTTTCTGCGGGGACACGCATCCCTGATATTTAAGGATAATGTAGAAAGTAAAGGAGCTGCATCTTGATGAGGTACAACAACCACAAATGAACAGAATAAAAGCTTTCATACTTCTTTTATGACAGAGGCTCTATTTTTGTGAGGGATCATTGAGAGAAGTAAAGTCAGATGATGCATTTTAATTAGTTATCTGGAATGAACTTTACTGATTAGTCATAGGGGCTGTGTGTTGTTTGTGCAGCAAGGATTCTGTGGAGTATTTATGTGAATTACCTCCAAAAGAGGAGCAAAAAAGGAGATTTTTCCTCTAAAATTTTGACAGCCACTTAAAAAATTGTATATATTCGAACCCTAATCATCCCTGAATTTAAATGGTCTGCTGGTTCGTTTTGGGTTAAATCAACTGGTCTATAATAAATCTGATCCTGAAACAACTCAAATAATAACCATAATCAAAGGACTAAAGCAACTCATGTTTGATGGCCTTTTTTCTCCTTATATTGACTAATCACAAGCATTTTATATGGAGAGTTAAATTAGCCAGATCACACAATGACATCCTGGTAACCATCAGAGGTAATCTGATGTCTTTTTATTCACTTCTCTACAAACTTTATTGTTTGTCAGTTTTGGTGCCACCTGTACACAAAGAGAAACCGTTTACATATTCACTATTGTATCCAGCACATGTATTTGGAGTGTTCTCAGATGAAATGTGTTAAATTTCCTCTGGAAAAGGTAAAACACAGCCTTATCTGAAGAGTGCTGCAAAACATGTCACCGTATACCCCCCCACCCACCCCCTTCAACAGGTATTAAACATGACTTTATAATGATTATCCTTCCTATCATTAATGGTCTTGTTTGCCCAGGGATTAAAGTTCTCCGTCTCTAGACGGATTTCCGTCAGTTGGGAAAAGAGGGGGAAAAAAAAGTTGCCGTACATTTGTTGTGATTCAGTTTTGACTATCAAATTAAATCGTGATGCTGTTGTAAAACCAATAAAGCCAGCCAGAGTTTTGGTACTTGTCAGACCTCCGTTGGCAGCATCATTGCCACCCCCACCCTCCAGCATCAGATCAGTAGCCTGCTAGAGGTTCTCTTAGCCATTCTGCTCCGGTGGAAAAAAAAAAGGAAAAAGGATGAAAGGGTCCATTGGTATGACCACTGGTATGGACAATGTAACCAGAAAATAAAAAATAAAGAAATATTGAATGGATATCTAAATACAATAAATAAATAATGAATGAATGAATAAATAAATAGTGGAAATGATTGCACAGCAAAGTGTGGTGCAGCCTATTGCAGGGGAATATGAACTGGACTGAAAAATAAAAAAATTAAAATATATTTTTTTGCTTTAATCCCTGTGTTTGCCCCTGTGGGCCATAGGGAACAATTACTGTTATTTACAGCCTGTTGCATAACCTTAAAAAACTCCTCACAGTAGCTTTAAAATGTCTCTGAATAAGAAATCCATTTGATACTCTGTCACTTAAACCAATCAGCATTTAGATTTCCCGACGACCTGGAAAGCATCAGAAATGATGGAGCCAACCGCAATTCATCAAATCAGTAAACACATTTTTTTTCCTCCCCTTTTAAAGTAAAACTTGATAAACTTTTCACACATCTGCATGATACTGCTCTTTTTTGGGCAAACTTTAGGTCTGTAAATAGTTCATTAATCAGAGGAAAATCTGTTTCTCTTATGAGGCTTAAGTCACAGTGAAGTCTGTGTGTGATTTACAGAACAGTCTCAAACAGTCTCTAGATAAAACACCTTATACTTAAAATCCAGCCCTAAAGTGTTGCATTTCCTCTAAAATATTTCCTTCTTTTGCAGAATTTTAAACATACCCAAAGCATTTGAAACTAATTTATCTTTTCTATTTTCAAAATTTCAAAAGAACCACAGGTTTGTGTGTCTCAATTTGCAGATTTAGTTGATAAGTGCCCATTTATCATTGTCACTCAATTGTCAAATTGGGTTTTTTTTCTACAAAATGGAAAATACTGCAAAATTTTGGTTAACACGGCTCTGATGCCAAGAAAAACGTTACCAAGCAACAGTCCAAATTTCAAGGACATTCAGTGAAAAGTGCTGCAAAACAGAGAGGAAAGTGAAGTCTTACACCAGAGACAATGACGCAGAAAAATTGATCTTATGCTTCATATGAGCTTTAAAATGAATGAAAGTTTTTATTCTTGGTTACAGATACATTTAGTGATATGAAATGAAACTTTTCGGCACAGTAAAGCAGGACTTTTACTGAGGATATGATTTCATATTATAAGTTCTGCTGCCTTTTTTGCAGGTTATGTGTATTTCCTTATTGCTTCAGTATATTCTCAGCCAAGTCAAACAGATTCAGCATTTCTTTTCTTCATCCTGACTCTCAATAAGTACTCCACTATCTCACAAAGCCGAGCGAGGGAAGAGAGAAAGGTGCAGATGAAAAGCATGAAGGTGAGCGTTGAGTGGAGTTGAGTCAAGTAGGAAAAGAGAGGTGCAGAAGAGAAAGGCAGAAGTGAGACCACAACCCATCCAGAGTATAAAAGCTGAGAGCTGGACTCATCATTAGAGGGACAAAGATAGCTCAGCAAAGCCTGGGTCACAGACACAAAAGACACCTTTTATTAATGTGGGCTTCAACCAATAGGAAGTCAAGAGACAGGACACCATGTTATCCAGAAGTTACACAATTCTAGCAGAGCCACTCATCGAGTTGTGTGAGTAATACTGTGGTTTTATTCACTGTGGAGTAACCGAGGTTTACTGACCCAACTGTCATTGACGCACTCAGACTCGGAGCGTTTGAACTTTGAGTTATTCTATTACTAGTTTGTGAAGAGGTCAGGGGCTCCACTGATAGGAGGAATAAGTTAGCAGAGCAATGTTTAACATGATTATGAAAGTTTACAAAGTGATGTTTGCCGGAGAACTTCAGGGAGCATGAGATGGATGTACCCAGGCTAAACGCTGCACCACCTCCACACACTCATTTATCCAAATGCTCATACAGTTGCAGTCAGCAGCCAACATGAAACAACAGATACAAAGATACTTATTTATCAGTTACAGTTTAAGCCACCCATGCAGCCTGTTGAGCTTTAAGAAATGGTGTTCATATCAAGCGCCTACCACCTGTCCAAATATGGTCACTTCAGGCTCTGGCAGCCAAATGAAGAATTGAAGGCTTGAAACAGATTTATTGTTGGTTTTGTTGCAGTGCAGGTGTGTTGAAATGACTCTTTGAACTTGTATTTATGCTTTTTGTCATACATCTTCAACAGCAGGTTTAACTTTAGACCTGAATCAGGAGCAGAGAGCAGGTCTGAGTCTGTTCGGATGAGCATGAATGAAGCATCTGCGTCATTCTTCATTCTCTTCACACTTGTTCACTTCTCTTTCTTCTTCTCTGCACAAACTCCCCTCCCCCTCCTCCTCCTCCTCTCCCTTCTTCTCCTTGTCCTTCAATCCCCTTTCTCTCTGTTTTTCTCTGTGTCTCTTCTGGACGTTTGACAGAAGTTTGTCTCATCCTCTTTGGCAGCTGTTGCCATGGTTGTGTCAGTGCCTCTGAACTACCTGCGCTGGTATTTCCATGGACACAGATCAGGATGGCACCAGGCTCTAAGGTGTAGGAGGGAGGCAGTTCACCCGTGTCAGCAGTTCTGTGTGTTTGAAGACATACTGACAGAGACAGAATGAGAGGAGGAGGAGGAGGAGGCAGAAGAAGAAGAAAAAGAGGAGGAGGATGAGGGTCTGGGAAGATGTTAAACATGAAGGAAGAGCTGGGAAAAACAGCAAATGTAGAAGCGAACAGGAGAGTGAACGACTTCATGCAGGGGATGTTCAAGAAAAATGCTGTGAAAATGCAGATTTCCCATTTTTACCTATCAGCACAGGCTGAGGCTGTTTCATCCAGCTGTCTCCAGGGGGGTCTAAAGCTAATCTTGAAGCTGTCCCATTAAAAATTAAGACAGAGACATTAAACTTGATTCTGCATCACAGACTACCTAAATGAGAAAATGACGTCTTAATCACTTATTCTGCTCTCACGAGGGACACTGACAGGATGGAATTATCGAGTGTGATCGGCCAATGCACACTTACTTATGATGCATTGTTATGATAGAATTATACACAGCAATAAAATAGCCCTACAGAAGACGTTGGATATAAACGCTTTCTGCCGACTTTGCAAAGTCAACTGCAGAATTAACGGCGTTCTGAATGAACGGCGCTTTGAAAAGTCCCACAGCATGTGTTAGACGTCACCATCTACACATGGACCAATCAGGGGCTGCCTTTCCCTGTTGTCCGGGTAACAGTGGAAACACGGTCTCTGATTGGCCCGGTTATTTTCTGTTCGTGAATACACGCTCCCAATGGGCCGAAGTCCAGACTGTCGTGGGCAAGTGATTCCCGCAACAGGATGGCCCAGCCAGGCTAGGAGGACTCTGCTCTTGTTTGTCTTTAATTTCCTAGTTGTTTAAATGGGTATGTAAATTTTAACCACCCTGATTGTCTCAGAGTAAGAAAAAACTCAGAAAACAGTCTATATTGTGCACAGTTTTTTGAAAACCGCTATATGGGATCAGAGATTCTGCAGGTAAACCGTGTTGGGGGTTTTTGCAGAGTGAGTCAAACATTATGTGTAGTCTCTGGTTTATGCAGACATGACTATGCCTGTGTACAACTCTGTTTCTGTTGCATGTTGTGCTTTGACATCTGACATCTGTGCTTTTTTGTTTCTAGGTAGTTAAATATTTTGGTGAGTCAGCAAAAATCATGTTCAAAACTTGCTTTACTGATGAGCTATTATGGTGAGGACTTGGGTGAGCAAGATGGCATTCAAGTTCCCTGATCTTGCACATCCTCAGTTAATGTTTTCTTAGATTAAACTGAGCGTCTTTATATTCACCTGCTTGGATTTTTTTTGTGAATGTTTTGGTTGTGGTTCCCTCCTGTTTGCTCTTGGTTATATTTTATCTGATTAAAAACAGGCGCAGCCTTCAAGATTTCCAATTTATATCCACCAAATTCAGCTTTCTAATCCTATATTTTTTACCTGTGAGGGTGAAATTCAATCATCTCTCTGATCACAGATACTCAACATAAAGCCTCTCTCCCAGCCGTCACATAAAGCTGGCATCCTCATTCCCTCCTTTTATCCATCATTGTTACCCCTCTAATGCTCCCATTCATCAATCATCTCTCCTCTGCCTGTTTGACAGCAGGGGGTTCGACCCGCAGCCAAAAAAAGCCCTCCTGCAGCCTCTCCATCTTGACCCTCTTCACTTTCCAAACAGCCAAGCAATCAAGGACATCTGCAGATGGTGCGGAGCATCCTGCCTGTCTGTAATAAAAAGCTCAGACAGAAGAGAGAAAGAGGGGGAACAAAACGAGAGGCTGCGACTGACTGCAGCTCCTCTGTCAGGTCCCCTGCTGATCAGACATCTGTGTGTGGCACACTCACCCCGGCTGCTGTTTGGGTCTGTGCTGCTACACCTGTAGAGCAAGTCAAACTGACATTTTTGTCCTTAAACCCCGTCACTTTGATATCTTTGAACAGTAGCACAGAACAGGAGCAGTTCTTTATGCCTTAACTAAAGGTGCTGTTGTTACACAGCTTTAAGCTTTAACAGGTAAGCAAACAGCAACTTTTTTTCGGAGTCTTTCAGCTGTCTCATAAAAAAAAGACTTGTCTGAGTGTTGCGTCTTTAAGTCTGCAGAGGTTGTTGGGAAAATTCTGCATCAGCGGTTGTAAAGTTGAAATATTTGGTTCTGGTCTACGACCAGCTTCAAGGTAGACTCTGTATTTCGGCAAAATTTGTCTTTTTTTTATACAACAGAGTATTGGGACAACATTAAGAAAACTAGAAAAGCCCTCTGAGAGCTCAGACCTCCGCCAAGCAGCTCATGTCCCCCCTTATAATGTTCCTAAAACAAGAAATGCCCTGACCCGGATTTGAACCCAGGACCTTCTGGCTGTGAGGCGCCAGTGCTAACCACTATACCACTGTACCGCCCATCTACACCACTGTGCTGCTCATTGGTTATTTTGTGTTCTGGATCACAGTATCCAGAATTTTGTCTGGATCAGGATCAACCTTTGAGACCTCATAAAACTCATTGAGATCCTTTTGTGTATTTTTTTTACTTAAGACTCTGGCCATTTTTTATAGAGTTAAATGCAAAAATTCCAAAATTTGCCCTATCTCACAATAATAAAGAATCCTTCAGAAAATGGGATCCTCCTAGGGCATGTTGAAAAGTACAGTGAGATAATTTCTAACTCCAAAATTTTGTTTTATGTATTTTATTTCCATTTATATTGGCATGAGATTGCAAAAGAAATAAGAAGTATTTTGAACTTAGTTGGAGCCACAAAAGGCTACAACACTAAAGTGACTGCAGGCAACTTTACCAATGAAGAGTGACTGAGATTTAAACATGAACACAATAGAAAGGTTCTGAATAAATGGACTTTAAGCTCTTCTTTGTAGAACCTGTTCAGGAAACATAGATGACCATCTTCTGTTCAAGGTAGACTTTGTATTTCGGCACTATTTTGAGCATTTTTGATGCATTTTCTGAGCTCTGTGTGCTGAACAAAAGATAACCTCTCTACTTCATCTAAAATTATTCAAACCCCTCTGTTATTCCTCCCATCATGACACACTCCTGCTTGGCTGTGATGAAAACACATCCACATGATGAGTACTTCTAATAGAGGTACTTCACTTCTGACCCTGAGCGTCCTCGCTGGGCTGGCGTGCTGGATGTCGTGTTTTGACTCAGCGTTCATCATACTCCGTTTCCTATCTCTGTATCCCTCTAACACAACACAAGCTTCATCTGGAGATTTTCCACTTCAGTTCAACAATTTTCTTCATTTAAACACAGAGTCAGTGTTAGGATGGAGTTAGATTTTTGGTACACCTGCTGCTGTTCGTAATTTAGCTTTACTGCCTTTGTGGAGACAAGAGCCCTCAGCTCATGGATGTTTGCGAGGCAAAGCTGCGTCACATGTCCCTCTGCTATTGTTCCTCTGCACATCAACACTTTTTACAAAGCTAGTGGCTGTTGTCCAGGGAAACACTCCTTAAGGTTTGTGTTGGGCCTCTCTCAGCTGCTGCTTCCATCACACACAGCTTGCAGTTGAAGAGGAAAAATGTGATTTTGGGCAGATATTTAAACAGATGGTTGTGGTTTAGAGCAGTCCTGTGGGAGAGATGGCTATACTGTCCATGTCAAACTCTGTCTCTGTTTTCTCCTCAGGGGATTCTTTCACTCAGTTCCGGTTTTCTGAAGAGAGGGACTGGGAGATGGACTCATTTGCAGCCAATCAGGTAATCTATACTCCACCTAATTAGCGGTATCTTACAGATTCAACCTGCTGTGTGACGAATGGATCCAACATCGTCCCCACTGTTAAATGCAAACTGCTCTCTGTACTGTATATGTTTTTGTAAACTTGTGGAAAGATGAGTGGGATTGTCTGGTCTGGTTTTTTAACTGATTCAGATCATACCTACAAAGCAGTCCGTACTTGGTGTCCATCAGAGACTGTTTTAAGTCAACTGGATGTTGTGCGGGGTTCCCCAAGGCTCAATCCTTGGACCTCTACTGTTTGGTCAGAACATGCTTCCACTTTCACACAGTATTTACAAGAATAAAACACATTATTACACACTTTGTGATTAAAATGTGTGTTATGAATCAAATTTGGACTTGAATTTTTCAACTCTGCGATATTTAATTAGCTTATGGCGCCCCCGTGTGAGTAAAGGGATCTCTGTTCCAGACATTTTCTAGTAATGCTGACAAAAAAAATAAAATCCTGCTTTCTGTAGGTGAAATCTGTCACTTGCTGTCTCTAGTTTAAAAAGTATTTTCCGCGGCAGTGCTGTGAACAGACTTTCCTGACACCTACCCCTTCACAGCAGCTTCAGGCAAACAAAGAAACTGTTTTATTTTTTCACTTTGTAAGTTAGGAAAAAGCATCACATGCAATGTCAGCCTCTTTTATTATTGGTAAAAAATATCTTCAGGTGAGTTTTAATTGAAAATTTGGTCAAAGAATATTTTGTAAATGTTGAAAATTGTGCGCCTGTATTGTTTAAAGCATGTGACGTCATTCTGAAAATGTCTTCTCAATTTGTTGATTTCATTCATTGCAGAGGACTAAGAGACAGGAAATAAACTTGTTCGTCACACACATAGAGTGTTTATAGAATGGACGTCATCTGCCTCCTCGCTGGGTGAAGCCACCGTGAGAACAGCACCATCTGGTGATGGGCTGCTGCATAGGTCATAAATCCCGCCTCCTCCAGTCATCCCTATGGCATTGTGGACAAACTTTAGAAATTAATTACACAGAATATACATTTTTCTCCCCCCTGGTTGCGATGTTGACATGTAGTTATCGTAAGACTAGTTTGTGGACTGTGCTCAAGTCCTCTTTTTTCTGTACAGCTCCATTATTAAAGTTATTAGGGGGTTCATGTTTTCTATGATTGACACTTAATACAGCCTATGGGCATATGAAGATTACGTAGCTCACCTGGGGGATACGCTGTTTGAGCAGAGCATCATCACAGCGACTCTTGGCGACTCTCTCGCCAAATGCTGCTCAAGTGGTGGTGAGCTTACAAGGTTATTGTGCAAGTGGTGGTTCCAGGAAGTGAAGAAAATCCTGGAAAGGAAGGAGGGACCAAGTTGTCCATAGTATATACAGTCTATGAATAGACTTATAGTGAGTAAAAAAAAAAAGTCTTAATTAAAAATGTCTTAATTTAGCTGATTTAAACATGACTTTTTTGTGTGTATGTCATTGACAGATTTTAACTCATGACGGGTTAGATTTGATTTATGGTTGCTAATATCCTTAAATGAGACATCTGTCAGCACTTTCAAGGTGAATGTGTCTAATGAGATATATTATACAAAAAATACGGCAAAGCACTGTGAAAATGGTAAATAGGCTTAATGAGGGATAATTCTTTATTTTAGATTTACAAGTGAAAAATCACTCATAAATGAAAACATGCTCTTATTCCAACATCTTGTAATCTGTGTAGTCTACCGTCATCCGTGTGTTTGCAGATCCAGCGCAGTGCATCAAACAAACACACAGGATTATGTAATGCTTCCTGAACTCTTCCTGCTTCTTGAGATGTAATGTTTGGTTCTCCTTTTGTGCAAGAACAAAAGAGTGCTGACCCACACCGGCAGGATACTTATATGGATTACAAAATGTTTGGAGACGTTGAGACGAGAAACTGTTTTCACATCTTTGTACACTGAGTAGATCTATTGATGTTTTAATGTTGATTTTAATGCCTTTTTTTTCTTACATTATCTTTATGCGTTTGAAGCATTCAGGGTTGATTTCTGCTCTTAAATGTTGTGCCTGCTCCTCCTTCAGATGTCTGCAGTGTTTGTAGATCTTCCAGCACTCGCTCAGAGTCTCCAACAGCTGCCTCTGCACCAAAGACTAAACCTGGAGGCCGAACTGCTTCAGGTACATTCATCACCGCACTGAAGAGAAAACTCTCATAACTGGTTTTGGTTGCAGATTAAAGATCTGTCCCACTGATCTTTTACCAGGTGTCCACACCAGTAGAGCTGCCCTCTGTGACCCTCCCACAGAAACAGGAGATGCCAAAAGTGTCCACATTCTCTCCTCCAGCTGAAGCTTTGAACGTCCCCAGCACCAACCAGAAAGTGACTGTTGCCACAAACTCAGCACTAGACCCAAGATCCAAAGTTTCCTCCAGCACCACAGAGTCCCTGCCAGAGGAGGATGTTGATGAAGAGCTGGACCAGCTGCTCAGTTTACAGAAACCAGTCCAGGCTGTTTCAGGAAACCAGACTGTCAGTGTGTCAGAGGAGGAGAGAACAGCTCCAGAGAGGGGTGAGAATATTCAGCAGGAGTTATTCAAGCTCTCAGCTAAAACACTACAGTTTAAAACTTGGAGGAAGTTTGATGGTTTGAGAAATGCATTCATTGACTTTCATATCTGAACTTGCATAAATTTGAGGCTAGAGTAAAGCATAGTTTAAGTTAGATTAGCAGCCTTGAGGCAAGAGGGAACAGCAATCCTGTCTCTGAGGAAAGAATGTTAAAAAAGAAAGAGATAAATAACACCTATACAGAAACTTAAGGGTATGACTGGTATTTGGCTTTAACTGCAGTTGCCAGGTAACCAGAGAAGACACCAAGCAGCTCAGAGTTTGCTAAATAATAGTTATTGAGCTTTTTTGTTTAATAGGAAAAGAGATAACTCACAATCAAGAGAAGTTTAGAGGTGATGGAGGGCAGTTTTTCATAACAGGTGAGTGTAGCGATGTTGTGATGGTTCAGATTTTGCAGCTTTAAGGAAACCTCTTATTTACAGAAAAGCTGTCAGTAGCCACGTTTACATGCAGACTTTTTTCTCATTCGGATTATAATCATTCCTATTGAAGCTCCCAGGCGAACTGTTTACATGGAAGCGATCTATTCTGATCTGGTGTTTACATGTGCCACGGCATTCAATCGGAACAGCTATTTACAGACACGTGATACCTTCAAACATCACGTGATTGATTGATCACGTGATCTCCGACGCAGACCAGTGCATCGTGCTCTGCTTGGAAGCCGCCATCATGTTTCCATGTGAGTCATACGTCACTACTTGTTTACATCAGGACAGAGCATGCGCAGACAGAACCCAGCCTGACAACTTTCCGATTCACCGTTTACATGACAGGATTTTGCTTTTAATCGGAATGGGAAAAGGAAAATTCTACCCCTGTGAATCGGAATGAAATTCCATTCGGAATGGGCCTGTTTATTCCGAATGAGGTGTTTATATGGAGCATTTTCATTCCGATTGGGCTTCTAATCCGATTATATTCGGAATATTTGGCTCCATGTAAACGTAGCTAGTGTTATTGGTGTTTTTGTCTGGTTCCCCAATTGAGAAACATAAGAAGGAAACGACCTTTACAGGATAAAAGCAGGTCTTTAATTGACAGTCTTCAAGGAGAGTCTAAGTGCCTCAAGCACATTTCTCATTACAGCTTTATACCAAAAACACTGCAACATTTTCACCTTTTTTCCCCATTTCTACTTATGTCTTGCTGTGCTTTGACTTTATTGTCACCATATTTGTTTTTGTCATATCAGAAGTCTAATTATGCAGTATTATTCGTCACACACATAGACTGTATATAGAATGGATGCCGTCTGCCTCCTCGCTGGGTGAAGCTATCATGAGAACAGCACCCTCTGGTGATGGGCTGCAGTATAGGTCATAAAGCCTGCCTCCTCCAGTAATCTCTATGGAGCTGTGGACAAACTTTAGAAATTTATTACACAGAATATACATTTTTCTCCCCCCTGGTTGCGATGTTGACATCTAGTTATTGTAAGTCTAGTTTGAGTTTAAGTCCTCTTTTTTCTGTGCAGCTCAATTTTTAATAGTTATAAGGGGGTTCATGTTTTCTATGATATGCACTTGTTACAGCCTATGGGTATACGAAGGTTGTGTAGATCGCCCGGGGATAGACTGTTTGAGCAGAGCGTCATTACAGCGACTCTCCCGCTGAATGTGACAATGCTACTGCACAAGTGGTGGTTTCAGGAAGTGGAGAAAATCCCAGAAATACAGAGAGCTTTTTTGCTTCAAATTCATATAATGATGGAAAGCAGAGCCAAGTTGTCCATAGGCTTTCCAGTTAACGGTTACAACCTTGTTTGCTATTTATTTTCTGAAGGATTAATTTAGAGGGCTTAGGCTTTGTGTAAGGGGACAGGACTGTGGACAGAGCAGCGACTGACATACAGTCAAGGGGCTGCAGGAGGGAAACACACCTCTATATACGATACAGCAGACTGCTTGGCTGGTTATAATATCACAACTTAATTTTTATCTAATTTTTGTCTCAATACAGGGACTTTGTTCTCTTTTTTCTTTTTTGTTACATCTAAACCATATTCTTGCAGTTTTCTCTTCTTTCTCCCAATACTCAAACTTTTTCTTCCTATCATTATGAGGTTTGATTAAAACCTGATTCTCATTAGGGCTGCCAGAAACGATTAATCTGATAATTGACATGACTATGATTATTTTTTGCGATTTATCGAATAATCGTGGCAGCCGTGTACAAAGCCGTAATTCTCATAACTCCATTTGTTCCCAAGAAAATCTAAGAGGTTATTTTTCTCTTAATGTGGCCTTCATACTTCATTACAGCAACATCCGCATTAAAGACTCAAACAGCTTTATATCAAAGATTATTAAAGCTCTACTGAACTCCTTATGGATTTCTCTCCATTTTCTTTTCTTTTCATCTGCAGAGTGCAATGAAGTGAAGGAGGAGGCACCAGAGGAGAAAAAAGAGAAGATGAAAAACAAAGATGTCACACCTCCTAAGTCTACTCCTCCTGCTCGGCAGACAGTGACGGAGGAGGATCTGGAGGACTGGCTGGACAGTATGATCTCCTGACCATCAGAAAGACTTCATCAGACATGATTTCAAGCTATTCTCTAACTTTCAGACAGTGTAAAAATTTACGTGTTGAAGGAACATTATTATGTCTTTTCGGTCAGGTAATTCGTTAATCTAGTTTTTGGGTGTCAAAGATGAGAAGGACAAGGTGTGATGATGTTCCCTCTTCAACTCGTGAGGCTGTGAAAGTTACAGACTGTGAGAGCGTTGCCTTCTTGTTGGTGAGATCTCAGCCGCGGAAGAGACAGACGACACCTTTGGATTTATTGCGTCAATAACTTTATTCATTTCCTCCCCCTCGTCAAAGGAAATGCAGGTTTTACCAAAGCTACTACATACATACAAATGGCCATACAGTAGCAGTTTAACCATTTTGTCATCAATAAATCAGTGAACCTACTCCGGTTCTTGTTGTCTTCCTATGTTGTCGGACTTTTCTTCCATGGAGAGAAGTGCAGGCAGGCAGGACACCACAGCTCAGGAACAAAACCAAACTAAGCAACATTTACACAAAGATCACCTAGATTTTATACAACAAATGTTTTTGCGCTCTCTTTTTTAAAATTTGTCGAAAGCCACAAAACTAGCTGGAGCTAAATCTGCTTGTAACTAATCCAGAACTAGAGCACTGCTTGTGTCAGGAGGAACAAAAATGATCAATTCTTTTTTTTTTTTTTTTTTTTGCATAGTTTAACATAAGGCACGTCGGCACTTTATAACACCTAAAGTGAGTCATCAGCGGTCCTGGAAGAACCATCTTCTGTAACTCTTCATATCATTAGACAGCTTTGAAAGGCAGATCAGGTCTCACTCATGTCGTTTTGATGATAATTGGATCAATAGTGATCAAAACCAGTAGCACACACATCCACTCGGTTGGTTTGGTAAGTTGGCATTAATTCTACAAATTGTGCATATTCAGACATTCAATCGTCACGCTGTAACCCTTCACGTGTATCAAATGTCTACACACAGCAAATTGTGCAACAGGTTGGGGTTAAGCATGTGAGAAAGGCAATGTGAATCAGAATCAAAAGAAGAACTTGCATAAAAGGAGCCGTCATGGCAAGTGGCTTTTATCGGCGGACTTGGATGCGCAAACCCAAAAACGTCCCGTTGTCAGTCAAATCTTTTCCTCAGAATGTTTTTGAATCAAAAATGAATGATTTTGTTGTTTTTCGTCACTTTTTTCAACACCATGGCAGCAGAGAAAGTCCAGCGAATGTCCAGGTTGCGGTAACAGGTAAAGTCAAGTGTCTCATTTGGATAGAAGGAAAAGGAAAGAGAGAGAGAGAGAGGAGGGGCGCAGAGTCAAGCCAACCTCTCTAACCCAGCTGGTCCTCATATTGCTTGCGGAAGCAGTCTCCAGTGGGGAAGAAGTCCCAGCATCTCTCTTGGTACATCTTCCACACATACGACTCCTGGAGAAGGAAGAGAGGGAAACAGCTGATGAAGAACGAACGAAACATTAAAATCAATTAACCAGGAATAGAAAAGACCCCAGAGTGTTTTTTCAAGACTACAGCTCGGCGAGGAGTCCAGTTAGAGAGAGGTGCAAGGAGACAACAAAGCACTCTAGTCACTGGTGAGTATGATCGACTCGAGCATTACTTAAACAAAGAGGCTGTAATAAAAAGATTAATCTGGTTCCACTTTAATAAATAGATCAACTAAAGCTAAAACAAAGTCTCCACTAATACATTATTAATACCTTCATGGTCTCTTGATTCTTATAACATATATCAAATGAATAAACATTCAGTATCACACTCCTTTAACGCTCCCTAAATAGCAATAAATGACTATTTCCAGAACAGAATGTTTCTTTGGAGCCTACATTACCAACAATGCATGAATGTTTAAAGTTGTGGAGCCAATTTCCTACTGAGACCTAATCATACAAATCCTGCTTTATATTGAATCGATGTTATGAGTTTGACTGACACGCAATCCGCCTACCGAATACAAAGAATTTGCCCAAAAAGGGCCTGTGTCCACTTAGTATCATATACTTCTTGCATCCAAACAAAAACACTTTGCCCAAAAAGGGCCTGTGTCCACCTAGTATCTTATACACCGTCAGCATTAAAGTTCTATTTTTTGTCCAGTAAGAGCCTGTGTCCAATTCTTTTACACTGTCTGCATCCAAACTAAAACGCTTTTGCCCATTAAGGGCCTGTGTCCATTTGCAATGTCTTTCACTATCTGCATCAAAGTACACTTTTTTTTTCATCCAATAAGGGCCTGTGTCCTTTTACAGTGTCATTTTCACTGATGTTTTTGACAAATGAGGGCCTGTGTCAATTTGCGCTGCCACTTCACATTGGTGGCAAGCCTTCAAGCAAACTCACAAGTTTGTTGGTTTTTGGATTGGCGTAATCCCAAGACCTAAATTGGTCATTTCTGTTGCTTCCAAACCAACATTGTTGTATGGCAGTTCTGCTTTCCTTAGTAGTGACTGAATCTATTTGGATATGCTCTGTATTATTTATCATTCTTTTTATTCAAGATTTTTAACAAAGATCAAAATTATTTCATGCTATCAGCAGCAGCACTAGATCTAGAAAGTACATGTTGACCAATGCCATTTTTTATTATAAAACTGAAAAAACAAGTCCAGCCCCATTTTGGTTATGATTGGTTGCCAACAAAGTGGCTTTGACAAGCTCTGGGGTGTTTCAAGTGTTGAGCGATTACCATAGGAGAGTGGTGCAGCAAACAAGGGTGTACAGAAAACAGCACTACCAACATACAAAAAAGCTATCAGTGGACACAGGTCGTTATTGCTTTGAGCTGGTGTCAGAATCCATACAATAAATCTTGTGGAATTTTTGGGGGATTTATTCTGCGGTGACAAATGTTGCAAACGCGTTGTTAGATTGAAATCACAGCCAGTGCATTTGTCAAATCAGCCTTTGAATTATCATTTATCTCCAAGCAGCTAAGTTTGGTTCTTGTAGCAGCCAGGTGAAACAGCAGCAAAGGTTTTTTTTCTTCTACTACCATGTTTTTTTAATATAAGAACAGTGCATGCACATCAAATGAAAAAAAAGACAACTTGCATCTCAGCTGTGGGACAATCACAACTTAATATCCAGAAAGTCAGAGAGCCCACGCATTGTTTCTTCTCCTGCTTGGCTCCACTTATGCAACAAAACAAGTGGGTTGAAATGTTGCACAAGTAAAAGCCTACTGAAGTTTCTGTAACATCCTTTGCTGTCTTGAGATCGATCAGACGCGAGAGAGGATGAAACATCTTAAAAGACAAATGTTGGAAAGAACTGGACTGAGGATGAAACAAGTCTTTAACCCCGTACATACCTGGCCTGTGTGTTCAGTCTCGTCCTTGTTGATCAGGTACATCAGGAAGAACCTGCAGACGAGACGACAAGAGGGATGAGAAAAATGGAAATTCTTAGAAATGAATCACTCTTTGACATTTTGATGAGATTTCAGCTGCACTCACAGGTAGTTTGCAAGGTTGTGCTCTTGTAAGGTGTGGGTTTCAAACCCGTGAGGCGTCCGGTCAAAGTAGTCATTCCCAATGCCACAGATGAAGCATTTGGTCTGAAACAAGAACAAAAACATATATAAATATATATATACTGTATATATATATATTTTTTCAAACAGATGGAATCTCATTTAGCTTCTTATATTTACTGCAGCCAAGCTCCTGTGAAGAACTTAAAGTTTGTGTCGGTTTTGGCGCACCCTGTGGCCAAAGTGTTGCTGATTCTGTCATTTTGACCATCAAATGTTATGTTTTTCTGTTTCCCTTTCAAAAGTCAAAAGTCATTGTATTATTTGAAAATGAACACATATCCAGACTTTTCATCACTTCATATCATGGCCAGTTTAGAAAAACCATCAACCTCACAGTGATTTTAAGACTCGCTCCTAAGCTGTGTCCACTCCAAAGCCCACACACTGAACCCTCACCGACTCTAACGCTCACACAGATAGGTCGTTAAATAAGGAGTAAAAACGCTGATCTCCAGAGTGAGTTCATGCATCTTACAGAGCAGTGTTTCTATATTCAGGCAAACTAACAGTCAGAACAGGAAAGTAATGTTAATATTAATCTTTTAAGAGTTTTGAACTGAAAAACAAGCCGGATTAATAACTTTACATACCCTTTTTATTATATATGTAACCTTTGTTTACATATTTTGAGGGGCTGGACAATTACATCCTATGAAGTCCGCATTGACTTTTTTGTTCAGACGGTCCACTTTAAAAATGTTCCAAGTTACTTCACCCTCAAGTTTTGTTGTAACAGTCAAATATTAGATTGTATCTAAATTCACCCTGGCTTGTTTTCTTTTCAAACAGATGATAACTAAACAAAGCGTCTTACCTCCATGTCCTCCTTCACTTGCTCCTGCTGGTCTCTCAGCTCTCCAAAGGCATCAATGATCAAACCTGTGGGGGTCACAGCACCGCTGAGCATGACTAAACTAACAACACTTCTATCAAGCAGGTACAGAAACATGACAAAGCTGCAGCCCATGACGATAAATGGAGAATCATATGCCGCTATATTCCTGCTTCAGGATGCAGAGCATGGGCACATGTGCTATTAAGAGATGACATAAAAAATGGAAGATTTTGTACCCTGGATGATGGCCAGCAGGATGACAATGACAAAGAAGAAGAAGGTGATGTCAAAGAGGATGCGGTAGAGCTCATAGGGGTCACCGGCTGGGTCCTCTAACTCGTCTCCGATACCTCCTCCAGCTCTCACACCCACGTACATGTGGAACAAATAGCACTGCAGAGAGATAGAAAGGCACCTCAGTCATTTCACAGGCATTTTGAGCTTGAGTCTAAAGGCAGCTGGCTCTTTTTCAGCAGAAGCTCAAAGCTGAAATAAACATTTTTGTTTTCAGGTTTCACTTCAGGAAAAATAAGTCAAACCATAAATCTGTTGCAGAACACAAAACAAAACAGATACCGCTGAGGCAAGTTAGAGAAAAACTACTTCTTTACCTTGAAAAGTGATTTAAAAATCAAAACTAAGCACAACTTTTTCAGTGAAAGCCTCACAAAGCTGATGAATTAATCATACTTTCTGCTTTATCCAGCATTAACAGCCTGCTTTCAGCACCCTGATGAAGGTCAACAGGCTCAAACCATTCAGAGTCTCAGAAATGTTTTTCAACTGCAGCATGTCCTTGCTGAAGCTGCAGGCTTTTCTCATCTCGATAAAGAAAGCAATTTTCACCTAAATTAATCGATTCTGGAGTCTGTTAAGAGTGGTGCCCGCAGAGATTAAAAGCTTTTTTGAAAAGTAAAATGGCAAAAATGTGGTGAGCAAAGCATAAAACTGAATATCAACAGAGTAAGAAGAAGCTTTGAGGAGAAGCAGAGGGGGCATGTCTCACTCTGAAGGGATTTCATTTGGCAGAATTGTCGAGTAGATTAATGCAACCAAGGTGACACTAATAATTGATTGCATGATGATTTTAATGACTTGATAATGATAGATTCAACATTAAACTGCCTGTTTTCATCCACTGTGTAATCTAAACATTGTCCTCCTCTATAGTCATAAATCACAGTCATTCACATCTTCATTTTCAAGTTCTGGTGCTTTTGATGGGCCGTAACTTCTTTACTACCTTTATTTTAACAATTAACCAACAGTTATTTAAAAAAAAAGAAAGAAAAAAAGTGTCTTTTTGAACCCTTTATCCCCTTAAAACACTGTTTTTATATATTTTTATATACAGTGCATCCAGAAAGTATTCATACTATTTCACTTTTTCCACATGTTTTTATGTTACAGCCTTATTCCAAAATGGATTAAATTCCTTTTTTCCCTCAAAAATTCTACACTAAATACCCCATAATGACAAAGTGAAAAACTTTTTTTTCACAACATTTTGCAAATTGATTAAAAATAAGAACACTCAAATGTTGCATATACATAAGTATTCACACCCTTTGCTATAAAACTCAAAATTGAGCTCAGGTGCATCCTGTTTCCACTGATCAGCCTTGAAATGTTCCTCCAACTTGATTCCAGTCCACCTGTGGCAAATTCAGCTGATTGGACATGATTTGGAAAGCCACACCTGTCTATATAAGATCCCACAGCTGACAGAGCACGTCAAAGCACAAACCAAGCCATGAAGTCGAAAGAATTGTCTGTAGACCTCCGAAACAGGGTTGAATCAGCGCACAGATCTGGGGAAGGTTACAGAAAAATATCTGCTGCATTGAAGATCCCAAAAAGCACAGTGGTCTCCATCATTAAGAAATGGAAGATGTTTGGAACCACCAGGACTCTTCCTAGAGCTGGCCGCCCAGCCAAAATGAGCAAGCGGGGGGAGAAGGGCCTTGGTCAGGGAGGTGACCAAGAACCCGATGGTCACTCTGACAGAGCTCCAGCGTTCCTCTGAGGAGATGGGAGAACCCTACAGAAAAACCACCATCTCTGCATCACTCCACCAGTCAGGCATTTATGGTAGAGTGGCCAGACAGAAGCCACTCCTCAGTAAAAAGCACATGACAGCCCGCTTGGACTTTGCTAGAAGGCACCTGAAGGACTCACAGACCAGGAGAAACAAAATTCTCTGGTCTGATGAAACGAAGATCGAACTCTTTGGCCTGAATGCCAAGCATCATGTCTGGAGGAAACCAGGCACCGCTCACCACCTCGCCAATACCATCCCTACAGTGAAGCATGGTGGTGGCAGCATCATGCTGTGGGGATGTTTTTCAGCAGCAGGAACTTGGAGACTTGTCAGGATCGAGGGAAAAATGAATGCAGCTAACTACATCGAAATCCTTGATGAAAACCTGCTCCAGAGATCTCGAGACCTTTGACTGGGGCGACGCTTCATCTTCCAGCATGACAATGACCCTAAGCACACGGCCAAGAAGACAAAGGAGTGGCTTCAGGACAAGTCTCTGAATGTCCTTGAGTGTCCCAGCCAGAGCCCAGACTTGAACCCGATTGAACATCTTTAGAAAGACCTGAAAGTAGCTGTGCACCGACGCTGCCTATCCAACCTAACTGAGCTTGAGAGGATGTGCAAGGAGGAATGGGAAAAACCTCCCCATATCCAGGTGTGCCAAGCTTGTTGCATCATACACAAGGAGACTGGAGGCTGTAATCGCTGCCAAAGGTGCTTCGACCAAGTATTGAGTAAAGAGTGTGAATACTTGTGTGTATGCAACATTTGAGTGTTCTCATTTTTACTAAATTAGCAAAATGTTTAAAAAAAAAAGTTTTTCGCTTTGTCATTATGGGGTATTTTGTGTTTTTGAGGGAAAAGGGGAATTTAATCCATTTTGGAATAAGGCTGTAACATAACAAAATGTGGAAAAAGTGAAGTGGTATGTATACTTTCCAGATGCACTGTATATACTTTGACCTGTAAACTGATCATCTGATTGATTAATTTCAGAATTCCAGTTATTGCCATTTTGGAATTTATCAGCATAATTATTAATCTAAAATCTAAAATATAGCCCTGTGTATTTTCTTCTGTTAAATGAGTAAATTTGAAGTCTGTCTAAACATGACTTCATGACATTACACATGGCTTTTTTTTTTTTAATTTTATTTTTTTACTTGTGGTTGACCACAAGGCTGGTACATAATGCTGTTTGTTTGTTTTTTGTATTTGACAAATTATCACAATTTAATAATCCAAACAGATAAAAATCAAAGTTGTTGAACTGGAGGTAATATTTTTTAATTAAATGTAGATGGAAAGATATTTGGCTCGGTTTAATATTGGCTCAAATGAATTTTGGATTTCTGTTCAGAAATTTAAAACAAAAATATCAAAAGGTGAATTTCAGGTTTAGAATTAAAAAAAAAAAACCTCATGTACAGACTCATTCTTTTATGCAAGTTAAAATCTAATATACATGTGTGTCTTTGCCAGTAACATGAGTTAGATGTATTTTTAATGGACTGATGGAAAGATACTGATATTGGGTTGTGCTATAGATTGTTTAACATAGCTGATATTGCTGCCAATACAAAATATTACCATACAATATGAAAATGGTTTGATAAACAAATGTTATTAATGGGTGGTGAGAATGATGATGGTTATATTGGACTTTTGAGGCCAATACTGATGATGCTTATTTTGTCAAAATGCCATTAATCAGTCCAATAAATCCACCAACCAATTATTACTATCTTTAAAATTTACCTAGACTTAGTCAAGAAAATGTTCATTCAAGTTCAGTCATTTTGGTTTTCATTTGTTAGTTTGGTTAAATTGTTGTGTTTTATCGTAAAACATAAATATGACATCAGCAGTATATATCCAACCTGCTCTCATTTTTAGCATCGGTATCAGCCCTTGTTAAATCGATATCTGTCAACTGCAGTCTGGATCACCTCCTCTGAGATCATGTCGACTGAAAGGGCCTTAAACTCTTACCGTCATCATATCGTCACACTTCATGTCAGGCTCGTCTTCGTCCTCACTCTTATTGTAGAACTTCCTGAAGAAGTTGAAGGCCACCACAGTGTAGAGATAGACGACCACGGCCAGCAAACCCACTGTCAACACGAGCTGGAACAAGAGGAGGATTATTAAATACAACACCTTGACTTTCATGTGTTCCCTTTGGCAAAATAATGACACGGCTGGTTGTGCCTCTGCTTTTTTAAATAAGGATTTTCTTTATAAAAGCAGGATGGGTCTCGAGGTCTAACAGGTATTCAAAGACTTTAGGGGCCATCAAAAGCCCAGGAAATCGAATTCAGGATGGCATTAGTTGACCCTGACCTTCACTTTGAATTCTGTTAATGATGCTTTTGAATAAAGAGGCACAAAGACAGGAGTATTAAATAAAAGATACCAGCCCTCTCAGGTTAACCCCGAGCTTTGGACCTCAGTTTTTTTACAGGCAAGAAGCAAAACATTTTTTAATTTCCACCCAAACTTGTAAAAATTCAAACCCTTGTAGGAACTGACTTGACTTTATAACCTTCAGACTTGAAAAAAAAGCTTAAGTAAAATCTCAGTAGAGGAAACTAGAGAGTTTTTCTGCTTCCTCTGAATGTGAGGTGACTTTCATTCAGCTCTTCTTCTGTCCTCTGGGTCCCTCTGCTGGCTCATCTCCTTACCTGCTTGCCATTGTGAGTGACAGAGGACAGGATGGTACGGAGAGTCTTGAAGCCCATGGCGATGTCCAGCAGGTGGGCAGCAAAGAAGAAGTTGTTGAAGTGTCCGAAAATGGACATGGTGGTGTACCAGATCAGGTACAGGAAGTTCTGAGGGAAAAGGGAAAGGAAATAAAGGTTCAGATTGAGATCCAGGACTCAAGATTTTAATTGTCAGTCTTCCTCAAATAAGTGAGAAATTCTGGAGCTTGGAGGCGCCATTAAATAACACTTTTTAAGGGATAAAAAAATGGTGTGTATATAAAGGGTTAATTGCAATACTATAAACTCACATTGTCAGTCAGAACCACTCCAAGCTTCCAGATGTGATACTTAGTGTCAATGGAGCTCAGCCTGTTGATGAGAAACCACATGTGAAGTCTCAGTCATAGTCTGGCTGTTACATGCAGGCATTAAAAAATCCGCATCACCTCTGCAGGGTGATTATTGGATAACATGCTGAATTTAAAAACTGCAGGTTCTCACCAGGAGACCAGGGATGCTTCTTTCTCTACAGTCTCCACAGTGGGGTCAAAGTCCAGAGCACTCTTATCCAGGCCTAACAGCTCAGCAATGCGCTCAGCTCCATACAGATCGCCATATTTGTTGATTACCTGACAAAGGGACGACAGGAGAAATCAGCACAGTCACTTAACTCCAAACTGTGATAAAAGAGTCACATGACAAAGATGGTGTGCGATACTCACCTTACGTTTGATAAACTTGTCCCAGTAGTTGTTGGGGAACGACCTGCGATGAAAAGGCAATGAAACTGAGACTCAACTACCTGCTCAAAATACATTCTTCAATGATTGGAGACCCAGAATTTAAACCAAGTTAGTGCTGGAAGTGAATCCAGTCAGTGACTCACGGCGTGTTGATGACGAGTCGATCCCATTGGCCCTTGATGTCATCATCAGACGGCTGTTCAGTGATGTAGAGACCATCAAATTCAAGCTTCCTGGCAATTTCCTTCTCCCTCTTGAACACTACAAGAGGAACCTGGAGGCAAAGTACTCACAAGGGTCACTTTTACACGACACTATCTCTTGCAAAAACATCATCCTGAGCTAAATGAGCGGTTAACAGCTTCGTAAACATTCGTACCTTCAGATAGTAGTACCCGACTACGCAGAGCAGTGATATGACAGTGTGGAATATAGCCAAGAAACGAAGAGTGGGTAACATGTAGCCAGTGCTCTCCTGCAGCACAAACTCATCCATGTCAAAGAGAGTGTTCTCGTCATCCTCTTCTTCCCCACCCCAGCTGTTCTCATCATCTTCGTCTTCATCCTCTTCACCGGTGACCTACAGAGCCAAGATCAAGACCAAGAGTACGAACAAAAATTTGATGTAGTCTGGTCTACAAAAACAACGCTGTTGAGCCTCATCACCATTATTAGGAGGAAGAAGTTGCCAGAAAGCTTCAAAAAGTAACAAAGAGCAGCAGTCTGTATTTGTTTTTGGCCTACTACTACATAAAATCAGTATAAAAACACACTTTGTAACCCGTGCGTTACCTTGTAGAAAAGCAGAATGAAGTTGATGGCAAAGCACACGAACAGAGCCAGGAAGCGCATGTTGTAGAAGTTACGAGCCAGGTAGTTCTAGGAGGAAAAAGTCTTATTAACAACAAGAACTTCAGAGTAAATCTGCTTCAAAATACAACGTTATAACAATAATAAAGGAAGTTGGGAACAAAACATGGCTGCTCACCAGCATCTTGGTCAGATAGACGTCCAGCAGAGCAAAGATGCTGGACATGAAGGCGGGCGCCACCTCTTTGGGCTGACTGGATCTTGGCTTGGGCTTCTCTTCCGCCACCGGCTCCTTCGCCTCCTCTTCCTCCTTTGGCTTATCCTCCTTCTCCTTGTTCTCTGTGCTGTATGCCAAACAGTTCATTTTATTATTTTGTGTGATGACATTTAATGTTCCTCTCACTTCATTTCACTCACTCTGCTTTCTCCTGTTCGCTGTCTGGGGTTTCAGCGGGCTTGGTGGCAGCTTTCTGTAGGACAAAATGCACACATCGTCATGAGTCTTGGAGAAGTTTTTGAGTTATACGCGCTTATTGAAATGTGAATAACAACCTTTTTTTGGTCAGCAGAGGAGCTCTCTGCACTCAGCTCTGAAACATCTCCCAGCCCAGGCTCCACATGTTTCCCTCCCTCCTTCTTGGGCGCTGTCAGCATCTCTATCATGACATCTACCTCTGCTATATCTCCTGCTGGTGCCATGGCTGAGTCCAAGCTCCCTGACGACTCTAAGATCTCCATTTTCTCCCCTTCGATTGCATCTCCATGGATACCAAACTGAGTGGGTTCAGGCATGTGGCCCAGGATGTCCGTCACTTTTATGTTCTTGGCTCCTTCCACCAGGCCGCCACCAAACATGGAGGACCAGATGACATGGAAGAACCCAAATATGAGGCCGTAGATTCCCTTGAAGAAGCCGGTGAAGAGCATCCAGAAGAAGGAGAAGAATCCGGTGATGATCTCCCTGATGCTCAGTTTTTTGATTTTCTTGAACTGCTTGCGTATGTTTTTAAGTGAGAAAAATTCACACACACTGTTGACCTTCTTCTTCACCGAGCGGCAGGCTGTGGTAAAAGCTGAGGCGGATTCCAATGCACCCTCTTCTTCGCCCCGCTCATCCAGAAGGCTGTGACCATCCTCTTCCTCCTCCTCCTCGGGCTGTTCCACTGCATCAGGCTCGGAGATCTGCGAGGCCAGCTGCATTTCAAAAATGGTGTCCTCGCAGAAATTCACAAACATCTCCATCTTCTCACTCTCCGTGCCCTCGTTGACCACGTCAAAGATGAATTGGCGCTTGGACTCTTTGACCTGCGGCTTCTCCCACTGCTCGCGGCTGGACTCGCTGATCTCAAAGTACACCCTTTCAATGCGCTTGGCACTGCCCATGATCTCAATACGACCCAGGTACGGCTCAAAGTAGCTTAGCACGCTCTCTGCGAGGTCCAAGAAGGTGGCCATTTTGGAGTCATGAGGCATGTGCTCAGACAGGTTGGTGAGCAGCACAGCCACATTGAAACCAATATCTTTGGCCGGCTCGTGGAACCTCTCCACGAACTCTTTGTAGTTGAACATGTCGTTCTCATCGGCCTCAGCACAGGAGAGCAGGAACTCAATCTCAGACTGGCTGTACTGCTTCTGGCTTTCCATGGACTTCTGGAACTCCTTCTTTGAAATGATGCCTTTACACTCAGGGTCATACTCCTTGAAATTGTCAGATGTGGTCAGGTCCTTTAGTTTGAGGAACATGTCAAAGAACTTGAGGATCATCTCTACGTTGTTTGAAGACTCCACTAGGGTGTCGACCATCTGCTTGCCAATCGTTCCATTCACCACATTACCTGAGGATGGAGGATTTGCATTTTGGTAAACAAACACAAATGTAACAGGTTCAGTCCAAACAACACAGAAAATGTCCTTAAACTGTCTGCAAGGTGTTGTTGATACCAAACATTGCATGCATCTTGGATCATTTAAGGCTCTTACCCTCCAGCAGAGACAGCAACATGACAACCATGTCTTTCTGTAAATCCATCAACTCCTTCAGCAGCTCAATCTGACTGGCATCCTATGAGGAAGTGAGAGTCTTTTATCAAAGCTTTGTTCAGGCTCTTGGAGACAAAACACAGAGCAGTATCACTAAATGGTATTTACTCTTACACTGTGAGACATACATTACACCGGCCACTTTATTAGGTATACCTGTCCAACTGCTCGTTAACACTTAATTTCTAATCAGCCAATAGAGTTAGAGGTTTAGGCATGTAGACATGGTCAAGACAATCTCCTGCAGTTCAAACCGAGCATCAGTATGGGGAAGAAAAGGTGATTTGAGTGACTTTGAACGTGGCATGGTTGTTGGTGCCAGAAGGGCTGGTCTGAGTATTTCAGAAACTGCTGATCTACTGGGATTTTCACGCACAACCATCTCTAGGGTTTACAGAGAATGGTCCGAAAAAGAAAAATTCAGTGACCACGTCAAATGACTTCTTGACCCGCACAAATGAGGGAGTTAAATTGCCATTTTTCTCAAGAGACCCAGAAGAGGCAACAGTGACTCAAGTCTACCACCAACATTACAACCAAGGTAGGCAGAAGAGCATCTCTGAACGCACAGTACGTTGAACTTTGAGGCAGATGGGCTACAGCAGCAGAAGACCACGCTGGGTGCCACTCCTTTCAGCTAAGAACAGGAAACTGAGGCTACAATTTGCACAAGCTCATCGAAATTGGACAATAGAAGATTGGAAAAACGTTGCCTGGTCTGATGAGTCTCGATTTCTGCTGCGACATTCGGATGGTAGGGTCAGAATTTGGCATCAACAACATGAAAGCATGGATCCATCCTGCCTTGTATCAACGGTTCAGGCTGGTGGTGGTGGTGTCATGGTGTGGGGAATATTTTCTTGGCACTCTTTGGGCCCCTTGGTACCAATTGAGCATCGTTGCAACGCCACAGCCTACCTGAGTATTGTTGCTGACCATGTCCATCCCTTTATGACCACAATGTACCCAACTTCTGATGGCTACTTTCAGCAGGATAATGCGCCATGTCATAAAGCTGGAATCATCTCAGACTGGTTTCTTGAACATGACAATGAGTTCACTGTACTCAAATGGCCTCCACAGTCACCAGATCTCAATCCAATAGAGCATCTTTGGGATGTGGTGGAACGGGAGATTCGCATCATGGATGTGCAGCCAACAAATCTGCGGCAACTGTGTGATGCCATCATGTCAATATGGACCAAGCTCTCTGAGGAATGCTTCCAGCACCTTGTTGAATCTATGCCACGAAGAATTGAGGCAGTTCTGAAGGCAAAAGGGGGTCCAACCCGTTACTAGCATGGTGTACCTAATAAAGTGGCCGGTGAGTGTACATTACAATATAATTCTTATCCCTGTCTGATACTCTTCGACATAGAGTTAGAGGTTTTGGAGGTCTGAAACTACTCAATAAATAACAAAAGGGACTTATTTTCTTCTCTTGGATTATTCTTTGTGAAATACAGATTATGTTAGCCCCTCAAGAGCTCCGAATATAAAAGCACTGACTGTTTTAAAGAATACTGTTGATTTCAGGACCACGTCATGACTTCTTGACCCGCACAAATGAGGGAGTTAAATTGCCATTTTTCTCAAGAGACCCAGAAGAGACAGACTAAGTCTATCCCAACATTATTTTCAAGAGTTTCACCGCCAATGTATTTCTGGCACAGTTTTGGGCTGGTTGCACTCTGAAACCTCACCACTAGATGCTGCTAAATCTTACATAATGTTCCTTTAAGGGGCCATCACTATTTTAAATCTAGACTGATAAATAACAGAAGCTGAAACTAACATTTTATGCTGACTAGGGTTACCAAAAAATAAAAATAAAACTCTGTTTTTCAGAGTAATTTTTTGTGTTCTGTTCTTTGGAATATTTCCCCCCCCTGTTTTTCAGACTAATTTTTCTGTTTTTTGGACTACTTATTTTGTTTTGTTTTGTTTTTTATACTAATTGTTTTACTCTTTTCTTTAAGTCAGAAAGATGGAATCATCATAAGTTTGTCTACTTCGTATTTGTCTACCCCAGGATTTCAATACACTATGTTTAACTAGTAACATGCTTTACTCTCGTTGACCCCGTAGTAGAAGTAATATAGGAGCTGGAGAATCTGCTGATTGGGAGCAGCTGCTGTGGTTAAACGTTAGCTGATTGTATGAGATTCTCGCAGGATTTTAAATTATCTTGTTTAGTCAGGAAAAAAAAAAATAGAAAAACAGAATAAAAATTTTTGCTTAAAACAGAAAGGGGGGAAAATATTATTACAAAAAAGAAACAAAAAAGTCAGAAAAACAGAAAGAAGAATAAAACTAGTCTGAAAAACAGAAAAAAAAAATACTCAAAAAAAAAAAGTTTCCTTTTTTTTGTAAGTGAATGCAATACCCCTCTATAAAAAATAACTGAGGCATAAAGATTTGTCTTTTTTAATTCATGCACTTCTGTATTCTTCTGTAAATTATTTTACCTGAGACAGTTTCATTTGCATGTTGGCAAATACATGCAGGAAACCCACGACTGCATCCCACAGTCTGCTGTGAGCCAAACTCTGCTGGTTTCCAATACAAGGGCCCTGCAGAGGAGAGAGAGAGAGAGAGGAGAGAGGGATGATGATAAGGAAACGGCTGGCGCCAAAGTTATTGAAGTCTTGTTAAAGATCCAAGTATGACTTACCTGGATATACTCAGTCAGTGAGTTGAATATCTGCTTTGCAACGTCTAGAGCTTTGGAGAAGTTGATTTTTCCAGTTTCATCGATGACATCTTTACCAGAGTAGTACCAGTAGAAGTCACTAATAGATTCCTGTGAGTCAGGGGGGCATTAGTGAACAATGTTGAAGTGATAGTGTGCACACATTATTTACAAGTTTATTTTGTGTGTGCACCTGAAGACGGAGAAGGTAGTCCACAGTGCTGATAATGATGTTGACTGTGGTTGTGTTTCCAGTTTGAGTCCTCAGGAAGTTCTGGAAATCTGACAGAAGAGGTGTTTCCAAGCATTTTTATTATCACAAATAAGAACTTACAGATACAGGTACCTGGGTATGAATGGGGCCTCACCTCCATTGTGCCCCTCACACAGAAGTTGCAAAAAGCGGAACAGATCTTTAGTAAACTCATCGTTCTGTAGCACCTTGGAACCTTAGAATAAAAAGACATTTTGATGAAAATAATTGAGACTCAGCACAAAGTAACTATTCAACATAAGGAGGTGTAATAATATGTGAACTCCCCCAGAAGCAATTAATATGTGGCAAGCAGGACAGATTTCATTTTCAAAAAAAACAAAAAAAGAAAAAGTTGTTGTAGTCCAGTGCCTTTAGATTGCAGGTTCAAAACTGAATCCAAAGTGCTTTTTATAGAAAATGCTCTTACAGTAGCTCCGACAGTGAAACACTAGGACATTTCCATAAGCTGGAGGAGGCCTGATAACTTTCACATGCGGGCCGAAAGTTGGCCCGATGTCATCCAAGAAAAAACTATGAACTGATATGGTGCATAATTCACTTAAATAGATGCTTTAATATTCAATAAACAGGGCGAAAGTAAATCTCCCTGAGCAGATACAACCATGTGAAAGTTAAACATCTGTATGGAAACCAGCTTTGTGAAATAGGTCCCAAGACCAAAGCAAGACAAAGCTTTGCTTAGGCTGTGGAAGAGTCCACAAACCTTTGAGTCAAACCCCTCGGGAGGTGGCACTGAGAGCCTTACAACGGCAGATTTGAGCATCAGTAATAGGATTTGCATTAGTAAATGTAAACATAAAGGGATGAAAACAAATAACACACAAACAAACAGGCAATGGACTCTTTCTGTTAACACTTGGAACAGTCGGCATGCACAGAGTGTCCCTACAGACATCCTTGGAGGGAGGAGGAGGCTGGGTGACAAATAAAGCAGGGAGTATGGACCACATAAATGGAGGAGACATTCATGGTGGAAGCATAGCCATATCAGTATTATCTAAATTAGCTATTTACCCCGCTTTGTGTGGACTGCCATCGATGGGTTTTTAAAATGACAGGAAGGAGACAAAAAATACACGAAGACATAAGCAAAAAGAGAGGACATAGAGTTACAGTACGAAGAGATATGAATATATTGGCTACGAGTGAAAATCAAAGTCATGCAGTTAAAAAGAAAAGTTTTAGACGGGAGTAAATCAAAGGCCTGGGTTGTGTCTATGTTGCATCTCACACGACGAGTACCAAATAAGAATTCAATCATAGTGGAAAATTTAACAGTAACGGAGACACGAGTAGTAACAGTGATTTGTTAAACACAAAACTCAGTGGAAATGTTTAGCAGAAGGACTGAATGATGAAAAGACGGACATAGTTTGATATGAGAAAGCATCAAGTGGAGAGTGTTGGTGCTGAAAGGTGGGAGGGGGGAAAAAGGGGGGTCTTTGTTTTAATGCTGGACCATGTCCTCTAAGCCAAGTTTGGTACTGTTACCAGCCACTCACAGACCACTGCTCTGGACTAGACATGATAAGGTAACATATCTAATTCAATAACCTGATCAAAATAGACAGAACCTGCCTGGAGAGAAGACTTTACAAAATCCTCTGCTACATAATTAAGAGTCTCTAAATCTACCTTAACAGATGTCTAAATCTAAAAGAGAGGACATTGAGGACACCACACTGACAACTTCAGTGACTTTAAGACTGTAGCACAAGCAGCAGCACTTCAACATAATCAAAATTCTCATTGATGGCAATGCAATTTTGATTACTTACTCTACAACAGCCATACAGAAGCCATTAATCAGGAACTAGCATCTTTCGACAGTTTTTAATAGACACTTCAGGTTATACTTTCGTCATGGTTCAGCATTAGTTCCACGAAAGAAAAGGGGTCTTTTGTTGTCTTTTAACCAGGAATAGCAAGAGGTGGTTCAACAGCTGAGATCAACTTCAAGAGAAAATGATGGGGTTCATAGACTAAAAAACGGAAAGACTTTAGAAAAACAGGATGTAGCTATGTAAAAAAGCTTATCTAATGGGGCGACTCGTAACTTACTTGAACCTTCCTCTGTCACCATGCCAAGTCCTTCTGCTTTGTTCTGCCTCTCAAATGCATTCAAGTCCAGGACACTAGGGGGAGACAGACTTGGAAGTCAAACAGAGACGCATGGGGTTGGCAATGAAGTGACTTTTTATAGTATATAGTTGCTGTTTCGTGCTTTGGAGGACTGGAGTAATTCCCCAGCTCTGTCATATGAATTCATAGGCCCCCGACTGTTTTCAATTTGTATAAACGGTTTAACTAATGATAATACAAAAGTGCTTATTCAAAACTTGAAAACCTTCATTCTTTCAGTCGATTGAAAAAAATATATCCCTTAATGTCAGCTAAATACTCCAAGCTAACAACTTAATTTTTCCATTGGTTTCCATAATTTCAACTGCTAATCCAAAGCTAAGCTAGCAACAGCGCTGACGCTGTTTGTTAGTTTAGCTGACTAATAAACAGTTTAACATTGGATGCCTAATTGGTGACCTTTTTGTACCTTTTGCCAACTGTTGCAACAGCTAACCTATGACTTTAGCAAAATTCTAACAACAAGTTTTTTTCTTTAGCTGTAAGTCAGAAATTTTTAATAACTTCAAACTGTCTGTTTTGGCTGTAGTCTGTATTTTAAGCTAACACAAGATACTTTACAGTGCTAATAGCTATTTCAACAGCTAATCCATACTAACTTCAATTTCATCATAAATTTAAGTTGACTGTAATAACAGTTTGATGTTAAGCTAGCTAGGGTTTAGCTAACTAAACATATATCCCCCTTGCCACCTACTATTCATTACTACTTTATGTCATAGTTTTGCACATTACCACATCTAATGATTAGAACTGTTTATCTGTTAATGTTAACTGCAAATTTAACTACTCTAACGATGATGGCAATGGTCTTAGCTAACTATGTTAATTGTACATCTTTGTTTTTTGTCTCATGATTTCCAGCATTTCAATGACTGTATTAACTTTTAGAAAGTTACTGCAACCATTTAATTACCTTTTACTTGTCTTTTCAAACATTTGTGTACATGACCTTTAGCTTACTGTGTCTGTCAGTTGTGTTCTTTGCTGGTGCATTTCTTCACACAAAACTCCTTACTAGCTAGGAACGTTTTTGTTTGTTACTTATTTTAAACCACAGTTAAATATTCTAACTATTTAAATAAATTAAAAGCAACAAAGCATTTAAATAACATTGGGCAAATTACTATAACAGTTTGTTATGCACTTTGAGTGTGTTACAGATCTGTCAGGTTAACAGTTTGGGCTATCATATAAGCAAGTTAGGGATTTCTTTTGAGTTTCTTATTTAGATTTCTTTACCTAAGCACTACTTTTACAGTCCTATTTCAGGATGGCATGATTTGTAAAAGGGTAACAGGTGACATAAATCATGAGTACACCCTTCACTGAATCATAGTTTATTTGGTATCATCTTTTTTTTCTTTGGAATTACTAAAAGTACAGTTGGAGATAAAAACTCCCAGCTTGGGAATCACTGCGACAGCTAAAACAACATTACCTGCAAGACTGCATCAGTCCTGACAGACTTTTGAAAAAGCCTGCATCTCTTTTCTCTTTCAGGTAATCAAGCATTTTCTAGAGTAAGAAAGAAAAAAAAGATACTGAAACACCTCTTAAACAAACACTGATGCACAAATTTCTAAATATACAATTCAAACATTTCTATTTCTGCATATTGATGAATTAATTCTGTGGAAACCGACCTGCTGAACTTGCACATTGCCTCCATTTAGGATGGCGATACCCAGTTTGAGGGTGCAGGTCACCATGGGGCCCAGACGACCTTAAGAGAAAGGAATAATGTAAGAAAAAAAATCAAGAGGCAGAAATAATGAAGGTAAATCACCTGAGTGAATCTTCAAAAATGTGCCTGATTATGGTGGCATTTTGTAAGACAGGGTGATCCTCCACATTTACCATCAGGAATGATGCCTGATGTATGAGGGTAATCAAACTAAAAAGCGAACTGTAAAACTGTTGTATCGTTAAAGGATTGTTTTTTTTTCTGTACATGCTTCAGCTATAATGTTAGAAATAAGCCAACCAACGCAATAAAGAAGACGAGGGTCAAAGGGCATTTCTGTTTCAGCAAAATAATGAGATAAGAGTCGGTCAGTTCATCGTTACCTTTACTGGCGCTGATCATCTGCAGCACCATCTCAGCTGCCCCACGGGCGTGCAACCTCGCCTGCTGATACAGGATCTTCTGCTTCTCCATCTCTTTTTCCTACACAATCAATCAGAGTATACAAAGCCGTCAGGATTTTAGGTTAAAAATGTCAGTGGTGAGATAAATATACGGGCTATACAGACATTATTTAAAAGTCTCTTTGCTTTACAGAGGGCATACCTCAAAAGTCTTTTCTTTTCCTTCTTCCTCTTCTTCCTCTTCATCCTCTGCGCAGCTCTAAAGCCATAAAGGGCCAAATAAAAGCTCATTCATAGTGTTGTTGACAAAACTCTTTCCAATCCTACAGTATTTTTACATTTGAAGAAGTTGTACCTTTGCCATCATGTCTGCATACGCGATATACAAAGGATCTTCTTCCAAATGACTGAAAAGATACAAAGGTAAGAACCCTTTATCATTACTGTACGTGTGAACAAATGATCATATATCAATAATGAAAGCCTTAAATAACTATTCACCCTGACTTTAATGTCTTACCTTCTCTCTGTCAGAGCGTTGTGGCTGAAGTGGAGAATAAGCTGGTGGAGAGGGTCTGGCTGAACCTCAGCCACCTCCTCTTCTTCCTCCTCCACTATTTTCATGGGAGTTTTCTGCAGAAGTCCACAGGTGTGAACAGTTAGCTGTGCACATGCTTCATTTGATCACCTCTCACCCTGCTCAGGATATCTCACCCCACCTTCACAGCTTTCATACATTCATACACTGGTCAAAAATATTAAAATATGACTCTGTCACATTCAACTAGCACTTGCATGCAGATGTCGTGTCCTGGTGGAAAGTGGAAAGGGTGGGAAGAGGACATTAAGAGTGAATGGAGAACAGGTTTTCAAGTGCATGCATGTTACAGCAAACAGATGCAAGCAGTAAGCTCTTTAGTGATATGACTTTGAGGATGATGAATGATCCTACAAGTACAGAAGCCTGACAACTATATAAATCTCCAACACTCCAAACTACTGACAGCTTTGTAAATATAAAACTGGTGATAAAAATGATCTCTCCAAACAGAAAGAAGGAATAATCTGACTTTTAAATATCTAAGGTTGAAGTCTTTTTCAATGGCAGATTTGGCGTCTTGATGAATTTGCTGCACACCTGGGTACAAAAGCTCTAATATGAGATGTGATCTTCACATGACTACGCGAGCATGCCACTGACGTCACGGCCACAGAACGTACTGTAACGTCACACTACAGACTTACAGAGTACAGCGAACGACAACTGATGGGTTGGATCCAGATCTGACAGCCAAACAGCTAGTGACTCCTAGTGAGAGGCCCTCCTTACCACTGCTGTCAGAAAGGCATAGCCTGCTTTTCTAGAGCTGTGAGCGCCGGAGCTGGCCCTGTGTCTCCTGAGTTGGTCATGCAGCCTCTGACCCCTGACGGATCTCTGTTTGAAGGGTTTTGAACGCCTAGGGCGGGGGCCCCTCGGTACTTTGGGCAAGGTCCCCACCCGGGCGCGCTCCCACGGCTCGACGGGCGCAGAGCTAAAGAAGCATTCGGCAGACAGGACTGGCAGAGGGGTGCCAACGCAGGGCACGTGGGGCAAGGGCGAGACGAGCCCAGTACTTACTGCCAGATCCTGAACTAGCTTCTCCTCAAAAGAGTACTCCTCTGCCTCTATCCAAAGTCTCTGATAGGCCGGGATGAAGAAGTTGATAGCGCGATGCCTGGGGAGGTGGGGAGGAATGGAGGGGGAGTGGGGAGGGAGGTACAGTGGCATTAGGGTGGGTTCTGGTGAGTTTTTGGAGGAGACAGGAAGGAGAGATGTAGGGGGGAGGAAGGGTTATAGGAAGTGCATTTCAGGCAGGGTGGTGATTGATCAATGTGGGACCCACTGGCTCTTCTGACTGGTCACGTTTGGTCTAAAAAACAACTGCTGTTACTTCCATTGGGTGATAAAAGTCATTACAGGAGCATGCACACTTTAGGGGAGATATGCAGTCTTCCAACAAATCCTTATATACAAACTCCAGTTCCAGAAAAGATTGGAGACTGTGTGAAACTTTGATTGGAACAGATTTTGATGGTTTGCAACCCAGTTAAAGTCCTGTAAAACCCAGCAAAGAGGAAATTGTATGCAGTCTCAGCTTATGACTGTCCTACATGGGTCTGGTTCTGCTCAAGGTTTCTGCCTGTTAAAGAAAGTTTTTTTTCTTGCTATTGTAATTTACTAAACACTGCAAAATTATGCTCCTAGATTAAGATTAAAGTGGGATGAGAGTGGGTCTGATCTTTCTGTATGGGACACAGTTTTATCCCAGCTTGATATTGGGCCTTTGTGAATATCATAAGGAGTGTGGTGGGATGGACTATCTTGCACAACTGGAGGGGCAGCATTAATAAATAACATGTGGGTTTCAGAGCGACAATACCAAAGCACTATCTGCAGGAATTACAACAATAAAAAAAGAGTCCAGGCTGGGCTTCAGTCCTGACTTGTCACACACTGAGAGCATTTTGCCCAACATGAAATAAAAAGGTTCGTTAAAGGGGACTCATGAGCAGCTGAAATCCTCTTTCAACTTTAAGACTCTGCAAACACAAACATACCCAGTCCTAACTTTTTTGCATTAAATTTGAAATCTGCACATATTTTCTATTAAAAGAAACTATGTTTCTCAGTTTGAACATTTGATATGTCATCTTTGCACTATTTTCAATTCAATAATTTTCAAAACTTGCATGCTCTTCCTGTGTCTGCATGGGTTTACTCCAGGTAATCCGGTTTTCTCCCACATCCCAAAAACATGCAGAAGAGGGGATAAGTTAACTGGTCACTTCCAAATTGTCCATAGGCGTGAATGTGAATGTGGATGGTTGTTTGTCTCTATATGTCAGCCCTGTGATGAACTGGTGACTTGTCCAGGGTGTGCCCTGCCTTCGCCCCAAGATGCTGAAATAGACCCCCCCCCGCCCAACGGGATAAGCCGAAGAAAATGGATAGATGGATGATTTATAAACCATCAAAATCTGCTTTTTATCAACATTTATCACAGTGTCCCAGCTTTTTCAGAATTAAGGTTGTATTTTCTTTAAGATATTAGATGAAAGTTAATATTGTTTTTAAAGAGGTGCAAGGATTGATTGTAAGACTGCACAGTCTTAAATGTCAGATGGTAACAGATTTATGATAATCAGAACAAAAGCAGGGGGTAAAAACATGGAGCGACTTTTAAACTCTATCAGACTGTAACTAAGCAAACTTTTGTGAACCGAATGGCTGATAAGCCGAAAATATGTCTAAAATATCTTTATCTTTCTGTCTTTCTTTCTTCTTCTTTTCTCGCTTCATTCCTTCCTTCAGGGTACACCTGATAAGACATCAAGGGTCTGCAGCTTGCAGTGTGTTCCCACTTTCCAAATAAGTTCATTTCAGTCAAATATGAGGCTCACTGTCTAGCTGACCAATCAGAATCAACAGTGCAGAAACAATTGGTTGCTAGGCAGAGATCGGTCCACAGCCTGGTGGATGGAGGGAAGGGGGTTGAACAGATGAAGCATTCGCCCCGTAGTTTCACTTTACCGTCAGCAGGGAGAACAGGCGGTCAAAGCTGGAGGCTTTGAACGCCCTTTCCAGCCAAACCTCCCGATAGCCATTCAGGAAGTAATTATTATTTTTGTATCTGAGGGAGGATGAGGTTGTGTTATGCAAGAAAACAACACAGAGGAGAGAATGTCATTAGGGAGGTGAAGAGGGGTTTACATGGGTACACAATAAGAAAGATGCCCCTCCCCCCAATGGAAATTTGGTGGCTTGTTACGTTTGGTTAGATTGAAACAAAGCTTTTTTTTTTTAATAGTTCATGTCAATATTAACTTATTGACATCATTAATCAGCTTCCACAGGTAGCACAGGAGGTGAGGAGACTCACCTGGGAAGGTTGTAGAGAGGAGCCATGCGGAAACAAGCCACCACAGCTCGCTTACGCTGTTTGGACAGCAGCTTGTGCCAAACGCACTTTTTATTCCTCAGAGGCTGCTCCACCTGATGGGTAAGACAAGTGTAAAGGACACATACATTACAAAAAAAGTAAACAGAGTTAAAGCTCCTGTGAGGGTTTTTTTAAAGTGATATTTTGGCATAAGTTTAAGTTATAGTCAAGCACACTGCAACACCGAGTTAGACACCCCCACGATAGCAATACACAGCGGTTTACGTCTCCAAGTGGACACCTCAACCAAAAAGCCACTCTATAGCCACAAATAATGCTCAGAACAGCACCTAACTTCATCAACAGTACATATAGGGTCCCAGCCATAGTACTAGCCACCAAACATCTTTTTAGCTTTGTCTGATTTCTTTAGCAAAGAGACTAAACACAACTCACCCACTCTCCTCCAGCAGCGGCTTGTTTGTGGGGGAGCCCTGATGAGTTGATCACCGAGTGCAGCGGAGTTTCACAGCTCAAGTAAGAAAACTTATGATCATTACTTCATGGAAATGCAGTCAGACCACAACGCTAAGGCAGAAGGACTACCGTGTCTGCAGTGAAAAATGATTATTAGATGATTATTTCTTCATGGAAATGATCCACTGCACTCGGTGATCAACTCGTCAGGGCTCCCCCCACAAACAAGAGGCTGTTGGAGGAGAGTGGGTGAGTTGTGTTTGGTCACTTTGCTGAAGAAATCAGGCAAAGTTAAAAAGATTTTTGATGGCTAGCACTATGGCTGGGACCCTATATGTACTGTTGATGAAGTTAGGTGCTGTTCTGAGCATTATTTGTGGCTATAGAGTGGCTTTTTGGGTTAAGTTTGAGCGTGGAGTGATAGACCACTGTGTATTGCCATCTTGCAGTCATTACTAAAGTTGGTATAACAAGAGAAGCAATCAGTCCGCAACATTTATCTCTCAAGGGGGTGTCTAACTCGGTGTTACGGTGTGTTTCACCATGACTTAAATTCCCGTTGGAATATCCGTTTAACGTTTATGAAATAGTTAATATTCAAGTTGCAGCCTTTTTATAATATCCAAAAGCAAACCAGACCATCAGAAACATGATAGACAATTTGTATATTAAGATTTTTAATGCCTAAATCAGGCAGGAGGGGATAGGTGTCAGCTGAAGACACAGCCCACTTTTTATAATTTCCACATGATTAGCTATAAAAAGTGAAGCTAAGTGTGTTTTTACCAGCTCCAGGTGGAAGAGTGCAGCAGAAATGCTCTGCACTCGGTCCACTGTGTGTTCTGGGTTTGCCGGCTCTTCGCTCTTCACCACCACATCCTTATACAGGTTCATCTGCCACTGGACTGCTGGGTCATCAGACTACAACACAACCACAGTCAAGAGACTGCGTTAGACATGATTTAAATTAATCAAACTCATAGACTGTATAAAGAATGGACAGAGTCTGCCTCCTTGCTGGGTGAAGCCACTCCGAGAACAGCACCCTCTGTTGATGGGCTGCAGTATAGGTCATAAACCCTGCCTCCACCAACAAAGCTTATGGGGCTGTGCACAAAATTTATAAATTTATTACACAGAACATACATTTTTCTCCTCCCTGCTTGCGATGTTGACATGTAGTTATTGTAACACTGGTTTGTGCTCAAGTCCTCTTTTTTCTGTACAGCTCTGTTTTAACAGCCTATGGGCGTTCAGGGATTGCGTAGCCCACCTGGGGGATACGCTGTTTGAGCTGAGCTTCATGACAGTGACTCTCGGCAACTGCGCGCCCGAATGCGTGCATCGCTACTGCGCAGCGCTGGTTTCAGGAAATGTAGAAAAATTCCAGAATACCGAGCGCTATTTGGCTTCAAATCCGTATACAGGCGGGAGGCAGAACCAAGTTGTCCATAGTATATACAGTCTATGATCAAACTTAAGTAATCAATAACAATGCAGAACCACACCTTACCTTGTCCTGGAGGTGGAGATTCTGACGCAAGTGCTCTTTCACCTCATCATCTGTGTCTTTCTATGAAGTGAATTCACAGCAGAGAGGAGTTAAAAAAAAAAAAAAAAAAAAAAAACTATGTTAATTACTGATGGTGAAATTTTAAGAAAATGTACTGGAATTTTTTAATTTACCCAAAATACCAGAGAAATTTATAACCGTTTCATTATTTTTTGTTCTCTTCTGATAAGGTGAAAATTAAGGAGAATTGATACTGAGGATCCTGACTTAAGGATTGATCTGATGCCTAAAAAACAAGTAGATTTTTATCTGGTGCAGATGTTGACTGAGTCACAGCCTTGTGTGATTAGTGTGCATTAATCCAGGAGGAATACTCCTCAAAGTGATATTTTCAGCTTCAATCAGTAGCTGTGATTGTCAAAAGATCATCCTGGCATAGCACTCCTGATCCAACACAAGTATTAAAAGAAAACCACCTGTTGTCTTTCCATGATGACAGATTGATTTGTTATGAATAATCAGTTGGCTGATATCTGAATAACTTAAGAGTCGTCTCACCAGGTCTCGTGTTATCATCTTACCAGACTGTAGCGTATCTTTGCTACAGAGATGAGCTCCTGGTCTCCAGGGGTGCACATGTTTAGACCGATGGGCAGCATCTTCTTCAGAGCAGCAACGATCAGGGAGGTCTGGATGGAGTAGTACTCGCCACGACGTCGCTTGTGTTTCCTCTCCTGGTCCCCTCCTGACTATGGAGAGAGCATAGGTGATCATTATAAAAGTCTTATTCATCCCTGTTTTATATAAATTGTATTATTTTATAATCAATTCATATCGTGAACATCACTTTAAATTTTTCTGCTCACCTCTACATCGGTGTGTATCACACAGAATTTTTGTACTCTGAGTGATTCTGAGTGGCATTTCATGCACTTTTAGAAAAACTGCCACAAAAGCAAACTGCAGCAAAATCCACAAATGCATCAAATCTGTGTTTATTTGCATCAAATCTTTGCTGTTATTTAACCCATTTATTGTGCCTTCAATCACTTTTTGAGAGCATGATTGTCTCTAGTGCGGGCATGTTGAGCTTTTTCCCCTTTAAACCTTTGATGAAAATAAATCTCCTAAGAGAAAACCTCAGTGCTTCAATATTAATCAATTTATCATGCAGAGTCCTCAACTCTGCAGCTCTGCCAAAACTAATAAACTCACACAGTGACAGCCAGTTTTACCGCCTGACAACATCCTGATTTACAGCCCAGCTTCACTGAAACAAACTCCTGCATGAACTGACGTGTGTCGTCGTAAACCCTCGACGTCGAGGTGAATGTAAGAGGTTACACTCTTCTCATATGTTTGAGTTTTTTATATTTACCTTGGACATTTTAGTCCTTCCCTCTCCAGTCAGGAAGCCCAGATTGTTGATTTCATTCTGGACCACAAAGTTTTGCTCCTCACGCTTAAAGTTCTGAGTTCGTAGGACAGAGAGGAGAAGGTCAATCAGGAAATACTCAAAAACTAAACCACTGTAACAAAAAAGGAGGGTCAAACCTACATGGGACTTGCACCACAGGATGAAGATTTCAGCCACCATCCTGAAGAGTTCAGTGGAGTCTGCATCTGGTTCCTTCAGCCACCTGGACCTGGAGGGACACAACATTAACCACTTGATTCTTCTCTTCCTCAATTCCTGCTTTATCTGCTGTCTTAACAGGAAAAAAGCCCAAAATAAAACATAACACTCCACCCAAAGTACTGATGCTGCTGTACCTGTTGTTGTCCACATAGCGAATGAGCATGGGGTAGAAGGAGTACAGATCTCTGCAGAGCACAGCAAACTCGTCCAGGATCTGCAGCTCGGCCTCCTGGTTGTCCCCTTTACTATCGGCCTTCAGCAGCTCCTCTTCAGCCACAACCTGCATTTAAATCCCGTCAAACACTCATCTCCTGTGATGCATAAATAACCACCACCGTCCTTACACTGACCCCATCAGTCCTGCTGAATGGTCATAAAGCTGCTTTTAATGTGTCCGCTCTTAGACAGGGACAGAGGTATTTTTAACTCTCAGTAGGTGATGTGAATGAGCTCAGTGTTCCTGGACTAACTCCTGTGAAGACCAACAGCTCAGTATAAACCTCACAGCTTCAGGACTGATGATGAAGTCAGCCAAAACCCTCTCTGACCACAGGGATCACTGAGCTGTGGGTACAGTGTGCTTCTATAGCAGTTTATTTAAAGCTCTCACCTTCACCGTCTTCTTCCTCAGCTTGTCCAGCGTGGGGAGGAAGTGGGTCCTCAGCAGATCTGCTCCGGCTTTACAGATGATGGGCTGAGAGTAGACTGAAGACAGAGACAATGAGGAATGAATTCTGGACATGGGCCATGGAGAAAGTGAAGGATTTGCAGCTCCAGTTTTTTAGGAACAAAAAAGCTCTCTCCGGAGATTACCGGCTCTGTTGTCAAATGTCACAACAGTCAAAGGGAGTTTAGCTCTCCCAGAACAAAATTTCTGCCAGATCAGCAGTTTTGCTTTTGACTTTATCCCCTTAAAGTACTGTTTTTAAAGGACATATTAGTCTGAAGATAGTTTTATGTCTGGAAACCAAATGATTTTTCCACTTGTCTCATTTCCTTGTTTGTAATTTGTTTGAGGCACAAGATCTGAAGCTGGTTTTTGGAGAAGGTTTCTTGGGTTAATAGGCCCCACAGCAGCCAATTACACCATCTGGCCTTCTTTCAACCCCCCAAAATTAAATGTAGTGCACCAAGAGTCACTTTCCACATGAGTGTACTTGTTTATTAGAATTTCTTGGGTTTTTATCAGTCTTTGGTTCCTATTAGGATTGTTTTGCATCTCTTGTCCTATTAAGGAAATGTGTTTTATTAATCCACATTAGTCTGTGGAAATTTACGGGTATTCAAAGAAGAATTTAAGAATGAGTATGCAAAAATGGCACTCCACTTTCAATCAATCAGATAAAGGCCACATATTTCTGAGAGGAATGAAGTGAGAACATCCACTTGAAAACCTGTCCACCTCTCTTTAGCTCTGGTGAAACACAGTAGGATACTTTAAACTCATATCTTTGTGTTTTTTACCAGCCTCGACCCTGCCAAGTACCTGCAATCCGTTTCATCCAGGGGGCATCATCGATACCCAGGTTGTTGTTGAGGATCCTGAGGATGTTTCCCAGGATGAGGCTGAGGTGCTCAGAGGTCACCAGGGTGCAGCAGTTGGTATCTGGAGGTGAGTTTTCTGGACCTTTCTCCCACCAGTAGGACAGGTAGTTACACAGCATGGGGAGGACCACCTCAATGACCTTCAGGAGACGCACAACGGGTACAACTTCAATGTGTTATTTTTAAAACCAGATTTTCAGTGACAAGCATATACTCTGTGGTTTCCTGTAATACCGAGTGGGAGTAAAAGCTCAAAAGTCACTCTTTTTTTTTTTTCATTAAATCTGAAAAATAAAAATTCACGTGGCATCAAATGGTTCATAGTAAATGCTTTTCTATACGGTTTAAAAGATGTCAACACGCACTGATAAATCTAAGGACATTATTTGAAGATATTCCACAGATAGTAGCCAATTAATAACCTCAGTATTGAGACATTAACTTTTATTTGTTTAATATAATCTTAAAAGTTCCTTTAAAGAGTTTTATGGAATTGACTAAAAATCACACTGATACTCTTCTATGATTTTCAAAAGCAAGCAAGACCATCAGCAACAAGATTAACAATATAAATACTGAAAATTTGAATGGTTAAAATGGGTGCAAGACGGTAGGTGTCAGCTGAGTAGCTTAAATAATGATTCTGTTCTTAGGGTTTCTACAGAAACAGTCACAATAAATAATGCATTTGACAGTCAAAAGTCAGCAGGTTGAGACTATAAATCAGAGAGCACTACTTACTTTGTAGACCACAGTGGAGCATCAAATTTACACAAACTAAAAGTTCCCCACAGGAGCTTTAAATTACATTTTTTAAACACAGTCTAGAAAAATGTAAATACAGCTGTTTTTCTACGACCATAGTTCCCAATCTTCACCGGAATTGCATCAATTTTAATGTTCCTACCAAAAGAAGTGATTGTAGATAATCTGTGTAAAGTTAAGGAGGTGCCTGGACCTCCTCCAGGGGTTGGTAACCAATAAGTTAAGGGTTACTCCAGCATTTAAGCGTACTCTTGCCTTCTTATTGAAATAGTTAGTTTCTCAATCATCATTAAAAACAAACAGTCATACTTTAGTTTGGGCTGTTGCTCTGTGGCAGAATAACAGTAAGTCAGCTGTTTGATTCCACCTCTTATCGTGACATGCCTGAGTTTCTTTGTGCAAGACACTGAAGCCCATAGTTAGACATAGTCAGCCATGTGTGAATGCATATGAGTGGTGTTAGTTAGTACTGAAGGTCTCCTATAACATCATCAGTGTCTGCCATCAGTATATGAATGTGAAGTGAATGGATGAATGTGATGAGTGGTGTAAAAGCACTTTGAGTGGACAGAAAGCCTGGAATGGCGCTATGTAAGTACAACTCCATTTGCCATTTCTTTTTCCTTATGAGCTTTAACCCTACCCATAATGCACCTCCACATCACACAGTCTAATAACAGCAGCAGCTGAATTCAAATATCCCATGAGCTCTTCATACCTGCGGCATGTCACTGTAGCGAGCTCCAGACTCGGAGACGTCGTTGACATCTTTAAGTAGTTTTTCCAGATAAGGCATCTCTGGACACATTTCCTCCACCGTGTCGGGCATACTGAGGACTAAAAACACACAAAACAAGATAGAAGCCAGGAATTAGAGGTTTCTATATAAATATAAATATAAATATGAAGTGTTGACCTTGTCTATTGTCTCTCTTTGGTGAACAAACATGCTTTATAAATGAGCTTGAAAACAGGGTTTATGCAGCAGAGAGCTAGGGTGCTTACAGCTTCTCTCTGCAATTAGATGCAAAACATAAAAAAGCACCACAAAACTGGATAACTGCCTGTGTTATTGTGCTTGATTATTACTTTGTGTAATACTTTTATTGTAGAGTACTGCTTTGTGTTAAGGGCAGGAAATGGTGGGAAATGGTGTGCAGTTTGTGGTGGCATCAGCAGCTGCAATCCATTTGCAGTCCATTAGTGAATTAGCCCCTCAGAGGTGGAGACGTAGCTTCGTCAGATCACAGTAAATGAGTAACAAAAGGGGATCACAATTATGATCTGGATCAAACAAACACTCACTTGCTCTCTCACGGGGGGTCTTGGTGTTGAACACAGAGAGCGGGTTGTAGGCGTTAAGATTTGGCTCCAGAAACGCCACAGGCATGGCTCCCACCAGGGTTGCCAGGCTCTCTCCCAGAGCTGGGAGATGCCTGCAAATCAAGATGGAAATTCGCAGAGTGTGATTTTGAGAATACACAGGCACAGAAGGGCAAATCTTCAATTTCTGCCTCTGTTTGGAGTCAGCAAAGTGGGCTGAGGTGCAGTCTCATTACTCTAAGGTTATTGTCGAGTTTAACATTTAATCTTCTTTCGCCTCCAGACTCATGGCCCACAGAGCTTTAACATGGCATCACTGTGATTCAGGTCGATGCAGGAGAGGCTGTGATCAAATTTTTAACACGTAATTTTACAGCTGGAGTCGGCTCAAGGTGAAAAACACCTTTCAAGGTTTTCTTTGTCATGTAACAGCCGGTCAGGGAATAATGCCACAGAACTGTGCTTTTAACGACCGACATTTCACACCGCAAAGTGTTTCCATTGTGTCCTCTCCTGGGGACTGTGAAATAATTTTGCTTTAATAGTTTTCCATAAAATCTCATTGTTATCTCTTCTGGTCACAGTTCAACCTCTGCTCCACACCTTGTCACTAACATATCATCACAGAAAATATGTTATACCTATATTATCTCTTTATTCTTGGAGAAGGTTGATGATAGTGGGTTGATCAAAAAATTATTAACAGATTGACAGTGTCACCCTTAATGTAGTTTATGAATGCCCATTTTGCACTTTTTTCCATAATACCATAAATGAATGAAAGTTTAAGCTCTAAGCATTCCTGAAAATATGAAAACTTCATGATCACACATGGAGACCTGCTGGGTAAAGCAAGAGGCCTTTTTTGGGGCTCCTACCTCTCCACGAACATGTTCTTTCCCGTTCCCAGAGAGTAGAAACAGGTCAAGATGCGGTAGCAGGAGAGCTGCACATCATCCACTAAAACAAAGATATTGATCAATCATATATCAGAAAGTCAGAAGATTACAGATGGAATACTATTAATATGCATGTCGGACATCTACAGACTGGGTGGTTTTACCAACTGCCTCTGTTTAAGAACCACATCTGTTTCAACATCTGTTTTTTTCTTCTCTCTCCCCCTCCCTATCTCTCTGTGCATTTCGCCCCAACTCAGCAGTGTCAGGTGGCTGTCTAACATGAGTCTGGTCCTGCTCAAGGTTTCTGCCTGTTAAAGGGAAGTTTTTTCTTTGCCACTGTCACTTGTGTTAGATGAGATGGTTCAAATTTGTCCCATCTTAAGGTTGGGTCTTGGTAATTCATCAAACAATGAGCGTGGTCTAGACTTGCTCTTTTCTTTGAAAAGCAACTTGGGATAACGACTGTTCTGATTTGGTGCTATATAAATAGAAATTGAGTGATTTGATTAAAATCAAGACCGAAGGTATATAGGGGGTTGGTATGAAAGTATTAATGATAAACATTTTGTTGTGTTTAAAGTAGAACATGTAACTGAGATAACAGGTAATATGTAATTCATGTTGTTTTATAAACTAATACCATCATAGAGGGGCACAGCCCGCGAATACTAGACTTTAATTTATGTAGACCTATGGCTACATAAAGTGAACGTCATGGTATCATATTTATATTGTACTGTTTTGTATTGTATAATATCGTTTTGTATCATATCATCTTTCATCATAACTAGCCTACAGTATCGTATCATGAACCATATTATATCATTTCCTACTGCATTGAACTGTATTGTATTATATCAAGTTGTATCTAGTATGAACTCATGTCGTATCATATCATGTTGTATTGTATTGTGTTGTATCGTATCATATCATATCATATCATTCATAGGTATTCTATTGTGTTGTGTTGTGTTGTGTCGTATTGTATCACATGGTTTCACAGTCATTGTGTGGTGTTGTGTCATATCAGATTGTGTGGTGTGGTGTCATATCGTATCATATCATGTCGTATCGCATTGATTCATAGATATTGTGTGGTGTTGTGTCCTATTGTATCGCATTGTTTCCTATTGTGTCATTTAGTATCCCATGATACTGTAATAAATCTATTACAATATACAGTATAGCATTACATCATGCCATATCAGATTGGATCCTAATTCAGATCCTGTTGAGTGTCATATTTTATCAATAAAATTTTGTATCGTATTTTATTGGGGTTTTTTCAATGTTATATGGTACTCTACTCTATCTTAGGGTGAAACTGTATCAAACTGTACTGGGTTGTATAATATTGTATTATACAGTAACATACTGCTTCCCATAGATTGTATCTCACTGGATTGCATCTTATCCCATTGCACCACATTGTACTGTTTTGTGATATTTTGTGTTGTTTTGTATCATATCTGATCAAATGAACTCACACAGCAGATCCACTCCAAACTCATGATTCCTAATGTGCTCAAACAGGGCACTGAGGATGGGCACCAGAGCCACAGTCACATAGTTGATGCTCTGGCTGACGCTCTTCATCTGAGCCCGAGACTGCAAGAACTTCCCCAGTTTTAACATCTCCAGCAGCTTCTCCAGGTCCTCTGCAGCATTTTCAAAGAAAGTCCGAACCCCGGCTTTGACCAGCTCAGAGCCAGACTTCATCACGGTTCTGTGAGAGTGGAGAAACATGATATATAATGAGCACACACAGGATTATAGTCATTTTGATTGAGCTTTGTGTATGACAGAAAGCAGAGGTGCTGACCTGGTATCCAGCGAGTGAGTGAGGATGTGCAGACAGCTCACCATCATTGCAGAGTCGCTACCTGTGAGAGGAGATGTTTCTGTGAAAGTGCAATGAACTCTAAAGCTATAAGGCACACTGGCATACAGACAGAGGCAGAGCCAGTCTTACCAAAAAGAGAAATCCTGTGTCTGACAAGAGCTGCCAGCTTACAGAACAGGCTGGAAAACAAAGACGGTAAGAACAGAAGTGAAGAAAAAGCTTCAGAGAGAACAAGGAAGAGCAGGAAGAAGCAACATGAGCAAAGAAATAAGAGGAAAAAGGGGGAAACTCTCCTGAGATGAAAAAATGGAGGATACTGTCAGGGACAAAAAACCCTAAACTAGAATGAGCGAGTGTCTTCATTGCTTTTTCACAGTACCTGGTGACCATCTCCTTCTCTTTGTTGGACGCACAGCCACAGCTGCTCAGGTTTTTGCTGGGTGTGGAAAGGAAGTACAGACAGTGGTTCTTGAAGGTTTGATCTGTCAGAGGAAGCAACACCTGGAGGGAAGAAGTGATGCTTTTAAAGCATGTGTGAGAGCCAAAGTCATCAATATTTTAGGAGAGGTTTTTGAGAAGTTGGCTGGCAAACCTTGGCAAAGAACTTTATCTCCTGATCATGAGGAGATTTGTCTGTCTTCCCACTGGTGGCCATAGCCTCTGGATTTACAAGAGAGAAGAGGGTCAGCACAATGGCAGCACCTCTTACTGCTCAGTGTTTACGTGGTAAAAAAAAATACAACACACTCACCAAGATGAGCAATAAACTCCTGAGCTGAGTCCACATACTTTAACAGCCTCTTGAGGAACTTGTAGGAAAAACGTTTCTCCATGGATGAGGAGTCCTGCTCGATGTCCTTCAGACCTCTATTTGAGGAAAATTTCATCTCATCATCACATTCTCATTACATTAAAGCTTGCAGGATACAAACTCTCTGTTAAGATTTGCCATGTGATTGAACGACATGAGAATAATGAGAATAAATGAAAAACCTTGTAACGATGTAGCCACTGATCTGCAGAAACTTGAAGAGCTCCTGGGCCTTTTCACGGTCTCTGTACTTCTCCTTAGCAGTCAGGGTGTCATAGGGAACCAGCAGGGGGTGGGTCCCTCCTCCTGATACATTATATTTTCAAAGGTTATCTTAAATCATCATAAAAAAGTGCTTAAGTTGGGTTTTAAACTTTGCACACCTTTGCTAATGAGCTCAGTCTTCTTCTTCTTGGCCCAGATGTTGTGGTAATTTTCTGCAACCACTTCTACCATGCCCTGCAGAGACACAGATGTCATGAAAGCTGAGCACCCATATGATGACCCCATAGCTGTCTTTGATTTATAAAAAATAGTTTTGCACTTGATTTGCAGACATTTTTGTTCCTTTTTAAGCACATGAGTCTGCTCTTACAAAAAAAACTTGTCAAACTTAAAGGGATATTCCGGCATAAATTTAAGTCATGGTCAAACACACTGAGACACCGAGTTAGAGACATTAGAGATGAATGTTGCCGACTGCTTGATTCTCTAGTTATACCAACTTCAGCAACAACAGCACAATAGCAATAAACAGTGGTCTACATCTCCAAACAAAACCAGGCAAAGCTAAAAAGATGTTTGATGGCTAGAACATGCTGGGACCTTCATCAACAGTACATATAGGGTCCTGGTCATAGAACAAATCATCAAACATCTTTTTAGCTTTGCCTGGTTTCTTTAGCAAAGAGACCAAACACAACTCACCCACTCTCCTCCAGCAGCCACTTGTTTGTGGGGGAGCCCTGACGAGTCAATCACGGAGTGCATTTCCATGCAGTCTGCAACATTAATCTCCTCGTCTCGGTCTGATTGCATTTCCATGAAGGGAGTGTCTAAACTCAGTGTTTTGGTGTGTTTGACCCTAACTGTTGATGAAGTTAGGTCTTTCTGAGCTATTTGTGGATATATAGTAGCTTTTGGTTGAGTGTGTGTGAAGATGTAGACCGCTGTGTATTGCTATCTTGCAGTCGTTGCTGATATAACTAGAAAAGCAAGCAGTCTGCAACATTAATCTCTCAAGGGGTGTCTAAACTCAGACCCTAACTAATTTTACCCAGAATATCCCTAAGTCATGCACTAACCTGTACTTCTCTGGACAGAGTTACGTTGTGCAAGTCCATCGGAGCAGGACTGAATCCATTAACCTGTGAAGCCAAAAAGAGACAAATGAATCCAAAAACAATCATGAGCATTGAAAAATAAGTTTCTTTGCATTCAAATATAACGTTGTTGTTTTTGTTCTAGGTTGTAGCAACATTATGCCAGTTTTCACACTAAAATGCAGTTGATCTAGCTTCAATTATTCACACTTGCATTCATGTACAATTTTTGGTGTTCCTACTTGGAAAATGCTTCAGCTGCAGGAAATGCAGTTTTGATTTTATATCACACCATGCAGAGACAAAAAACAACAAGCACAAACACACTACTGAATTAAAAAAATAAAATAAAATAGAAAAAAACAGATGTGGTCATATTTGTTCTAGGTTGTAGCAACATTATGCCAGTTTTCACACTAAAATGCAGTTTATCTAGCTTCAATTATTCCCCCTTTTTGAATTTCTTGTTAAATCAGTTTGTTTTTTTAAGTAATTACAATGTAATTTCTTACTGTATCTTGTCACCTAGTAAAGCATTAAGTGTTTCCTTTAATTCAAAGTCCAGAACAGGAGTTCAAAGTTTATGTGTTTGCATTCTCTCTGCACAATGAGCAGGCTTTTATACCTCAAAAACATTCTTTATGCTTATGCATTGTTTATATTCATGCAGTGTCATGTTGAAGAGCCATTTCATCAAATGAGCTATTTCCTCCAGTAAATACCAAATTGATCCATACATATGCTGTAAGTTTAGATGGAAAGTATTATTAGCTCCAATAATTCCAGCTCATGTTCTTTTTACTTGGGGCTCTTAAATTAGCCAACTTCTGTTGTCTCTTTTTTATGGTTGCTTACATTATAATTTCAGTCAGATACTTAATAGAAGGTGAAATATTCCCATGATATTAATTACTGAAGTCATATTCAATCTCAAAGCCCATTACTGAATTAATTTTCTCTTCCATTTCTGACCAATAAGGCTTAGAAGACGTTGAAGTGATCCAACTGAATGTGCTTACATTCACATAAACTTGGCTGTCCTGTTTCATTTATTGTTGTGATTATAAAATCAAATAATATTTTTCTATAGAAACCCCCTTCATTGAGCAGAACTTGAAGGGTTTAATTTTTACAATAGTTTTAGGTTTCTGGTGATGCTGCACTCACTCAATGAGCACTGCAGAGGACTAATAGACATGGCAAAAACACACACGAAGGAGGAGCATCAAACTGGTATATAAGCTCATTATACTGTTTGCATCCAAACCCTTCAAATGAAGATGAGATCTGGGGTAAAAGCAGGCAACGAAAGCAGTGGGGACACTGTTTTTCCTTTCAGACAGTTTTTCAGTGTGTAAGATCTTAACTTCCATTTTTCCAGCTGGTGAAAATGTGAAGGCAGCAGGATGTGTCTGAAGAGTCAGACAGCTCTACCTTCGAGCTGTCTGCAGTGTTACCAAAACAAAACAAGCACTATCCTGTTGTCTCTGTTTGCTTCAAACTGCTGCAGCATCTCCTTTCTCCCTGATATCTTTCATTCTTTTCAGTATTATTATTGCATTTTATTGTGTCACTTAGAAAAAATAATTGCATTCCTGCAAAATAAATAATGGCTGATGTCAAGTGATACCATTAATGACACAAGCCATTTTGCTGCTTTGTATTTACAAAGCAGAGCAGGGTGTTAAAGTGCACCTCCTTTTAATGTCTTAATGTGGTCATTATTTATCGATAAAACACACCTGCAGGAGCAGACGATCTTTAATACAGGGGGAAATAAAGGGAAGTCTTATGACCTATGTCGGTTCATGAGATGCAAGAATGAATCATTGAATACAGATTGAAAGTGTCAAACTTAATGATGAGAGGAGGATAAACCAGGATGGTACCTGAGATTCAGAGCTTTTCTTCTGTTTTTCACTCTCTCGTTGTTGGAACATGGCTTCTCCCTCCTTGGTCCTCTCAGTATTCCAGCCCATCGCCAGCATGCTCTTCAACGACTCCTTCACGGGCCAGCGGTATGTTTCTCTCTCCTGCATATTTAACACATACATAGATCTGACAGTAACCCTATGACCTGGCAATCCCACACAAACCACATACTGTATGTGAATTATACATACAGCAATTTAAAATGAGACAACCTGACTATCTAATAGTTTAGAGGATGAAGCTTTAGGTCATTTTCCTACTAGAGCTTCATGCTGAGTCAGTTTGGCAAAAAGGTCTGGATGCTTTATAAATGTTTAAAGTCAGGGGTTTACCATCACTGACTTTTTCACTGAAGATGTAGGCTAGGTTGTTTTGTTCTTCATGTATGGAGGCTAGTAGACATATATGACTCTGTGCTGACTCCAAGACTTCTTTCAAACTGAGGACATCACATAATGAAAAGGCCGTGCATCTGGACCTCGTGTGTGAGTGCACCCTTAAGGCTCATTTATGCTCGCCATACGTATGAAAATGTACGCGTCTGTTTCAAAGGATGGTTCCTTCACTGCCCACAAACTTCTATGCGTCCTTTATGTTAGCATGGATGTTAACCATTACATCCACCAGGGAGCAGGCCAGAGTCAAAAGTTTCTGACAACAACAAACAAAAAGAAACATGGCGACTGTGGAGGAGCTAGTGATAATGTATATTTTGCATAGGAGACAGAAACGGAGGCAGCATTGGAGGAGGCGGTGGTCGGTCAGGCCACTAAATGCCTCGCGGTTGGAGGACGGAGAATTCTTTTCTTTCGTAGTACCAATAAGAAAAAGTGATGACAATCCTCAAAAAGCCCTGCCACTGTCTTCTTCGTTTCTCTCTAGAGATGTGTACTGAGTAGTGACAGCAGCAACAATGCCCCCACAGTTTCCGGTGGTACTTCTCCGTCGGGCCTGTATCTGTAAACTTCAAGGATACGTGCAGAAATATGGACGAAAAGAACACAAGGCCCAGATGGAGAGCTCTGTCCATATCCGGTTCTGTATGTAACGTTGAACATAAATGAGCTTTTACATGTTGCTGGACTGGTGCACCAGCATGGACGCACCTTTTCACTCAGAGCTTTGTAAGGCTTCAGCAGAGGATGGGTTTTGGCCTGTTCATCCACACTGTCTCCAAGGTTCCAGCCTGCTGACATCTGCATTTTTGACAAAAAGACGAATTCTTACCGAGGTTCTTCTATGAATGTAAATGTTTATTTTAAGTAAGATACAGGAGGAAAACACTGAAACGACGTGGGACACAGACTGACCTTCTCTGAGGACCACTTGTCATGGGAATGCTCTGCATATTTGTTGGCAATGTACTCAAGTTTTTCAGGAAGGGAGATACTAAAAAAGGGAGAGATTGGTATTTCAAGGTCAGTTTTTCTTTCTTTGCTGGGATTTCCAACAAACACAAAATCATTTCGAGACCACTCACTTAGCAGTGTTGATGGGTTTGGGATCAAAGTCGCCTTGTGCATCCACTGAAGCCTGTTTCTCCAGCGTGGCTCCCAGAGTAGCATCCACAAAGTCTGGAGGCAGGGCTCCGGCAATAGCACACAGGCACGACTTGGCCATTTTAAAAAGTTCAGCATCATATTTCTACAGAGGAGACAGCAGAGTGAAGGGTGACTACAGCTGTTTTCAAAACATGTTATCTTCACTGAAGACATGTCTGCTTGTTATTGTGTGGACGAGCTATGTGGAGTTCAGTCAGGGGAGGAAAAGGAGAGAACAGAAGAGGAAACATCAGAGACGAAGAGCTGGTGAAGTCTGAGGGGAGCGATGGCCTGTCACAGACTGATAAATGATTCATCTGCTTTGGCTTCGCCTCGGCTGCACTGCTCACAAGCACTTCATTGAGCTTTCAATTCACTACCTCCGACTAGCAGGAACTTTTCTCTCATGAGACTCACATGCAGGTGTGGGAAACTCAACATTTTCTGAAAAATAACAACAGCCAACAGATGGAAGTGATACGAAAGCATACACTCTACTGAACATTTATTAATACAGTCAAGATGGACCTAAAGAAAATGGCGCCCTGCCTCCTGAGACCGCTGATTTATTCTTAGCCATCAAGAAGAGGAATGGATAAAAACACAGCAATGTTCTCCGGCTTTTCAAAATCCTAAATAACTGCAGTTTCATGCAAACTGTTTTCTTATCTCCCTGAATATACAGCCAAACACAGATTCTGGTTGTACCTTATGAGAAAGGGAGTCAAAGATTCCCCAGAAGAGTTTCTTGGTGAGAAGGAGCTCCTCCTCTGAGGCGGTGCCAAAGCTGCCCATACCTGAGGGCAGGCAGTAGTACTTCCAGTTCTGCTCATAGTGATTGGTCAGGAGCTAGAGAAAGAAGAACACATCCGAATTCATGTTAGAGAAGTATTTATGCACATAAATGACTAGGTTTATGAATATTTTGTAGCACAAATCAGGTTTTGTTCATGGAAAAGTTGATCATTGATTGAGTTTTCTGCCTATTTGATCTTATAGAGAAAAACAAGTGTTTCCAGGGTGTTACAAACAGCTAACATCATGATATCTCTTTGTGCTTGACAACGCTGTAGCTCTCAAGTTTTTCATCAAGCACAGTAGTAACCACAAACCGTACACAGAGGCTCACCTTGAGCGGTATCTTACAGTATTCAGAAAGCATGGGAACGTCAAACACCAGCCGTCTGAGCAGCTGCTGCATCATGGAGGGACGCAGGTGCCTGTGAAATACAGAAGTAAGTTTGTTTAAACACAGAAAAGCAGAAGAAATGAGAAGACATTTCAGGTGTGGATCAATGCAGGTGTGGCCCTCTGATAGGTCAATTAAAGGAGGAGTGCAGTGTTCTGATTGGTCCCAAACTGCTGCAGCCTGGTTGTCCCTGAGCATTAGGGACAGTGTCATCTAATGTTTACTGAGTGTCCCCAGCATTAGATTTTTATTATTATTATATATACTATTACATATGTTCATCCTGTCCTGATTGTCAGATTAGAGGTGTATAACTGTACCCACTGTTTCAATGCTATAAAGCCAAAGTAGGCAAATTTACCGAGTCCCTTAAGGTAATATTTTTTTATCTTGTGCCCAGTGATAACCATCTTGTGTGCAGCAGATAAAAAGCCTGTTCAAGCAAGATAAAAAATATTAACTTTGAGGACTGAAGGGGCTCTGGACTTATCAGATGATTTGAGAGTAAAACTGCACAGCAACTCAGTCAAATTATCCCCTCATCAGGTGCACTTGAGGTCATTGTTCCTGGAGTTTTTTAAATGTGGCAAACAGACCTACTGAGGCAGAACAGGGGGCTGTTAAATATGCATTGTATGATGATGAAACTTGTCATTAGACTGGAGGGTTGTTTGGAAAGCTGACATTTTGCAGACTCTTTATTTCAGCGCCTCTGCAGGACTTACTTGCAGATGGCTAGCAGACACTCCTCGATGGCGTCCCTCTGGGCTTTGGTGAGTGAGCGGCCTTTAGACAGCCGGTAGATGGTCTGGAGTGTGGAGTCAATCAGCTGTGTGTAGTGCTCGGTGCCAGCAAAGAGAGCAGCACAGCGGGTCAGCAGAGGCAGCAGGGCTGAGCCGATGTACCTGTTCATGGCTAGAGCCGTCTCAGTGGTGCTCAACACCTCCTGAGGGAGAGAGAGAGAGCCACAAACAGCGATCAATACACAGAGGGAGCTAAAGTGTATGACAGTTTTCCACAAAGAAGAGCCAAGCTAAAATAAATATTCCTCCTGATGTCACAGCTGGGGATCATTTTAATAATTCAACCAGGTTTAAAAAGGGCACAGACTCAATAAAAAAGTGTCTATTAAAGTTTCTAGACCTCTCAAATGTTAATGTGACTTTTTAAGGCCAACGGGTGATGATGCAGCAGGTACTGTCTGTCTTTCAATGAAGAAAACTTTTACTTCTGGCTATTTTTGTGATATTAAAGCTCCTATAAGTGGTTTTAGCTGCTTTTGAAACAGACTCAAATAACAGGACTTTTTATGACCATAGACTGTATATACTATGGACAACTTGGTTCCACCTCCCGCCAGTATACAGATTTGAAGCCAAAAAGCTTTCGGTGTGTCCGTGATTTTTCTTCATTTCTTGAAACCAGCATTGCACAGTAGCGTTGTGCGCATTCGGCGGGAGAGTCACCGAAAGTCAGTGTGATGACGCTCGGCTTAAACAGCGTATCCCCTGGGTGAGCTACGCAATCTTCGTACGCCCATATGCTGTATCAGGTGTCAATCATATCAAACATGAACCTCCTAATAACTTTTAAAAACGGAGCTTCACAGAAAAAAGAGGACTTGAGCACAAACCAGTCTTACAGTAACTACATGTCAACATCACAACCAGGCGGGAGAAAAATTTATATTCTGTGTAATAAATTTCTAAAGTTTGTCCACAGCCTCATAAGCTTTGCTGGAGGAGGCGAGATTTATGACCTATAGTTAGTATGACCTATTGTTATTTTGTGTGGTTGGCCTTATAACGCTCTCTCTCGGGTACAGTCTATATATATTCAGAGAGCAACTGAAGGCTTAACCACTGGGTGAGAGACATGCCTGCGGTAAGTGGCTGTGTACAGCACTGTGTACAATTATGTGTATTAATGTTGCTGTTAACATTTAATAGCCTCAGGAATTCACCACAATATGTTTGTTGACTTGTATGAGATTACTGAGTGTGATTCATATGAGCTAAAATGCTAAATAATATTAAATGTATGAATGAATGTAAATGAATGAGCTAGCTAACTAGCCTCTACCCCACATATGTCAGAGTCAAGGCCCGCGGGCCAAATCCGGCCCGCGAGAAGGTTTTTTACGGCCCCTGGGATGATCTTGATTTATTATTAGAACCGGCCCGCATACTACATTTCCCACAATGCAACGGTGACGCACCGAGCAGTAGGCTGCTTCATCTCAATATTTATTAGCACAGCAGTCGTCAGCATAACAGTAAAATTAACTTTCAGATACCCATCAAAAATGCATGTTACTTCTCCTTGAAGAAAGTGTTGTTTTTGATTAATAGATTTTTGCACTTTATTTTATTGTATTTCAATCCAATTATATTTTAAAAATATTTCAGTTGAGTGGATGATAGAAAATTGCTATTATTATTTTTTTCTTTGAAGTAAATTTAGCCCACTTTTGCTAAAATAGAAAATATAGGCTACTGATGGTGCCTTGAATAATACCGGTTTCTTTCATTTAATGTTCATGTTATGGGGATTTTTATATAAAGGAAATTTGTCTTTTGTGTCTGTTGAAAATCAAAGATTACTGACAGAGCCATAAGAAAATATTGCTTTATTTATCTGATCATATTGGAATATATTTGTTAGGTTTTCAGTAGGTTCAATTAGGTTCACTAGACTATATGCGTCATTTAAAAAATTTTCAATGAACATTCGATCAGTCCGGCCCTCGGCTTGTAGCAAAATTTTTTATTTGGCCCTCCGTCCATTTGACTTTGACACCCCTGCTCTACCCTGATTAGTGTGTTACTCCAAGCGCGCTGCTGTATGAGCCAACCATATGACTGACCAGAAATTATTCCTGTTCCTGTTCAGATAATAAACCGTGGATACCAACAGATCAGCCTCCCGCGCATCTTTAAAACACAACGCAGATTCGAGGGGTCTACTGAACCAGCCAGCTGCTGTAAAAGGGCAATTGAGCATGGTTACATTGGGAAAACAACTGTTGTGCTTTGGCGCTATATAAATAAAAACTATTAGTTGATTAATAATAATGATAGTAATAATAATAATTAGTCAGGAGTCAAGTAAATAAATACCTAAAAAGGAGAACCTATAAGAGATGTTTAGCAAAAGGCTTATATGCTTATATTCCAGACATCATGGTAAACTATTCTCATTTAGTTCTGTGATGTAAGATTTAGCAGAAGTAGCATGTACCTTATTTCAAATTAAAAGCATTATTTAACAATACAGGAAATAAAGTAACTGAAAGGCCAGACTGTGAACATTTCAAAATAAAAGCACAAAAAACAATCATTTCAATCTCTATGCTAAGGAAGTTTCCGTCACATAATGAGGTGATTTGGATACCTTAAATCACGATTAGACATGCATCACTTTGCGCTCGTCTTGCCGTTTCTTAATTTGACCTATCATGCTGTTGTTTTTCCAAGGTTTGCTTTGCAATCTTTTTTAGTGTCATAATAATCATGAGGTGAAAATATGATAATGTGACAGCCTCAACTAAAAAGACAAAAGCAGGAATCGCACTTTGCTGCAGCAGAGATTATTTCTGCAGAGTCAAAGAAACCATTTAAACACTGAACAAATTACTGAGTGGTATGAGGATGAGCAGATGTTTGATGTTTCCAACCAAATGACTTAACCAACAATTATGTTAATGTTCCTGCAAACTCTGAGGCAGTTATGACTCCATTTTCTTCCTGATGTAAGCCCTGAGCAATCAGTGATCATGTTAGCTGAGATTTGATGTTTCTGTCACACAACTAATGAGCAAACAAGAGTCTAAACTTTACTTTGTGCAAAGAAACTTCTGCTGAAGAAGCTCGCGCACAAATGTTTGCAGCTAGTTTGTGAAAAATCAGAGCTGGGAGGTAAACGCTTGATGAAAGTGATTCTGGTAGACTCACCGTGTCCAGAGACGCCGAGGCTCGCAGGTCAGGCAGGAAGCCGACCTCCAACATCTGGAGCAGGAAGCTCTGGTCCTCGATGCCATAAACTCTCTCCAGGAAGAGCACCATGGGGGCCTTGTGGTCCGGGCAGAAAGAGGCAGACATGTCGGGCTCGGTCACTGTGCCGTCTGAAGGTCAAATACATAAAAGGGGGAAAAAGTTTAAGGTTTTCTGCCCTTGCTATAAAAACAAAGTACTTTTAAATGTTGTGGAAGAGACTTTCTATTAATCAGAGGTTTGTGCAGGTATTTAAAGGTCCTAAATTTTCTCTAGAGGGTAGAAAACTGTTCAGAAAAAAAGGGGGTAGGGTGGGGTTAAGGAGCAAAAACAAGACCTTAACTACTGTTTCGCATCTTTTGTTGCATCCATGAGTGTATTTAGGGTATAAGTAATACAGTTTGAAAGGCAGTGGAAACTTATTAAAGAGCTGAGTCTTTCAGGCACAGGTTGGTCTCATATTAAAGATGTCACAAAGAAAAATGAGATAAGAGGTTCAATTTCTGGTGGATAGCTGCTGAGGAAAGCTCTTTTTTTTCATCAAATTAAAAGCTAAGCACAATCTGCAAAGGTGCTAAAAACACCCCGCGGGCACAAATTTCCCATACATTTAAACTCAGAGAGGTATGAGAGGTGCACTCTTTTTTCATGACAAACCTCCAGCTGGAAAACTGAGTTGAAAATGAAGCTATTTAATTTTCTTTATCGAGTGCTGTGACTCACTGCACGTATCTGCTAAATCTACATTTCTCCATAAACTAGGCAGCAAAGTGAAGCTACATGTTAGTTTAGCTGGCAGCTGAGAACATGTGAGTCAGATCTGCTGCAGCCTGTGTGTTTGTGTGTGCAGTAAAACTCAAAACGTGTTATCAGAGGGCAGCCGGTCCAAACAACACTCCTCTGCCTCAGCTGGAAAACTTTTATACCACTTTTGGCTGCTGACAGTTTATCCCTGTCTGTGTTTACAAACCTCTTCTTGCTGCTGCACCGTGCAAACTTCATTTATCTGTGTTCACCTGCTGTTTCCTATGCATCACACTCTGCTTACCTTTATTGACTACAGGCATTTTGAGGGGGATGCTGATGACTCCCACCAGGTCTGTAGTGGGGACCAGAGAGCGCAGGATGGCTCGGATACGCAGCGCCTCACCTTTACCTGCATTGATAAGCTGGGGGGGAATAGAGGAAATCTGGATCATTTTTTAATTCAGATTGCAAACTCTGTAGTCGTTTGATGATCTTAATAACAGGGTTTTGGTCTGTGGATGTTGAAAAAGCCTTTGGCAACCTAAAATTAGTATGATGAGGAACATATTAGTGAAGGAACCTGCTCCATCAAAGTAAACCAGGCTTATCTTTTATAATCAATTTGTTCAATCGGAAGTTTTTCTTCCACTCCACCATGACCCACTCATGTGGTTGAAGTTGGGATATATAAATAAATATTGATTGTACACGCTGAATAATAAAAGGATATTAAAATTATAGATGTCTTTATGAGAAGATGTGATGTCATAGCACACATCTTCTCATACAGGAGTTTTAACGCCTGAACTTGAGGAGAAATGTTCATGTTGAAAGCAAGTTTTAAATTAGTGCACAAATTAATTATCACTAATATTAACTTTTAAGAAGTGTTAAAAAAAAATCTTTGTCAAGAGACAAGAGAGAAACTATTGTAACGTATATTAAAATGATTTTCTTTACTGTAATTTAACAATTAATAGTGCTATCCAAAAAAGTACTATGCACTTTGAACTTTTCTCAAGAGCTAGGGAACTTTTGAGGAACTCTGTGAGTTTTGACTGCAGGAACTCAAGTCTAAAACCTTTTCCACATGTAGCCAGTTTTTGCTAAAATGAATATATTTTTAAATGTTTTGGTTTGCCATCCACACAAAACCACAGGATTACATAATTAAAAACTGTGCTTTTGGACATCGAAAGAGTTTTGCAAGTAACTCCATTTCCTAACAACATCCCTGGATGTGATTTGGTCTGATGTGCATTATTCACCCAGGACTTAAGGCCCCTGATGGAAAAGCAAACAACAACGATCCACAGGAACTAATCAGCTCCTTACAGAGAAGTCCCTGAATCTAAGAGTTTCTGCTTTTGGTTAAAAAAGCACCTTTGGTGGTTGTTTCAAATTTTGTTATTGAGCTCATTATGAACCAGTTCATTGTGTTCACTGTCAGCTTTTTATTCCTCATCTCAGGTTGTGATTGGAGCCTCACATGCATCTCTGGAGCACAGCGTCCCAGTAGGTCAATAAGAGCCGAGTAGAAGGACATAATGGCGTTGCCCATATGAATGACCTCTTCCTCCTCCTCACCAGACCTGAAACAAACAAACACAAGAGTGACTTGAACATTGATGGAGGACAAGTGGAACCAAAAAAACAACAGAAAGGCTTTTTGTGAGTATTTGCAAGAATATTTTGGCGCTAAAACTAAAGCATGCATGTATTATTTCCTTACAGACTGTTATTTAAATTGATTTTGACCTGCATCACAATCCTTGTACCCACTTCATGGAATAATAACCTCCTCTATTAAAATGCAGCCAGAGTGTAACGGTTTATGCATACTGATCAGAGCAAATCAGCATCTACATATTCTACCAAGAGCCAGGAGCTTTCATCAATGTCAAGGCTGCTTTAGTCTTTATCCTAAAGCTCTGACCAGGCAGGAATCTTTGGGAATGGAGTTTATTTTTGAAGTAGCTTATCTCCTGTTATCCGGCCGTCACTTTTATGTGAAACGTCTGAAAGTGTAAGTGTAAGGGCATCAACATTTGTTCCTTCAAACAGATGTTTAAGTTTAACTGAGCAGACTGATGCCGCTGCAGAGTTGATACTAGACGACTGTTTTCACATTCCTTCGGCGGAGGAGGGGAGCTTTAGATGACAGCTGTTGAAAGGCAATTACAGTCCAATATGCAAACCTGACACCTTAACTGCACACTGATAAAAAGCTTTTTTCTGAAATAGGAGATTAAAGTCTTAAAGTAGGAATCACATTTGTATATTCAGAGGGAGTGAATCAGCAGAGGTGCTTTGATAGAGTTTGGTTAACTTTTTGTATTCCGATTTAAAGAGAGCTTTTTTTTCTGAGTTTGAAGCCCACTAAGAGGATTCTCACAGTGTTGGTAATTATGTCTCAGCTATGAAGAAGAAGCAAAAGAAACTTTCAAACAACTTAAGCACCTGCTTCAAAAAAGATGGAGGTTGCATCATAAATCCTCCTGTTGTGCAAAAGCAAAGCCAACCTTCTCTGCAAGGAGTCATGACCATAGACTGTATATACTATGGGCAACTTGGTTCCACCTTCCTTCATTATGCAAATATGAAGACAATCTGTAGAAAATCTGTATTTCTGGGATTTTCTCCACTTCCTGAGACCAACATTGCACAGTAGCGTTGTACACCCTCCACTACCTGCGCAGTAGCATTGTACGCATTCGGCGGGAGAGTCACCAAGAGGTGCCGCTCGGCTCAGACAACGTATCCCGCGGGTGAGCTACGCAATCTCCATACGCCCATAGGCTGTATCAAGTGTCAATCATAGAAAACATGAACCCCCTTAAAACTTAAAAATGGAGCTGCACAGAAAAAAGAGGACTTGAGCATAAACCAGTCTTACAGTAAGTCCATGTCAACATCGTTACCAGGGGTGACCGGCTTCTGTGTACCGTATTTTCCGCACTATAAGGCGCACCTAAAAACCTCCAATTTTCTCAAAAGCTGACAGTGCGCCTTATAATCCGGTGCGCCTTATATATGGACCAATATTGAGCCACAACAGGTCTCGCAACTACGGTAAGCAGCCGCCGACTTCATTTTCCCCCGTAGAAGAAGAAGCGCGCGGTGCATGCTGGGATATATGACTGCGCGAGGCGTGCCGTTTCATTTCTATTTGTGTGTTTATGTAAAGACCCCAAAATGGCTCCTAAAACAGCTGTTTATTCATTTTGGGAGTGAACGGAGTTGTTAGAACGCTGGTTTGTAATCTATTAATAAAGTTTGACTGACCTATCTGACTGTTTTGTTGACATTCCCTTTAGCGCAGCTCCATCTAATGGATGCATAACGTAACCCCAGCCTCCACTGTAGCGTCTTTTCTATGCGCCTTATAATGCGGTGCGCCTTATATATGAACAAAGTTTTAAAATAGGCCATTCATTGAAGGTGCGCCTTATAATCCGGTGCGCCTTATAGTGACCGGCTTCTGTGTAATTAATTTCTCAAGTTTGTCCACAGCTCCATAGGGATTGCTGGAGGAGGCAGGATTTATGACCTATAGTGCAGCCCGTCACCAGAGGGTGCTGTTCTTGTGGTGGCTTTACTTAGCGAGGAGGCAGATGGCGTCCTTACTATATACAGTCTATAGTCATGGCAGAGTAGGAATCAGCTGATGGAGACCTCCCATCCAAATCCCATTTTTAATCACAGCTAAAACGACATCCCTTGGGCTGGTAAAAACAACAAAGCAGCTGCTCTCATCAGTTCAACACTCACAGGCATGATTAAAGGAAGCTTGATGACTCTCCTAATTGTGTTTGCATCATTTTCAGTCTTAATTTCTCTCCTGCTCTGCTAACCCTGTGCCTGTATGAGCTGTATTTTTCAACAAAGCTTTCACAACTATTACAGTGTAATACTCCTTTAATCAAACTGCTAACTAAGATTAGACTTGGACACTAACAAAAACCAAAATGATAAGAGCTAACTAAATGGCTAAATAGGTATGGAAGCATTTTGCATTCATTTACGAAAAAGGAAACTGTTTTTTTGAGTATTTTTTTTTCTTTGCTGTTTTTCGGCTATTTTTTTTTTCTTCTTTCTGTTTTTCTGACTATTTCTTTATTCTGTTTGTTTGTACTAATATTTTCCTCCCTCTTTCTGTTTTTCTGACTATTTTTTTTCCTTGACTAGACAAGATACTTCAAAATCCTGAGAGAATCTCATAAAATCAGGTAAAAATAACCACCACGGCTGCCCCAAATCAGCAGATTCTCCAGCTCCTACATAACTTCAACTATGGGGTCAATGAGAGTAAATCATGTTATTAGTTAAACATGGGGTATGCGAATCCTGACTTAAACTTATTCTATTTATCTGACTTAGGGAAAGGAGTATCTCCCAGTGTCTCAAACCCAAAAGAAAGTCAAACTTGATTAAACTAAACAAGAGCCATGTTTGCTTCTAATAAATCAAGCAGAGGGGGATGAAATTGTCTGTTGTCTGAAAAACAGAAAAGAAAAAAAGTTACTCTGAAAAAATGAGTCCGAAGAACACAACAGAAAAAAAAAAATCTGAAAAACAGCTTTTTTTTGGGGGTGAATGCAATATGCTTCTGTAGAAAACCTATATATTGACAAATATTGTTTTTTTTTTTCGGATTACAGACCCATCTGTTTACATGGAGTAAGCAGACCAGTCAGTAGGGGGAGCTCTAAATGTTTCTACTTTGTTATTAATAAGGTCTTTCACCTTGTCCAGTCAAATAAAAGATACGCCATGAGGCAGTTAATTAAAAATATTCATGAGTTATTTTTTATCATGGTATGAAGATTTTGAGTACATCTATTTATTCAGATGAGTAATAAACTCTCTTTCCTCGCAGTTTCTTTGTGCAGGTGGTGAATCTCTTCCCAGTAACGTTATTAAACAATATATCATTTACACCCTGATGTAGAGCCATTAGGAATGTATTGAGTGAAAGTTATGTCAGATAAACAGAGAAACACACTGAAGGAACAATCCACCACACTGGAGCAAATCATGAACTATCACCTCTGAGTGATTGTGTGGGTTTAAGCAGTGTTTCAACACAGATTAAGAAGCTTTGAATCCATAACCCATCAAACTGCTATGGATTCCTACCCAGTGTTGACTACAGCAGGGGCCTGTGGTAGATCCAGAGCCGGATCATCAGAGATCTTAATGGCCTCCTTCATGGCAGCCAGCAGACCCTGACCTCCCTCTCCCCTCAGGGCAGGGCCAAAACACTCTGGGCGCCTGATCAGCAGCTTCACCACCACATTGGCGTTCTCCTCCACGCTCTCACCTTGTAGACAAACACAGCAGGACAACACACAGGTCAAGCCGAGACAGTGAGGACTGTAATTCCAACTATGAAAACATGCAGCTGGATCAAAAAATGAACCCGCAGAGCTCCACAAGTGAACAATAACTCAACAAAAGTATTTGACAAAGCTGGTATTTACTGACTTAGGAGAGGCTGAGCTTACCATTACAGAAGACGACGAACCTCAGGAAGGACAGGTATCGCTCTCCTTCTATGGGGTTCCAGCCAAGGTCAGGGTAACCTTTGGCGAGCAGCATTGCACAACTCTGAAGCCCACAACCCGCCAGGTATGTTACCACCTGCAGACACACAGACACTCAGGGATATTAAAACAGCAACTGTGTCTCATGACTGTTGCTGAGAGTAATGGTGAAGGTCCTAAACCATTAGATCATTGCCTGAGTGACAAACCTTCTCCAGATCTGGCTCCTCCAGGGCCAGAGCCAGGCCGTTATTGTCCATCACTGAGGACGCTGCTACATCCAGGGGGGTGGAGCCTCGCATGGCCTCAGAGGCTGCAAACATAAAAATAAACACACAGGCAGAGTGTGTGTCAGCTTAGTCTAAAACAGATGTCTGTGTCCCTGTTCACTACAATAACCACCAATCAGTCTCAGAACATCTCTGATATTTGAGCGTTAGCATTAATGAATCCTCTGCGACTCATTGGGTAGAAACACTCCATGCCCACATAAACGGTTTGAATCTCAACGGTTCAATATTGAGAAATTAAGAGTTGCACACCATTGCAGGGCATTAAGACTGAATAATGTATCAGTAATTGCTTTATAATTAGGACTGTGTCCTTAACGCAAGGAAAACTCATCATTTTGGACGATTAGCCATGAAACGACTAAAGGTTTATCCACAAGAACACCAGGGAACTTCTCTCAGAACTTTTGTTTTAACAAATTTGATTTAATAGTCAGGAGATAGAAACTTGTTTCTACTTTAAAGGGTTACGTTTGCACATCATGTGACCCTCTCTGCATTCACAGGCAGCAGCAGTAGATCTCAGTGACTCATCAGCCCAGCCCTGAATAACCCTCATCCGTCATCTCTGCTGTGTTTTCCTCTTTCTATCAGCTGTCTCCTTCTCCACTCCTTTTACTCTCAAGCTGTTACCCAGACATAATGTGGGCGATAAGTTGGTGTCACACATCAATTTACTCAGAAACACTACAAACAAGCGGCACACATCGATTTCAGTCAATGCTCCGCAACATTTTTAGTTTAGAAAAAAAGCAGTTTTCGACTTCCTTGAGTGTGGAAATACTCGAGGGATTGCAAATGTCAAGAAATCTCTGGATGTTTTCTTTTCCACAGTGTTGGCTCACTATCTCTGAATATCTCATCTGCCCAGTCTGACACTCTCCTTCGCCAATACTGTCTCTTTATCACCCATATTATGCAATCTTTACATTCATTCTTAAAACCATCTCATCTAAGAGGAACAATCAGTAAACAATAAATCAGAGTTCTCTCTTTCCTCCAGTTCTTACCCAGGCCAACGCTGCTGTTCTCCAGCAGGTAGCTCAGGTGGTCAAACATGGCTTTTTGGTTCTGGCGGCTGATACGACAGAAGTAGCACAAGAAGCGACAGCAGCTGGCCACCATCTTGGGGAAGGCGATTTCCTGAGAAGAACATAAAAACAAACACAAAGGTGGGTTCAGTTCAGAAAGATCCTCACTTTATTTCTCCAGATTTTTAATCTATCGATGAAGTCTATTTTCTACAGGTTAAAGGTGAATTTCTCCATTTAGATTTTTTCTTTAAGACTGCACTTCAGTTGTCATTTTTTAAAAGTTATTTCTGTTTCGTCATCCTGCCATGAAGCCAAAAACCTCTTCAAAAGATTATTGTCCGAAACCACGAGTTGTCTGGGATTTCACTAAGAACATCTTGTCACAAATGACCATTACATTCGGAAAACTAACTAAAACTACCTCTTTATTTGTCAATATAAAGCAACAGCTCCTGGCCCTTTACTGAAAACTTCTTTGGACCAAAGTGTAAATTCAATTTACAGATTCTACAGAAAATCTGTAGCTTGAGTTGTGGCAGGCTTTAGTGTCTGCAGGAAAAACATCCTGGGTGTCGAGAAGAAACAAGTGAAATTCAAACTCAGCTAGCAAACGCTTCTCATTCAAAAGTTGAGAAGGAACTTGAGGAACTAAGCACTACTTTGATTTTTCAATGACCAGGAGAGCAATAGAAGCAATCAATGTCCAACAATCAAGACCTGGTTAGTTTGCATGCTTCCTTTTTCCATATTTGGAAAACTAGACCTCTAAATCATATGTACCTTACATAGACTGTATACATTATGGACAACTTGGCTCCGCCTTCTGTCATTATATGAATTTAAATCCCAATAGCTCTCGGTATTGCCAGGATTTTCTCCACTTCCTGGAACCACCACTGGCACAGTAGCATTGTACGCATTCGGAGGGAGAGTCACCAAGAGTCGCTGTGATGACGCTTGGCTAAAACAGCATATCCCCCGGGTGAGCTACACAATCTTTATACACCCATAGGCTGTATCAAGTGTTAATTATAGAAAACATGAACCCCCTAATAACTTTTAAAAATGGAGCTGCACTTAAAAAGAGGACTTGAGCATAAACCATTCTTACAGTAACTACATGTCAACATCACAACCAGGGGGGAGAAAAATTTATATTCCGTGTAATTAATTTTTTGAGTTTGCCCACAGCTACACAGGGATTGCTGGAGGAGACCAGAGGTGCTGTTCCTGTGGTGGCTTCACCCATCGAGGAGGCAGACGGTGCTCTAATTCTACATACAGTCTATGGTACTTCACAAGAAATTTAGTTCTTTTGAGGGCAGGGATTTCTGAGACCAATAACTACAAACAGATGAACAGGCACTGTCCTGAGAAATGTAATGGACCAAGAAATGACAACGTTTGCACTGCAGACATAAAAGCAGTTAGGGAAAAGAAAGTCTTGGCTGGAAACTGAAACTGATGGTTACACCAGAATAGCTGAAAAATTGCTCCGAGGTCCCAGATTCATTATCAGACAATGATAGATGATTGCCAACAGGTCTCAGCGTTGATGTCGATGCCTAGTTTGTGGGAAATGTCATTATCATCAGCAAATAAATTCTTAATCTGTTCAGTGAAGAGGAAAAATAAAGAAATACTCCTTCTGGTCCGACCCTGATGCTGGTACAGAGCAGTTTTACTCACTGATAAGTGGAGATAGAAGTTTACACTGGGGATGTCAAACTTGATCTGAACAGACTTTCTTGCCAGACTTAAATACCAGCTGGAGGACTCTGAGTTGGAAGTTAAAGCCAAGAGTTATCCTGCATCATTTCAATTAGAAACACTTAAATCTAAGGTATTTAAAAGTGGAAGTGTTGCTTTCTGGCGTATGTATCCTTTAAGATGTACCCTATAAACTGACCTGGAATTGTTCTGACTGACGTGGAAACATCTTTGGAGATGAAATCCAGCTTTTCCTGCAGAACGTGTTTGCAGACGCCTTGGCTGATTTGAATCTGTTTGATATGTCTGGAGGCTGCCGAGTCTTAAAACTTTTGCTCTGATAAAAGCTTTGAGTGTCGTCAATAAACCAAATTTATTTTCTGTTCACACACAACAACTGGAAAATCATTTTCACCTTCACGCCCTAACGCTTTTACGTCTGTGTCATCCTCATCTTTGAAGGTCTAGGACGGGCTGAACATAAATCTGAGAGGGAAGTGGTTTTTAGCTCCTGCAGGAGATGAAAGTAAATTGCCTGAGGTCTGGTGGATGAATACTAGAGGAAGAGAGATCCTCATCTAACCTGCAGCAAATTACACTCTGCAGATATCAACGGCATCAAATCTCACTTATCATCAAAGTGGTTGCCTTAACTTTTCATCTTAAAATCATGTCAAACGCTTTTGATGCTGGGGACAGATTTATCAAAACATGTTTATGTCACTCAGCATTGGAGCTGTCTGTGTGATTTTGAGTATGAATTGGGTTTCAATTCAAATCTGAAGCTTTTTCTTCTACTGAGTGTTAATTATAAGTCTCAGTGATCATGGTCGATAGAGTTTTTATCTTTTTATATTTTGAAAAGATGGGACCAGAAATTCTGTTACCCCTCCAGCACTAAAACATTTAACGTAATCAAGAGTAAATATTGCAAACCTGATAAAGTTTTACAAGCCATGGTGATGCTGTTTTATGTGGCTACAGTCACTAAAGTGCTCAGATCAAGTAGCATTAAACTGCTCTGAAATTTATCTGTGAGAAGGCGTGATCAGACTGCAGGAGTCCGATACGAAGACCTGAATCTCCCTGAGGTCTTCCTGTCCTCATGTTCGGCCCACAGATCCTGGTATTAAATAACAGCCATCTCTTCCAAAATCTGTCAGCAGTGCCTGAAAAGGAGCGGCTGCAGAGGCCTCCCTCTGACCTCTTTCACACCCTCCTAAAGCACTCTGTCCATTTTATTACCTCTGTGGTTTTTCTGTGGAGTGGGTTGTTCATGTTGGCTTAGTCCTACTTACTGTAGGTCAAACATGTTTTCCTGTGGTCAGTTTACCAGCCTTGAAGCACAAAAAGCTGATACTTGACGAGATTTTTATTTAAAAAGTCGATCAAAACTTTTCCCTCACATCTAAAACACAATCAGGATCATGGATGTCAATTGCCAGGACATCAGTAAGTTCTTAGAGGGATATTCCTGCGTAAATTTAAGTTATAAACAAACACACCCTAACACCGAGTTAGACACCCCCTCGAGAGATGAATGTTGCTGACTGCTTGCTTTTCTAGTTATACCAACTTCAGCAACAACCTCACGATAGCAATACACAGCGGTCTACGTCTCCATGCACAAACCTCAACCAAAAAGCCACTCTATAGCCACAAATAATGCTCAGAACAGCACGACTCACCCACTCTCCTCCAGCAGCCGCTTGTTTGTGGGGGTAGCCCTGACGAGTCGATCAGCAAGTGCAGTGGATCATTTCCATTAAGTAATAAACATTTAATTAGCACTGCAGACGTGGTAGTTCTTCTGCCTAAGCATCTTGGTCTAATTGCATTTCCATGAAGTAATAATCATAAATGTTCTTCATTGAGCTGCGAAACTCCGCTGCACATGATGATGGACTCATCAGGGCTTCTCTACAAACAAGCGGCTGACGGAGGAGAGTAGGTGAGTGGTGTTTGGGCTCTATGCTCAAGAAATTAGGCAAAGCTAAAAAGATGTTTGATGGCTAGTACTATGACTGGGACCCTATATGTACTGTTGATGAAGTTAGGTGCTGTTCTGAGCATTATTTGTGGCTATAGAGTGGCTTTTTGGTTGAGGTTTGTGCGTGGAGACGTAGACTGCTGTGTATTGCTATCATGTGGCTGTTACTAAAGTTTGTATAACTAGAGAAGCAAGCGGTCGGCAACATTCATCTCTCGAGGGGGTTTCTAACTATTTACACCGGAATATCCCTTTGAGGTTGAAAATGAAATCTATCTCATCAAAAACTTTGGTGCTTTTTTAGACAAATGAACATAAATACGATGGAGATTGCATTGTTTGAAATCACACTGCTTGAAAAAAATTGCAGGATCAACACATTTTGACAACCCTGAGAGCACACCTTAAATGCTTTTGGTGTTCGGGGCAAACTGTCTTTGCTTTTCTGTCAGATAAGTCAGATCAGCTGACTTCTAGAGGGGGAAATAAGTACAAACTTCCATTATATTATTTATCTGTTCATTATCTGTTGATAAGTTGTGTCACATAGTTCTGAATAAATACAAAGGTTGATTTTGGAGATTGTTTGTCAACTATTGACCGCCTGATATCAAAGTAATGTACTGTACATCTGCTTCTGTACCTGTGATTTGTCTCCTCCCAGCACGTTCACCATGACCTCCATGACAGTCTCGTGCATGCCCAGCACTCTCATCAGGTTTGGATGTTGGTAGAAAACCTTGTTGTTCATGATGTCACTGAAAGAAAAGTCATTGAAAGAAAGTTTATCCAAAGTTTTATTTAGTTTCTTTTTCTGCATTAAAACTTTTACAAAAAACATGAGACTCAAAATGAGGGGTGTGTCTGTTCATTGCATTAACATTTCCTACCCGAGCCCATCAATCATGAGTTTCTCCTCCTCTTTGCCCATGCGGACGGATAGCAGAGACCTGATCTGACCCAGGGATGCCAGCAGATTAATAGCATCCTGCACAGAAGCGGCACTAATGGTGTAGGATTTCTTCATGGCCCGCAGCAGCTCCCCGATGCCATCGTACTGCCTTCTGAGCAAGCTGAACATGACTCTGACCAGTTCCGGGTCTTGGATGTGAGACTCTTGCGCCCAGCTGGTGATGGTCTGAGAGATCAGCTCCTTCAGGTTAGCTAAAGCAGAAATGAGAGTTTATGAAGACTTACCCAGAAATTTCTGGAATCTGAAAAAAAGCATGTTTGATATTTCTAACAACGTGCATCTATGTGGATCATAGTTACCTCATAATATTTACTCAGGGGCTAAACAAACTCCTGGAAAAGCTCTGGCTCTGAAGCTGTCAGGTGTTTCTCTAAATTCAACAGATAGTCTGTGCTAATACCTGGTGCAGAGACGGTGAAGTAGAGTGTATTTTTAGAGCTCAATGTGACAAACCAGCTGCCTGTTGGGCTTGAAAATAACACTTTAAGAGCAGAGGGAGTGAAACATGATAAGAGCTGATTCTTGCAAAGCTCTATAAAGAGAAGGAGAGCTTTAATTGGGTTATAACTCTTGTTAATTTCATTACTGCAAGTCACCCCTTTCACATTGTTTCCTCCTGTGACTAAACTTTATTTAAACTCCTATAAAATCTGCATGAACAACCATGCAGTTTACATCTTATATTGCAACAATTTTCTGCTTACTTTCCAAACTACTGACACAGAAACTTTTAGGAAGGACAATGGATGCAGTTAAGAAACAGCCTTTTACTTCTTTACAGGCTGATAAAACAGCACACCATTAAAGCACCTCCATTAAATTCCTTTCTGAACGTCTTTCCATGCTTCTTCATTATACAAACAAGCTATGTGCAAGAATATATCTGGTTCACAACAGGTGTGCAGTGTTGTAGCAAAATGGACTAATGTGTTTAGGTTTGCAGTCCTTCATGCTCGCTGAAGATAAGTCGATGTATTTTACTTCGTTTATTCTCCTTAATGCAGGAACCACACAGATACACACTCACACACTTAGATGTATTCTTGGGAGAATGTAGCACATCAGGAGTAAAATCTGGGAACAATGGCTTCTGTATTCGACAACACTGTCTCTGTTTACACTTATTAGACTGCGAAGTCTTACAAAACAGAAATACATTTACATTTTTCTGACAACAATAAATATGCTGAGGCCAGCTTGTGCTGCAGGATATGCCAAGGGTCTCGCTATGTGCTGCATCAGGGAATGCAATTTCACACCTTTAGACAATGGTTCATGTTATTTTGCTCTCTCTAAACGGGGAAACAGCACAAATCTAGATATTTCTATACAGATTGGTATTCAGTATTTGTTTTAAAGTCTTTTTTTTCATTCATTCCAAAAGGCAGGAAAGTGTTTTTCTTAATCAGGCAAATGTGTAACTAATTTAGATATTTGAGGTCAAATGTAACTGTGTATTGAGTCCAAGCCTTAATATTCTGCCATTAAGAAAAGGGATATTAAAGGTGTTGTAACTCCTCTGTTGTCTTCTGCATGCAGGCGTCATTGTGAGGAATTTTTGTTCCACCTCTGATCTTCATTTTGAGTGAAAAAAAAAAGTGGAAGGAGCTGATGGCAATGAGTCATGTCAGTGTGTGGGGGTACCAGGGTGAAAAAACACGATGTATATGTGTGTGTATGTATATGTGTACGTCAAGGTGTCTGATGGAGCTCCTGCTGTGTTTTTACACCATTTGGGGGCTTTTAAAACATCAGAGCGTTTCTATTTTTCCTGCCTGTATAAATTGATCAGAGGCTTCATAGCAGCCTGTTAGCTGGTTCTTAAAAGCACAGTCTGGGATGACGTGTAAAGCGTAGGAAGATAAAATGAGCTAAAAAGGTCACTGGGATAAAGTTAAAATAGCTTATTGTACACTTATTATCCACATATTGAAGTAGTATTCCTGTCGCAAATGTGAACAACATGAACCTGCACATCTAAAGCACCCTGCCAACATTCACTGGAAATGTGTTGGGCTGTTAAAAAGATAAAACAAAACTTTCTTCATCCCTCACTGTTTTAACTGAAGCACCTGAAGCATACAAGCTTGTTTGATTCAGCTGATTAGCTCACACAGCTCTCATCGTAATGGGTTGTATCCACCTTGCTTTGGTTGGATGAATTTGCTGTGATTTTCTTTGGATAAGAGCGTTAGTAAAATGAGAGTAATACTGAATAATGTTGGAGTAGTGATCAATAACACCTCTGAACTGCTCTGCCTCATAAAGAATCAATACAAACGTCAGTCACTCACTGCTGAGCATTATCGTGATTCTATAAGCATTATAATCGGAGGATAATTGATATGTCAATATGTAACTTGAGAAAAGTACCTTAAAGTTTAAGAGTTTATTTGTTCTTAATGTGTGGTGAGACGCCTCCTCATCCTGTTTTATTTTGGCTGGACTTCCTGTTTTTCCCTGTTTGCCTGGTCTGGCTGTACTCTTTTCCAGAGCTTCCTCCCCTCCCCCGGCGCTGAGGCTGAGTGAGACGACACACCTGCTCCTCATCTCCAATTAAGGGACTTTAAGAAGCCTGCAGCCCTCAGTCTCAGCGCCTGAGTATTGTCTACCCTTCCTAGCGGTACAGACGTGTCTCCTGGCCTTCCTCGTGGTATAATCTTCAGAACTTTGCTCCCATTGACTATTTTCATGTTCATTAACTCCTGTCTCCTCTGGTTTTTTCCTGCAGTGTCTCCAGCCCACACGACAGCCAGCCAACCAGCCCTTCGGACTTCCTCTGTTTGCACTATCTCCCCTTTTTTGGACATTAAAAGTCTCTTTAAGTTGATCTCAGTCTCTGTGTCTGCATCTGGGTCCTCACCACGAACCTGCCTCGCAACATAATGCAGCTCAAAAAGGTTTAAAATGGGTCTGCATGATACACTTCATCCGCATCTACATTAAATCACAAAAGAGACAAATGTAAATACAGATGAATAGATATTTCATTGAAGCCCAGGAGGGGAAGTGACAGAGGCTTTGGTTAAATGCTGCAGCTCTTTAAATAATAACATTATCATTCAAAAACTATCTCTGAACTTTGAGGCTGTGAGTCAAACAGCCCGACACCTGTAGCAAACTAAGGGTCAGATTCAAGCTGAATACTAATGACAAACTGTACACAGACAAAGATAGAGGACGGGACAGGGCCATCCGCCCTGTGGGTGAACTGTTTGCAGATTCACATCTGCTCTGCTTCGTATCACACAGCGGTGCACATGGGAGTCATCACAAACAGAAATATGCTACACGGTCTGCAAGCTAATCTGCCAACGACCATGTGAGTAAAGTCACCACTCTTGTGTGCGTTTCCAATCAGAAAAAAAAATATATATTTTTTTTCTGATTTAACTGGATCATTATCTTGGAAACTGCTCTTCTATTAATACTGTAAATATTAGAATACTGATATGATATTAGAATACTGGTCTTTCTTTTGAATGAACGGGAAAAATTCCTTCCTTTGTCCTATTTGTTGTAAAACTGAATAATAAAGCAGGTCTGTCAGCATTATCTTCAACCACCTCATCTGTCCACTTTAAAGCTTTTTAATAATGCACATTAGGTGTGGGAGGCTGAAGTAAAGCATTAAAATTTATAGCAATGGCTGTCCATTAGTCTCCTGTCCTTTGAAAGAGAACACAGTCATGCTTTCAGCAAAGGGGATGGAAACCACTAAGCCCAGGTGAAGCAGGAAAACTGCTCTAACTAAGAATAAGAATAAGAATAACTTTATTTATCCCCAAAGGGAAATTCAATAATAACTGACTGATAGCTGAGTGATAATGGTAGCTAAGTAGATTCTTATGTCCTGAACCAGCTTTGAGAGATAAATCTGCTCCATTTTTAGAGATTTAAAACCTATGTGATCTTGAATTACTAATGTGGTCCATCAAAGACAAATACAAGATCTTACAAGGTGTTAAGGCTTATTGCATTCTACAGCAAACATTAGTTATCAAACAGATTATGACACATGTAGATAGATAAACGTAGGAGTAGATGTTATTATGAAAGAACAGCAAAATCTGGTCTTCAAACTCAATCCTGTCTGGTGCCGTTTAAAAAAAAATTCAGGAACAAAGCTACCTGATTGGCCAATGAATCGTAACAGCGTGATGCATCATGCATTGTTTGCGGAAGCTACGCTAGTGTGACGGGTCCATGTGACGGTGTGGTGGCTATAACAAAGCAGACGCCTCTGTGAGCTGGCTGACTGGTGGATGTAATTGTATAAAACAAGGTTCACTTGCAAGGCTAAAATTAGCCCCTAAAGGGCAAAACAAACGTAAAGAATACCCTGTATGTCCGCCATCGTTGTTGTTTTTCTTTTTAATTTGCATGCGCAAGCTGCGGTTTGACGTCATCGATCCATAAAAGTTCAACCACACGAATCCACTTATACGGATATTTTTTATTTCTCCACTTGTTTTTTCGGATTCAGATTTATCCGGTTTGAGTGTTCGAAACTCCCGTTTTGGTGTGGTAGGGAGGCCTAATCAGACATAAACATGTGCGGTTTAAAATATATCCGCATTCGTGTAGTTCGGGCCTTAGAGACATCATAATGGATTGATGCCTCTTGTTTTGCATTTAGCATGAAGAAGTTATTCCAGTCAGTTTTTCCATTAAATAGTATCTTGCATCTGAACTGTCGATTTTCAGGTTGAACAAGTACCAGAAGTGAAAATGTTTAAATTTTAAACGCAATTTCAGAAAGAGTTTCCAAACAATGAAGACTAATTTTAGCTCATTTTAGATGATGAGGAACTGCTTGAGTCAACTTTGCATTTCTGTTTTTAAACACTTTTAAACAAATGTTAAGTCTGTAGATTTTTAGCCCCAAATAGCTCACCTTATTGATGTTGTGTGATTTTTTTCTTTTACCGCTGTTGTACTGTTGTTTGATGATGAAACTTGGTGAGCTGTTTTTTGTTAGGTTGTTTTATAACTGATGGCTGAGTATAGAAGTTAAATCCGCAGTTCATGAGATATGTGAGAGACTTGATGCAAGAAAAGATCAAGGTTCCTTTTCTTCACAACTCCATATTCCCCAGGTCAATCCATCTCTGCATCTGACACTCTATTTTTAGATTTTGTCAGAGCTACTTACTGGGAGCAGCCTGTTCCTGCTCTGTGGGCTCCTCCTCTGTCTTGTGAGGTGGACCTTTGATCTTGTAGAGTAAGGCGAGGAGACGTCCTTTAATTGAGGTGTCCTGCTCTTCCTCTTCCTCTTCGACGGGAATTCCTGAACGAGAAGCCACAATATTGTACATTCAAGTCCGTAGTACTCTACTCCCACAACTGTAAATGGGACTGTGTTTAATATGGTACATGTTTAATCTCTGTAGTTAAATTACTATCTCTTAGATCACCTTGGAGACATTTTCTAAAAATATAACTGCATTGAATAGCTTCAGTCAGTTATCTAGCACTACAGTAAGGAATCTTAACAGGACTTAAGTTTTTCAAGCTGCTAATTTGCTGATTAACTTTATGCAAATATTCATTAACTTTCCCAGCAGAATTTAGTACCTCCCCACGGCGCCAAAACTACTACTTGTACTTATTTGACAGTCCAAAAAGCCTGACCCGAACCCCATAAAGAATCTAGAAGATGAACTCAAGAATAAAGGCAAACTGAAGGCTGCTATTTCAGCAAGCTGGGATTTAGTAACACTGCAGCCTGACTCTGTCAATGCCACTTCACTCTGATGTAGTTTTTATTTATGTGATAACCAAGTACTGAGTGTATATATGATCATATTTTCAAGAGGTTAGACATCTCTGTGTTTTAAGTTCTTTTTTTTCACAATCTTGTGCAGAATTCTAAAAAATTAGGGACATTTGATTTTTTTTCTTTTTACATGGTATAAGCCAAAATCATCAAAATTAAAACAAAAATTGTCTCCAAATGTTTCATTTTACTCATCACAAATATAAGAGTGTATGAAAGTCTACAATCAGGATTAATTAAAAAAAAAGAGTCTTTTTATATGTGATCTCACCTACTCAGATGCAACCATCCAACTATGCATTCAAAAACCTCTAAATTCTCTTGGTGGGAAACTACCACAAAACAGTCTCTTACCAATTCTGAACAACTATCAAACCTGTTTAAACTGTAAAAAAAAAAAAAAGAAGAAGAAAAATCTGGTAAAAGTGCTGGACTGTACCACAGTGCAGTCGTAATTCCTCATGGAAGGAGTTGAGTTCATCCTGGATTTCCTCAGGGCAGGGGCAGTCCTCCCCAGCACTAAAATTCAACAGGATGTTGATCTGCAAGAAAACAGACATACAGAAAGTCAGAGCAGGAAAGGAATACAAAAATGTGAGAGCATGATGAGGGAAGGGAGGAGGCAGAGATAGGCAAAAAAGGCAGCAAGCGTGTGAGGGATAAATAAAAGGATTGCACAGAGGGAAGACAGCAGCATTGTTATTCTGAGTCACACTCAACAGCAGAAACACTCGTGTGGTCTCCTGCAGCGAGTCTCAAATGGGCTTTTCAGATAAAATCTGTGTGACTGATGCAAACAGTCCTCCAGTTTATTATTTAAGCCTCCCCAGCAATCCCAGATCACACAACCAAGATAAATTATTCCAAATGGGTACAAAACCTGCTGCGTTTGCTGTATGTGATGAACTGACTGTTAAAGTAACTAAATATACATGAGATGCCTTCTCAGGCGGAATCCAGTTTAGGTGATTCTGATCTATTTCAGGCAGAGCTTTTAAATAAACCATGGGAGCAACATACAGCAATTTCAAAGAGAGAGCTGTCTACAGTGTGCACCTGCTGCTGACCACCACGGTACTTATTTTTTGGCGATCAGAGAGTGGATGTGCTTATCTGAGAGGTTTTGCAGCTCAATTAAAACCTCCTGAAAAGAGGGCGCTTTGCAGTCTTGACAATCTGAACATTCCTCTAACTATCTGAGACGCCGCAGTGCCGTATGTGGAGTGCACGACTCAGCACAAAAGCGTCTGATCTGAAAACAAACAGAACAGAGACGACCAGGACTGTCTGGCTAATGGGCAGGAAGAATAATGTAGCAGTTCAGGCTGTGAGACACCCTGGGAGAGAGGCGGATGTTAAAAGGGGGGCTTACTCATTAGGATCTGAGCCGCTGGCACTTCACTGAGCTGATGTAGTTATTACACACTGAGCTGAAAAGTACTGAGTCACAAAGCAGAGAGATCACAGGGTCCCAATAAATATTTCAACTGCTCATATATCTATGCTTTTCATAATTGAGAAAGCAGAGAGCAAATTGGAAGAGGAGTTAATTGATTACGATTGGTGTTTGTCGTTCTGATGATTAAAGAAGATGAATGTGCCTCGTGTCTCATCTGGAGTGGCTGCATGTCATAACAGTCAAGTAAGCCATATCTCACCAGAGCAAAATACATCCATTCAGCCTCTGGCAAATCTATCCTCGCCACAAACAGAAACAGAACAGAACATTGATGTAGTCTCAGTCACATCACCCGCTGGTTTTCCTCAAGAGGATTCAAAAGAAGCCATTTCTTATATAAGAAAAGCAAAAAACTTTCTGCTGAACAAAAACCCAAGATAATTGAGTATTTTTCAAAATATGATTCATGGTTGCAAAAAAAGATAAAGTTGGAAAAGTTTTAACAAATCTGGATTAAAAACAGGATTAGACACTGTGTATTTTGCACTGTATCAAAGTTAATGGGGATTTTAGATAGATAGATAGATAGATAGATAGATAGATAGATAGATAGATAGATAGATAGATAGATAGATAGATAGATAGATAGATAGATAGATAGATAGATAGATAGATAGATAGATAGATAGATAGATAGATAGATAGATAGATAGATAGATAGATAGATAGATAGATAGATAGATAGATAGATAGATTTCTACAAAACATGTGAACATGTCAGTCTAACTGAAATGGCATCAAATAAAGTGTCCTAAAGTAAGATCAACGTACCGAAATATTGGGGTTGAGGATTGATTTTCTTTTCCATATACGGCTTAATTTGACAGAGGTTACATGTCAGGGTTTAATGTGGAAGTTACATGGTCTAAATGCTGAGCAGTAACAAAAATTTTGACAGAAGAAAAATAGATCATATCAATCATTTCAATTCAGTTTATACTGAGCTCCCTTGCACCTTGATGCAGTATTTAAGTGTGTTATTGAAACGCAATGATATGTACAAAGATTAAAGAAGAATACATTTTAGTCATAGCAGGATAGACACAAGAGTAAAACTAGTTATTGTCATAAATATTTACAAAGGCCTGGAGAGAGAGCTCATAATACTGGTATGCAAACAGGCTACATACAGTCAGGACTTAAAGGGATATTAAAGTTATGGTCACTAGCCGCTTGTTTGGGGAGACCTGACGAGCCAATCCTTCAGTGCAGCAGAGTTTTGAAACTCGAGGAAGAACATTTATGATTATTACCTCATAGACTTGTCAGGGCTCCCCCACAAACAAGCAGCTGATGGAGGAGAGTAGGTGAGTTGTGTTTGGTCTCTTTGCTAAAGAAATTAGGTAAAGTTAAAAAGATGTTTGGTGGCTAGTGCAATGGCTGTGACCCTATATTTACTGTTGATAAAGTAAGGTGATGTTCTGAGCATTATTTGTGGCCATGGAGTGGCTTTTTGGTAAAGGTTTACATGTAGACCGCTGTGTATTGTTATCATGCGGCCGTTACTAAAGCTTATATAACTAGAGAAGCAAGCAGTCGGTAGCATTCATCTCTCAAGGGGGTGTCTAACTCGGTGTTAAGGTGTGTTAAATTTACTAACTTAAATTTACGCCGGAATATCCCTTTAATTGGAGCTTAAAACATCATTAACTGAATTTCAGGACAGGTGATTATTTTAAAAACGTCTACATTGCATCAACAAACTAAAATGTCATTGTATTTGTGCCAAAGGTGCCTGTAATTAAATCCCCAATGTTTCACCCCCCAAAGAGTAGCTGTTATAATTAATACTCATGTTGATCTAAATAAATAATCAAGGCAACATGGTTCAGTCTGCCCTCAGCATGACCAACATCTCAACGGCCTGGCACAGCGAAACCCGAGTCTGTCCTGTGAAAAATTGAAAAAACATCTGCTGCGTGAGTAAAGAAAACCACAGAGAGATATTTTAGTCTGAAGGGTTCAGATGGCACAGACTGCTCTGTCTGCCGGTTTCACTTAGTATCTTTATCGTCATCTAGGTCCAGGTAGTTTAGTCAAATTAGAAGGTTGGTGCTTTTAAAGCCTTATTAAGAAGTTTTACCTTGTAATAAAAAGACCTGAACTGACAGGAATGCCTTTACTTGGCTGAGGAGGAAAACAAAATCACTACAGACAAAGTCAATAGCTTTTTTTTTTTTTTAAATAAATGAATGGAGGAGATACCGTCAGAACTAAAACTAGATAAGAACCTCCTGTTTTGACCACAGGAACCTGCTCTTAACCTTTGCAAACAATTTAAAGCCTGAACAATAAGACACAAGTTGATATCATATCTGCAGTTTTCTACTCCACAGACTTTATATAAAGTTTAATTTAAACACAGAACAGCAGGAACTCCCTCCCTGTGGGAGCGCAAACAATTTTCTCCTGGTAAATGTCAGCTGTTTGACTCTCAGTGCACAGTCCTCCTGGTCCAAGTTCCATTTAGTCTAACATATGGCTCAATTTACCCTTTGGGGACGCCAGCTGAAAATGAAGTCCAGAAAAAATGAAACCTAAGAGGTCCTTAGAGGACCACAAAATGCTGTACTCCAGTCTGTGACTCTGACTGTGTGCCAGACAAGGTCAATTTTCCTTCACCCTCAGGCTCATTCTTGTTTTCTCTGTCCATATAACACCTCAAACAGCCCCAACCATAAATCTGAACTCAGACAGGATGTAAACAATTTCTTTTACACCATCTTTTTTTAATGGTTGTACCTGCTCCTGTGGAGGGGAACGAAACTCTTTAGTCTTCTTGGCAGTGACGGCGGCGGACATATTGAGCGCCAGCATCAGCTCGTTGTAGCGGAACTTCTGGTTGTACTGCAGCTTGGACACAAAGCTGTCGGAGAAGGAGACAATGGACTCGATGCGGTGCCTCAGCTCGCAGTCACAGAAGTAGTGCAGCAGCTCGCACATCTGCGAACAACAGACACAGATTTAAAAACAGAGTCAGCAGAGATAAAAATCAGGAGAACTTTTGAAGAAAAGTTCCTCTTTTTTTGCTTGTCTGCCTAATTTTTTTTTTTTTTTTGGATAAATATCACTTGTCTTTATCATTTATTGAGGATCAAACAGAAATCCTACATTATTTTCGGATTAAATAGATGTTGGCAGAACTGTGGACAGTCTGTCACTGACAGGAACATTGGTATTCAAACACTGCCTCCTTTTGCACTCATGCAGCTCCTATTTATACAAGATAAATCATAAAAGCAAAGAACAGCTGCTAAATGAGGAGCAGCTCCACCAAATCTAAAGAAAGCAAACACGATGGATAAAATTAAGGTTTAATTAAAACTTTGCCGTGCAAGTTGATGGAGCACTTCTTCGCAACTATCGAAACTCAGTGAAATGTGTGGGCATGATAAGATTTCACTGCCAAAGAACATGGGTAGACCTTGACTCCCAAATTTAAGAGACAAAGATGTAAATTTATACATTTGAGGATCTTGTTTTGCTGTTGCACTTATCCTTACTAAGCAAGATTTGCACAACAAATCTGTTGTGGCTGACATGTTTGACAGCTAAACAGGCTTATTTTTCTGTTTAGTTTAGGGCAGATTGATTGACTGAGATAAACAAAGTTGACTGAATCTGAACCAAAACTGAGATTGAAAGGTTGAAAAAAAAAAACATGCCTGGAGTGGCTCGAGTATATCAGTGAAAAGAGCACTGCTTTAAAAAAGCAGACATGACTATGAAGTGGAAATCACCGCATGGGCTTCAAATCACATCCAAAATTCACAGTCTACATGCAGACATTCTCATACACTACTGTAGGTTAAAAATTTACCACACAAGGAAAAAAAAAAGTATAAACAAGAACCAGAAACACTAGTCACTGCACTGGGTCCAAGCGTCACTCAAATGGACCTGGGCTAAGCAGGAAACTGTCCTGTGGTCTGAGAAACCAAAATATGGCATTCATGGACCCAAAATCGACCACTATAGAGAGGAGAAGAACCCCCTCTTTCTTCTCCATTCACAATTGAAAAGCCAAGGACAGGGATGGCAAGAATGAGAAGGCTTCATACAACAGGTGTAGGTTTTTCAGCAACATATACTGCCATTCAGAGAGTGGACAACTTTGGGTATTTTGGCAAGACAATCCTGAACCACGTCCTGCATTTCATTTCACCAAACTCCAGGGACTGGAGCTCTGCATCCTAAGTTCTCATTCAGGTACAGCATTATTTGGAGTTATCACCATATTTACATCATCATCACTTGTGGGTCTAAAAAAGAATAAAAAAAGAGGAAAGACATATACGAGGATGTTTTTATCACCTGGCGTTTGACCGACTCCGGCAGTGACTTCTCCAGCAGACCTTTGACCGGCTGTTTGCTCTCCTTCGTTTCTTCTTCTCCCGCCTCCACGGCCTTCTCCTCATTCTTGCTCACCTCCTCCTTCTCTCCCGCACCCTCATCCCCTTTGCCCTCCTCGCCATCCTTAGCCTCTCCAAACACGTTGGGGTCGATCAGGAGGAGGATCAGCCTCACCTCCTCGCTGGTCAGGACCCCCATGATCAACAGCGTTGCGATCAGCTTCAGGATGGGGACGAACTGGTACTCCACACTGCCGCCTACAGGGTCTCTGATGTGGGTGCCCCCGCCCTGCACAGCCTCGGTAAGCATAGTGATAGCTTTCTCCTTCAGGATGCCCAGAGGGATCTGCGGGCTGAGGAGGTACTGCTGACGTTTGGTGCTGAGGATGCCGACTGGGGAGAAGTTGACCCGAGGTTTGAGGGAGGTGCTCAGGCCCACACCGGGGAGAGAGTGGCGTTTGGACTCATCTGGGAACAGCTTGATGGAGCGAGTCTCATCCGTGACCGGGATGATGAACTCGTTGTTCATCATTAGGCGAGCCTCCTTTGCGGTTTCAAGATGGATGCTGGAGAGAAAAAGAAGAATTAGCTCAACTCGGACACATCTGGAGGTATTCACAGCTCTGCTTTTCAGGAAATAACCATTTAGCTGTCTCCATCTTGGCTTGAAAATAACCCTCTCCTAAATTAAATGAATGTGCAACTGGTGAGATTTATTGAGCCCGAGAGGACAAAATTACCATAATATATCAGAGGGTGATGACAGTGTTGTTGATCAATAGTGATGACTCAGCTATTACCTGACTCGCTGCTGAGACGCTGGATCACTGAACAGACGCTCTCTGTGGTTCATAGTGCCAGAAACAAAACTCCCTGACCACAAAGATGTTTAAAGCCTCGACTTTAAAGTCTTATTTTGGAAGATAATTGAGGAATTAAAGTATCAGATGGCATTCAATATGTCTGATTAGTCCAAATATGGTTATCTCTTTTTCTCAGGGCCTGATTTATGAAAGAGAAAGCAAGGCATGGGCACCTGCTTAACCTGTAGAAAAAGATGAAAAAACTACCTAAAGGCATAAAATTCACTGCAGGAATGAAAATCATAAAATCAGTCAATTCTCACAAGTCTAGCACTCATAATGTGGGAAAATCCCCCAGAGCAAAATATATTATTGACAATCATGTCATTTGCAGGACAGACCCGTCAATTCAAGCCAAATGTTCCCTGTAAGCCATTTAAAGAAACGTCATCTGCCAAACCTGATGAGGACATTGTAGAAGCCCTCTCTTAGCATGCCAGACAGGTACTGGTTGTCGGTGGTGTAGAGCAGCTGTGATTGGTCCACGTGGCTGCAGAGGGCGTGAGCAACGCGGGTGTTTCCCAGCGCACAGAGGGCGCAGTACAGCTTCAGTGTGTGGTAGTGAAACTTCCTCAGGTCTTCATGCTCAGATAACTCCAGGATGTCCATGCATCTGAAGAAAGCAGGAAATCAATTCAGCCAGTGTGACAATTACATGCTATGGTGGTGATGATTAAAGCTCCTGTAAGGAACTTTCAACTTGTGCCCTCTCACTCACATATACATTATCAGGAAACTGTCAAAACAGGCATTTCTTCAGCTGCTTGGCAGACCCTGACCCCACTTTATTCAAGTTAAATGATAATATAAAAATAATCAATCGTGTTGCTAATGGTTGGGTTTGCTTTTGGATGTCAAAAAAAGCATCAACATAAATTTCAGTCTATTTCACTGGACCTTTAAAAACTCACTACTGGACCTTTAAAAATGACTATTTTAAATTATTTAACCATGGCAGATTGCTCACTCAGTGTTTCTTCGAGTATAAGGTCATTGAAGCAGGTTTTGGATCAATGCTATTGATGTTTGTCATCTGTTTGTTCTAAAACTGACTCATTTGGACTGAAAAATAACATTCCCCTCAGGTTATTAAAAAAAAAGAAATGAAATTTACCATTTAAGGGATTACATCTACAACCTCACAACAGAGACAGAAATATAAACCCCGAAATCGTTGATACATAGTTTGACATGAATACCAGAATTTTCCTAAAATTATCATCAATAACCTTTGAAAAAAATAAAAAAATAAAGTGAACAACCCAATTGTGGGTGGAAAAAAGGCGTCAAACGACACTTTTTGCATGAAAGTAGTCAAAGCAGAAAGAGTTAACTGGGTTAACTGGGTCTTAAAATCAACAAGGTTACATCAACTACACCAATATGTGTGTAAGACAAGAGTATTCCTCCCCTCTGTCGTCCTAACCAGGTGTTTGATCGTCTAATGACTGAGGTAATGAGCTGACGGTAATGAATTTCCCTTCTTCAGTAATACGATGTCTTCATCAATGCAGAGTTAGAATTAAAGCACTCATAAAGCACCTGTTGTGATGGCCCTCCTATGGAGAAGCTCTGCCTGTCTTACACATTTTCAGTCTAAATGACTGTCCCCTCTGCAGACCTGTTCTCCTCAGGTATATGAACGGCCATCATCTGCAGCGGTTCCAGGCACTGCACCACCCAGCCGTGCCTCTCGCTGACCCGAGCCGCCTCCACACTAAGGAAGGTGTTCGGCATCCGGCTCCACAGCACGGCCACGATGGTCTGCATGTCCAAACGAGGCGGGCACTGAGGGACCGGGTTCCTGTGCTCGCTCTTGAATATGGCAGATGAGAGCGGCATCGCATCCTGAAGAGGAGAAAAGGTTAGGCTGTAGAGATAAGCAATCGAGCGTTTGATAATATTTCATACATTCATTACAATCATTTTTCATCCTTCACTGTAGTCTGTGAGGCCATGCAGTTTATAGCAATTTCACATTTGTTACAGTTCTAAGCTCCTGTGAGGAACTTTTTGTTTGTTTGTTTGTAGTCCCCCCTGTGAACAAGCTGAAGTACCTCCTGCCTCTCTTCTTTGCTTTTTAATGAAAATGTAAAGGAAGAACATGATGCTAACATGAGAAAGTATTAAGATTTAAATTGCTGAAAATTAGAAGGTACACAGGCGCTACAAATCCATAAAGGGGTACCACAAGACTGAGTTCAGGGCCCACTTCTGATCACATCAATTGTTTTGGACAGAGTTTCAAACTCAGCTTTTCACCTCTTTGCTCACTCAAACTTTCTTTGCTCTTCAGCATGCTTTTAATTGAGTACAGGACCAGCTCTGTCAACTGAAACTTGCTCTAAATGAAGATAGACTTAAACTAATGATCTTTACAGCAGCAAGAACAGTCTCATCTCAAATCCAGATTTTTCTTTTAAGTTTAACTTCATAGAACCAATTCTTCCATTGTCACAACTCTGTGCAGCTGACTTACTTGGCCATGTAACCCAAGGTTTAACCTGTTTAAGGGAAGGCTACATGAAAAAAGCTGAATAAATCTCACAGTGTTAGTCTGACATGTATTTCTTTTGAAGCCAATTTCCCTCTACAGCTATGTCAATGTTATACAGAACCTGATAAACAATGGTAAAAACTTAAATTACAGAAACAGAGTTAGGATTTGTGCTTTAAAGCAAAGATCGGTGACACCATAGCACTGTATATTACCCTTTAAATCACTGCCATCTACTAATCGGGCTAAATGAGCTGAGGTGTACAATGCTGGAAGGAATAAACACTGCGTGATGAAAAAAGAGACAAACCTTGATCTTGACTAGTTCAAACTGGAAGAGGTTGGCACTCGTGGGGCGGACAAACACGGCAGGGAACAGCTTAGTATTTGGCTCAACCTGAAAGAAAACGAAGGGCAGATTTTTCAGATTTATCAGAGATACTCCGAAAAATACTGTAGGATTTAACACGGTAGGTCAGAGGCAAAAGCCATGTATAACAGAGGTGAAAACAACCAAAGCTCTGACGCCCAACAGCTTGAAAGCCCTCCTTCTTTGTTTCACAGGGCTTACTCATCCTAACAAAGCCAAATCACAGCTTAACCACGGATTGGACAAACAGCTTAAATCGGGAGACACTAGGAGAAATAAAGAAAAGAACAAGACTTGAATAATAAGAAGTTCCTGGGGTGTCATTTGGATGTCTAGTCAGGTATTCAATAAGAAGAGCTTAAAACCTGGGATCAGCAAAGCGAGATGTGGATTTACCGAGCAGATGTTTGTCTTTGTAACGGCTCTGATTTGGAAAACCAATGAGAAAAGAGAGTTGTATAATTTCCTAAGTGTATTTCTGCAGGTCTTATTTACTGCAGGGGAAATGTGTTTGCATTACCTGAAGGGAAGATAGAATGGGGGAGTGTGTGTGATACAACACGTCTGAATGTGTTCATCACAAAGATTTATTTACAGCATAAACACTCAGAGACTGTCAATCCCCGGATATTATGGTTATAGAAATGAGAGCTGAGCAATAGTAGGAAAACTTTCCATGACATACAACTTTCTCTGTTTTCTTTTCAGCAGATTTGAATACAGAGAGGTTGCAGCAGGAGGGACAGGTAATGAGATGCAGATGTTTGAGAGGCAGACTGTTATTGTCCGCTTCCCCGGTTGCTTATTTACCTGATATGAAGTGGGCAGCTCTTTGCCATTGGCAGTAAAAGATACGAGTCCAGTGGCCAGGTCGATCAGGCAGCCGATCTCAAGGTCAGAGTTGGAGTGGCTGGAGGAAGCCGGGCCAACTGCGTCCGCTCCACACACCATGTAGCAGTTACTCCTCTGCACACTGTTATCATAATGAGTATTATGATCGTTATTATAAGGACTCCATGTGTGAAGAAGACAGACAGACTGACTTACAGACACACACACATTCATAGACAAATAAAGAACAGCTGGTGCTTAATATTTTTCCCAAATGTGTTCATAGATCTCTGTTTGACTTTTGCCTAATTCACTCACATTGCTATGCACAGGAGTTCTCTTTTCAGAGACTCTTATGAATACTGAATAAGGATGAAGAAAAAGATGGGAAAGTTAAAGTCAATATGTCTTAGGGGATGCTCTACTGAGGTCAAAGTTTGAGTCGTGGGAAGAACTGAGTGTTCAGACTTACTGCTCTGTTCAAACTGTGCGAGTCATTTCTTCGGGGCTGCTGAAAAACCAGATTCTCAATTCTCAATTCTAAATTTGACACGAACAGCATGTTTCAAAAGACTTTCATATCACCTCTTCTTTTGACATCACTTTGTATGTTCACAGACAGTCGTTTTTTTCAAGCCAGTTAACGCCTATGCAATGGCTTCCTCTCCAGACTCATGTCTGTCTTTATGCAGTGCTGCCAAAGGGCTGGAAGATCACAGATTGTAAATGATGATGTCCCAACATTCTTTGCAATTTTAAACCAAAATACAAAATTCTGAAGTTGTTTATCTGTCACACAGTTTCTCACAGAGTGATGAACCTCAGCCTCTCTGAAAGCATCTAAAAGCACCTTTTTACCTTTGCCAAGGAGGTTATGTTTTTGGTAGCGTTGGTTTGTTTGTTTGTTTGTTTGTCTGTGAACAACTTTACGGAGAAAGTTACAGACGGATTGACCTGAAATTTTCACCAGAGGTGCGTCTCAGCCCCAGGACGATCCCATTACATTTTGGTGCTGATCTGGATTGCCTTCTGGATCCAGGAATTTTTTGAAGGATTCTTTATCATTGTGAGACAGGGCAAATTTTGGAATTTTTGCATTTTACTCTATAAAAATGGCCAGAGTCTTTAGTAAAAAATTACACAAAAGGATCTCAAAGAGTTTTATGAGATGTCAAAGGTTGATCCTGATCCAGACAAATTCCGGGTACTGTGATCCAGAGCACACAAAAATAAGGGTGTCGTTGAAATTTTCAATGCTGAAAGATAACCAATGGGCGGCACAGTGGTGTAGATGGGCAGCACAGTGGTGTAGTGGTTAGCACTGTCGCCTCACAGCAAGAAGGTCCTAGATTCGAATCCGGGTCAGGGCATTTCTGTGTGGAGTTTGCATGTTCTCCCTGTGTCTGCGTGGGTTTACTCCGGGTACACCGGTTTCTTCCCACATCCCAAAAACATGCCTAAGTGGGGTTAGGTTATTGGCCACTTCCAAATTGCCCATAGGTGTGAATGTGAGCGTGGATGGTTGTTCGTCTCTATATGTCAGCCCTGCGATGTACTGTCGACTTGTCCAGTGTGTCCCCTGCCTTCGCCCAAAGATGCTGGGATAGGCTTTATTTAGGTTATTTACCTGTTGCAAATTAACCAAATTAGCTGGGAGATGTATTTCTCAAGATGTTACAGAGCTTTTTAAGCATTTTTCACCGTCAAAATTTTTTTGGGGAAAGTGCTGCTGGCCTCAGATTTAAGGTGAGCATATATTTTTTCCATGCAGCCCTTACACTTTCTGTATCCCTTTTTGGGGTTGCAGGGGGCTAGAGCCTATTCCAGCTGTCACTTGGACATGCATATATCTTTTATAAGACGATAACATAGGGCTGCACGATTAATTGATTTTAAATCATAATCAGATTATTTGATTATGACGATGTTCAAAAAATTAAAATCGTCAAATGGATTTTCCTCTCTATCATGTCTCGCGCCTCCAGGCCACCGTGGGCTCCCCTTTCCAGTGGGAGCGCTCCCCAGTTCCTACATACAACAGTGTAAACAAACATGACGTTTGCAAAAGAAGGCGATAATATCATGGCTAAATAGGGCAAGAACAAGTCAGCGATGTGGAATTGGTACGGCTTCGCAGTTTTGGATGAAGAGCAAACCACTCCCTGATGCAAAGTCTGTCTGAAGTGGGTATCAATCTTTCCACACTGAAACAAATTCAGGAGTAAACGCAAAGGTTTTTTGTCATATCGGCATTTCATCCTCACAGAAGCAGTGTTTCAGGTGACTGTAAACAGTACTTTTTTGAAAACAGGTCAGAGACTGCATAAATCTGTAAATGACTACTATTTCATCTCTGTGTGGTAGTCTATCTGCATCTCTCAAAATGATTATATGGCACACAGCGTAACTCTTTTATGGCCCTGTGTGTGTTCGGCCAAAACAACCTTTATACCTACACTCTATACTCTTCTTCTGTTTTTTGTGCATTTTCTCAGCGGCATTACAGCGCCACTTACTGGCTTGGCATATGCACTACATAGTTATCAGTGGTTTTGTTTCAAAATATGAGAGAAAAACTTAGTGTTAAAGTGAAGTTTGGTGAAGTTGTCACTGAATAAAAAACTGAAATCAAGATCAAGAGAAAAAAAATCTGGATTTAATTTTTGGCCAAAATCGTGCAGCCCTACGATAACATTTTTCAGGTTTATCCTTTGCAATGTTGTCTTTGGACTATTTTCAATGAAACTAGCTTTTTTAGTGACGTGCAAAACCATTTGCTGACATTTATGTCCGTGGAGTTGTTCACCAGCACTAAGATAAATGCAATCAGCTTCCTCCTTGACTGTGCTTTTCAATGACAATCCTTCAATGTCAGTTTTATGATTTGTCAAAGGTATATGGGAAGGTCAATGTTTTGGCAGACACACCAAAGCTTTGAGGAGTTTATTCTGAGTAAAACACGTTCTTTGTTTTGATGAAATCTAATGGAAAAGTTCTAACATCAAGTACAAAATCAGTATCTTACATTAAATAAACTACCACAGTTTAGTGTGCACTGTGATTTCCGAGCCGCACAAAGGATGTTGAAATCCACCTTGTATGAGTTCATGTCTGAGACTCTGTAAGGTTTTTTTTCATTCCATTAACAAAAGTTCAACTTTTTACACTTACAGGCAAAACTCAGCTCCGCCCTGATTTAATGGATAAATGTGATGAAATTTTTTTTCTTTAAACTTGGCCATCACAGCACTAACGTAATGAGAAAGGTGTTAAAGAAGGAAACCAGGGGGTAATACAAGGGAATGGGAAAGGTAATAAGAGAAAACACTAAAGCAGAAGAAGGAAATTAATTTCTGAAAACACATTACACACCCTGTCCTTGGGGTCTTTGTCCAGACAGAGTTTAGACCACGGCTTTTCTGGAACATTTAACATCATGACCTTGTCTGAATAAGCAAGAGGTGAAAATCTGGGAAAACTTTGTAATAAGAAAGGAAAACCTTTTGCCACAATGTATTCAAAAAATCAGGTGTAGCCAGTGTTGGTAATAAATGGCTCACAGGCAAGACTTGATTTTCTGTGCACAGCATTGATTTAAGTCAATAAGCACCTTGAGAATTGATGGTGTGCTCATTTAAAGGGGCCATGGCATTGGCCATTGTTAACGGGAGGGGGGTGCGAATCAGGGATAGAAAACCGCTACAATCCCGCCAAGTTCGAAAAAATTCCATCCAGTCGTTTTTTAGTTATCTCCGTATTTAGTAACTGTGTGCTCAGAGCCGGTGTTGTGCCGTAGAATGCACCCCTGCCATAGAATGCACCCACAACGGGAGCGCGGTTGAAAGTACATAACAAGGCAAAAATAATCCAAGTTTTCCTTACCATTGGATGAATTCAAAAGCGTGTGCCTTTAATAATTTCATTCAGGCTGTTCAGATAAGCCGGAAAAATAGCCCTCTGATTCAGAATATTAGCTGTCCCGAAAATATAATGTTCGCTAGCTTGACAGCTTACTGTACAATTTATATACCCAAGCACACCTCCGTATGTGCATTTTTGAGACACATAAAAACAGAACGAAAGTTGTCACGATCAAATACTCATAGTTTTTAAAATATGAGATAATTTTCTTCCACTTTCAGAAGCTAACAAGTGGATGGAATGCAGGGGGTGTATTCTACTGCACCCCCTGCATTCAGCACGGCCACCACGCTTTGATAAACACACTGGATCCGCGCCGGTTTACCGGATCCTCCCGTATTTTAGCCGCTCGCTTCTTCCCCGACAACTCCGCCGGCGGGGGACAAAATCCCCCTCCGGAGCAGCATGTAGCTTTAGCATTTACCCGTGCGGCGACGAGCCTCTTTTGGCTCAAATACGGGACGTCCTGTATTTGAGCCAAATATAATATATCATTCAGGTCCATCTCATTTTGAGCTGTAAAAAGTGAAAGGATTGACTCTAGCTTTCTTCAGCAGTATGAACTCAGAAAAAGAAAAGGCTGTCTGGCAGCACTAAAGCATAAGCCAGGCTGAAGGCAGGGAGAGCATCAGCTAAGCCCCCCAGGATAGCAAACAGAGCAGGCATGAGTGACAATGCATATGATACTACTACAATCAGACAGGATTAAAAGAAGGAGCTGGGGTGGAGGCGTGTTTTAAATAAAGTCCCTACAGGACTTCACTGATGCTCCCCCTGCCCTAATGTTTCACAGCGGAAGCAGCAAGAGCGGACAGGCTAAACCAGGTTGAGGGAACGCCTATTTTGACTTTTGCCTGTTGGAAGTGTAGAAGATAACAGGCAGAGAGATCAGCTGGCATGGGCTGGCATTAAGATCAGCTGATATACTTAAGGATGAGCCGGAACTATTGCTATGCCCAGCTCTGTAAGACAACTCTTGTGCTCAGGACTGATCACTTCAACAGCAGGCAATAGAAAAGCAGAGGCAGAGACAGGTAATCTTGCAGCTGTGACAGAGCACCAAATTGTAAAGACATCTCTGTCGACAAATGTTTTATCACTTTGCCTCATGATATCCTGCAAACTCCAAATAGATCTTACCTCTCATGGACTCGCCCCCTTTCGTCTCCTAGAGTGACAGTGACTGTCCTCGTCTTGTCAAGGCTGAAGTTCTTGCTGTGGTAGTGATAGTCCGGTGTGACCCAGCCAACCCACACTAAGGCAGGGTCCTGTCCGGCAAACACCCTCACTGAGTGGTAATACTGCCAAAAAAATTAAAAAATCACACAAAATACCAAACAAGTGACCTGAGAGCAGTCATCCACAGTTCTATTTGGACATTTGGAGTTTATTTACAGATGTGATGCTTCCATAGTCGACACTTCCATCTTCTTTTGGAGGATGGCTGCAGAGATGAAAACACAGTTACAGGTTAAAAGGGGAACAAAGTGGTCTCAGAGGAGAGTTTATTCTTGTCCTGCAGGCTCAGATAATAGGCGACTAAAATGCTTTATGGTAACTTTAATGCCAGACCTGAGTTTCAGTGATTCGTCCAGTATCTTATCTGCAGAGTAAAACTCCACAGGCATGCTCAGTCTGCAGTAGACCATGTCGTTGTTGCTGTTCTGTGTACCAAACGTCTTGTGGGTGACTTTGAGGCATGGCGGGCTGTCCACTGTCCCGTCGATCCTCGTTACCTGACGGAGTGAGAGAAAAGGCTGTGATCAATACACAGCATTAATGTGTCCATCAGCAGCACTACTGTTTATTAGAGCTTCATTTGGATGCACAGAGCAAGCTAGAAACTAGCCAAAGGTCAGTCATGTGATACCAACCACAAATTTACATGCATTTACTTTCACTTCCTGACCTGGCTAATCAAACATACTTGAACTTTTTATATTAAAGTATCATACTGAGTTAAAAAATCAGAACTCTTGACTTTCATTCATGTTAAATGAAAACAGACTGAAATGGCAAGCAACCCCTCCCTCTCTTGAATGAATCCCCATGTTTTGGCACACATGTAGACGCGATGAAGCATGTAAATGGAGCAGGTTATTTGCACAAATAAAGCAGGAAAGCGAAAAATATTTTGGTGTCCATTGGCGTGTAATTTAACATTTGCATCACACCTTTAAAGGGACAGTATGTCTTTTTTAAGCTGGGTTGTATGAGATACTTGTCAACAGTGTTGTGGTTTTTTATGATGCAAAATAACTCAAGACAAAAAGAAATGAGTAGGAACCTTTGAATCTGCACGAGATTTACAGCTGAGTTCAGCATGCCCCATTAACTGAGATTGACAAACTTGTTACATTTTCTCACACTTAATCTCCTTTGGTAAGCGAGATGAAGTTTACAAGAGATGTTACATGCACCTGATCCTCTAAAACCACTTGCAAATGAAAAACACGGGACATCAGTGTGCTCAGTAGAAGTGGCAGACCTGCATTACAAGTATCAGGTACGGGACAACACCTTCAAAACCCCAAAAAACACGAAAAATGCTTCTTCACCTCAACATGCATGTGGTCCGGTGGCACGATGACAAAGGTTGGGAGGCGTTTGCTGAACCACATGGTGATCTCTCTGTTCATGTTGACAGCGAACGGCTCAAAGCCCTCCTGGAGACCACACATGGTGTAGTACTTGAAGGTGCTGGCGTCCTTGCCCAAGTTCATGCGTCCGATCTGAGACATGCCCAGACTACACACAGGGATGAAACCTGGGGGGTGAGAAGGTTAGAGGAGATTGGAGGATTAACCCCGAAAATGTTGACCTTTTTTCTAATGTGTAATTAATCTTCTGATCATGCCACTCCCTCTCTGCTGGGCAAAGTCTTACCTTCCTGGAAACAGCTGGAAAACTTTTTCAGGCGTATTTAATTAAGAAGTTACTCTGATGCTTTCCTGCTTCTAATGATGTGATTTGCCTCTCTGCCCTTAAGACCTTAGTTTAATTACAGCAGTGACTTTATGACCCAGGCAAACATAAAACCTTAGGAAATATAATATAACAGATAAAAGAGATTGATTTGAGGCACGACTGTTTTATTAAAGCAAGTCTATCCATGTCTTGTATTTATGTGTGACTGTCTTTACAGCAGAATCCATCACATACAAACTAAGACAGCTAATTTAAATCACTCCACTCCCCTGTGACTCCCTCTCCTGTCTTGTCCTGAAGGACGCTTCATTTACAGAGTAATGGGCCAATGCCACAGTGGACCTCATTAAAATGCAACATCATTAGCATTTTGTTCTGTGTTTTTTTACGCTTTTCTTCCCCTTGTGCTAAATATTAAACAAACCCAGTTATACCTCTGGAGATGCTTTGCAGGAAACACTCAGAATAAATTAATAAAAATGATGACTTGAATTAGAAAGTTTGCTGGAGCGTGCGCTGAAACCCTCACCATCCTCTGTCTCGAAGTCAGCAAAGCAAAGCTCAGAGCCCTTGTTGGTGATCAGGAGCTCTCCGTTCAGGGTAAAAATCATGGATTTGTCCTCCATGTTGATCATACAACCAACCACGTCGCCCTTTTTCCATGGATGTCCGAAGTAGCGGCTCCCTGCATGCATACGGCGACCCTTTGAAGAAGAAAGAGAAGAAAAGCTTCAAGTTTTGGCAGGAAAAGCAGGAAGAGTTTTGGCTGCTGTTGGAGTAAGGAAGTATGTCAAGTATTCAAAAGGCCGTTTTACCCTGTATCCATCAAACACAAATGCCTGGTCATCCGTTCCCAGCTCCACATGAGGCCTACAGCCTGGCCGGGCCCAGCCAACCCTCATATCACCTCCAGTCTTAGCCTCAAACTCAAAGTACCACTTCCCTGTCTTGACCGCGTACGTCTGCTCCACACGGAAGAGGCGGATGGTCTCGAGGCTCTGATCGTCTGACACATGGGAAGCTGGGGATGAGGAAAAACATCAAAAGATTGAAGCCTTAGCTTGAAAGTGAAACCAGGAGGAGATACGGCTCATTTCAGCAGAGTCACAGTGCTGGAGCAGCTTGTTCTGCAGAACTTAAACCAAGTTTCAGGAATTAAAACTACTGATATTTACTGATCTTCATCACAGATGATGAAACACATTTTAAAAGACACATTTATGAGGATAATATTGGTTTCATTCTTTAAATTTTAAACTCAGCAGAAAAAGGAAATTAAAACAGGAGTTGTGATGGTTTTGTATTGACTACATTTTCTTACCCTCCTGGTCTGGGGGGTCAATATCATATCCATATCCCACCATGGTCCTGATGGCCTCTCTCAAACTGTCTCTGTTAGATTTCTTGGTGCGCTCATCTAATAAAGCATATGGTACCAGGCGAGGATTACGCCTGCTCTTCAAATCCTGAGAAAAACACAGGAAAGTACATTAAAAAAGGAGAATAACGAATGACTGTAATGCCAGATGTTATTGAGCCTAGATAAAAAAAAACACATTTCTTTATGAATGTGAACAGAAAGACTAGTGACTGTTACCTGCTGGATGCCATAGGTCCATCCTTGTTTAATTCTGTCTTTGGCCCACACGTTGTGTGCATTCTCGGCCAGTTTATCAACCAGAACCTCCTGACCTGCATTCAGCTTCACGTCAGAGAGGTCTAGTGGCGCAGGCTTGTAACCATTAGACATCATGTAGCTGCAGAGGAAATGTACAATAAAAGAAAACACCTTGAATCAATCTTCTACTTCAGCTACCATTGGACATGTAGTCTGGTTTCACCCGTGTATGTTACGCTTCAGCTGACAGTTAATCTTCTCCTGCCAGTACGGGAGTGACCTTTTTACTGTTTCTTTTTTGGGACACAAGTTGAAGTTTGACTACATTTCCTCCCCTTCTTTAAAAACTAAATGAAAAACGTTTTTCCAACAGCTTTTGTTGCACAACCTTGGGACAGCACTCAGATCTATCTATTTCTTTTGTGCAGCTATGCAGGGGTGTATCCAGACCTTTTGATTGGGGTGAGTACTGATATACAGTGCGTAGGGGTGGCCACGATATCTGTGCACACACAGATGTTTGGCATTTACACACTCTGTCCTCACTTTCTTTTTAATAACTATAATTACAGTGTGGTACAGATATCATATTCCTTTGCATACTTTTATCAGTACAACTGACTGTGCAGCTAATCTAATGAATTTAAAGCTTGTATTTTCAGATTTAGTAAACTTAGCTAATTCATAATTCAAGGTCCACTTGGCACTCAAAATGGATATTTAATATCCATATAATCAGTGATTTTCACTTTTCCACATAGTTTTTTTGTTCCTTGAATGAGCTTCAGTCTTTGTGCAGTGCTGTGAAGCTCCTAGTTAACAGTTCTAAGGTTAGTTAACAAGAAATGCAGAAGGACTGGGTGACATCAGGCCTCTCTCCTCTGCTTTCAGTCCAGATGGTAACATAATGTGCATCTCTATGAGACACCAAAGGGACTCGATAATGTCAGTAAATGCCAACTTGTCATAGAGGAGAGGTAGGGCTCTGTGGCTGCGATGGAGGGCGGAGCAGAGGGACACGCAGCAGGCAGGAAGAAGCACAGCATGACAGTAGCAGTGAAATTCGAATTGCAACACCTTCCTGCATGTTTGTGCAGGGGTGTGGATGTGTTATGGTGTGTTCCATTTCCCTCGGAAGTCAGAGCTGGGAAGGACGTCACACCCAAGTTATCAGTGTTCAGTTAAAAAGTCAGAAAAAAGTAGGCAAAGACCAAAAATGGAAGCGGAAACGAGGTGGTAACATCTATGGAAGTTATCCTTGCGCTTTCCTTGGCCGAATATAAACAACTTCTGGACAAATATGGGGTCCTTCTGCAACCTTCTGCAACAAGGTGGATGAAGAGGAAACACAAAAGCACAGAAGGTAGCCTATTTTTCCTCATTACAGGAGCTTCTGCTTACTGTTTACAACTGGCGCCGCCATCTCTAAATGTCAATTTAGGGTTTGTGTGGATTATCCAACTTTCCGTGTCGGGAATCCGACTTCGGGGGTTGTTCCAGTTGAAAGTTCCGACTTGGAACTCATAAATCGTGACTTCTGAGTACAACTGGAAGGCACCATTAGTTCTTAAGTTTCTTAAGAGTGTAACTATGGTGAAACAATCAGAAAATAATGACATATTTTTTAATTTGACCATTTTGTTTGCTCTCTGTACTCTATCTCTCTGCTGATTGATCATTTCCTCTCCCTGCATTTAGCTAGCATCAGATTTAGGTGAAAAACAAGACTGTAATTTTTGTAATTTTCTGTAAGGCTTCAGTACCTCTCAACTCTCCTGACTGCTAAGTAAACGGACATTGAATCAAATTGAAACATGAGGTGTAGAAAAGTATTGAAAACTCTGATAACTTTAATCAAAACACATGCCATATGATCTCCATTGCAGATAAGATAAGAAAAAAATACTTACTCTTTGGGAAGTTTAATTTTCTTCAGATCGTCCTCAGCGTGAACATTGACCTGAGCAACATGGCATCCAAGAGCCAACAGGGTCCTGAAGGGTCGCAGAATAATACACAACTTACCTAAAGTCAAAACTCAGACCCTGCCACATTCTATTGAATATATATCTTTCAATTTTGCTTCAGCAGCCGGCATGATAGACTACTTTAATTTGAACACGGCTCATTAGACAATAACTGATCTGCTGGATCAATACTAACACACAAACATAACTGAGACTCAGCTGCATATATATGCCACTTATTGAGGATTTGGCCTAGCTTTATTGTGCCAAGCCAAATGTTTCTACAGTGAGATGACTCAGTAGTTGGCCCAAACAAGCTTTGGACCCGAGATTTCCCTAAAAATCAATACTGGAATTCACTCAGGAGATGCAAGTCATTACAAGCACGGCTTTAATCGGAGCTTTAATCTGCTCCTGCGCAGCATTCAGCATTTCCATGAATAAGTAATTGGATTATTTAGCAAAGAGTCCCAGCCTTACTTTAGTGTTTCGCTGGACATCTGCACGTTGTAATTCCTTTCAGTTTCAGGCAGCTTGGCGAAATCCACAAGGCAAGGGTGCTGCCTTTTGTTGTCATCTCGAACCTGAGGAGACAGAGGCTTTATTACTGAGTGTTTTCATATCACAAAAGAAGTTATTGTTTTTGTTTCTTTTGGTTTATGAGACTGTCTGTGCATATGAAGGAAAACAGCCTTGAGGAAATATCAGTCAGTGTAGCTCTGAGTTTCAAACATGTATCAAAACTGGACTGCAGCCACATTAATCTACACTGGACGCTGGCAGATGTACCTTTGTTTGTTTTTCAGAAGATTTATTCAAGCCTCAGGTGTTGCTTTTTAATAAAGCAGCAATAAGCCTGATTCAGCCCAGACGTCTGCAAGAAATCCAACAATTTACTCCCGCTCTTTAAGACTCTGCCAGTGGACACAGGTTAAATAAACACAAGGTGCACAAAAGGTAATACTTCTCAGCTACTCTGGTTAAAAAATGCAAAGTATGGCCAACTTCATTATCGTCCTTCCTGCCAAGTTTCTATGAGGCTCTTCTGTTTAGGAGTCAATGTCACTTTGAGCTCTTTAAGGCTTGTTACAGCAAAATTAAACACCAAGCAGCTGTTTGGACCTAAATGTTGTCCCTAATAAACTGTGAGATCTGGGTCCCTCCCCCCCAAGTGCAGCTTTGTCCCAGTCTTAATTAATCTAGATGTCATATTCCTGGAAGCTGAGACACTCATTAAGTTTGTTAAACGGCCGCTGCGTGCTGAGGTTTCAGAGGGAAATGATCCTGTGATAACCACTACAGTACAAAACGAGGCGGCGTGTGTGATCAGACTCTTAAACAGAGTCTCAAACTGATCCGCAGGAAGCAGGGCCAGTGATTGACAGAGGAGTGATGGCAGAGACACAGAAAAAAACGGCAGAGATGTTATAAAGATTGACTGACTGAGCCAAGTGTTTGAGCATCCAAGGAAGAAATTCACAGTTTCTGATCCAATCAGAAAAAGGAGTCAGACCTGATGGGTCATAAACACTGGATATTTTGGGGCCTGTTAAGTGATTTTTAATCGATGCAGCATGTTTGCATACCAGCTTTGGCCTAAGCTTTTAAAAGGTGCACTAATTTACAGATTTTATAATCAGCTAATGTGTTTTTCCCTTAGACTGTCACTTTTTAATTTCAGAAAAGCATTATCTGAGCCTTAATAGGACCTGATCCAAACAACGCTGTGCTGCATAATATCTCTTATATTAGCAAGATGCTTATTTTGGGGTATTTAGGGTCAAAAATAAACACTGTTGAGACAAAGACCATTTTTGAGGCTCTTCTTCTCGCTATTATTCACATTACCCCTAAATTTAACAACTTATAAGTTCATGGTGGGACTTGGACAGCCTCTAACCATCAGAAATGACCTTGGTATCTTCTACAATAAATTTTTTTTGTTAAATTTTTTGGGGCGTTTTGCTCTCATTAGACAGAAATAAAGGTAGGAAATGTGTGGAGAAGAGAGAGGGGGAGGACATGCAGCAAAAGGTCACAGCTATGAGTCAAACCAGCGACCTCTACGAAGAGGACCCAGGTCTCTGTACTGTACATGGGATGCATACTAAAACAGCTTGACCAATCAGCACTTAACCCACTCCAGAGCAGGTATTATACATGATAGAGAGAGATAAAGAATAATACAGTCAGAGCTGGAGCTTGTCAACAGGCAAGGCAGGCAGTTGCTTGGGGCCCCAGGCCACTACGGGGCCCCTAAGGGCTGACAAACCTTATTTCACAAAAATGTCCTAAAATATTGCAACCCCATTAAACAACCAGTAGTCAAATTACAACAACATCTTACACGGATCCCCCCTAAAGGGGCCCCATGTCATCCTTGTCGCACTGCTACATGACCTACGTCCAGTAACTTCACTGAAGTTTGTCAATCAAAGTAACGTCAAAATCAGCTGTGAAGTGGAGCTACTTACCAGGGAGTGAGAAAAGAAAGGGAAGTAAAGAGAAAGAAATGCGGAGAAAGCAAGACAGCGGTAAGTGGAGCAGATAGCAAAGTGTTGCAATTACTGTAACTCAAATTAGGTGTCAGGGTGGCTGTTAATTGTTTGGTAGTTAGTTAGTGGTGTTAGCAGAGCGGGAGATGTTAGCCTGGGGTTCCCACTTCGTTGACTTGCTGTTACCATGTGTTGATACACTGCACTGTCTTGCGAGGTTAGCCGACAGAAAGTGTTTTTGTAAGGTACAATACTGAAATTTCACCAAAGTAACTAGAACACCGGTAAGAGAGTGATTTGGACTGAAAAAACAGCTAACCCAGACAACGGCTTTCACTCTTAATGAAACGCTATGAATGAAAGTTGTGTCTGAACTAGCCTAACTCTTACACTATTGATGCTTTAAAATTCAGATATAAATTTAGGCAGTGTACTTTCTGCATGAAAGACTATCAACTTTGGAGCATATTACATACAGATTAGTCTCACACATCAAGTCTTAGAATAAGGGTGAGGTGCTGGCTATTGTGGTAAAAACATTCCAGAGCTGTAGCTTTTTTCGAGCACAATTTTCAAGTTATGTAGTAATAGTGATAATTGTTTTCTAAAAAGTTTCTGTTTCTGATCTCTTTTGTTGGTTTCAGATCATTTATATGTTTAACTCTTGTCAGAGGGGCCGCTTGAGAAATTTTGCTTGAGGCCCTAGCACACTCTAGAATCAGCTCTGATTACAGTCACATCGATTGGACACCAATGACAGGAAAGTGACAGTAAAGGCCTAAATTTTAGTCCTGCTGATAGCTGACCCGTAAGTGACTGACAGCAGCACCAAAACTTCAATGCTGTCAACTCCAGAAGACCCCAGAGAACCGGGCCTTTTAGTCAGTGTGTTTCCAGGTTGTAGTGGAAGCCCTGAGTTGAACTTTGTGCATCCAAATGCCTCCACACAGTCTGCATGCTCAGTATGATGATGCAGAGCAGCTTTACCTTGCCATAGGTCCAGCCCAGCTCGATCTTATTCATCCCCCACAGTTCGTGGATGTTTTCTGCCAGCTTGTCCCGGACGTTGTCCAGGTGAGGGGGAAGAACGATCTGCACAGAAAGAGAGAGAGAGAGAGAGAGAGCAGATGGTAGTGTGAGATGATAAAAAGAAGCCAAAGGGCCAACAAATGGAAACACTGCTCCTTTTATTTCCTCCTGACTCTGCGTTTCTTAGCTTTCTGGGGAGTGTGGAAACTTTCATATTACTTTGGATGTGTTTCACAGCGGAAAGAAGTCTGCCTTTATTTTGCATTTGTGCTTCAGGGGAAACTGCAGAACTTAATGTTAGTATATCATAGGTGTGAAGCACAAGCTAAATTCGACTCATATAAGTGATTCCTGGAACCGCAGAAACTGAGGACTTCATCTTTACCTCCAAAAAACATTTTAAATAAATATTTGCAGAAAACAACATTTTTTGTTCAAAACTTCACCTGGCTGGTGTCGACAGGAGTGGGGATGAAGGAGGCCTGAGAGAGGAACTGGGTGGTCCCCAGCAAGTCCCGGATCCCCTCGTGGTCCCTCTTGTACTCCTTCACTGGCTCCACGTGCATCTTCTCTTTAGGTAGCAGCGCCTCATAGCACGGAGAGTAGCCGGCGGGTGGCAGGAACTTAAAATCCCCATGACGTCCACCCAGCAGGAAGCGAGCCCTGGGATGAGGAGTTACGTAAGACTGCATTAGGTTACGTAATGACATCCTCAATTTCTAATTCACCGGGGGTATTTTAGGAGGGTTTTTTTTTTTTTTTTGCATAGTTTTTAATGAATTTTGAAAGATGCAGTTTTCTACTCAAATATGATTCAGCAAACAGGATGCACACCTCCGACTGTGCTGATATCACGGCTGCAGCAGAGCGGGAAATCTCTCTCCACCTTCTCATCAATCTTTCTGCTATGGGCTCATTCAGCACTCAGAAACACCCACAGAAATGAAAGATTATCTTTACCCTTCAAGAAATGCTCAAGATTTCCTTTGAGAAAGCTTCTCCTGATCTCTGACAGACAGCTGATTTGACAAACTTTTACTCTGTTGTTTCTAAGCACGCACAGGCTGAGAGCACCAAGGGCTGACTCTTTAGCACAAATAATAAACCACATCCCATAACTTAGGAAAGATACCCCATCTCGTTTCCTTATCACAGGGATTAAAAAAATATTTTTGCTTTAATTTTTTTTTCAGGCCACTTCATAGTCCCCCACAACAGGCTGTACCACACTTTAAGAATGGCAACTTCTCACTGTGCAATCATTTCCCAAAGCTTTCAAGTAAAAAGGTTAAATGCTGTAGCCTGTTAGCCCTTCAGTTTCTCTAATACAGCATTTAAGTTGTAAGGAAACTTAAACCTACACTATTTAAATATTCAAGACCAATAGCATTGTATAGGATCAAGGTGATGAAGCAGCCACCACACCGCGGGACAGACAGCAGGGGCCCACCCAGAGCCCACAGCCAGATGCGCCTACTAGCCGCCGTCACCACTACCCATGTCATGATGCAAGGGGCACCAACACCCCACTTCCCCTGCTGAGGAAGGGGTGCTTTTGTTAATTATATTTATTTTATTTTATTTTTCTGGTCACTCAGCCCACGTTAGCGGTGGCGGCAGAGCTCTGACAAGTAACTTCAGATCCTTCCCTGGGGAGCTGTGGTGAACCCACCCTCCTCTGTTTCTGATTGCTGATACCGAAGCTCTGGTTGGCTTTGTTGTTTACAACAGCATCATGATTTAATTTGATAGTCAGAACTGAATCACAACAAATGTACATGCAACCTTTTTTCCCCCCTCTTTTTCCAACTGATGGAAATCCATCCAGAGACGGAGAACTTAAATCTCTGTTATGATGAATGCAGAGCCTTACTTGACACCTGCAGAGAAGCTGACGACAGGGAAGAAGAATCCCTCCGTGTTAAAGTCCTCGAACATGCCCTGGACAGGCTGCCCGTTGATCCTGAAGGACATGCTAGGAGCGCCCAAGTCCAGACAGCAGCTGACCACATCGTCTGAGTTCAGCAGGTGCTGGTTAATGGAGGCCACGGCCCTTGGGATACGACCTAGACAACATGGAGTGAGAGTGAGAGAGGGTGGATGGATGGCTGTTAGGGCTGCAGAGTCATTGTGAATGTAGGGCAGCGTGATGATAGGTGACGAGCACTGACATGAAACAGATGAGGGGAGTTGCTGGGTGTTTTGTTGGAAGGAGAGAGGGGTGAAATAGATGTTATGCAGTTAAGGAGAGAGCAGTGAAGACAGGACATTCAAATGACAAAGCTGAGGTGACATTTCCTCTGATGTACGCAGAGTACTTCTTCTGTAATCAGCTGTTCTTCAGCTCAGGGTTTTGCAGAGTGAGAGTATTTATTAGGAAAGGTCCAGGGTGGGGTTACAATGGAGGAATGTTCTATTACTGTGAGGGCTCACTGTTTGTCCTTCATTAATAAAAAGTGGAAAATAAAAAGAGCAGCAGCAGGCGGCTATATTATTTACAATGCTTTCCTTATTTAAGCAGGAAAAGCATCAATGTAAAAGGTCATCCAGTGAGAATGAAAGTGAAAACATGGACAAGTACTGCTCTGTACCTTTACTTTAGGTACAAAATCGAGGTTTTGTTTGCTATCCTTCTTGTTCCCATACATTAATGCTGTTTTTTTAAACATACAAGAGAAAACCGATCTCCAATGGCTAAGCTGAAGTCCAGTTTTAGTCAAATTGGCACATTAAATAGATATATCTTTGATCATGTCAAACACTGACTGGTAATTAATTTGCAAAATAAGTGCCTTGCAGAAAAAAAAAGTCTCCACTGGCCAAATCAGAGTTACAAAGAAGTGAGTGTTCATTTCCAGAGGCCAATGAGTTCCCACATTGAGCACTAAATTACTTGTGTATGTTGCTTTTATACACAGGCGAATTCAGAGATGTAAGAAGTCTGCTTTATCACAAATTAAAAAAAAAAAGTCTCCTGAATGCCTACCTGACCAGAGATGAAGTCCATCAAAGCTGTAAGAGTAGAGGTCATCTCCCACGCCGTTGCCGCCCCACCCTTCTCCTCCTCCAGGATATGGAGCATAGCCTTTTGTATTAGCCCAGCCTACCCTCAGGTGGGTCGGCTCTCCAGTTACAAAGTGGTCCACCTGGTCGATCACCAACTCAAAATACCATTTTTTATACTGAGCTGAACCCTCTGCTACACCCAGGAAGATGTTGGGCCTCATACTGGAGGGGAGAAGAGAGAAAGATGCTCAAAAACTCAGACATATACTCCACCAATTTATCTCACATTCCATCTGAGGATATTTCTGAAATGTTTATGTTTATCTTCATTTTGAAAGGCTCTTGTTCGGACTAAAATAACAGTTCTTTTCACTCTGTTTACCTCTGAACATCATTAACCAGTCGAGTCTGGAGCAGCAGGTCCCTCTTGGGAAGCAGGTTGTCACAGATCAGGTTCTGATTGGCTCTCACTGCCACCCCATTACAAACACATAGAGAACACAGGACATCCAGAATCTAAACAAAAGGAGAAAAATCTGACATTACTCGTCCACCCTCAATGTTGAATTGCTCTAATGTGTTAAATTGATTCCCACACTGCTTATTTCTCCATTTAATAATCCATATCCAGTTAGATTCTCTGCAGGCTACAGCGCTTTAAGCATATGCATACTTCATTTAAGGGTCCTCCAGTCAACAAGGCCCTAGACTCCCACCTGCCACTCCTGATCAGCGGCTGTTGTTTACGAGGATGCCCTTTCATACCAGGAACAATTTACGGGGTAAACATTAATAGAGAGTGGCATTTCAACCCCGCATGTGAAACACATAGTTGGGACATCCTCATAAATCAATCACAGCTCTAACAAAGACAATGGTCTGAGGTCCTGGGCTCTAAGTAGCTTTAAAGAGAGTCAGGCTTTATAAACTGATGTCAGTCAACACCTGACACTGGGTTTGGTTTTGGTTGGTTACTGGCATTAACAAAAGACACAACAGTTAGCATCCACATCCTGTTATTCTGACCATGAATTAATCACATCAAATACCCCCTATCATCTCATTTTGTGGTGGAAAAAATGAAGCCAAGATGCAGCCTTAGCAGAAGCTGATATATTGTGCTGTGGATTGTTTTAGAGTCCAGATTTGAGCAGAGGCACTCCTGCTGCTGGAACTGCAGGACTGAACTCCAACCTCCTGCTACCTGACAAACAGGTCAGTAAAGTCTACAGAGGGACAGATTTAAGTGCTGATTTAAATCAGACACTCCTGTTGATGGAGAGATCGATGAATCTTCTATTGGTTTCATTTTCTCTCCTTGTCCCTCCCCTTTTTGGCTAATGAGGAAACAGCGTCTGCTGTACTCAACATTTGACAACAAAGCTGTCGATCAAAATCTCACATCCTCTCTTCTTCGGTTAAAAAAACTAACAAAGAGTTAACTTCAGTGCAAACCCCAATACTTACCCATGAATCTGTACAATAAGAGCAAAATATGACAAGAAATGTTGGTTTTATAATGTTGACTTGTGTCCCATCTGTCAACATGGTGGAGGCAGGCCTCATGACCTACAGTATACTGCAACCAGTCGCCAGGGGGAGCTCTAAATATTCTGGCTTCAGTTTGGTAGAGGTTTCTAAGTCTATCTTAACATACAGCCCATGAGTCTGTCTGAACAGTCCTTTTGGGTAAGGAAGGTTCCTGACTGAGTCTTTGAGCGCCAACTGTGAGAAGAGCTAAGTGAACAATTGCTTCCTTTAGCAGAGAATACATTTATGAAGCAGAGACAAAAAATGCCCCATACTTCTATGTGCCAACTACATTTAAAGTCCCACCCCTCTGATGAGAAGGTCAACATAGAATCAGCATGACAGCAGCTGATTTGAAGCCACATCCCTTGATTATCCAACTACTTATATCTATGATTCATGTGGATAAATGCAGAAGAAAAGGAGGGTAACATAATCAACAACGTAATCAACCTGACAAACATTTGACTTCACCTGTGGTGACTTAATTGTAATTCTAAGTACCTGACAAAGTAAAAGTGAGACACAGCTCTACACACTGACAACATGAAACTGGGCTAATGCATTATGTGTAAGTCCAAGTAAACCAGGACCTGTGTCATTATTCAGGTGAATACATTCTTGGCTAATCCGAAAGTGCTGCTCACCTATCTGAACTCACCTTGTGGTTGCGTCCGTGCTTGTAGAGCAGAGAGATGATGGATTTGATGTGAGCTCTCTGAATGATGTTCAGAGCCTCAGGACTTTCTATCAAGATACAGTGGAGGACTTCCAGGATCCCTAAGGGGTCAGACAAGTTATTTGAAGAACGTGAACTACATGGACCACAGAGGAGCACTATTGTGAAACTTTTGAATGCTTTTAATCAGAGATCTAAAAGTAAACATGCATCATTTCACACCTGATGATGATTCCAGTCTCTCTAGTTTGCTGACCAACCAGTCTAAGTTGCGGGAAAACTGGGTGCAGTTGTTCCTGTTCCCACGAATCAGTGCAGCTAAGAGGACAGAAGAAGTAAAAGTTGAAGAAAAATCCACACACTGTTTAATAAAAACACAATCCAACCAACAGATTCTTAGAGGAGAAGGTGTCGCACACAGTGTGACATTTAATCAAAAACAGTGTGTGAGCAGAAAGTTGCCGTCTGACACCCTTGGTAGACTTTCAAATTCATTAAATCTGTGAAACCAGGTCTGGCACCTTCTATTATGAAGTCTTTGTGATAGAAATCACATGAGATCCATTTTCAGGCAATTGCGGAATCGAGGCTCCCTCAAAAAGTCGAGGGGGCTCCCATGCGCCCTTTCTCTGCCGCCGTGGTGACATTAAGGAGTCTTCTTATTACTTTACTGTCTCATTTCTCACCATTAGGATTCAGGGACACTAGACTGATAATGCCCGTGAAACAATTTAACAGCACTTTGTGCCAATGGAATACTGATGGGTGTCTAATCTCTTTTAATCCCATCTTTTCTGGAAGGCTATCTGTCTGAGTGAACACATGGACTGAGACACACCACGAAGCAAGGACGGGGAATATGAAATTAAAAGTTACAAGGGAAGAGACAAGGGGAGAGGGACAGAGGCCACACAGACTACAGACTTCAAACAATGATTACATTATCATGAATGATATAAGAAATGACAGAATAGACACTAGGACAAAATTAAAAAGAGGAAACCAATGTATTTTTAACACTATATTTAAGTCATTGTAATCAGCATTAATTGATAGTTAATAAGCCTCTCATAAAACCAATCAAAGATAAACATTCATAAAGGCCAATACATGTTTATGAAAGCATAAGAATCATATTTATTGTTGCTTTTAAGACACTTATGAGTTTGTTAACAGTTTATACCACTGTAATAAACATCAATAGGATGTTTATTAGCATTGATATGGGGTAGTTAAGGATAAACAAACATAAATAAGTGCTTAAGTTCAAAATATATATGTTTCTATGAACTGGTATATTAATGAATTAATGATACATTTATGTAATAAATTCCCATTTTGAATAATTCATGACATGTTAAAATATTTATTTAAAGATGTTTCATATATTTCCTTCTGTCTCCTTTCGTCTTCCATACTGTGTTGTATCAACTTAATGTGATATCTTCGACAGGTTTTTCATAATCCAGCCTTGAGAAACACAAAGTTTTCAGGCTTTAGAATGGGTGTGTATTGGAAGAGCTAGAGTAGGTGACATCATCACTCGAGTGGGAGGGTCATCTTTGATTGACAACATGTTATTTATGTAGAACATTCATACAACTTCTACTTCCTCTTCTTCTACTTCACCTGTTCAACAGTTTTTATAGTATACTTTTCTCCATCTTTTTAGAAGTTTTGCATGGCATTTCCAGCATTTAGCATTCAGCATTTCCACACACTCTCTGAAAGGAAATGCATTTTTCTGGTTAGAAATAAGTTCCTTAAAACTTTTATGTAAATTTATCCTAACTTTACCCTTCTGGAGCCTCATTACTATTAATAAACCCCATAATGATTTAAACTGTTAATAAGTTTCTCATGAGAGCCTGAGTGTCTTACAAACCATAATACATGTATTAAAGGGATACTCAGGCATAAAATTAAGTTAGGGTCAAACACACCGAGTTAGACACACCCTCTTTAGCAAAGAGACCAAGCACAACTCATCCAATGATTGTTTGTGGGGGGAGCCCTGACGAGTCGATCACCGAGTGCAGCAAATAATTTCCATGAAGTAATAATCATCATAGTAAACACTTGGCACAGCAGAAGCGGTAATTCTTTTCCCTTAGTGTCTTGGTCTGATTGCATTTCCATGACGTAAAGTATAAATGTACTTCCTTGAGCTGCAAAACTATACTGCACTTGGTGATTGGCTCGTCAGAGCTCCCCACAAACAAGCTGCTGCTGGAGAAGAGTGGGTGAGTTGTGTTTGGTCTATTTGCGAAAGAAATCAGGCAAAGCTAAAAAGATGTTTGATGGCTAGTACTATGGCTGGGACCCTATATGTACTGTTGATGAAGTTAGGTGCTGTTCTGAGTATTATTTGTGGCTATAGAGTGGCTTTTTGGTTGAGGTTTGCGTGTGTAGTTATAGACCACTGTGTATTGCTATTGTATGGTCATTAAAAAAGTTGGTATAACTAGAGAAGCAAGCAGTTGGCAACATTCATCTCTCAAGGGGGTGTCTAAACTCAGTGTTTTGGTGTGTTTGACCATAACTTAATTTTATGCCAGTATATCCCTTTAATATTGCTTTTATTGACAATCATAAACATGCAATTTATGTTTTTAAGCATCTTTCCTCTGCTCTTTTCTGTACTCTGTCTTTACTCGGGTCTGTCTTTACATCCTCTGTACCTCTGAATGATATTATGAACTAGTGATGAGGGAATCCCCCAAATTCTTAGTTATGTCACACTGAGGGAATTTACTCTATAATTTCTTTAAGCGTTTGCTCACAGCATTCCCCACAGGTGATGAACCTCTCCCCATCTCTACCTTCAGGAGAGTTTGGAGGGCTCTTTTTATCTGCAGTCATGTTACCAACTTGTTACCAAGTCACCTGGTTAGCTTTGCTGGGCAATGTTCTTCCAGGTTTTTATCACACATTTTTCAGTGTTTTGCCTCACAGCTTTTTTGAAATATTCAACATTTAATGGATTATCTTTGCCCTCTTCTCAATCAAATATGGAGTTTAGATGGTTTTAAAACCATCTGAATCTGTTTTTTTTAATCATAATTTTACCCTGTAATCCAACCTTTTTAGTGTTGGAGTTACATTAACTAACTTTTAGCTTAAGGGAAGAGTTATTGTCCCAACAGCAGTCTGTTATCCACAACCATAGACTGTATTTAACATGAACTTTGCCTCAGTAACACCACCCTTCAGGACTGGTGGGACCCTAATGAAGCCCAAAGATGGCCGGTGTCACATTGAAAATACCAACTCCAATTTCCTGCTAGTCTGAAAACCACCAGAGACGTGAAGATAAGGCCACAGCCTCGCAGGCAGCAAATCTCCCACTCCTCTTATTATGCCTAATTATTCCAGCTCTGAGCTCTTGGTAATACCATCATGATACCAGAATTTTGAATCCTTATTTAATATTAGCAAGAACCGAACAATAAGGATATCTGTCTTGTAGTCTACGGGTCAGGCTTAAAGAGAGCCCAACATTGATTTGATACCTCTGTCTCTCTCCTCCACATCCTGTCAGTCTGAAAATGCAAATATGACTTCTAAACCATCTGGGTAAGTTACCACCTGATATTGTTTGCAACACAGAATAAGTATAATTCCTGAAAATAAAACTGGCACGCTTGTTTTGGACAGGGCAGGGGGTCACATCTGTCAAGACCGCTGCACAATTCATCATACAAAACCTGTTTCACCAGTCTGCCTCTGCATCCTTGGGGGTGACCCCTCCGTGAGTAAGGCTGGAGTGTGCTCAGACGAGTGTGCTCATGAGGTCTGAGTGTGTGTTTTTACTTCATGTGCATGTGGGAATACATGCTGGGGAGGTGATGATTAATATAAGGGCAGTCAAGGTGAGCCGAGGGGTAGCTGTTGATGGGAAAGCTCCAATGACAGCAAAACAAACTACTGAGGGAAAAAGTTGTGCGAAATCTAACTTTTCAGGGTCATAACTTTTGCATTCATGATTCAGTGCAGCCCCTGAGAGAAGCAGCTAATGCCAGCACCTGTGATGGCTGGCATTTTGTTAATGACGCCTTCATCTTTTCAAATCTGTGGCTCGGTGCTTCATAATGTGCACACACTGTTCTCGGAGAAGGATGTGACCTAAATGGGAGGCAGGGCAGCTTGTGAAAGGAGAGTACAAGCTTTGCTTCTCTCTCCACTCCCTTGTCACAAATAATTACAAATAAATGTCATGTAAAGGCCATCACCAGCTGTGAACTCCAGATGTGGCACTGAGCAAAAGCAGGAGCAGGGAAGAAGGTGTTTGTGAAGGAGGAAGGACACAGGAAGGAGAAGGGAACAGGTGAGATTAAACTGTTGGGTTTAAAGGAGAGGATGGGGAATCTGCTGAAGATTAATACTGCATGTGGACTCAGGGTCGACAGCTGACAGAGCTGACTGAACATGTGGATATTTCATATGATCCATTACTCAAGCCTGCTTACCCAGGAGCTCATAGAGGAGGTTAAGAATATCCTTCCACGCTGCGCCCGCCTCCTCCCCCGCCATCTCCCCAAAGTGAGCAGCGCTGTCGTACAGGTTCATGCGGTCGATGCATTTGGACAGGAGGGTCAACATGCCCTGAGAAGGAGGTCAGGAGAAACCTGTGATTCACTTCTAAATACAAAAAGTAGACTCTGATAGTGAACGGATATGAAGTCCTGTTCTTATTATAACTCAACAGAGTGAGGAAAATGAGACTCTTTGTCTTGACTTCATCGTCTAAGCGAACATTTTATAACACAAGGACAACAAAGTCTCACAGTTTCACTGAAAGCCTCTTACCTCCTCTTTGAAGAGGTCTTGGCGTTTGATGAGTGAGCGCAGGAGAACTTGTTTCTCCTCATGCTCCAGCTCTGAATCAGGCTGCTTGAAGTACTCGATCAGGTCATTCAGCGTCTGCAGCACCTCTTCAACGTAGACAGCCACCTCCATGGATACGCCCTCTGCAGTGCTGTCTAAAGCCCTGAAGGACAAAACCAAAGCAGAGAACCAAGCTGAAGAAACTGGCATAAACTCAGAGAGAATGAAATCCATGTCCGGGGTGTTTGAGTATTTACTTGATGAAGTTGGTGAAGAGGAAGGTGGTGTTGCGGATGATGCGCGCAGCCCGTGACTCCTCATGCTGACAGCGCTGCAAGATGAGACCGTCGTCCATGTGGCCCTCAGAATGCAAGCAGGCCTGGACCAGAACAGACCCACACATTAATAAGCATTTTATTTTTTGTTGAATCAAACTCTTCAGTGTGGACCTTAAGGGAACAAGAAATTGATATTCCTCCTCAAGAACATTTCACTGCTAGAACATGGATCTGCTTGTAGTACCGAAAGTCACAAGAAGTAGTACAGGAGGCAGAACCTTTGATTATTGGGCACCGCTTCCCTTAAAACTTTGAATTCTCTCCAAACACAGTTTATACTTAGAACTGGCTCAGTCACACCATTGAATACTGTTCCAAGCCAGGTGCTTTCCCAAGCTGTTTATAGTTAGGTCTGTGAATTTAGTACAACAGAGAGTGCAGTCTAAGTCTGCTCTACACATAGTCTGTCAATGGGATGAATCTTAAAGCAAGTTGGCACATTTAAAACTCCTGTAGGGAGGTTTGTGGGGGGGTCCTGATGAGTCGTTACCCAGTACAGCAGAGTTTCGCAGCTCAAGGAAGAGCATTTAAGATTATTTCTTCATGGAAATGCAATCAGAGATGCTGAGGCAGAAGAACTACCGTTTCTGAAGTGCAAAATGATTATTATGATGATTATTACTTAAAGGAAATGATCCACTGCACTCTGTGATCGACTCGTCAGGGCTCCCCCACAAACAAGCGGCTGCTGGAGGAGAGTGGGTGAGTTGTGTTTGGTCTCTTTGCGAAAGAAATCAGGCAAAGCTAAAAAGATGTTTGATGGCTAGTACTATGGCTGGGACCCTATATGTACTGTTGATGAAGTTAGGTGCTGTTCTGAGTATTATTTTTGGCTATAGAGTGGCTTTTTAGTTGAGGTTTGTGCGGTATTGTGTGGTCGTTGCTGAAGTTGGTATAACTAGAAAAGCAAGCAGTCGGCAACAGTCATCTCTCCACGGGTTTGTCTAACTCGGTGTTACGGTGTGTTTGACCATTTTTTATATTTCCACATAAAAAATTCACAATAAACAGTAAATTTGACCACCAAGAGTCACTCCATTCTTTTCTAAGAAGACACAAAGGACAAAATAAGCAGAGACTGCTCTGTACACAGGGAGTGCCAAAACTGACACAAGCAAAAAGTCCCTCACGGGAGCTTCAATTAAATTTGATTGCCAGATCAGTCTATGATCTTAAAATATTTTATTCTTTGGTACTTTATCATACCCTGTGCTTCAAAATGAGATGACATCTAGTGTTTTTCTGTTCAATCGTGTGGAGAAACACCAAAGCTTGTAGACAAAAAGACTCACACTCATTGCTTAAACTTAAAGCTGCCAAGCAAAGGTGACAAACAGGCATTAATTGGTTAAACGTAGGGCAAACCAGAGCACGTCATTGGTGAATAAATTAGTAAAACTGGGAAATACTGTATTTTTGAACGCTTATCTAGAAATCCAAAACCTGAGCAAATGTGTAAATACGTTGGTTTGAGAGGCATGTGTTTGTGCTTTATCCTGTGTGATTTTGCTGCAGCTCTCTTTTGTTTCTGGTGATGACCGACAGAAAGAAAACAAAGCAGAGAGACAGCAGTGCCACCTAATCCCTGTATGTTTTTTTTTAGTTCAGACCTGCGGACTGCTGGCTATGAGCCTCACACCACTGCGCAAGAACTGACACTATAAAAGCCCCAAGAGGGAAACTTTGAAAGTGCAGGAAGACAGGCAGCTCACTGCAGACACACACACCACAACACACTCCATCTGGTTTATGAACGGTGATCCAGAGCTAATAGTCTTTTTATTTCGGTTCTATACAATATACGGGGTTAGGAGATTAATCTGATTTCAACAGCAAAAATATGGTGATCAAAATTAAATCACAATGTTGGCCTTCTTGTTTTCCCCTACAGTAAGCATGTGCTCTGCCCCTCCCCTAAAACAGCTCTCACTTTAATTTCATCATGATCAACTCAGATTGAAGTAAAACATAATGTGGGAGCTAGAAGAAGTTGCAGACAGTGGTTCAAACTTTCATGCAGCTACTGGTGGAGAGAGAAAAGCAGGGAGACAAACAGGTGTCTGAAAAGCCAAGGGACAGAGTGAGAATGACTAGAGGAAGGCTGCAGCGATCCTGTGCATGCACTAGTGCTTAAGAGCTAATGGCTTTTGGTTACAAAATTAGAGACAAAGCCAAGTCATAATCCAAGTCTTAACATCAGAAAGGACTTAATATGAAGGCTTGACAAGACTTAACAATTTGTTGGAACTGCAACTGAAGATTGAAAGGCTTTAGCAAAGAAAAAAGGTAAAACAGTTTTTACTTTCGGGGTTTTTTAAGTTTGAAGAAGTTTGATCAGGACTTCCTTTGACAGTTGACAGTACTACACTGTTTGCAGTGTAGTATAAAAGAAGAAAAGTGTAAAAGAAGTTCATTTTTGGTAACCCTGGTACTGAAAAAGGAATGACTGTTCCAATTTAACTAGTTTTGTTTTCAAGTACCAAACTTTGCCATCCTAACAAACCTAGATCTGTAAAAGTCTGAGCTTTTAATCAAAAATAAATAAACTCTCACATTTAAATGTTATTTGGGAAATTATACTTCATATGCATTGGAGCACATCCTCATCTCTAAAAACCCAGACAGTGTTTTCACAAATTAAACATTTTAGCACATACTCTAAAAGACAAGGCTTTCAGAAAAAAACTACATGAGCGTGTAATGAATCTTCAGCAGAAGTAGGTTTACCCCACTACAACTCAGCAAAACCTGACTCACTGTAATCAAACAGCCCAAGCAAGAAGAGTGGGGGGTCTAAATGTAAACTGACCATCGCCTCCAACATATCAGGTGCACTGGCATGCTGCCAAAGCTACAGGGACTGCCTGGCGCCAGCACAAGGTGGCGTTTGATGTCTCTGGAGGCGTGCCCAGCGATGAGCAGTGTTCATGTGCCACCCTAATCCCCCCTGTCTCACCCAAAACTAACTGTCACCCTCTGCATGGCCCATTATCACGTCTAAATGTGTAGCTACGTCGTGTCAGGGTAGAGGGTCCATGTCAAGATTCAGCAGGTCAGATAATGATTGAAAAATAAAAATGTGTCAGGATGAGGTAAGCGTTAAAGGAGCCATACTGTATGACCAGCTGGTGTGATTTGCTCCTACGTTCTCGAACAAGGAGGTGTTGAAGTCAAGCTATGGCAGGCATGCAGGATCTTACCATAAACACATAGGTTGGCAGGTTTGTAATGCTTATAATGACTTACACATCAATGAGAGAACAATCCACTAGATGGTTTTTAAACATTACGCGATTGTAAGTCTTGAAATAAACTCAGAAAGTCCTGAAATGTTACACTGTAGTGACATCTCTGTTGAGGTTTGCTGAACTGTTGTCTGTGGAAAAACAGTTTTTCAATTTACCCTTCTCTTCAGGGGCCCCAGGCGGGAGGATTTGGCATCTGGTGCCATGTAGGACAGCCACAGTCCTGTCGCTACATGCATGACGAAGCAGACTGAGTCTCCGTACTTGATCTCTGGGACTCCCATGCCGTCGATGTCCCTCTTTAGGCCCAGGTCTCCCTTTTCCTGTTGTGTTGACATTAAGAACCACATTAGCGAATATGCACACAAAGAACAGCAACGCACAACACTGAGGCACAACAAAAACGTATGATGATTAGATGTAATCAGAGCAGGTTGAGGAGAGTTCACTCATTGGCTTGCCGTGGGATTGCTGCTGGCCTCATTAGCTCTGCGACATCTCTGGCTCAGCAGAGACGCAGCGATGCAGCCGACTGTCAACGGCAGAAATCAGTGGGGGACATATTAATGCCAATGTCCAGCATGGCAGAGCATTGACCTTTCAGATACAGGACATCACTGTCACTGGGGTGTTTGTACAAAGGGCGAAGAAAGAACAGATTAAGAAGTCTACATAAATGAGGGAGTTTCTATCTGTATTTGATTTCCCAAAGAACTATGAATCCTGGGTAATCCCCAGAAAGCCTGCAGGACCTTCAGGAATAGTGATTACAAAGGGCAATTACAGGGTGATGTCAGGAGTGGGACAGTTTGGAAAAATTGCAGCACTTAAGAGGATTTCATGGCGTACCTATTGTAGATAAAAGGATATCTACAGAGACACAATGGTACTACGTGAAGGTGACTCAGGCACGGTGCTCTTTATGCGACTGAAGTGCTTTCAACACACAATCAAACTGCAGGATTATCCAGGCAACAATAAGCAAGAAAGGGAATAACCAGAGTGATCCTCACAAATTAAAACTAGCCACCTACAGATGAAGAAATTGACTTTTCAAGGTCTTTGGTATAAGCTTTGCAGTCCCAGTTCTACATTTGATACACTGACGGTTTGGAAAAACAGCTGCATTATTTCACTTTCACTGGATAAGAAATCAAATATATGTGACAGCACAGAGAAAAAGTAGGTAATCCTGTGTCAATTTCTCTGTCTCAACTGCACAATTTACAAGGATAAACAACATTTATGAGCATTGCATAACGACCTCACTCAAATACCTGTTTTCTGTTAGAATTTTAAATCAGCCATGCGCTTGTTTGGGAGCTATTTTAAGCCCTGAGACTACTTTTTCAGTGCAAGCTATTACAACAAAGGAACAGAGCAGCCGACGTATTTCAAAACAGTGCAGGATAAAATCAGGGGGAATAATTGTGGAGGATAAATAAACAAGGGCTAACGGAGGAGAACAAGTACAGCGTCCTGAAATTCCCCCAATGCATCAGACTGAATCTTTCCAGTCTGTTTATATGGATAACTTTTGACTTCTTTAATTGATAATGGCTACAGCCCAACCGGTGGTGATTACTCCAGCGCACAATCCGAATGTTTGCTCCAGCATTCACAAAACTGTCCACTCAGCAGCTGTGAAAAGGTCAATTTATCGTGGCGAGTCATGAGCTCATTAAGAGCTTACAGACCCGCCTCTGGAGCCTTTGATGAAGTAGTCAGGGCGAGGATGTTTTGAGACCTCTTTAATGAGGAAAGTTGCCTTGTTAATTTGTCTGCACCAACAGCTGGGGCTGCTCTGGGATGGTGCAACTGCCTTGCTCAAGGGGCACTGGTGACTAAAGGCATGATAAATATGACACACACTAAATAAATGTTGATGAGAACTGACCTTGGAGGGTCTGAAGCAGAAGGCAGTGGCCTTAGTGTCAGACTTCTCCCTGTCCTGGAGCACCAGTCCTCGGTCCTCAGTCAGAGCCAGGTAATGGCCAGTGGAGAGGTGGCGTAGTCGGAAGGCTTGACCCCAGCGAATGTGGCTACCACTCCAGCTAAACGGAGAATGACAGTGTCAAAAAACTTTGGTTATAACAGAGAACTCTCTGTTTCTGTGAAAGATTAATGAAGTGATTGCAAATTAGACATTTCACAGGTAAGATCTGTGGTACGCTGTGTGTCTAAAGGAAAGGTGTCTTCTATTCCCCGGCTGTGAAATCACAAATGAAATAACAAGTGTGGCAACTGCGACTCTGCAGTGGTACCTGTCCGTGAGTCTGTGGGGAAACCCACTATGTCAACTCTGCTGCACTTTCCTTATATGTTTAAAACATCTATTACTTCAGCCTTGTTTTTTTTTTTCTTTTGTATAAATAAGTACTTGAAAAAGGAATGTGTGTTGTAGTTGTATATAATATCACAATGATACTGATATTTATCATAGACTTTATATAGAGTGGACACTGTCTCCCTCCTTGTTGGGTGGAGACACCACAAGAACAGCACCCTCTGGTGACGGGCTACAGTATAGGTTGTAAATCCCGCCCCCTTCAGCAAACCCAATGGAGCTGTGGACAAACTTTTGAAATTAATTACACAGAACATAATTTGTTCTCCCCCTGGTTGCAATGTTGACATGTAGTTATTGTAAGACTGGTTTGTGCTCAAGTCCTCTTTTTTCTGTGCAGCTCCATTTTTAAAAGAGCTTTAAGGAAAGCAGGTGTTCTGCCATACATTTTTATGCAGTGCATGCCACACCGTAGTATATACAGTAATCATGTAAATGCTGACTCCACTTCTTTTATTTCCCTTTACAAGTGTCACAGTATATCTAACTCTGAGTTGAATTTAAATGTGTGTCAAACATGCTCCACAGAAGAAATAAAAGTGTCAGCTGAGTCACAGATTGTGTTCAATTGTCCTGCTGTCAGTAAAGATTCACTTCCTGCACCAGGTCGATGCAGTGAGGAAACCACCACTCAAAATTTTCTCCCTGAGCTGGGAGGTAGAACATGAGCATTAATAGAGGCACCTGCATGGTTTCAGAATGTACAGACTCTGACAGGCGGTCCCAGAGTGAGCTGGCAGACAATGTGACTGGAGGGGAATTGCGTGGGTGGCCAGTTTAAGAGAGGAAGAAGAGGGAGGGTGATAGATGGAGAGAGAGGAGGAGGAGGAGGACAAGATCGAAAAGGAAAGAAACTGAGATTTGCTTCAATGCATGTCTTTGGATTTAAGTGTTTGAGCGTGATCTCACCTGATTCTGAGAGGCTCCAGTCTCCAAAGCGAGCGGGCCTTTGATGCACCTTTACCTGCCTCATAGTTGACTATTCTGAAAGCAAAAAGGCAGAAAACAGGAGAGTTCTATCGCTTCAAGGCTTTGACTTCACTGTAGGAAAGAAATAAGTGAAGGGTTTTGATATCAACAAAGTTCTGTCAGTTTAATATTGTCTCTGATTAAAAACCGACTGATGAAACTTTTATTCTCACACATAGACAAAGTTCCTCTTTTTGATAATCATTCTGAAGGAAAACTAGCCCAAAAATATAAAACATGTAGAATCAAGTCTTGAAGGGGATCTGAATCAATTCTTGTTATGTACAAGTACCGTAAAATCAAAGAAAGGGACGGAAAACCCCCAAAACTGGAAGAAAATCTGGAGTGGATTTTCAACATGTAGTTTTTTTTTTTTTTTGCTGCATATCAAACTACTTTTACTTTTACTTTGCCTGATATAAAATCAGTGCATAGCTCCCAAGCCTAATTAAAAAGCATCTAAAGTAAGTGTGTCTCGCGAGTTGAAGAAAGATTTGAAGAAAGATCTTTTCTCAAGTATCAAAAAACAACTCTCTTGTTCAGTGAGTTCAAAGATTTTAAACTGTGGCTCAGTTCAATTTTTAAAGCTGCACCTGTATATAAGGGGGCAGCCTGAGGTGAGGAAAAGCACACTTTATCTCTGTTCAATATGCATACATGAAAAAGCAAAGGCAGGGAGAGCAGCAACAAAGACCACAGAGCAGGAGTCAGAGACAAAACAGATGACACCTGTACAGTCAAGTGACTTTGCAGTAGGACTGGGCAATTACATGATTGTGATAAATTTCTGTTAGATCAAAGTGATCAGCTGTGAGAATATTTACTTGATTAAACATAGTGGAAATGTGCGTGACAACAGCCAATCAGAGTAGAGCTTTTCCTGCTCCATTTCTGTAAGTTGCCGGAGAAGTAAACAGGGGAAGTAAACAGAATGACTCAATGTGGAGCTAAACGCGGAGCTGAGGGCAGCAAAATAGATATCTTGAGTCATCCTCCAAAGATGTCATTGTTGAGAAGAAAAGTTATTCAACATTGTTTGTGTGGCGGTTGTTTAGGTATCTTCAAAGTGACGTTGAGTAATTAAGCCGATGTGCAAGGTATGTCAGTGGTCGGTGCGCTCAAATACTACGACACAACTGATCTGTTTAATTATTTGAAAAAGTACTCCCCCAGTGATGATGCCGAAAGCATGAAAATGCGAGCAGAGCCTGCAGAGCTTGCACAGCCTGCCACTGCTGACGGCAAAAGTAGCATTAGAAGTTTAGCCACAACTAGCGGTGCAGCCACCAGACCAAAGCAGCAATCAATCGTATCATCTGCGTTTACAGCTCCTAATGTTTACATTTTAAGGTGTCTTCATTATCTCTGAGGGGGCCATTTGTTTATTTTGGCTCTTGCATACCTGCAAAAACACTCAGAACTGTAAACTAGTTCACTGTATTATTTAGTATTCATCTACTTTTGTTGTACTGTTGAGTTAAAATGTTTTAAAGTTTATCTTATTTAATTTGCTTTATTATTTACTTTGTATGTTAATAAAATTTTGAACTAATGTCTAGTTTCTTTAGTTTTTAGTACAGATGCTTTAAAACTGGCAGTTTTAAAAAATACAAAAAAATCGTCAGATTGGATATCATGATCATTTTTTTTGCCAAATTGCCCAGTCCTACTTTGTAGCCTGCCTGAACTAACACAAGGCTCATGTTTGGTACTGGGCGACCAACCTCTGTTCCTCCTCGTTCTTGTCTGCTCCAGGGATGGTCAAACTCTCATCATGTCCGTGACAAAGACGCATCACATGTCCACCAGTCAAATACCCTAAATCGAAAAAGAACATTGTGTTATTAAAAGCATTTAGTGGGGAAAACAGCATGGAAACTGATTAATTTAAACAGGGTTCCTATGCAAATAAGGAAAGTATGGAAATAAATTTGATCAATTTCCAGTTCTTAAAAAGTATGGAAAATAAAAAATAAAGTATGGAAAAATATTTATGTTTTCAGACTATTACCACAGTTCTAAAATACTGTTTTCTAAAATAGAAAAGAGGGTATTTTCAAAAATAGTTCTAAAAAGTAAGGTATGGAAAAGTATGGAAATTTCAACTCTGTAGGAAACGTGTTAAGATACAACAGCACTACAAATGTCTGGATGTAATATTTGGAATTTTTATGTGAATTTATGGGAAAGCAGTAATGAGAGACAGCTGCTATTGTTCGCCAGTGAACTTGCCTACAGCCATGTTGCCTGATGAGCAGGTGGGCTGGATGTTCCAGAGGGTCTGCATGAAGGAGGCATCCACCTGGGTGTTGCCATTGGAGATGGAGAGGTGCTACAAGACAAGCAGAGAGAGTTACAAATCACTTCAAACAGAGGGCTGGTGACAGTGAGCGAGTGGAGCGAGAGGAGCAAAACAGACAAAACACTCCAATTCAGCAGAGCTGCTCAGAGGACAGAGACGTCCCAGCGCTGGGAGTGAAAGAGATTAAACAACTTTGTGTGTCTCCTCTTGAGCTGCCAAACAGAGTTGAAACACGGTGGGGTAAAAGAAGCATGAGTGCTGCATCAGTATTCTTCAATGCAGATAATACACTACAATAATGCCTTCGAGCAGAAACTCTTGGAGGGGATCCAATTTCCATACAGACCGAGAGGACCCAGAAGCAGCTGAAAGCCAGGAGTGATCCTAGCCTTCACCTCTATCCCATAAAGATGCGATGTGTCTGTTGGCAAAGTTATTCTCATATGGTTCTTCTTTTTCCATCTAATTCTTGTCCCTTTTTGGGTCAATAAAATACATCTATTTAATGTTTTGTTAATGTTGGGGGGAGGGGGGGTATTTTAAAGCAAATGTCCGGAACTTTGGGTTCTTAAGAAATAGATGATAACACGTGCATTTAAAGAATTTATTGGTCAAGTTAATGGAGTAATGTGTTATTTCATATTGGATATTCTGGGCAGCCAGCTTGAACAGCAGATGCAGACTGAAGGGAAACAGCAGACACACTTAGGCATAACTCCACAAAAAGAACATTTCAGCGTGAATCAGCATAAATCAACAGATGTCGAACTCTATGAAAGCCTATGTCACGACATCTTTGGCTTTTTGAAAGTAAGCGAACGCTGATGTCCTCCGCCTGAATTTCTGATGCACCCCATCCTACATAAGGTGAGTGAGTGTTGGGGCCGGCTCAGGTGAAGATCTCCCTCAGCTCTCTCTTTTACCTGCTAAGTTAATTGAGGTCGGGTGTGAAGTTCTGCATGAGGGTGACAGCATTAAGTCTGAGCTCATCAGTCAGATGGATGCCTTCCCCAAAAAATAATTTTAGAGAGTAACTGTGCTGGAGGACTTTACAAGTAATCAGATTTCCATTACAGATAGCAGTGAGAGTTTTAAAGGTTTCCCCTGCCACTCTGGAGCCTGCTGGAGTGAGACAGGTATCAGGACCCAACCAAGGCAGACAGTGAGCCAAAACAGATAACTCCAGCAGCTCATAAATTTAGGGCACCGTCTGCCTCTTAACTCCTGCAAATTTAGTGGCAGACGACTCTCTTTGAACATGAAAACATTTGGCAGAGAAATAACAAAGCCCCCCAAAACAACAGTGGAGTGGATCCGTATGAAGCGAGATCAAACAAGCAAACCAGACGGGCGAGACAAGAGACAGTACATGTGCATCAGTAACTACTGACTGAATCTGATACAAAATAGTAAATATTCATGAGAGAAAAAGCTCTCATCTGGAGATAAGAGTTGAGAGGAGGCTGCTAGTTTCATGAGAACAAATTCAGCTGAAATGAAACCATCATCTTCTCAAACTGCCCTGTATTTCTGACTTTAAATGACTCTGCGTTTGTATCGATAAATCAGCAGAGGGAGCATGGTGCCCCCGGCGAGATTCTCACTGACCATAAAGTCTGGTTATTTAAAAGCTCCCAGCAGGCGATGATACCGAACAGTGTGCACAGTGCTGTTTACGCACCCTGATCGTGTGATTCTCTGCACTGTATTTTTATGAGTGGACATAAAATCTGATAATCATACTTCTGCAGGTTATTAATGCCACTGTAAGGGGATCTGCTACTGAATCATTGATAAGGATCATAACTTTTTGTGTCTGTGCTGATTTATAATATATATCTTCAACATTTCAATGATTTATTCAGGGAAAACAGGCAGTACTACTAATTTATGTTCTTTTTAACCCTTCTTATTTGTAACATTTCTTACCTCTCCTCTTTAGCTAATGTATCTGTTGACCTACATAGCAAGCTGCTGCTACAGTAGTATGTGCATAACAAGTTTTATCTAATTGCATTCATTAAATCCTAGCAATGTGAGGTACGTATTTTCTCAAAATTGACTTATTAATTTTGACAACTTTGGCCCAAAGTTCATAAAAAAATCAGAACTTCAGTACCTTACATGAAAATAACCCCTCCTGAAATCAATCATTAAAATATGCAGGTGAATATTAACAAGTAAAAAAATATGCACATCATGACATCTGGATTATAGTTGCCAGTGTAAAATACACTCTACTTCTAGGGATTTAGAATAAAGAGGTGAATGCTGCACTGAGTTAAAAAAAAAAAAAAGAAAGAAAAAGAAAAGATGTAAAGTAATCAGGTTCTTCTCAAGGACAAGGGACAAAAGGTCAAATTACAATATAAATGACTGTCCAGGTTATTTGCAAACAATGTTAGTGGTGAAAAATGGGAGTACAAGATGAAAAACTAGAGGCTCTCTGATACAGTATAAAAGTCCTTCAGTGAACAGGGATGGAAGTGTTTTTACTTAGCTGTGTCCTCTTCAGGGCGTTCAGTAAGTCCTGATGCGAACCTCACTTTTCACTACTTACACTGTTTGTAAAGAAACTGGACAGCCATTCATTTAAATGTATTTATTTAAGTCTAAACTCTGTTCCCACGAATCCGTTAAAGACCCACTCTGATGAAAATCATGTTTTCCTTGTTGTCTACATGTTCATGTGGTATTTTTCTGATGCTACAGTACATATGAGAAAAAGAAGTGCAAAATTGCATTTCAGAGTATTTCTGCATTTTAAATCGCTGTGAATCTCAGGCAGACCCAAACAGCAGCTTCAAATACAGTGGCCCTCATTTATCAATCTTGCGCAGATCTGAGCGCAGATCTGAGTGCAGGATTCATCCTACGATAGGACACATGTGAGATTTATGAAAAGGTTCGTATCTGAACAATCCCAGCGTACGTATGATCGGGTCTTGATAAATGCGGCGGCTGAAACCGATCGTCATTAACATGTTTACGCCCTTAAATATTCGTGGTTCAGAAGCCTCGCTCACTGAGGTCAAACATGAAAGAGGAGAAAAATTAGAAAGATTCGAAACTTTTTCAAGCTGAAAGTGGATATCCTCACATCTGTGGTGGAAACTAACAAGGATTTTCTCTTTAGAAGCATCAAAACTGGTCTAAAAGCAGTCCAGAAAACTCCTGTCTGGAGCAGGATTTTGGTGGCGGTGAACAGCTCTACCACGGAATAGTAGACAGTGGCTGAAGTTTGAATAAATCATAAGTCAATAAGTTGCTCATGATAATAAATCAATATCTCATACATGCCTCATATTTTTATTGCCATGACATAGGGTACGTTGCTCCTATTATTGAAAGTATTTAGTTTTAATCTGTTGCGTCTTTGTAATGTAGAGCAGACAGGAGAGCGTACAGGAGCGACTAGAGGCTGAACAAAAATAGTTATTAACCTCACCAAATGGTGTGTTGCTGCCCCTGAGGCACATTGTTATGGATTTCTATTGGATTTTTATCACTGATTTAATTAAATTAAAAAGACAGAGACACCTGCCTCTTAGGAGTCAAACACATCGCTCCACAGTGGTGCATGCGTGTGTGCGCGCAATGTTAAAACAGCGCTTCTGCTCTGTGGTAGTGTTTCTGGGCAGAGTTATTAAATAGGCCTTTTCACTATTTTTTATTTTATTTTATTTTATTTACATCTAAATCTTTAATGAAGTTTGGCTGATTGTGCTTAATGACAGGTTTGAGGTTCGTTTATCAATTATTTTGAGACAGACATTTGCTGCACCACAGATCCACACTGACTCAAACTTGCAACCACGATGTCAGACCTGTCATGAGATTTGGTCGTAGCGTACGCTCATGTGCAGATTGATTGATGCCGATCCACACGTCAAAATTGTCGTACGCAAGGTGTACGCAAGTTTTAAGCCGTACGCAAGCTTGATAAATGAGGGCCAGTGAGATTTTCTACGTCATAACTGCAAGCTCCACCCCCCGAACCCCACTTTGCAGGCCAGACTCGGAGAAATAGAGAGAACAAGCATGTGCGTTAGCGGATTGTAATGCTTGTAAGAAAACTAATTATGATACTAGCTTTCATCATGTCCCCAAAGACATGAATAGCACCTATGTTACCTGCTTCTTCTACTACACCTGCAAAGTTAGGGTGCAAGCTAGCATGAAGAGGAGTGTGCAGTGCAGTGCTGTCTCCGCCCACGACTAAGGGGTGAATTGCTAATGAGCTACTGGAGCTCTGCTAAAGAAAAGACCTTAAAAATGACACAGGTAACGTGATTTTAGCTAAAAACTTCATAATCACAATTTAAAGACCACTGAGAACACTTTAAGTAGTAAAAAATAACAATCAAAGTGGGACTTTAAGTTCAGCAATGTGGAGTTTCAATGCAGATGTGTAGCACTTTCTATTAGCATACAATATTGCCATAACCACACCACTATGTACCCAGAATGCCTTGTGAATTGGTGCCATCTTTTTAATTTAACATTATAACTAAAAGGCCTCCTTCTGCATACTAAATTAGTATGCTGGATATAACTAGCTTTAAATATGACTATCATTGTCAGAATCAGAATCAGAATTCTTTATTGTCATTGTACCAAAAGGCGCAACGAAATTAAAAAATAGCAGCTCTCGCAGACAGTGCAAAGAAAAGGTATCAGTAAAAAAATAACAATAATATAACCAAAATAACGCAATAGAAAAATATAAAGATATAATTTAAGTAAAAAATAAAATGTGAAAAATTGTGAATATGAATACAAAAAAATTGTGTTCCCAAGTCAGTTAAAACTTTCACATTGATTTGACCTACCAGGTATCTCTCTGTCGACACACTAACAAGGATCAGGTCATCCCCTATGCGGACTTTCTCTCCCTCTGATCTCTGCTTGGACGCAGGGTGGATGGTCCACCAGCAGGACTCCCCTGTTGACACAAATACAGACATCGATCCTCTTGTCAGGCAGCTAATAGCAATCATCTGAAGGAGCACCTGAAGAATTGTTTCCACTTAGTAAATGGTCTAAAACCTTCCATCAAATGTTAAATGCAGTGCAGCGCACAGTTACAGTGTTTCTCTCATGGGTATTGATTCTATGTCGAGGTGAGGTCAACCTGAAACAGCTCCTCAGAAGGGCTGAATTCAATAAAAGCAGTTGAAGCCAAGCGAACTCTGAAAGGGGCTTGTTAGTCTTACAGTACCTATTGAGTCTTCTTGTAGTCCGACATCAAATGACAGCTTGTCTGTGAGAGACCTTGATGTCTTCAAACAGGTCAGATACTGGAGGAGTGAGGAGAGAATTCATGTCAGGGATAAGGACGACAGAACGAGGGAGGAAAACTGCTCTTTTTCTGTGATGTGACCAAGTGTAAGATAACTGAGTCAGATTTATTGTTTTTTATTATTATATTCATTTAATAGGACAGCTGAGTGAGTGAGAGAAAACAAGAGAAGGGAAGACTTGCAGCTAAGGGCTGAGACTGGGACTATGACCACTGCCACAAGGCCTATCGCCTCAGCGCCTTCACCCATTCGGCTTTCAGCACTGAGGAGTGTTTGGAGCTACAAATCAAGCAGAGTTATGTCATGGGTGTCCCAGTTTGACATAAAGAAAGGAGGAAATTACTTTTTTGTCTCCTTTTAAACAAAAATTACACAAATGGGTTTATTTTGGTTCCTTAAAGCTCCTGTGAGAAACTTTCAGTTGTCCCCTGTGGACAAAGCAGTCTCAACTTATCTTGTCCCATACATGCTAAAGTTGTGTCCTGTTATTAAAAATCTCATCCTGCAACTTTTAAGCATTCAATGTAGGTTTTTTTGTAGATACTGAACGTTAAAACACAAAAACATATTTTTTTCTTCAGCTGCTTTGTGGTCACCTTTTCCACATAATAAATTACAGAATGAAAATCAACAATTTTGTCACTGCTGTTTTTTCCTACTTTTGTATATCATAAAATACATCAACATTAATTTTAATCTATCTTATTAATGTAAAAAAAAAAAACCTCCTCAGAGTAGCTTTTTATGTGCAGATTCACAGATTTCCTTTTTCTCCATGTTTAACCTATTGATCTGGAAAATAGGTTCACAAGCATAAATATAATGCATATGTGTTCTTCCCTTTTTCAGCATGTGCCACCACCTGGAAAATCCTGGAAACATACTGTTGATACTTACCATACTACTGAAGGAGTGGCGAAGGAGGATGGCGTGACCGTAGAGCAGGGTCCGGTGTCCACCTCCTTGAGCCGCCTACAAGAAAATGCAGAGAAAACATGTTATAATAGTGTCTGCATGTGGTAGTCTGTCACCTGGAAGAACCCAGTCAGGTTTGTCTTGTGGCATCTGTCGTCCAATAAGTTAGTATAACCTCCACTCCTTTGAGGTCATAAGTTAAGAGTTTCCCCAGCGTTGGACTGATCCAACAAGGTTTCTTCAGCTACAGACCTCTGTTCCAAGAGCAAGCAGCGAACAGATAAAGAAAGCAAAAGGGAAACGATGCACACATAAAAAGACGATCATTTCAACACAGTCCCACATTCACTGAACACTCTTGCTCATTCTTGCAGTGACAAACAAGAATAGCAATGACACACTGTAGCAAAATGAGGAAATGCAAGGGAATAGCTGAGCAAAAGGGAAGATTTAATTTCTTCTCCAGAAGAAAATTTGACTTACCCGTTTAATTAACCTCTAGCAGCAGAAGAAAAAAAGAGAAAAAACCATAAGCAGATGATGCTCTCTCTGTAAAAGCGAGTTTGAGTTTTCTGCTTTGTTTAGCTTGCTTTTGATCCAGATAAACAGAAATCTGGGATCAGCATGTGTGCATAAAAACAGAACCTACAAAGATGTAATTTGTGTTTCTGTAGTTGAAATATCAAATTAATGGTTAAAGAAATAGATCAAGTCTTGGACCAATCACTGCTGGTAAGATATTGGTCATAACCATAATAGAAATTTTGATTACAGCCACTATAAACAGACATGTAGTACATTCTCTAATTAACAGTGTCTGGTGTCCTAGATCAGACCAATATCTACCCTACAAATAGAAACAGCTGGGACCAAGCCCTGGTCTGAGACAGTGCTAACCTGCATGACGCACACTCCAGTGTTTATCCAATAAGCAGTAAATGAAGGCTATCTGCTTTCTCGCCCAGTTGTCAGTGTTAATTTGTGTGTTTGCTCGCAGGGTCACATTTAAACTGACCCAGAGGGAACTCTCAACTGTTCTCTGAATGTGACCACTGGCTAATTCTCGTCTGGCAGCTAAGAAGCTCCCAGATGGTTTGTACAGACAGGACAAAAAAAGCAACAAGGTCTGATCAAAAGAAAAATGGGAAGAGTATCCTGCAACAGCTGGGAGGAAGGGAGGGGGTCTAGAAAGAGAGAGTGCCAGTCTGTATTTCAGGCCTGCTGTCATGCTGACACATCATTGCCAGGAACTGTGACCTTTTGTTTGGGGTCCCCTTCACCGCCCGGAGTTGTAAGTATCATACCCTAAACAACTTAATAATGGGGAAAATACACTGAGCTGCCACAACATTTTGAACACCTATCCCATAAAACAGCTAAACCACACTAACTCCTACATGCACCACAGGCTAAGCCTTTACCGTAATGATTACAATGCCTGCGCACTTAAAACTCAAGAGCGGCTGAGTTGACGAATGAGAGAAAAATCCCCTTTTGGGGAGTAGGCTGACACTCCTCACAAACGTTTCTATAGCTTTTGACAACTAATACTAATGTTTGGGTGTTGTTAAACTAGTTAACATTTAGTTATCGGTCAGTTGAAGCATAACTGGTCAGCCGTGAAAGCGTAAGGAAGCTGTATGTGTATTTAGCTCATTTAAAGTTGCAAGAGAACATACTGCACTGCTGCTACAAGTCTGAGCTCTTAAAAGACACTTAATTTCAAATATTATAAGCTTATTTAAGTGAATTGCAAGTTTCAGAATGATGGTCATGAAAATCAAAGCATTACAATCCCCCGTAAGGTTAAATGCAGCCCTTCATCCCTTTGTCGCAGCTTGTAACTGTGGGACAAGGGTATTTAAACATTACATTTTAATGTTAAACATGTAAAGAAACAGTGTGTCATGTTATGTTCTGTTAATTTAGTTTTTTCCTGGTTTTGTTATTTGAGTGCATTTTTCTTGTGTATTTTCTCTAATGTTCCTGTTATCTAATGTTCTTGTTCCCCGTGATCCGGTTTTGTGGGTTTTCAGTTTGTGCTTGACCCTGTTTCACTCATGTTGTCAGTGTTTTATTCTTAAGATCAGTTTTCTGTGTTTCCTGTTTTATTTTGTAGTAGTCCATCCTTGTCCATCCCATAGTCTTGTTTTACTTCTTCAGTTTTCCCTCCTCAGTAATTGTCTGCACCTATGTCTCGTTGCCTCTTGTTGCTGGTTTCCCTGTTTGTATATATAGTCCCTAACTTCCCCTGTTTCTTTGTTGGTTCATTGTATGTCTGCCTGTTCCCTATGAACCTCCATGTGCGAGTCCCTATTCTCCTTGTGGTTTTACCCCAGTACCTTTTGTTGAATTTTTTCTCCTTGTATTTTTTTCCTTTTGGATTTCTCTCTTGGAAATTTTCAGAGTTAGTTTTTGCTTAAGTTTTCTTTGTTTGATTTTTTTTAATACACCCTTCAGATCTGCACTTGGGTCCTTTCCCCTTTGTTTTATGTATTAATCGTGCCACAGTGTATGATATGTTTTATCAGAACCAACCAATCAGTGTCTTACCTATTTTGCTTTTGGTTTGTTCTTCCTCTCATTTTAATAACTTAACAAGACTCTGCCTGGACCTGGCATCTGTGAAAATGTAACTTTGGAGTTGTATCATGACTCCTAAGCTGCGTCAAACGTCATATCACTGGACAGCATTTCTGGTGGAGGGTGAGTGAGCCTGACAGGGGGTTGTCACAGGTTTATTTTGACCTGCAAATCAACTAATTAGCTCCTCTGTCTTGGTATATATCTGATAGTCAAGAGTGTTTTTTTAAGAACTATACAAGTAGTGCAGTGGGCAAGTGTTAAATCAAAATTTCTTATGAGAATGAGCCATTAACTGCTGTGTCTTAGCCAAAGCCTGACACAGCCTTTACACCAAACCATGACTAAGTAATTTACTTTAATGGCCCCCTCATATCAATTATCTTATTTAACAAAGCCAGTGTGAGGAAAATTGCACACTAATCAATTTTTCAAGGCTGTGACAAAGGGAGTCATGCCAAACTCATTTTCTAAGTACTATCTGATCTGACATTGATAGTCATGTACATATTTAAAGCCTCGTCCTTCAATCATCTGGATAGAGACAGAGATTGCGCTCCATTTGCCCTTTATGATTTAAAACCATCCATCAAAACATGATACAAGCGGTGATAAAACAAAAAAGATGTATAACTCTCCTTTCAAGCAGGTAGATTATGTAAGCTTATACATCACAGCTTTCCCCAGCAGCAGTGCAGATGAACACTCTGAAATCGAAACAGATTTCAGGACATTTCCTCGTGTCAATAACCTTAAAAAAAGATCATGTTAGAGACCAAACCCAGAGAAAACAGAGCAGCACACCCAAACAACCAAGTAAGTTTGGTGCCAACGTGTGGGCTTTCACATCCTTTCATTTAGATTCAGGAGACCAAATGAATAAGAGTGCTTACGTTTACCTTTTGGAAGCAATAATTAATGAACAATTTAGGGCTTAATGCGTTAAAAGCAAAAAAAAAGGTATTAGCTCAAGCAAATGAGAAGCAGACACTGTCACTTGGAAGTGCTTTTACGCTTTGCACACAAAACGGTCTTAAGAGGCAAGGCATTTGACTCATGTGCACAAGGTGACAGCACTGATGGATGCCTATTTCGAGATAACCATCATTCAAAGTTGTAGAGACGTCTGTGTCAGGGTAATTGATTTTCCTGCAGACTGTCTGAGAGGAAAAGAGCATACGCACCTTTGGTGAGGCAGAGGCTCAATTTACTATGCAGAGGAAGTCTTCAAGGATATAAATGTATTTTTTAATATCCATTTACACAGTATGTGGCGGGGAGTAAAAAATGAAATGTATTACCATTAGCAGAGTACCTGCCATGGACTTTTACACTAAACGCTGTACAAGCTATAAATGCAGCTTTTATGGCGATCAAGAAATGGGCTCCACTCCAAGTGAAAGTGCCGAAAGTTCAACCCTTTTCGTTTGGCAGTGAGTAAGATTGTCATGCACACTGACAACATGATGGATGAACGAACTGATGGACCTACCCATTTTTCATGGTCAGCACTCTAGTAACACACAAATACAAATAAAAAAAAGAATGTGTTATTGGGGTGTACCGCAGACGATTACACAAATCTGAGAGCAACAATAGAGAGAAATGGGCTCATTACAGTGGAAAAGAAAGAGGAGGGTGATTTATTAGCTCTGCTAGCAGAGAGTTTGTATTCTAGCCAACATCATGTTGTCTTGCCAAACAAGGCCAGCCAACAATGTTGCACTGTTGAGCACAAAACAAATCTGCTACCCAGGCTAATAACAATGCAAGCCTGACTCACCGGCAAAAGGGGACCCAAGCGGTTTACAAAATAAAACACTTTTAAAGAACCATCTGTGCCAGAGGGCTATGTTGTGCATGAAAGTACAACATTACAACAGCTGCAGCCACAGCCATCCAGCATACCGCACAGCGTGGGCTGAGTGGCTTCCACCGTATTCACAAGTGGGGCCATCTTCCCCTGACACCATGCTCATGGTGGGAAGCTCAAATGCAGTTAAAATGTTCTAGGTTTGGTTGATGGGGCCACATTTCAAGTTCAAACACATATTTTTTAAGACTGTGAGCTGCTGTTATGTTCTGATCAGCAGCCAGGGTTGGTACTGAGCCTCCTTGCTAACATCATAGTTTGATGCAGTAATGAGAAAACATAAGGTGTATATTGGCTGAAGGTTATGTTTACTAGATATTGTTTCAACACTAAAGTGAGCTGTTGTGGCTAACCTGCCCTTGTAAGTTAACAAAAATGTGGGTTTGATAACTGTTCGCTACAGACAGTTTAGTAGCAACCTCTGCTGCATAATCTGCAGTTCCTTAAGTGTCCACTGGAGGCTGTTGTATGTAAGAACAGACAAGAGGACACGGCTATAGACTGTATATAGAATGGAAACTGTCTGCCTCCTCGCTGGGTGAAGTCACCCTGAGAACAGCACCCTCCGTTGATGGGCTGCAGTATAGGTCATAAATCCCGCCTCCTCCAGCAATCCCTATGGAGCTGTGGACAAACTTTATAAATTAATTTCACAGAATATACATTTTTCTTCCCCTGGTTGTAATGTTGACATGTAGTTACTGTAAGACTGGTTTGTGCTGAAGTCCTCTTTTTTCTGTACAGCTCCATTTTTAAAAGTTATTAGTGGGTTCATGTTTTCCACAATTGACACTTGATACAGCCTATGGGTATACGAAGATTGCATTGCTCACCCAGGGGATACGCAGTTTGAGCCAAGCATTATCACAGTGACTCTCAGCAACTTTCCCACCAAATGTGTACAATGCTACTGCGCAATTTGGGGTTCTAGGAAGTGGAGAAAATCCTGAGAATACTGAGGGCAATATGCCTTCAATTTCATACCGGAAGGCGGAGCCAAGTTGTCAAAAGTATATGCAGTCTATGGACACGACGCTGAAAGAAAAACTTGGGGCTGGTGGTGCGAGCGCCGCAGATGGTAGCCACACTGATGGGATTCGTCACTTTCCTGTAACTAAGAATTGCAGCATTTTATCTGCATTTTTGCAACCAACTCCAAGCATGAGTAAATAATAGCCAGGCTGGTATGATTGATGGTACTCTGGGATTTGGTTTTGCAGATTGCACCATAATGCTCTGCAGTGCCAGGGTTTCTCTCACTGCTGCAGCTGTACTGCACAAGGATTCATGCTACTATAGCTTTGTCATCTCTGCTCCCAGATGCAAACGGTCCATCCAGAGTATTAGCCAACAACATTTACAACCCACACACCCCTCAATTGAGAATTTATTTTACAGTAAATGTAGACCGTGTGTATCCAGCAGGAACAAAGATGAAAGAAAAACACAAATAAAAAGCCGTTTCCTGTGTGTTGCAATTCTTTGTCCAAATTTATTGCAAGGACCTCATTGACAATCAAGCGCTGTTTTCTCTCAGTTGTTCCCAAAAACAAGAAAGAAAGTCCTCAGTCCAAACCATTTTCTGACCTCCCTCCACTGGATGTATAAGTGCTGTGTGATAAGATTAAATGACACATGAAATGAATCTGTTAGAGCGCTGCAGCACAAGTGAATGTCAGCACCTGACAGTCGTTTACAGTCCACATGGAGCCTGCTGGAGTGCTTCATTCTCTCGATGACATTCCTGTGGCTCTCCCCGGATCAGAGATGACTTACCTGCTTCAATAAACATGCCAAGTAGGCCCGGGTGAGGCAGGGAGGAAGGTTTGGAGGGGAGGGGGGTCTTGCACTGTTAAGCGTAAATCATAAGGGCGGTGGGATGAGGGGAGAGGAGGTTGTGGATGCTGCAGCGTGCTCGCCGATTATTCCCCTTCTTCCTTTGAACCCTGCTGGCCTTTCATTATCACAGACTTCTGATCTCCTTTTGCAAATCAGGAGCATGTTGCAGGAAATGAAACAAGACAGCTTCTATTTAGGATTCAATCACTGCTCAAAGTGTTAAAGCAGTGCAGGGTAGCGCTTTGTATGGTCTGTCAGCCCACTCTAAATACTGCTGGGATACATTCAAACACTATTGATTTCTAGCATTTCACTGTAAAAACAGTTTGAATTATGTGCAGATGACTGACTGCCAATGAGTAACTGAGCTCTTTCCACTTCAGACATCTGGGGTCTGGCAGCTTATTCAGTGTTTAAACAGCCCTTTTCCATGCAGACACATTATTATAGATTACTTGTCCACTAGGTTATAAACTACAGTTATACATTACTCACTCAAAGTCCTGCTAATTAGAATGGGAAAAAAAACTCCTCTGTAATCAAAACAACAATATGCTCCACTTCCACTAGAGTTGGGAAGTCATGTAAATTAATGTAAATCTAGCACATGGACTCTTCTACTACAGAGCCATGTAGTTGTAACACCTGCAAAATGTAATTTGACATCTATTTCCTGGATTATGCAAAGTCTTCTCTGAAAGAAGCCCATTCAATGGCAGCATATGTTGCACCAAAACCTCAATAGATTGTTCAGCATCTCTGCCAACCTTTTAGATGTGTACACTATCAATGCCATACCCATGGCACTTCAGCATACCCATCCAATCAACTCACGCTGGCTTTTGAAGTGTACACTGATAATAAGTCCAGTGGTCCCTCCCATCCTTAATGCTGAGGCCATGGTTTCCAACAGGAATGTCAAATTCTGTTTCCTCAGAGCACAGACTTCTTTTTTCATTTTTTTGTCCATGTTGATGGGTTTTGCTGTCTTTGCACTATTTTCAGTCATTTACAGACTTTAAATGATTTGCAAACTCAAACTATTAATAGAATGGAATTAAGGTTGTAGTAAAAGGACAGTTTTTTGTTGAGATTCAGCATTATTGACCCATTAATGGTCTTTTTTTATGGGTTTCAGACACATTATTGGACTGAAATGAACTTTTTTCCAAATAGGGAAATGGGACATCCAAAATGGCTGAGATCCAGCTCGCAGAGCCAGCAGGTACTTGTTTGTTTCTGCCAGCATTCATTTTGGTAAATGTGGGGTTGTAAATTGACTTTTTTTAATGCAGTAATTTTGTGGTAAAAATGTTTTAATTGATCTGTATTCAATTTTCCAGTCTGGTTTAAAAGCAGGTCTGAAGTGCTGCTTCATCCTGCTGTTTCTTTTCTTGCAAAAATCTGACAGCATTTGAATGCATCGTTTTTGAAACAACAGCAGTAGATTCATTGCTGGACTTGGCCAAGAGTGGGTGGCCTTAAAAATCCCTGAAGTGCTTCCAATCAGGCCAGTTTCCCGTATCTGAACTGAGCAGATTTAGTGCATTTAAATTTACTGAGAGTGCTCTGTCAGCGAGGGTTTTCTTTTGAAGTTTGCTCAATAAATGTCCCTTTCGATAAATTATGCTGCCTGGAAAACAGCAGTGAGGAGGATCATTGTGTTGCAAAGATAAGAACATACATAAATGTTCATATATATGTTTGTGTGTCCAAGTGTGAAGTATGTTTGTGTAAACAGACACAAAGAGGAATGGTGTTTAAGTGAAAAGGAGGGAAGTACTCACCCCTTCGCTGTTCTGCCCAGTGTTCGCCAGCATCTCCTGCAGGGCCCGCACTGACAGGGACTGCTCCAACACAAAGCTACAAATACACAGGTCTGGAGGAACATACTGCAGGGGGGAGAGGAGAAAGACAAGGAATTAAGAAGGGTCGGGGGTATAAGAGGACAGAGGAAAGGAGACATCAGTCTAAGAGGCAATAAGAAGAGATGCTGAGCAAAAACAAGGCAGAGCAACAATACTCAAGCAGTTCTTTCACTTCCTTAATACCTTCACTTTATTTTGTATTACCCTGTTTCTGCAACACAGAGCTTTTGGTCGAACAGCAGCTCATAAAATAAAAACTTCACTGAATCGGAACTATTGCCAAACAACCCAAACACTTTCCTGCAGTCTTACTTTCTTGCTCTCTCCATTGTTACCAAACATTAGCTGCTGTGTGTTATTTAAGTTCACAGATGTGCGTTACAATGAAGTCAGCAATGAATGCACAATAGCAATACACAGCAGTCTATGGCTACACACGCACACCTCAAACAAAAAGCCACTCTATAGCCACAAATAATGCTCAGAACAGCACCTAACTTCATCAACAGTACATATAGGGTCCCATCCATAGTACTAGCCATCAAACATCTTTTTAGCTTTTCCTGGTTTCTTTAGCAAAGAGACCAAACACAACTCACCCACTCTCCTCCAGCAGCTGCTTGTTTGTGGGGCGAGCCCTGACGAGTCGATCACAGAGTGCAGCAGAGTTTTGCAGCTAAAAAACATTTATGATTATTACTTGATGGAAATACAATCAGACCAAGAAGCTAAGGCAGAAGAACTACCATGTCTGCTGTGCAAAATGATTAATATGATGATTATTACATCATGGAAATGATCCGCTGCACTTGGTGATCTACCCCTCAGGGCTCCCCCACAAACAAGTGGCTGCTGGAGGAGAGTAGGTGAGTGGATGTTCTGAGCCTTATTTGTGGCTATAGAGTGATTTTTTGTTTGAGATTTGTGTGTGGAGATGTATACTGCTGTGTATTGCTATTGTGCGTTCATTGCTGAAGTTGGTATAAGTAGAGAAGCAAGCAGTTGGCATCATTCATCTCTCGAATGGGTGTCTAACTTGGTGTTACAGTGTGTTTGGCCATAACTTTAATTTACACCATAATATCCCTTTAAAATAGTTTGGACCAGTTTAGGGATCCCAGATGGATTATGTCGAAACAACCTGTCAAAAGAAGTCCATTTTGAATACATACAAGGTGAAACTGATTCTGATGCCTCATTGTGACCCTAAAAAACAAAAGGGACCATCAGCAACAAGGCTGATATTTTAACTGTAATTTTCAATGACTGAAACTGCTGTAAGGGGGAAGGTGTCAGACCAGTTGACTGACAGCAGGCTGAAAAAAGACAGCCTGTTTTCCTTGAAGACTCGTGAGTGATACATTTCAGTAACAGGATGGTATATTTGTTTAAAAAATATGCAGGATCTAAGACTATGTCCAGAGGGGGTGCCAAAACTGACACAAACCAAAAGTTGCTTACTGCAGCTTTAAGTAACAAATTTTAAACATTAAGTGGAAAGTTTAAGTGGCAAAGTACAACGTCTCTCATCCAATCAGATCACACAGAATGAAGCTGACTTCTTTACATATCATGTTGAAATTAGTGCCAGCAGATGTACTCATATGAATCAGTATTTCTTTTAATGACCATTGGTGTGATCAGATCTCTATGCATTTTGGTGAAATGTACACATTTAATCAAGATGGGAGGCCCAGTTTTGCATCATAAATCTACATCTACACATATGATATTTCATGTGCAATAACAGTCCTTTTTGGTGTTTCTGCAGCAGCAACTGTTTGCCAAATTAGAGCCATCAGAGACAGGAGTCCAACAGGAATGATTAAACTGCTCAGTGAGAAATGAAGCTCATAAATAATCCTGACGCACTGCAACTTCTCCGTCATACCAGTGTGTTGCTAACGAGCGGCTGGGGGATTCTGAGCAGGGCTGTCAAGGTGTGCAGCATGCAGACACAGTGACTAATAATTAGTTTGGGTGGACCGGATTTTTCTCTCTTCCACGGGGCTGTTTGGCTCTCAGTTTTGGCTGTCTCACTCGTTCAGAAGGCCATCCAAGTTTGTAAACTTTCAATGCATGTCTGCTGTGTTCTCAATAATTTAGTGATAACTGATGATCATGAATAATTCACCAGCGAGGGGCAGTTCAGAGCAAAGAAATGCATGGAAGTGGGATAAAACAAAACATTTGAAGTTTAATCTCAGAGCTGGGGCAAAAAGAGGACGCTGATAATAAAATGAGGGATATAAGATGACAAAGTTTCAAAGTAGTTTGAGGGCCAGCTTACTTACATCTGCATGTCAAATTAAGAAAAATGAGTTGACTATATGAAGTACTAGATGGCAGTGTTGATTAACAATTAAACCACTGACTTAAAGTGTAAACAACAACATGTAAACAGCCAAATTAGCTACAGCCCATTAACTCTCACACCCTCATAACCTAAGCAAAACGTCATACTCTTGAATTGTTCTTGTATATTTGGCATATATTTACTATTTATTTATTTCTATAACAATAAAAAGCCAAACACAACATGTTCTGCTGTCTGTTACTATAGTGGAGGAAGAATTAAAGGTGTTGGGAGCCAGCTGAGACGTAAGTAACACAACCAGCTGACCTTTGACCCTGGCAGTAGAGTGAGAACGGGGGAGCAGAGGGGAGGGCTGCCAGGCGATAATGAGGAAGGCGCTTCTCTGTAACTCAACACAAACATGCGTGTGTGTGTGTGTGTGTGTGTGTGTATGTGTGTACTTCTGTGTGCTGCAGACAGGGTCGGTAGAAAAGTATCTCAACCTGCTACAGACCGTCCACCTCCAATTCATCATTCACAACAGATTTTCCAATTAACATAATTCTTTAAGAGTAAAGTGGACACACACAACATTGTCTCTTGGTCTGGAAATAAAATGGACTTTCTCACAGGTCGTGTTGACCTTTGAAAAAGTCCTTCATTTCCCAGACTCTGCGGGAGGCCTTAACTCCATACAGTGATATAAGCTTTAAAAATGAGCAAAATCGTCCTTCAATGGATCACACAGGATTATTTGACTATCGAGAGTATTACATCAGGCTGTGTAACACTATTCAGAGGAGTCAAAAAATGAGAAATGAAATCAATTATTCCATCTCCTTAAGGTCGGCTCCTGCTGTAAATCCCATTAACTCTCTTCTATCCCAGAATGTAATGCATGTGAGCTTAAATTAGTCCTTTATAGAGTTTTGGGTATTACAAAAGAAAAGGTCTATCAATGCTTTATTTTGTTATGAAACAATCCCATGAAAGGACTGAAAGGTGTAACTAATGAGTGTTGTCTGTGGAGACGCATCGACACTGATAAGCACCACAGTTGCAGCTGTTTAAGTGCTTCTTCATTGTGAGTGGTGCTAAAATACAAATGCACCAACTATGCATTAATTTCTAATTAAGAAAGTCCCCAGAATAAACCACTTACACATGTGCCAGTAATGTTCACTAAAAATTTCAGTTAAAGAGAGTTAATGGCCACATCTGTTTGCACAGTATTTTGCACTGGCAGCACCCATGACAAAAGCTGTGTTCAGTCAACTAAATGATGAGCCCTCACTAATAAGCTTCAGAAACTTGAGTCTGTTCAACAAGTTATTAATGTTATAATTGTTGCAGGTAGGTCAGAAACACCAGGCATGTGTTGAGTCTAAGGGCTCTATTTTCGTGCGCGCCGTTGAGGCGACGGAGGGTGGCGGACCCCGCGCAGTTGTATTTTCGTCTGGCGGAGCCCGGCGTACGGCCAGTTTGGTATTTTCGTGGACTGATCCGCCAAGCTGGGCGTGGTGGCGTGGCAGGGGGAGGTGTCGACAGAATCAGCGGGCGCAGTGACATTTTCGTGCTCGCCACCGGCGTGTAGAGTGCGCTGAAAGCTCGCCGATTCAAACCTGGTCAGCTTTCAGCGCATGGCGGAGCGCAGCTGGTCTAGTAGTATTTTGGTAGACCTGCGGCGTATTGACATACGTCACTGATGCCTCACCGGCAGGTTTCCACAGTGTCAGGCACATTTCAGTGGAATAAATAATCATCAACTATTAATCTGAGTCAGCACATACATTTAGATCTATATCGATATATTCTGATCTATATCTGATCTGATGAGCGCGTTTGGCACGCGTTTAGACACACAACCTGACCGAATCAACACAGCTGAAACCGCATCAAATTAAATTAAATATCTAGTAAATAAACACACATGATGAAGTTAACAAGATATTTATTTGTCTCCCTCCTTTTCTTTCTTCCTCTTCCTCTTATTTCTCGCACAGCTCGACCTGGATATGTATCCGTGTCCTCTGTCCATCTTGCTGCTGCTGCGGCTGAACAGATGATTTGTTTCAGCGCTCAGATGCGTTATCTCCTTTAAGCCTATATACGGATATTATAATATTCAGTTTTGTGGGCCAAATTTATTTTATATGCCAACATCTATGAAAGAAAGAGCCAGGCCACGGAGCGCGATGCGTCATTTACGCACAGATGGTTCCAATTTTAATGCCATTTTTGGAGTTTATGTTGTGATCTATGCGCTCAACCCACCTTTGTCACGTGAGGTTTGAATATATGCAACTTTATGTGAGTGTCTTTATTTGTGGAAAAGAGTGTTTGTCTTACCAATGGGTCCAACATTACACACACCAAATCCATCTGTGCTTATATGAGAGAGTGTGGAGGACGCCCAATGCAGCGCTTACAGTGACACTTGTTGAGGAGCTGCCCTCTGTTGCCATCTTGTGGCATTACTGTCTTAAGACATCTCTTGATCTCTTTGACTACTTCATGAAAATAGTAATACGCCTCGCCTGTGGCGGATTTAAAGGCAAGGAGAGGAGCCTATGTGATTGGTGAAAACAGGTCTCGGCTGTGTTAAACCAACTACACGCCCTCTCTCCTCCCTCGCTACGACTTAAACTGCTGTGAGGAGCTGAGTTAGGGAGGGGGGATACTTACGCCGGGCTGCACGGCTCACCAAAATACCAAAATGTGCTTGGGAACGCCTTGTCAGCGCGGCGGATCTGACTGACGCCGCGCTTGCAGCATGTCTCCGGCGAGGCATGAAAATAGAGCCCTAAGAGTGCTTTCATTTCTGAAAGTCCAAGGGGGTATTCCACGAAGCTGGCTAAAGAAGGCTGGGTTATCGCCGGTAAGCGTGGCTTGAATAAGCGGCCACTTTAATCTTAGCTGCGACTCGTTCCACTAATGAGGCTCAGCTGTTTTTCAGAGATGCTTATTCTAGCCAGGCTGATCCAAGCCGCGGCTATGCGCGCCTCCGCGGTACATCAAAAGCCCCGACGTATCGATTGTCGAAATGACAAGATCATAGAAAAAAAAAAGGCAGAGGGGAGTCTTTCTCAGCGGCGGAGCAAACACTCCTCATGGAGTTGTACAAAGAGTACTAGGGAAAATTTCAAAAGGGCAACACTGTTGCCATTGTGAAAGCCAGGGAGATGGCGTGGTTAAGTATCGCGGACCGTTTAAATTCATATGTTATAGCTGACAAATATTTACAACCGACGCATGTCTCGATACAGTCAGCCTGCTTATTCCTCACTTCTGCGTATGTACTGTCAACACTTTTTTAAAAACTTTTCATCTCGTGTATGTGCAGCTCACTTATACAGTCTGTCAGCCTCTGTGCAGCACCTTCGCAGCCAGCGGGGCGCCTACAGCAGTAGGGGGCGCCAATTTGACAAGAGTAAATACAAAACCGCTTTGCGGTGCAGATTTATTATTATCTTTTTTTCTTTCTTTTTTGGAAGTGCTCGTGCCGCCCCCCATGAGTCATGACACAAATGCCGCCCCAGGCGGCTGCCCGGTTCGCCCGTGCCAAGAACCGCTACTGTACTGTAGGCATAATTCATGTTCTTGATTTGACAAATAGATATACATAATGGATTAGTATAGCAGCTATAGGTAAGCCCTAAAACCAAAGTAGGCAAACTTAGACAAAAAGTGAAGAAAAACATGTACCTGGAGATGTCTTTTGGTTCTTTTTTTTTATTAGGGATGATGGTGGCACAGCGCCCTTCATTTAAATAAGGGAGAAGACACAAATGAGCTTGTACACAGAGTAGTCATCTCATCGTTTGCCATCACCTTTACATTATCATCATCATAATCAGAATGGACCACTGGTGAAAGGAAGGTTTTTTTTAATGGGAAATTGTTGCTGTTGTCGCCTTCAGTGTTTTGGATGAGATCATTTGTGCCTGTATTCTGTTATGTGTTGACAGTACATTAAGAGTCACAGAATAAAAGAAAGAAAATCAGATATTTCCAAATTATTACTGCTGACGGGATCGAACCCACAGAGCAGTGAAAAACACATTTTACCGGCACTTCTTTTTAATCCACTCAGGAACTGAATTTCTGCTTCCCTTTAGGGTTGGCGTAGTATTGGGCATATCCGGATTCACGTATTCCTATGTTGTTTTACAAAGCTCTCAATTTATTTTTCCGAACAAGAGCATCATTTATTACAGATAAAGATGAAATTACTGTGTGAGATGCGGTTCACAAAACGTCTTCTGGAAGCCCGATGGACCTTCTCTGAGACGCAGCTAAGGTTAGCTTGACCGTAAGCCTGCCTGGGACCAGGCTTGTTGCGCTGGCTGAGTTACCATGGTTACCAATTACCCTAGACCTAAGCCTCATTTGTGGAACTGAACTCTCACTAAAATTAGCAAAGCTAACCGAAATAAGCCAGGCTTTGAGCTAAGCCAGCTTCGTGAAATACCCCCCAGATCAAGGTCTGTGTTTTTGTTACAGTGTTTACATTTGGTTTGGTCTGTTTAGGTTTCACACTGTCATTATTGCAAATGGACTAACAGACTTTACATGACAAACCTACGTGATGTCGCCATCAACCACATGCAATGCGTGTCTCTGTCGTTTACTTTGATTGGTCATTAGGCCGGTGGGTGTTTGACATCATAAATGAAATCGTCATTTCCACCATCTTATTATTGTTGATTTTCTACTACCAACAGCGACAACTTGAAGAGCTGTACATGAGGCTGGTCCGAGTTTATCTTGTGAATTTCATCATTAGATAATGACTATATCGTAGTCGACAGGAAAGGAAAACAAAGTATGTAAACCTGTGAGTCACTGCAACACCAACTTGGGAGAGGAAGTATGTGTTTTAAAACTCTTCAAAAGATAAGGGGCTCTATTTTTGTGTCCGCCGGTAAGGCGGCGGAGGGTGGAGGACCCCGCACAGTGGTATTTTCGTCTGGCAGAGCCCGGCATACAGCCAGTTTGGTATTTTCGTGGACCGAGGCGCACGAGGTCCGCCAAGCTGGGCGTGGTGGCGAGGCAGGGGGAGGTGTCGACAGAATCAGCTGGCACAGTGGCATTTTTGTGCTCGCCAGTGGCGTATAAAGTGCGCTGAAACCTCGCCGATTCAAACCTGGTCAGCTTTCAGTGCAGGTGAAGCGCAGCTAGTCTAGTGTTAGTTTGGTAGACTGGCAACGTATCGGTATACGTCACCAATGCCTCACCTGCAGGTTTCCACAGTGTCAGGCACATTACAGTGCAATAAATAATCAACAACAACTAATAATCTGAGTCAGCACACACATTTAGATCTATATAGATATATTCTGATCTATATCTGATCTGATGATCTGACGCATTCGGACACACAACCTGACCGAATCAACACAGCTGAAACCGCATTAAATTAAATTAAATATCTAGTAAACGGACACACATGATGAAGTTAACAAGATATGTAATTCGTCTCCCTCCCTTTCTTTCTTCCTCTTCCTCTTATCGCTCGCGCAGCTCGACCTGGATATGTATCCGTGTCCTTTCCCCGTCCTGCGGCTGAACAAATTATTTGTTTCAGTGATCAGATGAGTTAATTACTTTAAGCCTACATACGAATATTATAATATTCAGTTTTGTGAGCCAAATTTATTTTATATGCCAACATCTATGAAAGAAAGAGTAAGACCACAGAGCATGATGCATCATTACGCACAGATGGTTCTGATTTCAATGCCATTTTTGGAATTTATGATGTGATCTGTGTGCACAACCCACCTTTGTCACATGAGGTTTAAATATATGCAACTTTATGTGAGCGTCCTTATTTGTGGAAAGGGTGTTTGTCTTACTAGTGGGTCCAACTTTACACACACTAAATCCATCTGTGCTTATATGAGACTGTGAAGGACGCCCTCTGCAGTGTATACAGTGACACTTGTTGAGGGGCTGCCTTCTGTCGCCATCGTGTGGCATTGCTGTCTTCAGACATCTCTTGATCTCTTTGACTACTTCACAAAAACTGTAATACACCTCGCCGGTGGCAGATTTAAAGGCGAGGAGAGGAGCTGATGTTATTGGTCAATACAGGTCTCAGCTGTGTTAAACCCACTCCACGCCCTCTCTCCTCCCTCCCTACGACTTACGCCGCTGGGAGGAGCTGAGTTAGGGAGGGGGGATACTTACGCCAGGCTGTTCCGCTCACTAAAATACCAAATTGTGCTTGGGAATGCCTTGTCAGCGCGGCGGACCTGACTTACGCCGCGCCTGCGGCATGTCACCGGCGAGGCATGAAAATAGAGCCCAAGCTGTCAAAAGTGAGGTTTAATTTTATCTGCAATATAATAAAACTTCCCATTCTTGGACAATCTCCATCAACATAATAACGGATACTTCTACTCCTCTCATCATTTCCTGTCTTAAGTAAGAAGGTCTGAAACCTTTCATAAAAATGCTTTCACAATGGGCATGAACCAGACCATGGTTCAGTTTGGTACAGACCATGACAACCTCTTTTGGTTGGACCAAGGTCCAGCTGTTTGGTCTGCACCTAGGTTCAGGGGAAGTTCACACCTTTCATTTTGGTTTGGACCAAACAGAAAAGTCAGAAAGTCCAGACCAAATGAAGTAGATGTGAAAGCCCCCTAAGTTGTGGCACAGTCTAGGAGCCACTCTTTACAGGCAACTGCTGCAGTGCATATGCAAACAAGCACAGCTGACAGATTTTATCTCATAGTACTGTGCAATTAAGCAGTTTTTCACAGTGTTTTGATTGGTTGATGACAAAGAATTGTCAGGGTGTCTTTATCTTCATCTTCATGATGCTCATCTGCATTGCTTTTGTTTGGAATACAGGTTCAGAAAGCAGCTTTAGTGGACACAGGCCCTCATGTGTTACCTGATGTAAGATATATCCATGATCTTTCCTCCAATTTTTAGATCTTTGGGAGAATCAAGTCAGCCTCTATAGCCAAAGACAGCCTCGATACTCTGAAGGAGAGTATATGATTAAAGTCTAACACGATAATTTTTCTGTTTACTCTTGGCTAAGTGAAAGTTAGGTTGGGTCAGCATTTCTTGAACAGCTGGGTTTCAAAACCCTTTGGAACAAATCAATACAGGACGTCACTGAGATGTAGCTGTTTAAGTGTGCTGATTTTAACCCTTATGCATAAAATGAGAGGAAGAAGATTTAAAGTGGTTTATTTGACATAGAAAGTGTCATCACTTCTCATTATTTAAATCTGTGAATGAATATGTTTTGTGATCAACACTGCCTTCAATCTTTTCTTTAACTGGACCTTTTGACTCTATGTGTCACTCTCTCTACTGCGAGCAACAGGAGACCAGGCTTCATTAGAGGAACGAGGTGCTAACACCTGAGATCAGCCAGGAGATGACAGTCACTCCCCTTGTGCCAGACCACATCTTAACCCTTGACACTCTGCACTTCACACCAAAGATGGTCAAAAGCCAAGCATGAGGGAGTGAACAGGATTAGGCCATCCACAAATTCTGCTCAAAGGGCATTAATATCTGATGCCACTAAGGAGGTTTTACAGCCATGTTTATATAATCATCAATCCGACACGTACAGTAGGTGTGAAGCCAAAAATAAAACAGTGCATCATCTGTATAAATAGATATTCCCCAATGTTTAACCTACATATATATAGGCTTCACTGGCTGACAACAAACTTGCTCTCGTCTTTTGGTGTCATTGAAAATCAGTAAAAATACTGACTAATGATGCACACTCTATACAAAATTTCTGCTGGTACGAGCAAACATATTCTGCAGAGGAAACACAGTCTGCCTCATTTCCACATGAAAACAGCACATCTTGCCAAAAAGATAAATGACATGTTTTGCGAAGCACTGACAGCTCTGTTGTGCTGCTACAACTCCACAGGCAAGAAAATACCAATTTTCAAAACACCATCACAATGACAAACTTCACTCCCCCAACAACAAACATGGTCCAAGCCGTCCTCTATATCTAATATTTACACCAGTTGTCTGTCTGCCTAAGCTCCCTGTCAAACCAATGGGGTGCAACAGTGCAGAAACAAGTATGTGATCCATAACCAGCACCCCAAGCACTGTCAGTTTTGTTTGTTGGGGCCCTGGCCAAGTAGGAAGTAGCACAGCCAGAGACTGAACCTGGATCAGTGCGGCAGATGGGGGTGTTTTTCCCTCAAACCCCAAAGGCACACATTTTAAGATTGTTTTTATCAAGTAGCTGTGCGTTGCACCGAGGAGTCCAGGCAAAATCTAATCCATGACTGTAATTTGATAGGAAGGCCCATCTCAATAAGTGAAAGGGATAATAAACAGATGGCTTTAAATGAAGAAAGCCTCAGGTGTCTCTCTGATTTACACTCCACCAGGACGAGGGGCTGCCAAGAAACACAAGACTGCAGACCTTTGGGATAAAACCTTATTCTGTGAATGCAAAAGTTATGAATTTTACTGTTTATGTATTTATTTGGTTGGACATGGCACAGATTTTGGTTTAAGGGAAACAAACATGAAAGAAAACAGAATTAATATAATCCTTCTAAAGCCTCGTATCTATTTCTATGAAGATGAAGAAGCAGAAGGTAGCTTTGCTTATTTTATTTATCTGGTTGAAAGGGTTAAAGATTAGAGCATTTAATATACAGCCAATGTTCAAACAGATTCTTAGCACATTAGCTTCAAGCTTCACCAGGCAAAAATATTAAAGACTGTTTTCTGACTGTTGGATTGGCATAAATTAACTGATAAATAGTTAAAATATTTGCTGTCTATGAAGGGAATTTAAATAACTTTAAAGCTTAAACAACTTAAATCATTATTTTAATTTAGTAATGCATATAAGTTCAATAAAAGTCTAACAGTGAAGATTACTGTTCAAATAACTGGTTTAAGTGCTTGACAAATGCAGAATACACTGTTGAAAACAAATAAATAAGATGCTCAAAATCAACAAATAGGCTTTTGAAACTTATTCAGATGATAATAGATAAAGTAAATGTTAAAAAATGTTGAAACTGTAGATAACAACACTGGAAAAACTGAAAATAAGTATTGAAAACTGATTAAAAAACTGTAGATAACAACTGAATTAACTAATATAGGAATGATGAGCATACTGTTTAAAAACTATGAATAAACTTTTGGAAATTAAAGAATAGACTGATTAAAAAAGTAGTGAAAATTGATAATGAAACATTGAACAAACTGGAGTATTAAAGCACTTTTAACAAACTATTACAAATTAATGCATTCATTGTTGAAAATTATGAGGAAATTTCAAAATTAATGATGATAGGTTGAAGTTTGTAAATAAATTGTTGGTTTCATAAGTTATCTTAAAGTCACATAGATAGCTGAAATAGGAGAGAAAAATAAGGAGATCAAATTGTGGGTGAAGCTGTTAAGTAAAAAAAATAGTACAATTAATTGACTGAAACATTAAATAGTCAAAAAAGCGAATTAAAACTAGTTAAATCAGCTTCCCAAAAGTAAGGGGAATTTTTGCTGAATGTGATGGATATATGTATGAAATATCCAGACTTTAATAACTGAAAAAATCACCCAGGAGTGAATGACCTGAAAGTACAACCCCTCAGATTGAAAGTCTTGAATACTTTTAAAAGTTTTACAGTGGTCTGTCTCATACTAACCTGCTACTGACTTCCCTCCCCTGTAACATCTGCAGCAGCCTTAAAATCAAAACTAAAGCAGGGCCTCGTGCCTGTCTTACCTTAGCTTCAGACGTGGATTCCAGGTAACAGAGACGGTTCCCGAGTCCCTCAGCAGCCAAGCAAAACTTGCGATGCTCCTTCTGGATGGTGGCCACACACTGAAGCACCACCTCATCATCCTGCCAGAGGAGAGAGGAGCGTTAATGCCAATAAATGTTCGACAGCGACCTATCCAAGATAAACAACACCAGACACGAAGGAAACGGTCTTTATTGGCTCAGTTTTGTCGCCACACTCAAACTTGGATCTGGTTCACATGGAAACTACAGCTGTTTGAAACATAGTTTAAAACTTTTGGGTGAGAATAAACTGGCTGTTCTGTATCACAATCAATAAAAACTTTTTGAAATGTTATTAACAGAACAAACTAAATTGATCAGCAGAGGTGGCTGTAAAGCAGTTTTATGTAACATGTTTGAATCTGTTACGTACACTCTGGTTTCTCTGTTGGAGAGAGTGAAAACCTCGATTCAATCAGCGCAACCAATAAATGAACATCTGTATCTGTCAGGGTCGAGAGGGTCGCGCTCTATTTGGCAACACACACACTGATATTGATTTGTTCGTGCAGTGCATATGTGTGTACGTGTGTATTCATGCCTCATGCCAGCTCACGTCCCACACTAATCTGAGCTGATGGTTGCCATGGTTCTGGCTCCCACCTCCTTCACAGCAGTATTAATTCAATAGATTTAGATTCAGGCTGCACAGCACCCACAGACTCAGGAGGCAAGATAACAGACCCTGACAGTATTTCAGCTCATGGCACTCCAGACCCAAAGCGAGAAAATTAAATGTGATTGAAAAGTTAAAACCCCACATGGTCAGACTTTTGTGTGAGGAAACTGATTCAGGAGGATTGTTCAGTTTTCCTGTAAGTCGGGGAAGATTTTTCCTGCTATTTAAGGGAAAGTCAAAGTTCAAACAGACTTTGTAGAAGCCCTGGAGTCTGTGTTTTCGTTCATATTTATGTCAGGCTCTCCATTATTTATTGGCATTGGATCACAGATTATATCCTTTCTTTCTGCCTTAAATGTGTGGGATGTGTTAAAGATAAAAGAGACAAACCTGACTGTCTTCTCACTTAACAATAGCTCACTTTGGGTTTATCAGCCAAACAGGAGGAAACTGTTCTTGTGAAATCCTACGCTGCAAATTATTGGCTGAAGGCTTGGATGAGTCAGCAGAGAATGGCAAGCACCCCCCCCCCCCCACACACACACACACACACACACACACACACACACCACATACACACACTTTGCATCAATATCCTGTGTATTACCCAGCCACCAACTATGTATATAGCCTGTAACACACTTACGTTGGAAACAATATTAAAGACACTGTGAGGAGTTTTTAACTAGTTGAGAAACACACAAAAACAGATACTGATGCCTCTTGAGGATCTTTAAAAGTAAACAAGACCATCACTAAGGGGGCTAATAACACTGTGGTCATTTTCACCGCTTAAAAACCACTATGAGAGGGTAGAAAAGGTGAAAAAATACCCTATTTGACTTTTCCTGCAGTAGTACTCACTGTGACTGAAATAATTTACTCTTAAAAGACAGCAGAAGTAGTAATATACACTACAGGCCAAAAGTTTGGAAGCAAGACCATTACAGGCCGAACAGTTGGGAGTAACTTCAAGTTTTTGTTCACAATGCTTTTCTTTAAATCTAGCATGAGTTTTATGTATTTTGGGACGTATTTACTTCATGATCAGATGTTGCTTTCATGGAAATGTACCATTTTACTCCATTTACCTTTAGATATACATTGATGTAAACAGACCATTGCTAAATATATGTCACCAAAAGATAATAAGGGCTTAGTTTCAGGGTTGAAAACATTTGCAAGAGTCACAACTTCAGTGCAAAAGCAAAAAAACAAATCACAGTTGGATTATTCACTTCAACTTTTTGGCTTTTGAGAGTCTGCATACAAAAATCCAAATAAATCTCAACTGCGTTCAAACCACCGCAAAAATGGCTAGAAAGAAGCAACTGAGTAAAGAAACAAAAGTACAGATTTGTACATTGAGGAAAGAAGGATACACAGAAAGAGAAATTGCAAAACGTCTAAAGGTGTTTAACAAAGGAGTCAACTATACTCTGAAGAGACTAGAGGAACCTGGAAGTTATGATGATAGAAAAAGACCTGGACAAAAGAGAGTTACTACAAAAACAGAGGATAAACATAGAATTGTCACCAGTAAGAGAGATCGGCAAAAGACAGCACCAAAAATAAGGGAGGAAATCAATATGACAAGGTCAAAACCCATATCTCTGACAACCGTGAAATGATGTTTGAGAAAGGCTGGTCTGAAGGGTTGCGTATTTGTGAAAAAAACACTACTTCGTCCACAGAACAAGAAAAAGAGATATGAGTGGGCAAAAGCTCACAAAAATTGGACTTATGATGACTTGAAACAAGTTTGTACTGTTCGGTTCAAAATGTAAAGTCTATGTCTGCAGACAAACTGGTGAACATCTGAAAGCACCATGTGTTACACCCACAATTCAGCATGGAGGTGGTAGTTCCATGGTATGGAGATGTTTTGCAGGTAATGGAGTAGGAGATTTGTTTGAAGTAAAGTGTATCATGAAGAAGGAACAGTACCACTCCATCCTCCAGCACGATGCTGTAAGTTTGTTTTGCAGCAAGACAATGACCCTAAGCACTCTGCCAAGCTCTGTCAGGGTTATCTAGACAAAAAAGAAAGGGAAGGTGTTCTTCAAAAGATGGTTTGTCCCCCTTGCTTCTTTGCCTGAGAAGACTCCAATCAATAAACGTCTGTAGTAAGACGCTGCAGATGTTTTATCAGTCTGTGGTGGCAAGTGTGCTGTTCTACGCTGCACTCTGCTGGGGGGAAGCATCAAACACAAAGATGCAAGACGTCTTAAAACTGGTGAAAAAGGCTGGCTCGGTGGTTGTTCTCAAGCTGGACTCAGTGGAGGATGTGGTGGAGAGATCTACACTGAGGAAGGTGGAGACTATTCTCAAGAACATGGATCACCCACTTCACAACACCTTGATGGACCAAAGGGCAAATGGTGGTGGACGGCTCCTCTGTCTTCGCTGCAGGACAGAAAGATTTAGAAGATCTTTTGTACCAACAGCCATCAGGCTTTATAACTCTTGTGTAAATAATAGATAACTTTTATAGACATATTACATATCTTAAAAAACTTGTGGAACGAATGCTTGGTATATGCCAAGCTGTTGTTAAAGCCAGAGGAGGTTACGTGAAAGAAAGCAAAGTCTAAGCAACAATAACTGAAATACCTAATAATTATAGTCAAAATGTCTTCTGATAAGTTACTCTTTACAAAATAGTCATGTTCATTGTGTTGCAAATTATATATATGTGAAACTATTATCTTTTTTTGTAAAAATATAAAACACGAGCCAGTTAAGGGGTGAAAAACCTACTCGTACTTTGGAAGAGTGTGTAAGCATTGTGGGGTTTTCTCTGAGGAATTTTCTCTGCCATGGTAGAAGGAGGAGTAAGCGAGGTTTTGGTTTTGCAGAGTGAAAAAAAAAAAATGATGAGAGGAGCTTTTCTTCTGCAAAGCTCTAGTAGCTCATTAGCACTTTGCCTCTGAGTCGTGGGCAAACAGCGCTGCTCTGCTCACTCCTCTTCACGCTAGCTTGCAGCCTAACATTGCCGGTGTAGTAGAAGAGCAAGGTAACATAGGTGCTATTTGGCTCTTGGACATTAATGTCTTTTGGAGCATGATGAACAATATCATCATTAGCTTTCTTACGAGCATTGCAATCCACAAACGAATATGCTTGTTCCACGATTTTTCTGCAATAATTGCACTTTAGCGAAAAAAAAAACATTTTATTCGATTACTCGATTAATCAATGCAATATTCAGTAGAATTTTCTATTACTAAAATAATCGAAAGCTGCAGCCCTAGATTTAAACCAATCAGGATCAAGGTTTTTTTACATAGGCAGATGGTGGTTTGAGGATCCTAAAGTATAAACAAACAGCAGCTTACTCTTATCATCCTGCTGCTGCAGTAATGACAACAGAAGCTAATTAAAGCAGGTCCAAAAACAAGAGGTCAAGCCATAGAGATTTATCAACAACTGTATTAAAATGTTCCTCTGGTGGTTTGTGTTGCAGGGTAATAAAGATCGATCTTCAGGCGCCTTTAATGTAAAGTACATTAGAGTGAAATGTCACATTGAAGAAACTGAGGGGCCAAGCTGCCACTGCACTCTTTACAAGCAGTGACTTAAATACCCAATGAGCCGAGTCCAGGCTTCAGAGAGGTGATTACTGATAGCAGAAAGCATCGGTATTGGTTCTAAAACACTGCTGCAGCTATCCCGGTCGTCTTGTGATGGCAGAAACATAGTTTGTCGTTCCGCTACAGAGAGAGGGAGAAACTTAATATAACCTCAGGATGACCAGAGACTTGTCACCTCTTAAAAATCGCGTAAATACACCTATTTCTTTTCAGCTGTTTGGGATTCTGGTGGCCTTATGAAACCAGCAAGACCTGGCAACAGCAGCATACAAAATCTTCATGTGTGAAGTGGCATGCTTTTTGTAAGGCTTATGTAACAGCTATTTTTAGAGAGGATTGTTCTATAAATGTGACTGGTTTCACTAAACCTTTAATTTTTGTGTGAGGAATATCCTCAAAAAGAAACAAGGTCCCACACAAAAACACCACACTGTGAGAAAGAGAATAATAAATGCTCATGCATACTTGATAACCACCCTCATGTTCTTTTCAGATGCAAAAATTGATTTTTTTGCTCTTTCTGATAGTGCAGCTTCACAACCAGCAGTAGTCCGAGCTGCTCTGGGATCAAAACTCGACATAGACTGGATGCCAACTGGTCATCTGAGCAGTGTGAAGCAATGGCAGGAAGAGCAGGAGGGATGATAATGCCGAGGTTTTCTAAATAAATACAACCCCAAGAGACGTGACAGGGGGACAGTTTGGTGTAAATGGATACAGAGCAAGAATTCTTGAATAAAAAATCCAATCTCTGTGATTAGATCGTGAAAACTAATGAAATAGCAGTATGTACCCACAGTCAGGACACTTCCCCAAGACACTTCTGTCTCTGTGCCCCTGACTTGATCCCCAGCCAGAGAATCCGGTGAATCTGAGGCAAAGTGATCCTCGCAGAAGCAGTGTGACCATCTGCTAGACAGCTAAAGAGCAGCATCAGTACTATGTATAGGGCCTGGGGCTGCAGCGGGAGGAGGCAGGAGAGGGGTTGGGTGGCTGCTTCACGCAGCTTCCAAGTGTAGAGTGGGAACTTGACCCTGCTATCTCCCAACCTGACCCCACCCCATCCCCGCTACCACTCGAGATTCCCTATGGATCATGCAGGTCTGAAAGGTCTACGATCCACCCAACAAAAGAAGCGTTTCTCACTCTGGTTTGGGATTTGTTTGAGCAGCACTGGGCAGACTTTCTCCATTTTCAACAGACCTGTTTTCCCTCTCTTCACTGGCTGTCACTCGTCCACCAAGCAGCCAGTCTATGTGTGCTTTAACAGACAGCAACAGGTGTGTTTGTGTGAGGGTGTGTGTGCGCGCTTCCCGATGCATCCACCAACGGAAACCCGAGAACTACAGATGCTCCGGCGTGCCAAATAAACTCCCACAACTCACCCGGCGCTGCCACCAATGTGAACTTGAGAAAAGGTGAATCTGCTCAATCCCCCCAGTGCTGCTATTTTGACACACATGCTTTGCACATGCTCAGTGGCGATCGACAGGCAGACTTTGGGGAGGGAAAAAGGCAGACATGGGTTCAAAAAACTGAAGAGAATAAAGAAAGTTCCAGCACGTTTGTCTCCTTGTTCACACTCTCTCAGTGTGGCGTCCGTCTGGTTGGGCGTCGTGTTTCGCATAAATGTCAGGCTGGGTGCTAAGTACAGGCTGAGCTATGTGTTTCAGTGAAGCTTAGCTCACAACATGGAGAGCAAAGTAGACGCAGTGTAGATGTGTGAGAACTACAACCTGATATGTCAGAAAGAGCCCATGTTAGTGCCTATCAGAGTAGTGAAAGGAGATATCAGGATGTAACTTTCTGACACAGAAAAAGAGTGTGCACCACAAAATCTTTTGGCATCACTACTTAGAGTCTGACCAGATGTCTTTACTTAGAGTGATCCACCAACCTATCAATAATTAAGCCATATTTCACAATGTTCCCACCTTCTGTTAAATTTTTAAAGTTTTGTAGAGCTGAAGGAAACGGGGAAACGGTGACAGAGTGAAAAAAATGATTAAAAGCAGCAGAGGAGCTGACAAAGTGCAGCAACAGTGAAAAGTCGAACTGGAAGTAAAAATAGACTCAGATGTAAACAAGACAGAAAGAGAGAGAGAGGTGAGCTGAAAATTTTCAGTGATTTGGCATTTAAGCTCTACGGTGACGTTAGTCGAGGATTCCTGTCAGCTACACTAGTGCAGCTACATGAAACAGACTTCTTGTTCCTACCTGTCTCACAGAACTGTTACAGGTACAAAAAGGCCCCTGAAGCATCTGTGTCTTCTGACTCATTTACTGTTTCTTTTTTTAAAAATCTACTCGATCTCTCAACTCTTCATTGGCAGCCTTTAGGACTCAGGGTGCTTCAAAATGATTGACTGCCTACTTGTTTCAACCAAGATTGAAAGTGCAACCAACTAATTAGTCTAAAAAGGCGAGAAAACTCCCAGAAAAGAAAGCAGTCAGATTTATTTAATCAGTCCCCTTAACACAGGATCACAGTGTCAACAAAGTGAACAATGTTAAACTGGTTTGCTAACACTAGCAGAGCTCCTCCTTTCAGGTTCATACAGTATCCACATGCCTGTGCTGGTTATGCATTATTCTAGTTGATCCAACACCACCAACATACAAGTTTATCCCTATCAAATACTCCCACAATACAACGTGCTACGAGATCTAATCTGCAGTCTGTGCTTGTTTATATCCAGATAGTAAAGATAGTAGCCTAATGGTAGTGGCCTTTAACCGAATCTCCAGGTGACTATGCAATTATGTTGCATTCCAGTTACCTTGGAAGTCGGATGTTGGAGCTGGGAATGATATTACATCTGAGTGGACTGCGTTCCAGTAAACAAGTCGGAAAACCAAGATAGACGCCTACTGTTAGCCGTTGTTAGCTGTTATTATCAATTGTCAGCTGTCCTTAGCCAATGTCAGTTGTTGTTAGCAGTTGTCAGTTGTTGTTAGCAGTTCACAGTTGTCGGCTGTTGTTAGTTGTTGTTAGCTATACCAGTTGTAAACAACGCATAACAGAGTATTTTACTCTTACAAACACCATAGCACTGTGTTCACAGTTAGACGTTGGGCAGTACAACAACTACTGCTTATTTCATTAAAAAAAAACAAAAAAAACAGAGGTGCTAATTAATAACACATTACGCAAGCTTTCACCGTTACTCTCTACTGTTGATGCACTGCGCTGCCAACTTGGATTATGACATTGTCGTCAAGTCAGGATTGGTGAGGATGGTCCGACTTTCCAAATCAGAAATCCAACCTCGGGGGTCGTTCCAGTTGAAAGTTCTGACTTGGAGCTCAGAAATCCCGACTTCCGAGTATAACTGGAATGCACTATTAGACCCAGACTTTTACTAGCATTTTAGGCCTTCAGCTTAAATAATACAAATATTTATATCTTAACCAACTAGTTATTAAGATGCTAACTTGTAATTCAGATGCAGACTTGTAAAGGTGACAACATTTTTCAATGAGATGACTAAGTATGCACATCCTCACTCAAAGCTGTCTGCAGGGAGCAATTGCAACCATTCTCTTTCCAAAACCCAACCAAGTACCTTTGGTGACAAAACCTTATCAAGCTGCAATCAAGCTTTATTAACAGTAACCACAGGTTAGGAACATTTGAAACCGTTGCAACCAAACCAAGTAATAAGTAACATTGACTTCATATTCCTCAGTAGAAAAATTGGTCTTCTGAGGCGCAGTTCTGTGTTTGTTTCAACTTCCTGTTCAACCAGACATCCCAGTGCATGTCCTCATGACAATAAATTTTCTCTGACTCAAAGACTCGTTATCGTCTCCCGGCATGTCTCGCTGGGCTCATAAATAAAACCGACATGGTTAATGAGGGGGAGATAGTAACAGGGTGGGTTTTAATTATGACAAGACGATGACTCTTGTTTTCATCTTGGAACACAACTCCGGCCTCCTCAGTGAGGGTCCTGTGCTGTCCAATCCGTCAACGCCCCCCAGTACCCATCCCATACTGAGCTAGTCGGTCTTTCTACACCAGTAACAGAAACAGCTGTTGCTCTGAACATCTAATAATGTCCCGGGTGGGTTTACATCCAAGCTAGTGGAAAGCCCAGTGTGTCTCATGGGCGACACTTGTCAAGTGTGCATGAGATGTCCAGAGCCATGACTAGGTGTTGGCATTTGAAGACTTGGACATAAACACAAGCTGGAGGTATTTCCTAAGAAGGCTTGCCCACTCTGTTGACTGCCAAGAGTTCCCATTTTAAGGAGTTAAAGGAAAATGGCAAATTTGGTCACTGTGCACTCATTTTTTAACCTATTTGCAACTTCTGAACCTGGATACTGAAATTGGAGTTGTGAGGCATGCATTAGATTGGATTGGGTTGGGATGGCTGATGTTTGCTTAACTGTAAGTGGGGGAAAAAAAAAAAAAACAATATTGGATGGCTTCTTCTTAAACTCCTGTCTTAAAAGTTCCCCAGTCTGTACACATCAAGTCTGAAAGTACTGCATGGATTCTGGCTCTCTTGGAATTATTTGCAAAAGTGCAAGACTTTGTAGAAAAATAATTAGTATTTGTCTCAATGGAAAAACTGATGAAAGAAGCAGACTATTTGTGTGGAAAGCAGTGGAATAAACTGCTTTTAGAATTACATAAAAGCCTAAATATAAAATTATTGTTGGAAATTATGAAAAGATGAAAATCACTGCAGACCTATGAATCCTGGGGGAAAAAAAAACAATTTACATTCCAAAATTCTAGCCGATTGTTTCCCGGAAGAAGTTATTTGCAATTAAACAGGCTCAACAATAGCTCTCACTCAGACATTTTGTCCCCGGAGGAATAAAGACAGTCAGGTCAGACAGAACAAGAGATTATGTCTTTTCACTTCAAAGTTTAAACTCACACAAAAGACTCACAACGCTCCAATAACAGTTAATTGACTTCAATTCAGGGATTAAACAGACATGGCACTTCTTCTGAGCCTGGCTTTCAAGTCTTTTTCTTCTAAAGCCAGACAGCTTTCTGAATGAGATTCACATCCACGTGTCTCGGCCAGACGGAGGCAGAGCTCCAGAGTACAAACAAAAGGAAGCTGCAGAATATGCTGACTCAGCAGAAACTGACAGGATTTAGACCAATGGGTTTGAATCATTCATTCTGTATTACTTATATATAAAAGCTTGACAGAGCACTTGTATACTTAGTTGGGGAAAATGTCATGAACTTGAGACACTGGGGACCACTAAGAGTACACACAGGCCTTTTTCAGAGATGGTAACAACCATAATCAGAGACTTTTCAGATCATATTGCTCGGTCTCTCTCTTTGCCTGCTGACAGATGATATCTGCTTATGCCCTGTTATTTTTCCCCATTCAAAAAAGCATAGCAATTCTTTCATTATATAAACTTTGAGCAGGTTTTGCAACTAAAAAAGCTCTGTAAATGTAGAGTAATATCTGCATAATTTCAGTGGCTTATTGGTCATTAGTCAAAGTCATCACACCTTAAAGAACCCAAGAATCACACTCATTAGAAGAAAAAAGTCCACCTCATAGTGTTTCACAGCTATAGTTGAGGCCAAAATTATTAGCCCCCACTCTGAAAATTTGAGTTTTTCTCCAAAATTTCTGAATTGCTGTTTAACAGATTAATGATTTTTTTACACAGCTTTTTCAAACATCCTAGTTTTATTTTGGATCCTAACATTATCTTACTTTGCACACAGAAACAAAATTATTTCACAAAAACTAAAAACTACCAGGGTCAAAAATATTAGCCCCCCTGAGGCTGATAGTCAATTGTGTGTCCTTTTTGCTGGATCACAGCATGCAGTCATTTACTGTAGTTTGTAACAAGGCTCTGGCACATCTCCTGAAGAATCCCAGCCCATTTCTCTTTGGCAAATCTTTCAAGCTCCTCCAGACCTGATGGTCTTCTAGCATGGACCCTGGTCTTCAGTGCAGCCCACAGATTTTCAATGGGATTTAAGTCAGGGCTTTGTGCAGGCCAGTCAATAACGTTCACTTTGGTTTCCTGGAGGCGGCTCCTCACCAGGAGTGCTGCATGTTTTGGGTCGTTGTCATGTTGGAAGACAATTGTCTTGCTGCTGACTCCTTGAGGTTTTCTTTCAAAATCTTCACATATCCTTTTTTCTTCACTATTCCTTCAACCTTGACAAGATTCCCAGTTCCAGATGCACTGAAACATCCCCACAGCATGATGCTCCGACCACCGTGTTTAACTGTGGGGACAGTGTTCTTGGGGTTATACGCCTCTTCCTTCTTTCTCCAAACATAAGCAATGTCTGTGAATAAAGAGCTCTAGTTTGGTCTCATCTGACCAAAGACCACATCTCCAGTATTCACAGTCTTTCTCCAGATTGTCTTTAGCATACCTCAGTCTGATCTGAAGGTGTCTCTTTTGTAGAAGTGGAGTTTTTCTTGGCCTGCATCCTCGCAGTCCATTTCTTTTCAGGGCTCTAGAGACTGTCTTGACTGTCTAGTTTTCTTTCCAGTTTCTTTGAAATTTTTTGCTTCCTACCTCTCCCAGACTTGTTCTGTACTGTGTGGCTCTCCTTGAATTTCTTGATGATACTTCTCACTCCACTTCTTGACACTTGGAAATGGCGTGATCAATTTTTATATCATTCTCCTGCTTTGTGAGCATCAACAATTCTTTTTCTCAAGTCTAAACTGAAGTCTTTTGTATTTGCCATGATGCCTTCTCAAGTGACAGCTCAAATGCATAACGAGGTTTTTATACTGTGTGTAAAGTGTAGGACAACCCTTTGTTTTAACTTAATTGATTGATTGATTACAAGCTGTGAGCACTTGAAAGTTCATGACTGCACAACAGTGGTTTTTGTTTTGGCTCAATGAAAACGTAAATTCTTGAGGGGGCTAATAATTTTGACCGTGGTAGTTTATGGTTTTTGTGAAATAATTGTGTTTCTGTGTGCAAAGTAAAATAATGTAAGGATCCAAAATAAAACTAGGATGTTTGGAAAAGCTGTGTAAAAAAATCATTAATCTGTTGAACAGCACTGAAGAAATTTTGGAAAAAAACTTCGAATTTCATAGGGGGGCTAATAATTTTGGCCTCAGCTGTATATAACTAAAACTGTTGGCTTTGACATTTTAATTGCAGCTCACCCTGAGGCGATATTTTTTTTTGTAGGATGGTAGGGGAAAGTCCCACCTCCTTTGCCTCTGATTGGCTAGAAAAGCTGGAAACAGCTGGAACCGTGGGCTGTCAGTTCTGTACATCGAAAAGAACATTACAGAACATTATCACACTTCTGAATCTCCTAATCCTAACCCTAACCCTAACCCCCTAACCCTAACCCTAACCCAACAGACGATGACGTTTCACAGCCATTAGGTATAACCAGTCCGAGCCCAGCACTTCCAGACAATCAGAGAAGAAGGGTGGGACCTTCCCCTACCATCCTACTAAAAAAAATCGCACCCTGGGGGATATGCTGTTTGAGCTGAGTGTCATCATAGTGACTCTCCCGCATGATTTCCGAGTGTAAAATAAATATGTATGGCTGGTCAAAGTGGTCACATGATGCAAGAAAAATTTATTCCCTTGTTGTTTGCCATGAATCCCTAAAAATTGATGCTCCATTGATTTGTTTAAAAACAAAAAAGGGTCAGAAAAAGGTCTGAAGGTTAAAAATGGTTTAAATGTGAATAAATATGTTTTTTCTAAACTTATGTAATTGATAGCGCCCACAGGGAGGGGCTTGGGGAGGTTAAAACGAGGCTGCCTGGGCCTTACGAGTGTTTGATCATTTTTGCACTTTTTAAAAAAATATTTTTGCACTGCACCTTGGAAGGCTGTAAATATATATCACCATTAACGGTATTTTTTAGACTACGCCTGTACTTTTCCAATATATTTTGATTGTTTGAACAAGAACACTAACCCACCATGTGCACTGTCAGCAGAAAAAAATATGTGTCCCAAACAATAAAATCCACCATCCACCCCTGATTTTTTTTCACAACTCGGCTACTGCTTGCACAAAAGCCTTGTACCCATTCGGCAAGAGAGTCACTGAATCTTGGTACGCCCATAGGCTGTGTCAATCATAGAAAACATGAACCCCCTAATAACTTTTAAAAATGAAGCTGTACAAAAACGAGGACTTGAGCACAAACCAGTCTAACAGTAAGTACATGTCAACATCACAACTAGGGGGGAGAAAAATTGATACTCTGTGTAATTAATTTCTAAAGTTTGTCCACAACTCTATAGGGATTGCTGGAGGAGGCAGAATTTATGACCTATACTGCAGCCAGTCACCAGAGGGTGCTGTTCTCGTAGTGGCTTCACCCAGACGGCGTCCATTCTGTATACAGTCTACGGTCACGACTGACTACAGGCCGATTAAAAAGGGCAAAGATTCAGGTCTAAAGAATATCATCAGATTGGCATGTTGACACTCAATGTTTGCCTTACTGTCATGAGGAACAACAGTTTCACAGCAGCAGGGGTCGTATGAAACAGAGATAGCAACTAAACTGGAACTCCTGAAAAGTGTCTGTTGCACTAACCAGCAATCACTGGACATCAGTAAGAAATCAAAATTGAATGATTTGGCATTATGCACACACACACACACACACACACACACACACACACACACACACACACACACACACACACACACACACACACACACTGGCATATTTTTAAATCTGTATCAGTGTTATTTGTCAAGTTTAAAAGAAATGAACAACGCATTGCAAAGGATTAGTTCTTTAGAGGTTTCTCCTCCCTCTAGGTGACGGTTTCAGACTACACTGGTGGATCAGTGCTGTGAAGTGAAGATCATACTGTACATTTCATTGCATTCATTTGACTCGAAGACTGGTTTATGTTGTTAATATGTAATAATGCATATTAATGAAATTTCAAGCATGTGATTAAAATGTGATTAATCCTGAACTGGTGAAGTTCTGCATTTAATCATAAATAGAGAAATGAACTTTTTGACTGCTCTATAAAAATTTAATCATTTGCTGCAATTTTTTAACAATCAGTAAATCCAACATCTTTAAACCAGTATGTCCAGTTTCTTGTTTTGTCTTTTCTTTTACAGCAAAATTGAAAAGTTTTTCTTACAGCCTCAGGGAAACATGTCCTACCAGAGATATTTATTTCAGAAAGAGACAAATCCTCAGAAATTGTACTTTAAAAAAATGGCTTTAATACTCACTTCTTTGTAACTGCACAGACAGATTTGTCCTGTGAGATTTATTTAACATTACGCTTCCACTGTCACACATCATGTGCAGATGTAAGAGCCTGCAGGATGATTCCTCCGGTTTAAGAATGAATAATGCAGCGCACCTCTGAGCTCTTTATTAAAAAAAGAAATTGGGAAAAAAATCCACAGTCAAGCAAGTTTTTGCCCCACGGTACACTGCCATGGATCACAGGGTCCAAGATTTATATTGTGTCCCTATAACAAATTGGATTTTCTTGGCTTAGTCTTTATGCATATTGCTTTAGAGCAGCTTCAAATGGAGGAGGCCCCCATGCGTGCAAGGCTGAGGAGTCCACCTCAGCAGAAGCTCTGAGAAATGAGGGGGGCCTCTGGTCAGGGACTTAGCAGAGCCTCCCTAAAGTCCATCATCCTGTCCGATGAGACAGAGCGGGCACCGTGTGTGTGTGTGTGTGTGTGTGTGTGTGTGTGTGTGTGTGTGTGTGTGTGTGTGTGCTGCAGCGAGGCAGACAGGAAGGAGAGTGGAGGCGTCAGGTGAAGCGGAGACATTCACCTGAGGCAAACTTAAGCCGCCCTTTGTGCCCTCTAAGCCTCCAGCTCCTGACCCAGATCCACTTTTGTTTCACTCCTCACCCTGTCAAATCTGGGAGCATCAGATCTGATGCAAACTTTTTGGAGGATTTTAAACTCTAATGCCTGGAAAGCCTCTGAAGACAGGGACGTGATAAGACGAGCAGTTTTTCTTCACAATAGATTTCAGATAGGTCAGACTCTCATCCCACAGACAGACTGAGCAGCTACAGGTCAATAGAGGACAAGACATGAGATAAATTCAAATGAGCATTAAAGTGTTTTCATAATACATCAGTAAAGGTCTGTGACAAGGTAAATTCCCCTCCTCACAAGGGCTGGAAAAAGTCTTCAGATCCATCAGACAATAAGATGTCACCTCTAGACTGAAGCTGCCACGGACGGATGCGCACTGCAAATAGAGAGGGATATTTCTAGGACTCCGGTGGGCTTGCTAAGAAACTGACAATGAGTGAAATATGAAAAAAAGACGTACTTGTACTCAAGCACTGATCACTTATACCTGTCAGAAAATAATTTAAATAATGTTCGTAATTCAAACTATGGATTTGTTTTTTTGGCAGCAACCAATAAAAAGCTGGAAAATAATGACACGACTGCACTTTTGAACAACTCTGCATTTTACTTTTGAAACTTCCAGGCAACTAAGTTGACAATTCCAAAGTTATATGCACTTTGTGTCAAATTGAATTAAAAAAAATACCCAAACTAGGTAAAAACAAACAACAAAAGTATCTATCAAAGAAGTTGAAGCACTACAGCCAGGCAACATAAAAAACTCACATGCAGTGGATTTCCATATCAAGATGTAGGTGATAATTATTCCAAATAACTTTGGAAACTCTGGAATTAATCCTGATCACATTAATTAATTGCTTTTAAGCTCCAACAAATAACTCAACTATGATTGGTTACTGGTTACTTTATATAATTCTTGACTCTGATTGGTGTATGAATATAAATGAAATCATAGCTTTCCAGCTTTGGTTGGTAAAACTTTTTCCTGATCCATCTATACAAACTAATGAGATTATATAAAGTATACGTATATATTTAGACCCTCTGAGGTGAATATTGAAAAATACCAACAATGCCACAAGGTCCTCTGACTACAGCAGTGTGGTAAAAGTGACAACAAACACAGAAGGTGATCTAAGTGACCTCAAGGACATTGAAGACAGTAGGAAGCTGACTGTCTGCACCTTTTCTAGCCCTCAGCTGATTAATGAAGGTAATTATTTCGAACTGAGAGTCTGATCACGCTGTTACTCTCACTGGGATTCGACTGTTAACTCCACATGGAGCAACACTGGCAACATGCTACACAGCCACTCCTGCATGCAAAAAGCTTGAATATTCAAAAACCTCTTATTGATAAGCATTTTGATAACAGTATGAAACTTGATGCATGCAGTGTGAGATGATTATGCTGATTAAGTGCATTTAGAGCCAATGACTTCTGTATTGACTTTGATTGAGTTGCGCTCACATTGTTTAATCAGGTATATTCTCCTACAATCTAAAGTAATATTATTTCTTTAGCACTGCAGTCCAGGAGATCATTTAAAAGATAAGTAGATTAAACATGTGGATGTTGAGTGTAAGAGGAAGTGAGCTCTGACACACAGCCTGCAGGTGAGGATAAACCATGAGGCCACACATTAGCTGAGATGACGAGCCCTGTTTCACTGCTGTGATAATTTACAGGCGTTTAATACGCTTTACAACAACGGTTCAAGGATGAAGGCAAAGGTTAGACAGATTTCTTTCAGAAATATAAATAACAGCCACAGATTAACAAGTATTTCAGCTTTTCCTGCAATATTTTAAAAGTTTTGCAAATCTTTCCACAAACACAGACATCTTCATGAATCCCCAACAGGCAGATTCCACGTGAAATATTTACTCAAATAATGTCAGAAATGTCAGGCTCAATTATCGATGAGTCCATTATTTAAGCAAACACAGACACTCAAGTCAGAACCCCTCACATCTCATCTACAAATTGAAAGCTAGAAGGCGCGCTGGTGACGTAAGGTCCTGCCACCTTTAAATCAAGGTTGTGAAAGTGACGGAGGATGGCAGCAGGCTCGCTGTCCTTCAGCGTTCATGACTGGAGAGAGCTGCCAAAGAGCACATGCTTGCTTTGCCATCGCTGTCTGCGCAATCAATACAGAGGAAATCCTTCCCATTCAATTTAAAATCAAGCAGAGAGGTTCATCTGAGGCCACAGGACGTCTCTGCCTCCCTCCGTCTCTCTCCCTGACTCCCTCCAAATCGGTGCAGAGAGAAGCTTTACGGGGGCATCAACCTGTGCAATATAATAAATGCTGAACATTGAAATGAAAAGATTGTTCTGATTCTGTGATGGTAGATATTTTATGTCCATAATAAATAACGTGTCAATAGCACTCCTCACTCCTCAGAGCCTCTAAATTCAGCAAAGTTATTCTATCAGCTCCCAAAACTCAACAAAAGAAGAAGCAGTATACTTGGATTTATTCTGTGATTGTGCTACTGCCATGATAACATTCTTGCTTTGTATGTTTTCATATCAATCTGTATAATTTTTGTTCCCTTATACTGATTTATACTGAAATTGTAAAAATTTATTTTTTTAAAAACAGCTTGCATGTTGTGAGTTAAAAGCCCCAGAAAGCAAACAAATTGACCTGTGATGAGGATACTGATGAATTTTCCTGCAAAAATGAACTTTTAGACCAACTTTGTTGACTGAAGTTCAGAACTGATTTTGAAATTCTTTCTTTGCAGGAGAAGCTCCTGTCTGCTGCCTTAACACCAGTTTGACACCCCTCTTCATTTTCACTGACACCTGACTCCACTCTCACTCGTACCTTGACAACTCTTCAACCAATTATATCAGGGACACTCGACCAATCATCAACACAACATTCATCATAAAACCAGTTTACACTCTGAATCCCTTACAGTCAATTTAAGATTCAAAACTTGAACGATAGGAACAATAAAACATAATAATTTAATGTTAAATCATCACAGAAACGGATTTAAGTCTGCTTTTGCCATAACATCATATTGGGCATAATTTTTGCATTCAGTTATATGCTGAGTTGAATCATAAAGTACTAAGATTGAATCACAGTTGAACAACAGTAAAAGGAGCACCTTTGAAAAGGCAGTCTGAATATATGGGCTGATGCAGAGAGCTCCAGAAATCACCAAAGTTGTTCATTGTTTAGTCACTCATGGTTGAAGGGGACCACTCTACAAATCTCAGTGACACCGTCCATTACTTTGACATACTAAGCTTTACTTAATGCTCTACATTAATTTGTGGTAACAAGCATTCGGTCTTAAATGCGACTTTATCCCCATAAAAATGGTGTTAAAGTGTCACTGGTCGAGTTCTGCCTCGACTCATGCTCTGGCCCAGTGTGTTTAAGTGCCAGGGGAGCAGAGCTGTATGTGCTGTGGAAGCATCATCTTTAAAAAGGCTAAATTTAAACCCCCCGAGTCCTTGCCATGGTATGCAGAGGGCTTCCAGAACAACATAAACTCCAAATAAGCCCTGAGGAGCAAGCTGCTGGTGCACTACAAACCGTATTCCCCTAAATTTGAAGTTGTAATATATCCCAACTTTAAAACTCTGATTGGATTAACCATATATTAGCTAAACCGTATAAACTCAATTAGCTCAGAAAAATGTTTAAAAAAAATACTAAGCTGGCCCTTAGCTAAAAGTATCGAGGGGGCTTTAACTATTTTTTAACTAAAAAGTTAAAAATGTACAAAAATACCATAAAAGTAGAGTTAGTTTGAAGCAGTAGAGCTTTTATTTCAGTGAAGAAGTAAATAACGCAGCTCGCCTCATTTGATTTTGTTGACTGAAATCACAAAGTTCTTGTATCAGGTGTCTTTTATGGATTTTATTTGCTTTTTATTTGATTGTACTGTGTTTTAATCCAACTTTATTTTGTCTTCATTGTTTTATTGTGCTTCTGTTCTGTTACTTACTGTATTTTTATCTTGCTGTGCAGCACTTTGGAAACCTTGTGTTTGTTTAAATCATGCTATATAAATAAAATGGATTGGATTGGAAGCTTGCCACCTAATGAGTTGATAAGAGGTCAATCTAGCTCTTTTAGTGATGTGCAGGGAGGACTGTCCTCTTGAATTGGGGAATGAAACACTACCTCAGGTTACGATACCTCTAGTAAAAGCTGATACGTAAGCTCGCCCCAAATCCAATAAGGAGCAGGAGCTGCTAACATTAGCATAAATTCTGATAGCATCTCCAGGATCACATGACACAGAATGAGGTAAGGATGCACAGATGATATGTAAAGTCCTCTGTGAGGCGTTTTGTAAACATGTTCCATAACTGCTAAAAAGTACAAAACTAAGTTTATGATACTTCATCTTTTGGACTGGAATAACGCTCTGGTCCCATGGTAGTCAAAATTTCTAACATTCACGGATTACTTCCGATACAGTCTTAGAAGTAAAGTCATACCTGTGTCTTTTGGTTGGATGTAACGATTACCGGTAAAATGAATAACTGCAGTAAAATGTCTGACGGTTAGTACTACCGTTTCAAATTTTAATTATCGTTAAAACTGTGTTTGACTGCCGCACTCTGGAAAAGCTCACAGTGATACTGTTTAGTGCTGCTGTGCGCATGCGCATTGTGCAACTTGTAAACATGGCGGGGGGCAGTTTTGCGGCCGGTTCTGCCGACCGTGCTGCAGAGATTTTTCCGCTGTCAAAGACAACAAAGTCAGAAGTCTGGGTGTATTTGGGCTTCTACAAAGGGTTGTGAGGGTTTCCAGGAAGCTTTTGTGCATCCCAGTAACCAGCATGCCATCCGAGAGGCTATTCAGTGCCAGCGGGCACATCGTTTCCCCTCGCAGATCACTACTCAAACCAAGAAAGTAAATATGCTGACATTTTTACATTTCAATCTCAAGTAGTGAACAAAGTCAGCAGCACCACCTTATGGTGGAAAAAACAGACAATCGGTGTCGTTCATTTGATTTGTTTACATATTTTATGTTATTTTAAACACCTGCACTACACATTTGTTTACATGTGGTTGTATTGTTTCATATAGTCGTGTTGCTCAGTATTATATTTGTAAGAGTAGCTCTTTTTGATCACTTAAGATTCTTACAATTTGCACGACAAGGAACATCATTTTTTATTTATTTGTTATTGTGTTAATGTTTGCCACTGACACATTACTTTGTACTTTATTATTACTAGTGCTAGTGTTGATTACCTCTGGCTCTTTTAAGGCCCCATCTTTAGTTTTTTAAGCTTTTCGTTCCTCTGTTATTTAAGGTTAAGGAAAAGTTCATTCTGCTTGTTATTTTGATTGTTTTTTCAAAATAAAACTTTGTTAAATGATTTCAGAGCGTGTATAAGTACTTTTTTAAACATTTTGAACATATTTCAACAATACCGTGATAATATTGATAACCGTGATAATTTTGGTCACAATAATCGTGATGTTAAATTTTCATAACGTTACATCCCTACTACAGAAAGATAACATGTAGTGAAATTTGCTTTGAGATTAGCTAGCCATGGCGCTGCTAGTGCTACCTAAATGGGATCTTTGGAAGACACTTTAAGGAGAAGGTTTTCCTATTAGGGGGTTTAATTAGGAATGTCTTAACATAGTTTTTAGTAGCTAAATCAACATCCCAACTAATGCCAGAGTTTCAGATTTTCACTGATGCATTGAAAAGGCGATGGCATCTCAAAGGGTTTTAGACACAATTTAGCTTCAGTAACTTCACAAAGCTATCATGCTGACCCAGCTACCACCTCAGAACTCATCAGCTAACATACAAATAGCCAATGGGGGCAAAGGTCAACTTCTTGGGGTTCCCAGAGTCTTTAGCGGCTCATGATAAATGACATGGCCAAGACTTTCTTTTCTGTACAAAATCTTGGTTTACAGTCCAATAAGCACATATGATATGAGATATTAGATGCAGGTTGGAGTTTAGGAACAATGTCTTGCATGAAGATGTCTGTTTATTGTGCTATTTTGTGGCCAAATCATATTTACTTTTTACAAAAAATATTTATGTACATTAAAAAAAAGGTAGTAGACATGTCAGTGGATTGTGCTTTTCAGACTACCAGCCTCAAACAAGACGACTCTGGACACCCAAAAATTGGGTCTGGACCCCCTGTCTTTCTACATGAGTTCCCCTCAATGTCAGATGTAGTATCCTAATCATAGTCATTTAATTAATCCGACAACACAGGAGCACTGTGACGATGCCAGGCCACCTAGAAACACCTGTTTTGCACCAAGGTAAATATTATAAATGCATTTGTCCTTATTTCATATGGACAAAAGGAAACTAGGTCCTAAAAGTGACAGAAAAGACTCTTGTCTTTATCATCCAGCAGAACTGTCACATTTTCTCCATCTTGGTTGTTTCTCATTGGTGTTTCCTTTGACAGAGAATCCATCATCACTGCCAACTTTCCCAGCATCACACATCAACAGCAAGGTGAGACTGTCTCTGGGCTGAAATTGAATCACAATGTCTGGACCTCTGTCACCACCTGACAGTATCATGCAATTACAGGATACTATGCACTTTTTAAAATCCCTAAACATTTATTTTCCTTGTGTGCAGTGCACCTGACGCAAAAACTAAAAGATCATCAGCAGTGTCAGTTTCCGCCACATTAGTCATGTAAGTATCTCCCTCCCAAAATAATGCAACATATGCAGCTGCTGACAAAATAAATGACTCACCCATCCATCACAGACATGTCAGATGTGTTCAGGCTTATACCATAATGTTCAACAGATTGTAATGCAGTGTCTTTCAATTAGCACTTTTATTTTTAGAGCTTCCCACACGCATGTTTCTCTTACCACAGAGGTTTGATAACAAGGCCCGGTGAACCTCAGGGGAAGCCCCCCTCACAAATCGCTGTTGTCATCAAATAACCAAGATGCCATTGTGACAGTAGAACTTGAGAGGCATGGGTCAGCATATCGCCAGCATCACAAATAGTAGGAGCTGTTAAGTACAGGGTCCCAGCATGCCACTGCCGAGCAGCCAAGACTTCGGGGCTTACATATAGATTAGTAATGATGTATATCTCACTCTGTGCGGGTTAGAGAATGGATAACTGCCGTGAGGTCGAATGAATGCCAATGGAAAACCAAATGGAAGCATATACGACTGATATTTTGTCAATAAAAATCACCAATAAGTTTGAGCCTTTGTTGCCATTTCTCCCATTTTGTGAGTAGTTCCAGTCCACAAAAATATTAGCATTATTTCCTGCATGGATTGGGAGTTTTCCAAAGCGTGGGAAAATGAGCTTTGGTGCCATTAGAGGCTCAGCCATTTGAGATTCAAATTGTTGACTAGCAACACAAAGCAAAACTGGCACATTCACCAAACAAGGAGGTCAATGAACAGAGGCTATCAAGTTGTTTAATGGTAAATGCAGGATCAAGCCTTAACAAGGATTCAAAACTCAGGATAGCTACTCCTCATTTTTACTGTAATGCTGGTGTAACCCATAAAGAGTACCATTTATTTACATCAAAATTTTGTAAATCTGAACCCATTCTCACTAATGATTGCCAGAGGAACTGCTTGGTTAAATAAATACTACCATTTAGTTGTAGACCTGAAATATTTCTGACATCTCATGGCACAGCATCATCTGGGAGAATTTCTAGAAAACATAATCACCTGTAATCATAGGGTAGGTTTGTTGATGATCATCTGCAAGAAACACCAAAGGCTGGTGGTGCTAGCTCTGCTAACATCAGCCACACTTGGGAAACCAGTTTGACATTGTTGACCCCTGGGTCGTGACCTGGTGTTTTGCTATGTTCAATAAATTGTGTTCAGTTTCAACTGTGTTGATTGTTTTCTTGTCTTAAGAAGAGCCTGTTAGTGGGAGTTAAATTTTTCCTTCACACGTCCAGGGATATGCTAACATCTGTCCTTACACTCTTGATGTTGTCTCACAGTTGATTGGCTTGTATGTGCATTTTATTTGCAACTTAAGTAAGTTAATGTAATTTCAATATGCAAACATTGTGCTTTATATTATCTGTCATAGCTGTGTGGTTTGCAAAATATTTTATGCAATTTTAATAGCATAATGTGTGTTTTTAATGGTCTAAAAACATGCAAAACCATCACTATAGCCAGTTTTAAAACTAAAAAGTCTCAGTGTGTCATCTTTGTGTTTTAAAGTGGGTTTCATGAAAACCTCAGAGGTCCTCAGAGAGATACAAGATCCAAAAAAACTGCAGACATCATCCCATTCTCAGGACAATTCAGACCTAAAGGTAAACTTCCACACCTCAGAGTTCAAATCAACATAAGATTCACAGATCAAGTGACTTCTTGGGTAATTTTAAAGTATCATAGGAAGTTATATGGCTTAAAAATTTTACATCCTTCTTCAGCAAATTGCTGGTGCGGTGCCACAAACTGATTCATATTGCACCTCACGCAACACCTGGTTCACAGAGCTCCATGAGGTGAAGAGTGAAGAATACGTGCGCGGTGGAGATATTGCCACCACATCAACATACAAGCTGTCATATCATTTACAAGCCTAGCTGCTGTGCACAACCACACAGAGTACAGACACTGTGAGCAATCTGCGTCAAACAACTAAAATAGTCATGCGAGAAATCTGCTGGCGTGTGAGCACAACTTATTGAAACTCCTTTCCTACATGGAGGGGAGCACAGCCGTGGAAAGTGTGTGGAAAAATGCAGGGGTTTCTCATTTAACAGGCGTGAGAACATTTGTGCACAAGGCGTTACCGAGAGAGAGAGAAGGAAAAAAATCAGAAAGCGATGAAGGGTGGAAAATGAGAGGGGCATGTGTTGTGAAATGGAAAGCGAGTGTTGAGGTTTTTTTTTTTTTTTTTTTTGCCCTTGCACCAGCAGCAGACGGGAGTCTCATTGAGATTCCCCACATCAAGAGTCCTGTCGACAGGTGCGCCGTGCAACCTGCGGCAACTTCCCAAAAAAAATCATGCACAACAAGCAAAAATCAAAAATAACATATTTCTCCCACGCAAACTTGCGCAGTGATCCAACTTGTATGTCTGCTTTACTTAATTGACGCGCCGTATGCTGCCTTTGAAAAGCGTTAATTGGCTACAGGGAACTGAAGCCAGCACCAGCCAGATGAATTTATCTTTACTTACAGTTCTCAAGAACTGGATCTCATCTTCCCCTTCTCCGCCCTCAGCCATGGCTGTGAAGGAGCCTGCTCAGACTCTGGAAGCCACCACTGACTGCCGGCAGAAACGCGATGCTGTGCCTCTCAAGCCGATATTAGCATAGAGCTCATCCACAGCCATATAGGGCAGCCCGGCCGAGCCCCCCTCCTACCTCCCTCTCTTCGTCTCTTCTCTCCTCTCCCACCTACCTACCCCCTTCACGCACCCTCCTCCCCCACTCGTCCCCCTCTTTCTCCCCCCTTCCGTCGCCGCCAGCAGCAGTGCAGAGCCGGGGTATCAGAGGATCCGCACCGGGAGGTGATGATGAAGCTCAGGAGCTCCAAGACTTTGAAATTCGTGAGTCAGCAGCTTTAACATTTCCCTGTCTGACAATGACGTAGAGTGGGCTGATGGTATGGACTTGAATGGCTTCAGAGGAGCTCAATACAAACTTATGAATGGCTTTCTCTGTCTGGTTGCACCTCAATTCAGCCTCCCTTAGGTGATACACTTTCACACTTCACAGTGATGTCAAAAGTCTCCGTCCAGAGAAATAAAGTCAATTTTGCTGCAGAAAAAAAAAACTGCGACTCTTAAATATGTCTTACAAAAAAGTGCCAAATGTCCCTCTTGAAAAGAGTAATGCAATTTAAGACCAAGTTTAGCTTGTTGAATGGACTTTTGCAGTCTAGGGAACACTCAGTGCATTGTCAGCATATTTCCCTGTCTGTCAATGCACATGCTACTTTATCCATTATTTGCCAGCCTGAATACATGTTTATGATTGCTTAAAAAAGTATAGAGAAGTTTCTCAAACTTTTTTTAGAGAAAATATTTTCCCAACAGTTTTCTTACAGTGACTTGCACCGTAAAAATTAATCCAAAGTGGTGATAAATCAACTGCAGTTGTTTATTCCATCTGGGATGGGGACAACAGCTGTAAATACCTTCATCTTCAATCATTTTCAGGAGTGGGGAAATTCACCTGCTGGCCCAATCAACTTGATAGATTAGTTTTAAAAGTTACGTCTCACACTTTTTATACATTTTAGTTTGACTTTTAGGAAATACTGTTTTTTATATCATACCAGGTCATTCAAAAGTCACCTAGCAGGAATATTATTTACTCACATTAGAGCCTGTTGTTAGAGTCACATAGACTTAATGTTTAGCAGTTTACTACAGGCCCACAGAAGGGAATATAAGAAATACTCTGTATGTTTTCATGTTTTTATCTAATCAACATAAACCACAAAACTTTGAGGTTAATGTCCTTTTACAGCAATGCCATATTAACATTTTCAGGCATTTAAATTAACTCCAAACATAGTCTTAATGGCACAGAATCATAAGAAACCCCTTCAGATCAAGTATCCTTCAAAGACGTGGCTGACATCTAGTGGTTATCTTGCAAACTACCGTTATAAATATGAGCCATGCTTCAGACGCCTGTATTACTACAGCCAAAGATTAGACAGAAAACACCTTTTTTTTCCCTCTCTGTAATTTGTCCTGAGCCTCTAAACTTGTAATTTTCCTCATTTAAACATTTAAAGTCACCTGAACAATACTTTTCCCCCCTTGTTTATTTAAAGGTTGCATTTCTTAAATAGTTTTTTGTTTATTTGGCTTTTTTATTTTTTTATTTTTTTATTTTTAAGTTGGTACTACACATTTTATAATGTTTTTAATTCAGATCATTCACTTTCCTTAATATGATAAGACTGATCAATTATGGAGGAATGCACTAGGCTGCATATGATACACATACAAAGACATTTGCCTGTGTTGTTTTCCATTGTGTGGACTTATCTCTGTCCTCCCTCAACATAATCCGTAAATACGCCACCGTTTACGTCGCAGGGACACAAGCAGCTGTTTGTTTTCTTTTGAACTTCTGTAATCTATCACAGACAGCTGGTCAGAAGGTCAGATTAGCCTGGCGTATGCACTCAGTAGAGCAAAGCCCAGCATGGTGCACAGCTGACCTGCACAGACACCACAGTGCGGAAAGGTCAGGAGATCAGGAGGGCAGATGTGACTTATGTGCTCCGAGTTAATTTAGAGTCTTTGCATTGGCATGAACCCGCGATCTAAACTCTCAATGAGCGACAGCGTTCCTCACTGAGTGACAGATTTAATGAAATCTCAGTGGTGACCTACATACTCAACCACAGTCTGATTGTGCTAATGTACAGGTACACTGACTTAATAAGTACTTTTACTTGAACATGTCCACGCTCTGAGTACTCCTTACTGTCTTAGGAGAAACTATTTCTGCTTCTGTTACTTACATTTCTACCTCCTTTTGTTAATCTGTAGATTATGATTTAAAAAGAGATAACATTTTTGTTCAAATGCAATCTAATGAATAAAATTATACAACAAAACAAACTGTTTTAAATGAGCTTTACTCCACATGCAATACTACAATGACGCACTTATCAGCAACAGTAACACAGCATATAGTAAAAAGGCCATAGATTGAAAGCTGGTAAGGGTATATTTAGATACAGTATATTGACACAATATGTGTATGTGTTCTTTAAGTATTTAAATACAAGACGTTTTTAATTATGGATTTGTGTTTACTCTTGTATACGTCTAGACATATATAAGGACAGCTGATTTATAATTCAAACCAGAAGAAATAAAGGTTTTGCTTTCAAAGAAAGTATTCAGTGAAGCTGATTTATCCTCATTGATGTTAAAAGGATTAACTCCTAGGCTACTCACTGACCCACATTAGAGTCAAAGTGTATGAGTGCTACACTCCCTCCAGTATAGGAGAGGTTAGGTAGAAAATAAGGGAGGAGAAGAAGGATAATGGACATCTGTAGCACATGTATAATATAAAAAATCATGTTTTTTTTCTCTGCTCTTTTTCCAGTGTCTTGGGATGTAAATGGTTATTCAGTATGGCATCAAATGATCTGAGAGGTGTGGGGATATTTTCCTTATACAAACAGGGAAAATCAAAATCGTCTTAGTAGTAGAAGTAGTAACTCTTCATAAGAATCTGAGGTGTGTACTGTGGTGTTGAGAATCCTCTGTGGACACCAAAGTACACACCTGCCTAATCCTCTGAAGCCATTTAAGGGGAAAAAGAGTGCATACACAGTCAGCCAGACAACATTTTCTTCTCTTTCTTCTTTTTTCTCCAGCTCTATTGGTTTAACTTCTTTTAATGTCAATCTGTGCAGGAACAATGCACATCTTTTTTAAGCCCCTTAACTGCATATCAAACCAAACAGTCACTAATTGGAGTATTAATATTGTATTGTAAAATTTAGCATTGACAGCAATATTAGCAATCAATATCATAACCCAATATCTGTGCCTTTTCATTGGTTCATTACAAATCCTCCCTAAAACATTTAATTATCTTAGACTATATTAGATCTTAATGTGTATTGGATAATAAATCTGTTCAGGACTTAGCCTTTTAGTTTAACCCCAATATTTACCTTGTATTATCTTCATAAGAGGGTTTAACACAAAGAGCAACATTACCCATAAGTTCAGTAAAATATTAAACAACAAAATTGAACGTTCAGATTATTTTCGCACCACTGATTATAGTCTTTTAGAAGTAAAATCCTCTCACACCTTTCAATCTAACGTTGCTGTTGTTTATGAACTGAGCATATTTTCACTCTCTATCCAACTTGTATTCTGAGCTAATTTGGACATATACCTGATGTTGTGTTCAGGCCGATGGAAGTCAACTGACGATGTCAAATGTGATAAATGGCAGTTGGCTGTAAGATTCTCCTCACAAATAAATCCAGGCTTAAAGAAATATATAAAGCCTTTTGAAAAGTAAAGACATCTGGGGACATCTCCCAGATACTGCTGTTCAGTTTGAGGCTCGGGTTTGGTAAAGAGAGAAGACACCCTTTGTAACCAAGCTTGGAGTAAAGTAATTTGATTCTGGCTACCTTTAAAGTTTACCTGTTGAATAAATAAATCTGTAACAACAATTATTTGACAGCTTGAAGTTTATACCAGTTATTCAAAAAGGCTCTTGCTCCATCTATGATGCTGTGAGCTACATGCTACATGCTTAGTTTGCAGAGTTAGTTTGGTTTAAGTTGATTCAATTCACCATCTGAGCCACACCAAATGCAAAGTAGTGACAGTTAGCAGTTTCACAGTGTTGCGTGTTTTCTGGATGGAAATTCTGGATGAGATTTGAGCCTACGAATAGTGAGACCACATATCTGTGAAATCTGGGCTTCATTCTCACCAATATTGGTTCCAAAACAACCGGCCTCCAGAGTCTGCCTCTATCAGCTTCACAAAATGCAAACAGTTTAAGTGACAGCTGGACTTTCACTCTTGACCACGAATTTAAACATGTCCACACGTCTAATTCAACAGGAAAGCAGCCAGGTTAAGCCTCAAAAGCTCTGAAATAACAGCGTTTGTTGATGGCTTTTTCCTCTGTGTTCAGAAGAGTATAATGCTTTTTAAATAACCTCTAATGATAGATATTCAACAGCAAAGATATCACTTAGCTAAAAGGCTGCTGTGAGAATAGTAGAGGACTGACTCTGCTCTGTTTGTGAAGATAAAAGTTTCTCCCTGAAAAGCTTGAACCACAAACAAATCCATCTTGAATGTCCTTGAAGGGAAGAAGCTGCCCCACTTCTCAGGACAGTGGAGTAACAGTTTTCTTGTTTTTTTTCTCAGATGGTGTGCTCAGTTGAATGGCTTAAAGCGTCAAATCCCTCTTTAGTACCTGTCAATCCTTAATGGATTTAGAGGGAGACTTGAGGAGCCAATGGGAGTCTTCGAAATGCTCACAAACAACGCTGATTGGATAGAACGTTTCTGTGTCACTCGAGTGGGCGGGCCGTTGTACCCCTGTCACTGAAGTGTTGCTGTGCGCTTATTGAAGAAGACCTGCTGCCGCGTGGAGGGATGTGACTTCAACTGGTGAGTGAATGACTACAAAACATGCGTTACTTGTAATTTTACTCTGTTGTATAAGTACGCCTCTCTGGGATATTTACTTTTATCACCTTTTAATGGCATTATGGAGATTATTTTCACTACTTGAATAGTTTCTAAATTTACTACCGTTATATCTTTAGGTGAAGGCTTTGTTTTTTCATTTTCTCATTACATTTGCACAAACCTGTACTGTGTGTTTTATTAGTGTAGGGCATTCACGAATACGTTGTTAAATCTTATCAAAAGCTTTACCAAAGCCAATAAAACTAAACAATATACTCCAAGAACCAAAAATAAAAGTGGCTATCCTACAAAATGGCCACTGATAGTAAAATAAAGCCTATTTAGTTGTTAAGTTTGATTATTGAAGCATTTATGTCAGTTTAAAGAGCATTTCTGCTGGCAAAAAAGAAGCTTCTGTGAGTCAGCATCAGCTGCAATATGTGAGTTTAAAAGATGGAGCAAGAGCAGAAGTGCAAACAAAAAAAAAAAAAAATGTTGCTCCTCAAATTTTTCCTTAAACTGACTCCAATAGCTAAATTATTCCCCATTAGCATTCATGTTAAATTCTCACTTTTATGGCAAAAATGGACATGCTATGTTCACTGCCTCTTAAGGAACCAATGCATGAAGCCCCTGAGACGCCCCCACGCCAGGGTTGCAAAGGAGCAGAAAACTTCCAGAAACTTTCCTTGGGAATTATGGAAATATTCCTAATTGGAAACTTTCTATGGGAATTAACTGGAAATTGGGGGTAATTCATAAAAACTGTATCATATCCAAACAGTAATGTAAATATTTTTGTTTTGTCATAAGCAGACATCCATGCAAAATAATACAATTAAAAAAACAATTTAACAGATTTATTTGAGTGGCGATGGCAAACATGGCCCTTTTCTGTAGAATAAAATAACAAAAAAGCTTGTAAAAACACTAATGCAATGGCATGAACAGAAATATAGTTGGCTAAACAACTGAAATGGTCTTTGACAATTGATGTATAAATTATTGTATGGTTACAGAAAACCGTCTTGCAGTAGTCAGAAGAAACAGCATCACATTTGAGGTAGCTACCACCACCATAATAAACTAGCCCCTTAAATAGTCAATGGCTTACATTTAGCACCTGCAAGTTAAATATTAATACTATTATAGATCAAATATATTTACTCCATAATATTATCAAAACTTACTTGAGTTTATAGTCTGTGGGCTCAAATGTCTTGTGCTTTGGGCTCAAAAGTGTGGCCTCCAGCGTTCAAGAAATCATCTGTGCACGTGATGGAGGAATGCACAGTGCACATAGGGGGTGTGGTCCCTAACTACATTTAAATTCCCTGATGAGTGACAATCTCCAATTTTGTAAATTTCAGATTTATTTCCATTAATTCCCATATATTCCTCTTAATTCCCATGGAAAGTTTCCAACTTTGAAAATTCCTGGAATTTTGCAATCCTACGCCAGTGCTTTATATAGTCATGCCAATCACTTAAGTAAGGATATAACTAGAGTAACCAAGTGTATCAAAGGTCATTGACCATCCAACAGTGCAAGTGACATAAAGATTTGGGTTATTACCAAGACAAAAGGATAAGAAAAATACTCCTCTTAGGAGAAGCTACACAATCAGAATTTTGGGCATTCTTGAAAAAATAATGTCCTAAACCATCTCTGCTTTACATGTGTACTCTTGTGCTTAAATTTTAATATTTTGAACTCTTTCTGAGCAGAAAATCCAGTTTATTTTTTAACTATCTGCTAGCAGAAACAATTTTTGAAAGCTATGAAAACAAATGGGATATTCTTTTTCTTTTATTTTGTAGGATAAATGTGAAAAGAAGAAGAAGAAGAGGAGGAGGACAAGTGGTGGCTGCCTAGAGGAAACCATTAATGCTGTAAATAAGTTTATGTGCTTATGAAATAACACTATGGAGAGCACTCACAAGAACTTGCATCTCTATAGCTGGATCAGTGAGAGGAGCTGTGTGAGTCCATCCCTCTTTGACAGCAGGGGCCCAGCCTCCCCTTCTCAGACCCCTCTGAAGCACCAACAAGGATTCATCTCAAATGAGGACGGTCTAGCTGAAACACTGAAGCTGGGTCAAGCAGACAATTTCAGCCTTGCAGACTTTAAACAAGCCCTGAAAGTGTTGGAGGACTCTCCTGAGAGTCACCTGCTGACAGAGTTGTTATTATTGTGTTTGGAGTGCCAGGAGTTCATGAGCATGGGCAACCAACAAGGGATAAAGGTGAATTCGAACTTTTCCTTCTCTGAGAATAGGGATACTTTGACCAAATCTCCAAGGACGCAGCTCTTTCTGAAGAGAAGAAGAGGATTGGATGACACTTTTAAGCAAAACGTTAAGACGGCATCCCCGACTCCAAGGGTGCCTCTGAAGGCAAGGAGGCTGATGAAGCTTCATTTGAGAGGTTCTCCTACTTTTGGGGAGTGGGATTTGAAAGAAGACAAATCAGCCTTTCACACTCCAGCTTTAAGAAGAAAGAGATTTGTGGAAAAAGGAAGTGTTTTACCTTCAGGAGTGAGGGATTTATTCCCACAGGAGCTGGAGCCAGCCTGGAGGATAAGGCAGCCTGACACCACAACCTCAGATTTTCACTGCTCTGCCGGCAAAAGAGGTATTTACTTTCCCCCAGAGAGTGTGTCAGAGAAGGAGGATTGTGTCTCCCATGAGTCAGATAGAGGTTTGTCTGAATATGATAACGATAGATGTTTCTCTTTTACGGGTTTTGGGCTGAAAAGAAAGACAGAAGTTGGTATCAAGGGTGCTCAAAAAACAAATATAAACCAGGAAGAGGTGGACACATACGAGGGAAATAGAGCAAAAGATATGAAGGAGAGGACTTTTCATTGGAGGGATGAGGAGACAGAGAAGGAGGCTGCAGCTCAGAGAGTGATCAGCAAAATAGAGGAGGTGGAAGGGATCATACATCGAGTGAGTCACACCAGTTCAGACTGGATCAAAGATGGCAGCCCGATCTCAGATGGGTGTTTGGGTGATGAGCGAAACAGAGGCCACACTGAGTCCGACTCCAAGCTGCAGAGACAGAACAAAGAGCACACTGAAGACAAGCCTGTGATGGTGGATGAGTTTCAAGCATTAGGTGAAGCTTTAAGCCAGAGTCTGCGAGAAGTCCTGAAGATGGAGGGAGCAAAAGCAGGAACCAACAAGAGTTTTCAAAAAACAAATCATGTAGGATCATCAAGAAGGTATCTCCACCTATCACATCTGCCCTCTTTCACTCCCCCGGAGAGGAATACCTCTGCTTCACCCATTCTCTTAGCAGTTGGAGAAACCTCCCCTGCTCCTACACAGTTTCCATCACCAGTCCGGGATGCTTCTCCAAGAACCTTTACCAGCTTTAAGGACATGTCTCCCATCCTGTCACCTCTATTCACATCAAGGCAGCACTCTCCACCTCTGAGCCAGACTGACTGGCATGAAAAAGACAGCTGGAGGTGCCCCAGAAAGTGTACAAGCTCAAGTGAGGAGGGTAAGATCCCTCAGGGGTTTGGAGACTGTGGAGGAGCCAAAACAGACTCTTATGGGGCAGAAAATGACCAGAAAAAGAACAAGAAGCTGGAACAAAATGAGGCGATGTTATTCAGATGCAGCAGTCAGACAGAAATCTGCCCAGATCTGCTTTCTTCAGGTAATTATTTTATTTTATTTTTATTTTTTAAAGGCTCACTACTTCGGTGTGTCTTGGATTGTTGTTTCATATTCAGTAAAACAAACATCAGTTTCACATTCTTCTAATGTAGTTTCCTTTCTTCTCACATTCACATCTGACTATAACATCTCATTTCTCCCTCTAAACAACAACAAAATAGTTCACATCAATCTTTTGTCATCATAGCACAGCATATAGACTGCTTCTTGTTGCATTTAAGCGCTTTACTTTCCTTCACATCACATTGCACTGCATCATATTGAATCCTGTTATATCCTGGTAAATAGTAGATTATTGTATCCCAATTGTACGGCATCATATTGTAGCTGTTGTATCCTATAGTATTGTGGAGTAACACATGGAGTTACATGGTATTGTGTTGTATTGTACCCTATGGTATTACATCATAACATTTCAGATCATATAATATTGTGTCTATCAGACCATGTTGTATCGCACTATATCACATGGTAGTGTATAGAATCATAATGTTTCACAACAAGCTGTGTCATACTCTTTTGTGTCCAGTCCAGTCATGTCAAATAGTATTGTATGGCCTTGTATCATATACAGTAATAGTATCAAATTTTATTGTATCAAATTTGATCATACATTCAGTAAACTGAGCTAAACTGATACAGATACCCTAACTAATAACAATGTTGATAATAATAAGAATAATTACAATCATAATAATAACACTAGAGTGTTAGCTGGGCTTGCATACAAAAAAACTAAGTTCAAAGAGAAAAAAGACATTTCTCAATCAGGATAGTGCAGTCCAGTCCTACCATTTTGAACCCATCCACAGACAGTCACAGGCTTATATAGTTGTTTGTGAGCATTATTACAGCATAGTACAATTAAAAACTCCATCATTGAAATTTGATAGATTTCATTGCTTTTGATCCAGCTCAACTTTGCAAACATGATAATCAAAAATGGTGACGTGGATTTGCTTGCACTCTGTACAAAGACGAACAGGGTATTAGGGGTCAGGCTGTGATTGTAAATTTGCAGGGCTCCATGGCAGATACTTCTCCTGCCTGTGTCATATGTGTTTCAGTCAGTGTGTTATAGACGGTGTAGGAAAACTGCTAACAAGAGAGACTTTAGCCATCGTCATGAGTGAAGGGGATTGTGTGTGAATGTGTGTGCACAGCAGTATGACATTGACTTTGTCTGGTTGGTCACTGAAGTGAAGAGAACAGGGAGAGCAGTTGGCTTTAAAGATGATACATGCTGAGTCCTGACTGTCAGATTTACACATTGATTAAGACGCTCTGTTTTTACTGCCCTGAACTCTGCCTGCTGGTGTCTGGTCTCATCCCTCGCTCCAGTCTTACTCTCTCTCACACAGGCACACACACTTCAGACCCCAGCTGTTTAAGCATACCTAAAGGTTGTGTGATAGTCTGTAAATAATGACCCCTTGCCGGTTTGACATACCACCGCATCTATGTTTGTGTGCATGCCTCAGAGTGTGTACGTCTGTGTTTGTGGTCATGTGAGTGTGTGTTTGAGTGTTTGTGTTCTCTCAGGCGTGAATTACTACAGAGCACCTGATGTTGATACCCACAAAGTGCTGGATAGGCACTGACCTGAAACAGCCAGAGTTTCTTTTATAGAGCAGGAACTCAGTCTGCATATGTGTCTGAGTGTGTATGCATACACCCATGGGACCAAAAGAAGGTGATGCAATGACTTCCACTACAGAGTAGGGGTGGAAGAAAAGAATCAATACAGCATAGTATTGTAATATTTTGTCTGGTGATATGTCATAATAGTCTCATTTACCAAGTATCATTTTTTTCAAATTAAAGGTGGGGTAGGCAGGATCTGAGGAAGTGCCAGTTTGTATGTAAACTGTATTTGTTTGAATGTAAACACTACGCCTCCCAACCAGTTTTCCCCTCAGCTCCTCCTCTCTCCTCCCTCTCTGCTCCAGCAAGCCCCGCCTACAAACAGACGCTCCTGCTCACTTGTATTTTTTCAGTTAAATTCGGATATAATGCAGATAAATTCTTCAGATGATTACAAATGGGGCCCAGTCAACATGAAAGTAAAAACTACTGTAGACGCCAACAGACTACTAGCAAACACAATGTTTGCAGGACTTCTACAACTAGCATAAAGTGACACTCCAGGACCCAAGCTAAACAGTTTAGCAGCTCTACAACACGCAGCAGGTCCCGTTTGGCAAGAAACACTTATATTACAGACACTTGGCTTACTTCATTTAAGCGGTTTACCTGTCCAGGAGAAAGGTTACTGGGTCTGTAAGATCCCGAAGTGTCCATTATCGACCCGGCTTTTTAGCTCTTAGCTCTACTTTCTTTGCTTTTTACTTTTACTTTTCTTTGTTGCTTTTTACTGTCTGTCTTGTGAACGTTATACAAGGACGTGGAGCATGCCTCACAACCAATCAGCGCTAAGGAGCAGCGTCCGCCTCTCGACCAATCAGGTTGGGGGAGGCGGAGAATGGCTTTGTTTACAGTCAGAAAGAGTGGGCTGCTCAAAAATGTAAAATGTTGACTGCACAGACATTACAAAACACAGTGATATCATTATATTACCAAATGTCATTAATAGCTAATAGCTATTGGCTGATATTAAAAGCTTTTTTGTATATACACAACAAAAAAAGATGCTTCTTTTACGGAATCCTGCCTTCCCCACCTTTAATTGCTAATATGAAGTCAAATCTATGATAATGGAAAAATTAAATCAATTGTTTGCTCAGTGAGTTTGGCAGAAGTGACATCATAGAGCAGAGTTCATAGATCAAAGTTTGTGCAACAAATATGGCAGAACCTGGGGAGGGACATTAGGAATGCAAGCAGGGCACAAATGAGATGGACATGACACATAAGGTTTGCAAGATGTGCTACATGAAAATAAAATACAGTGTAAATAAGACAAACATAAAGGAAAGACAAATGCTAAATTGGCTAACAGTTGAAAAAAATTGTATAAATCGCAATATATTGTATTACAATACTCACTGTATTGCAAAATGTTAAAAACCACAAATATATCGTATTGTGGCCCAAGTATCGTGATAAAATCATATCGTGGGGCCAGTGGTGATTCCCACCCCTACTACAGAGTCATGTCTGTTTTAAATGTACTAAGCTCATAATTCGTTTTTCTTTTTTTTTTTTTGCTGAATTGGACTTCTCTCCTTGTCTGCGGATACATGCAGCTGAGAAAATCGAATTATTGACGTGGATGTGTCCTCCTCCCCAAAACTAGGGGACGATATGGGTCTTTTCAGAGGCGCTGTTTCCGGAGCTTTTTTAAAGATGTCTCCGTTCCTCGTTTTTCGACCATCCATATACTTTAAAATGTCAATTTCTGTCAGGACGGAAAGCATAACGGCACTGTCCTCGTTGTTCCAAAAGTGGACATTCTTTCATGCTTCAGCCATGTTGCAGTTTCTTCTGAGTCAAAAGTTCTTTAAATGATAGTGCCACTTCTTCACTGGTGTTTTTGTTTCAGGGCTACAGAGGCGTGGTGCACATGCACATGCATTGTCTGATCATACTTCGACTACACTGGTTACATGGTAGAGAAAATTGAAATTCCAATAGCATTATCTAGGTGTCTTAACCGAAGTTCTCCGACTCCAATAGGAGTTCTCAAACTCCCATTATAGTTGAACTAAGGTGTTTACATGCACTTCAGTTGTCCTAGTCTTAATCGGAGTAAGGCAATAATTCATTTTTCTTGAGTGTCATGTAAATGTACTGAGTGTTCATGTATGACACTAGTTTGATCTGATTTAACATGTAGTCAAATCAGCTTTGTGATCAGAAAAGCTCTTAAAGCCTCGGTGATATCTGAAAAAAGGACTGTTTGCCACATCTTTAAAAACAAATAATTCTCTGAGTTCTCCATTCAGTGAGATCAGAGCAGAGTCTGACGTCTCCTCCTCATTTTTCAGGAGTGGAAAGCTCAACCAGGCCATGTTGCGAGACCCCTCACTGTCTCAAATAGGATTAAGGCTTTGTGCTCTGTGAATTTAACACATCTTCAGAGGATGATGATTAGAGCGAGAGCAACAAAGACAATCAAAGCCCTCTGAGGGGAACTGTCTAAACCTGAGTCGAACTCACTGTGGTCAAAGCGAGGACAGATAACACATTTCCATAGGCTGAATAATCTGGCTTTGAGGAGGTGGATGGGCCTGCTCAAAGTTGCACAAACATCAATGTTTGTTTCCCCATCTGAAATTATATGGATCAGCTGTAAAGAGCTTCTCTTGTGTAATAAAAGACTTTAGAAATAAAAGAAAACAGTCCTCTCTTCAAGGTCAAGCTATAATAATCAGCTGATTTTATTTGAAGCTTAGCAATAATCATGGGACTGAAGCCACTGTAAATTATGATTTTATTTTTGATTGGATACTTACTAAAGCAGCAAATTGATTTGAAAAGAAAAGAAAACCCTGGAAACTCCCTTAACCAGTCACAAATTGTCAATATAAAGATCACCACAGAGAAGATCTCTACGTATATGCATGGGTTTTAATTCATATCCCAAAAATCAAAACACATACATCTTTCTAGCCCTAACTAAAACTCAACACAAATCTTGTCATCCTAGCAAAAATCCCAACACAAACTTAGTAGATTTGGCCCAAAAGAAATCAAAACCAAGAGAATTGTCCTCCAAAGAGTTCAGTTCCCTTTTCAGTGTCTGAGTTCTGTTTAAAGTAGAGGGTAAAGATCCGAAGATAGTGGCCCCCATCCAACCACAGAGGCCCAAAAATAGACCTCCAAAACGGAATAATCCAGCAAAACTGAAACGATGGAAACGCATTGTTTAAAAAAAAATACCAAAAAAAAAAAAATCTGGAGATGGAAGACTCACCGATCCAATGCTTCCTCTTCCTCTTTGTGTTTATGCCTACAGATGTCTTTTTTTTTTCTATGGTGATTTTATACCGTCACAGATTTTTTTTTTTTTAATATTTTGCCACAACAGATAAAAAATGATTGTGTGATTAGCTTGCAAAATTCCAGAAGTCCACTGCATATTAATTAAGTAGGAATGAAAATGGAACACACCAAAGTAAGTTTTTTTTATTTTTGGTTTTTGATGATTTCAAACAGTTTAAAGAAGTTTACATTTTATAAAATATGCAAGTGCAAAAGTAGAAAATCAAAACACCTAGCAAATTCACACCATGCATTTTTTTTCAACACTACAAAAGCTGTCACATGAACAAATAGTCTACCAGCACAAGAAATCTCATGTTACTGTTTTTTTCATTTAGTTTCTGTACAAAAACTAAAAGAAAAAACAGTAACATGAGAATTACTGGACTGACTGAAACGGCTAAGTTTCCCATTAACTGGTTGTTAAGTGCCGCTAATCAAAGAAATTCTCGGGATATGCTGGTCGTTGATTAGGTTTTTCATGCAGTGATAGTAATGCATTAATGAGAACATCTTAAAAGGAGTTAGGCTGCAAACTCTACTTGTTGTGTCTATTTTACTCTTCAGATCGCATTTGCTGTGTTTTAGCTCTGCAGAGCAAAGATTGCAAATTGTAAGTCTTTGTAAGGAGTTTATAGTTGGTTGTGAAACACATTAAAATTGATAGTGATGCCTTTTAATGGCCTACAAAGGAAATGGAGCCATCAGCAACACAATGAAAAAGTGTATAAAGTTTATGCAGACTAAAGGAAGAGACTTTCCACATTCATTTTTAACAAGGAAAAACTCAGAATAAGGGTTGTGTAAGTAAAAAATAATGTAATTTTTCTTTCAAACGGTAAGATGTACAGTACAAGAACTGTATTATATATGTATATATGATATAATTTATGATTTTTCACTTACTATGATATATTACTATGAGAAATGCAAAAAAGCCTGGTGTCTGTGCTGTAAATGTCCTCATCTCACTCTGACCCTAGAGAGGGGATAATTAGTTAGTGGTTATGTGAAACTGAACCCCAACAGGGATAATGAAAACCCTGTCACCAAGGCTAATAGAAAATGATTTTTCTTTAACGCAATTAAGGAAGTAGACCCTCAGTGTTTGATCATTGGTAGTTCTTTCATGGTAATGGTTTTCTTATCCTCTTTTTCATTAGTCATATTTTGCTGAAGTTCTGCATTATTTCCTCATGGTGACACCAGAGCACAACATAGAGGCTTTGCTGCAGGGCTGGAGGATTCTGTTAAAGATCTCTGTGATGATTTATGAAGCACCCAGTTGTCTTAAGATTACACCTGTGAACAACATCACGTAGAGCGCTTTAATGATAGTGAATGTTTACTGTGGAAATCATTCCTGCATTCTCATATTTTATATTTCTGTTCCTATTTGGTATTAAAATCATGTTACTGTCACAATCAGATGTACAGAAGATAATTCTGGGAAGTTTCTGCTCTGGAAGAAACTCTGATGTTCATTCCTCTGCAGTGTAAGCTTCCCTCAGTGATAATAGCCGCTTTCTGTCTGACTGTTTTCTCCAGATGAGGCCTTGCAGAGGCAGGAGGAGCTCTGGCAGCAGGAGGTGGAGGAGTCTCTGTCGTTCTGCAGCTCGCTCTCTCACCCCTCCAGACCCAAACACATCGACTTCCTACGCATCACTCCCCCTGAAGATGACATCATCGATACTCCAACAACCACACCTCTACCGGAGTTTCAGGTGAGTGGCTAAAAGATCTGATGCAGGGGCCTCACTCTTTGATAGTGGAGGAACTGTCATCACAAACACTAAAGCTATGTTGTTTAGAGAGGTTAAGCATTGTCATTGTTACTGCACCACATCCTTTGCTGAGTCATCACTTTGTTTTTGTTTTGGGTGAAGTTTTATCTTTGTTGTCTTTAATAATCCTTTTTATTATCTTGCACTTACGTCATGTGACGTGTAGCAGGTCACATGAGTTATCAAATGACCTCACATGACACGTGTATTAATAGTTAATCCACCTCAGAATTCATATGCCAGTCTACAGATAAAACTTGCACAAAAATGTTAGTGTGACTGGATCTATGACACAAACAAGACTTAAAGGGATATTCTGGCGTAAATTTCAGTTATGGTCAAACACACCATAACACTGAGTTAGACACGTGCGATTGTTGCGGTCGTTGCTGAAGTTGATATAACTAGAGAAGCAAGCAGTAGGCAACATTCATCTCTCAAGGGAGGTGTCTAACTCTGTGTCACAATGTGTTTGACCAATATAAATTTATGCCAGAATATCTCTTTAAGCATCACTAAAAACTGGTAAAAGTGCAGCTGTGTTACTGCTGATGCAGGCAGCCTTATCTTAAATTTCAAGCTGTGGACGACTAAACTTTCGTCCAAGTGTCTGAGTCGAATTAATACATAAGGGGGTATTCACCTAGAAGCTGTGTCCAAATTCAGGGGCTGCAGCTTTCAAGATTGAGTTAGAAAACCAGATTCATCACAACAGTGTGTCAAAGACTGCCCCGGTCCAGAGGATCCTCAAAGAGCAGCCAACTAATCAGTCCTACTTTTCCCAGACAGCGAAAGCTGCGTCAGGTGTACCCTTTGCAGCCCCACTTATCCAGTGCAAGCTGGTTAGCCAGTTGGCCCTTGTTACTAAGTGATGTCATTGTCAGTTTAGTGATGTAAACATGCAGGTCTCCAAAAGCTCAGCTAAATTTCATTTGACCAGCCTCTGCAGGGCACCACAGCCAAGTTCTGCAAAAGCTGGGTACTTTAAAGGCTTCACCCCCCTGATAGGAACATAGCTTGAACCTCCAGTCACCGTCCTAGCAGGAAACTTGTTTTATGGGAATTGTATTGATAATAGTAACAGTGGTAATTTTTTGTTTTGTATTCTCCTTTTTGATAATTCCTTTTAACATATCTGTTTGTTATGGCAGTGTTACAAATAGGATCAGTGGTTAAAACTCAATCATAAATAAATCAATGTAACTTGAAGTCACAGCATTAACTTGTTCTTTATATCAACTTTTAAGAATCCAGCATATTTAGCCAGATCTTTTCATTTTATTCTGATTCTCTTCTCTGGTACCTTTTTTACTGAGCTATGCCCATCATAAGAAACATTGATGCCATAAACTAAAGTAGAGACAGACTCCTTTTAGCTGGAAACTTCATCCGTTATATGTATAAGACACGACTCGTGCATGATTTGACTTAAAAAAGCTGATATGACAGACATCTAGCAAAACAAAATTTGCTCTTCCCCACTTAAATGTTAAACATTTCTCAAGCTCAACAAGGACAGTCAGGCGATCGTAGGTCTGAACTTTTCTTAGCTGCACTTTTGTTTGTGTTACTGTATTTTTTCAATAAGGCTGTCTTTCAGAGAGAGAGAAATACAAATAATATTTAACCACCTGTGGCTGCATGCATAAAGTAATTGTGTCAATAGTGCTGCATCATCATGATGTTAACCTACATTTACACAGCACAGTGAAGTCTGTAGCTCTTAAAGGCCACAGCTTCTCTCTCCTGTTCATGCAGGTTCAACCAATGACCTCAGATGTTGATGTGTGACAAAGGGTCCATTGTGGTTGCGTAATAGAAAGGACTGAATGTAGGTGTATTGTATAAGCAAAGGTATAAGAATACACTTGTTGTTTACTGTGGTTTAAAGCTCTTAAGCTCCACATTTCTCTTCAAGAACATACAAACGTGGAGATTTCATTCTGGACACAGATGTCAAACAAATAATATTCATTTACACCTTTTCTTGAAGGGTAACTATTATAGATAGTACCCAAAGTGTTACTAAATTAAGCAAGTGTTTAAAAGAAAAATAAAACAGAAACATTTTAAGTGTTTAGAAATTAAACACAATAGATATAAAATCTAAGGATTGATGTAAATGTATAGATTAAAATTGATAGATTAGTCTTAGAAGAACAGAATAGAAACTGACAGAATATACAGTGACCTCTTACTCTGAAATCTCAAGGGAGAAATAAATATGAATATCATCAGCAAAGCAGTAAAAAGACATAGGCGAAGGGTGGCGGACCCCGCGCAGTGGTATTTTCATCTGGCGGAGCCCAGCGTACAGCCAGTTTGGTATTTTCGTGGACTGAGGCGCACCAAGGTCCGCCAAGCTGGGCATGGTGGCGTGACAGAGAGAGGTGTCGACAAAATCAGCTGCCGCAGTGACATTTTCGTGCTCTCCGGTGGTGTGTAAAGCTCGCCGATTCAAACCTGGTCAGCTTTCAGTGCAGGTGGAGCGCAGCTGGTCTAGTAGTATTTTGGTAGACCGGCGGCGTATTAAACATATGTTACCTTTCATTCAAAATTACCTGTTTATCTGATTTCCTCACATGATTAAGATTCTGTAAATATTCAATCCGGAGTCAGGCCCACATACGAATATTATAATATTCAGTTTTGTGAGCCAAATTTATTTTATATGCCAACATCTATGAAAGAAAGAGCCAGTCCACGGAGCTCGATGTGCACAGGTGGTTGCGATTTTAATGCCATTATTGGAATTTATGTTGTGATCTGTGCGCACAACCCACCTTTGTCACGTGAGGTTTGAATATGTGCAACTTTATGTGAGTCTTTATTTGTGGAAAGGGGTGTTTGTCTTACCAGTGGGTACAACCTTACACACCAAACCCCTCTGTGCTTATATGAAACAGTGTGCAAGACGCCCTCTGCAGCGCTTACAGTGACACTTGTTGAGGGGCTGCCTTCTGTTGCCATCGTGTGGCATTGCTGTCTTCAGAAATCTCTTGATCTCTCTGACTACTGCAAGAAAATTGTATTACACCTCACCAGTGGTGGATTTAAAGGCGTGGAGAGGAGCTGATGTTATTGGCCAATACAGGTCCCGGCTGTGTTAAACCCACCCTACGCCCTCTCTCCTCCCTTACTACGACTTACATCGCTGGGAGGAGCTGAGATAGGGAGGAGGGATACTTACGCTGGGCAGCACCGCTCACCAAAATACCAAATTGTGCTTGGGAATGCCTTGTCAGCGCGGCGGACCGGACTTACGCCGCGCCTGCGCCATGTCTCTGGCGAAGCACGAAAATAAAGCTCATAGACTCAAGGAACAACATATAGAGAGGAGAATAAGAGTGGGCCCGTAACCGACCCCTGAAAGACACTATGAGTAAGAGGATCCCTCAAAGGCCTTTTGAACCAGTTTTGCGCAAGTTTTTTTTTTCAATTATGATATTTTGAGATTATGAGATATGCACAATTTTGGCCAAAAATACAATCCCACTTTTTTTCTCTGAAATCTTTTATTCAGTGACAACTTCACCAAACTTCACTTTAATAAGTTTTTCTATCACCACTCAAATTGAAACCACTGAAAATAATGTTGTGCATATGCCAAGCCAGTAGGTGGCGCTTTAACGCTGCTGAGGAAATGCACAAAAGACAGAAGAAGAGTACAGAGTGTGCGTAAGGTTGTTTTGGCTGGACACGCCCAGGTGCCATAAAAGAGTTAAACTGTTTGTGACATTGTTTCAAGAGAGATGCAGATAGACATCCACATGGAAATGAAATGTAAGTTGTTTACGGATTTATGCACTCAGTGACTCGTTTTCAAAAAAGTACCGTTGACAGTCACACAAAACGCCATTTCCATGCGGATGAAACATCGATATGACAAAAAACTTTGGCGTTTACTCCTGAATTTGTTTCTGTGTGGGCGGGTTGATACCGCCTTCAGACAGACTTTGCAGCAGGGAGTGGTTTGCTCTTCATCCGAAAATGTGAGGCCGTACCAACTCCACACGACTAACTTGCTTTTGCCCCTTTTAGCCATGATATTATCGCCTTCTACTGCAAATGCCATGTTTGTTTACACTGGTGTGTGTGGGAACTGGGGAGCACTCCTGCAGGAAGGGAAGGGGCCTACGGTGGCCTAGAGGCGCGAGACATGATAGAAAGGAAAATCATTTTGACGATTTTAATTTTTTTAACATCGTCATAATCAAATAATCTGATTACTATTCAAAATTGATCAGTCATGCAGCCCTATATGAGATTTAAGTTAACGGGTGAGAGGCTCTTTTATTTTTGAGGAGGCTTTTTGTAGAGTTGCCAAATAGTCTCTCAACAGGCTAGCTTCTAAAATAACTGTAGTTAACTATATGATACTTGCTTATTATGATACATTTACACTGTAATTATGTTGATTTGCACTCTACTGTACATGTTGCTGTCTGTATTTCCGTTGTTATGCTGGGTACCTCCCAGTGTTTTTGTCCCAGTGTGTACATTGATGTGCTTGCTCTTATTCTGAGGCTTTTTCATGGGATTATCTGGATTCACTCCCATTACATAAACACAGCAGCACACATAAAGGTCTCAGTGTCCCTTCACAGGAATGTAAAAGCTCTGTTTTAAGAACCAGAAGATTAAGAGTGACCGGTTCAGACAGCAGGCTGCAGGTTACAGGCATGTGTTTGAGTACAATAAAGTTACACAGTCTGATGACATACAGTTTTAATGATAACCTTATATGATCTTATATGTTGTAGTAATGATACATCAAAGTGAACAAGCGTGCAGCCTGACAATGAAGAACAACAAAAATGGGTTGGAGTCTTATTATACATTTTTAAAACATTCATCTAAGGAATGTTTTAGAAAACTTTGATGTGTTGACATGTTGATTCTTAATAAAAATAAAGGTTTTAAATGATTTACAAACAATCCAATTTGTCAATCTCTTTAGAATAAGGGTTGTGAAATTATCAAAATATTTAATAAAATCAATATTATGATACAGTATAGGCAAAGATGCTGATGATGACAATTGTGTTCAGTCTGGTTGTTATGGTTACCATGTAGATTTTATTTTTTCTGCTCTGTCTACATTCAAAACATTCAGTCTTAGTTTTATCACTCCCTTTATAAGGACAAAAATTATACTTTGATTTTACATTAACATTTTTATTGAAGTTTTTCTGAACTGATAACTTTCTGGGAGTCTCTGTTTGATTGTTTTTCCCTTTAAATAGTACTTCAGTAATTTTGCCCTCATCTTCATCACACTTTTTAAGATTGAAGGACCGTGTGCGGCAGGTTTGTTTGACAGAATATACTAAAGTTGATTATTAGTGTGTCATCTGTGTATGTTGGAGCTGCAGCACAGTGGAGTTGGAGTTGAACCCTCTAAGACTCTCAGATTAGCCGTGTGTCGCTCTGTGCCTACAGTGGGGCACAGAGACCTCCTCCTTGTCACTGTGGATTTACAGACCAAACGTTTAACCAGTGATCCCTGCCAGCCCTGTTTACCCTCCTCCACCTCTGGGTGCGGTCTCCTTCCCTCCCTCCCTCCATCTGCTGCAAGTGGCTTTCCTTCGCCTTATGGCTCACAGATCTGTCAGGGTGTTGTCGGGATCGGAGGCTGAGGACACCATCTGCTCCCAATTACACTGTGACGGTCTGTAGGAAGCCTGTGTAAACTCCTGCAGAGAGAGGAAAGGAGCTGTAGGAGAAAGGAGGCAGAGCCGAGGAGGGAAAGCTCAGACGTGGATGTGACTTTAAAGTGCGGTGGAGCTGAGTCATGGAGCCTGGAGCTGGGAAACGTACACTTTTCCATTCCTCTGTGGATTTCTCTGCTGTTATTGGCCACTCTGAGTGACTAACTGCTGCTGCTGGTGTTAGGTTTGGAAATTTAGCTCTCCTTTTAGTCATGACAGAGCTGTTTTAGCAGTGAAAGGGTACATCTTTTTCTTTTCTGCAAACTGGATCAGAAACAGGTCGGACTTTCAGAAGTTACTCTATCTCAGGAAACATTTCTTGCATGAAGTCTCAAGTTGCATGATCTTTGAATCTCTTCATGACTTTCCTGCATGTCTTACAGATCCTGAAACACAATTTACACCCCCCCAAATGTGTGATTTAAACAAAAGCTAGTAAAATGTCGCACTTCTGTAACAGATTCAAGCAGTATTATTTGCAACCACTTTATTGACATTGGTGGAAAGACTTCCAAGAACTTTTTTTTTTCTGGAGAACTTTTACTTTCTTAGCAACAAGTCCTTAAAAAATGGAGGAACAAAGCATCCTGAAATTTTTCAGAGCCTTTAAAGAGGATGAAAATGAACACTTTATACAAGGAAACCCAGAGCTGATTTTTTACAAAAAGAGAAATGTGGACGCAAACTTTGAAGATGCACTCGAGAGCAGCGAGGAAAACTTCGGGTATGTCATATTGCCGCGTGAAGGTGAGATGATAAGCTATAATTCTAAAGCTGCAAAAGAAAGAGAGAATGACTTTGACATGACGGAGGAGGAGAGGAATCTATTCAACCTGAGAAACAAGGCTGTCGATGCAGAGAATCAGGTCTTGGCTTCAAATCAAGACCAGAAACAGCAGCCAAATGGAGACAGTGACACAGCAAACAAGGGCTGTAAGATATCACTGGAGGAACAAGCATCTGGGGAATCTCTGCAACCAAAATGTCAACTTATTTCAACTGACAACACAAGTGCAGGTTGTGATTTGCATGCGCCAATCAGTGTCAACAAAGACGAACATGAAGATGACAACCAGAATGAAGAAAAAGATGGTGACAGTGAAACCCAGGAGGAATTTTTGACAAGTTCTCTCGATTGGGATGAAGATCCTGGGAAAAGTCAGACTTGTCCTGCCAAGCGTGTAGTGATCACAGTGACTCGCACTGAATCAGCAGATATGGACCAAGTAGAAGCAAAAGAAACATCAACCATGGAGGAGTCTGTGGAGGAAGAAAAAGACAAAGATGACGAGGAAGAAGTGGAACAAGATGAGAAAAGAGATTTATGCCCAGATTTTCCTGCTCAACCAAACTACCTCTCCAGCCCTTATCAAGCTCCCCTCCCAACATCAGAAGCCATGTCCAAAAACCCACCTCCTGGATCCACCATCACCAGAGCCACCTTCTCTCCCAGCTCCTCCACTGACAAGCAGATCCAGCTTCCTGCTCTCTTCAGCGGCCTGAGGGTCCTGAGGAAAGGCGTGGTCGGGCCGGCACACGACACTGTAGCTCACATCAGATGTTCCTCTGAAGGAACGAGGAGAGAGATTTTCGGGGAGAAGCAGGGACTCGACGCTAAAGTTCAAGGCAGCTTCTTGGACCAGATCTCCCAGTTCCTGAGCCGGGAGAAGAGAGGGGATGACAAAGAGGAGAAGAAGGAAGAAGGAGACAAGGTTGACGCCAGGGAGAAGAATGAAGAAGTTCAGGAAAGGGAGAGGAAGGAGCTGGAAGCAGAGGAGGACGCAGAGGTGATGCTTGAATCCCCAAAATCCCCAACAGTGTCCAGTGCAGAGGCGGCGTTTGATGCCTTTAAAGCTTTTTTCACCCCAAAGCCTCTGAAGAAGGATCCAGCAGACCTGGAGGCCATGAGGAAGAGGATGAAAGCAGATCGAGATGTGCTGAAGGCACTTTTTGAGAGATCCCCCAGTAAGATGCAGGAGAAGACAGACCCACCTGATAGCAAAGTACGAAACAAAGGTCAAACTCGTTATTTATGAAGATAAACTCTCAAAAGAGCTGAGATTGGAACAACATCCTGTATAGAATAATCCACAAACTCTATATTTAATGTGTATTTAATCTGTTTTCAAACTCTATTTCTTCCAGTCTGAAGCACCTCTCCAAGGAGATGGTGAAGAGCGAACTCCTGGTCGTCTCCAAGCTGTCTGGCCGCCGCTCAAGGAGGAAAAAATTGGGCTGAAATATACAGAAGCAGGTACTTAACAAACATATAACACATTTATTCAGAACTTTAACCATAAATATATAATCCTTAATTTGGGTTCAGATTTACTGTCCCTGCCTCATTGTTTGGGGTCCCACAGACTCTTCGGCCATATGTTAAAGAATAGCAAGAAAAATTGTAATATTAGCTCAAGTACAATCCAAAATGAGAACAAATAATTCAGACAAGTGCTTTACCTCATTTGACCTTTGACCTTTGATCAAAATGACCAAACAGAGACATAAGTGGAATAAAAACAATAGACTTTCAAAGAATAAAGTCACAAATTTACTCGATTCAAGGCGAGAATAAAACCGATTGTTCACAGGGATGAAGTAATCTTTTTCAAAAGATGACTTTTGATCAACTTGATGTGAAATAAGTTACATGGGTACACAAGAGAACAAGGTTTCCGCCTGCACTTAAATGAGAAATACTGTTGATCCTGTGAAGTAAACCACAGAGTGAAACTCACCAGCTGAGGACAAACAGCGGTTACAGAAGCGTACACCATCAGCCACACTCAGTTTCTCAGACTGTCTATTCATAACACCATCAAGTATGACAGCATGGTGCAGTACAGTGATAAAAGATTGAGTGTTCAGTTATCTATGGACTTCATGTTAAAGTATAACTTTAACATAGAAATTATGACTTTTTTATGCAAATTGGAGTCTTTACTCAGAATCTAGATTTTTTTTACATCTATAACAGCCCTGAACATTCAGAGTCAGGTGTGACAGATGTTGATTTTAGACGTAGCTGCAGAGGGAGTTTTAGTGTTTGTTCTGTGATATCATGAGATGGATGAACAGTATAATCAAGCTCCACTGCCACAGTAAACAGGACTCCACCCTGAGTGTGTCCACAGTCTGGAGGCGTCTGCACACGGGAGAATCATGTGACACAGACTTATATTGTCAATAGAGAGATTTTTATTTAAATCCAAGAGTGCCCATTCTTTTTAAAGTTATACTTTCTGTTTTTTTTTTTTTTCACTTTTATTAATTTTTTTTTTTTTTACAATCTTTCTGTGTCAAATGTGCTAAAAAGTTTTAAAAAATAAACTTGGGCATACTTCATACGTTGGCCACACAGAATTTACCCAGTTTACCCAGTGAGGGGTTTAATGACATTCATGAAATAGACTCAAATTACATACTTACAAGAGCAGGCAAGACAAGGCTTAATGGTTTCATGCTGCCATTGTTAATGCCTGAAACTGGTTTTGGTGGAAAGGTGTCAGCCAAGTCTATAAAGAAAAGTTGTATCTCTATATTCACTGCATTAAATATTAGTGATGGGAATTACGTCTCTTTTTAGTGAGCCAGATCATTCGGCTCAGCTCACTTATACATTTGCTAATTCAGCCAAATTTAGCGATGTTTGGCTTATATGTCCATATGTGTACACATACCTCTCAAATAATTCAATACATCCTTTGTACTGAAGTATTCACAAGTAATAATTACATTTTCTAATATCAGTAAATTGTTGTATCCAATTGTTTTCATTACATTTACAGACCCATATAACTCGCTGAAACCACCCAACGAATGCACTGACTTGCTTGTAGAACCACTCTGCTACACACAGCAGATAGAAATCTCGTCATTCTGCCTTGTAGTTTTTTCTACGGTCCATTGGGGGGGTTCACAGATGGGAGCCGGCTCCCATCGTTCACGTTAAAGAGCTGGCTCTTAAAACGGGTCGTCAGCAACCGACACATCACTATTAAAGATCACCTAAATCATAAATATGACTCATAGTATGTAGAGATCAAGATAAGACTTGTTTGTCCACTTGGGGGCGCCAAAAATGGCACAAAGGAGGTTTAAAAGAAAAAAAAGTCACCACCAAGAAACCTCCAATATCCCAACTTCTTGATATTCATACAGCGTGTCTTGTTTTGTATTTAAATAGATGATTTCTCAGTATTTGAAATAATCATCCATCTGTATGTGAGAATGAGCCTGTCGTGTTTTAGGATTATGTAAGGTTGTTTGAGCAGGAGTAATACCGTGTGATCCATGTGAACACACCCCTCTCCCTGAGAAATCACCTCCGGTACATACAGTCAGGTGAAAACCATGATAAACTTCCAGCTGACCACTGAGTACGTTAAGCCGTCTATCAGAAGGTCAATATTTGCTCATGTAGTCTGTCCAGGATGCCATAGTCAGCCGTGTGTGTGTCACCGGCTGTGTATTTGAGCCTCTGCTGCCACCTTGTGGTCAAATTTGAACTGTTGTGCAACGTCACAACATCCTCAAACACTTTTCATTCCACTATAGTGGCAAAATATGCATATAACTTGATAAGTAATTGAGAAGAAAAGTTGCCTTTTAAGGTATAATGTTTTTCTCTATGTCTTCCTTTCTCCTGTCAGAGCACCAGGCTGCTCTGCTGCAGCTGAAGAGAGAATGTAAAGAGGAGCTGGAAAAGCTGCAGGTCAGTATGAGAAAACCAGACGCACAGCAGCACATGGCGCACAGCAGAACATAAAACTAAATATTAGGCTTCACTTTCTTGCGTTAAGTTCTTACAAAGTATCAAGCTTTAAAAAGTCATCCCCATATTAGCCCTCAGGCTCAAAATGGGGTAGAAAGCCATACTCACTTATCCCTAAATCAACCTATTTGAACTTTGAAAGCACAGGAGGGGTGAGTAAGGGAGCGTTTAAACCTGGAATCTTAAAGGGAATATCCCTTTAACTATTGCAAAATGTGACAGTTCTTACGCACTGTAACTTAAAAAAATCTTTAAAATCATTGCAAATCTATTAATAAAAAACACAAATTGTGCTTTAAATGCAGTTTATCAGTTTGACTTTTATCGTCTAAATCCATCATAAGATTGAATCTGACATTATTTTCAGGAGGGCTTTGGTCAGGAACTTTGGAGGCTGAAGGAGGAGCATGATGAGAAAGTGGCTCATCTGGAGTTCAGTCTGTCTGAGCTGCAGGCTGAACTCGCTCAGGTCGGGACTCGCTGTCGTGGTGAACTCAGAGACGTGGCCGTTTCAACAGGAGATGATTTCATCCACAAATCTTTCCGCACAGTCTGCATCCAGACAGATAGAGAGACGTTTGTGAAGACTTCTGAGGAAGGAGAGATAGTGAGAGTCTGCTCCAGCCCCCAGCAGCTTAGGGTGACCCCCAAAAAACTGGACCTGGCTTCTATCAGTCTCAGCCTGGCTGGGAAGAGGGATGAAACTTTGTCTCCTTCATCACAGGACCATCTTACCCATCTTTCTCCTCCTCCTCCTCCTGCTCCTCCTCTTCCTCCTGGAGCCACACTACCTCAATCAGAACACCTCCCCACTCCCTCTCAGACAAAACCACCAACCAAAGCGGACAGTCTGCCTCCCCCTCCTCCTCCTCCTCCTCCTCCATGTTTGTCTTCACCTCTAAACAACATGCAGCCATCAAATGTTCCTCTTCCTCCTCCTCCTCCTCCCCCTCCATCCATGCCAGGCTTGCCCCCCCCTCCACCACCTCCTCTCGGTGGAGGGCCCACAGTCGATAAACCTCCCAGAAAACAGGCAGTGGAGCCCTCCCGACCCATGAGGCCTCTTTACTGGACCAGAATCCAGATCAAGGACAACAAGTAGGTTACCAAACAAAGTCAAGCACTGCCATTAAAATCAGATTCAAAGACAACCTGTACAAAGTATTCATGGACAAAACCTTCAAATTTGTAGGTTCTGCCTGTTGTCACTGCAGCCAAGAAGTCCAGAATGTGCAGTAAATCCTTGCAATAGTAGAATTCCAAGAAATTCAAGAGAAAAATCGTATTTTTAAGGCACAAATTTCGGAAGATTCAGTCGTTTCTGCTCATTTGTTTTACATTTTCTTATATCCTGATAAAAGAAATATTGTTCAGATTTAGAACAGAGGCGCACAATTAAAAATAAATATGTTTAGCCTGTAAATGTTTATAATGTTTATTATTGGCATTGGTGGATATAGCTCATAGCTGCACTGTGCACCTTCATCCTGACATTGTAAATTTCTGTCTACATATAATGTGCTGTGTGGGAGGAAAGTTCTTACCTGTTGATTTTGAAGTTGATTTGCAAGATGTGACAAAAATTTCACAGTTTATACCCAGCTTATTTTCTAGTGTTATCGAGTAAAAAACAACCCTTTAAGATGAATAAGCAAACAATTTCTATGGTATGTAATGGTACAGCCTGTTTGTACTGGTTTAACCCCTAATTAGTGTAACACTAGTGATTTGAATAATAACAGACTTTATGTTCAGAGATATTACTGTTTAGTCTTTCTGAGTTGGAATTAATGTGTTGACGGTTGATGAGTTTGAGCCACATGGTACCACATGGTCTCAGCTGACAGTAGAGACTTTACTCCTTGTCAGCACCAATGTTTGAGAATCAGGTGTTGGTTGCAACAAGGCTCCTTAGCACAGACAGGAGTGTATTTTGCTCCAGACTGATGTATAATATCCCATTTAAATGTATGCAAACAACACAGGTGCACAGAGACACTTTGTGTGGCCCTTTTGTGAGTCAGTCTGTGTTTCTCTTCTCTGCAGTAACAACACACTGTGGAATGATCTAGAAGAGCCAAATATAATCAACACCAGCGAGTTTGAGGATCTCTTTGCCAAAGCCACCACACAGCCCAAGAGGAAGCCGCTGTCTGAGACTTTTGAGAAGAAAGCTAAACCCAGAAAGGTAACACACACACACACACACACACACACACACACACACACACACACACACACACACAGTTACCTTTATTCAAATGCTTTTGAGGATTTTTTTTTTTGCAGTACTTATTTTGTCCACTAGAGGGGGTATTTGTCATTGAGTTGACAGTGAGAAGCTCATTTCACTGCCAAAAATGAATCAGATTGAAAGAAAATCATTTGTGTTGAATTGATTCACTTCAATTAATTATGAGGACATTGAGCTTTGAGTGATCTAACTAAATGGACTCTGGTGCAAACATGAGAATTACAACAGCACAGTTGTTCTCCTCTAATTGTTTCTAGAGGTAAGGTAGTCATGGTAACTGTGTTTGTCTTTGTTATTTTGTGTGTGTGTGTGTGTGTGTGTGTGTGTGTGTGTGTGTGTGTGTGTGTGTGTGTGTGTGTGTGTGTGTGTGTGTGTGTGTGTGTGTGTGTGTGTGTGTGTGTGTGTGTGTGTGTGTGTGTGTGTCAGATCATTAAGCTGCTGGACGGTAAGCGCTCTCAGGCTGTGGGCATCCTCATATCGAGCCTCCACCTGGAGATGAAAGACATCCAACAGGGTGAGTTTGAGAGCCTGATGGTAGAAACAGCTCGAGTCTGAGTTAATGTCTCCACTGAAGTTCCTTAATTTTTTTAAAAACTTGGAACAGCTGCAGTGATTCATTCTTTTAAAGTGCTCTGATCACACCAGAGACATTCAGGTGAAATTTCAACTTTGAGTTTTACTCACAGTATTTCTACACTCACATATAAAAAAGTTCTGAAAAATTATACTGATGTAACCCAGGATTTTGTTTATTTGAATCACCTTTTAAACCACAGAGAGTCTCCAGGCAAACATTGTAACAGTCTTTAAAGTTCATTATCTAAACAGCAGATTTTTCTTAGCCTGGCTGGGCCATCCAGTGATTTTTCCTGCCAGTCTAAATAATCTGCAGTTTCATCTGTTTAAAGGATATTCCGGCATAAATTTAAGTCATGGGGCTCTATTTTCGCCGGTGAGGCGGCGGAGGGCGGCGAGCCCCGCGCAGTTGTATCTTCGTCTGGCGGAGCCCAGCGTAAGGCCAGTTTGGTATTTTCATGGCATGAGCCGCACGGAGGCGAGCCGAGATCCGCCAAGCTGGGCGTGGTGGCGTGGCAGGGGGAGGTGTCGACAGAATCAGCTGGCGCAGTGACATTTTCGTGCTCGCCAACGGCGTGTAAAGTGCGCTGAAAGCTCGCCGATTCAAACCTGGTCAGCTTTCAGCGCAAGGCGGAACGCAGCTGGTCTTGTTGTATTTTGGTAGACCGGCGGCGTATCGACATATGTCACTGATGCCTCACCGGCAGGTTTCCACAGTGTCAGGCACATTTCAGTGCAATAAATAATCATCATCAACTATTAATCTGAGTCAGCACAGACATTTAGATCTATATCGATATATTCTGATCTATATCTGATCTGATGAGCGCGTTTGGCACGCGTTTGGACACACAACCTGACCGAATCAACACAGCTGAAACCGCATCAAATTAAATTAAATATCTAGTAAATAGACACACATGATGAAGTTAACAAGATATGTAATTCGTCTCCCTCCTTTTCTTTCTTCCTCTTCCTCTTATTTCTCGCACAGCTCGACCTGGACACGTCTCCGTGTCCTCTGTCCGTCTTGCTGCTGCTGCAGCTGAACAGATGATTTGTTTCAGTGCTCAGATGCGTTATCTACTTTAAGCCGACATACGGATATTATAATATTCAGTTTTGTGAGCCAAATTTATTTTATATGCCAACATCTATGAAAGAAAGAGCCAGGCCACGGAGCGCGATGCGTCATTTACGCACAGATGGTTCCGATTTTAATGCCATTTTTGGAGTTTATGTTGTGATCTGTGCGCTCAACCCACCTTTGTCACGTGAGGTTTGAATATGAGCAACTTTATGTGAGTGTCTTTATTTGTGAAAACGGGTGTTTGTCTTACCAGTGGGTCCAACATTACGCACACTAAATCCATCTGTGCTCATATGAGAGAGTGTGGAGGACACTTGTTGAGGAGCTGCCCTCTGTCGCCATCTTGTGGCATTACTGTCTTAAGACATCTCTTGATATCTTTGACTACTCCATGAAAATAGTAATACGCCTCGCCTGTGGCGGATTTAAAGGCAAGGAGAGGAGCGTATGTGATTGGTGAAAACAGGTCTCGGCTGTGTTAAACCAACTACACGCCCTTTCTCCTCCCCGTCTACGACTTATGGCGCTGGGAGGAGCTGAGTTAGGGAGGGGGGATACTTACGCCGGGCTGCGCGGCTCACCAAAATACCAAAATGTGCTTGGGAACGCCTTGTCAGCGCGGCGGATCTGACTGACGCTGCGCTTGCGGCACGTCTCCGGCGTGGCACCAAAATAGAGCCCATGGTCAAACACACTGTAACACTGAGTTAGACACCCCCTTGAGAGATGAATGTTGTCGACTGCTTGCTTCTCTTGTTATACCAACTTAAGTAACGACCGCACATTTGCAATACACAGAGGTATACGTCTCCATGCACAAACCTCAACCAAATAGCCACTCTATAGCCACAAATAATGCTCAGAACAGCACCTAACTTCATCAACAGTACATATAGGGAACCGAAGTCATGCTAACTTCCGGGTTAGCATACGGTCCTATGGAGCCCATCAAAATGAATGGACAGATATATATAACTACTGGTCCGCTTTTGTATAGGGAACCAAAGCCCCTACACATTTCACATATAATGTTTATCATGTTTAAATTTACATTTTAACCTCGAAAAAGCCGTGATTTTAGACATGTTGCTATAACTACAGTTTAATTTAGAGTGAGACCACGTAATGAACTACACCGCTCGTCGCACTATTTTTGCGTCACTGTCTAAGCTTTGACAGACGACGATGGCGGTGACTTTGGCAAGTTTCACGTCCTTCTTCCAGGATGAAGGAAAGAGTATTAAACGTGGTGAAAACCACTACAAGTCGGGTCATGTTGAGAGTGGGAGTTACGCCGGCGGAGAGATAGTTGGTCGAGTGAGAGCCAGCATGCGGGACAAGCTCTACAAGGGGGCGCTACGTCATTTACGCGACTTCTTGCGGTCTGTAGTCTCTCCATTTACGTGTTTTCAAAGACAAATAGATCAACAATTACACAACAAACATAGCCTTTATTTACCTTAATGGTTATCATTTAAGTTAAAATACAACATATTTGTGACTCAGGGTGTAAAACAAAGCGGACCAGAAAATACCATAGACCTGTCCATTCACTCCTATTATCCCAATAGGACCTATAGCGCTAACGCGGAAGTGGGCGTGGCTTCGGTTCCCTATAGGGCCCCAGCCATAGTACTAGCCATCAAACATCTTTTTAACTTTGCCTGATTTCTTTAGCAAAGAGACCAAACACAACTCACCCACTCTCCTCCAGCAGCAGCTTGTTTGTGTGGGAGCCCTGACAAGTTGATCACCAAGTGCAGCGGAAAATTTATGATGATTACTTCATGGAAATGCAATCATTTCCATGAAGTAATCATCATCATAATAATCATTTTGCACTGCAGACGCGGTAGTTCTTCTGCCTTAGTGTCTCAATCTGATTTCATTTCCATTTCCAAGTAATAATCATAAATTTTTCCGCTCCACTTTGTGATCAACTCACCAGGGCTGTGGTCGTTGCTGAAGTTGGTATAACTAGAGAAGCAAGCGGTCAGCAACATTTATCTCTCAAGGGGGTGTCTAACTTGGTTTTAAGATGTGTTTGACCATATGTTAAATTTACGCCGGAATGTACCTTTAACATGTAGGTAACCACAGCTCACCCACTTTAACCTCAGCATCACACTTAAGTACAGAGTTTCACCCTGATTTGGGCTTCTGTGAATTTAAGGATAAAATGCTGAAAGACTCACTAAAACATGGAAAGACAATCAAAAAGAAGCGATCTCTTTGGCTCATCCCTAACTCTTAAAATCTTTGCACACATTCAACTTTGTCTTCCAAAGGGAGGGAGATCTGCAGTGCTCTGTTTGGCCTCTTCGCTTTTGTGGAATCACAAGGGACTATAACACCTGCTGTTTGATAGTTTTACAAATTTTAACATAGTTCTTGTTTGTTATTTTATGTGTCTGTAATGTATGCATTCCTTTTTACAGCAATACTGACTGTTGATCACTCAGTCGTCGACTTGGAAACTATTGAAGCACTCTATGAAAATGTAAGTATTACAGCACGATGAACTAAGGCTTACCTTCATGTGTAATTTCACAGTTATGAACTTTTTATGCATTAATGTAATTAATGATTAATTTAATGTCACTTTTTAAGAGAGCGCAGCCAGAGGAGCTGGAGAGGATCCAAAAGCATTATGAGACATCCGAGGAAGAGGAGGTCAAACTGCTGGACAAACCTGAACAGTCTGTATCTCAGCTGCTGACTCACATCTTCAGACTTCACTGTGTGTACATCATCATCATCATCACTTTTTGTAATCTTATTGCTGACCTGTTTGTGCTGCAGGTTCCTGTATGAGCTGTCTCAGATCCCAGATTTTGCCGGCCGAGCTCACTGCATCATCTTCCAGTCAGCTTTCATCGACGGGATCGCTTCAATTCAACGCAAGCTGAACACCCTCTCCTCTGTCTGTCAGGTAAGATACGTATCTCTGCTGTTTATATGTGTATGTAACTTAGGTGTCACTTGTCTCTACTTGACCTTTAAATGACCTTTTAATTCTCTGTGTCTTGTGCGTGATGAAGGCTTTACTGGAGAGTGATAGTGTAAAGAGAGTGGTCGGTCTGGTGCTGGCTCTGGGAAACCACATGAACGGAGGCAGCAGGGTCAGAGGTCAAGCTGACGGATTTGGGCTGGAGATTCTTCCCAAACTGAAGGATGTGAAGAGCAGGGTGAGGCTCTGATAACCCTGAAAAGACTGTCGTAGCTCTATGAGGAGGCAGCCTGTCAGTGGGCTTCAGTCCACCACCAGAATTTACTCAGAGGAATCGTAGTTCTCGCATGTCAAAGTCCCACAGTCATAGCCTGATCCAGCAGATGTAGGTCATCAGGACCTGTTGGCTCCACAAATCGATCTTTTTATCTTGTGCGGTGTGACATAGTGAATGAAAACTGAAATAGATGTTTGATTTTTTCTGTTGGATTCTGCTTACATAGACAGGCATGCATCCAAGACTCCTTACCAGGTGTCAAACCAGCAACCATAATAAATAAATAAATAAATGAAGAAATGAGGCAGGAGAGAGAGTGATCCACATGCTGAGGGTTTTCTATTTCACTGATGCAGCTGTCTTAATTCCTCCTCAGGATAATCGTATCAGCTTGGTGGACTATGTGGTGTCGTACTACCTGCACAATGTAGACAAGGTATGAGTGTAAAAATGCTCATAGTTACTCAAAGTTGTTTTTGTTTTTTTAACGCTCGACTCTGTACGAATCAGATAAATGTGAAATGTGTTCATTACAGACTTGTTATCAAATGTAAACCTGAGTTAACAAAGTCAGAGGAAGAGTCGCACACTAACTCTTCATGCAAACTGACATCATTTTCATGTCAGCAGATACATTTCTGATCCCCTGGATCAACAGAGATGTATGATATCTCTGTTTTTGTTATATTTACCACCAGAACGCCGGCACAGACAAGAGCATGTTCCCTCTTCCTGAACCCCAGGATGTCTTCCTGGCAGCGCAGGTCAACTTTGATGACCTGGACAGAGACCTGAGACTGCTAGGACGAGACCTGACAAGTACGTGATTTCACTGCTGCTGCCTTTCCCCAATCCAACTCCTCCCTAAGAAAACTGATCACTCATCTGGATGGTTGCATGCAGTCAGACGCTGAGCATCAATGTGACTGTCTGACCGGAATATTTCCATCTTGTGGTCATTTTGTTGTGTTTATTTTTTTTTCAAACCTCAGGCAGTCTGTGTAACTCTATCACTCTGATTCTCAGACAAAACCTCAGCCCAGTCTGGCATCGTTTTGCCTCAGACGCTCCTCTCCCTCCCTTTTTCACATCTCACCGTCCTGGTTTCCCATCACTGGCCCCAGCCAACTGTTTATATTTAGAGCTCAAGGCTGGTTCTTTGACCAAGCCCAAGTTCACCAAAGCCTCAGAACAAAAGATTTCCTCTCCTCTTTCTTAGACTTTTCTCTTCCTTCTTTAAATGAGCACATGTGACGCCATTCAGCATGCCAGTCATATTGGAAACAATGCTCACTCGTACATGTGTACGACTGTGAGGGCGAGTACATTGTTGTTTGTCCATGTATACATGTGTTTCTGCCTGTGCTGCATGTACATGTATTCAGAGACTGGCAGAGTCTTGCCGCTGATACTGGGCTGGCGCCTTTCAGATCCAGCTTCTAATCCTCCCGCCCATCAGATCTCCCATCGTTGTGCCTTTGTGCCCCTGTCGCCAGCACAGGGAGACCGTAGCTTCCCACTTATGTAATCTCCAGACCTCCAGTATCTGGGGTGTATCTGCACGGGCCTTTGCAGAGATGCACAGATCTCTAACCTGCCCGACCCTATCACCTGGGCTCCAGTGTGGCCCCCAGATGTGTGCCACAGATGGCTTTCTTTACCTCTCAACACAACTTTGTCTTATCAACCCGTCTACTCAAACCACCGTGCAATCTGGATCGCCCGTCGTGGAGTCCTTTTGTTGTGCCCTCATGCCTGGTTTGAAGCTCTGCTCCTGTCGCTCTTCACTCTCCCTGAGTTTTCTGTTTGGTCGGTATGAAATGTTTCCCAACACACTTAAAGACAGATTATTTTCTCTCCAGTCATCCATGCTGACTGTTGAAGGAAACGAGATCGCAGAGCTATTTCACATTGAAAAGACTTCTTCTGTCCTGTGAGCTTTTCCTCGATTAAAATCATGTTTTTTTTTATGTTGTCATGAACTGGCTTAAAGTCAGCCACAAAAAAAGGGAGTCGCACACAAAAATGAATCCCAACACACTTCATTTGTAGTGAATTTAAGACAAAATAATCATAATTTTGTTGGCAGGATATAGGGCTGGGCGATAAAAAGATAACGATATTATCGAAATATAATTTCCCTCAATATCCATATAAAACATGGTCAATATGCTTTTCAATAATCGGCATTCTGCCATGTTTTGGTAGACTATACGAATAGCCAATGAAAAGGGGAGTTGCTCCAGGTCTGCTTCACACTGAACCAATTATGTGCTGAATTAGAACCAAGTAGCAACCAACTGTGTAGTAGCAGGCTGCAGCTACACGCAATCATAGCAATTTAACACCTTACGCTGACAGCACTGTTGGTAAGAAAAAAAGAAAATGAGTGCTACCCCCAGCAGAAATGCAGATGAAGGCTCAACAGATGATGACATTGTCGACAACACTGGCACGAAAACGTCGGTGGTGTGGAGGATTTTTTTTACCTTTTGAGATTGGACATGAAGCAGAGTAATATTCACTGCAAATTATGTCAAAGTCGGGAATACCTCAACTCTTTTTCACCACCTGAAGCAGTGCCATGCTAGCCTGGCTGGGCCATCCTGTTGCATGAGTCACTTGACGTTCCTTCCCACAACAGTCTGGACTTCGGCCCATTGGAAGCCCTGAAAGTGGGTGGGAGTACTTTCCTTGATAGACAGACTCCTGTAACCAATCACCGTAACCAAGCATCTGACATCATCACAGATGCTTGGTTACGGTGATTGGTTACATTAGTACATGGACCAATCAGGGGCTGCCTTTCCCTGTTGTCCGGGTAACAGTGGAAACACGGTATCTGATTGGCCCGGTTATTTTCTGATCGGGCATACACGCTCTCTATGGGCCGAAGTCCAGACTGTGGTGGGAAGGAACGTCAAGTGACTCACGCAACAGGATGGCTCAGCCAGGCTAGTGCCATGCGGCAGAGCACGCGCAATGCAAAAGTTTACAAACCCTAAGTGGAGTAAGGAGCCCATGGCGCTTCTGCAGCCAAAACAGCCGACCATTCAGTCCACTTTCTCTAGCACAATGCCTTATGACAAACGTTGAAGAGACACAAAGACCTCACAGATGCAGTAGCTGATTCGATTGCAAAAGACACACTACCAATAAGCACTGTTAAATTTCATTTAAGAGTAACAGGGAACATTTAAGATTAACAAGTGATTTTTTTTATATTGTGACATAAATCGATATCCACAGATATGAAAAAATATATTGTGATAAACTTTCTCCCATATCGCCTAGCCCTAGCAGGATACATCATTTATGAACACATTATGCGGAAATGTTAATAAAACAGAATTTGATGGTTTGAGAATCATTTTAACCTTTTCTTTACTTTAACAATGTGCAAAATATCAAATATTAAGACTTGAATCGTCACTAAATGTGATACCAGCAACATGTTTAAAAAAAAACATTTCTTATTGTAAATTTGCAAAGAATGGAGGATTTCATCATCTATAGTACAAATGTAATTAACAGGTTAAGATAATCTGGAGAAACTTCTGCACAAAAAGAACATGGCCCAAAACCAAGACTGTATAGCTGTGATCTTCAGGCTCTCAGGTAGCACTGCAGGGAAAACCAGCATGACTCTGTAGTGGAAATCACTGCATGGACTGAAAATCACATCTGTAAACACATTTTGTTGCTACATCCACAAATGTCAGTTAAAACTATACAATTCAAAGAGGAAACAATATGAAAACATGGTCCATGGTACTGGCCACTTCTCTGGGCCTGAGAATGTTTAAGATGAACTGTAGTAAAGTGGGAAACTGCCCTGTGGTCTGAAGAGTTCAAATTGGACATTCTGTTTGGAAATCATTTATTTCATAAATAATGAAGTCTTCCGAAAGTAGAATTTGCAAACCATTAAAACTTGTTTTTGTCAACATTTTTAGACAGCATCCCAACTCTTTTGGACTTTGGGTTGTCCACCCAAACTATTTTTTAAACCAGGATAATTAGCTTAACAGAGCTTCCTTTTGCATTTGTGATATTTACTAGAGAAAAATTTGGAGTTTCCTTCAACTTATTTATTGTGTCCTATTTGATAGATTAACATCCTTGTTGGATCTGACGGAGGTATTGCTGATTTATAAAGCGTGCGATCCAAACATGTCATCATCAGACCTCCTAAATCTCTTTAAGAATACATTTATCCCCAAATGAGAAACCAAACCACTCTGATCTGAGGGTACCGCACTCCTCATCCCTCTGCTCTGTTTATGTGGAGGTCTGCAACCCTCCTGGGTCTGGAATAAGCAAACTTCAGTCATACACAAAAGACAGACAAAAGAAAGAAAGGCTCCCCACACAATACAGAGAGAGATACCCGCCTCTACAGTTTACACAAATCCTGAATGAAAACAGTATTCTTTTGTAATCTTATCTGGGAGATGTTGATCGAGCGTCGGGTTTGGAGGGGGGTGATGGAGGGACGTGGCTCGGCTCCTTCTGCAGCCTCTATTATGACTGGCTGTGCAGACTGGCTCCTCTGATCCACTGATTGGACGCAGAGCCACACAGAGCCGCAGACTGGCAGAGGAATAGAGAGAGAGGGGGAGTTTGTCGTCGCCATCTCTGGATGAATCTCTAAAAGTGATATCTGAAGGGGAAGTTGGGCTGATAACCTCCTACTTGGGCACAGGTGGAGCTAGTTTAAACCAGAACACTCTCCTCTCTGTCTCTGTTAGTGTTTCCAGACTCCAGGTTGGAGTTAAAGGCTGAAGCTGCAACATTAAAGCTCAGACAGGGATTTATGCCCTGATCCTAACCTAACCCTCACTGCAGAGTTTGCAACTTTAAGAGGTAATTCATCATTATTCCACATGGGTGCAGCTTACAACTCATGATCATCAAAAATCCACAATCTCAAAATATTAAAATGTTACCAAAGATAATCCTATCCTATCCTAAATGGGGTTTATAGTCTGACTACATTATTGCAGAAAATTCTGTTCATTTATGCTCTCAGTACTTGTTTAGGGCGCCTTTTGCACAAATTACTGCATCAATGCATGCTGGGGTGTCATGAAGCCCAGGTGTCTTTGATAGCTTCCTTCATCTGTATTGTTGCTCTGGAGTCTTATGTTTCTATTGATGATACTCCAGAGATCCTCCATGAGGTTCAGGTCAGGCAAGCACAGTAAAACTGTAGTAAGCAAACCGGTTTCTGGTGGTTTTGGCGCTGTTGGCAGGTGCCATGTCCTCCTGTTAGTGTCTCAATAAAGCTTCTCAGCAGGTAGACTTGAGATTGTGTTGATTCTGGACTTTATAAAACACAGTGGACCAACTACCCTGAATTATCACTGACTCTGAAAACTTCACTCTGGACTTTGTTTCCCCCCTTCAGGATGTGAGAAAGATCTGCAGAGAGTTTGCTCTGATTCTCCTGAAGAACACCTGCAGCCGTTTAAAGACAAGATGGAGGCTTTTGTTCTCAGTGGTGAGTCTGTTATCAAGCTGTTCAAAGCCTGAGTTTTTACCCATGTCTAAAGTTTGAGAAAATTAAAAAACTAGGATAACAAAACATGACATTAGGTGTAATTGGAGTTTCTCAGGAACTGACATTTATGCAGTTTAACGTGGTGACAGTCAGAAAAACTGTCTGCTTCATTCTACCTCTCTGGAGTGTCTTTGTTATTGTGTGGATGTGTGTGGGAGTTGGATCACAGTAAAAGCGAGACGCTCAGATAAAGATCAGACAGATTTTGTTGCGGCTGAGAGACTCCTGCCTGAGAGAAAACCATCTCTTTGACCGGGGCGTTTCAGCTTGTCAGATTTTAATTTAGCTCAGCTCTGTTCTGAAACAGACGGGATAATCATTAACGAGAATTCAAAATTACAAACTCATCAACACTTCACACAAAGACTCAAGCCTCTGTGTCTTACAGGAGTTTGAAGTCCTTAAAGACCTGCTAGTTGTAATTTTGATCATGTAAAGTTAGCATGGAAAACCGAAATGTTAAAACAGAAATAAAAAAAATCTAATTGTATTTATGAGGAAAATACCTGCTGTTGCATGGATTGCAGGACAGGATCTTGCTCCGATTTCTCTTTTACAGATCAGGTCTAGCAGCTCCTCAGGCTGCTCTCACATCTGTACCTGCTAACCGTCTTTATCTCCTGACTCTTAAGGTCAGCCTGAGATAGAAACTGACATTTTTACCACAGTGTCAACAGGCAGAGTTAAAATGTGTTATTTCTATCAATGGATTTATTAACAGAATCTACACAGAGGTAATTAAAGTCCCAATAAGGAGTTTTTGATGTTTATGAAACACACCGCAGTTTATATTAATGCCTTTACATGAAATCCAAAAGCAAAGAAGACCATCAGGGACAAGACTGATCATTTGTATCTTGTTATTTTTAATGCATTAAACTGTTACGAGAGTCAGCTGAGCAACTAAAGAAAAACAAAATACAATAAATGATAGAGGAGCTTTAGATGTGTGGTATATTCTGTTTTATGGAGGGGGCTCTGGCCATGACTGAACCATTTCTGTGTTTCTTTACAGCTCGAAAAGAACACGGAGAAGCTTCCTATCAACTCATGACTGTCCGGAAAAGGTCTGAAAATCTGTAATCAATACAATTGTGTTGTATACATGATCATTATTTTTTTATTTAGCTTCATTATAAGCTTCAGTTTCAGCCGGAGCAGGCAAATAAAATGCTCAATTTAATCAAGTCAGATTTGACAACTGATGCAGGCAGGAAATGTCTGTAAATGATTAAGGATGAAACAATATCAAACTTTTGCAGACAGTCAAATAGTAACCATCATTTTGGTCTGCTGTGTTCTATAATCCTCACTTTTTTATATATCTGTTCAGTTTTCAAGACATGGTTCTGTACTTTGAACTGAAGCCCAAAACAGGAGAGAAGGAGGTGACCACGGGTCATTTCTTCATGCTCTGGTTTGAGTTCTGTGCCGACTTCAAAGCCAGATGGAAGAGGGAGAACAAAAACATTTCCAAAGAGAGGTATCAGATGAATTTTTAACACATCAAATCTTGTTTACTAGAGAGGACAGCTGAAGAGAGACAGGAAAGGGTGGGGGGACATGCAGTAAAGGGTTAAGGCTGGAAATGGTACCAGCGACCATTGTGACAAGGACTAGAGTCTCTGCACTTGGGGTAGTTAGACAGACACTTTTTCACATAATATTTATGGCAAAAATCAAACCAACCATTGAACCAAAAGGTATCTTTTTTTTTCAGGTTAAAAGAGGCTCAGCTGTCTGTGAAGAGGATCACGTCAGAGAAGAAGGTGGAGACCAGAAGGATCAACCCCAACAGCCTGGTAAGACTCAGCTTGCCTAATGAATTGAAGAATTGAATTTCAGCAGTCAGTATGTATAAAAATCTTCCAAAAAGTTGTATGAGAACCCAACAAGGTCCACTTTGTGCCCAATTTGTGACATCACCAACTGGTCAGTTTTCTTAAAAAGGCGTTTTTAAATCATTTTCCAAACTCGCCAGTTCAGTTTTGAGACCTAAACATATTTCATAGTTTGATATTTTCCAACACAGAAACAGGGTTTCATTTCATACCAACAGCTTTATAGCATGGCAACAGTGGAGGAGGCTTCCAGAGTGTTGACTCTGGAGTGTCTAGGGTTGTATATGGAGGCTGAAATGAAGGTTTTAAGGACACCAGCCTGACAAAGATTTTTTTAAGCTGTAACATATGTAAAGATATCAACAAGCTATCAGGACAACATGGAGACTAAAATGAGCACATAAGTCCTCTTCAAGATTTGGTCTGTGTCCTACTAAAACCAGATTTTGATTAAATTCAGTATAAAGTTTGTTGTGTTTTCTGCTTAGTAATTCTGCTCTCTTTTTAAACCAAACAGAAAGAGCGACTGCGACAGAAAGAAGCCAGCTTCTCCTCAAACTAAGAGAACCAGGAAATGTAAAATATCTGCTGTCACTGGATCAGCCTGGATGTGGACCCTGATACCAAACAAAAGTTTAAGTTTATGTTTGTATTTTATATTTTTAACACCAATGCACTTCTGTTCTCCATAAGCCCACAGCTTTCTGTGATATATTTTACCTCCTCAAAAAAGTATTCTACTTAAAAAGTTTGTACAATATGTAGACATGAAATAAAGCTCACCCTGTAAAGATTAGGATAGAATCATCTCCCACATTTTGCATTGATTTGAACATGTTTAATCTTTTCAATATTTTTACAAGAAATAAAATCAACAATCAGAAAATGAGTGATTTCAAAGTTTGGCAACTCTTTTATTTACAAGCATCTTTACAGTAAAAGACATTTCAATATACAGTAAGATGAAGTGGCATAGAGCTGTGCAGGTTAGAACATAAAAGTCTATATTACAACAAATCTCAGCTTTACATCCCACACAGTGGAAACAGTACAAACATCAGGCTCTTTACAAACTTATTAAAAATGCTGCACACCTGATGAATCTCTACAAACCAAAATACCTGAAGCTCTTCTACACTTAAGTCCATCAAACATCAGAAATCATTTTTTTAACAACTACAGAGCCCCTAAAGTCCAAAAAGTGAAATTTCTACCATGTGCATACAAGATAATTTTACAACGTTTTGGTTGCGGAGACAAGTAATTATTTTGTTTGCACTAGGTATCTTACAATAATCACTACAATATCTAGTTGTCTTGTTCCCTGAAATTGTAGTCAATGACATGTGCCTGCAATAATATCTTGAAGGAACTAGAAACTATTGTGTCCAAAATAACAATTTGTACCCACATGATGATTAAATCGTGTGCACAAGATAATTTCCCCGCAAGGTAACAGCTCACTCACATAATTTAGTTATCTTATGTGCACGATATAATCTCTTCTAAAGGGAAGCTGTAGTCACTTATTCCTGCAAGATCATCATGTTGTAAACTCGAGCATTTTCTGGGAGAACTTCGTCCGACAAATTATCAAGTTTTGGAACTTTTTTCTCAAGATTTGTGCACACAAGCTTATTTCTGAGCGCTTAAAGTGAGAACCGCTTCAGGGACTCCGTAGTTAACGTAAGACTTGTCTTGGAGTCCGAATCTAGAACTTGTGTTTCTCTTCTATCAGCAAGATATGAACTAAATTGCTGCTCCCAAATGCTCAGGTAAGTTCACGTGTCCCTTGAGGACAATGCTCTTTAAATCCATGAATTCTATGACAAAGCTGCACACATCCAGCAAACTGCGAAGATATGATCGAGCTGAGATGTTCTGATCTGAGTCTAGTCCGTGTCTATCGTCGTGCAGCGGCACTGCTTCACGCGCTGCACCCTTTTCTTTCTGGTGCTGGGTGTCTGACCCGGACAGAAAAGGGTGTAAGTGACAGTGCTGAAAGTTTTGGGTTTGCAGGCAGAGCAGGACTGAAAGGCGTCCCCGTCTTGGTAGTTGTGTCTCGGGATGTAGAAGGAATTGCACTGCCCGTAGCAGAAGCGGTTGATGATGGTCCGGCTTAGGCAGCCCTCCTCTGCAATGGTCTGCTTCAGCGGCTGCGTCTTGCACCAATCCAGACGCAGGTACCGCCGCTCCGTCACGTGCAGCGCTTCCTGGCTGGACTCCAGGACCTCATCGGTTGAAGTTACCGGCCCTGGTACTTGAGAAATTAATCCACCGATGGCTGGTGTTTGGCATCTGTCTGAGTCATTTGGGTTGTATTTGTTTGGGTGTGGGAAGGCGCCCTGATAGGTGGCTGCATCTGTACTCCACGGTGGACTGAGGAACAGCGACAAAACTGCTGCAGAGATCAGGGCTGATGGAGTCTTCATCGCTGGATTCGGAGGGAAAGACACAAAATTAGCCGCTTGATGAAGACACTGTTACGCACAACTTTACGCACGTTTTACGCATTAAAAGTTTAATTTTTACATTCATATCACAACTTTTTGATGAAACATAAAATTGTATTTAAAGTTACCTGTGGGTGTGCAGACTCTAATAATACTTTCAGTCTAGTCAGTTTTGGTCACTTGCGTTCTCTGTCCCTGCGTCTTCAGTTGTGGCTTCATGACTAACAGAGACAGGACTTTTCTAAACTGAGTTTCAGCTGAACACGCCCCCTGAAAACTCTAATCCTCTTTATCTCGCTGAAAAAAAAGGGAAGAAATTCCATCTCCAGACTTTGTCATTGCAGATAAATCTTTTATTTGACTTTACAGAACAAAAACACAAACATGTATGTGAAGAAGAAATGACCCAACACTGAATCACTAAGTCTCTGCAGTACAGTGAAGAGAACAGATTTATAATATATGTGCCATACCATGTAAATAAAGCTCACTGGCATTCATTTGAAATGACAACACAAAGCTACAACAGTTTCAAATGTACTTAAAAGATCGTGAGCTGTGTTCAGTCTGAGGGTATAAACTGTCATATTGAGACAAAAAATAAACTTCAGTGAGTTACTCTTTCTGTACAGTCATGAATATAATAACTTTCCCTTAAATCATTACATCTTTGTACAGCTTCTCATTATAATACAGTTACAGTTATGGTGCACACTGTTAATCAAGTTTTCAGCATGTTCTATTTGAGCATTTTGTGGTGATGCCTGAAAACTGTCTAAGAATCACCTCTGTGTCTGATAAATAAGTGGTTTTTTGTCCTTGAGGGGTACTTTATGTTTGCTGTTAAAGTTAAAATTTATGTATTATAGATATTTGAAAGGTCTGTATCCTTTGACTTCCTAACTGAATAGTTTGCCTTTTCAGGTTCATTCTTAAATATCAAAAAAGCAAAAGAGATCTTGATCCAAAAGTCTAACCAAAACCGTGGAGTTTTTGCACTTTTTTTTTTAGAAGGTTGTATCCATGACTTAGACTTTTTGGTGTTTTTTTAAAGGAATACCACCAAATACTAAACAAAATCTCAGCTGTACATCATCTTTGTGATGACTATCACTATTTCTTGATTTTTAAACTCCCTGTCCCATTATTTACCAAACAAAATGCTGAAATATTTAGTCATAAAAACTTGATTCTGAGAGTGATCTCAAATATTACACTGAGTGTTTAGGTTGTGGATTTGGCCGTCGGTGCCGAGTTGTCTTCTTCATCAAAGAAGTGAGGAACAGACTTCTTGGCGACCACGTTTTCCAGCTTCTGGCCCATCAAGTACGGGTTAACGCTCTGCAGGGAGGTAGAGAAAAATACAATTTGTAAACATGTCCTCCAAGATTCAATGTCTGACAATTGCCGGTCAAGATTTATCCCCACACATAAAAAGTTCCATGAAAGCATTTAGTTTAAGAGTCACCGCCCCCTTCAGACATAAATGATGGACAATATGGACAATAATACAGAAAAAGGAAGAAGAAAAACAATTTACCCTTTTTCTTCTTTTGGGTCCTCCCTTCAGTTTTTGGTACAAAAGTTCCTTGTTCTGAAAGAAAACAAAAAGAAAAAATTCTCAGGCACTAAATCATGCAGCCTTTGCTTTGTTTTGAAATGAAAAGTGAAAAATCTGCTGCCTTGCGCTATTTCGACTATAAAAAATTACTCTAAGGGCTCAATTTTCAGGCTAAACCAAACCAGCAGAAAAGTTTGGTTTCATCCTCTAAATGGGAAAACTCGTGACCTTCGTGATGTTTCTGTGAGAATTAGGCTGTGAGCACTTGTTCTCAAAAGCCAAAGAAAGAAAAGATGACAGAGGAAGAATTTACAGCTCCAATCATAATCTTCATCTAACACATTTAAACTGAGTCTGTTTGAATAAACAGAGCTCAGTCTTTAATTCAAATTTTTTAAATTTACTATGAAACCTGAAAAACTGTCAGACATATTTTGGGGAATAAAAAGTATACTGTTTGCCTCTGAAACATCTTAGAATAAACATTTCAAGTAAAAGAAACTGCCAGCGTTAAAGTGTGCTGCCTGAATCTTGCAGTTAAATCCTGTTCATGCAGTAGATGTACTTTCTTTCAGACACAGCTTGATTAGAAGCATTTCCACCCATTTTATTGAGTTTTGATTAAAAGTGGAAAACACTTTGATTTTTAAAGGGCAGGTGCATTAGAGAGATAGAGAAAGATAGAGAGAGAGAGAGAGAGAGAGAGAGAGAGAAAGAGAGAGGCAAGACAGTCCAAAAACTGTGATTCCCCAACTGTCTAACTGTCAATAACAGATATTTTCATGCAGTGTTTAGATTCTAGACCTTCATCAGGTAGGTAGATCTTGTTTAAAAGGATGTATAGAGATTATGCCCAGGTTTGATTCCAGCCTGAGGCCTCTCTATCTATTTCCTGCTCTGACCTCTCAAATAAATCATTTCAAATATGAAGTGTGTCTGTGACTCAACCTTTAATAAGCATCATCATATCAAATCTGCATTAATTAAGTTATTTAGATATAAAATCATTAGGAGTTAATACAAAACAAGATTGCATGAAGAGATTATCCTAAAAATGACTTCATAATCTAAAAATAATAATTATTCCACTGTTTAACTCTGTACTCACCCACTTAGCCAAAGCTGGGTAGTCATGCTCAGGGTCAAACAAGTGCTGGTGTTTCTGGAACTCTCTGCTGAACTCTGCCGTGTCTGGAGCATTTTCCAAGCAGCCATCTGCTGCTGTGAACATAAGGACACACAGACAGAGTGTGTAAGAAATAAAGAAGTAAGTCATCTTAACTTTTCCTCAGGTGTGCTAAAATACTTCAGCAATTGTTCTTGCTTAAGGCATCTTAAAGCACAGTAAGAGATGAAAGAAATGGCAACACAACAGCATTTACATCACATTTTTATCAGAACAAATTATTATTTTAATATGTTTTGGACAAGAGTCTCTACCAGTTTTTCCAAGGGGACAGGGGTTTGGAGGGTCCGGATATCCATGGTCATCGCTAAAGTCTTTGGGAACGTTATCGCCTGTCAGCTCTGCCACAATGTTGGGAATGTTTCCAAAGGGGCCAAGGTGCTGCAGCCCCTCATGAGCACCACCTTGTGTGAGAAAACAAGCAGTGCAGTCAGCACTGATACAGCATCATCACTCAAAGGGTAGTAATCACACTCAAGCGCTGATGGATACTTTCACAATAAACGCTTGAAAACTGTTTCAGCAGAGACTTCTATATCATCTCAAGCTTTCTTAGACTTATATTCTTGATGTATTCTTTATTGTTTATATTGTGTCAAGCAGATGAGTTTAGGACATTAAATGATTTATAAGTCTGCAAATTTCTAAATACAAGACTTGGTTTTTTTTTTTCCGAGTACTAATATTTACCTGGACATCTTGAAGATTCAGACTCATTGCACAGATATAAGGTATAAAACACTAAACTACTCAAAGCCATTTGAATCCAAGGCCCAGACACACATCCTACCCTGTATACTCTGAGGCCCGACGATGTTGGTGGCCTGATGTGCAGGATACTCCACCCTGGGCCTGGCGATACCCAGCTGCTCCATGACGCCGTGTAGGAGCCGCTGGATGTCGGCCTCAGACACCTGGTCCACCGTGCGGGGGCTGCGAGCTGGAGCCAGACCGAGCTGCGGGCACAAGAGGAGGCCAAGCAACGATAACCTCACAGCCGGACTCATTTCTGTCATCTGGAGGGGATAAAACAAACAAACAAAAACGCACAAATAGTTTTACACCACAAAAGATGGAGTCGAGTAATTTTCATTTTCAAACACAACTGCGTGTTCAAACAAGCTCAGGTGGAGAAAAAAGGCACCTGATGTGGAGAGATAATGCTCGACATATTTACTATCTTATAATTATGATATAGAATTAACTGTAAACCAGGTACTTTCTATGTAAATTGATACATACATTGTCAAATAAAAAACAGGGGTAAAACGGGTGATGTAAATAGTCTATTAATAGCCTCAAAGAAGAAAACGGTTTAAAAACCCGCTGGTTGAAAACAAGGTTTTATTCATTCATATTTGTGTAAGATAGGATATTTGATTACATCGCAATGAAACATAAAAATTAACCATAACAGGGTTCAAGGAGTGTTTTTCTTACCTTGTTTGACGGTAGAATCTGCCTGCTGTGCGAACAATCGTCGAGCAGGAAGAAGCCCTCTGCTTTGGCTTTCAAAATAAAAGCTCACTTCATAAACTGACAAACAAACCGGGTCTTATTTTTATATCTTGGCGATTTTCACAAGTTTATTCCGACAAAAGTTAATACAGCGTGAAACAGATTTGATCTCCACCGTGTTGCTCCAACAAAGACCGCACTAAACGCCTCTCTCCCTCCAGATATTTTAACACCGCTTTGTTTTGAAGGAAAGATGCTGTTTCACCCTGTCAATCACGGCTGCCCGTTACACAATCTTTAGTAAAGGATGCGATCCGCTTCGCCTACTTCACGGTTGAGTTACTGTTGCTAGGATACCAAAGAACCCTTCTGTCTTATTGGCTGTCATTGGGTGCCAGTTGTTTATGGCACATCACAACATCATCTGTGATGCCTGGACTTATTTTCAATTGTATTACAGGTTCCAGTCGGTTCATGAGATGAATTATTTAACTCCCCGTTTTCATTTTTTAACCAGTTTCTTATAACTTCTTCCTGTTTTATCTATTTAGAATCAACACTTTCCACCTTCAACCTGGATTTAATTCTTGGCGGCTGAAAAGGGTCACCATGGTTGTCAATAATTTCACAAGTTTGACCTAAAATTTTAAATTTCCCCCAGGTTATATCTTTAAAACATGCCATATATTGTAATTTTCTTGCACTTAAGATAAAATAACAAATACACCAAAGGTAAGTTGGCAATTCACTTGGTCTTTTTGCCATGCAAACTTAATAGGCTATGTAAATATGAATCTCATATGCAGGTAAACAAAAGCTATATAAAACTGTGAATAAAATTTATTGTGGTACAAAATAAAGGGACAGTCTTGCTGATAAATAAATAGTTAAATACATACATTCATTAAAACAAAGGATATTAATATAAATTAAGTATTAGATGACATCTTATTCATAAAAACTGGTCCATAATACATCAGAACTAAAAAAAAAGTGTCCTGATGTGGGTCAACCCACATGACTTCTGCCTGATTTTAACTCTTTAGAGTGAATTGCGTTTTTTCCAAGGTGTGATCTGCAGTTTCCCGACTCCAAGAAGCATGGGAGAGCTTTCTACATCTGGTCGTCTGGGGAATTTGGGGAAATGACCGAAACGCAGATCCCTGAAAAAAAAAAGACAAGGAAAGACATAATAGAAATAGTGGTTGTGTTTTTGATTTTTGATTTTAGACAGTGTTCTTGACCTAAACTTTTGAGGAGGAACTTTTAGTTTGGGTCAGTTTTGGTGCCCCTTGTAGACAAAGCAGTCTTTTCTTATCTTGTCCAATGTTTTAAGAATCACCTTTTTGGTTTCTCTGGTGGTGTCTTTAACACCTCCTTTGAAGGACTATCCAACAAAGCTACTGCAGGACTGAAACTCTGCTCTGGAAAAAAAAAAGACAGTTTACATTTACATTTAGTGTTAAACAAACATTGTGTAATTTACAGCCTGTTTGAGTCTTTACTGTGTTTGTACCTGCACCAGGCAGACAGGTCCTAAACAGCTGGACATTTGGGAAAGTTTCTAAGCCGAGGCTTCTCCTAAGCACCAGTCTGCCTCCTGAGGTGGACTCTTGCTTCTCCTCAGGAACCTGAACTTCAACCTTTGACCTCCCTTTGATCCAGGGAACAGTCTTACCAGACTGCATTACTATTTTGAGGTATTTTAAAAGAAAAGGCAATCAGAAAAAAAAGAGCTAATGGTACAAACAGTCAGACACTAATGCTTTACCTTTAAAACTATGTCTCCTCCTGTGTCCTTTCTTTGCATCTTTCAGAGGACAGAAACTCACCAGGAACTCCATACTATCCATCACAGTTTTAGGAATCACACCTGAAAAACACAAAGATCTGTTATCTACTACGCATGGATATGATGAAGTTATATGCATCAACATGATGTGCTCAATACCAAACAGTTGAGGATTTTCAATGTAGGTGCAAAGAACCAGGACTCTGAGTTCAAGACGTCCCTCAGACATCTCTGTCTTGTTTGGAGGAGGTAAAAGACACGGAGCAAATACTGTAGCAAGGTTAGAGCTGGTCATCAAGTTCTCGTCACACCTGACGGCCACACATATGGGACATACCATGAATTAAGACTAGTACTCAGACAAATGGCAAACACTCAATTAAAATTTTAACAATAGTCCATTAACTATATTTCCCCTAAAAGTTTCTCTTTTCTCACAGTTGCAAGTTAAAATGTGAGCTACCCTTGTTTCATCCTACCTCTGGGAGATTTTGTTGAGGAAGTCAAACAGGTAGTGCAGACAGGAGAAGTTTCTCGCAGGCAGCAGACAGGACAGCAGCTGCAGGGCTGAAGTCCGGTCTGTAGGGTTGGACAGAGTCTGAGCTTTAAGCAGAGCTGGGTGGAGCTCAGAGGGGAACAGCGGCTCCAGTAACTCTCTGCAGAACTGCTTTATGAGGGTCGCCACATCATAGGAGAGGGCTGTAGACAGACAGCCCTCACCTCGATTTAGTTTGGCCTAAGACAGAGAGAAAAACATTCACAACATGTTTTTGGTTAATTCTTATATCCAAAGGAGAGAAAGCTGGGTGATACAAGCAGTTTTTACCAAAAATTAGGTGGCGCTGTAAATATTCTAAAAATTATACTAGTTAGACTAAATCTCACCCTGAGGACCTTGATACGGGGTAGAGAGCCTGGTTTTCTGAACAAGCCCACATTTCCAGCACGCTCCAGGAGATAGGAGCAAGCCTCCACTAAAAAGCTGAAATGTAACAGTTTTTATAGATTATAAAGTTATATAAAACCATTTTTCTGATCATAAATTTTTAATGCTCATACCATGGCACAAGTCCAAACTCAGGGATGTATCTTCTGGGCAAATTCTCCAAAGGGACACCAAAGATCTTTGCACCACTCATGAACAGCCTGTCTTTTCTCTTCTCAAAGCTCCTCACAGTTATCCCATAAATAACCTGGAGCTGAAACCGAATCACATTTCTGTCTGTAACTTTCATTATTCAAGTACTAAAGGATGAACACGTCTAAATCTGTGCAACTCAGTGCTGCTGGTCGACAGTGAATGGAGGAGGCCGGCTGTGTAATGCTAATGAATATCACCTGTAGCAGTAGAGAAGAGGAAGTGAAGGAAGAGTGTTGCGTTCAGGGCATGGTGGGAAGGTGGTACATATGAGTTTGTAACTTGAAAATGGCCAATTGCTAGTGTTCTGATTGATAAGTATTTATGTTTTGAATATGTATGGACACATAGATAGGGCTTATATCAGTCATTCAACAGCATTAAATATATTCAAAATTCTGATGACGTGATGAGATCAACTTATGTAAGTGATTACAGCTGTTGAACTTTGCTCCATGTTATGGTATTTGCTGTGTTGTTTACAAGAAAAGGGGTTATGAGTACCATAAGAGCTGCACAGACCGTTAAATGTTAAACGCTAAAATTTATAGTTTCTTCTGTAATGTGTGGTGTTTTTTAGCCGGTACTGACAAGAAGGTTAGACACTTCTTCAAGATCAGAAGACAACCTGGCACTGGACTTGTCTCAGGACAAACCTCGGCCTGATGTGAGTATTTGCATGTTGAATATCATTAACAAATGAGAGCATCATATGCCTTAACATTAAATCCTTCAATTCGGTGGTTTTACAATATTAGTTTATTTTGAGCCTTCTCATAATGTTTTTGAATGATTTTTTTCTTGTTTTCACACACACGCACGCACGCACGCACGCACACACACGCACACACTCACACACACACACACACTCACACACACACACACGGTTGTGACATTTATTTAAACTGCCCACATAAAATCTCTGAGTGAAAACCATAATTTATCATCATTGTCCAATGTCAGAGAGTGTTCAAGAATAGCCTTATGTTGCTAAATAAGAGATCACTTTGCATCACGAAGTTTTCCCTCCAAAAACACCCAGACAAACTTGTCTTATTTCACTTTTATTTATCATCCAGCCACCAAATATACGTAAGTGACTTTGACGTGTACACACTCACTGCAGTCTGTCCCATTGAAGAGCATGGACAGTGCAGGCTGCGCTTGGAACTGTTGAGGGGTACATGAACCACGTGACCGCTCCGGCGGCAAGATCTGAAGTTGTCGCCACTCTGTTTAATCCACTGCTCTGGATAGGCCTATTGGGATTAATATCTTGAACCTACACTGATTTGTGTTTTCTGTTGGAGAATGTACAAAATAATCTCTTAACACCAAACAACAATGATAAGTGAACATTGAATGTTTTAAAAAGTAACTGTAATTTATTTCGATTTTACTGTAATTTATACAATATTCATATATTTTGCCAATGGAACAGGGAGCCACTGGAGAGAGGCAGAAGAGCCGCAAGTGGCAGGCCACTGACCAACACATTGCCTGTTTGCTCCAAGGCCATTAAGGTCCAACTCAATGCAGCCTCAGCGACAGTGAGGAAACTGGAGTGGGAGAAGGACAATGCGCTGCGAAGAGAAAGGAGGGCCAAGAAAAACATGCAGACTCTTTTGGAGGAACTGAAGGAGAAACATCTCATCAACAAAGAGTTGAAAGAATAAAATAAAAAAAAACTCAAAGGTTTATAACAAACCAAACCATTTGAAAATCAGTTCAAAATTAAGCAATCTATGGTTTTTTAAATGCTACATGCACTGCCATTTAAGGACGTCAGTCTCCACTGGCTTACAGTGTGTGTGAGCCATCTTGTGTTCAAAAGTATATCTGTAGCTACAGCGACCTCAGCTAGGTCATGAGAAATGTACTATACACTCACCGGCCACTTTATTAGGTACACCATGCTGTGAAAAGGCTCTAAATTGGTTTTATTGGTTTAAAAAAGTCTTATAGGGTTAAAACTTGTAAAACTGTTGTGCTAATAGCAACTTTTGCTGGGGCTTGTGGCCCAGTATAATGATCCAATTTCAGCTCCAACGTTATATTTAAATTTGCAACCTCTCTTTTTGCAACAACAAAAAAAAATGTTTTCAATACATGTGTAGTGAATGCAAAACTCTTAAATAGTGGGATGCATCTTTTGTTAACGGATCAAGATCCAAACACTCCAGACTGTTTCTGTTAAAAGCAGCTATTTTTATTACAATAGTACATGTATATACAGCAAAAGGCACAGTAGAAATACAGATATGGAAGGTAGGAGGGTACAGTGGGTGTTTGGTGATGGTTAGGGACTTAGAAGCACTTCCTGTGGACGATGGAGGGGCCTGCCTCATCGTACTCCTGCTTGCTGATCCACATCTGCTGGAAGGTGGACAGGGAGGCCAGGATGGAGCCGCCAATCCAGACGGAGTATTTCCTCTCAGGGGGAGCGATGATCTGCAGAGAAAAGTGGATGTAAGTATGTAGACATTTTTATAAGATACTGAGCTTTTCCCTAGCATGTCAGCTTGATTTAACCTGCAAGTGCTGGTCACTCAGGGCTCACCTTGATCTTCATGGTGCTTGGGGCCAGGGCAGTGATCTCTTTCTGCATACGGTCAGCGATACCAGGGTACATGGTAGTACCACCAGACAGCACGTTGTTGGCGTACAGGTCCTTACGGATGTCAATGTCGCATTTCATGATGCTGTTGTATGCTGTCTCATGGATACCAGCAGACTCCATACCTGGGTGGGCGAGAGGAAGGGGTGTATTTAAGACGCAAGTTTAATACAAATCAGTATTCAAATTAATATGAAAAAAAATAGCATGAATAACACAAATAATCACTGACACTAGCTTTATTGATGTATATTTCCTCTCCATCTGAGGTGTAAAACACTTAATAATATGGTCTTATTACTTGCAGAAGTAACTGTATCTGCTTAGTGACGGGTCATCTGTTACCATAACTCACCGATGAAAGAGGGCTGGAACAGGGTCTCGGGGCAGCGGAAACGCTCATTACCGATGGTGATGACCTGACCGTCGGGCAGCTCGTAGCTCTTCTCCAGAGAGGAGGAGGAGGCAGCAGTGGCCATCTCATTCTCAAAGTCCAGAGCTACGTAGCACAGCTTCTCCTTGATGTCACGCACGATCTCACGCTCAGCTGGCGGAGGGAAATGCCACAGTTTTGTTGGCCAATCACAGAAAACACCATAACTGACAAATGCAGATCTACTACTAGTTTTTTTGTTGGATTCCCAAGTCATCAAATGTAGCTCAATGCATACTCATGAGCAAAATTCAACAGACTTGCTTTAAGTCGCAGTGAATTACATCCATTAGGTGTATTAACCTCCATCATTTTACTAGTTGCTCGTTTTCTAATACAGTAAGATGTTAAGGTTGGCTTACCAGTTGTGACAAAGGAGTAGCCACGCTCTGTCAGAATCTTCATCAAGTAGTCAGTCAGGTCGCGACCGGCCAGATCCAGACGCATGATGGCGTGGGGCAGAGCGTAACCCTCATAGATGGGCACGTTGTGGGTCACACCATCACCAGAGTCCAGCACAATACCTGTTTATAAAAAGTTGGAAGTTCTTCTATGAACAGCTCATGGAGTAAGCATCTTTAATCGGCCTGTTAAGTCACACAGTTAAAGCCATTGGTAGAGACTCACCTGTGGTACGACCAGAGGCATACAGTGACAGCACAGCCTGGATAGCCACATACATGGCGGGGACGTTGAAGGTCTCAAACATGATCTGGGTCATCTTCTCCCTGTTGGCCTTAGGGTTGAGAGGGGCCTCAGTGAGCAGGGTGGGGTGCTCCTCTGGGGCCACACGGAGCTCGTTGTAGAAAGTGTGGTGCCAGATCTGTAAAACAGGAAGAGAGAGGGGTAATGTGAGGGTCTTAATTTCATGTTGTTGGTTTGATGACCTAGAATTAGGCCTTAATTATGGATTAATAGAAGAACATGTCCTGATCTTGTGTCCTTGTCTCACCTTCTCCATATCGTCCCAGTTGGTGATGATGCCATGCTCGATGGGGTACTTCAAGGTCAGGATACCCCTCTTGCTCTGGGCCTCATCTCCCACATAGCTGTCTTTCTGACCCATACCCACCATCACACCCTGAGAACAAACAAAACATGTCAGATATTCAGCAATAAAACATTAACAACATCACATTTTTCGTGATCTCGTTGCCTTATCTTGGTCCCTACCTGGTGACGGGGGCGTCCAACAATGGATGGGAAGACAGCTCGGGGGGCGTCATCACCGGCAAACCCAGCCTTGACCAGACCAGATCCATTGTCACACACCAGGGCGGTGGTCTCGTCGTCGTCACACATGTTTGGTCTTTACTTGGCTGGCCTTCTGTTTGAGACAAAGCATGGAATCACAGGTGAAACATGAGCTTAGGATTTTTAAAAGTATGCTTATCTCACTCAAGAGCTTTAATGCCTGTATTTCTATCACAACACTTGTTAACTCTCTGATGTGTAATATATCCATTTAAATCTTGTATGATTGGCATTAACGTGAAATTTTTTGAGACAATTCAGCACCATGTTAAGTATGAAGACACCTCTGAGTGCTTTAATCTCTTTCAGCTGCCTGGAAAGCCAAAACAGGACATGGCTGGACCCCCAACACACACACTCACAGGTCTATTTTCAGCCTAAGGACCCTTGTCTACCTCCCCCTTCAGTCTGTATGTCATCCTTAAGCCACAGCCAGTTAACAGCTGAAGCGGTGTGTCTTTTGACAAGTGGCAGCAAGGGGCTTCGGTCTATCCTCAGCTGTCGCCACACTAACAGTGGACCCCTTTATTTGAAACCAGACCATGTGCTGTGATCTTTACAGAGGTCTGTGGCCACCGTCTGCATCCAGAGTGACAGCATCCTCTACTCCATACAGACTGTCCCATCTAATCAATATGTGTAAATTCAATTTCTGTTGCGGTTTGGTGTTATTTGTGATGTTTTCAAGGAGAACAACCTAATAAAGCATGAATGACCTGATGAAAAATTATCACTGGTTTATCAACACATTGATAGAGTTTGCTATGATACTGAGACTGAAAGTTAGTAAGTTAAAAAAAATGGCACATCTCTTCATTTTCTATCCATCCAACCTGTCCATTTCCAAAAGACCATGCCAGCATTGCCAAAACAGTTTGAACTTAATCTCATGAATGTAATGACAAGACCTTTTTTAGTCCTGTATTTGGACTGCTGGTACATTCATGCAAACTAAATCATATTGTGAATCTTCATATTTGTAATTAATTTTGCTCTGGTTGGCATCTAGCCAGAGGGGAGGCTTTCTTCCTGCAAGTCTAGAGCAAGCAGCATCCCTAAACCTCAGTCTTTTCTTGTCAGCATGTCACAGTAAGATTACTCCTGATGTGATAAACTCCTCTAACTTTTCTTCCCTCCCTAGTTCATCCACTGTTTCTGTTTTGTTCTCTTCATTCTATGAGCTCTCATTCGTTCCCCAAAACCGCTGTGATCCTAGAACAGCTTCAAACTGTATAAAAGATATCTACGCTTTGAATACACCCAACAGCTGCAGCAGCAGCCTCTGCTCATTCCCCTTCACCCCCACAGCCCCAAAACCCAAAGTAATGAAATGCAAGAAGACTGTGGAGGACTTACCAAGTTGTTACCTCAAGACTGGAGTTTCCACTGGGACAAAGGGGCGAGGGTGTTAGGGGGTCCTTAAATATATCTCAGTGTCCTGATGCTGGGGGCTGGGGGGGCGGGCTCAGGAGTTCACACAAGCCCAAATTAAGTGCTGCTTTGCTAAATGGTTCAGTAAAGAGGATCCTGTGTCCAGAGATGCCATCAAAAATAAGGAGATGTTCGTTGTTTTGTACATGAAGTACTGAATGGACATTATCAAGCTTGAATTTCCGGATGGACTGATTGTGACTTGATAAAGGATTGAACATTTTTTTTCAGTTTGATATGAATTTCAGTTAAAGTCTGAGATGTATTTAAACTACAATATGTACATACGAAACAGCATAACATTTCATGACTAAAATGATTGTGAAAATTGAGCACTTTGCAAAACCCAAGGTACAGCGTTAGAAAATAAACTAGGCAATTCATAAATCATCATCTTTTGAATTACAGCAGACTTAGAACCAGCGTGTAAAAGCTATTCAAAGCTCCTGTGAGGAGCTTTTGGTTTATGTTCATTTTGGCATCCACTGTAGACAAATGAACAACTCTAATATCTTTGTTAATCCAGAGTTTCAAATAAATAATCTTGTCCTGCTTTCTTCTGACAGTCACACTGTTCATTTTTGTCATTGAAAGTGTAAACAAGCTGTTTTTGCAATCATTTAATCTGTCTGATGCCTACCCCACAGCAGCGTTTTTGGACACTGTAAATTTCTATTGTGAAATAATTAACTTCCTCTCGAATGATTTCATTCACTTTTGTATAGCATGTAAAGGCATCTGTATAATATCCAATCTATTTCATAACCACTCAAGAACTCCATATAGCAGCTTTAAAAGATAAAGTAATGAAATTTAAAGTATGTCAAAACCCAAAATCTATAGCAAGAATGAAGGAGACGCTTTGTGATTAAAGTATTTATATAGGGGAGACACTTTGACAGAAAAGTTTTTGAATTATACCTCAAGCTCCTGCAGGGGCCTTCTTGTTTTGCATATTGATCATAGTGCCCCTGTGGATAAAACAGTCTTTGCAGACTTTGCCCTAAACATGTGCAATAAGTGTTTCTTGACAAAATAGGCTCATAATGCTTTCTTTTAATTGTCAAGTTAATCGAGGATATAGAATCTTTGCAACAACACATGTAAAGAAAGACTGTATGAGCATTGTGCCATTTATCGCCTAGTCTCACACCTACCACCTGCTAGTGGTTTTAGACATTTACAGAAGTTGTTACTCACCTTTGTAAAGGTCTTGCTTGCTTTTTTGATTCATAAGAAGGTGTCGATATTAATTTCAATCAGTTTCATAACAAGTTTAAAACCCCTCACGGGAGATTTAAGGTGTAAATTTTAGTTGGTTGCAATATTTCAACGTCAGCAAAGGTGTTAACTAATTTGTGCTGATTCTTAAAAAAAGTTATTGCTATTTAAATCAATGTAGGCTCTTAGAGTGTATTTAAAAAGTAAGATTGTGACCCTTACTAATTCCTGAAACTGCATTTATATTAAGTATTTTAGTTACACATATACTTAGCATCTTCCTTCCACTCATACTCGGGCGAGCTGCCCTTTGGTCTCTATGGATGTGCTAATATGACTAAGCTCAAACAGGGCAGTGGGGATGTGGGTGATCAGAGAGTGTGAGGGTAACCTGAGATCTTGTCTGAGCAATCTTGCGGTTAAGGAGCCGTCTAAGGAGACCTGCCTGTGAGAGTTTGCCAGAGTTGGGGCATGTGGAAGGAGCTGGGTGGTTGGAGGGGGGCACAAACATGCCAGACAGCTGACTGATAGGCCATATTGTAAAAGGGAAAAGGGAGGAGGAAGCCGAGGCCAGAGCCCAGACCCCCCGCAGATGACAGATCTCCAGGACGGCCTGTGCTGGGAGCGACAAGTGCCTGTCCTGAGCTCTGATTGGCTCCAATGTCTCCTTTTAGGGGAATGGAGAGTAACAGGTGCCAGTGGCTGTGTGTCAGCTTGCGCTCAGGCTCCTTATTCGTCACCTCTATCAGCTTCCACAGTGCCTGTGTCCCCACGCAGGAGCTCTATCAGGATACATGAGTGCTGTAAGAATGTAAATACCCCCCACACACCATCAACATCCTGAAATACTCCATTTGTAGCCTTGTGGTGTAATGTACCTCAGAGAGACACTACTAACCTACTTGTCTGTTCTATTCCAAGCTTTTACATAACTGAGACCTCAGATCTCCAATGGTTATTGAAGATTTCCTGTTGAATGATCACACCCTTATTGCATTAAGATAAGAAATTCCTTTATTAGTCCCAGCAGGGGAAATTCCCTAAGATATAATGGTTAAGGTATAATGCATTTTAAATATTCTATGTATGTTTATAATCACCAATAAGAATGGTTAGAAAGCCTTATAGATCCAATGATAAGGCTTTATTAATGTACTTATAATTCATTAAAAGAGATGGGTTTATATTAAGTGTTACTGCACTACTGTAGCACCAGATAATCATTCAGTAACCTCGGTCTCAGGGGTGAAAAATGTAAAAACAAACAAAGAAACAGGTAGAAATCACCTGGTTATTATGAGTACAGGTAGCAGCAGCATAGTCCAGCCTATTACAAGGACCAGCCTGTTATCTGTTTTCTGTATCACCAGAAAGTTATCCCTCAGAGAAAAAATGGCTCTACTGTTTTGATGAAGGGATAAATTAATCCATTATCGTGTTAATACCACATTTGGTATCCAGAGTTAACCAGGTGTCTGTTTAGGGTTTTTGAACAAATACATTCTGATTTTTTAATTGTTAAATTAATATAGTAAAAAGTAAAACAGTGGAAACAGTCCATTGAAAGATATTGAGATTGCATTTAAAGACACTGTAAAGAACTTTTTGTATGTTTTTGCTGTTGTAAATTGTTTGTATGTTGCTTGTGCACACTAAAAAGATTATTTTACATTTCTTTGTAATGTTTGTCACTATTCCATTGACAAGAGTTGGTTACGTAGAAAAGTAGCAAACAGATGTTAAGAATTAAGAAAGAGGGAAGCTGCCAGCTAACAAACATTACTAGCATCTTGGTTTTTAAAACATAGACCAGGTTTTGCATATTTTAACATGTTTGCTGTTAGATGGGTTTAATTGTCTTCACCTGTGGCACAAGAGTACATTGACCTTACTTTTCACAGCAGACTATACAGCTTATTACTGTATTCATATAGACAATTCTTGTCTTTTTTCAATGCCAGAGATTGTGGAGTAAAAGTTCTAAAGCAGAGACATCAGGAAAGTTTTTGGATGTGTTCTGTGTTGTGTTTTGTCAACAGTTCTCTCCATGTCAGGAAGCACTTTTTGGCACAGTCCTGTCTCTGTACCAGGATCAGGCAGATTGGTCTTAAACAGGTCACAGTTTTGAGGCACATTTGTCCTTATAAGGACAAAGAGGAAGCTCATGGTTTGTCTGTCCTGACAGCTGCCCCCCTCCCCCCGCTCTTCACCTCCCACCTTCTTCCAGCACATGCACAAACTTTGGCAGCTGTTTGCAGCAATTGCTCTTTAACAGTCAATCCTGTAAGAACAGTGTTTTGTTTACCATTCACTATACAGTTTGAAATACACAACTGTGTACAGAGAGCACCAAGTGAAATTAGTTGATGTGGTGAAACAGAATGTAAATCACAAAAATGCAACAATGCTATAGATGTGTGATTCTAGAAGTTAACAGTCACCCAAACCTGCAGATGAGCACATTTCATTAACAGTCGCTGACAATGAGCATGTCTGCAGTTCTGTTATTGGCACCAACAGGCGTGACTGTAACGTGCCACATGCCTGCTGTAAACAGCTGAGGGCTCCGTGGAGTTGATAAACTGCACGCTGGTTGACAGGCTAATTAGTACAATAACACCAGCTGCTACTCTGTAAATCACGTTCTATGAGGCTGAGAAAGAAGATCTGACAAATGTCACAGGGTGAATTGTAATGCAGCATCATGCATTCAGTACAGGCCTGATGATATTGGTTTTTCATAGTTCTGGTAAATGGAAAGCTGCACCAAATGTTACCTCTATATATGGCAAATGTGGACTGGACAATGCATTTCATTATCTTATGAAGTCATCCCTTCATTAAAAAAAAATACTTGCATACAATGCCATGTATTGAAAACAGTTAGTGTGTATTTTGTATAATGAACACACTCCTAAAAAGCCACATTTCAAAATTCTGTGCTTTATTTTGATGTATTTCCTCCAAATACTTATCAAATTCAGTAATTTGACTGTGTTTTGATGACAGAGCCCAACTGGTTAATTTAAATATAGAGGTTTACTATACATGGCCAAAAAGGTTTCAGTCATCCATGGGTAGTTCCCCTCAGTATCTCTGTGCTTTGAATACATGACAGGGTGCATTTCACTGAGTGCTGAGACCTGTGTAGAGCAGACCCCGTCAAGCACTGCCAGCAGTTTCTCAGATAATGTCAGCTCTATAAATATACAGGGTGCTCTGAAAGTTTCCATGTCAGCACTCTATTGTCCTGCATTGTGAGGGGATCCACAGATTCACAGAGGTGTGTGTGTGGTTTGTGTGAATGTGCATACTTGAGGAGGCTGGAATAAAATGGGTGGTGTTACATCAGCAGTATCCACTGGAAAAATAATACTGAAAGGCATGGTTTAGGTGATACAATGGGATCAATTAAAATACTAGTAACCCAAGTTTTCAGTCTTGTTTTCATCAAAATGTAAGAAATTATCATTATGGACTCAATACAGCCTGATACATTGTTTGGAAATGTGAAAAGAAAGAAGAAGCAATATCAAGCTTTCAAGACTGCAATGCCCCCTAGCTCACCCCTCATGTTGTCAAAGCTAGTGGCCTTGACTCAGATGTGTCATTTTCAATATGAATTGTTCCTCGTGCAGAAATATGAATAATCAGTGACATATCTAGCTGTCAGATTCTAGATTGAAACCCTCCTTTGCTCACCCCTCACATTAGTTAAGCTATGGTGGCTTTTGAAGAAAAAAAAGCTCCTGTGATGCATTAGTATGATCCCCCTTTGTCAACATTTTTTATCAGGTTCTAATAAAGTTCTTCATCGTGCAACGAACACCATGATTTCTTTCTATTCTGGTGCATACACATCTGGTACATTTACACAGCTACTCACTAAATACTAAAATACAAATGTTACTAGTTTGTCCATTCTGTGGTACTGTAGAAACATGGTGGACTATATGAATGAGGACCCGCTCCTATGTAGATTTAACAGACTCACTCTACAATAACAACAACAAATAATATATATATTTAGAAGATTAAACAGTAGCTGAAACAGATTGATGAATATTACATTCAACTTATACCAAGTCAGTTTTTATAAATGATGTAAATATCACATACAGTGCCTGTCATATACTCCCAATTTTTGAGACTCAATCTGTTATACTATATAGTTATTGTAAATGTCATTAAATTAAACAAGCTGTAACATTTGACTGTGTGGTCAAGGTCATGAAGGAAGCATCTCTAACATCAGTATCATCAAGAGGAGAAAGTCAATACATTTGAATTTGTATTTAGTTTCTAATCAGCAAGTTAGTTGTGCAATAGAAATAGATTAATATCAATGCAACCCCCCATTAAGAATTGATATTTTTGGTTTGTCTATTTCAGTCATTTTATTGCATTGGGGGAAAGATTGTGTATTTTCAGGATTCAATAATGAGAAAATCCTCAGTTTTCAGTTTGAAAAAAACGGATTTCTACAAAAGGACAGTGTTTCGATTACACTTAAGGTGAGTTTTGCCTGTCAAAACCATAATGAAGTTTTACATTTTGTGGTAGAAAACACACACTTGATTCATGGAAACATGAAAACATATTTGAGTGAAACTTTATCAAACTCTTAATTTTAAAGGCTGTACATAAGACATTTCTTTTCACTTAATTTTGTCTGTTTTTGTAAGTTTTTAAATAGATTTACATCTTTTGTAAAAACGAAACGCAGAGATTTCTCACAATAACACGAACTTTTCTGCTGTTAAACATGCAGGACAGGACCACAGTGGTCAGTGGTGGGCAGGACTTTAGCTTCATCATTCAATGCATCGCTTTTAAACTAACTATTCTCAAAGTCTCGTCGATAACACAAGTTTGTATGATAATATTGTCACGCTCCTGGCTCAGGGAACATAACAAAGGTGAAGACATCACACATGGAATCGTTTTAAGAAACTAATTTATTACTGAAACTCAAAAAAAAGACACTGGTTGTAGTGTGTGGCTGCGTGTATGCATGTATATATGGTGGTGTGCATGGGTCTGGATCTGTGTGTGTGTGTGTGTGTGTGTGTGTGTGTGTGTGTGTGTGTGTGTGTGTGTGTGTGTGTGTGTGTGTGTGTGTGTTTTTCAAAACAGGGTTACAAAGTGCTTTACAGATGTAGCTACTGCTCTAAAATATTGATATGATAGGAATATATGGGCTATTTTTAGTAGCCTATATTTTTTTACAAGAAAATCTACTGACCTCAGATGTGAAAAACATATTTAAAAGGTATGAAAATTAAATATAAGTAAAAATATTTAGTGGAAATTATAATTAAACACAACGTTTCCAGTTTTTGTTGGATTACCTATGAGACATACTAAGATATAGTTTTCAAAAATGGTTAGTTCTGTAAAGAAATAACAAAGGTTTTTGATTTAATATGCTTTTTAAACTCTTAAACTAGTTGACAGAAAATAACCTCAACTTTACCTAAAGACATATTTATATTCCTTTGAGATTAAAGTGAATTAAAGTTGATATTAAACTTTTAGATATAACCTACCAGTGTAAGTGTTTTTCTACAGTAAACAGCATTTTAAATCTCCATGGTAAGCTGTGACGATGTAAAAACTTTAAATCATTACAAGTCGATAAAGATTGGTCATAGGCCTGTCACGATAACAAATTTTGCTGGACGATAATTGTGCTACAAATTATCGCCGATAAACGATATTATTGACACCGTTCTTTAAATTATAGATAATATTATATGGCATAATAATGCGAGTACACCGTGTCAAAACTGATAAACTTTAATTTCCACTGTCTGTCAACGCGCACCATTTTGCGCTGTTTTGTTTATATTTGCTTTGCTTACCAAACGCTTAAGTAAGCGGTACCTGTCGGGACGATGGCTCCGCAGCACCTCCGGCGGTACTTTTTTTGCTCAGTTGAGAAAAATGGAGGGGATGCTTGTGCTTGAGGTGCACATGCATGTTCGTCGTATTCCCCTTCTTTGTCACCACAACTTTGGAACAAATACGACATATCGGCTCGTCCATATTTGTGGGCTCACCTCTTTCATTTGGTTTAAAGCAGTGTTGTTTTCGTCATATTTCGTCAAATATTTTCATTAATGCCAGCGTCAAAAAAGGGAAATATTTTCTTCAACGAGAACAACACTGGTTGTTTTCGTTGACTAAAATATTTCCCTTTCTTCCACGACGAAGACGTAACGTTGACGAGCTCAACATAAGTCGGAGATGACTAAAATGTGACGAGACGAAAGTGCGTTTACGTTGATGGGACGAGACGAAAATGACGAACAGAGTTGCAAAACTCAGTCAGTTAAACTCTAAACATATAGGAGCAGCTTCTGTCCGCTCTGACAGCTCTCATCATCCTGCTGTGCTCCTCCAACACACAGACACACACGCGCGTCGGACTGTCCGACGGCGCCGAACTCAGATTCGCAGAACCCACGGGCTCAGCACTTTCTGACAGCAGAGATGTGGGAGCTTTCTCCATCACCGCTTCCACATCTGAAAAAGCAGACATTAGCACAGTATCCGACAGTGAGAATTCATCCAATTTACGAGCTTGCGCACGAGTTACGGCACAAGCTGGAAACAGTTTCTGGGCAGTTACTGTTTCATTTTCTACATCAATGCTCTGCGGAGAGTCAGACACCTCTAGTGCAGGGGTTACCTGGCCACCAGTGATGTCATTGCACATGAGGAGAACTACTCCTTTTATAGGCAGAGCAGGACAGACAGCCACAGGAAAAACACCACTTATCAATCGGGACTTAATGTGGACTGTATGCACCGGCTGTGGGACATAACCCATCTCAATACCTTGCAAGGCAACAGTATAACCACAAAAAGACTTTTCAGAAAATGGCAATGCACTAGCCAGTATAACAGATTGAGAGCCACCGGTGTCCCTCAAAATGCGTACTGGGCACTGATCAGCAGTCTTACCTGTCAGAGATACATACCCGTCGAATATGAATGGCTCAAAACATGGATCTGGGCAAACAGAAGAAACAGCATTAGATTCTACACATTTCTCAGATTTAATGAGCCCAACGCCTTTAGGGGGCGATCCGTTGCCATTCTGTTTTTTCCTGTTTAAGGAGGGGCAGTTTGCAATGAGGTGTCCAGATTTATGACAATAGTTACAGCTTTTTTCATCTCTTCTGTGGAACACTCTGGCTTGTCCTGTGTGGTGCCAGAGCACAAGGCTTTTCATAAGCAGACAGAAACACAGGTTTGTGGGTTAGCACAAATTCATCAGCTAGTACAGAGGCTGCAGAGAGAGATGAAACTTTCTGTTCATTTAGGTACACAACAATGTGCTCTGGCAGACATTTCTTAAATTCTTCCAGAAGTACTAGTTCACGGAGTGAACTGAAATCAGCAGTTTTACTAGCATTGCACCATTTATCAAAGAGGGTTCCCTTTTCCCTTGCGAACTCCACATACGTCTGTTCAGGGCCCCTTGTGTGGTTCCGAAATTTTTGCCTGTAAGCTTCAGGGACTAATTCATAGGCACGTAAAATAGACATCTTAACATTTTCATAGTTTAAGCTCTCCGCTAAAGGTAGAGCAGCTACAGCTTCTTGTGCTTTACCGTGGATCTTACATTGAAGAAGTAGTGGCCACTCTTCATAAGGCCACTGAAGTGCAGTCGCAATGCGCCCAAATGCCGGAAAATAACTGTCAACTTCAGAGTCTCTGAATGGTGGGACAAGAGAAATATGCTTACCAATGTCAAAGGACTCTCGGTAGAGCTGGTGGAAGGAGGTGACATTATTGCATCTGCAGCTGACGTAGTCGGACTGCTTTATCAGCCTCGATCTCCATTTTCCGGATCTCGAGCCTCAGCTTTGCTTGCCGGCTCTCGGCTCTCTCCTGGGCCTCCATCTGGAGTCGTGCCAGCCTGACTTTCAGTCTGGCCTCACCCAGAGAATCAGTGCTGCCTGAGAAAGGAGGATCGTAGCAAGGCAAGGTAAAGGGAGTTTTGGGCTGAGCAGACACTTTACTGAACTCCCTTTGTGCAGTGTAATCAGCCGCAGTCTCAGAGCCAGGTGCGCACACAGGTGACTCAGGGAGCACCGGCAAAACAATTAAACCTAGTTCCACCAACTTACCTATGACTAGAGATTTTAATTCTTTTTTCAGGATTGATTTGGCAAACAGGACATTGAAGTGCACAGCTATCTCGACCAAATTATCCTTTCTGCACTTATTAATCTGGTCAAGTGACGGATTTAACAAGAAGCTGTCAAGATCGAAAGATGCCATTTTACCTACCTAAGCACACACACAATAATCTTACCTTTATTAACAAAAACTTTTCGGATTTCCGGGTCTCCTTTAACGGATTAGGATCCCGGACGAGCCCCCATTTATGTTACGACCAGCTCGTTACGGGAGAAGGGAAGCAACATAAAACCGACCAGATGTTAAATGATCAAATCAAGTTATTTATTAACAAAAGTAAAATTGACAATAACAAAAAAAAAGAGAGGCCTTAAAGGAGGTTTAACAGGTTGCCAAACACAGAAAGACTCTAACCTAGAGTTAGTTACACAGCTAAATAAAAAGATCTGCTCACATAGGCACTGAAAAGAAATAAAATACAATAACTCAGCCCTAGTGCTGAATACAAAAAGAAAGCAGGTAGGCGTGTGCAAAACTAATATGCCTCACAAGCTACGAAAGTCCCAAATCACAAAGACGTTCAGTCTGAGAAAGAGGCATGGGAGCTCCACTGGTTACAGCGTGCTCCCCGATCTGCAGGTCCGTTGGCGTTTTATCCACTCCCCCCAATTGGTGGAAGCCCTCAGCCAGTCGGTCCTTGCCGTTTCCAGGTGGAGGTGATCAGGCACTTAATTAATCCGCAGCCACGGCAACCTGGGAGCTGCAGGCAGCATGCACACACAGGCACACTCACACACACACACACACACACACACACACACACACACACACACACACACACACACACACACACACACACACACACACACACACAGGAAGACCCAAGACTTGCCACACTAAGGCGGCGGCCGTCACAGTTGGATTGTTAATATTTTTCTCCAACTACAGTTTGCAGATGAGTGTTTTGACAACACAGAGAATATTTTCCTCTTTCTATAGTCCTCTTTCTACGGAAGTGAAGAGGATATTTTGGCTCACAGCTAATGTGATATTTTTATTTGTTGAAGTTCAAAATTAGATATCTTTATGTCCTTTTTGGTGTGTTATAATAGGCTACGGAAAATAACAATTATCAACTCGTAGAGTTTTTCAAAACAGGGTTACAAAGTGCTTTACAGATGTAGCTACTGCTCTAAAATATTGATATGATAGGAATATATGGGCTATTTTTAGTAGCCTATATTTTTTTACAAGAAAATCTACTGACCTCAGATGTTGTGAAAAACATATTTAAAGGTATGAAAACGTTTCCAGTTTTTGTTGGATTACCTATGAGACATACGAAGATATAGTTTTCAAAAATGGGTAGTTCTGTCAAGAAATAACAAAGGTTTTTGATTTAATATGCTTTTTAAACTCTTAAACTAGTTGACAGAAAATAACCTCAACTTTACCTAAAGACATATTTATATTCCTTTGAGATTAAAGTGAATTAAAGTTGATATTAAACTTTTAGATATAACCTACCAGTGTAAGTGTTTTTCTACAGTAAACAGCATTTTAAATCTCCATGGTAAGCTGTGACGATGTAAAAACTTTAAATCATTACAAGTCGATAAAGATTGGTCACTTCTGAAGATTCAATCTGAAGATCGACACGAAAAACTTCTGTGGCTCACAAACTTTCACCTTTTGACAGCTCCATCGTAAATAAAACCTCCCCAGACGACTAAAGACTCCAACTCCGACAAACACCTGAACAGAGAGGACAACATCGACGACATGGAGACCGTAAGATTTCATGACAATATTATCATACAAACTTGTGTTATCATCGAGACTTTGGGAATAGTTAGTTTAAAAGCAACGCATTGAATGATGAAGCTTAAGTCCTGCCCACCACTGACCACTGTGGTCATGGACCTCGGTTCTTGTGCACAGCTCAGACTGGTCCTGTCCCAGGCTGATGCTCAGGAGGGTCGCGGCAATACCGAGCTCTTTTCTAGCTCCAACCTCTCCTCTAAATTTGGCTGAAGTAGAAATATTTTTGTGTTGTTTTGTAATGCGGCATTAGTTAGCCTCCAGCTCCTCTGCAGCTCATCCTCTCCTCCTCCAATAGAACCCTCTAGTATTAGTTTAAGATGTTGACTGTTTGGTTTGGATTCTTAATGACCACCATGACCACGACTCATTTTGGATCAAACGAGCCCAAGTCACGTTATGAATCACATTATTTGGCTCCCTTAATAACTTTCGACTTCATTCACCATTTAGATCATCATTTTTGTTCAAAACCTGTTCAGACTGTTGACTTCCAGATGTTTCTGAGCTCCTCGAGTTCAATGTCCAAAGACTTAAAATCTGTTTTCTACTATTTGAGGATTATCAACATATTTGTCAAAATGCCTTTGCCATTTCGGTTGGATTGTTAATATTTTTCTCCAACTACAGTTTGCAGATGAGTGTTTTGACAACACAGAGAATATTTTCCTCTTTCTATAGTCCTCTTTCTACGGAAGTGAAGAGGATATTTTGGCTCACAGCTAATGTGATATTTTTATTTGTTGAAGTTCAAAATTAGATATCTTTATGTCCTTTTTGGTGCGTTATAATAGGCTACGGAAAATAACAATTATCAACTTGTAGAGTTTTTCAAAACAGGGTTACAAAGTGCTTTACAGATGTAGCTACTGCTCTAAAATGTTGTTATGATAGGAATATATGGGCTATTTTTAGTAGCCTATATTTTTTTACAAGAAAATCTACTGACCTCAGATGTTGTGAAAAACATATTTAAAGGTATGAAAATTAAATATAAGTAAAAATATTTAGTGGAACTTATAATTAAACACAAATATGTCCATGTAGATTCTCATGGGCATATTTGCCCATGAGAATCTACAACTTAACCCCTGACCACATCTGCTCCTTATTGGACATCTTATTGGACATCTGCCTCAGCACCACCTATTTCCAGTTCAGAGAGCGCCATTACAGACAGAAACACGGATGCGCTATGGGCTCCCCGGTTTCTCCAATAGTGGCAAACCTGTATGTGGAAGAGGTAGAGAGGAAGGCCCTTACCTCCTTCAAAGGAGCAGCACCTAGCCACTGGTTCAGATATGTGGATGACACCTGGGTTAAGATTAAAACACATGAAGTAGAGGCCTTCACTGACCATATCAACACAGTGGACAGAAACATCAAGTTCACCCGTGAAGCTGTCAAGGACAAGGTGTTGGCCTTTTTGGACTGTGCTGTACACTTGGAGGCAGATGGGTGTCTCAACGTTGAAGTGTACAGGAAACCAACACACACGGATCAGTATCTACTTTTTGATTCCCACCATCCTCTACAGCACAAACTGGGGGTCATCAGAACACTCAACCACCGGGCTAAGAATATTCCCACGAAGAAAGAAGGTAAGGAAAAGGAACAGAAGCACATCAAAAATGCCCTGACAACCTGTGGATACCCTAAGTGGGCCTTTGTAAAGAACAGAAAGAGAAATAACACTGAACACGAAACGGAGGAGAGACGCAAGAGCACTGTAATCCCTTACGTTGCAGGCCTGTCGGAAAAACTCAAGAGGATCTTTGGCAAACACCATATTCCTGTTCACTTCAAGCCTGGGAACACACTAAGGCAGAAGCTAGTCCGTCCCAAGGACAAAACACCGAGACATAAACAGAGTAATGTGGTGTACGCGGTCCAGTGCAGCGAGGAATGCTCGGACCTGTACATTGGGGAAACGAAACAACCGCTTCACAAGCGCATGGCTCAACACAGGAGAGCCACTTCCTCAGGTCAGGACTCAGCTGTCCACCTTCACTTGAAGGATACGGGTCACTCTTTTGAGGACAGCGATGTACAGGTGTTGGCTCGAGAAGACAGATGGTTTGAAAGAGGAGTTAAAGAAGCCATCTTTACCAGGCTGGAGAAACCTTCTCTGAACAGAGGGGGTGGACTCAGGCACAATCTCTCTGGCACTTACAATGCAGTTCTCAGCTCTCTCCCCAGGAAGCCCCACAAACATTCACACCTGGAACCACATGACCCAGGTGGCATGAGTCATGTGGTCACATGACAGGAGTCGCTAACGACCCTTTCAGGTTAACGACTTGGGGGGGGGGGGCACACCCAGAGATGGGTTTCTACGACCCATTCTTTTTAACTCCACCCAGTCGTTATCTTCCCCCTTCTCCAGCAAGATAAATATCTGCTCCTCACACTAGCATTTTTAGAACTGAAGAAGCTTCTTGGATAAGAGGCGAAACGTCTTCTCAAATCTACACAGTCCGGTTGCCTGTTTTAAGACTAAGATTATAATTAAACACAAAGTTTCCAGTTTTTGTTGGATTACCTATGAGACATACTAAGATATAGTTTTCAAAAATGGGTAGTTCTGTAAAGAAATAACAAAGGTTTTTGATTTAATATGTTTTTTAAACTCATAAACTAGTTGACAGAAAATAACCTCAACTTTACCTAAAGACATATTTATATTCCTTTGAGATTAAAGTGAATTAAAGTTGATATTAAACTTTTAGATATAACCTACCAGTGTAAGTGTTTTTCTAAAGTAAACAGCATTTTTAATCTCCATGGTAACCTGTGACGATGTAAAAACTTTAAATCATTACAAGTCGATAAAGATCGGTCACTTCTGAAGATTCAATCTGAAGATCAGGGGCGTCACTAGGTTTTAAGGACAGGGGGCTTAGCCCCCAAGAGATGAACAGGATTTGAATGAACGTAGTGAGCGAGCACAAAATTTCACAAACAGAAAACAAAGACTGAGAAATTGCTTTTCAGCTTTTTTGGACGGATTTAACAAAGATATAGTCCCAGGCCACCAGTAGTTTTTTTGTTTTATTTCAGTCTGTTTTTTCAATACAGTACAACAATAAAACATAGGAAATGTGTTTGCTCTTTGCAGCATCAACAACAAGAAAAAAAAAAGAAAATTGTCCCCATATAGTTACAGTACTGCATTTTACAAATACAGTAATTCTTACTCAATAAGGGCCCACCACATGGATTGGATGAGAAACTGTATGCAAAAAAAATCACTGTGTTGTCACAAAGTAAGCCAAGTACATCATTTTTAATTAACATGACTGCAATTGCCAGTTACTTTGTTGGTGGAAGCATCAAAGAATGCCGTCTGTTTTTAAGGGTGGGAAATCGGTCAATCACTCTGTTGTGACTCAGATGCTGAAGGGTGTCTTTTTCAATGGACATGACTGCAAGACTGTGAAGTCTTTTCTGACCCATTGTTTGACGCAGCCAGGAGTGCAGCTGACGCAGTGCACTAAAGGATCTTTCACATGAACAGCTGCTTACAGGCACTGTTAGGGCAACTTGGATAGTTGCCTTCAGAGAGGGAAACATGTCTGAATCAAGGAGATTGTGCACAGACAACATATCTTTGGGTGGACATCCAGCCTCTGTTTTCCGGGCAAGAAACTTTCTGGCCACCAGAACCTCCTCCGTTTTCAGGTCAACTCTGTAGTGCTTTGCAAGTTCATTCAAGTGTGTCTCACTCAAGAAGTTCTCAGATTTAGGACTGCATGCCTGGATGCCTTTTAGTAGCCCTGCATCTACATTGCTAAATCTTTGCTCAAGCTAGCCAACCATCCTATCCACACAAGGGAAAAGTAAGTTGCTTTTCAATGTGTCTGAATTGTTCAATTTAGTGCGTGAACCTGCAGTTGCCTCCAACACAAAATCCTCCATTTTCCTCTGTTTGTTCCTTGTCTTGGCACCTGGTTCAGGGATACTGTGGGTGTGGCATACAGCCTTGGTTTTCTCATACAGCTCCATGGCAAATGCATCTGTGCATTTGTCCTTAAGTGTGTCACACACAGCTTGTTTGCTGATAAAAGCGTCTGCCAGGTCTAAAGTCTCTTTCTGCAGGAGCTTGTGGAGTCCTTCGGTTACAGAAAGAAGTGACTGAAACATCAGTAGTGCATAGACTGCTGAGAACTTGTAGAGCTTTGCTCTAAGACCAACAGCTATGGGGGATCCAATGGCAGAAAGGCACTCCAAAATGGCAGACAATGTCTGAAGAACTGCACTGATTGATCGCAACTGACATGCCCAGCGAGTGCTTGAAAGTTGCACAAGCTCAACTTTTGTCAATCCAAGCTGTGACTGAGCCTCCATGAACTTATGATGATTTACTAGGGAGGTGCTGAAGAAAGAATAAACACACTCCAACAAGCTGAAAAGTTCCACAGCCTCTGGGACAGCCTTGCAAGTATTGCACAACACCAGGTTGAGTTGATGAGCATAACAATGCACATAGATAGCCTCAGGATGGAGCCTTCTAAAATGTGCTTGTACACCTGCAGTGGAGCCACTCATAACAGCTGCGCCATCATATGTTTGTGTTACACACATAAGCTCTTCAAGACCATTGTTTTGGATCTGCTGCTGAAGCTCATTTGCAATGGACTGGGCATCAAATGATTTTATCTCTGTAAGTGCTAGTAAACACTCCTTCACTGCCCCCACAAACAGCTAACTGCTCTGACTTTTCATCCCTTGCCTCATCTGCCATGATGGCATAGATTTTAGACTTTGTCATTTCAGATACAATGACATTAGTAACTTCCTGGGCACAACAGTAAATCATGTCATTCTGGGATGTTGGCGAAATATACTGCGCATTTGATGGGGGATTATGTTTTTGAAGAAAAGGATCAAACTCCTTCAAAAGCTCCATGCATGCAAGAAAATTCCCTCTGTTTGTGCTGTCTTCACCTTCATCATGGCCACGAAAAGGGAGTCCCTATCTCCCTAACATAGAGGTGACTGCAACAATTCGCCTGAGATACTCTCTTCTCTCTACTATCTCACTCACATTTGCTGATGCTATCATCTGTGCAACGTTCCCCTGTTTACTGGTTGCCTGGTAGCTTTTCCATGCAACAACACTGTCCTTATGCGTTTGTGCCATCTCATGCTTACCAAAGATGACTAAAGCTTTCTTCCAGTTCTTGCAACCACTACTGACCAAACTGTCATGTTTGATGTTTTTACCAAACACTCTACACGGGAAACAGAAAGCTGTATTCTGGTTGACTGAATATTCTAACCAGTTGTGCTTGTCAAACCAGCTGTGGTGAAATGCTCGCTTCTTTGTCCCAAAATTATCTTGTGGGTAGCTCTTCAGCATGACCTGTCTGGGCCCTGTGTCTTTGTCGCCCAAGTCAAACCCTGTAGTGGAATAAGTTGCTGCAGCTGCTTCATTATTTTCCCTCTCTTGGCCTGTTTGCTCTCCTCTCTCAGCTTCCTCTGCCATTTGCTGCAGCTCCTCAGCCTTTCCTTCTGCCTGACCCTCCAAGATACATTGAAACACATTGAATTAATAACTAATCCAACATAGAGGCTAATGTCATGACTTAAGCTCACACACCACAGTAATTTTTTGCTCCCAAATATTAAGATGTTACACAAATTACATTTTGGGCCCATATGTGACTAAAATGGTTGCAATTTAAAGCCCTGGAAAATATTACTAAATTACTTGAATTAAAGTAATATTAAAATAGAACCCCCAAAAATATTTGGGTCAGGCTAATTTATCTCTTGGCTCTCTCCACTTTCTAATCTTGACTCTCTTAAATAAAAACTCAAATGAAATAAGTCTTATATGGTGCACCTGCACCATGACTGAAATTTCGTATTTCATATCCATATTGAGTTCCATAAAATTCTAATCAGACTGTCTGCATCACTCCTGTGAATTCTTTTAGACTCACCTCTCCAGTAGAGGTGTCTCCTCACTCATATGCTGTGCTCCTCTGTCCTGACTCCTACAAGTCAGTGGGGATGGTAGGGTGAGTATTATTAGTGTATTATTATTATTATTATTATCCACTGATGATAATCATACGTGAATGAGCTCAGCCCGCTTTTTTCAGAGCTAAAACATGTGACAGAAATCAACATCATGCTAACAATTTAACTTGGTGTGATAGCCAGGTTTTTATTTATCAAAATGGGGAGCACCTGGTTCATAAATTACATGGGACTATTTGCTGTTAGCTGGAGCTTATTGTTACTACCAGCAGCTATAAAGACTTACTTTTTTGAAAAAGTTGCGAATATCCATGATGCTGCTCTCTGCCTGGCTCGTGATGTGATCGTCTGTGATCATGAGATTGGGACAACAGGCTGAAAATGGAGAGATGACAAATAAACAGCAAGATATTTTAAGACCAAGGTGCACGTGACAAAGTATCCGCCACTATGTTATCTCTACCTTTAATGTGGCGGATATCTAGATGATAAGGCTGCAAAAACAATGCCCAACGCATCAATCTTTGATTTGGATTTTGCAATGATCGTAAAAAAGTCAATGGGTTGTGGTCAGTATAGACTACCAAATGTGAACCTGTCCCAACATAGACATCAAAATGCTTAAGGGCCAAAACCAGAGCCAGCGCTTCTTTTTCTATTACAGAGTAATTGCATTGGTACCCCTTGAATTTCTTAGAGAAGAAACTGACTGGTTTCTCCACTCCCTTCTCATCTGCCTGTAGCAACACAGCACCAGCCCCAACATCACTCGCATCCACCTGCAACTTAAAGGGCCGGTCCAGCCTAGGAGCTGCCAGCACTGGAGCTGAGGACAACAGCTCCTTTAACTGGTTAAAGGCCTGTTGACAGCTGGGAGACCAAACATATTTAGCATTCCCTTTCAACAAGTCTGTCAAAGGAGCACCCACAGAGGCAAAATTAGGACAAAACCCTCTGTAATAACCAGACATACCCAGCAAACGTAGCAATTCCCGCTTTGTGGATGGAATAGGAAATTCTTGTATAGCTCCAACCTTAGCCTTTATGGTGTGAACTTCTCCTTGACCAACAACTTTTCCTAGATAGGTCACTGTTGCCTTTGCGAATTCACATTTAGCCAAATTGACCATCAGACATGCCCACAGCAGTCTGTCAAACAAAGCTTTCACTCTCTCCAAATGTTCCTCCCATGTGTCACTAAATATGACCACATCATCCAAATAGACTGCACAGCCCTCCAGCCCACACACAACCACATTCATTAGTCTTTGAAAAGTAGCTGGAGCATTTCGCAATCCAAAGGGCATAACAGTATAAGAATACAAACCAGAGGGAGTCACAGATGAACAGATTTCTCTGGTTCTTTCAGAAAAAGGCACCTGCCAGTAACCCTTAAGAAGGTCAAATTTACTGACATATTTAGCAGAACCCACTGGATCAATACAATCATCCACCCTTGGAAGAGGGAAGGAATCAGGCTTTGTAACAGAATTAACTTTTCTGAAGTCAGTGCATGGTCTAAACGTGGCATCTGGCTTACTGACAAGGAGACAGGGAGAAGCCCAACTAGAGGTAGATGGTACAGCAAGACCATTTTGCAACATATATTCTACCTCTGCATCCAGCACCTTTCGCTTTTCTGGACTAACCCTGTAGAATCGCTGAGTAATGGGTTTTGCATCCCCCACATCAACATCATGCTCAATTAAATTTGTACATGTAGGTGTGTCAGAGAAAAGACCTGGGTATCTGTGTATAATCTCACCTAGTTGTTCGCACTTAGTCGCATCCAAATGTCCCATCAGTGAACCCAAGTTGGCCAGAGTTTCAGAATTTTTAAGTCTAGGTTGTAACACCCTATCACCCGAACACTCTTCCTCCTCCTGTACAGTACTGGCCACTAGCACTGGATTACCCTGAGTTTTGTCATTAGAAAGCCCACGTGCATAATAGGGTTTGAGTAAATTAACATGACAGACCTTAACCGGCTTTCTTTTATTTGGCATCTCAATCAGGTAGTTTTGTTCTGTAACCTGATCACGAATAATAGACAAGGGGCCTCGAACAGTGTGAGCAAAAACAAGCTCATTAGGGCTGAAGCCGGTACTCTCCTGAACAACTTCTCTGGCCACCATTAAGAGCCAGGGCAAGCCCTCCTGCCAGTCTTCCTTTAGCTCAGTGCAGTAAGCACGCAGCAATGATTTCAGATGTTGATGAAAACGCTCAAGTGCCCCTTGACTCTGTGGATGATATGCTGAAGACATGTTATGAGCTATATGAAGTTGTTTAAGAACTTGGGAAAACAGCCGAGAAGTAAAGTTAGAGCCTTGATCAGTTTGTATGATTTTGGGAATTCCAAACACTGATATAAACTGACTAATAGCCTTTACCACAGACTTTGCAGTGATTGACCGCAGAGGATAGGTGGCCAGATATCTAGTCGACTGACACATTATAGTCAACAAATAGGAACAACCTGATTTGGACCGGGAAAGAGGTCCCACACAATCAACTATCAGGTGTTCAAAAGGCTGATTCACTGCCGGAATTGGATACAGAGGTGCTGGTTTTAACGTTTGATTAGGCTTGCTTGTAATTTGACAAGTATGACATGTTTTTATATAGTTAGCCACATCACGTTTTACACGGGGCCAGAAAAAATTCTGGATCACACGGTGGTAGGTCTTTTTTACACCCATATGGCCTGCAACACTGTCATGTGCTGTTTGAATCACTGATGTTCTGAATTTTTCAGGCAGTACAACTTGCACTATGGGGTCACCACTAAATCCATCTCCATAAGGAGCCCAAAATCTAAGCAGGATGTCATCCTGGAGCACATATCCCTGCCTAAGTTTTCCCACCTCAGAGGAAGGCAACACCAAGCCATACAGAACCTTCAGAGACTGGTCCTTTTTCTGTTCTTCCACCAGCTCAGAACGGGGAACACAAAGATCATTTGGCATAGCTAAGGAAAACTTTGTGACCTCAGAATTGTCCACATTTACCCCACTGTCAGTCATGGCAGTCATAGCTCGAGTCACAGCACAAACTGTAGACAATTTTACCTGCTGTGACTGTGGAGCACAGACTGGAGCCACTGCTTGATCTTGTGCAGCGTCCTTTACAGGCTTTAGAGAGGAACCACATGACAAATCTAGCTGTTCATTTTTCTGTGACACCTGAGGCGCATCAACACCCTTTGGAGTAGCTGGAGAGGATAGACATGTCACATGTGGCCACTTGACTTGAACTGACTCTTGGGATGTTTGTGTAAATACAGGCCTTACATCATCCGGCCACATACGCCCGTCAGGTACCAGATCGTTTCCCAGGATTATGTCAACGCCCCTCACTGGCAGTTCTGCCCGAACAGCCACCTCCACGTCCTTCTGGAAGAAACCACATGACAAGAACATCTTATGCACTGGAACAAAAAGTGTTTGGAGAGCCACACCTCTAACTGGCACACAACCACCTGTGTCTGATTGTGGAGAAAAAGGCAAAACCGCCTGTCTCACATATGTGTGCATAGATCCTGAATCCCTCAACACTTTAACTGGGATTTCTCCATCACTCCCACTTAGCCTTACAAAACCCTCAGACAGAAAACTACAATACCCAGAATCAACATCAGAGTCATGCATTGATTTCATTTTCATTTGAAAAGGTGCCACCAACTCTGTAGCTGGAGTAACAGATTTGTGTACTGATGCCACCAACCCAGCTGACTTAACATGGACAGTCTTACCTCTCACCTTTAACACAGGACATTCTTTCTTTTAGTGACCCCTTTGGTGACAATAATGACATACCTCTGGCCCACCTTTACCTTGATGTTGTGGCTCAAACCTCGGAAAAACATTAGTCAAAGATCTTTCACCAATAACCTGGGATTTCTCCCTGTTGTGTTCTCCAAAGATACGTTTGTGAGTTAACACATACTCATCAGCCAAGACTGCTGCTTCACTTGGAGTTGTAGCTTTGCGTTCCGTAATATATGTTGAAATGCAGTCTGGCATAGCCTGTTTAAATTGCTCCGGTACAATTAAATCACACAACTTTGGAAAGGTTTCTACCTCAGCTGACTTACACCAGCGATTAAAATGTGAAACCAAATCTCTTGCAAACTCCACATGCGTTTGTTTTCCAGTCTTTCTCCAGCCTCTGAACTTTTGGCGGTACGCATCAGCCACCAGCTCATAAGCTTTCAAGACTGCTGCTTTTACCTTTGTGTAGATCCTGCAATCCCCCACTGACATGGAGGAGTACACCTCCTGTGCTTTGCCTGTAAGGACACACTGCAACATTTATGTACGTTCATCATCAGGCCAATCCCTAGCATCAGCCACCCGTTCAAACATTGAAAAAAATGTTTCTACATCCTTTTCATCAAATTTTTGCATTAACCTCAAATTTTTAACCACATCAAAACCAGCAGCAGTAACATCCTCACCCACAGTACCAGCATGTAATTTCCCTTCTCCAATTAGACCCAATTTTTTATGTTCCACTTCCAATTTCAGTTGTTCCATCTTATATTTCATTTTTTCCAAATCTTTCTCATGTTCCAAATTCAACATCAACAACTCCTTCTGCTGTTCGAATGTCAACCTTGGCACTGTAGTATTTACCTCACTCTTACCATCGACGTCAGTCAGGACTCCTTCTTCTTGCAGGTTTGCTCTTATAATACTCCGGATGGTCTCCTTTGTGCGCCTGGCATCCACGACCACAGTGTAGTGTTGTGCTATCCTCAGTAACTGTTCCTTGGTACATTGTTCCAATAATCCATGAGCAGGAGAGGTAACAAAATCTTCTACAATGTCAGCCATAACTAAACCAAATCTAGTAAACTAGATAGCCTAATGGAGGTAAACTAAACAATATTAACAGCGTCCCAACACTGGGTTCCCCTCACTAACGGCCTAACCAGGGGTCCGTTTCACGTAGCAGGTTTAGTGGAAACTCCGAGTCTGTTAACCCTGAAATCAGGGAAACTCTGAGTTTTCCGTTTCACAAAGGAGGGTTAGTTAAACCAGGGAGAGAGGGGTAACTCTAATCTGTTTCACAAAGAGAGGTAACTCAACCTCGCGGTCGGGGGGGGGGGGGGGCAGCTCCTCTGCCTCCGTTAAAGGTGGGGCTGCTTGACCACCACCCGTTTTTCTGGCATCTGCCCTCTTTCTGTTTGCTGAGTTAAAGTCTAATATTGAGTGTAGTGTGTGTTAGTTTAATATATGTACATATACATACTGAAAGTTAGTTTAATATTCCTAATCATTTAACGGAACATCATAAGAGAGTAAAATTCATTTTTGAGTGTGAAAAGAGCATTTTCTAAGGGATCAAACTGCCACTTAATACTTACTTGACAATGTAAAACATGATCAAAATGATTCAAGCACTTTCCCTGCAACAGTCTGTCATTGTGATTGCACAAGACTAGATTTAAAGTTACGCATTGACGCGAGCAGCGATTTCCTCCCAAGCCCTCTCCCTCTCCTTTGCAGCTGCTGCTGTATTGCACTTTCTTTAAAAACGTGCTGTAATTCGCTGTTGGCTTGCTGCTGCCCCCTCCTTCTCCCTGTTTCCATTGGTCGATCATTGAATCTGCGCTCCACAGATGCTGGCTGTTTATGTCTGGCGTGCACGTGCTTAACTCCAGGTCAAACTACTCGGAGTTGTTAAAACCGTCTCAAATCAGGTGTTGTGAAACCGGAAACTCAGAGTTTCCTAACTCAGAGTAGATCAACTCAGAGTTAAGGATTTAACTCAGAGTTTGTTGAACTACCTACGTGAAACGGACCCCAGAAAACTAGATAATCTCAACCCTAGTCTTCAGTGGCATTGCTGAGTTCGCCAGCAGCCCTCCCAGGATACCACCCAAAACAGTAAAGGCACAAAAAAAAACTGCAGCAGACCCTCTATTAGCGACTGCTGCTACACCTAACAGAGGAGAACACCAGTGAAAACATTGTCACAACAATTAACATTACATTAATCAGTTTCCCTCCAACCCTAAAAACCAGATGAATCTGATTCTAACCACTACTTTAACTAACAGACCAATGCCATGTGTAACTCTCCACCAAAGTCCAATAGCAAAGTCAAACAACTGCTATTAGATCGGACGAGCCCCCATCTTGTCACGCTCCTGGTTCAGGGAACATAACAAAGGTGAAGACATCACACATGGAATCGTTTTAAGAAACTAATTTATTACTGAAACTCAAAAAAAAGACACTGGTTGTAGTGTGTGGCTGCGTGTATGCAGGTATATATGGTGGTGTGTGTGTGTGTGTGTGTGTGTGTGTGTGTGTGTGTGTGTGTGTGTGTGTGTGTGTGTGTGTGTGTGTGTGTGTGTGTGTGTGTGTGTGTATAAGAACATGTACAAACTCCAAAACAACCAACTACCCAAAAACAAAAGTTCTCCCACTGCCCAGTGGCTCAAAAAGCCAAATAACTAGGGACCTGATGACAGAGGTCTGTCCTGGGGCCTGTTCTACGAAGCAGGATTACTGCTTAGCGAGGTAACTTTGAGGATAAGTTCGGGGTTTCCTGTTCTACGACGCGGGTTCACCTCTTAGCGAGGCGAGTCTCCATAGCAACATACGCTGAACGGCTAAACTGCTCCGGGGCAGGTTAGGTTTCAGATTGAACTCACCGAGTATAAAAACCCCGCCCACTGACCAATGAGCTCTCTCGAAAAACGGCTTGTCCGTTCTTGGAGGATCCTGTAGACCTTGGTGCTCGCATTGTCCGAGGAGCACTCCGGCTCGCGAGAGTTTTCAGGGAGAGTTTTCTCCGGATGACCACCTTTATGAAAGGCTTATATGGCCGACATATTACACAAAAACATGTAAACACGATAGGAATGAACAAATGAATGATTCATCTTGGGAATTAATGGACATGGGCTGCGCGATCACAGACAACATCTCGGTACTATTTAGTAGCAGCGCACGCCCCTTATAATAACCCGGTAAATACTGTTGTTCAGGACTGCTTACTTGTGCTTCCTACCCACTGTAATAACCGTTGTTCTTGCCCACATGCAACATTTTTGTTCTCATTCATGAAACGCTTAAATCAGGAACGTTTTCGCGGACAGCTTTAGCCGGGGACAGATCATCCAATTCGGGGACTGTCACCTTAGTTAAAAGCGCATGTTGAACAGTGCTATTTCAGGGTGATAATGGCATCAAAGATTACTTTTCTGCCAGCATTCCCTCTGTGCTTTTGCAGCGGCGACGGTTTTGCTTTTGAGGTTTATGATAGCTTTCAATTCGTCGTACTTTCTCATGATCGTGTCCTGTTCCTCGTTTGTAAAGTCCGCAGTCCTTCACTCTCCAGCCTGCTCTGACGCTCCAGACTGATCGATGTTCGTGATTGGTCAGATGCGGCAGGCTCCGCCTTATATGTGTGCACGCGCTCATAGCAGAGCTGGATCCACTTATGAGGTTGATAACCAGCGTCGTAAAACCGTGTAGCGAGACCGCTGGCTACCGCGCTAAGTTGAGCGAGGTAGCGCCAAGCCTACCTCGCTAAGTTGAACCTGCTTCGTAGAACAGGCCCCAGCATGGAGATCAGAGAGAGACTGACTGACCTGGCTAAGCAATTAAGCCTACTGCCACACCCAGCCAGGTGTCAGTCATCTCCCTAATGAGCTCCTCCAACTCTTGCAGACAGGGCCAGGAAAGACTAGGCAGCAGGATGACCTCTAGAGGCCATCACAGGGGAGACCAGGGGCCTGTTCTACGAAGCAGGATTACTGCTTAGCGAGGTAACTTTGAGGATAAGTTCGGGGTTTCCTGTTCTACGACGCGGGCTCACCTCTTAGCGAGGCGAGTCTCCATAGCAACATACGCTGAACGGCTAAACTGCTCCGGGGCAGGTTAAGTTCCAGATTGAACTCACCGAGTATAAAAACCCCGCCCACTGACCAATGAGCTCTCTCGAAAAACGGCGTGTCCGTTCTTGGAGGATCCTGTAGACCTCGGTGCTCGCATTGTCCGAGGCGGAGCACTCCGGCTCGCGAGAGTTTTCAGGGAGAGTTTTCTCCGGATGACCACCTTTATGAAAGGCTCATATGGCCGACATATTACACAAAAACATGTAAACACGATAGGAATGAACAAATGAATGATTCATCTTGGGAATGAATGGGCATGGGCTGCGCGATCACAGACAACATCTCGGTACTATTTAGTAGCAGCGCACGCCCCTTATAATAACCCGTAAATACTGTTGTTCAGGACTGATTACTTGTGCTTCCTACCTCCTGTAATAACCGTTGTTCTTGCCCACATGCAACATTTTTGTTCTCATTCATGAAACGCTTAAATCAGGGACATTTTCGGGTACAGCTTTAGCCGGGGACAGATCATCCAATTCGGGGACTGTCACCTTAGTTAAAAGCGCATGTTGAACAGTGCTATTTCAGGGTGATAATGGCATCAAAGATTACTTTTCTGCCAGCATTCCCTCTGTGCTTTTGTAGCGGCGACGGTGTTGCTTTTGAGGTTTATGATAGCTTTCAATTCTTCATACTTTCTCATGATCGTCTCCTGTTACTCGTTTGTTAAGTCCGCGGTCCTTCACTCTCCAGCCAGCTCTGACGCTCCAGACTGATCCATGTTCGCGATTGGTCAGATGCGGCGGGCTCCGCCTTATATGTGTGCACGCGCTCATAACAGAGCTGGATCCACTTATGAGGTTGATAACCAGCGTCGTAAAACCGTGTAGCGAGACCGCTGGCTACCGCGCTAAGTTGAGCGAGGTAGCTCCAAGGCTACCTCGCTAAGTTGAACTTGCTTCGTAGAACAGGCCCCAGGAGGCCATCACAATATTGTCATGAAATCTTACGGTCTCCATGCCGTCGATGTTGTCCTCTCTGTTCAGGTGTTTGTCGGAGGTGTTTGTCGGAGTTGGAGTCTTTAGTCGTCTGGGGAGGTTTTATTTACGATGGAGCTGTCAAAAGGTGAAAGTTTGTGAGCCACAGAAGTTTTTCGTGTCGATCTTCAGATTGAATCTTCAGAAGTGACCAATCTTTATCGACTTGTAATGATTTAAAGTTTTTACATCGTCACAGCTTACCATGGAGATTTAAAATGCTGTTTACTTTAGAAAAACACTTACACTGGTAGGTTATATCTAAAAGTTTTATATCAACTTTAATTCACTTTAATCTCAAAGGAATATAAATATGTCTTTAGGTAAAGTTGAGGTTATTTTCTGTCAACTAGTTTAAGAGTTTAAAAAGCATATTAAATCAAAAACCTTTGTTATTTCTTTACAGAACTACCCAATTATTGAAAACTATAACTTAGTATGTCACATAGGTAATCCAACAAAAACTGGAAACGTTGTGTTTAATTATAATTTCCACTAAATATTTTTACTTATATTTAATTTTCATACCTTTAAATATGTTTTTCACAACATCTGAGGTCAGTAGATTTTCTTGTAAAAAAATATAGGCTACTAAAAATAGCCCATATATTCCTATCATATCAACATTTTAGAGCAGTAGCTACATCTGTAAAGCACTTTGTAACCCTGTTTTGAAAAACTCTACGAGTTGATAATTGTTATTTTCCATAGCCTATTATAACGCACCAAAAAGGCCATAAAGATATCTAATTTTGAACTTCAACAAATAAAAATATCACATTAGCTGTGAGCCAAAAATATCCTCTTCACTTCAGTAGAAAGAGGACTATAGAAAGAGGAAAATATTCTCTGTGTTGTCAAAACACTCACCTGCAAACTGTAGTTGGAGAAAAATATTAACAATCCAACCGAAATGGCAAAGGCATTTTGACAAATATGTTGATAATCCTCAAATAGTAGAAAACAGATTTTAAGTCTTTGGACATTGAACTCGAGGAGCTCAGAAACATCTGGAAGTCAACAGTCTGAACAGGTTTTGAACAAAAATGATGATCTAAATGGTGAATGAAGTTGCAAGTTATAAAGGGAGCCAAATAATGTGATTCATAACGTGACTTGGGCTCTTTTGATCCAAAATGAGTCGTGGTCATGGTGGTCATTAAGAATCCAAACCAAACAGTCAACATCTTAAACTAATACCAGAGGGTTCTATTGGAGGAGGAGAGGATGAGCTGCAGAGGAGCTGGAGGCTAACTAATGCCGCATTACAAAACAACACAAAAATATTTCTACTTCAGCCAAATTTAGAGGAGAGGTTGGAGCTAGAAAAGAGCTCGGTGTTGCCGCGACCCTCCTGAGCATCAGCCTGGGACAGGACCAGTCAGAGCTGTGCACAAGGACCGAGGTCCATGTGCAGTGTCGGCTGGTCTGAAGACAGAAACAATGCAGATATTTAAATACTTAAATTATTTATGTTTTGGGGTGAAGAGTGACTGAAGATAATTATTAGTATAATAATCTAAATACAGCGGAGTATGAGGGCCACATTAAGAAAAAAAAACGTTTTTAAATCTTCGAGAATAAAGTTATTATTTAGGAGAATAAAGTCAATAATATATAAGAATAAAGTCGTAAAGTTACGTGTTGTGGAGGAGAGTTGTTAAAATCAGCACTGTGGAGCATTTAGATGAATTGTACTTTAGTATAGGTTTCACAAACATGGAGATACTTATTCCTTTGGTAGCCTACATAAGCATTACACTGTCATGAGTATCAGAACTTTAAAAAGAATATATGAGAACTGCTGCTTTTGTGGAGGGGAAAATGGCTGGAAATGGCTGTACAGAGGCTAAATTCATCAATACAGCTGTTAACAGCAATAGCATGGGGCTTTAGTTTATCATATGAGTTTATATGCCATGAGGTGTTGAGGTCTCTGCATGTGTAGGTTACTGACTTACTGTAATCATCGGGTCTTTCTCGTCCTTATAAAAACCTGCTCTATTTCGGCGAGTATCTGTCTTCTCCTGTAGTCAATCCGCAAGATATCAAAATCTACCCGGATACAGCAATGCTGCTTTTTGATTGGCTGTTCAGTATATATAGTTTATTTGATTGGCTTGCGCGTGGCACGCAGCTTCTGAACTCTCGGAGAAACTCAGTTGATTTCCACCTGTTCCATAGTTAAAGAGGTGCAACTTGGTGGACATCACCATGTTCACTTAAATGCGTGAGAAATACAATGTGTGGCGTGTGAGCGTGTGAACGGGTGGGAATGCGTGCGTCACACGCTGAATGCTTCGGAAGTTAAACCCCTTGCACGAATCGGTCTAGGAGTCCATAGCAACAAGTGACGAGTCCATAGCAACGAATGGTACACGAAAGTTAAAAGTCACAAGTATAGTCTTTTACAAAGAAATACATCAGATAACCAATTTTTAGGTTCGTTATGGAGAAAAAACAGCAACAAACTCATCCAAAGCGTGTTTTTATCAACGACGTCGACAGGTATTCCTCCAAACACATCGCTAAGGTAACGCTAGCTTAATGAGTGGCCTCTGACAGTGAAACAGGGGGTTCCTGTTTCAAAGTTAACAGGGTTTTTTGGTGGTTCTTCCAGTTTTTATCGACGTGTGTAGCAGGACAGAGCGCTGAAGAAGCAGAGGCAGGAGAAACAGACTCCCCTCGAAATGAACCTGCTTTTAATATAGTAGGAACCGTGTCTGCCTCAACCAGAGAAGAAAAACAAAGCTTTCTGCTTAAACAACACGCTGTGAGTACAGTAGATAAGTGGTATAATTTGAATATGTGTCCAATGCTGCAATTCAGAGGGATATATTGTACATTTTACTCCATTACAGCTTAAGGTAGGCTACTTTACATAAAAAGCAGTAACACACAAAATACTGTGCATACCATAGTTCCAAGTATGAGGATTTGCCATTTGTTCCAAGTAGTTTAAGTTTTAACTGTTGATTCGGCAAACTAAAGAAGAAAAATCAGTTTAACATAAATATTTTGTATCTAAATAATGCACTCTGGTTGTGATTCGTTGTGTGATCTCCTCTGGTAGTCACCGACTCAGGCTGAACTTCTCCAGTGCCTGCTGGAGTGTGATGTCCTGGTGTACAACATTTCAGAAACGAATTCACAGCAGCAGATTGAAGAAGCAACATGGGCTCTCACAGGTATGGAAGTAAGAAGGCGTTTTAAGCTTTAACTTAATCCTTGTTCTTTTTCTCTGTGAACTCAAACTTTCTAACTATTCCTCAAACAGCCCTTCAAGCTGAGATGGAGAACTTCAGCACTCAGAAAATATTCATTTTAGTCTCCACTGTGATGACGTGGGCCCTGACCAAGTCACAGAATCCGGTATACCCCTCATAAATTGTAATCACGGCAGTACCAAATGCAAGCAGTATGAATTGAACTTCTCTTTTTAGGATGAAACTGATGTCCTGCACACAGAGGAGGAGTACATAAGAAGGAGGCCACATCCCAGTTTCAGAAACCACCATAATTTAGAAAAGCTTGTGCTCAAACTGGCGGGAGGTGTAAGTACATGATGTGGATAAAAAGTTCAATTCATGGAGAAGAAAAGTGCGTATTAGCATGTCCCCATTTTTCAACCTTACAGAGAAAGTCCAAACTAAGAGGCTATGTTGTGGGTTCTGGTCTTCAGTATGGGAATGGAGAGAACCTTTTTCACTTCTTTTTCAAGGTGAATATTAAATTGATTGGATGCTTGATTTTACTGTGATTTACTGTTATGCCTAATTGTTTTGCATATTTATCTGTATTTTGTCTTAATTAACAGGTGTCTTGGTTGATGCAATTCCCAAAAGTTCCTCTATTTGGACAGGGAACTAATTACATCCCCATGATTCATGTACATGACCTTGCAGGGTGATTTTATTTGACCATTTTTCATCTTTATAGCTGTGACTTAACTTAGTTTCTGTTATTTTTACAATAAGGTTGAACTTTGGTTCCTTTTTCAGAGTGATTCAAAACATCATTGAAGTCAAACCGAAGCTGAAGTCAAAGTATATTCTTGCTGTAGATGACTCGAAGAACACCATAGAGGAAATTGTGAAGGTAAATGCTTTATGAACAAGAGAACAGTGTTAATTTTTTGAGGGTCAATATAAATTAGTTGTAAAACACAATTGTATGATGTTCAAATGACCAAAAAAAAGCATATATTGAGACTGTTATTTCACTCCTTCCTTTGTAGAAGATAAGTGACACACTTGGTCCAGGGAAATTTAACATTCTACCTGAAGAGGAGGCCATCACCATGAAAGCTTTTACGGTAACCTGTATCATTCTTCTCTTTTACCTGAATGTAGTGTCTTTATTGCTCAAGAGAAAGCTTCATTTGGAGACTTTTATTTGTATTTAATTTATCCAAGAAAGTCTACCAAAGGATTAAAACTTAAAGATTAGTGTTATTCTGAATTAAAGTAACAGCTGGTCCAGACCTCTTGATACCCCTGCAAGGTGCCTGTGTCTACCTTGTTTATCACAAATCAGATGACATTTAGTCTTGCTGTCAAGATACAACTTAATTCAAAGTGCTGAAAATCATTAAAATGAGCTATTCACAAAAATGCAAGACAAGTTTAAACAAAATAAAAATGTAAGTTTTAAAATATGGCAGTTTTAATAATAGCTACAGTGAATATATGTAATGTAAGTCTTTGACTTCTAAGTAGTTCGTACATAAAAGTGGCTGAACTGTTCAGACTGTCTTCAGATGGATTACAGGATGTTGCATGTCAATGAAATGAAAATTTTTGATAGCCTTCAGTTTTTTTTCCGGTATATATTTAATGTAAACCTCTTTGTGTTAATAACTTTTTGAATTTTTCCTAATTTTAGCCTCAAGAATTATATTTCCTGAGTATCAACCTTCGCCTGGATGCTTTCATCATCAGAGACTCCTTTACTCTATGCTGGACGTCCAAGGGTGGGATGATTGAAAACATGACAAGCATTGTGAAGGAGTACAAAGACAGCAGGCAGCTACATGTAAGTGTTAAGTTAGATTTTGACACAAATATTGTTATAGTATGGTGTATGAGCTCATTTGAAACCAGATCAAAACTGCCTTTTCCTCTTTATTTCTTTAGCCAGTCAGAATCTGCCTCGTTGGACCACCAGCTGTAGGAAAGACCACTGTTGCAGAGAAGCTCTGCAGCTATTACCAAATCAGCCACATCAAGATTGAAGAGGTCATCAAGGGGAAGATCACACAGCTGGTGAGTTTCTTTTTTCCCCTCTATGTAACTAAAGGGAACATACTGCCCTCTAATGGAAGTTATTGTCTGAGAGCTGTTCTATGTTTGAGATTCTCTTACTGCAGCTGTGATACATGAAATCCACACAATTGTTGCTAATTTTCTTTTTTATTGATTCAGGAAGAGGTGGTGAATAAAGCTGACACTGAACATGACAGTGTGGAGGCGGCAGCCGCTGCACGGAAACAACTGGAAACGTTGAACAAAAGCATGGAAACAAACGCAGGTTAGAATATATTCCCTTTATCCCTTTATTGATCCCCCATGGGGGAAATTTTTTTTTGCCACAGCAGGAACAGGTTCATTATAGAGTTACAGTCTTCCACCTTGAGAGCTACAATGCAGACATAATTAGGGGCACTCAAGTAGTTTTGAAGTTCCCGGTGGTTCTCGTTAAATATGAAAAGTGAGAAACCTGTCCAGAAAAAAGATCCTGAGTTTTGTCAAAGGTACAAGTGGAGCCTGCAATAAATTCAGCATGTTTTAAATTTAGCTTTCATAACAACCAAGGTTTAAGCATTGAATGTTTGTGTCACTCCATTAGGTCGCCTGGCTGATCACCTGGTCTTTGACATTTTGCAAGAAAAGCTATATTCAAAACCATGCAGGAATCAAGGGTTCGTTCTTGATGGCTTCCCAAAGACTTATGAGGAGGCCAGGCTGTTTTTCACTGGTGAGTTTTACTCAATGATTCAATGATAGTGTAATGTTTTTAAGTTTTGTTCACTCTAATGTAAATGTGGAACTTTTATTACACAGAGAACCAGGATTCAATGAACCAAACACCTGTGTACAACAAGACGATCACTCCAGGTTACCTTTACTTTAACTTAAAAGCAACAGCGATGTCAGTTTAGCTGCATGAAAACACTAATGACACTAAGAAACACATGTACCTCCCTCTGTGCAGCATCTTCCTCACTGCTCTTGTTTAATGTTTTGCAGAGCATGTGTTTGCACTGAACGCCTCAGATGATTTCCTCACAAGTAGAGTGCAGGGGCTTCCACAGAATGTGGCAGAGGAAATGCACTACACCCAGGAGGAGTTTACTGCTCGGCTGGAGAAATACAGAGAGCTCAGTACTGCTGAGGATACCCTGCTGGACTACTTTGATGAGATTGATATTCTTCCTGAGCACATTGGTAATTTTCACAGAGCCACTTTGGCTGTATCAGGGTCAAAGCTGTTGAGAAAACAGATCATTGAAGAATGCAGAAATGGAACAGTGTTTGAGACTTTTTTTCCATGCCCACTTTGATTTTTATACTTTGATCCATATCCCTGCTGTTGACACAGAGAAAGCTGGCTTTATGTTCTATACTACAGCCAGCCAGTAGGGGGAGCTCTAAACATTATGTCTTTACTTTGGACTGGTATCCAAATGTCTGTTAATTGTGGTAAAAAAAAAAAATCACCAGATGTCACAGCAAGACCAGCTGTTTCCCTTTGTTTTCAGTGAGGGTGCTCACCTAAACTACATATACTTCAGTCAGCAGTTTCCACCAGCATGTGGCAAGTTAGGACAGAAAGTAGTCATCTCTGCTAGGCTGTAAATAATCTCATACTGAGCTGAGAGTTACTCATTCACCTGTATGGTTCTTCCTGCTAAGTATGATTCATTCTTCTCCAGAGGTCACTTCAGGTGATCCAGAGTACACAGGTCTTTTGAAGAGAATCACTGAGGCAGTAGGGGCTCCCAAGAACTACGGCATGAGTCCAGAGGAGCTCGAGAGGGAGGAAAGGAAGAAAGAGGGAGAGAGGAGGCAGAAAGCTGCTGCAGAGGCTGCTGAGAAAAAACGCAGGAATGAAGCTGCTCTAGCTGAGATGGCAATTCAGTATGAGGAGTGGGTAAGAGAAGTACCAGGCCTGTTTGAGTCAAAAGGATGTGTACTGAATACTGAAATATGTAATAATTTGTATATTATAACAGCACAAGAATCTGCGTGAGGTGGAGAAACAGGAGCAGGAGCTGCTGGAGGCTCACTGTCTTCCTCTGAGGAACTATCTGATGAAGTATGTGATGCCCTCGCTCACTGAAGCCATGCTTGAGTGCAGCAAAGTCAAACCAGAGGATCCTGTTGACTTTTTGGTATTTCCACAGTAGAGCTTCTACAGTCAATTTAGATACCTTTATTATAAATGAGCGATACATATATTTATGTCTTCTGTCTTGTTTCTGCAGGCTGAACATCTGCTGCGCAACAATCAATGAGAACCCAAGGAAGTTGCAACATGCATTTTTGCATGTTTGAAGCAGGATATTTTACATCAGTCAAAGATAAACCAAAAATGAGGGGATGTTTTTCATTATTTTATCTAAATAACCTAAGTTTAAAACCCAGTTCAGTCCAGTCCAGTGTTAGTTATTGTTTTTTAGCATGATTCAGCTGTTTTATTAGTCTAAAGGTTAAAAAATGTCCTGCTCATCTGCACTTCTTTCCAAAATGTCAGAATAAGAATAATAAAAATAAGAATAACTTTATTGATCCCCAAAGGAAAATTCAATTGTCTGTATTCTCAGTCGTCATGTCTCAAAAAGTCATCTACTATTTAAAGAAGTGTAGTAAAGTCTGATGGCTGTGGGTACAAAAGATCCTCTGAATCTTTCTGGCTTGCAGCAAAGAGAGAGGAGCCGTCCACCACCAACCCTTTGGTCCATTAAGGTGTTATGAAGTGGGTGATCAACGTCTTTACAATAGTCTTACTTTGTAAAACTGCAGAAGTAAAGCAGTGAGTGAAAAGTTGTTTCACTAAAATCAGGTGTTTGGCAAACAGACAAACTTTGCAAGACTCCGAATTTTCAGCCAGAATTGAAAAAAGGAGCAAGTTTCTGCGCAGGGTTTAAGATTTAAGCGTTCAGCCACAATAATGGCTGCTCCACAGCTTAAACTGCAGTAATATTCACATTTATTACTGTAAATTAACATGCTAAACCAAGCTTTAAAGAAAATGTACAGAATGTCCCAAAATAAACTGCGAGCATACAGCAGTATGTTCTAAACACACTCAGCCATTATATAACACACTCCACGCACTTTAAATTAAAGCTAGAAAATGAAAAATACACTAATATCTCTTTAAGTGCAGGTCTTGGCTCAGTGTTTGTGTGAGAGGTTTATGGTGCAGCCAGGTTTCCACTCATTACAGATCTGTGCTCTTACAGCCTCCATCTGGTCTGTGACTCAGCTCCCTCTGCGCTGAAGAGTCAGCACTTACTGGAAGAAGCATGCCCAGTCTGGTCCCAATCCAGCCAAGATGTAAACACAGCAATGTTCCAATAAGAGTTGAACATCTTGCAACAAGCTGGAGTTGATAAATGTTTGTTGTTGTTTTTTAAGTGGAAATGCTGATTAAGCATTTTAAACCATTTTTAAATCACTCAGTGATAATGCATTATTTTATTTCTTCAAACAAATTAAAACTCATTCAAACTGATTTAAACCTTTGTGATACTTCAAAACTTTCTAATACTTGAGGATTTTTAATTATTTAAAACTTCCCTGTTTTAAAATAGTTTTAATATTCATGCATTATTCAATCCCTCAAACAAAATCCCACTTCTACTACTACTGCTAATATCAATTAAACTTATATTTTAACTTCTACTACAACTACTTTTGCTACTTTTTCTACTTTCTCTACTGCTACTACTACTACTTCTACTACTAGCTCTAATACTTTGACTTCTACTTCTTCCATTCTCAAACTACTTCTACTGCTTACATGAATACTAATATCACTACTATGACTACTTACCATACTACTACTAGAACTACAACTTAAACTTATGCCACTTCTCACCTCCCTGCCTTTTAAGGTGATTAACTTCTTCAATTAAACTTTGTGCTATTTCAGAAATTTTTCAGCCTCTTTCAGCATGAATAAAATTTCAATTTATGGAGCATATTCATATTATTTGTCCTTCAACCATTTTCACAATTATCCAACTTTTATTTCTTCTTTACCCCTTTTACAGCTTTTACATTCATACCTTCCTCCATTTTTTTATTAGCAGTTTAGCATTGCTTTTTCAGCACTCAGCATTTCCATGCATTTTGTGCAAGGAAATGCAATTTTTCTAGTTTATATTTGGGACAGGATGAAATCTGCTCTCACATTTCAAAACTCAAAAACTGACCAAAGAAATGAATAGTATATGACAGTACTGTATGTAGTCTAGAGCATTAAGTTAAACAAAACAGTCTACTCTCTCAACACTGGGTGGTGCTGCAACTCTTAAAGTGTTTTATCACAATTCCATTTAAAGATGAGTAAATCCTCATGCTTTCAAGTTTTCTCTCTTTGTTTTTGATTAAAAAGACCGGCTGAAAAAAAAAGACTTTTGTTCTCTAATTGTGTCGTGAAAGAAGAATGTGCTCCTTTTGTTGTTCTGCATGTTAAATCAGAGCAGTGTCTGAAGTTTGTACTTTGTTTTTGACTAAGAAACTTGAGGCTCCATTAGCAGCTGTCTGCTGACTCACTCACAGTATATTCAAATTAAATAAGGACAGAAACACCTCATGTCTCCAAAAAGCATGTTGGTGGTCATTTAATCCTCAAAATTCTCAAAATTACACAACTCTGTTGCTACTGTTAGTATATCTTTGATTATTATGTCACCTGATTTGAAAACAAATGGAATTAAAACTGAAAAATCACAGAGTCACGGATCTGACTTTAAACTGCATAAACTGTATAATTGTTTAATGATAATTCAGCTATTATGCAGTATTTATTTATTTATTTAAGTTTTAAGTCAGAATTTTGAATCTAAACTCGTAATTCTGGGTTTGAAGTCTAATTCTGTTTTTCTATTTTTTTTTTTTTGTTGTTGTTGTTTTTTTGTTTGTTTTGTTTTTAAGAATAACAACATGGACAACTACTGTATTTATCACTGAAGGGAAATTCAATTGTCTGTCATTTCATTTGTCATGTCTCTAAAAGTCATCTACTATTTACAGAAGAATTAAACAGTCTGATAGCTGTGGGTACAAAAGCTCTTCTGAATTTTTCTGTCTTGCAGCCGTCCACCACCATTTGCCCTTTGGTCCATCAAGGTGTTGTGAAGTGGGTGATCCATGTTCTTTAGAATAGTCCCCACCTTCCTCAGTGTAGATCTCTCCACCACTTACTTATCCAGATGTACACTTAGGTATTTATATGATGTCACCACTTCAATGTCCACTCCACAGGTGTTCACTGGCTGAAGAAGGGGTTTGGATCTACAGAAGTCTATGACCATCTCCTTTGTCTTTGAGGTGTTGAGAAGGAGGCAGTTTTTGTGACTCCAGTCACTGAAGGCTCTTATCAGATCTCTGTATTCAGCTTCTTGTTCATTTCTGATACATGCCACGATATAGCTGTGTCATCTGAGAATTTCTGGATGTGGCAGGACTCAGTGCTGTGACTGTAGTCTGACGTATACAGTATATTTGAAGTTTGAAGTCAAGACATTGAGTTAAAATACAAAATTTCTGACTGTAGAGTTTTTCATACTCAATGTTTTTGTCACATGGTCAACAAACAAAGGTAAAATGTGCTGGAGTCTTTTGAACTGATTGATCTGATCGGATATAACCAGTGGGATCAGGTTGTCCTTGGCTATTATTTGCAGTCAAGAAATAGCACATAGCTGCAGTGGGGTATTAACCAATCAGAATTCAATATTCAACACATCAACATAATAGAGATCAACTGATTGTTGTTGCCAAACTTTATATGACAATCAAACCCTCTTGATTTACAACCCACTGACATGATTTCATGAGTGTTACCCTGAAGGTCCTTACACACACCTTTTTTAAAACAGCATAAAGTCAATGCAAGCTTCCACGCCGGCGGCGATTTTTCCACGGGGCGAAAAGCGTCTTTTATTTTTTTTGCTCTTGTGTTGAATTTTTCGGAGATTCGCAGGCGAATATCTGGACCTGCTAGACCTCTGGCCAATCAAAAGTCATGTTGTTGATGATATTCATTTATCAAGCACGCTATTGCAAACTCATCCAGCTCCTCGTGGAGACGAGTGAGCTACAGATGAGCTATTATGTGCTTATATACATTATAACAGGGCTGGGGGCCCGGAGCTTTCAAGAAAACGGGACTTTGTCTCATTCATATAGAATATTGCCTATTATTTTAATCTAACCTCAGACATGTGACTAGCCGCTCCTCTGGACCAATTGGCTCTCTGTAGTTAGTTGTCTGCTTCTCCAGCCGTGGGGTCAGCTGCTGGAGGAGGTCGTTAAATTGCCCGAGGGACATTCTAAAATACTGGCGGAATTTTGGGGGGTAAAACTCTGCTATACGCATATTTGCTTCACGCCCAGTGTGTCTAGGCGAAAGCGATTTTTCGGACTGGTGAATATTTTCGCATTTTCGTCTCGCTTTTTCGCTTCGCTCCGCAAATTCGCCTGTGTGTAAGGACCTTGAATCTTTCCCTATTCAAACAAAGCAACAAAACGAAAACACCTTCACCTCTCTCCTCTCGTGTTGCTCATTCCCAGAGGTCACTGTCTGGTTCACCATAATGGCCACTCTCCAGTGGAAACCCTTTAATCCAGGATGCCAGGAATAGTGTGTTAGTGCGGACTTTCACCTGAACAAGCGAGGAAGAAAGGTTTCATTCTGTGGTAAAGGGCGTAAGCTCAACTGGCTGAAAAACAGAGCGTAAAAGTGGAAACGCTGTCCTCTTCCCTCTACCTTGTTTAACTGAGTGTTTCATGGAATTCATATTTATTTTGTGTCATTTCTCCTTTGATTATTACCGCTTGATGCATTTTATATCATAAACTATTCTTTTTTTCCTGGAAGCGGCAAACATGGGAGTATTTTTGTAATGATCAGTTCAAGCTGTGTTTGTAGAGTGTCAATTGTGAGTGTATGTGTAAGGAAATATATTGTCATCTTCTCCACAGCCCATCCTCAGCCTTCAAGGAGTGAAACTCAGAGAGGACTTCTTTAAAAAAGAAGGGAACCAATTTTTTTAAACAGTAAAATTACCCATGGTGCCACAGGGTCTGCACACAAAGTCTATGTGTGCGTATGTGTGTAAGAGTGGGTGTGTGTGTGGAAAGAGTCAGCACGTTGGCGAGGTCTGTGGTGGTCTCCATTGGCCATGTTGTTTTATCTGCGAAGCCTCCAGTTATAGTAACCTCTGCCACCCTTGTAGTGGTCACACACAAACACACACACGCACACACACACACACACACGCACACACACACACACATACACAAATGGAAATAGCATCTACTACCCCCATGGTGGTCAACCAGACATCTGCTGGTGGTTGAAAATGATGGAAGAGGACCACACACACACACACACACACACACACACACACACACACACACAAACACACAAAATTCCATGGATACCTCAACTAGTCCAGCATAAATCATCTTCACACTTGAGGAACAAAATGTTTCAGTCTGACCCCATGTGTAGGCCATATTGACTGACCTCACATCAGGAGTATCGTGTTAGCGCACACATACACATGCACACGCCGCACACACACACACACACTTTGTACCAGGTTCTGTTGAACAGCAGTGTTTGATTTTGATTTTTGGGGGTAATAACACTGACATAACCACCTGAAGTGGAAGAGTGTGTGTGTGTGTGTGTGTGTGTGTGTGTGTGTGTGTGTGTGTGTGTGTGTGTGTGTGTGTGTTTCTGCACAGACATGCTTCACAGTACATTCAAACCAGTCACCCATGAGAAGGCTAAAAGGTCAACTCTTATTTGTATGTCTGCAAGGGTGACCTGGGGTGGCACTCGCACCTGACTGGATTCTAATTGGCCACTAAAAGTGATTAGCTACTTAAGAAGAAGAAGAAGAAGAAGAAGAAGAAGAAGAAGAAGAACTTTATTGATCCCCAAAGGGAAATTCAATTGTCTGTTGTCTCATATAGTATGTCTATAAAAGTTACCTATTATTTACATAAAAATTATAAAGCCTGATGGCTGTTGGTACAAAAGACCTTCTGAATCTCTCTGTCCTGCAGCGAAGAGAGAGGAGCCTTCCACCACCATTGACCCTTTGGTCCATCAAGGTGTTGTGTAGTGGGTGATTCATGCTCTTGAGAATAGTCTCCACCTTCCTCAGTGTAGATCTCTCCACCACATCCTCCACTGAGTCCAGCTTGAGTCCTACCACAGAGCCAGCCTTTTTCACCAGTTTGTTAAGACGTCTTGCATCTTTGTGTTTGATGCTTCACCCCCAGCAGACTTCAGCGTAGAACAGAACACTTGCCACCACAGACTGATAAAACATCTGCAGCGTCTTACTACAGATGTCTATTGATCAGAGTCTTCTCAGGCAAAAGAGGCGGCTCTGCCCCTTTCTGTAGATGTAGTCTATATTCTTAGACCAATCCAACTTATTATCCAGATGTACACCTAGGTATTTATATGATGTCACCACTTCGATGTCCACTCCACAGGTGTTCACTGGCTGAAGAGAGGGTTTGGATCTACGGAAGTCTATGACCATCTCCTTTGTCTTTGAGGTGTTAAGGAGGAGGCAGTTTTTGTGACTGAAGGCTTTTAGCATATCTCTGTATTCAGCTTCTTGTTCATTTCTGACACATGCCACAATAGATACATATACACATAGATACATGCCACAGTGTCATCTGAGTATTTCTGGATGTGGCAGGACTCAGTAATGTATTTGAAGTCTGACGTGTACAGTGTGAACAGGAAACACAGTTCCCCAGCCTGACAAACTGTAGCCTTCCTGTCAGGTAATCTGTGATCCAGGAAACACAGGAAGGATCCACTCCCATCTCTGTGAGCTTGTCTTTGAGTATGGTGGGTTGGATGGTATTGAATGCACTTGAAAAGTCGAAGAACATGATCCTCACATACACCTCGGGTTCCTCCAGATGAGACAGGGCACGGTGAAGCATGTAGAGGACAGCATTATCCATTCCAATGTGTTCTTTGTATGCAGACTGCAGGGAATCCAGTTTGTCTTTGACCTCAGACCTCAGAAGGCGTAGAATCAGCCACTCCAGGGTTTTCATGATGTGTGAAGTGAGGGCCACTGGTCTGTAGTCACTGAGTTCAGCAGGACATTTTGTTTTTGGTACTGGCGCAATGCAGGATGTTTTCCACAGAGCAGGTACCCGCCCCAGCTGTAGACTCAGGTTGAAGATCTTGTGGAGAGGTTGACACAGTTCTGCAGCACAGTCTCTAAGCAGCCTTGGACACACACCATCTGGACCAGCTGCCTTCCCAGGACAAAGTCTTCCAAGCTCCATCCTCACCCCTGTTTCAGTGACAGACAAGGACTGGTGTTCTAGGAGGGAGGCAGTTGACGTGGTTGAGACATTTGAACAAGATGGAGGAGGAAGGGGAGAAGTTGTAGTGGAGATTTGTTGCGGAGAGGAAGGTGGAGTAGCAGTGGAAGTGGGTGTGACAGCAGTGTCAAATCTGTTGAAGAACAGGTTGAGTTCATCAGCTCTTTCCAGATCACCCACCACTGGCTGTCTTTTCTTTTTATTGCTGTATCCAGAGATGGTACTGATTCCTCTCCACACTTCACGGATGTTGCTGTGTTGCAGATTTCTCTCTACCTTGTTTTTGTACTCCAGCTTTGCCATCTTCAGTCTCCTCTTCAACTCTTGTTGCACTTGTTTGAGTCGTTCTTTGTTACCATCTTTATAAGCTTTCTTTTTCTGGTTAAGGATTGCTTTTATGTCTCTTGTGATCCAGGGTTTGTTGTTGGAGAAACAGCGAACAGTCTTTGTGGGTATAACTGTGTCTCTACAGAAGTTGACATATTCAGTAAAGCAGTCAACCTGTCTGTCAATGTTCATTCTATACACATCTGTTTCCAGCAGCACATTCCAGTGTGTTGATATAAAACAGTCCCTTAGAAGATAGACTCCTCAAGCCAGTGAAGCTCTGATTTTGACTTTTGTCACAGGCTGCCTTAGTACACAAGGTCTGTAACAGGTTTGGAGTTAGACCAAGTTATGATCTGACTTGCTCAGTGGTGGTAAGGCAGTGGCTCTGTAGGCTTCTTTGGCATTGGCATACATCAGATCCAGGGTCTTGTTTTCTTTGGTAGGACAGTTCACAGACTGTGAATCCAGTCAGGTGAGAGGAGACGGTGACATGGTTGAAGTCTCCTGATATTATTATTAGTGCCTCCAGGTGTTGAGTCTGTAGCCTGGCAACACTATTTTTCAAAACATTGCAACATTCTTCAGTTGATTTAGGTGGAATGTAAACAACTACTGTTACGATATGACTGAATTCTCTTGGAAATATGGCTGAATAGCAACTGCCAACAGTTCAATATATGGACAACACAACTTCTCCTTGACAGTTGTGTGTGAAGGGTTACACCATCTCTGGTTGACAAAGAAAGCCAGACCTCCTCCTTTCTTCTTGCCACTAGCTTGAGCAGCTCTGTCTGACCTTATGAGAGTGAAGCCAGGTAGATCCACACTGGGGTCCAAGTTGTTTTGATTCAACCAAGTTTCAGTAAAACACAGGAAACTGCACTCACGGTATGCTTTCTCAGTCGTCACCAAGATCTCCAGCTCATCGCTTTTGTTGGGCAGAGAATTGATGTTTCCCATGATGATTGTTGGAAGAAAGGGTTTATATCGCCACCTCCTAGCATTCAGCTTTGCCATCTACTTTGCACCAGCACGGCAACCACGATGACACCTCCTGATGTCCTCTGGAATTGTATGTTGTTGTCCAGATTTGCTTTTCTTCAATGAAAGGCGCTCTTCTCTTGAGTAAACCCTTCGCCCAGCAAATGTATCTATCAGCAGCCAACAAAATTACAACAAAAATATGAAAAAAATCTAGCATAAATTACAAAAATTAGAGATAATACAGAGAGACCAGACTTGCAGCAACCTCTTGGTTCAAGCGCATCATTTGAATCTGCCTTATTGAAGGAAGTGCTGATGTTAGAATCAACTATTTGGGTTGTGTTATAGACTGGCAGTGTTTTTTTCCCCAATTGTTACCTATTATAATAAATAAAAAAGCCAAATTGAAATTTTTTGAAGGCAGCTGCTCGACTGTGTCAGTGGCATTCTCCTCATGTAGCCCGATGTTTTGGTTTTTTTTCCCTCTCTAAAATCATGACAAACTTGTTGTGAACTCACCACTAACACAAACCAGGTGATGTTTTGCAGTGACATCCTGTGAGATCTTTCCTTTTCTTCTCTTCTTAGCATGTGCACTCCTGCTGTTCAATCTGGCAGCGGTTTGTGTTTGCGTATTTTTCATCTGTATGCGTGACAATGCATACATGTTTATGATTTAGTGGGTATTTAAAGTAAGCCTGATGGAATGCATATGACAGCTCTCACTCTCCAAATACTCAATCAGTGTCAATGCATGCAAGAGGCGCAAGAAGCAGATGGTAAAATATGAGGATGTTTTCAGAACCTCTCTAGCTTGTCTGGGTGGGTATAGACAAGGCTGTTGGCATGATTGAAAAACAAGAAATAACTGTGAGAATACCTCAAGTATAATAAATGCAATGTGACTGAAACAAGCAACTATACTCATGCAGCTGGGAGGACCAGGGTCTCTTGATGCCTTTGAATATACAAAAGACCCACCATCTCAAATCTTTACATCAACCAAAGACAGTTTCAGGATGACTTGCAGGCCAGAAAACATGAGAAACAGTTTATACAAATCAAATGGGACAGAGTACCTGCAGGATAGATTCCAATATTTTGACAAATAATTCTGAAAGTATCCCAAACTACATATGCTCTCAAGTAAGGATGGGCGATATGGGCTGAAAATTTTATCATAAGTTTTGCCATTCTGGCGATAACGATAAAAGTCCCAATAAAAAATATTATAACTCCAATCCAATGTTTTTGACTCATTCTGTCTTGAGGTCACTGGTTGGTATAGTCAAATAAGATACTTTACCACAAGGTTATGGATGAAACTAGTGAAATGTGAAAACACTTTCAACATTTATTAAAAACTCTTATTGCACAAAATGAGTTAGCAGATCCTCTGTCCAATGTCAGGCATACCTTACTGCACTCATCTAAGCCCCAACTTTGGAGGAAATACCTCATGTGGAGCCTTGTTTAGCAACAAGCTGCTCAGAGATGTCTTCTTCATAACCTTAGGCCATGTTTGTTTGATATTCAGATCTGTGTGGGCTACGGCTGCAAGTCCGTTGCTTGCACTTACGTCATCAACTTGCATTTATCGAATTTATTGTGAGATGGCAAATATTTATTGTGGAGGAATTTACTGACAATAGGTCGTGAATGATAATTTATTGCCTATCCCTACTCTCAAGTGAAAATTGCTCAGAGTCTGCAGCTGAAATGTCAAATTGGTCTGCAAAGTGTGCCTACCTTCAGCAGAGCTAGCACCACCAGGCTTTGGCCCTCCTTGAAAATTAACCCACAAAAATAAGCTTGTTAATTACCGCTCTGGGCAAGTGTTATATGTCAGTTAAACCCAAGCAGCAAACTCTAGTCTTGAGAGATGAAGTTAGTGCAGAAGTGTTAAAAACCGCAGTGTCCTGAATGCTTGCTTGAGGCTGGCTGCAGACACACAAAAAAACACATATATGTTAAGCCAAAAAATGCAATTTTTAGAGCAAAAACGAGCCTGATTCAAAAACATTTTGGGTCTGAACGGCTCAAGGCTCCCACAGCATCCACCAAAAAGGAAGTGAATTTTTTAAAAACATTAGTTTCTGAGATCTTTAAGTTATGAAACTGGCAAATTATGGACACGACAAACCTGACTGACTGACTGACTGACTGACTGACTGACTGACTGGTGAGCACACTGAAGCTGTTTGTGGGGATGCTTAAGGCCTGCCACTGGAAGGTCAAGTCAAGTTTCAGTCTGGAAGGCCAAAAGTTAGATCAGCGATACCAGATTGGCGACTGACAGGCTGATGGGTGATGCCACCAACACTACGTCCATTTACTATATAGGCTGTGGTTTAACCAGACACCATCTACAATAAATCCAACTTAACATATGTTTGTAAGATCAAAATACCACCAAAGTGTGCTGATCTATAAGATGTCATCTGTCCTCTGTGCTTGTTTACATCTTGGGGGTAGATTATTGTAGTATTACAAGAGTAGCCATTGAACCGAGCTGCAGCCCAGTGACTGAACTACAGCTGAGACAATACAACATATAGGTATTATGGACCTACAATGAAAAAAAGCATTATTATTAGTTCTTGAAAACCTTATATCTGTTTATTTAGTTTGCAAACTGTAAGTTGCTGCTACTTTAGTGTCCTGTGCTGGTGAAGAAAAATATAAATCTGTTTTAAACTGATCCAATTCATTTTTACTTACAACAAACTCCACATATCTCAAGTAGTCAAGACCCTCAATCACATAGTCACTGTATCGTCTTGACAGCATAATAAAGCCCCCTCAGGTCAGCCAGGAGCTCAAAACTCCATCAATTTTTCCTCCCCTTAAATCTTCTGGATCATCAGCAGTAGTAAGAGGAAGCATCAGCTCTTTAACCTGTGACTCCTCGACAGGCTCCAGTTAAAAAAAAAATACAGGCCTTCTCAATCAATCACAGATACAAATATCTGAACAGTTTCCAAATGCTGATGGGAGCCAGGTCTGCTGAGGACTGGCCTGACAGTGAAGAGGTTCGTATGAGGCTGGAAGAGGAATGTTTGGACTGCTGGAAGAGGCTGTTTGAATATAAAAGAGGAAAATGTTTGTGATGCAGCAGAGAAAAAACTCAGGGGGTTAGCATTAGCCTTTTTGTGTGGTGCATTTTCAGTAGATTTTAATCATCATTCTGAGGAATAAATGGGTTATCTGGATATGAAGCACTGAGCTCTTAAGACTGGAAGACTTTGGTCCAAATACCCCAAAAATCTCTTCAAAATAACAGGGATTTGCTCTTGTTTTCCCTCTATCTTCCTGTTTACATGACTGAGTGTAAAAAATGTGTAGGTGGCATGTGTGTGTATTGGAAGCAATAACATAACAAACATCCTATAATTACTGATGATTGACTAAGACCCCCAGCCCCTTCAAACCCTCTGTCCTACAGTCTCTGTTAGGACAGTTGAGGCCCCGTCATATTTACAGCTTCACCATAATCTGCTCCCTATGGAAATAATTATGTTGTTTACTTAATAGGATTGTTGTTTGTCACATTTCAGAAAGGCTATTTCTGTTGCAAGTGTTTTTGTGTACATTTTGATGAACACATGCTGTGTGGAAAATGTCAGAATTCAATAAAAGCTCTTCAAATGCATACAATTTTTTTACTCATTATTTGAGATTTATTACTGTGTTTGCTGCAGAGAAGTTAATGGTGAAAGTCCCTTACAGGAGCTTAAACTACATCCAGTTTAAGCTCCTGTAAGGGACTTTCTGTCTGTGCTGACGTCGGCGCCCCCTCTGGATAAAGTGGTAGCTTTTTTATTGTTGCTGATTTTGAAAGTGGTGTAAATTAATTATCTTCTGTTATCTATTTAACAGGGACATTTATAACTAACTGTAAATATTTCCTGTGGAAAAAAAAGTAACAAAAGCTGTTTCTTTAAGCGCCTGTGAGGAAGTTTCTGATTTACATGATACACATTTGGAACATTTATTTTGCACATAAATTTTAGAGTATAAGTTTTACTGTTATACCAACAAATCTGTTTCTTGTATCTAGCTGCAATCATTCTCTGCAAACTTAGCTTACATAGAACCATAACTTTCAGAACTTTTTCAAAAATATAATTCAGACATAAAACAAGAAATGTGTGACCTTTATAGATTAAAAAGTTGCTATACAAGGGGCAACACAACGATTTATTGTGTACTCGGTTTACTCAGTGTACCCTCTTTTAATACAGGGATATGAGGAAACAGTCAAAGGGGATAGAAATAGAGTTTTTTGTTGTTGCTTTTTTGTTGTTGTTGTTGTTGTAGTTGTTGTTTCCAAAATGTGGGATTAGAACTGCAAAAAAACAAGTTGTTCCAGTTATTACCTCTCTGCTAATATTTACTGTGTGTAGGAGGGTCGGTATTGCATTATGGAGAAACACAGATGAAACATTACGTAACATGGAGGAGGGGTCATTTATATTTCTTACGGCCAACATCCCTCCTTTGGCAGAGCTGCTGAATCAACGAGGCACCACTTTGCTTAAAAATGATCCACAGAGCAGAAACTGAGAGAAAAAGAGGCGGGGGTGGGGCGGTGGGGGGCTGCAGAGTGAAGGGCCTGAAAGCAGCCGTTTGCATGAGAAGCAGCTGCACTCTGTTATTCTAAACACAGGGAGGGAAATGAAGAGGGGATTTTTTTTTTACTGCAACTCCTCCTGAAAACAGAGGAAGAGGGTTAACCAAGGGTCTGACTGTGCGTTTATACAAGGTCACAAGCTGGTTGTATCTTTATATGGAGAATAAAACAATATGTTTAAGGTCAGAAGAAGACAGCACTGCAGGTACTAGTCATCCCACACTGCACACAGATAATCAACTATTATCCAAAAGACATATCTACATAAAACAGCAGTTAATTTAAGTAGGTGGCATGCCACAAACACCCAAAGAGCAACCTTCAGTGTTGAAAGACTAAGCTTATGCATATAAGTATAAAACTGCAGTTCCACAGGTGTCCACTTAAGGTTGGCTCCAAAATCTAAGAAAACTCCATTGCTGCCCATTCAGATCCATCAGTCAGCTTATATTCATTTTTACTAACGTGAATCTGAAACTGCTGTCATTCTGAGTGTTTTTCTATCAGATGCAGACGTACTGAGTCAATCACAGTCCTTCATTTAGATGACAGCAAAGGAGCACTGCTCTGGAGTATTTGTAAACAATCAAGATGGCAGCCTCTACTTCTGGAAGAGCTACTGAGTCAGCTGTTTTATATTAACCGGATGTAGTATTTTCAGTGAAACAGGAACAAATGACTGCACAGTCTTCACTGGTGAGTCTTATTATACCTGCTGCTGTCAGTCGACAGCTCTGATACTATGAGTTACACCACATGCTGCATTAATCTAAGTGTTTGTTGGTCTGTACAATCACTTCCAGAGGCCTATTTGTATGCAACTGTCGCAAACACCCCTGAAAAATGGGATGAATTGAAGAGTTCAGGTCTGGGGATGCTGGGCTATGAAGGCCCAATGTCACCTTATTGACTGTGATTAGATCCATTGATTAGTTAGGTTGAGTCAGCATTTCCAACATGGCGACTGCCATCGTTGTGCTTCGTAATGCCACTTCAGAACCTGATGGATGGCATCACTGAGACCTCTGAGTTGTGTGGTTACAATCAGTTGCCTATTTATCTACACAGTTGACAGAGAGTGCATTGGTGTTCATTTAAAATCAAAACAAAATGTAAGACAGCCCTGTGATGAACTGGCGACTTGTCCAGGGTGTCCTTTGCCTCTGCCCCAAGATCCTGGGATAGGCTCCAGCCCCCCATGACCCCCAATGGGATAGGCAGCCTGTGGTACATCTATGTGGGACTTTTGACATCTTTCTTATTTTGCATGAACATTTCAATCAATCAATCAATCAGTCTTTATTTATATAGCACTTTTCATACATAACATGTAGCACAAAGTGCTTCACACAGAAAAAGGAATAAAAGAAACAAAGAATACCAAAATTTACCCCAACCCAAGATTAAAAGAATACCCAAATAAACCCCTGCCCAACCCCTCATTCCCACCCCACGATCTAATTGCAACAGAAACAGTATTAAACTGCATGAACGTAAAAAGGGCTTGATTTCAGTGTTCGTCCCATTAGTTGGGCTAAAATGACACAGATTTTAAGGTCTTTATAATTTTCTGTTACACTAAAATTGTATCAATCTCACGTGTCATAGTGATATACAGAAGTATTGTTTCTACCTCCCCAGTAGTGGCACCTCTGATGTGAGTTAAATCTTTGCAAGACTGCTTTTGACTGCTTATTGATGACTGCCAGAGCTTTCAAAGTGTCAGAAGTATTTTATGAGTGGGATGATGAAGGTTTATAGACGATGGCAAAGGAGAAGAGGAATATGTTCTTTCGTCAGTGAACAAATAACTGGTTTTTAATGTTGAGCGACTGTCACGGCTCATCCTCTGGGTTACCACAGCTGTCTACCATGTGGGCCCTGTATGACTTAAACACAATTATGCCTGTTTCACCAAACCAGGAGAGCAATGAGAAAAAACCCACCAACCCACAACGAGACCACCATCATGCAGCTGCTAAACTGCACTGTTGACACATAAGAGCCAAAGCTTTAGCTTCTGCTTTAAAGTGGTCGTCTGGCAAATACAATGAACAAAGAAGGATCTCATATTAAACTTAGAGTCAGAAAGTGTAATATTTGAGATGGATTGGTTCTTTAAATCACCTAAAAATATAATTAAATATCAAGGAAACATGCTATGATCTGTGTCTAATAAGAAGACACACTAATACTGTCAAATAATAGTTTCTCTGATTACAACACAGCAGCCAGCATGTCCTCCTTCATGAATTCCAGTTTAGAGTAGCTGGTTTTGGTTTGAATTTTTAATCAAGGGGATCATTTTAAAGAGATATTCCTTGACAAGGCGATCACTGAAAGCAGCGGATCATTTCCATGAAGTAATCATCATCATAATAATCATTTTGCACTGCAGACGCGGTAGTTCCTCTGCCTTAGCATCTCGGTCTGATTGCATTTCCATGAAGTAATAATCATAAATGTTCTTCTTTGAGCTGCGAAACTCCGCTGCACTTTGTGATTGACTCATCAGGGCTCCCCCACAAACCAGTGGCTGCTGGAGGGGAGTGGGTAAGTTGTGTTTGGTCTCTTTGCTAAAGAAACCAGGCAAAGTTAAAAAGATGTTTGATGGCTAGTACTGTGGCTGGGACCCTATATGTACTGTTGGTGAAGTTAGGTGCTATTCTAAGCATTATTTGTGGCTATAGAGTGGCTTTTTGGTTGAGGTTTATGCATGGAGTGATAGACCGCTGTGTATTGCTATCATGTTGTTGTCACTAAAGTTGGTATAACTAGAGAAGCAAGCAGTCGGCAACATTCATCTCTCAAGGGGGTGTCTAACACGGTGTTACAGTGTGTTTGACAATAACTTGAATTTATGCCTGAATAACCCTTTAAGGTGAAAAATATTTTTGTAGTTCAAAGCAATCCCCATTAGGACATAAGTATGAAAAAAATCACCAACCTGAGAGAGTCCTCCAGCTAATTTTGCTGTTTAACAACGTGAATGCAAAGATGGGTTAAAATGAATATGTTTACAATGACAGTAAAAATAAAGTAAGTTACGCTCTGAACACAAGTATTTACCCAAAGGCTGAGGGAAGGTGTAAAGTAGCCTGTCTGGTCACTGGTCGTGTCACCACATTGAGACTAAAACCAGTACTGTTCCCAATCTATCAGCAAACTCCCTAACAAAATCATATTTTTACTTGTTTATTTGAGTATGGATTAAATAAATGTGATAAGACTCAAGTAAGATTAGTTGAAGAGCTAAAGGAGATCCAGATGAACCAAATTTGTGAGATTTAATGTGTTTTTGTTGGCATTATTTTAAACTTTGAAGAGAGCCAGGCTAATTTTCCCCCTCCTTTGAGTTTTGTTAACTTCCCAGTTTTTATAAACCTCTTACATCCAGCTCCAAACTTAACAAACTTTTTGGGGGAGTATTAATCTTCTGAAACTCTCTTGTTGCTTTATTTTGGACATGTACATCTTAAAGGAGATTAGTTTGAGATTGACGTAATCTTTAATTTTGAAGGACCAGAACAAGAAGATGTTTAATCAGACACAGTGACTGCAACTAACATGGATCTGTTGTAATGTACGAAGCTCCCTCCCGACCCCCAAATTTAGACTGACTTAATAGTCCTCACTACATCTGGAATGTAGTGTGCACATGTATGGATCCAGGTAGGAAATAGTGCCTGAAAGAATACTAAATACACATGAAAATACAGACTTTCTATTCTCACGTCACACACCTGTTTACCTTGAGCTACAGCCCAGCTTCTGATCCTCTCAAAGACTGTTTTCCTTTCCCAGCGGAAAATGATTTCCCTTTAAAAGAGCTTTCTCTTTGCTCGAAGGTCAAGATATTTTAATATGTTACCTAAAATGTAATACAGACACTAAATCAAAGTTGTTTATTTGCTTTAGCAGCGGGGAAAATTCAGCTTGTGTGTTATTATTACCATGTGTTTGGAGTTTATAGTAAAGCTGAAGCCAAAAGAGAAAGATTAGTCCTCAGTTGCAGGCTTGAGAACACTGCCGATTTGATTCCCTCCATTATATTTTGGCACTTTTAACCACTAAGTGGCTTAAAATGTTCCTTTTATTGAGGCTGATTCCCCCTGAAATGCTTTTTCTCGGTTGTAGAAACCTGGCAAGAAATGGTAATTGAGGAAGGCCTCAGAAGTGTAAATCAGAAAACAACACATGTGCAGGAAACTTGTAAAGCCCATTATAATGTTTCATGAACAACAGAAAAATAACTACATTTCTACACACTCACATGATGGCATTTTCCCTCTGAGGCGAGTGCTTTAAGGTCATGTAGAAAGTCACAGTTTTCTTCCATAAGCAATCAAACACAGATCAGCCATAACAATATTACCACTGACAGGTAAACAGGGCTATCACTGGACACAGGACTACAGAGTCTAACTGGTTTAGTCCATGGACTGTATATAGAGTGGACAGAGTCTGCCTCCTTGCTGGGTGAAGCCACTCTGAGAACAGCACCCTCTGTTGATGGGCTGCAGTATAGGTCATAAATCCCGCCTCCGCCAGCAAAGCTTATCGGGCTGTGGACAAACTTTAGAAATTTATTACACAGAACATAATTTTTCTCCCCCCTGCTTGTGATGTTGACATGTAGTTACATTAAGACTGGTTTGTGTTCAAGTCCTCTTTTTTCTGTGAAGCTCCATTTTTAAAGGTTATTAGGGGGCTCATATTTTCTATGATTGATACCTTATACAGCCTATTGGTGTTCAGGGATTGCGTAGCTAAGATTGCGTAGTACGCTGTTTGAGCCAAGCGTCATCACAGTGACTCTGGGCGACTCCCCCGCCGAATGCGCACAATGCTACTGCGCAGCACTGATTTCAGGAAATGAAGAAAAATCCCGGAAATACAGAGAGCTTTTTGGCTTCAAATCCTTTTACAGGTGGGAGGCGGAACCAAGTTGTCTATCCTATATACAGTCTATGGTTTAGCCTTTGTGGCTACCACCAGCAGAACTTGAAACACCAACCTTCAGCCCTCCAAGCAGGTAATCATCCACATGCCTGTGCTGGTTTCACATTGCCCTGGATTATGAGATTGATAGGTGGACTGGTGCAGCGCCTGCAGTACTGCAGTTGTTTCACAGGGCCGTCCTGGTTGAGAGGGAGCTGAGCTGGAAGACAAAGTTTTTGATTTACCAACCCTCACCTGTGGTCATGATCTCTGGGTCATGACTGAAAGAATAAGATCATGGATACAAACAGCAAAAATTTGTTTCCTCTGAAATGTGGCTGGGCTGAATATTGGAGGTAGGGTCAGGAGCTCAGACATCCTGTTCTGAGCATTATTTGTGGCTATAGAGTGGCTTTTTGGTTGAGGTTTGTGCCTGGAGACGTAGACCACTATGTATTGCTATTGTGCAGTCATTACTAAAGTTGGTATAACTAGAGAAGCAAGCAGTTGGCAACATTCATCTCTCGAGGGGGTGTTAAACTTGTTGTTACGGTGTGTTTGACCATAACTTAATTTTTCCCCAGAATATCCCTTGGCTTATTGTAAGAGGCTATAGAGCTAAAGTTTCACTCCCATTGACATAAAACCTGCCAAATAATTTGAATCTTGCCAAAGAAAGAGAAGAATCTTTTCTCCTTTTTTAATAAACAAATTTCTCTGTCTGCCTTTGAGGTCATGCAGACTTTATACATCTGTTATCCTTCTAACATGTGGAGAAACTTGTAAAAATACTTGAGCCGAAAGGAACAAGGTCAGGATTTAGAGCCTTTCATTGTTTTTCGTGACTCTGCAGATACTTTCCAGCACTGACTGAACCCTCAGTCCACCCACTCTCCAGACTCCAGTCTGTCATCAGAAAATAGCATCTCAAGCTGGATGACTTTAGTTCAGAAGGTTATTCAGACACTTTTATTTTCTACTGAGCATAAGGGAATAGCAACACAAGTGCTGTTCAACACGTATGGCCCTGATTTAAACTCGAAAATCATTAAAGGCTGGCCCTTATTTACTTTGATGGCATGCAGACAAAAGAACTTCATTTCTAAAGTCTTTTGCAAAGAAGCGGATGGTGCATAAAAACTGAAGGCTGAGCTCTCATGCTAAGTATCAACTTATGGAAATTGTTGTAAAAGGCAATCATTGGACGGTGTCTGATAAGGTCCAGAAGACCTAGTGAAGAGAGATTAGATGTATCATCGTAGTTTTACAGTAAGGGCCTTATAGATGAGCACACATATGCATTTGACTTCTCCCAGCTAGAGAGGTCCATCCAGCATTTCTTCATAAAGTAGCAGTGGTGAGTTTTATAAAGGATAAAGTGGTAAACAGCATCTAGAGGTTTAGGGGTAGACGCAGGTGCATGTATGTAAATCACATCTTCAAAGTCCAAAACAGAGAGAACTTGCTGCAAAAAAACACGGAAATTGTAGATTCATGTCATTTGTAGGTGAAATGGTCTATATAATGTTAAAGTCTGATCATCTATCCGTGTGCCAAGATATTTGAACTTTTAAACACTTTTAAATTGATTTCCTGCTGGCAAAGATACAGAAGTTTTGAAAACTAATGTCCTGTGCATTTAAGAATGTTAAAAATTTAGTTTCACTGGCATTTAAAACAAGATTAAAATCATTGAAAACAGGTAATAAAATATTTAAAGAAAACTGTATGTTTTCAATAGCTTGCTGAGCAACATAATTGTGTCATCTGCAAAAAAAAAGGGGGGTAAGTTTGTTGAAAGGGGGATATTATCATTGATATACATACAAAATATTAGTGGACCTTGAATGAAGCCTTGTGGTACAGTCTTGCTTGTGTGCCTATTAAAGTTTTGATGTAGTTTTTGGGTTAAATGGTCGGTATGATGTTTAAATGCAAGCTTATTATCTATCTATTTATCTATACTTTTCAACTTTTGCAGTATTGATTCCCTGCAAGGAGAAATACAGAAGTTTACCAATGTCCTATCTTAAGAATGACACTTAGTTTTATAAGCATTTAAAACAAGTTTAAAATCAAAAAAGCAGATTGCTGGTGTGGTCTGCAGTGCAATACAAAATTGTGCCATCTGCATAAAAATGTATGACAATTTGTTGAAAAGAGGATAAAATTATTCATGTCAAAAGTAAAAAGGATTGGTCCTAAAATGGACCCTTGTGGTACACCCCTGGTCACTGTTAAAGACTCAGTATGAGTAGGTTCCATGATTAAATGGTGAGACTGATGCTAGTATATCAATATTTGCTTTGTAACAATGTTGAAAATAGCGGGACTAATGCACGCCATCGAGGCAGCCAGAAATTAGGCAGGTCCACCGCAGCTGGACTTCTGCAGCAGATCCAGAGGAATTTATGGGGAAGGGAGTATAGGGAACTACGAGTTGATATAATACCTGACCATGAAGAGCTTTTAAAGTCAGACAGTATTTTAAATCATACCCTAAATTTAATGGGAAGCCAGTGTAGAAATCCAGGGGAGATGTGCCCTCTTCTCCTGGTTCTGTTCTGGTCACTACTTGGGCTGCAACATTCTCTAAAATCTGTGAGAGTAGGTTGGTCAAGCTTGAAATAACTTAGTTTGTGCCTCCATCAGTCATGTTTGGGCACAGTATCAACACTGCAATCACAAATCCTTGTTTTCTAAGCAAACCCCTGAATACTCTGTTTATTTTCACCATTATTTGCTGACTCATTGCACACTTTGCAGCAGGTGTGATTACCGTCTCCTTTCTCTCTCTCTAAAACACACACATTGAGAATAATTGTTACTTGAGCCACAGTGAAAGGCCAAGTGTGTTTTCACAGCTGTCTACGTAATGAGCTCTTTGGGGGCCTGTCAACTCCATGCTTAGCTAACGTCTCAGATTGTGTACACATATGTGGACATGTGTAAGTGTATGTGTGTGCTGGTCCATGTTAGGTAATGTCTCCCTGTGCCACCTCACACTCCTGGCAAGTTTAATAATATAATGACAGAAATTACACCGACTGAGCTGGAAATCAAAATGTCAGGACGGGGTTAGAGAAAAAGTGAATCTGGAAAGGAAAATATGAAGAGGATTCATTTACTCTGATCACACCAGGAGAAAAGCTGGAAAATGAATTCATCTGAAACTGATCTGAGGTGAAGGTGAAGGGTTCAACTCCTCATACTGTCCATTTCATGTGCCTATGTGCCTCTAGTTAAAAGACAGCATGTGACCATGAGGACTGTGAGAAGCAGGTCACCCCTACCGTGTCCTTCACACCTGACCAAGTGAGAAGACAGCTGAAGAGACTCCACCCTGGCAAGGCTGCCGGCCCTGATGGTGTGTTACCTAGGGTGCTTAAAGCCTGTGCCCCCAAGCTGTGTGGAGTTCTTCACCAGATCTTCAGGCTGAGCATGCACCTCCAGAAGGTCCCTGTGCTGTGGAAGACGTCCTGCCTTGTTCCTGTGCCAAAGCTGCCATGTCCCAGCGGCTCTCTGGACTACAGACCAGTGGCTCTGACGTCTCACATCATGAAGACTCTGGAGAGACTGGTTCTGGGGCAACTCAGGCCTATGGTCAAGCCCTTTACGGATCCACTGCTGTTCGCGTACCAGCCCCGACTGGGAGTTGAGGACAGCATCATCTACCTGCTGAGCCAGGTCTACTCACACCTGGACAAGCCGGCGAGTACTGTGAGAGTCATGTTTTTTGACTTCTCTAGTGCTTTCAACACCATCCGTCCGGCTCTACTGGGTGAGAAGATAGCAGCTCGCTGATTCAGACCTGGTCAGCTTTTAGCGTAGGCGGAGCGCAGCTGTTCTAGTGATATTTTAGTAGACCGGCAGAGTAGTGCACACGTCATCAATGCCTCACAGGCGGGGGGGGGGGGCAGTGGACACTGTGGAGGAGTACAAGTACCTAGGGGTGTACTTAAACAGTAAACTGGACTGGACCAGGAACACTGAGGTCGTTTACAGGAAGGGTCAAAGTTGTCTCCATTTCCTGAGGCAGCTGAGGTCCTTTAACATCCGCAATGCTATATTTTTACTCATTTTACTTATTATTTATTTATCTCTATATTTTTACTTATTCTATCTATTTTATATTGTATTTTATCTATTATTTATCTTCTCTTTACTGTATTTGCACTGAAGTTCTGTAACAAAAGCAATTTCCCCCCTTGGGATTATTAAAGTATTTCTGATTCTGATTCTGATTTTTTTAGAAATGCAAGTAGACAAAGACAGCTGGAGCTGACACATCGACTGAGACACATTGGGGAGATCAAGTACTTTAGCAAAATCCAACATATACATTAGGGCTGTCATGTTATCAGATTTTCACCTCATGGTTATCATAGCCATATTATGACTATGAAATCATATTGTCATTGTCCTCATCGTGATATATGTACTCTGCTCTGCTCACCTACCCATAAATACTGTTACCTAATACTTCCATTCCTGACTACATATTCATATTTTTAATTTAACTGGCACCAATGCTCTTTTCAAATTTCAGTGAGAAAGCCCAATAAGTGTTGTATTCTGTATTTAATGTATAGAAAGTTTACGGACGATGCAAATTGTAAATACAACTCTATTTTTTATAATTTGTTATTAAAAGGATATTCCAGTATAAAATGAGGTTATGGTCAAATACACCGTAACACCGAGTTAGACACCCTCTTGAGAAATGAATGTTGCCGACTGATTGCTTCTCTAGCTATACCAACTTTAGTAATGACCGCACGATAGCAATACACAGCGGTCTATGTCTCCAAGCGCAAACCTCAACCAAAAAGCCACTCTATAGCCACAAATAATGTTCAGAACAGCACCTTACTTCATCAACAGTACACAAAGGGTCCCAGCCATAGTAGCCAGCCATACAACTAGCCATCAAACATCTTTTTAGCTTTTCCTGGTTTCTTTGGCAAAGAGACCAAACACAACTCACCCTCTCTCCTCCAGCCGCTGCTTGTTTGAGGGGTAGCCCTGACGAGTCAATCACTGAGTGCAGCGGAGTTTCGCAGCTCAAGAAAGAACATTTATGATTATTACTTCATGGAAATGCTATCAGACCGAGACACTAAGGCAGAAGAACTACCGCGTCTGCAGTGCAAAATGATTATTATGATGATTATTACCTCATGGAATTTGGTGATTGACTCGTCCAATAATGTGGTGATGTGTATTTCTTATATTCCTGTATTGTTTTGGCTCACTAGGAAAAAGCTGCTGTTACACCATAATTACAGAGTTTGTGATCAATCAAGTAATTCTGATTGTGATTCTGAAAATATCATGACAATAATTTTGTTTTGAATTTGTTTGTCTTGCATGTAGATTGCTTTATTTCTTTCATTGTAAGCCTATGCTTTCTCTCTGCCCAATTTAAGATGCACAAAAATGTTAAGAACAGCACTTGTGAAAGGAAAGCTACCAGCTGTTTTTTAAACCAGTTAATATTTTTCTTATTATCAATGAATCCAAGAAATGCCACTCATTTGTTAATGGTAAGCTATAGCACAGGCAATACCACTAACCAGGACTGAAGCTCCAATTAAAAGTGACTGCTATAATGCTATAATGCTGCACTACTTGGATGTAAACAACCACAGAGACTGTTTCCCTGCAGACTCTGTGAGCCTGTTTGGCCACGTTAAGTAAACTGGGTTGACTTTTCTTGTGTTTTCTCACCTTAACATATTTCTACAACTTTGGAATTTGTCTTGTCAAATGGCCTTATTTCCTGTTTCCATGCCAGGATTTGATGCATCTGAGCCATGTGCTGGATGACATCACTCCACAGAGTCAGCAGAAAGCACTGATCCTGTGAGGCATATTAGGCAATACACCATTTTCTCCACTCCAGCACATCACAGCTACTTAATCCCCCTCACAGCCAACCAGCCCTGAAGTGTTCATGTGGAGAGAGCGAAAGAGGTGTTACATCCCGGTCATAAATGATGAATTATGTAAGTTAGAGCTTATAGACCCTTGCTAAGCCCACAGGGTGAGAACATTACACATGTATGAAGCAGTGAAATCAATCCCACCAGGGAAACTCAGACCTGACAGAGGTTTCCAGAAAGCACATCTGGCCACATAGTTTGTGCTGGCTCAGTTTGGTGTTTTTCACCACAGCTTCAGAGCTTAACGCCCCCTTCTCACACTTCTTACTTCACTTCCTTTGTCAAAGCAAAGAGCTGCTCTGTTTCTCTCAGCCCACATTGTATATCGTTTAATGTTACATGTTCATCCTGCTGCTGCACCTCCTGAACTCACTGTACCTTCGGGTAAATGACACTTTTTCAAAGCACACATCGAGTTCATTCTGTATGATAAGAACAATGCTGTTTTTCTGAGTCCAGGATTAAAGACACTGAGCTGCTATTGTAACACAAAACAATAATTAAGCTCCTCCAAAAACCCTTCACTAGTGATCTATGTGCTCAAATATGCTCTGCAAGTAGGTGTGTGGTGTTCTCAGCAAACCGAAATTAAAAAGTGACTGTTGCCAATCTAAACAAGCCTTAGCTACCTTGTCCTTTTCTCTTCATACAACAGCAGAGCAGATCAGGGCTGTTGCTGAATGACTATCTGAATCATAAATCCCTGCATTTTAACTGTGACCACTATAGAAGACTAGGCTGAAACTAGAACAGACACATACCACAGCTAAAGGACACAAAGTCTGCCTTTATTTGTGCTGTACAAGTTTCACAAATATTACCAGCAAAGAAACTGAAGTGAAGTAGCTCCCACAGCCCTATGATATCACAATAAAGATGCTACAATACGATACTTACCATGTTACAGGGGTCACACTGCAATATGTATCAGTATACAGAGATGACAATAAAATCCATATCATAACACAGGTGCCATGATATGATGTATGCCATGATACAGGGGCCATAAACTGATCCATGTCACAATACAGCACAGGCGGTATGATGCATATCACAAATAGTGGCCATGATACAATACATATCAATATACAGGGCCCATGCAACAATGCACATCACAATACAGTAGCCATGACAGAATGCATATCGCGATACATAAGCCATGATTTTATGCTAGCTATGGTACAAAGGCCATGATAGGATACATATCATGAAACAGGTTCCACGATTGGATGTGTATTGTAATACAGAGGCCATGCTATGATGCCTATCATGATACAGGGCCCATAGTCTGATGCATGTCATGAAACAGGGGCCACAAATAATACATGCAATGTGTCTTTCATGACCACCACATCATTTCATACAATATTAGTCCTGGGACATGTGCAGTGGAGCCCATACACACAAGAAGTCCAGGACAGTTTATAGCCATAGTGTTGTTTTTTTGTTTGTTTAAATGCAGCCACAAAAAAAGACGTTTTTTACTGGAATTCTTGTAGGAATTGTGTTCAGCTTGCTGCACAATGAAGACAGAACACCCACACTGATAAAATAATTTATGAAACACAAGGCATTGGCCACATCTCTGTCTGCGTGACTCTTTTCTCTCACTTCTTCTTTCTCTTTTTTTCTTTCCAATACTGTGTCTTTTCTTTCTCAGTGTGTCTCTTTTGTGGCAGGATTTGGTGACATCTGTTAAACTCTTTGCTTTCAGAGCATAAGTCATAGTGATTTATGGCTCTTTATGTGGGGATGGCAGTCCACGAGATATCATCCACCACATGTCCAAACAAAGAGGCAGAGACATAAAGCTGGTAAGATTAAACAGTCTGCAAAGTAAGAATAAAGACATAAGAAAAGAATAATCCAGGACTTCATATCTGCCATTTTTTTATTGCTTCGATGATCAGAAACAGCAGCAGTTTCACACTTGAGCTTGAGGTTTCTGGGATGAAAATGCCATGTGATTGAAAACATATATTCCATACTTATGACTAACAGTTACGGGGACAGCAGGAAAAAGGATTTGAGTGGATTCTTGGAGGAAGTTTTTGTTGGAGATCAGGTTCCCACAAGGCTTGTCATGTTCCAGCACAGAGTAGGAGAAAGAAATGCTGTGAAAGTATCATCCAGGTATGTAGCTATGGCCTGCTGCAGTGAGGTTATTGGCTGATTTCTACCACAACACATCTATATGAGCCCAGACATAAATGTCCTCAAAACAATTTTTTATTATTACTGTAAAATGTTTCTTTAATTGTTTATAGAAGAGCAGTAAAATGTTGATTGCAGAGCTTGTTTTCTTTAGGTGAAATATGTTAAAACAACAATGTAAAACCAGACAAATAAATGACATGAACAAAGCGGCAGCAAACCTCAAAAATCTAATGGGAGGGGTGACATGTGGTTTGAATTAATGTCCACTCCCTTTCCTCCCCAGGCAACAGTAGGACTCTGCTTTGGAAGTACAGTAGGACACTAACAAAGAGAAAAAATGGTTAAAAAGAATCTTTATTGAAGTTCAATGCAAGCCAGTCGCATTTCATAACAACACTCAGCTTTACAAAAATAGTAGGTTTCCCTTCATGTATTGTTTCTGCAATAAAAAGGTTATTTTATGTGCTTCGTTACACTCAAAGTCAGTAAGTCATGACTGTGGATAAGTCATGGTTTTGCTTTCACAACTTATTGGTGGTAAAATAATCAGCTTTCTTTCAAAGACATTTATTCAAAGTTTTATTCAACTGTTAAGTTTGTACACAGTGTACCTACTGTGCCTACATGTCTTGCCATCTTAACATTAAAGGTTTTTTTTGGTGTGCTCTTGTATCTACAAAAATGTAGTGGCAAGCAGCTCTCAGGGCCAGTTAGCTAAGATGTATCGTTGTTTAGATAAATTGGTGTCCATCCAGGAATGAACAGTTAATATAGTTAACATCTAAACCATATTTTTGTTGTTTCCACTTTTAAATCCTTTCACATATTGGACCATAAAAAATGACTACAGAAAAGTCCTCTGAAAGTGAAGCCAATACTTCTAGAGCTCCCCCCAGCGGCTGGCTTTTGTGTAGACCCTAAAGCTTGCCTCCTCCATTGTAACAGATGCAGACTGAAAAACTAATATACATGCCATTACATGTCATTTCTTATCATGCTTATTTATGTGCAAGTGTTCATTGTTTGGAAAATTTCAGCACTAATGAGTAATTTTGGGTCAAAAGTTGTAATTTTCTGTGTAGAGAGGTGTAGAGGAGGAACACTGTGAGAACATGTAACACAAGAGTCACTGAACTCTCCACTAAACCATTACAAGACTTTTCTGCTGTGGACTATCCCAATTAATCTCTCAGAATGAAAAAAGTATTTTCCCCCAAAGTTTTTGAAAAATTATCATTGGAAATCAACAACACTTGCACTTGTTACTTTCTACATTAAAATTTTGTTTATCAATTGTTACAACAGAATCGAATGTTGCATTACTTTTCATTTACAAAGTAAAGAACTTCACTTCTTTCAACACTGATCCTAAAATGACGGTTTTAGTCTACAGAGTACCTGCTCTGCAACGCCAAAGATAAGCAAAAATGACTTCACTTTTTACACTTAGACAACCAATAAAGTGCCATACACATGGATGTGTCAATATGTACAAAACATCATGACAAAAACAATACCTCTGTACTGATATAGTAGTGCATGGAAAAATATACCCTCGAGTAGTCTAGACAGGAAAAGACTGTTAGTCCAAAATCAATACTTCCAATTGACCATAAATCTGTTCAGCCTTCATGAGGTTTGAGTGGCTTGACAATAACCACTAACATAATCTGCACTTCCCGTACATTCAACTGCAGAAGACTCTTACTCAATAACTGGTGTTTTTTCAAATTCACTTAATGAAAAAGAGGTTAATCAGAGCAGTAACAATTCGTACTACCAGTATGACATCCATATGCAGTATAAGCTAGGCTTGATTTCTCTTTGTATTGTTTTTCCTTAGTAACATCAAAACAAGTGCATAATGGCAGTTTTCTTCAACATACCTACAAAGTATATTTATACTCATCCAAGAAAAGTGTACAAAACAGTTCAGCCCTTGGCAGCTGTCTTGTTGTCTATGTTTTTAGACATTCCTCTTACTTCTTTCCATTAGACAATGACTTGTCATACCAGGGAAAAGCTTCTTTTTAAAGTCCAATCGCAAATTTTAATAGGTTGACTTTGTTCATGGATTCTTGATTGTCTTGCATAATCTCAATAATTCCCCATCCTCAGTCTCAAGGACAACATCCCTCAGGTTCATATCTACAAAAAAAAATAAATCTGTAACTTCCTTGAACAGGAAAAATCTCCCACATAGTTCATGTCCATCAATCTACTGTCTCTTGGATCCAGTAGCAGGTGTCACAGCTCGCTGCTGGTTGTTAATTCTCTCATGGTGGTATGGCAATCCTGGGGGTCCAGGGGTTCCTGGTGGTCCAGGTGGACCAACTGGCCCTGGTTTTCCCCTTGGTCCTGTTGGCCCAATGATTCCAGGTAGACCTGCCTGACCCTGCATCCCTGCTGGCCCTGTGGGTCCTGGGCCGCCATCTGCACCAGAGGGGCCCATATCACCCTTCTGGCCCCTCTCTCCACGAGGTCCAGGAGGGCCCTGGGCCCCTTTAGCTCCTTTGATCCCTTGGGCTCCTCTGTTGCCACCAGGACCTGTTTCACCCTGGACTCCTTTAGGTCCAGCAGAACCCTTCTCCCCAACAGATCCACGACCTCCTATAGGGCCACGATCACCTTTGCTTCCAGTCAGTCCAACTGGTCCTTTCGAGCCAGTCTCACCACGGTTTCCTTTGGGCCCTGGTGGTCCAGGAGCACCTGGCGAGAAAGGAAATGTAGTTTACTTCTCTTTAGCCCTACCAGAGCATTTCAAGACCATATTTTCACAGAAGCATTTTTCAGCAGAAAATATTGGAATTAACAGGTGGATGGATTGAATGCTAACTGTAAAGCTGTACCTTTTACTATCGTGAAGTTATTTATGAGGTGGGTGTGGTAAACATCCACAAGCTTCATCTCTTCCATCACCATGGAGAGGTTCCTGACATCCACATCCAGACGGACATTCAACAACATGTTCTGCTGCCTCAGAGTGTCGGCCAAGTGGAGAAGTAATAAGACTGTGTTGTTCAGGTTCTGTAAAAAGCAGAGGTCATCGGTTCAGAGGGAAACCCAGAGGGGAATATCTGTTAGTCACCCTTAGCTAAATATCAACCCCAAATGAGGGACTTTTTCCAATTCTATTCAAACATTTTGAGGGATAAAAATCAAGTAGGAAAACTGGTAACACCTCAGATGTCATTACCTGTAGATCTTCTGTATGTCTGCCCAGGCGACTCTGGCAAGACGAGCTCTCAATGTTGATGTACTTGTACATACTCTGGACATGGCTGACTGTGGCGTTAATGCTTGAGGAAATTGTGTCAATCTCCATTGCGATGGAGTTCAGACGACCATCCAGTGCAGAGAAACGCTCACCTGTGCGGTTCTCATAGTACCTAAAGAGGACGTTTGGAGGAGGAGGGTTACAGTGTGAGTTTCACATGTCTATCTGTTTATCTGTCCATGTGTTTGTGCTGGTTGGGTGGGTATGTGCATACAGATTTACATTTGTCGTGGGAACATCTGCTCACCATGTAAAACACTGTGGGCTCTATTTTCATGTCCGCTGGTGAGGCGGCGGAGGGTGGCAGACCCCGCGCAGTGGTATTTTCGTCTGGCGGAGCACGGCGTACAGCCAGTTTGTTTTTTTCATGGACTGAGGCGCACCAAGGTCCGCCAAGCTGGGCGTGGCAGAGGGAGGTGTTGACATAATCAGCTGTCGCAGTGACATTTTCGTGCTCGTCGGTGGCATATAAAGTTCGCTAAAAGCCCGCCAGTGACTCTGTACAGCGAGGAGATCAGCAGGCAGAGTGCAGCTGGTCTAGTGGTATTTTGGTAGACCGTTGGCTTATTGGCATACGTCACCAGTGCCTCACCAGCAGGTTTCCACAGTGTCAGGCACATTTCAGTGCAATAATCAACAGCAACTATTAATGTGAGTCCGCACATATATTTAGATCTATAAAGATATATTCTGATCTATATCTGATCTGATGAGCGCGTTTGGCACGTGTTTGGACACACAACCTGACTATCAATCAACACAGCTGAAACTGCATTAAATTAAATTAAATATCTAGGAAATAGACACACATGATGAAGTTAACAAGATATGTAATTTGTCTCCCTCCTTTTCTTTCTTCTTCTTCCTCTTATTTCTCGCACAGCTCGACCTGGACATGTCTCCGTGTCCTCTCCCTGTCCTGCTGCAGCGGCTGAACAGATGATTTGTTTCAATGATCAGATGAGTTATTTACTTTAAGCCTACATACGAATGTTATAATATTCAGTTTTGTGAGCCAAATTTATTTTATATGCCAACATCTATGAAAGAAAGAGCCAGGCCACGGAGCGCGATGCGTCCTTTACGCACAGATGGTTCCGATTTTAATGCCATTTTTGAAATTGATGATGTGATCTCTGCACACAACCCACCTTTGTCACGTGAGGTTTGATTATGCAACTTTATGTGAGTGTCTTTATTTGTGGAAAAGAGTGTTTGTCTTACTAGTGGGTCCAACATTACACACACCAAATCTATCTGTGCTCATATGAGAGAGTGTGAAGGACACCCTCTGCAGCTTTTACAGCGACACTTGTTGAGAAGCTGCCTTCTGTTGCCATCGTGTGGCATTGCTGTCTTCAGACATCTCTTGATCTCTTTGACTGCTTCACGAAAATAGTAATACGCCTCGCCGGTGGCGGATTTTTAAGGCGAGGAGAGGAGCTGATGTTATTGGTCAATACAGGTCTCGGCTATGTTAAACCCACTCCATGCCCTCTCTCCTCTCTCGCTACGATTTACGCCGCTGGAAGGAGGTGAGTTCGGGAGGGGGGATACTTACGCCGGGCTGCGCCGCTCACCAAAATACTAAATTGTGCTTGGGAACGCCTGCGCCACGTCTCCGGCAAAGCACGAAAATAGAGCCCTGTCTGTCTTGTGTGTGTGAGTGTGAGTGTGAAAGCATGTTTATGTTCATTGTGGGGACATCTGCTCACAATCTTACACTTGAGGCAAGACCTTATACAAAAGATTGGACCCTTACATGGTTTCCAGTGTTTTTGGATCTATATTTGTGGTAAAAATCAGATTTCAACTTCAGTTAGGTCACCCATTGGTTTGTTAGTAGTTAAACCAGAGGAGTTAATACTTGGTAGGAATATACTAACCCCCATGTCTAGCCTGTTATCTTGTCAGCAAAAGCAAGTACTGTGTGTATGATAGTTGGATTCTTTGAAACATCCTCAAGGTCAGAGTTTGATTTGAATGCTTTCTTTTTTATGTATACCAGTCCTTGAAATAAAAGTTAAACATCATTATCCCGGAACAATTATTCATTTAAATACATGGAGTGCGCTCTTGCTGAGAGCAGCTTTAGGTTGAAAATACAACTATGGAGCAGCCTTTTACAAACTTTGATACTTTTCAGTACTGTTTAATGAAAGATAGCATATTGTTTTGCTTAAAGCATTAGGCAATGAATTGAAGAATTGAAGTATCAAAAAGCTGTGTACTAATCCAGAGGGCTGCAGAACTGTCCTCTGCAGTGTAGTAGTACCTGGAATGGTAGTGAAGATCATGCATGTTCTCCTCGTGTTCGTCCATGAAAGATGTAACGTTGTCAAGTTGCATCTGCAGGTTCATCACCTGAAATAGAAAAAACGACATTTGGTTCTCACTTTACTGTAAATTCTCAGCTAGTTATCACTTCAAAGTTGTCATTTAAACCAAGCCTAGTGGTTTAAATGTTCCTACACAAGACACTGTTACCATGTAATTTCTGGACACATCGCCAACACTTGTAACTTTTGTTAGTTGTGTGATCTAATGAAGTGAGCTCCACATATTGTGCTGAAGTTGTGTATTTTGTGAGCATATTTAGTGCTTTAAGTATCTTAAACCAAATCCAATTTTGTTGCAACTGATCAAGTGGTTTTTCGTACCATAACATCATATTTTATTCATTAATCATGTTGGGTGTGTGTTTCATATCCATAAGTCATTACAAAAGGCCAGATAGTCAAATAAAACATTTAAATCTCCTCATTTCTTCCTCTGCCTTTCGCAATGAATCATTACTCTCTCAATCACACCTGCTGTGTGAGGTCGTAGTACACCTCAGTGGACATGGCGATTCTCTGGTGATCTGCGACAATGTTGTTTTGGAGGAACCTCATGTTTTGTGTGGTGCTACTTGTGTTGGATTTGATGGTGGTCAGGACTCGGCTGTAGTTCTGCCAATCACTAGTTAACTTCTGAAGGACCAGAGTCTCTTCATCGGCTTTCCTCTGCAGGGCATCTATCCACATTGTGCTACAGAGGAGAGGAAGGTAGAGCAGAAGTGAGATGAATGGATAAAGCAATCAGGCAGTACTCACAAACATCATTTCTTTAAATTAAGTTTGCTTCAGATTTCTTGTTACAAATGATTGTAAAACAGTCAAAAACTACCAGATGGGACAATAATATGTTATTCAAACTTGGTCTTTCTCTGTAATTAACCTCCATACGTGTAAACAGGAAATAATTAACTTGGAAAAGTTGAATGATAAACTCTATTGGGTATACTCTACTGCAGATTTACACCAGTGTAATGTTAAACAGCTGTGCCCTTTTGAAATGGGAAATCCCACTTTGTTATTCTTACTGTACTCTCCCTTCATGAATAATTATAAGGATTGTTGAATAATTGCAGTTGTGGCTTCAGCTCTGGTTCCTTTTCTCCTGTCAGCCTCTGATTGAGTGCTAGTTCACTAAAAGGTCACTAACACATGTACATGATGCTAACAAGATGTGATTATATGGTAGCCTGGAGGTGTTGGATCATATTTGAACTTATAACCTAGTAGCTTATGGATGTCCTGGTGACACGTAGGCTGACAAAACAGACTACATATTCAACAATATTCTAGTCAGCCATTCAGAAGTACAACCCAGTTTCAGAAGAGTTTAGGCGCTGTGTAATATGACAATAATAGCAACAGTTAGCAGTTTCAGTGTAAAGTTTGATGGACTTTTGGGATTTTCTTGTGATATCATTAAAATTTTTAAAGGATATGATAAAATCTCTGAGCAAAAAGGACCAAACCCCAGTAGTGGATGGCCATGTACTTTGAAAGATTCTGCAGTCGTAGTCATCGCATGAGCTTCAAATCCCTTTCAAAACACAGTTTACAGGCGCTCTCAGGTTAACAAATGGTTGCACATTGTTGTTTAAAGAAGAGGTGATACATCACATAGATTAATATACCCCACCCCAAATTGCATTTTTTTTGGTGGTTCAGTCTAGGGCTGGGGGATTCTTATGCAAAACATGATTCGTTGAATTCAGCAGACCTGTCTCCATGGCCTTGTTGCAGTCTGTTTAGCCCAACACTAAATAAAAATGGGTGGTTTGGCAAAGACTTTGGAGCCATATTGGGTGTGCACTTGTACTGCTAGGTCTACTGGTGCCCCGTCCCAACTTTTTTAAGAGTATTGCTGGCTTCAAGTTAAATTCTAGCATGTACTTTTCATATAACATAGATATAATTTGGATATATTAAAATAAAGAGAGAGAGAGAATTTCCCAGTTTGGGATCAATAAAGTATATCTATCTATCGCTAGCTAGGGTTTGGATGATATGCAAACCTTAATAGCCAATAGTCAATGCCACAGTCATTTTAGTTGTGAGGTTGTGCATCCCTTCATTCACCTGAGTGCTACTGTTGTGTTAATCTGATGTGCTGTAGCTTTGACGTCGTACTGATCCTCCATCAGGGACTTCATTTTCTCTTGAGACTCCTCAATCACATCCTTCCACCCCTCTACCCGATCAAGGTAACGTTCCAGAGACTGGTTCAGGAGTTTAATGGACATAAGGTGGCTCTGCATGTCCCGTGTTAGGCGGTTGCTGGTGGCCTTTAGGGTGGTCTGTGTCTGGGAGGCCTGGTCCAGGATCTGGAGGGTAAAGATTGTGATCAGAAAATAATTGAGCTAAAAGCAGTCTTTGAACGTGTGAAGATTAAATTAAAAAAATTTGCTGATTTTCTCTGTTTTGTGTCTGTACACGTTGAATGTCTTCTGATTTTAGGCGGTAGGATAAGCAAGTTCTGGGGTATAAAAATGACATTTCAATCTCTTGCAACTTGTTTTGTGGCATATCAAAAGCATGGCATCAGGAGGGCTTATGTTAGAAGTATGGGAGGTAGTCCCTGAATGTCTCAATGTAAAACAATCCATGTGAGGAGCACTAGAGTTTTAACAATAAAGTCCAAAACCCTATCGATGGTCATTGTTCAATAATATAACTACAATTAATCTCAATAGATCAAAATCTGTTTATAAGTGAACCTAGCTATCCTGTCTCGGCTGCTGTGTGGGTAAACAAACTCCATTGTTGCTCCTCAAGTTACTGGTCCAATTGGAAACCACAGTAGATCACGTAAATGGAAGTCTTTGCCAGAAGTGCATATTTACTGAGGCCAAAAACCCCAGGAAAAGTATCCCATCCTCTCTACAGGCTATACAGTTTAACCATTACATTATTCATACATTACCTGCTCCTGGCTTAATATCATTCTCTGGATGTCCTCAAACTCTGTCTTCAGCCTGCTGATCTCCTCGCTGTACAGAGTCACATCCAGACAGCCAGAGCAGTTTGAGTTGGAGCTTATATCTGAAAGAAAAGTGAGTTATGGTGGAAAAGCATTAATCCTCTGAGTGTAAACAGATTTACAATTGGACATCCAATCATCAGGCATCATAAGTGGCCTGTAAACCAGCATAGATTCAGGTTTTATGTGGTTGACTGGACAAACTATGGATGGTTCAATTCCATTTGGCCGTTTTGGACCTGATTAAGATCAAAGGTAAATGTAATACAGCTACTTCACTGACTTAGAGGTTAGATTATTTCTCCATCAGCTGTGACCGAGGTCTAAAATAAACCTAACTAAATTTGTAAACAGCTGTTAATACCGTCCTGTTTTTTGCAATTTCCATGTAACATATTCACAGTAAATGATACAATCGACTGTCAAAGTCAGTAGGGTGAGATTTTTTTGTCATAAGACACTATAAGCAAGTAGAGAACAGGACAAGTGAAGCTTGTCCACAGAGGGGCACTAAAACTGACACAAATTAAAAAGTTCCTCATTGGAACTTTAACTCTGTTATGAAATTATGCTCTTATCCCTAGGCTGGCCGGTCTGACAGCACTACCATTTATGTAGGCTCTCCAGGCTAGTTTACCTTCTATTCTCTGCTGGACCCTGCCGATCTTCTTGCTGTAGATGGTCTCCTCCTCAGACAGACCATCAACCTTTTTGAACACTGCAGGGACAAGGATACATTACCTACATATATTGAGTTGGCCCATGTTGCAGGCATTGAATAATGAAAAACATGGAGGATTGAACAAGGAGCAGATCTACTTTTGATTAACATCAGCAGTTATTTTGAGTTAACAGTCCTTAGGAAGTATTAAACACAGTAAAAACAGGAAGATGTAATTGAACCCATGACCGTTTTCACTACCTAACAAACAGTACTGAAACGCTCATGAGTGATGGTTGAGCCAGCTGGCTGGGCTCCTATTCCTTTTACATATTTCCCATGAAAACAACAATAATTCAGTGGGTGTGTCTTTTTGTATATTTGCCTGAGTGTAAGTTTGTGTAGTGTGTGTTTGCAGACTTTTCATTATCCAAGGCCCTGACTCAGGGGATTAATGCTGGTCTGTTCCATGGTGTGTTTACATACATTACTGCTTCCACATGTGCTCTGTACATACCATCTGCCCCGCTGTATTAGCTGCTGTGATACTGAGGCTAAACATGGCTTTAACCAGGTTTAAGGCTTTGAATTGCACATCCATACAGACTGTAGATCAGCCTCAGATGCATTGCCAGCAGTATAGCTTGTTGGATTGGATGGTTTTATTAAATGTTAGCCTTAAAGTGACACTTCATGTCACATTTGTCCACCAGAAGTTTTGATGTTTTTATAAGGCAGATGTTCAGCAGCGAACAAAAAATCAAAGGTCACTGTTTTTCCTTAAGCACATGCATAGTTGGGAGTTCAAGCCAAGCTCAATATCTTCTCTGTTTATACGGATGGTTTCAGACTTTGGTGCTGCACAGCTGTGCTCGCTGTCGAAACAAACAAAGTTTTGTTTTTGTGTAAAAATCATTATGAAATAGCGGGGATGCTGTGAATATGGTGTGGATATTTGTATTTGTGCTGGCACACATCTTGAGTCTAAACCATGGTGAAAAAGCAACAACAAATACCTCAACTCTGCATCACAGCCCGCATCATCTCCATGCAAGAACTCTTTGCAATAAGGTTGGGCAGAGTGAAGGTGACACTTATGTTTAGATGTTAGTAAAGATTCTGTCAATTTGTTGCCTCACTGCAAATCTGTAGAAGTTGAGAGTTAAACTGTTATAAAAGTGTGCAAGTAGTGGTTGCCATAGAAACAGAGAGTTCAACAAACACCAATTGATAAGTAGCGGCCTTAAAATGCTAGACTTTGCTCTGATGTCCTCTCAGCTGATATATTTAACCTACAGTGAGTAGTCAGCCAGTGTCATCGCACACAAACTTTGTGCAATCCTGATGAAAATGTCCTTTATAAATCTGATAACTTTCTGTTTGTGGGTCTCTAAGTTTTGTGTCTACAGCTTTCCCAACATGCGTGTTTTGTCATTTGATGTCATCCTCCCAAGCCTCACCCTCTCTACTCCCTGAGACCCTGAACTGCTGTAAAATACAAAGCTTTACAGCTTTCAAACCCAATAAAATATGATGTTAATTTGAAAACCATCTGTTGGTGCTGAGCTGCTGTCAGGTAAAACACAGCACACAGGACCCAGGAACATATTCGTTTGAATGACGGGAGTTAAACATTGTTTTATTCAGAAACACACACATAGAAAAGTGAAAAGTATTTCTTGCTCTCCTTTTGCTTAGAGTCAGCACTCATGAGTGGTATTACATAACCAATCCTAGGGCATTCAAGAGTGGAGATTTCTATGTGTCAATTCAGCTTGACTTAGAAGATCTAAACAACAGATTCAATTTCACATCAAACACAGACACGGCAGAAAACCCAAAGTTAAACAGTACTCACCAAGTGATGCCAGAACTGCTACAATAATGATGAGGAATGCAACGAATCCATAGAGAACTTTGATGGCCAGCTGGAGAGACTGGCTCTGCTGGCACCTCATGCAGCCCCCTCTGCTACGACCTGGAAAAACAAAGTGAAGTCATAGTTTACACATACGTTTACCTTCAGGGGTTAATGACTTGAATACAACCAAAATGATGAGTTTGCAGTGATTCATATGTTCAAAGTAGCATGCAACATGTTCAAAGTATACTCTGACGGTTAAACTAAGACATTTATACTTAAACTATTCATGATCTACATACAAAAGGTAATCAAACAACACATTATATAGATGACAGATTGTGATATTTGATTTCTGAACTGTCTGTTTGCATGTAGCTTCACCTCGAAATGATGGCATTTCCTCCTCACCGGTGAAGTCCTCCTCTGAAAACCAAGAAAGGAGAACATTTTCAGACCCCTTAGTTTTCTGACTAACAGCTCCCTGATTGATGAGAAGCCACATGTTTTAACATTGTCTTCACTAGCAAACAGACTGATTATTCAACTTATTCAACCTCAACACATGTTATTAAGCTGGAGACAATACCTTTAAAAAGCTGGTTTTCATACCCTCCATAGTTGTCTGCTAAAGAGAAACACAAAACAGATTGTTTTAGAAAAGGTAGCTGACAAACATTAATTCAACTGGGGTGAAGACAAGTTTTATCAGTCCGATCATAAATCACATCAAATAGCTGCTTCACAGTCCCCCTTAAGCTCCCCCTGAAATAGTTGTGTTGTCCTGGACATGGTTAGTGTGAGGATACTATCTCCCTGCAATAAAAAAGAGGGTTTCTCTTCTTGGTTGTTTTCTCTGAGCTTGTGCCCACTTAAGACTAAACAGAAACTTCACAGTGAGTAAAATATGAGAGCTTTTGTTGGCTATTGTTGGCAAATGAGAAAATAGGACAACTTTTACATAGTGTTACCAGAAAGCCTATCAGAGAGACCGATTTACCAAATTTCACTGAGTATATGTTTTCATAGCAGGGTGTCAGAACAAAAGACTTCCCAAGTCTCTAGATTTATACCACCAAACCTGACACTCCACATGCAGCAGGTGTGGCAAATGATATTTGTGAACACTCAGTGGAGCTGCACCATGAGGCCATTTTTGTGGGAAAGTTGCACTCATATAACAGGAAAGTGGTCTGGCAGTTGTTGGGTAGCTGAGGACAGAGTGTTGGACTCTGCCATGGTCTCGTTTCTCTCCTATTTAACCAAGAGAGATTAGCTGAGCTCAAAAATCACAGATTTGAGAGTTTCACGGCCAAGACAAGCAGCAGCAGCTACAACATGAAATATAACATGAGCAGCTATACATGGTCACGGGGCTTAACTTGTACTTGGACCACAGCTAGGGTAACTGGATCTTGACTTGGAGTTGGACTTAAGTAATATAGAATCAGACTTGAACTCAGAATTGTATTGTAGTTAACTCAGTTTATAGGGACTCATGACAAGCTTGAACATAAGTTTAGTGGAGACTTAACCCAGACTTGAGCCCTGAAAAAGGGGCTCTCCCCTGAATTGGCCTCAAGAATTGGGGACTCAGCTCACAGGGCAAAGGAAACCCATCACTGACTAGGATTCAGGCAATGGGTACTCAACTCAGACCAGTGATTGGGCCATAATTTAGATTTGGGGTCAGGCTACCTGGGTAACAAGGACTTGAATGAGACTTGGATTCAAGTTATTCAGGCTATGGGGCTTAGCTCATTTGGAGCAGGACTTAGACTTGAACTCAGGCTTGTACTTCGGTAACTTAGTTTATGGGGACTCAACTCAGATATGAGCTGGGTCTCAGTTAATGGCTTGATTTAGACTTAAACAATAGAGACTCACACCAAGACACAAATTTATCCTAGGGAATCAGTGCTGACCGAAATATTGGGAACTTGAGTCTGTCTAAATTACTGGACCAGAATGATAAAAAAGAACAAAAACTGGAGTCATGCTGTCACTCATAAACATTAAGTTGTATATCTATACTCACAACAGCATATGGAGTTCCAGCAAAACCCCTTAAGTGACATTTTGTGTCATTATACAAACAGCAGAGCCCTGTAGAGGACTTGAACTCATAATGGGAAGAAAAGAGATGTGAAGCCTGACAGTGCCAGACCAAATTTGTAAATTTAAACCCCCTGCTGTTGTCTGTCAGCACCCTTGGCAACCATAACTATGACCCTGTTGTGTTTCACTTAAGTGATAAATTGGTGTCATTGTTAACATGGATTCATTTGTATATACAGTTTATCTTGATATGTAAGAAGATCTTCTACATAAAAAATAAATACATGTTTTGTTTCATTTCTCGAGCGAATGAAAATATTGAAAAATCTCTGGAGTCAGTGTTTCTGCTGCAGGTTACTCTCTGTGGTCAACCGCGTAATCAGCACAACATGAAGACAAATGTGGTCTGTCAATGAAAGTGAACAAGAGAAAACTTTGTACAAAGTGAATAGAAAGCAGACAGAAAGATATGAAGTTAAAAAACACATTTTGTCTTAAAAATGTCATTTTAACTTGTAGAAAGCTTCTGGCCTCATGCGTGAACTTGCAGAACTTTTTCTATATTTACAGGAAACGAGAGAGAGAGAACGAGTCAACCTTTAGTGGCTGTGTGTAAGCAACATGTAGCTGAATGTAGCTCTGTGGGTTAGGTGATGACATAAACAGGGGAAGTCCTAATGTCTGGTTACCCACAAATTCACTTATTGTTTAAACTTGGCCCAAGCTAAATTACCCTCCGCAGACGCCATGATGAGGTGAGTGTTTATGTCAGCTGGTGATGGAACAGCTGAGGTCAGGTCTGGGTGGAGGAGGCATAGAACACTGACGCTAACATAATGATGGAGGGAGGAGGGCGGAGGGGAGAGGTCTGAAGGACTCTCAGAAAATCTGTCTTATTACTCTGCAGGTACCAAGACAACTCAAAGACAACAGGGAGGCTGAGTTATTCGTTATATCTACAGATAATATGATGTCCTGAATCCAGGCAGGGGGACTCTGGATTTTTACCTAAGAGAGCCTAAGAGTGTGGATATCCCAAAACCGCAATGAAAAGGGATTAACAGTAATGCAATGTAGGACTTAAGGCTCATTTATGCTCGCCATACATATGAAAATGTACACATCCGTTTCAAATGATGGTTCCGTCACTGCCCACATACTTTTATGCGTCCTTTACGTTGGCATGGATGTTAGCTATTACATCCACCAGGGGGCAGGCCAGAGTCAAACGTTTCTGACAACAACAAACAAAAAGAAACATGGCGACTGTGGAGGAGCTAGTGCTAATGAAAATTATATCACTGCCCCTACGATAACCGGTGGTACTGCTCCGTCTGGCTTGTATATGTAAACTTCAAGGAGACATGCAGAAATATGGATGAAAGAAGGTGAAACACTAACAGAGAGCGCCGTCCATATCAGGATCCGTACATAACATTGAGCATAAACGAGTCTTTACACTGATCCGATCATTATGTTGGTCTTCAAAGCCTTGATAGACTCCTTGTGTAATACAGAGAGTATTTCTTTGGTTGGTCAGGCTTTAGGTGGTCCTGTTTGCAAACTACGAACTACTTTTAGTCTTCTATCAACCTGGTTTAATGGTAGAAGGCATTTTCCATTTCTATTTCCACAAAAGAAATATCCTGATGAAGTCACTGTGTTAATATTGTGTTATACTGCATTTGTCAATCTGACCAGAAACCCAGATGAACAAATAGTTAATTTAGCTCCTTTGTGAGTTAACAGCCTATTGTTTCTTTCTATATGATGATCTGCAGATGATGCATAAACATATTGCTCTATTGACCCAAAGTATCTGTTTGAATCTAGGTTGAAATGCTTTTAAAGTTAAAAAACAAAATCTAAATCCACATTTTTTCTAAAGCTATGATGAGAACATGAACTTGCTGCTTAATTTTTTAGATAGTAGTAGCAGAACAGTGATATTGTCCCTGGTTTTGATGGTGTCTTTCACATCTCATACAGGTCTAAATCCTGTTTCAAACTCTCCCACCCTGATTTGAGTACATTTCTCAGGGCAAACCAAATTCTTGTCATTTTTGGACTTCTGTGGCTTGGAAAAAAGGTCCAGCTTCAAATGTCTGAGTGTCAGCACATCCTCTGCTATTGGAAGCTGAATTTTTGCAATAACACAAATCAGAACCCACCCTCAAATATCTGCCTGCTCCTTAGTTGTGTTTCTCCTTCTTTGCCTCCCTCCCTCTCCTTTTTCTCTCCTCATGTTTTCCCTACTCACTGTGGAAAAAACCCTCATGTCTGTCTCGTTAGTGAGGAAGTGGACCGGTCCAACGCACACAGAGCAGAACTGAGCCGATTTGACAGCAGCACAACATGGCCCTACCAGGTCACACCTTCACAGCCAGGCAATGGCAAAACACTGTAACTACTGACGACTGCTGTGCGACTTAAATCCAGCCAAATGCTGTTTATTTGACATGGGCTTTTATGTGATTATGATGTGAAGATTAAAGCGATTTGTTCTTCCTCAACAGCTACATTATTGGATATTTGATTTAGTAAAACCCACACAGCAAAAACAAACATAGAGCATCCACAAACCTCCCTTATCCAAGTGGGATTAGATGACGCCAACCAACATTACAAAATCTCTGTCCAAATTCTCAGGGAGACTGTGTTCTTTTTCCTCTAAACAAAATGCAACAAGAGAAGGAAACACCCTAAAACAAGTTTGAAACAACTGCTGATATGCAATACTCTGCAAAAAAACCTAACCTGGTGGCCTGGACCTTTTCGTAAGAGGTTAAAACATCAGAAAACAATTACTCCACCCTCGATGTGTTTAAAGTTTATGCTAACCCTTTTGAAGTACCTGATAATTTCACTCATTAATCACCCATTATCCACAAATTCTCATAAGCACTCAGAGGAATCGATGGGTGTTAAGGCTTAAAAAAATGATTTTAAAAGATTTATTGTGGATCCAAAAACACTGTAAAAGCTTGTGCCTTTTGGGGGGTGCAAATACATGTATCTTTTAGACTTAACATCCATTGTTATAGCTTTTTTTTTCAGCTCATGAAAGGGATATTCCGGTGTAAATTTAAGTTATGGTCAAACACAGTAACACCAAGTTAGACATCCCCTCGAGAGATGAATGTTGCCAACTGCTTGCTTCTCTAGTTTTACCAACTTTAGTAATGATCGCATGATAGCAATACACAGTAGTCTGCAGTTCCACATGCAAACCTCAACCAAAAAGCCACTCTATAGCCACAAAAAATGCTCAGAACAGCACCTAACTTCACCAACAGTACATATAGGGTCCCAGCCATAGTACTAGCCATCAAACATCTTTTTAGCTTAGCCTGATTTCTTTAGCAAATAGACCAAACACAACTTACCCACTCTCCTCCAGCAGCCACTTGTTTGTGTGGGAGCCCTGACGAGTCGATCACCGAGTGCAGCAGAGTTTCGCAGCTCAAGGAAGAACATTTATGATCATTACTTCATGGAAATGCAATCAGACAGAGACGCTAAGGCAGAAAAACTGCTGTGTCTGCAGTGCACATACAAGATACACAAGAACTCTGTGTATTGCTATCATGTGGTTGTTGCTGAAGTTGGTATAACTAGACAAGCAAGCAGCAAGTAACATTCATCTCTCGAGGGGGTGTCTAAATTGTTGTTACAGTGTGTTTGACCATGGCTTAAATTAACGCCAGAATAGCCCTTTTAAGCAACAGGCTGATGGGGTTTGTGCTCGGTCCAATTACTCTGACTTTTTAAGGTATCTGCATATGTTAATCACAGCAGGGGTGAGGTTGGTAGAAGATAAATGTTAAGGCTTATTGGAGAACACAGCTTTCACTAATGGGGTTTTGTCTCTTTGTCATGTGTATGTCAGCAGGATTATAGAAAAGCCAGCAACGTTTTCATGATTTCTAAAATATTATTGGAAGCCAATGAAAAAACCATTCCATTTTGAAGTGGGTCCAGTGCAGACAAACGGCGAACTCTTGGCCTGGGCAGACTCTTTAAATTATGTTAGCTTTTGAGGAAATGAATAGTACATGGTCAGTGGTTGGTAGGCTGATGCAACCACATCTGAGGCCTGAAGTGCCGCATATCCATCCAGCACCCTGAAACAGACCCATAATAATAAATGTCTCACCACATAGAGCCTTCACTGCATTTTCACAAAATATTAGCATTCAACATCAATCTTAAGTGTGGGTCAACACAATAGGGATGTAATGATAGGGAGCAGTGGAAGGGTAACATCATGAGTTTGTCATTTACAGACAGTAAAATATTATATCTCTTCATGTCTCCGTGGAATCAAATATAACATTATTTATTTGCTGTAGAGTCCTGCAAACATGACCGAACAAGGTATGTTTTCTCAGTTGTTTACGCAGACAGAGAGGCAGACTGAAGATGGAAAAGTTTAGCTGCAGTTTAAATATACACTCAGAACTCAGTAAGTCTGCCCTTTTACTTTGAAAGGAAGAAAATATACTCTCCAGGTTGTCTGATTTTTATGGAGGGAAATGAAAAGTGTGGGAAAGCCAATCAGACAAAACTAAACATTTCCACACTTTTTTCCAAAGGATGTAGCACTGAAGAGCGGATAATTCAATAAAAGTACTACAAGGTCAGAAAAGAGATGAAATTACCATACTCTGCCAAGAATACTTTTGTTTTAAGTTGTAAAACAAGGGTCTGAAGTATTATTTTGACACCTGGTTCCTTGGTTTTCATATAAACCTGTAAAGCAGCTGCTCTATTTGAGGTTTCTAAGCTGAAAATAATATTGCTGCAGGTTGCAAAAATATACCATAAAATTTTTTGATTGCAGGTTCTGGTTCAAGTAATTCTGCACTTGGCTCAGACCACACCCCATGAACTTGAGTGTATGAATACCCTGACTTTAAACCTTGATATGTGGTGATTGAACATCTCATTACAAAACCATGATTTGTTAAACTGTAACTGTTTGAGCCCCTAATCTTCTTATTTTGGGATTTCCCAGTAGGGTCGTAGAGATGGACCAGGGTTGCGTTCAGGGTTTGTGTGGGCCAAATTCTGGACTGAGGAATGGCACATTTATATTTGGGAAAAATGGACATCACCAAACCACTGAATGCACTCTATTATATTGAATAAAGTTAAACTGAGTACTTGAGGACCTTTGTCAGGATAGAGTGGCCAAGAAAAACAACCAAAGACCAAAAGTACAGAAAAACATGCAAGCAAGGGAGGTATGTCTTAAGGATATGATACGATACAATACAATACAATGCGATACGATTCTTGACAAGAATACCTAATGTAAATTAAGTCTGTACAGGTTACACGTGAACTGTCGTATGTAGTCAGAATCATCTTCACCCATATGGAGTCACTCAGCTTTCCTACCTCTTTCTTTATCCTCAGACCTCAGGTGTTTGCGACCATGTCTGACCATGTATGATCTCATGTCTCATGTTGTTTGCGGTTTCTCTGAGGACGTCCCAACTCAGGGGTTTTGGACTTCCTAATCCTCAACACCCCCCCCCATTTCCTCTTTGAACTAAACTTTGTTCTTGGTCTCCCTACATCCTTGATTAGATTTAACATTAAAATTAGAATGCCCTCTCCACATACAGATGCAGATATTGAACATAGCATCCTTTTTAGTGTTCTTTTCCATCATGACTTGGTTTGACTTAATTTGACCAGAAAATGGCCCTCGGGAACCTCAGCAAATCCCAGTTTTAAGTGAAACCAGGAGTCACGAGATGGGCCCTGCTCCAGATTGGAGTGGAGGTCTTGAGTACATCTTGTAAAGCCAAATTAGCAACTCTCCAAACCTCTGTCCACATTCAAGTCATTTAGGTGCCCTCTAACTGGAATGCAAAGTCTCCTTAAAAAAAACTATAAACGTCAGGAATGTGTTGCTGCAGACTGTGAAGCTAGAGTTAAAGAGGAGCCATTACAAGAGAATTTACTTTTACTGTGGTTTTGGCAGTGAAACAGGAGATCTTCAGAGTCACGATCCCATAAACCCATCATGATTTCTTAAGTATGAATGGGTTCAGACGGTCAGGCGCAGACTAAAAGACGAGCCTGGTTTGGTTTAACAGAGCTTCAAGGCCAAATGGTGTGTCCAATATTCACCATGCTTTATTTGCAGGCCTTCGAATTTCACGATAACTTTTTTTTTTTTACTTTCCTGGGACAGGGTAAGGCTGGAAAGGTTCACAAAGATGTGTCCAAAAGTGCTTAGATACCAGAGTAGGAGAATGGATATTCTTATAAGTGCTGTTAACCCTGTTACAGCTTATTTAATAAAGCTCCTGAGAGGAACTCTGGGTTTGTGTCAATTTTGGCGCCCCCTCTGGTTATGACAGTTAAATGTATCATATATATCACAAATATTTATATTAAAATTGTAAAATTAGGGCTGTTTAATTCTGGGGCTTGGCTGACACCTACCCCCTTTGCACAAGTTTCAAACATTAAAAATGACAACCTACAAACCGTCAATCTTGTTGCTGATGGTCTTGTCTGCTTTTGGACAAAGGAGAAGTGAATTTTAGTCAGTTTTGATGTATTTGACCTCACAGACCACAGTCTACCAGGACAATGTCTCCAATCTCAACGGGAGGGGGGGGAATCCTGTGGGGGGGTGCCTCCTAGTGTAAAGGACCAGTGGGTTAGTGTGGGCAGTGTCAGTTATATCATTTAAAATGCCATACTCTAGTGTCAGCCATAAATGAGCTTAAATGAGACTTTACAATGTATTTCTACGTTATCTATAACAACCAGACTGTTCATGGGTTTGTACACAGAGGCATTGTTAAAATAAATAATAATATTATATAATTATAATAAATAAGAATAAAATTGTCCTGGATCATCAGGATTCCCTTTGGATCTAAAATTTTGAGTATCAAACACGTAATTACTTGGAGAGGTGGGTTTTCTTAAAACAAAACATATTAAAAAGCATGTAAAAATAAAGAGGTACCCCTATTAGTCAAGCTTACTACAAATCCACCCTGGTAATGATGTGTCTGGTTGTAGCACATTTAATATTTCTAAGTATGCAGCTACAGTCTTAATGAAAACACAAAGAAGTCCAGGAGAAACATTCAGGTAATTATTATGCCGAGAGTGAAAAAATAAATGGGAACAGTTTCTAATTTCATACAGCGAGAACAAATCAACATGACAATGGGCTGTTATGCCTCTCTGTTCTCCGTCTGTCAAACCGAACATGTTTAGACTGCAAGGGAATAAAGCCGCCACAGCAGAAATGGCACAGAGGGTCAGAAAATCTTACTCCCTTTCTTGACCATTTTCTCTCTTTCCTTCTCTCTTTGCCAGCCATACACCTGTCCAACATCCCCTCTCTTCTCCCTCCTCTTCACATACTCTCTGACTCCCCACCAGCCCTGTCAGGAATGTATGAGGCAGCATGTTTTGTTCTGTGTCGGGCAGGGCTGGACTTGGTCTCAGCAGCACTGGAAACCGCATTAACAGACCTCCTGTACTGTTTGGCTGCGAGAGCTGTAAACGTATCGTCTTGTGGTTAAAGGCTGTTTCCCTTCAGGAGGTTCTGAGTTTGTGCTTTTATTTCCTCAGCCATACCGTCCACACTTTGAAGCTGAATTTACTGAAGTCCCTCTTTTCTTGTGTCTTTGTTTTTGTCTTTTTTTAATGGGAGGAACAGCTGAAGAGAGGCAGAGAAAGTGGTAAAGAGAGGGATGGCACACAACAAAGTGGATATGCAGGCAGAGCCTGAACCTTAACGGTACAGCTTGTAGAAATGGGAATATTTCGATTGAGAGCTCCCCTGCTCATCCCTGAGCTGATGCAGCAGACATCAGAACATTCATTTACTGTCTTAAAATGGAAAGAAAAACTACTGTTTTGGCTCATGATGGTCTCTGCTAAGCAAACAGTGGACCAGAAGCAAGAAATCAGGCCCTTGACAAGTTCACCTCAAACTAGGGAAAACCAGATTTTTGCTCATGCTGATCTTTTGTTAACTAACAGTTACGTAAGTTGTGGGTCCTAGATGAGATTTCAGAACCTTCACAAGCTACAGCAAACTAGAGAACACCACTTTTTGAAGCTTATGTTGATTTCTAGCTGTAAATCGGGGCCAATGGTCCAAGTCAAGATGTCAAAACTTTCATCAGCAACTTTCGTCTCTATATCAGCAGCCAAATAAGTCACATTAAAATGATGATTTTTAAAATCTAACTTCAGACATTTTTAGTCCTCTTCTTATTTACGTAAACTACTTAACATGATTTTACTCCTTTAAACAGTCTATGATTCAGATATTTTGTCACCATCAATTTCTGCACAATAGTGGATGTAACAGCTGTTTAAATGAGGACTTTTGCAAAAGGTCCAGTCTAAGAGAGGTAACCTGTCCTGTTTTAAAAGTCTCACTCAAAAGTGAGTTGAGTTAAAAACAGCACACAGGCATGAACTAATGAATCATATCCCACCCAGAGTTGTAAATGAAAGTGTCAGCACCTCTTTACATCTTTCCTCACATGTGGGACTATTTCCCGCCCCTCTCACTCCCCCTCTGTTGTCCTCTGTTTCCCACCATACCCGCCCCTCTTTGTAAGCCTTTGAATTCTCACACTGTATGTCTGGGAAACATGTACGCTCCCCTGCCTTCTTTTGGACTGGAGGCACCTCTCCTTTTACCTTGTATCGTGAAAAAGCATAAATTCAAATGTTGTTTTCACTTGCCCCCCTTTAGAAAGAATATTAAGTCAATCTGTGGAAGAAAGGCGGGGCAGGGGAACATTTTATGTCTTACAAAATGTGGGCTGCGGTTTGCACGCACACACATATAGAGATTTAAAGCTGACCGATCAAAGTCTCATGTCCAAGATCAACAAACCCGCACTTTCTCAGGATCCACACTGCCAAGTTTTGCAGGAGATGAGAAGCATATGGTTGCTGGTGCACAGTGCAGGTGTATGCATATATGGCAAAATAACAGTTAGGGTTACTTTTTACAATTTTCAATCAATTTTATTGTAAAAAATGTAGAAAAAATATTTGCAAGATTTAAGTTCTTTTTTTGCACAAGGAAAATAAAGGAAAGAGGTAGTAGAAGAAAAATGCTCTACCTTTCATGATTCCTCTCTCAAGAATCCTTAGTATCAGATGATTGTTCTTTAACCTGGTGATGATGTTTTGGTCCACAAAAAAAGCGTCCAGGATCAGCAAAAGTAGTCTGCAACTGACTTTAAATCATTGTTTTGTCTGCAGCAAAAGCAGAATGCAAAAAAGTACCAAAAATATCTTATTCCACTGATTAAAACACTCAAAAAAAAGCAAAATCTCTAGATTTGAAGTCTCCAGAATGCCACTCCAAGTAGGAAAATCATGCAACCCTGCAACTTAAAGGACAGTCTGATTTATAGATTGCTGCAAATGTTCATCCAAGTATATAAAATGCAGAGTTTTAAAGCTGGTCAAGGCTCCCATCAGGTTTTGAGCATGTGTGTTTGCCTGCAGCTCTCTGGTATCATCCCTCTCCAAGCCAGAGCCCAAAGAAACCAAACCTCCTCAGACAGAAACCATGTGCAACTTTAGAGAGGGAGGGAGGAAATGGAGCGAGAGAGGGATGCAGAGGGGGGGTTGAGAAAGACTGAGAGAGAAAGAGAGAGATGGGAGGAGAACAAAGGAGCTGGAAAATGAAGGAGGGAGGGACCGGGGAAAGGGACAGGGTAAAAAAAATAGAAAACAGAGAGGCAGGCGGGCAGGGAGGGACGAAGGGTCCATGTGTCCTGGTAAAAGTCAGTTTTGTGGTCGGGGCTAATTGCTAACAAATGTTCCTGCTCTGTGGAGTGAGCACCTCCAATGTCTGTGGCCTTGGTATGCGAGCTGCTGTGAACATACACCTTTTCACTCTCTCACACACTAACACATACACACACACACACACACACACACACACACACACACACACACAAACACACACACGTCAAAGCCATAATCCCTCTCTGGCTCAAGCTTTCGTCTTCTCAGCTCACTCCAGCTAACCCCGGCTACCACCACAGTGTCAGACTAACAGCAGGTGTAAGTCCCTCACCAACACACACATCCGGCTGTCCAGCTGACAAGGCAGCTCCTCTGGCTGTCTGCAGTGGTGTTTTTCAGCACCTCCAAACTCCCTCCTGCACTTACTCAATGACATTTTAATGGTTTTATTTTGAAAAATTAGGTGTATTTAACGGCTATTAGGAAGATTAAGTGTCCACAACGCTAAACTTCTGGGTATTGTCAGAACGACAAATGATGCAGCTTTACAACTCTTATCCTCCCAACTGGAACACTGTGAAAAAATGGGTGAAAACTCCTTTTTATGGTTTGCAAATCAATTTTCAATCAAATTTACAGGCTGCTTTTTAAAATTGAAAACTGTTTTCTACATATCAACATCAATACGGTTTTGAAGAAATTGGATAAAGAACTCTGGATCACAGCCATAGTCTGTATATAGAATGGACAGCGTCTGCCTCCTCGCTGGGTGAAGCCACTCCAAGAACAGCACCCTCTGGTGACGGGCTGCAGTATAGGTCAATAAGCAAAGCTTCTGGAGCTGTGGACAAACTTTAGAAATTTATTACACAGAACATATTTTTTTCTCTCCCCTGCTTGTGATGTTGACATGTAGTTACTGTAAGACTGGTTTGTGCTCAAGTCCTCTTTTTTCTGTGCAGCTCCGTTTTTAAAAGTTATTAGGGGGCTCATGTTTTCTATGATTGACACTTGATACAGCCGGTTGGCGTTCAAGGATTTCGTAGCTTACCCTGTTGAGCCGATTTTTAATGGACCTGTTTAGGTTGGTGACTTTCACGTTAAAGTGAACAAACTCACCATAAACTCATAAATGATCAGAACATAATCTCATGAAAGGCATTCCTTTGAGTGATCGGACCTGCAGATACTCTGATTGCTGCATTTTGCCACTTTAACCAGAGTCAGGGAATAGTTTTCCTTTTGAAGCCACATGCATCCCTACCCCTTTGCCCTTCATGAGCTATTATAGGCTTGGATGTTACTGCTTGTAAAAATGAGGTTATAATGGCCAGCATCAGTCAACTGCTCTTTGATCACAAAGCCAAACCTTTGATTGGAAAGGGAAGTTTCTTAATCAACTCAAAGTGCACATTCCTCCCCACTCGTACTCATAGAGCCATCCACATGGACACAGAAACAAAAATTCCCCTGAAATTGAAACCAGAAATGTACCAATGTTTGAAGTTAATCTGCTGTGTGTCAGCCAGAGGTCATTTTGCAACACCATTGGAGCCAATTAAACCTGGTGATAATGATGTTTTGTGTCAAAAACCAGCAGAGTGGCTCAGTCAGGGCTTTCTGCCTCTGACATGCTTGAAATCCACGGTACCAGCTTTAGATTTGCTTTTGCTCTCCAATTTGCTGTGTGGAGGATTTCATACTGGAAGACACTGGTACATACTTGACAAACATGGACGTGTCACATGATACATAATTAGTTTGGTCACAGTGGATCTGCGGCTGGTAGATTGTCAATTCTGTGCAACTGAAACTTAACACAGCTTCAGGGCAGTGAATCGTAGTGCCACATGTGCACAGCTGCTCTGTGTGAAATCCAACCAGTGTATTTTGTTGACATTTAGCTTCTTCAAGATTGTTGTCACAGTAAGGCAACTGAATCAAAAGAGGAAGTAGCTGTTGCCATTTTTACAGCACAGATAAACTTGTTTCCAGCCTACTACAAAAAACACTTAGCTGCAACTCTTTGCTGCTGGTTTGATTGACAAAATCTAGGTTTAGTGAGCATTTCTAATATCATACAACTTTCTTGCTGGATACAGTCTTCTCATGTAACATAGGATCAGTATGTGCTGCTGGGCCTGCTTGATGATCCTGTATGCTAGGAGCAGTACAACCATTCTCAGAACTTAGTTCAGGTCCATTCTGATTGGAGGGAAAAATCCTGAATCGGATGAAGTGGGCCACTATCGTGTTTGTCAGTTTGTTGACAAGCACAGGTGAAAATACAACTCTTCTTCTGCAGTTGTGTTTGCAAAATCAGACAACTCTGCAGTCTGCACATGTCCAAATGCTTCTAATCTGAATAAAGCTTGGTGCATGTATAAGCACGTCATGAATGGATTATTTGAATTTGCGCCCATATGAACAGTGGATTCAGATTTTCTGATCCCTAAAAATTTTAATCAGAAATATCCATGGCTAATATCCATGTTTATGTAGTCTATGTTGTGATCACAATTAGACAAGTAGACAATAAGCAATCATATTTTCATGCCCCTCTGTTGGTCAAAAATTCACTCTTTTTGTGGCTCCATTTGTGACAGAAGTGCAGAAAAGTAGCCCTGCATTCTCCCAAAAGTGTACAAAGAGACCCCTACAGTAATGAAATTTTGTATGGTACTGACAAGAGAGCAGATGTGGCCCAACATTCTTGTCAGATCCTGTAGAGCTGCTGGTCTGTAACTACTTCCAGTTTTGGCAGAGGACTGGGGACCATTGAGACATCATTTCAGAGAAGTGAGACACGGGGAACAAACGGGCAGAAGTGAATAAAGTAGGCCATCAACCACATGTCAGCTCAGACAAGCAAGAAGGAAGACGTGGTGAACGACTACATCAAAAAACTGAAGGTGAATAACAAGTATTGTTTTGTCTTGAAGTTAAGGCTGTTATAAAGGACATGGTATTGTTGTGTTTACCATATCGGCTGTAAATATGGAACCATACAACCCACTGATTTACTTTAAAATCCACTCGCTTTGTGAGACCAGCAGCTTTCAGCGGTTAAACTTCCACAGGCGTCTGCAACAGTTAAGGGCTTTTCTTCCCCAAAGAGAAGATCTGTGCATGGTTAGAAACCCTCCAGATCCAATCCCTCAAAACAAAGGTTATTTCTGGTAATATAATACCAATAATATCTGGTATTTTCTTTTGCTAATTATGCTAGTTAGGGGCTGCCATCAGAAGCTGTATGTGCAGTCAGCTGTCCTGCCAAATTCCAATCAGACACCATGCTTTCCTGTCTCAGCTGAGCAGTGAAGGTAATAAAACTGAGTAAGAACTGGATTGAAGAACAGAATCAATTTTGGCATTGGTATTAATAAAATCTTATTTCCCACCCTATAGTCTTTTGCACTGGGATGCAAGTGCCCGTTTTACCCCATCAGTGAAACAGGTCTAGAACATTCTCTGGTCTCCAGCAACCCCCTCAAAAAAAAAACATCTGGCTAAAAATTTCTCTTCTATTTCATGTTTGCAGCCCAGCTAGTCATAAACATCTCTGAATGACCCTGAGGCCACTTTTAGACTTTTAGACGGAAACGGTCTCCATAGAAAACGGAAAAATTTAGTTTTGTTTAGGGGGGTCCGTTTAGACGGCAACTACGTTTTCAGAAGATGAAAACGTAAGAAAGTGAAAACCCCCTCCAGAGTGCAAATGTTGTAAACGACATCCTGGCTCACGTCTGCTCACGCTTGTGACATCATAGCCATGCGCAGCTTCCTTGAAAATAACAACAACAATGCTAGACATTTGAGTCACGCTGTTGTTAGTATTGAACAGGCAGGAGCTCAATTTCGACCTGTACAGAATCCTCATGGATCATACTGCTCAGCAGAGGAGGTGTCTGAATTATTTGCATTAAATAATTACTGTGCCAATTGGCAGAACGGAAGTTGTTCTACGTATGCGTTGTTGGTCTATATGGAGGCGCAGTCACACCAACACGCGCCACCTAGTGACCTGGCATGCACATTACAGCGTTTTCAACCACATTGCGTTTTTGTGTAAACACAGCATAAAAACTAAAAACGAAATGGCACTTTTCCGTTTTCTATGGAAACCGTTTCCATCTAAAAGTGGCCTAAGACTTGCTTCCTATCTATGTTTTTGGCTGAGCTAGAAAAGAGTGGAGCTTCTTGATGAAAAACCAAAATGTTTTGTCACCGCTTAAATCATCATGATGCATTACAGAAAGGTTGAAAAATGCTCTTTTTTGATTGTTCATGCACACTGCCAAACCATCCTCTAAAGTTGTTGGACTACAGTAAAACGTGTGTTGTCCTGACCTGTTTATCAGAACCTGTATTCTTCTTTTTGCTAAATTTGAGTAAACTTTATGGATTTCAGTACTTATGCTGTATACCCACTGTATGTTTTATGTGCACTCATGTGATGAGGAACTTTTCATGCTGACAGTGTGAATGATCCCTGGGAGGCATAAAGGATAAACAGTGCATGACACTTTGCGTCTGCTCATCTCTACTGCTTTCTAACTTTAGCGTGATCTTAATCAGAAACAGCTTCCATCTTGATCTGATGAAGTTCCATCCGGAATAAGAAAAAGAGAAACAAAGTGGAAATCTGGCTCTGAATGTTGTAATATGCTCCAATGTCACTCCTCGCTGCGCAGTTACTGTGATTTAAACTCCATCACATTTCAATGCCATGTCTTGAAGAGATGTAATCTTTGCTTATTGGATAAAACCAACTCATGGTTCGCCAAAAGCCGCAGCGCTGTAGAATGAGTGATGCTGTGTCACGGCTTGGTGGAATTTCACAAGAAGGAGCTACGTTGGACACAGAATTGGGTGACATATTTATTACGGTGTCTCATTCACATACTCCACTCCACTACTCTCTTCATCCTTTAGAGATGTTGTGGTCTTTGTGAATAAAGTAATAGGCAATGAAGCATCGTAAACAGGCTTAAACTGACTTGGTGTTAGATGTATGGTAATAAAAGAGATCTCATGGCCAAAAAAGGGGTCAGCTGTAAATAAGAGGGTGTTCAGAATGTGTTCAGAAGAAATCAATACTTTACAATCAACATTTAGCTGTTTACGCCTGATTTTATAACTTTTTATGATAAGTTTTGTATAACTCAACTAACAAGTACATATATAGTCTAACTTTATCCACCACAGGCTATTTAAATGGATGACTGACATGGCTGCTCCTCAAAAGTAAATATAAAACATTCAGGGCTCCCCCATGCCACAGTATACATCACAAAGCCCACCCTCTTCATGTTAACAGAAGGGACATGAGTCAAGCTTTGAATTTAAAATGCACTTCATGGAAATTTCTCTCAAATATACTTTCTGTCATTAAAGCTAGTTTTTATTTTGTCTATTAATATCAAAGTGTTAAATTTTCTAAGAGGTTCAAAAACAAATTAAGCGCTAACAAAAAGAGCCAGTGACAGCTGTGAATGTCTTCTCCAAACTGACCCAGTAATCTATTCCACTGTGACCTGTGGAATCTTTGTTGTAAAATCTGAAAGTTAAATGCAAGTTTTGATGACTGGAAAAAGTCAGGACATCAGTATGACACCTGCTGTGACAACTTTGGTCCTACCCGAAACCATCAGCAGGATACGTTAGAGCCTGTGCAGGGGTTGGTGGGTCAGTTTCAAAAGAGGAGTGGGTTCAATTCTGCAACTTATCTGTCTTTGTCCATTATCACATCAAGCTATGAAACCACTCTGTGCCTATAACCAACCATTTTACCCAAGAGCTGTAGAAATCAAGAGTCATTCAACGGACCACCTAAACTAAAAAGTGTCAGTTTTGGCCAATGAAGAATAATAGTTTGAAATATGACGTTTATTTTTGTCTGTAATGGCACTTTATTCCATAAAAAAAAACACATAGAAGCTACTTAAAAATAACAACAAAACACTATACAAGCAGATACAGCATGTACACAGTGGTGGGTCTCAGAGGAGGGAGCGATGGGACTATAAGAAGTGAGCTTCTGCCACCTAGTGTCACATTCAGTCCCTGCACTGATGTAAGAGGCTCAAATGATTTTCGCAGGACTGGGAAAATACTTCTGTTATGAGCAGAGCTTTTGTGTTAGTAAGCTACAGCTGCAGCAAAGACCAAACTGAAAGCTGAATCAAGGACCGAGAACATTTATGGGTCTTTCTCTTGAATTTTTATATGTCACAGAATTGTGAAATAACTGCATGCTCTGCAATGCAACATAATCCTATAGCCATACATTTGTTTTGTTTTAACTGAGGCTTGATTTGTGTTACTTGGATAAAGTGTGTTATGAGGTAAAAAAATATATTTGTTTAAAAGAAATGTTTCAGTTAAAGGAAAAAAATGGTCAGTGCTCTGGTAAAGGTTAAACCTCACATATTGATGAAGTGTTTTCAGTTACGTAAGACCAGTTTGGATGATAGATGGACTTTTTCTTTTAGCTGCATGTCAGTAAAGAGCAAAAATGTACAAAAAGGTGTTTTATGGATTCAGTGAAACACCTGTAGGTGATTCATTTAACAGCAGATCATAATTCTGCAGAGAGATGACTGTGTCTGACACAGAGCTAAGGAATCTGTGAGTGAGTTTGTGAACATGTGTGTGTGAGTGTGTGTGTGAGATTACTGGAACATCCATACTCCAAAGTCACACACTCTCCACTTGTCACAGTGTTTGGATTTAAAGATTACAGTTTTGTGTACGTGTTCTTAAAGTATCAGTATTAGTTGAATTTACAGACTATGGATTAAGTACACTAATACTCCTAGTTTTTTTTTCCATGTCTAAAAGCTTCTTTACACTAACGGAAAGTTGTCCAACATGTTAGTGCGGGATGAGTTTTTACCAAAACACTCATAAGGGCTGAGTCATCAGAGACCATTCACCTGTTTGAATAAGACTGCAGAATAATTCAACAGGCCTCAGAGGTTAAAAGGAGGGCAAATGATTTTTTTTTTGTTTTAAAGAAAAGTCAGTTGATAAAAGTAGATGATGTCTTCAACACTTTTCAGTTGCTGTATGCTCTCTGCCATGGAGTATTAGCATGAATCAAGGAATCATAACAGAGTATTTTGCAGCAAATTCTTAAGTAAGTAAAAAAAAAATGAAAGTACACAGTTGTAAAAGTAGTTTAAAGTGGCTGTTCTGTATTTATGTATGTTAGTTGTGGCTTGTTAATATGTGCAAACTGAGATGCTAAAGCCCTGCCGAGCCTTTGATAGTAAAATTTACACTGATACCTTTACTGCTTGAAGCCTCCATATGTCATCTGCAAAATTGCTATTTCACTAATTAATAAAATGCTATAACAAAAGCGCACAGCTGTTTGAATGATTTCTAGGGATCAGAATGCAGTGAAAGTATAACAGGTATGTGCAAAGAAATATTCTTTTTTATAATATGTATATATATATATATATATAAATTGTTACTTTCATAGCTTTGATGACAGATGGTATCATTTTTAGCAGCTGTGTTTTATTTATGCTGTGAATCATGCATGTGTTATGAGATTATCTAACGTAATGTTCTGTCTTTGTTTTTGTTTTCTGTCAAGAAACTGCATGTTTTTATCCCAGTTCTGCAGATTGAAACATGTCAAAATAAAGCGGTTACTGTTGAGTCACGCTCAGGATGAATCAAGTGTTTGTCTTTCTGCTCAGCAACTCTGAGTCCTGCTGCCAATAAATTACAAAACTTCTGGAAAAGTCCTCTGGCACAGAAACGTCAAATGAACGGGAGCCAGAGGCCATAACAACAGGAAAACACATTGATATTTCAAAATAAAAGCACATTAACGTACGCAGCGTAAAGGATGACTGCAGGAAGAATGAAATTGTATTTAATTGTGGTAGAATTACTGGTTTTACTTTGAGTCAAGAAATGAAAATAAAAATGACATGATATAGAGTTTCAGTTAAATGGATAGTTAACGTTTACTATTTAAGAAAAGCTGAAGCTTCCAGGTATTTTTCTTGCGATTTGTTTGACCAAAATAAACACACACACATACAAAAAAAAACCCCATCATAATAAACTTTATTTTGAAACGAAAATTGGGATGTTAACAAGCGTTGACGGACATTTGTCGGTAGCGGCAGACGGCAGCATACCGGGCCAGTGAATCACATGTCTGCACCGTCCCCGTTATCCGCTGGTATAAATACGAGCAGCAGAGAGGCTGAAGCAGCTTCAGACGGTCTGGAGTCTCAGGAAACAAACAGAGGTAAGTCCGAGGGGCTTTCATCCTTTATTTTGGAGAGACTTTGCTGCTCAGTGATGCTTAGACTAAAACTGTCTCTTTATGCAGGCTTACAGCTGTCTTTTATGATAGATTACAGGAGAGCAGAGGGGAAACAAAATCTTATTTTCCAGGATTTACTTATGAAATGTCAGATATTAAAATTTAATAGGTTTTATTTTATTATTTTTCTCAGTCACATGGGTTGTTATTTTTTACATGCAAAATAAAACTATATAGATGTTGTTAGTGCCTACTCATGGGTGTGACCTCCATCTTTGGAGGAAAACAACTGGATTAGGGTGGATGACATCATTTTGAGGTTAGTTTACTGTTAAACACTGTGAGCACACCCAGCTACAATATTAACCACAAATTGTGAGAAGAAACCTGCAATTTGATGATGGTCTGTTGTTGACGCAGCTTAGTAAACTCTAAAATTAGAGTGGGCTATCATGCAGGGTGGATTTTTACTGAAAATTGAGGAGCATTCACTTTAAAAATTGAATAATCCTCCTGATGTTTTCACTGCAGAATAGCTAGAGCTGACCCTAATATCTTCAACCTTATGACAAGTGAATCCTGTGAGTTCAGAAATCCCCAAACACTTAAAATGAGGCCACATGTGCAAGTGTCCCATTTATTTCAAATGTAGCTCTGATGATCCAGATTACATTAATTGTTCTTTCTTCTTCTGGGACGAGGGGAGTTGTTTTCTGCAGGATTAAGAGTTTTACACTGAAGATGTGAAAAACAAAACAAAACAGATGGATCAGCAGAAATAATATGAGCTGAGAAAACACGTATGAGTAAATAAAAAAGAGTTAAATGAAAAAACTGATAATAAATCAAAGACAGCCCAAATAAACAATACAGTATGAATTATATAGTAAATCAGACTTAATTTAACTCATAAAATAGGCGATAGCTGCATCTAACATTTATCATCATTATGGATAATTGTCATTAAATGCTAAGTTTTGCTGAGAAGACTGCACTGAAAATCTCAGACACAAATTGGTCACAAGTCAGTATGACCAAAAGTTGTTGTGACGAGAAAAGCATGTCTGAAAATTATCCATTTGGCATTTTGATTTCATTGTTTGATCAATCTTCCATCTGTTCACATGGAGGGGGCAGGCTTTATGACCTCTAAATGCATTGGCTTTAATTCAGAGGGGAGTGGTCGGGCTCTCTGTCTTCTGATACAAGTTATGATAGGGTATAGCCCCTTATGGAACCAGAACCAAATGAACCAAAGCAGAGTTGGGTACATTTTTCACATTTTTCCTTGACTATCCATTTTCTGTGAACTTTAAATATATTTCATGTGCATAGTATGTAAATGCAATGCTGTAAAGTAAGTAAGTAAAAATAGAGTACAACAAGAGTGTAATAGTTATACAATAATATTATATAAGCACAAGTATTTGAAAGTAAACTTCTCATGATACAAAATTATTATGATGCAATAACATGTTTGATAAATATGAATTTGACATGTGTTTTTAATTGTACAGTTTGATCCGTGCTCCATCTGTTTACATGGAAGGGACAAATTGTATGACCACAACCAGACAGCAGGGGCAGCTCTGGCTTTCCTGGCTTGGCTTTGTTTCAGGTGGAGTTGTCACAGTCTGTGATAAGGCTGTGCTGTCATGTGGACACAGACCCTTATTATTATTAGAAAGGGGGAAAAACAGGCTAATATTTCCTTTTGGAATCAGAGCCTAAAAAAACAAAACATACATAAACACATACTAAAAAGAAATCACAATGCAGCAATACATGATAAAGGTACTACAATAACTGTGAAATAGTTGTGCATTGTTTTGACTCCCAACGTCCAATAATGGTTTGATTTTCCTAAGAAACCATAAACAGCATAAACAGCATAGTGGACAAATATTTGCTGAACTGGGATCAAACTAGAGTTACTGGACAGCCTTGGAGGCCACATCTGGACTGGGCAGTCCCTTTGCATTCTTGTCATTGTGTAACCCTGCAGGATCCCTGCAGCTGCTGTTCAGCAAATAACACTGTAAATTATTCCTCCTTCTGCCATCTTTCCTTGCCTTTGTTTAACTTTCTCTGTTCAACCCTCTTTATTTTGTCCATGTTTCCCTCTCCTCTTGTTTCTTCCTCTCTCCACACATTATAGTTGACTCAGTCTCTTTTTCCCACATGAAAAAAAAGGTTCATGGTTCCTGTTTACAAACCTTCCAGTAAAACACAGGATGCAATTAAGCCAGTGCTTTATTGCGAAATGACCTTGTTGTGTAAGCAGTTGCAGTTTGCTGCAGTGTAGGTGTTGAACTTGTGAGCTCATATATATAGAGAGGAGAAAGTGGGACATTTCCTCTGCCCTCAGGTGGGCGTCCTGTCCTGCCGGGTTTGAGAGAGATGGTGACATTTTGTTCAGAGGAGAAATTCAAAGACATCCATAGTTTCTTTGGCATACACTGTGCTGAATAATAGTACCCACACTAGATTTAAAACCAGACTTAAATCCTGAGAGAGATCCAAGACCTCCTAAGATACCAATTTGAATGTGACTTGTTCATAAACCGAATCAGTACTGAAAATCTGAAAGTAACGGTTTTAAGCTTCAGTTCAAATATGATATAAAAACCATCCTGGATCGTGTCTGTTGCTTGTTTTTTGAGTTCAGGAGATGGTGGGCAGGTGAGAAATCAACTATCACTCTCAAATATCTGAAAAAAATTACACAAGAGCGTTTTGGGTGTCATGATATATTATGTCAGATTGTCAGAAAAATTGCACTAAAACTGTTATGGTGTCATCTTTTGCCTCAAAGATGGAATTTTTTTAAATCGTGTGTTTGTAATTTTAGATGCTTCTGCAGCCAGCTCCAAGAGGACACTTGGAGAACTGCAGTTTTGGTTTTTAGCGCTTCTTTCTTGACTTAATTTTCTAATACCAGAGGTTACTGCTCGGTACGGAGAACCCCAATCAGTAAAAACCAACAAAATATGGTGGCATGCGCTGAAAAATCGTCATTCAGTCGTTCAATTGTTTTAAGCTCTTCTCAATCATTGGATCATCATGAATAGTCCATCCTCAATCAGACTGCTTTGACTGGATGCTAACTGTGCCGCACACTTTTGATGGCGCAAAACTAACACTGGCCTGTTTATTCTTCTGGTTCCAAGGCTACTTACAGTACATTTTTGAGATGTTTGTTCAGATGCTCCTCTGCTCACATGACCTTATAACCCATCATTATAAAGAAACAAGACCTGGCTGAGGTGAGGGGCGCTCTCATGCTGTTGTAGCAGCTAAATGAAAGCAAATCCCTGCAGCCAGGTTCCAAAATTGTGGTGCAAAGCCTGACAGCAGAGGGGTGGAGGCTTCATTAGCAGCAGATCAGTGGTGCCAATAGCTTGGAAATTTCCACAACCATGGTCAGTGAATAGATGCAATTGGTGCCTGTATGCTTGGTAAGCATGCTCAAATGCTTTTGGACTTGATGTATTCAGTATTTTCTCCTTTATCCTACAATATAAAGCATAAGCTCTTAGAAATACTGATAAAATGACGTCGTTACTCTCGGCAAGATCCAGCAGATTGCTGTTCTTGGGTTGTATTGGTTTGTCTTCAGAGGAGGATTGCGTGTGACTGCAGAAATGATGAAGAGTGAAAGAGTTTTTTTAGTCACCTGGGAAAAGCTGCAGCCCACTCCATCCGCCTGCTTCCTTTCTCTTTCTGTCTTTATCTTGTGGGTCAGAGTGGAAAAGCACAATCAGGAGGAGCTGCACTCACTCTGAAGAAGCTATCACTGTTAAAAATTCAGGCAGCTGACAAAGCAAACGTCAGAGTTAAAAAGAGTAAACGCAGAAAGAGCCTGCTGCTCTCTCTTTACTTTGTTTCAAAAGGTCACAGGCATGGTAAAACTGATCTGGGGTCAGTCTTGAGGAAAGTCATTTGTTGTGCTTAGTGAATGACACTAGAGATGGGGAGAAGAATCCATTCTGCAGGCAGGAGCTTGAATTATTGATCAGTGTCAATGCATGCAGGTATTTTTATATTATGCTGTGTAAGGGTGGGATACTGCTGAGCAAGCCTGGCCAATTTTTACTGCGTAGCTCTAAGTCTGGATTCCTCACAGCATCTATCCCCCTCTAGTGGACAAACGAGGGCATTACAACAACACAACAGCAAAGTTGACATTTCTCAGATTTTTTCTTTTATTTCCAGGAATATTTTTTCATCATTGCCTGCTGGCCCTGCTTTGAGAGTCAGAGAGGATGTTAATGATGATGATGATGATGAAGAAGAAGGGCTCCAAGTCTCTGGCTTTATTCGCTCTCCTTCTGGCCTCAGCCAACTGTGTCCTTCCTCCAACTAAGGATGATCTCACCCGTAAGATACACTTCAACAAATATCCCACAGATGAGGAAGATTTGCTTTCTTTAGAAATAAGGATGTAACTGCACACTTAAAGCAGATATGTGGTCTGTTTGTCTCTGCAGAGATCTCCCTCCAGGGCGAGCAGTACCTGGATAAGCAGATTGAAAACGCTGTAAATGGCGTGAAAGAGATGAAGACGGTGATGCAGAAATCTTCTGAGGAGCACCAAAGGTTTGTGGATGCACTGAAGAAGACCAAGGAGCAGAAAGAGGTAAAACTAGAGAAGGGCCTCAGCTCTAAAGCTTGTATTAACCAGAAAATCACGTGCAGCTGATATCTTGAGGGGCTCTGAATACTAACAATCTTTTATGAAGCGTTCAATGCAGTTTAACAGTTCAGAAAATTTGACAGTTTATTTCTGTGATCAGAACATTTGTGAGACACTCAGCCAAACATAATAATTCTCAGCCTTTGGCAACAGCTGCACTCCACATCCTGAGCTCCGTATTTCTGTTTCCCTGCAGGAGGCGATGCGTACAGCTCAGGAGATGGAGGCCAAGCTGGAGAAGGAGGAGGAGGTGTGCAACGAGACGATGAAGTCTCTGTGGGAGGAGTGTAAGCCCTGTCTGAAGAACACCTGTGTTAAATATTACTCCAGGACATGCAGCAGTGGATCTGGGATGGTGGGACGACAGGTCAGACCAGCAAAGTCACGCACACACCCACACACACTTTATTCATACAGAAGAATTTGTACCTATACAAACTCTCATCTTTGAAAAATATCAAATACTTTTGACTATAGCTTTGTAAAATGTGAAATGTAACTTTTTATAGTGGCACAGATTCTCCAGAAAAGATCCAAATAAACCCATGAATCCTCGTCAGAACATGGATTTAACACTGTTTTTGCCGCTTTCTTGCTCATCCTCTGTATAAATGTGTCAGTAGTCACATTTAGTTTTTCAGATTTGTTTTTCTCATACCTGCAGCTGGAGGAGGTTTTGAACAGAACGTCTCCTTTCTCCATCTGGATCAACGGAGAGAAGTTAGACTTCCTGGAGAGAGAGGGACAACGTCAGAGCAAGGAGTTCAAGAACCTGGAGGAAAAATACACAGAGATGGCCGACGGTGTGGATAGCATATTTACTGACAGCATGAAGGTACTGTTTCTTTTTACACGCTGGCTGGAGATGCTTAGACATGTGGACTCAAGTAGCAGCATGACTCCTCATGGACCATCTTCTCATGATGAATCTCATTTTCCTGTAAATGTGTTTGTTGTTTTATCTCAGGTGGAGGATCACATCCACTACAGCCCTCCAGTCTTCTTCCTCAGTCCGTTTGCTCGCCACAGCAGAAGCATCCGCTCTCTTTTCCGTGATCCTTTCCATGGTTTCCAGAATCTGTTCTCCCCGATGATGGGCATGGGCAGAAACTTCTTCAGCTCCATGGGCTCCGTGATGGACTTCGACACAGACATGACTCCTAATGAGGGTACATTTTTATCGCTTTGATGCTGGTGGTCTCGTTGGCTTCTGGAGGCCATAAAAGGCACCAGTACCAGTTTCAGTCTGTTTCCTAGCCAGATAAAAACTCCTCACACTACACTCGATTTAAACTCTGTATTTTGTGTTGTGTCATAGACGGCGATGTAAACGAGGACGTGGTCATCACCAAACCTTTTGGTAACGGACAGATGACGTGCAGAGAGATTCGCCGCAACTCAGCTGGCTGCATCAGGTTCAAAGATGAGTGCCAGAAATGTAAAGATATTCAACATATTGGTAAGTGGGTTATTTTTTCCTTACATTTTATGACTCAAAAATGTAAACAACGATGTTAGAGCTTTGGAATAACTGGTATGATGGAATAGTACAGGTAGAGCTTTAAGAAGATGGGAAACTGAAACTGGTGTGAAGTCAAGAGACATGAGGAACATTCTCTGCAGGGGAAAATACTATACTTTCATAAGAAATACAGTATAATGAAACTAAATTATTCCTAATTTAAAATAGTAAGAATTTGGATAAATCACTCTACTATTTATTGAGGTAATATGATTTTCTAAAGAGGGATCAGATATTTGTTGTCTTCTTTCCAAATGTATTTATTTTAATAAACTAGATAATTATTAATAAAGTAAGCAACAGTAAAGCAGTGCTTATGCATTGCAACAACTATAAAGCAACAAAATTTGTATAAATTCATAATTTTTAACAGCAAAAGCAAGCTAGTTTTATTAGTCTTGTTCATGACCTCTTGTAGTATCCCACCTGCAGTACCTTTGTAATCCATCAGGGGGCCACAAGCTACACATAAAGATTTGCTGGTCTAAACTCATGATTTGAAGAGTCAGAGGGACGCTTCCTTTTTTTTGATATGACAATGAACACGTTTATAAATGTTTTTGGTCCTCTGAGAGACAATAGAGATATTAAAAAAGAATGAATTTTTATAATGGTTAAACTAATTTTGTCATTTACTAAGCAGTTTTTGAGGCACAAAGGCATTTATTTGAAAAGTGTGAGAAGTTAAAAGTGAAGAAAGTCTGACTATGTCTAGTCAGTCTATGTAATGACCCTTTTTTGTCCTTTTCCAATTTTACTCTGGATGTCAAATCAAACAATAAAAGTTGTCTTTCCATCATTAAAGGCCACTTAAATGAATATTTTTAACTTCACTCGTGCTCCCAAGTGATTACATTCCTCCTCTGAACCTGTTTTCTGCTCAGACTGCTCTGGAAAGCGACCTCTGGAGGGTCCACTAAAGGAGGAGCTGGAGACAGCGCTGGCTATGACTGAGCGCTTCACACAGCAGTACAACAAGCTCCTGAGGAGGTTTGAGGAGAAAATGTTTAACACCTCCTCCATCCTGGAAATGCTCAACAGACAGTTTGGCTGGGTGTCAGCTCTGGCAAACAGCACCAAAGACGACATTTTTAAGATTCAAGGAGTACGTAGACCTGCAAGTGTCCTGATTTATTGTTCAACTCCTTCACTGCAGCTTTACACCTTTTTTCATCTGTCTAAAATCAAACTAGCCCATTTTTCTTGTCTGTGATGAAGTTTATAAGATGCTGGAAGAGACAGTGATGGAGATATAATCTTTAACATTATGTACAGTAATAGAGTACTAACAGATATGAGATCAACCTGTAATATATATAGAATAAAAGTCATTTTGCGACATAGAGAGCGTAGAAAATGATAGCAAAAGTAGAAATTGAGACAAAAACTTGTTAAAGAGAAGCAGAGAGAAAAAGTCACATTTTAAGGTAAAGACACTGGACAGAAAAAATTGAAATGATTAAAACAAAAGTTAGCAGTGGAGTTTAACTGGAGACTGTCCTGTATTCCAGGTGATCTGCAGGGACTCTGAAGAGAAACCAGGCGAGACAGAGAAGGAGCCCGAAGAGACAAAGGTGTCTGTGAAGCTCTTCGACTCTCCACCCATGAACTTCACAGTGCCGGGCGACATCCCCTGGACCGACCCCAAGTTTTCTGAGGTGGTGGCCCAGGAGGCTCTGGACCGCTACAAGGAAACCAGTGTGTGAGTGTTAAGCAGGGCTATGAGAAGTTAGAAAAATACAGGAGAGAGAATACAAAGAGTCAAGATTAGAGGACTGGTAATACAATTTACATAAAAAAGATAGATTGTGTGCAATTAACTTGTTTTTCCTCTTTTGCTTTCAGAGTGCTGAAGTAAGTCAGATTCATGCCCCATCCTGCTGACAAGAGAATGTTCTGGAGCCATCAGAAATCACCTTAAACCTATCGCATCTGGAAAACCGCCACCTCTCTGAGTCCTGCTTTTGCTATCAAATTAGAAAAACACAGTTTTACCTCAGAGGTTTCGTGGTTACATTAGAGCTCTTTGTCCTGCTTAATGAGAACATTTCACTGCATATAAATTAAAGAAAACCTCCTTGTGTTTAGACTCCAATAGGAGGCCTGATGTGAGCTGGCTTCATAGCACTTGATAAATCACGTGTAAGTTTCCATTAAAATTAAGATTTTTTGAGGCGTTTTTCAGCCTTTCTAACAGGTTAAGATTGAACTAATGTTTTCTCAAAGGCTCCGTCAGTGACTTTAGTGACCTGAACTCCCCTTCCACAGATCTCTGATAGTGTTATCTGAGTTGGTTGAAGTGGTTTATTGCTGGAGTTAAACTCACTGATGTAGCGATTACACTGGGGCAGTAGGAGTAGATTTTATTCAGGATTGCTTTAAGCCGCTCTGTGCAGCAGCCTAGTGATGAAGCAACACTTAGAGATCGAATAAAACTGATCAAACCCACTCACTGTCTGTGTCATCTTTACTCTCTTGAGTTTTAAGCAATCTTAACTTTGCTTTTTGAACTGTATCAAAAAAAAGTTTTTGTTTACTTTCTTTACATTTTTACAGACTGATCCTTCAACTACACTACTTGTTCCTTGTTTTGCAGGATTTCTTATCAGCTAAATTCTTACCATTTCTTTAAATTTGAGATTATATTTAATTTTATATTATCAGTATGTGACTGGGTACTTTTTTCGCAAAAGATTCCTAAGAAATAACCTTCAAAAAATTACAAATTAAATTAAAATAAGTTTTTTTTTTTTTTTTACATTGCCAGAGAAGCTGATGCATAATTACTGTGAAGTGCTTTCTGTAAACTTGAGAACACTCTCTAAGCCCCTGAAAAAGCGAATTACCTGTCTCACATAAAATATTACTGCTGCAATGACAAATTTCACATAGTATAAATAAAAAAAGATGTCAACAAGTCGTTTGTTCAATATTCTTTTATAAAAAGAGTTAAGAGTTGCATCCATTTCAGGGAGAGTATGGTAATGAAGGTGGTTTACATCAGATTGCTGCTCTGTGTGTGCATGCATGTGTGTAACGTTGTCAAGGATCCTTGGTGTGTGTGAGCCTCTCTCCCTGTAGTGACTGATCGTCACCAGTCGGTCAAAGCAGGACACTTGTCCTGCTTGCTTTGTCGTTGGAGTGGCTGAGGCTACTTTCTTTGATGCTTGCAACGCTGCGCGCACAGCGTCTTGATGAAGCAGGCTGTAAATTGGTCTATAGTCCATCTGCTACATCGCCTTTGTACTAATTGCCAGAGAGTCAAAAACTGACAACAGAGACAAAAACTATAATAGAAGGTGCTTACAAGAAGTTAGACAAACCAAACAGCAACTAACTCAAACAGAAGCTACAAAGAGACAAATATGCCAATAAATGGCTTGACTCCATAGGGGCAGAGTTTTAAAACAACAGCATAGAGGAGGCCGACAAAATGACCAGATAAGACACAAAACCAACAATGACAGTAAGAGAATAAATATCCATGTTTAAAGAATACTAAGACAATGAAGAGAGCCATGTTTAAAATATTGTGCCATTTTTATTTTTGTGTAAAAATCACACAGCTGCTAGTTGACTCTGCAGAGATACAGTACATCCATGCAGTTAAACATCTAGGATCCCACAGCCAAGAGAGAAGGAATTAAATAGAATATTCTTTCGCTGTTAGTCAGCAATTAATGCAAATTTACATATGAGTCCAAAAGTGTGTTTCATATACAATATACAACACAGATCCTGGAAGCGAATAGCATTCAGAATCCCATCAAAGACACTGTTGATGATTGATTGCTTCTGCCTGCCTGGATTGTTTTTTGGGGTTCAGGGGAAGGGAGCTGCTGTGCTAGCAAACATTGATCAATCCCACAAGAAGATTTTTAATAGGGTTTTAAATGATATTAGTTCCAGGTCTGGTAACGACATTACACTCTCTCACACACACACATACACACACACACAAGTACATCATCGTCCTCAACAGCAGAAAAAAGAAGGCAAGCCTTGATAGGACAAGGAGGAGGAGGTCAGTCAGCTGCAGTGGAAACCTGAATGCCAGTCAGGGGAATAAGGCTGCAGAAGAAGACAGGTTCTTCAAACTCACAGGAAGCTCCGGGGACGAAACATTTAGATTAAAAAGAAATTAAAATGTAAAGAAAAAAGACAGAATATTTTATTTCATTGCAATGGAGTATCAGGACCATACTGTTACAAGGCAAATCTGAGATTTCAAAAATAGTAATACGGGAATAAATTATAGTTTAATAAGGAAAAAAATAATTAAACAAAAATAAAGTGGCGTTATGATGAAAAAAAGTTGTCAGAGATATAAGTTGTCAGGCTGAATTCATATCCAAAATATGAATGTTATTACCAAAAAGTCATTTTTGATGAAAAAATAAAATAAAAAATGATAATATAAAAATTGAATCATGACACGACGTAGAAAGCATTGTTTTTCAGGAATAAAGTTGTTTTTTTCTGATATCAGGTTGTCAATTTTGAAAGAGTTCTATCATTTAAGGAATAAATTTTTATTATTTTAGGAATAAGTCTGTTTGATTTTGAGGATAAAGTTTTGTTATTTCAGGATAAGGCTGTACATTTTTCTGAGAAACCCTCTAAGCAAATAACATAATCGCTATGAATATGTGAACTTTCCTCATACTGACACGATTTTATTCTTATTCAGCAAAGCTTTTTTCTTGTAATACTAATTCTTCATACTGCTACGAACTCATTTTAGTTTGTTTTAATTTTTAATTTTTAACTTGTAATTTCTTTATCCTTAACAAATTCATTTGTGAGATTTCAGATTTTTTTTCTGCTATTTGTACCATGGCACTAACACTCCATCATAGTTTCAGGATTGCAGAAATCTTGCAGTTTCTTGGCTGCAGTTTAAGAAATAAAACAGATGGCTCATTATTTTCCTTTTCTCTTGAAGCATCTTTAAATATACATGTATGACAAAAAAACAAAGGTTTAAAAAAACAAAAAAAGGGGAACATCCTACTCAAAAAAAAAAAAAAGAACAAAAAGGGAGGAGGGGTTAAGCTCAAAGTGCAGTTGGGTCATTCAGGTGTGCCACACTGCTGACTGCTCTCCATGTGTTAAGCTTCATCTACAACCAGCAAAGGTCGTATCTTGCAGATTTAGGGTGAAAGTGCCCTGATAAAAAAATAAAGAGTACTGATTTGGAGTTTACTTCCCCTCAGCTAACACTCAGAGAGAAGGAGGAAGTGGACTGCCCATCAGTGCCAAGAGAAAAAAAGGCAAAAAGAATCACAAACGTACAGTAAATGGTGTTTTTGGAAGATCTAAGATACAAAAAGTCAGAGTATACTGCTCACACAGTTGCTACTATCATAGTACAAACAGCTAAGTATAGTTGGTGTGTGAAGATGTATCGCCCTGTACTTGCATAGTGCCGACTGCTCCATTAGAAAACAGCTAAATTTCCAAACTTGATCGACTCTTTTCTGCATCCTCAGTTTGGATCTGTGCCAGAGAAATCACAGGAACACTTACTCAAAAATGCCACCTCTCAAAGTCAGGATTATCTTCAAACCCTTCAAGTCTGTTTTCGAGTACACTTCTTCTAATCCAGGTGAAGTTAGAGACTGGAAATAACCGCAGGAACCGCAAGTGAGAGGTTCAAAAGGAAGCTGAAATGTTGACGCACGGCTGTAAAACCTGTGAAGACGGGAAAAGCGGTCATTGCACAGCCCTGGTCTGGGTGAGAGCGGAGAGACAGTTCAGTCATTTGGCATAAAATTAAACCATTCAGTCACATCAATCCCCAAACACACGCTCATATTTAGACTTCAAGGGGCAGTGAGAGGAGGAAGGATATCACAGGGTGAGTGAAGATAAGCCTTCACCTTGACCATTCAGTTATGAGGAATTAAACAAACACACACATTTAGTCCTGTCCAGAAGTAGCCCAGTATGTTGCAGGGTGACCAGCCGAACCAAACTCCAGTTAAAAAAAAAAAAAAAGCCAATTTTATGCCTGTTGCAAACAAGTGCTCTCTAACTCTTTGAAGCCTCTTGATTATGTTGTGACATGAATTTCAAGGTTATTTTTGAAAACGGTGGCTTTAGGGAGTCAGTAGATTATTGAAAACGTTTTTTGAAAGTAGGTGTGTCGAAATATGAGAAGAGAATGAAAGAAATATTTAGGATATTTCAGAATACATACATACTTTTTGAAAATCAGACTCTTTCAGATTTTAACTCCCCCTGCACCAACACTCGTTAATGTTTTTGCAGAAATGAAAATAAACCAGAAGACACCATCTGATTTGGTGGATGTAAGAGGTGAAGTGAGGTTAGCAAGCTAGCTGTTTCCCCGACAAAAACTGGTGATGACAGTAAAAAGGGAAGATTTTATTGGGACAGTCTGGAAATACGCAGATCTGTCTCGCAGGGCGAGTGGATTTTACTGTAAATTAGTGCTTCGTACCATTTTACTGTAAGTTTATATTGAAAGCACAATGATATTTGGTTGGACCACTCCTGTCCTCTGTCCACCATGATTACTTCCTTGGTTCTTGCTTGTACTGTCTATCTTTAGCAATGCATCACATCGTTGTTTTGCAGGACAGGTGGAGCTACATGGAGGGTGTCCATGTTTATACACCTTTACAAGCTACAAATGTTAAAAATGTTATGGCATCAAACAAAGGGAAATAGCACCTCCTGCAGATCTGAATTATTTTTCACCTCATTGACTAGAGGTACTGTTCATCCTTAGCAGGAGGTCTTATCTTAAGACAGAAAATACTGGACTGTTCCTCCAAATTTAAAGTACTTTTTCAGAGAGTTTGCCGTGGCCGAGTCTGTACCCTAAATGAGATCAAACATATGGGTGCCAACCTCATGTGAGTCGCCAAACAGGAGCAAAACCACACAAACAGCCACACCAACAAAACAAGCACACTCTGTCTTTCTTCTTCAGTCATTCAGAGTAAAATCATCAGATTCCAGCGGTTTGTCTTCAGACCAAACTCGCAGCCTCTCGTCTGACACTCCAAACCGTTGGTTTGCTGTCGTCCTCACGTTCACCTCTCTTCAGAGGAGAATGAAAAGTGCCAGTTTGTAAATCCCCCTCCGCGCTTTGAGTCACATCTTGTCTGTAAGACTGCGCTCTCAGGTCCATGTGGTTTATGATTAATACGATGCATGATTGAGCGCTTTGTGAGTTTTCACAGAGCGTCCCGCAGCAGCAGGTCTGAGCCTCCTTCAGGGAAAGCTGAGATGGTGGGAGGGTGAAGGAGAGGGATTCACACAGCGAGTTGCTTCAGATGAAAAACTACAGCAGAGTTTTCCTCCTCATGTTGGTTAAAGGTGCGAGAACGGTCTGAGCTGCTCCAGCTGCACTTCAAGAGATATCCTCTCTTCTAGCAAGTCCTGCAAAGTGACAGAATAAGAGTGATCTTTTTGTATTACTAAAGAGGGAGTCAAAAAGAAAAGATTCATATCCTGCGTACCTTCAGCTGCTGCTGCAGTTCACTGTTAAGTCGTGCCAACACTGTGTTCGTCTCCTTGTTTCTTCTAATTGAAGCCTGTATCGCTTTTTTATCCTTTCCTACTGACCTGAAAAACACAAACACACACTTTTCACACCAAAACAAGGTGCATACAAAAAATTCTACTTCCTCTTTTCATCAAACATTACTGAGTCTTAAAAAAACTGCTGAGTTTTTTACCTGGGGATGGAGGGCTGAGTGGCCAGAACAGCAGCTATAACATTTGATTTCTGTGGGCCATGTTGCTCGTCCTCCGGCCGCAGCTCATCCTCAGATTTCAACCTTCGGCGCACAGGTTTAGGAGGAGGAGGAGCGATTGGTCCGGATGAACCCTTGGCCTGTTCAAGAGCCAAACAAGAATAAAATCCAGAGTAAAATATCAAATGAACAGCAACATCTATTCCTCACTTTTCTTTGTTTTGTTTCTGTCTTATGTTTAAGCATGTTGAACATAATTTAGTTACTGTTTCCTTTTTAGTTTGGATCTGGAAAACTGACTATTTTATTCTTTTTTCTTTGATTCACATGTTTTGTAACCAAGAAAGCTAAAGAAGAGGCTCATAATTAAACACCAGCCACCAGCAGCTCCTAATTATAGAGGTTTTTCAATAATATTAACAGAAACACATTGTACTACTTTCACCTAGGATACATCAACATGTTGCACTTCTCTTTATTCAGTTTTCTACCATCAGAGAATCCTCTTTTCTCTTTTTAAGTCTTAAAAACACTCTTCCAAATACACTGACTCACAGAGTTGACAGTAGCTGAGGCTCTCTCGTCTGCCTGACCGTCACTCTTCACTGTTCTTAAAGGGCCAGCACCCTCTGATGGCTTCTCAGTCTGTGGACCAAAGAAAGGATAAGATGAGATCTACCTTTATTCATACACAGTAAACAAAAAAAAGAGACAAGTTTTAAAGATAAATAAACATGTTTACACCCCAGTTCAGAAATGGTCTGAATAACTCAGGGAATTATTTTTGTAATGTGTTGGGTTCAAAGTCATAAAGGACACAAACAGGTGGACCAAACTGTCACTCACAGCTTCATCGAAGAGAATTAGGGGCAGCTGAATTAGGAGGTACATGATCTCCAGGTGAGACATACCTGTCCAGGCTCACTGTGGATATCCACCTCTGGCAGACTGGAGGGCTGTTCAGATGCAGCAAACGCCTGAAACTGACTAAAGTCTGCGAAATTAGGCTGCTGGGGAATCTGCTGTGGAGAGGTGGCTGTGAGGACCGCTCCTCCTCCTGGAGCCCCCTCAGCCTCAGAACGATGCCCACTGTGAGGCAAGGATGTCTACAAGAGAGGAGGAGACGGGTGAGGACTTATATCAGATTTGATGATGATGTGTTACAATGAGGTTTTGGGATCTGGGCCTGGTTGTTCTGAGGTTTTCTGAGTGTTACCTGCGTGGGCAGAGGTCGAGGAGGCACTGCAGGCGGATACGCTATCGTAGAGGATTGTGGCTGTCCTGGTGCAGACGTAGCAGCGAAGGTGCGGTTCATGTCAAGAGACGAGGAGCGAGAGTGAGATGGGTGGGGGCGGGGCGGAGGTGGAGGAGGGGCAGCGACCACCTTCAGGGCCTCTGGAGACGTACCAGACTGAGACCTGGACAAGAATTACAGTTTAAGGAATGAAGGATAAAATATTACTGAAACCAAGGACAAAAAAACCAAAACAGATCATATTAGAGACACTGACCTTTGTCTCGTTATTGGCTCCTGGTCTGAGGTGAAGGAGTCTGAGCTGCTGTAACCATCACCTTCATGGCAGAGACATGAAACACAAGTTTGTAATCACTGGACAAAAAGAGGACAAAAGCCACATCTAAAATAGATTTGAGTTTGGAAATTAAACTCGGAAAACTTCTCTTCAAGATAGGATCAAATATCTGGCATAGGGCCTCACGATGGCCTCATCATGGAACCAGACCCCTGCAGCTCCCCCCACCGCTGTCATGGTGACAGTCTGGCTGTGTTGAAGGAGTACAACCCTGACTGGATAGATAAACTCTCCTGGCACAGCTGCCCTGTACTTACCCACAGTGTTGGCGGCTACAAACTTCATGGAGGCAGGTAATTTGGTTTCCTCAGGCATTTCTGGAGGTTTTGCCATCAGAGGACTGGTGGGATGGTTGTGGTCTAAGAAAAGACGGCAAAAGACTTGAGTCCGCGGAAGTCGGTTACACACAGTTGCAAAAAACAGACAGTCTAAGAAAGGCTCGGAGCAGTCCTGCTCATAATTTCGTCACAAATCTTCCGCTGAAGTTTCAGAAACTGTGAAAGAGCCTGACCACAAAGCCTTTTGACCACATGTTCATGAGTCATGAAACTCTGTCTTGTTACGTTTAATGTACTTGGTTTCCTCTTGTATTGGTTTATGGAGCAGACGCTGTCCATAAAAAGTTCAGTAACACTTGTTTCTGTTTTTTTATAGTTTCTCCTGCTGCAAATCCTTCACATAATGCTGCAGGAGTCCTATTTATCAAGAGAGCTGTCAATCATGATGCTGTAACTCTTTTTATTACATCATACACCTGCAAATACAGGGTATCATTATGAGATCAAGTCTGTTTTTTGAGGGCCTTCCAGAGAGAAAAAAGGCTTAAACTGCATTCTTGTATGACTTCCATTGTGCAGTTTATCTGCAGATGTGTAGCGCTTCCCACATCAGTTATTATTTTAATGTAAACAGCCAAGAGTTCGTCTCACCACTGCCGGTCCTCTTTAGCTCCATCTCCTGCATGTGGATCTTACTGGGTGTCATCCGGATGGGGACAGGGTGGACGATGGCTGTGTCCTGTGGGATGGATAAAGGGACAGGAAGTGAGTCAGTGAAAGGACAATGATGACTGGAGGGAGAGGCAGAGTTTCACAGGAGACATGTTTGTAGTCCACAACGTGTGTTTTCAGTTCTCTGTCCACTGACTTGGTTTGCTTATTAGCAGCTTTACCTCCACAACCAAAACGTTCTTGGATTATAACTTCAAAAGAACAAATTTCAAAATTAAAAAAAAAAGGCCTAATGCTAAAAATCAACACTTTCTCCCCCTAAATGGTGTAAAAAGAATATTCATTGAAAAAATCTCAGAGCCATTGTGGTATTTGATATAATCACATTACTCTAAAAATACAGGTAATTATTGAAGTTATGTCAAATAGTGTTACGCTCAGTGGATACATTTTTTACCTAACTGACATTTTTACTGCAAGACTTTGGCTTTATAATTCAAATAACTTGATAAAATAGTCTGAAAACTTCTTCTGCCAAAGCTGCAAAAACCTCAGTGGACCTCAGAACTTGTAAGTTAATATTTGCAAGATTTTTCCTCAAGCATCTCATCAATTGATCTTGCTATGTTACCGGGGAAATTCAGGAATCAAGAAAAAAGTTTATTCAGTTGAATGAAGCGTAAGGGACCCTTTAAAAAAAAGAACACTTCATGGACCAAGTCGGAACATAAAAGTTAAAAAAAATCTCAGTATGGTGAGAAAAAGGTCTTCCTCTTACCATGACAGTCTGTTTACAAAACAGACATAATACACTTCTTAAACCACTATCTGCAGATAATATGAGGCGTCTCTACTCACTTTTAAATAGGGACTATCAGAAGAGCGGCTCAGCTCTTGCACTGAAATAAGGACCATGGACCATGATGTTAAGTTATAAAACAGAATCTGTTTCCAAATAACAGGAGTCTGACTCGTGGACAGCAGGACCCAAGTTTCATTTACAGCAGAACTCTGAAAACTTGTGCGGGAAACTAGGTCTGTTCTTAATATTAGAAGTTTATTCTTGTAATGTTTTAACTTTCCGCTTGAAATCTGTTTTTTTTCTCTTTACTGTTTGATAATACTCTGTCTACTACGTGTTTTTAGTTACTGCCTAGAAAATTTGGCCCAATTCCCTGTTGGAGACCTTAAAGACAGACACTGCTGTAGTACAGGTTACAGAACATGATCTGAATAGGGAGAAGTTTTCTTTACCTTACTGACCTGTATATACTTGGTTTTTTTTTAAGTAACATGGAATCGTATTCTGTTCAGTTTGGTAATTGGCTGGTTTGAATTTTAAGTTTACAACATGATATTGTTGTGCTTAAACCATCAGCTACAATGTTATTTTCTTCAAAATCCACTCACTCTGTGAGTCCGGCAGCTTTCTGGTGATACTGTTTTAGCATTACTATGATATCCAGGGACTTGATAATTTCAGTATCAATTTAGTAAAATAGTGTTATTTCTATTATTGGCTGACTATGATAGATGGGGGACTGCCATCATTGCTCTGGTCTGTTGCTCAATGAGAGGCTGTGTCTACGATTAGCTGACCTGTTCAGGTCCAATTAAAGGCAAGAGCAGCCTGAAACAGATGTTTCTGTCTGCTCTCACAATAGAAATACAAAAGATAGAACTGTTCTGAGTGGATTCAGCTTAATTACTTCATTCCAGTAAATGTAGATTTGTGCTCTTTCTGTGTACCAATACATGGGTGCACAGGTGGTCATTTTGTTTTGAGATATTTAATTTTTTTTTCCTCATACAGTGCTTTGTCATATTAGATGTGTATTTATTACTATTCTCAATTTAAATTGCTCTCTGTGTGAAAACAAGATCTCGTCTTCAAAAAGTCTTGTCCTTAGAATTAGTCCTGAAAAGGGGGACTGTCCTAACATCACGCTTGTCTTATAATCAGATCAATATTGTCACTCAAAACACACAAAACATGGAAGAAGTGTTGTTCTGAGTCCCCTCAGCATTGGCCAATAATGAAGTCTGTACATTTCTCACGATCAGCAGAGGCACTAGTGATTGGTGGGTGTCACTGTAGAAAAAAAGGTGATGTCCAATAGCAGCTAAGCCAGCCAAATCACAACACACACTGACCACTGCTGATGCAGCAGATGGCATTTTGAAAGAACATCATGCAGAGAGAGAGAGAGAGAGAATGAGAGAGAGAGATATATAGAGAGAAAGAGAGATCATAGAGAGGGTTAATGTCTGTCCATTAATGGTGAAACCATGCATACTAAGTGATTGACTTACAGGGTCAGCTGGTGCAATGTTAGAGTCAAATTGGGTCAGAGTTTGTGAGCTGGAGGAGCGCTCGCTAAACGTCTCCCACTGCTGCAGGAGACAGACAGACAGTGAGAAAAAAACATGTCAGTCAGCCAGTGCAGTGACATCACACATTTACATCATCAGCCTGAGCCTCCAACCGTGATGCCACATCGCCAGTCGTCTGTCAATCAACGATGACGACGACGAGGTGACGATGCAACATCAGCGGCGAGCATGAGGACAAAAACAAACATGGCTGACTTGTACAGAACAGCAGGCTACCACCACAGTCCGAGGAGTGAGAGAAGAGATGCTGGATTATCAGGAATTATGTTGGAGGATGAATCGAATCATGATGGATGAATGAAGAAAAAAGCAACTTCACCAAATTCAACCTAAGTGCTGAGTCACAATAAAACAAACGCAGCAGAAGCAAACAAACAAACGCGGCGCTAACTGTGGGAAAACAGGAGAATGACTGTGTGTGCATGTTGGAACCTCGTTGCTCTGGTTCATCTCGGGCCACGCCTGGTTCAGTGAAGGCATGGACGGGGATTTGTTGGGGGTGACCTCCACTGGTGAGCCCGAGTATCCAACGTCAGCGGTTGGCTCTGGGACTTCTGCACACAAAACAGCAAATAGAGGTTAGCCAAGCCCATCGACAAGAACCAAACCAGCTCACACTAATGAATCAGAGAGTAAAAGCATTAAAGCATCGAGTCAAACATGAAGAGTCTCCACAGAGAGAACAGCACCAGCTTTTCTTTAGAAGTTCATCCAGAAAGTGTGTTTAAAGTATATTTATCATGCTTGTGCCAGAAATACAGCTGATACCTCAGCAGCTTAGAGCAAATCAGACAGAAAAGCTTTGAGGTCTAAACATGCACATGCAGGTGTAAGAGGCTCACGTCAGTCAAGCATTTTATCCTTTTACATAACCTGTTGAAATGTGCATTTTTAACATCATCACGCTTTCATTATCATGTAAGGGTTAGACGGTTATTTCTCAAATCTGTGTGCAGGTCACTAAAACTATGGAAAGTACAGCCTGCTCTCCAACAGATATGATTTCAGAATGAATTCTGGCAGTTTTAGAAATAACATCTTTGGCATCAGCACAAGTCAGAAATGATGCCAAAGACCTCTGAAGTATTATAACTGGCACACGAGAGCTTAAACATAATCTTTGAATGGAATCTAAAACCTCAAAAGAAACACAGTTCTGTTTAATTTGTTTCTGTTCTCCAAAAATAAAAACGTTTTTCTCTTAAAACCAAGAAAACAATAACAAATAATCACGTCTTCCTGTGATAACATGTGCCTAAAAGGTCATTAAGAAACTGATTGTGGCAGTCAGCTCTGTGGTGGAGGTGACGCAGAGAGCTAGAGAAATACTGAAGCTTATCATGAAGAAAAGCTTTCAAATATGAGCTACAACTGCTGCAAGTTTGCTCACTGCAGTGCTGTAACTGTCTAGATTTTATGAGGCCTGAGGCTGGGGAGAGGAAGGGGGAGAAGAAAACCTGAGAGAGAAAGAAAGAGAGAGATAGAGAGAGAGAGAGAGAGAGAGAGAGGCTGCATACCTGCTGAGTCATCCAGGTCAATCAGCTTTGGCATCAGGCTCTCAGGCAGCTTCTCAGGGAGGTCGTAGCCGTTCTTTCTGGCCACCACCAGGTGAAAGGCGGCGCAGAACTCATCTAGGGTCAGCGCCCCGTCTTTATCGAAGTCAGACAGCTCCCTTTGAGGATGAATTGGAGTGTCAGACACCAACCTTCCACACATCATGAGCCTCAGATGCTCTTGAATACACTCTGAATACATACACTGCACAAACACTGGACTGACATGCATCATATCTGAAAAAATGCTCTCTTTAACATGTTGATGGCTGTGCAGTTCCATGAGAAGAACCAGGGGAAAAACACTTAATAAGCAGCATGAAGGAAATAAGTGAAGTGGTTGTGATTTGTTCCGGCCTGTTTCATGACTGCATTTCCCGGCTCTCCACATCAAGTGGAACGAATAGGAAAATTAATAACCTCTCAAAGACATCCTTAATGAAAGCACTGATGTACATTTCTGCAGTCGAGCTGTGTAATCTTACAGAGGACTTTTTATAAGGAGGGTTAAAAGTTCTGTGTAAGTGCACTTCTGGTTCTGATAACAGTCATCTCTGAGAAAGCTGACAACTCACCAAATATGAGACAACTCTAAAATCGGTAGTTTTGATTTGGTGAAGAACTCTTTTGCAGCTGAACCTGAAGAAAAAGTAAATAAAGTGGAGTTAGACCTAATAATCCACTTTAAAGGGATATTACGGTGTAAAATTAAGTTAGGGTCAAACACACCACAACACCGAGTTAGACACCCCCTCAAGAGATGAACGTTGCCGACTGCTTGCCTCTCTAGTTAAACCAACTTTAGTAATGACCGCACGATAGCAATACACAGCGATCTGAAAAACTATAAACAAATCTCAACCAAAAAGTCACTCTATAGCCCAAAAAAATACTCAGAACAGCACTTAACTTCATCAACAGTACATATAGGGTCCCAGCCATAGTACTAGCCACCAAACATCTTTTTAGCTTTGCCTGATTTCTTTAGCAAAGAGACCAATCACAACTCACCCACTCTCCTCCAGCAGCCGCTTGTTTGTGGGGGGAGCCCTGACGAGTAGATAAACGATCACCACTGCAGCAGATAATTTCCATGAAGTAATAACCATTCTAATAATCATTTTGCACTGCAAACGCGGTCGTTCTCCTGCCTTGGTGTTTTGGTCTGATTGCATTTCCATGAAGCAATACATTTTCCACGGTCCTCAGACCGCTGTGTATTGCTATCATGCGGTCGTTACTAAAGTTGATACCACTAGAGAAGCAAGCAGTCAGCAACATTCCTCTCTCAAGGGGGTGTCTAACTTGGCGTTACAGTGTGTTTGACCATAACTTATATTTACGCCAGAATATCCCTTTAATTTGAATCTGAGTGTATGTGTCTCTATTTTCCTACCAGGTATGAAGCCTGTGAGGTCTGGCTGGATGGTTTTAAACTGGTTGATATAATACTGTCTCTGCTCATCTGTTATCTTCCACGGGTCATCATAGCCGCTGGACTGTCTCTGGATCTCATTGGTTGTTGCTGCTGAGGCCACTGTTCGTATCGTTGTGCTTTCCTACAGTAAAACACATGGGACATTTAGAGAAAGATTATAAATTATAGATAAGACTTGCTACTCTCACACACACACACACACACACAGGACTTCCTTCATCAGTAAACTGTTACCATCACGACGCAACACAACACGCCACAGGAAATCCTCCTTTCTTGTCACAACTCATTTATCTTTGAGTCCAGAGTGGTAGGACTGAGGCTCAGGGATGCTGAGGTGGCTCCAGCTTCAGTTTCAGCTCTTTTCTGCTCTATTTGTTTCATCTCTCTTTTTCAGTGTAGATTACTGTCTTTCTCTGTCTGTCTTTGGATCCCAGTTGTTACTATTTTCTGTCTCACGAGACAAAGGAAATGAGTTGTCAACCTGTGTGGGCCTCATATTGGCTCCTCATGCTGGCTGATATGTTTTTGGGAATGAAAACCTTTTGAAAAAAATGTAAATATTAAATGAGGGTACCTATGTTTGGGGCTTTAGACATATCATGTTGTTTGTCCCTGCTGCTTAGTTCTACCTATACACATTGACAACCACATCCAAAGATAAGGGTGTCCTGATTCCAGTTTGGATGGAAGGGTTAGGCTAAGTGTTTTTATGTTTTATAGAGCCCTTCAAACAGAGATGTGGCAGAGGAACACTTCGGACAGTCTGATGTGAGAAGTGTCCCAGAATGCCTTGCCAATCATCAGCAGAATGGCAGCTTAATCAACCAAAGGAGCTCAAAAACTATCATTTATGTGATAATAAGATTTCAAAATGATGCTAACCATTGCATAATCGTAGTTTACTGCTGTTTTAGGGTTTCACAGTATGGCATCAGAGGTTTAACTGAAGTCCAGCCGTGAAGTGGAATAATGAAGTTAATAAATACTAATGACAGTTATGTGGCGGACAGTTTTCCGATCCCCTTGTATTTTCATTTTGAGAGGCAAAGTGGCGCATTAAAAAAAACAAGAGGTAGGATTAAAAATGAGAAATAAGACTGAGCTTTTGAATTATACATCATCTATATTCATTCATTTAACTTTTTCTAAATTAAGATGCAACTCCACTTGACAAACTTGAAAAATTTCAGTTTTTATTAAACTTTTTAAAATTCTTGACAAAGTCTATCCTTCCATCTCCTGCAGCTTTATTAAAATTTTTTGCACTTCCCTAAATCCCATCAACAAACAGCACCTGATCGAGAAATATGACTTCGCTCCCAAGTCCCAAAACAACAACAAATCAAATAACACCTACCTCAATCCACCTGACACCTCGCTGCAGAATGCCTTTACACTTCAGGTTAACCTGATGTGCTGAGGTAACTTAGATAAGCACAGTCATAACTTCTGATTTTGAACTGATAACTTCTTGTGTTATGTGATTTAAGCATAGATGCTTTAATGAATGCTAGTTACTATGCAGCACCAACAAGTGAGACATGGAAAAATATCAGAGAGACTATGTTGGGGTGTTGCTGCTCTACCTGGACTGATGAGGGATGCATGGCTGGGATCGCGCTGGATGGTGGGGTGTCTGCTGTGAAACTGACCCAACTCTCTTGACTAGGAGGGGGAGGCGAGTGAGACGACCACATGCCGTCACCAGACACTGGAGCTAGAGGAAGAGGGAGAGGGTGAGCGAGGGTCATTTCTTCTTATTAAACTGACAATAATAATAATAATAATGATAATAATGACAGCAATAATCATAATGATAATAATAATAAGAACTATAACAATAACAATGATAATGATAATAATAATAATAATACTTATAATACTACGAACAATACTACTACTGCTACTACTACGACTAGTAATAATAATCTTTATTATAAGTGCACACTTTTTTTTTTACTGAGTTTCTACCTTTGCTGTCTCTGTCAAATCACAAAGTTCTCCACATAAAAGCAGCAAATAAAACATTCAGGTGATAAAATCATAAACGTAGGTGAGGAGTAGGAAACATCAAATGCTTTGATATAAGGCATTATTTTATAAATAGAAAATGAACATTTCTTGTCTTTAATTTTTAGTATCAAACTTAGACACATTAAAGGGATCTGGGATCTGATCATGTTTTCCTTGGAAGAAGCCTCATTCTGTGCTGATAAAGGGATGGCAGGGGTCATTTGCTGTCATTTTTGTTCCTCAAATGACTCACTCCTGTAACTGACAGTCTCAGCAAACATGATGTGTGTACAAGCAGCGTACACAGGGAAGTAAAACAAACACACACCACTGTGCTCTGTGCTGACTTGAAGTGATAACATGCAACACTAGTATCAACTCTGTCAAACAGCTTTACATAACAGATGTCATACTGAGCACTGACACATGAGAGTCTTCTTATTTTTGTGTTGACTTGATTATAGAAACTGAGAATCTCTCTCACGGTAATACAAGTCTACATGATGAGACTACTCTGACTGTGAGTCTATAGAATATCAGGAAAAACTGAAAGACAACTTGTTTTATGGTTTATTGTCAAAGATGAGGGAACCGTTAATAAGTGAAAACAGATAGAGATGAACACATGCTCAATCAGATCATCTAGATCGGGTTGTTTTAGTTACATCTCCATGCATGTATCTGCTTAAAAAAGTATCATTTTGCAGCGATGGGCAAGGGGCTTTCACCTGCTTGTGGGTCTCTGAACTGCGTCCACACTGCTCCGGTTGCAGCCACCACCGGCTGTCTGTCTGCGTTCCCTCCGCTGTGCTGCCGCTTGTGTTTCCTCCATGAGTGAGGGGAGGTCGGGGGCGACTGATGAGGGGAGACAACTGGGGACGTGGGCTCAGGCTGGTGACACATAAATGCAATCAAACGTATAAAATTTTCATGCTAGACTACATTTTTCATACAGAGCTTATATAAACAACTGCAGATATGCATAAACACCTCCAGAAATGCAATCTTTGTATTTCCTAATGTCAGAAAGCAGAAGTAAAACCACTACTATCCTCTTATGCTATCATATTGTAGGGGTGTTAAGTGTCTGATGCCATCTCAAATATTCAGAGATTTCAATCTTGGTCATGCCACAACTGCCTCCAAAAGCAGCCCATAAACACTCTTTCAGAGCTCTTTCTAATCTAGTCATCACAGATACAGCTTGTTCAAACAGCCAGCAAAGTGAACATTGTGCAACTGATTCAAACAGATAACTGTGGAGGAAGAGTCCACATGACTGACAGGCAGCAAACACACCGATGCAGGTTTTGGTAAAAGAATGACAGCAGCAGAAATGTCAGAGAGTAATCTGAGGGAGACACGTCAAAACAAGAGCAGGAAAACACAGGAAAGTCGCAGATGGTCTTGTTTGTTTTTGCAGACCATAAAAAGGCATCAGTGTGAATTTCAGTGTATTTAACAGAGGGGGGAAATCCTCCCTAGAGCTTTCATTTAAATCCACATAAAGAAGATAAAACAACTGACCTGTGGTTCTATACTGGGTGCTAGAGGCTGGATGACTTCATGGACAGGATGTGCTGTAGATGTCGGGGGTCCTTTCTTGTTCTGGTGCCCCCGGCCTGGTGGTCTGGGTATTACTGCTGTGGCGGAGGCCGGGTACAGACCCTGACTGTCTGTGTCCTGATACAGCGCTGCGTGCCTCGCCTCTGCCTCGTTCTTCCCCACTACGAATCTGGGCAGAGGCAGGTCTTTGACTGTGGAGACAAGAATCCATTCGCAGGATAAACGGACAGATTAGTTCGGTATTGATTTTCAGGCTCTTCGATGCAGTTAGCCTGAAGACTGCCCATTACACTGAAACAGTCAGGGATCATCAGGCTGTTATGTTCAGTGGGTTTCAGGACTTCTTTTCTGCTGATGAATTGAGTTTTTTTGTGCTGAAGCTGCTTTCACTTTACTTTTTCAGCCAGTGTGTCAGGATATGAAGCATGATCTTGTTGCAACTAGCTTTGGGTACAGCTGATTAATGAGTGGTAACCAAAAGAGGATGCTTTTGAGGATAGTACTGCTGCAGAAAAAGAGGACTTGCTCTGCTTTTTTGCTCATCAGGAAAACTGATCTTTAATATCAGAACAAAAAAGTGAAAATTAGATTTTATTTGCTTGTGCTGCTAAACAAGCAAAGTGGACTGCCAATAAAAACAAACCGATCATCAGAAGCTCAAATGCATTTCAGTCCACTTTGATGTTTGAGATTATTTATTGTATCGTTTCAAGTGAAGACAAGAGGAGTAATAAAGTCTGCAGCGCTGATTTACCACAGAAATGTACACAAACTTGACATTTTTACAGGTTGGGGTGAGCTGTGTTCTCCTTTTGTATTTGCTTTAGACTTCCAAAACCAATCATGTCTGCTTCTCATCAAGTTTGTGTAGTGCGGACCCTTTCTTCAGAGTATCCTTAAGAATAAAGCTAGAAAATCCAACAAGCAAAAAAAAAAACAAGTAGGTATCATGACATATGATGATAATAAAAATGTAAAACACAGAAATTGACACAAAAATATTCAATTAGATCTTATTTCTCAGCAGGAAACTCCTTGAATTAAATTAATACTTTTTGTATTAAAATGCAATAATTAGTCAAACTTAAGTGAGGGTTCAGTTTAGTAGATAATGAACTCAGTGTAGCTCAACCATAACTGGACTTCCCGTCCTTGGAAAATGGCTTTATAAAATCCTTTATAAAATCTACTTCACTTCTGTCACTCTTACAGCATATTTATGAGTGTTTGCGAGTGGTTTGGGGGTCTCAAAGTCATAAAGTTAATGGAAAACTGTAACTGATTTGTTTACAGTAAAGTTAATGTTGAGATGCAGATCTTTAACCTACTAAAATACACATCCCCTACTCAGAGGTGTTGTATTAAACCTTTAGGCCTGTGAGCTCAACAAACCTAAGTCAGTTGCTTACTGAATGCATTCTCTGAAACAAAAGAAAACCAAGTCAACACTAAACTAATCTTCAATGTTTTACTAAACTAAAACACTTTCTCTTCAACATCTCCCTCTCAAGCAGCTTTCTCTTTATAAGCCAGAGATTTGGATATCCCCAAATCTCTGAAAAAAAAAAACAGCATCACAACACACACAGCATTCATTTCAAAAAGAGGAAGTCGCCTCTATGTTTCCTCATATTTTTCATCCAGTTATGAAATCATTTCAGCTACCGCATGTTGAAATATTCCAGGCCTGACAAGTAACTACTCCTCGTAGTCGGGGACTGTGAAATCTTCCTGGTGTTTTGTCAAGAGTCGTCACACCAAAGACAAACAGAAACATATTGCAGTTAAACCCTTGAGCGCTTGGACTACAAACGCTGTTCAGTAAAGATAAATGGAGAGCTGGTAGTAACTGTTCCTATTGTGAAGCACCTGCTAACAGGAATGTTGAGCTACAGGCACCAGAAGTACAGAAAACGAATACCAAATGTGTCAGACAATCATTAGTTTATGAGTTCCCTCCATTTCCCCCAATCCCACGCACTTCTAGTGCTGCAATTATCTCATCCATGCTTAAGCCTATTTTTGTGTGTGAGTAAGTGCAGTTTACATTGTGCAGCGTGCATTTCTGCTCGTTTTGTGACTTTACTGTTAAATACCCATTATCAAAGACATTAACCTATTGTGCAAATTACATGATCTACCATGCATAAATCATAATCTATTGTGCAATATATACAGCAGCCCTGGCACAATATTCATTATCCACCCCCCAAAATATATTATTTCATATACCATAAACATGTTCCATCATGCAATAACCATTATCCTGTGTGGCATCCATTATTCCATATATTACACACATTATTAACCACGCAGAGTACAGGATCTGACAGGAATAAAGTTGATTCTGCAACATACATAATCAACAGTGCCATGTTTTTAACATTATACCCATTATCTGAAGTCTAATATTTATTCATGATGCAACACACATTATCATCTATGCATAAAGATTATGTACCAAGCAATACTCCCTATCTCCTGTGTTTGAAATATTATCCATGATGCAAATTACATTACCTCTTGTGTAAACATTATGTGCTGTGCAACATACATAATCTACCTTGCATGACACAATATTTATTTTGCTGCAAACACCTTCTACTGCGCTAAAAACATAATTGACCAAGCAACATACATTATCCCTCATGTATCCACCATTCAAAGTACAAGATCTGGTGGAAATATGTTCAGTTGTGCAATCAAATTAATCTACTGTGTGATATTCTCTATATTATACATTATCTTCAGTGCAATCTACATCACCTCTTAGGCAGTAATCATTATCTACTATGTAATATGCATCATTCATGCTTTCATATCCTCTCATGCATTACATACTTTCTAACATAATATACTCCCTGTAACAATGTAAGATACCCAAGATGGGAGCGCTTGTTAAGTTTTGTTGTTTATTGTAGAATGCCATTAAAGTCTTTGTATTTTCACTTCTGATTTCCTGTGGCTGACTGTCCTGCTCAAATAACACTTTGGTATGTGGGCTGAAAAGGGCCGGGATCGAACCACCCACTCCAGGATCAATGGCTTAACCTCTTTACCATCTGACTGAGAAGGACTATGATTGATTTCCTTTCCCCTATCCACTGGCTGAACTTTTTAAGCCTGTAACACAGAAGTAAAGCATTTGAACTTCTTTTTGGCATTTGAAATTCTTCTTAATCTGAGGCCAATCAATTGTCAGAGGAAACAGACTGCATTCATTGGGGCTTAAGTCTTTTATACTCCCCTGTGCTTCCTGCCTCATGACCTCCTTCTATTCATTAAGCTGTGATTTCAGAAAATAAAGATAAAGAAAAAAGCTGAGCAGCCTGGAAACACAGAGAGCTTTGATTGAAACAGTGAGTAAGGTCTAGTGTGTGAAAAGATACTGAGTGGGAAGCTGTTCTTTTATGTTTAAGAGGAGGCACCAAAGTAAGATCAAGCTCACCCGAGTTGAGGCTCTCCACTCTCAGGGGCAGACCTGACTGGGCGATGGCGATGAGCTTTAGAGCGATGTAGAACTGGCTTCGCCCAAAGTGACCCAGCCGAGTGGCTCCACACAGTTCTGTGATCTAAACCCACACACACAAAGAAACAGGGGAACAGTTAACAGTGTATTCATTTGAAACTCTGATATCAACTGTTTTAATTCACAAAAATAGCAGCTGCAGCTATGTCTGTATTTTGAGAAGAATCTACTTACACATGCAGGATTACTGTTTTACATAATGAGGTACTGAACTGCTGGCTATAGATTGAGACAGCTCCATACTGCTGGGACAAAATGTTGATATTTTGACTTCCATCATGCACGTCACTTTTAAGGCAAATCGTATTATTGTAGCACTGCTGTTTTGCAGTGTTAATGTTACTGCAATGCATTTATTGAGTATCAGGTGGAATCTTAATATATCTGATCGTTAGGCCTGTCACGATAACAAATTTTGCTGGACGATAATTGTGCTACAAATTATTGCCGATAAACGATATTATTGACACCGTTTTTTAAATTATAGAAAATGATAATATATGGCATAATAATGCGAGTACACCATGTCAAAAGTGATAAACTTTAATTTCCGCTGTCTGTCAGCGTGCACCATTTTGCGCTGTTTTTTTATATTTGCTTTGCTTGACAAACGCTTCAGTAAGCGGTACCTGTCGGGACGATGGCTCCGCAGCACCTCCGGCGGTACTTTTTTTGCTCAGTTGGGAAAAATGGAGGGGATGATTGTGCTTGAGGTGCGCTTGCATGTTCGTCGAATTCCCCTTCTTTGTCACCACAACTTTGGAACAAATACGACAAATCGGCTCGTCCGTATTTGTCGGCTCACCTCTTTCATTTGGTTTAAAGCCGAAATATTCCCACACTTGCGCTGTTGCGTTCGGTTTAGACACCAAAGCTGTCGTGTTCACTCGGTTTGCTTGCTTTTCACTCACGACGCTCACTTGCAGCTCTGTATCCAAAAGTCTGTGTCTGTGTGCCTGTGCGCGCCTACGTGTGCCTGTGCGCGCCCCCGTGTCAAAGATACTGAATGACTGACAGGAGGGTTCACTAACTCCGTTCATTCCGCTATAGAGCCAACGCCCCCAGGTGCCGAGAACAATGTGCAGAGTGAGATCTCTTCTCTCATCCAGCGTGTTTGGTAGCGAGAGAGGAGGAAAACAAACGCACGATAATTATCGAGGCTGGCAAAATGACCGACCTCGTTTTTATTTACCGAGCGATAAGGCGATTTATTGATTATCGCGACAGGCCTACTGATCGTACTGCATCTTATATCCTATCGCTCTCTGCAACTCCCACCTCTGATTGTTTTATCGATCATCAAGTATTGCAGAATTGCTGTTTCTTTAAGTTACTTTTATTTTAAGTCATACATAGTGAATAATATCACATTGTAGTATATCACATATCTCATGTGGCATATATGTCATCTTAGAACATTTTTGTATTGTATATCATTTCATATCATACTGTATCACAACACATCATAATGTGTCAAATCGTATCATGACAAATTTTACTGTATTGTCTCAAATCATACTGTATTTAATCATATTGTCTCATTGTATCATGTCTCATATCACAGGGCTTGACACTAACGTTTTTTTCAAAAGGAGCACATGTGCTCCTAAGTTGAAAAAGGAAGGAGCACACAAAGAACTTGAACAATGAAAATTGATCAAATAATGTGTTTATGTAATAATGTGTGGTCGACATAAGGACTATTATTTGAAATCAATTTCAGGTCAATTGGTCACATGACATGAAAGCTATTGAAGGAAAACGGCCTTTTTTGAGAACATCAACTGGTAATTTATTGACAGTCCCTTATTTAACACCCTACGTTGACAGTGAGGGTGCCGAGAAGATTTTACCGCGCTGCTGTTGCTATTCCCGGTTATGGAGAGTGAGAAGACACTGGTAGAGCCGCAGTGAATGTCTGTCAAATATCCATGATATTTGAATATGATTTTTTTTAAGCGCACATGTGCCCCTAAACACATTCACACACATCTATTTTTAGTCGCAAATGCGAGTGAAACGGTCGCACTATCCAGCCCTGTATCATATCATATTGTATCCTATTGTTTCTATTCTTACATTATTGTTTCATAGTCTCTAACAATATTGAATTATCTCTTATCATCCACAGTATTGTATCCTCATCTTATATTCCATGCTATCATATTACATCATCTCATGTTTTGCGTTGCCTTGTCTCATGTTGTCATGTGTCTTATTGTATCGTGCCATTATAGATCTTATCATATTGTCTCCTATCATATCATATTGTATCATGTCTTATTCTAACATATTTGGAGTCATTCTGCACTGCCCACACTAACTTTCTTGCCAACAATTAATTACTGTAGAACCACTATGTTATGATATTGTTATCATGGATCATATATTGATACTACTTTGTAATTTTGGTGCATCTGGGATAACTGTGAGTCATAATCATGAGCCATAATCCCTGCCTTTAGTAGAAGACATTAAATTGCTTTTGTGATTATGTTTTTAGTACCTGAAACAGATTTATAACATATAAGAAAAAGGTTAACTACTCTTATACAGTCAAGCTGCATTTGTATTTATCACTGTGTAAAATCCAACATCACAGCACTACTCTCTGTAAACTATGAACACAAGAGTTTAAATCTCAAATATCAGCAGCAGAAGAAGAAACTTTTCAGCTAAACAAAAGAAACATAAAATCTAAACACTCAAATACTGCATATACATTTGGACCAGTGTGAGTTTTATGAACTCTGCTTCGAATGTTGGCAGACATTCAAATAGTCTGACCACTTATAAGCCTGATTATCACATATTTTGGTTTCAGTTCTTGACGTCACACTGAGCAGGATTTGTGCTAAATGAATGATCTGGAAGCAAAACAGACACTCGAGTCTGATGTGCACAGTCATCCATAAGAGAGTATGCATTCTTTAGTTTGAGTTAAATACTGATGTAGTCAAACTTCATAATATTAGCATGACTCCTGAAGAGTGAGTCCTTTTTGTGCTAACAGCCTGCCACAGCCGACTGATCCCTCTCCTGCTGACAAAGGACTTTGTCTGAGTGTGTGTGGACACAAAGAAAGCACCAGTCACTTTTCTCAGCCTGTTACAACAAGACACTGTAGCTGCTGTATGTGTCTCACAAGCCACTATCGCCACAGTGTACACTTTGGAAGAGGAGGATGACAACAGTGTCTCGTTCTCCCACCACACAGCTCCCATTGTTGACCTTGAAAAGTGCTCTGACTCACTAACTGCAAATATTAGCCCGCAGAGAGACCTGGAGTCGCTGAGAAAAATGGGCTGCTGCTGTTTGACTGAATACTCAGAAGTCATAGTTAGTAGGCAGAGTGAGGACAGTCATGGCTGGGTGACTATTGGGGCTGCATAATTAATCACAATTTCATTGTCATCCCAGCATGAACACCTCTAATACACACACGGTAAAAGACTGCAACACAATGATAGAGAGGACCTGCTCCAGTCTCTGCTCAATGTCAGCTTCTTTTAGATGAATCAGTGTCAATCTGGTTGCTAAGGCGAGTTCTGGGAAAATGTGGTCTAAGAAGATCTTTGAGTGAAAAGAAGACAGCTTCTGCATTTGAAAGTGAGACCAGGAGGTTTCGATTCTGACTGAAACTATTAGATCAGAGCCAATCTGAGCATTTTTAACTCATCAGGGGTCATCAGTTTAGCCAATCATCTCACCCTACTCATTTACATCAGCTGCTATAAACTATATAGCATATATACATATACATATATATATATATATATATATATATATATATATATATATATATATATATATATATATATATATATAAACTGCTATAAACATTAAGCAGCAGAAAACAAACACACAGGTTACTTCGCATGAGCAATGAGTGGCTTAAATGTCAGCTGTGTGGAAATATTTCAATCCAGGCAGTATGATTGTTTTATATGGACTGCAGTTGCAGCAATCCACTGCAGAGCTGGGCCAAAAATAATAATCATGATTATTTTGATTGATATCACAATTATTAAAAGCAATCACTCATGATTTCACATCTGACATTTAAGCAACTTAAAACCTCTTTTAAGTTTAAAACTCTAGACTTGAAAAGAGGAAGAGCAGGAAATATAAAGGCTGAATTCATCATGGACCCACGGTATGTCCTGCTACCTCAGCATAGTCAGCAACATTTCAGATTTAAGCAATGTTCATTTCAAACATGATGTGACGGCTGTTGGTTTGTCCCAGGTCACTGTTGAACCTTGCTGCACCCTGGACTGATTCACCTACATGCCAGCCTAAGCAGATAGTACTGCATGTGGGTCTCAGTTACGTGGGTCTCAAAGAGCAGAGCATGTGAAACATGCAGCTGGAGGAAGTTAAACGGATTGAGCCAAGTACATCTTTTAGTTCTTTGTTTACTTAAATTATTTTTGTAAACAAAAGAAAATGTGAGCAACTCTGCTATGTAGGCAAAGATCCGACTGGGACTCTGTAGCAGCAGATACCATTGTAAAAATGAGACAGGGCCCAAAAAGTGGATTGGGACATCTTTAGCAGAGACATTGGAAATACAAGTATTGAGCAAACAAATACAAAACAACATATTGACTGAGGAACATTTAGCTTTAAGGCACAACCCTCACTGTAATGTTTAATCATTAATCTCATGGTACAGTCACTTAAGTATCCAAATGCTATCACACATTGCAGATCTTCCTCATCATAATCAGGACAAAGACATTATAGTCTGACATCTCGGAGGTCTGATTCATGTTTTCAGAGTCTGTATGAAAGCCGGGCTGTAGGACTACCCACACTGATGTGTTGATTTTGTCCCATGTAGTAAAAGCGGACCGCAAGCAGAGTCACTTAAACTTGACTCTCCTGTGAAGAGGAGAAGGAGCCGTGTCCAGGGCTGGACTGCCAATCTGGCGTTCAGGGTACTGTCCGGTAGGGCCGAAAAACCAACGGCTGGTTGTATTCATTCAAAAGAACACAATCATTTAGAGGAGAAAGCTACCTATATATGCATTTTTACAGTAAAAGCTTAATCATCTACCTTTAAGAGCCAACTACACCCCTCCCCTGCTGTCCTCTCTTCTTTTCAAAACATAATAGTTTCTGTCTTGAGAGGAGCCTAACCTTGGAGGGGTGAGATCAGTGTGGAACATAGTGTGGGAGTTTGCAAAGTGGATGCAGATGCTAAAAAAAATGCGTAAAATGTTGATGTGTCTTCACAAACCCTCATGCAGCCACAGGTAGAGAGATGAGAGCAGGGAGAGGAGCAGGAAAAGCAGTGTGTGTTAGTAAAGCAGAGGGAAAGAGATAGTGGCATGAGAGAGGCTGATGAAAAACAAGTGTGTGTTAGAGGAGTTTTAAAGGTGAATAAATACATGTGATGCAGACGTTGCCAGTTAAAAGGCAATTGTGTAAAGTAGTCATGATCTTATAATCAAAGTCCATAATCAAGCAGCTCTTCCACTAGGCAGTAGCATGTGACTGATCGACTGTCACCTGACTGATGCCTATGATTTCAGAGCAGGTCAGACAGTGATCAGTATGTACTGCTATTAAGATATTGTTGTTTGCATTGAAAGCAGTTTAATAGAACATAAAATCCATTCTTCAATGCATTTTACTTGGAGAGAAACAAATGGATGTTAAAATTAGAAAGGAGAATTTTGTCAGAAGCCATCCTTAATAACATCATAACAGAGTATATCAAATACTTGTCAGTAACTATTTAGTATAATACCCTTTCATTTAGAATGGGAAAAAACATGCTATCATTTATGTTAACATTGCTCCACACTAAGGAGGCAGACTGCAGTATCTACATGCAATAATAATGTAATAATGAACAATGTAGATGCAGGTATTGGTCGATACCTATCACTTCAAAATGCCATTTATCGACCTGACTGATAAATTGGTCTGTCTCTGGTTGTAGCATTTCTGAGACAATCCACTTCAAAACGTTGTCAATCAATCCGACCTATAGGACCCTGTGACTTAGGTTCATGCTTTTCCACAATACCCGTTTAACATGACAGATTGTTATGGAGACAGAAGCCAGAAAAGAGTAGGCAGCAGTCTGAGGCAAAGGACTGACCAGGATACAAGTTGCTTTTATAGACACTAGACTCTGTTTCCGCCAGAAAAACGGACACAGGAGGAGGAAATCCAGCTTCTCTTAGACATTCAAGGTGTTGCTTTGGGCTGAAACTGCCAGTAAAGGTTAAAAATTAGACCTGGGGTACATCCTTCACAACCAAGGCTAACATTAGCCAGAAGAAGGTGTGTCTGTTGCTGCGCAGCACAGAGAACCACCAAGGCTAACCAAAGCTTTCCTGGATGACAGGTCAACTGTGTACTAACGCATCAGAATTCATACCCAGCATCACAGCTTGAATTCAACACTTTAGAGACTCCCACAGAGCTTGTGCTAGCTTACCTGCAAGACTACTTCGCTGGGTAGCTGGGCCGCCCGGAAAAGGTCAAGAACTCTCCCGTTGGACGCCACTTTTTTGGTGTTGTCCGTGTCGCAGTAAACGAACAAATCCGAGTAATATTTCTGCTCGATATCAGTCAGCGTTAGACTTTCCATTGTGGCTCCAGTCAACCCCGAAAACCAGACTACTCGGCAGTTGATTAGCCCTTCTTAGCCAGTGGCTGGGGCAGGATCCAAAAAATGGGCGAGACTTCAGGATCCCAACTTAGCTTCACTGCACCAGCTAACGGTGGAGTTAGCAGCAATAATGTCCCAAAACGCGCTCCGTACACGTGTTTTATCGTCTAATCCCACTATGAGGAAAAATCCCGAATACTATCAGATGTCAATGAGACTGGAGCACCGTTAAAAAAAACAAACAGGGGATGTTTTCATGCAGTTATTAACTTGTTGGGCCAGTCGAGCCAAGTGGCCAACAGCTGGCTAGAAGCTAACGGCTAACGGCTACCTTCAATCAAAGTCAACTACTGCGTCCCACTCCTAAACCGGGACATTTACCGCATTGATATAACAGAATAGGACTTCTCCTCTCTTTAATCCGGTTCAAGGCGGCGCTTCAGCGGTTAACCGGGGTTAAATTCCTCTGCTGGGCCGTTAGAAGTAAAGTTTCATGGTCTTCGGGCTCCTTCCTCTTGTAATCTTAGCCGCCATTCCTGCCGCCACTGTCAGAGCAGTAAGAGTCTGAACACGATTTCCGGTAAGACCTTTCATATTAAAGCTACAATAAAGCTCCCAAAGACCGCCTCCCTCCATGTCAACCAGGCAAAGTAAGCAGCGCCGAGATTGCAAAATTGCCAACATGGCATATGCTGGTTGCTCTGAGGCATGCAGCAAAATAGCTACACCATATGCTGACAGCTCAGCCTGAGTTGCATCTGCTGGTGGTTCAGCAGCATGTCAGAGGTCACTAGATTAGAAACCAGATAAAATGCTATACTGCTACACACCATTAGAAATCTTTTTAGGACATACCTCCAGTGGATGACCTGTTGCTATCAATGCTGAGTTAAGTGTTATTCTGACACACCTATGACCTGCATGTAATGGCTTTATAAAAGACTGCAGTTTTGGTTATTGATTACTCAAAATGGTTTGTTTTCATGTGGTATTGAAGTTTAGACGGTGATGGTGATGTATTGAGGTAAACAGTTATAATGATTGAAAAAAATAATTTGAAAAAATATCATTTCTCAAACCAACAGTATCATAATATTTTATATTAACAAAAATAATTATATAAAAACAGAAAGTAAGGACACACTTCTTCAAACGAAGCGTGTGTGTTGCTTTTGTTTCGAAGGCAAGTTTGACACATATCCTGTGTATTTTATGAATTTCCTACCGTTAACTTGACGATTCGAGACGTCACCGGACTACGCTCCGAGTCAGCGCTAGCTTGCTTGGCCTGCAGGGACCCGGATGAGTGACTTCAAAGTAAAAGTCTGTCTTTAGACTGACAGGTATGAGACGGGACAATTTACAATTGGTTCAATACAAGAGATGTGTTTGATCCGATACTGTTTTGTATTTCCTTGACGTATTTATTAGGACTTTGACATTAAATGATACAACATTTAGTTGTCAATATTATTCTAACCAAAGAATAATGTTTAAATTATGTCCTTTCTATTTGCATTTTGGTTGGAGTTCATTTTGGCATATTATTTTGATGTGTTCAACAAACTGATCTCGTGTCCTTAAAGAGAGGCTTTGTTTCAGACTGGTTTTTTTTTTTCAGTCGTTTGCCTTTGACGGTACATTTTTAACATATTAATTTGATTTGATAATTAATGTTTGTAATGTCTGCATCTTTTTATACATATTTGACACCAACCCCCTGGCAGCAATGTCAGAGATTGAAAATCAGTAGTAAGCCTTATTACTGATCTAATGATCTGATGCTTTTAGAGATCTTACAGAGGCTTCTATGATATTTCAGTATGTTTTGTAACCAGATAAAAATTCCTCACAGGAGCTTTAATTATATTTGGTTTATGTCATTAGTGAACTTGTTCTCTGCGGTTAAATGTTTTTCGTAAATTCTCTTGCTGTAAAAAGCCTGACTCCATTAAGTTATTTTAGCAAGTATCTGGTCGTAGACTCTCTACCCTCAAAACACCTGTGAAACAAACCAACAGAGTGCATTGGGTTTTTTCAATTGAATTGACTTAAGATGGATTAGTAAAATGTAACTGTTTGTTTCTGGGGGCAGATCAGCATCCCCAACACCCAGACAACCCTGGTCTTTAATGCCTTATATGGGCCAGTACTGCCCGTCAAAGTATCGTATTGTGTCACGATGAAGTCAGATGAGCTTTAACGGTGCCTTCAGGCATAATGGGAAAATTCATAAGAAATGGAAAAAACAGCACAATAAATCTCCTAGCGCGTAATATAATGGAAATTCCTTGAGTCTCAGGGAAGAACACTAGAATTGTGACCATCAAAAAAGTTACTCTCTAAACAAGTCATCTTATTTAATTTTCCATTTGAAGTAATAATACCCCTTTTCTTTCAGTTTAATATAATTTTAAAATGCTTTGGTTTGCACAAAACCCACACACATCCAGTTTCTATCAAAGAGGAGTAAACGAACCAAAAATGTTGATAGGCTATTCAGAAATGTGGAGGCAATGACTGTTACTCACCCCTCAAATAAATGCCAATTATCAAAGGTTGACAATGTATCTGAGACTACATGGCAATGTGACAATTGACGTGAATGTATTTAAATGTCTCTAGTCTCGTCACTTGAGTTTTATTCCAGTAATCAGTATTTTTTATTTTTATTGGTTCTAAACGTGGGTGTAAAATGTACCAGTTCAAACGTTCCCCCAAAAAACTTTTTATCACGCCCGTCTTTACGTCTAGAGCACACTTGTTATTCATCTAGAGTTTCCAGGGTGACAGTGAACGCAGCAAGATTATCCACCGGTGCTGATTCATCAGAAAGTCGCCCATCATCTGATAAGACTCAATAAGATTTCGAGGGTAACTATATATTTTTTTTTAATTTATATTAAATGGATGTTCTGTTTACTTTTTGAAGTCGTTTTCTGTCTACAGTTTGAGTTAGTTTATAGGTCTTAAACCGCCCCTCCTCCCTCTGTGATTCACTTGTTAAACAGTGGAGGCTAACGTTACCGGCCGGTGAGCGCGTGTCTGCTCCTAAACGTAATATTATTAACGTATGTTAAAATGTGAAAAAATGTCCTGGCTGTAAGTATCAATCCGCGTCAACAAAAAACGGCATCTCATTCAAATAAAATAATTTCTACAAGCTTTTTGAGCTCACTTATCGCTAGCTGGGCGTGCTAATGCTTCATTTCCGCATTGATGTTGGTCCGTCTGTTCATGTTGAGGCTTGATAAGTTGATTTGAAAGCTGCAAGATCAGTGATCAAAGCACGTTTGCGAAAATGATCGAGGAGCGTATTTGTACGCATTTTATCAATTTTAATTGACGTTTGCGTTCATTTAAAGGCCTTAAAACCTGTTAAAGAGACAGCCACAGTCCGAAACTTGGTTCACCTTTTTGGTAAATTTAGACCTACCCTGCTAATAATCCATCATAACTACGCGAGAGCATTGAAAATATTACTCTTGCTACATTATTTTATTATCCTAAAAAATTCGGCTCATCAAAAAGACACCCACATTTTCAATTTATTCGTTTTATCATAGTAGTACTGGGTCCTAAGTGGAAAAATCGAACAACTTGCGGTAATGGAATTAAAGGTCTAGTAAGTAATGTGCTGGATTTTTAACTGTTATATCTTTATTGGCTATAAAGTAAAATTAAACCATAATTTGCTAGAGTTTTTGTACTGTTAATGCCTGAATCTGCAAACACTGGGTATGTGACAGATGAATTGATTATTGATTTGTCTACATTTTTACTAGCAGTTGGACATTTGACTGTTTAAAGAAATGCCAAAACAAGGCTTTTTATTGGAAAACACAGGACATAGTCAGAGATAAAAGAATCAACATAAACATCAAGTTCCTAGTGGGAGCTTTAAGTTAACCTTGTTTTTTTTTCTTTCTTTTTTTGCAACACTGGGGTTGGGGTGGGGGACGTTAGTTTTAATGACCTGATGTGAAGTGAAGATTTCAAGAGAAGTGAAATTAACTTATTATGTGTAAACAGAGAAAATGTACTGAAATGGGGCTTCCATTCTGGTACCCAGAAAAATGTTACTAAAGTAGGATCTGCACGTCAGAACATTAAATTGAGATCATTTTAAATGGAGGTTGGTGTGGTGTTCTCTCTCTGCAAAAGGAGTACATTCATCAGTAATAATTCATGCCATCTGAGCATACTTTCTTTATACTTTGTGATAACATATGTCTCTTTTTCTTCCCCACTTTATAGGAACAATGAATGTGGAACACGAAGTGAAATTACTGGTGCAGGAGATCCAGCGACTCGGCTCCAAAAGTGAGTTCATTCTTTCTGAATCACTCATCCAATGCTGTACACTATAATAAAACATGGCCATGCCATCACAATCTTGATCATTAGTTCCAGCTTATTGCCAGGGCTGCTGTAACACAGTGGTGGAGTTGGTTCCCTGCTCCCACAGTCCTTGTACTTGAGTGTCTTTGGGCATGTTGCTGAACCTGAAATTGCTCCAAGCGGCAGAACCAGCAGTGTGTGAAAGCCAGAATTACAAGGAGGTTTAAAAAAACAAAAACCCTGATACCTGTAATATTGTAGGCCAAAAATGCTGGTCATTTGTTGCGTCAAAGCAGTTGTCCACCACCAGTGGACACTAGGGTTGTCATGATACTAAAATTTTAAACTCAACATCGATACCCAGGAAAATACTTGAAGGCCAGGGTGCGGGTCCTTGAGGTATTTTACCAAATGCGTCGTGCGACTCGACTTTGTCGCCACCACTTTGAAATACTGGCTATACTTGGCAGCAGTAAAACGCGGGACAGCAAGTGGGGGGTTCTCCCGACTGCTGGGCGCTGAATGCCGGGTCAGCTGCGCTGCTTGCAGAATGCTCGAAGTGGTCACTGCGAACATGCACACCATGGTATCGATATTATGGCAAATTAGTATCGTATCCGGATACGGCATGTAAGAATCGATACTCTTCAAAGTATCAATATTTTTAACAACCCTAGTGGGCACTGTGGCACTGGTCATGGGCAACTGCCATTATACTATAATACTCTATAATACTATTATAATAATAATATTATCTGAATGCAAACAAGCACAGATTGCCGATAGTGAGGTTTTTTTTGTTTGTTTGTTTTTTTAACATTAATGCAATAGACTGAAATTTGAATTGATGCTATGGCGTCAATTCAGTGCCAAAAATCCGCGCGCATAAAAAAACATATCAGCGCGCCCAAAAACACCTACCCGCGCACTTGCCGTCACTGTCTGCACGCTCGCAGTGTCTGTACACACACGCACTGTCTCTCTCAGGGCTCTCTGCGCGCTCAACTCGGTTAGATAGATAGATTGATTGATAGATAGATATTCGTTGCTAATTGGTCATTTTAAGTGCTCACTGACAGATTCAATCCGAGGCATAAGATAAATCCCCACCGAGGCACTCTTACCTCTTGCACATTTTTTGTCTATCGCTAATTCCGTCATTGGAGTTAGTGACGAATCACACGCCTCGAAATTAGCCGGCTCTAAACTATTTTTTTCAGCTGCTGTGGCACAAGACAAGTTAAAAATCGCACCACACACACACACACACACACACACACATTGCTATTATAACACGAATTGTGTGGCAATCATCTTAAGAGGAGGCAAAATGAATCAAATTAACGGTACACAAAGTTCGTTATTAAGCTGGTGAAATGATGAAAATAGGTTAGATTGTCGTGCCTTCTTTAGAAAGCTTAAGTCTTCTGTAACATTTATGATGTCCTCGTTGTCATTGTGATTTTGCACATAATATTATTACTGATTTCCAGCATCTGAGGTCTGAGTTGCTTTTTTTCACCTCAACTTTATTCAGCACCTGTCAATCCTCTGACAAAATTGATGAGCATAACGTCACAAAAATTAGCCACATACACTACATCTCTTTTTTTCCCCTTCAAAACTTTATTAAGAATTGCGCACAAAAAAGATTATTGCAACTGTTTGCTAGCAAACAACGAATATCTATCTATCTATCTATCTATCTATATATCTATCTATCCATCCACCAATCCTACTTTGCCTCCGATTGGCCTTGACCTGGCGTCAATCGGTTCTAAGTGACCAATCAGAGTGGAGGGGAGGTGCAGAGTGGCCTGCCCCCGGAGTGCCAAAATTCAACTGAGTCAAGCGCGCAGAGGGCTCTGAGAGAGACAGCGCGCTTGTGTACAGACAGTGCAAGCACGCAGACAGTGACCGTGAGCACGCGGGTAGTGACGGCGAGCGCGCAGACAGTGACCGCGAGCGCGGAGGTAGGTGTTTTTATGCGCGTGTGTGTTTTTTATGCACGCGGATTTTTGGCAGCGAATTGAAGCCATATGATGCCCTCTAGATATAACAAGATTAGCTGGGACAACTGTTAATTCTTATGTAGCAGTTTTTGATAACTGAAAATTATGTGAGGGGATAGGTGTCAGCCAATTAACTTATAAAAAAAACAAAACTTGTTTTGCTCTGTCCACAGAGGGCGCCAAAATTGACCCAAACTGAAAGTTTCTTTTCGGACCTTTTAAATAGTAAAACCTGTATATTTCCCTAAATCAGTGTTTATCAGCATGCCTCTCTCATTTCAGATGCTGATGGTCAAACTTCTGTGAAGTTTGGGGTCTTGTTTAATGACGACCAGTGTGCCAACATCTTTGAGGCGTTGGTGGGGACCCTGAAGGCGGCGAAGAGAAAGAAGATGATTGACTTCAAGGGCGAGCTGCTCCTCCAGGGTGTCCATGATAATGTCGATATCATCCTGCTCCAAGAATGAGGAGCTTCTGCAGTGTTCCCGCTTATCACTGAGCTTTTGTTTCCAGTTAATTTCTTCATGTGCAAGGCTCAGTATTTCAATTCAAACATAATGATCTATTAAGTCCAACTGTGCATTTACCGACCAAGCTGGCTTTCCTAGATTTAATTTCTCTGTACCAAACAGGATCACACCAAGTTATTTCAGGATAAATTTAGTTTTCCATTGGCTGAATAACACCTACATTCAAAGAAAAGTTCACTCTTTCTCAGGCACTGCTTTTTTACCAACCACAGGTCTGACATGCCTTTTGATATACTTTTAAGACTATAAACGCACACATCAGGATTGTAATTACATGTCTAACACAACTATCTGGGAGTCTTATCATTTCAGAGATATAAAAGCCTGTCTTGATTGTTTTGTGTCAGGAAAAACAGACATAGTTACTGATATAGATTAGATTTAGCAGCTTCTGCACACCTTCAATCTGATCCTGATAATTTATCGGAAGTGGGCACTTGTGTCTAAAGCAGCACTGGGCAAATGTCTGTGTAGCTTTAAATGAAAAGGTAGTGTGTGTCCACCCATCATGTCACCAAATGGCAGTCCTATATAATGTTTACACAAGCCGTTGATACTACCTCTTGTGAGTTTTGTAAAAGGCATTTTAAGAGCAGTGCTTTGGGAAACCTAACAACAATCCCTTGAAAGAAACAACGTAAACAAAGTGCATTTCAAGAAAGATTTTTGCACCTTTTTGTACTTTACAAACTACTGCAGTAGTTTTTATTCCATCTTTTTTTACAGTGAGTCAATAATGATTTTTTTCTCGGTTTAAAAAAAAAAATCTCCAAATTGACTTGCCTTTTGTAAGAAACAGTTGGTGAGCGGATGGCGAATGTATTTCTTGTGCAATTGATATTACTGTATAATAACAGGGTAATTGGTGCCAAATGCAAAAGATGAATTTGTAATATCTCTCAGGACCAAAATCAACCAAAATATTTTTAATAACTGTCCTGTGGCTAAAATAAGGAGTCTTATTTGTGACACAAGATGTGCATTTATAGTTTTATTAGTTTGTTGTTTTTCAGTCTTTGTTATGTACTGTAGGTCTGATAACACTTGCAGACCATGGGTGGATATTTCCTTTACTTTGCAGGTATCAAAGGTCATAATATACGGGTGGTTTATCATGTCTAGGTAAAAAAAAAGTTAGTTTTTGACATTACTTGGATGTTAAAATAGCATTGATTTAAAAATTGGCCTCCAACAAAGCTTGGAGTGGGGTTTGTATGGAAGTTAAAGGTGTTTAAAACTACACAGTATCAAAGTGATAAATGATGAAAAAAATAATTTGATAAATTCAGTGAAATTATGACACAGCACAACAGTGTGAAGTATCTTCTTTAACTTTGGATCTCAATTTTTACAAAATAGTTTTACAATAGTGATAACAAATGTTTTCATTATCAAAATCTCTTTATTTTCAAGGGTTTTTTCCCAAGTAACTATTTTATTCAAAAATGGGAGGGATCATCAGTTTGAAAAAACATAGTTGGTTTAAAAATGGTTAATACAAAAAGTTCATTTTACAACAGCATAGAATTACCACCAATTATTGTTAATATGAAAAGAAGCCAAGTTAGTAGGACAGTGGGTCGTTAAATGTTTGGCCACTTCGGCGTTCCATAAATCTAACTGCAGTCCACTGAATGTCAGACGAATCATGTAAACCAGGAAGAGCGGCAATCATTTTACTTCTCTTCCTTGGCAACTGTTTGGGACATTTTCATAGTTAAAATACTATTACCATGCTTGATCTGCAAGTTTTATAAGACCAATTTCACATTCACTGCTGTTTTTTAACCTAGCTAAAACTGGTGGATTCCGGTGTTTGTTTCAGCTTGACTTGTTTTTTTTGTTTGTTTGTTTTTTATCACAGAGGGGACCATTCACTTGTTTTGTGGTTGTAAAGATAGATCAATTGTTTGTTAAAATCAAGGAAATTAAATTGTGAATACAACTAAACTGTGGCCTAAGAAGTCAAAAGGCTAAATAGAAGTCCAAAAGTTATAAGTATCAGAGAGAAAAGCAATGAGCGAAGAAGAAAACATGCTGCTTTCATCACTGTCATTTTGTATTATCCTGCTGTCATAGCTCCAGAGCGAATCTCAGTTGGCCTCCATGAACATAAATGCAAACAGTACAAGTCACACGTTTGCAAGAGGAGAAAGTTCTGATCGGAGCAGTGCCAATACCTCGAGCCATTTCTGTGACCAAGTGGAATGCCTGCATGATGAGTTCAAGTGCGTCATTACTGTCTTTTATACTGGCAATAAAACAGAACAGAGATTTCTGTTATACTCTGAGAAATAAAACCTTTACACCTGAAGCCTTGAACCTGCTTTACTGTGATTATTTTACAAGGTGGAGTAGTATATGTTTGCTGCACTACATGCATTATAAAACTTTAGATTCTTAGTAATGTTTAAAAGAATATATACTTAAAGTCACCATACTATGCTTGGATAGAGCTGTTAAATGATGCAGAAGACCTTTGAGCAATTCAGATTTTCCATAACTGATAGGAGCATTGTTCTATCATAATTTTTAAGATTTTACCAATCAATTTGTTCCAAATTACTTTTCAGTATGATGTGATTTAATTCAAAGAAAGCTGTAATTTTTACTCCAATACTCATTTTACAGAAACAGGTTAAACATACCTTGACAAAATACTGTTGTATTTGTTTATAGTTTAACCGATAGTAATCTAAGTTTTCTTAAACATCAGTTAGAATTTTAGCATCACATTAGAGCTCCACTGAAATTAACGTCAGTGCTTTTTTATGATAAACAAAAGTAAACAAAACCATTAGTGACAAAATTGACTATTTCTATATCGTCATTTTTCGTGGCTAAAATTGGTGGCTAAAACTATTGATTTTACAATTCCCCTTTAAGTTTTTCACAGTAAATGATACATTTAATTGTCAGAATTCAACAGGATGTGATTTTTTACAAGGAGGCTTAACATTAGCAAGTAGAGGACAAGATCAGCAGAGACTGCTTTGTCCACAGGGGGGCGCCAAAATTGACACAACATTAAAGTTCCTCACTGGAGCTTGAAGATATTATAATCTACTCAAGGGGTCCGTCAAGTTAACCATACTACTCAAAACATAAAAGGAACAGATATTACTGTAAAAGTTTGAACCAAATGGTGCAGCCAAATTCTAATCAATAAATCAAACTTTATTTATAAAGTGCTTTTCCTACAGGAATGTAACTCAAAGTGCTTTACAGTCTTGTTAAAAACAAAAACAAAACAAAATAATAATAATACAAAATAATAACGTAGTTTGTTCAATGTCAGACAGGAGACCTCTGACAACATAATTCTGATAAGAAATACCATCGAACTCCACAAAATCCAACTTTAACTCTTGTAGGAAGTGATCAATATTTTCCAGAAAATATTACTAACACAACTAGTATTGGTTTGAAAGATAACTTTCTTTATTTATTTTATGTAGACCGAATTTTCTCAGTAATATACAGAACGCATGGCCTTGCAAGCCATGAAAGTAAAAGAGTCTATTCCTTGGGTTTCCAAATACAGGTCCTTATAGGCGGGCTCTTAATTTTAGTCATGTTTTCAAGGCCTCAACCTCCTGCTTTCTTAGCAGATTATCATACTTTTTTTCTGGTAGCAACAGTCCTTGTTTTCTTGTGATGACTTTCTGGGCATCTTTAAAACTAAACAAAAAGTTGGTAAGTATCATGACACGCCATGCTGCAAATACCCTCGCTAGTAAAGTAGGACTATATCTAAAAGTCTATGCTTAGCTTGTGCCCTGATTTGGCTAAAATGGTTCACTATGAGGTGAGTGGCTAAAAACTTTTTGACTTGTTTCTGGATCAATATCGGCTCGGATTTCGCATAATCCCCCAGCTCCTACTTCCAACTCCTGTGGTAAACAGGATGTAACAGCGGTCAAGATAGTGAGAAAACGACTAAAATTGGCTTCTTACGACAGGACATTAGAATTTAAATATATCGATGCATAGCACCAATTAAATACACTATGTTGTTAACTTTTTAGGATTAATCTGTTTAAAGCTGTTAAATACGAGCTTTCCCTCAGGACTGGAATGCAGCACGATACCGTTGACGGCCAACGCGGGGGGCGGGGTCCCGTGACGTCAGGGGGTGGAAGAAAACAGCGGAGCAGGAATCAAAACAAGAGACGGACACGCCTTCGCTCTTAAAGGTTATAGCAGCTTATTCCTTATAGCTGCTGCTGTCAGAGCTGCATTAAAACCCGCCTATCGTCCACGAGGACCCACTTAAAACCACAACACAAAGAGAAAACCATGCAAAAAACTGCAGGAATGGAGTCCACAGAAATGTCAGACGGCAGTGACAGCAGCCGTTGATAGAGGTCGAAATTAACACTTGACAGCCGAATCGTGTAAAATGCCCAACCAGAAGAGCAACAAGGGAAAGAAAAGCAAACGCACTAACAGTAGCGGAGATGAGCAGGAAAATGGAGCCTGTGCGGCCCCGACAGGAGGCGCGGCCGCGGCTGCACCCAGAACCGAGCGCTCAAGTGGTAAGACAGGAAACGGACACAGATGTAGAAGTTTAGTGATGCTTTCTTCCTGCCTGGGGAACCTCTGTCTGGTCTGTGTGGCTGTGACATGCATGCACTGCGACGTTACAAATGTCTCCGACCCCCCCACTTTTACTTCTTTCCATGCAGTGCCAAACTTCTATTTGAAAACGCACCATTTAGATGCGTCTCTGAATATCTGCACATAAGCGCTATATTGGTTGATCACGACTTGAGGCCTCGCATGAATAGATAGGGTATTTTTATCGTGGATGCATGAGTGATCCAGCAAGTACCTAGTTTTCAAGTGCACTGTAATGTTGACATGTATTTCTTTCTTTGAACTGGTTTTCAGATGGCAGTATGATGTTTTTTTGGTGCAAAGAGATTGTAGGCACAGCTGGTCCAGAAGTTAAAATATTAAAGACACTGCTGTTGCTTCGGGTGTTAAATGTTTGCAGAACTGGTGAGTGAATACTGCACTCTCGAAAACAGAGATTAGTCTTGTTTCTACACGTTGCAGTATGACCCGATTGGCAACAGATCCCTAAATTGTCAATTTTATGAATGGACTTTGGTACGTGAAGCTGTTCTTATAATGGAGGATTACCAGCTTTGAAAATAGTATTCCTCGTTGTCAAATGCGGCCTCGGGGAGTCCTAATGAAACAATGCAGCACTTGTTTGTATGTTGGTACTTTCAAGTTGCTGATGGGCTCTTATAGGCTGTATCTGCTTGTATGCAGGCCTCAGCTGTCTTTGCCTGACGCGCACCTTTGAGTCCACACAGTTTTTGGCTGTGGCCTTCCTCAAAGGGTAGTACTGACACCTCACCACTTGTCTGCGCACTCAAGTTCAACTTCATTCAATAAATACCTGCAGAAGCTTGAAAAAGTCTCCCTTCTTAGCTGCATGCTTGAACAAATGTGGCACAAATACGGGTCAGAAATCTTTTAGGCATTTACAAATGGTAGGTGCACAAGTTGAAAGTACTGGTGCAACACATTTAACTTCATTACATTGTCTTTAGGCGTCTGTAGACTGGTTTTTAGTACACACTGTCTTGCTTTTATGTTTATTTTAAGTAATTTATCCCCCCAAAAAACTTAAATTATGAGTCTGTAAACAACTATGATGAACAAGAACAAAGTTAAACTGCCTGCAGCAATATGTATATTGATATGTTCAGCATTTTTTTTTAAAGAATAAAAATGTGTTTTTACAGTTCAAATCAGTTTGCATCTCAAAACATATCAAGAAGTGAGACACTTGTGGCTGCTGCAAGCCTGCAATGAATTTGCTGTAATGAATGGTTGCTTTATTGACCCACTCACCTGTATGCATTTCTTTACTGGCACCAGACGCTATGAAGGCAATGCTGACCCAACCTAACAACTGGTCAACTTACCAGAGGTAGGGCTTTGGCCACCTCCACGTGACCCTAACCCTCACCCTGGGGCTGGGTTTAAATGAAGCCCAACCAGCGGAAGAATCAGTGTTAAATAATGGTGACTTTAAAGACAAAAAGGGGCATAAAAAGCGCTGACAGTGTGCCGGAAAAAGAAAGAGGAAATAACCCCCTACCACACATACACACACCCACAGTAGATCATCATGAGCTTCTTCTGGTACAGACTGTGGGCCTACATTTGCTTGATTCACATCCAGACTTGACAGTTGGCAGGGTTTGAATAGAGCCGCTCTCAGGCTTCAATGGCCTGGTTGAATTTCATAAATCAATGGCAGCAAGGACACTGAAATGTCTCTCCCAACATTTTCACCTCAAGCTGTTTATGTATGATGATGAGTGCTGCTCAAAGAGTTGCTTCATAGCTCCTGTTTAAAGTTTTGTTAATGCTGTATAGGGTTTTTGGACTTGGAAAGTGTCTTTGAATCTAAAGATAGTCATATCTTGAGGGCTGGTGTTCTGATAATACCATAATGATTCAACACGTACCTACAATATGTTGTTTTTACACTATTTTCAACTAAACATGGGGTATACATGACCTGCAAACCAGCAATTTTTATTTTTCTCAACAGTTTACGCAGCATCCTTACCTTGTTTTGATTCACGTTGCATATAACAAATATATATATATATATTTATGCAGTATAAAAAAGAATATAGAGGCTGATTTCAGGCCTTGAATTAATAGAGTATATAAACCAGGCTTTTTAAAAAAACTGTAACAACTCTTCTAACCTGTCTTGTGTTTCCTCCCCCAGAGGTCCAGTGTGCGACGCCCCTCAGCTGCAGCTTGGGACGCCCCATCGACCTCGAAAAGGACGACTACCAGCGGGTGCTCTGCAACAACGAGCTCTGCCCGTATGGCAACTGGATGCACCTGCAGTGTTTCTACGAGTGGGAGAGCTCTATCCTAGTCCAGTTCAACTGTATTGGCCGAGCTCGCTCCTGGAACGAGAAGCAGTGCAGGCAGAACATGTGGACCAAGAAGGGCTACGACCTGGCCTTCAGGTTCTGCTCATGCCGCTGTGGGCAGGGCCACTTAAAGAAAGACACCGACTGGTATCAGGTAAAACGCATGCAGGACGAGCGTAAGAAAAAGCCATCAGAGAGGAGCATGGGGAGGAATGGGGCTAGTGGAGGAGCTGCAGGGCAAGGGGACGGAGTTTTTGAGGAGCCCAAGAAAAGTAAAATACCAGGAGGAGCAGTTGGTGGAGGTAAACTCCCCCACAGAGCCTCAAGTCAGGAATTACCTCGAAGACAATCAGTGGACCGTCAGAACTCCACAGAAAGAGGAGCAGCAGGAGGAGGGGTCTTTGGTCTCGGGCCTCCTCAGAAGTCTCCTTGTGACTCTCCAGGACAGTCTCCACCAGCTGGTTTCCCTTTCTCCCCTACCGCTCCCCCTGGACCAGGAAGCACAGCAGCAGGATTGCGAGGCTCCCGTCCTCTGGGGGAGTTCCTCAAATCAGCCGTCCACATGGACCCACAGAGGAAGCACCTCCTGGTCAGTGGTGCTCTAGGTCGGGGAGGCAGCTGCTCGATGGGAGCCTCAGGAGGTGGATCTCACTTGGACCCTGCCTCTGTTCTCCCTCTACCGCTCTCCTTCGCCCTCCCACTCCACCACCGAATCACATCTGGGAGTGTGGCTGATGGGACCCACTCCCACCCAGTGCAGTTCCTGAGGAGGCTGGACCTCTCAGAGCTGCTGACCCACATCCCCCGACACAAACTCAACACCTACCACGTACGCATGGAGGATGACGCCCAGGCAGGCCAGGGAGAAGAGCTCCGCAGGTACGCTGTAGAGCTTTGTAAGTTCTTTCAAAGGACATATAAAAAAAAAAAAAGAATTCTTAGTTCGGATTACTTTAAAAAAAAAAACTGTGCCCAAATCTTCATGTGCAGCCGCCATCATCACAAACAACTTTAAAAAATATTAAATCAAGCAGTAAAAAGAGCTCTTTAAGTAGAACAGAGTTAGTATACATTAAAGCTCCAGTGAGGAGTTTTTTGACATTTATGAAATAGACCAAAACTCATAATGATCACTCTATATGATATACAAACGCATTAATAAAAAAAAATACTAATAATACTAATAATACATTTTATTTGTAAAGCACTTTTCACAAACTCAAAGACGCAACAAGACTGACAAATTTAAAATTGTACGTTTTTGTTTACTAAACCGTATGTAGGAGGGTAGATAGCCCATGTGGTGATTTCCACTGCAGAGTCATGTTTGCTCCCATCTTGTTTGAAGTATGTTGCTGGCATTACTTTTAAAGGGGACCTGCCATAAAAATGTAATTTTCTGTGTTTTTTGTGTCAGATAAGGTCCATATTATGTTCGTCTTATGTTGTAAATGTGAAAACAAACCGTTACGTCGTTTGCACTCTGTAAAGGTTTAAAATAAAGAAACGGGTAAACCAGGCCAATTGAAAAAGCAGGTCAATCTGACGTTGCGTTGACATTGCTCATTATTATTCACGAGCGCGTCCTCGGTGAGCCGCGCCCACTCTCTCGTTCTCGTACTCAGTCACAGCCAGAGCGAGACCCAGCTACCACTGTATCCGCTATGAGTCTCTTCCAAACGACCGGTGTTTCCTTGGGTTCACTGCCGGGAAAATGAACTTAAAGCTGGACAGAATGAATGAGAAAACACCGCTGGAGATCTCCGGCTTCTTCCTCAACTTCCACCTCCTCTTCGGACTCGGGGTCTAAAATATATGGTTTAACACCTGCCGTTTTTAGCCTTTAGCATAAGGTGACCAGACGTCCCCGATTTCTGGGGACAGTCCCCGTATTGGATGACCTGTCCCCGGCAAAAGCTGTCCCCGAAAATGTCCCCGATTTAAGCGTTTCATGAATGAGAGCAAAAATGTTGCGTGTGGGCTCGAACAACGGTTATTACAGTAGCCGAATAGGTAGGAAGCACAAGTTAGCAGTCCTGAACAACAGTTCTTATGGGGGTTATTACAGGGGGCATGCGCTGCCACTAAATAGTACCGAGACTTTGACAGTGATCACGCAGCCCCTGCAGTGCCGCCGCCGCACCGAATATCCCCGGATATCATTACAGACATCTGTGCACCTTACTTTAGCACACATTAGCATATGCTATTAGCATTAGCATAATAACAATGGATAAACCGAAATCCGAACCTCCACTGCTGAGCCAATCAGAGCACAGCAGGCTTCACAGCAGCGATCCAATCAGAGCAAAGCTCATTACCATAAATGTTAATGAGCCAAAACCAGTTGGTTTTCCTGTAAGGTTTTTCAGGCATACTAAAACAAACCATCAAATAACTTTCAGCTAAAATTATGTTGCAAACATGATCAGAGGACATCAAGGATAATGAAAAAATGATAAAAATGATTATGAAATTTTGGTGGCAGGTCCCCTTTAAAATGAGCATATATTTTCATTCAAATATTAACATTTTTCAGTTTTAACAGTTGATATGGTGCTTTTACATTTTTTTAATTACAAACAGGGTTTTATTGATTTGCAAGCGAACAATTCAGTTTGCTTTTAATCATTTTGCTACCATAACTTTTAACATAGAGTTTGTAAGATTCATTGAGGTAAATCGTGAGTTATTGTCCATAAAAGTGCCTCCACAAAATTGGTGTGTGCGTATAACTGGTGCGAGGAGGAAGGCTTCCTCTAAAGTTGACAAAACTCAAAGTAGCTTTAAACTCTACCTCAGATAACCAGGAAAAAGATTTGGCAGTTGTAATTATAAAGCACTGATGAAATGTTACAACAGGAAAATCACAGAGGGCTGAGTTATTTATTTCAAATGTATCATTCCCTAACTCTGTCCTTTTGTTCCTCCAGATTCATCCTCTCAGCTCTCAGTGCGAGTCAAAGAAACGTGGTAAATTGTGCATTGTGCCACAGAGCACTGCCCGTGTTTGAACAGTTTCCTCTGGTGGACGGGACTCTGTTCCTCAGCCCTTCACGCCACGATGAGATAGAGTACGACGTCCCCTGCCATCTTCAAGGTCAGACCAGGTTTCAAGATAACAGTGTGGTACCTGACATATTTACTCCAGTGTCAAAGTGTTTTGTGTTATTATGACTCAAAATAGCGCATACATTTTGTAAATTTGATTCGCACAGTGGAAAAACCCTGAGTAGAAACAAATTCATGTTGACAGTTGTGACAGTCATCTGCTTGGGCTGCATTGGAGTTAGAAAGGAGATGGAGGGAGATGGGATTTGAATGAGTGAAGCCGAAAGAGTCAAAAAGTTGTAATATCAACATCAGCTTTGTAACAGTGATGAAATGGTGAGACTGAAACAGCTGGAAAGTAGGCAGGACAAACGCAGCAGCGATCCAGAGGAACCTACGAGAGGAGGGAGCTCAGGGACTCCCAGAAAAGACTGATCAGTGACTTAAATGAGGCATAATACTGCCTAGGACAGACAAAGATCAGTAAACATAAGCATCTAGTATCACAGTCAGTGTGAGCATGTCAGGAGACTCCATCATAAATCCGGCAGAAAGTCAGCCCAGTCCAGACTCTGTATAAAGACAAAAAAGGTTCTCTGCTGGATCCTCCCCCGTCCAACATGAATGTGAATTAGCACGGCGGCTGCACAGATCCTCTTTGATGTTGTGGCCTACAAGCTTTGATATGCATGGTCTTTGATATGCATCAGTATGAAGGGATAAGTTATTCAGTTTTCATGCTTTTGTGACGACCAGAATATAAATGCTGGAAAAAGAGAGATGTGCATCTTGAATGAGGTACACCAAACCATAAAAAAGCATCACATGAATCTCTAAGGTCGTTCAGATCAGGCTCCCCTCCAGCCTGCGAGGGGATTTGATCACAAATGGACGGCGTTCACACTTGGCATTATCATTCTCCTCCATATGTGTCTCCAGTGGCCATGTGTTATCAAATTATGCCTTTCCACTCTGTATGCAAATACAGAGTCACTTTAACCTTCATTAGACTTGAAAAACACCAAACTACAAAAAAAAAAAAAATATGATGCAGGTACAGAGGGGGTTAGCAGCTCTTATTTTATTTTACCATGTTTCTCTAAAGTCCTGTGTATAATCAGTGAAAACTCAACATTATAAAGCATATGTATCCTCACTATGCCTCATTATTATCATGACATGTCTCATTCTTTCACCGTGTCAGGGAAGACCAAATCACCCCTTTATTCAGTGGGTAACAGAGGATGAAAAACTCATGTATAAATCGACTTAATATCCAGTTGTTTATAGGATCACCACATATCAAATATTAACTACATTATCCCATATTAAATAAGGACACACTACATACATTTATTTTCATGCACACTTAACTGTAATATATAAACTCTGTGTGCAATACAATTCAGAAGAAGCTTAGTAAAGTGATATTACAGGTGGACAAGTGCATCCCAGAGCCCGGCCTGATCCAACTCCACCATAAGGAGGCAACAAGGTCTGTTTACACCTGGAGTTAAGGCTGCCCTCTTGTGGATGTTGATGCTGACACCTGCTGATGCAGGGCCTCTGTCTCAACGTGTTACTGGGGCTGAGCGATTCTGGTTGATCAGAGAGTCATGCATTCACACTCACAGATATGCACAGCGTACACTACAGGCCAAAAGTTTGGAAGCAAAATCAGATTTGCTCAAAAAAAGATAGCTATATTTTGTTTAACTGTTTACAGGCCACCCAAAAATGCTCTGCTTTTATCAGTGAATTTTCAGAACTATTATCATTTATTCAAAGTACAACAAATAATATTCATGTTGGTAATCCATCTGACTCTTTTAGCTCTGAATTTTTAAATTTTATGGATTTTAAGCAGCATGTATCGAGCTCCACCCACAACAGAGGAAATATATGAGATCTTTCAATAACCTTTGGGTTATCAGCCACTGTGTCCTCTGTTGTGGATGTGGGCTCGTCCGACCATCACTGTGTTTTTAACGTAATGGATTTTATCCAGCAGGGGGCCCCAGAGCGTACTGTCAGGAAATGCTATCTTACTTTTGAAGTGGCTGCTAATTTTAGTGGGATTTTAACTGATGCTCCAAAGGTTGTTTTACCCTCTGCTTGTGATTTTATTGTTGATCATTTAAACCAAAAACTTAAGTCAGCAATAGATATTGTTGCACCAATAAAGGTGAAAAAGATCAAACCAAAAATAAAACCACCATGGAGAACAAGCGGGGTTCTCAATTTAAAGAGAAAATGCAGAATTGCAGAGAGGAGATGGAGAAAATTACATTACATTACATTACAAGTTCATTATCAGATTTTTCGGGAACAAATCACCACTTACAACAGAGCAGTAAAACAAGCAAGACAGGACCACTTTTCAAAATTAATAACTGACAATTGCAATAACTCCAAAATCCTTTTCTCAACCACTGACCAATTAACTCATCCTGTTTTTAAGCAACCTTTTAATTCAGATTTATCCTGTGAAGACCTTGCAGTCCACTTCAGAAATAAAACGATGTTATCAGGTCAAACTTTTTAAATAGTAAGCCTGGTGATTTTAGCTCCTCTGTGTTTTTAAATGGGGAGACACTGGACAGGTTTGCCCTGGTTGATGCTGCAGAGATTGAGGAAGTTGCCTCCCCTCTTAGACCAGTGACTGAGTGTTTTGGATCCTATCCCCACATCCTTTTTAAGACCTCTTTTACTGTTTTTAAGGATGACGTTATTAATATTGTTAACTATTCTCTTCAGACAGGGGTCTTTTCCACTGCCTTTAAGACAGTCTGTGTTAGACCCCTTCTGAAGAGAGACAACTTGGATACAGCGGTACCTAATAATTACAGACCTGTGTCCAACCTGCCATTTTTAAGCAAAATTTTAGAAAAGATTGTTTTTAACCAGTTAAATGATTTTATGATTTCTAAAAATATTGGTGACATATTTCAGTCTGGTTTTAGGAAAAATCACAGTACAGAGACGACACTGGTCAAGATTGTAAGTGACCTCAGGTCCAACATGGATGAAAGATCAATTTCTGTTTTAGTCCTGTTGGACCTGAGTGCAGCTTTTGACAATTCATTTAAACAGACTCCAAAACTACATTGGCATCTCTGGTACTGTTTATAACTGGTTTAAAACATATCTGAATGGCAGGAAATTTTACGTTAGCACTGGGGAAAGCTTATCAAAAACCTATGAAATGGAGTGTGGCGTTCCCCAGGGCTCAATTTTAGGCCCCACACTTTTTAATCTATATCTGTTACCATTAGGAGATGTCATCAGGAGACACAGCATTAACTTTCACAGCTATGCTGATGATACACAGCTCTACCTGGTCGTGTCTCCTGATGACACAGGGCCCATTGATGCCCTTTTTAACTGTATTTTAGACGTCCAGTCCTGGATGGCAGACAACTTCTTGCAGCTCAACCAGGACAAAACCCAGGTTTTAGTCATCGGTACAGGTCCAGAGAGAGAGAGAAACTGGAGAACAAACTCAGAGGACTGTCTTTTAATCCCTCAAAACAAGTTAAAAATCTGGGTGTTATATTTCATTTTAATCTCAGCTTTGAATCACACATACGTAATATCACCAAAAAGGCTTTTTATTACCTTAAGAACATCTCCAGAGTCCACCAGTTTTTCTCTCAAGCCAATGCGGAGACTCTTATCCATGCTTTTATTACAGAATTGATTATTGTAATGCTCTCCTCTCTGGTCTTCCTAAAAAGAACATTTCACAGCTTCAGCTGCTGCAAAATTCGGCTGCACGTATGCTGACGAAGACCAGGAGGAGAGCCCACATTACACCAATTTTAAAGTCTCTGCATTGGCTTTCTGTATCTTTTAGAATAGATTTTCAATCAATCAATCAATCAAACAAATTGTATTTATATAGCGCCAATTCACAACAGTCGTCATCTCAAGATGCTTTTCAAAGAACAAGAGCAGGTCTAGACCACGCTCATAGTTTGATGATCAAGAACCAACCTAAGATGGGTTTTGGCCCATCTCATCTGACATGAGTAGCAGTGGCAAGGAAAAACTTCCTTTTAACAGGCAGAAACCTTGGGCAGGACCCGACTCATGCCAGACAGCCACCATGCCACTGCTGGGTTGGGGAGGAATGTAGAGAGATGGAGGGAGAGAGGGAGAGAGAGAGAGCGAGAGAGAGAAGAGGGGAGAGGGCAGGGGGAGAGAGAGAGAACAAGATAAGGGGAAGGAGAATGAGTAAGGAGAGGGAGGGGAGGGAGAGAGAGGGGACAGCAGTAACAACAGCAACAACAGCTCATGTAATGGTGAAACAAAATGAATTCAGTTTATAGGGTTAGGATATGAGTGATAATGGACTATGTTAAATTAATTTAATGTGATTACAGTCAGCAGGCCTAATAGTAGTCAACTCAAGTTTTATGTTATTGATGTCAATGAGGCCGATGTTCATGTCTGCAGTAACAGTCCAGAGGAACCCAAGAGAAGAAGGAGCTCAGGGCTTGAGGTGGACAATCATAGACAATACGGCTGGAGTCAGGCAGGTCTGCAGCAGCCATCAGTCCGGAGCAACCTAGGAGACTGGGGCTCAGAGACATACAGAGAGATCTGGTTAGCAATTTGATGGGAGAAAATGACTTCAATGTACAGGATAATGAAGTAACTAATTATGGACTATGCTAAATTAATTTAAGGTGATTAAAGTTAAAACTCAAGTTTTATTTCATAGATGTCAGTTAGGCTGATGTACGTGTCTGCAGCAATGGTCCAGAGGAGCCTAAGAGATGGAGGAGCTCAGGGCCTAAGATGGAAAATCAAGGACGATGCAGCTGGGGTCAGGCAGTTCCGCAGCAGACCGTCTGCAGCATTAGTCCAGTGGAAGCTAAGAGACTCAGAGACACTCAGAGAGAGAAATATCTGGTTAGTAATTTATATGGGACATAAAGATCTAAAGGAGAGATAGAGACAGACTCTAGCTCAGTGTGCCAGATAACCCCGGCAGTCTAAACCTATAGCAGCATAACTAAGAGCTGGTTCAAATCAGCCCCAACTATAAGCTTTATCAAAGAGGAACATTTTAAGTCTACTCTTGAAAGTTGAGAGGGTGTCTGCCCCCCGAACCTCGAGTGGTAAATGATTCCAGAGGAGAGGTGCCTGGTAGCTGAAAGCTCTTCCTCCAGTACTACTTTTAGAGACATTTGGTACAACGAGCAGGCCTGCAGACTGTGAGCGTAACGGTCTAGACGGAAAGTAAGGTATAACAAGCTCGTTGAGATATGATGGAGCCTGGCCGTTAAGCGCTTTATATTTTAAGGTTCTTTTATTAGTTTATGAATGTCTTAATGGTCTTGGTCCTTCTTATTTATCTGATTTGCTTTTACAATATGAGCTCAGAAGAGCCCTCAGGTATTCAGGTAGTGGTTTTTTAATAGTCCCCAAAGTTAGAACCAAAATATACGGTGAGGCATCGTTTAATTATTATGGCCCCGTCTGTGGAACAGTCTGCCTGAAGACCTGAGAGCAGTACCTACAGTTCATATTTTTAAACGCAAACTCAAGACCTTCCTTTTTTGTCTGGCCTTTAGCCGATTTTTGTTTTATTCTTCTAGCCTCTCCTTTAGTCTACCCTTTTTAGTATTTTTAGTATATTTTATTTTTATTTTTTAAGTATATTTTAACACTATTTGTTAATTTTCTTTTATTGTTTGATTTTAAAACAGTTTTATTATATATTATTATTATTATTATTATTATTTTATTTATTAATTTTTTTTATTATTATCATCATCATCATTGTTTTATTTCCTTTTATTTTTTATATCTTGTCATGGTTTTATCAGTTTAGCTTCAGCTCCAGTGCGTCCCCATTTTAGTTTAAGATAGCGTTTCCGAGGTCCTCTGTGGCTTCCTGCTGAGCCCTGACTTGGTGTCCCGATAGTCGTGTGAGTGTGTGTGTGTGTGTGTGTGTGTGTGGACGAGTGGGTGGGTGGGGGAGGATCTCTGTTAAATTCGGGCTTGGAGGGTGGGTGGGTTTTTGCAGTTTGTATTTTATTTTGTTTTTTATTTTGTATCCCCTGTGTACAGCACTTTGTGATACAAGCCATGTATGAAAAGTGCTTTATAAATAAAGTGATTGATTGATAATTTGCAACACAATTAACATGACTATTGTGTAACTTATAACTTATATTTCGCCGATCTGTCTTACTGGTGACAATGCTATGTTTTGTAGTAAATCTCTTTTGTCCAGGCCTTTTTCTATCATCATAACTTCCAGGTTCCTCTAGTCTTTTCAGAGTGTAGTGGACTCCTTTGTTAAACACCTTTAGGCGTTTTTTATTTTCTCTTTCTGTGTATCCTTCTTTCCTCAATGTACAAATCTGTACTTTTGTTTCTTTACTCAGTTGCTTCTTTCTAGCCATCTTTGCGGTAGTTTGATGCAGTTTAGATTTATTAGGATTTTTGTATGCAGACTCTCAAAAGCCAAAAAGTTGAAGTAAATAATCCAACTGTGATTTCTTTTTTTGCTTTTGCACTGAAGTTGTGACTCTTGCAAATGTTTTCAACCCGAAAAATTAACCCCTTATTATCTTTTGCTGACATATATTTAGCAATGGTCTGTTAACATTAATGTATATCTAAAGGTAAATGGAGTAAAATGGTGCATTTCCATGAAAGCAACATCTGATCATGGAGTAACTACATCCCAAAATACATAAAACTCATGCTGGATTTAAAAAAAAGCATTGTGAACAAAAACTTGAAGTTACTCCCAACTGTTCGGCCTGTAATGGCCTTGCCTCCAAACTTTTGGCCTGTAGTGTATATAGCGCATACATCCATAAATATGCACATCAATTGTAAAGGGAAACCAAGGATAGAGATGCACATGAATGGACAAACAAAGAAGAAAATGTGTGCATGATTAACAAAGAACAATTTCTGAAAAATATCAGTGTTAAAATCTCACAGCTGCTTGGACAAAGATGTAATGCAGGGTTGCCATCATTTCTTTGAGTCATCCTAAGACCCCCATTAAAAGAAAGTCTAAACCTTAATCTGCCCTGGATCTTGACCTTCACAGATCCTCCTTTAGGTCCTCTACTCTGTCTAACACCACCACATCACTGAAGTCACTTCAGACAAACTTACTAAGTGACTCTTGGTGGTCAAAGATTTCTCTGTTTTTTTCCAACCTCAGCTCACATATTTGAGACTTCTTCCTCATCGTCAGCAGACTTCAGCACCTGTATTACAGCTCAGTGATATCAGATAACACTCAAACATCTGTTGACATTCACTCCACTAATCACAACTCAGATGGTTAAAGGTCTTTCTGCTGTTACCAAAACAGATCTTAAAACTTTATATAAAACCTGACATTACTGGTGCATATGCCTTTCAAAAAGAGATGATTATATAAATATATTACAGGATATTATATAAACATAGTTGTCCTCGAACTGTATTCAGCAGCTTTTTGAAAATGATGGAAACAAAGATCTTTTCTTATATTCTCATGAAAGCAGTCTTGTGTTTGAATGCTGTCAGTTTAGACACTTTTCTTTCACAGAAATGTTTTATGTAAATGTCTCTCTTTGTGTTTCAGCTTGTTAATCTCGTGCCACTGTGTGGATTAAACTGTGTAAGGAGCTGAGGAGTGCTATATCTTAAAGAGCTCCCATCAGCAGTAACAAAATTGTTTTATTGTTGTTGGCTAATGAGCTAAGCAAGTTTTTTTAAAGTTTATTTAGATGCCATCAAAAGTTATTGACTTGATATCTGATTACAGTACAAGAGCTCTGACTTGTTATGCAGCAAGTATAAACCCTATCTATATTCTGTACCTTTTTTTTCCTACAGGCAGGTTGATGCACCTGTATGCCATCTGTGTGGACTGTTTAGAAGGCGTCCACAAAATCGTCTGCATCAAGTGCAAGTCACGCTGGGACGGCAGCTGGCATCAACTGGGCACCATGTACACATACGATATACTGGCTGCTTCACCGTGTTGTCAGGTATAAACAGTTATATCCTGAAGGAACTGATGAATGTGTAATTAGCATTAGGGTGGTTGGGTATGGTTAGGGTTGCTTAACAATCAAGGGCAGCCAATAAATTAAAAATAGAACTGGGGGTAGGGGGAGTTATGACTGTAACTTCAGCTTTGGTCCATCAGTAGTGCCAGGTTTTAACAGGGTTCTGTCATCTGCATAACGGTAAAAATCTGTATAATGCCTATTCAAGATTTGCCCTGAGGAAAACATGTAGACAATGAATAAGAGGGAACCTAGGATGGACCCCTGGGGGACCCCACATTAGTGAGGAGTACCTAAGGAAGCATTTCCAAACACTACAGAAAAAGGCCAGCTAACTTATTAATGAGCTGATCTATTAAATGATTTATTGGTTGAAAATTATTTATTTCTGTTGCTGCAATAATAGTTTTTTCAGTATGAATGGTAAGTAAGGCTCCCACAGCAATAATGCTCTTAACAGTCTACATGCAGGTGAAATTAAGAGTTTCAGCTCCGACAGGAAGAAATCACATTGGATGCAACATTTTATTCACAGTGAAGTTTTAAGCACCGTACTGTTGGTATTCATAACAGCTCTATAAAATGATAAATGCATCACCTGTATAGGGTCTTCTTCCCCTGAAGTTTTCATTGGGCATTTTCTTTCCTCTTAACCAGTCCTGTAATGCTGCCAAAGCCCCCATTACATTGAGGTTTGTGTTTACTTTGTGTCTGTTTTCTTCAGTTTGATTGATGTCTCTTTCACTCAACTCCCTGTGTGACATCCTCTCTTGCTTCATATTGTCGTAACATCTTCTTTTTTCACTTTTCAAGCCATTTAACCAGGAATCTTATGTGTTGTGTCCCTCCAAAAACACTGAGTAATATGAAGAATATCCTCTATCTGGTTCATGAAGCTTTTGAAAAACATATTTTTTGCAACATTGCCAACAGGAAGTGCCAGACTTCTTTCCATTGATTGATTCAATATGTTGTGTGTAGTTTGCTGTTGTGTTGCTCTTTCTATCCTGAATTAAAACCTGTTATTGAGGGGGTTTGACCAATCAGACTTAAGTATTTTACACAGATGGGTGATAAGAAAGTTGTGTAATTAATATGTTAAGATGCAGTGACTAAACACAGATACAGTAAAATGTTGTCATTTCCAGGCATCTAAATAGTTACCTCTTGGTGACCCCAACGCTATTCACAACACAGATTATCACAACATCATTACTGGTGAGAGCTCTGTTTTTCAGATACCTCTTGGTTTCTGGTTCTGTATGTATAACTCAGTTCAAACATCTATTTCTGCCCCACATTTTTCCTCCTGCCCCCTGTACTACCTCTGCTCTTAATCCATCTCCTAACCTTATTTTTCTTATGTTAAGTGTATATTTTATCCTTCTCCCTCCTGTGTGTCCTCAGGCTCGTCTCAACTGTAAGCACTGTGGGAAGCCGGTTGTGGACGTGCGAGTCGGTATGCAGTATTTCTCTGAGTACAGCAATGTCCAGCAATGCCCCCACTGTGGCAACCTGGACTATCACTTTGTTAAACCTTTCTCCTCCTACAAAGTTCTTGAGGCTTATTGACAAATGCTCTTCATGCATGCTAGTTAAGCTGCTTTTGTTCGATTTTGTTTTCTAACACCATCTAGGAGAGATTTTTATTTTTGGGGGCCTTAAAGGTGCTTTTAGGTTTTTAAGTTCTCACTCTTTTTTTTTATGTAAAGGAAAAAGTATGACTAGTTAAAAAATTTTTAAAGTTACACGACAGTATCTCTGCTGTTAGAGAAAGGTGTTAATGCAGTGTGGAAGTGACATGTGATGTCAAATAAACACGTTTATCTGTGACAAGTGAATGTATCTGTATGCCAAATTTGCTTTTATTTTTTTGTTTTTTACCAAAAGCATAAAGATGGATCTTGAATAAAGCAGAGAAAGAAAAAAAGACTTGGCTTTTTTGTCATCAAATGTAATCTGCTCTTTTACAGCTGTGTTGGCTGGCCACTCAGCTAGCAATAAAATATTAATAATAATGGTATCAAATAAATATTTACGGAAAACTCAAAAATAAAACAATAGAATTTGTAAAATTAAGGAAAGGCAAGAAAAGGTTGGAGCAACACAAACACCAGAAACTTTGATAATAAACAGTTAATTTCAATGTCATCATTTATTTCTAATGATGCTCAATTCATTATTTATCTACATCAGCACTGTAACTGAAACTTCTACAGAGGAGAAAATGTCTTATGAAATGACTGTTTGTTGTGCTTTTGTTTTGTTTTTTTTTGTCTTGCCCATTGGTCCCATGCCCTTCTCAGTCAATGTCATGCCCCTGACACCAGAACAGAGATAAAAGTTTGAATCTGAAAAAATATGATGCCTTATTTTATGAAGTGAAAAAGTATTGAAGGTGAAAAAAAATCTCAAACCTGAAAACATGAATTGAAGAGAGGAAATAAGATCCTTATTTGAAAACATTAAACCTACAACTAAAAAAAATAAAACTTTAAATATAAAAAATATATTTAAGAGGGAAAGATGAATATAAATGGTTTGATCAAAAGAGTTCCAGAGCTAAATCACAACAATATGTAAGTTAAACAACAGTTTCATACATTTATTTTTATTTTGAATAGTGTTTTTAATTTTTTCAAATTCAAAATCAAACCTTGAACTTTCAGTTTCAATTATGATTTTTTCAATTCCTTTTTTTTTTTTAACTAACACACCTTTTGGCCTGGACTTTTTAATCTTTAAATGTTCATTTTTAAAACTGAAAGATGTTCCAACATGAGATTTTTGATTGAAGTGGCCACAAAAGCAATGCTCTGCATGCAGCTATGCAACCTCCAGACAGCATAGCCCAAGAGGACAAACCAAAATACATCACTAGTAGGACTTTAGTTAGAAATTTCTACCACACTGTGACACTTCAGAATTCAGTTTGTCTTTGTGAAAATGTTTTATTTCCATCAGTTCACTGCTGTGTAGATCCCTCTTTCGTGTCCGTGTCAGTAACAGGAGTTGCTTTGCTTTGAGTAGTTTTCGAGCTTGAGTCTCCAGACTGCGAGGCAGAAGCTTTGTTATTCTTTTGTTGTGCGAGTTCCTTTGCTGAAGGTGGACGCAAGATGCACATGGCTGCCTTACCGTCTTTTATGGCTTTTGGCTGTGAGACAAATCCAACCAACACCTCCATTTGTTGCACGATCTGCTCCAGATTTTTCTCCTGTAGGAAATGTAAAAAAACAGAAAGAATTTCTTAATATGACAGGACTTGTTTCGAGAATACATGCCAGATTTGTGGGCATGAAATTTGAAGATACTTTTGCTATATTTTGCATTGATGTAAAAAAAAAAAAAGAATAAACAAAAAGAATGCAAATGTTAGTTCCTCCTGTACTAGAGTCTGCACACAAATGCCGACTCACCCACTCTGACTGCCTGATATCTTACTGATACAAGCAAGTGTTTTAGTTCTCCCTCACCAGGTCGTCAATGGGTCTTCCTCGTCCCGATTTCAGAGTGATTCTTACATGGTGTTTTTTTTCCAACAGGCCCTCCACTTGTTTCAGCTTAGTGCTAAGGTCATGTGCTGCGATAGTAGATGATAAATTGAGCTCTTTCAACTGCACAGGGGCTGTCGGGAGAAAACAATCCCATAATAATAATGACACAGGAATGACAGGTTGCAAGCAAAGCCAAGAAAGTCTCTAATACTGAAACAAGCTATTTACATTTATTAAAAACTTTTAGGACAAAATTTGCAGACAGAAACACAAATGCTTCTAAAAATTCAACCGCTATTCCAGCTTTTGCTTAACCAAACACCTGAATATTTCAAGGTCTGGTGGAGATGTCTTCAGAAATATTTACCTCCGCCAAGGAGGTTATGTTTTTGGTAGCGTTGGTTTGTTGGTTGGTTTGTTTTTTTGTTTGACTGTGAACAACTTTACGGAGAAAGTTACAGACGAATTGACCTGAAATTTTTACCAGAGGTGCGTCTCAGCCCCAGGATGATCCCATTACATTTTGGTGCTGATCTGGATCGCCTTCTGGATCCAGGATTTTTTTTAAGGATTCTTTATCATTGTGAGATAGGGCAAATTTTGGAATTTTTGCATTTAACTCTATAAAAATGGCCAGAGTCTTTAGTAAAAAAATACACAAAAGGATCTCAATGAGTTTTATGAGGTGTCAAAGGTTAATCCTGATCTAGACAAAATTCTGGATACTGTGATCCAGAACACAAAAATAAGGGTGTCGTTGGAATTTTCAATGCTGAAAGATAACCAATGGGCGGCACAGTGATGTAGATAGGTGGCACAGTGGTGTAGTGGTTAGCACTGTCGCCTCACAGAAAGAAGGTCCTGTGTTCGAATCTGGGTTTTATGATTTATGAACAGTGAACACACCAGTTTAAACACAAATAAAAGTTAATAAAAGACACGTAACAGTAAAAGCTTTGGTGTGAATCACAATATAAGGGGGGACATGAGCTGCTTGGCGGAGGTCTGTGCTCTCTGAGTGCTTTTCTAGTATCTTCTTTTATCATTTTAATTGCAAAGAACATGAAAGCCTTGGTCTTACTGTCCACTTTGCCAGCATCACAACGCTAACATTTAGCAAGAACAAGATTGAATGTTTTTGTTCAACAAGCGTGGTAGTCAGCTTGTGACCCCAAAAGGAACCCTGGACCACACGCTGAGAACCTCTGAAAGAAACAAATGTCTAAAGAGGGTCATTGATTTATTGACCACACACCTGCTTTTCCCTTCTGTTTCTCCCGCTGCTTAAGCTGCTCTTCATGGATCTGTTTGCCGCTCATCAGCCTGTAGACAGGAGGATCTTCCTGATCACTGAGCAGCACCAGTTTGAGACCCTTATCATCCATTATTCTGATCACATCTGCACGGTGCATGGTGCCCATATTCTCCCCTGTATCACTGATCACCTGTATCTGTCGATGAGGGATCTTGCGACCAACAGAGGAGATTTGGGCATTCGCTCTTTTTTTCTTTGGTGCAGGAGTCTGTTCTGTGTCGTCGACAGCCATGCAGAGTGTAGAACATCTCCAGGAGGATGCAGCGATGTTATATCGTTCACTGCATATGGTAAGTCTTAATGTTGGTGTCCTGTAGGCAGGGCTACTAGCACACACTGATCTCACTGTGCGGCTGAGCACCCATCTCACACAACCTAGAGACATGTCCTGGATAAAAAGAGAGAGGAAATGAAAATTTAAAGACTAGATTTAACAGGTCATTTTATCATAGATTTTACCATGAACGCATATAAGTGCAAAGTTTCTTTAAAATACAAAGTTGTCAAAGGTTTTCTAGCAGGTAATATTTGCAATGTGGGCTTTAAACTGGAAGATAAATGAAAATCTTTAAGCATCAATTTAATGGTGGTATTGCTTGCATTTCATAGGTCATAAAAATGCATCAACATAAATTTCAATCAGTTTAAAATAAAGCCAGACTTAACAGAAGTTTTGACGAGGTTGACCAAGGCATCTTTCTAGTTCGAGTTTGCCTTACCTTCCATTCACTGTTCACTTGCAATACATCAAAAGTAAGACTGCATTTTAATACTTAAGGGTTTATAGTGCCCTTAGGATACACCACACGTACGCTTGGGCCTACTATGAGGCGTTTTACACCTGTATGTGTTTTAACTGTGCTGGTTAAACAGTGTTTCGGTTTAATTTGTGACCATGTTACCCGGTGACATTGGACAGAACGCGGCTACGTTTCCGGTTGTCTTGGTAATCGCAGTTTGACCTGGAGAGTACGTACCAATACGTACTGAGCGACTGCCTTCTTCTTTGGTTAGTTATGATTTAAAATATTCTTATCAGATATGTCCACAATGTCTCGTTTGTGTAAGGGTGTCCTCACAGTATCCTCTTACTTTTAAAATCGGCTGTAACGATGACAACGACAGACACTCCAAAGGCGTATTCGCCACTAAGTAGGGTCGCTAGTTTAACCGTAACACCTGTCCTTAAGGGAAAAAAACAAAACAAAACACACTGAGATAACTGCAAAAAGCTCACCTGGGCTTAAAGTTTACCATTAACTATACCGAATTAACCAGTGACCCTTTTTAGTTTTTTTTCCCACATAAAACAGTAAAAGCACTGAGATGCACATAAGGTTTGAATTTCCATGCTTCTATTTAATTGTTAGCTTTATATAGGAGTTTGGAGTTGACCTTTAAAGCAAGTTATTGTCACACCGACAAAAGTTGCAGAAACATTCATGTGAATCGTTAATCTGTCTGTGTCATTTGCATTGATCTGAACAAGTTGTCCTGAACACACTGGCAGATGATAATGAGTCAGAGAGAACAACTGAAGCTTAAATACACAAAATACAAAATAACGTTCATGTAACTGAGCAAAATCTCCATATATGTTTGTTGTTAATATGCATTTTACTCACTGTTATTCAAAGTCGTTCAATCATGCTTCTCACAGCAGGGTGACTGCTGTGTTTGCTTCCGGTTTCTTCTTCTTCGTTTAAATTTAGCAGAATTGGATGCAACGGAACTACAATGCTGCCTCTTCTGGTCACAGCAAGAAAAGCACGTCGAAAAAAATAAACAGTTATACCTGCTACAAACTCCAATAAATTTTATATAACATAACTTTATATTGTTACCAATATTCTAATGAGCTCTTATAGGGCAATAAGAAATGTTAGTGACAGTTATAATATAGACTCATATTAATGTTGATAAATATCTAATTACATTTTAAAAGCTTGACTGTTATTGGTGCGCAGTTTCCTGCAAGTGTGTCAAAAGCTAATAATAAAGGTCTCCAATGAGAGACCATAAGTCTATTTTAAGCGATAATAAATGTTATTAAGCTTTTGTAAACACTTATATGTTTATAAACACCTTTAAAGGGCCTTATAAGTGGTTAATTAACATAGAGTTATCCCTTTGGTTTGAGAACAAAGTTGTAATATATTCAAACTATAACATGAGTAAAATCATCAGTCACAAGATTGAAAGTAAGTTCAGGTAAAAAAAAAAGCAACTGAAAGGACACCTTAATGAGCCTTCTATCAAATGTTTCATACTTTAAAAACTCCAAACATATTTACAGAAGAAGAAGAGGAACAAGAACTTTATTGATCCCTGAAGAGAAATTCAGTATACATTTGGCATATTTTATCTATATTTTTGTTCTAAAGCTCCTACAAGGTCTTTTCTGACCTGTGTGAAATAGAGTGAAATCCATATCCATGCATTTTCATGATATTCAAAAGCAAGCAAGACCATCAAACAAGATTGAAGACTTGTATATTGTCAATTTAGATGCTTGAAACTGGCGGTCAGTGGCAGGTGTCATTCAAACAGCTGCAGAAACACTCCTGTTTTTAAAACTCTTCATGTAAAATACTCACAATTGATAGTGCACTTGATTATAAAATGTTTGCAGGGTGACTTTTTGTCAAAAGACACTATTCATGCAAAGGCTGATAATGTAGACCTCATCCTTGTATGAGAAAAATCTTTTATTTTCAGCTGTTGTAGACATCTTCTTCATCTCTTATCAACTTGAAATCCTTGCACATACTGATCATTTCATATCATAACGAATTCCTCAGCTGTCACGCCAGCACCTCGATGTTTATGAAAGCATAATGTTACTTTACTTGTACTACATTTTGCATAGCAGATAAGAGATCAGTGTTTGGTGGAATTATGAAGAACTGTGAATTTGCAAATCAAAATTTGTGGTAGCTATGCAAACTCAGATAGCCCACATCTTTACTTCAGGGAAAGTTACCTCAGCTTTTGTTTCATACTGCTGCTCTAAGGCTTGACTTCTCTTCAACCAGAGAGGTAAAAAGTAAGTGTCCTGAAATTGAAAACACATTTAAGAACAAAACTGTTGTTCTATCCTGAGACTTGATGCCATCAACGGAGGATGAACTGGACAGTGTTGGTTTTCTTCGTGGGCCTTCTCTTGATTTGTAAGTAGACACTATGTTCATGTAAAGCCTCAAATGTTTCACCTTTAAATATCACATATCTCTTTGGGCATCATATTTTCTTGGGTAATAAAAAAAAAAAATCTGTCTTTAAGTTCACTGTGGCCAGTTTAACGTGAATGACATCAGTTTTGTTGGTGTTCATGCCTGTGTTTTAGCCTCAGCAGAGAGCTCCTGTGGTCAAACAGATGAAACATGTAGGAAATTACCAGATTGTTTGATGGAAAAAAATCTAAATAACCTTGATGTTGACTTCAACTGCACCATCAACGTTCAACCTTACTGGAAACATAGTAGGTCAAAACTGCATCATAAACACATCAAACAGAGTACATGTTGATTCACAAGCGGACTTGATGCAACTTTCTTTCACCCTGTAGCACCACTTTGCTTGTTTTTAACATGTTAATAACCTTAACATTATCTCAGGACTACACCCGCATAACAATTGTTACATCAGATGGTAAATTAAAGATAATGTGTCTACAAAAAAGTTTGTTTCAGATATAGCTTGACTCCTGCAACAACAAGACACACAATAAAAACTGAATATATTTCTTTTCAGCCTGTTTGAACTTTTAGTCACATAAGTATCTTGTGTGTTCCTGTATTCAATGAGTAGACAAGTCAATGATGTGGCTCTACAAGGAACCCAAAGATAACGTTTTTCTGCTGTACACAAGAAGACGGTTCATCTGGAAGGGACATTCTTTGGTTGTCCTGCAGGGGAAGCAGTGTGAAAACATGACATCCCGCTTCAGAAATGGTATTGTAAAATTGTGTTTCATACCTTTACTGTCAGTTTTCAGTGTTGTTAAAATGACATTTTACTCCTGTTTTCAACTTCAAGATAAAAAGAAATAGTTTGAAAGAGGTCTCTCACACTAGCTTCTCCTTTCTAGTCCTTCCCTGCTTGTTTTTTCCTCACCTCCCATCTGAAAAGGTTGGAGTATGGGGAAGTAGATCATGCAGTTTTACCTGGCACAAGGAAAAGGTCTCTTCCTGGGGACCTGCCTTCCCTGTCTGTTTTCTAACATCTATATATTCAGATTTCTCCTTTGGTTTTATACCCTGCTTTCCTCTTTTCCCTTATAACAGTGGGGTTGTAGGGAAAAGTGGAGTGAACATCCTCACCTTGAAGGCATCAGCTTTGTCCCAAACATATTCTTTTACTCTTCTCAGATAATTCTCTTCATTTTCTCTCATATTGCTCCTCTTCTCAGATAACTACAGGGGAATAGGGACAGGTAGAGTGTATAGCTTTACAGAAGAGGGGTTTGATGGCTGACCCGACATCTCTTCACAGACTTGTTCCTATGGTTTATGCTAGATTATATGGAATGAGGGCATCAAATGGTTGGTTCTTCAGGAAAAGCCCCTTGTGATGCTCCATCTCGTATTCAAGGGGATCCTAATCCTAATTTATCTGTTTTAAAACATTTTTATCAAGTGGGAGGTCTCTGTGGTTTTATCTACCATGACTTAAACTCTTCCTCTACCACCAGATAAAATAAAAATGATTGTCACCCACAGGATCCTGCCATGTTACACCTTCTCACATCAAAGAGCTTTGTGATCCAATACCCTTTGAAGAAATTCCCTACAACAAAACAGGTGAGTTCCTCAATAACCAACTGAGAAATTTTCCAACTTTCAGAAGTAAATTTTACAAAAGATAAAGCAAGCCATCTGGTTCTTCCAGATCCCCCGGTGAAGGATACAAATAAAACATCTGAAGAGCTAAAGGAAAAACTTGATTCTGATGATCTCAGACAATTAGGTGTGACACTAAAGTCTGAAGAAGGAGAGGATCTCGATCCCTGTCAAGCCCAGTAAGACATGTGCTGTGTTGAATAAAACTGAGCAATCTGGTGGGAAATGAGTAGAATTTCTACCTTTTACTAATGATCCCAAATAACTAAATATCATAGACTGTATATACTATGGACAACTTGGTTCCGCCTACCGCCTGTATATGGATTTGAAGCCAAAAAGCTCTCGGTATTTCCGGGATTTTTCTTCATTTCCTGAAACCAGCGCTGCGCAGTAGTGATGCGCGCATTCGGCCGCGCAGTCGCTGAGAGTCGCTGTGATGACACTCGGCTCAAACAATGTATCTCCCGGGAGAGCTACGCAATTCCTGAACGCCAATAGGCTGTATCAGGTGTCAATCATAGAAAACATGAACCCCCTAACAACTTTTGAAAACGGAGTCGTACAGAAAAAAAAGGACTTGAGCACAAACCAGTCTTACAGCAACTACATGTCAACATCGCAAGCAGGGGGGAACAAAAATTATGTTCTGTGTAATAAATTTCTAAAGTTTGTCCACAGCCCCATAAGCTTTGCTGGCGGAGGCGGGATTTATGACCTATACTGCAGCCCATCAACAGAAGGTGCTGTTCTTGGAGTGGCTTCACCCAGAGAGGCGGCAGACTCTGTCCATTCTTTATACAGTCTATGCTAAATATACTTACAAATTACAGTCTCCATGATACCTCAGATCTATAAGGCATGACTATTCCTGTTTCAATAGCATTGTGATGGGGAAAATGGGAAATGTTGCCACTTTCATCAATACGTCTTCAGCTGTACTGGACTTGGGAGAAGGAGTCTCAGGGATCTTAGTGAAAGAAAAAGACCCTGCGAACCCACATGAAGTGTCCTTCGGATATGTATCTCCAAATGACAGCATAAACGTGAGTGCAGTACTTCAATTTGGCCTTCATGTTATGTCAACAGAAACAAAACAGAGTAACATTCCCATTTTAGGCTATGAGGACTATCTCAGCCACAGGCTAATGTGGGTACAATACACTTTATTTTGATTGGCTATGACTACATTTCATAGGGATATTTGCTAATTTTATGGCGAGACTGATGTATATTTGTGTGTGTGTGTGTGTGTGTGTGTGTGTGTGTGTGTATAACCTTTTTACTCTTCTTCAATAAAAAAAATCTGCAAAATCCAACAGCTTCAGGTTCCAACCTGGCACCTCTCCTCTGAACCCCCCCTCCACTACCATCCATTCTCCAATTTTCAACTTCCATCCATAAATCCAAACCCTCCACATATCACCTTGATCCCCTCCCAACAGCTCTGGTCAAATCCTGCTTACCCTCTCATCCACTCCTCACTTACCACTGGAATTGTTCCCTCATTCTTCAAAACTACAGCTGTCACCCCTATTTTTAAAAAACCTGATTCAGATCCCAGCAACTACAATAACCTCCGCCCCATCTCCAATCTGCCCTTACTCTTGCAAAAGTTGGGAGTAACTTCAAGTTTTTGTTCACAATGTTTTTTTTTAAATCCAGCATGAGTTTTATGTATTTTGGGATGTATTTACTCCATGATCAGATGTTGTTTCCATGGAAATGCACCATTTAACTCCATTTACCGTCACAACTTTAGTGCAAAAGCAAAAAAACTAATCACAGTTGGATTATTCACTTCAACTTTTTGTCTTTTGAGAGTCTGCATACAAAAATCCTAATAAATCTCAACTGCGTTCAAACTACCGCAAAAATGGCTAGAGAGAAGCAATTGAGTAAAGAAACAAAAGTACAGATTTGTGCATTGAGGAAAGAAGGATACACAGAAAGAGAAATTGCAAAACGTCTAAAGGTGTTTAACAAAGGAGTCCACTACACTCTGAAGAGACTAGAGGAACCTGGAAGTTATAATGATAGAAAAAGACCTGGACAAAAGAGAGTTACTACAAAAGCAGAGGACAAACATGGTATTGTCACCAGTAAGAGAGATCAGCAAAAGACAGCACCACAAATAAGGGAGGAAATCAACATGACAAGGTCGAAACCCATATCTCTGACAACCGTGAAATGACGTTTGAGAAAGGCTGGTCTAAAGGGTTTAGTGGGCAAAAGCTCGCAAAAATTGGACTTATGGTGACTAGAAAAGTTTCCACTATTTGGTTCAAAATGAAGACTCTATGTCTGCAGACAAACTGGTGAACGTCTGAAAGCACCATGTATTACACCCACAATTCAGCATGGAGGTGGTAGTTCCATGTTATGGGGATGTTTTGCAGGTGATGGAGTAGGAGATTTGTTTGAAGTAAAGGGTATCATGAAGAAGGAACAGTACCACTCCATCCTCCAGCACCATGCTGTTCCATCTGGACTCAGACTTGTGGCTCATAAGTTTGTTTTGCAGCAAGAAAATGACCCTAATCACTCTGCCAAGCTCTGTCAGGGTTACCTAGACAAAAAAGAAGAGGGAGGTGTTCTTCAAAAGATGGTTTGGCCCCCTCAGTCTCCAGACCTTTCTCCAGTTGAGCTTGTGCGGGATGAATTGGATCGATCGGTCAGAAAAACGCGTCCCAGGAATCAGCAGTCTCTTTTTAATGAACTTAAGAAAGATTGGAATGCAATCCCTGGAACATACCTTAAAAAACTTGTGGAACGAATGCCTGGTATATGCCAAGCTGTTATTAAAGCCAGAGGAGGTTACTTTAAAGAAAGCAAAGTCTAAGCAACAATAACTCAAAAACCTAATAATTGTAGTCAAAATGTATTCTGATAAATTATATATATCAAACTATGATCTTTTTTTGTACAAATCTGATCTTGCTTCCAAACTTTTGGCCTGTAGTGTATATATACATTTTTTTACTCTATTGCTCTTATCTTGTTGTTTTATGCTGGTGTTTTTACTTTTTAAAGTGACCTTGAGTGTTCAAAAATGGGCTTATAAATAAAATGCATTATTATTAAACACGATTCTCAAACACATGCTCTCCTTTTCTCTGCAGGTCATAGAAAACAAAGCTACTCTGGCTCAGTATTCCAGATCTATTACAGTGACCAAAGAAGCGTTTGAAAAAGCCATCAGCTTGAACGTCAGTGTACCTTTTGCAGCTATTGTCAAATTCATGAATATGGCAAAAGTAAGGAAACATCTCAGTATCACCTTCAGTTATGGAAATGAATCAGAAGTACATCTTTTAATCATCATATTTCTGTTGTGTCCTTTGTGAGGATGAGAGGAACAGCACTGTTTTGGGAAATGAGGTTTTAGCTGTGGAAATGGGAACAATTATCCGCAATCTGACAGACAGAATTGAAATTAATGTTTGGAACGCGGTTTATGTAAGTTGAAGTAACATCATAAAAAATCTGCTTTTTGTTGCTTTTGCAGTTTAATTCAAATGGACTTCATTTAAATTGGTGGGTTTTTTTTCTCTCACAGGAAGGAATCCCATCCTGTCAGTCATGGAATGGTCAAGGTATTTTTTTTACACCTTTTTACGCTGATTTAAGATTTTGCTTTGAAAAACATAGACATGACAATACTTCACTGCGTGCACAATGGGTATTGTTCTCTCTCTTAATGTCTGTGGGCATGATGAACAGTAGCTTTCAAAGTCTGTGTCACAGGGATCAAAAAATATACATTCCTTGTCTGTGAGCGTGTCCATTCCTGTATGTCTTCACAAGTATTTAGTATTGTTGTTTGCTGGAACATGTAGTCTGGGTTCATCTACACGAATGACCCCAACCAAAGCTCTTCCCCTTAAGTGTTCTCTTGTAGTTCTGTTGTTTTCCTGGATGTCAAAGCACTTTGTTTTTAAAAGTGCCATATAAATAAGTTATTATTTGTACCCCCCATAGAGAGTTTTGTGATCTTTTGGCACGGATGCTTTTTGCGTCTTCAATATAACTCACCTCCACAATGCTCGATCCCACCCATTAACCACATCAAGTTCATTTCATTTGCTAATAGTGAAAGTTCTGTTATTCTGCCATGAAGCACTTTTTATGGTCCTAGTTGAGGCGGGGATACAATCCAAAAACTGATGACATTTTCAAATTTTGTTCTTTAACCAGGAAGACTAAGTTGGACCGATGACGGATGTGTGACCATAAAAAATGGAAGCAACATCACATGCCAGTGTTCCCACTTGACATTTTTTGCTGTCTTACTGGTGTGTGTTGGAATATTTTTGGGCAAAAGATTCCACATTGTTCTCACAAGCTGCTTTGTTTTCAAATTGTCCCTGGAATAGTAGCTCTGTAGTGAAGCTACAACTTTTACTTTTTGCAGACTCCTCTCAACGAAACCATTACCAGCTCTGACCTGAACAACCTCACCATCATCACACAAGTTGGCTGCAGTCTGTCCTTGTTATTCCTTGCTGTTCTCCTATTCATGCACTTCCTTGTCAGGTAATAACAACACCATTTGCATTTAGTATTACTTATATTAGGAAGGTCTGTACCTGGAAATTTGTGGATACTAGCATTGAATTACAGGCAGATCTAATTAAACATAACAAAAGACATAGTTTTCCAAATTTACAGTATGCGCTAAAGCTTCTAGATAGAGAGAGAGAGAGAGAGAGATAGCTACTTACTAATCCCAGAAGGAAATTAAAAGAGGCAGCACCAGTGAAACACAGTACACATTCTACGAATAAAAATACTGTAACAATATTTACACTAAATAAGGAATAAATAAAAAACAGTTTATTAACATTACCATAAGGCAGTAGCGCAGCGTTACAAATGCATCGTAAACATCGCAAAATGGATGCAGTAGTGCAAAAAATGCAGATGCTGATTGATGGTTCATGGATGGGATAAATTGTATGTGGGGAGGTTCAGTTCAGACAGGGCTCCTCAGAGGGAGAAGTTGAAGAGCCAAATGGCCTGGGGAACAAATGACCTCTTCAATCTGTTACAAGAGGAGGAATATTATTCCAGCATATGATCACTTAGTGTTTAGTTAACCTGATTTTTAACTGACCTTTAACTGACTTTGCCCAAGTAATACCCATGCATTGGAATAACAGTATTAAAGGTCGTTATTTAAAATAATTCAAAATATACCGGAAAAATGCGGAGGTCCTGCATAAATGTGAGTATGAAGGTGCTCTGCCAGCACTTTCATACTCTTCTCCCCTTGTTTTGTGTCTCTTGTCTCCTCTAGTCCCTTGGAAATGAGGGAGAGAGGGGAGTAGGGGGTGGTAGCCTGAATTACTGGGGACAACCTTTAGCTCATATAGATCCTTTTCTCTGGCTCTGACTCCCCATACCTCCTTCTAAGTACTTTCTACTTATTCTCTTTCTTTCTCCTTTTTTTTTTATCACTCATCAATAAAGTGGAGTAGTACGGGAGGTAGAGCGTACAGCCAGGCCTGGCAAGGGGGAACTTCTTAGACTTGCTCTGTCTTCCCTATCCTCTCTCAAACCTCTCTCTAAGGACTATTCCCTCTGTTTTGGCATTTTTCTTTGGTTTTGTCTCTTCTTCTCTCTCCTCTGTTAATAAAGTGGGGGAGGAGGGGGGGTAAAGTGTACAGTAAGGCTTTACGAGGGTGAACCCTTATTCAAACTTGCTTAACCTGGCTCTGCCTTCCCTACCCACTCCAAAACACCACTCTAAGGACTGGCTCCTCTTTTTTGTATCCATGGTCTCCTCTGTCCTTTTGTAAGTGGGTGCAGTAGGGGCGGGTACAGCATACAGTCTAATCTAGAAGGGCTAAGATGTTGTCCAAACAAGCTTCTTGCCCTTTGCCCGTGTAAATATGATGGTCTGTGGACCTAGCGTGGAGGAAGTTGGCTCTGATAAGCTGAAGTCAGCTCTGGAGTGTGGGTGTTGTGGGTCTCATTTGATAAAATGAGATTGATGAAAAAGTGCTCATCTGTCCTCACAGGAGAATAAAGGCCAGTACTTCAACAGGGCTTCTCATCCACCTGGTGTTGGCCATATTTCCACTAAACTTCACTTTCCTCATCAACAACTATGTGGCAAAACTGAAGAGCTCTGTGGGTTGTGCGATCATGGGAGCTGTTATGCATTATTTCATGTTAGCTACGTTCACCTGGTTTGCTGTGCAGGCCTTCCACCTCTGCTTGCAACTGTACTCAGGGGGTAAAATTGTGATCCGGCACTACTTACTCAAAGTCTGCATCATCAGCTGGGGTGAGTACACATTGTTTTTCTCTTCTTTGCCTGTTAAAATCCAGATCTGTAAACCAGCTGTTTTCTTGGTGTATTTCCAGCTCTCCCGAGTGTCCCTGCAATCATCCTGCTTGCCACAGGAAAATATGGAGAACTAGTCATTTACACGAATGACCCCAACCAAAATGTGCTCATGTGAGTCTGCAAATATGTTTTAATTCTGCCGATTAAGTATTCGGAGTAATAACACTAACACTGTTGTTTGTGTTCCAAGGTGCTGGATAACAGACAATAATGTCCACTACATTGTCAACATTGGCTACTACGCCGTGGTCTTCCTCTTCACCATTTCTACCTTTGTCATTGTACTGACCTGGCTCTATTATCTCAAGAGAACCGAAGCAGGCCACGCAAAATACGACAAAAGTGGCATGAGAATTTCAACCATCCTAGGACTGTGCTGCATGCTAGGTATCACGTGGGGTTTCGCCTTTTTCGCCTATGGTACCCTGCTGATCCCATCCTACTACATCTTCACCGTCCTTAATTCTTTACAAGGTATCCTGAATACAATCCAAATTATTATATGTTTTTCTAAAAAAATAACTCATATTTTAACTACCTCTCACCTTTTTTAGTTAAAACTTGAAACTTGAGAGGCTATAAGAACTCTTACTTAGTCATTCATATAATTGATGACTCTTACGAAGTAAGATGAAGTTTAATTGCATGGAGAACTAAAGCTCATGACTAAGACCTACAAAGCTACTACTTTTGTACATTTAAAGAAAATCTATTAACAATAAGGCACAAACACTCCCTTCTGGCACCAATTTGCTGTTTAATCTGATAAGATAAAATTTAAAGTTTCTCACAGACACATCCGGGATAAAAATACCGTACAGCAAAGCAAAAACGCCACAAAAGTGTTCATTAGTTAATATTAAGATTGTTTTGAACACTCCATGGGGACCAATACTTCTAACAAGAAAAACTCTGTTTTATGTGATTTAGCGGAGCTTCATACTAACTCTTGTGACTGAGTGCCCTGAGAGTGGCAGCAAGTCCCAGCAGCTCCTCACAGTGTTTACGTTTTTGCCTTTTTATTGTTGTTTTTTGACATTTATTTAAGTTCTTAATATTACAATCTCTATTTTTATAACTGCATTTTTGCACTCTTTGTCTGTGATGCTGCTGTGACAAAAAAATTTCCCCCATGGGGGATCAATGAAGGAACAAAAGTCAATCCCATTGGAAAGCAAACGAGTTCAGTATGTTTCATATTGACAAAATTAAAATGGCAATAATATTTTTAAAAAGGAGGAAAATAATGGTTACAGTGGAATTATCAATACTGCCACATCGACTTTTCAAACTATCTTCTCAGTCATTAAACAGCAAAATTCTGAAACTTCTTTAGGGTTCCTACTTCATACTTAGATGCAGGCATTTGCTTTTTTCCCCCCCCATCATCCCATCATCTTTCTTTGTCTTGCAGGTTTCTTCCTATTCATCTATTACTATAACAGCAGACATGCAGAAGACTTCAGCACCGCCCAGACTAATTGTTACAGCGTCAGCACCAGCACCAGCACCAGCACTAGCACTGTCAGCAATGTAAACACACACAACAGCTGTGAGAATCCCTACATAAATATGCCCACAAAAACTAGTCACTTGGAGTAATGGAAATTCCAGGTTGATAAAGACGTCAGGAAGAGTTAGACAAACTGGGTATAAACCATTTACCGATAACCGACATCATTTTGCCCATATCAATATATTCGGTGTCAAAAAAATAAATAAAAGTTGGCTGGATGTGTGTAGGTAGGCTACAGTCGCATGACCCTTTAAGACGCTGTCCTACGTCGAAGGTGAGGAGACGGAGGACAGTTTGGAAGTTGTAGCGACTGAAGTAAACGAAGTTAATGTGGGAGGGCGTGAACAGCTTGTGGAGTAGTTATCATCTATTTATCGTTATCGAGGTGAACTGCTCAATGTATCATGATATTGATTTGAGGCCATATCGCCCAGCCTTAAGACATGCACCCTAAAAGCAAGTGTCAAGCATTAATTAAAATGTGTAGGCATGTATACATATATAGTTAACATTTGAAAATGCAAATGTATCTTAATATTTTTTTGAACTAAACCAGCGAACACTGTTTTTCCTGCCTGGGAACATCCCTGGGTGGAATGTTTTAATAGAAAATAAGATGAGAGGTGAGAAGAATGAAGAAATAAAAAACTTTTATTCTATTTCAGTCACACTGATATTTAAACACACAGTGAAATCATATAAACAATTATTAAAATCATTGTTAATTGAGAAACTACATACATTCACAATAACAAAGCTTCAGTTTCCATGAGAGCTTTCTCCATCTCAGCAGCCTCCAGGGAAAAAGTCCCCCTCTCCTCCATCATGTGTTCCTGTGCTTTAGTGAGCTCTGTCACTGTTGTTTGGATTTCCTGAAAGTGTTTGAAATAGAAAACATGTTATATATTCCGCAACAACTGCTTGTAGCCACTGCAATGAATAAAAAGTTACAAAAATAAGGAAAAAAAGTATCAACTAGTTGGACTCACCTCTAGCCGTGCTCGCTGCTGGGATGCAATGTCTCCAAAAGCTTTTAATTCATGCAGCAGATCAGCAGAGACACTCTGAGAAACAGTTAAACTTGTGTTTACTGCATAGATACAGTATCTTGTTTTCAAAATAAGATACAAGTTTATGTTGGACTTTTATTTTTATAACTTTCAAAGTGCATGTTAGTAATTTTTTGACACTTTAATTCAATTGCTCTCTGATTTAAAGTTTGAATCGCACACATGATATATCTTCCTTTAAATACAGTGTCAAGTAAATTTAGGTACCTTGACTTCTTTTCTTTGATCTTCATTTTGTCCTGCAGTTTCTCCAACCAGCTCTCCCAAAACTATAACAAAGATTTTGATTTTTCATCAGGCAGCAACATAAAAAGAAACATTTTGAGAATGTCAGATGTAGACTCACTCGGATCTATTTTTGCAGCGACCAGGAGCACATGACAGTCCTTCAGGTTTTTCTGCACCTCTGCATTTTCCTTTTCAAGACCACTAAATTGTAGCTGTAATTCAGCGACCCTATGCTGTAATTGAACACAGATTTAAGTAAAGTAGCACTGGTTCTGATGACTTGGAAATTTTGCTTTGTTACCATCCTGTCTGCTGTACCTGTGTCTCTGCAAGGGTTTTCTGCAGCTCCTCATTGGTAGCAATCAGATACTGGTTTTGCTCCTTGAGCTCTGCTTGTTGCCCATACCTGGTGGAGATCCTGGAACGGTGCAAAATGAACTTTAAAAGGACAAAAAAAGGCTGTCTGCAAAACATAATGGTGATCACTTTTTAATACATGCGAATAGGCTTTTATTAGTTTTAAATTTTTATTGAAGATGATATATAGAACTGTTGTTTTTGGTTGTTTCTGTTTTATTCTTACATAGATGTGTGCTTTATTTTGGGATTGTGATGTGTATGTAAACACTATGTACAGCTGCTTTTGACAAGCACTGTATAAATACACTTGATTACCATTAAAATAACACGTGACTTACCCTTTGTGAGTTTTTGGGACATTATTTTTCCTGAAAGGTGAGAGAAAAATTGAATTGTATTCCTGAATAAAATACAGGAGTTGGCAGGTGTGACGAGCTTGTCATATAACATTAAAGGCTGCAGAAAAAAGACAAAAGTTTCTTTCTAAATGAAGCACATCTCCTCATAAGCTTATTAAACCCCTCTAATTTGTCACAGGAGCCTTTTTTTCTCTCAATAATAATAAAGAGCATTTTATTACCTTTGCAAGTTTTCTTTCTGAGGTTTAAGGATACCATCGGATTTTTGAGTAGCATTTACTACTTCTGCATCTTTGGTTTCAACTTTGTGGCCTGTTTTCTTCGTCTCTGCAGGCAGCTGCACCCCTACAAAACAGTCAGGAATTATAATTTGGCATCAGCCTACAGCAACAAATTGAAGCTCCAAAAAAGTGGATAAAATAATCAGTTTGCTCACCTCTTGGTATTTTTGAAGACATTGCAAATGTAGCTACTATATTTAATGCCAGGAGTAACCCAGACACCTGCATAGAAACAGATTACCCTGATTACACTGTTAAGTGCATAAAGACTACCCGGTGTTTTGGATGAAGCAGTGACCGTGTTAAATGGTGACCTCCAGCAAAACGGATCCTTGGTTGTCGTAGTTACTAATGAAAGCTCTGCCTCTAGTTTTTCGGGCATGTTTGTGAAGTCTGTTTTGACATATTTGAATAAGAAACCATGAAGCATCCGTGAGGATTATTTCCCTGTATTAACAGCTGATGCATATACGACATCCATCCACATCGCATGCGGCTGACAGTCTCCAGTCAACAGGGACACTTTTTCAACGATACACCGGCTCATCTCTACATTAATCAAACGACTATTTAAGTAAATATTTAACTAAGTATTTTATAATCGTATACATTATAACAGAGACATAATTCAATCATATCTTGAATGGAGATCGTTACGTTTCTCCATATAAAGTAAACGGGTCAGCGGCAAAAATGAAGCAGGACAATAGTCAAGCACGGTAAATTTGCTTGATTCTAGCTTCTTCATCATATATAAAACCTAAAAATACAGCATCTTCCATAAAAAATACTTCATCAGTTCCTACCTTTGGGTCACGTTTGATAGGGGCTTCGTCAACAATCAAATACGAATTCAAAATCGTCCCGCCCTCTCTGGTCAATTCCGGTTTGTTTACGTTATTTCCTGTAGTGTCAAAAAGGTGTCTCGCAGTTATTGCACATCAGAATTATTGTACACCGTCATAAATTGTAAATAAATAGTTTATAAACTACCAAAAGTTTCCTTTTGTCGGCTGTCTTTTTTTCTTATCAACAAATAAACCGAAAACAGACTTACTCAACTGCTTAGCCCCGTGCGCATGCGCGGAGGCGGCTAAATTCAAAACTAAAGACGTTAGCTCTGCAGCTCGTTGACGTTACCTACTGTTTGCAGCTCCGTACCTTGAATTTGGTTAAAGTACGCGACATGAAAGGAATTTGAACTGAGACTGCAAAGTAAAATAACACTTTTGATTGTCAACAGGAGGAATTAACTCATTACAACTACGAGGTATGTTTTCTGACGAGATTTCTGAGTTCACTTCTTGTATTCATCGTCTGGTAAATAGCACGCGAATGTAGACGTTAACGTTGCTGCGTTATCTTTCTGTCTGTCTCTGCTAATGTGAACAAAAACATCGTTTCAAACAAATATTGCTCAGTCTACATGAAAGAAAATGTGCTAATTGGTACGAGAGTTTGTCGACAAAACAAACTTATATCCACATAGAGCTGAGCTCTTTGTCGATGGTCCAGAAACGGCCCGAATAAGACGCAGTTAACTGTGAGAGCATTTAAGTCTTCCATTTCTAAAGGTTATGTCCAAGAAAGATTAAAATTCGTTTCGAGTAAAAAGCTTCGTCGACTTTCTCTAACTGTAATATCGTGCATCCTGTCTGTTAGCATCTTTCTTAGTTATTTTTATGAAGGTTATGAAGAGGACAGTTAATGTTTGAAAGGGCTGAATATGTCACGTAAACTAATTCCTTCTACAAGATTTTATGTAATTGCTGCTGAATCTGATATTTTATGCTGAGTAGTGCTTTCTTTTTTCTCTCTCTTGCTTTCTCTTTTTTTATAGTTAAAAATGGAGCCTCTGGATCCTCCCAAGAATGAGTAAGTCAGAACTGAGTTGTACTTTGACCACACACAGACTTCAGGGCAATCCAGTGAGATCCAACACAATAGCTGGACCATTAATTCCTCTTTCAAGAAGCCTCAGTTTTATTGAAATGATAAGCATAATATAGGGAACAGCAGTCAGTGTAACACACCGTTGCACAATGGCAACACTCATTACAACTTTAATAATTAACTCAAGGAACCTATAACATCTTGTTTGATCATGTCAGCTACAATTTACGGCAGAGTTGTGGTATTAGTTTGCGTTTTATTACCCCAGTGTTCATAATTTTATGGCTTGTTGGTGTATGGAAGAAATTACTTAAGTATGGTTTTAACATAAAGCTTTGGTCTACATGTCTTCTGGCATTCACATGAAGGTAGTAAATCTGCATTTTAATAAATGATCATTACCTTGTTACATTAATTCTCTTGTAGGGGAGGCAGTGGACACTCCAAACGGCGGCTTTCTTCTGTTAGTACTACAGTTGGTTTATGGGCTAAGTTTATATTATAGTTTCTCACCTTTTGGACCAACAATAGTCTGAACTGTCTTATCTGCTTTTTTTTTTTTTTCAGATTTTGAAAGCACCGCGGAAATCAGTGAGGTTACCTGACCCAGAGCAGCAGGAAAATGTGGTGAAAAAAATTGCCTGATTTTATATTTTAGACCCATGTTAGTAACTTTAGGAATTGGTCATGCTCAGTAATATAAGCCATTACTTATTTCGGAGTTTTGAGTTTGACATTAACAGAAGTATGTTTTAATTAATTAATTAAAGTATTGATTTTAATTGACTGAAGCATTACATTTGACATTTTTATATCATTTTACCATTTTATCTAACAAAGGTCGACGTGTGTGCCAAACCGGCAGAGAAGAGGAATTCCAGAAGAGTCAGTTTTGCCCCTGCCAACGATGTTCTGCTGTTTTCAAAGTGAGAAAGTGTAAGAAAAGATGGCGCTTATTTCCCCACAAGGAGGCTGTTATTTCACCCAAACCCATACTTTATGTTTACAGGGATGTGAAAAATGTCTCTCCGGCTCGAAGTCCTTTACAAGAGTTAATGACACCAAGTAAGTATTCATAATGTGTCATTTGCTGGTATATATTTGTATTTGCTTTGTATCTTTGTATTTTACCTAGCATTGTTAAAATATCCCATGTGTTGATTATCAGCAGGACTGGCAGACACACAAAACAAGTAAGATGACTCTTAGACTCTTCCTTTTCAGCTGTAGATATGATAATATTTTTAAATTTTTAGTTTCACCAAACCAGTACATTTGTTTTTGTCTTAATGCAAGTGTTGTTCTTCTCTAAAAGGGTTCAGTTAGCAGTGACAGAAAATGGAATTCAACAAATCACAGGTAGGAGCAGAAGCCTTTTTGACTTGAGACTGGCACAGAAACTGCTCGCATTTTTATTTATCTATTAAAAAAAAAATTTGTAAACATTTTTTTTTCTTTAAAATTTAGGAATGGAAACCTTGTTGAATGCTCCTATACATGCTTCTCAGCAAAGAGATATGGTAACTCTGCTGTTTTGTTCTGTTTTGCTTATATATATTTATAAACCTCTAGTTTTAAAAAAAATGCCAGAATTTTATTAATCAAAATATTAAAGCTCCTGTAAGGAACTTTCACTTTGTCGAAGTCGGCGCCCCCTGTAAACAGAGCAGTCTTTGCTTATCTTATCTCCGTATCCACATAAATATTGTCCTTCTGACTTATGACAGTCAGATGTGTCATAGTTATGTATATTTAAAAACATAAAAACTGCTTAGTGGACATCTGCCCCCTCATGCTGTTTTTCAGCAATCAAAAACTATGATATCACAATCATCAGTCTTGTTGATGATGGTCTCATTTGCTTTTGGATATTATAAAAAAGCAACCATATAAATTTTTGTCAGTTTTATAATCTTAAAAAAAACTCCTCACAGGAGCTTTAAAAAGCTGTTTTATAATAAAGTTTTCATTGAAACACATGAAGCGACTGGTCATTAACGTAAAGCTGTTTGTCTTTACTAGGTCAGCTTTAATGCTGGAAGTGATCTTGGGGAGAAAACGGTGATGTTCTCTACAGATGATGCATTCATGGACATGACCCACTGTCACACCATAAATATTGCCAGTGATGCAGATTTAGTTGCAGATATTTCCTTGCAAAACTCCCAAATATTACCCACTAGAGGAGAGAAAACAGTGATGGCCACTGGGGATGATGGATCCATGGATAAGGCTGTAAACACACAAAGTTGGTCAGCATCTTTACCCACCAGCAGGGGACAGCATGTAAGAGAAGAGAAGAAAATCATAGCCTCAGTGCCTTCTTTGGATCCTGGATTTGAAAGTTTCCTCGCAAGTCTCTCCAAACCAAGCCGCCCCAGTGCAAATGCTGTTATCACAAGAATGACACCTCCTGATGGAGCAACTTCTGGAGAAGCAAACAACTTCAAGATGAAACCACAACAAGCTGATACAGATAAAGAAAATCAGCCTCTTTCTTCTATTCCAGCTGTGTTAGAGAAGACAAGAAATGCATCGATTGCACTCTTTCCAGATGATGATGTCAGTATGGATATGACAAAAGCACTGACAGGACGCATTCAGGCTTTTGCTGAGGATGATCCTTTTCAGTGTCTTTTTCCTTCACAAGAAATGTACTCTCAACATGACAGCAGAGTGTCACAAGCAGCAGAGAGAAACAAGCAGCAGCAGAGCAGGAAGACACTGCCGTCATCAATCTCGAAAGGTATTTAAAATTCAAATACAAAGCTGATTAGTTTGTGGGCTTAATACCTGACAAAATGGCTTTATTTCATAATTTGTGGTTGTACAAAGTTAAGAATTCATATTCTGACAATTCAATTTCAGATACGTCATCCTTGCGAAATCTTTCTTTACGTGCTTCTTTACCAGGACACCAGGTGAGTCTTAAAATAGGTTTACTTTGCTAGTACATTTCTTATCTCTGACAGTCCTTTATACAGACATTAAACAAAACCAATCAATTCGGATGCTTTGAAAGTTTGAGATGTATCACAAATAAAGTCTCCAGACTAAACTCAGCACAAAAAAGTACATTTTTATTGATTTTGTTAAAGTTTGGGTTTGATTTTCTTCCTCAGGTCAAACTTGGCGTGACTGACGAATACAGAGAGAGAACAATAATGTTCACTGCAGGCGATGACGTCATGGACATGACTCAGAGTCACACTGTACACATTGCCAGAGGTTCAAAAATAGACAGTGCTTCATCTCTGACAGAGAGAAAAACCAAGGGCTCGTCAACAAATGGTTTGGATTTGGGATTTAAGAACTTACTCGCCAGTCCCTCCAAATCAAATGCCCAAACAATCCCCCCTTCTGCTAAAACCTCCAGGGGCCTGGGAGAGACATTTAAGGGATATGCAGCATGTCCTAAAAATGAAGTTAGCAAGGGTGTAACAGAAGCTCGGAGTGGTCCATCTGGCTCAGATGATCCTTTTCAGTTTTTATTCCCAACTAAGGATGTGAACCCAAGTAGTGTCACTGTGAAGACTGAAAAGATCACCTCAGGACAGAAGAAGACAAAAGGATTATATGAAGGTGCAGGTATGAAAAAACCCAAACCACCAAAATCTTTATCAAATTTGACTCAAATACAGAAATGATAACAACCAGAAGTTGAAGAGACTTAGAGACTGTCAATTACAAAAAAAAAAAACAATAATAATAATAAAAAAAATATGAATAATGGTGCATGGCTTTAAAGACATGATTAAAGTAAAGATGAATTTCATGTATTAACACTGGAGATGTTTTTCAGTTTCTTTCATTAATAAGCTTCTCATTAGATTTTATTCCTTTGTATTAGGTTTGGGAACTTCATTAAAGCCAACAAAGACCAAGATTCAACAAAATCAGGTAAGCTTAAAAATTAGAGCCATTTTTATTTAAAGGATTAAATTTTTGCAAAATGAGTGAGAGATACACATACGAATCTTTATTTGAGCTAATATGCATAAGTGATAAAAACCTGCCCTGATAGTAATATGTCCACCACAGCATATACCGATTACACTCTTGAGCAAAGATTTAGGCAGTTTTTAACACAAAAACCAAGAACTGTTCACACTTTTCGGTTGTCTTACCTTTGTACTGTGAACTAAAGCACTCCTGTGTGTGTCACAATGTCCTCTTCATGCTTAAATCTTTATCCAGCTATTGGGCTTGCAGACTGAGTATACTCACAGTGCTAATACAAGTAGTAGTAGTAGTAGTAGTAGTAGTGTATGTAGTAAACTTAAGTTGCAGATTACACCGAATGTATGCAGAGGTAGGGGTAAATCTGCAGAATTGCTGTGCCTCGAGGTTGTAAAAGGGTATTGCTATTCAGTGATTTCAGTTTTGTCATCAATAACTTGGAGCTTGAAGTAATTTTCTGTGTCTCAATGTCATGTATTGATTCAGTTGATGTAGACCACTGTAAATTCATGCAGATACATTGCAACTTAATATATTTCCTGCAGCTTTCAAGGGTGGTGCCCCTGATATTGTGTTTTGAATATCAACTATTAAGTGAACTTCACTTTTGAACTTTTTCCACCCACAGGTCAAATTTGACTCTGAGGATAACCAGAGAGAAAGAACAGTCAGGTTTTCTGCAGACGATGGGTGTATGGATGAAACGAGAAGCCTCACAGTAAACATTGTCAGTGACTTAGAGCTGCAGTCGACCCAAAGCTTTCCTACCTTTGGAGAGAAAACCGTGAGGTTCACCGCATGTGATGCAGCAATGGATATGACACAGAGTCACACTGTAAACATTGCCGCTGAATTGAGTTTGCAGTCGCTTCAGAGTTCAGACTTTTTACCCCAATATGGAGAGAAAACAGTGAGGTTCAATGCAAATGATGCAACCATGGATATGACCAATTGCCTGACAGTAAATATTGCAAGCAATGAAATTTCAGAGTCAGCTCTATCTGCAGTATGTGGCCCATCTCAAGGACAAGTCTACCCAGAAAATGAAATAAGGAGAAAACTGAATGAAGGAGGAGAAGCTGATGTTAGCATGGACATGACTGAAGCTCATACAGGACGCATTTTACAAATACCAGCTACAGATGCTCCTCCTCAGTGTATTCCTGGCTCACAGCTGCAGCACAGAGGATCAGCTAACTTAAAAGGTAAGAGAATTCCACATTTTTCAGTTTTTGATCATTTTAAGACTTGTGAACAGCCCATGATTGTGGAAATGTTTCTTTGTTTTTGAAAGTTTTACTACCAGTATGCTTCACTTTCTGTATCTTTATCTAGGTTTGGACACCTTATTGGCTGCCTCTGTTAGGACAAAGCGGCAAAGGCACCAGGTGAGTTTTTTGGATAGACAAAAATCTATGTGTAATTGCAGTTTTGTCACATTTGTCTAAAGTTTATAGAGCTGTTCTGAATTAACTATTCTTTAAAAAGCAAATTTTAATTCAAACTTACTAACCAAACTTTTAAGCTTAGAAAGAAACCCTAAAAACAGTCAAAAAATGAGGCTAAACCCAACATCACAGGGTCTGGAAAGAATGTCAAATTAGTTTGCAGTGTTTGGCTACTGTTTGCAAAGCTAGCACCACAGCCTTCAGCCTCCTTGCAAGTTACCATCCACATAATTATACTGGTTATGCAGAGCTAAGCTTTGGCCAGTTTAATTTGTCACACCCTACATACAACTTTGCCTCCATTGTGTAGTTAAACATACTGATGAACCACACCGTATTATGTGGTGCCATCTGACATCTAGTGCTGCAACGATTAATCGACGTAATCGATTACGTCGACACGACAAATTCATTAACACGACAAATTCATTGACACGAAAACGAAGCGTCGTGTTATTGTTGTTAAGAATCACATGCCGGCGCCTCATGCTCATCTATAACTGCAGTGCACTACAGGATGTGCTGGAGGCAGTAGCGCTCGCCGTTTACATCCCGCGAGCAAACACAGAAGAAGAGTGCACACATGGCAGAACAAACTGATAAAGATGCTCCAAAACTCAGACCCAAAACTTCAAAAGTTTGGGAACATTTTACGAAGAACAAACCAAAAAAACACGTTGATCAAAGCTCAGCTTTCCTACCATGGCAGCACCACAGCGATGCATGAGCACCTGAAACGCCGACACCCCGGAAATAGGTGTTTATAAATAAAGAAGATAGTGATTAATCGGACGAGTAGTCGATAGATTAGTCGACCAAAAAATAATCATTAGTTGCAGCACTACTGACATCTGTGCCTGCTTACATACAGGCAGTAGAGCGTTGTAGTATCATGGCAGCAACAGAGCTACAGCCTCAGTGGTGGGTGGCTGCTGAGACTCAGTATAGAAGCAATACAGGACTGACACTTCAGGCCTGCAGTAATAGAATTTGAATACCTCCTAAAGGTGGGGTAGGTAGGATCTGGGGAAGTGCCAGTTTTTGGGTGAAATCTTAAATGTAAACCCTACCCCTCCCAACCAGTTTTCCCCACAGCTCCTCCTCCTCCCTCCCTCTCTGCTCCAGCAAGCCCTGCCCACAAACAGACGCTCCTGTTCGCTCATGTTGTTTCAATTAAATTCAGATATAATGCAGATAAATACTTAAGATCACAAATGGGGCCCAGTCAACGTGAAAGTAAAAAGCACTGGTGCTACTGTAGATGCCAACAGACTACCAGCAAACACAATGTTTGCAGGAGTTCTACAACTAGCATAAAGTGACATACTCCAGGACCTGAGGTAAACAGTTTAGCAGTGCTACAACACGCAGTAGGTCCTGTTTGACAAGAGACACTTCTGTTACAGACACTTTGCTTACTTTGTTAAAGTGGTTTACCTGTCCAGCAGAAAGGTTACAGGGTCTGTAAGATCCCGAAGCGTCCCCCATCGTTTATGCTGATGTTGACATGCCTTTTAGCTCTTGTTCAGTCTACCTCCATTTTAAGCGCCCTTTTTTCCGCCAGAGTCTCCGGTATTTACTTTGTTTTCTTGCTTGTGGTGGCAGTCATGGCCAAAGGAGGATTCAGACAATTTCCATACTTTCTGGTTGGTTTCTACTGTCCGATATTGTAGCACGCTGACTTTGTTTGGGCTTGTGCACGTTATTCGAGGACGTGGAGCTTGCCTCACAACACGGGAGAGCAGCGTCCACCACACAACCAATCAGGTTGGGGAGGTGGAGAATGGCTTTGTTTACAGTCAGAAAGAGCGGGCCGCTCAAAAAATTTAAAATGTTGACTACACAGACATAACAGAACACAGCGATATCGTTATATTACCAAGTGTCATCAATAACTTATAGCTATTGACTGATATTAAAAACTTTTTTGAATATACACCACAAAAAAAGATGCTTCTTTAACGGAATCCTGCCTACCCCACCTATGAGTGACTAGTAGTTTTGGTTGTTTGGTTAATTAAATTTGCACATTTCTAGTAGAAGCCAAACCTGTAATTTCTGTCTCTGTCATGTAATTGCAACATTTAATGTTACCCAGCAATTACTGACCAAAACAACTCAGTTATCCCCATGTCTAATCCAACTTTATATGGTGCCACTTCACATAATTCTTTAGTGTTTAGGTTTTTTAAAGTGTTTGTGATATTTTTGCTTAAAAATGGAATAAAATTCAATCAGTGATTGTTGCACTGGCATAGTGAAATGTTGCTTTATATGACTCCATGATGGCATAATCAATGTTAACAATGTCTTTTTCAGGTGGTCTTTGATTCAGGAGATGACCGCAGAGAGAAAACAATAAGGTTCACTTCTGACAAGGCAGCTATGGATATAACAAGAAGCCTCATTGCCACCAATATTGAACCCAAGACGCAAGAAAAAGAAGAGGTTTTACCTACAAAGGGAGAGAAGACAATAAGGTTCACTGCTGATGATGCAGCTATGGATGTGACAAGGAGTCATACTGTGAATATTGCTACCGACTCCATCCAACAATCTGACCAAGTTGCAGATTTTTTACCTTGTGGAGAGAAGACAATGAGGTTCTCTAGAAATGATGCAGCTATGGATATAACAAGAAGCCTCACAGTCAACATTGCCACCAACTTTGACCCAAAGGCACAGCAAAAGCCAGATGTTTTGCCTACTTGTGGGGAGAAAACACTGAGGTTTTCTGCGAATGAGACAGCTATGGATACGACAAGGAGCCACACTGTAAACATTGCCACTAACTTTGAACCACAACCACAAGAAATGGAGGCATTTTTGCCTACTTGTGGAGAGAAGACAATGAGGTTCACTGCAAATGATGCAGCCATGGATGTGACTAAAAGCCACACTTTCAACATTGCCACCAACTTTCAACTACAGTCACACCAAATGACGGATGTTTTGCCTTCTTGTGGCGAGAAAACACTGAGGTTTTCTGCAAATGATGCAGCCATGGATGAAACCCAATGTCTCACTGTAAATATAGCAAGCAGTTCAAAATCAGATTTAGCCAAAACAAATCGGAAATCCAACATTTTAACCATCCAGGAAAACAGTGATTTTGCTTTATTTGAAAAGAGGAGGGAGAATGAGCCAAATCATCAGCGTAGAAGCAGATCTTCTGTTGCTCACACCAAACTTAACATCTTCCAAGAGCAACCCACACAGAGTAATGATACGGATGTATTAACAGCAGCTTTTGTCTCAGCTGACACAGAGAAACCGTCCAATAAAACCATGACAGAGGAAAATATTTTCATGGATATCACTGAAGCTCAAACTGGCCAAATCTCTAGTCAGACATGCACAGATGAACAACCTCGAGACATTTCATGCACTCAGGACATGAGCCCCAGACAAACAGAAATGACTTCACAGAACAACAAAGCACAGGGATCATCCAACCGTCAAGATTCTCTCGACTCAAATGACAGTGACACATGGAAAGAACCTGAACCAAGACATCAAACTCAGCCTTTATCACAGGAAACAGAGAGTTCACCAGCTGCTGTTGATCATGATGTTGACGCAGCACCTCCACGAAAGTCCAGACGGATGAGTTTAGCTGATCTACATTCAAAAGTAAGACGTCTGAGCCAGCTGATGAATACAGCTCCTGATGCTGCAACCATAGATAGCTGCATAGCACCTTTGTCTGAACCAGAACACAACCTGAACAAAAGCCCAAAAGACAAAACAAAACCCCCACCTGAAATGCAGTCTGAAGATGAAACTACCCCGGCAAGCTCTGATGAAAACCCACAAGCTCCAAGTTATGAAGAGAAACCCTCTCCAACCATCCCTACCACTCCTTTCAACCTGAAGACAACACAGCTTATCTCAAGAGTCTCTTTCAGCGGCGTTAAAGCAAAACTCCCCCACAGAATTAAACCTGGGGAACCAAAGAAGGGGAATTCTGTTGGAGAGCACACAAGGACAATGACTAGGGGTGTTACCAATCAACTGAGCACTTTTGACGCTGACGTGAGCGATATTAATGATGAGGAGCTAGGCAGTTTCGAAGACATGTCAGAAACCTTTGATGCAAGGACCCCTCAGAAAACCACTCTAAACCTTGGTCCTTCTCTGAAATTCAATATGGAGCCTTTCCAGGATGATGTGTTTGAACAAGACTTCATTAGTGCTGTCAGTGGAAAGAAGAGGCCTTTGCCAGAAGAGGAGAATGATATGGAGGAGGATGAGAAGAGGATAAAAGCCTCCACTGAGATAGCTGGGGATGTTGAAACAGTAGGTCATATTAAGAGTACTTAGATCTAAAAATTTTGTACAGAATATTTGATTTTGTTTCATGTTTTGTGTTTTACTCTTTTTTGTGTGTGTGTGTATTTTCATCTTTTTCCTCTTTCTCTTTTTCATCAGGAATTTCAGTGTCATGTTGATGCAGATGTTGCGGTAGAATGTGAAGGTAACGTCACAGCAGCCCCAAGCACAGATTTCTCCAACATTAGTCACACAGCCAGCAGGTGTGAAGTTACATCCGAATCAAGTCAGTGGTATTTCTGTTACGTAGTAATAGTAAACTGTTTTGATATGTTTTCTCATATTGTTGAGCTTCCCTTAATTTTGGACAGTTAATAACTTGTTACTTTTTTGTTTTTAGCTTTTAAGCATAGCCTGTTTGAATCGCAGCTTGAAGAATATGCCAATGATGTACAGAAGGTATAGTGTTTATGTATTTCATAAGAATATCTTTAACTGAAATCAAACTTTCGTTAATGCAGTTCATTCATTCTTCTTCAATGTTTCGGCTACAGAAGTTTGATGATGGCACCGTCACAGTGTTGGAGTTCTTTAAAATCTTCAGCATAGACTTTGTCATCCATAATCCTCGACAAAGTGTCTTCTGTGCCAGGGTGAGTTTATCTTTATTTACCAATTAATAAAATATCAATTAAAAGAAACTCAAAACTGTTTTAATTGTATTCTTTTGTGTATGCCCATTTGTTTGTTCCTTTGTTTGTTTGTTTCAGCAGCTTTTGTCAGACAGTGATCGCACACCAATGGATGTAATGAAAGACAGGCACATCATCTGTCCCAAACAAACTGTGTATAAATCAGATGTCCTTAACCTCACAGAGAAAGTAGAGGGGTATGTACACTGAACAATCTATTCTGCTTAAATGACCAAGAATTTGGATTGATTAACATGTAGTTTGTCGATGTTTGTTTGGGACGTAAACAGGGTCTGATTTGTTTTAAAGATACGGGGAGGAACTTTCGGTTTGTCAACTTTGGCGCCCCCAATGTGGACAATGCAGCCTTTGTTTATCTTGTCCTATATATGCTTAAGTTGCATTCTCGGGCAAACGCTCTCATCATTCTTGCTTTTGACAGTCAAAGGGAATATGTATTGTGAATATTTGACATGAAAAATATCAGGGCTGTTTCTCCAGCTCCTTGCCTTATACCTACCCCCCCCCTCCCCCCCCACAGCTGTGTCAAAAATTCCTTAAAGGTGCTTTAATTGAAATGTAGCGCTCATGTTCTCAGAGATTGAAAATAAAGTCTGTGTGATTTTTCTAAGTAATCTTTGTTTGACAGCTTAGTTGTTGGCAAAGCAGCACAGTTTGTTAATCAATGCTCTAGAAGTGAGGTATTAAAACCATCCCTAGTTTTTGAGTCTTCTTAATATGAAGATGTCACATTGTTTGTCCTCTCCTCAGGTTGAAGGCACGAATGCGGGACCTGGACAAGCCTTTAAGGATTGTTAATAGAGCTCTTTGGGAGGAAATGAGAAATTCGTCAGAGAAGGAGGTACTAAGAAAAACTTTATTTGGAAAAACAGCTTTTGCAATTTTTTGTGCCATAACGGCTGTGAAGACATGATATGCCAAGACAGTCAGGTGGAAAAAGGTAAATATCAGATGCGGTCCTAACTCTGTTTTATTTCATTTACAGCTCAAATCTTTTGGTGCAAAACTCAAAGAGAGAAACAGCTTGTTCAGAAAGACGAGCAAAGCTCAATCACATGAAATGAAGGAGGTCCTGTACTTAAATCTTGTGCAGGCTAACCTGGTAAGAGCTTTCTCACAGAAATACAGAGACATCATGACAACTTTCTTTGAAAACTTTTGAAGGCACATAATTAATATTTCTTTTTCAGGATGAGCAACAGAAGTTGATAGGGAGGATTGAGGAGGCGGACCAGATGATAAAAAGTCTTGATGACTGCATTCATGAATTAGAAACGGGTACAGACCAGTAATGCTGCCTCTAGAAGGAGTCTGTGTCTTTGTGGTTCTGAAAACTGTAAAGCGTGTTGTTTTCTTTTGTTTAGAACTTGCTGCAGTTGAAGAAAAGGACTCAGAGGACACACCGAGTCTGAAATCAAGCCTGCAAGGTCAGCTGTGGAAGCAGTTTAGAATTACATTTCCCTTTTTTAATGTGCTAAAAATGAATATTTCTAAACAATTAGTGTTGGTTTTCTTTATTTAGAGCTGCAGAGAGTGACTGAAGCTCTGGCAGATGCTGACAGGTAGGTGAAGTTCATTAATATAGAGACCAACAGAACAGACTCTTTTCCCATATAGGTTTTATTCATGCAGACCCTCTTTTTCTTGTGTGTTTTTTTTTCACAGACAATTATCTGAGCTGGAGATGCAGAAAACAAAGAATTCAAATAAAGTCACCAAGCTGAAGGTTGAGACAAAGAACCTGGAGAGCCGTGCTGCAATGCTAAACATGTCCGTGTCTAACTTTTCATGTTTTCACTTCTTTATTGTTGCTTTTGAACCTCATTAGGGCCTCGTTTACAAAAGGCTCACATGAGTTAAAATATTCTGTTTACATAGTTAGTCTTTGAATGTTTGCAGTTCAGCATTGGCGTAGTTTTGTGATTTAACAGCCTTTGCCTACCATTGTGTTGAAGCTCATGTACATTTCTCACTCCAGGGTAAATGAATGGAGAGTTGGAGAGAGGAGGGACGACTTCACAGTCTACACTTTTCTCCATGAGACCCTCCACCTACAGCTGGAGTTTGACAAATCCAATGGTAAGACTTTAAAGGCTGGGAATGAGTTGTTTTTAAAAAATCTCAAAAACAACATAAAATCAGTTTTTCCACTAACAGCCCTTCACTGTTTCCTAAGTGACTTCTTTTTTTGAAGAAAAAAAAAAAGCTGACTTGGAACATGATTGATTTTAGCCCCAGTAACATCAATAAATGCTCTGCAGTCAGAAACAAATACCGCTCTGACTTTGCACAGAGTTGCAGTCCATTAGTTAAAGCTTATAGAGTGAAATGTATTTGCCTCATTTTTTTATTCAGTTAACACCAAAGCTCAAATGCCTATTTAAAAAATATATATTTCTAAAAACAGTGTATGTCTACTTCCTTTTTTTGTTGTTGTTTCTAAAGAAAATGATGCTGGAAATCAGTCTGAGAGGAAGATATCTCACATCTCCTTCAAACTTCAGCTTGATGGTAAGAAAACACAAGAAAGAACATGTAGTGGCTGTTTTAAGCTTTGGTTAAACAGAATTCTGTATTTGATTTGTTAATATATTATTTATAATATATATAGATAAATATTATAGTATTTTTGTTTGGGTTTGAAGTGGTTTTTTCTACTTAAGTATCTGTGAACAACATATTTTAAGTAACAATAGTGTATTGTAAAACATTGTCTAAACATTTTACCTTAGTCAAAGACATATATCATACCAGCCTATATCATACTAATAAGAAATAACAATTCTAAACTGGAATAAATACTTTGTTAAATATTTGTAGTCCATGGTCCATCCCCAAAACATACATATTCCAGGACTCCTTCAGACTGTCACTTTCTTGGATAACTGATGGAAAATATTGAACTTTTTTAAAAATGCACAAGGCTAAAAACTTTTACAAGTGGGCTTATTGAAAGATTTTGAGCTGAAGAGACATTAGCTCTACCTGTCAATTTTAAAAACTGCTGCTGCACATGTTGTTTTCACATCCAGATGAGAAGTCTCAGGACCATGCCAGCCTGGTTCACAAACTGCTGTCCCAGTACATCCATGGACAAACTTCCTTGGTGGAGAAATATCCGACAAGCAGACACATTCCAAAGGTTGGTGTGGATGGGTTTTTATTTCAGTGATGGGCATACAGCATAGACTGTATAAAGAATGGACAGCGTCTGCCTCCTCGTTGGGTGAAGCCACCCCGAGAAGAGCACTCTCTGTTGGCGGGCTGCATTATAGGTCATAAATCCCACCTCTGCAGGAAATCAAAGCTTAGCTTATGGGGCTGTGGACAAACTTTAGAAATTTATTACACAGCTAAAGCTGCGTCATAGTTGTGCGGTAACCTCTTGTTCAGGGGTTACCCGCACAGCTATAAACTTTTTCTTGAGCTAGACTCAACTACCATAGCAGGATTATGAAATCCAGTGAAGTGAGGAGAAGTAACACAGTCACACAGAAATGGCTCATTGTGGGCATCATGTTTGTGTCACCTGTTGCCTGTAGTTGCTTCATGACGTTGGCTTGGTTGTGAGTCGCTGTCGTCTGCTGGGAGAGGAACTGCGTCTGCTCAAAACATGGGGGGCTCTGAAGCTTGATATTCTCAGCATCAGCTGTGTGGATACTCAGTAAGTACTCCACCCTTAAGAAGTTATAAGACATGAATAATATGTAATACTTTGCCTGGTGTAAATTTTTGTGAATTATTTGGCTTTTCTGATGCAAATGTAACTTATTTTTGTTTTTTCCAGGGTACACATTGTCTTCAGCAGCCTCAAAAAATTCACCAAGTTTGAGGTAATCTTCTCTACCAGTTTGAGCAACCAACTGTACGTCCTTCAAGTGCAAAGCTTTAGGAACATGATCGGGAGCACAACGTGAGTTTCTCTTTCACTTTTTCGGTAAACAATGCTACAACGATACCATAGTCCTTCAGGGTTCGAGATGACCTTAAGAACCATAACATTTGATATTTTCTTGTCATTTGCAGACTTGAACAGATTGAAGAGTTGGTGGCATCAATCAGTCCAACCAAGAACCTCTTGACAAAGATAATAAAAAAGATCCATGAAAATTTGCTCTGCTGAGGCAAGATATGTACCTAGTTTGAATTTTTGTATCCAGTTATTGTAAATAAATTCTTTTGTACAATATTTCTGTTAAAATTAAATCTATTGGCTGTCTCATCTTGAAATGAAAAATAATCTTGTGTTCTCCGCCTGAGTATGTTTATATTTTTTTGTTGTTTATATGTTCACATGATGGAACTGTGACCGATTCAATAAAATGTAGTAAAACAGCTGTTGCTTAATGTTTGGTGTTTAAACATGGGTATTATTTGAATACAGACTATTAAATCAGCTGTCGCTAAAGCAGGTTGTCTCTCGAATTTGTAGAGCAGTTGCTAAATCTGCAACCATCCATAATTACCTTTTATTTCAAGCTTATTCTTGTAACACAATGAATTTATTCTTAAATGAATTTTTATCCTTGAAATCTGTGCAGTTATCCGTCTGCATTTCCTACTTTCTCCTCCAGATGGCGACCACAGCCTGACCTTTAGCTTCCCATTCACCTGCAGTTTGTTTACACATAGGACACTTACAGTAACATTTAGGGGGTTTTAAAGGTTCTTCTGTCCTTCCAGCAGGTGCACACTCTACAGTATAATATGGTCTCAGTCTTCATTTGTTTGCCTATAACAGCAGACTGAGAAGCATGTTGAAATGTTTAACTTTTAAGACAATATTTGAAAGGAAACAGATAGTTTGTTGATGACGTTGGTTCAGTAACAGTATGGAAGTATTTAAGAAGTACACAACCCAGCGTATAAAAGAGACTTAAAAAGATTTCAGCTCTTATCAGTGTGTTTGGAGAGAAAACAGTGACCAGCTGAGATGTCAAACATTGACGTCTGTTACTCCAGACTCTCTCCACACTTGTGCTTATTTCTCTCTTCACTTACTGTATGTGGTATGCTGCAAAAAATAGTGTAGCTCATAAACCCATAGCCCATAAAGTTAAACTTAAAAAAAAGGCCAAAACAAATCATGAACCAGAATGATACTCAAGTGTGGGCTGCTTTTCCTATGGTACTGTGTTTAAGCTTTAGGGGGCACTATGGGCCTTCCTTTGCACTCTTGTCTCATTATGATGCCTTATCAATGTGCAATTTTCAACGTAATGACACCTTCTGATGATTGGCAGGTTTTTTTTTTCTTTTTTTAACAAAGAGAAAGAGGAGATCCTTCCAGAGTGTAGTGTTGGTTCAACATCGAAACACTTTAACTGAAGCATTTACAGTGAAAAAGGTCGAGCTGACAAAAGATGAAAAATATAAATGTGACTTCATGTGGCAAAAACCTGTGACCCCTCAGATTCATTTGAGACCCTGTGCCGGTCCTCGACCCAGAGGTTTGGGACTACTACAAGGTTTAAAGGACTTGTTTATAGTTGTGAGAGGTTCAGCGAGTCACGTTTCAGCTTTATGAGTTTAATATATGTTTTTTAAATATGTAAAATATAGATGTTGCTTTCGTTTTTTCCAGTGTGCTTTTTTTAAAATTTGCAATCTTTGAAAGCATTTCATAAGTTTCAAGGTTAATGAACCACCTTGTAGTCTATTTTTGTACTTAAAAGTCCCAGTGAAGAATTCTTGACATAAATGAAATAGGCAAAATGTCATATTGATGTTATTTTATGATATAGTTAAGCAAACAAGACCACTCCTGGTGTTACAGTTACCATTAAACCAGTTTATTGCAGCAGACCCACCTTGAATGGAGCTGGTGATGTAAAATAGGAGCTCCTTGTTATCAATTACAATAAGACCTCTGCACAAAACATCAGACAAAAAACCCTGATCTTTTTAGTCCTTCTGTGTCTTCTTGAACTTAATGTTAGCGTTTAACTGCAGCTCTTCCTGCTCCTCTATGTCCATGACTGACATAGAAAACATCCCGGGGTCATCTGAAAGGTCAAACAACCAGAGACAAGCCTCTAAGAAGACAGTGGAAATGGGGGGAAGGCACTGACTGCCTACTCCTAAAGCCCTGACGTCAAAGGTCAAAGTGGACTTTCCAAACCGTCACCCTCCAGTGAGCCGTCAGGGGACACCAGTTCCTCTGTCCCTCCCCCAGAAACAACGGATGGAGGACACCCAGAGGTCCAGGCAGGGGTTAAGTTTGGCCAGAGCCACGTTAGGGTCTCCTGACCTCAGCCTGGGGGTCAACTCAATTTCATTTCAATCGATCTATTGAAGGGTTTTTCATTATTTTCACTGCGAAACTGAATCATTCATTAGATCCCAATACAAGGAGACCAAACTAGGTTTTTCATTCCGGTTGAGTAAATAAAAAGTGATTTTCTGTCTTATTTTCTGTTTCTGATTGAGTTTCTACAGCAGTGCAAACATCTTTGTAATGGTAAATCAATTAGTTCCCTCATTCTAAAACACACTTTGTCATTTGTCTGAAAGAAGGCCAATCCTTAAGCCTTTACCAGACAGAAAATTTGTCAAAAAAGAATATGATATTATGAGCATCAGATGTTGTACAGAAGACAAAATAACATAAGAAATAGACGTGAAAAATCACAGCTTTGCACTTATGTAGCCTCATCCACTAGGTAATATTCATATTTTTGAGACGCACAGACTCATAAAGTCTGAATCTGTAATTGCTTTAATTACAGTGAAATGTCAGACTAGCATTTTGGCAAATTGGACTTAAGAGTGATTAAATTTACAACACTTAAAAATACCAAATCAGTGTCTTTCACCTTTGTTGTGTTCCTGCATGTTAAAAACAGGACTACACCAGTTGGCAGTCATGATAGCTAACTGCTCTGTGAGACTCTGGCAAGGCACAACTCTGCTTCTGTGTTAACTTGCTAATGTGTTCACAATAACAACAGGTCAATCAATTTTACTCCTTTCTAAATCCCATTTGACGTAGTTTGTTTGTAGCAGTATTAATGCCTAAAACCAGTTCCAAGGGGTAATTGTCAGCCAAGCAGCTGAAGAAACGGCCCTGTTTTCACAGTATCCATATAAAATACAAATAAAAGATAAGCAAAGACTGCTTTATCCACAAAGTGGCGCCAAAATTGACACAAGGTGAAAGTTTCTTATTGAAGCTTTAACCTTTATGACATTGATAATGTAATGCTCCTTTACACTTGGAATAACCTCCTGTATGAGCTGATGCACATATAGTAGGTGCACTGAATCTCTATCCAAAGCGACACATGTGACTGTTTATTGGGATTTAGACCGAGTTGGATGGCAACATATTGTAAACACTCCAAATGTATAATCCTGTTAATAGGACCATTTGGCCTCAAGCCACCTGGTCTAAATCTGTTTATCCACACATCCAGGAGCAGTATTTCACCTCACTAACCTCATCTGTGTCCACTTCATGTCCTGACATCAGGAGTGAGGGAGGCGTGACATGGTAGAATTGGTTTTGGAAGATGGACATGCTAAAGGTTTCCTTTGTACAGGAGGCAAAGTATGACCATATGAAGGACACAAAAAGAGAAACAGATGGTTAAATGGTTTTTATTTATGTAGATATGATCAGACACTGCTTAGTCAGAACAATACCAGAGTTATGGTTTGCTTTGGGAATAAAGTATGTTGACTTGTTTTTATTGTGTTACAATTACATATGATAAATGTTTATTTCTATACAACATGGCAAAAATATAAAGCAAAGTGTTGATTATATTGTTGGTTACAATGTCAACATAAAGACAGAATTCATATTTAAAAGGAGATTGTAGGAAGGGTTGTAATACAGGAGTAACATTATCATTCAAGGCAAGTTGAATAAATTTGGGGTTCCCCAAGGCTCTGTTGCAGGGTCACTGTTGTTTGGTCTTGTGGGACCTGTAGGCTGCAGAGGTAGACTTTGATACGGTCTCACAAGGAAAACTTCGCAATGACTTAGATGCACACTGGACAAAATTAATAAAGTGATCGAAGAGCACTTGCTTTATTCACAAGGGGTGCCAAAATTGACTCAAATCCATCCTCACACGAGCTTTAGCTGCAGTATCACTTTAAACAAACCTGTGATAATTATCTTGATAAAAGTTTCTGTGTGGATGTTCTTCAGTGATAATCCAAAACTGAATTGAATTTTCTTTTCTCAGGGAACCATGATGATGCAAACATCATATTAAAGCTCATACCTCCACTGGGAGCTTATTTAAGCTTAGCAACCATCATTGCTGTAAATGTAAATGTAATGACAGACTGTAACACCTCTATTCTACACCAATCCATCTCCATTGTTCTCTCCTTCCTCTGGCCTTGGTATCCATGTTTGTTCACAGACCAACTGTACTGTTTCTTATCATAATAATCTCACAGCACTGCTGGAGCTTGGCTATGACAGCTTCACTCATACAGTTAAAGAACGATAAAGAAAGCACAGCTGAAACAAAGTGTTGAGTTTCACAGGAGGGCCAGAGGAAAAGGGTGTATTGAAGCAAAACACAATGGGTTTATTCTTAAAGGCTGCACTGTACATTCAAAACACATGACACTTTTACCAAGAGGTATAGTCTGACAATGAGAACTGTTATGTTCCATAGGCTACTGTTAAAGGCGAAGAAAGAATGCCAATTTTTTATTGTTGATTATTGTCCAGTAATACGGTAGTAAAAATATAACTTTAGTTTCTTAATTTTTATCTTTTTATAAAAATATATGTTCTCTTTTGATTTAATTCCACCAACAAGCTTCAAGAAAGCCGGACAGAGGCATGTTCACCACTATGTTGTATGATCTCCTCTTTTAACAGCACCGTGTAAACTTTTGCAAACTCAGTAGTCCAGTTTCTGGAGATTTAAAAGTGAGACACCATCCCACACCGGAGTCTATTTATTGTTTCATGTTGCACCAAATATTTCCAATAGGTGACAAGTCAGGACTGCATAATACAGGTGTACCTCTTTATTATGAAGCCATGCAGGGGAATAATGTGCAGGATTGTCCCTCTGAAATATGCAAGGTTTTCCATGACAAAGACATTGTCTGGATGGCAGCATATGGTGGTCTATTGTTCAGCAGTAATGCTACCTTCTCAGCTGTGTAAGCTACCCATTCCATGGGCACTAATGCATCCCCAACCACTACAGATGCTGGCTTTTGAACTGTGTGCTGTTTTCATATTCATTATACATGATTACATCCTCAGAAGGCTGCATTTGTGGGTGCAGGGATGACCTGTGTCCAAAAACAATTATTTTTGGAGGTGATTTTGAGCCCATGTAGGGATTTCCATTGCAGAGCCATGTCTATTTTAATGCAGTGTCACCTTAGGGCCTGAAGATCACAGCCATCCAGCGTTGGTTTTCAGCCTTGATAATGTAATGCTGTAATGGAGATTTCTCCATGTTCTTGATATAGTGTGGGGTTGTCATGAAAACAAACTTTAGCCTCATGATTATCATACAATATCAATATTTTTACCATTTAGAAGAAGGTTATCATCAATACTAGTATAATGCAACAGAAACTGAACATCAGGTAGAGTTAGGCTGACAACATTTGTGTCTGTGAAACAGAGACATAGCGAGCTGTGTCTCTACACAGCTGACTTTGAATGTCACTGTTCATGCTGGCGTCCTGCATTTCTGTTCATCAGCCCCCCACCCCACCCCAAAACACACACACACACACACACACACACACACACACACACACACACACACACACACACACACACACACACACACACACACTATAAGCCCCCTTGTATGCCATCTTGTTAGGGGGCATTAGAGGACGTCTTAATTGGTCTTTCCAGGCAGGTAATTAGCTCTGATGGCATGTGCTCCCATAGTGATGCAAACGATGGGGACACAGCCATGTCCCACCCCTCACCCCAATAACCAACACACAAACACACACACACAAGCTCACAAAAATAAAGGCTATGTGACCTGGGGAGTTGCCACATTCCCTGATCATTCTTGGGAAAAGACAATAGGTCTGGTTGTTAAAATAGTCTCCCTCTCAGCGGGGGGACACAAGAGCTGCAGCAGCTGTCCCGTAGTATCAAGCTTTAATGGTCGCAGCAGCCTCAGTGAGTGTTCAGATATTGTTGTGCGGACACGTTAGGTCTCATTACACAGAAATTTAAACTAATTTTCTGTGCTGCTCATTCCAGCACATTATAAACAATCTCATCATTTAATTTAGACATATTTTGAGGTCATGACATTCATTATCTGGTCTTCAGTAGAGGTAAGGATTAGTACTGACATCATTCAGGGTTGCATGTGAGTTACAGAAGTTATAGGGTGTGTCCAAAGAAAGTGACCTGTGTGTAACTTTCAGCCGAGTTCAACTGACACCAAACTATTCTTCTCCACAATAGCTTCACTTGGCTTCAGCTGAATGCCATTTCAGGTTTATTTGTATCCATGGAAGAGAAACAAGTACCAGAGACCCCGGCTAACAGAGAGCATTGTGGGTGAGGTGAGGTGCCCATTCTCTGGTAGAATAATGATGACAAAACAGGAATTCTAACGTTGGTCAGGGGAACACATCCTGGGGCACACAGGCTACAAGGGAGCAGAACAATAATAGCTTTTCCTAAAAATATAAGGGTCTGAGGAGGGTTTTCATCACAATGGCAGTGAGGAGAGGAGAGGAGGGGAGGGGAGGGGTTTTCCCTTCATCAGTGAGGAGTTCACAAAGATCAGACACACATTAAAGGCTTTGTCTAGAAGAATGACACAATCAAAGCAAACTGGCAGCTATTCCTATCCAGGTCAAGCCACATGCAGAACATCTGGGTGTATCATTTCCTATTTATTCTAATTTTTCCCTCTATTGACTCACAAAGCTTGATAACTCCTGTCACCATCACATCCCTCTCTGTCCTCACCCCGATCCTCCTCCTTCTCCTCACACGCTTCAATCACACAACATACAGACGTCTGTGCCATGTTATCCAGCGCCCCCCTGACACGGCGCTATTTTCGAATTCCAGCCTCACACAGAAGGATATCCATGAGTCTCCTAGACAAGGCAAGTGGCGGCGGAACGTCCAGACTGTTGGACTGGGTGGATTCCGGCCATCTTGACCCACACCTTGGGTCTGCTAACAGAACTACAGCAGCCACCTTGGCTAAGTGCATTCCCACAGCCGCTGACCCAAATCCCTGCTTGACCCCAGCTGATAAACCAAGCTATGGATAGACTAGTGAAGAGTTTTCCTGTAAATTTAAGGTAAGTGCAAAGTTTCCAAAATAACAAATAAGTCTTTGAGAGTAAGGGGTCATAAAGATTTTCAGAACTTAACCACACATGGACGATACTTTGAATCAACCGCACACTGTAGTTTTCATAAATTAATTTAGCCAACTTTGTAGGCGTTCAAAGACACTGGAAGGTACCATCAAATCAATGCAAACTCACACTTCTATATAGCAGATAGGTGGGCTAACATTGTATGGGGCATGGTGGTGTTTATCTGCAAGTTTCTTATGTGACTCATATTTTTTTTTTTTTCAGTAAAAAAACAAACAAAACATGTCTATCAAAAAGAAACTGAACATAGAGAAAGTAAGTTAAAGTAAAACATACAAGAGAGAGAGAGAGAGAGAGAGAATAAGATGAACTTCACAGACAGACAGGGAAGTTTGGAGGCTCCAGGTTTGATGTTACACTAAGCCTGTAGAAGTCTGGGCTGCGTCAGCAGCCTGCAGACTGTAATTGGTCGTGACTACAAGGACCCCTGCACCCGCATGTTGGTGGGAGGATGGGATTAACACGTTATGGGTGCCTCAGGAGCCAGCTGAGGAGCTGATAAGATTTTTGGAGGACATTTCTTGAGTGATGCTCGAATGAGGAGGCCCTGGAGAGGATGCAGTGTAAGAAAAGTTCAGAATGGAGAAAAAAAAACTGTATTTGTCAGTTTTGTTTTGTATTTGTCCAAGACCAGTCATTAAATGACTTTAACTGTTGGGGTTTAGGGGCAGCACAGTGGTGTAGTGGTTAACACTGTTCTCCCTGTGTCTGCATGGGTTTATTTCGGGTACTCTGGTTTCCTCCAACATCCTAAAACCATGCAAAAGTGGGTTAGGTTAATTGGTCACTTTCAAATTGCCTGTAGGTGTGAATATGAGTGTGGATGGCTGTTCGTCTCTATATGTCAGCCCTGTGATGAACTGACGACTTGTCCAGGGTCTCCCCTGCCTTTGCCCCAAGATGCTGGGATAGGCTCCAGCCCCCCCTGCAACCCCCCAATGGGATTAGCAGGAAAAAATGGATGGATCGATGTTGTAGTTCAGTGTCCACTGCTCCACTTGTTTAATTTGGATGAATTCATGTTTAAATACCTGTTAATAGGAACATTTAATTTTCCATAAGTATGTCTGAAGAGCAATTTGTCATGTTGTATTTCACTCACCCTTAGCTCTTGCATTTGACTTACCAGTTTGATATGAATTATACCCCTTGATGCATTATGATCTAAAATACAGACACTCACCCTCTCACAGTGATTTCAGGTCCTGGCACACCCCCTTGACTTGCTAATCAGAATGGCATAAATGCACTCAAAAATACTGGTCTTAGTGATTGGGTTAAATCACATACTTATCAATAAAGTCTAATTTTACCCCCTAAGTCTCTCTGTAGTAGATTCCTTGTGTTGAAGTATAGTATTACAGCAGAGCAGGGTGACTCCTGTACAATGCTTCCACGCAGGAGTCCCCCTTCATCTTATCGTGCCCTGCAGCTTGACTGGATTGGGTGGTATAAATTGGCCGTGCCCAGAGGAGAGACGCCGGTTCCTCTTTTGGGTCCGCACATTGTTTCGTCTAGGCCTGTATTTATTTAGATGTAAATCAGCTTTGCAAGAGTGTTACGTCCTGTCCTTGTGTGGTGGGCGGTAGACTGAGATTCATTTGTTGGAGGAAGTCAGCCTTGTCGAGATTGGAGCTGCTGAGATTGTTTTCCATTATAAGGCTGTTATTGATGTGAGAGGGTGACATCATGCAGCCTCACCCTTCAAGAGAGGGTCGGTGAGAAAGAGCCCCCACACCCATTTCTTATTCATTACTCAGCCCGGTGAGAATGCTGGACCTAATCATGGTTCCACTAATATGGAGCTGAGTGGTGCAATTATGGACTCCAAGGGTCAACCCTGCTCCTACTTTCAAAGCACAGAACCAGGAAGTGTTGCCTCTTTAAATAAAATGAGATAGTTACGTTAAAGAAATACAGATCTTATTCTGTCCTCTTAAAACTGTTTAATGTACCACTTAAGGTGAATATTTACTGTGGAAATGTATAAAATAGGCTGTTTTCTCCAGTGTGCTGTATATTACCTTGCCTGACACCTTGGCAGCAGTGCTTGAACTACAACACAAAGGTTGTCAATCGATAAAGGCACTAATGGCATCATTTCATTTTGTAGGTCATACAGGGGCATCAGTGTTAATTTCAGCCTGTTTTATAACCTGATAAAAACTCCTCACAGTTGCTTTAATGGATTTTCTTTTGATTTTGTTCACTACAGCTCTTTGCTGCATGTCTGTATTACTGCCTCTTTTTATACTTACGTATCACCTAGTACAGGGAACTCATGAAGAAAACTTTTACTTTAAAAGATCTTCAAATGACATTTATACTTATACCTTAAGTTAAGTTTTTTTTTTTTTTTTTTGCGATGTAGTCCCCAAAGAAAAGTTGTTCAATTGTTTGGAATAGATTGACTCCTTTTATAGTCTGTCAAACCTGCCCCATCTCAAGGTCCGGTCTTGGTTATTAATCAAACAATGAGCGTGGTCTAGACCTGCTCTATTCTTTTGGAAAGGGATAACGACTGTTGTGAATTTGGCGCTATATGAATAAAATTTGATTGATTGATAGCCTACAGTATTTAAAATAAGGAGCATTTAAGATAAATTATCGTGTAATACAGAATGACTTCATTGCACCATTAAATGTGTTTATAAAATGAGATTTAAAGTGCTTTGATAAACTCAAGAACAATTTTTCTTTCGTTAATTTGTTATTTGGACCGTTATTCACAGTCTGCGCCAAACGTTCAATGTCCTCTCCCAGCTTCCGTAGACATTCCTCCGCTGTCAGTGAGTGTGCGGTGACAGACATCCGTCGGTAAGACACCTCTCCAGGTCCAAGTGTAAACTATGGAAGAAATAAATAACATTGAAGTCGTTCCGTGCACAGAGTCCGACTATCTCAAACCGTTCCGGGTGCACTACAACCAGGTGAGTAATCTTTGCAGGGTCGGCGGTGATGGTCCAGGATGCTGGATGCTGTAGGCTAGCCCAACCCCCATTCATTTTGTAGCTAGCATGTAAGCATAACATGAAGGCTAAACTGACCTTAAACACAGACAATGAGGGGGAGAGTTGCGTTGTTTTAACCACAGCGGCAAGAACACTGTATTCGTCTTTTACATGCAGTGTGGTTCTATAGTGTTGATGCTAACAGACGGCTAATAGCGAGCATGCTAACGATAGCATGTGAGGAGATTTTGGGTTGAGCATCTCGTTAACATTAGCACATGCTTTATATTAGTACAACGAGGTGGAGTTAACAGGGCTTGGCAGTGTCAAGGTTAGAAATACATTTATTTTTAGTCTTATTAGGGGGTCAGGTGAGACTTGTTGATCCCAAACGGACTCCTGTGTGAGTGCTGTGATTGCGCTGAACTGTTCAGGTCAGAGGTCTGCAGAGTCCAGCTTTACACTGACCTTATTAACCTTTTTTAATGTGCTGCACTGCAAAGCACGTTAGGATCAGATGAGAAATTGTGGAGGAAAACCTTAAGTCAAATAGGTTTTGAACCATATGACAGTGAAAGTGTTGGTTCAAATCAATATGATGCACCAGTGCAACCCCCTTTTCCCAAGCTGCAGACGTGCAGACATATAAATGTTAAAACAGGTTTACCTATTTGTTTCAGGTATTTTGTTGTTAATGCATCACTTCACAATTACTTTATTGGACTGATTGGGAAGCTCCATCTGCCAGTATAAAACATTTATTGATCAATACCAAGGTAAATATCGAGGATTAAAGATTGTGATCAAATTTAGTCCTTTAGACAATGCTTCCTTGCTTACATTGTAAAAACATCTTTCTACACCTTATTTAAAAACTCTGCTATTTACTTTTGTTGGCCTTAGAGCATAATTTAAAGGAAGGGGTAGCTGTGTAGATGTGTAGCATCTGAGTTTCTGAATGTAAAGCCCAGCCTCTGTGCCAACATCAGAGACTGTATATAGAACGGATGGCGTCTGCTTCCTCACTGGGTGAAGCCAATCCGAGAACAGCACACCCTGATGACGGGCTGCAGTATAGGTCATAAATCCCGCCTCCGCCAGCCATCCTTATGAAGCTGTGGACAAACTTTAGAAATTTATTACACAGAACGTACATTTTTCTCCCCCCTGCTTGTGATGTTGACATGTAGTTATTGTAAGACTGGTTTGTGCTAAAGTCCGTTTTTTTTCCGTACAGTTCCATTTTCAAAAGTTATTAGGGGTAGAGATGCACCGATCAATCGGCCGCCGATTTAAAAAGCCGGTTTTATATCCAACCGGCCCCAACCGGTGACCGGCCGGTCACTGTCGTAACTTGCCGGTTTTCCCCGAGCAAACTGACCCACATGCGCGGTGCGTATCAGCTCAGAGCAAAACTGCTAAAAATTAGCAAGACTCAGGAGGAAAACATGTCGGTGATTTGACACTGTGTGCCTAAGCGACCCAAAACACGCTCAAAGTCAGCCGTGGAGGATCAACGCGTAAGACATTTGGAACAACAAACCTACTACGCCACTTGGAAAAGAAGCACCCAGGCTTGTTTAGCAAATATAAGGAATACACTGCCGCTAAGGAGGGATGCAGCAGAGTCGCAGCGACCACAACAACCCTCCGCTGTGGCTACTATGTTCGACCTCAGCACTGAAAAGTCCAAAGCCACCACTAGGAAAATAATGGAGTTCGTGGCACTGGAGGACCAGCCGTTTAGCGTAGTACAGGATAAAGGCTTCGTAAATCTGGTGAAACACCTGAGTCCACGGTACAAATTACCAAGTAGGGTAGTGTATTCCTTATATTTGCTAAACAAGCCTGGGTGCTTCTTTTCCAAGTGGCGTATTAAGTTTGTTGTTCCAAATATCTTAGGCGTTGATTGGTACAAACTACCAAGTAGGCGGTACTTTTCTGACACAGCGCTGCCAGAGTCGTTTTAGAGAGGTACTGGAGAGGTAGTCAATAAATTACATTGTACCAGGCAAATGCTGGGACGTTTTTGAATGTAAGTTAGTTATTGACCTGTAAACTGGACTGAATGTTATGGTCAGTGTTGAAAATAAATCTGCTCAGGAGGCACTGTTGAAACTCTCACTCTATTTCTTATTTGTGAGATTTTATTCTTGAAAAGGGGGTTATGATAGCATATAGCCTTCCATTAGTTGTGCTTTTAATTGCAGTTAAGCAAAATGTTGTCTGGGAGAGGGGTACTTAAATTAAAATTTGGAATGGGTACTCAAGCCAAACAAATATGGTGTCTATTATATGATTATAATTATTTCTTAGATAGAAAATCGGTATCGGAAAAACCGGTTTCAGCAGGTCAGACCTCCTTTAAAACCGGAAATCGGTATTGGCCAAGAATATTGCAATCGGTGCATCTCTAATTAGGGGGTTCACGTTTTCTATGATTGATACTTGATACAGCCCATGAGTGTACAAAGATTGCGTAGCTTACCCAGGGGATACACTGTTTGAGCTGAGCATCATCACAGCAACTCTCAGCGACTGTCCCGCTGAATGCGCACAATGCTACTGCGCAAGTGGTGAAGTGCGTACAATGCTACTGCGCAATGTTGGTCTCAGGTAATGGAGAAAAAACATGGAATTACCAAGAGATTTTTGGCTTCAAATCCATATACTGGCGGAAGGCGGAACCAAGTTGTCTATAGTATATACAGTCTATGGCCAACATGCAGTCCTGCAATGACATGCGCGGTGTGCAATGGCACGCTGGAACTGTGGAACACCAATATTATTTGGATGCAGTGTGCATGTACAAAGGCCAAATAATGGTGGAAGTCTGTTTCAGCGCTGCTGCAGCATTGCACTGTGTAAGACTGTACTGATTGACTTGCACAGCAGGAGTTGGTGCAGCATTGAAAGCATACTGGGTTTACCCACAGGCAGGGTTCATGCAGTTTATCTGAGCAGGAAGACAACTCACAGACAACTTGAGCAAAAGCATATAACTTTTGCAGATATAGTGAGTTTGGATTAAAATGTACCCTCAGGAATTAAGTTTAATCCACTACCTTGAAAGCTTCTCTTGCTTCTCAGAAATGCATGTTCCAACTATCCATTGGACAAAAATAAGTTGTTGAGATGAGGGAGGAGAGTAGTTGAGGCAATGAGGAATTTTAGCCTGAATTTGTATCCTCATGCTCATTATACTATCATAAAAAATTCCTGGAAATTCTCTTCAAGGCCGCTCGCATATCAACATGGCAGAATCTTTTACCTTGACTTTGTCTCAGATGTATTTTCCTAAAGAAAATCATGGTAAGCCCATGTGTGAATGCAGCAGGTTTAAACTGGGAAATCCACTGCTAGAATGTAGGCAAGGGTACTGTCATGTACATCATGCTACTGATGAAGGACCAGTGGGATTGTTGTGCTTTTAATGAAAGTGTTTCATACTCTTTTCTGCACACTAGCAGGCCTTTTTATTTTCTGAATAGGCAAAAAACAGAAACCTTCATCTGTTGTCTTGGATATGTTGTAAATGCCTCAGTTTTACATAATTTCCTACCTCTTCAGACTTGGCGCTGTGAGGGCTGTAAAGGCAACTTTTGATCATTTTAACGGCAGGTTGTCCTGAAATGTCCCCAGAAATTTCTGGAGTGCATATGCGAACAGGGCTTCTGTTGAACTCCCCGGCTCACACCCACATACAGCTTGCAGAATGAATCGAGTGTACTGGTTATGTATGTTATTATGGTATTTTCTTTGCTGTTGTGGGATAATTGCTCAGTTTGCTTATTTGGCTAGAGATATTTGTGTCTTTGAAGTGGTCTGGTTTAGAGATATGAAGTTGGTGTAGTAACTGACCAAATTAAGTGTTGGATGTGATGCAACAGATACTATTTAGATGCAGCGTCTTTGTCAGAGCCTGTTTAAAATGTAGTGTTTCCGCAGTGAGTTAGTTTTTGAAGGGAGTGACTGAGATGGTTTAGTTTCTTGTATAAATCAAGCACATTCAGCAGACGCATTATTGTACATACTCTGGCTCATGGTTGCCAGCATATACTGTCACCCTCTTCCATAATGCTTATGGCTGCAGGTATAGTCTCTATCCATCCATCTATTTGTCTTTCCATTTTTAGCTGCCTATTCAGGTCATCATGGCAAACAGGACAGGCTGAGTAGATCATCTATGACCGACATCTTGTTAGCTGTTCATTTCATCTCATGAGCTCAAAAGCTGTCAGATTTCAGAAAAGCTGTCTCACTTTCTCCCTGTGAACACACACACGCAGACTGTAATTCTTTGCTCCTATAAAATGAAAGTAAAGATGATGGTGAGCTTGAAGGATGACTGAGTCAATTTTACTACACTGGGTGTATCTGTGTTTTGATGGCTTGTCATCAATAATATCGGTGTTGTTTTCTTCCTGCTCATAGCGAAGTGTGATGACTGTGTGTCCTGATGGTCTTCAGCAAAGTGAGAAACGCTTCCTCACCCAAACATAGGCTGCAGTCCAGAAATTTATTTTTAGGTTTGAAAATATTTGTTCTGTTTGTTGTGTGAAGTCTGCATAGTGACAGTAAAACAGAAGAGGTATTAAGGTGTATCCTAGTGTTCAAATACAGAAGGTGCACGGACACCTGCAACTGCAGACCTGAAGGCAATGCTGTGCAACCTGGTCTTACTAATGATAACAGTGTGCTGCTGACAAATGCTCTTTTTATATAAATTGAATTTCACAAAAGCAAGGCAGACTGCAGTGAAGTCTCTTTTCTTGCTGCAGAGAATTGATCCAGCAAGAGGTGAATACAATGGAATCCTTTAGAAGTGAAATGCAAGCAACCATGTGTAATCCTCAAAAAAAGGTACCCCAGTGCCAACCATGGAGACATCAGGAGCAGCTTTTCTGACATCATCTGGGAAACCTTTAAGGGGTGCAGGGATTTCAGGACATCTGCAGACTTAAATGTGATGATAAGTTCATATCAAAGTAGGACTGGATGATTATATGATTGTGATTAATGTTTGTAATAAATTTCAGTTTGATCACGGTGATCAGCTGTGAGCATATTTACGCGATCAAAGTTGCTGGACAAGTAAACAGGGGAAGTAAATAGAAAGACCGGATGTGGAGCTAAGCGTTGAGCTGAGGGCAGCAAAATAGATGTCAGCCATGACTTTGAGTCATCCTCGAAAGATGCCATTGTTGAGAAGAAAAGTTATTCAGTGTCAGTCGTGTGGCGGTTGTTCAGGTATCTTAAAAGTGACATCGAGCAATTAAGCCGATGTGTAAGGTATGTCGGCAGTTGGTGCAGTGGCAGGCTGTGCAGATTGTGTCTGCACAGCCTGCCACTACTGATGGCACAAGTAGCATTAGCAGTAGGGATGTTCCCAGTGGTTAATTTCACTGACGTTTAAACGACTATTTTGAAACCGAATATTCGAATACACGAAAATTAATTAACTCCTAGAAAATAGCTCAAATTGAGCACATGTCGATCTATATGGCCAGATATCATCTGAAATAAATATTAAGAGTACATGAAAGCCATGCTTATAATATTAAAATATGTTACCAGGGTTTTTCCTGGCTCAAATTGAGGCAGAGGTGGCACCATCCCGACCATGCGCCACGGCGTGCATGTATTTGTAAATTCAACCGATTCACTTTCTTTTACAGGCAACATACTTTAAGTTAAGAGTTCAAAAAGAGAGTGTGACCATTATTATGTTAAAGCATTCATTTATTAAAACTATATACATACACAAATCAGCTGGCAACTTTAAATTGAAAGTACACTTCATCCACACATCTCACAACCAGACAGAACATTTCAGCCTCCTCTTTTTCATTCTGTAGAACCTCCTCATGCACTCCTTGTAGTCCAAGGCCTCCTGGTCTGGTCCATCAACGGCCACCTTACAACAGACATCCAAGTGCCTCTCCTTCAGTCTGTTCAGCAGAGGTGTCTTCACCTTAAACAAAACAATTCATCATGCATTAAGTATTTTTGTTTTTATTCTGATACAGACATGAAGAGTGATAGTGTTTTCAATCATATATTATATATATGTATACGCTGCAGTGTCCTCCCTAAAAAAACGACAACCAATTATTTCTTAAACTATCTAAACTATGTTATTTATTTTTTGTAACTTTATTAGTTGAGTTTTTTTAGGTACTACCATCTTTAATATATTTCTCTTTCTCTTCTGCTGCTTTGTGAACGGCTGTCACCTCATGTCTTTTTAATGTGTCCAGCCTGTAGTTGGTTGATGGCTGTCTCACTAAGGAGGCAGCAATTGCCTGCTGTGTTGGGCACAGTGCTTTTGGCATAAATAGCAGTGCATGCCTTCCTCAGTATGCCTGAGCCAGGTAAATTGATTGAGCCACTGCTCGTCAAAGCCACTGGCTCTGTGTTTTTGAGAAAATCTGGAAAGAGGAATAAAAACCACGTACACGTCGGCTTTGCGTTGTTATGCTCCTAATTGGAAACTAATTAATTAATTACCCTCGCCTCGCCAACTCGTCCTGTCCTGCATTCTGACCCTCGCGATCACCAGTCCCTTGTGAAGTACTTTCAGACCTGACACAAATATCCACGTTGTCACCAACATGAATTATAGCATTTTAACTGCCTGTTACGTTTTTTCTCTGCTGTGTTTCACCTGGAATCTTGACTTTCCTCCTCGCGAGGTCGCTTTTTAAAGTACTGGCTGAATTTGCCTGTCATATCTAAAACGCTAAAAACGGAGTAAACTTTTTTTTTTTAAATAAACACGACATGCTTGGATGCAAAAAAGAGAAGCAGTATTTACCTGTTTGTACCATCCGCCAGGGAAAATCAGGACGCCGACAGCACCAACTAGCGGGAAAAAAACTTGAACATGATTCGATCCGTTTCTTCTTCGGTAGATGCTTCAGGTCTTTCCGGTGCACTGCTGTTGATATAGCGCCTCTATAGTGGCGCAACGCTGCAACTGCAGTTAAAATACGTTGCTGCTGCATCGGGACATCAATCGCTCAATCAACACAGCTGGAGCTTTACGCTGTGTTGAGCGAAATCAATTGCTCTGGCTGGGGGCGGCACAAAATTAGGTGGAGGCGGCCGCCACGCAATTTTGAACGCAGGAAAAACCCTGGTTACAGAATCTTATTTTAGCACTGGAGAATGACATAAAGATTGTGAAAGGTCAAAGCAGTTAAGCTCCTTTCCGCTGCGCTCAAACCAAGCAGCTCGCTGCGTCATTGGCCTGCCTCACATCATAAGCACAAAATGAAATCTTCAGAGTCAGGCGACATCACGTTCAACGTTTATTTTCTAAACTAGACTTAGCGCTGCGAGCCCAGAGCAGCGAGCCAGGCAGAAAGAGTCGCACGCAAATGATCCACACATTTTAGCTTGTTTAATGCACACTTTTTAAGCTTTTTTTTTCTTTTTTCTTTTTTTTCCCCTTTCCTTTTATTAAACCGGTAGTAAGGGCAGCCACGTTTACACAAATATCCGAATAACTGCGCACATCCCTAATAAGCAGTTTAGCCACAACTAGCGGTGCAGCCATCAGACAAAAACAGCAATCAATCGTCTCACCTACATTTACATCATCTATTGTTTACAGTTTAAGGCGTCTTCATCATTGTTAATTTTGGCCATTTGTTTATTTTGGGTCTTGCATACCTGCAAAATCACTCAGGACTGTAAACTAGTTCACTGTATTATTTAGTATTTATCTACTTTTGTTGTACTATTGAGTTAAAATGGTTTTTATATTTTTCGAAGTATATCTTATTCAATTTGCTTTGTTATTTACTTTGTCTGTTAATAAAATTTTGAACTAATCTCTAGTTTCTTAGTACAGTTTTTAGTACAGATGCTTTAAAACTGGCAGTTTAAAAAAAATCGTAATGATAATTAATATCAGACAATATGACAAAATATATTGTGATAATTTTTTTTGCAAAATTGCCCAGTCCTATATCCAAGTATTAGAAGCATATTGGCTGGTCTGTTTGGACCACCTGGTTTAGATTCAGGTTAGGGTTTTGGCATCTTAGTGAAAAATTCTTTGCTATAGACTCTGGGAAAAGACCTATGATTATAGATAGTGTATTAAGGTGTACGATCTAGATTAGATAGTTTAGTCTGGAAAAAAGAAATTCCACCCCAAAACTTCTTTTTTTTTTTCTAAATTTGCCGCAGTCTGTGTAGTTCTCTATTTCTGGATCTCACTGTGCCAGACTTGTTTAAACAGCAAATGACACTTCTGCCTCCTTTGTTTTCCTTTTTTATTAAATTTCAGATATGCTAGTTTTAATTTAACAGTAATATAAACCATTTATGTAATTTATTTTTGTGTAGCAAATATTTAAAAATCAGATTCTTAAAAGAAATCATATCTACTATTATACATTGTGATAAACATCACTGTTGATAAATGTCTGATTGTGATCAGATTTCCCTCCATGACTTTAAACGTCAACAAAGTAGTCTGAACTAGTCTGAGCTACTTCCATATTTTGAAGGAGCTCTTTTGTACTTTTTCTTTTGATTAGATTGTAAAACTCAAGTCTTGAGGCCAGCTCAGGGAAGAGTTTCTCTTCTCTAATTTGGCTTCACACCTGTGACTAAAATGAGGAGGGGGCGGAGGGTTAAGCTTGTCAAGAGAACCACGGAACAGCTAAGACAGCAGATGGACAACAAAGGGGATGACAGTGGACTCCCTCGGTCCATCCTGTTTCCCTCTTTCATCCTCACTGTCTCTCCCGTGCAGCTCCATCAGGAGGGGTCTTCGGGGACCCCCCCCTCCCCTCCACCCATAAAGGCCTTTCAGTCACACTTGGGGAGCATCTCTCCCCCTAAACCTTTTATGTTCACCAGTACATCTGCAGCTTAGCCAGTGGTCACTGGCCCTTTTGCACACACAGACACACACACTCTGAAAGTAGATAATGTCATGTGTGAGAGGCTCTCTTCATCAGTGGTGTTTGCGGGTGTTTTGTCTCTTCTCCCTCGCTGCTCTTCATAAAGCAGGTGATTGTCCCTCGTTGACTCTTGGAAACCCCTCTCATCTCTGCTGCAGTGTACTTGTGTTGAATCATGAGTCCCTGCTTAGAGCAGGATAATTACCCTCCATTTATTCATTATGATGATTCTGAATTATTCATCTGGAATTATTTATCTAGTGTAGCTCACAGCCCTGGTGGCCTGAGCACTCTTTTTTATATGACACCCATTATAATGTAAAAACATATTTTCTCACAGTAACTTTTGGGCCTTAGTTTGAATAACAGCGGTAAGATGACACTAATATTTTTGAAGATTGCTGCTTCTGTTAAGTCAGACAAAACAAACAGGGGACATACAGTAAAGGGGAATATTGTAAGCTTTTTGACCCATCATAGGGTTATTTAATGCATAAAGAAGTTCTGGTAAGGGCCTGTGTATACTTGTGGCTTTTTTCTTGGGTGGTAGTTCACAAAACCCCAATTTCAGAGTGGTACATTTTGTTGCTTAGCTCTGTAAAGTACTATTTCCACCAAGATATTTTGTTCACTTTAGTTTAGCATAGTTTATTAAGCCCTAAAGGGTTGAGCTAGATTCACAGCATTGCCTTAATTGATAGACAGGATTGGGTGGGAGCCCGATCATATCTCACCTCACCTGATGATGGTCTCATAGGAAAACAATCTTGTGTAGGCATCAGCTGAACAGTGAGAGGCACAGAGAAAGATGCAAATGTAGAGGGAAACCACACGGAAGGGCACATGTTCTGTGACCTAATAAACATTTTTCCAAATAACTGCCATAGACACAACTTCAAAATAAGAGTACTGTGGCTTTTGCTTTGAAATCCTATACTTTTAGACCTTATTTTTCACACTTGGGACACAGACACGGCCGATACAGAGGCAGTGCAGCCCTGAACTTACCATTGTGTTTTGGCTGAGATCCATGCATGCATATCTTCAAGGAAAGACAAGCACGCCTTCTAGTCTTTAGATTTTAGTAACATTAGACAGTCTTGAGACGTAGTCCTTGTTTTAACAGTTTGAATGGTCTGATCTTAGGTTCACTCTAAAGTTTTTACAGTGATTTTAGGTATTAAAAATGACAGCAGATTAATGTTGGGCGGTATGACCAAAATCTTATATCACGGTATGAGTTAACTCCATATCATGGTAACGTATAGATCACAGTATGTTTTTCCCCCTGTAAATTCAATTAATGGCTTAAAAATACCCATACTGTCACATTTGTTCATTTTCCTTCTGTTTTTAAACTTAGATTTGTATACAAATGCAAACAATTTTTTATCATATAGCGTACCTTTGGTGAAAAACTGTGCCAAGCTCTTTTATATGAGAGGAGTGGCTGCAACTTTTTGGTTTTTGGTGCAGCAGGTGCGCCACGCATCTTTTGACTCTCATAATAGAGCTTGGCGTGTTTCATCTTTAGGTAATGGAAGAGGTTGCTGGTGTTTCCCCCTCCAGCAATGACAGTCACATGACACTCTTAGCATAGTATTGTTTTTTGACCATTGTTGGATTTTCTAAATCCGAAGAATCTCCAGACAACCAATGTCGCAACCCATGCCCTTTTTCTGAACAAGTTCCTCCTCCTCTTCCTCATGTTGGGTGGGTTGGGCTGCCTCCGTTTGCTTGGTACTGCCACTAATCTCCGTGTCCGCCATGACCACCACCAGTAAAGCTGTTTCTCCTATGCCAAGCAGTGCCAAGCAGTCTGCTGGACACACTGGTGATTATAGGGACCGCACCCAGACCTGACCAATCAAATAGAGCAAACAAACTCTGCACGACATGCTGGTAAAAATACAGAAATGCACCCAAACGGATGCACTCTGGCTTTCCTGTTTGCAAGCGCAGACAACTACACACTGACTCAGGGAGATGCAGCAGACAGCTGCTCTCTCTCTCAGGTATGGCAAAATTTCTACCGGTAGGCACTTTTATACCTTCACACGGTAAATACGTCATACCGCCCAACACTACAGCAGATCTATTCTGGTGGTCTGGTTTACCTCTTAAGGTCATTAGGAAGCATCAGAATAGGACTAGGCGATTATATGATCGTGATCGATGATCGTGATAAATTTCAGTTTGATCACGGTGATCAGCTGTGAGCATATTTACTCGGTCAAACATGGCGGAAATGTGCGTCACAACAGCCAATCAGAGTCGAGCTTTTCCTGCTCACTACTGTAAGTCGCCTGAGAAGTAAACAGGACAAATAAACAGAATGACCGAACATGGAGGTAAACGCAGAGCTGAGGGCAGCAAAATAGATGTCGGCCGTGACTTTGAGTCCTCCTCCGAAGATGTTATTGTTGAGAAGTTATTCAACGTCTCTCCAAAGTGACGTTGAGCAATTAAGCCAGCAACATAACAAATCTGTTTTTCATTTGAAGAAGTTCTTCCCGAGTGAGTATGTGGAAAGCATGAAAATGCGAGCGGAGTCTGTACAGCCTGTCACTGCTGTCGGTACAAAGAGCATTAGCAGTTTAGCTACAACTAGCGGTGCAGCCACCAGACCAAAGCAGCGATTAATCATATATGGATATGATTAATACCTGCCAACACTCCCGTTTTTCCAGAGACTCTCCCGTATTACAGACCTATCTCCCACCCACCCCCCGTATTGTCATTTCTCCCGGGAATTTCTTGTAGCATGGTCCGCGTTCATTCACGAATCGGATCACTATATTTGTCTAAAGTTTCCAGGTTTCCAGACAACCGGAGATAGTCCTGTGTTTCTGCTGAGCCTCACAGTCACTGGTTTGATACTTTTACTTTACAGTTTTGGATGATTCAGTTTGGTTTCAGCTGTAAACTATATTTAAACAGTGTTTGTTGCAAAATGAACACTTTAATGAAAGGAAAACAAAGGCGAGATATGCGAGAGTGATGTGTTCAGGGCAGCCTCAGATAAAAGAGTGCTATGTTTCACGCACAGATGTTCAAAGAGCCTTATATGGGAGAGAGCATGTAAAACATATGAGGACTTTAACACTAGTATTAGTGGACCAAATAAGTTCAAGGCATATCGTACCTTTTTTTTTTTAAATCACAATTTGTTATTAGTGAAACAAATAGTGAGTAGCTTCACTTATACTTATTTGGGTGAGCAATCTAATTACAAATACTCTCATAATAAGCTCATATCCACCATATGAGGTCACCCTAAAACTGCCCAGCGTGCGCTGCAAACAACTCCTGGATTTTATAACCCAAATGTTGGCAGGTATGCGTATCATCTATGTTTACATCACCTAATGTTTACATTTTAAAGCACCTTCATTATCTCTGAGGGGGCAATTTGCTTATTTTGGGTCTTGCATACCTGTAAAAACACTCAGGACTGTAAACTAATTCTCTGTATTACTAAGTATTTATCTACATTTGTTGTACTGTTGAGTTAAAATGTTTTTTTATATTTTTCGAAGTGTATCTTATTCAATTTGCTTTGTTTTTTACTTTGTGTGTTAATAAAATGTTTTTTTTAGTTTTTAGTACAGATGCTTTAAAACTGTCCGTTTAAAAAAAAAAAATCGTGATAATAATTGAGATCGGATGATACGACAAAATATAATATGATCTTTTTTTTTTTGCCAAATTGCCCAGGCCTACATCAGAATCAGTATCAGTGTATTTTTCTACAGGTGAAAAACTCCTTATAGTGCCTTGAAGTGTTGGTGTCCTTTTATTTTTTAAATTAATTTTATTGCTTTACTATTTTGAACCGCTCTGGAGAATCTGAAAAAGAAGTTACCAGAAACAGGCCACCGTCTGTTAAAGCTGACTGGGTGATACCCTACTGTCAGTATGCACTGAGGAGGGTCTAACAGTGAACTGATTGGATTCGAGGCCCACATGCTTTCTGTGTACTCTGCTGGAGGGTGCAGTCACATGGTTATATTCTTGAAGAGAGTGTCCTTGACACAGAGTTTGGCACTCTTAGCTTGGAGCCACTTATCAGGTTGTTTTAATGCTGCGGATTAGTCGTCTCATCATTACCGCTCCATGGCTTCATGCAGGTGTAGATCCTTTTATCATTGTCATTTTTTAAGTGTGCACATCATTAGTTAACTCATTATTTAGATAGGAAGACTGAAAAGAAAGCTGAAAAAAAAGCAGAGCACATGTCGAGATTCAAGTAGTGCTTTTGTAGGTGAGGGTGGTAGATGATTTTTTTTCTTTCTGGTGCAGCTGTCAGCTTTAATGTGTACTGGGCACAGTAGGTGTGTATCTGTGTGTGTGTGTGTGATTGGATTTTAAGCATCTACAAGATCAAGACCATACATCCCTCCCTACAATGGCCATTCACACATTCACAGGAGTCTGTCACTTCTGATGCCTAAAGCCAGAGGGACCACATTAATTTCAAGGTCCTGTGTTGCCTGTTCCTACTCTTCTCTCTCTCTCTCTCTCTCTCTCTCTCTCTCTCTCCCTCTTTTCTGTCCCTCCATGTCCCTCACCCTCTTTCGCTTTGGGCTAATCTTTCTGTCATAATCCACATCGGCCATGATTCTGCATCTCCCCTGGGCCATTCAAGCTGTCCCCGCCCCCCTTCTCTCAGCAAGTGGCCCGAGTAATGAGGGGAACCCCACCATCTGTGAGTGGTGACAGGATACCGGAGAGAGAATATGTGTGTATGTGTGTGTATGTGTGTGTGTGTGTATGTGTGTTTATGTTTGTGTGGATGATGACACATTCATACTTAGTAGCTTTACCTCATACAGTTTGGTGGTACTGGAAAAAGGCCAGTCCTTTTTTGGTGATCACAATAGACCATGACTGATGCTAGTTGTATTGTTGATGCTATTTTTTCGGAACGATATTGTAGGTTTCTTTGTTTCCAGCTTCCTGTTGGGGAAAAACTGTCATGACAAGCTTCCTTTTCCTGGAGTCAGCGTGATGACTTAAAGTATTTATTTTTTTTTTTATGAAGTTTCACCACCTGCAAGCTGTTAAAAGATATTCGTGAAAACTTCACTTAAAACATAAAACATAAAGGATAGTACAATTTCCTGTTGGTTCAGTTGGTCTAAAACAGATTGATAAATTGTGCCAGCTCATGGCATTTTGACACAATCAGCATTATATTAGCATTGGCCCTCAAAACCAGCATCTTTCCAAGTGCCCATTAGCATAATTTCAAATCCAAAACATTAATTGTCTAGTGGTTCTAAATTATATCATATTGTTATATTTAGCATTGACAGCAATATCTTCCTTATCTAGCACTCTATATTATAACCATAGACTGTATGGACAACTTTGTTCCGCCTACCGCCTGTTTACAGATTTGATGCCAAATAGCTCTCGATATTTCCGGGATTTTTCTTCATTTCCTGAAACCAGCACTGCGCAGTAGTGATTAGGGTTGGGTGTCGAGAAACGAGTATTGATGGGGACCGGGACTAACATTTCGATTCTTCAGGTATCGTTCAAATATTAAAATTTCGATTCCAAGTTTTGATGCCGGAGTCCGCTGATCGGAAGAAATAGCGAATAGCGAACGAAGAAGAAGCCGCTTAACATCAACGAGGACGTAGCGTATGAGACGAAGCCACACAGAAAGTGAAGAGAGACAGAGAGAGAAAGTACATTGCAACCCACAGCAATGCAGCCGCTGTGGGTTACAATGCACTGTCTCTCTCCTCTCTCTCTGTGTGGCTTCGTCTCATACGCTCCGTCCTCGTTAGTGTTCGGCAGCTTCTTCGTTGGTCAAAAGTTTGGCTAACTTTAGCAGGAAGAATGAACTCTTATCTCAATGCGACATTAGCAATACAGGTATATCATGCAAAGGAGGGTAAACGACCAACATGATTAAACACCTCAGGATTCATGGAGGAGAACCCAAAGTCAAGAAGGGTATTGTCTATGCAAAAATGCATTGAACAAGTAGCACCAGCTTTGTCCCAATACACCCTATGACCTCGAGCGAAGTGTCTTCCGTAGAGTTTCAGATGCCGTGGACTAGTGCTGGGCGATAGGACGATAGATATCGTGGGCACGATAGAAAATGTCTATCGTGCCATTTTTATTTTTATCGTTTCGGGCGATAGGCTGTATTTTATCCATAGGGCTTGTGCCATCAGATGATTCATAGTAACAACAACAATAATTGCACATTCAGTAAGTGTATTTGGTGTCGAACGGGAAAGAAAACAATATTTTCTTACAAAGAAAAGGATGCGTTGACATGTAGGCTTGCATTTCTCTTTCGATTTTGCGACATGACGCCGCTTTACGTGCCCTCTTCGTGTCCAGCGTCTCCCGCCGCTGCGGGTTACCTGGGTTACACACGTGAGGGGATCAGTGTAAGCAGTGCTTAATTTGTGCCGGAGCAAGTCGGAGCGCGATCCGGGACCTCTTTTGATCGGATCCGGGACCTATTTCAGCCGCTCCGGCACCTGTTTCATCTGCTCCGGGACCTTCCCTGTAGATGATGACATTTTTCGGGAATTCCCGTGGGTCACGTGATTCCCGCGGGAATGCCACGGGATGGGAGTCATTTTCTAATTAATCCCTTGATCGGGACGGGACGGGAAAAAAAGCAACGGGAGTGGGCAGGAGCGGGAAGAACATTAAAAGATGATCATTTTCAGCCGTGTTTAACAACCAGATGAACAGGTGCGTCCATTTTTGTAGTCATCTCTCAGTGAGAGCCAACACTCTTGACTGCGCTAGCAACACAAAAGAACTACAACAGTGGTTTGACTTCCTGTCAGCTGGGAGCGCGGCTGCGCATTTCTACCCTTCAAGCCAGCAGCGAGGAAACGTAATTTTGTGACATTCTGTAGTTTTTCAATCATTTCTGGAGTCGTGGCGAATCAAATCACCTTACCTGTCTGCCCCTGATAGGCGAATAAAGCGCTCGGATACATGCTCGGGTCTTGCTACGTGCTTCAAGAGTAAAGTAAACAATGATGGAGGCAGAGAGCAGCTTTGGAGGAGAAACATCTAGCAGTGTGAACAACCTCTTCAAAAGAGCCCGAAAGACCTACCTTTTTAATAAAGCCTTTGGTTAGTTTTCCTCTATGCTTTATGCTTTTACTACCTAGCTTCTTACATTGCAACTCTAAATATATATTTTTTTTAATTCTTTTTTTATGCCAATCTGTGACTGTCATTCTATTGCTTTTTTTTATTGTTGCTGCTCTTTTTTTACTGTGTACTGTAGCACTTTCAGATTTTTTGTAAATGTAAAGTGCATTACAAATTAAATTTATTATTCTTATTCTTATTCTTATTATTATGGAGTGCTTTGGCTCACACTATCGGCGTTTTCTGTGAGTGTTGCATAACTTTGGGTGAGCACAGACATATTTATTTATTCATTTTTCTAGTTTTAAGTAGGGTTGGGAATCGAGAATCGAGAATCGATGGGAATCGGGACTAAAACTTCGATTCTTCCGGTATCGTTCAAATATTAAAATTTCGATTCCAAGTTTCGATGCCAGAGTCCGCCGACCGGAAGAAATAGCCGCCGAAAATCAACGAAGAAGAAGCCGCTTAACACCAATGAGGACGGAGCGTATGAGACAAAGCCACACAGAGAGAGGAGAGAGACAGAGAGAGAAAGTACATTGTAACCCACAGCAATGCAGCCGCTGCGGGTTACAATGTAATCTCTCTCTCTCCTCTCTCTGTGTGGCTTCGTCTCATACGCTCCGTCCTCGTTGGTGTTCGGCAGCTTCTTCTTCGTTGGTCAAAAGTTTGGCTAACTTTAGCAGGAAGAATGAGCGCTTATCTCAATGCAACATTAGCAATACAGTTATGTCATGCAAAGGAGGGTAAACGACCAACGTGATTAAACGCCTCAGGATTCATGGAGGAGAAATACCCGAGTGCTCGTCTTTGACGCGCTTCGCCGGTGTTGTGCCAGAGAATGCACCCCTGCTGTTGAATGCACCCCTGACGGGAGCGCGGTTGAAAGTACACAACAAGGCGAAACAATCCAAGTTTTTCTTACCGTTGGACGGAATCTAAAGCGTGTGCCTTTAATGATTTCATTCAGGCTATTCAGATATGCCGAAAACAATAGCCCTCTGATTCGGAATATTTACTGTCCTGAAAATATTATGTTCTCTACATTAACAGCTTACTCTACAGTTTATATACCCAAGTACACCTTTATGTGTGCATTTTTGAGACACATACAAACAAAACGAAAGTTTACTGCTCCATTTGACACGTTTTCATGATCTAATACCCGTGTTTTATTAAATATGAGATCATATTTCTTCCACTAAGAAGCTAATCAGTGTAGGGGAGGCATTCTACGGCAGGGGTGCATTCTACAGCACAACACCTGTCAGGATCAGATAAGTGAAACAATAAATTACTTCTGTCCTCTGCTAACTTTGAAACGGTAAAGAAATTGAACTGTGTACGGTGAGTAAACTTAAATATCCATCTAACGTTAGCCCTTGTGCTTTTTCATAGACAATCGACCTGAAAACAAAAATTGATATTTATATACTGGTTGAAAATAGCTCTGTGAGAAATCCATAGTAAAGTTCTTAAAAAGTTAATAGGATTTAAAAATTCATGGAGAAGTTCAGAAATTTCATCCAAAAAGAAGAGCCCCGGTTAGCACCCTCATTCAAACCATGCTTTTTTTTCTTTTTTCTTTTTTCTTTTTGATATCCTGCCTTTTAAAAGAATCGAATTAGAGAATCGATAGGAATCGGAATCGAAATGAGGAATCGAAATTGGAATCGGAATTGTTCAAAATCAAACGATACCCAACCCTAGTTTTAAGTGCTGGTCTTGTACTGGTACTGTACTAGTGCAGCTGTATACACTTAAATTTTTCATAGAACTGAAAGCATACCATAGCTATATCGTGATATATATCGTTATCGTGATATAAAATGATCCATATCATGATATACATTTTTTTCCATATCGCCCAGCACTACCGTGGACATGGATGCATCTGCGATGCTGGCTGAAGGGTTTGACTGACCCACGGCTGCATCACGTTCTTGTTTCTCAAACGCCTTTTGCAAATAAATCACTGGTAGCATGTCATGTGAAACCTAGTGTCGTCAGGAACATTGTCAAAGTCGATATCAACGCAATGTTTACAAGTTTCTGCAAGGTCTTTTGTCTCACCCTGTAGAGAAAGCCACTTTCTAATACTAGTTCTATAAGTTTCCCAACGTGTCCTTGTAAAGTCGAGAACATCTTCACTCTGGACAGATGATGGATGCATATAGCATTGTTTCGTTCCTTTATTATGCACTTTTGAAGGCTGATTTCTTTTTTTCCTTTTCTTCCTCTGTGCTTGTCTCGCTGCTAGATGCGCTCGTTGCCATGTTTATGTATTTCTGATACTATGGCAACGAGACTCGGCTCCTATTGGTCCACGTGACAAAAATCGCTTCACCCCTCTGCATATTCGATTGCGCGTGTGCAAGTATCAGTGCAACGCAGAAAGGAAATAGTTCGACACTGAAACACTGATTACTAAAAATCGACAGGATGGCATGAGTTGATATTTTTTTTCAGTACTTACTATCAATAGAGTTATTTTATGAATCACATTTTATTTAAATATGAGATCATTGTCTTCCACTTTAAGAAGCTAATGAGTGGAGGGGAGGCATTCTATGGCAGGGGTGCATTCTACAGCACAACACCGGTCTTCCGCTAACCAGTCAGGATCAGATAAGTGAAACAATAAATTACTTCTGTTCTCTGCTAACTTTGAAGCGGTAAACAAATTGTACTGTGTACGGTGAGTAAACTTAAATATCCAACTAACGTTAGCCCTACTTTTTCATAGACAAACGACCTGACAACACCTGAGTCCGTATCCTAGCGATTGTTTCATGGAGAACATCACACGGAACGTCAGCCGTTGCCTTACAAGAGTGAAGCCAGATAGATCCACACTAGCCTGGCTGGGCCATCCTGTTGCGTGAATCACTTGCCGTTCCTTCCCACAACAGTCTGGACTTCAGCCCATTGGGAGCGTGTATTCCCGATCAGAAAATAACCGGGCCAATCAGAGACCGTGTTTCCACTGTTACCCGGACAACAGGGAAAGGCAGCCCCTGATTGGTCCATGTGTAGATGGTAACGTCTAACACATGCTGCGGGACTTTTCAAAGCGCCGTTCATTCAGAACGCCGTTAATTCTGCAGTTGACTTTGCAAAGTCGGCAGAAATCATTGATATCCGCAGAAGACATTGGATCTTGGATCTGCAGCTATAGGTGTTTTCCTACAGCTGCATCAGTCTGTACCAGTTTGCACCCTTACCCTTCAGATAACAGTCAGGCTGCCAATCAGTGTTCAACATCATCATTGTTACTAGGGAACAATATGAAAATGCAACATCCCGATTATTGTAAACAAAATTGTCATGGTTATCAATATTATCACGGTATTGTTGATATAAGTTCAAAATGTTTAAAAAGTACTGATACACGCCCTGGAATCATTTAACAGAGTTTTATTTTGAAAAATCAATCAAAGTAACACGCAGAATGAACTTTTCCTTAACCTTATTTACTAGAGGAACTATAAACTTAAAAAAATTCATGATTAATTAATCATGTAATTGGAAACTGAATTCAAAACATTGCTCAAAAGACAACAACAATATGTTTTAAAACGCCAAGAGTGCCATTATATGGGGCCTTCAAACTTTCTTATGAATATAAATGCTTTTTATTTCAGCTTGTGGCCAACTTAAAATGAGTAATTAATGATCAAACTTAATGATGGGGTCAGCCTATCCAAGCTTGTTTTAATGCTGCCTTGATACAGTAAGAAGTGAACAATTATTGCTGAAATCAATGTCAATGTCAATGTCACGTTTATTTATATAGCACATTTATAGGACAGGCCAGACAAAGTGCTTTACAGGAGAAAAACATAAAATAATAAAAGCTACAAGTATGGCAACATTAAAAGGGAAACATACACTAACAACAATAAAAGAAAAGCGTACGCGAGTAAAAGCAAGTGACAACTCAACCAAAAGCTAGGGTAAACAGGCAGGTTTTAAGGTGCTTTTTGAAGGAGGTGAGGCTGGTTGCAGAACGCAGACTGAGACAGGGCATTCCACAGTGTGGGAGCAGCAACTGCGAATGCCCGATCCCCTCAGCTTGAACCTGCAAAATTTCACAAAAACACATGTGAATTGAAAAACATCAATGCATTTATGTCCTTGCGTTGGATAGATAAATGAGGGCACTACAAATGCTACAGAGTGTGATGAGGTCCAAATTAGTCGTTTACAGTAAAGAATCAGGATGCTACCAGAGTTTCATCTCTGCTCTCATGTGTAACGCAGCAACACCGAAACAAAACCACCACAAACTTCAGCCCCATGCTCTCATTTCACACCACAACATGATAGTAAATGATGCATGAACAGCATTATGCTAGCTTGGCTTCACATTGAGGCCCTGTGGCCCTGACTTGTTAGGTCATGTGCCCGCCGTTTGACTGTTGATAAGCTGAGATGATTTAAGAGAATCTGTATAAGCTGGATGTGTATTTTTAGATGCAATGTAAATGTTTCTCTATACAGTTTGATTTAGACATTTCATGAATGGATAAAGGACAGTTTATAGGCTTGTTATAGTCTGTCATTATCTCTGTTAGGAAAATGATACATTTCATTAACCCTGTTGTGTGAATTGCAGTTTAGCCTGTAAGAAGCTGTTTAAAGAGCTAAACACCCCAAAGTGTGAATTAGTAGAGCACAAGTAAAATCTGCACTTTTAATATTTAATTTAGTCTTCTAAAAAGATAGCTGACTCCCCACAGCAACTGAAGTTTACATCTACTGTAACAGGTACTTGTGATTATTGTTACATCTGTTGTAGATGTTCAATAGCTCTATTAAATCAGATATGCCAAAATGGGAGAAAATTAAAATGCTAGCTTTCATGTCAGATGCCAGATAAACATCCACACCAAACCACATTCTTGCTGTTGAGGTCACCTCACTCTCACCTGTCATCATCCTGGTCTTTGACTTTAACTGTCAACAAGGTTTAGGATTTAGCGCGATGGACTTCTGATAATCAAGAAAGAAACAAACAGTAGCAGCTCAGCTCACAGCCCCCTAAATCCCTTTGTAAGAGCATCCAAGGACAAAGATTTAACTATACATATATATATATATGTATTATAGAAAATTTTGAGAAGAGAGAGAGGGTGTAGACATTCATGTCATTTGGTGAGCTTTAAGTATTTTTCTGGAATAGTGGCAACCTCTACAGTTACGTTTAGCTGCTAGTAAGAACCTTGTGAACCTTGAACATGGAAAGCAGCTCATCTTGTCCAGTGTCTGCTAAATAGTGTCAGAAAAACACAGAATGATGAAGTTACATGTGAAAGCGGTGTGCGTGTGAGCTCATTTCCTTCAGATAGAAATCTTAAGTTTGCGTTTTACAGCTTTAAGTACCTCTCTGGCGCAGTAGCACAGTCCAACTCAAGTCCTGTTGCCACAATAATAGTTTTATTATGTCTGATTGTATCAGAGTAATTAGCTCGCCATTTAACCTCCACCCATATCTTGGGTGGTGCTGAAACTATAGCAACATGCTTGCACACGAGAAGGCACATCTATTTTAGCTGCAATAAGCCTGTTCTAGTAAAGCTGTCATCCCTGCATCTGAGAGAGCTTGTGGGTGGAGAGGAGGTGTAGCCTAAATCTGAATCAAGGCCATGTTTCCTCAGGCATAGCATATGTAGGCCAACTTTACCATATTTATACAGCATGTAATGGGAAGAGAAGTACAAGATAAGTTTGTGGTTCAGCTGTTTTCACACATCTTAGCTGCTTGGTAGTTTGTAGCTAATGGTGCTCGAGCAGGAATGAATTGTCAGCCACCACCACACTAACTTTTTAATGTGCTGTTGAAGGTGCAAACTCACAGCAGGTTGATTCAGGTGGGGACAGATCATCATATAAACAGCCTTAATGACCTCTTCAAGTTCTACTTTGATAGAAATTTGACGTTTTTATTTCTTAAGATATTTGTGAGTGGGAGGACCCATAGAATGACATTGGGCAAGACTTGCTATCCTCTTGCAGCGAATACTATTGGTTTGTGTTGTGTCCTGTCTTGCCGTGTCATGCCTGTGGTATTGTGTTGTGTTGTGCAGAATAACATTAAAAAAAAACAAAAAACTTTTTGCATTAATTGCATATAAATCTTCTGACTTTTTTACAGTCAGACTCTCACAATGCTGGCACAAATCTGGCTTTAACATTACCAGCAGAGCTACTCAGCCTCACCTTGAACAAGTTGCTTAAAAATTTCCTTTGAGTACCATGTAATTTTCAACTTGCAAAACTGGCAACTTTCGTAGCCTCACTATGACCTAATTGACACGCTAGTTTTTAAACTGCACCTTTTACACCAGTGAGGTAAAGTGAAGCGAAGCATCAAGTCATATGATTTTGCTTGTCCGTAGTAGCATTTGGCATCCTGACCTTTCAAGAACTCTCCTCGCTTCACCTGCTCTGAATGAAGCAACCATAAACCAGACTTTCAGGTTGGTTTCCTTGTTGCGCTTTTACCCTTACTTGCAAAGTGCTGAGCAAACAATCAGAAAATGTGTGTGTGTTTTTGTGTTTGTATGTGTGTCACTGCCTGCATATTTAAAATTTCTATGCGCCAAAAACAGTCCTGGACAGCACTTACGCGCTGACCCCAATTTCACACACACACCAGGTGCTGAATGCTCTGCTGGAAATTTACCGAAGGAGTGTTTAGCTGCACATCCTGTTTATGTGATGTGATGACGATTATGATGTGACCACAGGGCATAGAAACTCTTAGTTACCACAACTTCAGTTACTCAAATTCAAACAGCTACAGGACATGTTTGATGGTTTAGTCATCAGGAATCTCTCCAAGCAACTTAATCCACCTTTCTGAAGCTCATTTTTGTCTTTCTTCTAATTACACAGTCTGTACATTCTTTGAAATCATCACTGTGTCAGACTTTCACAATCACTTTATAAAGCCTGTGTGAGCGATCTGTTAAAGCTCCTGTGAGGAGTTTTTGATTGTCCTGAAAACAGACTGAAATTAACTGTAAAGAGTCACAGAGATGTACAAAAGCAAATGAAACCATAATGGTCAGATGGACAGTCTCTGTGTTGTGATCCTGCTGTAAGAGGGTAGGTTCACAGAAACAACATGAGCTACTCTCACCACAGCAAATATTCATAAACTGTAAAAAGTAAACAACAGATTTTTTTTGTCAACAAGTGCCACTTAAACAAGGTCAACACATAACATAATAAAAAAAATTGTGCAAATTTGATTGTTCCAACTGGCAGAACAGCTGTTATATAAACCTATAATCATGATGTATGTTTTTCTCTCAGAGAGGTGATGTAACACAAATAGTAAAACTGTAACACAAATAGAAAGCCAGTGTGATTATTAGGAGGTACTTTTTATCACTTTAATTTTGTTGTGTTTGAGCAACATTTGATGTTGGGGTTAATCTGCAATAATCTGCAATTCATTTTGACATATTACATATTATAAATATTTGACATATTACATATTATCAGCTATACCACAAGTATTTAAGCTTTATTACATCTGCTGCCCTGGAGCGGGAGACAGTGAACCTTTTTAAAACAACGTGTACACTGGAAAAACAGCTACACAACGATACACAACCTCAGTTCAGTTTCTTTTACAGTATTAAACTATTGAAAATTAAAATACTTAGCTGTAAAGACAAGTACACAACAATGCAGAACTACTGTATAGCAAGTACCCCCCACAATGACACTGACAACAGGGTATGTAAAGACTGAAAAGCTGAGTGCACTCAGCCAAAACAGCCGCACACCAACAGCAGGTTCTTCAACAGTAACAACATGGTCATTGTACTGATATAGCATAATAAAACACAGCAAATAAAACTTCAGGAATATAATTAAACTGATGTCAGCTGCGATTTTATCTTAGTTTTAAATCCAGTGGATCAGCAGCACTCTCTGGTTTCTAATGAGTTCCAAGAATTGCTGAACTCAGAGGACCTGTAATTACACAGTCACCTCTGTTGGCTTTCCTTGTTGTTCCAACACGATTTCCATGTATTGACAGAGGCTCAGCAAAACCCACAAAATTTCAAATTTCAGGAGGTTATATCTCTGAGAAGTAGTGGTGAAAATATCTTTAAGTGCATGAGCAGCTTTACCGCATTAATGGGCAGCTGATTTTAAGTTGAAGGAACTTTTGGTTTGTGCCAGTTTTGGCACCCCCTGTCTTCGAAGCAGTCTTTGCTTGTCTTTTCTTTTACATGCTTAACTAGTGTCTTCAGTAAAAAATTAATTGCAAATACCTGTGTGGAAATTGTTACCAGCCTGTTTCTTCAGCTAGCTACCTTACACTGGTTTGAGGCATTTAACATAAAAAAGTATTTGTCAATCTTGTTGGTGGTGTTTTTTTTATGTCATAATTAGCCTTAATATAAATTTCAGTCTATTCCATCAATGTTTTAAGAAAAACCTCCTTACAGTAGCTTTAAAATTGACTTGTTATTTTGACAGCCCTTGTTCAGCACATATTAATTGCCTAAGTCTTGTATTATCATGTTTTCTGCTGGGCTTCAGTTCAAAGAGTTCGTGTCCTTATCATGTTTTTTAAGCTACATTTGTTTTGCTCAACACCTGTAGATGTTTTCAGTGGGTGGAGTTGCCAAAGCAGACATCTGTTGTAGAGCAGCTAATTGCATCTACTGTAATCATCTAAATAATTCAAATGTGACCTGTCAAGTTACATAATATAAAAGGAATGAGGAGTTGTGGTATCACGAAAGCTCACTGTCAGCAAACTTAATGTTTAGTTCTACTCAGTCATCAAATTTGAGGTTGAAATTCAGCTGCTCTTAATGCGTTTACTCATTTGCTTGTTTTTTCCTTCACAGAATGGCACAAAGAAATCCTGGGACTTCATGCGAACCCATGACAGGTAAAACACAACACTCCTAGGTCTCTGCTACTGGGTGGAAATTGTGCCTCATACACAAACACTGACACACAGATGGCATAGACACAACCAGAAAAACGTTTGAGCTTGAACTGTTCGAACTTTTGCTTTAGGCTTTTTTGTACGCACAGTTACACAAAGCCAGAGATGTCCTTGCACATATCCAACTTCGCTATTATCTCTGCTTTGTTATACTTTAACACTTTATTCAGAAGTTTCTTCTCTAAAAGACGACAAATACTGGAAGGTCAAACCACAACAGAGCTTGTTTTCTGAGAACTGGCTCTCTGTTTTTCTACTTGGCAGCAGCTGTAAATGTGCGAGCTTCACAGGGGGCACTGTAAGAGAAATATCACACATTGGTGTAAAAACCCATGGTTCTCTCTCCCTGATTTGCCCTGAGGTAAGTCTTGGGTCATTTAAGCACCTCTTTCCTTCTCTAGTGACCCCAAAAAGTCTGTCCCTGTGAAAAATAGTCCCACTGAGACAAAAGCGGTAAACCTACAACCTGGACTTTTAAGAGGAAGAAGCCCATGAGAACATCCAACTCTTCCCCAGGGGGTAGTTTTACTCCCTCACTACTGTGTTTTCAATGGAGCCAGGATTGTTTTGGGTTTTTGGTTAAGCGTGCATCACATTTTCTTCCCAACAGGGCAATTCTTGCCACATTCATTCTTGCAAAAAGAAAAAAAAAGGCAAAGACAGATTTGATGGTATCTTTTCTTCTTTCTGGAATGTTAGGAGATCCGTTTGAGCTTCTTCCTCATATGTCTTGAAAAAGAATCCCTTGTCAAATGGATTCTTGTCCTTTTTCTATATGCCACGAACATTCATGTTAACATTGACTTGTTTTACTCTTTGGTGTTCGAAAATGTCAATTAAATGTAGGCACATTCTCCAGCATTTGCTTGACATGATCATTTTTTACCTGGTTAATTGTAAATCATCCAGAAAATCTGGGTTCCAGGTTGGGGTCCAGGTCTTGTAGCACGGTCTGTTCAGAGTATTTTTGATATTTAAAGCAGACCTTCTCTTGAATTTAACACTAAGATGCTGCTTCAAAAGGCAGTATCCACCATGAACTTGCTTCACTTCAGTCCTTGAGGAGCTGCAGTACTTCGGTTGACAGGTAACAAGCTGAGATGTATTCACTCTTGGGTTTCTTCTTTGATCTTTCCACTGTGTTCTTCCAACACTTTCTTATTGTAGCCTCAGCCTTTGGTTCTACTCACTCTGAACTTTAGGCTCAGGTCTGAAGCTCAGTTTTTACATTTTTGGAAACTGAGCATAAAGTCTGAAATTTAGATTGTAGGTACAAAAGATGCGGTCTGTTTTTTGGAGAATTTTATTGAGTTCAGTAATGTGCAGTTTTTATGCAGGTATGTAGTGCTTCCTTTTACGTTCTGCTATTGCCACCCTGCCGAATTCCCATACAGTTGTTGAGCAGTGTATCATATCGTGTTGTATATCCTATCGTATTGTATGGTATTGTATCGTATCGTATCTAACCTTGGAAGAGTATTTATTTATTTTTAATCTCACCAGCTCTCTACATAGTTTATTTCCTCAATAGTTACCTCTATTGTCTTCAACTGCACGATTAGAGCTACTTTTAAAAAACGAATGTCACCGCCAGACTTTCCCACCCTGCTATATATCTAGCATGCTTTCCAAATTGAAAAGCTTGATACTGTTATGTTGGTCACACTGGTTTAGAGGATGGTGCTTTAGATGGCAAACAAAAGTTATAAAAGTGCATCATTCTCCTGGTAATCAGTGCGTAGCCAAGTATATTTGTCATTATGCATACGATATAGGGTGTCATTTTGCACAGTGCATACTCATAAGGTAGAGCAGAGATTGGTCAGACCTGCAACGTCAACCAGCTTTTGGCACTGGTTGTACTCCCAGTGTCTCCCTGGCTAATCAATCCCACCACATCTAACCTTTGTACTGAAGAACTTTTAACTCGCTTATTTAGAGAACTGGTTTCCTCCCCAGAGAAACTCAAAATGGATAATCAATCGGTTTGGTCATGTGTTGTGGTCAGGGAACCCCTGACCTTCAGCCACATTAGTGTGACCCGCAGGTCAAAGCCTGAAGATGGCCATGGACCAAGATCAGTTACAACAAGCAACATTAGCTGCGTTTCCATTACATTTTTTCGCAAAATAAAAGCGATGTTTATCAAATTTCGACAAAGTACAATTGCGATTTGCGGGTGTTTCTATTGAATGGTGTTCAGTGCATAAGTGAGCCGTCTGCCTCTTGCGAGCCGTGTTTGAATAGCTGTTGCCTTGCAACGAGGTAAACTTCCTCCCCGTGCAACCTCGCCTTTTTGCACACCAGCATGGAGGAGACACAAAACATTTTGCGTTTTGGAGCAGCTATTTCTGTGACCATTACTGCTGTTGCCGCTGCTGTCATCAGAAGACGAAGGTAGCGGGTGATAATTCAAAGGCAAAGCCCGTATGTATGGGAGTGGACACGGATGAGGGATTTCTGGGAGAGGATCGTTAATGAGGAATTCACAGACGAATTGTGGATTCAAAACTTAAGAAAAATACAAATACAATTCAAAACTTCAGATATAACTCCGTCTCCTACCCTGTCCACACATACCACGCCATCTTTGCTTGAGATGAACTGGTCACATGACCTGCGACGTCACGTCCGGTGACAGAGAATTGCGAGAATAGTTTTTCCATTACACTTTTGCGATATACTTCTATATCGACACGTCTGAAAAACCACCTCATGAGAGCGTAAAAACTTTTTTGCGATATTTGAGGGTTTTTTCGAAATTTAGGTGTTTCCATTACCAGTTTTCTATTGCGATATTTAGGTTTTGCGCAAATCTATGGGTAATGGAAACGCAGCTAGTGAAGCCTCTATGATGGACACTTAGGACCTAATGCCAATCAGAAAATCACCTCAACAGCAGATCCTCCAGGATCCCCATTGAAAAGATATGTAAACCGGATTGGCTTGAAGACTTAAAACAGGCAACTGGACTGTGTAGAGTTGAGAAGACGTTTCGCCTCTTATCCAAGAAGCTTCTTCAGTTCTAAAATTGCTAGTGTGGGGAGCAGATATTTATCTTGCTGGAGACAGGGGAACCGGATTGGGTTGCTCCCATTGTTTTTTTTTTTTTGTTTTGTTTTTTTTGTGTTTTTTTGGACACCTGTGTGTTTATGACAGTGTTTACAGTCTGGTACTCCCCTGTTACTAGAAGTGACTTTGAGACTGAAGGAAACAGAAACACAGGGTCATTCAGGTCATTTCTGGAATAAGACCTTATGAAATGTGAGGAAAATGAGCTCTGGTAACTTTAGAAATGGCCTCAGTTCTTGTAACAGTTGATGGATAACAGAGGATGTAACAGTCCTCTCTCGTAATGATATTATATTAATATAATTTGGCCCATTCCTGCTCCTCATATGTCTACTATAACCCACTTTCCCGCTATCCAGCTTGAACCCCCTGTTGAGAAGGCCTAATGGTGCATGAGAAATCCTGAGTGTCCGTTTAACCTGCTTCTCCGTTTAACCATCAGAGCGTTTCTTTTTCTGAAGGAAGCTGTAGAACAGCAGTAATGGTGTGGAACAGTACTACATGACCCAGACCTGCCTCTGGGGACCGCTTCCATGCCTCAGGCCTGTGTGTCCCACTTCTGGACCAAAATGCACCACATTATCTTATTCAGACTTTAACTTGAAAGTGATGATATCCTCCCTCCAGCTGCTTTAAGCCTCTACATATATATAATCAGCAGCTACACCAAAACCCCTGCAAAGTGTAAACCTGCTGAGGTGTTCAAGCAGAGAAGGTCATCGGTTCAGTGATTCAGATGCAGAACTTAAGTGGCTCTCCATTAGTTTAATGTTTCAACAGTGCAATACGGCACTATAGGATTTGATATCCGTTTGTTGCTCTGATATAACTGCTCATGTTCGAGCAGTTCTTTTCTTACATATAGGACTCAGTGGCACCTGTAGTCCATCTATCACAGGAGGGTGAAACACTTCTTCCAGACTGAGTGCATCCTCCACTTCTCCTTTTGTCTTAGCATGAAGGCCTGGAGTGGCTTTTTCTAACTCTCTTGGCTGACAGTAGCTGTCATTATCTTGCATTCTTCTTCTATTATGCTGCTGTCAACTCCCTGTCATGCTACCCTCATTCACATCACATACGACCACGAAGTAATGAAATAATAGCGCCCTATTGGTGTTTGTGCCACCCATGTTTTTATGTGGAAATTTATGAACTAACCTTAAAAATAAATCTCAGCAGTCTGTGTTTAGGTGAGTAATCCTGGACATCAGGTTGATCAGATGCTAGAAGTGCTCCTGGATAGTGTTTGCTACTTCCAAGGTCATCAGCCTGTTCTTAAGTGGTTGGCAAACTTTGAAGTTCCACCCCTAGTTAGTCACAGCACACTGCTCATCTGCCACAAACACAAGTTTTAAAACTTGATCAGTACTTCTATAATCTGAGAGAGGGAATTCAATTTCAACTTTGAAGCTGTCACTCTATTGATATCTGGTTTAAGCGTGTATACTAGTCGGATTACTTGTCCTCTTCCAGACGCTTCTGTTTAGGGCTTTGGGTTCACGATCACCCTAGCCTTCGAACATCTCAGCTGACGTCTGAACAAATGGCTGAAAATAGCCCCTGGACTTTCACTTATACCATCTGTAGAGCAAACGGATATTAATGCAGTATCAGCTCAGGCCCTGCAGTCAGAAACGTTGTAATACCAATGTCCCGGTTCCCTTTCACCATGGGAAAGACAGGGCAGGGCTTCCTGCCGCCTCAGACACATCCGCTTTCCCAACGCTAACTCCGGGTCTCAAGACTCCAATGGCAGAGACAGTCACACCTAAATACACACTGTAGTGAGCCACCTCCACAACCCACTGGGTGCTGCAGGTCCTGCAAATGATGACTACTGTACCTCCATCCACATAGGTGTAATCCGGTCTTAAACTTCTGCAGGGGTTAAAGGTTTAATCTAAAGTTTTGTTCCTTGAGTTTCAAGTTTGATTGAGACCAAATGTTTGTCTTCTAATTCAGCATTGCATCACCTTCACTTTAAAATCAAATAGACAAGTAAGATAGCCTCAGGTTGAAGGACAACACCCTCATATTTGATATCCTTGGTGCACAGCAGACCTGTCAAGCAGCTGTTTTCATGGTGCAGTAGCCAGGATGTGCCAGTTCTGAAAGCAAATATTTCTGCTCTTCTGCAGCGTTGCTAGGAAATAGGATAGTGTTGATCTTGATACAGGATGCTGAGTGAGTGTTTGCATGAAACAACTAGCAGGAGTGTTTTGACATTCATCTTAGACCGCTAGATTTTGTTTTGATTAATATTTTATCATGTCAGTCAAAGTTACGGTTCTTTTACAGCCTATTTGAACTGGAAGTAGTGCAAAGACAAGATAAACATAAAAAAAATTGATTGCTCTAGTAAAAATATGTGTTCATTTTAGAAAACACTGAACACATCTCTGACATATTTTGGTTACTTGGTAACAGGTTAGAAACATCACTGGGTCTACAAAAGGACTTTCCAGAGAGGTGGAGTCAAAAATGAGAAGAGGTTCACCACCCTGTGTGAGACTAACTGAGAAAAGTTCACTTTTTTTTTCAACCTCAGTGCAAAATGACATTGAAACGAACACTGCATGGCTGATCATCAGCCCTTCGGTCAAAACTGCATCAAAACAGGCATGACTCTGTATTGGAAATCACTGCATGTGGTTAAAACCATTGTCAACAGTTTTCACAGAATCCTCATTAGTAGGTTAAAACTTGGAAACCATGAACTAACATTAACATTAACAGAAAACGCTGGCGATCCCAGGTACCTCTATATGGATTGAGACAAAGTGGAAAACTGTCTAGTGGTCCAAAAATTCAAAACTCAAAATTCATTTTAGACATTGTGGACTTTTTAGCGCAACATATGCAGCCATCGAAGTAATGCCTTTTCAAGTGAGACCTTACATAGAAGGACAATACCAAACCACATCCTGCGTATATAACAACAGCATGGCTCTATAGTAAAACGGTCCAAGTGCTTAACTGGCCTACCTACAGTGCCGACTTATTACCCACTGAAAACATTTGGCCCATGACACAAAAAATATGACTAAGTAGAAACAATTGAGCAGCTGAAATCCTTTATAAAGCAAGAATAGGACAACAGTTAGCTTTACTCCAGAAACTGGTTGTAGTCCAAAATGTTGAAATAGTGCCATTAAAAGAAGAAATTGTGCAACACAACAATAAGCATGTCTCAACCGTATCTGATTGCCGGCACCGAATTTAAAATGAGCACATTTTTTACCTTTTCTGCATTTAATATGTTGTCTTTTCATTTTCCCAGTCAAATTTCTTTCAAACCATTAATAACTGTTTTATTCATGTTTTATTTAGCTCCCCAACTCTTATGAAATTGTTACTGTACAATATCAACACACTTCACAAAAGGCTCATGGGAACCTGACTCCAACACCATTCCTCTTTTACTCTAAATGGTGGTTTTAGACCAACTGACGAAGTTGCCATGGCAGAGTGAATTTCCTTGAATGACTGATTAATTATATACCATGAAGGCAAACAGATCGACTGTCTAAAAAGTTCACTGATTCATTCTATCTCTTTTTCTCCGTAGTGTATCAGTGCTGATCTTCAACACCACCTCACACTGTTTTGTGCTTGTGAAGCAGTTCCGTCCAGGTAAGTTTTCTCTGTTTAAACCAACTTTTCAACTGATTTGACTGTGTAGCCAGCTTGTTTCATTTTCCTCTTGTCACCTTGTTAGATCTAGATTGTTATATATATCCTGTGTGCACTTTCACTGGAAAAGCTCTGAGTTACATTCTCTATTTATTCTACTGGATCTTAGCAACAATGCAGACTCATAAATAGAGCACAAGAGGCCCTGTTACAAAGCAGTCCAGCCTCCTTTGTTAGAAGTCGCCAGGGTTTGTTCCACACCACAATGTGCTAAATTCAAGGAAGTCTGGGCATTGATATATTTATTTCCTCTTCTCTCTCTTTGCTGTTGGGGATAAAAAAGTCTTTATCTTAAAGTCATCAGTTTGTCTATAAATAAGAGCAACTCTTTTTTTTTCTCAAAGCAGGAGTGAACCATGTATTTACCCACTGTTTAACATCAGACAATAAGTGTTTGAAAGTGTTTGGGATTGAGCGAGAGATTTAATGAACATATTTGTAGTAAACATAGAAACTCAAAACATTTTGTTGATTTAGTGTGGCCTGGGCAGAAGCACTCTTTGTTTAAACTCCTGTGAGCTGTTTGGCTCGAGCTATTGATGCTTTTACATGGCCGATCAGCGAGAAGACTGATTATTTCAGTGCTGTTTTTTACAAGCCTGTCGACCCTGATGAGCATACATGTCAGACAAGGAGATTACAGCACACCGTAAACCCAGTTTACACAACATAGGGCTCACCAAATACAACAGTGTCAAAGTTCCTCACAGGAGCTTTAAAATTTCTCCATGTAGTAAGCAATTCAAATGAAATTCCTGCGAGGCACTGGTATTCATTCAAATAATCCACACATGAAAAGAAATCACAACGTTCAAGTCCATAAATAATGATTATGTGGAATTAAGTGCACTAACACAGGGAAAAAGTATTGAACACACCATGGAAAGGCTGTATACTTTGGCAAGGAAATGCGCCACACCACCTGAAATCTGTCAGTAATTATTATTTGTACATCCAATCAGTGCAAACCAACATCAGCTGGGTTAGAGCAAATTGATGGTCCCATAAACAGGTCGTTTTGTCACTAAGAGGTCAAACAAGACACATCTCATGATGGGTAAAGGCAAAGAGCTCTCTGAAGACATTCGCAACCTGATTGTTGCTCAGCATCAGAATGGAACTGGTTACAGACTTATATCAAAGCACCTGAATATTCCAGTCAGCACCGTTGGGGCTATTATCCGCAAGTGGAAGAAGCACCACCTTACCATCAACAGGCCATGCTCAGGAGCTCCTCGCAAGATTTCTGACCAGGGAGTATGAAAGATGGTCAGAAGAGTACTCAACGAGCGAAGGACCACCCTGAAAGCACTCCAGAAAGACTTGGAGGCAGCAGGTACAATTGTTACATGCTCTCCACCGCCATGGCCTCTATGGACGCTCAGCCTGCAAGACTCCATTCCTCAAGAAAAAGCATGTTGAAGCTCATTTAAAGTTTGCTAAACAGCATCTTGACAAGCCTGTAGAATACTGGGAGAATGTTGTCTGGTCAGACGAGACCAAAATTAAACTTTTTGGCTGTCATACTACACACCATGTTTGGAGAAGAAATTGCACTGCACATCACCCAAAAAACACGATACCAACAGTGAAGTTTGGAGGTGGAAGCATCATGGCATGGGGTTGTTTCTCATCTCGTGGTATTGGCAAACTTCATATAATTGAAGGAGCAATGAATGGAGCCATGTATCAGGAAATTCTTGATACGAACCTGCGGCCATCCACCAGGATGATGAAGATGAGACCTGCCTGGTACTTCCAGCAGGTCAAAGATCCAAAGCACACGGCAAAGTTAACTCTCAAATGGTTTCAAGAAAAGAAAATTAATCTGTTGAAATGGCCCAATCTGTAACGGGTATTGACTGGACCCAATTGCAGCACAAACAAGCAGGTTCACTTTAACAACAGTCTTTATTGAACACCAAATCCAATGTAGCAGCAGAGTATAGCAGGTGGGTATGGCAGGATTCGAACTCGGGTCTTCCGGGTGATAGGCGAGCAGATTAGCAGTGGACCACAGGTCAGGCAAGAGTTTTGAACTCGTGAGCAGGGAATTGTCCACAGTCTTAATTTGCTCTACGAGTGTAGTGAAGGGGAAAACGCTCAACTCACAGCTGGAGGAAGATTTCTTGGAGAGTGGTTCAGGTGAGGACTGGGTGAGGATCCAGAGCTTGCAGAGGAGCTGGCAGAACCAACGTCGGCAGAGGAGGTGAGTTGGCGAGGTGAAGCTGACGAGAAGGGGGATCTCAACAGAGCAGGAACAGGCTGAGTGGCATTCAGCTGCAGGCAGACGAATAGCAGGAACCAGGCAGGCAAAGCTCGTAGTCAAGGACAGAAGGCAGGTAGGTTTACCGGGGCTGAGGCAAGAAGCAAAGGTCAGGGGCAGATCAGGTCGATACCAGGTAAGCAGTCCGAGGATAAACGCTGGAGAGTCAGGCATGAGAGCAAAGACAATCTGGCAAAGAGTGAGGGGAAAGAAGCTGCATATATACTGGCCTGATTGGAGATGATGAGCAGGTGAGAGCAGCAGGTGGAAGCAGTTAGCTGATGAGGGGTGTGGCTGAGCAGCAGAGCAGGAGAGGGCAGAGCAGACTGTTACACCAATCAATCTCCTGACTTAAATCCAATTGAACATTTGTGGAAGGAACTGAAGAAAAGGGTTCACCAAAGGGCACCAAAAGACATTCAAGATTTAAAGACAATATGTCTGGAGGAGTGGGCCAAAATCACATCAGAGCAGTGTGGACGATTAGTTAAAACATGCTAGAAGCGTCTGGAAGCTGTCATTGCAAACAAAGGCTTCTCCACTAAGTATTAAATAGTGTGTTCAATACTTTTTTCCTTTGTTATTGCACTTAATTCCATATAATCATTATTTATGGACTCAAATGTTGAGATTTCTTTTCATGTGTGGATTATTTGAGTTAATACTAATGTCTGGTTGTGCATACTCGTTGATTTGTGATATCGCCACCCTATTAAAATAATGGCCTAAGTCATTTTTTGATGGAAATGAGTTTTTGAAAGAATTGTGCCATGATCCTTTCAACTAAGGATGTAGGCAATTTTAACAGAGATGGCCAGCATTATGAAGAGGTGTTTTAGACCAAAAACTCATTTTCGTCAAAAATGACTTAGGCCATTATTTTAATAGGGTGACGATATGCTAGTTTAACCTTGCAGAGTTTGCACTGCACTTCATTTTTGTTTATTTTTTTAAGGAGCTCCACACAGAGCCTTTTCATGTCTGTTTTGGTCCCTGCATGTCTCTACTGTTTGTATGATATGCAGCATTAACTGGCGCGACATATAGAATTATCCTGTTACTTCAAGGTTCTGGTAAAAGGCTTTTTTTGTTGTTGTTGTTAAAAAAATAAAAATAAACCATTGTTGCATGAACATTCGGTTTTTTAAATGAATCTAATAGATAGATAGATAGATAGATAGGTAGATAGATAGATAGATAGATAGATAGATAGATAGATAGATAGATAGATAGATAGATAGATAGATAGATAGATAGATAGATTAAAACTGGTCTAACACACAAACACAAACACACCACAGGAACAGCTTTCCTCTCTTTGTACACACAACATGCCATCCATGTGTAGAAAAGCTCAGAAGGTGATGTAGAGCTCTGCAAAGATCCAGAAGTAAGAATGACATTGGCAGCAAGCAGCTGCACATACTCTAAGTTATAAAACAGCAGTATCAGCAGTTTCACATGCACCACAGCACATTGCATCAAAATTAATGCATTAACAGGAGAGTGGTAGTGAAGGGCCTGACTGTCAGTCTCTGATCTCCAGCAGAGCATGTGTCAAGCACTGCAAGGCATCAAACATGAGGGCAGAGAGTGATAAGAGACCATCTAACCCATTAGTATGCTGCAATAATATCAGGATGAAAAATAAAAATGTCAAATTGTATACTTAAGCAGGCCACCGAAGTATTGTCTATGTGTGGGAAACACTGTCAAGTTAACCAAGCCCCCATTTTTGCTTTCTCAGTCTTCTTAAAGCAGTTTGAAGAAAACATCTATATTTTTTTTCAGTACACAAAAAGAGCATAAAAATACATGGAGAAAAAATTCTTCTACTCTCATCAACAGTTTAATGTGACTTTCTCTCTTGCCAACCTTCAGCTGTATACATGTGTGAGTGGGAAAAGTCCAAGACACAGCCAGCGCAGTCTGCTGAACAAACCGAGGAGGGCTCAGCTGAAGCCGCAGCTCCAGCCTCTGAGTCTCAGGAGGGCCAGTCAGCCTCAGAGGGCGACAGCTCCTCTAAGTGGCCCCCAGCTTCTGCAGGGGTCACCTACGAGCTCTGCGCTGGCATTGTGGACAAACCTGACCTCTCCCTGGAGGAGATTGCCCGACAGGAGGTGCTGGAGGAGTGTGGTTATGATGTGCCTGCTGCTAAACTGAAGAGGATTACCTCATACAGGTGAGCTGATTGCATAGCGGTGTATCATGCTTCACTAAGTTTGAAAAACTGTCTGTAATCAAACTTAATACAGGTCTTAATTTCTGTTCTACCGCTTGTTAATGCACACACACAACACAAAAGAGTTTTAGCACAATGCTCTTAATTATCTGGACTCCCTCTAGATTTCCAGTCCCTTAACAATTAATCTCTGTTGTCCTATATGGTATCACTTCATGAACCTCCTTGAGCTATGTTCACTCAGTGATAACCTACATTTGCAGCTTCAACTTAAGCAGATCCAGGCATCATTAAAACGCTTCTTTTTTAAAGGGTTATTCCACCTTTGTTCTAACACAATTCAAATACTCCCCTTAATTGCTTGAAGGAATGTAGAAACACAGCATTTCTTTTGGGACAAGACCAAGCTCAGTGTCTCCTCTCCAATCACAGCAACGATATCAAAGAAAACATTTGTCAGCTGACGCCAAGGTGCACAGAGATCAGAAGACAGTGAGATCAGGTTCCCAAATGGAGACTTTATCTGTTTCAATGCAAAGTGTGTGTTCTCCAGATCAAGATCTGAAAATGTCAGCTTAACTTGGAGATGGACGTAACCTAATAAGAATTCTCTTAATGACAAGAGACTGGCCAGTGAAGGAGCAGGACAGATGCATCAGTGCAGCCATCCATCTTTGTCAGCGTAGTATTAATGCTGTCCCTCGTTAACCTGCAGCACCTGGACAACAGTGACGGACATGTCTCATGAGTCTGCTTTTGATTTGACTGGAACACTTCCTCTGGCTCTGTTGGTGTTGTCTATGAAGACTGTTATGTGTTGGCTGCTTGTATTAAATTCACAGGTTTTCTTTTAACCCTCATGACCCGTATGGGGTTGTATCTGACAGAAGCTCATTGAGTAGTAAGTTCTGTGCCAACAGCAGGTAACCTGAGGTGTTAAAATGCCACAAATTCTTATTCACAGGGATTTCTCTTGTGCTGTTTAAAATGTCATTAAGATATTTTAAACTTATTATATCACCTGGATTTCTCTGTCATTGTCTCACAGGTCAGGCGTAGGTGTAACAGGCGCCAAGCAGACCATGTTTTACGCTGAGGTGTCTGACGACAACTGTGTGAGTGCAGGCGGAGGTGAGCCCAAAGAGGGGGAGCTTATCGAGGTGGTCAAAGTCCCGTTGCACGAGGCCATGACGTTTGCCTACGACGAGCGTATACCCAAAACCATGGGTGTCATTTTTAGTTTCATCTGGTTCCATAATAACATGTCTCCCAAGTACAAGATCTCCACTAATGTGTAACTAGTATTTGTCAACTATCTTTATACGGTTTATTCAAATTGAATCAAACACTGGCCCAACACATAGTCCACTCTCCCTTTCATCGCTCTTCATTCTGTATTGCCTTTTTTTGCTTATTTGTACATGATGAAAGGAGAGCCCCTTGTCTTGTTGCCAACAGCTTTCTCTAATTTAATCGTGTTTACCATTTCTGTTTAATGTGGTCTTCATGTTCCCCTCAAAACCTTTATGCTATTGTTAGCTGTCACTCACATATTGTCTCTTTTTGTTTCCTCTTAAGTCATTTACTGTGCCATCTGTTATAAATGGCTGCATATCACTGATTTCATCTGCCTGCCCTTGATTAAAGGAATACTCCACTGTTTTAAGGATAGTGAACGTTTCTTACCTTAAAAACAGCAAACATACTGGAAAAACACTGGAGAAGAAATTCTTAACACAATTGTTTTTAACCATTCCAACAACACCCAGGACGTAGTGCAAAATATTTGGTTAAGCGTGAAGGCACGTGCCTCTAGTTACCATTGATCTGCTGACATTTAAGGATGCTAAAACTTAAATTTAATTCTGACAAATTCTTTACACAATATATGAACGGTGGCTACCTATTTTTTACTGGGAATATGTTGAAACATTAAAGTAGAGTTAGAAAAACTCCTGAGTTTATATAGTGATGGATGGGTTGTCTCAGCCATCTGTTGCACAAAGTGAAGCCAAAATACACCCTGTATGGTGATTCTTGCATTGAAGGGATGCAAGAGTGGAGCTGGGATACCGATGTCTGCCAACAATGGACCTACATCATTGTTGTTGATAAAGACATCATCAGAAGTCCCATCCCTTTTTGTTTCTGATTCACTAATGGTCAAGAGTTGTGCAGCAACAGGGCTGTGGCTGAAAACACTGAGCTATATTTGGTTTGGAAAAAAAAACATGCACGACCAGCGGCAAAAAAGCATCAGTGGACACAGTCCCTTACAACACAAAGAAACAAACTGAAACTAAAATTCTTTAAAAAAATCAACACGTTTCCAAATCAGCTTTAAAACCATGTTTGTAAAACATTTCTGTGATGTGATTTGGTTTTAGAGAAACAGACAAGTCCTATCTGTTAATACAGAGGATGCAGGCTTATGATCAGTAGGGGGAGTACTTTATGCTTGATCTTCATTTTTTTATCTCGTCCATTTTTATACAGACTCCAAAAAGTCCAAACAAAGCAGTGGAGCATTCCTTTAAGCCATTATCCAGTGATGCAAAAATGATGCTCGTCAATGGTGGGGCCTTGTTATGATTGATGTTTGATGGGTTTGAAACCACCACTTGTTCAAGCATGCCTCTGTTTATTTCTCTGACCCACAGCCTTTAAGCAATACTCATAATAGTAACCCCCCCAGGCTAAATGACCATTCGCTAATATCAACGAAAACTGTTAGAAAAGCTTCATAAAGTCCAAACTATTGGACAAGATATCAGAGACTTGAGTCCGCAGTCATAGTGGACAAAACGATCATAATGTATTAATGTCCAAGAAAAGAGTACGTAAGGGGCTTCGTGAGTGTGTGTCTGTGTGTGTATGTGTTCGTTCATAAGCACAATCCTGCAGTCTGCTTGACAATAACAGCAAGCTGTCCTGTAACATGTTAGTGAATCCTGACACCCTTTAGAAATAGAGTTTTAAATTAATGTCTATTTCCTTCACGTATTATTTCTCAGATTAGAATTACAGTAGATCCAACATAATCTAAATCCTCTAGAAGGTTCATTTCACACACAGGTGTAGGAGCACATTTAAAAGGACTGGAACCATCGGAACAATTGCCTTTGATCATAGCTCATGTTAGAGATTCTCTGTAGTAAAAACGCATAAACCTGATCTCACAAAGTGAATCTCAGCAGCAGTTTGCCAAAATCTCAGGTCCAAATAGTCAAACTGTTGGTCATATTCAGGGTGGACCTCTGGATGTGATAACAACCAGCATGTTATGTATTACATATTAACTATATATCAAAATCTCTTGCAGCTTACGGCAACAAAGTTTTTACTTTTCTTATGCTAGTTTTTTTTAATTCAAAAAGGGCTGGTAATCACATATGAAGTAATGTATAAAAAATTAAGACATTCCCCACATTGTGTTGAGAATATGCAAGCTCTGACAGTAGTTACAGCTAAGTTCAAACAGCTCGAACATCTCATTATTCACACATTAACTCAAGTAAATAGGAGCTCTCAAGTGCAGTCGCATCGTCTGTAAATTGGAAGATGTGCGAAATGCACTAATCATGAAATTGAAAATGTAAATTAGGAAAAATATTCACCTGAACATCTCTGTGGTTTGTTGACGACATTACAGAATGAAAAGAAATGTAGGTTTTTATTTGTACTGCTCTGAGTGCGATGTTGATAAAAAATCAAAAAGTAAAATCACAGGTCTCATTTGTGTGATGTGTTCATTGAGGGATTTTTAAGTCTGAGCAACAGCTGACAATCAGATGTCTTCACTTATTTTCTTATAACCTTGGACTCTTTTGGGAGTTTCTTCATGCGGTGTGTGTCCTTGTTCCCTCTCAGATTCACAGCCGTCCTCTTAGACAAACTGTATATCTCATTTTTAAGCTTCTCAAAACTTTTGTGTGGTGCCGCTCGATACTTCGCTCATTTCTGTGCAAACAAACTAAGAAAGGAGAATTTTAAAATGTTTGGTTTCAAACAGTCAAATATTTGGGGTTTGTTTCCACCCACTCTCTGTAGGAGTATATGCAGAATCCTTAAGCCATATTTACACCCAGTCACTGAGCTTGTTTGTCCTTCTGTTCATCAAGGATCATTCCTCAATCTAAGACTGTATAGTTTGCTGGAACACTTAAACCAATTTTATGTTGATTTTGGAAATAGAAACATAACTTTCTTTTGCTATATTGATACAGTGGCTGCAGCTGAATAACAGAATGGGTTTAGTGTAAATCCCACCTGCTGTGCTTGGAGTGGTTTTAACTGATTAGACCATCAGATTTGTCAAACTGTTAAATTTGGGTCGGATTAAAAATATTTTTTATTGGCTGAGGTTTTCCTTATATTGTTTGTTCTTTCGAGACCATGCAAACAGGTGAACTGAAAAAAAAAAACGTTTTGCATTCAAAAGTCATAGGTGCATGAAATTTTGGGTTGACTTTATGTAAAGATGGGTGACATGACTCCAACTCCTGTTGAACAAAAATCAAGTAAAAATCATGCTTGGGGCACTGATTTACTGTGTTTTTGAACATGAATCAGTGTAAAAACTTGCTGCTATGATACAAGTAGTGTTTGATAAATGTACTTGAGTTTTATAGTTTGACCCATGTTCCATCTGTTTCCATGGACGAGGCAGACTTTACTGCAGTAAGCCAGTAGGGGTTTTGACTTAACTATTTATGTGCTGTCATGTTGCCCATCTTTATGGACAATCTGCAATGAAAGTTTTTATAAAGGACTCTTTTAAATGTGGATATCAAAAACTTGAATGCTCACAGCTAGCACCTTGTTACAACAGTAGTTTAACCCTGCCCAAACACAACAGTAATAAAAATTAAGCTCAGTGGGATAAAACATTGGCTTTTAAACCTACCCCTGTTTTGCAGACTGAAGCAAGAATTTTTTTTTCAATTGATTCTTTCAAAGTAGCATCAAGACTTGATAGATGTTTGATTTGAATCTGGATTCCATAACTCAGATGCTTCGAACAATTTATCTCCTTTGAAAAGTTTGATATTAGCACACTTAAAAAAAATTTAGAGCACAGCTTGAAACCACTGAATGAAATCTGGAGGACATTGTTAATGTTATTTCCTTGTGTATCAGGCAAAGTAAATTATTAGAACACACACTCTACCACAGTTTGAATTTCTGATTGTCTTTGAATTTTTACCTTTTCATCATTGGATTAATGACCGTTTCCTCTCAACCTTTTATTTTTTCCCTTTCTCTTCCTCTATGTGACAATCTTATCTTTAGTGTTCAGTTGAACGAGGCCTGAGTGGATCTCACCACTCGCTGAGTGTTCAGATACTCACAGAAAGATTCCCAATGGTGCTCACAGTTTGTCATTGTTTTGTGGTCATTTTTTATCTTGGAATGACTCATTGAAACGGTTAAGTGTATCTCACATTTAGAAAGGGGTTAACCACATTGACTTTTATGCTGAAAAAAAAAATGGTAAAAAGAAACACGCTTTGTGTTTTCAAGAAATCTGTCTTTGCTGGAACAAAGCAAACCTCTCCTGATTTGACTTGGCGATGATACATTTTGACACATAAAGCCATTTTTATGCCAGTCTGTAACTTCCTATCAAAAGTGTGTGACTTTGTTTTCACAAATATTATCTTTCTCCAAAACAAAGCAAAAACATGGTGTTATTTTTTCATTGGCTTTTCATTGTGGGTGGCATCAACCAGCAGGCCAGCACCATCATGTGTTCCTTGATAAGATAAGAAGAACTTTATTGATCCCCAAAAGGGAAGTTCAATATCTTTACTACAACTATTATCTGCAGTACAAATTGACAGATACAGATATAGATGTAGATACAGAAAAAGACACAAAGATAGACAGGAATGGTAATACTGATACTATGATCAACACAAATACAGATGCATATACAGATACTGATAATTAAACCAATAATGAAGCTGATACTGGTACAATACAGATACTTACACAGATAGGCACAGTGTCATCACAGTGTCATCACACAGTGATACCAATACTGTTAGCCATACCGATACAGATTCTCAGACAGATATTGATAAAGATACAGGTAGTGATACTACACTATTACCAATACAACATCAATACAGATACAGACTCCAGTACTGCTTGGGATACAGATAGAAATATAGATACAGGTAGTCATACAGATAGCGATGGTTATACTGATGCTGTTATAAATACAGATACAGACATCGATAGTGACAGTGATTTTTATACCAAGACAGTGATTGACACTGATGCAGATACTGAGATGGGAACAAAATTAAATAGCGATTCTGATACTATTACCAGTACAGATACAGACTGAAATACAGCTGCCAATAGTGATGCTGATACCAATACCAATACAGACATGGCCACCAATACCAATACATACACAGATACTGATACTAATAGAGAGCCAATTAGCGCTACTGATACTTTTACCAATAACAATACAGATTCAGATGTCAACACAGATACAGGAAGTGATACCGATTCTAATATCAACACCAATACAGATATAGACATCAATAAAAGTGCAGGGTGTTTGGGCGACATACTGACACATTAAAATCTAAGAGACATTTTCTCCTCAGAATATCAACATGTGTGGTAATTATTCTTTTACTTTGCTAGGAGCCTGGACTTCCCCTCTACCACAAAAGTCAACACACTTTTGACAGTCACAAGTTAAGGTACAGACTGTGCAACTGTTAAGCCATATGCTTCTTCTATTTAGAACAAATATCTGAGTGAAATCAACAGTTGAAAAAAATTCATTATTGCTTATGCTGGAAGTGAACCATGAGCCCAGCACTGGACATTTCTACCTCCATCACTCAGGCACATCAGGAGAATATTTGGTGTCCGTTTGCTTTCCTCTGAGACGCTGACGTATCAAGTTATCAGCATGTCAGAAATGTCAAAACTCAGAGGTTCTTCTTAAATCATTGGTATCAGACTCTTAGTGATGTACCCCCATGGCTATGCTGTAGTTTCTTCTTCAGATGTGATTGTTTTCCGTTTTCTTCTGTTCAGGGTTTGTGCACTGTTTAAAGGATTTTCTTACTGTATTTTTATGAGCTGAGCAAACGTGAATCATGAACATGTTTTTAAAGGTGCTATGTGTAGTATTCTCTCATTAAAAACGGTGTTATACTGTTAAATATAACTTGGTGATCTACTCTATAATCATTTCTTTCTTGATTATTCTCAGATTCCTTATGTGCTTGTGAGTCCTAGAAAAGGCACTTTTGATTCTGGGTAATTTCACTTTTGCTTCTTTATGCACAACTGGTAGCTGAATATTTAGAAGTAACATGGTAAGAAGTGGAGGGTAATCAGAATTTCTGTTAACAGGCAGATTCAGTGTGACTATACAGTGTAGCACATGTGCTATTCTATTTGTCAGTGTAATATTTAGTGAAAATCCTACACATAATACCTTTAAGTGAATGAATTATTATAATTTTTGTCAAGGTAAAGACAAAGAAATTTGTCTGATTGTGATTTTCTTTTTATTTTTGGTGTCTTACACTAAAATTTTGTTTTTTAAAAACGTTTTCCGAAAAAAAAAAAACAAACAAACATGAGCATCTAAATTTTATGACTTTATCATGTATTTCATGCTTTATTAAAGGTGTATACTCATTGTGGGCAGTGTTTTCAGTAATGTTTTGATTTTGTTAATTTATTACCCAATGTTGGAATATTTAACTTTTAAAACATGACACTTGGTACAAACAAACAATATATATTTAAATATGATACTTTGCATGTGCACTAACTGTGTTGGATTAAACTGCATTAAGTTGAATAAAATGGGTTTAATACCCAAAATATCACTGAATTGTCCATTAATTATTGAAGATTATTTTGGGGAAAGTGTTGAATGAAGAATGATGAATTTCAGAAATAATATCAGTTGAAAGATAAAAAAAAAAAAGTTGGATAAAAATTTTAACCTTTGCTCTCCCTTCCTTTCTTTTATCCCTATTGAAAATGTGGGAGTAAGGGGATGTGGAATATACAGCCTTACTGGACGGGGGTTAACATGAGCTCGGACAAGCTTCTTGCTAGGACTCTGCCTTCTCTTCCTCTTTTATAAATCTTTCACGTGCTCTTTTTCTCTCCCCTTTCTGCTTGCTCTCTCCTAACTTGTCTTTCCTCAATGAAACAGGAAGGCAATGGGGGAGGTAGAGTGTATACTTGAACCTGGCAGGGGGTGAGCTCCAGCCTGGACAAGCTTCTCAACATTTCTGTTCATTTTGTCATCTTTTTAACTCCTCCTCTCTCTGCTTTTCTTTTCAAAAATTCAGCAGCATGGGGAGATACAGTGTACAGATATCCTTAGCAGGAGTAAACACTATTAAACAGGTCTCTCACTTTGGCTGTACTTTCCCTATCCTCTTTTAACCACCTCTTTTCTTTGCTTCTCTTTTTTGACATTTTTCCTCACACAAACATGAAGCAAGGGGGAGGTGTGAGAGTGTACAGCCCAGTCTGTAGCTCAAGCGGTCTTCTCATAGTGGCTCTTCCCCGTCTTATTTCCAACATCTTTTTAAACTCTCATCTCCTTGGTCCTTTTTTTTTTTTCTTTCCCATTCTCATTTTGCAGATGCATGAGTAAGGGAAGGCAGAGTGTGCTGCCTTACTGGACAGGGTAAAATCTTAAGTAACAAGCTGCCTTCCCTGGCTCTATCATCTCTCTCCTTTGTCTTTCAGTTCTCTCCTGAGATGTTGTGACCTAACTTAACTTTGCAAGTTGTGCAGAAAGACAAACATTTTAAAATGTATATCTGCTTTGTAATGTACATGTCAGATGTTTTTGCACTGATTATCACTAAATTATAAGGGAATTTATGTAATCAAATTTCTGTGCCATCAGATCATGGATAAACTGCTTTAAGTTCAAACTGAAAAATTGAGATCAGAGAGAGTTTCCATTTACTTGAAAGCCGCACGCTTCCTTTATATTACACAAATCTGTCCAACAGCCTCTATGTAGTACCTCTCAAACAAACAAGATAATCAGACAAATCAAGATAAGAATCAGGAAGCACATTTATGTAAAGAATCCTCCACTGAGATAAGAAAACCAGAACCTGAAATCTGAAGATCTGATCTATGTGATTGTCTTGTCAGGGTTTCCCATAAATGAAACACAGTTTTGAGCAGAGTGAAAACAGCTGCTGTTACACAGTGGGAAAGATTACACCTGAGGTGATTCAGCAAGAAGGTGTTTCTGCACAAATCACAGAAGTGAGGAGGAGTCTTTTCTTTTGTACGGTCACTATTACAAAAGGAAAACTGTTACAGTAGGAAGACATGAGTAACCTGATTAAATTCATGTTTCAACTTTTAAGACAAAAACTGAAGCTTCTTCATACAGACAGTTTGGCCACCACCCTTCCATCTTTAAAGGGTGTCGGGGACGGGTGGAGGGATGGGGACTAAAATTGCATCCCTGTTGCTTTCATGTTGTAACTGGACACATGGGACTCTCTCTCTCTCTCTCTCTCTCCGTGTCTGTTCTCCGGAGACCATCTGGATGTGTGTGTGTGTGTGTGTGTGTGTGTGTGTGTGTGTGTGTGTGTGTGTGTGTGTGTGTGTGTGTGTTACCACAGCAGATGGATTACCACCCCTCGTTGAATGCAGTCCATTCACAGGTGGGAGCAGCTTAAACCTGCCCTTTGAAGGAAAGACAAGATCCACCAGAGCAGTTAGGGCAGACACTGATGTGCATGACAGCAGAATGATTCCAGCACTTTCCGTCACACTCTCCATCTGTATGTAAATGAGATGATACACATATGGAAAGAACAGGTTGTCTTTTTTGGCTTTGTGAACCTGTATATCCTAGAGAATGGACTCTTGCCTACTTTTTAAAGTCCGAGTTGCTACTGCAGGTAGTGTCGTTCTGACTTGTGAAAGGGGCTCATACTTAAAATTATGACAGGCTTATAAGGAGTGGATGAGCCTCTACATGATTATAGAATTTCTTGTGGGATCAATTTTTGCTATCTATCTATCTATCTATCTGTCTGTCTGTCTGTCTGTCTGTCTGTCTGTCTGTCTGTCTGTCTATAAGTTTTATGTCTGTCATGTTACTGCTTTTAAATGTCAAAATGAAATGCCCTAAACGTGCGTTCTTTTAGGAAACCATGTGCTGTTGACCTCTGTGATTGCAAAAAAGAATCCCAATTGGACCAAAGTGACATCAAGCCCTTCTTGATATAGCATGATGGTCCAAACCTTCAAAGAAAATGATCGCATTAGAAATTTTACTTACAGAAACAGAAGTGTTTGTCTTAGAGCATAGCCTAATGTATGGTTTCTTTTGGCTCTACAATAAAGCAAACCACTAAACTCTACATCCAAAGCTTTGATATGATGAGTCTGCATGTTGAGTTGTGACAGCAAAGTTGATGGGTGGCCCATTATTATGGATGGTGTATCATTTTAAAAGATAAAAAGTCATTTTGGCCATTTTTTTTTACCAACCTTTGTCCTTTTAAAACACCAAAATGTCCAACTGGTTTACAAAATAGGTTATTTTTCTCGCCCCCCCAAAGCAGACATGATCAATAAGATCTAATTTGATACAATACAAACAAAAGGAAATTATATAATATGATACCATGCAAATACAAATATATGCGAGAACAGGAACATCTTATTGCCCCCCATGAGGAAATTTGTCTCAGACTAAAGCTTGCAGATGTTCAACTGCCTCCACAGTCATACCATAAATAAACAATAAAATGCTTGGACCAACAACACTAGTGCACAAGTAATACACCCTCAGGAAACCTTTAGATTTTGATTTAGGTGGGCATAATAAATGTTTTAAGGTGGTTCAGTTTATATTGGTGGTCTCTTTATGGTCTCCTTGAAGGTAAGAATTTGTACTCGGAAGGTAATCTGTGCAACGAGTTCAACAAGACTTTTGTTTATTAACTGTTTCTAGCCTGATTCCTCTTTCTACAGGTCAAATGTCAAAGGTTTGGTTGGTGACAAAACAATTTCAGAATATTGAAACTTGTTGGTGAGGCTTAAAATGATGACATCTGTGTCATGTTATCAATAATAACCTCAGAAAAGCTGTCTTGGTCAGGGTTCAAGAAAAATCCTGGACAAGACCAAAGACCTCCTATGGAAAAACTGGTTGGGTTTGAGGGCCTCTGTACAAAAATCCTATGCCCAAAAGAAATGCTGGATGAGCTGCTCCTCTGTCATCTAACTCTTGAGCAGTTAGGTCATAACCCAGGATTAACATGGCATCGTGTTTTTAAGAACTTGGGTTCAGGCTGATAAACAGTCCTAAATAAGAACCAGGTGGTTTTCCGAAAACCTGTTTCCATTTTAGAGGCAGAACGTCAAGCCAACCGTAAAGGTTTTGCGGCTTCTTTTTTCTGCAGCATCTGCTGGGCCTTATCAGTGATGTATTTTTACAAGGCCGTAGTCTATGCATGCTGGAGTGGATTTGAGAGTGAGCCTCTTTGGTATCTCAACATGTGAAAGGAGTCAAATGGGAAACTCTTGTCTGCCTTGTAAGCACTGACAGGAAAGAAATCTGAAAATACACTCTGGATCCTCCTAAATCACGTCTGTTAATCAGTGATGTATTGTGAGACAGGTAGTGTTTGGGTGATCTGGGTTATATATCTTTCATGGAGGGGCTGATGTAAAAGAAACTAGGTCCAGGAGTTTTGGATGCATCCCTCTGAGCTTTTCCCTCCTGGTTTTGTGTCAGAAATGAGCCTCCAGTTTTTAGCAGCAGAGTATAAACAAAGTAATTTCCAGGCTATCACAGAGAACACACAAATGAAAGGCTGTCCTGGATGAGCATTCATTTAACCATCATGTGTCAAATGTCTTGAAGGTTAAATAAGGACTGCACTGCAAAAACTATCTCCAAACATGAACAGGAAAAACGAGACAAAGTGTCACAGACTTGCCCAACTGGTTAACATTGTAACTGTGGTTCTTCCACTGTAAATCACCCTTGCAAATATGTGCATCTGTGTGTGTTGTGGTCCACTGTTTCCCTGTTTACCCAATGTAATTGAAACCCAACTATGCATTTCCAGTTAGTTTGGAAATGTCTGTCACTACCCTCTTCTTTGAACAGTAACATATCACACAGACCGGCATTCACTGTATGTAATCTGAGCCCTCAGCATGGGAAAACAAACGCATACAGTGCTATCAGCAGAGCAGAACATGAGGGTATGAGAGAGGAACACATTTGTGTCAACGGTGACTGCGTGTCTCATCTTATCGCAGCGGAAATGCTCTGGCTACACACTCAATACCTCAGTCAAACATGAAAAATGACGGGAAAAACTGGGTAACAAAAGTGAGTGAAAACACATCTAATAGATTTAAGGTCCTGGAGAGCTTGGAGACCTTAATACCAACTATTGCCACCTTGGCTTTTTGTTAAAGATGAACCAATCTGCTCCATTTCTAGGTTAAATACTGTAGAATTTAGTGCATAAGATGTATTTCTTACTCCTAAATATAACTGTATCCAATACACCAGTGCTATCAATATACCAGTGTTAAAATTCTAAAAGGGGTATTGCATTACGGTATTCTACCCAGAAGATGGTGCTCAGAGAAACAAGCTACAGCTTTACTGCCATTGGTTCAAGGTGAAATAACGGCACTTTATAATGTTAATTAATCTAAATTAATCTAAGACTCCTTAATTTGAGAGGTGATCAGCGATTAGCTTGTCCCACATAGTTAATGCACTTGCTTGGACTGCAACCTTATAACACTGTCTCTGCTGAAGCGGAAGGTAGCAAAGGCGCAAAAACATGGTAGCTTAAACCATTAACCCCCTGGGACATTCCCCGAAATTGACTGTGTCTTGTGTACCAGAGCAGCGTGTTTTGTGATTTTATTATTAGAATATTTGATGACCCAACTAATAGCTAAGATTAGATTCCAGTTTGTTGTTAACATTATATTTGTTCACATACAGAACAGGTATTAGTACCTTGCTAACAGTAGACATGCTAACGGTAATTTTAGCTTTGCTCACTAGCCAAGGTCGAAAGAACCCTTGTGATGTTGTTAAAAACACAAATTAGAAATCTTGAGGTTTTTATTTTAAAATTGTCAACAAACAATGTCAGCAGTTTTCAATGATTAATGGCATTGTAATGAAATGTAGCTCCTAGCTGTGACTGAGTCTCAGTATGGTAAAGTTCTTCTGTTTTTTTTAATTCTGTCTTTGTCTTTGCTGTTGTATTTTGATGTGTCAACAACACAAACTAACATACTGTATATTTACATCACTTTTAGAATTTAACTTAATTGTATTTAAGTCTGCCAAACACTATTATGGTTTTTGGAAACCAGTCTACTGGAAAGGCCGCATTCCTGGGCGAGCCTTGGTACAGTGCAAACTGTAGCTTCCCCATTCTTTCTACAGCTGATAAACACATCTGACACATCTGAAGCTACTAAACACTTTCTTACAGGAGCGAAGTGGTTAAAGGACTTGTGTGAGGGCAGGTCTGCTGCCATCTGTGATATCTGGTGTTTTTATTCGTCAAAGTGTACAAGTTTACTAGCTGAACCGCTTCGCTCCATTCTTGTCCATTGATTCTTAATGGTCTCTTCTTGTGACTTCTTAACTACAAAGCTGCTGATGTCCTGTGAGGAGATCATGTTTTATCTTGAATGTTCACAAGTTTTTAGCTTATGGGTACACAAGATCTTATCGCGTGGGAACAAGCTATTATCTGCGTTAACAACAAATCATCTTGTTATGTAGCATACTCGCTTATGCTTTGTGTGATTTGGGCTCTAGCGTTTGTTATTTTGATCAAAACAAACAGGACACTAATGGCAATACTGCTTTATGTATGAGAGAAAAAAACATCAAAAGTATTTACATAATTCATAAAGCAAAGTAGCAGAAGATAATGTCAAGTAAAGATAAAGTATGAAAATAGATAGCAAGTGCAGTGTAACACTGCTGCTTACCTTTTACACAAGATGATAACCTGCCAACACAAGATCACAACTATTCTTCCAAATGACTCCAGGGTCTCTGTGCCTGCTGCTTTTTACTCTGTAAAAAGTCAAAGATAGACAAATATTTAAAGAAAAATAAATAGCAACTTTAATGAATAGGTGTTATATTCACAAGTGGCTTTTTTTTTTAGATTAATCCACCCTTGACTGTAAGAACCTAAAAAGGCCTGAAACAATTTAGATAATCTTAAAGCAGTGTTATATTTAAGTCTTTTGTATGGTTATCATCCTTAGATACTTTTGATTTAGCTGCACGCTGAACAAATTTCTCCTCTACCATGAAAATAATGAAATAAAGTGCTTTAGGATGACTCAATGGGACATTTACGGGGCAGGAAACAAGTGTGGTCAATGGTGATGAACCCAAGAGGTCACAAACAGAGGTCATTAATTATTCAAAGTCCTAAGACATATTTGTTTGAATTAATCCACAAGGGAAATAAACTGTTTTAGCACAATGGTGTTTATGAATGTATGGTCCATATAGACTGACTTTCATAATATTCCTATGAGAGGAAGTTGGCCCACATCCATTCATCCTGCTGAGCTGCAGAAAAAACACTGATTTACATTATTTACACTTAATATTCAGGATTCAGTGTTTGAAAAGGACACTGGAGCTAAACCACAATTAAAAGCTGTATGGCATGAGTCAAAATGAGCACCATCTCAGCACCCAGCATGGTGAAACAGTCATTAGAGCTTGATGAAAAACAGCATGTCTCAACCTTGACCTGTGTCGCCTCAGTCAACCCCCTGAACGCCACCAGAGACTCACACTGGGTCCCCAAAAGATGCTTAAAGATAAAAGGGAATCGACCCGCCAGCCGTATGTACAGAGACTGGGGATCTGAAAGGAGAAAAGCCATGAAAAATGGATGAGAGAAGAAATCCACTTCACCTCCCCCCTGGAGGCTGGCAAACCCCCCGCAGTGCTCAAACTCATAATCCCCTCTCCTCCTGCACACACACACTCCTCTCTCTGTGTATGTGGTGTATGCAAACAGAAAAACATGGTAGGCACACACCACCCGAGGCCTTTCAGGAGGTGAGTAACTGCTAGATATTGTAGTTTAGTTTTCTACTGGACTAATAAAGACATATTAGACATTGTCAGTGGCTGAAATATGATGAAAAACAGCTAAAAATGTCCAAAATCTCTTTGAATGATTTCTTTGGTAGTATTGTTGAATGATATTAAATCAGACCCTTAATGTCTGGTTAACAGAAACAAGCAGATGCCATCCTCTGGGGACCAGGAACATCAGTTTTTGAACCTAACCCGTCTTGTTGATATTTAGACAGTTTGCTGAAATTATCAAATTTGACCTGCTGATGCTATGGCATAAAAAATTCAGAAGATGAACAGACTTCCAGGATTCATCTTCTGAGGAGTATGGACATGCTTTCAAAATTTCATAGCCATAACCAATAACCTAAAATGCACTGAAAAATTGGACATCCTAAATTACAAAAAAAAAAAGAAGAAGGCAGAGGACAAACAGATATTGTAGGTTCACCTTCTAGGAAGCATCAATGTGTATGTAAAATGCTGTAGCCCTCTTTGCAATTAGTATTGAAAACACATTGGTGTAGACTAGATTGCTGTAGGACTAAAATTACTGGAAGAAATCAGAGGATCAATAGAAGTTGCAAGATTCAATAGAAAACCTTGTGTCCATCTGTACAGTAAATATTGAAATACCTTGGGTGAGACTATTGGACTATAGGAAGACCAAAATCACTGAAAAAAGCTAGAGGGTCAATGAAGATTGTGGGATTCCTCCTCTGGGGAGCATGAGCATGCACGCCAAATTTCATAGCCATTGGTAAGTCTTGAGGTATCTCAGAGTTCACTCAATTGTTGAGAAACCAAAATCACTCAACTGGACAATTAATAATACTGGTGAAACAACAGACAACTGAACACACACACACACACACACACACACACACACACACACACACACACACACACACACACACACACACACACACACACCTGTGCATAAACACACTTTCACCACCTGAGGCCCTTCACTGAGTGTGATCTAACTTAAGGCACTAACATGTACTTGTGACAGCGTGTGAAATGTCCCAGTCAAAGCGGCTGCAGCAGCTCAGGCTATCGGCTGACTCCTTTAAGGCCTTATCTGACAGGCTGGCAGTCGCCTGATGAGAGGGAGACACAGACATGGGGGGGCCAGGGGGGTTGGCTGACAGAAGCTGTCTGGTTCCTCTTTTTGGAAGTAGACTGGATGTCTTTGGGATCCAGGATATAGGCGTTTTTTTTGTTTGTTTTTTTTACCAAGTAGATATGCCAGTTTCATATATTCTTTAAATGTCTTTAACAGTGGGGTGTAAAAAAGTTGTAGCTTTTTTTAAACTCAATATCAAAACATTTCTATCACATAGGAAATGGCATCATATTTGTGCATCTGGGTCCTTTATAATTCTGATTTAGAGCTTCTAGTTAACTGATTGGTGTGTGGACAGTAGAGGGCGCTCTAAGCTGCTGTATCGCATGGGGTTGAATTAAGGAGAGTTTCTCAGTCCAGTCTTATTTCTAACATGTTTTTGCTGTAGTTTCACTATTTGGAGCTGATAATAGTGCAAAAATAAAAAAATAATTTAAAAAAATAGAAGAGAATACATTTTAGCGAAAAAACTTCAATAAAGCGGTATTATTCTTGTTCTTTGAAGAATTTTACAAACAAGTCGTAAAATTAATCTTTCATTTTTGGTTTAAAGACTCAGATTAGAAGGTAAAACGACAGGAAAATCCATCAAGAAGACTAAATTTTTTGCAGATAACAGACTGGAAGGCATCCAGACCCAAATTTCCATAGATTATGTTAATTAAATGTAAACTATAATCACATTATGATAATCAGATCACTTGTCAGTCACCAGCAATTAGTGCACTTGATCATTTTAGAAACCAAACCTGCACGTGGGAGGATTTTTTTTTAAGTATTAGTTTCTAGATACTAGTTTATTATATATACAAAAAATGATTTAATTAATAAATTGTGTATCAATCACGTTCGAACCGAAAATAATTTCGGTATTGTGATCATATCGCTTGCCTGAAGTACATTGCGGTTTACACATATGAATCCGAGTACAAACCCAGTGCGTAAAATGTAAGTTTTGGGAGGAGGAAGAGGAAGAGGAGCTCCAGCAGCAGCAATAGGAGGAGGAGGGGGAAGAGGGTAAGGAGGAGGGCTGGTGGGGGTTATTATACTATTGTCCGCCCCTTAATCCGGTTGGCTCAGAGACTGCCCGCAGGCCAATTTGTAAGTGGTTTGCGGAGCTGCCAATCAAAGCAGACATCCTCTCCTCAGGCTGTGGCTCAGGAACATCTCAGTTGCTGTGTGGAGAGATTTGACGGAGGGACACTCCTGTACATGGACCATCACCGCGCTGCAATCCGCCGCCTGCTCACACACACACAAACACACGCATGTAATGCCTCGGTGAAATCCGGACGTACACGGTGGAGAAAACACGCATGTGAAGATTTCATTCTTGCATGTCAGGAGAGGAGGAACTAGTCGCCGGGTCCGCGGCTGTTTGTCTTTTCTTATCGTTTCTCCCCCCCTATGACACTCTAATTAATCGGAGGCATGTGGAATCGCACCAGGATTAGGAATTGCCTCCCAATAGTGTGCCTGCTGTTGACGTTATGGACGGAGGTAGGAAGGCTCTAAATTATTTTATCCTGCTCAACAGAATTAAAATAAATGTTTAAAATTACAAATATCAAAAGTTAGTGGGCGTGGGCAGCTGTATTTGCTCTCCTGCGTTGCATATTCGTATCACATTTTAATCGATAATTGAATTACGTAGCCGTCAGTTGTGGAGCATGTGATCATGTTACCATGACAAGATACAAGTCTGAGGGATTGATACAGGCTACTCTCCATTTTGTTACAATGCAGGGAGCCGGCTGCGCTTCTTATTTGAATTTGGAGGGGGAAATTAGGCCTGAATCAAGAAGTTGTAAGTTGCATTGCATCAATTGGTTGCTGCAGCGGTTCCTTTGAGAGTAACCTGATTGTCTAAAAAAGCCCAGCCTGTAAACTGCAGGCTGTTCACGTGCTCCATTCATGAATATTTTTGAAAATCCACCCTATCTGTTGGAGCTTTATGGTGATTTTCACGCAGACTCAGGCACTGTTTGGGCTACTTGTCCATTTTTACGCACCAATTTGAGTAGCCCTGATGGAACAGATAGGCCTATATTTAATTTAGGTCTTTTTTAAAATGTTGTTTCTAGGTGTCCCAGTCAACCGGCTATTTCGAGCTGCAGCTGATCTCCGTGGAGAATGTAAACGGCGAGTTGGCGGACGGAGAGTGCTGCGACGGCTCCAGGGGCTCCCTGGACCAGCACTGCACTCGAGATGAGTGCGACACTTACTTCAAAATCTGCCTGAAGGAGTATCAGACTGAGGTCAACACCAAGAGCAGCTGCACGTTTGGATCTGGATCTACGCAAGTTCTCGGTGGAAATACGTTTTCTTTTAAGGGCGTCAAGAATAACCCGAATAAAATCGACGAAGCTGGCAAGATATTGATCCCTTTCCAGTTTGCTTGGCCGGTGAGTTGTGATTTCTTTCTCTGATTCATCCCACAGGAGAGTGCATTGGTACCTTCTTCTTTGGCAGCAGCCTGACACAAAAACTTGAGTGAAATTTGCCTAATTTAATGTTCGATTTCTGTACAAGTATGGTGATCATATCTCCAAAGTATTTGAACGGTGTAGAGTCACTCTCCCGTTTTGCAAACATTTAGTCCACTGTGATCTAAATTTACAGCTTCATCACACCTTTTCAAAACCAGGGCTGAAAATAAAGACTACATGCATTTCTATTTGCAAAGCAGGGTATTTTGATAAATGTCACATCTTTAAAACATCAGAAAAATGTGCAGCTTCATATTATAGCTGACAAACATCTTGTTTTACTCAACCAACAGCCCAGACGGTGAAACTTCAGACATGTAAGAACGAAAAGAAGAAGAATCGCATTTAAAAACTCTGTCTGAACCATCAAGTTTTTGGCAATGCTGCTTGGGTAGTCGCTAATTAATTTTCTTTGGCATCTTCAGAAGAATGCTTGACAGAAAGAACCGGTTTGAAGAGTTGAACTGTGTCCAAATACTCTCCAGCTCAGCAAATCACTATGATAACAAATTTGCAGGAAATCCTCCTGGATTTGGTTTAGATCGCGGAGAAGTTCAAGCTTTTTAAACCAGGGTCCTTCCTCGGCAGCATCCTGTCTTTATGAGAACTGACACAAGCATCATGGCTAAACGGTGGCATGCTTCACAAGGATCCAATTGCAGTTACAGTGGTTCGCAGTGTCATGTGGGTCATCTTTTAAAGTTGCCCTGATATATGACAGTTGGCTTTGTTCCAGTCCAGCAGCCTGCACCTGCCAAAGCTGTGATAGGGTAATTAGACAAGGGGGAAACGCTTTGATATGTAGACCCTGGGGGAGAAACTTTGCTGCTTCTCACATGGAGACATTGGCGTGACATTGTGTTAAGATTTAAGGGTCATTTCACCACATCAGGATCCATTAAGAGGTGTTAGGTTTGTCAGGGCTCTAAGGGTGACTTCATGGAGCTTGTTTTGTAGCTCGATTGTAGGAAATAAAAGGCAAAGTCAAAGTTTATTAAAGTGATTTGGATTTCATCTCACAAAGGAATCTGATGGTTTCCCTCAGATTGGTTTGCACCTTCTTTAAGGTGCACGTGTTGGATGAATGTGCTGATTAATTTCCTGCTATAATGATGAATGAGTGGCATTACACGAGGAGTGTGAAATATGCATTCAGCTGTAGTGAGTGACGCCTCGGGGCAGCAGTTCAGTATGTACTCCTGCATGGTTTCCACCTCTCTCTCTCTCTCTCTCTCTCTCTCTCTCTCTCTCTCTCTCCCCCCCCCCCCCCACTTTACCCTGCTGCTCCCTCTCCTGCTGTGGGTTCCAGGTGGCCCCTGGTGGCCCCTTCAGGGCAATTAAGTTATTCTGACTACAGATGAGTGATAGCTGATGGAAAAAAAAGTATGCATGCATGCAGGCATGCACCGGTAGTATAGCCATGTTAGTATGAGGGGTGTGTACTCCACCTCAGCTTGTAGATTATGCTTGACTGTGGAATGAAATGTACAAGTGCTTTCACAGGCCATTGATGCATTATTCTGTGTTTTCAATGTATAATTTTTAAGTAAACGTGATTTTGAAGATTTCAAAAAGACTAATGAGGTGGAGATTTGCTCAGTGATGAACTGTTGGGGATGATGTGTGACAAAGTTCCCTATTAGAGAACTTTCATGATTCGATACTACAGAAGAAGTAATAAAGCACGTTGGTTCTGCAATTTAAGCAATCCTTTACATAGGGACTTTTTCATAAACGTAATCAGTAGTTTAATTAGTTCCCTATTATTCTTTTGTCACCATAAAATATCCCTGAAGTGTTTGTACTATTGCTGTTTCTCTGCTACCTTATGGCAAGAATCAGCTGAAGGTAAACCGAGTGTGCATGCATAGTCAAATAAGTAAACCACTTGAGTGAGACAGCAGAGTTAAGAGTGTTTACCCTGTGAAAATATTACTATTTTGAGTTTTTTGGTTAAAAAGAACAAGCATAACTTTTCAGTTAAATGCATGCATTAGTTCAGCTTTGGGATAGGGAAAAAGACAACACAAAGATGCTGCCTGCAGCAAAGTGCCCCTGCTGGGGAACTGCAAGAACTACTCATACCAGCACCAACCACCAGAGAGGACTTTTTGGATTTACAGAGGACAAGAATACAGCCCTAAGGTGGAAATTAAAATTTTTGGTAATGCAAAAACACTGTAATCTGACACTCCAGTGAGTAATGCAAGTATATACGGAGTTACTATTAGATGGCAGTAATCTTGTAACAAGTTCATTTAAAGAGTAATGTCAACCTGAACCAATGCTGAAGTGTCCTGAGGAAACATGAACATCCAGTCAGAGACGTATAGATTTAAAGGTATAACTGTTAATCATGCCTCTGTGCTAGAACAGACTTACTGAATTTGTTTCATAGAACACAGTGATAAGTGTCATGTGGCTCTCTGATTTTAAATGTAAGAGCAGAGTGATGGACTGAGTCTAGAGATTTGATTGTATATACTATTGCCATCGTGGAGGATTGAAAGAAAGACTCCATTTACATTTCTCTGTCAGCTAAGAGGGTAGTTGTATGTGTTTGTGTAGAAAATGTGTAGAGTTAGGCCCCAACTACACAAATGCGGATATATTTCAAACCATATATTTATGTCCGATTAGGCCTCCCTACCACACCAAAACGGGAGTTTGGAGCACTCAAACCGGATAAATCTGAATCCGGAAAAACAAGTGGAGAAATAAAAAAATATCCGTATAAGTGGATTCGTGTGGTTGAACTTTTACGGATCGATGATGTCAAACCGCAGCTCGCGCATGCGAATTAAAAAGAAAAACAACAACAACGATGGCGGACATACAGGGTATTCTTTACGTTTGTTTTGCCCTTTTGTGGCCAATTTCGACCTTGCAAGTAAACCTTGTTTTATACAATTACATCCACCAGTCAGCCACACCGTCACATGGACCCGGCGCACTAGCGTAGGTCCCGCAAACAATGCATGGTGCATCACGCTGTTACGATTCATCGGCCAATCAGGTGGCTTTGTTCCTGAATTTTTTTAAGCAGCACCAGATAGGATTGAGTTTGAAGGCTACGTGTGGACGCAGATATTTTTGAGAACTAACACGTGTGGACAGATACATTTATTTAGACGGGAGTACAAAAATATCCTAATAAATAAATATCTATATACGTGTAGTCCGGGCCTCGATGCCAAAGTTTGTTGATAAGGTTTGATAGAAATCTTGAATTTCAATGAATTATTTAACCATTTACTAAGATATTTACTCATTGGGACACTTTCAATAGTATTGCCCTCTTTTCGTGGATAGTGGATCAATACCTCTTGCCCCAGAAAAAAACATAAATGTTGTTTTGCTAGCATTAAGTACTAGTTTAAGATTTATAACTTAATTCTGAAAAGCATTTAAACAAAGTTGTTGTCTCTTTGTGTAACACTGTAACATCTTAACGGCAAGTTGTACGAAGTCAGCAGACTAATACAGAACAGTGTTGTCTGCGTCAAAATAGATATTACACTCAGCAATGAAAAAAGACAGTTTTATTTATATTAACTATGAATGAAACTGGGCCAGGACTGACTCCTGTGGCAGTCAATGATAGTTGATGGTGATAGAGGGGACAATGTTATTCATATAGTCCCTCAAGAAAATTGGGCCTAGGACCAGTCCCTGTGGAACGCCTTTAATTAATGGTAGGAACTGTGAATATTCCCAACTTTGACACAGGGACATCTGTCAGGGGGTCAATTCTGGGGCCATTTGCAAGTGGTGGAGTCGTGGTTATTGATCACACTTCAGTGAATAAACAAGAGAATAGCCAGCAGAACAACATGTTTTGAAATAACCACTAGCTGCAGCCCTAACTATGATGATGATAGAATGGAGATGAATTTGATAGTTTATGCAGAATTTGGCATGAATGTTAAGCGGATACAGTCTCTGAAATCAGACTGTTTTTCATATGCCAGTTAGTTGATATCTCTGTGTATTTGACTGTGGGTCAGACATGAAAAGCATGCACAAAAGTCTTCTTTAAATCCTTGACTAGTGAGGAGTCTTCAAATAACTGGATCATTAATTGACTCTTGGAATATATAATGAGTACATCATTAGCTGAGCTCAGCCTTTTACTTAGAAGAGCTCAGCGTCTTTTTGAACATCGAAAAAAAAAAAGAAATTATCTGAATTTTGCTATAAATGAATAAAACTTGATTTACATAATTGTTAGGTTTAATAATGAGCAGTTCTTTGTGCCAGCGCTGATCTCCTTCTAGCCTGTTTTTGTAGAAGTCCTTTGTGTTGATGGCTTTACATGTTTGATTCAGGGGTTTCTCTGTGGATTTTATGATCGGAGGATTTCCTGCAGCATTTTATAGCAGAGGCGGTCCACCTTTTAGTGAATTAACAGCCACCTTTAAAGCTGCAGGGGAGAATGGCAAAGGTGTGATTTCACACGGTAAAGGCCATATATCTAATGAGAGAGGCTTTTGTGGAGGTGGGATTGTTAGCACCCAGGCTAACTGATTCTCTGCTGCCAACCCTGGATTAAAAATTTCACACTTCCTGTACTCATCATCACGTTGAATATGAACCTGCAGCGGTCCCCTCTGTGACTCGTTGACTGACACCTCGAGCGGAGGTGAAGAGGGCTGTTCTGGTGTGTTGTGTTTCTGTGAAGTGGCTCAGGCTGATAACCGTGCACTATTCCAGTGCCAGATGTCACAACAAGCCTGCAGGGTCACTTGCTGTGGCGTTGTCGCTTTTCTTCACTGAAGAAACAAAGATGCAGTGTACTGTTGGCTGTGTCGCCTGGATGGCTGCCAGTTTTGAGCCCCAGTGGAAACCAACGAGGGACTCTGGACTCTTCTGTCATCTTAAGCAAATCTGAAATATGAAGTAAGAACTTGGAAATTGTTGTGTTGCATCTTTTACATCTTGTTTTCTCTCAGCTGGGTGAAAACAGAGCTGCATGGATTACTTTTTTCCTGATCTACCCTGCAAAATTGGAACATTTAAGTCCACAATCGCATAAATTTCCTACCTACATGTACTGTCCTTCTGGGAGAGCTGGTGTTAAAATGGTGGCTTGGACGTGCATGTTAGACTTAACAGAAATAAAGCAATCAGGACTGTAACCTTCTAAATAGTCTGTAAAATTTGTACAGGTAATTGATGAATATTTATGTATCTTCAGGCACATAATGATGCAATAAATTACAGTTTTTAGAGTCCCTGTGTTGGCATGAAATGATGGCATTTGATTCAGAAACCAGCAAACCTTTTGCATTTTGCCTTGTAGTCCTCAATAACCCCCATATTGCCAAAAAAACTGTAACTATCTGTTGGTAAGGTGATCTTTGCAGCTCTAATTTTAGTTAAATCAAACGGCAAACATGCGTTTTATCATTCAAAATGGTAAAACTGTGGCTCCCTCAGCCAACAGAGACTCAGTCAGACTGAATATATTTCTTAAAAATAGTAATTTTCAATTTCACCTTGAAATCCAGAGCCGTGACAATGACCCTCTGATGCCTTTTAATTTTCTGAACAGGCACTTGAGTCTCTCCTTAAAGAGCACTTTTCATCTCCCTGTGTAGCGTGGAGCAGTCGAGCTGTAACAGTGAAAGTCATCCTGCATTTCTGGGAAACGCTCCCCCCTCCAGTGCTGACACACAGACTGAGAAATCGTAGCTTCTTCTCCTCCTCTTCTTGGTTCAGTTATCTTCACACTGAGGTGATGCATTGTTAATAGCTGGTTTTAATCAGATTGCAAGATGCATATCTGTTGTTTGGAAGTCTTTCAGAGATTCTTCAGCTCCAGCTCATCTTGCCAGGATGTCAGTAAAGAGACTACTGATGCTTTTTCTGCCACCTCTGAGCTCAGCCTTCACTCAGTGTTTCCCCACAGGCTGGGATTTACAGGAAATGCAGACTGCTTCTGCTTTCTATTGTGAGGAGTTTGTCAGCTTTTGTGGAAGTGTGATGCTGTCGGATATTTGCACCGCAGTAAAAACTGCAGCTTGAATGACAATTTATGCAAAAATCTTCACAGTCGAGGAATTACACATAACTGAAAGAGGAAGAAACATTAAAAATATGGATGTGCTAAAGCGAATTTCCTGTTTTTTAAAACAGAAATTTTAATTCTCATTTTTTACAGCTGGACACGAGATCATATAGTCTGCAGATAACTGATGCCAAGTGTTAACTAAGGCCAAGTCCTCCATCCAAGTGAAAACCCACATGATGGTTCTGGTCATATATTGCATCCTTAAAGTGGTACAGCTGGCATTCATCTTAAGCCCAATTTTCTGAATCAAACTATTCCCAAACCACCCAGAACCACAAAATGATGTCTTGCTTACATCCTGGTAGTAGAGCATTATAGTATTATGGCAGTAGCTGCTTCCTCGCGGTGCATGGCTTCACTTCAACTAATACTCAACATTCATCACCAAGCAATTCTGGTGCTAGCTAGCAAGAGTGATAAAGACTGATATTTGATCATGAAGTTGATTTAAAGATGCATATCCATACATATCCAACATTTTGAAGTTTTGCCTTTTGGTAGATTTTAATGTATTTTTCTCCCTTTTATTAATAGTACTTGTCGTTTGAAGCTCTCTTAAAAAACTTGATCTTGATGCCCTGCTTGGACAAACCATGTCTTTATCTGGTTCTCTTCTTCTGTACATGAGCAGTCTTATCTGACAAAAAAACTCATCCTGTTGTTGCATCCTGTTATGACAGTTATTTAAAATGAAATTGTCAGTATCGCAGCTTTTTTCACTCATAATTAGGTTGTGGTGTTAGTTTCAGTCTGCTTCAAAACCAGATTAAAACTTAAAGTAAATGTTCATTTCAAGGAGTTAACCGTAGGTGTCAAGTATTTTATTTTTGCTGGGAAACTACTGTTTTTTTACCCTGTTTTCCTCCCGTTTCCCTGTATTAGTATTAGTAATTTAATTTCAAAGAATGTGTTTTTGTGTACATATAAAAAAAAGTGTAGTGTGTTCGGTGGTGACTCTTAAAGGTGGCTTTAGGCTTGGCTAGCTCTTTCCTCCTTTCCCAGCTTTTTGCTAAGCTATGCTAATCATCCTATGTCTTCAGCTTTATCATTAACTTAGACCCTCTTTTTTAATGCTTAATTTTGCACGTGGACTGAGCTGTATTTTTGTGAATGGACCTCAAACATGAATGCACTCCAGCAGTCAGCTGACCGAGCTAAGGCCTCTCCAGCTCATCTGATTGAGTTACCATTTTGTTCGCCCATGCTGTGTGAGCACTTCAGAAGAGAGAGAGAGGGAGGGAGGGAGGGAGATGCGTTTTACTTCCATTTGATCACTAATGAAATTGCTGGTGAAATTTCTGAGCCTCTTTTCCTCCTATCCCCCCCTGCCCCCCCGCTACATCCGCCAGCGTCCTCTTGAAAGAAGCCTGTTTGTAACCGTATCTGCTCTGCGCTTGGATATGCACCATATGCAACCTCCCTCAGCTGGTAAATAAATGCATGTGGAGGTTAGCAAGACCTTTTGGTTGATCTGCAGCAGCCACTGAACACTGTCAGAGGATATTAAACAGGAGGAAGCTGTTGTAAGTATTGAACCCACCATATTTCTATAAAAATAACACCCATCCCTGTCAGGATAAAGTGTCTGCACCGAGCTGGTTTGTTTGGACTGTTGCCCATGCACCCTCTCAGTGTATTGTCTGTCAGTCTCTAAAGTCTGATCATTTTAAAACCAGGAGGTATTGGAAGATGCCATTTGCATCTTAAAAACGTGTTAATCTGCACAGACCTGCTGAAGATTGTTTCGCTTGGAACAAACCCAAACTACCCAAATAGTTTTGGCTCGCGTACGCCTGATTCACAGCGTTGCTTTTATGCTTTTTTTTGTGTCACTGACATGCATTGTTTTGCATAAATCAAGTTCTTGCTCTTGACTGTCTTGAAACTCCAGATCAGATTCATTCAGACTCTACAAACAGCTCGTGAGTTGATATTTCCTCTCTTGGAGTGCATCCTTACCCTGCAGTTTTAAATCACTAGAAGTTACTGTGTAGCTTAAGGGTTTGGCACCGTGTTAGCATTTTCCAACCATCCACTCTCGGGTAAACAACCTGCTATAACTTACAGTAATTCTGAGATTCCTCTGCGAAGGTTGGCTTTCATAGTAAAAGTAAAAAAAAAATGTCAAAATTTATAATTTGGAATTTTAAGAACTGATCTTTGACAACCAAAGCTAAAATGTTTAACATCAGGAGTAAACAGTGTAGTTGCACTCACAGTACACCTGTGTGACATCATGCCAGTCGGATAGTGTTGATTGGAGCCCAGTAAACGCATTTTTTAATAAACCTGTTTTATCCTCTATCTGTAAAATAAAATGCTGGTATTAGGTCTGCACGATTAATCGATTTTCAATCGTAATTGGATTATTTGATCATGACGATTTTAAAAAAATTAAAATCATCAAATCAATTTTCCTCCCTTTCTGCAGGAGCGCTTCCCAGTTCCCACACACACCAGTGCAAACAAACATGGTGTTTGCAAAAGAAGGTGATTATTTCGTGGCTAGACAGGGCAAGAGCAAGTCAGTCGTGTGGAATTGGTACGGCTTTGCAGTTTCAGATGAGGAGCAAACTACTCCCCACTGCCAAGTCTGTCTGAAGGCGGTATCAACCCGAAATGATTTTTCTTGAAATGATTTTGCCTACACAGCGTAACTCTTTTATGGCGCCTGCGCATATCCGGCTAAAACAACCTTTATATGCATGCTCTGTACTCTTCTTCTGTCACCTACTGGCTCTGCATACGCACCACATCATTTCAGTGGTTTGGTATTGAGAGATGATAGAAAAACTTATTAATATGAAATTTGGTGAAGTTGTCTCTGTATAAAAAATTTAAATCAAAAATCAAGTTTTCAGAGAAAAAAATTGAGATTTTATTTTTGGCCAAAATCGTGCAGCCCTAGCCGGTATGGATAGGTGGCCAAATGATGAATACAGGTCACAGAGATCTATGTTTTTAGCAGTTTATAATTTTGAGAAGCATCTGTTATCGGTCAAAAATGTTCACAGTGTGGTCCAACAAAACTGGCTAAATTACAAGCTTATACGAGCAGGTCACTGGGCCCAAAACAATTATGTTGACATAATTTTAGCATATCTGATGTGCTATCAGATGAATTGGTTAGTTGGTTGAGCTCTAGGGAAGACCAACAATCAATCATCATAAGATCAAAATCACAGGCTTCAAAAATGATCTTACAACATAAGGCAGAAAATAGCACCTTTCTTTTCTCTGCAATCACTCAATCTTCTCTGTGCTGATCAAACTGGCAAGTTTTATGTTGATCAGTCAGATCTGAAGGCGAAATTTCCATAGGCCGTCAAGATTATGTTTGTTTCCAGAAGACTTTTTGGATCATTTTACACCCTTTATGTCTTTGAATTTCTCAGGGAACATTTAAAGTCAGCTGTCTTGTTTTCAAATGTTTAAAGTTTAACCTCATGTAAGCAAAGAAATATCTGCTAGGGTCCTTACAGATGCTGTGTAATAACTGGGACAGACAGTGGCTCGTACAAACACTGTGACTCTTCACATTATACCATGCTCCTCCTCCCTCCCCTCTCTCTGTAAAGCTTTATTTTGGATGCACACACACACACAGCACCATAGGCTAACACAGGCTACCATGGTTAGCCTCACCTGATGTGGAGCTTGTCAAAGCGTTGCTAGGAGACGGCTACATAGGCTTCTAGTAAACAATTATCTACCCTTTCAGCAGCTCCCTCCCCCATCCCTCCCTCGTCTAGTCCCAGGGCCGTCGCTTGGAAAGCCACTTAGTGCGGTCTCACCTGTGATTCAGCTCAGCTCCGTATTGATTATGCAATTAGCAGGTCAGGCAGAACTGACACTCCCTTTTAGTGAAAGTGGTGCTCAGGGTGTGTTATTTGTGTTTAAGGTGGTAATCACGCTCACACAAATATTTAAGCGCACAGAAAAACCACTGTGCCTTTGCATGTTGCACAAAGGGCCTGAATGTGCAGTGTGTCTTGCAGAACTAATGTTTGCATTCAGTGATGTGTTTTGCAATTTTGCTCATAAAAAAAAAAGAACAGAAAAAAGGGTTTTAACAAAGGCTAGTAAACAATTAATCATACAGTTAATCACAATTAATCGCATACTTAGAACTCTCTGTGACTTCGCTTTTGAAAAAATCTTTTAAGATCAAACTGACAACATTTTATTTTCATGGCCACATTTTATCTTCATTAAGCTGTAACATAATAATCGTAATTCATTTCTCATTACAAACTGTCGGTGTTTCCTTAGTTCCTTAGCTCCTCTATTTTGACTCCTTCATTTCTTTGTCTGTGTTTGTTTGCACACTAATCAGAGTTTTGACTGCTTTATTGATTTTCTTGGTTTGTTGTTTGTATTCTGTTTATTTGTGCTAACATTTGTTGTATGAAGTTACATATAAAACTAAATCTAATTCATTCATTGATTGATCAGCCTAATGAGCTGCACCTGTATGCTTAGCTTAAAGGTGTTAGCTCAAACAGAAAGCACATTAGAGATATTCTAATTCTCTTTGACATTTATTGCATATAACTTTCATATCACTTGTCAACTGAGCTGTCTTCGAGCTTTTTAAATTAAGATAAAACAGTAAAGCATGGTGGTTTCACTTTTTTTTCATCATAGCAACAAAAGGTAGCAGGAATGCAGGAGTGATTTATATGTAGATGACAGGATGGTTTTAGATGCCAGACAGCAGCAGAGCCTGCATTCAGCCTGCAGTTTTATCGAGGTCGACTTCTGTCCATGATTTTGTATTTTTCAAATGTTAAATTCCTCTTTTCAAATTTCACTAATTGTCATTGAAAAATGTAGTTTTTGTAAAAATAAGATATATTTGTAGCTCATAAATCATAGTGTTCTTGGGGTGATCAACATCTTAAACATACATGCATGCAGAGTATCGAGACAACATTTGATTGGGTTTGTTTCCATCATTTTATGACCTTTTAATTATTTTTTTATGTTTTACATATTACATAATCCATCTTAACCTAAAATATATCTTAGATCTAACAGGTTCTTAAAGACTTAACCTGCAAAATGTAAGATTTAATTTGTTTTTCTGCTGTGAAATTTCTTTTTCATGTTTCGATATTAAATGAATGCGAAGTTATGAGCTGCTGCATTAACTACTCGTGTATCTCTTGATCCCAGATAAATGATGAGAACAGAGACACTTTCACTTAAAAACACATACTCTCATCCTTAAACTTTTGTGTCAAGAAATCTTTCGTGCTTCAGTGTCATAGCTTACTGGTCTGAGAAGTCTTTGTTGTTGCCTTGCTCATCAGCAGATGCAGTGATCTGGACTGCTGCTTTATTGGGACCCTTTTGCTCTGACTCTGGGCTCTATTTTCTTGTTTGCGGGGGGATACGGCAGAAGGTGGCGGACCCCGCGCAGTGGTATTTTCGTCTGGCAGATCCCGGCGTACAGCCAGTTCGGTATTTTCGTGGACTGAGGCGCACTGAGGTCTGCCAAGCTGGGCGTGGTGGCGTGGCAGGGGGAGGTGTCGACAGAATCAGCTGGCACAGTGACATTTTTGTGCTCGCCGGTGTGTAAAGTGCGCTAAAAGCTCGCTGATTAAAACCTGGTCAGCTTTCAGCGCAGGCGGAGCACAGCTGGTCATACGTCACCGATGCCTCACCGGCAGGCTTCCACAGTGTCAGGCACATTTCAGTGCAATAAATAATCATCAACAACTAATAATCTGAGTCCGCACATACATTTAGATCTATAGATATATACTGATTTAAATCTGATCTGATGAGCGCGTTTGGCACGCATTTGGACACACAACCTGACCAAATCAACACAGCTGAAACCGCATAAAATTAAATTAAATATCTAGTAAATAGAGACACATGATGAAGTTAACAAGATATGTAATTTGTCCCCCTCTTTTTCTTTCTTCCTCTTCCTCTTATTTCTCGCGCAGCTCGACCTGGAGATGTCTCTGTGTCCTCTCCCCGTCCTGCTGCAGCTGCTGCTGCGGCGGCTGAACAGATGATTTGTTTTAGTGATCAGATGAGTTATTTACTTTAAGCCTACATACAAATATTATAATATTCAGTTTTGTGAGCCAAATTTATTTTATTTGCCAACATCTATGAAAGAAAGAGCCAGGCCACGGAGCGCGATGCGTCCTTTACGCACAGAGGGTTCCGATTTTAATGCCATTATTGGAGTTAATGTTGTGATCTGTGCACACAACCCACCTTTGTCACGTGAGGTTTGAATATATGCAACTTTATGTGAGTGTCTTTATTTGTGGAAAAGGGTGTTTGTCTTACCAGTGGGTCCAACATGACACACACCAAATCCCTCTGTACTTATATGAGACAGTGTGCAGGACGCCCTCTGCAGCGCTTACATCGACACTTGCTGAGGGGCTGCCTTCTGTCGACATCGTGTGGCATTGCTGTCTTCAGACATCTCTTGATCTCTTTGACTACTTCACGAAAATTGTAATACACCTCGCTGGTGGCGGATTTAAAGGCAAGGAGAGGAGCTGATGTTATTAGTCAATACAGGTCTCGGCTGTGTTAAACCCACTCCACACCCTCTCTTCTCCCTCCCGACGACTTGCGCCGCTGGGAGGAGCTGAGTTAGGGAGGGGGATACTTAAGCTAGGCTGCGCCACTCACCAAAATACCAAATTGTGCTTGGGAATGCCTTGTCGGCGCGGCGGACCTGACTTACGCTGCGCCACGTCACCGGCGAAGCACGAATATAGAGCCCTCTGGCTTAATCTTCAATGTTTAATGGACTTGTGTTTTAATGTCTGGAGCTGTATTTTGTTCCTCGTGCATTTTGTAAACAGACCTCAGTGTGTCTGAGAGCTGCTTTGTGAGGGTCCCAGAATGAAACAGTAGTTTCTGCCTTCCAGGGGTGATGATGTTTGAACTTGTGCTCTGCCCTTAAACTTGTACCTTGAGTTTGAACAACAATCTGGTATTTTTGAAAACAGCTATTTAAGACATTTCTTCTAACTTGCTTGGAGCTGTCTCACTGTCAGCTCTCAAGAATGTTCAACCTTTTGAACTAGACTTTGTTTGGTTATTTGGGACTTTTTGCCTGCTGTTTGTACGTCAGCTGTTTGAGTGATAAATTCGGACCTGGATTTGTCTGTTGAAAGGGCCCATATTTCAGTAATGATCAAATCGTGGTTTGTTGCACAGCCTTGTTTTCCACTAATTTTGGACAGATTTTGACCTGTGCCAAATTCAATAATTTCCCTCTGGCTTTGCCCTCCTAACCAATTTATCTTGCTTTCCAAATGAAAGTTTTTGTTATATCAAAGTGACAACCTAGGCCACTGAAAAATGAAGCTTATGCAGCCGTGCACCAAACTGCACTCCCACAGGTGCCCACTTGAGGCCGACTCGCAAAGCCTATAAAACAGTATTCTTCAAATGTAAATTTTTACAGCAAAATTAAACAAGGTAAATAAGGATTTTGGACTGTTTTAGGTTGAGTCGCCATATTGATTGTGTTGTTTACTATTAATTAGCATCATAACTACAGTATGTCCATGTTCTGTAGTTCTGGCATTACATCAGAATAATTTAGAGTGTTTTGTTAAAAAAATCATGTCTGAAATTGTTGGTATGTCTATTCCTCTGATTGTATTCTGCCACTAAAGGTATTCAAGAGCAGAAAGGCTAAAAGGTCTGTTTGAACCAGAGAGTATGAGATTAGTCTGATTAATCATGATGGGATTGGCACCAGCCTGCCATTAAGTGAACCTCTGCACTAAGAACAGTCTGTCAGGTGAAGTTGCTTTGCCATTTATGAATGACTAAACACATCTTTAATTTTGTTACCGGCTCTTATGGAAAGTAGTCCGTATATACAACCTTTCTGATCCCTTTGTGCAAAGTCAGACATTGATACAACATAGGAATCTTTTTAGAAAGCAAATAAAGTTACTTATTGATTTATTTCTGGTTTTTGTTTGTTTTTATGAAATTGTTGCTGATATTTTACCAAATATCTGACATTAAGTAATACTTAAGTCAGGTCCTGTGCCCACCACTAGCAGTTTTGTGCTAGTCACACCCACAACCTCACTATTACAACACTTTTTTCAGTTACCTTTGAATCAGGCTAAGATTTGTCTGTTTGTGTCATACTTGCTTGTATTCAGTGGATTTTTATCCAAACAATTGATGGAAATCATACTGTAGCTTTAGCAGCAGGTCGAGACCTGAAAATAGTACCTGTGACAAAGAAAGCGTGGTTGGCCTCTTTTTCCCTAAGAACCTTTGTTGATGACAAAGTTGGCATCAGAAGTCTCAGCCCTTCCTGAGATGGATTAGTCAGTGATGGAAAAGGCAGCTGTGCTGTCAAAGTTAAACAATTTTCAACTGAATTTGCTGTGAGTGCAGCGACAAAATTATCAGTGGGTACAGGCCCTTATGTTTTAGTTTGTGCTTTGTATGGGCGACAAGAACAATCTTTTCTTTCAGTGTTGAAAGTCTCTTAAAAATAAAAACTTAACAGTTTTGTCATTGTTGATGCTCCTCATTGTGGTTATTCTTTGAGACAAGAGAAAAGAAGTCTGGCACAGCAGTGAAGAAGCCCAAAATGTGACGGATAAGTAAAGGAGAAAACCATAAGAAGAATAACAATCTGGTTATGTTAGGTTACTAATTAGAGGAAAATGTACGAATCCTTTTATGACAACATGTTGTTGATGCTCTCCTTCGGCTATCTGCAGTGTCTAAGGTCAACTGTTTGTGCTGTCTTGATTCCATTATTACCTGTACATTGAACCAATGTATTTGGTAACTTGAAAAGTGTTTTTGCAGGGTGTTATCTCCAACACATCTAGATTAAAATTCAAATCTCTAGAATATTGACTTATCACCCGCTATATATCAGACCAAAGCAGTGGTTAAAATGTTTGACCTGTGTGTCTTGAGAGTCTGTGAATGTTCCTGCTGCCCACCATGTCCCCTGCCTCTTGTTAAATGAATGGTGTGCAGGTGCTAGAGTCTCCTTGTGGGGGTAATTAAAGCACATCATTACATGGGCAGTTAAATTGTCACTGTTCTGTTGAACCTGTTTGAAATGAAAATGGAGCTCAGCTGGAGGCGGTGCTGTATTGCTCTCTAGTCAGGCACCCTGTTGCTTTGGATCAGGAATCAGCCTGTTAATGTTTCTGAGGCATGCCTATTGCTGTAGTCTGTCTTTTCTGAAGGCAAATAAACACTCAAAGAAGAAACCCCGAGAACTGAGCTCCAACCTGGTGGTATCAAACCTTTGAAGTTGTTTCTCACATGTTCTTGGCTCCTTAGATGATGGAGATTTCTGGTACTCTTATTTTGCAAACTGTCAGCCTTCCCAGATGACAATTTTTAGATAAGACTACCTCCATATTTTGACACAAAAACTTCATATCCATGTTTAGGCATAAAAAGAGCAGTTTTATGCATGCAAGAAAAATCTAGAAAGCTATATCCTTCCACTGCTTGTATGATCAGTTACTCTGAGTTTGTTTTGCAGAAAAATGCATTAACAGTATATCCCATGATGAAGTGTCATGCATATCTATGGTTTGTATGTGAAGCCATTTAGCATTTCTATGCAAATGTGCGTGTGCTGGTGTTTGTTTTACGTGGTGCATAGTCTTGGATCACGCTGGTTAATTAGCACCAGGAGGGGAGGGGTTTTGTTGTATTGGAAGTGCATGGGTAATGACCCTGTTGGCATAGTAGCAGAATGCTCAATGAGCCGTGCGTGTGTGTGCACAGCCGGTGTACAGCAGCCAGCCAAATGCCTTGCCTTCGGTGCGACATCTCTTGGCACACGACTCTGGCAAGCGACTTGTGTGCAGGATTCACAGACCCCCACCTCCCTACCCTGCAGAGATATGACTGTTATTCAGTCTGTAACCTGCTTTCTTAGGCTCACATGCAGTCATAGTAGAGTAATGTTGTAAGACCATGAGTCATTGATCAATGGTGCTTGTCTCGTCCATCTTAATCAACAGAAAACTATATTATGAAATAATCTGACCATATTTACTCAGCTTGCAAATTATCCTCTTTTGAGGTAAAAAGGAACAGCTTTGGTTGTTTACTTACTCAGTGTGTTTACTGAGTGCAAATTTGGGTTTCTTGTTAAAAGAACAAAACTTATTGGTTAAAATTGTCTGCTCAAGCTTTAACAACCAATTATGGGATGGAAGATTGCATGGCTACAGACCATATAGAGCCATAAAAAAATCTACATGGGGACCACGCTCATTAAGATAACCTCTGTGAACACATGGTCATGCCGCAACAAGAGAACTGAATGCAAAAATAGGCCTGTTGTAGACTCACAGTGCCCAGTTACTGCATGCTTCTTGTTTTTTATCAAATAAAAACATGCTTTCAATGACTGATGTCAGTCAGGAACATACCAAGGTTACAGTCAGTCTGCTTGTAGAACACACAGGCTCAGGAGAAAGAACTGATACTTCATTGACCAGTCTGTCTGTGGTGTATCCAAAGAGAGGGCAAAATGCTGGTAAAAAGTTATCAACATCAGTATCTGTCGTGGTGCCTGTTGTGACCCTGGAAATTTTAGAGGCAGCGCCGTCTCTTGGGACTTGGCGTGAGAACTAGTGACTTAGCAATGCAAGTAATGAATCTCCAACTATTTGGGGTTTCCTGTTGATGTTCACCCCCTCGTTTTCACATCTCTCCATAACCATGTTCATTTACAGTTCTTACATGTGTCTATTTCTTTCTATATTTGTGTGTACAGCACTTTCAGTGACGTTACAAAAACGGAATTTCCCCTCAGGGTTTTGTGAAGTGTGTCCACTTTGTTCTTCAAACGTAGGAGATAATGCGGTCACTTATGTTGCATCACCTTATCAGTCCCATGGTTGTTACAAGGGTATTTCTTTTCCAGAAGTGAGAATGTAACATTAATATTTTGTGTTGAATCACACTGCTGAAACTTCTTTGGCAGAGCCTGGAGTTCCTCATTTGGAGTAAGGGAAAGGGAAGGGTAAGGGAAATTTTTGTTTTGAGGATATTCTGGCTGCAAAGTGAAATTATAAAATATATTGAAAGCCCTCTTTCATCTTGTCATTTTGAGGTTCAATTCCTTGTATACATCACAGTGGACTACAATTTTGTCTCTCCTGTATCCTAAGACAAGAAAAGCAAAAAAAAGAAAAAGGGTTAAAAAGGTCAAAAACCTTCCACCTTTTCGCTCACCGCCTGCCAGCATCATCACTGCATTTGCAGGGATTTTGCCACTGGGGGTCTTTGATCTTTGCCTATGAACAGATTGAGGAGCTTGACCGAAACAGATTTGGGAGTTATGTAGTCCTCCCTTTGGGTAGATATGATGGGAAGGTGGTCCAGCGCACATTCACGGTTTCCTCTTTTACTGGAAATGTCTAGTTGTGATTCAGGCAATGCAGAATTAAAAATATTAGTCTTTTTTGCGCAACTTTGAGGAGGTGTCAAATATACCTGACACAATGTCGTCAGTTTTTTTGTCTTCTTTCAGGAAAGATGTGCCCGGTTATTTGCAGGATCATTGACATCAATCATGGGACTCTCATTTTTTTTTATTTATAGCACTGGGACAGCTATTTTTCTTTTCATGTCCATAAAAAATGATGGAATATAACTGCTTGTCAGCCATATTTTAAAGGTAATTCCAATTACCTGTGTCCAGACAAGGTATGGGATACATCCCATGCTGTTTGTTCCAGCTGCCCTTGCTATTCAGCAGAAATGGTGCAGCTCGGTGCCCTTGCTGGAATAGTGTAGACTCAGCCCTAGTAAAACCAAAAGCTGGGATTGACATCACAGATTAATGAAGATTACATGCAGCGATTACTGGCCACGGGATGAATCGTGATGACCTCATGTCCCATCAGAAGGCAATAAATCAGGAGATGTCAGTGGAACTCCCGCGAGGATGAACTGAGAACAGGGGAGATGGACATTCAGGTCACCTCTCAATGACATGGAAGCCGAAACAGCTCAAGGTTGCAGACAGATTTTTTATGCGTATTGCTTATTGGTGGATTTTACCGTCATTGCATGGGAGGCATCAAAAGAGGATCACTGAAACAACTCTCAAGCCTGATCAACATTTAGCATTTGGGCCTTCTCCAAGAGGCAGAGAAGAGTTAATCAAACCTCCTTTTTCTGTTCCCTGAATTGTTGGCAGACTGGGATTTTTCCTGGGATTACACACCAGGCCGGGATCTCATATTCTTTGTATTCTTCGAATGCAAACAGGCAGATCGCCCCACATGCAGAGGGCTGACCCCTCTTTTCAGGGAGAAGCGTGCAGATCCCATGCTTAGTGACCCCAACCTGCCCTGGCTTCCACTTCCCACTGCCACCTCTCTCTGCTCCCTGTCTCTCTTTATTTCACTGCCTCACCATCCAGCCATCCATCCACCACTCATCTAGCGTGGGAACCTACACCTGTGGCTTTCCCTAGACATCACCACCACATCCTCCCCTTTATCCAAAATGGACCTTTTCACATACTCTTGAAGAACTGTATCAGAATTTGATGGACTGATGACTCTGGGTCATGTTTGGCCATGTGTTGTAAGGGTGCCACTTGATTATTAGGTCATTCTGAGTGAAGACAGGTTCACTCAGTACATGACACACAAACATCCAATTTTGTTTCACCATGCCCCCCTTCATGACTTGAAAACTAGGATTTCTCAGAGTAAATCCTCTAATCCATTAGGGGAAGGGCCACCAAGGGTTTTGGAGATTTGACTGACAGAGGATTCTTCGCAGTCTCAGTTATAGTATTTCACACTGTCAGATGTAGTTGTGCGCTGAGAAAATAGGGCAGGTTGATAAAATTGGACTGTTCTCTCAGTTAAAGACTCATGCAAGAACTATTGGGAACTTTTAGACTGAACTCATGCAGCCACCCTGGCCAGGCTCAGTAACACACATGCTGACACTAATTGTCCCCGTGCTGACTGTGTCTCCTCACTGACAATGGTTTTGATTGGGATGGGGGTGAGTTATGGTGTTGGGACAAGGGTCTTTGTTCAGTAGCCTTTCCCCCTTCCCTCCCCCACTCCTCCCTTTATCCCCCCTTGCCCATCCATCTATCTTGTTCCAACCATTTGGGCAGCTGTCACTTAATCCAGCTAATCACAGACTGGGATGGTCTGTGGGAAACCAGGCTAGTCCGTGGCTTTGCTCAACCCCATCATACACTGACTCAGGGATCTATTTAGCCAAATGTTTACAACATGTTGGCATGCGAGCAAGCCTGGATATGAGGTAACCCTTAAAGGTGGAGGTCACAGTATGTCCACCTGTTCTTTCTTTGATGCCCCTCATTATGTAACACATGCAAACTCTTCCAGTACACTATTGCAAGAACCTCTGCAGCCAATGCATGCTCTGCCACTCATGATTTCTCTTGTATGCATTGGCACATGCATACATCCACCCACATGCTCAGTCTGGGGCAGCTAGCCCACCCTTTTGTGGCGGGGGGAGGGGGAATGGGTGGAAAGGTCAGAAGCCGAGCGACATGTCATGGGATGATCCACGTTCATGTCAAATAATCCATCTTCCAGGCTGCATCTGTTGTGCGTCTGCAGTTGGATGGGTTGATGGAGCTTCTGGCAACAGCAGCACAAGCATTACCCTTCACCAGAAAACCCCCAGTCTCACTCCTGTACTTTCTTTCTTTCTTTCCCTATTCCTCATCCACCTCACCAACCCCAGCGCTCTTTCCCCTAATGCCTTACCAGTAGCTCCAGTCTCAAACAGCTGTACCCCCCATGTTCAAACTGTAACCCAAGCCCTTTAGCTCACCCCTGTCCCGTCATCTTCCATCCCCTTCTCTTGTCACCCATGGTCTTCCACAATAACACTCCCCTCCCCTTCCTCCCGCCACCACCCGCAGCCAGACAAGCCTACTTAATCCCACAGCCCAGCAGCAACCAGCCTACCAGCTTGTTGGTCCCCCAGATCAACAACACAGACTGACACACACACACACACACACACACACACACACACACACACACACACACACACACACACACACACACACACACACACATTTCCAATACCCCTCCCTGTGACTTCTGTTTCCCTGGTCATTGAATTAACTGCAAGTCCCTCAAATAGTAGCCTCACGCTTTTTTTTTGTACCACCCCCCCCATTTCAACGTCCTATCAATGACATTACAGTAGAGGTCACAGCAGTCACATTGTGGCTACTACAACTGTCACTTGTGGTGACGTAATGGGTGCTATTTAGGTCAGCTGGTTGCCTAGCAGTGTGCCCTGCAGCACACCGGCTAGATTACTCCTGTGCTGCTGGTTAGCTTGGTTAGTTTCCATCTCTGTGTGTGTGAGTGTGTGGATGTTTGTTTACTGTGCAAAATACTCATGTTTTTGCTTTATGATGTCAAATTCTTATACTTTAAAAAAGCAAACAACTCAGGCACCTAAAAGATATTAGAGTGTTTATTTAAATGATGCATGTGATAGTTGCATACAAAGTCTGGGCTTTTGTACTGCTCATGGTGACGAGGTGCAAATTAGCACTAACTGCAATTAAAGCGGCAATTTATTCAATATTTTTATTGTTGCGTTCACAATGAGTCATATGATAGCAACAAACGGTTCTCCTGCTTTTAATTTCCCTCAAGTCAATCAAATTGAAATTATTTTATAATAACCACCACAACTCAAAAGCTGTAAGTAATTGTTGGTGTGTCTTGATTGCTTATATCTTGATGCATTACAATACTACAAAGACTTAATTTTGCAAGGCTAACATTGGCCTTGGTGTTTTTTCCAATATGCTGATATTTACTCTCATTTTCAAAACATCATGGTTACCAATATACACACGATTGATAGTAAGGAACATACAGGCTTTCCTGAACAAGGGTTTACCTGTCACTCTTATCATGAAAGTCTTTTTGTGGACAAAGCAGTGTTTGCTTATCTGCTCCTCTAACTACTTGATTACTGTCTTTTGACAGAAAATTTCATCTTGCTGACAGTTACTTATTACAGTTAAATGTATTGTTAATTGTGAATATTTTTGTGGACACTGTAAAGATATAGTTGTTTCTACAGATGCTTGGCTGACACCTGCCCCTTTGCATTGGTTTCAGGCATCAAAACTACGATATAAAAGTTGTAATTCTTGTTGCTGATGGTTTTGTTTGCTTTCTTATATCATGGAAAGGCTTTAAAAAAAAAAAAAAAAGCAAAATCAGTCTTTCAGTCACAGAGTCGCGCGTAGGTATTTTGAGAGTTTTTTGGGTTGGATCAAGTGTTTTTTACATGCTTCTAACTCAGTAAGTCCACGCCACACAAACTCAAAACTTCCATATAAAACCCCGGACATTTACAGGACAGCCCCCCAAAAAGAGGACATGTTTGGTTAAAAGAGGGCGTATGGTCACCCTAGATATAATGCTAATTTTGACATGAGCTGATTGGATGCAATGGAAGGTAATCAGTTGGATTGATAGCTGATATTGGCTGGCATTTACTCAACTGATGTGTTGTGGGCTAATCTTGACTTGTTGCCTGCCTGGACTAACACTCTACCAAGTGAAATTCAAACTACAAAACCAATGTTATGTTTTTGTGGGATCAATAGAAAAGGACAAAGGTATGATGACATCTGAGCATTGTTTTAGCGCTCTTAATGGACTGGCAACATAAAAAGGGCTTCAGCCTTTAAAACCAGTGCAACACAGTCCAACATACGGGTAACTTCTTGCTGTTCTAGCATCAGATTTATGTAGTTAAAGGCCTACATTTATTCTTATGTTAGATAAAAATCTTCCAGAAAAATACATTACATACATGCTTACATAGCTTGCCAGTGGCCTGCTAATGACAGGAATTTATTCATAAGGACATTATCCCAGGCATTTTGCTCTTCCTATAGGTCTCTGTCTCCACATTTTAGTCCTGCATTCTATCTTGGCGTATTCCCACAGTTGTACTTACTGTATCTGGCTCCCCTCATCTCTGAATCATTGGGTTTCACAGGCTGTGTAACTCAAGCACACCTCCTAGTAAGAGGACAGAGTTTCATACAAGACTCTGTAGTAGCAATGGAATCAATTTTTGCATCATCCTAGAGAGTGTGTGTTTGTGTGGATTTGTGAGAGCAGAGGCTTGCAGGAGAGTTGCATGACTATGGCTTACAAAATCATTATTATTCTGTCAATATTATGAAGAGATTATGAAGATAGGTAAAGGTCACTTATCTTTGTTATCTAAATGACAATGAGACTTTCTCTCAAGATCCCTTTCTCAAACTGGGACTCTGCAAATTCATGCTTCTCATGAACCATCATGTAAAAAAGCATTCGACCAGGTGAAGTATTTTTAACTTGTATGTTCTGTATGCACTTTGAGACAAAATTTGGTAACGTAACATTAAAGCACATGGACACATGATTGTGTCATCTCGGGATTGGTGTTGCTTCAAATGATTGAAACAATGAAATCAGCCAAAGTTACTGGGCCCTTATTTCTCAGACTTTGTGTTAGAGACACACACAAAAAAAATCAAAGCCAAGATGTTTTTTTCCAATTTCTCCAAACTTGACTAATTCCCTTCTTCCTGTCTCTCCAGCGGACGTACACTTTGATCGTTGAGGCCTTTGACTGGGACAACGGCACACGAAACAGTAAGTCCAAAATTCACTCATATGTCAGTGTACAAGCGTAAAAATTGTGTTACTTCTGTTGGCTTCTGCTGATGGGAATAAAAGTGGTCAGTAACCTAAAAGGATTTTCTCTTTGTTTATTTGTAAGCTTCTGCCGGCTAGCTGTCTAGTTCTATGTCCTACAAAGATGCAATGACCAGCAGAGGTCTATTTTGTAATGCATAGTGGTGGGGCAATTCGGCTAGTCCGACAGAATTCGAATTGGTTTGATTCATCTTTCTTTTAGATCCAGCTTCTTAGATTTGACTGCCTTCCTGGGCTTAATTGGTACAAACTGAATGTCTGTAGTTTTAACCATTTGCTGGATGGCTCTCATGAATCAGCAAATTTGTTTGGAAGGCATAAGGATAAAACCATAAAAAATAAAGATTAGTCATTGATTTAGGATGGCTGTAATCAATCACTGACTTTGGGACATGATACCGTATGATGCAATGCACTACGATATGATAAGGTACAATAATATGTATGGTAAAAATCTCAGTGCTGGGTTCACAAAACAATTTCTCAACTTTATATGGAGGTTGTAAGAAGTGGTTCCTAGAACTGTGATCTGTGATGTTGCTTTTTTACTGCCTCAAGTTCAGGCTACTTTTTTTCCACTTTGGTTACAAACATGCCTTTATTTTGAAAGTACACAAAGGGACTTCCCCTAGATTGTAAAATTACAAGATTAGATTAAAACAGCTAAAAGAAAAATCAATAGTCAAAAATAGTTATCATCTTCATCTGCTACAAATGTATGACATGTAATGATGCCAAACATGGAAAGCCAGAGACAGAAAGCCTCCTCGACTGATTAAAAAAGTATCAACAGTCATGTTTTTTAATCTCAATCATTTTCATCAGACACTAGTTCGTTTTGGGTATTCAAAAGGGGAAAAGGGTGAGATTGTGTTCTTGCATGGAGACTTTCAGTGCAGTTTTAATGTATATGTGCAGCTCTCGCTACCCTGCCAGCTTCTGTATGGTAGCTTAGCTAAGCGGTAGCAGTGTTGTCAGTAAGGGTTGGATGGATTGACTGCCAGAACCAATTCACTCATAACACCCCTCTTTCAGTAACTTATTGTTTTAACACAAAATTGACCTGATGGCATGATTTTCTTTAAAGGCATGATTATAACTGAATGAGGGAGACAAACTGGCACATCTAGACTCAGCTGCCTCACATACTTGGCACATTAAAAAGCTGTCTTGCTGATTGAAGCGCCATCTTTTGGGTAAGATGTTGTAACACAGTAGACCACTTCTCCCTGCCTTTTATACTGCTGTATTGGTTGCATTGTTGCATAGAACACAGTTTGCTTTTCAGGTAAATAGGTGCGTCTTATACATCAGACTTTTTCAAATATAAAAAGTGTAAGCTGCAGCCCACACATAATTGAGTTGTGGGTATATAGGCCTTCCTGTGCACAACAGTAAATCAGTTACACCTCACTTACAGAGACCTAATTGAATGTGTCTAACCTCTCTAGGTAGCAGGTTGAAAGCATGCTGTACTGTAAAGATGCTTCATATAGAACAGTCTGTGGTTCTCTTTTAGCAATGCAGACTACGACTTGGCTAGTTGTGACCAGCTGTATCCTGTTTTCCTTTGCTTATGTCCGCTGGGTGGACTCCTGTACAACCCTCTTTCCCGTCTGAGAGCAGTAGCTGAGTCTGGGAGGAAGAGGACCCATTCAGGTCTATAATGTCTGAATGTGCGGACTTAGCTTTGATCTGCAGGGACAGTGGCATATTTCACATGTCTTTACAATACCTCTCTGTATGTTCAGGCATATACATGAATGCATTTATAAACTGGACCGCTTCGTCTGATCCAGTCCGAGCTTGTTCCTTATTTATATGAGGTCATTACATCCTGTTTTGTCCATAACATCAAACGCACTTCCACTTATGAATGCAGACAATGGGGAAGAAATAGATTTGACATCACAGCTCTTTGATTAGACTGCTGCAGCCCTGTGGAGTCTCTGATTGTGCCCCAGGTCTGCTGTAATTGTGTGCATTTACAGTAATTAGTTCTGATGGTTCTGATGGATGCAAGGCCAGGGTGTCGTTTGATGAACCAGCCAATTGAGTCTCTGCCAACTTGTCAGTCTTAGCCAGCGAGATAGATGCACTTTGAGTGTTTAGACACAGGGTGAAAGCAAGACCAGCTCTACCACATTCAGTCATTTCATGGATACAAGAGCAAGAAAGATCCTCCTTTTTTTATTCTGCCTCAAAGTCGATCAAGTTGATAACAGGGAGCTCAGGCAGGTTGGATTCTTCTTTTGTTCAAAAGCTCCCTGAGTCTTCCTTTAGGTCACAGACATCAGCTGACTGCATCCGTGATGTCATGAGTTCAAGGAAACCAAACCTCAGGAACAAATGCTTCTTTTAACCCTGTGTGGGAGATAATAATCTCCCCCTGGTGTCAAACCTCCAGGGTCAAAGTGAGGAGATGCACAGGTTGTAGACTGAAGGCTGCAGGTGGGACAGGTCTGCAACATGGATTTTGTTTTTGAGGTACATTAAACATGGACTTACTCTCAATAGTGCCATCAATTGGTTTCCAAAAAGGCGTTGTGAAGCAGAAAGATGTAAACCATGACACTCTGAAAGGGCCAAAAATATCTCTTATTTGGTGGATTTATGGCTGAAGTTAGGGCATGGCTCCAAGAAGCTTTTCTGTTAGTGTCATTGAGCCACAGTCACCTCTCTGTAGCAGCCTCATGTCAAATGTAAATTGTTGTTAAGGCCTGAAGTGTGTGCTGATTTTGGGGCATGTTCAGGCCCTTAAAAATGATGTATTATAAAAGGGGAGAGTGCAGCAGATCTAGATTGAAGCGCAGACCCTGATTGACAGACCAAACCCTGTCAGACTGTGGATCTTCTCATAAGTCCTGAGTCAGCAGCAGCAGCCTCTTGTCTCGTCCTACGTAAGAGCTCTCCAGTGAGTGAGTCTGTCTGTCAGTGAGATTGCTCTCCTCCAGCGTCACGTCCTCCAGTGTACCTCTCATCCCTTCCCCCCTGTGTCCTCAGGAAAGGCGGCCGGCTGTTTTCCTTGTGTTTATCGAGCAGGAAGTGGAGTGGACTGGGCGGCCCGGCTCAGTGTTTAGACACCGATGCAGCAGAGCCGCTCAGGCCTGGGGCCCATTGTTCTCTATCTGGCAACGACCGGGGGTTATTTCTGTTATTGTTGCTTAATTCAGTCAGACATTGTGTCAGTCCCCAGCAGAGGAAGGTGTGTGTGTGTGTGTGTGTGTGTGTATTCCTGCTTGCTCTCTTCTACATGTCCATGGTGCATTGCAGCCTAAAGCCATGGAGGAGAGGAAATCACAGACCCCCTCTCTGCACACAGATTGTTTGCCAGTTTTGATCCCACTGTGATAAAGATTGCTTTCTTTTTGGAGGCCGGCACTGCAGCAAGCCCCACAGACGAAGAGCAACATTCAATGTGAGTGCTGCTGTGCCGAAGGCTAAATGGTAGCAACCTCTCATGACATGACGGTGCACATACAGAGAGCTGCTTAATGTGTCCCATCTCCAGGAAAAAAAGATCAATTTGCAGGCAATGAATCTCAATTGCATGCTTAAAATTCAGAGGGTACCTTGCACACACACTTTTTGGTATCATAGCATCTGTCTGCTGAATAGGAATGTGCAGCACAGTCTTGTAAAGAAGTGGTTTAACTGCAGAATAAAAGACAAAGTCAGTTTCAAAAAAATCAATGATACGGCTTCTTTCCAGGAGCATGAGTGATCATGTTGAGGTTTCATTTATCCGGTCCACCATTCAGATCAGAACAAAGTATGAGCAGTTTTTGATTGGATTTGACTGATGAGTCTCCGTCTGTTCTGGTTTCAGATGAGCAGGAGCTGTTGATTGAACGTGGCACTCACACAGGTATGATCAACCCCGGGGACCCCTGGCAGACCATCCGGCATGACGGACCAGTGGCTCGCCTCATATATCGTATCAGGGTACGGTGTGATGAAAACTACTACAGCAGCAAGTGCAATAAGCTGTGCGTCCCCCGTGATGACTACTTTGGTCACTACCGCTGTGAGGCTTCAGGGAACAGGGTGTGTCTGGACGGCTGGATGGGCACGGACTGCAAGACAGGTGAGCTGCTATCTTATCTTTTATAGTCCAAGCTGTGTCTTACAAACGGGGAGGAAGTGCGTCGTGATCTCCCTGCATGTGTTAGACAGCAGCATCGAGGTTGTGCTTGTGGTTGGTGTCTGAGAGAGTGGGAGGCCTTAATAAATCACCACACTGACCGTGGAAGACGAAGGGTGAAAGGAGGAGGGAAGAAGAGAGAGGCTGGCTTGTTTTAAGAGGAGGGGGAGTGTTGTACATGCAGGCTATAAAGTTGTCCCGTCTTAAACACCCCTCAACCCCCTCCATCCCTGTCAGGGTGCCATGAATTCTTGTTGCACTTGTTAGAAAGATGGTAAATAAACCTGCTCTTCCTCCTATCTCATCTCCCTGCCCTCTCTGGTCCTGTGTTTATAAGAATTATAAGGAAATGCATTGAGACGTGTTTCCCAGCTGAATTATCCTTTTTCTTTTTTTCTCAGCGATCTGCAGGCAAGGCTGCAACCTACTACATGGCGGCTGCGCTATCCCAGGAGAGTGCAAGTAAGTCCAGCTTGAAAATACTCTCTCTTTGGTATTTATGGTCTTTCATGTACTGCTACAACAAATTTTGTGCTTCTTTTTTAGACCTGTCTCGAGTGCATGTAATTCTAGGCTCACTTTTTTTGCAGAAAACACAGCTGTAGTCATTAAAATTTGGTCTCCAAAGTGCAAAAGCTGCTCTCTGTTATAGAGAAGGTGGTGATTGTAAAGGAAAACATTGTTGAAGGTTTTCTTAAAGAGAAGGTTACTGTGGGAAGAAGAGCAAAGATGGTTCAAAGTAGGAGAAAAAGGCGATTACTGTAACAGAAGAGGTGGGATCTGTAAGAAAGAGGTGGATAAATGTGGATAAAAGAGGATAGATGTGGCAGAAAAAAAGTTTTTGTGTCAGAAAAAGTTTCTGTTTTTGTAAATTAGAAGGGGCTAAATGTGGTTTATGCAACTGAGAGGGTGATAACTGTGACAGAAAAGGGATATTTGCAAAGAAATTAAGGGCTGTGATCAAAAAGATGTTTTGTGTAAGAGAAAGTGCTCTTACTTGATGAAAGACGGTGTTTTTCCATTACAAGAAACTTGTCTCTGTGTTAAGAAGTTGGTTTCTGTTTCAAAGAAGATATATTTATATTCATTGATGGGGCTACTTGAGGAGAAAAGTGTTCGTGTGTTCAGAAGTCCACAAAACACTGAGTAAAATAAGCAAAAGAAATCAGAGAAGTTGGTACCCAGATGCCAAATAGAAACACCTCCACTTGTCGTGGCCTGTTGTTTTTCACTTCAGCCTCTTTCTTCCCTCGTGGGCATCTCCACCTCTCTTCAGAGGGAAAGGGCAACACTGCACCTGCCTTTATGTATTTTTAGCCACCTGAAATCCTCTGTAGAATACCAAGCACCTCTCGAGCTCGGACTGAATAAAAGGGAGTGTTCGGAGTGTGAATTTGACCACTGTAAACGTGCTAGGAATGGTCATATCCCCTCCCCATCTGCATTGCAGTGCTCCTTGAAGGGCAGGGGGCAAAGAAAGGAAATGAATCTCCCACTGTGTTCTGTGCTTTTCCCCCCAAAGGTGGAAATAGATAAAGTGACGTAGAATGGTCCCAACAGGTCCACATTTCAGGATGTGGAACATCCCTTCGTCATTTGTAAACCCCCTCCCTCCTATCTGCCAGATGCACGGAGACACTCACCTCCCACGATGAGGAAGAAGAGTTTTGCCCAGAGCCGCACAAAAACAGGGGATGACCAGTTTTAGGAAACTGCCTCACATATTTTCATGTCTGTTCGGATGAGTAGTCTGCATCCTTATTCCACTCAGCAGATAGACAACAGCGGGAAGCACCTTATTCCTTCAAAAACGTCAAGCCCCAGTCAACAGGAAAAGTGACATGAATAGAAAAGCAGCAGCAGAAGAAGAAGAGGAATCTTCCTGCAGCGGCATGAATTTAAAGAAGCCTCAGGTCACGAAAGCTGGCGTTAAATCCCTCGCCAGCTCTCCTTTTTATTCCCTCTATTTCATCACAGCTTTATGGGCCGTGCCCTGTCCGCCGGCGCCTTTGTAAGAATCACAAAAGCTGCTATGTGCCTGTTGTAACACTGCTGATTGAGGCTTTTTATTAGAAAACATTAGGCTTGTTCTAACATATTTCTTCAAGGCTTGCCATGTCTTTCAGAACCTTTTTAGTTCAAGGCATTTTCACCACTCTCAACCATTTTCAAAGCTGTAGATTTACGTATTAGACTCAAGTTTCATTCAGTCTTCACCTGTAAGTGGTTGGTGAGTGATTATGATGTCAATGTGACTAAAAATTAACCCTCATGACGTGTCTTTCAATCCCTTCAAGCCGAAAAAGCAGTTATCAGCTCTCCTTGCCAAAGCCCTGTTAGCGTTATTGCTACATTGCTGTCAGACCCTCTGAAGCTAATCATATACAGTGAAGGAAGCATGTCAAGTATCCCCCCCCCCTTCCTTCAGCTCTTCACAGAGACAGCGGTGCCGTCTGCAGGAGCCTCAAAATAGCAGTCAATTGACAAGACAGCTGGGGCGACGAGACCGCAGCCTTGGAATAGCCAAGCGCCGTCGTGAAGCAGCAGTCGTGTGCGCGTACACACCGTGTATACACACAGCCGTCTCTCAGAAACGCAATGCCACCCTCTCGGTCCTTAGCCCCAGACTCAAACCCAGAGCACAGGGAGCCGGTGGAAGTATTCTTAACCCCTCCTGCCCTGGAATGTCACTCTCTGCTAAGATTAGTATGCAAAAGGCCTTTGGGTGGGACGACGCAGATACACAGAGAGGTGTGTTTCCACTGCCAGCCAGGTTGAGATCCACAGTGATTTAGAAGTTAGCAAGAACACCAAATACAAAGTAAGAACTAAAAGATCTAATGTCGAAAATATCAAGTAGGAGGATTTAGGACAACATTAACAATACACATGCATGTAGTACACAGTACATCCTCAAAACTCCTGAAAAAATTCCTGACATTTTCAGGATTGGCAGCTATGTCAATTTTTCCAATGAAAATGATGACGATAACTTTATTTAAAGCACATAATTTTCATGACTAAATAGAGACGATGATAGAAAACATAAGTGGATATGGGAGGGCTTGTCTCAGGACGGTCTTGTCTCACCTTGCAGGGTTCAGATAAGAATCTGAGGAGGACCTCACCAGCTCTGCAGTCCTTGCAGGATAGAAAGTTGCTCCTCTCTACTCTAGTTTAGATGTCCCCTTAGGCTGCTGTCTTGTCTTTCTAACGTCTTGTTTAAATTAATAAATGGTTAACAAAAAAAAAACAAAAACTGATGATACTCCCAAACTCTAAAGATGAGTCTGAGATGAAAACAAATATTTTGCCACAGTGTCAACAGCCAGAGGTGAAATGTGCCCTAACGCCGTGGATCGATATGAAAGGACAAAACATATGTGACCAGGTTGTCCCTGGTGTTGCTTTTGCTGGGGATTTTTGACCAGTCAGAATAAAGTGTCTCACAAAGCTGGGTACTAGTAACAAAAATAAACATTAAAGCTCCTGTGAGGATTTTTAATTTAGGAAACCGGAAATGAACAGTGATGTATTGTAGTTTTTCATGTCTGAAACTGCTGTGAGGGGTAAGGTATACGTAATAGCCTGTCCCCCCACAGGGGGCACCAGAATCAAAACACAGACCTAAAGTTACTTACCGCAACTTTAATAAAAATACCTCTTACCTTCATAACCACATTATTAACATTATTAATATTATTAATAATTATTATTAACACATCATTTAACATTTGTGTGTAAGCTAGAGGAAAAAAGCTACAAAATCAACATGCCAGACGATGATGTCGTAGTTCTGGAGAGAGAGAAAGTAAAGGTAGTTTAGTGTAAGTGTGTGATATTTTATTTCATGCTGTGTTGTCTGTGTCTGACAGGTGTAGCTATGGCTGGCAGGGCCATTTCTGTGACGAATGCATGCTGTATCCCGGCTGTGTCCATGGGACCTGCGACATGCCATGGCAGTGTAACTGTGAGAGGAACTGGGGAGGTCTGCTGTGTGATAAAGGTAAGGAAATGTGCTTTTTTCCACTCTTGGTCTGTTTGTTTTTGATGATATTTCATCACCTCCCACGCAAGACACTGGCAGAGTCCCCACTCTCATCATGCTGAACATCCCTTTCAGCTACAGTTTCCTGTATCTGATGAGTAACAAGTGAGCAAGAGATGAGACAGAAATGACTCCTGAAGACGCAGCATCTCTCTGTGAAAAATACTGCAACAGTCCTCAGCCTGTCTGTAACTTTTAATTGGCTCAGGGTTTAGTCACTTTTTTGCTTGTAGCATCAGGCTGAAGAGTCAAACATGTGAAGCATCACATTTTAAGAGCACCTGAGTGATTTTTCCACTTTTTGTGTGCAGTTGAAGTAGCTACTACAGTGTTGAACAATTCAAGATTTGGGCTTGTCCTGTGATTTAAAGTTCTAAAAAGAAATTTTCAGGAGTTAAAGCTCCTGTGGGGAGTTTTTTGACATTTATAGAATAGACTGAAATTCATTTTGATGCTTGTTTGATATACAAAATTAAACACGACCATCAGCAGCAAGACTGATGATTCATGTGTTGTAATTTGAAACACCTGAGACTAATACGAGAGGGGAAGTGTCGGCCAAGCAGCTGAAGAAACAGCGCTGTTATTAAAATAACTATGATAAGTGATACAGTTGACTTTCAAAAGGCAGCAGAATGAGATGTTTGGTCAGAAGAAACTCCTTCAGCATCCAAAGGACAAGGTAACTGAAGGCTGCCTTGTCCACAAGGGGCACCATTGACAAAAACTGAAAGTTCCCTACAGAAGGCGGAGCTGGTGTGAGCTTGTAGCCTCCCGGCAAACAGCTACGACAACACACCTGTCAATCAACTGAGCCACGCCCCGATAATGAAAACCTATGAAGAATTTGTTGCCTTCTCATCCTCTCTATAAATGCGTATTTATGAATACACCTCCACGCATTGTGTACCAACCAGTGCTGCTGAGTCAGCAAACCTGGAGTCTGAATCAAGTGTAGGTCACCAAAGATGAATCCAGGTCGAGTCAGAGTCATGTCCAAGTTTTCAACATAAATCTTATTATTCATCATAAATAGGGTGGCTGTTAACTCCAAACTTTTTCCTGTATCACTTGGACTTGGATTTAAGTCATAGATATAAGAACTAGGCCTATAATTCTCGTTCTGCTATAGGCAGCAGTTTTACACCACAGGTAACATTGATTTTAGGTGTATATGATGCGTTTGTTGTAAGTAAACATGCACTGATAAATTGGCAGGCCAATCGATCAGCACCGATTTCCTCAGTTTTGGGGGATTGGTGATCGGCTGATCCTTACATATGAAACCGATTTTATCCACCGATCTTATCTACCTCAGCAAAGGTCTGAAAGTCAGCCGTTGTAGCCGTTGTACTTAACTTACTTCCTCAAACCTTGTGATTTTCTTTATTTCTAAAAGCAAGATGTCAGCGAATAAGTTAGTAGAAAAAACAAACATCAGAGTAAGAAAATGAAATTCATCAGCTGCTGATCTGAGAGAGAATTTTTTCATAGTTTCTGACTAATTTTTTTTTTTCACAAATAAGAAATACATGACATTAAACAGATTTGTTTTAGTATTTAAGAGTTTCCATGATTAAATATTTCCATGCTCTTCGTTAACACAGGAGTTAACACACATTCACATTAGACCTGACTCCTCTCTGCTCCACTGTGAGAGGAGAACAGCAGCTGGATAGTTTTACTGCCTGTGAGACCCGAGCAGCAGCAGAGACACTCGATCTGCTCTCGTCTCTTCGTCACTGAGGGCTCTTTGGGGGATGAGAACGGGTCCGAAGATCCCAGGTGGAGACAGATCCCTGCTCTTTTATTTACCAGCCTGTATGCAGAGCTGGCCTTTAAGCCTGAGGAGAGTGAGCTGGGATCACTTAGTTTAGTGGAGTTTGTAAAACAGATGGACAAAAAACACTGGACATATAAAGGTCTTACAGTGCATTTCAGTAAAAAACAAATTTCCACAAAGTTAGGGGTCTTAGCCTTGATGATAAATGCAGATTAACGTGTATCATAGTGGGCTGATTCCTCAAGACTCTCAAAACCCCAAAAAGAGCAAATGACTGTGATCTGCTGATGTGACGTGCTGCCTCATACTGTTCATTTCCTGTCAGATCTCAATTACTGCGGTCGACACCAGCCTTGTGTAAACGGAGGGACCTGCATGAACCCTGAACCGGACGAGTATTTCTGCACCTGTCCACAGGGATACTCTGGAAAGACCTGCCAGATTGGTGAGAGACCATTTTTATAAGGATGGGTCTTTAGTGCATTCATTAAATGCACAAAAAGCCTTGTCAGTGTTGACCTCCTTCCCCTTATTTCATCACCTTGAACATGTGAAGATAAAGAATATTTTGACCATTAATGCGCCAGTGTGGGAGTCACCTTGTTAACTTCTTTCTGGGACAAAAGTTAAAGTTCAGTTTGGTTTTCTGTCATTCTTGACGAGTTAAAGAGGAAGTGTTTGGCTGGGGTTTTCATGGAGCAAATACAAGAGCAGTGTCCGAGTAGATTGATAGTTTCTGAAATACTCGGACCAGCCCATGTGGCACCAACAACCAGAGTCACTTTAACCCTTTCCTTCATCATTTTTATACTTAGTTTGAAATTCAGCAAACCCTCTTGACCACATCTACATGCCGAGATGCATTGAGTTGCTGCCATGTGATTTCTTGATTAGCTATTTGGTAAATAGTTGAACCTAATTAAGTGAACGGTGTTAATGACAACAATGCGTTTCTCTCTTCTGACTGCACCCGTCTTTCTACCAGCTGAGCACGCCTGCACGTCCAATCCCTGTGCTAACGGTGGGACTTGTCATGAAGTGGACACAGGGTTTGAGTGCCAGTGTCCACCAGGCTGGGAGGGTCCCACCTGTGCTAACAGTGAGTGACATGCTCTATTTACATTTGAATAAACTCTGAATAAGGTTCAACGCTTTATTAAGCTGTGATGAAAAGAAGTCAGAAATAAGTTGATGTGTGTTTTCTCAGATTTGGACGAGTGTGCCTCCAATCCCTGTACTGAGGGAGGGACCTGTATCGACCTGGAGGACGGTTTTGAGTGCAGGTGCCCTCCACAGTGGGAGGGGAAGACATGTCAGATCGGTAAGACACAATTATAGTTTCTGTAGAAAGACATGTGTTGCAGTTATTTCTTTCCTGTTTTTGCACTGTGTTAACTAAATAAAAATCCTCTGGGATCCAGTTCAAGTGCAGCCCTCTGCTCAGGATAACTGTATTCAGAGATTTAAACATGCAACCATCAACCTGACTCTGTCTGCCAGAGTACAAGCCGTCAATATCCTGCCTGAGCTGGCAGCTGCTCTGCCGCCTTTTTTTCCTCAATGACTTTATGAGTCGCGAGTGAGCGCGTCTATATCTGGCTGTTTGTTTGTCGCTGATGGTAGCATTCATTTCCATGTACCCACCACCCCGACAAGCGGACGTGACTAACGTGAAGCCAGGAAATGGATTACGAGCAGTAAACAAAGTTGGGTTGTGTGTGTGTGTGCGTGCGTGTGCATGTGTGTGTGGAGGCAGAGGGGTTGGAGGTAGGAAAGAGATCCAGGAGTTCAGTGTCACCTTACCAGCTCAGGTCTCAGCTTTCAGGCAGGCACTGGCCTCCTGTCTTACCTGATGATTGTGTGTGTGTGTGTGTGTGTGTGTGTGTGTGTGTGTGTGTGTGTGTGTGTGTGTGTGTGTGTGTGTGTGTGTGTGTGTGTGTGTGTGTGTGTGTGTGTGTGTGTGCGCGCGCGCGCGCGCTTAGAGTTTAAGGTTTCAGAGACAGGTGTGTGAGTGAACACAGCAGGACTCCCTGCAGACTGCCCCCCTTTTGAATATTTGAGCAGCTCTGTTTTTCTTTCTAGTTTCAGCTCTTAAATTTAAGCGTTAGCTTTGCCTCAAAGATGGATTTCTGGTGTCTTTTCTGTCTCTTTGTTCCTTTCTTGGTTTATTTCAAATGATGGACTCGGTTTCCTTCTACGTCCTGCCTTTACAGATGCAAATGAGTGTACAAGGAAACCCTGCGTGAACGCTTACTCTTGCAAAAATACGATTGGCGGCTATTACTGCGACTGTTTTCGGGGATGGTCCGGACAAAACTGTGACATCAGTCAGTATTTCTTCCTTTTGAGAAAGTCACCTCTAAATTTCCTGTCCTTCACTCGCGCCTATTTTTCTTATTCTGGCTAACTTCAAAAGGCCTCCTTTCACTCATTGGACACAGAACATTGGTGTAGTTTTCCTCACTTCCCCACATGTGGTAACCCGCCTCTTTCTCACCCTGGCAAAATGAACCTCCAACTTTGTCATCATGACTGAACTTGCATGACCATTTTTGATCTCTGGATCCAGTGCATGCAGGTTACAACCTTTACAGTCTATCTGGCACTTTCTTGGCTTCACTAGTTTATTCTTTTCCTTCTTTGACTTGATCTCTGCACAACCCATACCGAAAAATGCACCTTATTATGAACAATAATGATAAACACAGCAAGAAATAGTCCCTACTTTCCTGTTTGTAATCTGTAATAGATGGTTGCAATTATTAATATCCTTTTCCTTTTCAGACATGAACAGCTGTCACGGTCAGTGCAAGAATGGAGCAACATGCACGGTATGGATATTCAACATTTAAGCACCCATGATATCTAAATAGATGTCATTTTGTGGGAGTTCTTTGATATTCAAGGTGTGGCAGTTATTAAAAATCAGCTTGCAAAGAACTAGTTATGAAGACAGAAATCTTTGGACTGGTATTATGATTCTCAAATTTGCTGTGTGTCCCATCTGTCAACATGGAGGAACTAGGCTTTAGTACCTAACCCGTATTCAACTAGAACAGGTACTGAGGGAGCTCCAGGTGTGTTGACTTGAATTTGAGAGCTGCCATGTTGTCCACTTTTCATGCTATTGATGGTTGTGGTCCTGTTTGTGATCTCGATCACGATGCACCAAAACTGATCATTTTTGGTACAACAAGGCTGAAGATTTGAGATATTGTGGTTGCTGCGAACTCCTTTTAATATTAGTGATACCAGTGTCCTTCTAAGTATTAGATGCATGTTAATCTGGAAGCACTCTGCTAACGATTTTAAAGGCACTTAAATCTACAGTGTAATCCACAGATGGACCAAAATAGCAGCTGTGTTTAATAGCCAAAGGCGTTACCACCCCACTGTTGCCCTTCAGCTCATCACCTTCCTCTGTATTTTTTTCCTTCTCCAGGAGAGTTTGAAGGGTTACCACTGCCAGTGTCCTTCAGGTTTCGTTGGCACTCACTGTGAGATCCAGAGGAATAAATGCGAGAGCAAACCGTGCCAGAACGGAGGGCAGTGTCACACAGTGCTGGACAGTTTCGAGTGCCAGTGCCTACCAGGGTTTACTGGACAGCTGTGTGAGGTGAGTCTCATGTTGCACTGATCACAGTTCTGGATTACTGCATTAATAGTGATACATATTGAGATATTGGTGCCAGACGTTTTATTAATATCTGTTGGCTTAAGCTGTGACATGTTACACATCTTATTCCCTGAAGACTGGATGTTTTACTAAAAAGGTTATAGTAATAGAAGGAGGAGCTTCAGGTAAACAAACTTCATGCATTTAAAGCAGTAAAAGCAGACCACCACCCACAGGGAGACGGATAATTCCTTTAATCTTCCTCAAAGTTGTAAAGCATGTAACTCACCCAATAAGCCCTGTGCAGCTTTGATTCAAGGCTATTGTTATTGTTGATAATCTCAGACACATTACATGGCTTTGTCCTTGTTGCAGGCTTTTCTACTCTAAGTAAAGTGTGTGTTTGGAGATAATGTAGGTTAGCCGTGAGGAAACCGACACTCCCCTGCATCTCTTGGGCCCTGAATGGAGGACATTGCTGGTCAGGAGCCAGTCCTGTTTTAGCATCTCTACTATAAATACGAGCCTGTCTGAATGAGGTGACGCTGGATTTCTGCCCACATACTACACAGCTCTGAAGCCTGCTATGGCATGGTGTGCATTCCTGCCCTGCAGTGCCAAATCTATAACGCCTCCGACTTCATATTTCTCTGATTAGTATCTTCTCTCCAGTCCATGAAATTTGATTGTGTAATGGTGTTCAGATCCATCCTGGTCTCAGTGATTTCTTTCAAGGAAATAAGGACAATTTTATTCCCAGCAGAGATGCCAGATTTACTCTGTTAGCAGGTCCAAAAGTTTGGTCCAGATAGAAATATATTCTCAGCTAATAAATAGATCACAGTGAAACTTGATACATTTATGATCCCACAGAGAGACCAGGACCCCTTCTGCTCTCTTTATCAGGATCCTAATTTGCAAAACCACCCATTTACAATATATTATCCCTTGTATTCCCTGGCTGCCAATGAAAAACATGTATATATAAATAAACATATAATATTTATAGACATAATGATTTATTGGTTAAAGCTCCAGTGAGGAATTTTCAGTTTTTGCTAACTTTGGTGCCCCCTGTGGACAAGCTCTACATGCTCAAGTAAAAATCTCATACTGTTGACTTTTTATAGTTAATTAAATTAATTATTTTGGATATTTCCAGGGATCTTTTTCAAACAGGGCTGTTTTTACAGCTGCTAAGTTGCCACATACTCCCTCGCACCACTTACAGGCTTTAAAATTTACACCATTAAAATATTCAGTCTTGTTGCCGATGTTTTTGTTTGCTTTAATTTATAGTAAAAAAGGCATAAACATGAATTTCAGTCTGTTTGATAAAAGCTTTGAAAAATCCTCACAGGAGCTTTAAAGAGGATGTTTTTATTCAGCAATGTTAAAATACTGGTCTGCTTCTTTGTTATGATTCACATAAGACTGAACATAGACAGTGATGTTAGACAAGGTGAACAGGACTTCTTTACATCAACACATCTTAGCTCTGTGGTTGACACACCTTTAAACATAAATAAGACAGACGTCACAACTCTAAACAGAGTTGATATCACTGCTGTTAGGTGGGGTTTGAGTTGCTGTTTACTGATCAGCAAGTCAGAGACACACTGGGGACCAGTCACTCTTCATGCTGCTTTTCACAGTAGTGCAGGTAACTGCCATGATTTCCCAACTCAAAAGACAAAGCTGGCATTAAATGTACTATAAGGAGTTTTTATCTGGTTGACAAAGACACTGAAACAGATCCAGGTGCCTGTTCCAAAAGTAAATGAGACTATCAGCAAGAAGGCTTTCTCTGGGGTCATTTTAAATGCTTAAAACTGGAAAGCCAAAGCCTGAGATGGGGAGAAAAGTAAATATGATGCTGAAAACGCACGTGGCATAAAAAAATGAGGAGCAGGGGTGAAGGTTGGTTGCAAAGCAATTTTCAGAAGAAGCAGCAACACAGGAAGGTTAAAGCAGTTTAAATAGACCACCCAATGTGACATTTGACATATTTATCACACGTCACAGGAGCTTTTTGTCCTCGAAGGCCACTGTCACTCCACTGGCAGGTTGGGTGAGCGAAGGAGTGTTTCAATCTGACTTGCAAAAAAAATATCCCACTTCTACACACTGTACCTTTTGACATAGTTGTAAAAATCACACATTTAATTCACATATGTGCTCCTGGCCGACCACAGGGTATTCTTAACCTGTCTGCTGCAGGTTAAAATATCTCCTGTGCTGTGTGAACGCTGCAAACACAGACTAATGTACCCCAAGATTTATGGCCCCTCTTGCCCTCAGACACACTCCCCTGACCACACACGTGCAAATAGTAAAGGAAAAATGTATGTGGCCATGACACTCAGGGTAAAATAAACTGTGTGTGACCACAGACCTCTCTTACTGCGAACTCTCATGTTCAGGACCTTAAATGGCAAAGGGGTGCAATGAAGGGTTTATGCACAGTAGGCTTCTGTTAACATAAACTTGAAGATTTTTCACTCCAGCTTCTGATCTTCACATGTAGAAAGGTCACTTTAGCCTCCAGTTGTGACCTCTTTTTGTCACAGTGGAGTGATGCGTGATTTATCGCTCTGATTTATTATATTTACCGTGGCTCTGCTTGAGTCCAGATTGGCTTTTCTCTCCTTGTCTGCTCCGTTTATGCAGGATTTGTACCTTAGAATAAACTTGCAAGTTATGTAAAAACAAAAGTGTGGATGCCCTAGATTGGTTCAGGGACATCCTATGCTCATTTTTCAGCTTTAATTGCAGTTTTGCTTATTTTATTACTGCTGCAGCATTATTTGACAAGTTACTGAAGTGAGCTGTTGGTTAAAGGTGAGGGTTTAGGTTTTTTTCTGACACATAATAGCAAAAAAACCATCAGCAACAAGATTTACAAGTTTAATATCCTAATTGAATTCAGGTGGTGTGTAAGGTATACTCTCAGGGCACACTTAGACCACTGGGCCAGCAGTGTAACAGTAGATTTCCTCTTCTTTTATTCTCCTTTCAGATCTCTAGCTGGTCGCCCTCTGATGCTTGCGATCCAAACCCCTGTGAAAACGACGCCAAATGTCACAGCATGGAGCAGGACTTCTACTGCGCCTGTCCTGAGAGCTACGAGGGAAAGACGTGTGAGCGACTCAGGGAGGACTGCCAAACAAAGCCCTGTCAAGGTACCTGCTGCAGCAAAACCACATTTATGATCAAACCATTAGGCTCATAAAAATGTTTGAAGTCAAACTCTTTTTCTCTCTCTCTTTCAGTGATTGACAGCTGCACTGTTGCTATAGCGACCAACGACTCAGCTGGAGTGCGGCACATCTCGTCCAATGTCTGCGGCCCACGAGGACGCTGTATTAGTCAACCAGGTGGAAACTTCACCTGCATGTGTGACCCAGGATTCAGCGGTGTCTACTGTCATGAGAGTACGTCCAGATCCTCACTGGAAATCAACTTTTCTTTTAGCCCAACTGTCGTCTTCATGCTTTGAATTACAATTTTGAGTAATTTTGAGTTGGTCCATTTTGGTTTCATTTGATTGCATAACTAAGGAGACACAGAAAAAACTTGTGCAGAAGCTAGACATGCAGCAAAAGACTGTGGTCAAATATGAACCAGGCTCTCCTCTGCAAAGGCTATAGCCTCTGTGCAAAGGATGCACGACTCAACTACTAGGCCAAAGCAGAGCTTTGACAAGAGGAATAAACACTTTTTATTTTACTGTGTACTCAATCTTTCTCTAAGTCTTTTCTTTCACTTTTTCAGACATTAATGACTGCGTCAGTAACTCCTGTAGAAATGGAGGGACCTGCATCGATGGAGTGAACTCGTTCCAGTGCTTCTGTCCTGATGGCTGGGAGGGTAGACTCTGTGACCTCAGTGAGTTTGTCATGACATTTATCCCGTCACCTTGTCTGGTCTGAGAAGACTAGACAGAAATTCAAGAACCTGAAATGATGATGAAAGTTGAAAACTTGATGAAACTTCTTGTAATGTTATCATATGAATTCTCCCCAGACGTCAACGAGTGCAGACACAACCCGTGTAAGAACGGCGGCCGCTGCGTGGACCTTGAGAACGACTTCTACTGCGAGTGTGCCAACAACTGGAAGGGCAAGACCTGCCATTCCCGTGAGTTATGTCAGCTCTGTGTTAATGTGTGTGTTTATGTCTGAAGCATACTGCACCGTGCTGCACATCTCTGCATGTTTAGGCAGCTATGGTTCTTGTGAAGGTGTGTGACATCTGTGTTTCCTCAGGTGAAAGCCAGTGTGACCCTACAACCTGCAGTAATGGAGGCACCTGCTACGACCATGGAGATGTGTTCCGCTGTGCCTGCCCACCTGGTTGGGGAGGGAACACCTGCAACACAGGTGAGCGCATGAATCCAGATATTCAGTTTCTTCAAATTTGGGTCAATCTAGACATTAAAAAACTCCATCAAACATCCAAGAAGGGATTGAATTTATTTGTAGAGACCAACATCGTGGTGATGTTCATGTATTGTTTTGATAAGGGGTTGTTTTGTTTTTCTTCACCAATATAAATCTTCTTATGTTTTCCTAAAAAATTCTGGAAAATTTCAGGAGCTTTTCCTTTAAAACTCTGAGAGTTGTGTGTTCACACATGTCCCTCACCTTCACCCCATTATCTGGACTGAGTTTTCCTGAAAACATTTCCTGCACTAAAATTTGCCAGATGCATTGCAGGGAAATGTGCACATGAAGTCAAGGCAAAAATTTCAACAGTTTGTGTTCACACATGAAGCCCACCTTGAAAATTTTGGAGAATTTCCTCTAGTTTTGTGAAAATATGGTCCTGTGATTATGGCCAACTACTGAAAAGGTCTCTCAGTACGATCTCAGTCCCTGAAACAGTCTTATGGAAATTGCAGATTAGATATTATCAGGAAGGAAAACTGCATTTTATTTATTTACCTGCATTTCATTGGCTGTTTTTGACTATTTCATTCTATTCTCTCACAGCTAAGAACAGCACATGTGCCTCCAGTCCTTGTTCTAACGGCGGCACCTGTGTGGGAGGAGGAGACACCTTCACCTGCATCTGTAAAGAGGGCTGGGAAGGCCCCACCTGTGGCCAAAGTGAGTGTCTCCAGAAAGCATTTAACAAGATAAAACCAGACTGTCAGCTGTAAGATACTTGTGGTTTGTCAGCCTGGAGATACATACCTGCTGTGTAGTCTAGACTACATAGATGTATCCTGCTGCATCATGAGTGTAATTGTAAATATACTTGATTCAACATTGTGCATCTCTCTGAAGGATGTCTCCAGCGTTACTGTTATATTAATTCAGGGTTTCAGTGGCCCACTAAGTACAAATTCTGAAACCAGCTCAGTAAATCAGGCAACTGATAACTGGTGGACAGAACATTCTATTAGCACTTAGCTTTTCCAAGTTTTTCTGTCATGTTCAGAGATAACAGTCCTGAAGTTGTATCCTTTTAGTATCCACATTGAATAATGAAATTGAACGTATCTGTTCCCAGTTATCTTGCATTTTTGCATCATCATGCATTTATACATGCAGTTAACAATAAGAATAAGAATAACTTTATTTATCCCCGAAGGGAAATTCAATTTGGCTAGTACTATGGCTAGTACCAACTAACAGCAAGTATAGCTACAGCCTGAGGCTCATGTACTCAGTGTTGAAGGAGTGATGTTGCTCATAGACTGGACTGTCAATAGGTGCTTTAAAAGTGCAGGAACTTTCTTCAGGAATTGGGGACTTTTTGCTTTTCAACTGCAGGAACTACATCTAAATCTAGTCCTGGGGTAAGTGACCTACTTCTAGAAAAGCCACCACTCAGGGGGTTGTACTTTTTAACAGCCCAGGTGTCGTGCTTCCTTCGTATCATAGCACTGAAACCTGCAAAGCGTCACTTAGAATGCCGTGCAGGTCATGTAAAATATGTCTTGCTTTCCAGCAGTAGGAGTTCTGCTTCTGTGTTGATTATTTCTGTACCAACGCACTAAGACAAACCCCTTGTAAATGTGAACCGAACTGATGAGAAACCTGATCCTGATTGTAAAACTCAACCTCTTATGTCTCTTTTTGTTCTTCTCTTCAACAGATATAAACGACTGCAACCCTCATCCATGGTAGGTTCCCCTTTCTTTCTCAAACACCTCTGTTGCTTAGCCAAATCTTTCCCCTTTTCCTCTTTGCACACCTTCCACAAACCTCAATGAGGGGTGGAGGGCAACTCAAAGTTGTCCTTAAATCGAGCCTCAGAGAGAGGGCATCTCTTATAGAAATGAACAAGGGTAGAAAAAGGACAGAGAGGGTTTTTTTGGTGAGGGAAGAAAAATAGTCCCACCTACCCCGTGGGGAATGCAGGTGGGGGGTTGGAGTGGTGGTGGCAATGATGGGGTGTCCATTCTTCCCGTGCGACCTGGGGGGGAGCAAAGCTTTGACGAGGGATGGAGGAGAGGCATGATGAGAGGTGGGGAGGGACTGGACATGGTGATTAGCATCTGAAAGGTGGAGGCTTGTATTGATGACTCCCCCCACTGCCACCACTTACACACGTAAACGCAGACACACACACACACACACACACACGTTGAGGATGTGCTTTGTTGCAGCTGTAAAGAATGTGCCTCTTGTATTTCCTCTTCTGATTGTCTTTATTTCTTTTACAGTTATAATGGCGGGATCTGTGTGGACGGAGTTAACTGGTTTCGGTGCGAGTGTGCTCCTGGTTTCGCTGGACCAGACTGCAGAATCAGTGAGTAAAAAATCAATTTTTACTTACACTTTGAGTCCTAAAAGAGTGTCCCACAGTCCTTGAAAGTAGCATCATTAGGAGGATGGACAGACCGAGTGAGGAGAAACTAAAGAAAAATGGGCACAATCAGGAGATGGACAACTTGACACCTAAATGTAAGACCGGGGCACCGCCTTCTCCTTTTTTCTTGGCCCTCAATCGCCTCAGAGGTCAGAGGTCGTCCCTCCTCCATACTCACGCAGTCATACAAACACATATGGGATACAAATTACCCAGTGACCCTGAAACTCTTCTTCTCTGCTCTTTTGTTTGGGCCGGATAGCGTTCACCTTCTCTGTCAGGCTCGAGTTTGAGAATTCTCATTCAGATTGTGTTCATGTGAAATCTGAGTGACAAAAGGCCAAGCATCCTAGTGTTTAAAGTGGAAAAAGGCACAAATGATGTGTCGCTCCAAAAGATGCTCAAATAGCTAAAGGACCGGAAACTGAAAATATATGGACTATATTATCTTTTTTTCTAAATGTAAAGCTTTAAATTTAAACCACACAGAACTATCATATATATAAAAATCAAGCCAAGCCAACTATACGTTAGCAGCCCTTAAACATACACCAGTGAATACAGGAAGAAGCAACCGCCATTGCCAGCTCTTGTATATTCGATCAAGTCATCCTTTTTCTCTCTTACAGACATAAATGAGTGCCAGTCTTCACCCTGTGCCTACGGTGCCACCTGTGTGGATGAGATCAACGGTTTCCGCTGCGTCTGTCCGCTTGGAAGAACAGGAGCTCGATGCCAAGAGTGTAAGATGATTCAAGATGATCCCTGTCCTTTATTTTTTTTGCCACTTTCCATTGAATAAATAAATACTACTGCAGGAGCTCACCGTTTCCCTCTCTCTGTCTCTCTGCAGTCATAGGTATTGGGAGAACTTGTCACTATGCCGGACTGCAGTTTCCTCACAGCAGCCGCTGGGAGGAGGAGTGTAACAGCTGCCATTGCATCAATGGCAAAGTGGAGTGCACAAAGGTAACACACCCCTATTGGGAAACAGTAACATGGCTGTGTATAAAAAGGGCATTACAGAGAGACTTATTCTTGGAAGTAATGACCAGAAGAGTTCAGTACCTTGTAAGAAACTGTAAGAGCAAAGGTTTTATCATCTACAGTTCTTGGGTTATTAATAGATTCAGAAATGTAGGGTATTGCGTTAAAAAGAGACATGACTATGTAGTGGAAGTTCCTGCATGAGCTTAATTTTACTGACAACAACTGCTCTGATCCAAAAAATCTGGAGAAATCTCTGCCGAAAAAAGGGGCAAGGCAAAAAGTCAGTCCAGGTTAGCCATGACTTCCAGGTACTTTGGTACACTACATCAAAGTACTTTGGTACACTGCATAAAGCGTTCGTGCTGGCTATTTGCTTTTTCGGTTGAGTGAATGCTGGCGCAACTTGCTGCCACTGCTCTCTGGCTCTTTTCTTTTAGTGTTTTAATCGGTATCTGGACTCTGCAGCAGTTCTTCTCCACTTGTCAAATGTGGCACTGTTGGTTTTTTATATGCTAGATCTACTCTTAAATGATCTGACTCTCAGATTGTTTGCTTGGACCACCTTAGCTGTGGCGTGTCTCTCTCCTCACGCTGTCCAGTAGCCTTCTCCCATTCATCATGTGGAATTTCAGCCTTGTTGTGCTCGTCTGGACTGTCCTGTCTATCAATTTAAATTCATCGTCAGCTTTACTCCTCTACACGGCTGCAGAGCTCCTCCAACTCCAACTTCTTGGTGGTTATAATATACAAATGGACAACATCAATCATATTCACACCAAGGATTTCATGTCTTGCCTGGACAGTTTTGGACTACAACAGTACATAGACTTCCCTGCACACTCTAAAGGATACATCTTGGATCTGGTTTGCTGCTCTGGTCTTCCCATCTCTGATCACATGTTAATTTCCTTCTTCACTAGCCTCACACTATCCATAACTAAATAGTCACATCTTATCTCATTCCGCAATATCAAAAACATTAACTTATCAGCCCTCACAACAGGTATTGACAGCCTCCCCAGCATCAGCTTCTCATGTACTCCTGATCAACTTGTTACAACTCATTACAACGATGGTCTCCATGCTCTGCTGAAGTTACTGGCTCCTGTCAAAACTCTGACTGTGTCATTCACCCACTCTGCTCCCTGGTATTCCCCTCAGTTACATCAACTTAAAGCCAAAGGTTGTCAACTGGAGCGACTTTACAGGAAAACTGGACTCACTATTCACAAACAAATGTACCACACCCACATTCTCCACTACAAAGACACAATCTCCTCAGTTAAATCCCAATACTTTGCAGGACTTATTAGTGCTGGTGATGGGAACACCAGGGCCCTCTTCTCATTAATGAATAATACTCTGTGCCCCCCGGACTCTGTCCCTCCACATTTTTACTCCACTGATCACTGTAATTCATTAATGGAATTCTTCAACACTAAAATAAACAAGATCCATCAGCAACTGATCCCTCACAGCCCTGTTAGTCCATCTTCTCCAGTTCTCCATGCCCCCCTTTCTCAACCACTTGCAAACTTTCAACTTCCTTCTGCTGCAGATATATCAGAACTCATCCAGAAATCTAAAACACATACCTGCCAACTCGACCCCCTGCCAACTTCTTTAGTCAAAGCCAGCCTGCCCTCTCTGTTGCCCCTGATAACTGTCATCATACACTGCTCCCTCACAACTGGTAATGTTCTGTCATCCCTTAAATCTGCTGCTGTTACGCCCATACTCAAGAAACCAAGCTTAGATCCTAAAAACTTAAATAACCTCCGTCCGATCTCTAACTTGCCATTGCTTTCCAAAATCCTTGAAAAAGCAGTGGCATCACAGATTCATACACACATCTTCAACAATAACCTATACGAACAGTTTCAATCTGGTTTCCGCCCACGTCACAGCACCAAAACAGCCCTCTAAAAAATCACCAATGACCTCCTGATGGCAGCTGATTCCGGTCAATTAAGTATCCTCATCCTTCTCGACCTCAGTGCAGCCTTCGACACCATCTCCCACACCATCCTCCTTGACAGACTAGCATCTATTGGTTTATCAGACACACCCCTGGGCTGGTTCACATCTTCACCTCGTTCACCTCACTGGCTGTACTCAGTTTATAAAATTTCAAATCTCAACCATCTCCCCTCTCCTCTGGTGTCCCCCAAGGCTCAGTCTTTGGCCCCATCCTGTATATCATGTACCTTCTCCCTCTTGGTCACACTTTCCGTAAGTCCGTATCAATTTTCATTGTTATGCAGACGACACCCAGCTCTACCTCTCTACCAAACCCAACTCCACCTTCCTGCCCTCCTCTAGCTGTGACTGTTTACAGGAAATCAAATCATGGTTTGCATCCAACTTTCTCAAACTTAACTGATAAAACTGAGGTTCTCCTCATTTGAACCAGATCCACCCTCAGGAACACTCCAAGCTTCACCATCCCCATCGACAACGCCTCTGTTTTCCTCCTTCCCTCAGGTCAAGAGTCTGGGTGTCGTCCTTGACAGCACTCTGTCATTCCAAACTCACATTCATTGCATAACCCGGTCAGCCTACTTCCATCTTTGAAACATCAATCGTCTCCGTTCGTCACTTACCCCCAACAGCACCACCATCCTGGTCCATACAATGGTTACATCCTGCCTGGTCTACTCCCTTCAACTCCCTTCTCATTGGTCTCCCCCATAAGTCTGTCCATTAGCTTCAGCTGGTCCAGAACGCTGCCACCCGTATCAACACCAGAACACCACCTAGCAGTCACATCACACCTGTTCTCCACCAACTTCACTGGCTTCCCATCAAATACTGCTTGGACTATAAAATTTCTGCTCCACACATTTAAGGCCATCCACAACCTCACTCCTCCATACCTCTCTGAACTCCTCCACATCAACACTCCCACCTGGACTCTCGGGTCTGCCTCATCCATCAGCCTCATTATGCCTCCAGCCCGTCTGTCCACCATGGGATCCAGAGCCTTCAGCCGCGCTACCCCCCTTTGCCTTTTGGAACTCCCTCTCCCCTGACATTAGGATCATTGACTCACTCTCCATCTTTAAATCCCATCTCAAAACTCATTGTTTCAGACAGGCCTACTCAGACTAGCATTTGATGTTCTGCTGCAGAGTCAGGACTTGCAACTTTTTATTTAATACTTTGTTGTGTTGATGTGTTTTTAATGACTTTACTATTTTACTTATGTGTCTTTTAATTGCCCTGTAAGATGTCCTTGAGTGCCCTGAAAGGCGCCCGCAAATAGAATGTATTATTATTATTATTATTATTACTATTAGAATAATTCCCATTATTATTATCATTATTGTTATTATTATTATTATTATTATTATTATTATTATTATTAAAAAAACAGACATGCCTCTGTAGTGGAAGTCACTGCATTGGCTTTAAATCACATACAAAAACCACTATCTGTGATCACAGTTGGTGTCTGCACCAACAACAATAATGTCTGAAGTCCTAAGATTCTTAATTGGAGCCTGCTGGTGGATAGCTTTAAAGGGATTTTCCGGTGTAAAAGTTAGCCAACCAAGTTAGACACCCCCTCGAGAGATGAAAAGTTGCCGACTGTCTCCACACACAAACTTCAACCAAAAAGCCACTCTATAGCCACAAATAATGCTCAGAACAGCACCTAACTTCATCAACAGTACATATAGGGTCCCAGCCATAATACTAGCCATCAAACATCTTTTTAGCTTTGCCTGATTTCTTTAGCAAATAGACCAAACACAACTTACCCATTCTCCTCCAGCAGCTGCTTGTTTGTGGGGGGCCCTGACGAGTCGATCACTGAGTGCAGCAGAAAATTTATGATTATTACTTCATGAAAATGCAATCAGACCGAGACGCTAAGGCAGAAGAATTACTGCATCTGCAGTGTACATACAAGTCACACAAGAACTCTGATTGCATCTGATTAATGAGATGATAGACCACATTTGGAGATTGCCGGATGAGGCTCAAATATCTACTGCACTGGTTTGTGGGATTTTTCAATGACAGTGAATATTGTGATCATGTGACTCTAGGTACTATGTGGCCGTCGCCCCTGCCGGCTCAAACCATCAAGTCAGGACCAAAGACATCAGTCATGCCCAGCTGGACGAGAGTGTGTGGAGCACAGTTACCTCACCTGCTTCTCCCCGCCTTGCCATGAGTGGGGAGTTTGTACCACGGGCGGGCGCTCGCTACCACAAACAACCACGAAGTGCCTGCCGAACAGTGGGCATTTGGACAACAGCTGTGGACGGATAACACTTGTGTTTAACAGAGACAAAATACCAACAGTAAGTCCTCTCTGTGGTCTTTATTGAAGCATAAGTGTAACCTTAAGGACAATTTCAGGGGCATGTTTTGCATTGTTGCTGATCAGTGAGTGTTTGTTCATTCACAGGGAACAACAGTGGAGAACATCTGCTATGAGCTCAGGTATCTTCCTGACACCAGAAGCTTGGCAAAGAAACACAGCCTTCTCCTGCTCTGTGACCTCTCTCATTCAAATCAGGATGCTGTGGAGGTGGCTATCGTAAGTGATGGCATGAGTTTGCTCCTTATTCTAATTTAGTCTCATTTTAACCCAGTTTAGGCTTTAAAGCAGCGTTGTTGGATAGTCATTAATAACTTAAAAGTTGCTTACAGAGCTGAAATAAATTTTGATGAAAAAGTGAAACAGGTAGACTTAGGTGCAACTTAACATGTTTGCCATCTTTTAAGTCATTTCTTTACTCTCCGGTTTGGGTTTCAGTCTTTCCAGCCAGAGGATCTACCGGACCACAGTCTGATCCAGCAGGCAGCCAGCGCCATCGTGGGCACCTTGTCCAAACGGCACAACAGCACCATCATGCTTGCAGTCATTGAGGTCAAAGTGGAGACCCAAATCATGTCCCCGTCAGTGGGTGAGTAATAATCAATCAAGGTGCTCCACAAGGCTTTGTTGTGGGCCCACTTCAGTTTCTAAATACTGATCTCTATGTCTGTCTTTTCCTCCCTCTTCTTCTAAAAAACAATAGATTACCTGGTGCCTGTACTTTGTGTGCTCTTCTGCTTGCTCTGCCTCTTCTGCATCATTGTATGCATTTGGTGGACGCGCAAACGGAGAAAAGAGCGTGAGAGGAACGTACGATCAGCTGCAGACACCAACGTAAACAACCAGTGGGAGCCTCTCCGGCTCGTTGTGGGACGTGAGTCGCAGCAGCAGCTGAAAGAAAGCAACAGGGAGGCGGAGCAAGAGCGTAAAAAGCTCATGGACCCCTCCTGTCGGACGTGTGATGATGGGGAGGAGGAGGAGGAGGAGACTGAATGCGAGCTTGAGCTCGAGCTGGAAGAGGAGTGTGGTGGAGCAGAGGCGGGAAAGCAGCACGTTTATAAGTACTCTGAGACTGCAGTGCAGTCCAGCGAGGGAGTGATCTGCACCCTGCACAGCTCCAGTTCACCCCTCAAAGCACCTCACCGGACCCCCGGCTACAGCCCCAAAGACAACCGCTGGAAAAATGTCTGTGCAGCCTTGACAGGTCAAAAAGACCTCAGAGACCATTGTGTATAAGAAATTTAAATAAAGGACTCACGTTAAGGAAGCGAGATGAGCAGAGAAGCTGCTAGGCAGTGACTATTCTTATTTTTGGACTACTTTAGAGAAGAAAAAGAGGCTTTCTGTTTTTATAAGCCATTCTTTGCTTTGTTTTCATGTTTTGGTCACTGTCGCCTGAAGTGATTTTTGATTAAGGAGGCGCGAGCACAGTGGACATCCTTGTTTTTGCTTCTGTTCACTTATTTTTTTTAGTGTGTACAGAGAGAGCTGAGATGAAAAGATTTTTTTCAGGAGGCAAAAGAAGCTCTCTGCGATTTTTGTTTATGGAGTTATACCATTAAAGAAACAATGAATCTTTGAAACAGAGAAAGAGAACAACCTGTATAAAGATTTTTTTTGGTTTACAGATGATTATGATTTTGTTAAATTGTCAGCAGGCTCCTGTTCAGTGTCTGTTGGGGGGGCAGACACACGTAACAGAGACACGTAAAAGAGACAGTAAAGGAAGGGTTTTGAGGGAAAAGGACTGTTGCAGCCACAGTAACAGAGGAAACCCTGCCTTTGCTCTGTCTTTCCCACCTGTGGCCATCATGCGCCAGCCTTACCAAAACATTTGGCCTGGAGGGGAGAGGGGACAGAAACCCCAGTGCCTACTATGTGGCCTTCCATTTTTTTTCTCCTGTCTCTCAGTTGTCTTGGCTGAAAGCTCTGTATGAGGGTTTTTTGCAGTATTTGAGTTGGTAGCAAGTGCCTTTCTAAGAGCCGTGTTGAGGCTTCAAGTCGCGCTGCCCAGTTTGACCTCCTTGTTCTCAAATCTCAAAGGGATGTAAGTGTAAGTGTAGAGAGTTCAATTTCACAGCAACGCCATGCAAGGTATTTGATCCAAACAGAAATTAATACTCTGTACATATGTGTAAATACAAAAGGAGTCGCTGTGTATATTTGAAAGTAACTTAAAGACAAGTCACACATTTTTATTATTATTATTATTATTGTTATTATTATTATGATTAATATTATTTTTATTTTTTTTACAATGCCATTCCTTTTATTTATGCCAGTCAAAATAGTCGCGTTTTATAACACTTCATATCCAAAGTCCCATGGTTAAGAATCTTTACAACGAGGTACCACTAATGAAGGAATTTCTGAAGGGTTTATAAATGGTTTGTCATTAAGGACACATTTATTTTTGGGCCTATTTAACAGCTTTCAGTTACAAACAACAAAAAAATGATCATTTTCTTTGGTCATTCACAACTGTCACCAGACAGATCAAAAAAAAAATTCTGCTGCTATTGTTTACTAAATTTTCCCACCACACTACCATTTTGTTATTTTATGCTTTTATTTTTCAACTTGCTGCATCTTTTTTTCAAACTCAACCTCAAAATTTTCAACCTGTCCACTGATAAATTGTATATCCTTCAGATTTCATTTCTCCATTGATGAAAAAACCTGTTTACAGAGATGTAAAATGTTTAAAATGTGTTCTCAGTCTTTGATTATGGCCTTTCCAACCACAGATGATTTATTCAGATCTGAAGGAGAAGGTGTCCAATAGGGCAGGAAACACTTCCTCAGTGATTTTGTTGCGCCAATTTATGTTATTTACAGTAAAACAGTCATTTGCTCCTTTACCATCTGATCTAGTGGTGACTTCAGTTTTGTTTTTTTTACTTTCTCTTACAGATTTTTGTTTTTGAATTGGGGTTTGATTCAAACTAAACTTCCTTAGTTCCCTTTGGCAGTCCAAAACCCAAACCTTTCAACCCTCAAGCCTTAAAAAGCTCTCAAACCATTTCTAAACCCATCACAAACCCTTTTGTTTCAGGTGCCTTTAATGTAACACAGACATCATTTGTGTAATCACTGGTCATCTTTTCTATGTTGTTGGTTTGTTTTCACTATTAAGGAAAGTAACTCTTTGAAACAGTGTGTGCTGTATCGTGGCGTGTTTTATTCGCCTGAGTAAAAGTGCTCTCCCTGTCCCTCTCTCTCTCTGCTATCATTGAGATTTCTGGAATAAAACATTCGATGGAGGATTAAAAAAAATCGACAAGCGCAAGCATGGCTCCTTTTGAGTGTCATGAATGTGGATGTCAGCAGGTCAATTTGTGTTTGGTTCAAAGGCTTTAATGAGGGAACAATGTTTTTGCTACCATGTAAATGTATTTTGTTTTTTAAAGTTACCAACTCAATTCAAAGTTTCCCCTTTTCATATCATGTCATTGTCTCAAAACGCCACCGTTATTTTCTGTAAATGGGACACCGCAAAATAAAGAATTAAAAATGCATCACTGCTGGTGTTATAAGCTAAATATGCATATTGTATACATTTTATTCTGCAAGAGACGTTGAGTTAATTTTATACAGAGTGCAAAGGTTTCCATTTTTTTAGTGGATGTTTCATTGTTCTAAATAATCATCCCAGTTATTTATTAAAGCAGTTTTGACACATTTTGATCACGCTTGTATAATATTTTTTAATAAAGGAAGCTGAGAGTCCAGCAAAAGGATCCTGGCGGATGCTGAAGCACAGATTGACAAAAATCTTCGAAGCTGAGTTTAACTGACTTTGAACTTTTAACCGAATCACTTCCACGAGCAGATGGACTTCACAAAGGTTTACTGTTCCATTCAGTGAAGGTTGGTATGTTCTTGACTATAGAAACAGTAGCTGCCAAAAATCCTGGAGTTTGGCTCACTCAGTTTCAGGTTTATCCAATAAGCTATTAATGTTCATGTTAACTCATTACGCTAACTTAGCTTTCTAGGAATAGAAAATATGACCTTATACTGCATCTATGGCGAAAACCTTGTGGTTAAGACAGTCAATTTTGTGGCAATACATGGTGCATTTCCAAGTAAGCTAGTATTAAATATTTGATATCAATAAATATATTACAATTCCCAGATTCAAATGGTATTAACAACTGCACTGGTTAATATTTCCTCTTAAACACAGTGGGCATCGCCGGCGACGTGGCGCCGGTGCGGCATAAGTCAGGTCCGCCGCGCTGACAAAGCATTCCCAGGCACGATTTGGTATTTTGGTGAGCAGCGCAGCCCGGCGTAAGTATCCCCCCTCCCTTATTCAGCTCCTCCCAGCGGCGTAAGTCATAGGGAGGGAGGAGAGAGGGCATGGAGTGGGTTTAACACAGCCAAGACCTGTATTGACTAATAACATCAGCTCCTCTCCTTGCCTTTAAATCTGCCACCGGCGAGGTGTATTACAATTTCATGAAGTAGTCAAAGAGATCAAGAGATGTCTGAAGACAGCAATGCCACACGATGGCGACAGAAGGCAGCCCCTCAACAAGTGTCGCTGTAAGTGCTGCAGAGGGCGTCCTGCAAACTGTCTCATATAAGCACAGATGGATTTGGTGTGTGTAAGGTTGGACCCACTGGTAAGACAAACACCCTTTCCACAAATAAAGACACTCACATAAAGTTGCATATATTTAAACCTCACGTGACAAAGGTGGGTTATGCGCACAGATCACAACATAAACTCCAATAATGGCACTAAAATCTGAACCATCTGTGCGTAAATGACACATCGCGCTCCGTGGCCTGGCTGTTTCTTTCATAGATGTTGGCATATAAAATAAATTTGGCTCACAAAACAGAATATTATAATATTCCTATGTCGGCTTAAAGTAAATAATTGTTTATCTGTCGCCGCATCAGCTGCAGCAGGACGGGGAGATGACATGGAGACATGTCCAGGTCGAGCTGCGCGAGAAATAAGAGGAAGAGGAAGAAAGAAAAGGAGGGAGACGAATTACATATCTTGTTAACTACATCATGTGTGTCTATTTACTACATCTTTCATGTAATTTAATGCGGTTTCAGCTGTGTTGATTCGGTCAGGTTGAGTGTCCAAACGCGTGCCAAACACGCTCATCAGATCAGATATGGATCAGAATATATCAACAGATCTAAATATATGTGCTGACTCAGATTATTAGTTGTTGTTGATTATTTATTGCACTGAAATGTGCCTGACACTGTGGAAAGCTGCCGGTGAGGCATCAGTGACGTATGCCGATACGCCGCCGGTCTACCAAAATACCACTAGACCAGCTGCGCTCTGTCTGTGCTGAAAGCTGAGGTTTGAATCGGCGAGCTTTCAGTGCACTTTACACGCCAACGGCGAGCACGAAAATGTTACTGCGCCAGCTGATTCTGTCCACACCTCCCCCTGCCTCGCCACCACGCCCAGCTTGGCGGACCCCGGTGCGCCTCAGTCTACAAAAATACCAAACTGGCTGTACGCCAGGCTCCGCCAGACGAAAATACCACTGCGCGGGGTCCGCCACCCTCCACCGCGTAAGTATATTAAGAAATCTGTTAGTAGCACTTAGCTATCCTATACACAAACTTCAGATGGTGGAGAACAAAAACCAAGCTAAAAGAGAGTGGATAATATGATTACTGGACCATGAATTTGTTAATGTGCTTGACAAATGTCTACATTTTGATACTGTTTGAACTAGCTGAATGCTTGCTCACACATCTGTCTCAATGATATGAAAGTCACCATTTAATATTTATAACCCACGTGTGTTAATTACTTGGTCCTAATTGGTCAAAGTTTGTTACAATATCGATGAATTCTCATCAGCGATGGTATCACCAGGGTCAACCTGATTACACGTCATGTAAAATAATTCACCAGTACATTTTACCTGTTGCCTGTTGACATCGTAGCGAAAATCGTTAATGAGGGAAAGTGGTGTTGAATCATGTTAAGCGATCCCTGCAATGGCAGTAGAGCTAGCGAGTGCAACATTATGGTTAAAAAAAAAAAGAGTATGTATGTTGCTGCTGGGGTGCCAGGAAGTCTTGAAGAAAGATGAACTTAGTCCTATCTTTATCTATCACTGAGTGGTGAACAGTGAGTTGCAAAGTAAATTACCATGGTCTTCTTAATGGCCCATTTGCAAACCTGCTTATTATACTGAGTTTCATCTGAACAGTCTGATATCATCAACGATTTCACAACAACGTTGCTCCTCTTCACTGTTTCCATTTGCACAAAGATTAGACCTCTGCAGTCCTTGCTCTTGCCCTGATCTGTGTGGGCTGAGGATCGTCTGGATCGATCCATCCCATCCTCCTCTCCATCCTTCCGTCACATTCACCCCCACCGCTCCAATAGAACCTCCTCTCCTGTTCTGGGCCGATCCAGTCTTGACCAATGGGAGGCTGGCGTGATCCTGCTGGCTACATAAAGATGTGAATGTTTCATGAGTAATGTTATGATGTCTGATGGAGTGGTGGTGGTGGTGGGGTAGGACACTTTTCCTCCTGACTCCCATGGGTGCTTACAGCTGGCGCTAATAGGACCTTCCCTTGTCGAAAGCCGGATCGACTTACACAGTATTATGGAAGTTGTTAAGTCACAGGCTGGGGAGGCAAGGAAGGGCTGGTAATCTTTACGGATATTTTATACATGAATGACTGTAAATCCAGTGTAAGAAGGATCTGGAGCTGCAGTCCAGGTATCATTTGATACTGTAGTGCGATATATGGCCATATATACAACTTGAATACTGGGATGCTGTATTAATTTTTTTTTTCGTTCTATGAATTTCTTTTTGGGTTCTAATCATCATGTAGAGGCCCACTGTTAGACTGTTACCTTTGAATGTTTAGTTTCGAGCTCTTTTTCCCCTTTCAGAGCAGGTAATTCAGTGATGTTGCCCTTTAATTTTGCAAAGACTTATAGAAAAGTGCATGTTTAATTTTTGACCTCAGTTTGAGTAAATTGCCTGTGCCAGTGCCGACACCAAAGAAACAAAGTCTTTACATAAATAGTTTTCCCGGTTTTATGTGGAAGAACACAACTGGCCTGCACAGCTTCATGACCTAAACCAAATCCAACACCGTCAGTTCAACTGAAACCCAAACATGTGAGCCAACTCTTAACAGCCAATGTTAGTGGCCAGCCTCACTAATGCTCTTGAGCAAATCTCTGGAGAGTCTGGTGAAAAGCCTAAAACTAGGAGCAGAGGCTGTTATCACAGCAGATATGCGCCAATGGATTTTAAATAGGAGTTCCATCACAACACATGGGTGTGACGGTGAGGTTTTGGCCTTTTCGGACATGGTGGATCATGAAGTTGTTTTGATTCCTCTTTTACTGTCCAATCATTTAACACAAACCAAGTTATTTATTGCCATTGCTTAGTGCAGAGTCAATATGTGATGTGTTGCCAAGTTTCCTTTATGCCTGTCACCAGGAGCCCCCCCGCACCTTCACTGATCCCAGACTGCATCAGTAAACTGACACCAGATTCCAAAAGTGGCTCCTTACAACAGCCAAGGACAACTCAGTCTGCTGCATTTGTAAACACGTAGTACTACTACAGAGGGTGAAAGGCACAAGCAGTCTCGGTGTCTGAATGTGGAGGGTGTGACGGCGTAATGTATGCTACTGAAGTGAAGCAGAAGGGTTTGAGATCTCTTATAAACACACATGGACCCTCTGTACACATGCACAGTCACACTAATGAGATAGACTGACTGTGAGATGGTATTTTGTGATCCTGCTACGTCGCTCCTCATACGTACATCTGTTGATGTGGGTCTTTGGGACCATCTGACAGTGAAAGCAGCTGGGTGACAGGATTTTAGGCTAAGCCCTCTGCGGCTGTACCCACACACACACACACACACACACAGAGAGAGAGAGAGAGAGAGAGAGAGAGAGAGAGAGAGAGAGAGAGAGAGAGAGTCACAAACCAAACATGGCCCTGATGGGACATCAAGCTGGCACGTGCTGGTGGACAGCGGGCTGCAGCTGGCACTGAGGGAAACAAACCACAGTGAACTGACTGTTTTTGTGTATGTGTACGTGTGTGTGTTGATCGGCGCTGCAGCTCTGATTTGCTGCCGCAGAATCTCGAACATGGACCCTCTGGGAGGCAGCAATCTGGCAGAAGGGGGAGAATGGTCAGGCTGATGGGGGAGTGGTGCAACTGGAAGTCTTACTTCATAACGCTGTGCTGTGGCAGGTTTTCTGGGGTAACTGTTCTGAGTATATGTACAGACCAAAAGGTTTTCCCTGACATGCTTTATGGATTTTTGAAAAACTGAATTCACCAAGTGTCTAAAGTGTTCAGTGAAACTCTGTATAACTTGTTGAAGAAATGAAACATATTGGTACTCTGATCCTTTTTCCTTCTTTTGTCCCCATCAAACAGCCACAGCTTCATTCTCATAAAAAACATTTAAACCCTGGCACGGGCAGGCGGTTGGTTTTATGTTCAGTAATAAAAGAGAAAGTAGTAAAATGTTGAGTGGAAGAATTAAGGTGGCTCCCTTGAATTTTAATGAAAATAAAATGTAAGTATTGGATCCTCTCATCACTTATTATAAATTTTTTTTTTTTTTATGTCCATAAGCATTTGCTTGTAACAGACACAGGTGTGGTCCCATTAATAAACACTTGATACATTTCTATTAATACTCAAATGCACCCATAAATGAGACCATTTAAAGCTTGGAAGTCTCTCAAAACACACATGTTGCATTTTGCAGGCCAGAAAAGGTCAAAGGTCAGAGGAGGGTAAACCAACTGTAATTGTGCATAGGCTGTCCCATCAGCTGGGAGTCCTTTCTCACACATAAACTCTTTTATCACACATGCACACATATCACTGCCGAAGCATGTGTATTCAAGTGCACGTTTTGCTCATTTTGGAAATAAATGATCACATACACTTTACACAATCACACATAGACCTTTTTTTCTCTACATGAACAGACAAACGGTAAGATGTCATGCTTTGCACTGTGCTGATGAGATTTCATCATGCAGGTTGCCCTTAATATGTTTGCCTCTACATATCCCCTGTATGTCTGTTTGTACATGCTCAAGTGACAGCAGTGCAACACAACACCCAGTACAGTGATATGCAAGGTCAATTTGCACTTCACACAGCCTGAGTGACTTCGGGAGTGTAAAATACTCCAAGGCGCTACTCTTACAGGAGCTGCTGGATATATGATTCAAAGCTACTTAAGAACACGCAATTTTCCAAATACCTCTTCTGCCACATATAACACACCCCTAGCTGTGACACTAGGTCCACCAAACACACCACTTAAACTATGGTTGTCTACTGGCAGTGCCCACCCTCTGAAGATAAACAGCTCGTTAGCTACCTCTGCTTGTAATGCCCATAAAAATACTGTTACTCAAGCTAACCTTTCAGTAGTCTGATTATGTTTCTTTGTGTTAGCTTTGATGAGAAAGTGGTTATGCCCTACTTAGCCTACTATGAGTTAGCTAGCTAGCTTACTTAACTCATGTTACCTGAAGTCTCAAAGGATTTACCTCCTTTTAAGATGCCGAAGGTCACAGTGACTTCATCCAATGTAAGTTAATGCTGCTTGTGCTAACTTCCATGTTGTAAAACAGTGTTTCTCTTTTATTAAGTCATCTTTAATAGTAAAATAAATTACTTGCAAGTTCTTGCAGTAGCAAAGCTTGTAAAGCATGAGGTTTTTATTTGGCAGTTTTTTTTACATTTGCAAATGTGGACCGAACAGTGAAGTTGTGTCCTAAGGCAAGACACTAACCTTGCCTTGGTAAATGCATATGAATGGGGTTCAGCAAGTAGTTATAGGCATTGATGCAGCCTCTGCCAACAGTTAGTGCTATAGATTGGCAGATGTGACATGCTGTGTAAAAGCACCCTGAGTGGTCTCAAGAAAAAGAGGTGTCATAAAAGTTCATTCTTGCCATTGACACACTAACAAGCTGTCAATCAAATATTATCGTTTTATTTAACAAATTTAGTTCACCTTATTATTGCTGCTGTAAAGCAAATATAAGTTTGTTTTATTGAAACACTTAGGGCTCTACTTTCGTGCCCGCTGGCGGCGCGGAGGACAGTGGCGCACCTTGTGCAGTGGTATTTTCGTCTGGCGGAGCCCGGTGCCAACCAATTTGGTATTTTCATAGACAGAGGTGCACCAAGGTCTGCCGAGTTGGTCATGGTGGTGCAGCACTGGGGAAGGTGTCGACAGAATCAGCTGGCGCAGTGACATTTTCGTGCTCGCTGGCAGCGTGAAAAGTGCGCTGAAAGTTTGCCAATTCATACCTGGTCAGCTTTCAGTGCAGGCGGAGCGCAGCTGGTCCAGTGGTTTTTGGTAGATGGCGTAGTGTGCATACATCACCAATGCCTCACAGGCAGGTTTCCACAGTGTCAGGCACATTTCAGTCTAATACATAATCAACCACAGCCAATATTCTGAGTCAGCACATAAATTTAGATCTATATAAATATATTCTGATCTATATCTGATCTGATGAGCGCGTTTGGCACGCGTTTGGACACTTAATCTGACAGAATCAACACAGCTGAAACCGCATTGAATTAAATATCCAGTAAACAGTCACACATGATTAAGTTAACAAGATATTTAACTTGTCCCCCTTTCTCTCTTCCGCCTTTTTCTCGTGCAGCTCGACCTGGACATGTCTCCGTGTCCTCTCCCCATCCTGCTGCTGCTATGGCAGTAAGGCTGACCAGATGATTTATTTTAGTGATCAGGGGCCTCATGTATCAACACTTGCGTGGGACTCATACTGGAAATGAGCGCACGCAAGGTCCGTCACGCTGAAAAAAATTCGTATGTATCAAGGTGTGCGGGCGCCGAAAATCCTAATCAGCTTGGAATTGAGCGCAGATGTCGGAGTGACCGGGCCCGCCCCCGTTACGCCCACCTATAAATATGCAGATTTATTTAAATAGGGTCTCCCTGTCCTCGCACGCAGACAAAATGACAAGAAAAACTAAATTTATGGCGTGCGAGGTGGAGGTGCTGGTGGCGGAGGTGGAGGAGCGACAGCGTGTTTTGTTTGGCAGCCTGTCCAGTGGCGTCAGTGCAAAACGAAAACGCTTGGAGTGGGAGAAAGTTTGCGAGAGGGTGAACGCGGTGGGTTCCGAGACACGCACCCCCGCGGAGATTAAAAAAAAGGTGGTCGGACCTCAAGGTGGAGGTCAAGGGGCGTACAGCTGCCCTCCGGAGCAGTACCGGCCAGACACGTGGGGGTCCGGGGGAGGAGACCCTCACGCCGTTTGAGCAGCGGGTGGTGGCGATTATGGGGGGCGCCTCTGTGGGGGTGATTGTCGCTGCTACCTGCGGCGACTTAGACAGCCTGCCGGAGGGTAAATGGCGTGTCACACAAATGTCCACATGCTTTGCCACAGAAGCAGGAATTGAAATGAACCAATATTTTTATTGTGTCACAGAAATCAATGTGTCGGCTGTGTCGCCAGCTTGCGGAACCCCGGCCCGCGGTAGCCCGTCCGGCGGCTCGGAGTCGTCGGCCAGGACCAGCGGCATTCGGGCCACCCCGGCCCCCGGCCCCAGCACCAGCACGCCGATAAGCGGTGGAGCGTCCACCAGCCGCGGCGCTTCCGCTGGACCACCCAGACGCAGTGGAAGGGTCCTCACAGAGGCGGTCCTGCAATCGCAGGAAGAAATCATCAGGGGGATTGCGGGGATCAACGAGCGGCTGGACCGGCTCGTAAATGTCCTTGAGCGTCTGGTGGAGAAAATAAATTAATTTGGCTCATTGAACTGTGTATTCACTTCTTACCCATTCACACTGTGGCGATGAGATTCTCCTTCACGAGGACGGTGGCCCGGCAGGGATCAGCTCGCATCCCTCCGTCTGCTGCTGGTTCGGCATATGGGGCGACGTGCTGCTCGGCCACGGGGATGTGGTGCAGGTCCACTGCGATGTGTGAACGCTTGTCACATAGTGAGTCACCAAACACCGCCACACAGCGTCGCCAAAGTGCTGTCAATGCAAGTATCGGCTCAACGCCAACTTCTACATCACCTCCTCACTTTGCGTGGATTTGCGCTGGAACCGACGCTCGTGTTGCAATGATAAATCTGGACGTGTGCGCCGATCTTGGCGAACGCAAGGTTTTCTGGCGCCGCCAGCATTGATACATGAGGCCCCAGATGAACTATTTACTTTGAAAACTTGAACAAAAAGAATAAAAGAATCTTTCATTCAAAATTACCCGTATATCTGATGATTTTACATCCTTAAAATTCTGTCAATATTCAATCCAGGGTCAGGCCCACAAATGAATATTATAATATTCAGTTGCGTAAACCAAGTTCATTTTATATGCCAATGTCAATGAAAGAAAGAGCCAGGCCACGGAGTGTGATGCGTCCTTTACACACAGGTGGTTCTGATTTTAATGCCATTATTGGAATTTATGTTGTGATTTGTGCGCACAACCCACCTTTGTCACGTGGGGTTTAAATATATGCAACTTAATGTGATTGTCTTTATTTGTGAAAATGGGTGTTTGTCTTACCGGGGGCAACAACCTTACACACACCAAATCCCTCTGTACTTATTAGAGAAAGTGTGCAGGACGCCCTCTGCAGCGCTTACAGCGACACTTGTTGAGGGGCTGCCTTCTGTTGCTGTCGTGTGGCATTGCTGTCTTTAGCCATCACTTGAGCTCTTCGACTACTGCATGAAAATTGTAATACGCCTCGCCAGTGGCGGATTTAAAGGTGAGGAGAGGAGTTGATATGATAGGCGAAAAAAGGTCTCGGCTGTGTTAAATCCACTCCATGCCTTCTCTACTCCCTCTCTATGACTTACGCCGCTGGGAGGGGCTGAGTTAGGGAGGATACTTACGCCGGGCTGCACCTCTCACCAAAATACCAAAATGTGCTTGGGCATGCCTTGTCAGTGCAGCGGACGTGATTTACGCCACGCCAGGCAAGAAAATAGAGCCCTTACAGTTTGGGTCTGCCAGAGCTTCACAGTGATTTGAATGCAGAAATACTCAGAAATTCAATTTCGCTCTTGTATTACTTATATGTCCTGTAGCTTCTGGAAAATGATGTATGAGCATGTAGACAACAAGAATATCATGATTTTCATCGAAGTGGGTCTTTAAGGTTATTTCAAACTGTTCAAAATATTTTTGTTTGCCTGCAAAAATAACATTTCTTTTTCTCTGCAGCAGTTTATTTATTTCATAAATGCACCTCACTACAGTTTTTTATGAAGGTAAAAAAAATGATATATGCAAATATTATCTTCATTTTAGATGCCAAAGGGGTTTTGTGGCTCCCTGTGTTTTCTGTTCTGTGGAAAACTGGTCCAAATGGCTCTTTGAGTGTTTAAGATTGCCGACCCCTGCCCTAGAGGGATGAATGTTGCTGACCGCTTGTCCCTCTAGTTATACCAACTTTAGTAATGACCGAACGATAGCAATACACAGTGGTCTGGGGAGCAATCATGATCATAAATGTTCTTCCTTGAGCTGTGTCATCCCGCAGCAGTCCATAGTAGACTGGCCCGAGGTCTCGCTACAAACAAGTGGCTGCTGGAAGAGAGAATAGGTGAATTGTGTTTAGTCTCTTTGCTAAAGAAATCAGGCAAAGTTAAAAAGATGTTTGGTGGCTAGTACTATGGCTGGGACCCTATATGTACTGTTGATGAAGTTAGGTGCTTTTTTGAGCATTATTTGTGGCTATAGAGTGGAGTTTTGTTTGAGGTTTGTTCATGGCTCCTCAGACCGCTGTGTATTGCTATCATGCTGTTGTTACTAAAGTTGGTATGACTAGAGAAGTAAGCGGTCGGCAACATTCATCCCTCTAGGGGGTGTCCAACTCAGTGTTGTGGTGTGTTTGATCTTAAACTAACTTTATGCCACAATATCCCTCTAAGATTATGTGATATAAGTGAAAGCTTGTATGAGATGATGAATACGACACAACAGATGCGACACAAAACTACACAAGATGATACTATACGACACAACTCCGCATAATATAATATAATACGATTTAATACGATATGATATGATCCTACAGTACATTACAGCTGGATAAGATACTGTACATTATGACAAGATAAAGTACAACACAATATCATACAATACAATATGTTATGATACAATATGATACAACAGGATACAATATGATACCATATAATAAAGACCTGTACGGTATGATACGATATAATATGATATAATACGATTCAGTAGGATAAGATATACTATACATTTATGATATGGTAAAGAACTGTACAATAAGGTTCGATATGGTACGACACGGTACGATACAAAACGATATGATATAGTAGGATAAGATATACAGTACAGCTATGACAGAATAAAAAACAATATGATATATACAATAGGATATAATATGCAACAGAACCATATGATACTCTACAATAAACTTAACTGTCTCTGTACCCGAAATATGGCTAGGTTCCGGTGCCAAACACATCAAGTTGTTTCAAAGTGGTATTTGATCAATCAAAAATAACAACACGCAGAGAAGTGCATATTGCACATGTCCTGTTTTTCACATTCCAAATGATATGCAACATAGAAAAAACAGATAAGGACACCAAGAAGCTGTTGTACAACCCCAGATACAAATTTAAATTTTTTGTTTTAATTGAAAAAAAAAAAGGTTTTACCACCATTTACTTTGCTTCAGGGAGCTCCGTACTGTCATTGAGGTAGTAAAAGCTCATCCTGAGACAGCAGGAGGTGAGATGGATCAGCCAAAAACACATACCGCCTCCAGTGGTCAAGAGCAAGCAAGTACATAGACCTTGAGTTGAAACTGTTTTCCAACATCTATTGTAGTGTGAACTTTAGAGAGGGTTAGGTTTTGGTCATGGAAAAGCACAAATACTCTTAAAAGAGGAACTGCAATGTACGTTTAAGCCATTTAGAGCTTATTTTCTTATTGACACACCTGCTGCGTGACTCATTCAGCCTTGACTCATTTGATCCATAATATGTAAGGAAATAATAAACCAGTGATTTTGTAATTTCACACATTCCTCAGTTAGTTTGGGCTTGTCATAGAAATATGTTGCCTTGAGCCATGTCAAGTAAAGGGTGAGTCAGAGTGTTAGAGGAATAATGTTGGAGAGAAAGTGATTGAGCACTGTAATGTACTGAAACTCTCTAATGTGGCTCTGATTCAAGGCTTGAACATTTATTGCTATTTAACTTTTCACTTTGCTAAATTAAAAGTTGTGTTTATGTCTTTATATTTAAACTGTCAGTAAGTGTTTTAGATTTTTATATAATTAACAAATGAGAAGCTCAACTGCAGCATGTAGGAGCTTGATGCCTTGCTTAAAGACATTTTATTCCAAGAGTCTGGCTGAATTTCCAACATTCCCTTCATGCAGTCTCACAGGGAACTCTTTCTGTTTTTATTCACCTAGCAAAGTGTGAGCATAGAAGTGCTTCGATGTTTTAGTGTTGAATCTGATAGCTAGAGTTTGCTATTTATTCCCATTTCTACACACTGAACCTTTAAGTAACCACACAGGGATTGACAACTCATCACTTCTGTTGCTATTGCTTGGACTGCAGGATATGATCTAACCTAAGCCCTCCTTTCCCCTACCATTTGGTTTGGGCTCAGTAGCTCCCCAGGCTGCCCTCACATCTCTGCCATTATTTCCTGATCCACAAGACCAGCCTGACCAAGAGGCAAACATTGTCTCAAAACAATTTAGGATGCTAACGTAGACTTGCCACAGTGTCCTCAGGCAACAGGTCAAATATGCTGGATTTTTATTCTGTAGATTATTTCTTACTATGTCCCTGTCATGTTGTACCTTTAATTAAACAAACAAACAAAAAATATACACTAGACAATTTACAAAGCTGGAAAAAAGATAGTTGTGGAGGATAAAGTGGTATTACACTGTGGCTTCGTCTTTGTGATGGCCCAAACAAAAAGTGGTGGAATTGACACTCTCCAAAAGAAAATCAATTCATTAGGAACCAATTCAATACTTAAATAGATTCTCTTAACTTGACTCTTGACAGATTCGCCCAGAGGTCGGCTCCATCTGAACTCAATTGATCCAATTACAATTCCCAAACAAAAGGCTAATTGAGAGTAACACTGGAAAATCATTAAATCCATTACATTTATTAAAATGTTGGTTTTCAGTTATTTTGGTCCATTTATTTCAGGACCCACAATGGAAGTGATGCTGCTAATGACTTCAGTTTTAGTACTTTTCTTCTAATTGATTTGTTGTATTTTTGGAGTTAGTTGTACAAAATCTGTAAATCAAGGTTGTGGGAGGTTATGCTGGGACTCAATGCTGGCATTTAGTGATTGGGGCACAGCTAGGAATAATGAGAGGATGGATGTGTTGCTTGGCATGGTGCCTGATGTGACAGCTGACTTAATGAGGAGGGCTTTTTATCCTGCAGATGAACATGTGGCGGACAGACTGTCAGTTTCTCTGCTGCAGGGTCCGGGTTGGGGGAGGGTGAACATCACCTGGTACAGATCCACCTTCTCTTTGAAGCTCATTAGAGCTGATTGTTTGGTTAATTGGTTCATTATTGAAGTCGAGGAAGTATTGCTCTTAGAAAGGTAGTGGCAGTAGCACTATCTTTCTACCACTAGCATCTACAGTCTTCTTAATGGTCAACATACTCTTATTTTATTTGAACCGTAATCCAAGTCCCGATCCCAAACAAGTTAAACGAGCAGGTGAGGACAAAATGTTCTTCGAAGGATCTTCTGTCTCTTTCTGATCTATTGAAGACTACACAAACATCCACCAGAATCAAGTGAGTTATCCACTCACCCACTGCTCCCCCACCTTCCTCCCCCCATCTGATCAGTCTGACTGAGTTCCTGTTCCCATCCACACAGAGATCCCAGCCAACAAAGATGCTGAGAGAAGAAAAACATAGGCTACTTTGTGTTACAACATTAAAGGCAGGCAGCCCTGTCAAAGTGTTCCTGTGTGTGCTACCTTGTTTGATAGGGAAATTGGATCTAGACTTGAGAGGGGAGTTTAATATGGTTAAAGGCGTCATGAAAGCCAGCTGTAACAGGATTTCATCCACTGTGGAGCTCCAGCTTACTGCTGCCATGAGGTGAGTCATTAGGGAATCTCCATGTGCATGTGAGTGTGAATGTATGTTTGTGGGACTATGTAAAGATTCTGTATGGACGCTCTCATCGGGCAGTAAGACCATGGTGTACCTGGTAGAGGGTCAGACAAGTCTGTGTGGCTATCATCAAGCTATACTGCGAAACTACCCTTAGATGATTGTGAACATACATGTGTTTGAGTTTGTGTATGTTTCTGCATAGGTAAGACAACACCCACAATAAAACTAGGTGATGTCTCGGCTTGTAATTTTTTGGGCTGCTGAGCCAAGGTGATGAGGAGATAGAGGGGATGGTGCCCTTGTCTTCTGGCATCATTAGATGAAGAGTGGCTGCTTCATACAAGCCTTCATTCCTCTCCTCATTCCTTCCTTCTTTCCTTTCTTCCTTCTTCTCTCTCTTCCTTCCTTAGCTCATGCCCTCTTCTCTCCCATCTTTCCTTACCTCTTTTCTTCCTCTCTCCATCTTTCCGTCATTCATTCCTTCCTCTCTTCTTTCCCTCCTCTCCTCCCTAATAAGCACTTATATTTCTTCCTTCCAACTTTTTTCCTTCTCTTATTCTCCCTTTCTTCTCTCCTTCCCTCCTTTTTCATTCAGGCCCTCCTTTTATCCTCTCTTCCCTCCTGAACCCCCCCAACGCCAGGTTAAGGCCATTAAAATGACTTCATAATAATCATCATTTCATACATTAATCACCATGTTTGCCCTTGTAGTTTCCATCAGTTGATTTTTGCACCACCTTCAAAATCATGTTTTTGTCGATCTGAGGTACAGACACTTTCAGCGTCCTCTTGATATTAATGTGCCACCTTTGCATCTGACCATTTTAAGAGTAAAACACTTTGAAGCCCTCAAATGTGTGCAAATTTACTGGCTATTGGGCACTGGACACAAAACTGAAGAGTGTCAGGTGGAAAATAACACTTGCACTGATACCAACATGCTTTGTGTATCATAGGGCTCATATTCTATTGCTCAAAGACAATGGTAACAGATTTTCGTCTTTCTTGATGGTTTGTTTCTTAATTGCATTCCTAAAAAGGCAAGATATGCACATAGAATAACAATGTTAAGATTACTGTGCATGGTTATTGTTTACATCAAAACATATTGAGCCATCATCATGTTATATAGTCTTGCAAGAGCTAAGTCAGTAGCAGTCTTAATGATCAAATACCAATCAAGCACTCAGCATAAAATGATCTGCAGTTAATGTCTTTCAGATTTGGATAGTTGATTCCTTATGAACTGCTACAGGTACATGTGATGTGATTAATACAATACATTCAAGTAAGTTCAATGGATGTTTGTGATTGGAATACAATCAGTGCATGGATGGGTATATAGTACAAAAAAAAAAATAAAGATAAATGAGCATCTGATCCAGTATGGTTGGTACATGCTCGAGACAGCTGCACGGACATCCACTGGAATATTTTCCCCTGGCCCTCTTGGTGCAGCTTTTCTTTCTCCACTCTTCCTTTGTTTTTATAACCTAGAATTTGTTACAGAATCATGTTTTGCTGCACAGGAGAGTGTGTTTTCGTGTACCAAGGTGACTGTACTTATACGGATTCGGTGGGGAACAATTTAAACAGCGTCTTGCCAAGGTCAGTGCCTTCGCTGTGCTATGTGTGGAATGACTGAAGGCCTTCACTCGCAGTGCCTTCAGCCGACTCCAGAGAGTCGCACTCATTGTGTGGCAGCCGAGGGGGAACAAAGACATTTCCACTAGAGGAACTTTGGGTTCCTGTCGATAAGGAGGGCAGCGTTGTGAGGCAGGGTTGTGTTTATACGGTTGTGTACAGCAGGGATCTGTGGAGCAGCAAAGGCTCGCACTTTCCAGACAACAAGTGGTTGGTTGTATAAATAGTCCTGCTTGGAGAAACATCAAAGAGAGGGAGAAAATTCCAGCTAATGATCAAGATTCCCAACCTGACTGAAATTAATGTGTTAACTGGGTTTCAGCAGTTTGATGGAGGAATGTTTCTGAACAAGACCTGCACTCCAACCTCACCTTTGCACAGATTTAATCCAGTCAATACTCAGAAATACAGACGTGGAGTCCCTGTCTTTTTCCATTTTCTAATCCTCTTAACCTTTCTCTAATTTATCTTAGGTGACGCCCTTATTATGTGAGGGTGGAACAAGAGTAATTAGCATTCTTTTGACAGTGCTTTTAGAAACATTTTTACACACTTTCACTTTGAAGATACTTTTTATTCTTTCAACTACTTGGACTTCTTTCATTTTTTTGTGTAAAATACTGTACTCTCTATATCAGTTCTCACTCCACCTACTTCTGAGTTTGAATGAAGTTAAATGCACTGTAAATGCAGTTAAATGCGCAACTCATTATTTGATATTTTAATATGAATGTGTTGCCCTGCACATAAAGATAGCTAATACTTTTTGATTTGATTCTTATACTCTTAGGTTTATATCCTAAAATTTAGAAATTCACCTGTCAAATAAATAAAACTAATTAAACACTCATGACATTCCTTTACAAACCTTAAGTGGAAATAATTTGATCGATATTCACAGATCTTTAGCAGCAAGTGCATACCACCTGTCAGAAATCGTTTATTTAGAAATAATCTAAATCAAATAATGATTGATGGAAACTTGAGAACAATATAAAAATGTTTATAGATTCTTAAGAAAGTGTTGGTGCCATGGGATCTGTTGCTTTTTATCTTTTAGGGACCATGTGGTAATAGCTTACTGTCTTCTCAGTGAGGTGTCAAGCTAGATAACAGTTTTCAGTCTTAAAATAAGAACAAAGGGCTCTATTTTCGTGCTTCGCTGGAGACATGCCGCAGGCGCGGTGTAAGTCAGGTCCGCCGCGCCGACAAGGTGTTCCCAAGCACATTTTGGTATTTTGGTGAGAGGCACAGCCCAGCGTAAGTATGCCCCCTCCCTAACTCAGCTCCTCCCAGCGGCGTAAGTCGTAGCGAGGGAGGAGAGAGGGCGGAGAGTGGGTTTAACACAGCCGAGACCTGTTATCACCAATCACATCAGCTCCTCTCCTTGCCTTTAAATCCGCCACCGGCGAGGCGTATTACTATTTTCGTGAAGTAGTCAAAGAGATCAAGAGATGTCTGAAGACAGTAATGCCACACAATGGCGACAGAGGGCAGCTTATCAACAAGTGTTGCTGTAAACGCTGCAGAGGGCGTCCTCCACACTTTCTCATATGAGCACAGATGGATTTGGTGTGTGTAATGTTGGACCCACTAGTAAGACAAACATCCCTTTCCACAAATAAAGACACTCACATAAAGTTGCACATATTCAAACCTCACGTGACAAAGGTGGGTTGTGTGCACAGATCACAACATAAATTCCAAAAATGGCATTAAAATCAGAACCATCTGTGGGTAAATGACGCATCGCGCTCCATGGTCTGGCTCATTACCGTATTCTGCTTAAAGTAAATAACTCATCTGATCACTGAAACAAATAATCTGTTCAGCAGCACAGCAGCAGCTGCAGCAGGAGGGGAAGAGGACTCGGGGACATGTCCAGGTTGAGCTGTGTGAGAAGTAAGAGGAAGAGGAAGAAAGAAAAGGAAGGAGACAAATTACATATCTTGTTATCTTGTTAACTCATGTGTGTCTATTTACTAGATATTTAATTTAATTAAATGCGGTTTCAGCTGTGTTTATTCGGTCAGGTTGTGTGTCCAAACGCGTGCCAAACGCGCTCATCAGATCAGATATAGATCAGAATATATCTATATAGATCTAAATGTATGTGCTGACTCAGATTATTAGTTGTTGTTGATTATTTATTGCACTGAAATGTGCCTGACACTGTGGAAACCTGCCGGTGAGGCATCAGTGACGTATGCCGATACGCCGCCGGTCTAACAAAATACCACTAGACCAGCTGCTCTCCGCCTGCGCTGAAAGCTGACCAGGTTTGAATCGGCGAGCTTTCAGCCCTCTTTATACGCCGGTGGCGAGCACAAAAATGTCACTAGGGCCGCTGATTCTGTCGACACCTCCCCCTGCCACGCCACCACACCCAGCTTGGCGGATCTCCATGCACCTCAGTCCACGAAAAAACCAAACTGGCTGTACGCCAGGCTCTGCCAGACGAAAAATACAACTGCGCGGGGTCCGCCACCCTCCGCTGCCTCACCGGCGTACACGAAAATAGAGCCCAAATGTGTTATTTAACCTGAACATTTCTTAGAGGATTTTGCACCTTTAAAACTAAAACAGGACACACACCACACAACACAACACATAAAAAACCAACAAACAGACAATAAAGCACAAAACAGGGCCATAATTTGCAAAGCCCTAAAAATGCTTAGTCATGCTGCTAGCCACTAGTCTGTAGCTCTGCTAGCTGCCAAAAGAAAAAAATGTGAACAGATGTGAAAGCAGCTTGAAGAGTGACCATCTCTGATATAGAAAAGTAGAGCACGAGTCTGTCCTGCAATCCATGTGATGGCAGCAAAGCCGGTGAGTACGGCTCAAAGTTGCTGTATGTTCCCCTTGAAATATTTAGTTAGTTTAATAAGCATGTGTTTATTGTGTATCATGAAAATGGTGGTAACAAATACAAATCCTTCAGAATGTGGGCTGTGGGTTCTTAATATGCATAACCACCTATTCACAATGAATTAAAGCTACAATGAAGAATTTTTGGAGTCAATGAATTCAACTGAAAATCATGTTGATGCCTTATCACGATACAAGCAAAAACAATCATGTTTGGGTGGGTGGAGGAGCATCAAAGTTCTTCACAAACCAAAAGTTCTTCACAAAAGCTTTAATGTTCTGAATAGTTTATACTGTTACTCATTCAAACTTTTACTTGAGGTGAGGTCATCTGACCTATTTCCAACCTCTTTCATTTGAGGTTCATCATGACCTCTTTCCTCTTTCCTGAATCTAATCTGCAACACTACTAAATCAGTTGATCCTGAATGAGTCTAACCCATCATGTCCACTGAAAAGTCTTAAAGAAGGTGTTGGCTGATGCAATGTTTATTCACAGTCCTGTTCTTGCAGGTTTGTTCCACCTTTTCTGTAGAAATCACTTTTAAGCAGTGAGTAAATCTGCTGATGAGATACAAAAAATTGCCCCCTAGTTACATTTACTCATATGTGGTCATCAAAATGCCTTTGTGAGAGGGTGCCTGAGGCATACTGTTCATTTGTGTTTTTCAACCTTTTGAATGTCTATAGAAGGATTTTCTGAAGCATCTTTGATGGTTTAGACAGCTGAGTTGATCGACACTGACATTAATTCAACTTCTGGCTGTGCATAGAAAACCACAGCTGTCTCAGGTAAGTTTAAGAAAGTTGAGCTTTATCAGTTTTATCACAGATGCTCTTCTGGAAATGATAATCTCTCTCTCTTTTTCCTCAAGCCATCTTTAGCAATCAATTGTCGAGGTCTTCTACAAGCATGAAAAACTAAAACATGAACCTGTTGATGAAACAGAAGTCATTTAAAGTGGAAATCCATGTGTCTTCAAGCCCACATGTCTGGGGCTGGACCAATGAATGTTGGAATTAGCTACCTAGTCATGCAGTCTATGCAAAGAACACAAGTTTCAGTGCAAATTTTAGCTAATTTTAGCTATTTCGCATGCTGAACGGTATACAGCGGGGATCAGATGCTTTACGTTTATAACTGTTTGAAAATGTTAAACCACTCCTCAAATCAATGAACCCTTTAACAGCAATGCATTTCCACTTCCTTGTTAACTTGATTCTGTTAGCATGTTACGTTACCATCTGATCTTTGTTTTATTCTTCTCTGATGACACTCACACAATGTCTGCATTCTTTCCTGCTCACTTATCAGCAGCTAATTGCCAGTAATGTTGAGGGGACAACATGGTGTCTGAACGGGTCATTTACTTATCCTGGGTTTTAGGGAAAAAAGGCTTTCATGTACCGAATTCCCATGACTTGCTTTGGGACTTTCCAAACCCTGCAGAAAGTTCAGGACCAGACGTTCTCAGCTGCAGTCACGTTGGTATTAGTCTCACGATGAAAGCTTGAAACATGAAAGCCTGTACCAGACTGCAAATAATTTTGCATTGTTTTTTCTGTTTGTTTTTTTTTTTAAATTTTTATTCTCATCTCTGAAAAACTTCTCAACTAACTTTCTTTCAAAGTTTCTGTAATTAAAATACAGACATTGTTTCCTTCCTAATTGAAATGCCAAAATGTTGCAGTATTAGTTTAACAGGTTAGTTCAAGCTTGCAAAACCACAGATTATACATATTTATACAAGAACAAAACATTACTTGAACTCAATAAGTAGAAAAAGTTTTGTATTCTGGTAGCACGTGTTAAATTGGTATGAAACATGGCGGAAAATGTGATCTACAGGGTCACAAATATGTCTGATTTCGTTTTGACTCACAGGAATTGTGATGTGGGGTTGTCTGAGGTTCTTGTTAATAGACACAGGAGATGCTTGGCTTGTTTTATATAGGTGTAGGTGTTGTGTCCATATATAAAGCCAAAAACAAAGTGGCTCTCTGATGGCAAAGTATAGCAAAGCTTAGTTTTGCTGTTACATCCACCCTGTCTAACTTGTGTGCAGACTCTCCACCCTTTTTCTCAACAAAGGGGCCGTGCTGACCAGGATCCCCCATGGGTATTACACCTACTTTTGAAAAGTACCTCATACAACCTCACTTCAAAAAAGTTGAACTGTCCCTTTGGACTCAGACTCACTCTTTTTAAGTTTTTCCAGTGTTTTCCACACAAAGGGGATACCTGGGCAGGCTGCCCAAGCATATTGCTGGCTGCCAAGAATAGGTCACTGACTATTTTCAGGTTTTTCTTTTTGGACTATAGCGCCATCCATGATCAATGAGATGATCTCTTGTAGCTCACTGCTCCAGCACCTGGCATACTCTGCTGGTGATCAGAGAAGCAAAGAGGTCCTTTAGCATGCCCTCCTGTTGCATTTCTGAAAGAGTGTTTGTCTCATGACAAATATGAACCCACTCATGCGGCTGTTTTAGAAGTTATGTGCAACTTAAGTGTCTTTACGTACAATCTTAGTTTTGGATCGATGCAGTGTTTCTGCATGAAGACTTCCATTTTATTCAGCAATGTGCATTTTCCATGCAGATGTGTAGCTCTGTGTTGTACTGTCTGTTATTACCCTCTGACAGATCCCTGTGTAGATATGATACCATTGTCAAGACTCATTCATGGTCTAAGCCCTTATCAAAACTGTTATAAAGTCTTTTCTGTTGTTGTGGGTTTCCTCCTGTTACATTTAAACACACTGTGACATCGTAGTATTTACTTTCTCTTAGATCTTGTTTTACCGACTCTACCTTGAACATTTCAAGATACATAGTAAGCTAATGAGCTTTCATCATGCTGATTTTAACATTGATTTCAACATTGGTGTATGATTTTAAACTAACAGGTCTTGCTCTTGCTCAAGTCTGGCTGTGCTTCCTTTGGACCTCCCTGCATGTTCAGCCATCATCGATACTGACCACCTGAAATTCTTGTGTAGTTTAATACCTGTTAGCTTATTTTCACATAACTAATTGGACATCCTACTGATATGCACACAATGTTGATTTATACTATGACTTAACCCATAGTATATCCTTACTCCACGGGATCTATGGGCTTCAATAGCAGACTTGATGAGCTCGAATATGGTTGATTATTGGGTTTTGAAAAATTCTAAACCAGATTTTTAATGGAGCTGGGTCCTGTGGTGAGGTGCAGAGAAAGCTACAGCCAAGACCTGCATTTCCTCCCCTCAGCAGGTTAATTGCTGCCTTAGATTTTGGAGTCTTTTAACTCAAACCAGCCCTCCAAAAGGTTTATTTTCTTTAAAGTAGACCACGGTTTTCTTTAGATGCAAGGATATAACCTAACAACAGTTAAAAAGTGGCATCACAAGACTAGGCCATCTGGATTTTTTGCATATTGAAGTAGTTGCTTTCCTAATTAGGCAGCATCTTCTGGGTAAAATATATTACTGTAAAATATCTTTGTATTTTATGTCAGTATATTGGCTACACTTGTGTATAGGACCCAGGTCACCTCTTTCGATAACCACAAAAATGTTATTTATTCAAAAATGTAGTAATTAGATTTATATTTGTATTTATTCATGACATGATATAAAATCAATAGGGCAATGTAAATTTACATTTTCACCATCACCCCCCTGTTCTAGTCAATTCATATGCTTGCACAGTAGCATTTAAGAACAGTTCAAGGAGCCACAATGGACAGAAGATACTTTACCCATCAATAAAACATGATTTCAGCCTCATACAAAAGAGCAACAATTTGCTCTGCATTTTAGTTGAGGAAAGATGACGTCCATGCTTTTGTTTTACTTCATCAGTGTACTGAAGCTCAAAAACTGGGCGTTAAGGGAAACGGACTCGACTTCAGCAACACCAAACCCACATCTGACACCTGATAAGGAGTGCGGCACCGACACCAGCAGGCTCAGGGCCAAAGATACTTTTCATGATGAGGGCCGAGAGTGCTGAGAGGTGAGAGGCATGTGCGGACAGAGGGGGTAAAGGCCTGTGTCTTCACATTAGACTTATCAGAGGTTTCCTGTGTATGTCAAGCTTCTTTGAGACAGCGTGAGTCCAAATTTACAAAAACATAATGAGATTTGCTTCTGCCTGTAGCTTCTTTTTCCCATTTTAATGACTTAAATTGTACTAATAAGTTAACTCAGTTTGAGGAAATGCTACAGCGCATGTGTAGATGCAAGAAAAAGAATCACACCACTTTGTGCTCATGGTTGCATCCTCAATAAATCCAGCACTGATGGTTTTATAGTGTTACCAATACTCCTTCCTTCAGTGGCTGTTTTGACCCTTGCTTATTGATTTTTCTCCACAGAAAGAGTCAATGCAGAGATGAGCTCTGCCACTGCAGCAGAGAGGGTCAGGAAGTTTACAGCCAAATGAGGGAGGAAAGGATTTCTACTATGCACACACACACAGAGGAGAAAATAAAGAGAAGAGGAGGCAAGTAGCAAGGTCTCTCTCTCTCTCTATCTCTCTCATGGGGGGCTGGTTTATTTTTAAACTCAACAGCCTGGAATAACATTTTACAACATGATTAGAATCTGCTATTTGGATATGCAGAGAAGAAATTCATCTGATCTTGTGTAGTGTACTCTGAGTTATCTTTCCTCGCAAATGCAGAAAATTTAATCAAAAGTGCATCTTGCTTTTTGAATTATTTTGTGCATGTGGTTAAGTGCACACACAGGATTTATTATCTGCTCATATCTGAGAGAAAATAACCAAAAGAGAGAAAAAGTAATCTTGAACTTAGCTTCAGGCAACTTTAGACTCCCGAAACACCAATAAATCACTGCAAAATACAGGGGCTAATGGCACACATGCATCACTGACAAAGCAAGACTGAAAGACATGAGATAGATAATGAACAGATGCGAAGGATTAGAAAATGAAACAAACAAAGTTGATGTGCTGGTCATGAGCAGTAATGTTGCCTTGTAAGTTGCTGTTCATGCTATAAAACAGAGTTATACTCCCTTTGCTCTCAGGCTGATATGGCATATATATATATATATATTTTTTTTTAATTATTATTATTATTTTTTGTATATGTGCTATGGCCTGCTTTAAATAGCCATGCAACTTCAGCCATTACCTCAACCCATGGAGTTTGACCCCTCTAGACTACTACACTCCCAATATACAGGCCCACTCCAGCCCCAAAAAGTAGCATTGGAGGTAGAGCCTGAATTTCTGATAGGTTGTCTGCCATCAAATTTTATTTATTGTGTTTCATTGATATTTCAACAACTGGAGCTACACTGCATTAACTTAGCAACCATGAATGCGTCTTGTGAACTCTGGCACTTACATTTGTTGTCCTAAATTAAACAAATTTCATATACTGAAGTGAAGACTGGAACAGACGCAGGCCAAATATTTGAGGTATACGAGTAATCTCAAAGTGAGACTCAAAGTGTGTACAGAGAAGTATACTGGAACTGTTTTAGTAATGTGGGCAACAAGGATTTCAGGGCCAGAATAACTAATTTTAATATTACAGCTAGTTTGTAAAGTTTGAAGCTTCCAACAGAATTGTTGGGCTGAAATAGTAAAGCAGAAGATTAAAGCTCATGTGATGACATTTTTAATGTTTATGAAATGGACTGAAATTCATATTGATGCCTTTTTATGATAAAGAAAAGCAGACAGGACCATCAGGGACAAGATTGAAGAGTTTAATGCTGTATTTTTTTTACACCTGAAACCAGCGTGAGGGGGTAGGTGTCAGCCAGGAAGCTTCAGAAGCAGTCTGGTTTTAATTTTCCACCTGAAATATTCACAATAAATGACCAATAGTCAACAGAATGGAGTTTTTGGTCTGAAGACACTACTTTGTCTACAGGGGGTGCCAAAACTGGACAAACCAAAAGTTCCTCACAGGAGCTTTAAATCTTTTATTTATAGTCTGTACATTTTTGATTCCTTCAGTGTTTAAAATATCTTATCTCTCTGTTTAACATGAATCTGTGTGATCGAACAGGCTTTGATATTTATACCAGTTGGAGAGAAAGTGCAACAGTATGACTTTCTTTACTCATTTGCTGTCATGATATCTGTCAGTTTTACTTCCACACTTTTATTCTAATAGCTAACATGATGCCTGGAGTTGTCTTTGATTTCTCTGTTATTAAATTGGGGTATGACACAGAGGTGCTCAGAGTGAGTGTGGCTGTGGAACTGAGATATTGAAGCATTGTAAGTGACTTTTACATAACTCAACAGTTCTTAATTTGTGTGCATGCTTATTATTACATGTAAAAAACATTGTAATTGCCTCCTTTCAAAGGAGACAGGGGAAGAGCTGTAATGTGAGGAGGTGTCAACATACAGCTCAAGAAAGTGTGAGTCTGTGTGCATGCAAAACAGAGAGAGCACTTGTATGTCAGTTTGATTTGCACTTGTGCATTTGTGTCCTGCATTTATACGTGAAAACACTGACCTCTACTGTTGGAAAAGGGTTTACACAGCTTTACACTGCGTGGCTGATCGTTGTCAGACAGGAGCTTAAATTTCCTTCTGTTGTGGCTTCGTTTTTGCCATAAAATACAGATAAGCATTAAGATACATAACTTATATTTTAACAGAGCTTTAAATATGATAAAATATAAAACTTGAATTGTTCACTCGAGGTGCTTGATGATGTACAAAAAATCAGCACATGTATTATAAAAAACAAACAGAGCAAACAAAATGAATCGTTAGTCATACTAACAGTAAGACTCATCTCATGCATTAGGACAGAATGAGAGTCAAAGCATCAGGGTAGGAACTACACAACGTAATCAAATCAACTTGTGGGAACTCAGCAAAGACACTGTGAGTAAATAAAGAGTAGAAATAGCAGGAGTGATTGTAACAGATTTAAATAGGACTATAGAAAACCAATGTGTGTTTGAATTTTTAATATTTCAAACAAAACTTTGAGGGTGTTAACTTAACTGCATAACAAGCATTTAAACCCTCTGGGTTCATGAGGTGAAAATGTGTCTACAATTCTGCAGGCTTATATACTCAGGACTTTTCCTGGATAATTTTCTCTGAACAGAATTTCAAATTACAAGCAGCTGATATAAATACACCAAACTTGATTATCTCCCTGTATCTTTGTGTTTGTATGTGGCTGCACTGTTGCTTAATCATTACCAGTGTCCCCCCCCACCCCACCCCACACACACACACACAGAAGCACAACAAACTGCCTAATTAATGGAGCGTCCAACATTCCTGGCTTTTATTCTGGGACACAAAGGCCGCCTTTCTGTGGCTCTGTAATAAATCAGCTGCTGCAGTCAGTCAGTGTCTCTCCAACACAATGTAACAGTCATGTTTCTGCAGCGGTCACAGCCTCGATGGCGACGCAACAATCACACGTTTCTGACCTCGTCAGTGTTCTGCTTTTAGGTATTGTTGCCCCAACCGTGAAATCAAGCATTAAGGGAGGTTAACTGTTAACCAGCAGCAACATTAGCCAATCAGAGAACAAAAGGAGGGCTTTTCAATTACATGGAATAACCGGTGTCAGCATGGAAAAATGGGCTTTTAAGGCTGGTTTTAATACCTTTTCAAAGTTTGATTTAAAGCAGATAAGACATGAGGCTTTCTAAATCCTTTTGGTCTTTATTATGTTTATTGACACTTTTACAATTACCAGATTTCAATTTTAATTTCAATTTTTTCAATTGTAGCACAAGTTTTGCATCATAAATGCTGTCCTTTTGCATTTGGGTCAGAGCAGGAGATTTGTATGGCAGGTTCTCATATTAAGAAAGTTTTTTAAATACAGAAATCCACATCCATTATTCCAAGAAAAGCAGGACTGATGTGTAAAATAGAGATAAAAAACAAATTTTGATGGTATAAAAAGTCATTTAAACCTCATATTGAACTGAAAAAAGTGTACAAACAACATATCAAATGTTGGAAATACTGGCACATGTAGTTGAATATATATTAAAAAAAAAACCTGAAGGAACATCTCCTCACTAATGGGGTTCATTTTCAACAGGTTAGTGACATGAATTGGTGTTTCAAAAGGGGCTCAATAAAGCTAAGTCCCTCATAAGTTAAGATGGGAAGAGATTCACCACTCTGTGAGAGACTGCGTGGGCAAATAGTCAAACAATGTCATTATAGTGTTCCTCAGCATTAAAAAAATGGAAAACATCTGAGGGTTTAGTCAGTACAAAATATCATTTGAAGCTTTAGAGAAGTTGCACAAATCTGCACAAAAGGGACAAGACCAAATCAAAAAACAAAACAAAACACTAAATGGCTGTGATTTGACTATTTTGACTGTCTGACTGATAGTGTGACTCCAAAACCACTGATTCATTTTTGAATATTACTAATTAAAATGTTTATTTCCAACATGTGAAAAAATGGAGAAAAAACTGATCAGACAGACTACAAATAAAGGCAAAATCACAGTAACACTTTGTGATAGAGTTTACATATTTAATGAGTTACGTATCCTATTTTATCAAGTTTTTATTGGATCAAACTGCATTTTAACTACAGAAGAAATTAGAGGCTGAAACTGTAGTTACACTCAGCAGTGTATAATTAGGGGGTAACAACTTTCAGAGTATTTCTCAGGACCAGATGAACTCTTGGTGTCAGCAAAAAGTGAATTTAATAGTGGCATGGCAAACTGCATGGCAAAAATGTAAAAACCTGCAAATTCTTAATTTCTCATCGTGTCTTCGTCTAATAAAGTGATGTTCAACAAACTGACCACTAGAGAGCACTGTTATTCTGCACCAGAGTATTTAGGATTACTACAATGTCCAAACAAAGCAATAAAAAACAGCCTTTTGGATTCTCTATTAAAGGTGTAATACAAAGAATGTGATATATGATTAATATTACCTCAAACTACATACATTTGTTATATTTTACTAGGTATTTTATGCCTATTAATTGTCTCTATTCATTTCTGGATTATTATAGCAGCAATTTTTTTTAACCTTTATTTAACCAGATAAAACCCAATGAGATTAAACTCTCTTTCACTAGGGTGAGCTTCCCAAGAGGTCAGCAGCACACAGGAGTTTTTAGATGTTTATGAAGTAGACTGAAAATTATATTGATGGGTTGTACTGATATCAAAAGGCAAACAAGACCATCAGGGCCAAGGGCCAATGTGTATAATGTATTTTTTAATGCGTAAAACTGATGTAAGGGGGGTAGGTGTGAGCTGAGCAGCTTAAGAAATTTTTACTATTTATATATTTATTACAATGAATTATATATTTGACTGCCCAGAATCAGAAGAATGATATATCTTTTTTTTGGCCAATGACACTACTAAACCTGTTAGAGGACAAGATAAGCAAGGATTGCTTTGTGCCAAAGTTGACCCAAACCAAAAAGTTTCTCACTGGATCTTTGAAATAGCTTGTTGAGATAACTCCTTATTTCTGCATTAAACGTCCAAAAGGTATGATAATGCCAAGCTAATCAGTCCAAAAGAGTAATTTTGAAAATGTTTGACATCTGCTGATTCTTAAACAAGAAGCTGACTAAACAACACCAATGAAAAAGAGGCTGCGACACTTGAATGCACCCATAAAGGACAAGTATGTGTGTGATAGTGGGTTTCTTTTTGTCCTTTTTGTCCAGTTGAGCAGAGTTTGTGACCTAAAAATCCGCCTGGAAATATGTTTTCAAGGGTCAGTCTAAAGTCTGAGTCTGGCCTATTTTCACAGTCACAGTGGGACAAAGTGGACCATTAACTACACTGTATATACACTTTGAGTCATCTGGATTTGAGTGAACCAGAATAAGATAAATGTAAGTGTCCGAAGTGGCTGACTCGACCCAGGATTGAACAGAGCTGTGGTCAATAAAACTGTCGAGTAGCATCAACCCGTAAAACTAAATGAAATCACATAAACTCATCTGGAGTTTCACGCCTACTCAATAGTCAGGATTTTGTCATTCATCTGTAAAGTGAGACCCAAATGGCTTTTAAGTTTGCTCAGAGGAAACACAATCACTGGGTTTGATGGAATTACAGGTCAGTTTGGCAGTGGACAAAAGAAAATCTCAGATTCAGCTGAAACTGATTCAAACTCCACACAGAGAGTTTCTTTAGAGTTCAGTGTGTGTGAATGATTAAGGTGGATTTTCTGGCTGTGAGAAAGCAAATCTTAAAGAAATGTCCTCTATTTTTAAAGTGTATACTCATAGCAAAGGAGAATCATCAGGTTTGGTTACCTCTTAGGCTGTATTCTTTGTCTATGAAGATCCTCATTAGCTTTATATGGTCACCGACAATCTGCAAATGCAAAAATCCAGATCAAATGTGACAGTTGAAACACACTGCAAATGAACAAAAAAAGCAAAAATACACAAGTGACAGGGAGCAAAAAAAGAAGCCTATGTTAAAACTCCCAGTTTTTCAGCAGATACAGAATATGAGTACATATTATTGAGATTCAACCCCACCCCCTGAACATTTGCAAGAACAAATTAGTTTGGAATTGAGTGACTGGCTAAACCCACAGGATCTGGAACGGCTCCACTCTGCTCCGGAACGGCAGGCAGATCAGATCCCCAAGCCTACAGCGTCCACTGGATCAGATCTGCCGCCGCCATCTGAGGAGAAGCGCTTGCAAGATTACCAATATTTCTCGCAAGACTGGACAAGATCTCAGGAGATCTCACAAGCTCTTGCGTGTTTCCCCGGGAGTCATAGGATGAGATCCGCCGATCGATGTATATAAATGGCGATGTATATAAACACCCACATCCCACAACCCTGACCTCTCCTATTATCAAGTTAAGAACAGTTCAATGTACTGACTTTCTCTTATTTTGAAAATCAACCAGGTATTTTAATCTGTGACCGTATACAACTTCTGCTGCTGCTTGTGTTGCGCTGCACTGAATTGATGCGCCGTGCTCCGGGGCCCCTTCGTATCTGATCTGGCCGCTGGAGCTGATCTGCAGCAGAACCAGACGCCAGACGGATTCTGTGGAATCACTCACATTGATTTTAATGCTTGCGGATTAGATCCGCCGGCCGTGCCGGAGCAGAGTAGAGCCATTCTGGGCCCTGTGGGTTTTGCCCGTTACTTTTGGAGCCAGCCTCTAGTGGACACTCAAGGATTTGCATTTTTTGTACTTTTTTTGTCCCCCTCCCAGAAGCAAACCATAAAATGTTTCCAAGCAGAGCAGTCTTTTGAGGCTTCTGTGACGGCTATAGATGGGTAAAGTGACAGGTTACTAGTTGGTTGTCATTACTAACTGTATTGCACGGACAGTCTCCAGGAAGTTATCTATTTTTGTTTAAAGTTTGTTTGAGTTTTTAAGCCTACTAGCAAGAAACAGAGAAGTCAAGTTGAGCAGCCCTACAGCCTTCTTGCTATTTAGACAAAAATAGTTCTTTCATATCAGGCTATAAACATGTTTATATTTCCTGGAAAAAAAATAGCTTTTTAAAGTGGATGTGTATGTGGCCTCTGATGTTTTTGCAGCCAGCCTCTAGTGGACGCCCTAGGAACTGCAGTCATAAGTATGTATGCGTTGTCCTTTAAATCTCTCTGTTTCTTTGTTTTTACACAGTTAAAAGTCATGTGTCTTTGTAGGTTAAAGGAGCAGTGTCACTTATTTTGACGTTTTTTTTAGAACATGTTGTAAGATGAATTATCTCATGTTTCTGCTGTTTTATTCTCTACATGCTGCACATGACCTTGAATCAACACTGCAAACTGCCAGTGTCTGTTAAATAATGGCAAGGGCTTCAGGGTCACTTGTTGTATTTTTTCTTTTTTTCTCCCAGATGGTTTTAATTGCTTTTCAGAAGGGCAGCACTACTCCCACATCACGACGTGTACTGAGGGAGAATGCCAGGCACGGCGCTCTCCAGCAATAAATAACCTCTTCAGCCTGTTACAGGAAACCAGCAGCAAAACACACACACATATACACTCTGTCTCTCTTCATCACACACACCTAAATGTCTCACACACACTCGTCAACCTTTACTTTTCAGCCCAGTTCCACCTTCTTCCTCTATTATTACTCTCTTTGCCATTTCCTCCTGTTGGTTACTGCACAGGTACCCTGTAGTGCTGCCACACACTCAGCTTGACAATGGATCCTGCATCTGAAGGTTTTGTAAATTTGTAAAAATGACTATGCATCTCAGAAAAGCCTTAACATGCAGACAGCATACTCTGTGACTTAATCTAAGGTTGGAGTCGGCACAGTGGCGATGCAAATGGAGTTGTAGCTGTAGCATCCCATCACTTCTGCTCACTACAACACAAGAAACTACTGCAAATACTTCAGATCTGCAAAGTCTATCATGAACACCAGTAGGAGCAGTGGTATACCAAACATGATTGCACAGAAAGACTTCCCTTGTAAAATACTTTACATGGCTAACCAAGAGGAGCTCGCGTGACGTGTCACTTAGCAAGTTACTGTTTCGCTATTGAGGCAGGTCTGCTGCCCCCTACAGCACAGAGTTGAGCAGCTCATGCTAACAGCTTAGAGCCGGTGAAGCCTTTGCTCAAGATGTCAAATCCAACACAGCAAGTGACAGACGTCAATGCCAAACACAGTATCTGCATGAAGAGATGGTGGCATTTTCCATTGTAGAGATTGGAGAAATTGGCATTGAACTCAGTGACTCAAAAGTTTGAGGAGCACTTTGAGTTCCATAGACATCCCATTTCAAAGCTAATTGAGGTTAAAGTTGAAGTGTGTTCAAAACCACTTCCTGCTGCAATGGGCTGTCTCCTCACAATCCAAGTTCAGCAAGAATTTTAATTCAAACACATAATATCAACAAATAAATATCCAGTCATTATTTCAAATCTACAGAAAAGGTGTGATCTCACTCAAAATGTCTATGATGTAAGAACAGGGTTTGAATCCTTCCTCTGTATCAAATAAGCAACCCCATTCTTGGGGGGTTTGGTGCAGGATTTTATTGTCAATGAGGCAAAAGTTGTATGGTGGCATAGCACTGCAGAGGACACATTTTTGTGTTTGTTGGAAAAAGACATTCAAGGTCATGGAAAATTCAATAACTCAATAACTCCTCTTGTATATCCTCTTCTGCTTTGCTAATCTTGTACAGCACACTGCTAGAGCTTAATTTGTCTACAGGGCCCTCAATCACGTTATTATATCCATTTTTCATTACCTCAAACAATAAATAAAAACTTAACTTATCAGTAAAATCAACACTTGGACATAAATCAGCATAATGACAGTAACTGCGTTTGATATTAACTTTCCGTTTTGTATTCTGTAGTAAAGTTTGATCCATGTGTGATCTGTTAACATGGGGGGTAGGATTTTTAATCTGTACTGTTGCTAGTCAGCAAGGGAAGCTCAAGAATTTTTGGCTTCACTATAGAGATTGTATTGTAATATGGGTATAAACAGCTGTTGAGTTAAAAATTATGAGTACATAAATACTCACACTAAGCAAAAGTTCTCATGCGGAGTACAAAGTGGGCTTTCTTTCACTTTCACCTAAGTTTTTCAGATCTGTGCTTATTTACAGAAAACAAACACCATTATACAAGTTAATCCCATGTGGGAGAAAAACCCACAAACATGATCAGATCCAGGTGTGTCCTGAGGACAGAAACCTGAAGGTTCCTATGTCCTCTGACCTCCACTCCTCCGATCAAAATCTTTCTCCCCGTCTCCCATTTCCTCTTCCTCTTTTTTCTCCCTTCAATTATCGCTTCATACTTTATTGTTCTTTTCGTTTATGGTGTGTGTACAACTTCTAACAGCCATTTGCTCGTTCTCATCCTACTTTTCCAGGTTTCTCCTCTTTGGTTTCAGTGCTGACTCATGCAGACAGTCTCTGCTCTCCTACATCCTGAATTAATTAGACCGACCGTCACCTGATTCTTTGAAAAGGTTTGGTCTTTGCACATTTTCATTTGGTCAACTCTTGGTTTCATTTTGGTGAAAATGGCTGATTTCAGGGATTGCAGTACTTCAAATAAAGTCAGCATGACTCTCTGTTTAAAAAATGACTCAGAACTCCAACAATTATACACAGAATATGGAGAAAAGGAGGCAGAAACCTCCTCAAAAGTAAAATCTGTAGTTCAAGAGATGATGAAATGCAAAGCTCAATAATCCTTAGCCTTTAGTCTGGACTTAGTATACTCAGAACAGTCCGTCCCCGGCGAAGATCAAGGTTGCATGTGAGCTAACAAGCCCTGCACTGAATCTATAGTTAAAGGTTACTCCTGTTTGAGAAGCAGAGGTTTGCAAGCCTCCAATTATTTCACGGAGGAAAAGTTTCATTATCCAAACTTTGCAAGACGGATTCTGAATTCACTTGTATAATTAATCAGATTGACCATTTTTATAAATGACATAATTAGAAAATGAAATGAAAATAAGTCACATGCAACAGTGTAAAACAAAAGTGTTTGGGTTTGTTATCTGTGCTTTATACCTGAATGAATGAATGAATGAATGAATGGTTTTATTTTGGTCACAATAACAACAAATGAGAAACAAACAGAATTATAAACTTGACCAAAAAAAGGATTAAGCGAAGCCTAAACATCGTGATTTAATTTGCTATATTTCATCAAGAACAACAGTAACTTGCTCTACAGCTGCTGTATTGTCTCAGAAATCTGGTTCTATCAAAATTAATTAGACATCAGTCACCTCATAGGGACAAAGACAAGGTCATCACTAATCTGGATTATCCAACACAAACAAAACATTCTTTACAGCAGCTTTAATAAAAAAAAGCTGAGCCCTGAAATTAAAATGTGTCTTCATTTTATACATTAAACTTCAAATATCTTGTAGCAAAGTGAAAACTATCTTTTTCCATACAAGAACATTACTCCTTAATGAAAGAAGTTAGCACATTTTATTGCTTTGTGACAAATATATGCTTATTTTTTATTTGATGTTAGAAACATGGTTTAAAGTTAGAGACAGACACAACAAAACATTGAAAAAGGTTGTTAGATAGAAACAAAGGCTAGAGGAACACATCCAGAGTAAAGAGCTTGATTTGCAGTATTTTGTCAAAATAGGGTATTGAATGGTAAAAAGTTCACCACACTGAAGCAACTGTGTGCGCTCAACAACTTCAGAATAAAATACTCCTGAGATAATTTAGGGATTTTATCACCTACAGTGCTTCATGTCATCAAAAGATCCTAAGACACGGAGCACTGCCTTAAAAAATAAACATAACTCTGTAGTGGAAATACCACATGGGCTTGAAATCACTTCTAAATATATTATCAATTAATACTCTCCATTACTGAATCCTAAAACACAGATTAAAATGGGAAACCAGATAACATGATCCAGAAATATTAGCTTCTCTGGGCAAGTAGAAAACTGTTCTAAGGTCTGAATGGAATTTTGACATTCTTTTTGGAAACCATGGATTCTGCAGGGACCACCTGATCAGCATGGTGAGCTAGAACCAGCTATACAATGAACTTTTCTTCTAATTCTGATATGAATAAAAACTTAACCATTCATTTTCTTTTTGGCCCAAAGTAGCTTGATCTTGCAGTATTTTAACTATGTGGTCAAATTGTTTGAATCAAAATACAAATGCAGCTGAAAATTTATGTACAGTAAAAGGGTTTTTACATTCAACTTACTACAGCAACAAAAGCACAATGTAAGACAAAAACCTTTTTTATTAAACACCAGATTGGGTTAAGTATCATTATCAGACTCAGGAAGTTTCTATTATTTGTCATGGATCCATTTGAGTTCTGTTTAGTCTGAGTAGATGAACAGGTCACTGCGGAGGTAAAGGTGAGACGAGCTAAAAGCATTTGTAATCTCCCACCCACACAAACATCCCTGTATCTGAATCAGTTTACGTGCTGACTCATCCCTGCCACAATCAAATCACAGCAGATAAACAGTTCCCACAGCCTTCAGCGTGTGAAAACAGCTACCCAAAATGCAAAGCAGTACCCTCACTGTCACCTCGTGTGCCATCCAGGTTGCCACAATAAGAGCAACAACTTCCCACTCTCACTTCTACAAAGCTGCCAGCATGTGACCGCTGCCCTGTCCCAGGCCTGCAGAGGTCAACATGATCCTGTGACCCTGTCACAAACCCGCACAGCCTGGAGGTCAGGCAGTTTTGATTCCTTGTTTTGATGCTGGAAGATGATCGACATGCCTATTTAGGAGGGTTTGCAGTTTGGTTGTTTGTTTGCAATCTGTAAGGCCCTAAAAGCTCATTTGAGAGAATGTCAGGGATCATTTTACCTGAAGTCGAGATCGATCCTCTAATTAATTACAGCTTTGGTGTCATACACAGACCACAATCCAGTTTACGCAACATCTTAAAGCCATAAACAAATAATGGAGGTCAGCTGTTCGGGGTTAGGAGTTATGAGGGGGGGATAACTTGTGTGTTCCTCTTATTTATGGGTCCATCTCTCCCTGGGCACACAGGACTTCTCCTTTCTCTGTGCCAGCTGTTTCCGGACTAAAATAAAAACATATAAGAAAAAAAATATTTCTCCCAACATCAAATATTAACATGCATATCAATTCTGCAGTGCAGTCCTGGAAGCTGTGCACCATACTCTGTTGATACTGTAGTACTCAGAAGGCCTACTCTGATCCACAGGTGTAGGTTCAAGCTCAAAGTTCAAAAAGCAGCTTAAACTTAGTTACTTTGTGATGGTATAACAGATGTCTCAATATATATATATACAACCAGTCCTCCTGTGTTGGATGAAGCAAACACTGTCACCTTGTATGGTATGAAATTTTCCTTTTTTTTTTTTTACATCCTTTCTTTGTCTGTTGAGGATTTGTCTACTACTTGGATCATGTGCAGAACTTGGGACAAGTTCTAGTCCTAGTGAGTTGTATACATGACAGAGAAAATCATTCCCCAGCTGCATTATCCGGGTTTGTTAGTCTGACTTTTAGAAGTCTGATTTAGCGCAATATCAGTTTCCATATATTTTAAAAGTCCAGTTTTATGGTTATGTATGAAAGCTATGATCCAAATTTTCAACTGCAGCTGGTGAAATAAGACGAGGAGCGCCCTGAGATGTCTGCAGATCCACACAGTGTGCTATGATGGCAGGTGGCTGATAGCAAAAAGTAATATACTTAATGTTCATTTTATTAAGTATGCATAAGTGTATCAAGTATACTACCGACCATGTACTTTTAATGTACTACAAAATATACTTTTTCAATACTTCTTTGGACTAAATTGGAACAATTTCTTTTAGTTTAGTCACTTGAAGAATACGTGAAAGTAAACTTCTTGGTATACTATTAGTGTACTAGTAATAAACTTCTAGTCCCCTTTTTAGTTGAAATTTTTTTTTTTTTTTGGGGGGGGGGGGGGGGGGGGGGGGTAATTTTGCCTTCAGTGGGTAGGCAAGCAGCACATGGTCAGGACAGGAATCGAAGCCATGACCACAGCAGGGACCACACTTCCTAACATGGTACACACTAAAACCCACTCTGCTATCTGTGCACTGACTCTGAGCATAATTAAAATGACCTTTTGGTATGCTATTATTTCAATAGTATTACATATTTGTATACTTGGCTTTTACTGCTTATCTTTTGAAGGGTATATTCTCATAGAGCATACTCTTAAAAAGATATATGGAAGCATTCACTGACCGAGTATACTTAAACCTAAGGCACACATACATACTTAAGTATATCTTGATCAAAAGTGTATGCATACTTAGTTGAAAAGCAGTATACTTGAGGTACACTTCAACATACACTACAGGCCAAAAGTTTGGAAGCGAGATCAGATTTGTACAAAAAAAGACCATAGTTTCATTAATATAATTTGCAACACAATAAACATGACTATTGTGTAAAGAGTAACTTATCAGGAGACATTTTGACTATAATTATTAGGTATTTGAGTTATTGTTGCTTACGCTTTGCTTTCTTTAAAGTAACCTCCTCTGGCTTTAACAACAGCTTGGCATATATACGAGGCATTAATTCCACAAGTTTTTAAAGATATGTTCCAGGGATCGCATTCCAAGCTTTCTTAAGTTCATTAAAAAGAGACTGCTGATTCATGGGACGCGCTTTTCTGACTGATAGATTCATTCATCCCACACAAGCTCTATTGGAGAAAGGTCAGGAGACTGAGGGAGCCAAACCATCTTTTGAAGAACACCTCCCTCTTCTTTTTTTGTCTAGGTAACCCTGACAGAGCTTGGCAGAATACTTAGGGTCATTGTCTTGCTGCAAAACAAACTTATGTGCCACAAGTCTGAGTCCAGATGGAACAGCATGGTGCTGGAGGATGGAGTGGTACTGTTCCTTCTTCATGATACCCTTTACTTCAAACAAATCTCCTACTCCATCACCTGCAAAACATCCCCATACCATGGAACTACCACCTCCATGCTGAATTGTGGGTGTAATAGATGGTGCTTTCAGATGTTCACCAGTTTGTCTGCAGACTCAGGGCTCTATTTTTGTGTGTGCCGGTGAGGTGGCGGAGGGTGGCGGACCCGGCTTAGTTGTATTTTCGTCTGGCGGAGCCCGGCGCACAGCCAGTTTGGTATTTTCGTGGACTGAGGACACCAAGATCCGCCAAGCTGGGCATGGCAGGGGGAGGTGTCGACAGAATCAGCGGGCGCAGTGACATTTTCGTGCTCGCCAGTGGCGTGTAAAGTGCGCTGAAAGCTCGCCGATTCAAACCTGGTCAGCTTTCAGCGCAGGTGGAGAGCAGCTGGTCTAGTGGTATTTTGTTAGACCGGCGGCGTATCGGCATACGTCACTGATGCCTCACCGGCAGGTTTCCACAGTGTCAGGCACATTTCAGTGCAATAAATAATCAACAACTATTAATCTGAGTCAGCACAGACATTTAGATCTATATCGATATATTCTGATCTATATCTGATCTGATGAGCGCGTTTGGCACACGTTTGGACACACAACCTGACTGAATCAACACAGCTGAAACCGCATTAAATTAAATTAAATATATAGTAAATAAACACACATGATGAAGTTAACAAGATATTTAATTTGTCTCCCTCCTTTTTTTTCTTCCTCTTCCTCTTATTCCTCGCGCAGCTCGACCTGGACATGTCTCCGTGTCCTCTCTCTGTCCTGCTGCAGCGCTGAACAGATGATTTATTTCAGTGCTCAGATGAGTTATTTACTTTAAGCCGACATACGGATATTATAATATTCAGTTTTGTGAGCCAAATTTATTTTATATGCCAACATCAATGAAAGAAAGAGCCAGGCCATGAAGCACGATGCGTCATTATGCACAGATGGTTCTGATTTTAATGCCATTTTTGGAGTTTATGTTGTGATCTGTGCGCTCAACCCACCTTTGTCACGCGAGGTTTTAATATATGCAACTTTATGTGAGCGTCTTTATTCGTGGAAAAGGGTGTTTGTCTTACTAGTGGGTCCAATATTACACACACCAAATCCATCTGGCTCATATGAGAGAGTGTGGAGGACGCCATCTGCAGCGACACTTGTTGAGGGGTTGTCTTCTGTCGCCATCGTGTGGCATTACTGTCTTCAGACATCTCTTGATCTCTTTGACTCCTTCACGAAAATAGTAATACGCCTCGCCGGTGGCGGATTTAAAGGCAAGGAGAGGAGCTTATGTGATTGGTGAAAACAGGTCTCGGCTGTGTTAAACCCACTCCACGCCCTCTCTCCTCCCTCGCTACAACTTACGCCGCTGGGAGGAGCTGAGTTAGGGAGGGGGGATACTTACGCTGGGCTGTGCCTCTCACCAAAATACCAAAATGTGCTTGGGCACGCCTTGTCAGCGCGGCGGACCTGACCGAGGCACGAAAATAGAGCCCATAGACTGCGTTTTGAACCAAACAGTTCAAACTTGCTTTCATCGGTCCAGAGAACTTGTTTCTAGTCATCATAAGTCAAATTTTAGTGAGCTTTTGCCGACTCATATCTCTTTTTCTTATTCTGTGGATGAAGTAGTGTTTTTTTTACAGATACACAACCCTTCAGACCAGCCTTTCTCAAACCTCTTTTCACAGTTGTCAGAGATGTGCGTTTCGACCTTGTCATGTTGATTTCCTTCCTTATTTTTGGTGCTGTCTCTCTTACTGGTGACAATGATATGTTTATCCTCTGCTTTTGTTGTAACTCTCTTTCGTCCAGGCCTTTTTCTATCATCATAACTTCCAGGTTCCTCTCGTCTCTTCAGAGTGTAGTGGACTCCTTTGTTAAACACCTTTAGGCGTTTTGCAATTTCTCTTTCCGTGTATCCTTCTTTTCTCAATGTACGAATCTGTACTTTTGTTTCTTTACTCAGTTGCTTCTTTCTAGCCATTTCTGCAGTAGTGTGATGCAGTTTAGATTTATTAGGATTTTTGTATGCAGACTCTCAAAAGCCAAAAAGTTGAAGTGAATAATCCAACTGTGGTTTGTTTTTTTGCTTTTGCACTGAAGTTGTGACTCTTGCAAATGTATTCAACCCTAAAACTAAGCCGTTATTATCTTTTGCTGACATATATTTAGCAATGGTCTGTTAACATTAATGTATATCTAAAGGTAAATGGAGTAAAATGGTGCATTTCCATGAAAGCAACATCTGATCATGGAGTAAATACATCCCAAAATACATAAAACTCATGCTGGATTTTAAAAAAAAAACATTGTGAACAAAAACTTGAAGTTACTCCCAATTGTTTAGCCTGTAATGGCCTTGCTTTCAAACTTTTGGCCTGTAGTGTACTTCTTTTTGGTAAGGGTACCTACTGTGTTTAGCCTGTATTGACATCAGAAACAGCAGCTCAGAATGAGCCTTGTAAAAAGTCTAGTTCATTTGGAAAGCTCAAGTAGATAGAACTGTTCAAAAGTCTGAAATGACCTACCTAAGTCTTGATGGACCTTGGGAAAGTGTTGCAAGATCCAATATGAACTGCAGTCCTGTTTTTACTGAGCTGATGCTGTGGGTGTCTTACAGGAGAGATACAGGTCCTTGGTCATCTTCTTTTTGGTCTGGAAACTGCAAACTAATCTAACTTGCTACCGAAAATGCTGCATTAACACACAGCTATACATTTATACTGAGTGCCTGTTGTGTTAAGCAGTCATCTTGGTTTTATTCAGATCTATGCAGGTATTACACATAATCCCAAACAGGCCAGAAACCATGCAAAACACAATGAAACATGTAATTAAATTTGCTCTAGACCTGGAGGGATACTGAAAACTTTTCAAAGGAGTCATTTAGTTTTTATATAGTTTTATTGTCCTAAGCCTCACAGTGTTCAAACCTGATTTGGTTCAAGCATGCTGGATTTTCCCTTTTAACCATGGCTGCAATCAGTCCCTAACCTCAGTGTATATTATTCAAGCTCAGTGAACCCAACAGCAACCACTTATATTGTCTCTAAACTCAGTGCTTATTGCTTGTGGATAACAGGAAGCAGAAAGTACTCAATCTGGTCAGAATCTGACATGTTCTGTTCTGTCCACATAACCACTATTACTTCCTCCCACTCTAACATCACAACACAAGCTCCGGGCCTCCGATGAAGTGGATATTATCTCTCAAAATCATATTTCATTTTAGGAAATTTGGCAGAAATTGTGATTTCGAACTCCCAGATTTCTCTGAAAGGGGACTCAGGTTTAAGCTGTGCAAAACACAGGAAAATTTAGAGCAACAAAGTTGACAGAATAGCTGACAGTTTAACAATCTTGATAAGACTTCAACAAATAAAAGCTGAAGATGCTCCAAACATCTCCAAATAGAGAAGACAAAGGGAAAAGTGCAGAGAACATGTGAAGGAAGGAAAGAAAGAAAGAAAGAACAAAGAAACAAATAAAAGAAGGAAGAGATGAAATAAGAATAAAGATTGAAGAATAATAAAGGCAGAGAGGAAAAAGAAAGGAAAGAAAGGATGAAAAAATTAAAATGAAAGAAAAGAGACATAAAAGAAAGAAATCAGAAAGAAAGAATGAGGGGAGATGAAAGGCAGAAAAAATATAACTATTGATTTAATTTCTAACACTAACGCTTCACTTATTTACACTTTATTTGAACTTTTTTTGTTCATATTAAGGCCTCAGGTATCTTCATAACCAGCTGAAACCATGATTAAACTACTTGATAATTACAGAAATAAATTTGTTGATGAACCACCTGCAGACCATCAAACCTGGAATAAAAAGCACCATCCACTAGCTATCAATATATTGGGGTCAAAGGTCATGGAGGAAGCATTTAAATAGGAATAATAGAAATCAGATAAAAAGGGAAAAAGCATTTATTGTGTGGATACTTACTTTTGTGCCTGAGCAGTGAAGAGTGGAGATGATGAAACCAGCAGGTCCAGGTTCTTCTAATGTTCATTTGTTATAGTCCATCATTATAACTGAGGTTAAAAGCCCAATTTGAAGGGCCAAATTGCCACTTCAGCTCCTCATAAACTAAATGATAGCAGCTTGGGGGACACCGTAGTCACATCTCCTGGCACAATTTGCACTTTTGCAGCCTGTGGAGCACTCATGCAGGCTTGGCCAGAATGTAAAGACTGAAGTCCATTACCCGCCAATGTCAAATGAGCTCCTGAAGCAGCCACCAACTATAATCACCCAAATTGGATTTTAAGAGGTGAGAAATGAGCACATCGTAATTCCGGATGATTATCTCGCCAGGTGTGGTGGTAAAGGAGGTGGTGGCCCAGGACTGGGAAAAAGAAATTTTGTCTTGAAAGAAAATTATCAGGTGAAAAAGCTCTTTCAGACATACTCAGCTCCTCTGCCTCCTGGGGGAGCAGGTGCAGAGGGGGAATTGAATCTGGAGGATATATTCCAGGTACAAGAGCTAATAAATGGTGCATTATGTTCCTTAGTGCTTCTCTAATTGCAACAGGGAGCATATTTGCTTTTTTATTTTTTTATTTTTATTTTTTTACTTTTTTTCTCCTTTTATTTATTTTGCATCTGAGCTGTAGCACTGATGGAGCTGCTGGTGTACGACATTGTGGAGCCACAGCTTGCAGGGATAGAGTGCATAAACAAGAGCAGCCCTACAATTAACAGAGTGGCTAATCAGCAAAACCACACTGACATGGTGATTTAGAGGTGTGATGATGCACTTTACAAAGTGGAACAACGTGTTTGTCTCTGTTTGATTGAGAGACAAATTAACCAGCACAGACTGACTCCAGAGCCAAAGCTAGATTTCGACAGAAATCTTCTGTTTAGTTAATCTGAATTAACAGTCTAACAAAGTAAATTCAAAACTTCAAAACAAAAGCATTTTACTGTACTACAATCTATTAGGCTTAAACAGAAACCTACATTTTTTAAATCTCAGTTGTTTAATATTTCACTCCTGGTATTTATTTAGTCTATATTTTTTTAGATGATACAGGCCCTGCAGCTCTGAAGTGTAGCTTTATTTAGTCTCCAGGAGACCTCTGATTGCATAACACTGTTGAATTACCCTGGCATCATTGCTCTTCAAATAGCATTGTTTGTTTTCTTGGCCTGTTTTTGGCCCCTTTGCTGCATTGGCTGCAGATTCATGAACAATTTCCTCTCTGGACTCTTTGCTAATGAGCCCAGAGGAAGGCCAAGGTCAGACTTGAGGTCTGCTGCTCGCGATAGGACACAGGTCCAGACCTCTGCAAGGCCAGTCAGCCAGCTTTCAGGTAAAATGGATCAATAATGTTTCTAGGCGACAAACACAGACCTTCACAAGGATTAGAGGTTTAACCCTGACCATGACTTTCACAAAGTAGTGGAGTAACGATCACTGGTATCTTACTGAGTTTATGTTCTTAGTTTGTCATTCTCTCCTCAGTTGATGAGTCTGTTTACACACCAGAAAAAAAGCCAAATCTGTGATGCAAGGGATGGGATTTTGGTGACAATAGTATTTTGGCTTTTGTTTGGACAAACTTGCAGCTGGGTTTCCAGAACTTTACCTGGTAAATATAGTACAACCTTTTTTTGCGGTAACAGTAAAGGGAAATCAGGGCCATAAATTTAACGGTCAGAGTTAAAGATTAATTTGTCACATACCATAGAATGCACAAGTTTTTACCAGAAGCAACATCGTTTTACATTCATTTACTTTCATTTTACAACAAATTATCTCATTTAAGTAGTAACATTATAGCAAATTTCACTGCCATGATTGTATTGGATTTCAAATCACTATTCCATTTAAATCCCCGTGGTTTGTGCAACTGACGGTACCTTCCAGTAACTTTTACTGAATATCACTATAAAATATTCTTACAGTATTTTTCTTTTTTTTTAATACAGTGTTTACGTTTTTCACTGCGAGTAAAGTAAAATTTACTCATGGTCATTTACTATTGGAGTTTTATAGTTTCTTACTGTTAAATCTATGAATCTCTTTACAGCGGTCCAAGTCTGTCAGCGTTTGTTGCACACGAGAAAGCAACAACAAGACAACAAGACCAAGAGGGATGGAATGTTCCTTACTGCAAACTTTTTAGAGGTTTCATAATGATTTAGCTTTTTCTTTATTTTAAAAACACCATTTTGTCTTACTTCATTGGACTGCAGGTAAAGGTACACTTGAAAGCTAGAAGATCTTTATTTCTAACTACTGCTTGTGAAACCAGAGGTGATAAACAAACAACTGAATTAGACAATTACCCGCTGTTCATTTAAATGAATCACATTTACAGAATTTTCATCTTCAGCTACTTTGTAAATAAATCTACCAGGAGCTTTTTTCCTCAGTCGGAAATTATTCTTGAGCACAAGACACAAATGAAAATAGACTTCACTTATTGAAACATTTTTCTGTCTCTTTGGGCTTCAGAAGAACGGAAATGTTTTCCTAATATTCAGCTACACTATATCAAATCTCCAAACACAATGAAAACAGACCCATAATACATTAAGGGTAGACGTTGTTGAGAAAATAGGAGAAAATATTAAGCAGTGATGGAGCCTCTAAATAAATAAGAGTGAGGATTTCTCAGAGTCAGGCAGATGAGATGGAGGCTCCAAACAATGTGTGTAAACATGAAGCGATTTTTGTTTATGTGTTTACAATCAGGACAGAAAACAATGATCAAACTGCCTTTTTAAAGCTTTTTTATGAGTCATTTATTTCATTAAAAAAAATCCAAAAACGTTTACTTCAAAACTGCACAAAATGCATGTCAAACGTGTTTCACTCTGACTTAAATTGAAAAGGAAACGTGAATTCGATTAATCGTCTCAATTTAAATTTGATCGACAGGCCTTGGGCGGGTTGTATACTCTCAACAGGAAGGTGTGGTTTTAATCTGACGTCTTTGGGCGACTTTCTATGAACAGCGTCAAGTTCAAGTAATTATAGAGAAACAAAAGTTTTGCGGCTGACTTCAAAATAAAGCACGAGCTAAACGCGGTGAGCTCTGAAAATACATAATACAAGGTTTGGCTGTTCAAAAGAAGACCTTAGACTTTGTGACCATGTATAGACAAGGATTTTTTTTTTAAGTAAGTTGCTCACCAGCCTGTTTACATTTTAGTTAAATGGAATGGCGAAAGTGCTACATATCTATTTATTCAGTTTGTTAGCTAGTTAGTTTTTATTTCTTAAGTTTCAAAGTATTTGTTTGATTTTATTTCTGGGATAAGGGTTATTTCTCACGACCATTCACTACTTTTCGTTTGGCTTCATTTATTTATTATTTTGATTACGATAAATTAAAACTGATATTTTAACAACAGTGAGCCACACTAGTGGAAACATTAATGATGTATTTTTTTATAAACCGATCTTTTAAAATCAAAATCTAAAAAACATTTTTTATTTGAAATGTATCTATTAAGTCAGTCTTGCAGAACAAACTTAGTGTGATAATTTTGACATCTCTTCAGTAAAAGAGGTAGGAGTGAAAGAAAGAAAAAAGTGGCATAAATATCCACTGATTTACGGAATATCTTCAATGAAACGAAAAAAGGCAAGACGAGCAAGTATGTAGAGGAAAAAAGCTACCAAGAAAAAAGAAATAACAAGACATTAATTTTGAAAGGGCTACCGGATGTCTTATGTGTTGCCTCATACGCTTGACAGCGTTTCCCTTAACACAGCTGGTCGTTTGCCTCCGGGCAGAGAGCGACATGAACGCTGCCTGTCAAGTGGTGAAGTCAACTCGGTGTTCGGCTTCTCTGCGGCTCCAACATCTTTTTCAACAACTTTTACTCATCACTTTACCAATTCATGACTCTGCTGCGGGACTTCTTGCTGTCGAAGTAACAACTTTTTGTCTCTGGGATAAGCGGTAAGATTTTCTGTCCCTGTGTTTGGAGACTTGTTTATTCGGGTCTGTTGACGTGCAGCTCTGCAGGCGGGACATTTCTCTAAACTGTCCCGTAGATTTATGATCATGTATTCAGTCTACATGCAACAGGTAGTCGGGCCTGTAACTGCGCATACGGACGAAGATCTGCGCATTTGGATTGGTCAACAGGTGACAGAATCAAAGTGAGAAGGAAATCATTACCGAGACTATGATATTTTCATCTAGAGTTTATTCCAGCAGACTCTGGGTCATTCAATTATTCCCAGATGTCAGCTGTGTTTATCATATTTTATAAACAGTTTTCTGTTAAATGATTACGTGTGATGGGAAATATTTTATCCTCATGTTATTATCATTTACTGTTTCCTCGGATTGATCTCGTGATACGTCCTTATGAATGTCCTCGTGAATGAGTGTGACCCCTAGGCTCTGGTTGGTCTCTGTTTTTGTGGAACTGTAATTAAGTTTTAAGAATGAGGTTGATGTGAATACCAGCCACTTCAAGAGACGCTTATCACTGTGTAAACAAGCAGCTGTTATCAACCAGCTGCTAGGCTGCAGGCAATAGACGCTGTCTTCTGGCCTTCAAACAAGGAATCTGGTAGATATTCGTCACTCATTTTATTATTTATCATTGAAATGATTGAGAGAATGTGGAGAATACATTTAAATTATTTCTAGGGCTCTCCAAAATAGATCGTGTCTGGAGAAAGTTGCCTTTTATTTATCTCTCTATTTACTTAGAGTCCCCTTCACATATTTGCACCTTTTAATCATTATAATGTTACTTTTTTTTATTTTTTATATCTGCTTCTTTTATGTCAACTAACACCTGCTATATCTGTGAAAAATGCAACATTTACACAAATCTGCTCTGGTACACCATAAAAAAAAAAAGAAAAAAAAAAGAAAAAATTTTTGGTGCAAAAAAAAAGTGACAAAGAAACCAGTAATCATTGATGAAATGTGAGCTAGATGTCTTTGTGCCTGATACAGACAGAATTAAAAAAAAAAAAAAACGTGAAAGCAGTGCATTGAATATGAATCAGAAATGGTGTTATTGTTGAGTATTACACGTACAAAAAAAATTCAAAACAGGCCGATAAACTAGAAGTATACAAGTAAGTGAGAGGCTTTTCTTTTTGCAGCAGCAGCAGTATTATGACTGCTGAAGAACCTGATGATAGAAACAGATAACACTATTGAATGATGTAAAGCTATGTAAGCAAAACCTGTACACAGTATAAACAAAATTTGCCTTAAACAGCAGCACATATGTGCAGGAAGGTGCAGGAGAATAATAATGCAATATCCTGAAATCTGACTGCATGTGGAAACAACAACACTGAACAAAACTACATAACGTAAGTTGAAGAACAGACTCGATTTTGCATCCAAGCTGACACCACAAGACTTACCACCACAAAAGAGCAGGCCTTTTTATTATAGTTTCTGTATTTATCCCAATATCAGCTTCAGTAAAACTAAACAATTATTTGAATCGCATGTTACTGGCAGAGATAACCATGAATTAAGACATAAAATCTGCATTATTTTTAAATAAAGAAAAAGCAGGACTGTGAACCTTGGCTAAAATGAAGCAAACATGGGACAGAAAAGATTAGCTTGTGTAGGATTGTTTAAACCATCACTGGGGTGTTTGTTTCACAGAGGTGGTTTATCTGTGGTGAGAGGCCAAACCCCCTCTTACAGCATGTGTTCAAGTGTGTGAATACTTGAATATCAAAATCGGATTTTGGGGATTTTCTGGCACCGCCGATCACTTCCCCTCTTATACTCCCTTACTTTATATAGTAATTAACCGAGTCTCTCTGTGGAGCCGGTCAACATCCGTTTCCGCTTGCTTTTGGGGAGGCTATGGAATCTTTGGATGGGAAAAGATGAAATGACCTTGAGCTGTTTTTGTGTAGAAAGTCAAGCACCACAGAAACGCTCCTGTCACATCATGTGTGGCGTCTTTTTTGGCTTTGACCTTTGTGCTTATCTTTTTTCGGAGGGGAATCCAATGCTGAGTGCACCAGTATTCATGCATAATGTGCGCGACTGCAGGAGCAGTGCAATCTTGTCAGATTTAGCCTTGCCCTTTGTGTAGAAATTTTGGGTTGATTCATCATGTGTTTGGTTCACAAGCTAGAGTGATATTCGCAAACTCTCTAAGAACAAGTCTGTTGTCTGATCCAGGTCTATAGTAATAGCATATCAGTGACAGCATTTGTAATAATAAAGTTGAGGTTGATAATGGGGATGAGAATTAGATTTATGAAAACAGAAAGAATAAGAAGACTGGTGTTTATAAATGACCATTGTCTTTGTAACTGTGGTTAAAAATGGTGAGACTGTTGCTCATCGTTGAAGCAGCTGGAAAACAGGCAGCAAAATGTTTGCAGCTGCGGTCCAGAGGAACCTACAGCATGATGGAGCTCAGGGACTCCCCGTGTTAGAGACTGCAATGGGACATGTTAAGTCGGGTAAAATTATACATTTAAGTATTCTGATTGATTTTTAGCCTCAATCATAACAGTAAGAAATCTTGTGAAACCAGAAGTCATGTATGTTGTTTTGAAGATGTGTTAAGATTGCCTAAAGTGAGAGCAGATAAGAGCAGAAAGCTAAGTGGAGGTTGTAAAGGCTCTTCTCTCTTCTTCGCACTCTACATTTGCCAAAATTTAGAGTAGCATAATTGTAGGAAGCTAACTGAGGCTCTCTGGACTTCATTCAACCTCAAAAACTCAGCATAACTGCGCAATAATCTCACAAATTAAATTGTCAACTCTGTGTTCGGCTTCTCTGCAAAAAACACACAAAAGGAAATGGCATGATCTTTTTTTCCTTGTGTCTAAATATCTCCTGCCTCCTGTTCATCTTTGTATCCTGGGGGTTTGTGGCAACATCTTGAAGGGCAGCACAGTAGGGGTCAAGTGAGTCTGTGCAGCTAGATCAGGATTAGCCTACAGTAGCCTACAGCTGAACTGTTTTCCATAGCTGTTTGGAAGTCCTGTAATCTATTTGGTAGACCGGCCTTGCTCTGTGCAATGTTGAACTCATGTGTTTGCTTTGACAGCACTGAAAGGCAGTAATAGTCAGAAACCACAGGGTCCATGGAGCTGCTTATTGAGGTCATCCAGGGATGTTTACAAGTTGTTGTGGTGCTCTTCTGCAAGGCACTTGACCGACGGCTCAACCCCCCACTGCTTCACCTCAAAACTCCAGGTTTTTTTTGTTTTAGTGTTGCTGCAGAGACGCTGGGAGGATTTCTCTCACTATCAGCTGCCAGTGACTGGATAGTGTGACAGTGAGAAGGTTTAGAGACAAGGTCAAGGCTTCAAAGGAAACACCACATCTGCGTTTACCCCCAAATGGTAACAGGAGTCGAACAATCCTTTTTCTTTTCTATTAAAATGACTCATTCGTTTAAGGAATCGGATTATCAGGTTCAGACACCGGGTCACTGGAAATTTAATGAAACCTTGTAGCACCTTTTGCTGCAAGTTTCAGTTTTAGTCATTTATTATCTTCAGATGATATGAAATGCCATCACATAAAAGTTATTAAATTATGTTATTGATAAAAGGAAAAGGTTTTGCTGACCTTAAATAATACTTTTGATCATTAATAATCTGAAGAGACGGCTGTGTAATTAAACTTCAAAAACAAAAATCGTTCAAACGTTTTCATTTCCTGGCATTTTATCTGTGTGGGTGTCAGGTAAAAACTGATAAACCACTCAAAAAGACAGAGGCTGAGCCATCCTCCCACCGCCAAGACACACTCTGTTTGATCAACCAGAAGTGGACCATTTGTAAAATAAAATGTTATTTAATAGCCCAAATATTCAGCCGCAGAGCAGCTGAAACAGCTGAGATGATCTGTTTGTGCTACTGTGTCTGATTCCTCAGAAGTGACTGTAAAACAGAGCTAAGATAAACCCAAATAGTGTTAGATATCACAGAAAACACTCAGCCTCGTTGTAACACCAAACAATAAGCCTGAGCCAATGCTAACAGGAATTAGGGTTAAAGCTTCAGTGAGGAACCTTTAGTTTGTGTCAGTGCTTGCAGTCTTTTTTATCCTGTCTGCTCTTTTTAGGTGGAAATAGTAAAAACAGGTGTTTGTCTATGGCGTCAAGACCTGGACCAACCCCCTCACTTGGGTTTTAGACAATTACAATAAGGATATTATGATCTTCAGTCTTGTTGATTTTAGTTTGGTTTGCTTTTGTATCTCATGAAAAAGAACATCCATGACTTTCTGTTAATTTCATAAACATAAAAAAATCCTTATAGGAGCTTTAACCATGTTACTGAAAGAGTATCCTTTTAAAGCAACATCACCACCTTATTACCCTTATTCACAGTGTCTTCGTTTGTCTCTGATAACAAATCTGAAGTGGGGAGCTGAACTGTTGTATTTTGATCAGTTACCAAAAAATCCAGAGTAGAAGTCAGATCTTCAGTTGCGTATAGGAGATATCATCTGTTCCAACTTGTTAAGTCTCACCGCTCCAAAAAAAAAAAAAGGAAAAAAGAAAAAGAAAAAGAAAAACAGTTAAACTTAAAGCAAATTGCGTTTTATGTGTCTATGTCATGCCATTATGTCAAATTGGTTTGGCTAGTTTTGCTAACATTAGCTTAGTTAAGCTAGCACCACAAACCTTTGGTCCTCCTTTCAGACTAACACCCACAAGCCAATATTGGTTACGTTTTTTGCTGGTTTATCACCCACACAACTTTAAAACTGTTTCTCTGACCAAAATAGTCTAAAGAAAAACAGGCTGCGGAGTGAATGTGTAAATACAGTTTAGCTTGTAAATAGTTGCTCCTCCAGCAGACCTCAAGCAGCATAAACATTCCTGTGCAGTTGTTTGTGACTCTTGTACATTTCAATCATGTCTTTTGTCCCTTTAGCTCTATTTAGCTGTCAGCCGTATTTGACTGACTGTTACTGATCCTTTACTTTCTTGAGCAACTTTAATTTTGTGTTTGTTTTGGAACTTTGGGAGTGTGTCTGGTTTTAGCCATTAATTTAAGATCCTGTAACAGTTATAACTCACAAAAGATCTACAGTTGGAGGCGTTATATTTCATTTTACTCCTTATTTTTCATAAATCATCAGCAGTTATAACATTCTTGTTTTCCCTGCCTGAAACACTGCCTCTCATAATTCATGTATATTGAGCAAAAACATGGTGGAAGTCTTTGACTCGGGTTTGAGCTGGAGTAGAATGATCCTTTTTGCAAGTAGACATGAGATTTGAGTAATTTGTCCCCTCTCCTCGACAAATTAAGAGCATTCTGACAAAACTAAGTAATTATTGGCAGTTATGTTTGTCTGCAGCTCATTTTACCTTCGATTTTTCATAATCCAAGCTTTATAAATAACAAAGGAATAGCAAAACAAGTTTTTCTAATATTGTTAATGAATTTTTGTCACTCAGATTGTTGTGAAAACTTCTCAAGACTCTTAGCTTTAAATTCAAAAGTGCACTTCCTCTTTTGAAGCCAACTTTCCAGAGATTTTTACGTACATTCCTTTAAGTCTCCAAAGATAAGAGCTTTCAAGAAGTCTCTCAGGAGAGTCCAGGAATCTGCAGCATCAGAGCAGCAGACTGAGTGTTTGTCCTAAATAACCTTAAAGAGTTACTGTAGTGGGTTAAAAGTGGACCAGGACTCTAGGTCAGCAAAGATTTGAAGTATGAGGGTCATTTTCCATACAGAATTTCATAAATATGTAATCACCAATGGTAATTTCATCTCTGGTCGGGGAAAGCTAACCAACCTTATTATAGTGGATACAGTGGTGAGCATAATAGCTTACAGCGCTAGTAAATACATGTCAGGCCTTCAGGAGTAAAGCCATGTACATTTGCAGGAATGTTGTTGACAATAAAACTGATGTTCAACAGGCTGAAATTGCCCCTTTTATGTTTTCACAGCTGTAAGGTTAATTACTTCAATGATATTTAAATTTAAGATCATAAAAAACCCTGAAAAACCAGCTTTCCTCCAAATCCAAAATCAGTAATGGTTGCCGGCATTCGTTGCAGCTTTGTGAGTTTAATTGCAGACAGTTTTCTGTTCATTTTTACGCTTACAGCACAAGACTCCAGCTACTCCCACGGATTATTAAATTTTGTTGGCGAGCTGAACCAGAGCTTCTTTCAGCCGGTCGGCAAAATTAATGGACCCTTTCTTTCAGGATAAATAATGACTTCCAGAAGTGAGCTGGATGCCAGAGAGGTGGAGACAATGAGTACCAGCTCTGACTGGAGACATCCTTCTGCCACTCAGGAATGATGAACTCTGTCAGACGCTGGAAGGGTCAACTAACATGTCCTTAGACTGTACCGAGGTTGGTGTGTGTTCGATGTGTTTATTGATTTTACATCTGTATCTGTCTACCGGACATTATAAATCCTCTGTTCCCGTTGACTTGTCATTTTGCAGACTTTGTGTCCTCTGAAGAGGGTGAAATTCTTTCTTCATGTGAACATATTTGGTCCTGATTTGACTGTTTCTTAAGTGGCTGCTTGTACTTTCTTCGCACTGTTTTTGAATAAGAGAGAGAGAAAAGAAAAACACACACCTATTTTATAAGACTATATACGAGAGAAACCAGTGCACACCATCTGACTGTCTAAAGACATTTGTTTGAAATGTTCTACTATGCTGCCATGTTTGCTGCGACTTTTGAAATACTCTTGGTTATGCTTTGGGTGAACATCTCTCTGAGTCCTGAAAACTTAGAAACTGCAAACATAAACAAAACATCTGCTTGATTTTATTTTGTTAGAAGTACTACTAGACATGAATGAGACAAAAAGGGTGAAAAAAAATAGTGAAGTCAGTTTGTGCGCACATGGACAGAATGTAGTTTGGCAGCACATGATGCTCCAAAACCTGTAAATATTGTTCAACTCCTCAGGTATGTAAGCTACCAATGCCATGGATTTCCAAGAAGAATATAAGAACTTGATTTGTCAGACCACAGGCTTTAGATGTTTGAACATTTGTGTTCTATTCACTGTGTATTGCTTTTATTTTATTATTGGGTGTGACTGGCAGCACCCCAAAGTAATGCATTCGAAGCAAACATTTGTATACTATAGGGTAAAAACACATTGCTACTTTTCCATTCAAGACAATAACTCACATGGCTGAAGTAGGTGGATGTCTCTTGCCTCTGGTGTGTCCTCCTCACAGTCGAATGGGCTATGGCCTGTAGAAGGTGTCTGTTTTCCTGGATTATGTTTATACACGGTTTTCTCCTCTGCTTGGTTAAGTTCCAACCTGCTTTTGTGGCGGCTGTGAAAAACCGGGAGAGAGAAGATTTTGGAAGTGATTTTGGGCCTATGCAGTGATTTCCACTACAGAGCCATGTCTGTCTATATTGCAAGGCCCAAATATCATGTCCATCCATTGTTTTTTTATGGCTTTGTCCTTTTTTTTAATTGGAGATTTTTGCAGATTTTACATATCTATTTCATGTCCTGTAAATGATGGTCTTCTTTACTAAACAAATACAAATAAAAATAATAGGTCATGAGGTGTCTAGGTTTTTTGAAGCATTGCAAAATTTATTAGAGTTTTGCTGTCACTGTTCTATTTTTTAACATGTTGCATCATGTTAAAAATGAATAACTTATTAAGTTGCCTATGCTTAATTTTAGTTCAAATTGAGAGTTTAAATGATTTTCAAAACCTGCTTTTTTATTGGAATGGGCTGTTTTAATTCATTTAGGATATTTTCACTTTAAAACCTGGATTTTGGTTGCTGTCCTAGAATAGGTAAGTCTTGATGTATTTTTAACAAAGGAAATGTTGTTGCATCTTAGTAGGTATATGTTGTCCACTGTACCTTTATCTCTTTTTAGCCTTTAGTCTGTAGATTGATGTCTGTCTCCTTGTTTTCCAGGTGAGTGGGCTCACTTCACATATGTGTGAGACTCATGGCTTCACTGAGACCCGTCTTTGAACACCCACCCTGCCGCAGGATAAACAGCCTGTGTTTCTGCACATCTGCTCTGATTTGGATCACGTCACAGCATTGACTTCCTCTCCTTTTATGCTGATCATGTAATCCATTCAAAGCCGACATTTTACAGAGCAGAGAGAGATTGAATCCAGCCGCAGGTCTGACTGAGTTATCCACACAGTCTGGGAACTTACGATGTGAGCACATCAGTGACATTTATCCCCTCTGGCCTGTGTAGGAAGGTCTGCTGGTCTGCTTTTTTATTCTGTTTCACAGTCATTACTCATTGATAATGACAATCTCACAGTGAACTTGACACCAGAGAAACTCACTCTGTCTTAGATTTATTCTCTGTCGGCCATGTGGTAGTGTATCGTGCGTAGTTGCGATGGCCGTTGCCGTCTCTCCAGAGAAGGATCAGCCTCTCCTCCAGCTCCAAAAAGTGGACTCCAGCCGAGTTGGAAGTTGCGTCCTCTCCCCCATACTGTCCTCCTCCTCAGAAGCAGGTCAGCCCATCTGCATCCCCTCGCCGTACAACGACCTTGGTCATGACTTTGCCACCATCCCTTTCTACAGCCCAACTATCTTCAGTTATGCTGCTTCGGGTATTTCAGACTGTCCCTCTGTCCGCCAGTCAATAAGCCCGTCCTTATTCTGGCCCAGCCACAGCCATGTCGGGCCCCCCATACCCCTACACCACTCACAGGCTCGCTCTCAGCACAGACAGCCAGTCCAGTCTCCATCACAGTGGGTAGATCTGTCGCAGATAGACACTGTCTTATCAACCAGGTAGGGATTCAAAGCACTTTTTAAATACTACTTTTTTTGATAGTTTTTAATTCTAATTTTTGACGCATGCTCTACAAAACAAAATAATAGAAGCTGTGAATAATGTTTAAAAAATGTGCAAGAGAGGTTTGAAACATAAGAGGCTCTAACTGGGAACCTGCACCTAAAAAAGAACTATTGATTTCATACAAAAAAGTAGACAAAAATAGAGGAGACTAAAAGATTGAATAAACATGATCAGAACAGAAAATGCATGATCTCTTATCATAAGCAGAGATGATAAAAACAGTTTTTATAGACTGAATTCAAGTAATGAGCATAAATAATGAAGAGCAGGGGACCAAACATAGATCCCAGGGGTACACCACACATTAATTCCCTGTATTTCAACCTATACCATTACACAAAACAAGCTGATTAACTGGGTAACTTCTGAACCACTGGAGTTTAAACTCTCTGAGACCATGAGGCTCACATTTTTTATCAGAACAATGTGATCAATGGTGTCAAAAGCTTTTTACAGATCAGTGAAAACCCCAATATATATCAGTTGGTCCTGGGCCATCACAGTAGAATGTTTTTCCTCATATTGGCAAGGGTAGAGAGGGTTATGTTCACTTACAACCTCTGGGATTATTTTGGCAACACGTGGAAAAATTGAGATTAGCAGAGTCAATGATGTGTAATGTCAGTATTATTGCAGTTGTGATTTGTTTTGATGGAACAAGTAGCCGCCCAGTCAAACCTGATCATCATGCTGAGGCTGTATCACATGTTTCTGTTTACGAAAAAAATGATGGCTGAAATGTTTTCTCTTAGTAAGAGTGTGAGGAGGCGTTCTCATGAGAGCGAGGAGGAGGTGGTGTCGTCCGGCGAGAAGGGGGACCTCCACTATTGCGCTGTGTGTCGTGACTACGCCTCAGGATACCACTACGGCGTCTGGTCATGTGAGGGGTGTAAGGCCTTCTTCAAGAGGAGCATCCAAAGTGAGACACAAAAACGTACAGCATCCGTGCATGTTTGATTAATACGACCTCAAAAAAGTCAATCTAGTGAGACCTTCATTGTTCACGTTGTTCAGGGACTCTCACTGAGCTCTGTGGGGAATGTAACGCTGTTTTACAGATCATATCAAAGCCTGTAATCAGTATTCATGAGCTTGTAAACATCTTACAGTTTAATAACATATTTATGCACTTTGGCTTTACGCCTTCCGTTAACTGTAGCTGAATCCCACAGTATGAACTGCAGTTTTACTCTTGCTGACTCAGCCTCCAGATTTATGACCAAGTTCATGGTTCATAAAAGGGTTTGAAATGATTCCAAAAGAGAATTCAGAACGAGCCTTTATCAATCATTTTGCAGGGAAACAGAGTTTAACTTCAGTGGGGTTTGTAGGAGTGGATCTGACCCTCAATCACAGCATTTCAGCTTTTCTTTGTTTCCGAACATCTAATTTCAGTCCTTCTATTGCTTCATTCATTTACTCCTATTCTTCTCTGTCTGTTGTAATTGTCTCTTGTTTTTCCTTTTTTTTTGTCCTAGGACACAACGACTACATCTGCCCCGCAACCAATCAATGCACTATAGACAAAAACCGCCGTAAGAGCTGCCAGGCGTGTCGCCTTCGCAAATGCTACGAAGTCGGCATGACAAAGTGCGGTAAGAGTCTTTATATCTTCCAATTATGTTTTGTATCTGTGAGAGGGTTTTGATTTTTTTTCTTTCTGTCTGCACTCAGCAAACAAATAAGCTGTATCGGAATGATGTCACTCTTTTGTTGTTAAACCAACATGCCGATTTTATGTTTCTGGAGCTTACTTGTCTGAAAATCCAGAAGATCGAAAGTTCCCTGTGAACTTTTATGTTCAAGAATGTTTCCATCCAGAGCACTGAGAGGAAACCAGCAGAGCACTATTTTTGTTTGTCTCTGTGTCTCTGTTAATCTGTTCTGCAGCTGTAGAAAAAAGAAAATGGGTTTGAATACTTTTGGTATTTGGGATTTTTAGATTGAAGTGTCTGTAACCACTATATCAGGAAACACTGCCCCATGTTTTAATAAGGTCAGACTGAAGCACTGTTTGTCCACCAGTTGCTTCTAAAATTGAATTTGGTGATAAAGACGAGATCAACAGGCACTGAAGGATTCTGAATATGCTCTCTGTGTCTTGTCTTGTAAGTTGTCAATAACTGAAGAGGATGGAAGCTATTAAAAAAACAAAACAAAGGTCATCTCTATTTTGTACTCTTTGCCTCAGAATTCAGGCTTTTTTTCTTCAAAAATTTGACTTTTTACAGAATTGTGACTTTTCCCAGGACTCTGCCTCTTTTTTGGGGGGGAATTCTTACTGTTTAACATTATTCTGTTTATTTATTTGTTTGTTTGTTTGTTTGTTTGTCCATACTTAAGACTTTTGGCTCAGAATTAGGACTTTTTCAATCTGAATTGCCACAGCACATTGTGGCCCAGGTGGCACATTAAGAAAGATATTTTCTCTTTGGGAGTTTATGTTTCACAAATGGGAAATGATAAACAAGGACTGATCTTGAAGTTCATGTCATCAGATAAGAAAAGAGACACCCTGATATTTGTAATTAGTTTCACATCTAGTGAGAGTATCAATCGGAAAGGGTTTGCTCAAAAATGCACAGTTTAACTTCAGAAGATGAGGATATAACATTCTGATTAGACGTGCCCCATGGCTGATCCCCGTTCCAGACAGTTTTAGACAGTTTTGATTTCTGGAATTTAAGCCTTAATTTAAAAAAAAAAAACACGGAGGCTACGAAGATCATTTGCTCATCTAGACTGCTCTGTGTGTCACAGCTCATTCCATCATTTACATAATATGAGAGCAACATAAATCATAGGCTTTCTATTAATTTATGATAAAACGTTGTCCTTAAAAAAAACAACTTAAAATCTACTTTGCTCCACCATCTGTTGGCTCCAGAGGACCATTAGCAGATTTCCTTGTTTTCTTTGCCCAAGGTATGAGAAAGGAGCGTGGAAACCTGAGGACCAGACGGGCGACCCGACCGTCCTCACAGAGCAGAACTAACGAGCTGGCCGTTTTAAACGGACCAGCTGAAGCGTTGTTGAACACACCCCACCACCCTCCTGCGCTGACCCCAGAGCAGCTGATAGAGAGAATAATGGAGGCTGAGCCGCCAGAGATCTACCTCATGAAGGACATGAAGAGGCCGCTGACCGAAGCGAACATCATGATGTCGCTCACCAACTTGGCTGATAAGGAGCTGGTACACATGATCAGCTGGGCCAAAAAGATTCCAGGTGTGTAAATAAAACTCAACTCTACTAGATTGTACAGTTAAGGTAGATGCTGCAGTGGAGACAGTCACATTGTTCCTAAATTCAAAAGGTTTCCTTTCCCTCCAGAGCTGCACTCTCAGTAAATTCACCCTCTTTGCATTAAAAGGAACATTTTGAAACAAGAGCTGTCCTGCACCCTCAGCTGTCTGCAACCTTTATTTGAGTTTTAGACCACATGACACAGAAACCTTTTACCTCAACCTAAAGTAATATATTTGTGTGTCCTCCTCGGTCAGGTACAGCCGCTCATAACCTCTGTACAATCAGATAACAGCATAGACTGCCCTTCTCTGTTACAGTGTGTACATGTTTGAACAAATCTGCTCTGAACTTGTGACCTCTTTTTGAGGTTTGCTCCAAAACACCACATGAAAGCACCTCTGTTAATGTTGCTGCAGCTTCCTTCCTGTATTTTCCTATTTTGTGCCGAGCATTATTGTTGTAATCTTGTCTCTTCTTCAGGGTTTGTAGAGCTCAGTCTGGTGGACCAGGTGCACCTGTTGGAGTGCTGCTGGTTGGAGGTGCTGATGGTTGGGCTGATGTGGAGGTCAGTGGACCATCCAGGGAAACTTATCTTCTCCCCTGACCTCAGCCTGAGCAGGTACCGCTGACAAATCTCTCATTTCAATTCTTACACGCTTGAAAGAGATTTCTGTCATTTGTGTTCAAATAAGATTGCAACAGGTGACTGAGGGTAAAAACTGGTATTCAGGGAGACTGAGTCTCCTAGAAGTAAGGTTAGATAGAGGTTTACCACTCTGTGAGAGACTGTGTGAGTAAATACATTAGCAATTAAAAAAAATAATCATTCTTGGCATGAAATTACTTAAAGGGATATTCCAGCCTAAATTTAAGTTATGGTCAAACACAAGGTAACACAGAGTTAGACACCCCCTCGAGAGATGAATGTTGTTGACTGCTTGCTTCTCTAGTTATACCAACTTTCGTGGCGACAGCACAATAGCTGTACAAAGCGGTCGATCACCAAGTGCAGCGGAGTTTCACAGCTCAAGGAAGAACATTTATTATTATTACAAAATAATGCAAAATAATCATTATGATGATTATTACTTCAAGGAATATTACTCGTCAGGGCTCCACACAAACAAGCAGCTGCTGGAGGCGAGTGGGTGAGTTGTGTTTAGTTTCTTTGCTAAAGAAACAAGGCAAAACTAAAAAGATGTTTGATGGCTAGTTCTATGGCTGGGACCATAGACTGTATATAGAATGGACGCTGTCTGCCTCCTTGCTGGGTGAAGCCACTCAGAGAACAGCACCCTCTGTTGATGAGCTGCAGCATTCATCTCTTGACGGAACTCAGTGTTACGGTGTGTTTGACCATAACTTAAATTTCTGCCGGAATATCCCTTTTAACATCATGAAGAAATTCATAGAATGTAGAGAGGGAAATCAGAACTGTATGGCTCTGATCTCCAGGTCTTCAGGAAGCACTGTTGCAAAGAGGAAACCACTTGGAGGATCAGCTGTCTGTGGACACAGCCTGCTGCTGCATTTGTGAATGCAGGTTGAAGCTGTACCATGTAAAGGACATCATGAGAAAAACAAGTTCAAGTGTCCTAGACAGAGAGAGAACTGATTGATGTTTGTGCTCGATGCTCTCTCTTGTCAGATCTTGTCTGCATATGGTTACAAAGAGTTATCTGTTCGTATATTGCACTGCATCAGAAGCTGGAACAGAGTGTGCTGAGCTGCCTGAAGGCATGCTCATATGGAACAAGGCAGCGTTTCCTCAGTGGTGACCTTGATCATTTTATGTAGTGGAGACTCTGCTGTGCATGTTAAGCCATTTCCATGCTGGTGTGGATGAATATCTTGTTGTGTTTTTTTGTGTGATATTCAGAGAGGAGGGGAGTTGTGTTCAGGGCTTCGCTGAGATCTTCGACATGCTAGTCGCTGCCACGTCCAGAGTGAGAGAGCTGAAGCTGCAGAGGGAGGAGTACGTGTGCCTCAAGGCCATGATCCTCCTCAACTCCAGTGAGTGAGCACGCTATTCATTATATGTGCATGTGCATGTGTGTGTGTGTGTGCGCGCGCGTGTGTGTGTGTGTGTGTGCGCGCGTGCATGTGTGAGGTTGTGTGGAGCAAACCATGGGAACATGGTGTGAAGTGTGAGTCTGAAGACGAGCAGAACTCGACTCTATCTGAGGTCGAATTATTCACCTCAGGCTGATGATTCTGCTCGTCCTCACTGATGTCCTCAATCCAGGTCCCTTTGTTCACTCCTATTCTTTAATTTCACTTTTTATTCTTTAGAGCATTTATTGCAGAGAGAAAACAAAATATTCTGAATCAAATATTTAGTCTCATTTGAAAGGTTAGACTGTCACAAGATGTTAAAAACATCAACATTTTCATACATCTGCCTCGAATGTTTAAAAGGAAGAACTTTCCAGTAGGAGATTTTAAAAAGGTCTAATCTGTACGCAATGCATTTCCTCTTACAGACATTTTTCTGTTCAATACACTGCTGAAAACAAAGGTGAGAAGAGTCCACGCCACACTAGAATAACAGCTAATCCTCTGCGGTTAGTCTCTCTGTTTAACCTTTATCTGCAGCAAATGATCCTCCTGACTCCCCCGCTGTGCCTCCTCAGGCAGCAGTCGTGTTAATGGGAAATATTAGCATTTTGTATTTCTACCTACTGTGGAGAAACCGAGGCTGAATTTTGGTGTAAATCCTAATATCAAGTAATAAGTCCAGAATGATAAACCATAACTGCAGCTCATCATGATAGATAAAACTATCATGATTATTTTACAGATGCTGTCCGACAGCCAGAAAAGATCGAATTGATCAGATTATAATGATGTTAAAGGCACTCTGAGAAGTTTTTTAGCAGTTAAGAAAAGGGCTTAACTGATACTACACTGGAGCAAAAAAAAAGACTATCAAGAAAAAAGCTGATCATGTCTTGGCTTAGAGAGGGTAGGTGTAAGACCAGATGATTGACAGCAGGCTCAAGAACGGTTGTCCTGTGTAATTGGGCTGCACGATTAATCAATTTTAAATTGTAATCGAATTATTTAATTATGACGATGTTAAAAAAATTAAAATCGTCAAATTGATTTTCCTCTCTATCATGTCTTGCACCTCCAGGCCACCATAGGCTCTCCCTTCCTGTAACAGCACTCCCCAGTTCCCACACACACCAGTGTAAACAAACATGGCGTTTGCAAAAGAAGGCGATAATTTCGTGGCTAAATAGGGCAAGAGCAAGTCAGCCGTGTGGAATTGGTACGGCACAGCCCTTTCGCAGGTATTGCAGTTTGGGATGAAGAGCTAACCACTCCCTGCTGCAAGGTCTGTTTGAAGGCGGTATCAACCCGTACACACGGAAATGAATTCAGGGATAGGGGCAAAAGTTTTTTGTCGTAACAGCGTTTCATTCACACGGGAATAGAGTTTCGGGTGATTGTAAACTTGTTGAAAACGGGTCAGAGAGTGCATAAATCTGTAAACGACTACCTTTCATCTCTGTGTGGATGCCTATCTGCGTCGCTCTTGAAACGATTATGTGTCAAACAGCATTACTATTTTATGGCGCCTGCACATGTTCGGCCAAAACAACCTTTATATGCATGCTCAGTACACTTCTTCTGTCTTTTGTGCATTTCGTCTGCAGCGTTACAGTGCCACTTGCTGGCTTGGCATATGCACTACATCATTTTCAGTGGTTTTGTTTTGAGTGATGACATAAACTTATTTAAGTGAAGTTTGGTGAAGTTGTCACTGAATAAAAATCAAAATCAAAAATCGAATTTTCAGAGATAAAAAATCAGGATTTTACTTTTGGTCAAAATCATGCAGCCCTACTTTATATTTTACTCTCAAAAGACAAAAAGATGAAGATTTCATCCAAAACAACTTCTTCACATTTACAGGATAAGACATATCACTTTGGCCACAAGGGGCACCAAAACCAACTCAGGCTAAAAGTTCCTGATTCAGTGACACAAACTGACAAAAACTGTTCTAAAGGTGCAGTTTGTAGCACTGAGCAGCATTCAACCATCAGACATGGCAGGAATCGATAATAATATTCACAAGGTTTAGTTTTTGCCTCTCTGTGTTCATGTGTGTTTCCAGACATGTGCCTCGGCTCCTCGGAGACCAGTGAGGAGCTGCAGAGTCGCTCTAAGCTGCTCTGTCTCCTGGACGCCGTTACAGATGCTCTGGTGTGGGCCATCGCCAAAACCGGCCTCACCTTCCGCCAACAGTACACCCGCCTTGCCCACCTGCTCATGCTGCTTTCACACATCCGTCATCTCAGGTACAGAGAGTCTGTTTCCTGATAGCTGAATGTTATGATATGGTGAAAAGTGGAAAGTTCTTTTTGGCAGACATTATTATTCCATCTTCTTTGATTCAATCACTTTTCTCCACCCTGTGCAGTAACAAAGGTATGGACCACCTCCACTGCATGAAAATGAAGAACATGGTGCCTTTGTATGACCTGTTGTTGGAGATGTTGGATGCCCACATCATGCACAGTTCCCGTCTGCCTCGCCGGCCCCCACAGCAGGACTCCAGTGATCATAAAGAGGGTCCTGCTTGGCCCCACAGCCCAGGAAGTGGCCCCTCGAATACCTGGACTCCCTGCAGCACTGACAGTAGAGGTGAACAGTAGTCGTCTAAAGGCTTTGCACATTTCACATGATTGTTACAACTTTGACTGAAGCGCTGAGGTCTGTGAACTCTTCGTGGTGAAATTAAAGCTCTGACACTCTTGTGCGCTATCTCAGATGAACTTCTCTTATCTGACCAAACTTGCCATGTTCATTGCCTTACCAACACATGTTGGAAAGCTTGTGTGGGACAGGAGCAAATGTTCATGTGTCCTGTAGCACCAGCACTCCCACACATATTCATATTACATGATGATTCTCCTGAGCTGAGCACCATATTTCATACAAGAAAAGATGAGCCATACTGTCATTACAGGATGTATTATTTCAAACATCACAGTGTTGCATTTCCTTTTGAGTAAAATGGTGAAGACAGAGTCTGTTTCGATCTGGTTTTAGCTCAACAGATGTCTCAGATTAGGTTTAAAGAAACAGATCATCTTTTCTTCTTGCTTTCAGAGCGCTGTTTGCATCTGCAGGTCTTCTACTGACAACTAGGGGGCCCTTTACAGTTTACACACACACACACACACACACACACACACACACACACACACCTTAAGGCCTTCTGATTGCTTCATTGTGCACTGTACAGTTCAGGTGTTATCGTCATACCTGTGAAAAATCATAACCACTATTTCTCTTAAGACAAAGGTTGCACTCTTACAACTCAAGTTTTGCTTGAAGAGAAAATGGAAATTATTTTTGTATCCTAGAACTTGCTAAAGTGGCTTTTCGTGCACAGTTGTGATGCAGCTTTGACAATCAGGATCATGATGAGAAGTGTACCAACATACAGTATGTGGATTTCAAAAGCACCCCTCTAGTTTAGTCCTGTCTGCATTTTTGCTTCACTTCTGGCCACTCTCATTTTCACTGTATATCAAAAACTGTCATATCAAGTCTGTATTCACATTTGCTCCATGTGCCTTTCTTCACAGGACTGCCATACTGTGTCTGTCATATATATTCTTTATTTACAGGCAAGGTTCTACTATTTGACACTGACATGGTCTTAAATAAAGCCAGTCCTGACTTAATGGTCTCACCTCAACCCCATATTCAAGCAGACTTTGCCATCCAAGCTTAAATTCCTGTTCTTAAAAACTAAGCCCACTACTTTCTAAAAAACATTAGGAGTCAGGTGTGGGTTAAAAGTCCCTCAAAATTCAGAAAGTTTCTTGAAAAATCATATATACTTGATAGATACAGGTTCTCCTGAAGTTACAGAAAAAAATCTAAATTATTGGGAAGTTCCTGACAATTCCAGATATTTATGAAGAATTTTTCAGATTAATTTCCAAGACAGCGTCCCGAAATTTCTAGGGAAGTTTGTAGAAAAAAATTCAGAGAATTTTTGTGAAACTTCTCTGAAAAAAAATCTCGGAAAAATAATCCCCAAGCTAGATATTAGTTACCATCCTGGAAAGTTCCTAAAATTTTCTCAATTCTTTTCTATCTGAGGAAATTTCCCAACATTTCTGAGAAAGTTCCCAGGACACCTGGTAATATGTCCCTGAAACCTCCCAGGAAATTTTCACAGTTCCTTACAAAATTCTTGAAATTTTCTGAAAAGTTTCATAAAATTTCAGAGAAAATATATACAAATTTCAAAAGAAAGAATACGAGAAAAATTCTTGAAATTTTTAAGATCATTATTGGAAATTTTCTTGCAATTCCAGGTAGTTATGAAGAATTCCTCTGAAAAAAGTTTTAGAAACTGCTGGGTAAGTTTCCAAAACTTTAAGGGACAGTTTGTTAAATCTCCAGAAAAATCTCCTCTCAGAGAATTCCAGAAATTTCCAGAACTTTTCTAGAAAAGTTTAAGATCATTTCTGAGAAAGGTATGAACATTTTCAAGAAATATTTACAGACTTCAGTGGAATTTTTTTCCTGAGGATTTATACTGTCAAGCAATAGTGAAGTCATGTGGGCACTTTATTAACTGATCACTGGTAAGACCGGACACAGTTTAGACCAGCTGAAAGCCATCCAGGCTGGCAAAAACAGAGACCAACAACTTCAAAAACAACTTCACAGTTAGGACCCAGCTTTAGCTAAGACCAGCTATGGCATTTGCAGTTCATTGTAAAACACAATCCACAGTTTGTCTGTCCACCTTTTACACCGTCAGGCAGTGCTGAATTGTTTGGTCTCTGTTTCCTATCCAATGAATGTTACAGATGATCATGAGTTCTCATTGTATGTTTATACATTCACATATTTTCTGTTTGTTTCATCATTAAATAAAGCAAACATGTTGTACAGATGATGTTCTTCCCTTGTACCAAAATCCCGATTAAGCCAAAAATGACTAAAAATAAGAGCAGACTGTGTTCATTAGGTTTGCAGAATGAAGGAAATGCTTGGAGTCAAGAGAGTAAAGACAATCAGTGTTTACTACCAGAAAAAAGAAGCTTAAATCCACAGTTTGATGTCATAAATTAGCATTATATTATTACATTCTTTACATACACATCATCCCGCTAAACCTACATATAGTGTTATAACAGAGCCGTGAAGGCATGGAAATGTCTGCTGCGATCTACTCGAGACATGAAGTATCTAAAATACAATTCTGCGTATAAAACTGCCATAAAAATGTGTCTTTATTACCCCAAATACATCTTTGTACTGTTGGCTGTATAAAAATTACATTCAGATTCAACTAGTGTCGTTTGTTGAAAAAATAAATTCTACTGTAGACATCAGTCCAACACAAAAAAAGGTCATGCATGCTCTTTGTTTTAGGGACAACAGAAACAGAAAAATGAAATGTCAACAGTTTATCAAACAGACAAATAATGATTGAGTGGTTTCTGAACATGACATATGTACAAGAGCAAATCATCCATTTAGGAAGAAGAAACACTGTAATTCTTTTTTTACTGTGGTTTTTGGACTTGAAGGAAAGTTTTTAAAACATTTTTTGGATTTTTGAACTACCTCATTTGGTTGGCCCCTGTATTCAGCTTTGCACCTCCTAATTATAGACAGTATAAAAGGATGGGCAATGCTGAAGATCCCCAAGAGTGAAGCCAAAACAGTTTTCCCTCCCCTGACTGACTAGTTATAGAGTAGGTCTCACAGCCATGGGCTGAACTCTTAAATTACACATAGACACATCACTCTGGTTTTAATTGGCTTCTTTATTTTGTACAATTTAAAGCTAGTATAAGAAATTTCATCACATCAAAAAGCAAACAGAACCATCAGGGACAAGATTGATCATTCCTGTGGTTGTTTTGAATGCTTGAATCTGCTACGAAGTGGGGTAGGTGTCAGCCCAGCAGCTTGAGAAACAGCCTGCTTTTAAACTGTCACCTTATCAACACTACTTTGGCATGTAGATGAAAAGAAAACTGCCAGGGGGTGCCAAAGTTGGCACAAACTGAGAGTTCCTTATAGGAGCTCTTAGGAGGTTTTCCATCTCTTTAAATGCAGTCATATTCAAGAATTTTCAACACTGAGACTGTATAAGGACAGGTTTCAATGACTGATTGATCTGCAGTGAGATCTAGACTAAAATATAAGTCCTTTGTTGCTCAGGTGAGGTGATTTTTTTCTGATTGAAGTGCACTGAAATAAATAAATGCTGTTAAAGAGCAAATTGTTTAAAATAGACGTAAATACAACTTTGGATTGAACTTTAGAGAACAATTTAAAGGCATAGCGCATCAAAATAAAAGTTTGAAAGTTTGCTCTGTGTAGCAAAAGGTGGCTCATGTTGCTCAATAATGTCTTTTTTCTTCGTATTCTCATCATGTGGGCGGGGGGCCATTAGTGTAGCGTAACATGGGGTAGAACGAGCGGGCAAAGTTGTTGGTTGTACTGCAGGTTGGGTCGCTCTCTGATATAGGGATCAGGCAGGGGAGGAGCAGGAGGAACAGCAGGAGCAGGTGGAGAGGGAAGGCAGCACGCAGGACCCGGTAGAAGAAGGAGCGAGGCGGGGACAAGTCTCTCCTCTCTCTGCATGTTCAACCACAGACAAGATGGAGACCAAAGTTTGTCAAAATCTGCACTCTCATTTTTGCAATTAATAAGTCAGAATCCCATTAATATCAGCACCTGTCTGCATACCTTTGAGGAGAGGGACCTTTCTTTGAGCTTTTGGGTGTCTGAGAAGAGTCTGCAGAGGCACTTTGGCCCTCAATCTCTGCAGCAGGTTCACATTCCTGAGTCAAAGACAAAGACATCACATTTAGTCTCAACATCTTCCACACACACCTCTGTCCTTTAAAAAAACGACTGTAACCACAGACAGCTGGTTTGTCTCCAAAAAAGACCTCAGAGTACAAAATATCTTCATATCTTCATGATCAAGTTAAAGTCTTAAAGAAATGTCTGAAACTGTATCAGGCTCTTACTAGTCGTTGCTGCAGGGAGCCCAGGTCCTGCTCCACCTGCCTCAGCAGCAGCTTCAGCTTACTCCCTGTCACATGAAGCTTCTCCCGAGCCTCTTCACTCTCCTCACTGTCGTCCTCCTCTGGCTGCAGCTGAGACCACAGAGCCTGCAGAGATGCCTGCTGGGTCTGCCTGCCCTGCAGCTCCTCCTGCAGATCCTGTACAATACAAACATTACAAACTGAGAGGATGCATCCTGACAGTAAAGAGCATCATTTTTAGCTCTGTGATGATGTGCTCACTGTGAGTGTGCTGAAGTGCTGCTGCAGAGCTCTGATGGGCGTGTCAGGGTTACTGATATTCACAGCGTAGCGTCGGCTCTCTGCGTGGGCCAGCCACAGCAGCAGAGAGTGGAGGTTTTCATGGAACTCCTGCTTGAAGAAAAAAAGGTTAGTCATCTTACACTTTTTATGCTTTACTGTATTGAGCCAGTTTGGTGGGCTGTGTAAATCTCTATGTTGCCCCAGTTTAATGTTTCTTATTTTTGCCAGCAGCGAATTCCCCCTCAAAGGGCCATCATGTTATTTCCTGTAGTGTCCATACCCACCTATTCATTTTCTACCACTTATGGCCAGTTCGTCACAGGGCTGACATATAGAGACGAACAACCATCCACACATCACATTCACACCTACAGGCAATTTGAAAGTAACCAATCAACCTAACCTCACTTCTGCGTGTTTTTGGGATGTGAAAGGAAACCGGAGTACCCGGATTAAACCTACGCAGACACAGGGAGAACATGCAAACTCCACACAGAAACAGCCTGACCCGAATACGAACCCAGGACCTTCTTGCTTTGAGGCGACAGTGCTAACCACTAACATAAGATCAGATAAGAGGAACTTTATCACTAGACCACAGTGCCACCCTAATGTCAATGCCCATTTGGTGAAATTAAAGTCAGTTAGGAATCAGCATTTTTAGTCGATATCTGTCAGATGATCTAGATTTCTGTCAACATTCCTAAAAGTTCTGCGATTTAAAATCAATTAAATAAATCAAAGCTGAATCTATCAATTTATTGAAAATGTACCCTAAACTCAGGAATTTACAGAAACTATAAGGAAAAAAAGATAACAACAAAGTGCAGTTTCCATGTGAAGCTATTTCTGATCGTTGTTTTTTTAGCTCTCACTAGAGCAGTTTAGCTTAGCATTGTTTATAGATATACAAGTAAGACAGACCCACTGATAAGGACCGGTTTGCATAGGCTGGCACCACCCCCAGTGTATCCCCAGTGTAGTGTATTTTTTAGATGACCAAAAGTGCACATTTTTTAAATAAATAGCTTTCACATCCTCACCTGGCAACGTATCAGCGTCTTCCTCAGACTGGAGTCCCACTGCTGCAGGCCTGTACATGCTCGGCTCCAGTCTCTGTTCATACCAGAGAGTCTCTCCTGTAGTTCTGGAACTTCCTGAGCTCGCAGATTCACAGACAGCATGATGGACTTGTAGTGAGCAAAGGTCTTTTGCATCTCCTGAAAAAAGAACATCCATGAATTCAGACACTGAGCAACCTTTACCTCACATAATCAGAGTTTGTTCCTGAAAACTCACCCTCAGCTCTTTGGCTCTGGCTGCCATCTCCTCCATACTGGCTGCTGGATCAGACTGCTGGAGGTGCTCTAAGTGAGGGACCACGCTTTCTAACCAGGACGTGATGTCATCAAGGTCAGACGTGAGCTGCTGAGGGTCTTGAGAGTCAGCATGCAGGTCGCTCCTGGACTGTGCCTTTAGCAGCTCCCAGCGTTCAATCACACCTAGGAGAGAGAGAGAGAGAGAGAGAGAGAGAGAGATGAGATGAGATGGAAATTATCATAGACTGTATATAGAATAGACGCCGTCTGCCTCCTCGCTGGGTGAAGCCACTGCGAGAACAGCACCCTGACGGGCTGCAGTGTAGATCATAAATCCCGCCTCCTCCAGTAATCCTTATGGAGCTGTGGACAAACTTATTACAAATTTATTACACAGAATATACATTTTTTCCCCCCTGGTTTGTGCCCCAGTCCTCTTTTTTCTGTGCAGCTCCATTTTAAAAGTTATTAGGGGGTTCATGTTTTCTATGATTGACACTTGATTTAGCCTATGGGTGTATGAAGATTGCATAGCTCACCCGGGAGATACACTGTTTGAGCCAAGCATCATCACAGCGACTCTCGGCGACTCCCCCGCCAAATGCGTACAATGTTACTGCACAAGTAGTGCTTCAAAGAAGTGGAGAAAATCCCGGAAATACCGAGAGCAATTTAGCTTCAAATTCGTATAACGACAGAGGGCGAAGCCAATTTTTCCATAATATATTCAGTCTATGGAAGTTACTGATTGATTCAGTCTTAATTTTCAAGTCAGAGGGTTACGGTCCCCTTTATGATACAGTTCAATGACAGACTGTGTTCACTGTCTCACCTGACTGTTTGTCTGAGGGGGTCAGTCCTGTCAGGCCGAGCTCCTCCGGCTGCTCCTCGTCATCCAGGATCAGTGAGACTCGTTTGATGTTCTCGATGCTGCCGCTGCACTGAGACATAAGGTGCAGCTGGAAACACAACAAACAAAGGAAAGATGAAAAAAGGACAAGGACCAAAACCAAGACTGGATGGCTGTGACCTTAAGGCCCTCAGGCAGCACTGCATTAAAAATAGACAAGGCTCTGTGGTGGAAATCACTGCATGGGCTCTGAACCTTTTTCAGGGAAGACCTTCAAATTACAGCGAAACAATGCCAAACAACAACAGCATGGCTCTGTATTTTCTAAACTTACGTAGCCTGGCTTCAGTGGCGTGCTGGTCAGGGTGGGCTGAGCCTCGGTTTGGCCCTCAGAGTCCAGCTGAAGTGGTTGTGTTTCTGCGTCTCCCTGTGGGCGCCGTCTCACAGACTCTGCTGCTGTCAAAGATCTGCTGGAAGCTGAAATGATCCAAATCAATATGTTAGAAACCCTTGCATTAATGAAAATAAACTTTAACTTTGTTTTTGTTTTTTTTAATTTAATGGTATTTCCCTCCCACACTTTCATTCTACACTGACAGTCATTAAATATATAAGGTGGATGTCACAATGCGATGAGGGGTGTCTTGTCCTGGTTTTTCTGTCTTGTCATTTTCATGTTTTATTTTGAAAAAATAACTCCCCTCTCGTTTCAGGTCACTTGCCCTTCCTCTTGTGTTTCCAGTCTGACGTCTCCCCTGATCCCTGATTGTTTCCACCTGTTCCCCATTAACCTCATGTGTCTTATAGTTGGCGTCTCCCTTTGTCCTGTGCCAGAGTGTCTCATTTAGTCGTGTTCCTCCAGCCTTCATGTCCACAGCCTTGCTTGATTACCACGTTTGTATTTTTGATAATCCTTGTTTTCTCTTTAGAAGAGTGATTTTCTGTTGTAGTTTTTTCCCTGTTTAGTTTCTAGATCTAGCTTCTGTTTCATAGCCTTGTTGCTTTTTTTCCTCCCTTCTGGAGTGACTTTAATTTCTTACAGTTTTTCTAGCTTAGGAGTGCAGTGTAGATAAGTTTGTAGCCTCTTTTTGTTTCCCTCCTTTTGGAGTATTTTTTTGTTCATAAATTTTCATAGTTATTCCTCTAAAGATTAGAGAAGATCAGCTTACTAATTTGTCCTCCCTTTTGGAGTGAATTTTTGTTCAGTCTTGGTTTGTTTTGTTTATTTTGTGTTTTGTCTGTTTACCATTAGAATAGATATAGAAAGTTTTAATAGCCAATTATTTATCACTCAATCTACTAAGTAAAGAAGACGATTTTTCAAAATAAAGCGTTTGTTGATCTTGGAACCTCTGCCTCTGAGTCCTCCCTTAAACCCAGGCCTGACAGTGGACAAGTCAACCATTAATTGGGCACGAGTCATCAAAGAATTGATGGTAGTGTTAGTTCAGGCATGCTCAGCTGATGTCTTTTGTATTCTCTCTGGCGCCTGTAATGAAATCTTTGCTTCTGCCCCTCCTCCTCCAGGCTTTGGTATTTCACTAGGCTCCTCTCTGGTTCTACTTTGAAGTCTAGACTCAATCTCAATCCAGAAGCTTGGCTCACATTTCGGTTTGGGGAAAAAACAAAAAAATCCTTTCTTCTTTTTCCAATTTAAATTCAAATTTAGCTCCAAATTTGAAGTTATAAACATCAGGCTAACTCGAGGACAAAGCATGTGGAACAAGTTATTTACTGTCAACACAACTGTTGACTCTGAAGTGAACAGACCCTGAAAAGATATAGGTACTTATCCGGGATGTGAACATGCTTGAAACACGACATTACCCTCTGAGGTCAGTCCAAAACTTCGCAGAAATAAAGCTAAAAAAGATCTCACCAAAGCGTAAACCAGCCACGCAAAGAATGGAGAAGTCAAAATTAACAATTAACAAAATGATTTTGGGATGAAAAAAGTAGAAAGATGGAAGCCTGAGAAGGGCCAAAGTTGTGTCAGACACATAACAACAAATCAATGGTTTGACATGGAGAGACTGTGACAGGAATGAATGTGAATTTAGCAGCTGTGGAAAGATACCATAACTAGAAAAGTGGATTAAAAATAGTCCAACTAGAGGAGAAAAACCCAGGGTGCAGGAAGCTGCAGGAAGCAAAGACAGTTTGTTCAGAGGATTTCCACCACCAAGAGCAGCCTAGAGTGAAAATGACGTTCTTGATGCCTACCAACAGAGGAGGCTTGTATGGCCTCTTGTGCCTCGACAAACTCCTCCAGGCTCTCCATCAACTCCACCTCTGCAAGGAGACGGGTCACACCAAAGATATGGATATTTGTGTGTCTTTGTACTTTGTACTTGTGAGAGGAAACCCTAAAAAGAAAACCTCTTCCTTCCATCTGACCATGTTATAAACCTGCTAAAAAGGATGTTTGCTTGTTCATGTCTTTAAAACACGGCTACCAGCAATACCTCAGCAATAAACATTTATTGCAAGATCAGCTTTTCTTGCATTTGACCCTAAGGATCGACCAATGTGTTTTTCTTTGGGGCCGATACTGATTATTAGTAATAAATGTGAACCATATTTAGAACCGATATTAATTTGCAGTAAAAATAAATATAATACCTGCTAGTTTGTTTCTTTTGTTTTATTTCTCCATGTGTCATTGTGTTTGTTATAACTGTGGGCATGGGATTTAATGAGAAGTGTTATAGAATCTTTTTTTGACCGTAATGATTGACTCTGGGGCAGGGCTCTCAAGTTTTGAACTAAGCTTGGAGTGAGATGGGGGGGCAAGGGTGTAAGAATAATTGAAGATAATGTATTAGTATAATAATCTAATAAATACAACGGACTATAAGGGCCACATTAAGAAAAAAAAAACATTTTTAAAACTTCAAGATTACTTAATGAATTTATAAATCTATGTGAAGTTACCTGTTGTGGAGGAGAGTTGTTAAAATGAGGGCTGTGGGGCATTTACATGAATTGCACTTCAGTATAGGTATAAGAATAGATGAGAAATGCATCTTTTCCACAGAAAAAAAAAGATGGACTTTGAGGAAATTGCTGCTTTTGTGGAGGGGAGAATGGCTGGAAATGGCTGCACAGAGGCTAAATCCACCAATGCAGCTGTCAAAGGAAAAGAATAAGGCTTTAATTTATCATATAAGTATGTGCCATGAGATGTTGAGGCCTCTGCAGGTGTAGGTTACTGATTTGTTGTAATCATTGTGTCTTTTTCGTCCTTATGAAACCTGCTTCATTTCGGTGAGTGTCCGTCCTCTTTTGCAGTTTGGCTAAATATCAAAAATCTACCTGGATACAGCAATGCTACTTTATTTGACTGGCTTGCGCGTGGCACGCAGCTTCTCTCAGGGACTTAATTGATTCATACCTGTTCCATTGTTAAAAAGGTGCAACTTGGGGGACATCACTGTGGTAATTTAAATGCGTGAGAAATACAATGTGTGGCATGTGAATGGGTGTGAATGCGTGTGTCACACGCCCAATGCGTGAGACTTGAGAGCCCTGCTCTGGGGAATGACTTTGCATGAGAAGCAGGCTAAAGTGATCTGTTTTGGCTACGGTGATAAACAATGTTATTTCTGTAACGATCTCAATAGCTGACGTTGGCTTTTATTTTGTTTATTGCAGTTTTAGTTCTACGGTGTTAATAAACGTCAGTGAAAGGATCAAGAGTCTCACATCCAATCAGAGGTGGCATACCGCTGCTTCACCATGCATTCTCACTCTCTCCCTGCTGCGAGGCTGCACCTAGAGTGTTGATTAGCTGTCTGTGTAGCCAGTCAGTGGGGACTGTAGGCGCGACATTATTACACAGCCAAGAGTGGTGGTGACTTCAGGCAGAGAAAAGCGGCTGTAACAAGGGTGTTTTAAAGTAAAGGTATTTCATTGGCTATTGGTGGAAAAAATGGCTGATGCCAATTATTGTACAAATGCTGGATATCGGCCAATATTATCGGCCTTGCCGATTATCGGTTGATCCTTATATGACCCTTTAATTACGCTTGTCTTTTTTTCAGCATCCAATCAAAAGTTTGAAGAACCAGCAGAGATACAGAAAAGACTGCATCTAAATTAACCTTGTTGCAAAAAAAAAAAAAAAGAACCTGAAAGTGCGCTGAAGTAAGTTCTCCCCTCCTCATCATCATCCTCGTCCTCTTCGTCATCTTCATGCGACGATGACCCACCAACGTCTCCAGTGTGGTCCCATTCCAGCGGCAGGGAGTCCACGCTCACCGGCGTCTCCCTTCCTGAGCGCTCCAGCCCACAGGCGAGCAGGTGGGTGGGCGTGGCCGGGAAGCTTCCTTGGCTCCGTCCCAGCCAGGGTCTGCCTATGAGCTCCAAGCTGGACTCCAAGGCAAAGGTGGTGCTGGAGAGCTCCGGCTCTTCTTCGACAATCTGCAGTGATGAAAATGACAACAAAACAATGCTTGAATCTTTGAAATAAGAAGTTGAGCTTTCTAGTTCAGGTTCAACTGTTCAGAGGAGTCGTTTTTGATTTTATGAATCCATCAATAAGAGTGGGACTGTGAAGAGTTTGCCTCTTTAGGATGGTGATTCTGGCTGTAACTGTCTGCTGAAGTATAAAATGCTGCATTAAACGAAGTAAAAGAGGATATAAAAAAGGATTGTGCTCATTTGAAATTAATTGTTTAAATCGAGTTACGAACGGTTGAATGGGTGCTGCGTGTGAGTGGGTTCCAGCTCACCGGGGGTTGGCTGAGGCGCTGGTGGAAGCGGACCAGTCTGCTGAAAACCTCCTGGCAGTAAGAGTGCAGCTCCTCCAGCTCGTCCTCGATCAGTGCTGCATCCTGTGGTGAGCTCTTCTGGATCAGACCCTCTCCAAAGACTATCAGTCCATCAATACGCTCCGTGTTCAGGGTGATCTCCTTCTGGAAACTCTGCAAGAAGTGGAATTGGATGAGCAAGAGCTGGGAAGGGAAACTGAGAGGAAACCACATGATCTGTGACAGAGGACTGAGAGAACCGTCCAGAAAAGTCTGTCATGCTAAGGTACTGGTTGGAGCTTTTTTTTGCAGAGAGAGCATGATAAAGGGGATTCAGAGTGTCCTCACATTAAGCTGCTGTATCTTCTGATGAACATCACTCTCAGAAAAGTGCTCCACGTTGGTGAGCTGCAGGTCGAGCTCCGTCAGCCACACCAGCATGCTCTCCCTGGTGCCTTCAAAGTCCTCCCTCTGGCTGGTGAAATACTGGGAGAAAAGAGAGGAGACAGATGAGGTGAAAAAAGGAGAAAAGCTACTGCATATGTATTTAGTCGATTGCAGATGAGAAGAATTTTTTTCAACTCTGTACCTTGAGTCTGCGGAGAATGGAGGCCACTCTGCGGTGCAGCGTGTCCCAGCGTCGGTTGCCCTCGTGCACCATGGCTCTGAGCTGGCTGGCTCGGTCAGTGCGGTTCTCCCTGGCCAGACGGCGATACTGGTTGTTGACCAGCTCTAGCTGAGTCAGCCGCTCGTGAACCTGCCTCTGAAAACCCTTTATAGAAGAAGGAGAGACGGGCAGACTCATGTCAGCAAAGTCTGAGCAGGATTACAGCTCCAGATTCTGAAACTGTTTTTTTTTTTTTTTTTTTTTTTACACACACGCACTTTTCAGTTTGATGAGTGTGCATTCAGATCATTTCTTTACACTTGAGCTGTTTTTTATTTAATATTTGTGTTGTGGTATACCAAAAAGGCCAACATTGTTTCTGTCTGTCAAATGCATAATCCTCATGAACTCCGTCACATGAAGTCTAACGCCTGGTTCACACAGGAAGCGCCGCGCGCGGAACGGAAGCGCCGCGCGCGCGCGCAGCGCCGGCTCGCGCTTGGCTGTTCACACAGGAAGCGCTTTCTGCTGCGCTCTGACATGCCGGTCAGACATCGACTGAGCCCGGTAGTGCTCGGCCGTTTCCGTCTGCCCTCAGTTTTCCACACTTACGAGCGCTTTCTGTTGACTCCGTTGTATGTATAGCCTTGTTAGCTCGAGGCTATTGACTGTATTGTAATAAAGTCCCCCCCCCCCCCCCCTTTGTCTCAATAACATCACTGAATCTCTGCAGCTCTCCCTCCGTGTGTGTGTGTGTGTGTGTGTGTGTGTGTGTGTGTGTGTTCATCGGTAAAAAAAAATAGACTGACAAGCAACACCGTAAATCCTTTTCTAATTTATTGAAATTTACTTTATTTTGAAAATTGACCGGATTCTCTCGCATCTCCTTCCTGACTTCCTGTCTGGTCCGATCTGCTCTGTTGAGCTTTACATCGGCGCTCGCGGCTCGCGCCGAAAATAGAGAGGAGCGGAGCACCCGCGCTCCAGAGCGCGAGCCGTTCCGCGCGCGGCGCTTCCGCGCGCGTGCTGTGTGAACAGTCTCATAGGTTAACATGGGCGCCGATCCGAAACTCTGTGCGCGGCGCTTCCGTTCCGCGCGCGGCGCTTCCAGTGTGAACCAGGCGTAATGCTGCACAATTACAGGAACAAAAAAAAAAAACACAACCACTCATGCCTATATCAACCCCCCACCTCAGGACTGACCTCAAACTTCTTCAGCTCCTCCTTGGCGACGGTATAAAGGACGTCTGCTGAGTTGGGGTTGGCAGCGGTGCATTCGGCCATCTTGAGCCAATCCTCAAAGCGTGAATAGTCATCTAAGAACTTACACCAGAGCCCCCATGTCTCCTCGATCCTACAGAGACACCAGACTGGAGTTAAGAGTCTGCAGGCAGGTTATTATTGGTTATTCTGTGACACTAATGAAGGCTTGAGAAGTACTTGGATCTAAAATACAGTTTTGTGAGGCTACAAGAAGGCATATAACAAGGTGGTTGACAGCTTCATTGACAAATAAGGTTCCTGGGGCATTGTGTGTGCTGGATTAGCAGAGTCAGAGAGGGACAATGAACCTTAACACCACAAAGACTACGACAAGAGTCACTGAACTTACTCTGACTGTGAGAATCTGTCCAGCTGTGGACTGAACCACCTTCAGAGATCTTTGCTGTTTGATTGTCAAAGTCATTGGTCAACCCTTGGTTCCTCTTCATTTTGTCCCCAAAATGGACATGGTAGGAACCGAGGGTTAACTACATCACGTGTACTGGATTTGGATATGCTCTGTTCTGCTTCCTTTAAATGACATGAAAGCTGTGCAGATGGTCTTCAGGACAAGTGTGAGTCTTACTTGAGTCTCCTGTCCAGAGCCAGGGCACAGATGGTCCTCCAGCGCTGGTCCAGGCTGCGGCTGGTCTCATGCAAGGAGTCGCTCTCTGCCTCTGTGCCACCCCCAGCATCCTCATCCCGCAGCAGAACGTCGCACAGACTGAGCACCGATGCAACACCCTCTGTGTGCTGCTCGATGTCCCTCTGCAGCTCCTGGACGGACACACGGACAGACATGGTGCCGGTGCATCACAGTTAAAGCATTTGTCAAACATCAGTGCACAGACAGGGAGAGGCCTCTCCCAAAATTAAACAAAGGACAGATATGAATTATTAATCATAAGGAGAGACAAAGAGTGAGAGGGAGTGACAGTCGAGCAGAAAAACAAAGAGTGAGATGAGAAACACATTTTCAATAAAGAAAGCAAAATAGAATAAAACAAAATATAGAAAATAAGAAAAAAAATAAGAAAACAAAACAAAATATTCTGAAGTTTCTGTTCACCTGCTGTTCAGCCAGCCTCTTCTGAATCTCCTGGTGGTGACACACACTGTAGGTGATTGGTCGGGATAACTCTGCCTCAATGCGAGAAAGCCATGAGCGGAGGTTACTCATGTTCTTATCAAGCTGCTGCACCGTCACCAAAGTGTCCTTCAGTTTTTTCACCCTGAGCAGAAACAGACACACAGACACACACACACATAGACACACACACTACTTAAGTAACTGTTTAATCCAATGTCAATGTCACAACCATAGACTGTATATACTATGGACAACTTGGCTCCACCTTCTGTCATTATACAAATTTAAAGCCAAATTGCTCTTGGTATTTCCGGGATTTTCTCTACTTCTTGGAACCACTGCTTGTGCAGTAGCGTTGTACGCATTCGGTGGGAGAGTTGCTCTGATGACGCTTGGCTCAAACAGCCCATCCTCTGAGTGAGCTACACAATCTTCGTATGCCCATAGGCTGTATCAGGTGTCAATCATAGAAAACATGAACCCCCTAATAACTTTTAAAAACGGAGCTTCACAGAAAAAAGAGGACTTGAACACAAACCAGTCTTACAATAACTACATGTCAACATCACAACCAGGGGGGAGAAAAATTTATATTCTGTGAAATAAATTTCTAAAGTTTGTCCACAGCTCCATAAGCTTTGTGGAGGAGGGGGGATTTATGACCTATACTGCAGCCCGTCAACAGAGGGTGCTGTTCTCGGAGTGGCTTCACCCAGCAAGGAAGCAGATGCTGTCCATTCTACACACAGTCTATGGTCACAACCCACCCCTCACACACAGTTTTAAGGTAAAATGTGTAGATGCTCCCTTGCTCACTCCTCCTGCTGAAGCGATGGTGGCCTTTAAGGACAAAAAGCTCATGTGATGCATGATAAGTTTGATCCTTCATTTGTCATGTCTTTACTATCATTGTTATGCTCTCTCTGTTTTTGTGTTGCTTTTGTGCTACTCTAGTGAAATACAAAAACACATACTTTACTAGTCCATTCGTCGCTACCGTAGTAGCATAGATGGCCTCAGTGTACAGTTATAAAAGGCAAAAACCAAAAGAAATGTGAGACTCAGGTGATCAAACACTCATTTAAACATACTTGTGATAACTGGAAAGAAACCTACAAAACTTTCAGGTGTCTTTGTGTAAAACTTTCAAGCTCACCATGGTAACTAACCCCATTGTGGACCCCAACACACACACACACACACACACACACACACACACACACACACACACACACACACACACACACACACACACACACACACACACAGCACCACACTGACTGGTGTCATAGCAACCCACAGGACAATAAAAGCTCTCTTCAGAGGCCTAAAAGCCTGAAGTGTGCCCCATTGGGGAGTCTGAGTTGATTTCCACATTTGATCCTTCCTCTACTGTTGAGGTCCGGCAGAGCCTGTCGGGGCCTGAGAGGGAGAGACACACTCTGCCAAGAGAATAAGCACTACAAACAGCTGTGAGTGTAAGTGGCCGGCTGAAGAAAGCATGAAAGGGTCTCAACAGATGCCGGACGTTGGACGGCTATAGATGAGAAGAGTGTGTGCATATAAGAGAGCCTGTTAAGAGACTTTGTTTAACAAGATCAGAATAGAAGAATAGAGTCATAGCCCTGAATACTTGTCCTTTTAGATCGTGTTTCAAACTTTAAAAAGTTGGTTTAGATGTGCTGCAGATAACTTCAAAAAGTCTGTATGTTGTTGGCGTTTGTACAAAAACACAGGTGTTGGATGAATGTGACTAGAAAGAAGATTCAGTTCTCTGCAGACCCTATAGAGCTCCAGGATAATGTACAGTGTGCTGTCAGGAGCACTTCTGTGCGTGGTTAATTTGGCTTCAAGTTTACGGCCGTGTGATGAAGACATAATGAAGTCACTGTAAATCCTGTCCAGAAAATGCTCTCCCCCTCTGTAGATACTACCATCCCTGTCCCCTAAATTGTCTGTCCCTCTCTTTCACACCCCCTCCACCTCTGACAGCCAAACAAAGACCAGCAGCTTCATGTGGAGGCCCAACAAAGACACAAAACACGGTCAGGGGTCCTTGATGAGGGACAGGACAGGAGGGGAATGGATGGGGAAAACAGAGCAGAAAAGAGCTGTAGGATAAGTTGGGATATACGGTTGGAGGAGCAAGTTGACTATATAAGTCTGTCAGCAGGAGGGACACTAAACCAAACTGACATGTACTTTTTGGAGCTGTAAGCACGCTGCTCCCTTTACTGTACATGAGCTCCTTTAGTTCACCGTTTGACTTGAACATGAATAATCCGGCTTTGACTTTCAGGGCTGCTACGTGCACATTAGTGTGCACTTGCAAACATTAAAGCAGTCACTCAAGATATCCCCCAACCAGAGTTTGTCCTGCATTTCAATCTATGAAGTGGCCTCCCATGCCAACTTTCTTGTCCAACAGGTGTTTGCTTGAAAACCACAGCTTTACATAGACAGCACTGTGTGAATTTGTCATTTCTGGTTGCAAATACACTATTACACATGGACCCACAATCGTGCTGGACAAAATCTGATTAATCGATTAATTAATCTATTCAAGTTGACTGTGACTTTTGTGACAGTGGATAGGGTGGGAAAATGGGAAGAAAGAGGGGGCAATGACATCTAGTAAAGTGCTGAAAGTTAGAATCGAACCAAAGCTGATCTAACCATGGGGCAAAAGCAGCTCCACACAAAGTGTTATTTTACATAACTTTGCTCTTAATCATGTCAATTAATAAATTAGTTTTTCTGTTGCATTAATTTCATTTGGAGAAATTTATTTTTCAATCAAACAAGCTTAAATGTGAGATGGTCCTTTCTTTGATTACACATGATTCATCAAATTTCTGAATCATGGTGCTTGTAGGCAGGATACACATGCACATGTAAACACAGCAAGAAACTCTAATTTTGAGTTGGGAATCAGCTCTTCAGCTAAGTTGCGCTTTTAAGCCAGTTTCAGCTCATTGTTGTGACTTGAACAGACGATTCCTATGTCATCAAGTTAGATTTAGATGTTTTTCTATTAGCCATTACATTTTCCAAATATCAGACAGCTGTTTCATCTATAAGAACAATAGATACACACCCACAGGTTTCCCTCCTCCTTTGTAAAACAGTGAAAAAAAGGGGTGCTACCCTTACCAAAAAGAAGTATATTGAAGTGTGCTTTAAGTATACTGTTTTTAAACTAAGTATGATTTCAGTTTAGTTTCTATGCACTTTTCAGAGATATACTTAACTAAGTAAATGTTAAGTATACTTGGCTTGTACTGAGAATTATACTACAAGTCTAAATATATTTAACCTATACTTATACATAAACTTTTGTTCAAGTTATACTCATGCATGTATGTGTGCCTTAGGTTTAAGTATACTTGGTCAGTGAATACTTCCATATATTTTTTTAAGAGTATGTGTAACACTACTTTAATACTACTTTTGGGCTGTGTATATTTGCATCAGAAGAATCAGATTCTTAAGGAGCCCGAGGTGTGGGTGAATGATTCACAGACTACAGATATGGTTTTGTTTTATGTTTTTGTTTTCACTTGTTAAACATTTGAAGGTGTTTGTTAACTCAATGGGTTAAAAGATGAGGATAGTTGTTAGCCCCATAGGGCCGCATTCGGGTGGGGAGTAACAAATGGGGGCTCGTCCGGGATTGAACATCCATGAGGTTCTTTAAAGTTGTTTTTTTTCCTCTCGTAACTAGTGACCATAGTTTGGGTTTTTTAGTTTTCTGTTTCTGTCACGATCATTAGTAGTTGCTTTTATTTGTAACTTCTGAGCACCCTGATTATTTAGTCGCCGGGCAGGGAAGAGCTTGCCACTTTTTTATTTTGCCTTTTTTATTTTTGGTGGTAATCCTGAGGAGGGGGCTCACTTAAGTGATGCCTCGAGCTCGGCAGGCCACTGAAGACTAGTTAGGTAAGTCAGACATCTTGTCAAGCAGGTAGGGGTTGGGGTGACTCATTTGGCTCTTCAAATTGTTTCATACTACTTGACTGTTTTTGTCTGTGTTTCATAAGGCCACGCATTTTTGCTTGGTCACTCTGTGTGATTACAATTAGGATTTTGTGTGTGCAGTAACTTGTGTTGTGTGACCGTTTGTTGGTGGTACCTGCTCTCCACATTTGGTGGGTCACGTGTGAGTTGCATCTTACTGTAGGTGTAAGGTGGCAACAGTTGTGTAGTGGTGACTGCTATGTGACCATTTTGTGTAGTGGTTTGCAGTCCACATTTGGTGGGTCACTTGTGTGTTACTGCTTCGTATACCTATTTGTATGTTCCGTTCGTTTGGCTTGTTGCCAGCCTTATCACAGTAACTTGTGTGTCTTTTGAAGACTTGTGTCCATTTGTGTTGTGGTGGTGGCAGTCACCTTTTGTTGGATCTCTGAGTGCTGTTTGTGAATGACAGCACTGTTGTAGTTCTACTACTTTTGTTGATCCGTTTGTGTGTGTGACTGTTCACTCCACTTTAGTGTTGGACATCTGTTACTGTGTGTGGTATTGGCAAATTTAGTGTTTTGCTCTTTGTTTGTGGTAACCTCATGGTAGTAGCCATTTTGCTTTGTAGGAGTGGCACCCACTTAATTGGCTACTTTTGGGATGGATGCTCTTAAATTTGAGTACAGCATCTTCTATGGCCCTAAAGCTTGAATAAGGTTTTGTGTTCCTCACGACCCATTTTGCACCTTTTTGTCAGCAGTGGTTGTCTTCAGTTTTGGTGAATAGGGTTTTTTTTTATTTTTTTTTATTTTTTTTTTAAGCTTGTGCAGCCTTGGTAAGTAACACCCATTTAGTTATTCATTGTCTTAAGGGTGGGGGTGTTTTCCCCCTTTTGTCTCCCCATAGCTGCCCAGGTGAAGTCACTGAGTGACAATCAGACTCACCTGGTACTGGGCCTTTAAGACCGAAAGCTGCCTGCAGTCTGGAGAGGCAATTGGTGGGGGAACTGCTGCCCTGCTGCCTCTCATGTTGTGTTGTGGGTTCTTTTGTGCTTAGTTTGTAATTTTGTTATTTGGTAGGCCTGTCGCGATAATCAATAAATCGCCTTATCGCTCGATAAATAAAAACGAGGTCGATAACTTTGCCAGCCTCGATAATTGACGTGCGTTTGTTTTCCTCCTCTCTCGCTACCAAACACGCTGGATGAGAGAAGAGGTCTCACTCTGCGCATTGTTCTCGGCACCTGGGGGCGTTGGCTCTATAGCGGAATGAACGGAGTTAGTGAACCCTCCTGTCAGTCATTCAGTGTCTTTGTCACGAGGGGGCTGGCGCGCACAGGCACACAGACACAGACTTTTTGGATACAGTGCTACAAGTGAGCGTCGTGAGTGAAAAGCAAGCTAGCAGAATGAACACGACAGCTTTGGTGTCTAAACCGAACGCAACAGTCCAAGGGTGGGAATATTTCGGCTTTAAACCAGTTTTGTTTTCGTCAACCATAAAACTCCACGTGTGTGTACGCGCGCGCGCGCGTGTGAGTCTGTGTGTTGGAGGAGCACAGCAGGCTGATGAGAGCTGTCAGAGCGGACTGAAGCTGCTCCTATATGTTTAGCGTTTAACTGACTGAGCTTTGCAACTCTGTTCGTCATTTTCGTCTCGTCCCATCAACATAAACGCACTTTCGTCTCGTCACATTTTAGTCATCTCCGACTTATGTTTAGCTCGTCAACGTTACGTCTTCGTCGTGGGAGAAAAGGGAAATATTTTAGTCAACGAAAACAACCAGTGTTGTTCTCGTGTGGAAATTAAAGTTTATCACTTTTGACATGGTGTACTCGCATTATTATGCCATATAATATCATTATCTATAATTTAAAAAATGGTGTCAATAATATCGTTTATCGGCGATAATTTGTAGCACAATTATCGTCCAGCAAAATTTGTTATCGTGACAGGCCTATTATTTGGTCACAATAAATCACTTGTTAAACATTTGAAGGTGTTTTGTTAATTTAATGGGTCAAAAGGTGAGGATAGTTGTTAGCTCCATAGGGCTTTTTTTACTGGTAATCTAATAGTATACCAAAAAGTTTTCTTTCAAGTATACTTTTCTAAACTAAAACACTGAAGTGAATGGTCAGTAGTATACTCGATATACTTATACTCAAGCATGAAAAAAAATAACTTTTAAGTATACTACTTTTTGCTAAGGATAGTTAGGTGAATGATACTCTTAAAGAAATGGAAAAAAATCAGACTTTTTAACAAGCTTTGCAGGAGAAAAAGAAATTGACTCAAACCAGACTAAACTAAAAAGCGAATAATTTCAAAAATGCCAGTTTTAATGGCTTGACTCAACCAGAACTTCATTCCACTGCATGTTTAAGTCTAACTGAGTGTGTTTTGAAGTTTTTCATGCCCTGCTTTGGTCAAATGAAATCTTTGCACACTGCAAATCACAGCAAACTCTCTTTACTACCGACTAATCCATCAATCTGCATCCATATTGTTGAGAATAGAAGAGCTGTGCTGTATACTTATGGGGCTTATGTAATATCTGAGAGGGCCTCACTTTAAGAACCAGTGACTAATACATGCCGACAGACCCTCCCCCTTCACTCCTTCATGTCACACTACAATGTGACAGGGTAAAAAAAAAAAGGGGGTGTGAGGTCATGGTTGACATGAGGGCATATGGTACTGTCTGAGACTTAAGCACATCAAGTGAAGTCTGGATCTTCTTCTCCTCTCAGGACTGTCCATCTGTCTGAGGGGGGGGACAGGGGGCAGTAACAGTTCACAATCACAGTGGCTTAACCTACAGCCTGTACATTAGACGGCATGTATTCCTGACAGCTGCAGAGCATGGCTTACACAACAGCAGGTGGATGGGTTCTCATTTGAGCTCTGTTGTATAATTACAGGCGCCCAGTTAAAGCCTTTTAGTTCATAATGATGCTTTCTAATGTGAAAGGCTAATTATGAGCTGAAATTAAGAGTGCAAATCACAGCTGGACTGAAAAATCACACACTCAGTTTGTTCTAAAATGAACCTGCACTTTTTTTTTCTATTTACTATTGTTGGCACAACAAAACTCAATTTGATACTCTTTGCTTCGTCTTTTTGGTCCTCTGTAAAGCACTTAACTGACACATAAATGCTTTAACTCCAAGTCTACAGCTTCTGTTACAGCGGTGGCGATTCTCACCTGGCTTCGATGTGGTGGAAGAGGTGGTGCCAGCGCTGGTTCACCTCCTGCAGCGATCCGAGGACCTGTGACTGCTTGGCCTCGTCGCTGGCTAGCAGCAGCTGCTCACCTAGCTGCTTCAGGTGGCTTTTATTCTCACTGAAGAGGTTAATTTCCTCCATGCAGTCCTGTGACAATGTGATAGGGAAGAGTCTGATTAGATTTTTGGAGTGTCATCATTAATCCTGTGCTATTTTGTCCCTTTTGGCATGCCGTATTTAAGCCACCGCAGTGTCTTCTTGCTTCTTGTCAAAAATACACAATACGCAGTAATGTGGGGCTTTGTGGTGGCAAAAAAACAACAGCTGATCAAAAGCAACCCTAATCATCATCATCATTTCAGAGTTTAACAAAAAGTGTTGATAAAAAGTGCTTAAAAGTGATGACAAGGAGGAATCATAGTCATTGAAGAGGTTTAGGGTTATGTAGGCCAGAGGTTCAGCCTTGGACCATTGCAAAGAGAACTCTAGCCTCTGTGCATGAGGCCAAACCGGCACCCTGCTCTTCTTTCTTTGTTTCACTCAGAAACTGCTCAGAAACTTGTTTTTTACATTTCCAACTTCTATTTTCTTATATTTTACAAGATGAAATTAATTAACCAGTTTAACAATGACAATAACACTTCAAATCCTCATTTTCCTGTACTGTCAGGTCAGACTGTCTTTCCTGTTTAGTGACTTTAATCACCTTCATCTGTCTCATTGTCCACAGAGCATTTTTTTTCAGCTACGGTTTAACAGCGAGCAAATTAGAGACAATGCAGATGTCAGTGGTTTCAACTTTCAAACTGTCTTGACTTTCAGTGTCCCATTTATTAACCTGTCTGAAACCTGTTTTCTTGGCCTGAAGCAGCCCAGCATCACCAGAGAGTACCGTCATGCACATGACAAACACAGATCATCAATTGTCTCTAGTTTTCTCTTCTCCTCTAAGAGCCCAAAACGCTCATTCTGCAACATTCAGACCAATTATTATTTGGTTGATGAAGCAAGCATGCTCGCTATGATGGGACAGGAAGGTACAAAAGGCTTTCATGCTCTGAAAGGACAACTGTTGTGTAAGAACAAAGGGCATGCACCCTTTCCATTCCAGGCCACCATCTGTTATAAACAACATAATCCAGTATGTATGTATCAAGACGATGTTTCAATATCAGCCTGCATACAGAGACCTGCGGTGGAAACTATGATCCACTTCAAATACTGGAAATCCTGTTTTGCAGTTTGTCACAGAAATAGTTTTTCACTCTATAATTTACGAAGAAGATTTTAATCTGAGATTGATTTTCATACCTTTTTCAGCTTCTCCACCATTTCTTCAATACTCAGCTCTCCACTGTGGCACACCTTGTTCTCCATCTGAGTCAGCCAATCGCAGAACTCTTTGTTCTTGTCGTTGAAGATGGTCCAGGCATTGAGGCGGTCTGCGATTTCCTGACGGCGTAAGGACACCTGGAAGAGAGTCAGAGTAAGTTAGGCCTTTTTTTTACATGTTAAAAAGAGGTAAAAAATAGGTTTGAGTCACATGAAACTGATCATGTTCATAATCAAATTATTAATCCTTTTTGACAAATTTATTACAGACAACAACCAGGAAAAAGTTCCCCCCTGTTTCACATGTGCTGCAAATGCCTGTCCAGACTGTATAAGGCTTTATTATTACAATAATACGCCCTGGTATGCATCCAGGCAACTGTGACCCAATTCTACAGCACCAGAGAGCACTTAGTGGATTTAAATTTTCAGCATAGAAGAAATAGCCGGGACGACACTGAAGAAAAGTTAAATCTGTGATGCACAGAGGAAAAACAGATAAGAGGATGAAAAGCAGAAGAATGGCCTGAATATGAAGTCTTTACTTTCATTACACATTCAATCTGCAGCAAGCTCAGCAATAAACTGGAATGAGAGAAATCCCCCAGGAGGCAGTTTGATCAAATTAACAAGGTCCATTTTCCTAATGACAGCTTAATGCCATGAAAACACCCTATTACATGCCTGTCAAGGAGGGGGGGTCGCCTGATGATCTTTTTGAGGTTAGAGGGCTTAGCGAACCCCTCGGGCGGCTATATTTTAGCACTCACTGGCATTTATTTGATGTAAATGAGTCTTGCTTTGGTTTTAATGTACTAACACTGCTCAGTCTCTGTTGAACTCTGCAGAATTTAGGGGTTCTTTGTGAGCTGCTGTCACCCTGAGAGGACTTTGTGCTCCCTCCAGGAACAATAGCGACTGTCCCCTGAACCCCTTTAGCCCAGCCAGGCCATCTGCTCATCGGACCCATTCCAGTGGCTTCCCCCCACCTACAACCTGTTAGCTACGCAGAGCAAAACCGCCCTGCGGCCACGTCAGGAATTAATGATGGGGACAGAGGGTCTGATGCCATTCAACAGCTGAAAAAAGTCTGCTCTTTCTCAAACTACCAAACCAAAGATTTTTTTTTTGCTGTGTAAGATGAACTTTATAACCAGAAACAGCTGAAAATAAGGAGGATTCATGGAGGTTTTGATTTGTTTTATTCTTCCATTTCCTTGAGGAAATCCTCCGGATTCAAAGAAATAATACGCTTCATGTTTCAGGTTTGTTTCAGGACAAACACATGAGAAATAAAGCAGTTTGATAAGCAACTCAACTGACAGAAAACCTGAAGACTGGCTACAGCAGCTGCTGATGCTGCACATGTGACTCTTTGTAGCAGGTGGGGGCAAACACTGCAACAGGGGACCCAATTAGCATGGGTGCAAATTATCTCATAACTCCAATGACTGACAAAAACATCCAAAGCATGTCATAACTGTTTATCCTCCTGAACAAAAGTGCATTTGTGTTAAAGCCAGGAGACTTAACAGTAGAAATCTGAGCCTGTCCCTGTACAGTGGAACTGCTTTTAGCATTCATGAGGTGAAAGAATTAGCAGGCTGCTTCAGACTGAGAGTTTCACTGAGTCTGAGTCAGAGTCAGGAGGAACTCATTCCAAGTTGTCAAGTGGTTTCAAAAGATCTGAGCAACTACAGAAGCCATCCACTGTTTTTTAGAGGTTTAAGCCAGAAAAAAATCATCCAGGCACAGTCCATGCAGCATGAACCAAAAATCCCCAGAACGCATCAGTTTTTGCTCATTTTGCAGAAAAACACATACACAAAGTCAGCTATTTAGATGCAGGCTGCTTATGTATCAATCGAATGGTAAAAATGTTGTAATTTCCCTTTAATGCATCAGCACATTGTGCTCTTTTCTCAAACAAATGAGTGTGTATTTGTGCCTCTGCATTGTGTGTGTGTGTGTGTGTGTGTGTGTGTGTGTGTGTGTGTGTGTGTGTGTGTGTGTGTGTGTGTGTGTGTGTGTGTGTGTGTGCTCAGCCCAAGTGGTGCAGAGGCTTTGTGCTGCTGGTCACCGCCAAGACTCCACTGCAGCAACTTTTCCCTCCTTCTCCCTCCCTCCCTCTCTCCTTTCCTCCCCCTAAATATCCCTCCTCTGCACCTGCACCTCCTTCAACCTCACTTTCTCTGCTTCCATTAAAGTTTTCTAGCCTCCTTTTTTTGTTTTTGTAAGTATTTCTCCAGCTCTTACCTTCGTGCACAGCTCTTCCCATTGACTGTGGAGTTGCTCCAGCTGCTGCTCCAGCAGAGCCGAGTCACAAGCCGCCACGTACTGGGACAGGTCCGTCTTCATGGTGGACAAATCCCGCAACCCGCCGGACAAACGCTGCAGAGAGAGCTCTGCTTCCTGCATAACACACACACACACACCAAACACACACACATACACAGAGACTTGAACATGCGGTCAGACAGCCATGTACGAGCTGCAGGAACTCGCTTCTGTGACTCTTTCTCGCTCTGACCGTCCCGATTAAAGGGCTGGGGACAGGACAGGGGGAGGGTAGAGGGGGGAAAGGGGGGAGGGGAGTGAAAGCATGGGGGTATTAAACAAGAGAAAGGGGGGTAAACACGGAGGGGCTCTGGTGCTGGTGCTAGTGGATGGGGGTCGACCTTTGATGAAGTGATGGGGTGGGGAACTCTGGTCAGCACAGAGACCAGAGTTTGGCTTTCTTGCTGTAGTTTCATGCTGCTGATTGCCATATATACGAACTCATGTTCAGAGTGATGACTGTAACAAATCCATTATTTTGCATTTCTCTTCTGCAGATTCAACCATGCAGTCTACAATGAAAACAGGTCATGATAATAAACATGAGGCATCCTCTGTTTTTCTGCTGAATCAAGCTCCAGAAGTCATTTCACTTTAAGCAACTTTTAAAATTTATACCGGCTTTTGTACATTGAGGAGATTCTCGCTTGACCTGGTGTGTATACTCAATAAGGGGCAGGAGTAACACAAAGTCTCAACAGGATCCAAATTCACCTCAGTCTGATTCACAGTCTGGTAAAACTCCTAAGAGGAGCTTTTTGAGGATCATCATGTTGTTGTGGTGCTGCTGGCCACAAGTGTGTACCACATGTAAAAAGGTTCTAGTCCTCCAGCCTGGCGTAGACTTGGTGTACAAGTTTACAAGTATGAAATTTGGAAAAGAATATCCTGAAACACGACGGAAAGTAAGAAAATAAGATTCTGGGGCTTGATTTCCTTCCAGAAAAAGACATCATTTTATCTTACGTTAAAAGAACTTTTAGTTTGTGTCCATTTTTGCAACCCCTGTGGACAAATCACTCTGAGTGTTGTCAATTCCTCACAAAGGAAAGTTGCTAGTGGCTGTCATAGAAGTTGCTAGATGAAGTCATCCCCTAATTTGCACATTTTTTGCTTGCTAGGGGGGTCTGAAAAGTCACTAAATCTAGCGACAAAGTTGCTAAGTTGGCAACACTGATCAGTCTCTGCTTCCTGTACATGCTTATATATGATATCTTTTGACCAAAAATGAATTCCATTGCCTTTACCAGTCAAATGTATCATTTAATTTGAACATTTGCAAGTCTTGTTGCTGATGGTCTTGTGTGCTTTTGGATATCATCTAAAGGCATTTATATGCATTTCAGTCCATTTCACTAATATAAAAACAAACTTTTCACAAGAACTTTAAATTACAAAAAAAATATATATATATATATTTTAGTGGTAAAAGAAAAATCATATTTTAAAGCTCCTGTGATAAGTTTTTGACATTTATGAATTAGACTGAAATTGATATTGGTGGGTTTTTATGACATCAAAAAGCAAACATGACAATCAGCAACAAGACTGGCAGCTTGTATCTTGCCTTTTTTATGCCTGAAACTGGTGTGAGAGGGTAGATGAAGAGCAGCTGAAAAAACAGCTCTGTTTCTACCATTTTCAGATAAATATTTATGATAAATGACACATTAAACTGTTAAAAGTCAGGACAATACAATTGTTTTTCCAAAAGCCACTTCTTACGCATGTAGAGGACAAGATAAGCAGAGACTGCTTTGTTCACAGGGGGCACCAAAGTTGGCACAAACTGAAAGTTACTCACTTTTTAAAAATGCGTTTTTTTTATTTCTGAGACTGTCGTGGGCTAGAGTAGAACAAAAAAAAAAAAAAAAAAAAAAAAAAAAAAAAAAATTGGGCCACTTCTCCTAAAGGGTATCTGCACTACGGACACTTTCGCTTGGCAGACCTCAGTCTTCTTCGTGTTTTAATTTTATTTCTTTTCCAGGGATTTGTTTAGAAATAAAACACTGTGGAGCTATAGTAGCATAATCACCTGAATTTGTTTCTCCTCCTCATAGTCTTGTGGTCTTCTGGGCTGCTGGATCCTGTTTTTCATTGTGTTCAGATCAGCAATGATGCCTGTTATCCCTTCCTGGCACTGAGACCACTTCTAAATAAATTACAGAAAACACATAAACAGGGTCACGGGGGTGAGTCTGACAAACATTAGAGACACAACAGTAACTACAAAGACCTGAGCTGCTATAAAAACCTCTGCAGTACATTTAGGGTAATTAAAATCAATGAATCTTATGAAATAAAACAGAGACCATTGGCTCCTGCTACCACATTTTATCTCTTTGTAATATCTGGGCGATAAAAATGACTGGCTTTTGTGCCTGAAAACAAAGACAAAAGAAACTGTTTCTTGATTTTAAAAATGTTTGTATGCCATGTAGAGAGCAAGCTTGTGCAATACAATCTCTGTTTTTCCTTTTTAAAAATTCCCAGAAACATTAATCTTTCAGACTCTGGGAGAATGTTTTGTGACACTAAATCATTCATAGAGGAGTATCTCAGGATTGAGTCTGGCTGAAAGCTTAGAAAACCAGATTTAAGTGAAACAGAACCACAGGAACAACAACCTAGTGTACATACAGAGTAAAACCTAGTCTTATTTACTGTTAGATGATGGTGTCGTCGTCTTGCTGTCAGCTCTATTCTGTGTAGTAATGCTACTCTCTCTGTGTGATCTTTGACATGGAGCTCAGAGGGATTTCCCTCCACTGGGTGGATCCTGTTCAGCTTAAAGGGGTTAACACAACTTTCCCTGACCTTTCTGGGCCTGTGTAAAGACATACAGATACTGTAACCCAACTGTTATTAATAGTAGCTATGTCTAATCACTGAGAAATCTGTCCTTATATGACATTCCTGCTAGGATGAGGGTCATGAAAAAGCTCTGAGATGTCTAATCTTGTACACGGTGCACATTTTGTCTGTTTGAACAATAAGAGTTCTCATTTTGCTTTATTCGTGGAGAGTTATACATAATATATCTTATTTTATTTACAGGAAAGCCGTACTGAGATTAAGAATCCCTTTTACAAGATTTTCCTGGCAGGGTCAGCAGCAGCATGTCCAAATAAAGTTGTAGACACACATCACATTATTCTGAAATCGACAAATCCTGGTTTACATCTCAGTCAAAGCGTCTACAGCTCGATGCATCTCTCTTTAACAGCTTCACTCTACTTAAACAACATTCAAGGAGACCACCTCTCTCAGACCCAAACTCTCCTGCAGTAAACTCCAGGCACAGGAGCAGCACACCAAAAACTCATTTCAAAGCACACTCTGGGGAAGTAAAGCAAAAATAAGTCTGGTGACTGACTCATGGAGTGAAAACTGCAGTTTCCACCATTTGTCAAGAGAATTGAATTACAATGAAGCACATAATCCTCAATTATTTCTGCACAGCATCTAAGTGTTTGTGATTTATTTTGGGGTCAGTAACCGTCTCTGAGAAGCACAAAGCCCCCACACTGTCTAATTTGGAACCATGTTTCCTAAAACTAGATGCTGATTTTATTGCTGCACCTTTATCTCACATTTTATTTCTTTATAGAATGACAGACTTTTATCGAGCGTTAGACAATGAAAATCACTGTACAGCACTTTTTAGTGAATTATCAACAGCTTTTAATACAGTGGACCATGCAGTTATGAAAAAGACTCCTTAGAGTTTTTTGAAGTTTTTATAGTTTTGAAATAGAACTTTCAATAACAAGTTACAAAGTGTAGATACAGAAAGCCATGATTTAACAATTAAGTTTAATAAACATTCAAACGAATAACTAATTACAGCAAACAATAAATAAGTAAGATAAAATACTCCAATAATAATAATGATTTAAGGCCACAGACACTCACATATATACACACTCTGTCTGCAGGTTTGAAACACAATAAGTTCATGCAGCTGGCATCACCTCTAGATCTCTTGAAATAATAACTGGCGTGTCCCAGGGCTCTGTTTTGGGGCCTCTGTTGTTTACACTGATATCAGTAGAACTGCCCAAAATGTATCCAGTGCAAATTTTCATTTGTATGCAGATGATACTGTTATTTTCCGTTCTGCTTTAACACAGTGTCAGACTCTGTCACTTAAAAGATGCATTCGATACTATCAAATGCAGATTTTGTGAGTTGTAATTGATCTTGAATCCTGATAGAATGTAGCTTGTAAATTTCAAAAGTTATTCTTTAAAAAAATTGCTGTATAAAAGGTTAAAAGTTTGATATGGTATCGTTGAGAAGGTCCTGGATATGGGATATGGTGGACAAAGCTGACCCCCCTGCTCTCATTAGTACTCTCACACATGCACATGATCTTTTGGATTTTGTCAGTCTTCAACAGGCACAAATTTATTTGAAAAACATGCAGTTTGTGGACTGTTGAACCCCATTCACAGCTGGATGGGCTTTTTATGGCCATGCAGTGAGTAAAAAATCACCCTAATTTATGAAGACAAAGACTTAGGAATCTGTACCTGCACTGTTGTGTTGACCAGGTCTCTTCTCTCCTCTAGCAGTGAGGTGGTTCGCTCCCAGGCCTCCTGCACAGCTTGCAGCTCTGACCGCAGTCCACTCTGACTCTCTGATTCTGTTATGGTGTCACATAAATGTTTCCAAGCCTCCATCGTCTGTGTGTATACGATAGAGTGCGAGCCCAGAGCCTTTTCAACACACTTGAAAATAAGAGTGATTCAGGTTAACATTTCATTCAATTCAGTTCAAGACTTTGCATTTCTACCTTTGCAATATAGCTGAATAGTCATAGGAGAAGCAGCAGACTAACCTGTATGTCATCTGCATAGCTCTGTAGCTGATGTAGTGTGCACAGAGATAGTCCAGCGGGGGGCAGCAAGGGGTCAATGTCCCTCAACAGTCTCTGCAGAAGTCTCAAACCATGGTTGCAGACTCTCCACTTGCCCACTTTGTCTTTAATCATGGACCTGCGCTGACCAGCCAGAGCCACAGTGTTGAGCCAAGTCTCCCTCAGATGGGTCACCTGATCGATGAGCTCAGATCTGTAAGGAAATACAGCAAAGTCATGATTAAAAGACATCTACTGGCGTGTATGTTTACATGGTCTCATTGGTATTTGCTAAGCTACCTTAGTTGCGATCACACATACCAACCACAGACTTAATAAAGCCAAATGATCAGTCTTATACACTGTGTAAGACTTAAGTCACCACAGTAAATGTTAAACTCTGATATAATGCAGAGGGAAAATTCCTTCTATTTAAAGATGCTCAGTATTCAGGTCTTAATACTCATGTCAAACACTTAAAACTCAGCTGATCACATAGTGACTATTTAAAAACCACTGTATGTTTATGAACTGCTTTACAATTACTCACACTAGGATAAAATATACAAAGACAAAAGAAAAGCTTTTGTGATCTCTGTGGGCATTTGAGGTTTATAACAGCCTCAATGGGCTTTAAAGATTTGTAATAAATTTTTCTTAAAAAAATAAAAGATACCAAGCTGTAAAATATAACAGACAATAAAACAGAAAGAGAAAATGACCAAAAAGTCCATTATAATTTATTCACAGGCTGTCTCAAAGTCAGCAGGATTTTAAGACCATCATAAAGTTTGTAGTAGCAGCTCCAGCAGGGGTTCGAAAAGAAATCTTCCTTCAAATTCTCTAAGAGCTATCCAAGTTTTCCACAGAGAGTGAAAGGAGCAGTAAAAAAGAAGTTTCCGACTGTTCCAGGACAGGAAACATCTGTATATTCAGAGAGGTACCAATACGTGGAGAGTATGACTTTATCAGGCGACAGCATCTGTGAAGAATACAGGACGAATACAAATCGACTTGATCCAATAACTGAGGCTGAAAACTAAATAGTTTTGGTCCAAATATAAGAAATGAGCTCAAAAGAAACACATTTTTTACCTTACAATGATCATAACACATGATTAAATATTTTCAAATCCTTATGCATGTCAAGATACAGATTGAAACCCCTTTATACTTGACATGACATGACACTTCCCTGTGATTGAAGCCAAAACATTTGGAGCTTCCTGTCTTCTCCATGTAAACAGATGGAACATGGGTCTAACTTCGAACTCAAAATGCACATTAAATACTTACTCCTCAAACATTGTTTCTGCCTGTGAGGTTAATTCCTTTCATGTTGATTGTGCCCAACAGCGTTGTATAAGTTCATGAAGCCAACTCCAAGCTCAGTTCACACTGATTAAAATGAACCAGATCACGTTCAGACTTGACAATTTTAAACAAAGTTCATGGAGTGCAGTGGAAAACTTATAATTATTACTTAATGGAAATGCAATCAGACCGAGACGCTAAGGCAGAAGAACTTCTGCATCTACAGTGCAAAATGATTATTAAGATGATTACTACTTCAAGGAAATGATCCGCTGCACTCTGTGATCTACTCGTCAGGGCTCCCCCACAAACAAGTGAGTGAGTTGTGTTTGGTCTCTTTGCTAAAGAAATCAGGCAAAGCTAAAAAGTTGTTTGATGGCTAGTACTATAGCTGGGACCCTATATGTACTGTTGATGAAGTTAGGTGCTGTTCTGAGCATTATTTGTGGCTATAGAGTGGCTTTTTGGTTGAAGTTTGCATATGGAGACGTAGACCGCTGTGTATTGCTATTGTGCGGTCGTTACTAAAGTTGGTATAACTAGAGAACCAAGCAGTCGGTAACACATACAACAATTTGTTTGGCTTGACATTTTAACTCAAACACTGACATACAAGAGGAAAATCTGACTCAAAATACACAACATGAGTGAGATGATTTCACAACTTGTAAAAAAGTGTGGGAGCAAAGAAACAAACCATAAAAAGTTGGTTAAAATCACAAAAGCTTTAAACCTGAGGGAATCTGTCCTGATTAGCTCATAACAGTGTCTGTCTTTTTCAGATGAGAGAAAATTTTGAATCTTGTCAAAAAAAGGTCAAGGAAGAAGGACAAAAAACTATCTTACTTTTATTCTTTTAATGTGTTTGAATGTTTATCTAAATCCTCTGACTCCAACACAAAGCTGTGAGCAGTTGGCAGCAGTGCACCAGGATGAAACCTGAAGGTGAATACAGCTTTAGCTTCAGACTTTGTGGAAGTTACCGCACTGAATGCTATGTCTCCAGCACAACCTGTGCAGAGATAAAACTGCAGATAAATTATTACCTCTGAGCCTTTGAGCATTTTAATTTGCAGATAAACATTTAATAACTAAGATTTATGGGTGACATTTAAGTGCTTATTTGGAAAGATTATTTTGTGGTTCTTGCAAATTAAACAGAGGAATCAAACCTGGGAGTGTGCTGAGCTGAGCAAACCCCTAAAACTCAGGAATGCTCTGATCCTTTGTGAATTTATTAACTTGATTCAAGGCTTGAAAAGAAACTCAGACAGATGGGAGAAACAGGAAAACCCAAGCTCAGAGGATGTAGCGGTTCCAGAGCTGGATGGAGTATTCTGGTCTCTCAAACTGAAAGCTCATTAAAGAAACACATTTCAAGGATTTTTGGAAAAGCATCAGACTGAAATCCCTCTGGACTTTTCCATTACTCACCTTTTTTCTCCTGATTCTTTTTCCATAGACTCGACGGTGTGACGGAGAAGAGCCTGCAGGAGCTGGTGTCCAACATTCATCTCAGCTTCAAGCTTCTTCAGGGAGAGAGAATAAGAGTTTAAATCTTTGAACATAAACTTTGTGTCAAAACATTTGGAGAGTAATGACGTCAAACTTTTTTCCTTCACAACACATTTACTCCTCAGAACAAATAGCACCTACGCCTCCTGAAGTCCAGCTACAATCACAGTGATATATTAAACATGTGATTGTGCTGATGAGGCCGATCTTTTAGAGACGGGATCCACTGATTACTAAATATTTGTCTACATGCTTGTAGTCTGGTAATATACTGGCAGGAGTTATCAGCACAGAAATGAACACAAAATCAAGTAAGAAGAGCTGGAAAAGTTGGATTTATTTAAGTTTTGCGATTTCTGTTTGCCAAGCTGCAGAAAACTCAGATTTAAATCCTTGAAGTATCATGAAATAAAGACCAAATGCACTGATACATTATTGTCGTTTTCACCCATCAGTGTCTTTCAAAATTAGTTTCCAATACCTGATGGGCAGTGACCATCTCTTGGACGCTGGAGGAACTGTGAGGTTTCTTGGACATCAGCTCCTCCTCAAGCGTCTTCTGTAAAGTCGTCAGGCTCTCAAACTTTTCCTGAAAACTCAGAGAGCGCTGATGCTCAGTCTGCAGCTCTCTGAAACACAATGACAACATCTTTCACTATTAGAGCTCTTCTTTACTTCAGGCAGGATCACAGTTTATTTTCATGGAAATGTAAGGCGGGAGGAGCAGCAGCAAAGACTGCAGTATACAGCACAGCAGGCAATAGCTGCGTTTATATGGGCACAAATAATGAGAATAAATGCCCGATCGGAATTAAAATGTGTCATGTAAACATGTCGATTGAAAGATTCTGATCCAATTTGGCTCAATCAGAAAGAAATTGTATTCCATTTAAGAGGGGTAAATTATGCCGATCATTATTCCGAAACGCATCCATGTAAATGCTTATTCCGATCGTGACTCTCTAACCTTACTCGATCTTCACTCTTTATTTATTGAGGCCAGTACAGCAGATTACATTGCATAAAACACAACCGCAGGTGCCGTGTCTGCTCCTCTGAGAACATAACAAAGTGTACATACAGGGTAATGATGTCACATCTGCATGCACAGTGCAACCTTTGACATAACAGTAAAATAAATAAGCAAGGGTGCCATCTATTGACAACATTTAACAGGGGGAATATCCTGAATTGGATGAAGTGAACCACTATCGTGTTTAATGGTTTATAGACAGGCGTCAGTACAACTCTTCTTCTTCTGCAGTTGTTTTAGCGATATAAGACAACTCTGCACATGTACAAATGCTTCTATAAATCTTAGTGCATGTATACACACGTCATGATCGAATCATTTGATTGTGCGCCCATATAAACAGTGGATTCAGATTTTCCGATCCCTCAAATTTTTAATCGGATCAAGAAATTTTGCACATGTAAACATGGCTACTGATAAAAATACAAACAATGCTGGCCACAGTGGTTAGATACAAAGCCCATTCTGTCATCTTCCAGTTGGATGTATTAAAGGTAATCAGCTGGGCTGTCTGCTGATATGAGCTGGTGAAAGGATTGGCTTGACTTTGTTGCCTGCCTGAACTAGCACCATGCTCAGTTTTGAGAACCACAAACCAAAGTGTATGTTGCTTTCATGGGTCACAGCTCACACTGTTTGGATTTCAGCTGTTTAGATAGATCAACCCCAAAGATTAAAAAGTCAAAACAAAATAAGAGACTGTTGGATTCAGGAATATTGTTAACATCTGTTTTTATCATAAACAAATTCAAACAGCAAAAACAGCTCAAAACAATCAAATCACTTACTACAGCTTTATGTTAACAGGCTGAACTTTCTCACCTGTTCCTGTTGGAGGCATGAGTCATAGTTTCAGCCCATTGCCTGCTGACTGAGCTCAGCCTGTCTGTCTCTGTGTTGTTGAGGGTCATGCAGCCAGCCATCTCTCTGATGTGGACGAGTGACGAATACAGGTCACTGAGCTCAGAGAGAACCTGTTTCATATTTGAGAAATCACTTTTTGAGTTGATGTTAGATAAAGACTCTGCAGAGGCTTGTATACTTTGACTCTATAAGAACTGTTGTAATAATATCCAAGATAGTAAAGGTAGGATCTTACATACTTGTGCTGGATCTACAATCAGAATTTGTTACATTTCAACTATAACAGCTCAGGCTTCACTTCTGTCCATCACAGCACTGTTCGACTCCCTTTGAAGTTTGCACATCTGCATATGCAGTAAACTCGGTGGAATAAATCAAAAGAATCTGGACAAACCTTGACTGAGTCTGTGTCATTCGAGCTGGCCTTTAGTTTATTCTGAACATTCTGTGTCTGCTCTTCGAAAGCCTCCAGATGAGCATGAAATAGTTTCTGCTGCCCCAAACCCTTCTGTGAAATCACAGAAGCAGAAAAGAAAAATAATCACCTATATTTGAAAAGCATGAACTCAAAGGATCAGGTCTTAAATTTTGTATTTTGAGAGATGAGATGAGCTCAAGATGGACACTTGGGGAAATTTGATCAAATTTTCTCACCTGGAGACTTTTCTGTCTACTTGAAACAGCCCGGCTCAGCAGCAGGATGTCACGTGATAGCAGCCTGGTCTCTGATTGGATTAAATTTGCAGCCAGAGGTTGTAGTCGTCCAATTAAAGGCTTTGAAGCTGAGAGAACATCTCCCATGTTGCTTTCCAAATCTTCAGCAGCGCCCTGCAACCTCTTACATTACAGAATGGAGAGCAAACACTGAGTTAGACACAATAATCAGCAGATCAGGTATTTAGCTCCTGATGCGCTTTCATTCGTCTTAAACTACTTAAACTGATTCTAAATACTTTGTGATTGCTGTTCCCTGTTTTCTTCCTTTAAAACACAGACTAACTAAAGACCCTGATGTTCAGGCTGTTTTTGTGGTCCCCTGTTGGTTTTGGCCAAGAAGTCCTACAATGACTCCTCAGTGTACCTTTCTGATTGATGAAAATGAAAAACAAATGTATGAATTCATGCCCTTCAACTTGTTTTTCAGCACAAATGTCAAAAAAGCATGAAGCAGCATCTGGACTGCAGGTACAAGTGGTGCACATGAAATCCTGAATAGTTTGAGATCCTAGTTCATATTTCTGCTCATGAGAGCACACTGTTTGTTTCCTTCCAGGAATAAGAGATAAGGCACCGGAAAATTAAACTGTGAGTGCAGCGCAGAAAGACTCTGAATCAGCGTAGAACAAGATGAGCCGAGCAGGGAACACTGATCATAAAAGCACAAAAATAACCAGGACGTTATGCTGGTTTGGTCTGCTCTCTGTGCTCCTCAGTAATGCTGGATGGAAGTTAATGAAGACAAATCAAATACTCAGATTATATGAAACCACAGAGGACAGAATCAGTGTTGCTGAGTCCATGAATGGACTCGGATATTAATATCACGAGTGAGTCAGGATTTTTCTTTTGAGACAGATTTTTAAGTAGCTTCAGTTCTGTGAAAAAGTATTTCCCTCTCACAGGTTTCTTCTGTTCTTGCTAACATGTTTCAGTTCATTAAACAAATTTGCATATCAGAGAAAGATGACCTGGATAAAAACAAAAGACAGCTTTGATGTGATGATCTCTGCTGTTATTTGGCTGAAGGATATAGTGATAGACTGTAAAAGGTCATCTTAAATCAAGTAAGTAAGTAAGTAAAGGTTTATTTGTATAGCACTTTTTGCAGTACAGGTACACAAGGTGCTTCACAGTATAAAACATAAAAACATCATAAAACAGAGTCATTCAGTATAAAGTCGGTATAAAACATCATAAAGCATAGATCAGAAAAATTGAAATCAGTATAAAATCAATAAAAACCAACATAGTAGCTACCATCGCTATGCGAGAAGGCACTAACGCTCAAAGTGCAAGAGCATGTACATTTAAGGCCACAGGCCTATGACAGAAAGGCCTGTTTAAAAAGGTATGTTTTAGGTTGTCCTAATAACAATGAACTCAAGCTAACAATCCCTGAGCTCACCTCCACAGAGTGAACCACAGCCTCTGTGTCCTCTTGAGGGGAGGATGTTATCAGGTCCTCCCACCGACGCCTCAGTGTCTGCAGGTTCAAGGAGCACTGGTCAGAGAGCTGAGAGTACTGCTGCCAGAGGGAAAGAGTCTCTGCAGTCTTCATGTCTTCATCCTTTAGCTCCTGTAACACCTCCTTCCACCTGAAACAAAGACAAAAATTCATGCCCAACACCTCAAACATCATATCTTTAAATGTCAGTTTTGAAAAGTACTGAGTCGTGTACGAGGGCTGCTACAGCTAGCTTGCTAGCAGCTGTTGCTTCTGTTCAAGTCACCTCAGTGTTACAGCAGGTTACAACCAGCATGGAGGACCACAACTGTGAACTTACTGTATTACTGTATACTGATTTTTTTGAGCACAATATCAATATTTTACTTTTTAAGGGACAGTTCTTGTCAATACTGGGAAACTGCATCATCCCCGCACTGTATAAAGACTTCAAAACACAAAAAAATGTTTTTTAATGCCACTTTGTATCTTTAAGACTTCACTCTTAATGAGCTCAACCCTTTTTTATGGGAGAAAGCCTTCTTGAAATCATCTTTAATTTGAGTTTAAAACTCCTGTGGCTTACTTTTTCTTTGTGTTTAAACCAAGGGGAATTTTCAAACCTTTAACTCTTAATTACTTAAACTTGGCTTTCAGGTGACTGACCGTTTCTTCTCTGCTTCCATCTGGTCTCCCAAAGCCTGCGCCGTTCCATGATGGAGATTCTTCACAAGACCCTGATGGGATTTTTCCAAAGAAGCCCAGATCTCTCCAGCTTTTCCAGTCTTTTCTTGGAGTTGCTTTGAACACACAAATACACACACACAAAAACATTTTACACACTCACTTCAGAGGTCTTAATACATCCTAAGTGTGGTAACTGTCAAGTAATGTGGGCCCTAAGTCCACAGCTTCACTGAGTCCTCAAAGCCAGATGGACAGGCTTTTAACATTACAACAATCCCAACTGCCTGTTTCATAGAAGAAAAAAAAACCTTTCTCTAAATTCACACTTCAAGCTGTCAAGTCTTTTACATCAATGTCAACTTGCCTGAAGCTTAAAGCAGCAAAATGGAGTTATTGTCCTGATTGTTATCATAAAAAGTGGCCTTTTTGAAATGTGACAGTCTGAGCTTTCACTTACCTGGAGGAGGTCCCTGTCTCTTTCTGCCTGCCTCAGTGAGAACAGAGGAGCTCTCTGATGCAGAGTACAGTGCGCCCTAGTGGCGTGCAGAGAAACCTCTTTTAGATTTCTGTCCAAGCAGCCCCAGTCCTCAACAGTCTGCTGCAGAGCTGGTTTGAGAACCTCAACCTGCAAATCAGCACAGGGGAAGTCAGGATGGTGTTTGATGATGGATTTACTCTGTCCTTTCAAAACAGCTCATGTACATAGCTGTAGCTTCAATTAAACATAAGAACATCGAGGGGAAAATCTGTACCTGTTGACTGAGATCCTCACATGCTTGACAAACTCGCTCTGTCTGTTCAGAAAAGGAGGCGTCACAAGGGTGGTCTTCATCCTTCTTTTCAACACTCACTCGTGTCAGTTTCAATTTCTGCAAAGCAGCAGCCACCTCCTTTACTCTACCCTCTACAGCCTGAGAGTAAAGTAGAGACACCTGAGATCAGAGAACAGCAGCAAAAGAGACACTCCGAAAATCACCCTGTTCACATCCTTCCACCGTACCTCAAACTCCAGCAGAGCTTTACGCGTCACAGTTTGACTTGTCGGCTGTTTCCACTGATCCATCTGCTTTTGCTGCTGTGTTATGAAGCCATGAAGACGCTGCAGCCGCCTCTCTCTGTCTGCACAGGTTTGATGCAGCTGTTCAGCTTCACGAAGCTGTAGGTACAAAGACAACCAGACATTAAAGCATGTATAGAAAATAGAATAAGGTATATAAAAAAAAAAGATTTGGTTTGTTGTAATTTGGTCAAATGCTTCAAGACTTAGAATAACTCATTTTTTTTGCTTGATCAGCTCTTTTTAATAACATCCCACACAAGCCTTTTGCACACATTCTGGTCAGTATTGCCCAAATTTGCCACATCTGCTTTGATCTACTTTCATCCCACAAAGTTAAAGGTATATTCCTGTGTAAAATTAAGTTATGGTCAAACACACTGTAACACTAAGTTAGACACCCCCCCTCGAGAGATGAAACTTGCCGACTGCTTGCTTCTCTTGTTACACCAACTTTAGTAATGACCACACAATAGCGATACACAGCGGTCTATGTCTCCATGTGCAAACCTCAACCAAAAAGCCACTCTGTAGCCACAAGTAATGCTCAGAACAGCACCTAACTTCATCAAAAGTACATATAGGTTCCCAGCCATAGTACTAGCCATCAAACATCTTTTTGGCTTTGACTGGTTTCTTTAGCAAAGAGACCAAATACAACTAACCCACTCTTCTCCAGCAGCCACTTGTTTGTGGAGGAGCCATGAAGAGTCGATCACTGAGTGCAGCGGATCATCTCCATGAAGTGATAATCATCATATTAATCATGGTTGACTGCAGATGGGTACTTCTTCTGCCTCAGCGTCTTGGTGTGATTGTATCTTCATGAAGTAATGATCATAAATGTTCTTTCTTGAGCTGTGAAACTCCACGGCACATGGTGATCGACTCGTCAGGGCTCCCCCACAAAGAGACACAGTCCGCTGTGTATTGCTATCGTGCGGTCGTTACTAAAGTTGGTATAACTAGAGAAGCAAGCAGTCGGCAACATTCATCTCTTGAGGGGGTGTCTAACTCGGTGTTATGGTGTGTTTGACCCTTACTTAAATTTACCCTGGAATATCCTTTTAAGGGAAAAGCTGCATCTGTGTTGTTTTATTGCAGGTTTTGGGCTGATACTATTGAACACACCTGGTTCTCAAGCTCTCTCTGAACAAGCAGCCACTTCATCCCGAGGGTGCCGAGAGTCTCTGCAAACATTGTGCGCTCAGAGCGGTGAGCCAGGACGTCTGCTCCCATCATCTGAGGCCCAGACTGGCACAGGAAGTCAAGAAGGTGTTGCCCGTTGACCATGCCTGCTTTTAATTCCTGTGAGGCAAGTAACATTAAAAAATACTCTTTACAGGTGCTCTAATGTAACCTTTAGGTATGAAAATAGACAAAGTGCAGAGGATTAGGTGCCTGGTACTGCTGCAGGACTTCAGTGATCTGAGCTGCATCTTCAGCCTTGAGGACAGCTTCTTTCTTTTGGTTCAGTCGAGCTTCTTGCTTCTGCAGCCAGTCATCCAGGTCACACAGCAGCTTCAGAGGTGGCCACGCTGACAGGAGACACTGTAAGACAAACGATAAAGGAAAATGCAGCTCAGTATCGATATTTGGATTGTTTTTAAAACTTTTTTTTTATTTATTCAGACAGAAAACTGTCTGTAAGCATCAGTTCTATTAAATTGTGACATTTGTTTCAGTCAAAATCAATCCATCCCTTTTTGGTTGACAACATCCTCATCCTCTGTGAATGTCAAAGTATTGGACCCTCTGCAAGAGCAGGACTATTTCAATTCGCATTAAGAGCTGGTTCCATTCACTGGGTGAGGGTAGAAAGTCCCTGAAAACATGGTACCTGCTGCAGTTTGTCTTGTATCTTGGATAGGTCAGAGGTCAGCTGGCTCCAGGTGACACCCATCTGACTGAGCTGGGCCCTCAGCCTGGGACAGTCAGTTTCCCTCAGGTGGAACAGCTGAGAGGCTTCCCGGGACACAGACGCCTTCTTCACTGACATAGATCCAACCTCCATGGAGAAGTCCTGGAGGACCAGGGAAGAACCAGAGTCAGAAAACATATCGGTCTTGAAGACTTAAAAAAAAACAAAAAAAAAACAGGCAACTGGACTGTGTAGAGTTGAGAAGACGTTTCGCCTCTTATCCAAGAAGCTTCTTCAGCTCTAAACAGACCTCTGTCCCCTTCTCCAGTAAGATAAATATCTGCTCCTCACACTAGCAATTTAGCACTGAAGAAGCTTCTTTTTTTTTTTTTAAGTCTTCAAGATGACCATGACCTGGATGAATGAGAATCTACACGGACAAAACATGTCGGTCATTTGTGGATGATGATGCATCTGAAGTGGTTTTATGGTACAGAACAACAAAGTCAAGAACAAATTTGATAAAATAAGTTTCCAACTTTGAAGATCTAGACTGTGAGTGAAATTCGTTTGAAAAATGCCTGTTTTATTTTCAATTTAAAAAAATATATATTATCAGTGAAAAGGCCAAACTGTGGTTCAGAGGGGTCACTCTCAGATTAGGAGTCTTACCAGCAGCTCCATCAGACTGTTGTTAACACTGTTCGAGTTTGGGTCAGAAGTGTTGGCCAGATTGGACCAGTTCTTCAGGCGTTTGTTGGCACCGACCAGCCAATCACAGACTGAGGCAAAGTTAGTCTGGAATCTGTGGAGAGGATGAGAGGATCAGACAACTAAACTGGAGAAGCAGATTCAGGCAGGCAGGCAGGGGTCCAACACTGCTGTTTCCTGGAGGCACCTTTCACTTTCAGTGGGATTTAAAGCTTAAATCAAGCTTTTACAAAAACTTAATGTAATGTTTGAAACACTGAATAAAAATCCTTTGTGCTCTTACACTTCTTTTTTTACACTACAGCCTCCATTGTTCTCTAAAGAAAGGTGAGAAAAAGATGAAGGAATACTGGAGGAGAAAAGTTTTCACAGCATCTCTCTCTCCTTCCTGTCACATATTCTGCAAAAATTTCCAGGTAATTCTAGGGCTGAATACTTATGTTCATTGGTTATTAAGTCAGACAAAAATGGCACATATTCACATTTCCAACTCCAAATAAGACCACAGACTGTACATAACGGTGGACGACTCTCCCTTTTATTCAAGAGTGAAGCCAAAATGCCTCCTGTAAAGTCAGGCGTTTTGAGAGACTAGCTGCGTCCGAATTGCCAAGTAGTAGTCGAAGTAGTAGTCGAAGTAGTATCTAGCATGTCCGAATTGGCCACCGGAGCGAGTAGCATGCTACTTCAGATACTACTTCAGATACCAGACACGCCCACATTGTAGGTTGGTCGCGGTGCATCCTACGGGCATGCTACTGACCCAAAATGCACCGCGGGCTTCTTCTTCGTCCTCTTAAAAGTTGTAGAAGGGCATGTGATGCTAGCGCCACCAGCATAGATGCGTTGCGATCGCCGGCTGGCCACAGCAGCGCGCACCATGTCGGAGCCGCAGCAGGTGGGACCGCAGCAGTACAGATGTAAGTTTCATGTAACTTCACACACTGTCCTAAAAAATGTGCGGTTGTATCTCTTTGTCATGTCATGGTGTCATATTTGCCCAAGTAATCATTTTATGAGCAAATATGTGGCGACATCATGGAGGTAAAGATCACTTATTCCATCATTAAACTGCACAGCTGCAGTACTACAGCCAGGCCCGCAGATGAGGGGCTTCAGTTACCACTGTCTGCACGGGCGCAGTACCTACTCTCCGCCTGCGGGGGCAGTCTTTCCCCACCGCTCATCTAGTGTGTCCGAATTGGGCCAACGTGTTTAGTATGTAGGAGTAGGATCTAGCAGTAGCACGTAGCAGTAGCATGTAGTATCCGAGCGGGCAATTCGGACACAGCATCAGTCTGCACAGTGGGAATCAGCTGGTGAAGCCCCTGTTGACATGCTGTCTCCTCAGCTAACCAAAATATCAATTCAACCTTATTTTAACAGAGCAAAGATTGAACAGGTTTCTTATGCTCGACAGCAGAGTTGATTCTTGTGAAAATGTTGAGCAGCCACATGGTTTTGGAAACATTAAAGACTTGTGATCATGTTTGTTCGGTTTTCTACCTCTATATTCTGCAAATCCTCTGCAGGAGCTGGATTTGTTAACAGAGCTGTCAATCATGGCGTTACACCCTTTATTAAAGTTTCAAATCGTAAAAAAAAAAGGTATCTTATACTTTAATCTGCATGATGTTGACATGATGCTGAGAACTAACTAGGGATGCACCAATGCATCGGATAACCATCAGTATGGGCCGATGTCTGCACTGTTGACAGACATAATATCTGACATTGTAAAACTATGATTTTATTTTGAAGTGTGAGCTACTTCTGGTAAGTAACAGAAATAAATGAAAACAGCTTAAAAAACTATTATAAAGTACAAATGTTCAATTGATTAGTAACTGTGATGGCCCCTGTGTGGATGTCTAAACTGGAGATGTGACATATCTATCTGTTCTCTTTTGACGTGCCTGGATTGGCTGATTGAAATCTGCTCTGATAAGGAACACCTGGGCCTGCTGCTCCACCTTCTACATATACTGGCTTCCTGTGGCCTGTCCGCTCTCTTGCTCTTCCTGCTTGGCTCTGTCTGCCCTGCCGCTCGCCATTCTTCTCTGCTCGGCTGCCTGCAGATCCCCATGCACATTTCATTTAGTTACCTTTGTTAGTGCACTTCTCAACACCTTGCACCACATCATTCTCACACAACCACATACACACTACTGATATTACAGACTAACACACCCCATACATTTAGTTTTTGTTTGCTTGCTTTACTTTAAATTGTAAATAAATTAGTTTACTTTTGTCCATACGCACTGCTCCCGTCCTTTAGTCATGGCCATAGAGCAGGGTTATGACAGTAACCAAAAGAGACAAAGTTGTAAAGTTACATTTGATTTCCCCATAAATCTTTGAAACTTCAGTTTAAAAGTGTCTAATCATCTCTTACAGAGCTACTTAAGCTAGTTCACAGGCAGTTTGCTGCATCATCTTCATCTGTCCTCTGTTTTATGATGTGTGAAGTGCCTCAACTATTGTGGTATTGCCTGTATATGCCTATATTTAACATGATGTAAATGTAGAGTATGTTCACAAAAACAGTCACTGTCCATACTGGTATATTGCGACAGCCCTAATGTATATAGCCAGCCATAGTCTGGCTTGTTTTTAACTCCAGCCTACCTGGTCTGGCTGTCCTGGATGTCCCTGCAGCGCTGAATCTCTTGCTCCATCCACCTGTAGGCGCTCCGCCATCGCAGCTCCAGGGCGCCCCCTTTGTGACAAACAGTGGCAGCGAGTGCTGGGTCTGTCTGCAGCATCTTCCTCTGATCCAGCAGCAGTCCTACAGTGGCTCTGCTCTCCTCCAGCTGGACCAGTGTTTGCTGAGAGAGAGGGAAAGAGACAGTGCTGATGCTACTTTTATATTAAGTTACATTTATTAGCAGATTCTACTGCAGAGTTTAGCAGAGACTGGATAAACAATGTGATGAAAAGTGAAAAAAAATGTGGGTTAGGGAGTGTGAGCTTATTAAATGTCAAAGAAAAATAAACACAGGGCATTCTGATCAAGTTTACCTGGCAGAGGGCGAGTCGATCCAGCACTGACTTCTCATCGTCTCCCTCTGGCTCTTCACCGCTGATGAGGGCTTCAACATCATCCAACAGCCTGCCAAGTTCACCACAATTATCCTCCCACTGTGTCCACTCCTGCAGCCACAAACCAACATTTTGGTAAATGACATTTGATTTGTAAACACAAGCACCAATACCAGAAATTATTCCACAAGACAAACCCACTTCTGTTTATGGATGGGCTCATTTGACCCTCAGCTAATGTGCACAAACCTGGAGCCTCCTTTGAAAAGCCACTTCATGTTCCAGAGCCTGTTGCTGCAGAGCTTCAGTTCTGACTTCCAGCTGGACGCACTCATCCTCCTGACACTGGAGCACTGCTGGTTCACGCTGGAACAGCTGCTGCACAAAGGCTGACTGAGATCTGAGGACCTGCAGTAGCTTCTGGGTCAACCAGAGACGAGATGAATGACAGAAGAGAGGGGAAAGTATTGCGAAGTACACCCAAAAGTTAATACAAAAATCCACTGTGTTAATCAAAAAAAAAAGTTCATTCAAATGTAATTTAAGGTTTTTATATTGCTGAGGATCTCTCTGGAAATCATCATGAGACTTCTTCAAACTCTTGGGAAAGTGAAAATCATAATTCTGACTTTCCTCTGCTTGGTAAACAACTTGTTGAAAGCTCAGTGAGTTACCTTGTGTCTGCAGAGAACAGCTTGAAGCTGGCCACGGTTATGGACCTGGTTCATCTGCCTCTCTCTGATACATTCTTCTCCCAGCTCCAGGAGGTGAATCGTCCCCTGAAGCAAGGACCGGGAAGCCTGCTGTAGCTTGTCTTTTTCCCCTGGACCCTCCCTCAGATGTCTGCCCAGCACACACTGCTGTGAGAGGCAACCATAAAACTTTGATATGATTCTCAGTTCAGCATTAGTCTCAAATAAGTACTGGTTGTTGGTAAGAATATTGTGCCACAGTGTTTTGAATCAGTTGCAGTTTTGCTCCAGGGTAAGCATGTAAACAGTAATAAATACAAGGGGACCCAAAATAGAACCTTGGGGAACACCACAAAAGAGAAGAGCACAGGAGGCTTTCATTTTTATTTTTCCCAGGAGGACTAAAAGTTATTGTTTCATCAGTAGCTCTCCATCTCCGAACTTCTTTCTCCTGTTTTTTTCATCAGTCGTTCCCTTCAGCATTTCAGTTTTCTTTAATTCATTTGAGATGCTGCGATCTGCGGTTTTAGTGTTACACACTTTTTTGTTCACTCTCTTTCATTGTCATCATATCCCTGTTTTTTATTTTCTGTTGGCTTCAAAAATCTATCTTTTGTCTTTTTCCAGTAAAAAAACTTTAAACAAAAGTGCAGCAACCTGTTTCCCAATAAAACTTTTCTTTTTAGCTCAATATTGCTCTGAAAGTTAATCAAATAATCTTTAATCTGGACTTTTTTCAGAGTAAATGAACAATTATCAACATGCAAATAAATGACTGGGCACTTTTTTTTCTTTTTACCTCCAGACTGGGAGTGTCTTTAGTGCTTGGGAAAATCTCCCTTTCTCCAGGCTCACACTCGTCCAGAATACACAGCTGGTCAGAGGGAAGCTCCTGTGAGACAAAAAGTATCAATGTGTTTCAAAAAGCAGAGGACAAGAACATTTAGATGCTAAACTTTAATAAAAGTATCAAGACTGCTATACAAACATTAAATCTATTACAAATAAATGTCCTCCAATCAAATGCTTGTCTAGTATTTATTATTAGATCTTAGTTACTGATGCATTTAGACTGAATGACAATCAATTGTTGGATTTAATAGGTGACAGTGATTGATAACATTATTCAACTGCAACTCCACAATTTTGCATTTAAGAACAGTTTTTCAGTCCATATTCACAATATAAAGAATTACTTTCCAATGTTTTGATTAGGGAATAAAATGAATGTGATGAAATGTCATTTACGCTGCTTTACCAGAGTAGTTCAAAACTATAATTTAGATATAGGAAGCAGCTTTAGAGTGTTTTATCTGCAGGTCTGAGGTGGTTCACAGACCTGTAGATTAAATGGTTTCTAATCCAAACCTGATGCGGGGCGGTGATGCCCAGATGTTCGATGATCTGATTTTTGGACGAGGCACAGACCAGCTGGACTATCTGAAGACACTCCTGCAGAGAGGTCATACAGCCAAGAGCTTCTGGTTCTTCACTGGAGAGCGCTGGTTTGATGTCCGACTCCACTTTAGTTAACAGCTCAGACACAGTGTTCAACTCAGCGGATACACACTGAAAACAGATTAATGAGAAAAAACAGAGACTGAGGATCTAAAGGTGAAGCTTTGAGACTTGAAAAGTGTTTAACAGTCTTCAAATACATCAAACGTTCAGCTGTTTTAGAGTGTCACCTCATGTTGTATCAGCTTTAGCTTTGGATCGTCTTCTCCAGAGACACCAGAAGTCAACAAAAGGTCAGTCAAAGCGTCCAAACTGAGGAGGACCTTTCGTGCAGCCTCATACAATTCCTTGTTTACCCCTGGATTTGATCCTGCTGCAGAGCTCACCTGGGAAGTGTAGAGTTTGCCCTGATTAAGAAATGTCTTTACTTCATTTAACCTGCAAAATAGGACCCACTGATAAAAGGATCCCTACCATTTGTCTCAATGTGGCAACGGACTCATGTGTACGATGAAGGACAGCAGATGCAGATCCTGATGACATTTCTCTGTCTAGATACTGAAAAACATTTAATAAGACTTACTAAGAAAGAGTTTAAGCTCAAAACAAAGTAAAAAAATTACTCCATGTGAATACATGGCGACTATTGCTTAATTAATATTCCTGGTACATATTTTTTTGACATATAAGCAGTTTTTTGCATTAAAGATTAAATCAATCAATCAATCAATCAATCAATCAATCAATCAATCAACTTTATTTCTATAGCACATTTAAAATAACCACAAGGGTAGCCAAAGTGCTGTACAGTGACATAAAAACAAATAAAACGATCAAAAAACAAGATAACGCAAGCAGAAATACAGTAATGCAAAAGAATAAATAAGTGTATAAATAAGGAGGCTCACGGCAAGTGCTTAGATGATAAAAAACAAATTAACACTACAATGTACTAAAAGCCAATGAGTAAAAGTGCATTTTTAAAAGGGATTTAAAAACAGGAAATGAGGAGGCCTGTCTAATTTTCAAGGGCAACTCATTCCAGAGCTTAGGGGCAGCAGCGGTAAACGCTCTGTCCCCTCTGAGCTTCAGCCTTGTACTGGGGACCGTCAGTAACAGCTGATCAGCTGATCTTAGGGGTCGGGGTGAGCAATAAGGCTGGAGCATCTCCGAAATATAGGGTGGAGCAAGGTTGTTCAGGCCCTTAAAAACAAATACTAAAAGCTTAAAATGAATTCTGTACTGAACAGGGAGCCAGTGTAGGGATGCCAGGATGGGGGTGATGTGCTCATGTGTTCATAAAGATATGAATGGCAGCTGAGGTCAATAATGTTATAAAGTTTCTTCATTCTTTCCATTTCAAACATTAAATTTATAAACCAGAAAATGAAGAAAATCTGCAACACAATCATCCCTTTCTTTGTCTTTTTTATCATTCCACCTGATTACTGAAGATTTAGCTAACTGTTGCCATGGAAACAGGCCTATCAATTGAATTTGCTCTCTTATATCCACTTCTAAGAAATAATTTTGCTTCTGTCTATTTCGGTCCCGCATCCTTCGTCATCCACATAATTTTTCCTACCGTGCTCAGCTTCCAAAAAACAACTGAATCATCCAGACTAAGATGGAGTTATTTTTCTGTGTTTTTACCTTTTCATGAGTCACTCCATCCTTCGAGGAGAGCTGGGCTTCATGCTCTTCCTTTACTTTTTTCAGAGTGGTCAGTTTTTGAGAGATCTGGTTGTAGAGTCGACTCCACTTAAGCTGCTCGGTGTCCTCTTCTTCTTTTCCAGCTGAGCTAAGGACCAGAGAAAACACACAATGTCTACAGGATGTACTGTGGAGGTCAGTTAGAGCTTTATTCTTAAAGATTTTATTCAGTCTTTTACCTGATTGGCATCTCAGGAGACTCCTCAGATGGTTTGGATTCCTCCACTGTCTCACTCTGAGCAGTGTCACCTTCACTTTGCTCCTTGAGCAACTTCAGAGAATCCCAGAGAGGCAAGAGGGAAGTGCCAAAAAAACAATTACATCTTTTTTTACGTGTTTATTAGACATAACTCGAATTTTTAAAACAAGTAGATCAGTAGATTTGAACGGTAGATCAAATATCATTTATGCAAATTTAAGACTATGACAAGGGAGTTTGAGGTTGTGGCGCCCCCTTGTGGACAAAGAGAGGATTTATCTCTTTGTCAATCTGTCCTGCACATTGGTGACATTTTGTTGGACCAGTGTCTATCTGTCAAACAGGTCTTTCCATGTAATGCTTGGAAACACCTTCTGTATTTCTCACTTTTGTGGTGTTCTCAAAGGCGCTGTTCTAGGTTCCCTCTTATTTACAGTTTTTGTGCTTGCCCCAGAGCAAAACACAGTACCAGCAAGTATAACATCCAAAGACTATAATTCATACAAGATGCTGCCGCCAGGCATTAAACATGTAACTATTTGTAAAAGGCTGGTCTGACAGTGCAATTCTATGTGGCTAATGTACAAGACACTACTTTGTATTATTTGGTGGTCTGTAATACTGTAGTAGCTAGTACTGATGATCTACTTGACTTAGTCCTGGACTGATTCATTTGCCTATGTGTTAAACAGGTCTTTTTCTTTAATGCTTGGAAGCTCCTCCCGTATGCCTGTCTTTTGTGGTGTTCCCCAAGGCTCTATTTCACGTCTCTTCCTATTAACTGTTTACATGCTTGGCCCAGGGCAAACCCTATTTAGGCACAGTATGAGCAAGTATGCCATCCAAAGACTGCAACTGATTAAACGTACTTTGGTCAAGCTTTCAGCACAAAGCCAGAGAAGTGATCGTACCACATCACCAGTCCTCACAGCTTTTTGCAAGCTCCTTTCAAAATAGTTTCAGTTTCAGAATAGTTTTAAGATTTTCTGCATGTTTTTTCAAATGAACAGGCTCCAGCCTCTATCTGCGAATCACCAACTCTCTCTGAGCCTGACCTCTGCCTCAGGTCCTCTAGCACTGTTACTGCCTGTCTTATCTGCCTTATTTTGATTATTCTTTATTTATTATTTTTATGTTTATTGCTCTTTGCAACTTGTTTTGCCAATTTCTGCTACAGCATGACAGACATAAAAAATAACTGTTTGGGAATAATGAGTCTTGTAACAGAGGATATTACCTGTTTTAGGTCATAATAAGGCATTAGTATTGATTTGTGTCATATTACCTGCTAAAAATTTCTTACTGTAGCTTTAATCAGCGTCCATTTAACAGACATAGGAACTTAATCAAGTCTCTACCATCCTTTTTCACTCAAAGCTGGATGCCACTGATAGGCTAATATTTCCTCTTATTAATAGAAGCTGGAATTAGTTCTTAAAGTTAGATAACTCTCTGCAGATAGTCTCTTCACTTTCCTAGACACATACCTGATCTTGAAGGGAATCCATGGATTGATCTTTGTCTCCCTCATTTGTCAAGTCCTCAGATTCTGTCCTGCTGGCAGTGAATGGAGTTACAGGTCTTGCAGGAATCAGTCTTGTGTCTTCCACTGCAGCTGCTTCCTGAGGGGGCTTTGTTTGATGGTCTGTGTTCGTGGTTTCATGTTTTGGTCTGTCCACTGTAATGGAGCAGGGAGCAGTATCCTCGTCTTCGGCTGCGCTGACGAGTGACTCAGCTGCCGCATTTTCAGGAGGAAGAGCTCTTGAAACAGCTTGGGAATCCAAAGTTATTAATCCAGAATCAGCTTTGTCTCTTGAGTTGAGGTCAGACTTCGAGAATAGAAGACTTGTGTCAGCAGCTTTGGAGCACATCTCTTCGTTAGGAGGAGTCTGATTGGTTAAACTCCCCAGTTTCTAGAGAGCAAAAAGAAATAGAGCAGAAAAGATGATCATATTTGAAGTAGAACCATCAGTTCATAGACTAGCCAGCGCAAAAAAGACAAAGATCATAGTTCACCTTAACTTCTGACAGTGGCTCAGCTTCTTCATTCTCCTCACTTTGCACCTCTGTAGCACTGAATGTCTCCTCAGGATCCTAACACATCAATCAATTAAGATACAAATGCAAATCAAATCTCTGCACACACACACACAAACATACATTAATGCCAGTGTGTGGTCATATGTGTGTCTGTGTGTTTCTCTTCAGGTTTCCAAGGAGGAACATATTTCTAGCAGCTGCATCTGACAGTGACAGAGAGAGGATTCATCAACAGGACAGGACAGCCTGTGTGAAACAGCTTCATTCAAACATGCACAACTCTGCAGAGCTCATTCACACCACAGGGAAAAGGCAAAACTCTTAGTGTTGAAAATCATTTAGTGAATTTCATATAAAAAGAGGAGGAAAAGATGAGATGATGAAGCCTTAAGTACTTTGAGTTCCACTCCAAAATATCAGTTTTATATGTCATACATAAAACTTTAAATCCGTTTTAACAGGTTATTTCCATTTACTGTGTTTGAAATAAGCTGTTAAGGTTGGTATTTGGAAGGAAACCCAAAACAAAGAGGAGCCCAGAATCATGCTCTCCTGAGCTGTGACTGTTTTTGACATTTACCTCTGGGATACTGCATGTTAGTGTGTCAGAGGATGACGACGAGTGACAACCCTCTTTCTCCTCATCCTCCTCTTCCTCTGAGTTAGACAGCTCAAAAGCCTCCTGCTTTTAGTGATAAGGGTGAACGGTGTATCAAAAGTCTGACTCAAAGATAAACTGAGTGATAAATTGTCTTGCTAGTTTCTTGATCATCTTAAATGTGACTTTCTTGATGTAATGTTCCAGTAATATGATCTGTTTTTACTGTCTCCACTCTCTTTCTGTGGGACATCATTAGTTTGATGCAAAGTGCCTTTGGTTTTGTTGATAAAGCTGCTAATACAGATAAAATGAGGCTTCACAAAGAACAGGAACATATCTGCATGATGAACATGTTTACAGGGATATTCCTGTGTAAAATTAAGTCATGGTCAAACACACAGTAACACAGAGTGAGACACCTCCTCAAGAGATAAATGTTGCCGACTGTTTGTTTCTCTAGTTATACTAACTTTAGTAACAACCGCACTACAGCAATGCACAGTGGTGTACGCCTCATCGCGCGAACCTCAACCAAAAAGCCACTCTATAGCCACAAATAATGCTCAGAACAGCACCTAACTTCATCAACAGTACATATAGGGTCCCAGCCATAGTACTAGCCATCAAACATCCTTTTTGCTTTGCCTGATTTCTTTAGCATAGAGACCAAACACCCTTACCTACTCCCCTCCGGCAGCTGCTCGTTTGTGGGGAAGCCCTGACGACTCCATCACCGAGTGCAGCGGATCATTTCCATTTAGTAACAATTATCAAATTAATCATTTTGCCCTGCAGACGTGGTAGTTCTCCTGCCTTAGCATCTCGGTCTGATTGTATTTCCATGAGGTGATGATCATACAAATGTTCTTTCTTGAGCTGCAGAACTCGGCTGCACTTGGTGATCGACTTGTTAGGGCTCCCCCACAAACAAGCAGCTGCTGGAGAAGAGTGGATGAGTTGTGTTTAGTCTATTTGCTAAAGAAATCAGGCAAAGCTAAAAAGATGTTTGATGGCTAGTACTATGGCTGAGGTTATGAAGTTAGGTGCTGTTCTGAGCATTATTTGTGGCTACAGAGTGGCTTTTTGGTTGAGGTTTGTGCATGGAGATGTAGACCGCTGTGTATTGTTACCGTGCAGTCATTAATAAAGTTGGTATGACTAGAGAGGCAAGCAGTCGGCAACGTTTTTCTCTTGAGGGGGTGTCTAAGGTAATATTATTACCTTAACCAGGCTCATTTGTGCAGATCTGTTTGGAGTTTTACGTTGTGTTTGACCCTAACTTAATTTTATGCTGCAATATCCCTTTAATACAACATATACTTTTTTAAAAGGTGCATATGCGGCTTCTGTTGCTTTTGGAGGCAGTCCCAAGAGGACACTTAAGAAACTGCAGTTTTTTTTGACACTTTCTATCTGCAGCTTGTTCCTCCAGACTAGAGAATGCTGCTCTTTTCAATGTCCCGCTACGGATGAACTAACAAGCACACGACTGCTTCAAACTGTTATTTTCTTCAGGGATGATTAGTGAGAAAGTGTTTCATTGGTTTAATTCACAGCTTGTTCAAAGTCTAAAATCAAAATGTCTCGCTGGTGTTATTGTGTTAGCTGATTTATGCCATATTATGATTGTGATTTTTATGATAATTATTATTATTACCTGAACCAGGCTCATTTGTGCAGATCTGTTTGGAGTTTTAGAGACTTCATTGATGTCCAGATCCTCTTCTTTAATCTTTTCCTGTTTGTCAAAGGGACAAAAAAACAGAAAACAGAGACTCAAACAGTGTGAAAAACACTGATTACAAGACACTTCTCAAGGTTGCAGTGCAGAACATTGTATTTCTTTGAGCTGCTGTGTTATGAGAAAAGACAGAAAATAAAGCTGAGATGATTGTCAGGTTGAGGCCACCAGCAAAGATAAAGAACAGCCTTGAGCGTGTCCTGCATAGAAATGCAACAAAAGAACCAGATTTCTCTTTTTCTGTTGCTAAAGAGGAACATCCTCAATACCCTCACAGCACTGAGCTTAGTCTGTTTAACAAAGGATGCCACAGCAAGCTTTAGAGAAAAACTAAAACTGCTTTTTCTTCTCTGTATTTATACATCAAGTCAGTTATTTGTACCTCTAGCAGTGTGGTTTGTTGCTGGGTGAGCTGCTCCAGCTCCTTCAACTGTTGTAAGAGCAGTTTGGCCCTGGAGAAGACCAGCAAGCTCTCCTCTGCTCCTCGAGGGAGCTTAAGATCTCCTTTGCACTTCTCCATCTCCTCCAGAGTCCTCTGCATGGACTGAACATTGGCCAGGATCACCTAAGGGGTTAAAAAAGTGTTTAAACTGTGGTCAGAACAGTAGCAGTGGGCGTGAGACAAATATGTAGTTGAAAAGTTGCCTTCAAACTTAAAAGTAGAATTATCGAGAAACTCCTCCTGTTTGGTTTCTACTTTCTTTTTATCCATAAATTCTTCGAATCTGAAGCATAAAATAGTACAAAGATGTATTTTGGTTGAGCGAAAGCACAGTGTTTTCCTGACATTTAGAGGGCATTAGTAAGACAATATCAACAATTGCATGCTCTGAACTCCTGATGAGGATTTGCATTGAACTTGTAGTTAGCGGTCATGAATGCTCTGCGAATTACCTGTCGGTTTTGCAGATGCTCGGTCAGAGTGATGTTTGAGTTGTCCATGGAGGATAGGATGGCTCTGATCTTCTGCACATTCTTCTCCATCGTCTTCAGCTCTGTCTCAGTATCCTCCACCGCCTGAAAAATACATGATCAGTGCCTCTCCCAGTGGACTGACTTTCTTTGAATTGTGGGATCATTTAACCAAAGAAAAAAAAGATCTCACATCCACAGCCTCCAGAAGCTGCTCCAGTGGTTCAAGGACCTTGCTTTGTGTCTTGTGGACCTTTTGGTCATTCTGGTCCAGCTTCTCCACCTGGGCTCTCATGTCACACACAGCAGAGATCTCATCCAAGACCGGTCTGAAGTCCTGCAAGGCGCTTCTGATCCTTTCAGAGTCATCAAGGACCAGCTGTAGTTCAGGATCAAAAAATAAACGTGCTACTGAAAATGCTTGTTGATACGACTGTACATGGAAGTTCACGTGTTTTAGCAGCCAACAAAGCCCAATGATGAGATAAACTACAGCAAACTACACTGCAGTTTAAGGATGATAAAATGCACAGCAAATACAGGCACAAATGTTGCACAGACCAACCTGCAGCGAGTTTGCGTGATTCTGGAGACTTCTGGCAGTTGTAAATGAGCAGGGAGCACTAAGCCACGACTGAGCCTCATCCAACCAGCAGGTGGCGCTGTGCACAGTGTCCTCAAATTCCTGCAGGCAGCTGGGGATCTGAAGAATACAAGTTTGACAAACTCATATTAAAAGCCTACGTTGAGGTGCATTTACTTTTTTTACAGCGTGAATATTGAAGTGCTGACCTTGCTGAGGAAGGCGGTGCGCTGCTCCACCTGCTGTGCTGTGTTTTGGTAGAGCTGCAGCGGCTGGGTCAGCTGGTCCATGAGGATGTGGGCCTGGTCTGGATGCTCCTCTGCAAGATCTTGAACTTCACTCTCCAGGATCATGAGACGGCTGTGCCAAGCGTCCAGCTCATCCCAAACACGCTGGCCAAAAAAAGACAAATGTGGAGACAGATTCAAGCTTTTAAGCCTGTGCACAAAACTTGAAACTGCACACACACTGAAGCAAACAGTAAGAAATACACACACCTTGAGTACATGCTGAGCTTCAGGGACAGTTGGACTTTTCTGGTCCAGTAACATCTTGACTTTCTCCAGACCTGAACCCAGCTCCACTACTCGTCTGTTTAGCTTTTGAAGTGGGATGCTCCTCGCTATGAGCTGAAGAGTGAGCAGACAGAAGAAAGAATCATGATTAAGCATAAATTAGTCGACAATGAGTTAACCAGGCATTAAAGTTAAAGTGCTATAAAATCTGATGCATTATTATTATTATTATTATTATTATTATTATTGTTGTTGTTGTTGTTTTCATTATTATTATTATTATTATTATTATTATTATTATTATTAATAAAGAAAGGGGATGATGCTGGTTTTCAGGCCTTATCTAGCCTTTCTGTTGGCTTTGAAGGAGACACCAGTCTTAGATTAGTGTCTTTGAAAACCACAATTTCACCTTCTGTCTGAAACACTTGATTTTAGCTACCCCATTCTTAAAGCTCGTCAAAAGCCTCGTGCACTGTTGCCATGTAACTGGGTGAAAGGTACCTTCTCCTCATCTCTCCTTAGAGAAAGCTGGACTCCTTGTAGCATTCGACTGATATCAGCTGGTATCCCCCCGTATCGCCTCTGCACACTGTCCACGATACACTTTAGTTTGGTCTTTTGGATCAGTAAATCCTTTCTGAGCTCCTGGCAGTTTGGAAATAAACATGGAAAAAGATCAAAATGGAAAGACTGAACTGGAAATTAGAGAGATCACAGCACGAGTTCAAAAGTCCAGCTTAGGACCCTTTTTTTTCCCTAATTTGCAGAACTTATTGTCTAGTTTATGGTTGACAGTCATCTTAAATCAACCTCGAGTAAGTTTCATATGCTATATTTTTAAAACCGTGGCCAAAAGTAAAAAAAAAAAAAAAATCCTATAGGAACAATATATCCTAGGAGCTCTTTTCCTGTAACACCAGTATTTGAGTTTGGACTATAAAGCATAAAATACAAGCCTGACCTGTTGTTTGCTTCGGTTTGAACAGGCCTCCAGAGACGTGAGAATGGCCATCACGTGTTGCTCCACCTCTTCTATATCCTCCTGGATTTGCTGCCTCTCTTTCTCCTCCGCCTGGGCTGCAGCCACCACCTGCAGGTTTCTCTCTTTTAAGCTGCAGAAGAAAAAAACTTGTCAGCATTTCTCACATTTATGAGCAATCCTTTTCCACATCTGTCGTATCTCACCTCCTGACATTCTCTTGGATCTTCACAAGCGTTTTCCCAACAGGTCCAGGGCTGATTGGATCCTGAGAGCTGGATAAACTCAAGGCATGCTCCAGTCGGTGCTCCAGGGATGCCAGTGCCTGCTGTTCCTGCTCCAGCCCAGCTTGGTGCATCTCAGCCTGAGCCAGAAGCTCCTGTGGTTTCTCCTGAGTGAAGCTCACAGCAGAGGAATCAGGGACCTCAGCCTGAAGGCTGGCCAAGAAGCTGCAACACTGCTCCATCTGAGGAAGCAGAGATCAGCACTTGAATAACACAGTTCAGTCTTCAAAGGCAATCAAAACAAGCTTGTTTTTATTTACCAGCTGTCCTGGACTTTTTTTCAAACACATTCAGAAAATACAGTAATAAGAAAAATACAGATGCTATTCCGCTAATTCTCGTTTATTTATCTGTTTTTACACAAATTTATAAACGATCCTGCCAAAAAAAAAAAAAAAAAACTCACACTGGTAGTGATGTCCTTCCACTCCTCTCCCCTCTGCTCTGTATGTGCCATCAGAAGACCTATACCACGCCGTAATGACACCCAGCGCCTCCAGAGGGCGCCCAGCTCCCCGTCCTTTCCAACCCCACATCCCTGCATCGGACACCCAGCTCGGAGGTCTTCAATTTTAACAGCGAGGCTGCGAAGATCATCCATCAGAAGCTGCATAAAAAGATGAAGTAGAGATTAAATTTAAGAGTTAGTCAGGAAATATTTTCCTTTAAAGGGATGTTTAAGTCATGGTCAAACATACCGTAACACGGAGTCACTTTAGTAACAACCACACTACAGCAATACACAGCAGAAATCATCTCCAAGCGCACCTAAACCAAAAAGCCACTCTATAGCCACAAATAATGCTCAGAACAGCACCTAACTTCATCAACAGTACATATAGGGTCCCGGCCATAGTACTAGCCATCAAACATCTTTTTAGCTTTACCTGATTTCTTTAGCAAAGAGACTAAACACACCTCACCCACTGTCCTCCAGCAGCTGTTTGTTCGTGGGGGAGCCTTGACGAGTTGATCACTGAGTGCAGCGGAAAATTTATGATTATTACCTCATAGAAATGCAATCAGACCAAGATGCTGAGGCAGAAGAACTACTGCGTCTGAAGTGCACATACAAGATATACAAGAACTCTGATTGCATTTCCATGAAGTGATAATTATAAATGTTCTTTCTTGAGCTGCAGAACTCGGCTGCACTTGGTGATCGACTTGTTAGGGCTCCCCCACAAACAAGCGGCTGCTGGAGGAGAGTGGATGAGTCTAACTCTTTCGAGGGGGTGTCTAACTTGGAGCTACAGTGTGTTTGACCATATCTTAAATTTACGCCATAATATCTCTTTAAGATGAGCCAATAAAATGCAGTGTGCAACCTTTTGTTACCCTGGCATGCAAAGACATGTATAAAAACATTTTGAGTTGACAGCTATGTCAGTATGAACAGTATCATCTACGTATATCAAAAGACCTTTATTGTGAAAGTTATTTTCTACCTTGTCCTGAAAGAGACGTGTTTCTGCCACTGTGATCTCAGAGGGAACTCTATCAGAGGATTTGCTGAAGAGTCACTGTGGCTCACCACATGATGCTTTGTTAGCTGATCATTGCTTCATCATTCAACCTTGTGGTGTAGCCACTCTATCCCTCAGTTAACTTATATAAAGGTGGCTGTAAAAGACCTGATGTATTTCTGTTGTCGGACTACTCTGCTTTTGAAGACCCACCTTGGCTCTTTTTTGTTGGGCAACACATTTATCGTATGAGGTCACTTGTTCTGCAGCACACTCGGAAAGCTGAGCCTCGAGTCCAGAGAGACGCTGACATATGTCCTCATGACACATCCTGTGACTTTGCTGCCGTTCTTCACACCTGGAAGAAATTCATTTGTAGATAAATTTCAAGAACAAAATTATGGACAGAGATATTATCACCACATGTAAAACATAAAACCACTCAGACCCTCTTTAAAGAGGTCCTGTACCTCTGTAAAGACTCTAGCCTGAGCTGGGCCTGAGCCTCCAGTACGGCTCTTCCTACCAACAGCTGACTGAAGATGCTGATGTGGAGCTTCTCTGTCTCTGGTTGGGAGAGGCAGGGTTGTTGTGGTACCAGTTCCAAAAGGTGGGAGATGTGAGCCTGAAATCCGTCTTCTAGAGCCTCGAGAGCCTGTTGAGTCTGTTTCTGTTCCTCAGTACAGTCCAAAAACCCTCCAGGAGCTGAGAGGAAGGTGGCTTCGGCGTTGTGGAGGAACCCTATTGCTCCCTGAGCGGCCCACTGGTAATCCTTTAAGGACTCTCGAGCTTGGGCTAGACTCGCCTGTTGTGGAAAAAAAAAACAAAAAACAAAAAACTTAATAAATGGCAAAGTCAGAAAATGGAAAGTTGTAATCATGAACTCTGGAGACAAACCATTCTTTCGTGGCATTCTTGCATGGTTACATCTCTGAGAGAGTACAGCTCCTTGCAGCTATTCAAGTTGACCTTCTCTCTGCGTCCTAGGCCTTCTAAGACCCTGATCCCGGACTCCATATTCCTCCAAATAACCCAACACCTTCGCAGTGCAACATCGATGGCTCTTTCCTCTGGGTTGACGGGTTTGGCTCCCTGCAGCTCCTCCTCTGCTCTCCGGAAAAACTGAACTAAGGCAGGAAGCTCAGAGGAAAAGCGCAGACCCAGCAGGAGCTTGGCCTCTAGATTCTTGATGTCCTCTGTGACAGAATCCTCCCTGGAGACTAAAGTTTCCACAGTTTGATGAATTCTCTGCCTCTCTGCGTTGAGCTCAGTTGGGTTCAGCTCCTGAGCGATAGCCTCCAGCTGGTCGGCTGCTTCCTGACACTGTGTCTTCACCAAAGGAAGCTCCACTAGGAGTATTTGGCATTGTCTAAACCGCTGACCCAAACTTATACCTTTATCTTTGGCACGCTGGATCTGCTCTGCAGCTATGTCTCTAGATTCTTCCATCTGGCTCCTCAGGTGCAGGTACTTCTCCTGTTCGAAGGTGTTAATACTGAAAGCTTTGCATTGGTCTTGCAGCTCACCAATGGTGCACAACAGGGAGCTTCTCTTGGCCTCCTGGCAGTGCTGCAGCTCTTGTACTTGACACTGGTGCTCCATCAGCATGTGCTTCAAAAGTGCAATCTTTGAAAGGGTTTCCTGAGTCAGAGGGAACTTCTGCTGTGCCAGATCAGAGGAGATTTGATTTAAACTTGCCTGGACTGTCGACAGCTCCTCATCTGAAGATCTTCTCTCGTGAATCAGCTCCTCCAACTCCCAGCTGGTTGCTTTCTCAAAAGCAAGCAAACCATCCAATTCAGTCCATAGTCCTGACAGTCTGTTGACGATGTAGCGGCTCTCTCCTGGACTCAACCCGGCGGCTATTTCTTTGCATCTCTCTGCCATTTCTTCCACCAGTTTTATTGTGCTCTCAATCTTCACCTTGGCAAATTTGTGGCTTTTCAGCTCACTCTCCAGCTCTCTGATGTCAGCTTTTGAAACATTATCCATATGCACACAGGGGTCTCTTTTTGCATGGGTTTCTGCAAGCCAGGCATCCATGCTGGAGAGCTGGCACAACATTTTCTCCCTCTCTATCAGGCTCTTCTTCATGGTGGCGAGAACATGATCCAAGCTGTCAGCGATGGCTTCATAAAGATCCTCAACGGTCCTGAATACTTGGTCGCTCTCCTCCTTCTCCATGCCAGAGGCAATATCTTTCATCTGCTCTACTTCCGCCTGTAACTTGGACCTTCGAGACCAAATATCCGTTTGAAACTTCTTCATCTCCATAATCTGGATCCGAGCCTCCTCTGGGAACAGGGCTAACTTCTTCCCGATGGAGATGTGGTTTTCTGCCTGCTTGGCCCATGTGATCAAGTCTCGTAGCTGTTTGTTGATCCTCGCAGGAGAGCTGTGTGTGGAAATGTCGAGCTTGCTTTTGGTGAGGTTTAGCAAAGACCCCACTTCCTGAAGGTTACGTTTGATCTCGTCCTTCTCCTTCTGACCCAAAGAGAAGTGAACTAGAGCTTCCGACTCAGACTGGAGGTGCAGGTAGAGCTGGTTGTACAGTTTGAGGTCCGTGGTCAGACAAACAACCTCTAAAGCACTTTTGTTGTCGCTGCTTTCACAGTCAGACGTCTGAAGAGCTTCGAGTTTGGCTTTCAGCTGTTTGGTGTCTTTAATAAGAAGAGACGACTGAGAGGTGGAGCTTGAGGCGTGCTGAAGGCCTCTTTTAATACTTCCCTCTAAAAGCCGCCACTCCTCCTGGATATCTCCAAGCTGGGCGAGGAGAGCACCTGAACTTTCAGCGTCGCTCAGGTGGACGGATAACTGGCTGCTTCTGTGGAGGAGCTCTTCCATCAAGCCCTTCTTCAGCAGCATGGTCTGCAGAAGACCATGAAGTTTGCCAGCCTGGAGGGCACTGCTTCCCACAGTATCCCTAAAAAAGCCCAGAAGAAGAACATCAGTAATCTGGCAGACTTAAACCGTCTTAATCAACTCAAAGATTTACTCACAGGTTCATTTTTTCCTTCTCAACCGCAACAACGGCCAAGAAAGCTCTGATGATCTTCATCTGTTTTTGATACTGTTTGACCTGATCCAGCTGGGCCGCTTTGACTTGAACTGTGGCCGAGGCATCCAAGAGTGCAGCGCTGCACTGTCCTTCAACGCTTTTCAGGGTGTCTGGAGAGCAGGTCCTGGAGTCATTCACGCTTTTTAATGCAGCCACTTGATCCTGCACACAACGCCTGAAGTCCTGCAGACAAAAGAGCGATCACATGAAAAAATCAAATGAAGTTTGCGTCCTCTTCTCATAACCTACACTAACCTTTCAATACAAGGTCAGATAATGAATTTACTTTTAAAAACTTATAATAGTTTTTAAATATATGGACCTACCTCCGCCTCCTGCAGCTGTTTGACCATTGCAGAGATGTCCAGTTGAGCTGGTTGGTAGCGACATGCCAGAACTTTCTGCACAGTTCTTATCAGTCGAATTTCAGACTCACCAGGAGAGGACTTTAGGTACCAATTCAAATCGATGTGTGGTGTCCGCTATAACAAAATTAAAATCATATCAATGTAGCAGGTTAGGAATCATCGAAATAGAGCTGAAACTTGTCACAGTCCTATGTATCTGTTGATCTGCAAACAGATTTCATGTTCAAAGGGATATTCCTGTGTAAATTTAAGTTATGGTCAAACACACTGTAACACCAAGTTAGACACCCCTTTAAGAGATGAATGTTGCCGACTGCTTGCTTCTCTAGTTATACCAACTTTAGTAACGACCACATGATAGCAATACACAGCGATCTGTGGCTCAACGCAAAAACCTTGACCAAAGAGCCACTCCATAGCCACAAATAATGCTTAGAACAGCACCTAACTTCATCAACAGTACATATAGGGTCCCAGCCATAGTACTAGACACCAAACATCTTTTTAACTTTGTCTGGTTTCTTTAGCAAGGAGACCAAATACAACTCACCCACACCCACGGATCATTTCCTTGAAGTAATAATCATCATAATAATCATTTTGCATTACAGACGCGGTAGTGCTTCTGCCTTAGTGTCTCAGTCTGATTGCATTTCAATGAAGTAATAATCCTAAATTTTCCACTGAGATTGGATTTCTTTGCATTAAATGTTGTTGGGTAAGTGGTTACACTGACATAGACCCTGAGAACACAGTTTAGTGACCCAGTGTGGTGCAACAGAAAAAAGGTGGAATTTTTGCCTTGTTTAGGGTTAGACAGAATAGCTGAAGAGAGGTAGGAAATGTGCGGAGCAAAGAGCAGGGAAGACAAGCAGCGAAGGATCGAAGAAACAGCCACCTGGTTTGGAATTTTAGCTTCTTAATTTAGGGCACTTAAAGTGCTGGCCCATCAGCGGCAGCCCTGTTTTCAACATTTAAAATCCAAATCCAAAAACATTTCACTGGAACAAAAGACAAATCAAAACAGTCCAATTCCTTTATTTAGTGGTTAGAAATAGGAAAATGAAAATACTTGGAATCATTTCTTTAAAATAATATAACACTTAACTTAAGTTTGATCAATGCATGTCTTTATTTTTACTGGCGCCGGTTGCAAACAAGGTAATTAGGTTGTGGTTTGTTGTGTTCTTGTTTAAACAGATTTATCTACAGCAGGCTTAAAAGAGCTTGTTTACTCTCTAGTTATCATGAGTACTTAAAATGACTCAGTCTCATCCCTGTCTTTTAGCCTTATTTTCCTTGAATTATTTCATTAATGTTTCCTTTTTTAAGTGTCTTAAAGGTCCAGGACAGATAGCCCCTCCCAAATAAAACCACATCACAGCTGACATCAGAAACGAGCCACACTGTCTCAGATCAGATCACTTAATGTACTTTACTCCAAGTAATTATGTGCCCACTAATGACTCTGTAGGAAATCTCTGTATCTCAAATGTCCTTCCTGTGAACCGTCCCGTTTGCAGCATCATGGGAATACACAAACATCAATCAAAACACTGCTGCTCTTATCTGTGCTATGTTTAATCTGAGCGTGACTGACCTCTTGGGCTTTTTTGGACATTGGGAGCTTTGCAAATATGTGCAAAAAATAGGGAAATTAAAATGCATTAAAGAGGAGTTTTCATTTCTATTTCCATAAAACAGAATTTGCGCAACTCTAGAGACAAAGTAAATAAAAACCTTTTTATATGACTCAAAAACTCAGATTTAACCTTTTATGTTGATATTTTAAAGTTCAGGCTTTCAGAAATGAGTTTATAAACCCACTGCAGCCTGTTTTTAAAGCCTGTTTCTGTAGAAAGAGGCTGATTATCATGTAAAAGATGTCTCATACTCACATTTATGATGTTACTTCTCTCCACCAGGCTCTGGATCTCAGTCAAAATATCCTGCATGGTGGACTTGGGTTTGCAGGACTCTTCTGATCCACCTGTCATCTTCGTGGCTTGCAGATCAGCTCTCAAACCTGGAGCTGTCTTCTCAGGCTCCATGCCTTCCTGGATGTGCAGCTACACACACACACACACACACACACACACACACACACGCACGCAGGACAAGGGTGGTGACACATTTAAGCCTCCTGCTCTCCTGTGTTTGTTCACAGATAATAACATATCTTCCTGCTCTCTCCCTGCTCTGCAGTAGCAAATAATACCACACTGACGGTGGCTCGGCGAGTCAGTACAGTTAGCTAAAGAATGTGCCTGAGTAGGGAGCAGTCTGCCCCGGGGGAGACGTCCTTTCAGCCACAAACAGTTGCCTCCCTGTTTTCATCAAAGAAATAATTGATCTGTTATAACTTGGTAAGACAGGGTGAGCACCAAAACATGACTTGAGCTGTTTGGTGACTGGATCTCATGCAGGGGAGGTGCCTCCTGAAATATTTTTGGTAAGATGAGGGCGGGACTTAGAGCAGGGAGCAGGTAGAGCGGGAGGACAGTTTCAAACAAAAAGCAGCCCTCTGAGTGGCTGAGGGTAAAGGCAGATTTAAAAGGATTATTTTACACTCACAAGACAAGTTGGACTTGAAATTTTTCACACTGAAAAGGCGCACATGATTGAACAGCAACTTTAAACAGCAGCAGCTGCTTTAGATTCAGTCTTTTAGTCTCAATCGTAGTCCCATTTGATTCATTTTGCACTTTTCATCAGCATGTTTTCTGTCTTTAAACTACTTCATTAATCAATCAAAAGCCTTCAGCCGTTCAGCCTTCAGCTGACCCAGCCTGTTACAAGAACCTATTGATTGTGTTTTGCGTAACGGATTAAATATGCATTGGGGAAAACAGCAACACTTTTGTGGTTTTGAATGTGTGACAGTTCATCAGCTGTTCAACAAAAATTAAACTGTTGTGGTCAGAGTTTAATTATCTGTCATTCCATTATCTTTTCGCCATGAAAAAAGGGACAGTGACAACCTTCATGCCATTCATCAAACATGCAAATCACAATGATCCCTTCTGCAAGCCCCAGCAGGAAATATTTGATCATATCTCTGTTGGTTTGTATGCTCTTGTTGCTCATTAAAAAGCATCCGTATCAACTCTGCCCTATTTCATAACCACCTCACTGGAGCTTGAATCAGGTTTTTAGATACAAATATTTAAGTATTTGTAGGAACATGTTTGGAAACTTAGCAATCACCTCAGAAAACACCTCTGTCAGCCTCTTCAGAGAGAGGGGAGGGCTGCTATTACTCCAGGTAATTACAGGTGGTTTGTGAGAAATTCCTCTGACTCTCCCAAGTTTTTGAAAGTTGTGCATGAAAGCCTTTTGCAGAAAATACTCAGTTGAAATCCTTCATACAGCAAAGGAAGCATCAGCAGCACTTAGTGTGGCTTTTAGTGGATAATGTCAGAGATGATGGTATGGGTCACGATAAGGTCCTGTTACTTTACAGTCAACAAATGTTTTTATTTTTCCCTCTTTGAATCCTTCTCATCATAAATGCCTCTGCAGGTGAAGCCGGTGCAGGATCCTCTCTAATGTTTTTGTCACATCAAATAAATGTTTCAGCAATTTATCACTCATTCTGTACAACAAACAAGCCTGTGTATGATGTGGATTTCCTCTTTTTTGTTTTTTCCTGGTTGAATGATGTCCCTCAGAAATATAAATATCTGTCAAAAGTTATGACATTCAAATGCCAAATGGTGGGAGGAATAAAAAGAATATAAGGAAGCAAGTTCCAGGGCTGAATCTAGAATAAAATGACACTTTTTAAATGTCAAAAATACCAAAGTTTCACAGGGTACACCCCCTCCTCAGACTTGGAGTAAGTTAAGGACAGAGGAATGGTTTGTAAATGTCAGAGGAGACCGAGATCAGTCTTATTAAAAACAGCAGGAGTCTTAGATTACGCAGAGCTGTGTGTGTGTCTTCTTATAGCAGAGAGGAAAAAAAAACATTTAAATTTATTCAAACCATTCAGAGAAAAGTTGTAAACATCTTTATCAACTCTTTTAGAGGTTTTTTGGCTTTAGTGGTTTTAGAAAGAATAGTAAATATAAGATATAGATTTACCTTTAAGAGGAAATATAAAGGTAAAATCAAAAGTAGTCAAAAACGGCCAATTATACCCCAGACTTTAGAGGGTTAATATTGGGTTGTTTGTTATAGCTTTGGTCTTCTGGACCCTTTTCTTTCACTGTACTTCCTCTTACTCATTTCCTGTCATCTCAACCCCTCTCTCTGAAATATATCAGTTATTTTTATCCAAAATATTCTAAAAGGAATGGCTTAAAGTGCTCAGTAATGGTCGATCAATGTCAAGTCTTCAGAAATGACATCACTGAGCACAAATTCAGTCATACAAATACATAAAATTACCTTTATTGAACCCTCTGTCACTTAACCATCACTAATGAACTCGTTTTGAACCCTCGTTTCTCCAGAGTGGAGGTTGAGGTATCCATCATTTCTAAGAGGAGTGTCACATTTGACATCATCACATCATTTCAGTCCATCTTTATCAGCTTCAGGTCCAGAGACGTAGTTAGCATTTATAAGTGGTTTCCTTTTTCCTTTGTACAGTTTAAACCTGCACTTTGCTACTTATCAGCAGAAACCTCTTATCTCCACACTTCATCACCTAGTTATTTTTTTTACATCACTCAGTGATATCAGTCATCTGATGAGATAAAAATCTAATGGCTGAATTCCACATCATGTTGGTAATCTGAAAAATACAGGGTCTTTCATCTTCCAACATGTTCTGTATTTTGAGATAAGAGGTTTCTACCCAACAGCAGCAATATGTGTATGCAGAGATGAACTTTAGGAGGGATTTTGAGTTCATGCAGCGACTTCCACTACAGAGCCATGTCTGTTTTTAATACACTTTCCTGATATTGACTGTTTTTAATGAAATCCTCATATTCTATTCTAAGTGCTGTGATTGGACGATTTAATATTAAAGCTCCAAAGCCAGCTCTGCTTATCTTGTCCTCTATATGCTTATGTGGTGTCTTCAGACATCAAATCTCATCAGTCAGACTTTCGGATTTCTTATGAATGAATGGATCTGCTTGGCTGACACCTACCCTCCTGCACAAGTTGCAGGCATTATATAAAATGATCAATCATGTCGCTGGTGGTCTTGTTTGCTTTTGTTTATCGTAAAAAAGCATGGGTATGAATTTTAGTCTGTTAAGTAAATGTCCAAAAACTCCTTATAGGATGTTAAAAAGTGGGAATTGAATGATATGAAAACAATTGTTATCAGTTTTTCTCAGATTTTTCAGTGTTACAACTTTCTATCTATTTGTTTGATTCTATTCTATAAATATGTGTCTACAGGACTGATGCATCTGTATATTTTGAAAATAATATCTACCTGTGTGTCCTTTGTGTCCTCCAGTGAAGCAGGTCCTGTCCATTCACTTCCTTCAAATTGCAGTGTGACATCATCTTCAGGTATTTTTGAAACTTTACCATCTGGAAGGTCACTTGTGTCTTCCCCCTTGTCTCTCTCCAGAAGTCCTGTCCCTGCGCTCTGTGCAACACTTTGCTGTTTAGTGTCACTGGCAGGTATTTGGGTTTCTGCTGAAGTATCTCCCTCCACCCTGCACAAGACTGAGCTCATTGTTTGCTCTTCAGTCAGACAGAAATCTGTCATCTCCTCTGATCTGACGTCCGGAAGTGTCGTTCCTGCTGCACATGCACCAATGAGCTGACGTTCAGCAGCAATGCCACATGGTTTGGAGGAATTTAAGACGTCATCATACATGACCTCATGGGTGTCCTGGAATGATGAACAGGCACTTGCAGGTTTCACAACCCCCTGCTCTGCAGTGACTACCTGTAGAGAGTTTCCTGAAATTGATTCTGCCACTTGAGACTCAGTTAGTGCAAGACTGTGATATATTTTCCAATCTATTTCATTAGATTTGGGACTGATTAGTACAGGAGAAAGTCCAGAAATGTCCTCAGGAATTCCAGCACTCGAAGCCGCCCCTGTACTAGTAACTGCCCGGGAACATCCAGGTCTATCTAGATCCGTATTTACTTTAACTTGTATGTCCCGGGGCTCCATCTCCAACACTATAGTTATGACTTTCTTTGGAGAGTCTGCAGCTGCTTTAAATGTCTCTGATTGTGCTGCTGGAGGTTCAGGCAGGTTTTTAAGGGTTAAAGGGTGAGCAGTTTCAGACTTTGTGGCTGTAGATTCAACAAAAGCCGTGATACTTGGTTCTGGATTGAATTCTGTGGATGTGTCCGCGACTGTGGCTGATAATTTAGGGTCCTGAGTAAAGGTGGTGTCTTTGTGTAAAAGTTGAGCCTTCTCTGCTTTGCTTCCAGGAAGTATCCTACATCCACTTCCTAGAGAAGTTCCATCATTGTCCTTAGTTCCTGGGTGAGTCAGAAGGTTTGTTTTTGTTTGCTGTGATTGCTTCTGGTTTTCTGATAAGATGACATCCAAGTCTGGGATTTGATTGTCTGTTTCCAAAATATCTCCAGCTTTGATTTTGTTGTCATTTTGATCACTTGTACAGTTTTCTTTGTGGTCTGCTGCGGGATGGGAAAGAGATGCAGGAGGATGCAATCCTTCAAGCATAGGTGGACTTTCATTGAGAGCAAGTGCAGGATTTTCCTCCAGTTTCTCTGCTTGTTCAACTCTCTGGTTTCTGTTTTCGGTGAGCTGAGCCAAATTCTGTCTGATGCTGTCCTCCAGCCCCCTCTTGTGGTCTTGGAGGTTGCTGACCTGCTGGGAGAGGCTTGCCTGGGCCTCGGCTGTGGGAGTGGCGATGATAGAATCCTTGAGTGTTGCGATGTGTAAAAGCTCTTCTTCCATGTCTGTTATTTCTTGTAACAAAGCCTGAAAGAGTGAGGAGAGGGACAGAAGAACACGTTAGTGCTCTGATCATGTCATAGTCGTAAACAAGAGGAAATTAAAGGTCATGAAAAGCTTTTAGTTGGGCTCACTTAACTTGAAGGAGCTTACCAGCAGAGTCGGTGCATCAGTGATCTGTGCAGCCAAGCCAAGCTGACACTCTGAAAGTCTTTTCTGCATGGATGTCAGTTTTTGTTGGAAGTCCTGCATTAATGAGCCCAAATGTTCCTCATTACTAACACCATCCTCCAGGTTGTTATACTGTGGACAGTCAGGGCACATCCAGTCTTAGTCAAACAGCTAAAACAGGCATCTCAAACTCAGACTGGCTAAGGGCCGCATACAAGCTCCAGTGAGGAACTTATAGTGTGTGTGTGTGTGTGTGTGTGTGTGTGTGTGTGTGTGTGTGTGTGTGTGTGTGTGTGTGTGTGTGTGTGTGTGTGTGTGTGTGTGTGTGTGTGTGTGTGTGTGTGTCCACTTTTGCATCCCCAGTGTTTGGTTATCTTGTTCTCGACATGCTTCAATAGAGGCCTTTGACTGAAAATGTCTTTATTCTCAAACCTGATGGTCAAATTGATCTTTGATTGTGAAAACTTTATGTGGAAATCATAAAAACAGATGGTTTCTTCAGCTTCCTGAGTTAAGAATTATGAAACATAAATCCTCCATCTTGTTCCTGATGGTTTTGCTCTCTCTTAGATACATCATTTAAAGATACTAATATGAACGTTACGCCATTTCATTAATGCCAAAATAAAACCCTTAGAGGAGCTTTAATGTCCCACTCCGATCGTTTTTTTTACCATTTAAAGTGTTCTCACTGGTCTTTAAATTGTGATGATGAAGTTTTTAGCCAAATCACATTACCTGTGTCATTTTCAAGGTCTTTTCTTCGGCAGAGCTCCAGTAGCTCATTAGCAATTCACCTCTGAGTCGTGGGTGGAGACAGAGTTGCTCTGCACACTCCTCTTCACACTAGCTTACAGCCTAACATTGCCGGTGTAGTAGAAATAGCAGGTGACATAGGAGCTATTCAGCTCTCGGACACTCATGTCTTTGGGGACATGATGAAAGCTAATATCATAATAAGCTATCTTAAGAGCATTTCAATCAGTTAATGCACATGCTTGTCCCGCAATTGTCCTCTCCACTTCTTAGAGTCTGGCTTACATAGAGGGGCTCCGGGGGTGGAGCTTGTAAATGTGACATAGGAAATCTCACTGTATCTGAGCCTTCCGTTTGGGTCTGCCAGAGATTTACAACAACTTGAATGCAAAAATACTCAGAAATGCGATTTCACTCTTATTTTTCTCATATATCCTGCAGCATTAGAAAATGCCATATGAATATGTGGACAACAAGAAAAACATGATTTTCATCGGAGTGAGTCTTTAAAGGAGGGCTACTTTAAAGTTTAAACGCTACAGGAAGGCCTCATATTTCTTAAAATGTGTTCTAACTTTCTGTGTTGTTGTTTTCTGTTATACTGAAGCTTTATTACAATCACTTTAACTGATCATAAGCACTTATTAAAGTGTTTATAATGTGTTACCAACACTGAGCATAACGTCTTACGAAGGTTTGATTTGTAATGTATCGTACCTTAATGCAAAACTAACAACAGCAACTTCTGAATTTTGGGTTTTTAACACATTCAAACTGCAATAAGCCTTTTGAATGAATTTATAAGGCTTTACAAATGTGCTTCATTAGAACTGAGTTACTTACCTGCAGGTCCTTCAATTAATGTTTCCATTCCTATGACTGCAGCTAACGCACAGAACTCCATTTGATTAACCTCACATATTTGCTGTACTTCTCTATCTTCACTACTGACACTGACCTTCCCCAGGTGAGCTTCCTCTTCTGCCATGGCACTCGGCACAGTCTGAAAAATATCCCCAGCATTGATAAATTTCACACAGAAACACACAGCAAAGTATCACTGCACAGACAAAAAGAGGAGTGTGTCGTCTGTCTCATAATCTCTGCATACAAATCTGCCTTTTCACCAACAATTAGACACGCCTTATTGAAGGACAAGTAGTAACAAATGCAGATGAGAAGAAACAACAAATCTGTGTGACCACACCCTCCTGTGACTTCACACACTCCACTCTAACAACTGCCATTTCAAAGCTGTATGAATCAAGATTTTCTTTCTGGAGCAGGCTGCAGTTTCTCCTCCTCAGGACTCTGTAAACTCACATTTCCAGCAGGTGAAGAGTCGACAGTTTGTCTCAGATCTCCAGCTGAGGTTACAGTCGGCTGTGAAAGGGTCTGAGATGTTTGGAGATCTTTGCTCAGAGGACACTGATTTTTCAAGGACCTGGTTAGAAAATTGTTATATCTCTCCATCAGTTTGCTGCCCTCTCCCACCAGAGCGCACTGCCGGAGGGAGCTGTTTTGAAGAGATAAGACAAGTTGGTGTACGTCGTCTGTCCTCACTCTGAAGGGAGAAAAAAGGGCAGGGTTAATGACCAATTACTCTGACACTTAAGACAAAAACTGAACTTTGTTTTGGAGCAAAAGTAAAGTGATAATGAAGAAGAAATACTACACAGTGATTAAATGTGCTTAATGAAGGTTACAAAACAAGATCAAGGTCATGGATTTGAAAATAAAGAGTGCCAGCTTTATTTCAATCATCAGAAAATAAACTAGGGGGTATGATAATGATCATAAGTGCTATTAATGATCCAGTGACTACTTCTTGTCACTTTAAAAGCTGATAAATACCAGATCATGGTATAGAGGATGTGTCAGTCATCTCTGGAGTTCAACAGGTTAAACAACCTCCATGATTGCTGACTCACTTAAACTAAATCACAATGCATAGCTGCTGACAGCCACAAGATAAATATATATAGATAAATATATATTTGTCTCTATTATAATATATGTTTATAAATCTATAGCTGTTTGTCTGTGTATAAATATCTATCAATCTATCCATATCCATATATACTGTATGTACATTTATATATAAATATATATATATGTTTAGTAAAAAAGCAGTTCACCTTTGTCGAAGTTCTTCCTCCTGCAGGACTCTCAGATCTTCTGCATTTGCTGCTTTTTCCTCAAATGTTTGCAACCATCGTTCCAGCTGTTCACTCTCTCTCTTCAGCCTGAAGCACATGGAGCATGAATTCAGGTCAGGCATGACACAAACAAACGTACACTATGCAAAACACTCTGTGTATTAAAAATGGATCGTAGAGGAGAAATGGTTCTGCTTCAGGATATGAGCTTACAAAGAACGGCTGTGGAGAACAAGTTAAACTCGTCCTGCTCTTGACTTTTCAATCTTCAGAGTGTGAACTGTAAGAGTCTGTGTGGCTCTACTTTATACTCAGACAGATTGAGTTCATGTAAAAGGAAACAGAGCCAATGAGTTTGTATTTGTGGTTAGAGTCTGAAAATGGAGCTCAAAGTCAGGCTAAATCAATGTATTAGGAACATTTTAACTAATTCAACAGGAGCACCTTAAACCTTTTATTGCACAGAAACAACATCAACCCAAACAGCAGAAATTATTTTCAGTCACTGCAGATCAGACTGCATTTATTTGGTGATGTTAGTCATTTATCTTTAAGCTTTTGCCCATACTTCTTCTCTTTGCATTGATGTCCTGATGCCAATCTTTCAAACTCAGGTCAGAGGAGGAGCTGCTGCAGAAATACCTGCCCAGCAGCTCTCTAATGGCTTTAATGTTTACTCTAAATGTTGTACGGTATGTGGAGTGATTGTGTAATTATAGCGCATGATGAAAGGAGCCGTCAGTCAACACTACACTACAATCATGCATTAAATGAATGCACTAAAGCTTGCCCATGAGAGATGTGAAGCTGGTGTCAGTTACCTGTCATAAACCTGGATGCTCCTCTCAGTCTGTTCCTCCACCTGAGAGAAGAGCTGGTGAGTGTCTCGGACTTTCTCCTGCAGCTGGACCCCTTCTGTAGACAGACCCTGCAGACTGACTGAACTGGCTATGGAGGAAATGACACGCAGGTCCTCTAGGACACTCTCTGCCTGCTCGTCCTGGGTCTGCAGCTCAAACAGAAAATCCTGTGCAAGAATACAAGCTGATTAAATGGATCGCCTTTTATAGCATCAGCTGTCGAAACTCAAAAGAATAAGTTACCTCAGACTTTTACATTACCACATACTTAGTTGTCAAACTTTTGAGCTGCTGCGTTAATAAGTTTGTTCAATTGATCTCTTAACCATTGGTATTTGCTTAAGTGTAGGGAAATACATGTGTTTACTTGCATTTCAGTAATATTTGTTGAGTTGCATAAACCCTTTTTTGAAGATTGTTATATCCAGTACTTCACAGTGTGTATTGATATAGATGAAGAATTCATACACATTTGTCCACTGGGGACTCCTGTTTTTGAAATTGCAGTTTTGACTTTGTGTGGATATCTTGAATATTTGGTTTATGGATCATCTCTCCTGTGTTGTGGTTGAGTTCTGGTCAATTATGTAGATGTTTTATTCTGATTCTGCTGCAGACAAGACAGCAAGTTTGCATATTTGTGGGATTTTTTTTTTTCTTCACCTCAATGTTCTTGTCAGTTTCCTTCACATTTGAAACAATGGGGATAAAATTCACAAAGAACACGTGTTCTGCACAAAGTAACCTCACCTTCAGTTTTGCAAGCACTGTTGTAACATCTGAACCACTCAGAGTAAGGAGTGAGTCCTGGATCTTCTGAAGGGAGTTGCTGCAGTCAGCCATTCTAGCACTAATTTGTCCCTTAGCAGCCACCGTCTGCCTGTACACATCCTCAGCTTCAGAGGCAAGCTCTTTCAGCTGCTCAATCTTCTTTCTCATCTGGGTCTCCACAACCTAGACAAGATGAAATCAGTGAAAAGGATTGTTGTCTCTCCAGCTGATCATTGCATCCCTGTTTTATAAATGCTCTTTAAATAACACATAAAACTGCATCAAGATTCACTCATTTATTGCAAAGTTGTGTTTAGATTGTTGGCATGTGCACAAGCAAAGTGCTGCCCAACAGTCTCAAAATCACATTCAGTTATAATATGCTGCAGGGATATTCCGGTGTAAATTTAAGTTATGGTCAAACACACATTTCCTTGAATTAGTAATCATCATAATTATCATTTTGCACTGCAGATGCAGTTGTTCTTCTGCCTTAGTGTCTCGGTCTGGTTGCATTTCCATTAAGTAATAATCCTAAATTTTCCACTGCACTTGGTGATCGACTCGTCAGGGCTCCCCCACAAACAAGTGACTTGCTGGGGGATAGTGGGTGAGTCGTGTTTGGTCTCCTTGCTAAAGAAATTAGGCAAAGGATAAAAGATGTGTGGCGGCAAGTACTATAGCTGGGACCCTATATGTACTGTTAATGAAGTTAGGTGCTGTTCTGAGCATTATTTGTGGCTATAGAGTGGCTTTTTGATTAAGGTTTGCACAGGGAGATGTGGACTGCTGTGTATTGCTATTGTGTGGTCATTACTAAAATTGGTATAACTAGAGAAGCAAGCAGTCGGCAACATTCATCTCTTGAGGGGGTGTCTAACTCAGTGTTACAGTGTGTTTGACCATAACTTAAATTTACGCCAGAATATCCCTTTTATCAGTAAAAATGAAATGCTAACAAACCGAAAAATCATTAAATCACAGCAGCAGACTGTATTTGTGTTGTAATTGTCTGTCAAAGCAGCTCTTTGTAAACCCAAAACACCTGAACTCCAAACAGAAAACCAAGTCAAAGCCCCACGCTGTACCTGGAGCTCAAGAGGGGCCTCTGCGTTCTGAAGCAGCACCTGAATCTCAGCCGCTTTCCTGTGGAAACGCTCCATGTTCTCCTCTTGAGTCGAAATCTCATTCTGGACACGTTTAGGGGAGATGATCATCGTTTAAAGCAGCTGTAGTAATCAAGGGGCTCAGACAGACCCAAATCTGAGAAACAAATTACAGAGTGAGAAAAGTTTTTACCTGCAAAGCTGTGATATCTTCCTCTGTCTGAAAGGACGGGGACTCAGCAAACACTGACAGTTTATTGGAGGTCCAGAGCTCCACCTCTGCTCCCAGGTGGAGGACCCCCTCCCACAGAGTCAGGCCGAGGTGGAGGTTTTCCAGGTGAGAGTCTGTTCTCTCAGATATCTGTAAGTAAATGAGACTCATTCACATAAATCAACACAAGACTTGATGGAACATACTGAGAGCTTTGAAAACTGGTTTGACTGCATTAAATGATAATAACAGAAATATCGTGTTTGCTTATTGTAAAGTCAAGAGAGTAAAAAATACACAAAAACAACAAAATGAGAAGAATGATGAGTGATTTCAAACTTTAAAGTAAGTCGACTCACATCCAGCCAGCGATCCATGAGAGCATCTGCTTCAGCGTCAAAGGGGATGATGGTGCACCCTGGGATCTGACGGAGGTGAGTGTGAAGCTGCCTGCAGACACTCCGGACCTCTTCGATTCTGTCCCCGAGCCCGTTCAGCTCTGCTTTCGAGTCCTGGACCTGACACAAAAACAGTCTTTCAGTTGATTCTTTCACCATCTTCAGAAAGAGTGGGTTGAAACCATACCTTAGTGTGCAGTCTCTGCAGGTTGTCCTTCCCCATGTAGGAGGCCTGTTCGCTGATGGTGCCTTCTGCTCTCTGTAGAGTCCCGCTTAGCTCACCGCGGATGATCTGGAACCTCTTCAGCAGCTCAGCTGAGACGTTACACTGCTCCAGCCTGGATGTGACACATTATATAACAAGCACATGCATCAGACTCTCCAAAATGACTTGATGAAGCAGTTTAACAAAAAAAATAAATAAATAAATAACAAAACAGAAACTCATGTTGTTACCGTTCATTGGCAGCCTTCATCGTCTCCTTCATGACCTCCTCCTCCTCTCTGGTTTGACTTCCACCTGTGACTCCTGACTGCAGGGATGCTGCTTGAATCTTCTGCAGCTCAGAAAGGTGGTCAGAAAGTCGGCTCTGCAGCTCTTTCAAGGCACGTTTCCTGCATGAGACAATTGTTTGTATTCATGGCAAGGAGTAATTGTTGTCCTGGAGTTCTACAACACCAACAAACCAAATACTGCACAATACAGCAGCAAGACTTTGAGCAAGGGAAGTGAAACATGCAGGTGCAGATGAGTTTCTTTGTCATGAATCATCATTAATTGATTGTTAGCAAACATCAATCACAGAGAATACTTTAAATCTACATCCCCTGTTTGTTTTGTTTTTGAGATTTAACCATTTAAAGGGATATTCTGGTGTAAATTTAAATCATGCTCAAACACAGTAGCACTGAGTTAGTCACCCCCTCGAGAAATGAATGTTGCAGACTGCTTGCTTCTCAAGCAATCATTTCCTTGAAGTAATAATCATCATATTAATCATTTTACACTGCAACACAGAAGTTCTTCTGCCTTAGCGTCTCGGTCTGATTGCATTTCGGTGAAGTAATGATCAGAAAAGTTATTCCTTGAGCTGCAAACTCTGAGAAACTCTGCTGCACTCGGTGATCGACTCGTCAGGGCTCCCCCACAAACAAGCGGCTGCTGGAGGAGAGTGGGTGAGTCGTGTTTGGTCTCCTTGCTAAAGAAATCAGGCAAAGGATAAAAGATGTTTGGCAGCAAGTACTATAGCTGGGACCCTATATGTACTGTTGATGAAGTTAGGTGCTGTTCTGAGCATTATTTGTGGCTATAGAGTGGCTTTTTGATTAAGGTTTGCACAGGGAGATGTGGACTACTATGTATTGCTATCGTGCGGTCGTTACTAAAGTTGGTATAACTAGAGAAGCAAGCAGTCGGCAACGTTCATCTCTCGAGGGGGTGTCTAACTCGGTGTTACAGTGTGTTTGACCAAATTCCTTTATCCCTTTTTATCCCTTTAAAGCAGTTTAGTGGAATAGTCAGTAGAGGAATTCGGATGTCAGTCTCTTCATATATCCTTCTGCCTCTTCCTGTTAAATTCAAAAAGATTACCTTTGTTGCAGAGCCGGCAGTGTTGCCTCCTGTAACCCCAGCTGCTCAGCTGCTCCCTTGATCTCCTTCAGTGCTCCTAACAGTGCAGCTCTCCTCTGGTCCAAACTCTCCCTCTCCTCCTCCTCTCTCTTAATCTGGCTGCTTCTTCCTCTTCTTCTTTTTCCGTTCTTCACTTTTGTTGCTTCCCCGTTAGGTTTCACTGTCTGAGTCTTTTGCTCTTTCTCTTTCTGCACATTTGTTTCATTCTCTCCTTCCAGTCTGCTCTTTTTGTCCTCTAACTCAGACTCCTCTTCTGTTACACTTGGGGATGAATGCTCCTGCTCCTTTGCTCGCTCCTCCTCCTGTTGGTGTGAATCATCCCAAATCTTCATCTGATGTATTTCCATAGTATTAAGATCCTCAGATTCCTGTTTGTCTTTCAGTCCAATCAGTAATATCTCCTTTATCTTGGCTTTTATCAGATCTTGCTCCACAGCTTGTGAGGACAATGATGTCACCACATCCTGGCACTTCACTGTCGAACCATCCATGTTCAGAGTCATCCCTGCTGCCTTCAGAGTGCCGTCAGCTTGTTCTGCAGCTGTCTGCAACTTCTGCTGCCAAGACCGTCTCTCCTTCTCCCGGTCTGCCTCGTTTTGCTGCCTGTCTGGGTCCTGCTTTGGGATCTCAGCATTGACTTCCCTCACTGAGATCAGGAAGTGGTCCAAGGCCCGGGCAGCTGTCTGAACCTTCTCCAGTCGCTGTCGTAGCTGCTTAAGATGATGGACGTTGTTTTGGAAAGCCTGGTAGAGGGACGATGGGAATGTGGCTTCCAGCCTCCATCTTTCCTCATCAGAGAGCTTTTTCAGCTCAGACTGCAGGCTGTCATCTATCTCCTGGGTCACAAAAGAGGGATCAATAATGATGTTTGCATTTTTATCTGTCCGAACGTATTGGAAGTTATAATAGTTATCCTACTTAAAAAACACAAAATCAAAGTTACAGCCATATTAAAGTTCCTGTATGTAACTGTGGACAAAGTGTTTCTTCTTACTTCTTCATCTTTGTTTTTTAACAGTCTATATATTAATTATCAGGAATTATTAAGCAAAAGCTGTTTCTGAAGCCTAAATCGAATCACTTTTCCTCACACCTTCCCAGCAGCAGCAGTTTCAGACATTAAAAATCCCTTTTTAGAAGTGGATGATGTTGTTAATAACACTGATGTACTTCTTTAAGAGGTATCTATGTAAATTTCAGCCCATTTCAGAGCAAGTTTAAACTCTTCAGATGAGCTTTTTTCTCTAAAACATTATTAGAGAAAAAAGAAAGAAAAAGTAAATTATCTTAATGTGAGTGCATAAAAAATAGAAAACTAGAAGTCTGAAAAAAGCAAAGATGCACCTGTAAATCTGAAACAAATCCAGGCTCAGTCAGGGTCAAGGAGATGTCCACAGGCTTTCTGATGAGGCGGTCCAGTTTTTCTGTCATCAGATCTATCTGAGCGTCTGCAGACTCCAGAAGATCAGCAGTGTTCTCCAGAGACGTCATCCTGAAAGAAGCCAAGGAAAAACTCTCTTTGATTATTGGAATAAGTTTTTTCTTTTTTAGTTTAAAACTTAAATATGATTTTTAATCAACTCCAACTGTAGGTAAAACTCTGAAATATGACAAAAATGCACAAAACAACAGACGCTCTATGTTGAGATCTCTGGGGACCCTCTCAGAAGGACATCCCAAGAACAAGGTTAAGAAATAATCCCCCAAACCAACCTTGCGTGTTTTTAAGACTTAAAGGGCTATTTCTATGTTTGTTTGTTTGTTTTTTTTAGGTTGTATGGGGCTCTTATTAACACTCACATTAGTGCCTGGTTGTGGAATTCTTCTAATTAGCACAACTATGTAGCAAAACTGACCCCCAATGCAGCAGTATTTACTGTTTAGTCTGGCTCCCATGCCAGTTGTCTTCCTGGTTTCTGGCAGCGCACTATCTCATACAACTCCTCTTCAAAAGAAAAAAAAATAGAACTATCCCTTTAAAAGAGCTGAACCCTACCTGCTCTGTAAGCACATTTGTTGATCTCTCCACTGCTGAGTCAGCTGCTCCCAGCCTCTCACCGCTTCACCTTTATCTCTGCGAGTAATCAGCTGGGAGCTCCGGGACAGCCGGGCATGCTGGAACTCACACTCCAACCACAGTGCAGCCGTTTCCTGTTTTAAAGTCTGTGGAGGAGGGGGGATTAGAGAGCAATCACAACTTTTATCAGGTGTGTGGGGAAGTTTGACTCTGCATGCTGATATGAAATATGACTTATCATGTCAACCTGCACTGAGAGGCAGCAAAGTACAGGAGATACAGAGCTCTAACAGCAGGATTTGAACAGTTTTAGGTCAAAGTGTGACATTATTTTCATCACATAAATGTATGAGTGCAAAGTGATAACATGGAGCTGCAGCTTGCCTCTAGTTGCTTCTTGTGGTTCTGCAGGTTGGAGACGTTCACTGGTTCTGGGATAAAATCCTCGAAAAGTTGTTTGTTCTTCTGCAGCTTGGTCTCAAATTCAGAGCAGCTCTTTCTGTACCTGAAGTCAAAGATTTACATGTTTTTGTGACAGAGGAGTTTCTCAGCAGCAGGAGTCAGAGCCAGGTGTAAGCTCTGTGGCAGGAGGTATAACTCAAAAGTGACTTTCATTCATATTTTTCTGTATTAAACAACATACAAAACCAACTGTTTAGAGCAGTGTTGCTGTTTGGATGAGATCAAACAGGTCAAAATGTCTGTAACAGTCATGCTAAAAGGACTCTGCTGATTCAGATAAAGCCTATAATTTATGCATTTCTGTTCAGGATCACGTTTCTGTGCTCACCAACACAAACAGACCTCACCTCTCTAGAGCTTCCTGTTCAACAGAGTCCTCTTCCTGTGGCTGTGCTGCTGATTCCGGGATGACAGTCCACTCTGGCTCCTGCTTGGTCTCCACAGTGTTGCCCCTGACAACAGTCTGGGAGATGGGAGACTCACATAGTAACTGTCCAGTGCAGAGAAGAGGGAAAGATCGAGCGGGGAGCCTATCCAATTACCGAGGATTAGCACCCTGCAGCTGCTGCTGTGTCTTCCACAGGTCACCAGAAAAGAGACTGCTGAGGTTTAATCTAGCTTGCAGCACTAAGGCTAATGCAATGTATGCAGTCAGGGAGATTTATCTCCTATTTATTTACGTTATACTAGAAGACATATCTTCAATGATTACATTTTTACACAGAGATGCTCTGCAGAGAGCTTCTGTATTTTTGTCATATATGTATTTATATGCCCAGCCCACATGAGCTTACATGACAGCATGAGTTCAATCTAAACCTTGAGCATAGGAGGAAATGCCCTCTTTAGCTACACAGTCTCAGCGATGCCTCCTGTTGGTTTCTAGGGAGGTCTTGTGAAGAGTTTTCAAGAGTCATAACTTGAACTTTAATGATTTCTAGTTAGTGCCAGTTTTTGGGACAAATCTTGAATGTAAACACTACCCCTCCTAACCAGTTTTCCCTTCAGCTCCTCCTCTCTCCTCCCTCTCTGCTCCAGCAAGCCCCGCCTACAAACAGATGCTCCTACTTGCTTGTATCGTTTCAATTAAATTCAGATATTCTGCAGATAAATACTTCATATAATTACAAATGGGGCCCAGTCAATGTGAAAGTAAACAGTATTGGTGTTACTGTAGACGCCAACAGACTACCAGCAAACAACGTTTGCAGGACTTTTACAACAAGGATAAAGTGACATACTCCAGGACCCGAGATTGATTGTTTAGCAGCGCTATGACACACAGCAGGTCCTGTTTGACATAAAACTCTTCTGTTACAGACTCTTGGCTTACTTTGTTAGAATGGTTTACCTGTCCAGCAGAAAGGTTACAGGGTCTGTAAGACATAAGCGTCCCCCATTGTTTATGCTTCACTGATGTTGACCCAGCTTTTTAGCTCTTGTTTGGGTGGTCTACCTCCTTTTTAAGTGCCCGTTATTTCGCCAGAGTCTCTGCCAACACTTGCTTGTGTTGGCAGTCGTGGCCAAAGGAGGATTCAGACTTATTTGTGGTTGGTTTCTACTGTCTGATATTGTAGCATGCTAGCTTTGTTTAGGCTCATGCACATTATTCGAGGACGTGGAGAGTGCCTCACAACACGAGGGAGCAGCGTCTACCTCAAAATCAATCAGGTTGGGGAAGTAGAGAACAGCTTTGTTTACAGTCAGAGAGAGCGGGCCGCTCAAAAACTTTAAAATGATGACTACACAGATATGACAAGACACAGCAATATCGTTATATTACCAAATGTCATCAATAACTAATAGCTATTGACTGATATTAAAAGCTTTTTGTATATACACCACAAAAAAGATGCTTCTTTAACGGATTCTTGCCTACCCCACCTTCAAATTATGAATTTAAAGACTTTATCGGCTGGTTTGTCTTTATTTTGTTTTGAAGGGACAGGGCAGAGAAGCCGCCCACAGCAGCTTGAACTAAGATGAGGAATTTAGAGCATCTTGTGAAGTTATTCTTCAACTGCTTTAGCACATCGGCACCAAATCAGCAAAAGAATCAGGATTCTGACTTCACTGTGAAGATACTGAGCTTGTTATAGTGACAGGCAGGTGAACGGGCAGCTGTTTTATGCTTCTTCAATCCATGTTTGCCCTCACCTATTGAGTTTAACTTCACAACAAGATCCACTTGAATTAATTTAGTGCAGGAATTCTTATCAATTTATCACATTAATCTTGTAAGATTACTCTTTGATTGTGTAAGTTTGGTATTAGCCTATGGTATTTTTTATATGTTTATCTTTTTTCACTTAAATTTTAAGATTTTGCCTTCAAGTACAATTTAAAATTCTTCTTAATCTTTCTCAGCATGTGCAACATTAAAAGTGGATTCATATTCTTTAAACTTTTAAACACCCATACTTTAATTATTTCCATTTGAAAGATGGAGCTTTGACTCTGCTGATACAAGGTTGATAATATGAAGACATGAACCTGATTAAAGTGAGCGTGCTCTTCATACCTGGATCTGAGTTTGGGTCGGCTGCTTGCTCTCTGTGATGTGCAGCAGACGAGCCGTCAGCTGCTGCTCTTTGGCTCGTAGAGCAGGTTTAAGAGCCCTCCCAGATTCGGCTTGGCTTTTACTCCGTCTCAGGTCATCTTCACTCTCTGCTGGCACTTCATGAGCTTGAACCCTGCAGGTATCACTGCAGGGCTGCGCTGACACCGTGCCGCCCATGGGTGACAGTTCTTGTTGTGGGCTATCAGTGCATTGCTTCTGTGGGAGACTGTCGCTCTGCTGTGTGTCAGCCAGTGTGCCAGTCGCCCTCAGCAGGGTGTTTACCCTGAGCTGCAGTCCCCTGCTGAGTTAAGAAATGGTTATCAGGGGGGTAAATCGGGGTCAGTCAGTTAGACCCACTCAGTCCTGTAGCCGTCTCATTAAGTTTAATAGACCTGAAGGATTACAGAGTGACTAACCTTAATAGATAGGCTGTCTGCTTTAGTAAAACATGGAGTTTAACTTCTGCTCAAAGCTCAGAAATGCTCACATGTGCATTTTGAACCAGAAAAACAAGAAGAGATGTAAAGAAGTACACAGCATGGTCTCACCTGTCAGATTGCAGCAGCCTGGCACTAGATCTTGTTTCTTGTACGTTATCAGACTCCCTCAGCTCGTCTGTTGTTAAACAGGCAGATTCTGTTTGAGTTAGTGTGTTGCCCAGCTCCTGGAGTAATTCAGCCTGTTCCGCCACAGACGCAGCTTCATCCATGACAGCCTGAGAGGAAGATTAACAATATCAAAAAGGATCTTCATTTCTTGGCTTTTTGATCCATCCTGCTAAATTAACACTCATACTATCAAACACGACACATCCAGATGTTAATGCAGATGTTAATACAAATACCTGCTGCTGCAGCATCAAACAGTCAGGGTGAGTTCGGTCATGTGCATCGTGCAAATTGTCATTTTGAGTCTCACACTGCATAGCAGAGACCGGCTGTTTTCCTTCTCTGATCTTAGACCATAAGACAGGGACAAAGGCAGACATGTCTCTGCACACATCCTGGGTAAGACGCACATAAGCAGACACTTAATGAGTCATCATGCAACATTATAAAAGAACAAGTATGTGTGTTAAACTGACTCTTCTATTCTTCTCTTAAAAACTTTTACCAAAGTTTAACCAAACTATTACCATGACTAAATCATGTTTGTTTGTTTGTTTTTCTTGTCCTTTTTGTCCATCATATGAAGGAACAGTCAGGAGTCAATAACAATGGTTTAGCATAATGTCTTGAACCTGATCATTTTAATAATATTGTCTTTTTGGACAGAAGTTCTGCTAGTAGTTGGAGTGCTTGGACAGGTATTTGCGGTATGCTGCTAGTGTGGTGGTTTGTTTTGATGGTTGATGGACTTGCTTAATGGGAAATATATAAGGATTGATAAGAGGGCGACCAATATCTCCACATTTAACAGTTTAACAGGTTATTGGTTTTGAATATTTAAAACGTTAAAAACACTCCAAAAAGCATTCAAATTAGGTACATTAAAGATCCCATATTATGCAAAATTCCCTTTAAGAATGGTTTTCTAACAATAATATGCATTCCCAACCTGTCTACAAACTCCCCAAAATGAGAAAATTCTATCCTCTCCCTCTCTTGCTTGTTCCAACCTTTCAGAAAATGTCTCCTCAAACGGGCGGATTGAAACTATTGCTTTCCATGACGTCATGGATGGCGATAACTCCTCCCCTCCAGGTTGGTGACCCTGCCAAAGATGTTTGTTCTGCCCCCTGAAAATTTCCACTCTGACACTATTTTTGTCCCTCACAAACACTGGTTCGAAATGGCGAAGGTACGAGCAAGGCACAGCAGTTGCTCCGTTGTTGGCTGCACGAAGCAGCACAGAAGTCTGTTTCCGTAGACTGCAAGAACATCGTCTATCGAGATAACTATTCTCACAGCATCGTACATTCAGCAAAAGAGCTTCAAGTAACGAGGAGACAGCGGAGATGTAACCATTAGCAGGAGCTAATGTTACCTAGCTACATGTAAGTCACTGTGTACCAAGCATAGACTGTATATAGAATAGACAGCATCTGCCTCCTTGCTGGGTGAAGCCACTCAGAGGACAGCACCCTCTGTTGACGGGCTGCAGTATAGATCATGAATCCCGCCTCCACCAGAAAAGCTTATGGGGCTGTGGACAAACTTTAGAAATTTATTACACAGAACACAATTTTTTTTTCCCCTGCTTGCGGTGTTGACTTGTAGTAACAGTAATACTGGTTTGTGCTCAAGTCCTCTTTTTTCTGTGAAGCTCCGTTTTTAAAGTTATTAGGGGATTCATGTTTTCTATGATTGACATCTGATACAGCCTATTGGCGTTCAGGGATTGCGTAGCTCACCCGGGGGATACGCCATTTGAGCTGAGCGTCTGAATGCGTACAATGCTACTGCACAATGCTGGTTTCAGGACATGAAGAAAAATCACAGAAATATCGAGAGCTTTTTGGCTTCAAATCCGTATACTGGCGGGAACCAAGTTGTCCATAGTATATTCAGTCTATGGTACCAACACACCAACAAAGTACAAAGAAAATATGGAGACACATAATATTTGTAACTAACTATTCAGAAACATCCTGCTGCAGCCACAGAGTTAGAATTTCTTCAGGAGCCTCTCCTTCTAGGTCAGACTCTGGATCAAACTGGTATGGCTAGCCCTAGCCCTAGCATTCTGTGTAAACATTAGCGCATGGTACCATAGTGCAAGCCACACCCCTCCCTGTTTCTCTGAAAGAGGGGGGCGTGGTTTACAATAGAGGTGTGGACAGGCACAGCACTCAGAAACAGCGTGTTCTCGGTAGAGCTCACTACTCGAGAGAGTTTTCAAGCTGGCTGAAGTCCAGGAAAAAACTGGGTTTTTAGACAACAAACTTCAAATGGACTGTTCTGGGACCTTTGAGACCTATGTGAATCTGCTGAAAAGAAGCATAATATGGGACCTTAAAGGGATTATTTTGGAGTACTTCAATACACTGTTATTTTTCAGCCTAAAGACTACTTCTAACATCTAACCAAACCGTTGTCCATGACAGAGTTGGCTTAAACATTTTAGCAGATGTGTAGGTCTACTGAGTCAAATCCCTTGCATACCTCCCACTGTTTCCTGACCGATTCAGACAGGAGCATCAGTTCTTGGAGTTGAGGCTCTGTGCAAAAGGCCCCAAAACCCTCCACAGCACCCAGGAACTCCTCAAGGACAGTGGGCTGCAGAACCTTTAAAGCTCTCTGCACAGACAGAAGACGTATGAAGCTGGACAAAACTGGACAAACAAGACAGGCAGCTGTGTAAAGCAAAACACCACAAAGCTTTGGAGGCTGGACTCGAGGTCTGAGGAGAGATTTTGGGACCCAAAGGCCTGGATGCGGCAACATGAAAAGCAGTTTATGCTTTTACAAACAATGAGGCGACATTCAACCTTTTCAAGAGGCAAGGGTTGAAAACATCTCAAACTTAGAGCTTAAATTTGGGACATTTTTAATGAAAGCACATTGTTGTAAACTCCAGACTTATTTCTTATTTCTTCTTTGCTTAAAGGCCAAATTAAGAAAATAAAGATGACAGTAATCCTGTTTTTAAATCATACCTGTTTCTTTTTGACTTGTGACCCTGAAAGTTCTCGTCCTCCAAATAACTGGATGGCTTGCTGGATGCGTCCCTGTAGCTGACTCCGGGCCTTCAGCAGTCTGCTCTTTGCCATGGACTGGGCTTTTGAATGAACCTCGCTATGATCCATGAGCGGTGGCAGAGGAGGTTTTTTCTCAGTGGGTGGAGTGGTTGTTTGGCTTCTTATTCTGGCTTTGTATATATTTGGTTGTGACGGGGACGGGCTTCCTCTTTCTGATGAGACCGGACTTGTTTCAGGCTTGTGCAGAACTGGACTTGTTGAAGATGGTTGATCACTTTGTCTTGGACCTGTAGCTTGGCCCTGGGATGTAGAAACTGACTGGGGTGGAATCGTTGTATCATATTCAGTTTGAGGGGGAGGACAGTAAAGTTCAGGTACAGGCTCAACTAAAGGCTTTGGCAGCAGAGGCATGACAACAGTTGCTTGATCCTTTGAGTTAGAATTCTGCAGTCCTGTAGTCCTTTGTTGAAGCACCTGGGATGGAAACTCTGCTGAAACCTGGTTTGGGTCCTGGGTTTTCAGAAGGACATTCTCAACCTGGTCAACATGTTTGGTTCTGGCGACAACAATTGATCCAGCCTGTGTCTGACGGGGTCGCTGATACCCAAGGGGGCTGAACATTTCAAGAATTTCCTAAAATATGAAGCAAATACATCATTACTAAAAAAGAGTTAACCACACAATGATTACCTTCAGAACCAGCTCACCTGGCAGTGTGCGACTGCCTCTGAGATCCTGTCCTGTACAGCAGAGGTGCTGAGATGCTGCAGAGGAGAGGTTGTCTGCACTCGTTCCACAAGATCCTGGAGATCCTGTCCTTCAGTCACAACCTGGTTTTCAAGCTGTGAACCTCGAGAGATCAGGAACTTGAAGAAATCACATGACATACAGTGTTATCCACATTGTAGTTTGTCTTTTTAAGTCCCAACATAAAACACTGGTGTGGTTTTAACACCTCAGAGGCAGAGCTGTACCATTGATAAGATTTCAACTACAGTTACAGCTCCCTACAATCATAAAAATACGATCATCAAGAATCCATTCAATTGCCTGATTAAATTAGTTTAGCTTTACTGACTTTGGCTTGAGACTCCAATGCAGGGCGTCCTCTCTGCTCCTTCTCCTTCAGTTTTAGGTAGCAGTCCATGGCCTCTGTGCTCCAGCGGTCCAGCTCAGCCAGATGGCCCTCCACTATGGATGCAGCCCTCTGCAGCTCCTCACAGGTCTGCTCTGCCTCTACCAGCATCTGCAGCACAAATTAAAAAAAAAAAAATCAGAGCTGAACCATCTCCTGAGTTTAAGTGCAGAGGAACAGAAAACAGTGATGGGAAAGACATATAATCAATATAAATTTATCACAGTAATAGAACTCGTGCAGCACCTGAGGAATTTGGGAGTCTTTAGATGGGCTTAAAGTTGAGGGGTCCAACTCAGTCATCTTCTTACTCAGCAGCTGATAAAAAGAAAGTATGATGAGTATAGGAAGAACCTCAACCTTAGTATACTTCAGTAATCATTTCTCTTTCTTTACTCACTTGTAGTTTCTTTCTGGTAGCTTTCACAGGGACTGTAGCCACCTCCAGTGGCTGTATTAGCAACAAGCTGGCCTCCTGGGTCAGTGAATGCACCATTTGAGGGCACAGGAGGCTAGAAGTGGACTCTGAGGGTGCTTCCTGAAAGGGACACAAAGTCAAGAACAGGCTTTAATGTTGTATTTTTAAATTTTTATTATGTAGAAATTAAACATCCAAGGAAAAAAGCCTCAGTAGAAATTCAACTATGAACCTTTTTAAATCATCTTTCACTTTATATACGTTAATTCCACAGAAAGTCTGTTCCACTCACAAACTTTTTCTTCATGCGTTCAGCCCACTGCATGTTAACTTTGCTGAGTTGCTCTGCCAAAACACGGCTGGTTGAAGACTCGGTCACTTCGATGAGCAGGTTTCCCGCCTCATTTAACTTGGCCTGACATGAAGCCCTCTCACTCATATCCTGCAGGAATCACATTACAGAGTGATTGTCAGAAAAGGGTTCATTAAAACAGTAAGTTTTGATTATTTAAGGTCACTCTTGGCCAGTTCTTGGTCAAACAGGCTGAAGTACCTGGTCATGTTCATCTATTTTCCGGGCCAGCCACGTTTGAAGAGACGTCATGCAGCTGTAGTAGGTCACCCACGCAGATACCACTCTCTCCATCATCCCTTTCACAGTGGTCACAGCCTGCTTTATCATTGCTGCTTCACTCTCTGCTTCCTTCACCTGGCGAGTAACAAGCTGGGAATCCTCACCTGGAGGAAGGAGATGTGTACAAAGGTCAAGTCTTAGGGAAACAAGGGAAGTCTAGTTGCAGGCTTGTTTTGATGTCATACTTAGAGCTGCTTTGCTGGTGTAGACGCTCAACTTCTCCTTCAGGTTTTGGAGAGCGTCCACTAGAATAAGAAGCAGGCCTTGGCGCTCCACTGTCTCCTGGAAAACACATCAACAACTCATCACTCCTGTAGGTTTTTGTTGTTGTTTTCACAATCTCTTCAACTATTTATTTGAAAAACTGGTCAACTGTTCTCAGCCAAGGCCAAAAATCTCAGTTTGCTCTCCTGAGTTCTTTGCAAGTTCCTTTGTTCACACATATTTTCCTTACAACAACGGTGTGAAATTATGGGTTTGTTAAGGTTTTTTATCTTGCTCTGTCAGATATTTACATGCCAGTCCTGAAGAAGCTGAATCACTGTCTCCTGGGATCTGTAGGGGGCTTTCCAGGCCTGGACTTTGTCATGAAGTCGACCCAGGAGATCCAGCACAGTGTGACGAGATTCCTGGTATTCTAGCTTGATCCCTTGATACTTGGCTGTGACTCGGACATCAGTTAGACTGTATAGAAGACGTTAAATCATTGTATGAGTCATTTGTTGGAATCATGATGCACTTTTAATTCACTGTAAATCTTTCAATGGAAGCCCGGTCTTTTGTTTATACTGTGGGTTAGGGTACCAGGTTTTTTATTTGAAACAGGCTTGTATTAGAGGGAGGGCTTTATATCAATGTCTCTCTGTTTAAGGATTGTTCATATTGTTGGGCAAAGTCAAGAGCTGATTCCCAAAGGGATTGTGTGGCTTTTAAAGGGATATTCTGGTGTAAAATGAAGTTAGGGTCAAACACACCATAACACCGAATTAGACACCCCCTCGAGAGATGAATTTTGCTGACCGCTTGCTTCTCCAGTTATACCAACATTAGTAAGGACCGTATAATAGCAATACAGAGAGCCACGCTCTCACCCAAAAAGTCACTCTCAATGCTCAAAACAGCACCTAACTTCATCAACAGTACATATAGGGTCCCAGCCATAGCACTAGCCATCAAACATCTTTATAGCTTTGCCTGGTTCCTTTAACAAAGGGACTAAACACGACTCACCCACTCTCTTCCAGCAGCTGCTTGTTTGTAGCGAGACCTTGGGCGAGTCCTTCGACTGCAGCGGGGGGGACGCAGCTCAAGGAAGAACATATATGATAATTTTTTTATCATTTCCTTGAAGTACTAATCATCATATTAATCATTTTGCACTGCAGACACGGTAGTTCTTCTGCCTCAGCATTTCAGTCTGATTGCATTCATAATTGTTCTTCCTTGAGCTGCGTCACCCCGTAGCAGTCCATAATGGACTGGCCCGTCAGGGCTCCCCCACAAATGAGTGGCTGCTGGAGGAGAGTGGGTGAGTTGTGTTTAGTCTCTTTGCTAAAGAAACCAGGCAACGTTAAAACATTTTAGATGGCTATTACCATGGCTAGGACCCTATATGTACTGTTGATGAAGTTAGGTGCTGTTCTGAGCATTATTTGTGGCTATAGAGTGGCTTTTTGGTTGAGTGCATGGCTCTCTGTATTGTTATTGTGCGGTCGTTACTAAAGTTGGTATAACTAAAGAAGCAAGCAGTCGGCAACATTCATCTCTCGACAGGGTGTCCAACTCGGTGTTACGGGGTGTTTGACCCTAAATTAATTTTATGCCGGAATATCCCTTTAATGCTCACAGATACAGTGCAAATGAGTCAAAAAGACATTTTCAAATTCACAAAGTTTATGCAAATGTTTCAATGCTTCAAAAACTGCACTGTCAAAGAAATAGTGTCACTAAGCACCAGTGCATGGGCCATTTTGCATTCATTTGGAGAAAAACGCAAATGGAACGCATTGCAAAAACTGCTCATTCACAACAGAACTTAAAGTATTTACAAATATCATCACTCGCAAACTCTTCAGTCATGACAACAATTCCTCCTCTGGATGACCTTAAATCAGGCCGAGGCCGACTGCAGCTCAAGCCCCTTCATAAGAGCTGTGCACAACCAAGTATTCATTCATTCATTTTAGAACCAGCTGCTTTTCAGTAAGAAGAATATTAACTGTGAAATTTGTTTCAACTGTTGTAAATCAACTCCTCTGCGCAGCTCTGAGCAGCAGATGTCTGGCAGTTGTCAGACGTTGTTGTAAGTGTACAGAGTGTGAAGCTGGTGTGTGATCATTGTGAACTTACCAGTAAGTTGTTCTACATGAAAGAAATATAAAAGTGCTTTACTCAGTCATAAGCCTGTGATCCCGGTCACAATAAAGAGCCCGGCCTCAGACTCTTAAAAAAAGATCTTGAACAAGTGTTTCACTTACCGTCTTTTTACCTCATCGAACTTCTCAAGAGGCACGACTACGTTCCCTGAGTTGTCCATGTTTTTGTAGGTATCGAGGGTATTAACATGACGGCTCATCTCTTTCATTAAAGTCTGAAAAACAGCATCAGAATAATTGCAAACAACAATATCCGCTTGAGTGTCACAACAAGTCTAAAGTGCTTTTATTCTGAAGACCCTCCCCATTCCCCTCCATAAACTTTGTAGACTTTCTTTTTTTTGTTCATGTTTTTCCAACCTTTAATTGATCTTGTCCAGTCCTTGCATCTTTTGCAGCATCTGCATGATCTTTTCCTTTCCCGCCCTCCTCTGTCAGCGCTGCCTCTGCATGCTGCAGCCACATAACCACTGAGTCCAGAGGAGGAGGAAGACCCAAGTCCAGGTCTGCTTTATATCTCTGCATCTGTAAAAGACACACACAAACAGGATCTGGTCTTCACAGTTTTTAGTCTAATTTAAGAGTTCCTTAATGATCTGGAGATTGATATCCTTACCTCCTCCTCCAGATGATCCCACGCTGCCCTGAGAGCTCGCTGCTCCTGGTTCAGCTCAGGGCAGCGTTTTATGGCAGCAAGGAGGGTCATCACTGGTTTCCGTTGCTCAGTGAAAGAGTCAGCAAGCCTCTGAAATGCCTAATAATTCAAAACAACTTACTAACTTTGTCCAAACTGTGTTTTTGAAATCATTTTCTTGCTTGGTCTTTGCCTTACCTGATACTTTTCAGCGAAGCTCGAATTTTCTGTTGCTGTTCGTGCCTCTAACAGCTCCTGGTGGGTTTGCTGCAGCCAGCTGGTCACTTCTTTGGCTCGCTCACTCGGAGGAACCTAAATTTCAACATTTTAAGGTCATCCTGCGCTTTACCAAAGCACATTAACTTTAAAACATCTCTAAATATGGTAGACATATGCAAAAGGTAAGTATGACACCCAGAAAGGGATATATCAGATAATTGTATACTTGTTTTTCAAACTAAAGGGAGCTCAATACAGAAATAGTCATTTAACTTTGAAGCATTGATGCCCAAAACCAAAAGAAGGACCTTTAAACTTTTTGTGAAGCTACCTGGCGTAATGGTGAGACAGCAAATGCTGGAGCAAAGTGAGCAGACAGGTTGAGAGGTGGAAGAGAGGAGGGCTCGACCAGAGGAAACAGCTACACCAGCACCGAAACCGCCGGATAGAATAGAGGAAAAAAGAGGTGGTAGGTTGGGCAGAGAGGGTGAAAACCGTGGTTCTATTATAGTCACAGTTACTCAAGCAAAAAGAGCAGTCCTGGGTTTCACTGCTGTTGTGTCTATGCAAGACAAGGCTGACTCAAATACTGGTTTGGTTGTCTACCTGCAGGTGGTCATCAGGAGATGGCATGTCATTGGAGTATTGTAGAAATTGGGCCACATACGTCATGATAGACTTCTCATCAGGGTCTTTAACATCAACATCTAAATAAACATACAGGCTTAGTAAGGAGCAGAAGCATTCATTGATCAGTTTTCATAGAAGCTGCAGGTTGCAAAAATCAAGATGGCAGTAGGTGAGGAAAGTTTGGCGTTGAATCAGCCTCACCCTGGGGCTCCAGCAGGCGGGGAATGTGGAGCTCCCTCTCAGCCAGGTGAAACACCTCTTCCAGGTTCTCTATGTTGCTTCTAGATTTGACCAAGGAGAGATCAACCAGCTGAGGTCTGAGAGAGCACAGGATGGCCAAGAAAGCCTCTCCACTTCTCCAGCTCTTCTTAAAATCCTTCACACTGAGAGAACAACCAACCCTAGAGGGAGAGAGAAACTCAGAAACTTCCAAAAGCTCTTGGAGGAGTTGTACATGTGCTGTGTTTGGTGGATAACCCCACCTCTGGCACTGGTCCCTGACCCACATGAGCAGGGCCTTCTTGGCAGATAGTCGGAAGCGTCTGTGCAGAGGTGAAGTCCGGCCTGCTGGGACTGGACTAGCTGGGATAGGGCTGCTAGAGTAGGAGTCTAGGCTGGTCAGAGAGTCAAGGGAGGAATGACAAGAGCTGTAGGAGAGCGTGCTGGCCAGCTCCTCGATCTGAAACAGAAAGAAGAACATATGAGCGATGAAATCATCAGATCCTCTATAGACAGGCTGTGCTTTCACTTTCACTCACATGGCAGTGGAGGATGATGGTCCATATGAGGCCCAGGATGATGGAGGGCCGTCCATCGATGATATCTGGGATGTTAATATTAACCAGTTTGACCTACAACATAAAATAAAAATTATGTTCATGCATCAAACTGCAGACTTCTGTAAAACAGGCTTGGTTTGTTGGTTTTCTTACAGATTTTTTCTTCAGGAAGTTGAGCGCTGTGTCGATGTTGGCCCTCTGCTGGAAAACCCCTCGGCCTCTTTGTCTTTTCTGAGGGAATAAATCATAACATTGGCTCCTTTGTGACACCAGCAGCATGTGTGTGTGTTTGTTTTTAAGCTCTGTACTAGCCCAAGAGTCAAACTTGTCAGGGTTTGAATCAATTCAAGCTCACTGGGATCAAATAAACTGTTTATCATCTCACCATGGGTTGACCTGTCATCACCTCCAGCAGGTCGAGCAGGTGGGATCCATCCTTGAGGTCTGAGAAGAGGTCTGACACAAACGTGGGAGGGCATCTCTGTAAAAATAAAGAACATTTGGTATGACTCATTCATCAATCCACCTGCAAGATACATAGAAATAAATAGATACAGGTATCCCAGAGTCTCTGTTTGACTTTATTTCAGTTTACTGCATTATTTTAGACAAAACAGACAGTTCTTCAGGCTACTTGACAAGAGTTTTCTGCTACCATCTAAAAGAGCTAAAACAAAACAGAGTCTCTTCAAAGATAAATCTTATACCCTCCATATTTTCTTATCCCACGCTTTAAAACTTCCTTTCAAAGCTTCACAGCAGGGACCACTGTCCCCTAGACACAAAGGAAGTATCTCATGTTGGGGTTGTCAGGAGATTATTGTAGCAGATGGCAGGTTATGGACCAGTGGTTTTACAGCGCAGGCATGAGGTTATGACGAGGTGGCAGGATTCAGATTACATGCTGTTCTGCTTCACTAGGGCTCTATTTATACTTTAGGCGAGAGTTGAGAGCTGCTCAGTGTCTCAGGTCCATGTGAGCCGCTTCACTTCACCTCAGCAGTGAGTCAGCATGTTTACACCTTAATTAATATCACTTACACATGACATATCCACCACAACATGACATCAGTCAGTTTTCCAACGCTCCTTTGCAGAGATCTCCAAAACATCTTTAGAGCTCAATGTCATCCAAACAAACAGAAGATTAAAGCTCCTATGAGGATTTTTTTGACCTTATTGAAATAGACTTAAATTCATATTGATGCTTTTACATGATATCTAAACACAAGCAAGATCATCGGCAACAAGACTGACCACTACATATCATGCTTTTTAACAGTCTGCAATTAGAGCGATAGGAGAGGGGTCAGCGGAAGACACAGCCCTGTTTTTACAATCATCAAAAAAAGTAATCTTTTTTGAGTTTTTTTTTCTTTTTTGTCACATCACTTGTATCATCTACACATAGTCAAAAAAGCAGAGCAAAAATTTAAAACTTTTCAGCCTGTTTCAAAAAATTGTTTTGTTCTGAATAGCTCTGGGCTTTCATGGCACCTACTATATGCCTAATATGAGGACCAATAGGCTTCAAAACTCCACTTTATAAACAAATGAGTGACAATATGTCTATTTGTTATATAGACTCACTTCCTGTGAATCCTTGCCCAGGAAAAAGTCAACAAAGGCAGTTTTAGCATTGTGCTTTTCTTCTCCTCACCTGACACTGACCCTGTGGCAGCAGAAAGAGTCATTCAAAACTACCTCAGAGAAATGATTCATCTTCTAATTGATGCTCTGGTCACATGGAGGCATTGGCATTAATTACAGACTGTTTCAGAACTAGAAAAACATTTCTTACACAAGCTTTAGCTCGAGGTTTTGGAATCTTAAAAATCAGAATTCCTAAAAAACATGAATTATATGCAAAAGCCAAAAACAAAAGAAAAATCGACAAAGCATTCGACAGTTTCTCCTAATCCTTCCTCACTTTGCACCACCGCCTCACCCTTTCTTCACATCAAATCTTTCAAGTATTGCAACTGATCTGTAGACAGAATTCATCATTTTTATCTGAGTTATTGTTATTGTTAGTTATCCTCAGCACAACCTGGATCTATTGACAAATGGATGCCTGAAATCAGTTTTCTGGTGCTGATGCTGGTGCTGATACCAAAAACAAGTTTGTCTTTTGGTTAAAGTATTCAAATACTTTTCAGCTTTGAGTTTTTACAAATTTGTCGGTGTGTGTATCATTTTCCACAAAATCAAGTTAAAACTCTTTTCCATCTTGTTCAATTTTGTTTCTTTATCATATAACCATCATACATAAATGACATCTGTACATACCTTAGACAGTTGGGCGTTTATCCAGTTGGTAAATGTCCTTTTCTGAATCTGTTCATGCTCCACTGTTGAGAAAATAGACAAAACTGTAATAATCCAAACATTTTCAGAAGGAATTGATGCAAAAAAGATGAAATCTTTTTAGTTAGATGATTTGGAGTGACAGTTGTACGTGTAACAACTTGAATTTGTGTTTAGTCCTCTTTGTAAAAGCGTTTATTTTTCTTTCTTTTTTTTCTTTTTTTACTTTTAGTCCACCTCTATCAAAGTATAGTTTGGATGTTTACTTCTCACAAAACACTAGAGAACAGGTGGAGCAGTTTATCTATAAAGATTTTTTTTTCTTTTCATCAGCCTATCTTGTGTTTTAACTCCTCTAAGACTGAGACCAGCAGATAATGCAAACAAATGTTGACAAATGTTTTTCTCAGAGAGTCTCTGCCTGGAACGTGCTGCAGATAAATCGGTAATTATCCTGGAACCTGATATGAAGAGTGTCCCTCTCATCTGAGCTGCTGGTGGGAGATCATAAACTTACCAGCAGCAGCAGCAGCAGCCGTATGACCTACTCTCGGACGCTCCATACTCATTAAAAACAGCATTTAACTCCATGTGTGATAAAAGAACCACAAATTTAAGTGCTCTCTCTGACACGATGACCCAGAGCTCCAGGCTTCTTCCTGGAGCTACACTAAAGTTACCCACTGGGATCTGGCTTCAAGCCGGGCTGGCTTCCAAGACAGTGACGGACATAGATACTTGCACACACATGCTAATACACACACATAGCAACAGCAATAAAGAAAACTCAGACAGCCATATGAACACACAGTGAAGGGTCTTTGGTCATACATGGTTCTTTAAAGGGTACTAGACCAGAACCTTTAAGCCTCTGTTACCAAAATATCAACCTTCTGCTATTTTTAAGATTATAAAGGGGTTCCTGGTTCCTGGTATCGAAGGTGACAGACAGCTTAAAGATATATGGAGGTAGTTTAGTCCCTGCTTAAGCTTGAAGAGTTTGCTTTCAGGACAAACAGAGGAAATATGAAAGATGATTTTGATGTCTGCTGTCTGTTTTCATCACAAAAAACAACCCGTTTTCACCAATTAAGGATTTTTCTGCTGTAAAGTCCCTGGAGGAATTTTAGTTTACATTTTGGTGCCTCCTTGTGGAGGAATAAGCAAGTTCATCATACCCCAAGTATCTTTTATGCAGAGGATCAAACTAAGCAGTCACACAAAGCTGGTTATCAACTTGATGAGTCGATCAGGAGTTACTGTAAGCCATCTACAGATCATCATATATTTCAAACACTGAAGAAACGTTGATATTAAAGCTCCTGTTGGGAACTCTTCATTTCTGTCAATTAAGGCACCCTCACAATCTTGTCATTCTGACCTTTGACATTCCAGTGGATCACTCATTGTTGATATTTTATGTGGAAAATGAAAAGCTGGGCTTTTTTAAGCCACTTCACTGACACCTACCCCCTCACTTCAGTTTTAGGCATCAATAATTACACGATTGAATTAATTGAATTAATTATTAGAGAACCCTCACAGGAGCTTTAATTACCCTGTGGTACAGAAAACCCAAAGTTACCTCAATGTCTGCAAATCCTGCTCTATGGTACAGGCCCCTGATCTCTGAAAATGTTAAAGTAGTTTTCTGGCAAAAATCAGATCCTCATTTCTTTCATAGTTAAATGCATCCTCACTGTGAATTTAAGCTGTGAAAAATGTGGCAAAAAAAAAAGAATAAAAAAAAAAACTGTTCCCTCAGCATGCTTGTCTGACACTACCAAGACGGTACTCACAGTCATTAAGACAGGCAGAACACAATCACGCGGTCTTGTCTCTTATGTCTGTAATGCTTTTGTGGGTTAAATCTAGAGGTATAATTATTAAGAAGTCTCTACAGGAGCTTTAAACTGAACGCACTCCAAGAAAATTAACAAATATACCAAACCTAATTACAGGACCTTTCCCATGTCAAGCTCATAACACTCTAACCACTACTTTCATTCTCAGTGGGCAATGAGGCAACTCAAGACTCTTACTTAATAGGCATTTTTGTGTTGCTGTTAAATACAACCTACAATGGCATTCTGTATAGTGCCAATATTACAAACAAGCTGTTGAGATTGTTCAGTATTTCATATTCTTTAGATAGATCAACAAGTAAACTGGATGTTTTGTTTAAGAAACCAGATAAGTCACTTTAAGGTTTTTGCCCTCATGCGTGCTCAGGTGAACTGTTGGTTTGAGAGCTCGCCAAAGCTGGGAACTCCTCAGGTTCTTAAGCGCTGAACTCCACCCAGTTCAATGACTTGCTCAAAACAAAAGAAGAAGGCGGTTTCAGCGTATTTATAATTTGTTTTTGGCTCTAGGCCTTTATAAAAGGCATCAGTCAAATGTTTTCTCACGGCAAAAACCAATTAAACTCTTTGTTTATGACAGCCCCAGTTCTTCTTCTACTTTAGGTTATTTGACGTTGCGAGAGTGTGCAGTAGAGATTTATAATGACAACATTTTCATTTCAGTTTTAGTTTATATGTCACGTGAGGAACTTTTACAATTGTATCCATAGATTTAGTTTAGTATTTTGTCAAACAGACTCTGTTGGACACCTTTATATGTGTTTCATGATTGAATTCCCGCCAAATCAGTGACTGTCCACATAGTTTGCAGAGGCTTTAGCATCTGATGCAGAAAGATTGATCATGTGTAATGTGTTTCGGTGTGACTGAAGACCAGTTTGGTAAGGCTATTAAATGTTTTATCTAATTAAAAGCAGAGTCACGGCTTAATGCCAACACTTATTTTATTGTGAGGCTTATAATCTTAAAAGACAACAATAGAAAAGACAGATTTTATGTCAACTTTGGTTAATACAGTGGCTGTTTTGAGTCATTCCCGTGATTTACAGTGTATGAGTTTTTATTAGATTCATACTTGAATAATAAATAGAGATTTCAAAAAAAGTTAAATACATAAAGTAAACAATTTACCTCTCTCAGATTGGTTTCTGTGAAAACCCTAATTACAGCCTCTGTCTGAAAGGCTTCATTTCGGCTAATAATGTTTCTCTAACTAAAATGACAAATTTTGAAATATGGCCATGTGTTCTGGGCCTCAGGTCTACACTAGAAAGTCTGGAAAGGGGGAAGAAAATCCTAAACAACAAAGAAGAATGGAGGATGTCTCTGTTTGGTAGGAGCTGGTTTATTTTGTCCCTTTAAGGAGTTTGCCAATTAGTGATGTCACAAATTGGGCCAATGTAGCTCTTACTCAGTTCTCGTGTAACTCTTAGAAGATGTTCAGAGTAGATTGCGGTCTCATTTTGGGATTACTCGAACACATGTTAACCGCACTGTCTGATACATTTTTCATATTTAGCATTGACTTCAACATTTTAACTCAGTATTTATCTATGAAGTATAAAAAAGCATAAAACCCCCTCTTTGAATAACAACTGAGGCCAAAATCAATATGCATGAGTATTCCATTTTTGATACTGCATTGATAAAAAGAATCTTTCATTGTACTCTTCCTGATAATCAGTTACATGGCTGTATTGTTTCACTGGCAAATAGACGTTCCTGACTATACAAACAGTAGTGTTCGGATGTTGGGTGGTTTAGAGACTGCAATACTTTCAGATATATATATATATATCACTATGTTTTAATTACATGAAAAAGTCACTGTCTTTCCTAGATTTGGTGCAAATTGGATCATTTTCAATAAGAAGTGCTGAGGGTTTTTTTAATTACTGCTGTATACAGAACTGTAACCACTGCACTGTGGCACAAGACACTTTGTACAAAATGAAACAGTGTCGAGGCATCCTTCAATCACCACTGTGGTCCCCATCACAGCAATCACATGTCAGAGCACATATAAAAGTACAGAAATAGACTGACCTTGTAGGAGCATGTGCACATTGTCAATGTCCAATGGAATGCCTCCATCGTCTTCCTCTGCACCACCTGAAGCCATGTAGCCCCCAACCGCAGCACAGGATCGACCTCAGGGAGGCGCAGGAGACAGGTTAGCAAAGTGTCCCCTCGAGATTGAGGACAGACTACTCAGGGTTAATACAGCTGAGCTTAGTTTTTTTCTCTTCAAAACATTTAATCTAACTGCCTCTGCTGCCAGATTAGTCATGTAAGAGTAAGAACGCGCCCATCCACACCCTTACGTTGCCACAGACACACGCATACACACTCAAATGCAAGTAGACACATGCAAACTCTAAAACAAAGAACCTAAAGAGGAGTAAGAACTGAGCAGCCTGGAGAGAGCAAATGTAGATACAAAAATAGATGGCCTGGTCACAAATCTTCAACATACCTGTGGTGCTGTAGTCACAGAGAGCGCAGCTACAGCGTACAGTGCCTAACCATGAGAAGTCAAGTAGACTGTGCAGAGTGCACGTCCTCAGCTGTGTCCTTTCATTTTGGCACAGGTCTACATGGATTCACTGGGTCGAGTCCCTTCAAATAGGACTTGGCCCTTTGGTGCTCATAAATGAAACAAGGTGCTGCCCTCCTATTGGAGCCGAGGACAAAAAAGGCTGGGAGTCCCGCCCACGTTCACTACAGGCCCAAATCACTCCTGCAGGCTGATATATACACATAATCCTCTCTGGAGAAGAAAAAAAGTCATATCCTCTCAAATCCCAGAGTTGATTTGTTTGACTTCCGGGTTTGCTTGCAAAGATAATTTTAACCGATGCCTAAGTTTTTATCTACTTTTTTCTCATCCTTTTCTTATATTCCCCTGAGAGACCACAATAAAAACACTTAAACCCAAATCTGGAGCCAGTGTCCCTCTATTTTGTAATGTTGTACCTAAACTGAAAGAGAAAACAGCCAGCAGTCCCTCTATGCCACCTTTACCCTTGAAAGCAGTGCCACTGTTTTGTTTTGTTTGTTGCCTTACTATGGTGAGCAGACAAAGCAGGTGGAAAGTGTGTGTACCACACAGCAGCTGCACCCTTACCTCAAATTCCCAGTTCTATAATGGCAGCAGCACAGGTGTGAAAGTAGAGCGAGGTATAAGGTAGCTGCATGTTCACTGGAAAGTCCCCAATAAACTGAAGTGAATAAAAACACTGTGATGGTGTTTTGGGACTGTAACAGGAAGTGATAATTGAAGGTTTTAATGATGTAAGGTTGTTGTTTTGTGTCCTCTCACCACTCAAGCATTACCGATATTAGGTCAAACTGCATTAAAAATTATGTCAAATCTCACTATGTTGATTCACAACAATAACCTGAGCCTCTGGCATGAGTGAACATTCTACTACCTGATGGTCAGTTACCGTCTATCTATCCGTCTAAAGTACAGCATTACCTTTGTGCATTGTTGGCTGGCTGCCAGAATCTGACCCCACACTGGAGTTTTAAAAAGAGCCACCTACCAATCCAGTTTGGTGCAGCATTAACCCTTTTCAACTTGCCTAGTGATTTAGTTGAGTATCTTTCTAAAAAATGTCTCTTAACTATAAAATAAAAGGAAATCTTTTGATAAGATATTCCTTTATTAGTCCCACAATGGGAAATTCCAAAATTTCATTGTGGTTTCATCTTAGGGATACATGATATCAGTGTCGGCAGATAACCGCTTATAAAGGTAATCATTGATGTGACTATTGCCCAGAAAGGTGATGCACTAATTGGGTGCATGTACTGACACATGTCAGCTGTATGAACGTGTTGGAGAAATACAAAAAACTCATTACCAAATGTCTATATTTAAGAAAGAATAAAAAGATCTTGTGTGGTAGAATCAAGAGTCGTCGGTCTGGTTTTCTGTCTGGATCCAATGCAAATATACGGTCACAATCAGAGTAACAGGTAACTTGGATAACAGAAAGTAACATGGAAAAAGGTGTGTGATTTTACTCCAATTTATGCACTAAAATTGGTGGGTTTCCAAAAACAAATCTAGACTATCTGACAAAGCTGTTAAATAGATATTAAGTATTTGAAATGAAGAATTTGTAGATCTATTTACTATACACCAAGTCCACAAATTCACCAAGTCATCTGTGTGTATATGTTTTTATTCCAGGGTTGGATGCACTTATTATCGTTCCTTTTATTTGGAGCTGCACATCTGGAAATCTTGAGCAAGTCCAAAAAATTTATTTTTTTTCTTGATAAATCTAATGTAGCACAATAATATATTTTTAGATGTTTTTAAAACATAGTTTTAATACTCAAGTTACAGACTTCCACTGTTTATCTGTCCAGTGAGTTCAAGAAGAAAATACAGTGGTCAGGAATTGCATTGCCGTTGAAGTCCTCGAGGTGGAGACAATAGACAGCTCAGAGTTTCTCAATTGTGTCAGTCATGTACCTCCATTAGGGGGCGCTGCATGGTGGACAATAACAGAAACATTTCACGGTCTATAGCAGAAGAAGACTCCCCACGACTTTGGCGTTTAGCGGTAGCAGCTGTCCTGACCTTCTCACAGCAACGTGACAAACTGAAAGGTAAGAGAAGAATAAACTTTAAATAAGTGCACCCAAATAAACATTAATAATGAAATGTTAAAAACGTATAACAGCAACTTTAAATAAAGACAGCTTCTCCTCTTACGGTGGCTGTGTACGCAGCTAGCTACCTGTTAAGGCTAGTTAGCATTCTTCTGTGATTCTGGGACTGTGCTAACATGCTAGTCTGGAGCTATTCATTGATTCAAGTGTTGAGACAGTTTACACTGATCAACACAAATTGTAAATCTAAATGCGTGGTTTTGAGTACTCCTCCTTGCATACTTTGTTGTCAATGTTAACTCCGCCTAGTGTAGATAGTTGGTCTTCTGTAAGCATTAGCGTTACGTAAAAGCGTTTGGGTATCTACAGGTCAGGCGAGTCTTTGAATAGTCAGGGATTAAATGAATGTCTTTGTGACATTGAAGGCACTATGTAGAAATGCTGAGGTGTCGAAAACCTCTGTCTTTAGCACACCTTTCCCCAAGTGTCCAGAGTTCTTAGCCGGACTCACAATGCATTTGAGGGTCACAGTTGCATTGTGGGTCTAGAGTCAGCTTTATCACAAGTTTTAGGTGATCTCCGTTTGCATTTACCGAGTATATGTAGTGTGAGTTTGCATTATTGCTCTGACTCTGCATGACACTGTGCCGGTGCTTTCTCTCCCTCAGATGGCTGGACGTGCATTTGCAAATTGGTGGGCCCTGATGAGTCCATACTACACCAAGGCCTACCAGGAGATGTGGGTGGGTGTGGGCATTATGACATACCTGTACTACAAAGTTTCCTATGGAGGTGAGTGTAAAGTTGGAATTGGTATAAGTGAAAATACAACATGCATACGTTTCAACTAAATGAAATACACAAGTGCAATGTGCTTGTCTGTGTGCGTAGTTATTGCAGATATGCACAACTGTAACCAAAGGTATATGTGGTGATATGAGACTAATGTAGAGTCTGTTTTTTCTATTTCAGGCAAGAAGGCTGTCAAGGACAGTAAGTAACCTAAGATTTTACCAGCTGCTACAATGAAGTTATACTTACGTACTTGGGTGTATACCACTAAACTGATTTTTGACCTTTTCAAGTAACCTACCACTTAGCAGTAGAATGATGATCAACAATTTAACTTTTGAGTAAGTTCTACATCAGGATTTCCCTTTGAATTAAGACATAACTATTTGCAGTCGTAGCAAGTTGAGAATTTGTGTTTTCGATCGGTTATATATAATGTTCCTTGTTAAAGAGACTTAGGAGTTTAATTAGATTAATGAGATGGTTGATTTTAGATGAATAAAAAGACCAGTGGCTCATGAGTCGGATGTGGTGCAACAATTATCCTCTAGGTGTCGCCAGCATCACTACTTTGGATGTTACTGCTTACAGCACATGTGGTTGTGGTAATCTGAAGTTTTTATATCATGTTTTTATGATCTTAATATCACATGTGCTAAAGCCCAATGTGGAACATGAGATGAAAATGAACAAAAGCTAGAAACCCTCTTGGTAATTTTATTTATAATGTTAATATGTAAATTGCATCCAACCTACCAGATAAAGAAAACTGAATCAAAACTTGGTTAGGGTCATATTCGGGTTATTACAGACTTTTTATTGATTTCTTTTCTGTTTTTGCAGAGCCTGCCCATTAACTTCTCCACCATGCTGACCACCCCTTCATCTACTGTGTAAAAAATGCGCCAGCTGTAGTCCAGAAGTCCAGCCTCATCTTTGAATTTTTGTTAATATGGAACGAATAAAGTTAATATCCAAACCTTTAATCATTCCTGCTGGGCCTTTTTTTCTAACTGTTTGGTTATATTGGCTGTAAAGTGATACCCTGTTAGACCTTTTAAAACACTGTTTACAGGCCAAAGAGGACATCAAGGAAAAAGTCCCCAACAAAAAGCATGAGAATGACTCTGGAGGGCATCCCAATGTGCTTGCATGAATGGTTTTCCAATGGCTTTACTTTTCAGGGATTTTCATTGGTGAGAGTTGAGACATATACCTCATATGAAGCACTTGTACGCTGTTTAAATCGGTAATCAATAACTGGAGATCCAATGTGAAATTTTAGTTTGGCGCAGTCCGGGTAATATGGATTATGGAGTCTGCTAAATTTAGTTGTGGCTGTACTGGTGAAGTATTTGGAGCCAATGAGTTACAGTTTGAGTTTATATTTTAACAAACCTATGTAGGAGCACTGCCTGGTCTTTGGTTCAGGGTTTCCTAAGGGTTTCTAGTGAGAGATCAGAAATGCTTCCAGATATTTGCTGTGAAAAAGTAAGAAACAGGATATGGGTGATTTATTAAATTAGTTTATAAAGTGGGGAATGAATAGCAAGTGATGAATTATATAATTTTTATATTGTATACAGTACTAACGACTCATATTGTCTCAGCTTCAAAGCTGTTGGCAGAAATCAAAGTCAGATGAATCAGTGTAGTTTGCTCCATTGGACCAGGTGGGTTGACCAGAGTCCTGCCTGGTGCCAAAAGTTTGATGAGTAAAAAGTTGAATAAACTGGCTCCACTTCTGCAGCATCAAAACTGTATATACAGTGGAATTTGGACCAATGTTAATTATATTTCAGTAGCTGTGCTCCCTCTTTTTTTCAATTATGCTGTGATAAACAATTGGGGAAGTTCTCTAGTCAGATACTATCAAGCACAAACCAGTTTAAAACAATATCTCAGCAACATATACATAGTTTGCGGAAATCTTAAATGAAAACCAGGACACTTCATTAATCTGCCAAAAGTAGACCTCATGCAGCCATGTCTTTGGACTTCATGAGTACTCTTGTAGAATTCCTCTGTCACAGGAGCAATGAAATACTACTATGATGTGAGGAGTTACATGATGTACTCTACCAAAAAGTCGTGTCCACATAGATCTTGTCTGGGAATCTAAAGGGAGTTGACATAATTGCTTTCTACAGTATGGAGCTGAGACTTTGGTAGGATAGATAAAACACATTATATATTCCCCATAGAATTAAAATGTTTTGGTATAAGGTAGGTGACTGATTAAAGAAATTTTTGACATTTGTGGAATACATTGAAATTAATGTACAAAAGCAAACAAAACTATCAGTGACAAGATTGATGATAAATAGGTTTCAGTGGAGCTCCTGAAGAAAAAAAAAACTTTTGACGTTTTCCACATTCAATATTCTCAAAACAACATGCATTTTTAATAGACTATCAAAAGGTTAATGTCAGAATACACTTATCAAGGATGTTAAGGTCAAGACAAGTTAAGACCGCTTTACCCTAAGAGGGTGCCAAAACAGACTCAAACTTAAAGTTCCTCACAGGAGTTTAAGGCATGTCCGCTACTAATGTTACAGGTGAATTATTACAGTGCTGCCTTACATTTATACCTCACAAAGGAAGAGTACGACTTAATCCCCTTTTCCTCCCCAAAAAAATCAAAGATGGGGAAAAGTCTGAAAAAAGTGAGACTTCTGGCAGATCAATAGTCTGGCTTCCATCCTTGCCTGTGTATCACTGACAGGCCCTCAGTGTTTGTAAATATATAGAGTGAAGGGGGAGTCCTATTACTAGTGTTGGGTACTATGGCAGTTAACCACATTGAATAAGTTCAATATTATACTTGTGTGGAATCTGTCAATACAAAAATATGGACCAGTAAAAAGAAAAAAGTGCTATGATAAAAAAAAAGTGTGTGCTGTATTCATGACACCCCTTGTTGCATTCGACCCTATAGGTGCTCAAGACACCATGTGTCCAAGACAAAAACAAGGAATAAGCCCACTACGGGCCAGAAAGGGCTTGGTCACGTCTGTAGTCCATGCATTTCTTCCCGCAGGTGTACGGGTGAGTAATGTGGTTAAACATAAATAAAAACAGTAACATTAAAAATATTTCTCAAATGATTTAGAAATGTAATCTAATTTTAATTGACTTTTTCTATCAGTTATTGTGTGTGTGTGTGTGTGTGTGTGTGTGTGTGTGTGTATGTGTGTGTGTGTGTGTGTGTGTGTGTGTGTGTGTGTGTGTGTGTGTGTGTGTGTGAGTGTTGGGGGGGGGGGGGGGGGTCGTCATGAATGACAGGGAGGCAGAGTGAGAGAGGGCTCGCGCTCCCTCCTTCCCGCTCGTGCGCATCAACTGTGACTGCGCTCTCTCTTTCCCCACATTCAAACATGGCGAAACTCTTTGCCATCATACCGCCACCCTCGCCCTCATCCTCCTCATCGTTACCATCACTGCTTACACCCCCATCATTATCTCCGCTGCTATCAACACTATTACCTCCGGTACCGTGATGACCCGGGAGGATGGAGAAGCTGTCGGCGAGCCTGTCGGAGATCACTTGGAACCAGTTGGCGCTGCCGTTAGACGCGGTGGTCAGCAAGTTCCGCCTGCCCACCCTGATCCGCCTCGCACACGGTAAGAGACATCCTCCGGCAGGTGCTTCGAGCTCCAGGATGACCGTCAAATCTCGGAGGATCTGCTGAATGCTGTTTGTTATATGTTAGCTTACTTCAACGCGCCTCTGTCCTCTCTATTCACTACAGTTCAGATAACCGCGACAGGAGTTTCCAAAAAGTACGTTAGACACAAATTTTCATGAAAGAAACACGAAAAAGGGGGACTTTTTTTTTTTTTAGAAATTGATGTTTTTTAGGGGGGTTTATCGGATTAATTATACTGGCATGTTACAACAAGTGTTGAAATTTACGAAGAATCTGTGGAGGATTTTAATGGTGTCAAGGTAAGCAGGTGTAAGTACTGCTTCCGATTAGAACTTTCAAAATAAAGTCTATTTGGAAGAAATTAGCTTCTCTTTAGATATTTGAAAGAAGAAAAATCTTTTATTTCTTTGGACCAGTACCAGATTGTATAGTATTTAAAAGTAGTAGTGGAAGATGTATGTAGTTGTGATGGACTGTCAGCATTTTTTTAACAGCTGATACGCATGCTACTAATATGGTAGCAGGTGGCAAGTGTACATCTTACAGTTGATGTTGCTGATTCTGATTTTTTTGGAATTTGTGAAAAAAAAAAAATGAAATGACTCCCGTTATTTCATTCCCTGTACAATTTAATATGCATGGTACCAAAGTCAGTGATGTGTTCAAAACTGATTTTATGCTATGTCATAAAACTGGAATGATTGTGGGGTTATAGTTTAGACTTTAATACTTGATGTTTATGTCAAAAATGATAAGTAACAGTACTACTCTAACAGAATTTATATGAAACTTTAGCCAGGAACTGTCAGATTTGATTGGGTGTCACTAAGGATGGTAAAACATTTCATTATTTAGAGGGATATTTGTACTGCTCACGACTGGCAACATTGACAAGGCTGCATGCAATGTCTCCAGGTATTTGTTGTTTATTTTTTAATCAGCCAAATGAATCCACCTCCAATATGTAGTTTTTGTGGCATAAAGCAGAACAGACTTGATAGAAATGTTCAGAGTCATGTTTGAATTATTACACTATCACCTAAATATAAAAAATATAATGTTTTTGTTAACTTTTGATGGGCTTTATTTATCTAGCGAGGAGCAAGTCCACATCCACCAAGGCCACAATCTTATCTATGGTAGCACAGGACAGGTAACCTGGTAACATATTCACTTCTGTATCTAGTGAGCTGCCATTAAGTTGGAGGGCAGTAGGAGCGAGTTGTTTTAGAGTGCAAAAAATGTATTTATAGACAATTTTATGGTAAAAAGTTGATAGAGGGTCACATTGACCATGCTGCACAGTTACTTTATGTTGTTAAAGGCCACCATTGTTTCAGTGACTGAGGAGGTGAACAACAAGCCCACTGAGCAATAGACCACTATTAGACATCTAGCTTTTTTTTAGACCTAATTTCAACCGTCTAGATTCTGTATATTTTTAGACGGAATTTATACGTTGCACTTTAACCCATTATTCAATAACTATTTATTCCAAAAAGCAACTGTGAGTTGCATAACTGATCTTCAAGTACTTAACAAAATAATTATGATAACCGTTGAGCAATATACAGTGTAGTATAGATTTAGCCCATATTTAGACTTGGTCTAAACTTGGTCTAAATTTAGACATCTAAAAAAATTTCATTTTTAGACCTGTGACAGCCTGATTTTAGTCTTGGGCTACATTTAGATGTCTATTAGACCTCTTTTAGACCAAAAAATGCTTAGTGGGAGGTTTCCCTCCAGAGTCAAGATATCACTAAATATTTCCATTTCAATGCACTTTACCTTTAAGAATAAGAGTAAGATTAAGAGGAGTTTTATTTATCCCTGAAGGGAAATTCAATATCTTTATTAAATATCTTTCTTTCTTTTTCATGTTCAAAAGTAGAGTTGTTGAACAAAGTTATATGATCGTAGATATTTCTAACGTGTGGTGAATGTAGTGAAGGCTTTGAGTAAAAGGTCAATTTCACAAAACATTGTAGAAGTCACACTGAGTAGGAAATAACGTTTTGCGCAGTCTTAAGAGTGAAGAGTATTTGGTGCTCTTATTTTGAAACAATCATCCTCTTGTTTCCGTTTCTACTGTCTTTGACTCTTAAAGATTGATGCATCTGCAGCATTTACACTCGGACACTGACTTTCCCAGCACACTTGAAAACCCACTGACTCGCAGAAGTGGCTTACTGTGCAACATTTGAGGCCAGTTTTCACATTTATTTGTTCCGTGTTTCGTCAACATGCTTCCCTGATTTGGTGTCTTTACTTTGGGAACGGTCTCTGGGTGTCACGGCCAAAATTGTTTCAGTCCAGCGAGGCCCAGAAAGCCACAAAGTGTCTGTTGTGCTGCTGAAGTGCTGCTCAATTCTTTTCATATGTAAATGCTGTAATCTGTCGGTAAATGTGGTGAATACTAACGAGCAGCGACGAGAGGGAGAGACCTCCAACTTTCCTGCGCAGACACATTAAAGCGCGCCCCCGATCCGGACCCTTTCATGGTCCCCCACAATTACGCACCTTTACTTCAGTGCGCGATTAATAAGGAGAGGTAACTAGATCACCTTGGTGTTTATTAACCGCATCGTAGTTAGTCCACTGAGGTCTGTTTGTTTGCTCAGCCAGCCAACACAGATGGTGGTTAGTAATTTACAGCAGGCTCTGATGTCAGCATCTTTACGCAGATTTTCCCTCATCATTCATAATAACAGCAACAAACAAAAGCAGTGTTGGAGAGCTTGTGTGTCAGTGGTATGTAAGTGTGGGGGTGTAATTCGCTGTGATGGGGGCTTTCCTGATTGGCGGTAATATGAATGCCCCAGACTGCGTACTATTAAATTAAATATTTAGCTCACAGATGAAGTGTAGCAAGCAATTATTCCTGTTGATGTCAATACATTAATGCTGGATAACCAAAAGCACATGAGCTTTTTTTAAATATCATTTAACTCAAGAGAAATGAGATAAGGCATAGTACATCCTCACTGCAAGTATCCTGTAGATAGACCCTTTGTTGGATGACTTGTTCTTTGTACTGCATTTGTTGATGTTTACGCTGCAGATGAGTATTTCTTTCTAAGAGCGTTTAAACATAACACAATTTGCAAATCAAATTCAGGGCTTTTCTGAGGGGGAGCCAGGGTTTATATCTTTCATATCCTCATTTTTCACGTTTGAAACCACTCTTACAGTTTAAGTTTTGTATTTTATTGTCAAAAGAAAGCAGGATGTGCATCAGGATGATTATTTTGTTGAAAAACAGCTTAAACAGTTACAAGACAAAGTCAGCAAAGAGGTGAGGCATTCTGCTAGTTATTCCTTAAAATTAAATCTATTGACATCAAAATCTAATCATTATTGATGGTAAAAGGTGTTGCTATTGATTTGAGCTCTTTCTTTAGGTACAACAAAAGACATCAGCCACCATTTGTGTCTTTTAATAAATGGGTCAACTGACATTTAACATTTGTTGCACAGGCTGATGTGAGATACACAAATATCAGAGTGTTGTGTCAAGCCTTAGGCGACAATCACTTAAAAGATCTTTTAGTAACAGCCATTCATCAGCAACTGGAACATAAACAGCCCTGTGATCTGTGGGTGAGCCTGTGAATGAGAGACAGTGAGCTGTGTGTGTGTTGTGATCGAGTTGTGCTGTTGAGCTTTCAGCAGAAATCAATGCTGTTGTGCAACATGATGACCCTGGCTTAAGCTGGGGAGCAGTGTGTGTGTGTGTGTGTGTGTGTGTGTGTGTGTGTGTGTGTGTGTGTGTGTGTGTGTGTGTGTGTGTGTGTGTGTGTACAGTACGGGGCTGTGTAATGGTGGGTTGCCAGTTGCCTTACAGGGTCCTGATGAGTAGGTTGGCAGGGATGAACTGTTACTGAGGGTTGTAATTATGTTCACTGAATCTTGAACCTAAGTGGGTGTGTGCTCTCTGTGTGTGCAATTTAATGTGACATTAAAAACACTGAACCCGGCCCCCGTCTGCTAACCAAAATACACACTTAAGTCACATTTCAATGAAGAAAATCCCTCAGGTTGGCAGAGGCTACAATATAACAGCCTTATTGTGTCAGTTTTAAGGAGAGACTAACGGTTGTGAAAAGTTCATTGGGTCTAATGTCAATGTTTATGTTTTCTGTTGCCATTCCTCTTATTCATTTTTAATATGGTGCACACAGGCCTGCAGGAACTGCATCATTCAACAGGGCTGTCAATCACAGTGTCATGCCCCATTTTAGCACCACACAAGTAACTACTTTAAAATCCAGTGTGTAGGATGCACTGTTAAAAGAGAGCTTTCCTTGTCAGGTGGACATGAATGCTTTCCTTGGCACTGCAGTCTGAGCTGTCCTTTTGAACAACTGTGACAAAATGTTTAAGAAAAAAGAAAGACCTAAACAAGCAAGTACTGCCAGGCAGGTATGCCATGTGGTGTTATACTGCTGTCTTTGAGTGAAATGGTTCTAGGTTCCAATCTAGAGCAGGGACAGTTCTTGGCTAATGCAGGAAATTGGAAGGTTGGTGCAGGGAAGTACTTGGATAAGGCAGAGAAGTGCAAGGTTGAGGCAGGGACAGTGCAAGGATGAGATAGGGAAGGGCAAGGATGAGGCAGGAACAGTGTAAGGTTGATGTAGGGACCATGCGAGATTAAGGCAGGAAAAGTGCAAGGATGAGCAAGACTGAGGCTGGAAAATGCAAGGCTTAGGCAGGGGATCACAAGGCAACAACAATCCACAAAAAACAATAGGGATACTGCAAGGTTTAGGCAGAGATGTGTAAGATTGAGACAGGGATGGTGCACTTCTTAAGGCAGGAAAGATGCAGAAGTTCAGTGACTCTTGTGTTGACTCTTAAAATGTCTTCCTTTTAGGTAATTCTTGTCTAGTTTGCTGGTCTGGCACAGAATGCTGCAGGAGCCTGTATTGATCAACAGAGCTGTTCAAATTATGTTGCAAAAGTTAAATTACTTATTTAAACTAAACTTCTCATGAAAAGGAGCTCTTGGACATAAATCACCATGATAAGAACTAAATAAAATGACAATTCTAATTTCATATCTTGGCCCATGATCTATCTGTTAACATTGGAGTTGCAGGTAATGTGAGCTATACTAAAGCCAGTCAACAGAGGTCTCACAGTCAGTAAACACTTGCAGGATCCATTTTTACAGTCCAGCTCTCATTCTTTTGGCTTCATTTGTGGGGAGTCATCACATCACCGTCTTTCTTTTGTTTTTGTTTTGTTTTTTTACATAGGTTTTAAAGTGTGTGTATGCTTGTGTGTTGCAGGTGAGTGTGTGGAGGGTCTGTCAGAGGAGGATGTGGTGCTCTTACACTCGTGTCGTCAGTGGACCACTGTAACTGCCCACAGCTTAGAGGAGGGACACTACGTCATTGGGCCCAAGATTGACATCCCTCTGCAGTACCAGGGTGAGAGTACACACACACTCACACACACACACACACACACTGCAGTTCATCCTCACTCTAAATATACTATTTTTTTCCCTTGATGTTTGTTCCCTCTGGAGGAAAATCACAAGTTCAACATTTTCCACTCGCTCTATTTTTGTTTGGGGGGAAAGTCTCAGTAAGCTAAACAAATTCCCTCAAGTAGTAGAAGTCTGATGTGCAGAACAATTCCTGAAATCCGTTTGATAATTACATTTATTCACTGTGACTTTAAGAAAACACAGAAGTACAACAAGTTAAGGTTCACACTTTATTCCCATGCCAACTAAGATGATGAGATCCGTCTCAGGCTGGTTCAGATGACACATGACTACATATTTAAGATACAAGTGGAACAGGCCCTGATTTTCTGGTGTGCAGCTATTAATCTCCAACACAGCAGATAACATTGACAAGCTTTTTTTTCTTGTGCTCTGATGTAACACTGAACAAAATGTAAAGTGCCTGAATCAAAATGGATTTCTTCATGGAGAAGTTTAGAGACTTTCACATAATTGCTTTCGTCACTCTGGATGTCTACTTCTTTATTTTGGCCGAAAGTAAAAGAAAAGGCGGAAAACAGTGACGCTGGAAGAGGAAAACTGAAGAAATTGGAAAAGACAAGACTAAATGAGAAACATGGGCTCCTAATTAACATGGTTAAACATGTTAAAACTAACAAATGTGGAAGACTCAACGAGTACCTAGAAATTCTCAGATATGGGGCTTGGTCTTTCATGCTGTCATGTTCAGGTTGTGTACATGTACTGTGACTGAAGTAGCACAATGTGCTGCTTTCTAAAAATAACCTACGTGGTCTCATTATTCAATTTCACAACAATACAGAAGGCAAAAAGAAGGGGAAAAAAGTTGTAAACTTCCTTGGCTGAAAAAAAGCCCAAAACTGCAGTTCCTCAAGTGTCCACTAGAGGCTGGCTCCAAGGCCAAAGAATCCCCGTAAACACACAAGTTTATCACCTGATACAAAACACATTTTTAGTATTCAGCTCATTTCTTAATTTGTACACAATGTACCAGAGAGGATGTTTAAATACTACATCCTTTAAAGGAGACCTATTTTGTTATGGAAGTGGAACATCTATGGAGTAGCTTTACATGATTAGTGGCTCAGAAGGCATCTTACACTGGTACTGTAAAAACCCTATTTTAGTGCATGTCAGCTGGTGCCTGATACAGTTTGGCTGCTTTTACCATGATATAAGATTAGGCGAAGCTTGTAGGTGTTACTTTTCACCAAACTTTGTAGCTATGAAACCATCCGTGAGTTAGGCCTTGTTAGAGCCAATATGTAACAATGGCCTGAAATGCAACAATTGTCAAAAATGTAATAAGATGCTAAGCCCAAAATGTGAAACTTTTATCCCAAAATGTAGCAACTTGTTACATTTTGGATCAGTTATTACATTTTGGGCTCACAATTTTGTTACATTATTGACAAATTATTACGTGTTGGGCTTTATTACATTTTTTTAAATTACATTTTGGGCTCTAACATGTTTTAGCTATCGTTACATTAGCTGTTATCATAGAGTTACCAAGTGTTTGTTGTTCTGAGCCTTCATGCAAGGTTCTCATAGATGGGACAGCTCAAAGTTTTAGTAACAACAGCTTGGACTGGCCTTTATTTACAAAAGAGTCATCAGTGAAGTGGTGAGCATGGACAGCTACTATGTGGCTGCCAATGTCCTGCAATCATAAAATCTTCCAGCTGTTTTCAGGTGTCTTCTTCTTGAAGTGAACACTTACAAGCAACTTTCTGAGACACGCTGAACCAGTTGTTAATCAGTTTACTGTAAACATTAATAATAAATAATGTAAGAAACTTATTAACAACTTAATAAAGTCAAAAACAGCATTTTATCAATTAAGATGTATTGGTATCTCAACACAGCAAACAAGCTGTTTGTTATGATCAGGTGGCGTGAGAACACCTCAGAATCTCCACTGGTCCTGTGCTGAGTAGCAAGGCAGTGGCAGAGCATACCAGCAGCATGAACAGGCGTGCTCTGTTTAAGTCAGTGCAAAGTTTAGGTTTAATTTGCAGGGCAGTAGTTTCTCAAACATACATACTGTACACATACAAAAGAGCCTTTGTCTCAGAAATGCCATTTCTGATTGTCCTGAACACATTTTATATTGTCCAGAGATCGACAGCTTGGCAATAGTCTTGGGCTCTGCAGACTTTCACCTCCAACCCCACATTAACAAGACCAGCCAGTCAGATATAAATATGACCTTCCCTGACTCCTCCTGTTCATTGACTGCTTGTCCTCATTCTGAATGAGTCTGATCACTATGACCTCACCGGGGCTCCATCACCACTATCTCACTGGCCAGACTGTCTGACCAGCCACATCACAGGCTGTGTAACTGGATCCTAATGCCTCCTCTTCATTGTTTCCTCTGCTGATAGAGCGCTGATGTCACTTCACACTGACTCCTCTCATGCTCCTTTTTAGAAGAATGAGAGAATATTTGAATGGGAGGCGGTTTGATGAGATCATTGAAATCTTAACTGCACTAGTGTGTCACAATCGGAAGCATGTGGCTGCTAATACTGGAAACATTAGCAGCGAGGGAACAGAAATAAACAACTAGCTCAATGTTATCAAGTTGAGCAGTCAAACAACTTAGCATCAAGTGGACTTTGGGCAATTGTATAAAAATCTCTCCAGAGCTACAACAGACACTTGTCTAAGATGTTCTCTGTGTCAACAAAAACTTTGAATTTGTTTGCAAATTGGTGAAGAGACCAGAGGTAATAAAATATTTAAACATTATTGACATACTATGAACGCAATGTTCCTGCTTTTAACTCCACAAGACCAAAGAATGAGCACACTGTGAGCAGGTGATGGGATGGAGTAATCCTGGATCAGCGTTTTCAACAATAGAGTTATAGTGATAAAAAAAAAAAAACGCACTTATATAAATTAAGGCGCAACACTTCAAATGACTTCAAGGGAAATGAGAAAATATTGAACAAATAACTCCTCTTTTGAGCTTCAGAGCCAACAGCTCCTCATTCATATCTATGTTAGACTTGGGAATTACATAAAATCAGGGCATCAGGATTAAAACAGCCTGTTGCTCAGTGCTACATTGCTTGTAGGCAGTTAAGGAACTTCAATAGAACCACAGTGTCAAGCAGATTTTGTCACCGATGCTTGATGGATCACATGCAGTGAGGAAACAAAGTAAACCAGATTTTAATGAAAAATCGGTCTTTTATTCTACAATTATAAAAAATAATTTCATCTGGATCACTTTCATCAAAGTAAAAACTAATTATTTTCATACGATATGTTTCAGAACTCCCTGCCTTTCCATGTACATGCATGGAATTCAAACACCTACATAAAAAAGCCAAGGCAGGGAGAGCAGCGGAAAAGACCCTCAAGGCGTTAAAGAAAATACTCATCACTGACAACACACATGACACTTGTAATATCAGACACAGCAATTAAAAAAACGATTGTAGGAGGGAGTATTGGATGAAGACAGTTATTGTGGAATTTCAAAGGTCTGTGGCAGGAAGAGCACAACTACACACTGTTAAATGGACATACTGTATATAGGGGAGAGCAGCAGCAAAGACTCCAGAGGTGCAGAAAAGAGCAGGCATCAGGGACAACAATATGTTACTAGTAGTAGGTCATCAAGGGATTCAAAAGCTTGGGGCAGGGAGAGCACACCTTTATATTGTTTCATATGTATACATAAAACCAAGAAAGACAGAGAAGCAGCAAAGACCATGGATGTGCAGAACAGGTATCAGGGACAATATACATGATACCAGTCAAAAGACATTGTGGAATTCCAGAGACTGCAGCAGGAAAAGCCAAGGAAGGGAGAGCAGCAGCAAAGACCCCAGAAGTGCAGAACGTGGCTGTATGCGTAAAAATGAGGCAATCCAGATCAGAAGTGTGTCTGTTTCAAATAGAAGTTTAGAGAAGGTGCCCAGAGGAGGAGTTAAGAGATTTACTCTAAAGGTGTGTAGGAGTGGGGCCTTGGTAACAGTCTTGTATGCTGCTTTCATATTGGGATTTCTTCGCTTTGAGATAATGCATGAGTTTGCTGTTTCTTGACCTCTGACTGTAGCATTACATCAGCCCCATAACCTTCTCAGCCATGGTCCATTTCAAAGACACATTCCAGTGGTCCCACAAACACTAGTCAGCAGAGCTCTTCTCAATGTATGCACACTTTAAGCAGCACATGACAGGCAAACTGTTGTTGAATCAGAAGCCATCGCCGGTGGTGAGCTAACGTCTGTGTGATGACTTCATACAGGAAGTCTAAATAAGCTCTGCAGGAGAGCAATATAGGTTTCCCCCTGGGGCCGGACAACAGGATGCTCCTCCTGTTATCCTCTCTCCGTGTCTGTCTGTCTCCTCCTCTGTCCATCAGCGGGAGGATGACTGAGAGGTAGAGGACAGAAAAAATGAATGAACAGCTTTCTGGGAAGCAAGTGGCGCCACAGCCATCCTTGTAACGTTAAACTCACTGCCAAAGGATTGAAGAGGCTTGGGGTGATTCAGTTTTATGTCAGGGAAGGTTTCTCTTCTTTGTAATTACTGCTTTGTAAGATATTGTTAAATCATTGCTCTGTTGGTTTATGCCTTAGCCAAGTAATGCTCTTAAGTGTAGGTACATCAGGATGGGGTTTGTTTTATGATTGGTACTCTTGGAGATGGGACAGCACAATAATGACAATTTTATCATTATCCCAATGTGAGCTTTCATTAGAAGCACATCACAAAAGTCCAGATTCATCACAGTGAATAAAAACAATTATTTTGTTTGAACTAGAAAGTAATGCAGTAGTCATATTTTCCTCCGATCATGCAGGCCTGCTGGTTACCCTGTTCACTTTTCCGTCTGTCATTCCTATTTTGAAAGGGGGTCGCTGGGCTGTGTGCAAAAGTTGCACTTTCTGGTTTCGTTGGGTGTGCTGGAAGCTCCTTATCCCTGGGGCTCTGTTTGAATCAGGAGGTGGGGGGGTGGAGGAGAAAGGGAGGGAGGTGTTGGCGAGAAGGACGGTGGAGTTTGGTATTCTGCTCGGCCTCGCAGACAAAGAAACTTTCTCATCTCTGTCTCTGAAAAAAAGAAAAACAGAAACACCCTGACTCTGGGAGAAAAAAAAGCAGAGGCTCTTTGGAGGGTAGAGGTTGTTAAATCCCATAAATTGGTAAATAAGAATCAAAGGATCATGTGGTTTGATTTGAGCCTATTGTGCACTCTGAGGGTGGCTCTTTACGACATCAAACATGGAACAAACCGAAAACATTTACAGTTTAAAGCCCACAAACAGAGTCAGTGGAGCACAACACCAGAGAGTAAAGATTTACAGACACAGGAGGGATGAAGGGGTGAGACAAGACCAGGAGAGAGAGAGAGAGTGTGTGTGTGAGTGTCTCCATGGTGATGTGTCTCTGCTCTGTGTGAGAATGGGGGTTCTTTATTGGTTGCCATGCCAACCCTGTCGACTGATGATTGGCCCAGAGCTGGTGCCAGGTCATAGGTCATGGAGGTGTCTTTGTATTCTTCTTGGTCACGAAAGTGTGCACTACTTCTGTGTGTGTGTGTGTGTGTGTTAAGCTGTTGGGAGTCAAATGAAATAAACCACAACAACTGTTCACTTCCTAAGTTCTTTGTCTACTTTCATTCCTCCCTCTTTTCCACTTTTCCTTTATTCCTTCTTCTCTTTTTTTCTTTCTCTACTTTTTTCTCCCTTCATTCCTTTCCTCCTTTCCTTGTCTTCTACTTTTGACCTTTCCGTCTGCCTTTTCTTCCTTCATGGCTTACCTTCTTTTCCTCTACTGTCTTTATGTTCTTTCCTTCTTTTAATTGTCTTTGCTTTATTCTTTTTCAGCTTTTCCTTTTCTTTGTTTATTCTTTACTCTTTTTTTCCTACATTTGTTCTTTCTCTTGCCTTTATTTATTTCCTTTTTCGTCTAACTCCTTTCCTTCTTTTTCTTTTTTTTCCTTTTCCCCCACCTGCCTTATTTTCTTTTTCCCTTTCATTTCTTGGCTTCATTTCCTTTCTACATTTCCTTTATAATTTCCTTACTTTCCTCCCTTACCTTTCCTCTCTTTATTGCTTTTGTTCATTTTCTTTTCCTCCTTTATTTCAATTCACCCTCCTTATTTTTTTCTCCTACATAACTTCACTGTATGACTTTTTTGGCCTTCCTACATTCCTGTTCTTTATTTATCTTATTTTTTTCTTTTTCTGTTTTTTTTTTTCATATCCTACCTTTTTTACCCTTCTCATCCCCCTTTTTCTTTTCTTTTTGCAGGGAAGTTCAAGTTGTTGGATGAAGACCGAGACGTCAGGGATCCAGTCCAGTATTTTGCCAGTGTGGAGGAAGTTGCTGGAGTCTTCCCTGACCGGGTCTTTGTCATGGAGACGATCACTTTTAGCGTCAAGGTTTGTTTTTTGTTGCTTCACTGGTTTCGTTAATTTGTGTGGGTTATTTTCAAGCTCAACGTCTGCTGTCCCACATTCTCTTCCTGTAGTTACATTTGGCATATTTATTCTCATATGTATATGTGTGTTTGTCAGGTGGTTTCAGGGGAGTTCAGTGAGGACAGTGAGCCCTACAGCTTCACTCTGCAGGCTGGAGATGAGCTGTCACTCATGGGGAAGGCGGAGCTTCTCTGTGCCACGCCCTCTAAGGAAAAGACAGGACTGAGCGCGCTCCTGAGACGCCTGGGAAAGACTCCCAGAAGTAAGTGGGACAAACTGCTGACCTCTTTGTTGTCTGTTTTCAGTGAGAGAACGAGCGCCTGAGGAGTCTTAAGCAAAAGAGTACAGCAATGTGAAGAGTTTATCCCTGACAGAAAAAGATATTTGCTTATTTTTGAAACGATAGGAGCGACATTAGTCTGGGAATCAGACAAATTTGAGAGTGGTATTTATTTGATTTGGCAGATGTATGTGGTTCTGATCCAAAGCAGATAGACTTGAGTCCAGCCAGTCACAACAATTTATCTATGATAGGGCAGTTAATGACGGAGGATTAAGACTCCAAAAACAATCAGGATTTCAAAAACAAATGTGAATAACCAGAAAAAAGTCCATGAAAATGAAGTCATAGATTCACAAGATGGTTCTAATTAAACTATTAAGTTGTATGGTTACGGGAATAAAGTCCTATTTCTAAAGCCCTATTTGAGAATGAAGCCCTAATGTTATCAGAATTAAATTTTCGTGTTATAATAATAAAGTTTTGAGGTAACAAAAATAAAATTCCATCATTACAAGAAAAGTCATAATATGACCAAAATAAAGTTCCAAGAAAATAAAGTCATAGTTGCATGAGATCTGATGTCATATATAACATAAATGAAAGTGTGTTGTTGTGAGAATAAAACCAAATTGTTATGATATTAAAATCCCAATATTCAGATAATGGCGTCCTTAGACCGAGTCTTCAGTTGTTTGTAAAACCTACACGAGCTAAAACACAGCGTTTCAGACGGGGCTAAAACAAAGATATTATAGTACAACCAGGGTGAGAAACACTTTTTGTGATCTGAAAATCATGTTAAACTATTGAAGAGGAATCAAAGAGGAAATATAGAGTCTGAAATCAATGCATAATACCCCCTCTTTACCATCACAGCTTTACCTCTGTAACATACAATCACGAATGCTTTCTTTTTCTAACGTGACAACTCTTTTCAGGAAGTACAAACATATGTCTTTGTTCTGAGAACATCAACACTATTTTCATCACACCATGACTTTAATCTCACAACATTACAACCAACTGTCTTGTAGCAAAACCCCATTTTTCCATGGCATAATATCTTCATTCTTTTAACATAATTATTTTATTCTGGTAGCATTACAACTTTTTTCTTGTGACATAACATTTTTGTTGTCATTTTTGTTAACTGAATTTTATTCCTATAAAACCACTTGCATTTTTTCTCATTACATTACAGCTTTATGTTGTAATGTCTTGTAATGTTATCCTATTATGATAACCTTACTCTGGTAACATTACCTGATTTTTTTTACTTGTAACATAACACTTTATTCTTGCTACTTAAAGTCTCATAGTCATGTAACTTAACCATTTTTTCTCATAACATCACAACTTTATTTTCACGTTACAACTGCGTTCACGTGAGACTCATATTCTTGTAACAAAAGGACTTTTTTCTTGTGAAATTACAGCTTTTAATTTTGACATCTCTTTTTGCCCAATAGACGGGTTTTTTTGTGTACAAACAATACTAGGTGCGCGCAACCAGGGGGCAAAAGCCTGCTTCAGAGTTAACTGATATCAATGAAGATGCCATATTGTTCGCAAGTTCTTCCTGACACAATTGCAATAAAATGACTTTTCATTGAAAAATCGCTTTGTCTTTCATTGCATCAAAATCAGAAAAACACTTGCTGAAATGTCCATGAATTTCACTGAGTTTACCAGGTTGTGACGTTGTTTTAGATGTTTCTAATATCAGGAGCAGGGTCATAAAGTTTGTCGATTGTTTGTTTTGCCAATTTGTGCAGTTTACAGCACAACAGCTCCTTGTCATTTTCTTTCTCCGTTGACTCCGCTAGTAAACAAATAAGCAATGTCCCACTTTCTGCCCCCTGGTTGCGCGTCCATACCTGCATACCAGAAACCAGTCTATAGACCTTTCATAGTATTTGTGTGACTAACAAAGATTGCTGTCTTTGATTGAATCTGTTGAATGTCCATTTGTTTGTATTAAACAGAGACAGTATTGTTTGCCTTGAATATTTAGCCTCTGAATCGCAGTATTAAACTAGAAGAGCCATATTTGAACAATTACTCTCCACCTTCCTGTCTCCGCCCCCTCAGGTAAAACTCCTTGCCTGGTCTGCATGAATCATCGCACCAATCAGAGCGTAAGCCTTCCCTTCGGCTGTCGTGGACGCTTTTGCACACGCTCCCCACTTGAGCAAGGCATGTTGGGAGGAGAGCACACGGTACGCAGCATCATTGAGAGGGTTCGCCTTCCAGTCAACGTTTCTGTGCCTTCACGACCGCCGCGGAACCCCTACGACCGCCATGCTGTGCGAGAGGGCCACCGCTACAAGCTGCTAAACATCGTCAGTAAGACGGTGGTGCTTTGCATGGTGCTGCGTCGACAGGAAGTCTCCCCCTCACACTTTCTGTTGCTGCGCTGCATGCCCCGCTTCAACGTAGCTGAAGCATCTGTCCACACAGCAGCGCTGGAGAGCCTCTTGTTGCGACATTCCTTTGACCCAGATGCTTACTCTCGTGCCGTGAGAGAAACTCGACCTGAGCTGGAGTGTATGACTGAGGAGTGTGTGAGCCCACGGCGCTCCCGCATGTGTGTTTCAGGGCAGGACTCGTTAGCACCCGCACTGCAGCGCCTCTCAATGTGCGGGTATGGGGGAGGGGTTTCGGACAGCCTATCACAGCGCTGCAGGGACTCTCTTGGGGAGCGGTTAGGGGAGGGACCAGGTGAGGAGCGGGAGTACATGACTCCTGAGTGGACTGAGGCGGAAATGAGGACCAGTGAGGAAATCCCTTATGAGGAACTCTGGACCAATCAGAACCCAGAGAGTCTGGGGAAAGAGCCAAACCTCATCTCTTTCCACTCCTCTTCTTCTATAGACGGCTCTCTTGGTACTGTGTTAACAACAGTGTCCACACCGCCACCTGTACCTCCAAAATCTGATGCTGTAAGTCTTATCTCCACCCTCCTGTCCTTCTGTTTGTCCGTCTGTCTCTCCTCCCCCTTATCTGTTCACAGAAGCATCCGGCTGTTAAAAGTCAGGATGCCTGGTTTGAATTATTCATACATTACAGCTTTTAAACCTCACTGACCACAATCACACACAGAAACACACGCACACAAAGAACCACACACTAACTTCCTGGAAAGCAGCTATACACTCAGAGCCCATGAATACACATGTTGTCACCAAGGATGCAGGAACACGTGTGCAGTTAGTGCGATAAAACATTTAAGTGGAGGGTTACAAAGCCATTATAACCCAGTGCTGGAGTGTATTAATGATAAAATAAATTATTACTGATTACATAATAAAAGACTATTCATGTAGCTAGAACTTGGAGTCATTCAGTTGTGGGAATTCTTAAGACATCCAGTTCTTGAACTCAGTCAGACAGGGTGTAAAGTGAAACACATCATAGTGCTAAGTTTATTTACAGGTTATGAAGCTGAGTGTCATCTGTATAGCTGTAAAAGTCTATATTGTGCCTTAACAGGATTTGCCCCAAGGAGGAGCATGTTTACTGTGAATAACAGGGGATCCAAGATAGACCCCTGAGGGACCCCACATAAGAAAGGGGCGCAAGAAAAGGAGGCATTTCCATGTAGTACAGAATAAAACCTGTTTGACAGATTGAATGAACTGAATTTCCCTTCAGGGATAAATAAAGTTCTTGTTATTTTTATTCTTGGATAGGAAATGAACCAATCCAGTGCCACATCACTAATGACATCAGAGCAAAAACTAACAACTATAGTATCTTAGATATGAGGCTCAGGTGTTTTCAGACCTGGGGGCTTTTGAGGAGAAACTATTTACTAGTGAGTTCCCTGAGAACTAAACACCATGAGGACTGTAGATCTGTCTGCATTCATGCCGTCGTGATGATGGCTGATAATAACTTTCCAAACCTCTGTGAGGCACTTGAGCTTACTTTTATGTCTTTGAACATGCTTTATTGTCTGGGTCCTCCTCACGTCTGTCTGTCATAAAATGTTACTTTTTAGTCTTTTAAACTTGAAATGTGCCTCTTTCTAGAAAAGTTAACAGTGGTGAGTGTGAAAAGGCTCTTTCTATGGACTACCTTGTCTGACACCTACCCCCTCAGAGCAGTTAAAAGTATTCAAAAGTACCACACGGAAACATTCCATGTTGTCCTATGCTTTTGTGAGTCATAAAGAGGCATCAGTCTGTTGAAGTAAACTATGCTGTCTGACAGTCACAGTTATTAGAGCAAAAGAACTGAAAATAAGGTGAGGGGACACCCTGGTGGGAGTGTTGTATTCGTTGATTGTGACAATGTTTTATGAATGTGACTGAAATTGAAGGGTTTGACCAAGCATCAGGCACAGAAAGAATACCTGCAAGCTTGGATGTTCAGACCTGTGTTGCATTTTTGCTTATTGCTGTTAGCAATAACAAGCTGACAGCTGAGTCCTTCGTGCCCACATTACCAGTGTGTCTTGCCAGTCTGTGGTCAACTAATTTATCTCATGTTTCGTTCAGAAATTGACTGAAGGTTTTAAGTTCTGTAGTGGCTGATTACAAACTGTTATATTACTCTATGCCATGCAATATATTTCCAGCAGGATTAGAGACGGATCCAGCAGACCAGTGTGTCAGGACCTGCTGGCCTCAAAACCAAATGTTTTATCTGACACAATCATGTGAATTGTGTCACTGTAAAGGACAGTCAAGGTCCCCGTCATGGACTCCCTCTGACCTTCCAGCAGAGTGTGTTTGATCTTTTTTGCTGCTTTCCATGATTTTAAAGTCACATCAGTGTTGACCAATAAGAGCACAGAGCGAAAGTCACAAATGTAAACAAACTAATCAGTGAAGAGAAAGAGTAAGGAGGAAGTTGGTTTTGAGTGATTAAACTACAAGACTCAGGAAAAGTTTGTCGATGTATGGTTTTGATTTGATGAGGGTCTTGGACTTGAACACACACAAGAATGACTTGAAACTTGACCTCAACTCACCCCTAGAGGACTTGACTTAGACTTAAGTTGTGGGACTCGTGCACTTTACAAGCTGAGTGTCACTGTCTTTAGCAGAGACTTAGGATCTGTGCAGGTGATGTCTTTACCAAGAGACTATTAGTCTCTAAGTAGTAGAAAAATAGTTTTCACAAGAGACTAAAGTTGTAGTTAAATCATATAGTCACCAGAATAAAGTCGTATTAAAATCTAGTCTTTTGGAGGATGAAGTGGAAATTATTTTATGAGAATAAAGTTGTACAGTATCAAGGCCACATTCAGCAAAAAAAAAATTAGAACTCCTGTCAGAAACATTTCGTCTGTGTCAGTTTTGGCACCTCCTGTGGACAAAGCAGTCTTTGCTTTGCTTGTCCTCTACATGTTATGTCTTTTGACACAAAGTCTCATCCTGCTGACTTCTGACAATCAAATGGATTGTTGGGACTGTCTTTTGTGGGAATTGTAAAAAGCGGGGCAGTGTCTTCAGCTGTTTGGCTGACACCTTGCTCCTCATGTTGGTTTCAGAAATTAAAGTATACGAAGCGTCCATCATGTCACTGATGATCTTGTTTGTTTTCCAATAACCTGAGGAGGCATCAACATGAACTTCAGCCTGTTTTATAACCGTCAAAAAAATCCTCCTTCTTTGGTGTCGTAGTCTTCCATGATCATCACCGCCTGCTCTTCTGAAGAAATGCTTTTCTGAATCTCATAATGATGTTCTTCAAGCTGGGAACGACTTGAGCAGCTACAATGTTGTCCCCAGATAAAACGTTCATGTGTCTGTTTGATAAGGGTAGATTATTCCGCCTGTTTGTCTCAATTAACTGTTCTCTGTCACAGTGGCGGCTGAGTGCAGCGCTGCAGCGAGGGCGTGTGGGTGCTGATGTTTGTTATGCTGCTGGATTATACCCTGTCACACACACACACACACACACACACACACACACACACACACACACACACACACATACAGTGTTCCTCATTCCCTGATATTAAGCCTGCCAACGCACTCTGCATGTGTGTGTGTGTGTGTGTGTGTGTGTGTGTGTGTGTGTGTGTGTGTGTGTGTGTGTGTGTGTGTGTGTGTGTGTGAGATAGAGACAGTTTGTTTGAGGTGTAAAGGTCACAAAGTTTGACATTTACTGAGCCGAACACTGAGACAAGCAAACACACACTCAGACACACAAACACACATGCGAATACACACAAAACCTCCTGATAGGTCAAGTTTGAGAAGTTTACTTTCTGCTGTGGTGTTGGTTTAATTTGTAGTGCATGTGTTTGTGTGTAGGTGAGAGAGGAGTGTCGCTACTTGATTGCCCCTCCAGTACCTCCTCGCTGCACTAAAGGAGGCTCCATTTCCAGTCCGGCTCCCAGTCCTCCTGTCCCACCTCGCTTCCCAAAAATGTCCACCTCACCCAGACCAAACCTCTCCTTCTACTCTTCTGGACTTCAGGACAGGTAACATGTGAAAGTTCATTTATTAAAGTGGATGCCACCAGTTGTCATTTCTGTGTCTCTATGAAAGTAGATAATATGTGAGGGAGAAGCAAAATCAGAAAGATTTTTGAGAAATCTATGAAATATGGCCAGTGTTGTTAGAGACTTTTATTGGATCCCACGTGGATTTTGGCGACGCTTCAAAGCAAATGTTTATTTATCTAGGGTATTGCTATGAAGAACAGACCGTTGCCAGGGATGTTGCTTTTTCACAGACTGCAGAAGACTAACTGTAATTACATCAGTTTGCCGAAAGAGTTCAGGTTACTTTGATGTTTGTTTATGGAGAAACAAGGAGAAACAAAAGCACCAGAAAAGAGGTAGGAGGATTAAAGACACAAATACTGAGGGCTGCAGCTGAGAAATTTACACACTCTGAGATGGGACATGAAGTTTACACCTCACTGACCATGGTATTGGTCACGGTAGTGTTTAAAAGGCTATTCTAGCATAAATTTAAGTCAGGGTCAAACACACCTTAACACAGAGTTTAGACACCCCCTCAAGAGATGAATGTTGCTGACTGCTTGCTTCTCTATTTATACCAAATTTAGTAACGATAACTAACAAACTATAGCAATACACAGCGGCCTGTCTCCATGCACAAACCTCAATCAAAAAGCCACTCTATAGCCACAAATAATCAGAGCAGCACCTAACATCATCAACAGGACATATAGGGTCCCATCCATAGTACTAGCCACCAAACATCTTAACTTTGCCTGTTTTTTTAGCAAAGAGACCAAACACAACTCATCTACTCTCCTCCAGCAGCCGCTTATTGGTGGGAGAGGACAAGGACAAGTCAAAGAAAAGTCACATGTCTAGATCATGATTATTTACAGTTTCATCCACGATTTCCAAAGAGTGTCAAACTTTAGCTCGACAAACACATGCCAAACGCATGTCCCTAAATTGCTTGTATTGTCAAAAGACAGATAACTATGTATAGAAATAAATCCATCCTCTGCTTTGAGATTCTGAAATCAGCACACTTCTCTGAAGTTTTTCCAAAAAAAGGTCCTAACCAATCAACTGATTTTTAAAATGTTGTCAAATGATTTTGTATTCACAACAAATCCATAACTGACATACTGTTTTTGCTGCACAATTTATAGTAGTATGTTATATTAGTTTAAGAGCTTCTGATGGTTTCGGGGCTATCCAGAGTATCAGTGAAGGAACATGAACAGGCACTCTGAGGAACGGAATATCAGCTACTCGCTGCTGATTCAGCTTTATCGTAAAATCTACATTGATCAGTCAAAAGCCTATGATTGCTGAGTGCGGGATTTGGCAGAACACAAGATGTCCATATGTACTGGCTTCAGTCAGGCTCTGTTTACTTCTTAAAATCATCCAGAAACCAAGTGAGAGTGACTGGAATCAAAAATCTGTAAAGATTCATGCTTTGTTGTAAGTTCTCTCAAACAGGACTGGACCCAGAAAGGTTGCCAGCGGTTCTAGATCATGGTCACATACAGTGTGGTCCATGATGTCCAAAAAGAGTGTCAAACTTGTACTTGTCAAACGGTTGTAGTCCAGTTCTCTATTTGTTGAAGCCTGTCATTTTCAGAAGATGCCTATCAACCAGAAACAAACAAGCTGGATCTGGTTTTAGGTTTTTGTCTGCAGTTTTGGGGTCTTTCGAGTCCACTGACTGTTACTAGGATACTGATCTCATTGTCTCCTGCCCCCTGTAGCTGCTCGCCCTCTCCAGATGCTTCCCTCTACTGTTACCCGTGCTCATGGGCCGACTGCCCTGCCCCCAACCCCACCAGTCCTGAGCCAGTTTCTGGTATCTCTGCAGACAGCACAGCCAATCCTCAGCCAGCACAGGCCACCTGGGCAGAGCCATGGGTCGACTCCTTCACCCCCTCAGGACCTCGACTGAGGCCGCCTCCACAGAGCCGATTTGCCCCCTTTGGGGCGTTGAACCCCTTCAACCGCCAGTCCCCCTGCCCCTCACCTGAGCCCATCCCTAACCCGACCCCCGATTCCTCCAGGGGTGCAGAGGGCGGCGAGGCATCCACAGGATCTACTGAAGGCCTGTCCCCGCCTCCTGACCCCACCTGGCGGCCGCCTGCTGATCTCTCTGCTCTCTCACTGGAGGAAGTGTCAGCTTGCTTGCGATTTATCGGCCTATCAGAGGCAGCAGTTGGCGTGTTCCAGAGGGAAAGAATTGACGGCAGCCTCCTGGTGCAGCTGACTGAAGACATCCTGTCACATGACTTCCACCTGAGCCGCCTCCATGTCACTAAGATCACACAGTTCATACAGGGCTGGAGGCCTAAAATCTAACACACACACACACACACACACACACACACACACACACACACACACACACACACGGTCCTGATAATGTGCCTGTTGGCCGCTGAGCCGTCCTGAATGTGCCTTCCACTGTGACCAAGCGGCTGCTGAGCCTCACTGACTCAAACGGACACTATGCCGAAGGAAACCACGCCACCCTGTGGTCAAATCACAGAACTGACACTTGAATGGCTTTTCATGCCTCAAGTTGACACACAGACTGCATTATCACAGACTGGGAATAGTTTACTAACAAATGGCTACAACAGAGGAATATGTGTGAATTTAGTCTGTTTGAATTTGTTGCTCGGGCAGAAAGACGCCTACACGATTCAAGAAGGCTAAAGGTTTCAAGCCTGATATGGATTTGTAAAGCAGAATACCTAAATTGAAGGAAAGGGGCCTTCATTTTTTATCGAAATTGTAATAGGAAGAATTTAAAATTTCTGATAATGCAACATCAGGGCCATTTTATGAACCTGGTTCCTGTTTAGATTTTTTTATTGAACATTAGTGACAGAAAAAAGCCAAATTGAAAAAAAAAATGCTAAAAGTCTTAAAATTAAAAGCGACCAGTAAGGAAATTAAACCACCTCTGGGTGTGAGGAACTCTGTATGAAGACCATTTTGTGCTTTGAGATGATGGAATTTCTTTATTAACATTCCCTATAAGAGTAACACATTAAGTCCTTTTGTCTGCCTCAGAAATAGAGTTCTCAAAATGTACCTCAGATCACATGTTGAGATATGCTTGATTTAGCCATGCATAATAATGATAATAATAAAAGAAATTATACCAAGCCTTTGTTCATATGGCACTTTGCTTTTGTACACTTTAAATGATTGCTTGAAAATACTTACCTCAGTAAATTAAACACTATAGGACACATGAGTAAAAGTAAGTCATGCAGTTAATAATTCAATCATAACATGGCATCAAACGACTGATAGAAATACCCAGTCATGCAAGGGATGATAGTAAGCAGACAGTCTTTTAATATGCATATCTACCTGTTTATTATTCACCATCTTTTACATGGCCACCAGCTAAAGACGTAAACAAGTTGACACTATCAATCAAGTATTAATGTGAAAATGTTTATAATGTTTTATCTTGACAGTCAAATAAAGTGGTCCGCCAATTTTTACAATCTGATATGCTTCAAAGGCATCAGCCTCAGATTGACATTAATCTAAACTCTCCACATTTAAAGCTCCAATGAGGATTTTTTTGATGGTTGTAAAATGGGCTGGAATTTATGTCACCGCCTTCTCATATTATCCAAAAGCAAACAAAACCAACAGGGACAAGATAGATGATTTATATGTTGTCATGTCTAATCCCTGAAACCAGTCGGGGGGGGGGGGGTTCGGCTGAGCAGCTAAAGAAACCACAGTATTTTTTCAATTTCCACACAAAAGAGTCATAAAAATGATACTTTCGATCAGCAAAAGTGAGCATGAAATATTTGCCCAAAGACACTGCTAAAGTGTGTTGTGCACAAGATAAGTAAAGGCTGTTTTGTCCAAGGGGGCTTTACGATAAAGCATTGAGTCGGCTTAGGTACAATCAATGTTGGTGTGGTTACTTAATGTTGGTTATGTTACTAGTTATGAACTAAGGAGAAGGCGCAGACTGCTCAGGCCAGTTTCAGTCCAATGGAGGTGTATACATGGAAAATGAATCGATCCCCAACCACATTATCCAGTTATGTTGATCTGACTATGAAAAGTTCAATTTTGTGTGATTTAAGTCAGATTTATATGTTCACATATTTTTTCAAAGTCTAGTTTCACTAGGACTAAGGTGATAAATTGCCCAACAACTCTGGACACACTCCTGTACATTAAAGCAGTTTACTCCATCGCTTGATAAAACTAACAGTGGCAACTTACCACAGACTGGTCAACAATGTGGGCAACTTGGGACATCTGCAAGAGAAACAACAAAGCAACCAAACTGGAACTGTTAAAAAGTGCAAATACTGTTGCGTTATCAAGGAATCACTGAACGTCAGTGAGTGAGTGTGGCAGTGCAGCATTTATTTAAATAAAGTCAACATCATAAAATACAGTTCATTGCATTCATTTGATTCCAAAATTAAGACACTGGTAAGATTTTTTGAACCATGTTGACATGAACATGAGAAAGTAATGAAATTAAAAACTTGTAATTAAAAATTAAGTCCTTCATGATGAACTGTTTGGCCCAATCCCAATCCACCCCCACACCCACCCTTCACTACCAAGTGTCATTCATAATGAAGTTACACTCGCAGCTGTGGAGTGTGCCTCGATTGAAATGGGAGGGTATAAACATGACGGGCGGGTATGAGACGCCTTTCTCACTCCGCCGAAAAGTGGAAAGACTCATTGCCATTTGTAATTTAAAGACACGTCCTGTGCATCGCAGTGTTTCTTCTTAAAGTGAACGGGCATCATATACAGTTCTGAGACATACCGACTGCCTCATTTTTTCATTGTCCCAGTGAAAACATAAATACAGCAACCATCACAGTGACAGGAGCTAAATTATATTTCTGATTGCAAGGGATTCCACATGTCTTTAAACCCCATTACTATTTGACATGTGCCTGCACAATCAAATCAAACGTCAGCACAGAGTAAGATTTCAGAGTTTCGTTCTATCTTTCCATACCATGTCTTTTGTGTTTTTTTTTTTGTCAGTGAGACAAAGGTGGACACATACGGAACTTATATTTGCAAATCCCGCCGTAAATGTGCACTGGTGCAGACTCACTATTTGAGGGCCTAATGGTCCACTCGCCCTTCGCACTCTGTGGTTCGGGACAGCCTTCAATATGGCGGGGATGCGCAAATGGAGGAGGAGTGTGAAGGGCAAGTGTGTAGGGGGCGGTTTGGGATTGGGCCTTCATGTTACTTGGTGTTGAAATAGCAGTCCTGTTTTTCTAAAGTAAGGTCACGTGGTATCAAAAGGGAGCAAAGATACCTTGACTTTTAATATCTTTTGACTTTTTAAGTCCTTCTGTCAGATCAGTTGTAAAACCTCTTGCTGGGGTCTTTGGCGTAGTCAAGTAGAAGCTGGCAGGGTGTGAAGGGGTCTCCATAAACCTCCTCGTATCTCCTCATAGTGCTCACAAGGCGGTCTGCACCAAATGTGTCTACAAATCTGAATGGACCTGCATGGACACAGACACTTCTATTAGAAAAACAAATCAGTGCTGAGACTGTGTGTGTGTGTGTGTGTGTGTGTGTGTGTGTGTGTGTGTGTGTGTGTGTGTGTGTGTGTGTGTGTGTGTGTGTGTGTGTGTGTGTGTGTCAGTCAGTGAAAAAAAACGTACCACCAATGCAAGGGGGAAAGCCAAGTGCAAACACAGCTCCAATGTCTCCCTCTGCTGGATTTCTCAGGACTCCCTCCTGGAGACACAGAAGTGCCTCATTCACAGTACGACTCATCAGTCGGTGCTGAATGTCCCAGTCTGAGGAGCTACAATAAATTAAATGTGAGTATTTTTTAAGATAAAAGACACAAGAGATGAAAGGAAAAGCAGATCAAACTGGAAGATGTGGTCTTACACTGAAGGGGGCGCAGTCAGGGGGAATTTCTTGAGGATGTCTACAGCTTCGTGATTCACTTTCTTGTAGTTCTTTCCTTTTTCGTAGAGATAGAAGCCTTTTCCAGATTTACGACCTGTGAAGAATATCAGGACGTACATGTCAGACTCATTCATTAATGAGGTTAAGCTAAAGTTGAAGCTTATTTTCCTCATTACATCTTTACCTTTGAAGCCTCTCTCTACAAGGACCTCCAGAACATCAGTGTCTGCTCCCCCGTAACGAGAACCATACGAACTGAGCATGAACTGGACATGAGCACACAATAAAATCAGTCCTCTTCAAAAGTCATGAAAAACATCATACTGATTTTCTTCAAATAAAACAGCCAAAAAACCTAAATGCAGCTTGCAGTAGACCAACTGTACCTGTGATGAATGTAGACTAACATCATGACCCACTTCATCTACCACCATTGGGAAGCCCATGGGAAAACCCAAGCTTGTTCCCAAATCGGACAGTCTGTCCAGTCCGACACCTTCCTGCACAACAAAACAGAGGTAAGTGTGTGGCCGTTTTCTCAGTTTTACGCCCTAAATGTGTTGAGAAACTATCTGAGGGGGTTAGCACCATATTTAAAGCTCCAGTGAGTAGTTTTTACATGGTAATAAAATAGACTCTAAAATATGTAATGTCTCTTTATAACCTATAAAAGCAATCAAGGTCGCAGTACCAGGGTTGGCTATATCTTTGTTGTTAATTTCATCGTCTGAATCCTCGAGTGTGGGACAGCTGTCATTCAAAAAAATAAACAAAGTGAAGCAGCCTTTGTTTACATTTCCTACTGCAAAGATTTCCAATGTAAACAACACAGGGTAAGATTATTATGTACATGAAATCAATAAAACAATAAGAGATACGACTTTGTCTATGAGGGCACCAGAATCCAAATAGACTCAAAAGTTCCCTGCTGGAGCTTTAATAAAACAACACTATAACCGCTTGCTACTGTCAATACTAGCATACCTACTTTTTGTGCTAGCATTGGCATTTCAATGTTTTACCAAGCAATGAATATCACAGATTTAAACTTATAATTGCTTGTAGCAGCTGTTTGTATTGTCAAAATCGGCTAAATGACAACAACCAGTTACATGTTTAGGTTGGTTTAGGGTAAATTTGAGGTAAATGTAACCAGTGATATTACAAAATATCTTATCAAGAGGGGCTGCAAACTAAACTGCAACTGCTGTTGGCCTCTAGTTTCTTGTGTTTTTTAGGTCAGGATACTGTCAGTATACTAAGCAATTCAACAGTGACAGTCATTAATGTCCAATCCATCCAAAATGGAGTACAACTTTTTTTAAAAACCCAACCTTGAATCTCCTGTTAGAAACTTTCAGTTGGCATCAATTTTGGCACCAACTTTTCTCATCTTCAAATGCACCTACCCCCTAGCGCCAGCTTCAGGCTCTAAAAGACTTCAACATCAAAGGCACTGATCATGTCGACACTGGTTTTGTTTGTTTGTAGGTATCATGAAAATCGGTTTAAGTTTTAATCAATTTCATAGCTGTAAAAAAAACTCCTCACCGGAGCTTCAAAATAAGTCATTTATGATTTTTAGGGTTTTTTCATCCCAGCCAATACTTGGCTCTCAAAACATGTGAGGACTTACTTACCTGCAACATTTTTAACAACTCAACTAGAACGTGAATAGAGCAGCGATTTGTGTAAAACCCGGGACAATCCTGAGAGAGAAACACACAGAGAAATTAGATTGAAATGAATTCAAACAGGCAAAAGATGTTTCATGAGGCAAACTCTTAAAGCAGTTTTCACCTTGACAACAATGACTGTCTTGCCCTGTTTGATGCCCACGCTGGAGGCAGCAGCTATTGTGTCTTTGGATGTCTCATCGGTGATGACTATTTCTAGCAACTGCATCTTGTCCACTGGAGAGAAATAGTGCATGCCAATCACCTGTGGATAAATACAGGAGTAAAATTTTGGCTTAACATTCATTTTTATACTCAGTATCTGGGAGACAAAGCCCATTTGTGATACCTTCTCGGGACGTTTGCTGGCTGCAGCTATATCTTTGATCGACAGAGCGGAGGTGTTCGTGGCAAAAATACAGTGAGGAGGAGTTACCTGCAAAGAAGATTTAAACAGCAGTTTGCACATAAAGTGAAAAGATACTGAGAAGAAGTTCCAGATATGTGTGAAATTAAACTCACCTCCTCCACTTCTTTAAGGACTCTGTGTTTCAAGTTTATGTCTTCAAACACAGCTTCTACAACCATATCAGCATTTTGGAAGCCAGTGGAATCCAGCTGGACCGAGAGATTGGACATTACGATGTCACGCTGAAAGGAGGTCATAGATTTCCTCTTCACTTTTGTGTCCAGACTGAAAAGAAAACACCAGAGTTAAACAGCTTCTTCAAATTTCTTATGAAAGTTCATATTCAGCCTCTTCACGCCTGATAGGCCAACTCCACTCCACTGAGTTGTTGTGAAACCAGCGTGCTTTAAATTTCCAGGAATGTCATGTCACCTTCTGTAGATTTGGTCCTGCCCCCTGCTGATGTTCTCCTCACTGGTGTCTTTCAGGATGGTAATCAGGCCTTTATCAACTGATACCTGTGCTATACCAGTACCCATCAGCCCTGCACCCAAGATCCCCAGCGTCCTGACACAAGTAAAGCATGTTCAGGGAATATTGCAATAATTTTGAGGTATTGTAATGAAATATTCAACCCTCACAACAGGTCTTACTTCACTTCCTTCTCTGGGGTCCCATAGCGGTTCTTCTTACAAGCCAATTGGCCGTGATAAAGACCAATCAGGGCCTTGGACTCTTGGGACATCACCAACTTCCCAAAGTTCTGGATAAGATGGAAAAACAAAGGTCTAAATCAGCTGGTGTGATTGTGTTAATGAAATAAGAGAAAGGGATTTGCTACAGCTAAGTACATGACCTCATGACATGACATCTCACCTCAGATTCAGCCAGATAACCCGCCTCTCTGCCTTTCTCGAGCCCAGCCTGGACAGACTGCACATTAAACAGAAGACACAGAGTGAAATGAGAGTGGGAAACACCGCCTGGTGATGCATTCGTAAGCGTCCTCTTCATGAGCCTCATACCTGGATGATTTTGGCCGGAGCTGGGTAAAGGCCTCTGGTCTGTTTCTGGGTCTTCTCACTGACAGTCTTGTAGATTTTCCTCCTAACCAGACTCAGACCCATCACTCTGTCCTGCAGCTCTGCCAACACAGATACATGATAACAGCTGACAAATGTGGAGCAGCTTCGATGTTTATGATGTCACCTGACTGGTGCAACTGCAAGGCCAGTATAATGTACAGATAGGAGTTTAGGGATTGTTTTAAAGCTCACATAGCCTGGACTTCAGCATTGATTGATACGACATACTGATTGGATCCTCATAACTGTATGTAAAGATGACCAGTGGTATACTGGCTCTACTCACTCTCCTTGAAGCTCTTTTCCTTTGTGAGGGGAACCTTCTTGTCAACAATCCCCTTGGCCACGCCTACTGCAACCTCCTCCAGGTATTCAATCGTCCTTTCCTCTGCAGGCTTCATTCCAGGACCTGAAGTGAGCAAACATCCATTTTAATTTGCTTCCAATCTTGCTGCAGGTAACAAAGAGCGTAAAAATCCCAGAAACAGGAACAGCTTCCCTTTGTAATAAAAAAAACTGCTTCATGAAGAACATACCCAGAGGGTCCACGAGCTGCTGCACTAGCCCCATCTTCTTGGCTTTTTCCGCCCTGATTCTCCTTCCTGTCAGCATCATGTCAAATGCATCAGGGAGGCCCACCTACACGCACAGACACACACACACACACACACACACACACACACACACACACACACAGAGGCAACAAGCACGTATACTGTGATCTGGGACATCCCCAAAGTGAGGCTCTTGACCTTAACACGCTCTGGTGTGAATAGCCACCAGCATAAGAATATAGCAGATCATTCAATACAAGATTACCATGAGTGTGTGAGTGTGTGTGTTTACCATTTGAGGCAGTCTCTGAGTGCCGCCTGCTCCAGGCAGCAGTCCGAGCATGACCTCTGGTGTCCCCAGGACAGTGTTCTTACTTCTCGTGGCAATTCTGTATTGGCAGGCTATTGCAAACTACAGGAAAGACACAAAAAAAGGCTCGATGGTCAGTTCTTAGTTTACATGAGCAGCTTTGTGAGTCACACACAGATAGAGTTTTACCTCGAGGCCTCCGCCCAGGCAGGAGCCATGGATAGCAGCAATGATGGGGATGGGTGACTTATCAATCTTGTCAATCATCTTCTGACCTTCCTGAGAGAGGCGGGTGGCCTCCTCGCTGCTTTGACAGGACTGAATCATACTACGAGAGACGGAAAATACACTTACTCTCACTTTTGATTTTTTAAAACCCAGACATGTCCAACCTGCAAGCTAACTAAAGCTGACAGATTTGCTTCTCAACACCCCTGAAAGATCCACATTCTTGACTCAAGTATTAATTGGCTGGGTAGATGAGCTCATGAGATAAAAGATCAATCAGGCAGAGGAGTTATTTTTCTACGTGGTTATGTACAGCCTTGCAGGAGTCACCCTCTGCTGGCATCTCAAAACATAGCAGGTTTTAGAAGCTATGTTCACTTCTTGTATTAGTTCTACGGTGGAAATACAACAAATACCAAAAGCCCACATATTTAAGTTTTACACTTAAAGCTCCTGAAGGGAACTTTTGGTCTCTGTTAATTATGGTGCCCCCCTGTGGATAAAGCTGTCTTTGTTGATAGTCTCATCTTGCTAGTTTTTGATAGTCAAATGTAGAACTAATGTAGAATATTTTATGTGGAAATTGTAGCTGCTCTGCTGACACCTGCCCCCCCCCCCCCCCCCATGCCCATTTCAGACATTAAAAACTACTGTATTAATGTAGACAATCTTGCTCTTGATGGCCTTGTCTGCTTTTAGAGATCATGAATTTAAGTCTAAGTCATAAATGTAAAATAGTATATATAGAACTCCTCACAGGAGCTATAATAAGGGTGCTCGACTTGAAGCTTACTTGATATCTGCTCCGGCGATGAAACAGCCCGGTTTACTGGAGATAAAAACGGCACTTTTCACAGCTTCGTTGGACCATATCTCCCCCATCACCTCTGCTAGATCAGACTGCATCTGCAGCGACAGTGTGTTCACCTGTATACACACACACACACACACACACACACACACACACACACACACACAGATGTAACATACATAAATACTCGCTCACACACACTCTGATAAATTATCTATGTGTCACATGCAAGTTTGTCACAGAGAAACCAAGACAGTAAGTCAAGACTGTCACAAACATGATCCCCATCTATGACATGTATGTAGTGTCTCACTCTCTTTGCCATGTAACACACACACCCACACTGACACGCACACACTCACCTTGGCTGTTGGATCATTGAGTCGTACCACCGCCACATCATCCTTGAGCTCGTAGCTGACATGTGTTCGAGCTTGATGGAGAGAACAATTCAAAGAGACAATCAGACAGAGAGCCAACATGGCGGTATGATGCTAATTCCTGCTGTTTTAAGATCCTCTCTGGGGAATACTTGCTAAGATTGCTCTTATACGCCTTTTTTCAAGAACACTGAAGAATAGAAGGAGCTGCTGCAACTGGGAAGACTCTATAAACAAGCCTGGAGTCAACTGAAATATGGTAAAATCAAAGTAACTTTGATTCAACATCACATGTCTGCATGTCCAAAAATCCTCATAAAACATGAGTACCATCTTGTCAACAATGAAAAACCCTTAATATAGAGAGGCTGCAAAAGCACAGCTATCCTCAAGTCCACTTTAACTGTTTAAAAAATATTTATCATGTGTTTTAAGTCGTTCAAGAGCAAAGGTTTAACACTGACTTGACGGACATCTAAGAGGACTTATATGTGTTTGGTGTGCTTAATTTACAGCGGCAAGAAAGAAGAAGGGCTTTCGTTCACAATAGCTTCTCAAAGCTATGGTGGGCCTAAAGGTCAACTGCACATCAAAGATGCAAATAAAGGCCAGGGAGAAAAGCTTCAAATATTGTGGTAAATTACAACTAAATAAAGAAACATATGGGCTCAGTAAGTGCAACAACAGGGTGCAAATTCAGTCCACCCTTCAGTTACACCCTGAGGGTAACTATGATGAGTCAACAAGATCTCAAACCTGATCTCTGTTTGTCTGCAGAAAACTCCATGGGGTGGCTTTAAGGCAGTCGTTTATTTACTATGCAAAAAAAACAGTTTAAACAGCTTTGTTTCAGTCATCTCCTGAAACTCCATTTTATCTTAAAACTTTCACAACAGAGGAGGAGCACAGACAACACCTTATCTCTAAATCTTTAACTGAAAGATCCTGGAACTATAAAAACATGTAAGTCTTCATTCTGATCACGGTGGGTTTATAATCAACAGGCCATTGACCAGTAAATTACACCTTTACCTGCCAGGGTTGAAGACATTGAGAGGCAGCGGCTGGCATGACCTGAGAAACACATACAAAGAGACAGTTACTGTTTAAGTCGCCCTCTCAGAGCTTGCATGACAGCCATCTGTTTGGATGATGTCTACACTATAAAAATCCCAAATCCTCCTGATTAAACTTGTTTCATTTCTTCTCAAAATATCTTGTTATACTTATTATTAGTCAAACTGTAATCTTATTTCAAGATTTTTGAAGCCAAAATTCCCCTGATTCATTGACTGAAATAGTTTCAGTCAATGAATGGATGGATACTTCATGTTTCAAAAATATTAACTAGAAGATTTTGGTTGATGTATTGAAAGTTGCCTTGTCACAACACTTCTCTCTACACAACCAGCCATGACTTGAGTGTGCAAAAACCAGATGCTTTACACTTTAGATTTGGTTCTAAAATTTGGTTCATTACAGCTGTCTCCACTTTGAAAACTACACTAAAAACATGCGTTTCTCCAAGGTACATGAATAATATATCTGTGAAAAAAATCTGTGAATGTGTAAAGCACACCAAATTTACCTGCATTAGGAATATTATATTTGAGAAAAAAACAAACAAACACTCTTATCACGTATAGACAATGCACAAGTATTAAAAATATATTCCTGGATGTGTTCGGAGCCAAAACCACTTTACACATTAATGCTGTTTGTTATGTCACAACAGTTAGTTTGAAAAAATGTGCTTTACGTAATCCGGGGGCATGTCTTATTCCCTAAACCCTTTCCTCCCCTGTTTGTCCGCACTTTATGTTAATTTCACATTAAAATACTTCTTGCTTTTACTTCAGTCGATTGGTAGTTTAACTTGAAGTTAAATCAACTGTTGTCAAAGCTATTTCCACAAAAAATACATTTTTTGTCTAAAGAAAGTAAAACAAAGAAACTTGCAAAGCTTAAAAAAAATCTTATTAACAAAACTCTCGATAAAAAGATAGTATAATTCAATAAATAATTTTTAAAAATAGTAAATACTTGATTTAACACATACCTGACAACAAGGGGTATTTGCAGTTAACAAACTTGGAAAAAACACCGACCGCACGAACACCTGCCATCTCCACCTGAGAACCTTTTCTTTTTTTTTTATAAAAAGTGTTCAACAAAACGTCCCAATTTAAACTCCTCTGACCGCCGGAGGCGCTCTCGAACAGCAAAAAGGTTGAGGGTCTGAAAGACATGTTGCCGCACCATAATGTAATAATGCACTAATTTCTTACACAATTTTATTACCAAATAAACATGTTGAATTACGTTCCCATTGTAATTGTAATTTATAAAACTCATTGTGAAACATTACTTTGACGCACGCGCTGGTTGTCGTTGTGTTTTGTTCAGGCACTATCTCGGTCACCTATGAAATTCTCGGGTCCTTCACAGTGTAGTCCCGGGGGCTGTCTGATTGACTGGCCCATCGTTTGTCAGGGAAGCAGTGTCGGCTAAGACATTATCACATACAGGTAAGCTTTGGCACACCTGTCACTGATAATAAAACTAGAAAGAGTGGAAATAGGATTAATAAATGATTAGTCAGAATAAGAAAGCAAACATAGGTCACATTTAACCGAAAACTTTAGCTAACAAATAGCCACTTAGCTTCAGGGGTTTGCACCTGGCTAGCTTGCAGAGGATTTGTGTTGATATTCAAAGCATTTTTGTTCAGATTGTTGTGATTTTGGTGATATTAGTCGAAGCAAACAGGTTTGTGGTAGTTCTGCAAACAGTTTTGAGTCTGTTAGAGTCCCGTGATTCAGTATTTCTGTCTGTGTCAGTCTCCAGTAGAGGAATCTGGGTGAAGGGTCACAGAGAGAGGAGGGGGGTTGGGAGGGTCAAATTTAAAGTCAAATTAAACAGCATTATTATATAGATAATAACACTCACCAGGCCAAATATATGTTAAAATTTGCAGCTTCACAAAATAAAATTCGTTTGATTTGTATAGAGGGCAAACGTGGATCAGTTAAGTCACACTTGAAGTCGTTTAAGGTCTTTGGGTCTATCCTCAGAGGAACAGAAACTGATTGTCCTCATTTATCAATGCGATAACATCATATTTACGCATTTTTGCCTGATGTCATCCTTATAAACACCTATTTTCTCTATTGCTGTGAAAAAAAAAGTGAACTGAACAAGTGTTAAATACAGTATAACCCAAGATCTGACTTTCCACATCAAACCAGGTTTTTACACATTCCAGCAAGGCTGACAGTTTTTTATGAGCAGAGTGTCTCAGATATTTAAAGACAGGTGTGCACTTCTGTTGAACTTTGGCCTATATATAGATACAGTACATGTAGATCGTACCTGAGGTGGATTAATATAGAGGACACCTTGTAGACAATATGGATACAACTCTGCATTGAGGTCTTGCTCATGTTATAGGGTTTCTATTTCTTCTGTCCCACTTATAACCTGGCTACCAACTGAAGATAAAAACAAGTAGTCATATAAAGATATTACTTACACAGCTAAAAATGTAGTCCCTCAGTTTTGACGGCTGGTTGCATATCTGTGGTAAGGATACTCTTATGAGCCCACTTACAGGTCAAATTAGCATTAAACCTGCCATTTTTGTGTGTTTGTTTTTTTTTTTTTTTCTCATGTCTGTTTTCTTCAATTTGGTTCAAGTCTCTTTGCATGTCGTGTAGGTGTGTTTAACATCCCTCATTAGTTTGTCTACTTCACTCACTGGTCAGTCACTCTGATGTTTTGCACTCTCCAAGTAAATTTAGAGTAGTATTAAAATTATCCTCTGTGTTGTTTAGTGATGTTAACATTAAAGGGATATTCCTACATAAATTTAAGTTATGGTCAAATGTACCATAACACCAAGTTAGACACCCCCTCGAGAGATGAATGTTTCTGCTAGCTTCTCTCAACACGAATGGATCTCATGGCTGTCAGCTTGTCCAGCAGAGTCTCTGTAACTTTGTGGTAACTTTCTTATTTATTTTTCAAGAACAAAATGACGTCCATGTTGCTGACAACGATGCGGACCTGCTCAGTCGGCCCCTCATTGGCGATGCGCTTCGGTAAGATTTCTGCAGTCTTATTTGTTACAATTCTTTCTTGTTGTTGTTGTTGTTGTCCTTGTTCTCCTTCTCCTTCTTCTTCTTCTTTTTAAGAAAAAGACATTAAAAAATAAAACATAATAGAAATGACCAGCAGATTGAATGTATTAAAGTTGTGGTCATAAGTACATAAAGTTTATCACAGAGATTTTCCTCTCTGTTATTATTTTGCTTCATTTTTCACTCTGGTCTAAGTGGTTATCCAAATATTCACATTCCTGTTCTCAAACCCAGGCTGATATCTGCTTCTGTTGTTTTAAACAGTGTATCGTGGATGATAAAGATTTTCTTTGTGTTTCTCAGGGGCGCGATCTCTCAGTACGACAGCCCAGCTTCAGGCTCAGGGTAGGTTATTCGTTGGAAATACGATTGTTGGTTTATTTATTGATTTACAAAAATCAGTGCAGGACTGTCTTTGTGAGGCGGAATCAGAGTGGTTGAAAATGATTCAAGTGTTTTAATCTGCTGTATTTTTGTCTTTTTTTTCCAGCCCAGACAAAAAGTAAAAAGACGCTGGCCCGGCCTGGCGTGAAGAACATAGTCCTGGTTGAAGGAGTTCGAACTCCTTTCCTGTTGTCTGGAACCACGTATGTCTTTAATCTACTTTCATTTCACTGGCTGGAGTTTGTTGCCTCATACATTCATTCGAAATCATTATGGATGCAGCTCCAAAAATCTGTGCTTTGACCTGTAGATGGTCAGCAAACTGTTGACAGCCATGTCTCCTTTTAACAGAGAGATCATCTGGGCCTTTGAGGTTCACTCTTTTCTGGGTTTTGTGTTCACAGATACGCTGATCTGATGCCCCATGACTTAGCCAGAGCAGCTCTGCAGTAAGTCTGTCTCAGTTTGCATGTTTTTTGTCCAAGAACACCTGCTGCTTAGAAAGCCAGAGTGTTAACTTGTTTAATTCAGTGTGACTTTGATGTAGAATTTTCATTCGGGGCTTTCAGGGGTCTGCTGAACAAGACCAGTGTACCCAAAGACGCTGTCGACTACATCATTTATGGGACAGTCATTCAGGAGGTGAAAACCAGCAACGTAGCACGAGAGGTACGTTCTAATAGATCCGATTTTGCAGCACAGCGAGGGGTCTGGTGTTTCATTACAGGGATCAGTGTGTTAATGCTGTAGATCTTTTGTCTGTATTTCCTCTTAGTAACTGCAGACTAGAGATCACAGAGCAGTTCTGGTGTGAGCAGCTGTGATTAGATTTGTCCAATTCCATGTCATCATATCAGCTGGAACACATCACACAGGTTTTAGAGCTTCCTGACTGTCCAGGGGCCACATATGTCAATTACCTTTAGAGCTAACTGTGACTCAGCAGTTTGTGTTGTGCAGGGTAACTGATGCAGAATGAACACTAAAATGCTTATAGTAAGCCATGTAGGACATCATGTTAACTGAAGTGGACTATCTTGAGCGGCTTTCTGTTTTAGTTGTTTTGCACCATTTTTAATTTTTCGTGTGGTTTGCAGGCAGCTTTGGGTGCTGGCTTCTCTGACAAGATCCCAGCCCACACGGTCACCATGGCCTGCATCTCCTCCAACCAGGCGATGACCTCAGGTATTTCAGGGGGAGAAACCTCGTCACCAGTTTCCTTCTCCTAAAACTTTGCACTTCAGATTTATTTTATGCCTTTGAGAAAAACCAAAAACAAGAATTAGATTAATTAGAGTTTTCCTCTCAAAGACCTTTCCTGTCTACATCCTGGTCTGATCTTTGTCTCTTTCTCTCTGTCCCTATCCTCTCCAGCTGTAGGTCTGATCGCTGCAGGTCAGTGTGATGCTGTTGTAGCAGGAGGTGTGGAGTTCATGTCTGATGTCCCCATCCGCCACAGCCGTAAGATGAGGAAGACCATGCTGTCCCTAAACAAAGCAAAGACCCTGGGACAGAGGCTCAGTCTGATCGGCAGTATCCGCATGGCTCACCTCGCCCCAGAGGTATGTTCATTTTCAACCAAATTCTGGATTTTCAATTCTTCTTTAGACTCTCTTCTAAAGCTTTGTAATGATTTGTGTGTAGCTCCCTGCCGTGGCTGAGTTCTCCACAGCTGAAACAATGGGTCATAGTGCAGACCGTCTGGCTGCCGCTTTCGGTGTCTCCAGACTGGAGCAGGATGATTTTGCTCTGCGATCACACTCTCTGGCCAAGAAGGCCCAAGAGAGTGGTCTGCTGGAGGACGTCATGTCCTTCAAAGTACCAGGTAAACACTTCTCCTCCTTGAATCTCAAATACACAACAGAGGAAAGGGAATATATGGAAGCAAGTCACAGAAGCTTGTGTCCTTTGGGTTTTTGTTTAGGATTATTTTTGGGGGGACCGTGATGCTTTTATTTGATAAGTAGGAAGCTAGAAAGAGAGTAAAGGAGATCCAGCAGTGGCCTGAGAGTCGGTATCCAACCTGGGCTTCCCACATTGAGAACTGTAACCTCTGTAGTTTGGACGGGCCATAAACCACTGAGCCAAACCTGCATTCCCACAATCCTCCAGATGCGAGGCATGGGTTTTGTTCAGAGGTGTTAATTTGACCTATCATACAACAGTCATGCAACACAATTGACTGTGCAAAATAAAGATAGAATGAATACAAAGGGGCCATCCCTCCATCCAAACCAACAGAGTTAGCAAAAGAACATGTTGTAGAGTGAATAACACAAGAGCTGACAAAACTAAAGACACGCACAAATTTTGGATGAGGAAACACCAGAGGTAGAAAAAGATGTTTAAACTCAATGTAGGAAAGCAGAGGTAATGAGTAAGATCATCGATAACAAAAAATGACTCAGAAGGGCTGTAAAAACAGAGAAAAGGCTGTTACAGGTTGTGACATCACTGAGCTCTTGAACTTTATCTACATTTGGAAAATCAGTGTCAAGTCACTGTTTGATGGTGAGGTTTTTAGGTTTAATTCCCCTACATGTTGCTCTGAGTGATCACCCGCATCATATCCTTTTTTCAGACCTGATGGTCGAAATTAAGTTAGATTTTTCTTTTCCATCCTTGCAAATGCAAAATAAAAAAAATGAAACCAAATACTTCAGCCATGTTATAAAGCATCCTGAAGGACTCCATTCTTCTGAAGCAGAGGTCTGACTCCTGTTAAAATGAGCTGAACAGGTGTAGATCACACATTTAAAGGGGTTGAAATAACAGCTCAGCATTTGAAATATCACTGAAAATATCGGGCTTCATGGTTGGTTCCTGCCCGAGAAGGTTACATTCATATTCACAGAATATATAATCATTGATTGGGATGATTGCGTGAGAGTTGCATGAAGTTGCAGCATATTTTCATCATGTTTCACATGTTTTTGAGCTCTTAAGTGATCCAATCAGATGTATTTGGTCGATAGTATGTGTTAGTTACCCCCAGCCTATTACGTGAATTATACAGAGCTGTTAACCAAATACACACTGCCAGTAAATGCTGCTGCTGTCTGTAAAACAACTGAATAAACTGTTCGTATCAACGAAGGATTACTTGTAGAGGTGGGTGCAGTTCATCAATGTATCGATGCATTGTGATGCTTTATGTGATGATTTGGCGTTGATTAATTTACGTTGATGCTTAAAATAATTTAATAAATAATCAGTCGATGCTTTGCCGCAAGACAGGAACTAAAAAACAACAACAAAAAACGGAACCGTAATATGCGCTGCCCAGACTGTTTAGTGAGTGGGACCACAACAAACAGAGCTTCAGCTCAGTTCAGCTTCAGCAGCCTCCAAAGAGCGTCTGATTCTCTAACCACCGGGGTTGACTGCAACCATGTGGAAGTACTCTGGATTTTATGAGCGAGCAAACAAGATGACTGACAAGACCTTGTCAATTTGCAAGATGTGCAAATCAAAAATAAAGTACCTTGTGTGTGTTGTAATTGTGCGTCTACATTGATTCCCAGGTCGTGACATTGTCTCCAAGGATAACGGCATCCGCCCCTCCTCCATGGAGCAAATGGCCAAACTGAAGCCTGCCTTCATCAAACCTCATGGCACTGTCACCGCCGCCAACTCCTCCTTCCTGGTAACCACTAACAAACATATATGCACAAAAACACACACCCCTCTCTCTGTCTCTTAAAACACACACACACAGGCCCTGCAGCGCTCTCAGTGTTCTTAATTCTTCCTCTCTGGTTCAAAAGCACCTTCAGCATTGACACAAGCATCTGTCTCTGTGTGTGTAAGAAAAACGCACAAAGCTGCACACACTTCAAGCTACAAAAATAAGACCTGCAATTTACCTGGAGCAAAACACTGTTAGGATCTGATTGAGGATGTCTCTTCCTGTTCAGACGACAACTTTAGCTTCACATTTTTGAATCTGTCGTATTTGCACCTCTTAATGAACTTTTCTGGGTAACTTTTCCAGCTCAGTTATCAAACAAAATGTGTTGCCCTGCTCAAAATATCTCCCCTCCATCTATTTGAACTGATTTGACTCTCAAGTTGAAACACTGTCGCCTCTTATAAACCACTCTGGCTATAAGTGAACTGCCTGTTTTGTGTGTTGTCAGACTGACGGTGCCTCTGCTGTGCTCATCATGTCTGAAGAGAAAGCTTTGGCTATGGGTTACAAGCCCAAAGCCTACCTCAGGTATCTGCACACTCGCTGTTTCTTACAGCATCCTCAGCAGTGATCTTAGAGTGGAAGTGCTCATTATATCATGTTTTCATCCCGGCAGAGACTTTGTCTACGTGTCCCAGGACCCCAAAGATCAGCTGCTTTTGGGGTGAGTCCCTCTCTGAGTTTTTGACTGCCTGGTAGGTTCTTTGTCTGGTTACATGTGAGTAGAAAAAACATCTGTTTTTGTCTTCTTACTGTGATCATTTTTGACTCATGCAGGCCAACGTATGCCACACCAAAAGTTCTTGAGCGGGCTGGTTTGACTTTGAACGACATTGACGTCTTTGAGTTCCACGAGGCATTTGCTGTAAGTTATCACAACACATTTTAACTCCGAAACTACTCAGATGGTGAAAAAAAAATAAAAAAACAGACTGAAACTAACATTGAAGCCTCTTAATGAGCTGAAAATGCAAACACGGTCATTAAAAAGAAAGCTGACTTTTTAAAATATTTAATTTTGATGTGTGGAATTGCTGCAGCTCAGTAGGTGTCAAACAACAAGCTGCTGAAAGGGCCTTTTAACTTCTTTGGTAGCAAAGATTCATAGCAGTCAGGATCAAATTGTTTGTCAGAGTTAACTACTTCAGTGAAAAAGACCAAACCAGTTTGTACAGAGGAGTCACCAAAAACAACACAAACAGAGCTTCACATGTGTGGACTAGCAAAGAAATAGATGTAAAGTCCTTTATAAAAGTCTCATGTAATTTTAAGGTCATGGGGTGATTTCCACTACAGAGTCATGCCTGACTTTAATGTAGTGCTGCCTGAGAGCCTGTAGATAAGAGCCATTGTCAATCAATCAATCAATCAAATTTTATTTATATAGCGCCAATTCACAACAGTCGTCAGCCCAAGACGCTTTTCAAAGAACAAGAGCGGGTCTAGACCACGCTCATAGTTTGATGATCAAGAACCAACCTAAGATGGGTTTTGGCCCATCTCAACTAACATGAGTAGCAGTGGCAAGGAAAAACTTCCTTTTAACAGGCAGAAACCTTGGGCAGGACCCGACTCATGCCAGACAGCCACCATGCCGCTGCTGGGTTGGGGAGGAATGTAGAGAGATGGAGGGAGAGAGAGGAGAGAGAGAGAGAGAGAGAGAGAGAGAGAGAGAGAGAGAGAGAGAGAGAACAAGATAAGGGGAAGGAGAGAGAGAATGAGTAAGGAGAGGGAGGGGAAGGGAGAGCGAGTAGAGAACGAGGGTGAGAGAGAGACAGGGGACAGCAGTAACAACAGCAACAACAACAGCCATTGTCAGCAGTCTTTGGGCCATGTACAATTTTTTCAGAGACTTCCCCCAGATTCTCTGATTTTAATGATCCTTTGAACTAAAGATGATTCTAGTCCAAATTTCTTGCAATTTAATACAATAACTGTTTTAGAGCAGAAAAGAGACAGCAGTTTTTTGTAATTTTCAGTTTTTTTTTCTCTGCTCCATCTTTTTAGAAACAAGCATCAAACTTGAAATCATGAAAGAAAAATAAAGTTTAAATACAACCAGAACTTTAATCAGTATCAGCATTTGATTGTTGTCTTAACACTGCTGTCATTCAAATATAGGATTTAAATGATGCACAAACCATCAAAATCTGTTCATATAAACATTTCAGGTTCTTAAATTTTTTGGAGTTGGAGTTGTATTTTTTCATTAAATTATCACCCTTGAATTAATAGATTTATCTAAGTAGCTGCCTTTTCAAAAGTTTTTTTGTAGACCAAGAGGAGCAATCTAAGAATGTCACTGTGGGTGGACAAGCTCCCTGAGCAAATTTAAAAGTTTTTGAAGCCCTCAAACACTCAGACTGAAACAGATTACATTTTCAATCAATCATGACACCATATATACCATGATGATCTCTTATCCAGTAGAAGTCCATGTTACCTGAACACCTCAGCAAGGATTTCGCCATTTCTCTTGTCTTGGTTTAAGTTTGTAACTTACACTTAATGTCTGGTATCTATGGTAACTGTTAAAATGTTGTGCTTGATTTTCCAGGGTCAGATAATGGCAAATCTGAAGGCTATGGATTCAGACTGGTTTGGCCAGACGTACTTGGGCAGGCAATCAAAGGTAAAGACGGCAGCTGACTAGCTTTGGATGCATAAAACACTCTGTTACTTGCATACTAAGTATATTATTAACAGCAAAGTTGGATGATGATAAAATGTGTGTATCATTTTGGTGTGGTTATTTCTCTTTTTTTAGATCTCCTAATCCTCTGTGTTATAAAAGGTAATACTGAAATTATTTTTGTTTCTGTAGGTGGGAACTCCTCCTATGGAGAAGTTCAACCTGTGGGGTGGCTCTCTGTCTCTGGGTCACCCGTTTGGTGCCACAGGCTGCAGGTTGGTGACCACAGTGGCACACCGGCTGAAGAAGGAGGGAGGACAGTACGGACTGGTGGCTGCATGTGCTGCTGGAGGACAGGTAATCAAGCAGCCAGTGCATATTGAAGATGAATCATACAAGAAATAACTCCCTTTAAACCTAATTACAGATATTTTACATGAGTTTGAGGTATGAAAACAGCACTTTCTGCACAGCTCAGGTGTTATTTTGAGCGTCTAGATTCTTTGTTTATCTTAACTTTTGAAAATTTCAATAAAATCTTATTTGCATGTTTTTTCTGACAGTCTTGCTCTCTTGTGTTCTCTAGGGTCATGCCATGGTGATCGAGGCGTACCCCCAGTAAACAAAAACATCACCTGTGACACAAATCTTCAGATTTCATCATGACATGACGACTCTTTGCACGCTAATATCCAGACAACCAAGTGTACATATTAGCACCACTTTGCCTTGATGAGAGGAGAGTCATGCAGTTTGTGAGCGTTTTTAGAGAATCTCGTGTAAATTCAGCTTCTGCTTACAGGATGTAAAATTATCACTGAATGTTGTCAAGGAGTGTTGCCTTTGATTTTTTTCTGGACTAAAAGGTTTAACTAAGTCAGCATCATTACTGAGTCAAAATGTAACATAGCTGAATTTTAAGACTCGCAGGAGGGGGAGTGATCCAAATGTTTATATGTGCTGTAATATGTTTTTTCTAACAAACTGTTGGAATTAAAGGGTGTGATAGTAATATCACACTAGAGCTCTTTTTTGAGTTTGCCCTTCCTTTTGAACCTCTGAACTACTCTTTCTTTCTTTTCTTTTTTTTCTTTTTTTTTTTTACACAAATGTGATCCCTGAACCTTTTTTCAAGGGGCACATTTGGCCGTTGAAAATGTTTTCTGGCCCCCCACTTTAACACGCCTGTGAGTAACCTTAACCAAAAGTTTTTTTTTAAATGTTGAGATTTATTCAGGAACAAAAACACAGAACTGCAACTTCACAGTGATGGAAATAACAGTTTGGTATCAAAAATCTCTTCCTGTTTTATAAAAATAATCAAAATACCGTTGGGTTATAGAAGTGGTGCATATTTGAATTTATTCTACATCATGTTTTGTTCACTCAGGCAATCACATATTAAACTTTGTCAAAGTTTAATATGTCTTTTATTGTTTTGTTCGATCAGATTTGACTGACTGGCTCAGTAATAGTTGCACCTTTTACCTTATCTCAGATTTACGGATCTTACTCCTGTCTGTTGGAGGGGTAAACTGTGGTGGCCCTTGAGGGCAACTGATCAAATGTTTAATCAACACAAAAATATTTCACTTCACAAAAATATTTTTAAACCCAAATCAAGGCACCAAACACTAAAATACTTCATGATATCCCAAAAATAAATGCAAAACAAATAAATGTATTAATGCAAGATATTATTATAAAATGCAAAAGTATTTCAAAAATCCACCAAAATTAATATACCAAAAACATCCCCCAAATGCATAAGTACACAGAACTAAGAATCTCAATGATGGCAAATAATGAGTATTGTATGAAATGCACAAACATTTCACAATTTACAGGAATATTTAATGAAATGCAATAAAAAATAGACACATTTCACGATTCAAAAAATATACGTGAAAATGTTTCACAAAAGAAAAAAAAAGTGCTGAAAGGTTCCCCAAAGGAGCTTAAGTACATGACATGAAAAAAAAATCCCAAAAAAGTGACAAAATCCAAAAAGATTCACAAATGAAATCTGATTTTTTTTGTAAAACTCTTAAACAGTTCACTAAAATAATCAGGAAAAAAAAATTTAATTTAAAAACATTTCACAAATAAAAAGATCTCCCAGGATGAAACTTTATGCCATGTGCTTGATAAGTTTTTGTATTATCTAAAATGTTTAATGAAATGTTTGTGCAGTAAATCTTGGTTCACAGTTTATAACTGATATAAGGTTGAAAATATATATATATATATTTTTTCAGCAACAGTTTAACAAAGTTTGATGTTTCACGTATGAAGAAAAATTCTAATCAAATAGTATTATTTCTAGTTACCAGCCTAAAATTGAATAACAATCACAAAAACAGCTCTAAAATGTTGTTTTTCCCTTGTCTCCCCAGCTTTTAGGCTTTAACTCCTCTCTGCTGATTGAAGCTCCTTGATGCTTGGACCAAAACTTCAAGCAGCGTTGATGGGTTATGTTTAATTCAGTAGGGATTGCAACTATTGCAGGGGAGCAAGATCAATGTATAGACAGCTTTGTGCTGCTGATAAGAACAACAATAACCGTGAATTTGGGGAAAGGGGGAGTTGTGTAGTCTACTCTTTAACTGATTTCCAAATTTGCATTGCCAAAATATTTGCGCATTTGCATCCCGGCCTCTGTGTGCACCAGGATATGTCAGCAGTGGATGGCTCTGGATTCCTGTGCGCTTAATTGATGGTGAATAAGACTGTCTGCTTCTGACGGGACGACTGATGTTAATGAGGAGGTAAAAGAAGGATGCACGTGCTTCCTAGTGATTTAAAACAACATGAATATGGAAAAACTTGCGCACTTCTTATATTGAGTGTTCTCATTGTGGAGGAAAGCGAACTTTTACACCCGCCAAAATGTTTGCGTAATTGACAGCGGATGGGTAAATTTATATCAACACATTGCCTCTCTTCTTCTTTGGTGCGCGCGCTCCCCTCAGCGCTCACCGGGGAGTCTGCTCTGCTCATCACCACCGCGCACTTCAGGTTTGAGGCTTGTTAACATAACTTCAGTCAGACACTTCCGTTTAAAATGTATTTAAAGATTTAATTCTTCCAGTTTAAGGAGCGGGAAGAGTTGATTAATGCAGCCAAGCCTGTCACAGTCACAGACGCGCACGCAGGCTACAGGCGGAGGGAATAAAACCAATGTTTTACTGCCGAGGCAAAACGGAGCTCGAATGTAAATAGCAGGGAGAGAGACAGAGAGGGGTTTTTGTGTTTTTAAAGCTTCAAAAACCGCCTCAACCCTGCGAGACACCGGAGACACGCAGACACACGCCGACATAGCGGGCCGCCTCCCCGCCTCTCGCTGCCTCTGCGGGGCTTTGATCACACGGAACCTTTTATGGGGAATGACTGGCGAATGCACCCGCTGCTGTCACTACAAATCTACCTCACCGAGCGCGCGGGGAAGCGGGGAGGGTACGGGATGGGGTGGGGTGGGCGAGGGGTGTTCACGCGGAGGGGGAGTGAGTGAGGGAGAGAGAGTAGGTGTGTAGCGGTGTCTTTCATCTCGTCCTATCTGGGCTCACGCGGGGCGCACCTGCTGAAAGCTGCACTTGACTCGCGCTTCTTCCACCTGCTCCGCGCGCTCAGTGTGCGCACGTGCGTGTGCCTCTGTATGTGGGGCGTTAACAAGTTTGTACTCACTATACTGTAGCCTGGTGGATCCACAGACCTGTAATAAAAACGCTTCAGGAAACTCAGGACCAGGATTTAATTGACTATAAAGTTTTATAAAATGATCACGTTTTTATCAATTTAAAGTTAGCTTTATATAAAATTTGACCACAGAAATTTCTAGAAGGCTGAACTCATGAAGACAGGGGCACAGCTAGACCTTTCTGAGGGGTGGCCAGACTGGTATTTCATTAAACATACCAAGTAGGAGTGTAACACAAAAATCACAGTTCGGGTCATTTCCGGTACAATCAGGGAAATGAACAATACAGAGAGTCTTGTCTTCTATCAAGAACTTCATCGAAATAAAAAATCTGAAATGTTTTTTGGCAGGTAAACAAAGTTAGAACAAGAAATGTTCTATTCTATATGAGTGATACTACTGTCTTGCATAAATATATAATATTTAACGGTATAGTGACTCCTAGATATCCAACATGCTGCACTCCAATAACAAGCTAGGTGAGTACATGTGAAGGGACATCCAAGATTCCCAAAAAAGTGTCAGACTTGCATCCATCAGATCACAGGATCCTGTGACCTGATGGATAGAGGTCGACTGTAGCAGTCGACTGCTACTCATTTATGCTTATTCTATCTTAAATGTGTTTCACATGTTTTACGGTTGAATGTAACACAACATGAACTCAAAAATTTTGAACAAACCGGAGCAATCACAGTAAATAGAGGACATCAACAATGTAAGCCTGATAGGAGCAAAGTGAGGCTAGTGCAGAGGTTCTTTGTCAGTTTTAAACACTGAAGTAGCTTTTTTTCAGTCAATGTTTGGGGTTAAAATCAACATTAATGCCTTATATCTGTCATTAAAGCTCCCATGAGGAGCTTTTAGCAGGTTGTGAAACAGACTTCAATTAATAGTGATATCTGTTTATGAACTAAGAGGCAAACAAGGCCATAAAAAATGAGAGCGACTTTTTCTGTGTAGTTATTTTAAAAAATCAAGATCTATTGGCAGGGGTAGGTTTCAGATCATGTGAAAGACAATGCCCTGCTAAAACAACTTTTTCTCATAGAAGTTTTTAAGGATAGGAAAGTTTTGTCTTTTTTTTACGTCTTTTCTTCACCTGTCTGGGTTTGTGCTGCTCAGCTAATTGGCTGCATGGTACACACACACCAACAGGTAAATCAGGGAAGTAGCAGCACTTTTCCTTGTTGAAGCTCAGGTCTAATGTCAAAACAAACCCAAAACTTGCTTAAATATGATCTCTTTCTCAACTAAGCCACAAGGTCACAATGTGCTCTCACTGCTTGTTCAGTTGAGCCATATCTCTCCCTCCTGGTGGACTTGGAGTTCACACTTTAAACCATGTTATAAACACATCCCCCCGTATCTTGACCTCATAAAACACTTCTGTTTCTAACAGAGGCAGCCAAATGTGCTAAACTACCTGTGCTGATCTGATCAGGGGGCCTGTGTGCTTAAGACGAGGATCTTGGTGGTTACTAGTGGGAACTTTTGTATCCTCAGCAACACACACACACACACACTTATTTAAACACACAAAGATACAAGTAGACATGTGGAGGTTGTACAGCAAGTATGTGTGCAGCAAGTGGATTATGAGGAACGGTAATTGGCTGTCCAGAGAAGCTGCCCATATGTATCTGTGTGTGTGTGTGTGTGTGTGTGTGTGTGTGTGTGTGTGTGTGTGTGTGTGTGTGTGTGTGTGTGCTCTGTCCGGAGTTCATCATGTTCTCATAACGGTCAGTTAGGGTTGTCCGCCAGGCTCGATCTCCTGTCGGGATTGTAAATGTTATTGATCAGACGCATACGCTGCCGCATCCATAACAAGAGCTAAGGCACTGTTTACACACACACACACACACACACACACACACACACACACACACACACACAAACAGGAGAGTAGTACTCATTAGGAGCCGTACACACTCATAGACGTATCCTCATTAACACTCTGGAGTCATACACACTAAACATCCATACACATCTAGTTGTCAGATGACACGTACACACACACACTCACACACACACACGCACACACACACTTGCTGATTTAGTTGAGGGAGATAAGGGCAGAGTGAAGGATTGGTGTTGTGCACGAAATGTGGACATAAATGGTGAGTGTATGTGTGTGCGTGCGTGGAGGTGTGTGTTTGTGTCAGAATGGAGCATGACATTTGTGTCAGTGTGCACACTAAGGTGAGTGTGTGTGTGTACGGCGCGTGTCAGAGTCTGTCAGCCCCGGCGTCTCGTGTCAGGGCGAGAGGCGAGACATTAACAACTTCTGTCATTCTGCTGACAAAATGGTGGCAGAAGATTTCCCATGGTGCCCTGATGACTGCTGGCGTTTGTCAACAAGCCCTGTCACCGCGGCGATGAGGGGAGAGAGGGGAGGGGAGGGGGGTTAGTGACAGGCCCCGGACCCGTTCCCATGAGCACAGTGGGGGGAAAGATGGAGGGTTTGGTGTGCGTGTATGTGTTTGTGAGGGGAGGAAAAAGGGGGGAGGGAAGGGTTGTCTCTCAGCAGCTTTCATACATAGACTGCGAAAAAACCAAAATGAGCTGTCACTGCAATTCCCAGGATGCCTTGCTGTTTAGCATAGCAGCAACAGCAGCAGGAGAAGCAGCAGCAGCTTGAATGGTACGTGTGTGTTTCTGTGAGTGTGTGTGGGCCGGTGAGCTTATAAGCTAACTCTCTCACTCTCTCTCTCTCTCACTCACAAACACACTCTCACTCTCTCGAACACACACACACACACACACACATACACACACACTCAGATAATTAAGCAGAGCAGAAGCTCCCCCTGACGCGAGGCAGAGCTCATCTGCATTTTGGCCTCCGGCGCGCAGTTAGGAGCAACGCCTGATGGAGGGAGAGAGAGAGGGCAAGCGAGGGAGGGGAGGGGAGGAAGAGAGGTAGGGAAGAGAGGGAGGCAAGCAGGGAGAGTGAGCGAGAGAAGGAGAGAAAGAGAAAAAGAGAGAGAGAGAGAGAGAGAGGGTAAGGAGCCAATTAGCCAGATGGATGGATGAGTGAGTGACAGCACTCCTGACACACTGCTATCCAGGCTTTTTTGCGCACGCGCACACACACGCACACACACACACACACATTCACTGACAAACACACATACACACCATCCTCCCTGTCTCTTCCTCCCTCCTTCCATCCATCCATCCTTCTATCCTCTCAGCCTCCTTCTCTCCTCTGTACGTGTCTCATGCTGTGTTGGTGTCTCTTCTTCCCGCGCTCTGCATATAGCTCGCGCTCCAATCACGTCCCCCACAGGGCTAAAATGTCCAACGACCTTGTCCAATGAGAGCACCCGCTGTGCTGTGGGTCCCGCCTCCCTCGGTTGTCGAATTCAAAGTGGTCAAAGGTCATAGTCCTGCCATTTTGAAAACAGAATCTCGATTTGTTAAGCGCTTGTTTTCACCCAGTTTCACCAGAGTCTATTAGAAACAGGTCAGTGATTGAATTTGTGTTTCTACTCTTCCAGTTTTTAATCTTGGGAGTCTCAACATTTTTGGAAGTGAAATCTTTTTGTCTTAAGAGGGTTTCTGCTGTTTTTTCTGCCCTATTGTGGGTTAAAAAAATGTTTTTAAAACAATATAAATAAAGGTTTTGACAGCATTTGGGTGCAAATTCAGCTGAACACAAAAATATTTCTATGTAGCTACTGCAATGGCAATCAGCAAATCTTTATAGGCTTAATTAAAACAACAACGAAAACATCTTTGTTGCACAATGCACATCATAGCCTATTATATATGGGCTATAACAGGTTGGCTCTGACATTCTGTCTTTTTTTGATTGTAGTGTTAGTTTTTTTGTGTTGTACCATTAAGCTACTGGTCAGTTTGCCTGGTAGAAAAAAAGCCTCCTCTAATCTCTGATGGAGACCCATCAGCAGAAAAAAACCTCCCCACCAAAGTCTGGAAGTTAAAGGGCGTTCTGATGGATGACATGCTTCCCAGCATAGGGTAAGAGTATTTACTTCATTTAAGTCCCACTCCGGTCATTTTTTAAAAAGTGTTTTCTGTGGTCTTTAAATTGTCATTATGAAATTGTTAGCCAAAATTGTCTGTCATTTCCAGGGGCTTTTCTTCAGCAGAGCTCCAGTAGCTCATTAGCAATTTGGCTCTGTGTTGTGGGCGGAGACAGCACTGCTCTGCACTCTTCTCTTCACACTAGCTTGCAGCCTAACATTGCTTGTGCAGCAGAAGTGGCAGGTAACATAGGAGCTATTCAGCTCTAGGACACAAATGTCTTTGGGGACATGATTTAAGTTAATATCATAATTAGCTTTCTTACAAGCATTGCAATCCGCTAACACACACACTTGTTCCACGATCGCCCTCTCTATTTCTCCTCGCCTGGCCTGCATAGCGGGGCTCTGGGAGCAGAGCTTGGATTTGCTACGTAGGAAATCTCACTGTGTCTGAACCTGCCGTTTGGGTCTGCCAGAGATTCACTTCGATTTGAAAGCAAAAATACTAAGAAATGCAATTTCACAGTTATTTTTTATCATGATATGTCCTGTAGCATCAGAAAATGCCATATGAACATGTAAAAAACAAGTAAAACATGGATTTTCATCGGAGTGGGTCTTTAAATGGATTCACGGCCTTTGTGAGAACCGTTGCCTGCAAAACACGATGCGCACAACGTGCCCTTTAATAAACAGAATAGAAGAGAACAGTGTTTTATTTAGTTAGCAATTAAATCACTTGAAAATTGTATCTGACTGCTCATCACAGTCATTGTGAAACAGATTTTCATTGTTTGATGTAAATCCTGTTAACCTTTTGCCAATTAGTTTTGTTGACCATCTTGATTTGTAGTTCATCAACAGAAGATGACCTAAGGAGCTGAAAAGGATGTGTCGCCACCTACTTTAGCGGGTGCAGAAATGTGTCTGTGAATAACTCAATTTTTTCCAGGTGCATGTGAACTGGCACAAAGACAGTAGTCCAGTGAAACTGAGCATTAACTGCAGCTCAATGCAAACATACTAAATGTGGATATCCTACAGCATCTAAAATTCAAATAAATACACACCTTATTAATCTCATGCAAATGCACCACACTAATCACTGATATCAGGATTTCACAGAGGTCTCCATGTCATACTTATCAGTACTAGTCAGGTTTGAGGTGTAGGAATGTGGTTCTCAAGTCTCCTTCACATCTTATAAAGCAGCATCATAGCTTAAATCTCTTTTTCCCTGGCCTAACCTGCACAAAAAGTTTTGACTTAAACTCCATTATGAGGTCAATCAAGCTAAAACATTGTCCATAAAGTTTCTAAATCCCTCACCATGACAATCAGCCCAGTAAGAGATAGACAGACAGACAGACAGACGGACAGACAGACAGCTTTTCCAGGGAGGGACAGGCAGCAGGTGGGAGCTGATGTGACAGATTGCTGACCATGCATGAATCATCAAGGTCCTGAAGGGACCTGGAAAGTTTTCTGGAGTTTTTGGCACTTTTTAGCAGAGACTCATTAAAATTTGCACATAATATGACGCAAAGCTGCTGCTCACATAACTATAAACATGCTGTACCATGAGTGAAGGTGAGCAGCCAAACAGAGACGGGTCAAATTAAAGAGAGCCTCATACTTATCTGTTTTAATTGTTGAAGGTTTAATGTCGCCTTTTATGGTCAAAGTAATATTTATAAATTTTATGTGATGACCAGAGAGAGGAAAGTAAAACCAGGGTCAACTGCTTAGATCCATTCACTGCACTGCACAGGTACTTGGCCTAAGAAATGGATCCTTACTCTGATCCTAGTCTGAGTCTGCAGCAGCATTTTAACTCTACTCAAAATCAGTTTGATTATTCAGAGGAGTGAGTTCAACAACCCTTTGTAATATCTTTCATCTCTAAAATGAATTTTTAAATAAATGGATGAGTCATTATGATACTGTGAGCCGCTGCTAGCTGTTCAATTCCAATCAGGTCTTGTCCCGTATTTAACGGTTTCATTCAGATCAGTAAAAACCGGGTCCTTGAAAGTGCAATCTACATAATTTCTAGCTCTACAATGACCCTGAAGTGATCCAATTAAGCCTCAAGAGCCGAAACTGAATTTTATGCAGGTTTTTGATGAGAGAAAATCAGTGCACAAACATTTTATTTCCTGGTTTCTCTACTGTAAAACACTTGATTCTGATTGGTCCAAACATTTTGACAACATAAAAAAATTCTGAATTACAAAAGCAACACCAGAGTCGAGATGACCAGGTCTCACATGTCACATCATATCAGTTTGTGAAAAAGACATCTCACTTCTGCTTGTCAACACTGGCAAAAAACGGATTGAGCTAAATAACATGAACACTCAAATATTAGATCCAGTCCTGGAAAAAAGGCATTAATGTTGAGTCCTGGAAGTTACTGATCATAACAAACCAAAACAAAAAATAACTGAGTGAGGACAAGAGTCACCCCTTATTTTTCAGTCTACTTATAAAACAGAAAACCTTAATTTCTGAGGCGCCTCAGTGCATTTTGAGGATTAGATGACTCATGAGCTTCAGATTTCTAACCAGTCATGACTAAAAATGGCATTTCGGACTGTAAAATACAATCTGACACCATACTTTTAATAGTGTGATAGTTTGTGGTTTTTGGAAAACCCCTGTTCCTTCAGTCGTCAGTTCACAGCTTTAATTTGCAACCCCAATTCCAAACAAGTAAGGATGCTTTCTGAACTTTAAAAAAAAAAAAAAACAGAACCAAATTTTGGTGGTTTGCAAATCATTAAAAAAGTATTCATCCGAGGCTAAGTGTCTCTGAAGCCCTGTGAGAGGGTTTGACAATTCAAGAATTATGTTCCTGTGCAAAAAATCACAAAGAATTTCTGGATTGAATCACATACAGTAAATAATATAATTGAAGGTTTCAAAGAATCCAAAAGAAGGGGGGGCTAAATGACTGTCATTTATGAGCCTTGAGGCAGCACTGCATTAAAAATAAACATGTCTCCGTAGGGGAAATCGAGGCCTATGTGTATCCACAAATTCACACTGAAACTGTGTCATGCAAAAAAGAAACCACATGTACTGATGATTCAGAAACTATGGCAAATCCAAACCTAATAAAGTGGAAAAACTGTTCCGTGGTCGGATGAGCCAAAACTTGACATGCTTTGTGTAAAAAAAAGCATGTCATCCTCCGTTCTACAGAGGAGAGGAACCAGCTGGCTTGTTATTAGTTCTCAAGTCAAAAGTCAATATCTGTGATGCATAAGGGTATGGGGATGCATAAGTGTCCATAGCTTATACAACTGAAAAGGTAACATTAATGCTAAGTAATATCTACATGTTTGCAGACCCCATCCAGACAGTGCCCTGTTAAGGAAGACCTTACATAATTCAAAACAGCATGGCTCAGTAGTAGAAGGGTCCGCCTGTGCTAAACTGGCCTGCCTGTCTTGTCACCATTTATATATGCAGACTCTGAGCTTTACATCACACGTTATAAGATAAAATTTACTTTTTAAGCCATGTAAAACCTTTGTGATTTGGTTGATTGGTTTCACATGACATTTTAAAAACTTCAACTTTTATTGGAGCTCTTATAAATTAATTGTCTTTTACAGCGAAAATGGTCTAAATAAATTTTCTTCCATGTGAACCATCAGAATAAAGTGAGGAGACGTTTCACCTCCTCGTTCCAGTTCCAGCAAGAAGTGACAGACACAGACAACGGATGTACACAAGGATAAGACAAGACAATTGTATGCAAATTATCAACGAGAGGAGGTGAGGAGCAGATGTAGGATACGTGTGGGTGGAAGTGAACATTTGGAAATAAGGAGGTGATGTCGTCAGTTGACAGGAGCGCAGTTGGCGAGGCTGGTGAAAAAAAAAAACAGGGGGGCCACATGATGAGAGAAGCCAGAAGAGCGAGAGGAGGAAGAGGAGGATGGAGGGAGATGAAGAGCTGGGGACACAGCTGATGGAAAGAAAGAGGGAGAGGGAAAAAGAGGGAGGGAGGAGAAGATGAGGGTGAAAAGGTCAGACAAGAGGTGGGCTAGAGTGAGCATTTTACCTTGTGCTTTTTTCTATTTTTGCATAAATACTGAAAAAGAAGTTATGTTTTTTTTTTTTTTAAACTATTAAAATATGTTACAGCTCAAAAAAAAAAAAAGTACATCTTTATTATTGACCTAGAGTATAACATTATATATTATTAAATTCTTGGACTCTATTAAATTCCTTTAATTAATTGTTTTAACTGATTTTATATTTATTTGACTTTTGGTTGACAAATCTGTTCCACATAATTGTTGTCTTATTATTCGTGTTCACTTTTGTGCAAATTGAGACAAACATACAAATTTTCCTTAAATACAGCATTAATACAATCCTTAAATAAAACTTGGTCACTCAATTTTTTTTCCATAACAGTTTTGATAAGGCACCAGTGAGGAACTTGTAGTTTGTGTCCATTTTGGCACCCCCTGTGGACAAATTGGTCTTTCCTGACTTTGTCATCTATAAATATAAGCAGTGTCCCCTTATCCATATGACTTTTCGCAGTTGGATGCGTCATTTATTGTGAATATTTTGTGTAGAAATAATAGCAGTTTCCTTCAGCTAACCCATCGCTCCAGTTTTAAGCATTAAAAATGACTAAATAAAAAAGTTATTCTTGTGGCTGGTGGTCTTCTTTGCTTTTGGATATCATAAAAATGCTTCTACACAAGTTTCAGACTATTAAATAAACATCAAAAAACTCCTGACAGGAGCTTTAAACTTTCCAAACATAACAAATACAGTAGTGATCAGTCAAATGGACAAAAAGAGAACAATACGACAAGAATACGATCACACAAACAATAAGACAAGAGCAAAACAAAAATAGAAAATAAAGGGAGATAGTCCATGAGTGGTTTCCTCTTTCTCAGGAATGATTGTTTGTTACCTTTAAGAGCAGCACTGATCATCTGATGAGGACACAGACTTGATTTTGTGGGGCACAAAGCTGTTAAAGTTGGTTAAGATGTTAAAGACACTAAATGGTAGGCAGATGTGTTTTGAAATAAGCACACACACTGTACGGTATCATCCTATTATTTATAATCAAATATTTACTTATAGTTCTACTATAACTTGACCTTTTTGCTTCCAGAAGGACCTCTTGAGAGAAAAGTACCTGCACATGTACTTGATGCACCGGCAGTCTAATATCAAGATCTCTACAGCGTCCCGGCCTGTATGTTGGTCACGTCTGACTGGAAACCACAAACATGAACACACACAGTACACAGACATGCACACATACAGGCTGACAGGCTGTGATTGCAGGTGTGGTAAACCATCTGAAATGCCCAAGGTGATACACACAGAACAACAGGAATCATTACATGAGCAGTGCAGTCAAACACAGACGGCACCTTTTTCTACACATTTAGAAAACCACACCAGTCTGGATAGTAAGAACCCTTCACAGAGCTCCACAGCTGCACAGCCTTCACTTAAGTTTGTAGCACAAATGTTGGTTTTTGGAGGATGTGGAGTGACTGCAGAGTGTTTTAAAGGGGAAACAGATGGAGCAGAAGATAAAGAGAACCTCCTCACAAAGGTTGAACTACCCTTGAAATTTTTGGATCTTTTTCTTTAGGCCTTACTCTTTTTGATCACCACCTCAGAGCACACAGTGTACATTTAACCTGTACACCAGCAGGGAACTCATCATGTATTTATTCGGAGGAAAATGCACTTTAAATTTGGGAAGTTTGTCTGATGAATTCAAACTGCAATCTGAATCACTTTCTCAAAACGACCCACCAGAAGTTGTACTTTTAAAGTGTAAATCTCCTAATCCTCCCACAGTCTCACGAGGGCTTCCTCAAACTTGAGGAAATTAAAAACACAATCAAAGGATAAACTGACAAGTACTCTAAAAACTAGCCCTCTTTTTCTTTTCTTTTTTTTTGTACTTTACACTGATTCAGGTATGACCAGCCTGAGAGTCATGTTAGCATCTCATTCCTGTATGCCGATCATGGATAATTGTTTCTTTTTTTTTTTGGATCTACACTGATAACACATTTATGTGCCACTGATAGGCTGAGGTGGGTATGGGTTTGTGTTGGGGATGTGGGTGCACACATAAGAAGTAGACAGATTAATTAGGCCAATTAAAGTCATTTTGATGTAATTTGTTTTGTCTATAAATAGACCAATATCACGATCGTGGCGAGATTTCACTAAGCCAGGTATTTTTCAGTTTACATTTGTAATAAAACAGTCATCCGAGGTCAGCAAGTTTGTTCCTCATTTGTTAGTGTTATGACATAAAAAACAACAACAATAACATGATATCAGCGTATACATTGGCCGACCTGCTCCCTCAGTATCAGTATCAGTATCAGCCTTTGAAAAACTGATATCTGTAGACCACTGTTAAACATGCAGTGATAATTTTTTCCATCTTCTTTTTTTGTCTTTGTCTTGCAGTGATTTTGAATCATGCCATCTTTTTGATTGTTTGTCATTAAAGTTATCTGCAAATGTACATTTTTTTAAAGGCTTTTTTAATTTTGCACATGCAGAATACACTTGAATTGCTTGCCTGATTCTGCAGAGGTGTTTGTGCACTTGGGGTCAAATTTGGGCTCTAAAGTGTTAACCAACACACTGTTGATCACCAATTTATCATTAATGCAAAACAATCCAAACATAATGTCCAATGCAAAGCCATTTTATTCATTAATTGCACCCCAAATTCTGCTCAGATTTCAGTAACTGTGCTTATTTTTGCAAAATAATATGGTGCTCTTGATTGAAATGGCAGTCTAGTCCTGGAAGACAACAGGATAGATGGACAGGTGAAAGAGAGAGGAAGAGAGAGGTGGGGTTGAAGGGGGAGAGGTGAGGGTGTGAGTGACGGGTGGAGAGGTGCTGGTGTGTTTCTTAGATGGAGGGATGGAGGGAGTAAATCCTTTTCTTCATCATTACCTCGTCTCTGCCACTGCCCTCACCTTAATTAGTCTCAGAGCAGCTTCTCCCGGCCAGAAGTCTGCCTCATCCCTCCATCCGTCCTTCTATACCCCCTTCAAACCCTCCACCACCTCCTCCCCCTCCTCATCCCCTTCACCTCCTTCTCTTTCTTCCTCCTGCTCCCTCTTTTTCCTCCAGCGATTTCCACACTTCCTCTGTCTCCCTCGCTCTGCACTTCATCTTCCGTCTCTGTGGAAATTGACTGAAATACCAAACCCCTAACCCCACAATATCAACAGCTGTGCAGCTGACACACACACATAAACACACACATGACACAAAGAGTTTAATGTTGGTAAATACCGCAGACACACACACACGCACACAGATAGAAAGAAAGAAAGAGAGAGAGAGAGAAAGAGAGAGAGGGGTGTATGTGGCTGCTCCAGGCTTGGCAGCTATAAATACAGAGGATTGCAAAGAGGAGGAAACTCGGTTAAAAAGTTAAGTGGGGAAAAAAGCGGCACAGGGAGATTGACACCCCGACGTCTCAGCTCTCTAGAGGCTAAATTAGGAGATCCACAGCTCCTTACACACAGGTAGACACATACACACACACTGATAGACAAGCACACCTTAAGAGATTCACACGAACCATTTTATAAGGTGCGCACACACATTCAGGTGTGTGAATGTGTGTGTATGAGTGTCATTTCAGTCCCCATGGTCCCTGCTCCTCCACAGACACTCTGCAGGTCGATCCAGTGTTCCTGATTCCCGTCACTGTGTTGAATGTTGATGGACTCCGAGACTCTGTGAATGTGGTGGGAGATACTACACATTCATATAATACTGCACTGACCTGTATTCTCAGACTTTCTGCTAATTAAACTTAAGCATAGACTGAAGTTACTCTCTGCAACATGACACTGAATCAGACCGAATCAATGTCTGTAATAATTATCATCAATGTTGAAATAGTGTAGAGATATTACATATATAATTTACTGTAAATACTGTAATAAATGTGTAGGAAAATAACTGCCAAACAATATGTTTCTCTGGTTGAGTAAGGGAAAAAATATAGGTTATATGCATTAACCTTTAAGTTAACAGCCTAACAAGCAAATATTTAAACAAGAAACTTAAAAGGATGTTTTATGTTTATTCGTGATGTTACAACATGTCTGCAAATAAGGACCAAAGGAGAGTCCAGTTCCCCCTCCATCGTCACCTCTAATAACCTGAAAGTGTTTGTCTACCTATACATGAAACAGTAAATAAATATATATATGTATTTTGTCTTTTATAACCAACTACACTGACTATTCACTTCCTAAAAACTAAAATAAAGATTTTTGATATTATAACCGCAGACATCTACATCAGAGATTTCTCAATGTACTAATTATTCTTTTTTATTTGTTGTTATTTTTCCTACTTAAGTATTCCCTCCTTTTAACCTAGAAACTTCAAACTTTTGTATAACATTCAACTTGTTCATGGTATTAGAGGTATAACTTTACATATTCATATCATTCAAACTTTCTGGAAACATTTCTCTACCCAAAGGGATCGCAAATAACCGCAGGCCAGTCGACACCGAGTTTAAGTGTTGTAGGTGTTAAGCCGCCTCTTGTGTCATGTTTCAGACCACATCTAAGCACCACAGCATTTATTTTAACAACAGAGCTAAAAGCCAAAATCTTAAAGTACACGTTAAAAACTCCTGATAGGAGCTTTAATTTCTGATATTCAACAAATAACTGATTTGAAAACTGGATTTCCCTGCAGCCCAGTTCTTAGTTTATTTCTGTGTTTGTCACATTGTGTTCATGTTTATTTTTGTTTTTGATCACATTTGTAACAGAGGAAGTTGTTTGAGTGGTTGAGGGCCTCTATCCTGCTTGTGTTTCCTACTGGCTGTTTGCTGAACATACATACAGTATATGTATTTACTCTGTACAACTGTAAATGGCAAATATTGACTCAAATGCTGCTCAAGTTTTCTGACATCTATACTGTTTTAGAGGGGTCAAGTTAAGTGCAGCTGGAAGCCTATAGTGTAATATAATTAGAGACATAAAAGTGTGTTAGACTGCAGTTAAACATAAGTGGTATGAAGCCGTGGCCTCAAGAGAACAAAATACATTTCAAAAGGCTGAGTTGATGTTTTCAGATTTTTCTGCTCTTGCTTAACTTCTCGCACAGTACATGAATCATTATTTACCTAAATGCATTAAAAAAAACCTTAACCATTCATGCTCATAAAATCAACTTTTCTTTTCAGGTCCGAGCGAAACTGAAAATACCACTTGCCAACCTGAACTTGTCTATGAGTCTTTGACTGCAGGGGGCGCTGTTGACATTAAAGTGGCTCCATCTGTGACCCCTGATCTTGCTGCCGCTGCAGCTGCAGATCAGCTTCCTGCTGCAGCCACTAGATGGCATTCAGGCTCTTCACAGGCTGAAACCACAGAGAGGGTTTTCTAAACTGTCTGTCTGCTGATGAGTCTTATCTAGATGCTTAAATTGGATAAATGTCTTTCAGGGCTCAGTTGAAAAGAAAGAGAATGTTATTAAACCTCTGCAAATATAGGTTTAATATTTTTAAGTAGTTTTTGAGTCCTAACAATAAAAAGGAAGTGAATATATGTGGGGGGGTGTGAATTAAAGGGGCTAATAAGGCCAGAAATAGGCCAAAATGAAAGAAACAGAGTAGTAAATCTAATGCCAAATGTGTGTTTTATAGTTTTTTATTGTGCCTGAAATGCCCATTAGTATAAATGTGATACTGGAAACGTATCAGAAACCTTGTATACTGTCTTCTTGGGGTTTAACGCACACTTTAAAAGCAAAAAAAGAAGAAAAAAGAAACAGTATATAAGGAAGAAGTGAAACATTAAAAAGGATTTGGTAAAAAGAAATGGTTGATTTAAAGAAAAAATGATTATTTGATTAAATAATAGTTTCAAAATAAAAGTAAAAATGTTTTAAAGTCAAATATGTAGCCAAGCTTTAAGTGTGTGGACCAAATGTGAATTAGATTATCTATTAATGTATTCTAATGTGTGTGTGTGTGTGTGTGTGTGTGTGTGTGTGTGTGTGTGTGTGTGTGTGTGTGTGTGTGTGTGTGTGTGTGTGTGTGTGCGTGCGTGCGTTTTCATTTACTAAAGGAAAAGACAACATCAAACTCTCTCTTCAACTCTACAGCAACAAAGCAGGACTGCTGCTATGTATCCGAGTGTTATATCTAAATACAGTACTGGAGAGCCCACACACATATCAACACACACACACACACACACACACATGCAGAACGAGACAGTAACTATTCAGCCCATTCTTGCGTAAATCACTTGGCCTCAGGGCTCTCTTAACCCTTTCTCTCTATGTGTGAGAGTGTGTGTAGTTGTGTCCATGTGTGTGTGTGTGTGTGTGTTGTTCGTCCCTTTGAAAACACATAATGCTCGTGGACAGTGTATAACTGGGTGCTGAATAAGCTGCTCTGTATGTGTGTGGATGTAACACAGCATCAAAACGTTCAGGGCGAAGATCCAAAACACACAAATCACCATCAGAGCGGAGTTTGGTCCCGAGTCAGAGCACACAACACTCAGTTTATACAATGGATTTAACACAGTGTTAGTCCAGATGACTCAGACTTTGATAAGGATTTAAAACTAATGTGTTTTTAATGAGGTAAAGAGTTTGGATTTGAATGACAGGCCTTAAGAATATGAGGGTTTATTCAGAAAGAAAGACCATTTTTATGTGATCAACACAAGACCTTTAATCATGTTTGACTTAAATTGTACAAATTTAAGGAAATGATGATTATTTTTCAAGAGTGTTGGTCCAAAATGACTCGAAACCAATCCACTCAAACTGGGAAAAGCTTGTAATAAAAGAAAAAAATTTTCAGATACTTGAGCTGACGTACGATTTGAAATAACACTTAATTCATTAGGAAAGAAAAAATGAAAGACAAACCTAACACAACTATACTCATGCTAACACTTGTTATTCCTAATTATTATCATTATTTATTTTTTTAAACAATCACTGTAATTTTATGTTAAGCTAGAAATGTGTGAAATCACCAGTTCTGATTGGTATTTGAAAACTCCTCCTGACATTGAGTCATTTTGTTATCTGTGTAATAAGTCCACTACATTTATCTGTATGCACAGTTTGTTTCTACTTTTCCTCAAACACCCTGCACTTGTAAGCTAAGAGACTGCATATATAGATAAGCTGTAAACAAACTGATACAATGTATATACATTTATATTAAATATTGTGCATAATCCCTTTCAAAATAAAATTAATTTTGAAAATAAAAGTTGTTTTTCTTTTTAGTTTTTAAAATATTTTATAACTCAAAAAACATTCGTTCATTTTTACATCCTTATTGTGTAAAACTGAATTCCTCCCTGTGGTAAACAAAATATTCCTGATTCTGATTTAAATCTTTATATCTGACTGCTCACAGCTGAATTACTGTCCTGAGGTTAGGTATACTGTCAAATTAACATGTTCATTTATAACTCTGTTTGTACAGAGAGCGATGGTCTATATTTATAGATAATCATTCAGAAAAAGTAGAAGTTTTTCCCTCTTTTTCCTGTGCTCATTTCTTCAAAGTAAACTGGAGAAAAGCTGCAGAGTCTGCTGCTCCCTTCGCTAAATGTCTGTTGCATTGCAAACTGTCGTTTTAGACTGACACTACTGGACTTAAGTGCACCTTCCTGCACAAATGTACAGCTCTGCAATTCAACTGGTGTGTAAACTATATTTTGTTTATGATCTGCCTGAGATTTTACAGTTTCTATTATATCCTGTTCTATTTAAAGGTCCTTGACTGTCTTACTGCAGTTAAATTGTGTTTTAATTTTATTTTTAATATTTTTCTGTGTTAATTATTTTTGCACCAAAACACCAACAAGACAAATTTCTCATTCGTGTTAAAATTACTTGGCAGTAAACCGGGTTCTGGCTCTGCTTTGGAAAAAAAAAAAACCTTTAACTACATGAAGAGGTCTCAGAGGCAGGCAGGTCTGACTGTAGATGTTCTGCCTGATGGATTCAGGACTGTGGTCCATTTGGACAATAACTTGCTGGTTTCGCTTTGAATTTTATGTCTTGTTATGAATCCAAGTCGTGCATGTGGTTCCTGTTCATATTGTGTTTGTTAGGGATATGTCATGTTTTGGGGTGTGTTGATTGGTCTCAAATATGTCTCTGTATTATATTTTATCTTGTGTTTGTAATTTATTAACTTTTGTGTTTTGTGGTGGATACTTTCTCATCATATCACATCAAGACAAATATCTGCCTTTAACCTGCTAAAAGTGGATGGTAAAGTTTCCTCCATCTTTATCCTTGACATGTCTCTGTTAAGAGTTTGTCTGAGACTTTGTCAACCCTCTGTCTCAGCCAGGACACTTTAGACAAAAAAGATCTCAGCAAATCTTTCCTGGTTGAATTAATTTACATGAATGAAATGCAACAAAATACACTTCATGTAAAACGATACAAATCTGAATAACAAAAGTTTTTCATGAAGTTTCTGATTAACACTAAAATGACACCTTTTTGAAGTTGTACATCATCACTAAGTTGGGTAAAGTTTCTGACAGCAAGTATATGAAACATGCTGTATTCATCTGTTATGCGTTAATTTTGCACTCATAGAGATGTCATAGTAAAAAAAAAGTGTTGATGACGTGTCGGGAGAGGTCAAGAACCCAACAAGCTCTTTCAAAAGGGGGACTCCACTTTTATTCAAAAGTAAAACAACAAAACTATAACAACAAAAACAACATTAAACTTAATGATTTAATTTCAGATCAACACAAATCAAAATGTGAGAGGGTGACGATAAAAAAGGAAATATCTCAGATCAACTTTTCCAATCCAGACAAAAAGCTTCAGAAAATCTCAAAAAATGTTGTTTATATGAATGAAGTATAACAGCTTTAGAGGTCTTTATTTTTGGCAGGTAATGTCTTAAAATTAGATTTATATTTGGATTTGTTTAATCTGTGTGACTTATATATAAAGTGTAATGATATTTTAACTGGAAACTTCAGAAATGCATTAGTTAAATTTTGGTATTTTGTAATATTTTGCAAACCAAATTTAAAAAATGACTTTATGTGTTTTTTTACAGTAACTGTAAAGCAGTTAGTTCTTTTCTTATCTAATCTTTTTTTTTTCAGTTTGCTTTAAGTCTCACAGATTCAACAGTGTGAGTCATGGTTACAGAGATGGTGAAAAAGTGTCAAATAATTCTCCCTAAAATAATTTATTAGTTTAAAATGAACTGACTTAAATGCAGTGATTCATATTAATTAATTAATATGAAGTGTTTGTTTTCATGAATATTAAATATAATGGTTGCATTGATCCGCTACTATCTCCCGATGTTATTGCCTAAATATATATACCTAAATACACATATTCATATCTTCAATCTTTCTTCTTACTGCAGCTTCCCAATCATTCATTCTGTGCTCTTTACCTGTGTGTATATATACTGACTTTATTACACTGATATATTGATGATAAAGTTGAAGCTAATCAGAGTTCAATAAGTCATCTTAAATAGTCACTTGCTTTAATATCCTTAAAAAACTCAAAAACACAGTTATCATGCCGCTTGCTGAGTCCTTTTAGGATCAACATTTTCTTTAAGTCCCCAGGAGCACTGACAGGTAAACCTGCACTGGAGGAAGGAGTCTCCTCTGTGTGACGGCTGGAGCAGGTTTGGTGTCGGGGTGGATGTGCTAAACAAAAATCTACATTGACCCAGAGAGTTGAGATGTTGGCAGCAAGAGATTTTGTATAAAGCAGGGGGAAAAGGTGCAGGTATTGGCATCACACACACACCAACACGCACACCAACACACACAGAGGCAGACTTCCCTATCAGCAACTTGTCTGCAGCTTGTTGAACCCCCGTAATGCTCCTATTAGCAGCTTCAGTTAAAATGGCATTTCATCAGGCAGCTGACAAGTGAATTATCTCTCCCTTTTTCCTCCCTGTTTCCCTCTCTCTCTCTCTCTCTCTCTCTCTCTCTCTCTCTCTCTCTCTCTCTCTCTCTCTCTCTCTCTCTCTCTCTCTCTCTCTGTCTGCCTCGGTCTCCCACTCTCCCCCCGGCTCAGTGACAGTAGCCTTAGGCCTGAGATAAAGAGGAGGCGCGCGGCACTCGGCGCTCTCACACACACTCGGCAGAACTGAAGTGACATCCTGTCAAAACAATAGTTTACTACAACAGGAACTTGTGTGTTCTGTCAGACACAGGCTGAACTTCAACTTTGGGACATATAGATCCCTCTTTCATATTGATCCCCCCCTCCATACTCACACTTTGTGAGGGTGTGTGTGTGTGTGTTTCATTTGGGCCAGTGTGCTTGGATCCCAGCCCAGAGTCAGAGTCAGAGTGTGTGTGTGAGTGTGTGAATAAAAACTCAGAGGACAGTTTAGATTGTGTTCATCATGCAGGCGTGTGTGGAGCTCCTGGGAGGGATTGCCATCGTTGACAAATCTCCTCCAGAGCTGCTGAACATTTCTCTGCTGTTTTTGTTCTCGCTTTCAAAAACTGTGACTTCCCATCTCCGCGCTGTACCCAGTAGTACAGCTGAAGAAACTGTGCCGCTGCGTGGAGCACGGCTGTGATTCCCAGCCTTTTCATGTTGTAAGAGTTTTAAAGTGACCGTTTGTCACATGTTAAACATGTCTGCGAGGCGTGAGCATTTCATCCTAAGTGGCTTCTTCCTTTTTATATATTTAAAGTTACAAAAAAAAAAAAAGCTCTCAGCGGTTGAAACTTGCTGAATTTCACAAGAGAGAAAACAAAGATTTGCAGGAAGTCTGACAAGAATAACAAATGTTAGCTGGAAAAGTATGTTTTTTTTTCTGTCTCCTTCTGTGAGCCATCATGAAGTCCTTTAGTTTGCTATTTTGTGACCTCTTAGTGGGCTCTAAACCTCAGCTTTGCAAGCACTTGAGCAAATCAAACTCTCACAGCATGCACATATTACAAGATATCTGCCTGCTTTGAATCAATCGGATTTCCTGCCTGCAGTTTGATCTGAATAAATCTGAAAAAATAATCACTATACATTATTTTTTTCCCATTTTGAAGTATGAAAGAAAAAAGAATCACACTTTCTTTAAAAACCAGAGTGTTTGAAGGAAGCAAGCAGAAAGTAATCATCAAAGGTGTTTTGTTGCTCCAAGTTGCCCCACTAAGGCAGGCAGGTCTAAATCAAGCCACCAAGGGGCGCTGTGGAGCAGAGTGGAGGTGCCCCAGCCTGGAACGACAGCGCATGACCCCAGGGGTGACCTTTATTAAGGACTTCCATCTAAAGAGGGTAAACATTTTTATCTGTCTCATCTTTCATATTTTAAGCCTAAAATATTTTCTTTCTGCAACACATCAAATTCTAATCCCGATTTGACCAGATTGTCCAGCATAATATGACACCCTATACTCTCTCACTCCTCATATATCTGAGTCCTTCCTCTCCAGTCTATAATGAGTGAACTGTGGGATGTTCGGGGACAGTCTGACAGGACAGATTGCTGCTGCAGCCCCATTAAAGGACCAACTGAACCTGTTAAAATGATCTACAGTGGATAGAGGTGGACTAACAAGCTGGTCACATATCTGCTTCTGCCAGAGCTCCAAATTAAAGGCAACACATGCAACTACAAATCTTCTGTTTTCAAGCAGCACATGCGTTGAAATAAATGCACCATAATGTGTTAGAGTGCAAGGTAGTGAAAGGTTTGTATGTATGACAGATACAGCGCTTCTTTAAGCACTAGTAATAAGTTTTTCGATGGTTAGGAAATCAGCGCTGCTGTTCTTAAATGACCTCGAAAAGTAAAATTGACCACAAAGATAAAGACAGAACTTTTCCACGTAGTTGGGCATGCACTTCCCCAAATATGTAACTATGCACCAAACCTAGCATTTAGGTGGAGCACAGGCTTGTAAGCTCATGCATTTAAAGAAATTGGTGTATCGTTAAGTAATTTAAAGCTCCAGTTTAAGGAAGTTTTAGCTAGCTCTAAAAAAGACTAAAATTAACAGAGGTGCCTCTTAATGTATACAAAAAGCAAATGAAACCATCAGCAATGAGATTAAAAAACTTCTGTAATGTGATATTTCATGATTTAAACAGTTGTAAGGAGGGAAGTTGTCTGGACAGTTTATTGACAGTCCTTTAACAGCACAATAATTCACAGTGTGTGATGCATATGATTGCTAAAGTGGAGTATATGGAAATGATTTGTAACAGAAAATACTTTCACCTGTACAGAGTAAGATAAGCAAAGAGATTATGGGATCACTTCGTGCTAAAATGGACATTAATTCTTCATAGGTGCTTTAACTTATGCTAGTTTGATTCAAAAGACACTGCAGTTTAAGGCAACAAGTTACCAGCAAAGGTGAGTGGCACAAGCATACAGTAGGCGCCTTCTACAAACTTCACATTTGCATGAAAACTGAACATTTGTGAACTTTAATGTAATAGAAATGGTCACACAGGGGGACAATTAAAACCCTTTTTAATTCTGGAGGACCTACAAAATCAGGCTGCGACTTCAGTGCCATATTTTACAGTATATACATATATGTACTGTAGATCTGATATGGTCATTGTCAGCTGGAAACCTTGTGTCTTGAAAAAAGTTTTTACATTTTTCGCATTCAAAAGTCACAAAAAGGACTTTTGACCATGTCAGCAACATTTTGACACTACTGAGGTATGTTAAAGACAAGATAACCAAGACTGTTTGTCCATAAGGGGTGTTAAACTGGCACAAACCAAAAGTTACCCACATGACCTTTAATATTAGAAAATTCAGTGAAGAAGTGTGGAAGTATGAAGTTTCAGCACGACAGCTACAATATGCATTTTAGCAATGGGGAGAAGGCCTGCAGATCTATTTTACCCAAAGAGGAGCCTAGAACTGATCTAATATTCTTGTATTTGCTACAGAGGATGGAAAATCCAGTGACATTATTGACACTTTCATAGACTCTGAAGTAGGACTCAAATTTTCAAAAGAAACTGGAAACCAGAACTGAAAATACCATCAAGATTTCAGGGGGACTCAATCCACTTGTATACATTGGATTATTATGAATGCAGCCCCTCTTCATAGTGTCTGTTACAGTGATAAGGCCTGAAAACTTTCCATGCAGCAACAATAGCACTGTTGGTTCTGGTGGTGAGTTCAAGGACAGCACAAGCTCTCCGACTTCTGGACATTTCCTCTTAACATGTAAAGGCGGAGGCAGATTGACGCCTGAATTTAAAGCTTTCGACTGGAAATTGTGAATTGTAAATTAATCATTGCACCCTCCACCACATTAATGTGAGAGGGGAAGGTGTGTATGGTGGTTTGTGTGATGTGGAGGGTATAATTGTGCGATGGTCAGATGTGAAACCGCACAAAAAAAAAAAAAAAAACACAACACAAAGAAAGAAAGAAAGAAAGAGAGACCCCCACACATGGACAGACAGGAGCAGACAGAGAGACGGACACATGGATCCATATATAATATATTCCTCTGTGCATGTGTATGTGTGTGTGTGTGTGTGTGCAGGCACAAATATATGATGTGTGTGTATGTGTGTTACGTGTGTGTGCGCTACCTGGCCAGCAGTGGTAACAGGCTCTGAGGCCTTTAATGGGATTTAGCCCGAGGCTGTTTTATTAAGATGTCGGCTTTCCCTGCTGCCTCTGCAGCTGACACCATTCCCCACTGATACCCCCCCTCCAAATCCCCCCCACCCCCTCACCCTCCAACCCTCACCCCCGCCACACACCAGCCTCCAAGCTGCACCCCCCCTTCCCCATCACACCCCGCGCAAATCCCCCTCAACTGTCACCCCCGTCGCTCCTCCTCCGCTTCCTATTTGCCCCTGTGCCCCCTCTTCCTCACTGTTCTGCAGCCTGCCATGACCTCGCCATTGCCAAATACTACCCCATCCCGCCCTGTCACCCTCCCTCACCTGTGTCCTCATCATCAGTGCTGTGTTATTTTTCTACCTTTTAGAATGTGACAATTAATAATCTGTTCAAGTAGCAGAAAAACAAAAATTCAAAAGGAGTAACTTACATTTTATATGTCCTCGCTCTGAGCTTCTTATTATTTTATTCGCAAGGTATATGGACTAAAGGAGTGGACCCTCTCCTCAGTTTTCAGCATCTGAGCTGCTCAGTTTGATGATATGACTCTAACATTCAAAATCCTGCAGATTCCCTGACTTGCCCTCTCACCATTTTAGACAGACAAATTCTGTCTCATGGCTTCAACCGTCATTGCATAAAAACACTTTCTTGTGGTCATTCAAAAGTCACTGAACTGAGAGCAAAGCTGCAGGGGACCTATTATCTGTATGATTATATTGAAGCTGTCAATATTTGACCAACCTAGTGCTGTTTGTCTTTGCAGTAACCAACCAAACCAAACATCCAAACGATATTATTGTGCATTTGTTAAAATTATTTTTTGAAGTAATTCTCCAATAATTTACTGATCTTAAATTAACTTTTTAAATATTATTTTAGCTTAACTCCTTTTATATTTTGATAAGTTATCTTATCTAATCCTACTTTGTCTTATTTTTTATCTTATTTTATCTTATAGCATATATATCACATTAAATCTCATTTTATCTTACCTTAACTTTATCATGACTTTTCTAATCTTATATCATCTGATCTCAATTTATCTTGTTTTATCTAAATTTATCCTCTTATTTTGTCTCATGTTAAATTTCAATTAATTTTATCCACTTCAACCTAAATTATTTTATCTTTAATTATTTTGTTATCTTTTACCTTTTTAATGTTAAAGATCTTATCTTCACATAAACTATCTTACTCTTTTTTTATTCTTCTTTTTAACCATAATTATCTTATTTATCTCAGCCTAATTAATTTTACTGTATCGTCAGCCTCAGTTTGAGTAATGTTTGTATTTCTTGCCTGTTCGTGGACCTAAATGCAGGTGAATCCTTATTTATAGATTTATCTCAGATTTTTTTTTTTTTTTACACCTTCTAACCTACTTTAAACAGAAACTTAAACTTCATTGACCTCAGGTCTTTTTCTTACCGTCACTTCTAAAAATCAGAGATGAGGAAAAGGATTTTTTTTTTTTTGCTCCCTCAAGCAAAATAAACTGGTTTCAGTGAGTTATTTTAAGGTGAGTTAATTAAAGGCAGACATATTTATCTGTAGGTGCTGTGCTTGATGTAGACATGAGACAAGTAGACATTTGCCATTTTATCCTGTTATGTCATATTTATCTCTAATTCAGACCATAATTAAGGACAATTACTCATAAGAATAGATGTATAAGAATGTGTATAAGAAAGGTGTATAAGAATAGATGATGTGTGCATTCAAAGATGTGCTCACATTTTGCTGAATAAAGGCAGAGGGTGTAATTTCTTCAGCATGTGCACAATCTTATTCTGAGGTGGTTCATGTGACGGGCTGATCACACTACTGTCACCCCTGCTGGTCTGGCGTGCTTACATGAGTATTTTCAACCCTGTTTGTGTTATTTTAGAAAGGGTGTTGGTCAAACATGTCGGCTCTGACATTCCCTAAGGGTCCTACACCACACTTACCACATTGAATGTGGCCTCAGATAGAAGTAGAGTGAGCTTCAATGAGAACAGATCTAGAACCACAGGTCTATATTGACATTAAAAGGAGCTGAATTTTGCTTTAAACTAGATTTTGATTTATACAATTAAATGACTTTAAAATCCAAAACCGGAGAGAAAAAACAAGGGCCGTACACAAGAAAATACCTTGTGGGAAAAGCTGAAATTTTCACCATTTTCTCCTTTCACTCTCTTTTACACTACTTTCCTTTCCATGCCTTCACCCCTCTGACAGTATCCCCTCCGCTCTTACATTTCCCCTTGAAACACTTAGCCCCGATCTTTCCCCCTTCGACGGAGCCCACAGCGGTGACTCTACTTTCCCTCAGCCCCGGACCTTAAGGCGCTTCCCCTTGCTGCTGCCCCCCAGGTACTTACTTCCTGTGCCCCGATACCCCTCTAGCTCCCACCCTAAGGTCCCAGCCCCTGCAGGCACTGGTGCAACTCGAAGAACATCGATGACGAGGCTGGGCTTTGTAGTTGCTTGTAGCACTGTTAGCATGTAGCCTGTGATATTTAGGCTAAAGGTGGATTTGAAAACAGTGAAGTTGATTCAGAAACTTATAAAACACTCAAACGGCACTTTGGGTGTGTGTTTCGCCGGAGCATTTTTTTGTCTGCGCGGATATTTGCTTGAAGGGAATTTGAAGTACAAGTTTCTGTGCCTGTGAATGTGTGTGTGCGAGTGTGTGTGTGTTTACGTGTGTGTTTTCTCCTGCCCCATCTTGAGTGCTTTTGCTGTTTTTCCCTGGCAGCTTGTTCTGATTGGCCGGCCCTGGGGAAAGCAGATATCATGTTTAGCCCCAAACCAACATGCATCCCTCATCCAGCATCCTCTGCCGCCACGATTGTGAGTGAGCGAGTGTGTGTTTGTGTGTGAGAGAGAGCAAGAAAGCAGGAGAGTGTCAGAGGGAGGTCTGTGCGTTCAGGCGATCACACACTCGCCTCTTTCTGCTAAAGTGCTCCTCGTCTCCTCAGCGCAGGCTGATGAGGGATGACATCACAGCACTTTGTTTTATCTTTTAAAGATGAGCAGGGAGCCCTTCACTTCCCCTTAATGAGGCCGAGGTGCCCGCAGAATATATGGAAAGCGTGTGTGTGTGTGTGTGTGTCTTGGCGTGCAAGTCTTGCACATAGGTGTGTGGGTTAGTTTCTGGTTTCCTGCACACTCTCGCTAACACCCATTTTACCCACAACCCCTGGCATTTCCTGTCCTGCAGCCATGTGTCAAACCTCATTGGCTACTGCATCAATAACAGTGTGCTCGCTCACCTCCCAACACCACATCAGCGGTGTATCACGTATCGCCGCTTTGACCGATTACCTCACTCTGTTCGTTTGTGTGGCAGTGGTGATTGGGGTTGATCTGAGGTTTGTTTACACGTCAACCAGCGATGTGCATCCAGGACTGAAATTCACATAAAGATGACAGCACCGCAGCAGTTTAATTATAAACTAAGAAAATACACCAATTAGCATGAGTGCCTTATTTCTCACTAATACGTCTAGATTCTCTTACACTCTGGGTCAATTAATCAATATGTTTTCATCAGCTGATGGAATTTAAGCCTGAAAATTTTCAGTTAGACCTGAAAAAGACACAAGTGGCCCATTCCGTGTCTCACCAGTGGCGTGGCGCAGGTGTGGTGTAAGTTAGGTCAGCTGCACTGATCAGGCGTGCCCAAGCACACTTTGGTATTTTGGTGAGCGGTGCAGCCTGGCGCAAGTAGCCCACATCCCTAACTCAGCTCCTCCCACCGGCGCAAGTAGGAAAGAGGGAGGGTAGACGGTGTGGAGTGAGTTTAACACAGCTGAGTCCTGTTTTCACCAATCACATCAGCTCCCCTCCCACCTTTAAATTTGCAACTGGCAAGGCGATTTGGTGTGTGTAATGTTGTACCCACTGGTAAGGCAAGCATCCTTTTTCACAAATAGAGACAATCACATCAAGTTGCATATATTTAAACCCCACGTGACTAAGGCAGGTTGTCCTCCAATAATGGCATTAAAACCAGAACCACCTGTGTGTAAAGGACGCATCACGCTCCGTGGCCTGGCTCTTTCATTCATAGATGTTTGCATATAAAATGAATTTCGCTCACACAGCTGAATATTATAATATTCATATGTAAACCTAACTCCCGATTAAATATTCACATAGTTTTAAGGATGTGAGGATATTAGATAAACAGGTTATTTTGAATGAAAGTTTCTTTTACTTCTTTGTTCAAATTTTCAAAGTAAATAACTCATCTGATCACTAAAATAAATAATCTGGTCAGCCTGCCACCACAGCAGCAGGACGGAGAGAGTGTCCGGGTCAAGCTGCGTGAGAGAGAAAAGAAAGAGGAAGAGAGAAACGGGGTGGGGGTACGAATTAAATATCTTATTAACTCCATCATGTGTAACTATTTACTGGATATTTAAGTTAATGTGGTTTCAGCTGTGTTAATTCGGTCAGGTGGAGTGTCCAAACGTGCTCCTCAGATCAGATGTAGATCAGAATATATCGATATAGCTCTAAATGTATGTGCTGACTCAGATAGTTGCACTAAATATTGTTTGTTGTTGATTATTTATTGCATTGAAATGTGCCTGACACTGGGGAAACCTGCCTGTGAGGCGTTGGTGACGTGTGTGCACTACGCCGCTGGTCTAGTAAAATGCCACTAGACCAGCTGCGCTGCGCCTGGGTTGAAAGATGACCAGGTTTGAATCGGCGAGCTTTCAGCGCACTTTCTATGCTGCCGCTGCCGGGCCCTAAAATGTCACTGCGACAGCTGATTCTGTTAACATTTCCCCCTACTATGTTGCCACACCCAGCTTGGCGCATCTTGGTGCGCTTCAGTCTACCAAAATACCAAACTGGCTGTGCACGGAGCTGCGCCGGACTAAAATATCACTGCGCTGAGTGTGCAACACCAGTGGCAGGCATGAAAACTGATCCCAAGGTGTCATAATAAACTTTTGAATAATCAAGAACAAAACAGCAGTGTAAAAGTAATTCCTATGCAATTTAATTCAGCTGTATTTAATTCAGTTTATTTCAAATTTATTCCATTCCATTCAATCAAATCTAATCCCATTCACTTCAATTCAATTAATTGCAATCCACCCCATTCCATTTCATTTTATTATTCAAACTATGATTTTTTTTATTTTATTCTATTCCACTCCATTTCTTCTCTTTTTTCTAATTCCATTCCACTCACCTATTTTCAATTCTATTCAGTCAATTTTATTCCATTACATTCTTTTCCATTTCCTTCAGTCCATTCAGGTCAATTCAAGGTAATTCAGTTCAATTCAACTCTATTCTATTCAATGTAATTCTATCAAAACTTCAGATCAATTTAATTTGATTAGCCATGATTGCACAAGGTCACATTGGAACAAATGTCCAAAACTAAAGTTCAACACAAAATTTAAAACAATATACTAAAATTTTTAAAGTCCATTTTAACAATAAAAGCAGTTCTGATCAGTGTCTTTATTTAGGAATGAAATTAATGCAATTGGATCAACTGTATCATCTTAACTTTTAGTTTTATAATTTAAATATATCCTGGACTGCTACACCAGTGAGGTCTATAACCAGGATTTAAAGGTTAGTGCCAGCTACAGTGTGTCAGCCTTACGTGGACAAAAACAAGTCCCAATACTCGCTAGTTGGCATGTGTATCAAACAGCCAGTATCAGTAAAACATTAGTATCAGGTTCTAAATTTCTACAGCTAATAGAAGATACATGACATACTTTTATTAAAGAAGTTTAATGAATTCAGGTGGTCTGCATCATCAGGCTCTTAGGGGACAATAGGTGCTGTGATACAGTCTTCTACCAAGTTTTATGACCTGGTCACCTGCTGACATCGGTCTGATCAGCTACAACTGTATGCTCAGCTCAGGGTTGGTAACTCAAACTTTCAGTACTTTTACAACATTCACTCAGCTCGACACAGAGATGTTTCTCTCTCTTTTTTTTATTTTTTTTTTTGAGCCCAGTAATGACGTTCCATCATGGACACATAGACACTGCAGTGGCTACAGTGTGCTGAAAGAGACAAAATTACATGGAATTACAAAATGCTGAAAGCCCCAAATAACAATCCAAAAGTAATATGAAAATAGTAAAATATCACCTATATTTTAACTTTCTATTGTCACTGTATAAGCCTGTGTACTGAAAGTACTACTCATACAAACACATGCAGTACAATGAGTCAAATTCTTGGTAATTATAGTAATGTTGAATTTTCTGGATATTTCTGTGTGAAACTAGATCAAAGTGTAACCTTATCAACTCTGTTTATTCAGTCCATACTTTTCAAATCAAACTGCATTACATCAGAGACGAACAGCACCACCTGTGTGAGACACTTTTACTGTGGCATGTTGTAAATATTAATTTTTTTGTAGTTGTTTCTGCAGCCACATGCTGTTTCAAACACTGTTTATCCGTGCACACATTTACATTTCTCTCTGAGCTGCCCAGGATAAAGTAAACAATAAGCAGGGGGTCGATTGAGGTAGGGGGAGTGCAGAGAGAGCTAGTCTGGCAAAGAAAATGAAGTCAAACTGTGCCCGTGGCTTTATAATGACGGTATATTTGGCATATTCTCCTGAAAATGCGCCCATGCAGCGTACAAACACTCTGTTGTTCACTCCCATTGATTTAAATACATGATTCAGAAAAGTGCTTCAGCAAAACTTGGCTTTACAACTTATTTCTGCTGCAAAAAAGGAAGATGTGCTATGGAGAGACTTTGACAGGGACCTGAAATCGAACTGTAGCCCCTGTGCATGGATGCCTGCTTTCCCAGCTGGACCAGGGTTGAAAACTGTCCCACATCCTGTAGTCTGAAGTGTCTTGATTCATCTCAAACTGGACAACCTTTGCCCTTATACATAGTGATTTTATTTCTTTGTAATCACAGATATTTTACTTATCCTTGATCTGATTTGACAGGAGAAATTTAGTGATATCAAGCAGTCAGATTCTAGACTAAAAAACCTCCCACTGGTGAAGTGACAGTGGTCTGCAATGAAACAATATTAATGAGTAAGAACACCTCTCAGCCAGCCGTGCACATTTATGACTGTGATGCATCACCAGACACAGCCTAAAAACAAGTAAATCTCCAATTTTAAAGATAAAACCATGGCCAAACAACACGCCATACAGTGAGGACGGATCTGTCATGTGTATCTTAGCAGTGGCTACGGCTGGCAGCGGGAGGCTGAGATAAAGCTTCAACAACATGTGATCAACATTTTAATCCTATACCAATGAAAATGTTAAGAATCAGTCTGACCAACTATCAACTTAACACAAATATCTCTCATGTTAAATACTTACAAATGTTGCCCTCTGTTTCTGCTAAGGTGACTTTAAAATAAACTTTTACAACAACACAGTCAAAAGACAAAAAAGTCGATGTGAGTAAGGGTTGAGTTAATACCTCACTGTATCAACACAGAAAAGCAATTTTTTAAATAGTTCAATTGTGAACTTTTTCTCTGTATTTTAGCAAAGGGACTTTTTAATGAAGCATATGCTCTTTTTATTTTCCTCTCTGTGTCCTTTATACGTTAATATTGCTGAAAGATGTGCAACTTTTCTTTATCAGCAAAATGAAGACTTAAAATTTGAATAATGGCAACAAAATCTCCCTTTAAAGATGTATTTTTTTTGCATAATATCTTTTTGAAATCACTGCATGAACTAAGAAAAAATCTTTGTTACACCTTAAAGCTCTGAAAACATTGTGGGTAAGTGTTCCAGCAGAGAGTACAGACAAACACAGACAGCAGCAGTTCATGAAAAAAACGGATAATCATGCAGAAAATAAAGTTCTTGGCATTAGATATTTAATCCAAACATGTCTTGTTCCTAATCCTCATGGGAAGCTACTGCACGCTGCTTCCCCCCTATGTGTGCCATGTTGCCAGACGTGGCTGTAGCTGGCTAACGCGGCTGTGTGTGTGATTAACAGCGTTAGCCGTCATTAGCCTCTGTGCACCAACGCAGCAGCAGAGTGCAATTAACCCGCTAATCCGGCTAATCCGCTAATGGAGCTAATCTGATAGACTGGAGTGAGGCTTTTCAATAGGCTTTCTCTGGGAACGCACACACGCACATGTACATGTGTGTACTCAAACAGCAGAACAGACTCCGTCTCCCTCTCTGTTTCCAGCTTTCAAACACATTTACACACACTGCGTCAGACACACACTTGCAGTCAGTCCGGGTTAAATCCAGTGTGTCCAGCAGCAGTGAATTAGAGGGGCCGATCCGTCCTCCAGACATCTCGCCCACAGCCATTAGTCAGCCCGGGGCCTCTGTCACACACACACACACACACACACACACACACACACACACACACACACACACACACACACACACACACACACACACACTAACCACAGAGAGCCAGAAAGATGGAGAGAGAGAGAGAGAGAGAGAAAGAGGAGGAGGAGGATAAGAGAGAAAGACAAGTTTCCCCTCAGTTCAAATCTTAGTTTCAGTTTCTTTTAAAGAAATGCAGTCTCTGAATTTGGGCCTGAAAAGCAGCAAAAAGCAGTTTAATTTCTGCTATTTTAGCTGAAAACATCCTGATATCTCTTTTATAGGATCTATTCCCCCACTTTAAATACATGTTTAAAGGTAAAAACTTTGATTATTAAATTTCTCATGAAAACTCTATAAATGAGGCAGGGGCACACTTCATTTTGCCACTTCGGTATACATACCCCTGTGGGCCAATCACAAACAATGACCTGCAGTCGTGGCACCCTCTATGGGCTAAGAAGCACCAGGTTTACGAGGTGAAGTCTTTACTTTTGTCTCTGATCAGTTTTTGTGGTTGTTGAAACTGAATGCTGAGTTAAATTAAATATAGGAGATTATATCAAAACATGCAAAGTTACACACAACACAAGCTTTATAGATGATCTCCAAATGATAAAAAAGATTTAAAATAAATGAATTAGTTTAATCTTATTCAATAGCTGGCATCCATGCTTTCAAGATAAAGGTGGAATTACAAACTTAGAGTCCCCACAAAGACACAGAGGTGATGTCATTTCACAGCAAACGTGAGGCCCAGTAATCCACGGACATCCGTCCATGAGGTCTTTTTTCATCTTGTTAATTAATCCTCAGAGGAGTCCTGGTGAATCCCTTTTTGCTGCTGAAGAAAGATGGAGGGAAACACTCATTTATAGAGTCCTGGAAAGTCTTGGGTCAAAGGAGCAACAAGATTATGTTTTTTTTTTCTTACACCATCTAATTTCACTCTGTAGTTTTACCTTTCTTTTACCTGAATTTATTCTCGTCTATCCCTCCGACCACTTTTCCTTTTCTTTATTTTTACATTCTCTTTTTTCATTTTTATCTTCTTTTTGTTCAGATCGCTCTATCACTTTTTTTTCTTTCTACCCTCATTTTCTTCTCTCTAAATTTCCATCCTCATCCCCCTATCTTGTCTTTCAACTTTTGCTCAACCCTCCTTTTCTTTTCCTTCCTTATACCTCTTTTCTTTTATATCCCTCTATTTCTCTCTTCTCTTTCATACAGCCCTCCATTTCTTCAATTTCAACTATTTTTTTTTCTTTAAAATCCCAGTTTTGTCTTTCATCCTTTCCCCCTCACACTCCTAGATATATTATTTCCTCCACCACTTCTTTTCCCTTTCTGTCTCAAATTTTTTTTTTGGTCTTTCCTTTTAAATCCACTTATTTTGCTCTCTCTTAGTTTTGCATCAGTAGATTTTCTTTCTTTTCCACCTCATCTTTTAACTCATTCCCTCCCCTCTTCTCCTCCATATTCCTCCTTCTCTTTCCCATTTTTTCCTGTGCAAATCCCTCCCTTCTTCCTTTTTTTCCTTACAATGACATCCATCCACCTTTCCCCTCTTCTTTTAACATCCTCTTGTTTTTGTTCGGTTTTCTGACTTCATCGGATGAAGCACACTTTGTTTTGCTCTCTTTTCACCTCCTCCACCTTTCCTTGACTTTCCTTTCTCCTTTCTTCCTTTCCTTCACCCCTTCCTCTCATGGCCTGATAGCAGCTGTAACTTTTAGCTGTGGTTTGGAGACATTTTGAAAGGCTGATGAAGGAAGATGGAGGTCGCTCGTCTGTCTGGCTTCAAACACTGACCTTGGCTGCTAATGATGCTAATGATGCTAACGGGGCTAATGACAGCTCTCTCTCTCTCTCTCTCTCTCTCGCTCTCTCTCTGTGTGTGTGTGTGTGTGTGTGTGTGTGTGTGTGTGTGTGTGTGTGTGTGTGTGTGTGTGTGTGTGAAAGTGAGAGAGACAGCATCAGTGAGCTGGCAATTGTGTGTGCGTGTGCGTGTGTGTGTGTGTGTGAGAGAGAGCCTGTGAGGGGGAGCATGTGAAAGTATCATAATCAGAGCCGCTAACGCTAATGAGCTAGCCCTTTGAAGAGAACCGCCCGGCGAGGGCCCCACTCCTGCCAACTCATTAGCTGACCTGAGGAGTGCCTGATTAGAATGCTTTTGATGAAAATTTCAAGGATTTTCCTTAAAAAAAGAAGAAGAAAAAAACTTAAAATTTTGTGAAGTGAGATAAATATTGCACTAGTCTTTTTTTTTTCAGGGGTGTGGGGGTGTCGGGTTGATACGGAAAGTGGGAGGTCATTTACTAAGAAGACTTCAAAGCGCCCTCTGAAGAGCGCTGGATGAGATTGATTTGCTGTTTTTATTGGCGATGAAATGTACAAATATGTTTAATGGGAGGAGAGAGCGGGAGAATGTTTCCTTTCACTCTTCAAACGCCCACGCGTCATCCTGTCTCTATATCTCTCCCTCAGACACACACAAACACACACACACACACACACACACAAACACACACAAAAACTGACAGGTCTTTACACGCACACCTTCCCGTCTGCGTGGAAGTCAACAACTCCTTTACCGCAGTGTTACATGAGAGGCAGCGTGGGTAAATTAGTCTTCAGGAGAAAGCGAACAGGACAGGCTGCTCTGCACAGAAACGCGCCTCTTTAAAGCTGAGACACACGGCGGCGTACGGTGGCGTAGTCACATCGCCTCTCATTTCACAGCGCGAGGAGAGGGAGAGGATCAAAGTGAGAAGATGCCAGGCCTTCACACGAGGGAGGAGAAATTACCTGCCGTACGCCGCAGTGACAGAAAAGTGTTCCAGCCTTTGGTTTGTTGACCAAAGGAAACCGTTATCGAGTCTTATTGTTCACTTTGCATTAAACATGGTGGGAAAATGAGGCTTTTATCACCTGAAACGCCCGCTGACTCAGTGTTGTAAAGGCAACAACGGGAATAACAACTTCTGCATGTTTTGACATAAAGTCTGTGTGCTGTCTCTTCTATTTTAGAAGAAAAAAAGAAAAGGTGTCCTCCTTATACAACAAGTTTGAAATAAAAACCAACCAACACGAGTTATGTGTCCACAATTAAACACCAGCCTTACTACACACTTTACAAAATGCAGAGTATTTATCTAGAGTGGTGATTACCAGGTCTAATGAAACACACCCTACATCAAAACTGACGAGCACCCGTTTGGTTGGTATTGAGCTGAAGTTGGGAGATGACAGGGAGAAACTACAAGCTAGAAATGAAGCAGGAGAGAGGGTTTAAATAAAGGGGACTCCCACCCGAATCAGGAGGCCTGTTAACATCGTAATAAGGGAAACAGCTGACTTGACTGACAGACATCCTGGCTGTGATAGAAAGAAGGCTGCAGGCTCACTTTGTTGTTGCTTTGAGGTGACTGAAGGTTAAGATTCAGTGAGGAGTTTATTCATATCCATTAATGCACCCTTTTCATGTCGTACAACAGAAAATAAGACCATCAGCAACAAGATCAATGATCTTTAATTTTTAAGCAACCCTTACCCAAGAACAGTGGTCAAACAAAACTGCCTAAACCTGCAGAGTGATGTTGGTTTCCAATGATGACTTATTCCCAGTGCTTGACTTTGGCCCATTTATTTTCGGACTCTCACAGCCCTGTGTTTATTTTCCAGAAATCACCGTATACATGTGGATTCCTTGAGATTTAAAGTTTCTTAAAATCTATAACTGACAGTAAATAACAAGTGAAATGTATTTTGGCTGATCAATAATCTCCTAAATTATTTCATAACCAGAGTTTTGGGAGTAATTGTTTGATCTTTGACTTCAGGTAGAAACCAAAACCCACTTTCCAAGAAGTTCTGGGGGAAGCTGAGGTGCAGAGATTTGGAGTGTGTTCCCATTAGTGTGAGTGTGTGTTAGTGTTTCAGTGCACGTGTACGCCTTCTTGCCTGCGTGTCCGTCTGTCCGTCCGTCTTTGGGTTTTCTGTGTGCATGTGTTACTTTCTTTGTGTGTGTGTTTGAGTTGCAGTAGTTTGGGCAGGCAGAGAGCTGGATCTCTCATAGTGAATTTGGACAGACTGGAGTCTGAGAGGCAGTTCAAAGACCACAGGCCCACAGGCAACAACCAACACTCAGACCGCTGCCTCTGAGTGTGTGTGTATATGTGTGTGTGTGTGTGTGTGTGTGTGTGTGTGTGTGTGTGTGTGTGTGTGTGTCTGTGGGTGTGTGTGTCTGTACGTGTGCATGTTTTTGTCTTGACATTTGTGTTGGTTTGCTTGTGTGTGGTTTCGCCTTGATGGTATGCTGATGCGCTCTTATTTTGAAATTCTGTAACTTCATATCTCTGCACACATGGGTAAATGCAAATGCTACAGACACTTTTAGCAGCTGTCCCGGGCGCTGACCCCACTGTGAGTAACACGTCAATGCCGGCGCCAAAGAACCAGCAAATAATGAATTATAAAAGTATTTCCTGCTAATTGTATGGCTGTAATTAATGAGCTAACCTTTAGAGAGAGCGAGAGGAAGGTGGATAGGCAAATTATTCATGTCGTGTTTGCATATATGAATATGCAAAGCATAATTAAACTCTCTGAGGAGGGACAAAAAAATGGCCCAATGTCTCTATCTGAAAATATCTGCACACACACACACACACACACACACACACACACACACACACACACACACACACACACACACACACACACACACACACACTCCCTTTATCCCCCAATCCCTCTGTTTCTTCATCTCTTCAGCTCTACCTGCTCTGATGATGGCTGGCTCTGAGCGATGCACAGTATTAAATGGATGGGTGTTTTTTTTTTCCTGACACACTCTGACAAAAGGGGATATCACCTCTGGCTAATTCCTACAGGAAACCACTCTGCTGTGTCAAGAGCCCAAAGTGATGAGGAGGCTGACATCAGCTATCTGCTGACACACAGGTCAGTGTCAGAGTGATGCTGCGTTTCTTGGCACAAACCTCTTTGATTAACACTTTTTGTTTTTAACTTGGTGGTTAAAATGGCACAGAAGGAGTTGTTCACAAAATGTCTTCTTTACAGAAATGGAAATAGTTTTGTTGGGAACTTTTAAGCAGATACATGATTGTGAATTTTCAATTTAAACCAAATGGTTATTTTTGACACTTGGAGCAAGTTCTGGACAACATGTTTATACACTTGAGTCATCTCTTTTAATTGTACCTAATTGGTTCAACAACATCAGCATGTTGACAGGTAATTAAACGTTTGTTACAACAATGCTTGCTGATGACAAAATCCAAAGTGTCTACTTATATTTAAGAGGCAAACCTTAGATAGTACAACAGTGAGCAGCAACAAGGATTTTAGGTTGAATATCGTTGAAAAAGGCTCAAACCAGGTCAGAATATCTCAATTCCAACCAGCTAAAATATGGTTTCAATGTCAATCTGCCAAAGAACAGGGTTTGTTTAACTCTGATTAATTGTGTCTTCTGGGTCAAGTCCATACGCATGCAAGTACTTTGAACCGAGAGATAAGGGTTGCTAAAAACTGAGGTTTTCAAAAATGCTGCTTTGTCGTTAACAAGAGGACAGCGAAAACTAAAGTTTTGGGAAATGCTGTCATCTTGCCAGTTTGTTCAAGTCTGCTTGTTGGTGTCGGGTTCAAATAAATGAAGACAAAGCTTCAATTATCTGCATGATTATACTGTGGCAGTGGGGCAAATAATCCTTTCATTTTTGTACATTTGTCCTGGATTTGAGCAGTTTACATCTACGTCAATGCAGGTTTACCTTGGGATTTAAAACTTTGCACACATGTAGACACCAAATTTAGTAACTCTGGAGTTTTTGTTCTACTATTGTTGTGTTATTGCATTTAGACCAGGGCTGTCAGCTTCGACATACTGATAGTAATGCTCTATAAGTTGAAATCAGTTGATGTAAAAAGAAAATAGCATGGCTTTTTGTTCCCTTCAGCATACCATAGTTACTCCGCTGCCATGACTGAAAATAACACTGCTGAGCTGATTAGTCAAAAACAATCTATACTTTGTGTCAAACAATTAAATATTCCAAGAGTGCCTGCAGTTTAAGCGACCACCTTTACAAGAGCAGGTGCAGCTTAATAGTACGATGTCAGCAAGAAAATGCACCACAAAAGCCAGAAGAGAAATGTTCTGTATGCTGCAGATCTGTGAAAAGTCGGCTACCATCACGGGAAACAATATTTTTTACACGTACAGGACCTGTTTGAAACAAACTGGAACTCCTGCAAAGTGCAAATCCCACCAGTATGTAACTTTGACTGTCTTGGAATAAATATACACCGTATTGACACAGGACTTTTAAAACATGCAGCCGCTGCACTATTAACATGTACTTGTGTTATCCTAACGAGAATGTATAAAAATAAACAGCACCTTTCACACATAAGTGACTCTGAAGCTGTCTCCTACCACTAAGCCAAGGGTTTCGACCACACTGGCGTATCAGCGCAGCATTTATTAGGATGACATGGATCATGGAGGGCCCTTGGCTGTAGTTCTATTTTTGGGTCTGTTACAGTGAACTATGGAGGACGAAAGAGGTAACTCACATTATTTGTTATCACTCTTGAACAGGCTCCGTCTGAATGTGCATGTGTGTGTGTGTTTGCACTCATTTGCATCTGTATCTGAGGATGTGTGTTTTTACTGCTGCCTGGTGGTTCAGTTTGTGGTTTTCAGTCTGAGATTTAATTACAGATTCTGATCACAGCCTAACTGACCTCTCCCTGTGTGGGTGTGTGTGTGTGTATGTGAGTGTGTGTGTCAGACGATGGACTGTGCATATCATATCTGCTGCCCACATTGATTCTTTAGGTTGGCTGAGGAGAACAGAAGCTAATTGAATAGATGAATAATATATTTCTGAATAATAAATTAATGTTTTGTTCTGCTGCCTCTCAGCAAGAGAAAGAAATTACCTCTCAGGTGGGATGAGCGCTCTGAGAATGAGAGAGAGTGTGTGTGTGTGTGTGTGTGTGTGTGTGTGTGTGTGTGTGCGTGTGTGTGTGTACATGTGAGAGTTGTCTCATTAGTGTATATGCATTACCATACAGAATAGATAAGATACTATGTGATCAATGCTATTGATGAGCTGCAGACCATTGGACACTAAAATTATCGATCCTTGCAGGCGTACACACACGTTGTCACTCTCTCTCACACACACACTGACCTGAAGCTACCAGCCCAGTTTTGCATGCAGCCCAAAGTTGGCATATTCAGATGAAAGCGGTCATGCCTTTGGGCACGCTTACCGATCTGAATGGATGCATATGGTCGTCGGGATGCCTTCATCTCCTCCTCTTCTTCTGTGGTGCTGCCGCCACACAGCAGACTCCGCCCATCTGCTGCCAGCCACTCATCAATAAGATATGGACCTGCATACCTCACTGACCACGACCCACAACCTCCCTGTACACACACACACACACACACACACAGAGAGAGAGAGAGAGACAGAAGCTGTCATTGTTATGTGGTGCCCATCCCAGGTGGGGCTGATTAAGTTTTCATGGATGTCCTCGGGGCAAAACACTTAAGGGTTAACCAGCTTCCTCCAGCAGAATTAAAAGAGTTAAAAGTCGGCCCTGTGTTTCATTCCAACCCTTCATTCTCAGCCCTCTTCACCATCTGTCTGCTCATTGGTCCGCTGCTAAGTCAGTGAGGAGGATAATGCTCTCTGACAAATACTTTGTCGACAATCCAGACATCAAAACTATGGCATTAAAAGTGATGAAGTGACTTGACAGTGCTGCAAAATTGTTCTTCTGAAAGTTTCCATGAATGCTGCAAGGTCCCATTCACGTATTTGCAACATATAACAATTTAACTAACAAGACAGGCAGTTATAGCATGCAGGCAAGTATTTCAGTTGTCTATAGTATTTAAATAAGTCTACAGACATCTGTACTAGGACGCAAGGTCGACATGGTATCCAGAGCATACCTGCCACGTCTATAAGCGTTTTGAGGCCTGAGCACTCGTGAAAAAGGCCAAGCATCAACTGTACCACTGGCGAACAAACTCCCTTCCCTCCTGACCCCAGCATACCTACGCATGGCATAGCTAGGGCAGGTCATGAGCCATAGCCCGGGAACAACAGAGTGATATGATAGCCTGTATATACTATGTACAACTTGGTTCCGCCTTCTGCCAGTATACAAATTTGAACCCGAAAAGCTCTTGGTATTTTTGCTTTTTTTCTCCACTTCGTGAAACCAACATTGCGCAGTAGTGTGGTACGCCCTCCGCCGCTTGCGCAGTAGCATTGTACGCATTTGGCGGGAGAGTCGCTATGATGACGCTCTGCTCAAACTGTGTATCCCCCAGGTGAGCTACGCAATCTTCATACACCCATAGGCTGTATCAAGTGTCAATCATAGAAAACATGAACCCCTAATAACTTTTAAAAATGGAGCTGCACAGAAAAAAGAGGACTTGAGCACAAACCAGTCTTAAAGTAACTACATGTCAACATCACAACCAGGGGGGAGAAAAAAATGATATTCTGTGTAATAAATTTCTAAAGTTTGTCTACAGCTCCATAGGGATTGCTGGAGGAGGTGGGATTTATGACCTATACCACAGCCTGTCACTAGATGGTGCTGTTCGCTTCACCCAGTGAGGAGGCAGATGGCGTCCGTTCTTTATACAGTCTGTGGTGGCTACTCTCTGCACCTTACAGTTCAGACCAGCTCAGCAGACACACAGGTACACTGGTGGCTCTTTTCTTAACAGCAACAGTGAGGCCTAGTCCACGAGCAGGCGCATTGTTTCGAAAAAGTAGGTCGCTCATTTGCATGTTGGAAATTGAACAGCATAGAAGCAGGGTTGAAAACAAAACCTGAGATAAAGAAGAAACATACAAAGATGAAGCTCTCCTACCCTGATGATTCCTTGCTGCCTTGCAGTTACGACCTCAGCTTCCTTCAGGGCCTATGTAATAGAAATTTACTGAATTTAATGAAAATAAGGCAAGCCATTTTTTACAGGAGGTAGAGTATGTTGATGGACAATGTGTCTCAGATCACTGCAGGTCAGCTTGGATGATTAGTGTTCAAAGAAAGATCTACTTACCATGTGAGTCTTCAGAAAAGTTTGATACATCCAGTCACATCACGGATAATTTCATCATTTTATCATCATTAATGTAATGAGCTCTGCAGCACAGCAGTGCATGTTAAGATAAGACTGTTTCTGCCATCCAGAAATGTTTGATTCACAGAGCTTAAAGTGTTTTTTTTTTTCTTAATGATAAAACTGTATGTTTACTGTTGAGTCTCAAAGCCTTCTGAGGCTGTAAATGTTCTTTCCATGTAAGAAATGTTTTGTCAAATACTTTCATAGTATTTGGAGTTAAAATAAGACAGAAGTGCTATTTTTGTTGTGCAGATAAAAAGTGTTTCATAAAATGTTGAGAGGATTGAACAGTGTCCTTAAATCACCCTACTTTGATAAAACAAAATTTCAAGTCTATTACTCCTCCTGCTGAAAAAAAAGAACATTTTAATTACACCAACAACAAAAACATTTAAAAAGTGCTTAACAAAGTGATGCTGATGCTTTTGAATCAAAACAGAGAGACATTTCACTCTGAGAGCTCGTCAGGGGGAGGCTGACAGCGGTGTGTCGGAGGTGACGCGACTGCGTTTCGAGGGCCGATCTGACTTTAACACATCTGTCAGTCTGTGGGAAACCTCCTTGCGTCGCTCTGACGGGCTGAATCCAGCCAGACGTGCCAGACAGACGGCAGCAGACACACAACCACAACCTCACATCAGTCAACTGATAGTTTTACTGACAATAAAAAACAGGCCGCTGTCTGTCAGTCTGTGGGTATTTTTAATCCAAGCTGTCCTCACTGAGCAGGGGCTCTCTCATGTTTGATGTCAAAAATTTTTAGTTAATAATGATTATTAATTATTAGAATTTATCCTGCACTGCAGCATGGTTTTCATTTTTGTGAATATGAGTAAAAACATGCAGAGAGAAGTGGCTGCACTGTGTGTGGTGGAATAGCTGTGGCGTCCTCACATGAGCTTTTAAAGGTAAAAGTGGAACTTAAAGGTGAGGTATGCAACATATTTAATTTTAACACAGTGATGAGTATATTTCAAATTGTGCAATAATACAGTCCCTTGAGGAGTTTTTTAATCTTAAAGGGATATTCCGGCGTAAATTTGAGTTATGGTCAAACACACCGTAACAGCCAGTTAGACACCCCGTCAAGAGATGAACGTTGCCAACTGCTTGCTTCTCCAGGTACACCAACTTTAGTAACAACCGCACTATAGCAATACACAGCGGTCTACATCTCCACGCACAAACCACAAACAAAACGCCACACTATAGCCACAAATAATGCTCAGAACAGCACCTAACTTCATCAACAGGACATATAGGGTCCCAGCCATAGTACTAGCCATCAAACATCTTTTTAGCTTTGCCTGAGTTCTTTAACAAAGAGACTAAACACAACTCATTTACTCTCTTCCAGCAGCTGCTTGTTTGTGGGGGAGCCCTGATGAGTCACCAGAAATAATAAGAAAAGGGGTCCAGTCAACATGAAAGTAAATAGCATTGGTGCGACTGTAGATGCCAACAGACTACCATGCAGACACTAGCGACTGTAGGTGTGCAATATGAACAAAATGTCACATAATACAACCTCTTCAATACAGCAGCACCCATACACTGGCCGCTATGACAGCTTACAAGCACCACAACACACTAAGATATTAAGGGAAAATTAAGTTAGCAGCTTGCCGGTCCAGGAGATGAAAAACGTGCTCGGAATCCAGCTTAAAGCCAATGCTAATCCGCAGTTGTCTCCATCTCTGAAACGCTGGTTCAATATTTACCCGGGTTTTGTTGCGTTTATTGTCAGATTGTCTTTTAGACTCTCTTTTAGGAAATTCAGTCTTCCATTTTCTGGTCTTCGTGTAGGCAGTTGTTGCCAATGCAGGAATAGGTACTTTTTCTCTGTGACTATTTGCCATTGCGACCGGGGTTGTGTCGCGAACGAGCATCGGCGTGTACTCAACTGGCCCGTGATTGGCCGACAGGCCCCGTCATGGCACAGATTTTCCCAAGCCCATTTACAAAGCAAGGAGGAGAGGCAGAAGAGTGATCTTCTCTCAGAACATTTCAAATTCAATACGCTGAGAGGTTATTATGAAATTTTTGCAAAATTATAACAAAAATATTCTGCCTACTGCACCTTTAATGATATTGACTGTAAACCACATAAAGGCCTTCTCATGATATCCAACAGCAAACAAGACCATCAGAGATTTATCATTTTTATTCTGTCATTATTAGTGCTTGAAACTGGAGCAAGGGGGTAGGTGTTAGCCGGGCAGCCAAAGAAAACTGACCTGTGTTTACTCTTTCCACAATGAATGTCATACCTGAACATTACAAGTCAGCTGGATGAGGAGACACTGCTTGAATTTAAAGATGAGATAACAGAGTCAGGGAAGACCGATTTGTCCAGTTATGTGGCTACCTACATAAGACTAAACCTCCATATATGGGACACACGTCTAGACCACAAGGCCAGGGGCTGTTCCCAAATGCTTTTGGTCTTTATGCTAGGTCAAACTGATCACCTTCAGGCTTTTTTCTTTTACATATAATGTCTCAGATAATGTTGCACGTAGAGGACTTTGTCTGATATGAAAATTATCTGAAACTTTTTCTTGAGAGCGAATCCATTGCCGCCAATTTTACTTTAGGTGTGTCGGAAAAGTTTTACCAAGTTAAAACACTTATGCTAACTTGAGCATTACTGCCTAGCATTACTCCACAGCTTATTCATGCTCTGGTTACCCTCAGGAACCAATGAACTAGTCAATGAGGGACATAGGAGTATAAGAGGGAAACACATCTACGGGCAGAGAGCCAGAGCGAGGACACAATGTGGCGTGGCAGCTTTAAGCAGCTGACACAGAGCAGACGTGACACACACAAGTTTACACAAACCTGTGCATGAACACACACAAGTGGGAAAAGCACAAGAACAAATGTGCTCGTGTAGGTAGTTGAAACTCACATAAACACAAACACACACTCACACACACACACAGTGACACAGACGCGTAGTGACAGCATCTCTCCTCTGGCAGGGAGTGGCAGGGCTGAAGCCCCCCAGGCAAAGCTGCTGCTACTGGAGTGAAAAAAAGAGGCAGACAATAACACCCCACCACCGCCACCTCTTCTTTTACTTCCTCTCTAACCCCCCCACTCAGTCTTTCCTCACTAACCCCTGTCTGCCAGCGCCAAATGTGTGTGTGTGTGTGGTTAACATTAGCGTGGTGCTAAATGGTCGCTGTCTTCTGCCTCTGAGGCTGCATGTGTCTGATGTCAACTGTACTTCTGTAACTCCTCTCTGTGTGTGTGTGTGTGTGTGTGTGTGTGTGTGTGTGTGTGTGTGTGTGTGTGTGTGTGTGTGTGTGTGTGTGTGTGTGTGTGTGTGTGTGTCTGTGTGTGTGTGTGTGTCGAGGTAGAAGGGGGCGCTGGTTGAGGGCCTGAGGCGAACGTCCCCAACGCTCGCTGGAGGGAAGTCAATAATCATTAGTTTTCCAGGTGAGAGGTGCTCGGAGCGTGAACCATCGACCTCTCTCTACCTTTCATGTTCGATTACCTTCTGCCCCTTTATATATATGAGTGTGTGTGTCTGTGTGTATATGTGTGTATGTGTGTGTCTGTGAGTCCTGGACATAGTAACAGAGTATAACTTTATCCAAAACTAGCGACTGACATCTAAAAACCTTATTTTTCCCTTAAACTCTTAACATCTTTCCACGGACTAACCTATTGATTACCTTGAAATCCTGAGATTTAACATCTAAGAAATGTAAAGATTAGCTCTGTATTCTGGATTTGAAATTATTGTGATTTTAAGAGCAAAGTTATATCAAAAAATTTATTTAAAAAGACACAAGATTAAAGTCGTAATCACAAAAAAGAGTCCTGAAAAAACTTAATCATACAAAAATGAAGTCTTGGATTACTGATAATTTAGTTGTAAGAGCAAGAACAAATACATTTACATTGGATAAAACAGATTTAGGAGAATTAAGTCAGAAATTGGGATTCAAGTGATTGATTTACAAAAATAAAGGACTTTGAAGTATGAGGAAGTGGGAAATTCATGTCAGTGAGGTTAAAAATTGTACATTTAAAAGAATAAAGTAAAACTATCACAAAAAGCAAAAATATAATGTATGAACAGACAAGTCTTAAATTTATAAGAAATAATGTACATTTTTTATTCTAGTGGCAAATCTACAACTATAGAGTTGTAAATATACAGCAAAGGCATAAATCTAAGACCAAAAAGTCAAAAGGTTCAAGAGAAGTTGTAATTAAGAAATAAAAGACGTGAATTTACAGGATTAACATTGTAAATGTGAAAAAAATTAAGCCTAACATCAACTAGAAAAATGATGGAGATAAATAAATCAGAAATAAACTAAAAATTCACAAGAACAAAGAAGTAAACACCAAAGCGAAAAGTGTCAAATTCACTGAAAGAACAGAAGTCACAAGATTAAATCATACAAGAGTTAAGTGGAACATTTGAAGATCAAAGTTGTAATTTCAATAGAATTATGTAAATGTTCTGTTTTAGACAGAAGTTATAATTAAGGGCTACGGTTAATCTTTATGTAAAATATCAAATATGGGGATATAAGAACAGCAGCTAGATGCTAAATTGAGGAATTGTGGATTATCTTGTGAAGTTTAACGCCACAGTCACAGAAGTTTGTCAGGCCATCCATCTGCCTGCTCTTCACTATGATAGACTCAGTTTCTTGCAGAAATTGAATCCTGACTATGTGACAGTATGTTGCTCGTGATAAAACATACGTCTACAGTTATTCATGAAACCTACACTTCACAAGACACTCTGAACCTTACTCAGCTGCCTGCAGTAAAGGAAAGATTAACCTCAGACATAATCTTGACTCTATCTATATGTAATAATAAAAACTGGCACAATCCTGTGAATTAAACTAAACTGGTTAAGTGTTTGAAAATTGTCAGGCAAATTTGGGAGGCCAAACATCCCACAGTGAAAGCTTATTTTAATGTGTGAAGTGCAAATCTTCTTGAAGTGGCTAACTTCAATCCTGTTTTCAGGTGGGGGAATTCAGCCACTTTCATGCCTCAGTACGATTAAAAGTGTTGTATTGTCGTAGATTTATTTAGTTTTGAAGCTGTCTCTTACAGCTAGATTCCACAGGATAGGGCTGCGTTTCACCTTGGAACGGCAGCCTAAACAAATATGCAAGCATTATAATCAATGTGCATGATTCCACACAATGCGTCTGCCGTCTGGCTCTGCTGCGGATCCGCTCCGGTGGTGGGATCAGATACGCAAGGCTCACTAGCAAGAAATATAAGTAATATTGCAAGTGCTTCTCCTCCGTTCGCGGCAGCCGATTGGATCCAGTGGGTGCTGTATGCTTGTGTTTTTGACCCGCCTGCTGTTCTGGAGTGGAGTGTAGCAGATCTGCATGCGGTGGAATCCTGGTGTTACCCCGTACGTCACCATTTCAACCTCACGAGAGTAACAATGCAGCATTTATTTTAATATTAAATCTCAAGCTGAAGATAGACCTGCTGTTTACTACCCGAAAACATGATGGCTGTCCCACTTCTCCAGCATTGGTTTGGCTTATCAGCTCAAAAATCAGCCTGATCTGGTTACGAGTAGTTGTACGCTCATGAATGGTAGGGGTGTTGAAGAGGCAGAGAGTGTGACAGCCCGCAGAGCAGCTGAGACAACGCAAGCAGAACATTTTTTTTTTAAAGTTACAGGACCAAACAAAACAGTTGAGATGTAAATTCAACTTTATGTGTGCAGAATTAAATGGAAACAAGTCCTGGTGTTAACATTCGATCATGAAGAAAAAGGTTTGTAATTCTGAGAGATGGTGGTAGTTGAGTCCATCAGCCTTCAGACGCCTGAAGAATTGGCTGCTAACCCAGCCGCTGAAGCCCAGAGTTAACAAAACAATAACCTCCAGGAGTTTGGTCCTCTTTGGTTAACATCCCTTATATCTGTGTACAGTCTGAGCTCTTTGATTAGAGTTTGAGCTGCAGCCTAATACAAATGCAAGAAAATAGAGCAAGTCAATCCAGCCTAAAATTTACAAAATAAAGTTCATAAAGTTCATGTCATTACATTAAGTTTTAAGTCAATTAAGTAACTGGTAAATATAGCTTTACATTATCAATTTGGACTTAAAAATAGCATTAAAAATCTTAAATATGCGATTAATCGCGATTGATTTAATTGAGACTCAAATTCTGTGATTAATCAAGAATTTAAAAACTTATCAAAAGGCCATAGGATCAGGATTTTATGAGCTGAGAAAAGAAAAATAAGAGAAAAACATCCAAAATTAGCACATTTTAAGTAATGCCTGGGATATCCATTTTTTTCTCTTTATGTTTTTTTACCTTTTAAATTTTCCTTTTTAATGCTGTATTATGATCAGTTTTCCTCATTTTATAAATAACATTTCATAGATGAGATGACTTGATATTTCGGTAACAATCGAGACCATACTGGAGCAATTGTACCTTTTTAATCAGAAGTCTGACAGCGGTGTCATGTTTGAACTCTCATATAAACCTGTCTTTCTTGAGGATAAACACACTGCAGAAAAATTTGTGCGGTATTATAAAATTGTTTTATCAATATGCAGATTCCTTAGGAGTTTGTGTGTCTGAGGATCAAGGGCTTCCTGAAGTGTGTGTGTGTGTGTGTGTGTGTGTGTGTGTCTCTCAGTGTGTATTTAGCTGCAGGTTAGTGGCCGGTGCATGCCTCTATTACTCACAATACTACCTCGTGGCAGCCTCAAGGATCCCTGGCTCCACACCCTCAGGCTACTCTTACGCACATACCTCAAGCAACCAGCCGGTGGAAACTTACTGATTTCCGACAAACAGAGGCAAGCTGATTAGAAAAAGGGTTTTGTGGGTCACTGATTGTTTCTTCTTTTGTTTGTGAGGTGGACTTTAGAGGACACACAAGTCTAATCTGTTCTAGTCCGTGTGTGTCTTTGGCTGGCAGGTAGAGAGACAACATGTAAATGAGAATATTACAGTATTGACAGCTTTCTGCAGTCAGGTGTTTACATCTGATTTGATAAATCCTCAAGGAAAGTCATTGAGCCAAGGTTGGACTGATGTATTGAGCTGATGATGGCTTCTAATTTAAAATCAAATATATACGCAACCTGTAAATGCAATTTATTTGAGCACATTTATTCTTCAATCTGTCAATGCAGCTCCCTGATATTCACCCTGAACACATTTAGATGATGTAACTTTGATGATGGTGTCAATGAAGTCTTTAGGTTCCTTAAATATGCTGTTGTAGCGAAGAATAAAATAGAGTCAGCCATGAAAATACCCCCACCCTATGTGACATTTCAAGACACTTTGGTGGGATTTGCAGCATCTTTTGATCTTGAGAGGTTTCAACAAGATCATGAAGTTTTTCTTTATTTGAAGACACTAATGAAAAGTTCTAGCAAGATTTCATTAAACTGCAAGACTAGATCCAGAGAAATGCATGCAAGCTTTCAATACAGTCTTGCAAGGTATTTTGATAGCAGAAAAACGTTTGCAAGATTCGAAGAAACTTGTGGAAGGAGACTTGTGCAAGATACTAAGAATCTGTTGTTAGATCCAGAGATTCTTTGCAATACTTCAGAAACATTTGCAAGCTTGCACAATAGCTTTATGGCCTTTTCAGAAAAAGTTGTAAGATCCTGAAAGACTTTTACAAAATCCCAAGAAACTTTGGGGGGTTGTAGAGATTCCTTGCAAGATCTTAAAAAACTTTTGCAACATCTTGAGATGTTTTTGTGACCTCTTGAGGAACTTGATTAAGATCCAAAGAAACTTTCTTGAGATCCTTAGATATTTTGTTTTTTTGTGGGATCCAAGGAAACCTTTTATCAAAGACCAGACACTGAAGCAAAATTCTGAGAACTTTTGAGAGATAAAGGTTCCTTTGCAAGATCTTAAGATTGGTTTGTTGCTTATGGAGAAATTGTTGTGAGACCTTGAGAAAGTTTTTCTAGATCCATTAAAACTTGTGGAAGATTCAACAAACTTGTGAAACATTCTAGGAAATTTTGAGAGAGAGATTCCTTTGCAGGATTCTGAGAAACTTTTACAAGATCCTAAAAAAATGTATTCAAGTCACTGGAAACCTGTCCAGGAAAGTTGAGGAAGATTCCAGAAACTTGTGCAGGATTCAGAGGGTCCTTTGCAAGATCTTGAGCAATCTTTGAAAGGTCTAAAAAAAAAAAAAAACCAAAACAAACAAAAAATACATCTGTGATATCTCAAGAAACTTTTGCGAGATTCAAAGAACTTTTGCACGATCCTTAGAAACTTCTGCATGTGTTAAAGGTTAAGTGGATGGATTTCCACTCGGTACTGTTCACTTTTTCGGAACAGGTTTTGCAGATTTGCTGCTTCAGCTGCAATTTTTGACTTGTGCTGATTGTTTGCTGCATTAACAACACAGATATTTGTTGATATCGATTAACACATGGTCTCCAGCTCATCAGGAACTGTGTTGTCTTCAGAGCAGATTGTGTTTACGTAGAAAACACAACTATTAACTTGGTACAGCATATGCATTATATCATGTCTGTCAATGAACCTGAAAAGAATTTGATTCAACTTCAAGTTCTCAGAGTATTTGTGTTGGCTTGTTATTCTTTGTCAGAAGGTCTTCTTTAAATTACTTTACTTGCCCTGTTGGTCTCTGTTAGTGATGCTGTCATGTCCTCTTGAACTATTACTTCTTTAAATTACTTTAAATCTACTAAGAGTAAAGCAGGACATGCCTCACAGTTTGATAAAACTCAGCCAACCATGCTGAGGCCACTCTGCATTACCTTTAACACCATAATTATACATTTACTCAGCAGGTGACTGCTCCAGTTTGACCGCAGGCGTGCCCATCGATTTTCTTATATACAGTTAAAAAGCTAAAGGGGACATATCGAATCATCCTCGCATCCTTCCTTAGTCACAAATCCAGCCTGTCCTGTTGGTTTGTGGTTGTATCTGAGGTTTAATTCACTCCTCGCCTCAGTCACCACATCTAATCAAACTGTAACCACCGTGACTCCGAGTTCATGTTCTGTTTGGAGAATTAACAAGCTGAGAGTGTGTCTGACTCTGTGTGTGTGTGTGTGTGTGTGTGTGTGTGTGTGTGTGTGTGTGTGTGTGTGTGTGTGTGTGTGTGTGTGTGTGTGTGTGTGTGTGTGAGCTTAAGTATGACTCGCATGGGAGGGAAAAGTGTGTGTGTGTGTGTGTGGGTAAGTGTCCATGAGAGTATGAGGTTGATTAGTCCAGGTTTTAATGTGGTGTGGTCGGCATAGCCTCAGGTCATGCAACAGGCCTATTGTGGGAGGCAGAGAGAGAGGGAAGAGAGTGTGTGTGTTTCTGTCTGTGTGTGTAATGTACGTGTGCGTGTGTATGTGTGTGTGTGAGTGTGTGTGTGTGTATGTTAATGTGTCTAATTAAAGGCGTAGGGGATCATGCTCCGGCACTGAGCTCGAGCAGCCGCCTGACGCAGATATGACCTCAGGCCATGGTCTATCTCACACAGACACACACACACACTCACATACAAATACTCACATAGTCTCACACACACACTCCGACATAGCTGCACTTGCAAACTAAGTGATATACATCCATGCACTACAACATCCTTAAAACATATCATCCACATTAACACACCACGGCGGCATTGCACACTCTCATAAACCTATTTGCATGAGAGAAAATACACTTACACACACTAAAGCAAAGAAACAGACCTGACATGGCTCTGAGATATAGCCTCACACACATATTTTTAGGAAACAGTCCATAACACACCGTCCTTGAGCCGGAGTGTGACCGATGACTGAGCAGATCAGGGACCGAAGAGAATCCACCGCCAGCACTGAGGTTTTGTGAAGTGAATAAATCTCTGATTCAGTCGATATGTCACATCCTCAGATTTATGAACACACAGTTCAGACACACAACAGCTCCTGATGCTCAGACTGTGCTAACATCACATTTCCCAAATTGCCTCGTTTGTGGAGGCAGAGGTGAGGAACAGCTTAGTGCCGTATACTTGGCTCATATTGAAGCTCACCTCAGCTTTGCAGCGTGAGAAGCTTTGCTGCTCACATTCTTTCTATGCTAACAATGCTTCTGCAACACCAGATTACAGTAACGGTGGTGCAAACAGACAAAGTATGAGTCTTTTACTGAGCCAGAAAGTTTAGAGATGGAAAATAAAGATGTGGACAATGACATTTAATCGTGCAGGAGTTAATGAACCTTTGCAAACTCAAAGACACGGTTACTGCCTGTTGTGGCTCTTATTGTAGGGGTTTTAGGATATTGTCCTTGCAAGATCTTGCAATAAGATTCACTCATAATATCTGTAAACACAAGCGCTCATGCTGCAAATAAAAGGGTAAAAATACGACTAAACACTCTCTGAAATGTAAGCGCATTCGTGCAAATAAGACAGATGTGTTGCACTGAGAAAACAAGATTTATTTTAGTGTTTCCATGATGCAAGATTTTATAATTTATGTTTTAAAGGGAATTCACTGCATGTTTTTACTCTTTAAAGCACAATTTTATTGTGTAATTGATTGTGCCTTTTTCTGAAGGTCTTCTTTCCTGCCCAGGCTTGACTTAACAACCTAACAAGCCTTTGAACAGACTTTTCAGAGCCAAGGCCAAGAGCTGGAGAGGAACACTGGGGATGTTGCAAGAAGCAGGGGAATTGGACAAGACCTGAGTTTTGGGACGACAGTGACAGGCAAGGAATTCTGCCCATTCTGTAAATACAATTAATAACTTTAAAACTAACATGATACAAAATAAATAAATAAATAAATCACCCGTATTACAGTTGGTGGTGTGGGAGCCTTAAGCTTATTAGAACTAAACTGGTTTTGGAGTGTTAAACACATTCACTTTTGCTCAAAAACAGGATATTTTTGGCTTAGTGTGTATGTGGTTTGGTGCTTTTTTAGCCAATCCTTAGTGGACACTCAGGGAACTGCAGTTTCAGCACTTAAAGATACCTCTCCCTTTAAAAATGTTTGATAATGAAATCTGCCCTATAAATAAAGATTACTGTTCGGTTAATAATAAGTATGTGAGCTATAAAAGTTAAACCATTTCTTCTCCAGGTGCTGTTAGTTGATGAAATTATTGTTTTAATGCCTGTTTCTCATGCTGACTCCCACTTTTCTGCCACTTTCCTGCCCATGTCAGGACAAGTCATTATATATACAGTATATAGATACTAACAGGGATAATTTACAGTCATTTATATCCTGTAAAACATAATAAATTGTTGATGGCTCATCTTGTCCTCAGGGCATTTTCTAATTTTGGATTCGACTGTATGGTTTCCCAAATCTGACATCCATCCACCATAACTCTAAATTCAGCTGATTATCAACTGCTGCTCAGGACCTGCGAAGTAACATGCATGGATGTCGATGTGTTTATGTTAACAGATGTTTGTGACAAGTTTCCAGCTGACTTTTTCTCTGTGAAGGTTCTGTGAATGTCCAGGAATAAATGGCCCTCTGCTAGTTTCATGGCGACATTTTTTTTTGTTTGTTTTTTTTGCACCAAATTTAAAGTGGTCTTGTCACTCTGACAGAATACAATGCCTGTAGAGTGGATGGGAACAATGTGCAAATTTACATTTGAAGCAAAAAACAAAACACTTAAAAGATCAAAACAAGGTTAGTTTTGGAGGATCTCAAAGTTTAAAACAACAAAGAGTCATGTAAAGATGGAGAGGCAATGTGAGCTGCTTTAGATGCTAATTTTGAAGCATTATGATGATTGTCTTTCAGATGTACTAACTCAGAAGAACATGATGAGGCACAATAAGACAGGAGTGTGTGTTGTAACAGAAAAAGCCACATTAATACGTTAAATACTAATGTCATAACACTGATGTTGATGCTAATGTGTCTCCAGCTGTTCTCCGTTGCTGTCTGAGCTGCAGAGGACAGAGTTCTTCTAGAAACACTGCACACTATCTGAGATGGAGATATTAAAAACACAAGTCAGACTGAGTCGCAGTCTGGAGTTAGATACAGCGTGACAGCCAATGTGTGTGTGTGTGTGTGTGTGTGTGTGTGTGTGTGTGTGTGTGTGTGTGTGTGTGTGTGTGTGTGTGTGCGCACATGCATGTTTCAGAGCCTTCACCACGAGGAAGAGGAAGGTGGTGGTTGGTGAAGGGCGGATGGGTTGACTTGCTGGCATGAAGAGGAGAGGGAGGGTGGGTTGGAGTGGAGTGGAGTGGGGTGAGCTGGAGGGAAGTGGAGGGGAGGGGGATTGTGGGTAATATGGGTGTCAGGGTGCTAGCAGTCTGTCGCCTAAGGCTGTGACATTACCGCACTTCTGCTCCGCTTCAAAAGAACCAAATCTAACTGACGACTGCTGTGATGGCTCGGAGAGTGTGCATGTGCGTGTGTGTGTGTTAGCCGTGCATACTGTATGTGTGTGTCTAAATGACGTTCGCTGTGATCTGAAATTGGGATAATGCGCCGTGACACACTGCCTCGTGAAAGGCTCGAGACTGTATTACCCTACTGAACCAGCACCCAGGGCTCTGAGTGTGTGTGTGTGTGTGTGTTGTGTGTGTGTGTGTGTGTGTGTGTGTGTGTGCGCGTGTGTGTGTGTGTGAGAGAGAGACACCTAATGCGGATTGATTGATAGATTGATTGGCAGTTGGATAAACAGGTTGTGTATACAAACCATGAGTGGATTCTGTATTGAGTTTTGGGAGTCTGGGTAAGCTGAGCAGTTTTTAGTGTCAATTGACAGACGGAGTGTTTTATTGAACGTTTAAAATCAGTCAGAGCTAAGCTAATAGAAAACCTTTACCCCAACTGAGACCAGGATGATATACTTTTACCAAACAAGAAGAAAAATGACCCATTTGAGTGTCATTTCTTTAATTATGTACTCGCTAAAGGACTCTTACAAGGATGGTATTCAGAGAACGCATCTGAAGGAAGTCGAAGTCTTGTTTTTCATGTGTTAGAGAGTTCATCTCATATCTCCTCTTTTCTTCTGGAAGGATGGAAACAGCAGAGTCAGTAAGCTCATCCTATAATTGCAGCCTGAATTGAGCTTATGTGTAGCCATTCTGCATTAAAGATTCACGCTGAGTGGAAACTGCACTTAAAATTTCATATAGTGCAGAGAACAGAGAGTATGTGGAGGTTCTGTGCTGGAGTTTCAGGTCTCTAAGCTGCCCTTTGGTCGAGTCTGGAAATTAGTATATTGTCGCTGTCCGATGAAAAACATGAAAAACAAAATTTTTTAGCGATCTGGACTTTTTTCAATACATGAGTGGTCCATAATCTTCCCAAACAACCCATAGCTTTGGGTCTCCAAATGAGCAATTGAAAGACATTTTATAACATCATCTTTTCAACAAATATCTCCATTGAGTGTCGGAAGTGTCAACAAAGCACATATCTCCCACCCTGGCCCTGAGTTGTCATGTCAGCAAATAGATTTTTCTTGGGACAGACTCATTACAGTCCAGGATAATTCTACACTAATGTCTTCACATTGACTGATGCTAACCTCAAACTTTTCCCTAACCATGACAGTGTTGCAGAAGTTCACCCCCAGAGGCAAAGCTGCTGATGTTTTCTCACTCACACTCGGTCGTGGACACTAATGCCTGTGGGAGTCGCGACTCAAAAAGGTTGACAACCAATGTGCTATGTGGAAATGTAGGATAGCCTTCTATCAATAGTTTATTAACATAGTGGGACATCAACAGGACACTCGAGGCTTGTAAATAACCTAACGTTATTGGAGCTTATTATTAAAAAAACACATACGTCAACTATCACTCACAATGCAAAGCACCTAAGTCCATTTAAAATATAAATCAGGACACTGATGACTGTGTAAATATAGATTTTGATTTTGGGTCCTAATTGTGTCTAACTACAGTGTTTTGGGTTTATTCTGTGATGTAGTTTATAAATAAAATAGTTATTGTTCCCGGAAAAAAAAAAAAAAAATTCTGAATTTTGGAGATACAAGTTTTTTTATTGAACAGCAATGATAAACAGCTGCTGATATATGTTCAAACATGAGTCTGGTTCTGCTCAAGGTTTCTGCCTGTCTAATGCTGGGTCTTTTTAAATAATGAAACAAAGACCAGGGCCTAGATCTGCTCTGTATGTAAAGAGTCGTGAAATTATATTTGTCGTTAATAGGTGCTAAAAAGACGAAGACTGATTCACCATTATCAATCATTGCAGTTCTCGCAGTGGCCACTTGGGCCCAGTTACCAAAGTGAGTATATCCAGCATTGTTGTCCATGTAGATTCTCATTCATCCAGGTCATGGTTTTCTTGAAGACTTAAAAAACAGGCAACTGGACTGTGTAGAGTTGAGAAGAAGTTTCGCCTCTTATCCAAGAAGCTTCTTCAGTTCTTATTATTGCAAGTGTGAGGAGCAGATATTTATCTTACTGGAGAAGGGGACAGACAACGACTGGGAGGAGTTGGAAAGAATGGGTCATAGAAACCCATCTCCGGGTGTTGTCCTTGACATCTTCACGGGTGAACTTGATGTTTCTGTCCACTGTGTTGATATGGTCAGTGAAGGCCTCTACTTCATGTGTTTTGATCTTAACCCAGGTGTCATCCACATATCTGAACCAGTGGCTAGGTGCGGCTCCTTTGAAGGAGGTTAGGGCCTTCCTCTCTACCTCTTCCACATACAGGTTTGCCACTATTGGAGAAACTGGGGAGCCCATAGCGCATCCGTGTTTCTGTCTGTAATGGCGCTCTCTGAACCGGAAATAGGTGGTGCTGAGGCAAATGTCCAATAAGATGTCCAATAAGGAGCAGATGTGGTCGGGGGTTAAGTTGGTTCTGACTTCCAGTGTCCTGTCCTGTAAGAGGCGTTGTCTTACTGCTTGGACTGCCTCTGTTGTCGGAATACTCGTGAAAAGTGATGTGACATTGTAGGAAACCATGGTTTCATCTGGGTCCAACCTGATGTCCTTGATTTTCTTGGCAAAGTCCTGTGAGTTTTTGACGTGGTGAGTGGTGTGGCCGACAAGAGGAGCTAGGATGGTGGCCAAATGTTTTGCCACTTTGTATGTGACTGAGTTGATGCTGCTGATGACGGGTCCAACTCCTCCCAGTCGTTGTCTGTCCCCTTCTCCAGTAAGATAAATATCTGCTCCTCACACTAGCAATAACTAGAACTGAAGAAGCTTCTTGGATAAGAGGCGAAACGTCTTCTCAACTCTACACAGTCCAGTTGCCTGTTTTTTAAGTCTTCAAGAAAATCCAGCATTGTTTTTCTTCTTTAGCTCAACCTTGTTTATGTGACTATTGTAAAGAGTGGGATTTGTCCTGCAGGGATCCGGACAAGCAACAGGGCTCATACTCAGTATTTAGTATACGTGTATTTGCCAATGCATTTAAACTAAGGGCTTGGGGATTGCAAACTTTTGTCTTCCTCATCTCCTTACAATATGCTACTGCTTTCAGTATGTGGCCAATCGGATGCCAGAAGACAAGAACACCCTCACTTCTGCCTCACCTGAGCTCTGCATTCCCCCCAAAAACTGAAGCCCTTGGCAGCCCAGAGACTGACACCAAGCTCTATATCATGCGCACTCACCTTGATGTGCACTGTCCTTAATACACACTGAAATAGACATACATGCTCTTAACTCATCCATTAAAGCAGAGAAAAAGGTTTAGAAAAGTTTTCTTTTTTTTTTCCTTAATCATTTCTGACCTAAAAAGCAAGACTGTGGTTTAATTGTCAATTTAAGACTTATTAACAAAAGTCCAAACATCTTGGACCATTATTTACAACTCTATCCCCTTACTTAAAGTCATCTGATGTAAATCAACCCTACAGTCCTCCAGCACTTTTCTTTGTGCATGTGATCATGTGGGTATCATCCTGGTCTGAGGGGAAAGAGTTTCATTTGACAACAAATATGATTTACTTCAAAAACCTCCAGTGTCTTCTCTGGTCCTCTTCTTTGCTTCATTTTGTCTTTCATTTCTATCTGCCCACCTCACACACAGCCTTTTCTGCAGCTGTCAATAAAGATGTTGCACCTGTTATACAGTCCGAATTTGACCTGAAACCAACAAAGACACACACACACAAACACACACACACACACACACACACACACACACACACACACACACACACACACGTTGGGACTGGCGGGTCCATTAGCACATCCAAAGCTCCTCCATGTCACCGTGCCGTGTTACCGCTAACAGCCATGACAGGATATCTTCACATGCTTTTATCATCTGTGTTTGTGCAGGTGTGCAGATATTGCACAAACAATATGTCAGTGCATATGTGTCCATATACAATTTGTGTGTGTGTGAAAGTGTACGTAAGTGTTTTTGTGTGTGTGTGTTTTGCGCTCATGAAAGGCTGGTAATTTCACGCGTGGTCAGACGGTTGCATTTCAGCTTTAGCCTGGAGTGTAGCAGGAACTCCTTAACTGTTCAATGACTTTAGCTTGAGGCAAGGTCCGCCTACACACACACTCAAGCACACACACCTATGAAATTACACCCATCTACTTGTTCTGCTCCCATCCCCACACACACTCTTACACACACTCACACAGAGGCGTTTGTTGCTGTAAGGTGTATGTAGTTGCTTTACGCCGGAAGGGAAGATCACTGCTTTGTCTGTTTGATAAAGCTACAACGTCCATCTCCTTCAAAGAGCGCCGTGCTGATCTGATGTGAGGCGAGTGTGTTGATGGATTTGACGATTACGCCGCCCTGGGCGCTGAGCAAGAAACAGTGATGGTGCCACGCTTTTCAAACAAGAGGAGGAAAGGAACATGAAGAAGATGATTAAAGAAGTTAAAAAGAGGCTAATGTGTTATCAAGAGATCTTCAGATGAGGCTGAAATACGTTTTATGAAGCTGTGGCAGTAAATCGTTCTGGTTTCACAATAAAAGTGACAGCAATGAAGAAGGAAAACTTTATGTTTTCTTGCAAAACTTTTATTTACAAAAGTGCAATATTCCTGTGATGATTACAATGAGGTGAAACATTAAAAAGTGTCACTGAACCTATTAAGAGTCAATGCTGATTCAAAATTACAGATTACCTCATTATCTTCTGCTCTCAATCAGTCATGAGAAAAGTTCCCCCTTTCATTCAGAAAAACTAAACTGGATCATGTTAGTTATTGTCTTGTTTAAAAAATGCAAACCTGAAAATTTCTTGACATTTCCCTTAAGTTCCTGCAAAAAAGTCTTGGACAGTAATTTGGTAATTAAGTATTTTGTGGTATTAGAAGCTTCTGTTAGGAATTTTCTGACATTCATGAAACAGATTGAAATTCATCTTGGTGCCTTTTTATGAATTACGATAGCAAACAAGACAATCTAGGACAAATTTTAGACTGTATAAAGCGTGATATTGGGGTGAGGGGGTCGGTGTTAGTGGAGCCACTGAAGAAAGATTTTTAACATTAAGTATTAACAATAAATGATACTTTACTAACAACAATCAGCAGGAAGAGTTTTTTTTAGTTAGTCCTTGAGGACAATAGACTACTTTGTCAAAAAGGGGTGCAAAACTAACACAAGCTAGAAGTACCTCTCAGGAGCTTTAAAAACAACTGAAGTTTCTGTTTTATTACAGCCAAAAAGCTGCTTTCATGTATAAAACAAATCCCTAAATAAAAAGAAAAAATGTAATGTCTCACATAAAGAAGATCAGTCCTGAGGAGAAGCATTTCCAGTTTTGACCAAATAATAGTGCAGAGCCAGCAAATCGCGAGAAAGCTGTGAACAAAATTTGTCCTAATTGTGCCCACTAAAAATTTAAGGGCACATCTTAGAATAATCCTCTGACCACTGTGAGGATGTCACAGAGGACCACTGAATGTCAGGACAAAATTAAGAGCAATGTACAAGTCTTTACCCACAGGATTAAGAACCATGTGAGCAGCTGAGCCCTGAGGATGCTGTCTCAGCACACTCTGGAACGGCCAAACTAGAGCACGGTTTTCTGTGCCAAGCATGGTGACATAAAGCTGTGTCAAGAGTGATCAAGCTGTTTATGTACAAACAATATGTTACAATAACATTGGATCTCAATAGCTGGAGACAATGAAGGAGGTTATTAAATGTAATAATATAACCTTGAAGACAAAAAACAAAAACAAAAAAAAAAACAGCATTTTCTCAGCAGGTTTCTCACGCCACTATGGAAAATCTGTATTGACATTAAAAGTCTGAGATGCTGCTGAGAAAATGATTGAGCTGTTTCTCAGAGTGTACGATTGGGTTGTTAATTCTTTGCTGTAGGCGAGTTTGTTTGTGCAACACTTTTCAGCAGCAGTGACAGAGAGAGTGCTCTGTGTGAGATCCTGAATTCATTTAGACTCATTAAATAAACAGAAGAAAGTCAAACCTAAATGTGACTTTAAATTAGATACGTTAAAGAGAGAGCCATGTGCAAATTGTACCCAGAATTCTCTGTGTTTCAGTTGTGACCCCCCAGCTCTGAACCTGTACCGCTCTTCCTCTCAGCTTAATCACATTCACCTGCCGTCCCTGCGGTAATTCGTCCCCTCAGTCGTCACCGCGGCAACACCTGTCACTCACATTGATGAGCTGTCTGACGGACTCTGTGGGATTATCCGGCACCACCAGTAGCTCTACACCCGGCAAACTGGCAAGCATCTGGCACAACACCTGAAGCCAAGTCTGCATGGCTGCTCAGTCCTTTGTTTTCACCTGTCCTCTGTCCGTCCTCACAGTCGCTGCTGTGACCTCACCTGCATGGTCACATCTGGCCACAGCGACTCTGACAGAATTGACCTTGCTGAGTATTTTGAGTTTTGAATGCTTTCTTTCAATTTTGATTCATGAATGAAGATCAAAATGGTTATACAATTGTAATGCAAACAGCTGCAAGAGTTAATTATGTGAAAAAGAGTAAAGAGTGAATGAAATTAAAATTGAGTAAATTGCAGAGATTTTGGAAGGTGTGGACAAACTAAGAGCACTCAGAGGGGTGGCACTGGCTCCCCTTGACAAGTTCTTGTCTATGTTTGGCTGTTTGCCTTTTGTCAGATGCAGGACTTCCGTTACTCAGAAATATGTATGATAGTTAAATGACAGCAGTTAAAGTGGGTGGGGAAGACAGAGAGAGTAAATGCACACACTCTCTTTGCATAAGACAGTGCAATTAAAAGATGTTATCATGAAGGCAATATTGGTTGTGAGAAATAAACCTGTGTTTTCTAACAAGGCCTCAGTCCAGTGAAATCCTGCACAGTAAGTCTGCATTGCCCACTCAGTTCTAAATACTCAATCTCTATACAAATCCTGCACAGATTTTGCAATTATTGATTTTAGCTCAGTTGAAGAATAAAAGTAACTTTATTTATCCCCAAAGGGAAATTAAATAGTTAGTTAGTTTATTTTGGATAAACATAATTTTGAAATATGAGGCTTTTACATTTGAAACTAAAAGTCTTGTTTTTAACATGCACTTCACCTTTTACTACAAAACAGTGTATTTACTTTTTTTTGCCAAGTGCTGATATACTGCAGAAGAAAATGAAAAATGTATCACAAATCTGTGAGTGAGTACTGTCTTACATGGATCAAAGCTTTTTAAGGCAAAAACTTAAAATCTTATTAGTTGAAATATCACATTGCAATTAAAGTTCCTTTGACGATTTTTTTATCTGGTTATAAAACAGGATGAAATTTGCAGTGATGCCTCTTTATCACCTAAAACATCTACCGAGACCTTCAGTAACAAGATTGACAGTCTTTACATTGTATTTGCCTTTTACTGCAGCTAGGGGGGAAGGTGTCACCCTAGACAACTAACAGCCTGACATTTTTTGATTTTTTAACTAGTGCATGATATAAGACTTCCCAGCGGGATGAGATTTCTTTGTCAGAAAACACCACATATACAGGTCTCAATCAGCAACAAAGAAAAAAGGCATTATATTGTCTACGGGTTGCACCAAAATCACAACAAATAAAAAGTTCTTTATAAGAGCTTTAATTTGGGCCATACTGACCTCCAAAAGAGGCATATATTCATTTACTATAAGCCATTAAGTCCCTATACTTGTCGTTTCATATAATATTTCTAGTTTTGTCTGATGGGAATCACATTAGGTATAGTGAGTTATTTTAAGTATAAAATAGACAGTTACACTTGGTAAGTTCCAATGTTTTACAATGTAGTGATCACGGAGAGCCTGCTCATTTGGAATACACTTAATCCTATTGATTTGTAACTATTTCAAATAAAGTTACAAATTGCATTGCAGCTTTAACATGAGGCCTGCTGGTGCAGCTTCTTCTGTGTTCCTGAAGTGCATGTTTAAGTTAATTCTTGAGCCTAAGCTACTTCCTGTGCTTGACAAGCTGCTGTACATTTGCTAAGCTGCAGAGACCGTCAGCGAGTCTGTAGACGGCTCCAGTGCTACTTAGCAAGAGGAAGAGGAGCCCTTCTGATCTCCCAGGATTACTGAGTGTGTGTGCACGAGTGTGTGTGCAGATGTGTGCGAGTTCAGGCCCTGGATGGCTTAAGATGGACTGTATATTAGAGGGGAATATTAAGAGTCTCCGGAGTTTCACACCTTCCTCCTCTCGAAAACGCAGCCAGCTAATGAGAGAGAGAGACAGATGTGGAGAGGGCGAAAGAGAAGGAGATGGAAAACACAGACAGGCTGTCTCCCCATCTCTGACGTATTGACATGCAGGCCATGTATGTGTGTCTGTGAGGGTGTGTGAGTGTGTGTGAGTGTATTTGTGCAGTAGTAGGCTGCTGGGTTAGAGGATAATTGCCAAACCGTTGGGACCTGAGCTCTGCCCGGCCTGTCAAAGCAGGCGTGACAAAACCTCCAATCAACCCTGCAGCAACCAGAGAGAGAGAGGGGGAGAGAGAGAGAGAGAAAGAAAGAGAGAGAGAGAGAGTAAGAGAGAGAGAAAGAGGGCAATGGAGGGGAGGTTTATCATGCCATTCCTCTTTTCTGAAATGATATCATTCTGTGCATACTTTTAGTGGCAAATTACTTTGTATGCTGATGATGTAGTTCTCCATCTATCTATCTATCTATCTATCTATCTATCTATCTAGCTATCTGCATGACAGTTTTGACCTTGTGTCCATGACTTTGGACCTTTCGTCCAATCACTGTCAAGGTTGGATTGACAGAACCAGGAATGAAGAACCATGCCGTGATTAGACTGCAAGCCTCGAAATGAGGTACTGTATACACACACACACACACAAACACACACACACACCAATGATACCTTACTATACACTCACAGCGCTCATGCACCTCTGTGTGCGTATGAAACAGCACATAAAAGACTTGGTGAAATTCAAAAAAACATAAGGAAGCGGATACTCAAATGCATGCATATGCAAAAAAAGATCAGTTTGTGCTTGGCATGTCCATATGCATACATAAAGCTACAGTAAGCGCGCGCGCACACACACACACACACACACACACACACACACACACACACACACACACACACACACACACTTTGCCTGTGGTAGTGACTGAGTCCTGTGGTTATTACTGTAGCGCCGCTAGGCTGATGGTTTAGGGCCAGCCACAGTTCGCTCGCTCTCTCTCTCAAAGATGTACACACAGCCACACACACACACACACACACACACACACACACACACACACACACACACACACACACACAGGTTGGTTGGATGTGAACACATAGTGTATACACATGCAGGTTGTGGATGTCACCCATTCTCGGGGGATGCAGGTGGTTTGCCTGACGCTGGGTTTCTTCCCAAAGTGCTGCAGGGGAAACCTAAGGAGAGAAAGAGGAGGAAGAGGGAGAGGAGGAGGTAAGGAACTGGTTAGGTGGTTTAGTCGGGTCTGGTTGGCTTGTCATGAAAGATGTATTCACACTAAAGGGATACAGACAGTGAAGATGGTGTGAATAAGCTGTGGAAATGAGAGGGCAGGATCATCCTTGTTTTTATGCTCAAACTGTTCCTCTGGTAGGTTTGTTAAAGCTTTTCATGATATTGGGATAGTATCAGTTTTTCTGATACCGATATCAGACTTCAAAATCTATTCATCAAGTACTCACTGTGTCAGATTTAGTGATCAAAGAGCCTTACAGACATGACAGACTTCACAGTAGTTCATGACCAGTCATCACAGCCGACATTCAGCCATTGGACCGGGGCAACATGACTCAGAAATTCTAGTGGAAGATACTCTCCAGGTTTTAAGTTACCCTCCAGCTTTTTAATGGCAGATTATGAAAATAGCTACATGTTTTGGACCCCATATCTGACCCAAAAATTTGAAAAGGGGACCAAAAAACCCCACCCAGCTACAAAGGACAGTTAAGTAACCTTTTTTAATCACTTTTAAGTAGGTATATTAACTGGTAAAGTCACAATGTGACTTGAAATCAGACCCGGTACTGATCCTTGAGGGACACCATACAACATTTTTTTTTTTTACAGTTTTTTTCTCAGTCGATTTGGTGCATTTCTCACATCACTATGCTCAAAATGAATAGTTCATTCCTCAAAGGCAAGTATTTATTTCAATTAAACTGTCTGTGTAATCAAAATAATAAGTCCTGACATAAGTGTTTATGAACCCAACAATCAAATTGCTTAGTCGTGTTTTCATTATGATAGTTAATGCTCTCTGCGTTTCCAATGCAAAAAAGTCAGACCTTGGTGACACTACCTGAAAATGCTTAAGAAAGTACTATACACTACCTGTACAGCTATTTGAAAACTACAATAATGTTGCAGATTACTGTATTTAGTGAGGTAACTGAATACAAGACACATGTATGTTTCACATATTTATTGCATATGCTGCAATTCTACAGAATTGTGCAAAAAAAAGGAATACAGTCACTTATTCAGAACAAATATAAGAAATACCAATTTAGTCGAACTGTGCACAAATGTAAACAATATAACAGTACATATTACTGTAAATTGAACATAAATTATTCGGAAACATTTACAGTGGTTCTCCTGACATCTGGTTAAACCCGTCGACCAGCTTCAGCCATAGTGACGCTGTGATTGACAACATGGTCCACAAGTGTAGCCCTAATTTCATCAAGGATCATCTGCCTATGTATCTCACCTCTTCTTCCTCTGCCCCTGTTTTGTCCCCTTCCCCTTCCTCCCTGCATTCTCACCCCTCCTCCACGATGCTGACCTTCCATTTTTGTGTCACAGAATTGTAGAAATGGCACACACTATGTCCTGCTTGGTTTATATATGCTTGCCAAGTGAGAGTTCATGGGATTCAGCTCTGAGTGACTGTGGACAAGTGGCTTGTCATTGGTTACAACTAATGCTTCACACACCTCCTCATGAGTGAAAGCTGAGGTTTCACCTGAGAGCAATTGTTCAATTTAGGAGACTTTTTCAGGAAAAAAAAAGATAAAGAAATGTATGAAATCAGCTTGACAAATTTCGAGAACTAGTTCAACAATTTTGTATGGAATAACTCAAGCAATGAAATAAGGACTATTAGTTTTATATGGAATGACTATTCAGCATTCATAAGTATAGTTCATTTTGACTGACATGACATATGCAAATGATAATGTTATAAAACAGCAGAGAATTGTATGAAAGTAACTGATACGTGTCCAAGAGCATTTGAAATTTGATCAGAGGAATGAGAAACTGCTGTTGTGAGTTGTGAGTACTTCACTTCTGATCTGAGAAATGCATCAAAGCGAAAACCGTTTGTAAATCTGTCAAGATTTCAGCAAGTTAAGAGTATTTTTGATCATGCAAATTACTCACCTTCTGTTAGCTAACATACAATGTACCAGAATAATATACTGAAGTAAGATGGCCGCCGTGTATGGACACCAATGACTCTGCCTTGATTCATCTAGCCTTTCTTATATATGTCTATGCGATTCTAAGCCTGTGGACTGTTGCTCGCACCAGCGCACATACACTGTGTCATCGGACTTGCCATCACAACAGCGCCTCACTGGGACTTTCTGTAGTCCTGAAGTGGCACTCTGGAAATCGTGGGGTGGACTTCAGCATGCTACGACCAATCCTGCTGCACCCTGCTTCCGTGACGTCATCAGTGATGCATATCGGCTTACTTAATTCCCGTTCAATTGCGAATAAATCCTTTTACTTGAATAATCGTTTTACAAGAGAAAATATGATTTCCCTTTTAGAGTCGTGGCAGAGAGAGGAAGAATTTATTCATCCCAACGAACTCTGCCCAGCTGGCTGCTCTACCCCTGTCGGCGTGGTGGAGGACTTGCCTTCGTGTACAAGGATGATTCGACATGCAGAGGGATTCAGGCCCAAGATTTCTCATCATGTGAGTCTCAGATGATTAAGGTGGGCTCTTCAAACCCTTTTTACTGTGTATTAATCTACTGTCCTCCTGGCCCAGCTGCTGTCTTTTTAAAGGATTTTAGTGACTTTTTATAGAATAGAAAAGAATAGAATTCAACTTTATTGTCATTGCACAGGTCACAAGTACAGAGCAACAAAATGCAGTTTGCATCCATCCAGCAGTGCTTAGCAAGTATGAATATATTTACAAATGTACATGGTATGAAGGAGATATATACATGAGTATATCCCGGGTATATAACATTGTTATGAATATGCTATAACTTTAAGTATGTACAGGCTATGAACAGATTATACATATGGTTATATATATGAAGGTTGTAAACAGACTATAAATATGATTATATGATGGATAAGTTTTACAGTAGTGCAATATTGGATGTATTTAAAGTAGTGCAAATGAGGTTTGAATGGTTTTAAGTTGGTTTACAGATACAAAGTGCAGATAATAGTAGATAATTGTAAGTGGTGGTTCAGTGGTTGTGAGTGTGTGTGTGTTCAATCCATGAGTGTTAATGTGGTTCGGATGTCAGGAAGCAGAGTTCAGGAGTGTGACAGCTGTGGGGAAGAAGCTGTTCCGGTACCTGGTGGTCTTAGTCCGGAGGCTCCTGTAGCGGGCAGGAGCAGAGGGCAGGAGGGTGAAAAGTCCATGTGCTGGGCAACTGGAGTCTTTGACGATCTTCCCAGTCCTTCTCAGACACTGGTTCCTGTAGTGGTGCTCCAATGATGCGCTGGGCGGCTTTCACCACCCTCTGCAACGCCTTCCGGTCCGAGGTAGAGCAGCTCCCATACCAGACTGTAACACAGTTGGTCAGGAGGTTCTTCCTCAGAGTCCTCAGGAAGAAGAGGTGCTGGTGAGCCCTCTTGACCAGCTTGGAGCAGCTGGTCATCCAGGTGAGATCCTCAGAGATGTGGACTCCCAGGAACTTGAAGCTATTCACATGCTCCACCGCTGTCCCCTTGATGTGGTTGGGTGGATGTGGGTCAGCGTTCCTTCTGAAGTCCACGATGAGCTCCTTGGTCTTCTTGGTATTGAGCAGCAGGTTGTTGGTATTGCACCACTCAGCCAGACAATCCACCTCCTTCCTGTAGGCGGCCTCATCGCTATCTTTGATGAGGCCTATCACTGCAGTGTCATCTGCAAACTTAATGATGGTGTTGGAACCGCTGACAGGTCTGTAGTCATGGGTGAGGAGGGAGTAGAGGAAGGGACTCATCACACAGCCTTGTGGTACGCCGGTGTTTATGGTGGTGGTAGATGAACAGTGGTTATCCAGCCGGACATGTTGGGGCCGGCTGGTCTGTAAGTACAGTAACCAGTTACACATGAGGGAACTGATGCCTAGGTTTGTGAGTCTTGTGATGATTTTTGAGGGGATGACTGTGTTGAATGCTGAACTGAAGTCTATGAACAGCAATCTGGCGTAGGTGTTTTTATTGTCCAGGTGTAAGTGCGGCGCTATGGAGACTGCAACCTCTGTGCGCCTGTTCTGACGATATCCAAATTGGTGGGGGTCCAGGGTGGGGGGCAGGAATTGAGGTGTGCTAGGACCAGCTGCTCGAAGCACTTAGTGATAATGGGAGTGAGGGCTAATGGGCAGTAGTCATTGAGGCTTGATGGATTAGAGTTTTGGGGTATTGGGACGATGGAGGTGGACTTGAAGCAGGTCGGTACCACAGTACAGGCTAAGGACATGTTGAATATGTCCGTCAGCACTCCTGCCAGCTCCCCAGAACATGCTCTGAGAACACGTCCAGGGATGCCATCAGGACCCGCAGCCTTGTGGATATTAATCCCGCTCAGCACCGCTCCTACATCGGTGGGGGCAAGAGTCAGTGGTTGGAGGTCTGGAGTCACATCTGCCTTGGTTGCAGTTGTTGGGTTCCCCCTCTCAAATCGAGCATAAAAGTTGTTAAGCTTATTGAGGAAGGAGACATCAGAGGAGGCAGGGGAGGGGTTGGTGGTCCTGTAGTTTGTGATGATCTAGAGTCCTTGCCACATATGTCTGGGGTTGGAGTTGAAGAAGTGTTCTTCTACCTCCCCTTCGTAGTGTCCTTTTTGATGCCCCTCTTTAGCTCAGCCCTGGCTGTGCTGTAGACCTGTGCATCCCCTGACCTGAAGGCGGTGTTGCGGGCCTTCAGCAGGAGACAGACATCCCGGTTCATCCAAGGCTTCTGGTTGGGGTACATGGTGATCTGTTTCTGGGTGGTGACACTGTCTATAGTGGTGGAGATGTAGTCCAGTACAGATGAGGCGTACTGGTCCAAGTCTGTGTGGGTAAACATATTCCACTCTGTGTTCCTGAACCGATCCACGAGCACAGTGTCTGTTTCCTCTGGCCACACTTTTATTGTCCTCACAGTGGGTTTCAAACGTTGGATGAGTGGTGAGTACTGAGGTGTGAGAAACAGGGAGAGATGGTCCGATTGTCCAATGTGGGGCAGGGGCTTTGCTTTGGAGGCTCCAGCCAGGTTGGAATAAACATGGTTCAAAGTCTTATCCCTTCTGGTGTTACAGGAGACATGTTGGTGGAATCTGAGGAGAACTGTCCTCAAGTTGGAGTGGTTGAAGTCACCGGCAACAATAAAGGCAGCCTCAGGGTGTTTGGTCTGGTGTTTGCTAATGGCTGCATAAAGTTCTTTCATAGCCAGCTTAGCATTAGCATCCGGGGGGTATACACTGCAGTGAGTATGATGGAAGTAAATTCTCTGGGGAGATAGTAAGGTCTGCATTTGACCATTAAGAACTCCACATTAGGTTAGCATTGTCTCTCGGTAGTAGTAGAGTCAGTGCACCAAGCTTTGTTGATATAAATGCACAAGCCTCCACCTCTGGTCTTACCGGAGTCATCTGCTATCCTGTCGGCTCAGTGTGTGTGACGTCCTGCTTACTCAATAGCATTATCCGGGCAGCTGTAGTTTAGCCAAATTTCAGTGAAAATCATGACATTTGAGTCCATAATTTGTCTATTGTTGGTGATGGAGAGCCGTATTTCATACATCTTGTTTGCCAGAGAACGGACATTGGCGAGGAAAATACTGGGTAAAGGGAGCCTGTGTGGTATTCGCTTTAGCTTAGCTCGTAGCCCTCCACACCTACCTTGCCTTTGTTTACGTTCTTGGCGCCATCTGCATGCACTTCTACTCAGCCAGGAGGAGTGAGCAGCCTCTGGTGTTCTGGAGATCTCTGGGATGAGTCCAAGATTGCCGATAAAACTGTCATAATGTTGAGTCCAAATGTCCAGAAGCTCCCATCTGCTGTAGGACAGCAACACAGAGCAATTCTGGATGAATAATCCAGTCAGGAGTAGGTAGAAAACCGCTAAATATCAGATTCTGGAAAGATGCTGAGCCACGCGTTGCTCACGGCCACCATCTTGGTCTAGTTTCTTCCTAAATAAATTTGAATCTGTTTTAATCCTTGGAGATTTTAACCTTCATGTGGATGACAGCTCATCTGGCTCTGCAATGGAACTTTTAACATTGACTGAAGCTTTTAATTTTGAGCTACATGTCTCTAAGCCCACACATCAAAAAGGCCACATTTTAGACTGTCCATATGAGTGATAATAGAATTGTTTTGTTTGATCTGCTCTTCAGCCCTGAGCCTAAGCCCCCAAAAGTTAGGTCCCAGAGACATGTTATCTCTGCGAAAACTGCAGACGATTTCTCCTCTATGTTTGACCCTCTTGTGTTCATGAACTGCCTTGATGTGGACCATTTCATGCACTGTTTTGACGATCATTGTGTAAAAATCCTGGATCAGGTGGCACCTGTCAAATCGAATTTGTCAATTCAGAAAAAAGCATGCCCTTGGCTTAATGAAGACATCTCTAATCTTAAGAGACTTTGCTGAAAGACAGAGCATCTGTGGAATCCACCAACCTTGAGGTGCACAGGCTTTATCTTAGGGATCTTGTGTCCTCATACAATGATATGGTGGAGAATGCCAGATCTGACTATCTCTGTTAGCTGGTAATAGTTAATAAGAATAACCCCAAAGTGTTGTTCCACACGATTAATTGTCTTGTATGTCCTGCTGCTCCAGCTATCCCTGTTTTCTGTGAAGCTGACAGCAATGATTTCTTGAGATTTTTTAATAACAAAATTAAGACAATTAAGGACAAAATCCAGCCTCTATTGTGTGGTTCCCCTGCTGTCATTGTGCCTGTCTCCAGCATGTGGTCCTCATTTAAGCTTGAGTCCCTTGATGATATCTCTGCTTTGGTGACCAGGATGAAACCCTCCTCTTGCTCTTCTGACATCCTTCCTTGTAGGCTCTTTGGGAAAGTGTTTGATGTAATTGGTCCCTGGGTTACTAAAATGGTTAACCTCTCCCTCTCCACTGGTGTGTTTCCTAGTGCTTTTAAACATGCCATAGTGGAGCCTTTACTCAAAAAAGGCAGATCCTAAATAATTTCAGGCCTATTTCCAAGCTCCCCTTCTTGTCCAAGATCTTAGAGAAGGTAAGAATAAGAAGAAGACTTTATTAATCCCCGAAGGGAAATTCAATTGTCTGTTGTCTCACATGATATCTCTCTAAAAGTTATCTACTATTTACTCAAGAGTTATAAAGTCTGATGGTCTCAGAACAGTTGTTGCCCGTCGCGTAGCCGGCGGTCGCAAAGTCGCGTCAGGTCGCGGCTGTCCATAGACTTTGCATTGGGAGTCGTTGCTCATGTCGCCGAGGTCGCGTTTGGTCTGAACGCGGCTTTAGGCCAGTGAGCTTAACCTAGCCTAAGAAACCTGGGTGTCATCTTTGACAAAGACATGTCCTTAGTGCAACACTGTAAACGGTTGACGAGAAACTGCTTCTTTCAACTGAGGAAAATCTGTAAGCTTAGGAAAATTGTGTCGCAAAATGACTTGGAGCTCATCATTCATGCCTTTGTGTCGTCACTTTTAGACTACTGTAACAGTTTGCTTTCATTTCTGAACAAAAAGGAGCGGTGTCATCTTCAGTTAGTGCAAAACTCTGCAGCGAGAATTCTGACGCTCTAACGCTAATAGGAGGACTCACATATCCCCTATTCTTAAAGCTCTACATTGGTGGCCTGCGTCCTCTAGGATCAATTTTAAAATTTTGGTCCTAACATTTAGAGCCTTGCATGGTCAGGCTCCATCTTACATTTGTGATCTGAGGAGACTTCTTTAAAAGCCAACTCAAAACTTATTTATTTGCTCAGGCTGTTTTTTAAATTGTTTTGGGGCTGCTATGAATGTTTAATGTTGTTGGCTTGGCCTTTTAATTTGCATGTACATTTTTATTTTTGTATATGTGAAGCACTTTGTGACTTATTTTGTCTGTGAAAAGTGCTATACAAATAAAGTTTACTTCCTTACTTAGGAGTAATTGGGCAAATTCAGGATCCAACTTGAATCCCTTCAAGCCTGGCAACTCTCTACACCTCGTGAAGGACTTACCAATGTTCATCCTCATTTTTGCCCTTGCTAGATCACATTCCCTTTTCCCTTTTTTTTTTGGCCTTCTGTTCTAATTCATATTCTTTTTGTTGACCCTGTCCCATAATTGCCCATGTGTAGCAATCTGTTTTTGCTGTTTTCACTGGCTAGCTTAGCAACAACTCACTGCTCCACTTGTGTCTAAGTGCCTTAACTTCTGGCCTGCGTGCCGTAAATCGTTTTGTCATCATTCCTTTAAAAGTCATAGTTACACTATTTAGAAATATCTTATCTTCCCTCCCATGGGCTCATTTGCTGTTGTAGGTGACACAGATGTATCAGGAGAAGCGAGATAGATTTTAAAATCTAGTTTAAGTTTCCTACAGAAATTTTAAAACTGTGTTTTCAACCACTTGCTTTAGCATAGGTTAGTAATAACCTTTTCAAGTTTATAGTCATGTGATACCCTCTTTGGTGTGGGAAGTGCTTTGGTCTATATTTTTATTTGCTTCTTATTTTGACTATTTTTAGTGTCCAAGAATAGACTTGGGGAATATTTTGTCTCTACATTTGGCCAGCTAAAGTCACCACCAGTTAGCCACTTACAATGCCTAGCAGGAAGTGACCAATGGGGCATCAGAAGTTTCTCACTGGGAAAAAATTTGTGTTGTGGCCAAAAACAGCATTTTTATGGAATTAAACTATAAGACAATTTGACCATTAAAAGTGAGCTGATTGGATCTAAATCTTCATAATAATAAGATGGAAAGGGTAACTGCAGAAGTCCCCCTTCAAAGTACACAGGCCCTGCACCATGTTTTGGTACAGGTGAAGTTTTAGGGACACCCTTCTTAAGGCTGCCAGAATCCTTGTAGGATCTTATTCAGAGAGGAGTTTTGATTGTGGAAAAAAAAGACATGATTAGTATCACCGGGCTCTCGTGCAAAGTTAGCTGTTCAGATTCTTGTGTGCAGAAGAAACGCAAGCTCAAATATTGAATCTGTCACCTGAAAATCTCCAGATCAGGCTGCAGATGGCTCTGGCTCCTGACAGACAAGTCTGACATTTTAAAAATATGCTAATTCTGTGAGAATCCCTCAAAGTTTCTCTTCTCTGCAGAAATGAATTTTCAAACGGGAATTCGGTGATTTCGTCGAAGTCATGTAATAATGTGATAACGTTAGATTGTGTACACACTCTGTGTGTGTGTGTGTGTGTGTGTGTGTGTGTGTGTGTGTGTGTGTGTGTGTGTGTGTGTGTGTGTGTGTGTGTGTGCAGACCGAGGTCACCTTCCCCCCACTCTCCACCTGGGAGTGTGTGTTCACAGGGTGTCTGTGCTGAGGGGATCCAGGGTGAATACAGAGTGGAGCCACACTGGGAATAAGCTGTCAGATGAAACACGGAGGAACTACTGAGAGACACGAAAAGAGAGAGTGTGTGTACATGTGTGTGTGTTTGTGTGTTACAATGTGTAGAAAAATCCTGTGTGCTTTAGTCTGTGTTTGCATGCCAGCTTTCACATCCTCATATCCCCTGTGAATTTGTGTGTATTCTTGTATGTGTGTGTGTGTGTGTGTTTGTTGGCCTGTGCATGGATCTACGTACATGAGTGTGTCTCTAGGTGTGTTTGTGTGTGTGTGTGTGTGTGTGTGTGTGTGTGTGAGTAGAGTCCAGGGGAGCTCTAGTTGAAAGGAAAAGTCCTCACTCTCTGCAGACTGACTTAGGATTCTCTCTACTTTCCCCAGAGTTCACTGCAGCGGCCTGCACACACTGGACTTTTCTATGCACACACACACTTACACACACTAACACACACATACACTCATGCAATATCTACCTCTTAAGCGTCCCCTCTCTCTCACATACTCACACACACACTTTCAGCCTCTGCAGTCGAATCGTGCACTCTTGAACCTTGTTACTTTGAGCCTGTGTGAGTTCAGTTGGTTTTCGAGGATGGAGGAGCTTTTATATGCAGTGTACACACACACACACACACACACACACACACACACACACACACACACACACACACTCAAACACACAACTTCGAGAAGTCCAACACTGACCAGAGCATAAAAGCAGCAGAAGAAGGAGAGGTCCAGATGCTCAATGATAATTACAGTACAGCTCTGAGTTGGAGTTTTTTTATATCAGGACTTTCATTACATTCCTGCCTCACAGTTTTTGGATCTGATCAGCTGCAGAAGCTGGACTTGGTAAACACCAAATACTGGACTCGCAGGATTTTTGTGTCTAAAAAACTTCACAGTACCCATCCTCTTTTTCATGCTGTAGTGAAGTAACTTGAGGACATCTTGGTGGGTTGCATCTGCAAATAGTGCAAATGGGCGTCTAATGGCAAAGTGAGGTGCTTAAAAGTTCTGGGTAGAGGGTACACTTGGACCAGGATTAGCTCTTGGGTCAGAGTCTCTTAAAGTTAACTAAATTAGGTGGCCTTGTCTGGAAAAAGCAGCAACTGCAGTTTCTCATTTTAGGGCTCCCAAATATTTCAGCTTGTACACCTACCAGTGACATATTACTCATGTAACCTTACTCAAAAAACACTGAAATATCCCTTTAAATTACTGAACTATTACAGAATATTTCTGCATCCTTCAGACAAGCATAGAGGGCTGCCTTACAATCACAATTATTATGATTGCTACAGCTTCTCTCTTATTGTGTCCCTTGGCTTTTCAGGCACACCCACTTGCCCCTTCCTGCTCCTTCCCCTGCTCTTCTCTCTTCACCTGTGGCTGCCTGATAGTTTGACTTGCTATAGCACAGCCTGTTGAAGATAAAGCAGTCCAACATTGATCGTAGCAGGAGCTGGAACTGCCTTGTGCTCCCAAACTTTGTTCCACGAAGAGCCGAGCTGTTTATGGTGAGGAGAAAGTGAGAGCTGTATGAGTGCAGAAGCTGCACCCACGCTCTGCTGTTACGGAAGAGAGGGAGGGTGCACTTCCTTCATCGTATAGGATGTAAAAGGGGCACCACAGGAGGGGGGACAATATTGATCAGTCTGGATTATGATATTTTTATGATGATGGGGAGTCATAATCGTAACTGAAACTTAAATCTGAAAATCACAAGCTCCACCTGCTGCACAGAGGCCTCAAATCAAAACTCAATAGATTAAAATCAAGAAAAGCAAGGTTTGATCTACCTAGAAAATGTCAGGAGTTCATGTCTGGACAAGACTATAAAAAATAACATTTTCAATACACTTTAGTTTTTTTTTATGTTGGTTTTTGTTTGATCTTAAATCTAGGAGGATGTAAACTAAAACCTTTTATCACATTTTGTGGTTAAAGAAGGTGAAGAAAAACTTTTTTTATCCTAAAAAAACAGGTTTGTGTGTGTGTCTAACTTTATGTGACGTCAAGATAAGACCGTTAAATTAATCTGAATAAATTCCTCAAGCTGGTTAAATATCACTCACAAAAGATTGATTTTCTATCAGCGATAAAAAGCTCAATTTCAAAAGTGCTCTGAATCTTAAAAAGGAAAGTGTCTGTCCACTTAACTTTTAAAAGTTTAGAGTTTTAAATCAGTGATTTATTCTAATTTTCTAACATCTAATTTCTTTTCGAGTTCACACTTTACATCCTTAAATCTTGTCTACCATGAGGGCCAATAGATAGATATAAGAATACTGGTTTCAGCTCCTTTCAGCCTTAGTTACCTGGTTAATACCTAGCAAGGTTTACCTTCAGTGCTAATCCTGTGCTAATAAAATATTTTCCAGCCCTGACACCCGACACTTTTTATCCCTCTGACAGCCCGTCTTTGCTCTCCTCTCTACCTCACAGTCCAAAGTGCAACAGCTGCTCTGCTTTTGTTATCTTTGACGTTTTATGGATCCTCCATTGGTTTCCAGTCTAATGTCTTCCTGTATAAAAATGATGCAACTTTCAGCTGATTTGACTTTTCCTGGACCTGCATATACAACATATCACAGCAGACAAGGGATGTTCCCAGCGGTTAATTTCACTGACGTTTAAACGACCATTTTGAAACCGAATTTTGAATACACGAAAATTAATTAACTCCCAGAAAATAGCCCAAATTGAGCACATGTTGATCTTTATGGCCAGATATCATCTGAAATAAATATTAAGAGTACATGAAAGCCACGCTTGTAATATAAAAATATGTTACAGAATCTTATTTTAGCGCTGAGAATGACATAAAGTACGTGAAAGATCAAAGAAATTAAGCTCCGCTCCGCTGCGCTCAAGCCAAGCAGCCTGCTGCGTCATTGGCCTGCCTGGAAGCGCCGCGCGCGGAACGGAAGCGCCGCGCACAGAGTTTCAGATCGGCGCCCATGTTAACCTATGAGACTGTTCACACAGCACGCGCGCGGAACGGCTCGCGCTCTGGAGCGCGGCTGCTCCGCTTCTCTCTATTTTCGGCGCGAGCCGCGAGCGCCGATTGTAAAGCTCAGCAGAGAAGATCGGACCAGACAGGAAGTCAGGAAGGAGATGCGAGAGAATCCGGTCAATTTTCAAAATAAAGTAAATTTCAATAAATTAGAAAAGGATTGACGGTGTTGCTTGTCGGTCTATTTTTTTTACCGATGAACACACACACACACACACACACACACACACACACACACACACACACACACACACACACACACACACACCACACACACACACGGAGGGAGAGCTGCAGAGATTCAGAGACGTTATTGAGACAAAGGAGGGGGGCTTTATTACGATACAGTCAATAGCCTCGAGCTAACAAGGCTATACATACAACGGAGTCAACAAACTCCCCAATTCATTCGTTGTTTACCCCTATATAATATTTTAAAACAATACTTGAAGATGCTGCAAATATTTTATTTATGTATGACGAAATAAAAACGTAAATAAATATTGATTTACCCATTTTTAAAGCGCTCGTAAGTGTGGAAAACTGAGGGCAGACGGAAACGGCCGAGCACTGCCGGGCTCAGTCGATGTCTGACCAGCGTGTCAGAGCGCAGCAGAAAGCGCTTTCTGTGTGAACAGCCAAGCGCGAGCCGGCGCTGCGCGCGCGCGCGGCGCTTCCTGTGTGAACCAGGCGTCACACCATAAGCACAAAATGAAATCTTCAGAGTCAGACAACATAAATAAAAATACTCCCAAACTTTGCTCTTTTTTCTCACCGACAACGCTCTGGCTGATCACATGTGTTGATTCACTCTAAGGAAGTTAACCCACGATGCCATGCATGCTGCAGGCCAGTGCTGTGAGCCCAGAGCAGCGAGCCAGGCAGAAAGAGTCGCACGCAAATGATCCACACATTTTAGCTTGTTTAATGCACTCTTTTATCAAGACATGATGGTAAAAACGTAATTTAAAAAAAAAAGAAAGAAAGAAAGAAAGAAAGAAGCTTTTTTTCGCTTTTATCTTTTTTTCGCCTTTTTCTGGTTTTTTTTTTTATAGAATAAAAGAATATTATTTACTAAACGGATAGTAAGGACAGCCCCGTTTACACGAATATCCAAATAACCGCGCACATTCCTACAGCAGACCATATCACAGTGCATGGAAACACCACAATGACCAGTAGTCAGAGAGGTTTTAGATGTTTTTGCAAAAGTTAAGATCTTTAAAAGCATGTGTGAAACCGTATTCTCATGAATACGAGCAGACAAACTTCTGCTTGCTAGATTGAAACCTTTGTCTTTTAAAGCTCCTGTGAGAAGTTTGTTGGTTTGGTCTGTAATGTTGAGATTTCAGGGCTTTCCATAGCCAGTTTAAACCTCCTACAGAAGTTTTAAGGCCTCCTCTCAGCTTGTTCCTATCAGGTTGTCTCCCAACTGACGTATTGAAACCATAGACTGTATATAGAATGAATGCAGTCTGCCTCCTCTCTGGTTGAAGCCACCGCGAGAACAGCACCCTCTGGTAACGGGCTACAGTATAGGTCATAAATCCCACCACCTCCAACAATCCCTGTGAAGCTGTGGACAAACTTTAGAAATTTATTACACAGAATATAATTTTTTCTTCCCCCTGCTTGCGATGTTGACGTGTAGTTACTGTAGGACTGGTTTGTGCTCAAGTCCTCCTTTTTCTGTGCTGTGCCTTTTTTAAATGTTATTAGGGGGTTCATGTTTTCTATGATTGACACCTGATACAGCCTATGAGTGTATGAACATTGTGTAGCTCACTCCAGGGGATACGCTGTTTGAGCCGAGCGTCATCACAGCGACTCTCGGCAACTCTCCCGCTGAATGTGTACAACACTACTGCGCAATGTTGGTTTCAGGAAGTGGAGAAAAAACCTGGATATACCGAGAGCTTTTTGGCTTCAAATCTGTATACTGGCGGAAGGCGGAACCAAAGTTGTCCAAAGTGTATACAGTCTATGATTGAAACATCCGTAAAAGTGTTTGCAAAAGGGTTAAGGGGATTTACATCCAGTGATGAAAACATCGTCACTTTCACAGCTCTGTACTGTCTGACCTCACAAAAGGAAAACTTTGTTTTTTTAAAAACTTTTTCTTATCTGGCTTACTAGCAAATCATCCATGCTGTTTAACCACCAGCTCAGAGCCCAGCATACAAAAACTGGAGCATGTGCAGAACGCTTCGGCCAGTTTCAATTAGATTGAGCCATATACATTTTATGCATTATCCAGGTATGATAGTCCGACTCTGAAAAGTTCAATTTCTGTGTGTTTTTATCTGGACTTAAGGCAATATATCAATTTCTGAGCAGCATGTAAATGTACTGATGGGAATATTACATATCATCTGTTGGATTTCTAAAAAAAAATACAGACTGCAGACCGTGTATCAGATCGTCTAGATTCCTAACAGGTCAGAGGAAAGGCTCCTGACCCCTGATCTAAAGACTTAATCTGAACTAGCGTCCAAAATTAAGGCTGATTTAAAAGCATTGATACCAGCCAAGTGTGTCTCCTAACCAGCTAAAAACTCCCCACAAGAGCTTAAACCCATCTCATTTTTGTTTTACTCTCCCCTTCTTCACAGCCTCAGTGTTTGTGCAGTGTGATCCTGAGACACAGACTCAACTGCTCTGTCAGGAAGTTATTTCTCACTCGCCATGCACACAGAAGAAGACGAAGAAGAAGCAGCAGAGAGTATGGTAATGTCTCTGCGATGTAGCAACCGTGTGCATGTGTCCCTCAGGTAAAAACAGAGGAACATGGAATCAAATCTGAGCCAACATCCTGAGATTGTTCCTGTTGATAAATTGATATCATTAAATATAAATGCCGCCTGTTTTATTCCCTGACGCCGCGGGCTCGGAGCTACGAACAGGAACGCTTTGAATCCGAGGCTGGAAATTTCCCCCAAATCATCAAATCTGACAACAAAGGAACACTCAAATCGACGCCCTTAATGAGTTAAACACACTCACACACACACACGCCTACACACACTCTTGATCTAATGAGTCTTTTTAACCGTCTTTCTTATCCATCTGTCTGCACACACACACACCCACACACACACTTTCTGTATGATCAATCCACATCAAACAGGAGTTGATTTAAATATTCATATAAGGTGTTAGAAGAGGGTTCTTCGGCCCCTCTTTTTCTCTCTCCAGGTGTATTAATAATTCCCCCTGTCTCTCCACCACACAGAGTTGGAGGTTTTTTCCCTTCAGACAAAGTTTCTAGAAGTTTCTATAAATTAATAAGAGTGTGTTCTCTGTGAAGCCGGCCAGCTTTGAACCCCGGCGTATTGATCTTGCAGGTGAGTTGGCCGTGCCGGATCACGACTTCAAACAGAATCCGATGTTCCTGTGAAGAGGCCGGCCCAGCCCAGAACAATGCCCACATTATAACCCTCCATGTGACTGAAGCAATCTGGGGCTGGAGGTGGAGGTGGAGGTGGAGGGTGGAGGGTTTGGATGGACCTGCTCGTAACGCGGTGAGTTTTGATTTTTGGGGAGCGCTGTGAAATCAGGAGCAGTTATTGGATGTGATTGAGATGTTGAATTAATCACAGAGAGCTGTCGGCTGGACGGACTCACACTGAGGGTGGATGCCGTCCTTTTCACTACAAATCACAGGAGCTTCACCTCAGCTGTAATGGAAATGATGCTGCAAGGGTTATTATTTATTTTCTGCAGACATTTAAGAGCAGGAATAGATTCTAAGATCCCACATAAATACCCATTAATGCTGTTTAAATCTGGCTTTTTAAAGAAGAACATTTTAGGTAATAAAGAACCAAGCATGTGAAAGATGTTTTAGTTATCAGGAAATATTAAAAAATAACAAAGTAGGAGTCAGAGTATTTTAAGTAAATTACCTGAATAGTGCTAGAAGTATCTAACACATGCCTCAGTTAAAAGTTAAGCTACTTTTTCAAAAAATTTTAAATTCTTTATATTCAAACTTTTTTCATAACTTTACCCAACCTGAAAAAGAACATGCGCTTTCCAGATATTTTAATGTACGTCTAAGAAGCAAAAAACTGTATTTACTGTAACAGTATTTTGTCAGTCTCTTAAAAATTAAAGAGGTGAAATAAGGTTTTTGAGAAAATAAAAGCTCAGTAATTCAAAACCAAAACATGAGCTGTGTAAAAAATGACACAGCTGATGGTTGCCTGTTTTTTGTTGGTTTCTTAAATAATTTTGCTTGGAAAAATTACACAGTGTATCCAAAAACGTAACAAACTCAAGAATAAAGCAGGTCCTGCCAGAGATAAATATAATAAAACACAGTGGCGTGGAATTGTTTTCAATAATAGGAGAGAGAGACAGAAAATGGGAGGTGAAAACTATTGAGATGCATTTATTAGTCTAATCTGCTACAGCGATGTAGAGCAATAATTTGAGAAATTCTCTCTTAGATTTAATTTGTTTTTGATAAATGTTTGCAGTGATAGAAAATACATCCTGTGTTTAAAGCAGGAGGACTTTAAGTCTGAGGAGCTCAGCTCAGTGAGATTGTGCTGCTCCATGAAGCTGATAATCAGCAGTTTGTGATTAAAACTGGCGACAGGACATCATCTAGTTTTAATAATTTATAATCTAAATTTAAATAATACTAACATCTACATCTCCAAAACTTTTATTTCCTTTAGGTTTTTTAGGTGACATTTGAAGCTCCTGTGACTTTATATTTTATATTTACTTTGAGTGATATATTTAACTAGCAGAAGTTAGCAAAGTGTGTTTTCTGTCAGACTTGAGCATGCAGAAGGAAAACTAAGCAAAGGCCACTTTGTCCAGAGTGGGCACCAAAATAAACTAAAATCCAAAGTTCCTCACTGGAGCTTTAAAAAAATCCTTTATTTTCTTTCGACCAAAAAATTAGGTAATGAAAAATCAGCATTGAAAAGAAATTTAATTTTGAATGTCTGAAACTTGTGTGAGGGTGTAGATGTCGTCCACGGAAAACAACTTTTTAGCATAACGATGACAAAATAAACAAAGAGTGCTTTATCCACAGGGGGTGCCAAAACTGACACGAATCAACAGTTCCTTACAGGAGCTTGAAAGTTTAACATTTATTTAAAGCACAGGTTTGGTTCAGTTGATGGACAGGGCGCCCCTTGTGCAGAGGCCGTAGTCCTTGACACAGTGGTCATTGGTTTGGCTCCCAGCTACAGCCCTAAGATGGGTGTCTGCATGGGCTTGTCCAGAAGGGTGGCCGGGATGGCATGGGCCCCTTTGATACATGGTTGGCCACCTCAAAATATAAATCTATGACTTTGAACAGTATTTCTTTTTTCTTGGTCCTCAAGGAGCCATGTTGAAATGATCTTGCCGCTCTGTTGTGTCGCTTTCTAAAAGAACAGTGTGTAAAATATTTAGTACTTCTACTTTATGTAGGTAAGCAGACTTGGTAGAAATGAAATTAAATATCTGTTGGTATGTTTGATCGCTTTACATTAAAAAAAATCTTTTGTATCTGTCTACTTTGAATAGGCGTTTTATTCCAACACAGGACCCCCTAATTTTTACAGCAGTGCAGCGCAGACAAACCTGTGACTTCCATGTTTCATACTTCACGAGTGGCTATCCAAAAAAATGCAGCAGAGGAGAGTGGTTATTTCATGCAGTTGTTTTGCCCTGATGGACACTTCTAAAGGGAGGGGTGAGCAAGGGAGCACATAAGTTTTGGATCTGAACGATGCATGTAATTAAGCCTGAACATATGTTAGAGATATAGACTGCAGGTAAACTTCAGAATGTTATTGAATTACAGCTGTCTGCTGTGTTTTCAAGTCTGTAGCTCGTAAGCTTGTTAGTACTTGACAGCCTTTCTCCCCCATTAGCTTCAGCTAATGAAGCTGGTAGTCATCCTGGGTTTATAACCACAGCAGACTCTTGATTAACTCAGATAAAATAGATGTAAAAGTGTAGAGGGTTCAAACATTGCCAGAGAGCGCATATGAGTGCTCACACGATTGGTGTTGATTAAGTTTGTGATGCTCCTGTTTCTGTGCTCGTATTGAAGCTGCATAAAACGGGGATTCACGTTCATAATCCTGTTTAATCACAGTAAAAGGGTAATGAGGTAACCAAAAAAAACAGTATTTCAGTCGCTGTAAGTTGCCATTTTTATCAACAGTGTAAAAAAAAAAAAAAACACAAAAAACTGCAGGACAGAAAAAGTGAAAATCAAAAGTTTCAGGCGTATATTTCATCTGAGAACACAAACAGACACACAAAAAGCCAGAATGTGAAATATGTCACTACTCATCCTCCATCTGTGTGTGTGTGTGTGTGTGTGTGTGTGTGTGTGAGAGAGAGAGAGTCAGACAGAGGCAGTGTAAGCGCTGATTAGCGATTAGCAGGTCTTGAGGCTGACGGCAGAGCTGATCAGTATTTCCTCTGTGTCGGAGCTTTAGGGAACAAATCCCAACATTAACCCGGCTCTCATCTGCCTGGCAGAGCGCTAGCAGCAGCCCGCCAGCCACAGGCCCAACATCCAGCAACAACCGGCAGCTAAAGCACGCCAATCCTCCTCTGACGGCGCCTCATTGTTGTCTCACTCCAAATCAAAACCACATTTGATCATGACAGAGCGTCTAATGCTGCTCTCCACATCAAGGTTGATGGGCTGTGACACGCTGATTTAATAAGGAGTCTAAAGTTTGTCATAATGTGCTTGACAAAAATGACATTTAAGTAGTACCCCTAGAGGGAGAAGTGAGTGGATTCCTATAGTTCTATAAAAAGCCGGATCTCCTTGAAGAGCCATAACTGGAGCAAAATGTTCTTTTTAAGAGCTCGTGCGTCTCTCAGAAGACACATGAGGAAACGCTGACACGGATAATTGTTCTGACTTTGGCTTTAGAACATGTCAGGTGTCACCGGGAAGTGACGCCTCCAGAGCGCTCCTTCGAGGCCAGCGACCCAGCCGCCATCACAGTCTCAACACACACACCCCCCACACGCACACACTCTCATAACGGTCAGCTCATCAGAGCTCATCTGCATTGCTAATATCGTCATTGATGTACAGAAAGATGTGCTCCATGCTGGAGGACGACTGTGCAAAGTTTTTATCAGACTCTTCAGGCTAGAGAGCGTCAGGGTGATCCATGCGGGATAAATGAAGAGGGCTGCTGTGGCGAGAGTCTGGCAGCACCTTCTGACCTCCTTTTGGACCCTGGAATGTCTGCAGAGGTTAATCCAAATCACTGAAACACGAATGATGTCTGATACAAGATAAATGAATTAAGCTCAGATTAAAACCCCTAATTCTCTCCTTGGATTCATCATTAAGTGAGTAAAATCAGGGAAGTTAAACAGAAAATTCAGCGTTTTGCAGCATCTTTGTCAAACAACCTTAAACTCCTGCAATTCAAAAGTGACATTTATGCCCATGAATTGAAATGTGTCTGAATATTTATTGGTATATGTGACCTGCAAATAGTTGCGTTATGATTTAAAATATCCTAAATTTAGATTGACTTCTTTTTCTTTTGAATTTTTATCATTATTTGTGTTTATTTATCTGTTTGCACAAACCTTTAATGTTGTTTTGTCTCTGCAGACAAACCTAAAACTTCAACTAATGTTAAAAAATGTTATTTTTAATTATGAAATTAAAAAATGAAGAAATGGTATTCAGTAAATCAGAACAGTTGAATTTTTTTTTGACTCTGTGAGAGAAAAAGTGACAAACTGCAGTTCCATTGTTATAATAATGAAGGTCAAAGTGAGAAGATTACACTGTAAATCTTCATCAAATGCAATTATTATTTTTTGATTAATTTAAATTGACTTTTGGGGCACCCTCTACAGTTTTGTGTTCTTGTGTGCATCTGCTTTAAAAAAAAAAAAAAAAAGGAAACAAGCTTCAGACTTTTTTACACTTGTGTGCAGATTTTTCGTTTATTTTTATCCTCCTAACGCAGCCTCTTTAGTTGACAGTGTTCATACATTTGAATTTTTCCAAAACTTATTTTACTTCTGAGATTTTGGTGGAGTTTTTTGTTTTTAATTACTAACTTTTGCTTGACAAAGTGTGGACACGTGGCAAACAGTTTCAACCTTGATTTAACACACAGCTGTGCAGGTGAATTTTGTCTGTGCTAAGTGTTGTTCAAATGTTTGCATTATCCTTCTTTTGCACAACAAATTGTAACCGTCAGATAACATTAATTTGAGGAAACATGATGACACAATAAAGGTAGTTATGAAAATGTATACACATTTAACGTTGCTTGCTGGGAACTTCCTCAGACACTGTAATGTGAAGAGTAAAGTCTGCTTTGGAGAAATAATTTTGATCGGTCAGGTGCAGCGCTGGACTTGGACGAAAGATCGGCCCTGATATTTTGGGCTCAAAGGGGACCCCCGGAACCAGTTGAACAGGTGCATACTGGTTTTAGGCTGTTTCCACACACACTTACTGAACCTAGTATTTTAAAGGCCTAAAAGTAAGTAATGGAGTATAAAGTCAGTACTGTGTTACCTTCGCTTTATGGTTAAAATAAAAACAAGATTATTTTGATTCACAATCAGGTCACTATTATTTAACATAAATACATATGCTTTCATTCGATATGAACATCCTGTTAACTCTTAAATGCTGAACACTATGAGGAACATGGAAAAATAAATGTAAAAAAGTGACTTTTTTTGTCAAGCCTGCCTGTTTGTCATCCTCTTTAACTCTCCTGTTTTACAAACTAAAGGGTTTAACACAGGAGTAATACTAATGAGAGAATAACGTGTTCTGTAAAATTAAATACAAGACTGGAAAAAAAATTGATTGTAAGAAGTGAGTAAAAAGTAATCAGGTGCTTTTTCAGGAAACGGGTGAAAGGCCAAATTTAAAGACAAAAAAATATATGTGGGTAATTTTATCACACGCTGCAGATACAACCATCATCCATCCTTCACAAGCCTTTAACCTTAAAACAGCAAGACCTTTTCTTCTTAATGCTGACTGATGTTACTCACTGATGTGCCTGACAGTCATTAGCTCATTGCTGCTCGTCAATGCACGTTAACACTCGTTAGCACTGGTTCTATCTCTGTCACTTATTCTGGTGCTTTCGTCCACGTGTGGCAGCAGGATTGTTTATACTGCTGTTGCACAACATAAATACTACAACCATCCTCACTTGCACATTTTTGCAGTATCTGCCTCTTCTATGCAGTTCTTGACTTCGTTGCTGATCAGTCTAAGCATCTGATAATGACTTCTTCAGCCTTTAAATAAGCTCACTGCGAAAATACCTGGTATGCCTGATTTCCATTCCAGCTATTATTCGGCTTTAATCAGTAAAGACAGTTATCAAAAACACCATTTGCTTCGGTAAGGGATCATAGTTAGGAGATACACCCTGTTTTTGTAAGCAGTCTCTGTTCTTATTTGTGTTTTTATAACATTTCTATGTTTCTGGGTACAGCTCATTCCCTTGCATAGGACCTTGATAAACATGTACTGTACCTGTTTCCCCAAGAGTCAGGATATATATGTATACTTTTTATTCTTGCAATAATCTGGATCAAACCCAGGGCACATGCGCTCCATATCAGGACAAATACGGAGCAGAATTTACCTTATAATTAACTGTCTTCAGGGTGGACAGGGTAACTTTCTACTGAGTGGACTCAGTACTTGAGTGGAGTATTACCAGATCTGTTTCGTATCATCATTTAGGTTCATTACAGCATGAAAATACTGAGCTGACATCAGAAATGAGGCTTGTGGCTTTCAACATCAGTCATATTGGAAATACATCTTATTCTGAAAGTTGAAAATGGTCTGACTCCAGGGATTAGACATATCCAAACAAGACTCAGCATGGATTCCACCATACTTTTAAGTTATCTGAAAAAAAATTGTCTCAGTTTTTGTTTTTGACTTTTGTTTTATGCTCTTTAAATTTTCACCACATAGAGGATTTTCAGGAATGTGACAAACGTTTCTGTAAAACACGATGAATGAACCCTGAAAATGAAACCCTCTCTCCTGTGACTCCTCCACAAACCTTGACATAACATTGAAGACTTCTTTTTCCATTTTGTTTAATTTCTTTTTCATTACAGTGATTGTGGGAAGTACTGAAGTCTGTCTTTGAAACATTTAGGAGTTCTGGATTAAACTTTAACGTGCGTGTCCCTTTGATTGTGGCTCATTATTCAGATATTTCACTTTGTGCCGTGGTCTGTGTCAATAGCACTTTGTTTGTAAAAGTTCTTTTGAAAATCTTTTGATTGTAACTCGTTTTCTGTTCCCAGGGGCTGCGATCGCTTTTCTGACAGGTGACTGTCTGGAGTCTCATTGGTGGTGACATGTGCCATTCTTCAGAAGAGGCTCCGCCCACTGTGGCCAGACCAAGCTGAGCCAGTCGAGCTGCTGTCAGCCGCTCATCACTCAGTCTTTTTCATGTTTGCCTTTTTTCTATTTGTGTGTGTGAACAAGAAAAGAGTGTATCCCAGAAAGCTGAACACACACACCTACACACCCGCACCAAGACACAAACGAGGCTCCTTCGTCTTATAGCTCCTGTGCATGTGTATTTTTTCTCTTTCTGTGCATGTGTGTAGCAGTGCGTTTGCTTCACACACACACACACACACACACACACACACACACACACACACACACACACACACACACGCATGCTCCATCCACCAACCACTATGCTGTCTGCCAGGAGGGCAACATCAAAGAGACTCTATCTGTGGGCATGAAGAGCCTGGAGACTAGAGAGGGCCTGTGGAGTGAAGACTGGGCCTGCAGAGGCAGCTGGAAAGTCAAGTGGCCAAAGGGAGCCTGGAGAGCGAGGTGGGCCTTCAGAACGAGGCTGCCTTACTAGGGAAAAAAAAAATAAGATAGGCCTGGAGAAAAACTTCTAGTATGCTGGAGAGAAAGTCAGGGGTCTATTACTTGAGGTAGAAGTTGGTCCTGCAGACGTGAAGAGCCTCAAGAACGAGCTGGGCCTTAAGAGTGAGGTGGTCTCTGGGGAGGAGAAGATCTGTATGACACAGAGTGAGATGTGGGTCCATCAAAGAGGCATAAAGAGGTCCAGGAAATATGGTGGTCCTAGCCAACAAGATGGGCCAAGAAATAAAGGTTTGCCAGGAGAGTGAGCAGGACTTCAAAAACAAGGGTGTCCTTGAGATGGAGGTTGAGGTGACCTTAGCAAATGTATACTATTGATTGTGGATCTTTTTAAGAGGTCAGTCAAGGAGGCCAAGGTGGTCCTGGATAATAAAGTGGACCTGGAGAACAAGCTGAGCCTGGGAGTCATGACAGGGTCTTCTATGTAGAGGAGTAAGGGTCAAATATGAGGTGGAAGTTACTCCTGGAGTGTTTAGTGTCCCTGAAATCAAGCACGTGCAAAGCAAAGTGTGAGTCAAGTATGAGTCTTAGACAATGGTCCTGGAGAGCAAGGTCTGGAGATTGGGTTTTGCTATGCTGGTATGCAAAGGGAATTAGTTATGGTACACTGTAGAGTTAAGTATGTAGCGTTAACAGAACCTGAAGAGAACAAAAAAGCCTAGAGCACAAGGTGGATCCAGAGAACAAGGCCAGATGAGTTGGGCAATAAAGATTTGGTAAGCCTAGGGAATAACAGAGTTTTCCTGCAAGGTAGAGGTCTATAGGCTACAAGAAGGTGGAGTGGTCTTGGAAAATGATGTCCAAAGAGCACAAGGTAAGCCTGTTGAATGTCCTGGAACAAATTGGGCATATTTAGGTGCATCAAAAGGATCATGTGGTACTACCATAAAGTCTGAAGGGCAAGATCACCCTGGAGAACAAGGCAAGCCTGGAGATAGATTTTGGTTATACTTTAAGTGAGTGTGTCAGTATTCCTTAGCAGAGGTGTGGATCCATACATAGGCAGAAGGTGGTCCTGGGGAGTGCAGTGGGCCTGAGGAGCGAGGTGAGAAAAGTGATCCTGAACAGGGTTCAAGCAGCTGCATGAACTCCTCTTGTTTGAGAGTGTTAAGTGAAGCTCCTGACGCTCTATGGAGTCAGTGCATTGCTCTTAAATGCAGCTCACAGTGACACATTTGTGTTGGCTGTACTTTGAAGCTTTAACAATAGCAGGCAGACAAATAGAGCGAGCATTCTGCTAACTTTAAACAATGCATTTCCTCCATGAGACGATGTCCACTTTTTGATTGGCTGCAGGCAGAGGAGGAGGGAGGGCCTGCAGGAGGCGGTGGGAGGCGGGCAGGAGAGCAGGAGGAGGTGGTGGGAGGTGGGCAGGAGAACACAGGACTGCCGCTGTTGCCTCTGAGGCAGAGACCGGCTTCTTGCTCTCATCTGCCCATCAGAGCCCTCCTCTGAGCCGTCAATCAAAGTGAGTGACGGATGCTGGTGGATGGAGGAGAGACCTGTTCGATTGCTCGCTGTTGTCTGTGATTCCTCTCAGTTTGTGTCTACAAGAGACGATGCTGTGAGCTACCACATATTCTGCACGCATTAATTTAACAGGTGGGCCATGAACAGCTCAGATGTGATCATAATTATTTTCCTGTTTATTCTTCTGTCTGTTCATGGAGATGAAATAACGTCTGCACAAAAGCGTGAGTCTTTTACTCCCTTCAGAGTCTTATGTTGGATGCATTTTGGTCTTGTTAAGAAATGAAGATCTTAAAACTGAAGATTGAATTAGATTTTATTAAATTCTTCAGACAAACTACAAAACAGCCAAAAGGATTGTATTTTTAAAACTAAATCCAGCTTAACTTGACACAGACAGATGTGAGGAGGCTGAGGAAAAGCCTGAGAGAGAATTTGGTGCAGAAAAGTGATAAGAGCTCGGTCACTGAGAAAATATGCAGACAATCAGTCAAAGCTGCAAGAAAATTAACCGACAAACATCTTTGTTTCATTTCCAGAGCAGATGTGAGAGATGTTAGCTGGTCTCAGTCGCAGAATAAGGAATATTTTCTTCTTTTGATTGTCATTAACAATGATAAAAGTGTCTTTTGTCATAAACAAACTAAAAATATAATCAGATGATAGAAATCTCCCATGACCTAGTGTCAAACGTATTAATCAATCATTTTTATTACAAATAGATTAATCAGCCAATCTCCAGAAACAGTCCTGCAATGTACGTATGATGCTCAGGTGTGATTTATATGTAACTATACTGACAGTTCTCACTTGAATTATCCTTCACATATAAAACCTATAGTGTTTCTCAATCTATACCTGAGAGGTGACTAAATAACTGGAGTATTACTGTGTTTCAGAGCATCTTTGAGACTGACTTTTCTTCTTCTTAGAGCTGTCAATACGATAATTTTTGAATCACAATTTATGATTTTCATTTATTAGTTGCAGTTAATTGCATTTTTAAGAGTACAAAAATTCCAAAATTCTGCAAGTTTTAAGTCCATATTTCTAATGGACAAAGCTGGCTCACCTACAGTCAACAAATGCTGTAGTTAACGTCTTTGATGAGTTTGGTACACAGATGTACATTAATGCACACACTGAAATATTGTTCTGCTGGCTTTTGTGGTGCTGCTGCTAAGCTGCTTATAGACTGCGGCTAAAATTGTGTGACCATACGTCTTCTTTTACCTGTTTTCTTCACTAGCGGAAAGGGGCTTCCTTAGTTTTTAGTTTGAGTAGCGTGTACTTTATATTCGCATCACAGACCGTTGTATTTACCATACACTTTCAATGGTTCATTTGGAGACACACTCTAAGACACCAAACCCCAGAACGTGTATTCATTCATTATAAAACAGTGCAGCGCATCAGTGCTCTCTGCTCTGCCGCTTACTTCTAAGCAAGGCCACTGACGTGACGCACGCATTCACTGTCTGCCAGCGAGCAAAAAAACAGGGAGAAATATTTGTATGTGACTGATACTTTTGTTGAGAAGATATACTTTAGATAAATAAATATATTGTTTATAAACGCATATTTTTCAGTCTCTCCAAGAGGCCTGGTTAAGTGTCTTTTTGGGAATTCAGAATACGCGTTTAACTGAGTTAGAAGCATGTAAAAAACACTTGACCCAACCCCAAAAACCCTCAGGTCCGCCCCACGTAGTAGTGTCCTCTTTTTGGGGATTCAGAATATGGTCACCCTAAGCTAAAGCTCACTTTGGTGTTATTTTGATAAAACTGACACAAAGTGCATACAAGTGTTAGACTGTAAGTTGAGCCAACTGTGAGTTTTTCAACAAGCCATTCAAAAAGTGCAGCTGCCGAAGGCAGGAAGACACAATATACGACATGTTAATTCCTGAGCTTTAATGCACCACCATCAAGGAATTAATGCTGACAGTCTTTATCGTTTAACACGCAAACAAAAACAAACTAAACACAGCTGTAGTGCTAATAAGAATAAAGTTATATTTAGGAATACAAAAGCTGTTCGCCATCAGAAATATGCCTGTTTATCAAGCTTCCCCTTAACCCTTTGTATTTAAAATAAACACTGCCTTGTCATGTTAAAAATGACATTGCATGTACAAAACGACATGAAAAATCAGCATTTAGTTTTGGTGTATTTAAGAACATAAATCTACCTCGAGCATGGAGGTGAATAGCAGGATGTTGGCTTATAGAGGGTGATGTTTTCTGTACAGATTGTAAAACTGTTTGAAGAATATTTTATGGTATCAAACCGTGGACTGTTTAAACCAAATATAAGTTTGTTTATTCAATGAAAATGAAAAAGCACGTGTGTGAAATTATTCCTATTTTCTCATGTTCAAATACCTTTGTTTACCATCTGGCTACAGCAGTCGATCGAATAATGATCCTGCAATTAGTAAAAAAATAATGTGTATGAAGTAGTGTGTGTGTGTGTGTGTGTGTGTGTGTGTGTGTGTGTGTGTGTGTGTGTGTGTGTGTGTGTGTGTGTGTGTGTGTGTGTGTGTGTGTGTGTATGTGTGTGCAGGATCAGTATTCTAATGAGGACAGACAAAAGAAGTCTGTAGCTCAGAGCCAGTTGGACAGAGAGGAGCAGAGCATCAGAGAGATGGAGCCGGGGAGGGGACTGAGCTAGTTGGGGGGTTAGGGAGGGTTCAGGCTGGTGGCAGTCAGCGCCTCAGGCAGGGTTTTGGGGTCAGGCCCCCCCAGACGGTCACACTGGCCCCCCTGAGCCCCGAGAGGGGGGACACCAGAACCGTTCCGGCCGAGGGAGGGGTGCTCAATTAGGGCAGCGTTCAGAATTTTAGCCTGGTGCTTCAGAAGAGAAGCCACCTGATACCTATACACCTCAAAGACACCCCCCCCCCCCCCCCAGCACTGCCAAACCAACCACTGCTGATTGACACACTCCTGGGTTTAACAGTGTTTGAAGGTTGAGAAGGATGCTTATATTTAAAGTTATGTAACATAGTTTTATTAACCTTGGTCACGTCAAAACCCTGAAATTTCCATCTGAATTTAAACACCACAAAGAGGAGAAAAAAAGGACACAGTGTTGCTCCAGTATGAGGAGCTGTGATGACCAAACATGTTGCACAGATGTGTTCACCAGACAGGTTTTTATATTAAGCTCACTACTGAAGTTTTGTCCTCTGATTTTGGCTGCAATGAATGAAGACTGTACTGATTTGGCAAAACAAAAAGGTTTGAAATGAGAAACTGGCTCTTAACTTTTTGCATTCATCCTAACATCTTTTATATTCTGTTTCTATTTTTTTTTTTTTTTTTTTTTTGGGGGGGGGGGGTAATCTTGTCAGGTTTCCTTTATTAGAAGAATAGAATAGAGGGTAGAGCAGAAAACTGGGAGAGAGGAAAGACTAATAAGCAGGAAGGAGGCCACATACCACTGAAGGAAGCCAAGTATACAGGAGACATTGTGTAAGTGCTTGTGTTTATGCGAGCACATACACTTGTTGTAGGACTTCTTAAAGTTTTTTCAAGTCAACAGGAAAAACTATAAAATATGAGCTCTCTACATCTATACATCCCCTAAACAGGGTTAGTCTACAGAAGTGTCCTAGTTCAGGGGATGCAGCCTTTGAGGGCTGAGCCATTGTGGGAGTTTGGTCTGCTAGCAAAACTGTGATTTATTGAATTTTGTTTGTGCTGTACCATGATTGAAGGACAGGAAATAATGATGCACATTAAGTTATAAAGACATATAGGATGGTGTCAGAACTTTATTATAACACCATAAAATGTGACTTTAAAGGTGAGATTTAGATGGTTCTGATGCAGGGATGCAAATTTCCTCTTTTATTTGCTCTCTCTGTGGTGCTGCTGTGTGTGTTTGTGTGTTTGTGCCTTTCTGGTTGGTTTTTCTCACACTTGCATAATTAGCAGTAGCATTAGCATGCCTAACGTCTCTGCTGCTGCTCCACAATACTCACAGGAAGAGCCCTGTTGAAAATACTGTCAGGTACTGTCATCCGCTCTCTCTCCTACTCTCTCTCTTTACCTCTCTCTCTCTCTCTCTTTACCTCTCCTCCCTCTTTTTTTGTGTGCAGCATTATATGCATTAATAGGAAATGCATTTAATTCATTTATATCCTCTTGATGTTAACTTCGTCTCGTGCGTCACTCAAACTGACACATAGGGATGTCTCTAAAGGGGGCGGGGCTTAGCTGGTACACAGCATTCCTTACTCATCAGCGGTGCTGTGAGGCATTTTTCTGTGTCACTGTTTCAGGAGATTTTCATGTAATTAATTGGTTCTTCTGGGGGTCAAGTGGTTTCATCTCATTTCAGTCGCCTGGTACATCAAGCAGCCATGTCTGCACCTGTTTCCTGCTCTCAGCAGCTGCCAACTGGGCCTCCCAGACCACTATTGATCCCATCAGATCACGCACACATAGCACACATGCACAGCTGAAATGCTTCATCTGTATCTGCTAATTAAATTGGCCAGAGCTAGCCTTGAGTATTACAGAGTTTAGAGGGGTTTACTCTTAATTCTTGGCTGGATATCTGATGCCTGAGTAAACGTAAGGCCTCAGCACACACATCACAAGTCGGAGTTGAAGCAAGTTAGTGGACATCAAAAATGGTGATGGCATGTCAAAGAAATAAGAAACCATTAAGGCTTTAAAAGCGGTATCATCAAAACTAAAACATTAAACATTTTGGTCATTTTTAGATGCTTAAATCTAAGTTTCAGGTCAGTTACTGACTTACAAGGCTGTTTCAGATGCTAACTGGAGAGATATTATGTTTATTCAGAGACAGTTCTTTTAGTTTTTAATTTCATTTATAACAGAAAACAGACCTTCATTTATAGGCTGAAGAAGATTTTAATTTCTCAATGCATTTTTATTATGATGTTTAGACATCAGAAGAAAGACAAGAGACAAAGAACTTGACATGACACATGGACGCAGTGATCACATGACTAGCATGTGATGGAAAGATTGAAAATTGACCCAAAGTTTTCCTTCGCTGGCCTATGGTGTCAGCGTCCGCCTCTAATAATTTATTTATTTTTTTACAGTAATTCCACAATAAAAAAAAATGTAGGATTGATGTGAATAAAACACTATATAAATGTTCTTTGTGTGTGGAGATTTTCTCAAATGTCATATTCCATCCACAGAAGAGAGATATTTTACTTGTTGTACAGTACTTTAATGGAAAGTGCTTAATAAATAAGTCTATTATTATTATTATTATTATTATTATTATTATTATTATATGGCACATCTACAGTACTGTCCAGGATTTCCCTTTTTCTTTTTAACAGTTTTATGAAAATATTGCTATATATTAGTGTTGGTTATCAACATGAGGTAAATACTTTAATGTAACTCTTATTTCATTTGGAGAACACAAACTTTGAAGTGGGAAAACGATGCAGAAATTAGAAAAAGGATGTCAAAACACAAAAGAGCTGCAGAGGAAAACAGACATCAACCAAATTAAAGAAAACAGAAACCACAATGAGGTATGGGGTGATGGCAGTGATACTAGTTGGGTGAGTCATTTAGAGAAATCTGTATTGATATCAGTCTGTATTATAACCTGCTAAAAAAAAAACACTTTCAAACTTTGGCAAAAAAACTTTAAATTTCCTTCATATTTTATTGCATGCAAAGTATTTTACACTTTAGTTTCTTACCTTCTTATCTAATTTACTGTTTATGGCTACAAGCTTATAACAAGCTACTCAAATTTATTCCAGCATCCCCTTGAAGACTCGTTGTTATTTTAGCAGGTTCAAAGGTCTCAGGTCATTTGACCGAGCACACTCACAGACAAAAAGTGCGCACACTCATTTACCTAATATCCATATGTCCGCATGTCTTAAGAACAAAGGATGGAGGCAGGGGAGGCAAGAAGAGGAGGGAGGGAGGGAGTCAGTCTCAGTGGTGAAGAGGAGCTGTTGTTCTGCTCTTGACAAAAGGCCTCACTCTGGAGGTTAAAGGTTAAGAGAGGCCACTTCCGATGAACCTCCCAGCATTCCTCAGTTTGCAGACATTCCTCCAGAAAGATGAAGATAAGAACTTTAAAAATTCATTTATAAAATTTCTCTAAAAGTTGACACGTTAATTATTTTAATATTTTACACCTAAATACACAGGATTACAATTGACAATGGGAGAGAAGCCATTGGTCTGCCTATTTATGACTGTGGTTAAACTTAATGCATATTTATACAGTTAAAGTTACAGTTTGTCTTTTATCATAGCATTTTTACTTCACTGCAGATGTGCGGCACTATTGCAGCAGACAGTATCTGCAAGATGACCCTTTTCAGCTCATTATTACAGGACCGTCTCTTAAGGTTCTCTTTGTCCTATTGCGTCATATACAGTATGAAAATAAGGAACAAACATGATAGCAAAACAGGTTGAGACGTTGGAGCTGCATCTATGCTATATTCTGCTTGTGCAGAATACTTCGGCCAGTTTGAGTCCAACTGAGGCGCATACATGCAAGATAAAATCGATTTTGGTGTGTTCTAGCGAGTACTGGATATTAGATTGAGTTGAATTTAGTCAGACCAACATGTTAACATGCACTCTAAATGTTGTCCTAGTTTCAGTCTGTCTATGATAAAAAATCTGCATTTTGAACAAAATTTAAACATACTTAGTGCTAACATGACGCTTGTGCCCAAGTATCCAAGACGTCGCTGCAGAGGAAGGAAACAAAGGGGCAGCTATAATCCTGTGACTGTGAGGTAAGAAATGTTCAGTCTGCAGACTTTTGCACTTTTGAGGACCACTGCTGTACCTGAATGCCCTGCAACAAGCCTATGAGATGAAGTGCAAAGCATGCTGGGACACCATGCAAGTCTCTCTGAGGAGAAACTCTTAAATTAGAGATTGTCAGAACACACACACACTTGTGCACACACAAACATGGAGACATGGAAAACAGTGCAACGCGTTTTAAAGCTCATCTGCAAACTGATTCTGTCAGGGAGACTTAGTGACGTGCGGCTGCCTCCTACAGCTTTCCTCCATAACGCCGGCGCTCGGCCTAGGCGTTGTAGAGTCCACTAGGGAGGAGGAGAGGCGGCATGCTCTAAATTGAGCCTTCCCTCAGTTAAATATTAACTCTCGGCTTCCTCTGACAGAGAGCAGCCGCCATGTCGCCTTCCATCTCTGCAACACAGGGAGATGCAACACAGCATAGCACTCAAAAACACACACGGACACAACACACTCAGACATGAAGTTACTGATGCCTCTTTTTAAACATTAAGCAGACTTTTCTTTCTCCTGTTTCTCCACAATCACCAAATTATCTCTTTTATCTATTTTAGCAACAAAGCATCAAAGTTTGTTTTTAAACACCATTAGCAGCCCTGGCGTCCATTCTGTCACATTTCAGCCAAAATTCTCTTTCAGATTTTCTTACAAAAAACAACAACAAAAAAAAAAACAAGGTTTTTTCCTTGCCAGTTTGATTGCACTGTAAGAAATGTATACACCTGCATTTTTTTCAAAAAGTCAATCTTAGAGTGGCCCTGATGGTCAACTACAAAATATTATAGTTTAGAAATTTGTATTGACAAAATATTTGTGCAGCAAACTCTTCAGAGCCACCGTGCAATTCACATCCTTACCTTTGTAGTATGGTTTTGTGTAATAGTCAGCAATGCTTAATGGCTGGTTCATTTAAGGCCTTTCAGAACATTTGGCAAATTACAGTACAAACAACTGATTTTAATATAGAAAACTGGAGCTTTGTGGGTTGTAGAACAACAATGCATCAAAATTTGATTTTTCTTTTTAATTTCCCATCTGGAAAAAGTGCAAATATTTATAGCAGGGTTTTCAGTATAACCTCACACACACATACAGAGAGAGAGAGAGAGAGAGAGAGAGAGAAAGAAACACACTTAGTACAAGCAGTGAGGAAGGTGGCCTTGGTATGTTAAAGTGACAGGTGATCTTCCTCATTAGCAGAGAGGTGATGAGGATGGATAAAGAGCAGGGATTGACTTGACACATCAAAGAAAAGCAGCTGTGTGCAATATGACACCTCACACTAGAGACCTATTGAATAAAGAGTCCTTTTTAAAAATCATAAAGATCCATACAGTGTGAAGAGGAAATAATGTGGTGAAATATAAATGTGTCAACTCAGCATCCCTTGGAAATATTTTCCAAACAAAGGATTCTGTTGTGCATGTTTGCATCTGGAGTGAACATGTACAGCCAAAGAAGAAATAAAAATGCTATAAAAAAAAGTGTCTCCCTATGCCAGTGTTTGAATTATACCTTATGAAGCTCACGTTGACTGTAGCGCACACATGAATCATAGGCACTGTAGCTCTTATTCTTTTACTGTCTGCACTCTATTCCACTGTCTTTTTTTATAATTTTATTCTTTTATTGTTATTTATTGTTAAATTTCTTTATCCTTGAATTTCTCTTTTTGTAACAGTATTTATGCTGTTGTCTTATGGAATTTTCCCCTGTGGGACTATTAAAGGAGTATCTTATCTTATCTCCCTACTTTGTTTACTTCTTTTATTTATACTATGTACAGCACTTTAATTGACTGCTGTCCTCTTAAAGGTGCTTTATAAATAAACTTGACTTGACTTTTTCTTATATGAACATGATCTTTCCTCAACTGTACAGATACCCGTAAACATGGCACTTTGCACAATTTGCAGCTCAATATCTGCATGTTGATGTCACACTGGAATCAGAGTAGACCTCGTTTTTGCATCTTTCGCCTTTGCCTGAAACACTTTGGCTGCTTTTCCACGAATATAAAGACACAGATTATGGATGTTACTTTTTACACAGTACTGTAGCCATCCCTAAAAGTTATGTCCTAAAAGAAATCATCTGAGGCAACCTATGGCACATCTGCTCCTCACTGAGCCTTGTTAGCGTATGTGATCTATTGCTTCATTAGCTGCTGTTTTAATGTTACAAATCAGTGAGGAGGCCAGCCAAAACAGCTTTAATGATGTCTTCAAAAAATGAAAAATTCTTACTGTCTCCAGGTGAATTATTGAATTTCCCTTTGGGGGATCAAAAAAGTTCTTTTATTTTATTGTATTGTATCTTTGGTCAGAGAAAATAGTTTTGATTTCTCTTGATAACCAAAAGAACACTTAGACTTAATTCACAGGACATACTAAACTGACAAAATGGAGAGTGGGAAAAAACAGACTATCCTGTTTGCAGGTGGGCTCTTCTTTAACAGAGCTGCTGGGTGGTCTTGTCCTTCTGCATGGTCTTGAAAGAACAATACAACCCAAATGGGGAAAAAAAATAGAGGAGACCACTGTTTAACCTGGCATAAACTTTTTAAGGTGCTGGAATATGAAGATGTATAAATGCAGGAAAGACAGTATCAGGGCACTTTGCGCAATTTCACTTAATGAATAGCACAACCTGATGCCAACACCTGATGAGTTCTGAGAACCAGGAAAAGTTGTATGGATGGACTATGATTTAGCATAATAGATCTCCTTTAGAGCTCCTGTGAGGAACTTTCAGTTCCTGTTGATTTTGGTACCCCGTGTGAGGCAACATCTCTTATCCCTTTGCTAATCTTGGACTATACAGTACATAAGTAAACAAAAAATTTAACAATGCTTTAGACAGTGAAATTTATCACTCACTATTAATCTTGGTTGTTAAAACAAAATAGCTTTTTTCCGCATGCAGTGAATTGTGTGTCATGACCCCTGCCTCCTTATGGGGCATTTACACCCATAAGTTGGTAGGTGTCAGGTGCAAGTAAAATCATCTACTCGCTTAATTCATGGGAATCTAGATGTGTGAATGAATTTTTATTTACTCACTTAATTTGCATGATTTTCGTGAGGGTCTCCATCAAGTAGGAGTGAACCATGTTCAGTGGATTGCTGCTTTGTTTTTGTTGTGGAAGGCCCAAAACCATCTGAGATGTGGGCGCCGCTGTGTCCAGGTCACCTCCAATAGCTGTGCCTGGACAACAGCCATTTCTAACGGGATTTTCAGGTTACCTGTACCCAATTTGACGACCTGTTGGTAAGGGTCGGTACAAGAATATCCATCCAGGATACCAATTACAGGCATGTTATCCCAGCTGCAGAGCGCCTGTCCATCTGTTGCGAGTAAAAGGATTTGTGTATATATATTCACACCAGTGAACATCTTCTGGTCTGTTTTCATGCATCACCTAGGAACCTTTGTGCTGATTGGTTATCACAACACAAATAAAAGTTGGGATATTTTAACTCTCGCAACTTCACATTTTGTGGAAATTACTCGCTGAATTAGCGCGATTTGCGCCACCCATTTTGGGTCATTTGAGCCACCAGAGTCGTACGACCATCTAATCCCATCTTTGTAGTGACTTGCAATTCATTCAAGCAAATGATTTTACTCGAGCTTGGTGTGAACGCCCCATTACAGTTGTGACTGCCTCTGAAAAATCCTATTTAGAAGTTGTTAGCTTTGTTATTGCCTTGTCATGTTTATGTTAATAAGTCATGGAAAGACACCATTGTAAATCCTAGTCTGTTTCAGGACCAGTGAGACACTCTTCAGGGTAACTTTGTAGTACCTTTATTGCACCTTTATTTACATATATTTAACATAGACCAAAGTCTAAGTAGACAAGGAATTTAAACATCTACTTTTGTCCAATCGATTTGTATGTCCAATTCACAATGCTGACATTTTATGTGCTGCATGGTTTGGGTTCCTTTTTCTTCTTCCTATTGAGCTAAATGCAAATATTTATAGCTAATTTACACTGCCAAAGGTGCTCTTTTAAAAACCTCATTGACATTACAAAAGAGCGAAAAGTTAAACCTCTCTCACTCTGTTGATGACAATCATATAATTTGACTGAAAGCTCCAGAGCAGCTTCTTAATGGACCCTGTGGTGAGATAACTTTGTTAACTGTTGTTTTTTTCCCTTTCATTTCAACTGACAGCCAAAATAATCAAAATCCTAGAGTGTTTTTTAAAAGGCAGGCCCCTCAGCAGGACGGGATTGAAAACAACCTGTTACATGAAACGAGCTTCACACATTTACACAACCTGTTAGTGTTAGTGGTCAGGGGGTTTGAGGAAATAAGACTGAAATTATTGAAGTAGACAGAGCTGCCTAAAAAGCATCCAGATGAGGTGTGGAGGAGAATCATAAAAATACCAACTTCAAAAAGCATTGTTGAAAACTATCAGCACACACACAGAAACACACACTCACATTCGTGCAGTAAGGTATGGATTTGGCTGAGGTATTACGCCTGCATGTTTAATTCATAACTGTTTTCCTCCTGTCTGATCAAAAACATGAAAGAGAGAGTTTCCCCTGAAGAAAAAACAAAATGGCTGCACCCGTCAATACGCTGACAACACTCACTGCCTATTCAGCAGGTATACACAACTCAGGGAAAGACGACAAGAACGCCAAACTCCATAGCAGCGGTTAATCTTAATGGTGGTCCATGCAATATTGTTCCACTGGTTTTAGTTTTCATGTTTTACATTTTTATGTTAGTTGTACAAAGTTGTGATTTTTACGTTACGCCTCATGGACAAAAAACAAATGAAAATCTTTTCAAAGACACAGGTTCTCTGGATGTGAAAGAACTAGAGGAGTAGAGTAATAATGATGAATGATGACTGAGTTTAAATGGCTTCTTACACACTGCTAATGCAACTTGATGAATACGACAAACTGTTTCACTCATGGTGGATTGGGATTAGAGTGAGTCTGATTTTACAAGATAGAACTCAATCTGATCCAGTCTTGATGTCGGGTCTTTGCAAAATCATGAAGAGTGTGGTCTAGACCTGCTGTTTTTGTTGAGCTTCTTGAGGTAACATTGAACATTGGGTGAAGGCTAGGGTTAGGTTTTTGTTTATATAAGGACTCCTGAAGGCCCTAAGAAACACAATTTGACACTGAGGTATCAATTTCTAATCAAATTAGGATTTAAAAAAGGATGTGATCAGAATAAAAAAGACTCATTTGAACATTGTCATAAAACTGCTGATTCAATTGGAATTTTAATGGGGAAAAGGGGAGTTATCATTGGGGTGGGGTGGGGGGGCAATCATTCATGTCAGAACAACAATTTGCCATCTTTACAACTCTGAATTGATTTGAAAAGTCCAAAAATCAGTTTTTGAACGTTTTAAAATGTTTTGTAAGTTATAAGATATACAACCCAAGTATTTTTATTTTTTTTTTATGATTAAAATGCAGTTTATACACCTACTCTGATTGTATTGTTATGCACACATTTGCACTTGTTTACTGCATGTGTTCACTATTTGTCTCCTATCTTTAAAAAAGTTGTCTATTTTAAAAAAGTAATCTTTGAAGCAGTTTTCATTCCCCTGGTTATGGTCTTAAAGGACCTGTGTCAACTAGCAGCACTAACAACCTCAGTATTAGAGCCCTTTTCCTGGTTCTTACTGTCACCACATTATAAAAATTCTCCCCTTCTCTTTAGATCAAGGAAATACAAAAATTACAAAATTTTACCAGAAGAAAATACATTAATCATAGAATTAGTAGCAGCTTGAAAGTAGACTCAAAAATAAGCTTAGTTAATACCTCCTCCACATGGACCTATTGTTTATAAAGTTGATGCAAGAAGCCCCAGCCCCTCTTGTGAGCACACAACACAAAACAGCTGAAATTTGGGGCATTTAGATTCTTTGAATGCTGAAATGCATTGGTTTAGAAAACACACACTGCCATCATGAAAAATGGCGTTGATGTACACAGGCCCTTACTGTCTAGTTTGAAGCATTTTGAATTGCCTTGTCTAAAAATAACTTCATCTTGTACAAAAGTCTTACTCATTTTAGAAAAAGGCAACCAAGTTTTTAAACTTTTATATGCCAAGAACTTGTCATTAGATTATTTTATTGGGTCCAGCTCTGAAAGCACACAAGTGCACACTTTACATAATGTAACCAGGTAACTTCTTTTAAAAGGTGCCTTGGAGAGCAATATTTTTGAAAATATAAGGGATTGATCTAGGATCAGAATATGAAGTCTTCAAGCCTTCTTGTACTCTTTGCGTCTTTTTAATTGATGTTAATATGTAAAAAATGGTGAATAGCCCATTAGCGTCCGACTTCAGTCAATGTGGGAGTCAGCAGATTGAAAATGTTACAAAAATTCAGGCCAGCACCACCAGGAATGATGCTTAAAAACCTCTTTGAGATTAAATCCTCATCCGTGATCACAGCAGTTTCGCTGAGGCAACTCTATGAGCAGTGTTGCCCAATATCCCTTAGCTTAACCGAAGGCAAAAAAAAAAAAGCTCTCGTACATTTCACGAAGCTATAACTCTCCATCCTATCTGATCGCTCTTGTGTATCGCTTCCATTACAGGCTATTAGCCCGGCTGAGCCAAAGAACAAACTTCTTGGTTGGTTCATCTCATCGCCGGCCTGCAACTCCAGCCAGAGCCAGTTCGTGCGTGTGTTTGTGTGTGTGGCTGTTATAGTGAAGTGAAGTCATTAAAAGTTAATCAGAGATGCACCATTGCAGCAGAGTGGGAAAGAATTGCCTCTGTCAGTGGCTCCAGGCACAGGAAATCATACCAGAGAAAGAGAGAGAGAAAGAGAGAGAGACAGAGAAAGAGAGACAGAGAGAGAGAAGAGAGAGAGAAAGAGAGAAAACACAAGAAGCAGACAGGCTGAAAGAGAGAGAGAGATTTTCATACTAATGAACCATCACTTCCTTGTCTTAACCGATGCCCTCCGAATCCAAACATCTGTCCCACCAAACCAAGCCTCATTATGGCACCCCTCAGCTAACCCTACCCTTGCTATCACACACACACAAACACACACACACAAACGCCAGGGTGCACTCACATCACGGTCACATCCCGCCGAAAAAGCAGGCTGATGGTGGGAAAGTCTGTCCCACTGTAGTTGTCACATCAGATCTACAGCACGACGGCCGAGGGCATATGCATGTGCTGTGTGTGTGAGTGTGTGTGTGTGTGTGGTTGTGATGGTGGTGGTGGTGGGGGGATCTAGGTCTGGGGCTGTGCCTGAGGGCCTCGCCTGCGCTACAAAAGACTCCACTCAACTCCGGTTAGTCCCCCTCACTAGCATATCAGCACTGACGGACTGCACACACACACACACAAATACACACACACACATTCAAGAACACACAAGCTGCACTTAAGCTTAAGTTGCTCTGATTAACACTTTCCCCCCTCAGCTGATAAACAGTGCCTCTGCAGTTTGGACAGAAAGTGGCGGCAACTCTGATGCATACGCCAAACTGAAACCTAAAGAGAGAAATCTTCACGTTTGCTTAACTTTGCATGTGTCAATGTGTTACGTGTCGCTTTGCGCTCTGGAACACATGGGAAACTGGTGATTGATGAATGTGTGTGCATGTTTTTAGCAGTCTGTGTGAGTGCGTGTACTGCGTGCTATCACTCTCTTGCTAGGGGTGACAGGTTGGTTGGGGACTAATGCAGCGCGACGGAACTGAATGTGGCCTCGAGCAAAGCAGCTGCCTGCAGCCAGTCCTCATCTGAGCTGTCAGATATACACACACACACATACTTATATACACACACAAGAACCATTCCATCGGAGAGAGAGTTTAGGACCCACACACACACTTATAAACACACTCATGAGCATTATAACCCCCGTCGCCCCTGCTTTTCTGCTTGTGTGGCTTTCAGACAATAATGGCTCTGCCGGGGTGAGGTGGTGGACATGACATGCCGGGTTTGCCAGGTCTGACTCGACACTCTGGTGTTTGTTTTCTGGGGAACCACAGAACCGTTTTTACTCTCATTAAAAGCTGTTGTTGATGCACTCTGCTGTTTAACCTTTTAATGTTATCGTCTAAAAGCATGGAGTAATTAGCAAAGCTCCATTCTACTATTTGCTCTGCTTTACCATGCAAGACTCAACAGTTCTGCTTTAATACATGTTTGGAAATAATGACTAAAGGGTAACTGATAACACTAAATGTTTGCTGCTACCGTAAATAAGTCAACTAGTCAGTCCAGCCTTGTTCATTCCAGCACTGATAATGGTAAGGTGTGTCATATTGCAAAAAAAATATGTTGTATAGTACTGTTTAACACAGCATGTTGCCATAGGAGATGAGATACACTGATACAATACAATTATGACACAGTAGACTGCAATATGGTAAGCTTCAAAACAAAACACATGCAATATGATCTGACAAGATTACGAACCAATACGATTTTATATTTTAAGTAATATTGGAGATATGTGAAAAAAAAAAATTCTATTGCTACTACTACTATTGCCCTACCTTTTGCTTCTGTATTTACATGAAATGCTACGTTTTATTTGGACTAATCACTCTCTGCTGCTAATACTGTTAAAAAATGGGCTAATTATTTGTAATTACTTAAATCTTCTGTTCACTTTTCGCTAGCCTAATCCAGTGTTGGTATGACATGGTACAAAACAATACCTATGATACGATACAATACAGCACTATACAATATAAAACAATATGGCCCGACATAATTCAATAGGATCCATTCCTGTGCTATGCATTACTGTGCAATATAAAATAATTAAGAAAAATATATAAGTAAATGAGGGCGGCACAGTGGTGTAGTGGTTAGCACTGTCGCCTCAAAGCAAGAAGGTCCTGGGTTCGAATCCGGGTCAGGGCATTTCTGTGTGGAGTTTGCATGTTCTCCCTGTGTCTGCGTAGGTTTACTCTGGGTGTGAATGGTTGTTCGTCTCTATATGTAAGCCCTGCAATGAAGCCCTGGCGACTTGTTCAGGGTGTCCCCTGCCTTTGCCCAAAGATGCTGGGATAGGCTCCAGATTTTATTCTAATGCAACAGATAAAGCTACCTATAGTTGCAGTAAATACAATATCATATGAAATATGGTTGTTCTAATCATCTCCATCATAAAATGTTTTTTCCTTTCACTTGAACAGAGAAAATCTCCGGTACCCAAGAGAGAAAATAAATAGTCCAGAAACATTTTATTCATGCTGTATCTTCCAAAAAATCTGATTGCATTTTCAATGATTCCACTCACACAGCCTTGTGCGAGTCTGGACTCTCGAGTGGACCAACTCTGAGAACACTGTGAATATCAGAGTGCTGGTACAGAAAAGACTTTTAGAGCTGGATGTTAACTGAAAAATATGACAAAGAAAAAATAATTCTGTCTGATTTAACTGAATGTGAGAGAGCAGTAAAAGTAAATGACACAATATCATGCAACATTTATCTGCTACTTTCTTCCAGAGGAGCAGTAATACTACTCTACTCCTGCAGGAAATCTTATTATACTTAAAGAGGGCACAAGTTTAAAGTTTTAAATACATACATGTCAACATAAAAAGCCCCATTGATCTGTTGCTCTGATTTTCTTTTCTGTCTACAAGAAAGACTGTATTGAATTTGGATACCACACTGTGCTGCAAGTGGAAACCCAAAACAGTTGAGTTGTTATCAATTCAATCATCAATTGTTGACTTTCACAGGCCCAATCCAGTGTTGGTATGACATAAAACAATATGACACAATACAACGATGTGAAACCATAATACAATACAACAAAACAAAACAAAATAACACAATATGAAGCAATGCAATGTGATATATTATATAAAATGATCTGACAAATACAATCTGAAACTTTGCAATATGATACTAAATACAACACAATATGAAACAATATGATACAATAAGTCATGACATGATAAGTGATATGATACAACATATGATACGATATGATATGATTTAAAACATGCTACGAAACAGTATGATACCAAACACCATGGAACATCACGATCACTATGTTATAAAATGTGATACGATACAAAATAAAATGACACAGTACAATATGATTTGATACATCATTACACAAGATATTATACAATATGATACAATACGTCATGACATGATATATGATATGATAAATAAACAATACAATACAATATGATAAAATACAAAATATGATAAGCTATAACATTACATTAGATGATATGATACAGTATGATACACAGAAACAGTACAATAAAATGAGGTACAATATATGATTCAATATGTCCTGACATTATATGATACAAAAAAGTACTGTAGGAGCCAAACATGTTGCTGTGATACATATTATGAGTTACAGTTTACTTTGTGTGTCTTGGGTGTTGCTGTCCTGTTATCTGGGGGCTCAGGAATAAAGGTCACCATGTCACTGTTGTGGGCAGGTGTTTGACCCGGAAGGGCAAAAGGTTTTAGGCCGTTGGGCGCTAACTGCCTGCGTTTTCCTTGTTTGTTCAATGTTGGATATCAATTGCAAAATTAATTTGGTTATGTTCATCGCAATAAATTTTTTGTTGCTGAATCTGAGGAACAACGTACGGACTTCCGATAATCATCACAACTCACGGTAAAACTCAGTAGCGTGGCGCATCAACCAGGTTACTCTGGGTCAAGCATATCAGTAGCTTTAAGTACCAAATTAGCTCCTACAAGTACAATGTAATACAATATGTCAGGATACAAAAGTACATGAAACGATATCAAACAATAAAGCATGCCAGGATATGATAGGATACAGCACTTTATATTACAATACAATATATATTGATACAATACATCAGAGAAGATGCAAAAAACATCATCAGTTCTGATGATACAGATGACCACAATTTGAAAATAAAGGCAATTTCAAAATAAAACTTTAATATGTGACTCAAAAAAGGGCAATCCAATGTGTCAAACGACACTATCTTGAATATTTTGTGTCCTGCAGTTTCATGTTTCGACCCTCAGCTCGTTGAAAAAAGAATAGGTTCAGTATGATTCAAGAAAATAACAGCAAAATTAAAAACCAGACTCTGTCTTGGTCACAGTGGTCACCAGCACCCTCTCCTCTCTCTGCTTCTACTCTGTTAGTGCCCGACCTCTATTAGCCCCAATGGGACCCCTCTGATTAGACTAATCCCTCCAGAAATCCACCAATCTCTCTGTGGGCTGCCAAAAGTTGGCAGGCATCAACATTGTATAACAAAGGAGGGTTCCTTTAGATGTTAACCAGGGAGTAAGTGGCTTTGTTGGGGTTTTTACATCTAGATTAAAGATCAGGGTTTTCAGGATGCTTTAAGCAAACGTTCAGATATCCAAAAATTAGATTTCAAAACCTGCATTTTCTAGTCGTTTGTTTCCCTTAAACTCTTGTTTGAAACATTTTTTGGAAGTCTTATTTTTGAAGAGCTTTGGTTTTGAAAAAAAAAAGGGGGGGGGGGGGGGCATAAGTTTTATTTATGATGCGCAACCTCCATATTATTACACTAAAACTGCCCTCAAATTGCTCTTTGAGACACTTTTACTTGTTATCTTTGTTGTTTATTGTCTGTAATTTGAGGGAGGGGGGGAAATCTTCCATTTTACTGGGGCTGACGTTCAACTACCCCCATGTTTACATCAGAGCCGGGGTGGTTGCCATGGAGATGGAGTGCCCCTCTTAACTGGTGCACTCAGGAATAATGCATTGTTGAACATTGCCTGAGGCTACGCACACACACACCCGTACACACACACTAATCCTTAACATCTGCTATAGCGTATGTGTGTGTGTGTGTGTGTGTGTGTGTGTGTGTGTGTGTGTGTGTGTGTGTGTGTGTGTGTGTGTGTGTCAGTGAGTGCATGTGCGTGTGCATGTGAATAAAATGCACATCAGTGCTTCAACCCGGCAAAATTCATTGATAATCAGAGTTAAGGTGGACTCCATTAGGTTCATTGGTATTTGCCCACAGCAGTATGTGCATATACTGTACTCTATGTGTGTGAGAGTGTGTGTGATGGTCAAAGTCATGCAGGGGGTGAGTGAAGGCTGACATATGGGAGTCTTTTTCCACACTACTGGTGCTCCCTCTAGTGGCCGGTGACCCTTACTGCTCTATAACACATGCACGCACACACACTCACAGAAGGAAAGAAGTGATAAAAATAAGAGAGAAGGATAATTTTGAGTGTTTTCAAAGTCAGATATGCACTTTTAGAAGCTGCAGGTTCACCATGGGACAGAAAATAGATGCTACTGTGGAGGAGATCCAGCCGCTCGCTGACTAGCAGTTTGGAGAAGATCTCGATTTGGGGCTTATTCAGAAGTCCAGACGGATCCTGTTGGGAATCGTGTACTCATCCTGAGGCGTTGTACCTGCAATAATTACCCTGCTCTGGAAATAAGTTCATAAGGGACTCACAGCCTGGCTACAGAGAGCACCCACAGCATGGGCAGGCTCAGAGGACAGAAGCAACACCATTAGTAACTTTTTGACACGCTTCTGATAAGACAAAGTTTATCTCCACTGAGTGCTGACTGACAGATGAGCAGGGAATGAGACAAATCTGAACAATAAAAATGCAGTTAGAAAATAGCAGGATGTTTTAAAAGTATAATTGGGGCCTCTTGAGTTGTTAAAGTCAGAGGAAGAAATTAGAAACCAGAGCGAAAACAGACTCCTGCACAACAAAAGCTGTTTAAAATGGGTAATTGCAGCTTATTGTGCAAAAAAGCAGATATTTTATGCATGCACGCTACATTTAGGTGATGCTTTTCTTGTTTGCAGCCTCCCAGAATCAACAGAACTATTTTCTTTTGTGTGTTATTTCTGCTTTGCCAACATTAGGGTTGCTCCTTTCATGGCAATGAACCTTGTTTAAATTTGAATGTGAATTTGAATTTTAGAGGATAAATGAGAGGGGTGGGGGGAGAGAGGGGAAAAAAGTGCAGAGAGGGAGAGAGAGAGAGAGAGGGGGAGAGAAAGAGAGAGAGAGAGGTTGTCAGTTGCCTGTCTGTGTTTAATGGAGGTCCCTGGTGTCGCCCTCAGGCTCCTTTACTTCACAATTAATGGAGGATCTCTCCGGGGAGAGGCATGCTTCTCAATAACACCTACACACACACACACACACGCACACACACAGATACACACATACACACACACCTAGCAATAAACTCTGGTGCAGCTGAACTCTGCACCGGAGCAAACCTCAACGTGAGCCCCATTTCAGAGTTGGTGCTGCAGGTCCAAAGCAACCCTGGCTGCTGGTTTCTCCATCAAACCCTGAGTTCAGTGTGTTTTTGCCAGAAAAACCAGCAGCAGAACTGAGCTCCACACAGAGGGGGGATGGAGAGGGAGCTGTGGTGGTGGTGGAGAAACACTGCGCCGAGATGAGAGGAGGTAAAGGAGGCCTGGAAGGAAGCAGCGAAATGCGTTTTTCCTCAGAACTCAGGGTTGATTATATCTCTGCTCTGATCTGTCCGCTTTGGTTTTCCTCCCAGATCTGCGGCGGAGCAGCTCCCGGTGTGGCTCTGTGTGTGTGTGTGTGTGTGTGTGTGTGTGTGTGTGTGTGTGTGTGTGTGTGTGTGTGTGTGTGTGTACATGATTATGCGCTTGAACCATTCAGAATACTTTCATATGATAGTGTAATAACAAGACAGATGCTGTTGCAGGGTTAGTGGGCTACATTTTACCCAGAAATGCTTTTAGAACTCAAACTCCAGCTATTAGGGATGGTTGGTTTAAAGCAACTGGAGGCTGAAATAAACTTTGAGCAAACTGGAGGATATACGAACGCCTACAGATGTCATCTCTGTCACCCTGATTCATTAGACCGAGTTCGATTTCTTGACTCTGAAAACAACCCCTGAGGACTTTGAATCACGTCTCCACTCTGTCAGAAGACTCAAATATTGCCTAATGGTTAAAATTTTTGATAAAAAGACTGATGTCACTGTGAAAATTTTGACAAACTGTTTTACAGTCACCCACATTATGAGCCTGAGAGAGTTTCTGATACTAATAAAGATATGGGGCTTCATTATTGTGACTGCCAGTGGCCCAGCGCAGGGTGGTGCACCCCATGCAGTGGTATTTTAGTCTGGTGCACAGCCAGTGTTGTGGTAGACTAAGGCATGCCGAGATGCGCCAAGCTCGGTGTGACGGTGAAGTAGAGGAAGGTGTCATCAGAATCAGCTGGCGCGGTTACTTTTTCAAGCCCACCAGGGCATGGAAAGTGCGCTAAAAGCTTGCACGTGATGAAATCTTGCATGGCTCGACCTGAACATGTCTCTGTGTCCTCTCCCCATCCTGCTGCTTCTGCAGTGGCAAGGCTGACCAGATAATTTATTTTAGTGTTCAGATGTGTTGTTTCAAACATTTAAAACACAATTTAGCTAATGTTCTCACATTCTTAAAATTCTTTAAAAAATCAATCCAAAGTTAGGCACTCATGTGAATATTATTATATTCAGTTGCATAAGCCAAAATCATCTTATATGTCAACATTAATGAAAGAAAGAGCCAGGCCACAGAGTGGGATTCTTCCTTTACGCACAGGTGGTTCCGATTTTAATGCCATTACTGGAATTTGTTTATGTTGTCATCTGTGCACACAACCCACCTTTGTCACCTGGGGTTTAAATATATGCAACTTGATGTGAGCGTCTTTATTTGTGGAAAAGGTTGTTTGTCTTACCAGTGGGTCAAACCTTACACGTGCCAAATCCCTCTGTGCTTGTTTGCGAGAGTGTGGAGGACGCCCTGAGCAGAGCTTAGTGAGACACTTGTCAAGGGGCGCCATCCTGTCGCCGTCTTGTGGTGGTGCTGTCTTCATCTTTTCGACTACTTCAAGAAATTTGCAATATGCCTCGAAGTGGCAGATATAAAGGTGAGGAGAGGAGCTGATGTGATTGTTGAAAACAGGTCGGGGCTGTGTTAAACCCACTCCACGCCTTCTTCCCTCCCTCTTTCCTACTTGTGCTGCTGAGAGGAGCTGAGGGAGGGAGGGGGGCTACTTGCACTGGGCTGCACCGCTCACCAAAGTATTAAAGTGAGCTTGGGCATGCCTCATTGGTGCAGTGGACCTTACTTACACTGCACCTGCGCCACGCTGCCAGCAAGGCACAAAAATAGAGCCTGTTGAGTTAAAATCAAACACCAAGCCCAGGCTAAAAATGGATCTGCTGAAACGGCACAAAAACTGTGCTGATTTTACTCTAGAACTTGAAATAACTTATAATTTAATTAATTACTAGGCTTTTTTACTCTTTTGAACACTTGATCCTGATTGGTCGAAACCCCATGACACAGGTTTAGGATACTAAGAGCAACAAAATCATATCAAAGCAGTCTTTGCTTATCTTGTCTTTTACATGTGTACGTGGTATTTGTTTGACACCTACCCCCTCACACCTGTGGCAAGCATCAAAAGTGACAAAATTAAAATAGTCTTGTCACTGATTTATTTGTTTGCTTTGGAATCACATGAAAAGGCCTCAACACAAATTTCTGTTTATTTCATTATTATCAAAAAACACCTCTTAAAAGCTTTAACAATAGGAATATGTTTTTGTCATTACCCTCAATTATGTTGAGAGAGAGGAAAAAACCCTGGAAAGGTGGTGAAAAGCTGACCCATCTGACAAGAGGCAAGGAAACAGCAAGGAAGTTACCAAGGGATACAAAAACACACAAGGAGCTGCAAGGTGAAAAAGGCATCAACCAAATTAAAGAAAGCAGTATTGTGAAACAGCCTGGTCATGCACATCCTATCAAATCACAATATAATCATTATTATGATTATTATTATTAGAACACACTTGAACTGTGGAGCCTTTAAATCTGGTCTAAAAACCATGAAATCTGGTGTCATCTGTAATATTATTAAAGGTAAAGGTTTTTTTACGCCTTATTTAAGGTGAGCAGACGTCCCCGATTTCCAAGGACAGTTCCCGAATTGGATGACCTGTCCCCGGCAAAAGCTGTCCCCGAAAATGTCCCTGATTTAAGCATTTCATGAATGAGAACAAAAATGTTGCGTGTAGACTTGAACAACGGTTATCACAGTAGCCGAATGGGTAGGAAGCACAAGTAAGAAGTCCTTAACAACAGTTTTTACGGGAGTTATTACAAAGGGCATACGCTGCTACCAAATAATACCGAGATGTTGTCTGTAATCACACAGCCCCGAAGCCCCTGTACCACCCCCCCATAACACCCGCACCGAATGTCCTCGGATTTCATGACAGACATCTGGTCACCTTAGCCTTATTGTTTATGTCAAGATTTGATGCATTAATCAGAACCATATTGAGGATGCTTTTGACACCCTTCGATGCCATTTCCCGCCACTTCTCCCTGCCCTGCATGTTCAGTATTAATGGCATCCTCTGATTGGCTGAGCTGCCGTTGTTCACCTGGACACTGCTGCTTTTTTTTTCTCTCTCCTCTGTTTGCATATTCATCAGATGGCTCATGAATATTGATGAGCTGGCTGTGGGCGCAGTGGGCGCCCAGTGGCTGCAGGGCATTGTGGGAAATTAGCACCATCACTAATTGTGATCTGCCGCCCCTTGAGTGTGTCAATCAAAATCAGGAAGGATGATACTTTTGGGGGCACCTGTAGCTTCCAATATGTATGCAAGAAGTGATGGAGGAGAGATGGAGGGAGAGAGGAAGAGAGGATGTGTGTGTGTGTGCATGTCCAGGGCCACAAGACCACTGCGTTGCCATGGTTACCTGTACCATCAGAGCACACAAGGCTAAGGCCCCAGGATCTCAGAGAGAGTGATGGAGTGAGACAGAGAAATGGATGGAGCTATAGAAAATATCCATCTATCCATCTTTGTAACAAGGACAGACTTTTTTGCTTTAATGGAGACTCTTACTGTAATATTAAAGGAACAGTTCACGTGTTTATTAGTGGAGCTGTAAGAGGTACCTGCCAATCAAATCAAGTATGAACCACAGGAGTTGCCCATCAACTTGGCCCAGTACAACAGAACAAATCTGGTCTATCGACCCCTGCAGACATGGCACTCCAGCATTGATGTCAAATTATTAGTACTGTTGTCCTTGAAAAGATAGAAGTTAACAGTTGATCTCCATCACCTACCACTTCATATCAGGCATTACATCCTTTATTTTAGCCTGAATAGATTTGTCCTGTTGATGTTACTTCTCTGTAAATGCTTAACAGCACTCTCCTGATCCTAGACCAGATCTGAGACAGCATGCACTGATATCACACAAACTACTTATTGCATCAAAAGCACTAAATCCCACTTAAAAATAAATTTTCGTTCATGGATGGTGTTGTTCATCTTGCTTGTGGCCAAATAAAATAAGACTTTACAGTAACAACAAGCAACACAAAGCCAGGACAGCACGGGTCATGTCGGTAAGGATGTCAATTTAAATTGAATTGAATTTGCCTTCAGGAATAAATAAAGTTTTTCTTATTGTTAAGAGTCAAGTTATTCTTAACCCCACTCAAAACCTGTCTGTGCCCTTGGTTCAGAGCTACTTTCCTGTTTCTTTTCGTCATGATTATAGGACATTCAACTCAGTGAAGAGCTCTAATCTGTTTCACCACTGAATCATACTTAACACCCCACCCTGAATGTTTTGAACTGTCTTGTCATGTGGCGGTCATGTAGCAGGATTTCACTGAGGGGCCTTGAGAAAAAAAATAGGGTGCCAATGGCCATTCTGAGATTTTATGCAAATTTTCAGTAGTTTGGTGTACTTGTAAATGAAACTGTAGACCCAGCAGGGACTGAAGGAGTTCCAGTGAACTAGACTAGTTTCTCCTTCTTGTGTCATCTTGTGGTGTTGCTGTTTTCATCTCTTCAACTACATCATGAAATCTGCAATGCACTTCGCCCGTGGCGGATTTAAAGGTGAGGAGAGGAGCTGATGTGATGTGGTAAAAACAGGACTCAGCTGTGTTAAAAACCTCTGCACGCCTTATCCTCTCCTTCTTTTCTACTTGTGCCACTAGGAGGAGCTGTGTTAGGGAGAGGGCTACATGTGCCGGGCTACACCACTCACCAAAATGCAATGTGTGCTTGGACATGCCTCATCGGCGCGGCAGGAAAATAGAGCCCATGGAGTTAAAATCAAACACCAAGCCCAGGCTGATAACGGATCTGCCGAAACAGCACAAAAACTGAAGATTTAGCTCTGGAACTTGAAATTACTTACGATTTGATTAAATACTGGGCTTTTTTACTCTGTTAAACACTTGATCCTGATTGGTCAAAATCCCATGACACAAGTTTAGGATACTAAGAGCAAGAAAATCATATCACATGTCATATCAATATAACGTCCATTAGCCTCAGTAAACAACAAAGAGTATGTTTCCAGTACTACTTGCAGAGGGTGTTAAAATACTCAAGAAAGCAATAAAGACATCAATCAAATTAAAGAAAACAGTATGTGTTTTTATGCAAAGGACAAGTCAAATCAATCTACGTCAATCTGGGGCACTGTTCATGATTTTACCACTTCCTGTTGATAATGTGGCAGAATTAGTACTTTCTGATCTCATTGCCCCTGGTTTGTGTCACTTTTGGCTCCGCCCAGACAAAGCAGTCTTTGCTCATCTTGTCTAATAATCCAACTCCTCTCCTTTGTTCCACTTGTTCTGAACAATATTTTTCATTTCTAGGATTCACATTTTTGATAATGTTGACTTACAGTCACTGTGAGGAGTTTAACTGGTTTTGAAATAACTTACAGAGTGAAATACAATTACCATCAACAAGACTGAATGTTTGTGCCTGTTCTTGGTTTGGATTGTACTTCAGGATAGAGTTTCTTTTTAAATAGTGTTTTATTTCTTGTAATTAGCAGTACATATTATTCTAAACACAGAAACTCTGCAATCAAGGTTTTCCTAAGTAGAGAATTAAAATGGCAATGAACAAGTTGAAAGGTTAACCAGGGTTTCACTAGCAATGACCATGCCACAACGATATAAGTTTGAATATTTAATACAAGTTCAGGAATGTGTATATCTTGTCTGATGCGTGTATGTTGTGATGGATAATGACGTCGATGAGGAGTGTCGCATGTCTGGTTGGTCTGGGAGGTTCTGTAGAGGCCCGGCAGTGAGAGACTCAGGATGGGGGTTCCATCTCAGGCGTAGCTCTGCCCAAGCTTGGTCCGACCCCCAAAGAGTTATAATGAAAGGGCGCTTAATTGAGTGTGGGCCTGACGCAGATCGTGGAGATTATTTCGGATGTAGGAGAGGTATGCCTGAGATGACCATCGTCCAAGGGTTTGAATTGTTCGATCTGATATGCCAAGCCCGGCTGCTGTGGATGCTGCGCCGATGCAGAATGAATGGGCTGAGTAGTGCTCTGATATTATCCCTGACATGAGTAGGACTTGATGCAGGTGTTCATGGAACCAGAATCGTATCGCCATTTTTCCATTTTTGGTAAGGAAAAGAGGGTCGTGAGGTGATGCTTGAGCTGCATACCTGGAGCTGATGTATTTGGTGAGTGGTTCGAATGGACTGAGGCAGTAATTTAAGCGGAAGATGTAAATGGAAGTGTAAACTGCAATGTCTGATAGTTTGGGGTGATAGGATGGATTGAAGAAGGAGGAAGTCGGAGCGAATTTGGAGCATCAGAGGAAACCGAAGAAGGCGAGCAGGAACATTGATTCTAGTGTAGAATCAACCGTTGGAGATGAGTAGCCTGAACGTAGGGTACGAATGCAGAGGCTGAGTAAGTTGGAGGTGAGTGGTAGGCACTAGTGGGGAAAGTAGGTTCCTTTTTTCTTAAACCCTTGATCAGCATGGTGACGTGAGAGTAGGAGGTAGCGGTGCATTGAGAGCCAGTGATGAGTTTGAGGAAGAAATTGATGCCAGCGAGGTAAGTTTGAATGGTAGAGGATCGGATATTTTGGATGGTGTGGGCGCGAGTTATGAAATTGCAGATGGATACAATGTCCAGAGATGGGAAGGGCAGCTGGTATGCGGAGTGGTAGGACTTGAAGCAGTTCCAGCCTGTCAGGTAAGCAGATAGAGTGCTGGGAGCAAGACTGTTGAGAACTGCATCTTGTGAGTCATGAGTGAGGTTTAGTAGCTGGGGAGTTAATTGAACGTTGTGGCTGAAAACGGTGGGACTGGTGAGGGATGCGGATCGGACTCTGGGGCCAGATGTCTGAATTCCTGAAAGGAGAAGCGAGACAGAGCGTCAGCAATGGTGTTCTGGTATCCAGGAATAGGAGCTGCCCTGAGAATGAATTGATGAGGAGATGAGATTAGTGTGAGTCTGCGCAGAAACTGCATGATTGACGGGGAATAAGATCTGCCTTTGTTCAGGATTTCTACGACTGCTGTGTTATATCTGAGATGCTCCAGCCTTATTGCCCACCCCGACCCCTAAGATCAGCTGATCAACTGTTACTGACGGTCCCCAGTACTAGGCTGAAGCTCAGAGGGGACAGAGCATTTGCCGCTGCTGCCCCTAAGCTCTGGAATGAGTTGCCCTTGAAAATTAGGAAGGTCTCCTCATTTCCTGTTTTTAAATCTCTTTTAAAAATGCACTTTTACTCCTTGGCTTTTGATACATTATAGTGTTTTTTTTTTTTTTATCATCTTAGCACTTGCCGTGAGCCTGCTCATTTACATACTTATTTATTCTTTTGCATTAATGTATTTCTGCTCGCTTTATCTTGTTCTTTGATTGTTTTATTTGTTTTTATGTGTCATTGTACAGCACTTTGGCTACCCTTTTGGTTCTTTTAAATGTGCTATAGAAATAAAGTTGATTGATTGATTGATTGATTATCTGAGTGTATGAGTATAGATTTTCTTGACCATTCTTGCCCCCAAAGTAAGGCTGCAATGATGATGGGGTAGAGTTCATGAAGGGCTGATGAAGGAGATTGGGATTTCGAGTCAAGGGGCCTCATGTATCAACGCTTGCGGCGCAAGAAAACCTTGCGTACGCCAAAATCGGCGCACACGTCCAGATTTATCATCGCGAAACGAGCGTCGGTTCCAGCGCTAATCAACGCAAAGTCAGGAGGTGGTGTAGAAATTGGCGTTGAGCTGGATATTTGCGTTGACTGTGATTCGCACTTTGGCGACGCTGTGTGGTGACTCACTATGTGACAAGCGTCCACACATTGCAGTGGATTAATTGTTAATCCGACAGCTGTTCGTGTGTTAATTGTGTTAATTTGTAACACATTAACACAAACACGAACACCTGTCGGTATTACGGGAGGGGCTATAAAAGAGCGCATACAACAACACATACAGAAGACAACATTCAACAATGGCAGCACTTGCGCTGATCGAAGATATTTATAACCGTGCCATCCGACGTGAGCGTCATTTTATGGAGCGGGAGGACCTGCTCCAGAATACCGACGAATGGCTCATGAGCCGGTTCCGGCTACCGCGGGCCATCCTCCTGGAGCTGTGCGAGGAGCTCCGGCCGGCGCTGGAGCGATCAACGGCCAGAAGCCGAGCGGTGCCCGTGCCAACGCTGGTGCTGGGCACACTCGGCTTCTTGGCCACAGGATCCTTCCAGCGGGAGATGGCGGACCGTGCTGGGGTGAGCCAGTCCACCATCAGCCGGGCCATGCCTACAGTGGTGGACCAGCTGATCCGCCTCTCTAACAGGTATATTAAATTCCCCTACGGTGCGGTTGAACAGGCCAATATTAAAACGCAATTTGCAGCAATAGCCGGATTCCCAAACGTAATCGGAGCTATTGACTGCACTCATGTTGCCATAAAAGCGCCGTCCCTTGACGAGTACGCTTACGTCAACCGAAAAGGCGTTCACTCCATCAATGTGCAGATCATCTGTGATGCACAGATGAATCTGCTCAACATTGTTGCGAGGTGGCCCGGTTCAACGCACGACTCGCACATCATGTACAACAGCACTGTTGGGGAGAGGCTCCAGGCAGGTGCAGTTACAGACGGGTGGCTGCTGGGTGAGTAAATATGTAATGATATAATGTTATTCAAAAACTTGGCGTGCATCAGTGACTTGAACTAAATGTGTGCAACGCTGATATATTGTACTCTGCGTTTGATTGCGAGTACTCGATGGATGTTGTGGGTTATTGATTGCTTATTGCTTGCTATTATTACAACGCATCAAGCCCAAAACTTAACACACTGTGCTTTTTCTGAAGGTGACAGTGGCTACCCCCTCAGGACCTGGCTGATGACCCCTCTCCACAACCCCCACACTGACCGAGAGCGGAGGTACAACCATCTCCACTCTCGCTCTCGGTCAGTGGTGGAGAGGGCCATCGGCCAGTTAAAGGGTCGGTGGCGCTGTCTGGACCGGAGTGGCGGCGTGCTTCTTTATCGTCCGGAGAAGGTGTGCCGCATTGTGATGGCGTGTGGCGTCCTTCACAATGCGGCACAACTGCACCACATCCCCATGGCTGAGCAGCACGTCACCCCAAATGATGATCCAGCAGCAGACGGAGGGATGCGAGCTGATCCCTGCCGGGCCGCCGTCCTCGCGCGGGAGAATCTCATCGCCACAATGTGAATGGGTAAAAAGTGAATACACAGTTTAATGAGCCAAATTATTTTATTTTGTCCACCAGACGCTCAAGGACATTGACGAGGCGGTCCAGCCGCTCGTTGATCCCCGCGATCCCCCTAATTATTTGTTCCTGTGATTGCAGGACCGCCTCCGTGAGGACCCTTCCACTGCGTCCGGGTGGTCCAGCGGAAGCGCCGCGCCTGGTGGACGCTCCATCGCTTGTCGGCGCGCTGGTGCTGGTGCTGGTGCTGGGGCCGGGGGCGGCCCGAATGCCGCTGGTCCTGGCCGACGACTCCGAGCCGGCGGACGGGCTGCCGCGGGCCGGGGTTCCACAAGCCGGCGACACGGCCGACACATTGATTTCTGTGACACAATAAAAATATTTGTTCATTTCAATTCCTGCTTCTGTGTATCTGTTGCGTTTACATCTATGGCAAAGCATGTGGACATTTGTGTGACACGCTACTTACCCTCCAGCAGGCTGTCTGAGTCGCCGCGGGTAGCGGCGACAATCCCCCCACAGAGGCGCCCCCCATAATCGCCACCACCCGCTGCTCAAACGGCGTGAGGGTCTCCTCCCCCGGACCCCCACCTGTCTGGCCGGTACTCCTCCGGAGGGCAGCTGTACGCCGCTTGACCTCCACCTTGAGGTCCAACCACTTTTTTTTAATCTCCGCGGGGCAGCGTGTCTCTGAACCCACCGCGTTCACCCTCTGACAAACTTTCTCCCACTCCAAGCGTTTTCGTTTTGCACTGACGCCACTGGACAGGCTGCCAAACAAAACACGCTGTCGCTCCTCCACCTCCGCCACCAGCACCTCCACCTCGCACGCCGTAAATTTAGGTTTTCTTGTCATTTTGTCTGCGTGCGAGGACAGGGAGACCCTATTTAAATAAATCTGCATATTTATAGGAGGGCGTAACGGGGGCTGGCCCAGTCACTCCGACATCTGCGCTCAATTCCACGCTGATTGGGATGTATCAAGGAAACACACGTGGATTTCGGCGTCCGCACACATTGATACATACGGATTTTTTTCAGCGTTACGGACCTTGCGTGCGCTCGTTTCTGGTATGAGTTCCACGCAAGTGTTGATACATGAGGCCCAAGGTCTTTTAGTTCTGGAGGCCAGGTGGAAGCAAACCATCTCACCCTGTAGTAGCCTCCGAAACCTATGGAGGGAGCTGCGTCTGTGAACAGTTGAATGTCTTCTGATTGGGTTATGAAATCATCATAGAAGAAAGAAATGCTGTTCCAAGAGGACAAGAAATGTTGCAACATGTTCATCTCCATTTTGCATGCTTCATCCAATACCACTCTGTCATGCAAGGAGGGGACTGCTGCAGCTTTTGTTAGGAGATTAGAAAGGAAAGATTTTGCCTGAGGGATGATTCGGATGGCATAGTTGAGGTGACCAAGGAGGGCCAGTAACTGGCGTTTGGTTCATCTATCTGCTAGGAGATAGTTAGAGAGGAGAAGGGTGATGTGCTGTATCTTTTCTTGAGGTAGAGATGCTTGGAGGGAAACTGAATCTAGAGTAATACCTAAAAACTCCATTGAGGTGCTAGGCCCTGAAGTTTTTTCTTTTGAAAGAGGTACGCCCAACTCTGAAAAGCAGTCTGTAAGGGTGGTGAGTCCGAACTTGGGAGGGGATGATGGTGGAGTGACGATGAGGAAGTCATCTAGGAGGTGTAGAATGAATGGGAGTCTGTGATTGTTAGTGAGAATCCAGCACAGTGCTTCTGAGAGGGAGTCAAAGATCTTAGGGCTGCTTCTGCAACCGAAAGTGAGGCGCACTGCAAAGCAATAGGCTCCTTTCCAGCAGACACCGAAGTAGCACCAGAATTTGGGATGTATGGGTAGCACTTTAAATGCGCTTGTGATGTCTGCTTTGGAAAAGCCAAGCTCCGTGGCCTGCGAGACGGATGAGAGTGATGGCATGATCGATTGATGCCTATTGCATTGAGAAATCAGGGCATGGATTGATGCTGTTGATGCTGGGGATTTGTGAACCATGGAGGGAGGAGAGGTCTATGATCATCCTCTTTTTGCCGGAGTATTTTCGGGTGGCTGTGCCAATGGGGCTGACCCGAAACACGGGGAAAGGGGGTTCTTTAAATGGGCCTATCATGAATCTCTTTAACCTCTTTTGCTAGCAAGGAATCAACAGTGTTGGGTTCCTTGAGAGCAGACTGAAGGTTTTGGCAGGTATGTGAAGTGTCGGGGAGAATGTCTATGCCAGGATGAAAACTGTGAGTGAAGCCGTTAAGAAGGAAGTTGACACCCTCTCCACCTGTCTGGGTGATTATTTAGAGCTGCAGCTAGAGCGTTTACCTTATTGGGTGAGCTGAGGTGCTCTGCTAATCAGCTGGCGGGCGTAGTTGGGTTATGTGGGCAGGTACACCTAGCATGGGCACCCCCACAGAAGGAGCAGACGTGTCGGAAGCAACAGGTGGCGAGGGTGCAGCTGAGGTGGTTGAAGTTATTGAGAACCATCCTTCTGGCTTGGTACAGGATAGGCCCTTCCTCTCTTGTTGACTCTTTTTGGCATGGGAACATTGACAGTGCGTCGAATGTCTAGGGACTCTAGGGATGATTTGAGGTGGAGGTGCAGCAGGTGACAAGCTGTTAAAAGCTGTGGTGTTGTGAGAGAAGGATGAGCGTGGATAGGGTAGTGGGGCGCTGACGATGCATGCTGTGGCAGGATGGGAGAGGGCTCCGTATAGCTCACAAGAGAGGGAGGTGCGGGCGGCAAAGATTCGGCAATACGATTCACAGTCGAGTGTGCCCCAGTATGTGTTCTGATTGAACTGCTGGATGCAGCCAGCTGCCTGGTTAGCGAAGTGCACGTAGTAACTGTAAAAGCCTGTGCTGCCAAAACGCAGGGCCATGTCCCCCAGAGGGGGTTGAGAATAGCCAGTGTTGTGAATTGCAGGACGCGCAGGATTTACGGCTGCTGCAGCTGCAGTGTTTGTGGAGGAATTGTAGAGCAGGAATAGCCTTGCTTTATTGTCGTTGCGGTGGAATGGGATGCCTCTTGCTTTCAGGGACTGACAGAGGCGGGCGACGGTCCAGTTGCTGATGTTGTCCTCATTTCATGGGCACGGAGTCTGCCGTCTCAGCGAAGCTTCGCTGCGGCGCGTTGGAATGCCTGTGGTTGAGCGGTGAGAGCGACGTAATGGGGAGCGGAGTAGGTGATTGTAGCTCCTATGGTCTGCGGATCTTCTTGGTGAAGATGAGGCTGGCGATCTGTCGGGAGTCATTGGAATGATGTTCGGGGAGCGTGAATGTGTACAGTTAAATCAATTGTGCTTAATGTGACCTTTATCAAGTCATTTTTCATGTTTGACTAGTCAGCTTGTTGGAATTTTAACTTTCATCGAAATAAGAAATAAACAAGTTGTCTCAGATGATCCTTCAGCATCACAGCAAATGCACACTTTGGTGAGAGTTCTATCTTTACAAAGGATGAATGTGTTCATGGGAAATATGGTCTTCATCCCAGAAAAACACAACTGATTTCATCTAAAAGGGTGACCAGAATCAACACAACATAAAATCTCCTTTCAGAACCTCTGTGTAACCACAACACCCAATTTATTTATACACCAATTAAGCTCTGCAAGATCTTGTAAAAGCCTGTCTTTGAACTCCTCTATAACAAAGATGTGCAAACACAAGCCTCGGCGCAAAGTATCAAAAATAATACCTGCTCTCTTTGCTTTTTAAACATATCAATCAGTGCTCCTGCATGAAAGATGCACAGGAGTTCAGATGTGGGGCAGCATGCAGTTCTCATCTCGTCATAGACATGCAACAATAAACAATGCACTTTAACATGCATGTGATAAATAACCCTGCATGAATTAAAAGGCTATGAGGATAAGGATCCTGCCATGATATATTTATACCTTAAGTTCAGCTGTACTCGTCTTTGCAGTCTTTGTTGTAGCGTTGCATGTGAGGACTATTTACTCCTCAACTCAAATGCATCACATAGCCAGGATTGCGTCCTTAAAAACACGGATAAAAAAGATACACACATGCCAAGCGCTGAAAAAACAACATGACATGTGTTAAAGAAGTGCTAAAATAACCCACCATCTTGCATTTTTACCACTTGATGTGACGCTTTTCGACACATCTGCATGTATGTGTGTGTGTGTGTGTGTGTGTGTGTGTGTGTGTGTGTGTGTGTGTGCGTGTGTGTGTGTGTGTGTGTCCGTGTGTTTGGAGACAAAACACTCAGTGTTATTTCACCACCTCTCTCTTTCTGTCTTTTTTATTCCTGTTTGAGTGGAAGTTTCCAGAAGTGCGTCTTGATGAATTGCATGGCCCGCTGTTGGAAGTGCAAGATACAAGAGCGTATTGCAGGTGAGTGAAGTCATTAATATTTCCTCTGTATCAATATCACTGGTGGAATGGTGTGTTCGAGAAAGTGTGTGCGTGTGTGTGTGTGTGCTGCAGATTGACAGGTGGATGATCTCAGTGAGTAGCGCACCCTGGGATCGACTGCATAATCAGGGAGACAAAGGAGCAGAGGAAGAGACAGAAAGAGAGAGCGAGGAAAAGAGAGAGTGAGTATGTGAGTGAGAGAGAGAGGGTGAAAGGGAGAGAGAGTGGAAGAGAGAGAGAGAAAGAGAGAGAGGGATGAGAAAAGCAGAGAAGTGCAGAATAGTAAAATTCCCAGAGGGGTGAAGGGGTTGTGTGCTCTCGTCTCTGTTTATTTCCCTGCATTCGTTTGAAATGGGTCTATGTGTGTGTATGTGTGCGCTTCTCTTGGCCTGTGCGTGTGTGTGTGTGTGTGTGTGTGTGTGTGTGTGTGTGTGTGTGTGTGTGTGTGTGTGAGCGCGCATGAGTGTGTGCTGGTGTATGTAAACCATCATCCTCTGAGTGTTTGTGTGTGCGTGTGTGTGTGTTTGGCAGGTGTTTGATGGTTTGCAGCAGTAAATGGGTTCATTGTGAGAACAGCAAAGGTTCCACATCAGGAGACTTCCTTGGTAATTATACAGGAGCAGTCAAGTAACCACACACACACACACACACACACACACACACACACACACACCTCCTTATATTATTATTGTTGTTGTGGTGGTGTGTTTTCCGTGTTTGTCTTGCCATAAAGCAGCAGGTCTGTGATCTCAGGTGAATGCGTCTTCGCTGCTCTTGACACACGTGCTGGTTGTTACACAGTAAACAGGGTTTTTTTCTTACACCTGACGACTTAAGAAACCAGCGAGCGAGCTCACGGTCGACCAAAAGGCTCAAAGCTGGAGGAGTCTCCTCTAATTGACCAAGTCTGCTTTCAACTTCTGCAGCGTCTCTGCTCGGTTCAGGTGTTCTTGTTTCCCCTTCCTCCTTTTTGTCTCAGATCTGTGTGTATGTCGAGTTTGAGCTTCAGAAAAAGCATTAAAAGCTAAAACGACAACAAGAGGGGGTTAAGTTGGCAACAGGATAGAAATCAATATGGCTAATGGTGGCCTGTGAGGGACAAACTGGAAATCCTTGGTCTCTTAACCTCCAAGATTTCAACATAGGTATATACAGTATGTGCCAAGCCAGTCATCTGCAGCTACATGTTCACTGCGCTGATTCAATGCTGGTATTTATTTTCTCATGCAAAATGTTGAAATGCTGCTTTTGACACAGTTTAGTCCCTGATGTCTCTGGTTTTCTTAAGATTCTCAAAGAGGATCCCAAACAGAGAAATAGTAAACCAATCATTTCGGGAGCCGTGTCGTCTCCTGGTGCTGGTCCATTTTGCTTTATTAGGGTCATACACTCTTTAAAATGTTGTGTTAAAAACAACCCAATTTGGGTAGTTTCCCAACCCAGCGCTGGTTAAATATTGGACAGAACACATGCTGTGTTAATTTTACCCAACTAATTGGGTTGGTTCACTTAACCCAACAATTAGGTTGTTTATATTACCTATTGGGTTGTTCAATAACCCGACTAAGGGTTCACAGTAACTACTCTACTGGGTTCTTTAAACCCAGCATGTTGGGTTGTTAATATTTATTATAATATTAAATAACATTAACGCATCAGATTTCATATAGCACTTTATCAGAGACCCTAAAAGCACTTTTCATTGGATACATCATTCATTCGCTCACACAGGCACACCTTGGTGGTGGTAAACTACCTTAGTAGTCACAGCTGCCCTGGGGCAGACTGACGGAAACGTGGCTGCCAGATTGCACCTATGACCTCTCCGACCACCACCACACAACACTCACAATCATACACCAGTGGAGGACATACACTGGGAGAAAGGTGGGTTAAGTGTCTTGCTACAATGGACAGACCTGGGATATGGGGGAATCAATCCATCAACCTTCTGGTTATTGGGCAACCGCTCTACCTCCTGAGCTACTGCTGCCCCTTAACAGCTCCCTTTCCATTCTACTGATGGAGAATGAACTTTGGAGTTCGTAAACATTTGGCTGTTTTTTTTTTTTTTTTGTTTGTTTGTTTTTTTAATATGGGTTCCTTATCTTTTTAAAATTAACAATACAGAACAGGAGGTTGTATCTTGCATTCACTCCACGTCACAAAGTCTTCCACTGATTGTTCGTATCAACTTGAAGCATCGAGACAGAGAGTCCATTAAAGCAGTAGTTCAACATTTCTGACCACACCACACTACACCACATCAGAAGCCAAAGAATCCCACTGTGGCCATCTGTGAAAATTTCCATTTTATAGCAAAAACACAGGTCTACAGACCACATGCCTCATACCTGGTAAGTGAAACATAGAAGATAGAAGACAGTTTTCATGGGGCACAGCTGATGTTTTTAAGGGTATGAATGCAGGAAGAGGCCCATGGAGATAGTCTAGTACAGAGTCTAGAATGTCTTTGCAACTATCAACGAACAACCACATTATAATGTGGCTGTTAAATGTGCGGAGGTCTGTCCTTCAGGCCTGGCTCATCAGTTGTCTGGATTCAACAGCAGGGTCAAATGTTAGTTAAACTTCCCAGAACTTTCCTGCAGCATAATTCACTTTTTGTGAAACATTATTTCTTAACGTATTCTCTGTTTTTACTGCACTAATCATACTTTACATAGTTTGTTCACATTAGAGTGGTTGGAGTTCTTGTGATTTACTCATCGGCGAGTCTGGCTGACCTTCCCTGCAGTTCATTTGCGGGTCACGACCTCTGTTGTAGTTCGTTATCTGGCCCATTCTGTGGGAGGCTGGCACTGTAATAATGGAACAGACACGAGTTGTGCTTAAAGCCACATTTCCTCTAAAGTGTTCAGAGGACAGCGAGCATATGGGTGGACGTCTAAGAAGAGGACTGTGCTGAAGGGGTAGTTAGAGAAGTTTCTGTGGATGTCTTTAAAGGACAAGTTATTGTTTTTGGTAGATTTTCCAAGAATCTGGGTGAAAATTAATCAAGTAACCTTTGACATTTTTACCATCAGCTAATAGCAGAGCTCCAAATTGAATAATTGTATCGGGAAACTGTTACACAGACCTGGTTCATTTTAGCTTCACTAAAATCAAAACAAGCCAATAATACAGGACTCAAGCCTTGACCTTGTGCATCCCTTTCACAAAACATCAACTCAGTTTGACAAATTAAACTGCCAGTCAAGTTTCCTCTTACAGGCATCAGGTTAAAAATATGACACCAAAAATGACAAATATTTTCTTTAAATGAACAAACTGCCAAAGGGTATCTTTAAGCTACCTCCCACCACTTCCACCACCAAGGCTTGGAAGAAAAAAAGGTAATGCATTAATTATTTTATGTTTTTACCAAAAGAAGAGAAGAAATACTGTAAAATTTTACAGACTTTTATCTTACTTTTTATTTTACTGACTCTTATCCCTGCCGCCATAGGTCTTCTAAACAAGTAATTGTTTTTAGTCTCTCTGTTTTACCATTTTTTAAATGTATTTATTTAAGAATCCTGATCGTTTTATTTACAAGTTGTCTTATGTCTGTTTGTGGCACTCCTGGCTGTAAAGCGATTTGCCCCACAGGGACAATAAAGATTCCTTAAATCCTTGAATCCTTGACAGTCAAAACCATCCAAACTATCCAGCAAGTTTTTGAGAAAGACTTCAGTTCATAAGCAAAGCTAACTTTGACAACCTCAGAGCAGACAAAGCCTCCTGACCCCAAGATCTCTGGCGCCTTGAGTCACGGACCCCAGATTACAAACCAGTGACCCTAACAGAGATGTGAAGACTCCGATAAATGTGGACCAACTTTGGTTTTGTGAGTATGTGCAGTTCCCCAAAGACAGAAAAACAACAAACAAACAATGTTGAAGTTCTCATGTTTAAGATTTATTTTGCAATAATTTCACAAAACATACAATATTTTATTTAGTTTTTATGATGCAAATAAAAAAGCATACAAAGGATAACATTTTACAACAGTACAAATGTTCAAGGCCTTGTTGCACCAGTAAATTTTGGGCCATGTTAGAGATGAGTCTGGACTGTCTCCTCTTGGTTTCACGACACTTTCTCTGCCTGTTTCCCCGTCTTTGAACCTGCACACCTGCTTGTTGACACACATGTAAACCTGCACTTTCCTGTGTTACTATACTAAACTAGACTGAAAAACCGCATGAGCAACCATCTTGATCGTTTGATTCTTAAAGATTTTCTTTTAGCAGTCCTCTCAGCCTCTTCTTCATCTCGTTAATCTGATGTACATTACACATCTCACGCCACACACACACACTCCTCATCACACACATACAACATACATTCAAACAGCTCTGCTTTAAAAGATTACAGAGATTACGCAGGAATTACACGATCAAAGTCATTGAACCTGCATCGCCCCCCTTTGCATGTGTATACTTACTAGCTTTGTAAGGGAGGGAGAGAGAGAGAGAGAGAGAGAGGGTGTAAGTCTATGTGTGTATGTGAATGTGTTCAAGAGAGAGTGTGTGTTCCCCTCTCTATTGTAAAAGACCTGCAGGTTAATCTCCCCTCAGGCTGCACCACCAAAGCGGCGCACTCTGCTGGCTGGGATAAGAATAGCACAAAAGAGGGACTACCTTCATGCAAAAAAATTAACAAAGACCTCCATGGAGGAACATCAACTACAGAGGACTGGTACAGAGTACTGAGTTAGATAGATTTTTAGAGGAGGAGACACTCATACAACGATATCCTGAGATAAAACAAGTTTTTTATTCACAGCTGACCTTTTTCAGGTCCTGCTGCTCTGAGCTGGTGTCATTTATAGCACAATTTAGAATTAAGGTGAAGCACGTGTTTTCTGGTCTGGCTCAGATTTGATGTTAAATGTTTTTGCTATATTTTGGAGTGCCAAGTTTGAACTAATGTTAAGCACAATAAAGGAAACAACACTAGATTTAACAGGACGTAGGCTAACAAGTAAAGCATAATGTAAAGATGCAAGAGATCTTAGATGATAAATGATGTTCCTTGCCCATGTTAAGAATGTGTTGATATAAAAACTGTATTTAGGCCTGCTCCTGGACCCACCTGAGGTTAGCTGGGAACACTTTTGTCCCTTAAAAAGATCAAAGTGTTAAGTAAATAAGCAGCCAGCTTGACTTTGTTGTATTCAAAGGCAAAGTATAGGGGGGAATTTCATTTTGGACTCTTTTGATCTTAACTGAGCAAAGCAGCCAACAAAGGAGACCTTAAAGAAAAGCTTGAAGAAGTCAGAGTTTATATCTGAGCATTTCAGAGGACAGGGACATTAAGAAGTTAAAACTTTATAACATGATTATCTGTTTTTAATACTTTACTCTGATTTTTTGCTTTTAATCCAATCAATTGATTAATTTTTCACATTTATTTTTGCAGGGACAATTCTCTACAAAGCTTTTATAAAGAGCAGATTATTTACTGGTACCAAACACAGGCCCACCATGAGCAAGAACGTAGAGTCACTTAGCAACCATAGGAACAAACTTTTAATCGGCATAGACCTCAAGCAGGACCAAACTCAGTGATCAGTAGTCACGTGCGTCAGGGTATCATTGGATGATTTGTTGAACTGTTTTACGGTCAGACTGAAACAAAACTCCAAGCATCACTGGCCTGTGTATTGTCATTGGTCTTTTTCTCTTTTTTGATACTGAAAAAGATCTCATGGTTTCATTTTATGGTTTCAAACCAGTAACTACTCCCAGTGCAGGCATAATTCAGTAAGCCTTTTGGCTTTTAATCTGAAAATCTTTACCCTTTTTTTTCCCTTTGACTGTCTGAGAAATGAGAAATGGTCAAATAAATGAAATAATAAATAAATATACTGGGGCTTGCTTTTCTCACTTTACATTAAAGAATAGTAAAACATTTTGGCCATGTGACTTTATTTTTTGATTTCCATTTAAAAACCATAACAGAAGGAGACCACTTGACTTTGAGTTGGTCTGGAGCTAAAACAAAACCATGAGACCTTTTTGATCTTCAATTCAAAATGGTAAAAGGATGAAAGAAAGATAAAACTTTAAACATTAGCTTTAAAAGTTTCTAACCATCTCTCAGACAGCTGCTACAGGTAGCTTGCAAGCAGTCTGCTACGTCGTCTTCATCTATCCTCTGTTGTCTTATGTCTCGCAAATATAAACTCACAGTGTTACTGTCAGCTTATTAGTGGAACATTATCAATATTTTAAATTTTTAAAAAGATATTTAGTGTCAGCACTGATCGATAAATACATACTCCAACTACAGTATCAATTGAATGAGTTAGAAAACATTGACACATAGAATATGGGCAAAAACCCAATATTGTAGATCTAAAGTTTAAAAAAAAAAAGTGTTATACTAGCAATAATAGTACAGTGATGTTAGAATAAGCATGACTGATAATGATAACACAAAAAACAAACTAAAAGGTTGTTTTTTTTGGGGTTTTTTTTGCAAGCCCTGACAAATTTGTCACATCGGACCTTTTCACTTCACTTGTGCAAGTTTTCTAACAACTTTAAAGGCCTACCTGTTCCTTAACCCAATTTTTACCAGTGAGTGACCAAAATAGTCATGAGTATGTCCTCTGTGTTTCCAGGAGATACACTAACAATGAAGAAGTTGTTCTCAAAGTTGGGTTCTAAAGGTTTTAGGGGGTCAGATACGTTTCAGTGTAAGAGCTTTACAAAGGATGACTTTGAACATGCTTCTACCAGGAGAACTACTGCAATGACATCCAAATAACCACAGCCAAATAAAAGCGTCTCAATAAAGGCAGGCTTTATCAGGACTTAAGATGCGCTTATGTGGGGTTTGGTAACCACATATCAATACTGGATCAAGCAAGATGCTCCATTTACTGCCTAATCCAAACAGCTGTGTTAGCTCTCTAACTTTTATCAGTATCTTCACATTTATGACAAGTTAATAAAGTACATGTTTGAGAGTCTATCTGGGGAGAATACAGTTTAAAACCAATTGTATGTGGCTACAGTAAGTATGAAGACATATGCAGAATAAAGCCCTGTTACAGCCTGCAGCCATATATCAAAAATAATGACACATGTAATTCACTATGCATGATCCTGTCTGTCTTTTTATAACACTAACATGTAGTTCAGATCCTACATGTACAATTCAGACACAGCATGAGTCTAAACAAACAACACCCTGTGAGATAATTGATTCATTTACAGCTTATGAAAGTCGTTTTTTCTCTTTTATGCTGCCTGTTGCATGTCATGAAGTTGCTGGATCTCAGAAGGGGGAAAAAAACAGTGAGGAAGAGGAGATGATGAAAATCTGAAAGTACATTCTGCTCTTTTCCTCCCATCTGTGCTCTTTACCCCCCAACCCCCCACCCAAAAAAGAAAAAATATACTAGATGGGAAATAGTCAAAAGACTTTTAGCTTTCGTGTGATCTTCAGGAGCACTTCAGAAACTCTTGAAAAGAGAAGTTAATGAACATCGATCGACGCCGTACACACGCTCGCGCACACACATACACAGATACACATACATACACACACACACACACACACACACACAGATACACTGACGTAGACAGGCTTACTGATCCAACAGCTGCTGAAGTTAAGTTTTACAGATCAATTTTATAGCATCATTTATGGCTGTAATGTGACGTCTACTTAAAATACTGTCAGCTAGTCATACTAGCAGGGCATCGGTTGGTTGATTGATTGATTGATAGAAGAAGAAAAACCTCAATACTCGACAATTTAACCGCTAAAAACTGATTAATTCTTAAATAAAAAACAAGTATTTTTAACCGTGACGCCACACGTTTTTGAATGAAATCTTTCAACGATATTTAAAGATGTTTTAATAATTTTGGCCTCGTCATTTCTTGTTGGTATAGACTGGCAATTTATCTACGTTACGTTTAATATCGCGTGGTGGTAGGAGCCTTTAGCTATCGAGCTGTGTAATAGCTATCATAAGGTATTCATTAGGACTAAATGACATAAGGGGACGAAAATAGCCTATGAGGAACACCTATAGCCTACACTACCATCACCCGTAATTTAAAGGTCTTATCATCTGTAACCATGACAATCAAAGCAGAAAATGTATAAAATCTTCGTTGAAGTAGAAATCATGGTGGAACTGTTGCATTTATACCAGGAGTTAAACTGTTATGGCCAAGCCCAATATGTTAGGGACTGTCCGTTGGCAGCAGATTGGCCTTTTCTTTGGTGTTTCCACGGCAGCTGACACGTGTCTGCCCTGAACTGAACTCTAGCACTGACTTTAGGAGTAATTACAAAGACAAAGAACAACTATTCAACGCGCTAATTGACAACACAAACTGGCGATGATACCCGGTGCCTGCCTCTTGCGAATAAGGGAGCCCGGCACCCAAGTTTAGGGACTGTTTTTATTTTATTATTATTATTTTTATTTTTTTTTAAAGAATAATATTGTTTCCTGGAGAGATGCAGGGTCCTTGAAGTAGCCTGAACGTCCCGCGGGCTCTGTATGCGAGTGGGTGGGGGTGAGGAGGAGCGGGGAGGAGGGGTGTCACCCCGGGGCGATAATAATTAATATGATGTGTGCACTTGACAGGAGGTGGATGCATTTTGGATGATATTTGTTTTAAAGTCCAAGAAGGGAAAAATCTGAGGACAAAATGAGGGACGAAAGTGAGAGAAGAGAGGCCAGATAATTTAATTTTAATCTTAATGTGGGATTATATTCTGGTCTGGTCCTCTATCTAACAGCGACCACCTGTTTCCTGCCTCCCCTGCTCTCCTCACCTCACGCACTGCATCATGGGGAGAAATTAATTTGCTGCAAATCTTGAAGGCTTAAAGAAGAGGAGCGCCCCCCCACCCCACCCCCCTGCATCCCTCCCCTCCACAAACCGACAAGTAAATCCCCACAATTAGCAGATCCATATTAGCATATTAACCTGTGTTTCCTTCCGAGGCGCTTCCTGTATGTAGGTCACACACCATTTTCTTAATTGCTTTTGGACAAACATCTTCTGGGCCGTTTGTTATGGTTCGCCTTCATTATGCCAGTCGTTATTTTGGCTGGAAAGGTGCAGGCCCACACACACACACACACACACACACACACACACACACACACACACACACACACACACACACACACACACACACACACACAGGCTAGGGTACTACAGCACCGAGTTAACGGACGCTCATGGCCATATGAGGTCGGTGTCTGACCGGGGCTGATTAAAACCAAAACAGACTCATAAACAAGGCCAACACATGTGCACACACAGACTGCAAGCAGACAGTGTTATGAATTTTTAGTGTCCTCTGACTTCAGACCACATATTAATACACACCATTGAGTCTACATTTCCTTTTTCATTAGGCTACATAAGCGACAACGAATTAAATACAAGTCTGGATGGTTAGCCTATAAATCCCTACCGCTATTAAACGCATCGCTGTCACTTAAGACCTCTGAAAGTGTTACAATCTGACATAATATACTTAAAAGGAGTCTTAAAGCCTATAAGGGGATTACATTTTACTGTTACTGTGGTAGCAATAGGCTAAATGACTGCAGGCTATAGAGTGATCTATTATGGATAAGTTGTTGCACTCTATTAAGCCATTTAAACCAATCAGGGCTTAAAGGAAGACAAAAAGAGCAGGAAAAGAGGGATGGCATGGAAACTTTCATTTTATTTGTTGACATGAAGGAATCAGGGGAGAAGGTGAAATTGGTGCATTTTTCAATAATTTGATACAGGGGAGTCAAAAGTATAAAAAAAAGTTAAGTCTATTTATTCGTTTTGTTTGTTCCACAACATATTTTACGATTACAGGATTATTTTTCTATGGTGACAAAAGCATCGCCATATTTTTATTTCAGAAGAGGCATAGCTAATAATTAGATAGCCGCATATTGGGTTAAAAAATAATGGATTCATTAGCTTCAAAGGGGCTTGGGAGTGCGCCAAAACCACGTGCCCATAACTTAAAACCCCCTATCTTCTTCCTTCTTATCGTCTTCTTTTCTGTCTCTTCCTCTAAAAACAGACACCAGAGCCCCATTCTCTCTCTCTCTCTCTCTCTCTCTCTCTCTCTCTCTCTCTCTCTCTCTCTCTCTCTCTCTCTCTCTCTCACTCTCTCTCTCTCTCTCTCTCTGCTGGATCAGTGCTCCATCCAGGAAGCTCGGGGCTGATCTAAATTCTCGCCTCTGGGCTGTGGGCTGTGCGGGGTTTCGGGGCCTTTCCCTGCCTCGTCAGGCGGCAGATGGACTGGCTCCTGTCCGGAGATCAGTGCGCATCTGGTGCTGCGCTCCCAGCCCCGCCGGTAAAGCGGGACTACTCGTCGGCGTTAAGCCCTATTAGGACCGTCTACCGTGCAACTGGTGCCTCGCCCGGGTTGGCAGCCTGAATGCAAACACATATCTGTCTCTCAGGTAGAATTTAAGCAAAAAAAAAAAAAAAAAACTCATGCTATCATGGGGGGGGGACTCACAAGCTCAGTGATCTGTTAAAATAATAATGTGCAGAAAATGGGAAGCCCTAAATGTAGGCTGTACAATAGCCTATTCTGGTGGTGCGGTAGAACACCAACTTGAACAGCTTTGCAGTGACTCTGATATCAAATTTAAGATCAAATAATATAAAATATCAAAACTTTAATGTCAAATAGTGCTGTGACATTGTATTGTTTCTGGTGATATTTCAAAATCACTGATTAAAAGTGTAGATTTGGGGGTAGATTTTCAACTTGATAGATTCTGGAGGTAGACCACAAATTTCAATGGCCTGAGAGTGGCATCAACAATTAATTAAAGAGGAGTTACTGGCGTGTTAGGTTGATTAATTGTGCAGATTAGTAGGTGGAACCTAAATGTTTTCCTAAATTTTCAATCGCCTTAGGAAAGTTAAAAATCAATTCAAATGCAATTACTTATATGTGTGCTGATTTAAAGGTAGACCTATAATAATTGCATTTCAAGCTGTAGATCACCGATTAGAATGGCCTTGTGGTTAAAGTGAACAGCAAGACAACAAACAGTAATCTGTTTAGTTAGTACCTACAGTGTGCAGATTAGGTGGCTGACCTAAAATTTTAATGTTTCTGATGACAGACCACTAATTTAAATGACCTTGAAGTGTCTTAAACCATTTGTTGAATGCAATTACTGACCTGGTCGGTCAAAAAATTTGCAGATTTGGGGTTCACATTTAAATTATTTGGTTTCTGAAAGTAGAACACCAATGCAAATGACCTCTGACTTAACTTTTTGCTTTGTTTTGTTTTGTTTTGTTTTGTTTTTGGAGGGGGACCTAAAATTATAATGTTTTATGTGGTAGACCACTAATTTCAATGATTGAATGATCTTAAAGTGAAATGAAGTATTGTGTGATGCTATCATGGAACGGTTAATGAATAAAATCTGCATATTCAATTACCTTTCTGTTAACTGATAGTTGAGATAGATGAAATGTTAGTTAAGTGGAGTGTGCTACACCAACAATTTTACAGTTTCTGATGGTAGACCAAAAATTGTAATAGCATTAAAGCAACTTAAACAATCATTTAAAGCACATGTTTATCATAATAGTAGATTTGGGGATAGACCTTATATTTTATTGTTCCCAGAGGTAGAACACTGACTTATATTACCTTTGACCAATTAGACTGCAGTCACTGGATAATTGAGTGTGTGGATTTGGGTGAAGTTTCTGGACACCAAAGTGACTGGCCTTTTGCTGAAACAATAAGACAGTTAGAAGTGGGCTGGTGGGTTAATTTAGATAGTAGATTTGGTAGACAACCAGCTTGAATAGCTTTAAGTAACATGAACAGCAAATTAGACCGGTATTTAAGTGAGTTATCTATTCTCCCTAATCTACATAGGTTTAGTCTCTGTTTTCTGTTTACTTTTAATCACATAGATAAAGTAATTTGTCTTTGATCAAAAGACTCCAACTGTCCACATGATTTTCTGCTCAAACTAAAATCAAACCCAAACACCTCTCTCAGTGTGGTTTAGACTGTGTTTTTCCAGTTTGTAGACTTCATTTTGCAAAGTATTTCCTTGCACAGAGATAAGGAAATCGTGGTTTTATGTTAACATAGTATCACTACCTTAATTGACACCAAAGCTCCCTCTTATTCTCTCCATCTCCTTGCCTGGTGGCCTTCCTACTCATCCCTCCTCCCCTCCTCCTCCTCCTCCTCTTCCTCCTCAACCACCACCACCCTTCACCCTCTCTCTCTCCCTCCCTCTTTCTCTATCCTCTTTTTCAAATACCTGGCGTGCGACAACCGGCCTTCAACGGTCTCGTCGTGCAGAGGTTTCCCGTCGAGCCCCGAGGCAAAACAATCGGTAACGGTTAATTAAAATATAAAAGGCCTTGAGAACTTTTTTAAAGGAGGCTATTTAAGGCGGAACCCTGCGCCGCCCGGGCCGTCTGTGTTTGTTACCGGACTCTTTTTCAGATGTGACTGGAGTAAATAGACTTGATCAAGAAGAAAAAGATGTTGTGGAATATTTAAGCTTGTTTTTGGGGGGGAATTTAATTCTGAAACCACGTGACAAGGGAGGAAGTGGGTGAAAATAGAGAAATGGCAGCATGTGAAAAAATAGATAAAAATATTGAAACAATAACCCTCCTTTAGGCTAATCTATGAATTATTATTATTATTATTATGAATATTATTGTTATTATTATTATTATTATTATTATTATTATTATTATTATAATTATTGTGGCAGATTAGGGCAGAGAGAGACGCATGCAGTAACAGATGGGAGGGGAAATAGTTGCTTAATTAAAGTGCAGAGTCAATCCCGGCGTCCCGGCGTCAGCACGGTCACAGTCTGCACTTTAATAATATCAGGGAGTCGCTTTGGTTACAGTTACAGCTGAGCAGGGGGAAAAACATCCAAAACAAGACTGATTAGGGCTTCTCTCTCTCTCTCTCTCTCTCTCTCTCTCTCTCTCTCTCTCTCTCTCTCTCTCTCTCTCTCTCTATTCGCTGGTTTGTTTTGAAATCTGACAGACTCTCCTCTCTCCTCCTTCAGCCTCCCCTCCTCTCTTCCTCCTCTTTATTTCCCAGCTTTGCTCCTCTCCAGGCTGTGACCACAAGCTTTGGGCTTATGCTTTTTTACATTTTGTATTCCTGTTGCTTTCCGGTGGCCTAAGGGCAAGGCAGCAATAGGCTGTGCTGTACTAGCATTCTGGTAAAATAGGCTACTTCCTCGCTGTGTGCCTCTATACACCTATTCTTCTGTCATTATCATGTAAAGCAACGACAAATTTATAACCTCTCTGTGCCACAGAATTTATTCCACCTGTTAGTTTGGCCCTTTTTTGTTTTACAAGACTCAAAATAAAGGTAAACAAATCTCCTCTATTATCTCACTCCACAACAAAACAACGGCTCCATTCAGCTGGGCAGGACCACCCCGAGGGCGCGTGCTCAGGTGAGTTGCAGCACAATGAGAAAGGCAGAAAGAGAGAGAGAGAAGGAAATGGAGAGAGACGGGTCACGAGCATGACCGACTGATCGAAAAAAAAGTCCCTCTTTGTAATAACTGCCACTCCAACAAAAACAACAACAGCAATAATAATAATAAAAATAATAAATATAATAATAATAATATTATTAATAATAATATAATAATAATAATAATAATAATAATAATAATAATAAAGTGTCATGCCATTTTTCTATTCACTCTATGCACGCGCCTTTGGTCACACATACACACTCAGTGCTGATTTGTACAGAGAAAAGGTCTCGTGCTCCTGTCAGTTCTTTACAAAGGCATCACTCAGACTAACCCCCCTCAACCCCTCCCCCCATAAAAAAAGAAGAATATATACACATAAAGTTCATCATAAACTGTTCTCCATGGATTCATAAAAATGCACGAAAACGAATTATAGTGGGCAGCATTCTCAATTCAATAAACACATAAAAACTGTTTCAAAGAATTTGGCTCACTAGCTTTGTGTTGCAGTTTTTGTTGTAAATAAAGGATATTTAATTCCTGAACAATGTCTTAAATTAGGTTATTTGATCAATTCTCTTGTCAAAAGTTCTAATTCATTTTGTTCAAAAATTATCCTTGGATTTTGAAATCAAAATCCGCTGCCCTATCAGCCTAAGAGTAAAATAATAAAAATGCTGCTTGAGATAAAAAGCATTCAGGGAGCATCGAAAACAGCCCGTTACTCTAAGAATTCCCATCGAAGCTCACTAAATAGAAGATCAGGTTCCTCAAGAAATAAATGAAAATCCAGTTGTATTCCGCTGCTAAATGTCGAAATGAGCTGTATAATATTTCAAAGCAAACTTACATTTCAGTTGAAAATCCAAACATTTTAAAGTAAAAAGTCGCTGTGAGAATGAAAAAAATATTACACGACGAAAGCGAACAGCAGACCTGATGAAAATACAAACGGGTCAAAAAGGAAAATGTCCACAAAAAGCGTCGAAATTGTTGAAAGAAGCACTTGGTTCCTTATTAAGGCGAAGATACAATATTTATTCCTTGTCTCCTGGGATGCTCCGCTCCGTCTATTGTCCTCCCATTCCTCAGTGCTGATGCTTAATTTTCAAAACTTCTATATTACCAAGGGACCTACGACATCAGCCGAGAAATACCCTGCAAGTACAAAATCCGTGAGCCAGCCCCGTCCGTGCAGAGGGGAGACGCTCGCGTTCCGCCTGCTTTCTGCCGTTACCGAGAGCGCGCGAGGGGGGACTTTTCCATTTCTTTGGCTTTTTGAGGATTTAAACGCATTTTTATTATTATAATTATTATTCGACCGGAGCCAGAAAGCGGAGGGAAAAAACACGGGTTACTTTGGATAAAAGCACAATGTCAGCGACCTTCCCCGGACTTGTCCACGACGCAGAGGTAACGCAAATTTATTTTCTTAACATCCTACAATTCATTGAATTATAGCCGGAGCGTAGAGGAAGAAATTATGCTGGGTTTACGCAGAGTTTCAGAGGCACTTGGAGGCAGCATTTGCTCTCAATGCAGCTCCAGCTGGGGTATCTTTAAGCTTTCAGGTGGATAAAAAATGAAATGTATGATGGAGATAAGAAGCGTGCATGTTAGTGCAGCTGCCGGTGGAAACGGGGCTTTTTATGAGTGTGAGGAAGCAAATGAGGCTCGTGTGTGAGCCGGTAACAGTGTGATTAGAACATTTCAGGGCGGAACACTCCGCTGTGTCTCACTCTGCTTACCTCCCATCCACAATGAGAGCGAGAGCTGGGACAGTAAATTCGCCAGCAGCTCGGTAATAATAATAATATATAACAGCACGCCTTTTAAACCGCTGCGAGCAGAGTGACAGGCACGCCAAAGGGAGGGAAAAAATACCGATGGCTCCTGTTGCCGTGCGCTCGTTCCCCTCCCGGGCGTGTGGAAGTGACATCTCCTTCAGGTGGTTTAAAGTAGGAAGAAAAAAAACGCTTTGAGTGTGTGAGATGTGTTTTTGGAGTGTGTTTGGGAGGTAGAGAGAGAGGAGACTCCGGCTGATGCTAAATGACACGGCTCATATATTTCCCCGTCTCTTTATTACCTTGTAGATACGTCACGACGGATCAAACAGCTACCGGCTCATGCAGCTCGGTTGCCTGGAGTCCGTGGCCAACTCCTCGGTCGCCTACTCCTCCTCTTCCCCGCTCACCTACCCGGCACCAGCGGGGACAGAGTTCGCCTCGCCCTATTTCTCCGCCAACCACCAGTACACGCCCCTCCACCACCAGTCCTTCCACTACGAGTTCCAGCACTCCCACCCGGCCGTGGCCCCGGAGGCCTACGGGCTAAACTCGCTGCACTCGGGCCAGTACTACCAACAGATCCACCACGGGGAGCCCGCCGACTTCATCAACCTGCACAACGCGCGCTCGGCCCTCAAGTCCTCGTGCCTGGACGAGCAGCAGCGGCGCGAGCTCGGCTGCCTCGACGCTTACCGGCGCCATGACCTGTCTCTGATGACGTCACACGGCTCCCAGGCCTACGGCGTCGGTATGCACCACCCGGACCAGAGGCTGCTACCCGGAGCCGGCCTGGGTCTCCCTCCGCCGGCGTCAGACGACCTGCAGGTACCGGAGGCCGCCATTGCTCTCTCTCTCTCTCTCTTTTTCTCTCCACACTGTCCCCTCAGGTGTAACACCTTAATGTGCCCCCCTTTTTGCTTTTACTTCTGGGCTTCATATCTAGTTCACTAACACAGCTCAAACAGAACCACCATAGCTGCCACTTCAGGCCCAGTTTCCCTGCCCCACTGGCCTACTATTGACCCCCCTCCCTCCCCTTCTCCGCCTCTATTGTACCAGCACACAGCAATTCCAGAAATATTGAACAGAAAGACAGCGCCAGATGTCTGTCTGTCTCCCTGTCTGCTTCAACTGTCTGCTGTATTTGGCATTGACAAAGCTGTCTTATACCCTCTGAAGCCCCTGACTCGGCCTTGTAGGGGAGAAATAATATTATTGGATTTCATCTTGAGATAATTTTCAAGCCAAACCAAACGTGACTGTACAGCAGGCTAAGTAAATGTCAAGTCCACACGGCGCCGAGTCTCTGAAAGGCAGGCCTGTTTCTAAAGGTTAATTGACTGGCAGTCTATACAATCCTATTGTGAAATCCGCCCTTTATTTTCCCACAAACACACGTGACCCAGATTTTACATAATTCTTTTCTATGTAAAGAAATGGTCGAGATGAAAACGTATTCGCACGGTTTCTTGTGTGTGTTTAAATGTGTGTGTGTGTCCGGCTGTCTGTTGAAGCAAAGAAAAGCCGCTGGTTGCTCTATTCTCCGGTAAAGGGCGGATTAACGGATCGGGGTTCAGGGCACAATGAGCAGCTCGAGCGCCATAAAGCACCGTAGTTTATCCAATTACCGACTTAACGTCAATCAACTTTGTTACTTATGCAGCGACATCTGAGCTGGTTAAAACGCGGCTCTTGTTAAACACAATTTAAGAAGGCGACACATTATTTCAGTCACGTTCACTATTTGCAAACACAGCTCAAGTTTAACAACAAGGAAGACGATAGAATACTCTTCAAGTCCTATATTATTGTTCACACTTTTCATAGTGATAAGGTTGTATTTATAAATGTAAATAAACTCTTTATTACGGTAAATATTATAATGAAATTCGTGTCAGTACCATAATAGTTGGATCTTATTTTTACTCGTTTATTTATAAGTGCCATAAAGGGTGTGGCAGTGTAGCGTACATATAAATATAGAAATACATAGAGGTATGTTTAGTTTTGTCGTAATAATCGTTACATGCACGTTTTTTAAAAATCGTTTTTTTTTTCAATAATTCCTTTATCGCAAACTCTGAAGTCTGTTTTTAACGCTACCTGCAGAATAGCCTTTCAAATGATGTCAAAATTATTCGACATAAAAAAATGTATATAAGAGCTATTTTCACATTCTTGTGATTTAAAAGTTGAAGTTGGCACTGTTGCTTATTTGTGATATTTTTAAGCTATAAACTCACAGCTAAGCAGTGCTGTAAGCTAGCTAATGCTATATATTTCCAAAGCTGCAGGCACATAAAAGAGCACAGGTCCGACCCTTTATTGAGCAAAAGAAAGAAACGGCTCGTGAACCTGAGCTCGCGCGAGGAGGATGTAAGAACGGAACAGATGCGCCTATGGTCTCGTGCAGCCCAGCGCATCTTTGAGCGCGTTAAAGAGATTTTCATGGCGAACAAAAGCAGCTGCCACACCTTTCTCCCTCGCTAAGCTAATTCATGCAAGACCTCTGCGTTTTGTATATTGATTTTATAATCACTTTAGCTTCGGAGCAGGAGAAAAGAAACAGAGCAGGAGCTGGTTAAGAAAGAGCTACAACAAGCTCCTTTTTCAGGTTTATTTTAATCAGGGGGAGCTTCTGCGTGGGCCAGGCCTCGAGGCTCGCACCAGGGATTAAGTGTTTTCTGAATAAAAAAGCGCATGTTCTCCTTTCTTGATGACATTGTTGATAGCATAGTCTGATGTGGACCAAAATGGCGACGGTAACTGGTTTCCATACATCCAGGCTTGTGCATGTATGCTACAGGCTGCTTCTTGTTGTGCGTACGCGCTGCAGATTGATCCCCAACAGGTTGGTGGCTGCAACAAACTCTGGACAATCCTGCTCATTTCTAAGTCTGGATGAGTACTGCTGTCCTCGCTCATAGCCTGGAGCCTTTCAAATTAGGCTCGTTTCTGGGTGATCCGTGAGCTGCATCCTTTATTTCTCCCTGCCCTCAATTTTCCTCAAAGCTGCTAAGTGACGCACACTTTCTAACAAAAAGCCTCCACCGCTGGTCAGATTGTTCAAACAGGGTGAAACATGGCAATTTAATATAAGCTATTAGGTGGTAGCTCGACTTTTTTTTTTTTTTAAAGCTGACAGTGCTGCAGATAAATCTGAAGGACCTTGGGCTTGGGGTTCCCAACCTGTGGGGCGACACCCGTTAATGGTCACGAGATACATTAGAGGGGTCATATGTTGATTTTTTTTTTTTTTTTTTTTTTTTTCGTAAGATATGGACATGTTTTAAAAAGTTTTTTTTTTTTTTTTAATGCATTTGTAATACAGACTTGCATTGCATATGAGTTTTAAAATATTGTTCACATTGGATATCTGCAGAGGATTCATTTGGCCACATGTGACTAAATTTAACAAATAGATGTAGTTGTGTGATTATGGCACAAACTGTCCATTAGAAAGAAACGCTCAAACTCATTTTTATTTATTTTTTCTTCTTTCTTTGAGGCTGTTTAATTTTATCCAAGCTAAACAATCCAATACATGCAAATTATTATGACTAAAAGTTATGCAAAAAACAAAAAACAAAAAAACAACTGTGGATTTTGCTGCATTGCAAGCCAGTTTGTCAGGAATCACTGATCTAGATGAGAAATTACTACAATTTAATTTTTCTGACATTGTATAATGTTCTAGTGTTTAGAAACTGTCTGAAATATTACATTTATGTTTTATTCCATTTATTATAATCAAACACATTGAGTGGGACTAATAATTCAGACCTGGATACAGCTAGAAGCTTTAAAACGAGGCAAATGTGATGCACGTCGTTCAAGACTACAAAATTAAAGCAAAAATTAGTCGATTAGAGAGAAAAACTCCAATGTCATTTTTAAGCTTTTTTCTTGTTTGACAGCAGTAGTTTACAAGGTAGTTGTCTATTCTCTGCAATCCGCAATCCTATATTTGTTTAGGCTATTGTTAAAACCATATAGATCTCAAACATACTAAATGTCTTAAATGTGATAAATAAACCAGTCCAAAAGGGCATTTAATTTACACTCATGATCACAAAATTCTGCATTAAAGTCAAACCATGAGAAACCACTTTGAAATGTTACCCCTCACAAATGGGTCCAAATTAGGTGCTGCTGTGGTTATTATGTAAATAAATAAATAAATAAATAACCCCAAAACTAATATTGATATTGCTTTTTGTCACAGTCCTATGTGCATAATTGTATTTCGAAGATTCACGTTTCAGTAAAGTGCTTTCTTTGTGGTGAGTCAATGTAGGGTAAAATTTTGACTGGATGTCCCTGAAAACATCCCAACTTTCCGGGAAAATTCCAGGTGTTTCCGGCTCCTGGCAGCTGAGTAAAGCGGGGCTCCAGTGGAGTAAAAATGTGGGTGAAGTGGTTTCACCTCCCTGCCTGCTCTAATGATGCTCTGTCTCCGCAGGGCTCTGTGGAAGCGCAGTGTGGGCTCGTGCTGAACGGCCAAGGGGGCGTCATCCGGAGAGGTAAGGGCCCCTGTTTACTCTGGAGTCTGTTCTGCATGTTGTAGCCTAGCTTACCGGAGGGCCGTGAAAGCTCTCACGGCTCGACACGACACGACAAGACAGCGAGCAGACAGACAAACAGGCGGAACACTCCCCTCCCTTGTCTGCTGTCAACGGCCCCATTTTCGCGCCTGTTTAAACGCTAACAGTGTACAGGCGCTTCCTGTTCACTGTCACTCAACACCTACGTCTTTTTTTTACCAGTCACAAAAACATGACGGTTTCCCCCCATAAAATTAAAACGTCAAAGCCATGAATTAATACGGCACTGATTCAATATGGGGCTTTTAAGCTTTGTGTGTGTCAAACCTGTATGCTGCAGTTTGACGGCTTGCTTTTGTTTACTTTTTTTTTGATGTAAAACTTTTTTTTTCAGGTTCATGAATTCATCATAACTCATGTAATGGGCATGAACACGGTTACTATAACAAAGAATAGTCAAAATATTTAAGCTTCTGTGTAAACATACACAATTTTACAATGTTGATGTTGGTGGATTATAATCTACAACCTAAAGAGCGCATGAATTTATTTTATAGATTCATTTATAATCTGTATTTAAAATGATCTTACTCACAATAGTTTCATTATCAAGCTAACTAAACACACTTTTATATGGGCTGCTGAAATGGTTTGAAACTGAAAGGGCAATCAAGGATAACCTATATCTTTTATGTAGCTGCTTTAATAATTCACTGCAGTTTGATTGCTTCCGGGCACATTCTATATTTTTATTTATGATTTCTTTATTTATTTGTGGGCGGCGATGGGATCCAAATCACATGAGTAATTGTGGTTTTTGCGGTGCAGTTAATGTTGTAAATACCCGCGTTTTTAATCCGAGTCGGTAGGTTTAATTCGGACTATAAAGGCTGGGTCATGAAGGCGTCGAATATCTGGCAGGACAATTTCCTCATGACTTTGGGTTTGAACACAGTTTGGACCGGATTCGGTGCATCACACTCTACACTCTTGCCTTTTTTTTTCTCCAGTCGGGACTATGTGTAGTTTTCCTCACAGAGAGGAAGGCTGTGTCTCGGGTTTAATTTTTCATCAGCTCAGCCTAGGTGTTGGGGCTTTTCTCTCGGATTGACGCGGGAATCCCTCCGCTATCACTTTCGGTTAATGGTGCGCCGTATTTGGCCCTGAGCTCAGCCGCTGCAACCATCACAACCAATAATCTTTGCTTTACCTCCCGCTCCCGTATCGATAGCTTCTCTCGCCTCGGGCGGACGCTTTGATATGCTAATGCCGAGCGGGGCCCCGGATTCAGCCGAGATCATATTAATGTTGTTCTTTCTGACTGCGGCTTTGGCGGCATGAATATTCACATAACCTTTTTCAAAAGAAAATCACTCAAGAAACGCGGATCCTACTTAGGAGGAGTCGTCTGTGTTTTTAATCACCCTGCTATCCCTTTTCCAGTTCAGCTCCAACACAGCAGCAGCCTCACAGATCAAGATGATCTGTCAGGCGCGCCCCCGCCACTACAGCACGTGCACGCCTCCTCTCTTTTCTGTCAAGACATTGGCGGTCTTTTTTAGGAGCTATAAACATTGTTGTTAAAATATGAGGAGAATGACATTTGGCCCGTGTCTCTTTTTCTTTAATTTTCGTGGCAAACTCGTAAAAGGCGCTTGATTCCGCGTGTGATCCCGCCCGCCGCTCGCGCCGCAGCCCCAGGCTACTCTCCGTTGCTTAAATACCGTTATCGCCTCTGGGCCCGCGCGCTCCACTGACTGCACTACCGGCAATAGCTCTTTTCGATTGCCCTTGGCAACATAAAATACAAACTACTTTGAATCAAAACATTTTTAGGGGAATTAATATGATGTGAACCCGCGGCTTTCAGAGACGCGCGCCCCTGTCAGAGCGCGTGAGGCTGACAGACAGGTCTGCCCGGTTTGTGTCACAGAGAGAGACACAGACGAGCCGGACTTCACACGCGCACACGCACACACACGTAGACACACACACACACACACACACACACACACACACACACACACACACACACACACACACACACACACACACACACGCTGAGGAGTCCTTGCTTAACCAATAGTATCAATCGATCCCCGAGCGTCTACTTTTGACTGCCAGGGTGAAACACAAGTCCCACCCAGCCTTGTATGAAAGCGCTGCCCGCCGGACTACAACAGGCTTTTGTTGCCACACCATTATGATGTCACACTTGTGCTGTGGGCACGAGGCGCTGTCCAGGTGCTGAAATGAAAGGTAGGAGCCTCTGTCCATGGTGCTGAACCCGGCTGACATGTTCTTGATGCTACAGGTCTAACAGGCTTCCTGCGGCCAGAAACACGACACCAGCCCCTCTCTGCTGATTGTGAATAATAGATTTTTAGAGCTAAAATGTAGGTCACAGTTTTAAAGCCTTGCTGGTGGCCAAATCGTCCAAACTGCCCCGAAAAGATTAGCCACTCTTTGCCTGCAGCGTTGTTCTTCCTCGGCCTAAATGGCGTCCTCTTCTTCATTCCATCAAACCCAGCACGGCCCAATAACAAAGCGACACGCCCTGCTGTTAGATTTGATAATGAGGCAGATGAATAATAGAATATAGCCTACAGTACATCAGACAGAAACCTTGCGTTTCAGCTGCTTGGGACGTTAGTTCAAGTGAAAGTTTAATAATAATAGGCCCACTCAGAGCAGTGGATTTATTCCAGGAGGACTCAACAACACTGATTCAGATGCAATTAATAATGTGAAAGAGCCTTCACTATCACAACAGCAATCATTTATTCACACACACACACACACACACACACACACACACACACACACACACACACACACACACACACACACACACACACACACACACAGGAGTCTGTAATGAAATCAGCTTGGTGGATGGTGGAAGGTGATTAAAAGGAAGGTTTTGTTTTCCCCTCCTGGGGTTAAAGCTGACTTTTCCTACGGACAGACAAATATTGAGCTGAAACAGACATCAAATTATATGTACATAGTAGAATAGAAAAATGAATCTAATATTTAGCTTTAAGGATGAAGTGCTGGAACACATTGTTATTGTGAGCACTGATTGACGATACTTGAGCTCATGGACATGGTTTTATTTCACTATTACTGGCTTTTCTGCTCATTTCTGTGGCTTTGATTAAAATTGTATTCAAGCATAAACTCTATATAATATTTACCACTGTGCTGTGCAGGAAGTAAGTGATAATACAGGCTGTGCAACACTTAGCTCTCGTGCAGAAAAGAGAAAGAAGCACCGCCAATGATTTTACATTTATGTGTGGATGAACTCTCAAGAAAACCCGTATTGAAAATTATCTCACTTGTTACTATTAATGCACTTCTCAAAAACACAGAATCATTAAATAAATCTGTTATAAAATAGCTGGTGGTGTAAGAAATGTGAAAAAATGGTTGCTTTTGAGGTTTAAACGCATGCAGAAAAGTTTGAGTTGCACACGTTGTAACTTCTTTGTTGCTTTACTCTCAGATACTCAGTTTAAAATTTTGCATCATCCTCTGTGATTCTTGAAAATAAATTAGTAAGAAACAAAGGTGCAAAATTATGCCAATATCTGCACCCTGGGTGAGATGTGTTTGTTTTTCTGTTACAACCATATTTATCTCAGTTTTTTAAATGATCCTATACTGACACTGCAGCAGAGAATACAAAAGCACCATTTTTACTCTCAAAATTTCAGACCAGAGAGTTCATGTATTTCTGCCAGTTAAAGCTTTTCAAAGCGTTTAAGGATTTCCATTTGATACATTTAGTAACCTAGAAGCTGTGCATAAAGTCAAGAGGACAAAAAGGCTCTTGTAGTAGAAATAAAAAATCTTATAAAACTTGTAGAATTCAGTTCATAATGTGGAACTATTAAAACTTATATGCGTCATTATATTCCAACAGTAATCCTGACTTTCTTTACAAAACTCGCTGAGACCCACTTGCTTGTTGATACTTTAGAAAAGAGTCTCTAAATAAATGTTAAATGATTATTTTTTATATCTCAACATGTGTGTGTGTTATTTCAACATGTAATTGGATTTTTCATTGCATGTTAAACAATTCCATTATTATCTATTTGTGTTTTTAAGTCCATATTAACAATCTAACATAACTCTCATCAGTCTTTTAATTGAATGCAATGACATGTACTTTGTGATCTTGGCAGTTAGATTTATAATTCAAGTAAATGCTGCACTACTGCTTCACCTCTGTGGTCTGCAACTATGACTCAGAGATCGTAGACAGCTTCGAAGACTGGCCACAATACACTAATGAAAGACACATTTAGCAAGTGCTGCAGTAAACTTTTTTATTTATTTTTAGGGCTGGGCGATACGGGCTGAAAAAAAAAAAAAAAGCTTTACTTTTGTTAAGAAACTTTATAAAAGATTTGATCTTTTTTTTTCTTTTCCCATAAAAATTGAAATGACAAATGACATAGATGTGACTCAAAACACTGTGATTAAGTCGATGTCTGACACTGCAAAACCAGACCAGATTCACACTACTGATGAGACTCAGCATTTTTTAAGAATAAACCTCGGCCATGTTGTGAGGGGCATTTGTTGCTGCAGGAGGTGGTAAGACATGTAGGGGTGTAAATGATGAACGCAACAAAAAATAAAAACAAACAAAAAAAAAACCAAGATTTTCATTTTTGTAGTTCTTGCAAAACCACAAATACAAATAAATGGGATTTTTTAAACAAGGTGTGCAGCAGTAACGTTATTATACAGTGGTATCGAAGCAAGAAGACATTGCAGCTGCTTAACTGTAGTGTGCCGGAAGGGACAAAATAGTGAACAATTTTAAAAATCTAACATGTAAAATTTGGACCTTGATGATATTGTACGTTTTGAAATGGGTTAAAGAAATCTGGGCATGAATGCTCAAATGCCAACACAGTCACACTGAACCCCTAGTGGGAATCTAGGTATTTGATTTTTGTTCTAAGACACTTTCAAATTTCTGAATTTGTTAATATCATGGTTCTCATCAAACATCTTTATCATTATAATATTGAGTAGTTAATCTTACAAACACAGGAAAATGTGTTAAAAGCTGGTTTAGAGTCACTGTAAAGTCCTGGTCTCCCTGTTAAAGGATGATCTGACTGATTAGTACTTTCACTGAGGTACAAATGGAGCTACATTCAGCATCAAACAGATGAATTATTCTTCCATTCATACAGCATAAGAGAGACTCGCAGCTTAAACCATCACCACAGTGACAATCTGCCATAGTTCTCCACAGTTCTGTTTAATGGTGACGCTGATGTGCTGCTTTATTAAAGCTTCATGTTGATATACATCGAACCACATTAGAGGAGCCGCTCTCTCATTATGTATTCATGTCTGTGTGGGTTTGAGTGTGTAAATGTGCAAATAACATTTAGTCTGTGATCCAGTTTAACCTCATGGCACCTCTGATGAGACTCTGCAAAGATACAAGGTAGAAAAGCTGCTTTCTAAAGCCAATATCTCCACTAAGAAGTTATGTGACATTTACTGTTAATGTGCAGCCACGGTTAGTTACATGTGCTGCAAAGGAGCTAATACTGCGCAAAATCAAATGTACTTTATTTAGTGCTAATCTGAAAGCTCTTTAAACCACATGTCATGATCACCGCACAGCATGCCAGCATCAGATATCAAATAGCAGAAACTGACTTCTATGCACTTCTGTTAATGCTGTACAAACAAAAAATCTATCTGCTGAAAACGTCAAATTTTTGTCTTCCTATTTCTGCACTATTTTTGTCTTTTGCACTGTCCTTAAAGTTCAAATGCAGGAAATCTTAAAACACACATTTTGGTCATCTCCTGCTGGTCTCCTGAGCGTGGCTGATTGCAATATAGTAGGCTTATGCAACATAATAGAAGTGTACATACAGAGTGGACAGTAGCATCCGATGTGGTGCAATATCAGGCGTACTGATGCACAATCACTAACTGATAAAAGAGACAGTGAGCGTATAACTACTTGTAAGTGTTAATCATATGCTCACAGTACAACCTCAGGTTAGCATTTTGTCCAAGAACACCTTGAAATGTGATCTGTAGAAGCTGGAGATCAAACTGCGAACCCTTCATTTACTAAAAGGCTGAGGAGTAGCACATAACTGCAGAGCAAAAGAGGCCCCAGAATAGATCCTTGAGGTACGCCATGATGGAACTCATTTATATATGAATGGAATTAACTGAGACAACTGAAAAGGTGCAGTGAGACAGGTGTGAAATAGGTGCAGTTTTTATATTTGGGCTTATTGGGATAGAAATGTGACCATACTGGTATATGTGTGGGCCAGTATTTGCTTAATAACATGGGCACAATGATATGGACCTAGTATTATGAGCCCAATAGGATGGGCCTAATAATATTAGTACAGTTACATGGACTCAATAACGTGTCAAGCTCAAGCAAAACTGTCAAGTTCCATCAATTAGAAGTGTTTAAGTTGGATCCTGCTGCCGTTAACACTTGCTGCATTTTGATAGTCCCTTTCCTGCCTGAATCACCTGAAAAGTTTCTTGTCCCTGAAGTTTCCTGACTGGAGTTTTTATTAATTTACTTAATGTTTATCATGTGCAAATACATCTGTAACCAGTTTTGTTTTGTTTGTTTTTTTTTTAGCAGACAACAACATCTAAAGTTTTGAGTTTTCTCTTTGAACACTGACAAAAGTTTCCCGGTTCTGTTGTTGGTCTTGTTCTGACACTTGTTTCATGTTTGTGTGCAGGCGGGACGTGTGTGGTTAACCCGACAGATCTCTTCTGCTCGGTACCCGGCCGCCTGTCGCTGCTCAGCTCCACCTCCAAGTACAAAGTGACCATCGCGGAGGTGAAAAGAAGACTGTCCCCACCAGAGTGCCTCAATGCCTCCTTACTGGGTGGTATACTGCGCAGGTCAGTACAAACGCTAACGCACAGCTGGGATATGTCTGCACCTCGGGGAATACCATCAATTTATGCTGCTTTTACACAAGCATCCACTCTTACAGCACCAACAATCCCACCTGAAGAAAAATCAAACTAAGATCTCGTTCTCGTTCTGACAAAGCAAATATTGAAATTCAAACCTGATCTCGCTGCATTCATATGGAGCTATTTTATCTGTTTGTAGCAGAGGACCTTACTGAGGTGCTACTGTAGTACTCTCAACATCATCCCGGGAGAATCAGAGACTTAAAACTTCAAAACCATCGAGTCCATTCTGAAGCAGTAGCATATTGTATAAGAATAAAAGTGTGTTAGCGTGGTAGAGGAAGGATGGAGAAGAAAGACGAATATCTGGTAGTGAAGGATGCTCAGAAATGAAGACAAAAAAATCTACAATTTATAGAGAAATTCATGCCTCCAGATGAAGAGGTGTGGTTAAATTGCAAGGATGTTTCTGCCACTTTTTGAGTCTCAGCAAACTATGAAAGTAAATATGGCTTTAAAATCAAACCAGTCTGTTTTAGAGCCTAATTCTGGCAAGAGTGCTTCCTTCTGCCCAAACACAGGATGTACAGTATATAGAATCCACAAAGACTATTGTAGGCGAAATGAGGGGCCGGGTCTGCACGCGCCGCCATGCCCAGGGAGCCAGAGGGAGGCGAGACCAGGCCAAAGCATGCCAGGATCAGAGGAAGCAGAGGAAAGCAAGAGTTGCCAGCGCTGTATTATTGATGAGGCGGAGAGAAAAAGAAGGGGGAAGGACGAGCAGGAAAGGGGGGGGGTAGAGAGAACATGGCCAAGGCATCGACGAAGAGAAAAAAGTGCAATTTAAGGAGCTGTTCTTCAATCTGAAGTAAATCACGTCATCAAAAGGGAAAGAGGATTTTGCTCGTGTGTTCAGTCAATTTTTATCTGTTTGGTCTTTTTCTGTGTTTCTATTTTAATTTATAAAAAAATCCCTGAAGAATTTCTGCAGCTTTATCAGCTGAGTTTAAGAACGTTAAACTTCGTTTTAAATATGAACATTTTGACAGACACTATTGTTCCTCCAAAAGAAGAGTGCCTCACTTTGGCTCAAACTGTGACAGGGGAAACTCAGGGGGACGTGTCGCCATTAGGAGGAATAAAGAAATCATGTTAAACATATGATGAAATGACGTGTTTTAATTTTACACTCTTTGATTTTATGCTTAATTTGTCACATCAAAACAAATCTATATTCCTCCATGCCTTTGCAAGACATAATTAAAACCAGGTTTTTGAAAGAAAAAGATGATTATATTCATCTTTTGCTTCAGTATATGAGAAAAAAGGAAGAAGTTGTGACATGTGGTGTGGAAATTTGGTACTATTGTTTCTAAAAAGTGAACAGAAAAGTTGCGTGGGGGTATATTTGGTTGTTTGATTGAAGATTTATTTCACTCTTCTGCAGAGCAAAGTCAAAGAACGGAGGCCGGTGTCTTCGAGAGAAATTAGACCGTCTGGGCCTCAACCTGCCAGCAGGGCGGAGGAAAGCTGCCAATGTCACTCTTCTCACATCCCTGGTGGAAGGTAGAGAACTTTTTTGTCCCAAATGCTTTATTTCCTGTTAAAGTTTTTATATCCATTTGTTTCATCATTGCATTTCCTTGTTTTGCACTCAGGTGAGGCGCTCCACCTGGCGCGGGACTTCGGCTACACCTGCGAGACAGAGTTCCCCAGCAAGGCAGTGGGGGAACATTTGGCGAGGCAGCACAGCGAGCCGAAAGAAACCAGCGCGCGCAAGAAAATGGTTCTGGCTACAAAGTAAGAGCACATAGATAGACCACTGGAAAACCTGCAGCAAAAGAGATGGAACAACATCTCTGTGAGACGCCCGATGTGAACGTCTCCATATCTCTGCAATCATGAACCGATCATGTGAAACGACCCAGACTTAAGTTGTTGTTTGTCTGCAGGTCTATAGGTGCAGGTGAATATCTCGATCAATTTCACAGCTGCAACACAGCCGAGGAAAATTGATCATGTTGAAAGCAATGCTTTGATAAACAGAGCTCCAAGCTACATGTTCAACAACAAGAAAGCTTCACAGCCTGCAAGTATTGAGTATCTGTGAGAGTCAGAAATGGAGGAAAATTTAACAGATGCTGAGGAGAAGTTTGCCTAACAAGGAAAACATTAAGTAGGAAAGAGGATGAGAAAACTTGAGGGAAAGTAGCACACACTTCTCATGCATGGATCTTCTATTTTATCTGACTTTCAAGCTATTTGCTTACAGATTTCAGGGCTTTCATGTTTGTTTTTATTTCACGCTATGAGCTTCTTTCTGACTCCCACTCTTTTCTAAATAAGTTGATTTTCTTTAAGATGAACAATTCTTCCCGACAAAGATTTTCACATCGACTTACATCCAAAAAGACAGCCTTGACCTCCACAGCAGACCCCCTTTGAATGCTCTGTGCCATGTTATAAATGCTTTTTACTTGTTTTTTGAGAATTGATGTTGAGCTCATCTCACTCCTGCATGTGCTGTTTTCCTCAAGTGTTTCCTGGGAGGAATTTATTTGTGTGTTGATCCAAAATGAGCGGGATGGAGGCAGAAAAAAGGGGGAAAAAATGGGAGCCTGAATTGCTCCGGTTGTGTTGGAGACAGATGGTAAACCCTCCTTCCCTCCCTCCTTCTGTCTGTCAGGCAAATCTGTAAGGAGTTCCAGGACTTATTGAGCCAAGACCGCTCTCCTCTGGGGTCCTCAAGACCCACCCCCATCCTGGACTTGGACATCCAGAGACACCTCACACATTTCAGGTAAGACACACACACACACACACACACACACACACACACACACACACACACACACACACACACACACACACACACACACACACTAAATGGAGTTATTGAGACAAATGTCCACAAAACAGACTCTCTTGGAAGAATTAAAACTGCTGCGCTTCATTTTGGCTGCGTCTGCTTTGCCATTTTCGGAAAAGATGCAGCTGTGCAGTTTGTTATTTGGCACAAATGGCAGAAGAAGATGACGAGGAGGAGGAGGCTTGTTAGCACAAATGTCACATCTATGGCGTCACTCTTTGCAGAATATAGAAAGTTTGACCAGATTTCAAGGGAAGCTCAGCTGTTAATGCACAGTTAAGGCTGTGACTGTGGTTTAAGGAGGAGGATGTTCATCCTGCTGAAAAGTCCTAAGAGCTAAGAGCTGACCAGACATTCAGCTCAGCAAGAAGCTTTATGAAAAACCAGTATCATTACTAAAAATCATTTATCATTGTGCATTTTTTTAACCTGGCACACTTAATGCGCTTTTACCTTTGCCTGGCAGCAAATTTAGTTGCATGAGAGTCAGAACAAAAGTCCGACTCAAATGTAACGTCCAAACATTTAGCTCTCGTTGTGATACTAACATCCAGCGAACAAAGGGCCTGATCTACTAAGATCCCAAATAGCGAACACTAAATTGCGTGTGCAAACTAAATAATTGCACATGCTATTAGTGGGCGTGTTGCAGGTGATCTACTATCATTGCATGCGCAATTGATAACAGGTGCAAAAGTGGTGCGGACCGCCCTCTTTGAACGAGGATTTTGCGTGCACTATCAACTGTCACCATGGAGAGTTTGTGAGAGCAGTGATTATAGATGAAAAATTAAGTTTAAAGCCATGGAGTTGCACGCATCATTTTGGAGAACCGCATCTTATGTATGTGTAAAATAGATAATAGATATTATGTAAATAATAGATAACTTTTATAGACATATTACGTGAGACAACAGACAATTGAATTTTCCTTTGGGGATCGATAAAGTTCTTCTTATTCTTATTCTTATAAAAGGCAAGGCAAGTGTATTTGTATAGCACCATTTATACACAAGGCAATTCAAAGTGCAAGAAAATATATTTGAAATGAAAAAAAAAATTCAAACAATTTAAAATCATTAAGACAAAGAGATACATTTTTGCGACTGTTCCGTAATTATTTATCAAAACCATCATTTACTAGAAAAACGCTTTTGCACTTCTGCCTCCTTCTCCCCACAATGACTGTGCGTAATGCTGTGCCAGTTTGCATGTGCCTTTCAAGCATGCTAAATATTGACGCAAAAAAGCAACCACAATCAGGTCACTGTTTCCGGGTTTGATAAATCACATTGTGGGTGCTTAATGATTCCTTTTGCATCTGCTCCTCCCAGTATTTTGCACAGCCTGATGATCTACATACATTCTGCATATTCATGAAGGCAAGCACGCTAAATCAATTGCGCATGCTGTTTTGCTCATTTGACAGATGCAATCCTTAGTGCACCCACTTAGTAGATCAGCTTTGCGTGCGCTATCAAGTTTTTGCACACACAAACCTTCAGTAGATCAGGCTCTAAGTGTATAACACCAAAGACTGGAGGACTGACAGTGACCAAAGGTTATCCAAATTTGTCAGGGTTTGGCTTCATAAAGTTACAGGACATCCATTGTTTTAGGTTACTGAGGAAATAGAATAAACTGTTGGGATAATTAAGATGGACAGGAACATACAGCTGTGCATCATCTGCATATTACAAAAAAAAATGCACAAAATGCACAGAGAGAAAGAGAGAGAGAGAGAGAGAGAGAGAGAGAGAGAGAGAGAGAGAGAGAGAGAGAGAGAGGAGCATGTAAATGTAGAGTAAAAGAGGACCAAGATTAGATCCTTGAGGCATGCCACAATGGAGCTAAAGAAAAAAGAACTGGAATTATTAGGGTGGAAGGGAACATACAGCTGTGTGTCATCTTTGTATAAATGTAAAAACACGATCATTGAAGATGTTTTCCAATGATCTGGTTGAGAGTTAGAGCGGGTAAATGTATGATAACAAGAGGACCAAGAACAGATCCTTGAGGTACGCTATAATGGAACTCAAAATTATATGGACAGGAATTTGCTGAGATAACTGGAAAGTTTCAGTGAGACATGTTTGAACTGTTCCTTTGGAGTTTTAAACCCAGGTTTCAAGATGGTGAATTAGGCTGGGATGGTAGAGAAGTTAAAAGGTGAAGCGGCAGAAAGCTCAATATGCATAAGAAAGAAGCTTTTGCATCTCTCAACTATTAAAAGAAGTTACTGTAGTTACCATAATGAGGACTGTCTCTGTGCTATAACAAGTTTAAAAACCAGACTGGAAATCGGTATAAACTTAATTATGTCACATTTAATCAGTAAGTTGTGTGAACTGACTTTCTGGAGAAATTTTGAAAAGAATGGAAACTTGGAAATGGGTTTTTGATTGTTAAGTGATTGGGAGCCAAATTTAGTTTTGAGTGTTAAAAAAAACTTTGTAGACACGTAGGACAAAGATGTAAGAGCTACGAATTCGTCTAGAGCGGGCATTGGCATTAAAACAAAATAAAAATCACATAGAGGAGCTTTAAAACAAAAAAAATTCAACATTAGACGAGGAGCAGCAACAAATCCTCCCAACAAAGAAGAGAGGGGATCTTTGATTCGAGAGAAGTTAAGATGAAAGTGATCAGATAGCTGATGTCTTTCTGTGATTTAACACATTGATTAACTAGTTTATTGATACAGGCCTGAAATCAGCTTTTCTCCGCATATTACTGCAGAAACAGTGTTGAGAACATCACAGCACATTTAGACTCTGCTCTGAAAGGTGTTATCCTGACTAAAGACACCCCTTTAGGAGGATTAGAAGCTCAATAATGCAGAGAGAGGACAGTGTCTCTGCAGGTCTGGAGTCTAAGAAAAGAAAAGGAAGAAATCCTGCAAACATCTCATCACTCTGCTCTCTGTCTCCCTCACAGTCTGATCACTCACGGGTTCGGCACACCAGCGGTCTGTGCGGCTCTTAGCACCTTCCAGACGGTCCTGAGCGAGATGCTCAACTACCTGGACAAAAACTCCAGTGGGAAAACAAGTGGACCCAATGACCAACAGATCAACAACAGCTCGGAAAAGACGCAGCTCCGGAAAACAGCCGAGCCGCAAAGCAAAGATGGCAAAACAGAAAAGACTGAGTAGCCCCCCCACAGCCGGTCCCCGTGCCTTGGAGCGCTGCATTTAGGAGTGTGTGTGTGTGTGTGTGTGTGTGTGTGTGTGTGTGTGTGTGTGTGTGTGTGTGTGAGAGAGAGAGAGAGAGAGAGAGAGAGAGAGAGAGAGAGAGAGAGAGGACAAGTCTCAGAAGAGGATTTGTTGTCTTTTTTTTTAACAATTCATATTTATTGTTAATTTATTTATCTTATTTTCAAAAGTAACTCCAAACTCAAGTGTCCCAAACTAGACACCCAGATGTACGAATGAGAACCCTGTTACGCTGGGTGTTTGTTTGTATGTATGTATATTTGTGTGTGTGTGTGTGTGTGTGTGTGTGTGTGTGTGTGTGTGTGTGTGTGTGTGTGTGTGTGTGTGTGTGTGTGTGTGTGTGTGTGTGTGTGTGTGTGTCATGACAAAGCAAGAGCCTTGCCATGGTGATGGTTGGGACTCATCTAAGACTTTTATTACTTTATTTATTCAGTCTGAAAACTGGCGGTAGACATGCTGGCAACACAGTTTTCCGGGACATGGGAGGTCCACAGCCAACACAACACGACATGCATTACAAAGACACACACACTGAAAGTTTTGTGGGTTATTTGACCATCATTCGTCTAAGTCAGGTGAATATTTTGACCCTCTGAAAACAAATTTAATCTGTTCAACTGGAATAATTTAAAGAAATCTCAGCCACCAACACCCCAAGCTCTAATTTTGCTGAATTTTTCAGTCAGCTCAAACAAAATTTATTCACTTTTAATTATTTTTCTAGGGGGTTCAACAATTTTTCTATAGTTCCCAAACTTCTAACCAATTTCTTGTCTTTTGTTTTGGCACTTGTGGCGCCTGCCCTGGCATGAACCACTTAGTGGTCCCACCTCCAAGTATATGACTCACTACCTTGGACGATCACCTCCAGACACCTACCTGTGGATATATATTTACATCCTCTAATATATAACAGACATAGTCTTAATAATAACAGCCATAACAATATATTCAGTAATAATAATAAGGTAAATAAGAAGGCAAATTAAACAATAAATCAGTTGATCCTTTTTCTTAAATCAAACTGTTCAGTCCATAAATTTTATATTTTCACAGACACTCATTCCCCAGAGCTCAGAGTAGTCTTCAGGTAGTTTAAGACTGACCAGTCAAAGACGTATTTATCAAAATGACAATATGTAGCAAATCTTTTCTTAAAGGAGCTGCAACCAAACAAAGACAAATGTTTCCCTCTAAATGTCCCTAAATATAGTAAATCAACTGTCACAGTACCTGTCAATAAACCACCATACTGACCCCAATATAAGACTTTTTATACTTATCCTCTTGGAAATTCAGTGTCAGTATTTGTAATGAGTAATGGCACCGCTTTTCTGTGAAGCAAGTGAAACTTTCATGACTGAGGTCACAACCACTGTTCACAACCATTGTTCACAACCTCAGTGCCAGAGGGATGAAAGAGGGAGAGGGACAGTGATGGTCAACTTGACCTAAATCTGAACTACTGAGACAAAGTTATGATGCTTACTTTAAAACAATGATTTAGCAGAGACTTCAATCAACTGGAAAAAAAGAAAAACTTTTAATGTTGATTTTGGCGGCCCATGTGGGCAAAGTAAAGCCTCTGATCTTTGGCTTTGTCCACACTGTATGAAGAGATGCCATTTCTGATGGTCGCAGCCTATTCACTCGACTGACACCCACCCCCCACCGGTGGTTTTAGATATGAGAAAAAAAACAGGTCTTGTTGCTGATGATCTCTAGTTTTTAAGGCCGTTAAAAGTTTCTGTCTGTTTGTCAAGCAAGTAAAAATCCCTTATAGGAGTTTTAATTTTCAAAATGTTCAATGTATTTGCACTTCAGCTGTGCTGACTACAACTATGACAGCCAAATTTAATCTAGAAATAGGGGGGGTCTTATAATTAGGGTCATCTCATAGTTGGATCTACACTCTCAAACTAACACAGCACAGTTTAAGACCTCCCTGTACCTGTGTAAGCCACTGAGCCTCCCTGCTTTATTCGATTTTTACACCATACTATCAGTGCCATAAAAACCAGTGTAACCATGAGACAGTCTGTGGATGTGACACCACTGCCTGGGGTTATAGGCTACACTGTGGTGGCTGTGTGTGAATGTGTGTGTTTGTGTGTGTGTGTGGAAGAGATTCAGAGAGAGAGAAAGAGAAGGGTCCAACTCAGCCATTTTGTAAAAGGTGACTCTGCGGTCGCCGTCGTCCCTCTTCCCCCCTGTGCATGTCTATCTTTGTACACTCCCCTGGATCGCAAGTTTAGCCGACACGAGCTCTCCGAGTCGCTCATGAACATTTGTAAAGATATATATAAATATTTAAATTACTTTTCTTGTAGGCTTTCAACTATATATATGTTAAATCCCTACCTTCTAAAATGCTGGTGTTCAATAAAGACAGTTGCTACGTGTTCTACTATTGACTCTGGTTTGGAGGTGTATTGCAAACACACACAGATACACACACACACACACACACACACACACACACACACACACACACACACACACATACATATAAAGACATAGAGAGGGAGGCAAAAGAGCAATCAGACACTAAAAGAGAGGCAGAGCGGATCAGAGACAGCAGGTGAGAATTATCCAAATAAGTTCACAGAGTTAAAATTAAACAAAGTCACAGCTCCGCTCTGATTCTGTGAAACAAGTCCTTACCTACAGAAAAGTTCAAAAGCCTCCTTTGTGTGTGTTTTCTTTCAGTTTGAGCGACTTCTGTCAGCTCTTCTGCTTATTTATATTTCGGGGGGGGAGAAGAAAGAAAATGTGTGATGATAAAACAGAGAGCGGAGCAGCTGCCTGCCGGCATCTCCATCCGGGCTCTGTAGCTTCTGTTTGCTCTTTAATATTCCTGTCATTTAAAAGGAGGTCACGTTCAACACTCAACACAAAAATACACAAATCAGACAGGATGCATTTAGAGTCAAGCCTGCCAGTGCTGGTTTGTCACCCCCTGATCCATGCAGGAGAAGCCTCAGGTGGAAATATAATGGGTGTAAAGACACACGGGGGCAGGTTCCCCCCAAATGCAGTCCCAGTCTTGCAGGTTTTGTTTGGTCTGGGTTTTGACAGATGGTGTTTTCACCCAAAAATACACACACGCAGTCAATGTTTTATGATGCTGGGACAAAGCTGGGCCATTGATAATGCACCAAAAAATGTCAGAAAGACTATTTAATAAGATTTCAGGAGCAAAAAAAACGACACCAGGTTACATTTCAGTACGTCTGAGTTATCAAATTTCCACCCAATGGAATGAAAATATTAAAGGACCAAAGAAAACAAGCAACAGTTTGACTATAAAGAAGCTTGCACTGCAGATATTTTGCTTCAGGGCTGAAACATTTATTCAGATATTTGATTTATTAATAAGCAGATAATTTCCATCAACAGCTTTAACAATCACTCAAGTCAGTTATCAAGAAAATGTGTCACACTTTCAGTCTGGAGCCTCTTCAAGGTGAAGATTCGATGATTTTCTCTCCAAATTACATCTCTGTAAATTTATACATTTATATCTTTCAATACATTTTTCAAATCAGGGCTCTTGATAGAAATATGCAATATGAGGAGATGAAATCTGCTGATGAAAACTTTGATTTTCTTATATAATTTTTATTAATTAATCCTATGGTTAGTCTTGTTTAGGATAGTCTTTTTACTTCTGTCATAGTTGCCCAAAATATGGAATAAAAAAATGTCGGGACATATCAAAAACTGTGCTTGTCAGTGTTGGCAGTTTATGGATGAAGAAAAAAGTTTCCAAAACCACAATTTAACCATTAAGTATCCCGCTCTTCTCCAAAAGTCCTGTTCCAGATACATTTTTAACTGCTAAATGCTACACTTGCAAAAATATGATGTTTACCAAAGCTGGCAAAGTTTTAGCCATGATGTCTTACCGTCACAGAGCATAATTTAAGACTGTGTGTATATGTTGGAAATTAAGAAAACTGAAATCAGCACTAACACAAAACAAATAAGTTCAATGTTTAAAATGAGGGTTTCTGGGGTGCTATTTTTGTTTTTTTTGGTCCACGTTCTGAGGTCTTAGTCCTTGAAGCGTCCTCCTAGGTCTAATTCCACCACTTTCTCCACTCTCTCTCCCACTTTTCTCCTCCTTCTACTTGAAACAAAGGCAGAAAAGCCTACTATAACGTTTAGCTTTTTGCAGCTCTCAAATAGCACACCAAGCTGGCACCGCTACATTGGGTAAAGTGCATTCAAGCAAAGAGTAAAACATTAAACGAAAGCTGCACTTTGCACTTTTAAGGCTGTATTTTAAGTGTTGAAACAAAGAAAGCATAAAACAAAGCAGTTCCATGTTTAAAATAAATTAATAAAAACAGGGCGCTCAGCTTTTGCTAACGTTTGCTAAATTTAATTTCACACAGCTGTGTTAGCAAAGAATATAATAATGTAAAGCCAGCCACCTCAAGAACAGTGACCTTTTCCTGTCACTAATTATAAAGTAATTAAAGTTTAAAGTTAAGACATTTAAAGAACAGAAAAACTGTTGACCAAAAACACTCTGGTAAGTGCAGGACGCTGTTGTTTGCTTGCAAGAGTTTAAGGTTAGGTAAGGGTAACTTTCATATTTCACTATATTTCTCTTCAGAGTTATTTCTGTAAAAGTTTTACGAAATTAAAACTAGTTCAAACAGAAACATGCGAAAAGCATCATCCAAGTTTCCCTGACATAGTCTGGCAGACACAGGATACCAATCTGCTTACTGCTTATTTAAGGTTAGCTTGTAGCAACTGTGCAACGTGCGTTGCTACAAGTTAAGAGCGTTAGGCTAAACAAAACTGGCCAAATTCAGGTTCATGTTCACCATCATTGAGGACTGTATTTTTTGAGGAGAGTGGGAATAAAACTGCGTCATGTCCCTCTCTGCACTTCAGAGCGCTGCTCATGTTAGCTTAGCATGTGTGCTCTGGGAGAATCTGAAGGTTCGTGTTGCCACATTAACAAACAGCAGCACACTTCTTTTTCTTTCTGTCATGACTTAGTTTCAATATCAGGAGGAAAACGGTATCTCAGGTAATTCACTATTTTACCGGCTGGTATCTATTAATCATATTCAGGTTTTGTCAAAGGAAGCCGAAGACGAGCTTTTTCATCGCTTCAGGCTTTTACTCATTAGAACATCTTGATCCAAAAGCCTCTCTTAAAATCAAAACACTAACTACAGCGCGAGGTTTCCAGCTTTTTCCCAAGCACTGCCGACTGTTATATCCTGAAGAAACAACTTATCACTTTGAAATCTGGCAACTTTTGCACCTGACCTCATATATTACAATGCCACGCTGCCAAAATCTCATGTACATCGTCCTTCCAATTGCAGGCGGTCTGTTCTGACAGGTAGTCTATTTTTAGTTTATGAAGGGGATCAAAATGTTGAATTCAAGGTGGATACTAAAGATTATTTCTCCCATTTCTTAAAATTACACATTTTAATCACATTTCAGTCTCTATTGATACCAGATGCTCATGATAAATAAGTTAAATGCTATATAATCAAACAGTATGCACGTGTTTGCGTTGATGTTTGTGAAGATGTAACAGAGTGATGCACATGAAGCGCAGCAGCTTCATAAATTGGCTCTTTGATGATTGCTGCTGCATTTCACTGGAGGATATGAGCAGCAACAAATAAGCCTGAACATACACACTATATACACACCCACACAATACACACAGACAGAGCTACACATAGGCAAACCCACCACTCACTGAAAGCAACTTAATCACACTTTTGTTTCTTATCATTTGAGTGATAAACATGTAATTCATGTGATTCCCATCCCAGCTGACCCTGGATCAGAATCATAAGAAGTGTCTTGATGAAAAGAAATAAGCTGGGAAATAAAAATCGATTCATCGCCTGTGCCAGAGTTTCTGTAAATTGACAATCGAGCAAGAATGAATCACAAGTTTCACATCAGCAAAGCATAATGTGACGGGGTGGATGATGCATTATTCACAAAGGGTATTGATTGTAGCACAATGAGGCCATCTTATCATCATATTTTTCCAATTTCACTACCCTCTGCTTTACAATATTGCCCATTTGTGATTAAGTCTGCATACATTCATGACTCATTCCTATGCAGACTGGGATTTCATACATTAAACTCAGGTTTCAAATCCAGAACACACTCTAAAAATGCTCATTCTCAGCCCAGAAATGCACGCACTGAATCCTGCCATTTTTATAGAAGTGAGTTAAACAGTGTGAGGTCTCTGAGGGACCAGAACTCCCGCTGACTGAGCCCCACAGTCACGAATACCAAACTCTGACAACTTCTAAGCCCCCTCTCTCCAGTCTGTCTCCTCTGAAGCTTTAACCCTCCTCCTCCTGATGATGATGATTCTCTACTAAAACCTCTTCCTCCTCTGTCCTGATCCCCGCTCAGTCTCGGTAACATTTGAGGCCTTTTCTCCTGTACTGATTGTCCCTGTCAGTCCATGTCGTCTAAAGCACACACACACAGATGGGCTTGAGGAAGTCAGCTGAACCTGGGATAATCTTCGTGTAGACAGAGACACCCTGGTTTTTCAAATAGTCCTGATCGGCATCTGCTGGATCTACTGACTGAAAACAGAGAAAAATTTAATGTAAATGTCATTAATGTAGCATCCTGGAGTCTGGCTTACAGATGATTGAAAATGGTAGTTGTTTTATACAAATTTAGCGCATGCAATCTGTGGCCCCTGCAAAAACAGAGATACAACTTTAACTGTGTTTTTAATGGCAGGAATGTATTCCATTTCTTTATTGTGTCCTCTATTCACATTTGGAAGACCTGGCTGTTTTCCCTTAAAAAGCCTTTACATCTTTACACCTTAAACACAAAATAATTCTTTCGGACATTTAATGACCCGGTATGAACAGTTTGAGGCTGAGTTTGAGATTGTTACTTTTAGTTAATCGGGTCTCCTTGTTCTTCCTCCCCTCTTGAGTTGTGTCTCTTGTTTGTGGAGCTCTAGTGCGACCTAGTGATCAGTAGCTGAACTGCAGCATCAGCGAAGTGAGTCTGAGTTTAGTGCACAGTTTAAGAAGATGTACTTTTTAATCCCTGACACAGGCTAATATACACAGGATCCTCAGGGCATGCACTCATGGAAAGATGCGGAGTGAGGGAGTTTGGAGCTGGCTATTCTTCATCTGGCAGCCAAGTTCACAATCATGCTCCTTACTGGGACTCTAACTGAGACCCTCTGGGTTCTAGGCCAAGTCTCCTCTGCCAAACCTTAAGATATTGTGACATTGCTTGGATTAAAAACACACAAATAAAGGAGTAAATACATAGATACTTCCTGAATACAGGAAAGATAAATATATGTCAAATTGTTTTGACCTCACAAATGACTACATTTTGTTTCATAATTTTACGAGCCAAAAATAAGGGCAACAATTTTTTTTTTGCAGTGAGCAAAAATTCTGCAAAAAAAATCCTGTTTCTCGAAACTTTTTAGATGTTTTGCCTCTTATTATAACCAGGACATCCTTGTTTTTGGACTGAAATCTGATTGCAGAGTCAATGTGTCTTACATCAAACGCATTGTGTGTGGAAATGTGGATACGGAGCCATGACGGAGGGGCTCCTTTGCTCCCCCCCTTGATGGTGAGGCCTTCATGGACAAGAAGCTCCTGGAATGCACAGTAAATTATGATCCACCATTTCTAAAACCAATTCTTCTTCTTTGTTTTCCAACTGCTGCAATTCACTAAAAGGACACATTATGTTACAAGTTTGTCCATTCAGTGTTACTGTAGAAACAGGAAGACAGCTTTTATGAAAGAAGACCTGCTCCTACTGTAGATAATAAAGGGTCATGCCATAAAAATGGAAACTAAAGTGTTTTTAAATTCAGGTGATTGTACACTAATCTAAACATACTGCTAAATATGATATTCCATTTCCACCAAGCCTGCTCTGCTAATTGCTGCTAAATACTAAACACCGTACCTTTAAGTGTAAAGAGATAGTTTGACTAAAATTTAGATGAATACACTCAGAGGGATTGGGGCTTTTGCACTTCAAGAATTGGAAGGGAAAGACAAAGTTTTTTTTAAATCTGTACTTTAATGCCTCAAATTTACAACACATACCGGTGCAAATAAAATCTAAATAATTACCCGTAAAAATAATTCTTTATTAAATGTTTCATCAATGGCCTTCCCTTCTAAGCTCTATAAATGGCTAGTTTGCAAAATTGAAGACATATCAGTTGACAAACTATTTAAACTTAAGCATCAACCGCTATCAGCCTTGGCTGATTATTGCGGCAGATTTCCGGTGTTCAGGCGATTTCCAGTTTGAGTATGCTGCTTTGGCACCACTGCCCGTCTGTTTTCACTTGTCACTCTTTGTCCCACCTAATGTTGTGCCCACTACAACTGCATTGTAGGTCTAACTGGTTAACTGCTTATGCCTGTATGTGATGTTCAAAATGTCCATAATTATCAAACATTTGCTCTCAAAGTCTTGCTTTGTGGCCTTTCATTGCCTTTTAGGGGCAAGTAAAGTTTTTTGAATTAAATCAAACTGAAAAGTCCTTAAAAACTACTTTTTTTTTAGTTATGATATTTCAAATTCTAAATCTACAAAGACAGATTTCCTTTTGACCGTAAATGCATATCATTTCCAAAATTAGTTCAGCTTGTGATTTTAGGGCATTGGCCCTAAAAAAAAACATCATTGACAGAGAGTCCCAACTTTAAACTGTCTTACACCTGAGTGTTGCAGGGCTTTTACTGGAGGTGTAATGAATAAAGCTCTTCAACAGTTATTTCACTGAGTAGACAATGTCTGAAAATTTGCAAAAAAAAGTAAAAAGACTGATTGTTGGCCTATAACATGAAAAAAGTAAGATAATGATTAAAGGGTCGTTACACTGTTTTTCAGCCTCACATTGAAGCTATTTTCCAAGTATTACAGCAGAAGACATTCATTTCTGATCACGTGTGACCCTGAGAAACAGAGGAGCAACTGGTGCAAACAAACTCTCCCTCCTCTCCCTCCTGCCTGATGGCTCAGTGAAAGTGAAAGTGGCTCTTGTGTGATGATGGCAGCAAACAAATAGCAGGGAACAGATCGAGCAGCATTGCTGTGACATGTGTGTGCTGTATGTTGTACGTGTGTCATGTGTGTTATGTATGCTGATACATCATGTGTCAAAGCCTGCAGGACAACAACCACAAACATGCCTCTAGACCTCCAGACTGTCAGGACATCTGTCATCGCTGACAGTCATATGTCCCGCTGTGTGTGTGTGTGTGTGTGTGTGTGTGTGTGTGTGTGTGTGTGTGTGTGTGTGTGTGTGTGTGTGTGTGTGTAAATATGTGTAAGGATGAGACAGAAAGAGAGGATGGGTGAGTGTTTGGCAGCAGGTCAGTCCAGAGAACATGAGAACAGACGTGGTTTTTAAACATTCATGCCCGATATCCTTGGCGGCATTTTTTTGTTTCACACATCAAAAGGAGCTTAAATGTGGCAGCCTTGTCAAAGGAAACACACACACACACACACACACACACACACACACACACACACACACACACACGCAAAAACATATACAGGCCCAAATAAAACAATGTGAGCCTATGGTTTTAACAACTGATAATTTGATAATTTCTTTGTTTTAAGAAAATAAATCTCATTCTTGACTGACATAACTGATCAGATTCTGACTGTGAAGTGCCACTAAACAAACATTAAACCTGTTTTACTGTTTGTTATATACACACAGCTTTGGGGAAACATAACTGCATGTTTGTCATAATCAAATTACTCTTAACTCGTTTTGATTTAGTTCAATTTATTGCACCACTTAAAGGAAATGACTGATTTATTTTACTGACGCCACAGCTTGACGCGGAGATGCATGTTCACTACTCCGTCACTAGGGGGAGCAATTTACTCACATTTAAGTCCATTCTTGCTGGTAAGAACTACAAGGGTGGATGGAAACGAATGCCACAGTTGTAATATACAGATAATTCAAATATCTAATCTTATTCATCATTTTTAATTTGCTTTGATGATTTTAACAAAAATCTTTAAATAATGTTATTTACCAACAAAAAACACTCGTGAGAGTGTGAGAGTAATTTTAGTCTTTTTTTTACTGAGCTGGTAAGCCACATCCAATAAAAGACTCCTTAGAGTTAAGCAAGTAAAAATAACAAATTAGACGTAAAGCTCCAGTAAGGAGTTTTTTTTATGTTGATGACATCGACTGAAAGTCATACTGATGCCTTTTCATAATATAGTAAAGTAAAAAAGAACATCAGAAGTAAGATTTGTAATTTTTTGTTGTAAATTCTAATGCCTGAAACCTGTATGAGAGGTAAGTGTCGGTCAGGCAGCTGGAGAAATAGCTCTGTTTTTACATCTTCTCTATAAAATGGGCTGTTCCTCATGAGCTTTAAACATTCTGCTGGAAAGTCCACGTAAATGTCCCAGAAAGAAGAAAACCCCTTTCAGAGGGGAAAGAAATACTAACTAGTCCAGATTCTTAAAATAAGATGTTTATCTGGACCAGTCTGGTGAATATGGCATCTCTTAAAGCTCCTGTGAGGAACTTAGGTTTGCATTGATTAAACCTCCTCCTGTTTTCTTTTAATATTCAAATTATTACTTTGAACTGCAATAGAAAATGCAAAAACATTTCATTTTATTTCTTTAGCGTAATGTGAAGTTTCTTGGCTGACACCTACCCTTTGGCAGCTTTTTTTATATATTATAATTACTAAACAGACACTTTCCTGTCATTGATAGTCTCATGTGCTTTATAAAAAGTAATTGCTGAGCATTTCTATGTTTTTCACAGCCACCTAAAAAACTGCTCACAGGAGCTTTAAGGGAGCTTCAATAACAGCAGTGATTAACTGACTGACCTATTTTGAAGTTATATATGCTGTTTTAAATCACTCCATGTGAAATGAATTAATGTGTATATAAATTAGGGAATTTAGATGTAATTTCATGTAATCTAATATTTTAATATCAAAAAATGCAAAGTAACATTTGTGTGAACTTCCAAATCAATGTAATAAAGTAAAAAAGTTGGACATTTTCTTCTGTCATGTAGTGATATCTGTTTTTAAGGTTTATATAGAACTACATTTTGACACAATGATACAAGTGATGTGTTTCAATGCTGAATCCTAAAATCTAGACGCAGAGTCACTACCACATGCTGGATGATTTTGATTAAAGTATGAAGGGATCTGGACATGCATTATATACTGACCCAACAAACCAGAGACTGATATCATGAAGTGAGCTGGGGTGACCATTGATACAGCAACAGCTTTCCTGAGTCATGCAGTACAGTTATAGAGTCACTATGCTCAATAATGATATTCTTATTTAAAACAATATGTCTCTTTAAACAGGTTTCCATACGAATTTGACTTACTGTGTCAGTACTTCATGACCCCTTTCAGTGGTGCTAATGTCATTAATCTGTATCTTTTAAAGGCTTTTTGTGTCCTTAAATCAATCAGAAACAAGACTTGTACTGTTTTATAATACTCCTTTAATTCACTGGTTATCACAGAATCTCACTTTTAGGACGTTGCTGCTAAAGTGGGCCGTAAACATCAGGAGTCCCAATGCCCCAGTCTGTACTGTATCCTTTATCATTGATTGTAAATCATGTAGAATCACGCCATATCATGTCACGTTGGATTATGCTTTCTGTGTTGAGTATTATCATACCCTGACATATTGTATCAAATGAAACTGAATTGTATTGTATCATGTTGGGTGATATTATATAGTATCATATCATAACATGACATAATGTGTTGTGTCATTCATTTCATTCCCTTCCATTTTATTTATATAGCACAATTTGGGCAAACACAAGGTTTCCAAAGTGCTGCACAGCAAGATAAAAATACAATAAATAACACAACAAAAGCACAGTATTACTTATTGTCATGACTTATTGTATTGCATCCTAATATATAGTGCTGTTGAATTGTATTGTGTGATGTCATGTCATGTAGTATTGTATCCCATTGTTTCACATTGTGTCATGTCATATTGTATCATACTGAATATATAACACTGTACTGTGCCATATCATGACTCATTGAATTGTATTAAATTGTACTGTACTGTATCATGTCATATCATATTATACTGTCATGTCATGACTTATCATATTGTATCTTATTGTACATTATATATCATGTATTATTGTATCATATTGTATTTTATTGTTTCTTGTCATGTTGAGTCATGATGTGTTGTATAGTATCAAGTCAAATCATATAGTATTGTACTGTATCGTGCTATGTTAGGTCGTCACACCTCCTCTTGTTTTGTATCACATTATCTCATAACTTCATGTCAACTTCATATAACTATCATGTCATATCATGAGCTACTGTGCTATTCTAATCCTTATTTAATTAACAATATTAGCGGCACTGCTTCCAGTAATTTTAGTCATGTGTTGGGTGCTTCTGATATTGGTCGACTATTTATGACAATATAGAAGTCCTGATGGAAAAAAAAAACACACTTAGCAGAGAGGTCCACAGAGGTCTCACAGGGTCTGCTAGTTGTGATGGATGGACATAAAGGTAACTCAAGTATCATAATACGGCCCTCCCATTCACCTAAGAATCCCAATCCAACTGAACAACCATGAGCACATAACTGTAGAAATATTTATGCTTAATACCAGTTCATCCAATCAGGGTAGGTTACAACATGGACAATTTGCCAGCCTATTACAGGGCCAATATATGGATAGCCAACTAGACGCACTCACAACTTAACATTAGGGTCAAAAATTGACCCAAACAAATGACTTCAGACTACAGGGGAAAACCAACATTCGCACAGGGATCTGAGCTGGGATACAACTTACTGTGAGGCAACAGCACCAACCACTGCATCAGCATGTCGCCCTACAATACCACAATAACAATAACTACAATAAGTAGTCTAGGAAGCTTATAATACTGTAAATACTGCAACAAAGCAGGCTTAAATCCATTTCTTTCCACAATGCCTATGCAGTCTACCAATCTAAACAGGGAAAATGTTTTTTTTGTTGTTGTTTTTATTAAATGTCTATAGTTGAACTACTAATTGAATAAAAGTTCTCTGCTTTATTCAAGTCTAATAAATTCATGTATTATTAGAAAAGCTGGCCAATGTTTGAAATGAGTGCCCTCCAATGTTGTCTGTCTGTCTGTCTGTCTGTCTGTGAAATGTCGGCTAACCAGCTCTGCTTTTATATTGGAAACCATAGAGCTAACTGGTAAATAAAACATGCATTCTTTATTTGCTTGTTGCTCCTGCTTATATGGAGCCTGCTGCTGCTGACTCCCTCTTATAACAGTATAGTAGAATCTTTGCAGGGTGTCCCCATCCATCCATTCACAAAGCCTGCCTGACTCTGTCTACAGAGGGCGGAGAGAGAGAGAGAGAGAGAGAGAGAGAGAGAGAGAGAGAGAGAGAGAGAGAGAGAGAGAGAGAGAAAGAGAGAGAGAGAGAGAGAGATGTGAGACGTCTCTTCCTCACTTGGCTGCATTTGGTTTACTGACACCGGAGACGCGACCATGCTGTGGAAACTAGTTGAGAATGTCAAGTATGAAGATATTTATGAGGTAACGTTACCATCCATGTCTGTGTATGTGTTGAAGAAAGGCTATTTCACGTTTGTTTTATACTTAAAAGGAATATTTCAGCATGAAGCTTTTCTCGAGATAATTAAGGTGTTTGTGCAGAAGGCTTTAAGGCCTGCTGTTTGAAATTAAGTGAGCGTTTGAGTGAAGAGGGGGAAATTTCAACACGAGTATTATTTCGTTTGGAAACATTTTTGTCACAATTTAGTTCAAATTTTCGGATTTTTTTCCCCCCTTTTCTAATGTTATCTTCAGACAGCTCGGTTTTTGTAAAAAGGGATATAATGTGTGGAATTGGATTAAAATACAATATTATCTCATTTAAAAAAAATCTTAATTCGCATGTATTTTACATATGTGCTCGAAACTTGCAGATGTTTATAGAGTGCTAAAAAAACACAACTATATTCATCCCAGCCCTTAAAAATGCGCGAAGATGACTTTTCTGGAAAAAAAAGGGAAAATGGAAATGTGTTTTCAAAAACCGTAAAATATCGAATAAAGTCGGGTTTTAGATTTAAATGGCTTAAAGAGAAGATACGCGAGAAACCCGCCGGGTCAGAGGAGGCCGGTGTGTGTCAGGAATATGTAAATCATTTGGCTTTCATCCCAGAACAATAATTTTTTAAAACGAGCGAGGGGAAGCGGAAAAATTACCGCCGTGCGCGCGGGGGCGAAGTCCTGCTTCGGCTCGCGCTGAATGGGCTCGAGCACAAAGCGCGCGGTGAGAGAAAAGGGCAGCTCGCGAGGCCCCTCCACTCAACCCGGTGGGAAACCGCTTGTCTCGTGCCGCACATGGCTTTTCTCCCACGGCGCGAGGGAGGGGAGGCTGTGTGATGTTGTTAAACAAGTCAAGCAAGAGGGCAAAGAGGGTTACAATATCAAGTTTAATCGCTTCTTTTTTACCCGTGACATCGTTCACACGAGCCCCGCGTGCGCCCTGTTGTGTCTCGAGAGTTTTTTTTTAGCAGGCTGATAAAAGGCAGCTGCAGCACAACATGAAGCGCCTTTTATTTTGAAGGAGTGTTTTGTCCGCAGTGAAAATGCCTGGAAATTGTAGAGTTTGTAGAGAAATGTGGAGTTTGGTTCTTCTTTATTGTGTTTTATTGTTAGATGTTTTTCTATGGACCTGCCTGCTCCCCAGCTGCCTCAACCACCTGCATTATGAACACAGTTATAAAGCTAATGTTAATTTATTAGCACCATTCTTCTTTTGGATTCTTGGTGCCTCAATTGTTTTAAGTCTAACCCCCATTATTTATCTCAACTTCATCATCATTGCTATGCTATTAGACCTGTTGACTTGAATTTCCATAAATCAAACTAAGACCGGTCTTTTTCCATTATCATGCTGTTCTTGTAACCCTACACTTGTATCAATTGTGTCTTCTCTCTTTCTGCACCTCTCTCTGTCCGCTCTCTGTAGCAGATGACTGGCAAACACGAGTCTGGTTCTGCTCGAGGTTTCTGCCTGTTAAATGAAGTTTTTCATCCTCTGTGTAACTCTCTTAAGGCTTAAAGTGTTTCACTCATGTGGATGAAGATGAGATGGGAGTAGGTCTGATCTAAGATGATGGGGCTCAGTCATGTCCCATCTTTATTGTGTCTCTATGGTCTAGACCGGCTTTCTTGTTAAGCGTCTTGATTTAAGACTTGTTATGAATAGGCTATATAAATAAAGAGTGGGACGAGCCAGAAAAATTACCCTGCACCCCGGTTCTTAAGTGCCATATTGTTGGCCTAGGACTCTAAAGTCGTCCCCAGTGGTACTGTTACCCTCAAACTTGACTTTTGTTGTTTTTTTATGACGTCAATGCGTCTTCGCGGATGTTTCCAAATAGTTGTCTACTTCACCTATGCCAGAATCTGCCCACTAAAGTCCCCAAAGTGTGTATTTTCATAGTGGGGGATTCCTCACGGGTCTTTTCACCCTGTTTCGCTTCCCTCTGCCGTTGACAGACTCCTCTTTCTATCTCCTGCTGCTCGCGCCTCGTTTCGGCTCTCCACGGAATTTAAACGTCACTCACGGTTGCGCGAGAGGCTTCACGCTCCGTGTGTCGCCCAGTCCCCTGCCCCGCGCACATTAATATTCCTGTAAGTCTCAGTCATGAATAACAATTACACCGAGTACCGGGGTGGAGGCGGGCGCTCGGTGCTCAGAGTCAGACAAGCGGCAGCTCCGGGCGCAGGAAGGTTCAGTGAGGAGCTGTAAGACCGGCCCCAGCCCGAAGACACAAACAAGCTCCGTTTAACCTGGAATGAGTTTGGTTATCCCGGGTTGACTCGGTCTTTGCTGCCCTGCTGTTTTACCCTGAGCCTGTTCCTGACAGCTGCAGACGGTTTACAGATGTTAGTTCATTCATACTCCACTGCGGTGAGTTTTCTTCCCTCACAATCATTCTCAGAGGCGGTGGATATTGCCAGGAAGTTTCGTTGTGAGACGTTTTGATTATGAGTGTAATAATTCCCCCTACAGGCTTTAATTTTATTCAGGAAACTATGTGTTAGTTTGGCGACTTTTGCTGCATCACCAGGGGCAAAAATTCTCCAACAAACGCGTCCTGGTTCAGGCCTGCAGTTTGTTTAATTTCGTTAAAACCGGTCTGGTTTACAATTCAGCGACGAGCTCATTTTAAATATTCTCTCCTTTTTACCCTCTTCTTCAAGGACCGGCATGACGGTGTCTCGAGCCACAGCTCGCGCCTGTCCCAGCTGGGCTCGGTATCGCACGCGGGACCCTACTCTAGCGCCCCACCGCTGTCTCACGCGCCCTCGTCGGACTTCCAGCCTCCGTATTTCCCGCCGCCGTACCAGCCGCTTGCTCACTACCAGAGCCAGGACCCGTACTCCCACGTCAGCGACCCGTACTCCCTGAACTCCCTGCACCAGAGCCAGCAGGGCGCATGGGGGGCTCGGCAGCGGCAAGATGTGACCGGAGACCGGATGGAGGGCTCCGGTCTGCTGGCTCAGCCCCGGGCCTCGCTGCCGCAGCTGTCCGGACTGGACCCTCGGCGGGACTACGGAAGCGTGAGGCGACCTGATGTGCTGCTGCACTCCGCTCATCCGGGACTGGAGCCCGGGATGGGGGACGGACTGCTGCACGGGCTGCACGGAATGGAGGACGTTCAGGTGAGTCAGAATTCACACCTGGTCCAGCAAATTCTATTTTTTTTTATTCAAGCTATTGTTTCAGGCCGAAATATTTTTAAAGTTTAATCTCAATCGTTTTCTTCCAGGGGGGAAGTTTACCAAAAGACATGTCAACTGGAGTTATTTCCCACTGAATTTTTATTGGTTCCATTTATTTGTACATGATCTCACCACCAGATATTTCATAAATTCAGTTCAAAATGGTCATATTAACAGAAACTAGAAATACTGTCTCTTTTGCATGATTAATTCTACCAGATCTGCAGCTTTCTCTGCATCTAAATTATTGGTAATAAATACCTGAAAGTGCATCTAAAGAAAATGATGCCTAATTGTTGACGGTTGTTCCATTCATTGTCTGGACATGTTTCCGGTCCTTCAGAGTAAAGGTCAGTGAACTCAGAGCAGCTCCCTAAGGGCTGTACTCTCTGCAGCTGAAGCCTAAATAAAAATGGCCCATAGCTAAACTGACTGTCTGCAGAGAGATGGTCCTCCTCCTTTGGTGAGAAGATGCTGATTTGCCGAAAAATAATAGGGATTAAATTGCTGAATGCAGCTTCAATGCTGCTCTACATTTATATTAAATCCTCATACACTGCCATGATTATTACAACACGTGTACTAAACATGCTGTGATATATTGAATATTTTATTTTGAAAAACAGAGATGCATTTTTCGGGGGCGTTACATATTCCTTTTATATTATTTATGCTCCTGTGTAATTCAAAGAATTTAAAAGCAAACAATGTGCCTTTTTGTGAGCATGTTTCCTGCCAAGGTGCACATCGTAACCCACAAAAGTAGCCATAACAGAGAATGGGTTAAAAAGACTTGATATTCAGCTGTGTATGATTCCATCTCCATCTCGTCCACCCTCAGGGCTTCTCCATCACGAATTGTTTGCCATTTAACCTCCACAATAGATTCTCATTTCTGGCTCTCTGCATTTGTGTCGTGCATTTATTAACCCCATAGAAATTTGTTTGAACAAATTCTCTCTTTTTTTTCTTTTTTTTTTCGTGTTGCACGAGCGTGTAGCAATTACAGCGACATCAGATCTGTTTAGCAGGGAGTTGATCTCTCAGGATGATGAATGAGGCTGATGAATGAGGCTGTGAAATTGAGAAAACTGCTTTTTTTCCCTATGAGTCACATTATCACGAATAAAAGACGGGGGGGATTATGAACCAGATTTATTTGCTTTGTGGAAACAAACAACCGGAATAAATCCTGAGTATTGATTGGTCTTGTTGGATTGTATTTGTTGACTTAAAATAATGACTTTTTTTTACAGTGTAAAAACTTTTCAAGTATATTACATTTATTTTTTTCTTCTATTTCTGGGGCTTTAACAGACAATTGAAGAGACAAACGGCACCAACATCCTGGACCAATCGGTTATTAAGAAAGGTAAAAAAAAAAAAAAAAAAAAAAACAATATTTACACATCTTCTCCTTTGTCATTTTATTAGTTTAACATGTATCAATAAGATTTAAAATGTCAAAATTTAACATAAATGTCTGATACGGATTTATTATTTTCTTAAAAACAATTTAAATATAGGTTAAATTTTGATTTAAGGACATCCTCATTATTCCTTTTTCATGCTTTTAATTTGAAATATTTCTGGTGTGTGTAATTACAGTCTCGATATTAACAGGGGAATTTTAACATATCTTGCGCCGAAACTGGACAAAAAGGTCACATATCTTCACGTCTTTGGCTCCTAAATATGTCGTTTTGGACGTCTAGGTTGAGGAGTTGAAAGCGGGTTAACGATCCCCGGGTATTGACTGGCAGGCAGTGTGTCGCTGACAGGCTGCCACGCTGCCGCTCTGATGATGTGCGGTGATTTAGTTACGGGATGTTGAGTGACTGAGCTCCCCGCGGGGCATTTAAGCCGCTGATGTAATAAATGGCACCGCTCACGGAGATCTCGTGAGCTCGTTTAGAGCTAATCTGCGGTATTATCCCCCGTGGAGCCATCAAAACCCCCTCATACTGGCCCCTACGCATGTATGCAAGGCTGGCTGGCTTCTTCTTTTCCCCCCTTTTTTTTAAAGCCATTAACGCGAGCATTAACACGCGGGATGAATGAGCATCCAGTGCCGGCTGGTGGGAGTTAAACCGGCCGTGGAGAAAAGACAGGGAGGTGGCTAATGCGATTTAAGAGCGAGAGCCAATCAACAATCGATAATATTGTAATGAGAATGTCGCGCGACATTAAATAACGGCAAATGCCCGGCGCGTGGGGGCTTCATTAGGCCAGGGCCTCCCTCTGAGTGCGCGAGGTCTCAACACACTGATGAAGTTTGACAAAGTGAAGGGGAAAACCTCATTTTCAGGTTGAAAATTGGTGTTTTTACTGACTTTGAAAAGAATACCTGACTCGGTCTCTTTCAGTCCCCATGCCCCCCAAGAACATGGGCTCGCTGATGCTCGGGAAGGACGGCCTGATCGGTGGGGTGACCGTGAACATCAACGAAGTTTTCTGCTCGGTACCGGGCCGCCTGTCGCTGCTCAGCTCCACCTCCAAGTACAAAGTGACCGTAGGGGAGGTGCAGAGGAGACTGTCCCCACCCGAGTGCCTCAACGCCTCCCTGCTGGGGGGCGTGTTGAGAAGGTAGGACTGCAGCCTGAGATCATATTGATGCTCAGAGTTAACAGTGGATGTATTTAAAAGCTCGTTTAATATGCAGGGGGTGTATTAATTAAAGCTGGAGCTTTAAAGTCTCAGTATCTGTGCCATTTGCAGCCCAGATTGTACTTAACATTAACCAAACCTCTCGAGACAAATTGAAGCACAACCTGATGACTTCAAGCTGATGACTTCTGGTTATAATAAAGTTTCCAGACTCCTGAGTGAATATTCGCCATTTAATAGGCTAAATATAACGCCCCTTAAAATAATGATATGAAAGCATTTCCAGCATACCCTAAATTAAGTTTCATTGTTATGATTGTGACTTGTTTCTGCAGAGCAAAGTCCAAAAACGGAGGGAAATGTCTGCGAGAGAAGCTGGAGAAGATTGGATTGAATTTACCTGCAGGAAGACGCAAAGCAGCCAATGTCACATTATTAACATCTCTAGTAGAAGGTGACTGAGCTCATGTTCCTAACCCCAGAAATACACAGACACTACAGAAATGTTATTGTTTATTGAAGTAATTTTTTTGTTTTGCCAAAACACATGAAGGACTTAAGAAGAATATATGTTTATTTTTATCCTCATGTGACAATGACTTGACACCCAAAGTGTGGCATCACAAAAACTTACACTGTGACCAAGACTCCAAAGGTCATGACCTACAGGATTTGGAAATACGCTGCGCTTGTACCTGACTGATATGATCAAAAACATACATGCTCCTCTTACTCGTTGCCCATTGTAAAGCGGCTCATGTCAAAACAAACAGGTGGGCCTGATAACAGTGTTAGAAAGACTGTCTTTAAAAGCTGCTCTTCACACAAAGTGTTGGACTGTTTTTAGCCAAATTGTGGGCTTCTAATGTTCTAAAAGGTTTATTAAAGCCACATTTCACACTTTTAAGGTTGATTTGCATTTAATTTTTAAATTGTCGATTAACTTTATTTTATTCAATTGTTTGGTGTGTGTGTGTGTGTGTGTGTGTGTGTGTGTGTGTGTGTGTGTGTGTGTGTGTGTGTGTGTGTGTGTGTGTGTGTGTGTGTGTGTGTATTTTGTTCTGTGCTTTGTCATCTGGGGGCGTAAAATAGATCTGCATCTCATACGCAAACTAAGTAGACTGATCATCATCTAACGTTTATTTTCACTCTATAATTTGGGCTAATAGGAAATTTACCTCTTGGTAGCATAAATAAAACCAACCCTGAATTTGTATACCCATATACTGAATAACTTAGCCTCCTTTTGTAATTTCTGTGTAATCTTGTGTGTATTCTGGTCCCCCTCATCTTTATCTTATATGTTGACAGTTAATGACATTTGGGACCAATTCTTGTGAGAAGCCTCCAAAATATGGAGTAAAATTAGCCCGTTTGGCAACTCTTGACCAATAATATCGATGTTAAAACAAAAAATTTATTTTATTATACCCGGAAACAGAATAGGCCTAAGTACACAAGCTAACTGAATCATGAATCTTTCGTGCGTTTTTTTCCGCCAGTCGCGGATTGATATGAGGCTTACACGTGAGGATACCGACTTTTTCAAACAAACTGGTAATTTTTAAAATAACGGACAACAGACACCCGCTAAAACCAGTAAAATGTGGGCTAAAGTTTGACGAAATGTCCGTTATTGGGCCATTTATTCGTCTGACAAACCTGTATTAACTCGAATCTTCATTGTTGTCTTCCCCCAGGTGAAGCGGTCCACCTGGCCCGGGATTTTGGTTACATCTGCGAGACGGAGTTCCCCACCAAGGCCGTGAGCGAGTACCTCAACCGGCAGCACGCGGACCCCAACGAGCTGCACACGCGGAAAAACATGCTGCTGGCGACAAAGTGAGTGTGATGGAGCGTTTGATTAGATTCTGTTCGTTTACTGTCTTCATGGGGAGGAAATATAATACATGTCTGCGGTTTAATATCGAGGATAGGAGACGAGGAGACAGGTGGAATGAGATCAGAGCAGAAAAAAACTGTGGTGGAGTCGCTGATATCACGATAGACATGTTCAAGCAGAGAAGAGCTTCATTAAAAATAAGCAGTTTAAGCTAGGAGTCAGGTAAAGACATTATAATACACATACGAATAAGCAGACGAGAAGACAGTTTCCTATTCAAGTGCCTCGAATACATTGCTCCAAATCTCCACGATAGCCCTAAGTTTGTAAGTTTTTATTGCCTCTGGTTCAAATTTACAATTTGTTACACATACTTACTCTCCTGTAAGTAAGCACATTTCTGATAAAAGAAATTATCATAAAATTAAACTCACCCTTATAATTTTACCAGGGCCTCCACACCCCCCTCTCTGGGCCTCTCCCCAGGGGGTTAAACCTTCCATATCCACCCTTATATATTACAACCAGCCTTCTTAGTGAATACACAGTGAACATGCTTTGACATTTATAAAAGAGAGATTTTTATAAATGAAAGGCATCAACCTTGGTGTAGATCTGACCTGTAATGAAATGGCTGATTGGAATAGTGTCATAAAGGGAAAATAGGTGAGTTAAATCCATTTAAAACAAGGGGGAAAAAAACTCTAACATGCAAGGACATATTTACTGAGCTGAAGACAATGATTTAATTTCAATCTCATGACAAGATGTAAGATGCATGCTATAAAATATCATCACTTTGTATGCGACTGCACAACTTAGCATCTTTACAGGCGGTTCATTGCACAGAATAACCTTTTGCTCATGTATGAACAAGCCTTATGTGCCTTATGCAGCTCAGAGACATTATAAAACATGAGCTTTGAGGTTCCTCCTGTATGTTTGACCTCTGCTTATGGTCTTAAAAGCAATCCATTTTACATTTGACTCCTCGTAAAGTTACTTTTATTAATCCATTTTACGGCCCTTTAACTGTGGAAATGAATCAAGGATTGTCTGATTAGCCTTAGCAGCTGAGAAATGTGGATTTTTTTCTTTAAAGAAAGCAGGCAGAGGGGATGTGGGTTTAAAAAAGTAGACTGAATTGGAGTTTAACACTTGATTTTTTGCCTGTGTTAATTTCAGCAAAATAAGCATTTCACAAATTAATGAATAGTCCTATTTCAGTGTGGGTTTCCACCCATGAAAGATGACCATTTGATCAGCTTTTGCAACCGAGACATACCGATTTCTTCAAACTCAAATTTTGGATTAAAAACTGAAATTATCCCATTTTTTGTCTATGTCCATCTGCCAAGAAAAAACATGTTCAGGTAATTTATGTCAAGTCCTTTCTCAGGTCCTTTTATAGCCCCAAATGGTCATTTTTAACGTATGTTAAAACCAGAACTGCCTGATTGGCCTTAGGAACCAAGAAATACAAAGACACCAGGCTGGCAGAGTTGATCACCATTTGGATGCAAACTTTCATCTCCTTTGGCTTTGATAAAAAAGAAAACTTCCACAAAAGTAATTAGTAGTCTCGCAGTCTTCTGTGTCCATTTACTCCCCTGGTTTTAAGTTTTCAGGGGGAAAAGGTTGCACATAGCTGTAACACCATTTTCCAAAGATCCCTCCAGGATGCTTGTATTTTTAGCTTGCATAAATAGTGCTTTTTGCTGGCCTGCACTGCATTAACCATCTGCCAATCTGTGTGTGTCAGTGCATGTGTGTTTGCATCCTGATGTACTCAGTATGTACGGTGTGTTCAGTGGTGGATGTTTGATGCCCAGATTCAAACCTGTTCCAATACTGTGTGTCGGTGCTGCCTGTTAGAAATTCATTATTTAGCAGCAAAGTGTTTCAAGCCGTCAGAAAACAACAGCGAGGGCCGCCAGTCTAGCCCGGGGACGCGGCTTCTCCTCTCTACTCCCCTAACCCCAGCTGGGCTCGGCCCGCACAGCCTGTCACTCATTTGCTGCAGCTCTGCCCTTAGGCCGCTGACTGTGTGTGTGTGTGTGTGTGTGTGTGTGTGTGTGTGTGTGTGTGTGTGTGTGTGTGTGTGTGTGTGTGTGTGTGTGAATGGGGTGAGCAAATCTGAGAGAGGGGGGAAAGGAGGAGAGAGACAGAGAGGGGTCTCTTGAATATAAAATGTGGGCCTAAAACCAAAGGATGATTTGCTGAAATTTAACAGCAAGGTGAAGACGGGATTTTCTTTCTGCTGAGGGTTTTTCAGTTTTAAATCTGCCGCATCTGCAATTTTGATCACACAAGATTAACGATTTACCTGTAATGTGAAGGCCACAGTCCAAACCGTTTTCATGCTCGGAGTTCATTTTTTGAGGCACAAAGGGCCAGTATTTCAATGTTTTTATGTGTTCACCCAGGACCACAGGATCATTTCGGTAAGCAAAATTTGCAAACCTGAATGTATGATGTTATATGAGGCAGGTTTTTGTGAGGGGTCAATGAAGCCAGAAAGGAGGGCAAAGCTAACTCGCCCATAGTCCCCTTTTAGAGTCAGGACTTCAAGTCATATAAAGGGCTTCATTTTCAGACAAACTTCTCCAAAAAGACCTACCAAAGACTTTTAAAACTTCTCCACACACAGCAGCCTCAGTGCACCAGAATGTACTTCAGCCCGAGGGCCTTTTTAGGGGGATTATACACCTCTAAATTGAAAACTCCTGCTCTTTCACAGCTACTGCTCAGGTATAGATACACTGACGCCAATGATTGCATCAACTCCATGCAGCTTTTTTTTTCCTCCGCTATTTCAAATGTACTCTGGGAAACACACAGAAAATGATATGGATTTAAAGAGTGAAAGAAAGTATTCCACCTTCAATGTAAAAAGGCCTTTGGATAGGCCATAAAATAAATCACTGCAAGGAAAAAGACAAAATTCTCAGGCCTGTTGGCTATTACAGGGCAGAGATTTTGCATCAAATAAAAGTGTATGCAGTCGGGTTAAAACACTTAGTGCTATACCAGCAAATCCTTATTTAACTTCTATAATCTTGTCCTGATTTGCAAAGAACCAAGACACAAAGCATTTGTTCAATTCACTCTCATGTTACACAGGTGTGTGAGGAGCTGCAGGACCATGACTGAGAGTTTCATCAGTCTAGGTTTCAGAGACAGCTCCACTGCTTTTTATTCTTTTTATTTTCACCCTTACAAGAACACCCTGATAGATTAATCTTTGATTATTCTGTATTTAGATTTTTTATTATTTACTGAAATTCCAGTTCAATTTACCAATCCAGTTTTTCATTTCAATTCCAATGAAAAAGCAGCAAAATAACAATATAAATCCTGGCTCCACATCAAATCAGAACAACTAAACATGATGTAGTAGCAAGCCAATGGCTTTTATGGGAAGTAAGTTTCACCTAGTTTATAGGGTACAGATGTTTGGCTTGAAAATATTTAGTTAAGAATGACTAGCATTTGTTATCATTTCAACCATCACCCAGTCAATTTAATGTAAAAGAATAGGAACAATTAACATCAGAGGAGAGCATGTCAGTCGCTTCAAAACACCCAAACTCAGGACACCAGTTTGGCTTATAGCAAATAAATTGTGTGTCCCATGTGTCACATACTTGTTCAGTTCACTGTCCTGTCGTCTAAATAGAGGCATAAAAAAGCCCAGAAATAAACCATAAAAACAGGCCTGAACCTCACTCTGTATAAGATAAATGGGCCTTATCTGCCAGAGCAGAAAAGACAGGAGCGTATAGGTGCGTTTGGATCTTAGACAGGGAAGTCTGCCCCTAATGCTACAATCTGACTGTAATCTGACTGTACATCTTTGACTTTGTTTTAAGACAGATTTTGCAGTAATATTTTGATAAAGCCTGATCTGGATGAAGTTTATGAAGTTTTCAGCCAGACAGGGGTGATTTATATATGGTATACTGGTTTGATATTGTCTGATTTTTTGGCACACATTGGATGTTGGCATTTATGTTTGAATGCAGACAGCCTACTGCAATGTCTTGCATGAGCAGGTCCTGCAAGGAAACAGCTTTAGTAATTTAGGTTTTAAAGAGTTTCTATACCTTGTGCAGCCCAGAAAGCAAACATAAATAAAAGCAAAGTTTAAACCTGTAGTTTAAGGTCAAGTGCTTTAATAGTGAAGAGGTAAAAATGTAATTATTTGCTAGCAGTTTAAATACCATGTTAAATTTTGCCTCCTCTCTAAAATGATGGACTATATTATGTTTCTTAATTACAAACAGGTCCAATAAAATGCTTTTAAATCTGCAGCTTAAAGATGACAATTTGAGACTTCTCAGGGGTTCAGTACTAGTACAAGGCGCCAAATACTACTGAAAAATATCCTCTACCAGCAGTACTAAAGATACTCTACAGAAACACAAAAATGAGGCAGAGCTCCCTCCTGATAACTTCTTGTGTCTCTCTCCCTGCAGACAGCTCTGTAAGGAGTTCACAGACCTGCTGGCCCAGGACCGGACTCCCCTGGGCAACTCCCGGCCCAGCCCCATCCTGGAGCCTGGCATCCAGAGCTGCCTGTCCCACTTCTCCTTCATCACACACGGCTTCGGCTCGCCCGCCATCTGCGCCGCACTCACCACCCTCCAGAACTACCTCACCGAGGCTCTCAAAGGACTCGACAAGATGTTTCTAAACAACCCGTCCAACAACCGGCACGGTGACAGTGGCAACAAGGCCGGCGACAAAGAGGAGAAGCAGCGGAAATGAAGCAGGGGATGAAGAGGCGATCCAGCGTTACTTCTAGCTTTACACCACTGCCACTGACCTGCCACACACAGGGCCAGGGAGAAAGAGGAGAAGAAGGAGGACACCCGTGGGCCAGTGTCAGAGAGCACAGAGGGATTTTTCATCTGTGTTACGTTCTTTTCATTCCCCTGAGGACATGGTGGTTACTGTGTTACATCCATTTCGCTCCCCCTGCCTGCATCCTGTGAGACTGAGACTCTGAGCAGCCAACAAATGACATTGTGTATGTGAGTGCCTGTGTGAGTGTGTGCTTGTGTTTGTACTCTCTATAGACTGTGCGAAAAGATGGACGACACCACAGCTAACCAAAAGTGAAGCCAGAACATCTCCATGGCTGGCTGCAGTGTAGACCTTCTCCATGGTAATAGATGGATCATGGGTCATCCTCAAAGTCCAAACAACACATGAAAATTTTGTTGTTATCATGCTATTTTATTTCCTATTGGGTTTTTTTCCTGAAAAAAGAGGGGGCATTACATCACTGCTGACAGCTTTTGACAAATGAAGGATCTATGTCAGCCTATCAACAAGTGAATGGATGTTTTGGGTCAGAGCAGAGATGGGATGTTAATGTTGCAGCCCCACAAGTCAATCCCAGCTTTATTCTGGACTCCAGCCCAAAGTTACATCACCAGTGATTCACAGTCCAGCACCATGAATGTCTACTTCAGTTTAACAAAAAGCTGTTCTGCTGTAGACCGTGCCAACCTAAGGGATCTTTGCTGGCTTGCTGAGTCAGTGTATGTTTTGGGTAGACAGGATGGCAGTGATGCAGTTCCCCATGCCAACATTCACCGTGTAGATTCTGACCTTAAAAGACACTGTGAGGGTTTGCTTCAGATTAACTGTTATGCAGTAGACATTGCCAGCCCAAGAGCTCTTTGCCAGCTTGTTGACAAGTAAATGAGTGGTTTGGTCAGCCATCACAATGGGACGTCAATGTTTTAGTTCCCCTTGCCAGTTATTCCCATTTCAAGAATCTGTGCTCCTAAAGACTTTACTGGCCTGACCAGTCTTTGCTAGCGTGTTTATAAGCTTAATGTGTGTTTTCCAGTCCAGGCTCTGATACCAAGTGTCACTTATCATGTTAAGTCACAAAAAGCTGTTCTAAGTCTTTTCTGGTTTGACCATAAGTCCGTATGTGTAATAAATAGAGGTTCAGGCTGGACGTCTATATTGGGGCTCTCCTTACATGTGATGCCACTAGTCATCGAGTACATAATCTTAAACATCTGCGTCAGACTCACGAGATGCCATTCATTAGTAGACTTTGTCGGGCAGAGGGATCTTTGCCAGTTTGTTGGGTTTAAGTTAAAAATGAGATTGATGGGAAGGGTCAAATTTTGACACCTTGCCCCTTTCTGATGCCTCAGTCTCTACTGTCTAGAATCTGCACCAGTCATGCTTTGTCCATAGCTGTGAGAGTCTACTTCAGACTTACTGGATAATGTTTTTGGTAGACTTTGCTGGCTTGCTGATAAGTTCATGTATTATACAAAGAAGTTAAGACTGGATGTTAATATTGCAATTTCCATTGCCAGTTATGACACTAGTCACCAACAGTGCTTCAGACTAACAGGAAAAGCTGTTTTGCTTTGGACTTTGCAATCAAGACAGATCTTTGCCGGCTTGTCTATAGTTAAATGTGTGTTTTGGGTGGTGGGAAAGGGGTGCTTATATCACAGACTGACCCCAAGAGATGTTACCATGACCAGGGGCATCTGCTTCAGAATAACAAGACACTGTTGCGCTGTAGACTTTGCTGGCCTATATAATCTTTGCTGGTTTGTTTTTAAGTCACTGTGTTTTTGTGAACAAAGGGTGGGGAATTTTTACTACGGCTCTACCATCTAATGCACAGATTCTCACTCTAAATAACACAAGATGTCTGCAGCCATGTTGGAATATTTTGGCTTCACTTTCGCATTGCAAGATTCAGAGAGGTGCCGTCCATCTTAAACTCAGTCAGTGGTCCTCACACAGAAAAGCATTGTGGGTGACTTTTGGGTAATGAGTGTCATATCTGTAAAACAGGTTTGTGTGGTTACTATCACAAAACAAGGCTGGAGGTTGTTAATTTATGTGTGTAAATATTTATTTATATTAATTTAAATGAATGGTTGTGTAAATAGGTGCACCAGCTACTTTTGGAGGAGTAGGCCTATTTATCTGTGATTCGACCGTTGGGTGGGGGGGGGGGGACTCATCCAGTGTTTTTCTGTTCTTATAGAGCTGTTGTCATGTTGATGATGATGAAGATGATGATGATGATGGGTAGACATGCTTCTAATTGTCCAGTGATTTTATTTCTATCACATTGATAATAAACCATGTGTTTTATTATGCGAGGTGTGCAGCCTGCGCCTTTTCTCCTGCAGGGACGGAGTCCCACTGTTAGGGTCAGAGGTGGGAGTAATTTTCAGTTCAATCAATTCAGGATATAAAATATGGTCTTCAATAACAAGCTGAGAGTATTTAACTCTACTTAATTCATTGACTATTAATTGAGATGTTTAAAAAGCTGGCTGATTTAAAGATTTAATATGGTGGCTGACAAAGGAGGCAATCAACAGCAAGAACAATTTTTATTTCCCAAAAAGTGCAGCAAATAATTCAACACAAATTTAAAAACACATGCGTAAGTGGAAAATAAATGCAACAGCAGAAACACATTGTATATGATACAATTAAGTGTCCTGACAAAAACAAAGCTATTTCACCCATAGTGCCCCTACAGGCCTGGAGTGCTGTGATTGAAAATACACATTATGCAGTTTTTATGTTTGCAGTGCTTTTCTGCTTCTGATTACATTTGGCTTTGCATCATTTGTGTATTTGCAGCGGCTTTGCCATCAATACTGCTTGTTTTGTTGTTGTTTTTTTGTTTGTTTTGTTTTTTTGCAGGCTTTTTTTTAACCCATTTGCATTACAGCTGTTGCATGTGCATTTTGAATTTGCACCATTTTAACATTTGCTGCAGATTCTTTTCGATGGCGATCGCTCAGGCCAATTCAGTTCATCAGCCATCATTATTCAAGAAAGATGTTTTGTAGGTGCAGGTATTGATTAGCTATTCTAATCAATAGCCTAATAATTATTCTTTATGGCAGGTGATCATTTCTTTTGCATGCAAAAAAAAAACAAATACATTGGAATAATTCAGATCTTCCAAAAGAATTTTACTCTCAACCATCAGCTAAACTTTTTGTATTGTGCAATGAACTATGTGGACTATTTTATGGGATGTAGCCCCTCAACATATCACTGTCATTGGAAGTTGTAACAAAAATTACCATTTTTGCTTCATAATGTCCTGTACTTCAGGACTATCGAAGTACTTCAGGACTAGTACTTCCTGTACAACTACATTTAAATGATAGAGAGACCAAGGTTGGTTGTCTCACAGGTTGGTTGTCACATAGCTTATTACAGCTGCACTTTAAGGTTGATTGTCATCATATTTATATTATACACTTGGTCTGATGTGATGATTACTTCAATGTGGCCAAGTTTTTAATCAGACATCAAACACTGAGGTGAGAGAATATTGTGATTTTTGTGGGTCAGAGTATTTCAATACTTCTCATATTAAAGTTTAAAAGGTGATTAGTCATTTCAGCAAACATTTAATAAAAAGTGGACTTTCTGAGCCTTGTTTGAGCTTGCTAGTGACAGCCATATGGTAACAGCACAAAAGCTTTGTCAAGAGGTCAGATGGGGCTTCCTTTCACATACCTGCTCAAATTACTTGACTATTGATTAAAGAAAAATTAACATAAGTAGATAAAAATGTCACTTTTCAAACAAAACACAATATCTATAGGGATAACCAACCCTGTAATGTGTCTAGTTATCACACTGTGTCCAAGTGTCTTTGAGTGTTATTTAATAGCTTGTTAATAAATCAAGCTACAAAAATGAAAGAGATATCCATTTAATCACAAGACCACAAGCCTTCATCCAATAATCTCTGTAAGATGTGTTGATCATGAGTAATTTAAGAGTACAAAGTATGACAACCAACCCCTGTCTCCCCCAACATCTAGGTCATTGAATTTCTTCACCTTAATACGAAGACAAAAAAAGAAAAATAGCTGTTAGTTTTTCCTACCAAGCTTGTGAAAAATTGAAGAATGGTCCTTTAAAATGGATTTTATGCATTTCAATTTCTGGCTTAAAGCTTAAGATTTAAATGGATCAAAACATCCTGAAAGATGAGATTAAAACGGTTTTAACATCTGTATGAGGTTTAAAATATCAGTAGCCTTTTCTGCAGTCTATACTGCAGAAGGATGAACACACACACACACACACACACACACACACACACACACACACACACACACACACACACACACACACACACACACACACCATGATGGATACGGTCTTATTCCTCAGAGATAATTGGCTGTATTTTCCGGACACTGAGGCCCTCCATTCAGAGAGCCTCCTCTCTCTCTCTCTCTCTCTCTCTCTCTCTCTCTCTCTCTCTCTCTCTCTCTCTCTCTCTCGCACGCGCGCATGGGGAATAGAATCGTGCCTCGCGGGCCTCGCGCTTCTGCGGTGGGATCTACTGCCGGTGTGCTAATGACGGCGGAGCGCGAGACACACTGAGAAAAAGGTAGAGGGAGACAGAGAAAGAAAGCTAATGAGAAAGAGAGGCAGATAGAAAGAACTGGGGGAGATATAGAGAAAGGGGAGAGAGTGAGAGAGAGGGAAAAGTGTCCCGCGGGCTCTGCGTGACCCGTGGAGTGGAACGCCGCGTGACGCAGGTGCAGAGTTCAGCACCCGCATGTCCGCGAGCGTTTCAGCGCTTAACAAAGACGGGAAGCTGCTGAGCGTCAGTGGCTCCAACCACGACGACAGGTTGGCTGCAACGATAAACAAACAAGGGAAAGAAAACAAAACAACAACACGGAGAGAAAAACGGCGTCTTAATGAACTAACGAGGGTAATGACGGTTCAGCACGAGGACAGGCGATGATGTCAGTTTACTTATTAAAGGCCCTAATTTGATTAACTGCAGTCAAGTCTTAACATGGGCTTTAATGTTCAAATTTATATCAATTAAAACGACAAAAGTGAAATAATCAGGCCTAGTTACTGTGATACTGACTCTTAACGCAGAGAAAAAAAAATTACTATCATAATTTTGGCTTTTCCTGTGTTTATGGATTTATTGTTTTAAAGGCATTTTAATTTTTATTAATTCAGTTTGACTCACTAGAAATAAATATGCGCCAAAATAAAAATAAATATAAAAAACCTTGACCAAAACGACTGCAGTGGGCTGCAGTGTCAAGAAACAGCCAAAAACTGTGGATTTTTTAAATAGATTATTTGACATGTAATTTTGGTAATTGCTGGGATATTACACATGGAAAGGTTTAATATGTGTGATTGTGTGTTTCTTCAAAAATCAAGGGTAAAAAACAGACTTAAGTCATTGGTGCAAGAATTTATTGCTAATATTTGGTTGATTAAATCTGTACTCGGCCTCAGGCCTCTTGACAGTCCTTCATTTAAACTCAGCTGATCCTAAAACATGGTGTTCAGACTAAGTCTGTATGGTTGAACAGATCTGAAAAATAAGCCAGATTTTTAATAAATTGCTCTAAATAAAACGTCTCACTTATTTATAGGTTTATTGTAAATTTATAGATTAATAAAAACAGGTTTGAGGCTTGGAACGCTCTCTTGCTCCTCCTTTTGCTGGTAGAGTGATGGCATCTTTTGAGGACAAAAAGCTCCTGAAGTGCATTATAGGCATGATCCTGGCATCTATTTTAACCTGCGAATTCTTTTGCACACAACATCCACTCTCTTCCTCTTTCTTCCAACCAATGCATTTTCATTTACAAAATACAAAAATGCATATTTTACTTGTCTATTCTATGATACTAAACATGGTGATGCAAGATGGCTATTTTTTTACTCAGGGATTATGTATTAATTTTAAACCTACTTATGAGTATTACATTCAGTCTCAACTATATTCAAGTCTGCTACACTAATGCCATTAAATACTACATATTGCATTTGTTAACTTTTTCTTTGGCTTCACATATATTTTTTCTCTTTTTGATGCTGCATTTTTTATACACACTACAAGACCAATCATCTACTGCAATAGACATCTGGAGAAAAAATGTCGGTCAGGAGAGCAAGTAAACTTTCATGTAAACTTGAGCAGTTCACGACTTTAACGATGTGCACTAAACACTCATTGTTTACCAAAACTGGTCCGTTAAACACCTTGCAGCATCAAACAGTGGCCCTGCATCCGAAACCTCAGCCTCACAGGTGGCATGGTTCTACTCTTCCCATTAGAATAATTGATAGAAGCACTTATTTATGGCTGATGTTAACTTCTGACTCGATGATGTCTTTCAAAACTACTGCAGCAGAAGCAAGGGACACAGTACGGTTGGGTCGAGTTTGGGCTTAACTCCCCTCTCTCAACAAAAGTCAGCAAAGTCCCAACTTTCTGATGGTTCTATAGATGATTCTGTCAAACTTTTCCTTTGGCGTGAAGTATGTTAAGAGTGAGTTAACTCTTGAAAAGAGGTCACCTGATTTGAAAATGCAAACACGCTTGATATTTACAAGCCAACTCAAAGTTCACGTTTGACTGTGAAGAACAAGTTTTGAGAGTTGGGGATAGCAATGAGAGCCAATGGAAATCATTCAGTAAGTTGGTCATCAGAATTAAAGGACTAACTTGTTAATTCATGGCAAAAACAGAGAGTGTGTACACAACAGACCCTGTAGAACACACTTCCATCAAACAGACCAGGGGAGGAACAGGAATCAAGATCATGATGGCTGGACCAGGTTACTAAGCAGTTGGCAATGTTTATCTCTACTGCAAAGTCCACCTGCTCTAAAGTCAGTCATGACTGCAAGAGATTTTGTTAGAATTTCAGTTTTGATCAAGGGACAAAGTCTAATCTCAAGAAAGTAAGCCGGTCTGGGTGTTAAAAAAATGGCAGTTCCACAAGTGACCACTTGAGGCTGGCTGCAGAAGCACCAGAGACCACATACACATTAAACCAAACTCCTGTTTTTGGAGCCAAAATAAAACAGCTTTGGTTCTTAAAACAGCTTTAGTCCGATTAGCTCAGGGCTCTGACTGAATAGAGTGGTATTTTTTGTCATTTGTTTTAAAGCTATTCAGGTTTCAAGATCAGCAAATCAGAAGCACAACTGACTAGAGAGCACTGAACTGAGCATCTGTCCAAGATCTTTCCTGGAGTTCAGGACATTAGGGGCTGAGCCTGGACCCCCCACACCACCTTAAAAAGTTTAAAACAAAGGCCAAAGGAATAAGGCTGTGACTAAAACTAACAGGCTTTTTAGTGGAAAGATATAAAACGAAATCTAAAATAGCTGCCACTGGTTGGGTCCCTACTGTTTTTATCATCTGTTTATGATCTTAACAACCTTATAGTGATGGCCAGGCTTTAGACCAAGAGCATTTTGAGGTGGGTTTAGACAAAACTAGAGTAGAAATAAAGTCTGTTTGATGGTAAGTGGAAACAGCTAGAGTGTGTTAGCTGTTACAGTTATTCTGACGTAAGGTTTTAGAGTCATTTTCACCAACTGCAACAGGAAACCTGGTATGCTTCAAAAAGTTGTACAGTTCCTCTAAATTTTTTTGTTGACATTATTCCTGCAAAGTTTTCACTCTGCAGATTCTGTGAGGCTACCATGCTCAGGGGAAAGATCCTCCATCTGCAAAGAGTTTGAAATGACTTTCACAAGCCGGGCTCGATATGAATTATGCGTGTGATGAATTGGTGATAAAGGGAAGCAAAATGTGTCTTTATGAAAACGTCACAGGTTGTTACTTTGATAAGAGACCTGGTGCAAGGTAATGTGGTTATGAATGTGGACTGAGCTAATGAAGGCATGGGCTACATCTGACACACAAACCATGAGAGACAGTCTGCTCTACGTGCAGTTATGTCCATGTTTCTGTCACTCTCTCTGTCCTGCCTCAAAGTGAGAGAGCGAGCCCCCGTCAGCTAAAGCCCAGGAGTGATCTGTCACGCAATGGGCTGTAAAAACGCTTATCCTCCACACACACACACACACACACACACACACAGGTTATCCAGCTTGCAGACAGCAGAGTGCCGGTCGGGAGTAATTCCTGCTCGGGGCACTGTGCTCCGGGCGAGGCAGGCGCGTGCTGGATATTTCATTATTCATTAATTTACTGTTTAACAAATCCTGTCATTACTGAGAGCCCCAGCCCGATTCTCTCTTTCACACACACACACACACACACACACACACACACACACACACACACACACACACACACATATTCACACATACACAAAACACACACTCACAGCAGTGGGTGTCAGGCGTGGCAAATCGGCCTGTTTGATCCTGGCCTCCTCAACAAACGGGGAGAGAGCCATGAATAATAAGGAACGCCGAGTCTCGCTGGAACGAGGGAGCGTGACACCGTCTCACAAAAAGCCCTTTAGCGAGGAGGGAAGGCTCCGCCGGGGCCTCACCCAGGGCCCAGGGTTCATTATATGAAAAGACAAAACAAACAGTTGGCACAAACGTGATCGATATGAAAGGCAAACGCTCCCACACACACAAAAGAGGCGAGTGAATCAGTCATGTTTGACAAAAGAAGCTGAGCTGCTTCCTTTCTGCACATGGAGGAGTGGAGCATGGCTGCTGTTTACTGTTTTCACTCCTGAGTCCACTAATGGGATCAGGATTAGAGCTGTGAATGTGTTCCTGGCTCATGCATGCTTGTTTTTGGCTCAAATCCCTGTAAAAACAAAAGGGATATCTACTCCAGTTCTTGCATGAAACAGTTGAATATGTGCAAAATGAGGAACTCACACACTAGAATAATGACTTCTACTTTCCCCTTTTCACTCTAGTTCACTTAATTAATTAACAGAGAAAGCCTCCAGGCTGCAGATATTCATTATTTCACAGGAAGAAAAACATGTACCATAAATATTATAATGATTTATTTGTATTTTACGAATAAATTCTGTTCTGAAACACTGCCAGGAAAGCCGCCATGACAGTTTGCACACTTTCAGGTAAAGTATTTATAGTAAAATCATGACCAAATATAATACAGGACACTTTACTAAATGAGCAGGTCTACAATGTACTCTGTGACATCATTCAGAAACACCCAATATGACCCCACCATGTGGAGAGCATCAGCCACAGTGGCAAAGAAAAACCTCCTTTAGAAGAATACAGAGACACCAAACAGGACCAGACACATTTATGGTACAACATAGCTAGTTCAGTTTTCTGACAAAAGTCACTTTCCAACAGGGAAAGTGTGTAACTCAATGGGAATATTTGCTTTGGAAAAGGACCTACCGAGGCCTTGTTTGCCTCAAGAGCCACCATTGGTCATTTCAGCCTTTTTCTGTGTCCAGTCTTTAATTTTCTGGCTGTGTCCAGACAAATTTCTGTGTTTTTTTTGTTTCAGATTTTACAGTTATCGTAAAATCTGAAAAATGAATAATTTCTAGCATTTAACCCAAGACAACTACACGTGAATGTGCATGCGGGTTGACACACCTACCAGCTCTCGCATTAGATTCAATACATCAACAGGGTTTTAGTATGATAAAAACTAACATAAACAAAACTTAAAACTTTGTTAAAGATGCATCAAACTACCAATTAGGGCCTGTTGTTACTCTTACAGGTGGGAAAGTGTTGTGCATGAGCCCAATTTTCAGTTTTCATGATGAGTTTCTCCAAAGCCAATCAGATTTGAAGACTAATTTATGCTAAATTTAAAAAATCAAAGACTGAAATTGGAAATTTAAGCATTGTTTTGATAAGTACATAATAATATAAATGACTAATGGTGATTATAACAGTTAACAGTTAATTATACAGTTATATAAGTACTGCTGATAAAAACTGATGCACTTGCTGTCAAAGAATTCTTAGATTGACATTAAAAATGACATTGATTAAGATATAAGTTAGACTTAGAGCTGGAGAAGGTGGGCAGAGACTTGACAGAAATCTTCAGGACCATGAGGGGTTAAACCCCCCCTGGTGTTGGCGTTGAATGCCACAGAGGAAGGATAAGACCGCAGTTCGTAGGAGAAATGACTTTATTTCTCCACTGCGGTCTGTGGGTGGCCACAGACTTGATGTCATTAACATGTGACATATGTAGAGCTGACTGGAAGTGGCTGGGGGCCAGTGTTTGTCTCTGCTGCTGTTCTTGTGTCTACGGGGCCAAGAAGGCGGGCGGGCTGAGTATGGGCTTTGTCAGCAGCCAGGAAGCCAAGCAGTCAGGCCGCTGTCTGCTGCTGTTGATAGCGAGCGCATTCATCAGTATGCATGACGGACAGACGGACAGTGTGCATGGATGTGTGTCCGCTGCTCGCTCAAGGCTGCAAAAAAAAGAGGGGTCTGGCTGGTTGTTTTATCAGGGGGTCTTTGGATGTGTGGGCAGGGACACGGGCAGTCCTGGTCCCTTAAGGTTGGTCTGAAGATGCTGAGTTGAAGTGACACAGATGCTGCTGCTGCTGCTGCTGCTGAGGCAAGGCTGCCGCCCCAGATGGGTCAAGGTTACACAGAGGAGAACACACTTCTGCTACAGAGCCTCTCTCTCTCTCTCTCTCTCTCTCTCTCTCTCTCTCTCTCTCTCTCTCTCTCTCCCTCTCTCTAAGACACACAGACACACACAGACACACACACACACACACACACCACACACACACACACACACACACACACACACACCACACGGATGCAAACTCAAGAATACAAAGAAATGAAAATTTCCTCAGCCTTCAAGGTCTGAAAAAAGCACTTTCCTTCCCTCTGTAATAAGTTAGGATGTGTGTATCTGTAATATTTTAGTATTTAAACATATTACAGTGAGTGTATTAGTGATCTGGCTTTCACCATGTTGAATGTCCATGTTGATTGACACCTCCGTGTCATTGGCTGACCCATGCCCTGAGTGTTGTCAGAAGGGGACATGTGGCCTTTTCCATAGATGTTGAATCTGCTCAGGGTTTGACCTATAAGCCTGTCACATGACGGACACAGTTTTGTTGCAAACAGAGGATGATGAACCTGAAGACACCTGACAGTTTTTACATTCGAAACACATTCAAATCATGATCTTCGTGTGCTTTAGGGGGTTTTAAGTGTAACATAGATGATGGTTTCTAGTCTTTAGAGGGACTTAAACAAGTGCAAAAATGAAGATCTGTACTGATAAATTTTGGCAAAGATATGTGCATAACTCATGAAACTTCTTTGGAGAATTTCCTCATAAACGGATTATCTGGCATGTTACAGTTTGATATGTTTTCCATCTTGCTCTTAGTTGCTGTTTTCCACTATGCTTTTATTTTTAAGTACAAGCAACATTTGATAGATTGTAAGTTACTGAACTGAATGAAAACAGCTAAAGGAGTGAAGTATTAATGCTCATTTTATTTGTAACTTAAAGAAGCTCAAGCTATATTAAATTTGGATTTCAGAATTTAATTTTTTAAAAGTGGTTAATCATCTTTCTGAGTGATGTTACAGCTAACTCACTAGCAGCTGCTGCTTCTTCACCTCGCCTCAATTCTTTGACTATAGACCACTCACAGTACAGGTCCAGTTGTTTGAGTTGTTTCAATATTTCTCCTTGTGGTGTCTCCCCCCACCACTGGTGCCTCACCACCAGCAGAGGGAGCAGGAATACTGCTTAGCGAGGTAACTTCGAGGGTAAGTTCGGGGTTTCCTGTTCTACAACGCAGGTTCACTTCTTAGCGAGGTGAGTCTCCATGGCAACATACGCTGAACGGCTAACCTGCTCCGGGGCAGGCTAAGTTCTAGATTGAACTCACAGAGTATTAAAAACCCCGCCCTCTGACCAATGAGTTCTCTCGAAAAATGGCTTGTCCATTCTTGGAGGATCCTGTAGACCTTGGTGCTCGTATTGTCTGAGGAGCACTCCGGCGCACGAGAGTTTACAGGGACGGCACGGACCCACTTACTTTTCCGGATGACCACCTTTATGAAAGGCTCATATGGCCGACATATCACACAAAAAATGTAAACACGATAGGAATGAACAAATGAATGAATTCATCTTGGAAATGAATGAGCATGGGCTTCATGGGCTGTGTAATCACAGACAACATCTCAGTACTATTTAGTAGCAGCGCACGCCCCTTGTAATAACCCCCGTAAAAACTGTTGTTCAGGACTGCTTACTTGTGCTTCCTACCCAGTGTAATAATGGTTGTTCTAGCCCACATGCAACATTTTTGTTCTCATTCATGAAACGCTTAAATCAGGGACATTTTCGGGAACAGCTTTAGCCGGGGACAGGTCATCCAATTCGGGGACTGTCCCCGGAAATCGGTGATGTCTGGTCACCTTAGTCAAAAGCGTATGTTGAACAGTGCTATTTCAGGGTGATAATGGCGTCAAAGATTAATTTTCTGCCAGCATTCCTTCCGTGCTTTTGCAGCAGCAACGGTGTTGTTGCTTTTGAGGTTTATGATAGATTTTAATTCTTCATACTTTCTCATGATCGTCTCCTGCTCCTCATTTGTAAAGTACATAGTTCTTCGCTCTCCGGCCTGCTCTGACGCTCCAGACTTGTCCGTGTTCGCGATTGGTCAGATGCGGCGGGCTCCGCCTTACATGTGTGCACATAGCAAAGCTGGCTCAACTTACGAGTTTGTTAACCAGCGTCGTAAGACCGTTTAGCGAGACCGCTGGCTACCACGCTAAGTTGAGCGAGGTAGCTCCAAGGCTACCTCGCTAGGTTGAACCTGCTTCGTAGAACAGGCCCCAGCTGGGCAGGGTAGTGAATCAAAGCTACCTACCCTGCCAGGTGACCCGGAGCTGGAGAGAGCATAGCTGAGGACAATCAGGTGTCAGAGCCTGCAGGGAGGGGGAGAGTGAAAAGGCAGACAGGAGCAGAGAACAGGAGGCAGAGAATAGGGGAGCAAGCAAAGACCTTTAAAGACATTGGGCTCTATTTTTGTGCCCACCGGCGGCGCGGCGGATGGTGGCGCACTCCGCGCAGTGGTATTTTCGTCTGGCGGAGCCAGTTTGGTATTTTCGTTGACTGAGGCGCACCGAGGACCGCCAAGCTGGGCGTGGTGGCGAGGTAGGGGGAGGTGTCGACAGAATCAGCTGGCACAGTGACATTTTCGTGCTAGCCTGTGGCGTAGAAAGTGAAAGCTCGCAGATTCAAACCTGGTCAGCTTTCAGTGCAGGTGGAGTGCAGCTGTTCTAGTGGTATTTTGGTAGACCGGTGACGTAGTGTGCATACGTCACCGCCGACCCGCAGTGGAGCCGGATGCCGGATGGATACTGTGGAATGACTCACATTGTTTATAATGCTTGCGGAGTGGAGCCATTCTGGACCGTGTGGGTTTTGCCCGTCCCCCATCGACCTGGCTTTTTAGCTCTTGTCCAGTGTACCTCCTTTTTAAGCACCCGTTATTCCACCAGAGTCTCCAGTATTTACTTCATTTTCTTGCTTGTGTTGGCAGTCATGGCCAAAGGAGGATTAAGACAATTTTCCGTACTTTCTGGTTGGTGTCTAGTGTCCGTACTGTATCGTACTATATTGTATAATAAAATATCCAACTGTATCATATCCTGTCGTACCTTCTCGTATCAAACCATTTCTTATCTTACCATATTGTACCACAGTGAATCCTATCATATCCTACTGTATCATATTGTGTCACAATGTATCATATCACAGCATATTACATAATTTTCTGTCATCAACGTATTGTATCATTTCATTATGTATGACATCATATCATATCATATCATAACATATCATATCGTATTGTATTTTATCTGGCATAGTGTATCATATCACAGCATATGGTATAATTTCTTATCATCTCGTATCACAGCATATCATATTGTGTCATATGGTATTACAGCATATCCCATCATATTGAATTACAGTGTATAGTATCTTTTCATATCATATCGTATTGTATCACAGTGTTTCATGTATCATATTATATCTAATGTATTGTATCGTCTTTCATCATATCGTGTCATATCATTGTCTACTGTATCCTATTGTATCCCAATATCCGATTCTACTTGGTTGCACCGCACTGTATTGTATAATACTGTTTCATATCATATCATACACTCACCCTGCAATTCATTCCTCATAATATAAATGCATCATAAAAAGAGGCAGTGCTGATCTGTTTGTGTTGTAGACTGGTATGAAAACCCTGTATTGTCTGTTTATCATAGAAATGATAGAAATTCAGCCTCAGCTCACAGAGTGTGTGAGACAGCAGGGAGAGAGAGAATGAGAGAGAGGGAGGGAGAGAGGGAGGGAGGGAGATGGCCTCAGGGTGATGGAGGTCTCTGTTCAGTGTCTGAACAAAATGCCCAGTCTGATGGAGTGAGCAAGGCCATGAACCAACCTCCACCCCTACAGCATCCAGCCCACCCTCACAACACATCTCGCTCAGAGTGTGAGGAGCAGAGGAGAGAGACAGTGAGAGGAGGAGAAGAGGAGAGGAGGAGAGAGAGGGAGCCTGCGAATGACAGATAGATATAACCATTAACTCTATGACAATTCATTTCAGATATGATGTTTAGAGTGAGTTTTGATTGAACATAAATTTAATGTCTAACAGTAATAACTGCCGTCTGTTGAAGAAGACTGTTCAGTTGTTATAATGATTAAAATATGAATAGATCTTTTTATTTAACTGTTTTTCTCAAAAGGATAAACTAAAGTTATAGTCATAAATCTGAGTGTGAAAAATGGTTTAATCTTTTTTTAAGGACCCTTTTCATATCTTAATATTTACCATTTTCTTTGAGAGCCAGGTTGTAAACTGCAAAATGTATCTCAGGCCAGGATTATTTTCATCCATGTATGATTTTAAAATGATTGAACATTTCATCAGAGAGTTACAGTAATTTTCTTTTTTCTTACTGCCAAAAAACATCAAACTCTGACCTAGATGCGGTCTCAGTTGGAAGGTCAGGGTTTGATCCCAGGTTCTGCTGTCCATATGCTAAAGTGTCCTTGGGCAAGGCACTTAACCCCAAACTGCCCGCAGTAGCTATGCCCAGCATGAATAGGATTAGTGAATTCTGATGATGGGAGCCTTAAATAGAAGCCTCTTTAATCAGTGTATGGATGTGGTGTGAATGTGACAGGAGTGGTAATAAGACCAGAGAAAGTCCATTTACACTCACCCACAGCCTTACCCTTAGACAGAACTCAAAGCTTTCCATAAATTTTAACTTCCAAGATGTCTTCAATGATTAGATAAGGTTACTTGAAGGAGGTTGTTCATATATAGACTATTGAAATTGATGAAATAGACATCCTTTTTGGATCAAATCAAAATTGTTGATTTTATTTTGAATAAAAGGTGGAAGAGGATTTTTTGTCAGTCCTGATGTAGTTAATATGCAAACTAAATTTCATACATGGAAAGAGTCGCTGAGAGGATTGATTTTGAAAGTTGGGATGGGGCATGATAGAGTCATTTGGTCAAGGTCATGTGCAAGGCCCTCAAAAATATTAGTTTTTGTCTGTTTGGTGAAATTTTTAAGTTTTGGGGATGTTAAAGCGTCCAAATATTTGGTAGAATGATAACTCCCTGCAGCACAGTTGGGTCCTGGTATGACATTGAGTGCCTGGCCTTTAAAATGTAACCCAGTTGGCACCAATTCTGCAATCTATCGAAGAAGAGGAGGGTCACTGAAAGGGTATTTGAGTTAAGAATTCCAAATTCTGACTTTTTTTCAGAATTCTTGGATGAAATCAGAATTTTGTATTTGTATTAAAAAAAGTCCAAATTCTAAGAAATAAGTCATAATTTTTATTAAAAAAAACAGGATCTTGAATTTGATCTCAGAACTCTAGTCACCTTTCTTAATTTTCCCTATTACCTTCTGAGTTTTTGATTTCAAGGGTCATTTTTTGAGGGAAAAGCTCAGAACTCTGCCTCAAATCTTAGGATTTTGACAAAAAAGTAAAAATTTCAGTACAAAAAAAAAACAGTACTCTGATTCAACCTTAGAATTTTAGACCAAAACAACTTACTTTTGAGGGGAAAAAAATGAATTTCAATCTGAGTGGCTTTAATCATCTTTAGTAGGAATCAGAGGGACACATTGGTCTGTTTCAAGCTTTTAGAAAAATTGGTTTTCATGCAAAATATTTATAGAGATTACAGATGACTCTTGCTGAATACCAGGTAAAACTTCTTTAACCAATGTAAGAATTCTGAATTTCAAATATGTGTATCACTTGTGTTTAATTGTGTATGGGAAAGGCACAAGGAGACAAAGGGGACGTGGATTGGCCGGTGGGATGCTAGGGTCAATTTGGACAGCAGCGACGGGGCTTTTCTTGATGCTGAACTGAAGGGACAGGAGGAGGCCCGGCCATGACGCTCATCACTTCTGAAGCCCCCATCTGTACTGGTGTCTCCCCACCAGTCAAGTAACCAACACACACACACACCCGGACACACACACGGCTCTAATCTCATGTGACAGTGCTCACATTCAGTTAGGCCCCACAGTGCTTGTGCATGTCACTGACCATAAAGAAAACATACACTCCTCTGCAGGACGCACTCCACAGGACGCAGGGTGACGATACTCCAGATATACCAAAAGACAGGGGTGTGGGGTGTGTGTGGGTGTGTGTGTGTGTGTGTGTGTGTGTGTGTGTGTGTGTGTGTGTGTGTGTGTGTGTGTGTGTGTGTGTGTGTGTGTGTGTGGAGATTCTAGGGAAGGAGAACAGTAGCCTGCAGGTCATGTCATATCTCTGACATTAGGGCAAAGTCAAGCCAATGAAAACAAAGAAGCCAGTTTGTAAGCAGCCAGGCAGGGTGCTGGGTGAAGATGAAATAATGTGCTATCCTCTGTTCTTTGTTTTTACACCTCTTTTTTTTTTTCTTTTTTGAGCTCGTTTGATGTTCCTCTTTAAATAATCCAATGTCAAGAATCCCCGTTTGGCTTAGCTTTGAATGCATATTAATGTTTAGATTTATGAGAAGGAGCTCAAAAAGTTGATAAATGTCTCTTACTTGTAAATATGAACTGGCCCTCAGAGTAATGAGGCAAAACCAGTTAATTTGGATTTATACCAGCTTAATGCAAGTCTATATCAGTGTCAAAGTAATGGGATCATAGGGCCAGACTTGCTGGTTTTGTCAGCTGAGAGGGTATGATATTGTATAATCACATAACTGTGCAGAATTGGGGCATCCCTGGAGCCAGTTAAGTGCATACCAATGTAAAATAATGTCTTGTTTAAGGTTTTGCATGAAAATTTGGGATATGTAATTGTTGGAAAAGGAAATGATGGCTAGAAATCCTCAATCGGTAACTACTTCGCCCAACCATAGGCTGTATTAAAAATGGATGTGGTTTGAAGAGGAATTTCAAAGTCAAACAATGGTGGATGCCATATTGGAAAGGACTTTTAGTCAACCTAGAACAAGGCAAAAAGGTAGAGTGTAGGCGTGTCTTTATCCTCCTCACAAACAGCTAAGGTGTGCCCACCTGTCAACTCAGCTACTTCCCTAATTATGGCCAAGTTGTATCTCTAATCTCCTAAAAATCCATGAGTTATAAAAATGAAGTCCCCTTTGGCACAGAGTCTGCCAACAGAGAAATGAGCTAGGCTGACCAGAACCGTTTTCTCTTACTGATGAGTGAAAGTTTCATATCTTTGAAATCTGAGGCTGAGGCAAGGACTCCCAAAAGCTAACATCTGTCAGATGATCACCAGAGTGTTCCAACACTGAGAGAAAATGGAGAGTAAAGATGGTGTATTGAGAAACACCATCTTCAGTGTTTGAATCATTGTAACTTGAGTCATCATAACTTAGATATCATGACTTACTCTTTTCTGGCACATCTCCCTTTACTGAATCAGCAAATGTTTCACCAGCACCCTCCTGTCTGTAGCTGCAAATGTTTTGATAACACAAGATGAGGTATGTTCTGGGCTTTAACTACAGATCAGATATAGACGGTTTAATCAGTTGAGCTGATTAAATGGGCCAATTGGTGGCATTTTGGAGCCCTCATATTGGCCAATACTTGAGCTCAGTAGATTGAAAAAATAGACCAAAAATATTGGCAGACACTGCAGGCAGCCTTGTCAGTATGGCTGACCATGTACTTTTATTTTTAAGTGGAGTAATGCATGCAATATTGGGTGTTTTTGTATTTCATAAAATGCAAAACCCCTGAAACACCAACATTGTGATATTGGCATTTTATATTGGCCAGTGAAAAATGACGAAAGTTGAGCCTGAGTATAGGTTGTCTTGTTATTTGGACTAATATTCAAAGACTCCTGCAAATCTCCACAAAAATGATAGAAAACAGGAGAACTGAGAATTTTTTTATGTCTTGGCTCTTGTCCTTGGTCTGTAATCTGTGTGTTCATATATCTGAGCTCCAGAAAGAATGAAGGTTTTTTGATGTGCATGTGTCTCTCCTCTTGTTCAAGTGTGAAGAAAAATAACATTTAAAACCAAAAGAAGGAGAAATCATTTCCTTCCTGTTCAGAAAAAATATTGACACACACATGCTCCCCGGAGGATGTTCCTCATATTTTTAGCTGCTGTCAAAAATTATTACTTTTAGATGTTTGGTGTTGTGTTTTGGGAAGATGAGCTTCCAGTGAAGGTCCCTGGAGAAAAGTTTGAATCCCACTGTGCAGCTCTGTGGCTGCTGGCTGCTTAGCGAATAGAAACACAGTCAGACATTCCCACAAGAGAGAAAAGTGCTGTTTACAGACTGTTTTAAAGAAAGTCTGCTTACCAGAGCTTAGTGTGACAGGAACACTGGGACGATGAGGAGACAACACCAACACATGAAACAACTTAATGTGTTCTGATACAGACCTTTAGATCAATCCAACAGGTCCTCGTACCTCCACGATAAGGTGCAGCATATTTTGTCAGGAATTCAAAAAGACAAGAACCAAAAGTGACACTTTCTGCAGTTTAGCTGTGGTGAAGTTCAGGAGACCAAAATGTCATTTACGAAAACAAACTGTCTGTAGGGAGGCAAGATGCAACAAATACCCGGGCTCTGCTGTAAACAAACATTTAAAAGTTTGATATTTGACTGTCTTGCATAAAAGTGTGGATAAATGAAAACACCTGTAGTAGATTTTATAATAAGTTGCATGCTCATATAGTTCTAAATGGGCCATAACAGGTGTATCAAATCTGAGGATCAAATCAGTAATGACCAATATGAAAAACAAAGTTGAAATTAACCCTCCTCCTGTGTTAGGGTCTGCACCGACCCGTTTTTGTTTTTAAATGCTTAAAAGAACCACATAAATTAGTTTATTTGCATCAAGACTTTGTCAGGTACCTTTATTTCAACAAATCAAAAAAATTAAATTGACTAAATTATAAAACCCTCTTATTAAAATTATGGCACTTGTTGTGTTAGGGTCGCTGTTGATCCCGTTAGGTCAATATCTAATAATTAGAGCAAAAACTGAAATCATAAGTGCACTGCCAGGCACCACACTGACAGTCACATCCTCTTCCAATCATGTGAGATGAAGGAGATTTTTCCATGTATTTCACTGCACAAAAAACAACGTCGGGCATGTCTAGACGTGAGATCAATTCAGGATAGATGTCTACCTGAGGGACATACTGACAAAGAAAGGCCCAGAGGCTCACTATTATAAGCAACATTTTCATGGATAATAAGCCTAACAAGGTAACTTAGAGATGAGAACCAACTTGGATGATGAGATAAGAAATCGAGAGGCTGTATTAGCTATGATTACTGCAACTGAAGTCAAACTTCTGCTTCAAAGACAACCAGGACGTGTAGTGAAGAGTTTAATGTAATAAAAAGTAACATATTCAAAAACAGACAAGCTATGAAAAAAACACCCAAACACAGTGTGTATAAACAGAAGTCATCAGTACAATATGTTAGGACCTATTGCAGTCATATTTTGGCTTCACTTTTTAACAGGAAGGGAGAAGAAGGAGAAGTGTCATCCATAATTATGTTTGGTCAATATTTGGAATAAGCACATGAATTCACAGCCACTTAGGAGCAACATTAGACTATCGTAGCTTCATGCTAAACTGCATGAAAGTAACACACTTAAGAAATCCAGGGTGCAAGTGCTGACATCTTAGTTAGAGAATTCCTCTAAATTGTGAAATCCTCTCTGCAAAAGCACTCACTTCTTTAGAGACCTCTTCTAGGTTGACAAAAGAAACAAAGGGACTGTCCATCTGTCATACAGACCAAATCTGGACTCCTCACTGCTCTTCCTCGTGCTAAAAGTGTGAGAAAACTCCTGCAGCACAAACAGAGAGCAGAGAAACTCTTTGGGTTTGTTTCTGCTGGAGCCGGTTTTAAGTTATTCTCATGAGTCTGTACACACACAAACACAACCAACAGATTGGGCATGATTGACAGCTCTGACCTGAATGTGCATGTCTCTTTTCCCTTAAGCTATAAGCAAACACACACATACACAGACACACACACTCCTATATAGTCTTATTTGTATGTTATTAATATTCTGGTCCATCTGTGTGTCTATAGAAGTTTACAATATGCAGACAGATGTAGACATACTGTATGTATACATGGATATGCAGCTACTGTATATGTGTATTCTTACTTATTTTCATGTGTCTTTCTGAGGCTGCGTATTGTGCCTGTTTAATATGACAAACATTAATATCTCAGCTTATTGATTTTGGGGGTATGAGCTGATATTTCCTATCTTAAAATAGCCTAAACACTTGAACAGTATCCAAATGTAGGAAACAATCGGGACACTTTACTTTCTCAATGCCCAGAGCAATGTTAATTTTTTTTTTCTTTTCTAAATTCCATTAAAAATATAATTATTTTGCACTATATGCAAAGTGAAAGTTGTGATACTATGCTCTGGTGTCTCGGTAAACAAACACAATCAGCTCATCTATAACTGTTTTTATAAATGCTTCAGGACTTGGTGCTATGTATCATGTTTACAGACTCAGTCAGTCCCAGTCTGCCATTTTTAAAAATTTAACTTAAATGTTAAAACATCCTGTCAATTATCACCAACTATAGACTCACCTTTCATTTATATCCATTTTGACATTTGTAAAAGTCAATCACCTGCTGGGTGAACAGTGAAGACTGCACTCTGTCTGTTAACATTAAAAGCACTCCATAATGTGACACAGACTACAGCTTGGCCAGGGCTTGAATTTCTGTCTATTTACAGAGAAGAAATTTCTGTATTTAGCAACAATATTAAAGGAAAGTTTCCATACAAGTGATTGGGTTGATTTTGGAACCTGGCGTTTTTGTATCTAGGCTTATTTTAAGGACTTCATTGGATATATATCTTAGGAGTCATCAGTCAAGACTTTGACATTTGTGTTCAAATTTTCTGAAGAGGAAAAAATCCTAAAACAGGCCCTGAGGAATTGAATCAAAAAGCTCTGCTCTGTACGTTATTTTTTATGCACAAAAAATACTAGCGAGATGGTCGAGCATCGAATGAAATGTAATTGCTATATATTTCCCATCTGAAAGTGAACAAATCTCTTAAGCTCTGTTTTTGTCTGCCATTTCAGAATTAAAGGCATTACAAGTCCTGTAATATAGGCTGCATCTTTTATTTGCTTTTACTGCTGAAGGTACCAGGCCTTTACATGAAGCAGGCCTGTATTAAAGTCATGCCTTTACATCAAATCTTCCTTCCTGAGCTGTATATTTGTTCATATTTTAGTACAAAGTGAGTAATTCTTGACTTTTGTGCACATGAAACCTGAGCTAATGAGCTTAGTACGAAAGTTTAGTAAATCACAAAGCACGCTCAGAAGGGTTAAATGCTCCACAAACTGCCCTACAGAGTAAATAATGAACATCATTGCTGTTTGCAAACATTTAGTTGCATTCATTTTGTGCAAACCATACCTCTCCCTGTCTCTGAAAACAAGCCTCACTGCAAAAATCACCTCATTTGCAAACACCTGAGCATAAGATCGACGCAGTTAGTCAAATGTTTACCAACTGTGCTTGAGTTAGCTTCGTCACACCAACACTCGACAGTAAAATCCCTCCTTTGTTAATCCTCAAAATAAGATATAAACTCTGTAAATATCACTTCAATATCATGAATCAAAGCCACAGTAAAATGGTGAGGACTCTTCGTCTCCATCCAGCTCAACATTTACTGTATGCAGACTGAATTTAGTGCTGTCAGGATGAGTGCTCAGGTAGCTGCTCTGGTCAGCAGAGAGTGGAGATGCCAAACAAAACTTGTTTGGGTTGCACAGCCTGTGGTGTAGTGGACTCTGGATCTGATCGTGCAAAAGAGTAAGAGTCTGGTGATCATCACAAACTTACTGGTAACTTACTGGTAAGTTTGTCCATGGTAGAAATAAGGAAGTGTCCACAGAATAACTGAGAGACGACTGTGATTCACCCATAAAGGAGAGGACCCTGGTCATAGTACGAGGCCTGACTGCAGCTTGAATACCAGTCTCTACTTGAGGGTTTAAGGTTGATATGCCTCCCTAAATTCTTGATAAGTATGCTGCCAGTATCAGTTCTTAGTTGGTTTCAGTCTGAGAAGAATTAATTACAGAAATATAGAATAGCAGACTAACCCTTTATTCACATTTCTTCATGCAGTCTTGGCCATACCGTGTCAGGACGGGGGCTTGTTGTGCAGTAGTTGCATTGTTTCCTCTCAGATCTTCCCTCAAACAGGCCACAGGCGAGCCAAAGTGAGTGTTAACAAGAGTCGGACCGGCCGCTCACAGCGCTGAGCCTCCACTCGCCCGCCGGAGCCAACAGTGGGCGAATATTCATCCCGGCTCACTAAATCATTTTGACTTCAGTGTGCTGGATCCGACGGCTCGTTCTTATGACCCGCAGGCCTGCAGAGGAACTACAGTGGCCTGTTTGGACCATGTGAGCTGGAGGGGTGAGGAAGTAGTGCTGTTTTTTTGTTTTTTTTGTCTTCCTTCCAATGTGGAGAATCTGCTCTGTCCTTGATGACTTTATTGTTAAACTTTAACTCTGAGTTGTTGGAGGAGAAGTCAAAGTATTTTTTAATTAGAACTCTTACTAACACACAAACACAAGTTTAGGGGGTTTGAAGGGGAACAGATGCTACACTCACTCGGTTTATTCCTGTTATTTTAGGCAAAAAGTGAGAAAATTACTGCCTCATTATCCTGAAATCACTTTTTAATTTAAATGAATTGACTCAGGCAGAAAAATAATACATATAACGTGGAGAGTCTGTCATGCAAAGTAGCGATAAAGTGTAATAAAGCAGACATGCCCTATTTCTAACTTTTTAAAACTGTTTAATGTAGCTCTGCAAGCACACACACACACACACACACACACACACACACACACACAAACATAGACACGTATATGTGCACACACACACACACACACACACGCTCTGATAGCAAAGGCGGAGCAGAGAGTAGCAAAGCAGAAAGCGAGAGGAGGGCTCACCATCTTCTCCGTTAAGCCTGGCTGACTAATTCTTGCTGCTAATTTGCGTTTGGTTAATTAACTAATTACTGAGGATGTCTGAGGGCGAGGCTGTCTGTCAGCCTGTATCAGTAATTATTTTCATCGTTTTAATTAGACTCACACACTCCTAGACTCCACTTCTCCCTTTCTACCACACACACACACACACACACACACACACACACATACACACACACACACACACACACACATATATATGTATGTATTCACAGATACACTGGTATGCATGGGAGCATCCTGCTCTCTGTAAACAGCCTGCTGGCAGTATGGAGACCCTATAACATCTATATATGATCCACTGATATTTAAGATGTAATAAACCCATGATAATCTGCATTTACACCTCCCTGTGATCATTTAAGAAGGAAGAGGAGGGGTTTTTACTCTAATTTTCTGATGGGATATTATCACTATCTCTTGATTACACTGTGGGACATCCCACTGGATGGTATTGATACCATCTCCTCTCTGTGTGGAGCAGACAGAGATTTTTGGGTACGAAATAGTTTGACACTTTCTGAGGGGGGGAAAAGTTTTTGGTATTTAAACTTGTCACTTTACTACAGCATGAGCACCTTTATTTATTAATGCATTTGTAGGCCTTTTTAACAATCTTTTTTTAAAGTGATTATAAGCATTCATAACAACATACAGCTCTGCTAAAGAAGAGTTAAAAGCAGTCAGCATGGTGCTTTATGAACAGTGACCTTTATATTCTGGATTTTATTATTGAGTAACTGATTATTTTATCTAAAAACTCTCATATTAATGATCTTTTTTAAATCATCTGTTTCCAAGTCCTCATGTGATCTTATTTCATTTATTGATTCATTTATTTATTGGTTTGTTTACTTTTATCTCACTGCTCCTCATCTTTTCATCTGTTTTTATTCTGATGGGATGTCGTCTGATTTTCCTTTTCTTCATATTTCCCTCTTTTCCCTTTTCTGGAAAGCAGTTTAGTCTTGTTTTGCATAAACTAGAATGTTGTAAAAGTCCCATCTGTGGACACGTCTTTAAGTTACTTTCACTTGCAAAGTGTTACAAAGTGTATAAAGAGCAGGAGTGACTTGCTGGGACCCATTAACTTTGTCTGGACCTACTTAATTCCTTCCATATTTACAGGGAGGGTTAGCAACAGTGGCATGCTAAAGTGCCTCTGGAGGACATTGCATAGACCTAAAACCAATCAGATTATCAGAGCATGTGACATAACAGGAATGTGAACAGACCAGTGATGGGAAGAACAGTTCTTTTGACTGTACTGATTTTGTAGAATCCGTTCATTAAAACGATTCATCCAAAAGATTCATTCACTGAATCAGTCAGTGCTTCGGAGCCCTGTTCTGCCGATGCAGTACGTGAGTGACACAGTGGCGAGTTCGTTTATTGAACAAGCCCCTCCCCTCCCCTGCTGCTGAAGTCACAGCATCATTCACTGGGCGACACATGTCATTCATTTGCCAAGTCCCGAAGGAAGAATCACTCCCATGCCCTGAAAAACTCACCTCTCTGTGTGTCATCGTCGGCGAAAACAACACAGCAGCAAGCAGCACACCCGCTAAACGAGCGCGAATCGTCGTTCTTTTACATCGCTGAAAAATGGAGAGATTAAAAATAAACATCACAGCTGTAGCGGGGATTCTGCTACTTTTAAAGATATTAAATATTATATTATAAAATATTAAGTATTGCTTTAAATCGGCTGAAATTAAATCCTTCTTGCAGGAAAGTTTATACACGTGTATTAATGTAAAGGCACTATAATGCACTGGTTTATCTTAGCCTCAGTGAACAAACCAGTGCTCAGCAGTAAGTGAATGACGCTACACCACTCCCTCCTCTGCCTGCCTCAAGTCATTCAGAAGTCGTTCGTTTCGTTCACAGTCTGACTGATACATGTCGTTCATTCGCTGTGAGCAAATCACGAGACTCTGCTCGCCCACTCGCTGGCTGGCTGGCTGGCTGTGTGTAGTTCGCCAAAGAGGCAAAGGCGGCAGTTCCCCTCCTGACCAGCACGCCAAGCTCGCAGCTCAGCTCAACTGAACTCAGAAAGGAACGAATTGGGTCTCAGATTGATTCCATTCACATCATTCACTCAGCAGTTCTGTTCTTTTGAATGAAATGTTCATGAATGACACAACACTAGAACAGACACACCTTTATCACCAATAAACTGTACGTGCAGTTGTGTTCTCTTGTTTGAATGAAAATACTTCCTCCAGCTAAAACAGCTACAAAAGTAGTTTCAACCTGCCATTTTAGTTGTTAATGACATCATCTGGCAGTATAAGCTACATTAAAGCTCCTGTGAGGAACTTTTGGCTTGTGTTGGCTCTGTTGCCCTCTGTGGGCAGAGTGATACCGCTCATCTCTCATCCTCTATATCTAAAATTAAAAACTTCATGGCAAAATTACTCACTTTGTGAGTTTTTGCTGTAGAAAATTTTAAAAAAGGCTGTCACTTAGCCTGATGTCAATCATCTAGAGCGAACTCACCCTCTCAGTGATTTTAGGCATTTAAAGTCACAACAAAGAAATTGTTGGTGTTGTTGCTGATGTTGTCATTTACTTTCAAAGGTCACAAAGAGGTGTGTGTATCAGTTTCACACTGTTTCTCAACCAGTATAAAAACCCCTTATAGTGCCTTTAAAATTGAAAATAGCTGCTCATACAAATTAAAACATACCTGATAAGCCGTTAAATTTCAAATACTGATATATAAAATTTGCACATAAACCTCATAAATTATTTTTTTCCTGCTCCACAAACTGGCTGCTTTGTGGTTAAATGTGAGCTCTGTTCTGTTTTTTAACCATAGTGTTGTTGTTGTGACGATGTTTCAGGCCAGACTAAGGTGCCTGATCAGCTTTATGTGGGGTCAGACTTGGCAGGGAAAGAAGAAGAAGGAGAGAGACAGAGAGAGAGAGAGAGAGAGAGAGAGAGGGCTGTAAACAGTGAGCAGATCTCTGGCAGAGCAGCCGCGCAGCAGATTTCAACCCAAGAAGCCAACTTTAGTAAACAGGCAGAACTAATGAGGACACTGAACACACACACACATAGACAGGCAGACATCCACACCCACATCCACACACACAACTGAGTGTCTGAGCATTTGGAGGCCCTGAGGCCCCGGGGCCAGAGCAGCCCAGATACCTGATGGGAGCAGGGACATCAAAGCTGCAGGATTAGAGAGAGGAGAGAGGAGAGAGCGCCGCGGGGAGGAAATGCTAACTTATTATCCGCTTCCCAGCTAATCCTGTTATCTACAGAATATAGCTGTGTTTAACCCCCCAACACACCTCCCTCTGACAACACACACACACATACACACACTAAATTCAGTGTTTTTAAGGGGGTTCAACAGCCTCCCACAGCACCTCCTGGTTTCACACTGAACCCTCTAAAAACCATCTGGTTTTGTAGCATAGTTTTAAATGTAGATGTAGTTGAACTTCTCACACGCGTTCAAGTCCGAGTCACTCTACCAGACCCTTTTCAGGTCCCCTAGATAGGTTTGTGACTCAGTCCTGAGTCCTCTTCAGTGTTTCAGGTGATGTAACACAGCCTCTGGCAGACATATTGGAGGTCCACAGATCAGAGTCCCCTCAGGCTGAGCGCAGCTCTGAAGCTCGATATGATTTAGTTCCCCCAATCCATTTTTATTTGTGTGTCTGCATTCACTAAACAAATTCAAGAATACTCCTTTTTAATGTTCAAAAGTACCTGGATGTTAGCCAGAGTGTTGGATGAAATGTTGTGCAGCATATTAAGTCCACAAAGTGCAGCTCAACATCACACTGCTGTGCTTTCACGAGTGAAAGGAACAAATGGTGCATGGCTAATGGTTCAAATGGAAATAGCGGTCATGTTCTTGAATAGTGGACTAAAACTCACAAAAATACATGGTTGGAAAAGCTCTGAACACCTCATATGATTCTAAAGTGCTGATAAGGTTAAACAGGCATGTTGTTGTTAGACTCAGTCACTCAAGAAAACCAGCTCACTTACTGTCTTTAAAGAGTGTATACAAAGAAAACAGTGGAGTATTTTAACAAGGGCACCTTTTAGACCCAGTGAAAATCTGCTTCCATCATGAGGTTCATCATCCACTCCAAAGAGGAACTCCTGAAAAGTGTTGCACTATAACCCTGACCATAAGAGAGGAGTCAAAATGATCTCACACTAATTGCATAACATACTGACAATTTACTGCTATTCCGCTTAAGCTCCACAAAGGAACTTTTGGATTGTCAACTTTGGCGCTCCCTGTGGACAAAACAGTCTTCCAATCTATTTCATACATGTCAAAAAATCATCATAGGAGCTTTGATATGAAAGCATAACCATGTATTTGACAGAAAAAGCATGTTAAAGTGCCTTCTCCCCCTACCTCTACGCCATGGTTTTAAACCACACTAGTGTAGCTGTGCAACATATTTTTAAACAATTATCATACATGCGAAGATCTGAAAATATACATCAGTTTTATTGAAATTCAGGGATTAATAGTCATTGAAAATTTATTTGCAGTAGTTAGCTTTTCTGAGAGGGTTTTCTGATTAGGTCTCTTATGTCAGTCTTGAACTAAACTGAAATGCTAAAATCCCTCTTGAAGTGAATGTGCATTACAAACAGCACAGCAAGCCTAGAGTGAAAATATAGAGCTGTTTCTTCTAACATAAAAAAAATTAAACTTTATTAAAACATATTTGGGGTGTTTTGTACCTTTTTTTTGATAAAACGACTCAAAAAGGGGGGAAATAAAGGGAGTAGAGAGTAGCTCTTGTATCTGATATGGATGCTGATTTTAAGTGCTTTTCTGATTCATTCAAAGTTATAAAACCTCCTGACAGTGAAGAGCACAAGTATCTATTGTTGTGGACCATTTATACAATACCATAATAATTTGGCTGATATTTTCCCCCAAATTTCAGATTCAGTTCACCCTGTTAAAATCACAATAATCAGGCTGATAGAGATGTGCAACATATATTTATGATTGCATATGAACTACTAACTATTTCAGATTGAGCAACAATATGCAATGGCAGGTGATTAGCTGGTAAGTAAACATGTTTATGCATCCTTATCGGCCTGAAAAAAATCCATATTTACTGCAGGGAGCACTGCTGCATACTGAGATTTTACAGTGACGGGCAGAGTATTCATTCACTGCAGGAACAAGAGTTTACTTCAAGCCATACTTAGCTCAGTGTCCTTTTTGACCATAACACCTGTAAAATAAAAAGAGAGGGGGAGAAAGAGAGAGGAGGGGGGAGTTGAAAGGGAAAATTCCTTGCAGATAATGTTTATGTGAACAGCTAAAAGAATATAGTGTGCTAATGCATGTAGATGAAGAGAAATTGTCATTAGGCTAATCAGCACTAAACTAATTGGGAGTCATGGACCCTCCTACCTGCTAATTCTAACCCTAAACCTCAGCCTGTATCTGCAAGCAGAGGGGGGGTGGGGGGGTGGAGAGAACGAGAGAGAGAGAGAGAGAGAGAGAGGGAGAGTGGAGGAAAGAAGCTGAAAATGAGGATGAGGTAAAGAGAGGAAGAGAGAGATGAAGCCTAATTAAGAGTGCTGGGATTTATGCAAATGAGACGGTGCTGATATGGTAATCAGAGCCTGCAGGGCCAGAACAGGCGGTGCACTCTGTGTGTGTGTGTGTGTGTGTGTGTGTGTGTGTGTATCGAAGAGGCTGACAGCTGGCTGTGAGGAAGGTCAGAGCCAATCAGACTCTTACTCTAATGCACACTGCCCTCTGGCCACTCTGCCATCTCTCTCTCTCTCTCTCCCTCTTTGTTATTCTTACACTGTACCCCCCCACGCACCCATTTTCTCTTTACATTTCACTGTTTGTCTGTCACAATGTATCTTCATGCTGCACACAAACTCAATCCCACACACAACATTTGTTTTCACACATTTACTAAAAGATGACCCTTCTTAAGCCCCACCCCCTTTCCACTCTGTGCTCCAATAACAGCAGAGCTTACTTGGTACCTATCAGAAACTCATATAACTTTTGTATTTCCCCTCTTTTTTAGGCTGGAAATGCTCTGTGCTCCACAAATGAAGAGAATGGTAAAAACTGAAATATTTTCAACAACAGGAAAAATGGACCATATCCTCCATAGTTTAGTTACATTTGCAGCCAAATTTTCTGTTCATGGTAGTATTAGTTATTTTTGTGCTTTAATAATGCATCGATTGATAGTGATGGCAACATAAGTTACCCAGCCCTGCAGTATTGAAGGGCTTTCTACCAGAAGGTTGTGTCTTAACTGCTTTGGAGATTTACTGTTTGTGCTAACGCTCTGCTCTTATAAGGGTTTTTTTTAAGTTAATGAAATAGGCTGTAATAAGTTTTTATTGCTGTCTTTTTATAATAAGTGTGCTGTTACTGCCACTTTTATTTGTAACCCCTTAGTGTACTGGCAAGTTTTTCTTTGTACCAGGAAGTCTTTTAAGGCAGGTAAGACCCTTTCCAGTCCTCTCCATGTCAAAGCTTTCTTGCCAATTTTCAATTGCACCTCAAATACATGACAAATATATGTAACACTTACTTCCCTGCAGTTGTCTGTTTTAGCAGGATGCTAATGTCAAATCTACATGACCTTACAAGTTTTGACAGTGACTGATAAAAAAAAGTCTGAGTATTGAGAAATTTAAAATGTTTTACGAATGATACCTAGGTCGCTTTCACACCAGAGCTGTTTGGTCTGTTTTAAATGGACCAGAGTTCATTTCCTCGGATAGTCCGCTTCAGGCAGGTGTGAAAGCTCATCTGAACTCTGGTGCCGACCAAACAAGCGAACTGTGGTCCACCTGAAAACGTGGGTTTGCTTGCAAGTGAACCCTGGTTCGGTTCGTATGCAGTGTGAAAGCTCACCGGACCAAACACAGGACCAAATGTACGTAATGACGCTAAATGCAGTACATACGCAGTGCATCTTGGGTAGAGGAAGCATGGCGTCACTTGTTGCTAAGGCAACACGTGACCGCTGACATTAGCAGTTGCTAGCTAGCTTAGCTCAATTGTCTGAACAACAATAACCCATAAATTCACAATTTGGCATATTTAAACAAAATCAAATCACAACTACCAACAGTCACAGTCCTTAAACTCTGAGCTCATATGTTATCACATGTTAGATCATCAAAGTTAGAAAAATAGCAGGATCAATTCCTGACAAGCTACGATAGCATTATAGGAACAGTTGCGTTCACTAACATTGTAGTATTCTGTAAAATAATGTGACGAAGCATGATACAAGACGGCTAGTCCAGCCCTGTTTGTAATCCATGAGGTTTCATACCCCTCCTACTTTGTCCAATCGCCGAGGGCCCCTTTCAACTACGTGATGCTGCACGGAAAGTTCGGTGTGCTTTAGAAATGAAAGTGTGAAAGCAGAACCGAAACAAGTGATAAATACAATAATGTTGCGACTTTCAGCTCCCCAATCGAACCAAGTCCGCTTGGTCAGGTGTGAAAGCGACCTTAGAGGCTGCACAACAGGCTAACAAATGAACCTTTGAGCACTTTTTGTCACTTAAACAGGTTTTGGTATATTTTACATATTCAGACTTTAAAAAATACAGTTTTACATTTGGTATTCACAGATTTTTCCGTCAATTAATTGAATTATCCATCTGCATATTGCGTAGCTTACACATTTCAGGCACCAAATACACTTTTTACACCTAAAAATCTGTAAAGAGGTACTTTTTGTTGTTGTTGTTTTGAACAAATGAGTTTCTAGATGTTCCAAGCTTTGCATATTTAAACACACTTACAGAACTTTTATTATTACAAGCTTTATATTCTTGTATTCTTGAGTGAAAAAAAGGGCAAGAAAAGAGAAACCGCATGAACAGTGGGGATGGGAGAAAGAAATCAATACAGCATAGTATCGCAATATTTTGCCTGGTGATAGATCATATCGTCTCATCCACCAAGTATCGATTTTTAAAAATTAATTGTTAATATGAACTCAATTCTATTCTAAAAATATAATCGACTGTTTGTCCTTTGAGGTTGGCAGAGGTGACATTGTAGAGCAGGAAAAAGTTAATATAACAAACAGCACCAGGGAGGGACATTAGGAATGCAAGCAGGGCACAAATAAAATGGACATGACATATGAGGTTTGCAAGAAGTGCTTCACAAAAATAAAATATTGTGTCAATAGGACAAACACAAAAAAAGACAAATGCTGAATCAGCTAAGCAGTTGACAAAAATGTACAAATTGCAGTATATGGAATCGCAATACTCACTGTATCACAAAATATTTAAAATCACAACAATATCGTATCATGGCTTAAGTATCACGATAATATCCTATCGCCACTAGTGATTCCCGACCCTAATGAACAGAGAACTTATTGGCAAGGTGGTTCCATGATCTTATGTCAGAGTTAGAGGTCTGAAAGTTAAAATAAATTATTGGATAAATAGTAATAACAATATTGATAGTTATGTATCAATAAGATTGAGTAAAATTACCATGGTCATTGATACTCATGAACAAAAACAAAAAACACACCCTTTTACTATACAGGGTCCAGGCCTGTAGGTGCCTATATGATGCTGAATCACCTAGGTGTCCTGTAATGCTAGTCCAGAGTAAGAAATTAGTGGATTCCATCTCTTCTTGAATAAGGCCACGTCGAGGTTGAGTTTTGCCATTATTTTTACCATTGTGTATATTCTGGTAAGTCACTCTTTCCATTGGTCTATGGCCAGGGGTAATGGCTTACATCAGGACATATTAATCATATTTTTTGCCACCATTATGAGGATTTTGAGTAGGTGCATTTTTTTTCTTTACATAAAAAGCACTCCAAGAACTAAGATCAGCAGGTCATTCTTTATGCTAATTTGTAAGATGTTCAGTTTAGGACAATTCCAGAAAATGTGTGTGTGAGCTCCAATGTATCTGCAGTGTCTCCAACAAAGGTTTGTCTTTGTTTTGTCAAATTTGGAGATGATAAATAAAGTTTTGAAAAAGCGGAGATTCACTTTTCATATAAATTCTTTCCATGTGGGGAGAACATTTATGATCATTTCTTTATGGAAATGCAATCAGACAGAGACGCTAAGGCAGAAGAACTACCGTGTCTGCAATGCAAAATGATTAATACAGTGATTATTACTTCAAGGAAATGATAAAGAAATTATCATAAATGTTCTTCCTTGAGCTGCGTCACCCTGCTGTAGTCCGTAATGGACTGGCCTGAGGTCTCGCTACAAACAAGCGGCTGCTGGATGAGAGTAGGTAAGTTGTGTTTAGTCTCTTTGCTAAAGAAATTAGGCTAAGCTAAAAAGATGTTTGGTGTCTAGTACTATGGCTGGGACCCTATACGTACTGTTGATGAAGTTAGGTGCTGTTCTGAGCATTATATGTGGCTATAGAGTGGTTATTTGGTTGAGGTTTGTTTATGGCTCCTCGGACTGCTATGTATTGCTATTGTGTGGTCGTTAATAAAGTTGGTATAACTAGAGAAGCAAGCAGTCGGTAACATTTATCTCTCAAGGGGGTGTCTAACCCAGTGTTACGGTATGTTTTACCCAAAATTAATTTTATCCCGGAATATCCCTTTAATAGTGAAGAGACGAGCGAGAAAATAAAGATTCTGGGGTGAAGTTGAATAGAGGATGGGGAATGTAGAGCCAGAGGGAACCAAGATTTTGGGTGCTTCTGTTGGCCATAGAGAGCTATTACTATGAACGCTCTGAGCTTGTAAGTTTAACAAAATAAATACACTACAAATACAGAGGAGACAATAAACTGTGTCCAGTTTCTTAAAGTACTCTGACTTAAAATCAGGTCCTTCATCAGGCGGGGCATCTTCATGTGCCAGTGGAGGATCTCTGGACCTCACAAGCAGAATAGAACAAGAAAACACAGAGCCACTCCATAATTTTTAAAAGCATGCATGAAAGTGAACACTCACACACACACACACACACACACACACTCAGAACCCAGGGCCATGTGGCCATATCAACACATCTGAGTGTAATCCAGTTAACAGAGTATCCCAAATGACTAAATTAATCAGAGAAAAACTATCTGCCTCATCTCTCTGAGCTGCTTTGATGTGAGCACACATACACACACACACACACACACACACACACACACACACACACACACACACACACACACACACACACACAGAAGGAATTAGTGTGGAACATTTGGTCTAACTGAGAAATTACTTTACCTGCTCTGATAATAAGGCCTCAAAGCCGTGGAGGGGCCTCAGAGATACTATCATTATACTGGCAACCCTGGGGGTACTGCAACACACAAACACGCACACACAAACACGCACACTCACACACACCCATCTCTGTTGTGTACATGGGAGTGAGAGATCAAAAAGATGCATTGATTCAGGACTCCTGATAGAGAGTACAAAAGCAGATAAAAGATCATTACAGAGCGTCTGTTTCTCACCTGTGAAGTCAAAGTCTGGAGCAGTGATGGTGGTTTTAATTGACGATTCCGCTTTGTAGATACAGTCAAGGTTATTGTTGTGCAAACAAAGCTCCAGTTGCCTTATCATCTTTGCTCCAGATGGAGTGCTAAAGGTGTCTCGGCTCTCTCAAGTAGCTCAGTGATTTTGGAGGAAATTGGAGGAATCAGACATATACTGGCAAGTTCAAACAAATGCGTCTTTAGCTGCTTTTTGAAAACCTCCACCAAGTCCACAGCTCCCAGTTTTAGAGATAGATGGTTTCTCAAATCTTCAGTCTTCTTTAGTTAGAGTCAGTCTGGACTTTTAAGAAACAACCAGAGAACCCTGATGGACCTCAGAGTCCTGCTTCTTTAACATAAGCTGGAGCTGGACCATACAACACTGCACACAAAAAAACTCAAATATCCAACACACTGGTCTATAAATGAATGCATTTATGAGGAAAAACATCCTCTGGAAGTTGCAGTTGCTCATTTAGCTCACAGTTTAAAACTTTTAGTATGTGCATGAGAATTGTTTGACTTACATTTGCAAGTTAACTACAAAATAAACAGTTTCATAAAGTGATAAAATAATAGACAAAAAGCTATTCTTCACTGACGACATCATCATACTGTAAATTTGCACTCAAAAGTTGGATCCAAATTAATGATGAGTCTTAAACTAACCAGGTAACCCTACATGATTGAGGGGTCTCAAATAGAGGCCTGATGAAGATCACGTTAACTGCAAGTTATTTGTACAGTGGATCCAAAAGAGTGGATGAATTACTGCCACAACTTTTCTATTGTTAGATGCACAACCATTGCTCAGAAATTCGCCAGTTTCTTCATAAGCAATGAAAGAAATGAGATTATATTTGAGGTTTTTGGTGTGGAAGACTCCATGTGAAAAATTAAAGGCCTCTCTCTTTTGGGCGTTGTGCTTCAGTTTGTAGGACTAAGATATTCCCCATTTTTCCACATCACTTCTCATTCCTACACTCTGGCAGCGTAGCTCCATTAGCTCGTAGCTTTGGCCCAACATCTCCGGACCTTTCTGGGCTCCTTCTCGTTGATTAAAACGGAAACATGTTAGCAGAACCAGGTGGCTGTGAGCTGAAGCAATGCTCAGCAGCAGAACCCTCCATTAAAATAATGAAAGCAATAAAAGCAACAACAACAACAACAATAATAAAACCTTTGGAAAACATTTCATAAACCATCAGCAGCCAATTAGAGGAGCCGGCACAGGCTTTGCTGGGCTTTGTGTGTGTGTGTGTGTGTGTGTGTGTGTGTGTGTGTGTGTGTTGGGTATTAGAGCGTTACAGCGCCCAGCCCGGCTGTGCCCTGCAGGCCCGACCTTCTAATCATTATCTGTCTGTCTTATTACGCTCCAAACCGGGCCACTCTTAAATAAAATATGCAAAGGTTTCTTAAATGATGACCCGAGGCTGCGCGCGCCGCCGCTGCTCTACATGCTGTTAATCTGAGAAATGCAAATTCCCTTCATCTCGCACTCGCCTTTATTAACTTTTTTGAATTTAAAATTCCACGAACAATGAGTTCTGTCAGCTTCTGAAATGATATTTTCTCTCCTCTTTTTATGTGCGCACGGAAGCGAGTTTAGAGCATGAAATTACCAGGGGAAATATGAGCGGTTTCATCTCTCCCGCACAATTTAATTGGCTGCTTTGCAATTATTAGTTTTTGCTGCTAAAGTTTTTTTTTTCACTTTACTGTTACTGTTTCCTTAAAGTGGCAGCTCACAACAATGTTTTATTTTTCTGCCCATGCATGCATGCATGTGTGTGTCTGCAATCCCACTGCCAACCATAACAAACCCTCTCTGATTGGATGTCTGATTCCATGTGATTTCCACACTGATTTGATCTTCAGATTTCAGATTCAGTGATGTCGAAAGGCGGCTTTGGAGATGAAAATCTGATCGACAAATGAAACGATGCTGCAGATAAATTTACTCTTAGATTGGACTCCACTTTAGGATGCACAGCTTGTTTCACAGCGTTGCCAAAATTCAGCAAAAATACATCTCCTGACCTCCCGATTTCACACACAGGAGGATGTCTAATCCACAACTTTTGTCATCATGCAACTCTTTTCTCCTAGCTGCTCTGTGTCCATATTTTCCTTTTTCTTCCTAACATTATTTGTCTTGCTTCTGTTCGTCTGCCATTCAACTTTTTCTTCCTCTAAAAAGGATCAAACACGGCTTCAGGTGAGCGCTACCTCCTGACTTCACCTCTGTACGCTGACAGAAAAGTCTTGATGTGTTCATCGCTGTGTTTTCCTAATTCTAAGTCTTTGTATTTATGATGACAACCCTGGTGTGAACTTTGTGCAACAAAAAGTTCTCTTGCTGCAAGAAAATGCTGAACCGAACCTCTGCTTACACCTGGACTTCCCTAAGAATTTGCACTAGTCAGCAGTAATAGAAAAATAAAAGTACTCTGCAGCATTACCAGAAGACTTTTTGGTGAAGTTGTGAGAGCTGGAAAGCTCAACAAAATGTGTGTTGACATTGCTGCTTGTTTAATTGGTTTGTGACTTGACTATTTTAGATCTGTGTATAGACTCGTGTAAGGTGGTGATAACAGATTGTACCAAAAGAAATTAGCTACACATCTAAAAACTGCACATTGCTGAACATAGTAGAAGTCTTCATGCCTTTAAACTTTGCTCCATCAGTGTGTCAGGGATGAATTCAAAATATCCAATAAAACATGGTTTCACTAATCACTGTACTCTGCTCCATCTCTTCCTGCTCCCCTCACCTCCTCCATCTCCTCTGGTCTCTCCCCTCCTGCTCAACAGCAGAGAGTAATGGACGAGGTTATGAGTGTGTGGAGGCTCCAATTGCTTCAGAGGAATAATGAGTCTGAACTAATGTTGATTAGAAAGAAAGACGACGTAAACATAACGAGGGCTCGCGCTTCATTCCCCTTAATCACCCTCCTTATTTACCTCTCTGCCAGAGAGCTCAATCCAGCTCAGCTTCAAGAGGAACACTGAGGGAGAGATACGAACTAGAGGAGGCTGCATGTAGAATATATAAAAAAGAAAGTTATAAGTTTGAAAATAATGAGTTTAGTTTTAAAGTTTTGATCTGTATTTTGCAGTTACCATTTGCTGTTCCTTTGTTTTGGTGCTGCCATCACTCTTACAGTAAAATAAAAAGCAAGTGGTTATAGGAAATATAAAGATGTTTCAGCTTGCCTCCCAGTTGACTGATCATGTCCCAAAACAATCAGCAATATGTTTTAGCAGGAAATAGGGCTGCAGGGTCTTGGCCAAAAATAAAATCCTGATTTTTCTCTGAAAACTAAATTTTTGATTTAGATTTTTTATTCAGTGACAACTTCACCAAACTTTACTTTAATAAGTTTTTCTATCATCTCTCAAATCAAAACCACTGAAAACTCGGTAGTGCATATTCCAAGCCAGTAAGTGGCACTGTAACGCTGCCGAGGAAATGCACAAAAGACAGAAGAAGAGTACAGAGCATGTATAATAAGGTTGTTTTGGCCAGACACACGCAGCCACCATTAAAGAGTTACGCTGCATGTCACATAATCGTTTCCAGAGATGTAGATAGGTATCCACACAGAGATGAAATGGTAGTCGTTTATGGATTTGTGCACGTGCTGACCCATTTTGAGAAAGTACATTTTACAGGGGCACATAGATAGCCGAGCGGGTTGGCACGCCCCATGTATGAGGCCTATGATCCCTGCAGCAGCCGTGGGTTTGAGTCTGGCCCTGATAATGTGCTGCATGGCCTCCCCCCTCTTTTTCAGTCTCCCCACATTTCACCCTGTCCAATCAATAAACTGTAAAAATCGCCTTAAAAAATAATTAAAAATAAAACATTTACAGTCACCTGAAACACTGTTTTCATGTGGATTACAGTCCAATACAACAAAAAAATGGCTGGAAAGTTTGGGAACCCCCTGCACAGTCTTTGATTTAAACTATTGGCTTCAGTGTCTAACACTACCCATGATTTCCAGTGGTACCAAAGCCTTTGCATGAAACTTGCTGAAATACTAATCTAATGTAATTCAACCTTAAATGTACATTGTCCGTAACTCTATTTGTGTCTATCCCACTTTCCAGGTTCATCGAGTTGAGGCAGATGGTCGCTCATCAACAAGTCTGGTCCTGCTCAAGGTTTCTGCCCATTTAGGGGGCTCTTCCCTCACCAAGTGTTTACTCATGGTGGATCAATGCTGTAAAATATCCACTTTTTGATTTGCATATAAAAGACTGACTCAATGTGAAACAAGTGACTACAAACTAAAACAGCAGTAATCATACTGGTGAAATCTTTAGATAAGAGGGAGCTGTGACTAAACTAATCTTTAAGCAGCTCTGCATTTACACTGAAAAGCTCTGTACAGTTAAATCTTACTAAGTGTTCCCATATGAGGTGTAAACAAAGCCGACACCTCCACAGCTGCAGTTTTACTCCATGAGCACCATTTCATTTTCACTGACGCCCTGCACCCACACAATCACAACACTCCTCTGCTCACATCAAACTCTGCCTATTGTCCTTGGCGCAAAACCGCTGTACTTCAAAGTACTTTTATCACCACCCTCCTCCTCCTCCTCCTCTTCTTCCTCCATCTCCATCACAACTTCTGGCTGCTCTCAGACATGCAGAAGATGCTGACGCTATAATTTACAGGTCCAATTTAAGGCTTTTTTTCTGACAATAGAAGAAAAGTGACACAAACATGATTCATTTACAACCATTTCAGAAGTCTTAAAAGCACTGAACTATGGGTGGATGCTGCTGCTGTTGCCATGGTTACTAATTAATGACTGAGTTTGTTGATGGATTGTTGTGATCCTGGGTGGAGGTGCAATTGATCAGGCCCTGCGGATCATTGCCAGGAGCGCAGTGCATTGTGGGTGATGGAGAGGAGGTGCACAGTGACACCTTTACACACACATGAAAACACACGTGTTCTCTCTCTCTCTCACACACAAACACATACACACACACATACACACACACACACACAGATTATCTATCTTGCGATATTGTTGGTATTGAATAATTCAATGATTTTATCAGCTGCAACCACAACAAATGACTTAATTATGCTAATCTGAGCCTGAAACTCACATAGGTGTGTGTGTGTGTGTGTGAGAGAGAGAGAGAGAGAGAGGGAGAGAAGAGAGAGAGAGAGAGAGAGAGAGAGAGAGAGAGTGTGTGTGTGTGTGTGTGTGTGTGTGTGTGTGTGTGTGTGTGTGTGTGTGTGTGTGTGTCAGCAAGATTGACAGCAGCCCACGGGCTTCAGCACCGAAACGCTGATCTGGAATTTCACATCCTTATCCTAAAAGCCTTAGGACACACACACACATGCAAAAACTTGTACACACACACACACACACACACACACACACACACACACACACACACACACACACACACACACACACACACACACTGCCCACAGAGCCACCGGGCAATAAGCAGTACCCCACCTTAAGTCTTTTTGATTTGCATACCGAGTCAGATGGAATTCATATCAGTGTGCAGCAAGTGTGACACACATTTACACAGACACACAAACGTACACACACACGCACATTCACGTATGTATATAAATAGAGGAGGGTATGCACAAGCAAAAACACACACACATGCAGGGGTTTGTAAAGTGAACACAAAGCAGTTGTGAAAGTGTCACCGTCATAATTCAGCGTGATTGACTGTACGTGTCTGCAGTGTATCACCTACAGCTGCACACACATACACACACACAATCTCCACACATACTCATGAAGATGATCACAGGCCTGCTGCACAGTAAACAAATACTTTTACTTTTTCTAAAAAGAAGTTTACACACACAGGCCAATTTAAAGGTGCTCTGTGTAGAATGTCGCAGCATACATAATGCAGCAGTTTGTTTAAACCAGTTTATATTAAATGGGGTATCATGATCGTTTCAAAGACTTATTAAACGTCTTTCATAATATAGAAGCAGGGGGTCCTTGACCTGGAGGCTGCCATGTCACATCACCTTGTTTCTTACAGTAGCTCATAACAGACAAACTAGTAGGAATGTATTTCTGGATGCACACATTCTGTGGGTTTTGGGCTTAAAAAGAGGTTTCTTCATTCAAAGGTGCATTAGTTTACAGAAAAATAAAGCCTGAATGAGCTCAGTTAGGGTTTCTGTCAGAGATCTGGCTTTTCAGAATCAAGAATCAGGTAAAATCATAAATTATAGGATTTATTACTCTTTTACTAACTCCAATATTAAGACATAGCCACGTACTTAAAGCTGTTTTGGACAGAGATACCACAGGTCTTAGCTTTCTGCTCGGTCTTTTCAGAGTTCTGATACTTATAACAAAATGGAGTAGAGGAGACAAAACATTAGAGACACTTGAACCAAACAATCCACTGTACTTGTTTTAATACAGACAGCTGGCTGCTCACTGTGAGCCAAAACTATGATTTTAACAGAACTTTATTTTTACAACATGATAGTTTTATTCTGGTAATATTATGTACAACAGTTCCAATCCTGTACCAAAATTACAGAGAGTAAGATAGATTGGTAGATAGAATTTTATTGATTTGTGACAAGCACAACGAAATTAAAAAATGCCTTTACAGTCAGTGCATTAAAAAAGGGACAGTAAAACCAGTGCAGAGTTGAAACTAGTAAAAGAATCAAAACTACACCCATAAATACATCGGCAACACATCACCTGGCTTTCATGGAGGCGTTGATGGAACTGACAGCGTTTTGGAAAAAGTTGTTTTGCAGTCTTTTGTCCTGGCTTTGATGGCCCTGTATCGCCTGCCTGACAGCAGTGGCTCAAACAGGGGTTGGCCCGGGTGGGATGAGTCCTTAATGATGTTGGTGGCTCTCCTGAGGCAGTAATAGCTGTGAAGGTCCTCCAGTGTGGGCAGAGAGCCCCCATGACCTTCTCAACCATCCTAGTGACCCTCTGGAGGTCTTTCCTGCTTCTCATTGTGCAGTTAGAAAACCACGTGCAGAGGCAGTACTTGAGGATATCTTTATGTGTTGGCTTCACTTTCATGTCTTTGTTGGAGCAGTTACATCGTCCATTCTTTATTTAGTCCCTGCAAAATAAACCCCATCAGCCTGGAGTCAAAGAAAAGAGTTCTCTCAGATTTATTCATGGGTTTTGACGTATTTATCTGTTCGAAAGTTGCTCTCTGACAACTGAACACAAACTTGTCTGCCGTCTGCCTGTTCACATTGTCCTCCTGTCAGACATCCAGATCATTATGTACACTGATAGTCCAGCAGCACAGCAGACAGACACACTAACATTTGATGGAGGCCATGAAGAGTTTTATGGAAAGCAGCTGTGTTGAATCTGTTCCAGCTCTTTTCTCCGCACCTCATGAATGAAATTTCCCATGCTGCACTGCTCCAGGCTCTGGCACATGTAGGAGGTAGAGCACTCCCTCTCCCTCTCTCTCTTTCCCTCTTTGTCTCTTTCTTTAATGCCTTCAAACACCTTATTGCTGTTCGTCAATTACCGACACACACTTTGGCAACAAACAGGCCATTAATTGAAACATTTAATTAGCATTAAAACCAGCAGTAATTAACACCTTTTCTCCAGCGTGCTCTGAGCCCGGCTCAAATTCTATTAAGGCTTTAAGCGGCTCACTATTTCCCTGCTCTACTCTGACTTTTTGCAGCATCCACAAACGTGCGTTTGTGTGTGTGGGTGTGTGTGTGTGTGTGTGTCTGCAAACAGTCAGGGCCTCAGGTAAGGAGCCTCCATGAGGAGTCGAGCACCAAGGCCAGGCCTGCTGGGCGCCCAGGGGAGAAGAAGAAGAAAGACTGGAGAGGAGGGAGGCGAAGACGGAGAGAGGGGAAAAAAACGAGGGAGGGAGGTCAAGATGGAAGAGGAGAGGAGGGGAGAGAAGCAAGGGAAGGTGGGAGGTATGAATGAAGGAAGGGAGGAGAGAGGGAGCAACAGACGGATTAAAAGGAGAATGAGGAGGAGGACTGGTGTGCGGGTGAAGAAGATGAAGAGGAGGAGGAGGAGGAAAGATGGAGAAGGAGGGGGCGTGCAAAAAGACAGAGATGGTGAATAAGAGCAACTTTGAGCACACACACCATGAAGATTAAACAACACTCCTGCATGTGTGTCAGTGTGTTTTACATACAAAATGTGTTTGCACACACCTTTGAGTGTGTGTGTGTGTGTGTGTGTGTGTGTGTGTGTGTGTGTGTGTGTGTGTGTGTGTGTGTGTGTGTGTGTGTGTGTGTGTGTGTGTGTGTGTGTGTGTGTGTGTGTGTGTGTGAGGCCTTCTTGGAACCAAAAGCAGGGGCCTGGATTAGCCGGGTTTGCCAGAGCTGGGGGGCAGGATTAGCAGGCCAGGCTGCTGTCTGACGCTGCTCTGCCACCACTAATGGCATTATTAATAGGCAGCTAAAAAATTCATTAAAAAATCTATTAAAAATAAATGTGTTTTACATAAGACTTTGCCCCAGGTAGAAAGGAGAGGAGGGGAGGCAGGGGAGAGAAAAGGGGGGAGACACAGACTGGTAGTTAGCTTTGAGGTCAGCTGAATATCACAGTTCAGATGGAGAGAGAGGAGTAAACACTCTTCTGAAGAAACGTGAGGATAATGAGGCTAAACCAACACGACTGACGTCTGGGCGTGCTCAGAGAAAAGTCCACAGAGCTGACGTCAAACGTCTACAGACCTCACAGAGCATGTTAAACACACGTCTAGGCGCTGTAAGACTCACTGTCAGTCACTGAGGAGGGAGACAAAGTGAGAGAATAAGACATCATCAGTTCACTGAATATGTAAACTAATCAAACATCACCTTGCTTGATGATTCATGCTCAAACTTGAGTTACAAAAATGACAGTTTAAATAACTTTAAGCTGCTGGGTGGCTTTACAGAGGAAGAAAACTCCTGAAAAATGTTCTGTATTTTCTCTTTTTAAATAACCACAGCATCTTAATTGTACCAAACTTTACTTCATAGCAGGGCTGCTCAATTAAATATTACTGATTATAAGCTCATGATTAATATGCATGGTCAGGCCTTCTCATGAAGTGACTTCTGCTTCAAATGTATGCAATGGGACCTTAAAACCTCTTTAAAACTCAGTCTGTCACGAGGCTTCATGAGCGTCTTCTTGGTTGAACAATTGACTCAATGTGTACAAGGAGTCTGAAAATTAATCACAGTTTTTATTCCATGTGATAAGTGTTACAAGGTCGAGACTTTTGAACGCCAGTATTTGCACACTACAGTGGATGGAGACAGTTTTAATGTAGACCATATACTTTATATTCTATGGACAACTTGGTTCCGCCTCCCGCCTGCATATGGATTTGAAGCTAAAAAGCTCTCGGCTTTCCCGGGATTTTTTTTCATTTCCTGAAACCAGCATTGCGTAGTAGTGTTGTGCGCATTCGGAGGGAGAGTCGCCGAGAGTCTCTGTGATGACGCTTGGCTCAAACAGAGTATCCCCCGGGTGAGCTACGCAATCCCTGAACGCCCATAGGCTGTACCAGGTCAGTGTCAATCATAGAAAACATGAACCCCCTAATAACTTTTAAGAACGGAGCTTCACAGAAAAAAGAGGACTTGAGCACAAACCAGTCTTACAATAACTACATGTCAACATCACAAGCAGGGGGGAGAAAAATGTATGTTCTGTGTGATAAATTTCTAAAGTTTGTCCACAGTCCCATAAGCTTTGCTGGCGGAGGAAGAGTTTATGACCTATACTGCAGCCCGTCAACAGAGGGTCCTGTTCTCGGAATGGCTTCACCCAGCAAGGAGGCAGATGCTGTCCATTCTATATACAGACTCTGATGTAGACCAACCATCGCTCACAACCCTAGCACCAGGGGGATTAAAAGTGGAGAGACACACTGATTAACCACAAAAAAGTGGCTCAAAAGTGGACAAAGTTGACCACAATGGAGGGTGCAGCCCCGGTCAGCTAGTCTCAGTATCGAGAAAACAACATGCTCACAACAGGTTGTTTTGCCTTTCTGTCATCTATTTCCTACTAATTTGGATATAATTCAGTGACTGTGGAGCCTCTACTTTGTGTGAAAAAGCAACATGATATTACAGTTTTGGTTTTTGCAGGTTTACTAGTGATTAATAAAGTAAACTATGTTCCTTTATGCTGTGCTTTTACCTTCAGACAGAGTTAAAAGTCCTGTTGGGGTCCACATGGATCAGGGATTGACCATTGGATTGTTCTGTGCTACTGATAAATCCATAACCAGGAAGTATTTCTCATCTGCACAAATTGATACACAGTCAGGAGTCTGCATATGGTGTTTTATTTTGAAATACCAGATGACATGTGAAGTTTCCATGCTTGACATCCTGTCTAGAACGATTTTCTCTGTGTAGCTTGATGCGTGTTTGAAGCATAGAGCAGAGAAAACAGACTTGCCGCGTATCTTTAACAGAGCCGTGCTCAACACGCTTCTGAGACGGAGCTGCAACAGAGCTGAGATGCGTCCTGTGTGCTGCATTGATTAGAACGACAGCCTATTTGCTGTGTGATATGCGATGCCGAAGGAACACGCTCAACACGGATCCTGTATGTTTTAGCCTTTATGATGACAGTATTCATTTGCAGGTTAGTAATGTGGCAAAGCCATTAAAGAACTATTACACAGATAAGAAATATGGTGTGTTGTCTGACAATGAAGCAAAAAATAAATAAAGCAAAAACACTGACGTTGAAGTACATATTGTAGGGTGACCATATTCTGACACGACTATGCCGGGGCGGAGTCACGGAGTCGTACAAAGTCAGTTTTGAGAGTATTTCAGGTCGGATTGAGTGTCTTTTAAGCCACCGTGTCTGCTTTTGCGGCAACTCCTCCACCCAATCAGATGACAGCAAAGGAAACAACAGTATCGGACCCATGAGGAGAAAACCCAAACAGCAATTCAGCATCATTATCAAAAAAACAGCTCCATCATGTGCAGTCAGATTCTTAATTCCTTCCAAGTCAGCCCAGAAGTTACCAGAGCCGTTTCTCCTGATCAGTGATTTCAAATTTCAAAGATTTCGTGCTTCTCAGGGCGAGAATTGAACCCAGCCTCCTGCTCCCACAGCATCCATCAAATGCTTATTGGGTAGATATCACGGGCTGATTAAGAGCATGTCAGCAAAGAAAATCTGAACCAGAGCCGGAAAAAAAGTTAAATGCAACTTACCGAATTTTTGGGGGCGAGGAAGGGCAGAAAGTAAAAAGGCAGGAAAGAGCACCTCCCGCTGTGGTGGGTAAAAGACAGCAGAAAGTCAGCAACATTCAGACTCAAAGCAAACATCAAACATCATCAAACACACAGAATGAGACACTTTGATCTGCCAGGCTCCACAGGAAGCCAGCATCTTTAGAAAATCCTCCAAATGTAAATTAATTTACTACAGAAAGAGATCCCCGGGCCATGGTGTGCAACCGAACAGCAGACATCTGAGGGGTTAAACCCAAAATCTGCAGCTCAGCCCACAGAGACGCTGAGTTTATCTCAACTCCAAACCATGCATGTGTAGTTTCCCCCATCTGCACCACCAACAGCCAGAAAAACACTTATGACAGAGTTCAACATTACTCCTGAGTCCATAACCGAGCATGCTGGGAATCTATTCTTGTTGGCATTTTAGCTGATCAGCTCTGACAGGGAACAACTTTCCTCAGAAGACCTCAAAAGCTCTGAAATTTGTATACAAAAGATGTTTTAGCGACAAATAATGAAGCTCTTTTTTTTTTTAACATTGAGGTAGATGTCCTGTACAGTCAAGGATTTCAATAATTCAAGGGTTTTACAGCCAACAATAAACTAAATCCAACATAAAACTGAGCAAGTAGAATTTTGGCCACTTTTTGTTTAAGCAGAAAGTGCTGCAAGCACAACATGTTAGCTAATTTCTGTTGAGTCATGCTTCTTTTAAACACTGATTAGCTTCAGTATGTCTTTCAAATACTCTTACAAGACTCAAGTCCAGGAGTCCCCTGAGTCTTCCCATAAAAATCAAACCAAAAAAGTCTTTTTAACTAAAAAAAAGAAAACCTTCACTTTCAAGTAGCTAACTTTTAAATGTGGCGTTGTTTTCGGTGGCAGGGAAGTTCAGAGCAATAAAATGCAAAACAGTTAATTTAGAGAGGCTGAAATGCTCCGTGGACCTGCAGGGAAGCTCTGAGTTCAGGTATGCACTGATTGATTTTAGGCCCACTTTGAGGCAGTAAAAGCTGCTAATACATGTTAGCAAACATTTGCTGAGTCATTCACCCACAGTATAACAAGAAATTTTAGCATTCATTTGATGTTTACTCACCAAAACCTCACTCACTCAAGAGAGCTTACTCAAACTAGCATGTAGCCTGTTAGCTGTAATATGCGCAGAGCTCAAAATACGTCTTTTTACTCTTATTTTGCTAGGGTGACCATATTTTGATTTCTGACGTATGGTCACCCTAATTTTGCTAAACGCTCAACATAACCAACTAACAAAACCAAGTATTTCATCACAGCGACAAACTGCATGTGAGCCACTTAGTGTTTGTGAAACACTTTACCCTCACCTTGCTGGTCACCTGCCTCTTGGTGGTCCAACTAAATATTCTTCACTGGATTACATACAGTATTTACACCTCTGGGTTTTACCATTTGTAATTACAAAGGTGGGAAGGAGCAGGTTCTTTTCTAGTTAAATGTTGTTCCAAAGTTAGCTGTTATGTTTCTTTACTTTATTCCACCTATCATTGGTGATATTTACACAAAAATATTAAACTAAAAAGTGTTTTCATTTTCAAATTAGTCTGTTAATTTTTTTTTGTATAAAGTGAGCTCCCTTACTCCTGACTATGTCCACTCAGAGTCCCCACCTAGAAATATCACCTGTGAGAGGAGTGCAGAAAAAGCCATCTTTAGGCCTCTAATGAACTTTTGTGGAGATGTTGAAAAAACTTACATCTTCTAAGTCAAAGCTCCTGTAAGAGTTTATTAACTGTTTATCCAACTGGACTTTTCTCAATAAATACACGATGTGCACCATTGCATATGATATCAATTCAACCCATGAAACTTATGAAGACGTTTTTCTTTAAAAAAAAAATATTGATCAATGAAATTAATTTAAATTAATTTAAACTAAAATTGATTTTAAAAAATTACAGCTCCTGTGAGATTTTTTTGTTTGGTATGAAACAGACTTAAATTAGTATTTCTGACTCATAAGTTCCAAAAGCAAACTTGGCACAAACCAAAAGTTCTTCAAAGGAGCTTTAACTGCTTCATTTTCAGCATCTATGTAGATAATGTTGATATATCTTTAATGTGGAAACCTGAATGTGCCAAACTGACAGCATTAGATCTGTCTATTTAGAGGCACAGCTACATGAATGTTCACAGAGAAACAACAACTTCTGAAAATGTACAAATAACAGATAAAATGGTTGAAACCAGGGGCGGGACCAGATCAGGGCAGAGGTACAGACTTAAGAGCTTCACCTCCAGCCAAGGAACTCCTGGCATGTTGTCTCAACATTGTCCTTCAGGTCAAACGTGAGCTTATCCTCTGCTGACTGACATGCTTGTCTTGTGCCTGTCAGAGTGGAAAAGCTGCTAAATGTGAGAGCACGACTCTGCCTCTTCCTCTCTCCTATACTCCTCCTTCACTCGGAGAGACACGCCACAGCCCCTCAGCCCCTCCAACCTGCCTAGAGGTCCTATAATCTTTTTACAATGTGTTGAAACAGAGCAATAAATCTGTTAGCTTACAATCTAATTTCCCTGGCCTTTTCCAGAAATCCTCATAAACTTTTGGCGCCCCCATTAACGGCCCTATTGAATCAGAGCGCTTAATCTGCTTCCAGGTGAGGGGTCAGAAAATGAATGCTTTGAGATCCATCACGCTGACGGGAGCAGAGAAAACTGGGCGAGGGAGAACGTCAAGGAAAAGGGCAGCATCTCTTCCTCATAGGTCAATAGCAGCCAAAAGAGTCAGTCATTCACTTTTTCCCTCAGCACCACTCTCATTTTCCATTTAATATGGACATCCAATTAATGTGGGCACGTCTGGGGCCGCCTGGATCTCTGTGAGTTATGGCCCATCATCCTCTCAGTTATGGCTCGCACTGAAGAAGGACAGAGGAGAGGAGGTGAGGAGACAAGAGTAAAAAGAGAGAAGGACAGGATTGAGAAGATGAGAAACAAGGGAAGGAAACAAGGAGAGAGAAAAAATTAGGAAATGAGAAAAGGAAATATAAGATTGAAAGAGTAGAGAAGGAGATAAGGAAGGAAATGTGGAGAGGAAATACGGTTGAAGAAAAGGAAACAAGAGAAGTAAAGCAGAATTATAGAGAGAGAAAAGAAGAGGATGAAATCTAAGGAAATAAGGAAAGAAAAAAGCACAGAATATAACAAGGAGAGGAGACAAGGTGAAGGAACCAAGGTAAGGGAATGAGGAGAGAAGATAAGGCTAGTAGACACAGAGAGTAAATGAAAGAAGACAAGGCTCAGAAACAAGGGAAGGAAATGAGGAGAGATGACAAGGCTGGGAAACAAGGAGAGGACATGAGAAGAGATGACAAGGCCAGGAAACAAGGAGAGGACATGAAAAAGTCAGACAGAGCTAGGAAACAAGGAGAGGAAATGAGGAGAGATGACAAGGCCAGGAAACAAGAAGAGAACATGAGAAGAAAAGACAAGACTAGGAAATAAGTTGAGAAAAAAAAGAGAGGTGCCAAGGCTAGGAAACAAGGAGAAGACACAGGGAAAAAACAAAGGAGGTCAGATAGACGAGGGGACAAGGCAAGGAAACAAGTTAAGGAAAGACAAGGAATGGAAACAAGGCAACAAAGTGAGGAGAGGAATGAAAATTAGTGAAGGGAAAACATTAAAATCAGAAGAATCTACAGAAAAGGAGACAAGGCAAGAAAGCAGAGGAGAGAAAAGAACAAGAGAAGAGAAAAGAGAGAAATCAAGGATGTAAAAATACAGGAAACACGGTGAGGAAATGGCAGGAGAGGAGAAAAGGAAAGGAAACAAGTTGAAGACATTGTAGAGAAGGTTTCTCCACAATGAGAGATAATTGATTGGTTGTTAGGGTATCAAGAGTGGCCTCTGATTGGCTACTAGGAGGAAGAGCAGGATTAGATTCCAAGGAAGAGTGACAGAGAGACACCTGAGCTGTGTGTGTGTGTGTGTGTGTGTGTGTGTGTGTGTGTGTGTGTGTGTGTGTGTGTGTGTGTGTGTGTGTGTGTGTGTGTGTGTGTCTAAACAGCATTACAGCAGGGTCTGTGATATTAAACCTGGACAGCAGCACCTTATTGTCGCAGCAACAGGGATTTGTCATTGTACCTCATTATCCAATTAACAGCATGTGGGCCTGCGGGTAAACACACACACACACACACACACTGGACCTTTGCGTGTGTGTGTGTTTTAATATGTGGGTTCAACAAAGTTAAAATAGGAGGAAAATGTTGGAGGAAACTTTGAGCTTTGCTGCCAGCTGCTGAGAGATTAAAATTTTCCCTTTTTTATAAATTCATGACACATAAACTTGCCATCATCGTTACAGGGAGTGTTAATTATTTTTTAACCACTCTGTCATAGGGTTTGCTTTAATAATGACTGTATTCTACTGTATGTATAAGAAAATACAATAAAATTGTGTCATGCTTAAAATGAGCCTAAGGTAATTCCAATAGTTCATCATAGTGGTCCTTTATGCTGGTGGCCACACATCATACTACTTTGAGTAGACAAAGACAAGAAGTAGCAGACTGCTATGGGAGCTAGCTGTAGCAGCCCTCTGAGAGACGATTCAGCAGATTAGATTGATAGTGAATTCAAAAACAGTATTAAAGCTTGTACCTCCTCAGCTGTTTACAGTGAGGTCTGTAACTTATGATCCACAGGAGGTTGCTTCCAAAAAAAAATGAAGCATCTGAAACCCTAGACAGAAAAAATACTAAGATAAAAGCATGACAAACAGTCCTTTTATTAGCTGATATTCTTATCCTGGTTGTACTGGTGCTCCAAAAGGTGTCCTCGGTCTTCAATTCACACAGTCAGAGCTGAGGTCCTCACAGCAGCTTGGCACGCAGGGCTCAAAGTGGACAGATTGAAACCTTAAGTTGAACAGAGAATGAATGAAAAGAAAACAAACTAATAAAGAGCAAATCAAAACATGGGTCATCCGAGTATTTCCCCAGATTTGGAAGCATTTCGAACTAAATGAGAAAAATGTGCACTTCATTAAATGCTAATAAATGCGAGGGGAGCTCTGCAGACTCTCGCACCGCTCACACAGAGATCTCTGCCTGATTCTGGAGGAAAATACAGGAGTTATTGCAAGGATCCACAAAGTATTCCAGCGCAGAGCCCCCTAAATCCTGATGTCAGATGTTTTATTATTAAAACTTGGAGACATTCAGGACACTCTTTGCAGTTCTCAGTGGCTCAGAGATGGAGAGTCGGACAGGCTGGAGTCAATCATTAAGCTACGTACAAAAGACACAAGTCTTAAATTATTACCTCACACAAAATGTACAAAGACTAGCATGAAGAAATGAAGCAAAAACTAAAGTTTCACATGAATACTTTGCTGTCTTTGTTTTAAAGTTGGTCACATTTTAATTTTTTTGTCAGCACAGAGGAAAAAACAGGAAATAAGAGAAAAGAGAGGGATGAACTTCCTGACTCCGGAGCTTTTTCTACAATATGGTCTGAATCTCCCATCACTACTGACTTACAAATCACAATAAAGACAAAAAAACATCCAGCTGTAGAAGAAAAACCATTCTGCTGAATTTCATTATCCTACTTTTGGCAGCCAGGTGTGCGATAAACAAGCGGGACTCTGATGTCCGACCTCATGCTGCTTTTTCTTTGTTCTTTCACAACCTCGAACACTCAAGAAGGTGGAGGGGTCTGGGGGTTACATGAGCAACACAAATACTCAGCTTTGCGTCTCAAAAGAGGCCAAAAAAACAAGCAAATCAGCAGTTCCTTGAGTGTCCACTTGAGGCTGGTCCCAATAATATAATGTCAACTAGATAGACTTTAACTACTGGAAAGATTTGTGTTTTTTTCCCATTTATATTTTTATCAACGACTACAAATCTTCTATATCATTCAGTCTTTTCAGGCTTTTAAATAACCTCCTTTATAACATTAGGACTTGGGCTTGTACTTGATCATGTAGATTTCTGGTTTCTCCTGTGTCCGTGTTGGTTTTCCCCTGGTACGTCCTTTTTTTCCCACAGACCAGCATCATGCAGGTGACTCCAGTCTTGCCTCGGGCTGTGAGTGTGACTGTAAATGTCTGTCCATCACTGTGAAAGTGTCAGCCTTGTGATGAATTGGCAGTCTGTCCGCAGGTGAGTCCCACCTCTCGACTAATGTCGGCTTAGTTTAGCTTCAGTCCCTGAAATGAATAACTAATGGATGGACCGGATCTTCATCTGCTTCAGAGACTCAGTGGAGCTTGTTTTTCTGTGCCTCTTTAACCTCTATTGAAAAAGTTGTCTCCTTAACCAAATTAAAAGAGAAGAAAAAGAGACAAGATACCAGGCTGAAGCAATGAAGTAATACCAAGATGTATGGTAGTAAAGGTCATTAAGTGTCATAAAATATCAATATGTTTGACAGATTTGATGGTCTAGTTGTTGCTTTATTAAATCTGATCAGGAAGAAAAGAAAAATGAGACCATATCACGACTATTTACTGCTATAAATAAGATAACATAAACTTTTTCAATGTGGATGGTTGCATAAGACCTCAGAGTAAACTGGGATTAGGCCATGTGTGTGTGTGTGTGTGTGTGTGTGTGTGTGTGTGTGTGTGTGTGTGTGTGTGTGTTGTCAGAGTGTGTCTGCGCTGCATCATAACTGTGTTTTAAAGGCCCTAATGTTTCCTGACATCTCCCAGTTAAAGTATCATAGAGGCAGAATGATCGCCCCTGGCTAGCGGGAGAGAGACTGCCTGGGGCACTTAGCTCTGGGCAAGAGTGTGTGTGTGAGCGTGTAAATCAGTGTGTGTGTGTGTGTGTGTGTGTGTGTGTGTGTGTGTGTGTGTGTGTGTGTGTGTGTGTGTGTGTACGGTGTGTGTCCTTTCAACATGCAATATTCTCTGTGTCATCAGCTAAAACAGCTAAACAGCGTGTTCAAGGGAGCGAGGAGGAGGAAGACAGGAGCGAGAAGAAGAAAAAAGACAGACGGCGATGGGAGAAGAAAGCTCTCACGGCCAACACACAGCAGCTCCGCCTGGCTCTGCGCCGGACTCTTCTTTTAATGAAGGATGAAATGAAAACAAGGGATGAAGGGAAGGAGAAGAAAGAGGAGGGAAATCCTTGTGTTAAGTCGACTCTTATTATTTCATTATTCTCTCTCTCTCTCTTTCTGCCTCTAAAGTGCGCTGCGATCTCCATTAGCAGCAACGCTCAAAGGGAGACAGAGAGAAAGTCGGCTGTTGAAACCCATTTGTTGTTGTTCCTGAAATAATCAAGCAGACTCTCAATATTCATTGCTAAATTATTCACATGTTAAAGGCTCAGAAGTTTGAGCAAATTGCTGCTTTTTTCTGCCTTTTTTCCAGCTTGAAGTACAGGAGGCAGAGTGGTAACGATGTGCACCACCAGGCCTGAAACCAGCTTCTCCAGGCCTGGACTCGAGGTCTGATCTCCTCTTATTAGCGCTTAGATGTTCCCCCTTTGGTGTTCTTTAAGGGTTAAGATCTGCAGCTCTTCAAAACAGGCAATTAACACTAGATCTGAGCTGGACTGCTGTTTCTAAACTCGGGTGGCCACCAGAGAGTTGACCTCACATCCAGAGTTGACCGTGTTTAACATGTTTTTGAACAGTCCAGGCAATAAATCAACTTTTTTTAACAACATGTCAAAGTACTGATAGTCCATGATTTCCACAAAGAAGGTCAAACTCTGTTAAACTTCTTGACAGTTTGCATTCACCCTCCATCCTTCCTTATTGAGCTTGGGCCCAGTTCTGGATTACTAGTTACAGTTACTAGTTACTTTGTAAAAAAAAAGGAACTCAGTCGGTAACTCAGTTACGTATGTGTTACTGAGAGAGTAAATATTTAGTTATTGTAAAACGTTCTTCCAATGCTCCAATTACATAAAGGTGGATTGATTTAGCTCCCTTCTAGCCATCATTTCAGTTCTGTACTGATGCTGAATAAAACAAACTGTTGATCAAAACAAGTGTTTCAATTCATTTGCATCCACATCACTGAATCTAATCATCCAAACAATATGATCTGTTGTGCACCAGCACAAACCTTGACACTAACACCAAAATTTTACCATTGGACTCTTGGAATAATAGCCTGATAGTGCTAAAGGAGATTCAAATAAACAATTGAACATACCGTACTGTTGTTTTATCAAGTTGTGCCTGGATATGGGTCCGTCTTTCGAACTCCAACCGCTGCTGCTTGGGTGGAGTGGGTGTGTACTTGCTGCTGTGACTCTTGGTCTCAGGTGCTGCGTTAGCTACCTTATCTCCAAACTTTGTCGAGGCATGCTGCTTCTCTAGGTGCTTCAGTAGATTGCTGTTGCTGTTGTTCGCTGTAGAAAGGATTTTTGACCAGGGACACAGTTTACACGTTACCAAAATGTTGTTTTTCCCTTTGCTCTCGAGTTGAAAATAATGTATCTCCACAAGGAGAAACTTATCTTCCCCTTCTCCCTCACCATTATGCCGTGCCCTGACCTGTCCAGTCCTCTTCATGGCATGTGTTTGATTATGTGTGTGACGCTAGAGGCTTGCAAGTGCTTTGTTTTTCCAATTCAATTAAACTTTGTTGATCGCTAAAATATTATGGGAATTGTGTGCCGTTGTAAAACCTCACCAAAGGAATGGATTAACGCAGAGTTCAGTAGCAGAGACAGAGTTACTGTATAAAAAAAAACAACACGTTACATTAACAACTGCTGATTAAAGTAACAGCAATACTGATACCGCACTACAACCCAATGTCATTGCACATTATCGTTAATTTTTAGAGTTTACACAATTGGCATATAATCAAAATCTGTTTTAACTAACATTTAAAGATACCACCTCTATGTAAGTCACCCCCCCCCCCAAAAAAAAAAATTTTTAAATTTAAAAAAATTAAAAATCTAGACACATCCCTGCATGTCCTCTCTTCTCTCATGTTACCTCATTACCTGTACTTTTTACAGTTTGAGAAACTTTTGAAGGTCTACACCTGGGTATGTTGGGTATATTGACGATATATCTGAGGAAAGCCCTGGGTCCTGTAAATTTGAAAAGGGCTCTTTAAAACTTTGAATGTCAATTAAAGAAAAAGCTAATATCGTGGGTAATAGGAGGCTGAAAGTGTGGCTAAAAGAAACCTTACAGATGTATTATTAAATCACAGCTGGTCACAGAGGTTTTTGGCCTGTAGCTGCCAACGTGGAGCAGAAAGTGAGAGAGGAAAGGAGGGTCAAAGTACAGTAGTGTATAATGGTGTCTAGTGTGAGTCCACACAACAGATGAAGTCATTTCACACTCGTCTGTGAATGAAATGAGAGCTTGGTGATACCATCTCCCCTTGCGCCGGCTCTCTGCCAGCATAGCTTTTGATCTTCCTGAGCGGCGCTGAAATGATCTTCTGTCCGAGTTTTTTACAGCGAATCAGTGCCGGACAATTCTCTCCCTCTGTCCCCATTTTCTGTCTTCGTTGTGAAAAAGCCACTGAGCCGAGGAGTTCAAAGCTGGAGCCCATATGAGATGAGCACCACTCGCAAGGAATTACATTAGACTGTCCCATGTGCCGGCACGCAATACATCAGAAAGAGCAGAGAAGGTTTTCATGTCTTCAAGATGAGCATATAGAGCTGTAAAGAGCACAGAGAGGGTTACTGCAACACCTCAGCTCCTGCAGCAATAACCCACAGCCCTGATGCTGTGATCAGGTGGAGGAATAACACGTCTTTTCAGCTGAATAGAGACACATTTGACCACATTAGCTTAAAAATACAAACGCCTGTTTCTCTTGATACGACTGTTTCCATCTGCCTTTAGAGAGCTAAAGAAATATATATTTTACTGGGCATCATTTAATTGACTAATTCTTGCAGGAATTTAAAGTTACAGTTGGATATTTGCTTTTTATTTATATCAATTTTATTTATATTTGGATGAAGATGTGGTAAATAACCAGAGAAAAAATGCAGTCAACTGTTTAACCTCCTTTCTAACAGCTGCCCTTTGTCCATCTGTCAGTCAGGTCAGCCACACCCCTAATTATGCCTAATTCTACAAAACTCATGAACTTTGAGTCTCAAAAATACATGACATTTTAAAAAGTTCACCTCTAAGACTAAAACTGTTTTTTAAACTGAGCTGTTAAGGCGTTTGATTTTTATATGGGTGCCAATGGGGTTTTCTTGGTTTTTAAAGCCTCCCTCATGTGGTCATTTGAGGAACTGCAGTTTAAAGCATTTCCGCATCAGTTTCATTTATTCCTGCTTGGTTGCATCAGGCTCCTGGTAGTTTTCTTTGCATTTTTTGGTTTCATTGGTTCTTGAAATTGCAAAGAAATACCTGACACAAGATTTCAAATGAAGTGCATCAAAAATTGCTTGCAAATTCATTCAGAGGATGTGTTTATTGATGACACAATTGTTCTGAAAAGTAATCCAAAGGGCTACTATATGGACAAATATTTTTTTGCTTGAGTCCTTAAAAAATGAAACCTCAAAAATTTAATGATTTTTACTTTTTTGTGCTGGTAAAAAATACCTTGGCTTTAGTAGTCAAAGTAGAAACATTGAATGGTGACAGAAAGAGCAAATTAATGCTTTTTTATTAGTTGTGTGTGCACACTCTCTGATGCCACCTCTGTATAAGACTGAGGTATGAAAGGGGCCCTCCAGTCAGAAAGGTCTAGACACACCCCTCCCTGTATTAATTTCATGTGTTGCTTTTTCTGCACATCATTCCCTCTCTCGCTTTGCCAATTTACCATTATCTAAACTTTTTACAGTTTGGGGATCTTTTAGAGTGCTATATACTTCTTTGGTTATACAACTGGTGTTATTTTTAGTTTTTTGCCCAAAATCATCCTGACTTTAAGCTTGAGTTGTTGTGAATCTTTGATTTGAGTTGTACGATTATAACAGTAAGGTAGCTGCCAGCGTTTGTCTTTGTGTCCCCCATTGTTTATGAATGTGTTTTTCTACCTTCAAAATACCCACCATGTTCTGTCTTGAAACACTATGCTTAAGTTCATTCAACTTAAAGCTTCTGTGAGGAACTTTTGGTTTGTGTTACGTGAGCATCCCCTGTGGACAAAGCATCCTTTGCTTGTCTTATTAGGGCCCGAGCGTAGCTGCTAAGCAGCTGCGAGAGCCCTCTTGTTCCTGTAGTTTCCTTCTTTTGTTATTAGGGCCCGAGCCAGCTGCAGAGCAGCCGGGCGTAGGCCCTATTATTCCCCAAGTGGTTTTTCTTTGTTTCTTTCTTTCTTTCTTTCTTTCTTTCTTTCTTTCTTCTTTTTCCTCCCCTTTGAACTGGAAAATGGCCCACTTCCCACTGGCGAAAACTCATGAAATTTGGCAGGACGACCGGGCCTGGTGAAAAATTCGATATTCTGAAGTCGCCCAAACAATAAAATGCAAAATGGCTCCATAGCGCCCCCTAAGGTGGAAATTCACACTATTGACTGTCACGCCTGTACGCTTTGTCATATTGACACAAAAATTGACACACATATGTATCTCAATAAGATCTACAAAAAAGTCAGTGCGGCCGTATCTGTCAAATGTACGGTTAAACGGTTATTTCGCATTTTTTGCCGATCCGCACACATTGGAATTTCGCTAACTCCTCCGAAGGCTTTCGTTCCACCGGCACCACATTTGCTCAGGCCAATCTACACCCCGTGGCCATTAAAAGTTATCAAAATCATGACGCTGCACCCCAAGGTTTAGGTTCTAGGGGGCGCCAAAGATAACACTAAAATCCACATATTTAAAAGTCTTATAACTTTTTATTTTTGTCCTCACTGGCCTCCAAGTTTTCTAGGATGATGCAATGTCCAGCCATCAACACATTTGTGAAGGAATTTTTACTCCCCAAAAGAGCGCCCCCCCATGGCAGGAGAAAAAAGTCCATTTTTTCTTGTCCCCTAAGGTGAAAATACACATTGTTGAGTGTCACGCCTATACGCTTTGTCAAAATGACACAAAAATTGACACACACATGTAACTCAATAAGATCTACAAAAAAGTCCATGCGCGCGTATCTGTCAAATGTACAGTTAAAGGGTTATTCCGCATTTTTTGCCGATACGCACACATTGGAATTTCGCTAACTCCTCCGAAGGCTTTCGTTCCACCGGCACCACATTTGCTCAGGCCAATCTACACCCCATGGCCATTAAAAGTTATTCAAATCATGATGCTGCACCCCATGGTTTAGGTTCTAGGGGGCGCCAAAAATAACCCAAAAATCCACATTCTTAAATGTTTTATAACTTTTTATTTTTGTCCTCACTGGCCTCCAAGTTTTCTAGGATGATGCAATGTCCAGCCATCAACACATTTGTGAAGGAATTTTTACTCCCCAAAAGAGCGCCCCCCCATGGTAGGAGAAAAAAGTCCATTTTTTCTTGTCCCCTTACATAAAAATACACATTGTTGAGTGTCACGCCTGAACGCTTTGTCATATTGACACAAAAATTGACAATCATGTGTATCTCAATTAGATCTACGAAAAAGTCAAAGAGCGGGTATCTGTATAATGTACGGTTAAAGGGCTATTTTGCATTTTTTGCCGATTCGCACACATTGGAATGTGGCTATCTCCTCCTAAGGCTTTCGTCCCACCGATACCAAATTTGCTCAGGGCAATCTACACCCCATGGCCATTCAAAGTTGTAAAAATCATGACGCTGCACCCCACGGTTTACGTTCTAGGGGGCGCCAAAGATGACCCAAAAATCCACATTCTTAAAAGTCATTTTGGCCACTGCAGGAGTACAGAGTACTGCAGTTCTAGGGGGCGCCAAAGATGACCCAAAAATCCACATTCTTAAAAGTCTTTTTGGCCACTGCAAGAGTGCAGAGTACTGCAGGATACACACACATATACACACACGCCAACATACACACACACACACACACACACACACACACACACACACACAGACACACACACACACTCAGAGTCTGTTTTTTAGCACCTGCAAAAACATGCTGTTTACATATTTGACAAGAATGCAGAGGCTTCCTTTTGCCCCTGAAAAAAATCAAATTTCAAACACAACTTGACTGTTCATTTCTCCAAAAGACAACCATGAAGCTCCATTTCAAACCTGAAGCAGATAGTTGGTGCATGTGTACAGTAACCTGAGGGGAGTGAGGTGACTATTTCTGAGGAGAACATGAGCAGTGAAGATTCACCTTGGAGCTAGAACAGGGACGTGCACATGATTATACAGGGGCAGGGGCTCAAGTTTTTTCCAGTCATTTATACAATTTGGAAATTAATGTGAAATTAAAACACAAAGTATTAATAGAAAGGTAATGACTGTCCTGTGTAGGTGACAGTGATATCCAATAGGCTAGGCACTCACGAGGCTGGCTGTGGCAAGTGTAAGTGAAAGCAACACGCACTGGCAGGAAGAACAGCAAACGCCGATGAAGGAAAAGGGTCTTTGCAGTGATGGGCGTTAACAGAGAGGGCGATGGCCAGAGGACACAAATGGGACGGGGAGGCAGCACGTTGGGGGGGGGGGGGGGGGGGACGCGACACGGCTCGGGCCCGCCAGTGCCCCAACGGGGTCCTAGTGTTATTAGGGCCCGAGCGTAGCTGCTAAGCAGCTGCGAGAGCCCTCTTGTTCCTGTAGTTTCCTTCTTTTGTTATTATTATTATTAGGGCCCGAGCGTAGCTGCTAAGCAGCTGCGAGAGCCCTATTATTCCCCAAGTGGTTTTTCTTTGTTTCTTTTTTCTTTTTCCTCCCCTTTGAACTGGAAAATGGCCCACTTCCCACTGGCGAAAACTCAGGAAATTTGGCAGGACGACCGGGCCTGGTGAAAAATTTGATATTCCGAAGTCGCCCAAACAAGAAAATGCAAAATGGCTCCATAGCGCCCCCTAAGGTGAAAATTCACACTATTGACTGTCACGCCTGTACGCTTTGTCAAAATGACACAAAAATTGACACACACATGTATCTCAATAAGATCTACAAAAAAGCCCTCTGGCTGTGGCAAGTGTAAGTGAAAGCAACACGCACTGGCAGGAAGAACAGCAAACGCCGATGAAGGAAAAGGGTCTTTGCAGTGATGGGCGTTAACAGAGAGGGCGATGGCCAGAGGACACAAATGGGACGGGGAGGCAGCACGTTGGGGGGGGGGGGGGGGGGGGAGACGCGACACGGCTCGGGCCCCCCAGTGCCCCAACGGGGTCCTAGTTTATTAGGGCCCGAGCGTAGCTGCTAAGCAGCTGCGAGAGCCCTCTTGTTCCTGTAGTTTCCTTCTTTTGTTATTATTATTATTAGGGCCCGAGCGTAGCTGCTAAGCAGCTGCGAGAGCCCTATTATTCCCCAAGTGGTTTTTCTTTGTTTCTTTTTTCTTTTTCCTCCCCTTTGAACTGGAAAATGGCCCACTTCCCACTGGCGAAAACTCAGGAAATTTGGCAGGACGACCGGGCCTGGTGAAAAATTTGATATTCCGAAGTCGCCCAAACAAGAAAATGCAAAATGGCTCCATAGCGCCCCCTAAGGTGAAAATTCACACTATTGACTGTCACGCCTGTACGCTTTGTCAAAATGACACAAAAATTGACACACACATGTATCTCAATAAGATCTACAAAAAAGTCAGTGCGGGCGTATCTGTCAAATGTACGGTTAAAGGGTTATTTCGCATTTTTTGCCGATCCGCACACATTGGAATTTCGCTAACTCCTCCGAAGGCTTTCGTTCCACCGGCACCACATTTGCTCAGGCCAATCTACACCCCATGGCCATTAAAAGTTATTCAAATCATGACGCTGCACCCCACGGTTTAGGTTCTAGGGGGCGCCAAAGATAACCCTAAAATCCACATTTTTAAAAGTCTTATAACTTTTTATTTTTGCCCTCACTGGCCTCCAAGTTTTCTAGGATGATGCAATGTCCAGCCATCAACACATGTGTGAAGGAATTTTTACTCCCCAAAAGAGCGCCCCCCCATGGCAGAAGAAAAAAGTCCATTTTTTCTTGTCCCCTAAGTTGAAAATACACATTGTTGACTGTCACGCCTATACGCTTTGTCAAAATGACACAAAAATTGACACACACATGTATCTCAATAAGATCTTCGAAAAAGTCAATGCGCGCGTATCTGTCTAATGTACGGTTAAAGGGTTATTCCGCATTTTTTGCCGATTCGCACACATTGGAATTTCGCTAACTCCTCCGAAGGCTTTCGTTCCACCGGCACCACATTTGCTCAGGCCAAATTACACCCCATGGCCATTAAAAGTTATTCAAATCATGACGCTGCACCCCACGGTTTACGTTCTAGGGGGCGCCAAAGATAACCCAAAAATCCACATTTTTAAAAGTCTTATAACTTTTTATTTTTGTCCTCACTGGCCTCCAAGTTTTCTAGGATGATGCAATGTCCAGCCATCAACACATTTGTGAAGGAATTTTTACTCCCTAAAAGAGCGCCCCCCCATGGCAGGAGAAAAAAGTCCATTTTTTCTTGTCCCCTAAGGTGAAAATACACATTGTTGACTGTCACGCCTGTACGCTTTGGCAAAATGACACAAAAATTGACAATCATGTGTATCTCAATTAGATCTACGAAAAAGTCAAAGAGCGCGTATCTGTATAATGTACGGTAAAAGGGCTATTTTGCATTTTTTGCCGATTCGCACACATTGGAATTTCGCTAACTCCTCCTAAGGCTTTCGTCCCACCAAATTTGCTCAGGCCAATCTACACTCCATGGCCATTCAAAGTTGTAAAAATCATGACGCTGCACCCCACGGTTTACGTTTTAGGGGGCGCCAAAGATGACCCAAATATACATTACAGTAGACAAAGTAGTTTTGCCCACTGAGTGGCGCCAAAGGGACTTGTCTGTGGAGTCTGTGAGTCACTATTGGCCGTTTTTGACTACTTTAGATTTTACCTTTATATTTCCTCTTACAAAATTTTTACCTTGCCTTGCCTGGTATCATTTTTTTCAGCACAACCTCACCTGTGTCAATTTACAGTTATTTTATCATTTTGACATACTATATTTACACATTGGACCCAAATTCACACACAAAACATAAAATCCGAGTGGAAAAAAGTAACGTTTTTACTGTGAAAACCACAAATATGTGTGATGAACTGTTTTTAAAACTTAAACTTCAAATAAAAATTGTAAACTTCAAAACATATGCAAATTTTTAACAAAGAACATAGTAATTTACCTCTATTGACATCAAAATGCAGGCAATGGCCCAGGTGTTCTTTGTAAAATTATTTACAAAACACTGTATAGTCTCACAAATGTCACTTTTTATTTATGCCACTACAAAAAAACATGATGTAAATGATGCATGATGTAAAACATGATGTAAAAAACTTGTGTAGATCCTCCTCTATGTTAGTCCATGTGTAATTTTTCCATAATTCTTTGTTTTTTGCAGCATTTTTGTTAGTGTAACTGCAGATTGTGCTGACAGTGTCTATGGCAAAAAAAAAAAAAAAAAAAACTGAAAATGCCTCAACATGAACCCCTGGTGGTCTCTGAGGGTGAAACCTGCTAACTGCTGCAGCTCTGTCAGCTTCAGTCTCCCATGCAGAGCTCGGAGCGCATGTGTGGCTCTTCACCCTTAGCAGCGTTGCTAACTCCTCAGTAAGGAAAGCCTGCTTCATGTCAGAGTCTCTAAACTCCAGAAGAAGTCGATAAAAGTCACTTTCTTTCTAAAAAAAAAGTCGTTAGGGGGTCTGAAAAGTCATTGAATCTAACAACAAAGTCGCTAGGTTTGCAACTACGTGTCCCAGACTGCATCCCTGCTGAGAGTCCCTCCCTCCCTTCTCATATTGCAGGAAGAACGTAAGTTCCCGCCCCTTGTCAATCAATCACCATATAATTTTGGATTGGTTGTTGTGGTGAAGTTTTCCACCAATAGGAGAGATGTTGTGGTGTGTTTTTTTTTTCTTTTGGCAAGCCTTTTCCGCCTGTAAGACCTGTCGCTAATGTCTGCATGCTATGTTTTCCTGTCTCATACAGCGCGATCGAGCGCCGAATGTGATCAAAATAAGCAGAAAACAAGTATCGCGGACATAATTTATCATAACTCTGGTTTTATTTGGCCTATCAACACAATTTAAAAACTGGTATATAGGTTGAGGTCCTCACTTTTGAGATAAATTGAAACGGAGAGTCAACGAGGCTCCGTCTTGCAGCTACATCCGGTTAAATATGTCATGTGACTTGAACGCACACACACACACACACACACACACACAGACACACACACACACGCACACACACACACTCAGAGTCTGGTTTTTAGCACCTGCAAAAACATGCTATTTACATATTTGACAAGAATGCAGAGGCTCCTTTTGCCCCTGAAAAAAATCAAATTTCAAACACAACTTGACTGGTCATTTCTCCAAAAGACAACCATGAAGCTCCATCCAAACCTGAAGCAGGCAGTTGGTGCATGTGTACAGTAACCTGAGGGGAGTGAGGTGACTGCTTCTGAGGAGAACATGAGCAGTGAAGATTCACCTTAGAGCTAGAACAGAGACGTGCACATGATTATACAGGGGCAGGGGCTCAAGTTTTTTCCAGTCGTTTATACAATATGGAAATTAATGTGAAATTAAAAAACAAAGTATTAATAGAAAGGTAATGACTGTCCTGTGTAGGTGACAGTAATATCCAATAGGCTAGGCACTCACGAGGCTGGCTGTGGCAAGTGTAAGTGAAAGCAACACGCACTGGCAGGAAGAACAGCAAACGCCGATGAAGGAAAAGGGTCTTTGCAGTGATGGGCGTTACCAGAGGGCGATGGCCAGAGGACACAAATGGGACGGGGAGGCAGCGCGTTGGGGGGGGGGCGCGACACAGCTCGGGCCCGCCAGTGCCCCAACGGGGTCCTAGTTATTATTTTTCCTCCCCTTTGAACTGGAAAATGGCCCACTTCCCACTGGCGAAAACTCATGAAATTTGGCAGGACGACCGGGCCTGGTGAAAAATTTGATATTCCGAAGTCGCCCAAACAAGAAAATGCAAAATGGCTCCATAGCGCCCCCTAAGGTGAAAATTCACACTATTCACTGTCACGCCTGTACGCTTTGTCAAAATGACACAAAAATTGACACACACATGTATCTCAATAAGATCTACAAAAAAGTCAGTGCGGGCGTATCTGTCAAATGTACGGTTAAAGGGTTATTTCGCATTTTTTGCCGATCCGCACACATTGGAATTTCGCTAACTCCTCCGAAGGCTTTCGTTCCACCGGCACCACATTTGCTCAGGCCAATCTACACCCCATGGCCATTAAAAGTTATTCAAATCATGACGCTGCACCCCAAGGTTTAGGTTCTAGGGGGCGCCAAAGATAACCCTAAGATCCACATATTTAAAAGTCTTATAACTTTTTATTTTTGCCCTCACTGGCCTCCAAGTTTTCTAGGATGATGCAATGTCCAGCCATCAACACATTTGTGAAGGAATTTTTACTCCCCAAAAGAGCGCCCCCCCATGGCAGGAGAAAAAAGTCCATTTTTTCTTGTCCCCTAAGGTGAAAATACACATTGTTGAGTGTAACACCTGTACGCTTTGGCAAAATGACACAAAAATTGACACACACATGTATCTCAATAAGATCTACGAAAAAGTCAATGCGCGCGTATCTGTCAAATGTACGGTTAAAGGGTTATTCCGCATTTTTTGCCGATCCGCACACATTGGAATTTCGCTAACTCCTCCAAAGGCTTTCGTTCCACCGGCACCACATTTGCTCAGGCCAATCTACACCCCATGGCCATTAAAAGTTATTCAAATCATGACGCTGCACCCCACGGTTTAGGTTCTAGGGGGCGCCAAAGATAACCCTAAGATCCACATATTTAAAAGTCTTATAACTTTTTATTTTTGCCCTCACTGGCCTCCAAGTTTTCTAGGATGATGCAATGTCCAGCCATCAACACATTTGTGAAGGAATTTTTACTCCCCAAAAGAGCGCCCCCCCATGGCAGGAGAAAAAAGTCCATTTTTTCTTGTCCCCTAAGGTGAAAATACACATTGTTGAGTGTAACACCTGTACGCTTTGGCAAAATGACACAAAAATTGACACACACATGTATCTCAATAAGATCTACGAAAAAGTCAATGCGCGCGTATCTGTCAAATGTACGGTTAAAGGGTTATTCCGCATTTTTTGCCGATCCGCACACATTGGAATTTCGCTAACTCCTCCAAAGGCTTTCGTTCCACCGGCACCACATTTGCTCAGGCCAATCTACACCCCATGGCCATTAAAAGTTATTCAAATCATGACGCTGCACCCCACGGTTTAGGTTCTAGGGGGAGCCAAAGATAACCGTAAAATCCACGTATTTAAAAGTCTTATAACTTTTTATTTTTGTCCCCACTGGCCTCCAAGTTTTCTAGGATGATGCAATGTCCAGCCATCAACACATTTGTGAAGGAATTTTTACTCGGCAAAAGAGCGCCCCCCCATGGCAGGAGAAAAAAGTCAATTTTTTCTTGTCCACTAAGGTGAAAATACACATTGTTGAGTGCTACGCCTGTATGTTTTGTCGTATTGACACAAAATTTTACATACCCGTGTATTTCAATAAGATCTTCGAAAAAGTCAATGGCCACGTATCTGTAAAATGTACGGTTAAAGGGTTATTTCGCATTTTTTGCAGATTCGCACACATTGGAATTTCGCTAATTCCTCCGAAGGCTTTCGTTCCACCGGCACCACATTTGCTCAGGCCAATCTACACCCCATGGCCATTAAAAGTTATTCAAATCATGACGCTGCACCCCACGGTTTAGGTTCTAGGGGGCGCCAAATATAACCCTAAAATCCACATATTTAAAAGTCTTATAACTTTTTATTTTTGTCCTCACTGGCCTCCATGTTTTCTAGGATGATGCAATGTCCAGCCATCAACACATTTGTGAAGGAGTTTTTTCTCTTTAAAAGAGCGCCCCCCCATGGCAGGAGAATAAAGTCAAGTTTTTCCTGTTCATCATTCAATGGCTCAAATGCACTGCTCTCTCGGCAAAAGCGAAAGGAGGAGCAACTTGCCATTTGGATATATCTTAGCTGTGTTTGTGCCCTCACTCATGGTCCAGACTTTTTTCAAATAGGACATGGAGTTTCTCTGCAGCGAGCGTTTTGGTAGAAACTGCGCCTCCCATTCATTATAATGGTAAATGACCACAAACAAGTGCGCACACCATCTTTGGACCTTGAGTGTGACGCGATCGGGTGGGGGAGGCGGTCGCGCTGGGGGCGGCGTGACACGGCTCGGGCCCGCCAGTGCCCCAACGGGGCCCTAGTTATTATTTTTCCTCCCCTTTGAACTGGAAAATGGCCCACTTCCCACTGGCGAAAACTCATGAAATTTGGCAGGACGACCGGGCCTGGTGAAAAATTTGATATTCCGAAGTCGCCCAAACAAGAAAATGCAAATTGGCTCCATAGCGCCCCCTAAGGTGAAAATTCACACTATTCACTGTCACGCCTGTACGCTTTGTCAAAATGACACAAAAATTGACACACACATGTATCTCAATAAGATCTACAAAAAAGTCAGTGCGGGCGTATCTGTCAAATGTACGGTTAAAGGGTTATTTCGCATTTTTTGCCGATCCGCACACATTGGAATTTCGCTAACTCCTCCGAAGGCTTTCGTTCCACCGGCACCACATTTGCTCAGGCCAATCTACACCCCATGGCCATTAAAAGTTATTCAAATCATGACGCTGCACCCCACGGTTTAGGTTCTAGGGGGCGCCAAAGATAACCCTAAGATCCACATATTTAAAAGTCTTATAACTTTTTATTTTTGCCCTCACTGGCCTCCAAGTTTTCTAGGATGATGCAATGTCCAGCCATCAACACATTTGTGAAGGAATTTTTACTCCCCAAAAGAGCGCCCCCCCATGGCAGGAGAAAAAAGTCCATTTTTTCTTGTCCCCTAAGGTGAAAATACACATTGTTGAGTGTAACACCTGTACGCTTTGGCAAAATGACACAAAAATTGACACACACATGTATCTCAATAAGATCTACGAAAAAGTCAATGCGCGCGTATCTGTCAAATGTACGGTTAAAGGGTTATTGCGCATTTTTTGCCGATCCGCACACATTGGAATTTCGCTAACTCCTCCGAAGGCTTTCGTTCCACCGGCACCACATTTGCTCAGGCCAATCTACACCCCATGGCCATTAAAAGTTATTCAAATCATGACGCTGCACCCCACGGTTTGGGTTCTAGGGGGAGCCAAAGATAACCGTAAAATCCACATATTTAAAAGTCTTATAACTTTTTATTTTTGTCCCCACTGGCCTCCAAGTTTTCTAGGATGATGCAATGTCCAGCCATCAACACATTTGTGAAGGAATTTTTACTCCCCAAAAGAGCGCCCCCCCATGGCAGGAGAAAAAAGTCAATTTTTTCTTGTCCACTAAGGTGAAAATACACATTGTTGAGTGCTACGCCTGTATGTTTTGTCGTATTGACACAAAATTTTACATACACGTGTATTTCAATAAGATCTTCGAAAAAGTCAATGGCCACGTATCTGTTAAATGTACGGTTAAAGGGTTATTTCGCATTTTTTGCAGATTCGCACACATTGGAATTTCGCTAATTCCTCCGAAGGCTTTCGTTCCACCGGCACCACATTTGCTCAGGCCAATCTACACCCCATGGCCATTAAAAGTTATTCAAATCATGACGCTGCACCCCACGGTTTAGGTTCTAGGGGGCGCCAAATATAACCCTAAAATCCACATATTTAAAAGTCTTATAACTTTTTATTTTTGTCCTCACTGGCCTCCATGTTTTCTAGGATGATGCAATGTCCAGCCATCAACACATTTGTGAAGGAGTTTTTTCTCTTTAAAAGAGCGCCCCCCCATGGCAGGAGAATAAAGTCAAGTTTTTCCTGTTCATCATTCAATGGCTCAAACGCACTGCTCTCTCGGCAAAAGCGAAAGGAGGAGCAACTTGCCATTTGGATATATCTTAGCTGTGTTTGTGCCCTCACTCATGGTCCAGACTTTTTTCAAATAGGACATGGAGTTTTTCTGCAGCGAGCGTTTTGGTAGAAACTGCGCCTCCCGTTCATTATAATGGTAAATGACCACAAACAAGTGCGCACACCATCTTTGGACCTTGAGTGTGACGCGATCGGGTGGGGGAGGCGGTCGCGCTGGGGGCGGCGTGACACGGCTCGGGCCCGCCAGTGCCCCAACGGGGCCCTAGTTATTATTTTTCCTCCCCTTTGAACTGGAAAATGGCCCACTTCCCACTGGCGAAAACTCATGAAATTTGGCAGGACGACCGGGCCTGGTGAAAAATTTGATATTCCTAAGTCGCCCAAACAAGAAAATGCAAAATGGCTCCATAGCGCCCCCTAAGGTGAAAATTCACACTATTGACTGTCACGCCTGTACGCTTTGTCAAAATGACACAAAAATTGACACACACATGTATCTCAATAAGATCTACAAAAAAGTCAGTGCGGGCGTATCTGTCAAATGTACGGTTAAAGGGTTATTTCGCATTTTTTGCCGATCCGCACACATTGGAATTTCGCTAACTCCTCCAAAGGCTTTCGTTCCACCGGCACCACATTTGCTCAGGCCAATCTACACCCCATGGCCATTAAAAGTTATTCAAATCATGACGCTGCACCCCACGGTTTAGGTTCTAGGGGGCGCCAAAGATAACCCTAAGATCCACATATTTAAAAGTCTTATAACTTTTTATTTTTGCCCTCACTGGCCTCCAAGTTTTCTAGGATGATGCAATGTCCAGCCATCAACACATTTGTGAAGGAATTTTTACTCCCCAAAAGAGCGCCCCCCCATGGCAGGAGAAAAAAGTCCATTTTTTCTTGTCCCCTAAGGTGAAAATACACATTGTTGAGTGTAACACCTGTACGCTTTGGCAAAATGACACAAAAATTGACACACACATGTATCTCAATAAGATCTACGAAAAAGTCAATGCGCGCGTATCTGTCAAATGTACGGTTAAAGGGTTATTCTGCATTTTTTGCCGATCCGCACACATTGGAATTTCGCTAACTCCTCCGAAGGCTTTCATTCCACCGGTACCACATTTGCTCAGGCCAATCTACACCCCATGGCCATTAAAAGTTATTCAAATCATGACGCTGCATCCCACGGTTTAGGTTCTAGGGGGCGCCAAAGATAACCCTAAAATCCACATATTTAAAAGTCTTATAACTTTTTATTTTTGTCCTCACTGGCCTCCAAGTTTTCTAGGATGATGCAATGTCCAGCCATCAACACATTTGTGAAGGAATTTTTACTCCCCAAAAGAGCGCCCCCCCATGGCAGGAAAAAAAAGCCAATTTTTTCTTGTCCCCTAAGGTGGAAATTCACACTATTGACTGTCACGCCTGTACGCTTTATCATATTGACACAAAAATTGACACACATATGTATCTCAATAAGATCTACAAAAGAGTCGATTCACGCGTATCTGTCAAATGTACGGTTAAAGGGCTATTTTGCATTTTTTGCCGATTCGCACACATTGGAATGTGGCTAACTCCTCCTAAGGCTTTCGTCCCACTGACACCAAATTTGCTCAGGCCAATCTACACCCCATGGCCATTCAAAGTTGTAAAAATCATGACGCTGCACCCCACGGTTTACGTTCTAGGGGGCGCCAAAGATGACCCAAAAATCCACATTCTTCAAAGAATCCCCATCCCCCCCCCCCCCCCCATATGGCAGGAGAAAAAGTTAAGTTTTTCCTGCCCATCGCTCAATGGCTCAATCGCATCGCTCTCCAGGCAACACCGTAAGGAGGAGCAACCTGCCATTTCGATATATCATAGCTGTGTTTGTGCCCTCACTCATGGTCCAGACTTTTTTCAAATAGGACATGAAGTTTGTCTGCAGCGAGTGTTTTGGTAGAAACTGCGCCTCCCATTCATTATAATAGGAAATGACCACAGACAAGTGCGCACACCATCTTTGGATCTTGAGTGTGACGCGATCGGGAGGGGGAGGCGGTCGCACTGGGGGCGGCGCGACACGGCTCGGGCCCGACAGTGCCCCAACGGGGTCCTAGTCCTCAACTTGTTTTCTAACCTGAAAAAAATGTTCCTGGTGACTTTTAATTGATATATAATGTGTATATTGTGAAAACAGGGCTGCTTCTACAGCTGCCTGGTTGACTCCTACCCCCTCGCACCAGTTTCAGGCAGTAAACATTAGGTATAAACATAATAAATCTTGGTCACTGATGGTCTTGTTTGTCTCTAAGTATCACAAAAAAGCATCCATGTGATTCTGAGTCTGTTTCATATATGCCAGAAAAAGTCCTCATGGGAGCACAAGCCATATTTTGGGTAAAATCTGAGCTGGAGTAAGTTCGAGGCCCCCTTTTGACTTTACATTTGTATCTCTTGCTGTTTGATTGAGTTGAGACCAAATACTAACATTCCCACTTCAGAGGCTGCAGGTACCAGTGTAATCATCAGATTGTTAGTATTCCCCATCGGACCTGTTGGATATCTGTGCAGTGTTTTCACTTCTGTTTCTTTGCAAAAGAATTATTGTCTTGTGTGCCCCAGATTCACCCCCTCACACTGTCTCTCTCTAACTCACACACATACACTTTCTGTTCCTGTGGAGTGGAAGCAACATGCAGGGAGGGAGAGTTGAGCCATGAATCATGACTATTATCATTAGGTTAAGCACCAACAGACCCCAAAGGCAGTGGAAGCCTCTGCGGAGAAGCGGCACTCTAAATGAGCCTGATTATTATTATTGTCCTCCAAATGAGAGTGATTAGTATTGATGTCTAAATGAGCACTGAGGTTATTATTGCCCTGATTATTATTACTATTATTATTATTATTGTGGCAGCATTATGAGGAGCAGGCGGTCCTCGCTTCATTCACTTTTAATTCCACAGGCTGCTTCTTTTACAGACAGGAGAGCCACATGGTCACTGTGACACACACACACACACACACACACACACACACACATATGCACGCACACACACGTACACACACACACACACTTATGAAGCCCATATAAACTGACAGAGCAATTACAAATGCAGGTTTACACAATCATGCTGCAGTAAGTGGATTTTAAATATGGTGTATGTTTTTGATTGCTTTTCATCGGACAATGTATTTATTGTGTTGTGTAAAAACAGTGTCCGATAAATAGTAAGAGTAAAAGTTGAGATGTCTACACTATAGATACACACATGTGTGAAAAATTTATCATTAACAAAAGACCTCTGCTATTTTACAGTCTTGATTACCTGATTTATTTGGAACACGATTTACTTTCAACTAGTAAAAAAAAAATCTTTTTACACCAACACCAAAGTTAGTCATCAGAGATCAACTTCCTGTTTTAAAAAATCAATGTAACTATAATTTTACAGCTCTCATACAGACAATTTGACCTAGTTGCTGATATTCCCCCATTTCTGGCTTTACACTCTGTATTGTTAGAGCTGAGTTTACATATTGTTTTTATGTATTTAAATCTGTTTATTTGTTCAGGTTTAATGTATGAATTTTATCTCATGTTACCTTTGGTGCATTTGGCAGTTCCTGTACCTCCTTGGTTTCCGTAGATTCTCCTGGTCTATCATTAAGAAAGGAGCAGAGGTGCTGTCTGTTACTATTTTGTCCATTCTGTGCAACTGTAGAAACATGTCAGTGCAAGATGGTCACCTCCACAAATTCACACCTACATGGATCTAAAGGCTTAATCTAACTGAACAAAAAGCAAAAATATTTCTATGTTTAGATATAAACACTAATATTTTATGCCATTTCTATTTGGCCAGATGCTGCTAAAAAAAATGACACACTGCACCTTTAACTGCAGAGCCTCTGAGTGCTGAGAGACAGTCTACGAGTCATCTGCTTTCTAAGCCCCACTCAAATCTATTCACATTCAGTCATCTTTGGAGTAATGCCTGTGAATTTATACTTAGATACAATCAGTTTGAGACCACAGCATAACCATTGTGGGTGACATACTTTGAAAATAAACCTTATGCATTTTCTTTGTGAGTTGGTTGTTCCTAGAAAGCAGTCTTTTTTTTTTTTCAACATTAACTGTTTATGTGCATCAGGCATATAAACAAGTGTGGACCTACAGTAAATCTAGACAGGGATGTGTGTTCGTGACTGCTGTTGACCATGTACTTGAGACGGAGAATTATCAGTTTGTTAAAATTTCAATTATGTCTATGTTATCCAATATTCTCATGTATTTTCATGTCATTTCCTCTCAAAACAATGTCATAATAACATGATTTAATGGTCGTATGTTATCATATCAGTAGACAAATACACAACTTGCCCTAAGGCACAATATCTTTCAAAAAAACAAAAGTTATTGGTTTTGTTATTTTCTTGCTTAAGAATAAAAATAAAGATTGAAAAAAAACATGGAGGTTGATTCTCGGTTTTCCCTGTAACAGAATAAATAAATCATTGTTGCATCTGGACAGAGACTAGATATGAGGAAGCAGCTGAAATAAAGCTGTTCATTTTAATGTGAGGGGGCCTGGCTCACCAAACTGGTGACTGTTGGAGAAAATCAGTGCAGCAGATCAGCAAATAGACACAGCTATGAGGTGTGAAAGAAAATTTCAAATCCTATTGGTCTATCTGGTCAAAATTACTTATCCACATAATCTGATCCATTTTTACAAGAAAAGTCCAGATATTCATCAGATTTTCAGAGATTATAAACCATATTTGAGAATGGTTGTCACAAGTAAAATTGAGGGTAAAATTATTTTCTTGAAATTATTTCTAATTATTTATAAGTTATTTTACAAATACACCCATATGGATTTGAGTTTTTTGTTTAGTATTATAAATGTGTTTTTTGTTAAAATGTTTTTAAAATGGGTAAATTCCTTTATTTCTAGTTTGTTTTTCCACCTAAATATTTCTAGTTAATGGACTATTTCTTTCATAGATGGGTACATTAGTAACTGAACTCATTAAAGTATGGGTGTTTGATGTGTATTCATGTCTTTTTAGTGCTAAAAATGTGCCGTTTTTTTTTTTTAATCAAGTGTGAACCGTTAAAATCCTACACAATTAGCCTGCTTTTAGACCTTAATTTTACATTTTAGCTTGTAAACAGAGATAAAATACTCATATAACTCATATATTTGAGTTTGAGGGATATATTTAGTCTCCTTAGCTCTAGAAATCTAATGTTAATTATAATAAGAAAGTACGTTTTTCAGCATAAATATTTTGTCTAAATGAACTTAAAGTAAAAAAAAATTAAGCTTGTTTTCATACTAGATTTATTATTATGAAACCCACAATTTTAAGTTATTAGACGTTTTTACAACTTTAAATAAGGCTAAGGTCTGTCTATGTCCATGCATGTGTGTTTTTTTGTAGGTGTGTGTGTGTTTATGTTGTTGTCATGACAGCTGTCAGATCACTCAGCTGATTGGCCAATGTGACAGGCATCAAAAAGCGCCTGGGAGGAGAAAGGAGGAGGCGGGCTGCCCAGCTGTCAATCACTGGCAGTCTGAAGGCCTGCTCAACCAACAAAGCATCACCTGGGCCCACACACACATGTTCAGTAACACACACACACATGAACACACATGAACACACATGCACACAACCCTTTGAGCCCACATGAACAAACATAATCCATAAATCTTCATGCAGACGTCCTGAAACATAAAATAGCTCATAAAAACGCTTCTTCCTGCTTTGCACACAAAGTGACCGACTCTATATCATTCCCCCTCTCACACACACACACACACACACACAAATGCGCACACCACTGTGCAGTCGTCAGTCTTAACACAGACAGGCATTCACTTTGACAGAGTAATTATGACGTCCCACTCTGAAGGAGCCCTGGGCTGAGAGGTGAGAGTTATCGATCCCACACAGGAGGAAATTTATCAATGTCCAAACGCTCAGCTCTGACAGGAACCCAATCCACTCAGAGCACAATGTTCAAAGAGTGTTCAGGTTGGCTCAAAAAAACACACCTCTGCCCAGCTCAGAGGAAGAGCAGCCAGCCAGAGTGGAGGCCGGGTGACTGGTTGGAGGGGTCAGAGGGTAAAAACACATGAGAGAAAGAGGAGTTTAAGGCTTAGTGGTTCAAAAAAGTTCCAAGAATCTATCATCTGACACAGACAAGCTTTTTTTCTAATCTGAGATAACTTGCAATTTAAACTACAGTATTGAGGGTTTGCCAGTCTCCTTTAGCCTCGTGCTTTTTATCCCTTCTATTTATGTGTTTAAGATTTATGCTCAGGATTTTTACTTTTATAGAGGGGACTGGGGGAAAGGGACGGGAGTAAAGGAAGGAAAGGACCCACAGGTCTGAAGCAAGTCAGGTCTGGGGGGTCTTGGGCACAAGCATATATATATATATATATATATATATATATATATATATATATATATATATACAAAACAAACAAATAGTTTAAGTTTGATTTTTAATTTAAACTGACACTACTCGATCTTTTTCACGTCTGACATCAGTCTCTATAAAGAACTGGCCAAAATTTTTTAAATTTGTTAAAGTAGCATGAATGACTGGCTTTTTTAAAATTATATTGACATACAGTTATAGTACATATACAGTCCAGATGCTTCTAGTCATTGTCAGTCTGCAGGAACTTTTTCAAAGTCCCAGATCAGTAGAAATCTTCCTCTTTTTGATTGATCATGTAATAGAGGATCAAACATCTCTGACAATGCAAATGGAGACAGGAGTAGACTTTACCCAGAAATGACACAAAGGTGCCAGTGAGAAATACTTTGGGTGAAGTGTGATGAAAAACTTGGCTGTTTCTGTTCTGTTCTGTTCTGTTCTTACAGCTCACTCGGGTAATTCTGAGAGATTCTCAGGAACTTTGTGCATGTTGGAGCCCAGAGACTGAAACAGCTGATCAGAGTGCTACATACAGTTAAAAAGCAATCATCTTTCTCACAACAAAGTGCAAACATTTCTCAGTTGAGGGTGCATTAACCTCAAGATGAGCACTGAAGCTGGAGTCTCCCAAATTAGTTAAATAGCCTGGCAGACTTGCAAAAACTGTAGCCTAGCTTGCATGCCGGATCTCAGGATGGCGTCTTACTAAAAGGTCTGGACTGATTTGGTTGGTGCACTTAATAGTGGCATTTAATTCTTACAACCACACTTCAAAAATACTGAAGAGTTCACCTGTTTTACAGACATTTACATTTTAATTGACACTTGTACTTTACATTGAGTTTAAAATGAGCAACTCCATGCCTCTAAGGCTACGTTCACACTGCAGGTTATGATGCACAATTCAAATTTTTTGTTAAATCTGATTTTTTGTGCAGTCGTTCACATTCCAACAACAAATGCGGCATCTAATGTGAACGGAATGCATCTGTGAAGTGACCCGCATGCGCACAAAGCACAAAATGCTTTCCGCGCCTGTTTGTGTTGTCGAATATTGATGACATACAGGTCAGATGAACGCGACCTGAGCGTCCACACTGCAGTCACATCAGATACATATCCGATTTATATCCACATACAAAAGAGGCCTGGGTCGGATTTGAAAAAATCAGAATTGCTCTGTTCACACTTACATGAAAAAAACAGATATGTGTCACATATGGTTAAAAAATCGGAATTGACCTGCAGTGTGAACATAGCCTAAGATGTGAATGGATGAAATTATCAAGTCTCAAATTTACCACAACCAATCATTATCAAGTCCTTTTATTTCCTTTGATGCACGCATGCATATAAAGGTTACAAATTGCAATATTTTCCTTCCATATCAGAAAGGATTCATTATTGCTAAGTCATATCCAGAGACCAACTTTAGCTATTTTCTGGGTCATAAAGAAACAGGTTGTTCTCTCATTGGTGGTGTTGGATCAATAATTCTGTCAGAAGAACCATTTCATAATGGGACTGTCATGAGAAAGACATCAGCAGAAAAACACCTCCATGTGTGTGTTTGAAAAGTTTTGATCCTATGCAGCACAAGAGGGGGAGGACTTTTTGTGCTCTTTGTTTGAGTGTGCGTCTTTTTGAGAGAGAGAGAGCGAGAGAGAGTGCGTGTGTGTGTGTGTGTGTTATTTGTCTTCCTGCTCATCAACTCCACCATCATACTAACCCAGCACCTGTGGACATCTGCCTACAGCCGGCGGTGATGTCCACACCTTCATTTTTCTCAGACAATGAGTGGAATCATTTCCCCCTCGTGCAGACCTCTACATCATTATTGACACCGAATTATTGATCAGGACCTCGGCTGCTAAATTACAACCTATTAGTCAAACTCTTTCGCCTGCTTTTGAAAGAAAAGAGAGGGAGAGGCTGATGGAGTGAGATGATGATGTTGGAGGCTGATAAACTGGGTTTCACAGTCCGGGTTTTTTTTTTTGTTTGTTTGTTTGTTTTTGGGACTTTCATAAAGTGCATGCAGATAAAAGGGCAGATAAATCCTCTCCTGCAGCAGATTCCTCAAGCTCTCACTCTGATTCGACATTAGTTTAAGGTTCCAGGTGAAATCTACAACACTGAAGTTAGAGAGCATGCCAGCTGCCTCACTTAATTTTTCCTCTTTTTTCTCTTTTTGATGTTTGGCCCCAGGCCTATCCTACTAAAGAGAAGTAATTTGGCTTATCTTATCCCAGAGACCTAGCAGCTGCTTTTTATTCTTTTTTTTGTGAGCTCTTTTTTCTCATTTAGTCCAACAAAGATTGTCCTCATAGATTGACCTTCTCTATGCCTGCAGGCCGTTGCCCTCATGCCAGTAACTAGATAACACACTCTATCAGAGATTTGAGAAAATCATTGGGAAAGCAGTGGGGCTGATAGTGGCATCAATCCTAACCTGACACCAGGCTGGGTCAACCATTTATCTCTCCACACCGCCTCTGGTCACAACAGCGGCCATCTTGCTCTGCTACATCCTTCTTTAATAACCTTGGCCACGTCTCTTTGCAGGCTGAGAGGATAAGACGACGACAACACTGCCGCCGCACTCCTTGTAATTGCCACTGTTGCTGTTTTGTTTGCATTTTTTAGTCGTGAAAATCACTTTGGAATACATTTGCTGTCTGTTTGAGATCAACAAGATTCTCTGACTCAAAGCAAGCAAATACACACACACTTAAGATGTGTCTAACAAGAGGGCCAGGGCTCACAAACTCGTTAGCGGAGGAGCTAATGGTGACTCTGCTGTCATTAATTCCCCATGGTGTTTGACTTAAATGCTTCTATATTGGTGGAGGGAGAGATTCCCAGAGGCCTCCTAGCACTGAGATCATTGTTTTTCACTTACTAACAATGAACTTATGATCAGAGCGCTGCAAGGCTTTTAAAAAAAGCCCCGCAGGATCATTACAGAGCCTCTGTGTGTGTGTGTGTGTGTGTGTGTGTGTGTGTGTGTGTGTGTGTGTGTGTGTGTGTGTGTGTGTGTGTGTGTGTGTGTGTGTGTGTGTGTGTGTGTGTGCTGATCTATTTGTTGCCAATGAGGCCGGCAGAGCAGCAGTGTGTCCGAGGCTCATCTCGCCGCTCTGTGGCGCAGCCGGGGATGAGAGTGGAGGTTAAATGGGGCGTCATCAATCTCAATGAAGTGCAATTATTTTCTCACTTATTAATCATTGCAGGCTAATAGCTGGTGGCAAAGCAGAGCCCACCATTTGTCAAACTTAGCAGATTTCTGTAATTTTGTTTCCCCGTTTCCCCTCCTAATGTTTGTGTAGACTTTGGCAGATATCTATGGAGGGCTGCAATAAGTCTGTGCCTCCAAGTATCTATCTCCTACCTGCACGGCAGAACTAACCCAACTTCTTGCCGTTTCTCTGTGTGAGTGATTCCCTCCATTTCAGAGCTGAGTGACTATTTCATGGTCTGTGGCAGAGCAGAATGGAAAGCTTTATTTGCAGGCTGCAGCATGGACAGACTATTGATGGTTAACTACACTCAAACCCTAACAAACTTCACCCATTATTCCAGACTATAGGATGCTAGTTTTCAGCAGTAAAAAGGGAATCTGTTTGTGATTTATCAGACATGATGTGCATCAAGAGATGACAGAGGAAAGACTGAATCATAGCATGCAATTCAGAGCAAAAAATGCAACTGTTTGGCACTTGACATTTAATATCATAAGGGTCTCTAAGCCTGCTTTTATCTAAAAAGAGCCAGTTGACATGAGGCCAAATCAGGTCATGATCAAGCGTGACTCAATAGTAGTTTTGAGTCAGTTGCGCTCCTATTTCTACATTTATGACAACTCTGCCACTCAAAAACTTTAGATTTCCAAGCTCATTCTCAAGGTATGACTTTATGACTTGTTGCAACATCCTGACTGCAAAAATATTCATTGACTGTGAAGGCAAATATGTCAGAACCATAGACTGTATATACTATAGACAACCTGGTTCCGCCTACCGCCTGTATATGGATTTGAAGCCAAAAAGCTCTCGGTATTTCCGGGATTTTTCTTCATTTCCTGAAACCAGCGCTGTGCAGTAGCGTTGTGCGCATTCGGCCGCGCAGTCGCAGAGAGTCACTGTGATGACGCTCGGCTCAAACAGCATATCCCCCGGGAGAGCTACTCAATCCCTGAACGCCCATAGGCTGTATCAGGTGTCAATCATAGAAAACATGAACCCCCTAATAACTTTTAAAAACGGAGCTTCACAGAAAAAAGAGGACTTGAGCACAAACCAGTCTTACAATAACTACGTCAACATTGCAAGCAGGGGGGAGAAAAATTTATGTTCTGTGTAATACATTTTTAAAGTTTGTCCACAGCTCCAAAAGCTTTGCTGGTGGAGGCGGGATTTATGACCTATACTGCAGCCCATCAACAGAGGGTGCTGTTCTCGGAGTGGCTTCACCCCATGAGGAGGCAGACGGCGTCCATTCTATATACAGTCTATGGTCAGAACTCCACTCTACTGCCTGACTGCAGAAAAGGCCATAAACCCCACCCCAGTGATACCAGATGGAACATGCCAAACTGGAAAAACAACATAAACATCATTATTGTTATGTCATAACATGCTGATTTAGATAAGATAAGATAAGATAAGAACTTCATTAATCCCCAAAGAGAAATTCAATTGTCTGTTGCCTCACATAATATCTCTCCAAAAGTTATCTACAATTTACACAAGAGCGATAAAGTCTGATGGCTGTTGGTACGAAAGATCTTCTGAATCTTTCTGTTCTGCAGCAAAGAGAGAGGAGCCGTCCACCACCATTGGCCCTTTGGTCCATCAAGGTGTTGTGAAGTGGGTGATCCATGTTCTTGAGAATAGTCTCCACCTTCCTCAGTGTAGATCTCTCCACCACATCCTCCACTGAGTTCAGCTTGAGCCCTACCACAGAGCCAACCTTTTTCACCAGTTTGTTAAGACGTCTTGCATCTTTGTGTTTGATGCTTCCTCCCCAGCAGGCTGCAGTGTAGAACAGAACACTTGCCACCACAGACTGATAAAACATCTGCAGCGTCTTACTACAGATGTTTATTGATTGGAGTCTTCTCAGGCAAAAGAGGCGGCAATGCCCCTTTCTGTAGATGAAGTCGATATTCTCAGACCAATCCAACTTATTATCCAGATGTACACCGAGGTATTTATATGATGTCACCACTTCAATATCCACTCCATAGGTGTTCACTGGCTGAAGAGAGGGTTTGGATCTATGGAAGTCTATGACCATCTCCTTTGTCTTTGAGGTGTTGAGGCGGAGGCAGTTTTTGTGACTCAAGTCACTGAACGCTCTTTAGATCTCTGTATTCAGCTTCTTGTCCATTTCTGATACATGCCACAATAGCAGTGTCATCTGAGTATTTCTGGATGTGGCAGGACTCAGTAATCTGCAATCCAGGAAACACAGGAAGGATCCACTCCCATCTCTGTGAGCTTGTCTTTTGAGTATGGTGGGTTGAATGGTGTTGAATGGACTTGAAAAGTCGAAGAACATGATCCTCACATAAACCTCGGGTTCCTCCAGATGAGACAGGGCACGGTGAAGCATGTAGAGGACAGCATCATCCACTCCAATGTGTTCTTTGTATGCAAACTGCAGGGAGTCCAGTTTGTCTTTGACCTCAGACCTCAGAAGGCGTAGAATCAGCCGCTCCAGGGTTTTCATGATGTGTGAAGTGAGGGCCACTGGTCTGTAGTCACTGAGTTCAGCAGGACATTTTGTTTTTGGTACTGGCACAATGCAGGATGTTTTCCACAGAGCAGGTACCCTCCCCAGCTGTAGACTCAGGTTGCTGTGTTGTAGATTCTTCTCTATCTTCTTTTTGTACTCCAGCTTTGCCATCTTCAGTCTCCTCTTCAAGTCTTGTTGCACTTGTTTGAGTCGTTCTTTGGCACCATCTTTAAAAGCTTTCTTTTTCTGGTTAATGATTGCTTTTAAGTCATTTGTGATCCAGGGTTTGTTGTTGGGGAAACAGCGAACAGTTTTTGTGGGTATAACTGTGTCTCTACAGAAGTTGACATAATCAGTCAAGCAGTCAACCTATTTGTCAATGTTCATACTATCCACATCTGTTTCCAGCAGCACATTCCACTCTGTTGATTTAAAACAGTCCCTTAGAGCTTCACTGGCTTGAAGTGTCCATCTTCTGATTTTGACTTTTGTCACAGGCTGCCTTAGTACACAAGGTCTGTAACAGGTTTGCAGATATACCAAGTTATGATCTGACTTGCCCAGTGGTGGTAAGGCAGTAGCTTTATAGGCTTCTTTGACGTTGGCATACAACAGATCCAGGGATCTGTTTTCTCTGGTAGGGCAGTTCACAAACTTTGTAAATCCAGTCAGGTGAGAGGAGAGGGTGACATGGTTGAAGTCTCCTGATATTATTATTAGTGCCTAATAATTACAATTAAATATTATTAATAATTATAATAAAATTAGTGCCAGGTGTTGAGTCTGTAGCCTGGCAACACTATTGTGCAAAAGATCGCATGGAATTTCTTAAGTTGATTTGGGTGGAATGTAAACAACTACTGTTATGATATGACTAAATTCTCTGGTAACATAATATGGTCAAAGAGCAACTGCCAACAATATCTGGCAACACAACTTCTCCTTGACAGTTGTGTGTGAAGGGTTACACCATCTCTGGTTGACAAATAAAGCCAGACCTCCTCCTTTCTTCTTGCCACTAGCTTGAGCATCTCTGTCTGACCTTATGAGAGTGAAGCCAGGTAGATCCACACTGGGGTCCAAGTTGTTTTGATTCAACCAGGTTTCAGTAAAATACAGGAAACTGCACTCACGTTATACTTTCTCAGTCTTCACCAATATCTCCAGCTCATTGCTTTTGTTGGGCAGAGAGTTGACGTTTCCCATGATGATTGATGGAAGAAAGGGTTTATATCGCCACCTCCTAGCATTCAGCTTTGCCATCTACTTTGCACCAGCACGGCAACCACAATGACACCTCTTGATGTCCTCTGGAATTGTATGTTGTTGTCCAGATTTGCTTTTCCTCAATGAAAGGAGCTCTTCACTTGAGTAAACTCTTCCCCCCACAGAAGTATCCATCAGCAGCCAACAAAATGACAACAAAATATTAAAAAAATCTAGTAGAAATTATAAAAATTACAGATAATACGGAGAGACCAGACTTGCAGCAACCTCTCAGTTCAAGCGCATTATTTGAATGTCATCATTTATGTCCAGGTGTGAATTTTCAAGATGATTTTGGTTTAACCCTTGGTTCCTACCACGTCCATTTTGATGGACTATGATGTCCATGTTCTGCAGTGTGGAACATTTGGACAATTTCAACTTTGCCCTCACTTCAGAGCAAGTGGATGGGCATGCATGAGGATGCACATGTCCTTCGGATCATTAGGTGAGAAGATATCACATCTCAAATATGAATTTATTTTTTATATGCCTGCAATCAGCGTAATTGTGGTCATATTTTGGTTAGAGGTGGATAACTACTTGGAAATAGTTCCTTTCTTACATATTTCTTCTGATTTTATATGCCTATATATAAAACTAATTTAATATGAACAAATAAATTCGCTCGCATTTGGTTTGGTAGAGGACGAGGCTCGAGAACAGAAGGTGAAATTGGCGTGTTTTTTCACTCCAATAGACTCACCTGTTTAGAACGTACACTTTATCAATAAATACGACATGGCGCACAAGAACTGGCATAAAAAGGGTAATAAATCTAATTATTTATTTGTTATTTTTTTAATGATCAGAGAAAAAATGTCAAAAAAAGATTATTTTATGAACACTTCTACATGTCTGTTTTGGGGACAAAGTAGGCTGGATAGAGCTTAAAAGTCAAAATTTAGAGTTTGCAGCTTTCTGTACCAGATAGCCAGATGACCCTTTTTACTCTCTTTTGGTTTCAGATGTTTATATATTTCTGCTTTTTGCCCTCTTTTTATCTTAGCTCCTATTTCTGCCCTCTGTCACACCTCAGTCTTCTTCTTCCTTTTCTTTCCCCGCCTCAACCTTGCATTGGATTTGAACCTGGAACCATTTGAGTCAAAGACTGCAGACCAATCTTCGCATCCCAGACTGGGATGTCTTGCCTTTTCATTGTACCATCTTTTTTTCCAAACTCTGGGTTCAGACTAATTGTGAGGAAACCATTTTATTGCTCCAACACACGACAAACTCCTTTCCTGGGTATGAACATGTTGCCGCAGACAGCAGAACTATCAACCATGCCACAGGCCTGCATCTCCAGGTTTAAACCTGAAACCATATGACACAATGATAGCAGGCCAGTCCACAACACTGTGGCTGTGTTTGCCTATTTTGGTCATCTCATTTCACAATTTCAGAATGAGTATTCAAAAGCCTGACTCGGACTGCAGTGTAGGGAAGTGTTTTATCTTCACCTCACAAACAATGTTCCTAAACAGGATTTGAACCCTGAACCTTTCACTTAACTTCAGCAGTCATTCAAGTAATTCAGTCAAGGCAGCAACAGTTAAGAAAACAGCAACAGTGTAAGAAAAACATTACATCGCCATTTCACATGGAGGGTGCAGGGATTTGAACGCTGGGACCTTCTGCTTTTGGTCAGAACTCCTTTCCATTAAATCACTGGTTCTTAATCTGGAGTTCTGGTTCTTCTAGAGAAGGGTGTCAGAGATCAAAATGGAGGCACAAAGTTTTAAAAGTTCTGAGGCTGTTAATTTTAATTTGCACATATTGACCAAATTCAGAATAACATTTTTGTTTGACTGTTTGGATAGTTTGCCAGTGTAAATTTTCTTTATCTTTGTCTTTTTCGGTAAAAATCATAGACTGTATATAGAATGGACGCTGTCTGCCTCCTCGCTGGGTGGAGCCACCGCAAGAACAGCACCCTCTGGTGAAGGGTTGCAGTATAGGTCATAAATCCCACCTCCTCCAGCAATCCCTATGGAGCTGTAGACAAACTTTAGAAATTTATTACACAGAACATAAATTTTTCTCCTGTTTTTTTTTTCCTGGTTGCTATGTTGATATGTAGTTAGTGTAAGACTGGTTTGTGCTCAAGTCCTCTTTTTTTCTGTGCAGCTCCATTTTTAAAAGTTATTAGGGGGTTCATGTTTTCTATGTTTGACACTTGATACAGCCTATGGGAGTACGAAGATTGTGTAGCTTACTGTTTGAGCCAAGCATCATCAAAGGGACTCTCCTGCTGCATGCGTACAATGCTGCTTCGCGAGTGGTGGTTCAAGGAAGTGGAGAAAATCCTGGAAATACCGAGAGCTATTCGGCCTTAAATTCATACAATGACAGAAGGCAGAGCCAAGTTGTCCATAGTGTATACAGTCTATGGAAAAACACAACAGTGTATCTTTTTAGGGGTAATGCCTTAATTTGGTTGTTCAAGAGCTTAGACTTCAGTGTCAATGCCCTATAAAGCCCTATTTCCCTACTTTACATGGAAAGCCCTTTTAAGAGATCTGAACCCAGAACCTTTTCACAGTAAGGCACAAGTTCAATCCATTAGACCACAAACTCCCTGTCTGTGCTTGCTTATTAAGGTTTTTTCCCTTCACTATTTTGTTAAGGTTGTTCAAAAGCTGAGCCTGTTTAGAGCTCCACTAACCAGTTTATTGTTGCTTTAAAGATTTGGTCAGACTACAAAGTGAAAAAGAAGTTAGTTGTCTAGCTTATCTGCTTTCAGGAAGATTAAGGTGATTCCAATGCTTGATTCATCCTCCAGTGGTAGGGTCAAGGACTTTCTAGCACTATGTTGGAGACCTACTTGACGTAACCCATCAGCCATAGAGGGTTTGCTTGTTTGGGTTTATTTGATATCTGGTCAATTATGGCAATTCAAAAGTTAAGTCCAGAGCATTGTAGATCTGTAATGCAAAGCCTCTGCTGGGGTTCAAACCCTGAACCAGGTGTCTGTTAGGTGGCAGATGAAACAGCAACACAGTGCTCTCTTGCCCTGCTTACTTGTTCAGATTTATTTCATGTTTTTCCTACTTCTCAGGATAGTATAGATAGTACAGGATAGTATAGATAGTATAGTCAATCAAAAGCATGCTCCTTCTTTAGAGGTATGTTTAACATTCCTGTGATAGAAAGCCAAGTATACATTGAGTAAGGACAAAACTGAGAAACTTGGTATATCAGTATGAATTGTATTTTTTATTAAGGTGTAGCTAACTGCAGTACTTTGTTAGGATTCTTTGCATTTTGTAAAACCTTGAGACGGTGTGATCTTGTGAGAAGCTCACAGCTTCAGGGAAGACTCTTCTTGCCTGCAGACACAAAACTTCTGAGGACGGACTGCAGGATGTGGAGGCTCAGCGGATCAGCCACTCTGCCTGCCAGATGTATGAGGCAGCATTTGCTGGAAAAGGAAAGACAACTGTTAACAGTTACTATTGTTGTTTTTCTCCTGCTGCCATTCTGCTGTTTTGTTTTCCTAATGTTAGTTTGTCTTAATTCTTGTTAAGTCAGTCTTGTATTTCATCTTTTTAAGCAACCATTTTCATTTGACGGCTATGTGAGTGAGAAGGAACAGATGTGAAGAAGATTAGATTATGTAAATGTTCATTATATTCAATAAGGTGTAATTTAACTCAGTGTGAGCTCCACATTCACAGCACTTGATTTCAGTGTCAGTCAGAAACTCAGTGGTGCGCAATGAGTTTTATTATGTGTAATTGGCCCACAGCTGAATGGTGAGGGGAAGACAGATGTGTTTAAAACACTTACACAGCCCAGTGGATAGCTGTGGTTACTGAGAGCAGGTACTGCTGATGAATGTGTGGTCAGAGTGAGACATCTTGTGGTGAAAATGGGAACTATAAGCTGCTGTATCCATGACTACTCCATAATGTTCTAACCTGGCTCTTTAGGTAAAAGGGAAGTAAACTAAAGTCATTTATCTCAACGAAGTGAAGGCGGTAACACAAAATAAGGGCAACTGAAAAGTCCTGTGGGTGATGATGGACAAGTCAATAAATGAATGAAACAAAATAGAATAAACTCAATTGAAACAACATACCCTCTAATATGTGAATTCACAGCACAGGGAAGGACAACACCTTCATTTATTTGCTCCATAACAAAAATGTTTGATTTTAAAAAGCATTTTGAAATCTTACATTGAAAAAAACAAAACTTACACATGCACAGGAGGTAATCAGCGAATAAGAGTTATCACTTTGTCCACAGGGGGCACCAGTCAACATAATCAGAGATGTCCTCACACGAGCTTTGACCAGTTTTCTTCAAATTAAAGACCAAAAAGAGGAGATATATTGAGGATATACAGTACTTTGGTTATCAAGAGGGGAAATTCAAGTTTTCCACTCTGGAGTTGATTATGCTGCACACAAAGGCTAAGACACACTCACATGCATTAATAGGGTGTTGTGGCGGTGCACTAAGGGACACATGCAGAGTGAAGGGATTTGCATATGGATGAGCATCCTGTGTAGTTGAGAGTAAAAAGCCTTGGTGAAGGGCATCTTAGCACTACACAGGAGGTGAAATGAAATATCCAGCTACCAGTACAAATTCCAGACTTGGTCCAGTCTGGTGCTGGCAACTCTTTGGCTCCATAGTCAAATTTCTACAGACTGAACTCCTGCCATCTCTAATTTAAAGCAGAGGTTAAGAAATTAGAGAAATATTGTTGAAAACAAAATAAATTTGACTCAGACACAAACATACGATTAGCAGGAATAAGGCTGTCACAATATTAGATTTTAACCTCATGGTTATTGTGGCCATAATAAATCTCAATACTGAAATTATCGTGATATTGTAGAAAATTTAAGGAAAACAAACAACCAAAAAAACAGTCATTCAAATCTGATAAGAGTGCAAGATAAGCGTCGGGCTACTCATTACTTTACAAACATTAACTAATAAACTCAGTTAACTTGTCATCTATTATCTTCAAATAGGGCAGAGTGGGGTAAGTTGAGCCATAAGGTAAGCTGAGCCACCCCCTGTTGCTTGGAAATGGTAAAAGAAATTGATCATATGACCAAATATTAAGGAGATGGGCATCAATTCATAGAGTCTGTAAAGGTTAGAAGCACATGGGCAAAGGGGATAGATATTTATTTCCAAAAAAACATTTTTCACTCTTGAAAGTGAATTTAGTCTGTCTTGAGTTTTATTAAAATTGTGTTCAGACCAAAAAACATCTTTTTAAATTTGTTTTATACATCAATTGGTGTATCTATGAGCTACAACATGAGGTCAAAAACCTAACATGATAGTCCACCATTTTAGATTAGAGGACTAATAAAGTCATAACAGTGGTTCTGGGGTAAGTTGAGCCAGTGGCTCAACTGAGAAAAATAAAGGAGTCTGATGAGAGAATCAGAGTTTCAGTTCAGATTGTTGAAATGTGTAGGGATATGGCTCAACTTACCCCACTCTCCCCTATATGATAAATTATCAACCCTGTGCCAGAAACGCTGTTAAACAAGTCATTATCATGCTTTTACTTTGATAATCTTTTCTGTCTTGCTTATAGGTTGCTGTTTAGCCTAAACTGCCAAAGTTTGCTTTCATTCTGAAATATAACTTCTACTGTAGATGGTGATGTTACACAACACAATAAATGATCAACTTCATGCCTAATGCTGTGTTAATTTGTTTCCAATTTAATTTTAGTTTTTAATTTTGTTATTTTTTATTGTTTTTATGTATTTTTATTGAAACTTCAATTCATCTTATCAATATTTTTTCATCTTATTTTGTATGTATTTCATTAATTTTATTAATTGTATTTTATGTCCGTTTAATTATTGATTTATTTTTTATATTTTTGTTTATTTTTTTTCTTTTATTAATAAACTGAACTATTTCAAATAATATTTCATAATTTTGCTTGTTTATTTTCGTCATTGGTTTCTTTTGGACGGTTGTTGTATCGGAGTCAGAGTTTTCATAAGGCGTCTCTAAATCATCCCCGGAGTTTAGAGGTTTAAATTTCTCCTACATCATGTACTAACCTGTTTTCACCACAAGAGGTCCTCGTCGTGACGGAAAAAGGACAGGACCATCCATCAAGTTACAGCAGGTGACAAAACAGTTCATACAGAAAGCTAAACGTGTGTGTGTGTGTGTGTGTGTGTGTGTGTGTGTGTGTGTGTGTGTGTGTGTGTGTGTGTGTGTGTGTGTGTGTGTGTCTTTCTCACAGATGAATTATTACCATTCTTTATTAGTTTCGATCACAGAAGATTAATGGGCGAAGTCATGAAATTGTTTGCAACTTACTGACTTGCATTTAGCCAGAACACTATTTATTATGGGGACAGCTGTTTCTTCTTTCATTTCGTGCCAGTGTTTGTTAATACACAGCTGATTTATTGGTGTTTTGACCATTTATTATTTAATCTTTGTTGTGAAATTAGACAGGGTGTTGCTGATTGTGTTTTTAGTGAACTTGTCCTTTTCTTGGAGCGCACACAGCTCCACATATGGTCATAATGTCTCCGCCCAGCAGACAGGAGGCTCCCCGCCCCGCGCGTGAGAGAGTGAGTGAGTGTGTGGACGAAGAGATAACAGTGGAAACAGGGCAGGGTCTGTTTTCACAGAAAAGCAGCCTGGATGCGTGCGCTCTCAGCTTTCTGTTTCGTTAGATGACAAGCAGTCGTTGCGCTGACACGAGGCTGAGACAGTGCTTTGACTCGAACCTGCTGCTGTTGCGCCTGTTGTTCGTGTTTCCTGTGGGCGTTGCTGCGCTGCCACCGGCGGCGTTGCTCAACTTCTGGAAGTATGAGGATTTGTTGTGAGAGCTGAGGGGGAATGCGTAGATTTGCAGGATTTTTCTCTAGTGTTTTCTTCCTCGAGTGAGTGTCGTGACTTCGGCCAACTTCGGCGTTATCGGGTGTTTGTTTTGGCGTGCAGTCGACAGCAGACATGCAGCATGGTGTGTAGTCGCTCCCCAGCCTCTGACAGACTGTTTACCTGCGTTAAAACGGAGCGAGGTTGCACGTCGTGTCTGTGCAGGGGCTCCATGGGTCACTGCCGTGCGTAACGCTGGCTCTCCATGGAAGACTGGTGGAGAAGCCGCTCATTGAAACCGACACTTTAAGACACTGAGAGACACTCGAAACAACATGAGTCAAGACCAAGACGGGATCTCCTTACCGGTGCCGTGTTTTGGAGCATGTCCCGGCAGACAGAGCCTAGCTGTGGACAGCTCCTGCAGCGGTGGAGGTGGAGGAGGCACCCCTGTAATCCCCGCAGCTGGGACTTTCTGGCAGGACTCTGTGGTGCCTGGAGGAGGAGGGGGGCTGATTCCAGCAGCCGGGGGGTGTCCGATGGACGGCGGAGGGTTGCTCTCCACTGGGAAGTCGAGCAAAAACAGGCCGGTGACGGTGGCCTATGTGGTGAACGGGGAGCCGAGCCAGCAGTGCAACGCGGAGAGCATGGCGCTGCAGTGTTTAAAGGACGCCTGTGATACCGTGGGGAGCAAGCTCGAGACAGTGAACTTTGGGAAGCTGGACTTTGGGGAGACTGCAGTACTGGATCGCTTCTATAATGCAGGTGAGTTAGTGCGAAAAGGGTCGGAAGTGAGTCAGTGAGGTCCCTTCAAAACTCTTCCAAAATGCCTGAATTAGCAGTTAAACATTACACATTAGACACTTGACATGCACATTTGCGTTTAACTCAACATGTTCTTTATCCCTTTGATTATTCAATAAGATCTGCAGGCTTTGTTAAGAAATAGTCACGTTTAGCATGCAGTTACTTCATGATGGTATTTCACAGAAAATCTTGCCTCACTTCCTAATAACTTTCAGGGGTCAAAGGTCAGGTCAGGCTGTACCAGAGAGATTGTCTGATCGGATTGTTGTTCTGTTGTGGAGCTCCTGAAGTTCTTAAAACATAACTTTTACATGACTTTGCACCAGATATTAATTTGAAAACATTGTGTGAGAACAGGTTAATCATCTTGTCTGCACAGCTTGAGCATGCACACCATAATCATGCTACAAGATATTAACTTGTCCTTACCAGATAATGTCATTGTGCACCCAGTGTATATGATCTTGTGGGAAATCCTGATTAACTTGAGCTTTTTTGTGGGAAAAAATAGAATCTTACATGCACAATTTTTGTTCTTATCACATGAGAGCAAAGACTTGTTTGCATGATGTTATCTTGCTAGAAAAAAGTTTATTATGGTCTTGTGTGCACGAGTAAATAATGATAAGATGATAATATTGGGCACAGAAGATATTGTACCACCAGCATCATCAGGTAGACGATTTCTGGTTTTGCAGTTTGTGACAAAACCACGGAGGGGAAAGCAATTCCGTGATTACTCCCTCCTTATGTTGCACAGATATGCTTCCTTTCCCATGCTAGTGTCAGAGGTCAAAGGTCAGGCCATGCTCTGTCACCTCTCTCGTCAACAGTTTGCCTGCAGGACAGGTTTCCCCACGTCTCTGAACACAGCACACAGCTCTGCATGTCAGGGCTTGAGGCTGCTGCATTCATGTCCCACTCATTTCCACTCTGCAGAGCTGGAGAGCATCACTGCCGTTCTTTAATTCGCTCCCAAAATATGTGAGTGATTGTTTTATTTTCCCCCCACCACGCATACTTTTCCCCTACATTGTGCGCCTCTTTTATCATGCCTGAGTGTCATGGGTTGAGCCATGAGGCAGGACTTTCCACTGGAATCTACTAACCCACTTTCCCCTCTGTTACTCAGACTGGATGTGTATTAGTTGGCTCTTAATCTTGCTGGAAAGGTGCAGCTGTATAGTAAACAGTGAAAAACACTCTATGGAAAGCAGAGGTTTTAAAGGGTGGTGGTCAAATAAAAAGCAGCTGTAATGTACAGGGCCAGTCTGTCAGTGAGCAGAGGAGCCAGGAGCAGCAGCCAGTGTTTGCTTTTCACTCAGATATTTGGCATGAGGATTTGTTCAGTTCATGCTGCAGGGATTACTCAACCCGGATATGTACGACTGCTATCAAGAGGCATAAAATCTTGGCCTGGCAAAACAAGAATACAAGAAAGGATATGGTTGCATCAAAAATGATTGTGTCACTGTTTACAGATCCAAAGTAGTGACGCTGTAATCGTTTTGTTTAACAAATTATGAACACAGAGACGCAAAGAAGGTGCAGATTTACCCAAGAAGACTTAATCCAAGAGAAGAAGATAAAATAAAGTGCAAAACCTTTTGGTGTAGTTTGTTTTCTGAGCAGGTTTAATGGTATTAAACAAAGCATAGTTCCTGGATATAGGTGCTTAGATGCATTGGGTTCAAGTGGAATTGTATGCATGTTAAACAGCCACCTGCTGTGACCCTGTTGGACTTAGAAAGTTGGGGGTGGGGGGTGAAGGAAGAGAGAGTTACTGTAAGAAGTCTTCTATGAACACTGGCCTGGCTTTTTGATTTTGATAGGAGTAATGAGAGGAAATAAGCCCCCATTAATCAAAGATAAAAATTTTTGCAAGAGACTACAAGATAGTCAGTGCTAGGTAGGGCTGCTGGATTATGACTAAAATTAAAATCATGATTAGATTGATTGGTATTGATATTGTGGCTATTACAAACCCATGATTTCACATCTGCATCACATGCATTTATGCTACTTCAAACCTTGAAACCTAAAACTCCTCACTTAAACACAATAAGCTGTAATCAAAATTTAACATAGTTGTGTCTACACTTTTTACCCTTGAACATTTTACTGAAAGGTTTTATCACACTCCATCGGACCTTCACAATAAAAGCACAGCAGTGAAACTAGACAGTTGTACAGTTTCTGTTCAACACCAAGCAGGACTGTTTCTTGTAATAACATCACATTGTTAGTTGTACAAATACAACAACTTCTCTCTTTTTCCCTTTTTTGTCTTCCTCTTCACTACAGTGGAATTTTCTCATAATTCACATGGGAGGGTCGAGGTATTTTCCCAGAAACTTGCTGCTGTATCTGTTCAAACACACACTGCCTCATCCTCTTCCTGCGTTAGTGTGTGGCAGAGATGAAGGCCAGACAACAAAAACCTTTAAACAATGAGCTCAGAGAGTCAGACGGAAAGTTTGTGGGTCTCTGTTAAAGTTTGGAGAGATGATTTTGCCAGATTGAAGCACTTCATGTTCCCAAGTGTCCTTAAAAGGAGGGTTGGCAGAGGCCGTTCTAATAAATCGTCCAGCCATGGGAGGTTTTGAGAAAACTGTAGATGGAAGCACTTGCCAGCAGAGATGACTAACTGTAACAAATCAATGTGGGTTTGTTTCCTGTGGTTCAGGTATTGATCACTGAAGTTACAGTGAAAAGTGTGTAAAGTGCCGATGGTTCCTGTTTAGTCATATAGACTCCTTTGGGGTAAATTTGGGGTTCGTTGTCATCCCCTTGGACTCTTTGACATGTAGACAGTAGACCCCCATCCCTTTGACTGAGACATGGCCCACTCTACTACTGAGCCACAGATGATCATATGATATTGGTGGAGACCAGTCAAAAGGGATGTGGCAATGAATGCCCTGATTTTTGTCATGGAAAGGTGTAAATCATCAGTATAACAAGATTTTAAAAGTAGGTCTGCTGCCAGCAATTACTTTCCATATCAGTTGGAGCCAGAATTGATGTATGTTGAGGTCCTTTGTTGTCTCAAATTTTGGTTAAAGCAGAAATTTCCTCTATAAAACAATATCGAATTAAAAAAGAAATCAGCAGCTTTTCACATTTAGTGGTCTGAAACTTGAAAAAAAATGTTTGTGCTTCAGTATCATGATTAATGTAGCATTTTACCTTGATTTTTTTATTTTGTCTGTTTTGTTTGTTTCACTCTTTATCCTTATAGTTTATTGGCTAAGTTTGTGCTGTAAATTTACTCCAATGTTAAAATAGAGTATTTTTTTCCAACAGAGGAGTGCATATACAATATTTGTGATTTTAAAATAGATTCACTGAATCCTCTTCATATTTTGTAGCATTTGTTAACACCTGTTATAGACGGCTGCTCTATGGAGGCACTTGCATGTGGCTGTGCTTGAAGTTTGAAACTAATAGGTGGTTTCCTGTAGTTGCTGACAGTTTTTGTTGGGTGTCAATTTTTCTTGGGTACAAGCTTGGGTACGAGTTGCTCAGTCAGCTTGGTTTTTGAGTTCTTCCCATGTATTGCAGACCGGTTGAGGAGGATTAACATGACTACAGAACAGTGCATGAATGTGCACAAATACTTAACATGGGGCAAGGTTAGAGCAGTTGAAGGTTCAGATTGTTGGTTTCTATTTTTGATTAATTGCTGCGCCTCATGGCTAAGGTTGATAAAATATTGCCATGTCAATCTATTGCTATATTGATCACAACCATAGCCTGTGTAAGAAGATTAGCGGCAAAGAAACACCCCTAAATTAAAGCCAAAATAATTAAAGCTCCCCCTTACGATTGGCTGCAGTGTAGACACAGAGCCCACCTTTTCAATGCAAACAGATGGGACATGGGTCAGGCTAGAAAACTAGAATACACCACAAATGAAGTTTCTTCAACCATGATTTTGTCATTATGGTTAGTTCTTATTGTGCAGATTTATGTTCAAGTGTTAATTTCCTGAAAAGTTGAGTTTTAATTTAATAATTAAATCTTCTGTGGGGAGTTCATTGATCCTAATGAATTTGGCTGAAATCCATGTTGATGCCTTATTCTGTTATTCAAATGCAAACAAGATCATTAGCAACAAGATTGACAGTTCAAACTCAAACCAACAGTTCCTTAAAGTAGCTTTAAATAAAGAAAAAAAAGCTGTAAAAGTTACAAACTTTGTGTATTTTTGTACTTACTATCCCTGCTGAGGACTTAAAGACCCACTCAGTGAAAGTCATTTTTTTCTTGTTGTCTAAATGTTCATATGGCATTTTTCCTATACTAGAGGACACATCAAGAGAAAAGTAAGTGCAATATTGCATTTCTGAGTATTTCTTCACTAAAATTGCTGTGAATCTCTAGCAGACCCAAATGGCAGGCCCAGACACAGTGGGATTTCCTAAGTTATAACTCCAAGCTCCGCCCCCAGAGCCCCACTTTGCAGGCCAGACTAAGAGAAATAGAGAGGACAATTGCGGAACAAGCGTCTGCGTTAGCGGACTGCTATGCTCATAAGAAAGCTAATTATGATATTACCTTTCATAATGTCCCCAAAGACATTAGTGTCTGAGAGCTGAAAAGCTATTATGTTACCTGCTACTTCTGTTGCACCAGCAATGTTAGGCTACTAGCTAGCATGAAGAGAAGTGTGCAGAGCAGCAATGTGTACGCCCACAACTCAGAGGTGAATTTCTAATGAGCTACTGGAGCTCTGCAGAAGAAAAGGGATTTTGGCTAAAAACTTCATAATCACAATTTAAAGACTTCTGAGAACACTTTAAGAAGTAAAAAATGATGACTTTAATATTTGATCTTCATTAGAATGATCTGCTGCAGCACTTAAACAGTGATTATCAGTGAAACAAAAACCCTTTGTCATCCTTTCAAATTTCCTTCTGCACTGAGTGGTCAGTTGCAGTGGTCTGAGGGAAAAGTTTTTATTCTGGGTCCAAAAAAAGCAGCAGATAAAATCAATATTCTTGCAAGCATTTTTCATAGCTGCTGATTCACTCCTCCATCCCTCCTGACTCACTCTAAGTCATGCTTTGAGTTTGCCTTGGCCCGAGCATGGAGCCAAAAACTTTGTTTGACTGAGCACATTTTCAGAGTACAGCAGAAGTTTAGCAATAAAGTATTTTATTTGCTAAAATATAACTGACAAGCTCCTGGCTGCAACTGATACAGAGACTGAAATCTTGGGTGAAAACAACAAAGGAAGGGCGGACTTATCAAAAAAGGATGTGTGAGATCAACATAACTCTTTCCTACACACAAATTATCTCACAAGAAGTCAATGTCAGACTGAATATATGAAAGATAATTTCATAATGAGATTTCGGTTTCACTGTAAACCCATTTGAATGACTTCCTCTTGCTGTAAAATAGCAAACAATGAGGTTGTTACGGTTGCTGTGTAGAGTCCTTTCAGCAATTTGATTCAGAGCATCACCACAGAGTTAAAGTGAAACTTGCAGGTATCAAACCTTATTAAATCAGTGTGTTTTGAAAGTTTATACAGTATTTCCCAAAATATCTGAAGTAATACACTGAAGAAGTCCTGGAGTACTATTTGTGAATGTTTTTTTACTTCTAGATCATAAACAGACACATTGGATGTGACGCAGCACAAGGGGGTCCCACTGTTTAAGCTAATGTTCAGAATTAAGAAATATAAATCTTGTCCTGTCAAATACATGAAGAAAATCTGCTTGTGTGGTAAACTTGTATTTATGAGCCTTTTTAGGTGCCAGAAAAAGCAGGATCAGGAAACATAAAGACCATAAGAGAGAAGTCCAGTTTGTTTGCATACACAGTTACAGAAGGCGTGGCAGAGGGAGGTGTCGACAGAATCAGCTGCCGCAGTGAATTTTTCGTGCTCGCCAGTGGCGTATAAAATGAGCTGAAAGCTCGCTGATTCAAACCTGGTCAGCTTTCAGCGCAGGTGGAGCACAGCTGTCGCCATAGTGTGGCATTACTGTCTTCAGACATCTCTTGATCTCTTTGACTACTTCACGAAAATAGTAATACGCCTCGACGGTGGCGGATTTAAAGGCGAGGAGAGGAGCTTATGTTATTGGTCAATACAGGTCTCGGCTGTGCCCTCTCTCCTTCCTCGCTACGACTTACGCCGCTCGGAGGAGCTGAGTTAGGGAGGGGGGATACTTAAGCCGGGCTGCGCCGCTCACCAAAATACCAAATTGTTCTTGGGAACGCCTTGTCGGCAGGGCGGACCTGACTTACGCCACGCCTGCAGCGTGTCTCCGGCGAAGCATGAAAATAGAGTCCAGTAAGTCCACCTCCACTCCAGTGGGTGGTGGTATGCTCCTTTTCAGCTAGTGTACCAAAACAACCGTGCCAGTAAGAGGCTAACAGGTTGTGTGTCCAACATCGAAACACCGACAACCCTACAGCTCTGTAACTTACTACACATGATACAATGTCTTTGTTTTATTTTACATCTCTTCTTATGGGGTGTTCACACCAAACGCGACTTCGGCGACGGCTCCCAATGCAAAGTCTATGGACAGCCACGACCTGACGCGACTTGGCGACCGCCGGCTGCCTGCGACGCGACCTGCCGAGGTCGCGTCGCCGAGGTCGCAGGACGCCAAGTCGCGTCGCCGAGGTCGCAGGACGCCAGGTCGCGTCGCTCCCAAAGTTCAAATATTTGAACTTTGGGAGCGACTATCCGCGACTCCGTGCTGCGACAGCCAATCAGGGCTCCGCTGACGTCAACAAACCGGCGAAGCAAGGAGGAGGAGAAGAAGAATCACAATGGAGGAGCAGTGTATCACTGCTGTGAGTTATCACCCGGTCCTGTACGACGTGGGGTGCGCGTTTTACCGGGACAGCACCTCCAAGGAGGAGGCATGGGCGAAGGTGGCCCATGATTTCGGGCTTTCTGGTCGTTTGTTTATTTATTTCAGTGAGCAGACTATTTTCTGAACACATAGCAAACTTCCCCTGCTTGCTAGGCTACATGTTTCAACGCGTGTGTGTGTGTGTGTGTGTGTGTGTGTGTGTGTGTGTGTGTGTGTGTGTGTGCCGCAAGCGCTGGAAGGGGCTGCGGGATGTATATATGAGGGAGAAAGGGAGGGAGAAGGAAGGTTGGAGATGCGGGTCAGCGGCGACCAGCCGCGTCCTGCGACCGCAGCTTTGGACCCGTTGTGAACACACCAAGGTGCCACACAACGCGACGTGACTGACCGACGCGACGTGACCTGGTCGCATTTGGTCTGAACACCCCTTTACTCTGTTGAGGTTTTGTTTACCACAAGTTTAGATGCTGAAAATCCAACATGCTAACTGTAGAGCATACCAAGAACACTTAAGGCCGGTCTAAATATGATGGTGCTAGGCTTCCGCCAAAAGATTTTCACAGTCCCAAACTAAAGACTGAATGTCTTAAGTAAATCTTGGAGTTTTACTGGAGTCACATCTTACTCCTGTTATCTCAATTTATGGTGGTAATCTGCGCTGTTTTATATCAGTCTTTTCTTAGTCTTGGGTTTGCGATAATATGACCTCTAACAAAAGCAGAAAAGGAAACCTGAAAGTCAAAACAAGAAGAACAAGAATGTATAAAGAATTACTGGCGATAAATTCAAAAATAACGTTTTTTTGAAGCGCTACCTCATACTCAGTATGTATCAGTATATGCAGCGCACATGGGCTGCGGCGCAGGGCGCGTGTATCAAGAATTACTATAGGCAAGTTAAGAGTTGTGAACACACAGCTGATTGATGCCTCCCCCCCCACACACACACACACACACACTGAACTGAACTGTCAAGAAGCGCTAAAAGAATCTGGTTCTAGTCTTTCAATAGTTGTAGTCTTGTAGATAGTGACCCTGCAAGATTAACAGTCTTTGTAAAATCTCAGTCTGAGACTAGGCTGTGACTAAAATCTCTAAACACTTGTCTTTAGATGTGAGCAGGTGTAAGCTGATAGTTTTCCAGAAGTCTTTCCCAAATCTTCTGATGAATAGCAGGCCTTAGCCTGACTACTGGATATTTGATTTAGTGCTACTTCAGTCAAGCCCGTGTGTTAACATATATTTTGACAGACCAGTTTCAGTCAGACTAGACTTTGGGGTAAGGTGAGGTGCAATGGGACCCAACAGAGAAGAGTGTAGGTGTCACAGTGAGCGAGCAACATTAGCTTATTATATCTAACACTGTATTTACGTCACAGATTGTTAGTTTATAATAACACGGTGAAGATACATATGATTTAGAGAAAGGGAAAAGCAGATTTAACATAGTTATATGTGTATAATTGTCATTGTCATGCCTTGTATCTTACGGAGTCAGTATATTGTCAGTAAATAGACAGAAAGTATATAGATCATGAAACTTTAGAGGAACCATCATGTGTGTGAACATGGTTTTCTTTCTCTTTGTCACTTCCTCCACCCTGCAGCTCATGCACTTGATCTTAGCTTTCTCCCTGTATGTGTGTTTCTGCACCTCTGTCTTTTCCCGCCTCATATTTAAGACAGATGAGGGGGAAAAAGAGAAACAAATAGAGAGACATGGAGGGAGAGAGAGTGATAACAGTGTGCTCATACTTTATTTTTACAGGTGCTGGTGTCAGAAAAGTTAGAGTGAAGCTGAAAAAACAGCCTCTTTTCTCTAAGTATCCACCCATATCAGTTGTTAAACATGTAAAAGAATGATTAACTGTCCCAGCAGCTATTTTCACCCCAAGTTATATATTAATGCAGCATAAAAATTAACCTTCAAGTTGCAATTTAAAAATGTAGTGGCTAATACTGAGATTTATCAGCCCTACATTGTGCAGTCCTCTGTTGTTCCCTCCTTTACCAGGAAGAGGTTTGTTAGGTCAGAGCTGTGGTATGCAGGGCTTTATCTCTCTAGTTGATGATTATGTTGCATTACTGTGTAATTTGCACCCAGCACAATGGGTTTTAAACAATTCCTGAGCACTTTGAAAGCAGCTTTGTAGCTCAGTCTGAGTGTTTGCCCGCCTCTTGTTTGCGCTGAGAGCACGACTCCACCGCTCACCACTCTGCCAGCAGAGCAGGTTAAAACACACAAATTGTTTTCAGGCTGCGCTTGGAGGTGAAGGATTCAGTTGCTGGAAAGAGTTTGAAAGCATTTTAGCCATCATAAGTTCACTAAACTTCTTTATTTAATCAGATTCAGTGCATGGATGGTAACAGTGTAGCTGTGCTGAGTAAAAAAAGTGAAAACAGTTGCCCTGAAGAGCAGATGTAATCCTTTCACAGCAGGTGAGCTCCTACTGTTTCCACTGTCAACATGACATGGCCTCAGCTGACAGCTTCTAGTTGAGAGTGTCCTAAGCATAGGACTGTACGCCTGACAGAGAGACTCAGAAATCCCATCAGCTGGCGTTCTGCTAAGTTGTTTATCCTCCTTGCTGTTTACTCTGCATGCTTGGCTGCTCCAGAGAGGTGAAAGAGCACAAGGTCAGAGGGAATTAGCCCACAGGTCACTCATTGGTGTCTGAGGAAAAGTGACATACTGTCATTGTGAGAAGTACTGTAGATAGTAGACAATGTGAGTTTGTGTTTTCATGCAGAGATTACTCAACAGGAAGTTAAGTGCAGACACAAAATCGGAAGCTAACTGGTAAATGTATTATCATGTCAGCTTTTTTGCTTTGACATTGTGTGCATGCTCTGCAGACTCATTACAATAATCATCCATGTCTCTGAGTATTTCAGTCTTTCAAACAGCATTCCTCATACCCTAAGCTTGTAGTAAGTGCTGTAAACTGTGAACCCCGGGGGTTGAATTCTTGAGTGGCTCTAAAGGAGAGTGACAGGAGATGGAGAATCAGAGCATAAAAGCTTACTTTCAGATCTTAACAGGGTTCGTTTGAGGTGAAGAAACAGCATGGGAGGGACACAAGAGTCTTTGAAAACTAAGCTTGTGGAGAGCAAAAGAAAGTGACTCATTTGTCAGAATAATGATAAGGTACCATGAAACACAAAGTATGCTTAACCTATCCCAAAAGAATGATGAGATTTCATTGTGTATGGGAGTACATGTGTACAAGACGAGATAGACTGGAGCAGAAGAATGTCATGCTAAGAGATAAAAACATTTTCATGCATGGTGCAAAATTTAACGGTCGACCGATATCAGTTTTTCAACAACCAATGCCGATATCAATGATGTGAGGGCAGGTCTGTCGATGGCCGATATTTAATGCTGATAATGCTATTTTATTTTATCCTACAGTAAATGGAATTGGTATGTATTTGCAGTTAAATGAAAATCTTTAATAATTTGGAATTTTACAAAGTACTTTAAAGGCCTTACCGAATCACAAGTGAAACCTAAATGATAGTCAACAGTTAACCAGTTGCACAGTTGTGTCACAGTTGTGTGGCGTCTGACCAATCAGATAGTGCTGTGGTAATGTGATAGAGTTAAGTGAGGCCGAGTGATAACAGACCTAGAGAGAAAGACATACCAACAGTGGAGACAGAGAAGCACAGTTTCATTCAGAAGGCGAAAGGTAAATTAAAACATTAATAACTGGTTACATACTGGATGAAGGCCTTGTAGCAACTCAAACTGTAAGAACAGCTAGGCCTCAATCAGTTATTAATAGTCTCTTATGCATTCATCCTCAAGCTGTGTGTTTTATTGTGCACAAATCCACTGATATCAGTTATTCAATGGCTGATACTGATATTGATCATAATAGAGCAGGTTGGCCATCCAATTACTTAGTCCACACAAAAACACTGCTGCACAAAAAAGAATGCAAAAATGTGGGTGAGGTAAAAGTATCACAATGATCATGTTGTTGATAAATCTACAGCGTGTTATTCCCACACTTTGAGTAGCGGCCACTTTTTCCACAATATATCTGAGATGTTTAGGAAAATAGTGTTTTTTTAACATTTCACAGAAACATTCCACCTCCTTCATGCTCATGCCAAAGATGAAGCCTGGGAATCATAAAAGATGTTATTATTCATCCTCTGGGAAAATTAATTATTGTTGAGAAGTTTGTTCAAATGATGTTTTGATAGTTATAGATATATATTAAAAAAAAAAAAAAAACTGTATTCAAAATAATGATCAGAGTTCATCCATTGGGGACGATGATTAATATCCAACAGTTTGATTCAGTACATTTCTTTGATGTTTCCATATATCATGCCAAATATAATATGAAAAATCATATCCCAGTAATCAAAAGTGCAAAAAGTGATTTTGATTCATACTCTGGGAAACATAAATGTATGTTCAAATGTTTGTTTGATGCATGCATCTTTTGGAAGTTTTGATACTTTTTGTTGAAGGAAATATTTAAACACACAGGCATGAACAAGAATCAGTATTCAATGAAAGTGATCAGAATTCAACCTCCGGGGACCACAATGGACATTCAAATGTTTGTAACATAAGTGATTTTAAGAAAGCATAGTATAATGAAAGTGATCGGGGTGTAACCTGTGGGGATCATGGATTTGTTTTCAAAAGTTGGTATGGATATATCATAGTAATTTTTGTGGTTTTTGGGGATGTGTAAAAAGTTACATATGCTGGCAAGTATGAATATTAACAAAGCTAAGCACTTTTACAGAGATTAAGATTCATCTTCTTGGAGCCACAAATTATCCAAAAGTTTGTTCAAACTAATACTTTAACTAACACTAACCTATACTGATTTGTAGGTGAAACTAGTAACTAGTAATACTAAAACTAGTAATAAAAATTCAGGGTATTACAAAAGTAGTTGGGAATCATCCTCTAAGGACCATGAACTAGAGTTCAAAAGTTTGTGAGAATACATCTTTTTGATGTGTCTACTTTTAGGGATGTGTAAAAATTTGCTGTTGCTAACATTAACTTAACTTGTAAACTTAAAAGTGGTTAGAATTCATGCCCTGGGAACCATAAATTGTCCAGAAGTTGCTCAGACTAATATTTTAGATGTTTTGATATATCTGGAACTGTAAAAACATCATTATGCTGGTGTTGCAAGTAGCAAAAATCTCAGGGTATTACAAGACATACTAGGTTTTACTGAGTAAAATACTGAGATACTGAGTAAAAACTTTAACATGTTGGTAAAGGACACCAAATAGATGGAGGTTTATCTGCTGGTTGCCCTGAGCATCTGTTCATGGGTTCAACTCTGGAGTTGTTGAGCTGCTGAAGACTTTTGTGCACCCATGTTGTGAAGGTAAAAGTGCAACGTTGCAAAAAATCCATCAACACCTCAGAGGGCAGCTCAATACACTGACGTCTAGCACAGTTTGCATTCACTCATAAATTACAGGAACTCAGCACGTGTTTTTATAGCCTTTTCTTGCACAGTGCAGTTTTGTTTCACTGCTGCAATTTGCTCCTATTGTTCCTTAATCTGATAATATAAAGGGATAGAGATAAGACTGACGCTGTTTACTTGGCATACATACAGATACCTCTTGTCTCAGCAAATTCTTCACCGAAACTGTGATGAGGAGCTCAATTCAGAAGGCAAGTCAGGGCAGCTTTCATGACAGCACGGGTTTTGCTCAGTGTGTTTGTCAGCCGTGGATGAATTCACATTCTGTTCTCAGCTCTTTTCCCCCTCAGGGATGTGGCATCTCAGTTTGTAAAATCTCTCCTTGTGTGAAAAGGGTGAAAAGGCAGAGGTTTAAAAAAGAAAAGGGGGGGGGGGGGGGTTGCAACTGACAGGTTTGGTCTGATTTCCTGCATCATGGTGTTTCCAGGACTCAGGGACAAAAATAAAGGCAACATTAATCTCCATGCTGGGCAGGGCATCCAAACAGCAGAATAAGCATTGTCTCCTGTTTCCCATATGATCCTGTGGGAATGCAGATGTATTTTTGGCTAGAAACACACAGCCGAAAGACTTATTTGGTGTTTTTCCTTCATTCCTGGGACTGTAACTTCATGGAAAATGTTGTCTACACATTGTGTGGTCTTACGTGTAGCTAAATCTTGAAATTTCTTGCAGATGCTTGACTGATTTGCAAAAAAATTCCACTCCATTTCAAAAATAAAAGCCTTCCTGGATGCATTTTTACTTTCTTTGAGTTTTTGCTTACCTATATGGTAAAGGGGCAGTTGGTATGGTCTTCCTAGGCAAATAATAAGAAAAAAAAAACACAGTAAAACTGTCTCTTTGCATGAGAAATGAAGTCGCCCTCAGGGACAAACATGACCCGTCTTGTATTTCTCTGGAACTGTTTCTAGGATTTTGACATTTCCAGGACAGGTTGAGGTGTCTAATCTCTGAAGTATCTGATTATCACCATCCGTCTTTGATCAATGAATACCAAGATTTTATCTCACGGATCGCTTTGAAACTTTCCCATCAAGAAAGCTTTGACACACGCCACCTTAGGGCAAGACCCTGAAGGCAAAGTCTAAAACAAGTCAGAAGGTGTTGCATGGTTATGATTACCTTTTTGCCTCATCTGGTATGGTGCGTTTCCTAGTGTGCTTGGAATCATTTTGGTTTGAATGTGCATGTTTTGTTAATTATATTCTGCCAACAGTCTTTTAATGGGAAGGCTGCTCTGTTATAACACATTTAAAGTCCTTTTATAGAGTGGGGGGGTTATAAAAATGAGCTTGTAAGGCTTCAAGGATTCACACAATGCATTTAAATGAGAAACAGAATGTAAACAAAGCTGTCTGTTTACAAAAAAAATCCACAGGGTAGCTTTCTAGTAAGTCCTCATCTGTCATCTCAAGTTTGTCTCTCTGTTATGCATGTTGCTTAAACCCGACAACAGTGAAACATCAACTTTGGCTCTGTTTCAAGGAGTAATCATACAGCTGCTATGAGACATGAGGACATAGTTACCAGCCTCTCCTTCCTGGAAATTTGGCAGAAAGTTTATACATTTTACTCTCCAGTAGTTCCTTTTTTAGGGGAGTAAAAGGCTTCTTGAGTGTGGGAAATTATTTCCAGGGAAGCTTGGAGACAGTAATTCCACTCTTTCCTCTCTTTCTGTCCTGTGTGTGGGAAAAGCTCCAGGGAAATCCTCCCACTGCACTCTGCTCCACTAACACCAGGCTCACTCTATCTCCATTAAAAAGCACCACAGCGCAGCGGCAGCAGCACACTGAGGCTTTCACTCCGAGGTTTTACAGCAGTGTCCATGGTTACAGCATACTATGTGTGGCTATTACGTAATGCCTTGTAACGAGTGCTGTATTTACCTACTCCACCTGTTCCATACCTGCATACTCACACATAACAAAACCGGAGACCATTACAGCTTCACCCTGAGTGACCAGTGTGAGCCAAGCTTTCACTGAGCAATTAGAGCACTGCAGTGAAGCCACGTATTCAACAAGTATGAAGTGTTTGCAGAGAGGCACATACCCACACATGCAAACACAGTTTTTCAGGTGATGCAGATCAGCAGAGTACTACGCAGACAAAAATAGTAATATGTAGGGATAGATTGATGTATTTCAATAACAATGGTGATGGTCAACATCTGGGCTCATGAGACTGATACAAAAAGAAAATAGTTCATGTTTGCAGACACTGCAGGCAGCCATGAGTCTGGCTGCTGTTGAGGGTCCTCTTGATTGATGTGTTTCCCCATCTTTAAAGACAGCAGATCAAATCTACTGAAGTCCTTCACAAATTTCCCTAAGGGAACAGGAGGACAGTAAAGTGTATCATATCCTCTTATTTCATATTATATCATATATTATATCATGTCATATGACAGTATAATTAGTATACATGCCCCGGCCATGCATGCAGCCTGTTACAGTTGCTGTTGTTACACTCTCATGTTTGTACACAGCGAAAACTAGAGTGTTGATTTAACTCCCACAGAGTTCATTTACATACACGCTTGCTGCATAATTCAGAGGTGCAGCATGTCAGCACCACTGATTCTAGTATTCTGGTCACTAAATAAAAAAAACTGGTCATGGAGCACTGAACTGTCCTCGTTCAGCACCCAAATTGAAAATATTGGCATTCTTTAAAGAGACGATATGTAGTGATGTGGACTCCGCACAAAGCGAAAAAGCTAGGGAAAACACTGTATTGTATCCTATCATATCCATGTATTGTCTCATATAGTATCATGTCATATATGGTAGTATAGTATCATATGATATTGTATTGCATCATATCATACCACTTGTATCTTATTGTATTGTATCATATGGTAAAGTTTCATATTGTAGTCTCATATATCGTATTGTAAGCTATCATATTGTAGCAGTGTCTCATAAGATTTTTCTAATATTGTGCTGCTCAACTTTATATCTTCAAAACTAAAAGATTTTTTCATTATTATTTAAATTTAGCCCCTTTACAGTGTGCATAAATAAACTGATGAGCTATTCAGACCAGTTTCTAACAGGTTATACTGACTGGATATGTCCAGACCAGAGTTTGTCATTTGTTTTGAAGTCTATTAAGAATTGACCAATCATATATCAGTGGGCTTTGGTGGTTATAGGAAAAAGAGTTTATGTTGAGAGCAAAAGCAAGAGTAGAGTCTGTGATGATGACGTCCTTGCTTTTATTTGGGTAATCAATGACAGTTTTTTAATCTTTAAGAACAGATCTCTTGATAAAAGTTCAGCTAATAATACGTTTAGACAAAGAACTAAACTTGACAAGGTCGGTCTGGATTAAGTTTACTAACAGCCTGGAATGAGTCCAGATTCATACCCTGGTATTGCAATGCTGATGTAAGGCTGTGTGAAGCCTTTGTGTTATTTACTATCAACTGTGAGCGGTCACATCCACTGAAGGTTTTTTGGCACTGGCAGAACTCACTACCCCATTTTCAGAGCACTTCTCCCTGGTGTTTATTGTCGCTGGTGTAATAGAGTGGTTGTCCAGCACTTTTGCTTCCCTCAACAGTGACCATTGGGTCCGTTCTAAAATGCTCTGTATGCTCCATATTTGCCTCCATTCATCAATATTTTACTAAGTAAACAGAAAACCAATTGATAAAGGTTTGAGCTCCTCCTGGAAAACTAGTGGTCACTTTTTCTCCCTCAACAAAGATGTTATCAGAAGTCCCGCCCCTTCTTGATCATGATTGGTTGGTGGTTAAGAGGTTAGGAGGCCACATTGCATACACTAAAATATTTTAATTTGAATAAAAAAGTAGCTCAGATTTTGTTGTGTATTTTTTAAAGCTAATTATTGTTCACCTAAGAATAAAGACTGTATTAGTACTCATGAATGGAGCCCCATCAAAAATCCAAAAGAAGGTTGTGTTCGAGGGTCTAAGGCCCTCAAGAAAAGGCTAACAAGTGAACGTTGTGTTAAAAATTGATCAAAGAAAGACAGAAATGAGCTTTTACTCCTTAATGAACACATGATCAATATGTTAGCCACAGATTTACGCATAGACAGACACCCACTTTGTGTTTTTTGCATCTACATGATCAGTGTGCGCTCGGCTCCAGGGATGTACTGCATAGATGAAACAGACTGTTGGAGTGTCGTTAGCTGAGGGCTGTTGGGAGCGGCTGTTTACATTTCTCAACAGCTCACAGTCTTTAAAATAGATTTCTTTGTCTGCAAAGCTCCCAGTTTGGCTCTCAGCCCTGCAGAGACACTTAGAGATGCTGAGATAATCCATATCCACCTCAACTGTCTGCACCGCCATTTAGTTCCGATTGTGATTATAATATTGAGCTGATCCTACCTCCCAAAAAGAGGGTGCATGTTGAGCTGCTGCAGACACTCAGAGAGGAGCTGAAATAGATCTAGAAAGATGAGCCGTCAGACATCAGAACAATCCCCTGTATATTCATGCAGCTCTGCTCTCTCTGTGCTGCTCCCCCTCCTCTTCTCTCCCTCCGACACACTGCTGGGCCTGAGGAACCTGCAGCAGCAGGCTGAGTGCTGCTGAAAGCCTGGATATTGTGTGAGAGTATTGAGTTATTTTCCCTCCTCTGCTTTGAGCTGTAGGCGAGGGAATCAATTTAGATTTGGTCAACAGCAGCAGGTCCAGCCGTAGGAGGTGTAGCAGGATTATCAAGGCTTCACTATGCATGTTTCTGGTCTTGTTTTTTCCAATTTGTCTGATCAGTCACTGGTTTCGATTGCCCCAGATCTGACTCTGATTTGAGGTGATTGCAATGACAGCAGAGGTGAGCGCATGTAATCAGGTGGAGGCTCCTGTGAACAGGGAGGTTGTATGACTCAGGTTACTCCACTCCACAGCCTTCTGTCAACACCATGCTGGCAGGTCTGCTGTTATGTTGGCATGCACTCCGCTGTGTTGTTGCATTGGTAAGCAATCACGACATCTGAGCGCTCTCCAGAACCATGCAGACGCGCTGCTGTTGAATCAGGCGAAACAACGGTCACTATCTGTTTGATGGTTTACATTTCTGCCTCCCAGAATTTGCTGCCATTATCCTCACGAAACCAACCATGGCTGCACAAAAATTCGAACACTTCTCTTTATCAGAGAAGTTTGACTTTTTTGTTTTTTATTATTGTTTGGGGTGATTGTAGCCTTTATTGACAGGGTGAAATGTGGGGAGACACGGGCATGGTTTGGCAGTATTTTGATAAAGAAAATGGAGATTTGATTGTATGCAGGTTGTTTCTGGTTAAACTGGCATAACCGCTCAGGTGGAGCAATGCCCAACCACCATCGAACAGGATGTCAACCTGCAAAGAGGACTTCAGAGTGGTGCTTGTAGCTCTGCTTACGGTAACCACACTGTGCAAACTATCCATGCATCCATCCAGGGGGTCGTGGGGGGGCTGGAGCCTATCCCAACATCTTGGGGCGAAGCAGGGGACACCTTGGACAAGTCGCCAGTTCATTGCAGGGCTGACATAAAGAGACCAACAACTATCCATATTCACACCTGCGGCCAATTAGAAAGTAACCAATTAACCTAACCCCACTTCTGCATGATTTTGGGATGTGGGAGGAAACCGGGGTCCCCGGAGGAAACCCATGCAGACACAGGGAGAACATGCAAACTCCACACTCTCATGTGCAAACTAATTTGAGGTATTTAAAAAAGTGTTAGGGGGGGGTTTATTTCTTCTATAGAACTGTTCTGACATCTCTGACTTTGCCGGTGTCACTCATTCATGTGTCCTCCGTTGGGTTTCTGCAACAAGTAAGATCTCGCGAGACAACTTGTAGTACACACACAAATGCAAATGCAATTCAGGACACATGAGAAAGTCTCATGACCTTTATCTGTATGTTTAGCTTAAGTAGATGACACTTAAGCTTATACATAAATAACCGAAAAAAACAAAATTTACTTAGTGGTTTTTGAGACATTTTACTCATGGAAAGTCAGGAGGACTTCTCCTCTAAGAAATGAAAATCTGCACAAACCGTTATGGGCATCCATGAAAGAACTGTTGAGATACTTCAGCATGGACCAAGGTAGTGGACCAACAGAGGGACAGATGTTGACATCCTCACAATAAGCATGCCTGAAAATCTAAGTCACATAACAGTCAACATTTGTGCCAATAACTAAAGGGTAAACTGACTTTGCATTTGAGCTCTAGATTTACTGTGACTGTTGTGTCTGAACAGAGTTCAGATCAGGACATGTTGGATCCATTAAAACTACTGCGGAGCTTCAAAGTCTTCAAATTTGCCTGCAATCAAATCCCATGTAGATGTATTGTTTATGTATGTTCTTGCTCGGCTTGTGTGCATTTAGACTGATGCACTCCATGCTGACAACACCATGCACTGATAGTCAAGTGTTGTCTGCTCTCGGGGGCTTTGTTGAGAGTACAAAGCACTTATGAGGACTGATTGCCTCTTCTGACTCTCCCAGCAGAACAAGACTCCCTCATGTTGTGCCATTCTTTTTCCTATTTGCACTGAGGTGTGTGTGTGTGTGTGTGCGTGCGTGCGTGCGTGCGTGCGTGCGTGCGTGTGTGTTCTTTATTCCTCTCCTATATTAACCCTGCCCTGTGACAGCAAACATTTTCTTTGGCTCAGATGTGGTCGTGTGAAGCAGGTGAGGTTTTCCAAGCAGCGCATTTCAGAATTACCCCACCCAAACACAAAGCTGCGTTTTAAAGACACGACTGCAACCTTCCAGAGTAGACGTCTGTGTGTCACTCTGCTGTCTTTCAATGGTCTATTTGCATTAAAATATGGTTTGCATGTCATATGGATGGTGTCTCTAAACAGCAGAGAAAAATTTATGTTATTTATCTTTTATTCAATAGTCGACTTGTGCTGTCAGGCTGTTGAAATTCAGCTGCACACCGTACAAAGTAACAGCTCCGAAGAAGCTTAACAGCCTTTTATTTTGTATAAGGCCAAGTATGTCAAGTTTACAATAAGAATCTAATTAACTTCATGTAAACTCATGAATGAAAAATGCACCTTATAATTTAAACCAAACAGAACATTTAAATGAAGCAGTGTAACATGGAAAATCAGGGGGTTTCAGTTAGGCCTGGACGATATAGAAAAAAAGCATATCGATAAAAAATAAATCATATTGATCGATATCGATAATTATCGATATAATTATTATAATTATTTAACATATATTTTAATTGCAGCCCTGGATGTTTTATGCTATTGCTTAATGACCTACTTTTAATAAAGAACACACAAGCACTGAATTCAAATTCAAACCTTTATTCAACCACCTTTTTTTTTTACCACAACTGAAAGTTTTTTTAAAAAAGAACTTAAAAAAAAAAATCAACTTAAGTGGCCTGAGTGACATCAGTAAATACTGACAAACATAAAGACTAAAGTGACCAGAAAATCTGATAAATAAATATTTAAATAGTCTTTTGATGAAAATAAACAAAACAAACAAATATATAAATAAACAGAATAGCTTTAGGTGGGAATAGCATACTACCAGTTTTAACTGTGTGGGAAACTGCCCACAGCCTGGTGTCTGAACACTGAAATATTTCTCCTGGGGTCGGGAGATTTATTTTTTTTAAATATCATGTGATTGGCTTAATAAACAAACTAAGCACGAGAAGCAGGACTTATCCACGCCGGTGTTGTGTCGTAGAATGCACCCCTGCCGAATGCCCCCCCTGCTAGTAGCCATGATCCAAATACTCGCGTCTTTGTAAAATATGAGCTCATTTTCTTCCACTTTAAGAAGCTACACCGGAGCGTATTTCCTCCGCACCCTTCTCACCTTTTCAACCCCTGACCCATTTTCATGCCTGAAGCGCTGTGTTTGAGAAATACTTGCGGCCGGGCACTTCATATCGCGGGTCGAGAGTGGCTAGAAGCTGGTCGAAGCCAGGCTTTTCAACGGTAGTTATTGGCAGTATGTCCCTCGCTATGGAGCATGTTACTGCATGGGTGATGTCCTTATGCCGCTTGGACGCTTTGTCGTATTTTGGCAAGAAACGAAGTCCAGTTTGGTCTGCTTCACTTGCTTTGTGCTGGTGCTAACAGCGGTTCCAGAGGATTCCTCCGACGACGACGTGGAGCCGCGGCGCGGCCGACACAGCTCGTACTCCTGCGGGTGCGATCGGTTTAGATGGTAAAACAAGTTGGTTGTGTTACCAGACTTGGTTTTTACTAATTCTCTGCAAATTTTGCAAACGACCGCTGTTTGCTTTTTGTCAGACTTCTAAAAACCAAAACATTGCCATGTTGGTGAACTACTGAAACCTTTTTTCGGGACAATTTCCTCCGCTTCTCCTTGCTGTTACATTATTTCTAATACACGTGCTGTCTGTTGTGGTTTGGTAAGGGCTGGGCTTGGTGCCGTAGCGTACCTGGGTCTGCGTTTGTGATTGGTTGGGAGGAAGTAATGACTGTAGTAAAAGCTACATGATAGGCTATGATTAAAAAGAAAGGGAAACTGTGTTTTTCTATCGAACTTTTTATCGACCCGTTTTTTTTTCTATCGCTCCACACGTCTATCGATCGATATATATTGTTATCGAATTATCGTCCAGCACTAGTTTCAGTTGTTTCCTTAATTATGGAGAGTTTAGGAGGTCTTTTTTTGGAGTTGAATTAAACACGGAGGTGTTATCCTCTCCAAAACATTACACACTCTGTAATTAAAGTTGGTGAAAACAGCAAATGAAGCAGCATCTTGTTAAAACTGAGTGTTTCTCTGGTGCTTTTTGACTAAGACAGATTACAAGGAGGGAAGACTAGGGGAAGTTAGTGCCTCTCGAGTTTGTTTGCTGTAGATTTTAAAATTAATTTTACATTCAGGAGAAGCACTCAAGATGAATAATATCAGAGGACCTCTTTGTGTCCTGGACAAAATAGACTTGTGTTGTTTTATCTGTAATTATTGTGTCATGTCATGTCCATGTTTCAGATAGCATATCATAAGTTGTATACAGCTGTTAGTTCTCTTTTCTTTTATATCAGTGATAAGTTGAGGCAAATCAAGCATCAGGGAGGAGAAAATGTTATCCTCACATCTCCTGATGGTGATATGATCAGTGGAAATGCGTCATAGATGTGGAATTTTCAAGAGGTTGTTAAGCAGAGGTCAGTCAAAGGGAAGATTAAGGTGTTCTTTCCTCATGTGCCTCTCTACGTCAGACAGTGAAATCTAAGGTGTGCTTATCTATCAGAAGGAAAGCGTCCTGATGTGAAGATGCTGACTGCTCATCCGGAGAACAAAACCTTTCTGATATTTGACATCACTGCGAAGAGCCACTGAACTCAAAATCCCTGATATCCTTCCCTCCGCCTGCTCAGCTGTAATGAAAAAGTGATGCTGGTGTGGAGGAAGGGGTTGATGATGAGAACCTCTGAGGCCAGCATCAAGTACCTGCTTCCTGGTTGAATTTGCATGTGCTGATGAAGAGTGCGGGGGGCTGCACGGCCCCTCATTATTGACAAAAGCTCTCCACTGCTACAACCAGCTTCTCTCTGCAGCACTGTGTTGAAGTAAATGCTTAAGCTAACTGTGCATTCGAATTTCGAGCAGTTTCACGGCTGCTTTGAGTAATTTGTTCTGATTATCCTGTTTTAGAAGCGTGGATGGCACTCTTCATTGATTTGACGAGTGCATAAAGCTAACAGAGCTGTTTTAAAGTTACATTAACATCTTTTTATGTCTGATTCTTGCAAATGTGTAAGCAATGAGAGACTTTTTTACACATCCAACAGACAAAACAGATGCCCAAATTTATTTAATGTCTGCATCTTTCAATGCATGTGTGTTGAAAGTCCTGCAAGGAGATTTTAGCAGGCAATGTTTCATACTGACATAAATTATAAAAGGCTTTAACAGGACCTACACAAGCAAAGCAGACCCTCAATGGAAGACTGGTTATTATTTTAAAAGCTGAGTTTGTGAGTAAATTCAGTCTAATTTTCTCCTGGCTAACAGTAGCAGAGCTAGCTCCACAAGCATGTTATTGCTCTGATCATGTGGTATTTGTCAGTCTAACCAGACACAACCAGCATTCAACTGCATTGCTAATTTCAAGATCAAAATGCTGCTTTTTACATTCAGGTAGTAAAGCATTATAGTATTATGGAAGTAACTACTGACCAGCTGGTGGCTTAGACACAATTTATGACCAGAATTTGAAGCTCACATTAATATTAATGAGTAAATCTGGTTCATACTAGCAAGAGTGACAAAGGTAATTAATTAGTTGTCTTATCCTTCATCCAAATATTGATTGGTGCAGTTTTATTTTGGGGAAAGTCAAAGTCTTAATGAGATAAATATACAAAGATAGAAGTGACCAGCATTTGAAGTTTGCATAGTTGGGTCCAGTTCATTGTAGTCAATGTGCAGAAAATGTTCAAAAACATTAGCCTTATTTTGATATTATTCTTAGTTTTTTAGATTTATTACATTTATTGAAATCCCCTTGTATGTTTGTGCTTTTATATTTAAGTCTTATCAAGTTAAGCCTTGGAAATGGTTAAAGTCCCACTCATATCGTTTCTTTTAACTACTTAAAGTGTTCTCAGTGGTCTTTAAATTGTGATTATGAAGTTTTTAGCCAAAATCACAATACCTGTGTCATTTTCAAGGGCTTTTCTTCTGCAGAACTCCAGTAGCTCATTAGCAATTCGCCTCTGAGTTGTGGGCGGAGACAGCACTGCTCTGCACACTCCTTTTCACGTTAGCTTGCAGCCTAACATTGCCGGTGTAGTAGAAATAGCAGGTAACATGGAAGCTATTCAGCTCCTGAACACTAGTGTCTTTGGGGACTTAATGAAAGCTAATATCATAATTAGCATTTTTACGAGCATTACAGTCCACTTACACACTCGTTTGTTCCGCAATCGTCTTCCCTTCTTTTCCGCGGCTTTAGCACAGCCCCGGGGGCAGCGCTTGGAGTAGGAAATCTCACTGTGTCTGAACCTGCCGTTGGGTCTGCCAGAGATTCACAGCGATTTGAATGCAGAAATACTCAGAAATGCAATTTCACTCTGAGTTTTCTCATGATATGTCCTGTAGCATCAGAAAAATGACATATGAACATGTGACAACATGACAACAAGAAAAACATGATTTTCATTGCAGTGGGTCTTTAAGCAAGTTTTTAACCCCTTGTTGTAGATTGAATAATCTTTAGCTGTTTCCCAGATGTTTCACCCAGAATTTAAGGATTTGGGAAAGTAAATGTAAAGTTTGTGATTTTATCAGTAAATTGGAACTCCAAGAATATAATGAACTGAACTTAATGCTTGAATGTTGAGAATATTAAGAATATCAGAAATGTGCATGTAAACTTGGAAAACTTTGACCTGTTTTGTACTTGCTGGCTCACTTCTTTCTGTTCTTGAATGTTTTTTTTTTTCACAGTTGGGTCTTTTAAGTACAAAATCCAAAACAACCTGATATGCCCTGATAATAACAACACAAATTTACTGCTGAAAAACAAAACAAGAGCTATAAAAGAGAGGCAATCAGACGCCTTTGCACCAGTATCTAGTGTTCAGAACAGAGCGACCTGTCATCTGACCTGCCTGCAGTCACAACAGTGTTTACATCGCCCCATTGACTCAAAACAACTGAGTCATGATGACTGAAACTCTTGCTGCTCTCCTCCAGTCGTAGTTCTCTAACTCCTAAAGCCTGAAATGACCCGTTATGGATAAAATATATTGCCGGCTGGATAAAAGATTCTCCGCTCTTGTGCTCAGTGTAACGTGTTTGTTGACACAGAGAGGAAGAGGATCGCGGAAACAGATGAGAGACCAGTGTGCGGTGTTATCTCTGTGACTCTCTGAACCCTTGTGTCATTACAGGAGAACAGTCGCCGGGCTGATTTGTTTATGTTGTTATCAGGAGCATGAGGCGGCCTCAGGGACGGCTTGTACATCCTCACTGTATGTGTGGGCCTCCAAATCTCTGTGGAGCTTACTCCAATGTTTTTCTTTCATGATGCTAATTCCCACACGGTGACTGAAGTAGACGCTAAAACTGAGCACTTTACCAATACCTGTGCCACCAAACTGGCCATGCACATTGTTATGGATATTTAAGTAGGCCTCACTTTTTACCCTGTATAGATAGAATAGAATAGAATAGAATAGAATAGAATAGAATAGAATAGAATAGAATAGTCCTTTATTGGTCCCCCATGGGGGAAATTTTTTTGAAGAAAATAAGTAGTAAAGCATTAAAATAAAGAAAATAAGACCATATACAGTATACACAATTTAAGTACCAGAAAAAAAGTGGTGGTGTGAGTCCAGTTTTATTGCAGTTCATTGTGAAGTCTTATTGCAGAAGGGAGGAATGACCTGCGGTAGTCATTTTATTAAATAATAATCCCCTAAAACAAGTCGGGTGCCTTAAGAAGAAAACAAAAATGAAATAACACAGTGGTTCAGCACTTCTCTGAATGGGCTCTTTGCTAATAACAGTCTAGCTTGAGTGACAACCAGCAATATTTACCCCTAATGATCTATTTATCCAGAAAATAATATCCTTGAGTCCAGCTAGAGTGGCCGCCGTAGTGAGCTTATTTATGTTCATTTATGAGGTTGAAGAGGTGGGTCAAACCATCTGCAGATGACGTTCTGTTTTTCAACTGAGCCTCTGAATTAGCTCCACTTGTCTCTTTGACACCAGAATCTATATCTGATAGCACACTCATCACACACACACACACACACAGGCTGCAGGATAAGCTGTCGGGATTTCACCTGTGACAACCCGTGGTTTATTTTACCAACATACGCACATACTATGGTTCAATGCATGATCATTAACCTTTGACCTCAAGACGTTGTCTTTGTCCCAGAACAATCAAGATCAGCTCACGGCTGCTTTAATGAAGATGGGATATTAGGTGTTGATAGGAAATAGAAGAAAACTATACATGTGGACGTTATATATGTGTGTGTGTATATATATATATATATATATATATATATATATATATATATATATATATACACTCACCGGCCACTTTGTTAGGTACACCTGTCCAACTGCTCGTTAACACTTAATTTCTAATCAGCCAATCACATGGCGGCAACTTAGTGCATTTAGGCATGTAGACATGGTCAAGACAATCTCCTGCAGTTCAAACCGAGCATCAGTATGGGGAAGAAAGGTGATTTGAGTGACTTTGAACGTGGCATGGTTGTTGGTGCCAGAAGGGCTGGTCTGAGTATTTCAGAAACTGCTGATCTACTGGGATTTTCACGCACAACCATCTCTAGGGTTTACAGAGAATGGTCCGAAAAAGAAAAAATATCCAGTGAGCGGCAGTTCTGTGGGCGGAAATGCCTTGTTGATGCCAAAGGTCAGAGGAGAATGGCCAGACTGGTTCGAGCTGATAGAAAGGCAACAGTGACTCAAATAACCACCCGTTACAACCAAGGTAGGCAGAAGAGCATCTCTGAACGCACAGTACATCGAACTTTGAGGCAGATGGGCTACAGCAGCAGATGACCACACCGGGTGCCACTCCTTTCAGCTAAGAACAGGAAACTGAGGCTACAATTTGCACAAGCTCATCGAAATTGGACAATAGAAGATTGGAAAAACGTTGCCTGGTCTGATGAGTCTCGATTTCTGCTGCGACATTCGGATGGTAGGGTCAGAATTTGGCGTCAACAACATGAAAGCATGGATCCATCCTGCCTTGTATCAACGGTTCAGGCTGGTGGTGGTGGTGTCATGGTGTGGAGAATATTTTCTTGGCACTCTTTGGGCCCCTTGGTACCAATTGAGCATCGTTGCAACGCCACAGCCTACCTGAGTATTGTTGCTGACCATGTCCATCCCTTTATGACCACAATGTACTCAACTTCTGATGGCTACTTTCAGCAGGATAATGTGCCATGTCATAAAGCTGGAATCATCTCAGACTGGTTTCTTGAACATGACAATGAGTTCACTGTACTCAAATGGCCTCCACAGTCACCAGATCTCAATCCAATAGAGCATCTTTGGGATGTGGTGGAACGGGAGATTCGCATCATGGATGTGCAGCCGACAAATCTGCGGCAACTGTGTGATGCCATCATGTCAATATGGACCAAGCTCTCTGAGGAATGCTTTCAGCACCTTGTTGAATCTATGCCACGAAGAATTGAGGCAGTTCTGAAGGCAAAAGGGGGTCCAACCCGTTACTAGCATGGTGTACCTAATAAAGTGGCCAGTGAGTGTATATATATTAGTTTTGGTCAAAATAGAGAAGTTGTTGAGTTATCAGTGTACAGTCATAACAGGGCTCATACTATTGAGCACCCAGACACCCAGACCTCCAGGTGTTGAATCAATGCCAACTACTTAAAGCTCCTATGGAGGACTTAACATTTGTGTCAGTTTTTGCACCCCTGTAGGCAATGCAGTGTTTGATACTCTTTTTCTCTAAATGCTTAGGTAGAGTTGTCAGAGTTGTCACAGAACACGTAGATATAAGCACAAATTGATGGTGTTGAAGACAGATAGAAGAAGAGCTATAAAGATAGGGTTATAGAAAAAGATAGTGTGTATATATATATATACACTACAGGCCAAAAGTTTGGAAGCAAGGCCATTACAGGCCAAACAGTTGGGAGTAACTTCAAGTTTTTGTTCACAATGCTTTTTTAAAAATCCAGCATGAGTTTTATGTATTTGTTGTATTATTTGTTGAAAACTAACATAGAATTACACATCTTTTTTTCCTTTTTTGGTCTAATTCATAATTTTGCACCCAAAACTGACGCACATCTGTACTTGGGATTAGTTCTGACTTAGTATGTTTCAAACATTAGCAGCCCTCTTAAGTTATAAATCCCCTGCCTTAGCTTAAACATTTTTTGAAAACAAACAGGAATTGTATTATTTACCACTCAAAACATAATTTCTAATGTTTTTAAAGATACAATGTCCAGAAATGTTATTGTTTGTGATCTTATAAAAAGCTGATTTGTAGAATACATAAATATATATATATATATATATACACTACAGGCCAAAAGTTTGGAAGCAAGGTCATTACAGGCCAAACAGTCGGGAGTAACTTCAAGTTTTTGTTCACAATGCTTTTTTTAAAATCCAGGATGAGTTGTATGTATTTTGGGATGTATTTACTCCATGATCAGATGTTGCTTTCATGGAAATGCACCATTTTACTCCATTTACCTTTAGATATTCATTGATGTTAACAGACCATTGCTAAATGTCAGCAAAAGATAATAAGGGCTTAGTTTTAGGGTTGAAAACATTTGCAAGAGTCACAACTTCAGTGCAAAAGCAAAAAAAACAAATCACAGTTGGATTATTCACTTCAACTCTTTGGCGTTTGAGAGTCTGCATACAAAAATCCAAATAAATCTCAACTGCGTTCAAACCACCGCAAAAAGGGCTAGAAAGAAGCAACTGAGTAAAGAAACAAAAGTACAGATTTGTACATTGAGGAAAGAAGGATACACAGAAAGAGAAATTGCAAAATGCCTAAAGGTGTTTAACAAAGGAGTCAGCTACACTCTGAAAAGACTAGAGGAACCTGGAAGTTATGATGATAGAAAAAGGCCTGGACGAAAGAGAGATACTACAAAAGCAGAGGATAAACATAACATTGTCACCAGTAAGAGAGATCGGCAAAAGACAGCACCAAATATAAGGGAGGAAATCAACATGACAAGGTTGAAACCCATATCTCTGACAACCGTGAAATGACGTTTGAGAAAGGCTGGTCTGAAGGGTTATGTATCTGTAAAAAAAACACTACTTCATCCACAGAACAAGAAAAAGAGATACGAGTGGGCAAAAGCTCACAAAAATTGGACCTATGATGACTAGAAACAAGTTTGAACTGTTTGGTTCAAAACGCAGAGTCAATGTCCGCAGACAAACTGGTGAACGTCTAAAAGCTCCATGTGTTACACCCACAATTCAGCATGGAGGTGGTAGTTCCATGGTATGGAGATGTTTTGCAGGTGATGGAGTGGGAGATTTGTTTGAATTAAAGGGTATCATGAAGAAGGAACAGTACCACTCCATCCTCCAGCACCATGCTGTTCCATCTGGACTCAGACTTGTGGCTCATAAGTTTGTTTTGGAGCAAGACAATGACCCTAAGCACTCTGCCAAGCTCTGTCAGGGTTATCTAGACAAAAAAGAAGAGGGAGGTGTTCTTCAAAAGATGGTTTGGCCCCCTCACTCTCCAGACCTTTCTCCAATTGAGCTTGTGCGGGATGAATTGGATCTACCGGTCAGAAAAACGCGTCCCACGAATCAGCAGTCTCTTTTTAATGAACTTAAGAAAGCTTGGAATGCAATCCCTGGAACATACCTTGTGGAACGAATGCCTGGTATATGCCAAGCTGTTGTTAAAGCCAGAGAAGGTTACTTTAAAGAAAGCAAAGTCTAAGCAACAATAACTCAAATACCTAATAATTATGGTCAAAATGTAGATTCTCAGTGAAGGCATCACACACATACACACACACACACACACACACACACACATATATATATATATATATATATAAGGCCAAAAGTTTGGACACACCTTCTCATTCAATGTCTTTTCTTTATTTTTTTATATGACTATTTACATTGTAGATTATCACTGAAGGCATCAAAACTATGAATGAGCACGTGAAATTTTGTACTTATAAAAAAAGTGTGAAATAACTGAAAACATGTTTTGTATTCTAGTTTCTTTAAAATAGCCACCCTTTGCTCTTGATGACAGAAGTACTTAGTCACAAAGTAACCCTGACAAGGTATACCTGTTTAGTAAAAACCATTTCAGGAGACTACCTCATGAAGCTTATTGAGAGAACAGCAAAAGTTTGCAGCGCTATCAAAAAATATAAGCTTGGTTGGAAACTGACAACTGTCTTGGTGCAGAGTAGGTATTATCCTTCACTCAGAGGTCCACGCTTTCACCTAACATGACATCTCTGATTCTCACCCTCAGATATCGCTGTTGTGGAGATGACAGATGCTTTCCGCCAGCCCTCGCTCTTTTATCACCTTGGAGTGAGAGAGAGCTTCAGCATGGCAAACAACATCATCCTGTACTGCGATACCAACACCAATTCCCTACAGTCTCTGCAGGTAAGCCGTCCTTATTAACAACAACCAGGACAATCCTGCCTCTCATCACTTTAATGCATCTACCACACAATCACTGAGGCTCCCAAGGGTGCTGATTAAAGGCTATATTTAGGGGGGATATGTAAAATTGGCGGAAATGAAATTCAGTGGAGGAAGCAGGGAAATGCATCAATAATTTGGTGAAAGGAAATGCATTTATGAGACTGTTTCAGATCTAGATATGATGCAGGAAGATAATTATGTTATTCAAACAGGCATAAACCAATTTTTTCTTACATAAGTTGTACCAAGGATGTGTACATTTAGTTGACTAAACAGTTTAATGTCGTCAACCCAGTTAAACTTTTATTTTACTTGTAAAAATTGACCAAAATAAAGTTCCTCACAGGAGTTTTAATTATTGTATGCCCAAAATACTGATTAATACTGTAGCTGAAGTTAATGCTCTACTACCCAGGTGTAAACCCGCACAGATGACACATGGTTTGGCGGTTTTTGATTCGGCTAATGAAATATAATCGTAAGTCTGCTGTGATGAGTTAAACTGATATATTATCACTTAGCCTGAGAAATGTGTAAGCTGGGTAAATATTTGTAATTGTTTACTCCGAGACTGTTGAAATTGAAATACACCTTTTAGCTGCTTCTAGATTAGACTTTGAACATAGTTTAGAACCACGAACAATAAGAGAGGTTGATGGCAAGAATCAACCGTTATAACTGTGTTAATGTCAGATCTGTAACTTACAGAGCTGGAATCTATAGCGCTGCCAGCAGGTTGGGTCTGAGTCATCAAATGACAACAGCGTGAGTCTTGCAGGTGCTGAGTTGGAGACCAGACATAGTTCACACAGTCTGAGGCTCAGACTTGAACACATTAACTCCTGTTGTGTAGCAGAGGAACACCGGAGGCTTTATTGCAGATTATTTGTGCAGATATTCATGGCGACAGGGCTCCTCTGTAAACTTAACATATAGTTTTGAATAGACTGCCAGGAGAGGTTTGTCTCCACCTCTTATATGATATTTAAAGTGAATTAGCGTTCTTCGCTCTGTTATTACGGCTTTTTAAGTCATGAAGAAGGTTATCTTGAGTGCCAGTCTTTCCTGCCCTCATGCTAACTGATATCTTGTATGAGTTTTTACTTCCTGTGGGTTTTCTTGGTGCCCGTGTCCCTGGCTGTGCGGTCAGCTAACCGCACCTCACCCTGCCTCTAAAGACCACTTCTCTCTGGTGGTTGCCTATGATCTCCATCAGGCAGCTGAATTGTTTCAAAGCAGGCCGTTTTAATGTCAGGGTTTCCTCAAGATACTGAAGACCTTTCATAAGGAAAATACACATTGAAGACCCTAAAGAAGCCTGTGGATGATGGGTGTATTTCTGCTGGTTATGCTTTATTTTCCATGGTATTACTGCACAACGTTTATTCAGTCATAAAACAAGGCTTGAAGTGGATCTTTATCCACAGTTGGTCTGAATACATGCTTTTGATTTTTTTTTCACTTCCAATCAATTTTGAAACACAGCCAGCATGAGGAGAGCGTTTCTGGTTGTGAAGGTCATCTCAGCATGACGTGATGAACTCTGAAGTCATGTGCTGCTAAAGTTTTGCAATCAAATCTTACTGCCTTTTACTCCTCAGAGAGGAAGGATTGTAAAGCAAGCCTATTACCATCACGCATCAAGATTGAGTTCATCCCAGTTTTCAGTTCAGAGATGGAGATTCAAGCCTGCAAAGACTTTTTAAACAGTGTTTTATTAGGGTTCTTTTAGTATGATGCTCAGGCGGTCTGCTTCCAAATACAATGTGCTGTCAAATGAACTGTGACCTAGCTAAGTCAGCATCATTCCGAAGTAAAAGTGCACCTTTTTTTGGCAGTAGTCATTATTACTAATCTGGGCCTGGCGCTAGGATGCCAGAGGTTCATCTTGCAGTTTGTGTAGCCTATGGGTGATTTACTGTGCTCTTGTTGGTTGCAATTAAACCTATTTATCATTTATGTGAGGTTATTTGATGCTATATGAAGCTCTGGATTCTTACGAGCATTTTCTATTGCATGTGTTATGATTTTACTGGTTTACATGGGTGTCTGGCAACTTCATGGTTTGGGCTGGTTTTTATTGGATTGGGCTAAGATGTGATTGGGCTGGAAACTGTCAATCTGATCTGGCAACACTGATGAGAATGTCTCTGTCTCAAAATAATTGATAAACAAACCTCAAACCTGTCATTAAGCACAATCAGCCAGATTTCATTAAAGATTAAGGCATAAATAAAATTTAACAAAATAAATTTGTTATGTCCTTGGTGAATAGGCCTATTTGATAACTCTGCCCAGAAACACTGCCACAGAGCAGGAGCGCCGTTTCAACATTACACACACGCGCAATTTGGAGCGCGGTGTTTGACTCTTAAAAGGCAGGTGTCTCTGTCTTGGTCCAGCAACGGGGACGTTGTTGTACACTCCTGAAAGGGTGTGGGACATCATTTGAACCAGTACAGTTTTGCACAATGTTGCATTGGCGAATGGAGTGCCGTTGGCTGTGCCGGTGCAACATGAGTACCCGATGCCCGGAGAACGATAACGAGGAGAGACTCCACAAAGGTGCTGTACAGAGAAAACAGGACCTTATCGATGGATTCTGACATGTAAAGTATAAGTTTAGAAAGTGCTCTTGCTATTTAATCAGTGATAAAAATCCAATAGAAATCCATAAAAATGTGCCTCAGGGGCAGCAACACACCGTTTGGTGAGGTTAATAATTATTTTTGTTCAGCCTCTGTCAGACTCTCCAGTCTGCTCTACATTACAAAGACGCAACAAATTAAAACTAAATGCTTTCAATATTAGGAGCAACGTACCCTATGTCATGGCATTAAAAAATATTAGGCATGTATGAGATATTAATTTATCAAGAGCAACTTATTGACCAATGACTTATTTAAACTTCAGCCACTGTCTGCTATTCCGCGGCAGCGCTGTTCACCCTACCACAGGGCTCTCAAGTTTTGAACTAAGCTTAGAGTGAGATTTCCTTGGGGGGGGGGGGGGGGTGATTGAAGATAATTATTAGTATAATAATCTCTTAAATACAACGAAGTATGAGGGCCACATTAAAAAAAAAAGTTTTTAAATCTTCGAGAATAAAGTTATCATTTAGGAGAATAAAGTCATTAATAAATAAGAATAAAGTCGTACAGTTACCTGTTGTGGAGGAGAGTTGCTAAAATCAGCACTGAGGAGCATTTAGATGAATTGTACTTTAGTATAGGAGATACTCAATCCTTTGGTACATGAGCATTACACTGTCATGAGTATCAGAACTTTAAAAACAATATATGAGAAATGCTCCTTTGTGGAGGGGGAAATGGCTGTACAGAGGCTAAATTTATCAATACAGCTGTTAATAGCAATAGCATAGGGCTTTAGTTTATCATATGAGTTTATCTGCCATGAGGTGTTGAGGTCTCTGCATGTGTAGGTTACTGACTTACTGTAATCATCGGGTCTATCTCGTCCTTATAAAAACCTGCTCTATTACGGCGAGTGTCTGTCAAAATCAAATCAAAATCTACCAGGATACAGCAATGCTGCTTTTTGATTGGCTGTTCAGTAGATGTACTTTACTTGATTGGCTTGTGCGTGGCACGCAGCTTCTAAACTCTCGGAGAAACTCAGTTGATTCCTGCCTGTTCCATAGTTAAGGAGGTGCAACTTGGGGGACGTCACCATATTCATTTAAATGCGTGAGAAATACAATGTGTGGCGTGTGAGCGTGTGAATGAGTGGGAATGCGTGTGTCACACGCTGAATGCGTGAGACTTGAGAGCCCTGCTACCATAATCCTGCTCCAGACAGGAGTTTTCTGGACTGCTTTTATTCCAGTTTTGATGCTTCCAAAGAGAAAATCCTTGTTAGTTTCCACCACAGATGTGAGGATATCCACTGTCAGCTTTAAAAAATTCGACCGTGATACGAAAAAATAAAATGCAATGCAACATCGCAGGACAGGAAAACGTTGCTAATGTGAACGCTTGTATTGACAGGATACGGGTTTGAAAAAAAATGTTGACGTCCGAAATAATCGCACGAAAAAAACACTCCCGGTGTGAAGAAACCTTAAGTCTGAAATTACGCAAATTATATTTTGTATGTCATTTTGATAAATAATTAAAATTAAAAATAAACATATATATCAATTTACGACTTCAATTTCTTGGGTGGGATCTCACTGGCAGGTCAGGGTGCCCTGCCAAATGCACTATAGGGGAAAGGCTGATCTTTTTTAAGCTTCCTCCAAGTGACCCACCTTAGCCTTCCTTGCTATGTTGCTAATAGAGCTACTAAGCTAGCCATAAAAAATGATAATCAGTTTTTCTATAACGGTGCCTGTTACAGAGTTCATTCATATAGGAACTATTATTTCTTACATTCGTCTACCCAATTTGGCTACTACTTTCTAAGCCTGGAAGAGACACAAACCAAAAATGATTTGGCATGTTGAGCTTGTAAATTGTACAGAGACAATGGTGTCTTGCAGTCACTCAAGAATTTAAGTAACTGATGTTCCTAACAGAGGAAATATAGTGTTTCAATCAATATTTGGTGTTTAATAATTGAAACGGCCTTGTAATGAGCGCGATTATGTTAATGTTTTTAGTTTGAGGTCATTATCTTTGACTTCAGTGGTGCATTTCTACCTTAAAGGCCCTGTCTCTTGCTGCAGTGACACTGCTTTTTAACTAGACTCACTGAAGACCCTGAACAAGCTGCCACTCCCCCTAAAAGTCAGTGTCTTTTAGGGGGGGGTGGCATTAAATGTTCTTGACTCAACAAGGAGGCAGGAATTGCATTTTCTGTCATTATTTCAAGTTTTATTCCAAAACACAATGTCTAAAATAAAATTGCCCTCAGGACAAAATGTTCTGGTGAAACTGCTGAATGAATTTTTTCTCTTCTCATCTTTCAGGAGATAATTTGCCAGAAGAACACTGTAAGTACACAAAGCAATCTATTTTTCCCTCCTTCGCCTTTGCCTTTCACATATTACTCACCCATTTCTCACACATCACACGGTATTATTATGTGGTGCAAAGAATATGCTTTTTGCAACGTGCAGGGAGCAGAGTGTCTAACACCTTATGTTTCTCCTCCTGGTGTGAAAGAGGTTTTCTCCCATGCAGCATGCTTTTATGAAGAAGCTGTGGCGAGTATTTGCTTTCACTGAAGTGTACAATAAAACATTTTCTCTTTCATTTTAAATACTTTTTTTTATATCACAGCTGTTTCGTGAGTTGTTGCAGCTGCAGTGGTGTGATATGCTGAAAGCTGCAGGGTGTTGTGAACATTTGACATGCAAAACTTGCAGCATTCAAATAAGGTGGTGCAATAATACAGGGACAGTCTTGTTCTTTACTAGCAAATGCTATATGCTGTTCTTTGACATTTATCAAAAACTCACAGAGTGAAACAGATTTTATAATGTAGTTAGACCAGTATTATAAATTTTAAAAGTTTTTCACAGCTTTTACATTGGCTGCAATTTAAAGATGGAATAATAGAAACAGGAGTGATAAACCATGAATTGTAAAGTACTGTTTAACCTCATGGTATTTTAGCATTCTGACTCACTATTTTTGGTGGTTTGTTCATGTAACTCGTGTTTGTTCGAGATATTTTTCATGTGAAGTCAGTGTTTTTAACAAAATTGTTTTTATTTTGTCCAACCAGCTGCACAAATCCCAAAGGAATCATATTTGCAATAGTTTTGAGGAAAATCTCAGACTGTGAAGATGATTAAACCCTTTAATGCAGAAGGAGGAGTAGCAAATATGTAGTTGTCATTTCTTAATGAATGCTAGCAATGTAAATCCAAAGTTTCACCATGATATGAGATAAAGATTTGAACAATAACACAATCCATAAATCCCCAAAGTCCGACTAGGAACTTCCTTGGATGTGTTTTTGGTTCGTCATAGCTCTGCTGTAGTTTAGCTTCATGCTTCAAATGCCCTGCTGCATTTTCAGAGCAAGCAGTGCCAGACAGCTGGAGTCACAAGAGCTTAGTTTTCCCACAGTAATCACAGAATCAGTGGTTTCCACCTTCGTGAAGAGCTTCTCCTCATCCATGGGTAACCTCTGAAAACCTCTGACCTGTGTTGTACTGAAGTGTTGGGCTGTGCTCTGGCATACTGCAAGAATAGAGGCTTTGCCTGTCCCCTGCAGAAGTTTTGGGATTGCCAGTGTCTGTAGGTACCAGATGTGGTACTTAAACCATGTCTGGTACTACCCTCTGAAACTCCCCAACAAATCTATTTCTGTCACACAGCCAACCGCAGAGTGAAACCTCATCATGAAAATCATACAGCCAATCTTATTTTGTGGGACATTTCTGACAGGCTGCAGGACTCCAAGTCGAGCTGATCACCTGTCACATAGCAGAGCTAAATAAAGGCTTGCTCAGTGAACCCACCACTTCTGCTGCTGTGGTGGATCAGAGACAGACTAAACACAGATCTAGTAAAAGTTCTGTGACCTGATGGCATCTTGATTTGACTGAATTTACACAGTGTTGGCCCATTTAAGCATTTTTGAAGGGAGGGGGTGCTTTTAATTTAGAGGAGAGAGAAGAGAGAGAGAGGAGAGGATGTGTATGCCCAGACTGGGAAATGATCCCCTGACCAGTCTGATAAGGACAGTAGCTTGTGTGTGCAGGGCACCTGCTCTGTCAGCTGAGCTGTAGCAGTGCCTCGGGCCTGTTTTACGTCTAACACAACCAGTTACACTCATATCAGCTCATGGACCACAGCTGTGTCATGTTTAAGAAGTTAATGCATGAACTCTTGCTGACTTATCAATGAATAATAATGTACTCCTTTAGAGCTTTAGGATGATTAACTCTTTGAATCAAGATTTATCATCAAATTTCAACATTGTCACTTGTAATTTAAAGTGAAAGGCGTCCATCAAAAGCACAGTGGGGTTGTTATTTTCCATAGTGGCAGAAGCTTAAAGCAGGAGAGGATTATATATCCTAAATGAAGACTGCATCGATTTTGGACAGCCCTTTGATAAAAGACATCGGCTGGTGCACCCTTAAGATGATTAATAAATCATGTGATCTGTTATCAAAGTAATTGAATCCTGTAAGAACCAAGGGCTGTTATTCTGATTCTGTCGGTTCATTAATTCAGCCCTTGTTCAATATGTGATCAACAGAGGAGCCTGTGAGCCTGCTGATGGTTGTCCAGGAGTCCGTGTTCATGTGTGAGATGAATAGCTTAGCTCTCTTAAGTGGCTTTCCAGTAAGAGGAGGTGGCGCCGTTCTGTATGAAACATACTGCTCTCTGACACTGACCTGCACTGTGTGAGGAGAGCTGATTATCTCCAGCAGTATAAGAGTGTAAACCCACTGATCTCCTTTGTGTGCCCTCACTGCCTTTGTTCCCTTTCCCTCTTTCTTTTCCTATTAAAACACTTCACTGCCCTCTGCTCTAGTGCATGTGCTCTTAACCAGCCCTCTGTACTGGTTTAAGTGCTCTTAAAAGTTCAATATCGGCAGAGTTCTTGGTCTTCTTTTGCATATCCTACCTCTTGCAAGGCACTGAGGGTGTTTTACTGCATGTGCATGAATAATAATATTCTCTGAGCTGTCTTTTATATATTCCTACAAAGTTTGAAGTACATTTTCATCATGTTTCACTGTATAGGTACTCCTTAAAGGTCTCCAGGAATTTTCTTCTGCAAGCAACAACCAACTCAGAGTGAAAAGCATGACACTTAAGCCCGCTGTGTTTGATGAAATTAAACACTATAATCAAATATAATAATGAACTCTTACTATCAGAACCCCCTTCTGTGAGCAAGCTTCACCAAATATAAACACCATTTGCTTCTGTATTAGAGAGTAGGCAAGAAACAGGCACAGGAAACAATCAAAAACGCCTGTCATGATAACTCATCCCACGCTAAGTTAGCTTCCTGTCGTTGAGCCTGTCAAGCTCTTTGTTCTCAAAAACAATAAACAAAAACAGATTTACTATGCCAAATTTGTAAGTAACAAAGAAATTTGTAGTCAGTGAAACAAAAGCAGCCAACTTCTGTTTCTCTGACAGAAATGACAGGGACTAAAGGGGTTATTAAGCTAACATCAACTTATCAGTCTTTGGCGAACTACTCAATGACTGAGAAGATGGTTGGTCTTTGACTTCTCCGTTTCTAAAAATAGATTTTAATGAAGAAGATGTCATTTTGAAATGTAGTACATACCATTGATAGACACATCATTCTACATAATTTCAGAAGTCTGATATTTTGGGGCTTAAAATGGTTCAAAACTAGCTCAAAGGCTTACATAACATTACTTACTACTGGAGCTTGGGCAAACTAACATACATGGCTTGTTTAAGCTCATTTACAAACTCCTTAGATGATTATCACCTTCCTGCAGAATTTTGCCATGACCTGCAGCACATTTTAGCTCTTGGACCACAGATAAGAATTAAGAAGAACTTGGTCTCTCGAGTGGCATTAAGTCCTTTTTGACACACACATGGCACCTTAGGATGAATATTTCCAGTCCCCCAAACTCTTCTCTGTTTGAGTTAAACCTAGTCAGGACTTTTTCATGATGATGTAACTGGGCTATACCAATCATATTGCTCTTTGTGTGCACATCACTAACTTCTCCAGTTAGTCCCTCAAAATCCAACTGTAGTGTTTTTGTTTTTTGCTCTAAAAAGATACTGTTCTGCTTCATCTTATCATGAACAATAGTACTTCAAATGTTGAGAAATCAAAGTGATGTTATCAAGACCACATCAGGCTTAAAGAACAGAGTTACAGTGGCTAAGATAAGATTAATCAATCATTTTTCAAAGTGATTGATTAATCCTCTGTTCCTGATGATCAAACCCCTTTGTATTCAAATGTGTTAAAATGCAATCTGTTGGTCAAATCATAGAGCAGATCAGAGTCTCTTCAGGGTGAGAAGGACTTCACACAAGGTGTTAAAATGAGCCAACTTAGCTGTTACTCCCACTCTAAACAAGCTGAGTTGTTACAGCAGTTTTTTATATTTACTGTCACTTCTTTTATATTTAAGTTGTACTTTGATGAGGTGGTTTAACTGGACTGCTGTCTTTGTCCTCATGAATCAAGTTATTGAAAAGTATGTCCACCTCAGCTACATGTAGTGGCAACATGCCCCCTTTTAGCTCATTACTTAAGTGATATTATTAGTGCTATTACTCTTCTAGTCAGTCTACAATGTCATATACCAAAACAGTCGACAAAAAAGTGAGCAAAGAGGTTGACTGGCTGTAAAACTTCAGAACATGGACAGCCTCTGTGCAAATGTTATGGTACCTTCCTCTTGTTTACTTTCCTTCTTCTTCTCTTGACAACTGGTTTACTACCCAGCTTCTATGTGCATTCATGCTGTGCAACTTCTGGACCAAACTGTGTGTGTGTGCAGGGGCCTAGGCCACCTGAGGGCTGATAGAGGGTTCTCACATGCAAGAAGGACTATCCTTAACTACAACCAATTTTAGTGAAATAAATGCGAGACATCAGTTATGTAAATGCTGATAGTCTGGTATTGGAGTCTGATATTAGAGCCACATCCATAGCAACAGTATACTATCCCGAAATAACAGACCACTGCTGTTGGTTAAAACCATGGACTGGATATACAGTTGAGGCCAAATTATTAGCCCCCCTATGAATTTCTGAGTTTTTCTCCAAAATTTCCGAAGTGCTGTTCAACAGATTCATGATTTTTTTTACACAGCTTTTCCAAACATCCTAGTTTTTTTTATTTTGGATCCTTACATTATTTTACTTTGCACACAGAAACAAAATTATTTCACAAAAACTAAAAACTACCAGGGTCAAAATTATTAGCCCCCCTGAGGCTAATAGTCAATTGTGTGTCCTTTTTGCTGGATCACAGCATGCAGTCATTTACTGTAGTTTGTAACAAGGCTCTGGCACATCTCCTGAAGAATCCCAGCTCATTCCTCTTTGGCAAATCTTTCAAGCTACTCCAGACCTGATGGTCTTCTAGCATGGACCCTGGTCTTCAGTGCAGCCCACAGATTTTCAATGGGATTTAAGTCAGGGCTTTGTGCAGGCCAGTCAATAACGTTCACTTTGGTTTCCTGGAGGCAGCTCCTCATCAAGAGTGCTGCATGTTTTGGGTCAATGTCATGTTGGAAGACAATTGTCTTGCTGCTGACTCCTTGAGGTTTTCTTTCAAAATCTTCACATATCCTTCTTTCTTCATTATTCCTTCAACCTTGACAAGATTCCCAGTTCCAGATGCACTGAAACATCCCCACAGCATGATGCTCCAACCACCATGTTTAACTGTGGGGACAGTGTTCTTGGGATTATACGCCTCTCCCTTCTTTCTCCAAACATAAGCAATGTCTCTGTGAATAAAGAGCTCTAGTTTGGGCCCATCTGACCAAAGACCACATCTCCAGTACGCACAGTCTTTCTCCAGATTGTCTTTAGCATACCTCAGTCTGATCTGAAGGTGTCTCTTTTGTAGAAGTGGAGTTTTTCTTGGCCTGCATCCTCGCAGTCCATTTCTGTTCAGGGCTCTAGAGACTGTCTTGTTTGACACCACAATTCCTGACTTGGCTAAGTCACCAACTTCTGTTTTGGTGGTTGTTCTAGGTTGTTTAGACACATCTCCCACCAGTTTTCTTTCCAGTTTCTTTGAAATTTTTCGCTTCCTACCTCTCCCAGACTTGTTCTGTACTGTGTGGCTCTCCTTGAATTTCTTGACGATACTTCTCACTCCACTTCTTGACACTTGGAAATGGCGTGATAAATTTTTATATCATTCTCCTGCTTTGTGAGCGTCAACAATTCTTTTTCTCAAGTCTAAACTGAATTATCTTGAAGACTTAAAACAGGCAACTGGACTGTGTAGAGTTGAGAAGACATTTCGCCTCTTATCCAAGAAGCTTCTTCAGTTCTAAAAGTGCTAGTGTCAGGAGCACTAGCACTAGTCCTGACACTAGCACTTTTAGAACTGAAGAAGCTTCTTGGATAAGTCTTCTCAACTCTACACAGTCCAGTTGCCTGTTTTAAGTCTTCAAGATAACCATGACCTGGATGAATGAGAATCTACATGGACATCTAAACTGAATTCTTTTGTATTTGTCATGATGCCTTCTCAAGTGACAGCTCAAATGCATAACGAGGTTTTTATACTGTGTGTAAAATGTAGGACAACCCTTTGTTTTAAATGAAATGATTGATTGATTACAAGCTGTGAGCACTCGAAAGTGAAATTTACACGATTGCGCAACAGTGGTTTTTGTTTTGGCTCAATGAAGACGTCAGTTCTTAAGCTGGGCTAATAATTTTGACCGTGGTAGTTTTTGCTTTTTGTGAAATAATTTTGTTTCTGTGTGCAAAGTAAAATGATGTGAGGATCCAAAATAAAACTAGGATGTTTGGAAAAGCTGTGAAAAAAAATCATCAATCTGTTGAACAGCACTGAAGAAATTTTGGAAAAAAAACTTAAAATTTCATATGGGGGCTAAAAATTTTGGCCTCAACTGTATTATAGACAACTTGGTTCCGCCTTGCGCCAGTATACGGATTTGAAGCCGAAAAGCTCTCGGTAATTCCACATTTTTTCTCCACTTAACTAAAACCAACATTGCGCAGTAGTGTTGTGCGCATTCGGAGGGAAAGTCGGCTCAAACGGTGAGCTACACAATCTTCGTATGCCCATAGGCTGTATCAAGTGTCAATCACAGAAAACATGAACCCCCTAATAATTTTTACAAAATGTAGCTGCACAGAGAAAGAGAGGACTTGAGCACAAACCAGTCTTTTAATAACTACAAGTCAACATCGCAACCAGGGGGGAGAAAAATTTACATTCTGTGTAATTAATTGCTAAAGCTTGTCCACAGCTCCATAGGAGTTGCTGGAGGAGGCGGGATTTATGACCTATACTGCAGCCCGTCACCAGGGTGTGCTGTTCTCTGAGTGTCTTTACCCACCGAGGAGGCAGACGCTGTCCATTCTATATACAGTCTATGGTTAAAACAGTATGATAACAGCATTAAGCTGTTGCATGCAACTACTTACCATGTTAGTGGATATCCAGATGATCTGACTCTGTTGTTGTGTATGTAATTACTGATTGCATGCATGTGATGGTGCAGTTTTGTTACTGCAGCCTTACACTGACTACATCTACATTTGCAGCTCACAGGCTTAAACATTTAGTGCATTAGGCATGAGAGGAGAAGATCGTGGCTGACTGTTGTTATTGGCTACTTACGCTCAAGTGGTTAATGGCTGTTAGTGGAGTCGTAAAAATTAAATGTCAACATCATCTCGTGTGCCTGTCTCTGGAAAGGTGAGTGTGTGGGCATGCAGCTCTAATACTGTCCTGATTTATCTGCGAATGGACAGATGGACCATCAGGAAGGCTAGCAAACCACATGACTCATTGAACTAAAAACTGAGACTGTCATATTCACTAAAAAACCCTATGAGCTGTAGCTGTAGATGTGTTTGAGTGGAAGCTGAGGAACTTGTTGGTGACTGACAGAGGTTGGCTTTCAGGTGACCTGCAGCTGCTCTAAAATATGCATCAGCCTGTGAAAACAAACCTGCTCATGTTATCCCCTCGCATGACTGCATGAATCACACCTACACACAGAGAAGCTAAATATAGCTGTAGGAGTTTTGCAGCCTGTTACAGAATGAAGAGTCACAGGTTTATTCTTAAAGGCATGCATCCATGCTGCAGCAACAGGTGATGTCATGAACCACTGTTGCGCTAAAGGAAGTCTACGGCTGGCTTTCATTTCTTCAACGCTGAACCTTCCTTTCACTTCCTTTTTTCTATCTTGGCAATCAGAGTGTTTTTTCAAAGAGGCAGCTGAAAAGCTGAAACCATGAGAGAATATTAAAGCCGTCAGGAAGCAGCTGGGTAGCAGCCCAACCGCCTTCAGACGCTCTTATGTTTTTGTTTCACCACACATCTGACATTCTGGGAATAGCTTGCCTTGAAAAGATCTCGGATGTTTCTCGAAGATGGCAATAGTGGATTTCCTGCCTCTCTCTCTCTCTCTCATCCTCTCTCTATTTTTCTTTCTCTCTCTTTATCTGTCTGTAAACACCACATGCACTTGTTTCCTCTGTGTTTATTCAGCGGTGGTGGGCCACCACAACAGGAGCATCAGGACTGCAGCTTGAGAATAATATGCACTTAAAACAAATAAAGATACAGAGTGCAGGAATCTCCCTCCAGACAAAACACATATGTCTAGCATTAGAGCTAAGTAAATAAAGTCAAACAGTTTTAGTGCTACAACTGCTGCTAAAACTAAAACAGACTCGAGACAAAATTACTCCTGAATGCCACAGCTGCAGGAAATAACAGGGTAGAGCTCTGCAGTAGGTAGGTGAGCAGAGAAGCTTCTGTTTCTGCAGGGTTTTCATGAGGCTGCATGGGCAAGAGGAATTTGAGAGTGTTTGTGGTTACAAGGCAGCAGCTACTAATGAGGCTGTCACCACTCATGCACATCTCCCACCCTGCCTGCTGCCTGTTTAGACTGGTTCACTGCAGACAACGCAACATAAACACTATTGTCAGCGTAGACAGATCAGAGCCTGAGCCTCATATCATTACCTGTAACCATCTGTAACAGGGAAACATGTCAGACTTCCTCCAGGCCATCTGCTTCCTCCTTTTACAGTGTATTGTTTACCATACAGTGTCCATAAAGAGTGCTCGGATCATTAAGATAACACTATCATAAAATGATTGTTTCATGTGACTGCAAATGAGCACCTTGTACTGTGGGGATCATTTCGAAGGAGTACTCAGATTTTTCAGGGTCTCATGCATGTATTAAGATAAAATACTCTGAATGAGAAAGTTGAAGGCTGAAAAGTCAAAGGGATGTTTTGCTTTGAGAGTTTATACACCCACAGTCACACATTTCTCTTATGCACAGTTGAAATAGAGCTGTAGGTGCTGCTTTTTTCTGATCACTTTCTTCTTTATAGTGTAAAAGTTCATCCCTATGTTGACACAAAAATATGACCCCAGTTCAACTTTCTGTCTCAATAGACATGTTCAGCAAACTACACCTTCATCCCGTACATGGTGACGCCTCACAACAAGGTGTACTGCTGTGAGAGCAGCCTGATGAAGGGCCTGACCGAGCTGATGCAGCCAAGCTTCGAGATGCTGCTGGGACCGATCTGCATGCCGCTTCTCGACCGCTTCGTCCAGCTGCTTAAAGTGTCCCAGGCAAACTCTCAGTAAGTACATTATGACACTGAAAGTGGCTGCAGGGGGCCCAAGACTAGACTTTTGTTTTATTTACATAAACTTTTTAAAATTGACTTGGATTCTCAGTGTGTTGCTGTAATTAAAGACATTGTGTTTCAGAATCTTTGCAGCTGATTCTCACTGTGATGAAAGTTTATAACATACATATTAAATCTAACACACAGGCTGTTCATGCATATTTATTACTATGACAAATAGATAATGTTAAGCAGGAACAATGACCAATATAGCAGAGCAAACGCTTATCAGTAAAGCTATCATGTAACAGCACTTTAAATCTTTTTCTCAAATTCTAACATGACAAGTGTTTAACCCAGGGCCGTGCTGTAGGTGACTCTTCTCTCAGAAAGTGATTTAGCTCATCGGTAATGATGCTGGAGCTGGAGCTTTGTTTGACTCTCACTCGCCCCATTTTTACATAGCACACCCCTCAACTTTGGCTTGTGTGGTGTGCCACATTTTGAAAGAAAGGAAAACATTTATCAGCACCTCGGCTGCTGGAGGAACATTGAAAGCTTTTCCTGCCAACAAGGCGATGCAGCCAGTTAGCTCTCATTCAGCTCCTGGAGTAGTGACTCAGGGTTTTGCAGAAAAGAAAAACCTACACTTTGATAAAGCTGTCGTCTCCTGGAGAACATTTTTAGCCGCTGAGCATGGCAGAGAGTTTTCATCTCTGCCATCTCTGGTATCTTACAGCCATGCATTCAGTACATTGTGCAAAGGAGCATGTCTCCTATTTATGATGGCTATAAATAATAACCAATTGAACGCAGATTTAATCCATTTTGCTATGCAGCATGAGACCAGAGCCATGAATTATCGGTGACAGGGTTCATTTTCTAATAAGTGATCTTCTGCTGCTTAGACTGATTCTTGAAACAGGCTATCAACCAGTGTCAGACAAATTCTTCTCCAAATGAAGTGTAATTGAATTTCAGTCAGCCGACTCACATGGAACAGATTTATTGTGTGAATAGAGAGAATGTAGTGAGTCATTATTTCGTATTCAGGCCTTAACCTTACGGCTTCCTGCAAAGAGGAGAGCACAGAGGAGCGTGGGAGGTGACAACAATCTGCATCACATGATCCCTGTTTGAGCTCTGGTTCTGATCCCAACACAGTGTTTTCTCTGTTACTCTGTTTTGAAGTAAATGAACAAGGAAATCTCATTTCTGAAGCTCACTATAATCTGAATGTCCTCAGAGGATCTTTGTTCATCAATTTTCATCCTCTAATGCGGTTAAAGAGCTTCACTGTCTCAAAGACTTATTTTCTGCTTTTAGACGGATTTAACTGATAGTAACAGCAGTTTGAACATTCACAAAGATCCCCACAAATAGAGCAGAACATGCAAATGTGTGTTTTTCTAAAAGTCATATAGAGTGAGTGAGGATCCCACAAATGGCTCTTTGAAATACGCTCACTATAAACTGGAGGCTTTTACTTTTAAAAGAGTGTGAATCAGGGTTTCCGCATGTCCTTGAAAACCCTAATGAGCTTTTTACAAATTTTCCAGGATATGTCGGAAAACGGACAAAAATCAAGAGAACAAACAGAATGTCCGGGAAAATCTTGCGTTGTCTCGAAAAATTATTCATGCATTCTCTTAAATTTATATCAGAGTTCCCCAAAAACAAGTTCAATGTATATAGGACAGCAGTGCTATGAAAGTGACATCACATGGACATTAGGATGACTTTAGTGACCAAAACTCTGAATGAAGTAAGAAATATGTTTCAAATGTGAGAATAGGAGTCAATGTTAGCTGCTATTTGTAGTTTTTATTGGGTTTTTGGAGTAGAAATCAATAAATGAGAAAAAAAAAAAATCTACAGGAAACACCAGAGCACTGAGTAGAGGAGACTGTCATGTACAATGGTCTCCCATTAACCACATATCTTATCATGAATTATCTTATCTTATCTTACTCACTGGCCTTTGGCTCTTGAAAAAAAGCTGTGATCAGTTGACATATTTTAATGAGACAATTTGTTCCTGTCATCTACTTTGACTGTCATTAAAAATGTCTAAAAACAGTCAAACAATATTTTGACATTTTTTATGTTTCCTCTGGAAAAAAGTGAAGAGACAACCAGAATAGCTCCTCTCAGTTGGGAACTATCAAAAATCAAGATTCTGCACAGAGGAGAGCAGAGAAATGGATTAAAACTTTAATTCTTTTAGAATTACCCCTCAAGGAGAAACTCAAGTACCTGAAACAATTTGATCAGTTAGATTAATTAGATGTGACTGGAAACATCTTTCTGAAATGAATACAAAAGCCTAATGTTAAAAACCTGAAAACATGATTTTATGAGATGTTTTTCTACCTTTTAACAAAGTAGCTGTGGGATAATTTAAGATGACGTGTATTATTGTAAAGTCACCATGCCCACTTACCTATATTTTCTCCCGTCGCAGTCAGTATTTCCGTGAGACGATTCTGAATGAGATCCGAAAAGCTCGGGAGTTGTACACTGGCATGGAGCTGGCTGCTGAGCTGAGCCGCATCCAGCAGCGTCTGGACAATGTGGAGTGCCTTTCAGTCGACATCGTCATCAACCTGCTGCTCACGTACAGGGACATCCAGGTACACACCAACTGTGATTATCTGAACGTAAACATTCTGCTGTCATGTGTGTAATTAAGCGGGCTGCTTTAGTGGAAATTACAGACTGAGATAATTAGTTGTTATTGTCATCGTGTTTGTATGCAATGGACACACTTGACCCCTATGAATTTTACAAAAGAGAACAAGGACATTAGCACATGCTCATTTTGTAGAAACACAAGTGACTTGGTGTGAAAAACTTGATGTAAAGATGAGAAGAGGTTCATCACACTGTGAGAGACTGTGTGAGCAAACCGATGAACAATAATGTTCCTTTACTGCATAGAATTAGAAGATTTCAGTAAATAATAAAAAGAGTCAGAGAATCTGGAGACATTTCCATACAAAAGGCCAGTGCTGAAAAACAATACTCGATGCCCATAATCTTTCAGTCCTTGGTCAGTTCTGCATGAAAACAGACGTGACTCTGTAGTAGAAATCACTGCATTTGGTCAGGTTCACCTCTTAAAACTGCTGTATATGACACATTTTGCTGCTGCATCCACAAATTAGAACTGTGTCATGCAAAGAAAAACACAATCCAGGAACACTGATGGCTTTGAGTCCATTTATGGTGGGCTTCCCATGCCTAAAGCTGTAAAGAGGAAAACTGTCCTATGGTCTGACGAATAAATTCATGGTTAAATGTGGCCCCTTTTCTGTGTTTCTTTGTCAAGTAAGAACCCACTGGAGTCTCATATTTGTATGAAACGTCTATGTGAGTAGTTGAAGAAGGTAATCCTGTCAGCAGATTTGTGAGCAGAGGACATGCAAGTACTTTTCGTACAACACCCTGAAACCTTCACGCATGGACTAAAAATGTATATCAAACAATTAACCAAGTTCAAACAACTTTTCAACTAAGAGCAGATCATTTGTGCATGCTGCTTGTGTCTCTGACTCTGACTCTGACTACTGTACCAACTAACTGCCAGAGAGTAAGAGAGGGGTCACTGCATCAGCGTTATCCCTTTTTAAGTGCCAGTTTTCTAACAGAGGCCCAGGCAAACCGCCCTTGGAGAGCTCTAGGCAAAGCTTTTGGTCTACTGGTCTTAAATCTGCTGCTCTTTCTTTCTCTCTTTAGTCTGTGCATTGCAATGGCACTCTGTCCAGATCATCCCACTCACCACAGACAGCGCTCAGCCTCGTGAATCATTCATTAGAACAACCAACATTGAGGACTAGCTGAATTATTCAACATGCATTGGGTATAGTAACCATGTAGGGGCAACAAGTGATGAAGGAGGCCCTTAATTATTTAAGTGCTTTTGGTGTTACAAACAGAGTTGAGTCTCAGACAGATTGAAGAAAAGGACATTAGAAATTCACAACCTCGACCTTCAGAGCAGCTCACTGCCTCCATGATTTTGAGGCTATGTTTGGAGGACCTAGTGCAGAGAAACAAAAACAGCACAGCAATGCTCCTCAATGAACAGTGACAGTTCAACAAGAGCTCACCAGTGTGTTCCTCTCTTTCTCTCCAGGATTATGAGTCCATCGTGAAGCTGGTGGAGACTCTGGAGAAGCTTCCAACCTTTGATCCCATGGCTCATCCTCATGTGAAATTCAACTACGCCTTTGCACTGAATCGGTAAGATGGCGAGCGTGACTCAAGGCCTTACATCTTTTGTTTACCTTAATGGGGTGTTCACACCAAGCGCAAGTAAAATCATTCACGCAAATCGATTGCATGTTAAGTTAATGCAAAGATGTGATGAGACGCTCGTACTACTGTGGCGGCGCGAATGACGTGAATCGGGTTGTGCGAATTCACGAAAGTTGAAAATATCTGAACTTGAGCAAATATTCGCGTCGCGATAACCAATTAGCAAGAAGGTTTCCAGGTGACGCATGAAAACAGACTGGAGGATGTTCACTGTGTGAAAATATATACACAAATCTTTTTACTGCAGTAGACTGATGGACAGGTGCTCTGCAGCTGGGATAGAGCGTTTGTAATTGGTATCCTGGAGGGATATCCTGGCACCGACCTTCACCAACAGGTCGTCAAATTGGGTATGGGTAACCCGAAAATACCGCTGGAAACGTCTGTCATCCGGGCACAGCTATTGGTGGAGGAGACACAGACACAATGATGCCTATTTATCTGATGGTTGTGGGCCTTCCACAACAAAAACAAAGCAGCAATCCGCTGAACGTCATTCACTCCTACCATGCTTGATGGAGTAACTTTATTTGGACATAGTTTTCATCGACTGTTTATAAAGATGGATAAAAAAAAAGGTAAACTTATATCTCATTATGTTGAGCCCAATTTTGCAAACTCGGGATTAACTAGTAAAGCCCCAGTATTGACAGCCCACCATTTCCACTAACCAATACTCACATTTAACTCACCAATAAAACACCAAAGACTCCCCAGGTCACCATAAACAGCTGCTCCCCCGTTTTGTGAGGCACGGTCCACAGCCTTGAATAACGTTCACGAGCCCAAACAAAGTCAGCGTGCTACAACATCAGACAGTAGAAACCAACCAGAAAGTAGGTAAATTTTTCTGAATCCTCCCTTGGCCATGACTGCCCACACAAACAAGAAAACAAAGTAAATACCGGGGACTCTGGCAGAATAACAGGCGCTTAAAAAGGAGGCAGATCGGACAAGAGCTAAAAAGCCGGGTCAACACCATTGCAGCATTTGGGGGGATTCAGCTGGACAGGTAAACCGCTTTAACAAAGTTAGCCAAGTATCTGTAACAGAAGCGTTTCTTGTCTAACGGGACCTACTGCGTGTTGTTGCGCTGCTAAACTGTTGACCTCAGGTCCTGGAGTATATCACTTTATGTTAGTTGTAAAAGTCCTGCAAACATTGTGTTTGCTGGTAGTCTGTTGGCATCTACAGTAGCACCAGTGCTTTTTACTTTCACATTGACTGGGCCCCATTTGTAATTATTTGAAGTATTCATCTATATTATATCTAAATTTAATTGAAACAATATGAGCGAGCACAAGTGTCTGTTTGTAGGCGGGGCTTGATGGAGCAGAGAGGGAGGGGAAAACTGGTTGGGAGGGGTAGTGTTTACATTCAAGATTTCTCCCAAAAACTGGCACTTACTCAGATCCTGCCCACCCCACCTTTGATCAGCTTGAAAAGAACTCATTTTAAGATAATAACTAATGTAAACCCATAGTCCATCTGTTTACATGGAGGCCATGGATGATATAATCTTTTAGTCAGTTTGAGGAGCTCCAAATGTCATTCATTTTTTATGATTGGGACATCTGCAGTACAGGAACTTTTGTGTTACATACAAAAACCTGTAGTTCCTCAAACAACCACTTGAGGCTGATTCCGAAAGTGAGGCAAGATGTAAACATAAAATCAGATGATGAAAGCAGAAAAAAAAGTTGGTCAATGGTTTAAAATGGTTTACCACATTCATGCAAACCTGTGCGCATTTGGAGCTTTTTAAGTTACAAAGAAGCCAAAAGTAAGCATCTTTAACAGTTTGATTTGAAAGTGTTACATGCTGTATGGATGACACCTTCAAATTATGGCATGATTAGGGTGTTCAAGAATTTTGTCATCTGTTTGTTAATGGGACGTTCCTCTCATTTGCTCCACTCAACAGGGATATGGATTACCTTTTTCCGGCTTATTTAGATTTTTCCAAATAAGGCGTGTAGTAAATATGGAAAATGGTTCTCTTCAAGAATCCACCCCATCAGAAATTGATGCTATATTAAACAATAAGAAGTACAACAAGAAGAAAGTTATTTCTAAATAATATCATGTCTTTTTTGATTGTTTAGTGGTAAATACAGAGAATTTGAGACAAAAGTGGGAACAAGACCTTTATATGGAAATTCAGAAAGAAGAATGGTCTTGCGTTTGTTGGCAAGTTCATAAATTTTCTTACAATCTAAGGCAGTAAATAGCTCTATTTAGGATGATAAAGGATTTATTATACACCAGAAAAACTACATAAAATGAACAGGGAGATGTCATTTCTCTGCTGGCGCTGCAAAAAAGAAAAAAGGAGCTTATTTTCACATGTTTTGGTCATGTGACTCACTCTCCTCTTTTAGGAATTTGGTTATCCAGTTGATATCTCGGTGTTTACATCTATCTATTCCATTGGCATCTCATTTATGTCTTAAGGCAGATCCTCAGAATTTTTTTAAAATCTGGCAATCTCATCCAGAATTTGACTTCTAGACCTAAGTAAAATAGTTTGTGTGTGTGTGTGTTTATTTTTATTTGTTTGTTGTCAGTGGGTTATTTCCCACTTTGTTTATTTGTTTCATTTGTTGCTTATTTTCTTTTTGCTGTCAGGGTTTGTTGTTCTTTAAAGGTATATGTTTGGATATTGTTTTGGTCCTGTAATTGCTGTGAAAGGGGCCAGCCCCCAATTAGGATTAGAAAATGGTGATATGGAGTGTTCTGTTTTTCATATTTGTCAAGGTATCAAGCCTGTTGAATGATGTGATTTGTTTGATTTGTTCTAATTTGCTCTCTGTGAGGGAACATGAGATGTGGGGGCATGAGTTCTATGTACAGATACTTCACAATTAAATAGGAAAAAATTAAAAAAAATATGAAAGAGTTTGATTTGGGTGAGCTTTCAAACATTAAGAGACATTCACCATGAGCTCTTTTATGTTTTGGGATTTGAAAAGAACTACACAGAAAATCCTTGACAGATCATCTTCTATCCTTAACTTTTCCTTTAGTTGCCCAGTTTGCAGATGTTTGGAGCTTTTTGGGTTGTTGTTGTTTTTTTTTTTTTTTCCCACCCTTTCTCAGTCATCCTTTTGTTTTTGGAAGGCTTACATAGACAGCAGTGATGGGAGAATTTCCTCAAAGCCATATGAAATCTTAAAAAAACTAATAAGCAGCTGCTAATTCAGTCTGAACATTCCCAAACAGCAGTGGCGTTATGAGTAACGTGTGCAGATGTGCTTAGGAAAGAGACAGATGTACACCACAAAGAGGTTTTCACTGCCCGTTTTCACACCACCTGCTTTTCTTGTAAACTTCCTGTGGTTTTTGATTCAAACAGAAATAAAGCGTGCTGTTCTGTAATATGGCAGCGATTGGAAAATGTTTCTTCAGGAAGCCAAGACACCCGTGTGTTCTCGCTGTTACTGTCTGGCCCATTACCAGCGCGTCATATCGCGTTTGTGGGCACACCGAGACATCATGTGAGACAGAATTAGAAAATAAGTGCTAATGAGATGAGACTACACCCATGGAGAGTTTGAGTTGCTTCCCTCAGGTTTCAATCAGGATGTCATGAGTGGGGAGAGATGGCTCTTGGCATCCTTTAAATAAAGTTGTAATGACTTAGACAGTTGTTACACATGACTGTTGTTGTGTAGAGATCTGTTTGACAGATTGGTTTGTGTTCAACTCATTTTTTGTGTCTATATGAGTCAAGACACAGTAGGATTTTAATGATCACTTTCCTAATGAGGGTATTTTCACTTCCCAATGTTTAGTAATATATTCTGCATAAAATTTTAAGATGTGTTTTCAGGGATCTGGATCTAAACTCAGTAAGGTTGTAGTTTCTTTCAGACTTTTGTTTATGGTGAAAAAACAGTTTGTATGGAGAGCAAAAACAGGCAGACTCCATCCTGTGGTTACAAAAAACCTAAACACACGCTTAAATCTGTGATTACAGGATTGCAAAATAGAAAATACATCTGACAGTATATGAAAGCAGATACTGTTGTAGATGGTCTTTGAGACTGAAGCTTCAAATGGAAATTACATCCATGAATTATGTTCACATGCTGACCTTTCATTGAGTCATTGCCCGTCAGCAACCTGATGATTGTTCTGAGACAAATCCACAGATTGAAGTGTGAATAGACTAATTGGCTTCGGCCTCTTGTCAGCGGCAGACACGCGACTGTTGAAAGCTGCTTGAGGGGGATGTTGCTCAGGTTTTTCACGCTGCTAAGAGCCTGACAGGAGCAAGAGAAGAATTTCCTCAGCGAGAGAGAGAGAGAGACGCAACAGATGAGAGCAGGTTTCATCTCCCAGAAGTCTTTTCTCCAGACTGTCTCCATGGTAATATCTGTCAGCTCATATGTTTTATTTAACCTTCACGCCCCAGAGAGAAGCTGCGTTATGTTTTTTGGGATTTTTTTTATGGCTGTCACAAAGTGTACCTATTTAAGACTTCTCCTTAAAAAAACATGTACGACCATGTGCTTACAAACAGAAAAACTATCCACAGCTCATACCTCAGAACTAGTCCAGTATTACAGCCTTGGGGAGTAATAGACTACTTTTTGGGACTTGGCGTTAGAGGTCGTCCATTCAAGATGTCCTCACCTTGCATTGACATAGTTAACAGTCCGAGAAGCAACACTGGAGTTGATGTTGTGAGATGACACTGAGGAGCAGATTGCATGCAGCACATGTATGCAGATGTCCATCTCAACGTTAATTACAGCTAACCCAAAGTCAAATGACCACTAATGAGTTTCAGAATACAGTTAGAGCCGCTGTGTTCCTGCCTTTTATGCTCTCCCCACAGACATTTGCCTTCGTACCACCAGAGCCGGCCAAAACATGAGTTTGTGATCACGCTCATACTACAAACAGAAACCAAAACAGTTCTCGTAACTCCTCCACAGATTCTGCAAAAAAATATAGACTTTACAAAAAGAGATTAAGGTTACTTACACCCCTTCCTCAAAATTACTGTAAAGATGAGACAACATCTCTTAGTGGGGAAAAAAATATAACAAAAACACAAATTTTGGTCATAGTTTTAATACCCTCACTGCTTGGCTGGGACAGGAAAACCTTGTTTCTGATTGGGCCTTTAGAAGCCTGTAGCTGGATAGAAACTGGCTTTCTATCCAGTGACCTGGCTTTCTATCATAGATTACCTTTGTAATTAAGGAGTAGCTACCAGTCTCACAAAAGGGTGTGTATTTTACAGTAAAGGTCCTTACATACCGGTACGGTTTTTGTCGTGCGATTATTACGGACGTCAGTATTTTTTTTCGAACCAGTATCCTGTCGATACAAGCGTTAGCATCAGCAACATTTTCACATCCTGCGATATTGCGGCATTTAGTTTTTTCGTATCATGGTCGATTTTTCTAAAGTTTCCCAGACTGTGTGTCCACTTCTGACCAATCAGATTGCGTGTTGTTGCGACATCAGATTCACCGGTATATTCAACTTATCCAACATATCCAACCGGCTGATTTTTTACGTGTCGGAAGCAGAGTGCATTTTGATAAAAGACACAAATATTACAAAGATAACGACCTGAAGGACATCTTGTGGAGAGTCATAGCATCGGATCTCTCATATGACGATGGTTTGTGTGCTTTAACAGTTTGCTAAACGTCTTTGTTTAAACTTTCATCTGTGCTAACGTAAGCTAACGGTTGTTAGCATAGCTTCATGTGCCTATCTGGTACTGGCCCCGACTCAGTATTTGCTATCATGACAGAAAGCCATCTCAACACTAGTGTCTAATCAGAACTGAAAACAATCAGCAACCGTGGTACAGTTTCAGCTCCTGGGCCAAGCAGTGAAACTCACCAAGTTCTCTTTTTTGTAATATTGGATGCACTCATGTGCTACGCTTCTTTTTCTTTTGAGAAAGCAAAAGGAGTACCAATTTGCCATCACTTGAAGCTGAAGTAGACTCCATTTTTGTCCTCTCGCTTCCAGCCGGGATGCTGGTTGTTAAGGGAACGTCCTGCCCTCCTTCGCCTCTGATTGGCTATAAGTGCTGACCGTTTGGCTTGAGCGTGTGATGACGTTTCCAGCTTTTCTAGCCAATCAGAGGTAAAGGAGGCCTCTGAATATTTCATGATTTCGCGTTCTATATTCGTGTCGGCCCCGGTGTGTAAGGACCTTGAGTCTCCACATCTTACTGTTCTATGTTCAAGCAGCCTTTTTTTGAGTACCTCCTTGAGCGTTCTGTTCATGTCATTACTCTGCAAGCCACACATAACTAAGCAGCTGTTATGCATAAAGACAAATGATGCTGATGGCTTAAACTAGTCAGAACCAATTCTGATCTGGAACTGGTTATCAATTGTCATCCCTGGATAAGAGATATTTTATATACCTTTCTGGTTATCTCAAAATTGAGTCGATTAAAATACATAAGTTGATATGAGTTATATTAGCTGGATATTTAATGTTGAATTTTCAAGAGAAGTAAGAAAAAGTGAGAGAACTAACTGGAAGGTAGACCCATTTTAATTCACTATTCACCTCCAAATGCTGCAGCTGTACTCCGGCTTTGTTTCTGAATCTAAGCTTTTATGAACCTATCTTCATTTTATTCAATTAATTGACTCCCTGAAGGGCTCTTCACTTAATTTCCTTTCAAGAGCAGCACACTCTCTTACATTTATAAATGGGTTATTCATTTGACAGCCTTAGTTGTTTCCTTTAAGGTTTGTCACAGAAAGATTCAGTACGAGTGATCTACAGCAGCACAGTTACAGATCACAGTGGAGGAAATAAAAGTAGAGACTCAGCGACCTCAGCAGTGTGTAACTGGCACCAGTGTTACCTCTGTGTAGGTAGATCCGGCTGCCAACAGCAGGTATGCAACTGTTCCCTAGCTACACACACAAACACACTCATACACATAATTATACTCACACACATACCTTTCACACACACGGCTGGTGTTGCTAATTTGATTCATGCTGTCCAAACCAGTGATTCTTTCATGCACCCAAGGATTGATCTGTCTGTCTGTCTGTCTGTCTGTCTGTCTGTCTGTCAGTTTTTGTGAAACCAGAATATATACGTTATCGTGTTGTACAAAATGTAAAGGCCATGACCATGCAGCTTTTGTAGTGGTTTTGCTTTACTGCATTTGCCCCTGACCTTGCAAAACATGCTTCACTGACACTCATCATTACATAAGACAGATATTTTTCATCATGTCTTATAATCACAATAAAAATGGTTTAAGGGGACTCTTGATTTTGCAATGTTACACTTCAAGTGATCACAAGCCCTTCAGAAAACGATTTATATGGAAAAAGTTGAGGAAAGGCTTTTTCCAGGGGGAGCTGCATGAAAATTGACATATTAGTTCTGGTGTCTTTTTTTATTTTCACTATTGAATATTCATTTCAGTCAGAAACAGTATATGTATTTTCTGATAGGGGATCTTACTGGGGCTTCAGATCTGAATAAATAATAAGAATCAATAACAACACACCTGATCTCCATGTTTAGTTTAACCAAGCAGGAATCTGCAGAGTGGAAAAAACACTTCCTCACATGTTGGTCTTGATGTCTCACTCTTAAGATGTTGCACAAATCACAAGTACTCATGAGGTTAAACAGTATCCACAGATAGAAACTCTGAAGAGGTGCAGGGAAAAGTGTCTCATCAGCAGCAGCTCTGATGGCAGAAAGAGTGGATTTAGTTCAATCCAGTGTGTGACACCAATTTTTGCTGACCAAATGTTTAATCAGTATCATTCAGAATCATACACAGAAGTTAAGAGCTAACCACTTTGACTGAAAAATTCTGAGGTGCAATTGGGCTGCAAGTGTATCAGGTTAAGTGTCATCTCCAGATCACTTCAGTCACTGTTGTGGGAGGGAGGGAGAGAGAGAGAGAGAGAGCATTGTTCTTGACTGCTGGCCACTTATCTGTTAAAGGTGGGGTAGGCAGGATCTGAGGAAGTGCCAGTTTTTGGGACAAATGTTGAATGTAAACACTACCCCTCCCAACCAGTTTTCCCCTCAGCTCCTCCTCTCCCCTCCCTCTCTGCTCCAGCAAGCCCCGCCCACAAACAGACGAAAGTGAAAGTAAACAGTATTGGTGCTACTGTAGACCCCAACAGACTACCAGCAAACACAATGTTTGCAGGACTTTTACAACTAGGAAAAAGTGACATACTCCAGGACCTGAGGTAAACAGTTTAGCAGTGCTACAACACGCAGTAGGTCCTGTTTGACATAAAACACTTCTGTTACAGACACTTAGCTTACTTTGTTAAAGCGGTTTACCTGTCCAGCAGAAAGGTTACAGGGTCCATAAGAACCCAAAGCGTCCCCCATCGACCTGGCTTCGTAGCTCTTGTCTGGGTGGTCTACCTCCTATTAAAGCACCTGTTGTTCTGCTAGAGTCTCCGATATTTACTCCATTTTATTGCTTGTGGTGGCAGTCGTGGCCAAAGGAGGATTAAGACAATTTTCCGTACTTTCTGGTTGGTTTCTACTGTCCGATATTGTAGCACGCTGACTTTGTTTGGGCTTGTGAACATTATTTAAGGACGTGGCGCGTGTCTCACAACACGGGGGAGCAGAATCGGCCTCACAACCAATTAGCACAAAGGAGCAGCGTCCGCCTCACAACCAACCAGGTTTGGGGAGGTGGAGAATGGCTTTGTTTACAGTCAGAAAGAGTGGGCCGCCAAAAAAATGTAAAATGTTGACTACACAGACATAACAGAACACAGCAATGTCATTATATTACCAAATGTCATCAGTAACTTATAGCTATTGACTGATATTAAAAACTTTTTTGTATATACACCACAAAAAACGATGCTTCTTTAACAATTTCCTGCCTACCCCACCTTTAATCAGTCTTCTCCTTCCTCTGACTTGTCATGTAATAGAGCAAAGATTGCAAAATTATAACTAACAGCAGCTCTAGAAGAGTTTGTTCTCTTATCAATCCTTCGTTTTGATTGTTTTAAGATTTGGAGTTGGCTTATTTGACTGAGAGGTGAGCATGTTCTAGCCATTGGCCTCAACTCCACCTCTTTGCTGATTTGTAGATCTGCCTCGAGTTTTCTGGGACCAACATTGTCAGTATCTTTGGTCTTTCATCACACCTGTCTCTGTGACCATGTCCATGTTTTATACCGTCTGTGGTCTCAACAGGAAGCTGAACATCATTTCTGGTTCTGCTGTTTCTGTTGGATCCTTTTTTTTTTACTTTCCATCACATACTTGTGAAAGTCTTCACTAATTTAGTGCATTCAAAAACGGCTTTAGTTGGTTCTTATTTTTACCTTTTATTGTAAAATAAAACTGTTAATCACAACCCAAGAGTATGAGATTACTGCACAGTGAAGCACTTAACTTTACTATTAGATTTAAGGGCCAGCAAGAGAGACATTGAAGAAAAACAGAAGAAAGAAGTTACTCACAAGTTGTTCTGCATGTTTTTGTGTGTTTGTCGTGATTGTAGGAGGAACCTGCCAGGCGACAGACAGAAGGCTCTGGACATTATGCTGCCCCTGGTGGAGGGTGAGGAGCAGGTGGCCTCAGACATCTACTGTCTGGTGGGGCGGATCTACAAGGACACGTTCCTGGAGTCTCATTTTACTGACACAGCGAGCAGAGACAGCGGCACACACTGGTGAGGATGGCAGTATTCAGTCAGCTCAGTTTAAAACCCTAAACTAAAAAAGGAAATAAACCCTACACATGCAGAACTTTGATGCAGCTCTGCAGGCTTTGACTGTATGCAGGAAACAGCTGACTGTAGAAGGTGATAAATTAATCTCTTCGTGCTTTTTCCCCTCAGGTCCTCTGTGTTACATTATCACAAAGCAGGTCAAAACTAACACCATCACAGGGCTGTCAGTGCATCATCACATCACAGCCTCCTCCTCCTATGACAAAGGGAGTGTACTGGTCGCACTAAACCAGCTCGTAACACCATCTCTACCTTGTTAACCTGCCAACTAAATGAGTCGCTAACTTGGATCAGTATAGTTTTGAATATTTTGGATTCACTTTTGGGGAGCTGTATTGTTGTTCATCTTTTTTATACTGTCTTGTCATTAGGGGTCTTTTGTCCCTGCTGTAAGATAATAACTGATGGGCTCAGAGATTGTAAATGCAAAAATGCAGGTAAATACCTTCAAGGTAACTTATCTGATCATGGTGCCACAGCTCAACAAATAAACCATGCCTAGTGCCAAGAATAGTGTGATGACTGAGTCTGGAGATGGAACCAGAATAAAAAAACAGACATGGGGAGGGTTTGCAGGTTCTGTTGAAGCTGAAGGTGTTGCTTCAGGGAAAGGAATTCAGGGTCCGAGCAAAGTGGAGAAGTTCAGGTGAGTGGGAGAGTGCTGGGTTGCAGGGTGATGAGAGGAACGGTGGGAGGCGCTGGGAAAAAAAAGAAGAAAGGGAAGGTTAGTTACCAAAAAATATACAAGCACTAGAAAAATCTTCACGTGTTTTCACAAGATCACCAGAACGTGTCTGTGTACTGCTGCGTTAAGGTGTAAAAAAAACTCTAGCGCTGAGGCGTGGGTCAGTAGCGATCATAAAGTTGGCTTGATTGAAGATAGGGGACAGGTGAGCGCACTCAGCCTCAGCGCCACAGAGGGGGAGGGAGCAGCCTCTGAAAGCAGGCGACACAGCAAGACAACCCCGTCCAAAAAATAAAAATAGAAAACCTTAGAACACTGCTCAGTCACTGTTATTGTGAACCACAAGTGTGATTGAAGCTAGAAGGTGGGACACAAGGCTATAGATGACAGCTCATCACAGCAGTGACATCAAGAAGGCCAAAGGCATCCACCCCTGAATAACTTGATTATAATGCTCATTGCATAATCGTTATGCAATGAGCAAAATCATAAGAACAAATGCAGATGTTCCTGTTCTTCCAAATAATAATTACATGATGCAAGTCGCAGTCATCATCAGATTGATTTGGTGTTTGATAGTCTAGAGTAAAATCTAAGAGAGTAGGCTGCCTCTGTTTGTGGAAGTGTTTTTTGTTACTCTGCATTTCACCCATAACCAGGGCTGGACTGGGACGAAAAAATCAGTCTTTGTCTTTTTGGCTCACAGTGGCCCCCAACAGAAATAGTGTCAAAGTTTTACTTTCATGAAAGCTTTGACATAGTTTGGTTACAATACAGTTGAAATAGTGACTTTTGCTTGAAGTGGAGATTTATACAGTATTCTGCTTTAATGTCTACTGTTATTTTCCAGATATTTCAAGGCAACAAAAAGACAAAACCTGTGTAACTTCCCATGATTAAGAGTGTGTTTGTAACATGTATAAACCAAATTTCTATATTTTAAAGGGAAAGCTTTGAAAATGTCTTTAATCGAGTTTCATTGAGTTTAAAGAGGAACAGTGAAAAGCAGAGTATATTTTTCATGATAGTCATCCAGTTTTTATGAAAGAATTTTACATATGCCTCTAAAACGGTTCATGGAAAGCAGTTAAAAATCATCAAAACTGTAATAACTTTGAAAAGGAGACAGAAAGTTTAGCATTTTGTATTAATTCTTAGTACAGATACCCTTTGAGATGCTAGCTCATTATTACTTTTATTGTTGCTTTGTTCAGTCCTTATCTGCAACAGCCTGTTAAGGACTGTTGGATGCTTTTGCCTGAGATTCGCAGCATAATAGAGCTGCTGGAAAACCTGCCTGTTCTGCTCGATGTGACTCAGCACAGCATGAGACATTTGTGGAGGGTTTCCAGCACCTTACTGAGACTTGAGGAGGTTCTTGGGTAAATCACTCATCCCTGGCTAGTTTGCAATCTCCTCAAAGTCTGGCTGTCACATCAGCACTCTAATAATAACCAGACTAACAATAGCAAACAAGTTGGCTTAATAACAGGCTGGTGATTGCCTTCATCCTCTAATTGCTCTGCCGATCTCATATCTCTCTCCATTGAATACTCTGCCTACATTGCTGCGCTCCCATCTGGTAAATATTTTCAGATCTATGTTGTAACTTGGCAGAGAAGCGCTCACAGCCCTTCCTTCAGTTCAGTAGATTGTTCATTAAATAAATTACATTTCTCGTTTGGCGGGGGGACTTGTGGTTATGGTTTGTTGTTCTGTGGTCCCCACTCAATATGGCTGTTATTGTTTTTTCTAACATGAAGTGTCTCAGGAAGCAGCGCAGCTCAGAGAAAGACATCAGTTATCTCAGGGGTAGACTTGGGATTTGATATGACGCATGTCTTGAAGGAGGATGTTTATTGGAGTCATCTTGTCTTCTATTCTCAGGTTTAAAAAGGGGTTTGAGTCAGAGCCAACACTACACTCTGGTATCAACTACGCTGTTCTGCTCCTGGCAGCCGGACACCAGTTTGACTCGTCCTTTGAGCTTCGCAAAGTTGGTGAGTAGACGCTAGACTTCATGACTATTTATGATTAACCACAGTATGTAATAAAAAAGAAAAGAAAATTACAAAATGAATGCTTAAATTTTCTAATTTAACATCCATGCATGGAAATCTCCAGGTTGAAGCTGCATGCATTGATTTGTTAACGTTTAATTTGAACCAATAAACAAATGATCACTTTTAAGGAGTCTCTCACTAACTCCAGGCCTCAGAGAGTAATTATTACCTTGAATTCGCTGATCACATCCGATCTACAGAGAGTCTAGATTTGTCACTTTGCCACTACTGTCATCAATTCTTTTCACTGTGGTACCATATGCACCTGTTTTGGGCAAAACAGGCACAATACAGCAGAATTATAAGCAGCTACATTTTGGAGCTGCTAGGCAATAGTTATGACTGTGTCTAAATTCACCAAGAGGACTCAGATTAAACGTTATTCTGTTGAGTGTGTACTGGATTTGTAAATGGGCAAAAGCCAGCTCATTGTGATATCAACTTTCATGGGTAATTATGTTTTACTGTTGATTTGCCAATAGCTCCAAACTGCTTGATCAGGGTTGGGATTCTGGGGTAACGCACATGAAAATTACAGCAAAAAAGCGTGATATAACACAGTGTGAGATGATATGAGACAGTATAACAAGATATGATGTAATACACTTAATTTCAACATATGATACAGAATAATACCATACATTTTGATAGGATATGAAATGATACAATAAATGCCAAAAGAAGGTATGAGGCTTTAAAAACTGAGGACCTGCAGAGTTTTATTTTGCAGGTAGGCACTGCTGATTCTTGAAGCAGACACGGTCTCCTCATATCTGCCTTAATACAGAACAATCTGATCATTTTTAATAAGATTTCTTGGTTTGGCAAGCAGGCATGCTTCCAAATCATCCACTGAAATCTGAGGCTCAGGGGAGCTTAGGAATGTGAGAAACAGAGCGAACAGTCCTGGGAATCAGCCTGCAGCTTCTGAATCTACCCCACCCTTAGTCCCAACAGACCATGAGCTACCCCTGAGCTAATCCTACCCCTAGACCCCCACCTACCTCTCCAAGTGGCTGGTTATTGCAACAGGGCACGTAGCGGCAGCTTTGTTTTGCAAAAGACAAGGGCATAGTCCCAGTTTGCTTTAGACTGTGGCAGAATAGATTAAAAAATATGAAAGCCAAACTTCTTTGATGCAACAGTCTTATCTTTGGCTGCCCTGTCTTGTTTTCCAGGGGTGAAGCTGAGTAGCCTGTTGGGGAAGAAAGGCAGCCTGGACAAGCTGCAGAGCTACTGGGATGTGGGCTTCTTCCTGGGTGCCAGCATCCTGGCCTGTGATAACACCAGGGTCATCCAAGCCTCTGAGAAACTCTTCAAACTCAAGGCCCCCATCTGGTGAGAAATAATAAGTATTCCTTATAGTAGCATGCCAAAAAAAGCTTTTCAGGCTGCAGCCTTCACCATCTGTGTGCCATGGTTAGCCCTGAAAACACAGCCTCCATCTGTGCCAATTGTCACAAGCATTTGGTGTGTCAAAGAACTGGAAACATCACTGAACTCACCACAAACAGCTCTTCTGTCTTTGTGTGGACTCAATAAATATACAAGCTTGCAACATTTTGCAAGGAGTTTAAAATGTACAAAAATTCAAACACTCCGGAAAGATATGCTTCCCCGCTGCAGAAGGGACAAACAGGCAGTTTGACATTTGAGTAATTCAGAGATTGGTCAGATTTGTGCCATTATCCACTGCAGAGTAAAAGCGTTTTTGTTTTGGGCAAAATGTCTTTTTAAGATGTGATTTGCATTCATTCGTAAAGATTTATGAGACCAAGCCAGATGTTTAACATGTGATGAGTACAGTAAACAGTCTGCAGCTGCTTTTTTTTGCTAGACCCTGCTGTTCTCTGTTTGTTTTGGTGCTGAGAAAACTCCCCAAGTTTCCATTAATGTCGCAAAGAAAAATGAGCAGCAGCATGGAAACACAAGCAGATAATATTGTTTGTTCATGTCATTTTTCTTTGGGATCTTTTCTCAAACAATGTAATTAACATGCAAATTATTGTTTTGTTCACAACAGCAGATGTTTTTCTGTTGAGATGCTGAATGTTAATATGATTTTTTGTAGATTCATCTCATTAAATAAGGGGCTGATCCTGGTCTTTAATGGATGCATTTTTCTTTTGCTTGTTTTCAGGTATCTTCGCTCACTAGTGGAGACAATCTTGATTTACCAGCAATTCAAAAAGCCAGGCACAGAGCAGCCGGCCCCCAAACAGGAGCTGGTGGACTTCTGGATGGACTTTCTGGTGGAGGCCACCAAGAAAGACGTTTCCTCTGTCCGATTTCCTGTAAGGAACTACAGACAGGAAACCACCTGACCTCAATCATGCAGCTCAGCCGAGAAAAGTCATTGTAGTACTGACACTTTCATTTCTTTCTTAGGTGTTGATATTGGAGCCCACTAAAGTGTACCAGCCTTCATATCTGTCCATCAACAAAGACGTGGATGACAACACAGTGTCAATCTGGCATGTTGCCCCTGACGATAAGGTGGGTGGTTTTCATATCTTCCCCTAGAATTTTGCTTATACAGTATTGTTGGTGAATAATAATAGTGACTTCAGTAGTTTTGTTACTTGAACCCATGGCCTGTTTTTGGTCTATAACTGAAGCAGTTTCAGAGGCTTTACAAAAGGCTTTAAAACAGAGTGACATGTGACATGGTCAAGCCTTGATTTGAGGTCCCAATAATAATAGGATGAGTGATAAAAAGAGGGACTTTATGAAACAGGGACATACTCCCTGTAACACCCCTGACTGGTTTCAAAAGTGGTGCTGGAAATTTGCGCTTTCTAACTTTTTATCTCTTTGTTTCGGCTCTACAAATTTATTGTGTATTATTGCAAAAACTTTCAAAACAAAGTGAAATAAAAAGTGAGTAAAACTGACATTTTATAAAAGTGTCAGTGGATCATCCAGGACTTTCTGGGGCAGCCTTAAGTGGACTAGTGTGAAAGATCATGGTTTGTGTTAAAACCTTAGATTATTTGGACAGTATTTAGGGAATAGAACAGAGTGGGTGACTCTCTCACACACACCATATAATAGAAAATGTGATATGATATGATATAATATGATATGACTTAGTACAGCACAAAGTTAAACCCATTTTCTCCTCCAGATTTCATGATTTATCTTTGGTGAGACTCTGCTGCGATAATGGATCGTTGTTTCCTGTCATGAAGTGTTATTGATTTTTTTTTCTCATACTGTAGTTCAGTTTTGCTCTCTGAAAAAGCAGCTTCTAGATGAAAGTGGATGCACACCAGGAACTGGTCCCTGTAAATCTGCCACATCAGCATTTCCATCCTCACATTTCGATTTAATACAAGCATGACAGCTGATCTAATAAAGCCTCTAATGTCTTTTTATTGCTGTAGATTTAATCTACGCATGCCACTGCTGTAATATTGTTATCAGTATGATATAATCAATCAGTGCAGTGTCATCCACTGGGGACACTTTGATTGAGCGTGTCCCTGGAGCTCTGATGATATTTGTTGCTTTCTTTCCTGCAGCAAAAGGGGATTCATGAGTGGAACTTTAGTGCCACATCAGTGCGAGGTGTCAGGTCAGTGTTTGCCATCTTTAACGACACACTTATGTTGTAGATGACTGATGAGACAGAGACTCCACATGTCGCCACAGGGCGACTGGTTTCAGTTTATCATCAGACAGCAGATAAGAGGAAAACTGTCAAGCTTCACTTTGTCACACAGAGTTTTAGGAGCCATACATCAAGTCATTGCGGCTATACAGACAGAGATGTCACGACTTGTTTTCAGTCATTCTGGCTGTATGTTTTTGTTATTTCTCACCTATTTCTAAGCTCAGCTGTCCTGTAAGTGCACAGATTGTATTTAACATTCACAGTCTAAGAGTTAGTATGCACTGAAAGCAATGCAGGTTACTGAGAGAGGAGAAAAGTGTCATTAGGATTTACATCTTATTTTCAGACAATCGCATTGTGTTTTAAAACAACAAATAAGACACTGACCGTTAGAAAGACTAATGGGTAACACTTGGAAATATATAAACATTCTTGAAACCTCTTTCACATTGTCTATGGATATGCATTTATGTACAGTAGATGTGTGTAATTGCTGTATATGTTTTGTTTATCCTCATTTGGGATGGGGATCAAAAGTCAGGTCCTCTTAGATGCTACATCCACATTTTTCAGATCCCCAAAATCAGCCACATTTGAGTTTATTGGGTCTGCCGTCTAGCCTCATGAGCCTCTTTAAGATATTCCTCATTTTGACTCATCATGTAAATGTTGTGAAAATTACTGAAAAACCTCAAGATAAGAGTAAAATACAGTATATCACATACTTTAGGTTTGAATGTCTCAGGAATGGAATCACAGTTGTTGTTTTTAAGGTGCAGAGGCCTTGAAGCAGAGTCATACATTTTTTTTAATGCGTACAAAAAAACAAGCAGACATGTCTGTTACCATGACTTCATCTCTCACAGACTTATCAGACTGCTCCATTAATACCACAGACAGTCTGCCACAGTCACTTACCATCATGTCGTCTGTGTGCCTCTCTTTCCTCGGTCCTCAAAGGAATTCAGAGTCAGATGAGAGAAGAGAAGTGTAGGGCCACGCTCACATGTTGCTAGGGAACTACTCATTCTCTGTGCCCACTCAGCCTGCAGACAGTCAGCAGGACACAAAAGCAGCTCTGCCAGCAATAAAACAGGCGCACACACACACACACACGCACACACACAGTCCCTCCGTTGTCTGCCTTGGCGTAACTGGCCTTGGCACAATGGCTAAAAATTGGACAAGTGCTCATTTCAGCATATGAAAGTTCCTATTTAGTTTTTCAGTTGAAGCTGTCCATGCTTTGTGCAGAGGAGCAGTGTAATTGTATTAGCAAATAAAATGATTGTATGTAATTTGTCCAGAAACAAACCGTCCTCTCTCAAACTCAAATACTGCATTTGTTCTTTGTATTTCAGTTTTATCCATTGTCATTAAACCAGTGCGTAACCCCTGGGTTTTAAATGTTTCTAGATTTGCCTCCAAACACTGAAACAAAAACTCTTTTTTGGTACCAGAGACTGGATAGCTGATGTCATAAAGTCCTGTGAAAGACTTGATTCAGCTGTATCAGCTCTCATGTGATGATTGTCCACCTAACCATGAACTGTTTCTCCTCAGCATCTCCAAGTTTGATGAGAGAAGTGCCTTTCTCTACGTGCTGCACAATGCAGAGGACTTCCAGATTTATTTCTGCACAGAGATGCACTGTAAAAGGTTGGTCTTGCCCTTCTCAGCCTGTCTGAGTTCATTTGTCATCATGAAGCTTTTAAGTCGAAAATCAAACAGCTGACTGCTGACATCGTAAGGTTTCTTTTAGCCTGTTCATCAAAATAAGCTTAAAATTACAACTGAAACATTACTTTAACTGTCAATTTTTTGAGGCAAGAGCTAACCTGAATTACATGCCACTGATTATTAAGAAAGCCAACCTACTTGATCATACAGCAATGTCGAGTCACAGCCTTGTTGACTACAAGAAAACTACTTAATGGTATACACAAGGTGAGAAAATGAACAGGATTTAGTAGATCAGAAGAAAAAAAAGTAACAGCAACAATATTTTTGCAGCTTAAGTAAAAACATTTTCTTGAAATAAAAGTCACAGACATAACGTAATCTTCATCAGGATTCGAGGAAAGGTAAAACGCACAAAAAGCGATTTTAATAGTTTCCTATCAAAGACAAAATGCCTGATTCTGTGATGTTTAGCACAGAATGAAGCTCAGTGTTGCCTCATGCAGAACACAGGAGTCATAGGCTCCCTCTGCTATCAGCTGAATAAATCTTTCAACAGCTCAACACTAATCACCCTCCATCTTTTTAAACAAGGCAGCCCATTCAAACACGTCTTCCCTCCTACTATAATGCTTCCCACACCCTGCTGCTGCTGGCAAAGCTTTGCCTCCACCGCCCTAGCCTCCCCCCTCTCTCTAGTATGCAAGTTTGTTCGTGCCCTTATGGAGGATTTTGTAGTATCCTCTCTAGAAAGCCATGCTGCTTAGCTAACCTGTAGGGCACTTAAAAAACGGACTTTTAAGCACCAAGTAGAACTGTACTTCATTAGGCAACCATCATCTTCATCGTAGGGGAAGTTTCTGCTGACAAGTTTTGATTGATGCTGTTGTTATTACAATGGTCCCAAGACTGGGCCTTGGGGCACACCGTTTGATGATTTTAAAGATCTTAAATTTCAGAGGTCAGCCAGCACACACACTTTGTTTTCTTCCTTGTTCTCTGACTGCAGATTCATCTCATTAAGTGTTCTTACTCCTAGTTTTATGATGGTGTTTGTTTATCTTTCAGTAACTTAAAACATGTGCTTATGGTGTGTATCATCATATCTGACATGAACATGAGCATGATGAAAAACTGGTTTCAAAAATACGAAATCACCCAAAAGAAGGATTAGATTTTTACTTCTACAAATCAAGCCAACATTTTCTGACATGTTTTTTATAAATATTTATGCCACTCTAGAGAGCTTGCAAACTTCCTCCCTCAGGTGTGAATTTACGTCTTCAGTGCTTGTGCAGAGCCTCACAGGCACTGTTGTCAGCGCTGTCCTCAGGTGGCAAATTTCACACTTTCTGCCACCACAAGCACACCTTGTCTTCTCTCTGCCACTGTGTTCCTGGCTTGCTGCTCTGCAAGGCACACAGTGTTCAGGCTCTCACATCAGACACTCACGCGCACATCCAGTTCTTTAATGTGCAGAGTCAGTGAGTCATGCCTGCTGTTGTCATGATGCTTCTCTCCTTTAACACAAAGCAAAAAGGAGTGACATTGGGGAAAGAGAGGAAGGAGTGAGCAGAAGGTGAGAAGGAAGAAGGCAGACTAAATGTGTATCGAAAGAGGAAGAGGTGCACATGCATGATTGGCATGTGCGCATGCAGGAGTACACGTGCATCACAGAACACCTGCGGGCATGTCCTGTGAGGCAGCATGATGAGGAGACATGATAATTCACACTTTGGCGCTGTGACAGTGATTAAGGTCATTATATGTGTCTGTATGTGTGGGAGGTGTGCATGTAAACACACTGTAACCCTTCTGGAGAGGGCCATCAGCTAAATACCAACACTCACCGTCACAATATGTGCATAATGAATCTCAAACAACATGTGCAAAACCACGTTAAATATGTCTAACCTGATTTATCATTGACGAAATATACTGCAAATAAAAGGAATCACAGTAACTGAGTTTTGAACCATTAATTGTGGTTACTTTTCCTGTTGTACACATTTATGACAAAGCATAAAGTAATAAAGTCATTTAGTACCATAGACAGCAGCTCTTATGGCCAATCCCAAGAGAATAAGAGGAGTATAGCAACAGTGAGTGCGTGAGTTTGTGGGCGCCGTCAGTATTATGAATGCAGATAGTGGGCACAGGCCCTAGAGCACTATTATGTTAAAAAAAAAAAAAAATAGCTGGAAATAAAAAGTGAGGTACAAAGTGAGGTCAGTGTTCTTCTTTAAAAAAAAAAACTCACAATGAGGTATCTCATTACCACAGGCTTTCTGAAAACTCAAATAAAGCTCTGTTAAAATGCAGTGTGCTGATCTGTCTTGGACTGTTGTTCTTTCAGATTCTGTGATCTGGTCAACAGCATAACAGAGGAGGCCTGGAAAGGCCCAGAGGAGGGGGACTGTGACGCTGATGCCTTGGAGGTGAGAGGAGTGGAGACTTTATTCACACCAATAACAGCTCAAAAGCTCATACCAGGTTATATTTTAGCATTTTAGACACTTTCTTGGAGCTGTGCAGTTTATGGTACTTGCCAGCAGTCCAAACAGTACTCATGGTGCATGGTCAGGAATAGTAATATAAATGATGGAAAAAGTTCTCTTCTTGTACCAGCATCCTGATGAAAAAAGACAAAAATCACTTGCTTGTTGTCCATGTTGAACATGGAGTGCCAGAGGGGCACACCTCCCCTCTGTTATATGTGCATAAATGAGAAGCCAAGGCAGGGAGAGCCACAGCAAAGACCCTGACGTACAGGTACAACACATGTAACACAGATAAATGTCATTTGTCATCAGAGGTAGGAGGTTGGTTTGAGGTGGGTTGCAAAACAGTTTCTGAAGGCAGCAGCAAGAGGAGACAGGCCGATTTAGTTAAAATAGAACCTTTGCTAATTGGCTGCATTGTAGGTAATCAGCTGACCTGTCAGCTGGTATGGGCTAGTGTAAGACCAGCTAATGTACTCTTGGCTTTGTAGACTCCCTGAACTTACACCACATTTGATTTATGTTGTACGCGCTTGGTTTTTAACAGAGCCTCTAAGAGACCTCTGTATTCCCACCTAGTTTTCCTCTCCAGTTCATCAGTTTTTATTCTTATGACTGAGTAGACAGCCAGCTGCACTACCCGCCTAAATGTAGGGTAACCTGCTGGGATGAGACCTGGATTCTGCTCGTTTGCTTTGTAAGCTCTGACAGGACAGAACAGACACCTGCTGCTCTGTTCACCTGTCGTCCCAGCGGAGCCTCAGGAGAAAGAAAAGCTAATTATCCCAAAATGCTGCCGCGCCCATTTTGACTTAGCACAGGCAGGGATCAAATGTCAAACAGGTTTTATGAGCCGTGTGTCTGTGTTTGATGTAATATGAGAATCAGCCGCCTGCATTAACTGCTGGCTGCTCTCCAACCCCCCCCAACTGTCTTCAAATCAAGGTCATAACATGTCTCCTGTGCACTTTTATCACATGATAGGAAGAAAAGAAAATTAGGTTTCATTAGAGTTTCATTCAATTCTTTTAGAAATTGAATTGGATTATTTATTGGATTAGTTTGTTTGGATAAAAAGAGATGTTTTTCATCCCTTAAAGAGAGGAATAGTAATTATTTACTGGGGTCTTAAACAAGATAATTGTGAGCTTGTTGGAAATGACTCAACAGGATAAAAACCGTGAAAACCAAAAATACAACTATGCTTTTTTCTTTCCTCTCTCTGGCACACTTTTTTAGTTTTTTAAAGAAGTACCTATACCCTTCCATTGAAACAAAATAGTGTTTTTCATGCACGCTGAGAGTTGAAAAGCCGTTTAAATGAGCAAATCTGGACACTCATCCTTCTTTGAATTTATATTCAGGTCTTTATAAACTGCTCTGAGAGACACTTGATGCTGCTCTCTAGGACCTTTATCAAACGCTTTATGGATGTTGCTGGTACAGTTAATTTGCCTTTCCTCCTCTGTTATTATTATCATCATCATTGTGGTCTTTTGATGTGTTTTAGCAAGTGCAGTTTTTAATCCTGTGAGAAATGACGGGTTGTAATCAATTCATAAGGTGTGTTATCATGATTTAAATTTAACATTAGTTTTACATGACCAACACCTTGATGTGCGCTCGTCTCCACAGTACGACTATGAGTATGATGAACATGGAGAGAGGGTGGTTCTGGGAAAAGGGACATTTGGAGTCGTTTACGCGGGCCGAGACCTCAGCAACCAGGTCCGCCTGGCCATCAAAGAAATACCAGAGAGAGACAGCAGGTAAGAATCTGCATTTGTTTGCCATCTGAATGTGTTACTCAGACAGACTCTAAAGGTCCACTGGCAGAAGGTAAGCAGTTCATGACAGAGGATTTTTTTTGTCATACTATTCTGGTATTTACTTGTATCCTTCTGCAGAACAGAAATGGTTTAACTCTGACTGTTTATGTACACACTGGTTGCTTGCAGAGAGTTCTTCCTTGCTTTTTGTTATCATGATGCCATCGTTACCAGAGATCACGCAGTATTTTGTGTCCACTACAAATCTGAGAGGTCCTCATTTGCAGAATTAGTCTTCTGAACGTTTAAGTTGTCTGGTGGGCACGAAAATAGAGCCCATTGTCTCCAGAGGATGGACCTCAGCACTATGGTAGCAAAGCAATCCTGCTTTTGTACCATCATCAATCCAAAATGTAACATTTGCTGTATACCTCATAATCTGACTGCTTTGGACTTGATTTAGCACATTCGTGTTCAGAGGATAAACGCCTTTCATTTGAAGCCCCCCCTCAGGGCACACTCAACATTTTTAGCAATCCTTGCAAATCCTCCATTTGTTTTCCTCCTAAGCTGATATTACAGCCTGGATGTAAACAGGTGTGCGGGCCGTTAATGCCTCATCATGCTCAGCACTAATGTTGAGCATCATTAAGGAAAGTGCTGCTTAAAGCACAGAGCACCAGTGTCCCTGAGGGTTTGTGGATTTCTCTGAGCTCACATCTAGATAAGTGACTGGTAACTGGAGTTAAATTGTCACCACTGTCTCTGGTCAAAACCACATCTTTGATTTCGTGACTTTCTCACAGACGAGACAACTCCTCTATCATTCCCTGTTTTACTAAATAACTACAGCCAGTCAGCAGAGCGCTAGACTGCAGGGGATACAGAGGGTTTGTGTAAATAATTTAGCAGTTGATCAAAATGTGAAGACAGGCAGAGAGAGACAAACAGAGTGTGTGAATCATGCAGAGTGCTGAATGTGAGAGAAAATTGTTGGATGGCACGCTATCAGGATCAGACCTTGCTGTCTCTCGGGTTTTGGCCTTTTAGATAGTCCATCAGGGCATTGATTAAGTGAAATAAGAGTTACATCCACATAAATACTACACTCTTGTTGATCAATGCATTTTCACTGTTATGTATTTTTATTTGTGTGGTTTCCAATCAAGTTTGAGGCTGAAATAGAAATAGTTGATTAACAAGCACAAAATAAGGGCCTGTGTCCACTGACTGCTATAGGTTTCATTGGTGGTTCCGTCTCCTGCAGATTCAGAGCACTTTTTAGTGGCATTTACTGTTGTAAGGTTACCAAAGTTGTCTCCTGACATCTCGCTTTTGTAATTGTCATGTCTTTTTTTTTTTAAATAAAGCTCAATATTTGCTTTCTATCAAGGAGATTCAGAAATTGAAATGTGCCATTGAAAAATGAGTCTTTTCAGTTTCACCTCAGCAGTTTGAGTTTTTTAAATTTTTAGTTTTTTTTTTAAATTATTATTATTATTGATGATAAAGTTGATATTTTTAGACTCACCTTTCTTGATTTTGATTTGTAAGTAAAGGAGAAATGACATTGAAGAGCACAGTGGTGCTCCAAAGGTGGGACTATGTAAAACTAAGAGAAAGTGGACATAGGTCCTTATGACATATGTTTTTGATCAGCAAAGCTGGCCAAATCCCCAAGTATGAATGTATTTTGACTTTGTTACCTTTTTACAGAGGTTAATTGACAATCTTTCTTTTAATATTTGAAGGTCTGTGACAAGAAGCAGTGAAACTTTTTTTATATATTTAGAATTCAAAAAGTGTTATGGACTAAAAAGAGTTTGTAAGTTGATGTTTGCTCCATTGTGGTAGTTTCAGGTAACTGCAGTTTTAAGTTTTACTGCAGTAGTTCCACAGTCAGTGTTGTACAAGTTATGTAGTAAGGAGTATCACATAATCGCTGGTTGAGAATGATGAGACCTTGGGATGTTGAAAAGATGAATCACTTTGACTGACTCAAAGGAGACTTACATTTAAAGCCTCTAAGATCCCTCTGAAGAGAAGATAGAGTGCTGTAAACTCAAACCCGTAAGCCAAAGAAAGAATAGTGAATACCTGAATTCAGTTCTTCTCCAACCCCTCAGAGTATCAAGCATTTTTTTCTAGGAATTAAAGTCGTGGTTACCTATTCTTTCTTAGTGTAAAGCATGGCACCATTTTTTAACACAGGTACTCTCAGCCACTGCATGAGGAAATTGCTCTTCACAAGCACTTAAAGCACAAGAACATCGTCCAGTACCTCGGGTCCATCAGCGAGAACGGCTTCATAAAGATCTTCATGGAGCAGGTGCCTGGAGGTGAGAACCAGAGGAATTAAGAAAAAATAAAGATAAGAAAACATATTCAGTGTGTTAAAGAGGATGCTGGAGAAAATTTAGAGGAAAGTAGTCAAGGTCTGTTCAGTCTTAAAGAAATCCTTCAGCTGTCTTTTCTTGTCATTATCTAAATAGAGACAAACATATGAGTTAACTTTTTACATCTGCAGGTAAATGTACTTGGAATGACTTAAGTTACATTCAAAAACTGTTCAAACTGCAAACTAAACATATCCCAATTTGTGCTAAAAGGCCTAAACTGTAAAAGTGCCGCTGATCTCAGGTCAGACTGAGCGTAGTTATGGTTGATGAACTTTTCCCTCTCTGGTCAGGGAGTCTCTCTGCCTTGCTGAGGTCCAAGTGGGGTCCTCTGAAAAACAACGAGCCCACCATCGGCTTCTACACTCGGCAGATCCTGGAGGGGCTCAAATATTTGCACGACAACCAGATCGCACACAGAGACATCAAGGTGAGGAGTAGCTAGTTAGAAGTGACTTTGTCTTCTTGTCAGAGCTTTTACTTCTTTTTCATTCTTGGTTTACTGTAAGCATTTACTCTGTTTGATTATTTTTTATGAATTGTATGAGGATGCTGAAAGGGATGACCCTCTGATGTAAATGAATTTAATTGTAGGTCATGTTTGCAGTTTGTAGTATTGGGAAGAATTAGTCTGTTTCCTGAGCAGTAAGGGCGACTGTGGCTAAACTTACGAAGGAAAGAGGGCACCAGCAGTGAAATACTAAACTTTGTCAACAGGAAATCCAGACAGGGAAAGAAGTCAGGGGTGATCTGTGGCCTCACAGTTTGATTGACAGGTAACAGCGAAAACACAACAATAATATGAGGGGAAAAAACACCTGTAAGCAGAAAAGAGAAAGGCTGGACTGTCCGTCAGTTATTGTAGAAATGTTCCTTTAAATAACATTTAGATTTTCCTGTACAAGCTAAATATATTTCACAGAACAACAACCCCTCGTAAAAACAGTGATAAATAGAAAGAACAAAATCCTGTAACTCTAAATGCAGTCAATAAGATCTGGTTTGATGACACTTTAAGAGTATCTAATCTGCTCTTTGCTGTTTCATGTTTTCTTGACAGTTTTGGATAAAAACCCATCCTGTCTTCCTCCTCCCACTGTTTGTCATATAAACTCCACCCTCTGTGTGTGTGATCTCTGCGATGACACACAGCGATTAGGGTCAGCACCCCCTCCTTGTTCATCCACCTGCTTTAACAACAGGGTCTCAGAGGTGTCATCTTTAAATATTAATCACCTAGTTATGCCGCCCTCTTCCCACACGCTGTGTTGTAACCTGCTGTTTGTCACCAAGGATTTGCAGGCACCTCATATATTTTTCCCAAATCATCACGGTGTCAGGATCTCAACGAGGGGACAGATGAGTCTGTTCTCACTTGATGTCTTCCTGATCCACAGGGTGATAACGTTCTCATCAACACCTACAGTGGCGTCCTGAAGATTTCTGACTTTGGCACATCCAAGAGGCTGGCTGGGATCAACCCCTGCACTGAGACGTTCACAGGTGGGCTCCTATGCCTCAAAACTGGCAAACTTCATAGATCCCTGTTTACTAAAACCCTCGAATAGTGCGTCATATCTATTGTTCAGATTTTTTGAAGTGAGGTTGTTTGTCTCATAGGTCTAAAAACATGAGTTGTTGTTGTTGAACTGTCAGAAGTGAATCACGTCAAATATGAACGCACAAATAAGGACTTACAATATGACCTTCTCCTCACTGAGGTTTGAAAGATAGAGAACAATAACTGAAACTGATTTATCCCTATGAGTTTGACTGTGTCCATGTTTAATATACAGTCTGTGGCCTCTACATGATCCATCAAATCCTCCCACACCAGCACAGAGTTGATTGATTATTTTATAAACACAACTGTTGTCTGCTGTAGGATTTACATACATAGAATCTATATAGGATCTCTTTCGACCTCTGCATGTACAGGACAATATAAGCAAAGAGATGGGTACTGGTACTGGTTTGTTCACAGAGGTCACTAAGATCAACCTAAAATTCAGTATGAGGTCTAACCTAGCCTCATACATTTTCTGCAAACCTATTACACATGACAGAGTGTCCGCCCGGCCCTGTAAATAATCCACTGACTATCACAAAGATTGTCAAACAGCCCAGCTTAAGGAAATCCCAACTTTCCCCTTTGGCTCTGGAAAATCCCCTTTTCTGTGTAAACATCAGGCCAAACTTTGCACATTAGTGACCACAAGTAAAGCAGAGCTGTGAGATAACCTCAAGCAGACACTACTTCATCTCCTGCTGTCATCATTTCAGCCACTGTCAGCCCCTCGGCAAGTTAAGTGACATCACTGATAATAGCCGACTGTTTCTATAAGGAGGCTTTTATTTTGGCAGGAGTCTGCGGTCACATTAGGGCAGGCCTGTGTTTGTATGTAGGAGACCAGTTGCAGAGGATAACACCCTCCGTCAGCCGTCAGCTGATTGGAACAGACAGGGACTTGCCCTGAAAGGTGGAGTTCTTTCAGGAAACTGGGCTACTCCTTTTTATAGCTCTGGCCTGCTATAAATGAGCCCCTGCTCTGCTTTTAGCTCAGTACACAAGCCTCTAAATACCGCCCAGCAGGCTATTATTAGAACAAAAGAGTCCTTCAACAGAGAGCTGAAATGCTACTTTAGACTCAGCTGTGATTATAACAACACACATACACACACACACACACACACACACACACACACATGATCTTTGCTGCTGCCCTGATAAAACTTGCTTTACCTGCTGGTCATTTGTAAAGATTATGTCATCTATTTACAACACAGAAACGGTACATAGACTCGGTTCACGATATTTTTGGCATTTACGTCAGCTCCATTCATATGCTACCAATGTCACTTTGTACCATCACTGACTGTGAGTCACTTTGTGGCCTTGAAAGTGCACTCGAGACCTCTGTAAACTTTCTGCAGAGCTTTTTCAAACACCTGAACTTATTTTAGTCTGAGTTTCATCCAAATGCTAAATGAGAAAAAGTGCATCAATGTCGACTGAAGCAGGTTGTCCTGATTTTCTTCCTCTGCTATTGACAGATTTAGACAGGAGGGAATTCAGTCTGTGTTTGCTTGCACATTTTTCAAGCGTCAGTAAAGGAGTGATTTGTTTTGTCATAACTTATTTATTAGGTGTTCTTGGTCATTTATCAAAAAAGCAAGAAGGAAAGTTTCTTGCATTAAGATTCAATGCACAGAAGAATGGCATACTAATAAAATGATATAAAAATCATCTTTCTCAAAGTCCTATCAAAGGAAGTTGCATAAATCAGGTAAAAAGCTTATTTGCTTCCTTGCTTGCCATTAGATATCAAAACAGATGCCAGGCCTATATCTGCCTTTTAAATACGAGTGGGTATCAAGGGAGCTGTTTGTCTAGCTTAGCTTAAAGACTGGAGACAACTGTCGCACAGCTTGGACTTTAGTTAACAGAAAGATAACCACACAAAGATGCATCTTTTTTGTCTAATATACGTATACAAAAGATATCATGAACTCTTCAATTCCATGTTTTTCTTTGGTATGACTGTTCAAAAGACTACTAGCCCACAATAACATGTATATTTCAATCATCAAGTATTGAGCTATTTTTAAAGGCAGGTTAGTTTTAGGTTGATTTTGTCACTTCTGAGAGACTTGACAGGTACAGTAATTCCCTAAATGACAGAGTGACACTTCAGCAGCTCCTGGTGAAACCCTGAAACCCCTTAAAGCCCACTCAACAGAAGTCACAATAGTTTCTGAAAGCTCTTTGCCCTGAAAACCAACTAAAAACACTGTCTGTCTGCCGGCCTTTGTGTTTATGTTTCTCTGTCCAGGCACACTACAGTACATGGCTCCTGAAATCATAGACAAGGGGCCTCGTGGATACGGGAAGCCAGCAGACATCTGGTCTCTGGGCTGCACCATCATCGAGATGGCCACAGGGAAACCACCTTTTTACGAGCTGGGAGAACCACAGGCTGCTATGTTCAAGGTGAGAGACACCGGCAGAAACAAAAGCCCATCATCCCTCTGGGTAATGTGTTTAATTTTAGCAAACTGGTCTTTGAGGGCAGATGAACATCTGTTCCTGTGGTGAAATCTTCCATAAAGTTTTGATTAACAGAGCCAGTGAACAGCTGTGACTGGGGATGTGGTCAGTTTTCACGTCTCAGAGCTCTTAATTGCTCCCCTGATGTTTTTAGTATGATCTGATTTTTCTTTAGTTTACTAAGTTTACCTAACCTGTAACTGTGAGCCTCACTGAAGTCCCTAAGCATTCAACTAAATAATAAAAGGAGAGACTCTCTCAGAGACAGCTGATTACATTACAGTCACATATCATTTAAAATACACTCACAAGCTTACTTAAGAGGTCAAAAAAACACCCTAAAGGTACACAAGAACATCTCCTCTCGCTGTAATATACTTAATATGATTAGATAAGAGTTGAACAGTTAAAACAGTTCAATATTGACATAATGGAAAAACAGTGTACATGCAAACTGTTAGCTTATGAAACTGGTTGTTTTAAATCTTCTTTGAAGTCGAATCCTCATAGGCTTTGTATTTCTAGGCTGCATGAAATCACGTCCATGAAATGACAGTTCAAAGAAAGGACTCTGCAGACTGAGAGTTGGCTCAAAGGAGCTTGTAGCACATCAGATGTGGAAATATGTTCCTTTAGATTGATTGAAAAGCTATGAGCCTTTCACGTAATTAGAAGTGGACCTTTTTTTTTTACTCAAGAGATCTGATATGTGCATCAGACTGCAATATTCAACTTTCACTGAAATGATGTACAATCCCATTGTGTTTAATCTTCTCTGCTCCCTCTGGCTTCACAGCCTGTGTTCACTCTGTGCTGTAAAAAAACATATTCTCCAACGCCATCAAACTAAATAAAAAGCAGCTCTGACGTCCTTACATATTGCCTCCCTTTTATGTAAAAAAAAAAATCAGCTGTTCTGCACCTGCTCTATGGCACCACCTGCATGTTGATCAAGCCCAGCCAAAACTCCAAATAACGTCTGTGCAAGAACATTTGTTTGAACACAAACAAACATGCGTAGCTCTCTGAGACAAGCCCACAGAGACTTCCTACGTGCCCTCTTTTTCCAGTGTCTCTGTGTGTGTTTGAAACCTATTCTCACACAGCTCCAGTGAAACATGGTTTGGAGCCGCATGCAGCCCATTATAGACAGTAAAGATGTTTAAGGGCTGTCTGGAAGGCAGGCCGGCTCCTGTCAAAGCTATGAATCATGCATTTTCCATAAGATGGAACTTGATTAAAGGGCCATGCATTTAACCAAGGCTGAGTGTGTTACAGTGCTCAGAAGACCCTCCAGTAAACAGAGCATGAGTGCAGGTACAGCCATCCCCTCTCTTCTGCTGGATGAAGATCACAGAATTCATGCAGCTGCAAGCACTACCTCATCATCTTTATCTCCAACTTATTTTGACTGCAGTTTGGAGTTCAGAGTCGACACAAATGCTATAATAATCCTCACTGATTCTTCACTTATCCTTGAGGAATGTCTCCAGGGAGGGGCATCTCCAAGCTAATCTTGAGTCAACATTCCTCAACAGCAGCGACAGGAATTTCTGGCCCTCTTACTGTCAGGAGAGTCTTGAACTTTGAGCATTATTCTCTTCCTTGCAGCACACTCTCAAAGTGCACTGGGTAAACAAACATGCTGCACCCAAGTTGACTCCTACCAGTAAAAGCCAAGTCCTCACAGCTTTCATTTTCAGCTTTAACTCAGATAGTCCTTTCAAGTGACTTCTGATCTGGCTGAAAATAAATCTGTGTCTTTTCTTTGCAGGTGGGCATGTTTAAGATCCACCCAGAGATCCCAGAGTCCATGTCTTTGGAGGCCAAGGCTTTCATCCTGCGCTGCTTTGAGCCCGACCCAGACAAGCGCGCCACTGCCTTTGACCTGCTCACTGACGAGTTCCTCACCGTAACGAGCCGCAAGAAGAAGAGCAAGGGTAGCTTCACAGGTTAGGCCTCTTCAGCAAAGTCAAAGTGAGGATACATGGGGTTCAGATAAGGTTGTTAAAAACAATAACAACTGGCAAAAAACTCCCAGTATTCATCGGAAGGAGCTAATATTAAAGTAACAAATATGTTCCTGTTACTGGAGCAAAAAAAAGCTTTAATCTTGTATCTTTTTCATTGAAATCGGACATATTCAGGGATTTTTAAGAACGTAACTTGGTTTAGAAGAAGCTAATTGGTTATCTTTTCAGCTATTTTTTTCAAACAAAAGTTTTGCTTTGTTTATCTACCCAAGCCCTGAACATTCTGTTCACACTGAACCTGAGGTATAGCTGACACAGTTTAATAATTTAGTGATTAAAAGTCAATATTTATTTTGGCTGTGCAGTGTCTTCAAATGTTCCTCAGCTATTTCACCTGCTGTAACCTCCGTACTGTGAAACAAAAACAGCCTGAAACCACCTTTGTCCTCCTGGTCTGGACTGTAATAATTAAGGTCCTCATTGAGGCTGCTGTAGTGAAACGTTCATGTGGTTTGGCCTCAGAAAGACAGATCAGAAAAACGTTTTTATTCTTGAAGTGTTTTTCTGGATCTCTGACATGAAATCATGTTTTTCTTTCTTCTGTTTGGTGTTCTGATGCTTCTCATGGGTTTTTTCCTGACAGCTCTTTCACCGGGGACTGGTGAGTTACTGAACTTTCTACACTCCTCTTTTCCATTCTTTCTGCCTGTCTTTCTTGTTTCTTCCTTCCTCCCGTCCTTGCCATCTTTTGTCATACCTTCCTTTAATTCTGTCTTTCTTGCCTCCTCTTTAAATGTTTGTCTTTATTTTAATTTCTTCATAGTTCTTTTTTCATTCCTACCCCTTTTGTCTTTTTTCTTTATTTTACTCTTTTTATTTTTTCTCTTCTTTCATTATTTTTTTCACATTTTTCTCTTTAACCTTTCTCTTTCCTCTCAGTTTGTCTTTTTCCTTTCTCCCTTTTTTCTCTTTCCTTGTATTTTTTGTCATTGCTTCTTTTTCATCCTTTCTTCCCATTTTTCATTTTCTTCCTTCCTTTTTTTAATTTTGTTTTCTTTCTTTTAAAGAACAAAAGAAATAAAGACAATCCTTTTTTTTCTTTCTTTCATTTCTCTGTTTTTGGTCTTCCTTTCTTTATTTTCCTTCTTTCTTACATTCTTCATTTTCCTTTTTGTTTTGGTTTTAATACCTTTTGTTCCTTTTTTTCTTCCATTTATCATTTTTTCTTTCTTGTAATTTTCTCTTTTCTTTCCCCTTTTCTTCCCTTGCTCTCATTTATTTTTCAATTTATATTCTCTTTTATTTTTCATATTCCTCCTTCCTTTTACCAGTTTTCCCTCTTTCTTTATCTTCATGTTTTGCTCCCTCTTTTTAATTCTTCTCCTGACAAACTAACCACTAAAGGGTGTGCTGTGTAATCTGTATATCAGAGTCTTAAACATCAGCTAAAGAGAAACCAGGTTTGGTTTCCATTTTTTCTCTCAGTGGTCCCACTTGCACGACTTTGCCCTCTCAGAGAACTCGAAGTAGATGTTGGACAACATAACTTCTTTCTGATTGTCTCTGTAATCTCTTGTGTTTTTTACACAATAACTATAATTTGCAGCCAGACACATCAGACAAAGCTCCTCACTCTCTAAATATGATGAGGAGGAATTATCTGATTCTTCTCTCTGACAAGGAAAACAATTTTTCCATCAGCACTTTCACAGATTTTCTTTTTCTTTGAGATGAACAGCTCCTGCGTCCTCACTTCTCTTCCTCTGTGCTACAAAAATAAACATTAGCTTGGTAACGCATAATTGATGCAACAGGCAGGAGTAAAAGATTTGATTCTGTCCTTCAGAGTATCTGCGCAGTATCTCTCTGCCGGTGCCGGTGGTGGTTGAGGACACCAGCAGCAGCAGCGAGTACGGCTCTGTCTCCCCAGACAATGACCTCAACACCAACCCCTTCATCTTCAAACCTAGCGTCAAGTGCTACAGCGAGAGGGATGTCAAAGGGCCCCGCTCACTCTTCCTCAGGTAGAACAAGTAGGGCCCAGACAGGTTCATTTGTCAAAGGGTCAAGGTCTGTCATGATACATTAACTCATAAAGGCACAACTAGTCCAAGCAAAGACATTCATGATTGATTTACTTTGTATTTCTAGCTTAATAATACATCATGGAATTGCAGAGTATTTGGGAAAAAGTAAAAAAGGTTCAAACAGATTCATTTTTATTCTTAGCATCCCGGTGGAGAACTTTGAGGACCACAGCGCCCCTCCATCTCCAGATGAGAAGGATTCAGGTTTCTTTATGCTCCGAAAAGACAGCGAGAGAAGAGCAACGTTACATCGCATCCTAACAGAGGACCGAGACAAGGTGGTGACCAACCTGATGGAGGCAATAACACAGGTGTGTGGTTGAAACTTTGACCAATCAGATGTATGCTTCAAAGCGATAGAAAAAAAATCCTCATCTCCCTGTGATGGCTTTTATTCCTGTCTCGCTATGACTGATTCACCTCCAGGGGTCTGAAGATATGAGGCTGAAGCCCCAGCACATCTCTACATTGGTGGTTAGTCTGGCCGACTTTGTTCGCATGGCAGACAGGAAAATTATCGCCAACACGCTGTCTCAACTCAAGCTGGAGCTGGACTTTGACAGCACTGCCATCAGCCAGCTGCAGGTCGTGCTGTTTGGCTTCCAGGATGCTGTAAGTGCCAAACCCAGAAACACTGACATTATGAAAACAGACAGATAGAGAGTAGAAGAAGGAGGAGAACTTAAAGAAATTTTAAAATGCTGTAGGAAAAAAAAAACAAGCCGTTGCTTCAAGCTCATTTCTGATGCTAAAATTCTCCTCACATGCTGCTCATTTTCTTTCTCCAGCTGGAACATGTGATTCTCTGTCTTTTTCAATCCTCAGCTGAAGGCATGGCTGCTTTTCATCCTCTGCAGAAACCGTGTCTTCTCTGGACACTCCAGTATAATTGTTGTCATTTCACACAAGCTGCAGGCTGCAGCAGGCTGCCATGTTGCAGCTTTGCCTGCATCGAGACTAGACAGCTGACGGTGAAATATTTTTAACCTTTGTGTGAGGAGATATGGGGTGAATCTATCAGGGAGTTAATGCACAGTCTGTGACACAAAGGCTGCAGCGCTCTGTGTCTCAGAAATGAAGTTTTGCAGATGAAATGACTCCAGAGCAAGTGCTTGTTTTTATGGTTTCAGGGGTTGTTGCATAATCCTGCAAGAAGATGAAGCTCTGATGCCCCCTTCTGGTCATCAGTGCAAAACATTTAAAGTTAAAAAAAAGGAGCCATGCAACTGAAATGCTGCACAGATGGATTTTTAGAGCATTGATTATGAAATATGATTATTCAAATTGGATTATTTGGAAATGAAACTGACTCACGAGGGAGCATTAGTGCAGATTTTATCATGTAAGCAAAGAGAATATGGTGAAGTAGTGTGGAGGTGACAAGCAAGAAATAAGGAGAGCAAAGTGTTCGATTTAGATGCAGGCATGGATAAATGAAGAGTAACATCCATCAGATATTATCATTAAAATGTGGGATGTCAAGTACGAATGAAAATAAAGCAGGAGTGTGGTTTTTTCTATTTTATTCTTAATGTCTCTAGGTGAATAAAGTGCTGCGAAACCACAACATCAAGCCTCACTGGATGTTCGCTCTGGACAACATCATCCGAAAAGCTGTGCAGACAGCAATCACCATCCTGGTGCCAGGTAACATCAATAAAGTCTGGAGCCAAACTTCTCTAAATCAGTTATGGCTGATCTCTGGAGGCCGTGCAGACTGCCTGATAAAATATAGGGTTTGCACTGGAAGCTGGAGCGATCACAGATTTATGCTGGGAGACAGATGTTTGAAAGTTTAAAGTTTGATGTTGGTGATCACCAAAGACTGCAATGCATTAAGTGACAGAGGTGGATCTAGTTTTTCAGATATTGTACCAAACACAAATCAACCATCTGACTGAGTGAAATTAAACTTTCAAAACAGAAGGTTGACATGCTTTGTCATACTTGGGTCAGGATATGTGTTTATTTTGTAAATGAACAATCAAAGTGCAAGTAAAGCTGTCTTTTGCTCCAGTACATAGAATGTTTCTCAATATCTAGCAGCCAGATTCTAGCCTGAAATGCTCCCATTTCATTGGTGAAGTGTAGTAATCATTTAGGACAAGAAGCTGCTATGATGTTGTGTAACTATGAGCTGTCTTTGTGAAGTTTTTAAGTCTATCATTACAAATTCTTTTGCACAAACCACCACTTTATTATTTTTTGTCCTCTAACTAGTTCATTTTGCATCCCAACTTACTAAACTTAAAACATGTATGTTAATAGTTTATTCTTTGCTTCGTAAAACAAATGGTGGTGTTTAATGGTGACCTCTGTAGGAGGGGACCTGTCACTAATACAGATTTAACAGGTGAAAAAAAACAAAAAGGCCTTTATTTCAGGCAATCTAAACATACCTGTGAATGTAATATTCCAAGTGCTCTGCTAAATGGTGCTAAATGCTGCACACTGCACTTTTAAGGCAGCAGCTTTTCATTGATTTTGTCAGTAATTCATCCAATAGTTACTGAATAGATTAAGCATGAGCAAAGAAAGGTTAAGAACAGCATGAGCTGAAGATCACATATTGAAATGTTTAGTTTATGCATCAAAGTCATCCTATATGTCATCCTTCATTGCATTCATAAATAAATGCTTTGTTTCTGTTCTTTCAGAGTTGAGGCCTCACTTCAGTCTGGCCTCAGAAAGCGACCCCGCTGAGCAGGAAGACGTAGACGATGATGCTGAGGATAGAAACTCCACCCACCAGAGCAGGCCGCCTCCTGTAGCCGCTCACGATGACACTGTGGCCACGTCAGGAGTCAGCACGCTTAGTTCTACTGTCTCACATGAATCTCATAATGCACAGCGCTCTGTGAGCATGGAGCTGGGCAGGATGAAGCTGGAGACCAACAGGTAGCCACAAACACTTGGATACTGTGATTAGATCAAGTACGGCAGCCTTCAAAAGAATAACCTCTTCTGGTGTGTCTGTTGTTTGGACCTCAGGCTGCTGGAGCAGCTGCTGGAGAAGGAGCGAGAGTATCAGGGCATCCTGCAACAAGTGCTGGAGGAGAGAGAGCAGGAGATCAGATTACTGAGGCTGAAGACTGAGCCTGCAGGTGCAGACTTGACCCCTGTTTACCTCTTCATTGTATTCCCTACCACAGCACAATATAAGCTACAGTGACCACATGTGGTGTAAATGTGTCCACTTTGTCTTTATTCATGCACAGACGTTTCCACATCATCAGGGGTCTCAGAAGAACAAACAAATCAACCAGCAGCACGACATGAAGACCCCGAACTGACCAGCTGGCTGAGGCTTTACGGTGCCGACCAGGACGCCATCAACAAAGTGAGACCCTGATTTGACTTCACTGTGATCTCATTAACATTACACTTTAACACAGCAGCACACTGTTTCTCATGGTCTTTTGTTCATGTAGATACTGGATGAGGAGTACACACTGAACAACATCCTCCACGATGTAACCAGAGAGGATCTGAAAAGTTTAAGACTGAGGTATTCAAAGATTTCTTCTTGATCTTTTTAAGACAAATGATTGTTTCAAAGTCTAGAAATTAAACATTTTGACAACTCCGTTTTGTTTCCCAATCAAGTTTGTGTTCCCTGTCTTTCTTATCAGAGGTGGAATCCTGTGCAAACTTTGGAAGGCCATCACAGACTACAGGCAGAAGCCAACCTGAAGCCTTATGTGGTGACAACCACTCAGAGAAGCTCAGCCCTTTGTTCCCCCAGCTCAGTGTTCTCCTCTTTACCTCAGTATTTATAGGAGCCAGACTTTCAGGAGGAGAACTTGTGTTTGCAGCACACACTGAGCGAATGTTGACCCACATGAAAAAGGAACTCCTCTACACGTCTTGTTGGAGTATTTTCATACTTTAGGAGGAGAAGTTACTTTGGAAGCAGCAATTTCAGAGAAGTGCCACTAGTTTTGCTACACCCTACGGGCTTTACAGAGCATTTTGTCACATGTGTGTAACTAAAAAGGACATTTTGTGAGAATTTGTTGATAAAATCTTGAAAACAGTCAAAACTTTTCCTCCTGTCTTTACAATATGAACTGTTTACAAAACTGGAGACTGACCGTTTTCTAATATAAGCCTGAGATACAAGAGACTACATTCAAATCATCCGTACCCTTGATGCTTTTGTTGTTTTATTATTGAAAACTTATCACTACTTTATTTAAATGTACTTTTAATTTAACTGTCATGGTGATCTGAAGGAAGTCAGTGCATGCCCTGTTGTTTTGCGACTTATTTAATTTTTTTTCCCCCACATTTTCTTTTATATTTTTTATTTTTATTTTGGTCATGTAAATACTGTGTTACAAAGAATTCTATGTAAAAGACATTTACGTACTTACAAAATACAATGTCTGACAGAAGTACGTCTCCACATGGATTGGAAAGAGTCTATAATGAACACATTTGAGAAATGAATTGTAAAGTATTGTATCTCCTAGTGTCACAAATTACAAGCGATTTTTTTTTTCAGTTAGTGACTGGTATAACGTCATCTGTTTTTATTGTTGTACACTGACAGAATTGTGCTAATCTTGCTTGTGTAGACAAAATTATTCAATCAGATGTACTATGTTGTGCTGAAAACTCTGAACTGCAAAAAAGTTTCATACAGAAGAGCCTTGACCTTTTTTTTATTTTACAACATGATGTCAGAAATAAGGAAGATCGTCCTGAGCAGTGTGTCCATTTTGTTTCATATCTAAAATTATTCAAGATTTGTGTCAAATTGTTAAAATAAAACTTTTCATCTTGAACTGTGAAAAAAGTGTTCAGTTTTCCTCTTTTCAGAAATGAGAAAATTACATCATACTTGAAATATTGTAGTTTTATATTTCTTTATTTGTACAATTAGTATGATATATTACACAGAGGTATTTCACCTATTTATCAAAGTTGTAAGAGGTTAAAACTCAGGTACAAGCATTGTTTTCCAACCCAGTTTGTAAAAGCACATCCAAGTCTTTATTTTTTAGAGCCTACTCTTTAGTAACTTAGTGTTTAACTCAACTCAAACTTTATTTATAGAGCACTTTAAAAACAACCGAAGCTGACCAAAGTGCTGTACAGGTCAATAAGACACAGCGAAATACATAAAACAGACAGTAAACAATATGACCAAAAACACAAAATACAAGATTAAAATACAGCAAAGTAAAATTGAGGTACAAATACACCATAAATAAAAACAAATATAAAATATGTAGGTAGATAAAAAACAAATATAAAATACCAATCAAGAGCTAGGTAAAAGCTAGGGAGAAAAAGTGTGTTTTTAAAGAGGATTTAAAAACCTCTATCGACTCAGCTGAACGGATGTGCTGAGGCATGCTGTTCCAGAGCCTTGGAGCAGCCGCCCCAAAGGCTCGGTCACCTCTACTCTTTAGGCGAGTCTTCAGGACGACCAATAGCCGCTGATTGGCAGATCTCAGTGCTCTAGCGGGGGCATGAATGTGTAAGAGCTCGGACAAATACCCGGGGGCTAGTCCATTAAGAGCTTTAAAAACAAACAATAAAATCTTAAAATTTATTTTGAAAGAGACTGGGAGCCAGTGGAGAGAAGCGAGCACAGGGGTTATATGTTCTCTTTTACGTTTCCCAGTAAGGAGGCAGGCAGCTGCATTTTGCACCAGCTGAAGTTGATGGAGCAGATTTTGATCCAAGCCAACATACAGGGAGTTGCAGTAATCTAATCTGGAATTGATAAAAGCATGTATAACTGTCTCCAAGTCTCTTCGAGAGAGGTAACCCTTTACCTTAGATAGAGTTCTCAATTGAAAAAAGCTATTTTGAACCACAGAGTTGACTTGCTTGTCGAGTTCAAAATCACTGTCAAAGGTCACGCCGAGATTCTTTACCGATGCACAGACATTCGGTGTGAGAGGGCCTAGATAATTGGCTGGGAGGTCAGATGGGTTACAGCCAAATAATATAGCCTCCGTTTTGGTTTCATCCAAATGTAGGAAGTTTTCCCCCAACCAAGATTTAACTTCGAAAAAACAGTCCAGCAGCGTCTGTACAGAGTCATTATTTGAAAGGTTTAAGGGCAGGTAGATCTGTACGTCGTCGTCATAGCAGTGGAAAGAAAGTTTGTATTTACGGAGAATTGAGCCCAACGGCAAAATGTACAATAAAAATAAAATCGGTCCTAAAATTGAACCTTGGGGTACTCCAGAGGTGAGTGGGGCTGCAGTTTAAGCGAATTCCCCTAGCTGCACAGAAAAACTGCGTTCATTTAAATAGGACTGGAACCACAGAAGAGCAGGGCCTGTTATGCCTACCCACTGCTCTAGCCGATCTAAAAGGATATTATGATCTACAGTGTCGAACGCAGCTGTTAAATCAAGGAGCACTAGGAGGGCAGGGTTTAACGTTTCAAATGCTACAGTTTTTCTCTATTGCTAAAACACATTTCACCATACTATCCCCCCTTTTCCCACAACCCTAAACACAAAACACTTTTCTCAAGCACTATTCGCACAACAGCAAATTCTCTTCCCAAAACCAACGCATACACTCCAAAACAGAACATCGTATATTCAAAGTCACTCAAGCACACCAAAACAATTGCACCTACGCTCAAAAGTCTCACATATTCTCAAAAGTCCACCTTGACAACACAATACCTCTCAAGGCCTGCAAAAATGTAAACACTACCAAGCGTCATTACACACACTTTAAAAAATGCAAAACACAATGTTCATAGTGTGAGACCGTTCTTTTTACAGTTTCATCACTGCAGAACACATTTTTTTAGAAACCCTTACATACATATATTCTCAAATATATATTGGGCATGCACTCTAGATTTGTGTGTTTCATAGGAATAGTCACATGAAGAAAAAGCAGTTACTGTATCACAACTCAATGCAAAGCAGTGTAAACACCATGGAGGAGCCATTGCACACAATACATACATATAGTGTACAGTAACAATTGAAAACACAATGTTCAGGGTGTAACTTTTTTTTATTACAGTATTGACAGTATGTTTTACTGCACAGATTTGAAAGACTGCCACATGCAGGTGGGAGACGAATCCCAAGAATCGACATGGTTCAGGAGAATTGTCTACATGGTTCAGGAGAATACTGTAATATCATAAGGGGAAATACAGGATAACATCTTTGCTGACAATCTGAACTTCACAAACTCAGCCTGACCACTGACTCCAGTTGGGCGTCTGTGAATATGGAACCCCTCCCACCTGCATGTGGCAGTCTGTCAACTCTAGAGAAACAAAAATACATTTGGTCAGTACAGAGATAGTCCTTGCAGTACACAGTACTGTCACACTTTTACCCATGGTTGCAATTGTTCTAGGTGAAAATGAAGGCTTGCCCCTCAACTGCACTCAAGTTTACAGTAATGTACGGTAAAGGTAATGAAACACGCAGTTTACAGAATCATACATATACTGTAAATGCTGTACTGTAAAATACAGTACTGTAAAGGCATGTATTCAATACATGGACATCTCTTTACAGCAAACTGTGGTAAATCGAATTGCACTCCACTACGTATGCAGTACAGTATCTGTATAGACATCTACTGTAGTGACCAAGAAATACTACATTCAGTACCTGTTGTGTTGTCTGAAGGCCCGAATGATGGTGGCCACTGTATATCGGCTTATGTTTGGCTGGACTCGTTGGCCAGCTTCAGTCATGGTCATTCCATGGACAATGACATGGTTGATAACAGTCGCTCACATCTCATCTGTGATGATCGTGCGTCGACGTCTCATTTGCCCTTCTCTTGCTCCTTGGCCTGCTCCTCTTCCTCCTTGGCCTGCTCCTCTTGCTCCTTGGCCAGCTCCATGCCCCCCTCGGCCAGCTCTTTGTCCTCCTCGGCCTGCTCTTTGCCCCCCTCAGCCTGCTCCTCTTCCTCCTCGGCCTGCTCCTCTTCCTCTGACGAGAATCCCTCTGTCTTGTCCCTCCATTGCTCGGAATATTCAGCACACTCTGCACTCTGCACTGACTTATATAGGTGTGGTTACCAGGTGTCTTCAATTTTGAGTCGTTGTGTTTAATCAAGGACGCAAGGTATGTGCATTGTGTTCAAGTTTTGCTGACTGTGGGTAGCATTTTGCATCAAATGAGCTTAACTGTGCATGTTTGAGCAGATGAGTTTTGCAGGATGTGTTTTAGCAAGAAAAAAATGTGTTCTGAGAAGAAGTGAGTGGGTTTTGTGAATAGTGTCTACAGGTGAAATGTGTTTCTGGTTGTGGCAAATGGGGCTTCATTTTAATAAATGTGTTGAGGCAACTGGTCATTGGGTTTAGAGTATGGTGAAATGTGTTTTAGCAATAAAGAAAAACTGTAATACTTTTGTATCTAAATGCTGCAAAACTACAATATATCCTCATGAATTTAAAGAGGCAGTAAGTTCTTTTATAGATAATAAAAGTTTAAAAAAATGCCAGCAAGAGATATACTCAAGTCAACATCCCCAGTTGTTGAATCTCTGCAAAAGGGGAAGTCTGTCATTTTAAAAAAGAGAAACACAAATATCGTGCATGACAACAGTGAAGGAGGCTCATGGAGTGCTGGGCCCTGGAAGGCTGGGGGTCTTAAAGAGACAGGTGTTGAGGTGAAGCGTTTTAGAGAGGCGGTGTGAAGGATAACAGCTGGTGTGATTAATTTAGTTCTGAAAGTCAGAGATTAAAAATTGTGGTAGTTCTTTTTCAAGACGTGTTATTTTATTTCTCCATGTTTTGACAACATGTTGTTATTCCCAGATATGCTATGAAAACTCACTTCCGAGATAACAGCACGAGTTAAGTTTTCTCTGTAGTTTGATGTATTAAGCTAACAGGACAACAGAACCTAATGCACAAAACCCGCTTTTCAGGTGACAGCACAAAATGGCATAAAGTTTAGGCTTATTGGCAACAATACCCTAAAAACTGAACTACAGAGGTGCATCTATGGTGTAGTCTCAGTTCCAACCCAACAGGACACAAAATTACACTGGAGCCCACTGGAAACAACGCTACAGGTGCGTTTCAGCTCGCCATTTGTAATCATCATTGTGACGTCAACGGTTTCTCCCGAGCAGCCTGTGGTCTCGCGGCCACCTCCCCCTCACCATGACAACGACAGATTTCCAGCATCGTCAGAGGACACAAGCATTAGCTATTTTGATTTAGAGACGGTTTAACGGTAAATATATCGCGTTTAATTACATATTAAGAGGTTATTACAAGAAAAAGGAGGATTTCTCTGCTGTGTGGGCTCTGATGTAGCGGAAACCAGCCGGAGGCAGAGGGAGACGCCGTTTAACTGCGTGAACAACATGGCTCTTCCTCAGCATCCCCGGCTGCTGCTGTGGCTGCCTGTTTGTGTTGTTCTGCTGTGCGCTGTCCAATATGTCCACCCTCGGTCTTTGCCCATATCAGACCTGAAATCCAAGATATCCGGGGTGGAGGAGCTGCTGGAGGAGTTCCGCAAGCAGCTGCAGCAGGACCAGGCGTATAGGACAGGCGAAGTGAGTGACTCCTGTGTGGGCGACTTTAACGCTGAAGAGGAGCGCATCATCAAGACTAAGGCCTCCATTGAGCAGGGGGCCACTTTTCTGCTGGCTCCGGACAGGGTGTACACCTGGAAGGACTGTCTGCACGCCTGCTGCTCCCAGCCGCACTGCACTGTGGCCGTGGTTCAGGAGGATCCGAGGCAGTCCGGGGACAGCCTCGGATGTTACCTGTTCAACTGCACCTACAGGAACAAAAATGTCTGCTCCTTCGCACCGCAGCAAGGCTTTAGCACATACAGCCGGACTTCTAACACGACGCAGTCTGGACACCTCCCTGCTGTATCCAGCGGGTCATCCAGCAGGCCCGGGGAGGGACACCCGGAGGAGGATGATACTCAAGGTGAGGGATGCTTGAACAAGACAAACCAGGAAAGTCCTGATTTATTATGATGATTATGATTATGATGATATTATGATTAAAAACATGCAGAGCTTTATAGTAGTTTAACTAATCTGTTGGCTTAATATTACTTAACATTATTTGGCATAATTTTAGTGAGCTTACAGCTTTCATTTTACCTAGAGGTGTTTTACAATTAGGGGCTGTTATATGGGACTTAAGGCACATGAAGATAAAGAGAAGATGTTAAAGGTTGTAAATGAACACCAGTGACTGATATCAGTGCGTGACATATTATTCCTCACATAAACCAAAATTACCTCACATGAGCTTTAACATGGAAAAAAAACAAACCCATCCACCCATTCATCCATTTTTTTTACTGCTTTCCCCATTTGGAGTTGTGGCGGGGGCTGGAGCCTATCCTAGCATCTTGGGGTGAAGGCAGGGGAGACCCTTGAAAAAAAAAATATATATATATAGATATATATATATATATATATATATATATATGTGTGTGTGTGTGTGTGTGTGTGTGTGTGTGTGTGTGTGTATGTATGTATTTTTTTTGTTATGTAGATGGGGCACCTGCCCTACCAGCTGTACCACAAAGACACACCTTTTTTTTTCTTTTAAATTTTGATTAAAAATTGATGGGTGTAAACAGGCATACACTGGGGAATTATAATGATGATATGTGAGGTGAGTTGATGTGCGTTAAGTTATTTTAAAGGGCCATGTTCAACAGTTTGATGTTAACTGAACAAAGAGCATAATTCTCAGATACAAGTCTTTATTGGGTTTAATTGAACCTTACTCCATGATCTTGAGTGCAACATTATTTTCCCGATTTACTCACTTGTTTTTTTCTCAGTGCAGTTTTTAGTCATCTCTCTGCTGCCACATTATAGTGTGTAATACAGTCATTTTAAAGTAGATTAAAAAGAGTTAAATTTGATGAAAAGTTTACAAAGTTTTACTCTAGATTTCTAAAGTTTACCTCAGCACATTATGGTCATCCACACAAAGTAATAAAGTAGAGCAGGGCTGGTTAATGATTTACCTTTCCTTCTGTAGCTGAGCAAAAATATCCAGAGACTCTGAGACAAGCAGCAGGTGTTGTTTTGATCCCCTCCTGTGTTTAATTACCAGCTTCAAGCTGGTTCTACAGGGTTTGAATCACAGCAGAAAAAGCAGAAATCATTGTCCAAAAATACTCTTTTTTTGTGTGTAATAACCAGTAATGAGTAATTTGTTTTGGTGATAATATTCCAAAATAATCATTTTTTTCAGGTTCTTCAAAGGGAAGATTCAGTGATGTCAGAAATATCATTTTCAGTTAGATAAATGAAGAGGTCAACTTTGGTTAGGAAACAGTGTAAGTGTGAAGAGAACCAGAAGATTGACTCATGATGGAAGCTAACAAAAGTACAATTTTGCCATAAAACAGAAACTTTACTGCAGCTCTGATTAAATATTTAATGTCTTAACCTGCAAATGAACAAATTAAAGGAAGAAACACGTGCTGCACATCCTTCGTATTAAAAAAGCTGTCTGTGTGTGTTTTTGCAGAGGTGGACGAGCCCCCTCGCAGTGATGCTGGACCCGACGTGGTCATCCAGCTCCCAACAGACTGGGCTGTGCTGGATGGACGCGACAGTGTGGATGACCATAGGATCAGCCACTACGAGTGGACTCTTGTAAAGGGAGGCACGGCTATCAATATGAAGGTCAGTGTTTACTGCACACACACAAAGCCAGGACATGTAACAGTAAAATGTCTGTATGCTGTTTATTTTTGGTGGGTCACCTGAGACTGAAAGACTGAACAGGAAATAAAGGGAGTACACAGGGTTCACTCTGTTGTTCTCTCCTTATCAGAGAGCAGATGATGTAATATTTGAGTCCTCCATATGAATACTCACTAATCACCCTCACAGACACCAGTGTCAGATTACTTGTTTGTACTGGTTAAGTCAACAGAGAGACCTGCAGCCACAGCTCCATGATGGGTCTCTGTTCCAACACAGACAAGAGTTCATTACATTCAAACCTGCTTAAAGCACAAGAGAAATACTGGAGCCTCAAGAGCAGCATGTTAAATTCTTAAAATGTTTTCATCTGAAGTATGAATGTACTATTTTCAGCCCTCAGCAGAGGCAAGTTGTTGATCACTGGTTCAATGGAGTATTTGAATTTTCATGTATTTCTAAAAATAATAGCCTCTTTATTCAGCACCTGAGCAATTAAACCAAGCCCATAGAGTGTGTTGACAGGTAAAGCCCAGGCATACTGGGAGGACAAAACAACAGCAGAAGCTGTCATGAAACAGGACTCAGAATGTGTAGACACAAATGCAAATCACCACACCAGCAAGTCAAATAGGCATAAGGTTTAACAGGACAAGCAAAGGTCAGTACATGGTATGTCAGTCAGCAAAGGCAGAGGTATCCAAAAAAGGGCTGAGGCAAAAAGGCAAGGTCAAAAAATGAGCAAGGATCTATACACAATGTGACTATGAGTATGAATGCTGGCATAAGATTGAAGAGTGTAACGAACTGACGATGACAGTGAGACATGTGAGGTTTAATACAACAGGTAATGAGGGTGATGGGAAACAGGTGGAGAGACACAATCAGGCAACAGGTGTGACGAGACCGGGGCAGGGTAGACCAGACAGGAAAAAATCTAGAAGACAGAAACAAGGGTTAGTGGACTACAAAATAAAACAGGAAAGACATGACAAAAAAAAAAAAAAACATGAATGTGCCAAAATAAAGGAAACTTAACCAACATAAACATACTGAAATAAAAAAGGAAACTTCACCGACATGACAGAAACCTGAAAGGCAGACCAAAATACATCTCTAATTATAAAAAAAAACAGAACCAGGTTTTGGCTTTATGCCCTATATATGTGGAATATAGTACCAGAAAATGTCAGTCTGAGCCTCTCTGGTCTTTTTAATCTGGATTGAAGACTCTCCTGTTTACAGCTGCTTTTTATTGGATTCCTTTAAAGACTTAATGTCATGAACTGAGGCACAGGTTTTTCTGAACACAAATGGACAGCACTGAATTTGGTTCCAAAAACAGGCAAGGGTTTATTCAGAGCAAGTAGAGGTCAGTACACAGGTAAGCAGTGAGACCAAGCAGAGGTATCCAAAAAAATGAGGGGCAAAAAGAGGAGGTACAAAAAGGCAAGGTACAATACAGGGCATTGCTATGGCTATGGCTATGACTATGGGTATGGCTAAGGATATGGATATGGCGAGAACGCTGGATTGAGGACTGGGTACAACGAACTGGTGATGAGACAGTGAGAGACACATGAGGTTTAATACAAGAGGTGATGAGGGTGATGGGAAACAGGAAGGGAGACACAATCAGGCAACAGGTGACGAGACCGGGGCAGGGCAGACCGGACTGGAACAAATCTAGAAGACAGAGATAGGGGTTAGTGATTTCAAAAGAAAACAGGAAACAAAATTTAAAAAAATAAAAAATAAACTTAACCAATGATGACTGTGAAAGAAATAAAGGACACTCAACATGAATATTCAGAAATAAAAGGAAACTTCACTGACATGACATTTTAATGTCAGTTTTTATTTCTTATATCCAGATCTGTTCTCTATCTTTATGCTTTCATTCAAAACTATCATATTCGAACCTTCTGCTTTTGCTGTTTTAACTTTTTTTTATTGTTGCCTTTCTTTGATTTTAGTTTTCAAAGGTACGGTGTGTTGAAAGGATAATATTCAGCAATATCTAGCAGCTAGGTTCTAGATTGAAATGCTCCCTTGCTCACCCCTCCCATTAGTTAAGTGAAGCTGCTGTGAGGCATGATGTTTATAACCCTCCATTTGTCAGGGTTTTAGCGTCAAAAACAGTTATCTTTATTTTTTATTTTTGGCCTTATCTCCCAACCAACTTGGCGGGGATGAGCACCCACAAAAGGCACATATTACTAGTTTGTCTATTTTGTGCTTCTGTAGGAACACAGCTGTGCCACTAAATATTTTACAGTGGATCTTTAAAGCTCTTGTGAGAAACTTTCTGTCTGTGTTGACTCTGATGTCCCCTGTGATCAAAGTGGTAACTTATATTGATATTTAATTGACAAAAAAATCTCCCCCTTATGCCTTTCAGCAGTGAAGTTCCTGACTCACCATGATGACTTTGGTGTGGGTAAAGTCACTAAGGCTGTTAAAGCTCTTGTAAGGAGTTTTAGGGTGTGAAACAGACTGAAGGGGAGAGGGAGAGGGGAAGAAAATAAAATTATCCTACGCTGCAGTGTGACTATAATAGATACCTTCCATTGCCAAAATTAAAAAGTTTTGAGACAGATCAACTCAATTTATGCTTCAAAGACAGACCTCACCTGTTTGAGTCAAAATCTGATTCAACATTTGTTGCTTGTCCTTGTGTTTTTTTATGTTTTGTTGAAGGCAACTCATCCAGGGCTGCTGAAGGTCAGCGGTCTGCAGGAGGGAGCCTACACCTTCCAGATGACCGTCACTGACACAGCGGGACAGAAGAGCTCTGACAACGTCTCTGTCACTGTGCTGGCACCAAAACACCAAGCAGAAGGTGATGCACTCATGACAAAACAAAGAGATCTTCTATGAGCTCCTTTACGATCTATGAATTCCACCCTAAAAACAAACAGCCGCTTTGTCTCGATCTCCAGTTTTCACCTTGTAAATCTGGGTGCCTTTAAGTTATGCATGATGTCTACTTTTCTCTTTCTGCACCTACAGTGTGCACAGGTCACTGTTCACGCTACCAGTTTAAGTGTGATGACGGCTGCTGTATTGACATCTCCTTCGCTTGTGATGGGAAACAACACTGTCCGGACCGCTCTGATGAAGACTTCTGCCAAAACTGTGAGGACAGCCTGATTCCCACCCATCCTATGATCTCTAGCATCACCCAAGTCAGTGAAAATGTAAAGAGTGAATTAATCCTCCCTTCACATGATTATTTGTCTTTGCTTTCTGCAGTTGACAGCAGCAGGAAATCAGTGACCCACACTGCTGATCTATCAACCCCTCATCAACCTGTAGCTCAGACAGAGGAAGCCGAGGATGTCACCATGGTCCAGACCGGATCCAGAAAGACTGTAGAGGCCATTGTGCCACCGCAGGACAGGAGCAAAGCTCCTCCTCCACAGAGTCCCAGCCTGCAAGAGGATGCAGCCAGTCAAGGTGAGGCTGTGTTAGTATTAAAGCTGTATTTGCACACTCAGCAAACAAAATCATGTGGAGAGTGAATATAAAAAGATTTTCAAGCATACAGTCTGGCAGGAATCTAAAAACATTTCCCTCTCTTCGGCTTCCTGTTCAACAATATGATCCTCCATCACAGTGTCATTAGTGCAGTATCTCTTTGTAGCGAGGCAGAGAGGGTTTCAGAGTAGATTTGGCCATAGAAGCAGATGGAGCCCCTGTAGGCAGCCATTGAGTCACAGCACACTGAGCTGAAAACGCTGCCAGAGCCACAGGGCTACTCGGCAGTCCCTGGGAAAGCAGCTCTGTGCCTGCTGGAACAAAGCGCCTCTGTCCCCTCCGCCATCTGATCCCTGAATCAGGCTGAGAGCGACCAAAAGGGCTCCTTCCCCCAGCAGTGTTTTACCACAGGTATGACACGGGTGAGGAGCATTTCTCAGGAGTCTTCTCTTCATGTCACCACTGAAGAGTGCCATATCTGAGAGCTTGGAAATCTAAGATGATACGAAATAGAAAGAGAAGTGACCTTTAAATTCTCTCACCTTGGATCTGCACTGAGTAGTATCTGAACATCTTGGATGAAAAGGCTGTGAGCACTTTTCTCCATTCAGTTAAAGGTGTTAGCCACCTATTTAGGCGTTCAGCAGACATTAAACAGGTTTCAGATTAACCATGAGTCATGGTTCTTGCCACTGGTCCATGTCCAGATTTTACTTTTTTTAGCTAAGGTTTTTCCACAGCCCTCCATGTATGGACGTTGTGGTCCCTGTTGCAGGGGTCGGCCTCAATCTTTTGCTGCATGTCTTTCTCCGCTCTCTCTTCAGCTGTTCTTTCTTTTTTGTCTGTTAAGTTTATTTGCACACCACAAGAACACAAAAAACAAAGAGTAATAAATACTTTAACGTTGTGCAGGGGGGGGTTGGAAGACCATTATTCACTTCGACTTGTGCTATTTGTCAGCTAAGATAACAAGACATCAATTTGGTCTTTTTTCACTCTTCCAGATCCGTGTGCTGCAGCTCCAGTTGTTGGACCCTGCAAAGGAAACTTCCCTCGCTGGTACTACGACCAAAGTGCAGGAGCATGCAAACACTTCCTTTACGGTGGCTGCCAGGGCAACCATAACAATTTCCTCCAGGAGTCGGACTGTGTCAGTGAATGTATACAGAAAAGTGAGAATCTGCCCTTAATGTAATACACTTTTTTAAAGCTTTGCTTAAAACTCTGATAATCATACGTGTTCATGAAACTGTCTTTCAGGTCCGTCTTTTAAACCAGCGACCGTGGCTCCTCCCATCACCAAGCAGACTGAAATAGGTACAGCACTAACTGACTCAAACTAATGAAAGCTACACTCGGAAAAACAAACACAAGGGCATGAAGTGTAATGGTGAAAAGTTAAAAAACATGTTATGACTTTAAATACAACGAGCCAGTAGGGGGAGCGCTAAACACTTTGGCTTCAGATTGGGGGAGCTGTCATGTTGTCCATGATTAATTTATATTTCAGGAACATTTTGTCAACTGTTGATTATTTCAATCTATAAATGATTTCTTTTTTTCTTGAAGCTCCCCCCAAAGTCTCCCAGAAGCAGCCAGAAAGTGATGCCCCCGTCTCCAAGCCCTTCCCAGTGATGGGAGGGCATCCAGTACCAGAGTCTGGTAAAAGTCAACATAAAAACATATATATTAGCTCTTTTTTTTAACTCCTTCTGCTTTTCCTTGCCAATTTTCTGAACTACTTTTCTTCCACTGCTGATCATCCCCCCTGCAGGTGCCATCCTCCCTCTGGCTCTCGGCATCATCATCACCGCTCTGCTGCTGCTCATGATAGGCTGTCGTCTCAGACTCGTCCGCCACAAACTCAAGAAAGCCCGACCACTGACAACTGAGGAGTCAGATTACCTCATTAATGGCATGTACCTGTAGCCAATCAGAAACAAGCAGCAAATGCGAGAGAAACACGGGTCATGTCCCTGGAACCTGAGCTGGGACTTATTTTGAAATTTGCACTCTGAATTTCTGGCTGTCTGTTTCTCTGGTTTATCCTCCTCATGTCTGAACTATGCTGTCATGACTGATCCTGAACTTTCACTCACTGAATCCACTCCGACCGGTGAATCTGCTGCTCAAAAAACGCTGCCTTCAAAGCCAACACTCATATTTAGATGCTTGTGGGTTTTTATTTATGTTGTCTTAAGAAACTCTGATTGTAAATCCATGACTGGAACCTTTATGTCCAGCTGTCTATATTCTCCTGATGACTTAAGTATACACTAACTTTGTCTGCTCTATCATGCTATGTTTTTGCCACTGGGTGACACTAAAGTGCTTAATTTGTGCTGCATATCTCGCCCAAGTTTAACATACTTTGACACACCATGTAGGTTATAGTGCACTTTTTTGGGTTATTCTGAATCAACAAAATATTTCTCAAATTTTCTTCAAATCCTATAAAGCCATAAAATACTATATTCCTGTGTTTTGTCACATATCATTCTTCAAAAGAAAATTTATGTGGAGTATTATACAATGCAGATGTATCCCCTTAAAGTGCTGTCTTTTATGTGAGATATTAAAGTTTATTATAAATCCAAGAACACTGGTGCCGTCTGCTGACATAAGCCCAGTTGAGGGGGGGGGGGGGAGGGGGGGGGGGCTTGTTTGCCTAAATTTGGAGGAAGTTTGTCCACTTTTTCAGCGGTTTCTATGATTCTGTCAAAGATTATTTACCATAGATGATGAAATCCCCAAAGTCTTTGCAATTTTTACACTCAAGGAATAATATCCTTAAAGTGGTGAACTACAGTATTTGCTCACAGTCTTCCAATGATGAATCTCCAAAAGGCCCACTGATGTCATTATCAAGTCATATTATTAACCTGTTGCAAATTAACCAATAAATTAGTTTCCCCAGTTTTATTCTATTACACACCTTTTTTGTGCTTTAATCGTCCTTCTAAACCTGACTGAAATGTGTTGCTAGAATCAACGGTACTACGAGATGTTTTTACTGCCCGAGAAACAGCAAAGAAGACCATCAGCAACAAGGCTGATAGTTTCTCTGTAATGCCCGAAATCACAGCTAAAGAGGGTGGATGAAGAAAAAGTCTTTTTCACTCTGGTCCAGAGTTACTAAGGCAGTTACTCACAATGAGGAAAACATTTCACCTTTAACAGACCGAAGGATGAGGTTTCTGCCTAAATACACTGTTTTCATGAGTACAGAAAAGAGATAAAAGGTATGAGTTTGTCCACAGAGGGGTATATACATGTTGATAAAACAATACAGTTTCTCAGTTTTAACTTTTCATACATTACCTTTTGACTTTATATCAAGGGCACATAAGGATTTGTACAGAAGGGTATTGCTGTCACTTGAGAATGAAAATCTTTTCCTCATTTTTTCAATATGATTATCTTGTCAATTCAAAGAGTAACATTTTCATAGCTAAAATGATCTCAAAATTCTGAAATAATTATTGCAATACATCAATATTACAGACCATACAGTTTTTTAAAGTATGGTAATAATGATCTCATTAATTTAGAAAAAAAAAAGCAGCACTTTTTTTCCCAGTCAGTGCAAAATGATCGCAGATTTCTGCTTTGTAAACCAGCAAACTGATTATTTTGCAGACATAGGCTTATAAATTCTTAAAGTTTAACTGTATCAAATAATTCGTTTTTAGATCACTGAATAGGTAGATAATTACCAAGTGTCTGATTGAATGTCATATAATCACTGTTCCTGTTACTGCCAGTCACAATTTAACTGACTCTCATTTTCATAATAAAGGGGCACCATCAAACACTAGATCCAATGACAAAGAAAGCAGACAAAAACATAAGCATCTCTTTATTTTTTATGAGTTCCAGACACCGTGAAAGCCAAATATCATTCATCATCCAAAATAAAATGTGCTTTTTTTTTACTGCAAGAAAACAGACATTCATTTTGCTTTGTACTGTTGGAGTTTATTTTGGCAAAGCAGTGACGACCGCATTGAGCATCAGTCACCAGAAGAGCCTGCGCAAGATCGTAAATGGAAAACCAATCAGCTGCAGAAAGCAACACATCACCAGGTGAGAAGCACAGCCCTGTATATGTGAGAGTGTGTGTCGGTGCTCTCTTTGGAATATGTTCATGATCCACGTCTTACTCTATGTGTCAATGATGTGAGAGTGCTGCACATCAAACAGGATGAGTGTTACATCAGCCCATGTGTCGCCAGTGTGTGTGATTGATTTTAATACTGCTGCTAAGGGAAGAAAGCTCATATGTTAGTCTACAGTCGGATGATCCACACACGCACACACACACGCGTTGTAGCTAGGTGAATTAGAAAGATTCCTCATTGGAGTCCGGCAGTCCTCACACATTCAGCTTTGATGCCGCTGAAATGTAATACTGTAAAAATGCTTGATTGCAATTAAAATATATTGAAACCACAAAAAAAACCATAAATCCAGCAGATGAAAATAAAAAACAACCAAGAAGATGCAGGCCTGGAAAGAAAAACAAAAGTATTTCTGAGCTGAGCTTCAAGCAGTCTTTCTTCCCTGGCCCCTCTGGGCCGTCATCAATGTGATACACAAGTCCACCGTAGACTTAAAACAAAAAGAGCATGTTTTGTTTAAATGCCAAGGGCTGTCCGACCCCATCCGAGTTTTCTCCAGGTTCAAACGTAAAGATGTGTTATGGACCGTCTTCCTCTTCAGAGTTCATCCCTGTGAGGAGACAGAGGTTAAAACAGTTAGGAGAGCTGAGAGATGAACACGCCAGGTATCTGGTCATGCAAGATTTAAAGAAGAGTGGAAACCACATGCAGAAGAGTTCTCACAGTCAAACCCAAAAAGTTACTGGTTTCTGTCTACATCTCAAACAGAAAAATGGAGGTTATACGGAAGCCCAGAGAGACAAGAGGAAAAATCAGTCTGTTTCTCACTCAAGACAATGAGATATAGTCTGGTAAGCGCTGTTCTTCAGTTTGTCTTGCATAATAAAAAGTAATCCAAAAAAAAGTTAGCATGTGGACAAAAAGTTAATCCTGATAAAGTCCCTTTTTGTTTAACTCTTAAACGGTGGAAATTTCTTTGTTTTATTTATTCATTGCTCATTATTTAAAAATCAATTTCAAATTTCATATATTTTTTTCACCAGCTAACATGGGATGAAGTTCACCTGGAACTTTTCTGCTAATTTACTTATTTATCTTATTTGTAAAAAATAGTGAGAAAAAAATGTCAACAGATATAAAAAGTGTTCTGTGAGGTTTTTTTTTAAAGTTGTGTTTTCTATGTTTACTTAGAGGTGGCAAAAAGATCTGGTAAGAGAAAAAGACAAACATCTACATCGTTTTTTTGTTACATGTTAATGAAAGTCTTCGCAGGAGTTGGTAGAAATGAGAATTTTTTTTCTCAATAACTTTTTTTATTTGTTGAACAGATGGGAAAAAAAAGAATAAGAACAACTTGAAATCAATGAAATGCTCCGGGGATTTTACATTCTTATTTTTTCTACATTTTGTTTAAAAAGATGAAAAAATTGATGAAAAAATGCTCAACAGACCACTTTTTTAAATCAGATTTTTTTTACCTTTAAAAAGATATGAGGAAAAAGTATCAGCCAGGGGAAAAAAGTAAAATAAAATATTTGCGTCTTTAGTACTTTTAAACTTCTGCTAAAACTCCACCCATCTGTTCCACATGATAATAAATAAAAATACACAGTATGCGCTTTGACTGTAACCAATTAATTCACACAGGATTGTGGGTAATATGAGATGTAAAACATGAATCACTACTTTTTTTTCTCACTGGCTTCTAGGGGCTTCCATACAGTTATAATATTAAATTATTAGAATCTGAACTACAATGTTTTCATGCTCTCGTATTAAAAAAGCTGCTATTCCAGTTACTTAATTTTTTAGATTCAACAACAACTACAGTTTTTAGTCGTCAGGCATGTCTATTATTAAACCAAATTGGAACTACAGAGTTAAAAAATGAGGAACGAAACGTGCAGCTTTTCGGTATGGTATGGAAGAAGCAACAAATGTCAACAAGCAGCAAAATGCAGCCCCTTGTGATCCATTGCCTGCTCCAAGCCAAACCGTTTCACCTTTGCCACTGTGAGAAGGAGAGAGGGGGAGGAGGGGGGAGAAGGAAGTCACTTCCACCTGGACCACTGCTTTTCTTTGTCTGTTAAAGGCACATAAATCACCCCCATCAAGGGTTTCATTTTGGTGCTGCCGTCCTCCATCTTGTCGTACTGCTCAAGCATCTGGTTTCCCCCCGACGGGCCGACGGGCAGAATGAGCCGGCCGCCAGGCTTCAACTGGTCCAGCAGCTGAAAAACATTAAGAGCCACAGAGATACAAATAAAGAGTGCTCAGCGGGATTGAAAGGACATTTTGATCCAGCAAACTGAAAATCACATTAAATCGTCTCTCTCTCTTTTCAAAGCGTTGGCATTCAAGTGAATTAGAACAATGTGACCTCCATCATCAGCTCTGTGAGTGTGCACAAACTCACAGCTTGTGGGACAGTAGGTGCTGCTGCACCAACATGGATGGCATCATATGGTGCCTCTTCAGGGTGGCCCAATCGCCCATCTCCCACTGAAACACACACAAACACACAGTTTAGTTTTTCTGTATAGTTATTAACAATTATAGTTATAGTTTTTGTTGGCTGCTTCTTCTCACACTTACAGCTCACCGGCAAAAGTACAGAAAATTTCTTTTTGAACTTTGTGCATGTGTGAAAGGGGCTCTAGAGACTAATCTCACGAAGATTAAGTCTACAGAGGTCCTCAAGTTTGTTTGTGTTTCTGTTGCAGTCTGCTGGTGCTGTCAGTGTTTTTGGCTGATGGAATAAAATGTACGGCATGCTTCAGAGTCATATGAGTAAAATGTTTGCCAAGTCAGAATTTATCCAGCACAGGGACTTTTTTTAAAGCCAGACTGCACTGACTCTTCTCTGACCAAAACAAAAACCTCCATGAGGAGGTTCCAACTGTTTGAAACTTGATTCAGTTTAGCCTTAATTGTAACTTTAGTATATGCATAAAAAAAGAGACAACAGAGGTGAAAAACAAGTACATGTTTGTAGCTTCTGAGTGAGTAAAATCTGCCTCTTTACTCTTTTATTTACAGTTTGTGTTTTAAATAATCTGGCACACAGTCAATGAAATGTGTTACACTGTTCACTCACTCCTTGTTGTCTCATATAATTTCTTTTCAATAGCAGTATGCCTTATACTATTTCTTATGTATCAAAACTGATTCAATGTCTCATTTTAAACAGTATCCAGCAAAGGTTTGACTATTTTTACATGATCCATGACCAAAATAACTGACAAAATAAAATTTTCCCTGGGCTGAGAAGAGATCACAAGAGAGAACTCTTGGACCTGTTATGAACAGCTTTGTTTTCCAGCCCACACTAACAATCTGTCAAAAACAGCAAACGTGCCTCATTTTGACATTAACTCTAACAGAACAAGGACAGAAGCCGTGAATCAAACACTTCCAGCCTCCTGCAAAGAGGGTGAAAAGAGGGACTCACTGCTCAATTATTTAGAGCTGCACTACTCAGTCCACTCAGCTTTTTTTTTTTTTGTAGGTTCAGTTCACCGCTAAAAATAAACTCAACAGACTAAAGACTGAGTTCAACAATGAATTTTTATATGACGAGACCCATGAAAAGGCACCTTACCTAGAAGCTTGATTCTTCCCGATGTTATCAGACTGGGGTCGTCTTTCTTCACATTGGTTACAGAATCATCTACCAGCTCTTTAATGTGATCAATACCTATGACTTTCCCTTTAGGACCGACCTGTGAAACACAGAGCAAAGAGGAGGAGAAAGAGTCAGAGTGACACTCAGGAAGTTTTTGGTCTCATTTTCTGTGGATTTGCTGAAGAACTGCTGATTAAAAACCAGTCTGATCAGTCAGGATACCACCAGAGAGAAGTGTGTGATTACCCGTCATGAGTGGCTCACCATTCGTGCAAAGCAAGCACAGAGGATCCCACTGCCAGAGCCGACGTCCAGAGCTTTGGCTCCCTCATACAGCTGGTCGTGTAGAAGCTCCAGGGCGTAAGCGTGCTGCATGAAGAGGACATCAACAGGGAAACTGCATTACTACTTACTACAGCACTAACACTGGCTACCATTCAGTAAAACCAACGACATTACAGCACTTTATAATCTCAATTCTTTCAACATCTATAAAAATGTTTATTGATGCCTCAAACTCTACAAAGAAACAGCTTGAAAAAGAAAATTTTTTATGAGTCTTCTGTTATGATCTGCTCTTTTGTTTAGAGTCAGTTTAACTCAATTTAGTGACTCAAAATGAGACATCTGGAGCCGGTTCAACAGACTCAGTTTCTTCTACATCAATAAAAAAAAAAAAAATTGTAAATTTTGATAACTACTGTCTCCTTTGACATTTATGACTACAGTTTCTAAAAGGAGAGACACAGATTTGGAGGGTTTGCGAATCATATTAACCCCACATTTTACTGACTAGCTAGCTTACCCACTTCACAATACATCTTTTCTGTCTTTTGGTATTTAAGTTTAATTTTCAATGTTTTGAAACAGTCAAGATTCAGGAAGAAGGTCTGAAAAGGAGCCAGCTTTGCAAAACAAAAAACACTTCGCAGGAAGCAGAAATGTCTGAGTGTGCTTTCAAGTTAAGATGTTAATGATCATTTGATTTGAGCTGGTAAAAGTATATATTAATTTATTTGATTTATTCTCTTGTATTAGTTTTGATTAATTGTTTTGTTGTCATAATCAAAGTGTTGTTTGTGTTGGCTATTCAAATTCAACTTCAGACCATCTTTTCTTTTGTTTTTACTGTTCAAGTAAGGGGCAGGCACATAGAAGAATCTGTTCTCTTCTTGCTGCTCCTTTCCAATCATGGAGGTGCTGATTTGAAAATGTAGTGTGCATGTACAAATTGTGTTGTCCACTTTCATGTGAGGAACAAGCAAAAAAAATAAAAATAAACACGTCCTACCATGTGTGGGGCGCTGATGGTAGCTTGAAATCCTTTTGGATCAAAAGAAAGAAAAAAAGAAAGAAGCAGAGATTTTGATCAGTTTACTCCTCCGACTGTAACTGACTGTGTTTCAGACTCTGCAGTGAGATGTGAGTGATAACATGAGCACACGTTACCTATTGACTGTGGAGAGTCCATGTAGGGATTACACCTAGAGAAATGAGCTCGGTCTGTGGCCAGCATGACTTCATAGACCTTGTCGGATTTGATAATGCCATTTTCTGTGGATGCAAAAGACACAGTGTCACTGTGTATTATGGAAACATGAGCAAGTACAAACACAGAAAAAAAAGTGTTACATAATGGTGCAGCAGATGCAAAGAGAGAGATACATAAAAGAAGAAGACGTCGAATATGGGGACAGAGTTAGCAGAGGGATACTGTTACACAACCAAAATGTGTTTGTTGTGGTGGGTGATTTGACAGCATCTACCTGGAGAGTTGGTCTGCAACCCCAGCTGCTATTGATCCCTGCATCAATGAGAGTGTTTTGAGGGTACTTTTCGAAATAAATGAGCCTGACTTCCTTGTAGAAAATTTTTAAGGGTCTGCTTTTTTGTCAATGCAGTGAAGCAGGTTTCATTTTTATAATTGAACCTATTATTGCTTGAACCTTTTTTACCTGACTGTACATTATTCCACAACCTGATCAACCCAAAATAAAGATTCTAGCCTCTATCAGTTACACATTTCTAATCAATTTGGTGAAAACTTACAATATCCACATTCACAGATTTTGTGTAGATTAATCTTGGAATGATAAACTGCATGAATCTAATGGAAGTTGCAACTCCTAAATACTGTCACAGAAAAGCAGTCTATAATGAAGCATGTAGAATTAAGACAAGAGCTGCAGCATGAGTTTGACTGACATAGACAGTTTGTCAGAGGTCAAACTCACAATGTCTACAGACCTTAAGTTAAAAAAAAACAACAACAAAAAACACCTGTCCACAAAAGTGTTACTGTCTTCTGAATAATCCCCCTTAACAGGTTCCTGCAGCAGCTGGTGCAAAGCAGGAAGAGCCAACGACAGCCGGCGCTGCTCTCATTACCGACTGTGCTCCCCCTCAGAGCTATGTGCTGCTTTAGGATACATTACAAATGACCCATAGAGGCTGCCAGGTGGAGTCCATCTCCTGATTTCTGATACGGAAATAAAGGAAGATTTCAACAACTTTTTTTTCTTCAGATTTCAAAATCACCTTTTTCAAGCCCCAGGAAACTTACGCAGAGTTGATGTTGTTCTTAAGCTCAACACCTCCCTTTGTTTTGATTGTGCTGACACATTAGATTTTCCTACCTCACATAAGTGCATATTGACTGTTAAAAATTCATGAAGCAAGTGGGTTCCCTATTGCAGCCTGTGCTGAGAACTCATCAATAGGACACAATAAATACAAAAAAGGCCATGAATTAGCATTCATCCTGAGTGTGACCTGCTTAAATCCAGCTTCTGCAGACTGATGGGCCAACTGAAACTAGGCATGTGTCTTTGTGGGTCATTGTCCAGTAAAAGTGCTCAGATCAAATTAATTACCACTTCACAGACAAATGACGTGGGAATACTAAACATCAACATCGTGGTTTGACTTTAGGGCTTGAGAGAACTATATTTGCAAAACTGGCACAAATATAAAGAGGCTATTGCTTAACTAGATCTAACGGGCTGTGATTAAATACTTGTTTCATGATAATTAATGGTGCGCCATAAGATGTCTTTAGCTTGTGAAGGTTTGGAGCAAGTCCAAGACTACAAATTGTGGTCATCTATTGCAGTTTCAAAATCAAACACAGGCGGATGTTGACATCATGAAATGTGCATAGAGTGCCCTGAAGCAGACAATAGGCTAAACAACTGGCACATCCACTATGCAGAATAAATCCAACCTACTGCCAAGCTGTACTAAGTATGAAAATACATAAATGTTTCCTGTGAATTCTTAGTTTGGAGATAAATCGTGTGAAACACAGCTGCAGACTCTATGCGTTTGTGTAAGATTACACACAGTGCTCTGCAAAGACGGTAAAAAGAAAGATAGTCTGATTCTGTGTTCAAAAAAATAAATTCATCCTGAGTGAAATGTGAAGCAATATGAAATTTATGCAGAGTGTCATGCATTTATTATTAAACTGTAACATACTAAAAGCAGCCTCGGAAACATGGAGAACCAAATAGACTGATATGCATGCTTGAAAAATGTTGTTTAACTTTTCTAAGCAATGTTAAGTTTTGAATTGAGTTAAAATTGTCTGACAGCGATTGAACTTTAACAACATTCTTGTTTATTATCAACTATTCCTGGCACTACTTAATCAAATTACAAACGCAGATTAGATCTTTGTGAACATACTGTGGCTTGACTGGTCTTTTATTCTTTTCCTTTGATGATTATATTTCTGAATAAATAAATTATTTTAGTCTTACTGGGTAGAATCAAGAATAAGCATGACAAAAAGTCAAGATTGTGGCTCTGCCATAAAAAACATGCTGTGTTATTTTATGCCATATCACCCACCCTTTATGTTAACAAAGATTTACCCTGCATTTCATGAAGTGCATGCAGATAACTAAGGTTTTATGGTTATTGCACAAAAGGCTTGACAGTCAACTGAATCAAACACCCGCAGCAATGAAAGCAGGACAATGTGCAAACCGTGCTCTCCATACAACCAAATAGAGCATGACTGATCACTGTCCCTTTACCCTACGGCTTTGGACAAAAAGCCTGAAGCAAAGCGATCAGTTTGCATTGCATTGAATATAAATAGCCCTGGTAGATACTTAACACTGAGGGTGGACATGCACCCTGGTCTGCAGGTATCATCACATTTGATGTCATCCAAGTCTGGAAACATGACCAGCGTCAGTGGCCTTCAAATACGGAGTTTCCCGCTTAACCTTCAAATGCACTACTGTTTGACTTCAGAATAAACTATGTTGCATCGTTGAATGTGAACTTCGCACCTAATAACAGCAGTCTATTGAGGTAGTATACTGAGTCATTGCCCTTTTTAGGGGGACCCGCTAGACTCAAAAAATAAACCGCCACTGTGACACAGCTGATGTGAGTTTCAATCACCTGCTGACAAAGGCACTGTAGAAATCAGCCCACGTATCCAGCTGTCACTGTCATTCACCTACAACTAAAGAGGATTGTTTAGAGATAGCCATCAATGGATGTGGGCTGGGCTCTTAACAGCAATGCTAAAGCTAGCAACGTCCCAAATGACGCACATAGAGCTAGCAGGCTAAATGTACCTGACACAAAACTGAAGCGGATAAATTATCTAAGTCTAAACACAAGAATGAAGTGCGCTTTTTGCAGCAGCTGAAGCATGCACCTGATCCTAGAAGTAAACATGCTTTGAGAAAGGGGTGGAGAGAGGTAACGCTAGGTCAACCACAACATATAGCTTAGCAACCAGCTAGCGAGCAACCGCTCCGCCGCTCGCTCCAGCCCTCCCCCTTGCCTGAACCGAACCATTAACGGGAGACCTGTCAGTGAATACATTGGTGCTGTCGCTGAATAATGGAAGAAAAAAATCCGTACTTACTGCGGAGGTTGTTGACAAGCTCTGCGTGACTGGCTCCTCCAGATTTCCAGGCCATTATTAAGCAGACTTTGCGGAGTAAGTAGACAGCAGCTGTCAGTGCCGCGCCTGCGCCAACTGTTCTGCCGAGGAAGCGGAAAACCTCCAGGAGAGACGGCGGAGCGGCGGATACGTCACCGGGCATCCAAGAGGGTTTCACTGTAGCAGGGAGGCCTGTCTAATGTCTGCCCTCTCACTAAATTATCCCATTTCTACCTAACAGTATATCTTTTAAAGTGTAAGCACTAACCGAGGCTAACTGTATTGGCAATAAGCCAATTTACCCGTTAAGTGGATAATCAGATTTGCCGCAGTAATGTAGACGGTGGCCGCTAAGCGGAGTGCGACACTTGTTAATAGTAATGTCAGGAATATGCTGCATTTAAGTGGTGTCGGACAGACTGGAAAACGACTTCCAGAATCGAAATATGCACGTGAACCTATCAGAACAATAACTCTGGAACTCTTTAAAACACATTGGCACATTAAGATTTAAGAAAACTTTAAAGTCTGTTCTGGTGGTTAACAAATTTGGTCTGTTATGGACATTTTTTTTCAACTCTTTAGGTGCTTTTCGACCGCTGGAACTCTCCTAAAGAACAAGGGCCCTTTTAAGGAACTCTGTGTTTAGTTTTGGGGTGAAAGATTCACTCTTGAAAAGCCTCTGCTCGAGGGTTAGTTCACCAGGGGCTTTGGCAGATTTATATTACATTATAAGAACCAGCAGTTGATCTACATATAAACATTGGCAGCACTTACAGAAGTGAAAGGAGAAGTTTTGAATTATATCCTACATAATGTAATTGGATCAATACAAATATATGTTTATACATTAATGTTGACCCTGTTTATGTATATTTTATCCATCTGTAGAATACTTTAAGATATTGTAACAGTTTCAGGGGTTGGTCTCATCAGGAAACAATCTTTTTTTCATCATAAACTGGTGTGCAATTTACGCACAGACACCAGCTCAGCAGAGAGAAGATTAAATAGGAGAAAATGTAATAATAAAATTGACAACAATAACAACAACAACAATACTACTACTACTACTACTACTACTACTATTACTACTACTACTACTAATAATAATACTAATTATTATTATTATTATTATTATTATTAGTAGTAGTAGTAGTAGTAGTAGTAGTAGTAGTGTTATTATTATTATTTTATTTTTTTATTTAATCAACAAATCAAGGGACAATAATCAATGCAGACATATAAATGGAATAAATAATGAAAATTACCAGATGGCGGTAGAAGTCAGAAAGGCACTTACATTAAATAACATTTATAGATTTGTAACCAATATGATAGTCCTCTACTCATTCAAGGTCCATTCCTCTCTCAAACTCAAATAATATTAATATTGTACATTTATCATGTGCAATATGGCAATTCACACCTCTCTTATCCCACCAACTTATCCCCCAATGCTTACATTCACACTCAGCACCTACTGCATCACTTGTGCACTTTTTAAATATTTCTCTTATACTTCTATACTTCTTTTATATTTATTTTATCCTTATTTTATTGTATTCCTCTCAGTACTTGTTGTGTGTTTTATCTGTACTCCTTTCAGTCTAGCGGTCCCTCTCATCCAGGGCATTTCATTGCGTTGTTGACCTTGTTTAACCTGCATATGGCAAATAAACAAATCTTGAATCTAACATGATATTACAGTCCATATAGGGACCCAGATTCGTTTGAAAATGTATTTATAAATATTAATATGCTATTCAACCCTTAATAACAAGTCTGTTACGTTAGCTAAAGCATTATTTACGTATGTTTAAGCACTCAACCTCAATTAAACAATCATATAGCGTTTCCGAGTTGAAAGCACGTAAACACACCACTGCCAGAGGATAAACTTCTCACCTTGGAAACTGGCTAAAATTTATAAAATGGCCAATTTCCCCTAAAATCAAGGAAATGCAGTTTAAAAAAATTAATGGTTACTATCCTCCAGCAACAATCTTTAAAAAGAGGTTTGGGTTTGAGGTGGAGCCATGTGTTTTCTGCCCTCAAGAAGAGGAGACAATTTAACATCTTTTTTTCCCATGTTCCCATGCAATATTTACATTTGTTTTTCATATGAATTCCAAAGGCAGGCCTTGCTGAAAGTTTTGTGTTTTATTTCTTTTCCTTTCTACATTATGTTGTTCTCATGTACTTGTCTCCCAATGAGAGTTTTGTGAATTGTTTGAATATGTGAAAAAAAATAAAAAATAAAATAAAAACTTCTCACCTCGGAAACTGGGACCCTCCGAGCAGCACTGAACGCAGCAAATGTTGTAGGACTAGGAAATGTGACCTCTGAGGCCACCGTAGCCACGTACGAAGTAATAGGCGCGTTCCTTTGGTTTAGTCCATGAATGCTAAGCTAATACCTTTGAATGTTTCAGTGATTTAAAGTCGTTAAATTGTTTCTATTTCAATGGAGAGTATAAATGCCAAATACGTGTCTCAGAAAATCAGCAAAACCAGATGGCGTCCAGTGTCGCACTCGTCTTTACAGCAAGCGGATATCTTTGCGACTGGCTCGTGGGATAACGAGGTTGGCAGAGCTGTCTGTTATTATCGCAAATACTTAGGATACAGTGGTATCCAAACGCCATATAAAAATTATTGTTTCAATGTGTTTTTGCTGATATAAAGACTTAGCATGAAATATATATCTTAATGTGAACCACAATTTGTTAGGTGTCGGCTTTCGGCTTTAGCTAGTCGATGTGAAATGTGACATTTCCTTCAGAAACAAACATTTCACTTGTATTTTCAACAGAAATGACTCCTTGTGTTGGGCACATATGACCTTTATAGAAAAGTAGGTTACGTTGTTTTTTTTTTGTTAGAAATCAATCCTTGCATATATGCAGGACGAAGTAATAATAAAAATGCATCAGATTTCATATAGCGCTTTATCAGAGACCCTCAAAGCGCTTTACATTGGATACATCATTAATTCGCTCACACAGTCACACTTTTGGTGGTGGTAAACTACCTTAGTAGTCACAGCTGCCCTGGGGCAGACTGACGGAAACGTGGCTGCCAAGATGCTCCTCTCTCTTTCCTGGGGTTGCCAAAAGCTCCATGTAGTCGGTTTAAGGGAGACTGATGGAAGTACAGTTACTGAGTGTCAGACAATGGAAACATTGATTAATCAGTCAGGTTAATATTTTGGGGCGATTATTGGCAGAATTAATCCACATTGGCTGATATCTCTTTGTGACCTTGAGTCAAAACTGAATTGTGTTGTGAGGGTTCAGACAAATCCAGCACTGCTGTGGAGAGCTTGTTTTTGGATTACGGATTGTTTGTGCTTCCCTTTTGTCTTATATTTACATTTTGGTTTGCAACAACCTATAACTGGACTTGAGTAAAGCCCAGGAATGTATCTCTTGTTACAGGACAACAGGATTTCTCTTTGGTCCATTGGGAATCATGGAAGTTCTGGCATGGATGATGGGTTTGAGGGAGACCCACAGCTTTTATGTGAACACAAGCATGATGGGGATGTTCTAGACCTTCAAGTAAGACTTTCTTGAGGATGTAAGATAATGTAACAGCATGTAAATAGTAGAAATGTAAAGAATTGTAAGGTTTCCTTTGCTTTAACATTGAAAAAAAAGCCAAAGTTTATTGTTGAAATGCTCGAATCATTTTTTTTCCTGAGCCCAGACTATCTAACAGGACTGAGTACAGATTCTGCTCTTGTTTGTTTATAATGTTTTGGTGTATTCCACGTCTGACCTGTATTTTCTGTTTATACCGTATGTTTTATATGTAATTTCTCAGTTTTTGGACCAAGACAGAGTCGTTACGGCATCATCAACTGGAGCAGTCACCATCTTTCGCCACCACCAAAACAGTCAGGTACACACCTTCGTGGCAATTTCTCGTAAATACAAACATTTAACATGCAGTATATGTCATCTTAATCTTTCTAAACTCCCTGCTTTATGCTGCACACGATCCTTGTGGGCTAACAAATACTGCATAAAAACATAGTCTAACCTTTTCTCTCTGCAGACGCTGTCATTGTCTCAGCGCTGGGAAAGAGCGCATTGTTACCCCTGTGACAACGCTCCCTGTACCAGTATCGTGTGCAGCAGTCCTGAGATTGTTTCAGTGGGTGAAGATGGAAAGATCATTGTATTCAGAAGTGACCATGAGGGAGTCGTAAGAGTCATAGGTGAGTTAAAGTTCAAGCTGCTTTAGCCACACAGAGCATGAATCTCTGTGTACAATAGCATCTCCATTTAAGTCGAGAGAGTGAAGTTTAATTCATTTTTTGTCTGTTGAATCATTTGCAGAAAATGCAGACAGCAGCACGATTCATGCTGTGACTTATCTGAGGACCACAGAGATCCTGACCGTGAACTCTATAGGCCAACTAAAGCTGTGGGACTTAAGACAACAAGGCAGCTCACCGTCCCAGATTCTCTCCCTGTAAGATCAAGATTAAACTCAAAATCACCCCTCAACTTTTTAAGCCCTTAGTTTACTTCTTTGCATGATATAGTTCTAACCTGTGTTTGCAGATGAGGTAATGAATTGTTTTCTCAGGTAATGATTTGATCAATGACTTCTGATCCATGCTGTAATTTCCACTACAGAGTCATGTCTGTTTTGAATGCAGTGGCCCTTTTGTACAGGAATTTTTCTGAATCTTGTCATGATATTAGAAACCATACTTGATGGACTCTCCGAATTCTTTGCAATCCTATACTGAGTATTATTATTCTAAAATTATTAAACTATTTATTCACTCAGTCCCTAACAGAACAGTGACTCAGATTCGGCCTCTCCAGGTTGCCCCCTTTTTATACCCAGTGATATTACTAACATATTGCAAATTTACATAATCAACTGGATTTTTTAGAATTTTTTTGTTGCATTTTTAGTGTGTCATATGTTTTCTTTGTAGTATTTAAATGATATAGATAATTGGGGAATTATTAAAAAAGTTTTTTTTACACATTTTAAAAAGCATCCTAAATTTGGGGGTATTCGAATTGTTTATCTAATTGTTGAACAGGGAGCACAATACTTTATCCCAAAAATTGTGTCCAGATGATCAGTAAATAGGTCAAAGGCTTCAGACAGGAAATGAGATATTAAACTCGAGATGTCATGCTGCCAAAGGCCTGATCATATCATCTTTGGTTAATATCATACAAACTATATCAGGAGTTGTTTTTCTCTTCAGGTCAGGGGATCGAGTCCCTTTGCGCTGTGTTGACAGACATCCAAACCAGCAGCACATTGTGGCCACAGGAGGGCAGGATGGCATGCTGTGTGTGTGGGACGTGAGACAAGGCAACACACCCTTCTCACTCATGGAGGCGCACTCTGCTGAAAGTAAGATGTTCACTGGTGAATTATATCGTGTACCAGGTTTGAACTCACAAACTCACTCATATTCCAATGATGCACTTGAACCGAGAGGTTGCAGCAAGTTTGGTCTCTCTGTAATATCTGTAATTTTTGCTGGATTTTTTTCATATTTTTGTTGTCATTTTGTTGGCTGCTGATGGATACTTCTGCTGGGCAAAGAGTTAACTCAAGAGAAGAGCTCCTTTCATTGAGGAAAGGAAGGAAAAGAAAGGAGGAGGCCTGGCTTTATTTGTCAACCAGAGATGGTGTAACCCTTCACACATAACTGTCAAGGAGAAGTTGTGTTGTCCAGATATTGAACTGTTGGCAGTTTCTCTTCGGCCACATTTTGTTCCAAGAGAATTAAGTCATATCATAACAATAGTTGTTTACATCCCACCCAAATCAACTGAAAAAAATCCATGCAATCTTATGCATAATAGTGTTGCCAGGCCACAGACTCAACACCTGGCACTAATTTTATTATAATTAATAATAATATTTAATTATAATTATTAGGCACTAATAATAATATCAGGAGACTTCAACCATGTCAACCTCTCCTCTCACCTGACTGGATTCACACAGTTTGTGAACTGTCCTACCAGAGAAAACAAGACCCTGGATCTGCTGTATGCCAACGTCAAAGAAGCCTACAGAGCCACTGCCTTACCACCACTGAGCAAGTCAGATCATAACTTGGTCTATCTACAGACCTGTGACAGACCTTGTGTACTGAGGCAGCCTGTGATCAAAGTCAAAATCAGAAGATGGACACCTCAAACCAGTGAAGCTCTAAGGGACTGTTTTAAATCAACAGAGTGGAATGTGCTGCTGGAAACAGATGTGGATAGTATGAACATTGACAGACAGGTTGACTGCTTTACTGAATATGTCAACTTCTGTAGAGACACAGTTATACCCACAAAGACTGTTCGCTGTTTCTCCAACAACAAACCCTGGATCACAAATGACTTAAAAGCAATCCTTTACCAGAAAAAGAAAGCTTTTAAAGATGGTGCCAAAGAACAACTCAAACAAGTGCAACAAGAGTTGAAGAGGAGACTGAAGATGGCAAAGCTGGAGTACAAAAAGAAGATAGAGAATAATCTACAACACAGCAACATCCATGAAGTGTGGAGAGGAATCAGTACCATCACTGGACACAGCAGTCAAAAGAAAAGACAGACAATGGTGGGTGATGTGAAAAGAGCTGATGAACTCAACCTGTTCTTCAACAGATTTGACACTGCTGTCACTCCCACTTCCACTGCTACTCCACCTTCCTCTCCACAACAAATCTCCACTACAACTTCTCACCTTCCTCCTCCATCTCGTTCAAATGTCTCAACTACTTCAACTGCCTCCCTCCTAGAACACCAGTCCTTGTCTGTCACCGAAAAAGGGGTGAGGATGGAGCTTGGAAGACTTTGTCCTGGGAAGGCAGCAGGTCCAGATGGTGTGTGTCCAAGGCTGCTTAGAGACTGTGCTGCAGAACTGTATCAACCTCTCCACAGGATCTTCAACCAAAGTCTACAGCTGGGGCGGGTACCTACTCTGGGGAAAACATTCTGCATCGTGCCAGTACCAAAACCAAAATGTCCCGCTGAACTCAGTGACTACAGACCAGTGGCCCTCACTTCACATATCATGTATCTTGTATTGTGTACTCTGCAAAGTCGGCAGAAATCGTTTAGATCCGACGTATTCTGCTGATATAAACGATTTCTGCCGACTTTGCAAAGTCAACTGCAGAATTAACGGCGTTCTGAATGAACGGGGCTTTGAAAAGTCCCGTAGCATGTGTTAGACGTCACCATCTACACATGGACCAATCAGGGGCTGCCTTTCCCTGTTGTCCGGGTAACAGTGGAAACATGGTCTCTGATTGGCTCGGTTATTTTCTGATCGTGAATACACGCTCCCAATGGGCCGAAGTCCAGACTGTGGTGGGAAGGAACGGCAAGTGATTCACGCAACAGGATGGCCCAGCCAGGCTAATAAATACCTAGGTGTACATCTGGATAATAAGTTGGATTGGTCTAATAATATAGACTTCATCTACAGAAAGGGGCAGAGCCCCTTTTGCCTGAGAAGACTCCAATCAGTAGACATCTGTAGTAAGATGCTGCAGATGTTTTATCAGTCTGTGGTGGCAAGTGTTCTGTTCTACGCTGCAGTCTGCTGGGGAGGAAGCATCAAACACAAAGATGCAAGACGTCTGAACTGGTGAAAAAGGCTGGCTCTGTGGTAGGACTCAAGCTGGACTCAGTGGAGGATGTGGTGGAAAGATTTACACTGAGGAAGGTGGAGACTATTCTCAAGAACACAGATCACCCACCAAAGGGCCAATGATGGTGGACGGCTTTTCTCTTCTTCTGCTTCTTCTTCTTCTTCTTCCTCCTAACTTTTAATAAAATAATTATTTTTTTGTTTTTCTGCCCAGTGTGGGAAGTTCACTTCCACCCAACCAACCCGGATCATCTCTTCACTTGTTCAGAGGACGGTTCTCTGCTGCACTGGGAGATATCCTCACAGTCTGGGATGCCCTCCTTCTTACAAGGCAAGTTCTTGCTCTTTGGCCTAGTGAGCAGGGAGGTAAGCTGCTTAAAAAATGCATTTTGGCACAAAAAATGATGCACTTTGTTCTTGGAAACAGAGGTCCAAAATAGAAATGTGCATTTTTTTCAGGGGTAGCTGTTTTTTTTTTTGTTTTTTTTTTTCCCCAAGTCCTTTTTTGGTTTTTGGACTGATATAGGTCAAGACATTCACTTGTGGAGTATAAGCAGCTCTTAGGGGAAAAAAATTGAACTTCAGAACAAATTTTCAACACTATATTTGAGTACTTTTCTTTGAGACTGTGAACTCTGACTTTTGGCCTCAAAAACCAAAATGAGTTACAAATTTTATCACTAAAGAATTTTGTCATGAGTTGACAATCACTGACCAACAAAACTAAAACATTGACTTTCAGCTTCCATGTCAGCCACTGTATATTTATAAATTTCCGTTCTTTATCATTCAGCTATCGCAATTATCTTGTGGATGTTAGTGTGACCACAGTGACATATCCTCTTACATGTACATGCACAGATGATTTTGATCTAAAAAGCTGACACATCAACTGTCTAATTTTGACCATAGTCTCATAAAAATCCCTTTATCGATTTTCAGGTGGTAGGAACAATAGTATGATATCGCGCAGTGCCATGGCCCCAGCTGGAGGGAACCAGTCCCTGATCAGTGCCTGGCTCAGCGGTGACTCCAGCAAAGGCCGCCTGGAGACAACTCACATGCTGCCCAGCCAGACGCTGTCTGTCAACAGCTTGGACGTACTTGGTCAGTGTCTCGTCTGTGGGACCGATGGAGAGGCTATCTTTGTTAACAGACAGGTCCCAATTTAAAAGAGTGCACCAAAGAAAAAGTGCATAAGATATTTATTAACATTTTCAGTCATAGTAGAGGTTTGTCATTATCTTTGATCATACAGGACGCCTAGAATAAAAGTTTTCTTGTGATATGACTTTTGTATTTGTCTGTCCTATAACGTGACATACAAAACCAAATTGTGCGCTTCTGTTGTGTAAAGATCTGTTTTTTTAAGCCAGTTCATGCAAAGTATAATTCAACTCTACTTTTGTACAAAAGTGATGTTAAACTTTTTACAGTAAATAAATTCAAATAAATTTGCCTGGATGTATCATGATTCGTATCTTTTCCATTACACCAACCTTCATTGTGGCTGTGTATAAGTTCCTTTCAGGTAAACCTGCCAAACACTTGTCAGCTCTGTATTTTGAAACAATTTCCAAAATTGAGAACTTTAAAAAGTGTCAGTATCATTCCATCCATGGTTGCACAGTTTGTTTAAATGGTTCAGAGGCTAAGTGGAAGATGACGAAGAAAGGTACGAAAAAAAGAAATCAAGCTTCAGCTAAGCGAATAAAGTTTCCCAAATCCATTCCGGAAGTCTATCTAGCCTGCTTAGAAAATAAAAGCACCATGTGAAAATAAAACTACACCGAGACTTTGATGACTGTTGCAGTGCGTGTGTTAAAAATTTCTTTCAACATTTATGACTCTTTCAATGTACGAGGTGTTGTGTTATCCAGCACAATCTATATTTCTTAAATGTTATTTTAGGTTGGGTTTACTCCTTTAAAAGATCAAGTTAACTACACTTTTAAATTAATTCAGGGAAAAACTAGGAGATATGCACCAAGGTTATAATCATTATTGTCACTACGTCGTGTGCTTACAAATCTATCTAAATTCAATTGAAATTATATAAAATTTCGTGCGACATTTTTATCTCTGGCAGTTAATATACGCTTGTTTCCCCATACATTTTTCTGCTTAGTGACATGAAAAGACTGACATCTCACTCATATCCTTGGGAGTTTATTAATGGTAAATAGGGTTATCTCATTTGTTTGAATATTGTATTATTTAGGATAATAACAACGCCCCCCTGTCTCAACGCAGAAACAGCGTCTATATACCCTTGTGATGTTTTATTATGAAATTGAAATAACCGGAAGTACAGTCCGTGTGAACTATGTTGGTATTGTTGCTGTTGTACTTGTCATTCAGACATCCCAGGAATTCAAAGCAACTAGGAACAAGCAACCTCGGCACAACAAGGACATTTTTTGTGTCAAACCCGCGTCCTTGTCGCCGAGAACGGTCAGGAATATATCACTTGTTGTCCAAACAGGAGAAGTACCGAGGGATCCAGCAGTTACGGACCCTGGTAGGTTGTCAGTAACGGCTCACTAACGGCTGTCCTCTGAGTTAGCACCGAGCTAATTCTCCGGCAGCTAATGGATGACTTTAACCCGCAGGCCGCGAAGGAGCAGCTGCCCTGCTTCGTTTCATATATGCTGAAAACTCTAGTTTGCAGCTCGTGTGACACTTTCTATCGGACATATTTGTGCGTTGATGTCAAATTTAACTTAAAAGTGTATTGTTCGCAACGTAAGAGAAGTAGCACCTGTGTAGCGGTGTGTTAGCTTTAACTGCTAGCCACTATAGCAAGTGTCCGGGCTCCTGTTTTGTGATTGTTTGTTATTCTACTATGGTGTGTTTTTACACTTTAACAACTGTGAACCTCAAAATGAGATGCTGGAATTCTAAAATCAAACTTTCACTCTGCTTGAGTCCATATGAAACTAAGCCTGTAATTGTACTAGTCTGACACAATCACATCTAATGCTTATCTTTAAGTGTTTAGTAATTATTACTTTGTTCATCTCATTTGCTTAACCTGTTTGGTAGCATATCATGTCCTCTAAACACCTGCTTATCTCACCTGTTTTGTGCATTTCTGTCAGCGTGCAGATGTGAAGTCAGACACCACCTGCTGTCCTCTCCTACTACCCTGGACATAGAGCCATCCTCTTCATCTCCTTAATAGTATTCATACATGCTTTTACATGAAGAGAGGAGAGAAACCCGAAGGATACAGGCAGATGAGACCCAAAACATTTCCCACTAGCAACTACAGCGGTAACAGCCAACAAATGCTGCAGGAAATAAGGAACAGTCTGCGCAACTTGTCCAAACCCTCTGACCCTCCAAAAGTGGACATTAGTGGACCTGTAAAAATGCCGCTAGAGGACTCAAGGCAACAGGGGCGCTGCAGCAACCCCAAAAACCACCACCATCACAAGGCTTTACAGGAGATCCGCAAATCCCTGTTGCCTTTTGCAAACGAGCCGTCTGCAGGCCCTGAGGTGAACAAACACATGATGCTGGAACCCCCCTGTGCTGGGTTTGAGGAGGTGAGATGGTTGTTTTCGTGTTTTTGACACAGAGACAGGTTGTTGTGAAGGATTGTGGTAGAATTTCATTCTAAACATAACTCCGTAAGAGAGAATAATCACTTTGAGTGCTGTGTGTATGAGAGAATTATTTGAAAAATGAAAAGTATGCAAAGTGGAAAGACCAGGTTGTGCTGATGCCAATACAAAGGTAGTTTCCGCACTGGCAGCTGCCACTTGTTTTGATGCGGTGCATAAAATCCAGATATGCTGTGATACAGTATCTGGCCAACTGTTTTTGTACAGTTTTCTTGTAATGCTGTTTAGGTAAAACCTCCATATACAGCACAATCTGGGTGTAGCTTCTCTGGTGTCTGTATCAAGTGTCATATTACATCTGTGTTTTCAGTCGAAGTCATGTAAAGATGAACTGACAATGAGAAGAGTCCTGTCTTAAGAGTTTCAACAGTGTGGTGATTTTTTTGCAGAGCCAAAAGATGCGAAAACTGCTACAAACATGGACAACACCTATTTACAGCATGTCATAACACAGTGATTGCACAAAGTGTTCATTTTTCTTTTGTTGACATTCAAACAGAGCAACAGTCGCAGTATGGGGGCAGTTATAGACTACATGGGTAAGGGGACCTACCAGGAACCAGTAAGGGAACAGATGGCCATGTCGAACCCCAACACTACAGGTCTGAAAGCCCCAGGTATGTAACTCTCCTCAGGGACTTAACTCTGCGGTTTCTCTTTTATTCCCATCGAGGCGTGTTCATTCAGCCTTGATATTGTTTGCAGAATTTGGGACATTTGCTGAAAGAAATGACCAAACATGCTGATAAAAGAGAGTGACTCACTGTGTCATGTAATAAAAGATGACTGAAAATTTTTGTCCTAATATTCCCACTCTGGACATACTTTCCTCCATGCTTGGTGATTAAATTAAAGCAGTTTGTCCTGCTGGGGTCTTCTTCTGCACAAAAATAGAAACCTCCTCTGATTTGGTAGTGAGGTGTAATAGCTCTCCAGATTTACAGCAACATCATAATGGTAATGAGTGACTGCTGGATAAACATTGGTTACTGGCATCAGTGCATGGTGCATCATTTGCTCATGTTTGTCAACAGAGGCATTGTTTGCTAATATCAATGTTCAACTGGTGCATTTGCGCATCCCTAGTTTCATTTCTGAGATGTTGTCGTAAACATACAAGCCCCGTTACAATGAAGTTTGGACATTGCTTTTTAGTCTTTGCTCTTTTTTAATGGCCAAAACAAAGACAGAGCAAAGACAACATATCAAAAGCTGAAACTGAAAACTTATTTTGTTTAATGACATTTAAATAAGAGGCCAGTATGACATACCTAAAATTTGTGACAAGGAGAACAAACACTAAAAGAACTATGTTATGCTGAAAAAAAATCCCCTTGGAGGAGTGTGTCACAACTAATTAGGTTAATATGCACAGGTGAGTAATACAACTGGGCATAAAAAGAGTATTCCAGGATGTCTGTGTCTCATAGGTAAACATGTGAAGAGGTTCAGCCCTCTGTGAGAGACTGTGTGAGCAATTATTCAAGGATTTCATCCACATACAGTATAGGCCATCTTAAGAGCATCAAAAAATCTGGAGAAATCTCTGAACAAACAGGACAAGCCAAAAATCTACTCTGTATGGCTGTGATCTTCAGGCCCTTCAGCAGGACTGCGCTCAAAATAGACATGACTCTGCAGTGGAAATCACAGCATGGGCTCACTTTTGAGAGCTGTTGTCTGAACCGTTCGACGCAGCAATCAAACAGCAAATTTCAGCCTCTGAGATGTTGTTGTCATGTTTTTAACACTTTATGCTTCCCATCATTTTTTTTTAATTGGAAAAACTGAACGCAGGGTCAGGAAATATTGATGTTATTAAATCCTGTGAGAAATTTTATGTCTTTGCTGTTCATGGTGGTAGTTAGCATTGTTGTGATTAGGCCTGTCACGATAACAGTTTTTGCTGGACGATAATTGTGCTACAAATTATCGCCGATAAACGATATTATTGACACCATTTTTTAAATTATAGATAATGATATTATATGGCATAATAATGCGAGTACACCATGTCAAAAGTGATAAACTTTCATTTCCACACAAGAACAACACTGGTTGTTTTCGTTGACTAAAATATTTCCCTTTTCTCCCACGACGGAGACGTAACGTTGACGAGCTAATCATAAGTCGGAGATGACTAAAATGTGACGAGACGAAAGTGCGTTTATGTTGATGGGACGAGACGAAAATGACCAACAGAGTTGCAAAGCTCAGTCAGTTAAACGCTAAACATATAGGAGCAGCTTCAGTCCGCTCTGACAGCTCTCATCAGCCTGCTGTGCTCCTCCAACACACAGACACGCACGCGCGCGCGCGCACACACACACGTGGAGTTTTTATGGTTGACGAAAACAAAACTGGTTTAAAGCCGAAATATTCCCACACTTGAGTTGTTGCGTTCGGTTTAGACACCAAAGCTGTCGTGTTCATTCTGTTAGCTTACTTTTCACTCACGACGCTCACTTGTAGCACTGTATCCAAAAAGTCTGTGTCTGTGTGCCTGTGCGCGCCAGCCCCCTCGTGACAAAGACACTGAATGACTGACAGGAGGGTTCACTAACTCCGTTCATTCCGCTATAGAGCCAACGCCCCCAGGTGCCGAGAACAATGCGCAGAGTGAGACCTCTTCTCTCATCCAGCGTGTTTGGTAGCGAGAGAGGAGGAAAACAAACGCACGTCAATTATCGAGGCTGGCAAAGTTATCGACCTCGTTTTTATTTATCGAGCGATAAGGCAATTTATTGATTATCGCGACAGGCCTAGTTGCGATGAAATAAAAGTTTACCAAGTTAACCACAGCATCCAAGAGCACAGCTGTGAATCAAGTGAGGGAGCACAGCTTTTTGGTCTCCTTGATAGTGTGAGAGTTTTCCATATCTTCCATGACTAACAAAAGCATTTATCTCATTACATAATAAGGTCAGATGATTTCCAGCTTAATTGTCCTCCACAGAAATGCAGAGCTGTAAATCTTAATTTTCATCACTTCAGCTTCTGTTACTTTTTTTTATCTGCAGGAGCTCCTCACATCCAGCAGGCTGTTCTGAGGAGGCAGAGCTGGAAAGGATCAAAGGAGTCTTTGGCCCCTCGACATGGTCCTCTCATGGTGGATGGAATGCTGTATCGCTCAGACAGCCCTGGACCACCTCCTTCCTTCCCACAGGGTCACCCTGCTAACAGCCAGAGGGTCAATCCTCCTCTGCCGCCTCAGGTGCGCAGCGTCACGCCTCCACCAAACAGAGGTGCGATGCCTCCTCCACCATCCTGGGACAGCAATCCATCAACCAAGCGTTACTCTGGCAACATGGATTACCATGTGCCCCGCATATCTCCTGTGCCGCAGGGGGCGTGGCCTGATAGGATCAGTCCAGTGCCTGTAAGCCACCAGCCCATCATAATGCAAGGCTCTGGGGGAAATAAGTTTACCTTTCCCTCCAGCTGGTCTCAGAACGGCTCCCCTCAGCCAGAGTACATGGCAGGGGGCAGCAGACAGCCTCCTCCCCCCTACCCGGTCAGTCAGAGCAGCAGGCACAGTCCCACTGACCAGCAGATGCAGGCAGGAGGACCCGCATCCTCCCCCTCTTATGTCAACGGGGGGAATCTCCCTCAGTCCATGTTGGTTCCAAACAGAAATAGTCATAACCTCGACATGTACAATTTAGGTCCCCCTCAGTCCTGGACTCAGGCTCCCATGGGCTCCAACCATCCTCAGTCTTCTTCTGGCAACACCAGCAACCAGGACCAGTCTCCATCATGGCAGCATAACATGCCAGTCCGCTCCAATTCCTTCAATAACCACCAGCTGAATGGCAGACAAGCCCACCCAGCCAGCTCCCAACCCTCCGCCACCACAGTCACCGCCATCACCCAGGCACCCATTCTGCAGCCTGTCAAGAGCATGAGAGTCCAGAAACCTGAGTTACACACTGCTGTGGCTCCCACACACCCTCCATGGCTGCACCAGGCTTCAACTCCAGCTGCACCTGCCTACCCAGAACCCCCAGCCCCTGTGTCTCAGATCCCTGTTGTAGCAGAAGTCCCCAGCTACCAGGGCCCTCCTCCACCATATCCCAAGCATCTTCTCCAGCAGCAGGCCACACCTAGCCCCCCTGCCTATGATCCGGGGGCCAACAGGCTCAGCGCAGGCAGAGAGGAGGCTGCTGAGGAGGAGAACGGAGGCGGTGAAGGCTCCAGAGAGAAGACGACTGACAGCCCTGACAGCACCGTAGCAACAGAAAAGGAGAAGAAGCAGATCACCACATCGCCTGTGCCCCTCCGTCGTAACAAGAAAGATGAAGAACGGAGGGGAGAGTCCGGGAGGATAGCGCTGTACTCCCCCCAGGCTTTCAAGTTCTTTATGGAGCAGCATGTGGAGAACATACTGAAGAACCATCAGCAGAGGATTCGGCGGAGGAAGCAGCTGGAGAGTGAGATGCAGCGGGTGAGCATATTAACAACCTTTCTCTCTTAACTTTCTCTTAGAACTGGCTTTAGTCACAGTCCAGTCTATCTTATTTTTCTATCCTGTGGTTGTTGTAGTATCTATCCTAGAAAAACTGTTTTTCATGCTGCTCTCTTGTTCCGTAGCTTTTCTTTCTCTTTTTTCCTCACCTGGCTGTCACTAACAGCTGATCTGAGAAGGTAAAGATATCGCTGCTGTCCTGTGGCATGGCTGTCATTTTTTTAGTCTTGTGTTGGGAGCCTGGTGTTTGTTTGTTTTAATGTACTGCATTCAGCATGTTAGCCTAAAATGAGTGGAAATGAATGCAGGACACCCCATGACCGTCATTTCACTGATGATGTCACTGCTTGTGCATTTTCAGCACGGTTACTTTGACAGTTCAATTCATTTTCTCACATTATCTGTCTGTAGGGCTGGGTGATAAAACAATAACGATATATATCGAAAATTAATTTCCCTCAATATCAATATAAAACATGGTCAGTATGCTTTTCAATGTTCGGCATTCTGCCATGTTTTGGAAGACTATATGAATAGCCCATGAAAGGGAGAGTTTCTCCGGGTCTGCGTCACGCTGAACCAATCGTGCAGAATTAGATCCAAGTAGCAAACAACTGCGTAGTAGCAGACTGCAGCTACACACAACCATAGCACTTAAACAGGTGAAGCCAACAGCACTGTTGGTGAGAAAAAAAAAACGAGTGCTACTCCCAGCAGAAATGCAGATAAAGACTAAACTGATGATGACATTATCGACAACACCGGCATAATAACGTTCGTGGTGTGAAGGAATTCTTTTTTTTTTTTTTGAGGTCGGACATGAAGCAGAGTAACGTGCACTACAAGTTATGTCAAGTACATGTTCACCCCAAAGTCGGGGAATACCTCAAATCTTTTTCACCACCTGAAGCAGTGCCACGTGGCAGAGCACACGCAATGCAAAAGGTTCCAAACCCCGTGCGGAGCAAGGAGCCCATGGCGCCTGTGCAGCCAAAGCAGCTGACCACTCAGCCTTACAACAAAACGTTAGAGAGACACAAAGACCTCACAGATGCAGAAGCTTATTGCAAAAGACATGTTACCAATAAGCACTCTTCAATTTCTTTTATTATATTGCGATATATTGATATCGACTGATGAAAAAAATTTATTGTGATAAACTTTTTCTCATATTGCCCAGCCCTATTTGTCAGTTTTGGTTTATTCTACCAGTCAAGGGCTTTGAACCAAATTCTCGACCATGTATGTACGTACACATCCTCCATTAGCCCCTCCCTGCATCCATAACTTTTCATTCTAGTCAGTCTGTGGTCTCAAATCTGTGCCTAATTTATCCCTACAGTCCTGAACCCCTAACCTTGAAGTTGGTTTATGTCTAACAAAAACTACAACTTTGTTTTGAAGCAGTATTTTTAGGACAGTTTGAAATGATTCAGGCCAGTAAATCACTGCTGACTCATTCCTTTTTTCAGGTGGGTTTGTCATCAGAAGCCCAGGAGCAGATGCGTATGATGCTCTGCCAGAAAGAGTCCAACTACATCCGGCTAAAGCGCGCCAAGATGGACAAATCCATGTTCAAACGGATCAAGACCCTCGGCATCGGGGCCTTTGGCGAGGTTTGCTTGGCCAGAAAAGAGGACACAGGAGCGCTTTACGCCATGAAAACGCTGCGCAAGAAAGATGTTCTGCTCAGGAACCAGGTGGCCCACGTTAAGGCAGAGAGGGACATTCTGGCTGAGGCCGACAACGAGTGGGTTGTCCGTCTCTACTACTCTTTCCAAAACAAGGACAACCTGTACTTTGTCATGGAGTACATACCTGGAGGAGACATGATGAGCCTCCTCATCCGGCTGGGCATCTTCAAAGAGGAGCTGGCTCAGTTTTACATCGCAGAGCTCACCTGCGCTGTGGAAAGCGTCCACAAGATGGGCTTCATCCACCGAGACATCAAGCCTGATAACATCCTTATTGACAGAGACGGACACATAAAGCTGACTGATTTTGGTCTGTGCACCGGCTTCCGCTGGACACATGACTCCAAGTATTACCAGAGCGGTGGGTGTCACCATAATTTCATTTACTCATTCGACAAGTTCACTTGTGAATTCAGGTGATTTTCTGGTGAATGGAAATCTAAAATTGATCGGTTAGTTTTGATTGATAAAAATGAGTTCAGCCAAAGGCGTTGGAAGACATTTTCAGACTGTTGTATTGAAACACAAAGAGCTAAGTCATGAGTAATGAGTCAACTGTGTGACCTCTCTCCAGGTGACCATGTGAGACAGGACAGCATGGACTTCAGTAAGGAATGGGAAGATCCCACCAACTGCCGCTGTACGGACCGCCTAAAGCCTCTGGAGAGGAGGAAGGCCCGGCAGCACCAGCGCTGTTTAGCACATTCGCTGGTGGGGACGCCTAACTACATTGCTCCTGAGGTGCTGCTTCGAACAGGTAGGGGGAACTCCATCCTCAAGGAAACACTCCAAATTTTACGGTTGGATTGTTTCCATCTTTATGTAAAGCAGCAAATCCTCTTCCTCTTGGCATCATTTTTGCTCAGCTGACACACTTTTGACTGATCACGGAGGTGAAAGGAAAGTCTAATACCCAGCTAAGCCCTGTTGTTTCAGTGTGAATGATGTTTTTAATCTCCTGTAGGATACACCCAGCTCTGTGATTGGTGGAGCGTCGGTGTGATCTTGTATGAAATGGTTGTAGGACAGCCTCCCTTCTTAGCGACTACACCCCTGGAGACGCAGCTGAAGGTATGTGAAGCACCTGCAGCCAAATGTTTCGCATCTTTGGACTTCTTTTTTGTCTTCATGTCATCTCTATGTTGTTGAAACCAGGTGATAAACTGGAAGAGCACGCTGCACATTCCCCCGCAGGCCAAGCTCAGCCCCGAGGCGTCAGATCTCATTATCAAGTTGTGCCGCGGCCCCGAAGACCGCCTCGGCAAGAATGGTGCAGACGAAATCAAAGCTCACCCTTTCTTCAGGAGCATCGATTTCTCCAGCGATCTGAGGCAGCAGGTGGCGCCGTACATCCCCACAATCGCTCACTCCACAGACACCTCAAACTTCGACCCTGTAGACCCCGACAAACTGTGGAGCAGCGATAGTGACAGCGAAGACAACCACAACGACACCCTCAATGGCTGGTTCCGTAACGGCAAACACCCCGAACACGCCTTCTATGAGTTTACCTTCCGCCGCTTCTTTGACGACAATGGCCACCCATACAGCTGCCCCAAACCCATTGGATATGAGGACTTTAACGAGGACGAAGGGGACTCAGAGGGCGCAGTGCAGGAGGCTGCTGGCATCTCGGCCAATCAGGGCAGGGATCAAGTCTATGTGTAGCAAATGAAGCTGGAACTGCTTGTACATAATAATGGGTTCGTGGAGGGTGTTAGTGGTGTGAAGGGGTTTATGACAGAACATACATGAACATAGGAGAGTATATTTTCAGAGGAGTCAAAAATCCGGTTACAATATCAGGATCTTAGAGATTGAAACTAAAAGTTGAAGGTTCAGTCGAAAAGGAAGCATGTGAAAATGACTGCCACTCTTCATTTTGCTATATTTATTCAAAGATACTTCATTTATTGAAGCCAGATATCCTGAAGATACTGGGGTATGCTGAATCCACTGGTCTGCAACACTCTCTGTTCTCCTGTTTTGAGGTGAAACTTTCAGTGTATATATATTTACAAGTTTTCAGTTGAAGTCTAGAAATCCAGGAAAAAACTTCTGAGATTCTCCAATCGCTGAGGCAGAAAGAAAGAGGAAACCCTCTTCAGTGATGCTTTTATGTTCACCTAAACCAAACCTATCATAGTCATGTTGTTCAAATCTGAGATTTGGTATGGTAACTTATAATCTTTACAGGTACCAGTGGGCTGAAGTCTTTGTCCTGCGTCCAGCCCAACTGTGTCATGAATAGTGGTATCGATCTCCTGTACCTCTGGCTGTGACAGCTGTGAAGTCTGCCTGTTATGTGAGAGTGATGAGCTGCAGAGGAACTAAAGCAGAATAAAATCCTGACGCTCTTTTTATGAGTCTACCCCGACTCCACTTCAAAGCCTTAATTTATTAAAGAAAACCTGGTGATCTAGTGTAGACGCTGTTTGAGCGCAGGGGTTTCTGTTGTTGGAATTACATTTATCAGTTAAGAAATTGTCTTAATTTATATTTGAATGTCTGTTGAAATGGGGATGTGTAGATCTGTGACTGGTAGAATCTTGCAGGGATAATTTGCTCTAATTCAGTGCTGTGCCTTTTTTCTTTTTGATTATTTTTTCTTCTTCATCTTTCACCAAATATAAAGAGGGTTAATCAGATTTAAAATGAGTAGCAGTAGCTGATTGAACTACAGTAGCTTTTTGTTGTTTTATTTTTCTAATTTATACCTAAAAATGTATTTATAAATTAAGTTGTAAACAGTTGATGTAAATATTTTCTCTTTCCTGTCAGAAGATGATTTTTTTTTCTTAGGGCAGGCCCTCGTCAGTGTCCACTGCTGCTGCCTAATGATCATATTTGTGACTTTAAGACTCACAAAACACACACACGCAACACTTATTTACATTACTCTGGGTAGACAGTTTTTTTTATAACTCAACCAAAGCACTACATAGATTTTGTTTTTCTTCTTTTTACTTTTTTTTTTGCAATAACATTTAGGGAAGAAAAAAAACATAAGCATAAAGTTTATATACTTTTTTAAGTATCACTTTCATCCAGGAATGCCTTGTTTGAAGGTATCTAACCACTTCATCCTTGAGACTTAAACCCAGTCCAATTTTATGTCTTTGAGAAACACTACAGCTGCCTGTCACGTTGTTGACTTTGTTGGTGCCTCTGTATGTACTGATTTAAAGAAAGAAAAACTGGACGATGGACTCACGCTGGAGACGAAACATCCCTCCATCATTTATCACAAGGATTTTGTACCAGCTGTACTTTTTTGTGTGTTCTTAAGAAAAGATCTCTGAATGTAGTTAACGGACTTTATTGGCGACCACTGGCATTCTGCACTGGTTTTGTGTTTTCATTGTAAGAGAGAGAATTTTTATTTTTGTGTACATCGTTGGGTACAGGGAAGAGGGTGAGAAATAAAGAATGTAAGGAACAAATCATCTTTTACAAGCACAACAGCTGGCCTGGTTTGTGAGTGATTTCTTTTCTTTCTTTTTTTTTCACCTACAGAGGTGCTACAAAAATGTACTCACTAAGTTACATGTTGAACACTGTTCAAATACAGTCCTTCTCACACTAGTTTCAGGATATATTCCCACCCCCTAGTCATTTGGTGCATGTCTATCCTATCAAAATAAAGGCTAAAAGCTCCCAAAACAATCTTTAAACTCTGAAAATTGTACACAGCTGAGACTATGATTACATAAACCAGCTAATGTGTACAATATTTATTTCCCTTCATGATATTAAATAAGCAAAAACAGCCTGAATCTACTCTAGAGAAGACGTGCATGTGGTGCTGTAACTTTAAATCTTCTGTCTTTTAGGTGGGTCTGCCCTTCCCAAGGAACATATTTAGTAGGTTTTACAGCTTTTACATCCCAAACATCTGGATAAAGAAGGATTTACAACCATACGACCACAGGAGACATCTATATGGTAAAGATTTGGGCTTAATAAGGTCTTAATGACCAATATGTGAACCCTGAATCAAATTAATTTATACACAGGTGATAAACATCTTTATAAGGTTCATTTACAACAAGGCAGATAAAACAATGAGGATCACAGCATGAATCAACAGCTGAGCTGAGATTAAGTCCTGTGACCACTAGGGGGCACCAACCAATAGCAGTGGTGGAACAAAGGGGACGTATTATAGTTATAATTCTCCCTCTGGATTCCCATAATCAAAACACTCAAAGTTTGCAAGTTGATTCAGTATTTTGAGAGCTAACAGGTAAATAGTTAAAAGGGTTTAAATTATTTCAGAGACTGCAAGGAGTCACGCAGCAAGGGCACACATTGGTATTAAGCTTTTTAAATTCCTCTTCCTCTATTAACAATTTCAAAAATGGTGAAAAACTTTTTTTTTTAGTTTTACCTGTGAAGGTGAAGTCCTTCAAAGATCTTGACTTCTGCTTTCTCATGCACTCCCATATCATCAATGAAAATCTAGTTATCATTTCGAGGATTGGATTCAAACAAAGATGTTTTTATTTCAGTATTAATAAGAAATTATGTTGTCACTGAAACAACCTTTGCTGCTGGAACTCACTCAGGCTAACGCTGCAGATAATACAGATCATTTTGTTTATCATTTATATACACAAACGTCTTTTTATCCATTGCAGGAGTAGAACATGAGATTTAGTGCCCTCATGCTGTGAGGCTACAGATTGCAACGCACTGATAACTGCTCCCTTTCAAACTGTACAATCTCTGGCTGTCCCTAAAACTACCTTTCAGTGGTCAGGAACAGGTAATTTCCTATGCAGAAACATGGAAATGTAACATGAATTAAAAAGCTAATTTTAATGTAGAAAAATTACTTCACTAAATAATGTCAGGCATACTAAAAATGCTTCAGTACTTGTAGATATTTTTTTATACTTGTAGATTTTGTTTTATTTTTGGCGATAATTGTGAATAAATCCTTCCAAATCTTAAACAATAATCAAATAATTAAATAAGCTGCTATGTGAGCAAAGGATGTGTACAATTTAAAAAATTAGGAAAAAAGGGTCATAAATAAATATACAGACCACTCCACCAGCAGTGTTTATCAAAGTTTGACACACACTTCAGTGTGGCAATCTTGGAATGTAAAGCGTTAAGCTTTGATCAATTTTTTATGTTCTTAATGTTTCTGCTTCCTCTTTCTGGTTGTAGATACCAGGTCACCTCAAGATAGAATATTTTATCAGATTACAAGATTTTTAAACCAAGATTCAGGATTATGTAAACATTTTAAACCCATTTTACAGCTAAATTCAGTTAATTTTCAGTGTTTCAGGGTCATTTTTACGTGTTAGTTTTCATACACTTTCAAAATTAATATCAGTTTTACCTCTTGTGGTCTGTTATTTGTTCTTGGTGTGATACTTTTAGCTAACTCAAAGGAAATAAAAATAAAGTATGTAAATACCATCTATATATTTAATATAATCAGAGTTTTAGTCTAAACTCTTTCTAGCCATTTATTTTGGCTATTCTTTCTCTAATCCCGTGGTGCATTTATTTTAACCTCAAATGCAACTTTTGTTTAATTTGTTGATTATAGACCATGAATAGATAAAAACATGAATGACATGACAGCTCCCCAAAAACTAAGTCAAAATATTTAGAGCTCCCTCTACTGACTAACTGTAGCACAAGTCATAAAGCGTACCTCCTCTATTATTATGAGGGGCATGTGGATCAGACTTTGGGATTAAAATACACATCAAATAAATACATTTACAGCATGGTTTCTTGATTTCTAGTTATTACATCTCTTTTATCTTTTCATAATTTGATGTAATGAAATGTGGCTCATGTGACTCATTGGAGAGACAAATGTAACAAAACAAACCCAAACATGTCACTTAAAATTTTCAATTTGGAGGCTGATGCTTCCTTTTTATCTCTTCCATCTGATCCCTAATGTGCAGACTCTGGCTCTAAATATTGAAATTGTTAGCGTCTGTCATGGGGAATATTTTGGCTTTAAAAACATTTCAGTCAACTTTTATCCAGTCATTGATATGAACCAACTGGTATTGATAATATTACAGAGTGGAAATCTGATTAACTTTGAAATTATCTGAATGCAGAGCTGATGGGAACAAAAGCAGAGACATGAGACTCCACAGTGCACATCATTGAGGACAAAACAAGTTAACTTAAACAAGCTTATTTTTAATGGATCTGCAAAACTGTTTGAATTTCCAAAGAGAACTTCTGTACCTCCCGCCCAGTTACCCAGTGGCAAACGTTACACGTTACAGAAACGCTTCCAACCCAAAGAAATATGCATGCAGGAAAAAAAACCCAAAGAGGGAAAAAATAAAATGAAATAAAAAAAAATTAAAGTAAAATAAATCATACAGATAAAAATAAAACATCAATAAACAGGACATACTGTATAATGCCGTTCTCTTGGCTGGAGGAGAAATTCAAACGCTTCTGCTCAACTCGGCGTCCTCATATTCAGGAGCCAGAGCTGACAGAATATTAAACTGTAATTTCATTGGGTGGATGTGGCTCCGCCCACCACACAGCCCCGCCCCTGTCTTCCATATAAGGCACAGGACAAAATAAACCCCCACATACAAAAGGAGCTAGCCACGCCTCTGTCACTTGGTAACAAATTGTAAATGACCAAATACGGTTAGACAACAGAAACCCCACTACAGTGTACAAAATGTTAATCCTACGTTTGTCTTTTTGTTGGATTTTCTTTTAGTTTGATTTCCTCCGACTGAAGGTGAGAGCTGTAGCTGGGTGGGGGTGGGGGTGGGGATAGGGGGTGGGGGGTTAAGGATTTGGTGAGGCTGTCCAACCAGGTGAGCTCAGGCAAAGGAAATATTAAAAAAATGAGCTTGTCTTTTTTTTTTTTCTGTTTTTCTTTTTTTTTACAACCTTTAAAACAAATGACAAGAAACGTGACTGGATTTCTCTTTTTATCAGAAATAAAACTGATCATCAGACGGGAGGAGTGGAAGAATATGGTGGGGACGGGGAAGAAAAAGGAGGAGGGGAGGGGGGATTAGACAAGTGAAGTGGTTTATTGTTTTTATTCTGATAAAGAGACAGACAGAGAGTGTCAGTGTGCAAGAAAACTCATGAGACAGGTTAGAGAGCGAGAGAGTTAGAGTTCGCAGTTAGAGAGAGAGAGAGAGAGTGTTTGAGTGTGTGTGTGTGTGTGTGTGTGTGTGTGTGTGTGTGTGTGTCTGAGTGTGTGTGAGTGTCTGTGTGCCTGTGTTTGTGTGCGTTAGTGTGAGTGAAACAGAGGAGTAGTTCAACTGCAGCACTTGCTCTTCCAGCCTGTGACTCCACTTCCACCGCTGATGTCGACGTTTTCACTGTTGGGCTCTTTTACAGGCGTCTGACGGAGCAAACACACAAAGATAAAACTTATTACACACCTGATGGACGTCACAAAACACAAAGCACAGTGCAATTTTTGCATTTATATCAATGCAGCGTGCAAATGAATAAATGATTCTCCTCTCTCCACTTCAGATGTTGTTATTCATGCTGCAACACGTTTTTGAGAGTTTGCAACCATAGGATTACATAAACACCATCGCCCACTCACTTTCTCACATCAGCTCACCTTGACTTGACCTGGAATTTTAGAAGGGTGCTAGCAGAAAATATGCCCAGGTAAAGTTTGGATAAAAAAGTTGACATGTGCAGAACCTGCCGTGCTACTGTTGCTACATCAGAGGGTAACACTACGAACCTTTATCAACACTGAAAGTGCAACGAAGCTATGTACAATAGCTGAATGACTAAAGCACCAGCGACAAGCGCTTCAACTTCAAACCATGTCTGCATAACGACAGAAAATGCATCCAATAGGGTGATGGCAGCACAGCTGAATGAATAGACAAGGTGTTTTGGGCACTGATTACATCTCACCATCGGTACGTAGATTAGTATCATAACGTACATATAAAAATACATCACATATTGAAAAAAACAATCACATATAAAATCGCAATATTGAGGAAAAAAAATTGCAATTGAATTATTTTCCAAAATTGTTCAGCCCCAGTGGATCTGTTTCCGTGTAAATAGCACCTAAACCAGCTCCCTTGCATACATCTGCACCAAAACAGTCCAGCATAAATAAAGGACCCCCCCACAGCCCTAGTCTGAACCTATTTAGTGATGAAGTGTCTTTTCCCTTTTCGTACTCTACAAACCACAGCTTCTATTCTGCAGCAGTAAACAAAACAGACACCAGACAGAATTGACTCATTTCAGCTGTACAGGCTGCCTTGTTATTCACTCTTAAATCACACACACACACACACACACACACACACACACACACACACACACACACACACACACACACACACACACACACACACACACACACACTAGGATCTGCAAACACATGGAGCACACACCTTTCTCAGGATGTCTTCTGCTAACGTGAGGAAAGCCTTCTCGATGTTGATGTTGGCCTTAGCACTCGTCTCAAAAAACCTAATGCCGTGCTCCCTTGCGATCTGTGAAGAAAGAAATCAGAGTCAGGACGGAGAGTTCAGCTGGTCCTAAAATAAAGTGGCTGACCCTCAGAGCAGGACAGAGATCAGGTATCACCATCACACACACGTCCATACACGCATACACACTCCTATTCTAGTCAGGTAGGGGTGTGTGTGTGTATGAGTAAGCAGATCTGTATCTATTATTGCTAAATCTGCAGATGGACTTGTCACTGCTAGTTCAGTCTGGTATTATGCACCACACACACATAGATGATTTCACTTGTTCCAAGTAATTAGATCTGCAGTCAGAGTGAAATTGGGCGCAGCTTAAATCAGAATTTCATCACATGGCCAATCCCTGAGTGTTAACAGAGGACATGGACAGAAAGTGGAGTCAGTGTTTGCGGGAGTCACCATGATGAGAGGGGAAAAAATCTCTGCTCATAACACCATGATGAGTAAAAAGAAGAGGAAATAGTTAAAGTTTGGGCCGACTACAGGAGTTAGATTACTTCTTTGTAACGTGCGCAGCTGGTACAAAAGAAATGTGATACAGACTTTTATCCTTGCATAGGGAGACAAAGTCAAGTCAGTCATAATTGTCCATCATCAAGTGCTCTGTTTTTTGCTTGTGTGTTTACTGCACACAAGAACAGGTTAAGTATCTTAACTACCATTCCCCTCAGAAACGATGTCAGTGCAAATTTGTTTTGTAGATTTTCATGTCTACACCAAATTATTATAAAGGGAAAAAAAAAAGAGTTTCAGTATTAAGTCAGAAGAAAATAAAAACTTTTAACAACTTCCATGAATAGAAACTCATGTGAAACATCTCAAACTTGTCAACAGAAATTCAAAATGAGAAGTTTTCCAGAAGCAGCGTTGTCTGTGTAGCTGTTATTGATAGGTTGTTATAACAGCAATAAGCTTTAATGGCATGTAAAGACCAACAGATGCTCACTGCAGAGTTCAAAATGAGGTTTTTAGAGATTATGTAATCTGACCTTTCATAAATGAAGCTTACAAACGAACTCTCCATCACTGTCATTTGAATCAATTCTCTGTTAACCAAGTACAAGACCATTCTGTTACTCCTGCTATTCTCTCACTCATTTGTACGGAGTTTTCGAACCATGAGCTTAAAAACAGATTTTTGTACATCACTGTCAAAAGATGAAGAGGAATTTAAAAAAAGGGGGGTTTATAGCTGAAGGAGGCTGCACCATCTCACCTGCTCCCCCTTGGCTTTTGGTACGACCCTCTTGTCCTCCATGTCACACTTGTTGCCTAGCAGCATCCTCTCCACATCCTCGTTTGCGTGCTGAAAAAGACAAAGTAGGGACGATTATTTGATCACATTTGATCAGCAGCAGCAGCGTCATCTCTCCATGATGTCTACAGTCCAAAGACGCATGGTTGTCTGTTACTTCTGAAACACGTCAGTCGACCACAGACAGACAGACAGACACACACACACACACACACACACACACACACACACACACACACACACACACACACACACACACACACACACACACACACACACACACTTCAAAACTTCCATTGGTCACTAGCTGAATTTCTCAAAGCTTGTTCTTAAGTCTCTTAAAATAACTGTCACTTTAGACACTGAATACCAGTACACAAGTCATATTAAGGGGTCTCAAGACAAAACTGAAGAGTCAAAAATAACTAAAACAACAAGAGAACTCCATAAGAAAAACTTCAGCTGCAAACACACCTTCTATACACACAGTTTTGGACTTCTTGGGGACATAACCATTATTATTCCTACAGCAAACTGAGGCTTTTAAATAATTAAAGTTCAGGTAAGTTAAAGGGGACCTGCCATCAATGTCCTCTGATCATGTTTGCAACATAATTTTAGCTGAAAGTTATTTGATGGTTTGTTTTAGTATGCCTGAAAAACCTTACAGGAAAACCAACTGGTTTTGGCTCATTAACATTTATGGTAATGAGCTTTGCTCTGATTGGATCGCTGTTGTGAAGCCTGCTGTGCTCTGATTGGCTCAGCAGGGGAGGTTCGGATTTCAGTTTATCAATTTTGCTAATGTGTGCTAAAAGTAAGGTGCCCAGATGTCAATCAATCAATCAATCAAATTTTATTTATATAGTGCCAATTCACAACAGTCGTCATCTCAAGACGCTTTTCAAAGAACAAGAGCAGGTCTAGACCACGCTCATAGTTTCATGATCAAGAACCAACCTAAGATGGGTTTTGGCCCATGTCTGTAATGATATCCGGGGGTATTTGGTGCGGCGGCCAGGAGGGTGCAGGGGCTGCAGGGGCTGCGTGATCACAGACAAAGTCTCGGTACTATTTAGTAGCAGCGCATGCCCCTTGTAATAACCCCCATAAGAACTGTTGTTCAGGACTGTTTACTTGTGCTTCCTACTCATTCGGCTACTGTAATAACTTTTGTTCGAGCCCACACGCAACATTTTTGCTCTCATTCATGAAACGCTTAACTCGGGGACATTTTCGGGGACAGCTTTTGCCGGGGACAGGTCATCCAATATGGGGACTGTCCCCGGAAATCGGGGACGTCTGGTCACCTTATGCTAAAGGCTAAAAACGGCAGGTATTAAACCATATATTTTAGACCCCGAGTCCGAAGAGGAGGTGGAAGTTGAGGAAGAAGCCGGAGATCTCCAGCGGTGTTTTCATTCATTCTGCCCAGCTTTAAGTTCATTTTCCCGGCAGTGAACCCAAGGAAACACCGGTCGTTTGGAAGAGACCCATAGCGGATACAGCGGTAGCTGGGTCTCGCTCCGGCTGGAGAGTGATGTTGACTGTGAATGAGTACGAGAACGAGAGAGTGGGCGCGGCTCACCGAGGACGCGCTCCTGAATAATAATGAGCAAGGTCAGCGCGACGTCAGAGGGACCTGCTTTTTCAATTGGCCTGGTTTATCCGTTTCTTTATTTTAAACCTTTACAGAGTGCAAACGACGTAACGGTTTGTTTTCACATTTACAACATAAGAAGAACATAATGTGGACCTTATCTGACACAAAAACACACAAAATTACATTTTGGATGGCAGGTCCCCTTTAATATTTGGATGGATTTACAAAAGTGATGAGGCAGGGGAAAAAATGAGAAATAAGGGAAAAACTAATAAGATATGCAACAATCTGACAGTATCTGAGGGTACTTTGTTAGCTCCCTCTATGAAAATCTCTCTGGAGGGGCCCAGTGTCTTTAACCCACTCCGTCCAGAGTTGAGTGAACATGTCGTTTTAAGGACAAAGAAACTTTTTTGGATTCAATTACATGGAATCACATCAGGTCACTTGATACTGACAGATTATTTCTCCTTGTTTTCTTTTTGTATGGTACGTACTTTCAGAGGTAACACCTCTACTCCGACCATTTCTGGAAGGGCCCGTGAACACTCTTTGTGCTGCTTCATTTCAAGACTGTATTTTGCCTGGTGTGGTTTTTTTCTATTGAATAGAAGAATGCTGTTTTTCATTTTGTGGCTCATGATTTAAATCCCGAACTGATTTAGTACGTCCAGGGTTATAAACACTGTGATATATTAATAAATATAGTATTTTATTGTGAAGGTTGCATTCTTTTCTCTTTATTTTTTGACTTTAAAATCATTCAAGAGACTCATACTTTCAGACTTGTAGAAACTGCTCGTTGGACGGATGAATGTGGAAGGTATTTGTAGGAACAAATAGGAACATCTGACTTTTAGAAAACAGTGACAAATGAGAAACAGATCTGTTATATAACAACAAGAAAACAGCAGGTTCTGAAGCCCTGACTCCTGTTATCTCAATTAAGTGGATTTTTCTGTGACTGTAAATATGATATTTAGTAAAACAGCTCTGATTAATATTTAAACCTTGAAAATGGGTGTAAAATCAGCTGTATTCTCACCCTCACATTGTGCATAGATCATATTCTGCTCCAGTCAAAAGTCTTAAACTCACATTTTACAGTGTAGAACAGACAGCAGCCTCAAATCCTCACTTTATGTTGTTCCTGTGAACCTCCCTGTGTGGTCATCTGAACCAGGACCAGGAGGGAAAGGAGTGATTCTCTATGGGACTGGCCTTCCTAAATAAAGTTTACCTTACATTTTGTTATTTGAATGCTAATTTATTGTCAAAATAGCTGCTGATCAGTTTTCTGTTTTACAATCAAGAAAGATCAAGAATATAATCCCCCCCCCGATCAAGTCCAATCTTTGAAACAACATCTTAAACAAGAACAGAGTCAAGGCTTCAGTTTCCAGGAAATTCTTTGTGTTTCCTTTCCTCCACCAGGCTCAAAGCTCTTTAGCAGCGAGGGTGGGAAAATTTACAAAAAAGCTTTCCACACAAGCCCAGTGCCAGGCCATCCCACCTTCTCCTCATCATGTAATGTGTAACACCTTTAACCTGATGGTGAAGGCTCACGATGTCAGATTACAGTGTCCGGAGGAGCCGCTGATGACACAGACCGATAGTGGGGGCTATTGATTATAATGTCACTGCTGTTTATCTGATGTGTTTAATGTGGCACCGATCCCAGAGTGCTCGCATAATAGAATAATAACTACTGTGATAAGTGGGGAGATGGAAGGATAAAACACAAAGAGCCAAAGACGCACTAACACACAAACAAGCAATAATTATCCAGGAATATAAGTTGACTTTAAACAAAGGAGAGCTCAGCAGGAGAACAAACGGACAGTGTTAGAGTTCACTTCATTTACTCTCCTGGTAACTTCATCACTTTAAGTTCGACACTAAAGCCGCATTCAGACCAAATGCAACCTCGGCGACTTGAGCAACAACTCCCAATGCAAAGTCTATATACAGCCGCGACCTGACACGACTTGGCGACCGCCGGCTGCCGGAGACGCGACGTGAGCAACCTACGCCATGTCGCGTCACCCGAGATCACAGGACGCCCAGTTGTGTCGCTCCCAAAGTTCAAATAGCGACTTTCCGCGACAGCCAATCAAGGCTCTGCTGACGTCAACAAACCGGCAAAGCAAGGAGGAGGAGAAGAAGAATCACAATAGAGGAGCAGCTTTTCACTGCCGTTAGTTATCACTCGGTCCTGTACGACATGGGGTGCGCGTTCTACTGGGACCGCACCTCCAAGGAGGAGGCATGGGCGAAGGTGGCCCATGATGTCGGGCTTTCTGGTAAGTTTGTTTGTTTATTTATTTCAGTGACCAGACTATTTTCTGAAAACATAGCAAACTTCCCCTGCTTGCTAGGCTACATGTTTCAACGTGTGTGTGTGTGTGTGTGTCTTTGCAGTGGATGTGTGCCGCAAGCGCTGGAAGGGGCTGCGGGATGTATATATGAGGGAGAAGGAAGGTGGGAGAAGCGGGTCAGCAGCAACCAGCCGCGTCCTGCGACCTCCGTGACTGCAGCTCAAAACTTCAGAAATACTGCAGCCCTTTATCTTTTTGAGTGACTTTGGGGGTATAACTAGGAGGCACTGGCAGGATAATAATAATAATAATTATAATAATAATAATGATAATAGTAATAACAACAACAAAAATAATAATAATAATAAAAGTGGTGAAGGTGGTGACAGTTTCACCTATTTATTTGATAAAATAGTTGTGCTGAAGTATACAACTGTTCAGTGGGATCAGTTTACTTTGACCAAGTGTGGAAAGTGGGAAACTCTGAGTTTCAGACTCCAGAGTAACTATTTTATACGTTTGTATCTGATGTGGTTAGCCAGCTACATGCATATTGTTGTGTTGCCCATTTGTTTCCCCTCTGTTGGGAGTGGTTCTCAGGCCCTGAGGCCCTGCAGCCTCTTTACAGCCAACAAAGGGGCTCGAGTCCTTCAAAGTAAAGTTTCTCCTTCAGCAGTCTATACCGCACACAACAGCTCCCATCCATCACTCTTATAATCTTTAACATCTTTTTAAATATTGACCTAACAGATCATTCTGTTTATACAGACAACCTTCATATTTTAGGAGTTTTTGCAAGACTATGAATGTGACTCTTCCTTAGAGTGAAGAAGGCAGGTGGACATTTACTCTTATGGAAAGGATGGAAAATGTCTTAGCACCTGAACACAGATACAACATGTTTCTACTTAAATTAAGTCCTTCTTATTACTGGTACACAGCTGCTCAAAGATGAGGGTATAATGCTGTAAAGAAAACCCCTCAAGTTTGGGTCTTTATCGCCAATAAATGTAATTCAAGTGGAGTGTTTCAGCTGGAGAGACAATTGAAACACACTTCTGGTTTTAATAGCATAAATGAAGTAAAAACAACACAGCCTCCTGTTCTCCTACTATGCACACGGACATCTGGATCATCTGTTGTTCTTTAGTCACACACACACGCATGCATGCACACACACATCAGCCAGCTAGTAAGCAAAGTTGGCCACATTCCTTTTCAGTATTAATGTAGCTCTGTCAAAATGCCTACGCTAAACAAAAGACAAAAAAGGGAGTGCCAACATTCAACTCTCACACACAGTCCTTGTAACCTCTCTCTTAAGGTCTGACCCAGCAAAACAAATCTCCGGGTTGTGTGTTTGTCTGTGTCTCACCTCGTCAATGTTGCGCAGCCATTTGCTGATGTTTTCGAAGCTCTTGGCGTTGGTGATGTCGTAGACCAGCATGATGCCCATGGCTCCTCTGTAGTAGGAGGTGGTGATGGTGTGGAACCGTTCCTGGCCCGCTGTGTCCCTAAAAAGGACACGCAGAGTTTGATTTGTGCTTTCACTAATTTCTTGTTTGAATTGGAACCATTCAGTCCCTAAAACAAACAACAGCTTCAGTGAGTCTGATTTCAAAAAGACAAAGAGCAGGATTTGACAAAGATGTTGGTCCACAGCAGTGTCTCGTGACCACTTCACAGGATGCTGGGATTTCTCACCTTCATCAGCTGTTAATTACAATACATACCAGCAACACATGCTAGAAAGCTTTTATTTGTTTTCCTGGCCTTACAGCATGATGGCAGAGTGGTATTTGACCTACTGACAACCTCTGGAAAAATTAAACCAATGCAGACACACCTAAAAAGAGAAAAAAGCTGCTGTCAACACAGAGCTGACTGTGAGAGCAGAGGAATCCTAATTAGAGCCCGAGTTAAAATGACCAACTTTACAGCAGGAAGAAACACCTTTACAGCCCGGTTCAAAAGGACGGCTCATGTCCTCAGTATTTACAGGGGGCTTTAGTTGTTGTTTTTGTTATAATGCATATGCTATACTATAACATACAATCTCCTGGCTGTGACAGAGAAAAGAGGTTTGTTTTTATTGTTGCTTTGAGCATTTCTCTAGACCTTGTCCTGATCAACCTGTTTCAGGTTGCTGTGCTGACTGCTGATGTGTTTCCTGCACCGTGGATTCACTTGCGCATATTACACTATGCCTGAATGTTAACCCTACTCCAACCAGTACAGTGGTCACCTTTTTAACTGTCTAACAGGGGCAGAAATCAAAGGTTCCTCTTATTCCTAGAACCTTTGTCTTATAAGTAAATAAATCTGTGTGAAGAACTTCAAAGCTTCAAGGAGGAACTTTTGTTTCATGGTCATTTGGGCGCCCCGTGTTGCTCTTCTCGTCCTCTACGTGTTACAGTAGTGTCCTTTTACAACAGTCTAATATATAATTAACTGTGAACATTGTAAAATCAGGGCTGGTTCTCTAGCTGCTTGGCTGACACCTGCCCCCTTTGAACTAGATTCAGGCATTAAAAGGGACAAAGTGTGAGTTTTGTCCCTGTTGGTCTTGGATAACATGAAAAGGCTTCTCTCTGGATTTCAGTCAATTTCATAAACATTAAAAAATCCTCATAGGAGCTTTGAGTATATTTATTGAGGCCCAGTAATAACACAAGATGAGATCATCTTGTATTTTTACTGAAATTCATTTAGGCCTGGGCGATTTGGGAAAAAAAATGATCACGATTTATTTTGTCATATCGTCCGATCTCGATTATATCACGATTTTTTTTTAACTGCCAGTTTTAAAGCATCTGTACTAAAAACTAAAAAAACTAGAGATGAGTTCAACATTTTATTAACATACAAAAGTAAATAAAGCAAACTGAATAAGATTTGTGTAAAAAAATATTTAAAAAAACATTTTATCTCAAATGTAGTTAAATACTAAGTAATACAGAGAATTAGTTTACAGTCCTGGGTGTTTTTGCAGGTATGCAAGACCCAAAATAAGCAAATCGCCCCCTCAAAGATAATGAAGATGCTTTAAAATGTAAACGTAGATGATATGCATACCTTTCAACATTTGGGTTATAAAATCCGGGAGTTGTTTGTGGTGCACACTGGGTAGTTTTGGGGTGACCTTGTATGATGGATATGAGCTAACTATGAGAGTATTTGTAATTAAATTGCTCATCCAAATAAGTTTAAGTGAAGCTGCACACTTTTGTTTCATTTTAACAATAACAAATGGTAATAAAAAAAATAGATACGATACGTCCACTAACATTAGTGTTAAAGTCCTAATATGTTTTACATGCTCTCTCCTGTATGAGGCTCTCTGAACATCTGTGTGTGAAATACAGCACTCTTTTATCTGAGGCTGCCCTGAACGCATCACTCTCGCGTATTTCGCGTTTGTTTTCCTTTCATTGAAGTGTTCATTTTCCAATAAACACTGCTTAGATATAGTTTACAGCTTGAAACTGGCCTGAACCATCCCAACTTGTAAAGTCAAAGTATCAATCCACTGTCTGTGAGGCCTGTGTTCAGCAGAAACACATGACTATCTCCGGTTGTCTGGAAACTTTGGACAAATACAGTGATCGTATTCATGAATGAACGTGGACCATTAAACTACAGGAGATTCCCGGGAGAAATGACAATACGGGAGGAGGGCGGGAGAGAGGTCTGGAACACGGGAGAGTGAAAAACGGGAGTGTTGGCCGGAATGGATATGACTGATCGCTGCGTTGGTCTTGTGGCTGCACCGCTAGTTGTAGCTAAACTGCTAATGCTCTTCGTACCGACAGCAGTGACAGGCTGTGCAGACTGCGCTCGCATTTTCATGCTTCCCACATAATTACTCGAGAAGAACTTCTTCAAATGATTAAACAGATCTGTTGTGTTCCCGGTTTATCGGCTTAATTGCTCGACGTCACTTTGGAGAGACGTTGAATAACTTCTCAGCTATAACATCTTCTGAGGATGACTCGAAGTCACAGCTGACATCTGTTTTGCTGCCCTCAGCTCCGCGTTTAGCTCCACGTTCGGTCATTCTGTTCACTTCTCATGTTTATAAAAACAGGAAAAGTTTAATCTGATTGAATGTGAGGAAACTGTTTGTAGTTTATGTCTCAAGCAGTCAGCCCCAATCAGGTTCAATTCCAACCTTTGGGCCCTTTTCAGTATGTCACTCTCTGCTACCTGCTCTGCCCACTGTTCCTATCCTCTTAAATAAAGGCAGAAAAGCCCATCATCTAAAAGACAAATAGAAAAGAATAAAAGAAAAGGTAGCGTTTTGGTGAGCAGTGAAAAATCAGCTTCAACCTGGTAAATACAGTAAAAATCCACCTCAAGCCCCTTATCCTCCACACATCCAAACGAGCTAAACCGAGACACCTGCGGAAACTTTGCCAACATTTATCTATCATGACTGAAAAGAAGTCCAGCAGCAGCAGAGGCAGACCAAACCTGTGTGTATATCACTTGTCTCACTCTGATGTTAGAACAATAGCTGGCTGCACAAAAGTTGGATTTCATTGAAACTGATAAGCATAACCACATCTCTGGAGGCTAAGGCTGAACTGTGAAGATGAAACACAGACTTAATGGACTTGGACACAGGGAGGGGAAAAAACGTGGAGTGGACTAAGACTAGATGCATCCAGACACACAAGAAGTTTAATGGACAGTATCAGGCCAAATGTGATCGAGTTTCAGATCAGATCAAAATCAAGGCTGAGAGAGCAAAGCAAAACTAGGGAAATGCCTCCTTTTTGTCAGACACACACATACTCGCATTTAAGCGTCCAAGACCTATGATCAGGCATGAAAATGGGTCAGGGGTTGAAAAGGTGAGAAAGGTGTGAAGGAAATACGTTCCGGTACACTGTACAACCCATCAAAATATTGAGCTCTGTCCACCCACATTGTGTTTCAGTGATCTGCAGGAGGCGCCAAAAACATTCCAAGTCTCTCTCTCTCTCTCTTTCTCTCTCTCACACACACACACACACACACACACACACACACACACACACACACACACACACACACACACACACACACACACACACACACACACACACACACACACACACACACACATCACATCACATCACATCACATCACATCACATCACATCACATCACATGCATCTTGTGCTGGCCATGATTTATTTAGAAAGTTTACTTTCACAGAAGCTAAATGAGTTAGATGAGTCAGAGAGAAGTGTTCAAAACTGTTTGAACAAGGCCATATGAACAATAATAATTTAAAGAGAAAAAAATACACATAATAAAAAAAATAAAGACTTAATATTCTGCACTTTAGATGAATGTATGCCCTGCCAGACTGGAGAACAATACATGCAATTCCAATAGATCCAATACCAAGTCCAATTGATCACTTTTTCTTTTTTCTTTTTGCCTGGGCCGCCAGAGTCTCCATGGCCTTTTACGCTGAGTGGCCACATGCCTCAGCCTTGCCTGCTTCTCACTTTCAGCAGCCTGCTTCTTTGCCTGCTGAGCACTCCCAGTTTCTTGACAGCCATATAAAAATAATAGCAACATAGCGATTTACACAAAAGCTTTAGTAGCTTTTGGTCTAAACACACAGCAAGCCTTTCGTGACACACCCTTCCCTGTTGTCTCCTGTCACGCTTATGTCACGCTGAAAAAAATTGACGCCCCGTCTTGTCAATGGATGGAGCCAGAGCAGTAAACGCGAGACGCCCGCTTTCGCTATTTTAGATGGCTCAAAACCATTACGTTTTAATGAATCAATGAATAACATCAGTGGCAAAAAGGAGTGTTAAAAAGTTTACCACTTCACCTTCAGCCTTTTCAGCCCCTCATGTGAATATTATCCTCACACGTCCCCGAAATACCAATTACAGAGATATTAGAAAGAAGCATGTGTTTCTTCTTTTATGTTACCGTTAACTACACAAGCTTGACGCTAACTTAATATCTAGCAAACGGGAGCTATTTTTCACCGGAGGTTTGGCTAGCTCTGGCAGTGTTCAACGCAAGCTGTAGCAAACGGCAGTAACTTTGTCATACCACAAAATATGAAATCGATTGAAACCATTACTCACCAAATTCAATCTGCTGGTAAATGCAAGTAAATGTGTACGCTACGCTCTGGTCTGCCTTGTCCCCGGTGTTGTGCCATAGAATGCACCCCTGCATCCTGTCCACTCATTAGCTTCTTAAAGTGGAAGAAAATGAGCTCATATTTTACAAAGACACGAGTATTTGGATCATGACTACTAGCAAACTTTCGTTCTGTTTTAATGTGTCTCAAAAATGCACATATCGAGGTGTACTTGGGTATATAAACTGTACAGTAAGATGTCAAGGTAGAAAACAATATACTTTCGGGGCAGCAAATATTCTGAATCAGAGGGCTGTTGTTTTCGGCTTATCTGAATAACCTAAATGAAATCATTAAAGGCACACGCTTTTGAATCCGTCCAACGGTAAGGAAAACTTGGATTATTTCGCCTTGTTGTGTACTTTCAACGGCACAACACCGGCGTGGATAAGTCCTGCTTCTCGTTCTCGCAGCTTTGCAATGCTACCCCAGGCTCTCCAAGTACTCCAAGAACACGTGAAGAGTGTGCGCATGATTGGAATAATGGAAAGCAGTTTGGCCTATGATTGGTTCTCGTCAGCGAAGCAGCCAGGAGGATTTCCTGACCGTCCAAGTGTCATTTAAAGGGCCGATTTCTGAAGTGCTTAGTCTACATATTAAGTTGATCACATGATAATTAAATAAATAAGTAAATCTCCCGACCAAAAAAAAAAAAAAAAAATTCTCCTTGGATCTACACGATTCATGTAGGTCACCCTTTTTGACTTCAAAACGGCGAATTTCGCCGATAGGTGAGAGATTTTCATACCTGTATGATATCACACCAACACAAAAACAAGAAGTACAGAAACTCAAAGATTTAACATCACATATAAAAACTGCAACTTTTCAGTGCAGCATTGGTTGTTTAATCAATTAAAGACTTTAAAAAAAACATCTACCTGAAAACTTTTGTTCTGTTCAGACAAATTCAGCTTACTATAACTATGCAATAAGAAGATCACATGTACTCACAGTTGAGAATCTAGGACAGCTGATATAAAAATTTCCTGGTTATTTTCTGCCACTTCATTTCTTCGTTAATTAACTCATCCATTCATTATCACAAAGACCCACTGAATCTTTTCTGAGACCTCAAATAACTGTATGTATGCAGGTGTCTCTTTTATCTATGTAACTATAAAGAATTGACCTTAAATGACAAGACTTGGTCCGAACCTTATCTTTAAACTGAGACTATATCAACCACAGCTTTGTGAGTGGACCTTGAAACATTTGACCAACACTTGTGTTTTGTTCTTTGAGACGCATACAGGATGTGAGACATTTCTGACTTCATGTTGTAATTCCTTAGAGGCTATTCTGACCCCTTTTTGAAGCCTCTCTCACATGCTTTATATTTCAAGTAGTTTCAGAAGCTCTGCAACTAAATGAAACATGGACCAGAGTTGTTTGTTTGTGACATTTTCCTTTCTGAAAAAAAAAAAAAGGGGGAAATTGTATGAATGGGCTGGCTACCAAAAATTCCAGATAATTTCAGCTGTTTGCATTTACATCTGCAGCCCACACTAAAAACTCTGGGACATTTGTTAGATTTTTTGCATGTGTGCACACAGCTTGAAGCACATTAATCATCTTTGACATTCAGAACATGAGAAGTTAAATCTATAACAATACTGGCCTTGTATTACTTATAACTTTTAGCTACTTTGAAAAGTGCAAAAACTTAAATAGTCCAAGCATTTTGAATGAATTCTCTCTACTCAAGCCTGACAGCAATGTAATATCTTTGAGTTTAGATCAAGATGTTGACATTGAAAGCACATAATTACTAATCAAACAATCAAAAGCTCAATATCTGATGAATTAACTGGTTATAAAAATGACTGATGAGTAAAATCAATAAATTCAACGTGATGTCATGTCACTGGTCATTTTTACAGAAGAAAGTGTCAGAAACCGAGTCCCTTGACTTATGAGAATAAGCTGTTGTGGACTATGATGACAACCCTGTAACTGAGCTCCCAATGACCATTTCCTGCTCTTACATTTTTCTGGGCTTGAGGGAGGTATGTCAAACAGATGTTTCCCGATGATGTTACAACTCGCTAACAGAGAAAGACACTCTTCAAAATGTTTTTCTGTTTTTCAGCCTCTTACTTCTTTACGCACTGTCACAGAAACTTGCCTCATAAACTTTTACAGTTTTGTAAAGAGTCCATTTACTCACCAGATCTGTAGTTTGATCTTCTTTCCTTGTAATTCAACAGTTTTGATCTTGAAGTCTATTCCTGTAAAGAAAAAAAAAGAAAGAAGAGAAAAAAGACTAAATGTGAGCAAACATGTCTAAGAATAATAGCAAACAAAGCCCTACCAATAAGGTAGAGGAATACGTAGAGAAAAGACAACACTGATGTTAACAAGTGGTATTACAGCTCAAGAAGACAGACACATTAACAGAGATGACCAGAGATAGACCTTTTAGAGTGACCCTCTGAAGCCCTCTCAACATGGAGACAACAACCTGATTTTGCAGTGTCATGCCTAAGCCTTGGGCCTTTCAGCAGACAGCTGTGGATCAGCAGCTGGCTGACAATGGCACTGCATTAAAAAGTGGAGTTACAGTAGGAAAAATGAGAATGTGTTAATACGCATTGAGATGATCTTGTTACTGTTAAATACAACTGTCCATACAATCCGCTGGTTGGAAACATGATAGTACCCATATTTGTGGTTTATTAGTGATTTCTCATGTTGATGCCTTAAGGGTTTTACTTCTGGATGGAAAATTAGGACTAATGGCACAGGAGAGGTTACGTTGTGGCTAGAGATGTTGCTTGTTTCGTGCATACAGGTTTTTTCATGGGTAGGGAACATAGACTGTATTAAGAATGGACAGAGTCTGCCTCTTTGCTGGGTGAAGCCACTCCAAGAACAGCACCCTCTGGTGACGGGCTGCAGTATAGGTCATAAAGCCCGCCTTCGCCAGCAAAGCTTATAGAGCTGTGGACAAACTTTAGAAATTTATTACACAGAACATAAATTTTTCTCCCCCCTGCTTGTGATGTTGACATGTAGTTACTGTAAGACTGGTATGTGCTCAAGTCCTCTTTTTTCTGTGAAGCTCCGTTTTTAAAAGTTATTAGGGGGTTCATGTTTTCTATGATTGACACCTGGTACAGCCTATGGGTGTTCAGGGATTGCGTGGCTCTCCTGGGGGATACGCTGTTTGAGCCAAGTGTCATCACAGCGACTCTCGGCGACTGCGCGGCCGAATGCGCGCAGCACTACTGCGCAGCTCTGGTTTCAGGAAATGAAGAAAAATCCCGGAAATACCGAGAGCTATTTGGCTTCAAATCCATATACAGGCGGTAGGCGGAACCAAGTTGTCCATATTATATACAGACTATGGTAGGGACTAATATATTTGGGCTTGGTTGCATTTGCCTGTCTTCAATAAAATGACATTTTTCTCTTGGATTTCACATCAACGCTGACAGAACAATGATGCTGCAAATTGCATTTTTAATTGCTTGTGCCATTTTCTCATGTCAGTGATGCTCTACCATCTAGGGAACATGTTATAGTGAGTTAAACAAAAAAAATAAACTACTGGCTGTAAAAAAATACTACTTAGAGGTGGCCATCATATCCTGATGTCCTGTGAGATTACATTATTTAACTCATGTAAGCAGTGACAGTACAATTGTTGTTCACGCCAATTAGTCATCATAATTTTACTATGGTTATTACCTTTTTGAATGTATCATGCTAATGATGCTGGTGTTTCCTTCAGCTGGTGTTCCTTAAATTTATGATACATTCAAACATATGTGACTATGTCCATTAATAATGCCCATTTCATTTCGTACCTGACTGTACAATATATAGAAGATCATGCATTCATTTCCACCCACTGCAGCACATGAAGCCAAAGAAACTGACTAAACAGCAGGGGTGGGGAAAAAAATCGATATAGCATTGTATCGCTGTATATATTGAGTGGTGATAATCGTATTATCTCACTGACCAAGTATTTATTTTTTTCAAATTAATTGCCAATATGAAGTCAAATCTATGATAATGGAAAAATAAAATAAACTGTTTGTCCAGTGAGGTTGGCAGAGGTGACATCATAGAGCAGGAGAGAGATAGTGGAACAAATATATATAAGGTTTGCAATATGTGCTACATGAAAATAAAATATAGTGTAAATAAGACCAACATAAAGGAAAGACAAATGCTAAATTAGCTAAACAGTTGAAAAAATTCTATAAACTGCAATATATTGTATGGCAATACTCACTGTATTGCAAAATGTTAAAAATCACAATAATATAGTATTGTGGCCCAAGTATTGCGAAGATATCGTATCGTGGGGCCACTAGTGATTTCTACCCCTACTAAATAGGTGCCAACATACTGCACTAGTGAATCAAAGGTATAGGCACATTAAACTAACAAACAAAATGCCAAATTTTTTTTTTTTTTTTTAAACTTGCGGTTGGTGCAGACCACAGTAGAACAGTTTCTTGAATCGATTTTCAGTAACAGCTATGTGTCTTTCCCTCACTGTTTCTTCTCTTCTCTCAACAAAGGTCCTTCTCTTTTACACAAGATTTAGTTTTAAACTACACTTTTAAAAATACGTTAAGTGACCTGATAAATCTCACAGCAGCGAAAAATAATTCATACTTTTTAAGACTGATTTATGTACTGATGGAGTCAACTGATCTTTTAGCCCATAAAACTCTAGATCTAAATTAAAAAACAATAAATATTCTCTTTTAATTTGGAGGATTTTGTCTCAAAGCTGAATGTATTTCTCCAATGCAATGAAGGACAAAGGAAAACAGCAAGCAAGCTCATTTCAAAAGCTTGACCCAAAAGTTTCTGGCATCGGGCTTGTATTCCGCCCAGCAGGATAGCTGCTTCATACTTTTCTGTTGGTTTTCTAAACAACTATTAAAAGCGCAACTGAAACTTGATGAGGAAATAATATGCGAAACATTAATTCGCAAGCCTGGAGGAATTTAACAGGGCCTTTTCACTGACTGACAGTTACAAGGATGAGGATGAACACAGGGCAGACAGTGAAACGTCAACAATAAACCATCATAAATTTTCTCGTTTTAATATTAGTCAGGTTTATAATCCAAATCCTAATGCTTGGGAAGCCCCAAAGGAGGTCAAATCTGAGAGGGGTGACTCACATAGAAAGTTTTTGGCAAGTATTGTTCAGTTAAATCGTGAGCTGTCTGTTCAGCTCTGGTCAGAAACTGTAGCTGGTTAAAAGTCCAAGAAACAGCTGTGCTCTCTAGGTGGGGCGAGTCATATAATAATGAGGAACAGGCTGCCAAGGTGTGACTCATTGGATATTATGCACTCCCTGGAGAGAGGGAGGGAGGGACAGAAAGATACAAAGTTAGCAAGAAGCAGAAAGAAACAAGAGGAGAGGAGGATTCTGCAGATGAGGAACAGCGTACATTGGCCCTCATTTATCAAGCTTGCGCTGATCGAAGCGCAGGATTCATCCTACGATAGGACGATAGGACACGTGAGATTTATGAAAGGGTTCGTATCTGACCAATCTCAACGTACGTTTGATGGGTCTTGATAAATGCGGTGGCTGAAATCGATCGTCATTAACGTATTTACGCCCTTGTCCCCGCTGCTGGGCCAAGATAGGGACACCTGCCTTTTAGGAGTCAAACGCAGCGCTCCACTGTGGCGTGTGTGCGCACAATGTTAAAACAGCGCTCCTGCTCTGTGGCAGTGTTTCTGGGCAGAGTTATCAGATAGGCCTATTCACCAAGGACATAATAAATTTATTTTATTTACGTCTTAATCTTTAATGAAATCTGGCTGATTGTGCTTAATGACAGGTTTGAGGTTTGTTTATTAATTATTTTGAGACAGACATTTGCTGCACCGCAGATCCACACTGACTCAAACTTGCGTACACGATGTCAGACCTGTCGTGAGATTTGGTCGTAGCGTACGCTCACGTGCAGATTGATAAATGCCAATCCTCACGTCAAAATTGTCATACGCAAGCTGTACGCAAGTTTTCTGCCATACGCCAGCTTGATAAATGAGGGCCATTGTCTGTAAGCATTAATATTTTACCTTCAAACATTCATCAGGATCACTGAGTGAATACCACTGATAGAGCAGAGCTTTAAAAGAGGAGGTGTCCTGACAATCATTACAAAAAGATCAGGCTCTGCATCATGACATAATATTTGGAAGTTACGAGCAAAGGGGTTTTAAGTTTTTCCCCGGTGAGGTGCCCTGGCAAGTAGTCAAGAAAATATGTGCATTGTGCAATCACTGGAAAATGGGTACACTTTCCAACGACACCTTCCATAAAGGCTTAATGCTGAATTGGATGTCTCAGAAACAGAGAGTACGTAGTTTATGGCTGGCCCCGCTCTGCTTTGATCCCAGAGGAACCATTCCTTCCACAAGTATGAAGTCCACTACAGGCAAATGCTAGTTTCCATGCAAAATTCATGATGTTTTGTGGAAAAAGAGATTTCAGATGACAACATTTTTCATATTCATCACTTTGAATATGCATGACCAGCCCATGTAAGAGGAGGACGGGCAGATAAAGAGGGACTTAGGCTGTGGATGAGTGGCTGATGAGAGGGGGGGTTCCCAATGGGGGTATTTTGAGAAGCAGCTGTGCATGTGTGTCTTTGAAGGTCTGAGTGTCACACTCTTGTTTCACTCCTGTCCTGGTTCTGCTGCTTCTTATACAAAGTTCTGTAACTTTCCAGTCCAGAGATTCAGAGCTGTAACTTTTGACATGTTCTTCTAAAGTGAAGGACTGAACTTTTGCATGCTCCAGTTTTGCATTCTGTACATTTTGTACTTGCTTGACATATACACAATGATGACTTGACTTCAGCGGTTTGATGCATTTACTGAACTTACAGTTTAAGCCAAAACATTAACCCCCATTAATGACCCTGAACTACAGGGAGAAAAGTAAAGCTTAAGTAAGTTGATTATTGAAAGCCAAGAGGCCAGGATAAATATTTCCGAGTGGAGAAACAATAAATCAGTAAGTTTTCAAATATTAACCTCACAGCAGCTACGTTAATAACAGCTGTTTTTTGCTGTCTTTTTTTTTTTTTCTTTTTTTTGAGTTAGAACTCCAGCCTCTTAAATGGGTGTGTTTCGAGGTTTCTTTGCTCCTCTATGGCAACACAACTGTTCGCAACTTACAGCTGAAACAAGTTGAAATATAATATATAGTCAAGTTACCAGTTAAACAGTGAAAGGCATTATTTAAAAAGGTACAGTAAGCTGTCTTTGGCAGCATTTAGCATAGCAGACTTGGCAGAACTGAAACAATATATTCATAAGTAAGTTTAAATCAGTGTAACATCACCTGACTATGAAAACTGTTTTATTTTTGTTACCTCTGAGTGATTCTTTTATATGTGCTTAGGGTGCCAATCAATGGAGGCTGTCATCTTGTACAGTGTTTCTATAGTAGCCCAGAGCGGACAAACTAGTAACGTGCATTTTTGTATTTTGTGGGTGGCCCTGCAAAATGCACCAGTTGGAGGAAGGAGATGAAGAAAGTTTTTGTATTGACAGGTTTTTTTTTGGCCAGTGGAGAAATCACAGTTTATAGCCATCGCAGGAGTTCCATGTTCTCCACAGCCAGTCGCCTTACCAATGGAAAGAGTGAGTAAAGGAGCATTTCAATCTACAATCTTTACCTTCAAGAAAACTTATGTTCAGCCTCTCAGTGATAAAAAATGTTTTAATGGTTCAAGTTGACAAATAGTTTGCCCTTTTTTTAAATCTCTTATACCTTAAGAGCACGTGACAACATAAGCTTCAGGGAAACTAAAAGTAGAAGCACATATGTACAAAACAACATATTAATCTGAGGTAGAACATCCAGTTCCCTTCAAAATAAAGTTCTGGCTTTGTTCCAGGAGTACAGCCAAATATGCAACATCTAAAATTCTAAAACACCACAATAGTTTGACAGAGTGTCACCGGCAGAGCTTCCTGAGTGTCAAAATTTAGTTTATAGTTGTGCTGAGAGATCGTGTTCTCCAAGTTCTTCACTTCTTACAGCCCTCCACACTGCATGCTGTTTTGTTTTCAGTACAGATGGAGGAAAAAGACAAGCAGAAAGTGAAGATCTTAACTGTGTTGCACTATTTTGGGGCAGCCAGTACTCTTACTCTAATATCTTGACACAAATACGGTACCTTTGCTTCCCTTTAGGGTTGCACCCAACGATAATTTTTTTATTAACCGATTAATATAATAATGAATTTAACCAAAATAATTAAAAACTTGTCCTATTAGTATTCAATTCAATGAATTCAAAATTCTCTTGAAGTGAAACAAAACTAAAAACAGTGCATTTTTATCAATGCTTTTTTTACATTCACAAAGCACTTAACATAGCTTTTTAGCTTACCTAAAGTCAACTGTAAGTAACAGCCAAAAGCCTTTACTTAGTGCTCGGTGACATACTGTGAACCGCGGTATACCGTTTTCGGGTAACCAGCTTGTGGGTGCACCAGCCTGATAGGTTATTGTTGCTTAGTGGCCTCCCTTAACAGTTGCATGCTCACCTTATTCATATTTACAATGAGTGTCAAGCAACATAAAACAACTTTCATACTATCTTTAATTTAATAGTAAGAAAGTCAGTGCCACTCAACCAACCAAAAAGGCACATTATCTGGCAATGCGTTGGGGGCCGCGGTCGGCATAATGCTGGCAACAGTGTTTGTTTACATTGCTGAGTAAGACACGGCGCTGGATCACAGGGTTTCCCCTATATGCAATCGATCGTGGCGCACCGCCACAGTTAAACAAAAGTTTTTTTTCTTACATAGCTCAACCTCGGACTTACGTGTATTAGTATACGTATGTGCATTGGAGCTCACGTGTGCCAAGTATTAGCATTCGCAAGCTATCATCAGTGATCACACAGCTGATTAAATAGCCAGTTATAGGACAAATAAAAGCACTTAACTGATGCTTCAACTCTGAGCTAACTGCTTAAAGTAAATGAATAAGATATGGGATGCAGGGCGTATGATGCAGCGTCTACTGTGGCGTTTGCTGCACCAGCGTAGGGTTATTTGATTGACAGGGCACTGCATGTCTCCTTGAATTAAAGCAGCATGATCTTGGAAATGTGAGCGAGGACGCCAGGAAGAACACCTGCATTGATTGAGAGGAGCTGCTCATAGATCATGCTAAAGTAGGTTTTAAATCGACCCCATTAGGTGGAGCTCGTTTGCCGTCCACGCCTCTACCGTTACATTAAGTAGCCATTGTTTATGTCTTCATGCCACGCGTCAACGCATTTTTTGCATCAACGAAATTTTGTAGTTGATTACGCCGAGTACATCGACGAATAGACCCAGCCCTACTTTCCTTCTGCAGCTTTTATAAATGTATTACTCGACAGCCTCACTCAAACCCACCACAGGTGTTGCCATGTTTTTAAGCCAACTGAAGTAGGTTAATACCACAAGAGAGCACTTCCTAAAGTAGAGGACAGAAATGACTGCTGTTGACAGTTTCAGTTCAAACACTGTTATCATATTTCTCTGTTGTCATTTTGATACTTTAAAAGCAGTTTCTTTAATATATTAAGGAATGTTTGTGGCCCTGAGGGTACTTTGAAGACAAAGGAGCTATGAGCTTGACAGTAGGCCTGCACGATATATCGTTTGAGCATCGTCATCGCAATGTACATGTCCACAATAGTCACATCGCAGAGCCTGCGATGTCGGAGGGGAATGAACTCAGTTCATTTCAAGGGTAGCTGACTGAGATACACCCCATGTGACTCTGCATGTGCTGTGCAGTGATCCACCAATCACCCTCGTTCTTTACTCAGTTGCCAATCAGACTACTCTGCCAGCTGTCAATCAAAATCAGAGAGGAGGAAACCCACCCCTGCACATGTCCTGCACATGGAGTGAGTCGCTGCCGCTACCGGAGTTGAGCCGAGAAACGCGTGTCCGCTGAGAATTACTTTCGGAACATTCTTCATCACTGTTTAGCCCAACAAATTAGAATTGTATGGGTTTTAAATTGTATATTTCGGTGGACCACTCTACTACAAGCAGTGCGCGTTTTGTGAGGTGCATGCAATTCTCGGAGGACATGCGTTTCTCAGCACCCCGGTAACAACAACAACGATCACAAACTGAGCAACAAACAGAGTAAACCACATTAGATGAAGACTTGTTGCCAAAAAGAAAAGGAAAGTCAGTTATCTGGAATTATTTCGGTTAAAAGAAGGATGATGTTGACCAAAACACGTGTTCTGTGTTCATCTGTTGCCACAATAACGTCCCAGAACAATAAAAGCTAAAAATATCTCTGAGACAGACAGAAGCCATTCTACTAACATTCACAAAAAGTGGTAAGATCAGTGCAGGTTAACTGTCCTCAAGATTTCAGCAGTGCAGCATAACATTAAGTGCTATTCAGGTCATCTGGTGATATCGCAATATATATCGCAGGGTTGAAGAAAATCGCAATGTTAGTTTTTTCCAATATCGTGCAGCCTTACTTGACAGTAATAATAAATTTAAGTTTGATAAAACTCCCTTAATATAGTATATTCAGGTCTTTAATGCTGTTGTTGTAAACTGTAAACTACTGCAACAAATGCAAGTGTTCAAGAAAATGTTGAAGATTTTTACAATTACCTGAAGACAAGTAAAATTATCAATGGATTTGTGGATAAAATATGGCATCAATAGATCTGAAAACACACAAAAAAAAAGTGGTAGCAGAGCTTTCATCTCAAGGACAGCGTCAGTGTCAAAAAGAACAATTTTGTTGCTGGTCAAAAACAGCCCATAAAAAGAGTTTTTTCAATTCATACAGGATTGAGCTTGTCATGGAGGTACTAAACTGGAAATGTGTTCAAAAGTGACACATGATAACTTTGAGGGCAGTTTGGGAACTACAGCTTTAAAAGGTTCAACTCAAAAGTTTGGCCTCTCTACACCACAGTTGGATAAATTGCACAATACAGATCAAGTTTATGATACAGATATGCATACAGCAGCTTCAGAAGCCTCAAGCACTTCATCCTTCATGTGAGCTGGGATATCATAAGCAGCATGTTTCAATTTGACAAGCAGTTTGTTTAAAATAATTGATTTTCAAAAGGTGAGGAAGAAACAACACCAGCAGAGTTCACAGGAGAGCTTGAGACACTTTACTCATCTTGGCAGGGAAAGTACCTCTGCAAGAAGCAAAGGTCAATATCGGTCTTTGACTGCTGAAGAACCTGTCACACTGCATTCGACCATCACAACACAGGCAGCCCTCAAACTGCTCAGCTCTGTCATGCTGACTTTACCTCGAACAGTACCAACAAATAACATAATAACTGTTGTCATTTTCATAATTTGACAACACAGGCTCTGACTACAAGACACAAACATAAGCTAAATCCATAACTATAAACACAAAAAACCTACCAGCTCAGCAGCACAGCCACTGTTAAGAGCTGTAGCTGTACCTCAACAAATCTAATCTGGCCTGGATGCCTGTGGGAACACTGTCGCCCTTTATGGTTGAGTGTTCTTCAGCATAAGGTGAAGAAGAGTTGTCAATACTCAAAGCTGGGCTTTGACTTGAGTCCAATCAAGCAAGCGAAGATGTAACTGCAAACATTGAGCTTGGCATTTTCCAGCAGAGCTTGTCTTGTGTTACATTATTACTCAGCACTGATCTTAAGCAACAGGAGTAAATGGATCCGGCACTTGGGCTGTGAGAGGACTCGACATAGTTTGACACCTGACTCATGAGAGCGTGATGTCTGACGCATGCGCAGAGGTGGGGGGGTGATGCCACCATGATGGATTGTTTATAGTTTCTTTGAAGGAGCCATGGAAAGTAACTAGGCACAAATTAGAGGTATGTGCACTTCAGTTCCTTCCACAAGTAATTTCTGCTTCTTAAAACATCTGCTCCACCACATTTTCAAAGGAGAGAGTTGAACTTTTATTCTTATTTACGACTGCTGTTACTTAACAAACTTTACATCATTTCTGACACTTAAATGTAGCGTTAGTAGTTTTAAACAAGAGTAGTGTCAAGTCCCTACTCATCCTTTCCCCCCTTTTTATATATCTGTATATGCTAACTTGATTACCAATAATCATCATCAGTTCATCACAAAGTTGCTCAAATTAACACAACTGGGGTTTTCACCTGCGGTTTCATCTTTGTAACAGGGGGACCCACCCTGTAATGAGGCGTATCGTTTATCACACAGTGTGTCACAACAGTCCAAAACTGGGAACAGAAAATGAGCTGCAGCAAAGCAGGCTGAGAACAGGTGGAGTGTGTTGGTCAAGCAGAGGGACAAAGTGAGCATAAGACGGAATGCCCCAGTTTGGCCCTTAATGTAGATGAGAAGCAGGATCTATATGTTTTTTCTGACAAAAATTCCATTGAAATAGATCAGTAATCATTAATAACAACTGTGATCTAGGTAGTGATAGAAACATCATGATTAACATTTTAGCCATTATGTAGCATCACTACTTTACAGTGTAATTCACATCAGAGACGCTATATTTGAATATATGTGATACTATGATAGTGATATGTGAATGCCTGTTATTTAAATAGAGAGAGATAGTGCTAATCCTTTCGTAACAGCAGCTCGGCTCAGTATATTCATGCTACCCCTGCACTAGCTTTGTTAGCCTTCTAGCCCACTGGGTCAAGTGACATGACAGCAATTCTTCGGGCTCCTAAACCGGTTATACTAGCCATTTCAGGCAGGCTAATCCTGTATAATATCGGTGTTTTTGTTATTAAAGTCGCTGCCATCTGTAACAGTAGTTAACAGATATAAAAGCTGCACCTGTGCAGGCCTGCAGAGGGGCTCACGTCAGTGCATGCTATTAGCACACAGGCTAACCGAGTCCTGCAGACCGTTTCCAGCTGCAGGAGAGCGAGGCGAGTCCCCCAGCTGTCAAACCACCTCCAATAAGGGGGTGGTGGAATAAAACAAAAACACCTGTAACAACACGCGAGTCCAGTGTGTGAGGTCCCCGGCTCATCTTACCTATGGTGGAGATGAAGGTTGTGTTGAAGGCGTCGTCTGAGAAGCGGAACAGCACACAGGTCTTCCCCACGCCCGAGTCCCCGATCAGAAGCAGCTTGAACAGCAAGTCGTACGTCTTCTTCGCCATTGAAAAAGCAGCTTGTGAACCACCCCAGACAAGATTAAAAACAGAACAGAATAGGTAACCTAGCACGCCTATGTGAAGCCTAAAGCCAGCTCCTTCGCCAACCTGACCGACTGCCCCGCTTCTCCTTAACGATCCGGGATCTGTTGATTAGCTTGGCAAGCTAGTTGGCTAAAAACCACCTGAATAACGTGCCAGGAGACGGGTCCGAGAAGTGATATATCCCCAAGCAGGACTGTGTCCCCCCTTACAGCATGAGAACAGAAAGCAAAAATAGGCTCTCCTCCCGAGTGATTCCTCTTTTCCACTCTTTCTTTTCTCCCACACAGTCGGGACAAAATGGCCCCTCTCTCTCCCTCTCTCTCTCTCGCTCTCTCTCACCCTGTCTTCAAACTAACGGAGAGCTAATTCAAATTCTCGGCACACCCCGTCATTCCAGAGCCCCGCCGCTAGCTCAACTGAGAAGAGCTTGTAAAAAATCTCGACGTTAAAGTGTGTGAAATTCGCTGTCTCTTCAGAGTTATTTCGCCTTTATCAGGAGTGATTAGGACCGAAATATAGACGACCGCCGTCGCCTTCGAATGGGAGCCACCGCGGCGACACCCTGGGCCCACAGACACGCCTTAGTCCCGCCCTTTCTGTCAAACTTCACCCTTCTGATTGGTCAACTGTGCCATCCATTCGCAACGCGCTTTAATACGATTGGTTGTCCTTGCTAATATTGAGAGGTAAAAGGGCGTAGTTTAGATTGACAGAAAGGGCAAATGTTACTGCGCAAGTTACTCGGACATTGAGGCTCAAACCTCCCATTGCTTCGTCGATTGAGATGTATGCTATGATCCAATATGGCGGCCAGTTTCAGGCGGATATCTGAGCGTTGTAGTTTTCATGGCAAGCTGGCATTTGATGCGGTGACTATCCCAGCTGTGAGTCAGGCAAAGTGATGTCATTTATAAAAAGTACTTCTGTGCTTGTTACGGGCGTTTCCCACATCCTCTGCCCTGTGAGCAAGAGGGACATTTATCACCTTAAGTCCTTTAATAGCTGTAAACAAAATCTGCATGAACACATTATTATTGTATAAGCTTTAGACTTGTCTGCCCCCCCACCCCCACCCCTTCTTTCCTTCTTCCGCCTGTCAGAGTAGTTTGACTCTCAGACACTCCTTAGGAATGTCGAGTATGCCCTGCTTTCTGCTGCCAAGTACAGACTTGCCACAAAGTGAACAAGAGATACAGAAAGAAAGGTAGAAAGAAAAAAAAGCAGATAAAAGGGGACAAATAGGCAAAGTGTGGCGTTGGCTTTATTGTGGCACCAGAAGGAAAGTCAAGAGTTAAAAAGTCGGTGCTAAATATTATGATAATTCATCCAACAGTGGTGGAAGAAGAAGGCAGCAGATCTTGGACTCAAGAAAAAGTTGACCATCAAATTAATAGATCTGCATTCGAAATAATTAGTCTGTCAGCCATGCCTCAGCTTGTAACCTTGAATTCAGTTCTGACCATACACTGTGTAATAAGTGGATGTAGCGTTGGTAAAGGTCACCCATTTGTTTCTCAAGCAGAGAAGAATATTGGAAATGCTGACTCAGCATTACTCTCTACCTACCTACCAGAGATGGGTCTTTCGCCTCTTAACAAATGCCTATAGTGTGCCTTCCTGATAGTCTTTTTTTGTAAACCAGGCTGTAAATGTGCACTTGTCTTCAAGGCTGTAAACATGTTTATTTCGGCTTTAAACATGGGTGTTAGGGTGTCTCTTTGGCTTTTGGAGCCAGCCTTGAGTGGATGCTGAAGGAACTGCAGTCTTTTGTACTCTTAAACTGGCTTAATTAAAATGTTAGTCATTGCTATCTAATCATGATCATCCAACACTGAGTTTTGAAAACACTGAAGCTGTGATACAGAGCAAGAAGGGACTGAAATTCCTCACAGGAGCTTTAATATATTTCATTAATCGCGGAAGTTAAAAAGCCAGATATATGCTGCAGCTGAAAAATTGTTAGAGCAGTGGCTTTAAGCAGCAAAACCAAAATATTGTAAAAGATTTCATAAAGGTTAAGTGGTTTCATGACCTCACTTGCTATAAGGTATCAAAAAAACAGAAGGCTGACCCTAAAGTGCGGCAAAAGAGGGAGAATTGGAAGCAACGAACACAGGCTTTACCCCGGGAATAAAGAGCTCTCCAGACTCTGAAATACCAGCTGAATAAAATAACATAAAAGCAATAACTAACTGCCTTAGGGGTAACATTCTTGGGAAACATTAGTCATTAAAAGCATGAAAATGGGTCAAATTTTGAAAACTACAGACAATTTATTATGATTTCCAGACTGGGTCATGATTGCAAATATTATACAGATTGTTTTTCGTGCAGTGTGTACTTAAGCATCCCAAAGGACATCAAACAGAACTTGATCATCTTTAGGAAACCATAAATGTAGTATATTTAATCCCATTCCAGTGAGTGTTTTTGGTGAGTTATTTACACCAAAGTGGAAATTTCACAGTTCCAAACACAAACCAGGCCACACTAAGTCTAAAACAGATGTGACTGAGGTTATGAGGTGAAAAAAGAGCACAGTCTTTCATACAGCACTCTAACTTTCTCAAGACTGCACTTTAGGAACAACATTATTTTTATTTTATCTTTCATAGTATCCTCCCTCTGTCTGTTCAACATGTTTAGCAATCTTTGTTCAGCCAATAAATTATGCCTCACACAAGAAATCCTCCCAGAGCAAATTGCATTCCTCTATCTCAGCTCAGAGGCCCAAGGGTATATCTCTGACTCTCACAAACAGCCAGCGGTGAACTCTCAAAATTTAACAATGATAGTTAAACACAATTAGAGAGGAAGTCAGTCTTTACATGGGCTGTTTGACAGAGAAACCACAGGACCTGGTGGGTACATTTGGGTATTTTTTTTTCACTGTTATCAACATAAGGGCATTTGGAAAGGGAAGGAGGAAAAAAATACAGAGAGGGAATCATATGAATAAGGAAATGACCACTGAGACTTCAGTACTTCCAAATTTTACATTCAACATGAAAGAATAACTGTCCTTCAGTTTCACAATGTAATGTAGCTAAAACATGTGGTCTTGTAAAACAACTGGGTCATGGATTTATAATTTACATAACAAATGTCAGGAATTTCTCTGTTCTTGCTGTTGCAAAAATTTCCAGCTTTATTGTCTCTGTGCAGGCAAAATTTTCAATCTTTTGATCAACTGTTACTTATTTTTAACCTCCTGGGATATTTTAATCCTGTTTTAAAAGTCTTCTCCAACTAGCCAGCCTCTTCTCATTACACCCATTGCATTGTCCTAATTAAATTAACTCACAAATAAAGCTGACTTTCACTATTGTTGTACAAATATTAACAAATAAAGGTCATTGAGGCTCACAAAAAGGGGGATACTTGCTCATCTACCATGTAAACTTGATTCACAACAAAGCCAAAAGTTTCTGACCAGAGCTTCACTTCACAACAACCTGAAAGCCAATAGAGATTAAAGCTCACATGGAGAACTATTGACATGTGTCAACTTTGGCTCCCCCTGTGGACATAGGGGTATTATCTCCCCACTGACCATGAACTGGCTAGAAATCTCCCTCTGGTTTTCTTAAAGGTTTCTAGTCATCTTAAAATCACTGTAAATTTCTAGTTATCTTTTTATTGTTTTACACTATATGGTAAATCTGTTACATCTGCAATAAAAAAGAAAAAAGTCGTCTTGCTTTAAATATCCTTTTTTTTCCACAAAGTTCGCAGGGTGCTTTAATGTTCAGTAACAGGTACTTTAATTCTTGTGGGAAAAACAGTACCGTTCCATACATTTCTTTCTTTGTATTTTCAGGCTGTTAACAATCAAGTTAACACAAGTAAAAAGAAAATAAAAGTTTGAATCACTTGCTACACATGTAAATTTGACTTCAGACAAACTGTTGTTCACTTTCCTCCCACAGAATGACTCAATAAAGGTGAGTCCTTACAGGAGAAACTGAGTGGTGGGGATTTCACTTCACATGTGGGTGATTTCTCAGTGTTATTACTGCTTCTACTGAGCTTAATCAACAACTGACATGACAACAAAGACATTCAGTGTCATTAGTGCAGCATGATGTAACATGACTTTGAAGGTTGACATTTTATCAAGGTGCGAAGTGTTGCTGAATTCCCCATGTGGCTGGGCCTTTCCCCGCTGTGTCCATCAACCATACATCAACCTCAGAGCACAGAACTGACACTAACAGGTATTTTAAAAAGACCACAGAGGAAACCACTCAGGATAAACTCCTGAATTACACCTACAGTTTACTCATAAGTCTACTGATCTGCTTCTGATGTCATTGACTGTCTGAGGGTCATAGTGTTATTTGTTCTTTTGCCACCAGGTGGTGCTGTCGTTTGGTTGTTGAATTGTTAGACATGCCTTGTGAAGATCTATTCAGCATTTGTCCTCACTTTTATTTCATATTGTTAACTCAGTAATGTGAAAGTCTTGCAAAAAATTCCTAATCTGCATTACTATAAAGAGCATTTTTACAGGAAATCAGGTGCACTCTTCAAGAGGTGATATGTTGTCTCAAAATAAAATAAAAAGCGTACAAGTTGCATTGATTATTTTGAGTTGCGACCACTAAGGTTTAGTAGTGTCAACATAAAGATAGTACTTAAGAGTTCAGAGCTTACTGGTCCCTCCAGCTAATACCAAGTGTGTCTTAGCAAAAAACATCAAGTTTCCTGATAATTATGCCTAGTTTTGACAACTATTTTAATGTAATTTTGACAAATAATACTGAATTTTCCCAACCAAATGTTAAAGTTTTATCACTAAGTATGTATTTATGATAATGTATATATTCCTATATATATGTATATATATTTACTGTGCAGCACTTTGGCAAACTTGAATGTTTTGTGTGCTAATGTGCTATATAAATAAAGCAGATTGGATTGGATTGGATTCCTGCTCTAATTACTTTATTTTACATCATCTAAACTACTGCCACCAACTTGTATAGATAAACACTGTCTTTTCCCTGCAGCCCAGTCATATGTAAAATGATAATTTCCTTAAGGTAAACAATAACATGAATCAGATACTTGTGATAATAAATATGTCACATTATAAGAACAAAGAATGCAGCGTTGGTACTTAATTCTTGATAGAAAACACATTTAAAAAATTTATAATATGATGTGTATCATTCCTCATGTTTGGCCTTGGTTAACTTCAGCCTTCTTACATTTTTGAAATACAATTTAAAAAAAAATCATCCCAGAGAGACAAGACAGAGAGCAACTGCAGCAGAAGAAATATCCCTGAAACCCAATGTTTTTTGCTGTAGTCAGTCATTTTGCTTACTAAAAGCCTACCTGTTACTTCAAGTGAGAGTTTCAAGTGCAAAACAAATATGAGCTTCAGTACTGTCAAAAACAAGTAAAACAAAAATGTCTCACGAAAAATTTAGAACAAAAACTTTCTGCAAGAGCGAGATATTCTCACTCTGAAATACCCAAAGTGCTGCTGCAGTGCCAGTTTCAGGCCGCCATCAGTTTTTACTGTGATCAAGCCAGCAGCTTATTTGAAGTGTGCATGTATTGGAATAATTACAGTAAACGCTGAGACTCCAGTGTGAGCTGGAGTTAGAGTGAGCAGTTTGGTCCTGTTATATTTCACATATTCTAACAAAGGGCTAGGGTTAGGCATTAATTATAGAAGTCTTTCCTTAAACCAACTGTGAAATAAAGCTGCACTATGTGAAGTAAATGATACACACAAAAAATACATAAATAAATAAATTAATTAATTAATTAATTAATTAAGATAAGACCAGAGGTGTTGACCAAATACTTGATCAAATTCAAGTACTCCCAAAAGCTTCAGTTCCAGTGCAAATTGAACTTAGCTAAAGCTGTTGGAGAATTTCCTCTAAAAGGATGATTACGCTGAGATTTCTGTATTTCCACCTTGTTCACACTTGTGTTCTTACATATTTTGTTTGGATATCACAGATGTTGGTTATTATTTTTTTTAAAATACTCTAATACCTTTATGGAATCCACTTACACTTAACATGGACAATATGTATTGTGGTGCCGCCTTAGTGTGATGGGTAACACTGATGTCTAACAACACACAGATTATAAATTTAAATCCCTGAATTGACCAAATTATTTAAAGCAACCATGATTGTGCTGCTCCCACAGGGGTGGACTGTGCTTTTGAATCAACACAGTGTAATAGAGAGTAGATATACCTGAACAAAACAATATAAACCAGCACCTTAGTGTTTGACACAATTAAACAACGAAATGAAATCACCTAAATGCTGCAAACTCAGCATTGCTGACATATGGAGTGGAAGGCTGCTGCCTCTCCATAAAGGGACTCCTGGTTAAAATCCAGCACTCTATGTCAGCCAGAAACAATTTCCTTCCTCACATGTAATGTAAGCTGTGCTTTTGAACAATGAAACAGTGAAATTAAAACACGTGAAAAGCAAACTCAGCAATATAAACCTATGAATTCCTTACTAAAAGGGGAAACTCGTGTTTTAGTGTTACCAGTTAAGGGTTGGTGGCAGCCTTGCACAGGAATTCACTCTACACTGACATCAAACTCCATTTCCCATGGTGCTTTGTCCCGCTCCGCAGTGATGTGGGGTGTGGTGGTTGAACGATTGTGTGTGTGTGTGTGTGTGTGTGTGTGTGTGTGTGTGTGTGTGTGTGTGTGTGTGTGTGTGTGTGTGTGTGTGTGTGTGTTGCGTACCGGAGGGGAACCCTGTCTCTCCGCACAAACCGAGAAACGACAGCCGGGTTCGGAGCATCAATGAGCGGTGGACAGGAGGATGCAGACGGCGGTTTGTGACGGATCTACCGGGCATGTGGAAACGAGGACGACATGATTGTAGGGGCTACATTCATTGATTTTGATGTCGATGTTGCTGGATTTTCTTCCACCGAGTGATTTTGGATGTGAGGAGGGATCTGCAATGGAGCGTCGATCCAGTGCGTGAGATTTGCCGACCGTCTGCCTGTTTGTAAATTGATATCACAGACAATAAGAAAAGGAGATTAGCTATTAGACACGCTGGTCTCCTCTTTTTGTTTTAAATCTTACAGGGGTCTGCGTTTCTTGGCACTGTTGGTGTTTTCTTTTATGATATAATGAAGAAGCCATACTGAATCTGTTATTAATGATAGAGGAATCTATGGTAACACAATTCACAGGCAGACGGAAGGCCAATTAAAGGCACCCTTAGTATTTTTTTTTATTATTTTTATCCATATACTAAATAAATTGATTATTTTTTGTTGGAAAGAGAAGGCAGCCATGTCAAAAAATAAAAGCAGTGAGTCAGTGAAGGTGGTAGTTCGATGCCGTCCTCTGAGCCGGAAAGAGGAGTCCAGTGGGCCTCCAGGAGGTATCATACAGATGGACCTCCGGCTTGGACAGGTCATCCTCAGAAATCCTCGAGCACCAGCTAGTGAACCTCAGAAAACATTCACGTTTGATGCTGTCTATGATGCCAACTCCAAACAGCGAGACCTCTACGACGAGAGTGTACGACCGCTCATTGATTCAGTTCTTGCAGGGTTCAATGGCACCATATTTGCATATGGGCAAACTGGGACTGGAAAGACATACACCATGCAGGGGGCTTGGTTGGACCCAGAAAAAAGGGGGGTGATTCCCAACGCTTTTGACCACATCTTCACACATATCTCCCGCTCACAATCTGATAAGCAGTATCTAGTGCGAGCGTCCTACCTCGAGATCTACCTGGAGGAGATTCGGGATCTCCTGGATCCAAACCATGGCAGTGCCAGAGCCCTAGAGCTAAGGGAAAGTCCAGATTCAGGGGTGTATGTCCGTGACCTCACATCGTGTGTCTGTAAAAGTATCAAGGAGATCGAGGAGGTGATGAATGTAGGGAACCAGGCAAGGGCAGTTGGAGCGACAGACATGAACGAACACTCGTCCAGATCCCACGCCTTGTTCTTGATCACAGTGGAGTGCAGCCAGCCGGGTCCAGATGGGAGGAAACACATCCGAGTTGGGCGCCTCAACCTAGTGGATCTGGCTGGAAGTGAGCGGCAGGCCAAAACTGGCGTCCAGGGTGAGCGCCTGAAAGAAGCCGCCAAGATAAACCTATCCCTGTCTGCACTGGGGAATGTGATCTCAGCGTTGGCTGATGGGCGCAGCGGCCATGTGCCGTATCGGGACTCCAAACTGACCCGGCTCTTGCAGGACTCTCTGGGTGGTAATGCAAAGACAGTCATGGTCGCCACTTTAGGCCCTTCTGCGCAGCACTATGACGAGACCCTCACAACCCTCCGTTACGCCAACCGCGCCAAGAACATCCAGAATCAACCAAGAGTCAATGAGGATCCTAAAGATGCCCTCCTGCGTGAGTTTCAGAGGGAGATCGCTCGACTCCGGGCGCAGCTTAACCACAGGAAGTGGAGGAGCAAGCAAAAGAGAGAGGGGCAGGTGGATGCAGAGGGATGGGAGCGAGATGAGGATGGAGAGATGGAGGGAGAGGATGAAGGTGTGGAGATGGAGAAGGAGGCGAAGGAGTATGTGGAGCTGGAAGAGCAAAGGTTGGAGAGGGAGAAGGAGGCCATCAGAGAGGACCAGTTCCTGCTGGCTGAGGAGAAGCAGAGGCTCCTGGGGGAGAAGGAGAGGATGATGGGAGATCTGAGGAAGGAGCAGGAGGCTACTGAGCAGCTGACCGCCAAGTACAAGGTGAGACCTGTGTCACTCATTCATTCACTACATACACAATACATTTTGGTGTGAAACAGACAAATATGAGACAAAATATGAAACCGTTTAAAAAAACACATCAACTGCAAAAACACTTTTCCTTTCACACAGACACACTCAATCCAGGGTGTAAGATTTAAGACATGCAGTCTATGGGATTATAATGTGTGATAATCCCATGAGCTCTGATAAGTGACATTTTAGACGGACACATCTGGATCTTAAAATTGAATTACAGCCCAGGATTTGTCTCAGTACGAGGTACACACTCTCCTGACATCAACTGGGACTTCATCAATACCAGATATTGATGATGAATGTCAGTGAAAAAGCTGCACTCCACTTTAAAGGGGCCCTACAGTATTATGCTGGTCCTTAAAGCTGAACCCTTGTTGGATCCAAAACAGTAAGTTAGGATAAGATAAACCTTTATTTATTTGTTCCACGGTGAGGAAATCAAAGCCAGTTTAGCAAAGAGTCAAACATCCAGATATTTGGCCTTTGGACTGAGTGCAATACTTTATCAAAACACTGGATTTCCCATAGTGCCACACAGTAGTCATTATGTTTGCCTACACAGTTACATTTGACTGCTGCTATAGCTCAATTAGGTGATTTAACTAGACTACTGTCTTAGTCCAGTAGATAAGGATTAATTTATTGACAAAATATGTCCACCTTCATCATGAATAGCTGTGATATGCCCAGTGGCGGAGTTTAATTGGTTTCGTTGTACTATTTGGAAGTCATTGGATATTAATTTTCCATACTTATGTAAACCAAACTATAAGGTAAACCTTTTTAGATTGGGTGATGCCAGATCTCAATTTAGAAATCAGTCAAACCCTGATGCATTAAGTGTCTCCAGCAGCAGCACCTGTGCTTCAGCTGACAGGTTTGTGTCATTATGTACCTGCTTTTCTTGCTCCATGGTCTGATTGACTGTCTCATTTGTCCAGACAGGAATTGGTGACCACAGTAGCTTAAAATGCCAGTTGTCTCTCACACACATTCACACTCACACACAGAGGCAGCTATCAAGGCTGGGAGAGGGGGCTGAGAGCAGAGCTGCATTAATTACTTGCTCTGATTCATGCATATCCAGTCAATAAGTCATCCGTGCAGAAAGACTGAGCGACTACAGTCTATAGCCTGCACCATCTCTCCAGACTCTGCTAGATCAGCTTACTGAGCTGCAGCAAACTGCTGGAGGCTCCAACTGAAGGAAATGAGAGGAGGACAGGAATATTTCTGGTGGGAACAATAGAAAAGCAGGTTAGGCTTGTGAAGAAAAATCCCTGCCAGTATCCTCTTTTCCTGTTGTCATATGGAGATGATCCATAAATTCTTAGTTTTCAGATTTCCTCTAACCCACCAGAGAGTCTGTAGCAAGTCCCTGGTTGGAGGTGTGAAGTTGCTTTAAGCCGTGATGATACACTGCACTATGTAGGAGGAGAGAGCCACAGCAAGGGAAGTGCATTAACAGAGGGATAGCTTCCACTTTGGAGAGGGTTTGAGTCATCCTCTTATCTTAAAATAAAGCCTGGTTTGTTGCTTTGTTCAGTCTGGGCGGCTGTTGGTATAAGGCTAATTGACCAGTTTGCCCCACTCTTGTTTATATAGTTTAAGATTGGACAGTTGTTTTTGATTGGCACTAGACATAAAACTACGTAATAACATTGATATTTTCTCCTTTCTTTACTGTGAATTTTTATCCAAGTCTGCTATAAGTTGATTTTGGCACCCCTTGTGGGCAGAGCAGCAAGTATTGTTGTTTTTTCACAGAGAAGTCAGATAATCTTTAAATAAGTCAAACATAGAAACTCTGAGGAAAATACAGAATATGCTGTTCGGGTTTCGGTGAGGTTTTCAGATGAGCATCCTGAAGAAACAGCCTTATACCACTGCAGATATTCAAAAAGAGGGGTCAGTTTTATTGGAAGAAGAAGCCATGGTAAAATTCGCAAAAGAAAAAATGTGTTTTTTAGACAGGTACAAGACAAGATCAGTAAAGATGGCCTGATGTTGTTAGTTACTAGGTGTTCTTCTGTGTATTTCTGAAGTTTGAAGGCACTGTGAGGAAGCACGTTAAAGGGCTGTTCCAGCTGTTAAGTTAGGGTCAAACACACAGTAACACCGGGTTAGACTGGCCCTCGAGAGATGAATGTTGTCGACCGCTTGCTTCTCTAGTTATACCATCTTTAGGAACAACCACACGATAGCAGTACACAGCGGTGTAAACCTCTACCAAAAAGCCACTCTAAAGGCAAAACAAAATCAGCTTCTCCTCTCTGAGCAAAGGTATGAGGTTTAGGAGGTTCCCATGAAAACAATGTATGTCCTGATCTTTTGCCCTCAGACTGCAGGTGAGCTATCTCAGATTTCCTCACATCTTCATCTTCTTCTCCAAAGCACCACGAGCTGATAGTGATTTCTGCTTAAATCCTCTGTGATCACACAGCACAGTTCTGGTTGCTGCTGCTGCTGCTGCTGCTTTGTGTGTGTGTGTGTGTGTGTGTGTGTGTGTGTGTGTGTGTGTGTGTGTGTGTGAGTGTGTTTGATGCTGACTGGGTGTCTGCTGACTTATGTCAGTGCAGAGAATCAGCAAAACATCCTCCTCCTCTCCCCCGCCAGAGACGGAGACGATTAAGGTAAAGAGGTATTTCCTTTTTATGGTGCTGTTGATCCCCCTCACATGAAAACATTAGTCATGTGAGAACCATTTAAGTTTTTTTAAGTTTCGAACTATAGTTTTTCAAAGTCTTAAGGGAAAGGGTTTCATTGCATAAAGTAGATTTAATAGACTCTATCATATTAGTTGCTATTGAATGATGGGATCAATCCACTTTTTGGTTATTGCCCCCCTGGCAGCTTTGCTCGGTTTTACAAATAATCCATAGAGCTCCATTAAAGTCTAAAGACTAATAAAAACATGAATGACCGGCTGTTACTGTGGATGACATAACATTACTTTCATCACAGTGAACACACACTGGAGTTTCGTTTGAGGCAATTCTTCACACACCATCCTGCTGCCCCAAATACTCACTAGAGCACCAAATGTGTCTTAATTTGATGCTGAAAGTGCCAAGTCTGTGTTAAAGGTACAGTCTGTAGAAATAAGAATATTTAGATATATCTAGCAGTAAGATTCCAGATTAAATTCCCACTAATTGTTTTTCTTAAGAATGAAGTATTTTTAACTTTTAAAAAGGTTTAAAATTGCTTAAATTTGCAATACTATGAGAATTATTGAAACTGTTGATTTGTTTTGCTTCAGTTTTTATATACAAACTTTGTCACGTTTTGTAAGCACTTATAAATTCAAACACAGTAACAAATCAATCATGTTTAATTATGTAAAATAAAAAAATAAATAAATGAAAAGGACAGTGCGTCATCAAATATTTCCATAATCCTATAACACTTCACAGTCTGATCAATCAGCCTTGTCCAACAGACTCTGGCCCAGCGCTCCTCACAGCTTTCCTCTGATTGGGTAATTCCACTAACAGCCAGCCAATCACAGGATATAGCCTCAAGGTTCCATTTTTCTCTCTTCTCCCTTCAGACCAATGGGAGAGAGGTTGCCAGGCAGCATCAAAGCCTCTGAGAGGAAGGCTGGAAACATGGAGGAAAAGAGCTCAGACGTAGCCAATTATAGATAAAATCAAATTGAAAGGAAATAGAGTCCTGTCTCCTCTTCCTCCCGCTCTCTCTCCTCCTTTGATACATCCACACAGATGCTCACAGCAGATGTAAGTAGGTCAGGAAACAGGGAGGCTTGTGAAGCTATGTTGGGTCAGCTGGTGTTTCTGCAGGGTGCTGTTGGCGAATTGGTCACCAAGCTACAGCGCCCCATCTGTGGACTGCTGTGTGGTCATGTTAGTACAACAGTTGCCTGATCTGCTTTAAGGGCCAACAGCTTGATTAACATAGGTTATCTTAACAGTATGAGATACACAGAAGCCTTTCAGTAATAGTTCAAGGCCTTCAATAACAACCTACTTCCCTGCTGAGATGCAGTTGAGGAAATATAAAGCAGCATGACACTGAGTTTCTTCAATACTTCAACTCTGAGGATGTACATGTCACCTTAGGGCTGTAACCTGGTACATCCAGTTGTCTCTGTTATGAAACAGTCAGGTATGAGTACAGTCACTGATGACGGCTCCATGCTGAGCAGCAGTTTCTCATATTGAGGCTGCTGCTCGTCCGTCCCCACAGTGGGCTATTCTTAGACCCTCTTTTCTGGGTCACAACGGCACCATGTGCTGGAAATTTCCCTCCTACACTCTACTTCTTTTTTAGGTATCTAATGCTTCTTTAAGAAGCAGTAAATTACTTTTGACCTCGCTTCAATCACACAACAGAGACAGACACGAAGAAGGGACGATGGTGGCTTTAAGAGAAAGAAAAATAAAGGCTAAAAAGGAGTTTTCTATAATTGTGGCAATACATTCAGGGAGGAAATTACATAAAGTATATTTATTGAGACCTGTGTCATCATCCAGCTTGCCTCCCTTCATATTCTTGTCATTCCCCTTTTGGAGCCAGGTTATAGCTTAATTAGGTAAATTATTGTTCTGCAACCAACCTTGTTCTGGTTGTCCTATACCAGAACAATCGACAAACAAGTTAGCACAAGGCTAACTAGTGGTAAGTCCAGCGGTGAAAACATAAACAACTTTGCAGCTTTACTTTTCATACATATTTACTCTAGTTTTGTCTCTTGTCCTCTTCCTGTGTTGAGGTTTTATTTACTACCCAGCTTCTTTTAATCGTAGACTGTGTTGTAGACAGATGTGAGATTGGCAAAGTTACCCATTTTTATGTGAAGTGACGTTTTGAAGCCTTTCGGTGGTGGTTACCATATTGGAAATGCTGACTCAACCGAACTTTTGATCAACCTCCCAGAGGGGGGCCTTCAAATGCCTACAGTGTTCCTGCCTGTCAGTCAATTCAGCTGTACATCTGCTTCATGAATCTCTTAAGCTTGATGTCTTTAAAATGAATGTGTTTGTGTGATTTTAGTCAGAGAAATACTGTATGATTTCATGCATTTTAAAAGCCCAGTTTGAGTCAGATTTTCCAACATCCTGCACACATACTGAGAGATAACGTCTTTGATTTATTCAGACTTATTTTGTTTTGATGTGGTTCTTTGGCAGAAAACAGGTCAGTGAGCCTCTGTGAAAACATGCAAGTGTCACATAGTGTGAAATGGGGAATGTATTTAAGAGTTATTATGAGCTGGCGTGAGAAACTGTAAAATGATAACAGTAGGAAAGGGTGCTGGGAGCTGTAAGAAGGCCTGCTGTGCTGAAAAAACTCCTGGTTTGCCAATGGGATACATGATTTAGCAGCATTATGGCGTACCAGAGCATGCAGGCCCATCTAAAGCACTGCACTGATGCCTAGTGAAACACCCTGTTCCTGAACTGTCTCTCTGTCTCTGGCATGAAACATCATCTGCTCTTGTTTTCGCCTTAAGGTGATCTAAAAAAAACGTACTTAATTCACTCTTTTGAGATCCTGCTTTCCAAACTCCACCTGCCTCCTCTGCTACTTGTTTGGCAGGTTTTCAAACTCCTGAGGATCTCTTTCCAGAGAAACAGCACAGTAAATAGACCAGATTCATGAATCTTGAATTAAAAGTCTGTTTGAAAATATGGATAGAAATCCTTGAAAATTTGACTTTTCTGAGTCTAATTTATGTTAAGTAAACTGTAAAAGAGTGAATCTGGTTAACCAAGGCTATAAATAACAGACTCTTCTGTGGAAAGCTGTCCAGATGAAGAATATGGGTGGGGAAACCCTGAGAGTTTTCTCTCCAGCTCTTTTAATATTTTCATTTGTGCACAGATTCTTCTTTTCAAGACTCTGAAACAAACAGATGAGGAGAGCGTGGCCGTGAACAGAGCAGTGACTGAAACCGAAAAACAAGCACGCTATTATTATTGCGGTGAATGCATCACTTAGTCTTTGTTTTGCATGACGGTTTCTTCTTTCTGCATCCTCCAGCTGAAAATGCATCCAATCAGAAGTCAGGGGTAGAAACAATGCCCATTGCCTCATGGGGGATATCGTCAGCATAACACACCAGCTGAAACACACACACACACACACACACACACACACGGCAGCTTTCCACATGTACGTACACACTTCTGTGTATGGGTAGAATGGCTGTTTCCTGTTTATGAGGCTGCTTTCCTGTCTAATTAGAGGAGGAAAACGGCTGGACAGAAAGATGGAGGTCATTGTGTGTGCATATGTGTGTTTGAGTGTGTGTTTGGGTGTTTGTTTCTAATGAGAGAGATCACATCGCCACTCTCCATCTTTCAGCTTCGAAAGCTGCATCGCTGAAATATTGATGAATCTGCTCTGTGTGTGTCCATGTGTGTTTGTGTATCTGTCTGTGTGTGTCTGTGCGTCTACATGAGGGCTGAAAAGAGCTAAATCGTTTCTTGAACAATATACACTCCTCTTTCTCTAAAGGGAAAGCAGCACACAAGTGATGAAATAATCAAATATTTATGGTGTAGATGGAGATTTTGGATTGGGGACAGATGTAATATTTTTTTAATCCAGTGACAGTCCATCCTCATCACATTTCTAAAACAGTGATGAAACACTTTTAACAATTTAATTCACACCTTTTTGTCCAAGTATTAAGCGGAACAGACTCAGTAGAAATATCTATCTATCTATCTATCTATCTATCTATCTATCTATCTATCTATCTATCTATCTATCTATCTCTATCTATCTATCTATCTATCTATCTATCTATCTATCTATCTATCTATCTATCTATCTATCGATAGATAGATAGATAGATAGATAGATAGATAGATAGATAGATAGATAGATAGATAGATAGATAGATAGATAGATAGATAATAGGGCTGAAAGATATATCTTTATTGTATCTATATGTGGATATGAACATTCAACATTTTAATATCTCAAAATCCACGATTTCAAAGATAAAGATTGTCCATGAGTTATAATCAATAAAACCGCACTTTCCACATCCTTGTGAATTATGATATTTTTATTCTCCTGAAAAATGCATAATTTCTTTTGAACCCATAGTTATATTGTATCCTATTGATATCAAGATAACTGGCATGAATATTGAGATATAAAATTTTGTCTGTATGGTTTAGTCTTAATATGTGTTTTATTTTCAGTGCTGAAAATGCAGTTAGGAAGATGGAGAAGCAGAGAGCTGTTGCTGTGCACAAAAGAACTGAATCTTTTTGTTCTTGAAGGCCACCATTTTTTCACTGATGGGAATGGCGAGCAAGGGAGCAAGTCAATCTAGAATCTGATGCACCTCCATGCTATACATTGTAAAAACAGACATATTATTGGGACATAAACAGTTTTATGTTGTCAGTCTGCAACAGGGAAGGAAGTAAGTTCTTCCTTTGGTATGTCTCTAAACTTTTATATTTGTGTTACAGTGTTGGGCAAGATAAAAAGGCACAACATGAAAACACATGATGTGATGCATGCATAGTCACATTGCAATCATGTCATAAATGTGATAGGCTTATCCTGATCAGTGTCTAACATGAATCTGGTTCTGCTCAGGGTTTTTGCCTGTGAAAGGGAGATTTCTCTCTCCTCTGTAACTTACTGAATGCTGCAAAGCGCCACATTTAAAATGGGATCAGAGTGGGTCTGATCTTACAAGATAGGTCTGAATCTGTCTGCCATCACACTTCTTTGACATTTACATTGAAGGTGAGATGTAACAGAGGGATGAACAGAGCGCCTTGTGATGTCACCTGGTCTGTATCACTCTGGAGGGATAAAAGGATGATCTTCAGGTTAATGTGGGCTTGTTTTCTGTGATCTGATGGTTGCTTGTCACTTCCTGTATCTCTCTCTTATATTTAATAGAAACAGGAGATGACTGACAGAGAGTGCTGGCTAATATGATTTTAGGCTATAAGCTGTGGCTCCTTAAGTGGTTCATGTTCCCCCTAGATGCGAAACAGCTTCTCAGAGCTGCTGCCCTTTGCCTCTGTCTTGTACGCTCAGTGTCTCTTATCTCCTCCTCTTTTTCCTCTTCCTCTTCTCCTATGTTTCTGTCTGTTCTCAGCAAGCCTTCTGTCTCCTTGCTGCACACACTCGCGATGTTGTCGTCACTTTGTATTTATAACGTGGTCACTCTCAGCAGACCAGGGCCTTGCTGTGATTGGTTGGCTGATGTGGATAAGCCATTTCAATATGTAACACTTCCCGTTCTCTTCGCTCTCCCATCAGTAAATGAATCAGTCACAGCCAGAAGAATTTCAGCACACGGTTTTGGGTAGATTATACGAACAGACATGAATATGCAGACGGGCATATGGGAGCAATCAGAAGCTCCAGGGATAGGGTGATGCAGCCGTGCTTTTCTGCATTGAGTCTCAGTGGCTGTCCTGCAGATCAGAAACATGACTTCAGATCAATTATTGTAACTAAAAGGTCATATTTCACAGATATTTATGCAATAATACATCAAATGTGAACATTAAAGCACAAAGTATAAGGGATAGAGTCTGCTTTATTGATCTAGCAAACACAGAGAGTCAGGAAGACAGCAGGGTTTAGTATGACATGATAAACCAAAGCCCTTCTGCGACCTTTAGAGAGCAGCAGACATTCAGACTGCATCTGTGTGTGTGTGTGTGTGTGTGTGTGTGTGTGTGTGTGTGTGTGTGTATGTGTGTGTGTGTGTGTGTGTGTGTGTGTGTGTGTGTGTATGTGTGTGTGCCTGAAACCACAGCCTGCAGGGGTGCTGGAAAACAGAATAATAAGTGGAATGACAAGTGAGTCGTATTTCATGTGATTGAAGGTCATTTGGCCTACACACTGAATCATCAGTCCTTCTCCTCCTCCTCCTCCTCTTTTTTCATGTCTTCCGCTCATCCACATGTCTGTCACATCATCTCGAGTATTAAATGTTTTGACCCTCACATGAACAACAGGATGCTCTGAATGCAATCCAGGCCAGACAGTTTGTAAGTCATTGTTGGTCATTAAAATCTGGATGCTAGATTTCTTACCAAGCTTTTATTTTGCAACTTTGACCATGCAACACATTTAAGATTTGGCAACTACCTTATAACTTATCCAGACGTGATATTTCCAGTTTAGTTCATAAGGAACCATCTACATCAATCTAAACTGATTGGAGGAAATGCACAGCTCTAGATATGGATTAGGTATGTTTAAATGAGTCCATAATCACCTGTTTTTTATTTTATCACTGATTTGTTTTGGTAGCTTAGAATTGAGCTCTTTATACTGTATCTAAATGAAGCAGTGGTCCCTTCCATGAAGTTGTCATCTTGCACCACCATGTTTCTACCGTTGCACAGAATGGACAAACTTTATGCTGTTCAATGAGGGGCCACAGAAAATGCAGCCATTGGAAAACATAGAAAAAGTGACTAACTTATGGTAAAAACTGAACACATGAGGGATTATATACAATATACATGCATCACGAGAGCTTCTTGTCATAGAAGGCCACCGTTGCTTGTAGAGGTTTTAGCAAGGGAGCATTTCTATCAAGACTGTGACCTCTATATACCCTAAGTATTCTCATTTCTACTCACTGTACCTTGGATTTTGATGATAATAATTACTGAATACCAGTCGCTAAGCCTTTTCAAGCCTTTACTGAAAAAAATAAAAACATGATTTAGGAGTATATGTAAATGATACCAGTTGATTTTACCTGCTGTTTAGCTTTTTAAGGCTTGTTAATACTTGCTAACTCTCTCTTTCCGTATGCTCACTCTCCCTGCTCTCCTCTCTCCACTAGTGGCTGCATGATAGTTTGAACTACTGGAACACAAAATGCTGAAAGCAGTCTCCACTTAACATTTTGCAACATCTGCAACTTCCTCACACTCCCTAATATTGTAGTGTGAAGATTGGAGCTTCAAAAGGTGTTGAGTTATTGGTTACTGACCCTGGTGTGTGTTGGTCCCCCCAAAAACAAGGTCAGGTGAAGGACTCTGGGACATATTCTTGATAATTTTTCAACAATTCAGCTGTTTCTGACCTCCATTACTAATTCTTTCCTCTACCTGATGTTTACACTTTGCTCAAATGTGTTTCAGGAGAGGGGCACTAGTTTCCTCTCATGAGCTCAATGTTAGTGAGCTGTTTCCAGGATATCCAGGCCACACCATCAGCTCACAAACATCGTTCCATTTTAATTGGATGTTGCTGCTTTTGTGAATTGGTGTAATTGGAGGCATTGACACAGTTTTATGAGCACAGTGATATTTGAACCAGGTCATTTAATCTTTTACAGATTTCAAAACATGAAAATGCATTTTGTTTTTATATGATAGCACCACTGAACTCTGGATTGTTAGTTTGTTTTATAGAGGCCTGAATTTAAAGGACTTGTATGAAAATGTTACAAAGGGAAGAGGAGACATGTATGAGAGTGAAAAACCCTCTGAGATGAATCAGCCCTTTAATGAAGCTGAAAGAAAATGACAAAACACTGACACACACACACACACACACACACACAGAGAGAGAGAGAGAATACAAAGACACAGCTCGAAACAAAGGGGCTTTCTATAAAGACCTGTGGCATCCACTCTGAAGGACTCCACTGTACTCTGCATGATTACATGTATGCTTACGTGTGTGTGTGTGTGTGTGTGTGTGTGTATATTGTATTGTATATGTGTCTATTTGTGCCCCCTCATATAATCAGATGGACAGTGTGGTATGTGGAAATAATAAAGAATGTATAGGCAGCGCTCGCTCTTTTTGTATCCTAAGACTGGAATGTGGATCATACAAAATAGCTGTGGCCCCTGCTTGCCCTCTTTGGGCCCCTTTTTCTTCCCCTTTCCCCCTTCTTTTTTTATAATTCTTTTTATAATAAATCATCACAGAAAGTCAGTGTTGGAAAATAAGTATTCAAATCAACTGCAAATGCAAATTAGATTTTATATTTATTTAGAATAACTCAAGTTTAATCAGCTAGATTTAATTCACATATAGATGTCAGTCAAGCAGTTAACGGGTTTATCATGTCGATCATTTCCACATAAAACATTCACAATAAATGACAAGTCAGCAGGATGAGATTTTTTTGTCAAGACTGCTTTGTCCTGAGGGGCACCACAAATGGCACAAACACAGGAGCTTTCATCTTGGTAGATTTTTCTGCGAAGTACGACTGAATCTGACAAGAATGTACATTTTTAGTACCTGGTCATTAGTGAGAGTATAGTGCTGGACGAAAAATGATCAAAGAGGACACTAAACAAATCTTTCATCCAACAGCAGTCAAAGTTAAAGACTGGACCTGAGGTGTTGCATGACAGGAAACGAAGGACACAACTATATTTTAATCATAAGGTGTATGCAGCGGTGTAACAACATTTGTGACCATCGGCTATGGAAAAACAAACTGCTTCCAATTTGAACAGGGTCTGAATCAGTGCTGGTGCCAGCCCAGAATTAGCACCAGATTCATTTAAGTGGAAAAGGGGTTATAAAGGATGAGCTGATGTGGAAAACGGCTATGTACCCACCTGTCAGTCAACTCAGCTATGCCCTTAATTGTAAAAAAAGATGTTTGAACCAGGCTGTGAATATGTCTCATTTTTCTTTTAAAAATGGGACACCAGTGTCAATGGCGATTCCTTTGCTTTTGGAGCCAGCCTCCAGTGGACACATGAGGAAATGCAGTTTTTTGTGCCTCTTTGAGGGTGCCATTTTTCACCAATGTACTTGCAGCTTAGGTTTTATTCTTTTTGAAAACCAATCATGTTACTTTGTGCTTTAAATTGTGACATTCCAATAGCACCCTGCCAGGAGACTGCAGAAGTAAATCAACTTTAAGCTTTCTCTGGTGCAGTGCAGCCAAATGTGACATTACTGTTGTACATAGTGCACCGTCCCTTTCAAATAAAACGCAAAGTAAACACAAACAGTGGGTCACGTCTGAAGTCTAAAGCACTGCAGTGTTTCAGTCGAGCTCAGCTTGTTGTGCCACAGTGTCATTATGGAGGTGATAAGCTGCTCACTTCCAGCTGCATCTGCCTCATCAGCACAAAGTGTGCACTGACTGCAGCTCCACACAAACAGACACTACAAAAACACACAAAATTGAACCATCGGATGACACTTGCACATGGATCACTTGAAAGGAGTGACTTAGAATTCCCTGTGTGAATATTAATACAAATGTGTTATCTTTGTTCCCAGGCAATGGAGAGCAAGCTGCTGGTTGGAGGAAAGAACATCATGGATCACACCAACGAGCAGCAGAAGATGCTGGAGATGAAGAGGCAGGAGATCGCAGAGCAGGTAAACTTTTCATATCGTTAATCAAATGTGGAGGAGATGAATGCATGAATCACTGTCTAAGTGAGCTGTCAATTAGATGAATGACTCATGCACTTAACAGCATTAGTTAAGCTTTTGGAGGAGAATATCTGTGTGTCGTTTGCATAGCAAGAAATTTATCAGCAATTAATTTAAATATTTGACCAAGGGGCAGCATATAGATAGAAAGCAAAGCTGGACCTGAAACTAAACCTTGTGGTACTCCACAAATAATGCTAGTGATTGAAGAGGACTAGTTACCTACGTTGACAAAAGTCACAGTTTCTATGGCTGAGATGATGTGCTACAGAGATGTTGATGTCTCTGTTTTCAGACTCGGAGTGAGAGGGAGATCCAGCAGCAGATGTTGGTCCAGGATGAGGAAACGGTGGAGCTGAGGGAGACTTTCACCTCTCTGCAGCAGGAGGTGGAGGCCAAAACCAAGAAACTCAAGAAGGTAAAGATGCTAAGATACAATACCTGCACCAGAAATTAAAGATACATTTTGACTGTAATTCAGGCGCCCACCAAATGAACAGACTTATCAAAATAACAATAGTGAAGAACAATGGTGTACTAGTGTTTTTTATTCCATGCACACAAACACTCGCCCTTCTTTTTTGTTCCTAATGTTGCTATGTCCCTTTTTACCCCTTGAACCCTGCCCCGGAACCTAATGACCCCCTGCCTCGGACACACGCTCCGTCCGGATACACACACTTAAAATCCCAGTACCTTAAGGTTTGTCCTGCCGTTCCCCCGCCTGTCCTGGATTTCTCCCTCCAGCCTCTTCACACTTTCAGTACTAACCTGCTCAATCTGTTTTCCCTTCCTCGTCAAATCAATCCCCCAGTAACAAAAAACAAACATTGAAACCTTTCAAACCCCTCCCTGCTCCACTCACTTCCCCATCCGGTGCACGGCCAGCAGGACTAACGCCAAACCAGCCAGTGTGTGAGTGTGGTTGACAATGTGACTAATGATCCTGTGCTGATCTTTGCTCCTATGATGCCCTCTAACGCATCCTGTGTGACATCGTCCCATCTCCCTCTGCATGGTGACGACTGTGGAAAAGAAAAAGAGGAGGACTGAGGGAAGAAGCTTTTGCAGTGTGATTTCAGAACTCAGATGTAAAGCTAGAACAACCTCAGACCTTCTTGAGCGAGGTTTTAAAAGTGGTACCTATTACTGTGACATAATAAAAGTTGAGACTGAATATTTTTTTTTATTTGTGTTACAGAAAATATATTTTTATCATTAATTTAAAGCCAGAAACAGTTGAGACAGGAGGCGACGAAACACTGTAAAAAATAAGATCACTGGCTGATTCAGAGAATCTGGAGAAGTGTCTGGAACAAAAGGGACAGAATTTTTTTTTGCCTTTATGGATAGGACAGAATGGAAATATAGGGGGTGGGGGGGGGGGGTTGAAATCTCATGATTAGGCCTGTCACGATAACAAATTTTGCTAGACGATAATTGTGCTACAAATTATTGCCGATAAACGATATTATTGACACCGATTTTTAAATTATAGATAATGATATTAAATGGCATAATAATGCGAGTACACCCTGTCAAAAGTGATAAACTTTAATTTCACCCACGACGAAGACGTAACGTTGACGAGCTAAACATAAGTCGGAGATGACTAAAATGTGACGAGACGAAAGTGCGTTTACGTTGATGGGACGAGACGAAAATGACGAACAGAGTTGCAAAACTCAGTCATTTAAACGCTAAACATACAGGAGCAGCTTAGGTCCGCTCTGACAGCTCTAATCAGCCTGCTGTGCTCCTCCAACACACAGACACACACGCGCGCGCGCACACACACGTGGAGTTTTGTGGTTGACGAAAACAAAATTGGTTTTAAGCCGAAATATTCCCACACTTGGGCTGTTGCGTTCGGTTTAGACACCAAAGCTGTCGTGTTCATTCTGTTTGCTTGCTTTTCACTCACGACGCTCACTTGCAGCACTGTATCCAAAAGTCTGTGTCTGTGTGCCTGTGCGCGCCTACGTGTACCTGTGCGCGCCCCCCCCCCGTGACAAAGATACTGAATGACTGACAGGAGGGTTCACTAACTCCGTTCATTCCGCTATAGAGCCAACGACCCCAGGTGCCGAGAACAATGCGCAGAGTGAGACCTCTTCTCTCATCCAGCGTGTTTGGTAGCGAGAGAGGAGGAAAACAAACGCACGTCAATTATCGAGGCTGGCAAAATGACCGACCTCGTTTTTATTTACCGAGCGACAACGCGATGTATTGATCATCGCGACAGGCCTACTCATGATTAACTTTACAACCCCTTTGGGTCCAGGTTGCAAGAAGTAAGACTTAGTTCCAGATTCATCTTTCGGGCTAGAGCCAGGATTAGCAGACTTAAAGCTCATTCAGTCTGCCCCAAGCTAAAACAAACAGTGAATAGAGAAAAAACTCAAACGCAGGAGGGAAAGAGGAGGAAGAGCTGTGAAGAGGGAGTGCTGCCATGGTGCTGTACTCTGATTGGTCCCCTTTTTCTCCAGACACCAGGGCCTCCATTGCTGTTTCTATGGGCAACGAAGCTGCAGCGAGTTGGAAACCAGTTCATCAGCAACTGAGCTGCACTGGGTGACATTTCCCCTCCTCAGCCTTTTTGTTTATTTCTCTCTCTCTCCCTTTCTCTTTCTTTCTTTCCTCGTAGCTTTATGCCAAGCTGCAGTGCATCAAAGCTGAGATCCAGGACGTGAACGACGAGCACGTGAGAAGTCGGCAGGAGCTGGAACAAACTCAGAACGAGCTGACGAGAGAGCTGAAGTTCAAGTGAGTCAAACAAAGAAACATACAGGGGAGTCGACAGAATCAGCAGATATGCCGGGACGGATCAGCAAACATAGAGTGTGCTCCTGTCAGAAAGAAACATGCCATGTAGGAGTTTCATTATTTGGAAAGATGGATGCTGCAGGAAGCCGGATGTCGGAATATGGAAAAAAAAACGCTGCCTCATTAATTTGATTCTTATGCGAACATAATACAAATCCTTTCCTGATGTGGTCGATGCAGGATGGGCCTATAACAAGCGTTTTAGTGAATGCTCTTTTTCCTGTTTCAAGGGTGCTGACAGAGATGTATTTCCAGAAACGCTCTTTTTTGTCCCTTCTTGATATTTTTATGCCCAAAAAATGTGCAAAATAAAGCCCAGATTAAAAAGTACCAGATAACCTTTAAAAAGGCTGAACAGGTGCATTTACTCTAAGTCCAAACAAAAAGAAAAATAGAAAAAGAAGTTCATAAATCTGTATTTGAGTAATTTTGCAGACACAAACATGCTCCTGTCTTATTCATTGCCTCTGATACCCCTCATATTTAACATTTGCATTACTCTGTGTTTTCTACATGCAGATATCTGATCATCGAGAACTTCATCCCCCCTGAGGAGAAGAACAAGATAATGAGCAGGCTGACCTTTGACCCCGAGGAGGATCAGTGGAAGTTTCAGCCTCTTGTTCCAGCTGAAAGGTTAGTGTTTGGAAATTCCCATAAGATCGACATAATGGACTTAAAATGTGTTTAATTGGAGTCAGAGTTCATCACCTTTTAACCTCAGTACTCGCTGCCATTAACTTCTTTTCTCTCATCTCTTTCCTGCTGTCTGCTCTGATTTTCAAGTTATGACTTCAGAATCTCAAGAACTCTTACGGGTCATACATGCAGATGTTAGGTTTTTGCCTACGGTGAAATGTGGCATATACCTCATTATATAACTCAGTATGTTACATAATGCGTTTTGAAATAGATTAGAGGGTGTCAGTTATTACAGCTTGTCAGAGCACAAACTTATTTTTACTTTAGCAACAGCTTTAACAACAACAACAAAAGCATGATCTTAACAAATAGTGAATGAAGAATACACCAGTGTCTGAACTAATTTTGTCAAGTACCTGTTTTTCTGCAGTGTGTCATTTCACTCTATCTCTATACTATGTGAAGAGACAGCATTATTTGGGCGTCAATCACAGACAAAACTTGATAAATGATGAATTATATAAAGGCCAAACTGGGGTAGGATTGAGGTAGATGGAGGATCCAAACTCAGCACCCGAATATCTTTTAGAGAGGGTAGGAAAGAGAGCAGAATAGGCAACTGGGTGAAAGAGACAGGGCTGACATGTAGCAAAGGTTCAGAGGTTGAAATCACACCATGGGGCACAATTTAACCACAAGGCCAAACTAGCACCCTCACATTAGGCTGTGATATAAATTTAAAGCTCCTGTAAGGAGTTTAAAGCTGGCTTATATCAGTATTAACGCTTCTTTCTGATTATTTCTGATCTGCAAAAGCACAAAAGACCATCAGCTGAAAGATTCATCATTTGTATTTCATCATTTCTAGTTTTTAAAAATTCTTGTAGCAGGGTTGTCAGACAAGGTGGTTAAAGACACCTGTAAAGAAAGTCCTTTTTAACATCTTACACAGAAAAAAAGTTTCTATATGCATCTTGCAATTGAATGTTGGAAGACTGCAGAGTTTTTTCTTAAACAACACCACTTACACATGTTAAGCAAAAAAACTACAAATACTGTTGACAAGAACTTTATTGTCCACAGGGGAGGCCAAAGTCAAAGCAACCGGAACATCCCCACAGAAGCTTCTATGTTTAGATGATCTTTGCTACAAATATGCTGCTTACTGACTTCAACCCATGTTGTGCATTCGAAGCAGGAAAAGAAATGATTAAAATAACATGGAAAAGGCTCACTTACATATGTAATAAATTATCATATTGGACTGAGTTGTAAGTGTTAAAGGCTTTGGTGTGCCATCGCCCTGCAGGGACTGATGGAGGGGAAGCACTTTTGAACGACCATGCAGAAGGAGAAGAGATTTGGATCCTGTTTCTTTCTTTTTCAGCTTAAGCTCCACAAAGACTCCTTTTACCATTTTCATGTTGTTCATTTCTAAGTGACTCCCACTTCCTCTCTTTCTCCCTCTTCAGTAAATCCTCACAGATGAAGAAAAGGCCAGCATCTGCGGTTGGATACAAACGCCCCATAAGCCAGTATGCCAGGGTCGCCATAGCTATGGGCGCTAACTCCAGATACAGAGTGAGTATGAGAGCATTTGTGTCTGAGTAACTGTTGTTAAATTCAAATTCTGTCTTATTGTGGCTGTAATGTAATCAAAGAACATAGCTTTTAGTAGAAGCAAGAAATGGGAGATAAAGAGTAAAAAGAGAGAGTTATTCAGAAAGATGCCAAGTGTATGAAAATCTTGGACCTCAGCCTGAAGGGCCCCTGATGATAAGCTTTAGGATAATAAAGTTAGACAGTAAATGGTCTTAAATCTACTTTCATGTCTAGAAGTATCTGTATTTTTCAGCCTTTTTATATAATAATGATTTAAAGCTGTTTAAATAGAGATGAACAACCAACTTAGATGATGGTTTTACTGAATAAAAGCACTTTTTTAACCTTTATTTTTATGAAAATATTCAGTTTTTCAAAATACTTGTTAAAAGTGAAATAAAGGAAGAGAACTAGAAAAGAACAGGAAAGGCACAGATGGAGAAATATACATACAAATAAATTATTGCACAGGGAGGGAAGAGTCATATTAACAATGTGTACATTTCAAGAGGTAGGTGAATAAAAATACTTCCATTAACCACAGCTGATATTGTCTGTAGGCTGAGAATATCATGTTTCTGGAGCTCGACATGACCCCTCCAAACACTGCCTCACTGGATTGCTCAACAGAGGCGGAGTCGAACCAAAGTCACTCTGTGGACAGCTCTCCCACCAAGGACAGAGGAGTCCACAAGTCTCGCTCCTGGTGAGTCTGAACCCAGCGGACCAGAATTAGACTGATGTCGCAAGAGCAGGCTGATAATGTCCTCTGTGAGAGAGCTCATCACACCTACTCTACTGCTGCATGTTGTCTCAGTGATAAGAAAATTAGAGTCCATACAATTTCTGTGTATGACCAAGTGTGACCTTTGTTTGACTTAATTTATGGTCCTAATAGTTTGCTCAATTATTTAGCCCACATTGTGATTCAGTAAAATAGTTTTTCAATTGCTTTTGTTAAACTATTTGACAGAGTGATTAGGACACATTTTTATAAAGAGTAGATTTAGATTTTTTTTTAAAGCTTTGTCAAATTATTTCCTCATGAGAATAAAGTCATAGCCAAATCATTATTGGCATAGGCAGTTGGCTGCTTACTGTGAACCAAAATACAACTTTATTTTGACTTTACAGACAATGTGACCAATCTGTAATATTACTCCTTGATTATCTTACAACTTTATTTTGTGAGGGAATAATTTTCTCACACCCTCAGTCTCCACAGGAAATGATTTTACTATGACTTTATTCTTCTCAATTAATCAATCAATCAGTCTTTATTAATATAGCTGATCTAGACCATACTCTACTCACAAAGACCCAATAAAGATGGGGTCAGATTGAGCCTCATCCTGCAAGATCAAATTTACTCCCATCCTGTCTTCAACCACATGAGTGAAACACTTGACAGCCTTTAGCAAGTTACAGTGGAGAGGTAAAACATCCTTTAACTGGCAGAAACCCTGAGTAGAACCAGACTGACATTAAACAGTCATCTGATGCTACTTCAGGTTTTATCACTATCTTGTGACACAATGATTTTTTTTAATCTCTTTAGTCCCATGAGAACATGATTTTTCTATGACTTTATTCTTAAAAAACAGTAGATCTTAATTCTTTTTTCCGTTTCTTTTCTTTATTGTGGCCAAACACCCTCCATTGTAAAAATAAGTGAACCATATAGAGAGTTTGGTTTGTTACGATCTTAACTGTTCTCTAAGATAGAGAATAAAAAGAGGAAGTTTTACAGCAGAAATGGATCAACAAGTTTCACTGTCATTTTTCAGCTGCACATACTGTGATCTGATTCAAGTAAGTTCATTTAGGGGTCAGAAAATGTTTGATTTTTAATGGCTCAGCCTGACTGTTGTACAAAGCTGTAAAAGCTGACATGTTTTTATCCCAGGTTATCATAGGTATTCATATGTCCTCAATTTGTGGTGAAATTCCTACATTATGATTTATACTGTATATTCTGTCATCATACAATTTGACATCATACATCTGCCTTACAAATACAACTTGAAGTGAAGTTTGAATATGATAAACCTGCAGTTACCGGTCTGTAGCTCACTGTAAAAGGTTTAGAGTCAGTGTGTCTCTGAATGAGATTATTCAAGATTAGCTATTCCCTCTCCAGGCAGTCTAAAGCTATTATTTTATCTCTTGTATGCTCAGCAGGGTGAAATCTCAATGTTACCAGATAAGCTTTTTAACCTGTCGCCAGATTGAAGGCAGAGAGATTAAACACTGCATTCACTTGGGAATGAATGTTTTCTTCCTTTTTTTTTGCAGGTGTCAGACTCAAAAATCCCTCTCTACGTCTTCCTCCAATGTTTCCCTGTCAGCATGTCACACTGCCACACCTATGGCGGCTAAGTAAGCTTTAGCAGAGAGACATTTTTTATTGTTATTTATTTGATTCCTTTGCATCCTGAAAGACTTCTCAATGAGGCCTACAGCTGGGAACACCACCTTCTCTAAATCCTGACAGAAGAACCATCACGTTTAAAAGACAGGACACTCTGGACCTCTCTCAAGACCTCCTCTTCCCTGCATGAGCCTCTGATCATCCTCTGTAAACACTGGCTTGAACCAGACTGTGTGTGTGTGTGTGTGTGTGTGTGTGTGTGTGTGTGTGTGTGTGTGTGTGTGTGTGTGTGTGTGTGTGTGTGTGTGTGTGTGTGTATATTATCTGTATATACAGGGCTGTATGATTGCCTGTTTGTGTTTCTATATGTGACCAATACAGCTTGAATTGCCTGTAAAGTAACAGTGTAGATAGTCCATGTGTTTGGGGTATTTTCCAGGCAGGGTTTGTCTGTTTGACTGAATTGATTCATAAAGACAACAGTTTGTGTTCATTGATTGTATTCACATTGCAGCAATTTTCTTTTGATGTCAAGCTCTGGGTGGTGATGATGCTGAACTCCAGGGGCTGGGTTCAAAGTTCCCAAATAAATCAGCAACTGTAAAAGCAATTTATAGATGAAATGCAGGATATATAGCTTGATGTCTATCTGAATATTTACCATAAATAATAATTTTTGGTCATTGTTTAACAAGAGATGAATCACAAAATATTGCCAGTTATATACAGTTTATAAATTTAAAACCACAAACTTGTTTCAGTAACTTCCAAGCTGAAATAAAGCTGCAAAACATGTCTTTTTCTACCCTGAACCTGACTTCAGAGAAAACTGGCTCCCATAGTGGTAGATGAAATTGTCAATGATGGTCAGATGAGGTGCTATGAAACCTGAATGATGACCTGTATCACAAATGTCTCCCATTAGTCAACATCATCTCACGTTATCTTTGTGAAAACACTGTATTTTAAAAGTGGACCACACCACTTTAGTGACTTCCATTGGTCCGGGATTTTTTTGTTCCACGTTGCATCTGGAGGTAGAAGTGAAGTATTTGGACTACAGGGTGGACTCAAAGAGAATCAAGGAGCTAGGAAATGCTGAGATGTCAGCCAAAGCCAGGACCTGTTTTTTAGCAAGGTACACCGATGATATTGAAGGGTATGCTAATTTTATCCAATAAGACAAAGGCTGTAACCAGAATTTGCTCAGTTCAGAGTTTGACTGGAAAGTCGGCTCAGTCCTGTTGTTTGGACCACAGTCTGCACTCAGGTGTGTTCAGTTCAGGGTCACTGGGTTCATTACCTGTTGGAGGTTAAGAGGAGCAAACAGTGGGGGGTTAGGCTGACTAATTATCTCTGTATTATTGATGAGAGATCCTATTACAGATGAACCCCCTGCAGGCTCTAAGAGCAGGTCTTTAACAGGGGTTAACACAACATGCATTGGCAATGTGCCGCATTTATATCAAGTTTTATTCATCTGTATGTGCAAAATGAATTATTTCCAAACTTCAAAACATACCACTGATGATATTTTCTTAATTTATGACAAACACACTTCTCCAAAATTAATGTGGGTGGCAGTAAAGGGTTGTTTTGGATTAACTACCACACTCTACCAAATTCAAAGCCATTTTTGATATTTTAGAAGCACAAATACATCCATGAGAGTACTAGTGCTAACTTGATTTATTGTGAAACACAGTTGAAAGATAGAATTTAGTATCAAAAGCATATTTTGGAAAGATTTTTCCTTTTCTTAAATTTTCCTCATGTTTTTGTGCAGGTAAAAACGTCTGAAAAGAACTTGAGGAGACAACAAATGGCGGTAAATGTGACTGAAAGGACTTTTTCCCCCTCAGTTTACTCAGATTCGTATTTCAGAGATGCATCACATGTAAAGCATGACTGGTTTGCTATGTATTTGATTACATCATTACTGTTTATTCCGGTGCAGCCAATAATGGTTTTATGGGTTGCTATATATTATATCAATAAGACCAATAAGAAGAATAAAAATAAGCATTATAAGAGACCAAAAACCAAAAGTGATGCCTATATTTGTAAGAGGGATAAGAGGGTCGAAATAAAACAAGTTAGAATAAAAAGAGCTAATCTTTACAGAGAAGATAGAGCCGGGAGATGTTTCAATAATTTGAATGAGAGACTTTTTTTAAATCAGCAATTTAAACCAATTCAGCAAATTGGCATCAAGCGCTCCCTCCCCCTCTCTTCCTCTCTCTCTCTCTCCCTCTCTCTCTCTCGCCCTCCCTTTCTCTCTCTGGTACAAACCACTCTCAGATGTTTATAGTGAATTTTAAATCTGCGGTAGTCCACTTTCTTTCCTGTCCCAGCCCTTTACAGAAGCAAACTGAGGGTTTTAAGTGTTTAGTCAACAGTGAATGGGTTTGTAATTGACCCAGTTTGTTGTAAAGAAACAAGTGTAGATTTTGATGCATTAAGGCCTCATGAAATGTTCATTTGTTGTGGGTATGATGGTGAAAATGAGGGTAAAAATATGTGCAGTTGAACCTTTAACGAAGTGAATGATTGAACAGAAACGTGTTTTACTGAGTACATTGCACATTTTATATTCATGTTTGTGTTGGATTGTTTGGAACATGGGAGCGTCTTTCAGGCTACATTTCTGTAAACTGTCACTGAATAAAGTTGACGCAAAATTCCCCAAAAAACAAGGCTAGAGTACTAACACCAGCTTCTTCAAATATTCATACAGTATGCTGATTAATTCGCTCTGTTTAATGCAGTGTCAGTCATCCCCACTGCCTCAGGATATCATCATTTCGGTCGTAAAATAGGGCAAGCAGTGATGCAGGGACAGACATGATTGGTTTCAAATTAAATTAGTAAAAAATTTGATGTTTTCATGCCTCATATTTCCCATGTTTTTTTGTTTTTTTGTCATATTAAATCTGTAAAATCATCCGCACATTTGTAAGATACTGAAAAAATGTGCGTGCGTGAGCAAGTGTGTAAGAGAGAGAGGGGGGATGGAAGGAAGGATGGACTCAGGAAGTGGAGGAGGTGAACACTGAGCCTGTTTCCATGGCAACCTGGCTGTGAAAGGTGTTGAAACGGGGCTCAAGGGGGGTTGTGTATCTATATGTATGTATGTATGTAACATGTCGGGCCAGACTGGCTGAGCCAAAGTCTGTCTGACAAAAAAAAAGATAATAAAGACACTGTCACAGGCACCTGGCGGTCAGTTCATGTCTGGATACATTAAATCATCTGGTTAAGATGTGGGTTATGTTGTTTTATATTTGAGTTTGTGTGTGCAAGAGCAAAAGAGAGAGAGAGCTGTCATTTTTCATTTATTTCCTGTTATTAGGATTCATGTTTGCATAATTAAGGTGGAAGAATCTTCTCCTGTGATTCATGTTACATGCAAATTTTATGACATTAAATCAAGGTATGAGCGTAAAACAGACCAACTTACAGCTATGTCTATAAAAACTGAAATTTAATCACATGAGCAATAAAAAAATGAAAAAAATACATCCAACCAGCCTCAGAGCATAGCATCTGATTTAAGAAGTCAAGAAATCTTAGAGCAGTTTCAACCACCACATTTAATTGATTTCATATCAAAGTCTTCAACAAGAAACTCCTGCAAGATCATTCCAGCTGGAAAAAGTCTTTTTAGTTCAGTTTTACTGGTGGAGACACTGTTGTAAAGCAGCATAAACACAGACAGTGGTTTTGTAGTAAGTTGGGCTGATCCTGCCCTCTGCTGTTAGAGGACGGAACATCCTGCTCATTTTTAGCTGTCTGAATCAGTATATTCTTGGGATCTAATACATTTTCATAGTGAGAAGTATGCAAATTTGTATTAATGGAATATGGTCAGAATAATATATCATTATCTGCCATCTGTGTGTGCACATGCTGTGTAATGTGGAATGTGATGAGTAGTATAAGAGAATCTCGACTAGTTGGAGTTTAAAAATCCCTATTCACCAAGTCTTCTAGCTCATTAAATGAAAGTCAAAATACATTTTCTTTATGGTCTCTAAAGCTCCTGTGAGTGGCTTTTGGTCAGTGTTGATTTTGGTGCCTTCTGTGGTGCCACTTATCGCTTCACTTATTTTGACCTGCACGTATGAAAGTAGCATTTCTAAAATTTCATTATCATCATCTGTGTCATTAGACAGATAAAAACTCCTTACAGGAGCTTTAAGGTTGTTGAAGTGCTGTTGCCAGGCAAACATACTTTGTGATTGTACTGAGCTACATCATGACCTAGTGATTCTGTTAAATTGTTAAAGTTTGCCCTTGTTTTCCCCTCCATTTACTGTACATGTTAAACATAATTCAGCTTCGCATTAACTGGGGCAGAAGGAATTGATTCAGGTCATACATAGTAGGAACTTCATTGTGTGTGTCAGACGCAGCTGTAATGTGACATTACTTTCTTTCTCTGTAAATCTGATGCAGACTTAAAGCTAAATTATGAATGGGTGAACGTCTACTAAAACAATGTTGAACAAATCTCTAAATTTATCTGTTGATAATTGGCTGATAATAAACTGTATGAACAAACCTTAAGTTTGAAACATTAGGGTATTTGGGAATTTAGATTTTTCTAATTTTATCCCATTGAACAAATACAAATTTTAGAGAAAATTATCAGTCTAGACAGTTTTATTGGTGGATCTTCAGTGCCAGAAATATTGATGTGTCTATTACACTGTAATCTGTGATACTTTGAAAACAGATGAGCAAATGACCACTCTCTGCACATAGAAACAAAGGTCAACATCAGAGCTTCCCACTTAGCACTGAGAAAAAAGTGACAGTGTTATGAAGCAAATACAACCTGCAAAGGAAAGATGTCACCACAGCTCAAGTCCAAAAGGTTTTACAGTTATACTGCAGCTCCTCCTGCAGGTGAAAATATGCACAGACGCTTCTATTCCTTGTTTTCATTCATGAGTTTTGGGGATGCAGATTTCCTTGATAGTATGACATCTTGTTTAAAAAAAAAACTCAAGAAAATTAAATGCTTCATGCATTCACTAATATTTTAACCCATCACATTCTATTAGGTCATGGCCACATTTTGGACCCCAAATCTGAGCTGGAAAGTATTGAAAGAATGAAAGAAAAATGTAGGAGGTTTCTTTTTTGGTGGGTGCTAACATTTATTATGTTGTATAAAGGAGATTCATCAATTTGATATATTAAATTTTTTATCAAATCGCATGTCATTCTCTCTTAGATTGTTTTAACAAGCTGTTGAGTGCAGCTTGCAGTCTCAACCTCAGATAACTCTAATACACATTAACCCTTCTTTCTGACATGTTTAATATTATCATCCATTCATCCATTCCCCTCTAAAAGCCCCCTTTGCTGCCATGCTACAAACTTTGCTTTTTCTTTTTTTAAATATCCTATATGTGGATAAAACCACATACAGATCTCACTGAGTTCTCAAGTGACTTTTTGAACAAGCCATTCTCATTTCAGGATTACACTGACACAGGTTTACCTCACAATTGAGAACTTTGCCCACATTTATTTGAGTCCTTCAACATTTAAGCTTCATATTTATCTATTAATCTGATAAAAGCTTAAAACCACCCCTTCAATACGTGTTTCTAAAAAATGAGAAAAGCATAACACCACTTGTTTAAAGCTCCTGTGAGGAACTTTAGATTTATGTCTACTTTGACATCCCCTGTGGACACAGTTTATTGTTTGTCTTGTGAATACTTAACATCGACATTGTAAAAAGAGGGCCACTTCTTCAGCTGCTCTGCCGACACGCACCCCCTTGTTCTGGTGTCAGGCATTAACAATGGCAATATACAACCTGTAAACCTTCTGGAATAAGATTAATAAAAGAAATTAGACTGTTTCACTCAGTAGGACTGTAGCATTCTCTGTTACCTAAGCTACACCAGTGCCCCTTTAAACCTGATTTTCATTCTGGTTAATCTGAACAGCGTAATCTAACAGAGAAACTTTGTAAAATTTAGAGGGAAATTCACACCTGAACTCCTCCACTTGACTCATTAAGGTAACATTTGTTACTCTCAGCCAGGTCAGGAAACTCTTCAAGTTTTCATCACAGTAAAACCGGTTTGATTGTAGATTGAGGAAACTGAGGGAGCTGAAAGCAGTCGGGTTTGGGGAAGCTATGAAGTTGTTTGACAGGTGTAGGACTTTAAGACTTTTGGGTAATATATTAGGCTGGAGGTAAGTCAGGGCGTTGGATGAGAGATCCAGCTCCACAATGGAAGTAAGACCCTTGAAAACTCCTCGGGGGAGAGACTGCAGGGCGTTGAAGCTCAAATTAAGACCACGCACTTGTCCAAGATCATCAAACAGATTCAAACATCTGTGGTGAGACCAGATAGTCTGCAGGGAGCTGCTGTGTAGATTCAAGACTTGAAAATTACCCAAACGAGCCGCCAAAGCTCGTCGACTGAGCCTGCAAAACTTGATTGTGTTTCCTCCAAAGAGGAGATTTTTGAGGCGTTTCATTTGAGTCAAAAGGGTGAAAACATCCCCCAGGTTTGTCAGTCTGTTGTCCTGAATGTCAAGGTGCACAGTGTTATTGGCAAAGCGTGTGAGACTCCTGACAGACAAAGGTGTCAGCTTGTTATCATTCAACAGGAGGTAATCAAGACGTGGAAGAGATGCAGGAGAGCCAAGATCTCGCAAGGAGTTTCCTGTCAGAAATAACATTTTCAAGTTTGGGAGTCCACTAAATGAGTTGTAACCAAGAGAACCGATATGATTGTAAGACAAATCCAATACTCGCAGGTTTGTCAGAGAGGCAAATGTGTAAGAATAGATTTCCCCAAGCAAGTTGTCAGACAGGTTGAGCATTAGTAAACTTTCCTGAAGGCCTTCGAAGGCGTTCCTGTGGATCTGATTCACTCTGTTTTGGGAAACGTCAATGATTGCGACCTCTCTCAGTGGACTGAAAACCCCCTGTTGCAGAGCAAATATCCTGTTTTTGGACAGATCCAAAATGTGGATTGAGCTATTCTTCAGGCCTTCAAATGTGTTTCTGTCTGGATCAGGGAGATTATGAAAGGAAAATCCTCTACCTACTGGTCCAGACAGTTTGAGATGAGAGATCTTCGTCCCCTCAATAGCTTTGAAAAACTGCTCTGATTCAAAAACATTAAACCCGTTGTAGGATAAATCAAGGGTCTTCAGAGAAACTCCTCTGAAAGGATTCCCACATTTCTTCCAGTCAAAACCTTTCCCAGACATGTCTTTTAGGTGGACAGAGTTTAAGTTCAGATAGCTGAAGTACTTTCCCTGAAAAGCAGCCAGATCTGGCTCACAGATTTTGTTGATTTTGTTCAACTTTAGATTCAAGACTTTCAAACTGGTCATGTTTGCGAAGAACATTGAAGGTTGTATTCGCCTTAACTGGTTCCCAAAGAGGTCAAGAGTCTCTAAAGAGGACAGTGGCTCTAGAAAGTTTTCCTCCAGTATAGACTCTTGAAGCGAACAGTAATCGAGGTAGAGGCTCTCCAAATTAGACAGTCCAGCAAAAGCCAGAGGCTCCAGCTGGAGGCCTAGGTTGAAGCCGAGCACCAGCTTCCTCAGATATTGTTGTCCAATAAAGGAGTTATTCCTGATCTGGAGAGGCACAAACTGTTGACCCAAGTCCAGCTCCTGCAGCTTCTCCAGGCCAGACAGGGACGTGGAGTTGAGCTCACTGATGTGGTTCATCTCCAGGTAAAGGTGAGTGATGTGGGGAGGAAGGAGGGGAACCCAGCGGAGGTTCTGAGAGGCACAGTTTGCAATGGTACCAGTGATGATGCATGATGGGAAACATCCCTTCACCTGCAAGTAGACGGAATTTAGAATATTATCAGATTTTAGAACAAAGAGATTAGCAAGATTAGCAAGCATGGAATTTATTAAATTTGGATGAATCTTGAACTTTTCCATACCTGTAGGAGAATAATGGAGAGGACCACAAGCACTCTCATCTTCATGCAGAGATTTCCACTCTTTGTAGTATTAAATCTGCGTTTCAGTCTGCAGAAATTCCAGTTTGAGGTCTTTATATCCCTGAGTGTTTGCATAACTTGAGTTCTGCATTGCACTGACCCTGCAGCATGAACATGACGTCGAAAGGGACTTCCCTTTTTTCCAGACTTACAAAACAAAGGGAAGTACGCTTGCGTGTTTATAGACCTCCACCGCTGTCTCCAGCATGTTTAGAAATTGTGTATTGGAGGGTACATTCTTTAGCACAACGGGTTGTTTTCAAAAATATGGAATTTCCAAGTGTTAAATATGAGTTGTAGATTAAAATTTCTTTCCAGTATTTCACTCGTGGTTTATTACATTGTTTAAAACAGTAAATCAGTGTTACATTAATATATTTCAGAGGGAGATTTTTTACTTTCTAAGTCTATTCGATGATCATATGTATGAACAGTTTCTGTAAGACTGAATGTGTGGATCTAGCTTGTTACAGCATGCACATCAGAGTAAGATTCTTGATTGTATGACTAAGATGTGTATAATTAGGGTCTAATATTTTCACACAATCCCGTGAGATAATTTTAACCTCACAATACAAAATCCTTCAGATGTGGGTTGCGGTATTTTCATTGTAATCTGCTTAGCACTTCAGAATACAAGTGCATGCATTTGTGAACTAATGTGGTGTGTTTGTATAGTTTTGCAACACAGGGCTGGTGAATTTCACAACCTCTGGAGAATGGTGGTTGGTCAAATACAGTGGAGACAGAAATATAGACAGAGGTTGATGGACATTGTGGCAATAAGGTCTTTCTTTTCCAAGTAAGCCCCCAAAAGTACCATGTGCACTTACCAGAATACTAGAATGGTAGGCCCCTACATGCATGTATGTGAAAATCATAGACTGTATAAAGAATGGACAGAGTCTGCCTCCTCGCGGGGTGAAGCCACTCCGAGAACAGCACCCTCTGATGGTGGACTGCAGTACAGGTAATAAATCCCGCCTCCGCCAGCAAAGCTTCTGGAGCTGTGGACAAACTTTAGAAATTTATTACACAGAACATACATTTTTCTCCCCCCTGCTTGTGATGTTGACATGTAGTTATTGTAAGACTGGTTTGTGCCCAAGTCCTTTTTTTTCTGTACAGCTCCGTTTTTAAAAGTTATTACGGGGTTCGTGTTTTCTATGATTGACACCTGGTACAGCCTATGGGCGTTCAGGGATTGCGTAGCTCACCCGGGGGGATACGCTCAGAGCAGAGCAGTGGATTAAACATCCACTGCTCTGGATACGCTGTTTGAGTCGAGCATCATCACAGGGACTCTCGGCGACTGCGCGGCCAAATGCGCGCATCGCTACTGCGCAGCTCTGGTTTCAAGGAATTGGAGAAAAACCCGGAATTACCGAAAGCTTTTTGGCTTCAAATCCGTATACAGGCGGACCAGGTTGTCCATAGTATATACAGTCTATGGTTAAAATCTAAGAGTAGGTGCCCTAAGCATAAAGTATCCATTGGTATTGGAAGTTAAGAGGCCAGGCTAACCCACATGACCAAACCGGTGAATTACGGTCATCCATTGACAGACTAAATTCACTCATCATGTTAATAGAGTTGTATTAAATAGCGCTGTGGTTATAAAAAATGGGCTCCCCTCTTGGTTTCATAGACTAGCTTTTTAAAATGTGCCAATTTGGAGAAATTTCTTCTTTTTTTCTTGTGAACAATTAGCCTACCATAAATGTAGACCCTTTGTAATGTTAGTTGTCCAAGGTTGCAAGAGGAAGGCTACAAAGTGCATCTCTATTTATATTTGGCCTTTTAAATACCAATTTCTCTTTTATGTTGTCACTTAAGTGGACTACATTAAGATAGCATGAACATCACGTAAAACTTGACTTGTCAAGTAGACACCATGACGTCAAATATACCTCAACTGCTGCACGTAGTAACGCACAGCCTTTAAAATTAGACAGTGGAAGTTTCCTCCCACTTGAATAAAATGACATTTTTATTCAGCAAAAAGTTATTTTTAATTAAAGCAGAGTAAAACAGGTACTTACTACCAGTGTTTGGTGCCTGTAGCACTCTTGCTCGCTGTCACCGGGGAGGGGGCAGGACGGAGAGAAGAGGGGAGTGACTTTCTTTCAAAAATAGTACACTTCATCAGGGCAGTAACCGGTACACCAGCAGCGGTGAGCCGTATGGTGGGTGTGAAACATGGCTTAGGAAATCATAAATAACGGGACCGGAGAGATATTTCTTAAACCAAAGAAAAGACCAATTAGAAACACGGTTCAAAGAAGAAAGCGGATACTTCAAGTCAGGAGGAACTGGGTTACAGCGAGCTCAAGTCTGTGCCACACGTTTCAGTGTTGATGTCGGTATTTGGACTCGAATACCTGACGAAAATAATCCCGGTAAGTAGACCTCGTCTTGAATAAGTCTGTGGAGAAATGTAGCTGAGCCTCAAAATGAAAAAGTAAAGTTTTTGGTTGATAATTGTGAGAGATAGTGTCAAATTTCATTCGAGCTTGGAGAGTTAAAGCTCACATTCATTCGGCGGAACAAGGTGAACAGGGAGTTAAACTTTTCTGCAATATGGCCGCTCAGATGTCACATCTTCCCAGAAGTAGGCAGAACTAAAAATGAGCTTTGACTCAAGTCTTAAAAATTCACGGCAGCTTAACTGCAGGCCACTGAAATATTGTGCCCAAGAATCGACTGAAGTGTCCCTCCTCCCATGTCTTTGACTGTTGTAGGAAACCGAAGTCTTGCCCACTTTTCAAATCAAAACTACTATTGGTGTCAGACCTGTAACGTAGCTGTGATGTTTCCTTCAATGGGAGGAACGTTACTCCACTCAAATTAATAGCGAGAACCATATTGGACCTGTTAGGCAAAGCTTTTTGTAGTTATGTTTTAAGTTTGGCACGGTAATCAATTCTGGATAAGGCTTTGTTGCATCCAGATGCAGTATGTCCTCTTTAAATGCAATATGCTGGATGTAAGTGAACCCATTTGTAATAATGGTGCCTTTGTGGGGGTAATAATCCCATCTCACCAGCAAAATGAAATAGAACCAGAAAATAAAACAATATGCCTCAATAAATCATTATATATCTGACCTGTGTGGTAAACTGAAATGATTTATGTAACCTCAGCCTGCCAAAAAGTGTCACCTGAGACAGTTGAAGCGTTTTGGGGGCTCTGGCAGAGAATGACGGCCACCATCCCCCACCCTTACCACCCTTAACTGTTAGGGGATCAGATTTAAAGTATGTATATCTGAAAATCTGTCTACAATACTCAGTTTTGACTGACTATTTCTGTAGATTTAATTTCTTCCAACAGACTGAAAATATACTGACATGGTCAAGGTAACTGAGTTATTCTTCAAATAGAATTTCAAAATGGTCAATGCTATATGTTCTGGCTTTGTGGAATGACTTAAGTAGAGGGTGCTGACTGGTTTTGGCTTGTGATTAGCCTTTTTGTTGGTTTGGCTGTAAAGGATGGCTGTTCTGTAGACACAAAGTTAAATTGGCAGGGTGAAAGGAGCATTGTTTTGTTCTTCCTTGTACTCACCTATACAGTAAAAGCATTGAAAACAGCTGTTTTGTTGTCTGTTTGTAGTACTTCCATACAGCTGACACGTTGAAGCTTGTTGTTAGTATGATATAGTATGCATGTTAATTGATGGTCATGCATAATGAATGTATCACCGTATTGGCCTTATAATGAAACTGAAAGATAAAAATAATTGTTCAAGTGTGCGCTTATAGATGTTCTACCTGTCAGATTTCAAATGTTTCTTTACTGGAGAGGAAACAAAGAAGAAACTGATCAGCTGTGCCTTAAACTGCCCCTTGTTGTTCTCCATTTCCCCCTTGGTTTGAGCATAGTGCACTTCAATTGGGTAATTTGTTTATCTATAACAGTGGGAAATGAGAGAGTAAAATCCAGCCTTTTCAGGCATCCATCACCCTACACATGATAACAGGGTTTAAGAAATATGTATATGTATATCCTTCCCTCCACTGTGAAAATATTTCATCTGAATATACAAGCAGATGATTCATCATGGCTTCATCAAATCAGTGTTTCCTTTTCATTTAGTCTCTGCATAAAGACAGACTGCAGTAGATGTTGATTTACAGTAGTGCTGATAGTGTTACTGTCTCCACTGTGGGTGGGGAGATAATAGCGCTGTGGGTGAAACCTGTGATTAGCACAACAGTCTTTCCCATCCAGCCCCTGGTTTGTATAATTCCCCAGAGTCTAATTACAGTGAAATTTAAGTATTCCTGGTTTTGCACGTTGGTGCAGTGAGATGGCCCTCTAACACTCTTGGGGATCTTTTGGCTCATTCTTCATTTACTGTTATGTTTGATGCCTCTAAGCTACTGCTCTGATGGCCTGCTGTACAGCAGTAAAACACAGTGTGATCACTAGTTTGCCTGTGGGAATGAGATGCAGGTTTCAGTCATTGATCATCAGCTTGTTTGGGATTCCTGAACTGCCTTTTGAAGGTCACTGAAACTTCGAGCCTGTCCACCTATCTGCTCATCAATCTACTGTAGAGCATGGGGACTAACTCTGTTGATGTCCACTGCAAAGCTGTTTCACACAAATAAGAGGAATGTTTAATGTACTGTCTTGAAGCCTAAGAGAGAGAGGTAAGTGTAAAATCTTCAGGTTGAGGGCTTGTGCTTTGTTTAAGAGGGTTTTTAGGGTTTTATGATGAAGAATTGTGTTAAATTTGGTGATCTTTTTCCTCTATCCACACTGGTATTTCAACAAAGGTTTCATGGTACGCCAGGCTGCAGGTTCAATGTCAAACAAACTACTTCTCTCTTTTGCACTCTGGTTTCTTAAAGACTGCAGACACCACTTTTACTTCCTGCCTCTTTTCTGTGTTTTTCTGTCTTGCACTCTCTTCCTGTCTTTGGTCTCTTCTCACATGTTGCTACACCTTGAACTTTGCTTCAGTCTTATCATATCTTTATTTTCTCCTTCCTCACTCCCTCTGTCTGTTTCACTCTCCATTTCTCACATCCACCCTGTCCTTTTTTTCAGTTGGTATGACTGTGTTAAAATTATCTAGGAATACTACCCAACCAACCCTAAAAGCCAGATTGGTTCGGGTTTCAGTTTTAGACTTTAACAAAGTCTGTTACTATCCTAACTATGAGTGCAGTCTGATAAAGGAGCCACTGTGCATTGCAGCAGACATGTAGACCAAAACCAGCACTGTGCCACTGTAAAAGAATGTAAGAGTATGAGTTGGCAGGGAGCTGAAGACCAGGTCCTGGTGAGAGGTTGAAAAACAATCAAGGATGGTTACTTTGGGACACAGATCCATCTGTTGTATTCTTAGCAAATACAAAGTTGTTCAATCTACTTCAAGACAGGATCTTTGAACCCTCAAGGGGTTATCACAGAAGTTAATTTTGTAATGTTGACAACCATTCAGTAAATGGCAGAAATTCTGGCAATGCTTGGATAGCTTGATATGCAGTTGCAGCATCATCCTGCATGACGTCAAGTTGCATTGTGGTAAAATTTTAGTCATGTTCAACTTTATTTTTAGTTACCTTGAAGCTCTCTGCTGAAGATCAAGGCATACATAACTCAGCAGCACAGATGACCATCCTGTCAACACATGGTCATTTCCAGTCTTCATGTGCTACTGATCAGGATTGAGACTTTGTGTTGTCAGAGGATCTCTGCATTACAAGATTACATGACCACTGACGGGGTGGCGTTTTCCAAAGATTCTACTCTAGAACCTGTTTCCAGAAGTTTGCATCATCACCCCCACAAAATGCTGCCTATGTGAAAAGGAACAAACACGTTAACAGTTACACAGGGTTAGCTTAAAAAGGAGAGAGAACAGAGAAAGTGTGAGGGATTTTCTTGCCAAGGATACATGAACTCACTGACTTGGATGCTGTTGTCCTATAAAATCTACAGCCAGTTCAGGCCTGGTGTTTTATTTTAAACAGTATACCCTGCTTCTACACCAGTTCTCCAAAATCCCTTGGCATGCTAGCTGTCCATTTTAAATGTGTAACCAGAGATGTGTTGCTTCTGTTTTTACCTGCCTGGTGACAACCTCAGGGTCATGCCAGGTCAGTCGGGTTGTCTCTGACAGCTCAAGGGTCAAAGGTCAAGACTGAGGGATTGTTGGGAGTTTTGCTTTCAGCTTAACTTGCTCTAGCAGTTGAAAGTGTTTTCCTCTGAAACATAAGCTCTACTGTATGTAGATGAGATACGAAACAACTGGTCCAGTTCGCTATTAATTGCAGGTAGGCACTCTGGCATTAAAGTATCATAAACAACTGAAAGTACTGCTCTTCAGAAGCATATTCCAATCTGTGTTTCCTCTGGTAGTTAATTATTACAACGTCAGACAAACTGATGTCTTAGCAGGACCAAATCTGCTTTCCTGTTCAGACTTACTGCATTCTTACCAGCATTGAAAGCTTGGCCAAAATATTCCTGGTTTAGATTTAATAGCTTCTCACAGTTTATTTGGTCTCCATTATGCTCAAAACTTTTGAGGACACATGAGACTGAAGCAAACATCTGTGATCCAGACAGCTCTTAGAAATCCACAGAGGTCAGAGTTTTTTTAATTTCTTGAATACGTGACTTTTATAAAAAATAATGATGATAAAAAAAACAAAAAAAACAATTCAAAACAAGTTTCTGCCTAGATTTTGGAGGGATTTCGATGTGGGCCAACCAGCTTCACCTGCTTTGTATGCTTCTTCACAGCACCAGGTTGTTTGAAAGATAAATGAAGCTCATAGGTATTCCAGCAACGTCAGTGTCAAATGCAGCATACTGTATAAATATCAAGTACTGTACACACACACACGCACACAGCTCCGGTCTTGTCAGGGCAGACAGTGAGAGAAGTGAGCAGCTGCAAATGGTACTGTGGTCATGTGGCATAAATGGTGTGTGTGTGTGTGTGTGTGTGTGTGTGGTGGCATACGCCCTCTTACCCCTCTTTAGTACCCCCTCGCCTGCCTGACGCCCCTGTCTGCATTGGTGTCATTGCTGCGTTGCTTCCTTCGTCTCACAAAACTTTAGGTGAGTGGTGTGTGGAAACAGTGATTTTTAATGACTGAAGCTAGTTGTGCATGTTTAAGACTGAGGGCCACTGTTTCTTTAAGAACAGGTGCGCGTGGGTCTAAGAGGGAGAGTACAGTGTGGTTGGTATTTTGTTTGTTTCTAGGACCATTTGGCTTATTCAGGTGGATGGCCTGCATAAATGTAACCGCTGTTCCAGTACACCAGTGTGTGTGTGTGTGTGTGTGTGTGTGTGTGTGTGTGTGTGTGTGTGTGTGTGTGTGTGTGCTGTGTTGTTAATGAACAGGTGCACTGGTTGGGTGGTCTGCACCGATGTGACACTCCTGTCACTCACACAGAAGGCACCCTGTAGTCAGCAAGAAGAGTAGAGGTTAATAAGGACGTGTGAGCTGAAGTCATGCATGGCTCCTTGCTTTTTCACCACAATCACGCAATTTTCAGTCTCTTTTTATCCGTGGGTTATTATTATTCGCATGATTGATGGGTGACTTTGATTGCAAAATGCTGAAAGAAAGAATAAATACCTCAAATCAACAGAAAAAAAACAATTTCCTCTTTGGAGCAAGTACTCTGCAGATGTGCTCAATAAATAACAGAAGTCTCTCAGCTGACTGAGTAATCAGACAAAAATTTCAGTCCCCACAGTGCATGATTTTTCTTCTGACAGTCAGTACTGCACTATGAAAAAAAACACCTGGAACAATCTTTGTTGATGTGGGTTTTACAGAGCGTTGGTATTACTCGAGGACCTCTGGTAATTTGTGATTACCTCTTGATGTCTGTGTTTGGTATTGCGTATTTGCACTGGATAATTCAGGTCTGTAATTTACTTAAATTTACTGACATTTATGGTTGAAAATAGTGAGGCTCTGCACAACATCCACCTAGTCTCTGAGGCCAGTATTAGACAGACCGATTCATTAGTCAGCCTATTAACACCGTTTTTGACATAACCCATGTCAAACTGGCAGCGGCCAGAAGAATATCACAATTATCTCTCCAAATAAAAAGAGCATTATTTTCGGCCACTGACTGAGGGAGGCATTTAAAGAAAGTCTTGTGTTGGAGTTTGATAAACTTAAGTCTTAATTTTGACAAAATTTCGTAAATATTTTGACCGTCAATGTCATATTAGCAATATTAAATCAAAATATTGGTATTGGTTTCATAAAATACTAACTCTTAGTAATCCAGTAGAAAAAAAATCTATGTGGTGGGTCTCATAGATAGATATACCTTATTGATCCCAAACTGGGAAATTCACAAATTCACATCTTTTGTTGGCAACAATACCTTCATGTAAAATGACTGTTTACACTGTGAAGGTAATTGACCCTTTGAAGAAAAAATAATTTCCTTTACCACAAGTTGTCACCCATGGAGTCACTCTTCCACATCTGATTTAAAAGGTGCATTTGGCCTTCTCTGCGGACAGGTCTACATACTGTTTGACAAAATGATCCATCTGAATTTGCACCCACTATGTTTTCATATCTTTTGTTTACAGTGCTCAACACAGCCTCCCTCCTCCAGCACAAAGCCCTCAGAGACTGTCTTAAAAAACAGCACTCCAAATTACCCAGATGCTGATAAGTGCTGGATTATTATTATTATCAAAGGACCTCTGTGTGTCCTGAAATATGGGAGGTGATTTGCCCTGCTATAAATTAAAGATGTTCTCTGCCGTTATGAGAAATTAACAGAGGTACTCAGGTGTTTCTTATCTCAGGAAAATAGGGCTTTGGTTACAGAAAAGTTTGCCTTATTTTAAGCTTATTAAGAGGTTTAGGTATAAAAAAAAATAAAGAATGCCGTAAAGAACATATTACTGTCAATTACAACTTTAGTCTGAACCATCTAGCCAACGTACACAACAAGTACCACACTAGTAGACAGGTTTCAACATTTGATTTATGCACAAATACATCTGGTACTATTATGACAGTTTGGCAGTTTACAGCATGATGTTCCTCTTAGCTTCTTGCACCAGAAGCTAAGAGGAACATCATATTCCTGTAACTCTTTTTTTGTGCGTGATAATGAAAAACTTGCTGTGTGTGTGTGTGTGTGTGTGTGTTTGTGTGTGTGTGTGTGTGTGTGTGTGTATGTATATATATCAGTTATCTGTGTGCTGTCTATCTGTTTGCCCCTTGCAGTTCGTCTTAAACGATACTTAGGATGGGTATAGTTCACACACACAGCTGTCTTAAGGGCTTCTCTGCATACACATATTCCCGGTTCTTTTATGTATGCACAGAGCAGAGATTTGATGCACCTGCAGAATAAGCTCTTGTTTTGTGTTCAGTTAGATCATCTGTATTTATCCAACAGCACTTTGACTCTTCATCCTGGAATGATCTCTGAACATACTGCTGCTGTTAGTGCTTGTCCAGTGCGGCCTGATGATGCCTCAGTGTGTGAAACCATAATATTTGTTGCTTTTTCTCTGTGAGGGATTTGCAGTACTTAGCAGCTGTTCAGAGTTTGCTGACTTGTTGGACATTTTTCAGTTGAACAGTGAACAATGGAAAAGAAACAGGGGTGGCTTATCACAGATGAATGGATTGTATTATTCACAGTGTTTGCTCCTTATTGGAGGTTTTAAGGAGATATAATTGGTAACATTCCAGCCCTTGTATGGTTTTGATGTATATCTGTGTTCTGCTGATATTTGCTGATAGTATATCTAATTGCATTACAGTTTGTAATCGTAAAACACAACACTTAGTCATCCCGTTTTACTAACTTCCATCTATGATAAAATGATACTAACTTGAATTTGTGGTAAGACAAAAATGTAAGGCAAAGTTCATACTTTGGGCAACAAATTCTCCCTCTTCCATCATCAGTTGGTGTGTCATCTGACTCTGTGTTCATAGGCCAGTAATACAAGGTCAAAAAAATAGAGCTGCTGTTTGCATGTCAGTCTAAAGACTGAGTTATCGCAAGTGAAAATCCAGGGTTTCAGAACTCTGAACCTTCATCTTCGTCAACTAAAGGACCTTGGAAAATAACACTACTAATTTTACAGTTTAAGAGCTATTTTCAACATCAGCTGTGGGTTTTCTTGGCTACTAATGTCAGTGTACTGCCTTACTTAATCATGATGGGCCTGCTTCGCTACTAGCATGCAATAGCGGACACCCCAAAATGCAAGTGGGCAAATAGAGGAGCAGGTGTGTGTTACGTAAGGCCCCCAGTGCAGTGCAAGGTAATTTTAGCCTCATTTGAAGACATAAGAAAAGAGTATCAACAGGTGTGCTAAAGGAAAAAGTGACCTCTGTCCCTCTTAGCACTCTTTGAATATCAGAGAACGTTCAGCTGCTTTTATGGTGAGTAACGATCAGAAAAGTGTGCCATCTTATCAGTTACACAACCATATCTATTTAGGGCATGATAAAAAGATCTTTTAGTTTTTGATTGAAGCGAAAGAGGACACACTTACAAGTCTGATCAGTCCCAGACAGGAGGGGAGTGTGCTGGTGTTTACAGATTGTCTGTCTGCATTAGTGTGTGTCCTTTGCTGTCCACAAAGAGCTTTTGACCTGATTGTCTCCAGACCGAGATGACTTTTCAATCTGCCTTTCTGTCCTCTCTCTTTCTTTCTGCTAGACGTCCATTGTTGAGGCTCCTCTGTCCTGTGTGACCCCCTAACACAGAGAGGTATGACCACACACACTCACACCCCACTCATCTACTGTATATGCAAATGGAGGTGAACTTTATCTCTGCTCAACACAGTCTCAGGCCAGATGTCAAAAAGTCAGCGTAGACTTGTTTCCTCTTCTGGTGTGTGTGTGTGTGTGTGTGTTCATAGCAGTGTGTCGTGTTTGTGTTTGTTTCTGTCAAGCTCAGCAAATGTCAGCCATAATAAAACACCATGGTGCAACAGCAGAGTGTCGCCACCCACACAAATACAAAAAAGAGACATACAGCTCCTCCATTGTTGGCTGCATACAGCTACAGTCCTGTCCCTTTTCTTTTTCTTTGACCTCTTCTCTTTTGTTTCCTCAACTGAGCCCCTAATTAGAAGACAAAGCACGGAGGGACTCATTAATCGGGCATTAGTCAAATGAACGTCAGAGTTTGGACTAAGGGTTATTTACACTGCAAATAAGTTTGTTCAGTTTGGGCTTTGAATTGGACTTTTGACACAAAAACTAATGAAAAGTGGTCGCAAACCTCAACTGCATATCAAATGATGAAACCTTTCCATTGTGTAGGATCACCTCTTCTTCAACCACACTTTGTGAATGTTTAGGAACCAAGGAGACCAGTTTCTGGAGTTTTAAAAGTGAAATGCTGTCCCATTTTTACCTGATTTTGGATTTCAGCTGCTCAACAGTTTAGGGTCTCCTTTGTTTTATTTGGCTGTGTCACTGTGATAGGCCAATTATTTTCAATCTAGGACTACAGGACCAGCATCAGGACCCTTCTACTACTGAGTATGTGCTGAATGTAGTTTGGTATCTTCCTGCTAAAATAAGTAAGGTCTACCCTTGAAAAGAGAGTGTCTGGACTAAGGCTGCACGATATTGGAAAAAACTAACATTGCGATTTTTTTCAACCCTGCGATATATGTTGCGATATGAAAAATATAGGAATTTTCACCAGATGACCTGAATAGCACTTAATGTTATGCTGCACCGCTGAAATCTTGAGGACAGTTAACCTGCACTGATTTTACCTCTTTTTGTGAATGTTAGAATGGCTTCTGTCTGTCTCAGAGATATTTTTAGCTTTTATTGTGCTGGGACGTTATTGTGGCGACAGATGAACACAGAACACGTGTTTTGGTCAACATCATCCTTCTTTTAACCGAAATAATTCCAGATAACTGACTTTCCTTTTCTTTTTGGCAACAAATCTTCATTTTCGGTGGTTTTCTCTTGTTCGTTGCTCATTTTGCGATCGTTGTTGTTGTTGTTAGCGGTGTTGTGCCGAGAAACGCATGTCCTCCAAGAATTGCATGCACCTCGCAAAACGCGCACTGCTTATAGTAGAGTGGTCCACGGAAATATACATTTTAAAATCCATACAGTTCTTATTTGTTGGGCTTAACAGTCAGTAAAGTTCCAAAAGTAATTCTCAGCGGACACGCGTTTCTCGGCTCAACACCAGCAGCCAGCGAGTAACTCCATGTGCAGAACATGTGCAGGGGTGGGTTTCCTCCTCTCTGATTTTGATTGACAGCTGGCAGGGTAGTCTGATTGGCAACTGAGAACTGAGTCTAATGGCAACTGAGTAAAGGACGAAGGTGATTGGTGGATCGCTGCACAGCACATGTAGAGTCACATGGAGTGTATCTCAGTCAGCTACCCTTGAAATTAACTGAGTTCATTCACCTCCGACATCGCAGGCTCTGCGATGTGACTATCACGCACACGTACATCGCGATGACGATGCTCAAACGATATATCGTGCAGGCCTAGTCTGGACAGCAGCATGTGTGTAGCCTTACTATGGGCTCTTATGTGCCCCAATATACTATCACAAATACTGGCTTTTGCATGGTCATTACAAGCCAGGTGGTTCTTCTCCTCTGTCCTAGAGGGAGGGATGGACACAGTACCTATGATTTACAAAAAGAATGTAAACTTTTGATTGGTCGGACTACAGAACAGTTTTCCACCTCATCCACGTTCATCTCTCATGGGGCCAGGGTTCCCGGATCACGCTTATTTATGGTTTTCTCTTAGTATGGTACAGTTTTAACTCACAGTGTGAATGCAGTGGTGAATTGTGTTCACAGACTGATTTTTAGGAGAGATTTTTGAGCCCATGCAGTGATTTACACGACATAGTCATACCTCTGTTTTGGACTTTTGTGTGGAAAAGACAGGACAATAGACAGAGCAGGAAACAAGGAGAGGGAGCAGGGAGAGTGACATGCAGAAAGAGCTTCAGGATGGAATTAAACCTGGGTTGACCGCTCGAGGCAAAAACCTGTGTGTATGTGGCGCACACGTAGACAGTTTGGCAGGTAGTGCCCCACTGACATTATGTACCATGAGAAATAAAATCCCCAATTCACAGTTTTGTGGTCTTCTATGTTTTTTTTTAAGACAACAGCAATTTTTCAGTGCTTTGGAATCCCTTTGCTGCCAGCATCAAATTTCAAGTAAGCACGTAATTTTCCCCAAACAACATTTTCAGTTGGAGCATTTGGTATGATGTCTTTGTAGTTTTTTAAATTTAATAAAGGCTCTACATGATTTGCAAACCATCAAAATCTTTTTAATCAGTATTTCACAGCAGGACAACTGTTTTGGAACTGAGGAACTCTTTTAGCACCTTCAATATTTCCTCTCGCCTGTCGATTTGTCTGATGTTGGCCCGAGTTTTGGCTGCATGTGCACCATCCTTTTCTGAAGCAGGTCACAGTGTACCAGTCTGTTTGATTTCCACATCACTTTCTGAAAAATGTTTGGATCTTTTCCCTGAGACCGACCTTTGTACTCGGGCCCAGTGATTGGAAACACAGCAGCCAAGCTGTTCCTGGCCCTCTAAAATAGTTGGGGATAATTGTGGGAGGGGGGTAATTATATCCAAGATGATTTAAGGCTTTCAGGGTTATTATGGGAAGTAAACCTCACTGACCAAATGTTCCTGCATGTCAGCTATACACAGACGGACATGTACAGACAGACAGATAGACAGAGAGACGGGCTGTAGTTATCACCAAGGCCAGGCTGGAAATAACAGTTTACTCATGCTGGGAGTCCAGTGTGGTAACCGGTGGGACTTTTGGGAACCGTCAGAGCTTTTTTTGGCTCCTGTAACATCCAACACCTCTTTCGCCAAATCCCAATTAGTGCCAGCAACAAGCTCTTCATTGACTTGCACACATCCTCCTGTTCATTTACCTTACCTTTCCATCCATTGAAGGAATATGGTAACAATATGGCAAACATGCATTCCAAGCTCATTCTATTCCTCTTATTATGCTTTGTGGCAGAGAGCCAGAGGACAAGACTCACACCACTTTCATATCTACTTGTTAAATATGATGCAACAGCCAGACGTTGGTCAGCTAAGGTTGGCAGGGAACTGCTCGCCTGGCTTCATCGAGGAAAAACAAATCTGCTACCTGACCTGCAGCTCCTAAGCCCTAAAATACCAGCTAAGCAACAACCAGTCATGTAGCCAGATTTCTGGGTCTAGTAGTCAGCAGTTAAAAGGATTCTTTTTAATTAAGAAGTCCAGGATAAAATGACTCAAAATTTGATAAAGTTGAAGCTTTCTCATGGAAAAATCACAGGAAGTTTGAGGTGACAGCACAGTTAGCAGAGGTTGTTGCTGAGGTCATGAAAGCCATTTGTGTGGATTTTAATGTTACCACAAAAAAGTTGGATACACCCTAACAACCATTTTCAAAGAAGATGTAAGATGTTGAGTGCTGTAGACATGACAAGTGTCCATATTGCACCTTCATAGAAGCTCAACAATCCCCTAAATCTTCTTTGAGATCATTTTCACAGGCTTTCTTCATAGTCCTGAGATGAAAAACTTTTCCAAAAGACAAAACTCACTTTCTTCTGACATTCTTGTTCCCTCCACCATGTTTGTTTTGCTGATAAGTTTCCAAGCTGAGGCCACACCTGCACAGGTAGTCAGTAGTTTGCTCTCAGAAACAGGGACAGTGTGTTTACATGCTACAGTATTTCCCCCTTTTGTTTTGGAGTCCTCCAAATTGCAGAGGTTTGTCAAAACTGATATGAGGGTTTTCACGGATTTCTGAAACAAGGAAAGTGCCATGCTTCAAAACTCTGGACGGAGTGAGTGAGAAATATCAATAAAACAGCTGTCTGAAGACATGGTGGAGTGTGTGTGTGTGTGAAGGAGAAAGTGAGTGAGACAGAGAGTGACTGAAAGAGCAGAGGAATCCCTCTTTTGTCTGGGTGAAACTTGAAGTCTCCTTGGAGGATTTCAAATCCTCTCTGGAATGTGTGTGTGTGTGTGTGTGTGTGTGTGTGTGTGTGTGTGTGTGTGTGTGTGTGTGTGTGTGTGTGTGTGTGTGTGTGTGTGTGTGTGTGTGTGTGTGTGTGTCAATGTGCGTGTAAGTGCCAATTTCTTAGAAAATGTGTGTGTGTGAGTGGGTTGGCCTGTCACCACATTTATACAAGGAATGCAAATATTTGTGTGTGTGTGTGTGTGTGTGTGTGTGTGTGTGTGTGTGTGTGTGTGTGTGTGTGTGTGTGTGTGTGTGTGTGTGTGTGTGTGTGTGTGTGTGTGTGTGTGTGTGTGTATGAGCTTGAGTTTTTTGGGTGTAGCATAACTGTTGTCATGGTGACTGATATCCTCTCGTATTTTCTTTCTTTCTTTGATCTCTTTCTTCTTTCTTTTTGGGTTTGCATTTAGTTTTTTCTTTCTTGATACTTTTTTTCCCCTCTTACCTCTCACCTCATCATGTTTCCTTTCTTGTTTTTTTCACTCCCACATAATGAACCTTCATACCTCTTTTCCATTTTACTTAATATTTGCTTTTCTCTCTTTTTCTCTCGTCCTTTTCTTCTGTTTTGTGTATTTCTATCCTTTTCCCCTCATCCTGTCCTCTGCCCTGCCTTTCCTTTTCACTCACAGTCCATCCCCTCTCTCTTTTTCTCAGTACCCTTGTTAAGTAGTTGAGCTGCCAGCCTGCAGATCAGATTTCATCAGCTGCTCTCATTAATGTGTTTATTCAAGGAGCACTCAGCTCATCCTCTGGTGGCCTTGAGTTTGACTCAGACTCCTCCTCTAGTTTGTGGGTGTGTCACAGTGTTTACAGTAGACCTGTGTATATAAATAGCTTTAGCTTTAAACTACCCTGCTTGTCAGTATAATGTTGTATTTACATCCATGTGGTTGGCTGCTGAGGTTTCTATGTGGAGATCATTTGAAACACTTAAAACTGATGCAGGAATTGATTAGTGTTGGTCTCTGGTTTTGCCGACCACATTTCCTGTGGAAGACCAGAAACGGAAATGTGTTGAGTCAACACCAAACAATGCTCATACAATTACTGCACACACGGAAGAAACAGGACAGGGGAAAATTAGGTCGCTGCTGGTAGGACACAACCAAGCAGTATATGGTCACCTCCAAGAATGAAAAGAAAATAATCCATAGCTAATGGTCAGGTGAAGTACTGAGAAACACCAGCAGCTCAACCAGGCCATCCATGCACAAGAAACTGAAGCAATCATCAGATAAAACACAGCAGGACTTCCTGAATGTTTCTTCTTCTTAATTGCAACCTGGTTAAATCTTGGACCAAACTTCATGATGAAAAGTTGCAGGTAATGAGTTTGACTGTTGTTATGTGCTTTTATTGCAGGATGGTGATGGAGGAGGGGAGTCAGAGAGACCGAGGGAGGGGGACTCTAGTGACAGCAGGAGGAGAAGGAAGGCAGATCTTCAAAGAACTGGGTGAGTGGCATTTATTCACTGTAAAGGAACTGAGGCTACAAACTGCTTGTATGATTGTCGGGATCCCAGAGATCAGGCATAATGACCCATCAGAGCTACTTTTTGATTTACAGGGGATCAGAACCTTGATGCCATTTGTCTCTCTACATATCGAACAGCCTGCAAACTCAGATTCATACAGAAGAGGTGCAACTGTAAGTCAACTCTGCTGTTCTCCAGCATGGTGACGGTGATTGTTGAGTGATGGTCTGAATTTAAATCTACATTATTTCTGGTTTGTTCTGGTGCAGTTTTAACATCACTTCCAAAGCCAGTACAGCTGTTTCTGTGAGGTTTAAATTCAGTATCAGCAAATCTTTGAAATCAAGTGTCACAACTACTGCAGAAGCATACTTTATGATTCAAATAGAAAAAAATGGTAAACTATATCAATCTTTTTTCAAATGTCTTGTTGAGAATGTTTTTCTGACCGGCTGTCTTTCATTCCAGTGCACTTGGTGGACATATACCATGTCATAGAGGCAGTGCGAGACGCTGGTCTGAACGCTGTGGAGTTGCACGCTGGCATCTCTGTGGTCAGACTGGAGAACTTGGTGTCCTCTCTGTTCAACCAGCTGGGCAAGCGCCTGCCCACCACACTCACCATCAACCCCAGAGAGAGCACTGTCCTGTTAGTCCAATTCTTACTGGCAGCTGTTGACAGGTAACTTAGATTTATATTTCAGCACCAGCTCTCTTCTCCATCTTGACATTCAGCTGTTTCCTTGCAAGTCATATCCATGCTTGAGCTTATTATCAGTTGTCTGATGTGTCTTAATTTTACATTTTTGTGTCAGTGAGCCAAACAGCTGCCTGACGGTGTTCTCTGTGAAGGCGATGCTGGCCACGCTGTGTGGAGGGAAACTGGTGGATAAACTCCGCTGTGAGTACTAAATAGTGGTAGTCAAACATTTCCACAGTAACTGTCTTATATTTCCAGTCAAAATCAAAACTGTTCCTCAAAAATGGGAAGGAAATGAATTGTTTCTCTTGTAGGCTGTAGGCTTAGAAATAAAATAGATGTAGCACAACAGGAGCAAGTGTATTGTGTTGTTTATGTAGTTGGGCTTTACTGTATTTTAATGTGTTCCAGCTTCAGTCAACATTAAAAAATGAGCAAATAAGCACAAACAAGCACCATCAGGTAGCCTTTTTTGCAGAGATGGGAATTACAATGAACTTTTCATACAGGTTCATCTCAATAAATTGAAAATTGATTTTTTTTTTGATTTTCCATCAATTTTATTTAAAAAGAAAGAGATCTAAACCGTTGCTCAGCAGTCCATTAGAGCACTTCATGCTGTCCATCTGCCAACAAGCTTGATAGAAATTTTTGTTTTCAAGCAGGACTTGGCACCTCCCCACAGGGCTAAATCTACCATCAAATGGTTTGCTGATCATGATTCCACTTTGCTTGATTGGCCTGCCAACTCACATGATCTGAAACCCATCAGGAATCAGTAGAATTTTGTCAAGAGGAAGACAATACACACCCAACCAAAAATCAGGTCAAGCTGACGGCTACTATACGAGCAACTTGGGCTTCAGTAACACCTCAGTAGTGGCACAGTTTAATCCCCTGTCTGCCACACCACACTGATGCAGTAGTTTTGATAAAGGCGCCTCAACCAGCTGCTGAGTTGAGATGAACATACTTTCCAGAAATTGACATTCTTGTACTTTATATCATCAAAAATGAAAGAAAGAAACACTTGAATGATTTAACTTGTGACACAAATATAATAATAAATGAAAACAAGATGAAAAGGAAAAACCTTTTATGATGTCCTGATCAACTGAGAGGTGCCTGTAAAAGTAGTTAACAAAACTAGACAGTAAAACAGATTGAAAAACAAACAGAAACTTGTGCCAGCTCCTGTCACTATCAAGTTAAAGAAAATTATCGTTTGAGCTCTTGCTTTTATTTGGATTGTTTGAAGAGTTCTGTGATATTTATGGTAAATTGAGGATTCAAGTTAAAAATCTAGTGTTATGCTTATTCTTAAAGTTTTGAATCATCAACCTAATTTTTTAAATTTGAAAACAGCTGAGGACATGTAAATCTGTACCACAGTTTTCACTGTTTATTTATGAATATTACAAAGCAGCTTTCACTGTGAATGTATGGAGACATATAAATGCTACGTATGTGCCACCTTGTGGTAGGTGCAGGTCAGTGCTGCTATGTGCTCATATGCATGAAACATGCTCTTTCAGCTTTGATATATTAACAGACTCACAGTTTGAAGAACAGAGAAAAGTTTTCCCCCATGGGTAAAAAATAGATTTTTAAAAAGTGAGATATTGGGGAGCAGTTCAGGGAGCTGTAAAGTGAGTAAGGTTTATCAGTTTAAGTGTAGTGCCTCTCTGAATGTGTGTTTGCATGTGTTTTGTAGATGTATTTTCTCAGGTATCTGACTCCCATGGCGCTTTGGTACAATCCAAATTTGATGGCTTTCTGAGGGAGGCTCTCAAGCTGCCCACTGCTGTACATGAAGGACCATCCTTTGGCTACACACACACTCTAGCACGCTCATGCTTCCCACAACAGGTTTGCTCTCAGATCTCATCCATCTGTCCTTTATCTCAGAGATTTATTGTTTATAGTATCGTATTATACACAAAGTTTCTGCCACTGCCTGCTTAGTCTGCAGAAGATTATAAGAAGTTCATACAATTCCAACTTCATCTTCAGCCTTTACTGGAACCTGTTCTACATCTTTGAGGTGTTTTTAAAAAAAAAAAATTTTTTATCATTGATCATGTAGAAGAGAGTGATGCTCAACATGTTCCTGGATGTCATAGCTGATCCTCCACAGTGTCTTGTCTGGTTGCCTCTCATGCACCGTATGGCAAACGTGGAACATGGTACATGCACTTACACGCACATTGACACACACACACACACACACACACACACACACACACACATTGGCTCAAGTCATGTCTGCATCTTGGTGCAATACCCAAAACTTGAAGCTCTGTATTTAATCCTTAAATTTGTTCCATGGGTTAAGTTAGTCGAGTGCAGTGGTGTGAGATTTACATTTGAAGTAACAGTTTCAGAAATTACAAAGTTTTTCCAATTTTATTATATTACCTAGTTTTATTATTGATTAATAAAATTAACCAAACAAAAGGTTTCATTAAATCTTTCATCATTTCACAGTAGCAGTCAGTATAAGCAAATCTACATGCAATGATAACTGACAGTGAAACGTAATGATCGTTACAATGCCACTTTGTGGCTTTCAGTTGTATATCCTGTTTTTTTTTTTTTCTTCCAGTCTATCATCCAGTCTCATGCTCCTACTGTCGAAGCAATGGCATGACCGGCTTCCGCTACCGATGCCTTTGTTGCCGTGGTTACCAGCTCTGCCAGGACTGCTTTTGGCGTGGCAACGCCAGCGGTTCTCACAGCAGCCAGCATCAGATGAAGGAGCACTCATCCTGGGTGAGTTATCTTGTATTTCCATATGTGTGTGGGTCATTCAGAGTCTTGAGACCGTAGACTGCAGAACTTGATGGATGACAAAACCTCTCTAAAAGTAAGGCCAAAATATTCAGCCACTCCCCCTGCTGACTGGATGCAGAGTGGGTTGTTAGCCCACCTCTTTTGTGTCTCAAAATTGCATCATGCCTAAAAATACAAATTTGTATTTCTGATCAAATTTTGTCAACTTTTGCTTTAAGTTGGAGAAATAGAATCAGAAGAAATGATGTAATCATGTCAAGTTACAGCGTGTGCTGCTCCTTTACTTTAATTTCTTTTTCTTATTCTGAGTTTATTTTCCTGATATGTTTTAGTCTATTTTGAACAGAAATTAGTTTACATAAGGCTTTTAGATACATTCATATATTCCCTTTCCTCGTTTTAACTGCTCCTGGCTAAAAGAAATAAGTATTTAGGCTTTTGTGTGTGTACAAGGAAAATGACAATAAGCCAGATCTTGAATATTAAAGCTGCAGTAGTATTCCAACACCTAGCCCGAAGGAGGAAATGTTTTCGATGAAGATATTATGCATTAATAGATGGAAACATAGTTACTGAATTATTCATCCTCACCCAGGCTCAGCATAATTTGGCTCATTAAAGTTTCAGTTTCAGGGATAAATCTCTTCACTGGTGCACTCATGCAGCTCCGGATGGTCCAGCCGAATCTCTACATCACAGGCAGCGTATCTCCATAATCCTCTGCAGACATTTACATTTCATTTTCAACATGAGCCACTTTTGAGGGCTATTTCATTTTCTGCTTGTCTGCTACATTTCTTTACTTTCACACTTGGGAAATAGAGATTTATCTCCTTTCTGCTTTAGTGAGTTTTGATCTGACACCAGAACTTGAAGATGATCTTCTGATCTCTTAATCTCTTGGCTTTGAAGGTTTAGCTTGATACTAGTGTAGCACTTGGAATTGGTTTAAATTGAAAGCAGGGATTCAGTTGTAATTGAGACATAAATATTTATTATCTCTCCTGTTATCCTCTGTAAATGGTCATTTATTCAAATCCTTTTTAACAGTGAGCAGCACATCTATCCTCTCTAGAGCCCATCGAGATAAGTGATTGTGTGCAGGTATTTGTAAGAATGTTACGTCTTCAACAAAGTATGTAAATGTTTCCATGTTCCTCTGTATGAGTATAACGTAGTTAAAAAGTGTTTTCACCAAAAGTTATCAAACAGGTCTGCTGAAGGAGACTGAAGAAATCATAGAAGGATTCAAATGAGTTTATAATCAGTTTACAAACTGGGGAAAATATTATGCACTTAATTTAAGCATGATGAGACTCTTGAATCTTTTAAATGATCATCACAGGGTTTCAGATTTTTATCAGGCAAGATTAACTTGAATTGATGGAGTTCAGTCCTACTCTTGAATGCGGATTATATTGCTGCAAAAACATTTTCCAAATGTTAACTAAGTCACTCAACACATGAATGTTTGCTTGACACCTGTGCGTCTGATTGTGTGTGTGTGCAGAAGTCATCAGCGACAAAGCTGGGCCGAGCCCTGAGCAGGACTCTGGGCTGTGTGTCATCCAGAGAGCCTCCTCACCCCATTTACCCAGAGGAACCTGAGAGGACCCTCAACCTCGCCAACATAGTGTAAGACCTCACATCTGCACCTGCCTCACAACATCACACACATCCAGCATGTCTCACATTTGCAGCGACATCTTTGCACAACTGCTACTCCTGAATCCTAATGGTGATTTTTTTTTAGAGGCCATGAATGAGAGACCATTTTTTCCATTTGATAGAATATAACATTTTAATAATTCTATAAAAGGAGAAACAAAATTTCAGAGCTCAGATGAACATTCAGTGAAAAAATGTAGAAAGGAAAGTACAAGGCTCAGTCGAATGATGCCTCAGGGAACCTTTGGATTTTTGTGCAGTCATCTGTAGTTTCCATGGAAGAAAAAGTACAGAGTAAATACTCAGTGAAAGAAGAGTCACAGTTATTGGTAGTTAATAGTTATGGTCCTCTTTTCCAGTCTCAAGATTAATGCAGTCTTAAGGTAGGGTAGGCAGGATCTGAGAAAGTGCCAGTTTTTGGGAGAAATCTTCAACGCAAACACCAGCCCTCCTAACCAGTTTCCCCTTAGCTCCTCCCCTCCCCTCCCTCTCTGCTCCAGCAAGCCCCGCCCACAAATAGATGCTCCTGCTCGCTTGTATTGTTTCAATAAAATCCAGATATAATGCAGATAAATACTTCAGATAATTCCAAAGGGGCCTCGTCAACGTGTGAGTAAAAAGCATCAGTGCCACTGTAGATGCCAACAGACTACCAGCAAACACAATGTTTGCAGGACTTCTACAACTAGGATGAAGTGACATACTCCAGGACCCGAGGTCAACGGTTTAGCAGCGCTACAACACGCAGCAAGTCCTGTTTGACAAGAAACACTTCTGTTACAGACACTTGGTTTTCTCTGTTTACCTGTCCAGCAGAAAGTTTACAGGGTCAGTAAGATCCCAAAGCGTCCCCCATCGTTTATGCTGATGTTGACCTGGCTTCTTAGTTCTTGTCCGGACTACGTCCTTTTTAAGCGCCAGTTATTCTGCCAGAGTCTCCGGTATTTACTTTGTTTTCTTACTTGTGTTGGCAGTCGTGGCCAATGGAGGATTCAGACAATTTTCCCGAACTTTCTGGTTGGTTTCTACTGTCCGATATTGTAGCATGCTAACTTTGTTTGGGCTCGTAAACGTTATTTGAGGACGTGGAGAGTACCTCACAACACGAGGGAGCAGCATCTGCCTCACAACCAATCAGCACGAAGGAGCAGCGTCCGCCTCACAACTAATCGGGTTGGGGGAGGTGGAAAATGGCTTTGTTTACTGTCAAAATGAGTGGGATGCCCAAAAAATGTAAAATGTTGACTACACAGACATAAGAGAACACAGCGATATCGTGATATTCCCAAATGTCATCAATAACTAATAGCTATTGACTGATATTAAAAGCTCTTTTGTATATACACCACAAAAAAAGATGCTTCTTTAACAGAGTCCTGCCTACCCCACCTGTAATTTATCATAACAGACCAATACATTTTGTTCTGCTACAGGTTTCATAACAAGACAGATTCATATGTCAGAAGAAAAGAAAAGATGAAGTAAGTTAGTTAGAACTTGATTTGTCCCAGAGAGGAAATTTGAGATTACAATTGTAAAATAAATAATAATGAATATATTAATATTCATTATTCTATGTATCACAATACATTTTATGTCAAATAATGGCAAGTAACTGTTTTAGTTTTTATGTTAGGGATGAGAAACAGGTTATAATTTAGAAAAGATAAAGATTAAATAGGCCTCATGTGCAGCTAATTATTACAAAATGACATTAATGGTCTTGATTGTCCATCTATATATCACATATATGAACATGAGTTAATCATCCAATGGTGGTTTTATTGATTCACTTGATGATATTAACCATCAAAGTCATGGGATCTATTTATATTAAAAAAAAAAAGAGGTCATTCATTGTTCAGTGAAATACTGGCTCAGTTGAAGACCATGGTAGAGGCTCTGATGAGAATATGAACAATTAGAGAAAGCATTCACAGACTACCCAGCAGCACACTTTCAGTTTATTATCATGTTTTAAATGTACACAAAAAGATAGCAAGAAGACCTCAGAAGCCCCTCCTCTAAAGCTAACCACCCTGGTTGCTCCGCCCCCTCATGTTGGGTCACACAGTTTGATTTTTCCAAACTTCGCTAGACTGGGTCACTACAAACCTCCAAGCACCGGACACACATTCATGTCAGCACACAGAGACTGCACTTAGCACAGATGTGAGTATGATCAGGATTATTCTCACTCAGGTTCATTCCCCTCCTGAGCTGCACTTCTTCTAAAGCTCTCCTTTTCATATCCATTTGCTCTGCATTTTACAGTCTTTTTTTTTTCTTTCTTTCTCTGCCTGTGGTGATCTTTGCCCTGTCTGTGTTTGCTCGGACTAGCACAATTCACCATTGCATGATTGCACTCGGAGCACGTGAGAGTGTGTTCGTATGTGTGTGTAAGAATGTGTGTTTTCTGACGGGCAGACCGTTGTGCTTTTTAGGAAGGTCCTGCACTCATAAATGTGTTTTTGAGCTTTATACTTAATGAAATGACTGTTGGGTAAAGAAACACAGCAAAGCCAGATGTTATTTTGACATACCAATTCATGAAAATGAGCAGTGGACAGGTTGGCTCATCAAGCTGTTACTACTGTTGTAAAGCAACCCTAAGAGAAGCCGGCTTACAGCCAGCATATTGTGACTTATTTAATTAAAAATGATGAATAAAGGAATGTTGACACCCTCATATTAACTTAATGGAGCAACTCCTGCCTCAACAATCAACATTCCCCATCAAGCCCTCTTTTATTGTAGGGGTGTAGTGTTGTGTAAAAACACAACACTGTCAGAAAAAAAATCAAATACTAAAGGCTCAGTTTATGACAAGGCACACTAATCCTAAACTTATGTTTTTATTTGTCAGGCAGCTACTACATCACCTGCCTGAGATTTATCAATGAAGTCAACTCCTCTCCATCTGGGAATACAGTGCAAAGACAGTGTGCTTCGACTGTTCTTGGTTGTAGTTTTTCAGTTTGAGAAGTTCAGAGCACTTCTGCAAAATGTGAGGATGCTCTGGATGCATTCGTAAAACAGTTACTGATTTAAAGGTAAAATGTGTAGTAACAAGTAACAGGAGTAGAATTTAACATTCACAAATATGTTTAAATTACAAAATAATCACCAGAATATACAAAAGATATTGTTTTTGTCAACTTAAAGTCAGTGTTTGATTTATGCATAAGGAGTGGTGTTTACACAGAGGCCACCATCTTTTACTGCTGTGTTTCTGCTGTTGCACAGAACATAGAAACTAGTGACAGCCATGTGTGATTTTGGATTTCATGAGTAGCCGTGCAAAATGCCTGGGCTAAAACAATGAAGAAGAGGAAAGTCGTTGACATGCACAAAGGATTTTATACTGATTAACACTTGAGGGATCATATTCATGCATCATCAGAGCTTATTTTTCCCAGGCAGAGGCTGTCATTGCTTTACTGACAGGAGGGGTGAGCGTGTGTTTCAGTCGAGCATCTGACTGCTATACAATTCCCCGTTTTACACACTGTAACTCAGAGAAAAACTCTTCACAAAACCGTATCCTGTCTGATCAAGGCTTGACTCTTTGTTTACACCCTTGATAACACTGATCTGATGTGTATACTATTTATGTTCATGTGTGCAGCCCAACTCGTCCCCTTAGAGACAGCAGTGAAGCCATGTTGCTGTCATCAACAGCCCCAGAGTCATCCAAAAGGTAAGCTACAGGGAAGAGGTGAATAAAAAAAAACCTTTCAGTGTTTGTGATGTTTTGTGTTGTCTAATAAAGAGTTTGCACAAGTCTGGAGCGCATGGCTGAAAATGTTGTAGATTGCTTATCTAATTTCTGTGGATGATTGGATGAAAAGAAGTATTACTGGCCAATAAAGGAAAGAGTATCAGGACTTTAAATTCACCTGCTGATCATGAAGAGAAACCAGTCTGTTTGATTCAAATAGATGAATAACTGCCCTTCTCAACATTCCTGGGCTCAGGTCTTTTAAATGAGGTGGTTCTTTAGATTTATTATATGTAGCATGATAAGGATTTATTTTTTTAAATCATTTATCCTTGACAAACTCCCGTATGAAATTTTCACATGAAAAACCAATAAAATCAATAAAAATGATGATTTCTGCAGAGTGTGCAGACATTACATGATATTTCTCTAATAGTGATATAACTTAAAATAATACACATTAATCAGGCATACATGTCCTGTCTTTTCTTTTATCTAGTTTGGCAGCTGCTCAGCGTATGAACGAGGAACACGCTCTGATCGCTGCGTATGTGAATCGCCTCCAAAGCAGCCCAAGGTGTCACAGTTAGCTGTCTTAGTGTTCTTACTTTTGGTTTTATTTGAGGTCTGGCATGTCCCCCTTCTACCTTACTGCTGATATAGGCACTCAAATCTGTCCCTTGTCATGTGTGTAATTGCTCACAGTTGATATTTAACCCTTTCAGTGAATATTTGATGACTGGAGGAAAACTAATATTGAAAAGATGTTCATGTTTGCTGATTCTCTTGCTCTGTGTGTGTTTTAGTAGTGCAGACAGTCCTGGCAGACAAGACGAGGAGCACAAGCTGATCGCCCGCTACACCTCCAGACTGGCAGAGACAGACAGCGCAGCAGTGAGTCAACGTTTTAGTTCTCACACACACACACACACACACACACACACACACACACACACACACACACACACACACACACACACACACACACACACACATTAAAATAAATGGTCATAGACTCACAATCAGGTACCACTATGACCCATTAACAGAGCTCCATGGTCCCTCTTGATCTTAAATCTCGAGCTCTGAGCTAGGATTTTCTTTGGCTTGTCAGATGATTAATGAACAACCCAGAGGTCATGAGAAGCCAAACAAGCTCAAGATCTTTTGTGTGTTTCTTTCAGGTGATTCCAAACCGGAGTATCAACTTTGATGTGAACAAACAGAAGAGGGAGCTCATTGCTCAGCTGGAGTGCAAAAACAGGTAGAAATATACAAATTAGCTGAGTCAACCCTTCCAAAATCAAGTCTGAGGAATGAGAAAATATGAAAATTGTTATTGAAGTAAATATTTAACTCATTCCGTTAAAAACTATTTAGAGGATCTATAAATCCTCAAAATTGGACACCCAATGCATGCAGTGGCAAATTACAAAACACTCTTCAATTGAATGTGTAGATTATGGGGTGTAAAATATCCCAAACTGCTGCTTTATTTAGTACCTGCAAGCATCTCTCTTTCAGCTTAAAGAAAGGTCTGTCCCTTCACAATAAAAGTACTCTGAGTGGGTTTTTACTGACTGAAGTTAGATATATCTTAATGTCTGTAATAAAATGCTTCTTTCAGAAGCTGAAAACACAAAAAGGTTGAAAATAAAGACAATAAAGCAAATAAAATACAAAGGAAATACAGCCAACAATCTTAAAAAAGAAAAACAATAAAAGCTCATATGATGAGTGGAATTATAGAATGAGTCTTGAGATGTTTTCCCTAGAATCTGACTGGAAAATCTGTAAAAGTGTGTTTGAGTGTCTTTGTGCAAGTCCCCGCCCTGACTTCTCACAGGGTGTTCAGTCATGTAACTCTCCTCCGCCTCCTGAGCTGACAGTATGTTTTTCATTTCCCAGAGAGATTTTGGCAGAGATCAAACGTCTCCGTGCGCAGCATGATGCAGCGTGCCAGGCCAGCCCAGAGAAAGGCAGCACCAACCCCACCCTGCTCGCCGAGCTCCGTCTGCTCAGGTAAACAGACTCCACCAAGGACCTTCTCCATGTACACATACTCTCACTATTGTTTGTTTTTTTGTGTGTGTCACAACTGGAACCCACAGAAATGATACCCAAACATAATTTTCAAAGCCAACAAAGTTTTCTGTTCACGACCACTTTGCCTGCTTCGCTGTGTGCCACAGTGTCAGATTTGGCGGGAAATCTGCTGTGTTGTTTTGCCACACAGAGGGAGAGTGCTTTACGGCAGATGGTGATGACAGATGGTGGAAATTTGTATAAAGCCAATGTAAAATTCACTTCCAACATATTTAAGCTTTTCAGGGAAAACAAAAACTCAAAGGAAGAGGAGGAGGACTTAACATAAGAACAAATCTGCCCGGGAGGATGTTGCAGTAATTGCAATTTGAGAATTCTAGTGATTTAAAATGCCTGAGTGACTTTGAACTCTGTTTATTTTCTTGTAACATTTTCAACCTCCCAAAGACTGCAGCTGAAATTCAGCATGTACAGCTAAATCTGACACTGCAAGTGCTTGAATTACATCTCCCTTCAATTCATTTGCATTGTCTCTTTTGGGTTTTTAAATTTAATTGAAATGATCCAAAAAAGGTGCAAAACAGAGGAGCTTTAAATTCACTGCAAGTTATTTTTCCTATGCTAATACAGCACACTGTTGTTCTGTAGTCGTGAAATCTTACCAGAGAAAGATGTCTCAGTTTGTATTGCTCAGGGCTAGAGCCACAAGGGGGCGCTGAAATCAAATGTTTTTCAAAACAGTAGAAGGACAGAGAAAACAGATGAGTTGGTGGTGATGATAGTTTAATTTTCTAATGACTTTTCAGGTCTGAATTAAAGTGCATGTGTTTTAATAACTGAGGCAACCTGATCACACACACACCAACACTGTCCCATCTATCAAAGTGATAAACAACAAGAGTGTCAGTACTGTTAGCTCTACTGATTCTCATCTGTCTCTTGAAGATACCCCAGAGATCCTCTATGAGATTCAGGTCAGGCCAGTTAGCTGGCCAATCATGCACAGTGATACCATAGCCAGAAAAAACTGTTTCTGGTAGTTTTGGCGCTGTGGGCAGGTGCCAGGTACTGCTGGAATAGGAAGTCTGTATCTCCATAAAGCTTCTCTGCAGATGGAAATATGAATGTCTCTTAAATCTCCTGGTAGACTTTGGACTGTGTTGACTGTGGACGTGATAAAACACAGAATACTGACAGCAGCAGATGACATTGGACCCCCAAATCATCACAGACTGTGGAAATTTCATGCTGGACTTCAAGTACCTTGGATTCTATGCCTGTGGGACCTTGATTTCCAAAGAAACAAAATGTACTGTCATCTGAAAACAGGACTTTGAAACACTGAGTAATAGTCCAGTTTTTTTCCCTCTTAGCCCAGGTGAGACTCTTATGATGCTGTCTCTGGTTCAGGAATGTCTTGACAGCAGGAGCATGACACTTAAAGTCCATTTCCTGGACTTGTCTTTGTGTAGTGCCTCCAGCCTCAGTCCACTCCTTGTGAAGCTCCCCTTAGTTTTTGAATCTGCTTTGTTGGATCCTGTCTCTCAAGGCTGGGATCATCCCTGCAGTCATAATGAAAAATACTGCAATGTTGGATAGTGTTCTCTGTCACTCCTGTGTTGGAAATTTTAGTTTTGGATCACTCAAATCTGGAGTCACTGTCTGACTCACTCTCTTGTTTTGCTTGTTTATTTACTCATTTGAAAAAAAGCCAAGTATGAATGAAAAAAGTTCAGCTCCCTCTTCAATGTCCAATCCAGACCCGATTCTGTTTGGAAAAGAAAAACAAGTGTAAACACCTCTGTATTCTTGTGTCTCCATCCTGTTGTCAGCGACATTTGCTGGCTCCTGAATCTTGGCCTCTTTCTGCCACCAATTTTCAGTGAATACTTAAAATTCATCATTCAAGTGCAGTTTGGATCCAGAACTCTGTGGCCTGTGTGATGAACGTCTTCAATGTGTCTGCCGACAGTCGCGTTTGGTTTCAATACTCAGGTTTTCATGACACTCACATGTTACAGTCGGCTAACTCAGTCAAATGTAATATCCACTGAGTCTTGTCTTTAAACCCTGAAACAATCACAAGGGAAAACTTGAAGGTTTTATGACTGTGCGTTTCCCTGTCTTTGATCACCAAACATTGGTTTTCCATGTGGTTTCTTCTCAAGTTTTTTTCTGGCATGGCAGTCAGATGGCCTTATCTGAATCCAACTTTGGTAACAGTAGCCTCGTGATTGATCTTTTGACTGATGACAGATGATATTACAGCTCCTGTTATAAATATCACAATTAAACGGGCACCAACTGTGAAGTCAAATGAAATGGATTTCCACCTACTGATTGGCTAAAGAAGAGTGTTGATTTAAAAAGCTGTTTGAGATCTAGTCTTTGGACTAAAATGTTTTAGTCACAATTTTTTGTTGATTTTTGTCCTAAATGCTGATTTTGCTAATAACTCAAGTTTTTATTAGTGGCGAAATTTAAAGATGCTAGCTTGGCAGCTTTGGTTCCTGCAGTGTCCCATACAGCGTTCTTCGGCTGCACTGGTGCAGTATGTGTTTTTTGGCTTCACATTTCAGTGGGCCGAGAAGAAGTGGCCAAGTCCATTCTGCTCACAGCCGATGGTCAAAATATGTAGAGCTCCCCCTACTGACTGGCTGGAGTACATGACATAGAACAGATAGGACATGAGTCAAACTTTAAGATCAAAGTCTACATCAAAAAAAAGTTTCTGTGAGTAAAATTTGTTCTTATGATTTTAGATTTTTGGCGTAGTGCTCTTTTCTTTTTTGAGAAGTTGAGTTTAATTTGTTTTTGATGCTGTAAACAGGAGAAAAACTCCATGATTGACAGCTCTGTTGACAAGTTTGTCTGTAATGTGTGTACTAGAATAGCAGAGTAGAGGAGGAGCAGCGAGAGGAAAGGTAATGAGCACTAACACAAGAGTCATTAAACTCTGTATTGTTACTGTCTGCTTCAAATCTGAACAAGAATCCCTCACTGTCGACTGCATTGACATGAGAGACCTTTACTGTTGTATCTCTGAGTTTGACGTGTGTTTTGGAAGCAGAAAGTTTTGATGTCAAATTGTTCCTCCTCCAGCTGATTGCTACTCGGCAGATTCTGGTTCCAAAAATGTCATCAGTGCAATACGTCAGTGCCTTGAATGGGTGTGTTTTGGCTTAATTTTTGCACCACTGGAGACACATTATCCGTCTGGATTTGGCCTGATACTCAGTGTTTTGCAGCTCTCTGACTGTTAAGAGCCGTTTCAAAACCATCTCAGTTATGGTACGAAGAAAGGAGCGTGCGCTGGAGTTTGCTTCTTCCGTTCCTGACATTTTGATCTCTCTGATGAAAGCTGAAACTGTTTATGTGGCTTTGTGGAAATGAATGCACGAAATCAAATTTGGGTATGCATGGCATGGATGAAGTGTAAAGGGAGCAAGACACTTCAATGCCAGTGGTTAGAGATTTCTGCCCTTATGTCTTGCCGTTGTATCTTTGTGACCTCAAATTTTTTGAATTGTTTGAAGCGTGGTCTCCTGCCTTCTGAGTGTTTGGTTCTTTAAACGGCCTCCTCGCTCTGTCATGAAGCAGTAATGGAGGGTTGCTGTGTGTTGCAGACAAAGGAAAGATGAGCTGGAGCAGAGGATGTCATCTCTGCAAGAGAGCAGGAGGGAGCTGATGGTACAGCTGGAGGGCCTGATGAAGCTGCTCAAGGTGACACACACACACACACACACACACACACACACACACACACACACACACACACACACACACACATTTGAGCTGTCTATTGTTTCTAGCATGGTGCCCTGTCACACACTAGAGGGCAAAGTTTCCCTCTTTCTTCGCACCTCTCAGTGTCGGTCTTTGCAGTAACAAGCCTCACTTTTCCTTCTGCTTTCTCCTCCTAAATAATTCCACCTCCTCTCGCTCTGACTGTATCTGACCTCTTCTTTTCCATCCTTCTCTCCTCCCTTTGGTTTCTGAATGCTCATGTTGTGGCCCTGTAGGATGAAGAGCAGCGACAAGCAGTAAGTGTACCCCCCTCATGTTTGACTCACAGTGGTGTGAATGTAGGAGTGAGCTCTGATGTCGTGCAGAAATGTCAAAATCAGTCAGCTTTACAAGCAATGAGGAAACTGCTTCATCTTTCCAAGTGGGATATAAATAATGGCTCATATTATTTTACTGGCAGTTACCAGAATTTTTACTATTCAGCTACAAAAAATGGAAAGTTCGATGTTTTACAGAGCTATAAATGATTTAAAACAACTCTCATAAATCCGTCTCTCAGGCGCAGGCAGCTGGCTCTTCTCACGCCTCTCCTTCACGACCAAGTCCGTCAACCGTCCGCACTGTGGGTGCTGCATCTCCCCAGGTTCACATGTACCCTCCTCAAGATTCTCTCGCAGGGGTAGGGGGTGATGTACAAGAGGCTTTCGCTCAAGGTAAGTGGCACTCAAACTGATATCAGATCTAATGAAAGGAGGAAAAAGTAAATGTTAAGTGGTGATTCACCTCATTTGAACTCTGACATATACACAAAATGCATACCTGATGTTGGATTTTTGAATTGAGTATAGCATCCCTTCAGGGAGGCCATAAATTTCCCCACAGCCCACAGTGTATCAGCTGATTCTAATGTCTGCCTGCATCAGCTGACAGCTCAGCTAGTTACCCTCAAAGCACCCAATCAGCATCAAGATAGATGCTGTATTTAAACAGCCTTAGCCTGACTACTCTTCCCGCCTCCTGTTCAAACCTGCCTCCACTGGAGTTCCTCTTTTGATCTGATTTTACCAGTGTCATATGTCTTACCTTCTCTTTTCTGTGCCAAAGGGGTCTTAGCTACTGCTCTCCCTGCCGTAGCTTTGGCGTCCTGCACTCACACTGGAGGGACAGGGAGCTCTTGGGATTGAGCCGTGTAATAGTAGTTTTCTGCTTGGTTATAAATTTAGTTTTACACACTTAAGTATTAAGACTGTCAGAGTAAACTCATTTGTGTGAAACTCTTAATTCATTGAATAAAATATGAACTCTGCAGATATGCTTATTCAAGGTTTTGCATATGGAGTCTGCTGGTCATTCCCTCTTAACAAACAAAGGTTTGTTTCTGTCAAAACTATTAAAAACTATAAAAGAATACACAGAACATAACAAAGTACTTTTAATGATCAATAATTTCTTGTTTGGGATAAATTGTTCCTTAAATTATACAGTCCCATACCATAAATATATAATGCATACATTTTCAGTATTTACATCCTTTTTATTTATTTATTTTTCTTTTTTTGGAACTATCAACACACCAATTAACTTTTTTCATTCAGTGTTTTTCATCCATAGACTGTATTAAGAATGGACAGAGTCTGCCTCCTTGCTGGGTGAAGCCACTCTGAGAACAGCACCCTCTGTTGATGGGCTGCAGTATAGGTCATAAATCCCACCTCCGCCAGCAAAGCTTATGGGGCTGTGGACAAACTTTAGAAATTTATTATACAGAACATACATTTTTCTCCCCCTGCTTGTGATGTTGACGTAGTTATTGTAAGACTGGTTTGTGCTCAAGTCCTCTTTTTTTCTGTGAAGCTCCATTTTTAAAAGTTATCAGGGGGTTCATCAGGGGTTTTCTATGATTGACACCTGATACAGCCTATGGGCATTCAGGGATTGCGTAGCTGTCCCGGGGGATATGCTGTTTGAGCCAAGTGTCATCACAGCGACTCTTGGCAACTGCGCGGCCGAATGTGCGCATCACTACCGCGCAGCGCTAGTTTCAGGAAATGAAGAAAAATCCCAGAAATATCGAGAGCTGTTTGGCTTCAAATCCGTATACAGGCGGTAGGCGGAACCAAGTTGTCCAGAGTATATACAGACTATGTTTTCATCACATTGAAGCCCTTCTATATCTCCATTCTTAATATAATTATCGGATAGTTTCCAGATATTCTCATAATGTGCTAATTTGTTTTTCAGGGTATATTTATTTTTTCCATTGACATACATCGTTCCATGTCCTTGATCCAAGCTCTGATAGTAGGTGTATCAGTTTCCTTCCAATATGCACAAGTTTATATGGCAAAATCAATAAACTTGTGCTCTTTGGCTCTCAAAGTGAGATCAGTTGGGTACATGTGTAATAAAATCATCTTGGAATTTATTGGAATGTCAATTGACAAAATACTCATAGTTTTGTCTATTACCTCTATTACCTCTCACCTTGTCACACTCCCAAATACAATGTATCAGGGTTCCTTGTGCATTGTTCCATTTAAAACAATTATCAGGTATGTTGCTGTTGTATTTATTTAATTTCACAGGGGTTACATAAGTCAGCATCAACTAGTTATACTGAAGTCCATGCCTCAATTTTTGATAATGAGTTTCCCTTAGAACCAGATGCAAACTAATTCTGCCACAATGAAATCAAGCCATTCATGTCACAATTCTTTGTAATGTTTTCTTCTAGGGAAAAAATGGGATAAGCAAGGAATTATTTTGAACAGAGGAGATAAAACTTATCAGTTGCAGATATTAAAAAGTACTTTCTTGGAATGCCATGTGTTACAGAAAGATGTTCCAAAGACATAGAAAACTCCTCCTTATAGAGGTCAGAAATTTTACTTATCCTTCATTAGTCCATTGCTGAAATCCAGCATCTATCTTGCCTGGTTTAAATGAAACATTTCCCCAAATTGGACTAAACTGAGATAGAGAATTAGGTATATTCATGACTTTTTAAACCTTGTACCAAATGTTAACCATATTGAGTACAATAGGATGGGAATTATGTTCTCCTAGGTATTTTATCTCAGCTGAATAAAAATAAAATTGTATCGGCAGCTTTATTGAAAATGACTCTATAACCTTCCATGATGGAGGATCTCCAGTAGAGAAATAGAACATTATTGTTCTTCGTTGTGCAGCCAGATATTACAAGTAAAGGTTTGGGCAATTTGACCCCCTGTATCAAACGGAAGATACAACAGAGAGAGGTGAACCCTGGGACATTTCCTATGCCAAATAAATAGTGTAATAAGTTTCACCTTATAAGCAGATCATGGTGTGCCATAAAACTGTCAGTCTGTAAGGAAAACCAAATGATGGGAACAAATAGTTTGGAAAGTTTTCTATTTGTTAAATAATTGATGTCTCAAAAGAAAACATAGTTTTAAACTCGAACACAAATTATCCACATAATTAGAGAATGTTTTGGGTTGTTAGGTTATATTAAGTTATTTGTAAACCACATAATCACAAGGGATAAATCAAAAGCTGCCCTCCAGCTGCTTCAAGATGCACAGTCTGTTTGTGTCGAATGCATCAGCGTCGTGTGGCACCCAGCCATTTCTCTCTGTTGTGAGCAACTTTTTAACCGGTTTTAAACAACTTTTAAGGCTGTATTTTAAGAGTTTGCTGACTTTTAAGTTGAACTTTTATCGTGTATGGGTTTTTATTTTATTTTATTTTATCTGTTGTAGCAGAGGGCAGGAGTGAAAGTTCCTGCAAGCTGACGCTTTTATCCGGTTTTAAAAGGTTCTGATTGCTTTTAAAACTTTGTGCCCTGAGCAAAGGATTACGTTTATCTTTTTTGCTTTTACTGGACAAAATGTCTTAGTCATCAGACTCTGGGAATTTTTACATTCTGGCTGAGTCAGCTACATGGCAACCATGGAGGCTACCGCTATAGATGCTTCCTTACCTGCAGAAGTTGGTCAACAACTCAAAAGAGCCCAGAAAAAGATCGCCGATCTCCTGGAGGACATTCATCGGCTCTCAGACGAGCTGCAGAGGAAGGACTCATTCCTGGCCACCTTCAAATCTCGGCTTCCAGCATCGTCAAGCTGGTTGGAGAGCACACAGACCGGCGAGCTGCCACAGCATAGTGCTGCCGCTACACTGAGGAACATGGTCGTCTGGGAGGCTTCCTCCTCAACCTGTCAGCGGCCCACCAGCCCTACTCTGAACAAAGGGACCCCCTGGTCTGAGGTCGTGGTCCGCAGTCGAAAGAAGGCTCCTGGCAGGGCTCCGTGTGGGGTTTCCTCCTCCATATGCATCCCCCTCTTCAACAAATGTTTGGCTCTATCCATGAGTGTGGAGCCACTGGTCCAGGGCCCTGCTGATCCCGAAGCCTCCCCGAAGGATGCTGCACCCCCGCTGACAGACACCACAGCTTTCCCTCCACTCATGGCTGCCTGTAGCCCACCGGATCGACGTCCAGCACCGTGCCACTCGACTCCGTCCCCCCGCCCCTCAACTCAGCGGAGGCGACTCCTCAAGAAAGCGGTGCAATGGCACACTGGATGTCCTCATTCCCAGGCGCCTGACGGAGAGGACGGGTCCACCGAGCCGGCCACCCCCCTCAGGCAACAGGCCATGACACTAGTCATTGGGGACTCCATCATCTGGAACGTCCGTCTCAGGGGACCCGTTCTTTCCTGGCGCCACTGTTGCAGACATAACTGAGAAAATCCCAAGCGTCCTGAATTCTCATCCACAGGTAAACAGTGTCGTCATACAGACAACAGTCCGAGCTTTTAAAGAGTGATTTCATGCAGCTTTTTAACAAACTCTCACGGCCCCAGCTGCATGTTTTTGTCTCCGGCCCCACCCCCACCTGTGGCAGAGGCATTGGGCACTTTAGCAGGCTGCTCAGCCTGAACATCAGGCTCTCATCAGCCTGCAGTACCCACAATGTTGGCCTCGTTGACAACTTCATTGTATTTTGGGAGAGGAGACATCATTTTGGCTCAGATTGTCTTCATCTTAACAGAGCTGTGTGCTTGCCGCCAACCTGGCATACGGTGTACAACATACAAATCTCACATTTTCCTCCCATCACCCCAAACGTACACCAACTGACCTTTCCGCCACTGATTAATGTCCCCCAGGTCCCAGTTCCTATGATTTTGGTTCCACTTCTGTCAAACACAATACTGGACTTGGACCCTCTGTTTTCATTAACCATTCACCCATTCCTGTTATCATCACACAGTGAGAAAAAAACAGACTCTATCATGTTCACTCGGTAAACTTCAATCACCGTAGACCTCTCTCCAAACATCAACCGACCATACAATCTGTGAATCACGGGCCACCATCAATATGGCACTTTAAAATATTCACTCTCTTTTAAACAAATCTTTTAATATCCATGACCTGATTTTTAGACAACAAGGTTGATTTTTAACTGAAACGTGGCTGTGTACAGATGTGCTAGTTATTCTCACTGAGTCCTCCCCACCTAATTTTAACTTTACGTTCTCTCTTAGAAGTGGCAGGAAAGGTGGTGGTACTGCATCAATAATCAATAACTTACTAAAGACCAAAGAAATATCATTTTATCAGTACACCACCTTTGAGCATCATGTGGTTGTTTTTAACAGTCCCTCAATTCTTTGTATAACTGTTTACAGACCACCAATACATGATGCTGCTTTTATCAGTGAATTTTTAGCAATAATCCATGCCACTTACAATTTTATTATTATATCTGGTGATTTTAATTTACACATGGACAATCCATCTGATTCAATGGCAAAAGAGTTTTTAAATCTACTTAGTTGCTTGGATTTTACACAACATGTCACACGGCAGACTCACAACAGAGGACACACCTTGGATCTAGTCCTCAGCTATGGCCTGTCAGCCAGTGTGTCCTCTGTTGTTGACCTGGCTGTGTCAGACCATTTTTGTGTGTTTTTTAATATCACTGGTTTTATTCAGCGGGAGACCTCGGTGCGATCTGTCAGGAAATGCTATTTTACCTCAAAACTGGCTGCAAATTTTATCGAGATCATGAGCAAGCATCCCTCAGCTACTCTACCTGCATCCTGTGATTTTATTGTTCAACATTTTATTGACAAACTGGAAACAACACTTGACCTTGTAGCTCCACTGAGAACAAAAAAGGTACTGCATAAGCGCATATCCCCATGAAGAAATGAAGAAATAAAAAAAAAGAAAAGAAATTGTAGGGTAGCTAAGCCGAGATGGAGGAAAAATAAAATCACAATTCATCTCCAATTATATTGTGAAAAACTGAAAACTTACAATAATGCTCTCAGAAATGCAAGATCCACCTATTTTACCAACATAATTACTGATCATAAAATCAACCCTAAAATGCTCTTTGCTACAATTGATCTTTTAATCAACCCGGTTTTGAACAGGTATCAAATAACTCCTTTAGACACACTTTGTGAAGGTTTTGCAGACCACTTCAGGGGTAAAATTGATTCTATATGATCCTCTATTTTATCTCTTCAAAACACTGTTTCTAATATAGTAGAAAGCTTGTTTGTACCTGAGGAAACCCTGGACAGTTTTGACCTGGTTGATGCTGAGATGCTTGATGGTTTTCTCCCAAGTAAAAAACCAACAACCTGCCTTTTAGACCCAATTCCCACATCACTTTTAAAATGTTTTATGGATTCTTTGGAAGTGAGCTCTTAACTCTTAACTCTGCTATTTAAATAAACTTTGATTTTAATAAATTCTGCTCTTGACACACTCTTGAGAAAAATGAGTCTCCTGTTTTAAAATGATTGGTACTTTCGCTTTATCTTTGGAATAGCTTCTTCAAAATTCTCATCACATGATATGCAAATGACATTTTTGAGTGTTTATGATTTTGATTATTGATGAAAGAGTAATAGAGTGAAAATGTGTCAAGCAGATCTCAGAAAAGTTGGATCACTGAGTGAATGTTGGTTAAAAACAAAGTGCGATGGTTTGCAAGTCATTCAAACCCAATATTTAATTGGAAATTTTGCAAAGATTATTTGTCAAAACTGAAATGTTTAGAGACAGGGAGTTGTTATCAAACTCCATTCTGCATGTAGGACAACAGCATGGCTCAGTAGTGAAGAGTCCATGTGCTGAACTCGCCCTCCTGCAGACTTGTCACGTGCTGAGCAGCTGAAATGGGTGTAAATCCAATTCTTGTAACTGTAATGTTCTTTATTTTTCCCTCATTTCTTCATTTCAGGCCCACGAAGGAACCTGAGGAATGACCTCCTGGTAGCAGCTGACTCCATCACCAACACTGTGTCCTCACTGGTCAAAGAGCTACACTCAGGTACACTGACACTAAGAAAAACACACTTGTCATACACATTTCTTTATATCTATACACAAACACTGCTCATTACTCTCCATCAGGTTTGAACACATTTTAGTTCACAAAAAAGCCTCTTTTTACAAAATGAAATAGATGAATTGGTTTGATTTGGATGTTCACTGATCAAAGAAATTATGCATTTTGAAGAGGTAATAAAGATGGTCTTAAATATTTTCTCTTCTGTGCAGATGATGTTCGCGAAGAGGAGGAAAGGCTGCTTAATGGGAAGGACAGAGGTAAGTTAATTTCCTCAGATGCTCACATCATCTCTCTCTCTTCATTATAATCCTCTTTACATGCTAACACACCTCACACTAATAAGATCATCATAATGCTCAACCTTCGCTCTTGGACTAGCATGGATTGCTTCAGTGCTGCTTGATTAACATTTCCACCAATTCATCATATATTCTCACAACCCTGCCTCACATCCCTTAAATGTTCCCTGATGGTTACAAATGTCCTGAAGCTTGACAGAACATTGGGGATACTCCTGGTAATGAAAGTCCTGAAGTTAGATTTCCCTGAGACATCTTTAAGGAGAACTTGAAGAGGACAACATTGGTCCTGCTTGATTTAATATGTTATCAGTACGTCAGGGACTCCCTGTTGTTTTTCAAAGCTTCTTGTTCTCATGGGCCACCAAAGAGAGAATGTTTACATCTAGAAAAAGGAGGTATCAATCGAGACTAACAGATTTACCAAAATATTCCCATTTCTACACACGGTACCTTTACAGCTTTTATGAGGATTTTTGAGTGGTTATAAATAAGGGTAAAACTAAGATGTCAGTCAAAATAAAATGAATAAATGTAGGGTTTTTTTGGTCATTCTTAGAGGAATTCACTTTTAGTCCAACATTTGTGTGAATATTCAACCTATAAAATACACAAAAACACTATTTAACATGTTTACACTGTTACATTTCATTTAATAAAACTCCCAACAGAGTGACCAAGAAAGGAGTAGGCTGAAGCACAGGCCTTATTTTTGACTGTCATATAAAATCCAAGATATACCCTGTAAATTCAGCATTACAAAGAAGAAAATAACAAAAGCATGTTTACTCTAGAGTATAATCCTTAATTGTCTCTGTCTTTTGTGAAATTATGTAAAAATATTTGTGAAACAATGCAGTTAAGTTTGACAGTTTGAACATAAGATATAGTTTTTTGACTTTCCATTGCTCAGCTTTTTCTCCAGAGTTAGCCGATTAGTGTAGCACCTGCCAAGTCCAGTCATGTTTGATTTGTTTCTTGTATGCTTACAAGCGGTCTGGTCCCTATCACAGTTTCTAACATGAACCAGTAGCATGTGTTCAACCTTTGCTAGATGCTAACAAGAATTCTTCCTTTTTCAGCAGGTTAAGGTGGACGCAGGACAAACAGCAGCAGTAAGTCATAGAATAAAACACCTCTGATGATAAGCCTGATAAAAACAGAAACATGTATAGTGGCTTCGACTTTTTCTACTCATCTTTCCGTCATTTAATCATAAAACATGACACTGATGTGTTGTGAGAAAGGCACAATGAAACGTCTCTGCAATAAAACATGATGTCTGCATGAAGGTTTTATGGGAAAAACTGAAAGAAAAAAAAACTTGAACTTGTCTGCACAGGCCTCCAAAAAGCTCATTTTAGCTCCTCCTTTTCAGCTTTTAGAGCTTGTCTTGACATTTTATTTTTCAGTCACTGCAAAAAGTGTCAACGAGCAGTATCTTCCTGATCGCAAAATCAAAAACTAGAATAAAAAAAGGACTTAAAGCCCCTGTGAGGAATTCCTCTGTGGTTACAAAAGATTAAAATTGATAGTGATGTCTTTTGATGACCTGCAAACAAGAACATCAACCAAAAGACTGGCGCTGTTTGTGTAGTTATATTTAATAATCCTAATACCCCTGCCACAGGGTGGGTGTCAGATGAGTCTATTAACAGCTCTTTGATGAAACAGCCCTTTTTAAAGAAAAGAAAAAAAAACATTTTAGAGCTACACGAGTAACAACTTTGACAGCTGAAAGTTTGTCGGACAAACACTGGTCACTCAAGTACAGGACAGGATCAGCAAACAGATAAAAAGTACAACTTTAACCATAAGGGACACCCAAACTTTAAAACTCCTTTGAGGAACTTTCAACTTGCGTCAATTTTGTTGCTTCCAAGAGACAAAGCAGTCTTTGCTCATTTAGTCCTCTACATACTGAATTGGTGTCTTTTGACAAAAAAAAAACTAACCAGTCTGACTTTTGAAAGTTGAATGTATTGTTTCTTGGGAATATTGTGAGCAGAAATTGTCAAAAACAAGGGTATTTCTTCAGCTGCTTGTCTGACACATTCCCTCTTCACATCAGTTTCAGGCATTCAAATGTGCATTATAAAGTTTCTTTATCTTGTCACTGATAGTCTTGTTTGCTTTTGTCTGTCATAAAAAGGCATCAGCATGAATTTGAGTCTATTTCAAGAACCTCAAAAAACTCCCACAGAAGCATCAAAGTAATATTTAACAAGTTTAAAATAATGCAAAGATATTTTACATTTACAAACTGACACATCAGATTTTGATTTGCATGTTTATTTACTTTCTTACTTGGTGTTAGATGAGAGGACTGACACCACTTTTACTTTGGTTTTTCAAGTACAGTGTGTATGAGTGGGAATATTTAGTAATCTAGAGTTGAACACAGCATTCCTTGGAAATTTTTGAATTATATAGAATACTTGAGCATAAATTTTCATGGAAGGAGCTATGTCTAAAATGTGTTCGGTGTGTGCTTTAATTTGATAGCTTGACCCTGGTTCCATCCGTTTACATGGAGGAAGGCAGGGTATATGAATATGAGCTTTACTACAGCCAGCCAGCAGAGGGAGCTGTAAGCTCTATGGCTTTATGGCCAGTGAACACCTACGGAAAAAAAATAAATAAATAAAAAATATATATATATAAGTATATATATATATATATATATATATATATATATATATATATATATATTATAATCCTTCCCTCTGGACAGGCCCTGCTATTAGATTTTCTATCATTCAAATGTTTTGCTAAGGTAAGCTTAGTGGATTTGGGTTCCTGCTTTGCATTTGCAGACAAATACATCAGTGGTATCAATCTCTCCTCTGACTCTGAGAAGGAAGTAACTGGTGTAAAACTCATAAAGTAAAGTAACACATTTCTGATTGGTGGGCTGACTGTCCCGTCCCTCTCTCCTCAGGCAGAACAGAGTGAAGTTCCATCATCGCTAAAGAAGACTGACCCTGCTGGAATAATACAGAGCTTAAACTAATTGTTAGGGGAATAAGAGCTCCACTGCCAATCAACCAATCACGATGCTGGACACCAAATGACCGCTGGGTCCCTACTGATGTATAGCTGTGATTCTGTGTGTATGTGTGTCTTGTCACTGTGGTTTGACCTTTGTTTTTGAGTTGATCGTGCATAGCTAAAAGAGAAAATCTGGAGCCTACTGATCTGTACTGTAGCATGTGCGTGTGTTTGTGTGCGCTCTGCATTTTTAAAGCTTGAGTAGGTGAGAGGGATGTTGGAAAGAGACCGAGAGATGATTTCAGTGAACTTTCAAAGGATAAAATGCAGGAAGGTTTCAAAGATGCATAATCAGGATGTTGCCGCATTGAAGAGAAAAGTTGAGAAAGAACAAAAGAAAGTCAATAAGATGAGACGGTTTTTAGTTTCGGCACTGTGTGCTTAGTATTTATTGCTTTGATTTGATTTTTGCTGTTTTTTTTGGTTTAAATGTTTATGTGAGCATGGTCAGGCCCTGCTGAGATGATAAGCTTTAATGGGATGTTTCCTGCTCCCGCCCTCTGGCTGCGGCGATGCAGAGTGGAGAGTTGTCGTCCCAGCCGCGCTCCAGGTGTCTGAGCCCTGGATGAGATTTGTAACTTGGGTGCTGTTTAGATCACAACTCAGGTTGTCTAGGCTTCTCTGTGTATCTCGGTACTGCAGCGGGACTCCTGTCAAAGAGGAGGTATCTGATTACTGTTGTGTAAGTGTGCAAGTGTGTGAGTGGGAGAGAGAATAAATATGTTGGCTCCTACAGGGTCAGTGTAGCAACAGAGTAGCAAAGTTGAGGGAGGAAATGGGTCCAGAGGTTTTTATAGACATTTTTAGGGTCAGTTTACCAAAATTTCCCAACCAGATTGTCCCAAGATAAAACGGTAAGAATAAGAAAGAAAATACATTCGTTACCAAAGGGGTGTTTATTTTCATCTTTAACCCTTTCTTTCTAAAGGTTCTGGAACTTTAACATCTCTAGGGCTTAAAAGAGCCTTAAAGACTTAAAAAAATTGGTTCAATTTAATCCCAAGAACAAGCATAGAGAGATCAAATGTAGACTGAGACTTAAATGTTTCCCAGACCATGAGAAGAACAAAGTCTGGCATGAGTTATCTTGATCTGGAACAGGTAGGTTAGCCTTAGTTCAATGCTAATACAACTGCAACTGAAAAATAAAGAGAAAGTAAAAGCCGCAGCTTTCAGGGAGTGAGAAGAGCAGGAATCAAAACAAAACAAAAACATAGTCTAGGAAGAAATAATTTTGAAAGTTAGTTGTGCTGAATTGCATGTGCCAAAACATTCATCTCTATTAAATGGGCTTAATTTACAAAGAAACCACTGTTCTAGTGCCATGAAGTGAAGCAGGTGGTTTATTTATCTTTTTTCAAATGTTTAAACCCTCTTTTTTTTTCTACCAACATTAATCATGAGCTGTGAGAAGAAAGTTTTGGTGTGCCAGTGACATAGTAGCATGGCTTTAAGGCATCTCTGCAGAACTGTATCTATGATCAGCATGTAAATAAAGAGCAAAATGTTATTGATGAAATCCTAAAATATTGATGCATACTAAACTGCCATTGGACTCAATTACTCTTACAAAGCTGTACATATTAGTTTCTGTCCCCCAAAAGGGATGTGGCTTTTGAAATTTAAAGCCTGTATTAATTTGATTTAGCTACAGAGCTAACTAGTTAAATCCATCAAAAAGTACTGAAATAGAATTTGAAGCTCGGTGATTAGACCTGGAGAGCGTCTCTGATGTTTACACCCCAAGTTTCTAAGTGCAGCCTTTTGAGCAGAGGGGATTCTACTGCCATGTTTATCTGTACAAATTAATACATTTTCTTGGTGAATGCTGTCTGCACAATATCAACCCCCTCACTTTGCTACTCTCCGATTCTTATGAAGCTTTCTGTGAAATCGTAGAAGTCAGAGTTTTCTGTGGATGATGGTAACAACAAGCACCCAAAAAACTTTCAGACTGATGGTCTGTGTGTGAATCAAACCTGACCCAAAGTGAATAGCTGAGCCTCTGTCAGGTTAGGTTGATGTATGTTCATTTAACAGACGAGAACATTTTATCGAAGTGTGCTTTCAGCATTTCTAGTTTTTTTTGGACGCTCTTACAAAACCGTACTGGAATGTTTTGTACATTTTTGTATCAGACGGAAAGTTGTGTTTATCTTTCAGACTCCACTAGTCCTCCACATCATTTGACTGCCTGCCTATAATATTTAAAGTCAGCTGACAATTGACGGACTGAATGAGTGGTTTTGTAAAGAGTGAGCTTGTGTGTGTGTGCGTGTGTGTGTGTGTGTGTGTGTGTGTGTGTGAAAGAGCGAGAAAAATCAAGACTGTCAGGACCGACGCACCCTAACATGAAACTGTTAACAACTTCAGCTCTGAATCTGCAAGAGCTGACAGTTTGAGTGAGAAGAATTGATTTATCTGTTTTACCTGCAATAAATGATATTTAACAACAATCTCGAGTTTTTCTGTCCTTATGACTCCTTCCAAAACAATCAGACAGACAATTATACAAAAAAAAAAGTATAATCCAATAACTTTTCCAACGCTGCGTCGTGGCCATGAGCTCATCAGTGTATTCCCTCCTGGTTTTGATCATGTTTATTTAAAGTCTATTTCCCACTACAGTTTGACAAGACAAACATCCCATGGAACTAATCTGTTAGACAGGCAGGAAACTATGCTTGGCTTCAATCCTACAAAGTGATCCTCTATTTTAAAAAGAAGCTGTTGACTTCTATGTTGTATAAGCAGAAATGGGTCCCGTGATTCTGCAAAAGAATCAGGGAGACAAGAAAAACCTAGAAATCAGGAAAAAGTGTGTCATTCTCTATCAGTGTCATATTGGAGAAATAATGAAATTGAATCCAAGCAGCAAAATTCATGATTGTGTCTTATTTTATCCATAGGTGAAGTTTTTTTGTCATTTAAACACAATAAATAAATAACGAAATCTATGATAATGGAAGGATTATATTTTTCTTGAATAATATTTAATTTAATGGTATTTAACAGTAGTTAAGTAATCACTTTGAGAGACTTGACAAAACTTTTATATTTTATTGTTTTGAGCTAATTTAATCAGCCTTATTCACTATGTCAAGATTTATATTGAAGTGGAATTATGTTTACAGCAACTGGCAAAAAAGTTTGTCTTGTCAAATCATGCACTGAAATAAAAGCTGACGTTTCAAATATTGCTTTAAAATACATTTAGGGGAGTAAAACGAACAATTTTACACTGTGCTTAGTAGTTATGTAAAAGAGCAACATTGTAGGAAATGAGGGTCGTCTTTGTCAACGACACAGTTGATTATCTCAGTTATATATTTGAAGGCCTGAATCTACTGCCACTGAGACAAGATTGTTGGCAAAGAACAGAGGCGAGAGCAGCCTTTGGACATTTTCCACTGCAAAGATTCACAGTGAGTGATATATTTTACTGTTAAAAGTCCACAGAATGGGATTCTTTTATACCAGAAAACATTATTTTCACATGAAAAGGACAAATAACATGGACTGCATTGGCTACAGGGGTCCCCAAATTCAGTAACAGTCTCTTTGAAAATGCAATTTTCAGATAATTGTCAGGCTGCCATGAAACTCAGTCTGACTGTTCTTATGGTAGTCCTTTTCTTATTTTGGCTTTTTTACGGTTAAATCAAACATGTTTGATATTATCATGGCTCTTTGGTTTTGTCTTGAATATACCATCATTTTCAGCGATGTAAACACTGTGAACAACTACAAAGTGCACTCTCACCAGCACCAAATAAGAAGCTGCAAATACATCTTTCAGTTTTCAAATACAATCCACTTTCTGAAATTTTGAGGATTTAAAGAAATTCGTTTTTTCTCGAGAATGAAGCTGTAGCAAAACCATTTCTTAAAAGGAAATCACGATATGTACAAGATTAAAGTCCAGTTGTTACAAAAATAAAGTTGTGGTAAAGTCAGGATATTATTAGACTGAAGTCATTATGTCATGAGAATAAAGAATAAATAAAATTTTCTTTGGTTTACAGTGAGCGGCGCCTGATGAAAATGATGCAAATCCTTATATTTTTTATTAACACGTCCCTAATAATTATAGTTTGCTGAAGTTAAGAGCCCATGGATCAGTCAGGTGAAAATGAGAGCGCCCTCTGCTGGATTATACAGTTAACTACTTCAGATGACCCGAAGCTTGTAAACTATGAGATCAAACTGTTTTTATGAACTTCTCCGTCTTGAGTTCAAATGAGGGCTTCAAGTGTCAGCCCTAGCAGTGAAAAATATGACAGGAAGACAAAAGACTGTGGTTGTCTTGAACTCTGAAAGGAAGTGAAACTGGTGAAGTTATGGCGAGCGCAAATAAACCTCAGACGTGCCCTCCTATTTATGGCACCACAGAAAGTAGGAGGAAAAGGAAACGACAGAAATAGCAGTGGAGTGATTTCTAAAAAGTGGTCAAAGCTACTGCAGGTAGCTAGCTATTCCAAATGGAGCTGTGTATTTAGTTGTAGCCCTGTGACTGTGCAAGATCCCCAGCCTTTGCAAAATCTAGGTGGTTAACACCTCTTTGACTTGTTGACATACTGTCTGTAGATGTGAAGAGGTGTTTGGTGTTTGTCTATTTAAGTCATTTAAAAGTTTTTCAAGGTATTTGTTGTTTTGTAGCCAAGAAGCCCACAAACTTCAAGAATTGATGATTGTAAAATTGATCATTTATTGCACCACATCAACACAAAACTTTTCTCAAGGCAATATATGAAAAGACAAGACATAGCATGTCCTATTTTTTGTATTATTTAGGATACTAAAACATGATTGCACAAGGAGGAAGTTCTTGACAACATATGACAGAAACCTTAGGCAGAACTAGTCTCACTGGTGGATAGTCATCTGCCTGGACTGGTAGGGATGAGGAAGTGAAATAAATATATAAAAAGCCAAAAAAAGGAGAAGAATTCGAGACAACCTAACAGAGTAGCGGCAACAACAATGAAAATATATGTTATAACATTAGAAAGCAGTGCAAGTATGACTGATAATTGTAAAAGTTATTGAATACAAGTACTAAATGATGCCTCCACACTGATCACAACAGTCTGGGGAGAGACACTTCTATTTTTACATCTTCCTGTAGGCCAGTGTTCTTACATAACCCAGTTTCTATTAATAAACACTCCAGCATGGGTGCCTAAAATACACCTAATTTTTCACTTCCCAGTAAGACTTTTTAACTTTCTCCTTGATTTAGTGTCCTCATTAGTATGGATGAACAGTTCCCACTTTTCCCATGAGCTTCCCTCAGAGGTCACGCCTCAGAGTGTGTTGTATATATGCGTTTGTAAGAGTGTGTATAAGCAGGGTGGGGGTGTAATCTATACACTGAATGAAGCTCATTGAGGGTGTCTGTTGTTGGTGCCCTCACTGACTGCTATAAATAACCCCCCACCCACCACCTCCTATACTTACTCACACAAACAGTTATGACCCTTTTTAGACTGGATCTTTACACTTTCAGGTCACTCTGAGTTTAACCCCCTCTCATGAAGCAGCAGCTAGTCATAATGCAATAAAAGTCCTTTTGATCTCACTGACACTTTAAGCATCAATGCGGATCGACTAAGCCCGAGTCAGTGAGCAGGGGAAACTTTCAAATATTTGCCAGTTAACGCTTAAAATGCAGACTTTGTTATCTCTGCTGCAGGGGTTCTCTTAATCTTAGTCCTTAAAGATCCATCATTCTCCACATCAGCAGGGGGGCTATGATTTGTTATGACATTACACTCAGGGTGGGAACAAAATTCATAATATGTACATGTGTTTAAGTTAATGTAAAAATGTTGTATTGTTGTATTACTGCAGAAAGTGTAGTGGCACCTGTTTGGCTCAGCACTGATAGCATACACTCATTTTCTGAGGCTACAGCCTGTCTCAGCTGCATGTCATTTCCCTCTCTTTCCTCTCATTTCCTGTCGCTATTCAAGTATCCCTTTAAATAAATATAGGTAACATACCTGTGAAAGCAAAGAAGAAAGTCTGTCATGTCAATCATAGTAGATTGCTTCCTGATTGATAAATTATGAAGGAAGTTGCTTGTGAAATCTAGAGGGAAATCAGGTCACATTTCAAAGAAAAGCAACATATTTCATAACCCATTTGGGACGGCAGCTTACTTAAGAATCCAAACAGCAGCTGAAATAGCTGTTTGGATTACACAAATGTGAACTTGGGATTTCCACCTTTCCTGTTACAAGTTATCAATTTTGATTTTTCGACTCATGATATAGTACACAGCAGATGTGAGCGTAGAAGTATTCAAGCTTTCAGTCCGTAACTTCAGAGATATTGTGTTTCTGCATGTAGACATTTACTTTGTTCAGCAATGTGCAGTTTTGTGCAGATGTGTAGCTCCCTCTAGAACCATTTTTTTGTCACCACTCAGTAAAATATATGTACAATAGTTAAGCTCAGCCTAAAGTAGCATTGATATTTGGTTACTGTTTGGTTATTGTTATTTGGTTTGTTCAAATTTACCTCTGATTGTCACTTATCTCAAATTAGTCTTTTAAAGGTAATGGTAATATATGGTAACATCTTAACATTAAATATTTAAATATTTTTAAGGTTGTTTTGGGGGGAATTTTTGCCTTTACCAGTTGGAAAAGCTGAAGCGAGGCAAGAAGCATGGCGAACAAAGAGCATGAATATAAAAGCGCCAAGTATTTTGTGTAGAAATCGCAGAGGATAGCTAAATAAAAAAAGAAGGAAAGAAAGCAAATATTTGAAAAATTTAACATGGTTATGTCTTTTTACACAAACTAAATAAACTGCAGAACTTTATGGTTACTGTAAAATTCCTGAATGCAACTTTTGGTTCTCACTTATTTCCATGCAGATGGTGATATGTGCACTTGTTTTTTTTTTTTTTTTTTTATATACATATGTAATCCTCTCCTCTTTAGGAGTTAATTGTATCACTATGAATTACTTTGCTGTTATATATGTAAAGAAAGGCTTTTTCAAGAGTGCTGTCAATCGTGCTGTTGTCCTTGACTGACGCCTACCCTGCAGCAGCAGTTTCTGGCAGTAAGAGTGGTGCCATTCTTTATGCTGATGGTATGATGTACTTTTGTAGATCATACAGAGGCATTACTATTACTCTCAGTCTGTTTCATGGCCAGTTAAAAAACATAAAAAAAACTCTTCACAGGACTTTTAAGACAAGAAACTTTAGACATCAATTGAGGTGTTGTCAACTTTTTTTCTATCTTATTCATAGAGATAAAATGTACATCCTTTTGAGTTTTTGGATTTTATAAAATGACCTCAAAGTACTATCTGTAGATAGGAAAAGCTATGTACATCTTTGCATATTTTACAGAAAACCCACCCTTTAGTTGAGGCTAATCTCTCTGTAATCAGTGTAAACCATTCATTACTTTGTAATTAGTCCCTGAGCTTCAAACATTTACCCTTCATTTACTGCTCCTCTTGTCTTTCCTAGAATACCAGGTTCACAGCATTCAGTGAGCAGGTTTCAACTTGAAGTAGCAGGATTTGACTCCAACTGTTGAGGAACCTCAGGGAAAAAAGGAGACAGATCAGAAGAAAATAACCTGACAAACAAGATGTGCACATGTGTAACTTTCACCTGAGGGTAGGAGTGGCATCAGGTAATCTATGCTGAAAACATAACAACATGGCACATTTTTTTGCAGCAATTTCATAGTTTTGCCTTTTGAAGCCCATAAAAATGAACCAAAAACAAATTCAAGAAGAAAGTCTGGTTGAGTCATAACCAGTGAAGTTTACAGCGGTTTGATTTAAAGAGCCCTCAGCCATGTATAGAGCTCTTAAAACCTAAAACTTACTGAGAAGTTTTATGATAACTTTTTCTATTTGCCTTTGTAAGCTCTTCTTCAAAACAGAAAACATACATTGTACCTGAGGCCACGCATACACAGTGCATGACTAGATACAGAGCCAAAGGCAGAACATTTTTTAATAAACTACCCCATCTTGATAATGAGATAAGAAAGAGGCAAAAGATTTTTCTTCTTAACTAACTGTGACCTGGAGCACTGAAGTGGACAGACAGTGTTTAAGTGGCATTTGATTGCTTGGTATCAAATCTAAAACCTAGACTTGGCCCTGACCCGTAAATCTAAAGCAGACAGTTATTACAGTTTAGCTCCAGGCTGCGACACACTGACACCAAACACACTATTACTACAGAGGCAACAGTTTCAAGTGACAAAAGCAACCAGGGTCAGAGATGAGCACCTGGGCTTTCACGAAGCTCCCATTCCTCCCAGTCTGTCTGCACTGTGCACCGTACACCTTCACCATGTTATTACCGGGCCCTGACAACTTTTATTAAAAATGATCACAGTCTTTTTCTTTCCTTGGACCAAAACTGTCAAAGAGGTTTTGTATAAAGCGATCCATCACCCCAGCCCCCCATCAAAACCAATTTCCCAAACCTGGTGTTTCTGTCTGAGGGAGCTGTTTGGACAAAATACAAAATCACTTTTTGTTGTAAAGTTGCAGTACTAAAGAAAACCTGTCTGTTAGTAGCAACCTGTAGAACAGGGATATTTTTGTAGTTACTTGTATGAACACAACATGATGTAAATATGTATTTACATCATTACAACCCTTCAGACCAGCCTTTCTCAAACGTCATTTCACGGTTGTCAGAGATATGGGTTTCGACCTTGTCATGCTGATTTCCTCCCTTATTTGTGGTGCTGTCTTTTGCCGATCTCTCTTACTGGTAACAATGCTATGTTTATCCTCTGCTTTTGTAGTAACTCTCTTTCGTCCAGGTCTTTTTCTATCATCATAACTTACAGGTTCCTCTAGTCTCTTCAGAGTGTAGTGGACTCCTTTGTTAAACACCTTTAGGTGTTTTGCAATTTCTCTTTCTGTGTATCCTTCTTTCCTCAATGTACAAATCTGTACTTTTGTTTCTTTACTCAGTTGCTTCTTTCTAGCCATTTTTGCGGTAGTTTGAACGCAGTTGAGATTTACTAGGATTTTTGTATGCAGACTCTCAAAAGACAAAAAGTTGAAGTGAATAATCCAACTGTGATTTGTTTTTTGCTTTTGCACTGAAGTTGTGACTCTTGCAAATGTTTTTGACCCTAAAACTAAGCCCTTACTATCTTTTGCTGACATATTTTTAGCAATGGTCTGTTAACATCAATGTATATCTAAAGGTAAATGGAGTAAAATGGTAAATTTCCTTGAAAGCAACATCTGATCATGGAGTAAATACATCCCAAAATACATAAAACTCATGCTGGATTTAAAAAAAAGCATTGTGAACAAAAAAACTTGAAGTTACTCCCAACTGTTTGGCCTGTAATGGCCTTGCTTCCAGACTTTTGGCCTGTAGTGTATATATGCCATCAAAGCCAAATAAATCTAATGAGCTAACACTTTCAAGACCCCTCTCCATGTCCATAGGGGGCACTAAAATTGACACAAACAGGGAGTTCCTCGCCGGAACTTTAGGACTCTTAAAAAATTGCTAATGTCTCATTCTTTTTTCAGTACAGGTGTGCAGAAATGAGGATATTTAGCAATATCTAGCTGTCAGATTTTAGATTGAAATGCACCCTTGCTCACCCCTCCTGTTGATGAAGCTACAGTGGCCTTCAAAACAAAAAGCCCCTGTAATGCATAAGTGGTTTGAGCTGCTATATGTGCTATTTTCTCTATTTTTGTTTGTATAATTAAAGTTCAAGACATATTACTATATTTGCATGTAGTGCAAAATTAATTTTAGTGATATACTTGAAGATTTAGACACTATGTTGTTGGAATTTCAGTATTATTGTACTTTTAGTAAACAGTTTTTTATTTGTCTTATTCTACCAACAACACACAATTAATTTAGAGCCCCCAGGCCTCCTTGAAAGTCTGCAGCCTATGGGGCAAGTGTCTGATTTACCTATTTGGTAATTAGGCTAATTGGTTTTGGGCCACAAATTCAGATTAAGGAATTCACAAAGTAGGAATCTAGGATCCAGACCTGAAGCATTACATCACTAAATTTGGTACTTGGTTGATAAAACACTCACGCTGTCCTGTCTGGCTCTTGCAGTTGACATCGTTTTCTGCCAGCATTTTTTCTGTCAGTCTTTTTGAGCCGATCATATGTGACACCATTAGTCAACAGCTTTTTATGTCTGGAGACTCTTCTGTCTGTTTCTGTGGCAAAGTAACTGAAGACACTTTTGTTGAATGTATTTAGTCTGCGAGACAAAACATCTCACCGGAGTCAACAAAAACTCTCCCTGTTTGCTAACCTGAGCCTCCTAGATACTTTCAGGGCTGACTTACCTTAAATGACACCCTTCCAGCTGACGTGAGGAAACCTGCTGGATTTGTTTACTTCTTCTTCTGGAGAATAGATCTGAGTGTCAAAGTCCAGAGCACAACTTATAAAAAAAATCCATGTGTTTGTACACATACCTGACCAGTAAAGTCAATTTCCATTCCCCATCCTTTCATTATAATATTCTGTTTTTTAGACTTTAACCATTATGTATTTATATAGTTCCATTATTTGCATTTTGGTTTATAATCTGCAGAGAATTGTAAGGTCCAAAAACAGGCAATGTATAAAACATGAACAGAGTCTCAGTGATGTCTCCCATTGATTTCCAAAGAGAGGGTCATGAGGCACATAGATGGCAGTTACCATGTTGGTAATGCTGCTTCCACCTAACTTCTAATTAATCTAGACTGAGGCAAAGAGGTGAAATTAATCCCACATAAACAGATTTGATTTTATCCTCTACCAAACTGCATTCTGGGGGATTTGATATTTTACAACTCAATAGTTTTTAAGGTATTAAACATAGACTGTATATAGAATGGACGCCGTCTGCCTCCTCGCCGGGTGAAACCACCAGTTGTGGGCAAACTTTAGAAATTTAATACACAGAATATCAATTTTTCTCCCCCCTGCTTGCGATGTTGACGTGTAGTTACAGTAAGACTGGTTTGTGCTCAAGTCCTCTTTTTTCTGTACAGCTCCATTTTTTAAAGTTATTAGGGGGTTCATGTTTTCTATGATTGACACTTGATAAAGCCTATTGGTGTACAAGGATTGCGTAGCTCACCTGGGGATACACTGTTTGAGCCGAGCGTCATTACAGAAACTCTCTGTGACTCCCCTGCCAAATGCATACAATGCTGCTGTGCCAGTGATGAAATGCATACAACGCTACTGTGCAAGTGGTGGTTCCAGGAAGTGGAGAAAATCCCCAAAATACCGAGAGCAATTGGGCTTCAGATTTGTAAAATGACGGAAGACGGAGCCAACTTGACCATAGTATATACAGTCTGTGGTATTAAAGCTACTGCAAGGAACTTTTTGGTTTGTGTCAAGTACTGTGCCACCTGTCTTTGCTAATCTTGTCCTCTACATGTGTAAACAGTGTCGTATGACAGAAAAAACTTTGATACAGCTCTTGCCTGATAATTCTGAGTGGGCTGAAGCAATCATGAATGTCTATATATAAACATAATAACTTTGCATTACTTTGAATTTTATTTTTATGTTATAAAAAATGTTATGAAATCAATCTGAGCAGGCCTGCAAGGCTAAAATATCAGTGCTGCACTTCAGTCGGTTTGAAGGAAAGTTCTGTGAATTCTTGATAAAGGATGAGAGATGATTTGTATTGCATATTAACCTGCCTGTTAGGGTCAGGTAAACCCTAACCCTAACTGATTTGTGATTTTTGTGTACCTTTACACCCCTAATATTTATTTATGTTCCTAATTGCCACATAAATCCCATTTCTTCTGTTTAAAAGTCTTCTTGCGTTTAGTCTGCTGAAGTTTCTCTAATTTAACTGATGCTATACTTCATGGAAACCTCGACACTAGTCTTCACATGCTGGGCTGTGTGCGCGTAAACTTCAGCGCGCGTCCGTGAGTTAGTGTGTGTATGTGTTTATGCCCTGTGATAAAGCTGTAGACTTTAGGACCTCGCGGAAACTTTCTCTCCACTGTGGCAGCCACTGCAGCGCGTGAGAGAGCAAGCAGGCCGATGGTGAAGGAGAGAGAGAGAGAGGAGCAGGCGGGGGAGCGCGAGCCAGCAGCGGAGAGAGAAGACCCGGTAGAGCGCAAGGAGGGAGAGAGAGAGGGAGAGGGAGAGAGAGAGAGAGAGTGAGTGAGAGAGAAAGAGAGAGAGAGATCAAGAGTGAACGAGAGGAGAGAGAGCAACGACCATCAGGGTCCGTGTGCCTGAGGGACGGACGACACGGTAAATATAAACATTACATTTTGGCTCGTGAACGCACACCGGCACTCGTTACTACCGTTAAGCTACCGACAGTCATCTCCTAAAGTCATCTCTCGCGCGCTCCGGAGCCAAACCGTGGGTTCCGTTCCAGCAGATGATGTGCGCGTGAAGACGGAGCGGTACGTACACGGGGCGAGCGAACTTGGTGAGTTCTTTTGTATGTTTGGAGGAAAATCACGGCGACCGGACGCGCGTTATTTAACGGATGTGTGTTAATCACTGTCCGGTGAGGCGTACAGCCCACCTACCACCTTCAACCCATTCCAACGCCAGCAGGTAACGTTAAACCGGAGCGCACCGTCCCCTTCACCTACCAGATGCAGACAGACACATCAGCGCGCGGAACCGTCGCCTCAGCGGAGCGAGAGCGGGCGAGCGGGAGCGCGCCTGCCGGGGTTACTGAGTGCATTCGGTCTGAAACGCGCCCCCGTGTGTGTTTTTTACCTGACCCAGTAAAGCTCATCGTTGCTACACACTCAGACACGTGTCTCTCACCGGCAGCCCGCCCCACACACACCCCCGCCGGGATTATACGCCGTTTAAAGGGAGGCCGTCCGGTAAAGGCCGCGTGAGGTCGCTCCCAATATTAATTGCCATAAAGCTGAGCTGTGTCGTGTAAGCAGGAATGACTACGACATATCCGATGGAGGCTTTAAAAATAAAAGTCCTATTTTAAAAACTCAAAGACACCCCTAAAATTCAAACTGTTTGCCATAAACAAACAATTCCAAGCAACTTGAACAAAAATATATATCACTCAATTAGTAAATGAATATCCTTATGCTTGCATTATACATGGAGTAAAATTTGGAAAGTTTTCTTTTGTAGAAATTATTTTATTGATATCACAGTTTTCAAAATCAAGTTACAATGTACCCAACAATTTAGAGGAGTTATAATAAAATTAAGCAAAGCAGCTAACAGGCGTAGTTGGAGAAGACCATATAAAGAAATTTAATCCAAATAAATAACTACTTACAGTATATTTTTTAAAAAAAAAAGGATTTAATACTTGAATAATGACCTAAGGCTTCAGACACACACAACAAACTAATGCAAACTAATGATCAAGGGAAAGATAGAGCTGAGTTAAGAAATGTAAAAGAGGAAACTGTGTTTGCCTAAATGAAACCCTGCAAACACTCAGTGACCTCTTGTAACCAATCTAGATCTAGGAACCATGAGAAAGATCATACAGTAGGACCTCAACAGCAGTCAGGCTCATGGGGCTTAGCTGATCAGAATCGTTTCAATTTAGTTCAAAATGAAATCCAAGTCTTTCCTGTTTGTATTTCTAAAAGTCCTAAAATTAAGCTGTTCAATGAAATGTCAATGATTATTTCTCATTGTCTCCCAAAATATGGCTTCAGGAGTTGACCAGTTATCATATCTTTCAATCCTCTGTCTTAACAAACTGTCACAGCTCGTAGCATGTTGTGATGTTAGCTAAAGTCCTAGTCATTAAGGACAATGAGGTCATACCCTTCTTTAGTAACCTGAGCCAAGTTTCCATTACATAATCAAGAAAACCATCACATGCTGCACTTATCTGTGCTTGTTCTATTATTTTTACACCCAGTTTTTCCCACTCTTTTCAGAAATTAATGAAAAAAACATTCACTTACCTCCTTGTAGGTGTTTTAAATAAAAAAAAAAATTGCTGAGATTTGACAAAATGTATGAGCAAACATTATGGTGAATGTTTGAACACTATTTTGTGACAACTGGACTGAGGACCTGAGATGACCTTGATTTAAAAAAAAAAAAAAATCTTGTTTTATTCTATAAGGTTTCTCCTCTCTTGATTTTCTTTTTTCTTTTTCTTTTTTCAAATGACATGTACAAAGTTAAAGTGTAAAAGAATAGAAAAGTGTGAAGTTGGATCATCCAGTTTAGAAAATGAAGGTTATCTGCTGTGAAAGTCATACTGCTTTTACTCAAATGCAACTATTTTGCCTGTTAGTTTGGAAGTCATGTATATTGATGTAATTAGGTATAATTTTTCTTCAGAAAAGGAAAGCAGTTGTGACAGCATGACACAAAAAGGAGATGAGAAGAGGAAAAAGGATGGATTTTTAAATATGAAATCATGTGTTTCATGCTTTTATTGTGAAGACAAGCCCTCTAATTTCCTGTCTTGTCCCTGCCAAACTTTCGCCACCTTGACAGCTTGTGAAGCTTTTTCTCTGCGCAACCATTTCTCTTCGCCCTGTTACAGGCTTCACTTTGGGCTGTTGGCTCTGTATTGATTTAAAAAAAAAAAAAACTTCGGCATGAAATCTGAAACAATTTAAATGAGTTCATATAGACCCTCCATAGGAGTGTGAGGTGAGTGTGTGACCTAAATACTCTGAACTTGGAGGAGTTGTTTGGCCTGGAGCCTGAAGCTTGTGCAGGGAGCCCCCGGGGGTGTGGGGTGGATACTGTACGCCCATTTCTGTAAAATTTCCACCCCTGTCTTTCCGCTGGTAACCCTGGCAAGCTGCCTGTTGTCCTCCCAGTAGACGATGTAAGGCCACAGCATGAGGAGTGACATACTGTACAATACATTTTGAGGAAAGCCAGACATATTTGCTGCACTCTCACGCTGTGCTCAAATCCAAATCACTGCTGGGATCCAATTTTCTTTTAGGCACATGCAAACGTTGCATTTGGCTCCTTTTGTGTTCAGAGTGGGATCAGTATCTTGACACCACTCGGGACAAGTTGGACCCCTGAATTGACTCACAAAACATAGAGTTAGAAAAACTTTGCACCCGCAATGCTGGAGTGGAAGTTAACTAGAGTTTTTTCTGTCCTATTAATGAAGTCATTCATGAGACAATTTGTAGTGCTAATGTGCAGCTGAGCAAGACCATGGGAGACAAGTTCGTTTATTTCTGATTTGCCAAGGTCTAGCCTTTGGCTCAATCACTGATCATACAAAATAATGAACTAAGAATTATTGTGTGTCAGTTTGTGGAGATTTTACTAGCTGCAAACTTGTTCTGGAGTGTGCACCACCAAAAGAAAAGAAGTTAAAACTTTTGTGCTTTTCGGTCATTATTAAAGAGCTTTTCAACCGATAAATTATGGCCACTGATGCCTCCATGCCCCATCCTATCATACATGACATTGTGCAGGTGGAGCCAAGGCATGCACTTGTGAAGCTGTGGCATGAATGTCAAACCCTTCTAGCTCACCCGTAGGGGCTTTCAACTGTTTGTCAAAGACCCCTGAGGTTGATACAGTCTACAGCAGAACAAATACTGAGTGACAGTTTGGTGACTCTTGTGTTAGTGTTTGGTCCTTTTTCTTTTGCCATCCCTCCTCTGCTCAGCTGATTGGTCCAGAATGCTACAAGAGATTTAAACAAAGTTTAACATCCGAATTACCTCCTCTTTGGTTGTAATTCAGCATGATAAAAACTGACCAAAATGACTGAAAGCATGTTTGAAAACAATTTATTTGACCTGCCTTTCAGTTTTACCGTTTGACCCATGTTCCATCTGTAAAGATGTGGGAAGAGGGGTTTATGACCTTTACTGCAGCCAGTCATTGGGGCAATAGCAAATGTTTCTAGAGGTGATAGCTGCAGTTTTTAGGACTACAATTCTAGGGCTGCAGTTTTTTTTAGGACTCTTGTGTTGTCGTGAAAGTCATGGTTAAGGTAGGGGTAAAGGTTAGGATTACAGTCAGACATCAGAAATGGTTACTTTAAATATTATTGCACGCTAAAAATGCTGGGTTGGCTTGGGCAAGCACTAGGTGATGCCGTTGGAAACAAGAATTGGTTTGAATTGGTGGTTTCAGAAATGCGGTTCTGCAGCCTCTGGATCTGCAGACACATGCTGCTTATTTTGGCTTCACCATCCGTGAACACTTCTGGCGTCCATTTAAATAAACAGTCTGTGGTAGTGGTGTCATTCAAATTTCTCCCTTGAGTAATTTAATGTGTACTGTTGCTAATTTGCAAAAGATGTTATTTTGCACATTTTTGCTATCAGTGTCACCTTGCATTAATCTGCATTCGTTTGCATTGTTGCAGTGACTATATAAGTCATCAAATGTAGGGAAAATACAGATTGTCTTTTTTGCCCTCCCTTTAACTGAAGTTAAGTTGTCCAAATTATTTTGCGTTGTGTCATCAGCTGATTTTGTGCCTACATGGTACATACTCATATCATCAATTGGATTTCTCACACTGGCAGATCTCTTTACACTCCAGTGGTGATGGTGGGTTTCTCTGGCTCAAATGAAAAGAAGCTGTTATTTGCAGCCTGCAGTGTGTGTCCCTAATGGGTAGTTTAGTGTTACATGATACTTACATGTTCAAAGGGAGTGGGAGGAACCAGAGTCATTGCTAAATGTTGCTCTAGGGCCTCTGAATGGCTTAATCCGGCCCTGCATAGCTGTAATACTTTTGCCTCTGTGCTACCAGATAGTTCCACGCTTTCTTGAATGGCCTCTAAATCAGTTTGATTCCACACTTTTTGATAACCTGAGATGTCAGACAAGAAATCTGCTGTTACCGTTGTCTCATCATTGTTTTGTACATCAGAATTCCCTACGGTGTATTTTTGTCAACTAGTCACAACCACTAAATATCTGCGAGTTGTTTGAATGTCAGACAAATCCAGTGAGCACAAAACTGATTCATGTGATAATCAATACACTTGTCTAAATCTGAAAGTGCACAGTGGCGGGGAACAAGCAGGTGTTATATTTTATGTCTTTGCCTGACAGATTGTGTGATATGTTGTGGTTGAAGGCATCATTCAGTCTGCACACAGATAAGATTTGTTTCTAAATCTAGATTTTTAAGAAAGACTACTTTTATTCATCACATCCTGCTTGTATGTCTACATATCACAGTTATCCTATGTGTTGTTTTGCTGTTCAGGAATCCTAAAATCAATGTGAATACAATCAGGATGTGCACTAAGACACCTAGGGCTGATAGCCAAGGCTTAGGTTGAATTTAGTTTAAGGTGGAGGGAATCTGATTAGTCACAGTAACATTAAAATGATACGTAACCATCTCCAGACGTTCAGCTTGCATTTTTCGATCTCTCTAACTGCAAGTGTCAAAATCTGTTTCCCTTTTCTAGTAATTTGACATGTAATCAGACTCAGAACAGAGCAAACTGTGATGATTTGAATCAATAACCACCCTCTATGTGACAATAGGCTTCCCATTGTAATCTTCAGCCTCTCCGTTTGCCTAAGGGGTTCACACATTGTATGAATACAATAATAGTATTCATAATAATAATATTAATTATATATATATATATATATATATATATATATATATATATATATATATATATATATATAATATATATAATAGAACATAATAATATTCAAAATATATATATATATTCAATATATGCATATATATAGTATTCATCATAATAATAATATTAATACTATTTATTATTATTATTATTATATACACACACACACACACACACATATATATATATATATATATATATATATATATATATATATATATATTTATATACTTCTACAACTTCTGTAGAGACACAGTTATACCCACAAATACTGTTTGCTGTTTCCCCAACAACAAACCCTGGATCACAAGTGACATAAAAGCAATCCTTCACCAGAAAAAGAAAGCCTTTAAAGATGGTGACAAAGAACAGCTCAAACAAGTGCAACAAGAGTTGAAGAGGAGACTGAAGATGGCAAAGCTGGAGTACAAAAAGAAGATAGAGAAGAATCTACAACACAGCAACATCCGTGAAGTGTGGAGAGGAATCAGTACCATCTATGGACACAGCAATAAAAAGAAAAGACAGCCAGTGGTGGGTCATGTGAAAAGAGCTGATGAACTCAACCTGTTCTTCAACAGATTTGACAATGCTGTCACACCCACTTCCACTGCTACTCCACCTTCCTCTCCACAACAAATCTCCACTACAACTTCTCCCCTTCCTCCTCCATCTCGTTCAAATGTCTCAACTACTTCAACTACCTCCCTCCTAGAACACCAGTCCTTGTCTGTCACCGAAACAGGGGTGAGGATGGAGCTTGGAAGACTTTGTCCTGGGAAGGCAGCAGGTCCAGATGGTGTGTGTCCAAGGCTGCTTAGAGACTGTGCTGCAGAACTGTGTCAACCTCTCCACAAGATCTTCAACCTGAGTCTACAGCTGGGGCGGGTACCTGCTCTGTGGAAAACATCCTGCATTGTGCCAGTACCAAAAACAAAATGTCCTGCTGAACTCAATGACTATAGACCAGTGGCCCTCACTTCACACATCATGAAAACCCCGGAGCTGCTGATTCTACGCCTTCTGAGGTCTGAGGTCAAAGACAAACTGGACTCCCTGCAGTTTGCGTACAAAGAACACATTGGAGTGGATGATGCTGTCCTCTACATGCTTCACTGTGCCCTGTCTCATCTGGAGGAACCCGAGGTTTATGTGAGGATCATGTTCTTCGACTTTTCAAGTCCATTCAACACCATCCACCCCACCATACTCAAAGACAAGGTCACAGAGATGGGAGTGGATCCTTCCTGTGTTTCCTGGATCTCAGATTGCCTGACTGGAAGGCCACAGTTTGTCAGGCTGGAGAACTGTGTTTCTGGGACATTAATGAGCAGTACAGGGGCTCCACAAGGGAGAGTGCTGGCGCCATTCCTGTTCACACTGTACACGTCAGACTTCAAATACAGTACTGAGTCCTGCCTGATCCAGAAATACTCAGATGACACCGCTATTGTGGCATGTATCAGGAATGGACAAGAAGCTGAATACAGAGATCTAATAAGAGCCTTCAGTGACTGGAGTCACAAAAACTGCCTCCTCCTCAACACCTCAAAGACAAAGGAGATGGTCATAGACTTCCGTAGATCCAAACCCTCTCTTCAGCCAGTGAACACCTGTAGAGTGGACATCAAAGTGTACATCTGGATAATAAGTTGGATTGGTCTAAGAATATACACTACATCTACAGAAAGGGGCAGAGCCGCCTCTTTTGCCTGAGAAGACTCCGATCAATAGACATCTGTAGTAAGACGCTGCAGATGTTTTATCAGTCTGTGGTGGCAAGTGTTCTGTTCTACGCTGCAGCCTGCTGGGGAGAAAGCATCAAACACAAAGATGCAAGACGTCTTAACAAACTGGTGAAAAAGGCTGGCTCTGTGGTAGGACTCAAGCTGGACTCAATGGAGGATGTGGTGGAGAGATCTACACTGAGGAAGGTGGAGACTATTCTCAAGAACATGGATCACCCACTTCACAACACCTTCATGGACCAAAGGGCCAATGGTGGTGGACGGCTCCTCTCTCTTCACTGCAGGACAGAAAGATTTAGAAGATCTTTTGTACAGCCATCAGGCTTATAACTCTTATGTAAATAATTGATAACTTTTATAGACAAATTACGCGAGACAAGAGACAATTTAATTTCCCTTCGGGGATCAATAAAGTTCTTCTTCTTCTTCTTCTTCTTCTTCATATATGTGAGCCTATCAGCAGGGAATAAGGTGTTTTGTTAGTATCTGTTTGCCAGTCTTTGGTAAACGCCCTCTAAAAGTCTCAAAAGTTTATGTTCTCCCAAAACAGCCAGGAAAAGAAATTGGCAGAGTAAATCACATACTCAGTCAGAACTTGTTGATTTGTTACGAATCCACCCCTGAGCCACTTCTGACGTCTGGCACAGACCTGCTGTTGTTGTTGACAGTTGTATGGGGTCAACCGGAAACAGCGCAGCTGAAAAGACCTATATCGCCCCCTAGTTTTGGGGAGGAGGACATATTCACGTCAATAATTTGATTTTCTCAGCTGCATGTATATGTGGACAAGGAGAGAACTCAGATTCTTAAAAAAAAAGAATTATGAGCCTAGTCCGATTAAGCTGTGCATGTAAACGTAGTGAACCATCCTTTCGCCTACTCGACGGCGTACAAAAATCCTGCATGATGAACTGAAGGTTTCAAATTTTGATTAATCAGTCCATAACACCTTCCTCCAGTCTTCAGTAGTCCATTGGTGGTGTTTCGTGGCCCAGGCAAGCCTCTTTTTCTTATTCTGAAGTCTCAGCAGTGGCTTTCTTGCTGCAACTCGACCCATTAAACCTGCAACCAGACACTAAACACTTGAGTCCAAGACAGATTTTCTCCAGGAGGCAGTAAAGTGTATCGTATCCTATCATGTCATATCATATCATATCATATCATATCATATCATATCATATCATATCATATCATATCATATCATATCATATCTCATGTATCATATCATATCATATCATATCATATCATGTCATGTCATATCATATCATATATCATATTGTGTCGGGTCATATCATGTCTCATAGCCTCGTATCGTATCCTTTTGTCTCATGTTGTATCAGGTCATATCGCCTCTTACCGTATCGTATCGTATCACCTTACAAATTCAAGAATACAACCTCAAACCTTTCAGATGCCTGGTTTTAGTCAAATTAATCAGCTTGTTTAGGTGAAAACACTAGATTGTGGATTGTGGTAGCTTTAAATTTAGCTTAAAATATACCAAGGAAACAGAGTTGTGTGTTTTTTCCCTTGTCTTTGTTCCCTTTAATGTCTGGGGGGTAATGTGAGTTTTGCTTTATCTCTAAATCATTAGAAACAAATTAATCTGGGTCAAGTGGACATGACCCAGACTGATATTTAAAAAATACAGCACTAATATGTTAGTATTCCTGCTTAGAATTTACATATTGGCCACATTCAGCTTTGGTATCTAGTCTGTTGCTCCTTTGTCTAATGAAGTGGGACAGTTTTATCTACCTGCATCAATCACATAGTGACAGCTGTGATGAAAACTGCCCCGATTCCAGCAGATTCCTCTGAGGACACCTGCATATATGCGTCTGTATATACGTGTTAACCTGCTCTGAAATGGAATATTTTCAGTGGTACCATCCATCATGTACAATCAGAGCCACACACACAGACACCTGTTTGAACAGTGTGACCTTGGGGCAAAAGGTGTGTGGGTGTGCAACAGGATGAGTGAATGAGGGCTAGAAAAAGAAGACACCAACCACATAATTTCTTACTTAAAGACTTATAACTTATTACTTAAAAACTTATTTTTCTCCCACTGTAATCCACTCACGTCAGGCTGTGTGTGTGTGTGTTTTGTTTTTGCCTTCTCAGGAGAGCGGGGAGACTGAATGAACGATTGATTGTCCAACCAACCGACCGACAGACTGACAGTCAGACAGACTGAATGAAGCTGCACCTGGTGCTTCTGAGGGCTTTTCCCATGTGTTGATTTGCTCCATTTTTTTTTTACATTACAAACGTGGTTTCGCCGAGCCCATCCCGTCATGCCGTCCAACAGTCCTGCTGTAGCCGAGCCGCCCCAGACACCAGAGAACGACACCATCAATGACGTGGTAAGAGAGCCTGATTCCTCTTTTATACCCAGTTATGAATCACTACCACTGCTGACCACACTTGTACAGCTATACAATCTATTGCACAAGCACCATAACTAATGCTTTAATAAAGAAATAATATGATTAAAAAAGTTCCTCATTTGAGTAAACCACAAAAAGAGTGTTGCTCTTCACATTTTTATGAGGTAGAAAACCTTAACATGTTAAATATAAAGTCTTTCAAAACAATGCCACTTTGCATCATTGGAGTTTTTACAAAACGGAAGCCCAAAGATAAAAAGCCCAAAGATAAAAAAACTCAGTGACGATAAATTTTTCAGGTCACATGACTGTGATCATGTATTTACTGCAAGTTTGGCCACCATCTGCCAAATGCAAAAAAGTGTCTAAATTTCTTGACTTATTGATGTGCATTTAGGAGAACGACTTTTATAATTGAATGTATTTGATCATATTTCATAAAGATGGTGCAATTAAACTGAGCTTGAACATCGTTTGCTGCAGGGAGATCTTAGCTCTTGTATACTTATGTTTTAGATTGTAGTTGTGCCTTTTGTGTAATTACTTCACATTTAAACACTCAACCTTTATGTTTATCATCGACAATAAGTCCAGTGACATTTGGAGCACCAACTGGTAAAGAAGTTAACGCACATGCTGCATGTCCAGAGGCTGCAGTTCTTGTTAAAGCAGTCCCCTTCCAGACTTGACCCTTGGCTACATCACCCACTCTGTTTTCCTCTGTTTTTTTGTCCTTTGAAGTTATTATAAAAACGCCCTGAATTGAAGAGGTAGTATTTTGCTTTTTCATTCATACAAATTTTAAGTTAAATTCTATGATGTCACACTAAATATAGGCAAAGTTTTAAACTGCAAGGTAAATGTATGTTGGAGTAATGCCAGCTTCTCTGAATGGCATGTTTAAAAAGTCATATGAGATTTACAGAGGCACGTGAGATTTGATCAATTTGTGACATCATCAATTGTTGAATCTCCTTAAAATAACTACAAAAGCACAAACTTACCAATGTCACGGTCAGCTCAAGGCCAGAGACAAAAACTGAGAGGAGACACGGAGCAAATGTATAAGTTCAATATTTATTTTACAAAAAATAAGATTATGAAGTGTGGTCATTAGTAGATCAGTGGTGTGATGTGTGCATACATGAGTGAGGGTGATGATGCAATGTTGGTTGTGAAAGAAAATGCCAAAATGGAGCATGGTGGGGGAGCAGCCTGCCAAACTAACCCCACCAAAGATGATTGCTTTCAGCCTGCTTTTATAGATTGAGACACATTGGGCCCAGGTGTTCTCAATCCAGGATGACCCCGCCTAAACACACCCACCTGCACCTGAAACAGAGTAAACACTGCCAGCAAAACCACAAGTAGATGGGGGTGTCACACCAAATAAAAACATCATGTTTTTTTTGTTTTTTTTTTACCATTTTAGAAATTGAGTCCAAAACATATGGCCATATGTCAAATTTGTCTTTCAAAAATTGGCTTAGAATTAATTTATGACATTGACTTTGTAGCATGGCAACAGTAGAAGAGGCCTCTGGAGTGCTGGTGATCGTGTTTGGGGGCCTCAAAGGGGCAGTAGCTGACACAAAGGGCCTGATCTACTAAGATCCAAGATAGTGAGCGCTAAATTGTGTGTGCAAACTAAAAAATTGCACATGCTATTAGTGGGCGTGGTGTGGGCGCAATTGATAGCAGGAGCAAAAGTAGTGAGGACCGCCCTCTTTAAACGGGGATTTTGCGTGCGCTATCAGCTGTCACCATGGAGAGTTAGTGAGAGCAGAGTGTTTGAAACCATGGAGTTGCACATGTCGTTTTGGAGAACTGCATAAAAGGCAAGAGAAGTTTATTTGTACAGCACCAGTCATACACAAGGCAATTCAAAGTGCTTTACAGATGCAAAAAGATATACTAATAATAAAAAAAAGGGATTAAAATGACATAAAATCAATAAGACAAACAGATACATGTTTTCGTCTGTTTCGTTTTTGACCGTATTATTCATGAAAATCGTCATTTAACAGAAAAACAAAATAAATCACAAGCTTTTGGACAAGGATCATGGCGTGTTTCATGGCACTTCTGCATCCTTCTCTCCACAGTAACCATGTGTAATGCAGCTCCAGTTTGCACGTGCCTTTAAAATGTCCTAAATATAGACGCAAAACAGCGACCGCAATTGGTTTCCAGGTTTGATGAATCCCATTGCGGGTACTAAATGATTTCATTTGCATCTGCTCCTCCCAGAATTTTGCGCATTCTGATGATCTACATACATTCTGCATATTCATTAAGGCAAACACGCTAAATTGATTGCGTGTGCTGTTTTGCTCATTTGACAGACGCAATCCTCGGTGCACCCGCTTACTAGATCAGGTTTGCGTGCGCTATCAGGTTGGCACATGTTTTTGCACACGCAAACCTTTAGTAGATCAGGCCCAAAGTGTCTTAGATGGGGGCTGAAACGAGGGCTTTTTAAAGAATATACCAAAGAACTGGGCTGTAAATCATGTAAGGCTACAAACAAAGCTTCATCCATAGTTTAGTTATCAGTGCCATGTAGGTAGTGCAGGTTGCAAAATTTGATTGATATACTCCAGAGTAAATTCAACTCTGGCACTCCATGAGCTGTTCTGCGTGTGGTAAATACAGCTCCGAAAGACATCAAACACCCCCCTCTTTATATAGCGTTGTAAATTCTAATGTATACAACCATAAAGATAAGATAAGCTATTATTAAACCCTCCCGGGGGGGCTTCCGACTGCAGCAGGTGTCAGCCCTGCAGTATAAAAAGAGGTGAATAGTGGGAAAAAGTGACAACAGTCCAATTTAGATTATGAACAGAAAAATAAGCAGTGAAACTCAACATTAGAAGACTTAAACTGAAGATAAATGTTGAAATATCTGAACAGTACAAATCAGGTTCATGTAAGGGGTACCACTCCAGAAATATGCTAGGTCAAACACTTCAGCACATATATTGAGATTTCCACAGTTTTCTGCCTCTTCTGCTATGTTGTGTCTTTGGCTCTTATTATTTTTGCTGCTATAATTATAAATATGAAATGGCTACTGCTGTTATTTTTGCATCAAAGGTATTATTATAGCCATCATCACTATTACTACAGCTGTCATTACCTCCACTACTTTGGCTTCAAAGTTAGCAGTTGAGGGCTTTTTTTAGACAACACTTACAGAAAATCTGGCAAGGGAGGCTGTGAGTGTGTGAGTGTGTTCGTGTGTGTAAATGAGCGGGGATGTGTGTGTGTGTGTGTGTGTGTGTGTGTGTGTGTGTGTGTGTGTGTGTGTGTGTGTGTGTGTGTGTGTGTGTGTGTGTGTGTGTGTGTGTGTGTGTTTGTGTGCGTGCACATGAGAGAGAGAATGTATTAATTAAACGTACTGTTATTTATTTACATTCACTTCAGACTTTCCTGCATTCCTCACACTCACCGACCACATGCAGGTGAGACAAACACTGGGTTTGAGTCCAAAGCAGTTTTTTCAAACCCATACACACGCACGAACACACACACACACACACACACACACACACACACACACACACACACACACACACACACACTGTCAGACATACATGAGGTGAAAAATGGCTCCTTTCATTTGCTCCCCCAGAGCCCAGGGCAGCCCTCGTAAATCTGTGAGAGGTTTGAACTTCATTGTATAGTGCTGCTATATAAAGAGCCGTCTCACTCACCCACTTCCACACTCACACTGGCGTGGCGCCAACGAGTACAGAGTTTCTCTCGCAGAGTCCCCCCCCCCTTTTACTCCAGAGTCTGTTGTGCTTTTTAACTCCCTGAGACGAAACGCCCTCTCTCAAGGAATTAAAAAAGAAAGAAAAACCTGGAGGGGAAACAGAGTGAGCCACAGCGTTTGAGGGTAGAGAGAAAGAAGAGATAAAGTGGTAGAAAAGAATGGAGATGTTTGGGCTTGACTGATTCCTGTTTAAGTGTTTCTAGTGATATACTTAACTTTTCTATTACGACTGTTCAACTCTTGCAGTCAAAATACATTTCTGAGGGCCTCAAGTTTGGGTTCATTTGTTGTTTAACTTATACATTTGTGTGTTGGAAGGACTCTCAGAGATGTCATTGAACATCACATAAGTATATTTGTATTTGTAAGCATGTAGAGTAGAAATTAAGATCCAGAAACAGAAAAAATATGTAAAATTAAACGCATTAAATGCAGTATCAAAGTTATGTTACAAAACAGAATTGGTTTAGCCCAGGGCTGTTTAATTACATTTACAGCAGGACCATGAATAAAGGCCAGGACGGTTAAGCAGGCTGGGTATTTATAGCAGCATTCAGTTTATTTTTCTGTCTCTGCCAAAGGCAAAGTTGAAAAAATTGCAAATGAATGTAGTCAAATAGTACCATCTAAACTTGTTTTATATTTGAAATACTTTGGTCGCATATCTGGTAGAGGAGCATTGAAGTGCATAAACAGTCGGCATGCATGCACATTAAATGCATGCGTCCTCTTACCACTTTAGAGTCTATGAATGACTGTTTCCTCTTTGCCAAGATCCGTGACACTAGGAGGAAAGCTGCCGTGGCTCTCTGTGCAGCACCACACCAAAGCAGAAACGTCTCTGTACGTCTCTGTTTGTAAGCAGAAGACAAACTCTTCTCTTTGGCCTACATCTCCAGGAATACTTTGGCAAAGTTGGTCTAGAGAGTTGCGTGTTTTCCACAATGATGCCTACAGATGTGATACTCTTTAGTAACTTTAACACACTGGTTGCATATGAGGCTCGATGGTTTTGCGTTTGGTAGTAAAACAATTAAAAACTTTCCTGCTAAGGCAGCTAACAGTTTCAGCTGTCTGTGTTTTGCTGAAATGTAGAAACTATATGCTAAACATGGTCTGAATGTTTTGAACCTCCATTCTCATCAATACTGAGCAGCTTACTTGCAAGCTTCTTTTGTGCATACTGTACGTGCTCTTCAGTTATTTTTTTAATGTGTTTTAATTATGTACGCCAGTCAAATTTGGGTCACCTGGAGGTTTTCTGTGCTTTGGTTTGGCACGTCTCAGGACACAAAGACAAGGCCAAAATTCAGTCATGGACCTCAGTGTGTCACTCCACAAGGCTGTACATTTCTATCATTTTTATGCCTTGAAAAGTGACATATGGAGGGTGCCACAGGCCTAGCGGTTTAAGCGCCCACCTCATGAATGAAGGCTTTACCCTAGTTGCAGTGATTGCTGGCTTAATTCCTGACCACGAACCATTTGCTGCATGTCAACCCTCTCTCTCTAATCCCCGCATTTTCTGCCTGTCTTAAGATGTCCTATCTGTCAAAGGTCATTTTTACCCCTTAAATGAAGTAAAATGGATCGAAACAAAGTGCCAAAGGAAAGGACTGTCTGCCATCAAGATGAAGCAGTAAAACTATCCCAAGTTATAAAATACATTGAAACCAAAACATCTTTTTTAATGGACAAAAACTCACAACTCCCAGCACTGTCTGCAGAAACACTTAGCCTGTCATTCGCTGTACATAGTTTATATACTACTGAAAAGTAGCTCATACAGTCCCTCTTAAAAATCCCTGAACTATCCCTTTAAGCTTTAGCCCTCATCTTAAATGCCGCCCTTACAGTTAATTACAATCTTAAACTACTTCGGTCAGATTTCTGCTGTAATGTATCTGCTCCAATTTGTTCCCCCGCTCTGCTTTTATGTCTCAACTACAAAGAGAGTCAAAAGACTGTTGAAGGAACTCTACTCTTCAGGGATTTTTCTGCTCAGCGATATCATGTCCCATCTATGAACTCTCAAGACTACAGTAGGCCTGACACAAACCTCTTATAGCCAAAGTGTATAAACCTGCTCTGAATGGCACACATGCAGGACCTACCAGAAAAAATCTGACATCAAAGCCTCCGCCTGCCTGCATCAAACGTCCTTCCTGAATGCTCTCAGATAATAGAGACAGAGTAATTAAGTCCCGCCCACACCAGAGGGAAAAACTATTTATCACTCTACTTTGTACAGCATGAAGGTGCCCTCTTCCAAGTAGAGTCTGCCAGTAAACAAGAGAAATATGCCGTAAAGCTGCTGTGTGATTTTGTCTTTAGAAACATATAATGTAAAAACTTTGTATCAGCAGGAAGAACAGGAAAGATCCTGACTTAAGGTGCTTTGTGCAGACTGTGAAAGTGAGCTGAAGAAAAAGTGATGAGATAAAAAGTCATAATAATGAAATTAGATGCCATAATTAGTTGAAATGTATATGTCTTACATCTTATCATTTTAAAAACACTTGTTATTAGTCTGAGTAATCAGCATCTGTTTGGAGACAGTGAAAGTATTTCCCAGGTTGGTCAAAACAGCCCTCTGTATTTCTGCGGACCATTTGTTTATTCCATCTCTTTGTTTGGATCCAGGTTCAGATTCAGACGACTCACTTACCCCAGGAGAGCAGTTCTGTTTTACAGCCTACCAGGTTACACAAAGAAGAACCAAACAAAACAAAACAGACTCAGTCAACAGCAGCATTCAGGCATTTCAGTGATAACAGAGCTGCTGTGAGGAGCCTGGTCATAGAGGAATTAAGGCACAACTGAACAGTCTGAGTAATGTGCCATCGTATCATATTCATGCTGCATCGTATCAAAGAATCAGATCAAATCAAAGTATCAGATCATATCAGGATCCTCCAACATCCAAAATAAGTCCAAAAACAATCAGTTTTTGTCGCTCTGAGCTCCCTCCTACATATCATACAGTTTTTCTCTATTGCTAAAACACATTTCAACATACTCTAAACCAAATGACCAGTTGCCTCAACACATTTATTAAAATGAAGCCCTTATTTGCCACAACCAGAAACACATTTCACCTGTAGACACTATTCACAAAACCCACTCACATCTTCTCAGAACTCTAAACACATTTTTTTCTTGCTAAAACACATCCTGCAAAACTCATCTGCTCAAACATGCACAGTTAAGCTCATTTGATGCAAAATGCTACCCACAGTCAGCAAAACTTGAACACAATGAACATACCTTGCGTCCTTGATTAAACACAACGACTCAAAATTGAAGACACCTGGTAACCACACCTATATAAGTCAGTGCAGAGTGCAGAGTGTGCTGAATATTCCGAACAATGGAGGGACAAGACAGAGGGATTCGCGGGAGGAAGAGGAGCAGGCCGAGGAGGAAGAGGAGCAGGCTGAGGGGGGCAAGGAGCTGGCCGAGGAGGGGCACGAGCTGGCCGAGGGGGGCACGTAGCTGGCCAAGGAGCAAGAGGAGCAGGCCGAGGAGGAAGAGGAGCAGGCCGAGGAGCAAGAGGAGCAGGCCAAGGAGCAAGAGAAGGGCTAATGAGACGTCGACGCACGATCATCACAGATGAGATGTGAGCGACCGTTATCAACCATGTCATTGTCCATGGAATGACCATGACTGAAGCTGGCCAACGAGTCCAGCCAAACATAAACCGATATACAGTGGCCACCATCATTCAGGCCTTCAGACAACACAACAGGTACTGAATGTAGTATTTCTTGGTCACTACAGTAGATGTCTATACAGATACTGTACTGCATACGTAGTGGAGTGCAATTCGATTTACCACAGTTTGCTGTAAAGAGATGTCCATGTATTGAATACATGCCTTTACAGTACTGTATTTTACAGTACAGCATTTACAGTATATGTATGATTCTGTAAACTGCGTGTTTCATTACCTTTACTGTACATTACTGTAAACTTGAGTGCAGTTGAGGGGCAAGCCTTCATTTTCACCTAGAACAATTGCAACCATGGGTAAAAGTGTTACAGTACTGTGTACTGCAAGGACTATCTCTGTACTGACCAAATATATTTTTGTTTCTCTAGAGTTGACAGACTGCCACATGCAGGTGGGAGGGGTTCCATATTCACAGCAGCTCAACTGGAGTCAGTGGTCAGGCTGAGTTTGTGAAGTTCAGATTGTCAGCAAAGATGTTATCCTGTATTTCCCCTTATGATATTACAGTATTCTCCTGAACCATGTAGACAATTCTCCTGAACCATGTCGATTCTTGGGATTCGTCTCCCACCTGCATGTGGCAGTCTTTCAAATCTGTGCAGTTAAACATACTGTCAATACTGTAATAAAAAAAAGTTACACCCTGAACATTGTGTTTTCAATTGTTACTGTACACTATACGTACTGTATGTATTGTGTGCAATGGATCCTCCATGGTGTTTACACTGCTTTGCATTGAGTTGTGATACAGTAACTGCTTTTTCTTCATGTGACTATTCCTATGAAACACACAAATCTAGAGTGCATGCCCAATATATATTTGAGAATATATGTATGTAAGGGTTTCTAAAAAAATGTGTTCTGCAGTGATGAAACTGTAAAAAGAACGGTCTCACACTATGAACATTGTGTTTTGCATTATTTAAAGTGTGTGTAATGACGCTTGGTAGTGTTTACATTTTTGCAGGCCTTGAGAGGTATTGTGTTGTCAAGGTGGACTTTTGAGAATATGTGAGACTTTTGAGCGTAGGTGCAATTGTTTTGGTGTGCTCGAGTGACTTTGAACATACGTTGTTCTGTTTTGGAGTGTATGGGTTGGTTTTGGGAAGAGAATTTGCTGTTGTGTGAATAGTGCTTGAGAAAAGTGTTTTGTGTTTAGGGTTGTGGGAAAAGGGGGGATAGTATGGTGAAATGTGTTTTAGCAATAGAGAAAAACTGTATTTATCTGAGACTGCATCTTACTCTATGTTACAATATTGGTGAAACTGCCATCTACAGTGCAAACCCCCCATTAATGTTGAAATCTTTAAAAGATTCAATCTAGAAATTAGAGGTCAAGTGTGGATGTTACAGCATCTTCAGCTGTTGATTTGGCGTGTGCAGTGGATTTAACGTGAAGCCTAGAAATGTAGCAGAAAAGAAGGATGGTACAGGAAATGAGCCCAATAAAGACAGAGACATGGAGGGAAACGTGTGGACCGGGTGGAAAGAAAGAGGACAAGCTGTCTGCCGCTGATGGGATCCTCCTCTGCCCGCCTGGTTTGCAGTCTGGTTGCTTAGTAACTGCAATGGCCTAAAATAACCTGCCTGCAGACAGAAATAGACCAAAGATATATGGACAGATTGGACAGTGTGTGTGTCTGTTTGTGTGTCCCATAGAGTAAAAAATTTGCTTATTTGTCACTTCTCCTGGACTCATGGGACTTGACTGAACATCACATTCTTGACTCATTCTTTGAGTTCATTTGTATCTGAGTCATTTCTCCTGAGGAGCCCACTGGGGTCGATAACAAGATGAAAAAGAAACCAGACTTCGAAGAGACTGAAGTGAGACGATCATTTAAGCAATAATTGAGAGATTCAATCTTTTTCTTATTTATGTTTTACTTTCCAGTACAGCGAATTTCATGAGTACTTGAAGTATAATCACTCGGGTAGATCCTATCATTTCACGTTCAATTTGTTATCATATTTTGGTTTGTTTCACTTACCTGACCTAAAAAAGGAGGTGCCACTGAAAGTTTTAAGTGTTCTTATATGTTTTTCTCTGGCAGAGCTCGGGGCAGCTCCACCAAATGATGTGCTTGACTTTCCAAAACTCCAGAATACACATCCATATAAAAACAAATTCTCACTGAGAGGGGGGAGCAGGAACCTTGATTTTGTTTAATATCTCCTTGAACTGTAAAACCAGTTTTTGAAAATAGCCCATCATCCCTTTGTAGTTCAGGTTATCTGCTGAGTAACTGTTTTAACTCAGCAGTTAAGCACATGGAATAAAATGAGTCAGAATATGCCTGAAATTAAACTGAGCAAGCATAATGCTCGTCCAGGCAAGCCTGCAGACGTTTTCAGCTCCTCTGCAAACCATTTCAACAACAGCTTCACCTTTTTCTGCTGTGTTTGTGGATGTGTTGTCAGTGATGCTTCCCTTGGCTCTGTAACTGTGGGGTCTTTGCTGCTGCTCTCCCTGCCTTTACTTTTCATGTACAGGGATGAGGGGACAGAGTCATACTGCTGGTTAGGACTTATTATTGTAATGTATGCCAATCGGTGCACATGAAGAATATCTGTAACTCCCATGAATTATTTGCTCAGTGAGGCAACATGGTGCTGATATGTGTACAACTCAACACAGGTGGGCTGCATTTGTGACCACAAAGGGACGTATATTTTTCACCATGACTTTTCTGGACATTTTTTCTGCAAACCTACCCGGTAAAATTTCTACAAAAAGTCAGGAAAGGTTGAAGTCAGGAAATTCCACGCAACCATGTGTGCAGAGTAATGATGCTGAGTGGTGTTGGAGACTCTTCTCTGCTTGCCAGTCATCTGAATGTCCTTTAAACTGTTGTGCTTGGGACAGTAATGTCCCAATACTTGATAGAGTGATATTATTTCAGTAACAGCCAGGACTAGAGAAGACTCCTCCTCCTCCTTCCTCCTTCTCCTGCATGTGCTTCAACCAAACAGGGTATAGTGAGTCAAGGGTAGGCGCTTCTGACAAGAAAAATCTTCCACTGTGAAGTGCATGTATGAACAGCAAGTTCCAGAAAATATCAGGGCTTCATGTCTGAAATAATTGGGTAGGCTAGAAAGTCAAGTTCAAGTCATAGCAAATATGATTTCAGGTATTTTCTGTTGTTGAAAACTTACTGAGACTGATTTAAAGCCTAACAGGTCTGATTTTTGTCAAATCTAAGCACTAGAAATGAGGCAAATGCCAGAAAATTTGAAGAACTCAGTCTGAGGGACTGAACCTTCACATTTGAATAAATTTGTGAAATTTTGGCAGTTTAATTTCAATTGTAGTTGAGGTAAAACTGTCACAGCAGGCTCACAGTGAGACTGTTTATTTTTCAGCCATGCAAGTGAGGACATAACCTCCCTTTGCTCTTGACTACTGCTAATTTTTGTCCACACAGGACATTAAGGTCTCATCAGAAGACAAAAGAAATGCTATTCAATGGGTATAAGTAACTTCACTCTTCGTGATTAAATTGAACTTTTGTTTGACTCTTAGTGTGCTCTGTTCGTAAAAACAGGTGTGGACTTCTCTTAAGGGTGCATCGTGACACGGCCATATGGACGGCACACCAGGCAGACAGGCTATGGGCCATTACCCTCTCTCGCTGGTTGCTATGCTGATTGTCAGGGAAGTGACATCAGAATGTTTAGTCAGCATGATGGGAGACAGTTGCTAAGCAGTTTCAGCACCTTAGCAACCATTCCTGTGTCACTGCAACATAAGGGCCGGCCAGGAGAGAGGGAGGACGGCAATAATGGAAACACACGGCCGACAGCAGGCGGTGGACACTGCCGGGTCAAATACTCATTCCAGTGAGAAAAAAGAGCAGATGTTACTTTAAAACTGAGAACAGAGTGAGTGTAGAAACTTTAAAAAAACATAACTCTGAGACTCTCAGTGCTGGAAGTCTTGAAAATTACTATCAGATAAAAAATGCAGCAATTCAAGACTAGTAACTCGTTTTCCTCCTGGGTATGTTTGGACTCGTATAAATACTTGATATCAAGCCTTTAATAGTAACTTTAACCAGCTGCAATCTGAGGTGTCCTTAATCTTCAGTGCATGTTAGAAGATTTAGAGGATTTAAAAAGTGTACTTTACCCAAAATGCCGGACTTAAATCCAGATATAACTTTAAAGTCTTAAACAGACCCAAAGGAAATTTAGACTCAATCGAGAAAGTGATTAACTCTCACTGTTCTCCAAGCTGCCTCCATTTGTTTTATCCTGCATGGATCACTTGCCTCTGTTGTCTTACCCTTAAACTTGGCACAAGTAGGTTAAAGCTCTTATAATAAAACACATTTTCTCATGTAGAGTTGCCTTGAGAGTCCAGTGGCTCTTTGTTGTAACAGTGACATAAATTTTATTTTTTAAAGCCGCACATTAAGAATACTACCGTCTAAAAGGGATGTTTGTAAGGCGCCACACACTCCAGTTTTTAATGGTTTAACAACTGAAGATGCAGCAGGTGTTGCTGATTTGATTTGGCTCTTTCATGTTTCCTTCTGGGTCCAATAAAAAATGTGTCCAGAATCTTGGCCAGAGCAGGTGTTAGAAAAGAAAGTAAGGACCGGACTCGAGTTTGCTTGGACACTGAAATTATTGGAGAGGGAGGGGGAGCATTAACACTGTGACAGGAGTTCAGATTTAGAGCTGATAGGGTTGGGGGTTCTGATGTGAATATATGGACTAATAAACAGTGTTGAATGGATTTAGAGGTCTCTACTCTTCCTCAGCTTAGATCACAATCTTAGGAGTAACGCCCCCTTGGATTTATACATGACTAATCAAAACGTGATCAATGATAACAAACATCCATGATTAAACAAATAAGGCACATTTAGGGTGAAGTTTGAAGCCACAGCCTACAAATCTTGGATTAATTCAAAGTCTTTAAAACTGTGCTTGAGTCAAATTCATCTCTTTTTTAATTTGGTTTTTAGGCTTTTATGCAGACAGAGTGGGGAACAACATGCAGCAAAGAGCAACAGGTCTGAATCAGACCAGGGATCTGTTTATGGGGACGTGGGATTGAAATGGGAGCAGTAGCTCAGGAGGTAGAGCGGTCGGCCAACAACTGGAAGGTTGGCGGTTCGATTCCCCCCTATCCCAAGTCTGTCCGTTGTGTCCTTGGGCAAGACACTTAACCCACCCTGCTCCCAGTGTATGTCCTCCACTGGTGTATGATTGTGAGTGTTGTGTGGTGGTGGTCGGAGAGGCCATAGGCGCAAACTGGCAGCCACGTTTCTGTCAGTCTGCCTCAGGGCAGCTGTGACTACTAAGGTCGTTTACCACCACCGAGGTGTGACTGTGTGAGTGAATGAATGATGTATCCAATGTAGAGCGCTTTGAGGGGCTCTGATAAAGTGCTATATGAAATCTGATGCATTATAATTAAAACAAAATGACACCTCAAATCACACTTGTGATGGCTACAGTGCTCATTCTGTCCTCCTGCTCCTCTCCCTGCTCTCCTCTATACACCCCTGTATCATCTCTCTTGGTTTCTCCCCTTGTCTCACGGTCAGTGTGTGAAACTTCTCCCCCTGGCTTGCACAGTGTGATCGGCTGTGATCAGACAAAGTGAAGGAGTAATTTGAAGCAGACTTTTCATGTTGGGTGTAAACTCAGGGCACAGGAAGGACGCAAAGTACCTGTGAAATCATGAGTTTGTTGAGTTTGAAGTCAAAGTTGAGTTGCAGTTCAAGCCTCCTGGTTCATGTTTGGACACAATGACTCCAGTCCAGGAAATAATGATAATTTTATAACGCATGTGCTCTACGTTACTTATATCGAAGGTACTTGGTTATTGAATTTCACCATTTACTAGATTTAGATGTAGTTAATTTGTAGATTAAGATTTCAAACAAAAACAGTAATACGCTGAATTACATTGAGAAGATTAAATCTCTTTTGATTTGTGGCCCAGAAAAGAAAGCTTTGTCTAGTCTGATCACTTGATCACTCAGTCATGCTCCAGATGTTTTTTTCTCTCCATAATCATCTCAAGAACATTTCTCAGTTTGATCTGGGGACACTTTGAGGGGCCAACTGTAGACAAGGGCTGTCTCAGTATCAGATATTCAACTCACAATTGTGACCATAAAATATCACATTAACAACACTGGAAAATTTTAAAATAAAACAACAAAAGCAGTTCAATTGAGGAAAGGCTAGACGACACATTACTACCAACACTTTACTAATAACTGCGATTCATTTACATACCATTATCCATTTCTAATAATGTTCATATTTATGATTTATCAGCATCAACAGCCCTGTGACTGAAATGTCTCACCAAGTACCTGTAACTCATGCCTTTATTTTGATGGTTTTCCTGTCTTGTGTTGAGGTTGCTTCTTTCCTGCTTCGTGGAACTGAGCTTTTATTTTGAAATGTACCTCTTCCATTGAATCAAAACTTATGTAACTTTATGGAAGCGGTTCAAAGAATGACAGTAGAGTCTAAATCTGGACTCTGTAGGTTAAAGTATTTGGAAGTTAGAGGTCAAGACATGAAGAAATCTGAGTTTTACCTCTAACTGTGATCTCATCAGTCTGGATCCTTCTGGTTACGAGCTTTCCACAGCAGTTTTTTCACTGCGCATCTGACCCAGTGAACTCACCACCTCGTCAACACATGGGTGCTGCATGCTATTTTTGTTTTATTCATCAGTGTAAAATTACACCACTCCTATTCTACAACTCTGTGCTGCTGTTGCACTCTGTGTCTGCTGTGAGCTCAATAACAAACATGTAGAGTCAAACCTTATTTTGAGATCTGAATATCAGACACAACAGGAAGCTGGGTTTACACACTTCTGAGGGAGCAACAAACAAATATCTTCATATTTTTGTCTCTTTTTTTGTACTTTTTACTCCTGCTGAGATAAATATAAAGCAGGTGTAATTTACTCTGTACTGATCACAGCTTCATTTCATGTCTGCAAACATCTTTCAAACCTTCATTTTAACCTTGAAAATTCTTGGTTTCTGCCATTAATGATGTCAAGATAAAGAAAAACCACACATGAACAGACAAAAGAGAGACCATAATTATAACCTAAAGAATGATACAAAAACTTAAAGTAATCCACTCATTTGGTCTCAAACAGCTTTGTTTAATCAGGACTTGTAAGAGAAGTTTGTCTTTAAAACTCATCTTTATGTTTTGGTCTTTTTTTTGTTGTTGTGGTAAATATGGTACTTTAATTCATGTTTCCTGTGTTGTAGCCTCTAACTTAAAAATGCTGCTTTTCCCCTATGTTCCCTCGAGGCATTGTTTCTTAAAAGCTGCCTCACTGCTGACTTCAATTATAACTTCACACAGTAATGGATGGGCTCAGTGTTTGATGTGGTTTCTCCATAACCCTCTAGAGCGAAGATGGAGCAGACCAGGACAGTCCAGAGGAGGGGACGCCAGCGAGTCCCCGCAACAAGCGCAGAGTGGGTCGTCCTGGCAGGAAACGCAAACAGCTGCTTCCTGTGAGTACTGTAATTAAGGGCTGTCGTTGGCCTTTTATACTCCACAATGTGGTGAATGATTGATTGCAAATTATTCACCTATTCACAGTCCCCCAGATTTTCAAAACATGCATGCACTGCTGCACCAAAAACACTGTGCTTCATGTTTGTGCACTCTCATGTAAGCTGCTGCTCAGAAACACACAGAGGCGCCTGAGGGGACAAGTACTACATAAAATGAGTGTTACATCTGAGTGTGTTGGACAGCTCACACTAGTGGTAGTAGTCAGTGTACTTTCCTCCTCACAGCAGCTTTCATCCTTTCAGCTTTTCTTCTGCTTTTACTCATCACTCAATATATATATATTTTTTTTACCTGGAGTTTGTCTAAGATGAGGGATTTCCCTACATGTTGACTGTTTGCAGAGCTGTTAGTCTTTGCATTGAGTCTCCAGAGATGTGTAGTGCTTACAACATTTCCTTATTACTTGGTCATCTTATTCTCTTGTGAGTCTGGCTCCATCCCCGACTTGCTATCACTGCTTTAATGAAAGTTGAAGTCTAGAGGGAAGTGTTCTTGCTTGGCTTTATTTTCTATAAGTACTGTTTATATTTTACTTAACAAAATAAAGGCTAGTTGAATTACTAGGGTGGCTTTTGGTAGGAATGTAACAATATAGTCACCTCATGATGCACTGGATTGATGATGTTGGGCTCATGAAACCGTTTTTGTGCTCAAACATCATAACTTTTTATTTATAAAGCTGTGACTTTGCCTTTTTTAGTGCCATATGTCTGGGCCACTCTGTCTCTGATTGGATGGCAAACATGCTTTTATTGTGAAAGGACCCAAAAAATACTTGAGCTCGATTGTTAAGTTACACAGGATGGTGAAAACAGCTGTGGAGCAATTGCTAGCAAACTGATTAGATGATTAGCAACCCTCAGGAGAGGCATCAGCTCTGATGTTGCATTCACAACTATTACGTCTCTCTCTGTAAACTGCCATGGCTTGTGCAAAGAGTATAGAGAGATTTTTCTTTTATTTACTGACTGCTGTCAGCAATCTCCGGGTGGTTTTTGACTAATAATACCTGTAACTTTTAGTTCCAGGGACTTTTCTTTAAGAATAAGTGGTTACTGTGGCCCATTATTGTCTGCATTTCCAGCAGGGTTCGAAGTCTTGGGTAAATTGTATAAATCAGGCCAATGCCAATGACATCCAGGGATGTGCTTAAGAAATGAGGTGACTTGCACAGCTCTTTAGGAGAGTCTCCGCTGAATCGATTTTTACACAAAAAGTTGTCACAAATCATGTCTGCAGCAGGTAAGCTGTATTGATAATTAAAATACCATCAGGTTACAGGGGATATGAGCTCTTCTACTTTTGCCTCCTGGTGCCTCTACCTGTTTATCCTTTCTCTGCTCAGCTGCTGTCTCTGTGTAAATTTTTCACTGGTTTATATTGTTAAAAAGATTGTTTCCTGGTGAGACTAACTCCTGACACTGTTAACACCCAGAGGCATTCCTGATATGGATATAATGTAGTTAAAAAGAGTCCAAATCCATGTTTACACATAGTTTTACTGATTTGTAACATCAGGTTATGTAGGATATAAACTAGAGTCTGTTTTCATCGTCAGGCCATGCCTACCAAAGTCCCTGGACTATTGGAAAGCACTACCAGTTGAACAGGAGCTTTTCAAGTGGTAAATCTTTTACCCCAGGACTAAATTTAGACCCTAGTCCCTGCAGCTGGAATGCACACAGTTCCTCAAAAGGTCTCTGGTTCCTGGGGTTAAGTTCCTGTGTTTAAAAACCATCTTTAAATAGATAAAAAAGGAAAATGCCAAAAATGCTTGGCAAATACACTCATACAGGCCCTGAAATGCAAAATCTTCACCTGCTGCCATCATGGCTCCATTCAGCGACAGACATAAAAGAAGACACACAAGAGAAGTCAAAGGCAGATAAAACTTCTCTACTATTTGAAATAGGCCTCATGATTCATGTTCATCTCACAGATTTATACATGTACTTACCTTCAACTGATTAACAAAGTACCATCACATTCCTGTTGAATGTTGAGAGTCTTGAGGGTCTAAATTTGCTTAGTTTAAACCTTCTTGTTGTGCTGTTTGGCTGGAGCAACAATTAAACACCAGAATTTTTTACACAGTGTAAAGTTCCTGTGAGGAACTTCCTGCTTGAGTCAATTTTGGTGCCCCCGTGGAGGAATCCTTCTTTCTCATCCTGCTGACTCTTAACAGTCAATTATATCATTAATTTTAAATATTTTGTGTAAAAATTGTCTGTTTTTTCAGCTGCTTGGATGACACCTATCCCCTCACACAGAATTCAAGTGTTGAAACTTATAATGTGATAGTCGTCCGTTTTGTGGCTGATGGTTATGTTTACTTTTGTTTATCATAAAAAGATATCCGTGTGTGTTTTAGTCTGTTTCATAAATGTCAAAGAACTCCTCACAGGAGCTTTAAAATTGTTCCTTGTGTAGCTTTTAATCTGTAAATGTTCATTATGCATCATTATCAGCTTTTTCAAGGGAGATTCATTCAGTCTCCTTTAGACTGTCAGTAGGAAGAGATATGAGCTGCAGTATCACACCGTACTCTGTTTTCTTCACTCCCCCTGATGTTTAGGTGTTTGGCAGCTCCTCTCCTCCACATTTCTCACTCCATTCATCCTCCTATCACCCACCTTATGTGTATATATGTGAATATGTGTGGGGGTGTGTGTAGCTGTGTGTGTGTCTTTGTGCTGAGTGAACTCTGTGGTTGAATCAGCAAGTCAATATTGCTGATCAAACAACACCTGAAAGAATAGAATACACACTGAGGTTTCTGAAGTGTGTGTGTGTGTGTGTGTGTGTGTGTGTGTGTGTGTGTGTGTGTGTGTGTGTGTGTGTGTGTGTGTGTGTGTGTGTGTGTGTGTGTTTGCATTCATGTCAGCAGGAGAGCAGGTCTGATCATGCTTTGATGTATGACTCTGACAAGGTAGACAGGAGAAATTTTGGCCCTCTCAAACACACACACACACACACACACACACACACATTTTCGTAGAGAAAAGAGAATCTGTACATGCTACAAACACATGTAGCTGCAGGTGAAATACATATGTGCATGTCAGCACTGCAAATAGTGTGTCATCTGTACAACTAAGTAAATTTGACAAATCTATAGGAGTAGTAAAAGTGGATCCATTTGTGAAATAGTAGTAGTATAAGAGGTAAACTGATGCTACATATGTGGCAAAAAGTACAAGTTATAGCTGTAGCAGAAAAACAGCACTGCTCAACCCACCGACAGACTTGTTGTATTATTGGCAGTAGAAGTTTTAAACATATCTGTTGTTGTAGTAAAGTAATTGCGGTAGAAGAAGGAGTACTTGTGGTATTAGGCTGTTTTAGTGATCAGGTCATTGTAGTTGCAGTTGTGGTTTTGGTGAAGAAATGTAACCAGAAGTAGGAGCAGAGGTTGTTGTCCCCACAGTTATAGTAACTTATATGGTAGGAGTTGACCTAAATGTTTTTTTCAGAGCCAATGTGATACAGATTATTAGTATTACATGAGACCAGTAACCAATGTTAGTGAGTGATATCCATTGACGGTAAAAATTAGACACTTTATGTCAAAACATTTAAATTGTAATATTATAAAATCCAACACAAATCTTTGCTTAAATGCCTCCAGCAGATGTTTAATTAAAAGTGAATTATCATATACAAGAGCTAACCGTTAACCAGTTACACTTACAGTACAGTAGTGTTACACGGTCTTGTGGTTTCTCTCCAATTAGATAGTGTTGTGAGTGGCGCACTGATGCAGATAATTGAATGACACAGATTACCTGAGTACTCCTGTGTTATAGTACCAGTAGTATAGATAATACATACCTTGTTGGAGTTGCTGAAACAACAGCAGTATAAAAACACTTGTATGTGCAATGTAATACACAAAAGCTTAGAGCAAACACTGGGACTTTGGTAAAGATATCCATTATTATCTTTATCCTAACATCTCTTTTTTCCCTGCTCATAAAGTGTCCTTGGTTCTCTTAAAAAGCAATACATAATTTCAAGTTACCATTGTTATTATGAGAAATAGAAGACAAGATTTGGCTAGCTAATTCAGACATAGTCATCTAATTGTTGTTAGCAGTGAGGGCCTGTGTCCATTAACAGTATTTTCTGTTATGTTACAGCCTTATTCCGAATGGATTAAATTCCTTTTTTCCATCAAAAATTCTGCACAAAAAAACCCATAGTGACAAAGCCAAAAACTTTTTTTAGAACATTTTGCAAATTTATTAAGAATAAGAACACTCAAATGTTGCATATACATAAGTATTCACACCCTTTGCTATAAAACTGAAATGTTCCTCCAACTTGATTCCAGTCCACCTGTGGCAAATTCAGCTGATTGGACATGATTTGGAAAGCCACACCTGTCTATATAAGATCCCACAGCTGACAGAGCACGTCAAAGCACAAACCAAGCCATGAAGTTGAAAGAATTGTCTGTAGACCTCCAAAACAGGGTTATATTGGCGCACAGATCTGGGGAAGGTTACAGAAAAATATCTGCTGCATTGAAGATCCCAAAAAGCACAGTGGTCTCCATCATTAAAAAATGGAAGACGTTTGGAACCACCAGGACTCTTCCTAGAGCTGGCTGCCCAGCCAAAATGAGCAAGTGGGGGAGAAGGGCCTTCGTCAGAGAGGTGACCAAGAACCCGATGGTCACTCTGACAGAGCTCCAGCGTTCCTCTGAGGAGATGGTAGAACCCTACAGAAGGACCACCATCTCTGCAGCACTCCACCAGTCAGGCATTTATGGTAGAGTGGCCAGACAGAAGCCACTCCTCAGTAAAAAGCACATGATAGCCCGCTTGGACTTTGCTAGAAGGCACCTGAAGGACTCACAGACCAGGAGAAACAAAATTCTCTGGTCTGATGAAACGAAGATCGAACTCTTTGGCCTGAATGCCAAGCGTCATGTCTGGAGGAAACCAGGCACCGCTCACCACCTCGCCAATACCATCCCTACAGTGAAGCATGGTGGTGGCAGCATCATGCTGTGGGGATGTTTTTCAGCGGCAGGAACTGGGAGACTTGTCAGGATCGAGGGAAAAATGAATGCAGCTAAGTACATCGAAATCCTTGATGAAAACCTGCTCCAGAGCTCTCGAGACCTTCGACTGGGGTGACGCTTCATCTTCCAGCATGACAGTGACCCTAAGCACATGGCCAAGAAGACAAAGGAGTGGCTTCAGGACAAGTCTCTGAATGTCCCTGAGTGGCCCAGCCCGAGCCCAGACTTGAACCCGATTGAACATCTTTGGAAAGACCTGAAAGTAGCTGTGCACTGACGCTGCCCATCCAACCTAACTGAGCTTGAGAGGATGTGCAAGGAAGAATGGGGAAAAACTCCCCAAATCCAGGTGTGCCAAGCTTGTTGCATCATACACAAGAAGACTGGAGACTGTAATCGCTGCCAAAGGTGCTTCAACCAAGTATTGAGTAAAGGGTGTGAATACTTATGTATATGCAACATTTGAGTGTTCTTATTTTTACTAAATTTGCAAAATGTTCTAAAAAAAGTTTTTGGCTTTGTCATTATGGGGTATTTTGTGTAGCATTTTTGAGGGAAAAAGGGAATTTAATCCATTTTGGAATAAGGCTGTAACATAACAAAATGTGGAAAAAGTGAAGTGGTATGAATACTTTCCGGATGCACTGTAAGTCCAAAAAAGATGTTGCAGCTGAGAGCAAAGCCTGTCATGCACAAGTTTGTGCCAATATCAGGACAATATCAGTATCGTATCAGAAGTAAGAGAGTTGTAGCTGGACACCCCCTACTGTCAGCTGAAAATAGATTCACTTTTCTGCGCTTATCACATCACTTCCTTCGCTTCCTCAAGGACTAAACAAAATCAAAATGGGGGCGACTCTTTTAACAACAACTGTGGAGAAACCAATTAGACTTTGGGGAAAGATTTCTAGGCTTGAGCTCCTCACTCCAGGACATGACATCTTTCGATTGTTTTTATGTTATCTATTTAAAATTCCCTTGAAATACTCTTAAAAGCTTCCCCTTATATAGAGCACAACAAACAGTTAAAGACAGCCTTAATAGTTGGGGACTTTTGCAGCCTAGACACAAAAAATAGATGGATTGAAGGACTCTAAAATTGAAGATGAAATGAGGGCACTGCCGGTGCAAATGATGCTGTCAGTGGACACAGGTCCTAAGAGTAGTTGTATTAGTTGAAGTTTTTGCAAATTGTTGTAACACAGCAATGTCACTTATGTGAAAATTCTCACAGTAGTTGTAGATATCAGTAGCCACAGACGTAATTGTTGTACAAGAGTATTGGTGGGACTTAAATAGAAGGGTTAGTTGTAGCAGCGGCTGTAGTCTTAATAGTAGTGATAGGAATTTTATTAGACTTAAAGTAATGCATCAGTGAAATAAATGTTGCCATGGCAGTAGTTCAAGTAGAAGTTGGACTATCAGTATGGTATGACTATGAGTGGTCATGTAATTGTAACCCTGTATGTTGAAGTATAATAGCTGAAGTATCCACCGCAGTAATGCTCTCTGATTACTATGATGAAGGTACTGGTGTTAATCCAAGAAGTAGGTTGCTGAGGATGTATTTATAAAAGAGCCCTCTTGCCAAGCAGACAGTATGTTATTCATTACACACACACACACACACACACACACACACACACACACACACACACACACACACACACACACACACACACACACACTGAGTGGTGTCCAGGAATAGAGCCATTGTGTGTATATCAGGGTGGAGCTGTAAGTGACACTAACTATAGAGAGCAGAGACGGAGGGAGCCTCACTGTCTCCCCTCCTCCTGCTTCCCTCACTCATTCACCTCTAGTAAATATAATAATGTACACACACGCATTTACACAAATACACACTTCTAAACACCTACATGCAGAGTTTTTACAGTTGTGGGGATAGTATTCATGGAAAAGTGGACATAGTTTCATGGTCTCCCATCTTTTTTTTTATTTTTACCTCTGCTCCCACTCTTTCGTGATTTTTGGCTGCTGCTTCATGTTTTATTTTCTCCCTCCTAAAGCTGTAGGTTAGAATAAGTGTCGATCACTTCCTCTTTTTTATTTCCTTTCTTTCTTTTTTCTCTCTTTTTTTTTACTGCAACTGGAACCATGTGTGGAGCAGCTGGTGGCTTTTTGAGCATGAGTGTGCATATGTGTGCCTCACGCTTGTGGCTTTTTCCTGAAATGGAGTCGATTGTACAGTAGGACTAAAGACATACTTCTATCTTTCCTATTATTTATAGAATTATTTATCATGGAAACCCCCTCTCAGCCACAGTGCAGTGAGATTTAATCAGTATAATAAATCAAAGTTTTTATGCAGCCTGACGACTTGATTTTATCCAGAGAACAGCTGAACTGTAATCAGTTGAATCACCGTATAAAACCACAGGTCTTAATTTGGAATAAGCATGACTCGATAACTTTTGATTTAATCTTAGCATGTTTGCACTTTACTCTGGTTTCTTTCAGAATTTCTCTTTTGTGCCAAAACCTCAGGTCACAGAGACATTGTGGAAAACTTGTGGTTTTGTTTGCAGTGTGTGAAATAAAAGTTTTGTGACCACTGGCTTGTAGAGACAAAGTTGCATTCTTTAGGTCCAAGGGGGAAAAACTTCTGTTACAACATCATTCAGTTTGAGACGAGGCTGTGTATATGTTCATTTAAAGGCTCTCTGCAGCATCACAGATTAAACCTACATGCATGCGATCACTTTTATTTTTACAATGAGTCAAAACCTCTGTGGAAGTAGTTCATTTTATTCAGTTTTGATTAAACATCAGTACAAAACCACTGGATGTAGATTCCTGTCATTTAATGTACTGCATCATAGAAAAAAACAGCCAATTTGCCTTCTGTCTGTGTTTTATGTTACGTTGGCAAATCAGTGGGAACTTCAGCCGCCACAAATGTTCAGTGGTTTTTAAATCTAAAGATCCCAAACTTTGGATAAATTTTGAAACATGTCAAATAGATAGATTCACTGTGAAGTCAACCATCATTACCCACAACTTTACTGATCTGCTGTGACACTTTTTAACCACAGACACTGATTATAACGTCATAATGTTTCTGCTTCAACTATCGCCAGTCATTTTAAAATGGAGAATTGCTCCTCAGCCTCATTACTTGAGAGTACCTCACTTTGGCTAACCGTCTCCTCCTTTTTCTGCAGCCAGAGCTGTCTTTGTTCATATTTGGTGATTTTGGTGATGGCAAGTAATGTAATCTGAACCCTCCTCTACCCCGTATTATAACACAACTAGATCTGATTTTGCTGCTTTTTCACCAAAAAGTCATGTCTGATTCATCAAGTGCACACATTAGCTTAATGTAGTTTTAAGTGATGGCAAATTTAAGCTTCCAAGTATCACAACACACATTAAGTCAGGTAATTACTTTGAAATAACTGTTACTGTCATATCAGGAGTTCAATCAGTCTGAGACTCCACCTGACATGTTCATCACTATTGTTCACATGTAGAGTCACCTCAAAAAGAAACCCCTGTTACATACGATTAAATCATCATCAGACCTGTTATTAATCCACTTTACAATACATGGATAACACTGCCTCCCCCCACTCAGTGTGTGAACAGATTTGAGCCCGAACAGGGCAAGAGTAGAGATGATAACAGCTCACCTCCATGATCAGATGCAAAACAAGAGCAAACTGCACACAAATGAAAAAGCTTGTTGCTTCAATGTTTTCTCGTTTTTCTCCTTTGTTCCTCAGCTCTCTTGTTCCTTGCCATCATATATGTATACTCATGATGCCAGGATCTAAACAAACATCAAGATTTGTTTGTAGAAAATGTAGAAATGTGTAGAAAAAATAATGTGGAAAGATCATTTACGTTTAAGTGTAAAAAAGCTGCAGAAATGACAAGAAATCTAATAAAGCTCAACCAGCTTTACATTACCAAGAAAGCAAGGAAGGTCTTGAATGGACTGACTGTGACTTAGATGACAGGGTTAATGTGTGTCCTAGAGGTCAGAGTTAAGTATAACACCGAATCTCAGACAAATTTCAGTACAATGGGAAATATTAACATCACCCCCTCATGTTTGACTGTCATTCATGTAAAGCAGGGCTCAACTACACTAAGACATGTTCAGCTTGGACAGTTTCTTCCAATCACATGACTGCTGTGCTGTACAGAACTAAAAATAACAGAAATATATGGACTCGTGCTTTCTGTGCATATTTATGTTTGCTCCATGTGATATACTGGCAGTGAAATGGCTTAAACACACTTGCACATGCTGCTTGTGTTTGTGCTTGCCGACTGTTTTCCTTAACATGTTCATATTATTTATGGATCAAGACACAGCTGCCATGCATTTATTTCCCACATCAGGCTGGTGTGAGCGCATATTTCCTTATTTTTGGGGCACCATTGTTTTATTGTTTGCCACATCCTGTCCTCCCCTTTGGCTCCCCCTCCCCCCATGTGTGTCATCAGAATATAATCTAACCTAAAGACTGTCCTTGGTTGGTTTATGGGGCTGTGCACACAGCTTGGGTTCAAGTCAGTGAAGTCAGGTACTTTCCTTGCTGTCTGAAACTCAAGATCAAGGTTAGATACTCAGAGAAGAGGAAGTGCAGGTCAGTGTGGGGTTGTTACAAAAGGGGACAGAACAACATAAACTGCTATTGTAAACATTTAGAGAGTAGTTCCTATGTGTGAGAGATTTTAAACAAGTGTGTGTGTGTGTGTGTGTGTGTGTGTGTGTGTGTGTGTGTGTGTGTGTGTGTGTATGCCCTGAAGATTTCATAATTCTCTGTGCAAAGGACGTGTGTGTGTCCAAGTCTTCAAGTTCAGGTCTCTCACTTTAAAGCTGCATTGAGCAATATCTCCAAAAGTCACATCAAATAACTTCTGTTAATGCAAACCACCTCTGTCTCTCAGTCTGCGGCCTGACACCGCTTTCAAGTCGCAGTTTTTTTTTTTTCATGGGTCTAAATGAAACTTAACTTATGCACCTGCTCTCATCAAAGGAAGTGCACAACCAGCTCACGCAGGCTGCTTATACACTTCCTGTTAGGCTCAAAATGGCGGAGAGGCGAAGTGTCTGATGAACGTCGAACAAATAGCAAACCAAAGACATCCAGATATTTTTCTCTCAGAAGTTGGTCGGCCAAACCAGAGCTGAATTGGATTTATGTTCAACATGTGACCAAAAAGATGACTGCGAGTCCAGATTCCTCTGTTTCTGCTGAATGTGTAAGTAGTCAGTTGTTTGCCTTAAAGTTAGCTATAGGAGCTAATTTAATGAGAATCCTAATGTTAAAAATCATTGCTTAATGCAGCTTTAATTTCATTTTGGTTAAAACAGTGAATATTTTTGCCAGCAAGTGATGATGCACAGGATAGATGCCGGTGCACTCGTAGTACTATAACTCTAACATATACGTCATTTTAACCTTGGTTTGTTCCTCTATGGTTTTGCTTGTTTTTGCGTAAAGTTTAAGATTCCTTTGAGCTAATTTATGTCAGTTATTATTTACCACTGTTTATTTTTTTAAAGCACATGCTTGATTTACATAGCAAGTTTTGCACCGATTTCAACCACTTTTAAAACAGTGGTTGATTTGATCACTAATTTTGTTTGTTAAGTTTGATTTTGTTCTCTTTTACATTCTTTGCAGTTTATGAAATATATGGAATGTTACAAAAGAGTATATTTCTTGATTTTTCATCCTGATCTGCTCTGTCATTTCAGCCATTTACTCAGTGATGTTTGGCAAAGTCAATTGAACATCGTGCTTTTCATTGATGCAGATTTTTCCCTAATAACAATGACATACCATTGTGCACAGTAGGAACACAGTTAAGTCATGAAAGACTGACATCCTCATCCTTAAATCTCCACTAAGGAGTTTTTTTCGCTGCCTATGACACTGATTGAAATTGCTAGTGGTTCCTTTTTATGACCTACAAAAGTAAACTAGACACTAAGCAAAAAGACTCAGTACGAAATAAGTGTAATTTGGAGCTATGCTTTTGGAATCACAATGCCTGAGGAGGGGAGAACATTAGCAAAGACCCCCAAACTATGTCGCGTCTACTATGTCAAATCTGTCCCCAAACTGACTATCAGAGACAATACAATGACAAAATCAGGCACAGCATAAAAGGAGGAGCTGGGGTGGAGTCAGATTGCACAGTAGTTTGTAGTAGAAAGAAAAGACGAGCTAAAGCAGCTCAAGTCAGAGGCTTATTTTAACATTTGCTAATAAAATAGGCTAATCTCAAATTGGCTGAGCTCAAGTTTGCTGCCTGCCTGAACTAACACTGTGATCAAGTTTACATTCTCCACAGCAAATATTTATGATGAGTTAATGTTAGGAAAAGCAGGATGGCATATTTTTCATAAAATAGGATGTACAAATGTACAGTGCAAATACATTTTCCACAGGGGCGCCAAAATGAACACAAACTGAACTTCCTCACGAGAGCTTTAAGATAAAACAGACTATTTGGGGATTTTAAGGGATCAATCGCAGCTGACTTAAAATAAAGTGTTGTAGTAAAGATTAAAGAGGATGCTACAGTGGATTGCAGAGCTAGAAAATAGTAACTCTAAGCACATTTACATGCACAGTTAAGTCAAGCTGTGGTCTTAACTGGATTAGTAGATCTAACCAGACCACTGTGCTAGTCTCTTTAATGGGTTTTTGCAGACTAGAGGTATCATTACAAAGCTTGAGAAAGCATTTTTACTGACCTTTAACCGTTATTCACCCACCTGTTACTGTCTGTTTCTACAGACAGTAACTTAGGGATGCACTGGTGCAAAAGTTGAACTCTGGTATCAGCTGATATTTGCCTTGATGACAGACATCCACCCCTGGATTTGGTTAAAGTTAAATCCACCAAATCCACCAATCCCCAAACTTTGCTCCTGTCAACATACCCCGTCTTCATAGTTTATGTTGGTGCAGTTATGTTTGCCTTGCGGTCCTTTTTGTCACCTTCAGCGTTCTCTCCCTTTTACAGGCCTTCTCGCCTGCTCATTACAGCCTTTGTGGGCTTGTTAGTGCAAACTAGCGTTAGCGTACCCTTTGAGCTCAACATTCACCCCTGCTCTCCACTTTTTAACCACCCATCTATAAAACGTGTTTGCCTCTTTACGACAAGGACGTAGAAATTCTGCTGGCCTTTCAAAGCTCATGATTGGAGTTGTGGAGCATCATTAGAAGGGATAAACAAACAGATAGACAGGACTGAGTAATTTCAGGTGTAATTAAACAAACCACATGCTGCAGTTGTTACTTTTGAAGTCTTCTGTGAGTTATTTTTAGTTTAATTGAACTTTAAACGAACGAGGGCTCTGCATAATTTAACATGAATAATCATAAAAACTGTTAACAACATCAGCAGTAATCTCCCTCTCATTTCATAAGTGTGTGTGTGTGTGTGTGTGTGTGTGTGTGTGTGTGTGTGTGTGTGTGTGTGTGTGTGTGTGTGTGTGTGTGTGTGTGTGTTAACGAGAGCCGGGGGTGTTTATTACACTTATCCTAAGCAGACACACTCTGCTGAGCGTACCTGCTCTGTGTTGTACTAACAAGGGCAGACTAATAGGTGTGTGTGTGTGTGCTGCAGTAGCTCCTTGATTGTGTGTGTATGACCAGTTTTACATGTGTGTACATAAAAGGCTTGTACATGTGTGTTTGTATATAGTTATTATGTCTGTGGAGTCCTTTGATGAGTCTAGACAAGGGCCAGCAGTGGTTTTCTCAGACCTGGACTGTGCTCCATCTGTTTCCCAGGAGATGGCGACCTCTGACCCCTGTGCAAACGCCCCCCCAACCCCACCAGAGGAGCCGGAGCCCTCCCCTTCCCCTCGCAAGAAGCGCGGGCGTCGGAAACTTGAGCAAACCGAGAAGAATAAGGGTATAGATTTGATGCAAAGTCATATTCTCATGATGACTTTGTCTATATATGGAGTTCTTAAGATGTGTGCAAAAGACTTTCAATGTTTGACAGGACATAAGCGCTAACTATATAAAATTTGAGACGCTTTAGGGGTTTGTAATGGTCCAAAAAGTATCAATAAGACTATCCTACCCCAACTACCAAGATTACCTCTGTTAATTAACCCGCAATTTTAAAATTTAAATGACTTCCAGATTTCAGGTTTTAGAGGCATTTCACCTTTAAATATGGATGCCTGGGCAAAGTGATGAAAACCATGACTTTACCTCCTCATTAAAGCTCTTGTTAACTCTATACAAATGGGCCATTTCCTGTAACTTTCCTTCTTCTGCAGACGAACCAGATGACAGAAACTGCGACTCCCCCAGAGAGGTGAGAAACCAAGAAACTGCTTCTTCTCTTTTTACATCAAAAATATGAAAAAAAAAATCACTCATAGTAGAAGCAGGTTTAAGAGCTGGTGTATGACAATCTCTTCTTGCATTTGCGTATGTGTGCAGGGGGAGACTGGGAGGCTGCGGAGGAGGCCGGTCCCCAGAGTGACTTTCCAGGCTGGAGATCCATATTACATCAGCAGGAGACAGAGAGAAGAATGGCTGAGCCGCTGGAAGATGGAGGTGGGAGAGAAACAGGTCTCTGTCTGTGTGAATTTTTCAGCTTCAGTCTCATGAAGGCTCTTTTTTTTTATTTTGGAGCCCTGTCAAAATAAAATACTCAGAGTTAACACCTCAATCTGAGTAAACAGGACCAGATTGAGAAGGGTGAAATACAGTTTTTACATTGTGCTGCACACTATCAGATGACACTTTATGAAATTTTAAAATATCTTGAAAGTGCAGCGTCCACTGTAGAATGTATTTTTCAGTTTTTACAGAGACAGTTGAAAAACTTAAACTGTTCACGGTGCTTTGTTTGGAAAGTATCATAACTACAGTAACAGACTGATGTGGTTTTTGCTCTGTGTGGTACTGAGACTCCAAATACGGGTAAAACTCTTTAAGAACGCTTAGCTTTGGGCAAAAATGCTATGCAAGAAAATGTGACTTATCTAGTGGTTAAATCCATGTTTCACGGTAACTAATTGATTTTTTTCTGTTGTCTATTTTTGTTTGTTGTTCATTTGACTCCAATAAAAGGAGAGAGCGGTTATAAAAATGAACTGCTGAAGGTTTATTTTCTGTTTCAAATGGGAGTGAAGCCAGTCTAAGTTGCTGCTATGCTCACACGACATACTCTTCTCACCATAACATACATCTTCCTGTCATCATTGTTGTGATCTTATTTCTGTGCTACTATATTATTTACCTTAGAGCTTTTCTTTCATCAGCTGCTTCTGTGAATAACACATTTACAAAAGCCCCACCCCTGCTCAAACACCCACCTGTAGACCCTGATAGATCCTTCCTCAGAGGATGACAGTTATCACCAACAACCCCTATACACTGCTTTGTTGACATACTGTAGGTGCTCAAAGGTAGTAATATGATCAGAGCCTACATTTCAAGCATCCTCTCTTGTATTCTGTATTTGCTATTAACCAAATCTGAATAGGCTGGCTGAATCAACTAATACAACCAGGTATCTGAAGCTCTAATAGAGTGATGTTTTCTGGGTGTGACTTTGAGGTCAAAGATCACACTTTCAGCACTTTTTATGGTGCTTTTATCAGTTTCATCACAGTGCAGCAAATACCATCAATGCTCCTTCGGAATGCCAGAAAACTGTTTTGTTGTCTTATCAGGACAGTGTCTCTTTCAAAGCCAGTCTTAGAAATGGTTGTGATGCAGTGTAAAATTTAAATACAGAATTTTTTACCGTATGTAAATCATTCAGCCTCTCAACCTTATTACATAGTAATAATAATAATAATAATAATAATAACAGAGTGGAAACTGGACAATTTTGTAGATCTATAAAAAATAATTGCGCAAGTAAAGACATGCTTATTTTAAAATTGATGCCTGCAACATGTTTCCAAAAAGTTAGGACATAATGACAAAACTTTGAAAAGTTGTGAAATGTTATTAAAATAAAACCTTGAGGAACATTGTCCAACAGGTTAGCTTGTTTTGCAACAGGTTAGCAATGTAGCTGTGTAGAAAAAGAGAGTATAAAAAGAGAGGCTCAATCTCTTTGGGGTAAAGATGGGAAGAATCTCGCCACTCTGTGAGAGAGTGTGAGCAAATATTTCAACACTTTCACATTAATGTTCCTTGGAGTCAAGATGCAAAGAAATGGAAGATTTCATCATCTAAAGTGAATAATGAGATGAATAGATTCTCTGCAAAGGCAGCAAGGTCGGAAAACCAACACTGGAAGGCCCTCATTGCATCATAAACAGACATGACTCTGTAGTGGAAGTCACCACATATCCCCCAACTTGAAAAAGTACAAAGTCACACTATCAGAGAGTGAATATATCATTTCTTTAAATTTTGGCAGTATAAATGCCATAGAGCACATCAAGAATAATACAAACATTCCCTTAGCTTTGACCTGTTTGAACCCAACTTTGATCACATGTCAGAGGACTTATGTCTGTTTTTAGTCAAACAGTAAAGACCCTCTCAACAGAACCAAACCACTGAAAATCCAATTATATTTATTTGTTTCTCAGCATTCATCACACACTTTTGTTTTGCTGTCCTCCTGCCCTTTTTTAGTCTGTAGACTTTATTTGTTTACTTTGGAAGGGAGTGGACTTCCCTAACAAACACACACACGCGCGCACACACACACACAATGTGTTTCTGCTAGAAGTGGAAAGAGGACTGAGCTTTTCAACTCAATTTGCTTCTTGCAGTGACTCAACACTCAACAGTGGAGTGACATTGAAATAGAAAAGGGTGCTTTACCCTCCAGAGGCTGAAAATCCTTGCCATTCACTGTTTTCTTTTATATAAAAAAATCTGGCTTTTTGTTTGATTCTGGCATGCCTCAGCCTAAGGTTTACATTTTAGCACCATTATGTTGCTCTAAAACTGGGTTCCTGACCTTTTCTGTTCCCTGCAGTCCTGCTACATGGGCTCAGAGGCTTTCACTGACTTTGAGTTCTTACTGCTGTGGGAACAGCTGCTGGTTGAATTCATGGCATGTCATGCTATGAGAGATAGTGATCCTCAGATTGCTGATGATTAGACTCTGTCCCTCTGATCTGTTTTCATTTAAGGAGGCATTAATTTTAACTCACCGTTTCAGCATATAGATCTGGTCTGTTGCTGCAAATGACGTTTGTCTTCAGTTAATCAATAGACAGTAACTGGAATTAAGCTCTGAATAACTGACATTTATTAGCACTAACACTCAGATCAAACAATTTAAACATACATTTTCATTCATTCATTCATTCATGTTTATTTATTTCATTTCATTCATGATACATGATATAATACATTGCACTCATCCCTTTTTTTATTATTATTTCTTTTTTTTTTCTCATGTAATCATGTGAAATGAAAAGGAGCAGACAGAAGACAAGTCTTATGTACGACTGCCCCTTCACTACAACACATTTATCTATGGCAACCAGCCAGCAATTGATCAAAATATTATATAGTTAAGGTCCAAAAAATACCACAAACAAAACAAACAAAAGAAAAAAAACAAAAACAAACAAAAAAAACAATAACAAAAAAACAAACTGACAAATCATCAGTCATCCACTTCATCCAATTCATAATTTTTGATTTTCCTTCTTTTAAACTTTTTCTTAAACTGAAACACTGTTGTACAACTCTTCAACTCAGTATTTTGCGAATTCCATAACTTAATACCTGCAACAGAAATACACATCTGCTTTAGCGTCGTCCGAGCAAACTGGTGTTTAAAATCATATGGTCTCATGAGGTTTTCACTCTCTGAGCTGATTTCAAATAACCCTTGCAGCTGTTTTGGTAAAACTTTGTCTTTCGCTCTGAACACCACCAGAAGTGTTCTTAGCTCCATTAAGTGTGTTATTTTCAGTAAACCTGACAACATGAAAAGTCTATTGGTATGTGCTCTGTAATCTTCTTTATAAATAATTCTCAATGCTCTTTTTTGTAACTTAATCAGGGGAGTAATATTCGTCTTGTATGTATTGCCCCATACTTCCAAACAATAAGTAAAATATGGTAAAACCAGTGAACAATACAACATTCTCAAAGTGCTTGTATCCAAATCATATTTTACTTTGTTCAAAATAAAAAGGCTCTTGGCCACTTTGGCTTTTACATGTGATATATGGTTTTTCCATGTCAATTTGTCATCTAATATGATCCCCAAAAACTTAAATTCATAAACTCTCTCAATGTTTATAGTAAGTTGAATTTCATTCTTTTTTCGATTAGAGAAAATCATAAACTTCGTTTTTTTTACATTTAACGATAACTTGTTTCTATTAAACCACTTTTAAATTTTAACCATCTCATTTTTTATATTTTTTGCTATCTCATTTAAATTATCCCCTGAACAAAAAAAGGTAGTATCATCTGCGAATAACACAAAATGCATTAAATTAGACACTTGACAAATATCCCAAAACTGAGCCCTGTGGTACTCCACATTCCAGCTTCATACATTCTGATTTATAACCCTCTAACATAACATATTGCTGCCTGTTGTGAAGATAACTGATCAACCAGTCTAGTACAACACCTCTCACACCAAAATTATTCAATTTGCTTATTAATATTGTATGATTGATTGTATCAAAGGCTTTCTTTAAATCGATAAAAACCCCAATTGTGTGTTTATGATCATCTATTGCTTGTGTTATTTCTTCAGTTATTCTCATGAGTGCTAATGCTGTGGACCGTTTGGTTCGAAAACCATACTGACTCTCACTTAGCAGATTATTCTTTTCGATAAATGAATCCAATCTTTGTACGTACAAGTTTTCCAACACTTTTGAAAACTGGGGGAGTAATTTTGAATGATTAAATCTAGTTATTATTTGATCATGCAGTCTAGAGAATTTTACACCACATTGAGTTGCAGGAGGAAGAGGGAGGACTCCGTTTCTGCTGTGTTTGTGGATGGAAACAAACAATGGAACAACAATCAAAACAAACATCTTTTCTCTGCTATTTACTGGATATCAGGAGGAGTGAAATATGCATGTATTAACAATTAGAACATTCAGTCACACCTCATGAAATCCAGCAAATGGTGGAGAAGATATGTTTGTTTTCATTGTTGTTTCATTGTGCCACTGTTTCCCCATGAATCAGTAAAAGTGATGGGTGGCAGGTTAGGTTACCTATGTAAAAATGTAGACTCTGAATGTAAGATGACCCCAAATTTTCACTGATATTTGAAAAGAAAAAAATACTTTACTCAGACCAATTTGTTTACTTTTTATAGGCCATTTTCCCCATCTTTATCAGATGAGCAATTACATATGAAACCAGCCAACAGTGATAGATACCAAGTAGCATAGTTGCAACGTTATTCGGCTTTTTACCTCAGCTTTCCATTGTAACCAGCCCTTAGGATTGTGGGTAAAATGACACACTCACCATTCTCACACCTCTTTTATTTTCATCATATTAGCAAAAAAAAAAAAAAAAAATCTCTAATAACCCACGACAGCGGCAAGGCTGGATTTTAAAAAAGAACAAAGTAGATTATTTATTATTTTTTCCACCAGGAGCTGGTAGAGACCAAAAACAGAGCAAAAAAAAAAAAAAGGGAAAATTGGACTTGCTGTCCGGGGATACAAATTCTCTGTGAATGCTTATGCTGCTGTGTATCTGCAGCATTTCTAAAGCCTAAAGCCCACAGGATCTGTGTTGATGGCGTTCTGTCAGCGTCGCATCGCTGCTCGTCAAGCAGCACTCTTCATCGCACACAGGATGCATATTTGGAGCGTGGCAGCAGGGTAGTGTAGCCCCGGTCAGCTGGGCTCAATATAGAGGAAACAACATGTTTACAGCAGGTTGTTTTGCCTTTCTGCGGTCTATGTCCTGCTAATTTGGATATAATTCAGTGACTTTTGAGCTTCTATTGTATGTAAAAAAGCAACATGATTCTACAGTTTTGGTATTTGCAGGTTAACTCGTGTTTAATAAAGTAAACTATGCTCCTTTATGCAGTGCTGTTACCTTCAGACAGAGTCAGCAGTTAAAAGTCCTGTTGGGGTCCACATAGATCCAGAATTGACCATTGGATTACTCTGTGTTACTGATAAATCCATAACCAGGAAGTATTTCTCATCTACACAAACTGATACACAGATGGGAGTTTGCATATGGTGTTTTATTTTGAAATTTGTCGGATGACATGCATGGTTTCCGTGCTTGACATCCTGTCTAGAATGATCCTCTCTGTGTAGCTTGATGTGTGCTGGAAGTGTAGCGCAGCAAAAATAGACTTGGCGCATATCTTTAGCTCGACACGCTTCTGAGATGGAGCTGCGAAGCTTCCTGTGTGCGATGCTGCATTGATTAGAATGGCAACCTATTCGCTGTTTGACACGCAACACCACAACGCTGATGAAATGCGCTCACCATGGATCCTGTGTTTTAGGCTTTAGGCTTAACACGGCTAAAGCAAGTTCAACACTCAAACTTTAAATGTGATCAGTGTGCATTTTACAGCCTGTTTCTCTGAAACTTCTCTGGCTAAAACAGCACATAAATCCATCCCATGATCACATGTATTCACATAAAAATATAGATAAAGAGGACACAACAATAACATACAGTGACTGAGCTGATATGCTATTAACAAATGAGTGAAGTGAATGTATAGTCTACAATGTGTGTACAAAGGGAAGTTAAAAGTGAAAGATGAATCCACTGAGAGACAGGATGTGTGTGTGGTCATGAGCTGAGGAGAGAAAGTCATTCATGGGTTGATTGACAAAGTGCTGCCTGAAAACACAAGGAGATGTGAGAGTGTGTGAAGTAAAGCAGGAGTGTGTGAGAGACACTCTGAGCAGACAGCAAACTCGCTTTCCTGCTGCTTCTTCTTTTTCTCGTGTTTGAACCGGCCCTGCTGCAGACTGTGTTTGATGGACACAAGTCTCAATTATCTCTCCACAAGAACTAAAAAAGCAGCTTGTATCTGTCAGAGTACCTGAATCTTACTGAGGTAGTGTGCATCTGTTGGGCAAGGGCTTTCTTGCTTTAACTTGTTACTTACCTGACGCCTTACCTTTGCTAAATGTATGATGTGTATTTGAAATGACTGCAGTAAAAGAAACGGAGAACACGTTTTGTTTTGTAATGAGGTGCAGATTTAAGGGACAAAAGAGGAGTGATGAAAGGACTAAAGGAAAGGATGGCAGAGGGAAGTAAGCGGAACAATGCAGTAAATTAGACTCACAAACAAATCCACGAAGGAAATAACAGAAGGAAAGAGGTTGCAAAACAAAACGTACAAAAAGTTTAGAATAAATTCACACTTTAGTCAAGTGTGAATTCACACTCAAAAACTCTGAGAAACACAGTGGAGCTGGAAAGCTCAACCAGCTGAATAAGGAGGAGGAGAGACAGAAGTGGATTACATCTTTTTTAGAGTATGTTTTTATTCATATTCAGGGACGCTCTCAAGTAGGGTCAGATGATCTTATGATCTTAAGTTTAGCAGAGCACCTAGCAGAGAGGGATATGATAGAGAGATGCTTCCCAGTAAAGGAACTATTTCCTGTATTTTAATGTTATTGACAATTAATAAAATGGTTTACCTGCAGGCATCATGATTCATCATGACAACTTTTCCAAGAAAAGTTTATTTTGTCACTAATTATTCATTGAACATTTATTCTTTCTCACTGCTCCTTCAACTGTTTTTATTCAGATCTGTGATTTACAATCTCGTAAAAGTAGCTCAAACTTCAAAATAAAAGCCTAGTTTACAAAGATGAAAGAATCGACCTAAATGTAAGAGAGAAAAAAATGTCAGAATAAAAGTATGGCAAACATTAATATATATCTTTTAAAAAGTTTCTCTTAGAAAGAATCATAAATTTGACCATAATTGGGTATGATGGATGATGACACGGATGGATGATAAGTTGATTGTGTCTATTCGTAAAATGTATGGACTTGTAATGTTTATAAAAATTTATATCATGTTGCCCTACCCTTTTTTTCTTTTCTCAGTTCTACTCACTGTGTTTTTGTCTATTCAAAGTTTTCTACAACTATTGTGATAATATTGTTATTGTCCTGGTAATTGTAAGGTGAAAATCTGGTACTGTGACAGCCCTACCTTAAAATTAAAGCACAGTGTGAAAACAGGATGTGTCTCCATAGAAAGAGGAGACCAGGCTTTTGCTTTGAAACTGATTTTGCAAGTGTTTTTGCTGTAACTTAAATGTTAGTGACATCAATCGAGCTGATAAAAAGCCAGTACAGCTCTTACCTTAACAATTTTCTGTCAGTCTTGAATGTGATCTCTGAGCCTTTGAATAGAGTCCTCTATTCTGAAGATTTTCAGCTCATGACACAGATGTGAAAGGCACTGCTCACTATGACAGTCTGAATGACAGCCACTACCATTTTTTCAGTGATGCAGCAAGAATACAGTTGGCTGTAGAAATTCAAGCAAGATCAGGGTTAACCATACTAAACTGTAACCAAACAGTCAAATGACTCCAACTGCATGATGTCTCCAAGCTTGTATGAAGTGGTTTTAAATCTAAGAAGGTGAGAATGCTCTAGTTAAGACTCTTATATTTGTGCAAATGCAAATTGCAGAGGAGAGAGGAGGGAAAATGTTTAGATGGAGTAAAGACACTAGGTAAAGGAAAAGGAAACCAGTACAAAGCAATGGGTGGGAGGAAAGAAGATGTGGAGGTAAAGCCAGTGAAGAAAAAAAGTTTAATAAAAGCAGACGTGAAAATAAGAGATAGAAAAGAAAAGGAAAAAGTCTAAAATGAGACAAAAAGAAAGGAACAAAGGTTATTGACTCAGTGAAAGAGAAAAAAAGAAGTCACACTGTGTTTGTGTGCAGAGATTGAGGTGAAATCAGTGATGGAGACAGAGGTTAACCAGTTCCAGGTTTCCTTTGTGTGTGTGTGTGTGTGTGTGTGTGTGTGTGTGTGTGTGTGTGTGTGTGTGTGTGTGTGTGTGTGTGTGTGTGTGTGTGTGCTTCCTCTGTCAGTTGAACTGCAGCCAGCTGTTCACACCCCCATCAACATCACATCTTACTGCAGTCTGCAGAGGGAAACCTGGTAACCCTGCAAAGAGTTCTCCATTTTGGATGACAACAAAAAAACCTGGCATCTTTTCTCCTCACATCTAAAGTTACAACCAGGAAAAGAAACCCTGAAAGGAGGTGAAGTGTGCTGCATGTGTTAGAGGAAGAACTTAATATCTCCCTTTAAAATCAACATGGCTTTGACCTCATTTTCTGCTGATTTGGTTAGACAAGTTACACATGGTGCACAAATGTAGCCATGACCTTGTTTTGACCTCTAGCCACACTGTAAGATATGCAGGGCATCAAAAAGCCACAAATATAAACTCTGGATTAGATATTATGACTGACATACAAGAATATAATTGTGACTATTTAAAGCACTTTGACTATTTTAAAAAATTTCTTGTTTCATTTCTTACCATTTCATGTGTCCCTTAGGCTTTACAGACAATCTAAATTCATTATTTCCTCATTGAAAATGTGTAAATCTAAATCTGATCATTTTGAATATTCAAAATTATTAACATCAACAACATATTATCATCTATAATTTTTTGGTACCACCACCCGCTATGAACTGTTACTGCTGGATAATTATTTTCAATGCTTATTGTGGGAAAAGTCTCAAATTATGCTCACTATGTGACATCACTAATTGGTGAAACTCCTTATAAGGGCATAATAAACAACACTTACCTATTTTTTGTTGCTGGGATTTTTTTTTTTTTTTTTTTTTTTTTGGGGGGGGGGGGTCTAAAACAACTGGTTATGTTTTAAAATTTGCGAAAATTGTAGCATGACAACAGTGGGAGAGAGGGTTCCAGAGTGCTTGGCCTCAAAGAGACAATAGCGGAAAGAAGCATTTTGCAGAGAGGCTGAAATAAGGGTCTCCAAAGGCTACAGTCTCAGAGTTTTTTGAGCTGTGAATCATAAAAAGCTCATTAACAAGAAAAAATACTATTTTTAAAAATTGTATTTAATGGCTGAAACCTCTAACAGGGGGTAGGTGTCAGACCAGGTTTATGTACATTGCTAGTAAAGCCCCTTTCTATGGCAAAGACTTTTGAAAGAGGGGGATGCACATGTTGTGAAGAAACAAATTACACACGAACAGAATAAAACCAGCAAGGGCTGCAAGGACTACAGGGGGCGCCAAAACCATTACAAACTGAAAGATCCTCGCAGGAGCTTTAAGGTCAGTCTATGAAATCAGTTGGTGTTGCGAAAACCTCCTGTCAGTAGAGTGACTTATTGGTTAAATTTTAAGTAAAATGGGTGAGCTACACAAAAATTTGTGTCTCATATATATTTGCCACGAACAGAGAAATTAGCTTTTCTGTACTGGGCTGTAAACGTGCATTTCTGCTTTAAAGATGGGGTTCAAAGGGAGTGGTCACTCCAAAAACTGCAGTTTGTTCCACTTCTGCACTTGCTTCATTGATTGGCTGTAAAGGTTCTTGGTTTGTCAGTTTTGTGATGATGTGCTTGTTTTGGAGAGCGTCTGTCCCCTTGTGGCCAATGAAGTAAATGAATGCAGCTGTGAATGACTTGAACTGGACTCAGCATCAGAGTTGTAACTGAGGAGAGTTTCCCACTTATTTCATACAATCAGAGCAGAGACGTGATGTCAGCCTCTTTATTTTCCTCTCTGTAACTCTAAACTGTCTCATCTGACTCTGTGTAACTGAGTCTCACAGTAATGCCTACTCTCCTGTGCGTGTATGTGAGGTCGTGACCCTGACACATTCTGTTGCCTTGTCAACTCAGAGGCTTACCTAACCTTTGACCCCTGTGCACATACACACCACACAGACACACATGTAAACACTCTGAGGATTTGTGTGCATGTCTGTCGTCATCACCCTAAAACCTCTTGGGCTACCAGACATAACTCTGCACTGACACTCTGCATGCATGTGTGTGTTGTTGGAGTTCACCTAAACATCTGTTAGGTGAAGGAGCCAGTAAATCACACACTCCAATGCCGGCCAATGAGCGCAGAGAGAGAGGGTGAGGAGGACTTGAGGGCGAGGAGACGCAGACACAGAGAGGAGTGTAGGAGAGAGGAAGAAGGGTTGGAGGAGAGAGAGAGAGAGAGAGAGCGATGAAGAAAATGACAGAGAGGAAGAGAGCCAGGGAGGAAGGGTTGCATTTAAAAAGCTGCCATGTGTGGTCTGTAAGTGATTTTATTATTTTTCTTCTGCCTTTTTTGTCTGTGTAGGCTTTGCAGAGTTCACAAGTAGGTGGAAAAATGTAGGTTTGATTTAAAAACATCACGTGGCTCAAACTCTTTCTGTTACCAAAAAGTTTGATCTTGGAAACATGTGTCCTTATGGGTGCCAGCAAGCTTTTGTTGGCTGAATGAAGTCGTATCTTTTGCAGGTTTTTGAAGCTTTCTGTTTGCTAAGTGCTTGAAATCTAAATTTAATTTCTTCACTTTCTGGTCATTTGTTCGTTTATTTCACTGGAGAACAGTGGGAGATGGCAGCAGAGTCATGTTAATATGTAAATAACAACAGCACTGCTCCCTCGATTGTGAGCATGCCCAAACATAAGAACTCATAACTCGTGATGCATGAGGAGGTTGACATCCATGGTTAATAAAATGTGTAGTCCTCTGAATGTAGCTTGGTCTGAAAGAGGGAGGTTTACTGATCTTTTAGAGTGCAGTTCAACATTCAGTCTTATTCTTCTTGTTTTGCAGTGAGAACAGAAACAGTTTCAGTCTTTACAAAAAAAAAAAAAGTTTGGGTCCATTTAGGGAGTGAGTTAAACACTCTTATATAAGCATGTTTTCATTTTGCCCTCCGTGTTTATCATCATAAGACCCATTCAATCTCTGTCTCCTGCAGACCTCCACACTTGTACTTATTTCATTCCTTCAATTTGCCCATGACAGAAGAATAAAAAAACCCAGAGTAAAACTTTTTTAGGCTTTGAGCAAAACAAAACAACCTCCACTTATGACCCCTCAGTAAATGTTGCAAACTGTATAGTCCTGACCGGTGTGGACCAGTTCAGTAAAAGGCTGTACTTCCTTTCTTGATAAAGACTGAAGAATCTACATTTTTAACTTTTTTGTGCAAAAACTAAAAATGTGAGAGACGTTAGAGGTTATATTTATCAGTGTTGCATTTGTTAGTTTTTCTTCCTGCTCTTCTTCTCTGTTAATCTCCCTGTTAATTTATCTGGTGACCCTTTGTAGGGGTCCTGACCTTTAGTTGGTAACAACAGAGGAGGAGCTGAAAGAACACTTATTGTCTCTATTATGGATAAACTTCAGAGGAGATTAACACCCCACCTCTATCGTTGTTTATTGCTTGCATCAAATTTCTTGTTGAATTAGAATTTTTATTCTAGAAAAAAGGTAAACTTCTTGCACTAAAAAGGATAAGATTCACATCAATTATTACTCTGGATCAGGCATAGCCAGCTGTCGGTAAAAGTTCAACTAAAATTGAACCACACCGACTGAAGCATAAAGCAGCATGGATAACTTCATGTTTTTGTATGGTTTTATGAGAAAAAGGCAACAATAATCAAACATATTTTGAATAATCTAACTCACACAATAGTTTAGAAAACATATAAACAGGAAAAAGCTTTAGGTATTTCTTTTCTGTTTTTTAACAGACTGGAAACATGTTAATAAGATACAACACCACCAAGCTACCACCTTAACTTTCCTTACAGTAGTCTGAGTTCTTTTCTATTTATTTAAATTTCTGTATTTAACCGTCATTCAGCCTCTTTTATGTATAGGATACAGCGATCAGTTTAAACATCTCCACTCAGGCAGCCTGGATTCATCAGATTTCACCAAACATTCAGAGTGACTAAGTATGGAAGCCCAAAGTAGACATACAGTACATCCATATATTTCATTCACGATAAGTTTATGTCTCAAGAATGCTGGTGTTAAGGTCCCTAAGCTCAAAAGAGAAAGAAAAATGAGCCCAAATCTCTAGTCAAACATCTGAAATCTCCCTTTACTGGTTGATACAGGAAGGTAGGGTTAATTAAAAGTATGTATGCATGCAGGTTGAAGGCTGTTGTAACTAAATTTTACTGTTTAAAATCAGTCTTGAGATTGTTTCTGCAGGGGGTGGAGAAAACCTCTGACATAAACATACTGCACAATATCCCTCTTGGGTTTTTGGCCATCAGATAATCCTTTTTACATCTGTTTAATGACAAGAGGTAATCTTTAAAGTCTTAGAAGTTATCCTTATTTTTTACTTTTTAGTCCACTTCATGCTCAAGAAGGATTTTGATTAAAAACCTACAAGGCCTTTTCACTTTTCTACTTGTCCTTAACTCTCAGAAGTGTGTTGTAGTACAAAAAAAAAAAAAAACATCAAACAACAAGGCTTCAATCTTAACGCCTTTTTCAAATGTTGCCTGTTTTTTCTGCTCAATTCATGGTTAAAAGCATCCCTCACCGATCTCTTCATCAGTCAATAGTGATCTAACGTGTTACTCTGTAGAAAAAAAGCATTAACACCAGATTATTGACCAGCAGACAGGTTAACATGTTTGTATCATCCTCAGACGCTCGAGCAGATGTTGTTTGATCAATTGTATTTTTAGAGACATCTGCAGAGCTTCATGAAAAAGCTCTGCGAGATTCCTTTAACATGTCCTACAGCTACGATCAATGCTAATCAAAGAGCAGTCACTCTGTCCATGTGTGTGTGTTTGTGTGTGTGTGTGTATGTGTTACCTATTGACAAAGCGAGAGAGGGTCATAACTATTCCCTTTTATTTCCTTTGTATGTGTGTGTGTGTGTGTGTGTGTGTGTGTGTGTGTGTGTGTGTGTGTGTGTGTGTGTGTATTGTTCAACAACATCGAGTTCATCGCCAGGTCAGGGTCGGTCATGCTCATAAAAGGGGCGGGGTTTAAGAAACAGCTCATTGGTGAGGTCGCGGGGTGATGGGTCAGAGGTCAAGGGGGAGGCGGGAACAAGAGTGAAAACACTGACCGGGCCAGGAGGTTCTGTGGAGTTCAAAGTAGTAACTCACAGAATTACAACCTTCTTCTTCTGTGTCTCTCTTTTTGTCTGCCTTTATTTCTCCCTCACGTGGAAACAAACATGGCCGCTGCATCTATGTGCGAGCTTTATTTTCTGTGACAAGGTTGTTTTAGTGACAGTGACTATCAGGAAGTCAAGACTGAAGACAGTTTGGTGTTTTTATAGAGTGTAATAAAACAGAATTTGGTACTTGGGTCTAGAAAAAGGAGTAATATTTTAAAAAATACAACAATAAGATAAAGAAAGCATTAGGTAAATCCTACTCCAAATTAAAAAAAAACTCAACTTTATACTCAATTAAACCTGCTGGTCTATATTAGTGTAGAGTAGTTCCAACAGAAACAGTAAACATTCAGTTTAGTCAGACCAGAGTTTCTCTTCCACAGAAGGACCACAGCTTGATCTGTCTGTCATCCCTGAGTCATCTGTATCCCTGAAAGCAACAAAGCTTCCTAATGTGCTGTTCAATCAGCTGATGTTGCTAGGCAACAGAGTGCTTAATCCAGTGAGCAGGATTTCGGTTGATATCTCACAGTTACTCATCGGGTCAAGTTCACGTTCTGTAAAAAAAAACAATCTGGTTCAAGTGATAAAGAATGATCAAATTTCCTTCACAACATCACAACTCAAAAGTTTGGATGAAACCTGAGTCACTGCTGCTTTAGAAAAACTTAATGAAGCAAAAACAGATATTTGCAATTACAAAAATGATAAAGAACTCATTGAGAAGTGCAACTAACACTGTGGAGCTCATTCTTTTAAGGGTTGTAAGCAGCAGGTTTTCATCACATCAACAGAAACACAGACAAGGAAAAAGCCTTCAAATGTTGAGAACAACCAAGCCCGTAATTAGGTTTTAATTGAATCTGAAGATTATGATGACAAAACACTCTCATCTGACGGGACACCGCCTGTTTTCTCTTGATGGTGGGTTGATTTATCTTCTAACCTCAAGGGGACAAAGTCATAATACTAGAGATGAAGAGACAATTCATCCTGAGGAAAAACTGGATTAATGATTGCGCATCAATCACTGCAGTTGGTTCACTGCAGTTATTCCATTACAGCAGAAAAATCTGGGTTTACAGCTGCTCATCTTTGAAGTGTTTTAGGCATTAGTTGTACATCAATGGGTGCTATGATGCCTGAGGGGGAAATATTTGTTCTACAGGGTGCCACTTTAGCTCAGCAGTGAAATCGCCCATCCTGTTGCAGAGGCTACAGTCCTAACAGTCAAAAGACTGGGTTCAGTCTGTACCTGATACCCTTCACTGTACACTGAAAAAAATAACTCAGAAGATTTACTCAAAAATATATATTTTAAGTATTTGCAGTCTCTTGCCAGTATCAAGTAAATTTTACTTTCCGTAAAACATAACAGTTGTGAAGATATTAAGTAACATTTACTGGATTACATCCAAGTTTTAAGTTATATTTATGTAAACAATTCAAATAAAGTCTACTTGAGGTTCATAGGCAGGAACCTCATTTTACTCAAAATTTTAAGTACATTTTATATCTCTGTAGTATTTTCTGTTATGAAATAATTAAGTAGATACTTGACATTTTAATTTACTTTACAATTGGCTCCTACGACCTCTCTGACCACCACCAAACATTACTCACAATTATACACCAGTGGAGGACACACGACTAGGAGTAAGGTGGTTATGTGTCTTACCCAAGGACATAACAGATAGACTAAGGATGGTTATTGGACGACCGCTCTACCTCCTGAGCTACTGCCGCCCCCTACCTTGCTCTGTGATCCTGTAACACCCAAGCTCGGAGCAGAGCCAGTCCTGCTGTAGGCTACAGTGCGCATGCGTCTTGCATATGTTTCAAAACGCTACACTTTCAGAGTAAAGTTTATGTGGTATTTGTAGGTTTATGTACATACATACAACTATTACGCATTTAAATAGTATAAGGAAACCTACGTAAAACTTACTCTTCCCCCCATAATTCATGTATTACTTAAGCAAAATGTTACATTTTACTTAAGAAAGTCTAGTTCTTATTTAATCTTGAAAATACAAGGTAGAAATTATGACAGTTACTAAAATAGAGTTTACTGTACCAAAAAGTCACTTTTTTCAGTGTAGGGTATATCCCACTTACTCCCCCTAGTTTTCTTCTCTATTCACTGTCCTATGAGGAACAAGTTGAACCAGTTGTTCAAGTTTTAGTTACACAACTTGTGTAAGCTGTCACGGCACTCCTGCTGTTAAAAGTTCCAAGTATGAGTATAGAGCTTTTGAACAAAAAGGGTTTCATTATGTTAGGTCAGGATAGTCTACCACAATGATTTCCAGTGCTTAAAGAGTCTATTTTTAGCTGGTTATGAAACATACTGGGATTAACAGTGGTGCATTTTACAAACTACAAAACAAACTGGACCATTTGCACAAAGTCTGACAATTGTGAGTTTTAATACATGTATTTGTTGTACAGGGGTAGGTGTAAGACTAGACTCACAGCAGGCTGTAGAAAAATGTTTTTTTTTCTCCCCCTCTTTATTCACAGTATTACATTTGACAGTCAAAAAGCAGGATGAGTTTTATTCAGAAAACACTTCTGAAGGCCACTCCTCACACTTACTTTCTCTTCTCAGCTCCTCTATCCAAAGCATGCAAAAAATGCTCAAAGAAAACTGTGGGAGAAGTATCACTAAAAAAGAGACACATAGTCCACCAGGGTGTCAAAACTGAGATTAACTAAAAAGTTCCTGAGCTTTGGGTAAGCTTAAAGCTCCTGTTTGTAACTTTTGGCACAAAGCAGTCTGTGCTTATCATGCCTTTTACAAACCCTTGTTTCCTGACGAAAAATCTTATCCTGCTGATTCCTGACAGTGAATTTGCACATGAATCTTGATGCTGCAGTATTCTGTTACAGTAGTGAGTTTATAGTACAAGACACATCAAATTTTGAAATGTTCCTGAGTATTCATATAGGTTATAAATCTGGGATGCCACTAACAACTATATCTCATACACAGTAAATGTTTCTCTTTACACTGAACACTTTGCAAAGCTTGGTATGGTGGAAATCAACCACATTATGTGTGCAGTTAGAGTTTTGTCATGTTGTTTTCTAGGACAGAAGCACAAGGACAAAAAGCTGATTGTGACTCTTTGTTTCAGAAACAGTTTTTCCAGACTGTTCTTTCAAGCAGCCCAGATGTCTTAGAAACTGGTGACGACATATGGAGTTTCCCTTACCATGCACTTCTATGTGTGTGTGTGTGTGTGTGTGTGTGTGTGTGTGTGTTGTCAGAGTATGTTTGAGTGTGTGGTCTGCTTACGATGCGTGTAACAGGCTGATTAGGATTTTATGAGGTCAGAGGTCAACAGGAGCAGGGAACAGTGACCCTGCGGCCTCGGGGTGAAACTGAGGAGAGAGCTGTCATGACCCAGCACCCTCACTTTTACAGTCTCTTCCACTCAAATTTATGCCGTCATCCCCTCCTCTTCCTCTTCTTCTTCCTTTTGTTCTTCCCGAAGTGTTTCAGATCACAGTTTTTGGAATGTAACAGATTTTTGTTTACAGTTTAGTTAAAAGAGAAACAATTGTTTTTATCCAGTGTTGAAAACTAGAAAGTCTTGGGATTTTTACATCTGGGTTGCATTAAGAGTCTTTACATATATTAACCAGTTAGGTCATAATTATCTTTAAAGTGTTTCCTAGCTGGACTTGTCATCACTTGTCGGTCAAAAAACTTTTGAATTTCAGCCAAAGACTGTAGAAATAATGGATGTTGGCTTAGTGAGCTCACTTTTTAGCTTTTGAAGAGGAGTTATGAAGCTCAACGACAGCAGCAGTCAAATTGGATTGAACTTATTTTCCTCAGTGCGACATATCTACAGCCAGGTGAGCTTAATGTAATAAAAAAGAGCCGAGCAGTCAAACAAATCTGGGCAACTGCTGCAGCTTCACTAAACAGGCCAAATCATGAAGAAATCACAGCAAAGCCTTTCCTGTATTATTATGGTTTCTCTTAACAAGTTTAATGGGACAGCTGAGCTTGCACACCTTGCTGCAGCCTGTCAAAGTCTGACTGTATAGTAGACCAAGCAAATCTGATCTCTGATGTAACGTCCAATAACGAACGGTACTTTGATTTCCTGAATGCTAGAGCGCTAAATCTGACTTACTTTCAACAGGAAAAAAACGTTTCTAATTATAAATATACTTTGGTTGAATACTAATTCAGAGAGTGTCCCTCCTCTGATGAGACCCTGTTTTGATTGGTGTTTTTCTCAGATTTTAACACCTGGTTCAACTTGATACCAGATTCTAATTGGCTCAGTGAAATACTTTAGAGACGGGCAATGTTTTAAATGAAAATGAGTCGAATTCAACGACTGTATTGACTAAAACAAGACACTGATGGCATTTTAAAAAAACTGTTTTAATATAGCTGCCAAAATGAATATGACCAGGATACTGTAACTGTTTAAAATAACATCCTGTTTAATTTAGCCTCATAGTGACGATAGATACAAAACTTTTCCTTGAATTCAGCTCTCTGTTTTTAAACTGTTTAACACTGTTTGGTATGTAAATATAAGTGAAATGCTACATGTCTCATTTGGGCTTGTACTTACAGTAGGGGTGTAAAATATGAAGTCGAATGTTAGCACAAGGAAAGTTTCCTGGAGTCAAATTCTGTCTGTCTACACAAACCTTGGTTCTGATTCTGATTTAAAGACATAAGGCTGCTAATTTCTTTGCAGCTGTGCTTAAAGACATGCAATTGCAATTATAAGACTGTGTTGTACTTTATGAAGGTATTATATAACTCAAGTAAAAAGGTTGAAATGCTGAAGGTTAAATCCTAATAGCAGCATTAAAAACAAATTATCAATTAAAAAAAACCTGACTTAAAATGATCAGGAAGAGACAGCATCTCCTTCTCTCTTTCTCTCTCTCATTCTCTCTCTCTCTGTCTTTCTCTTATTCTTCTGAACATGCTCCTCTTTCTTTCTGTATTCCATCTCTCAGTTTTATAATATAATCCTATTTACTCTCTCTCCCTCTCTCTCTCTTTGTCTCCTCTCTGTCCTTCTCTCTCCTTTCTGAGCTGAACCCGATGAACTGCCTCCCCACCGCACCCTTCTCTCCCTGCTCACTTCCTGTTTAGAGGAACAATTAAAGGATTGTTCCTACAGCCCGGGGCACTAAAAGGCCCTGATCTAATGCAGCCACCACATCAGCTGGAAAGAGACGCAGAAAACATCAATTACATACCAGGACCTCCTTGAAGAACGGTGTTTGCCCATAGACCATCAGGGATCAGAATAAAGGTTGTGATAGATGAACAGTTGATTGGGATGATGCTCAGGGTCAGATGTGATCAATAACTATGACATCCAAAGGTTAGAGCTGACATAAGGCTGCAGCAGAGAGAAACTTGGTGTCAAAACTTTCCCTGGGACTCAGAATTTAGCTTAGTTAAGTTTTGCTGCATAATGTTGGCATGTGTAGAGACACATCAACACTCGAACCCAATTTTAAAACTATTTTTGTTTCATAACAAAAGTGTTAATCAGACAAAAGTTAGCTGGTTATACAATAAATCAATCAGATCTGATTACACTGGCACCAAATCGAGGTAAATGAAAGAATGTAGAAGAAAAAGAGACTAGCAGGTCACTTCTTCTCCCTCTATGATTTTACAGAGCAAGATATCAAGGAAATATTTTTTTTCCCAAACTTTTTTTATTTAATTTTGTAGGAAATATGAACAAAATAAATAAAATAATAGAAGTTGTTAGTTGTGCTGTCCCATTATCATACTTCATACTTGTTGCTTTAAATCATGTTTTCCTCCTCTTTTAATCTACAGAGCTACAACTGAAGTATTACATCTAAAACGGTCACACAGCTCATGAAAAACCATGGAAACAAATCAGTTCAAGGGAACAAATGAGGCTAAGACCAGGGGGGTATTTCACGAAGCTGGCTAAAGAAGGCTGGGCTATCGCCGGTAAGCATGGCTTGAATAAGCGGCCACTTTAATCTTAGCTGCGACTTGTTCCACTAACGAGGCTCAGCTGTTTTCCAGGGATGCTTATTTAAGCCAGGCTGATCCTATGGCTATGTGCGCCTCCGCGGTACATAAAAAGCGCCGACGTATCGATTGTCGAAATGACGAGATCATAGAAAAAAAAAGGGCAGAGCGGAGTCTTTCTCAGCGGCGGAGCAAACACTCCTCATGGAGTTGTATAAAGAGTACAAGGGAAAAATTCAAAAGAAGGGCAACACTGTTGCCATTGTGAAAGCCAGGGAGATGGCGTGGTTAAGTATCGCAGACTGTTTAAATTCGTAAGTTATAGCCGACAAATATTTTACAACCGACGTATGTCTCGATGCAGTCAGCCTGCTTGGCTGTCTAATTTTAGTCCTCACTTCTGGGTATGTACTCACTTATACAGTCTGTCAGCCTCTGTGCAGCACCTTCGCAGCAAGCAGGGGCGCCTACAGCAGTAGGGGGCGCCAATTTGACAAGAGTAAATACAAAACCGCTGTGCGGTGCAGATTTATTATTATTATTTTTTTTCTTTCTTTTTTGGAAGTGCTCATGCCACCCCCCATGAGTCATGACACAAATGCTGCCCCGGGCCAAAAATTGCTTCTGCACTGTAGGCATAATTCATGTTCTTGATTTGACAAATAGATATCCATAATGGATTAGTATAGCAGCTACAGGTAAGACCTAAAACCAAAGTAGGCAAACTTAGACAAAAAGTGAAGAAAAACATGTACCTGGAGATGTTGCGATGACATGACATGCGATTCACAAAGCGTCTTCTGGAAGCCCGTCGGACCTTCTCTGAGACGCAGCTAAGGTTAGCTTGACCGTAAGCCTGCCTGGGACCAGGCTTGTCGCGCTGGCTGAGTTACCATGGTTACCAAGCCATGCTAGACCTAAGCCTCGTTTGTGGAACCGAACTCTCACTAAAATTAGCCAAGCTAACCGAAATAAGCCAGGCTTTGAGCTAAGCCAGCTTCGTGGAATACCCCACTGGTCAAAACCTGATGGGATCTTGTGTGTGGTGTGAATGGGTGAATGTGACGTGATGTAAATAAAGGATATGAACATAGTTTATTTACTATTATCATGAATGCAAAAAGCAACAACAACAAAAAGCCACCACAACAATGTGATCTATGCGTCATATGGACTGTCAGAAATAATTTGTTTAGATATTCAAAGACAATAAACCATGAATCCTAGATATATCCTTAGATAATCCTTAGATATTCAAAGAATATAAACCGTGAATCCTATTCCCCCTTTATGTTTTGTCTTTCCATAAAGGGGCTGGCGATATGAAAAAAAATTCATATCACTTTTTTCTTTTTGCAAAATCACGATCATGATTTTATCACGATTTTTTCGAAAAATAGAAATAATAAATAAAATAAAATATCCAGATTGTAACAACAAACAGTATAACATTTATATTAACTGGCTGGTCTCATTCTCAAATAAGTTTGAACCTAAAATAAGACTTCACACACAAAAGTCAACATTTACAAAAATAAAAGGGAGCCTTATAGTCTTGTTACAAATCAAATACAAATCACTTAAAACTAATTTACAATACATGACAGATATAGAACATTTTCTTATCTTTTTCTCTTTTTTTTGGCTGGTTCTTTTATTTTTGGTCATAACTTAACAGCTCAAAAATCTCTCTTTCCACTTTTCTCTCTTTTCCTCTCCGCTCCACTGTTGTATTTAACATTACTTGTTTTTGTTGTTGTTTTTGTTAATTAATTATTATCTCACAAGTCACAAAGATGAATTTGGCAAAGCTCTGTTGCTTCTATTAAATCTTACCGCTCCTTGCTAAAACCTGACACCATAGTCTGGCCACTTCCTGGCTCGTTTGCATACTAAACAGTGATTAGGTATTTAATAAGGATTGTGTGTGTGAGTGAGCCTGAGAAGATACACATGCAGCAGAGTGGAGGGACCATAAACTGTATATAGCATGGACACCATCTGCCTCCTCACTGGATGAAGCTGCCCTGAGAACAGCACCCTCTGGTGATGGGCTGCAGTATAGGTCATAAATCCTGCCTCCTCCAGCAGTCATTATGGAGCTGTGGACAAAATTTAGAAATTTATTTCATAGAATTTTTTTTTTTTCTCCTCCCTGGTTGCAATGTTGACATGTAGTTACAGTAAGACTGGTTTGTGCTCAAGTCCTCTTTTTTCTGTTCAGCTCCATTTTTAAAAGTTCTTAGGGGGTTCATGTTTTCTATGATTGACACTTGATACAGCCTATTGGCGTATGAAGATTGTGTAGCTCACCCGGGGTATATGCTGTTTGAGCCGAGCATCATCACAGCAACTCTCGGTGACTCTCACGCCGAATGTGTAAAACGCTACGGCACAATGTTGGTTTCAGGAAGTGGAGAAAAAACCTGGAAATACTGAGAGCTTTTTGGCTTCAAATCTGTATACTGGCAGAACCAAGTTGTCCATGTATATACAGTCTATGGAAGGGACAGAGAAAAGAGAGGAAGTGGATTCTGTATCTTGTCCTTGTTTTGGTGGATTTTATTGCTACTGTAGTTACTTTTATCATCGTTAATTCTGTGGGTAAATTAAAATATGCTCTCTTAACTTCCAAAATTGAGAATGCAATCAATTTATTTAGACACGTTAGGGACACAATGCACACTACAGACAGTTCTACGATCTCTGTGCTTTGACAGATCGTTGTCACTTTTTAATCCTTCACGATCTAAAATCGTCAGATCACATGCCCCTATTTCCACATATGAACAAGAGCACCAATTAAATACAGTTTTTTTCCTATCCCCTTATCTGCTACATCTGCTGCTTCATCCAACTTTTCCTGTGACAACCTGAAACAGCTGTTTGCATTTTAAAAACAAATGTTTTTCATTCATTCATTTGTATGTTGTATAATCTTCATGTGCTACAATAGCAATATATTAAATAATGTTTTTAGGGCAGTAATTACCTTATTTATAATCAATTAATCATAAAATGACATTTTGAGCTCCTAAGGTTTGTGTCGCTTTTGGTGCCCCTGTCAAATCAATTGTAGCTTATGCTCTACTGCTTTGCTGACGCCTACCCTCTTGCACCGGTTTTAGGCATTAAAATCCAACAGTTTGTGTGTTTGCTTTATTCTGTAGATCTGCACAGAAGAGGCCAAAGAGTTTATTTTGAAAATGTTTCCCTCTGCACTCCAGTCAAGAGTCAGAATTTCATTTTCAATCAGCTGAAGTGGATTCATGAGGATTTACCGCTGATTAAACTTTAATTGTTGGTCCCATGGTAGCTCTGCTGCTGCTGTAGTTTTTAATTATTTTGTTCTGTATTTAACTTCACTAATAGCTTCAGAGCTGGTTCAGCCATAATGTTATAATCAAGCATTTGTGCATATTTACTCTGTTACCTTTCTTTACTCATTTTAACCATGTTTTTTCCCCCTCACAGGCGGAGAGACGGGCGTACAGAGAGGCAGAGATGAACATGATGGATGACCTATCAGAGGGTGACTTCCAAAAAGAGGAGGAGCCTGCCAGCCCAGCCCCTCCCCCCTCACAACAACATACAGACCCTGCCTCCCCGACGGTTGCAGTCACACCTGAGCCAGTTGCAAGGGGAGAGCAGGCCACACCAAGCGAGGTAGAATACCAGGTAAAATTAGCTTCTTCGATCAGGAGAAAGATTAAGACCCTGAGTGTGTTGATCCAAAATAAGCGAGTTTGCAGGAATGAAAAATTATCATGTCTTGGTGTTTTATTTCAAAGGATCAATGGCCCAGTCAGCTGTCAGAGCTCCTAAAGGCTCAGATAAGAAGCTCAGAGTCAAAACAGTCCTAGCATGTTGAGTTGTGAACTTAACAAGACCTCTGAGGGTGGTCTGTGGTATCTGGCACCTACACATTCGCAGCAGATCCTTTAAGGCTTGTAAGTTGTGAGGTGTGTCCTCCACTGTCTAACTCATCCCACAGATCCTCAATTGGACTGAGATCTGGGGAATTTGAAGTCCCAGTCAACACACCTTGTGTACCCTCAGGCCACCTTCCTGCTTCACTCTGTGGTGGATAGAGGTCAGCATGAAGACCTGTGATGCAGTGTGGGTTCTGACAGCTTTCTATCAGATCAAGGAGCTCCTCTTTTGGACAAGACCAGCTTTCATGCCCCACACTCATCAGTGAGTCTTGGCCTGTTGCACCCCTAAACCAGCTTATGCAGACCTTGTGCACAGCTGCAGCTCCCAGCTGAGCATCTCTGCTTCAGCCAGTTGTTTTGCATTGAAACAAACGTTAAACTTGGTATACCAGGCTGATAGCTGAATGCAGTATGAGAGCCCACATTGTTTAAGTCTGCCTGATAGAGACTCAACCATGTTAGGAGTGATGAGGTCAGAGCCCTCAGGACGTTCTGCTGCTGATGGAATTAACAGTTTAAAGGGTGAATGTGATGTTTCGGATTGAATTTAGTTTTTTTTTCTTACAGATTTATTTTTTTTACATCCAAACAGTTTTGCCTGTTACAGTTACAGTTTGAAACCTGTCAATTCTACATTTCCATTTTTATACAACCCTCTTTATTGGCTCCACAAACTGTACATTTGTGTGACATTAAATGGCTGTAAAAGACAGTACTAATAAATGTAAACTGACTTTTCTGCTCTTCCCGGTACTTTGAGGAACTTCACAGATGCTAAAATTTAGTAATCCGGCGTTCAGGTTACTAGATCCTACTAGAACTATAGACATTGCAATACTTTATATCTGTGTCAATTCTGGGGTTGTCAGAGTCTGAAACTACAGAGCTGACGTCTCGTTTCAGTTTTTTCTGAGGTTGGAAATAGGAATCAAAAGCAGGTTTTTGACTGCTGAGTTTTTAAACACAAGAACATGTTCAGAACCGAGAAATACAAGCGCCATAAAAAAGTTTCGCTCTGTGGTGTAATGGCAGGACGGTCGGGGTTTTAGCATCGGCGCTCTGGTGTTCGGGAAGCTCCGCGGCTTTTCCTGGTGGCCTGGCAGAATCGTCTCCTGGTTGATGAGTGGCCGGAGTCGAGCTGCAGACGGGACTCGCTGGGTGATGTGGTTTGGAGATGGCAAGTTCTCTGTGGTGAGTAGTTTAACTGAGAAACCCCCTCTGAGGAACTAAACCAAATACTGATATGACGTGTGTTCAATCCCTGGCAGAGTTGCATCTAAAATTAGAGACAAAGTCCTTCCTTGAGGACATGCAGAGAAAAAGAGACAGCTGTTGTTTTTATGGCAGTGATTTGAAGATAGTCATTTGACTTTAATGTCTGTATCAACAATTGGATTCATTATCCACTTTTCTGCTTTTGTAAGAAGCTGAATATTGTCCCACATAAGCAGCCTGTTAGCTTTCCAATATTTTTATGCCACAGTCATCAGCTCCATGTGTCTGCTGGTCTTGATTCAACACTCCATTAGTTCTTAGCAAAAACTTAAGCACCCGGATTTGGACAACTCATCCCTGTTCTTCATCCTCTAGTTGATGGATATCTGTCAGATTAAACCCTCAGATATATTTTTATGTCCTCTAAAAATGTCCAAACCTGTTTTGGCACAAATGTATCCCCTGAAATCAGGACTTTTTAGAATCTGTTAAGAATCAAACATTCATTATCTGCCTTCCTGGTGATTTGACGACACTCATGTGTTTTTGTTTCACAGGTTTGTGTGGAGAAGCTGATGCCTCTGAGCTCCTTCTCATCTGCCTTCCACCAGCCCACCTACAACAAACAGTCCATGTACCGGAAAGCCATCTTTGAGGCTTTGCAGGTAACAAATCCACCACTTCAACCTTAGCGGGTGTGTGGTTCTTTGTTAAGTCTGATGGCTTTTTTACTTTTGACTCATTACACCTTCAAACTGTAAATGCACAGGTCCAAAGGTCCATTTTTTACTCACTCCTTTCTTATGTAACAAGATCTGCAGAGTTTGTCTGCAGGTATGCAGTATTTGTGGAGGAGTCACTCTCGTCTGGCTCTGCTTATAATTCATACTTGGTGACATGCAGGAAAATTAGTTTCAATCTCTTATTTATGTGGGTCATTTTTCAATCCAGGAATGCTTCATTTCTCTTGTTCATAATACAGAACACATTCACTTTGTCTGTGGCGTCACACTGGGTTATAATTTGCTCAAACTTCCATAAATGTAAAAACAAGCTGTGAGGGATTTGTCCACTAAAGCCTTCACATATTTCATACTCGGCTTCTTTATGTGCTGCCATAATGAGCCTATTTATCCTTCTTCAGTGACTCTGGGAGGAATGTTGGAGACAACTTTTCCATCATTTTGGAGCTGAACTTTGTGTGTTTGTGTGTTTCTATTGTGTGTAGGTGGCCAGTGTTCGGGCAGGGAAGCCATTTCCTTCCTGCGAAGCAAGTGATGAAGCTGAGGGGGTCGAGATCCAAACCAGGCAGATGATTGAGTGGGCAATGACCGGCTTCCTACCCAGTGGTCCTCAATCCCTGGACCCTCCAGAGGGTAAAAATGCTCTTAATAATATCTGATTCAAAGTGGTAATTGGCTCAAACAAACACTGTGCATCACTGACGACATACACTGACGCCTTCCTCATGATGGAACAGGAGAAATTCAGGAAATGAGGATGTTTTCAGATTTCATAACTGTGGGTTCTTAGTTCATGTTTCTTTGGAGAGTCAGTAGACATGAGAATTATGCTGGAAAAAATGTGACTTTCTGCTTTGAGGAAACTCAATAACCTCTCTCTTTTTCCTTGAACGCTGTACGAACAGACACTCTGTTAGATTGTTTTTGCAAAAGCGATTTCTTGAGCAAAATAAAAAATAAATCGCCAACCTACTCAGACCTACTTCAAGAAGTGTCTGCACAAAGATATATCTGCGTCAGACTTGGTGTTTTCTGATATGGACCAGTATGAGATCTATTTTACTGATCATACATACAGAAAGAAATGCTCAAAAGAAGTAGAAACAGTGTTGTTCCTGAGTTTATCCAGCAGAGGGTGCTCTAAATTCATTGTTTATCATACTCTCAACTAGGGCTGCACGATTAATTGATTTTAAATCGTAACCAGATTATTTGATTTTGGCGATGTTAAAATAATTTAAATCATCAAATCGATTTTCCTCTCTATCATGTCTCGTGCTTCCAGGCCACTGTAGGCTCCCCCTTCCTGTGGGAGCGCTCCCTAGTTCCCACACACGCCAGTGTTAACAAACATGGCGTTTGCTAAAGAAGGCGATTATTTCGTGACTAAAAAAAGCAAGAGCAAGTCAGTCATGTAGAATTGGTACGGCTTTGCAGTTTCAGACGAAGAACAAACCATTCCCTGCTGCAAAGTCTGTCTGAAAGCGGTATCAACCCATCCGTACAGAAACTAATTCAGGAATAAACGCAATTTTTTTTGTCGTATTGGCATTTAATCCACACAAAAACAGTGTTTAGGGTGACTGTAAACGGTACTTTTTGAAAACGGGTCAGAGATTGTGTAAACCTGTAAAGGACTACCATTTTATCTCTGTGTGGATGCCTACCTGCATCTCTCTTGAAACGATTATGTGACACACAGCGCAACTCTTTTATGGTGCCTCTGCATGCCTGACCAAAACAAACTTTATATGCATGCCCTGTACTCTTCTTCTGTCTTTAGTGCATGTCCTCAGCAGTGTTACAGTGCCACTTACTGGCTTGGCATATGCACTACATTGTTTTCAGTGGTTTCATTTTGAGAGATAATAGGAAAACTTTTTATTAAAGTAAAGTTTGATGAAGTTGTCACTGAATAAAAAAATCTAAATCAAAAATTGAGTTTTCAGAGAAAAAATCTGGAATTTGTTTATGGCCAAAATCATACAGCCCTACTCTCAGCACTGTGGAGCACATGCAGCAGAGACTCATAGCTGAGCAGACACTTCCCCACACTTTTATTTTGTTAAATACATTTCACTAAATCACAATTTTCTACCTTGGCTGCTAGCTGTGACCAAGTTTTGTTCTGCTAATTGTTTCTCATGCAACAAAAGACTGAAGACTAGTGACTTTGTCTGGTCTACAGAAAGTTCAATCACTAACTCCACAGCCTTACAATATTAAAAATCACTATCACTGTCGTTTATCCCTATAGGTGAACAAAATTCATACAAGGAAATGTACCAAGAGATGTGGGCAGAACCTGAGGCGGCGTACACGCCTCCACCTGCGAAGAAACCACGAAAGAACTCAACTGAAAAAGCAAAGATCAGAGAGGTGATCGACGAAGGGACCAGAGGTAAGCTGGAGCTGCTCATACTCCAAAGAAACTCTGGACTCTGTATTTATTTGTTAGAAAAAGTCTGCATGTGGAGGAGGAAGTGAGATCTTCTCCTCTGAGAAAATGTGGAAATACAAAGAAATAGGTTGAGAGCTGTGCTTTGGGTCAGTGTGGACAAGCATTAGACAGGCTTATACTGAAACAAAAGCCTGAATTTCTCTTTTCCTGCTCAGACTGGGTCATTATTTGAAGCTTTGGGTACTAGCTGATGTTGAACCTTTGAAGTGTGAGTAAAACATTTAGAGTTTTGGCCAATTCCAGTACAAAAGGTAAAATGAGCTAAAAAAAAATAAAAAATAAGGCAGTTCTTCCTCAAAAGTGTAACATCTAAGATCTTGAGGTGGATGACTTTTGGAAGCTACTGAAGATTTATTGAAATTTGTGTATTTCTACAAGTTCAGACTTGCATGTTGATGTTTTCTCTGTGTGTGTTTTGTTTCAGAAAGACTCATATATGAGATCAAAAAGAAGATCAGGAACATAGAAGGTAAAAGTTTAATTTGTTGTCACTCTTCCTGAAATGTGATCTTTGAATAAAGCAGTGAAATATTAATTATGTCTTCAACATAGGGCGTGAATTATACAAATGCCTTGTTTTCATTAATTGTAAGACAAGATTGGGGCAGGACTCTTGCAGTTGTAATACATGCAGAATGTAGTTTGGCATTGTCTCTCTGAAATATGCAACATCTTCTCTGAAATTGGTCCAGATTGCAGCATATATTCCAAAATCTGTGTACTTTTCAGCATTAAAGGTACCTTCCCAAATGTGTAAGCTATGTATTACTCAGAGGAGAGCAGAAGATACAGTGACAATAATTTCCAAGAAGAATGTCAAGTTTTGATTTATCAGATCACAGGACAGTTCTCAACCTCACCTCAGTCCATCCCAAATGGTCTTGGGTCCTCGGTCATGTTTGGATAGAATTTCTGGGGTAGCATAAGCCCACAATGGTGGATGCAGCATCAAACTGTGTTCATAGATAATGGTTTTTGGGAGTTGTTTAAGCCCATTCAGGGATTTCCACTGCAGAGTTTGTCTGATTTGACACAGTGCTGCCTAGGAGCCACAAGATAATGGACATTCATACTGGTTTTAAAGTCTTGTCCACGTTGCACACAGATCCTCTGAATCTTTTTTATGATATCATTAACTGTAAATGATGCACTTCCATTTTTTTGCAGTTTTACACTGGAGTGCTATTCTGAAAATGTTAATCTAATTACACACAAACACTCATCTTTCTTTCAGAGTGGCTCAGCCTCTCTTGAATACCTTTTATACACTTAGTAAAGTTATTAACAGACACCAAATCAACTGAATTAGTCAGAAGATGTTCCTTTTTTTCAACGTAACACCACTTTTACAGTGTTTTGCTTTCATTTTTCTCAAATTTTTGAAAGGTGTTGCTCCCATCAAATTCTTAACTAGCATTTATCTTTCATAAAACAATAACATGATTCAGTTTCAACATCTATCATGTTGTCTTTGCTCTAGTTTATAAGGTAGATATACAGTATGAATATGAGAGTAAGTTTCCCCCTATAAAAAAGTTGTGGTCCATTTTGCACTGATAGTAGGATTAATTCCTTTTTTTAGACAGGATTTGGTGTCATCCTCCAAAAAGCCATCTTTAACAAAATATACTGATGATCATTTACATGTTTTAACTTTTGACATAGAAAAACAGCAGGTCAGGGTCATTTTTCATTCATTCTGCATCAGTCAGGGAGTCCCACCAAAATTACATTGCTGAAACCGTAAATCAAATTTAGGGTTCACTCAGTTCTTCTCTCGCTCAGGGCCAAACATCTCTGCAATCCAATTCTAGATCTTGTTAACATATTGTGGCATTTAGCCGATTCATTTATGCAGCAAGAACAACAATAATCATTCACTGATGCTGTGGTGTAAGGGCCCAGGCATCCAAAATAGATTATGAGCCGAAAAGTAAATATAAAGTTACAAATCACTGCGCCTGGCCAGGGGACTACTCAATCTTTGTTACTGATCATACACACCATCAATCAAGGCTTACAAGCAGTAAAGTCCTACCTGCACCTTTGAATTTGGTCTTATAGAGCTGTGTCTTTTACACTTTTATTGACTGCATATGTGTTTGTTCAGATATCTGCATCTCCTGTGGAAGCCTTAACGTCTCTCTGGAGCATCCTCTCTTCGGCGGAGCGATGTGCCAGGGCTGCAAAGTAAGGCACTTTGCAGAAACCTGTTTCTGAGTTAGGCAATAATGTTGTATGATTATAATGGTATAATTGTAGAATGATGATTTGAAAATGAGGTATTTTAAGGTTTATTTATGAAAGTTGCTCTTTGGCCACATTTAGACTCTTAGAAATCCTGCTGCTCCTGCTCCTGCTCCTGCTGCTACACCTATGATCACTTTTAGGGGGTTTACTGATTAAATATGCATTCAAAAAAAACACCCAGATATTAAAATTTGTTGACATAATCTTACAATATACACAATATTGTTGAAGTCAGAGTTAAAAACATGAACATTTAAGGCAGTCATAGAACTCACACAGTATTCTGTAAAGGTTTTTAAATGGATTTTTGATATTGATTTCAGGCAGCATATGACTGAATGTAAACACATGCACCAAAACACCCCTGTCCGCAGACTCAGACTGCAACACGTTCTATTTTTATGAGCTAACAGAGAGTTTAAATTCCAGGTGCCTTTCTTCAATCTTAATTTACGTCTACTTGTTTCTGTTCACAGCACTATCTTAGAATTACAGGACCAAACATTAGGCATAAATTTGCCTCTTTTGTCTATTTTGAAAGCATCAAAAAACATTGCAAAGTGTTGGTTAAATGCTGGTGAAGTTTGACACAGATGCACAAAAACAAACTCAGCAAACACAACAAGAAACACAGGATTTGATCACAGAGGTTCTCTGCTCTGTATCCCTCTCAGAACTCATTCCTTGAGTGTGCGTACCAGTACGACGACGATGGCTACCAGTCCTACTGCACCATCTGCTGTGGAGGCAGGGAAGTGCTCATGTGTGGAAACAACAACTGCTGTAGGTCAGTCTACTTCCATTTTACACTGTCCAGGCTGGGATTGACGAACAGCGGGCGCCTCTCTTTGTGGCCAGGGTGAAGTTTTAGATTTCACATCAGCATAAGCAATCCAACCATAAACGTTGGATGGATAAATGACTCTTTTTATTGGCAGTTAAGTTAGCCAGCTAGTGTGGAGGAGATTTACTTATGCAGATAGAAAGTTTATTTTGGCTCCAAAACTCTGACTCAATCACTGCAAAAATCACAAGAGATACTGAGAGTTATGCTGAGCGGGAGAAAGAGGCAAAGTGACAGGGTGGATTTAATCTAGACTTAAAAGGTGTTTTAAATAATATATATATATAATAGATTTAATAGATTTAATATCGACTTCATCTACAGAAAGGGGCAAAGCCGCCTCTTTTGCCTGAGAAGACTCCAATCAATAGACATCTGTAGTAAGACGCTGCAGATGTTTTATCAGTCTGTGGTGGCAAGTGTTCTGTTCTATGCTGCAGTCTGCTGGGGAGGAAGCATCAAACACAAAGATGCAAGACGTCTTAACAAACTGGTGAAAAAGGCTGGCTCTGTGGTAGGACTCAAGCTGGACTCAGTGGAGGATGTGGTGGAGAGATCTACACTGAGGAAGGTGGAGACTATTCTCAAGAACATGGATCACCCACTTCACAACACCTTGATGGACCAAAGGGCCAATGGTGGTGGACGGCTCCTCTCTCTTAGAATAGAATAGAATATTCCTTTATTGATCCCCCATGGGGGAAATTTTTTTGTCACAGCAGCATCACAGACAAGGAGTGCAAAAATGCAGTTATAAAAATAAAGATCATTATATTAAGAACTTAAATAAATGTAATAATTAAGAAAAAATTTAGAAAAAGGAAAAAGGGAAAGAAAAATAAAACTATCTACAATATACACAATTTAGATGCCAGAAAAAAGTGGTGGTGTAAATCCAGTTATTATTACAGTTCATTGTAAAGTCTTATTGCAGAGTGGAGGAATGACCTGCGGTAGCGCTCCGTCCTGCAAGGTGGGAGTCTAAGTCTGCTGCTGAAGGAGCTGCCTAAAGCCCCCACAGTCTGGTGCAGTGGGTGAGAGGGATTGTCCATGATGGATACAAGCTTTGTTAACATCCTCCTCTCACCCACCTCCTCCAGGGAGTCCAAAGAACAGTCCAGGACAGAACTGGCCCTCCTGACAACTCTGTTCAGTCTCTTCCTGTCCCTCTCGGTGCTCCCTGCCCCCCAGCAGACCACTGCATAGAAAAGTGCAGATGCTACCACAGAGTCATAGAAAGTCCTGAGCAGAGTCCTGCACACTCCAAAGGACCTCAGTCTCCTCAGCAGGTGGAGACGTCTTTGGCCCTTCTTGTACAGAACATCTGTGTTTGTTGACCAGTCCAGTTTGTTGTTGAGGTGGACACCCAGGAATCTGTAGGACTCCACCATCTCGATGTCCAGACCCTGGATGTTCACTGGAACAGTCTGAGGTGTCCCCCTCCTGCGGAAATCCACAACCATCTCCTTTGTCTTACTGGCGTTTAGCTGGAGGTGGTTTGTGCCACACCAGTTGACAAAGTCAGTGATGACAGTCCTGTAGTTCCCGCTCATCCCCTGACGATACACATCCGACGATGGCTGTGTCATCAGAGAACTTCTGGAGGTGACAGCTCCCAGAGTTGTAGCTGCAGGACAGAAAGATTCAGAAAATCTTTTGTACCAACAGCCATCAGACTTTATAACTCTTGTGTAAATAGTAGATAACTTTTAGAGACATATTATGTGAGACAACATACATCTGAATTTCCCTTTGGGGATTAAAAAGATTCTTCTTATTCTTATCTGTAATGAGGAAAATTCTGTGTTTAAGATCATTTGGAATTAACATACTTGTCACAAGTTAAACCCCATATGCATTAACTTGTAATTACCATATAACTTCTTTCATTAAATATAAAAAAAACACTTTTTGAGTCACTTACTGTGTCTACAAATAAGGGGAGTTTATTCCTAATATGCAGAGAGAATATCTCCAAAACTGAGCCGTTATCTAAGGATGCTGACAGACTTTCTCAAGATGTTGGCTTTGATGGTTCTAGACATGATCTTGTTGGGTTTATCTGTAGCGTGTATGCCTAGATTTGAAATCTCATGTTGGACATGTTCATTCGCTCTGTGGTTGCCCTTTGAAAAAGAATGATGGACAATCAGAAAGTAAGCTGGCCAAAACAGGAAGCACAACAAACGCAACCAAAACTCCATCGATGATAACAGATGTTACCGGAAATAGAAACACATCTTTAAACCTTTTCCCTCTGTATGCCCACCAAAAAAAGATGGCAATTATATTCATATCAGTGTAACTGATGTTTGAAATTTGAGGATTTCACAAAAGTGCAACAGTTAAGGAAGCATTCTTTAGGGAAACTTTGCATCTTATCTGTTTCAAATCCTGTAGCAGGACAAACATGAATATACTGAACCCACCATGTCTCATGATTTCTGTGTGTGTGTGTAGGTGTTTCTGTGTGGAGTGTGTGGATCTGCTGGTCGGAGCTGGTTCGGCAGCAGCAGCCATCGAAGAAGACCCCTGGAACTGTTACATGTGTGGCCCCCGGAGCACCTATGGGTTACTGCGGCGACGAGATGACTGGCCCAGCAGACTACAGCACTTCTTTGCCAACAACCACGAACAGGAATTTGTATGTATTGAATAAATAATATATAAAACAACAAATACAGAAAGAATACCTCCAATTTGTAGCATATTAGTAACCATCAGAAAGACTTGTGTAAATCTGCTTTAGATTGGAGTACATGTTTTCTGAGACCTCTAACATCTGACATATCTCATTTCACCCCTAAGGACTATTCCTCTCCTGAATTCAGACTCCCTCTAAAACATCTACAGTATTAGACCAACCCTGATTTCTCTCATAGTAACTCAGATACTTTTTTATCAGTCCAGACATGGTGCTGTAAGTAAATCTGATACATCAGAAACCCTGTATCTACTCTGCTGCCATAGCCCTCCAAGACATATCGGCTAAGTTACATCACAGTTAAATAGAATCATTAATGTGCTGGGGTTAATGAGGCCTCTGCTTCAGGGCTTGTTACGCTTTAATTATCAATGAAAGCTAATACAGATCAAAACAGAACATGTTCACACTCATTTATTCCAGCTTTTAAAGCAGACATTTATCCAAAGACTGGCTCATCATCATCATCATCATCACTGCTCTCTGATTTCTCTATTCAGTCTGTCATGTTAAGTAAGTTTTTGATTTTGTTTTGTCAATATCTCATCTTTCTCTTTTTAACTCTTTTTTTTTTTAGGAGCCAGCAAAGTTGTATCCTCCAGTTGCTGCAGAAAAGAGACAACCAATCCGAGTCCTCTCCCTGTTTGACGGCATTGCCACAGGTACTCAGAGTATGTTCAAGGTCACAGCTACAGATTCATTTCATAATCCATTGTCCTGTTTCTCTGGTAGACAATGTTGATCAGTCAGAAAAACTAGCCCAGGTACTGTTTTTTGGACCAAGAGGCCAACCTTACTTTGTCATCTACTTAACTTGAAATGGGACCTAAATTAAATAAAGGAAGAAAAAGTTCGAACAAGTTATTAAAAATTTTAAGTCCTTAGAAAAATGCTGGCTCATGTATAATATCAAGCAAAAATTAGGGTCTTACTCAAACATGTTTCCATACGTCTGACTTAATTTAACAACCCTAACTCTGAAAAAGTTTGAAGAGTTTGAGCCTAAGTGATTCTGTAGTTTTGTATGTTCACAGATGGAGTTTGATCACTCTGATTGTTTCATGGTTAAGTGTGTATTTTTTTTGTATTTTTGTATACTCAGGTCTGCTGGTGCTGAAGGATTTGGGCATCCAAGTGGACAAATACGTTGCGTCTGAGGTGTGCGAGGACTCTATCACTGTCGGCATGGTCCGACATCAGGGTCGCATCATGTACGTTGGCGACGTTCGCAACATAACACACAAACACGTGAGTGAAACTCCTGCTCTGCTGATAAGATTACCAACTTTCATTAAATTTACTGTCTCTTCTGAAGCACTTTTTTCCCATCAGGTTGTGAACTCATGTTGTTTTTCTGTGTTAGATTGAGGAGTGGGGACCCTTCGACCTGGTGATTGGGGGAAGCCCCTGCAACGACCTCTCCATAGTCAACCCTGCAAGAAAAGGCCTCTTTGGTAACATGATTTCTTTAACTCTGGCTAGGTTTCAACAAAGTATTTGATTGTAGTTCGGGAGATACATTTCCAAAGATAAGAGCCTGAAGGGAGCATTTAAAAAAAGAAAAAAAAAGAAAAATGCACCTCAGGGACTACAAATCTTCAGGAGCCTACTTTACTGTCCTGTAAGATATAACTCTTTGTGATGCATTATCTGGAGGCTGAACCTTCTCTCTCTCCTGCAGAGGGAACAGGGCGGTTGTTTTTTGAGTTTTACCGTCTGCTGCATGAGGCCAGACCAAAGCTGGGCGATGAGCGACCGTTCTTCTGGCTGTTTGAGAACGTGGTCGCCATGGGAGTTAGTGACAAACGGGACATCTCCCGCTTTTTAGAGGTACCCTGAATGCACCAGCAGGGGAGCGAGTTTGAGACTCTTTATTGGTCTAAGTTCTTCAGTTCTCCTCCTCATTACAGTGCTTAAAGGGATATTCCTGCATAAATTTAAGTCAGGGTCAAACCCACCTTAACACCGAGTTAGACACCCCTTCAAGAGATAAATGTTGCCGATTGCTTGCTTCTCTAGTTATACCAACTTAGACCACACGATAGCAATACACAGCAGTCTATGGCTCCATGCACAAACCTCAACCAAAAAGCCACTCTAAAGCCACAAATAATGTTCAGAACAGCACCTACCTTCATCAGCAGTAGGGTCCTAGCCACAGCACGAGCCACCAAACATCTTTGTAGCTTTGCGCAATTGCAGAGTGCAGTGGCGTTTCGCAGCTCAAGGAAGAACATTACGATTATTAATTGATGAAAATGCAATCAGAATTCTTGTGTATCTTGTGTGTGCACTGTAGATGCGGAAGTTCTTCTGCCGTAGCGTCTCAGTCTGATTGCATTGATTGCATTTACTTGAAGTAATAATCATAAATTTTTCGCTGCACTCATGGCTCCCTCACAAACAAGCAGCTGCTGGAGGAGAGTGGGTGAGTTGTGTTTAGTCTCTTTGCTAAAGAAATCAGACAAAGTTAAAAAGATGTTTGATGGCTAGCACTATGGCTGGGAGCCTATATGTACTGTTGACGAAGTTAGGTGCTGTTCTGAGCATTATTTGTGGCTATAGAGTGGCTTTTTGGTTGAGGTGTGTGCGTGGAGCCATAGACCGCTGTGTATTGTTATCTTGCAGTTGTTACTAAAGTTGGTATAATTAGAAAAGCAACATTCATCTCTTGGAGGGGTGTCTAACTTAGTGTTACGGTGTTTTTGACCTTCACTTAATTTTTATGCCAGAATATACCTTTAATATTTATTTTTCATGAGCAGACATTTCAGGATTTATAGTTTTAGAAAAGCTTTTTCTTGTAATGTAAAACTCCTACTATTTGAATCATGAAAGGATATGCTCACAGACCTACAGTTTTACATTACCACGAACAAAAGATGGTTATAGTGACTGAGCTAAACTTAACCCTGCTGTTTTTCTTCAGTGTAATCCCGTCATGATAGATGCCAAGGAGGTGTCTGCTGCCCACCGTGCTCGCTATTTCTGGGGAAACCTGCCGGGCATGTCCAGGTGATTTGATCACAAGTTAAATCTTCATAAATCAAATGCTTATAAAAGAACACTTCAGACCTTGTGCAGATTATTAATTTCATGTTTGTTTGGTTATTTTTGGTCCGCCATGTGTAATCTCAGACCTCTAACACCCATGGCGAACGACAAACTGGACCTACAGGAGTGTCTGGAGCATGGACGCACAGCAAAGGTATCTTTGCGAGTGTGTGTGTGTGTGTGTGTGTGTGTGTGTGTGTGTGTGTGTGTGTGTGAGAGAGAGAGAGAGAGAGAGAGAGAGTGTATATGTGAGTGTGTGTGCTCCTGATCACTCGTACTTTACTTTTAGAGCAGTGGTGTGAAAGCTGAGCAAGGGGAGTCAAATGTGGAAAGAATTAAAAGTTATGCTGTACTCTGTGTGATCTTTGGAAAAATGTTGAATCGTTTGACCAAAGTCTGAAAAATTCACTAAAGCTGATAGAAATGTTGTCAATTACTGAAGTGATGCGAATTTAAAGGCAATAGCTGGGATGACTTTGAATTGGAGATAACAATCAACTAATATATGTTCCTCTTGTGAGCTCATTATTAAAGTACAGCAGAGGAAATGCATCTATGTCACCGTTGAACCATAATAAAAGACATTTCAAGACTTCCTCTTCAAGTAAAAATATTTAATAAAGGCATCCAAATCTCATGGATGCACCTACAAAAACAATCAAGTCTCCACCTTCAACAACACATGAGTGTGGATTTGTTAAATATAATGTGTTGTAGTCAACCTTAGTCTGAAATATGAACAGTCAGGAGTCAATACCCTCGCTCAGTTTTCACCACTGGTTGTCTTTAAATCATGATGAATCATAAAAAGCTGCTTTTACAAAACAGCTGTAGGATTAAATAAGGATCTGTGTGTGTGTGTGTGTGTGTGTTTGTTTGTTTGTTTGTGTGTGTGTCTGTCTGTGTTTGTGTGTGTGTTTTGCTCTGGATGTTAATTCCAGTTTGAGAAGTTGCGTACGATAACGACACGCTCCAACTCTGTGAAGCAGGGGAAAGACGAGCACTTCCCCGTCTACATGGACAACAAGGAGGACATCCTTTGGTGTACCGAGATGGAGAGGTACGCTGTTGTGTGTGTGTAGTTGTGTTTGTGTGAGTTCCTCTTACTTCGTTTTGTTGCTTGTTCAAAATTTTACAAATGGAGTAGTGGAGAAGTGCATTTCTAGCCTTATAGTAGTACTTGATTTTGTGCTTTCTTAATGTTTGATTGACTCACACCCATTTTCTTTATGTCGTGTGTGTATAACCTTGTTGTAGGTAACCTTAATGTCCAAAAAAAACAGACGTTTCTGGAGCAACAGATACAGTTTTTACTCCTAAATTCGGACAAACAGCCTGAGAAAACATGGAGAACTTCCCCCAATTGAAAGGACAAAAATAATAATAGTAGTAATAATAATTTCTAGCTGCCTCCCATTTGGTAAGCAATGTAGTTTGATCCACATGTCTGCAGCAATCTGCACGCTCCAAAACCGTCTTCTTCTGGGCTTTGGTGATGCTGCTGCCCGCTGACATCAGTCTGTGCTGAGCTTGTAGGTTGCTGCTTTAATTTAAAATACTTGGGCCAAATATTGTGATTCAGTCTGGCACAAAAAACCTTCAAAGTTTGACTTGAAATGGAGAAGTTCAACAGGTTTTCTTCATGAAATATGCCATCCAGTGCAGTGATGATGTTGTTGTTTTCCAGCAGAAAGCAGGAAGACACTCCGATGCTTCAAGATAGAGTAGGCAGGATCTGAGGATCTGCCAGTATTTTGGCAGAATCCTGCCTACCCCACCTTTAACAACAGTGTGCTTAAAGGGACAAAATAGGGTGTAACTGTCAAAAAGAAGTATTGATTCCTGATCTTTATTGCATTGGGATTGACACATTTAACACTGATAGCCCCAGTTTAAAGGTGAGGGTTTGCACTTAGACGTGTTCCTGCACTTATTCCAGCAAGAAAAACTGGAAATAACATCCTACATGAAGTTCTTTGACGTTGGTCAGGTCCAAGATTGTTTTTTTTAGCTAAGCTTAGGCTGTGATTGGCAGCTGTTAACATCACAGAGGAATAATTAACTCTTTAATGTATGAAATATGAGGAAGTGGTCTGTAAAGCACCAACGCATATGTCTTTGATTGAGCTTCTTTCTTACTAACCTGGAGTCAAAACATTCAAACTTATGATAGAAAAAGCAGGAAAGGGAAGATTGTATTGGTAAATGTAATGCTTTAGTGATGCTTTGAACAATAACTTATAATCTCTGTTTCAATTCATCACTAATTGTTTGCTCCAGCTGTGTTGCAGATGACTTTCATCCTGTTCAAAGAGGAACTAAAAGTTATGTGTGTGTGTGTGTGTGTGTGTGTGTGTGTGTGTGTGTGTTTCCAGGGTGTTTGGTTTCCCCGTCCACTACACCGATGTTTCCAACATGAGTCGTCTGGCCCGACAAAGGCTGCTGGGACGTTCCTGGAGTGTCCCCGTCATCAGACACCTCTTCGCTCCGCTCAAGGAGTACTTTGCCTGCAACTAGTCACACACAGACACAGGCACACACACACACCACCAACCCTCTGTCTCTCCAACACACACAGATATATACATATATACACACACAGACACACACACGCACACACACACACACACACACACACACAGACAGACAAACAGACACACACACACACACACACAGTAAGTACAGTAAGTAAAGACAGACACACACAGGTTCCAGCGAGTACATGAAGGTTGGCTGATGCAGGATGACAAAGACGACCGAACACACACACATTTTAACAAACAAACACACACCCTGTAAAGGACTGCTTCCCTTGACCCCATGTAGACCACTGGCTGACCTCAGTCCCCTGGTGCTACCTTGCAGATATCCAAACTTAGACACACTGGTGCAGATCTCTGTACTGTATTTCTTCACACACAATCTTCCTGTCCAATCTTGAAAATGGTGTCTTCTGCAGCTGGAGACCAAAACCTCCAGAAGTCCAGACTTTCTGTTTGCAACAACACCCAAACACAACAACACACCAAGGAATCTCTGAGAAGTGTAAACTAACGCTAACACTCTACTCATGTGTAGTGACAGTGCTGACAGTGTTAAACATGCAATCAACACAGATATACAGACACACACACACACACACACACACACACGCACACACAGACACAGACACACACCCACACACACACCAGTTAAACGTTCATGGTGCTGGTCAGGCAGTGACAGAGTCCAAATGGTGCAACTTTAATACAATACTTTCACTGATTTTGGTGCTCTTTGGGACTGAACGGACTCTGGACGAGGACTGAGTTCAACCAAATGCTAATGAGCAGGTGGAGGAAACACCGAGCAGGGGAGGCAGGCAAACTACAGGAATATTTCCTCTCTATTATATCAAATACAGCCAGGGTTAGGTTAGGCATGAAGCCAAAACCGTTTGTTAATGCTGCTCTGGAGGTAGAAATGATTTGAGTAACCAAAGAAAACCTTTTTGATTCATTTGTAAATCTCAACAACGAGGACATTTCTTCATCTTTGCCCTTGCATCTGCCCTGTGCTCATTCCTTTTAATGCCTTTAGAGGGACAAACTTAATAATGCTTGTATCGCCTTGAGGTGTTAGCAAAACCAAGTTGCTCCACATTCTGATGTTCACTCCGTACCCTAAATTAGACCAACAATAACACAAAGAAATAAACTCACAAATAGCTCTGCTTTGACCATAACTCTCTAAGGTTACACCATCAATATCTAACTTTATTCTTACATATTTGGCTTTTTCCACTGCCCATTAAATGGTACTTACAGAGGCTGCTTGATTATGGCAAAAAATCTAATCAACATTATTTTGGTTGATATTGATATCAGGATTTTTTTAAATCGATGACTCATGAATTTACATCAGTATCAAACTTATTTTTGCAACTTAAAAGCTCTTAAATAACACTGTAAAAAACAGTTGAGCCAACCCTTAATAATTGCCTTAACATGTCTGTGTGTCAAATGAGATGATCTCGATTTTTTAAAGGCAAAAGTCTTCACTTAACTATTCACTTCACTTTAAGAGCTTTGGCTTAATTTTGGTAGTAACACTCATTAAATCAAGTTATTCTTACCCTATTGTTAGTGAGTTTTTTTTACAGCTTACATTTCTTAAAGGTTGCAGATTTAACAACCTTTTCAAGTCTTTTCAAGATTTTATGTAGCTTTTATTTGTGTAACGTTGTATTTTATTATGATGAAGAATGATGTCTGTCATTTTTTCGCCTAGCAGTCATTTGCTTGTGCACGTTTACGGTCACTACATCCTCTCTTATCGTGCTCATGGCTTTTCAGAAACACACACACAGATGTGCTCTCCTGTTCTCCCTGCTCTCCTCTCTCCACCTGTCGCTGCCTGATATTTTGTATTGCTGTTGCACAACATGTTAAAGATAAAGCAGTCCAACATTAATCTTTGCAGGAGTCACAACATCAAGCTGTTTTGGGTGAGGGGCTACACCAAGACCTGCTTTCAAAGAAGAGAATGAGGGTGCACTTAATTTAACATAAAATGCAAAATAGGACAATTTATTACAATTTAGAGAATCTTTTATGTACAGTGTAACCCTAAAGCATTTTTTTCTTGTAAGTAAAGCATTACAAAAATGTTAAGAAATGCACATGCCAGTAAAAACTATGAGCAGCATACATTTGCATCATTTTTGGAATGCAGATGCTTTCTTTCCCAAATCCATAATTTTAGACAAGCATATATATATATATATATATATATATATATATATATATATATATATATATATACACATATACATGCAAACACACACATCTTTTTTTTAAGTTTTCCATCCTTTAATTTTTCTTTTCTATTTATCACTGCTGTAAATTTGGAATTTCCCCCTGTGGAAATTATATAGGAATATCTTATCTGTGTGTGTATGTATGTATGAATGAATTCTTGTATGTAAGTATACACTATGAATTTTTTATGCACCACAATGAAAAGACATTTTGAGTCAACACTGTGGTGAAAGGCACTATCTAGGGGGCAGAAGCAGCACCAAGGCTAAACATGCAAACTTGATTTATTCTACACATTTTATACACGAGCATGATTGAACGTATTTAACAGGACCATAATGACAGAGCAACATGAGAGCAGATGAACAAGTTCAACTTTGAGGTTAGTTTAATTTCTCTTCTATGTTGAGTATGCTGTGAAAAGTAGGACCTTTTTTTGCTTCAGTTAAAAAGCTGTCAGCATCAGGAGCTCGTCTTATATCATCTGGGAGATTATGGCAGCACTGTGTTGCGTGATGAAACAAAGCTGTTTCACTGTGTTCTGTTCTAAACGGCTCAGAGAGAGAGAGAGACAGGACACAACAAGGACACACGCTCATGTCAGGGTAGAACAATCCTTTTTTGCCTACCACAGGATTAAGGAAACATCTACCAAAAAAAGACAGGATAAAGTTGTTTTTAAAAAAACTTGGAGCTTACACAAATGTAGAGCTGGAACTCCAATAACAATCAGACATACACTCATGTCATGTTTCTTGGTGCGCTTTGGGATTTTCAGGCAGTGATTGAACAGAAAGGTTGGCTGAGCGATTGAGGCTGTACTGAACATGTAATGCATTGCACATGTTCTATTTGTTCTGCATGTATTACAGCTGCTAAAAGACTCTGAAATGAGTCTGTGTTGAAACAGTTGCAAATAAGATGTCCTATATAACTGAACCAAACATAAAATATGTAATATGTTCATTTTAGTGAGATGTAAAGAAAGATGCCACTGTTATAAGCTTAAAGTTGGCATCTTTTTAAATGACTTGCAGCTCTAAAAATCATCCTGCCAAGACGACAAGCACCACTGTGGTGTGAAGCAGTCTTTTCATTCAGCATGGTTAACTCTGGTGTGCCTTTGTTTAATTTTTTAAATGCACTCATGAAAAGGATAAGCGCTCGGTGAAGAAATCCATCTCATTAGGCCCTTACAACAACATTAATGCTCTAAAGATGAGTTACAGAACTATCATGTCCCCTAACACTTCAGGTTGAGAAGTTTTTTAAAGTTAGGCCAATGACCCCGTCAGAGGCTAAACGAAATGTGGATTGGCACGAATTTTGTGCGACATGTTGTGAACTCATTCTAGAGCTGTCAGGAGGAGAGAGGAGCAGGAGGAGGATGGTGTGTGTCTGTATAGGTGCTTACATGCTGGCGTTTCCAAGCAAGATCTTTATGCCCTCGTTACATCCTTGTCGCACTCAACATTTTTTTCTTATTATTAGTTTTTCACAGATTTAAGAGTTTTTAAGTGTTAAAGAGATTTTAAAAGTGTGAATGTGTGTGTAGCATATGTCAAATCATGAGTTTTTATTAATTGTGATCTCAGTATCAATCAAGTAATAATGATCAGGATTTTTGCACGAGATTTTTTATAGCGCTTTATCAGAGACCCTCAATGCGCTTTAGACTGTATATACTATGGACAACTTTGTTCCGCCTCCCGCCTGTATACGGATTTGAAGCCAAAAAGCTCTTGGTATTTCCAGGATTTTTCTTAATTTCCTGAAACCAGCGCTGCACAGTAGCGTTGTGCGCATTCAGCTGGAGAGTCGCTGTGATGACGCTCGGCTCAAACAGCGTGAGCTACACAATCCCTGAACGCCAATAGGCTGTATCAGGTGTCAATCAAAGAAAACCTGAACCCTCTAATAACTTTTAAAAATGGAGCTTCACAGAAAAAAGAGGATTTGAGCACAAACCAGTCTTACTGTAACTACATGTCAACATCACATGCAGCGGGGAGAAAAATGTATGTTCTGTGTAATCAATTTCTAAAGTTTGTCCACAGCTCCATAAGTTTTGCTGGCGGAGGCGGACTTGGATTTGCAATCAGTGTAAAAACCAAGACGTTTTTGGGAAGTCATGCACTGATATAGTGTTCACTTACATTGACATTAGTGTTTGCATCTGAGTTTGTGAAAATTGTATGGTTGAACAAACTCTATTCATAGCAATTGATCCCCCAGTTTTTGTGCCTATTTTTAAATACAGGTTCAAGCTCTTGAGAATTCCCTAAGTATTACATTTATAACTAACCAGTATCTCAACAAGTACCCTCTCCATCTAAATGGTGAAATCATCTTTTTTCCTCTCAAAACTTAATCTCCTTTCACCCATCTCTACATTTTAGAGATAAAGAGAAACTGGATTTCTTTACATCCAATTTGGCAAAACAAAAGAGGTTTCTGTCCCCAAAGAACCAGCTCCAAAACAAAATCAATCTTGGTGTATTTCCTCTGAACCATTTGAAGTCATCCTTTGAGATTATTCCTCCCCCCAGAGCAGCTCTGCCTCTAAATATCATTAACGGACTCTTTAGGAGTTTATGTTCTCTCTCAGAGAGGCTTTTAAATCAAAAGTGCATCAGTGGGGAATTAAGTCTGAATCTTTGAAGTCACTTGACAGCTTCTTTTGTTGATCCACCAAAATTTTTTTTTTTCTTCAATCACTGGTGCAAAATTGATCAGGATGTTGTCAGGAGGACCCTCGTTAGATGTGCTCCTCCTTTATGTCAGGGATCCTAAATGTCCTCCTTTCATCACTGTAACATCAAACTATGGTGCAAATACACCCTTCAGTCTACCAGTCAGTGCTTTGCAGTTTTGCTTCTATAAGTTGCTTCAGAGGGATCCCAAATCTCCAAGAGTTATACTTGATCTATAGTTAGGTTGCAGTTTCCAGCTGTCCTGTAAATCAGAACCTGAACTCTGCAGACACTGTCTGTTTTTTCAAATAGCCCACTCATGCAGAAACAGTCCTAAACAGACTTTAGTGTTTCTTCTGCCTTTTTGCCCAATGCATGCTGGGATAAACTCAGCCGCTCTTTGACTTTGAGGTGGGAATAAGCAGAGAAAGATGAATGAAGATGTTTGAGAGACTCTGACACACACAGACACTTTTAGACAGGGCTGTCTTTAGAGAAAACATCTCTGGTGCTTTTGGCCCTCAGGCGGCCATCTCTTTCCGGGAAGCCTTCCGATACTCTGACCTTCCTCAGATACCAGCTAACGACTGGACACATGCAAACACACACACACACACACACACACACACACACACACACACACACACACACACACACACACACACACACACACACACACTAACACACTAACACATGCAAACATGCAGTATGAACGTGCACAAACATTTACAATAACCAACAATAAACCAGCAGGTTCAAACTTTTTTCCATCATGTTTACTCTCTGTTTATACAACCAACCTTCAGGTGCTTTTTAAACGTTGCTCTTTTTTACAGTGCGTTTGCAGGTTAAACACACACATACACACATTTGCTGGAAACACAGTGCCGACTCTCGCGCTTCTCTTTTCCTTACAACACAAACACATACATACATACACACTGTGTTTTTGCCGGCCGCCTGTTTCCATCAGGCTTCCCACGGTGCCGCAGGACGTGACATCATCATCCCTGCGTTGCTTGGTGCTCCCAAATATCCCCCCCCCCCCCGTACCCATACCCCTGACCCCTCCTGAGACCCTCCACTCCCCGACCCCGAGGTGCTGCATGTCAGTCAGTCAGTGTAATATCCGATTCCATGTTAGATTAGGGAGTGATGATCATAATAATAATGGTAATAATAATGACAATAATAATCTGTTATTGTGTGTGTGTACTGTTCCAGGTTGGTGCTCAGTTCAGTTCAGTCTCAGCCCAGAAAGGAGAGAGAGAGGCTGGAGAAAGCTTATATTACAGTTAGTATAGTGACTTGTTCTATTGTACACAAGGATGCCGCAAGAAATTGTTGAAACGATCAGCTTAAGGACGCTCCGAAACATGAATATGCAAGCTGGAATAACACTGACTGTGGAAGAGGCAAGTTGATGCCTAACAGTACATCAGTTACACTACATGAATATGATCTGAATTTTAAAATTATCAAATTACACATATATGAATAAAACCCTCTATTTGAGCATTCCTCCCTGGTGTCACTAAAAAGTAAAAGTAACTTTCATTTTCTCATTTGTGAGTATAAACCAGTTCAACCTAAAGCTGCAGGGGAGTAATGGACAGATTTAATTGGATAAACTCAATCTAGAGAAAATTTGCCTAAAGCACTTGTGCAAAAACACAGCCCATTGCAAATTGATGCAACATTAAAAAAAAAAAAAAACACAATGCATGACTTGCAAACAAAATTACAAGGCAGGTGTAGCCTCATAAGAGTTAATTAAAAATATTAATCCAAACACACTATACTGTAAAACATAATTAATATGGTATAAAAGGCTGAAAAACAGTGTGATTACATTATTGAAAAATGCTTCAGAAAAGAAAAATTTGAAAAAAAAAAAAAACAAATAAAAAAAGAGCCAAATGTGACGTTAATAAATGTCTTCTTTTGTTCATCTCAAAACCCAGAATAAGTTTAGCTGATAACCAATTAATAGTTGGAAATATATATCAATATGCTACCTCTAGAAGCAGGAACTTGAACTTTTCGGATTTACTATAAAAAAAAAAAAACTTACATGAAACAATTTGTCAAACAGCAAACTTGTAGTTGAAGGTGAACCTCCTGTCAAATGTTGAAATGTCTGATGAAAAAATTGGTTCGGCTTCTGTCTAATAGAGACACGAAAATGTAGGAGGGAGGCATTTTCAAATTACAACCAGTAACATGTTGATCATAATGTGATTTAGACCCAAAATCAACTCTACTGTTTTTTTCCTTTCTGGTACACTGTAGTTTAGCTGTTGTTTAAGGCAGTGGGCTCTATTTTCATGCTCTGCCAGATACATGGTGCCACCTCTGGTGGCTCAGTTGATAAGTGAAAAGTGAGATGTGCTCTGTGTCAGTCAGGACTGAGATATCACATATCAAGTACTTTAAGTTGAAGCTCGGACTCAGTGCCGAGCATACAGGTGCAACTTTTATCAGACTGATGTCAGCGGGCAACCGCATCACAAAAGCCAGCAGTGGATTATTTTAGAGTGTGTGATGTGCCACAAACCTGTAAATCAAACTTTCTGGAGCTGTTGCGAATCTCTAAATCACACTGGTGCAGCTTTTAAAAAAATTAATCTTAAATTCCTTATTATTTAGAAAGTTAGACACTGGAAGAGAATAGTTTCACATTGTTAATATGAACTTAAAAACTGTTTTAAAAAAATACATAGAAATGGAATTTTACATGTGCGATTAAAATGGAAGTAATCACAACTGGGTGATTCATCCTACATTTTTTGCTGAACTAGCTTTAGTTTAGGAGACATGACATAATCTGAGCTGTTTTAGTGCCCACAAGCTTACTTTCAAAGAGATCTGCACAAAGAGAATTGGCCTTGTCCAGACTACTTATGATGATGTAATACGACAAGATGAATACCTGATAAATTAACATGTTAGGTGTTAAGAAATGTAAATACATGCTCTGAAGCACTTGTTTGTAAAGATGAACATCAGATGACTTTCTCAAGTGCATTTCCTCACTGATAGATTCCATGAAATCCTATACACTGCCCTTTAAAAGTGTGCTGTAGTAAATGCTGAATTTGTGCCTGTGTCTGTTCCTCACGGTGTTGTTTCAGCTTGTTTCTGTTTCAGAGCACAGTCAGACAAAAGTGTGAGGGACAGAGTTGATATTTTAGCTTGGTGGGTAAAACGGTGATGATGTTTCTGTTCGCCTATCGACAGCTTCCAGGCTGAGTGACGCGTTATTTTCAACACTTATAAAACACACAAACACAAACACACACACACGACACTGTTTTAAACACACACAGAGATACATGCACACAACATCAACACAAAAAGCTGTGGCGCATTCAGACACTCATCTCATGGACTAAATGAAAGATGAGCTTTTAGGAAAAAGGAGGACCTGTTGGTGTTTCAAAAAGGTGCTAAAATTTTATCTGAAAATAAGAAAAATATATTGTTAGGAGTATAAATCAAGTTTGTCTTTACAATGACTGTATTTAAGTTTGTCGTAGTAATGAAGAGGCACTATTATTATTTTACTCTTGTATGAATATGAACTAATTAAAAGGCATTTTAACTTTGTACTTGAACTATGTAAGAAATGAACCGTGAATAAAAAAAGAGACTGTTTCTTGTGATTTTGCCTGAAGGCTCGATTTCATCCACTTTTCAGTCAGTAAGATGTATCGCCTCAAACCAAAGCCAGAATACAATGTGGGTTTCATGTTTTTAATATTGTAATTGCTGTCTTTAGCAGTATTTGAGTTTGCTGACACCAAACCAACACACTGACACTCAGCATTTTTCTTGTCTGTAAGTGTGTGTGGTTTGTTAGCTTGTGAAAGTTAGTCAAGTAAAGCAGAAGTTGTTCAGTAATGTTAGCTGAAAAAAAATAAAATCAATGATTGGACCAAGGACAGAAAAGTTTTACAGCTATAACGTTTGATACTTATTTCTTCTGTTTAAATAGATAAAGACCCAGTGCTCTATTTTCGTGCCTCGCCGGAGACGTGCCGCAGGCGTGGCGTAAGTCAGGTCCGCCGCGCCAACAAGGCGTTCCCAAGCACAATTTGGTATTTTGGTGAGTGGCACAGCCCAGCGTAAGTATCCCCCCTCCCTAACTTAGCTCCTCCCAGTGGCGTAAGTTGTAGGGAGGGAGGAGAGTGGGTGTGGAGTGGGTTTAACACAGCCGAGACCTGTATTGACCAATAACATCAGCTCCTCTCCTCGCCTTTAAATCCGCCACCAGCGAAGCGTTTTTCAATTTTCGTGAAGTAGTCAAAGAGATCAAGGGATGCCTGAAGACAGCAATGCCACACAATGGCGACAGAAGGCAGCTCCTCAACAAGTGTCGCTGTAAGTGCTGCAGAGGGCGTCCTGCACACCGTCTCATATAAGCACAGATGGATTTGGTGAGTGTAAGGTTGGACCCACTGGTAAGACAGGCACCCACAAATAAAGACACTCACATAAAGTCGCACATATTCAAACCTCACGTGACAAAGGTGGGTTGTGCGCACAGATCACAACATAAATTCCAATAATGGCATTAAAATCGGAACCATCTGTGCGTAATGACGCATCGTGCTCCGTGGCCTGGCTCTTTCTTTCATAGATGTTGGCATATAAAATAAATTTGGCTCACAAAACTGAATATTATAATATTCGTATGTAGGCTTAAAGTAAATAACTCATCTGATCACTGAAACAAATCATCTGTTCAGCTGCCGCCACATCAGCTGCAGCAGGACGGGGAGAGGACACGGAGACATGTCCAGGTCGAGCTGCGTGAGAAATAAGAGGAAGAGGAAGAAAGCAAATGAGTGAGATGAATTACATATCTTGTTAACTTCATCATGTGTGTCTATTTACTAGATATTTAATTTAATTTAATGCGGTTTCAGCTGTGTTGATTCGGTCAGGTTGTGTGTCCAAACGCGTGCCAAACGCGCTCATCAGATCAGATATAGATCAGAATATATCTATAGATCTAAATGTATGTGCTGACTCAGATTATTAGTTGTGCCTGACACTGTGGAAACCTGCCGGTTAGGCATCGGTGACGTAAGCCAATATGCCGCAGGTCTACCAAAATACCACTAGACCAGCAGCGCTCCGCCTGCACTGAAAGCTGATCAGGTTTGAATCAGCGAGCTTTCAGCGCACTTTATACGCCCCCGCTGAGCACGAAAATGTCACAGCGCCAGCTAATTCTGCCGACACCTCCCTCTGCCACGCCACCACGCCCAGCTTGGCGGACCTCGGTGCACCTCAGTCCACGAAAAAACAAACTGGCTGTACACCGGACTCCACCAGACAAAAATACCACTGTGTGGGGTCCGCCACCCTCCGCCACCTCACCGGCTGACACAAAAACAGAGCCCCCAGAGTTAAAAGTGTACTGAATAACAGAAAGTAGTATATATGATAACACATATTGGATTCCATTTATTACAATATCCTTCTTACCTAGTAGTAGCAGTATCCAGACACTGTAAGAGTCCAGAAATCTACTTTTTATCGTTAAAACTACTTTTAGTGACTTTGGGCTCTATTTTCGTGCCTCGCCGGAGACGTGCCGCAGGCGCGGCGCAAGTCAGGTCTGCTGCGTTCCCAAGCACAATTTGGTATTTTGGTGAGCGGCGCAGCCCGGCGTAAGTATCCCCCCTCCCTAACTCAGGTCCTCCCAGCGGCGTAAGTTGTAGGGAGGGAGGAGAGAGGGAGTGGAGTGAGTTTAACACAGCCGAGATCTGATTTCACCAATCACATCAGCTTCTCTCCTCGCCTTTAAATCCGCCACCGGCGAGGCGTTGTTCAATTTTCGTGAAATAGTCAAAGAGATACAGATGTCTGAAGACAGTAATGCCACATGATGGTGACAGAAGGCAGCCCCTCAACAAGTGTCACTGTACGCGCTGCAGAGGGCGTCATTCTCACTCTCTCATATGAGCACAGATGGATTTGGTGAGTGTAAGGTTGGACCCACTGGTAAGACAAACACCCTTTTCCACAAATAAAGACACTCACATAAAGTTGCATATATTCAAACCTCACGTGACAAAGGTGGGTTGAGCGCACAGATCACATCATAAATTCCAATAATGGCATTAAAATCAGAAACATCTGTGCGTAAATGACGCATCGCGCTCCGTGGCCTGGCTCTGTCTTTCATAGATGTTGGCATATAAAATAAATTTGGCTCACAAAACTGAATATTATAATATACGTATGTAGGCTTAAAGTAAATAACTCATCTGATCACTAAAACAAATCATCTGTTCAGCCACCGTAGCAGCAGCTGCAGCAGGTTTGTCCAAACGCGTGCCAAACGCACTCATCAGATCAGATATAAATCAGAATATATCTATATAGATCTAAATGTATGTGCTGACTCAGATTATTAGTTGTTGTTGATTATTTATTGCACTGAAATGTGCCTGACACTGTGGAGGGTCCATTTATGTAATATTTGCCCCACGGCAGGAAATTACTTTCTGCAATCCATAAATTCATCTATTTTTTTAAAGAGTACATCATTGTTAATGTTTTTAGACTGATATAGCTTGTGGAGACCAAAATGAAGTATCAATGTGTGATTACCTCTGAGATACTGTTGTTATATATTATCATGGCTTAATATAATGCATCCTGTAAAACAATATGTGAGAAGTGTTTTGCAAAACCAGTTAGATTAGAAGCTCCGGGGCAGATGAGGTGACATTTTTGTCAATTTTTGTTTCTAAAATTGAAACTTGACTATTACTCTCAATGTAATAACCACTACAAAGCATAATTTAAAGCACGACTCATATGCAATTCCATGTTATATTGTTAGCATTTACATGTATTAGTACCTCACTTATTTGAATTTGTCAATTTGGTAGTCACAATTTGTATAATCTATTGGACTATGAGCTCAACAGGTATTGACTGTTATGTTTCCGATAGTATTTGAAGGCAGCATATGCCTCTGGAGGCAGGAGACACGCCCCTGTCTACTGAGGAGAGAGACCCCTTCGCCACAGACATCTCGTCTCCTATTGGTTGTTCTTTTCTATTAGTCGAGTTCGAGCGGCTCCTGATTGGCTGCAGCAGGATCGTCGGCAGTGAAGCATCTGCGACTCGCGCTGTGCCAGCTGTCCTCGCGCACTCGGCTGGTGCTGGGCAACGGAGAGAGGTTCCTGCGGAGGAGGATCTGGGAACCTGGAATAAAAGGGTAAGAGGACGAAAAATCATGAACGTTTAAGAAAAAAAAATTCTTTTCCGTATCAGTTTTTTGAAAAGATTGAGAGAATTATACGTTTTATTATTAAATTGATCAAATCCATAATTACATCGCGTCGATCCTCACTTAACGCAGGGTTGTAACGTTCCTATACGTTTATTTAACGGTTGGTACTAAACTTAAGCTTAATATCACACATTTGCTGAGGTTTCTGTATCTTTATTCAGACACTGCATTCACATATTGATGCATTCCTGCATATTCCTCACTAGACAGTGAAAGACGTTTCTTTTCTGAGTGATATTTGAATGAAATAATGCGCAAAAATGGAAAATTGGCCGTTTGTTTTAAGCTAGTATCGTTTGCTTGTCGGTTATTAAAATGGCTGTGTGCGTGTGGTGCGTGTATGTCTGCGTGTATATTTGGCGTGCCATCAGTGCAATAAGGCATTGTGTGTGTGTGTGTGTGTGTGTGTGTGTGTGTGTGTGTGTGTGTGTGTGTGTGTGTGTGTTAGCCATTATGTAAGTCAGATATTCATTTATAGGGTTTTCTCTGTTCTTTCAAATATATTGAGTCACAGTGATGATGATGATGGGGATGAAGAGGAGGGTCTGGAGTCGTCATACATGCAAACCGATTTGCTGCTGCTGCTGCTGCTGCTGTGTGTGTGTGTGTGTGTGTGTGTGTGTGTGTGTGTGTGTGTGTGTGTGTGTGTGTGTGTGTGTGTGTGTGTGTGTGCGCGTGTGTGTGTGTTTGTGTGCCTGGGAACATAATGTGAATTGAACAGGTGATGTGATCTTCTGGTCTGTCTTGTGGATTAGGGGGTGTTGGGGCCCGGTTTAAAGATTCTTACGGGTACTTTAAAAGGCCCTAGGGGTCCCTGCAAAGCATTATAAATTTAATATATTAGAGAGCATCCTAATCAGATGATGTAATGTGTTTGCCGGCACATGGTATATTCCATCATGGGTGCATCCATTCAGATGTTATCAGTGTGGTGCAATGCAACCAAATACACTGACTCAAGTGCTGATTTTTCTTCGATAAATTGGAAATCAAATCACCAAATTGATAAAAATGAAAATTCATGGCTTTAATGTTACATGGGCTATTTTTAATGATAAAAAAGTGGTCCACAGTGAAAGAATGTTGAAACAGGTGACTTTTTGCCTGCATTAAGCAGATAAGCTCAGCTGTTAATACCCTCTCCACATCTAGCTGTTTTGATAATTAGGCATGCACCTGATCATTTACATATATATCCCTGTGTCTAGATAAAAGCTGAAAAAGGTCATTATTATTTCCGGCAAATATCAAAATTTCTATCAATATACGAGACTGATAGAATGATGTCACTAAATGGCAGTATTTTCGAGTATGAGAAACAAATTGTCAATCGTTATTGGTGTTGCTTGTGAAGCACAGGTGATGCAAGAATAAGTGAAACAACACTCTTTAAACACTACTAATTGGATTGTGCATCAATAGAACCCTCACCTTGAGCACCATCTAGAGTTTCTGAATAGTAAATAGTTTAAGAAGTATTAGTGCATGTGGAAACTTGTCAGCAGTCTCTACTTTAGTCACTTAACAAAGCCAAGTACTATGGCAGTGATCACTCTGGGTTAAATGAGCCAAAGATTTACCATAACTGGTGTCAGTATCAGTCAAAATTACTTACACAGTATCAGCAAGTTGGATATCGGGATATGCAAATACTGTACATCCCAATGGGTAGCAAGTTTTAGTCAATATGTGTTGAATTAAAAGATGATGATTAAAACTGTTCATCAATATAAAGAGGAAGATAAAACAAATACATGTGATTTAATCTGTATTTACAGATTCTGTACATAAATGTAAACCAAAGTCTACTGATTTCCTTTTGAACAAATTATCTTAGACTGTTTTAAGAGGCAAACTTAGAAGCCACCAGCAGTCATTTAGTCAGTAAATTGTTAGATTTAGCTTAAATTAGCATGTCCTGACAGATGTCTTCATGCAAGCCCATCAACTATACAACACTAGACATAGTATAGTTCAGTGCAAGGAAGAAAAAGTCTGGAAAACAATCTTTTTTGGTCTGCTGACTCCATTTTACACCACAAGTTGGGTTGGATATTGTTAGGAAATATTTGGTTCTGTCATTTGGTTGAAAAGTGGAATGACCAGGTAGGGCTGAGCAATATGGCCTACAAAATAGGAGGCCTGATTCAATTCACACCAAACTTTCTTTTACCTCTTTAAAGACAAATGCACATTGCAAAGAAATTTGGATTAGGGATGTTGTGCATAGTCTTGTGCATCTGATAGTGAGACACATTTTCCTCATTTGGTTGCATACCTTTGTTTGAGATTCTGAAAGAAATGGGTCAAGCTACTGACATTGGTTATAAAAGCCTTTAAACAAAGTTTGCAGCAGATTGCTTTATTCAAGGTCTGTTTCAGCTAAACCAAACTTGTCATTGCATGTGCTTCTGTAAGAAGTCATCCAGGGGAGAGGCTGCAAGACTTCGGAGTCAGGGGGGAGGCAGAGGAGGTGAAAAGGATAAAAGGATAAACTAGATTTTCATTTCGAGGAGTCAACCCAAAGAGCACATACAATTTTTTCATTGAATTGGTTTACTCATTAAGGGGGTTTAAACATGGCCTGGGATCAAAGGTCAGACCAAACAAAAACCACTGAAAACAAAAAAGTCCTTCATTAACTTCTTCCATTGTCAGACGAGAGTGAAGGGTAACAGGAGATGTAGATGAATTAATAATAAAAAGATGTCTGTCCTCTAAGATATAAAATTACTGTGTGATCAGATTGCATGTAGAGAGTGAGAGTTGCCCCTAATCCTCTGAGTGATGTCCTAGTTAGTTATGGGAGTGCTGTTGTTATTGTCTGTTTATCTGTCTATGATTCACTAATGGCTTATTCATCCATGAACCTCCAGTAGAACCCTCCACTCTCCTACCCTCACCCTGTGTGTGTGTGTGTGTGTGTGTGTGTGTGTGTGTGTGTGTGTGTGTGTGTGTGTGTGTGTGTGTGTGTGTGTGTGAGTGTGTGCGTGCTTGAGTGAGTAAGTGCATGTGCATATGTCTATTTTTATATCCAAACGGTTGTAAAGTGGTCTGTTCCACTTTTGTTCTGGCTTTTTAAATAGCTCTACATTTCACACACATATTTTCTTACACAAGGTAACACACACACACACACACACACACACAAGCACATATTGACTCTTGCAGACTTGCTCACACTGGCCGTTCTCCCTGCAGAACAAGCTAGAGTCAGCAGCTGTCTGCTCCCTTCTTCTCACTTACAGCACGCATCAACACACATACGTACATTTGTCTGCCACACATGAAGCCCACAGTCACCCCCAGGCATCAGAGGATGTCAGCAGCCACTATGTCAAATTTAAAACTCTTTCTAAACATGCAGGGCAGAGGGTTTAGTCTTTATCCTGTTTTTTGTTTTATTTTTGGCAGTATCTCTTCTTCTACTATGAAGATTTAGACATCCTTAACTCATATTGTAGCTTTAGCTCTTTGGGTGCTTTTCATATTTGATCTTTTTTTCATGGTAGATTATTAAGTCCATATTTTGGACTGTGGGCATTTGAACAGAGTTTTGAAAATGTAAGCCTTGTGTAGCAACTGCTTTTCTTTCAGCAAAAGGCTGCTGGGGTTCAGATCTGCATCTGTGACTCGTTAATTCATCAGTCCAGCTGAGTGTTAAAGGTGATTTATTGTTCAAAAAGTAAAGAAAACTTAGTCTAACACTGATCCAGGTCCAAACCTTTGCCTTCAAATGAAAAGTGATATGACGAAATGAGGGTGAAAAAAAATGATGAGTGAAAAACAGTCAACAGAAAATTATCAGAGCTTACCAAAACCCATTGTCTCTGACTACACCGACGTTTTTAAATAACCCGCCAAACATCCCAAAACCACACCCCTCAGTGTCGATCCCTGGAAGTGACATACCTAGTAGAAATCATGCCCTTAACAAATATATTTTGGTGCCTACACCTTATATTGATGCTTTACATTTACATTACTTTTGCAACTTTGCTGATAAAAACACAGGAGTCACCGTCTTTGACATTAACCAGTTTTTTGACTAGTTTTATGTAATGTGAGCTTTTTGTGAGCTTGTGGGCTCAACTTAAAACTTCTCAAAGTACTGATTTAAAATTGACTTGCCAGTAAAGCCTAAGGCAAAAAAAATGTTTGTTTTTCTAAACCGCTGGTCTTTTTTATTGTGAAAAGCCATATTCTTTCCCAGAACATAGAACACGTGCACTTCAGCCAACCATAGTTGTAATGGACTCACATTATCTTCCTCTTAAAAGGCTAGTTTGGAATTTTAGGGCTGAATATGAACTACTTTTAATGGTTGGAGTATTACCAGCAGAGGATGCTGCTCAGCTTGGCCTCTTTGTAGAGAAATCAGGTCGATGAATACATACAGCATAATGTTGCAATGCAGAATACGGCAAATAACAATCAGGCTCTCTGACTGCAAAGTAAAGCTTTAAAAATGTTCGAGACAGAGCATTTGCCAAAACACGAGCTAAATTAGGTGGTAGTGTTTTTGACCCTGTCAGCCCTGACTGATTGCCTTGCATCCATTCTGGTTCTCTAGTCTGCTTCTCATCAAAGGGGCAAAGCAGACTGGGATCTCCTGTGGGTATTACAGCATTACTTACCATTTCACTCTTGGCAAGTGCCTTATACATCCCAGCTTACTTGAAAAAGAAATAAAGGATTAGTTCTGTATAACACTAATAGAATTATTGTCAGAGTTCTACCTTGCCCCTAAAAAAAACCAATACAGAGAAAAAGTAATGAAGAAATCTTTAAGTGTCTCTGTGACAAAAAAAAAAACATGTGCCAATGTCATAGATCTGCCTTCTGCTCTTCATTCATTATTAATTAACACCCCCATTAAAAAAAGGTCTGCATGGAGGGAGGGGACATGGCAGAGTGTGTGTGTGTGTGTGTGTGTGTGTGTGTGTGTGTGTGTGTGTGTGTGTTGGTACCATTATGAGGTCTACAGTGCATGCATGTGTGTGTGTGTGTGTGTGTGTGTGTGTGTGTGTGTGTGTGTGTGTGTGTGTGTGTGTGTGTGTGTGTGTGTCCAATTGAAGCAGCTGGTCACAGGGTGAGTGAGAAATGTTGCCTGGTGTGTCACTGTTTGTCTGAGTGTCTGTCTCTCCGGTGTGTCTGTCACACCCACGATGACACAGCAGAAAGTGAACACACCCACATCGCATACACGCTCTCACTCACTGTACACCTGCTTCAAAGAAGTCTGTAAGGTCCTTTGGAGTTAAATTTGTTTGATACATTTACCGTGAAGAGGCAAAGTCAAATGATGAAAAAGTCAGCAGTTTCTCATTGAGCTACCGTCACCTTTCCTTAACTTTAACTTCAGCAACAGCAAAACTATACCCTGATGATGCTCATTTTATATCCAGATCACAATTACCTTGTAGCACCTGTTTTTATCCAGTCACTGACTAAATTGTGTATCCATAATTCTTTTAAGTAAAGGCATATTTGAGATTACATTCAGACCAATGTACCCCACAAACATTTGGTTATTTGTCTTCCTCATTAAGAACTCCAGTGTAAATCAAGTGTATACAATTAACCTCAGTTGTGTTCCAATGTAGGAGCTGCATTTTTTGGGGGGAAGCAGCAGGCTGTTGAAAGTGCGTCTTTCATAGACCACCACCGTAGAGGATTTCCTGTTTGCATCACTAGCTGGCTGTACCTTTGCTCTTGTGTCACAGACCCCTTCTCCTTTCTGTTCTTTTGTAAATTTTACTGTCAAATTAAGTTGTTAGTTAACACTAAGGACCAACAGTGATTCCTAATATTTTGGGTTCGACCTACGGATGACATGGAGACTAAAGGGAAGCAGGTGCAGAGATAGGACCAGTAGCTAGCCGTGTGAAAGCTGGTCAGACACTTCTAAGTCTGATTTATAGTGGACCCAAACCAGTGTATGCCTCTGGTAATGTGTTGGACATTTATACTCTCTGACAGCTCTTTCAGTTTTTGTCATTCTTTTCTGTAACTAAAGATCTACTGGAAGAAGCTCAGATGTCTTTTCAAAATTAAAGTCTGATTTTATCAAAATAAAACACAGAATTGTGTATAAGGCACTTCCCTCTCCAATTTCTCTGTAAATGTTGAGAAATTATCATTATTGTGAATTATTTTGGACATTCTAATTGCAATGTCAATGGAAGATCCCTAGTTTTAAAGGACCTTTACATTGGACAACTTTGCTTGTCGTGTAGCATGGATATAAGAGCTCCTCCATGCTAACTCAAAGAAACATCTGTGACAAAGACCAAAACCCAACTTCTCACATCACCTCACATTACATCATGATACAGCATTGTCCCGTATCACAGAGCATCATGTCACAACACCTTCTTTGTCCAGTATCTTATCTTGGGTCACCTCATTGTGCATCACATCTCATGTCAGCTCTCATTACTTCAAGTTGCCCCACATTTCTCCAAAAAAAGCAGGTTTTGGTACAAGGTAAAAAAAAAAGCTTTAAATTCAATAAAAACAGAATGATGTCAGATTAATGAAACTTTGGTTTCGCAGACATTACTGACCACAAAAAATACACACAAAAAAAATGGATGCACCAAAACTACAGTCGACCCTTGGTCACTGACAAGGCAACAGGTACAGTGTTGTTGAGTCTGTGTTCCTTTTCTTGGCTGAGGGTGGGGTTCACTTTATTTCAAGTATTGAAGGTGTTAATGTCCAGAATGTAAATTATATGAGTTGATTTTCATTTCCTCTGGCTTTACAGTCCTCACAGACACACAAAGCTCCCAGTGTCCACTGCAGAGGGTCTGTTTAGTCAGCATTGCTGCTCCCACTCACACAGTCACACAGTCAACTGTGTGCAAGGAGGTGACTGGAAAACTGTGACAACAACAGCCTTTAAGTTTTAGGAATAGAGACCATAAATTTCATGTAGACACCACACCATTCATCCTACTCCATAATTTATTTTTCTGCTCTTGTTTTCTTTCCTTCCTGTAACTGCACAGCATCCAAACCAATGCTCAAATACAGAACTGTTTTAACATAAGGACTCTGAGAACCAGGAGAGAAAACATTACATTTAACAGAGGATGCATCATGTCAAGTAAATGGATGAGATTGATTGATGTCACCCGAGGTCTTTGTTTTCTTTTGTCTTTGCCAGAGGCAGGGTTGGGGCTGTAATTTCATGTTTCCCTTTGACAACATCAGGATTTAATGCCAACAAAAATCTCAACTGGATAAAACTCGTGGACTGTATTTACTGTGTAGAAGCTGGGGTACAAAATTTCAACTCTGTCATTCCTTTGATTTGTTGCAAGGCCTGCTGGTGCTGTAAGCCTCCTCTGCTGTAAGCTCACACTATTCTACAGGGTTTCTTAGTAGCAGATGACTGGACAGTGCCAGTGTACCATTTTCTGAGAAGCAGTACCATACACAGCACATTTCAAAGAATACCTACCAAGCTGTTATAAACTGATGCTGATTTTTATTTATTTTTTTACAGCTAATGTGTTAAATGTTCTTTGATGCAACTTTGTCTAAACAGAAACAACTTCTGTGACAATGAATTGTGTCAGCCAAAGAAAAACAATTTCAGTGCAGGAATAAAAGGTCAGTCAAACAACAGAGGCCATAAATACAGTAATGTTAGCATCATTATCGCACTTTATGAATCACAATCAAAGTTACTGATTCAAATTGTATCCCAACCTTCTGACCTACAGTATATAGATGTGATTTTTCTTTTGTGCGTTACCCAGTAGAACTGAATAATTCAAACATTTAGCACACAGCTGTTGTGGATATCTGGTAAGCTAACAGCTTTTTTGCAGTCTGAACTGCCACCTCTGACATACACAAAATGATGTATTCTGAGCTCAGCAAAGTGAAAGTTGTTTGACACCAGCTTTCCTGATGAGGCAGTGTAGTTGAGTTTTGGTTAGTTGGATAGTCTAGTTTTGGTTAACTTTGAGAAATGGGAGTTTTTTAATTAAACAACTGCTGCTTGTTTCAGTGTATCCATAAGTTGAAAAAGAAAACTAGTGTTAGCCTTTTAGTATTCCTCACCATACTGAGCCACGGGATTGGCAAGTGTGCGTGTGTGTGTGTGTGTGTGTGTAGGCCTTTTCTACTGAAGCACTCCAGTTTCCATCTCCTGGGAAACCAGTCTTTTATTCTGGCTGCCAGGCCTTTAGGGCACTGCTTTCTATACTGCAACCCCCACCACCCTCCACCATGTTTACCACGTCACTTTATCCCTCATCTTTACACAATCAATCCCCTACTCCTTTCTTTTTCAGTTTTTTTTTATCTCTTCTTTTAGCCTTCATTTCTTTCCTCAATCTTCTGTGAGATGGACTGAACAGAGTCCCCTCTAGAGTCTGACCTACTGCCAAAAGATTTTCTGTTTAGTGCTGAAGACACAGGCCATAGGCTTATAGTATGGCTCAGAGTAAAGCTAACTGGCTGGCTGACAATCATGCAGACAGAGTAGGAAATAATTCAAGAGTGTCCTTCAATACTTTAAGAGTGGTTAACCAACATGAAACCTAAATACTACTGCTCCTTTGTCTGAGGATTGTTTCAGACGGAGTCATTCTCCACCTCTTTGTGCTCATTTAAACCTCATCTGATTGGTTGTTGTACAAATTTCAGGCTCTAGATCTTTCCCTTTCTCATTATTCTGTCGCTCCCCTCCTCTCTCTCCTCTCCTTCCTCTCTCCATTCTCTTGCATCTCTTTGAGTTTATTCTGTGTGACTAGGAGGCCATTGTGTCCCACCATCAAACACATTGCATACAGCCATCCATGCAGAATACACACATATACACAGAGGCGTGTTTGTAGAGGAAGTCCCCAGTTTGTCAATCCCATTAGACCTGCTGAGGCCGCCTGTCTCAATAACCACTGAAACAGTTCAACAAGATGCTTGTACGTACCAGGATAATATAGCTGCACAGTTTTTCCTTGTTTGTTTGTTAACAAAAATAATTAAAAATAATTGGGCTGGTTGTTGTCCAGAGTGGTAAATTGAACCCCCCTTCTCTCTCTCTGTAACCTTTTTAGTTTCCTCTGTCTCAGGGGTTTGTACCCTCCCCTTTGATGTCCAGGTTTTGTTGCTTTGGTGCAGCAGCCTTTTCTCTGTTGCTGCACTTAATGCAGTCTCATATCAATTTGTAAGTTGTGAATGCAGCTCTACTGCTACCACCTTGCAAAAGGGTTGAATGCAAATTTTTCAAACAGCTGTGGAATTTTCACATTGCTGACATTTTAGCAATAGGTGTGCTAATGCGTAGTTGCTTGGGTTGTGTTGTGCCAAAAACTTAGCTCAGTTTACAATCTTGGATCAATTTCAATTGCCCAGAGGTGGCATTTATATTTATATTGATTTCAATCCTTTTCTAAACCAACCAAGACTTCCTCACAGGAGCTTCAAACCAAACATTTTTACTTGCATCCAAAACTGCTCAAATGTTGGAGATATAAAAAGTGTAGCTTTACTACTGCAATGTTTGAAGAACAGAACCTAAAGAGCCGTCACTGAACATGAGTCCATGAAAAATTTCTAAGCACCATAAACTGAGTGTGTCATGAACAGTGAGTAGCACAACCTGATATTTTCATTGCCAGAAGTTATCGTTATCTTTGGAGAGAGTGGGGGTAGAGACAAGAAGGGCCCTTAGATGCTACCACATATTCACTTTGAAATATGCTTACTGTGCAACACAGTGCACTGTATAAATGCATGAAATCAGGTTGACTCAAGCCATGTCTCCAGACTCCTGCAGTGTATATTTGTAAAAACAAAGGCTGTAGCTAGCAAATGTTTTTATCATCAGTTGTTTTTTTCTGTTAGTCTGCTTTTTGTTTAATCAATAATGATTAAGAATTGAAGTTTAAATAAACAGTTTAGTTTTGTTTGTGTAAGACAAGGAAAAGCTGCAGTGTCTCACTCTGCATGCTGAGGAATAAGAGAGGATCTCGATATAATCTTTAAAATACTTTATGATAATGTTATTTTTCAGGACAAAATGACTATTTCTTCAAGCTGTGATAGGTTCCCTTCCACTAGTATAGACCTCTAAGTTGAAAAAAAGTGCAAATAGTAGTAGATTTCTGCTTTCATAAGGTCAGTGAAGTAGTTGTGTTAGCTGCTCAGTAAGCAGGTAAATCCATTGGTCTTTGCAAAACTCCAAGAATCTGTCATATTCTTGCTGATACTGTAATAGATTTTTAAATTATAGATTCTCTGTTCACCTCTTAATAATTCATGGACTGAGCTGACACACTTGAAGCTTGCAGGAAGTTTTCTGCCCCTTGAGAAAGAAGGCAGAATATGTGCCAGACACTGTAATTCAGCAGTAAATACAGGCTAAGAAGCCTGATGTAGTCATGGATAATTGTCCTCTTGAATCCTGTTAATACAGAGGAAAAATCGGACCAATCTGCAACTAGATTTGACCTTTTCTTTATCTGTCTACAATAAGACTTGCAGTACCTCAAATCAACTTGTTTTTAATATCATAAAAAAGTTTTTCAATGGCTGCATAGATCAGTTTCATCTCCATTCAAACATCAATGGATTTTTCTTTTTTCCCTCTATTTACATGATGTCTCACAAACGGTTGACTTGTGTGAAGTGTAGAGCAGGAAGAAAGGAGCATGCAATTATTGACACTGAGTAGTTATCATCAACTTTGTGGTAAGACGCAAGAGTGAACGTGGCCATTTTAAGGAAGACCCAGTGTTTGCTTTGACTGAGTGTCAAAGCTGAAAAATAGATAGACGCCTTGCCAGGCTGTCTCAACCATGCCGGATGAGTCATGGAGCAGTATCTTCTTCGTCTTTCTTCAGTTTTTTTTCCCCACAAATAGCTGCTTGTACACAGCTCAACTTCACATCATCAGCAGTATCATTTACAGCCATTTGACTGAGTTATAATGTTTAATGCATGTTTTTTGTGTTCTCTTCTGTAGGACAATGTCTGCCAACATGGGGTCGATGCGCATCCTCATCAAAGGAGGGAAGGTGGTCAATGATGATGTCACCCAAGAGGCAGACGTCTACATTGAGAATGGCATTATTCAGCAGGTAAAACTTCACAATCTAGCATAAGCTATACCCTTTTTCCTCCCTGAATCCCTCTCAGTCTGTCTTATACACCCTTGCTGACGCACACATTCACAGTGCAGTGTATCGTCAGCTGTTAAACTGACTCATTTCACATTAACACAGTATAAAAAGAACAATACACTCAGTGAACTCAGTGGCTTTTGATGATTATAGTGGATGGTATAATTAGCTCAGTGACTGTTGTCATGGAAATAAGCATTGGTTCAAGTGAAAAGGGTGTGTTTGAGTCAGAAACCTGGAAAGCTGAGCTGCTTTCTGACTGAAACACTTGACTGTGAACAAGCTGGTAATGATTACAACAACAGCATGATGCAACGATGGAAAGCCTTCTCTTAAGGGTCTTTGATTAGAATAAAATAGCTCTGAAGAATTAATGATACTGTGGCTGACACTAAGAAGATGTTACATTTACCTTGTATCATGCTGAGATCAACAACAAGCTCACCTTGACAAAACCTAAATGGTGGTATCTAGACAGAGCCTTTTCCGCTACCACCCCCACCCTCTGGAATTCACCCTCCAAACCTATCAGAGACTGTACAGACCCCCATACTTTCAAATCACTCCTAAAAACACACCTTTTTAAATTAAACCTATAACCTGTTCGTTTATTGTCTTTCATGTGATGTGTTTTTTAACCATTTACATTGTTGGTCTATTACTCCAAATTTTCTGTATTTTAATTGTGTTTCTTGTAAAGCATCTTTGAGCACTTGTAAAAGCGCATTATAAATAAAATTTATTATTATTATTGTTGTTATTGTTATTATAATTATTATGTTCCTGCCAAGTCAAGAGCAAGGCATGCACATATTGTTAATGTCCGGGCAGGTTCAGTTACACACCCAAAATGAAGATCAACACACCCCCTGCGGTATACACCCCTGAAATGGGGAGGGGGTGATGAAAAAAATAAAATAAAATGCCCCCCAAAAATTCCCCATTAGTGTGTATTGCATGCCAAGGCGTATATTAGTATCCTAGGCAGCGGGTTTAGTTTTTTTTATTATTAAAGACTCATCTTCAGCAATTAATGTGGCCCGAACGATAAGGTGAATCTAGGCATGGCAAATGTCAAAACGTGCATCTCCATTGTGCAACGGTGGGTACTATTTTCCTCTATCATTACTGTTTCCACGGCAACGCCAGACGCCAAAAAGCGGCAAAGATTTCCCGTGTAAGCGGATGGGAGAGGGCAAGAAAAAGATCAATTTTTTGCATAATTTTGACGCCTCACCCTGTCGCCATACTTTGAAGCTTGATTTTCCGCTTTGTAGAGTGAAGACTCATTATTTTAGAGCGAAGAAAAGTGAACGTGTTATCCCAATTTTTAATTTTAAATCGCTGCCACGGCCACAATCTTCACTTGACACACACAAATTATACATCAAAATGTAGGAAATCTACCAGCCAGACAGAAAATGTGAACCTTGAAGCTGTGAGACACTCAGTTTTCAAGCTATGAGGTTTTGTTCGGGAGGAGGTACCTGTTTCACCTCCATTCACCACCATTCAAAAAGAACACAAATGCTCCACATCTGACTGATGCTCATTTTCTCCAAATAACTCGCGCTCCCGTCAAATCCGTAAAGCGTAGCAACTTGTCCTTCTGATATGTCATAGCTGTATCAGAGCAGTAGCTCACGGTCCAGAGTTTTTTCCGATATGACATGTAGTTTGTCAGCAACAAGCCTTAGAAATGTGATTTGAACAATGACCTTTAGATGAGGCCCAAACCCTTCAACCTGCGAAAACCGCATTTCAATATCTCTTGACACAGTCTGACACAGTCAGATTGTCAGATTCATGACAAAGGCCCTAAATCATCAATGCTTTGACATATCAGCACCTTATTTGACACATCCCCTCATGAGCCCACTCTGAAGACATGGCCCGCCAGCGGCCATCTTGGATGACTCCACCTTCCCAAACAGGAAGTAGCCCTTAACACATTAATGCCCTCATGTATCTCCACCCAAAACATGGCCTAAATGTGAGTAAATCAGCGACAAGCAGCAGCTAGTTGGCAAGCGGGCAGGCACATATCAAAATTGCCTTGGAATTTTCTAGTTATTATTATTATTATTATTATATTGGCAAGAAGAAAGGAGGAGGTCTGGCTTTATTTGTCAACCAGAGATGGTGTAACCCTTCACACACAACTGTCGAGGAGAAGTTGTGTTGTCCAGATATTGAACTGTTGGCAGTTTCTCTTCGGCCATATTATGTTTCAAGAGAATTAAGTCATATCATAACAGTAGTTGTTTACATCCCACCCAAATCAACTGAGGAAATTCCGTGCAATGTTTTGCATAATAGTGTTGCCAGGCTACAGACTCAACACCTGGAGGCACTAATGATAATATCAGGAGACTTCAACCATGTCACCCTCTCCTCTCACCTGAATGGATTCACACAGTTTGTGAACTGTCCTACCAAAGAAAACAAGACCCTGGATCTGCTGTAAACTATCGTCAAAGAAGCCTACAGAGCCACTGCCTTACCACCACTGGGCAAGTCAGATCATAACTTGGTCTATCTCCAAACCTGTGACAGACCTTGTGTACTGAGGCAGCCTGTGACCAAAGTCAAAATTAGAAGATGGACACTTCAAGCCAGTGAAGCTCTAAGGGACTGTTTTAAATCAACAGAGTGTAATGTGCTGCTGGAAACAGATGTGGATAGTATGAACATTGACAGACAGGTTGACTGCTTTACTGAATATGTCAACTTCTGTAGAGACACAGTTATACTGACAAAGACTGTTTGCTGTTTCCCCAACAACAAACCCTGGATCACAAGTGACATAAAAGCAATCCTTAACCAGAAAAAGAAAGCTTTTAAAGATGGTGACAAAGAACAACTCAAACAAGCGCAACAAGAGTTGAAGAGGAGACTGAAGATGGCAAAGCTGGAGTACAAAAAGAAGATAGAGAAGAATCTACAACACAGCAACATCCATGAAGTGTGGAGAGGAATCAGTACCATCTCTGGACACAGCAGTCAAAAGAAAAGACAGACAATGGTGGGTGATCTGGAAAGAGCTGATGAATTCAACCTGTTCTTCAACAGATTTGACACTGCTGTCACTCCCACTTCCACTGCTACTCCACCTTCCTCTCCACAACAAATCCCCACTCTAACTTCTCCCGTTCCTCCTGCATCTCGTTCAAATGTCTCAACCACTTCAACTGCCTCCCTCCTAGAACACCAGTCCTTGTCTGTCACAGAAACAGGGGTGAGCATGGAGCTTGGAAGACTTTGTCCTGGGAAGGCAGCTGGTCCAGATGGTGTGTGTCCAAGGCTGCTTAGAGACTGTGCTGCAGAACTGTGTCAACCTCTCCACAGGATCTTCAACCTGAGTCTACAGCTGGGGCGGGTACCTACTCTGTGGAAAACATCCTGCATTGTGCCAGTACCAAAAACAAAATGTCCTGCTGAACTCAATGACTATAGACCAGTGGCCCTCACTTCACTTCGCTGATTCTATGCCTTCTGAGGTCTGGGGTCAAAGACAAACTGGACTCCCTGCAGTTTGCATAAAAAGAACATATTGGAGTGGATGATGCTGTCCTCTACATGCTTCACTGTGCCCTGTCTCATCTGGAGCAACCTGGGGTTTATGTGAGGATCATGTTCTTTGACTTTTCAAGTCCATTCAACACCATTCAACCCACCATACTCAAAAGACAAGCTCACAGAGATGGGAGTGGATCCTTCCTGTGTTTCCTGGATCGCTGATTACCTGATAGGAAGGCCACAGTTTGTCAGGCTGGGAAGCTGTGTTTCTGGGACATTAATGAGCAGTACAGGGGCTCCACAAGGGACAGTGCTGGCGCCATTCCTGTTCACACTGTACACGTCAGACTTCAAATTAGGACTGGGCGATTATATGATCGTGATCGACGATCGTGATAAATTTCAGTTCGATCACGGTGATCAGCTGTGAGCATATTTACTTGATCAAACATGGCAGAAATGTGCGTCACAACAGCCAATCAGAGTCTAGCTTTTCCTGCTCACTTCTGTAAATTAACCGGAGAAGTAAACAGAATGACCGAACATGGAGCTAAATGCGGAGCTGAGGGCAGCAAAATAGATGTGAGCCGTGACTTTGAGTCGAAGATGTTATTGTTGAGAAGTTATTCAACATCTCTCCAAAGTGACGCAGAGCAATTAAGCCGATAAACCGGCAACATAACAAATCTGTTTAATCATTTAAAGAAGTTCTTCCCGAGTGATTATGCGGGAGCATGAAAATGCAAGCGGAGTCTGCACAGCCTGTCACTGCTGACGGCACAAGTAGCATTAGCAGGTTAGCCACAACTAGCGGTACAGCCACCAGACCAAAGCAGCAATTAATCATATCCATACCTGCCAACACTCCCGTTATTCCAGAGACTCTCCCGTATTTCAGACCTATCTCCCGCCCACCCCCGTATTGTCATTTCTCCCGGGAATTTCTGGTAGCATGGTCCGCATTCATTCATGAATCGGATCACTATATTTGTCCTAAGTTTCCAGACAACCGGAGATAGTCCTGTGTTTCTGCTGAGCATCACAGACACTGGATTAATACTTTTACTTTACAGTTTGGAATGATTCAGGTTGGTTTAAGCTGTAAACTATAGTTAAGCAGTGTTTGTTGCAAAATGAACATTTCGATGAAAGGAAAACAAATGCGAGATATGCGAGAGTGATGTGTTCAGGGCAGCCTTGGATAAAAGAGCGCTGTATTTCATGCACAGATGATCAGAGAGCCTCATACAGGATAGAGCATGTAGTACTGTTAAGTTAAAATGTTTTTTATATTTTTCTAACTGTATGTTGTTCAATTTGCTTTGTTATTTACTTTGCATCAAACACAAAGATGCAAGACGTCTTAACAAACTGGTGAAAAAGGCTGGCTCTGTGGTAGGACTCAAGCTGGACTCAATGTAGGATGTGGTGGAGAGATCTACAATGAGGAAGGTGGAGACTATTCTCATGAACATGGATCACCCACTTCATAACACCTTGATGGACCAAAGGGCCAGTGGAGGATGGAAAGATTCAGAAGATCTTTTGTACCATCAGCCATCAGGCTTTATAACTCTTGTGTAAATAGTAGATAACTTTTAGAGACATATTATGTGAGACAACAGACAGTTGAATTTCCCTTCGGGGATTAATGAAGTTCTTATTCTTATTATTATACCTATTATTATAATCATTTATTATTATTATAATTATTACTAATATAATTATTGTGTAGGAAAGATACAATGTTAACTTCAAGTGACATTTTGGTTTAGCTTGAGGGAAGAACAGATAGGGAACCAGAAATATCGTTGTTTTTATTTTTGTTTTTAGGATATGAAAAGATGTGTCACTCACATTGGCAAAATTCAGCCTTATACATATCGTTTATGTATATATATATATAACGTAAAGAAGCTGAAGTATTTCAGTGTTGATGCCAAAACCTTTGCATGGAACTCTTTTATATGCTCATGATTCATTTAATCACATTCACGGTACATATGAATTTCCCTTCAGGGATCAATTAAGTTCTTATTCTTCTTCATGTGGATATATGATACAATAATGAAATTGTGTATTTGTGTTTCTTATCCTTGGGACAGGTTGGGAAGGAGCTGATGATCCCAGGCGGTGCTAAGGTGATAGACGCCTCTGGAAAGCTGGTAATGCCAGGCGGAATAGACACCTGTGTACATCTGCAGCAGACCTTTATGAATGCCAGCATTCAGGATGACTTCTACAGCGGGACCAAGGTACACACACAAACACACAAACCATACATGCTTGGGTAGTGTTATTACTAAGCTTGTTATCATGCCTGTCATTAAAGGCATTAAGCATTTATCGATAGCTGTAATATAACAAACACACATCTTCTTTTTCACTGTCTGTCTTGTCCACACTCACACCCTCACCCTGTTTTAAGCTTTGTCTGTTCATCAAGACTAATGGCTGCATGTGTTCTCACCCTGCTCCTATAGGAAGCAAACCCAAACAGCTGTCACAAGTTTCTGGTTGAAAGCAGTCTTGTCTTTTTCCACACAGCTGCTCAGACATCATTTGTACTTGGTTTAATAGATCATTTCTAACAAATGCTCGGCATGTTTTCCGCTGATCCTCTGAGACTCAGAGCAGAGAGGATGATTTTATAATTAGGTGACTTAAAAATTCAAAGAGGGAGTGTAATTGTGACCCGCAGCAGGGGCTGGTGGAGGATGTTGTGGATTGTTTTTGTCTGACATATTTTCCTAACATGGGGGTTTAAGTCAAGGCATCAACAGGGTGTCGGAGGCCTCCATAATTTATCGCCTGTAAGACATAACAGATATTTTTGTGCCTCGTCAGAGACGTGGCGCAGGCGCGGCGCAAGTCAGGTCCGCCGCACCGACAAGGCTTTACCAAGCACAATTTGGTATTTTGGTGAGCGGCACAGCCAGGCGTAAGTGTCCCCCCTCCCTAACTCAGCTCCCTCCAGCAGCGTTAGTCGTAGGGAGGGAGGCGAGAGGGCGTGAAGTGGGTTTAACACAGCCGAGACCTGTAATAACCAATAACATCAGCTCCTCTCCTCGCCTTTAAATCCGCCACCGGCGAGGCGTATTATAATTTTCGTGAAGTAGTCAAAGAGATCAAGAGATGTCTGAAGACAGCAATGCCACACTACAGTGACAGAAGGCAGCCCCCAACAAGTGTCGCTGTAAGCGCTGTAGAGGGCGTCCTGCACACTGTCTCATATAAGCACAGATGGATTTGGTGTGTGTAATGTTGGACCCACTGGTAAGGCAAACACCCTTTTCCACAAATAAAGACACTCACATAAAGTTGCATATTTAAACCTCACGTGACAAAGGTGGGTTGTGCGCACAGATTACAACATAAATTCCAATAATGGCATTAAAATCAGAACCATCATGTGGCATTAAGCTCTCTAGTTTAGGTTTGAATCGGCAAGCTTTCAGCGCACCTTACACGCCAATGGCGAGCACGAAAATGTCACCGCGCCAGCTGATTCTGTCAACACCTCCCCCTGCCGGGCCACCACGCCCAGCTTGGCGGACCTCGGTACGCCTCAGTCCCCGAAAATACCAAACTGGCTGTGCGCCAGGCTTTGCCAGACGAGAAAAAAACCACTGCGTGGGGTCCGCCACCCTCTGCCGCGTCGCCGGCAGACATGAAAATAGAGCCCTTTGTCTATAAAGTCAGTCAAAAGAAAAGGTTAAGGACAAATGAATTATGTGATTTGGGTTTTAAACTTTGTCTAAAAACTGGTTAAACTTCAGAAATAATCTTTTTCCCTATGTGTCCTCATGAGTTGAACGAGTCTTTCTTATTGGAGAGGATAAAGCATGCTGTCAGGGTCATTTTCATGCCATTATTCCATCATTTTACCATTTTAAAGAACCAGTGAGGCCACTTTTTTTGGAGAGCACAACTTCAGGACTGTATTTAGGCATTAATATATTGTTTGTATTCATCCATTGACTAGCAGTTATGAGCCAAATGTGTAGAGTATGCTGGTGTAAATATATGTGTTGACATTATGCAGATGTACGTACCACTTAGAGTATTATTATGGAATTATTATTGTAAAACATGAGTTTATTTTGAAATGAAGTACTCACTACTTCTGGTAAATCCAAAGGTATACAACTAAGTAAAAACAGAAAACAATGGTGTAAAGGTGGGATGTATGTTTCTCCAATGGAATACAAAATGAGCTGACTCCAGCAGCTTCAAAATGGATATACACTCACCGGCCACTTTATTAGGTACACCTGTCCAACTGCTCGTTAACACTTAATTTCAAATCAGCCAATCACATGGCGGCAACTTAGTGCATTTAGGCATGTAGACATGGTCAAGACAATCTCCTGCAGTTCAAACCGAGCATCAGTATGGGGAAGAAAGGTGATTTGAGTGACTTTGAACGTGGCATGGTTGTTGGTGCCAGAAGGGCTGGTCTGAGTATTTCAGAAACTGCTGATCTACTGGGATTTTCACGCACAACCATCTCTAGGGTTTACAGAGAATGGTCCGAAAAAGAAAAAATATCCAGTGAGCGGCAGTTCTGTGGGCGGAAATGCCTTGTTGATGCCAGAGGTCAGAGGAGAATGGCCAGACTGGTTCGAGCTGATAGAAAGGCAACAGTGACTCAAATAACCACCCGTTACAACCAAGGTAGGCAGAAGAGCATCTCTGAACGCACAGTACGTCGAACTTTGAGGCAGATGGGCTACAGCAGCAGAAGACCACGCCGGGTGCCACTCCTTTCAGCTAAGAACAGGAAACTGAGGCTACAATTTGCACAAGCTCATCGAAATTGGACAATAGAAGATTGGAAAAACGTTGCCTGGTCTGATGAGTCTCGATTTCTGCTGCGACATTCGGATGGTAGGGTCAGAATTTGGCGTCAACAACATGAAAGCATGGATCCATCCTGCCTTGTATCAACGGTTCAGGCTGGTGGTGGTGGTGTCATGGTGTGGGGAATATTTTTTGGCACTCTTTGGGCCCCTTGGTACCAATTGAGCATCGTTGCAACGCCACAGCCTACCTGAGTATTGTTGCTGACCATGTCCATCCCTTTATGACCACAATGTACCCAACTTCTGATGGCTACTTTCAGCAGGATAATGCGCCATGTCATAAAGCTGGAATCATCTCAGACTGGTTTCTTGAACATGACAATGAGTTCACTGTACTCAAATGGCCTCCACAGTCACCAGATCTCAATCCAATAGAGCATCTTTGGGATGTGGTGGAACGGGAGATTCGCATCATGGATGTGCAGCCGACAAATCTGCGGCAACTGTGTGATGCCATCATGTCAATATGGACCAAGCTCTCTGAGGAATGCTTCCAGCACCTTGTTGAATCTATGCCACGAAGAATTGAGGCAGTTCTGAAGGCAAAAGGGGGTCCAACCCGTTACTAGCATGGTGTACCTAATAAAGTGGCCGGTGAGTGTATATGTCAGTACCAACTGAAGAGAGGGGTTTTGGTGAACAGGGGAAGGATATGTCATGGATCTTTCCTTATAGTCATTTATAGTTTGGTTTTCTATTTTTAGGTTGTCTCAGTGTTTTTTTTTTTTCATATAGAGATCACAGCATTGTATCTTAGTGAAATTAAGTCTGAAGCTGATTAAAATACCAGCTGAGGAGGGGGTGAGAGGAATTTGGGGGGGATTGAATTGTCTGTATGCCAGCTTTATCCCAGCAACCCCCAATTGCCAACCCCTACCCACTGACCCGGCTGCCATGACAACTAACCCCCACACTTAGAGGGTGTGTGTGTGTGTGTGTGTGTGTGTGTGTGTGTGTGTGTGTGTGTGTGCATGGGCATGGAAGCATTTTGTCATCTCCATGGTGATGGTATTATGTGATGGCATTACCTTGGCAACAGCTCATGTGAAATGGTGATGAACCCCAAAACTACCCCCCCCCCACACACACACACACACACACTTCTTCATTCCTCTGTCTCAAGCCTCCCCTCTCCCTCTTTTCCTTTCCCACTCTGCCCTCTGCCTCAGCCCCACCGTCACCCCCTTCTACAACAGAATTGCCCTGACAGTGGTAGTGCACTTAACAAAAACTGTAGTCAACAGAAAATAGAATGCAAATAAGAGCTATTTATGCACACATGAATGTATCTTGTTAGCCCTAGTTGTTATGCAAGTAGCTGGTAGGCCTCTATTCTGTAAGGGAAAGATAGTTTTGCTCATTCACAATAAATAGCTTTTTTGATTTATGGATAAAAATCCAGATTTTTGTTATGTGTAATTTGCCAGTGCTCACAATGTGATCAAGATGCAGTTTGGATTTATCAAGCAACTCATGTACTACAACATAATATCTGCTTCATGCCGAGAGACAGTCATGCAAGTAACCATACAAATATCTAAACACTTTTACTTTTGAACTAAACATAAGCTGGTTTTATTGGATTCATTACCTTGAGCTAATAAGCCAAGGCCTTACAAAAGGAGATAAGGTAAGGTTAGATTAGGTCGAATTTTATTGTCTTTGCACAAGTGGATTTATGGAGGATGCAATGCTCTCTTCAGAAATGTCGTTTAAGACAGGAAAGGTGGATTTTTTAGTTGAATTGTCACTGGTATTCTGAAAAGACATACATAAGTTCAGTCAGGACTGCTTTTGTCAAAGAAAACCAATTATTTCTGGGTAATAAGTTAGATTTGTTAGTTTGGCTCTGTTGCCAAAGATCTCTGCCCTTCCACATGTCTAAGTGGAACGCCAGTGCCAAAGCCGGAGGTGGGCAGAGCACACTTCCCCTCAGTTGCAGGGAGAGCAGCAGTAAAACCCACAATGTGCAGAACAGCTGTAGCAATGCATTTAAATCTGGTCAAATCAGACACAGCATAGGGTGAGGAGCTGAGCTAGAGGCAGGTTACAGAGCGCTACAGCTGCGACCTCTACCTCACATGTTCTCATTTGATTATATATTTTGCTATTGCGTTTAGAGTGTAGTTTGAAACCTAATAGAAAATGTGTTCCACATTGCTATAATAACCCACGTAGAAACCTCATATCTCCAACAGTTTTTCTTTTAACAGCAAACCAAATATAAATTAATGTCAGTGTGCTCTAGTTTAGATCTGTTCTCCACTGATTACATCCACATTATCGTAAATTAATTGAACTATCATTTCAGATTTACTGCACAGGACCACAGTAGATTAAAATAGTTCAAATGTGATCAGACCAGTTGTGTAAAATTTTGGCAGACATACATTTCTATGTTTCTGCCGGCTGCCAAAGCGAGGGAGCGTGAGGAGAAAGAGGAGGTGGGCGAGGAGTTGGGGATGAGGAGGGGGTGTTGAAGATGAAAGAAGGTGAAGTGTTCAGATGTTACAGTATGTGCAGTGTGAGAGGAGCTGATAGAGGCTGATCAGAGGGCTGCAGTGGTAATCTATCTGACACTGATCGTCTCTCCTGAGGGCCAGCAACAGAGCTCCTCTCCCCCTCTCACATCACTCATGTCTCACTCATGCTGTCTTCTCCCTCTCCCCTCCTCCTCCCTTCTTTCCCACACTGCCATACATACAGAAGAAGTAGACTTTTTTTGCTTCTTGCACATATTTGATCAAGTTTTTCTGTGCTTATTGCTTTTTATGGGATCTTGTGGTTATTTTATCACAAATTGAATCTAAAGGTTCAGAAATAATACAATATATTGATGTTATGGCTGCATTTTATGGTTATACAGTCATTCATTATTTTGCAATTATGTCATTTATGTCAAACTTTGTTCTGTAAACATTGTTATTCCCCTAAATGTTTATATATATAAAATCAGAGAAAAATAGTCAAAGTTTGACATTTTTGTCATTACTGACAGTTCATGGGGGTTAATTGGGTTCAGATATCGTCAAGATTTCTGTCAGTATTATCCTGTATTGACTCTTAAGTCATGGCATGCTGTTTTCTGCTGTCCGCAAAGTGACAGATGTACATCCAACCCTCTCTCTCTCCTCTTCCTTTCCCCCCTCTAATTCTTTCTGTCTGTCTGTCAGTTTTACTTTCCTGTCAGTGGATTATCTTCACAGTAGGGGTTTGGGGTCTGTAATAATGTGGGGTATTCATGTTAAAGTACACGTTGGGGTTTATATGTCACCATCCACTTGATCTCTGCTGTCAGTGGTTGGTGATACTGATAAAGACCCAAAAAGGAGGAGTGCAGCATGTTGGTTGAACTGTGTTAAGATTAAAACCATCAAGATGGTATGATGGGGTCTGCCATGAAATCACTGACATAACTCCCCACTTTTGTTTATTTCCCCCATAGGAAAAAGGTATGTTCAATGATGTTGTGGTTCATCGAAACACAGCAAAATTATTGTTGTTGGTTTTTTTTATTATTATTATTTTGCATCCTGCAGATGTAAAATACAATCAAGATATAGAGGTGCTGAATCTTCTTAAAGCATACAGTTGAAGTTTATGTTGACACATGAAGTTGTATATGTAAGGTATTGATTACAGTAAAGCCATAAATGCCTCATGAAACCTTTTCCAATCAATCAATCAAATTTTATTTATATAACTCCAAATCACAACAGCCGTTATCCCAAGATGCTTTCCAAAAAAAGAGCAGGTCTATATAGTGTTTATTTTTGTTTTTGCAAATTTCCAATTTCTTCTCGTACCTGATACTCCCAAAGAAAGAATCTTAACCAAGGTTTTCTTACAACTTCAATGTTAATTCCATTTTATGTTGGCCCCTGGCAAACCTGGCACGTGCAGATTCCTCATGGTCGTAAATGAGGTGATTACTCTGCTTAGCAACACCAGTTTCAAATGGTTTCATCAGAACCAAACAGACCCCTTCTGCAGTACCAATAGTCAGTGCGTGATACCGATGGTCTGGTATTTCTTAGATGTCTTTCTTAAGCAGGTTTGTACTTTGGAACAGTCTAAATTTGGGTGTGTATTTGACGATGTTGCAGATGCAGACACTAAAAGGAGAAAACAGGGCAGGATGAAAGATGTCTCACTCTGCAGACAAATTCTGAAATCCTGCTCTGCTACAGGCCTCTGTAACCTTCATGCTGATGAAAATGCTATATTTTCAAATGGCTGGAGGAAGAAGAAATAACCATGTTCTTTTCCCTTCAGCTGTTTCTCTCACGCCATTTCTCTCTTCGTCTGTGCTCTCAGGATCTCATTTTTTTTAGTATTGCAGTGGCAGTACATTTCAATTAAGGCTGTGCAGACAGACAGTGCAAATCCCACAATCCACAGCTGTGCACATGTCTGCTGACACGCACACACATACAAACTGACAGTGATCAATGACTCTACATGCTCTTAATGTACATATGCAGACATACACAGAAAGCTAAGATGCTGATGCTGCAGATGATTCATATTGGTTACTATGGTAATAGGAGATGTGATATTTGATTGGATGGCGGAGTTGTCACATTAAAAAGGTGACCCCACCCCTGTCTGTGATACGTCTAGACTCTGCAGCAGAGACTCCATGCTGATGCAACATTGAGGATCTTTTTGAATTCATGAATGTTTCATTCAAGCTGTTTTCTTATAATGATTGAAAACTGCTGAACACCTGCTTCAGTTTTACTGGGAGTAAATGGACTGGAAATTAACTCACAATGGTCTTGTATGTAGAGACATCATATCATTCATATTTTTATATCTCTCTGTTCATTTCCTTTTTTATAAATGGTTATTGCTTGTTTTCCCATCATGCCGCAGTGCAATGTCCTTTTAGATAATGCTGAATTGGTTGCTGTAGATGCAGAGAAGAGAAGGAGGAGGGTTGGGACACAGGACAGGCATGGCTGAGCAGTATCTGTTGTCATGGCTACACAAAAAGTGTATTTACTGCACAGTCCATCAAAATCAGTTGCTACAGATCACTCCCTTCTCCTTTCACCTTCACCTTCACACTGTTTCCTCTTCCTTAAACCATCTCTCCTCTTGTTCCCTACCTCTCATTAAATCTTCACTCTTTTGCCTTCATCTGTCATTTATTCTCACTCCCTCGTCTTCTCTGCTTGCGTTTCATTGACATATCTGCCTCTCTTTGGAAGCCATTCTAAGGAACAAGCTAGATTAGGAAAGAGAGGAAAAGCTGAGTTTTCTTGAGGTTTTTGTAAAGTTGTGGACAGATTTGTGAGAGTGTATGTAGTATGTGTCAATTCTTGTTCTTGTAATTCATGTAAAAAAGCATTGCTTTCTCAGTCAGCATGCACATTTTGGGAGAAGAGAGAGTGGGGATCAAATGTTTACTCTGTTGGTTGCAAGCAGACCACTGGATGATGATGATGGAACAGTTCATTAGACAGGACTGTCACTCAGACAAACAGTGTCTATGAGCCCCACAGTGGGATCATTGTTCTCAGCGCTAATCAATCTCTCTTTTCTCTTCCTATGTCCCCCACCTCCTCCTTCCTTCCCTCCTTCCTTCCTTCCACCATTCCTCACCTCTCTTCCCCTAGGCGGCCTTAATGGGTGGCACCACCATGGTTCTGGCTCTGGCACTCCCTGAGCAACACTGCTCCCTGCTGGATGCCTACGAGCAGTGCCGGGCTCTGGCTGATGCCAAGGCGTGCTGCGACTACGCTCTGCATGTTGGGGTGACCTGGTGGGGGCCAAAGGTAAGAGGCAGAGAGAGCTCCATGTGTGTAATGTGCCAAAACAGCATGGCAACAAATTCAGTCTGATCTGGTAGAAACAGATGTCGCTTTTTGCTCTACTGCTCCTCAAGCTTTTATCCTTAATGAATGACTAATAAAGCAGCCAAACAGTTTTCATATGTGGGTGAAATGTGTTTTGACCTAGATTGAACCTTACACAAAGTAGGTTAACACATTTGCTCAGTGGGCATATTAGTCAGACACTATGAGTCAACGTGGCTCATTCAGCCTCTGGCTTAAATATCTGTTCTATATCATCTATTCACTTGGTGCATGTGCCACATTTCATCATACAGAATATTCCAGTCAGTAAAAAGTCTTTTATTACATTTTTTCACACAAAGATAACATTTCAGTCAAGGTCATTTCAAAACAATTGTTCAGTTCTGTGGCGTTTGAATATCTTTAAATATTTTTTATTGCCCACCCGGCACCTTTAGATCCCACAGTTACATTTTCAAGTGTTTCATTTTTTCCAGCCAGTCATCTAAAACCAAATATATTAGATATTTTTAATATTAGATTTCTGTTTTGCAAGAATTTGATCCTGTTCTACTTGATTTAGATTTTTACTCGAGCATCATTGTTTCAACAGGACATGGGTATCCACTTGTATTATGCAGTAACCACCTCTAAAGCCCTTTACTGCAGTTTAATGAGAATATTGACTATGTTTTAAGTGAATGAAATAGATTTCTCCATGCAGTGAATGTCTCTGTGGAACTGTGGTATACACTGCAATGCAATGTGATATCTTTCTGGCTGCTCCCCAAGCTCATTTCATGCCCTATATAGCTAATACACACACACACACGTCTGCACGCACAGTTTCTCTGACTCTCCATGCCAACACTCAGGGTGGATTATCCTCTTCCCTGTCTGCCTTTGCCAACATAAACCTAAACCATCTCAGTCCTCAAAGTCATTTACTGCTTGTCACAATCACTCCAGTTCCTTCACCTCTGACCTTTGTCCTCTGTCCTCAGGTGCGTAATGAGATGGAGACTCTGGTGAGGGAGCATGGAGTGAACTCCTTCCAGATGTACATGGCCTATAAAGACATGATGATGCTGAGGGATTCTGAGCTCTACCAGACACTGCAGACCTGTAAGGACATCGGGGCCATCGCACGTGTCCACGCCGAGAACGGGGAGCTGGTGGCAGAGGTGCACATCCCACAAGCACACAAATACCCACACATGAACATATTAATGTCCTCTATGTTATTCCCAAGGTTATCTTTTAGTATGCTTGACATTTTAGGGATAGCTATCTACTTTTTGTTGACTTATTTTGAAGTGTGTCTGTGTGTTTCTGTTGCTAGAGTGCCAAAGAAGCTCTGGATTTGGGCATCAGTGGACCAGAGGGTATCGAGATCAGTCGACCAGAGGAGGTAATTGTTGAACTTGTTAGATATCGATCTATTTATTTTCTTTGAGATTTTCTGGTCCTTTCTTGCCATTCTCAATTTTAATACTTAATATTTAAAGCGAAGTCATATTGAGTTTCTTCAAAAAGAGTACAAAGTAACAGAGGTTGTTAAAAACAGACCAGTATGGCTTGATCCAAACACCATTTATCAAGTCTAGCCTGCATATAACCACACAGTTTACACAGTGCAATGATAATAATGAATAGGTGTTAAATAAAAACACATCTGATAGATAGAAGTATCGTTTTTTTAAAGGGATAATTCTTCCTAGATTTACAATAAATAAGGACCTTAAACAAGAATGTAATCTCTGTGAAGTACTCACTCATTACTTATGAAACTTTGTTTACAGCTGGAGTCTGAAGCCACCCACAGAGCTGTCACTATCGCCAACAGGGTAAACAAAACTAGATTTTAATATCCTGTTTGCACAGTGGGGTGTATGTTGTTGATAAACACAAGAATGCTCTTGTGATTGCAGGCTCGCTGTCCCATCTACCTGGTGAATGTGTCCAGTATGTCTGCTGGAGACATGATTGCTGCTGCTAAGATGCAAGGTGAAAACATCGATGAATGTGATAGTGGTGTAGATATGAAGTAGACGGAGGGTTTTGTTATAGATGTTTTTCTCTCTGCCACTCCAGGTAAGGTGGTCCATGCAGAGACCACAGTTGCTCACGCGGTGCTGAATGGGATGCAGTATTACCACCAGGACTGGTCTCATGCTGCTGCACACGTCATCGTCCCTCCTCTCCGCCTGGACCCCAACACACCTGGATACCTCATGGGCCTGTTGGGAAAGTAAGCAATCTGTACAGGCAGAATGTTCTTTTACTTGTAAACTTACATCAACTTTTTTATTACCGTAAACTGAACATATTTATCCTTTATTTAGTGACACTTTGAGTGTTGTGGCATCAGAGCATCGTCCATTTAGCATCAAGCAGAGAGCTTTGGGCAAGGAGGACTTCACAAAAATCCCTCATGGAGTCCCTGGAGTCCAGGACAGGATGAGTGTCATCTGGGAGAGGGGAGTGGTATGTACGCTCAAAAGAAATATAATCATACAAACAAACCTGTGAGAAAGTTTGCAACCAGAATTTGGGTTACAATAACAGGAAGAGACCAAGTCTGTCCCCTCAGAGTTATTGTTGAATAGAAAGGGGACATTAAATGTAGGAATTAATTTATCTTAAAACATCTTTTGCATGACAGACATGCATGCAAACTGTAACTTTATAGAGAGATAGGGCTCTATACCACTGCGCCGTGTCCGCCACCCTCCGCCGGCGGACACAGCGCAGTGGTATTTTCCTCTGGCGGAGCCCGGCGTACAGCCAGTTTGGTATTTTCGAGGTCCGCCAAGCTGGGTGTGGTAGCGTGGCAGAGGGAGGTGTCGACAGAATCAGCTGGCGCAGTGACATTTGCGTGCTCGCCGGTGGTGTATAAAGTGCGCTGAAAGCTCACCGATTAAAACCTGGTCAGCTTTCAGCACAGGCGGAGCGCAGCTGGTCTAGTGGTATTTTGGTTGACCGGCGGCGTTTGGCATATGTCACCGATGCCTCACTGGCAGGTTTCCACAGTGTCAGGCACATTTCAGTGCAATAAAAAATCAACAACAACTAATAATCTGAGTCAGCACATACATTTAGATCTATAGATATATTCTGATCTATATCTGATCTGATGAGCGCGTTTGGCACGCGTTTGGACACACAACCTGACCAAATCAACACAGCTGAAACCGCATTAAATTAAATAAATATCTAGTAAATAGACACACATGATGAAATTAACAAGATATGGAATTCGTCTCCCTCTTTTTCTATCTTCCTCTTCCTCTTATTTCTCGCGCAGCTCGACCTGGACATATTCCTGTGTCCTCTTCCTGTCCTGAACAGATGTTTTGTTTCAGTGATCAGATGAGTTTTTTACTTTAAGCCTACATAAAAATATTATAATATTCCGTTTTGTGAGCCAAATTTATTTTATATGCCAACATCTATGAAAGAAAGAGCCAGGCCACGGAGCACAATGCGTCATTTACGCACAGATGGTTCCTATTTTAATGCCATTATTGGAATTTATGTTGTGATCTGTGCGCTCAACCTACTTTGTCACGTGAGGTTTGAATATGTGCAACTTTATGTGAGTCTTTATTTGTGGAAAAGGGTGTTTGTCTTACCAGTGGGTCCAACCTTACACACACCAAATCCATCTGTGCTCATATGAGACAGTGTGGAGGACGCCCTCTGCAGCGATTACAGTGACACTTGTTGAGGGGCTGCCTTCTGTCGCCATTGTGTGGCATTACTGTCTTCAGACATCTCTTGATCTCCTTGATTACTTAACGAAAATTATAATACGCCTCGCCGGAGACGGATTTAAAGGCGAGGAGAGGAGCTGATGTTATTAGTCAATACAGGTCTCAGCTGTGTTAAACCCACTCCATGCCCTCTCTCCTCCCTCCCTACGACTTACGCCGCTGGGAGGAGCTGAGTTAGGGAGGGGGGATACTTGCGCCGGGCTGCGCCGCTCACCAGAAGACCAAATTGTGCTTGGGAACACCTTGTCGGCACGGCGGACCTGACTTACGCCGCGCCTGTGGCACGTCTCCGGCGAGGCACGAAAAGAGAGCCCATAGTCTCATTTTAAGGGTTGTCTACATGTGTGTCTCATAACATAAAGTTGCATCATTATTTAAGACCTCCACATCAACATGTCCAATATGGTGTAAGCATTTTCCTTTAATTTTATATCTGCAGGTTACTGGGAAAATGGATGAGAACCGTTTTGTGGCTGTGACAAGCTCCAATGCTGCAAAGATTTACAACCTGTACCCACGCAAAGGTCGCATCATCCCCGGGGCTGACGCTGACGTGGTGGTGTGGGACCCAGATGCTACAAGGTTTGCATTTACACGACTGTCTCAGAAAATTAGAATATTGTGATAAAGTTCTTTATTTTCTGTCATGCAATTAAAAAAACAAAATGTCATACATTCTGGATTCATTACACATCAACTGAAATATTGGAAGCCTTTTATTATTTAAATATTGCTGATTATGGCATACAGCTTAAGAAAACTCAAAAATCCTATCTCAAAAAATTAGAATATCATGAAAAAGTATACTAATAGGCTATTTAATTGATCACTTGAGTCGCCTAATTAACTTGAAACACCTGCAAGGGTTTCCTGAGCCTTTAAAAACACTCAGCTTGGTTCAGTAAACTAAATCACAAGTATGGGGAATCTCAAAAAATTAGAATACTTCCTCAGACCAAGTAAAAAAAAAAGGTTTATAAGAGCAAAACAAAATCAAACATTTGAAAATGTCAATTAATGCACTCAGTACTTGGTTGGGAATCCTTTTGCATGGATTACTGCATCAATGCGGCGTGGCATGGAGGCAATCAGCCTGTGGCATTGCTGAGGTGTTATGGATGCCCAGGATGCTTCAATAGTGGCCTTGAGCTCATTTGCATTGTTGGGTCTGGTGTCTTTCAGCTTCTTCTTCACAATACCCCACAAATTCTCTATGGGGTTCAGGTCAGGGGAGTTGGCAGGCCAATCAAGGACAGTAATGCCATGGTCAGTACACCAGTTACTGGTGGTTTTGGCACTGTGGGCAGGTGCCAGATCATGCTGGAAAATGAAATCATCATCTCCATAGAGCTTTTCAGCAGACGGAAGCATGTAGTGCTCTAAAATCTCTTGGTACACAGCTGCATTGATTCTGGACTTGATGAAACACAGTGGACCAACACCAGCAGCTGACATGGCTCCCCAAACCATCACTGACTGTGGGAACTTCACACTGGATTTCAAGCAACTTGGATTTTGCTCCTCTCCAGCCTTCCTCCAGACTCTGGCGCCTTGACTTCCAAATGAAATACAAAACTTTCATCTGAAAAGAGGACTTTGGACCACTCTGCAACTGTCCAGTGCTTCTTTTCCATAACCCAAGTCAGACGCTTCTTCCGTTGTCTTGAGTTCAGGAGTGGCTTGACCATGGGAATACGACTATTGTAGCCCATTTCCCGAACACGTCTGTGAACAGTGGCTTTTGATACCTGGACTCCAGCTTCAGTCCACTGTCTTTGAAGCTCCCCCAAATTCTGGAAGCTGCTCTTTTTCACAATGCTGTTAAGGCTGCGGTCCTCTCTCTTGGTTGTGCAGCGTTTCCTGCCACATTTCCCCCTTCCAACAGACTTTTTGTGAATGTGCTTTGAAACTGCACTCTGTGAACAGCCTGCTCTTTTAGAAATTTCTTTTTGTGTCTTACCCTCCTGATGGAGGGTGTCAGTGATGGTCCTCTGGACAGCAGTCAGGTCAGCAGTGATCCCCATACTTGTGATTTAGTTTACTGAACCAAGCTGAGTGTTTTTAAAGGCTCAGGAAACCCTTGCAGGTGTTTCAAGTTAATTAGGCGACTCAAGTGATTAGTTAAATAGCCTATTAGTATACTTTTTCATGATATTCTAATTTTTTGAGATAGGATATTTGAGTTTTCTTAAGCTGTATGCCATAATCAGCAATATTAAAAAAATTAAAAGGCTTGCAATATTTCAGTTGATGTGTAATGAATCCAGAATGTATGACATTTTCATGTTTTTAGTTGCATTACAGAAAATAAAGGACTTTATCACAATATTCTAATTTTCTGAGACAGTCCTGTATATTTAAAGCATGGAGGCATTGCTTGTCATTTTCAATGCACTTATCATTTTAGTGCAAATAAATACTCAGGTGATAAACAGTTCCTCTGTCTGTGCAGGACGATCTCTGTGAGCACCCAAGTGCAGGGTGGCGACTTCAACCTGTATGAGGGGCAGCGCTGCCACGGTGTTCCCTTGGTGACCATCAGCCGAGGGCGTTTGGTGTGTGAGAACGGAGTGTTCATGTGTGCTGAGGGCTCTGGCAAGTTCTACCCACAGCGCACCTTCCCTGACTACCTCTACAAGAAGATGGTGCAGAGAGAAAAGGTGAGATTGGAATCTTTTTTCATATAGATGTCTGAAGGTACATACAGCGTGTGTGTAATCTTTTTCAATCAGAGGGGACTCCTGCAGTGTTAGCCAGCAGCAAACCTGCTGAAACACGTCAATCTTGATGTGTCTTATTGCATTGTCTGTTTTCACCTTGAGTTTCTTTACTTACATGTGGAACTTAATCGTTTTTCTTCATTTATGGTTTAATGCTTGAGTTTAGGTCATGTTGGAGCTTTTCAGGTATACTGGCTGTTTTATGATCATATTTAGTGTTTAGTTAAATGTTCACATACAGAAAGACAGATTAAACAAGTCAGAAGAAACTGGTTTACTTTTTTTAGAAACCACTGATCCTTATAACTCCAAGGAACACCAACTTTGAACTTTAGCATGCTCTCAAAGGTTACCATCGAAGATAAGAACCAAAGCTGTGATTTAAAATCAGTGTATTGTCTATTCAGGGCACTATAATGATCATATCTATTGCTTAAACTCCCTCCAGCCAATAGCACCAGATGATTTGCGTGGGATTGCAGCTCCAAAAAGCTAACCAGAGTTGAACTTTTAATGACTCTTACATTAGAATAAGTGTAAACCCTGACTCTGTGCTTTCCTCAATGTGTCCTTTATATTTATTTTCCACCTTTTCCTTTTTGCCCTCTTTTCCAGGCTCAAGTTTATAAAGGGGTAGCCAGGGATCCCTACTCTGGTGATGTTGCCAAGGTGGCGAACACCATGAAGAAGGAGCTCGGTTTGGGCCCCATTGATGGAGAGACACCCACCAAGGGGGGGCTCTCTGCAAGCCGAGTGCATCAGGGGGTCCGGGACCTCCATGAGTCCTCTTTTAGCCTTTCAGGTAGGAGAAGAATAAAAACAACTTGTAATATGTATTGAAATTCCCTTCATAATTGTAGTTTAGTCTGGACTACTTATGTCAAAGGGAATTATTTTAATTGCATGTGATAGTTATATTAGGTGGTATGGCTCTGCACATGGTTTGCAGAGGGAGCAGCGAGAGTAAGCAGGCTGAAACATGTCAGATAGCACGCCTATTTCAACCCGCCTGCCTGAACTAACACTTTGCCCAATTTTTTGTGATTTTTCTTTTGGTTAAGTGAAGAAATTGTGTTTTCCTCTCAGGGTCCCAGGTTGATGACCACATCCCGAAGAGGTCCTCGGCTCGGATCCTGGCTCCTCCTGGTGGTCGCTCCAGTGGTATCTGGTAATTGCCAGCGCTGGAGCCTCAACCGTCCAACACTCCTCGTTTTGTAAACTCAGAGCAACCAGGAAAACTGCACTGATTTTCAATCACAGGATTACATTTTGAAGGGGAAGCAAATTCAAGCATGTCTCTGTGATTGGTGAAGACCTAAATGATGATCAGTGATCTGCCAAGGTGACTTTTGAAAATCTAAATTGTGTCTTAATTGGAGTGACTGACCTGATTATTAAAAGAGTGAAGGGCTGCCTTTGAATTTTAAAACATTTAACCAAATTTAAGCTGATCATACTAACATTAACAAAGTGTGCTCATTATCACCCTGCTTGTATCCCGTAAGGAACTAAAACTTAAACTGTGAAAGATCAAAACCAGTACAGTTTTTGATGGTTTATCTGAAGTGATGTCGATTGAATTATTTAAAAAAGTAGAACTGGATCCAGTGAAATATCTATTAAACCCCGTCACACACACCACCACCATACAGTACACTTTAGACACCATAGCTTTAGACTTATGAAGACGTGTGTGGATTCTGTTTGTGATTCAACACCCGCTGCGCTCGGCTTCCTGCCATGCTGTGGGTTCCTCCGACTGTGTTTTTATTTCCAGTGGATGAACTGTGCCGTGTGGTGATGAAATCCAACTGCTTCTAAACACCGTGTGATCTTACAGCTCCACTCTCTAAAAAGAGTCAGACTTTTCCATCCTTATTTTTTCACTGCCTCTGACTTGAAATAACACTCTCATATCCCAGAAACCGTAATCCCTGCAAAGTGAGTTCAGTTTGTTATATGGAAGGTAGAGAGAACTGGATTTCACTTCACATTAAGGATAGTAATATGGAAGTGAAGCTGGCACTGGCTGGCACAAAACACAAATCCTGACCAATGGCCAGAACACACAGCTTATAAATGAAAGTACTTGAAAGTAACTGAAAGAGATGAAAGTTTGATAGTTATTCAGAAGCATATCATCGAAGTTAACTTCCTATTTGTTGGAAAATAAAGTGGGATTGTTGTCGGATTGTCTCAGAGCAGGACGATTGAGCTGCACAGGCTGAGGAAACCCTCTGACCCTCTTACCTCTTGATGAAGTCTCATTCCTGCCTATCAGTATTATATTTATACCTGATAACGTCTGCTTGTCTGTGAACCCTATTTAGGATATCTGTTTTGTTTTGTTTTTAGTTAAAGACTAAATGTGCCAATGTGATTCACCCGTGCCACACCCCACACCCATGCATGAAGAGCACCACACGACAGAGACAGAGGAGTGAAATACCACAGGTTCACAACAACTGGTGCTGTTTTTTTACGATAACCTACGATGACGTTATTTTACTGTTGGATGGTTTTGTTGTTTTGAAGGCACTGTGACTGGTCAGCGCTGTGTGTGTTTGTAGATTCTTGTTGTGTTGGACAGTGAACCTGTTGAATCTGTGAAGTGGCTGCTTGTTTCTTACCACAAAAGTATCAGAAATAAGGATAAAAAAGAATAAAGTAAGAAAAAAAATCCTGGTTCCTATGTGTCAAACTTTGTTGCCAGTGTTGTGTTGTGAAAAGACATTGTAAAATATTAGTCGATTACTTTAAAGATACACTTGAAAAAGCAAAATAACATTTTTTTCCAACCATAATATGACTTGAACGTTCTCTATACATATGGTCATAAACATGGATAAACACTAAAACACTTACTGTTTGTAGAAGACAGTGAAGTAGCCTACTACGGAAAATAGAAGTTATGTCTGAAAAGAAGGTGAGGATCAAAAGTGCATATGAGGAAGAAACTAGGATACATAAAAACATGTGCAAGGAACATAATTACAGAGCTCAACTTGCAGGTAGGTTTTCTGGAAGATAAAAACTGTTTTATATGTTGTAAAGGGCAGGTAACCCTGGTTGGCACACTGAAACCTAAAGCAGATTTATGTTACCTCCACCATTATAGCTCATTTTCAAAATATGCTGAGATTTTAGTTAAAGAAAATTTCTTCTTTAGTTCAGGTACAGACACAATTACTAGTTTATAAACATTATAGCAAATATCAGTTACCTTAAACGAATTCCTTTGGGCACCCTGCTACAATACGAGCCAAAAAAGGTGGGGGGAAAAATACCAACAATAAAAGTTCTCAGATTTATCTTGATGGCTGAGATAAAATAATTTAAAAAAGAGTCAAAAAAAGGGAAACTTAGAGGATGAAAGAGGCACCAGAGGTCACTTTAATCACCAAACAGACCACAGTCAGACCCGTTTCTCCATCATGGCAGCTTACGGAACCACCAGTCTCACTACAAACAGTGAGGAATACCGGCAACTGTCCCACGCATGCGCATTGCTAACGGCTTAGCAGAGAGCAGTCTCGCGCAGCTCGCCGAGGCAACAGTCTGGGGGTATAGCAACTGAAAAGCCCATCATCAGACACAACGGGACGGCTGAGAGAGGGACGCTGTCGCACTTCTGTGAGTAATATAAATTCAGTTTAACTTTAAATGTGCTTCGCTACGATTAAAACTAGTTTTTTTAACGGCTTGTTTAATTTACGTCTCAAGGAAATTGTTGTATCGTCCCTTTGGTGACAGTTATTCTGTTATCGGTAACGTGCGTGTGTGTATTATCCAAAAGGCCTTCAGAGGGGGGTAGCGGTAACAGCAAGCTGAAGAAAGTCCCGTTTTCAGTTACACTCTAGGGTACTTTGAGTTCCCTTTACTCATTGAGTTTAATTAAATTGAGTGGAAGAGGTTAACGTTTATACAAAAAACAACAGTCACCAGGTGTTAGCAGTGTAAGTAGTTAGCTAGAAGCTACTAGCGTTACAGTGCAGTCACACACAGTGGCAGCAGCGCCTGTCGTACCGACCACCGGTTAACTGTCAAACACCCCGGCTGACCCGTGTCGACTAACGGTTGTGAGGTCCACTGACTAAGAGGTTTTTATGGCTAGTAACCGACTCGAAACGATTATAACGACCAGACCCTGCAGCGTTATAACATCAGATGACTTCGAGTAATACAGAGGCTTTCAGCCCTAATGCATTTATTGATAATTCTCTCTCACTTGATCACAAATCATGATTGATCCTCCAAAGTTACTTTAGTAAAAAAGTTCACTGATAGAGGCTTTATAACATTACTTCTTTTACATTTGTCAGTCTTTAAATATAGTTATTTTATGTGTGCTCACAACAATTTATAGCAGTTCAAAACTTGAAGCTGCTGTGAATTTGCTTCAACTGTTCATGAAATTTAAAATGATTTCTCTCTAAGACATACAGAAGCCATCTAAACCACCTGCAAAACAGTTGGTTATTCATACAGTCTATAGTTATTTTTTCAATGTTGTTTGACCAATGTCAGGGGGTAGGTGTCAAGCAAGTTTGTAAAAGAAACAGCTTTAGTGTTTTCTACAGCAACTATTATTATTTTTGTATTATTTTAACTGTCAAGAGACCGAAAGGATGTGTTTGTTTTTGTTTTGTTTTTTCATTCCATTTTTTTTGTGAATTTGATCTTTTTTCTGTCACTCAACACTTAAACCAGACCTTTCATTTTACAACACCTTTTTTTCTTGACCTTTCCCGTTTGAAATATACAGACAACAAAATAAATGTTACATAAAACTAATGAGAGGATTAAAAAAATTTATGCAATATTTTTGCATTTCATGAAATATTTTTACATTGTTTTTTGGTGTTCCATGAAATCTTCTTGTGTTGTTCGTAAAGCATTGCATTTTGAGAAGTATTTGCACATTTTTGTGAAAAAACTTTTTTATTATATGAAGGCTCTTTGGGTTTTCTGGAATGACCGTTTTACCAAACGTTCATGTCTTCCTAAAATGGTTTGTGCAATTTTTTTTGTATTTCGCGGAACATTTCTATATATTTTTTTGAATTTGGGGGATTTCATGAAATATTTTTTTTTTTACTTTATCAGGTGTTTTTTCCTTCAGATTAAAGTTTTTGGCATCCAGTGAAATACTTGTACATAAAGAATGTAATGTGTAATACAGTCATGAAATGTTGACCTGCAGTTGACCTTTAAGTCCACTGTCCTTGTTCAGTATATGCAGTGGCTGTAAAGAGCTGAGGTGTGAGAAGAAATCAAGCTGTAAAACTAACCCAGAACCAAACCACAAAACAAAAGTTGTACCCACAACAAGAATAGGGGGGCACAATTAATGAGTGATGACATAAAAATATTAGAAAACATTATTTTCTTATAAGCATAAGAGGCTCAGTCTTTAGATGAATGTATCTCTCACTCCCTCCTGCTTGTTTTTAATAAACAACTACACAGTTTGTGACGGAAGTATTGTAATAAAGCTGTAACAAGGTTCAATGTTCAGCTTTACAGTCATTACACAATACTAAAGTGCAAAAAAACACAGACAGAAATTTGCAAACAAACAGTCAGTCAAGCTTTTGAAATGACAATCTATTAAATTTTGCAAAAGGGTAAAGAAGAGCGAGAAGTACATAAGTATTAAATGTGAAGTTGAAGACATACCAAGCAAGTGAAATATAAATGAAAGTATTTACATAAAAAGTATGCACTACATTTGCGCTAATACTACAATACTGGAAAAAGTGCATAAAGCAGTTTCAGCTTGAGTTACCATAAAAATCAAAACATGAACAACTTAAAGACAACTATGGTAGACTGTTAACAGTTATCAGTTTCTTTCAAAACTTTTCAATACATGATACAATGATTTATTCAAATGAATTGAAGCCTGTGTAAATTATATGTGATATAACAGTTTGGGCTTTGGGGGATGCAGCAGCATCTGTAAGGAATGAAAGGATATTACTTCACCAGCTTAACGTATGAAAAGGGATGGATGCAGCAATACAGGTTATGCACTGAAGATAACAGGAAGACTTTTCAAACAACACTTGTGACTTCAAACAACATCTGTGATTATTTCCATCATATTAGTAATATGTATGGCAAGGCAGGCTTATTTATGAATCACCACTCAGAGTCGTTTAAAGTGCTTTACAGAGTTGTACACCATATGTGAGAATTTTTATTCCTGTTGGGTTATTACTCTGAAAATCTGAGGAATACTCAGGTCCATGGATGAAGTTTGATGTATTAAAAGAAGTTCAGTGTCCATGTTGTTTTTATTACAATGTCTACAATTAAGAATTCAATCTATTCATCTACATAAAGACCAGCTAAAGCAGTAGCTTCACTGGCCATCATCAAATGAAAACAGCTTCCTGAGTGATGACCAGTGTAGCCTCCGTGAAGCCCTGCAGCCAGGAAGAGACTGTTTAGCACAACATCCTGTATGCTGTTTATGTTAGAGGCAGTCCATTCAAAAATAAGCTTTGCTGTTGTGGGATTTGTTTGTGATTGCAGGCTGTCAGAGTGATGATCTGAAGCTGTTTGTTTTTATATCAGTTGCATTTCCCTGCTGGAGAGCTCAGCTGCCTTTGTGAACTCTGATCGGTTACAGCATGTTTCACCTGTGCTAAAAGGATTAGCTGAGGCAGAGATTAGTAGCCTAATGAGTGAACTTGTGACTGAATGCCGGTTTATCTCTGGTGTCTCTCATGATAACCCTGTGGAGGGGCTCCAGAGCAGATCACTTTTCTCTCCGTTCAATTGAAACACAGGCATAAGGTTGCAGTGATCAGTTATTTAAATGATCAAGTATTGTCTTAATTGCCCAGTGATTAATCAAGAAATATTGCATACATGGGGATTTTTTTATGAAAAAGTCACTTGAGTGTTACTTGAGAGCAAAAGTAGAGGAAAAATTAGAAAATATGACAGATCTTTTAAATGAAGAACTAAATGTCTTCCTGTTTAAACATCACATATTTATTGCCTTAAAAGCATTCAACTACATCCAGTCCCAACATTAATAGGACACACAGCATTAATATTAGCTTTTCTTAATGACCCGTAATTATTCTGTAATTATTTTACTGTAGATTTATATTATGTTAACCAGAATTGGATTATCATCTTTGACCTAGATTTAATGTAAATGTTCACATTGATAATGCTTTTGTTTTCCAAACAAAAAAATGTATATGGTCAAGTTCTGTAGTGTACTGTATAGTTTTCCAGATTTGAATAAGTCCTTATGAGCAATAATTTTCATCAAGGCTTTTTGGTAATGAAGTTTCTTAAAGCTCCTGTAAAGAACTTTATGTTTGTACTAGTTTTGATGCCCATTGTCCTCTACGTTTGAGACTGACTTCTGACCAAAAAAACCCTTATCCTGCTGACTTCTGACATCCAAATGGGTCTTCTATCGTGGTCATATCTGTTGATTCAGCAGCTTAGTTAACCTCTACTGCTTCAGAAAGGTTCCAGGCATGAAAAACTGGTGTATATAAATTGTCAGTCTTGTCCCCAATGGATTTGTCTGCTTTTGGTAAAAAGACAGTTCATTTGAAGAAGAAATCGAAAAAGAAAAAAGCCATTGAACGGAAAATCAAAATCCATTTTTTGAATTACAGTCGCACGCCTCTTGCTGTTAACTTGTTGAGTCAAAACAACTAATGGATTTACCTTATAAACTATTTAAATAGTTTTCCATTCTTCACATTATCAGATACTAAACAGAAGTAAAAACTTTCTGATGACTGTAAACACAGCTACTTTTTGTGTTTTCTGTAAAAGTCTACAGAATATATTTGAGTTGCTGATTAAGAAGTCATATACAAACGTGGGGTTTGGAAATCATTCATTTTCATCAGCAAAACTGACATGTTGTTGTTTGTGTTTCCAGGTCTTTTTTATAAGGTGGTCCACCACAACCTGGTTTGAGCAGTTCACACCAAACACACACCCAGCACAGGTGAGTTAAGTATTTTTACCTATCCAATTATCCACACAGGGCACTCTATCAAGCATGTCTTGTACAACAGCTTTAAGAGGCAAGAACCTTGCAGCCTGAAATAACTCAAATGGACTCTCCTTTCATGACAGATACGTGGCCACAACTTGAGATGAAGACACAACACTGACATATAATTTTCAAATGATTAAAACGATAATAGCTTTTATGTTTAAATCTTATAAGAAAAAGTTACATTACTAAAAAACAGCTAAATGTAAGCTTGATACAACTACACGGCAGATCACCTATCACAACTAAAGGTTCATGGGAAAATGGGCATTGTGGGTGATACAAGAGAGGCGCAGGAAACAGGAAAAACCCTCCAGTGATTCCAGACTCCAGAGCAGCAGCAGAGCACTGCACACAGTTCACACAAAAGCCTCTTTATGAAAGTGTGATATTTAAAGGGATTGAAAAGATCAAACTGATTGGCTCGTTGAAATTCCTCAGGCAGCTCACTCCAAAGTACAGACCACTTAAAAGTAACAGTGCAGTCACATTTAGTCTTGAGGCTTGAGCAACAAAAGGGCCTTGCTTAGAAATCAAAGTGTTTGAACTCAAGAGGGTCATTTGGTCAGCAACATTGTTTGGGTCTTAAAAGTAATCACCAGGTGCCAAACTTCAAACTGTCATCTGCAAAATTATTAATGAAGCAAAAAGGCACTGGAAAGGATTTTCTTTTGTTTTAAACCTTTGGTCTGGATGTTTTTTTTGTCTTCAAGTTTTGCAGCATAAAATATGTGTGTGTGTGTGTGTGTGTGTGTGTGTGTGTGTGTGTGTGTGTGTGTGTGTGTGTGTGTGTGTGTGTGTGTGTGTGTTTGTGTGCGTGCGTGCGTGTGTGTGCGTTCAGGAGGATGGCGGTGAATGTCTACTCCACCTCCATGACCATAGAGAACCTGAGTCGCCATGACATGTTGGCGTGGGTCAACGACTCTCTACAGCTCACCTACACAAAGATCGAGCAGCTCTGTTCGGGTAATGCATACCTTTCTTAAATGTTGAGCCTGTAATTAAGACTTGAAAATTGATTCAACCCAAAAGTGGATCTAAATGACTGCATTTTCTTTCTCTAGGTGCAGCTTACTGTCAGTTCATGGACATCTTGTTTCCAGGCTGCATACTGTTGAAGAAAGTCAAATTCAATGCCAAACTGGAACATGAATACATCCACAATTTCAAGGTCTTACAGGCAGCATTCAAAAGAATGAATGTGGACAAGGTGAGACCACCCTCACATAAACGCACATAGCCCACTCAGACTTATCCTGACAGATTGGATTAAAGGAGACCTGTCATACTGGTTCTTACTTTTCTTAATGTCAGTCTGAAACACATGTAGTGAAGCTTTGCATGATTTACTGCACACACCCATTATTTATGATATTGTTAAATTAGCTGCTGTAATGATGTGACTTACAGTTTGTGGTTCTGAGCCTTCACAGGAGGTCTTTGTGGATGTAAGTGCTCCAGGTTTCAGAAACAGTTTAGATGCAGGTCTATCTGCTGTTTGCTTTTGTTTACAAAAGAATCTTCAGTGAAGGTTCTTGTGACATGTAGCACGAGTTTGTTACTCCACTTTCAGTACATTGTGGTCTCAGTGCCATGTAAAGTGATAAGTGGTTTCAACATAAATTAACAATCAAGGGTGTTATTCTTCCTATGTAGAGCTTAGCCTGAAATGTTTCTATCATTCTCACATTAAGAAGACAAAAAATGTGAAAACAGGTCTGACTGGGCCAGACATATCCCACATGAACCCATTTTACAGTAATCCTCCAGCACTTGTGTACGTAAACGCAACGTGTCACACTATACAGCTTTATCTTTCTCCACACTGAAGCTCTTGGGTCAGTAAACCTCTCACAGCTGAGGGGCTACAAAATTAAGCTCATTGTTTCATTAAAACTTGAGTGGAAGTTTTCCCCACATGTTAAATCATTCAACCATTACTGTGACCCTTACAAGCTCTTACTTTCCTTGTTGCATTTTTGGTCTACCATGCATAAACATAAGCATTTCTTTTGGACCCAGGTTGCCTCTTAACCCATGCAGATCTGAACCCTGTCTGAGACACGCCTCTGAAATCCTGAGGGCAATTTTGAGAAGTGCTCCCAGATCCTGAGGTTTTCTGAAGTGTTGAGGTTTACAAAAAAAAACTGATATCTCGGCCTCTGTTGCAGATAGAAACAAAATTCAAAAAGTATTTAAGAGCTTACACACATGGCTTTCTGGATAACTATCTTTTATTTTTCTGAACCGTCATCAAATCATTGAAAACCTTGAACAAAAAAACTCAAATGAAATAAAGCAGCTGTATAAATAAAAGTAAAGGCTGTGCACTGGAGGCTAACAAACAATTTGCTTTCTGTAAAACAAGTGGCAGTCATGATAAAGTGTCCATTCAGTACAAATGTATATATAAAAAATAAGGTGTTAAAAGGGTATGCAGCTGCCCTAGTATAGTGCCAGTACAAAAGCAGCTCTGAAAAATAAAAAATAAATAAGTGTCTGACAGTGTGTCCATCTCTGTACTCATCCAAAGTCATGCAACACTCACAGAAATCGCTGATAGTGTGATCCAAAGCACTCAATATGAAAAGGTTGTTCACACTGCTGGATACTTCTCCTCCGAAGCTGCTCTCTGTCTTGTCATTGTTTACCATCTTCACGAAGCACATAGCAAGATCCGAGCATGAATCCGATCGCTTTATTAAGCTTTATTAAGCTTTATTAAGCTTTATTAGTCACAACTCCAGAAATGCTTAAAATACTACCGAATGTTAAAAAATGACATATCCGCGCTCCTGGCTTGAAGGGTAGAAATGCGCAGCAGCGCCACCGGCTTGGAAGGTTGAAATGCGTACACGCTTCTCCCAGCTTGAAGGGTTAAAATACCTACATGCACCCGGCTTTCCGGGCAGAAATGCACAGCCACGCTCCCGGCTTTGAAGGTTGAAATGCGTGCATGCTGTCCCGGTTTAAATGGGTTAAACTATAGCAGCTTTTTAAAATCCTTCATTATCTGTTTTGTCTCTCTCCTCCACTTCAATCTCCTCTCTTTTACTCTCCCTTTCTCTTTCTACCCCTCACTCTTCGTCTCACCCCTTTCTTGTTGTTTCTGTGCTACTTGTAGATCATCCCCGTAGAGCGGCTGGTGAAGGGTAAGTTCCAGGACAACTTTGAGTTCCTTCAGTGGTTTAAGAAGTTTTTTGACGCCAACTATGACGGGAAAGAATACGACCCGATAATGATACGGCAGGGCCAGGAAGGAACACCACCACCCAACCAAGGTATGGAAACACAAACTGAAAATCATGTCAGCTGTGTGGGAACTTGAAAGCTTTCATTTCATTATGCTCACCACTTCACGCAACCGCATCCCCACCTTTTAACCCAGGTGACCCCATTCCCAACAAACCTAAAAGACCTGCTCGCCCAGGTAACATCCTAGCATCGAGCATGTGTGTGTGTGTGTGTGTGTGTGTGTGTGTGTGTGTGTGTGTGTGTGTGTGTGTGTGTGTGTGTGTGTGTGTGTGTGTGTGTGTGTGTGTGTGTGTGAGCTTCTCATTGCTTATGATGCCTCACCTAGATCCTGTAGATTTGTTTGACTCTGGTTTGTTGTTTTATTAAGGGGTCCGATTCTGTGTCTTGAGCAATCAGCTAAAACTTATCTTAATAAAAACAAAATTCACTCTCACAAAAGTACGCTGAAAATAGTCAATAAGTAAGACAGTCAGATGAGCAGAACTGAACAATAACATGAGCTGTAAGGACTAACTGCGTCTACAGAAGCAACACAGCATGGACAGAAATCATATTGCTCAAGTATATCCAAGCATCTAAGTGATTTACAGGACTGATTTTGCTCTGTGATTTTAATCTTCACTGAAATAGATCATGATGTGGCATTTATAATTACTTGATAATTCACAATCCAGATCATAAAACACAATCTGAAAGAATGCAATTTCTTACAGAAGTTTAAAAAATGCAAAAAAAAAACATAAACGTTAACATTATGACAATGAAGCATGAGCTCCATGTCTGCTAGTTTACTACAGATTGATCACAAAAAAAAAACCTTTAACAGACTAAACACATCTATCCAAACTGATGTAGACAGATAACCTGTCTGTGCATGTTTCTGTCTTTCAGGCCCTATGAGAACATCCCCCACAGCACCCAAGAGTGTTCCCACCTCTCAGAGGCAGATCAGCGTAGCAGCCCGCAGGAGCGCTCCAGTGTCCCGCAACGGAGGAGATGCTGAGCTTATAGAGTTGAACCAGCAGGTAACACGACTAAAGTGTCCTGTTCACCTATGAAAAAACTATTGTTACAGAACTTTTTAACCCCACAAAGTTCCAGCTGCAGATCTCACTGTAAGTACCAGGTTTGATGGCGCCCTTCAGTGCTTGTTTAGGTTAGCCACGCATGATCTGAAAGTTTTCAAAATTTCACTCTGACACTGCTCCACTTTGAGAGTCATTTTTGGCACAAGCAATACCACGATAAGAATACTTATCAGGCCCAAGCTGGCCCAAACTGCTCCCTCTCATGATGAAATATAAACTCAAGGTCACGGTGCCCTTGATGGTGTACACAGAGTTTTTGGTGTGACTCAGCTATTCCTGCGTAGGCACTGTGGATCATTTTAGAGAACATGACACAAACACTTTGGTAATCAACTAGTAAGCATTTCAAGTACTAAAGCTGTGCTTGATGCAGTATACTACATTTATCAGTTATATTTATAGTGGAAATTTACCCTTCACTGGAGGATTATTTATGAGTATATACTAGCAGTTTTATTTAATCTAAATAAACCAGGGCTGATTTTATTTAATTTTGTTGAAGGGGTCTGTAAGTAAATATACCATGACATCTTTTGAGTTCTCAACAAGGTATGTTCATGTTTATTACGTTAAGTTATTATCATTATCTTTGCTAATAGCTGCTGGATCTGAAGTTGACTGTGGAAGGACTGGAGAAGGAGAGGGACTTCTACTTCGGGAAGCTGAGAGACATTGAGATCATCTGCCAGGAGCATGAACCTGAAAACAACCCCTCCCTGGCGAAAATCATGGCGACATTGTATGCTACAGAGGTAAATCAAGGCAGATCACACACAGAGCCCCTGCTCTATTAGATAATATTGTGAGATATCATATTTTCATTTGAATAAGGTATATTCAAATGGAAATAACAGTTCAGTTTCCAAATGTTGCTTCGTTTGAAGTACCACTGGTAATCAAGCAACACATTTACTGTTGTGTAAGAGGCCCAGGCAGCCACTGCTTTAATTTCTACTTCTGCACTGTAGGATGATGCTGCATGATACAGAGCAGTGTCTTAAGAATTTAGGGCAAGTTTCAAGAAGGAGAAGAAGTTGTGACGTAAACAGCCTCACAGAAATCAAAAACCTTCAAAAAACATAAATAAATGAAACAAAAACGGTGACAGCTCTTCCTCACCTCTGCTTTCTCCTTGCAGGACGGATTTGCGCCACCAGAGGATGATGATATTGAAGAAGGGGCGCAGGGGGACCAGGAGGAGTTTTAACTCTTCTTCCTCTGTTCTTCATCTCCCACCCTTTAATCTACCTGATAATTACTGTCATAACTCCCCTCTTGTCCCGTTATTTTATTTTTTACAACCTCTCCCAACTCCTCCCATCTTGTCTGTGTTTTCATAGCCACAACGACTTTGTTGCACAGCCTAGCCTCCCAAACTCTTACTAGCAAAGGACACTGAACCTGTACCTGTCTGGACTAAGGCTTGGCAGCCTGACTTGGCTGACTTGGCTTCACTCTAACCTGTTACTAGAGGGGAAGATGCACCGCAGGGCTTGTCTAACCTGCTACTGTGTGGACTGTTTAAACTGAAATGATACGAGATTACAGGAACCCAGCACTGACAGTCTGGAGCTAAAAGAGCAAGCACTCTGTCTGTTTTATTATAAGGTGGGTCACTTTCTCTCACCACGCACTTTCATAGGTGACCACCACAAAATGCACACATGGTTTATGCAGAGTGTATATATATATGAAATCACAATATTTTCCACAAAATGTGACAATTTCTTTTGGATAAATTTCAGGAGGTAAGAGTTTGGCCTCTTCTGAGAAAGACCTGCACATGCATTTTCACCAAACTGCTTATGATGACGTGTGAACAAACATTTAGCCCATGAACATATCACAAAATTTTGAACTGTTCATTTTCATAAGTACTTCTAAGTTGAAATTTCATAACAAAAGCTGGTTGTTACTCCTAAAGTTGTTCCACAGGAGAAGGTTTGCGCATAAAAACTCTCTAAAGCTTGTTAATGAGAAGGCATGATGTAATTTATGTTTTTTATTTATTGACCTTTTTCAATCAATTCTGTACAGGTTCATAGAGAATGTGGTTTTGGATTTGGGGAAATTGAAGATCTTGCACTAAATGTAGCATACACAAAATGGACTGAAATGATCCAAAATGCCAACATGCAGTGACTGGCTGCAGCCAGAAAGAAACAGGAAGATGCTATTTTATATTTTGTAGATTTGTTTTAAAGAGGTTTGTTTTTTATTTGCATTGAATTCCTCAATGGCCAAGTCAGGTAGGATCAGTGTAAAAGCAACTTATAAGCTTAGTGTCAGGCTTTGAATTCTATGAATGAACAAATAAGAAAGGATTACCAACAGACACTACTTAATACTAATGTTTGACTGTGTTAATTGAGTTAAACATTGTAGCTGCTATCATTTTTCTGTTGCTATTTAATTGAGTTTTGTTTCAAGGTGTTAAAATGCCACGTGGCTGCTTAGGAACCACGGCTGTGATTTATCCAGACCTTCAGGTTGAGTATTATTGACAGTAATCGGACCAGCCTAGAAAACAAAACAACAAACCCTCTCTCACTGTTTGTTGCCATGGCAGCCATGTAATAAACATCATGCATCTTGCATCATTCAGATTTACCGCTGCAAAGAAATAAAGCTCTGTGGTAAAAGAAAAGCATGTCCTCGTGTTCTGTATCTGCAAATTTGCAGCTCTCTTACTCGTATTGCTTAACATCTTTTCCCCATCCAGGACAATGCAACAGTGTTAGGCAGACTCTGAGTTTTCATAAAAATTATATAGATGGCTTGAGAGAAGTTTGCTCCCAAGGGAATCAGGTTAACACAATGACCCTTCATGTCATCCACTGTGGTCTGCAGTAAAAAATCCACTTAGTTGGGATAGAGGAGGTATTGAGAGGGATCCAAGAGGTTCAGGCCAAACACTCGTTGACCCATCTGAGCGACATTAAGCGCCTCATTTAAGAGACACTGCAGCCAAAACTCACCGTCTGTTCCATTGATCGCAGCCAGACAAAAACTGCAGCAGACCCACAGTTACACTTAACCTGGCACTTAACGTGACCATAATAGTGATGAACCATAATATGACAGGACTTGCACATCATACAACAAACTGCAATGCTCATTAAATGATGGACCTTTTTGTGCATTAAAACATATTTTTTTGTAGGCCTTAGTCTAAGTTTGATGAAAAAATGCCACTTGCTGTAATGTGCCATTTTTCAGCAACCCCAAGGTTGTATTTCTGTTGTCCCACCATTAAAAAACAGCCTCCAGGAGGCATTTGTAAAAGATGACATTTTATAATCAGAATTTTGCCTTAACTCTATGGAAAACTCACAAAGAATTCACTCCCTGTCCTGTGGATGCCATTGGGATCCCTGAACTATTCAGATCAAAACCTTTTTTGGAACCAGGCTGTAAAGGTGTCTATTTTGGCACTGTCATTGGCCTTTTGGGTTTGGTGTGTATGTGGCCTATGGCGCTTCTGCAGCCAGCCCCTAATGGGCACTTAGGGAACTGCAGTTTTTAGCATTGGCTTTATTTGTCTGACTGGAGGTCACAAGACTGCTGTTTGATATGGATGCATATCTGCTCCGGGCCGAGACCACAAGGAAGACGTTTGAACATTATTCTTTTGATATTTGGCTCTTTCTTGGACTGTACTCTAAAACATCTGACTTCATTTTCTGGTTAATTCTTAACTGTGAACTCAGATCAAGAACAAATTATTAACTGGTTTGAAAACACAGAGTTACTTGAGGATAACTTCCTTCAAGAATATGGACCTGTATGAACTTTTCAGCGCAGGTCAAAAATTCAAACCAAAGGTACGAAACTAACGGCCCAAACGCATCACTCTGACGTCAGGCCGGCAAAGAGACGTGGCACGCGGACGGTTAAATGATCAGAGCCGTTGGTGGTGAGCGAGCTGTCGCTCAGTTTCATTCAACGGGGAGGAAGTAGTGAGGAAGTTACGGCACCGCGGAATAATTACACTTATTCAGGACCAGGAAAAATGGCTTCAAATAACGGCTCGGTCGGCAAATGGGAGGTCGTAAGGAAAGGGAAGAAAAGCAGCAGCTCGGGAGGAGGCAAGAATCCGACTGAGAAGAAGAGTGGCAGCGGGGGACGGAAAGCCCTGGGAGAGTCTAACCAGCCATCTAGACGTGAGTGAACACGGCCCGGTGTAGACTGCTGCTCTATGACCCATTTACCTCACCGAAAGAGTTAATTTACAGGAGAAGGATAGGGCTACCTGTGCTGTTATTTTCCCACTTTGCTAACGCTCGACTTTTAGTGTTTTCGTGAAATAATATCTGTAAGGTTGCCTCATTACTGCCACCTGATCTGACAAGCTAGCAAGCGTAGCATAGCATCGCGCACAATCTTTACTTCCTACGACAATTTTTGAGTCCAGTTTCGTGTTTTACCATTATAGTTCCGTCTCTTGCTGTGTATCCAGTCCTAAGAAATGATTTCAAAAATACTGTCCTGAGCTTGAGGTAAGTTGGGTGAAATTGTCAGTAGGCTAAAATGTGCTAGCAGCTTTTGAAGCGGTGTGTCAACACAGGCAACGTCATCACTGAGGAGCTGAAACTCTGAAGCATGAATAAACAGCTGAGTGACCGATATGTCTTTCTGTAACACTTCAAAAAATATTCCCAGAGTGTTTTTAGTATAAAGCGGAGCCATTTTACACAGTCAAGTCTTTTAAGGTCAATGAGGATGTCAGTTAAGTCTTCAGAGACAGCTGTCACCCTTCTGAAGTATTATTTGAAGATCAGATGATTTAAATCCCACGTTTTCTCTCGCCAAAAAGGTTGGTGATATTATTTTTTCTGTTTTGTTGTCACTAAACGTGACTCAAAAAGAATAAATAGCTATTGAGTAAATTCCGAAGCACTCATATGTGTACCCCATTATGATAAATACAAGACATTTACTGCTTCCATAAAGATAACTGCAAATGTGCATTATATTGCCCTTGAAAATACTCCTTAATAGTGCTCTTGTTCCCCCAGTTCAAGTAAAACTTTATTCACTCTTCAGCCCCAACTCATTTAGAACTGAATTTGAAGCATACATTTCTTTTTTAGGCTTGCTCCTGAGTTTGAAATCGCTTGACTAAGTTATTTAGACAGTGGCTACCTGATCACTTGAGACTTTTTGCACACCTCAGCTGTGTGAGCTGCCAAATTCTGGTTTATTCAGCAACAAACCTTTGCTTGTATATGCTTTCCTGTACCTTTGTAACTGCTTTGATTGCTTGTGTATTACCTCTTATTTTTTCCTGTTTAACTTCATATTCTTATCATTCATTTTCACCAGAGCCCTGATAGGCATTGCAAATTAGTGAGCTGTAAATTGTCCAGCACAATTTAAAATCAGAATCATTTTAGTATGCTGTAGATTGTATAAACAAGTGTACATACCCTATACTTACCTCACAGAATACATGATCACAGCCTTATTGTTGGCTGTGTCTAAGTGGTGGTGGACTGAGTTGTTGTTGGTCCTGCATCGATATCAGCGGAAGGCATAGAAACTGCTGCACGGAGTGAACTTGGGGCCAAATGCATCCTCGCAGCAGTGAGTGGGTGGTTGATTCGGAGATGCGTCCTTAAGTTAGAAGTGTTTCCATCTCTCGCGGTCACCTTTTTATCATTACTATTTACTTCCAATTATTACCATATTTCTAAAACAAACAAACAAAAAACCTCTATTTTGCTTGCTGTCTTATTTCACTCTCTTACTCGACTCTTCTTTTCTCCCTCGCCCCTGGCAAAGTTGCTGTGTTGGTGGCACCGTTCAAGATTACCATAATAAATACCATACTTCATATATTGACAGAAAGCACAGATGCTCAGCCATCTGTCAGTGTTAGAATTTTTTAGATCGAGCAAACTTTCAAGGAGTTACAGTATTGAGAAGCTGTGTAGCGCTCTGCCGTTACTTCCTGTGTTTGCAATGACTGCCTACCTCATATGATTACGACTACCGTAGTAGATCCTATATAGGCACTAGGGCTGGGCAATAAAATGATAACGATATATATATCGAATTTTAATTTCCCTCTATATCAATATAAAACATGGTCAATATGCTTTTCGATAGTTGGCATTCTGCGATTTTTTGGTAGACTATTCAAATAGCCAATGAAAAGGAGAGTTTCTCCAGGCCCACTTCCTGCTGAACCAGTCATGTGCTGAAGTTGAACCAAGTAGCAAACAACTGCGTAGTAGCAGGCTGCAGCTGCATGCAACCATAGCAATTTAACATGTGAAGCTGACAGCACTGTTGGTGAGAAAAAAAGAAAATGAGTGCTACTCCCAGCAGAAATGCAGATGAAGGCTAAACAGATGATGATATCTTTGAAAACACTGGCACGAAAATGTAATGTGCGCTGCAAATTATGTCAAGTGCATGTTATGGCAGAGTCGGAATATCTCTTTTTTCCAGCTGAAGCCATGCCACACAGCAGAGCACGTGCATCCCGTGCGCACCCAGAGCAGAGCAAGGAGCCCATGGCGCCTAAGCAGCCGACCCTTCAGTCTGCTTTCTCCAGCGCAACACCTTAAGACAAAATGTCGAAGAGACACAAAGACCTCATAGATGCAGTAGCTTACTATTTTGCAAAAGACATGCTACTAATAAGGACTGTTAAATTAGAATTTTTTTTTATCGTGATATATATCGATATCAACTGATATGAAAAAAATATATTATGATAAAACTTTTCCCATATCACCTCGCCCTAATAGGCGCAGCTTTCCAACACCGCTTAAATCTTTCTGATCAGACAAACTTTGACGGAATTACGGTAATAGCACTCCGGGCACCAACCAACCGCAGGCCTCTATCAGAAAAACCTTGAAATCAGTAACACCGAAGAAGAGATAAAGGTGGATCAGCTCAAAGCCGTATCCCCTAATGCAGTGATTTGTCAAGTAGAAGCCCCCCCCCAAAAAAGGGGTGTATAAATGAACTCGGCAGAAGTTAATATTGCTGTATTATGAATCCATTTCTGGATAATTTTAGAGAATTTTCTGATATTTTCAGAAACTTGATTCTAGACTCGTGACCTTAAAGCCAAAATCATCAAAATAATTTAACTCATATGAAAGTTTACCTTTGTTAATGAAATTATTAAAGAAAATAACTTCCAGAATATTCCTGTTCAAAACTCTAGGTCAAGAGAAGCTATTTCGAAACATTTAGGCTGCTTTGCTTGCATGGTAAAGTGTGCAACTGTCCTTTAGTTCTTGAACTCAACATGCCCCTTGAAGGTCTGGGTCTAACATGTGCCAGTTAATTCAGCACCACCACTTGCTGCCAATATAATCTGATATCAGCTAATAAAGAAAGTGCTTAAAGGTGTCACTTTTTTAAAGGTGTGTTTAAAAAAGTGTCAGTAACCTCAGTAACTCTGGCAGCACACTGTGATGATGCCTTATTGTCCTAGTGCAATTACAGATCCGTGATGGAGAGTTTGGTTTACACTCAGCATACTTGACATTTGATGAACTAGGTGCAAAGTACCATCAAGTACTACGCCCTCCCCACAGGTATGTTTAAGACCTAAATCATGGGTGACAGAGGAGATTAGATCTGACTCTTCCACTGCTGTTTGTTTATGCTCCGGTTTTATCAGCAAGTCAGCCCGTCCAAAGTCTTCCTGCCTGATCCCAATGACCATAACTATGTCTAGTGTGGTGTTAAGGTTTAGATTAAAATGAATTCTCTCCTTTCGGGCTCTTTAATTTCCCTGCTGTATAATATGTTTTTAAGTCTTCCCGCTCTCACTTTAAAAGTGCTCTTCAGCTTCAACATGCTTCTTAAATATTTGATCCAGACTATAATGATAGAAAAGATTGATTTAAAAATCAATAAGGCTTTTTTTTCATCTTCTAAAACAACCTGAGCACTTGGATCATGAGACCGTAACTGTTGAGTTTGTGGTTTTTCTCCTGTTGGGAAAAAGCCTCTAGCCATAAGTTTATCTTCTGGCTTCTGTGTTTGTGAGAGCAGGCTTTAAGATCTGTATGCCTGGTGTCATGTAGACAGCACAGAGCAAATTTGATCCTTTTAGTGTCTGACTTTGATTGGAATAGTTTCCAATTGTTCAGATAAAATAACTTAACTGCTGAGATGATCCTTGTTCTTAAATCACTCAGACACATAAAAGAAAATCTTGAATACATCTTCCTTTCTTGTTGTGTGTTGAAGACCCATGCCTCCAAGAGGACATATGTGTTAGACAGCTGTAATTATACTGTATCCACTGGACATGGTTCACACTACATGTCTGGACATGTTATGGGATATATCTGACAAGGGCTTCTCTTTAAAGAGTGGCGATTTTTCAAGTCCAATAAGTTATTTCAATGCTGCAAACTTTCAGGATACCTTAGCTTACAAAGGGTAAAAGATGTCCAATGATTTACAAACTGTATTTTTTAACATGAAGAGCTGATGGACTTTTGACTTAATAGAAACTTTAAAACTCTGAAGTCTACTGTTAGAATCACTGCAGGAATCATATGGTAGGATATCATCATACAGGGTTTCTGATTAAATTTGTAACATGATGCACCTATGAACTCAATATTTTTTTAATCTTGCAGTTAAACCATGCAGTATGTTCCAGGAGTTTTCTTTATCATGTCATAAGTATGCAGGGCTCTCAAGTCTCACGCATTCCCACACGCTCACACACCACACATTGTATTTCTCACGCATTTAAATGAACATGGTGACTTCCCCCAAGTTGCACCTCTTTAACTAGGAATCAAGTGAGTTCCTCCAAGAGTTCAGAAGCTGCGTGCCACGCGCAAGCCAATTAAATAAAGTATATCTACTGAACAACCAATCAAAAAGCAGTATTGCTGTATCCGGGTAGATTTTGATTTGATTTTGACAGACACTCGCCGAATTAGAGCAGGTTTTTATAAGGACGAGAAAGAACCGATGATTACAGTAAGTCAGTAACCTACACATGCAGAGACCTCAACACCTCATGGCAGATAAACTCATATGATAAACTAAAGCCCTATGCTATTGCTATTAACAGCTGCATTGATGAATTTAGCCTCTGTACAGACATTTCCAGCCATCCCCCCCACAAAGGAACATTTCTCATATATTCTTTTTAAAGTTCTGATACTCATGACAGTGTAACACGCATGTACCAAAGGATTGAGTATCTCCATGTTTGTGAAACCTATACTAAAGTACAATTCATCTAAATGCTCCACAGTGCTGATTTTAACAACTCTCCTCCACAACACGTAACTTTACGACTGTATTCTTATATATTAATGACTTTATTCTCCTAAATAATAACTTTATTCTCGAAGATTTAAAAACGTTTTTTTTCTTAATGTGGCCCTCATACTCCGTTGTATTTAAACGGAAGGAAATCTCACTCTAAGCTTAGTTCAAAACTTGAGAGCCCTGGGTATGTCTTCATAAGAACAGACATGAACATGGGATTTTGATTATCATTGCAGTATATACAGAAACAAAAACTTGATCTTCCTAGAAAGCTGTGCCCTGTGCTGACTGTTGTGTGTTGTTGAGACATGCCTCGCTCTGTTTCTGTATGTGAAGCATCCTGTCAGCTATTCTTCTGCTGGTGTGAGAATCCAGTAGAGTCCACCCAACCCAGCAACAGGGCTTTACAGAGAAATGAACAGCTACTCACATTACACCTCCGTTTGCAGACTGCTGGTCTGGAGTTTCTCCTACATCTACTCATTTACAGATCTCTCTACATTAGACTCTGAGCAGTGCTGTGAGTGGAGAACTTGAACTCTAATAGATTGTAGGGGTGGGAATCACTAGTGGCCCAACGATACGATATTATCGTGATACTTGGGCCACAATACTACATTATTGGGTTTTTTCACATTTTGCAATACAGTGAGTATTGCGATACAGTATATTGTAGGGATGTGCGCGGTTATTCGGATATTCGTGTAAATGGGGCTGTCCTTAATATCCGGTTAGTAAATAATATTTGTTTATTCCATAAAATTAAAAAAAGAAAAAAGCGAAAAAAGCTCTTTTTTTATCTCGTTTTTACCATCGTGTCTTGATAAAAGAGTGCATTAAACAAGCTAAAATTTGTGGATCATTTGCGTGCGACTCTTTCTGCCTGTCTCGCTGCTCTGGGCTCACAGCACTGGCCTGCAGCATGCATGGCATCGTGGGTTAACTTCCTTACAGTGAATCAACACATGCGATCAGCCAGAGCGTTGTCGGTCAGAAAAAAGAGCAAAGTTTGGGAGTATTTTGATTAATGTTGTCTGACTCTGAAGATTTCATTTTGTGCTTATGGTGTGAGGCAGGCCAATTACGCAGCAGGCTGCTTGGCTTGAGCGCAGTGGAGCAGAGCTTAATTTCTTTGATCTTTCACGTACTTTATGTCATTCTCCAGCGCTAAAATAAGATTCTGTAACATATTTTAATATTATAAGCATGGCTTTCATGTACTCTTAATATTTATTTCAGATGATATCTGGCCATATAGATCGACGTGCTCAGTTTTGGGCTATTTTCTGGGAGTTAATTTTTGTGTATTCGAAGATTTGGTTTCAAAATGGTTGTTTAACCGTCAGTGAATTTAACCTGGGAACATCCCTAGTATATTGCAATTTATAATTTTTTTTTACTCTTTAGCTAATTTAGCATTTGTCTTTCCTGTATGTTTGTCTTATTTACACTGTATTTTGTTTTTATGTAGCACATCTGACAAACCTCCTGTGTCAGGTCCATCTCATTTGTGCTCTGCTAGTGTCTTTCCCCAGGTGCTGCTTTATTTGTTGTACTAAATTTTTCCTGCTCTATGATGTCACTTCTGCCAAGCTCACTGGACAAACAGTTGATTTTATTTTTCCCTTATCATAGATTTGACTCCATATTAGCAATTAATTTGAAAAAATCGATACTTGGTCAATAAGACATACGATATATCACCAGACAAAATATCGTGATACTATGCTGTTTTGTGATTTCCCACCCCTAATAGATTGCTGTCAGAATTTGTCCCTTTTGTACTTTTTTCTGTTTTTATACAGTTTTTATGGTAAGTGCAAAAAGAAAAAAATGGGTGAAAGGGCCTGACCTCTAAGTCATCCTCTTTCATAACAGTGTGCCATGAAAACTGGTATTTAACTGTCTCAGCTGGTGCAACCCTTATAATGTAAACAGTGTAAACTAAATGTTTAGCTGTATTTTAAATTAAGCAGAGTTAGTGCAACCTATTTTTTAGCTTTATGTAAAAAATCCATGAATCTCAACTTTCTAAGAACAGTAACCTGAAAATATGAATATGAATAGGTAACCCTAGAGGACAAAAAGGCACCTCTTTAGTTAACTAGTGTTATTGGAGGCGGGGGATACTGGCCTGATAATCGGCCAAGGCTGATTGGTCTATCCTGAATCCACTCTGCTTAATCTTTCTTTCTTTCTTCAGCCCTGAGGGCATCCTGTTCTGTCTGGTTAATTCCCTGTGTCATCAAACACTTGCTCTAATAATGGTCCACACAGCATCATAATAATGACAACAATACTGACAACTTAATTTCAGCTGCTCGTTGTCATCTTAATCCAAACAGTCATAACACAAGTCCTCAGGTCAGTCGTTTTCATGTAATGTATTTACATTCAGTTCAGTTTTTTTTTCCTCCTTGAACTTTCTTCAACATGTTGCGCTTGTGCGGCACTCTTCTTTGTCTTGTGATGTTTGACATTTAATTGATTGAGTGGCAAACCCCCAGTTGGTTTGTCAGAGTGCTGTGGTTCCCCTTTTCATAACGATATTGACGAATCTCTTAAACTGTGCTTGAGGTGCTGTGAGGGTGATATTTCTCCTGTTTGGTGGAAGCACCAATTGCATATCTGACAAAACAGCTTCTTTATGAAGGAATGTAGTCTGTAAGATGTTGTCAGGTTCTTTTTTATTGCCTGCATCTGGACCTGTCTTTGTGGTTACCAACAACAGACTGAAACATGTAAGACATTTTAGGGTTTAAAGTTTGCCTCTAATGAGATTTACTATCTTTACTAATGTCATGGAAAAGAAATCACAAGGTCTCAAGATCTTAAGTATTTCATCCCTGCTGAAAGCACTGAATATTCCCTTCACGCATGCGTAGTTCGAGTATTTCTACCAAAGTATTTAAGTATATACCAAGTATTTAAACCAAAACCGCCCTGTACCATCTGGTATACAGTGCCACTCTACCAGGAGTGTCTCAGTGTTGTGGGCCGCAATGAAGGGGGTACCCTTGGAAGATAGTTGTGCCGCTGCGGGCATCGCCATGGACTTTCTCGAGATTTTATAGAGTAAATGTTGCCACCCCCCATTCATTGGATGTGGTCCTTCTCCCAGAGTCCTCTAATTCTACCCTCTGAGGTTTATAACCGGATTCCTCATGACTTTGCTAGTATTAGCCATTCAGTGCTTTAAGCACAGCCTCTGGCGGTCAGCAGGAATAAAATAGAACGAAAGTTACGTATGTAACTACGGTTCTATGAATCCTGAATGACCGCCAGAGCTCATGTCACTCAGAATCTTTGTATTCTCACATGAAGAGTCTGTAGGGACTGACCCCCTGATCTTCGGAAGTTATAGACTCTTCCAGGGCATCAGGGGTGCAGCGAACACAGTTCATGGTCTTTAATATGTGTAATAGAGTCAGAAATTTTAAACCTAGAATTTGAATCAAAAAGAAAATAAAGTGGTTAGCATTCATCTTTGAATGAACATGGTTTGATAGAGCTGTCCCTTGTGTCAGAGAAAATCTGTAGAAAAGTCAAAATTTTCCAACTGCCTGTTGTCTCAGCCTCTTGTCTTTTCCTGTTACTGTCTTCAACTGTGGCACCAATTGTTTTGTCATGCCAGAAGCTGTTGTTGTAAATTACCAGCTCCGTGTGACTTAAAATAGCAATATTTTTGAGGCTTTAATTGACCGAAAGACCTAAATCATGCATCAGTACTTTATTCTCAGTTTAGTTCTGGTTATGCTTATTAAGATGAGGTATTTATAAGTGAGATCAAGCTTCAGAACAAAGAAGAGAGTCTGAATTTGTCTCTCTGTTGTAGGGAGTTTGTTTTATTTCAGAATAGCAAAGAATAATCCAACATTAAAACAGGGAAGTCACTGCCATCGAGTTTGTACCAGAGCTGTGGTGAAACACAGCCCTTCTTCGTCACAGCCCTGCGTTGTGCCGACACGCGCATACACTGACCAGATATAGATTTAGTTTTGTCAGCAAATTGTACAGCTGAATGATCAGTGAACAACTGGTGACCTCTGCCAGCACAGACTCAGGTCTGAGGGTGGGCTTGTCCGGGATTCTTGAGCAGACTTGACGTCTAATGTATTCAGTAATTGTCTTCACTGCCGTGGGTAGAATTAGACCCACTCAGGGCAGCTAACTGTGAGACAGTTTGAAGAGAACAAGAGTTTTAAGAAACAGCATTAGTAAGAAGTAAGTATTTTATTTAGCTATCAATCTCTTTTATAAACTTTTGTTGTCCAAAAACTCTGAAACACAGTTACATACAAATTTTTCACTAGCCGACATGTTTATACATGACAGTGGCTGTGGCTGCTGTAGTTTTTAAGACATGTACTTGTGTTTCAATTTTGTCACCTCAGGCTGTCATTGGAAAGCTTTATAGGGAAGCTGCTCATTTAAAAAGAGGAACTGTATTTTTGGATATGTTTTAAAGATTCTTTAGTGGGAAGGCAGCATCAAATCAAAAGCCACAGCCACTTTGGGGAAGTTAGAGAATATGTATGAGCTAATGAAGTGTCATAATAACAAATTGTTTTATTTTTGTACACATCTCAAAACATTTAAAGTGACCTTATGAGGCAGAGTTTAGAAAATAAAACTAACAATATTACAGAAAATTGGTAGAATTAGCAGGATAAGTTCAATGTAGAGAAACATTGTGAGGGGGATTTGGGCGACCAGTTGAAAACGATCAAACTGAACCTGCAATCTAGAGGGGCATGTTGTGAAGGGACGTTTGAATAGTCAAAGAGAGAAAATCAAAGTTATGACTGTCTGGTGGGAGTTCTGGTTCAGCCAAGACTTGTGGATGGACCAAAGAGAAGACTGCTGCATAATCAATGTGGGATGAGAATGGGACATTGTTGAATATAAGGGATGGACGAAACTCCTAACCTGGGGTAAGGGAGATACAAAAAAGCTATTGGTGTTAAGGGAAAAAAAGGTCCTGTGTTTTATCAGTTTAGCTTGAGAGAGTTGCCAGAAAAAACGGGATTTGATTTCCTGTAGGGAGTGAGAGAGGGGAACGGGAGGAGAGGTAGGTTTAGGTAACAGGTAAAGCTGACCGCCAACTGCACAGCAATGGAAATGGGTGCTAAAATTAAAACTTGTTGAAGATGTGGCAAAAAAATACAGATGAATGATAAATAGAAGGGGCCCCAGGTCTGAACCCTGAGGAGCACATTTGCATTTTGGTTTTCTGGCATTTTCTGCCAAAAACACTTTTTTTCTCACTGAAACAGCACAACTGATACAGATGTTGTGTTGACTAAAGCATAAACTTTTATAAGTTTAAGGTTAATGAGCTTTTCTGGGTGAAGGTCCTAACACACCGGGGCTGACGCGAACATAGAACATGAAATTACAAAATATTCAGAGGCGAATTTTGATGCGCCTGAGTATACACATCAAGCCCGATGCGATTTTGCGACTTTCCAGGGGGAAAAAAGACACGTCCCGGGTGGAGGCGAGAAAACTGACAAAACTCCAGACTGACTGTTCTTCAGTTCTGATTAGACACTAGTGTTGAGATGACTGTCTGTCATGATAGCATGTACTGAGTCAGGGCCAGTACCAGATAAGCACATTAAACTATAATCCATAAACGTAATGTAACAACTAAGATCTAACGGTGCTGTGACAGCAACGCGATTGAGTTTGAGACAGTGAAAATACATATGGTATGTTGTATCTGAACAGGTTAGCTTACGAGCTAAAGTTACTTAGCGCAGATGAAAGTTAAAACAAAGATGTTTAGCAAACTGTTAAAGCACACAAACCATCGTCATATGAGAAATCCGACGCTATAACTCTCCACAAGTTGTCTTTCATGTCGTTATCTTTGTAATATTTGTGTTTTATCAAAACGCACTCTGTTCTCCGACAAACAATCAGCCGGTCGGCCATGTTGGATATACCGGTGAATCAGACATCGCAACAACACGCAATCTGATTGGTCAGAAGTGGACACACGGCATGCGAAACTTCCGAACATGATCCGAAAAATTAATGCCGCAATATCGCAGGATGGGAAAATGTTGCTGATGTGAACGCTTGTATTGACAGGATACGGTTTTGAAAAAAAAATTTGACGTCCGAAATAATCGCACGATAAAAACAGTTCCGGTGTGAAAGGACCTTAAGAGCCGATATGTCTGCGGTATGGACGTAATTCAATATATCTGAGAACTACGGATAGGGATTAGCATAGTGTGTAATGCTAAAATTTGCAGACATTGGGGAAGGTCAACTTCTTCTCACCTTTATTTATAACTTTAACAGAAATCAACATTGCAAAGCAAACTCATGCTCAACTCCTGCTCTTGACTGCCTGAAAGTAAACACACTGACGCTACTACCTTTTAGCCGTTTCTCTCCCGCTGACAACACTTCTTCTCTTCAAACTTTTGAGTTATTTTTGCCTCTGCCTCGTGGGCGCCAACTAAAGGTGTAAACGAAAAAAGAACATGCAGCAACCACACTAACTCAAAACTGACATTGCAATTGCATAAATCAATATTAATTTATATTTAATAGTAATTAATGTGAATGTATACAATTGCAATGCCTTGATTTTAGTAAGATTAGTACACAGTCATAGCCATACATGCAATGGTACTAATAAATACCAGTTTCTGGCCTCATTTTCGGTTTCAGCCAAGAATTTTCTTTTCGGTGCATCCCTAATTTCAACTCAGTTTTTCCATTCTGTAAATTTCAAATCATATTTATTGATGAAACCAAACCCCTCACATTGTTACCAGGATTATATTAGTATATTGTCTGGTTCTGGGGTATGAAGTTTGACATTTAAGAAGTACATATTTAAAGCCCGCATCCCTGCAATAGTTAACTTTTTGTGTCTGAAATTTAGTGGAAGGGACTTGTTTACAGATAAGGTCTTAAGTTAACACACAGAGGAATACTTTAAATTCTGCTGGGACTTAACTCTGGTCCTTTATGAATAGTAAGTTTTGCATGAATATTTTCTGGGGAAAAAAACATTACGCAAGCCATAGAGGGAGGGTGCAAGCACTGAATGTGGTGGGAGGGAGCAGCCAGGGAGGGGAATGTCATGATTTCATGGTTTAACATGGTTTTGAAAACACTGAGAAAATAGTGTTAGAGAAGACTGGAGTTTGAAAAGAGCAACAAAAGTTTAGACTCAAATCTGAACAGAGCAGTGGGGATAACTAAATCTCTCCTTGTTTCCTGCAGCACCCCTGAAGATGTCAGAGACTCTGTTTGAGGGTTTTGAAAAGATGGGAAAGAAACAGAACAAGGAGCAGGTACCACCACCAGCAGAGCCAGAAAACAAGAAGCCGTCATCAAATAAACCATCAAAGAAATCACACTCCAGCAATACAGCCACCCCCACAACACAGAGGACCCTTGAGGAAGCCTTCAAAGCTGTAAGTAATGTTTGTAACTCTCAAATCAGGCCTTTTTTAGAACTTCTTACTGGCTGAGAAAATGAGATGTTAAACTATGTGAATACTTTGATTACAGAACTTTTTATGTGTCGCAGTTTAGAGATAAAAAGGAAAAAAAATGAACTATTTTAACACTATGAAGAAAAAATAAATCTAATCATACTTGTAACACCTCTCAGAGCTGCCAATATCATTGTTTAGACAATGCTGCACTGTGTGATCTTCAGTACCACCATCACATGCTGTAACACGGTTCCATCTATCCATAATAGACCTGTTGTTTCTGAGTAGACGGCCTTAGTGTTTTCTCCATCTTGTCCTTTTTTCAGTTGGATGTTGCAGACCTGAAGCAGCAGTTGGCTCGTAGTCAGACCCTGTTTCCAGATAACCCATCAGTGTGGGTCAAAGACCTGGCAGGATACCTTAACCTCAATCTGACTGCACCAGAGACTGAGCCCACACTCAGCAGCTACCCTCATGGTCGGTCACATTCAGACTTCGTTTTGTTTTAAAGCACTGCAACCTTTCTAAATACTTAATCCTGTCAAAATGCTTTTTCTTCTTTTGCAGATCCCTAAAAAGAGTATAAAAAAGTCCCAGACTACTTTATGAGATGTGCTGTCAAAAAATGTCTTTAAAGAAGTAGTTTTGCTTGTATACATTCACAAACTGCAAATCGAAGAGAAAAAAAGAAGGAGGGATGAGAAAGAGCAAGTTGAGGGAAAAAAGCAGTTAAATGAAAAGTACAGGGGGTGGAACAAAGTCCCTTTTTACAAAAAAATGGTGTTAAATTTGGGATTGATGGTCCAAATATCCAACATCACTTATGCAGAAATGGCCTAAATTTTGTTATCTAGGTCTAAAAAAAAGTCTTGAATCCAAATCTAAAATGTGTGCAACAACCCAGAATGAAGGCAGTTCTCTTGTCATTAAAAGATGGTGCTGATTTCATGTCCTCCTTTTTTTTTTGTCTTTTTGTCCCCAGACTACCCTTACTGCCTTACAGGAAAAGAGCTGAAAGGTGTAATCAAAGGCCTAATTGGACGTTGCAGTGAAATCCTGCCAGATTTCTTCGACCACTGTGTTTATACTATGCTCAGGGAGCTGGACAGACAGTCAGGTATGTGTGGATGGCTTGTGCTGTATTGTACTAAAATGTTTTGAATCTGCCTACATCCCACACCATCCTCCTCAAGATCACTGTTTTAGACCCTGTAAAGTGTACAAGTATATCATCATGACCCTAAGAGCTTAAACAGAATAATTCTACCTTTTTCACAGGATAAACTTTAAATATATTTCAATTATTGAATTTCCCTTTGGGGATAAATAAAGTTCTCCTTCTAAAATTAAATGTGCACAATGATTATTACCACTAAATTTGAGTTATCGTTGAATCATAGTAACAAAAGTTTCTTTTTTTCCATTTTGTGCAGCCCTGTTTTGTTTTCCCTTTGGTCAGTTTTGGTTTTACATCCATTTTTCAACAAATGCTGTGCCATCAAGATTTTGGGTCATCCAACAAGTAGTTTTGGTAACACATCATTACAAAACCATGGAGGGAGGGACAGAGGAGAACAAGAGTGTGCACTATTACACAAAACCAGGGTAAAGAGTTGATGTGAAACAAGAACCCAGCTGGACTTGCACAAGGACAGTGGTTACAAGGTCAACATTTTAGACCACAAGGCCACTGGGACTCCATAAATCAGTATTATACCTTGATTTGCTCGTGATGATAATAACTAGGGAGTACATAATCCAGATGTGCACATTAAAATGTAGCGTTAATCTCCATCATAAACTGGAGACTACATTTGTTTATGTTTTTCCAGTGAGATCATTTGAATAATTTGTTTTTAGGAGAACCCCTGCATGGCTACAGAGTTTGCATTCAAGCAATCCTACAGGACAAACCCAGAATAGCAACCCAAAACCTGCCAGAGGTGAGTGAGTGAGTGTGTCCTTGAGTCATGCAGAGAACAGGCAAATGACAGCCTCCCATGCTTCTGTCTGCGCTGAATTGTCCTTCGTGCAGATTCAATTTAATTGTTAGTTGTTCGTTTGATTTTGTAAGAATGTGTTGAAACAACCCTGTCTTCCCCCCTTTTTTCCCCTAAAGTATTTAGAGTTGCTGCGGTCAGTTCAGAATCGACCAGTGAAGTGTTTGACCATCATGTGGGCACTTGGCCAGGCTGGATTTTACGACTTGAGCCAGGGACTCAGAGGTAAAAGATTGTCCAACAATTGCACAAATACTTTACACACGTTATTACACAACTAACAAACAATATACCCCTTGGGATGTGTCAACACTTACAGTGTCTGTGCCTGTGCGTTCTGTCCCTACATTATGTCCTGGAGTTAAAAGAAGCAGCAGTTCACATTAGAGCAGTAACACATTCACCATCAGCCATCTGTGAGCTTGAACACATGCCACCTTCAAAAACTCAGCTGCCACTCCAGATCTTTGCCTGGTATTTGGTGAGGCTTTGAGGTGGGAGAGAGGTGGGTGTCATTATGTGGGCATGAGAGAATAAATATTCTTGGAAGATTATATAACAGCCTTCATCTGTAAAAAAAAAACAAACAAAAAAAAAAACTTTGTGAGCTTCAGTGCCTTGAAGCATGGAAAGACATGTTTCTCTTAATTTAATGGCAGTTTACAAAACTGAGAGTGAAGAGTCTCCTGCTTATGGTTTATGGTAAAGAGTTTCTTCTTTCTCTGATTCAAGCAGACTTGAAAACGGTAAACATGCGAAGTACAAAACAACACTTGAACTCTTAACATCACAGACTTGCGTGCACATATCTCTGAGACGATTTGTCTGTCTTGGATAACACACTGAAGAATGCCTGCAGTGCTCATCCATACTTCATGCTATTTCAGTCTTAACCACTTTTTCTAATTTTGTTTCACTGTACCTCTTAAATAATTAAACCATGCAGGAAGAGGTCGTGTTTTTCTGCTGCAGTAGCTTGGGGCGTTTGGAAAACAGAGAGCTGTACAGGCCAACATTTACTGTCAGAACGAAAAGTACAAATTACATGAATAAACTTCTTTATTTGTGTTGCAGTGTGGCTGGGAATCATGCTCCCCGTGCTAGGAGTGAAGGCCTTGTCTTCATATGCCATTGCATACCTGGAGAGACTTCTGCTGTAAGTGTTCCAGAAAAATCTGATCTATTGATTTTGCTCTGTGTAAATACACTCCGGCAAATTTTGTTCAGTCGTTACAATTAGGGCTGTCACAACTTAAAATGAATTAAACTGTAGATTATTCAGTGAATTATGTTCTTTTTTTTGTTTTTTACATATCTTTATTGGTTTTTGTATTCATACAACAACATCCGACAGTTTAAACATACGGCAGAAATGAAAATAATAATGAAAATATGAGTAATACAGAAAAGCTAAATAAATAATAAAAAAGATAAATTAAACCAACAAATTAGTCAACAAATTACTAAGCAATAAATAATAAATACATAAATAATTTAAAAAGTATATCTAAAATAATAGCAATAATAATCAACTGCTATTAATAATAATAATATTTTTAATATAGGTTACATCGTACACTCCCAACAACAAATTAAATATTTTTCATTATTTTATTCTCACACTATCTCCTCCATATCTCCACCTCTCAACAGTTCCAGAAACATCTTCCAAATGTCATAAAATTCAGAGGGGGGGAACAAACATTCTTCTATTCTATTCTTTGTGATTTGAAAGATATACTTTAATACTGAGCTCCAAAGTTTTTGGATCTCTTCACATTTGCAGAAACAGTGAAACAATGTACCCTGGTGATTTTTACACTTATAACATAGATCAAGTACATTAGAATCAAATTTATTGAATTGTACAGGGGAAATATATGTTCGCATTATCCAATTATATTGTATCATTGTCAATCGGGTGTTGATAGTTAGAGGATGTGTTTTTAAACATATCTTACTCCATTCACTGAGTGAACATATTAAACATATTTTGCTCCATTCACTGAGTGAAATGTCTTCAGTGAATTACGTTTTTGATAGATTTTCACCCTATATGAAATATTATCAAATTGCTCTTGTTGCTATTCGAAACTCAAATCGTCTTCATCTGCCACCACAAAGGACATGAACAAGCAAAGTCTCTTTAATTTAAAGACCCAAATGTTTAATATTTTTGAGTAAAAAATGGCTGAAACATCCAGAAATCAAAGTTTACATTTTATTTCTGTACTCATTGTTGTGGCATCTTGGCACAGTGTCTTTATTATAATTTCATTATTTGTGATAACACTTGTGTCCGATGTCCTTCCAGGCTTCATGCAAACCTGACAAAGGGATTTGGCATCATGGGCCCAAAAGAGTTCTTCCCTTTGCTGGATTTCGCCTACATGCCCAAGAATGCCCTGCCGTCAAAGTAAATATAACATATGGTATTCTCTGCGACTAGGTCATGTCAGTTTTTGTTGATGTTGGTTCAGTGGATCAATAAGTACAGGGAGAGAACACACTGATGGAAAAAATTGATGTGGGGATTTGAGGACAGTGATTTTTTTTCACCCAGATTTTTAATCTCAAAGAACAGAGTGACTGGCTTGTTCTTACTCATGCACTGAGGCCATAATAAGCCAATTATAAAGAATATTGTTAACATTTTATTGTTGGAACAGTTTGATTTGGGGGGATTAATCTCTTCTCACCTATTTTTTAGAGTGCTGCTCTGTTAGAAAAAGGGAAATAGCAGACACTTATGATGCACTAAGATGGTTCTGTTTCTGATGCATTTCCATCAGAGTGACTGTTTTCATGAAGTCATGAATCTGTTTGTGTTTCTTTTCAGTCTACAGGCGCAGCTGAGACGTTTGTACCCTCGACTGAAGGTCCTGGCCTTTGGAGCCAAACCTGAGAGCACATTACACACATATTTGCCATCGTTTCTGTCCAGGGCCACGCCACACTGCCCAGATGACATGAAGAGAGAGGTATACACACACACACAAGAATGTCGGTGTGGAAGAATGTTTGAGCATCTTTTCCTCTTGAATGCTCCAGCAACAGAAGTCTGGATGTAGTTCAGCTGCAAAGAGGCAAAGAAGTTATTCACAGGCAAACGCATCATTCAGAACTGAAATGATTCATACCGTGATAGTTGGCATAGCAAATAGTCCACTTGCTTCCCTAATGATCATCAAATATCCAATATATTCACAAGCTGATCATTTCACTCCCCTTGTTATCTGGCTATGGCTGTGTCTCATTTCAGAGACCGCACCGTCGAACGGCGCATTTGAAGTGTGCATGATGTCATCACGTGGCGCGAACGGTGTCCCATTTGGCTCGAAATGCTGAGCGCACTTCAAATTAGGTCTCAAAACCACACTACCCCCGCGCCTTTTTCAAGCGTGCATTTATGCATGCTTTCGTGGCCTTGGTATCCCAGAATTCTTTTCGTGCAGGTGCACAGCTGCGCATTTTGGGCGAGAAGCCGGACTCGCTTGGAGACACAGCGCGTCTTCAAAGAAAATAAAAGAAATCCAAAAACACAGTCAGCTCAGGCTGCATGAGCGCATGATCTCTTAACTCACTTAAATCTGCAGCTGAAAACATTATCCTCTTTAGAAAATAACTGATCTGCTCTGCTACCACAATCAAAACATTAGAAATAAGAAAGCTGCCAAAACTACAGCAGAGGATCATTGACACATCGAGTTTTTTTTTTTTTTAAGACTTAGAGATTAAAGTTGTAAACTTAGGAGAATAAAGTCATAAAGTAAATAAAGTCATAAAGCTGCTATTGTGGAGGGGGAAATGGCTGAAGCTAGTCGACTGCAGGGTTATCTGTGGATACATCAGCGCGTCATTCAGAGAGATTTTGTGGTTTCTGAAGAAACAATCCAACTGATGATCAACATTTGTGATCCAGAGGGAGTCGAGCGCCGACGAGCACCATGTCTCTGACACCAGCGGTAACCTACACCTGCAGAGACACCAACACCTTATTATGGCGTATGGACTCATATCATAAACTAAAGCTCAATGTCATTCACGGATATTTACGGCTGCATAAACGGATATATCCTCAGCATATTCATTACTGCCTCCACAAAAGCAGAGATTCCCTCCAAGTCCATCTGTTTTGTTTTTTTTCCCCCATGGAAAAGACGCATTTCTCATATATTCTTTTTTTAAGTCTTTATACTTGTGACAATGTAATGCTGATGCGCCAAAGGATGAAGTATCTCCTTGTTTGTGAAACCTATACTGAAGCACACTTCCTTCAAATGCTCCATGGCTCTAATTTTAACAATTCTCCTCTGAAATAACAGGTAACCTTACGACTTTATTCTCATAAATTAATGACTTCATTCACGTAAATTCACGACTTAAATCTCGAGGTCTTAAAAAAAAATTCTCAATATGGCCTCATACTCCATACAAAACATGCAATCACTGGATGAATTTTGTGGAAATGATCTGTGCTCGTATGTATCTACTGTTTTGTGTCTGTGTAAGGTCACACAATTAAGAAATAAATGCTGCGCTCCGCGGCTTTTTTTCAAGTCAGTCGTGACGCGAGCCTGAGGGCAGGGACATTTGGCGACTCAACCAGGGAGTCCTCCGAAGGGTAGCCTCTCCCATTTCACAAAAACCAGACCATCTCACTCAGGGTACTCAAGTCCACATAACGGCAGTGTGCTCAGCTAAGCGCGCTTGAGCGCACTCAGCCTGATGCGGTCTCTGAAATGAGACCGCCCTATAATTCAGCACTTTGGAATCTGCTTCGATTGGTTTAGTCTGAACTACTTTAAAAACACTCCAAATGTGCAGGTTTCATTGTTAATGTAATCCAGCTGAAAAGCAAATTTAAGAGTACAATGTTGTTTTTAATCTATTCTGCTATTAAACTGATTAACAGTCACAACAAATCAATGGTCTCCAAAACTGAGCGTAATGTCTTGCATCTCATTTCTCCCTCCCTTTGTTTTTGGTTTGCAGTTGCTCAGCAGTATGACGGAGTGTTTGTGTGTGGATGTTCAGAGTCTCGGAGTGTGGAGGCAGCTCTATACCAAACACTTAGCACAGTCTAGGTGAGTTAATTCTCTTTTTTCTTTTTAAGTGTAACAAAGAAAGGGCCATTACTTTATATTTAAATCAGGTAAATGTACGGATTTCAGCTGTCCTGTTAACTGACGGATGGATTGGTTTTTTCCCCCGCAGTCTGCTGCTGAACCATTTATTAAAATCCTGGAATATCCTGCCACCAAAGGTAAGACTCCTGCCATATTAATTCCTTCAGGATAGTTGAGTTGAACTATGATCTCTCTAGAAAGGTTTTAGGTCTCTTTTTTTTTTTTTTTTAATATATATATATTTTTTTTTTTTTTGCATGTTCAGCTCCGGAAAAATCTTGAAGAAACAGTCCAGTCTTTTAGGGTGACGAATGAGGAGATGAAGGAAACCATAGAATCTCAGGAACTTCAGGATTGCAATAATCTGTGCCAGGTGAAACATATCAATAGTGTAAAAGATGAAATTCGTCAAAGATCAACACTTGATCAAAGATCATGAGTGATTGCTTTCCTGTCTCAGAATTTGCAGATAAAGATGCGCGGTCGCGGCTTCCCCTGGTCCAAACTGCTCATGGTTTTGCTCGTCTTTGCTGCTGGTTTCATCGCTCATGACATCAGATCCCAGGGCTCCTTTGCAGGTCTGACTTTGTCTTGTTTTTCTCCTCGCATTCACTGGCCTTTCTTCATAACATGGCTGGCTGTATACGCGCAGCTTTTTGTTTTTGAGCTCTTACATTTTGTGTTGTATGTTATCAGATTCCACCACAGCCAGACATCTGCATAACTCGGGAATCACAGCCGTATCTCAGCAAGCCTGGGGAAAAATAACTGTCTACTCCAAACAGGGCTTCAGGTACACCTTCAAACATCATTCATACCTTCTAACACTTCCAGCCTATGTCAGACGCCAGCTGATAACTGTCTCAACCTCTTTGATTTAATTGTTTGTGTTTCTTTTTCTCTGCAGCTGGTTGGAAACAAATACCCCTTATTATTACTCTGAATGCGTGCGGGTTTTGGGGCCAGTAATGGAAAAAGGTTTAGAAAAGGCAAAAACGGCAGTCACCTTCATCTCTGAAAACACAACACATTTTATTCTGTGGGTCAAAGAAAAGGCGCCGCTTGCAATAGAATGGGTAAGACTTTACACAAACAAAATTTTACCTCTTGATGTTTAATAACTGTCAGAACATTTTATGAAACTGTATTTTATCCTGTCAGAGACCGAACAAAGGTAAATCAACTTAAAATGTCACTCTGTCCTCTTGTGTCTCTGTTCAGGTAAACAAAAATACCCCAGACAGTGTGTTCGAGTTTTTGGCATATATAAGGGAGCTCCTCCTGCTCCTCCATCAGAACTACATCCTACCAGCCCTGGCCTATATATCTGAGCTGCTACAAAGAGCATGGACCAACTTACAGGACTCCTGCAAGTCAGTGCTTAATGCATCCCTCTTCTCTATGGTTCTGTCTTTGCCCTTGCAGTTCACCACAAAGGGATATGAGTACAAAGTCACTAAGACAGCTGTATTTAATTGAGCTTGTTCGTATGTGACCTGCTGAAACCGGAAGGTCCAGATAAAATAAGCTCCACACATCTTACCTGACACTTAATTTAAATGCTTTTTAATGACAGGCTAGGATACTTAAAAGGTGCAGTGTGAAGACTTTTGAGGCTTTCAGCTGAACAGACTTGATAAAAGTAGAATATAGTACAGATGGGCATGTTTTAAATAAGTGCAGAATCACCTAAATGTCAAAGCTTTTGTTGTCAACTAAAAATGTGGCTTTTAAATCCGCAGAAGAAATGGGTCTGTCCACAGAGGGCGCTGTATTGCATGTTTCCACAGTAGCACAGAGTGTATGAACTCATAGGTGTAAGATTTAGGTTGAGGGAAAATGGAAGTACCTTCAAAGTGTTTGAATTTTACCCTAAAAACACTAAGACCTCAGCCTCTAATGGATGCATCCCAACACAAAAACTGCACTCAGTGTTAACTGACACTAACTTAAAAGAAATTCTACGATCTTTCTGTGTTTTCCTGCAGTGGCGAGGTGTCGGTATCATGTCTGCAGGAGCATGTCATATCCTTCACCAACTCAACGTGGCAGCTGCTCCAACATACAACTTCGGCCATCAAGACCTGGGCTCAGGAGCTCCTAACACGAGCATGATAAGAGATCATTGGAGACAAAGACTTATTTACACTCATTTTACATACACACAAATAAAGTTATACACACACACACACTTACTGACCCAATTTGAGGCGGCCTCTCCAAGTGCCAGCTCTCCTCTCAAGTTGTGATTGGACACTGTGGGGTCAGACAAACAAAGTCACTCAAAAAAGACCCTTCTATCTCTTGTTTTGGCTAAATTTTTAGAGTCCATTTGCTGTTGTAAAAATGTTGTTTTTCTACCAATCTTTTTGTCACTGCTGGATGCAGAGGTAGTTTTCTCTCTCTCTATCCCTGAGTTTTCTACAGCAAATGTCAGCTATTGCGTTAACCTTTTGGGTTAAACAAACTGTGTAATTTATAGAAAATGTAGGTTTGTAGATGATTTATAAACCATTTCTATTTAAAGATATAAAAAAAAAGTGTTATGTAAAAACTTGGTAAAAGGGCAGGGAAAAGACCAAAAGACATATTCCAGACTTCTCAAAGCCACTGAAGACCTCATCAGCTAAAATTTTCTTCATCTTCCAATCTTTGTCCAACTCACCGTGAAGTCAGTTGCGGTGGTTTTGTGTATGTGTGTCAGAGGCTTGTTAATGGCAGACCTTAAACAGGAAAGATATTGTGGAGAAAGGACCATCGGCTGGTTTGACTCCAAAAAAACAAGTGGGCAGCGCAACACAAAACAGGATCCAAGGAGTCACACAAGAATCAAAAAGTTCCAGAAAAAGAAGAAATTAATTTAAGTCTTGTCTATTGTGCACATTTTGTCTTTGCTGCTTCGTGATCTGTCAACTGTTTCTCTTACTTTTTCATTTGCAATCAGTTCCTCAAACCAGAGCTTAAGCAGAGCTGCGGTCATTTATTCATACTTGAAGGCTGATGATATTCTGTGTGTGTATGTTAGTGTGTGATCCCTAAGTGGCTCAACAAAGTAATTCTTAGTAATGGGATCATGATTAACCCTGTGCCAATGTCTTTCTGTATGCTGAAATATGAAGAAAAAAAAGAATAAACCTTTCCACTGGTCATGGCAAACAATTTAAACAAGCTGATTCATTAGACTCTCCTTCTAAATAAGATATATGGATGGATGGAAGGATATGGCAATGACATGTCTTACTTTGTAATGTAAATGATTTATAATAAAGACTTCAACCCTAGTTGCTGTTTTGTTATCTTTTTTTTTCAGGGCTGTCTAGAGAATCAGCCTAACATGGATGTCAGATTAAGTCCTTCATTGTTATAACTAGAAGTTGACAATGACACCAATTATGACAGAACAGGTCTGCCAATGGCTGATATACAGTCAGGTCCACAAATATTGGGACATCAGCACAATACTCATCTCTCTGGCTGTAAATACCATCACAATAAATTTGAATTGCAACAAACAAGATGTTCTTTGAATGCAGACATTCAGCTTTCATTTAAGGATAATTACATCCAAATCAGGTGACCGATGTAGGAAGTATAACAGTTTTTATATGTGCCTCCCGCTTTTCAAGGAACCATTTTCCATTACATAACATCATTAATGAATACAAGGGAAACAGTTCCAATGGCAGCCATACATGACCATACATGACACTACTACCAGCATGCTTCACTGATGAGGTGGTATGTTCTGGATCATGAACAGTTACTGTCCTTCTCCATACTCTTCTCTTCCCATCACTCTGGTAAATGTTGATCTTTGTCTTGTCTGTCCATAGGATGTTGTTCCAGAACTGTAAAGGCTCTTTTAGATGTTGTTTGGCAAACTCTAATCCGGTCTTCCTTATTTTGAGGCTCACCATTGGTTTAAATCTTGTGGTAAACCCTCTGTATTCACTCTGGTGAGGTCTTCTCTTGGTTGTTGATTTTGACACACATACACCAACCCCCCGGAGAGTGTTCCTGATCTGGCAAACTGTTATGAAGGGGTTTTTCTTCACCAGGGAAATAATTCTTCTGTCACCACCAAAGGTTTTTTTTTTTTTTTTGTGGTCGACCAGGCTCTTTTGGTAAAGCTGAGCTCACTGGTGCGTTCTTTCTTTTTAAGAATGTTCCAAACATTTGATTTGGCCACACATAATGTTTTTGCTATCTCTCTGATGGGTTCATTTTGATTTTTTAGCTTAATGATGGCTTACCTCACTGATAGTGACAGCTCTTTTGATCTCATATTGAGAGTTGGCAGCAACAGATTTCAAACGTCACACCTGGAATCAACTCCAGACCTTTTACCTGCTTTATTAATGATAAAATAATGAGGGAATAGCCCTAACCTACCCCCATAAAATAGCATTTGAGATGGACGTCTCATTACTTTTGGTCCCTTTAAAAGTGGGAGGCACATATAGAAACTGTTGTAATTCTTACACCGTTTACCTAATTTGGATGTAAATACCCTTATATTAAAGCTGAATTTCTGCAGTCAAAGCACAGCATGTTTGTTTCAGTTCAAATCCATTGTGGTGGTGTATACAGCCAAAGAGATTAGAATTGTGTTGATGTCCAAATATTTATAGACCTGTGTGGAATTTTTAAAAGAAGGAAGAAACAGATCAAAACTAAAGCAATTCATATGAGAAATTCCATATAATGTTATTCGTGCTGTTTCTGCAAGACATTAGTGTCTGTATAGAGTCCAAGAAATCTACTTCACACTCTTGTCTTTGTTGGCTTTTGGCCTGTCCTGCCACCAGCCAGTAGAGGAAGCTTTGACTCTTTTAACTTCATAATCAGTGAAAACCAATTATGCCTATCCTTACATACAGTTGATGTTTGCAGTTGGCCACTTGTAGCTTTTTTATTATTAAGTGGAAATGCTGATTAAGCATTTCCACTTATTGTTATTCTCCTGTTTCTTTATTAAACTTCTTTTTCTTCCGAACCTTTTTTGGCCCTCTTCTCCTTCTTCAAACTTTGTGCTATTTCAACCGTTCAATTATTCCACTCCTTCAGGACATGATTGCGTGTATTTTTTTTCTTTCTACCCTTTATACTTTTTGTTGTTTTAACTTTTTGTGCCAAAATTTTAACATGGAAGTCAATGGGGAAATCTTCCAATTCTTCCTTTTATTCTTCCACCTTCTAAGCCTTATGACTTTAGCATACTTTCACCCAGTGTTCACTATCTTGTCACCTATTAATGTTGTATTCATTTTTTTTTTAATCTTTTACAGTTTTTTCACAATTTAGCTTTGAGCACCTCATGGTTTTCAGCAAATTTCAATAATTTCAATGGCTTTACAATGAGTGTGTATTGGAAGAGCTAGAGTGTGTGACATCATCGCTGGGTGGGAAGATCATCTTTGATCGACAAAACCTAGCTCAAATATATCGCTCCCATGCCCACAAATTTCACTCCACAGCCATAAAAAAATACATCAAAATGGAAGTATATTATTCCTGCTTGTTACAACAGAGGTTTCAAATCATTAATTGTACCCCTCAGCCAGCAGGTGACCAACTGTCCAAAGTGGGCGGCAATTCTGCCCATTGACCGTAATGTAATTTTTGGGCCAGAAAATCCTGATCATCACTCAGAATCAACACTGTTTAACTCGCTGTTGTGGCCACATTTCTTAAAGTACAGACATGAAATATATATTATTGTGTTCGTGAGGGTCTCAGGATTCCTACGATGTTCTTAATTTTATGCTGGGATTTGAGGAATTCGTTTTATGTGAAGAAGTTCAGAGGCTTCAATTTTATTGGGCCAAGACAGCATATCATTCAAACGGTTTGGTCCCTTTGATCTCTAACAGCTGTTTCGAATGCATTGATTAACAGACACACACACACACTCTGACTATGTGTTTGCGTTGATCTCCATCTATGACACCTGCATGTACACACATTAAATATGTGTGTGCGTGACTCTCTGTCTTTCTCGATGAGACCTAAATGCACACACTTTGACATGTGTCTGCTTCACCACCTATCTTCTCCCACAAACTTTGAGCTACAGCTCAATTCAGCTCATTGAGGACATTATGGGGTGTATTTAGGATATTGTTAATCAATTGTATCAATATGTTCAGTAGAGTCTTGCAATTCTCACAACCTCCTTATCATAAATATAGCCGTTACAGAAGAAGAGCATCAGGGCCTAGTTGGAAAGCTGTTTCCTCAGCTTCAAGCCTCCTTTCTCCTACTTTAGTGATGCATCTACCTTCCCCATGGCAACCAACCAGTGCACCTGGAGACACACAGCTGACTGGAAAGCTGCTTCTAACAGTTATATGAGACACATGAAGCCAGGCCACACAGAGCACTGGGGGTTATATTTAAATCCTTTCACTAGAACACTTGACAAACTTCAGCCCCTGTCTCCTCCCACAAACTTTGAGTTACAGAAACCATTCAGGGCTTCAAAAATTCAGCTCATGGAGGACATTGTGGGGTGTATTCACGATTTTTATTCATTCAAATTTCTAATTTTATAATCACTGAAATGATGCATTACTTTATTTCTTCAAACAAATTAAAACTCATTCAAACTGATTCCAACCTTTCTGATACTTCAAAACTTTCTAATACTTGAGGATTTGTAATTATTTAAATTTTCTCTGTTTTAAATTACTTTTAATATTCATGCATTATTCAACCCTTCAAACAAAATCCCACTTCTACTACTACAACTACTGCTAAAATCCATTAAACTAGTACTTTCACTTCACTTCAACTATTATTGCTACTATTTCTACTTTCTCTACTGCTACTACTACTTCTACCAAAAGCTCTACTACTTAGACTTCTACTTCTATTCTCAAACTACTTCTACTGCTTACATGACTACTAATATCACTACTATGACTACTTATCATACTACTACTAGAACTACAACTTTAAACTTATGCCACTTCTCACCTTCCTGCCTTTCAAGGTAATTTACCTCTTCATTCAAACCTTGTGCTACTTCAGAAAATTTGCAGCCTCTTTCAGCATGATTAAGTTTCAATTTATGGAGCATATTCATACTATTTGTCCTTCAACCATTTTCAGTTATACAACTTTTATTTCTTCTTCACCCCTTCAACAGCTTTTACAATCATACGTTCCTCCATTTTTATTAGCAGTTTAGCATTGCTTTTTCAGCTTTCAGCACTCAGCATTTCCACGCATTTTTCTAGTTTAAATTGAGATATTCTTCTGTTTGTACTCAATATTATAAATAATGATACTTTAAAATCCCACAGGCATATGAAATCAATCAAAAACACTTTAAACTCATGAATGCACGCAGAAAACTATATTTCTTCTAGTTGGACTAAAGTAAGATACCTCGAAAAAGAAAGGGTGGATATAATGAAGTTCATTTCAGTGCATGCACATATTTCTTGCAACCTGTACGTAAGCCAGTTCTCAAGCCAGGCGACCCCAGGAAAAATAATATGGCTATATAACCTACTGGTGATGTTGCGGCTTCCAAACAAACCTTTTAGCCGCTGAGAAAGTATGAGGTTGGGTCCTAAAGTTCGCAACTTTGTGACGCACTGCAGGAGGCTATGATGATTGACAGGCTGAGATCCAGAGATGCTTTTGATGCTTTTACTTAACAAACAGCACAGAGTTATCACAGCGCAGCAAAAATGGATGAATGGAAGATCAGCGGATTAAACAGATGAAAAGGTGATGAATGAATGAGTGGGTAGCGGTAGCGAAGCCCTCACATGCGTGGCAAAGCGGCCGCGTGGCGGTCAACAAAAATTACGGCTACCACCCATACCTGACGCTCTCATTTGTGTCACAGGCAAGCGCACACCTTTAAACACACACTTCCGCACGTGCCCCGCCCACTCCGACGTGAATCACCGCCTCCGCAATACACACACACACACACACACACACACACACACACACACACTCAAGCACCCCGTGATTCTCATCTTAGACTTCTGTGTCCCCTTCAGGTGAATTGTATTAAACCTTGCTATTCAAGGTAAGCTGGATGAAACAGTTATGCAGATTTGTCTCGAGTTAGCTGCGGGGTACTGGGCACGTAATTTTATTTGCTATTTGTTCCACTTATGCATGTCAGCCCCTTCGATAGCTCAGTTGGTAGAGCGGAGGACTGTAGATTGATAACAAAGATATCCTTAGGTCGCTGGTTCAAATCCGGCTCGAAGGAGGTTACTTTTCATTATTGCTGCCAATATCCGAGACCCTGTCCCACTGCGAACATGCAGTGGTCGAGCCACCGTTACCAGGCTAAGCTTCCTCAGTTATTTCGACAACATTTAGTTCACGTAATACAAGCAGCAACATATCAAAGTTATAATTATACTCTTTTGGGTTGTGAAATTGGTTATTTATGTTTACAAATAAAGGTATGAGCTCCGTTTTGTCGTGTTTTAGATGCTGAACGGTAGCTAGATAAAAGTACTTGTTTCGACTGGTAACGTAATTTAGCAGAACACCAGACTCCTTGTGTTTTCCTTTTTCCTGCAAGCCTGCTCAACAAATAGGGGCAGTGATGTTCTATACATTTTAAGAAGTTCTAAACTTTATAAATTCGGTTAGTAATGGTAGAGTTTTAATAGATAATCGTGTAAGAGATAAACATTAGAAGACATTTCTTGAGGGGCTCACATAGTCACTTGCGACTGTAAGACATTGATGGTTTTATCTTGTGACATCACCTCGTTTCCAAACATGTGGGGGATTAGCTCAAATGGTAGAGCGCTCGCTTAGCATGCGAGAGGTAGCGGGATCGATGCCCGCATCCTCCAAGCACTGTTTTTAACACGTGTAATAAAATAGCTGGACATACAGGTAAGTCACATCGCATGCCCATTGCACCTATGGGACTAATAAAGGAGTATTTTATATTATATAAGCTGCAAAAGACGTAATCACTGTGGTTTTCAGTTAGGATATTGAATAATAGCAAGGGCTGTTTGGGACATATATCACCACAATGCTGCACGATAAATTGATAGTAGAAGTTGAAGTAGAAGTAGTAGTGGTTGCTGTAAAAGTAATAGTTGTAGTAGTAGGCTAGGTGTAGGCTAGTAGTAAATAATAGTTCTTTAATGACGTGATCTTAGCATAATTTAATTATAATAGCTACAACTGAAATCAATATCAATACAACATATACAATACAAACATCAGAGAAATAAAAATTTAATTATACACACACACACACACACACATATATATATATATATATATATATATATATATATATACAGTACAGGCCAAAAGTTTGGACACACCTTCTCACATTCAATGCATTTTCTTTGTTTTCATTACTATTTAAATTGTAGATTCTCAAAACTATGAATGAACACATGTGGAATCATGTGCTTAAGAAAAAAGTGTGAAATAACTGAAAACATGTTTTATATTTTAAATTTCTCAAAGTAGCCACCCTTTGCTTTTTTGATAGCGCTGCAAACTTTTGCTGTTCTCTCAATGAGCTTCATGAGGTAGTCACCTGAAATGGTTTTTACTTCACAGGAGTGCCTGAAGTAACCCTGACAAGGTACTTCTGTCATCGAGAGCAAAGGGTGGCTATTTTAAAGAAACTAGAATATAAAACATGTTTTCGGTTATGTCACGCTTTTTTTTATAAGTACAAAATTCTACATGTGTTCATTCATAGTTTTGATGCCTTCAGTGATAATCTACAATGTAAATAGTCATATAAAAAATAAAGAAAAGACATTGAATGAGAAGGTGTGTCCAAACTTTTGGCCTGTACTGTATATATATATATATATATATTATTATTATTATTTACTACTAGCCTCTATATATATATATATATATATATATATATATACTGTTGTCCCCCCACGTAGTAAAGCCATTATTTTAGGCCAAGTGTAGGGCAGGTGGGGGGATTATATAAAAGGGATGCTGGAACCCTCTACCTCGGTCTCCAAGCAGTGTGATGTATTGGTAGCCCGAGTGGTTTGTAGAGTCGAAAAGGGCTTGTTGCCCATGCAAGTGATCGACGAAACAAATGATGTACAAACACTAAGAAGTGGTATGAAGGTGGACATATTATACACTGACGTTGAAGTAGAGGAGGTAGCACAGCTGAATAAGGACAAGGAAGAAGAAGCCCTATGGGCTGGATTATGTGCCACTAGAAACTGAATTTGAATAATTTATATTAATTTAAATTATTAAACTTGAATTATTGAATCGAAAAACTGACATCATGAAAACCCTGGAGCGGCTGATTCTACGCCTTCTGAGGTCTGAGGTCAAAGACAAACTGGATTCCCTGCAGTTTGCATACAAAGAACACATTGGAGTGGATGATGCTGTCCTCTACATGATTCACCGTGCCCTGTCTCATCTAGAGGAACCTGGGGTTTATGTGAGGATCATGTTCTTCGACTTTTCAAGTACATTCAACACCATCTAACCCACCATACTCAAAGACAAGCTCACAGAGATGGGAGTTGATCCTGCCTGTGTTTCCTGGATCACAGATTACCTGACAGGAAGGCCACAGTTTGTCAGGCTGGGGAATTGTGTCTTTGGGACATTAATAAGCAGTACAGGGGCTCCATTCCTGTTCAGACTGTATACATCAGACTTCAAATACAGCACTGAGTCCTACCACATCCAGAAATACTCAGATGACACGGCTATTGTGGCATTTTTCAGAAATGGACAAGAAGCTGAATACAAAGATCTGACAAGAGCCTTCAGTGACTGGAGTCATCTCCTCCTCAACACCTCAAAGACAAAGGAGATGGTCATAGACTTCCGTAGATCCAAACCCCCCTTCAGTCAATGAACACCTGTGGAGTGGACATCAAAGTGTACATCTGGATAATAAGTTGGACTGGTCTAAGAATATAGACTTCATCTACAGAAAGGAGCAGAGCAGCCTCTTTTGCCTGAGAAGACTCCAATCAATAGACATCTGTAGTAAGATGCTGCAGATGTTTTATCAGTCTGTGATGGCAAGTGTTCTGTTCTATGCTGCAGTCTACTGGAGAGGAAGCATTAAACACAAAGATGCAAGACGTCTTAACAAACTGGTGAAAAAGGTTGGCTCTGTGGTAGGGCTCAAGCTGGACTCAGTGGAGGATGTGGTGGAGAGATCTACACTGAGGAAGGTGGAGACTATTCTCAAGAACATGGATCACCCACTTCACAACACCTTGATGGACCAAAGGGCCAATGGTGGTAGTCAGCCCCCCTCTCTTCACGGCAGAACAGAAAGATTCAGAAGATCTTTTGTACCAACAGCCATCAGACTTTATAACTCTTGTGTAAATAGTAGATAACTTTTAGAGACATAGTATGTGAGACAACAGACAATTGAATTTGCCTTCGGGGATTAATAAAGTTATTCTGATTCTTATTCTTATGCCTGCCCTTGATGGGAGGCCTCTGTCATCACTTGTTTGAAGTCAGTTTAAGTTTGCATACACTTAACAGGCAGGCGGATTGTATTACTATATGCGCTGACTTCTCCTGTGGTAGGACAGGAATGTGGCCCTGTCCTGTGAGACACTGATGAAATGTACGGGGGGACAGATGACCTGGATAGTCACCAAGCTCTGGATGTTCACTTTTTCAGAGACAGATAAAGCAAACAATCATGAAACATTAGCATGGTTTGCTGGCCCTCATTTATCAAGCTTGCGTACAGAAGAAAACTGGAATACACCTTGCGTACGACAATTTTGACGTGAGGATCGGCATTTATCAATCTGCACGTGAGCGTATGCTACCACCAAATCTCACGACAGGTATGACATCGTGTACGCAAGTTTGAGTCAGTGTGGATCTGCGGAGCAGCAAATGTCTTTCTCAAAATAATTGATATACAAACCGCAAACCTGTCATTACACACAATCAGCCAGATTTCATTAAAGATTAAGACGTAAATAAAATAAAATAAATTTGTTATGTCCTTAGTGAATAGGCCTATTTGATAACTCTGCCCAGAAACACTGCCACAGAGCAGGAGCACCATTTTAACATTGCGCACACACGCACACGCACCACTGTGGAGCGCTGTGTTTGACTCCTAAAAGGCAGGTGTCTCTGTCTTGGCCCAGCAGCCGGAACGTTGTTGTACACTCCTGAAAGGGTGTGGGACATCATTTGGGCCAGTACAGTTTTGCACAATGTTGCACTGGAGAATGGAGTGCCGTTAGCTGCGCTGGTGCAACATGAGGACCCGATGCCTGGAGAACACTAAGGAGGAGAGACTCCACAAAGGTGCTGTACAGAGGAGACAGGACCTTATCAATGGATTCTGACATGTAAAGTATAAGTTTAGAAAGTGCTCTTGCTACAGCAGAGTTAATTATTAATAATTATTTTGGTTCAGCCTCTGTCAGACTCTCCAGTCTGCTCTACATTACAAAGACGCAACAAATTAAAACTAAATGCTTTCAATAATAGGAGCAACATACCCTATGTCATGGCAATAAAAAATATGAGGCATGTATGAGATATTAATTTATCATCATGAGCAACTTATTGACTAATGATTTATTTAAACTTCAGCCACTGTCTGCTATTCTGCGGCAGCGCTGATCAGCGCCTCCATAATCCTGCTCCAGACAGGAGTTTTCTGGCTGCTTTTAGACCAGTTTTGATGCTTACAAAGACTTGCAAATCCTTGTTAGTTTCCACCACAGACGCGAGGATATCCACTTTCAGTTCGGAAAAGTTTGGAATCTTTCTAATATTTCTCCTCTTTCATGTTTGACCTCAGTGGGCAAGGTTTCTGAACCTCGAATATTAATCAAGACCTGATCATACGTACGCTGGGATTGGTCACATACGAACCCAATCACACGTGTGTCCTATCTTACGATGAATCCTGCGCTCAGATATGCGCAAGATTGATAAATGAGGGCCACTGAAACTAGCTACACTGAGTTTACAAGAAGAAAACTAAATGAGCATTACACGCTTCCAGCTGCTGCAAGACATCCTGTGGATGGTTCAAAATGCTCACTTCCACCTGTTCTTTGTTGGAGCCCTTCTCACTGAACCCAGGATGGCACACCGCAAAGACAAAGTCAGCATCAGCCTGGTGAGAGACACATTGGCCCTCATTTATCAATCTTGCGTAGAACTGAGCGCAGGATTCATCGTACGGTAGGACACACGTGAGATTCATGAAAGGGTTCGTATCTGACCAATCCCAGCGTGTGTATGATCAGCTCTTGATAAATGTGGCGGCTGAAATCGATCATCATTAACATGTCACGCCCTTAAATATTCGTGGTTCAGAAGCCTCGCCCACTGAGGTCAAACATGAAAGAGGAGAAATATTACAAAGATGCAAAACACGACTTCAGGCTAAAAACTAGATGGTAATGAAAGATAGCTTGGGGACAAAGAGAATTTAGGAGGACTTACATCCTTGACCCTATATGACAGGTCACAAACTCTTGTTTGGGAGAGCTGGACATCATTGGCAGTCCTCTCCCAGCAACTGCAGTGCTGTATTGATACTGGTGTTGTCTTTATAATAAACTCCTATTATACAAGCAAGCCAGTGTCACAAAGCCTCCTTCTGCATCTACACATCCCGGACAGACCAGATACTACAAATTAGCATCACGAACAGGATCAGATACGGCCTCCAGAGGATCACCGCAGCTTCAGAGCATCTATTCCTGCACCACATTGGCACCAGGTAAGTGTTTGACTCACATAAAGTGCTGCTGGTTTAGTTGTTGGAGCACTTGTGCTCAGCTGTTTGGCTGTACTGTATAAAAGTATCTTGTGTAAAAAGGCTGTGATGTGCTGTTGAAGAGAGGTTTCGTCTAAATTGGGGTAGAATAGAAGAGAAAAGAAGTTATAGAGAAGAAAAAAGATGTTGAAATAGAAGAAAAAGAGATGCCAAAAGTAGTATAGCAGTGACTAGTAATGGGAGTGTGCTAAATAACCGTGCAAGATTAATGAAGACAGGGCCCATATCTTTTTAACGGTAAACGTGTAAATTAGTGACTAATGTGAACGTCTGGCTGGAAGAGGATAGTCGAATTCGGGGCGCGCAAAGAAAAGTGAGGAGTAAAATCCCAGAGCCCAGTGTAATTGGCAAATAAAGAGAATAAAGTAAAAGAGATGAAGTGAAAAAGAGAAAAGGGCTGAGATGGCCCAGGAATAGAGAAACAAGAAAATAAGTTAACTTAAAATTAGGGAAGTCGTGATTGGGCATACAAACCATTAAGGGACAGTTAAAAGAAGAAAAAAGAGATTAAGTTAACATAATGGTAGGAACGAAGCGATTGGGCATACAAACCGTTAAGGACAGTTAAAAGAAAAAAGGCCGATATACTATAGTAAGGAAACATTGCGCTCAGTGAGAAGAAGTATGCTGGAATTTTGAGTGTGTGAGAGGAGCTTCTGGTGTGTGTGTGTGTGTGTGTGTGGAGTGTGTGTATGGATGCCAAGCTGTGAGTGTAAGTGCAAAGGAGTCTGTCTGTGTGTGTGCTGAGTGTGGTATGTGCACAAGGTTGGGGATTAGTGTAGGGTAGGTATAAGTGATACAAGATGTCTTGTTAAATCAGTGGCGGCCGCTGGTCTTTCAAGGAGGGGAAGCTCATTTTTCTGGCCTACATCATAATTGTGTTTGTTTATTTGTATGTAACAGAACAGAGTCGCCAAACACAACGGCAGTCGGTTTTAACAAAGACAAAAGTCGCTGAGGATCGGTAAAGTCTCTGGAATTAATAACTTGGAAAATGCTCTGGTAGATGTTTTATTCTTCAAGATCGCTGATTCGCTTGTTTAGCTGTCATTCAAAAAAGGTTTCGCCTCAGACAGCTCATCCAATCATGGATGCAGAAGCTCAGCGTCCGCAAGAAAGTTGGGACCGCCCTCTCGTCATAGAACTCCAGAGACGCTGAGCGTCCGATGGGCGGGATAAAGCCCAGCATTTATCCAATGAGCGTCTAGTTTCACTGCTGGAACAACCCACTTTGAGCTTCCACATTGAAGTCAGCAGACGCTGAGCGTCCGGCTGTGTGAAGCACTGAGGCGCTGCGAGGATGAATGAGAACGAAGTTGTGCCGGTTATCTGTGATTATCAGCTTCTTATCACAGTGTGATAAGAAGCTGATTCTGAACAAAAGATGAAGGCTTTCTAGCGCGTATTTAGTTAATGAAATGTACACACAGCAGTACGTATTTCACCACTTTTTCTTTTTTGGGGGGGGGGGGGGTGACATTTTAAGGGAAGCTGAGCTTCCCTTGCAGTCTTAGAGCAATCGCCACTGTGTTAAATATATATGATATTATATGAGAGAGTGGTTAACATATAAGGGAAGCGATACTGTTGCCTTTGTAATGTTAAAAACATGAGCCCTGTTTCTCTTTTGTACAGGGACGTTAATAGAATAAGTAAGCCTCTCAGGATAAAGAGGACGTTTATACACCTAATAGTAAGAAATGAGCCCCTTATTAGATGAGGAGGACATGTGGATGGCTAACAACATCCTTGACTAATATTGAAATCAAATTAGTAGAGTGATTTGCTGACTGATGGGTGTGGTTTTTCTGTGTGTGTGTGTGAATGTTTAAAGTTGATGGTCACTTACTGATGACCATGAGTAGAGGGAAAGTCCTAGTTTAAGATTGGAAGAATCTAGGGAGCTTTTCCTCCCCCTTTCTTTCTCTTCTTACGGGCCTGAGAACAGAAAGAAAGCAAAGCAAAAAAAAAAAAAAAATTAATTTCATCACTGCAGAACACATTTTTTTAGAAACCCTTACATACATATATTCTCAAATATATATTGGGCATGAACTCTAGATTTGTGTGTTTCATAGGAATAGTCACATGAAGAAAAAGCAGTTACTGTATCACAACTCAATGCAAAGCAGTGTAAACACCATGGAGGATCCATTGCACACAATACATACGTATAGTGTACAGTAACAATTGAAAAAACAATGTTCAGGGTGTAACTTTTTTTTATTACAGTATTGGCAGTATGTTTTACTGCACAGATTTGAAAGACTGCCACATGCAGGTGGGAGACGAATCCCAAGAATCGACATGGTTCAGGAGAATTGTCTACATGGTTCAGGAGAATACTGTAATATCATAAGGGGAAATACAGGATAACATCTTTGCTGACAATCTGAACTTCACAAACTCAGCCTGACCACTGACTCCAGTTGAGCTGCTGTGAATATGGAACCCCTCCCACCTGCATGTGGCAGTCTGTCAACTCTCAAGAAACAAACATACATTTGGTCAGTACAGAGATAGTCCTTGCAGTACACAGTACTGTAACACTTTTACCCATGGTTGCAATTGTTCTAGGTGAAAATGAAGGCTTGCCCCTCAACTGCACTCAAGTTTACAGTAATGTACAGTAAAGGTAATGAAACATGCAGTTTACAGAATCATACATATACTGTAAATGCTGTACTGTAAAATACAGTACTGTAAAGGCAAACTGTGGTAAATCGAATTGCACTCCACTACGTATGCAGTACAGTATCTGAATAGACATCTACTGTAGTGACCAAGAAATACTACATTCAGTACCTGTTGTGTTGTCTGAAGGCCCGAATGATGGTGGCCACTGTATATCGGTTTATGTTTGGCTGGACTCATTGGCCAGCTTCAGTCATGGTCATTCCATGGACAATGACATGGTTGATAACAGTCGCTCACATCTCATCTGTGATGATCGTGCGTTGACGTCTCATTTGCCCTTCTCTTGCTCCTTGGCCTGCTCCTCTTCCTCCTCGGCCTGCTCCTCTTGCTCCTTGGCCAGCTCCATGCCCCCCTCGGCCAGCTCTTTGCCCTCTTCGGCCTGCTCCTTGCCCCTCTCAGCCTGCTCCTCTTCCTCCTCGGCCTGCTCCTCTTCCTCTGACGCGAATCCCTCTGTCTTGTCCCTCCATTGTTCAGAATATTCAGCACACTCTGCACTCTGCACTGACTTATATAGGTGTGGTTACCAGGGGCCTTATGTATCAACGCTTGCGGCGCAAGAAAACCTTGCATACGCCAAAATCGGCGCACACGTCCAGATTTATCATCGCGAAACAGCTGTTCGTGTGTTAATTGTGTTAATTTGTAACACATTAACACAAACACGAACACCTGTCGGTATTACTGGAGGGGCTATAAAAGAGCGCATACAACTACACATAGAGAAGACAACATTCAACAATGGCAGCACTTGCGCTGATCGAAGACTTACAAAACCGTGCCATCCGACGTGAGCGTCATTTTATGGAGCGGGAGGACCTGCTCCAGAACAGCAATGAGTGGCTCATGAGACGGTTCCGGCTACCGCGGGGCATCCTTTTGCCCGGCGCTCCAGCGATCAACGGCCAGAAGCCGAGCGGTGCCCGTGCCAACGCTGGTGCTGGGCACACTCGGCTTCTTGGCCACAGGGTCCTTCCAGCCGGAGATGGCGGACCGTGCTGGGGTGAGCCAGTCCACCATCAGCCGGGCCATGCCTACGGTGGTGGACCAGCTGATCCGCCTCTCTAACAGGTATATTAAATTCCCCTACGGTGCGGTTGAACAGGCCAATATTAAAACGCAATTTGCAGCAATAGCCGGATTCCCAAACGTAATCGGAGCTATTGACTGCACTCATGTTGCCATAAAAGCGCTGTCCCATGACGAGTACGCTTACGTTAACCGCAAAGGCTTTCACTCCATCAATGTGCAGATCATCTGTGATGCTCAGCGCTTGCGGATGAGAGGCTCACCAGGGGCCTCATGTATCAACACTTGCGTGGGACTCATACCAGAAACGAGCGCACGCAAGGTCCGTCACGCCGAAAAAAATCTGTATGTATCAAGGTGTGCAGGTGCCGAAAGCCACGTGTGTTTCCTTGATAAATCCCAATCAGCTTGGAATTGAGCGCAGACGTCGGAGTGACCGGGCCCGCCCCCGTTACGCCCTCCTATAAATATGCAGATTTATTTAAATAGGGTCTCCCTGTCCTCGCATGCAGACAAAATGACAAGAAAAACTAAATTTACGGCGTGCGAGGTGGAGGTGCTGGTGGCGGAGGTGGAGGAGCGACAGCGTGTTTTGTTTGGCAGCCTGTCCAGTGGCGTCAGTGCAAAACGAAAACGCTTGGAGTGGGAGAAAGTTTGTGAGAGGGTGAACGCGGTGGGTTCTGAGACACGCACCCCTGCGGAGATTAAAAAAAAAAAAGTGGTCGGACCGCAAGGTGGCGGCCAAGCGGCGTACAGCTGCCCTCCGGAGGAGTACCGGCCAGACAGGTGGGGGTCCGGGGGAGGAGACCCTCATGCTGTTTGAGCAGCGGGTGGTGGCGATTATTATTATAGGGTAAGTGGCGTGTCACACAAATATCCACATGCTTTGCCATCCCACTGAGCAAAAGACGTATATTAGACGTCTAGTCTAAGTTTATACTTCATTTCAACGTCGGGATTCAGTCTATTTTTAGACGTGATTTATACTTCGCCCTTAACTTCATTTTTCGATAACTTTTTGTGCAATAAACAACTGTAATGTGCATAACTGACCTTTAAATACTGGATTACATTACCTATGATACCGTGGAGAGAGATGTAAACGCAACAGATACACAGAAGCAGGAATTGAAATGAACCAATATTTTTATTGTGTCACAGAAATCAATGTGTCAGCCGTGTCGCCGGCTTGTGGAACCCCAGCCCGCGGCAGCCCGTCCGCCGGCTCGGAGTCGTCGGCCAGGACCAGCGGCATTCGGGCCACCCCGGCCCCCGGCCCCAGCACCAGCACCAGCATCAGCACCAGCGCGCCGACAAGCGGTGGAGCGTCCACCAGCCGCGGCGCTTCCGCTGGACCACCCGGACGCAGTGGAAGGGTCCTCACGGAGGCGGTCCTGCAATCGCAGGAAGAAATCATCAGGGGGATCGCGGGGATCAACAAGCGGCTGGACCGGCTCGTAAATGTCCTCGAGCGTCTGGTGGAGAAAATAAATTGATTTGGCTCATTGAACTGTGTATTCACTTCTTACCCATTCACACTGTGGCGATGAGATTCTCCCGCGCGAGGACGGCGGCCCGGCAGGGATCAGCTCACATCCCTCCGTCTGCTGCTGGTTCGTCATGTGGGGCGACGTGCTGCTCGGCCACTGCGATGTGTGAACGCTTGTCATATAGTGAGTCACCAAACACCGCCACACAGCGTCGCCAAAGTTCCGTCAACGCAAGTATCGGCTCAAGGCCAACTTCTACACCACCTCCTCACTTTGCGTGGATTTGCGCTGGAACCGACGCTCGTGTCGCGATGATAAATCTGGACGTGTGCGCCGATCTTGGCGGACGCAAGGTTTTCTGGCGCCGCCAGCGTTGATACATGAGGCCCCAGGTCCTGCTTCCATTTTGACAGGCCAGTACAGTTTTATCTGCAAACTCTTCTCCTATATGTCTGCTGCTACTTAGTTGTACATACGCACATTTATAGTGAAAACACATTTAGTTGGTTGTATAGATTTGTTAGTGCTAGACAATAAGAGCAGTTGTTTGGGGGTTGTCTAATACTATGTGTTGGTGTTAGGAGGAAGGAAAGCTTGGCAATAGACTGACCAGTTGAAAGGGCTGATTAAGTACTGGAGTATTGTTGAATTAATAGAGCATTTCCAAGGGGTCTAAATTCTGATGAAGCTTATGAGTGTGGGTTGTCATTGTCATTGAGTGAAAACTTCTTACAGCTGAACAGCTCCAAAACAGAAGCCATTCACATCAATACTCCCCACCAGCTCCGTTCTACCCACTTTTCATCCGTCTCTTTTCTCGGCCACAACTTTTCCCTCTCTCCTTCTGTGACTCACTTGGGAGTCAGGTTTGACCCCCATCTTAGCTTTGACTATCACATCAGCCATATCCGCAAGACTTCCTTCTTTCACCTCCGTAATATCGCCAAACTCCGGCCATTTCTCTCTCGTCCTGCAGCAGAGAGACTCGTCCATGCCTTTGTCTCCTCCAGGCTGGACTACTGTAATGCGCTTCTCATCGGGATCCCGGGCATGAGCTTACAAAGGCTCCAACATGTCCAGAACAGCGCCGCCCGGGTCCTGATGAGAGTGCATAAACATGAGCACATCACCCCCATCCTTCACACTCTGCACTGGCTCCCCGTTCACCTCCGCATTGAATTCAAAATCCTCCTTCACACCCATCACTGTCTGCACTGTGCAGCCCCCACCTACCTCACCGAACTCCTCACCCCACATACATCAGCCAGAACCCGGTCAGGCCATTGCACCGTCTGCACCCGCCCAGGACTCGGCTCAAGACCATGGGTGACAGGGCCTTCGAGGCTGCTGCTCCCCATCTGTGGAACGCCCTCCCCGACCACCTCAGGGCTCCACAGTCGGTGGATGTTCTGTCCTCAGGTTAAAAGTAAAAGAAAAGGAAATATGTATTCAAATTGTTTTTGGTACAAATGATTCTTTGATAACATTCTGTTAATGGCAAAAGAAAAGAGATGAGTATTTTGTACTGTAAAGGTGAGCCTTTATTTTGGCATGAGTTTTTGTTTACATCTGAGCGATCCCATGAGCCTCCGGTCCATGATGAACTTACCAGAACGTAAGATGCACGTTAGTTGCTGTTTGTAATGAGTTCCAGTCGGATGTTTCTTTCCCGAGTCTTGTTTCGCTCACACACCCATGGCAGCAATGTCTGTAAGTTATAATGATATGCATTTTGTACTTGTATGAAGTTAAGCTTTATGAGCATAGTTGGTAATGTTTACTCGAATGTGTATTAGTGACCACGTTACTTTGCTAACGTTCGTTTCCTTGCTAATAAGCTAAGCGATACTTGCTAGTCACTTTAGTTATAGGCTAACTTGACTGTTGCTTGTGTAATACGGTAATGTCAGGCTCCTAAGTTTCGTCTGTATTTTGTTTATTTCAGTTTTACACGATTTTCACCTGCTATACTGGAAAATAAAGAAGCAAGGCGCTCGCTTCCTGGCTCGTAGAAAACGAGTTTGGCTTGCTGTGGAGTCTGTGTTCACGCACGTAGCTTACACACAGATAGGAACAGTACAGTAAAAAGACAACCAGCGTGGGTGCAACGGATAGCACAAGAACTCCAGCATGGCGTCAGAATCCAAAACCACAGATGAAATGAAGCATGATGCAAGCCCGCCACCACGTTCATCGTCTGCAAAGCCTTCGGTTCACTCAAGAGCCAGCTCAAAACGCTCGTCCTCTTCAAGATCTTCTGTCATGGAGGCTGCCGCCAAAGCAAGGGCTACAGCTGAAGCAGCGCTCACCAAGGCATCTTATGCTAAGCGACAGTTAGAAATGAAAAAGGAGAGAGCTAAGCTAGATTTACAAAAGGCTGCATTAGAAGCAGATTTGGAGGCGTTGGCATATGAAAGGGAAGCAGAGGCAGCGCGGGTCGAAGCTGAAGTCTTAGAAGCAGCTGTAGCTATGGGGAATGACGATGTACAAAGCCTAAGAAGTGTGGTTTCGCCACAAGTGATACGACAGCGCACTGAAGAGTATGTGCTATGCCAGTCACAGGTTAGCGTACAGTCTCCTGCCTTACCGCATCACCATGAAATGCAGCACACGGTGAACAGTCCTCCATGTCAGTCAGCACCTGGAACTGTAGAGGTAAAGCCCCCACTCATAGACTTCAGACCCTCAGCACATGAGCCCGTACATGCAGCTGAACAATCCCCCGCACCAAGACCGTCACACAGTCCGCACAGACAACATGATCAGCCTCCTCCTCTTCGCCCCGACTCCCCACCCATGATAGACTTCGCCAAGTTCCTAGCGCGCAGAGAATTAGTGACCACTGGCCTTACCAAGTTCGACGACTCACCAGAGAACTTCAGAGCATGGCAGTCGTCATTCTTCAATGCAACACAGGGCTTAGGGCTCTCCTAAGAGTTAGACCTCCTCATGAAGTGGCTGGGTAAAGAGTCATCAGAGCATGTGAAAAGGATTCGCGCTGTTCATGTCACTAACCCCAGGGCTGCCCTCCATCTGTCCTGGCAGAGACTGCAGGAATGCTACGGCACGCCAGAGATGGTAGAGAACGCCCTGTTCAAAAGACTAGATAGCTTTCCCCGTCTGTCTGCCAAAGACAATGTGAAACTGAGAGAGCTCAGTGATCTCCTTATGGAGCTGCTGGCAGCTAAGGACGACGGTTACCTCCCCGGGCTGGCCTACCTCGATACTCCTCGTGGGATAAAGCCCATAGTCGAGAAGTTGCCCCCTGGCCTGCAGGAAAAATGGCTCAACACGGGCTCCCGCTTCAAGGAGCAGCACAGAGTAACTTTTCCTCCCTTTTCGTTCTTCGTGGACTTCATCAACATCCAGGCTAAAGCCCGCAATGACCCAAGTTTCGCCCTGTCAAGCAACAGCCAGGCATACAGCAAAGGTGAGAGAACTCCATTAAAGCAAAGTGGTTTCAAGACTGCTGTATCTGTACACAAGACAGACGTGTCTGCCACCGTTGACGCAGACACCACAAGCGCCACAGACATTGAAAAGAAAGACATTGATCCAGCTCGATATTGCCCTGTGCACAAGAAAACACATCCATTAGAAAAATGTAGGTCATTCAGAATGAAAACATTGCAAGAACGCAAAGACATTCTTAAAGAACATAAACGCTGTTATAAATGCTGTGCACCAAACCACCTCGCCAAGGACTGCCAGACGACACTGAAATGCGGTGAGTGTGAGAGCGAAAGACACTGCTCTGCAATGCATCCCGACACCTCTCAGCCACCGCCTCCGTCGTCTGCCCAACCAGGTGCAGAAGCACAGCCAGCCAGTTCTGCCCTGGAAGTGAGATCGCAGTGCACCAAGGTCTGCGGCCTAAGCAGTCTCCCGCGCTCCTGCTCAAAGGTATGCCTGACACGCGTCTTCCCTCAAGGTCAACCAGAGCTCGGCATCAAGATATATGTCATACTCGACGATCAAAGTAACCGCTCCTTGGCACGCTCTGAATTTTTCCAGCTGTTTGGGGTCAACAGCAGCCTGTCACCATATCTGATGAGAACATGCGCCGGCACGACTGAGATGACCGGAAGAAAAGCAGTTGGCTTTCAAATCGAAGCAGTGAATGGAGGTGTGTGCCTTGATCTCCCACCACTCATTGAGTGCAACGAAATATTGACCAACAAGTCTGAAATCCCGACACCAGAGGTCGCCCTCGCACACCCTCACCTCAGACACATCGCTCCGCACATTCCCAAGCTGGATCCTGATGCCCAGATGATGATCTTGCTAGGGAGAGACATGATACGTGTGCACAAGGTGAGAGAGCAAGTCAACGGGCCCCACGACGCGCCCTTTGCCCAGCGTCTAGATTTAGGCTGGGTGATAATAGGCGAAGTGTGTCTTGACAACGCTCACAAGCCAACCGTGAACACCTTCAGAACCCACATTCTCCAGAATGGACGTCCGTCACTCCGCACTCCTTGCCACAATAGCATCTGCGTGAAAGAGAGACTGAGCTACGGCGGGGAGCACAGGTATGGCCACTCTGCACACATGACAAAGCCTAAGCCAGCCGAAGAACAGCTCGGGCTCACAGTCTTCCAGAGAACAGACAATGACAATAAGAGTGCCATGTCCTTTGAAGATGAACTGTTTTTGAACATTATGGAAAAGGAAGTCCATCAGGATAAAGAGAATAACTGGGTAGCTCCGTTGCCATTCAAGTCTCCTCGTCCGCCGCTCCCCAACAACAGAGAGCAAGCTCTGTCCCGCCTCAGTTCTTTGAGACGCACGCTGAACAAGAATGCTGAGATGAAGCAGCAATTCTCCTCCTTCATGGAAAAGCTGTTCGAGAACAAGCATGCAGAGAGGGCACCGCCCATCCAAGAGAAACAGGAATGCTGGTACCTGCCCATCTTCGGGGTGTACCATCCTCAAAAGCCAGGGCAGATACGAGTCGTGTTTGACTCAAGCGCCCAACAGCATGGTGTCTCCCTCAACTCAGTGCTGCTCACAGGCCCTGACCTAAACAACTCTCTCCTGGGCGTGCTGATACAGTTTAGGAAGGACCTCATAGCAGTCACTGCTGATATCCAACAGATGTTTTATGGATTCCTGGTGCGACACGACCACAGAGACTATCTGCGATTCCTGTGGCATGAAGACAATGACTTCTCAAAGGAAATTCAAGAATATCGCATGCGCGTGCATGTCTTTGGCAATAGCCCGTCCCCGGCGGTTGCCATCTACGGCCTGCGACGAGCTGCTCAGAGAGGTGAGCTTAAGTATGGCGCAGACACTAAGCAGTTTGTTGATAGGCACTTTTACGTGGACGACGGGCTAGTCTCCCTGCCCACAGAGTCAGCAGCCATTGACCTAATGAAGCGAACATGTGCATCACTCGCAGAGTCCAACTTGAAACTGCACAAAATCGCCTCAAACAGTGTCGCTGTGATGAAAGCCTTCGAGCCTGAAGAACTGGCCACAGGCATCAAAGACTTAGGCCTGGACGATGAGACCCTGCCTGCGCAGAGGAGCTTAGGCCTATGCTGGGACCTCAGCACAGACATGTTCACCTTCAAGGTCGCCGTCGCCGACAAGCCTTACACCCGGCGTGGGGTGCTGTCAGTCATTAACAGCATCTTTGATCCCCTGGGTCTGGCAGCGCCAGTGACCATCAGAGGCAGACTGTTGCTACGAGAGCTGTCCAGCGGAGTTCAGGACTGGGACACTCCTCTGCCTGATGACAAGGTGAGCAGATGGGAAGAGTGGAAAGCCTCACTTGAGAAGCTGAGTAACCTCCATGTCCCTCGCTGTTATGTAAAGATGTCACTCTCAAAAGCCAAATACACAGAACTGTGCCTTTTTTCTGATGCCTCGAACTGGGCTATAGGGGCAGTAGCCTACTTGAGGGCTGTCACTGAAGAGGGCCGTTGTGAGGTCGGATTTGTGCTGGGAAAGGCTAAGCTGTCACCACAGCCTGAACCCACAATTCCACGCCTCGAGCTCTGTGGAGCTGTTCTGGCGACTGAGATGGCAGAGCTGATTTTAGACGAACTGGACTTCAAGCCAGACGCTGTTAAATTCTACTGCGACAGCAAAGTGGTCCTCGGATACATCTGTAATGATTCAAAGCGCTTCTATGTGTACGTGCACAATCGCGTGCATCGTATACGCCAGACAACGTCCCCAGATCAGTGGCATTACGTACCTTCAGCACAGAACCCAGCGGACTTAGCCACCAGATCTGTAGCAGCATCACAGCTCATGGACACGATGTGGTTTAAAGGGCCCGACTTCCTCTACAAGCCTCCGGAGATGGAGAAACGTGAGCACTTCGAGCTGATAGATCCTGAAACAGATGTGGAAGTTAGACCACAAGTGACTGCTCTAGCTACCCACCTTGAAACTAAGAGACTTACCTCTGAGAGATTCCAGCACTTTTCCACATGGAAGTCTCTGCTGAGAGCCGTTTCCTACTTGAAACATCAGGTGCGTTCGCACAAACCAGACACAACAGATACACCACAGCACACATGCAAAGGCTGGCATCAGTGCAGTGGGCCTCGCACTCCTGAGGAGCGCGCAGCAGCGAAGATGCTCATACTAGAGACTGTTCAGAGAGATGCATATCCAGATGAATACGCTGCTCTTCAGGCAAACATAGAAGTCTCTAGCTCGAGTCAGCTCTTGACCCTTGACCCCTACATGAGTGATGGTCTGCTGCGGGTCGGAGGCCGTCTCAGACATGCTTCTCTTGACACTGAGGTAAAACACCCAATCATCCTCCCTAAGCATAACCATGTAACCAAGCTGCTTGTAGAACACTATCATGCTGAAGTGAAACACCAGGGGCGGCAGTTCACAGAAGGGGCTATCAGAGCAGCTGGACTGTGGATTGTCGGTGGCAAGAGACTGGTGAGTTCTACACTTCATCATTGTGTGACATGCCGTAAGCTCAGAGGGAAGCTGGAAGTACAGAAAATGGCTGACCTCCCTCCAGAGCGGCTCGACACCCCCCACCCTTCACATACGTAGGGCTGGACGTATTTGGACCGTGGGCAGTGATGACCCGACGCACTCGAGGAGGTGCAGCGCAGAGCAAAAGGTGGGCCATTCTGTTCACGTGCATGAACACCAGGGGGGTACACATTGAAGTGAATCAATGGATGCCACAAGCTGTATTAATGCATTGCGAAGATTCTTTGCCATCAGAGGCCCGGCAAAGCAGCTCAGATCAGACAGAGGGACGAACTTCATAGCCGCCAGTGCAGAGCTGGGCATGGACCGTCCTGAGGAAAAGCAGACTGAAATTCTGAGTTATCTCCATAGTAAAGACTGCACATGGGAGTTCAATCCACCACACGCCTCCCACATGGGGGGAGTGTGGGAGCGTATGATTGGGGTCACACGCAGAATTCTAGACTCTATGCTTTTGCAAAACAAGCATACTCACCTGACGCACGAGGTACTGTGTACTTTGATGGCGGAGATATCAGCAATCATCAACGCACGGCCGCTGATTCCCATTTCATCAGACCCCTCCTCTCCCATTCTGCTGTCCCCTGCTATGCTCCTGACCCAAAAGCCAGGCCTACACGCTCCACCTGGAGACTTCACCAGCAAGGATCTCCTGAAAGGTCAGTGGAAACAAGTACAAGCGCTGGCGAATGAGTTTTGGGGCCGTTGGAGAACTGAGTACTTGAGTACTCTCCACTCAAGACGCAAGTGGCACAGAGCTCAGCGCAACCTACAACCTGGAGACATTGTGCTGCTGAAACAGGCTCAAGCACCAAGGAACGAGTGGCCAATGGCTTTGGTCACATCGGCCTCTCCGAGCAGCGATGGACGAGTCCGCAAAGTCGAGGTGCAGACGGCATCTCAGGGCACTTCAAAGACTTACCTGCGGCCCATCTCGGACGTCATCCTTCTTCTTGAAAGAGACTAAAAAGGCACAAACTGAAAAAAAGGGGTTTAAAGTAAATGTGTGTTGAATAAAGAAAAGTTGAGTTGAGTAGTGGCATTAGTTATGCCAGACGGGGAGTGTTCTGTCCTCAGGTTAAAAGTAAAAGAAAAGGAAATATGTATTCAAATTGTTTTTGGTACAAATGATTCTTTGATAACATTCTGTTAATGGCAAAAGAAAAGAGATGAGTATTTTGTACTGTAAAGGTGAGCCTTTATTTTGGCATGAGTTTTTGTTTACATCTGAGCGATCCCATGAGCCTCCGGTCCATGATGAACTTACCAGAACGTAAGATGCACGTTAGTTGCTGTTTGTAATGAGTTCCAGTCGGATGTTTCTTTCCCGAGTCTTGTTTCGCTCACACACCCATGGCAGCAATGTCTGTAAGTTATAATGATATGCATTTTGTACTTGTATGAAGTTAAGCTTTATGAGCATAGTTGGTAACGTTTACTCGAATGTGTATTAGTGACCACGTTACTTTGCTAACGTTCGTTTCCTTGCTAATAAGCTAAGCGATACTTGCTAGTCACTTTAGTTATAGGCTAACTTGACTGTTGCTTGTGTAATACGGTAATGTCAGGCTCCTAAGTTTCGTCTGTATTTTGTTTATTTCAGTTTTACACGATTTTCACCTGCTATACTGGAAAATAAAGAAGCAAGGCGCTCGCTTCCTGGCTCGTAGAAAACGAGTTTGGCTTGCTGTGGAGTCTGTGTTCACGCACGTAGCTTACACACAGATAGGAACAGTACAGTGGATGCTTTTAAAAAAGCACTCAAAACCTTCCTCTTTCGGAAAGCCTACCCGGACTAATTTTATCTGATTTTATCTGCCGACTGTTTTTATTGTTTTTATTGTTTTGCCCTGTTGCTTGGTTTTTACTGTTATTGTTGTCTTGTTGTGCACTTTGAGATTTGTTTTTAAATGTAAAGTGCGTTACAAATAAAATCTATTATTATTATTATTATCATTGCTGCATGGTAAAATCACACAAATTGATCTTTTTTGGGTGTTGAAAAGTTTTAAGTCTCTGGGGCTGGCAGATTTCTTTGGCTTTTTTTGTTTTAAGGTGAAAATAGCTAAACTGCGCTTTGAATAACCTGTTTGGTCATCAGTTGGTGTTTTTAATTTCTATGAAGAAGTTCAAAGGCAGTATCACAATGCCAAACATGGATGTTAAAAGTTCAAAAGCTATCACTCCAGTTGATGTAGTGATGAAGAGCAATCCACTTGTTAAGGGTATCGAAAAGATGTGGAAGAAATGAAGTAAGAGGTGGCCTGACATTGACCAGCCTTGACCAGTGGAAGGTACCCTTAATCCAGAAGTAGTTAAAACAATGCAAGTGCTGGTGTCCACCTATAAGGCAGAGCAAAAGAAAGGAAAGAAGGGAAAGAAACGTAAAGAAAAGAGACAGATGGAGCTTGGCATTTTGCAATTGAACAACAAATGAACCAAGAGGCAGGATGGCTCCCGCTGTATTTCTCTTGTCCAGAGTCCCTCTGCAATCCTTTGCAATCCTTTACAAAACTTAAGTATTTTGTCAGAACAAAAGCACTATTGGTGTTTTGGTGTCTTTTTGTTTCCTTTTTTCTGAACTTTTTGACAATTTTGGAGTTTTGGAACAAGGATATTGCTGGAGACCTGGGACCACATGGGGTTTCAGTAACAGAGCAGCATCAATTAAGTTTACCCAGAGCAATTGTTTGTTTTCAAGACCTTTTTTTTTTTTTAAAAAAAGATGGCAACGGTTAAGAAACTAGCAGAGGAATTGGAGGAAATCAGGAAACAACTCAACACTATGACTGAGAACATTGGTAAAGTGTTGACTCAACAAGCCACACTTGTGACTCAACAAGCCACCCTTGTGGATCTAGTGAAGGAGGTTCAGGAGCTGAAGATTTCAATCACTAAACGAAACAAGGAGACTGATGAGAGGTTTAAACTGCTGGAACAAAGGTTGACGACTTAGAGCAGTACTCCTGTGCTGACGACCTTATCATCACTGGACTGACTACTAAACATCGCAGCTATGCCAGGGTTGCAGCTGGAAGAACTGATCACCTGGAGGACAACGCACTACTTGAAATAGTTAAAAACTCAAAAACAAAACATCAACTGATATCAATTCCATTGACATGGTAATAATCAAAGAAGTTATTGATTTTATTGTAGGACCTTTGACTTATATTTGTATTTTGTCTTTGCAAAAAATGTATTTTTCCAAATAAAATGAAAACCGCAAAGATAATACGAATATTCAAAAATGGAGACAAGCATTGTTTTGATGATTACAGACCAGTATCCCTTCTCCCTCAATTTTCAAAAATATTAGGGAAATTATTTGCTGAACAATTGGATCTTTTTATTGATAAATGGTTTAGGGTAAACAGGACAACTACATATGCAGTAATGGAGATGGTAGAAGAAGTGACAAAGGTAATTGAAAATGATGAGTTTGCAGTTGGTATTTATATTGATTTACAGAAGGCATTCGATACTATCGATCACAGCATATTATTGAGAAAATTGGAGAAATATGGACTAAGAGGTATAGCTTATTCTTGGGTTAAGAGTTACTTGGAAAATAGACAGCAATGTGTAAAAATAAATAGCACTGTTTCACAATTTAAGAAGGTCACCTGTGGGAAAAAACCTTAAAATCTGGTTTGATGTAAATAAATTGACACTCAATATTAAAAAAACAAAATTTATGGTCTTCAGAAATCGAAAAGAAATTGATAAGCATACAAAATTAAAAATATGTGATTCTGAAATTGAAAGAGTGACCAAGATAAAATTCTTAGGGGTGGTCATTGACGATAAATTAACATGGAAACAGCATGTTTATTACATAAAAGGAAAGATTTTTAAGTCAATGGCAATCCTTTACAAATCAAGAAGTATATTAAACTATAAGGCTTTACATATTATTTTTTGCTCACTCATACTTCCTTACATTACGTACTGTGTGGAAGTTCGGGGATCAACGTATAAAACAACTGTAAATGCAATAGTTCTCTTACAAAAACGAGCCATACAACTTATTATTAAGGTTGACTTTTATGAGCATACTGACCCACTGTTTATGAAAACACATGTTATAAAATTCAATGATCTGGTATATTATAAAATAATACAAATAATATATAAAGCTAAATCAAATTTACTCCCAGTTAGTATAAAAAGGTTTTTTTCAACTCAAGAGACAAAGTGTAATTTAAGAGATGTCTGTAAATTTACTGTACCAAGGGCAAAAAAAGAGGTTAAAAGAAGATGTATATTTGCTGTAGGCGTTTCACTTTGGAATGATGCTCATATTAATTTAAGAATGTGTAGTACAGTTCTGATTTTTAAAAGGATGGTTTACAGTGCAATCTTTGAGGGCTATAAGTCTTCATGATTCTGTAAAGGTTTTTGTTACTTTCTATTATTGGTTCTCTGAGAATTTATTCCTGATTTTTTTTGAAAAGGAGAATATGTTAGTTTTATGATTTGTTCTATGGTTTTATGAAATTAGTATTTTATTTTGTAATTTTTGTATACGTAAAAATTGTTGTTGGGTAGCTTAATATGTGCATTTGATAAAGAGGACAGGCTTAAATATAAGCTTATGCTTCCGCCTGTGCCTTTTTAGTCACTTTCTTTATGATATTGTTTCTAAATGTAAATATTAAGTTGTTTTGTGTCTGTGACTGAATAAAATCTTCACTCACACTTACTCAATTGTTTGAGCAAGGGGGTGAAGGGGCTAAAAGCTGGTAAGGAAAGAAAAGACAGGATTGCAGAAGAAATACACAAAAATGTTAAAGAAACAGAAAAAATTGATGGCAAAAGTGAATGAACCTTTCTCACATACGACCCCAGTGAAGAGCCCCCCACCATATACACTGATTCGGGTGAGCGGTTTGTGTACACCGGCATCTTGTGGTGGCGCCATTGCTGCGGTGTGCGACGTCATGAAGTTGTCATGCTATCAACAAATAAACGTACGTTAGTAAATAGTGTCTGAGGGCATCATTGACAGCATGAGTAAAGTCACCTGGTTTAACAATGTCAGACAGTGGCCTCCGGTTACTGGTGAAGGTATCTTAAATCAATACCGATATTAATTTGGGAATCAATAAGATGAAAAGTATCAAGTATTTCATTGTGAAATACTGAAGTAGGAGGAAATGTGTGCGTAAACACTGGCTAGGCTACATTTGTACTGACCCTCGCAAGCTAACAGGCAATTAATCATTATGTACAAGCCTACGTGATTAAAAAATAATGTAGGAATTAAATATTTGTTTCGTGGGCTATCAGTGCATGCCTGCCAAGATCTAAATGCGGGGCGTGGGATCGCGCACAACTAAAAACTGAATGGATGTTACATTAGCTCAGCTCTTAGCAACATGGACAGTCTTCTTTCAGTAACGGCATGTGCGTCTCACATATCGACTTTTTCCACGACTGTAGTCTTTTACTGTTGTTGTAACAGCCGATGACGGCACACGTCCTCCCAGACTGTCTTGACATAGTTGTTTGTGTCGCTGCTCGCTGCTTACAGCACTGCTTCTTGTTCGCTTTGCGCACACCGCAGTAATGGCGGCCGTACTACTTCCGGTCATTTCGCTGAATCAGTGTATAAGAAAGAGATAAGGTATACTGATGTCTATCCTCAGCTCCCCGTAATTAAACAGGAGGGCACTTATCACATCAAAGATGAGGAAGAGCAGATAATAGAGACAGGAACAGCTAAAACAACTATAAAGATATACCCAAGCAGTAAAAGTAAAAAGGAAACAGGTTGTTTAGCAGCTAGGGGTGAACAAAGGTATAGAAAAATAGAAATGGGAGATGACAGTCAGAGTGATTCAGAGGAGGCTATTGGAGGCTACGACCCAGCAGTTAGACAAGTATTAGCCAAAGCAGAGAAAAGAGGAGAAAAATCACTGAGGAAAAAAGAGCCAGTAAAAGACACCTCAGAGGAGAGTGAAGATGATGATAGTGATGAAGAATCAGATAGTGAAGAGTCTTAATATTCTCTTTGGTCAACACCAAGGACTGAAGCTGAGGAGAAACATAGGGCTTTGAGAAGGATTGAGAAACGCATGTATAAATGCTGTGTCGACCTGAGGGATGCTACCAGTCCAGAAAAACAAAGAGAATTGAGGGAAGAATGAGAGGAGCTGCGAATAGCAAAGAAAGACTTGAAGAAGAAAAGAGTAGAAAAGCCATCTACCTCAGGGTATTCCTTTCGCCCAAGAAAAGGGGATAAGCCAGCTGAAAAAATGTGTCCAGTTGTTGTTCGAGGACAGAATTTGGAGTATAGGCCTTTGCAGAATAAAGACATGTCAGACATCCTTGAAAAGTTACCTACTCTTCAGGAGGGAGCTCACCTTTGGATTTTGAAGTTGGAAGAAATTATGGTGGGATGGCAGCCTGCCATGGGAGATATCAAGAGACTCCTAGCCAGCATTTTAGGGGTCCCAGCTACGGAAGAGATCTTGCAGAGAGCAGGACTTAATCAGTATGCAGGGACTGCTGTGAATGATCCAGAACTGTTTGCTGCTAGTAGAGCTCGGATGTGGAGAGATACATTTCCAACAACTGTACATCCAGATAACATTATCATTGAGCCACTAGGACCACAGGAGAATCCAAGAGTTTATGTGTCAAAGGCTCATCAAATTTAGAGAAATGTTATAGGTAATGATCCAGACATGCACCAAATGGAGCAGTCTATTTTGCAAGCCAAAATACAAAAAGGGTTGCCCCAGCCAGTGAGAAGTAAATGAGCAGAGGTGGTTGGTCTTGGTAGTATGACAAAAGGGGTATACACAGACCATATAGCACATCAAGTGGAGTTGTACAGGAAGAAAGAGAATGAGCAGAGAGAGCAAAACTCAACCAAATACAGCTAGTAGATAGCAAAAAGAAGGAGAAGAAACAAGCTCTGGTTATGCAGAGTCAATCTCAACCAGATCAAACAACAGTGCAACAACAGCAAGAACAGATTCAATGCCAACCAACCCAACTGATGCCGGTAGCCCCCATTGGTTCATATGCACAACCAGCCTTGGGTCAGTTGCAGACAGGGAGAGGATAAGGCAGAGGAACTTTAGGAAGAGGACAAGGATGAAATTTTGATCCATATGTCCAGATGAGCTCTGAAATATGTTATAGGTGTGGACAGCTAGGTAATTATGCACGTGACTGTTGTTGGACGGGAAGAAAGTCTTTCAGAGGAGGTCTCAGAGGAGGTTTCAGAAGAAGCACTAGGGGACAATCACGTCCACCCTGAGGACCGGTAAACCCTGACAGGGGGCCGGAACCAGGATTTTAGGGGTGCCCAGAAGACCTAAAAGGGGGTGTCAGCTGGTAGTGTCAGGACCAGAACAAGAGCCAACAATTGAGGTGAAAGTTGATGATAAACCATTGAAAGTTATGGCAGATTGCGGAGCTACTTTCACCTGTGTTAGGCCCAAAGATGCTACACATCTCCCCATGTCTGGCCAGTTAGTACGGACAATAGTTTTTGAGGGTGTGAAACAGCTGATACCTCTTACAGAACCCGTTGAGTTCTGCTATAAAAATCAAAAGACCACAATACCTATACTAGTGTCAGAACAAACACCTATTGCACTTTTGGGTAGAGATGCTCTGTGTAGGTTGAAGTGTACAATATGGTGTACACCAGACCGCTGTCTGGTGGAAGTACCAAGTGATAGTTGGCAACAACTATTTATGGAAAGAGAGACTGAAGCTTCTGCAGTGTTTTGGATTGGAAACCTTAGCCCGGAGTTGCTAGAGCCAGCAAAGCTGTAGGAGAAATTTATTGTGGCAAACATGACTGATGTGAAGTTACCTGAGTATCCATACCACTGTACACTGAGGTATTTTAAAGACGCTACTCAGACCAAGTCAGCAGAGTGGTTGAAGCAACAACCAGAACAAGTTCAGCTCAGCTCCAGTTCTATGATTTTGGGGCCACAGGGAACAGCTATGAAGATAGATAATAATGAATATCTTGAAAAAGAGCATGACATTGAGGAAAGCATTCCTCATGTGACTTTGATGGAAGCTAAGGCCTATGAACAGAAGCATATAGGCTCAATAAGTAGAAGCAGAGAAAGCCATTTTCACACCAGTTAAGGAAAATCCTGCTATTTGGGTGAGTGAGGATCAGCAGTTTATAAAGATTGTAATCTCTGCTCACGGACAGGGTCAGCCACAAGCTGTACAGATGATACATGAGTCAATTTGCAGTGCCAAACTTGACTCAGATGCTATGAAAGAAGACATGCTACGACAAGTGCCAGAACATCTGTGGTCTCGATATAGCACTGATATTGGACTTGTAAAATCAGCTCAACCAGTAAAAGTTGAACTTCGACCAGGTGCCAAGCCTCCTTGGAAGAATCAATATCCATTGAAAAAAGAGGCAATACAAGGTATTGGATCTCAAATTGAAGGATTGGTACAGGCAGGTGTGTTAGGGATAACTCAGAATCCTCAGAGTAATACGCCGCTGTTGCCGTTTCAGAAACCAGATCAGGGTTTTTCCTGGTTCAAATTGAGGCAGAGGTGGCACCATCCCGACCATGCGCCATGACGTGCATGTATTTGTAAATTCAACTGACTCACTTTCTTTCACAGGCAACATACTTTAAGTTAAGAGTTCAAAAAAGAGTGTGACCATTATTATGTTAAAGCATTCATTTATTAAAACTATATACATACACAAATCAGCTGGCAACTTTAAATTGAAAGTACACTTCATCCACACATCTCGCAACCAGACAGAACATTTCAGCCTCCTCTTTTTCATTCTGTAGAACCTCCTCATGCACTCCTTGTAGTCCAAGGCCTCCTGGTCTGGTCCATCAACGGCCACCTTACAACAGACATCCAAGTGCCTCTCCTTCAGTCTGTTCAGCAGAGGTGCCTTCACCTTAAACAAAACAATTCATCATGCATTAAGTATTTTTGTTTTTATTCTGATACAGACATGAAGAGTGATAGTGTTTTCAATCATATATTATATATATGTATACGCTGGAGTGTCCTCCCTAAAAAAATGACAACCAATTATTTCTTAAACTATCTAAACTATGTTATTTTAGTTTTTGTAACTTTATTAGTTGAGTTTTTTTAGGTACTACCATCTTTAATATACTTCTCCTTCTCTTCTGCAGCTTTGTGAATGGCTGTCACCTCATGTCTTTTTAATGTGTCCAGCCTGTAGTTGGTTGATGGCTGTCTCACTAAGGAGGCAGCAATTGCCTGCTGTGTTGGGGCACAGTGCTTTTGGCATAAACAGCAGTGCATGCCTTCCTCAGTATGCCTGAGCCAGGTAAATTGATTGAGCCACTGCTTGTCAAAGCCACTGGCTCTGTGTTTTTGAGAAGATCTGGAAAGAGGATAAAACCACGTACCCGTTGGTTTTGCGTTGTTATGCTCCTAATTGGAAACTAATTAATTAATGACCCTCGCCTCGCCGACTCGTCCTGTCCTGCATTCTGACCCTCGCGATCACCAGTCCCTTGTGAAGTACTTTCAGACCTGACACAAATTTCCACGTTGTCTCCACCATGAATTATAGCATTTTAACTGCCTGTTACGTTTTTTCTCTGCTGTGTTTCACCTGGACTCTTGACTTTCCTCCTCGTGAGGTCGCTTTTTAAAGTACTGGCTGATTTTGCCTGTCATATCTAAAATGCTAAAAACGGAGTAAACTTTTTTTTTTTAAATAAACACGACATGCTTGGATGCAAAAAAGACACGCAGTATTTACCTGTTTGTACCATCCGCCAGGGAAAATCAGGACACCGATAGCACCAACTAGCGGGAAAAAACTTGAAAAAACATGAATCGATCCGTTTCTTCTTCGGTAGATGCTTCAGGTCTTTCCGGTGCACTGCTGTTGATATAGCGCCTCTATAGTGGCGCAACGCTGCAACTGCAGTTAAAATACGTTGCTGCTGCATCGGGACATCAATCGCTCAATCAACACAGCTGGAGCTTTACGCTGTGTTGAGCGAAATCAATCGCTCTGGCTGGGGGCGGCACAAAATTAGGTGGAGGCGGCCGCTACACAATTTTGAACGCAGGAAAAACCCTGCAGATGGTACCTATCGCCTGGTACATGATTTGAGAGCAGTAAATGACGTGGTGGTAGATTTTCCAGCTGATGTACCAGACCCTCATACTTTATTAGCCCAAATCCCTCCAGATGCTACTCATTTTACAGTGTTGGACCTGTGTGAAGCATATTTCAGTGTTCCGTTAAGCATAGAGAGTGGAGAGCTATTTGGATTTACTTATAAAGGACAGTCCTGTGTGTCTGAATGTCTTCTCTCATGTATCAGGTTTGAGAATTAATGTCAAGAAATGTGACCTTTTTCCTTTAAAGGACAAACCCGCCAATTTGACTGAAATATGTGAGATACATACCTACAAACATACCTAGGCACTAAAATTTGCAAAAATCAAGAAGAAAGAGCCAAATCAGTAAAAAATTCAACAGATGGCTGGTACGAGATCTATCATTATATGGGCGAGTTATGTTATCAAAAAGCGAAGGCTTATCACGGCTCATATATGGTGCCCAGGCATTGGATGTTCCTCAAGCACTAATTAAACAAGTTGATTTTAAGTTGCTTAATTTTATTTGGAGAAACAAACCTCATTATCTTAAAAAGGGTGTCTTGTGTAAACCGTGTTCTCAAGGTGGGCTCAATGTTCTTGACTTTAACTCCTCAAACACTATGTTAAAGATTAAATGGCTAAGAAAGTATATGCTTGGTAAGAAAAAAATGTGGTATATTATTCCAAATTTGATATGTAAAAATGTTGGAGGTATTGATTTTCTATTGAAGTGTGACTTTGACCTGAACAAAATTCCCGCTCAGTTATCTAGTTTTCACAGACAAGTGTTTTTAGCATGGATGTTAGCCTACAAACACAACTTTTCTCCTCAAAATTATTTAATTTGGAATAACAGATATATCAATTACAAAAATAAATCTATTTATTTTGATGGCTGGGTGAAAAATGGGATCTTGATGGTGACACAATTGTTAAATAGAGATGGAAATTTATTGTCATACACATAATTCTTAAGAAAATATGGGATTCCAGTTCATGCAAAGGAGTACGCTATTGTTTTTGATGCGATACCTTCAGGTATTTTGAGTCTTGTCCGGGGATGTGAGTCCTTAGATGGAGGTCTTCAGTTAACATCAGCTCCAATGCTGGGAGGTTTAACTCTTACCGATAGGAAATGTAACAACTATTATATCAGGAGTCACTGTCAGGAAACATCAATTCCCTCTATTTAAAAAAAATTCAAAGCATCAAATGGAAATTAGTATGGACTTTAAATAAAAAATACTGTGTCACCAATAAGATAAGAGAAGTTTCATTTAAAATTGTTCATAGGATTTACCCAGTCCAAAAAATACTGTCAAGATTTAGAGAAATGGATGAAATGTGTGTATTTTGTAATAGTCAATCAGAAACTGAGATTCATTTATTTTACAATTAAAAACTAAACTGTTCTGGATAGATATGGGAAGATTTGTGAAAGACAGAATGGGAATCAGTATTTGCCTTAATATAAAAGACATTATTTTGTATTTTAAAAGCAGTTTTGAATGCAAAAGGATTTTTTTGTTAAACCTTTTTATATCATTTGGAAAATTTCATGTGCACAAATCAAAATGGTCTGGAAAAAAATCTTGTTTTCAACAATATATAATGCAATTCAGACATTATATTAGGACATTGACAGTACTCAAGAAGAACCAAAAAGCAATCAAAACTGTGCAAATATGTGAAGCCTTAGGAATTATATGATTTATGTTATGAACTTAACAGAGATACCCTGAATATTTTTCAGTTTCTTTGTAAATTAGAGTTACAGTTGGTCACTGTAATCGTATTGCGTTGCGCCCTGATGTGTTCACACCGGGTCCAAAGCTGCAGTCGCGGAGGTCGCAGGACGCGGCTGGTCGTCGCTGACCTGTTTCTCCCACCTTCCTTCCCCCTCCTTTTCTCCCTCATGTAGACATCCCGCAGCCCCTTCCAGCGCTTGCGGTACACATCCACTGCAAAGACACACACACACACACACACAGTTTGAAACATGTAGCCTAGCAAGCAGGGCAATTTGATATGTTTTCAGAAAATAGTCTGCTCACTGAAATAAATAAACAAACAAACTTACCAGAAAGCCTGACATCATGGGACACCTTCGCCCATGCTTCCTCCTTGGAGATGCGGTCCCTGTAGAACGCGCACCCCACGTCGTAAAGGACCGTGTGATAACTCACAGCAGTGATAGGCTGCTCCTCCACTGTGATTCTTCTTCTTCTCCTCCTTGCTTCGCGGGTGTGTTGACATCAGCAGAGCCCTGATTGGCTGTCGCGGCACGGAGTCGCAGAAAGTTGCTCCCAAAGTTCAAATATTTGAACTTCGGGAGTGACGCGACTTGGCATCCTGTGATCCCGGCGAAGCGATGTTGGCGAACATGCGCGAACTGGTCGTGTAGGCCGCATAGGTCGCGTAGGTCACTCACGTCGCGTCGCCGGCAGCTGGTGGTCGCCTAGTCGCGTCAGGTCGCGGCTGCACATAGACTTTCCATTGGATGTCGTTGCCCAAGTCGCGTTTGGTCTGAACGCGGCTTTACTCATCATAGTCTCAGAAATCTTCTGAATTATGGTAAATTTACATTGACTTTGCCTAGGCTCAGAAGTTATCATAGACTTTTAGAGCATGATGTCACCTTGGTGAAAATGTAACACAGTAAATCCAGCTGAGAATCTGCCAGAAACTCCAGAAGATGGGGAGCCACATGATTGTGTGAAGGAATCAGAGAGATATTCAAAACTACGGTCAGACTTGCAAGCCCTTCCACTTCAGGAAGCAGACGTAGAGTATTGGACTGATGGGTCTTGTTATCGGATTGGAGACAAATTGAGCGCTGGCTATGCAGTTGTAAAAGCCGAAGGAGATGGATTTGTTGTCGAAAAGGCAGAAATAGTGCAGCAACCAGCATCTGCACAGCTGGCTGAACTTGTAGGACAAACTGAGGCATGTCTGTTGGCAGAAGGAAGATGAGTGACAATTTATACAGACTCTGCATATGCACATAATGTTTGTCACTTGTTCGGAGCACTGTGGAAAAATCAGGGATTAAGGAAAACAGATGGTTTTCCTATACAGCATCATGCCCAGATAACAAAATTGCTGCATGCAATGATGAAGCCTAAAGAAATAGCAATAGCTAAGTGTGCAGCACATAAAGGGGACATGTCAAGAGTAACTCAGGACAACAGAGCAGCTGATGAGGCTGCAAAAGCTGTTACAGGGGCAGATAAAGAAGGCAAAGTTCTTCTGGTCACTCATGAAATAGCCTTGGGAGATAAAATTACCCTCAGAGATGTAGGGCTCTATTTTCGTGTATGCCGGTGAGGCGGCAGAGGGTGGCGGACCCCGCGCAGTTGTATTTTCGTCTGGCGGAGCCCGGCGTACAGCCAGTTCGTTATTTTCGTGGACTGAGGCGCACGGAGGCGCACCGAGATCCACCAAGCTGAGCGTGGTTGCGTGGCAGGGGGAGTTGTTGACAAAATCTGCGGGCGCAGTGACATTTTCGTGCTTGCCACCGGCGTATAAGGTGCGCTGAAAGCTCGCCGATTCTAACCTGGTCAGCTTTCAGCGCAGGCGAAATGCAGCTGGTCCAGTGGTATTTTGGTAGACCGGTGGCGTATCGGCATACGTCACCGATGACTCACCGGCAGGTTTCCACAGTGTCAGGCACATTTCAGTGCAATAAATATTCATCAACAACTAATATTCTGAGTCATCACATACATTTAGATCTATATAGATATATTCTGATTTATATCTGATATTTATATTTTGATCTGATGAGCGCGTACACACAACCTGACAGAATCAACACAGCTGAAACCGCATTAAAGTAAATTAAATATCTAGTAAATAGACACACATGATGAAGTTAACAAGATATGTAATTCATCTCAAATCAACACAATCTACAACTCCCTTCCCCCACCTTCCATTCCCAGCTCCTCCCCTCCTCCCCTCATCCCATCAGCACTCTCCCGTTTCTCACCTGTTTCTCCAACCGACGTGACCAACATCATCTGCTCCATGTCATCATCCACCTGCATCCTGGATCCCATCCCATCCTCCCTCATCAAGCACTGCCTCCCCGTCATCTCTCCCATCATTACACAGATCATCAACTCCTCCCTCAACTCTGCCACTGTTCCCCCTTCACTCAAACTGGCCGCTGTCACTCCCATCCTTAAAAAACCTGGACTCAACCCCGATGATATCAATAACTTCCGGCCCATCTCCAACCTCCCTTTCCTGTCGAAAATCCTGGAATGAGTCATTGCATCACAGATCAAAGCCCACCTCAACAATAACAATCTTTATGAACTGTTTCAATCAGGATTCCGCACCCACCACAGCACCGAAACTGCCCTCATCAAAGTCACAAACGACCTCCTCATTTCTGCTGACTCCGGCCAACTCTCCATCCTCATCCTCCTTGACCTCTCCGCCGCTTTTGACACCATTGACCACGCCATCCTCCTGTCCCGCCTACACTCCCTCCTCAATAACACAGACACTGCTCTCAACTGGATCCATTCATATCTCACAAACCAGAATCACTTCATCCACATCAACAACTGCTCCTCCACAACTGCCCCCGTGTCCCAAGGTGTCCCCCAGGGTTCGGTGCTTGGTCCTCTCCTCTTCATCATCTACCTCCTCCCTCTCGGCCACATCCTCCGTCAACACAATCTCCATTTCCACTGCTATGCTGATGACATTCGATTGTACATCTCTTCCACCTCCATCACCCCCCAGACCCAACACTCCCTCTCAAACTGCCTCACTGATGTAAAAAACTGGATGGACAGCAACCTTCTAAAGCTCAACTACAACAAAACAGATCTCATCATCATTGGCCCAAAATCCCTCACCTCCACAGTCACAGACTTTCATCTCTCCATTAACAACTCCACCCTCTCCCCCTCTCCCCACTGTCGCAACCTTGGTATTCTCTTTGACAGCAACCTCACCTTCACACAGCATGTTAAGCAAATCACCAAAACAGCATACTACCACCTCAAAAACATTGCCCGCCTCCGCCCCTCCCTCTCCTACTCTGCAGCCGAAACCCTCATACATGCATTCATCTCATCCCGTCTAGACTACTGCAACAGTCTCCTCCACTGCACTACCTCCACTCTCCTCAATAAACTTCAGCTCATCCAGAACTCTGCCGCCCGCCTCCTCACCCACACACGCTCCCACCAACACATCACCCCCGTCCTCCAGAACCTTCACTGGCTCCCCATCCCCCATCACATTCAGTACAAAATCCTCCTTCTCACCCACAAAGCACTCCACAACCAGGCCCCCCCCTACCTTCTCCACCCCTACCCCCCCCCCGCACCCTCCGCTCCGCTGATGCCAACCTCCTCACAGTTCCCTTGACCAAGCACCGAACCTGGGGTGACAGAGCATCCTCAGTCACCGCCCCCACCCTATGGAACTCACTCCCACTAGACCTCAGAAACTGCTCCAACCTTACCAGATTCAAAACCCAGCTCAAAACTCACCTTTTCCGCACTGCTTTTCATCTTCCTTAGCCCCCCCTTGATTGTTGATTTTACCTGATTTTACTTGATTTTAATTGATATTGATGTATTTTATTGTATATTGATGTATGATTTTATTCATGTACAGCATCTTTGAGTCTGTGAAAAGCGCTTTACAAATAAAATGTATTATTATCATTATTATCTCCCTCCTTTTCTTTCTTCCTCTTATTTCTCGCGCAGCCGGACCTGGGGCCTCATGTATCAACGCTCGCGGCACCAGAAAACCTTGCGTTCGCCAAGATCGGCGCACACGTCCAGATTTATCATCGCGACACGAGCGTCGGTTCCAGCGCAAATCCACGCAAAGTGAGGAGGTGGTGTAGAAGTTGGCCTTGAGCCGATACTTGCGTTGACGGAACTTTGGCGACGCTGTGTGGCGGTGTTTGGTGACTCACTATATGACAAGCGTTCACACATCGCAGTGGACCTGCACCACATCCCCGTGGCCGAGCAGCACGTCGCCCCACATGACAAACCAGCAGCAGACAGAGGGATGCGAGCTGATCCCTGCCAGGCCGCCGTCCTCGCGCGGGAGAATCTCATCGCCACAATGTGAATGGGTAAGAAGTGAATACACAGTTCAATGAGCCAAATTAATTTATTTTCTCCACCAGACGCTCGAGGACATTTACGAGCCGGTCCAGCCGCTCGTTGATCCCTGCAATCCCCCTGATGATTTCTTCCTGCGATTGCAGGACCGCCTCCGTGAGGACCCTTCCACTGGGTCCGGGTGGTCCAGCGGAAGCGCCGCGGCTGGTGGACGCTCCACCACTTGTCGGCGCGCTGGTGCTGGGGCCGGGGTGGCCCGAATGCCGCTGGTCCTGGCCGACGACTCCGAGCCGGCGGACGGGCTGCCACTGGCCAGGGTTCCACAAGCCGGTGACACGGCCAACACATTGATTTCTGTGACACAATAAAAATATAGGTTCATTTCAATTCCTGCTTCTGTGTATCTGTTGCGTTTACATCTATGGCAAAGCATGTGGACATTTGTGTGACACGCCACTTACCCTCCAGCAGGCTGTCTGAGTCGCGACAATCCCCCCCACAGAGGCACCCCCCATAATCACCACCACCAGCTGCTCAAATGGCGTGAGGGTCTCCTCCCCCAGGCCCCCACCTGTCTGGCCGATACTCCTCCGGAGGGCAGCTGTACGCCGCTTGACCTCCACCTTGAGGTCCGACCACTTTTTTTTAATCTCCGCAGGGGTGCGTGTCTCGGAACCCACCGCATTCACCCTCTCGCAAACTTTCTCCCACTCCAAGCGTTTTCGTTTTGCACTGACACCACTGGACAGGCTGCCAAACAAAACACGCTGTCGCTCCTCCACCTCCGCCACCAGCATCTCCACCTCGCACGCCGTAAATTTCGTTTTTCTTGTCATTTTGTCTGCGTGCGAGGACAGGGAGACCATATTTAAATAAATCTGCATATTTATAGGTGGGTGTAATGGGGGCGGGCCCAATCACTCCAACATCTGCGCTCAATTCCAAGCTGATTGGGATTTATCAAGGAAACACACGTGGCTTTCGGCGCCCGCACACCTTGATACATACAATTTTTTTTCAGCGTGACGGACCTTGTGTGCGCTCGTTTCTGGTATGAGTCCCACGCAAGTGTTGATACATGAGGCCCCTGGACATGTCTCTGTGTCCTCTCCCCATCCTGCTGCAGCTGCTGCTGCAGCGGCTGAACAGATGATTTGTTTCAGTGATCAGATTAGTTGTTTACTTTAAGCCGAATACAGTAAAGAGCCAGACCACGGAGCGCGATGCGTCATTACGCACAGATGTTTCCAATTTTAATGCCATTTTTGGAATTTATGTTGTGATCTGTGCACACAACCCACCTTTGTCACATGAGGTTTGAATATGTGCAACTTTATGTGAGTGTCTTTATTTGTGGAAAGGGATGTTTGTCTTACTAGTGGGTCCAACATTACACACACCAAATCTATCTGTGCTTATATGAGACAGTGTGGAGGACGCCCAATGCAGCGACACTTGTTGAGAAGCTGCCTTCTGTCGCCATCGTGTGGCATTATTGTCTTCAGACATCTCTTGATCTCTTTGACTACTTCACGAAAAATAGTAATACGCCTCACCGGTGGCGGATTTAAAGACGAGGAGAGGAGCTGATGTTATTGGTCAATACAGGTCTCGGCTGTGTTAAACCCACTCCACACCCTCTCTCCTCCCTCCCTACGACTTACACCGCTGGGAGGAGCTGAGTTTGGGAGGGTTGCGCCTCTCACCAAAATACCAAATTGTGCTTGGGAACGCCTTGTCGGCGCGGCGGACCTGACTTACGCTGCGTCTGCGGCACGTCTCCAGCGAGGCACGAAAATAGAGCCCCCAGTCTCAATGCAAGAAGCGGCATCTGCAATATAGCCTGATAGCCTGACTCTATATAAAATCATATGGCAACAGTGACAACCCAGGAAAAATAAAAAATAAAAAAAATTGAGTAGAATAGAATAGAATATTCCTTTATTGATCCCCCATGGGGGAAATTTTTTTGTCACAACAGCATCACAGACAAAGAGTGCAAAAATGCTGTTTAAAAAATAAAGATCCTAATATTAAGAACTTAAATATATGTAATAATTAAGAAAAAAATGTAGAAAAAGAAAAAAGGGAGAAGAAAAAAATACACATCTACAATATACACAATTTAAATGCCAGAAAAAAATGGTGGTGTAAATCCAGTTATTATTACAGTTCGTTGTAAAGTCTTATTGCAGAGTGGAGGAATGACCTGTGGAAGCACTCCGTCTTGCAAGGTGGAAGTCTCAGTCTGCTGCTGAAGGAGCTGCTTAAAGCCCCCACAGTCTGATGCAGTGGGTGAGAGGGATTGTCCATGATGGATACAAGCTTTGTTAACATCCTCCTCTCACCCACCTCCTCCAGGGAGTCCAAAGAACAGTCCAGGACAGAACTGGCCCTCCTGACCAGTCTATTCAGTCTCTTCCTGTCCCTCTCTGTGCTCCCTGCCCCCCAGCAGACCACCGCATAGAAAAGTGCAGATGCTACCACAGAGTCATAGAAAGTCCTGAGCAGAGTCCTACACACTCCAAAAGACCTCAGTCTCCTCAGCAGGTGGAGACGACTTTGGCCCTTCTTGTACAGTACGTCTGTGTTGGTTGACCAGTCCAGTTGGTTGACTTGTGTAGTGTTGAATGTATATTGATGAATGCCTCATTGAAAATATAGCTTAACTGCCTTTAAAATTCACATCAGGTGGAACTGGCCACTGTACAAGTTATGACCAGATCCAGCTGTAATGGTGAGCCTCCTCTTTGTTCTCTTAACGTTATATTTTTAACCCAACCAAAATACCACTGATGCTTGAAAAGGAATCAATTATGTCACCCTCTGATTTAAATTTACCTTAAAGTCTTCCACATGTGGTTTGGATTCCTGTAATCCAGGTCTTTATCCCTAATCTATTAAGGAGAGTAGCAAATTCTCATTTATTATATGAAGAAGGTCTCAAAGTGAGTATTATGCAAGTTACATTCAATGTTGGATCTAAGGAAGATCCTGATGCAAAACCATAGACTGTATCGAGAATGGACAGAGTCTGCCTCCTTGCTGGGTGAAGCCACTCCGAGAACAGCATCCTCTGTTAATGGGCTGCAGTATAGGTCATAAATCCCGCCTCCGCCAGCAAAGCTTATGGGGCTGTGGACAAACTTCAGAAATTTATTACACAGAACATATTTTTTTTTCCCCCCTGCTTGCAATGTTAACATGTAGTTACAGTAAGACTGGTTTGTGCTCAAGTCCTCTTTTTTCTGGGGGTTCATTTTTTCTATGATTGACACTTGATACAGCCTGTGAGCGTTCGGGGATTGCGTAGCTCTCCTGGGGGTTACGCTGTTTGAGCTGAGCGTCATCACAGCGACTCTTGGCGACTGCGCGGCCAAATGCGCGCATCGTTACTGCACAGCGCTGGTTTCAGGGAATGAAGAAAAATCCCGGAAATACAGAGAGCTATTTGGCTTCAAATCTGTATACAGGCGGTAGGCGAAACCAAGTTGTCCATGGTATATACTGTCTATGTGCGAAACACTGTCTATCAGAGACACTGGCCCTCATTTATCAAGCTTGTGTACGGCAGAAAACTTGCGTACACATTGCGTACGTCAATTTTGACGTGAGGATCGGCATTTAGCAATCTGCACATGAGCGTACGCTAGGGGAAAACCTACAACTAAATCTCATGACAGGTCTGACATCTTGTACGCAAGTTTGAGTCAGTGTGGATCTGCGGTGAAAACAATAAGCAAAAGCATACAGCCAGATATTCAGTAGTCATACTGATCATTTTTGTCATTATCCTATTCGCCTAATTTTTACTATCAGAAAAAAAAATTCCACTGGTCTGGTTTTCACGGCGGCCATAACTCCCATACACTGGCCAACTTGCAAAAAAATAAAAAATAAATCTTTAATTGTGCGACGTTTTGGCATCAAACCTTTATCAAAGGGGTTATTTTTTTTCTTCTTTGTTCCTGGATCCTGACATCTGCCGCATCATCCTCCGACGCACCAGGCAAAAAATAAATTCCCCCCTTTTTCTGAATGGCAGCAATAGTAAAATCCAAATTTTCATTTTGGAGAAAAGTAGGTAAACGAAAAAAGAAATAATTTCTGCATACAAGATCGCATAAAAGCATATAATACTCTAAACAAACAGGTCCAGGTCACGCATTTTGATTGGCGTGATGCATCGATTTGTGGTTAGAATTGTGATTGGTCAGATATCAATTCTTTCCCCTATTAAAACCAGAGCTTTTATAGTTGTCAGATCTCGACAATGGCAGATTTGCTTCTACTAGATGAGTACGCACAGGGAAGACGGGAGCGGGTCTTCAGGGACCACAGAGATCTCCTCATGGAGAGTGATGAGTGGCTCATCAGTCGCTTTCGGCTTCCAAGGCATGTCATCCTTGATTTATGCCACAATTTAGAAGCCCGGTTATGGAGGGACTCTAGGCGGTCAAACGCTTTGCCAGTGCCAGTGCAGGTGCTCGCCACTGTAGGGTTTTTGGCAACCGGGACCTTTCAGAGGGAGATTGGAGACAGAGCTGGGGTCTCCCAGCCGACAATGAGCAGGGTGATGCCAGACATGTTGGCCGCCATCAAGTCTCTCTCCAGGGAGTACATCCAGTTCCCCTACGATGATGCCCAGCAATCTGTGATTAAAAGGCAATTTTATGAGATTGCTGGGTTTCCAAATGTAATTGGAGCGATTGATTGTGCGCATGTGTGTCTGAAGCCACTATCAATGAATGATTACGCATTCATCAATCAAAAAAAATTACAATTCAATCAATGTGCAAGTCATTTGTGATGCCAAGATGGCATTACTTAATGTAGTAGCCAAGTGGCCTGGAGAAACACACGATTCTTTTATTTTTTTCAAATAGTAGTGTCGGTGCACGGCTACGTGACGGCACCCTGCAGGGTCAGAGTCATCTCCTCGGTAAGTGGCCTGAATAAATCTGCAATAGGAATGAAGCAAAGTCTTAAATTGTCTGACATTTCCATGTGGTTATTTTTCTAGGTGACAAAGGTTATGCCCTGACGGAGTACCTGGTAACCCCGCTGGCAAACCCGGCCACAGAGCAGGAGCAGCGATTCAACAGTGCGCACAAACGGACACGTGTCACTGTGGAGCGCTGGTTTGGTCTCCTGAAGGGCAGGTGGCTCTGTCTTGCTCCAGCGGGGGGAACATTGCTGTTCACACCCGACAAGGTGTGTGACATCATTCTGGCTTGTGTGGTTTTGCACAACGTGGCGTTGGTAAATGGCGTGCCATTGGATGTGCCGGCACAAAGAGAGGACCCAATGCCAAGGGGAACCGTGGCAAGGAGACACTCCACCATGCGCTGTATGGAGGAGACGGGACCTGATCGACTGCTTCTAAAATGTTGGTAGGCATTTAAGTTGAGGAAGTGCTGACTATTTAACTGATTTAACTGCTAAAATTAAACAAATTGAATTAAACTAAATGCTTGAAATTAAAGGAAATAAAGCAAAATGCAGACAATGGAAAAGTTTATACTTAAATTTTATTTATTCAAATTGTCATTTATTTTCTGTAAAGTTCCGTTGATTGCTTCAAGTGAGGTCACGACTGCCGCCAATAAACGGCAAATCTCCGTCTGTCTTTCTAGGACCTCTGCAGTTATGATGGCCCTTGTATTACGGGAAGCTGGTGCTCGCTCGCCCTGCAAAATGTGCAAATGTAAAAATTTGACTCTTGTTTTTTTTACAATGCAAGCAAATTAGGGTTGATAGTTACCATTCTCTGGCTCTGACGCAAGTGTGTCGGTGTCTCCACCCATAATGCTCTCTGAGCCCATCATTGAGACGATTTTGTCCTTGGTGGCAGTCAGGGTCAGGCTGGGGTCTGGTCCTCCACCTCCATTCTGCATGCTGCTATGCCTCAGGGCAGCAACACGCCTTTTGGTGGACAGCTTCAGGTCCGACCACTTTTTCCTCACCTATATACCGTCAAGAAAGCGTCATTTGTATTTGTTTAACCCATTCACAACCAAGGTTGCTCTACAATGGCACAAAATTTAACAATTAATACTGAAGCTGTCAAATATTAACTGCTGAGGGCACACAAAATGTTAATTATCATTACACTTACCTCAGCCGGTGTCCTCTCATCGGATGCGACGCTGTTCACTGCCGCTGTGATTTTTTCCAAACCATGTTTTTCTGGTGGCCTTTTATTCCAGTCTTCAAGCTTCCGAAGAGCACATCCTTGTCTATGTACAGTGCCTTGAAAAAGTATTCATACCCCTTGAACTGTAATTTAGTATCAGCATAAATACAACTGTTCTGTGAGGACCTCAGTGCTTTGTTAGAGAACACTAGTCAACCAACCAAGAGCATCATGACCAAGGAACTCACCAGACAGGTCAGGGAAAAAGTTGTGGAGAAGTTTCAAGCAGGGTTAGGTAACAAAAAAATATCCAAAGCTTTGAACATCTCAAGGAGCACTGTTCAAACCATCATCCAAAATTGGAAGAAGTATTGTCATGATTTTGCTGGTTTGGACACTTTTATGGCTCTGTGGAGTGTTTTTTAGTAGCAGTGCATGCCCCTTGTAATAACCCCCGCAAGAACTGTTGTTCAGGACTGCTTACTTGTGCTTCCTACCTATTCGGCTACTGTAATAACAGTTGTTCGAGCCCACACGCAACATTTTTGCTCTCATTCATGAAACGCTTAAATTGGGGACAAATTTGGGGGCAGCTTTTGCCGGGGACAGGTCATCCAATACGGGGACCGTCCCCGGGAAATGGGGGAGGTCTGGTCACCTTATGCTAAAGGCTAAAAAGGTTCATTATTAACAGAAAGACATTAAAAGTCCCATTTGCAGTTTGCCACAAGCCATGTAAGGGACACAGCAAACATGTGGAAGAAGGTGCTCTGGTCAGATGAGACCAAAGTTGAACTTTTTGGCCTGAATGCAAAGCGCTATGTGTGGCGGAAAAGTAACACTGCTCATCACCCTGAACACACCATCCCCACTGTGAAACATGGTGGTGGCAGCCTCATGCTGTGGGGATGCTTTTCTTCAGCAGGGACAGAGAAGCTGGTCAGAGTTGATGGGAGGATGGATGGAGCTAAATACAGGGCAATCCTGGAAGAAAACCTGTTGGAGGCTGCAAAAGACTTGAGACTGGGAAAGAGATTCACCTCCCAGCAAGACAATGACCCTAAACACACAGCCAGAGCTACAATGGAAAGGTTTAGATCAAAGAATATTAATGTGTTAGAATGGCCAAGTCAAAGTCCAGACCTAAATCCCGTTGAGCATCGATGGCAAGACTTGAAAATTGCTGTTCACAGACGCTCTCCACCCAATCTGGCTGAGCTTGAGCCATTTTGCGGAGAAGAATGGGCACAAATTTTAGTCTCTAGATGTGCAAAGCTTGTAGAGACATACCCCAAAAGACTTGCAGCTGTAATTGCTGTAAATGTTTTTAAGAAAACTAAGGCTAAGAGTCTGGGACTGGACAATATTTGTGGCAGAGCACTTAAAACCTGTGCAGATCAGCTGAGCAGCATTTTCCATTATATTTTCTCACTGTCTCTTCAGCTGCCTAAAGTACCCAAGCTTTTGAAACACTCAGTGATTGTTCCTATAGCAAAGGGTGGCGATGGCGATGGCGATGGGTGGTGATTACAGGCCTGTAGCTTTGACTTCACCAGTGATGAAGACTTTTGAGAAGATCATCAAAACAGAAATTTAAATGGTGGCGCGCTCGGATAACCACAACGTAGCCAAGACGGAGCAGCGGAGGTAATTCACACACACAAAGCAGTAAGAATCCGTTTGCGACGGACACGACAGTGACTTTCAGAGCTAACGTGGCAGATGGCGGGTGCACCGACTATGGCTGGAGCCCAAATAATCCCTTCATAGCTAGCATGAAGCTAACACAGGCAGCTAACGGAGCAGCAGTCCCCACGTTTCCACTGCGACTGGACACGGCATGGCCGCTCACTCCACCGCCATCGGGATCTACAAACCCCTTCACCAAAGCAGCGGTGCAGCACAGAGGAGACCTCGGTGAGTCTGCAGCGCCCGCAGGTGTCAACCATACCGCTGCTACCCCGTTATGCCCCACAGAATTCCCCCACATCACTGATCAATGTATTAATCCCTTCACCCAGATGAACAGAGACTGTTTCGCTACTAGTGCTCCTGTTTCCTACGCCCAAGCACCTTTTCAACCACAGACTGTGCCACAAATCACCTCACATGTGCCCTCACATGTAACACTAAGCTATGCAGTGCAGGGCCAGACCTATGACCACAGTTTTCCAAAAACTGAACCTCCCCCTCTCCCACCACCCTCTGCATGCTATGGTGGCCCCATAGAGGCCCCATAGACATCAGTGATGATGAATGCTATTATAGACAAAGAGAGAGGGTCCCCATACTGCAGCCAGGTCAGTTTGTTGGGACTGGTGCATGGAAAGACTTCATATACCAGTTTGAGAGTTGTGCAAAAGCCAATCGGTGGACTGAAAAGACTATGGCCATGCAGCTAAGGTTCAGCCTGACTGGGGCAGCTGGGGCAATCATCCATAAAAACCCACGGTCGGCTCAGTGGAGTTATCAGTGCATTGACTCACAACCTCAATGAGAAAGCAAGATGGCGCTGGTGTGTGTGGCCTGCCGTCTCTCGGTGTCAGCGCTGTTTGTGTTTGTGCTGTTTGTGTCTATCGTTATCACGAATGTCAGCTCACTGTTTGTGTATGACCGCCAAACACTGCTGGATCTTCGCCCCTCTGCCAAGGATTTGGTGAAATTAGATCCTGATCACTGTGGTCATACGACGTTTAAGCCGTTTCACCTCTCCGGGATACCTACTCACCTTGGCTGCACTTTCGCTCCACTTCCCCGGCGTAAATGCCGGCGCCGCCGTGGCAAACGCAGTGGCCAGCTGGTGAAAGTTAAAGCTCTCTTGGCTTGATCTTCCGCGGTTTCCCTGAGGAGAAATGGAGTGGGATCTGGTCTCTTTCTTCATCTGTGATCGCTGCACCCTGTCGACTCCTGGCTGGTACCTGTCGTCGGTTCGGATGAGGTAATCCGTCCCCGCGGCCACTGCTCTTCTCGTCCCCGCCGGCGTAGGGTGAATCGCCATCTACGGGCCCTGTGTCGGGCTCCACGATCAGCTGATGCCTCGGATGTGCTGATCTCTGCCAGGTTCGGCCTTGTCAATGCCAGATCATTGGCAAACAAAACTTTTATCCTGAAGGATTTTTTCTTGTCCCGTGGATTGGATATTCTCTTTGTGACGGAGACATGGCTGAGTACCGGTGAGTCCAGTCCTCTTATTGAACTCTGCCTGCCGGATTGCTGCTATTTTAACTCCCCGCGTTTGTCTGGTCGAAAAGGAGGTGGAATAGCAGTTATTTTTAAAAGCGACTTTAAATGCCGGCAGATCTGCCTGCAATTCTCCTTTACAAGTTTTGAACTGTGCTTGTTTGAACTGGGCTGCTCTCATGTTGTCCTGTGCGCCGTCATCTATCGACCACCCAAGTACAATGAGGATTTTATAAGTGACTTTTCTGAATTTCTGGCCGAAATTTTGCCGAAATACGACCGTGTCCTTATCGTTGGTGATTTTAATATTCACATTTGTTGCCCTGAAGAGCCAGTCTCCAGGAGCTTTTTAAATCTCATTAACTCTTTTAACTTCGTGCAGTCTGTGTCCGGTTCTACACATAATCTCGGACACACACTAGACTTGGTGCTCTCGCACAGTCTGTGTGTTTCCAACCTTGACATTTGTGATGCTTTTTTCTTGGATCATATGCCGATTTTATTTGACATCCCCACTCAGTGTCCGGTTAAATTGCGCGCTCCTCCTAAACTGCGTTGCATGTTTAACTCTTCCTCGCCTGCTCTGTTCTCATCTACCTTTGTTGGTCTCTGCGAGGATGACTCTGCAGCATCTGTGTGTGTGGATACTGAGGAACAGGTATTGAGATTTCACTCCACCTGTCTACAAACACTGGACACGATCGCTCCTCTGAAGACCCGGCGCACCAAACCTACGCCCGAGCCCTGGTTGAACGACGTCACTCGTGCAGCCAGGTGAGAGTGCAGGAGGGCGGAGCGCAGGTGGAAAAAGGACAGACTGCATGTGTCTCTTGGCATCTTTAAAGATAGTCTGTGGAAGTATCAGAAGATTGTGAAAGCTGAGAAGAATAAATTCTTCTCAGAATTAATTGCTTTTAACTGTAACAACCCCAGAGCTCTGTTCAAAACCATAAACACTGTCCTTGAGGCTCCAAAGTCTCTTGGTTTTGATGCCTCCACTGAAATCTGTGAAAAATTCCTCCACTTCTTCACTGATAAAATTATATCAACCAGAGCCTGTATCTCTCAACCTTCCTATGACCCTTCAGCCCCTCTGCACCCCTCATCTGTCTTTTCTAAATTTGAATCTGTGTCCCTCTCTATTTTAAAGGATATAGTCGGCCATATGAAGCCTTCTGGTTCCCCTGCTGATGCAATCCCCCCTCGCTTGTTTAAAGAGGTACTTGCTACTATTGGACCAAGTGTCCTTAATATTGTAAACAGTAGCCTCTCATCTGGTACAGTACCTAGGGCTTTTAAACATGCTGTAGTACAACCTCTACTTAAAAAAACTGGCCTCGACCCATCCCTCTGTGCCAGTTTCAGACCCATCTCAAATCTTCCATATCTGTCCAAGATTCTAGAGAAGGTTGTCTACAACCAGTTGTTACCATTTTTGGAAGACAATGGTATCACAGAGTTGTTCCAGTCTGGTTTTAAAGCTCGCCACAGCACAGAGTCAGCACTTTTAAAGGTGTCAAACGATATTCTCATGTCAACAGACTCTGCAAAGTTTGTTGTCCTTGTGCTCCTGGATCTGTCTGCTGCATTTGACACTGTTGACCACAGCATTTTAATCTCTCGCCTGGAGCACTGTGTGGGCATTAAGGGTGTCGCCCTGGACTGGTTCCGGTCTTATTAAACGGACAGAAGTTTCTGCGTTCAAATAGACAACTCTGTGTCGTCAACAGCTCCTCTTCCACATGGGGTCCCCCAGGGCTCAATCCTCGGCCCTCTTTTATTTGCCTTTTATCTGCTCCCCCTTGGTTCTGTTTTCAGGAAACATGACATATCCTTTCATTTTTATGCAGATGATTGTCAGAGCTATCTTCCACTAGCACAGAACAACTCTGACTCAGTCCAACAACTCACTGACTGTCTTAAGGACGTTAAAGCCTGGCTTTCTTTTACCTTCCTCAGTCTTAATGAGAACAAGACTGAAGTAATGTTTTTTGGACCAAGTGGCGGCCACCCCCCCAACATCGACCTAGGCTCCCTCTCATTCTACCTAAAGGAGGTCGTCACTAATCTGGGAGTTAAGTTTGACCCTGATTTTAAATTTGAGAAGCAGATCAGCGGGGTGGTACAAAAAAAATTTTAACAGCTACGCCAAATAGCGAAGGTGAAGCCCATTTTATCAAGACCTGACCTGGAAAAATTAATCCATGCTTTTATCACTACCCGTCTTGATTACTGCAACTCTTTGTACGTAGGGATTAGCCAGGCTTCCCTTGCCCGCTTGCAGCTTGTGCAGAACTGTGCTGCACGTCTCCTGACCCAGACCCGCAGGCGCGAGCACATCACCCCCATCCTGGCATCCTAACACTGGCTCCCTGTACAGCACAGAATTCATTTTAAGCTTTTAATATTTGTTTTTAAGGGCCTGAACAATCTTGCTCCACCTTATATTTCGGAGATGCTCCAGCCTTATTGCCCACCCCGACCCCTAAGATCAGCTGATCAGCTTTTACTGACAGTCCCCAGTACAAAGCTGAAGCTCAGAGGGGACAGAACATTTGCCGCTGCTGCCCCCTAAGCTCTGGAATGAGTTGCCCTTGAAAATTAGACAGGCCTCCTCATTTCCTGTTTTTAAATCCCTTTTAAAAACACACTTTTATTCATTGGCTTTTGATACATTGTAGTGTTCATTTGTTTTTTATCATCTTAGCACTTGCTGTGAGCCTCCTTATTTATATACTTATTTATTCTTTTGCATTGATGTATTTCTGCTTGCTTTATCTTGTTCTTTGATTGTTTTATTTGTTTTTATGTGTCATTGTACAGCACTTTGGCTACCCTTGTGGTTCTTTTAAATGTGCTATAGAAATAAAGTTGATTGATTGATTGATTGATTGATTTATTGATTGTGGAGGAGATTGAGGCTGCCTATGGACCTTGCTCGGAGTATGCTGCAGCCGTTGGCATAGAACTGAGACAAAGAACCAGAAAACCAAGTCAGTCAAAACAAAGTCTGCATGCACTCAGAGATGACATTTATGAAAAAGTTTCAATTGCATATGCTGGCCGTGGAGAGTTAGAACAGGATGCAATTGGTGTGGAGATATTTACCAATCCTACAAGCCTACAACATAGCTCGCAGGTATGAGGCCAGCAGAAGAGCCTCGCAGACAGTTGCACAGCTAATGCGGTCAGGTGCTGCTAATGCTAGTGAACAGAAAACAAGAGCAGCTGCAGTACGCAAAGATGATAATTGACCCCACTCAAGGGAGCCAGAGAGAGTGGCCATAGGGTGCACTGACCAACCAAGATCTCTCCGGCAGGGGCGACCTCACAAAACTGACAGCCCTAAAAAATTTGACTTTAGAGATATTGTTTGCCACATCTGTTCTGGCATTGGACATTTTCAGAAAAATCGCCCCTCCCCCAAGCGGACTGCAGCTAATGTCACGCCAGCTCCTGTGCAGGCCCCAGCACCTGCCCTAAACACTGTGACTGTGAGTCCTAGAAGCCAAGAGGAGGAGGAAATGTGTGTGCAGGTGACAATTTATGGACTAAAAATCTGTGCCTTGCTTGACTCCGGGGCACAAAGGAATGTGCTTTCTCTCCATTGTTACAACAACTTACCTGCAAAAGCCAGACCCCCTATCCAACCATCAACTGCAGAGGTCCTGCAGGGCGTTGGGCCGGGAAGCCTGGTGGTCCTGGGAGAAATCACTACTCCAGTCCTCATCGGAAACCATGTGACTAATGTGATCTTCATCATGGCTGACACAGTTGAGAACATTGACGTTATCCTGGGGCATCCTTTCCTGCTACAGGCACAGGCCTGCCTGGATTATGGCCACGGGAAAGTCACCCTCTTCGTAAAATATACACCCCGTGTTGTCACCAGTTCAGGACCTGAGGTGCACCTCGTCAAAGTGGCACGCAGGACCGTGCTGGAGCCAGGGTTTGAGTACATTGTGCCTGGCACCACACACTTCTACCCCATTGCTGCTGGTGAGCTCATGCTAAGCCCTGCGAAGAGCATCGTTAAAAGACACCATGTGCTTGTAGCCCGTGCGGTTGTGCAGGCACGGCAGGCAGCTGGTATCCCCATCAGAGTTTTCAACCCCGGCGCCACACCCATCACATTAAAAAGAGGGACTGTTGCTGGTGTCCTCCAGCCCGCCAACGTAGTAGAGGAGGCAGGTCCCTGCCCCTCCAAAGTCACAGCAGCCCCTGATCACGTCCCCAACCACCTGCAGACACTGTATGCTGAGAGCTGTGCGAACCTGCCGGAAGAGGACCACTGGAGACTGGCTAAACTGCTAACATCTTACAGCGATGTTTTCTCCACTGGGCCCACCAACCTAGGCCGCACCAGCCTCGTCAAGCATGACATCCTGACCACACCAGGGCCTCCAATCAAGCAGCAACCCCGCAGAATGGCCCAAGATAAGCAGGTTGCAGCAGACCAGCAGTTGCAACAGAGCCTAGAGGTGGGCGTCGCACAGTCCAGCAACAGCAGCTGGGCAGCACCGATTGTCATGGTGCGGAAAAAAGACCAAAGCCCATGCCTGTGTGGGGACTACAGATCCTTAAATGAGCGCACCATCAAAGGTGCATACCCCCTGCCATGCATACAGGACACTTTAGACACATTATCCACTGCCAGGTATGTCACTACGCTGGACTTGACATCAGGGTACTGGCAGGTGGAGATGACCCCAGGGCCCGGAAAGCCGCCACCTTCTGTACCCACAAGGGGCTCTTTGAGTGGAATGTGATGTCGTTTGGACTCTGTAATGCACCGGCCACATTCCAGTGGCTCATGGACAGAGTCCTGGTGGGGCTACAATGGGAAACATGTCTCGTCTACCTGGACGACATCATCGTCCTGGGGAAGGACATCACTCAGATGATAGAGCGGCTCCACCAGGTGTTCAGAGGGCTCTGTGAAGCCAACTTAAAACTGAAACCAGCAAAGTGCTGTCTGTTTTGAGAACAGGTTACTTACCTCGGACACATTGTCTCCGCCAGGGGAATTGCCACCACCCAGAGAAGTTGAGGAAAGTGGCAGAGTGGCCCATACCCCAGAACATGACAGAGGTGCACCAGTTCATCGGTTTGGCGTCTTACTACCGGTGCTTCGTGGAAGGTTTTGCCACCATAGCCAAGCCACTGCATGAACTCACAAAGAAGTATGCACGCTTTCACTAGACAGCCGAGTGTCAGGGTGTGTGCGAACTAAAAAAAAGACTCACATTAGCGCCTGTTCTTGGCTACCCCCTCGACAGTGGTGAGTTCTTCCTGGATACTGATGCAAGCGACTGGGGAATAGGGGCTGTTCTTTCCCAGTTGCAAGGGGGAGAGGAGAAAGTTCTGGTGTATTGCAGCAGAAGGCTGTCATCCACAGAACAAAACTACTGCACTACCAGATGTGAGCTCCTGGCAGTAGTAGAGTTCACCTCCCATTTCAGACAGTACCTACTAGGACCACCATTCACTGTACGAACCAACCACAGCAGCCTACGCTGGCTGACCAGGCTAAGGGAGCCGGAAGGGCAGCTGGCTCGTTGGTTAGAGAAACTGGCAGAGTATGACTTCCAGGTGTTACACCATCCTGGAAGACACGAACAGAATGCCGATGCACTTCCCAGGAGGCCATGTAGTGCTTCATGCCCCTGCACTGCAACACAGCCCAGCCCCAGCAGTGAACGGTGTCATGACAAAGGAGTGCAGTGCAGCCTAACAGACACCCCAGCTGCAGAGGCCCTCATCACAATACCCCCAGAGCAACCTCTAGTGGGGGTAGTTAACACCCACAAAAGTGATGACCACAACCACACCTCGTCTCATCCCAGTATTAACAGGGTGAGTGAATCTCCACAGTCCAATCTGTTCAGTGGGTGGACCCATGAGCAAATGAGAGCTGCACAAATGACTGATCCAGACCTGGCACCTGTGTGGCGGTTGTTTGAGGAAGGGGTTGGGCGACCTGTTTGGACTGACATAGCACACTGTAGCCCTGCCACCAAAGCTTATTGGGCACAGTGGAAAAGGCTTTACCAAAGAGATGGAACTCTAATGAGAAAGTTCTATAGCAGTGATGGAAAAGTGTTCTATCTCCAGATCCTGCTGCTCAAGGCTTATCGCACCGCTGTGATGGAGCAGATGCATGATGGTCCTGTTGGCGGCCATTTTGGGGTGGAGAGGACCCTTGTGTGCCTTCAGACAAGGTATTACTGGCATAACATGAAGGACGACGTCACATTGTGGTGCCGCACCTGCACCAAATGTGCTGCCAAAGATTGCCCGAAGAAAACCCCCCAAGCAGCTATGGGTTCAGTTAAAGTGGGTGCCCCCATGGAAAGGATTGCTGTCGACTTAATGGGCCCACTAAACGAGACTGATGCCAGTTATAAATCTAAGGACTTCGAGAAGATTTGGAAAAGACCCCTGGAAAACTATCAGCTCACACCTGCCTTTAAATGATAATGAGCTGTGTGTAACCATGCTCTTCCTCCCCAAGGCCATTTTGAGCTGCCAGCACCGCCGCAGTGGTCCAGGAGTGGTGGTCTGGAGATCTACTGAGGACCTCCTCAGAGGACCTCCAGACCACCATGACTGGAAGCACCAGCCTGCCTCCCCAGCCTGAGGAACACCTGCTGCTCACAGGAATAAAAGTATATAGAAGCAAGTCCGAAGATAATACCAACGATGGTAAACACACGCAGTTACAGCCAAAGCACTAGTCATAAGGGCGGCGGTAAAGCAATATAAATTGGTAAAACTTACAGCTTCCATGTTTGAAGTTGGGTCCCTGACATGGACAGTTGATACGGATCCAGGTTTTATCTTCAGCTTCTTAGTGAATCCTGCTTTGAACTGCCCCTCGATGATAAAACAGTTTGTGGTGAAATGGTTAGCACACACATACAACATTTTCAGAGTTGTTGTGGGTACATTTCCAAAATGGTAGACGCTACCTCAGCAAAGAAGTTTTAGAGAAGACGTTTTTATGGATTATCGGGGGCGCTGCCACTAACATGTAGTTCTGTAACCATAATTGCACAGCTTTTCCATCTGCTCGTTTGCGCTCATATTTTCACAAAGGAGGGGAGAGCAAAAGAGGAGGGGGGGGGGGGGGGCAGCTTCGAGGGGATGCATATTATTAGTAGAAAACCACCCATAAGTGCATTTTTTATTAGAGGGGACCTTTAAGTAAATTTGGAGCTTGACTAGAGTCACAGCGGAGTCACAGCATGCTCCTGTCATCTCGATTGCTAAGTTTAAGCCATAGACTGTATATAGAATGGACGGAGTCTGCCTCCTTGCTGGGTGAAGCCACTCTGAGAACAGCACCCTCTGTTGATGGGCTGCAGTATAGGTCATAAATCCCACCACCGCCAGCAAAGCTTATGGAGCTGTGGACAAACTTTTGATATTTATTACACAGAACATAAATTTTTCTCCCCCCTGCTTGTGATGTTGACATGTAGTTACAGTAAGACTGGTTTGTGCTCATGTCCTCTTTTTTCTGTACAGCTCCGTTTTTAAAAGTTATTAGGGGGTTTATGTTTTCTATGATTGACACCTGATACAGCCTATGGGCGTTCAGGGATTGCGTAGCTCACCCGGGGGATATGCTGTTTGAACCGGGTGTCAATCACAGCTACTCTCGGCGACTGCGCACCCAAATGCGCACATCGCTACTGCGCAGCGCTGGTTTCAGGAAATTAAGAAAAATCCCGGAAATATCAAGAACTATTTGGCTTCAAATCCTTATACAGGCGGTAGGCAGAAACAAGTTGTCCATAGTATATACAGTTTATGGTTTAAGCTGGTAAGCTGCGCTGTTTTATATCAGTCTTATATCGTAACACAACCAGCAACATGAGCTCTGACAAATGAAACCTGACAGTCAAAACAAGAAGAACAAGCAAATATGAAGAATTACTGGCGATAAAAAAGGAGTGGATAGTAGAGCTGTGGACAGATCAGCCTTGCCTATTCAACATCAACTGCAGGATTTCTTCTACATGTCATGGTACATCACCACTGCTAAATAAAAGCTGCCACACCTCAACAATAATTTTTTTTACACACTACCTTGGACTCAGTATGTATCAGTGCGGCGCACACAGGCTGCACCACGAGGCGCGTGTTCAGAGTATTAGCATTAGCGAGTTCAGAGTTGTCGTATGCGAACACACAGCTGATAAATGAGCTGCCCCCAAAAGTCACACACCACCACAAATAGATTCCACACCAGTGGGAAACACTGAACTGTCAAAAAATGCTAAAAGAATACAGTTGTAGTCTTGTAAATAGTGACCCTGCAAGATTCACAGTCTTTGTAAATTCTTGGTCTGACTAGGCTGTGACTAAAAACTCTAGACACTTCTCTTTAGATGTGAGCAGGTGTAAGCTGATAGTTTTCCAGAAGTCTTTCCCAAATCTTCTCAAAGTCCTCTGGTGGATAGCTGGCCTTAGGCAGGATTCATTTGACAATGCATGAGATTGGGACAGGAGATGCTAAGCCTGTCAAGATGAATTTGTGCAGGGTTCCCCTCCATCTACAACAGGAAGTATCCAATAATTTAAAGCAAATGCTTGCCAGTGGCATCATCAGTCCTTCTTGTAGTATGTGCGTAGCACCTGTGGTGCTTGTGAAAAAGATCCAAGGCAGGCTTTGCTTCCGTGTTGACTATAGGAAACTCAATGATGTCACTAGAAAGGATGCATATCCCTTGCCAAGGATTGATTATAGTTGAATGATGTTCATTATGTCTTCGGTTTTTCAGAAAATAGTTTTCTTTTTTCTTTTATCCCAGGCATGTAATCTTTTTTTATGTAACTTGACATGTTTTAGTGGAAACTTCCGCCTTCCTCAGAAATGTCACTTGGTGGTAGGTGTGACATGTCATATTAGCTAGTGTTACAGTGGCATGACCCTCCTGTCAATTTTGACAGGGGGGGTCACGCCTCCCGCTGTCTGTTTGCCTCTGCAAGATGCTGCTTCAGGTGTGTGAGGGTGTGTATGCCCCCTCATCCCTGTTCATCGTCCCCGGGCCCCATTGTATGAGGTAGGTTGGTGAGGATTCCGCTATGTCCCAAATCCAGGTTGTGCTGCCCAATTTAATCAGCTTTCAACTTTAAACTTTCAACTTTATTGATTGTCCCATTATGGGCGATTTGTTGTACAACAGATAAGATCATAGCGTACATAAAGAGAAACATGCAGGAGATATTACAGTATGCAGTACATTAGCCGGACAGTTAAAAACTCACCGAGTGCACAGATCAAGGTGCAAGGAGTGAGGATACCACTTGTAAAGGAGGTAGGTAATAATAAATATAATAAATAAGTAAAAGGCACTGATCAGCATATATACAGTGACCTGTGCAAGTAGAAAAGAGTCATAGGCTCTGAAAGCATATATACAGCAACCTATGTATGAAAGGTTAAGAACAAAAGAAAATTAGAATCTGGTCCATAAGTGCAGCAGCCTATAATACACAAGAGTAGGTCAGCTACCTTGGTACATGCTACCTCCTCTTCGACACAAAGGAATTCTTATATCTGTTTTTGGTAGCTGGAGGAGCAACTAGGCGGAGACTAGAAGGAAGCAATTTATACTCATAATTGAGGGGATGTGTAGCATCATTTCGGATGGACTTTATTTGGTTAAGCATCCTAGAATTAAAAACATCATCCAGGCTGTTGAACGTAACCCCTGCAACTTTGGAGGCAGTTTTCACTATACTCATGAGTGAGTTTTTGTTCTTGACAGAGAGATTACCGTACCAACAGATGATACCAAAGGAAATGACAGACTCAATAAAGGCGCTGTAAAACATTTTCATCAGATTTTTGTCGACTTGGAATCTAGCAAGCTTTCTGAGACAGAAGAGATGTTGCTGACCTTTTTTACAAAGCATTTCACAGTTTTTGTCAAACCTAAGCTTGTTATCAATAATAGTGCCAAGGTATTTGTAGCTGTCCACTACTTCAACTTGTTGGTTATAAATGACACTACCATGAGGGGCAGCAGACCCGTGTCTAAAATCAATGTTGAGCTCCTTAGTTTCTTCAGCATTGATAAGGAGGAAAGACTTGTCACAGACAGGTAAAAAATCATCAAGAACAGGGCCGTAACTGGCTTCATCATCACGGAGCAGGCTGACGATGACGGTGTCGTCTGTGTACTTTATGATGAATCTGTCAGTGTGATGGTTACGACAGTCATTTGTATACAAAATAAAAAGAAGTGCAGACAGTACACAACCTTGGGGAGATCCAGTACAGGAAGGTAGAGAACATGACAGTGTTTCATTTACCCTTACTTGTTGCGACCTATTAATAAGGAAGTCTAAAATCCAACCCACAAGACATACGTCAAGTTCAAGGTGATGTTCAAGTTTGTTGGCTAATACATGAGGCCGGATCGTGTTGAAAGCGGAAGAGAAGTCGACGAACAATAGTCTAGCATGTGTCTTACTCTCCTCCAGGTGCTTACACACAAGATTAAGTAAGGTAGCTGTGGCATCTTGTACTCCTCTATTTTCTCTATATGCGAATTGGAGAGGGTCTAATAGATGCTTGGTTTTTGCTAGTATTTCTGTTTTGACTAGCTTTTCAAACTGCTTCATTACAGTGGAGGTCAAGGCCACAGGCCGAAAATCATTTAATGTGGTGGGTTTGTTTATTTTGGCAACGGGCACCACGGTTGCCTGTTTCCACACAGATGGCACCTTCTGAAGTGAGAGACACATTTTAAAAATAAAACTATAAATAGGGCTGAGTTGCTCGGCACAAAGTTTCAGCACACGACCACACAACCCACTGGGGGGGCTTGGCTTACCTGCCGCAGAAAGCGTTTCTTTAATTCATCATGTTTTTCACTATTATCTTGCGTATCAAATCATAAATAAAAATTATTAAGGCTCTGAGCCAGATCTAGGTCTGTGTTGTACCCCGAGAGCTCAATTTTCTTATGTGTACATTCTTTGACCCCGGTGATAGTTTTCATGCTATCCCATACTGAACTGAGGTTGTTGGTTTTGAGCTGACTCTCAATTTTGTCCTTGTATTGTTTTTTGCAAGCTCTAATCTCACATTTGATCTCCCTCTGCAGATTGTGCAGGGCTACTCTATTCCATTCTCTGAAGGCTTTTTTCTTTTTGTACAGAAGGTCTTTAAGAGAATTGGAAACCCAAGGTTTAGTATTCTGATATATATTTACAGTTTTGATGGGTACGACATGCTCTTCACAGTAAGAAACCCAGCTGCTCACCACATCATTAGTTCATCTATATCATCAGAAGACTCCTTTAACATTTCCCAGTCAGTAGAGTCCAGGCAACCCTGTAAAGTGAGACAGGCATCATCATTCCAGGATTTCACTTGGACACTTTGCACTATGCCTCGCTTCAAAGCAGTCCGGTACACCGGGATAAGGGGGATGCAGTTGTGGTTGGAGGAGCCAAGGGGCGGGAGAGGGATGAATTTGTAGGCCCCTTTAATATTGCCATAACAGAGGTCGATGGTCTTGTTGTGTCTGGTGGGGCATATGATGTACTGGTGGAAGTCTCTCAGCGTGGTTTTAAGTGTCACATGATTAATATCGCCCATAATAATATGAGGTGCTTCTGGGGAAACAGCCTGAAGACTCTGTGTGACTTGATAGATAATATCACAGGCGTTTCTTACATTAGCCCTCAGGTGGATGTACACGACAGTCACAAATATCTGGGGGAACTCCAGGGGCAGATATGGGGGGTGTAATGAAACAGAGAGTAGTTCAATGTCTTCAGTACATAATTTCTCCTGGACAGTAACAGATTTACACCATCGCTGATTTATGTACATGCACACACCCCACCAGAAGACTTGCCTGTGGCAGCCGTGTCTCGGTTTAGCCATATGGGTGGTCCAAACCCCTCCATCTCCATGTCCACATCAGTGTCCCTGTCCGACAGCCAGGTCTCCGAGAAGGCGAGGATGCAGGCGTCCTTAAAGTCGTGACTGTGGCGAGTAAGGGCTTGTAGTTCATCAGTCTTATTTCACAGAGACTGGGCGTTAGAGAGCATTATAGGTGGTAACGGTATACGAGATAATGGCTGGTTTTTCAGTTTCAGCCCCCCCCCCGTCTTCCATGTTTCCTCGGCCAGCGGGACCCGGTAGAAATCCATCAAAGCTGATCGTTTTGAGGTCTGCTGGGGGGCTAAAAAGATGTAAAAACATAGGTTCACCAATGCGTACATTGTGTCTCTCGTAAGACCTCTGGCAGGCAGCCTTGTGCCCCTTTGCAGCCATCACTAAGTTCTAGGCCTTTTGAATGGGTGACACTAGATGTCCTTGGACCTCTTCCAGAAACTCCTAACAGAAATAAGTACATCCTGGTTATTAGGGATAATTTTTCAAAATGGATGGAGGCTTCCCACTCCCTAACCAAGAGGCATGCACAGTTGCCAAGGTTTTGACTGAGGAGTGGGTGTGTCGTTTTGGGGCACCTCACAGCATCCATTCAGATCAAAGGCACAATTTTGAATCTAAGCTGTTCAAAGAACTGTGTAGACTTATGCACATTCATAGGTCCCACACTTCTCTTTATCATCCTCAATCTGATGGGTTGATCGAGCAATTCAACCACACCCTTCTGTCTATGTTGTCTCTGTTTGTGAAAGACAGTCAGCTAAACTGGGATGCTCTTTTGCCTTATGTAATGTTGACTTACCATAACAGTGTCCATGCTAGCACCTCTTTTACCGAATATCAGGTTTTGTTTGGACAATAAATAGTGTGGCCTGTTGAAGTTATGCTGAATGTAGGGGGCCAAGGCTCATCCTCAATAAATGTTTATGTGTCCAAGTGGAAGGACACATTTTCCTCTGTGGTAGAGGCAGTTAAAAAGCACCAGACCAGGGCTTCAGAGAAACAGGAAACATCCTATGATTTTAGGGCCAGTTTTAAGTAATATTCTGAGGGGGAACTGGTCTTGGTGCAGAATAAAGCTAGGAGGTGTGGGGTGTGTCCTAAGTTACAGATGCATTTCAAAGGCCCATTTAAAGTGCTGGACAGTACTGTGTAAGACGTCACAGACGTAAAGTACTGTGTAAGCTAATGCCAGTGGAGGGAGGCCAGGGGAGTGTTTTTCATTCCAACCGTCTGAAACCCTTTTACTCTTCTCTGCTAGTGCTGCTACAACTCTGGTGGTTCCAGTAGGTGCTAGTTGGGTCCATTATCGCCGATCTAGCTGTGGTTCCCCTGCAAGGGAGAGGACATCCTTGGGAAGGTGAGCAGAGCAGAGCATAGTTGGAGAGGACACTAGAGCAGAAGGAACTCCAAGTGGTCATCAACCGGCAACCTCCTTGGTTGGCCCCTCCATGCTGCAGTTACCACCTATGGAGGCAGACACTGTATCCAGGCAGGGGCAACGGGGTACTGTTGTATCAAGAGCTCCACTGGTAGAAGGGGGACGTCTTGCGCAGCATTGCAGACCACCTACATGATCTCAAGATTATCAAATGTCATCGTAGAGACTTTAGGGCAAGCCTTTTTTGTCAAGGGAGGTAGTTGGGTGGGGGTTGTAATGTGACTTTGGGCTGGGCTGATGAGCTACCCTGGTAGCAGGTGTGCCTGGTGACAGGTGTCCCTGATTATATGCAGGAGAAACAAAGAGGCAGTGAATTGTGGACAGCCATTGTTGGGGTGCCTGTCATGACATTTCAGCACTCTTTCAAGGGGAGGGTGGCGTCCGTGGCATGGGGTTATGTCCATGTAGATTCTCATTCATCCGGGTCATGGTTTTCTCGAAGACCCCAAAATCAGGCATTCTGGAGTCTTCAAGGTGTTAGGGTTAGGGTGTCTCACTAGCTGGGAGAGTTAAGTAACTTGCTCTTTTGTTCTTAAGCCATTCTGATCATGTTTTAGGGTTTTGTGTAGTGTTATTTGATTGAGTGAGGTGAGAAGGCAGTGAAGAGTTTTAGGTTGACTTACCTGCCGACAGGCTTTCACTTCTGAGTGGTGACGTGACGTGAGTTGCAGTGTGTCTTTTGCAGGTGGCAGTGCCTCCAGTAGAGGGCGCTGGAGTGCTATTTTGGTGTGCCTTTAGCTAGTTTAGCCTATTCAACTATGGCTGTGTCTCATTTCAGAGACCGCATCAGGATAAGCGCGCTGAAGCGGACAGACTACCCTTCGGAGGACTTCCTGGTTGAGTCGCCAAATGTCCCTGCCCTCAGGCTTGCGTCACGACTAACTTGAAGAAAAGCCACGGAGCGCAGCATTTATTTTTTAATTGTGCGACCTTGCACAGACTCAAAACAGTAGATACATACGAGCACAGATCATTTCCACAAAATTCATCCAGTGATTGCATGTTTTGTATGAAGGAGTATGAGGCCATATTGAGAATTTTTTCAAAGACTTTGAGATAAAAGTCGTGAATTTACGAGAATAAAGTCATTAATTTATGAGAATAAAGTCATTAATTTATGAGAATAAAGTCGTAAGGTTACCTGTTATTTCAAAGGAGAGATGTTAATATTAGGGCCATGTAGCATTTGAAGGAACTGTGCTTCAGTATAGGTTTCACAAACAAGGAGATACAAGGAGTCACAAGTATAAAGACTTAAAAAATAATATATGAGAAATACAGCTTTTCTACAGGGGAAAAAAAAAACAGATGGACTTGGAGGAAATCGCTGCTTTTGTGGAGGCAGTAATGGATATGCTGAGGATACATCCGTCAATGCAGCCGTAAATATCCGTGAATGACATTGGGCTTTAGTTCATGATATGAGTCCATACGCCATAATAAGGTGTTGGTGTCTCTGCAGGTGTAGGTTACCGCTGGTGTCAGAGACATGGTGCTCGTCTGAGCTCGACTCCCTCTGGATCACAAATGTTGATCATCAGTTGGATTGTTTCTTCAGAAACAACAAAAACTCTTTGAATGACGCGCTGATGTATCCACCAATAACCCTGCAGTCGACTAGCTTCAGCCATTTCCCCCTCCACAATAGCAGCTTTATGACTTTATTTACTTTATGACTTTATTCTCCTAAGTTTACAACTTTAATCTTTAAGTCTTAAAAAAAAAACTTGATGTGGTCCTGATACTCCGATGTAGTTTTGGCAGCTTTCTTATTTCTAATATTTTGATTGTGGTAGCAGAGTGTTTTTTTTCTGAAGACGATAATGTTTGGTTTGCAGATTTAAGTGAGTTTAGAGATCATGCGCTAATGCAGTCTGAGCTGACTGTTTGCTGTTTTTGGATTTCTAGTATTTTCTTTGAAGACGCGCTGTGTCTCCAAGCAAGTCTGGCTTCTCACCCAAAATGCCAAAATGCGCAGCTGTGCAGCGGCACACATAGAATTGTGGGATACCAAGGCCACGAAAGCATGCATAAATGCACGCTTGAAAAAGGGGCGGGGGTAGTGTGGTTTTGAGACCTAATTTGAAGCGCGCTTAGCATTTCCAGCCAAATGGGACACCGTTCATGTCGCGTGATGACATCACACACACTTCAAATGTGCCATTCGACGGTGCGGTCTCTGAAATGAGACACAGCCTGTGTCTAGTGGATAGTAGAGAGGGCCTCAGGCACCTCTTGTAGGTACTTGCCATCCCTCCCTATAACCTGTCACCTCCTTTTTATGAACTGTTGTTTTATGTGTTTTTCAATAAAGAATTGTGTATTTCTGTAACTCTGTTGTGGTTATTTGACAGCTCTGACTTTGGCAATAGACTCCTAGGACAATCCTGAAAAGCCACATTCAGTACAATATATTCAGAAGGTTGGAGAGTGGGATGCAACTCATTTATAGTGTTATGAATAGAACATAGTTTTTCAAGTAACTTGTGAACAAAAAGGTCGATTTATATCAGACACAATTGTGATTTTAAGTACTGAGGGATTCTCTCAGAATCATAGTTATTTTATTTCTCAAATCGCCCTCCAGATAGCGTCCCGACCCAGAATGCATTTTGACAAGGTCTTTGAAAAAGCGGCGCGGCTAGTTCAAGATGGCGGAGATGGACCAGCTGTTAGACGAGAGTGAGTAACAACACAAATTTGAGGAGTTTTCCATTGTAAACACACAGCCGTCCCCGTAAGAGCAGATGTGGTATTTTGTGATAAATTGTCATTTTATTTTATGTTACGAGATACATTGGTTCGGGGCTGAGTTCATGGACTACATTTTACACGCAAAGAGATACCGGTCTGTCTCAGTAAGCTAACGCTTGTTAGCATGAGAGGCTAACCATGGCTAATGTTGGAGTTCAGCAAGTTACTCCAGCCCGACTGGGTAAACAAATAACGTTAGCTTAGCTGCGAGCTAACGCATGCTAAGCATTTATATAGAGCAATAACAAAAAAAGAGTGACCGAAAAGCCTTTTAGACTAAATCACACTGGGTAGCCCCTAGCATTAGCTGTCTATTATGCTGTGCATAGTTAAACCTTTTCTGGTGAATTTCACTGTTCACGGCCGTTAGCACTGGTTAACGTTACATGGTAACTCGCCGGGTAACAGTTTAAGAAGCCGTTACAGTGAAACTAGCAGTGTTTTATCGCTCAAAAGACTCGTAACTGCCGTTTCAGTCGTTGTGAATGTTCTTTCTTTCACCATGTTGTAACACAGTGATGATCACTTCGTTGAATGCGTTTGTTCAGATGATGTAATGCCCGTGTTTGACAGCTCAATTTGGGTTTAAGGCCTAACTGACTGAGCTAGCTTCACCGACCAGCCATAACATTAAGGACGCCAGGGCAGCCTAGTGCAACCCAATACAACAGCTCCACCACAGAGATTCTACTTAGCAAAGCTTCTACATTTTCAGTTCTTGTTGACATGGTAAGACTTGTTAAGTAATTAAGGTGTACTGGGTGTTGTAATGTATTAAATGGTAATTTCTATATTTTGTCCCACTCTGTGTTTTTTTAATTTTATTTTATTTTTAAAGAAGTGGACATCATAAAGGGAACACTTTTTAACTGAACAAACTCCAGTGCACCACTACCCACTATGTGTTGAATAATAAAAAAGAGGCACAGTCATCACAATGGTGATCATTAACAAAAGTATAAATTCAGAGGCTTAAAGTTAAATTTGTGGTAGACTAGTTGCATTGAATTAAATAAGATACACAAGGTGGTCATTTTCTCACTTTCATTCTTTCTTGGCTGATCGTTGCATGTCTAACTTTATTAACCAACTAGGCGACTGCTGGTTTAGAGCACACTCTCACAGACATCAGTTTCTAAAGGAGAAATATTTGGTGGTTGAAATTGAAACAAAACATAAAACAAAATATTAATTGTCTTTTGTGTTTTTGGTGTTCGATTTGTGTTGCTGTTAATTGATGTTGACCAATCTGTCATCTTTCTCAGGCTCCTCAGCAGAGGCCCTTGTCAGTCTAAAAGGTACGTAGGCAGTATATTTAGCTGTTAATATCTTTGTAGTTTTGTTCTAGACACAGTTCTGTATGTCTAGAGTTACAGGAAAATGTAGACAATTTCATGGCTTTAGCATGAAATCTTTGGCAGTAAATGATCATGATTTTGATCTTGCCTGCATGGCTGTTCTCTGATTGACATAATTTTTCCTGTAAGAGCTGAGTACAGTTTCAGACAACACAAACCCTTGACTTTTTTTATATGAGACCTGTGATTCCAGTCTACATCCACTTGAAGGTTAAAAAAATCAAGCTAATCTTTTATATGAAATTCAGATAAACCTAAATATCTAAATGTGTAATGATAATGACTTAATTTCTAAAGCACCTTTTATAGATAAGTGTTTACAAAGTGCTTTGCCATACAGGCAATATATCCTATGTTTTTATATTCTATTTTCACAGAGGGGAGTTTGTCCAATACTCTTAATGAAAAGAACAACTTTCCCAGAGCTCACAACACCAGGGGACGGCACACCTCCCTTACAATGGACACGGTATGTAACAAATCCCCTCCACTAACAGTATTGTGATTATTGAGTGTAACTACAGTACTCAGATAATACACCAGTAGCTTAATTTATATTACAAACATATATTTGTGAAGTGCAGCATTACAGCACATAAGAAAGAAAAACTGGATAAAAATGAACTTAGGTAGTTTTAGGGTATGGAATTAACTACCTTGGTACAGGATTAGGATTAATAGTGTATACTTTCACCAGTTGGTCTAGTAATTGCTGTTAAAGCATAGAGTAAATTTAATACACAGTAATACTATGGATCACTTAAAGAAAATCACGCCCATCTGTTTTGGTTTTGTCCAAAGTCAAGTGTGTTCTGGAGGGAGATAATAGTGGTCTTTCAACAGGATACCCCCCAAAAATCTCACAGTGGCACTGCTAGTAGTAATACTTCAAGAATAATTTAATTACATTGTCTTTTACTCTACCAGTAATAGACTAGACACGACTGTTGTAGTGTTTAAGTTAATGTTGATTTGGATAAGCACTGCCTGTATTGATTTTCTTATCAGCTGCAGTTAATTATTGCCTTTGCCGTTTTTAGCAGGGTAGTTGCAATCCAAATTTTAGTTCTTGTCTTTGCCCCTAATTTAATATGTAAGGGCGTATTTGAAAGGAGTATACTATTCATATGCAACTGGTCAGTGCATTCACTGTCTGTCAGACCACAGGAGTGTACTCTATCTCAATGTATCTGAAAGGGGAGAAGTTACAAAGGCTAGTGGATCATGTTTTTATGTTGTTTTCTCTTAGAGTGATACAGTTCTAACCTGCATTTGTGGATGCAGCGACAAACTGTGTTCACAGACGTTGGTCTTTGGAAGTGATTTCAGTCTCATGCAATAATTGCCACTGTAGAGTCATGCCTGTTTTTGATGCAGTGCTGCCTGAGGGCCCGAAAAGCAAAACCATCCTGTATTGGTTATTGATCTCCCTTTTGTGCCATGATTTCTCCTGATTCTCTAAATCTTTTAATGTGCTGTAGTTCATAATGTAATTAATTTCTTTGCAATTTTACACGAAGGAACATTGTGAACTGTTTGTTCATGCAGTTTCTAATCATGTGGTGAATCTTTTCCATCCAGTTAGTTTTTTAGTGAGCAATACACAGCTTTTTCAGTGATCTGAAATGTATTGCTGACATCATATTTAAAATAGGCTTATAACTTTTTATAAAATAATACAATTTTTTGAATGATTTGTCATGTTGTCTTTGCACTTTTTCAATTAGATATAGGCTTTATATTTTTTTGAAAGTATAATATTTTTGTTTTTTATCAACATTGTACACTATACCCCAACTCTTATGACATAGAGATTGTTTAATATTAGTGTGTTCTTTCTCTCTGAGATTGTCAATTTCTATTCAAAGAAAAAAAACATCTTTTGTGAATGTCAGTCTGGAAAAATACTGAGCATGATAAATGATGATAAATCCATGTTATCTGAAACAGGTGTGTATTTACTAAATGTAGTTGATACCGGTTTTTTTTTTTTATCATAGAAAAATGTTATTCTTAGGATACAAACCTCTACACACACACACACACACGCACACACACACACACACACACACACACACATAAATATTCACTTGTTCTGAAATGGTTCAAATCCAGAATCTCTTAATTTTCACTAAATCCTCATCTTCTTTGTCCTTCCAGCCCACACGGGGCTCAAAGAGGAGCCGTTTGTTTCGGGAGGAGGATGAGCCACCCCAGCAGCGTCTCCCATCAAGGTCTCCTCGGAGGAGCCAGAGGGTCACCACCACACCACAGGTGTGCACATTGGCAGGGTTCATTTTTATGATAAACTTGTTGAGCTTGTCAAGCAGTGATGCTTATGTCACAATTATCACCCAGTGCTTTACAGTAAGATGCATAACACTACTGATGCAGTGAGGTCACTAGACCGATAATGTGTTATTTTTTATATCGTAACTCTTCTAGTGGTTTGTTTGCAGCATTTAAGGTATTCTTTTAAAGCGTTATAAAGGGATCCAGGATGTCTGAACACAGTTGTAGAGGAACATAGTATGGAGAAGAACTTCACACCATACAGCTACCTGCCCTTTTTTAAAGGAATATTCCAGAGTAAAATTAATTTAGGGTCAAACACACCGCAACACTGAGTTTGACACCCCCTCTCGAGATGAATGTTGCCGACTGCTTGCTTCTGTAGTTATACCAACTTTAGTAACAACAGCACGGTAGCAATATACAGCAGTCTGAGGAGCCATAAACAAACCTCAACCAAAAAGCCGCTCTATAGTCACAAATAATGCTTAGAACAGCACCTAGCTTCATCAACAGTACAAATAGGGTCCCAGCCATAGTACTAGCCATCAAACATCTTTTTAACTTTGCCTGATTTGTTTAGCAAAGAGACTAAACACAACTTACCCAGTCTCTTCCAGCAGCTGCTTGTTTGTAGTGAGACCTCAGGTCAGTCCATTACAGACTGCTGCGGGGTGACGCAGCTCAAGGAAGAACATTTATGATCATATCTTCTTGGAAATGCAACCAGACCGAGACACTGAGGCAGAAGAACTATCGCGTCTGCAGTGTAAAATGATTAATATGGTGATTATTACTTCAAGGAAATGATAAAGTAATGAGAACTGTTTGTGGCTATAGAGTGGCTTTTTGGTTGAGGTTTGTTTATGGCTACTCAGACCTGTGTATTATCAGGCTGTATATTGCTGCCGTGCTGTTGTTACTGAAATTGGTATAACTAGAGAAGCAAGTGGTCGGCAACATTCATCTCTCAAGGGGGTGTCTAACTCAGTTTTAGGGTGTGTTTGACCCTAAATTAATTTTACTCAGGAATATCCCTTTAGGCAGTCAAAAAGCAGACAAAATAAATCTAATGTTGCCTTCTCATTAATTACCTGCTTGGCCACGTATACATTTAGCCTGACTTAGCTAAGAATTTACATATTTGCCTTCATTCAAATTTTTTTAGGAGATGAAATTTTTACTGTTGCCTTCTTTATTTGAGAATAAATGAGGTTTTGTTTCATTAAACCCCTCAGGTATTTTGGATTTTACTCAGTTCTATAATATCAGCATGCATGCATCTTTGGAATACATGTGACTAAGTTGAATGTTTTTTTTTATTGCTTTTCCTGGCAGAAATTTTCTAATGTGGTAACACCTGATAAGAAGGCCTCCCAGAAAATAGGGCTAAGATTAAGAAACCTTCTTAAACTGCCTAAAGCTCACAAATGGTGCATCTACGAATGGTTCTACTCTAATATTGACAGGTAAAGTCCCACTTTCACCTTTTTTTAAATAAATAAATAAATCAGTTTTGTTGACAGAAATAAATTGATAGTTACAGTGATGCAGCTTTTTGGTATTGTATAGTAACATGGAAGGGTTTGAAGACTTATTGGGCTGCAATCTCAGACAACTTCACAGCATAGCTTTATTTTTTGACTGTGTCACGCAATTTTCTCTGAAAATTATTTTTCTTTTTCAGACCTCTCTTCGAGGGTGACAATGAATTCTGCCTGTGTCTCAAGGAGTCTTTTCCCAACTTAAAAACAAGGAAGCTGACACGGGTTGAGTGGGGAACTATCAGAAGACTGATGGGTAAACCTCGACGGTAAGCTCCAGTCTCTGAGCTGTGTGGCTTGGCACAACATTTGATTTGAAAATGTTGGTCTTTGTCTCCTGACTTAGTGTTGAAATTTTTTAAAATGTACTTTGTAAAGTATTTTGTCTCCTAGATGACATCCTGAGAGAAATGATCATGCAGCAGTATAACTTGTTGTGCCATCCAGGTGTTCCTCTGCATTCTTTGATGAGGAGCGGACAGCACTGAGACAGAAGAGGCAGAAGATGCGTCTGCTGCAGCAAAGAAAACTATCTGATGTATCAAACTGCAAAGACCTTCCAGATGAAATTCCCCTGCCACTCATTATAGGAACCAAAGTCACAGGTAGGATTTCGGAAATGTACATAACGCACTTTAAGTTTGAATAACCCTGGTAAAATGATGTGATGGAGAGATTACCTGTTTATTTTTCATTCCAAGAAATAAGGCATTAGTATAATGTGTCCAACTTATACTCATATACTTGTGTGGTATTACATTTTTATGAGTTAAAATATGAGGAGTAGTAGTAAAAACAGCACTGTCTTTTCCAGCTCGACTCCGAGGCGTCCATGATGGCTTGTTCACAGGGCAGATCGATGCAGTGGACACAAGCGCTGCCACCTATCGTGTCACCTTTGACCGAAGTGGCCTGGGGACACACACTGTGCCTGACTATGAAGTCTTGGTAAGATTTGCCTCAGGGCCAGCTAAAAGACTACATCTGTGTTTATATTAAGTCTTTGAACACCTAAATCCTCTTTCTTAACCTTTTATACTATGGACCAAAATAATGCAGAGTAATGTGAAACAGGTATTCATCATAGAATTACAACAGCTGTTCTAGGTTTATTGCTAAATGTTATATGTCTCTTGGTGTTCTGCAGAGCAATGAGCCCAATGAGACCATGCCCATTACAGCCTTTGCCCAGAAACATCGGACGTCTCGTTACCTGCAGAATCTTACGACTCCGCCCAGAGGGCCTTACCCGTCCACTACCACTCCTGTCCTCATGGTATTGTAGACACACATCTAATGTTCCTTAATATACACAGATGGTACATTCAAGTATCAGTTTACATTGACTCACATTTTTTTAAGTTAAGCTTCTGTGGTGGACTCTTCTAAAGGTAGCTGCTAACTGACTGGGTGCTATTGAACATTTGAGCAGAAGCAGGGTGTAGATGCCACTTGTTTAGTGTGTATTAAAATATATTTTTTGGTGGTGTTGGCGGATTAATTGTACATGGCTCACGTTTAATTAAATCAAGTAACAAAAAAAAAGAGTTGCCTTGCTTTCCTTCAACTTGCTGCTGAGTTTTATGTCTTTCAAAAGACCAGTAAACACAAACTGATAAATGGACAGCACATTTATTTTGTATGCATTTGAAATCGTACTGCATCTACAACATACAGCACAGATAGGTTTCAGTTCTTCCTCTTGGGAGTTTGTAAAGATGAATCACTTTCTTTTTAAAGGACAATGACCTTCTCATAAACCAGTCACCGTGGAGGAACAAACTGCCCGGAGCTGAGGGAGAAACTCTGGGAGGATTTCCTGTCAAGTTCCTTGTTCAAGTGGTAAAATAACTTCCTGTAAACAATGATTTATCCTTAAACTTAGTGTCACAGCTTTTCACAACTTAAATTTTTCATGACCAGACGAGGCTGTCCAAGATCCTCATGATCAAAAAAGAGCACATCAAGCACTTGAAAGAAATGAACACAGAGGCTGAGAAACTAGTAAGATCATCCTTTAAAAAGACTCCAAATCATGTCTTGTTTCAAGAAAGACAAATCATTACTAACTTCAAATTTTGATTGTGTTTGTGCTTTTAGAAGTCATACTCGATGCCGATTGACCTGGACTTTCAGAAACGATATGCCACCACAGTACTTGAGCTTGAACAGCTCAATAAAGATCTTAACAAAGTCCTTCATGAAGTTCAGCAGTTCTGCTGTGAGGTAATTCAGCTCATATGCTAAAACAGTATTCTCATGCTGACTTGTGATTTTTCATGGGCTGTACTAATAAATACAATTCATAAATAATAGGAAAATGAATATATGAAAGCCAGTGACCCCATGTTACCTTGTAGCTTGCTCCAGATCAAGGCATGGTTCCAGCCGACCACCCTACAGAGCTGCGGCGGCGCTGTGAAGACGAGGCTCAGCAGATGGTGCAGCTGAGTAGCTCACTGAAGGAGGGTCAGCAAACGGTGTCAAATCCTAGCCTCACACACCTCGTCTCTCGCCTCACCGCACTACTGCTACAGATCAAGGTAGGGGAGATGTAGATATACTGTAGCTGCTCGTCAGGAAGACTGTGGGTGTATGCAGCATTGTGTAACAGTCTATATAGGGGAGAGGTCAGCAAAAGTGTGGCAGCAACATCAATGCTTTATCAAGTTGGTTGTGATCTTTAACAATTTAGCTATATGCTTTGGTAACCTGTTAATGTCGTAATTTCTCCTGATTTGTTTCAGTGTTTGGCAAACGGAGGAGACCTGAATTCATTCGAGTTTAAATCCCTGACAGACTCCCTCAATGACATCAAGGCATCAATTGATCCCTCCAACCTCAGGTAAATAGATTGTATTTCCGTCCATACTTATAGTTTCATGACATAACTTATTTTTTTAATTTACCAATCCAGTGTCACCTGTGAACCCCTCTTGTGGGTCTCATACCCAACATTTCTCACACTGCTGTCTCCTCTGTTTTTTTAGTTGCTTCCAGAATAATGTGGAAATCCACGTTGCACACATCCAGAGCGGCCTTAGTCAGCTCGGCAACCTGCATGCATTTGCAGCCAACAACACGAACGCAGTCTGAGCACCTATATCATCCACATGCACTCGCACACACACACACACACACACACACACACACACACACACACAAACAGGTGCATGCTCACACAGAAATGTGAGACATTCATGAGGTGGTGCTTTCACCTGAACTGTTCTAAAACTACAAACAAAAGCTCACATGGATGTTGTGGACAACCACAGACCAGACCACCTGAGGCTTAATGCTGACAGGAGGGAGGGGATGTCCGAAGTATTTTACCCACCCTTTTAATGGTATGACTATGTTGCTGCACTCAATTAGACACAAACCTAAAAGAGTGTAACAATTGCCACAAATCCACATCTCCAAACACTCAAGGTTATTTCGTGGATTCATGTGCCAAACATTGATTCTTACAGTTTTTATAGTTCATATTTATTTATTTTTGAGTAGGTGTGTATGGTTCTGAAACAATATTTTGCTACCTGTAAAGCGTCCCCCTTTAAGTGTTGTGTTCTATTGTTCCACTGACTGTAAGCACAGGGAGGCTAAAGAATGTTTTATAAAATTGTGTATTGTAGATAATTGTACAATAACTGATTATTAGGCCTATTGTAAACATTTCTGCTGTGTATACAGAAATGACTTTTGTAATTTTGTGTGCACTGAAAAGAGATTTTGGTATTTTTATAAAGGAGAACTCTGGTTTTGATGCCTTTTACTCACTGACAATATCTAAGCTTTTCCATCACTGGCATGGCTGTTGCTGCAGACCCATCCTAACCCCTACACACACACACACACACACACACAAATCCTGTATCACTCTTTAAGTTCACCCCTGCAGTTTTTTTCTTTTGAGAGAGAATCTCCTTTTTCAGTTTTGTAAAGTTGTATATGAGAGTGCCTCAGGGCGATTGTATATAAATGTTTCTGTCTTTTATATTAAACATAATATTGCAAAGCAGAATTGGTCTCTATTTTTTTAGCCTTTATTGACAGATTAAATCAGTCAAGTTTTCTCTTTGGTTTTACACCGTTTTTTTTTTTTTTTACAGTTTATTACTACTTCAAAATAAATACAAATAAATCCTTTCACACAAACAGATGCCTCTACAACACATGTCACCATCTTTACATCATCTCGCATGTTTTGTCAAATAAAGCCTCCAAAGCTAGCCATAGCCTCATTCTCCCAGTCAGAGTCAGAGTCAGTGAAGTCCTGTGCTTCAGTGCCATGGATTGGGGAGAAGTGATCAAACCTGTCCCCTCCACTCCTCGTGCATGGATACTGAATATGACACCTATTCTCCTTTGGTGACGACCTGCTGAAGCTAGTCTGAGTGGGAATGGGAGGAATCACAACCTTCATCTCTGGTCCGATGGTTTTATTCGGAGGGAAGTTGTCATAATCCACCAGAACCTTTGGACCCTGGTTGCTTGCAATGCTGCCCTGCTGACTCTGGTTCTCTTTGGGGTACAGGTGTACGTTACAGCATGGCACATTCACACTCAGCTCAAGTTGTTGCATCTGCTCAGGCTTCACTCTGGTTCCTTCTTTGTCATAAACGCAGGACAGGGATGTGCGCTCATAGTGGTTGCTGCTAGGTTTAGTAGGTACACCTGTTCTGTGTTTATCATCTGTGTTTTGGTGCATTGTGGGTCTGAAACTGTCACCAAGACCAAAACCTCCTATCCTGTGTGCTTCAGTTGTATGGTTGTCAAAAGCTGGAAAGAGGAAATGGAAAAAAGGTTTAATTACACTTGCAATTTCTTAATTTGTCCCATTGGTATCAGTTTATTTATAAACTTGACCATTTGATGATCTGCCTGTTTTATTTGCAGCATTGGGTTTCAAAAAAGAATAGTGCTGTTAATAATCAACGGTTCTGTCAGGTGCAGAATTACATAGAAATGACATTTCAGATGCAAGTTGCCTCTTCTTCCAACTAGAATGGAAGAACTATTTTTCTGGTGTAACACACAGGTGGTTGTCTTACCTTTCTCTGGGCCCATCCTGTTCAATCTTTGACTGAAGGTTCCTGCTGCAGGCGTGCTGGACACCTTCAAGGACACTGATGAGCCAACTTGACGACGAGATTTGGCCCTTCTGTTCTGGAACCACACCTGACATTGTGGAGCAAACAACACCAAAAACACTTAGGTAAAACATAACTCATATTGAAGGTACTTCATACAATTTCTCTTTATGGAGCAGGCGTCAAATGTGGGCTTACTTGAATTCTAGACTCCGGCAGTCCAGTCAGTGCCTCCAACCTCTCCCGCAGGTAGATGTCAGGATATTTGGTGTCAGAGTAAACCTTTTCCAGCACCTCGATTTGCTGCTGGGTGAAGTTAGTCCTCTTCCTCCTATGAGTCAGGATCGCCACGCATTTATCAGCCCTCGGCACCGAGTTTTCAGAGCTGAAGAAGTTTGTAACATCCGACGCCCCAAAGTCTGGAAGGAAAACGCACGTACATTAGATCGACCGGAGTTACAGACGCTGGGCTCGTGCGTAAATTACGCAAAGAATCAGCGGCAGTTGATTTGAAAAGTTGTGCAGGGTGCAGAGTTGTCAGGACTATAAACAAGGAAGGAAGTTTGAGGCAAAAAAAGTAGTTTTGACCCACCTGCGTTCACCATGTTGCTCATCTGCAGAGCTCCTTCGTGATACATCTGGAAAGGATTCAGCTCCCCGACGCGCATATTCCCATGAACTGAAGACATGATCTTTGTAGGTTATCCTCCACAGACTGACTGAGTTTGCGAGTCGTGCGCTGGCTGGGGTTAAATCCCCTTGCGATCAAAGGTGCGGCAGCCTGTACGTGTGAATGGGCCGACCATCAGAGCCGACTGGCACTGTAGTGGTCGTGCAGCGACTTCAGACGTCTGTTGAGTCGAGCGAGGTGTGAAGGCCTCACACCTTGGACGTTGCAGCGGCCGCAGGTCTCTTTAAAGAGGTTTTAATGGAATCTGCATGCTCAATACACATCAGCAGTGAAAACATTTATCCGCTTTGGAATGGATGAAGTAATGATGGACGTGCAGCCTTCAAAGAGGTGCAGTCGGAAGCTGCCACTTCCTCGGGGCCGCAATGGAACCGCAGTTTACCGATATCATAATATATTTTATTTACTTTATTTTCTTTAGTTTACATCCTTTTTTTTAAATTTTGGATCTGCAAGAGAAGAGAATATGTTGTGGGAAAAAAAATCCTAGATTACAAAATAATAATTTGGACATTTCCCAATAACGGATTTTGAGGGTCAAAGGGAAATGCTTCACTATGGCGTTAGTCCCGTGTAGGCTACTTTATATGCACAGGTAGCTGTTGATAAAGTTTGATGCATTTGATGTCAAGTGTGCATAATGTATTCTACTGTGTTGCAGAAAAAAACCCACTCAATATACTGACACCTTATTTCAAAAAGTATGTTGTGTTATATTGAAAGTGGTTCTGCGGCCACTACACATGTCCAAACACTGTTCTTATTTTACACTTAAACAATAGCCCTTTTTTCCAGGTTTGGTTAACGGGTGGAGGCCTGTCTTATGTTTTTAAAGAGGTTCACATCTGTTTAGATGTCAGCTCCACTGATATCTGTAGGAAGTTATCCTTCCTGAAACATTTAGTTACAACAAAGTCAATCCCAATACACAAACTTGGGTTAAAACCTGTTCTGGAGTGGGCAATCTTTACATGAATGAGTCACCCTCATTTGGCTCAGGGGGAATCAAGTCAAAAGGTCAGTCACTACACAGACAGACTAATTTGTTTACACATATTTGAACAAGATTTACAAAGAATCTGGGCTGATTTAACTTGTCACTCTTGCAATCAAATAGATTTTATTGTAATATTTGATAACTCAGGGTGTGGGGTGATGTGGTGCTGTAAAAAAAAAAGTTTGCCGGGCGTTTTACTGCAGCTCCCTTCTTGCTGTTGATGGGATTCAGCTGTACCTTGTTTTAAATAGATACCAATAAATGAGCAAAAGATAATGAGCTCTATTTGGATATTGCCTGTATACAGAGAGCATATTGCTATGCTAAAATTAGGTGTTGAAGTTCCTGATCCTCTGCAAAGAAGGATGACAGATTACCTGAGAAACTAAAAAAAACTAAACTTTTCAACTTGCACCCCATACAGTGATACGACTCTCTAGAGTTGATTTTTGATAATGTTCTGAATTAACACACTCCACCAAAAAAACACAATCAATTACAAAAAACCATACTCTATGCTAAAAACACAACAGGCTATTTCCACAAGGCAGTTGACACACAAAAGCACAAAAGCATCTTCACACCTTTATAGTCTGACCACTGTTTAACACAACCACTATGCATCTGACCTGCAGCCAGACAGGTAAATTATCATCACAAGTTTGCAGGTATATGTTAAAATGTCAGCTGTCTAATGGGCCGTTGTTTTAAGTCCAGGCTCTGTGTATTTGAAGTTTTTTTTTTTTTTTTTTGGTAGTTGGAGCTGATGGTTTTTCATTGAACAGTGTAGGGGCACATCAATATTATTTCAACAGTGTCTTATTAATATGATCGCTAAATTAGGGAATTTTAGTGCAGGGGAGGTAGTTTCTCAAGTCATCATCAGTCCATTCGATTGTGTTTTATTTTTATTTTTATTAATTTACCAAAATTCATGGATACTATTTTGTTCTTTTAGCACATGTAAACTGTGCTGCTGCCTGTCATGACCTGGGCACTATTTAAAAAGAGATTTGTAATCTCAGTGATTTATCTGAAGTAAATTCCAATAATTATAATTAATCATGCACTTTTAAAAATGATATTTAAACCCTAGATCAGTTATATTCTGAACAAGTTCATGCAATAAAGTATTACTGTTTAGGTAAAGAAAAATACATTTAATTACAAGCCCAATTCAAAATAAACTAAACTTTTACCTTAACAACTCAAATTTATTGTTAATTCTACAATATTCTGTAATTCCTTGAGAGTTAGAAAAGTAGTTTATGGGGTCATTTATAGCCTTTATTTTGTTGAAGTTAGTGCAAGGAAAAAATTTGTGTTGAAACTTTAAGATTTTATTGTTTCATAAAAAACAAACACACATAGGCTTATTTCAACGCAAAGATGTAGCATGATTTCTGGATCATGTTTATAAATGGAACAGCATTGCACAGTTTAAACCTGTTTTGTATTTGTGGATGCAAAGATGAGCTGTGTTCACTGACAATAGTTTCTGGATATGAATGTGAGTCCATGCAGTGATTTCCACTGAAAGATCATGTCTGTTTGAATGCTGTGTCACCAAGTGGGCTTGAAAATCATAGCCATCTGATGTCAGCTATTGGGGTTGTCCCTTTTATGTGGAGATTTATTAATCTTTTGATGATCCCATGTACCATAGTTGATGAAATCTACAATTTCTTTTGAATTGTATGCTCATCAAGACTATTCTGGAAATGCTGAACATTTGGAACATGCAGTCTCTCACAGGGTGGTGAACCTCTTCCCATCTTAACTTATGAGAGACTCAGCCTGTCTGTAATGTCTTTGTTTTTTACCCAGTCATATTTTTAACCTGATGCAAATTAATGACATACATTGGGAGATATTTCTTCAGGTTTTTTTTTCTGGCATTTTACAACTTTGTCAATATCTCAGGGCCCTCCGCCCAACTATGAAAGGTATTACTAGAATCAAATTTAAACATTCCTCACGAAATTTTTTTTTTTTTGCATTTTTTTCATTTAGATGTAGTCTATAAATGATTTTTATGCTGTTGTATTAAACGTTCTTCTTAAAAGCATTTTTGTTGTAGACGTGGAAGTTTGTTGACTACAGATAAAGATGATTGTTAACGTTTCACTTGGAAAAAAATAATCATAAACTTTTATTGTATTTTTATGACTCAGTCTGCTGGGCTCATAAAGTATAACCAAACTTGACATTTTAGTTGCTTACCCTCTTTCACTTTTGCACATAAACACGTTAGTTATTTCATCAAAACTGAAAAATTGAATACTGAAAAAAATACTGAAAATTGATACTGAAAATTGAAAAGAAGAACATCCACCAAACAGAATGTTTCAAATTACTCCCTTTTCCTTTAAAAACTAACGAATTTACTTCAATCACGGCAGCGACCTCATAAATGCAGTTCTTGTAATTTACCCCTCGTTTCCTTTCCTTTTATTGACACATGATAGCAGCACATATAGTTGGACAGATGAATACAAACTGCAATACCGCGAATCAAGACTATGCACCACTGAATTTAACCAAAACGACGTGATGTTGTCAAGTAATAGAATAATGTTCATGAAAAAGGATTTATTGCTCCTTTAGTTAAAGCGTCGTCATTATTTAGCTTTTACGTCGAAAAAAATCTCCCGGAACTTCCGCCAAGTCTAAACGGAAGTAGGTACGTGGCCGCTTCAGCTGACAGTCTACATGATGGCGACAGAGGTTCAGAGCGGCGACCTCGACAGCGCTACTTCCAGCCGGCTCGAAGTTTCCATCGATGGCCTCACTCTCAGTCCCGACCCGGAGGGCGAGCAAGTCCCGGTGGAAGAGCCAGAGCCCAGCCCCGTTGAACCGGAGACCGACACGCCGGGTACCGATGAGGGCGAAGATGGAGAGTCAGCCAAATCTGCAATAGAGAGTAAATGGGGCTTCCCTCTTCAGGAGCTGTACGGAATGAGCCTTAAATTCTTTAAAGGTAAGCCCAAGTTTTTACCCTCTTTGAATTTCAACGCATATTAAGTTGCAGAGCTCGAACCTGCCGTTAAACCGCGAGACTGCTAACATTAGCAGTTAGCTGTCACAGCCTGGGATCCTGTTGTCAGCCGCAGCATTAGCTACACGGCTAACGAAGAGCCAACCCCGCTAACGAGCTATTAGCTGCCGAGTGAAGGGTGAGACCACCGTGGGGCTGAAGAGTAGTCCATTCATTGCTGGGCGACGTTTCACTGTTTGCCTCTTGTATCGCTACCGCGCGCTGTCTTTGGGTTTAACTTGCTCAAAACCTTGTCCGTTAACCGTGAGAGCGCTACATCAGCTGCTTACAGAGTCAGCCAGCCGCACCAACTTAGCCTTTCGTGGTTTGTTTGGGATCTGATCACGCCCTGAACACAACCAGCTCTGATAAAAGGAACACACAAAGGTTCCTGCTATGCTACCTCAGATGCTAAACCAGTCTTTTGGCACAGCACATGTCCTTAAAAAACAGTTTGCAGCAGTTCGTGCTTAAAGTCGTATTAGAAGGACCCGTTTAGACCACCAGTACATTGAACAGCCCCTGTGTATCCTGATATACACTTTCCAACATGAAGTACACTCACCTGCCAGGCATTATTATCGCCTTGGCAATCTTATGCAGTCTAACACAACAGATCCTCCGCAAATTCAACTGCCAATAATATTTTTAAGTTTGTCAGTGTTTTGTTGACATGGCCAATATTATTGCACTTTGTTTCTAAAAAGGAAGGGAGGTGGAGGTGTGCTGGAGTGCATTGATATTGACACACTCCAGTGAAGCCAGCTTCAATGATAAATACTGAGTACAGTTATAACCTTTGTGATAATGTCAACAAACACTAAATATTTTAAAGATTCCTGAAAGTAGAATCCTGGTACAGCTGTTTTGTTGAATTAGATAGCCCAGTGGATCATAATGTTGTGCATATCAAGTAGAAAGGCTGCTTTTGCTGACAGTCTGTAGAAGATACCTTAGACATAAGTGTTGTCACTCAAATGTGGCATACTTGGTACTAAAAGAAAGGATTATATGGGCAACAATAACGCAGCTCCAAAATCAAATTTCACCTGCCAAGTTTTATTAACACCCAATGAGAAAAAACAAGTAGAAGCAGCACAGTCTAAAGCATGTCAAGCTTGTCATTTTTTGAGTAGTTATTTTTTGTATCCGCAGTAGTATATCCTCCTCTCCCCTGTGACACAATATGGATCCTGTTGTCAGTAATGTACATAGGCAACATGAAACACTCGACATTTGTACTGTTTTCATTAGAGTAAAGCACTTGTATGACTGTGCAAACGGGTTTGGTCATTGTTGCCACCCAGTACCTTAGTAATCTGTGCACTGTATTTCCAGTCAGTTAGGGTTTGGTCAGCTTGCGCAACTTGTAAACACAGATCTGATTCCTGCCTCACCTTGTATAAAGTGAGTTTGAAAAGAATTGAAATGATCTTGTAGTGAAGTTCATGATACATAACTGTGAGTGTCAAAGTTTTTGAGAGATGTAAAAATACTTTCTTTTAATTTTAACTTCCTCCTTTCTCTAATGAGACACAAATGTTTATCATAGTATTGGCTTTGCACTGCAGGAAGTGAAGATTTTTTTCTCTGCTTCTCCCAGATAAAGATGGGAAGGCCTTCCACCCCACTTATGAGGAGAAGCTACGATTGGTGGCTCTGCACAAACAGGTGTTACTTGGCCCTTATAATCCAGATGCTTCACCTGAGGTTGGCTTCTTTGATGTCCTGGGCAATGACCGCAGGTAACCTCCTGCAGACATCTGCATTATGTGACCTTTGACCTGTGGTAGACATGTGCATATAGTGTGTGTATTTATAGCCCATCTTTTTGTTATGGCTTTGAAAATTGTCCAATGAGAACCTTTATGTTGTTAAGTTTCCATACATGTATTATTTCACATTTATTGAAGACTCATATATTGCACAAATTTCAAGTTCTTGCTGAAATGATAAAGTATCGTCAGGTTTTTCGAGAAGGTAGAGGATAGTCCCCTCTTTTTGCTCTACTTAAAAATTGTTTGTGAAAGTTCTACCAAATTTGTTTTGTCATTGCAATACGAGTATTTGATGGATGAGTCCCATTTGCTCAGCTGCCTTTACAATCCATCTTCACGTTCATTCTTACTCTGCATACAGAAAAGAGTGGGCCTCCCTGGGCAACATGGAGAAGGAGGAAGCCATGGTGGAGTTTGTCAAGCTGTTGAACAAGTGCTGTACCCTCTTTGCTCCTTACGTCACCTCACATAAGATCGAAAGGGAGGAGCAGGAAAGGAAAAGGTACCATGGTTTACTTCAGTTCCCTGTAAAGAGACTAAATACAGACTATTCACTTTGTCCTAAATAAACCATTGTTATCATTACTAATTCTCTCTGTTATGGTGCTATTCCCTAGGAAAGAAGAAGAGGAGCGTCAGAGACAGGAGGAGGAGGAGAGGGAGAGACAAAGGCAGGAGGAGGAAAGACGAAGGCTCGAAGAAGAAGAGAGGCTGAGGAGAGAAGAGGAGGAGAGAAGGCAGGCAGAGGAAGAAAGGCTACGAATTGAGCAGCAGAAGTATGTGTGTCTACACTAATACCCGTCTGAAATGTGGTCCCTTCTCTCTATGATCAGCACCTAAATCTCTCTGCTGTCCACCATTGTCTCCTCTCCTTTTCCTCAGTTTCCTTCCTCACTGTATTTCTCCTTTTGCTTTCTTTTCCAGACAACAGATCATGGCAGCATTGAATGCGCAGACAGCAGTGCAGTTCCAACAATATGCTGCCCAGCAGTACCCAAACAGCCCAGAGCAACAGCTTGGCCTCATCCGTCAGCTCCAGGAGCAACACTACCAGCAGTATATGCAACAGCTCTACCAGGTTCAACTGGCCCAGCAGCAGGTGGGTTACACCGTCAGGGATGGGTTCTTATTAATTGGTATTTATTTTTCTTATGTTGTTGAATATGTTTTTAAGAATTTTAAGAATATGAAATTGGGAAAAAAACATTGCTGTTAAAATTCATAATAGGATAACAAAGAATGTAGTTCTTGAAATTGTTTTGTCACAATTTAATGCGGTTGTGACTTAAAAGCTTGCTTTGTTGTTGAGTTATGTGTTGATACTTTACTGGCTTGAGGATTCCCAGTAGGGGCAAATTTGTAGAGTTTGGGATGGAGAAAAGCCAAGTCCCTTTATCCAATTCCCACTGCTTAAAATGTTCAGTGAAGATGGAAGAAAGAATCTTGAATAATAATGATTTGCTGTAACGTAAATCTGGCTAGGATAACAATATTAGTTCAGTGAAGCAGGATTGAGAGCTCTTCTAACAGCACTGGGGAGACCAAAAAGCCTCTGTTATGTTAGTAGTGTGTTTTTAAAGACTGTTAAAATTGTCTTCATTTCGCTCCAGGCGGCCTTACAAAAGCAGCAGCAGGCTGATTCGATGGTGCAGGGCACCCTGGAATCGAACAGTTTCAACAGCAGTGAACCCATTGTGGCCTCAGCTGCAGGGTCACTGTGTGCAGCTTCACCACCGACTACTGAGGAAGTTCCTACAGTCAACGGAGGCCAGTCTGACTCATACTCAGAGAGCATGGACAGGGAACCAGAGCCTGAGCCAGCAGAGGAGGTCTCAGAGAACGGACCTTTATTAGGTTGGTAGGCTGCTGATGTTTTCTCTTGTTTAAAAAAACAAAAAAAAAAAAAAAGCCTTTAATGCAACTAATGGCTCGAAAGTAGAGGGGGGAGGTGTCTCTTGAACAAACAAAGCTTTATACCAAACCTGGAACTTGATTCTTATCTGCTGTGTCCTTGTTGATGGGACCTGGAGGGCAGGGAGGAGACGAGTAGAACCTGTGATACATGATAACTCACTGATTTAGGTATCATTCAAACCACACACACTGCTTACAGAGGAGTATGCTCCCACACCAGAGGTGACCAAGGCCTAGGTATGATTTCGAAACATACATCCTGAGCTAAATCAATCTTCAGGCGCTACCTGTTTACTAATGATGCTTTGAGAAAAGATTGTGGGTTTTGAAGGGATTTAAACAACAACTCAGTGAATGCATCCATGCCTCCCCTTTCCAGCTCTCATAAACAATCACAATGATTGGCTTTTTTGTTCAACAAGTAATCTTTTATTCTCTATGTGTGCTAGAATAAAACGAGTAATTCCTAGGAAATGACAATACAATGTTTCTTTCTCAAATGCAAACCTTTTAATGCTGTTTTTTAGAGGGTTGTGAAAACATTTTTTTTTTATTGATCACAGCGGACTCTCCACCAGTCATAGCTGCTCCCTCCATGTGGACACGGCCACAGATCAAGGACTTCAAGGAGAAGATCCGTCAGGACGCAGACAGTGTGATCACAGTGGGGCGTGGTGAGGTGGTCACAGTTCGGGTGCCCACCCATGAAGAGGGTTCTTACCTGTTCTGGGAGTTTGCAACAGACTATTATGACATCGGCTTTGGAGTATTCTTTGAGTGGACGGATGCTGCCTCTGCTTCAGTCAGTGTGCACGTGTCAGAGTCCAGCGACGATGATGAGGATGACGAAGGTGAGAAATGTATGGCAATAATAATAACTTTATAATAACTTTATTTTTATAGCACTTTTAAAAACAGAAGTTTACAAAGTGCTTTGACAAACAGTTGCAAAGCAGAGAACATCAGCACATGGAAACAAAAACAAATAAAAACAAAAGCTCAGTTAAAAACAAGGCCTCCAAATTGAAGGCTAATTTCATTTGTCATAAGAAACCCAGACAATACAAGAACCCTACAACATAAAATGAGACCATGAGGACCAAAATAAAAACATAAAATAGATAAGAAAAAGAAATTTGATAAAAAAGGGGGGGTAGAAAGCAGAAAACAGGATAGTAAACGTAAAAAGAGAATATTCATAATGATAATAAAATAATGATGATGGTAATATTACTGATAAAATGGAATAACAAAAATGAGCAGGAAAAAAACAATACAATCAATGAAAGCCCTAAAAGGTCAAATAAGAAAAGATTATAAGTAAAACAAAGGCTAAAAGGACAGTAAGTCTAAATAAGATGGAGGTAAAAGAGATAAAAGATAAAAGGAAAAAAAGGGAAAAGACGGCATCACATAAAAACAAGTCTGTAAAAGTGAGTTTTTAAATTTGACTTAAAAGAAGCGACTGTCTCTGCACGCCTTATCTCCTCTGGCAGGTTGTTCCAAAGTTGAGGGGCTCTGATGGAGAAAGATCTATCACCTTTAGTTTTGAGCCTCAACTTTGGAACGACCAGGAGACCTTCGCCAGAGGGTTTGAGGCTGGGAGATGGCTCATAAGGTATTAAAAGCTCTGAAATGTAGCTCGGAGGAAGTCCTTTGAGCGCTTTCAAAGTAATCAATAAAATCTTAAAATCAATTCTAAAACTCACAAGAAGCCAGTGAAGGGAGGCTAAAATTTGAGTGATGTGATGCCGTCTACTAAAACCAGTTAAAATCCTAGCTGCTGCATTCTGAACTAGTTGGAGGGAAGTCTGCAGTATGCCTCAGATGTGGCAGCTTTACGGGATCAACCTGTGATGGAGGTTTAAAAAGGCAACTATGGGGAAAGAGCTGCTTTGAAATATCAGTTTACTTCCTGTGATGAACGGTGTGTGTGAAGCTCACTTAATCACTTTATCTGTGGCAATGAAATTTAACCAGCTAGTCCTTAAGAATTGTCTTTTCTTGTATATGATATGGTGTAGATTGACTGCAAAGCTGTTGTCTTCAAAGGGGTGTTTTCTTGATTTTTGTTGTTGCCTCAGTCATCAGGCCACTAAGAGATGATTAAGTATGCATAGATAAAGTTTTACTCCAGAACTTGCTTACGCTGTAGTTAAACATCTCATGAAAGTCCTATGAGGCAGAGAGGATGATGATTAAATCTGTCATAATGACAACATATATTGTGTAATGTAATTGTTGTGGTTTTATTGGTTGGGTTAATTGTTCAAACGAACCTTTGGCAGAATGTCAGTTCTTCTGAATACTAATTTTTCTGAATGTCTGACACAAGTATCTGTTGTGTGTTTATATTTATGTGACAATAGATTTATCCCTGAAGCTAATGATGTTTTTCCACATAAATTATAATATGTGAGTTAAGTTCTTCTAAAACTGTTGTCTATATTCAGAATTGATACAATGCAAAAAGGAATAAATGTTTCTTCAGGATGAATGAAAGCATTGCATAGGGGGAGTAAATCTCTTTAATTGAGCTGTGTATGACTGTCCTCCCAAATATGACCCCCTGTTTATTTTTTTGTCTACAGGTGACCCTCCTAATGAGGAGGAGAAAGCAAAGAAAGAGGCAGGGAAGCCCCAGGTGGATGAGATTGTGCCGGTGTATCGGCGGGACTGTCATGAGGAGGTGTACGCTGGCAGCCATCAGTACCCTGGCCGCGGAGTCTACCTGCTCAAGTTTGACAACTCCTATTCACTCTGGCGCTCCAAGAGTGTTTACTACAGAGTCTACTACACCAGATAAGCCTGAACACAGACACAGGGGGAGCCAAGGAGTATGTATGCTCATAATGTATGTGTGTGTTTGTGTGTATAGGTGGAGATTTGTGCGATGGCAGCCTGTATGTGTATGTATGTGAGGAAGAGTGAGAGAATACATCTGGACATAACCACCAGAGGGTGACAACGAGACACATCTGGAGCCTCAGTTTGGAGAATGGACTAGCTTGTGTGCTGTGTGAACGTGTGTATGTATGTTCCAACATACACCTATGCTAGAGCCTGTCATGGAGCCTTTGGAAGAGGAGTGTGTATTCTGTTGTATATTCACCGCCTGTCCTTGCTGCGCTCACATAGACCAAGCTGTAGGACTTTAGCTCTCATGTTGTATATTACCACTCTTCACCCTGGACTCCTCTTCTGTCACTGCTCCAGCCCGACTCTGTCCAATGTGGCCTTGTGGCTGCTTCTGCCCTGAGTGATGCTTTTCAGAGCCGTGAGAGGAAACACAGGCGATGTGTCCAACACTCTGTGAGCCAATGTTTTCTGTTTTGGTGGCTGTTTATTCCACTAAGAACACAATGTCAAAAAATTAAATTATAACTGCAAATACTCTTTATAACACAATGCCTCTGTTACATAGAGAGCTTCTGGTCTTGGCCAAATCTCACTGACACATTTTAACCATCTGAGACAAACATCATCATCCTTTTATTTGAATTAGTTGTCACTTGTTTTCCGAGTAACCATGCCTAAATAAAAAGCTAAGAGTGTGTTTGGTGGACAACAGTGGCCTTTGGCCTTTTCCTACTTGTTAAATAATGTTCAACCTTTAGTTCTTGAAACAGTCTGACTGGCACAGTGCAGTGGGAGACATTTTTTTTCTTACTGGAAAAGTTATGAAGGACACAGCTAAGAATAAAATCCAAATGAAGAATCAAATAATAATAAAAAAATAGATGTGCTTATGACACATGGATATTTATTTCCCTTTCCAAAATAGACAGGTTCTTATCTCTTTGATGCTGTCTCCTAATCAGTGACAAGTTCCACTGATGAGAAGTTGCCTCCATAGATGCCTCTGATCTAAATTTATTCCTTGTAGCTAATTCTACATTATTCACTCTCTTCGCTCAACAATTCATACAACATGATAAAACAGAGCCAGTATTAAAGATTCCCATATTACTTGGGAAGTTTTTAAGAGTCATTATGTGTTTCAACACCTAACAATGATACAAATTTCCTATTTGGTGGTCATAACACACTGTAACATCTCAAGTGTCAAATATAAGTGTTTGATACAGCTCAGTTTTTTCTTTCTGTTATGAACAAAGTCATTGTCGTCTCCTAAGTTGCCACAAATAAAGTGAGATGATGTAGACTTGTTTTCGTGTCCTGGTTGAACTGGTTTCTTTCTTGTTAATTCAGTTTGACATTTATGTGTGTTCCATTTTAAATTTGTTGCCATTATTTATATCCATTCTTCAGTTTCTCTTGCTCTGTGTACAAAACACCTTGGTGCATCATAAGCATTGTGACGGCGTCACACGCATTTGGTTTCACTTCTCAGTAATTCATTGAGTTGGAGTTGTACATCTGCAAGTGTGTATGCAACCAAACTTTAAAGACACAGAGGCAAAATAACCTGCAAGTTGAGTAACCAGTTTCTGACCTTGTTGAGTGTTAATTGATTATTTTAAGAACAGGCCACTCCTGCCTCCTTTTGATTCAGTTATTTTGAAACATAATGTCACTACCTATGGCTTAACTAAGCCATAATGTCTGAGAGTTCTGATGATTTGTTTTTGTTTGTTTCTTACTGCTCACCAAATGGTTTGAGTAGGCGTGTCCAAGCCTTGTCTGTAAATAATTCTATAAATGAGTTTATGTATGGGTTTTAGATGTGGAAGAAGGCTATGGTTTTTGAGAATCAATGCACTGTAAAATATGGTGAATGAGATTTATGTATACATTTTACCCCAAATGAAAGTCCAAAACTAGTGGGAGATGGAAAACTGTTGGAGTCTGTTGACCTGTCATACAGAAAAACTCATCTTTTGTATTGTTTTGACCTGTTTGGATCTTATATGAGTTGAAAGATTTTTTTGGGCATATATTTAATCTTTATTAAACTTATGTTCATCTCTAGAATTGGAAAATGTGTCTATTTTTTGTGTCTATAATTTAGATTCTGTATGACCCTGTAATTAATGCCTCCAAAATCAAATAATAGCCTTTTTAGTTCGTGTTATCTTTTTTTTCTGAGCATGCACTTTGGTGCATTAAAAGTGCTTTGGCTCTTTAGTATGATACACCTGTGCCTTTTATGTTGCATCAAATGAACTTGTCTACAGTGTTAATTAGGTTCTTTATTTTAGGAAACAAGGTTCGAGGACAGCTCATACAGGCTAACAATAAACTGGAAAGAGAGGTGACTGGATTGCTAGTTTTCAAGAAGAGACAACAGGAACAAGAACAGTGCTGGTTTGTCCCTTTTTCCATTAGAAGGAACAAGTGTCATCCTCATGCTGCTTTCCTATCACACATTTTGTAGGGGGAGGAAGAATGCAGATGTCACTCTTGCACACCAGGACAGTTTGAAGTTTTTGGCTCTCCCATGTGAAGTTATCATGTACAAACAAAGGTGACAGCACTTCGACTACTATACAACCCTTACTAACTTTAAATACCTCCTCTGCTGGTTTGGTAACCAGCAGAAGAAGTATTTCTAGTCAGCCCAGTAATTTGAAAATAATACAGAAGAAAATAATTGAAGTTTCACATACAGGCATCATCAGAGATATTGTGTAGACTTGGAGACACCAGGGGGCGCATTTAATACAACAGAGACAAATTGATATTGACAGGCTTTTGAGAAGCATGTTAATAGTATCCTTTAATGGTGAGGGGTTTGCTCTTAGGAATTTAACCAGAAGTTTGCAGGGAGAGGGACACAGGCCTTGGACAAACATGCCTGTAAGTTACACGCAGAGGGGAAATAAATCACAGACAAGTGTCCAGACAATGTGTTGCACAGGGGTTATTTTAAAAGGCACGAGCAAACAACTGCCATGTTGAAAATAAAGGCACTGACCACAAATTATAGGGTACCGGCAGCTAAATGCCTTTTCATGTCAGGCTCTATACTGGTTTAAGCTTTCAAAGGCATTTAGGTGTTTCATGGGTCACTGTAGAAAAAAAAAGGTTTGTTCAAAAATAGTCACAACTCACTGTTAAAAATTAATGGAAATAAAACTGCACACACTATATCTTTACACACAAGCTAAATCCAAGACGATTTTTACCATAGTTTTCTGGTTAGCTCTATAACTTAAACTCCAGGGTATCTTAACCAAGCCAGACAAAAATCATTAAGTTTGGGAGATTAAATGACACATAGGTCAGTCAGTTTTAACAAAATGGTATTATTGAATTCTTTTTAAGTTCAGGTACAGTACAGAACAGTTATATTTTAGAAATTACCACCAGTTATTCAGTTTTATAGTTGTGTACAGTGATTCTTTTTTTGCTAAAAATCTCTATATCAATCTTTTTTTACAATATCACTTACAGCTTACTATGTGAGGCACCTTTGGTTGGTTTATGGCACCGTCAAGGAGAAAATTGTACCTTGTCTTTTTGCAGAATTTAACCCGCATGTGTTGGTGTTGTTTTCTTACTAAGAGTGTCAAACAGCTGTCTTTATCACTTAAATATCATACTCTTTGCATACATGCAGGATAAGTTGTAAAGACTGTTTTTTTTTTTTTTTTTTTTTTTAAACGCAGCTAATTCCTTGTCAAACCCCCACCCCAAAGCCTATACAGGCAAAAAGAAAAAGAAAAACAAAAGCATATAAAAACCATCAGCTTTTGCTGGTGCCATTGTTTGCCTTTGAAGGACATGTGGAGCCATTACTGTTTTCTAAGTTCATTTCATTACCAGCTTGCTATGCCCCACGCGAGCTTTAGGTTTAATAAATCCAAATATTAAGGAGTCGTCATCTAATACAGTATAATGGTAGTGTTAATTTACTGAGTCCCTCTGTGTCATTTTGTATGATTTCCTCTGTGTCTCTCAGAATGGGAGAACTCCGGTCCAGGTTTTCCAACAGACTCAGCAGCGACTCCGGAGAGAGTCAGGTAAAATCTCCTCTGTGTGTGCGTGACTCCGGTTCCAGTTGCTACAGGTAGTTGTAGTATTTTCCTGGTTTTGCCTTGTACTCCCCTACTTTTCCTTGTGTTTTTTTCTCTCCAGCCTGTGCTCTTGTCTGGTTGATTTTGAATAGACTTTGGGAGGCAACGTCTCCAGTGTACAGCGGCTAAAAGTCCCATGCTTTGAAAAACAAAAAATATGGCGGGATTGGTGGATTACACAGCCTCAAAAATAGCCCTAGAGTGGCACTGCGTGTTGGATTTATGTTGAAGCCCTAAGTTTGTATTTGCTCGAGCAGTTTTCGGTCCCACTGGAGTTATAGGTCTGAAATTAATATGCCCTTTTATCAGAGGAGCATCGAGCCGCGTCGTGCGAGTCGGTTATCGGCGAGGGATGGCAGGAGACCGGTGGAGGAACCCGGGAGACGCAAACTGCGAAAACCCGTTTTATTCTCGTCGTTGGATGAGGTTGGCTGTCACACATTGACAAACATCATTCACCAACTTTCCGACCTTTCTCGTCATGCCAGCGACATCTTCCTGGGTATCGAGATGGAGGCAGGGATGGTGTTCAGAAGATCCTGCAGGATTCATGGGCGATTGCAAAGCCTGCAGTGTCAAGTCCGCAAGCTTGATCCCAAGAACGTCAAAATCCGTAAGTTTGTGGTGTTGGGAACTTGTGGGTTGACAGGGTGCAGGAAGAGAGTCTGAAGATCAAGAGTTAATTTGATCTTTAGAAATTAAAGATACTGTAGTAATATTGTTGTAAGAGGAGAGTAGTCACCATAAACTTTTGAGATCAGCTGAGATGTACATGTGAATGTGTATGACAGTACTTTCATGTCACCTGTAAGACATGATATCCCACTACTAAGGAATATTAATGACAGAGTGAAAAGTATGTTTAAGTTTGTTAAAATCTGACAGACTTTGTTGCTGCTCAGTCAAAATAAAAGTTTTTTGTGTAGAGAGATGCTGGTCATGTCCAAGGTGACAGTCACCCTCCATTCAGTGTAAGAACCGTGAAGGAGTGACTGGTGCGTCCTCCACACATGGCTTTTTTGTCATGATTCAGACCTATGGTAATGTGAATGTTGAGTCCTGACAGGAATGATGGATTTCCTCTCAACATACTCACCATCTGTGTTTCAGTCTTCAAAGGACATTAAGATCACAGGAGGCATTACGACCTGTTACCCCTGCTGCTTCTTGCTGTTTCAAACAGTGCTGCTCAACTAGAAGATAAATGGAAAATCAATACCTTTTGCTACAGCCTGTGCTGACTTTAATTGTTCAGGGATTTGTTTGGCTGCTCCTTTAAAGCTACCTGGTGGAGTCTCAAACACAGTGGTTACATATTAACTCAGACTTTGGCTCATGAATGGCGCCTGTGATAGCTCGAAAACATTGATCGTTGAAGGCCTGTGATTTTTGAACTGGTTTTGAAGCCTTGAAGTGATTACATATCTGCTTGGTTATACCACTGCTTCCTGTTTAATAGATTGTTATGAGGCTTTTTTCATCAGCATAGTTGTTACGAGATCAAATATCCCATTGATTCCATGTACAGCTTTTTTGTTTGTCTAATTTACTGTTGTAATATGTTGCAAAGTCAGATTCAGAGGACAAACCACAATTCATGTGAACGTTTTGAAATAGGATTCACGTTCTGAGTCACTGGCTTTTGTTTCTTTTTTACTGTCCTTCCTTACATTATTTTCAGCCTGTCTCAGGTCTGACTCACTCTCCCTCTCTCTCTCACAAAGACACACACACACACACACACACACACACACACACACACACACACACACACACACACACACACACACACACACACACACACACACAGATTTAAAAAGTGGTTACAGGGAGATGATAAGTTAAGCAGACAGCTCCCAGACACAATTGAATGTGATGTATGATGAGCAACAAATTGAACATACACAGACTGACACTCCACTAAGCATTGTTTAGGAGGTACTCTGTGCATGACAGTGAACAGACATTGAACTAATCCCCTGTGTTATCACATAGCATGACTACTCCTATTTTCTGGACCTGTTGATGCTTTGGCACAGTCCTAGGTGGGGCTGGGAGTTCCTTTTCAAAGGTTAGTTCAGTTAAAGCCATTCATTCGGTGGAGGTGTGAGCGAGCAGAGTGGAATGCAGTGTGTTACTTGTTTAGTGATCTGTGTGTGCCAGCTCCCACATCGCCCCAAGGCCAGTGCTGGGTGTACAGGAGTGCTGACTTCATAATCATGACTGTAACTCTGTACACAAACACCTGTATTTCAAGAATGCCTTATGGTGCAACCTCCAGCCTGACTCAAAAAAGACTCATGAAGTTGAATATGACATAATGCGGTAAAACTGGTGGAGTTGTTTTTGATGACCATTTGAAAAAATTTTAATTTATAGGTGTGGAATAGTAACCTGCCTGTTCTGGTTTTTACAGATGTAAACGACACGGTACTACTACACCTTTAGTATTTTGAATGTAGCAAAGGTTTTATTTCAATTTCAAGCAACCCAATGACAATTAACTTAACAGGAAAGAATATTATGCATAAGTTTAACATCTTAGAGTTTGCATGGTAACATTTAACTGCTTTCCAAACTGGTCTTGAACTACTATGGGTCAGGATTCCTGGCTTAACCTCAGGTTGGAGATGGTTCATGTTACCAGTGAGGGGCACAAAGAGGGGCCCCTATATTCCGGTAGACTGACATTGAAGAAAGGTTGTAGTGATTTGAGTGTGTGGGTGTGTGTGTTTGTGTCTGTGTAGTGCTGCATCTCTCTGTTCGTCTTCATCTGCTGACAAGGTCATCACCAGGGGCAGTTTGAACAGGAACATGACGATAGGCAAATGTGCTCTTCCTCTCAGTGTGTATACTTTGTTTTTTTTTCATGCCACTCTTAATCCATTTATGCTGAAGTCCCAGTCACCAGGTCAGAGGTCATTTTACAGCCTCAAAGGGGACCACCTGACACTCTCTGAGTCAAGAGTTTAAACAAAGTTTGGCTGAGTAGGATTTCTGTAGCAGGCCAACAAGGGTCAGCTTAGCTATGGCAGGCTAAGAGTGTGTCATAGCTTGTACTCGTACGAGTAAATAGCATGGTGTCTGTGGTTGTATTATTAGAAAAGGATTGTTTTGTGGTGGAAGGACATTTGCACTTTAGGGGAGAATATCGAAGAGCCTGAGTTCTTATGTGAGGGCAGAACCATTACAGTTCAGTGTTGTCAGTGCTAAGTGCAAAAATGGCGGGGTGGTTTTTCTTTCTCACTGCACTCACTGTGCTCTCATTTGAAGAAAGTTGCACTTTTTGAAACATTGCTGCACTGGCCAATATCACTTCTCCATCACTGGTCAGTCAAAGTAAAACTGAAGCAGGACTTTTGATATGCACTTCGTCAACAACAATGGCTGTACAAGGGAGAAAGCGTCCACACCTGTTTTTAAAGGTACTTTTGTAGGTGCAGAGCTGCTCTTACTGCTTGGATATGATCTCTGTCATTTTAGTAATAGATTTTCTTTATAAAATGCCATTGAATAAATGCAAATATGAAAATGTGGTCTTGCTCTCCTTTAGATATCATCAAAGGGCATCAATACAAATTTCAATCAATTTCATAAACAATTAAAAACTCCTCCCAGGAGCTTTAAGTTAAAATGAAATTGGATTTAATGTTAGACCTCGCCCTCCAATGTACATTTAAATTCTCAACTGACACCAGTTCATCACAAAGCTCTTGTCTGAAGTTGTAAGAAAGTTGCAGCCTTACCATTAGATCCCTCTTCTCAGAGATACAGGATTGTAAGTATTTTACAGTTGTAATAACAGTCTTAATCTTTACATATTAATGCAGGGATTTAAAGTCTGATAAAAAAAGGAAAATACAGAAGGGATATTCAGACATATTTAGTGCACTTTAATTGTGAAAATGAAAAAAAGCATGTGTCATATCCTTTTATGCACTCTAGTGTTTTGAAAATATCTGAACACAAAACAGGATCATCCTCTTCTGTTGACACATCTTTGTGTTTAAAAACCCCCTACAAGAGAAACCGTCGAGTATGGACCTAACTGCAGTCAGGTAAAGAAAGATATCACGTAAGGCAGAATTTTCAAATTGAGTCTGAGAAAAATGTGACCAAGCAGACTTTGTTTATGTACCACTTTTCACAGACAGCAGTCACAGAGTGCTTTATGTCATGAACAGAAAACACAGACATAAAAAAATCAAAATAGAGGCAGAGAGACTGCCTTGGTAAAAAATACTGCGTAACTAATAATGTGTCTGAAGCAGTGTCTATGTGGGCCGGTCTGGACCATATCAGACTGATGAGCATGTTTGAATGAGTCCAGAGATGTCATAATGAGATTTTATAGTCTGCTACCACAATGATAAAGAATTTGAAGTCTAGTTTAGAATGTTGGTAGTAGCTCAATCTCTTGGGACCCAGTTTAGTAACTAAAGGATGACTAGTTTAAATCCTGTTATTAACCAGAGTCTATGGAAATTAGGTTGGTAGATGGAGAGATGCCAATTTACCTCCTGGAAACTGCTGAGATGCCACAGAGCAAGACACTAAACCCCCAGCTGCTCAGGGTGTTTACCTGTGTTTAGCCCCCTCACTCTGATTTTTCTCCAAATGGTGCATGATCATAGGTAGGATGTGTGCATGCTCCGTCAGTGTAGGTGGTGCACCTTAAACAACAGAAGTGTAAAAACTGAATTTCCCTTTGGGGCTTAACAAAGTATGTCTTCTAAACAGAGATTATTGCACTTGTTAAGAAATTGTTTAAGCTTCTGACTGTCAAAGTTTGTTTGCTAAATACATAATTATGAAAATGACAAAGATCTTCCATGGTGTTAAAAGGCTTTTAATGGATCATTTTTTTAGCTCCACCCACTGACATGTCTCAGCTGCTTTGACTTAAGTGAAGTGAGTTGAACACAAAGCCTCCTCTGCCAGATATAGATCAGAGTTCAATAGATAATTTTCTATTTTCATGTTGAAAGTAGGTCAAATTGGTGAAGGTTAATAGGAGTTGGAGGAGACTTGTGCATACTCTTCCTCTCCCTCTCCCTCCCTGTTAGTTATCTTGATGCTCACAGTCTCCCTGCTGCCGCCAGGCTCTTTCACTGGCACACACACACTCATCGAAAACAGTCAACCTGGATCGGACACATGTTTACAGTAGGTGTTGATGTATTGAAGTGCTTCTGAAGGGCTTCTCTATTTTTGCTACGTCTGTTGATGGACGTCTCTATATTTTATGTATTAACAGTGCATCTAACAAGTAACAACAGCAGAACTACACAGCAGGGATGGGAGCCAGGCTGAGTACGTTATCACATGACAAACAATAACAAAGTGCGGTCACGCCTTAGTAAACTAATTGCTGTTTATCTTTCCCATCTTTTCCTGTTTACCACACACAGTAAAGACACACACGCACGCACGCAGGCACGCAGGCACACACACACACACACACACACACACACACACACACACACACACACACACACACACACACACACACTAATCACTCAGGCCATCCACGGTCTTCTCCATTCATTGACAGAGAGCAGTCAGTACGCAACCAGAATCCACAAGTCAGTTCCCACAGGGCTCGTTCCAGTGAAAAAGCCTGGCCTGGTTCTAGAGGTCAACCTTGTCCCACGAGGGACAAAAGAGAGAGGGGTCTGGGGGGAAGAAAAAAAAAACAGAGACCAGCTAAGAAAAAAAAAAGAGCAGAAAAGAGTGGGAAACTCCTTTTGCGTTCCAACAAGTAGAAGTATATCACCATTAAACTGTATCTGACTTGGACTTTGTGTCTGCATGAGTATATGTGAGTGTGTTCATGTCGATACATGCTAATGCCCTCTCTCACACTTCTGTGTGAGCTGACGAAAGGTGAATCTGTGTTTATACCCTGCTTCTAGCATTGTGTAAAGTCAGCAGATGTCAGTAATTTTGTATTTTTATCAAGTCATTTTAAAAGCTATAGAGAGCTCCTGCCATGGTTTATGTAATATTTGACTTCAGTGGGAGGCAACTGGCAAAAGTACACATGATGATTCCTTTTTTGGATTTCGCTTCCTGAACATTTCTTTGAAAATTATCCTCAAACTTTGTGATGCTTTCTTTTGCAAAGCTCATACAGCATGAGATCCCTGTCAAGATTTAATCATTGCTGCCCAGTAAAAGTGCACATGCACATGTTCACTCTCACAGAGGATTCAAATGCAGAGTTGTTGGATTGGCAAGTTGGCAGTTGTGAGTGTAATCCAGGGTTTAACTGGCCAGTGGAAGGATAAGTAAGATTTAATTCCTCCTGCAGTGTTTTCTTGGATGAGTGGGACACACCCTTGTCTCATGCACTTAATTTCCCCCTCTTTTAGTTTCACTTCTTCAGTGAAGAGTTGGTGGAGCCTCTTACATTCACCCATTTTAAGACAGGATATTTACACTCCCATTTGTTATCATCTGCATTGTGGAAGCATAATGGTGGGGCAAAGTTGTTCAGACTCTGATACCCCATCAGAGGTAGAAACAGGATCAAATAGTGGTGTGGCATCAAAGCTTGCAGGGCATAACAGTGTGATGTGTGAGTGTGCATGCCTTAATGTGTGTGTATGTGGTGCATGATATGATACCAAATCATACACTGGGACACCAATATGACCCCCTTCAGGAGTGTAGTGTGGACGTAAAACAGGGTAAAGATGGTGGAATTATTCCTGTGCTGTTTCCGGATTGGAAGCTGCTCACGTTGCCCTCACCTTTTGTCTTTGCCTAGCTCAACCCAAAGCTTGGGGGTAGTTAATATCAGCCCCAAAAGCATGAAAATCATTTTCTTACTGCACTGCTCCATATTTGAGATGGAGTTGGGTGCACTGCAGAGTTCATATGAAGGTTGTGGTGCACATTTTATACAGCAGCTATTTTGGAGCCAGATGCTCAGGTCAAATTGTATTTCTGGTGCAGAGCAAAGTAGGCCCCAGACTTGGAAAAAACTGTATTAAATTTTTGTTTCCCATCTACCAATGAGGAAAAGCAAAAATAACCAACTGTGCTTTTGGTTACAGATTGTATTTTCTTAAATAGCAACTGACTAAACATTTTCACAGTTTGAATGTGACTGTGCACAGATGTGACGTTTCAGCATATTCCCTTGTCACGCTCCCTTTTTTGTTTAAACTTTCCCCTCCCTCTTTCCTCTGTTTTTAAGTCCTCTTCCTCTCTCTTAAAGTCTGCTCCTATAGCGCTCTCTTCCTCTCTCTCTTCCTGTTATTTCATATGGCTTCCAGACCTCCCCTCTCATCTCTGTCCATCCTCTCACTTTGATGTCAGCACTTGTACTGCCACACTGACCGCAACAAAGACAAAGCCCCGTGCTTGCCCTTCATCTCCACCCTACTCTTTGTCCGTCATATGATCTGTTTTTGTCTCCTGTCTCTTTCTTCCTACCTTTTAATCTCACTCTGCATATTATTCATGTGTGTTTAATATGAATAATTCTCAGACGAGAGCTTTTTGATATGTGTTGAGATGTTCAGAGGATGTATGAGTGGAGTAATTACATCAGCAAGGTTGGATTTAATCTTTCATTATGTTTACTAATGTACAACCACTGAGACACTCTACTGCAGACAGAAGCATTAGAGGGTAATCATCGTCCAGTTGTGCAACCGTACAGTTTGAAGTCTCAATCATTTTTGTTTTATGGTCTCTTAATACAAATAGCTTCCATTTGTCAATTGTAATATCATTACATTGAGCAGAAATATCCAGGGGGCAAGGCTATGATGCCAAGAGGATTGTAGGCACTCTAGTTAATTCTTGTGATTGTAGCAGATGCATCACAGAGCACTCTCAGAAACAGCACTTCATTGCTAAAAAATACAGGCCCAGTCTGTTGTGGAGTTACTGTATAGTTGTGTTAAACTGCACAGAACAGATGAGCCAGACAGAAAATCAGAAACAAAGCTGGCATTGTGAGGTTGGTCAATTTTCAGGTCATTTTGACTTAATTTGAGAGGACAGCCAAAGAAACAAAGGACACTTTTGGAAGAGGAGAGGGCTCGTGCCGTCACCATGCTTCAGACATATCAGGCTATGTGTCTGGCAGAACTCAGCTTGCGTATGCCTCCTGACAGTCCGCTTTCTCCTCTCCTCAGTGAAATTAGGGTCGCCACAGATTACATCCTCCGTGTGTCCCGCCATGCAGCGCTCTCTCTAGGTAGAGGCATGGCTTCCACGGTGGTGGCGCAGAGGCACCTGTGGCTGACTCTCTCCGACGTTCCGGAGAGGGACAGAGCAGTTTATCTTGACAAGCCTGTGTCGGCCAGCGGTTTGTTTTGGCAGTCCCTTGACGCCATTCAGGCTAAGTTTGAGCTGAGGAAGAAACAAACCGAAGCTTTGAGAAGCATCATCCCCAGGCGTGATGCGAGGCCCAAACAACAGGGTTATCTGCATCTACCGGCACCAGCGCCTCCCCCCAAGAGGACTGCAGTGCCCGCCAGTTTGGGGCCCCAGCCGGTGAAGCGGCATGTGCCCGGTCAGAACCCACGCCCCTCGGCTTGGAACAAGGGTCCACCACCGAGCCTCCAGAGGGACTTTGTGCCCAGGAGGAAGAAGCAGCAGTCATCCGAGCTTCGGGATCGACTCGAGAGGGGAGCCAGCAGCACTGAGACGCTGCTGCCCTTCATTTTTTGCCGCCAAAGAGGCTGCGTTTAATGTTTGTTCAGGGGTCCGGTCCCGAGAGGCGCTGCACTCCCTTAACACAGTTTCCCACGCACGACCCTCCCTCACACACACATGCCCCGGTAATGGTGCCTGTTATTCACTGTGTGAATGTTACAAATGTGCATTTGTCGAGTCAAATAAATGTTTCGTTTTGTTCTCAAAACATCATAAATCAATCAAGTCTGGGTGGGAAAGTGTTGCTGTTCCCAGCCGGCACGCTAGAGGGCGACAACCCATCCCCCACAGTACTGGCGGTCAGTCGACTGACTGTTCATCTCCCTTGGTGGCGCGCATGCGCAGTCTCACCGTGGGTAGAGAGAACCGTTCCCTGGCCACCTCGCTTCCACTCTGTAATACACACAGTTGTAGCAGAGGAAGCAGCAGCAGTGCTGAGGGAAGAAACAAAACAACTTGTTGAACAAGAGAGCGATACGAGTTGTTCCCACTTCGGAAACGAACAAAGGTTGGTACAGCCGCTATTTCGTTGTTCCGAAAGAGGAGGAGGGCTCCGTCCTATCCTAGACTTGTGAGTGTTAAACAAATACCTATGAACTTACAGGTTCAAGATGCTAACACTCAGACAGCTACTGGGCGCGATCAGACCGGGAGATTGGTTTACAACTATCGACCTGACAGATGCTTACTTTCACGTAGCGATTCATCCGGACCACAGGCACTTTCTAAGGTTTGCATTCGAGGGCATAGCCTACGAATACCTGGTGCTGCCATTCGGCTTATCACTCGCCCCCTGAACATTCACCAAATGTGTCGAGGTGGCATTGGCTCCGCTACGGGAGAAAGGTTTTCGCATCTTAGCCTATTTGGACGATTGGGTGCTGATTGTGCACTCCCAGCGGCTCAGCTGTCATTGACCCTATCGCACATCCAAACACTGGGCTTTTCAGTAAATTTATAGAAAAGTTCACAGACTCCGAGACAACAGGTATCATTTCTCGGGCTGGAAATATGCTCCGTTTCAAGCCGAGCACGTCTGTCAGAACACAGGGTGGCTGCATTTGCCGCTGCCTTGCACAATTTCAGTTGGGAGGCAAATTGTGTTTCCGGACGATTTTACAGCTGACAGGCATGATGGCATCTATGATTGCTGTAGTGCCGCTCGGACTGTTAAAAATGAGAGCGTTTCAACGCTGGACTCAGTCTCACCGGCTGTGCGCGCAGTGTCACCTCCAGAGGAGGCTGACGATAACTCCATCTTGCATGTCGGCTCTTCTCCCGTGGAGAGAACCCGGTTTTCTACAACAGGGATCTCCAATAGGGAGGGTGTCTTTTCGCAAGGTGGTGTCCACAGACGCATCCTTGAGGGGTTGGGGGGCTCTGTGTGAGGGCGCAGTAGTGAGAGGGGTGTGGACGCCAGCACAATGCAAGCTCCACATCAATTACCTGGAGCTATTAGCTACCCTTTTAGCTCTGAAGCACTTTCGTCTCGTTCTGACAGGCCATCATGTTCCGACCAGGACGGACAACACAACCGTGGTTTCCTACATAAACAAGCAGGGAGGGACACGCTCTCTTCCCCTGTTAAAACTGTCTCACTATCTGTTACTATGGTGCAGTGCTCATTTTCTGTCCCTCAGAGCCATACATATTCCGGGTCTCTTAAACCTTGGGCCGGACCTTCTCTCCAGGGGGGGTACTCTTGTGAGAGAGTGGAGATTGCACCCACTAGTGGTGGCTCAGATATGGGACCGCTTCGGCAGGGCAGAAGTAGATCTTTTTGCCTCCAGAGCAAATACTCATTGCCCCCTGTTCTTTTCCATAACTGACTGCAATGCTCCCCTGAGAATGGATGCGCTAGCTCACCCATGGCCCAACACGCTGCTATATGCTTTTCCCCCAGTGGAAATGATTCTGTCCATTCTGGAGAGGGTGCGCCAGCAGGGGCTCTCCCTGATCCTGGTGGCTCCTCGCTGGCCGGCGAAGTCGTGGTACGCAGAGATAATCAGTCTGCTGGCAGCGAGGCCCTGGCAGCTCCCTTTTTGCAGGGACCTCCTCTCCCAGGCGGGAGGAGAGGTGATTCATCCGCGCCCAGAACTGTGGCAACTACATGCTTACCTGTTGAAAGGTCCAACTTAATGGCTCAGGGTCTGCCCCCAAATGTGGTGGCAACAATCCAGAGTGCAAGGGCAGCATCCACTAGGGGCCTATATGCCTATAAATGGCGGGCGTTTGAGCAGTGGTGTCAGGACCGAAATGTACTCCCATTTCAGAGTTCTATTGTCGACGTTTTAACATTCCTTCAGGACCTGCTGGATAGGGGTCTCTCTTTCTCAACAATTAAGGTCTATTTGGTGGCTATATCTGCATGACACGTTGGCTTTGATGGTGTGGCGCCAGGCGCTCACTCTCTTGCTATGCGCTTCCTAAAGGGAGTCCGCAGGCTAAGACCTGTTCTTAAACCCAGTGTTCCCTCATGGGATTTAGGGCTGGTGCTTGAGGCTCTTGGTGGACCCCCATTTGAGCCTATTGAGTCAGCAGACATGAAATTTCTTTCAAACAAGACTGCACTGCTACTTGCTTTGACGTCTGCAAAGCGAGTTGGCGACCTTCATGCTTTGTCTGTGCATCCCTCTTGTACCCAGTTCACTCCGGATGGATCTAAGGCTACACTGGCCCAAATGCGGCGTATTTGCCTAAGATTATCCCCACAGCCTATAGCTCTATGAGTTTTGAACTGCTGAGCTTCTGCCCCGCTCCATTTGCATCTGAGGAGCAGAGGAGGTTGCATTCCTTGTGCCCTGTGTGTGCACTATGCACTTACATAGACCGCACTCAAAGTGTGCGTTTATGTGACCAGTTGTTTGTCTGTTTTGCTAATCCAGCCAAGGGCAAGGTGCTGTCTAAGCAGCGGCTTTCCCACTGGATTGTGGAGGCTATCTCCTTAGCATACGACAGCAGGGGTCTCCCGTTGCCCCAAGGTGTGAGGGCACATTCAACTAGGGCCTTGTTTAAAGGGGTTTCTGTGAGTGATATCTGCACTGCAGCCAGTTGGTCATCACCGCACACTTTTGTTCGGTTTTATTGTTTGGATGTGACAGCACCTTCAGTGGCTCACTCTGTCCTTTCTGCTGGGTCTACAATGCACTAAAAGTTTTGGAGGTTTGACTTTGGTTCGGTGGCTGCTCTGCGGGGCGTGTATATATGTCCCATACTATATGTGTTGTACCTTGTTCCTCTCCTTCAGGGAATGGAAGTTATATTCATAACACTTCGTTTTGACTTATGTCAAACAACCATGAGCATACCAGCACCAAACATTAATATTTTAGTTGAAAAACATTTACGTCATTAAAAACAGATTTTTCAGCCAGTTCAACTCATCTTGTTACTTATTCAGGACTTCATGGTGGTGAGGTAAAAGGAAGTTCAGGGCACACTCGCATAAGGCCCGGTTTCCCTGTACCATACGTAAATTTTTACATCCCTTTGGTGTTCTTAGTTAACAAGAAACAGCCTGAGTCAGACCAGTGAACAACAACAAAGAGAAAAGGACTGCATCTGTACAAATTAGCTTGTTTTGTGTTGTTCCAGTTAGATTCGACCCTCTAACAATCCTGAATTCTTTGCAAATCTATGCTTGTGGTTGTGCATGAGCAACTATACCCTGATGTACTCGAGCCCACCTCTTCCAACTGTGCAAGGGGTCACCGTAGTGTGGTCGAATATGGTACAGAGCACTCATACCAGTGATGAAACATGCATGGTTGTGGTTAGTGCACCCAAAGAAATGTCCCAGCCACTTTCAAAACAAAACAAGAGATGATCTACCGACAATAGAATAGATCATCTCTTGTTTTGTTTTTAATACAATACAGTAAATATAATAATTGTAAATCGCATCACAAATGATGTAACTGTCAAATAAAGCAATAATTCAGTGATTGCATTTTGTGTGAGTCAAAGAAATTCGAAATTACTGTTATATGAACTCTTCTGTTGGGTTTTGTAACTTCTGATGAAATAGAATAAAGAAAAGAAATACTGAAAAACTAGACAACAGCCACTTTTCAGAACAGCAAAGTATGAGCTTGAAGACTTCCTGTATAATTTCACAATTTAGCAGTATGACAAGCAGAGGGACAGACATCCATACAGTACAGAATGACAAACTGCAGCAGGTGGGAGCTCATCTTACACGAACATAAAGGCTATTGTTATCCTCCATCAGCACTTTACTGCACTCAGAGCGTGGACTCCTGAAACACACACACACACACACACACACACACACACACACACACACACACACACACACACACACACACACACACACACACACAGATATATCCTGACTCTCTGAATGCCCCAGGAAAAATAAACAAGGATTTTCTGCCACATCTGTCACTTGTGCCACTTAACCACCGCACACATGGAAACTCACACGGACGCACACGCCCATGCACACAAAGTGCTATGTCCTGTAGCTTTTCTCTTGATGGCTACAGAAATCACAGTTGAAATATTAACAGAGCCAAAGGGTACAGACAACTGCAAACATTGTAAATCCTAAATAAAAAAGGCAACAATTGATTCAGGATATAAAGTGAATATTTGCTTAAGAGATATGAAAAAACTAGGATGGATCTTTGGCTATATTTATTCTGTCAGATAATTCTTCAGAATCATCTGTTTGTGGCTTCTGTTCAGGTATGTATTTTCAGACCTGTACACATTTGCGACACCTGAATTTCAGCTGAATTCCATTAGCTGAATAAACAAACTGAGTTATCGGACAATAAAAACTGTAAAACACTGTCTAAGGCAAACAGACATTACATCTGATTGGATGGACATCAAAGAATCAGTGTAATCCATCATTTGCATTGTGTAATTTTGACCAGCATTATTCTTCTTTGGTTGCTGGTAATATATTCAGTGTGACAAAAGATTTTTGGACCTGTTGAGCAATTCAATCCCAGATATGAGTAGCAAGAAGAGTAGTAGCAATGTTATTGCAGATGGTGGAGTGGGAGGGTTACTACCATTGTGTTATCACTGTTGTTATTTTCAGACAGTGTCAATATGAGATGTAGGACATACAATGAAATTCTCTTTACTTTCACTTTTGTCAGATGAAATATTTATGAAGGAAATAATAATTTACTAAGATGCCTAAATCATAATGTTTTGGGGAAAACTTAAAAACCAGGCATGTGTTTCTGACACCCTTTTGGATACTGCCCAGCCCTGTGTGTTTGTGACAGAGCATGGCAACCCAATCTGTCATTCTCAGTTTCAGCCAACGGTCAAACAACCCATTGTCAACATGTTGACCTAGTCTTATTATATTAACTGTTTACAACTCCATTCCACAGTACACAAGCACACAGTATACATTAACACATATTTATTTACCAAATAACTGCTATTCTTGGGATATGTGGAATCAGGATATTTGCAGTCTGGTTTATTGTGATAACTGGATATCTGCAGTGTTTACACAACCTGAGGAAAAAGTTTGAAGGATGAGCTCTACGTTCTTTATTAAAGCTCCTATGCGGAGTTTAATAATCTTGATGCCTTTTACAAAATCACACAAAATAAGGAACATTTTTTTCTCCTTATTTGTGATGTCTAAAACCAGTGTTAGGGTGTGGATCCAACCCTGCAGCTGAAGAAACAGCCCTGTTTTCACAATTTCTACAAACAGTAGTCACCATGAATGATATTTTTGACCGTCATATATCAGCAGGATGAGGTTTGCTGTCATAAATAACTACTTAAGAATATAGAGGGTGGGATAAGCAAAGACTACTTTGTCCAAAGAGGATGCCCAAATTGACACAAACCAGAAGTTCCCCACAGGAGCTTTGAAGACCCACTACGATGAAAATCATGTTTTTGTTGTTGTCTACATGTTCATATGACATTTTTCTGATACTAGAGGACATATCATGAGAAAATGAAGTGTGAAATTTCATTTCTGAGTATTTCTGTATTCAAATGCCTGTGAATCTCTGGCAGACCCAAACAGCAGGTTCAGACCATAGACTGTATATACTATGGACAACTTGGTTCCGCCTACCGCCTGTATACGGATATGAAGCCAAATAGCTCTCGATATTTCTGGGATTTTTCTTCATTTCCTGAAACCAGCGCTGCGCAGTAGCGATGCGCGCATTCGGCCGTGCAGTCGCCGAGAGTCACTGTGATGACACTCGGCTCAAATAGCGTATCCTCCCCGGGTGAGCTACGCAATCCCTGAATGCCAATAGGCTGTATCAGGTGTCAATCATAGAACATGAACCCCCTAATAACTTTTAAAAACAGAGCTTCACAGAAAAAAGAGGACTTGAACACAAACCAGTCTTACAATAACTACATGTCAACGTCACAAGCAGGGGGGAGAAAAATTTATATTCTGTTTAATAAATTTCTAAAGTTTGTCCACAGCCCCATAAGCTTTGCTGGTGGAGGCAGGATTTATGACCTATACTGCAGCCCATCAACAGAGGGTGCTGTTCTCGGAGTAGCTTCACCCAGCGAGGAGGCAGACGCTGTCCATTCTATATACAGTCTATGGTTCAGACACAGTGAGATTTCCTACGTAACTAATCCAAGCTCCGCCCCTGGAGCCCCGCTATGCAGTCCAGACTCGGAGAAAAAGAGAGGACCATCGCGGAACAAGTGTCCGCATTAGCAGATTGAAATGCTTGTAAGAAAGCTAATTATTTTATTAACTTTCATCATGTCCCCAAAGACATTCGTGTCTGAGAGCTAAATAGCTCCTATGTTAACTGCTACTTCTACTAAACCAGCAATGTTAGGCTGCAAGCTAATATGAAGAGGAGTGTGCAGAGCTGTCTCCGCCCACGACTCAGCGGCGAATTGCTGATAAGCTACTGGAGCTCTGGGGAAGAAAAGCCCTTGAAAATGACACAGGTAATGTGATTTTGGCTAAAAACTTCCTAATCACAGTTTAAAGACCACTGAGAACTGATTAAGTAGTAACAAAAAAACAATCAGAGTGGGATTTAAGAGAGAATGAGTTACGTAGGAACTGTGGAAAACATCCTCAGTCAATTGGGCATTCTTAATCTTTTCCAGGCTATGATAGAGTCAGCAAACAAGAGGAAATAGTACTTTGTCCTAGTAATGTTAAAACTGCACTTAAGAAGTTTCGTAGAAATATACCCTGAGTCCCAAAACATGGACAAGACAACTGCCACCTTGAGTGAGGCAAAGACTTGTAGAGCTCCACCTGCTCAATGGCTGTAGTATGGGTCAACAACACTTGTTTTACTTTGGATAGCCATGAATGTCCACTGTACCCACCTGAGGGACCTTTGATGATTGTTCGTGGCGTTGAATGTGTGTTTTGGTTAAAAGAAAGTTGTGACATCAGCCCCACGGCTCCAGACGGTATTATGGCTTCACATCCAAAAGTGAAAGGTGATGGATGTGTGCCGGCCATATATAAGATTAATATTTTAGATTTTGCGTGTTTTTGAATTGATATCTTGGACTAGAGATAGACTTACTAATTAGGTCACTTATCAGCACTTCCCATCGACAGCAGATCAAATCTAAAACATCATCATGCTGCTTTATATTTCAGCAATTTTCCTGTCTCTTTTTGTAAATCTTACACTTAGTCTGTTTGTTTCAACACAAATGTTTTGATTTCGATGCCATCGTGTCACATAAGATGATTTGAGGGTATCAATTTGTGCAAATGTTGTTGAAATAGTGCTGAAGTTAAAATTTTCTGTGTGAATTCCTGTTGCCTTCTCTTAATCTGGCTGTGTGTTTTGTTTGGACATCTGCAGCTGGACACATTTTTCCCTTTTTCAGTGACGTTGAGCTGATGCATATACTTTGTTAATTTGTCTATTAATCAGTCGAAACAATAGGTCATAACGTGGGGCCTTTGTTTTCCCTTCTCGTCTGAGGCAGATTTTTGGCTCATCATCTGTCTCACTCTGTCTCCTCAGATCAGTTCATGGTGTGTGTGTGTGTTTGTATGTGTGTGTCTGGTTGAGCATGTGTCACTGTGAAGTATGACATACTGTCTAGAGGAATCCCCATTGACTCCTGAATGTTCCTCTGTAGCTTATCTGGCTGTCTGCCTCACCCACAGAGACCTCATTGTGTGTGGATGCTTTAGTGTGTGTATTGACATGTTCAGTACATATGTGTGTGTTTCACTTCCTTGGTCATCTTGAAGCTTCAATCCATCAGTATTTCCTGTGAAATGGTCTGCTGCTCCTCAGGTACTGTTGACATGACCTGTTCCTGTCTGTGTGAGGTGTAGTAGTGTGTGCAAATGTTGATGTGATGTCAGTCAGCCAACAATAATAAGAATATGTACAGTGAGCTAGTACACAAGCAGAGGAACCTGTCCAGGGTGAGTCATGACCCCTCTGCTCTTCATTGGGGTCCTTCCTTCAGACTCCTGTCTGTTACAAAAACCTGCCCAGAACATATTTGTTAGCCACCCTGATACAATATTTGTTTGACAAAATTAGTAAAACCAACCTCTTTATGTGCTATTAGCTGGAATTAACAGAATACTTCAGTTTATTATTAAGAAAACAAAGGATCAAGGTCATGAAAGAAAAATAAACACTAAGCCAAAATGCATGTCCAAACAGTGAGTACAGACACTGTGGAGCCATGAGCTGAACAACCATCAAATAGATTCAGTGTCTCAGTAGCAAAAACTGATGCTGCAACATTGGGATATTGTTTGCTTATTATTATTATTATTATTAATGGACACGTTTCTTTAATCTGTTAGTCCAGTATTTGTGCTGATATAACCTTTATCACAAAGTTTACCCACATCTCCACTCCGACTTTTTAATCCCACACGCTTGTAGCTGGTTGTGTGTACAGAGGTTTGTGTATGTGTGTGTTCAAAAGAACAAGGGAGCACAATAAAAGAGGCCCTCCCATGCTGCACAGTGAGAGGGGATTTTTAGAGTCAGTGATGGGGATTATGAGGACCTTCATTATGAGTACTTTCATATGGCTACAGAATGGTTAATCTCTTTTAGTCCCTGCTAGAAACTGCACGCCCAGTCCTGTTACTGCCCCGTGATGGAGGTAACACAAGAAAGTTTAGCTGAACCAACAAAGAACAGTGTGTGTGTTTGTACATGTGCCTAACCCTTTGGTTTATAAAAGATGGGTGTGGAGAGTGCACTGGTGGATATTGGTAATTGCTTGCCTGTTATGTAAATGTTGACATTTCTGCTGGTTATCTAATATAAAGAAAGAGTCATTTTAACTCAGGTTTCAGTGGAGCGCAGTGAGTGATTTTTGCATTGACATTTAGCCTCTGCTGTCTTTGAAGTGAGTTGTTTTTACCATCTCAAACCTCCAGGCTTGCACTGCTTCCTACATTCTGTTGATCAGATTATTAATGTAATCCTGTATAAAAAATCCACCTGAAAGTGCCTTGGGTAAAGTATTCTAGTTACAGCTCTCAATGGAGAGCAGGTTTTAGGACTGAAATAGTAAAACCTGCTTTGGTTTCCAACCTGCACGTCTACTTTTGAGGCTACTCCAAGCTTGTGTCCCGGTTTATTGACTCAGCTGTGTTTTTGACCTTCTCTCTCTCCGGCTGTGTGGGTGGAGACTGAGGGTGTTTGTTGGAGTGAGTGAATCATGCTTTGGTCATAATGGCCCTTGAATTAACCCCAGGTGTTTCTACACAGATAGATATGAGATGCCAAGTGGAAATGGCTATTAATAGATTACAAAGATGTCTTCAAGTTCAGGATTTTTGTCCGATTCACAGTCCAATATTGATTTAAATGATTTTATTTCCTCTGTTAAAAATAGTTTATTACACTCTCATTCTGAAACTTATCAATGTTACTGGATGACTCTAGCTCTCTAAAAATAAGCTTGCTCAGCTGTTATTATTCACACTAACATGTAAAACAAGGTGAACAGGACGGCATGAATGAATGCCCTGCCTTTTTTTCTGCCATGTCACTGTAAGTCTGACATTTTTTCCCATCTCTTGACCTTTAAAAACCCCTACATTTCATAACCATATTCTGTTAAATGTTTACTTCATTGACAGATTTCAAATACTCATGTTTTTGTCTTTAAACCCTCTTGCCTTTTGTCTGAGGTACAGCCAGTCCCCCAAAGAAAGTGGTTAGAGCCAAAGACAAAGACTGTGGCTACCAGTATAGGCCTATTTTGCTGCTGCTGGGTTACCAAAGTGGCCGTCCACCACATTGGTAGCCACAGTTTTATCTTAGCAGTGCATGAGGTTTAAAGAGATCTCCCCAGAATGCTATTGCCAATAGAGTGATATTGACATACAACCTAGCATATCAATAGTATAAGCGTATGTGTCTATGGTTGGAGCTGCATCTCAGTTCTTCATTGCAGTGGTCTGCTATCAAGAAAATGTAGCAAAAGAAATGTTTCTGTAAGAGCTACATGATTAATCAATTTTAAATCGTAATCAGATTATTTGATTATGATGATGTTGAAAAAATTAAAATCGTCAAATCGTTTTTCCTCTCCATCATGTTTCCCGCCTCCAGGCCACCGTAGGCTCTCCTTTCCTGCAAGAGCACTCCCCAGTTCCCCCACACACACCACCGTAAACAAACATGGCGTTTGCAAAAGAAGGCGACAATTTCGTGGCTAAATAGGGCAAGAGCAAGTCAGTCGTGTAGAATTGGTACGGCTTTGCAGTTTTGGATGAAGAACAAACCATTCCCTGCTGCAAAGTCTGTCTTAAGGCATTATCAACCCATCCACATGGTAATAACTTCAGGAGTAAACGCCAAAGTTTTTTGTCATACTGGTGTTTCATCAACACGAAAACAGTGTTTCAAGTGACTGTAAACGGTACTTTTTGAAAACGGGACAGAGAGTCCATAAATCCGTTAACGACTACCATTTCATCTCCGTGTGGATGCCTATCTGCATCTCTTCTAATGATTATGTGACACACAGTATGGACCCCAGGAAGAATAGCTGTGGCTCTTTGCTGTAACTAATGGTGGATCCAAATAAACTGAAACTGAAACAGTGTGAATCTTTTATGGAGACTGCGTATGACCGACCAAAACAACCTTTACACACATGCTCTGTACTCTTCTTCCGTCTTTTGTGCATTTCCTGTGCAGCATTACAGCGCCACTTACTGACTTGGCATATGCACGACATCGTTTTCAGTAGTTTTGTTTTGAGAGATGATTGAAAAACTTTTTATTTTTTAAGTGAAGTTTGGTGAATTTGTCACTGAATAAAAATTGAAAATTGAAAATCGAGTTTTCGGAAAAAAAGACGTAATAAATAAAATGATTATGATCAGTCGTGTATAACATTCAAACTAAAAACCTGTGCTCTTATTGTTCAGAAGGATATCACTACTCTGAAAGAATCCTGCAGGTAGGATATGCGCTATTGTTTGCAGTGAGGCAGATGTAGGTATCAGGTAGCTGTTATTGTTCACCTGTCAGTGGTGTTATCCTGACTTCAGTTGTTGTAGGGCAGTTTCACTCATGTTAGAAACACCACTGTATTTTTCCAGGATCACATTCATGGCTTCAAGCCTTTTGCAGGCTTGAGTCTTGTCTGTATTCAGGATTTGTGTGTTTGCATAGTTTCCACTCTAACAGAGAGGAGGTGTGCTAATAAACTTGGATGTTTCTGAATGTATTATGGGCGGGTTCCTTTGTTCAGCCTGGTGCAAGAATCTAAAACTGTGCAGATCTGGAAACCCTGATTGTATGTATTATTAAATATTATACTTGTCAATTAAGGGTGTATGATGTTGTGGTCACAATATCAGTATTAGAAGATTTTGCCTTAAAAGGTTGTTGGTTTTGGCAGATAGAAAATTTTCAGCTGATCTACTCAGCCACTATGATGACACATTGATTAGGCACACACAGTAACAGCCTTTGTGCATCAAAGACTTGGTCCTCTTTATGACTACCATCGGTAAAGTTCAGGGGAAGATCTTGACCAATGAAAACGGGCTTGAAAACTCGAGCATATTAAATGTTGGCATAAATTCAGTATCCTGCATCCCTCCTGTCTTTGAAGGTCTAAAATACACTCTTGTAATGACTGTCATTAAACCCAGTTCATAGATCTTTTTCCCTCTCCAAACTGTTCAAGCTGACTCCCTTGCGCGCACGCACGCAAGCACGCACGCAAGCACGCACGCACGCACGCACGCACGCACGCACGCACGCACGCACGCACGCACGCACGCACGCACGCACGCACATTCATACTCGTCAGTAATCCACCATGAAGCCCACAGCAGCAAACAGGGCCCCCCATATAAAAGAAGACCCCTCCAAACCCCCACAACCCTAAGAATGTGCCCCGACTGTCTGTTAGAATCAGTTCAAGTTCCCCTCATCAGCTGCCTTACCTCCAAGCAGGGCCCCACCTCTACTCCACCCCCACCCTCCTGGGACTTTCAGCAGAACTTTGTCATCGGGCCAAAAGGTCCAGGAAGAAGATGGGTAAAGAAAGCAGGTGAATAAGCCCAGTAAGGGCTCTTTGCCTTTTGGGAGCAGAGGTCTTCTGGGGCTCTGTTACCCCAAGGTCTGGGGATGAGACTGTGGGTCTTTGTAGTGGAAAGACTGAGGCAGTGATGAGTAGTCTGGATGGAAATGTCAGATCCCCAAGGGCAGGGAGTAAGAGGGAAAGCCATCAATCTTTCTCTTTTATCAATCATTTATGAATAAGTCCACTCTTTGTTCTGCATTCTGCTATCGCCTAACCAGTTTAGCTGTTTTGTCTTTTATCTCCTCTCTCACTCTTCATCCTTTCCTGCCTCATTTCCATAGAAATAAAAGAAAATACCACACAGTGACACAATGCTGCAAACCTGTCTGTGACATCTTTTCTACTCCTACTGTAAAATGTTTCACTCCTACACAATACTTTCAAACTAAACTTGATGCTATTCAACATAAAACAAAAGGCCCTGGTTACGAATACTGGAGCATGTACAGAGGAGTGCGTGGGCCAGTTTGACTTTGATTGAGCTGTATACATGACAGAAAAAATTCATCCTCAATTGCATTAACCAGATATGTTTGTAGGACATTATATTTCCTCATCCGCATTCAGACACTGTTTTTTTATGTTAATACTTTCAAAATGATCTACCCCATGTAAATCAAATCATCACTTACATAACTATACATGTAATTCATTTTTTCACAGCAACTTCAGCGTCTTTTGCACTTCTTCTCATCGCACTAATATTTTACAAAGGCATTAGTTAATTTGGTTCATTTTTAATGCAGGCTTGTAAACATATGAATGATCAGTTAATATTTAATGGGTGGACATAGGGAGCAAAGTAACACGAGTCAAATTTCTCAAAGGTGTGTACACACTGGTCCATTTAAGCTCTGAAACTCTGAAAATGCTTAAACATGGCTGAGAAACTAGGCAAACTAGTCTAGGCTAACCACTTGCTTTATGAACCAAATATTTTCAAATTAGTCTAGTCACGGGATACCCAGAACAAACAAAGAGCTAATAATAAAACTATTGAGTAGTATCTACTACCTGATACATGTCCTATAGCTAGATTTCAGGAAAAGGTAAAAGAACTTTCTGGAAATGCAAAGTTTCTTTATGGATCACACAGAGGACATAGAAGCTTAGTTCATTGAAAATAGACTCTTCACTTCCTTTTTCATTCACTTCTGTTGAACTACACTTCTAAACCCTTAGTCAGTCTAACTGTAGTATCATTGTGCTGTATTTCCCCCCACCCCTTCTTCTGTCTAATTTGCATCTGTTCATTAAGCGTCTCTGGGTTGCTCTGTGTGCTGTTGAGGCTGACAAATCAGACAGCAGTCGACACAACAGAGAGAGAAAAAAGTGGCTAATTCCCTTTGGCAGAGCGGCCCAGAAACTTGCTTCAAATCACAACCACGCGCAGAGATTCTTGGCCATTCCTAAAGACCCACAGCGAGCTGACCATCCAGCACCAGTCACAACTCAGCAGCTCAACAGAAAGAGAGAAAAGGAGGGGAGGAAATGAGGGATATGGTAGAGGAGCTGAGGGGGTGAAGAGAGCATAGAGTGAGTGGAGGTTTTTGAGACAGCTGGAATGAAGAATAGAAAGGTGGAAAAGAGAGCAACAGTGTATAACTACTTACAGTACAACTTTAGAAAGTGAATTTTGGACTGTGCTTACAAATTCAAGACATTGGGTATTTGACCTGTTTTCTCCTGTTTGTACTATCTGCTTCAGATTCAGGCTTAAAACCTGTGATAGTAGAAAGAAGTGATTGCTAATAGGCTTCTGGAATAGGGCCACTTTTTAAATATAGTCTGTCAAAATATCAATTTATTGCCAAAGTCTGACTGAAACTGGACTTTTAAAACATGTCAACACAATAGTCTGACTGAAATTAAACTAAATAGAACTTGTCATAGTCCGACTAACATACCTGGATAACGGGGTTGGGGATCGATTTTCTCTGTCATGTATACGGCTCGATCAAAGTCAAACTAGTCTAAATGTTCTGTGCATGCTCCAGTGTTTGCACACCACGCTTTGGGCCGGAAGTTGAATAGCATGGATGTGCTGGTGGGAAGTCAGTGTAGTAAACAAAACCTTGAGAGAGAAAGGTACTTTAGGTCATGACTCTTAGTTTGTCTTTTCCTGACTCATATGCAAATATTTTTTTATTTCTTTGGTGTGGTTTTAATTTGTTATTTGAAGCACAGAAGTGGTTTCTATGATCATGACTGAAAGTTCCCTAAATGTTTATTACTGTATTAGAAATGATTATTACAATTTCAACAAACCCCCCAAAAGTCATTGAAGTTTCAAAATCTCTAAGTGACAGAGACGGTAGATCTGGACTGCCTTGACTTGAGGGGTCATTGTTTAAGCTTAAGGCTTCTTCAATAAAGTTGAATTCAACTGTTGTTGTTCATAAATTTGTGTTTAATCGTCTTTTTTATTGATGTGAGGGCACAAAGAAGGAGGAGAGGACACTTCAGAGTGCAGTCGGAATAAAACGGGAAATGCAGAGGTCAGGAGGGGAGAGGGCAGGATGAGTGGGGAGAGGAAAGTTTATGGTAAACAGCCACTAACAACATAACTGGTTGTCCTAATTGGGCAGTGAGGAGTGTGTGTGTGTGTGTGTGTGTGTGTGTGTGTGTGTGTGTGTGTGTGTGTTTGAGAGAAAGTGAGGTGTCTTCAAGAGAACAGCTGCTCGTTTGGCTTCCTAAGGCCGGGGTTATTAGGTTAGAGGGAGTCCCTTTAACCAGCGAAGACATCCACACACTTAAGGACACACACACACCCTGTTGTCTCCTCCATATGGAAGCCAATCCCAGTAGGCTTTTTATGTGGTTGTGGGCTGGGGAAGAGATGGGTGGGGAAGCAATTTCAGGAGCAGGGAGGTGACACATGAGGTCTTGGTTCTCCTCCTCCTCCTCCCATCCCTTTGTCTGTCCTCGGGACTTGCAGAAGTTGGGGTTCGTATTTAGTTTTCTAATCAGGGATTTGAAGCAACAGCTTGGTTTGTGGTTTGGGTTCAACCCCAATAGTTTCCAGTCCTCTGCTGAAGTTTGTGGGTATTGTGCTTTGGGCGTGGTTGACTAAGTTTTGCCACATGTTAAGCAGTTGAAGGTTGTGCCCCAATACTCTGTGCAGTGCTGATGTAATTGAATGACATTTGGCAGCGACTGAGTGATAATGACTGGATTCAATCATGTGACTTTGTACTTTTCTAAAGTGTAAAAATCTACAGGAACTGCTGCAAACCCCAGTTTAAAGTCTCCCTCTACATTTACAGACTCACCCGCAGTATTCAGGGCCATGTGGTCAATTACAAAGGCTAGTTTGACACGTGTGCTGCTGCTGCTCCTCTCATTTGAATCTCAACTCCCTTTACTCAGTATCACACCGAAGCCCATTGTATGAGCTCATATATACTAGCAGAGCTTGAAACATAGTAATACCATCAGTGCCACACACACACACACATACACACACACACACACACACACACACACACACACACACACACACACACACACACACACACACACACACACACACACACACACACACACACACACACACACACGCCAGTTTGCTATGGCTGGTTTACCTTGTTAGTCACTGGGACACAGTGAAAGGAAGCAGGTCCCATTTCCATACACCCCACTAGTAAGATCAAATCAAATTTTATTTATATAGCGCCAATTCACAACAGTCGTAATCCCAAGACGCTTTTCAAAGAACAAGAGCAGGGGGGTTTTCCACGAAGCTGGCTTAGCTCAAAGCCTGGCTTATTTCGGTTAGCTTGGCTAATTTTAGTGAGAGTTCTGTTCCACAAACGAGGCTTAGGGCTAGCGTGGCTTGGTAACCATGGTAACTCAGCCAGCACGACAAGCCTGGTCCCAGGCAGGCTTACGGTCAAGCTAACCTTAGCTGCGTCTCAGAGAAGGTCCGACGGGCTTCCAGAAGACGCTTTGTGAACCGCATGTCACACAGTAATTTCATCTTTATCTGTAATAAATGATGTTCTTGTTTGGAAAAATAAATTGTCCTCGGTCCTAAGGTGTTTAGGACCGAGGACAAGAACTTCAGTTTTGTCTGAGTTAAGCACCAGAAAGTTATTGGTCATCCAGGATTTGATATCTTTGAGACAAGCTTCTAATTTGGTAACCCAGTTTGTTTCTTCTGGCTTCATGGATAAGTATAACTGGGTGTCATCTGCATAACAGTGGAAATTAATCGAGTACTTCCTCATAATTTTACCCAGAGGAAGCATGTACAAGGTAAAAAGGATTCGTCCAAGCACTGACCCTTGCGGGACTCCGTAGCAGACCTTGGTGTGTGCAAAGGATTCATTATTAACATGGACAAACTGGGATCGATCCGTTAGATAAGATTTAAACCAGGAAAGAGCGGATCCTGCTATGCCGGTAGATTGTTCCAGTCTCTGAAGCAGGATGCGGTGGTCGATCATGTTAAACGCAGCACTAAGATCCAACAGGACTAGAACAGAGAGAAGACCACTGTCCGAAGCCATGAGTAGGTCATTTGTCACCTTCAGCAGAGCAGTCGCCGTGCTGTGATGGGTTCTAAATCAAGACTGGAAATCCTCCAATAAACCGTTGTTATGAAGAAAATCACAAAGTTGATTCGCAACAACTTTCTCCAGGACTTTAAAAATAAAAGGAAGGTTGGATATTGGTCTATAGTTAGCTAGGGCGCTTGAGTCAAGAGTAGGTTTTCTAAGGAGAGGTTTTATCAATGCAGTCTTAAAAGACTGGGGAACATATCCTGTTGATAAAGACGTGTTGATCAAGTTAAGCAAGGACGTACTAATCAAAGGAAGAGTTTCCTTCAGTAGTTTAGATGGAATTAGGTCTAAAAGACACACAGATGGTTTGGCTGCCAACACCACTGAATTTAACTCAGGAAGGTCAATAGGTGCAAAGTTACTAAGGTGCACCAGAGGCCTTAGGGGCTCCTCAACAATTTCAGGGTTATCTAAGAGAGAGACACCTGACGAAGGCAAGAGGTTGCTAATTTTACCTCTTATTTTTAAGATTTTTTTATTGAAGAAGCTCAAGAAGTCATCGCTGCTGAGGGCTAATGGGATACACGGTTCAGCGGTGCTCTGACAGTCCGTCAACCTGGCTACAGTGCTGAAGAGATATCTGGGGTTATTCTTATTTTCTTCAATAAGAGACCAGTAGTAAGTTGTCTGAGCACGTCTTCTTATATTTGTCAAGACATTCCTGCCAGAGAAAATGAGCTTCAGCTGTTTTGGAAGAGCGCCAAATCCTTTCTCGTCTTCTTAATAACTGTTTCAGCTCATGGGTTTCAGCATTATACCACGGATCCAGCCTCTCGTGTGTAAGAGTTTTCTGTCGAAGAGGAGCAACTTGCCTGAGGTATGATCGACGAACTGATCAAGTAGCAAGGGACTGATGTTCAAATATGAGCTATCAATAAAGTTCTTCTCAAGCACAGAATTAAGAGCAGATGAAATTGCCTCCTTGAAATTTTTCAGACAACCTTCTAGTTAGCACGGTTTTGTTATGAGGAGAGTAGCCCGAAAGCACAAATTCAAAAGTTACTAGAAAGTGATCCGATAAAAGAGGATTTAATGAGCTGACTGACAAGGCTTCAGCTTGAAGGCCAGAAGCAAGGACAAGATTAAGGGTGTGGTTAAAGCAGTGCGTAGGTCCATGTACACACTGTAAACCCAATTGAGTCTAGCAAGGACAAGAAAGAAATGCTTAGGCTATCATTTTCCACATCCACATGAATAATAAAGTCACCAACTACAATGACTTTGTCTGCACTAAGGACTAGATTAGATAAAAACTGAGAATTCTGACAAAAACTCAGAGTATGGGCTGGGAGGGCGATACACTATCGCAAATACCAGTGGTCTCATGGTCTTTGAGGCTGGATGCGGAAGACTGAGAACAAGACTTTCAAAAGAGTTATTATCCAGTTTTGGTCTTGGGTTAATTCCAAGACTGGAATTGTAAATAGCTGCAACTCCACCACTTTGGCCAGAGTCCCGAGGAATGTGAAAGTTTAGGTGGCTAGGAGGAGTGGATTAATTTAAACTGACATATTCATCCTGACGCAGCCAAGTTTCGGTTAGGGAGAGTAAATCAATGCGATTTTGAGAGATTAGTTCATTTATTAACACAGATTTGGAACTTAGAGACCTTATGTTCAGTAGACCACATTTTATCTTACAACTACTCGGTTCAGCTATGTTAGCAGTTTTAATTTTAGTAAGGTTCTTGTTATTTACTCCTTTGTTAATGGATCGGTTAGAATTAAAGAGCCGAGGACAAGGAACAGACACAGTCTCTATATTAAAGTAACAGTAGCTAGGAGGCTGCTCTAACAAAAGTGCAGAGTAACGTGTAGAACTGCGGCTATGCTCCCTGATTTCTATGTCAAACTGATTGTAGCTAGGAAGCTGCTCTGAAGAGAGTACAGAGGGGCGTGTAGGACTGCGGCTCTGCTCCCTGATCTCTATCTCAAACTGATTGTAGCTTGGAAGCTGCTCTGAAGGGAGTGCAGAGGTGCGTGTAAGACTGCGGCTCTGCTCCCTGATCCCTATATCAAACTGATTGTAGCTAGGAAGCTGCTCTGAAGTCTCCAATCACAAGAGTGTCGGGCTCAGCAGGTGTGTTGCTGAGAGGGGCAAATTTGTTTGAAATGTAAAGATGGTGTTCTAACGTGGGCTTCTTAGGCCTGATGCTATGCTTCCCTTTCACAGTAACCCAACCACTACTACATCCCGGCTGCTCGGGATCTGCTGGGGGGTAGTAAGATGAGGGCTGGGCTGTGCCAGACTCTGAAATTTGTTTGTCAGATCAGACTGGGCTGTTTAAATTGAAGCTTTAATAATGTGGTTTTTTTTTAATGTAGGTCAGTCCCAAACTCTCATACTGGCCCAAGTCATGTGCTTAAAAAGGAGTCAGTTTAACTTCCTGCTGAAGGATCAGATTCTTTCCTTTGGGTTGACGTTTGTGTTTCCTCAGTTTCCTCTGAGTCTTTTGTCACCCTCCAGGAAATCAGTCCACTCTTCATTTCAGTTTCAAAGTTTTGTCTCTTGCTTCAGGCCCTGGTCTCAAATTGTTTTTGTTTCCTGTTGATAGTTGTGGCAATAGTGACCCTAGTGATGACGTAGGAGTACTCGATATTAAGAGGCACATTTTATTTTCAGGCTTTGTAATGATTTTATTGCTCTGTTTGTGAACTGTGTCCACATCGCCAAAAGACTGTGTGAAACTGATGATGAAATATAAATCATTGGGAGAATGGCAGCGATTTCTCATTAAACTGCTTCTGAAATGTCGTATGTAAATATATGAACTTGCTCAGCAAAGATAATTCATTGCGATTGATTGTTTCATGTCATCAAACATGAAAAGTGGTGATTTCTTTGGCAGAGCTCAGCTAAAGCCAGCAGGAGTAACTACTTGAAACTTTCTGTTGTCTGGAACCAGAGAGAAGCAGGGTTGGGAATCACAAGTGGCCCCACGATATGATATTATCGCAATACTAGGGCCACGATTTGATATTGTGATAATATGATATTGTGATATTATTGCGATTTTGAACATTTTGCGATACAGTGAGATATTGCAATTTATACAAAATTTCAACTGTTTAGCTGATTTAGCATTTATCTTTCTCTAAAGTTTGTCTTATTTACACAGTGTTTTATTTTCATGTAGCACATCTTGCAAACCTTATGTGTCAGGTCCATCTCACTTGTGCCGCTTGCGTTCCTAATGTCTTTCCCAGGTGCTGCTATATTTGTTGTACTAACTTTCTCCTGCTCTATGATGTCACCTCTGCCAACCTCACTGGACAAACAATTGATTTTATTTTTCCATTATCAAAGACTTGAGTTTATGTTAGCAGTTAATTTGAAAAAATCGATACTTGGTGGATGGGACGATACGAACTATCACCAGACAAAATATCATGATACTATGCTGTGTCTTCTTTCCCACCCGTAGAAAGAAGGCCAATCAAATGGGAAAAGAACTGTGGTGGGGCATCAAAGTTAAGAGATGAAGTCTGTCTGTCTCTGTCACAGGAACTGACGTGGCAATAGAGGCAAAACTTCAAGCAGATTCGGACACTCAAAAAATTTAGCAAAATACAAACCTCAGGGGTTTGTGCGTTATTGTAACACTGATAAATGTAAGATGTCCTGTTTGGGCATGTTATAAACTTTTTAGGATTTTTAATATTTAATAAATGAGATCTGATTTTCAATGTCTTGTTGAGAGGACAACCATTTTAATATGGATGCACATCAATATAAAAGCAGCAATGTATGATCATGTTTAAATATAACCTCCTTCAAAAAAACAAATCAGACCTGATGATAAAATTTAAGGAATTACAGAAAGATGTTATGGCAAAACTATGGATGTAAATATTAAATTAGTATCATAACTCATTATTTTTTCATTCAAAACACAGATTGAATTTAGAGATTTGCAGGTGACATAGAACAAACATCTCACCTAATGTTTCCCATAAACCAGCAGCCAGTCATTCTTACTGCCAACAATCACAAAATGTTTAAATGTCTTCGTAGACAAGCATAAATATGCTTGCTCATGTTTTCACTTGTTTTCCTGACTGTGTGCTGTAGTGTGTGAGACGTCACTCTGTTTTGCTGCCTATCTCTGTGTGGTCAGTGTGCTGCTGACATTTAGTGATAATGCACTCTCCCTCACTGTTTCTCTCTGCTGCAGTCCTTTTCTGATAATGTCCAGATTCACATGGCCACATACAGTTGCCCCATGCTGTAGAAATACTTGCTTTGATTTCGTGATCACATTTTTCATCATTCTTTGCTCATTCCTTCATAGAAATCTTTCTTCTCTGAGTTTGAAACCAGATCTATCATATTTATACTGAGCTCTTGTTTGCTTCTTTCTGTGGTTTCAATAGGGAAAAGCTTATCAGACATTTGTGTAGGTGTTTCTCTGTGCAGATCTATGTGTGCACTGACCTACATGTGTTTATGTGTGTCCGATTGAAGGACTCCTCAACTTTTCTCATGCTACCAATGATGAGTGTAAACTTGGCATCAACTGTAGAGGGGTGTGAGAAAAAGTATGGTCACACACACACAAACACACACACACCCTCAGTGGGAGGGCAAAGTTAAAATGCAAGGCAGCCCATGTGGCTGTGTTTTCACTCTGTTGTGTCAGTCCAGACCAAACCCATTCAACCACAGCTCCATGTTTGTATGTGTTGGCATGTTAGCGTGTGTACTTGTTCTTATTCAGAACACATCCAAACAGCAGTTAGTCTGTTCAGCATTTTCAGAGAAGGTTTGAGGCTTTGGTGTTGTTTATTCTTTGAATCTTCTACTTGTTTTACATTTAGCTTTTGGTTAGTGTCATCCTGTGTGTTTGTCTTTAGGTTTTAGTCTGTGTCTGTGCTGTGTATGGTAAAGTGAAGAGACAATGAAGAAAGGATAAAGAAGGGAAGAACAATAGGAATAAAAAAAGGGAAGAAATCCGCACTTTGAGGAAACTGAAGTGAGAGTTGTTGCAGCTGCTCTCTGATACAATTTTTCGCACATCAAATTGTTGATGTGAATACTGTGGTAGACTGAAGTTTCAAAGATACCAGAAAAGGGGAGTATTAACTCATGAATGTTGTTGGAAATAAGATTGTGAAGTAAATGAGTAACAGTGGCATGCATAGAGGAATAGATTCAGACCATCAAGAATGTATGACTTGATGGAAGACATTGAATGAGACAGTCTTTAACCTCTTTTACCTTATTCACTGCATCCCTAAAAGGTACCTGACCCAAACAGGAGGAGGGGTGCATGTCTGAATATGTGTAACGGAATCTTCTCACCCTGACTTGATGGAAACTTTTCTTGTCAGACTCCCAAGTCAAACTTTTTCATGAGGTTAGGAAAAGCTGCTGTGTGTGTGTGCAGCAGGAAGTAGTCATGAAAATTTACTGCAAGCGAGTACACAGAGCTGTGATGCCATTCACTTAAAGCAGAATGTCTCTCCTGTGTACTCTTTACTGCTCAGTACTTGGTCCAGGCCTTTTTTTGCACAAAGTACATCTGTGTATCCATGAAGCTTCTCAGCAGATGGAACCATGTAGTAGTTTTCTGGTAGATGACTTTAACTGTGGACAATAAATGTAAATATGTGAGTTTGACTTTTGAATTTTGAATTTTGAATTTTTTTTTTCAAGATATTTCATTTTTGGAGTTGCACTGGCATATCTACAAACAGATTTTATTCTCTGCTCATTATATAAAGCTCACATTTAGGTGTTTTTAAATATTTCTCTGTCCACACAGAAACTGTTGAAATCGATGGAACAGAGTATATTGATTTACTCCCATCCTCCTGCATAATAAAATGAATAGTGAGGTTTCCTTGTGAACATGAAATGAAAGCTGAATGCACCAGGTAGATCTAAACAAAGTGGTAGCCAGCCATCTTGGCTCATGGGGGATATGTACAAATTACAGTTGCTGTGCACTTGTTTGTCAGCTTTTTCAAAAAATGTAGTTTTTGGGGTCCAAATGAAAACAACTGAGCTGAGATTTCAAAACCTCCACCTAAATAAATAATTTCAAAAACCTCAATTTTCAGTGAGCTTAAACTCTAATGACATGTGAACCTGATGCCAAAATGCAGAAAGCTCCGTTTTCACAATTAATCCCCTGTGAAGAGGTGCATGTGTAGACAGCAGTTTCAGAAAACATCAGGGCCTAAATCTTCTAAAATGATCAAGAATATGTCATGAGTTCATGTCCAAAAGGGCTTATGCCTCTTGGCCAGGACAAACTCACAGTAGGGATTATCTTGTCTGGTGTAAATATTTATGATTAGAAGACAGAAGTTGTGCTAAGATCATCCAGTCATTTAAAAAAACACCAAGAATCTCATTTAAAACAGGTTTAAGGGGTACTTGTTGATTTTTTTTTTCATCCTCCTGGTTCCCTGTCTTGGTTTTACGTTAACCTCTCTCCCTGTCCACACTTCGGCCCATTAACCAAAACTAACCTTTTGTCAGAGATGCATTTCCCAGCATCCTGTGGGAGATGGCGCTGTCAACTGTATCCTGTTTCACTTCCTGTCACTGTCGCCATCCTCCCCTCACTGTAGACCTCTGACCGTAAGCTCAGACCTCTGAGGAAAAATTCCCTCAAATTGGAAAGCTGCCTCGTCCAATCAGTTCCCTCTGATTGTTCCCTTGTCCAGAGCAGCGTCACCAGCCGCAGGATGTGACACGTCTCTCACCGCTGCTTCCTGCTGGATTGGAAAAGTAGAACAGGAGTGATGAATTGTTCCACGGGAAGGGGTTGTCAAAAGTTTTCCGGATGCTTTGCAAGTTATGATTATGGCAAACAATGCCGGCACACACACTGGGAGTCATTCAAACACGTAATTACATTTTTTCACATGCTGAGAACATACTGTAGGTCAGAGTTGATTTTGTGCAGACCAAACTTTGAATGGCAGGCAGAAGACACATGTGGTTGAAGATGCACCAATCAGGTTGTTTCCTCTGTCTCTTCTGGTTTAAATGTTGCTGTATGAGTGTGAGTGATTTTTGAGGAGGCCCTCTGTAATCACATCAGACAGAGAAAGCTGAGACAACAGCCATGAGTTATACAGCCTACCGTGTGTACCCAAATATATTTAGTTGCTTGGAGAACGTTGTTCCTTTAGGTTAACTGTTCTTGGACCTGAACTTGCATACTAGCCAGTACCAACTACCTTGTTAAAACCTCTGCACAGAATATGAAAAAAACAAAACAAAAAAACCCATAGTTTTTTAATACTTTTTATTCTGTCAGCTTATTTCATTTATAGATATGTGGAAATGAACATGAACAAAAATAAAAGCGCAGACAATGGAGTGTGGTTGAAATGGAATAATCATACAGTCCTTTATGAGCCCATCAAAGTTTAAAGTGAGAAAGAGCACTTCTGTCTTCTGCAGCATATTGAAGCCATTTGAACCACCTCTTAGGGAAATCAAACATAGTTACTTTGATGAACTTATTCTACCTACTAGGCCTGTGAAAGAAACATGCAAAATCCATTTTTTAGGTTCATTATCACAACTTTAAGAGTATGTGTTTTTTTTTTTTTTTAACATGATTCATCTGTTTTGAGTATGTTACAGCCAAGCCTACCTAGCACAATTTGGCCCACAGTTGTAGCTGTTTGCCTGAGGGCTTAAAGTTGATTGTATTTGGTACTTGTCAATGGTTAGTATATTGGCTACAGGGGGATGCTGGTCAGCTTTTTGTTGAACAAGCAGAAGCAACAGAAATCAAAGTGAGGCTGTGATTGGCACTAACTCTGCCACAGCTAATTATAGCTCATTTTTCAGCACTTTGCCATTCGGAAGTTCAGCTGCTTTCTTTCATTATTAACCTCATACTTTTGTTTGTAACGAGTGCCTTCTGAATCCAAAATGAATCAAACTATTTTTTTTGTCATTTTCACCCTCTAAACTGGTATTTATAAATCTAGATTAAGCAAATAGGTAGTTTAAGCAAAACCGTTTTTCAATAGAATATTGTAAAAATATAGCTGATTGACCTTTTGGCTTAACACATCATTAAACACAAGATCCCACAGTCAAGTGCTAATTTAGGACAATATTTAGTACATTATTTGACAGTAATATCATAGAGCCAAATCCGGTGATTCTGTCTTCATGACTCTTCCTCATGACATTAAAATGTGATAAATAATAAAACTCAGGATGTAAGGTCTCCTTGTAAGCAGCAGCTTGTCCAGAGGGCTGCAGATATTTGAAGAGGAAGAAGAACTATATTGCTACCTGAAGGGAAATTCTTTAGTCTTACTTGCCATGTCTCAAGTCATCTACTATTGACAGAAGAATTATAAAGTCTGATGGCTGTGGGTACAAAAGATCTTCTGAATCTTTCTGTCCTGCAGCAGAGAGAGAGGAGCCGTCCATATTTGAGGTTCCTCTGGACATGTTTCTGTTGCCACGAGGAGGGTGTTTCCTCTGACATGCTTTTCTCAACCAAAATCATTCATACTATTTGCAATCCCATTAATAATTTGTTCTTAAGGTTAACATCATCTTTTTAACAGTCCCTTTGATATCAGCCTTAATTTTGTTCCAGTCTCCAATGGAAACTCTGTTGTAAAGTCTCTTGTTGCTGTGTTTGAGAACAGCTTTTAGTACAAGGGACTCTAAATTGATTTCACCTATAGGGCTTCAAAGGTTCTGGACTGAACCAAAACTATGGAGGATTTTTAACTTCAAATTTTCATTTGTATTATTCTAATTTTACCTTCTCCCTCGCCAAACTGACTCAGATCAAATTAAACCCGGCTGTTCTTTAGGCTTGATTGCTCAGCAGCTTAGCACTACAAAGAAGCTGTTTTAGAAGTGTGTGTCTGTGTGAGTGTGTGCAGATGACCCCCAACTTGAAAACTGAAAGGGACCTGAAGACCCGTTTGAAGAGATCACGGGCCATGAGACATTGCCTGGGAAACAACTGCCACTCACGGATAGCATAACCATCACCATAGTAACCTTGGGGTTGGGAGGTTACCAGTTAAGGGGGCCCCCTTGAATGCATTACCCCCTCCTTTACACACACCCCTCTTTCTTTGCGACAGGTTTTTGATTGGCCGACATGTGTGTGGGCTCTGCACGCGTGCAGTGAGGCGGTGCAGAGGTTCAGAGTGTGTTTTTTGAGTGGGTGTGTGTGTGTCCTCTTTAAAGTGGCGTTAACAGGAGTATGATGCTGTTAGTGGGCAAACTTTGCACTTTGTTTGGAGCAGTGTAGTGATCACCAGGAAACAACATGCCTGTTAAAGGGATCAGAATTTGGAGCCGGAAGCAAAGGAGGAATCCCTATGAAGGTAGGCGTGTTGTATGTGTGTGAGTGTGTTACCTTAATATAATGCAATGCACACTCACACATGTTGACAGCGAATTCATTGGAAGATTAAAGCAGCTGATGGAGAGACCAGGACCTGAAGTAGGGGGAGACATGTGAAGAAGAGTGTGAATTAGAAAAAGAAAACCTTGGTGTGGTGTAGTTATGCCAAGACGAAGAATGAATGAAGGTTGATGAAAAGATAGGCTAGCATCACTGCAGGTGATGCTTTCTGACTTTGACCTGTGCTAACTGGTGTTTTATCACTGTAGACTGATTTTTACAGTCTACAGTGAAGAACAGGTTTAGCTGGCTGTCTGTCAGTGTGTGTGTGTGTGTGTGTGTGTGTGTGTGTGTTGCACAATGAGACTTCAGTGGGGGTGATGATCATCTTCAGCTGTCTTGTTCAGATTAATCCTCTTGTGATAAATATGACTCAACAGGAAGGTAGGATTGGTTGTTTGAGGGTTTATGGACTGTGTTTTAAGACGCACAGGATGATAGTATTACATACTGTCATCCACCATTCTCATAATTTAATCTTTATACAATTAATAAAAGGTTTCATTGTTTGAAAAACATACACGACAAACTTCTTTCTCCAGCTGAAGTGGAAATGCACAACTTCAATTAAGCATGGTGCATTTGTTATTCTACATAGCACGAAATCAGAAGATTACAAAAAGCATCAAATAAATTTGCCTGAGGTCACATGCTCTGATCATAAATAGACTGCTAAAGACTAGTCAATCAAATACATCCAGCTACACTTCCTGAATTTCAAAACAACAGTCTGACTATTTTGTGCGTGTGGCTCATCATGTGTTTTTGTTGACAATGTGTCAGGAATGTAAACCCTTGATATTTTGGGGGCTGTTATAAGGCTTTAATGAGGATGATTTTGTAGCTTGTGGAATTGAAAAGTTAACATTTTGACAACTTTTAGTGAGCATAGCCATACTTATCAATAACATAATAGGCTCCACAAAGCTCCTGCATCGTACAAAAGGGAAGAGCAAAGTGTGAGCACATTTTATCTGAAATCAAGGCTCTTCATTCTCCTTTGTGTCGCAGGAGGAGGTGTTACTGATCTTTGATACAGCAGGTTCCCTTGTGTCTACCAGCAACACACACACACATGCACGCGCACACATACAGCAGACATGCATACCACACTTGACCACCCCTTTAACTGCACTCTAAAGGTGTGACTTTGCTCATTAGCAGTGCTGCAGTTATGTCCGTCAGCACTTACCCCAGGCCTCCTATTTTACCAATGAGTGACAGCTCCTCTGCATTTATTGCTCTTTTTTGATTTGATTTGATTATTTAACATTCTGCCTCTATTTCTTTCTAAAATGTTTTTTAATTTTTTATGCACACCTTTCCCTTTGAACACCTCCTTTACCTCATTTTCTCAACAGCTCTGTCTTTTGTTTTGATTCTGCTTCATTAATAAGCTCTCTGTTCGCAGGTGTCTTAAGGTAATTTTATAAATGAAGCTCATTTAATTTACAATCTCATAGATCAGCCATTTATTATCTTTACTGCTTCCTTCCTTTGGGGTTGTATGGGTGCTAAAGCCTGTTCAAGCTGCAAATAGGAGAGGGTCAGGTCACAACCGGTCACAGTCTATTACAGGGACAACCTGATAGACAAGATAGTAGATAGACAACCAAACACACTCACACTCAGGTTTTGAGGTACAACCTAAAAGCATGTCTATTAGTTTGTGAGAGGAAGCTGGAGTTCAAGGTGGGCACTCGTGCATACAAATGAAGATCACGAGGTTACATTATCTTCTCTGCTTCTTTACTCTATAAACAGTTCTATAAAGGAAGGAGCCTGTTTGAAATAAAAATCAAAAGAACTGACCGCGGTTAAGGCTAAATGTCAAATTGGATAGTTACAGTATTCAGGAGAGTTATCAGCAGTATGAAGGATTGCTGTTTAAAATATTTTCTCCCTCACTTTTCTTTTTAAACAAAGTCATTACTTTGCTTTTAAAGCTCAGTTGAGTTTATTCCTCCTTTTAAAATTAAATGTCAAATGAATTTGGATGTTGTTGCATAAGATGTTTTTATATACATCTTTATCCGTCATCTCATGTCCAAACATTTTCCCTCCCTCTCTCTCACTGTTCCTCCTCTCTTCATCAGTCTGAACGGCCTTGTTGAGCACTGGCTCATTCTGCAGTCGTGACGAGAACTTTATCGTCAAAACTGTGTTTTTCTACTTCTTCATCATGCTCCTTGACATTTTGCCTCTTTTTCTTTGAAACATCTGTAAACTTGCATTGTCGGTTTTTGAAAAGTCTCTGAAATTGTTGCAAACTATGAAGACCACATTGAAGAAAGTAATCAGAAGGACCACACCACTACTTTGGCAGACACATAAACAAGCAGCATCTTAGTGCCAGTAAACCAACATTTCTCCCATTTCTCCAAAGACATTACTCACAGGGAGTTTCAGTTCTTTTCAGCAACATCACTTTTTTTCTTTTCCAACAGCCCGTTGGCTTCCATTTATCACGTTTACTAGTATATTAAGGCATCTTATCAAATAGTGGGACAGTAGGACTGTTGAAAAAGGTCCTCTTGCAAGACTCTCCTCAGGGTGTTTATGCTAAATATGATTGTGATGCTCAGTCCAAAGATTTTATTTTTGTTCATCATGTGACACAAACATAACAGCTGTTCGGCTCTCGATCAAAGCAGAGCACCATTACTGTGGTCAGTCCTTGTCTCTGTAAGTAATCATGAAGCGATGGATGGTAACACTTTGCTTTCTGTGCTGTAAACTAAACAGTAAGAAGAGCTCGAAGCAACTGTGACAAACGTGTGCCCTAAACTGTCCTGTAAGTAAAGAAAAAAAGTATTCTGATATAACTGTCTTTAAAAGGTGGTGGACAGACTTTTTACTGGATCCTCTGTGCCTGGATCACTTAATGAGTCTTAATGGAAACATGTCTGGACTGGAGACACTAAATACCAAACCTTTTTTTGGTCTTTTTTTCAAGTAATAATCTGATGCTAATCCTGAATTGAGAAGTTGTCTTTCAAGTTGTATACAAATATTTTAGCAGTGTGCAAGAATGCTATATGTAAAGTGTATAAATGTATACAGTATATCTGTGCATTCACAGGCCTGTGAATGTAAAGTCTTGCAGTGCTAGCTCTGCTTATGGTTGCTGCACTCTACAAACCAGTTTTACATTACTTAATTGCAGACTCTGTGATCATGTGCCATATTGAATAATTGTGCTCAACAAGTCAGTTAGTTGGAATTGAAATGTGCATTTCAACAACAAGTAAGTAAATCACTGTATAGCGTCCCACATTTTAACACCAGGAAAGATAATAGTTGTTAAAAAGTGGTTCTTCTGCAGCTCACATCACGAAGTTTCCCAGAATGCTTGGCCCAGGGAAGCAGGCAGCCACTTTATTCAGTGAATGGGAGAACATTTTCAGACATGCTGCAGTGTATGCAGGGGGGGTCTACACTAGGGCTGCAAGGTTTTGGAAAAAACTAACATTGCAAATTTTTTTTACCCTGCGATATATACTGTGATATTAAAAAATAAAGGAATTTTCACCAGATGACCTGAATAGCATTTTATGCTGAAATCTTGAGGACAGTTACCATGCACTGATTTTACCTCTTTTTGTGAATGTTAGTAGAATGGCTTCTGTCTGTCGCTGAGATATTTTTAGTTTGCTTTTATTGTGCTGAGACTTGTTATCTCTCCTTGTGGCAACAGATGAACACAGAACAGGTGCTTTGGTCAACATCATCCTTCTTGTAACCAAAATAATTCCAGATAAGTGGTGTTGCTTTTCTTTTTGCCAACAAGTATTCATCTTCTGTGGTTTTCCCTTGTTCGTTTCTCATTTTGCAATCGTTGTTGTTGTTACCAGTGTTGTGCCGAGAAACGCATGCCTGCCAAGAATTGCATCCACCTTGCAAAACGCACACCGCTTGTAGTAGAGTGGTCCACGGAAATGTAAATTTTAAAACCTGTACAATTCATATTTTTGGGGCTAAACAGTGATGAGTTATGTTCCGAAAGTAATTCTCAGCAGGCATGCGTCTATCGGCACAAAACCAGAAGTGCCAGCGACTCACTCCATATGCATGTGCTGCACAGCACATGTAGAGTCACATGCACTGTATGTCGGTCAGCTACCCTTGAAATTAGATGAGTTCATTCGATTCCTACATCGCAGGCGCTGCAATGTCACTATCGCACACATGTACATCTCATGTACAATACGATGCTCAAATGATACATCGTGCAGCCCTAGTCTACACTAGGGGCTCTATTTTCGTGTACGCCGGTGAGGCGGTGGAGGGTGGCGGACCCTGCGTAGTTGTATTTTCCTCTGGCGGAGCCCGGCGTACAGCCAGTTTGGTATTTTCATGAATTGAGGCGCACCGAGATCCGCCAAGCTGGGCGTAGTGGCATGGCAGGGGGAGGTGTCGACAGAATCAGCGGGTGCAGTGACATTTTCGTGCTCACCACCGGGGTATAAAGTGCGCTGAAAGCTCACCGATTCAAACCTGGTCAGCTTTCAGCGCAGGCGGAGCGCTGCTGGTCTAGTGGTATTTTGGTAGACCGGCGGCGTATCGGCATACATCACCGATGCCTCACCGGCAGGTTTCCACAGTGTCAGGCACATTTCAGTGCAATAAGTAATCATCAACAACTAGTAATCTGAGTCAGCATATACATTTAGATCTATATAGATATATTTAGATCTATATCTGATCTGATGGCACGCGTTTGGCACGCGTTTGGACACACAACCTGACCGAATGAACACATCTGAAACCACATTAAATTAAATTAAATTAAATATCTAGTAAATAGACACACATGATGAAGTCATCAAGATATGTAATTCGTCTCCTTCCTTTTCTCTCTTCCTCTTCCTCTTATTTCTCGCACAGCCGGACCTGGACATGTCTCTGTGTCCTCTCCCTGTCATGCTGCAGCTGCTGCTGCGGCGGCTGAACAGAGGATTTGTTTCAGTGATCAGATGAGTTTTTTACTTGAAGCCTACATACGAATATTATAATATTTAGTTTTGTGAGCTAAATTTATTTTATATGCCAACATCTATGAAAGAAAGAGCCAGGCCACGGAGCGCGATGCGTCATTTACGCACAGATGATTCAGATTTTTATGTCATTATTGGAATTTATGTTGTGATCTGTGCACACAATCCACCTTTGTCACGTGAGGTTTGAATATATGCAACTTTATGTGAGTGTCTTTATTTGTGGAAAAGGGATGTTTGTCTTACTAGTGGCTCCAACATTACACACACCAAATCCATCTGTGCTCATTTGAGAGTGTGGAGGACGCTCTCTGCAGCGACACTTGTTGAGGAGCTGCCCTCTGTCGCCATTGTGTGGCATTACTGTCTTGAGACATCTCTTGATCTCTTTGACTACTTCACGAAAATAGTAATACGCCTTGCAGGTGGCGGATTTAAAGGCGAGATGAGGAGCTGATGTTATTGGTCAATACAGGTCTCGGCTGTGTTTAACCCACTCCACGCCCCCTCTCCTCCCTCGCTACGACTTACGCCGCTGGGAGGAGCTGAGTTTGGGAGGGGGGATACTTACGCCGGGCTGCGCCGCTCACCAAAATACCAAATTGTGCATGGGAACGCCTTGTCGGCGCGGCGGACGTGACTTACGCCGCGCATGCGCCGCGTTGCTGGCGAGTCGACTAAAGAATAAAAAGTTGTCATAGTCACTAGTTGGCACCAAAATACCAAGTCAGTTTCCTGAGTTCTGAATATATTTCTTATTTTTTATATAGGCCTGAAACAATGATTATTTGATTTGTCTTAGTTGTGGTGTGGCTTCTCTTCACTAACTGAAACTGTGTCAACAGCCATACTGCTTTGATGCTATACTCTCCTTATGTAACTGATAGTAAGCAGACAAGCACAACTGACTTATGCAACCTCTTTGCATGGTACGTTTCATAAGTATTTTGATCTAGAAAATGGAGATGAAGATGTATATGAACCGTTTGACGTTACCTGCATTGGAATGATGTAAATACTCAGGCATTGTTTACCTGCAGACTTTGTGATCCCTTAGTGGCATTACATAATTCAGGATGAATTCAGACTTCAGATTTTTCTTATTTGAACAATCAAAAGTTTAAATTCTATTTACATGACTAAGGACTTTGTTGCTTTGGAGCATCCTGGTCTGGACTATCAGTTTTATTTTACATTAAATGAAGATTGTATGATAAATGTTTAGCCAGCACTGAAATATGTCAGGCTGAACTTTAGGCTGCACTATGAAGAAGAGGAAATCGTCCTTCGTCCAGGAAAATGGACTGAAAGGACCAGCCAATCAAAAGTGTGTATGAACTGTGTTTGCTTGTCTTTTCGGATGAAATGTGTCCAGAATTTAATGAATGTATTTTCTTTACTTCTTCTCTCCGCATGGTCTTATCCTGTGATCTGCCCTCTTCTTGACTTTTTCATGACCCTGTGACTTCACTACAACAGGTAAGTTCTTATATTCAGCCTCCACTCACACCATGGTTTAGTTTTCAGTTGAGATGCAGAAGTTATCAGGAAAACTACTCACTTCCCTTGCCCTCCTTTTGTCTGTTGGACTGAGACACAAACAAATTTCCTGAACTCTTCAGAATGATGCACAGCACTGATGATTCATAGATTTGATTTATGGTGATATCCGCACAGCTGGAGGAAATATCGTTGGGAATGGGGTTGAATGAGGAAAGCTGTTTTGGAGTGGTTTTATTTTGTGTGTATGCAAAGTGTGTAGATGAAGTTTTGGAAAAAGCCTCAGGGTTGTCCTCTTGACATGGGAACAGAGAGTGAAATAGTGCCTGATGTGTGTGTGTGTGTGTGTGAGAGAGAGAGAGAGAGAGAGAGAGAGAGAGAGAGAGAGATCATTAACCTCATTGTTTTGTCAATGCTATACCATGCAGAGCCCGTAGGCGCCTTTCTGTTTTTCTCTCTCTGGCTTTGTATAATTCACACACACATACGAACCCGCAGAAACACACACTTGAACTGCCTTTGCTAACCACCCACTGGGACTTTAGTTCCTTCAGTTCAGCCATGAAGTGTTTTCTCACTGTAGTGTGCTGACCTGCTCTCACACCCCTACGACCCATATCACTTCTCTTCACACTGGCCCTCATTCTCTGCTGCCTGCTGCCTGCAGCTACATCTGTCCTGCCTAACTGGTTCAACTGGTCACTTAGATATCAAGATTTATGACTGCTTTTATTATTTTAACAGGAAAAAGTGTTTTCAAGAGGAAGGGGGACCTTTTGCTCAGGGTCTTCAGAGGATTAAGAAGTGAACAAAAAGTCAAAGAGGTGTCAAGGGTTTAAATGATACATGATACACACATTCTGTGACTCTTCAAGAACTCATGTTCACATTGTTTTATTTTTACAGTAACAGTGCACATTTGATCTAAACCGCTGTGCTGATTCTTAGACTAAAGTTAAGCTTTTAAGGAAATCTTTTCAGAAAACATTTTATCCAAGCAATAATGATAAAAATTGGGTTATTCAGGAAAAAAAAATACAGATTCATCACGACACTTCATACTAGACACAGCTTTCTAATGTGTGTAACTGCACTATTGAGCCCCTATCACAAATGAACCTCATTTTCAGCATCATTTCAGGAGGTTCAGGCCCTTATATTTTCTGGTACTTGTCACACGTTACTCACAGCAGGTGATTATCAGTGTCAGACCTAGGCATGTGCCGATATAAAAAATTTGAAATCATGATATTGGTGGCCCAAAATATCACAATTCACGATATTATGACGATATTAGCACATTGCTTTTAACATTATTTAAAATGGCTTCCTTATGGCATAATCTGCAGATCGGTGTCAGGTTTACCTGCTCCGTCTGTTTTGTGAAGCCGACAAACGTCCATACTGCCGATGAAACCTTTTTAATAGGGGGATACAGCTGAGGCGTTTCGTCATTCTCAGTCTTCGACTATTCTTGGTCCGGTGTTATGCTGTAGAATGCACCCCTGCCATTGAATGCACCCCTGACGGGAGCTTGGTGGAAAGTACATAAATAATCCAAAATAATCCAAGTTTTCCTTACCGTTGGGTGGATTTAAAAGCGTGTGCCTTTAATGATTTCATTCAGACTATTCAGATAAGCCGAAAACAATAGCCCTCTGATTTGGAATATTTGCTGTCCCGAAAATATAATGCTCTCTACCTTGACAGCTTACTGTACAGTTTATGTACCCAAGTACATCTCTATATGTGCATTTTTGGGACACATAAAAACAGAATGAAATTTTTCTGCTCCATTTGACATGTTGTCATGATCCAATACTCGTGTTTTTTAAAATATCAGATCATATCTCCTCCACTTTAAGAAGCTAATGAGCGGATGGGATGCATTGTGGACACGCTCCAACAGTGCTTTGGGTGGCCGCAATGCATTGTGAGTGGCCACGGATTTTGTTGTAAAATTTCTTCATTTTCTCCTTTAATATTCCCTTTTTTGTTAGGCTGGCATTGATGTACTTAATTTGAGAGGTTTTTTTGATTTGGGACTACTTTTGTGGTGGTTTGTTTGTACATTTTGCTACCGAGGTTTTGACACCATGGGTAAGACTACAAGCGGGTTAGGTTGGTAAGTACTCGGCTTCGCTCACCTCCACTGTGTGACGCTGCCACTCGTCTTTAAATGATAACTGTGGGACGATTATTACAATATCATACGATTTCATCATCGCGGCCGTTTGATATCGCATATCGCGATTAAATCGCGTTCTCAGCCTTGGTTTAGCTAAAAGGGAGGACAGTGCATGCAGGAGGAAGAGTGTTCAGTACAGGTGAGTGTTCCTGTGTTAATATCACTACACCATCCATGGGGATGTTTTTGCAAGGAATACACAGTAGCAGTTAATGACAACTGCAGAGAGTAGACAAGTGTAATGCAGCATATAATACCAACAAGACCCCTGCTCCACCTGGCTTGCAGTGAATTTCCTTCTGGGTCCACAGGTTAGCCCCTTACCTCTTGCTCCAGTTGAGTGTCAGGAAGATGCTCACAAGATGATCTTAAGAGAATAACTTTTAAGGACCAATGGCAAAGTTCCAAGTTCAGTGGCCCTGAAAAAATATTATTCTATACATTTATTAGACTCTGCAGCCCAGCCAGTGCAGAAGCAGAACTCCTTCATGTGGGGAAGTGTGCCGCTCTTTAATAATGGAGAGCCAACTGTCTAGACCTGTGGGAGGAGGAGAAACTGCCCCTACAGTACCAGAGAGCGTGTCACCCACAAATAACTACATCTACTCTTTTGTCTGAATCAAAGTTGTATCCCTCACACTGCTTTGTGAGTCAGTGTTAGAGTATGGTCTACTGACTTTACTGCCTCTCTTATAAACACTGGATTATTTTAGAGGCCTCTGTGTCCTATGACAGAATACTTCCTTCTTTTAAACCTTTTATTGTCTGGATTGTGAGATTTAGGGGATTTGGGTTTTTTTGTTTATGACATTTGCAGATATTCAAAGTTTTTTTTTTTCTCTGTGGGCCTGCTGTTCATCTCAACTCCCTGTTTTTTTTTTTTTTTTTGAGTCCTCAGTCTCTCACATGTGGTGAGGACCTAATACCGGAGGGTTTTCCCTGGCTTTCAGACAGCCTGAACTGTAACCCCAGGGTGGTGGATTTTTCATGAGATTAGACCAGTGGAGTCTCAACACTGCCATGGTACTTAATCCCTAGAGCTATCACTGCACTGTTTGCTGCTGTTTGGACAATTGAATACAATCTGTTGTTTTTCTTTTTATGCTCATACTGTCATATTGTCAGTATCTTAAACACATGAGAAAACGTTTATACTAGAGATGCGTTCATACTGTTATACCTTGTTATTCATTTGAAGGCTTTGTAATGTGAAAGGCAACTGTGAGAGAGGATTTTTTTAACGTCTCACTTCATTTTCAGGTCTTAATTTACCAGATACTGATACTGTTACGATTAAGTCCTCATGACTATTCAGACTACAACTGTTTTCCGGACTATAGAGACTATACATGAGTTAATTTTTTCTCCAAAAATCAGCTTGTTTGGTTTAGTGTGTATGTGATCCCTGGTGCTTCAGCAGTCAGACTCAAGCGGAGACTCAGGGAAGGACAGTTTTTAGTTTTTAGCACGATCAGCTTTATTTCTCAAGACTGGTGGTCGCTACTTTCACAATCATGAAGACTCTTCACTAGCAGCGGAAGCCCCGGCTCTCATAACTGGAAATGTCATTGTCTCTTGCAGTCAAACCTGGCTGAATAGGGGAGCCAACCGTTGCTAGCTGCTTAGCTTCCTGGTATTTCCCGGTGCTAACTGTTGTTGCTAAGGCTGCATTTGTTATGCCTTTTGCTTTAGTCATCTTGCCTACTGATTTGCTATTGAGTTGTTCCTCAAAGCAATGGGCAGCGTACATGACCAGCCATGCTCGGGGAACCCCTTACACATAATGATTTCTGATCACATGTATTTAACATGTGTAATATTTATGATTTCAAGTTGGGGAGGCTCTCATCATTGTCTGCCCAGATTGGAGGGAAGAAATATCACTGTTGATACACCTCAAACCACAGGCTAATCAGGCAAGACTTACAATAATGGTTTGCCCAGCATCTTTTAAAGAGACACCAAATGCTTGAAGAGTGAACAAAAACTTCACGTAATGTTGTTTTTGTTAAATATTTGTGCAAGACTTTGGTGGCATATCAGAATAAAAACCTCAAAATAAGGTTAAGCAGGTGCAAAGTCTGCTAAAATAATAATACCCCGCAGACAGCAGCCTGAGAATGAATAGTTTCAAACCCTGTACAGTGCAAAGGTTACATACAGACAAACGAAACCCCAGAGTCCAGCTATAACAAAGGTGTTCTTCTCAGACACCTGAGCTGACCAGGACACAGTGAGAGGCCCTGCAGGAGAAAGTTGTAGTGGAACTTGAGATACAATGAAAAATACACAAAACCTGTCATGGATGGGTTTATGTTTCATTTTTATGATGGAGGAACAATGTTCTTCTTTTACTAGTAACTGAATACACGTGTGCTGGTATGAGGTGTAGTATGAAAAGTGTGCAGTTTGAGCACCAGAGGGGGAGATATTAGTGTAGGTTTGTGTGGTTGTTATTTTTTTGTCTGCCTGCAGCAAAAGGTTGTCATATGACTGGATTTAATGTGCAAATGGACACGTGCTAATACAAGACCATACATGCCAACACATATACAGAAATTATAGTGTGAAATGTACACCCAGACACATGGGTGCCTCTACACAGACACGGACACACACCTGCGAGCAGCCGTACAGTCTCGGACGACCAGACAGACAGGCATTCACACACACTCACACAGTTGGAAAGTCCCTGCTGTGTTGGTGCGGTGGTCCATGGGTGGTTGGCTGTGACTGGTGGCCTTTGGCTTTGGGTTCTGAGGTGGGCTGGGGTTTGTGTTCCACCCCCTCAACATGGAGACACAAAGACTGGCTGTGTTTGAAAAAGGAAGATTGCATGATTAGATGAGGAGGATAGAGGTCAGAGGAAATAGGGGAAAGACAGTGAAAAATATAGAAACTGTGATTTCATGAGGATGTCAGTTAGATTTAAGATCAACAAACAAGTCAAACTGGTTAGGAAGAGAAAATGAGGCAGACAGAGAGAGGTGAAGAGAGGGAGAAACAGATGGGGAGAAGGAAACTGAGGGTGGCCAGATGGAACTCTGCTCTCAAACTTCTGACAGCTCGTGGGAGGAATATCTTTAGGGAACTCTTTTGGAAAGGGTGTGTGTGTGTGTGTGTGTGTGTGTGTGCGCATGTGTGTGTGTGTAGTACATGCATGTTTTGACAGACTTGTCGCATTATATTGCTAATCATAGCGCAGCAAGAATGAACTCCAACTTTGTTTGTATTTCTCTGTGTGGGCATGTTCCACCCAGACTCTTTTTTTTTTACTTGATCTATTGTATTTGTGTGTCCTTGTACGTGTGTGCTCCTCATTTCACCCTTGCTTTGCCTGTAATGTGCCTTGAAACCCCCTGTGTGTAACGGCTGGAAGTCAATGCTGCCAGCTGGTCTGGCCAGCAACTGCTGATCTGGATTCTGCGCTTAAATCCCTCACTGACAGGAGAGCTTGCTTTGGGGGCTGTTCTTGGATCAGGGGAGACAGACAGTAAGCCAGAAGGGAGGGGAGAAAAAAAGGCCATAGACAAGAGTCAGTGTGTGTGTATTTGTGTGTATGTGTGTTAGTAAAATAAAGCTGGAGTCAGTCCAGCATTTAGAGGAGGCTTGTGCTGGGTTGATGTAGCGCTATGAGCCAGGATAAGAGGGATGAGCTCAGAATAACGAATGATTTTGCATGCTGTGTGTGTGTGTGTGTGTGTGTGTGTGTCTTTGTGTCTGTGTGTGTCTGTGTGTGTCAGTTAGACAGCTCACAGCTGTAGAGGGCAAAACGCCAGATTTAAAGTCGGCTCCTATTGTCACAGTAACGGTCGGCTTGCCGTCTGCTCAATCAGCATAATTGACTCAGCCTCTCACTCTCCCTGTCTTTTGTTTTGTGTCTCCATCACTTCATCTCTCCCTCACTCTCCCTTTTTCTTTCTGTTCATCGGTGCCTCTCTCCCTTTTCTTCTCTACCGCCTATCCACTTCAATCATTTTCTGCTTTCATGTCCTCTTTTACTGCCCTCCTCCTCTCTAAATCAGTGCTAAAAGAGGTACTGAGTGTTTCTTGAAGAGTGCCAGATTCAAAGTGTGCTCCTCGCAACAGTATAAACTTAGTCTTACACACAGTCACACACATGAGAGGGCCACACACAGACACACACTCCAGTGGCTTTGCAGCAAGTCTGCTGCTACTGTTATTTCACACATCCTGGCTTTTATGGGAGTTTTCCTCTCACTGTGTGCTCGTTAAAAGGCTTTATACATGTAAACACATGGCACTTAATACTTACACCTCTTAGCGGCTTGTTGACTGGCACATGCTGATTAAAAAAATCTCTGCTGTCTTTCTGTCTTTCTTTCAAGTCCACTGTGTATTTTTATTTTATTATTTAGCAGACTCACTTTTTTCTGTTGTCAGACAAACAAACTCCTACACAAAGAAAAAGCTTCAGCAGCGGACTGTGGCACCTGTAGTGTTCAGGCCGCAGTGGGGTTTGGCAGGCATGTTGCCAGATTGTGTTCCTGGTGGGCTGCCAGATTGGCTGTCAGCACATGAGCTGAACTTTGTCTTCACTTTAGTCCGACTGCTCAGACCATCCCTCCCCCTTTTAGATTCAGCAGGTCCTTTCCCAGGGAGTCCAGTTTAACTTAAAAAAAACAAAAAAAAACTGAGAAAGCCAGGCTTAAGGTGTTTGATTTGTTGTCAGAAGATGGTGATTGGACATCAGTGACGCTAAAACAAATGCAGATGTTGGAAACTTTTGTTCATTCTTTTACTATTATACCCTTTTTCCTTCCATACATCATGTATTTTGGGACACAGATCTTTCTAATGGCTGCTGTTGAACTGTTCAGACTCTGCTGGGATATCACAGTTAGAGGTAGCTGTTAAACAGACACATGTGTGTTTGTTTAACATGGAGCTGGCTGTATTACAACACTGGACCAGGATGTGACACAGCAGCCAGTTTAAAAGTATGCACACTGATAAACACAAACACAATATGTACGTGGAAGACTTGTGTGCTTGGTAAATCTGCAGGAAGCAGACCATGATGAAAGTTCAAAGATCGCAAATCTGTGTTTGATTTAGGACTGTAAATACATAAATACATATGAACATACTCCAGCGTGTCCTAATTGGCATGTCAACAGTGTTAGAGTTTATTTCCATGTCTGAATCTGTCTAGTAAAAATCAAACATTCCTCTGTCCTGACTGGTGCTTCCCCCTAAAACAGCTGCTAGTCAAACTGCTGTTACCGCTCAGGTTTGGGAGACACACTCACACACGCTCACGTTTTCCAGAGTGAGCACAGTCCAACCTGTGAGATTTAAAAACAGGTTTAGCCACATGTCAGAATTACATAAGCTTAGGTGAAGTGTTGTTGCAATGACAAACATGCTGCCAGCCTGTTCTTAAACACACAATTCACTCACTTAGAAACACATTTCTGACAGTCTAGTCTTAAAGCCTATCATAAATCAAGGGGCTGAATACTGACGCATGAACAGTTTAAATAATAAGGAATACTTCACCCACTTTAATCGTTCATAAATTGTTGTGAGAATATTTAAAAATCCACTTTTATACAACCATGTAATTATTCAGAAGAGCATTGGTGTGATAAAGACGTACATGAAATGAGCTGACAGGGCTGTGGGGGTCCTTCAGGCAAACAGTCAAAACTCACTAGCTCAGCGGGTGCTCTTTATCTGAGTGTACACAGTGTATTCTTTGCATGTTGATATGCAGATTTGTAGAGTTACCTGGGGTAAGACACTGACCATTTTCTGCTCTGCTCCAAATTTCATAATATGTTTTAGTAGATTATTATCTTCAACTCAGTAGTTCTGCAAAGACATCTGATAAAAATAGAATTGAAGCAGGAGAAGTTCACAAATGTTCACATATCACTCAGTGTCCTGTTTCTTACACATTTACTTTCACCCCATTTGAAAGATTTTTAAAATACCAAAGTCTGCAGAAAAAACTTCAATGCATGTGTAAACCACATCTGGCCCCAGGTCTGCAGGAAAAGCTACTCTACTCAGGCATGACTGATCAGGAATGCACAAAGTCAACCGCACCCTTTCTACTCTTCAACCACTGGACGCAGGCCTTTAGGGTGTGTGTGTGTGTGTGTGTGTGTGTGTGTGTGTGTGTGTGTGTGCGCGCGCTCTACTCAGATTACCGGAGCTCATTTGTCTTGTAAGCTTATAGTGCCACTCCTTTCTAAAAACTCTATTCTTTTCATTCTATGGTATCAGCCGGTTTTCTGCTCTTCTCTCCCTCTGTGTCTTTCTGTCTCGGTAACGCTGACTAACACAGACAAGGCCCCTCACCTCATAAATCTGCACCACAACGACAGGGAGTCTTATGCACCCTGCGTATATGTTCATGCAGATACTAGAATAAGTGCACTCTCAGGTCTTAGTGCTGAACTCATCTGTTTTGACAGATGGGGCTCAACCTCACATCCAGTCTGTGCTCCTTCCTTTTGTTGGTGCATATTTTACTCAAGTATGTAAACCTGTGGGAATCAAACCTCTGCACCAAACAAATGTGACCAACTTACAGACAGCCAAACTTAATCTTAGAGTCAGCTGCTGCTGTGGGGTCTACGGTTGGAGGTCAAAGGTGCTTGCTTCACTGTGCACTGCTTCACTGTGCTCGTTGTCTCATTGAATAAACTGCACTCACACATGACTTGTTCAACATACACACACACACACACACACACACACACACACACACGCACTTATACACACAAACACATTCTTAATTGGCCACACGCAAGAGGGCTGTCTGAGAACAGTGCTCCAAGCAAAGCTAGTAGTCTTTCCTCAGGAATAATAGAATTAAGTAACACACACATACACACTTGCAGACACACACAGTCAGACATACACACACAATGCTTTCTGCTGGAAGAAAAGATGTTGGAATAATGGAGCACGTGGCCAGAGGAATGAGGGGATTTGTCTTCAAACTGGAGTGAATTGACAAGAGTTGACTACAGGGGTTTGACCGGATTAGCTGCTGTCTAAAATCTCCACACAGGACCTTATGCGTGTGTGTGAGTTTTTTTGTGTGTGTGTGTCCTCGAAAGGGCTGTTCCTAAGGGGCCAAATATAGGCTTTGAATGTTTGGGATAGCTGTGTAGCCCCTGACTTAAGATCCTATCTTTGCCAACATATACCCCACAAACACAGGGATAAGCTTTATTCCAGCCACGAGATGGTGTTGTTTATTGACTGCTGGACTTGTTGTTGGGCTTGTTTTCACAAAGAAACTGACATAGAGACTGATTTTCTTACTCATTTAACTGACAGTGCTCTGACTAAATAGTAAAACATAACTCTTCTGAGGACCTACAGTCTGATAGTGGCCCCATGTGGTTGGAAACAGTTATTGCAATTCAAAAAGGAGTAATAAAATGTCAGGAAATCTAAAATGATTGATTCTTTTTTACAAGTCAGAAATTCATGACTTACAAAAATTGAACACCTTTTAAACTGCAGGCATCAAAAGTGAGAAAAACACAGTTGGGATTGACAGAAAAAAAGTTCCATTTTCTCTTTTAATACATCTTTATGGCACCTTCTTGCAAAACTCAGCTTAAAATATTGTGGAGAGGAGAAATAATAAATTGTGTTGAGGAAGTTTTGAAACGAAGTCATACAAAACAGGTTTCAAACTCCTGAGAGGATTCAAGAGCCTCCTGTAGTACCCACCCTTCACCAGCAGAGGGCTCTCACTGAGCTCCCAGCCCTGCTCTGCTGCACCCTGCCTCCCCCTGGAGGTCTCAAGTTGCCGGGCAGCTGAATAACCCTATAGAGGGACATGTTATACAGTGTGACTTACCTTCCCCCCATTCTCCGTATTCATGATCATGTGGGTTAGTCACTTTTATTCTGTGACATCTGCTCCCTCCTCCCTCCAGTGAGGTTTGATCAAGGTTGAGTGACATAAAAGAGCACTATATCTCTTTGTGCTGGTAGCCTGTTTGTGCAGTGAGGTATGGCTTGCTTGTATATGAGAGAGAGGGAGAGAGAGTTGGAGAGTGTTTTTTCCTCACTTTGACACACCCCACAATAATTAAGGTTAACCTCCCATCAATCTTAGTGGAAGCTTAAGTGCATCAAGCACCCATACGAGGTTAGTCTATGGACTTCAGTGACCCTTCTGGGGCTCAGATGGCTAACTGAGTGAGTTGTCTCCCACACACGTACACCCACAGAGTATATATGAATACTTGTGGCAGTTTAAAGCCACACAACATATGCGAGCACTACACATTAATGTAATCCGACTGACAATCATGCAGTTTCTGTGAAATGCCACATGCACACATTAGAGTCAGAAAGCAGAGTCCCTCATTTATTACTGTCGGTGTGAATGACACATCACCTCTTTGCAAAGCCTCATGGGAGTCTAAAGAGGTTTCCTGCACTCTTGCATCACAACACAATTAATGCTGTTTGTAGGTGTGCTTTGTTAATCCTATTATGTTTGTGATCGCTGGAGGATGGCAAGTGAAAGACAACTGTAAAGTAATCAAAAAGAAAGCAGTATTATGTATTACAAATACAAAGCATACATTTGACAACCAAAAAAACATAAAGATGGCTGAAAAAGGCAGAAAAAAAACAGGTGATCAACAGTGGGAAGAAGAAATACATAAAGCAAATATGTTTGTATCAGGTTACAAGAATAAGACAAAGACCAAGATAAATTGCCCCGTCAGACATGTTGCTTTTAGAGGTGAAGGCTAAGCTCTCGGATTCAAAGAGAGGTCGGGGGTCAAAGGTCGTAACATTACAGGTCAAACAGTAGTCAGGAGGTGACAGGAGATAGTCTTTACTGTGAAGATAAGAAAGGGACGCAGTTTCACACAGACGACAGTTAGAGGTCATGATAGTATATCTATGTAATGGCTCATTCAGACTAGTCTAACTCCTTTTGCACCTTGTTGCTCTGTGTCTTTGATTCTATTTCCTTTGAATGACTCTGTTTACTCCACAGAATGGGACTTTAGGTGAGTGGGACTTATTTTTGCATCTCACCTGGTCTTATTTCAAATAAAATACAGTTATGCAGAGTTTCTCTGACAGAATGGCAAAACTTGTATGATTTACTTTCCCCCTAGATGTGCAGATTTACTTGAAAGAGAACCCTAGAACCACCTTTGAACATTTGAGAAACTATCAAATCCCCATCCTCTAAATACTTGATGGTTGTCAGAAATTTGTGTCCACAGTCTGGAAAAAACTTGACAACTACTTTAAATTTCTGCTAACCTGGCTTAACCTCTACCCGGTTTGAAATAAAGATGTTGTCTGAATTGATGCACTCTTGGTCATCTGAATAAGAAAAGATATGTGTATCTTTCTTTTCTTTTCTCTTTTTTTTTGTCTTTACAGCCACCTACTTTTTGAAGCAGAGCCCCACCTAAGTTTGTACAGGTTACAGTGTGTTCAGTTTAAGGGTTGGACAGGTTGCTGGTTCAGGGCCATAAGATTGTGAGTTTGTCTTGTATTATCTAAAGTCAGAGCACAAGTTGTTTAAGTATGAAAGAATGATATTCCCTCACATATAGTTTAAGGATTTTTTTTCCTGTCCCATGCTACAATCATTCCAAAAGTCACCATAACACAGCTGGTGAACAACAGGACACTTAATTCTTTTCCCCTTTTAGTAAGGCATTCATTTGAACTCTCTCAACACATTCCTTACGACTATGATAATTTTCAAAAAGGAGCTCTTCCAGATCCATTTAACAAACACTGGGCTTGTGCAGTATGCTGCCCATCTATCTGGCCAGTATTGTTTATGACGAGAGTCTGTTTGTTAAGTTGACTAAACAATGAAATGCGTTACACTCCCTAGTCATAATAAGAAGACAAGTGATTAATATTTTATTTTTCTTTCCAAGCACAGCCACCTGCCACAAGATGAAGCACAGCCCAGTTTTTGCAGTATTTAAATTGATAATTCAGAGTTATAGTTTAATTAAAGTTATGTCTTGTTAAACTGGCCTTTGACCAACAAACTGGAGCAATTTGTGACCAGCACAGGGATGAGGACTGAGGTGACTGGTGGTACTAGCTCTGCTAATGTCAGTCACACTCAGCAAGCAACTTTGACATTGTGGATCTGCAGACTCTGTGAACTCTGTAAATTTATGTTTACACGCCTTGGAAATTATTATTAGTCCCTGATTATGACTGTAGTTTGAAACCCACATGCAAGGCAGAAGTCTTCTGCTTACTGATATGTTTTTTCCCCATCTATTCTGCTGTTCCTGTTTCTATCCAATGGAGGCAAATATCTAGGACAAAATGGTAAAATACTGTATAGGTATTCTGCCAATGCAAAGTGCTTTTATAGTCTTGTAATAATGGAAGGTGTTGTCATTGGCCATCAGAAAATATTCACTGATAGCCGATCTATCCTATCTAACTTTGCAATTTATTAATAAAGAAAACATCACAAACTATCAGTTCGGATTAATGTGAAAACATGATGCAGCAGAAAATCTATTTTCATGTGATCATACAACACAAATGTGTGCATACAACTGCGTTGAAGTAAGGAGTCAAGGCCTCTTTACCCTTCAGGGAAGATTCCAACACCTCCTGTAGGAACCTAATTTAGAACTTAAACACAACACACGCTCACACACACACACACACACACACACACACACACACACACACACACACACACACACACACACACACACACACACACACACACACACACACACACACACACAGTGACAGGTTGAGCATACTTCCTCAGACTAACGTTACTTCCCTGGAGCTGTAACCTACTTTAAACCATTTGTGATTTATGCTTAACAGGTCCTTAAACTTTGTCCTCACCTTTTTCAGTTTTAATTTAAGTTCATTGTACATTTCATGTTTACTGTAAAACTGAGATTTCTGTTCTGTTCCCTACAGTTGAGGAGTAGTCCCCAACAACAATTATTGCATCATTTAGACAAAAACACAAACAAACAGCAGCTTTTATAGAACTGTCCCAGTAAATGAAGGGTGCCGTTTGGTAATAAAAGCCTTCCCCTGTGGTGTAGCTGAACCCTAGCGTTTAACCTTTTTTGTGAATGTGTTACCACTGCGGGACAAGCTCTAAAACTGTTCTTACTGGGATTTGGCAGCCACACTTTCCCAAGGCTTTTTTAAGAGGTTGGAATAGAGAGTTATGGACCTGAGTCTGTATGGATGCTGCTTTCATCTGTCCTTTCAGGTGCTAATCTGCTTTATTTACCCATTGTGTGACAGTGTCTGGTTAACGCATATCGATGTCAGGCATCACCAGCCTTTCAAGTCTGATTAGGTTACTTGGCAACCAGGCCACTCTCATGTCACCATCCTGACATCCTGTCTGTGTCACCCAACCACTGACAGCGTGTTGAGTGTGTGTGTAAGGTCTGTTTATGAAATGTATACTTTTCAACTTTGTGGTGTTTACTCAGCATGATATATTGTTCAGTTGGCTCAGCAGCTGCCTTCTCCTTCATTTGATTTAATTACAACGTTTAGTTTATCTTCATAACCAGTGGTTTCACTGGGACGTCTCATTCCATCTGTTGATTTCATGTAATTAAACTTCAGCTATGGCAGCAAGTTCAGTTAGTCCATTATTGTCTGGTCTTGTGTTTTCTTTGCCTCCAGTCTCCTTTGTTATCATGTGTGAGAGGAATGTCCCAAAGTGTCTACAGAGGCCAGTACAGCCTGTTTAAACAGCACCTTCTTTAACATCGGTATCATTTCAGTGCTTGTCACTGCCACGTGCCTGCTGTGATGCCATCACATGTTGACTTTTTGCAACAAAGTCACAGAATCACTTCTTAGGTTGCGTGTGCTGCAGATGATTGCAGATTGCTGCCCGGGTTGAGAATTTTTACTCTTAATAATAAATCTGGGGAAAAAATTGACATTCTTCTGTATAATTCTGTACATCTGATGCTTTACCACAAGGTACTTGATTCTGATCAGTCATTACCCAGCAAAGGTTTCTTTCAGACCACTGTTATGAAGAACAAGTTATTGCTAGTGATGCAGCTCTGATCCCAGACTCACGAGGACCAACTGTAGTCATATAAATGCACAGACAGTTTGGTTCTGGTTTGTTTATAATGGAGATGAAGAAAAGAGATGAGAAAAAAGAAGGAAACGTTAAAAACAAAAGAAAATCAGCAAAATGTAAAACACTTAACAGAACAGAGTGAGGTACAGGGTGTTAAAGAAAAAGAAAAGGTCTGTGAAACTTCATCATGCTGTTCACCATTCCTGTCTCTGCATTGGTGAAAATATTCAATGTAATGTGAGTGTAAACAGCTAAACTGTCTACATTTTAAGAAGGCTACTAACTGTTAAGATAGATGCAACTTGAAGTGTTAATGTAAGTTATCAAAGGCCATAACAACCTGCTCATTTCTGATACTGTTTTTTGTATTTATGTCAGTCTAGTATCAGTATAGTAAATTGATAAAATAGGGTGAATAACTGTTAGAGTAATAAAACCCATTACTGAACATATTGACCTATGTTTGGTCCAAAGATACACAGGTCAAAGACCAAGTACTTGATAAGGGTCTAAGGCTTTGGATACAGATGAAAGAAAAGCCCCAGCTTTCATCTCAATCGTATCTTGATTCAGAGCCGAGGCAGCCAAACAAAGCTGCTAAATGTCCACCATAGCTCTTCAGAAATCCACTTTAATATATTGATCACTGCCACTGCTGTCTCTTTCCTGAGTGCAGCTTTAAAAGAATGAAAACAAGGAGATTTATGAAATGGGAGTGAGTTGGGGGAGGGACCAGGATGCTGACCTCATATGATGACCTTTGACTTTTGGATTCCCTGTGGGAGGCATGGTACTAAAATGGCTTTTTTCCTGACAGAGGGAATCAATAGACTGAACTGACTCTAAATTTTGGATTGTCCCTTTTGCATAAGCTGGTTGTAAGAACTGCTGAGAGTTGATGTTGTCCCTCATATCTAGTTAACATTGTGCTCTGAATTGTTTCAGTCTCTCATTTTGATTTTACTTCTTGTGCTGATCCCCTTATCATCAGACAGTAGAATGTAATTTGAGTTAATGATTGAAAAACTCTCACTGTATGTATCTTCAATAGTGACAAAGGTCTTGAGGAATAAGTGTACCTGTGTGTTTTAATGTGTGTGTGATCCACACTCATGTTTGTGAGTTCAGTAGGGACATCAGCCACAGGCAACTGTCCTTTGTGTAAACAGCAAGTGCTGAGATGGTAGATTTCTCCTCTAAAGGGAAAAAGAAAATGAGGTCGGGACCTGCCGCAGCGTTGGGGGTTCAAGTCTAGGTTTACACCACATCCTATCCACAGATCTGGGATCAGCTTTCAGTGGTGAAACAGACCCACAATAAGGAATTACAGCTTCAAATCAGCGTATAGACAGAAGCTAGCTCCTCTAATTTTCTAACTTCAAGTCTAATCAAGATTGAGTGACTGAGAACAAGAGAGTGAAAGGGACTGATTAGAGTTTTATTGTGGCACGTGTGCTCCATGCACTTTAATGCACACATGCAAACACACACAGCACGGGTTTATTGTCACACCTTGGTGGTCGCACACTCCCTCTGTGGTTACACTTGGGTGGGAAAACTCCCCCTCCTGCACACACTTGCAGCGCCCCATAATGACTTTGTTTTTGTCCCTGAGGGCCTCTGGAGGGCTTTTTTAATCTGTCTCTCAACTATATGTTGGGTCGCTAAATATGTATGGTGTTTCATGTTGTACAAAAAATACACTCTAATTACACATAAGCAACATAATTTACCCATAAAGCCATGCTTGGAGGGTGTTTTCAACAGCTTGTAGCTCAGTCTTTTTCATGAGCTGAATGCGGGTACTGGTATTTGTGGTATAACCTGTTGCTTGCAGCACCTTAGGCAGAATGTCAGCAACAGTAATATTTTGACAGTATGTTTGAATTCATACCATTCAAATATATAAACACAGTTCAGTGCATTAACCAGTCTTTGAGTAGAGTACATTACAAAAGCACTATTTTGACAAAATACCCAAGGTTTGGTGCTGCAGATTACTGATATGTCCATATTTTATCCATAAATAAGACATGGCCTGAAACAAGTGCTTCCACCAGCTGTTTTTGGAACTGCGCTAAACTCCTCGTTCTGTCTAAAAAAGAAGCACCTGAGGGCTTCGAGATGACAAGAATAATGAGAAGAGTAAACAGTAGCGGTGGTAGAAAAAAAGGTGTGAGAAAGGAAGGAAAGAATGAAGTCAGGGGAGGGGCGGAGATCGTGAAACACAGAGAAACAGAGAGAAGGAGGGAGGGAGGAAGGGTAGGAAGAAGGGACGGGCTGACTCATATTACAGCACCGTGGCCACTAGGGTTGGGTGTAATGCTAACCCTGAACTCACAACACACATAGTCAACTCACACACACACACGCTTACACTCTTCAGGAGCTCAGGGAATCCTCGCTAGCGCGTATATTTTCCTATCATCCTGTCAGTGTGTCTTGCTGCATGTGGGGCTGTTTAGCAGGTATGGGCTTGCTTTCCGGATTCCTGCTTCAAAATTCATGCAAAACAGCTGACTGAAGACTCAGATACGGACAGAAGTCAACTGTTGGACTTTTTGACATCAACAAACTTTGCACCTTTCCCTCTCAAACCATGTGAAGAAGATAAATCCCCTGGAAATACCCAAGGAGACAAAAGACGAAGGTGTTGATGAGAACTTCGTTGAAATTCTTTGGGAACCCTGGAGGGTGGCGTCATCTTTCCCCTCTGGCATTTTCACACACACAAACACAACAGAGGATCCCTACTTGGAAGTTATGACAGGAGGATTGCACTTGTGTGTGTGTTTGTGCCAGTGTGTGAGTATGCATGTAACTTCATCAGGCTGGGAATAAACCCAGGGATGCTGAATCCTGCTGCCCTGACTTGGCGCTAATGCAGCGTGTGCCAGCTGGTGTGCGCGCTTACAACTGGGGATAACGGCACTCAAGGGCACACATGGTAGATAACAACCACTGCCTTACTATGATTGAGGAGGATCTGGAAACTTCATAAACGCCTCGCTGAGGAGCATCAGAGCCTGCAGATGAGAGTGCATGGAGGGTTGGGGTTTTCTAGATTGTTGGATTGCCTAGTTAAGTCTTTTGGGTTCATGAATCATGCCAGGAGTGAGTCTTTCAACACTGAAGAAAAAAAGAGCCAAACAGTGATGTAGGTCCTTCGTGTGACACAGAGATAACTAAGAAGAAGGAATTGGTTGCTGACTACCACATCATGACCGACTCACACAGATTCACGCTCCAAAGTCAAGGAAAAATGAACTTTCTCACAGCAAAGAAACTTTTTCTGCACAGTTTTTATGAGTTAAGAAGCACTTAGGCATGATTATACCTGGACTTCAGTTTTGCTTGTGGAAATGTTTGAAGTGTAACGATCCGAACTTCAAGTTGACACTTCATATCCCACCCAAGGATCTACAGTTTCCTGGTTAGAACTTTGATTCAAAGACACTTAATCTTTGTCTTTATTTTTGAGGATGAGAGGGGACAGGAGGTCCTCTTCCTTTCGTAAGGAAAAACCTGCCAGCCTGTCCCGAGCTCTCAGCTGGCTCAGTGTATCCAACCTCTCCCGCCAGAACAGGCGCATCTTCCACAGCCAGAGTGAACTTCACGCTGTTCACAAACGTCACACATACTCGCACACTCACCTTCATACTGCCGATGACAACAATGATGATGATGACTGGGTATACCAGCCTCAACACAAAATAGGTGAGAGGGGGATGAAGTTCACATATGATCCACATCTCTGCTTTTTGTTTTTGTTTTTGTTTTATATTTTCATGAAGGTGCTCGCATCTGCACCATGTAGTATGTTTGGCTTGGCTGCACCACATCTTGTCACAATGCTCTTGAATGAATTTTCGTCCTTGCTCTCAGTCAGGAAGTCACTGAATGACTTGTTTACACGCACAAGCAAAGGAAGAAATGGGTCACTGTGGTTTTATAACCCCTTGTTCTCTGGCTCCACGTCCCTGGCACTTCCTGGTTGCTATAGAGAACTAGCATCAGTTGTGTGGGATCAGTAGAACAGCTAGAAGAGGTCAAAGGGCACTTTGTGTGTGTATTAGGTAAACAATGATGCATCAGGCCGGAAGAAAGTGATGTCACCGGCTGGGTGATGTCACAGGCTGGTGGCGATGTGGACGTGGGGTTTGGTGCCAGGGAGAGGGTGGATGTGTGTTGAGGCTTTACTTTACAGACCGGTCTGACCCCAGCTTCTTGATACACATTGATAGCTAATATTTTGACACCATCTTGGCTGAGGTAAGATGATCGTTTATACTTCTCTTGGTTCTTTGAAGGGTATTGTGTTTCCAGATTAGCCTCATTATCTATTGATCAGGTCATTAGTTTTGTGTGGATGTGTACATGCCTGTGTGTATCTGGTCAGTGGTGTCAATAGGACTCTGGGGACAATAGTGGTAACTAAAGCCTGACCTTCACCTGAAATGGAAAATGACTCAGCTGCTGCTTAACTGTAGTCTTCAAACTTCATACTTACAGCTGCAGTGACAGCTCTGCCTGGCTTACACCAGTCTTAAAGGGAGTCTTGAAACATGACAATGTTTCAGGCAGTGTTGATCACAATAGTTGTAAAATGTAGTGAGCAGAGCTACTAGTTATGCACATTTTTCAGCAGTTCAGACAGTGTAAGCATCATCTGAAGGCTTACAAAGTTTGATAGATGCATCTGGTCCTGGTTGGACAGATTTCTATCTGGTGTGATGCAGATTCAGACAATCAGAACCATTTTGTTTTGTAAGGGACTGACTTTAAGTGCTGTTGAAGTGTTTCATGAGACATTCAAGATGACTGCTCGAACAGTTATACTTCAACCAAAACAATGACAGCAGGAAACAATGTACCATTTACAGACATAAAGAAGTCTGTTGATAGTCGTTGAGCTGTATGGCTCGACTCAAAAGTGTTTCTTCAAAAACATGTATTGCTAACTCAGTGGCCATTTCGTTACCTCATAGGAATGTAAAGCTTGTTGCTGTTGTTGTCAATTCCAGCATGTCTAAATCTTTCTTAGTCTATCACCTCTGAACCTGCCCTCTTCCTAAAACAGCTCAGAGCTGCAGATGGCTCGAATGGTTGGAGGTCCTTACATTTTTCTCAAAGTCAAAGGGTGGAAGCTGTGCTCACTGTTTTAAAATGACACTCTTCAAACCCAGGGTTTGGATTTAAATGACATTTTGGTATTAAATTGTTCTTACAGCTCTCTTTTTTTAATCTCAAGGTCTCTTTTACTTTTGGTTTGTTTTGTTATTTTTGAAATACTGACATAGATTTAAGATCCAACAAATCCAACCCAAATCCAAGTATGTCAACAGGCATACATTGAGACAGACATCCACCAAGATGTCCTTGTATCTATGCAACCTTCTGTCCTCTCTTAGTCATTATTAAAGCTTCTCTCCACGATTTGAGTTCATGACACGTGTTCTTAAGTTCTTGAAAGATGATCAGTGCTAATTTCAATACCCTAATATGTTTGAGTCTTCCCATTGATTATGTGTTAAGATGACTCAGGAAGCATTAACCTATTCAATCTCAAAGAAGAGAGGGGAAGTCTGTATTGATTTAACTAACAGCAGGTGTTGAAGATGAAGAGAATACACCAGAGAATAAATAAGTGAGTTTAATGAAAGCAAGATTTTGGTCTCTGTAAATTCAGTCTTTCACCAATGTTATTTGTCCACCAAACTTCTATTTCTGAATGGTTGATGCTCTCTTTTCCTGTGATTTAAAAAAACAACCTTTAAGCTCTCTTTTTATTCTTTTTATAGCTAATTCTATCCCAGAGTCAGAGTCAGAGACAGGTCAGAATAAAAGTATTCCACCCATAACTCAAACACGAGTAAGGACACATTATACATGCACACCACACAGAGGAAGCGTTTCTAGGTTGAACTTGATGTATTTATGACATCTGGATCTTGCCTCCACACATCTGCCAGGACCCATTACAGGACACATGGGCAGCTGCTCACCATGCCTGTGTGTAAATATAGCCCTGAAATGAAGGCCTGTGGCTCTGAACCCTGCAATTTTAAGTGCGGCTTCCAGCTTTACTAGTTGGATGTTTGCCTCTGATGCTAAGGCAACGGGTGCACACGTGAGAGCTTCCTGTTGTGGTTCAGTTTGACCTTCTTATTGGAAGATTTTTGAACCAATCATGTGTGAGAGAAACAGCTGCTGAACAAGCTGTGGTCCATATGAGGAAATACTCACTCTGATGAACAGTATTTTAACAATATTTTATTTTAAGTTAAAGCTCCTGTGAGGAGTTCTATTGACCTGAGTGAAAAAGATTGAAATTTGTGCTGATAACTTTTTATAGTACGAAAATGCAAACAAGATCATCAGCAACAAGATTGATGGTTTTTATATTATAATTTTAATACCTTATACAAGAGTAGGGGGCAGGTGTAAGTTGTGCGGGTGAATAACAGCCCTGATTTTGCAATTTTCATGTTTAAGTCAGCGGTCATCTACTGCTCTTGCCTACATGCTTATACCCCCTAACATACACAAAGACTTGCAAGTTACCTGCACAAAAAAAAGCCCAGAGTGGCTTTGGGAATATCACTGTTGTAAAAAAATGCTTATTCTCCAGTTTCTCCAAAGTTGCCTATTACAGCTTTAAGGACTATTGACAAGAAGTGACCGATTTCTCATTGTCTTGGGTTGACACCTCTTTTCACTGCCTCCTTTTCCTTATATCTTACTTGCTTTGGTGGACATGCAGACACGTGGATGCACCTCATCTATACCTCTAACCAAACCTATTGATCCCCTGTGTGTGGCTGTATGTCTAAATCAATCATCTGGCTGGTGTCACAGTTGAGCCTCTGCCTGAGTTTCTGTCTGGCCTGTATTTTATCTAGAGGTCTGAGCTTTATGATTACTGCTTCTTGCACAGTACAGCAAATTCATACTGGAAATGAACTCCCTGACTCTGATTTAAAGTCATCTAGGTTTCTGATGTTGACAAGTAGTAGAACGCCGTGTTAACATGCAAGTGGGGAGATTGAGGGATTTTGGTATTTAGTAGAATTTTGTCTGCTAGGTGTTTTCCATGTATGAATATTTGTTTCTTGTGTTTTTGTGGTTTTTTGTGGTTTTTTTTGTATTTGTATTTTTGATCTTCATTTACACATTTAGGGCATAAAATTATTGACCTTAATATTTGCAATAACTTAACACACAGTTATTGCTGCTGTTATTGAGCTGTTTATAAATCGAAGGATAGAAAGGGAGATTTGGTCTGTGTGAGGTGCAAAGTTAAATACCTGTTATAAGAAAGCAATCTTCCTTTTGCTGTCTGTTTATGGGGATATTGACTTTCTATATCGTGCACACTCAGTAATACACATTCGTCATTACTCTGTAGTCCATGTGTAAAGCCAGATTAGCAGATGATAATTCGCCTCAGGGGGGAGATGGGATGTATAAACCAGCAAATGCTCATTAAAGGACAGACGTGGAAATCTGGTGATGTGGCCCACTGCCCAGGGCAAACTCTCTCTCTCTTACTGTAGACAGAAAACTTAATACCAAGGAGATACATTAACCTGTTTCTAATTGACCTTTTTTCTTTCTCTCTTTGTTTCCTATGTGCTGACAATGATGTGCTGATTTCCAGGTAAGTCAATTTTACTCTTTAACCTATAAAATGTCTGTTTTATGTCTGCATGAGCTGATCCCAGATCAGACTTATTGTACACTGATAAAACCCTACAAAGCCTGCCAAATGTCACATTGGAGTTTTAGCCTGCATTAAATCGCTTTTACGCGTGTTTCCTGCCAAAAAAACCCAGATCTCTGACATGCATCACTTACCTTTTTTCTTTCACAGTGCATGTATCCCATTACCACTGTGTGGTAAGCTGTAATCCATAAATGCTTGTACTGGCCAATGACGAGAGAGGATAGAGGGATTAGATTTGCAAATATGATTGAAATTTGTGAAGGGACGGAGGTCTGGGGCTTATGTTTACACGATACACTTCAGTTGTACAATCAGGTGAGGTATCATAATCCACATGAGCTATGATGATGTCATGTGTTAAAGGTGACTCATGCTTTGTCTTTGGGCATCCTCTGTTTGTTTGAATATGTTATTATGTACAGCCCCGTAAACAATATAAACATACAGGATCAGATTTTACCACTCTAGGTTTGTTCTCCTCGCATGTTTCACTGTTGATGTTGTGTTTGCTACAAAAACCTCACACCTTATCTGTGAGTGGTATTTAGTCTTATCTCACAGTGACGCAGAGCCTGCAGCTGACATTAACAACATGCAGAACACACAGCTACTGGCCATTGTTCAAGATAAGGTGCTGTCTAATCTGAGGCCGCTGGCATGATTCAGCATCCATAATAGCGTCCTTTTGGTAGACAAAGACTTTGATTTGGGCACTGACTGCAGTGGTCAGTTGGAATGACTCTAAATGCTGTCCTTGTATCCTCTAATTACAATACAAGGCTGCCAAAAGACCAAAAGAGCCATGTTGTCTCAAAGTTTAGTATTGAAATATTAAAAGAAACAGTTTTGACATTTTCAGACACATGACAAAAGAAGACTATGTTAAAAAGACACAACTGTGCTTAAAACGCGGACTGATTGTCTCAAAGCATCTGATAATATAAGAAAAATGAACAGTGGATTTGCAGATTGATGAATAACAAAATAAAGAGTGCAGAATTTCCTCCTTTCATAAGAACAAGACACACGACCTTATTAAACTTTTGTCTTGCTTTAAACATGTTTATAATTTGATCATTTACACAAAAAGGTACCAGACTGTGGAGAGACAACTTTCCCCCCATGTTTCATAATAGACATGTATGAAGGATGGCTTTAAAGGTACAGTGTGTAGTATATAGTGGCACTTAGCAGCTCTGTTCTGCTAAACTAGACTTGTTAGAAATGGACTATAATATTTAAAAGTAAGTTTAAATAAGTTCACAGTAACCAGATTATGAATCCATTTTTTGTTAAGTTAAAATAAGCCTTTTGGATTGACATAATATCGGGTCCTCTCATGCTTCAACACTGGCACTTAACAAATTGGGAATACTTCCAACAGTAATGTTTGTTTTAAATGAGTGGCAGTCTGAAAATGCACCAACTGGAAATGATGAAAACAACAAAGAAAGTTGTACCAAAGAATTTGGGTTAAACAGATTTTTAATGGTATGAATTTGAAGGTTGACAGATCATACTTACTTACTTACTTGACCTTAAAGGTTGCTTCACCAGTGGGAGAGGTGAGCAAGGAAGTGTTTCAATCTCAAATCTGACTGCTATTTATTGCTTATATTTCCATTTCTACAACCTGTACCTTTAAAAACTATTTAATTTAGAGTTAAGATGTATTCATCCATACAAACTGCAACTTTTCCTATCCATAACTGTTGTGTTGTTTGCAGGGAATTTGTTGCAATTAGTAGGTTAGTACAAGTAATAAAATATATTTTTTCTAGATATGCTGCTCTGACCCAAAGAAGTTTCATAGGAAACAGGGTAACTTTCACCTCCCAGCTTTAACAGCTTTGTGAGAGCAGTGGTTGGAAAGACCTCAAGTATGCCTTTTCAGAGTGGAGGGTTTTACAGTAAAGGTTAGAGTTTAAGAGGTTTTTGGGCATTGCAGCATCTAATTAAGGTGAAGGTTTGATACTTTTGAGTTTTATTGTGTGGCTAGGCAAAGGTTTTTAATTTGTATTTTTTTCCTCTTGTAAAGGGTCTTCACACACACACACACACACACACACACACACACACACACACACACACACACACACACACACACACACACACACACACACTAATCAGCCCATAATTGGTGACATCTGGTCGAGGCAGACATGTCATAGCCTGCCAGCAGCACGAGGGTGGGATTATCATGTTATCAACACACATGCGCACAAACACACTCACACTTGGACTGTACAATATTGAGAAGTTCGTTATTGTAAAAATTTCACAGTATTTTGACAGTTTTTTTTTTTTTTGCATGTTACTATAACATTGACATGAATTAAGAATGATACAGCTTCTTGTGTAGTGTTTTCAGAGTCTGGCAGACCTGATCATGAAGCTTTCTATTAAACCATGCCATCAAAATATCTCTTTGAAGGGTAAGAACTAAATAGAAGTAGGCTAAATGTCAGAGGGAACTGCTGTAATGTTTCTAAGTAAAAACATAATTCTTTTGAAATCATCATAATTGCTTTCACCTTTTTACATGAGAGATTATGGTGCTTTTAACATAATGGACAGCTTGACAACCGGCTACCTGAAGAGCAGTTGAGCACAATAACATGACTTTAATTAACTACAAAATAGAAGTAAATAGAAATGACATTGTCAGATGACATAATGTTTGATCCGAGAACAAAGTCCACAGATTCAGAAGTTGAAAGTAATAAAAGGATCCAGCTCAGTCTAATGGTTCACTGTTTACCTTAAAGCTTTACCAACCATGAGCAGGAACCAGCTGTATTTTTACAATGCAAGGGAGGCCATTACAGAACTGCATTGGAAATCAATGATTTGGTGTTTTCAGTTATCTGGTCCTGCAAGCTGAATGTAAGGTTGACACACTCTGTAATGTCATGTTGTTTGGATTCTGGGATCCCCCAGTCTACATTTAAGACACTTATGCCCCAGTGCTAATTGTGCATTGATTTCCAGTTAATTACTCTCTCATTTATTTGCTTTACATTCAGTGTCTAAAAATGAAGGCTTTGCTAAACGTTTTATTTTACTGTCCCTTAGTTCCCTTTTTAGTTTTCCTCTTTAGGTCTCTGTGACCTTCGTATACTGCTGCTCTAGTGTTGAGGGTTTACTAGTAGATTCAGTTCATGAGATGGATCTTGATGCCAGGTCAAATAAAGAAAAATCACTGTTAATGAATGCAGGTGCAGCCTCTTGTTTTGGCACTGAAGCCCAAAGAGTTTAGACAAAACACCACCTTTTCTAATCAAGCAACTTTCTGTAACCTAATGTTGGCTTTCTCAAATCCTTAAAACAATGCTGTACATAGTAACTTCTGCTGCTTGTGCAATTATTTGTCCAGGGTGTTTTATCATCTTCCCAGCCTATGTGATTGATTAACCTTCAAACTCTTCGCTTGTTTTTGCCATGTGTAGTTGGTTACTGATGCTAATGCTGAACAACAAAAGTCAAAACAGGAAAGTACCCTCTTCTGTTTTTCATTAAAGAGTATCATGTGATATTCTATGAGTATTAATTGCCCTAACTTGTGTCAATGTCAAATGCCTCCTGATGAGAGATGTAATGGTTTTTAAATCTCACAGTATGACCTCAGTAGACCTTTTTCTTCTCGCTGCTGAAATTTAACTATGCTTATTTTGTGGAAGGTTCAGACACTGTTGTTCTCACAGTGATGTTGAATTGACAATATTTTTCCATCCCCATGAAAAAGTGACAAAGACTACATTTGTCTTGAAACTTCCTCTGTCCTTTTCCTTAAAGATGACCAACACAAAAGCAGCCACTTTAGATCGAGTCAAAATACCATCAGTGAGTGACTCAGTATTTCTGTCTCCCCTCCGTGTGGGATGCACCAGGCTTGTAGCTGCTTCTGATAGCAAACTGTTGAAATGTAGGGATTAAAGTGATTATATTTGATCAGCGAACAATGGACCAGCCTCAAGCCGGGCCCCCTGCCTCACTGTGAACTGCTGACTGCTCAGATTCTCTATGATCACAATCCTCAACAAGGCTTGTACTCTGCATATTGTTGTTGCATTGTCTTTATTTCAGCCATTTTAAACATTTTAGGGGCATGATTCCGATTATCTAGGGTTGAATTTTCTGCATTGCAAAGTTTACGTTGACGTTGTTGACACCAGTTTTGTGCTAATAGCAGCTCAAACTTCAGATTTAGATCTAGTCTTTGCTGCTGGCTCTAAACCTCAATACTGATGGGGGCGGAGAGATGAGGGGGAATTGTCTGCGTGGTTGAGACACATTCAGAGATGCAAAGAGAAAGACAGAGAGAGTGTGGGGGGGTTGCAGAGCAGAAGTTGGCTTGCTGCCACTCAGAGCGTGTGTGCATGTGAGGGGAGAGGGGAGAGGGGAGAGAATGAGATAGAGGGAGGGAGATGGCGAGAGAGGCAGCAAGGATGAGGAGTGTGTATAGGGATCTGTGTGTCCGTGTGTGAATACTTTGACCAAGCGCTGTAGATGTAGAGTGAGAGAGGGGGAAAGGAGAGAAGGGCAAGAAGGTGGAAAGTCAGAAAAGAGTGAAGTGAAAGAAGAGAGGAAGACGCTGGCGTTAGTTTCTGGTGGATAAATGGAGAAATAAATGAAGAGCCATGTTCTGTCTGAAAGGTAAGCATGTGTTTGTATCACCCGATGTAAGTGTGAGACTTGTGCTGGAGACTTTCTGAGACAAAGAAAACTTGAGTTCAATCTCTGCCCTGAGTGTGAAGAGTAATCTCTGTCACAGCAGCTTCCTCTGCACAATATCCTTCCTCATGTGTTTTTCCTTTCTTCAGGACTGCTTCCTCACTCCTCTCTTTAATGATTTCTCAGTCTGGTCTTTTTTCCTGTCTCTGACTCATTCAGGTTCATAGATTTTAATCCTACCTCTTCTTTTACCCTCCGCCTGTGTCTTTCTGGTCACACTCATAAAGTTGCTTCTGATTCATTGTTGACTGTGAGGAAACAGAAAGATTTAATTTTGAGATTTTGATTGACTCTCCCCTCTTGTTTTCAGTAAAGGTGAATTATTGAGTTTCTGTGTGTCTGAGAGTTTGCTTTCCACATTAACAACGGGGAAAATAGTTGATGTGGATCTGTAAAGTAACATTGAGCCATGTGTTGGCCATTACTTGATAAGAGATAAAGTTGTTGGTCATTTACTGGCAGCTGAATAGTTGTCCTTTATGACACACTTTGTTTCACTTTGGCTCTACAGCAGTGTACTTCATCCTCCTCACTGTGCAGCTGCATGTCTATCACTGACTACAGATACTCCCTCTTAAATCTGACACACCTGAGAGGTCTGTAAATGAGAGGTAGTGTTACTATGATGTATATTTAGCGTTCCACTGATTTCAGTTGAAAAAAATGGTAAGGGGTGGTTTGATATTGTAACATATGGTATGGTATAGTGTCGTTTTTGTTAATCGTATCATGTTTATGACTTCTTATTCATGAAAAGGATTTTAGGTTTAAGATGCTGAGGAAGGCGTAAGTTTCCGCCAAAACGTGTCAAGGTTTGTGAAAAAGATTAAATGTCTGAGATAAAGGAAAAAAAGAAAACTATTTCTAAGAAACTGAAGACTTAATGAACATCATTCAACATTAAGATGCTGTTGTTGGGAAAAATGCCTTATCTTAAGAGAAGAAGATGTGATGCTGTCCATTTTAGCACCAATGCTATGGTGAGCTTTTCAATATACCAATAATCATCCTGATTAATTGTCTGATCAATTAATCAACCTATTCCTTGATTTATCATGTCACATCATGTTGCACTGTATCAGTAACAGATATTTATTGGTCATGTTTCATCAATTGAACTCTGGCTGACTTAAGGGGGAGGAGGTTTTGTTTTTTTAAGAAGAACTTATTTACAGTGCAAATCCTGTTTTCACTGTCAAATGTGGAAGAAGTGTGTTAGCAGTGTGGGAGTATTACACTACCTCTGAGAAAGATCGGCAACTTGTAGTTTGAAAGACGTCTGACGGACCTTCCAGTGGCATTTTAAGATGGGCTCAAAAAATGAGGGACAATTAGCAACAGTTTAATTTCATTAGATTTCATAGCTGAGTGAAAAAACAGAGAGAAATACAGAGAAATCATGTAAAAAAAAAAAAAAAAAAGATCAGTATCAGCATTGCCTGTCAGCTAAATTATTATTTGTAAGATCTGCATCTATGAGGAGGCCTGACATGAACAAAGACACAGTGAAGTAGCTGCCCTGGAGTGTGAATCACAGGTTTTCCTCTGTTGGTTTGGTCTCCTTAAATGCTTGTGTGTAAGAGTACAGCCCTGGCAAAATTAAACCAAGTCATTGGCACAGTTTTAAAGCAAAGATTAAAACTGAAAAACGAATCATCGTGTAAAGTTTGTTGGGCACAATGTTTGAGCATCAAGTTTTTATAGAGCTCTTTGGCCTAGTTTCACATTGTACTTCCTAGCAACAGTAACCCCACATTTTATTGTACTGGACAAGCTTTGATTTGGAAAACATGTGAACTTCCAAGTTGTATAATATGTCGGCCAACAGATGCAGTAATATGATCTACAAAATGGTGCTCCACCCAGCTGTGTCTTACTTCATGGTTCAAACTGTTCCTATCTCAGGGGTGACGAAACCTTCCCTCTTGCAAACACAACTCTGTGGAAGCTGTAGATTTATAGCTTTCAGAAATGAGGGAATATAAAGTGAACACTGCAACCACTTGTGGCAATACCTCAGTTTATCAGCTGTGCACCGTAATTTATGTTGTGAGTTACACTTTCCACATAGTGTGACTTTAGTTGGATCGCTAATATGAAGAGAAGCAGATGTGAGCCTCTTGTTGCAGAAAAAAAATCTTTGTTTTGGGGTGAACTTATTGACTATTTCTAAGCAAGACAGCCAATCTAGCCTATTGCTCTGTTGCTGTAAGATTTTTCCCCTCAGACATGTTCACATCACCTTGCAAACACTTTACATGGTCTAATACTACAAAAATGCCATACATACATTCAAGCTGCAGTTAAGGACAGCAGCACCATGTCCAACTGACCCAAATACTGAGCATTACATTAAACGCTGTGATCCCACCAGTAGATTACTCCACATTGGTTGTCAGTTCTGCTTATGTTATCATTCAAACGAGTCCTCTCAGCTGGGGATGCCAGTTCTGGGGCAGATGTGACACATATTCAGCCCACGTTCCTCCACATCCAGCTGTGGCCACACTGGATTCTCGTCCGCTCTGACCACACACTCACTGCCTACCCTCCCCTCACTGTCCTCCAGCTGTAGAGCCTTGCACTTTATTGTAAGCCCTTTGCTAGCCAGCCAGACCACTTGGTGTGGCTTTTGGTAAGTTACATAAGTTATCCTAGCTCTCCAGCTCCACTCCAGAAGAATATGTTAACCCAGAAAGGAGACATTAGACAGGACTGAGTGAGGATTAACTGGAATGGTTTTAGAAAACTTGTTCTCTCTCAAATTGGAGGTTTCCTGCTGTGTGAGGCATGTATAAATGCTACATCTTTGCAAAATGTTTGCCTGGAAAGGCTTAACATGGACAGAGAGTTCAACTAACCTCCTCATGTGGGGTCAGTTCAGGACAGCTCAGGCCATGTCTGATGTAGAGCACGGCCTTGGCTGAGTCACTCTTCAACCCATCTGACTGCAGTTGAGGTGAGCATTATGGCTGCTTCAGATGCTTTCGTTATGGTCAGCAGTCCCCCTCGTTTTTTACCAATGAGATGTTCAGCATTCTTGAGTTCATGTAGTGTCCAGCAATTCTGTTAGCTCCTTCAGTGTTTCTTTCCATTTCAATTATATTTAAGCAAAAGTTCTTCCTGTCGTAACAGACATGGAGGTCAGAATAACTTTGTCCCTACATGCATCGAGTGTTTACAGGCACCTCAATGAGGCAAATAATGTATTTTGAAGCTATCAATCTATTTTATTCTGTTTGGATCTTTGCAAAGTTTATGTTTTAAGTTTTCATCTTAAGATTCATAGACTTTAATCCCACTTTTAGGAGCTGTTAAGATTTACTTAGTGGATCTGTCAGCAGTTTACAGTAGCTTATTAGCAGCCAGTCATTATACTGACATCTTTTCTTAGTAAGCCCCCCCCCCCCCCCAAGTGTCAGTATCCTTTTTCAGGTGTGGTTCCAATATTCAACTTTCATGTCTCAATGAAGTGCTTTGTTCTATTTTTTTCATTGAATTTTGTGTGAACTAGAGTTAATGAAATCGAAATACATTTCATTACTGTACCATACAATTCAGCATGAGTAAAATGTATAAACCTTGCTGACTCAAACTCTTCCGAAAGAAGACGAGATTTCTGCTTTTGATAGATCAACAATAGAGAGTGAAGTTTCAGTAGCCTGTGAATAGACTCCAGGGAGTCTTTTGTCTTCTGAAAGGAGTTTAAAAAAAACAATGGCCTCTTCGTCAGCTAAATAAGATAAAGAAGATCCTGGAGTCAAAAGGCAACATACTGTATTTTAAGTCCAAAACAAAGTAAAGGGAAAAGAAAAAGGGAAGCTGGGGTGTTTCCAGGGACCACGCTGGAAAACTTTTGTTGTGGGTGAAGCTTGAGGAGACAATGACTGACTCCCTGTGGATGACTTCCCCAGACACAGGGCTAACCCAGCGTGCAGGTGCTCCTCTCACTCCATTCAGACCTAGGAGTATCCATGGTTACCATTGTCCCCTATGCGGAGGCCTTTCCGCTTTGGCATCCCCTACTCACAACACACACACACGCCCTAGCGCGCACATGGGAGTATTCGGAGAGTTTATATACACACAAGGCCCCAAACACATAAAACACTCATGTATGTCTATGTATGGATTTTAAACTGTTGATGAAATCGATTCACACACACACTTTCACACACATTTGTGTTCTGATTTATAATCTCCATTTATGGGCAGTGGACTGTGAGAGTCTGACCGCCTTGCATGCTGGGTCTGGAGAAGACCTGCACATTTATTGCCAAATAACACACCACATTTGATCAGTGTGTGTGTGTGTGTGTGTGTGTGTGTGTGTTTGTGTGGGTTTAAAACCACAAACATACATGTACCTGCTTGTTAAATGTAAGCTTGTATATGTGTAACAGTCAGAGAACCCCTGTTGTGTTGTTATGGTGCCTCTATGCGTGCAGGTCTGCATGACTCCACATCCCCTGATGTTGTTGGAGTGAACTGTATGACCTGCTGTGTCTACGTGTTTATGGATGTAGGGCAACAACAGCGTTAGGTGCAATTTAGGCCATAGTCAAAATCTTTTGGCTTGCCCTTTAGGCTACGTGTCCACACACTCCTTTGTGTGTACGTGTGTGTGTGTGTGGGTATACAGTGGTTCATCCATTATGTTCTCTATGTGTGTACAGTGGTTTTTGGTTTTGTAATCAGCTTGTGTGTTGGCTGCCTCACTATGCTGTGGAAATGATAACTATCGGTAATGGCTGTTTTAGCCTGTGGCGATCTACTGAGGTTTTGGCTGGAGTACAAATGCCCACAAACACACACACACACACACACACACACACACACACACACACACACACACACACACACACACACACACACACACACACACTGCCTGCCTTTTGAATGTGGTAGGGCCACAGCTAGAGATTTTTTATTATAGATTTATCTGTCAATGACTTTTTCTTTTTTGTTCTATGACATACAGTATTTAAAACATCCCACACAGTTGTGAATTTAAGTGCACTGATGTATATAACTGTAAACTGGGATCTAGACATGTCCCCATGTCCCCAAAATTTGCGGTTAAATTTAAATGTACACTACAGGCCAAATGTTTGGAAGCAAGATCAGATTTGTACAAAAAAAGATCATAGTTTCATATATATAATTTGCAACACTATAAACATGACTATTGTGCAAAGAGTAACTTATCAGAAGACATTTTGACTATAATTATTAGGTATTTGAGTTATTGTTGCTTAGACTTTGCTTTCTTTAAAGTAACCTCCTCTGGATTGCATTCCAAGCTTTCTTAAGTTCATTAAAAAGAGACTGCTGATTCGTGGGACGCGTTTTTCTGACCGATCGATCCAATTCATCCTGCACAAGCTCTATTGGAGAAAGGTCTGGAGACTGAGGGGGCCAAACCATCTTTTGAAGAACATCTTCCTCTTCTTTTTTTGTCTAGATAACCCTGACAGAGCTTGGCAGAGTGCTTAGGGTCATTGTCTTGCTGCAAAACAAACTTATGAGCCACAAGTCTGAGTCCAGATGGAACAGCATGGTGCTGGAGGATGGAGTGGTACTGTTCCTTCTTCATATTACCCTTTACTTCAAACAAATCTCCCATCACCTGCAAAACATCTCCATACCATGGAACTACCACCTCCATGCTGAATTGTGGGTGTAACACATGGTGCTTTCAGATGATCACTAGTTTGTCAGCGGACATAGACTCTGCGTTTTGAACCAAATAGTGCAAACTTGTTTCTAGTCATCATAAGTCCAATCTTTGTGAGCTTTTGCCCACTCATATCTCTTTTTCTTATTCGGTGGACAAAGTAGTGTTTTTTTGCAGATACACAACCCTTCAGACCAGCCTTTCTCAAACGTCATTTCACGGTTGTCAGAGATATGGGTTTCGACCTTGTCATGTTGATTTCCTTCCATATTTGTGGTGCTGTCTTTCGCTGATCTCTCTAACTGATGACAATGCTATGTTTATCCTCTGCTTTTGTAGTAACTCTCTTTCGTCCAGGTCTTTTTCTATCATCATAACTTCCAGGTTCCTCTAGTCTCTTCAGAGTGTAGTGGACTCCTTTGTTAAACACCTTTAGACGTTTTGCAATTTCTCTTTCTGTGTATCCTTCTTTCCTCAATGTACAAATCTGTACTTTTGTTTCTTTACCCAGTTGCTTCTTTCTAGTCATTTTTGCGGTAGTTTGAACGCAGTTTAGATTTATTAGGATTTTTCTATGCAGACTCTCAAAAGCCAAAAAGCTGTAGTGAATAATCCAACTGTGATTTGTTTTTTGCTTTTGCACTGAAGTTGTGAGTCTTGCAAATGTTTTCAACCCTAAAACTAAGCCCTTATTTTCTTTTGCTGACACACATTTAGCAATGGTCTGTTAACATCAATGTATATCTAAAGGTAAATGGAGTAAAATGGTGCATTTCGATGAAAGCAACATCTGATCATGGAGTAAATACATCCCAAAATACATAAAACTCATGCTGGATTTACAAAAAAAAGCATTGTGAACAAAAACTTGTAGTTACTCCCAACTGTTCGGCCTGTAAGGGCCTTGCTTCCAAACTTTTGGCCTGTAGTGTACGTCTATATGAGCACAAGAGACCCTGTGACTAAAATGTCAGCAGTTTAAACTAGAAAGTCAAAACAGTCCCTCTGACACTTGCATTATGCAACATAATTGTTTTGTAAGACAGTAGCAGTAGAGTTGTGTTCAATACTCCCACTGAGATACATCTGGAACACAACACACAGTGGAATATGGTGCGTTCACCAAAGCAACAGAGGAAAAGGCAACAGACTGCATTTTATAAGGACGGATAATTTGACTGAACAAAAAGATTACAGAGGAGGTGGCTGAATTCATTGATTTGAACCATCAGTTTGTCTCTGTGGTAGAAAATGCAGGATTTTGCCATCCTTTGGATTTACATTGTGTCCTGCCATCTCTACACTCAAAGCCAAAAAGCAGATCAAGACATCCCTGCCCTTCTGTTTTCACTGAAACATGTCCAATAACGAAGTGCTGACAATCTAAACACTGCAGAGGCCAAAAACAAAAACAAAATCAAATCTCACTTTTTTCACTCACTTTGTTCCCAGAAATGCCCGGAATCATCTTCTCCTTATCAAAGTAGTTCCCTTTTCATGTTTTATTTCTGAATAAGTCATTATTCTAGCTTTGTAGTATTTTTATGCACATGTAAACTACTCACATTGATGCCGGCTGTATGGCATCAATTAGAGTTGCCACTAGAGGGAGACAGTTGCCCTGATATTCTGAGGAAGTTTTCTCTTTGTTTTCATTCATTTTTAAGTCTGCCTGCCCTCCATTGACTATAGAGCCTTCACTGTGGGATCCAAAGTTCACTTTATGTGGGCCAATTCTCTGGTCTTCATTTTGTTAATCTTAACATATCATTGAGCTTAACCTGCCTCACAGCCAAGCTGATTAAAGACCAAAACCACACATACACGCTATCACCTGGCAGGTTTTCTTTTTCACCCCTCCTCTTTTATTTCACTTTGAGTCTTGTCATTTTGTTTGTTGCTTATCTTGTGAACCTCTGTCAGAAAACCTCTCTGTGCTCCCCTCTCAGTGAAGTTCTGCTTAAATTCAGCACAGCTCTGACCTGCTCTCTTTCTTGGTTGTGTTTTGTCTGGACTGCCTGTCTTTAACTGTCTCTCTGCACTTGCCCAGTCCGGTCAGGTGAGGTTAAACCTGAGGCAGTATGTCGATATTTACCCCCTATGCTGCTTACTGCTCATTTAGTTTGCGTCACTCCATTTAACCAGCTGACACTCAAACATGCCAAGTTTTCCTGGGCTTCTACAGGTTTGTGATCTGGAGGTGATGCAGTTAATTATCTACAGCTTGGAGTCCATCTGTGTTGTGTGTGTCTTGTCTGTCACAATCGCAGGCCAAGGCTGCAGGCTGGATAATCTGGGTTTACAGATTAGAACAGCAGTGCTGAGGAGTAGAGCAGGAAGAGAGGGAGAGGAAGGAGGAGGAGCTGTGAAGAAGGCCATGTGGACGCTGCTGAACAATGTTGATGCGCTGTCCCAGATAAGAGGAGGCAGAGAGAGGAGGATGCTCTTGGATTCCTCAAAACGTTTCTGAAGACTCTTTCATCTCTGTTTACTTTTGGGCTGTGAACTGTTCCCCCTGACTTTTTGTGGGTTGTCTTTTGCACAAGTTGTGGTGATGTGTTTGGGTCACAGGAAAGAATAGCACAGTTTTCAGAGGACAAACAGGCTTTAACCTCAACATTTTTCAATAAGATGCTGCCCTCTGTTTTTGAAACCTGATTTTTGATTTTTTGGGGTCTGCTGGAAAGTCCTTGTGGTCATTTTTGGAGGCCAGGAATCCTTTTCCTGTAATCGACTAGAGTTTGCCAGGCTTTTGACTGACAGCCAGGCAGGATTATTTTATAGACTTTACCCTGCAATAGTTTGTAAAATATTTGCTCTGGAGGTAAATCTTTTAATCTAACTCAGTGCACAGCCTTCCTTTGTCAGGCAAATCAATGCAAGTCAATAGAACCCCCTGAGAGAGGGCGAGGGAGGACAAAAACAGTAGAAGAAGAGAGAGAGGAGGAGGAAGCAGAGAGGGGATTGGGTCCCCCGTGGGCAGCAAAAAAAACCCTCTAAACCTCCATCCTATCTTCCCAGAGTGAGAGAGGGGAAGTCCTTTTGAGGGTTGGGGAGCAAGGGGGTGGGGGTCTTGCACACAAACCCTTCGCTGTCACCCTCCATCCCACCTCCTCAAGTGCTCGCCTTCAGAGAGAGAGAGGGTTGTGCAAGAAAGAGGAGGAGTTGGGGGGGCTTTGGTCCTGGAGAGAGCAAGGGAGGGCGGGTGTTGGGTGGGTGGGGGGGCTTAGCAAGGGATGATCACATACGTGCACTGCCTGTCCTCAGAGCGGGTGGTCAACTGCTGGCACAGGGCCTGCTATGAGGACCCTGCCGGCAAGAAGGGAACTTGGAAAACTGTACAACCCGGCAACAAGATGGGGAACAGCCTCCAGCCCCTCGAGGCCCTCCCCAGCACACCACCCTCCAGGCCAGAGGGCTGCCTGCGCAAACGCCTGCTTTCTATGTCAAAGGTCCACCAGAAGCCGGACTCGCTCTGGACCCCCAAACCGCTGCTTGGACCAGTTGTCACAGGTTCACCTGGGAAAACACTGACTTTCCAGGATGGCAAAGGTACAGTCAGGAAAGCCAAACATGTTTTCTCTCATGTTGTTAGATAAAAGTTTATGAGTTGGAACCGTCACTTTTTGAGCGTTGTCTAATGTTAGAGCATTAATGTGACTGTAGACTCCTCACTGTTGACAACACTGAGTTGTAGCTGAAAAGAACATGATAACAAAAGTTCTTTCCTTTAACATTAAACCTGCACTGCCAAGACAGCAGCCTTAGTGAGCCTCTTAGTAAGACTAAGCAGACTTAACTTGACACCACATTGCTGTTTTGCTGCAGTAATGACTGTGGTATTTGTCTTTCTTGGGAAACAAACTCGTGTTTTAAAGTAAACTTGAGTCACCTGAACTATTAGGAAGGTGTCGTTCGACACAGTGCTCGAGAGTCACAACACATACTTTGAAAGATTTTGCCAAGCCAGGCTTTGTCTCTTCTTGTTAGGTGACTTCCATCCTCTTGTATGAGAGTGATCTGTGCCGTTTGTCCCTGCATGCTTGTGTGTGTGTGTGTGTGTGTGTGTGTGTGTGTGTGTGTGTGTGTGTGTGTGTGTGTGTGTGTGTGTGTGTGCACGCCAGTGTGCACACAAGTGTGCAAATTTAGGTGTGTTGGGCATGTCATGAGGAATCAATGCAGATTGTAGCTTTGTGACCTTTGGCCTTTGGTGTGGTACAGGGGTCTTCCAGGCAAGGACTGGACAATCATTAGAGAGTGGCTGAGAAAAATAGATCTAATTTCACTTTTCCATGGCAACAGTATGTTTTATATAGGCCTTCTTGTGGAAAATATATACATTACACTGAACATTTGCATCCAAGTCAAAATATTATCCCACTACTACAAATAATTAGACCGAGCATTTCCATTGACGATTAAAATGGACAAGTCTAAGTCCATACCATGTTTTGTATTGGGTTTACCTTCTTAACAAGGTTTTGTTTGGTTTTGTTTTTTTTTTTTGTTAACCTCAAATCCAAAGATTTGTACTTCCTGAACAAATCAAAAGTATATAAAAAAATCATGAAAAAATCATATGATCTTTACTTATTTCAAAATGGTAACAGAGTCTGACATTTTTGCTACAGTGTCAACATGCAGAGGTGAAATGTGCTGAACTACTTTCTGTGAATTAATCTGATTTGACGTCTGGGATCCAGTTGTTCTTGACAATACTGTGCTGTTGAGCTGTAGACATTGTTGTAACCAAATTCTGGCCAATCAGAATCAAGTATTCCGTAAGCATATGAATAAGTTTCCCTCTGAGTTTGTACACGTTCAAGTTTCACTCACCCAGGCAGGTGTCACTTGCATGTATAGACACTAAGCCCTCTTTGTGTGTGTGTTTTTACCTTAATGAATAAGTATACAGTCATGTGCATGATTACAGCCAGAGCTTGCCTGACAGGGGCATCATATCACCCCTGGGTGACCACCCCTGGGAAGAAGACACAATAGCTAGCAGCTGGAGGTGATGGGCCAGACCTGCAAGGGAAGTGTAACAGAGCTGACAGTGCAGGGGTGAGAGAGCCTAAGGGGTTACAGAGGTGACCCACTTTCACCTCAGCCACTACATAAAGGAGCCATCAGGGGGATGAGAGAGTGCTGAGGGATGTGACATGGTCTGTCACATGATCAGTTTAAGTTGCAGAGATGTGAGTGGTGAATGGAAAAGAATCTTAGGAATAAGTCATTTAGAAAACAGTGAAGAGAAGATAGATACTCGAACCTTGAAATATAATTTTCATGAGCCCAGTTTTTGCTGTGATCCTGTACTGTCTTAGTCCATCTCACATGGATATCAGAACCACATCCCTTATCCCTGTGTGGATAGTGTAACAATGTGCTGCCATACGAGTGTAGCCAGTCCTCATGCCTGCTCTCACTAACCAGCCGTGACAGCTCAAGATGTCGCCACCATGGGTACAGTATTGTCTGGGCTCTTTAGGTTGAATCAGGCTCCCAGTCACTCTATATTCATGCTCTGATGAACAGACAACTCTGCATACACACAAACATGCTTGGATTTAGGTTTAGCCTCTCCTTTTGTGTCTGTTTTCCTGTATGCATGCATTCAATAATAATAATAATAATAGATTTTATTTATAGGCGCTTTCTGACTCCTACCTCCTCTTTCCCTCTTGCAAAAATATTTTATTTTTACAGGCTGCTTCTTGGAGGCAGCATCCTCTAACAAACGCCCCCATCTGCTTACTTATCTTATACCATTTCAGCTGTGGAGCAGGTGTTGGTTTTACTGGATCCCCATAATCCCTCAGTGGGATGGGAGCTTCAGCTACCGACCAATCAGGGCCAAAAGCCCCCGAGGGAAGAGCACCTGAGGGATGCCCGGCTTGTAGAGTAACAAGATGAAGCCAAATGAAATGGATTGGCTGTATTTATAGAGGGATACACTGCTGAAAATCAGTTAGGGTAATATGATTGTGGTGATGGGATCAGGAAGAGTTTGGTCTCTGCCTCAGTGCTTTGTCATCATGAAGTGATCAGTCAGAAGAGTGAAACCATATCCCCAATATTTTCATTGTGATAAAAACATGGTTTAGTAAGCCACTGTTGCTCTTGCTTGCTTGCAGGAGTTGCAGGCTCAAATTTTATTATTTTTTTCATTAATGTGATAATAGAACAGGCTGGATGATTGGTAAGTTGTCTGGAATAAAGCACGAGTTTTTGCAGTAAGACAAGTAAAGGCGCCTCTTTTTGCTTCTTGTGATACATCATTTGAGAAGGGAACTAAAGAAACATGCTCAAAGTTTCTCACCTCTAATTTAAACCTTATCATCCCCTAAAGTTGTCCAATTGTTTCTAAACAAGTGCCCTCCACTCTGGTTTAAGGTGGACACTAGACAGTAAATGTCTTTAGTAGATGATGATGGATCAGTTTGCTGGCTTGGTGCAGAAAAACAATCAAGTAAAAGCAGCTCTTACTCAGGGATTCAAGATTCAAGTGTTCAGTGGTGAAACACTACTCAAGAGGTTTGTTATTTTCAGTCTATAAGGCTTACGTTTACTCTCATACTCACTTAAACATAAATGAGTCAAGACAAGCACACACACACACACACACACACACACACACACACAGTCCTGAATGTGCAGGAAAACCCCCCAAAAGCAGGTTGGAGGTGGCAGAACAATGGAGCAGAGAGCATGACACAGGGCTTAATGAGATGATGAAAGGGAGGGGGTTCACACACCAAACACACACTGTCGGGAATTAGGGGTCAGGGGTTGTACCGGGTCATTCAGCTGTAAAATGGGTTAAGGCTGTGTTTTCCCTCAAAGCAGCCCTGTCTGCTTCAATCTCTCACTCTTCTTTACTGAAGGAGTCTTTGACCCTGAGTGTGTGTGTGTGTGTGTGTGTGTGTGTATGTGTGAATGAGTGCATGTCAGCTTGTTTTCCTTTTTTCTCCTCTCCTCGTATTATTAATACCACGCTCTTCCTTGTAAACATCGCTGCTCAGAGGATAAAGGAGTTTAAGTGTGATCAGAGGGTAATAGCTGTGTGTCTGACAGATGGAGACCTCAGCTTGTTAGAGGACTAATAGGTAAAGACCGGCTGCTGATTGGTTAAACAGGTGCTCTTCCATCATGTGTGACTGGAACTAATGGAGTCATCACTGACAAATATTGGGAGGTAATCCACTTAGCTGAGTTCTGTCTTCTCTGTTTGTGTTTTTTGCTTCATTTTTTAATCTCAGTGGTATAGCGGTTGTTGTTGGTATCACTTCGACTCTGTTTGGAGCAAAGAGTTTTCAGCCGGATAAAACAGAGAAAACAATTTTACTGATTCCTCTCTGTGAGACCTAAATGCAAACAAGACCACCTGGAGGAGGCTGACTATTTATGTATAGTCATTTTGTCAAGTTATAAAAACTGCTTGAGGGGGAAAAAAAAAAAAGTAAACTTCACGCCGCCAAACAACCTTTAATCACATTTTTCACAGCAAATGTTCACAGTGCTATACTAAGAGTCAGAAACTCCCATTTTAGGACACGTACATTCTGCAGTTTTAGATTAGAGTTAGATCAGAACTAGAAAAGAATTGTTTATCTTCCTTTGTGACTGCCTTCTGAAACTAATTACAGCAGCTGCTTAAAGTCAGTGCATGTCTACCTTTTGCTTATGTAGGAAACTTGATTTTTAACCTCTAACTGCTGAGTTTAAAAAGAAACATTTCTAGGATTTTTTGGTCTAATGATAAAAGCTGGATCAGTTTGTCTGTTTAAAAAAAAGTTCATTTCAAAAGGTTTCATGTCAGTCATAATGTTGTCATTAATTATCACAAGTAAGGGGCTTGAAAAGAAAGCAAAATATCAATTTCTTGACTGGATTCTGATTAAATTGAGAGCAAGCATCTATTTTGAGTGTCTCTGTTTTTCTTTTCCTCAGAGAGTGTCTCATTTGCATGATAAATAGTTGTGATGGATTATCATCTGGTCGGATTAATATCATGGTCCTGGGATCAGCTGGCTTTTTCTTCAGAGGACTTTGGGTAATGTAGGAGGAGGTAGGAGAGAAGGGTTTGATTAAGGAAGGATCAGATGTGAAGAAGCCTCAGACCCCCTTGTGTTTAAAGCAGACTTAGACTTAATAGATTAACCATCACATCAGGACATAACAGCTTCATAATTACTGTCTGGAGAGACATTTATCCATCTATGGACCTAATGAAGCATGGAGAGAATACATGGGAGCTTAAAACAGCAGAGCAATGATTTTCACTTCAACAGACTAAAACTGTTCTGCTCAGTTTTTCATGTTGGACTTTCTTTTCACTTTATATCCCGGTTGTTTCATATGTGTGTGTGTGTGTGTGTGTGTGTGTGTGTGTGTGTGTTTGTGTGTGTGCTTTCAGTTTCATTTTGTTTTTCACCTGGGCAAAGGGTGCCCTCTGCAGGTTGAGCTGTGTACTGCTTTAAATGCTTACAGACAAAACCCTCACATAATTGTTGGTATTTATTTATGAACTCATGTATTTGTGATTAATTATGAGAAATTGGTGAGTTTCTTGTCTTTTCTGTATGGTGAAAAAAATACATTCGGTAGAGTTTCAAAATTCCCCCTTCCCCATAGGACCATGATGAGCATATTTTCATGATGGAGATCCATCAATTGGTGAAAATTACGAGAGCAATTAGATAATGAATTCAATGTTTAGTCCCAACACTTTCATAATTCCATCGAGCTCCCAAAACAAATGCGATTTCCAGACTTAATCTGTCCAGCTTTTGCCCTCTTCTGTAGCCATAGTTGGTTTTAACAGTGGTCTTGGTGTTGGTAATTGAAAAATCTAATTGTGCTGTAATGCAGGATAAGTGCGTTTAAGCACCAGCCCCGGTCACAGCTCATTTCTTTAATGAGAGCTGCAATAAGTCGCAGCTTTTCCAGCTCATGCTGCTTCCAGTCTGCTGCTGTGAGGATTCTGGCCCCATTTGCCCTGCTAGCCTGTCTACTCTCTTTCTACACACAGAGTTTCATTCCTGACTTTGACTGTGGGGCTCATAGAAAACAAGAGAAACAAATTAAACCAACCTCTGAGAGTTTTATTGATCTTGGTCCACTTTTTCATCATAAAATAGTTGCATCACAGGAGAAGTCCTGAACATGGAAAAAAAGAACGACACACTCTTCTGGTATGGAGTATTGGGTGAGGTTATGTATTAAAGGTCCCCTATTATGGCATTTTTCATCAAGTTTAAATTAGTCCCAAAGGTCCCACAATAGTAAATGTAAAGTTTTTTGTCTAAAACACCAGTTAATTTGTGGGTATCAGCCAGCCTGTACCCTCCTCTTTTTGAGCTCCACTGGGAACGGGCTGGCTCTGCGCCTGTACCTTTAAATGATAATGAGCTGTGTGTAACCATTCTCTTCCTCCCCAAAGCCACTCTGGGCTGCCAGCACCGCCTGGTGGTCCAGAAGCGGTGATCTGGAGATCTTCAGAGGACAGACCACCACGGCTGGTAGCACCAGCCTGCCTCCGTGCCCCCGAGCAACACCTGCTGCTTACAGGAATAAAAGTAAATAGAAACGAAAGCGTAAACCTTCTGAAGACTAAAACTAACGATGGTAAACATACACGATTGCAGCCAAAGCACTAGTCATACGTGAGGTGGTAAAGCAACATACAATGGTAAAACTTACAGCTTCCACATTTGAAGTTGGGTCCCTGACACGGACAGTTGATACAGATCCAGGTTTTATCTTCAGCTTCTTAGTGAATCCTGCTTTAAACTGTCCCTCATTAATAAAACCGCCCGTGATGAAATGGTTAGCACACACATGCAACATTTTCAGAATGGTTGTGGGTACTTTTCCATTAAAAATAAATTAATCCATTGGGTCCTCAAATCTTTCAACAAAGGAAGCAGAAATAGACTCCTGTCTTAGTCTGTGCAGCCAAAAACCACGCAGCGGCAGGGTTGTAGCTTTGACATGGCTCTTGTACCGGAGTGGCGTATGCGAGGGGAAAAATGGCAGACACTACTTCAGCAAAGAAGTTTTAGAGGGCTGGGCGATTATTGGGGGCGCTGCCACCAACGTGTAGGAGGGGCTTATGCGGTTATGTCGTGATAACCGCACAGCTTTTCCATTTGCCCGTTTGCACTCATGTTTTCAGAGAGGAGGGGAGAGCAAGAGAGGGAAAGAACAAATTTTTTTCATGTGGGTGGGGTGGAGGGTTCAGCTTCAAGGGGATGCATATTGTTGGTAGAAAACCACCCAAAACTGGATTTTTCATAAGGGATATTTAACCAACAACTATTCAAGTGTGAAGATTTAGTATTTATTTATTTATTTTACTGTTGTAAATATCATATTTTATATTAGTGCTTTTACTGTTGGTCAGACAGGACAGCTTCTTGTTTGAGTTCTTTGAGAGTATGATATTTTACTGTTCAGCTTTTCTTGACATTTAATACGTTTAGCTTTCTGCTTAAAGTGAATTTAATATTTATGACAAACTTGTATGATGTATTAATCCCAAAGCTAAGCAAACATTAATCTAATGGAACAAACAACAATTCAATATTATTAAATACTAATAACCCAAAAGTGATAGTGACATGATTGTCACCTGTGAACCTGTCTCATGTTTGCCACTCTAGCTCTCAAATCTTCCCTCTCTGTTCCACCATGTACCCCTGCCTGGGTCTCTGTCTCCCTACCTCCTCCTCAGCCCCAGGCCTCTTTATGTCCCAATCAGTTGGAGGTTTCCATTAAGCTTCAGAAAGCACAGCCAAGCCGCTGAAAAGCTCATGTCCCCCCCATAGAGGCTGATTATAAAAGGAGACAGGGAAACGAGGCAGGGGAGAGAAAGTGAGTTTAAGAGCCTCTTTAAATCTGTCTCATTAATGAGTTGTCCTCACCATAGCAACAACTCTTTCTGGAGGGATTTTTCTTCATATGTGGAGCAGGATTAGGGTAAAAGACTGAAAGAAACACAAAGAGGAAATGTAGAAAAAGAGAAAAACACAGCCAATTTCTTGGCTTGTAAAAAAGATCAGAGAGCAGCCCATCGAGAGTTTAGCTCTTACTTAGTTTGGAGCGACTTAAACTAAATTCATATAAAGAAACCACTAAGAAATGAAGTGGGGAACAAGCTCTTCTGGGAATTGAATTTCTACTCTACATCCTTCCATAGTTGTTTTTTAAATTATCTCCAAAATTGTCTTAATATGCTCCTCCATTTACCCAGTCGGGATCTTTTTAACATACAGCAGATAAAGTGGAAGCTTTTCACTCGATCGCAATTACCTGATGTCTTGCTTTGTGCACACTTTTCAGCCTTAAGTCTGAGTGAGGTTTTCTAGGCAAAAACATATTCATTCATAATTTTGTTGTCTAGTGAATGGATTCAAAAGATATAAAGAACAATACTCTATCTCTAAAATGTGTTTATATCAGGACTGACTTCCTTTGACTGAACTCTGCAGAGAGACACTTGGGAGCTAGATACATTAGTGCTAGTTGTGTTTGTACTCTACCACTAGGTGGTGTAGTAACACAGAGAGGCAGAAGGACTCATTAATGGGTTGAAACTGGTATTTTTAGACCTTAGTTTAAAAATGGATCACCAGTACATCTTTTACGAGTAACTGATATAGTACAGCTTTAAACAACACAGATAAAAAGACTATAAATCACCAGACCAAAGTAATAGGATTCTCCTAATGAACAAGTGCAATTACTTTCCTCTGGATTAATTTTTAATCAGATGTAATTACCCATTTATCCACACAAAAAAGAGACACATGAGGTGTCACAAGGAATTTAATTTGGTGTAATGGTGGTCTTAAATTTTGGGAGTATTTGATCAGGGAGTTGGTCTCGCTTTCCCCCCAGGGCCCATTAGGACCTCATTGCATCCAAAGAGAGATCTGCTCTCTCTTTATGCCGCCATCTCTCCATTAAGGCTAAGATAAGGGAGAAGGGGGTGGGAGTCTGAGGGGGTAGAAATGATAGAAAAAAGGAGGAGGGAAACAAAGGGAGGGGGGTACTAAAGAAGTTAGGGGGGAGTAGAAATGGGGAGGGAGGGGTTAAGTGGATTTACATCCAGTTTTTTTTCCCAGACGTGATCTCAATGCTGGATTATCAGTTCAGGCACCCAGAGGAAGAAACACACACACACACACACACACACACACACACACACACACACACACACACACACACACACACACACACACACACACACACACACACACACACACACACACACACACACACACCTCTGCATAGTTCATCCCATGGATCTAAGTCAGACGTTATCACCAATCACAGTGTCTCAGTGTTTGTGGGTTTGGTTGTTAGATGATACTGATCCACATCTTCCTAGCAGCACTAAGCCTGTCCTGAGACATGTTAACCCCATCTGACTTTACTCTGGATTACAGCACTCTCATTCTAATACAGCACACTAATGCAGAATAAATACTATCTCACAAACGTATGTTCCTAATAATTACAACAATAAAGCCACAATATTTAGAGCATATGTTCACATATAGAGAATTGTGGTCTGAGTAATATGATGACTCCAGTGTTGTCATGACTGTAAACTCAACCCTCCCTCAGTCTCTGAGGGTATCAATAAAATATTCCATGATGATGTTGCTGCTGGTTGTTAAACACAGTTCATTGTATGAGCCTTGTGAAAATGGGTCAGCAGCATCTAGACTTGATGATCCAGCAGCAATGGTTGTTATTAATGCTGTTGTATGGCCACGGTAATGTAAGTGTGACAGTAAATTTGATGTTTGTGCTTTCACAAGCTAGATTTGGGAATATAGGTTTAACTTTAAAATGCCTGATTTTATGTCGTTGATTAATGGATAAAACAATGTTTGAAGAAGGTTTCAGAAAGTTTTACTGTTCAAATTGTGAGTTTAAAACTTAATCTGTCAGACCACTGCAGGTTTTGGAAATGGGTGACAGAGGAATTATGACTACTCCTTAACACCACCGGGATTCAGAATTAAAAAAAAAAAAATCAGAAGCATTGATTTGATATGAAGGTACATGACAAAAAATATTGTGACCCACAACTTGAACTAAAGATGATTAAGAGAAAACTGTGAAAAAAAAACAGGGAAGGGAAAACTTACACGTACAGCAAAGAATTTACGAAAAAAGGGGAACTTGTATAAAAATCTGAGAGGCTGTAAGAAATTAGAGTTTATTACCAATCACTTCTAATATATTTTAGCTGCAAGGCCAGATCTATGTGCCGAAAGATTCCCACAACCCACTGATATGTAGGCAGAGCAGAAATGTGTTTTGATGCATTAATGATAGTGTTGTGAATGTTTAGAGTTGAGGATACAAGAGGAATACAGTTTGAAGTGATATGAATTAGATGTCATTGTTTGTTGAACAGGGTCATACTGTGTGTTTGTGGTGGCTAATAACAAAAATCAATTCCAGCCACCAGAACTGGCATCCGCACTTCAAATCTAACCTCTTGATCGAGGTACCGCCTCGAGGCTGATTGTCTTGCTCACTTCCTAAATTTGTAGTCATTGGTCAATCAGTGCATTTCTGATCGTTCATTGGATTGTTCCAGTTTCATCCCTCATCCACCCTTTTCCATCCCCTCCCCAAATGACCTACTGTTGCTGCTGCTGCTGCTGCCGCTGAGAAATGGGGTGCAATGTGGGAAATGGGTCAAACAGCATACTGTCAATTTTGCTCCAGCAGTGGAAGAGCTGTTGATTAATATGCACACACACATTGTAGCTGATGTGTCTGCAGCCCATTTCCTATTTTCCCATTTCCTTGTGTCCACACACACACACACACACACACACACACACACACACACACACACACACACACACACACACACACACACACACACACACATACACACACACTCGTGCGGCTTTCCTCACTGTGATGCAGGCTTACCCCAGGTGGCTCGTTGCTTTGCGCCCTTGATCGACTGGAGCCACTTAACCTAAATTAGCTCAGTGTGCCTCTGTGCTGCTGTGCTAAAGTCAGGCAAGACCCTCTCATCAGCAGCGTGAGCTAAGGTTCATGGCAACAATAGCAGCAACACACAGCTGTGTACTCCAAGTATGTGTGCAGAAAACCAAATAATATTTTGTCACCTCTGTTTTCTTGGTTTTCCCTTATTGCCAATGTTGCCAGTGTTGCCAATTCTGCGTTGGATTTGGAGTTGGATTAACTCTGCATAATCAACCAAATGCCCTCAGTGTAATAATAATATGTGGTAGTGAAGCTAATCAATTATTGTGAAAGCTCATAAAGTTTATTCCATCTGCTACATATTGACTACTACCGCAATCCCAGACCGGACATTATTCACTAAACACTCTTAATTAGGTTTATTTGTGGGACACATAAACACACACACAAACAAACAAACAAGCACACACACGCACACACACACACACACACACACACACACACACACACACACACACACACACACACACACACACACACACACACACACATGTAAATTGGAATGGATAGGACAACCAGAATAGCTCCACAGTGTATTATACCTACATTTATATGGCAGATTTATGACATTTTGAGCATGAAGCTAATTATGAAATTGGCTCAGTTATTGTGTGCTGCTATGACTTAGGTGGAATGAATAGCAGACACACACAAACACACTCATAGGCCCCTAGGAGAGAAGAGCAGACAGTCCTGGTGTTGAAATGTAGGTCAGAGAACCAGCCTGGCAGCCCACATAATGTTGAGTGTGCAGACATCCCTGTATAAATGTGTATTTGAGTATTATAGGTCGTGTGTGGTATTGTGCCTGTGTGCATAAGCACTTAGCATAAGCCTGCAGCGACATTCAGGTGTATTGTCTTATAACCTAAATGTGCATGTCTGTGTAATACAGACAAAGCTGCAGCACGGTGATGTAGCTCTCCTCAAAGGTGTAGACAGTGATGTGTGAGAAGGTCTGTTGTTTGAGTGCGATAAATGGTGTCAAAGAGTTGCAGGCACATATTTACACAGGCATAATAGCAAGTATACAAAAGCATGTAGAATGATGTCAGGCTGCTGTAAGCAATTTGAATGCTTCAGAGCAGTTAGACCCACACACACTCAGGCACTGTGGTTATTGATGCTGCAGGTCCTCAGAGGGCCCGCTAAAGACTAGTGAGAAGAGCAAGGAGTCAATATGAGTGGAGACAATATGACGGGATGGTAATGGCTCTTAATGTAGTCTGGGGGCTGCCAGGGGTCCGTCATTATGTTACATTTCTATTGACTGGTCAGACCTCTCCACTGGGAAATTACTTCATTATAGGATGTTGGACATGTTTTATGCCTGTAACCAGAATTTAGAGCAAGGGTAGTTTTATAGAAGGACTGAATGCTCAGAAAACTGCTGAATTGATTTTATGCCAACGCTAACTCTCAGTGGCCAGCATGTTTTTTCTGTGCAGTCACAGCAGACAGTTTCAGGTTGTCTACTCTCAGACTATATTCAGAGATGGTCAGAGTCTTATCCAAGCATATCCTTATGTAAATGGTGATGATCAATATTTATTGAAATATTAGCCATGCTTATTATGTGTTGAACCACTTTATACCATTTTCTCACCCTCTCTTAACACAAGAGAACGTGTACCTGATGTCTGTCCTACTGTGTAAAAATCTTTCCACTTCCCACATCCTCCTGTTTCACTTTCATATTATTATCCTGCCAACTTCAGGAAGGGTGACAAGCCAGCAAGTTAGATTGCATTATATTTAAACCCTGTTGCCGGGGGAAACGGACGGTTAGCTACAAATCCATCTTGACGGGGACATAAAACGCTTCAAGTTAGCCACAAAACTGCCACCCTCCCTGAGGCACCAAAAAGCTCAGGCGTACAATTCAACCTGCTCGTAAAATAACAACGTTTTAACTCCCTGCTCAACAGGCGTGTACGTTTTCAGAGTGACACGCCTTTATTGTGCTCGGGCTAGCATTAGGCTACAAAGTTGGCTAGTTGAATGAATGTAAAGAAAGGACTTCTTTGAAGGTTGCACGCCCACTTGTCAGTTTGTGCTCTCCAAGTCATTATTGCTGTAAGTTGACCCGCACCTTTTTAAAGCCACTTTATGCTCTAGGTGTCGTCACAAACAAATCATCCACAAAAAGACTCTTGTGCAGTCTCATGTGTCCACATGCACAAGCTGATATACATACATTCTCTCCCCAGTTCTTGCTCTGTTATCCCGGCTTGAATTTCAAAGCGGGTCAGAAGGGAGTCCTTAGATCAGACACTGAGGGATAGAAAATTAGGCATGACCATCAAGCCTGCTGGGCTTTTGTGTATGTCTGTGTGTGTAATATCTGCTTTTATAGAGTCTCTACCTTTGAATGTTTTTCATTCACTCTCCACCTATCTCTTGCTCTCTTTTGCTTCATCAGTTTCTGTGCCCTGTAACCCAAACTTTTTCCCTCCTTGCTGCCTTTATCTCCTCTCTTTTGTTTCCTTTGTCCCTCTAAATGCCGGCTTGTCTTTTCTATCCTGCCTTGCATTGCTACTCAGCAAATTCAAAAATCAACTCTGACCACATCAAGGAGTCTTTTCAGACTGTTTTTGGATGCAAACTTTGCTTCCCATCTTTTCCCTCTTGTCCCTTTCATCGTCTATCATTGTGCAGAGTTTTGCTTTTGATACCATCTCCTACATTGTGCTTCACAAACACACGCACACACACACACACTCAGCTGTGTGAGAACAGCGAAATGGTGTTTTAACAGAAAACACAAATATACATGTGTCACCACATCAAGGCTTGAACGAGTACATACGCATGTTTGTGAAACAGACACACACACACACACAAAGAAAAGAGTGGTTATGCTAGTGATGGTGTGTGTGCATGCTCAGGGTGCAGTTTTGCAGGGCGTCTTTTGGACTTGGAGGTTTTCTCATGGATCACAAAGGAGCAGCAGCCTAAAGAGGGAGGCCCCGCTGCCTTTCACTAAGAAGAATAAGACGGCATTCACACAGACACAGAATCCAGCAGTTTCTATGTCAAAGACCAATCCACATTAAATCATAAATTTTTGTCATTGAGAGCCTGATGACATTTCTGGATGTTTAGGAAAAAAAAAAAAAAAGTACTCAGACACATTTAAGTGATTTTTTTTTTTCTAGATTAAAACCACTTTACCTGTTCGCTCAAGTGGCAGGTGAAGTATCCTACCTTGCTAAATCCTCACTGCACACACACACACACACACACACACACACACACACACACACACACACACACACACACACACACACACACACACACACACACACACACAAACACTAGACTAAAATGAAATGTTGTGAGCCACTCCAGCAGCTTGAAGCACTTCCTCTCCACCAGTCAAGCCTTGTTTCATCCTGCAGTACTCTGAACACAATCATGCAAATACACTGATGATTAAACATCTCGTCTTCATATTCAGTTACTGCAACATAAATCAAAGAATAAACAGGAGTCATCACATTTATAAAGCCCTACTGTGGTGAGTAAAGGGAAGTTATGTGATTATGAGATAGTCTTAGTGTGGACCATGCCTGAGTGTGTTTGTGTGCAGGAATGCCAGCTGCTTCAATGAAGCAGGTCAGACGGAAAACACAACAAGAAAGGTGGGGGGAGGGAGGAGGATAGATGTTACCCAGTAACCTCTGTCTGCTGGACGGTGGACGCACAAGTGCAGCAAAAGAAAGACAGGAGGGCGGGAGAGAGAGAGACAGCAGGAGTTTGGTGTCAGAAAAAGGTCATTCAGCAAGCACTAAAGACAGTTAAACATAATCTGTGTGTGTGTGTTTGTGTGTGTGTGTGTGTGTGCGTGTACCCCACGCTAAAATCATTAGTGTCACTTATCCAGGTTGTTTATTCAGCCAGCCTCTCTGTCGCCGTCACTGTTTTTGTGAGTGTGTGTGAGTGAGTGAATGTGAGAGTGTGTGTGTTATGATTGGGGAAGTTGTGTTTGTTCAGGAGTGACCATAGAGTGAGTTTGAAGTTTAACTTTTCCAAACAAGCACTGAAGAGAGTTGTTTTCTTTTTCCTTTTTGACTTTTTCTGGAACATATTTTCTGTTTGTTTTTTTTTTGTTTTTTTTTTACTCCTACATTCTTACTACAAAACTACCCTTCCCATTTATTTACAGCCATGAACAGGTCATAACAAAACTGTCTGAGCCAGAATATTTTCATCAACCTCTCAGCTTTAATGACACCACCATACTGACCTCCCCTCTCTCTGCTGATAGATTATTCATGTCTCCCTTAATAGCACATAGAAGAAGACCAAAGCAACTTGGTTCCCATTCACCCGCAGTGCCATGCTTTCATTCAAAGAGATGTAGGATGAGTGCAAAGGGGGAAGGGATTAAAGAGCCAACATGTTGCTGTACATGCTTTAAATTATAGATTTCCATTCATAGAAAAAGATGGAAGGACAAGGTGGAAGGAAGTAGGAAAGAGAATATGAATTTTTCATGTTTAAGGTATACTTCCTGTCTGAGCCAGCCGTGTTTTTGCAATTGTTGCATTTTGATAGACACCTACTGTACAGCATAAAACATTTGTTTTACCCATTTCCATGAGATAGATATTATATTGTATTGTGTTGGTCAAAAGGCTTGATGAAGGTAAAATTTAATTCTGGCACAGTTGGAAAAAGGAAACCTCTTCCTCTGACATTGCTTGCTTTGTTGTTTTTTAATGAGAGAAAACTTGAGCGGACAAACTTCTTCTTTGGAGGGAAGTTTGTTTTGGGGTCTCTTTCCCACCTCTGCAAAGAATACACATGTAAAGGAAATACTTTCAAACTATTGTTTCTTTTCTTTCTTTCCTTCTTGTTTTTTTTTTTTTTTAAGCAGAGTTTACTCTTTGATCTACAGCATGCAGAACTAAGGACAAAACTGTATGTATGTATTTTTACTCAGACCACTGGTTTCTAAAGCTTAATTTCCCAACCAGTGACAGGTCCTTGTTTATAGTCATTCACATGTTCACCATTAGTGACTTGATAACAACTTGCGACTTTCTATGTTCCAGGAAACTGCCCTCACAAAGATGCAGTGTTTGTATGTGCTCACGTGCGAAACAAACTCTTGGTCCTGTTTTTCCACGCCTCACATTTTTCCCACTTATCTACACACCGCAGGTTTTTCACCTGCTAACTTGAACTTGTGCTAGGTCAGAGTCTCAACAAGAGAACACAAGGAAAGAGGAAAGAGAGAGGAGGATGAAATCAATACAGGCTCAATAACATTAGCAGTCATGACAGAGTTGATGTCTTCAATAAAGATGGGAGAAGGGGAGAGTGGAAAAGTGAAGAGAAAGGAGATTTGGCATGAGCGGATCAGGTAGAGCTGAGGGGTTTTAAAGGGGTCAGCTTAGCTCTCCCTTCTTAAGTCCAATTAGAAAAACAAAAGCTGAGACCTGTCAGATGGAGAGGGAAATATTTGTGTGTGTGTGTGTGTGTGTGTGTGTGTGTGTGTGTGTGTGTGTGTGTGTGTGTGTGTGTGTGTGTGTGTGTGTGTGTGTCACTTCAGGAATTTGATTGGGTGTTTGATATACTACAATACTGGACCTGAGGGGAGGGGGAAGTGTGTTTCAGGATTTGTTCAAAGAACTGGGGCTGTGGGGAATTTGGTTGAAATGTGTCTCATGGGGTAAAAACAAAATAAAAGCCAGAGTTGGAGAATTTGAAGCAGAGACCTTCTCTGTTTTGATAGAAAGAGCAAAACAGAGTATACAAAAATGAGACAAGCAGGACAAAGAGACTGTGATTGGAGGAAGAACAGGAGCACCTCATCCACTTCTCTCTCTTTTATCAGTTTGCCACTTTCAACCTTGAGTCTTAATCGCGTCTGGTGCAGCTAAACTTGTTAATAATTCACACAGCCCCTCCTCCTAATTCCACCTTCTTTTTTTCCTGAGGGTCACCACCTTTTCACGTGCAGTTTGTTGTCTTGTTGGGGCAGATCAAACTGGCCACAGGGACTAATATTCACCAAAATGTGTTGAATTTTTCATGTTTGAACCCGATTTGTGATAAAGTTTATTTTTTTAGAATCAATTTAGGTTTTTGAAATGTAAAGAAAACGGTCAGCCATTCATAAATATACTAAGACAGTGGCTTATCTTTGACAGCTGGTGTTGCCAATATGAAAATTTTCAGACCTGCAACTTCATATTGAGTTAATCAAGAAAAGGTTTATCTGTTGAAACATTTGCAGTGCCATAATGTAATATTTAAAGACAATAAATGAAATACCTGCAAGGCTTGGTCTGTTTTTTTACATGAAGCAGGACAGCTTGAGCTCTGACTTTGCCTTGGGTCAATGTTTTGTTTTGTTTTCTTGTGTTAACTGATGAATGTTATTACAGTTTTTAGTTCTAGATTATTTGTTTGAGCACTTCTTAAAGGAGACTGTAGGTGATGAAATCGTGTTTTTAAAAAGCAAATAGTGCCTACATTATAACCCCCTATGCCTGAGGGGTTAAATAAGATTTTCCTCAGAGTATTTCAGCCACTGAGTCAACACGTGTCTTTCCTACAGCTCTGTGTGTGTAAACAGATAAAAGATTGATATTGTTTGGGTGGGGGGGGGCTTCCACTGTTGACCGAGAATAAGTGGACGGATGTGTGGACGTATGGCTGAATGGTTAGAGAGCTCTAATCCTGGAGGTGGCCTAGATTACAAGCGGATAGATTTGTAGAGCGGTCTGTCACCTTGTGTGTGTGTGTGTGTGTATGTGTGTGTGTGTCGACAGTGTCCTGAGAACAATAGGCTCTTTAATGAACGATGCTGCTCGGGCTTGCGTCTGCATAAATGATCCTAATACTTTACGCGTGCCAAACAGAGTGAGACACAAGCCAAGCTGACACAGGCGGCTCAGAGGACACAAAGACTCAGAAAAAGATCTAAAAAGCTTGAGTTCGCCTCAAGAAGGAGACAGACCGATCTCAACAATAACAACAATATACATCAGAAGGGAGGCAAAAACCCCAAACATTTCAAACCCTTTAACCAATTCATAGCTGCATCATGTGTGGAAAACATAACACATTTATAAACTTTTCACTTCGGGAATTCATTCCAAGTAAAACTTCCACATGTATTTTTACAGTCGTTAGTTTACAAAGTTATGGTGCCCTGTTGACCTTGATCCTGTCTTCCTGCAGATTCATCTATAAAATCAGGTTTAGGACAGACTTTAACTATGTCAAAGATTGCACCGTTATATTATTTTCCTTTCAGGCGAGCTAAAAATAACCCTGTCATTGCACTTGTAATGTTTTACCTGTTGACACTTTTGTCAAGCAGATATGTTCATACACTCACTGATGTAACTACAAACTCCAGCTTATGTGTACATCCAGAGCTTTATTACTCAAAGACAAGTCAAAGAATAACTTTCAAGGACACTATATTGATAACGTATGGGGCAACAAATAGGTACGCATAAATGAATACAAACTGTTGTGTTCAACACCTCAGAGTCAGGCTGAAGGGTTCAGATGACCAAGGTCTAGTGGGGGAGGAGGGGGGAAAGAGGGAAGAGGTAAAGCTTTTTACCCACATATTCAAGGATCATTTGCAGCCTCATTCAGGCTCTTGTTGCTGCCCCCCTGCCTGCCTCCCCTCCCCTCTCCACGCCTCTTCAACCATTTGGGATGAAAAGAAATACGCTTGCAGAAGGAGGGGCGGCCCTACCCTGATGTGTGTGTGTGTGTGTGTGTGTGTGTCTGTGTGTGATAGATTGTGAGGAGATTGGACAATAGGAGGATTGTATGTGATCTATATTCATGTGGCACAGATTCAGTGGCCATGTGCACACACAGCAGGCTGGTAAGGAGCTGACAGATGAAGCAGACTTGATAGAAAAACATCCAAATAGATGAGGAGATTTATGGGGACCAAATGAGCACAGTATACTCTTCTCCCTTTTTAGTTACTGAATATTACCAAAAAATCAAATAGGATAATCGTCAGTCAGTGCTTTAGTCTCTTATTTGGATGTTTCCTAATTGCATCACATTTTGCATGCAGGTGGGAGCTCAATCCTCCCGAGAAAAGAGGTTCAACATGTTTTTGAGGATGTACAAGCTTCCCCTGTTGGGGTGACTGATAGTTTAATTAGATGCATAAATATTCCATTGATGAGTCTGTCGTGGCGGTGGCTGCTACACGCTGATTACTTTTGCAAGTGATGAGCAGAGGGGGAAGTGAGGGAACAAGAAATGTAGAGGGATGGATGGAAATGGTAATAAGAGCTAAAGAGACAAAAAGTGAGTGTTCATTCTAATAAAGTATGTTTAACTTTCGGCTATATTCTGAGTCCCACAGAGAAAAAGAAGAAAGAGAGTCTGGAGGGAGAGAGAAAGACAGCGCCAGAGAACGACAGATGATGAGAAATAAAGGGATAGGCAGCCAGAACTCCTTGGTAACCAAAGCACAGAGGAACAGAGGGGCCGGTCCTACTCCCCTCCCACTGTGTGCGTGTGTGTGTGTGTGTGTTTGTGTATGTGTCTCCCAGGACTGGATTGCCTGAGGGGGGAGTGTCGGACTGTGTGTGTGTGTTTAGAGAGAGAGAGAGAGAGATAGGGGTAGAGGCTTATTGTCAGCGCAGCAGACGCTCAAACACTCCTAAATGAAGCTGGAGTGAAGTGAGAATGTCAGCCGGCAGCATCTCATCATCCTGACTCCTGTTTCTCTCATTTCTTGGATCATTTTTTTCCTCATTTTTTACCTTATTAGAGCCTTTTTTTTTTTTTTATTAAAGAGAGGGTCACTTACACTCACACGGAGTAATGGTGTTCATCGGGACCTCGTTAAAATCTGTAATTAAATACTTCAAAAGGAAGGGTAAGGTCTGTTTAATTTATCAATCATGCATCATGTGATGAGTTTGGACTTATTCTTGTGTAAAATTAGAAATTAACTAACAGCTGAGGAAGCATTTTTGTATTATTTTTTACAGCAATTATATACATGTATATTTTTACAGCCCGAATTTCCTTTAGCTTTCCAATCACTTCAGCTGTATTTTTTCAGACGGTGGACATATGCCATCTGCAAAATTCTTCTATAATTGAATTACAGCCGGTTTCCTGTGGGTATATCTACTGTTGCTCCTGCTTAGCCTAGCTACAACCCTCTGTTGCTCCCTGTTACCAGGTAACCATGGGGTTAAGACTTCACAGAGCCGACAACTCTTAGCACTAAATGACCCGACAGCGTTTGTTCATGTGGCAGCTGGAAGTACTTCTAATGAGAGCCCAGGAATAATTTGCCTCTGATATTTTTCTGTGTTGTTTGAATGTCTCCATTAACTGAGCTCAGTCCAGTGAAAGGAAGGTGTTTTGGTGTTTGTGTGAGGTGTTTGTGCTCTGTGTATGCTCTGTGAATGTATGTACAGTAGAGTGAAGCAGGATAAACTCAGGCTCCAAGGCTATTATGTCCAACGTGTATGTTAAGATATTTAACAAAGACCACATCTTGTTTTAAGGCAGGCTGAGGCTGCTAATCTAAGGTGTGTTTATGGCATGTGTTACCATGTGTTTGTGTGTTATGCTGTCAAGGTAGATATTTGATTACCCATTCACAAGTTGTATTACTCAGCTCTTGTCGTGCCATCTTGCTCATGCCTGTACTTTGCTCCCTTGCTGATGCATTCAGACTTTCTGGAGTCCAAGGAGGTGGTCCCCATACTGAGCACTGTCACTCTGCTTGTTTGTGACCATAACATCTGACCTGAACAAACCTTTTATTTCAGAAATAGAGATGTTTTTGATCCTTCAAACTGATTGAATTTGGTGCATCTGGTATGAAAGCTACATTTAAAAAAATTGACAAATCAAAAACACTAGTAAATACACAGGTTCCCTCCAAACTGAATATACTTGAATAATGTTATGTTATTTTTCCCCTCAGTTTTCTTTCTATGGTCTGTCTCAGTTGACTCAAACCTAAATTGACCTCCTGAAACAGGAAGTTGCACCAGGCTCCAAAGTCAATGTTTTATTGGCTGGTGGCTGATTGAGGGCACAGTTCAGGATTAACATAGTCGATACAGCTTAATAACTGTTATTGATCAAACAGCTTATCTTTAGTGAGTGCATGTGCATGCAGACATGTTCTACAGGAGTTTCTATGTGAAGCTCTCAACTCTGATGGAGCTCGTAGCCTGTTTACTCTCAGTCTGCATTTGTTGTGGGGAGCGCTGGGATGTCAGTGGACACAGGGATTAGTAGACTTCTGAAAGACTTTCGCGCCACAGTCTAGTGTGTGTGTGATTCTGTGTGTGAGTGTCTAGCGGGTATTGTGGCTCTGAAAAAGCCTGATGTGGAGACTGATGCTGAAGGACAATACTGGCTTTGTGTCCATAGTCCCCATATCCTTGGTCTCCTATAGCCTGACTGGGGTCTATTCAGATCCCATGGTCAGAGAGGAGGGTGGGGGAGGGCTACCTGTGCTGAGTGTGTGTGTGTGTGTGTGTGTGTGTGTGTGTGTGTGTGTGTGTGTGTGTGTGTGTGTGTGTGTGTGTGTGTTAGAGAGACCTAGACGAGTTTCAGAAAAATTGGACCAGATGAAACCGTTATTGAGCCAGAGTTGCAGACTCGAGTGTAATTGTTTGTTCATACAAGAAAAGGAGCATCTCTGCTTTTATCTGAGGTATTCTGTGTGACAGTGGAACCAGTGATGATGCACGATCCAAACAACAAACTTGTGTGCTTTTCCAACCTCCACGTGTTGAATATGACCTCCTCTGAACTTTGTGTGTGCGTGCTCCAGTCTCGTGCAACTCTCCATTTCAAACTTGTGGTCATAGGAGTTTTGCCTCGTGATGTATTTGATCAATTATTTTGCCTGGTGTGCTCATATTTCGAGACAGCATGAGTGACAACAGTGAGACATACAGTTCGCATGTATACACTGAAGAAGTTTGCACCTATTAGACGATGTAGACGTGTGGCTTCTGATACTGTAGATGTAAATCTTCAGAAGGGTTTGTTGAAGTTACTTTGACCTTCTGGGGTAATTAATAAGATTCCCATGTCCCATGTGTGTTCAACATATTTCCTGGATTCTTTTGCTGCAGTCCTTGGTGTAACACCATACTTAAGTGTTAACAGGACAAGACTGACCCAGACTTTTGGTCTATATCTGTCCCTTTTTAAAAAAATTAAGCAAAGATCTTAACTGAGTTGACTAAAGGAACTACCTCAGTACTTTTCCTATGCCATGATAATGAATATCTACATGACTGTAGATGTAAAGGTGTCAGTAAAAAACTTTAACAGAAAAAGTGAGAACATGAGTACTTAAATGATAGGTGTGGGAAACACCAGTGGCCCAACTATATGATATTATCACGATACTTGGGCCACAATACTATATTATTGCGTTTTTAACATTTTGCAAAACAGTGAGCATTGCGACACAATAAATTGGGATCTATTCAGTTTTTTCAACTGTTTAGCTAATTTAGCATTTGTCTTTTCCCTATGTTTGTCTTATTTACACAGTATTTTATTTTCATGTAGCACTTCTTGCAAACCTCCTGTATCAGGTCCATTTCATTGTGCCCCGCTTGCATTCCAAATGTCCTTCCCAGGTGCTTCTATATTTGTTGTACTAACTTTCTCCTGCTCTATGATGTCACCTCTGCCAACCTCACTGGACAAACAGTTGATTTTATTTTTCCATTAACATAGATTTGAGTTCATATTAGCAATTAATTTGAAAAAATCGATACTTGATGGAGGAGACAATACCAGATATATCACCAGACAAAATATCGCAATACTGTGCTGTACTGATCTTTTCTCCCACCCCTATTTAATGACCCCCTTATTTAACTGAAGAAGTAGTTCACATCTCCCTATCTATAACAATATATCTAACTCTGTTATTCATCTCAGGTTATGGACTTACTGCAGTTGCCAGTGAGCAAAAATTCAATGTCACATAAGGGCCTCATTGTGATCTTTAAGTTCTTTTAAGTTGTCTGTTTATCAAAGCATTTCCACAAACGGTCTCACACTTTCTCCAACAACCTATTTGTAGCGGTAGACCTCCGCCCTTACCTCCACCTCTGAAGCCCTCTGTCCTCCCCCAGTGCATACACACACACCCAAACACTCACTTTGCATCCTACTACAGCTCATTAGCACCTGTGAAAAACCTCTTACACAACAACAGGCCACACATTCCCTCTTCTTTTCTTGCCCTGTCTTGCAACAAACCCTCAGTTTGAGTCAGAGGGACACGATGAGCTGGTTAGGAAAGGGACAAACTGGAAGTAACTAACTTTAGTTGAAATGGAAATAGTCCTGCATCCCCGATCACCAACTCTTGCTTGGATACGCTCACTTGGTAAGACTCGGGAAATGTGCTTGTGTGTGTGCTGATGATGAGGTAACCTCTCAGTTACCTGACTGGAACTTGTATTTTCAGTGATGTACAAATACTGCTCAGGAGTAGAGCTGGATCAATAGAATCAGAAGTGTTTCTCAGTTACAGGATGAGTTGTATAATAATAATCAAGAGGGGGTTGTTGTTTTTGTCTGACCTGCAGGGAACATGATGGCTGCTTGTATATTTATCTGTTTTCTAAAGAGGTAACTTATACTGGGTTGTTGCTATGTTGCCTTTTTGTTTCTATATCATGTCTTCTGAGACAAGTTAGCTTGCTAAATTTGAGGTTTTGTGAGTTGTGTGAGCAGCCTGTTTGACTCCCTGAGCTGATACGATCTGGTTTGCTTCCCTCTTCAACTGACTCTGAATCCCCCCTCCCCCTCTGACTTGTGTGGCCCACTGCATGTAGTCACAAATACGTGTCATATTGTTGGTGTGGAGAATGACACCTCAATGCAAAGTACCTAAACTTACTTCCTTCCTCCATGAAGTACAAACAAATCCCTCCAGGAGCCGGTGCTGCTCATACAGGACATCCAAATTTGTAGGAGTGATCTGGGACTATACTGTCTGATACTGTGAGGGCCACAGACTTGGAAATGTAACCATGAGGAGGATTAAACTCAGAACCTGTTCTTTGTCTTTGTAGCGGTATCTAACCTGGATGAGGAGAGCAAGTGGACAGTCCACTATACAGCTCCATGGCACCAGCAGGAGAACGTCTTTCTACCAGGCACCAGGCCGCCCTGCGTGGAAGACCTCCATCGCCAGGCTAAAGTCAACCTCAAGACAGCTCTACGGGGTAAGGATCTCTATTTCTTAATGATCATTCCACAATGGTCCATCAAAAATGATCTACTTTAATTATATTAATATTTGGTCTACAACTAAGATTTACTACGGTCATTATGCTGGTCATTATTTAAATGACTGATAAGCCATTTGATCACAAATTGCACAAACACTAAAAGGCTCTTCTGCTTTTAAATGTAACTTTTAGCGTCATTGTGAAGAAACAATGGGAAATATCACGCAGCTTGGCTTGAAGTTAGATGTCACTCATAGGTACTCAATGTGACCACAAAGGTACTGGACTGTAATCTCTACTAACAAAACATGCTGAGCTAAACCAGTGCCTGAGTCATGCTAACTTCAGTCAATCATTCAGGTTTTTATTCAAGTTTCAAAACCCTGAATTGTCATTCAGACTCTTCTATTCAGGTACAGAGTAGAACAAAACCTGGCCAAAGACGCCAAAAACAATTGACAACTATACGTACATGTATATGGTATATTTGTGCATATGTAAAACAGAGCTCAATAAAATAAATAATTCTGTTAAAAACATGTCAAACAGTTCAATCAATGTCAAGTGGAGAAATCAGTAAGTTTGAGTTGTCTGCAGTTATTTAGTAGCAGTTGTAAACTTGAAATTTCTTACATCTGGAGCCAGAGCAACAACAACTACTACAAATACATATATAAAATATACACTCAAGTGGGAATATTTCAAGACGGTGTCACCTCTATCATTGCACCACTGTAAAGGCCAGTTGTGTTTGTCTACAACTTTGTAAAATTGTTCAAACCTGCAATTTGCCTTCAGTTGTAAGTTGAGCTGACAACACAACACTGTGTGATCCTCTTCATCCTGTTTGTCCAGTGCAAGGAGAAAAAACAGACACAACCTTGTTGTCAAACAAACACAGGGAGACAAGTCACAACAGAGTGACAACTTTTGAATACTCTCACAACTTTCCCAGACCAGGAAGTGTGAGCACCAGCAAACACTGTCACCTGTTTGTATGAGAGCTCCTGGGAAAGTTGTGTTCTTAACCTAGTTCTCAGATAAGAGTCAGACAGACAGGAGAGAGAGAGAGGGCTTCAAAGTGTGTGCATAAGCATTTTTATGTGTGTGAACATAGGTGGACGTGTTACAGGAAAGGCTTTATGCACTGAGCTGCCCTTGTGCGTCAGCAGATAAAAGACAGACTGATAAACGGGCAAAGGCAGATCGTAATCTGACGCTTTCAGTGTTTAAAGCATTAATCACCTGCTATAAAACCCTCCCACACATAAACTTACACCCACACACACAGGAGGTTTTGTTGATCTTCACCCATTGTTTGATCTGTGCTGTTGCTACTACAAACCTTTTCCTGCAATATTAATGAGTCTGGGTGGACAAACACACAAACAACACCTGGAAGGTTGGATTTATTCAGTCCCCACCCTTCATCCTGTCACCAACCTATCAGCCTGTCATCACCGCCCAGCCCCAGGGGTCCTAGCTGAAAGGCGACAGGTGTCCAATGGGGAACACCTGTTCTGTTGGTTTGAGGCTGTGCTCATGCTTTAGTTCTTATTAACTCCTCGCAAACTGAGAGAGGTGAGGTTTTTTTGACTCCTGAACACAGCCCAGCCATGGGTAAGAAGATTCATGGATATTTAGAGGTTACATCAAAACAGGCTCAACTTCTGTTTTCATGCGCGTGTAAACAAGTGCCACCAGCTCAAAGAGAGCAAGGTATACCAGCTCTGCATCAGCACTGCAAAACAACAAGTCAATAACCAATCAGATGGCAGTGAGCATCCAGTCTTTTTTCCCTGCACATTCTCACATGTGTAGCAGCTGGTGTTTAGGCAGCAAGGCTTTTGCAGGCGGCTGGCTAGTGGCTGAAAACGTGCTGACAGGTCGAAAGACATCAAGTTACATAACAGTCATTCTATTATTATCAATACAACCCCAGAGAATTATTAATTAGTGAAGGCTTTGTTGAAGAGCAAGTTTAGAGCATGTGCCCCAGGAAGTAGCCACTAGGTTGACCATCAGCCGTGACCGTTTGTCCCCTAATTCTCTTTCCCCAAACATGTTCAGTCCTACTGCACAAAATAAAGGTGAACTGCAAAACAACAAGTCAATAACCAATCCCCTCAAAACAGGGAAAAAATGTTTTTATTTTCTGTAATTTTCTTTGGCTGTTGGCTTTATGACCTAATAACTATTAATCACTGTTAGAATTTGAGCTTTATGTAAAGTATTAAGAAAAAGACTTGTTTTAGCATTTTTAAGTGACCTTTATCATCCGTCTTCACTTGTTTGATTCAAAAGTTTCCAAAGAAATATAAAAAAAATGGGTTTTGAAGGAGACATTTAGAAGATCATTCAGTCACAGCTACATGAGACACTCCTAGCTGCAAATTATACAAGAACATATCATTATGGTTTACAGTTACTACATAACATCAACATGTCTGTGGGGATCTTATTTGTAGCACTTAAATTCTGGAGTACTATAAGCAAATTTTGTTTCCCAACCTTTGAAAATAAGAATGAATCACAATACTGTTTTTATTTATTTTATTTGTTCTTCTTCTCTCATATGTCACCTGCTGTCCCCTCCTTTGATTTCTGCCTGGCAACAGGCAGCCCTGCGCTCATCAAGTCTTATTTATTTATCAACCCTCACCAATCACACAGCACCGATCATCTCAACAGCTCAGCTCCTCATCATGATCCTCATTACCATTCTGCCCCCTGAATCCTTTCTTCCACTCCACCGCCACATCAGTCTGCTGTTACAGTAGCTACCTCTGCAAACCCATTAGGATCCCATTAACCAACAGTATTATCCATGCACCAGTGTGTCGCTCCACAGAGATGGGCTGTAATTAGCTGTGCACATACATGCTACATTAAAGGGATCAAAAGCACATCTCTAAGGTGCCAGGGTACAAACAATGAGCTTGTGCTTCACAACATACAGTACATGGCATCCAAAAAATAAAAGGATTGTGATTATGAATTATACACTTAATACATCTTAATTGTGCAATATAGAGGATATGAGTGGCTTTTACTTTGCATTGAGTGGGCTCAAACTCAGACAATAGATCAAGGCAGGATGTGAGTTGACATTTTACTTACATGAAGATGAGCGGCAATCATTTCCATCAACATGAAATACAAATGCCCCCAGGCGCAGTTTAGTCTGAGTTTTATTATGATTAACAGCAAGCTACGATAGTTTGTATTTCATTTGGAGCTGAAAGATTCCAGAAATATAATGAGTTATCAGAAGATTAAACTGAGGATGCATCAGTAGATGTGTGAAGAGAAAAAAAAACAGAGATGAAGTGCCGAATACTCCCTGTGAGAGAGGCAGCGGGGTGGAAAAGAGGGACCGCTCTGCCATCTGTGTGTGACAGAATGAAACTGATTCCCCCTCCTTTTTTGACACACAGACACACATTAATGTGTACACTCTCCTCTTATCTCACATTGGCATACACACATACATCACAGCCTTGTCACAGCAGGTGGTGATGAAGGGAAGTGTGAGCTGCGCTTGGCAGCATCCAACAGGGACAGCTCCCATGTGACTGGCACATTGACAGAGATCAATACCATCTGATTTTTTTAGTTTGGTTTATTTGACGTGTTTTTTGTCTTTTTCTGTGTTGCAGAATGTGACAAGCTGAGGAAAGATGGTTTCCGAAGCTCACAGTACTACTCTCAGGGTCCCACCTTCTCTGACCCCACACAGTCCACCAGCAGCCTGCAGGATGATGAGGAGGATGAAAATGATAAAAAGGTACGAGTTAACAAGAAAACCCAAGACAAATACTCATACAGCTTTACGGGTCACTCCATTTTGTGGTTTAACAAGAGCAGTAACTGTTTGGAGAGCTGTGATTTACTGTCTCTCTGTGGCTGCATGATAGCACACCTCCAGTTATTTACACAGCATCAGACTGCCCTCTAGTGGTCCTATATAAAAATGCAAACTTTTTTGTCGAGGGCAGTCTTCGTAGCATTTGTCTGCATCTATACCTCCTTTCTTGACTTTATTTTTTCAACTACTGTAATCAGCTTTCTAGAAAGGCCTTCAATCAACATAAACAGTCTAGTTATATGTTATATATCCTCATGCATAAACAAAAATATCCTGAAATTGAGTTGATTGCACATACTTGCTCCACTTTATAGAGAAATTTCCTGGCAGCCTCCAAGTTTGCTTTTAATTAGAAATCAGGTTAATTGACAGGAGAACGCTGGAGGAAATATTCAGGAAAATTCACTTTGAGTGAACAACAGGGTTGTTAAAATAAATATCACATTGCATGTGGCAGGATCAGCAATATCCTTTGGCAACGGTGAAGATTTTTCCCTATATGTATATTAATGTATATTGCCTGAGGAAGACCTGATGCTGTGAGGGACATGTGGACACAGGAAAATTTCAAGTTTTATGCATCCCTAAGAATCACAGGAGAATTGTGGGCAATAAAGTCTTCTTTTGTGGTTGGGTTATGTCAAATGATAACATTACCAAGAAGTGCACGTGTTACCACCACTAAACAGCAGTAAGAATTTGAGCGACTCACAGCATGAATTGGGGGAAGAAGTTCAAATGAATTCTCTTTCACTCACTTTGAATTTCATCCGAGATATAATAGTGACCACATGTTTTAGGGAGTCACTCTCTGACTTCTACAGTCTCATCATTAGTTTTACCTCCACACTTGATGGGGCTGCTGTTTGTCCAGCACCACAAATGTGTTCTAAAAAGAGCGACAGTCAGAGAGATAGAGACGGTAGAAGAAGCTGGGATAAAGAAAACCAACACAGACAACATAACTATCATTTCCAGCTCTTTTTGCTGGCAGGCCATTAGTGTTAGGTGAAGTGTAAATGTTTTGACTGCCAGATAGTCCACCTGTCCTCTCCGTCTTTGTAGTTTTCACACACACTATGATGCAAAGAGCGTTGAAAGACTCGCTGTTACTCTAAACCATCCTCTTCTACATCTTGTTGTCTGTCTTTTTTATTTCTGCGCCTTCAGTGATGCTCTCTTTATCACCAGCCAATAAAGTCTGTCTCTCTCTCTGCCTCCTTTCCCCTATTCTATCTTTGTCCTTCTTCTCCTTTCTTCACCTTCACTCTCTGTTGTGGAGACCACAGTGAGTTTAATGTTACCAGACAGCAACCTCAAAAGGAGAACACTGCTGCTGGTAGAACCACAATGATGCAGGATAACAAGCTGAGGTTACCAAATACAAAGAGTAAAATCCTTCTTCCCTTTTTCCTCTCCCTCTCCACCTGTCCAGCTAGGTGTGGTTTGTGTCACAGGACAGATTAACAAGCCATTGTGAAGCCTGAGAATTTTAGCAGTAACAGTGATAGAAATAAAGAATAATATCTGCGATTTGGGGCAACTTTACTCCAGGAATTTTCAGTCTGTGACCACAATCAAGCTGAGGTTTTCAAACCAGTAATATACCAAGGATGGAAAGTTTAATCTTGGTCAAGATACAGCCTGGCAAATTTAGGTCAATCACTGAAAGTCAGGTTTGGGGACTTTGCTCGTAAATTCAAGAGTAATCTTTAGGATTATTCACGTTCAGTGTATTCTGATTTTTCCCTGCATTTACCCAGACTTAAAAGTCTCAGATGGACTAAGATTGGATTTTGTCTGATTTGTCCATTGCTTAATTTCCAGCCTGGATGCTGTTCTGTTTGGAGTAAATTCTGCTCCAGGATGGAGAAGTGTTAGTGTGTGAACACGGTTAAATGCATGACTGATTCTCTGTTTCTGTCTACGTTGTTGCTCTCTTGCTTTTATCCTGCCATCTCCTCCGAGCGCTCTGCCGGCTTACTCTGATAGCTGAACGTGTGTGTGTCTGTGTCTGTGTCTGTGTCTGTGTCTGTGTGAGTCAGTGTTTCCATTTGGGCTTGATTGATCGTCAAACATGTTTACAGCACCAGCAGCCTCTAAAGGTCACAGCAGGGTAATATATTGAAGTGTGTTTGTGTGTGTGTCAGTGCAGTGCATGTAACCTGTTAGTTATAGTTTTGGACGATTAAGTTTGATTCTGTCAGGCCCAGCTCTCATTTCAGCTATTGTGTTGACATTTGGACTGAGATGTTTTACCTATCAGTCTTATGTTCTGACTCTGTATAATTTGATGATTTTTTTCAACTACCTTCCATCATTTCACTTTGTGTGTCTTTCATCTCACCTTTGTTACTCCCTCCTGTCTTTTCCTTCTTCTGGCTCATCTTATTTGTCGCTTTTATTTTTTATTTCACCCCCTTTTTATTTGTCTGTCACTATTCTGTATCCCCTTTTATTTAATCTTTTTTCATCTCATTAACTCTCACTTGATTTTGTTTTCCAGTCTACTGCTTCATCAGCAGAAGATGACAAATCTCAGCTCTCCATGAGGCCCCAAACGCCCCTAGGAGGAAGTGAAGGAGGGGAGGGATCCGAGGTTGATGGACAAGTGGTACGAAACAAGGCTAACCCTCTTCCCACCCCTGAGGAAAAGATGAGGCAGACAGCCAAGGCTGTGCCCACAGACATAGTTGCCATCAACGTCACAGGTATGACCCCTAGGTGATAATTTCTTCTGTCTCTTGATCATTAGAAACTAGTGGCCAACCTCCATCAGTGCTGGTAGTGGGAAACAGATGTGCTGTCCATAGTGACATCTAGTTAGAGTTCATTCTGGTGTCTGTCATCGACCAACTACTATCAATCGCTGTTTGTTTGGTTTGATTTGTTGTTGGTTCATCTGGAATTTTCTGACATTTTGGAAATTTGCTTGATGACTTATACTCCTCAGAATTAAAACTCTGTAAAATATGTTCCTACTTGTCTAATGTTGCTTCAGACAAATGTTAATCTCACTGTCAACAGAATGGTACACAAACCAGCGTGCTAACCATTGACGCTTAAAGGGATATTCCGGTGTAAAATTAATCTAGGATCAAACACACCGTAACACCAAGTTAGACACCCCCATGAGAGATGAATGAGACCGCTTGCTTCTCTAGCTATAAACAAACCTCAACCAAAAAGCCACTCTATAGCCACAAATAATTCCCAGAACAGCACCTAACTTCGTCAACAGTACATATAGGGGCCCAGCCATAGTACTAGCCATCAAACATCTTTTTAGCTTTACCTGATTTCTTTAGCAAAGAGACTAAACACAACTCACCTACTCTCTACCAGCAGCCGCTTGTTTGTAGTGTGACCTCAGGCCAGTCCATTACAGACTGCAGTGGGGTGATGCAGCTCAAGGAAGAACATTTATGATCATTACTTTATTATTTCCTTGAGGTATTGATCATCATATTAGTCATTTTGCACTGCAGACGAGGTAGTTCTTCTACCTTAGCATCTCGGTCCGATTACATTTCCATAAAGAAATTATCATAAATGTTCTTGCTTGAGCTGTGTCACCCCGCTGCAGTCCATGGTCTCGTCTGAGGTCTCCGCACAAACAAGCGGCTGCTGGAGGAGAGTGGGTGAGTTGTGTTTAGTCTCTTTGCTAAAGAAATCAGGCAAAGCTAAAAAGATGTTTGGTGGCTAGTGCTATGGCTGGGACCCTATATGTACTGTTGATGAAGTTAGGTGCTGTTCTGAGCATTATTTGTGACTATAGAGTGGCTTTTTGGTTGAGGTTTGCACATGGATCCATAGACCGCTGTGTATTGCAATTGTGCAGTCGTTACTAAAGTTGGTATAACTAGGGAAGCAAGCAGTTGGCAACATTCATCTCTTGAGGGGATGTCTAACTCGGTGATAACATGAAGCCAGTGTGAAGTGTTAAAAACTGCAGGTCCTTGTATGTCCACTGGAGGCTGGCTCCAAAAGCCAACGAAGCTCCTCTGGGTCCTGTGTTAAAATGGCATTTTTCTTACATCAGGAATAAACATGTCAACAGCCCAATTCAAATGAAAGTGTTTGTCTGATCCCTCATTTTAAAAAAACCCACACCCATGGGGGCCAGATTTTTTATAACGCATCTGTTTCGATTTGATTAAGGCAAAGATGCCACATTTGCATCTTGGAAGCATTCTTAAGCTCCACCTCTTTGCTTGTTTCCAGTTTGAATGAAAATTAGTAGGAGTCGTCTTTTTTAAAGTGGGGACAGCCATTCAAAATGTTTCCTCAGTAGACCAGGTTTATTCAACCATAACTTGTTGAGATACAGTATTTCACGCGGTTTCTTGGTTTGTGATCATTGTCATGACGAAAGTCAGGTGAGCAGTGCTTCTGATTAATACTGCTCCCCTAACTTTTGAGCATTGTGTGATTTTATCGGCTCTTAAATTAGAGGTTCAGCAAGGCATAGAAAAAAGGAAATGACTCAGCAAGCAAAATGTCAGACTGTTCCTTTAATCAACCCTCAGTGGGTGAGTGTATATAGACTAATCAATTACTGTGTCCACTCATCCACTCAGGGAAAAAGTGTATGTGTCAGTCATGGATGTCTGCCTCCTCTCCACCTCCTCTGTGGATACTCTCCCTCTCCTTGGTGCTGCTCAGAGACTGACCTTCACCTTTCTTTCTGGGTGTGGGTGTGTTTGTCTGTGAAAATGGTTTGACAGCTTATCCAAGGGTCAAGGCTTTTTTCACTCACTTGATGGCAGATCACAGGGCACGTGACAGATAAACACTGGTACACAGCAATACGTGTCGATGCAATTCCCGTGTTAGCATGTCACATATTTCAGTGCTTTCTGCCACTCACAGGCCACACAGTTTCATGTAGATATAATAACTCATTTTGCCACTTCAAATGATGAATACTTTACACCTTAGCTTGTATACTGTTTTTACTCCTGAGCCACATATCTTGCATGAGGTGTAAATAAACAGAGTAACAACAGCGCTAAGAGTCCATAATATCATTCAGTATCTATTTCTGAGTTTTAGCTGGTGTCAAGGCTTATACAATTTCAATCCCATCACCCTTTGGCACTAATGAGTACTTAATGTGGTCTTACTCCACACAAATCACTGTACACTTCATTTCCTGTCACTTTAGATTACTCAGATCGACAGAGTTAAAGCACAAACACATGGAAGAGTCCCTGATCTCCCTCTGTGTCTGTCATTTTGAGGGCAGCGTGATAGACACAATCTGCCCTCATATCAATTTCTATTTCCCTAACGGCTGCAGGCTTTCACCAGCTCGCCAACAGAAGCAGAAAAAAAGAGCAGTTACAACTGAGATATACTGCTTTCCCCTGAGGGACACTGGACAGAGAGGAAGATCTTGAAAGGACTTAAAGATTAGGAGCCAAGGTCTTAGTGGGACACAGTTTAAATGGTTGTGATGTTATTTTTACAGTTTGAAAGGGAAGCAAGCTTAGTGCAAATAAATCTTCAAAGACCTATCGGATATTATTTTTTTAATAATCACTTGCAACATTTCCGGCCTTTTAAGCCACAGCTGTACATTCTAAAAAATAACTTGGTTTCACAGTTTAACCGTATGAAAGCACTTATTATCTGGTGTTAAACAAGTATGGTGAAGTTAGTTAAAAGCAGGTTATCAAGGGCTGAAAATATCTATATTGTGTACCCATATTGTGTGTGAGTAAGTGTGCATGCTTCACCCCATAACTGTCCTCTGCATGTGTATCTTCTGTACATTTGACATTTCTTACATGTGTGTTTACACCTCAGTTTCTTGCATGCTTACTCTTTGAAAATAAACATGAACCATCAGCCAAATTCAAAGAGTCCTATTTAAAAGCCTCTTTCTGAGTTAAAATGTATTTTCTGTCCTGATCATTAAGACTGACTGCTAAAAAATTGGCTGACACCTTTTGTAGGCATTTTGGCTGGTGGATAACAAGTTAAAATAGTCAGATCAACCTGATGGCAGAATAACATTTTCTCAATTTCTCTTATTGGTTAAACACAATGCACATACAGAGTTGTGTGCCTTTTCAAGAATTTTCTTCCCAACTCCACCTGCACCGCATAACATGAAGTTGACCGGAGTCTTATTGAGTCTCCTTTGGTTCTTGAAAGAAGTAACTTGTGATTAGAAAAACATATCAGTATAAGTGTCATGAATATATATTCTCTGACCTTGAAAAAAGTCTAGTGTTAGTTTGGATCTAATATTCAGTAAAACAATTTTTTGGTCTCTATAAAATTGTTGATTGCAGGTTTTTTGTAGACACATTATATGACACAGTATGGTAATGAAGTTGCAATATGCTACAATATGATTTAATCCACAGTACAGCAACTCTGTTTTTGTGAACATTGGTTACTGTGTATTTTTGGCTATGGTTAACATTTGATACACTAAAGCATGACATATTTAATGATTCAATACATAAACTTTACTGGCCCCCTAAGGAAATTTGCTTTGTGGATTTTATAGACTCCACAGTAATATTAATGAATGAAAATAATAAAAACAATGATCCACATGTAAACAGAAGCATATTCTCCAAAACCAGAGGGGACATATTTTGCTTTTAACTCGGTGTCCCGCTCTATACACTTCTAATGCTGTGAGCATTCTAAACAGGGCTGACACCTGTGGAGGTAACACACTGACAAATCAAAAGCAGGTGAATAACTGTAAACCATCAGCATGGTTCTGCACATTCAGGGGAATTGAGAGGATGTTTTGAGAACAACCAGGTCGAACTGACTCTTCTTCCCAGTTTATGTTGCACGTTTGAATAAAAAAAAAATTCTGCATGTTGTTGAGTTTGTTCCTCCTGACTAACCGACTGCTGTTTGCCTGTGTGTCTGCCTGCCTTGCTCTCGCCCTCCTGGCTAACAGGGGCAGTGTTTGACCGACAGGCGAGCATCCGGCGCTCCCTCATTAACACTGACACCGTGTCCCGCCGGCCCAAGAAGGTCAAACGCAGAAAGACTATATCAGGGCTGCCTGACAACATCAACCTGGAGCTAGGTATGGATCACTGCAGGACGATGTGCTGTCCTCTACTGTCCACAGACCTGTGCCAACACACTGGATAAGCATCCCTCCTTCTGTCACCACCATCTCTAACCTAACTCTTACTGATTCATCCTTCTATCCAATATAAATGTTCACTTTGAGAGAGAAATATTCTCATCCCAGCAGCATTTTTCTGAACTGTTTTAGAGGAAGTCAATCACATATGCAGGTCCACAGTGTTGGATGAGGGCCCAGCAGCTGTTCAGTCTTTCCTTCTGTCCTCATTTGCTCTTCTCCATGCTGTTTGACTGTTTTCACAGCCACAAAGCAGTTACCAAACTTTTCCTCTGGTTTTGTTGTCTTATGTATTTTTCCTTTTCCTCAAACTAAAACTCTCATTTTAGACTTAGTTGGACAATCCTGTCACATAGGGGAGCTAAGACAGAGGGTTTGATACGTAATGTGACATAATCCTTCAAGGTCAGCTTTCATCAGTCCTTTTCTGTAAATTGTGGGTGTTAATTGTGTGTCCATGTTTAATCGTGGTACCATATTGGTTGTGTCAGTATGTACACCTTACACTTGCCACCAATCTGGGACTCGAAGGAAAAGTGCCCCACAACCCGCTTTTAGTTCAAACAGACCAAACAGATGAGGGCTAAACGGTACACATAAAGGTACAGATGTCCCCCTTTCTTTCTTTCCTGAGCTGAGTTGTTGTTTATTGAGCTTTAAGCATAGTAAGCCGACACTGAGATGTGCAGACGGCACCGTATGGCTGCTGATTATTTACTTATCTGAGATGCAGGACAGCAGCAGTGTTTAAGGAGAATGTGGTTTCTCTGTGCAATAAGATCACCAAAGCTGATAGTAAAAAGAGCTTTAAAGTCCTGTTAGTGCCCAGCTGATGACAGACTCTGAATGTCATGATTACTGGGTCGGGGTAATTGTCCCAGTGCTTCATCGCTCCCTCCCTCCCCTCACACTGCGAAGTAGACCTGCAGCTTAATCTATCGCAGCAGCGGCAGCAGCAGCCAAGCTGTCACTCCAGCTTTTAGCAAAAGGAGGAAGAGAGTGTATGTGTGGTTAAGAGAGGGAGCGAGAAAGAAGGAGAGAGAGAGAGAGAGAAGGGGAAGAAAGGACCTACGAGTGTGTGTGTGTTTTGGGATACCAGCATCAACAGGGGAGCCACCACAGATGGGAGACAAACTAGACATCCTCTCGTTTTTTCCTATTCATTCTTCAGATTGTTTGTTTACAAGTCGGTATGTTCAGTCAGCCAGTGTGTGTGTGTGTGTGTCTTTGTCATCTCTGCAGTTCTGTGTGTCCTTGTCTCCCTCTGTCTGCATTCTTCTATATGATCTGTCCTGGATGTCCTGTGCTTGTCTGTCAATATTGTTCATGCGTCCAGCTGTTCTTCTGTGTGCGTGTGTGCGTGCGTGTGTGTGTGTGTGTTTTTGGCTGCTTCATGCCTCACCAGCTGACTATTAGCTTTTCCATCAGACTGAGCTGGAGCCAGAAAAGGAGAGGAAGCAGAGTGGAGTGTCTCTGTCTTCCCTCATATCCGTTCCTCCTCCTTAATGAAAACCAGAAGTTATTACCGTATGTAACAGGATTAAAGCCAATCTAATTCATTAGCCACCCTGTGACTGCATTTGATTTGACAGTCCAGTGTTGTGGTTTAGAGCACAGTGAGAGAGCAAGCAGAGAAAAGCTCAGATATTTGATCCAGGTTCATTTTCTCTTCTTTTTTTGACAGCATCTAAAGGGGATCTGCGGCCACACTCCATGTTCATTCCAGGACAGTTCTCCACCTTGGGCAGAGCTGCAAGTGTCAACTCGACCCTCCGGCGTTCACAGACAAAAGACTCCAGCTCCCAGACAGAAGAAGTGAAGATCGTACCTCCATCAATGAGAAGAATCCGAGCTCAGAGAGGACAGGGAATCGCTGCTCAGATGGCTGGAATTTCTACTTCCTCCTCAACAGGAAGTATCTCCATCTCTAGCAGCGACAGCTCGGGGTTCCTGATGTTGCAAAATCGGTTCAATGGAGATCCTTCCCGTTTTCACAGTTTGCCCCGACAGGGCGCTAGGGTGTCTCTCAGCTCTGATCCCATCTACAGCAGCACACCCATCAAGTCAGAGGAGCAGCTTACACCCCAGAGGCAGATTGGGAAGCTTCAGGTTGATGATACAGTGGTGCACATGAGAAACGCCCCGAGGACCACCACTCTGCCCAGGCCCAAGTCTCAGGAGGTGAGGGGGACACAGGCCAGTGACTGGGGTGGAGGACCAGCATGTGTGGTCTCCCCACACGCAGCTTACTCCACCTCAGTTATTCCGAATGCCACCCTGTCTGGATCCTCAGAGGTCATCACCCTGAACACATCCAGTCAGCTCCCCCTCTCTCCTCCCTCAGCTTACCCCACAGCTCGGCCGCTGAGCATGGCCTCCTCCTCCAACACTGACCACCTCATCGCCAGTCCAGCAGCCGTCACCCACAGCTCCACCTGCCCTGCTTTGGCCACTTCCACCCCCACTCAGGATGGTCGTGTGGTAGTCACAGCTCCCAGTGAGTCTGGGCTCTCAGACAGCAGCATAAACAGCCACAGCACTCTGGCCCCCACGCCACCATCCTGTCCACCAGAGGAGCAGTGGATCTACGACACACCAGAAAACATGGTTGTTCAACATCGTACCCTCACCTCCAGCAGCTCCACTCCAATAAACCAACTGTACTGCAGCTTGGAACTGTCCTCTAGAACCACCACTGACTCCAGCTCCCTCTACTCCCAGGATAATGATGGATACTACACCTCCATGCACATGGACTCAGGTCTGCGCTCTCGCAGCCATGGCAGCGGGCACGGTGCAGCAGCTGGACGCACTACAAGGCACAGCATGTATGAGTGCCGCGAGATGACCAATCAGGAAGACTCGATGAGTTTGTACAGTGATCGCTCTCTGTCCCGCAGTATCTCCCTTCGCAAGTCCAAGAAGCCTCCACTGCCCCCTGCTCGCACCGACTCTCTGAGACGCAAACCTGGTGGGAAGAAGCCCCTTGGAGGTGTTAGCGCTATTAGCGGTGTCAACGAGCCAAATGAAGCCATGCTGAATGAGACCCTGATCGCCAGCCTGCAGCAGAGCCTTCAGCTGGGCCTGAGAGGAGGGAAAGGAAAAGGGGCTTCACCATCTTCACCCTCTCACAGCCCCAGCAGTGACTATGACGACCCCTGGGTGCTGCGGCCCCGCAGTCAGAGCAGCATTAGTGCAGGGAGCTCTGCAGCATCACTTGGAGTTCATGCAAACTGTGGAGGAGTCTCAAATGTGTACTCACTGTGCCATGTGACACCCACTCACAGCGAGACCAGCAGCCTACGCTCTGACTACGCAGACTCCTGGGGCTACTATGTGGACTACCCCCGTAACCATGGGGACCAAGGGGTGCAGACACCCCCACATGCCTCAGATAACATGTCCAATGGAGCTCAAACCCCACGACTGCAGAATGGAGGTGATATTCGCAGCAGCAGCCAGACCTCTGGAGCTCCAGGTCAGGAGGGAGGGGTGACGGTGAAGCCCAAAATGTCCACTTCATCACCAGACAGAGTCCACAGACTGACCTCTCCATCAAGTGGTTACTCCAGTCAGTCCAACACCCCCACAGCAGGGACCCCAGTGCCCTCACTGGTCCGTTCCATGTCTCCATCCGGCAGCCGGCCAAAACCCAAAGTCCCTGAGAGGAAGTCGTCGCTCCTCTCCTCTGTGTCCATATCCTCCTCCTCCACATCCCTGTCCTCCAACACCTCAGACTCTCTCAAAAACTCTGGTCCTCCTCCACCACCTCCCCCACCTCTTCCCCTCTCTTCCTCTTCTGCTCCCAACACCCCTCTCAGCCCACCTCCACCCTTCCCTCCCCCTTTGCCACCATGTTCCAGCTCAGGCACTCCTCCACCATCCACTCCACAAGGTTCAACTCTCAGGCCGTCCCCTGCCTGCTCCACGTCCCCAGAATTTCCTCCTCCTCCATCCCCCGATTTGCTAATCCACCAAAGTCCATCCTTCAATTCAAGCTTAAGTCCACCCCCTCCCCCTCCCCCTCCTGTCCCCTCCATGGGGCCACCTCCAGCTCCTCCTCTGCCTGCTTTTGTCCTACCTTCATCCTCTCCATCCACAGTAAAGGCAGCAAAGGAGTCACCAAGAGCATCTCTCTCCAGCAGCCCCACAAAGTCACCTAAGCCCCTCATCACCCCATTTGCCCTGCAGAGTGTTCAGCTTCGCTCTGTTAGACGCCTGGAGGAGGAGATTAACGGTAAATCTGAACAAACTAGAGCCCAGGAGACAGGCATGGACCTCCTTCAGGGTCTGAAGCCACAGACCCAGGAGAAGTCTTACCCCCTGGAGCATCCTACCGTATTGCCCCTGTCAAACTGCTCCCAAGAGGAAGATTCCCGCAACTCTTCACCCTCGCCTGTCACAAAGCTCCTCGAAGATTTGTCGTTTGATGGCAGTATCACAAACTATACACCAGATAGTGCTGTAATAAATGGAAAAATCGAGGATCAGAGTTACATTTTCTTCAATGGAAATAAAAAAGTTGAAGAGTCTAGTCCCCCAGAGAGCTCCCAAAGCTCTCCTGTCAAACAGAAACCTCCAGCCGTCTCCAAGAAACCCAAAATCTCCTTTGTTCCTCCATTTAACCCTCAAACAGTAGATGAGTGGGTTTCATCTCTGCAGGAAGACCAAGTCGATGGACTGCAAGTACACACAAGGAAAGAGGAAAGAGACATAAAAAGTGAGCAACAGGAGGAAGAAGAAGAAGAGGAAGAGGAAACTTCAGAGGGCTCAGAGCCTCTTGAAGAGAACAGTGAGACGTCCACAGTTGGCCAGGACGAGCCCAATGTCTCTGCTTCTGATGAACGGGAGACAAGCTTAGACCGAGGACTGTGCACCAATGGAGACACTCATGAGGAGGAAGAGGAGGAGGAGGAGGATGAAACAAGTAGCACAACTGGATCAGTCAGCTCTAAGGAGGAGGACAGTGGTGAGTGTCATTTCTCCTTTGTTTCCACACTAAATTCAGAAGTGCTCAGAGTTGGATGTAGTGAAGCAGTCTGTGGTTGGTGTCAGTCAAAACCTTCATTTATGTCATGGTTAAACCCATTACCATAATCCTGTAGGGTTAGTGCTGCTGCAGCTGTCTGCTGGTGTGCGGCCAGCTCCTCCAGCAGCTGTGAAATTGATTTTCCCTCCAAAAGCAGAGCATCCAAACTTGAAACCACAATCTTTGAAAGGTCTAAAAACTGTGAAAACAGCAGAAGAGAGAGACAGCTTATCACAGAGGCAGGCAGCACTGCTGCAGCCTCTTGTATTCATCCACTCCTACTCTTTTCCACACATCCTTCTTTAGTTCATACACAGTGATCTCATGTGGACTGTACCTTCCTTTTCCTGCATTGCCCCCCCCCATACACACACACACACACCTCTGCCTCCACTATCTACTTGCCTCCTCTCTCTCCACCATCCATCCTTATTTCCAAAATAAACATTTTAGCTGCTCTGCTTTGGAGATGATCCTCAATCAGCCCCCCAGCCCCCCTTTCTCTCTCTCTCTCTCTCTCTCTCTCTCTTTCTCTCTCTCTCTATCCCGCTCCCTATCTCCCTATCCCTACGTCTCTGAGGTAAGAGAGGGGGCAATCATCCCAAAGGGGACGCTTCTTTCGTGGTTGGCAGGAGAAGGGGGGGAGGGGCCACATCATAGCAGAGGGGAGGGGAGGGGAGAAGATCTGGTAAAGGGGGATGAGGAGAGCGTAAAGTGAGACTGCCTGCAGCGGCTGAGGCAGTGGGAGTGCAGACGTGAGCGCGGAGGATGAGAAGGAGGAGTAGAAAAGAGGTTAAACTAGAGGAGAAGACGTGTGAGGAAAGGGAATCCACCGACAATAAGAGAATGTAAGAAGACAGTCGGGTCCATCCTCCAAACAACTTCAGCTTTTAGAGGCTGACAGGTTCCTGCCATAGGATTTATCAGTTTGTTTCTACGTCTGAAGTGTGTGTGTTTACTCTCTTGTAACTGTGTGTGTGTGTGTGTGTGTGTGTGTGTGTGTGTGTGTGTGTGTGTGTGTGTGTGTGTTTCTCAGGTGACGTGTTCGAATCCAGCACGGCTGTATCATCTCCAGCCCCGTCAGCCAACGGGGCCCCAGAGGGGAACATGGTGACCCCGACTCCCTCCCGGGCCCGTACCACAGAGGACCTTTTTGCCGCCATTCACAGGTACCAGGATGTATTTCTCAGCTTTTGCATCATGTCAGCCTTTCATCTACTTGTACTCAAACTTCTGTCTTCCAACTCTGCATGTATCATTTCTCCATCATCGCTCCATCACTCCTCTTTTACTCCTTTATTCTGTTTGTTTTTCTCGTCTCCCTCCTATTGTGTCAGTGTCTCAGCACCTCGTAAACCACATCAAATCCCTCTGGACTCTGTCAACCCATCATTTTTCCACCCCCCTCCTCCTTTTTCTCTTTTTGCCCTCCACCCCCAGTCATAACTTTAACTCAGCGCTGTCCCATCTCAAGCACAGACATCTGTCAAATAGCAGATCTCTGGATCCTGCCAGTCCAGGAGAGAGAGAGAGAGAGAAAGCAGCTTTTTCTGTCACTGGTCCCGGAGGGAACTACTTCAGTAGGCGAGAGGAGTCAGCCATTGAATGTTTATGGAGTCATCTATGTTAGCGGAGTCACGTTAGCACTGCTTATTCTCAGCAGGAGAAGAAAGGCAGCTGCTTCATCCATTATTAAACGACTCAAAACCCTCCGGTCCTAATCTAGGTTAGAGGCCACCGGAGAGATTTCTCTGCAGTCTCTGACATATATTGCATACATGCTCTCCTGCTTCAAAGGAAGCTACACACATAAATTTCTCATGCAGCGCACCAGTTTGTGTTTCACAGTCACGTGTGGCAGCAGTCTGAGTCTTCTTGAGCATCACAGGATTTCATTTCACGGGTTTTATTTTTGCTGTGGACAGATTGTGGATGGAGTTATTGTGTAGTGTCACGTGAGAGCATGTGCACTTAAACCTCACTATCAGACTGATAATTTACACTCACTTAACTGCTCTCCCTCTCTTTTACCCCCTTTAAAACTGGAACAGAGTGTATAGAATAATTTTAAAGATTTTGATATGTGTGAATAGACTCCTGGTGGCGTTCAGAAAACACATGTACAAACGAAGAGATGGGTCAAGTGGAGGTCTGCTTTGCTTTTCGACAAACAAGCCTTTGGACTGAAATCAACTGTCACTCACACAACCTTTCCACCTTCCCCTCCCTCATCACCTCTCATCTCTTCAGTTCCCTTTGTTTGTCTCTTTTCATTTCACACCTCTTTTCTGTGTATCCTACTCTGTAATGGAACAACAATGATAAAAACCTTCAGTGCTGCAGCAGGAAACACAACCTGTCTGCAAAGAGATCCACAGTCCAGCCCAGTGAAACAGAAATCAATCTCCTCTTCTCTGATGTCTCGTAAATCCTTGTCTTGTTAACCCCAGATCATCATGCTGCTTTTTTTCAGTACAGCTGTTTGTTGTTTAGGAATGTCACAAGCAAAGGTGTATAGTTGTTTGAGTAAATTCAGGTGTGTGAGTGTGTCTGCACGTGTGAACGGGTGTGAGGAAACTCTTACATAATGCTGTTGTGCGTTGTTGTAATATGGCGGTGGGAACTGGCAGAGGTTGACGCTGGATAGAGGTTGAAATTAGGGCACAGACACAGATTTTGAAAAATTTCCTGAAGCAAAAAGCAGATGAGCATCTCAACTTAAAAACCATCATTTGACATTCTCATCCATGCTCTCTACAGGTTATATGGAACTTTTCTGTCTGTAAATCTAATCTGAGGATCAAGGATTTCCTCTTACTGTGTCCTTCACTGTACTGAAAGCATCAAATCTGTCCTCCTTCCTGGCAGAATCTGTAATTTATTTTTCATGTCTGTTTCCATCTCTCTTCTCCCCTCTCCATACAGAGGGGTCATGCAGTGGGTGGGTGCATCTTTTCTAGACAGGTGCGGCGTGGCAAGTAGCCTCTTCCCTTTAATTAGCAAGCCTTGTTTCAGCAGCAGCAGCAGCAGCGATGCTACCTTTGGATTAGCAACTATAATCCCACATTGCACCCCCCTGTACATGAGATTAATAAGGCTGTTTTCCTGCTAGCCTTAATTCCCTCTTTGCTGCCATTGGCAGCGTTATCGCTCTGCTTCAGTGCAGGAGTTATAGACAGTGTAGGCTGAGCAGTGTAAATCAACCACCCTGATACCCCCCACTGAGAGAAGGCTGAACCCTTGTCATCGTTGTGTGATTAAAAAACTGCTTTGGGCACTTTTCCCACTTTGTGTTTTTGATTCATTTCCCTGTGCAGAGTCTGAGCTTTTCTCAGGGTTGCAGCGTCCGCAGCTTTTCACATAAAATCTCATTTCTTTAACACAAATGTATAACGCTTTACTCATCATTGCCCTCCTTTAGTTTTGCTCCTCAGTGCTCCGCATTGTTTGACTTCTTAAAGGCTTGTGCTGTGACGCATGATTGCTGGGGGCAGTGCTGACATATGGCAAATTTGGGACGAGGATTTGAGACGTGTGGGCCAAGTCTTTGAAATGAAAGCTTGTTCTCTCTGTTTCCATGTTTGTGGAAGAGTCAAAATCAAAAATCAAAAAGGCTGGTTGAAAACCACATCTCAGGCATCTTTCTGTTAGGTTTTATAAAACCCCAAATGGCGCAGCTTTATTTTAATGAGAGTGATTTAATAACTGCCATCATTTACCAACAAAACCTGCCCCCAACTCCTGCATTTCTTCTGGCTCTTCCATCTGTTACAGTTAAAAGCAGTTTTTTCAAATTTTACACTGTGTTTAATCTGCTTGCTTTCACTCACCCTGCAGACTTTCCACTGTTGTGTCCTTAAACATAGTTTTTGCTGCTTTCTCTTCTTCCAGGTCAAAGCGAAAGGTCCTGGGTCGCAGGGAGTCAGAGGAAGACAAGTCTCGGGCTGGGAACGACCCACAGTCTCCTCCCACAACCACAAACACATCTCCAGCATCCTCCTCTCAGCGCCCGGCTGGCTCCATCCAGCGAAACCTCCGCAAGTCCTCTACCAGCAGTGACACGTTTAAAGCCCTGCTCCTGAAAAAGGGGAGTCGCTCAGAGACCAGTTTTAGAATGTCTGCAGCTGAGATGCTCCGCACAACTGACCCTCGCTCACAGAGAACGCGGTCCGAGTCAGCTTTGGACTCTCCTGCTGCTTCCCCCTCCTCCCCCACAGCCCTGCACAGCCCTCTAACCTCTCCCGGCCGAGGCAAAAGAGCAGCAGACGAGTGGAACCGCTACGAGGCCTTGTCTCTGTCCTCGCCAACTTCTTCAACTTATTCAATGAGTGGGTTTAAGTATGGACGTTCACGCACACCACCCTCTGCTGCCAGCAGCAAGTACAATGCTCGCAACCGAATCCTCAGCAGCCCAATGACGGTGATCTGTGAGCGTGAAGGTGAGCTGGCTGAGAGCGAATATGGAGACACTGCAGAAAGTCTGGCTGGACCCACGAATCAGACTCTCCTTGTTCTCCAGGACTCTAATGGCACTTTATCTGAAGAGAGCAGGAGTTAGAGAGCAGCAACGCCCCTGTGACCCAGGGAGCTGGACACTCATGAGCAGGCAGGGGGCAGGAGGAGGAAAAGCCAAAAGGAGGCCCCCAAAGAGCCCCATCCCCTCTTAGCGCTGTCTCTGAGGGAGCGGGCATGCCATGTCCTGATGTGAGGTCAGAAGTCGCCCAATCATGGACTGGGTTGGACTTAGTCTGAAGTAGTGGACTGGTTCTGCCGCAGCTTTTTATTCAAATTTCCCATGATTCCCTGATTTCCCTTACTTTGGTGACTCAGCCTTTTGTGTTTAAAGGATCGTGTTTTCTTCCTTTCTGCCTGGTGTTCTTAGTTTGTTTTCCATTTGTTAGGCTTTTGTTTTTCTCTTTATCTCGTCCCTAACATGCAGGAATACTTACGTTGAAGATGGCAAACTAAGATGAATTGATGGCATTGAAAAGTTATTTGCTAAACTTTGCTGCTGCGGTGCTTTCTTAACTAGGCAGTTGGAAAGTAAGGGCTTAGCCTCATGGTACCTCCGTATCTTTCTTGGTTCTGAAGAGCTTCTCAGAGCACCATGGTTTGCAGGTGTTGGCTTCAAATAGACCGTCAAATCTCCCAGACAGAGTCTGAGGTAGTGGGCCACCAGGCTGCTCAACGGTACAACTTCAGCTGCAGTAGTCACCGGGTTTTTAGCTTCTCAGTTTGCAGAGATGGTGTGTTTGATGGTCTGGAGGAAGTGCAGAGGGCTCAGCGCTGCCACCTAGTGGTGGACAAAGAGTGAACAGCAGACGGGTGTAGACTGTCTCACCCAAAGAGCAGATCTAATCTATAAGAAGAGCTCATAAAACCTTTATACATAAAATTTTAGTTTGAGATTTTGCACTGTGCATAGATCTTTTTTTCATTGTTTGTGAGTTAGAAAACTATGTTTTAAAGATTGTTTTAATAAACAAATGATGTCATTACTTGTCTTTTGGAGTTTCTATTAATGTAAAGCCAGAAATGAGTTGAGGAGGAAGGCTCATTTCCAGGTCTGTCCAGGTCTTTTAGCGGTTGTGTTGGTTACCAAAGAGCTGAAATAGTAGCTGCTGGCTGTGAATCTGGACAATAACACAATCTGAGATAGTGAGTGCTTGTCTCATTCATTAGATTCAGTTTTTGCTCAGTTTGCTGTGACTTAATCAAAGCTTTTAGGGCTCAGATGATTTCTATAATGCTGTTGACCTTTCTTTTTGCAGTTCTTCGTGGTTCTGTATGTAAATAGATAAATAAATGAGTTTTAAGTAACATTTCTGACTTACTTTCAAAGACTTTGTATATTTCTAGAGCTCTATGTTTGTTGGAGGGGGTCGTTTTCCTTTTTTAGATTATTTATTTTCATGTAGCAGGCCTGTGACATACTGTCACCATCAACCAGCAAGCTAAAAGGGCAAAGGGAAGGGAAGAAACCACTTTTACTCTGCTGCTGCCCACCAGGCTGTTTCATTCTTTTTAAGGTGCTTTAGAGCAAAACAGAAAATGCAATAATGTCAATATTTATGCTTAAGCCTTCTACTGCCCTGAATCTTGAGTCATGCAAAACCTCATCTGGTGCTCAGAGCAGAGTAAATGTGGAGTGTCCCTCTGGAGTCATAAGCCGAGGTGACGGGCGTGAGACTTCATAACCTCTTAACACCATGTGGTTTAATCACCTGTGACCAAAGTGTGTCTCCCTTGATAGAACACCCTGGGGGGGCCCTGGTGACAGGAAACATCTCAATCTGAAAGAGAGAGCTTGTGAAAAGATGAGGAGGACAGAAGAAGTGGTGAGGAAGTGGGAGTGGAGCGGAAGGCAGGCTGCTAATGCTCTGTGTATGTCTGTGAAATAAAAACAAGGTGATATTTAAAGAGCTGTTATTTGTGTCTTTATTCTACCTGTATGTGTCTGACTGTCTGTGGGATTCAGAGCCATCTGCCAAAATCACAGACTCATTAGCAGCGTCGCCATGGTGCCCTGGCTTATCTGTCATCTGGTGGCTGTGGATCAGCCCTTTTCTCCCTGTGGGGTCATCAGTTACATCTCCCTACAGACACTCAACCTATAATAGAGCGTCACACTGACTCCAGATCAGTGTAGAAGCAGCACGACTACGTACACCCACCTTTCAACATTATCTACAGGTCTCCTTAACCTCTCTAACCACCTCTGGACATCCAGCATTGGAGCCCAAGGGCAACAAAACACCCACCACCTCTTGGTTTTTACAGTAAAGTCCTTCCTCTTGCTGTGGAGCAGAGTCACCTCCTGTCTGACGCTGCGTCCATCTGGCTGTCAGACACCCCCCCCTCCCCCCCCGACCATAATAACACCATTGACACTTCTCTCTCCCTCTCTCTGCTCTTATATTTAAGACCTATGTATATATATACCTGTTCTAGGTGTTTATGGAGTCATGAGTTCAATCTGCAGAAAAAATGATCTACAGTAAATTAATCAGACTCTGTTAATAGTAACCTATTTTCAAACTATTCCTTCAATATACTCATAAAAGCAGACAAGAAACTACTTGTTGATACATTTGATTTGAACTTGTTCGTTTGCTGTCACCTGATTAAGCAGTTTTTTAAGCTCCAGAGAGGAACAATTTCTTTGGCCCCTTGCTTACAAAGCAACAGTTTGTCTCTTAACTGATCTTTTTTTTTTACCTCATTTTTTTTTTACCAGTTTCCTCTGAAAAAAATCTCAGCCAGCTTTCTTTATCAGTCAAACATATGACCCCCTTTGGATATTAGCTTTAGAAATGAAAGGTTTGTTTCTTAGTGAGCAGTCACACTATTCATTTGACCCCCCCCCCCCCCCTCACAGCTTTTACAAGCATTAGTAACAATATGGACTCTGTTAATTTTGTTGACCCTGCTTCTTTGCTTGTTAGGGACATAATCATAATCTAAACTCTTGTCTGCTATTGTCAAAAATAGGTTCATGAATCTCAATTTTCTGTTCAACAGAGCAATACATTTACAAAAAAAATAAGGCTATTGTAGAAGCCTTTTTTTTTTAGTTAATATGAAGATTTTATGTTATGTATTCATAACATATATTATATATTTATAAATATATTGTATATTTATGTAAATATATTATTTAAAAATGATTAAATGGGTTGATTATGTTGATTTATAAATTTGTCTACACCTTAGAAAATGTTTGGTTATGGATGGACTGGTCGTAATCTTTAAAGTCAGCCAGCACAGGTGAGCAGGGTAGTTCTTTTGTTTGGTCCAGGGTGAGACAAGCATCCCACAGTATTTTTTGATCGTGAAATGTGAGCTGAGTTGAATCCGTTTTTGATGTTTTGTTTTGTTTTTGAATGGTGAGCTCAATGGAATCTGCATCTGTAAATAAATGGAGCAACCACTGACCTGTGAGTACAGGAATCATTTTATGTATGAAAGTGGACACACGTCAGGACAGTAAGGCTTGTCTCATTCAAGTGGCTTTTAAAATTGTTTAAGGAGGAATCTGCCACTACAGGTGTTGCAATAAACCCAGACGTCATAAATTTACAATGAATAAAAAGCAATGTTAAATTTGTACTTCAGGAAGATATGGTTCTTCAAGGTAGAGTTCATTAAAGTCCTGAGGAACTACAACCTTTTACAACTAACTGGAAAAAAAGACTTACCTTGTAGCAAATCTTTCATAAAGGTAGAGCATGCTGCAGTAATAGGATAAGATAAACCTTAATTCATCCCATGGTCAGGAAATTTGCCCTTTTAACAGCAGCAAAGGATCAGCACAGCAAACATGGACGAATAAGTACATTCATGCACACAGTGCACACAGAATTATAAAAAAAGTGAACTTAGACCTATAAAAAATGTTACATAAAAAAGAGAGAGGAAATGTAAACAACAATAAAACTAAAAACTGTTGTACACAGTGAACAAAACAGAAATCAAACATGTTATTGCAAATGATCTGAGTTCTTATAGCTGAGAAAAACTATTTTTGTATTTGCAGTCGTATTAAATATCTAGCCTGTCAATATAGTACGTTGAGGTAACATTGAGTTATTGTCCGTTAGTTGTACTTAAAAACCTGGATTCCTGAGCGTAGGCCTGGTTCAACAGTCTGACTGCAGCAGGAAGAAAGGAGGTGGAGTCTACTTTGGCCTTTCCTGTAAAGTGAGTTTGTGTCATCAGTCCAGTCCAGTTTATTGTTCAGGTGAACACCCAGGTACTTGTAAGAGTCCACAATCTCAATGTGCCCCCCCCCCTGAATGTTCACCAGTGAGGGAGCGGTGGGTCTGTGTCCAGCATTGATCTGGAGGAGGTTCCGTTGACACCAGTCCACAAAGTTCAGGTTCAGTTCTCTGTACTCCCTCTTGTCATCATTGGCAATGAGACCAAATATGACGGAGGTAACCAAGAACTATGGTGAAGTACAAAGATGATTTAACTTTAGAGTAAGATCATTTTATAACATCAGGATAACTTTTCTCTTGGAGCATAAAGTTTAATTTACATCGGCTTAGTCAGTGAATCCATCAATTCATTGAATAATTGCTATTTTGATAGATAATCAATAAATTTCAGTTAATAATGACACAAATGTTGTTGTTCAGCCTCTCTAATGTGAGGTTTTGCAGTTCTTCTGACAGCAAATGTTTACCCATAAATAAAGTGAATATACTGTGTATGTCTGTGTGGGGTTGTGATTGCCTTTTTTTAAAAACTTGTTTTGAAGTTAATGTTGAAAACTGCGCTAATTAGCCTACCTGAAAGTATAATGGATTGGTTAATTATTTCTGCAGAGTGAAAACTAATAGCAGCCTGTGAGGAGTAAAGTTAAAGGTTTACTGTGGAATACAACCACGTCAATAGAACTCATGTGTCATATAGTTTCATGTCTGACTGATCAATATGCTGATTTAAGGTCTCCACTCAGTTGTGGGTGGATAAGATTTAAACAACTATTAAATTTAAATTAAACTGTGAGTCTCAAATATTTCTTTTCCATACAAATTTTTCATTCCATCGATGACATCGACCACACCAACTAGCATCACACAGAGTATTCCTGTTGGTGTGTATGCAGAGGACAAAATAAAACATTGTTTCTGCTGAGCTTTTGAACATGATATTGGGAACATTTCTGCCAAAAATAAAACAAGTGACTCAGCAGACGTGAGCCTGTTGGCGAGAGGGGAAGGTGAGGAAGGATGAAGGGCAACGTGGAAGCGGGGGGTGGGGGGGTGGGGGGGGGGGATTCATCCAGCTGATGAAAGGTCACAAGCATCAGAGTGTGGAGGAGGAAACTGGATATCCTCGATAGATTAGATAAACAAGTAACAGTGAGACGAAAAATTCACAATACAACAACAGGTTCAAACAAAGTCGTCTGATTGAACAAAAGGAAATGACATGAGTGCTTTAATGAAGTATGTCACCACTGGGACTTTAATCTATGTGTATCATTGAACTTCAGGTGTGACAAAAACAGTAGAGGTTATCTACGCAAAATCTCAAAATTCATGAAGCACCAAATATGCTGGCAAATCTGAGCTTAGTGCAGTAAGGCAGGAAATGACACACTTATTAACTCAGCTGGGGAATGGACTTTTGAGGCTGAAGCCTGAGTGGTGCCAACTATTCTGGTCCAGATTTACTGTGACTCAGCCCCTCGCTGTAACAAGTGTGACAGCAGTGACAGTAAGTGAGGACAGAGATCAGACAAACTGAGGTTTACCAACATTTAATCTGTCAGACAGGCAGAGTCACCTTCACAGTGAGACTGCTGAGTGACAGGAGGAAAAAAGCTGCTGTTAGGCTCTGCCGGTGACACGCACAGTCAAAAGGATGGGTGCTCAATTTTCAAGTTTACCTTTAAAGGATCGAAGAAATGATTACTATGTGAAAATTTGAAGTGTTATTTGCCACTGTAGTGATTTCTCTTGACGCACCGGCTGCAAAGATGCGTCTTTATGTTGGTTTATTTGTGATTGACTTCAAACTTTAGTTCTTAATCTGTTAGACACCATCAAAAGCTGCTGGAGTCTATAAGTAGCCAAAATAAGAGTAAGGTTATATTCAAACTAAGTACTTTTTTTCCAACGAGCTGCATTCCCAAACATAAAAAGTTGGAATTACATCAAAAATTGATCAGTCAGTAAGCCAGTTTCAACAAGAGGAAAAAACAAATCTTCCCTTTTTTAATCGTATGAGGTAACAAATAAAGATTAAAACTCAATGAATAAATATCAAGCAATGAGAACCACAAAAAGGAAATGCATTCTCAAAAGGTCACTCACATCAAAAACTTAAGAGGCACTTTGGGTTTTCGAGCAAGAACATTGATTAAGAAAAACAATTCCTGACTTATTGTCTCCACCTGCTGGACACAATGTGTCACAGCACTCAGTTTTTCTTCCAGCTTCATTTGTCATGACTTTTGGCCTACCTTGGTCCATAATTCAGTAACTTTTAGTAAAGACTATAAAAGATAATAACAGACAGAATAAAGGGATTTAAAATGCTCTTATTTTGTGTTCCCTTCAAAACTAATACTATACAAATACCAGTTTGAATTTTTTATATTAAGTGCCTTTGGTTTCTGATGAGTGCTGCAGAACCATCAAAATGTTTTCAAGTCATGGTCATGTTGTTCAAAATTATTAAGCATGTTAGACTTTGTTAAACTTAGAGCTGGCCTTTAAGTCCCCTACTCCTGCTCCTTCTTCAGCACCCACACCTCATTCCTGCGGTTGGTCAGTTTGAAGGGACTGTCATACCCACATACATAGTAAGGATGGTCAATATAGGGAACTCCATCTCTCTGCAGACTCTCCAGAAGTTTGAGGAGCTCTTGCTGCTTTGTGTTTTCATTCGAGAATCCACCATAGGTCCTGGAAAAAAAGAGAAAGAAAAATTAGTAACTATGAAACTTCAACTCACAACTATCTAGATTTAAAGTTTTAACTCAGTCTTTTCTTTATAATTGACCTGACATAAGCTGTGAACTCTTTCCTGTGCTCCACAAAGACCTCTGGATCGCTTGGCTCAGGCGGGTTTTCCTGATGTTCCTCTGGGATATAGAAGGAGACGGTGAACTGAGACTCACATGCAGGACCAGCTCCAGGGTCAACACGGCCAGACACAGGGGCTGTCATCTCCACTTTTACCTCTAAGGACCGAAAAATGAAGGTATTTTTGAAAAAATAAACAAACAAAAGCTTAAATATATATCAAACTAAGAATGACATTAATGTTGCTGGAAATATCAAACTTTTATGGATGATTGTTTGACCATGTCATCAGTTTTTGTGAGAGGTACTGATATGAAATGTTCCTAACCTCATACTGAGCAGGTTCAGTGACAGATGGTGGATAAATAAACATAATGCACAGCAGATGTGGAGGATTAAAACTAGGTTTTAACACCCCAACACTGCAGACCTCAGAAATCAACTGTACAAACAATGTATGCTCTCATTAATAATGCTGCTGCAAACTGCTGAATAAGACAAAGACAGTGTCGCTGTTTCAAACTGCTGAGCAAGAGCTAAAGTGTTCTCTTGCATTTATTCATCAACTCTCTAGTGTTCACACCAGTTATCCATAATTTCATTCTGCACAATATGCGCAATATCACCTCAACTTTCAATAATACCTAATTTCATGCTGCAACATAAAAGCCTCATTAACAAGCCTACACTGTTCCACACTTTACATACTTTTATTTTTCCCTTCTCATCCGAGTCTCTCATGGGAAAAATGACCAAACAAGACACAAAAATTCTGTTGAAACTCACTGTTTTTGTTGTTGCCTTGGATGTAGCTGAACAGTCTGCGAAAACCTGCACTCAAAGCTGGGTCCATCTGCATCCCCTTTAAAGTGGTGCTTACCCACTTAGTGGCATGGTAGGTGCGGATCTCATAGTCTTGTCCCTGCAAAACATACACAAAAACACTTAATCATCAATATGCAATTTCATTAATGATGTCAAACATGTATAAACACTTTTCTGGAGGATAATTATGATGTGGAATAATTTTTGGTTCTGTAACTTAAAAACATAATGACTTATTGATACATTTTCAGAACCACACACTTTTCAATGAGTAAACTCAATCTTTTTACTTATGCAACACAGACTGGTGAAGGATAGGCTTTAGAATCAACATTTTAAGTGAAATCGTCTGAAACAGTGTTGGCTCTTCTGCTTCAAACCATACTTCAGGGCAAATATGTGACAGACACCCGTCAGCAGCCCATGGAGGTGTAAAACAGGTGACAAACAGATGACATCCGGTCAAAGTTTCAATGTTTTTACAAGGCAATCTGGGGAAACATTCACCTGTTTCTCCGCCGCGGTGAATTTTGGGTTCTGCAGTCCTGAGGAGAACAGAACTTGTCCCATAGCTTTCAACATGACTGGTGAAGAGGAGGTGGAGAGTGTATCTCTAAAGTGAGATATTTACAAATGCAGACGGTTTTAGTGCCAATGCAATACATTACATCGATCGTATTCAAAGTTAGACGATATCAGACCCCACGCTGGTTCATAACCTGTTACATCAGGTCACATGAGAGCAGACAAACGGGTCTGAGCTTGTTAAACAACTCATTAAATACATATCGTATTTAGTCATTAACAGATACTTGCAATACTCATTTTCCTGCGTTATTTCATGGTGGTCTTTCAACTATTTTCTCATCTTTCAAGGTTCAAAATTTTACAGACATTGGTAAAAACGTTACCTGTTAAGAAAGCGCGTTGGGTCCTCGCTGCCACAGAGCTGTGCGTTTGTTTTTATAACATCGCTTCCTGTTACCAAAAAGTGGAACCTGATTGGCTTAACCACTCTACTTTCAAAATAAGAGTATTGACCAACAACTCGTATTTACCTTTGGCTCCATTTTCTTCTTTTTTCACAATTCTTGTCCCTCTGGATTTATCTTAATACTATATTAAACTACCTGTGCTGCAATAAATGACACCAGTAAATGACACCAGTCACTGACTGGTTGATGGCTTATTTTGAAGGGCTGTCGTCGCACAGGCAGTGGTGAAGCTGCACCAGCTTCAGACAGCCCTCCAGTATTAGTCATCCAAACACTATGAAGTAAACAAATTTATTCTGTTTATTCCGTGTCCTCCATATACACTCTGAGGATGAGTTTATTTATCCAATTGCTGTTTGTGAAACCACTTGGAATAAAAAAAAAAAGGTCTGCGAGGGCCTTGGATGCAGTCACAAAATAGGAAATTATGGTTCTAACTTTTAAGTCACAAAGGCTTTTCTTTAATGTACATTTTGATTGGTACTGATAGTGTATTCTTATGTATTGAAATGTTAGAACCCAATGGAAGAACTTAGCTGTCATTCCTAGTTTGGGAGTTCTGTACAATTTCTGTATCAAATAAACTACATCAGCAGTCCTGCATGTGCTTGAGAATAAAAAGTTTTATCAAACCATTGCTTAAATCAATCTCCACCACACAGTTAAAAGCAGTTTCCTGGAAGAGCACCTCCCTTTTATTAACTACATTATCAGTATTTACACCAAACCGAACTTTACAAGAAAAAAAAAACAACATTTAAGAAACACAGTTCAGATGATATTAGGCACATACAGAGGCGAACAAACTAAAACCTAATTTTAACCTTTTAAATCTTGAATATACACACAAACAAACACGGTGTCAAGGACCATTTAATGAATTGAAACAGTTGTTACATGTGTAGCTGATTTAAAAACTGAGGTGGTGTTGTGGTTAACCTCTGCAGGTGACTAAAATTATGCAGTTTCATCTACAGTTGGCAGCCTGTTTGTATAGGAGCTTTTGTACACAGATTATGGTTTCTTTGGAGATGAGAGGGACAGCTGCATACCAAGCAGGCGTTGAACAAGGCAAGCAGGAGTCTTGAGACTTAAGGATGTATGGTTTAACATTTGTGACTTTGTATGCACAATACAAACTGCAGCTTTTCTGAAATATGCACACACACTCACAGGTATAGTATGAGGACAAGGGACAGTAAAAATTTAAACTGCAGGGACATGCAATCTAATCCAATGACCAAAGCAGCTTTTTTCTCCACTGTCCTATGAGAGGAGACTGTTTTGGAAAAGGCTGAGAGATAGAGAGGGTTGTCAAAAGTCTATTGTTTAGAGAGTACAAATGTCACTGTGACAAACAGCAGCACACAAATCATCACCAGAGCATTAGAGCTGCAGCTACAACTTGTTTATAATTTCTTTTGGTGGCATCATTGAGAGGAAAACTGGGCCCTTCAAATGTTCATTAGACAGTTCATTTATTGATATTGATATTTAACAGTAAATACTAATGGGATTTCTTCAAAAATTACTACAGTTTGATTGATACACTGGTCATTTTTTTGGCGGGGTATGAGCTGTGTATCAATCAAGAGCACTGTATATGATACACTTTTATAAGGCTCTCTATCTTCGATAAGTACGAGCATTCTGTGTTCAGGTTGTTTCGGGTGCAGTTCTGGGGCTCTGTGAATGTTTCAGGGTTGGTAGTTCTGGTGGACGAAGGACAGAACATCATCTTTGGACAGTTTCTCAGGATCCACCCGAGTCTGGGAGTCGTGAACAATGACCCCATCCACCCAGGCCCAGAAGAGCCTCTCTGAGTGGCAGACACTGAAAATGAAGATAGACACACATTCATGTTCAATAACAACAGTGTCAAGGTTTTCTGGTATAAAGTAAATGAATCAAATATGGAAACAGAACATACTGGAAGGGAGCGGCAGAGCTTGGCGGCATCTCATAGGTCGACTCTTTAGTGGTCTTATTGAAGAAGAACTTCATCTTGGAGTTTTTACTGTACGCCATGGTCCACGGCTCTGATGTTAGATCAGAATTACAAAATAGAAGCATTAGTAAATTACTCCACAAAGACCATATCAAATTTGAAGCATCAGTGAGCTGCAGCACATGTACACACACACACATTCATACCGTTGACAGTCTTAATGATGTAAAGGCCCGTGGGGAGGAAGTGTCGATCATCTCTGCCGGTGTAGGACAGACGCGGGACTCCTCCTGAACTCTTTGTCACCTTCATTTCCAATCTAGATGAATACAAAAAGAAAAAAAAATTCAAAAGTTGAGTTCTTGAATTGATATGTCACAGATGTTTTTTCTTTTTTTTTTAAACACACTGAAGATTTAACACGGCTCCTGCCATACCTGACAAAGATTTTCTCCATTTCCTCCAGTCTGTAAACCTCTTTCACCCTGTTCGGGAAAAACAGAAAATTGAAAGTTGAGATGATTCCAGATTAAAATGTAAATAAAAAGGTCAAATGAATAATCACCGTTTTCCATAAAACACACACACTCAATAATCCATTAAGAATAGTCTGAGAAACCACTAATCCTTCCACTTCATTATAAAATAAATGATCCTTGAATAAGCAAGTATTTCTATTACACGTTTCCACATCATCCCTTTGTAAGCTGCAAAGTGGACTTAAAAACTACAAACCTTACTCCTATGAACAAAGCTCAAGCATTTGTCTGAATCAAAGGTAACACAGCAGATTTGATCAGATTTCCAGAAGAGTCCTGTATATGTTTAGTGATGTAAAAGTAGACAGTATATGTTCATGTGTATTTTCCTACCGTTTTTATTTTTAGTTTAGTGATATGAGAGCATTTAAAGTTACAAAGTAGCATTTCAAACAATTCCCTTCATCTGAATAAACACCTGATTGGGTTCATGTCTGGTCTGCTGGGTTTGGCCACTGCCTTCACAAACTTCTCCGCCATGTAGATCCTAGACACGCAAAAGATTCATTGCAGGTCAATTCAGCAACAGAAATGTGAGTGTTTATTCTCAATATCTAAATAGAAAATTAATTATCTAAAACAAAATTTAAGGATAAAACCCCCAAAGCTGTGGTGGTGTTGTTGTCCTACCTTTGGTTAAAGTGTTTATCTCTGACATCAGTGCCGTTCAGAATCAGAGCGTCCATCACATGAACTGCATTGATTCTGCGCTGAGCTTTGCCCTGCAGACAAAATACTTTGATCAATACATGTGAAAACAAACCCATGAGCAGCAAATAACAAGCTTGTTTGGTCGTATTTATGACAAAATGCAGTGGTCTCTTTTTTGGGGTCAGAGGATTTGAACAATTTTTATGAAGTAAAAATGATCTTTCAAGAGCTGTCATTATTATTTCAACATTTAACAGACGAGCCAGGTCTTAGGAGATCTGGAATCTGTCTCCCATATTTCATGTGTACTGCCCCTCCTCTCACCTCGCCCTTCAGCTCTTGGACAATCTCCACACTCAGAAGTGTATCTCTTGGCAGTTCCAGCTTAAAATTCTCCAGTTTCCTCCACCGCAGAGGCATCTTCCCATCCCATGTGTAGATTTGAGACTTCTACGGAAGCAAAGGAGGCACAGAGGGAAAAACGATAAAGAAATGGAACTGGTTTAAGCCCTCTGGCTATTTCCAAATTGAAAAATACATTTTAAAGGTACAGACTGGCTTATCAGGGCAATCCTTTTTAATGCTTTTTAAGAAGAAGAGGAGACAACTTCACATGAAACAGCAGAGTTTGGCTGTGACACTGGGATGGTATAGTATCACTTTAACAGTCCACATAACAGCTGTTATCAGATAACAAAAAAGACACATCCAAAGAAAAACATTCCAATCCTACTCTGTCCAAACCATGAAGTGCAAGAGTTGCGTGAAATGTAACTGCAATCAGATGAAACAGTTGGGTCTCGTATGTCTCCCCTGACTCACCCCCAGCGCCAAGAGGAAAATCTGCTCTCCTCCTCCCACAATGCACCTGTGGTCAAGGATATGACGCAACTTCTCAAGGGTGCTGGAGTTGAGAGGCGTCAGCTTACATTGGAACGTCTCCACATCTGGATTCTTTGGTGCAACAGATGTTCACAGAGGCAGAAAGTCAGAAAAGTTTCAGCTTGATAGCTGTGTTTAGAGTTTTAGAGCAGTCCAAAATGTACACAATCCAAAACATTTGATTTAACCTAGGTTTTTATTAAGGGTGAGACAACTGACCTTGAGCAGTTCATAGAACTTAGACTTGGCATCTGAGGAGGCAGGAGTGACTCTGGCTTTGTCTGGGATCTGGAAATGGACACAAACTGTGTTTGAGGATGAAATGACAAAGAAAACCATTTCAACAAACGCTTTTATTTTTAAGAATCCTCTCTCAGTCTGATTTCAGCTTTTTACATGCAGGAGCTTGTCAACTCACTCCCCAGAGTTTCAGACACTCCTTCCTGATGTCTGCTTGCCGTGGCTCTGAGAGGGTCCTGAAGGGACAAAACTAGAGTAAGGTCACACGAATACCACCACACACAGCTGTAGACAAGCAAGAGAAAGGTTACTTACGGGTTTTCTTTCTCAAGAAAACCATGACCTGGATGAATGAGAATCTACATGGACATACTTACGGGTCAACAACAAAGGCATGGATCTTGGCCAGTGCCTTGATCTGGACTGCACAGAGGCTGCAAAGAGAGTTCAAACATTTTCCATCAGCCACTCAATTTCGCAGATCAGATCTCTATAACTGCTGTCTCTCTTTACCTCTCATTGGAGTTGACCATAAACTGGTAGAAGTCTGTGTCCTCTTTGATGATGCTGAGAGGAACCACATCTGTGACATCAGAGTCTGTGTTCCTCAGCTGGTTCAGTTTCAGGTTGACTCTGAACATATACTCCCTAACAGCGTCTGTACCGGGCTTCAGGCCCCGGCACACGATGTATCTGCAGGAAGAGGACAACAGCTGTCAGAATATTCTGCACAAGAAGTCTTTTTTTTTAGAGCAAATCATACTCCACTCCAAAGAAAAGAAACACAGTTCAGTTGACTTATCAGTATCTGACAAAACTTCACTGAGGGAAGAAGATCAAGGAAGATCCTCTAACATGCAGAACGTTTTAAAATATCAAAGCAAATGTGAACACTTTAATAGTCCTGAATGTCCAGATATCAACTAGAAGCTGCCATGGATACATAAATGAAAGCTAAAGAGACTAAAGAGACACAGCCCCACCTCTCAGAGTTGGCCGGCCTGCTGGTGAGAGGTTTGAAGAGAGAGATCCTGTCAAAGCAGAGGTAGAGCAGGTAGACTAACCCCACACTAAAGGGGGTGAAGAGGTCAAAGGTCTTACAGACAAAGTGACCACCTGGAGGAGACATAAACAGATGCTAACATTGAGCCAGAATCCATCACAATTATCACATGGACACACAAGTACAGACTAACTTCACACCATTGTAGGTAAATCATGACCAAAAAAGAAATGTCTTCACTGATTTGACAAGACTGAAGAAAAACTAGACTCATCAGATACTGTCTACTTTAATAGAGTTTAAAACAAGAGACATTTTAGTGCTCGTATAAGGTGATGCATCCATTTACACACATTAACACATACCTGTCCTGAGTGTAGACAGAGCAGTGAGGAACTGACAGAGGAGCAGCTGTTTGCTCAGGATCTCCTGGATATTTTCCTGTCCTTCCACAGAGAAACCCTGCAGGAGGGAATGAGAGAGAGCGGGAGAGAGAGAGAGAAAGAGAAAGAGAGAGAGTCACCACACACACTGACATCTCAGTTAACACAGGAATATGTGTGTGCAAAGAGTAAATTGAGGATTATTTTAACAGCAGAAAAGTGATTCAGCATGTTTGGAAAAATAATTTCAAATAGCCTCACCCCATCTGCCATGAGGAAGTGCAACCCTCTTTTCTCTGTGCTCTCCAGGACAAAGTTTCTGAAGGCCGTCATGTTTTCTGGCCTGGTGATGTCTCCATCTCCGTCCACGCCTCCCTCCCCTGGGACAAACAGAGGTCAAGCTTTCAGTGAATCATTTATCACCTGAGCTGCCCCATGAACATGATGAACAGGTTTGTGTGCATACCGTAATAAGGCTCAAAAAGTTCGCTTGGCGCTGCATAAAAATCCTCAAGCTTAAAGTCACAGGGGCCTTTCAGTGTCATGCCAAAGCCTTTGGCATGCCAATGCCTCCTCCACAGGATGTACTCTGAAAATCCTCCGGGCCCTGCACAGACGTCACCAAAGTAAAGGAGCTCTCCGTCACGGTCCCTTGTCAGAGGTTTCTGCATAAAGAGAGTATTTTTTTCACCATCTGCTTGTATGAGCTGATGTACCATCATGCACCACGAATAAGCAGAAACTTCATCAAACTCACCCCTTGTAGATCCTTTGGGTTTGTAAACATGTTGTCAAAGCAGTGGTCGATGTTTGCCATTTTCATAGCTGCTCTAAAAACAGAATGAAAACCCTTGAATTGCCTAAAAGGTATTTATGATACAAACCACTCTTGAAAAATATGGAGCATTTCCCAGGAGAACAGACACAGCTGCATAATAGTTGATAAACAAACATTCACTGTATGCCTTGATATCTGTGTTACTGAAGGGGGAAAGTAGGCTATCACTAAAATGAATCATGTAATGTACCAATTTACATTTTTTGGATGTTTTATCATATGATTTGCTTTGGTAGAACTAAAATCATACTGTATGCACAGTTATTAACAAATGTGTACTCAAACACAAACCACCTCTCGGCAGAAATGTACTAGTAATCGGTTCTTAGATTTACAGTTAAAGAATACAGTATCATCCACACTGTACTTTGTGGAGCCTATCCTCATGTACTGACTGACCTGTTGAGGAAGATCCCTCCTCTGATTGTCTCATAGGGGTTGGATCGGGTTCGCGCTCTCCTCATCTCCTCACTCTCCAAGTTATCAAACACAGTCTGGACATCAAACAGACACAGCAGTTAAACGTCAGCACTTTGTCAGCTTATTGATACGGGTCTATTCTAGCAGAGGAATCCATTTAAAGGGTTTTAAACATTGAACACGTTACATATTTTGATCTTACTTACCACACTACAGTGAAGAAATAGGATTACAAAAACCTTACAGTTATTTTATATGAAAGACACAAAGGGGAAGAGTAAAACCTCCTAAGACCTGGGATAACTTGTATACAAAATTCATATTGAAATATTCATTCACATGTTGTACTAGTATGTCTTAAAAAGTTAAGCTATCATAAAGAAGTTAATTTTTTCATTATGACTTAAAATTAGTAAAGTAACTCTAAATGATACATGATATTTGAGATTTTTTCTCATGTTTTGAAACACGTTTGCATGTTCGTTAAAAAAAAGGGAAATGGAAATGAAATAGAAATTGTAACTCACCTTGCACCTTAGAAGAGTGTGCAGGAGATCTTCAGTGCAGAACTCTGTCTCATCCTCGATCTTAAGTTTTCTCTGTGACGGTCAAAAACAAAGCTTGAATAACAAAATCTTTACTTACGAGGCAAAAGACTGGTCTTGAAGTTAAACTATGTATCACAAACATGATTTTCATGTACATGTTTTTGCATATTTTTTGCCATTCAAAAAAACAAATCGGTGATTGATCATTAATTGATATGATTAATCAATCAAGGGACTCTCTTAAAATGCTCATTCCTGGTCTGAAGCATATTTACCCTTCCGAGAATCATCCAGTCTCTCAGCTCATCTGCATCTGGAGTTTCTGTGGTGCATTCTGGGAACCAGTCCACCTTCTCTTTGGCACTAGGCTGGACGGACCAACAGTGAAAGACAATGAATGAATGAATGAATGAATGAATGAATGAATCAATCAATCAAACAATCAAGCAAGCAAATTAGGTAACTACAGATAGCATAAATAGTTCCCTACAACAGTCGAAAGAAAATCGTTCTGGTTGTTTCAAATTAGAGACAAAACAAGAGAAGGCTACATTTCTCAAGCCATATTTGCAGTTGTGGGACAAATTGAAAGGTGTGGTATTTATTAGCTGCTGTTTACCTCTGGTTCATCACGCCAGTCGACATTAAGCTCTCCTTGGAAACCCTGCAGAGTGAGACCAAGACCCCTTCTTCCTCGCTGAGTGGAGGCCTCCACGATTTCTTTGCGACCTTGGCTGAACTTACCCAGACCTTCGCCCTCACGAAAGCCCATTTTTGCCTGAAGACGTAGTTGGTGAGAATTAAAATTGAGTTAGAAAAAACAGCAGGAAAACGCTTTTCTGAATACAAACGGCATCTGCTGACAGCATTTTAATATATTACCATGAGTTTCTGTGACACACTGTTGTACATGGAAAAATTAGAGGCGGTCTTTGTGCCATCAGCATCTTGGTCATCAAAAGATGACATGGAGGGCATGGAGAATCCTGGTCTATGGTCATCCTGGTCACTGAGGGAATCATTTTGGCTTGAATCTGGTGGGAAAAAAAAGACACAAAGGTTAAAACCTCTGTCCGTGTAAAGACAAGAGGAGACAGAAACACAGAAGATACACTTGACATGACAAAACTGCAGTTTCAAGGCTTGTTAGAACTTGATATGTAACAATGACCTGACATGTCAAAAAAAAAAAAAAAAAAAAAAAAAAAAAGGAATAAACAAACTGCTGATATGCTGATAAAACTTTTTGCCCAAAATTTAGCAACTTTTGTATATTGGGCAAGTTATTACAGTAAGGTTTTTTTTTAAATAACATTTATACCGGCTCTGACAAGACTCTTTTTGTACTGGCCACAGATAAAAAAATCAGGTCTCTGCAGTGACTTGAATGGAGTACTTAATAAGCAACCCCATTCCCAGCTTGGAGTAACATATTTTCAAGTATCCAATGTGAAATTTGTGAGCACAACAACCAAAATTATGAATCAAAATTATAGCAAAGAGCTTTTGTTATTACCCTTAAATTTACAGCAGACAACGTAATCAGGGAAAAACTAATGAATGTACCATGTCTAGATAATTGAGACTCATCATCCGAGCTGCTGTCCTCACAGTGTCTCTTTGTCGGATGATGTGATGCTGAAGCCTCAATTCTCCTCTTCATCCTGGCTGAAACAAAGCAGAGGACGATGAGAATGAAATACTACTTCATTGTGTGAACAGCAAAGCACACAGAGGACAAACTGGGATGCACAGGCATGATATGTAAATTCTAAAAATGGCATATATGTAAACACACACACAAACACATAAATATTAAAGTTCAGTAAAAAGTATGAAACTCTGTAACACATGATACCCATCGATTCATTCATTTATGCATTGATAGATTTTGTTTCTTTCTCACAGACAGAGAGGCACATTTACGGTGCTGTTTACTCACCAAAAAGTGACTAACAACAACATTCCATGACATTGGACAGCTATCAACCAGTCACTGAGTGTACCTGTGTTTCTTTGCCTTTGTTATTTTCTTTTTCTGTCTTTCGTTTTTACATTGTCAAAATAAATATTTCAAATAAATTCAGTACATTCCAATTTGACAAGTGCACATGGCCCTTTGAGGGGAAATAATTAAGTACAGCCTTTTTAAATAGGTGAGAGAAAATATAACTGGCTGTCAGAGCTCTACTGGCTGCCAGGTGCAAGGTTAACAACAATCAAAATAACAATAATAATAATAATGATCATATTAATAGAGCTCTTCTATATTAGAACTCAAATTATAGAGATGGAGATAACGCTCCGAAATTTGGGGTAAAGCCCCTCATGTTTACCACACCAAGCCCCCCTAACAAAAGACCTTTGAGCCAGCTGACAGTCACAACTTCATGATCAGGCACACATTCTGCGCTTAACTATCAGATTAGTTTGGTCGTAAATTTTTTTTAGTACGTTTCCCCTTTCCTGGAGTAAAGCCCCCACAGAGACTTTGGGTTTTGGGTTGATGTGTACGGCAACATAGTCATCAAACTGGCCCATTTAAAACCAGACTTCATGAATCCTCATGGAAACTAATCATTTGATCAAGTTGGACACCCAGTTTTCGTAAAAACATCCAAGAAAGGCGTAAACTTTGGTAAGTCATGATCATATGTGGCACGGGGACTTTCTCCATCAATAACAAATAAACTTCTTCAAGTTGAAACAGTTACCTTTGTGCTTATGTTGTAGTTAGCAAACCACAGATGGAAGGCAGAGTCAGCCCATGCCAAACTAAAGCAGCCACCAGAGCGTCACAGTCCGGGTTTAGGCTGTTTGAGGGTGTTTCGGTGTTTTCACAGAAACGAAACTGCGCAGCCGGAGCAGCTTTAGCTCGCTAACTTAACCACTCGGATTTTTACCAGCTCAGAGGAAAAACATCACTCTTCTGGGGTGAAACAACCGCGTCAACGCGTTAATTCCACATAAATTTAATTATGGCTCTTTGAGCTTTAACTCTGCACGAAAAAGGGAGTTATAAACATGATTTTCTGAAGTTTTCTTTCGCCCGCGTCCTATTTCGACAGATTTCAGGGGTCCTTTCTCTTCTCACGGCATGTCGTCATGACGCAAGTGACAGAGGACTGTCTATTCAAATGCCTGCGTAATCTGGGAATTATTAGATATATGATTTATACACAATTAATTTACTAAGAGAGGAAAAAAATGTAGGTTCTCTGAGCAATCTAAAAGCACTTTTGATTCCCCTTTCCCTAGTATAGCTGGGGTTAAATAACCGAAAATCTTAATGGCAATGTATTGTCTGGGTCTGATTACGTGATTAGATTGTCCTGTAATTAGTCTTACATGTCTGGTCCTTTGGGCTAATCTGTTCTTGGCGAGTAAGCAAATTGATCCTGATCTGTTTGTGAAAACAACCATCGGGCTTTTTTTACTGGCCCTTTACAGTGGTTGTGCAAACAAGTCTATATATATATATATATATATATATATATATATATATATATATATATATATATATATATATGAATGCGAAGTTAATAATTGGCTCTCTATCTAACTCTCTAGGCTTGTTTGCCCAACCACTGTAAAGGGCCAGTAAAAGCCCCATGGTTGTTTTCACAAACAGATGTATAAATATTTGTACGAGATGAATATCTATGTAGAAGTAATCTAACTAAACATTAGGAAAATAAAAATAATCTAATGAATATAACATATTAGAGAAAAGAGTGCAGAATTAAAAAATACATATTATTTTTATGAGTGCAAGACATCAGTGCCAGCACCCATCACTGAAAGTGATTGCACATATGAGTTTGCCCAATTTTGTAAGTTCTGTTCTGATTCCAGCAGATTTCATTGCAGAATTTTGTTTTCTGTTGTTTGTGTTGTGTCTCTTCCCTTTTTAGTTGGCATCCGGTGGATGTAAAGCATCTCACACTGGTACACAGTAGTCATTTCCAACTCTGGCCGCTATGCTAATCCTCCACTGACACAAATGCACAGACACACACTTAAAGACACAAACACTGTCCAGAGCCATGTGACCAGCTGACGCAATAAATCCAAAGCTTTATAAACCACCTTTAGAGAGTGCTCTCCCTTTAGGGACATCATTACAGAGCAGGTGTGTGTTTGTGCAACTGAGGGAGGGAAACAGGCGAGTGTGTCTTGGCACAGGGGAGAGCTGTTGCTGCTGCCTTACTTAGTTTAGTGGATAAGGAAGAGGCCAGAGAGACACAATAACAAAGGGGAAAAGGGGACTTGGAGTCACAAAGTTGCCTATCAGACACTCCTGAGGGCTGAGGAGCACTGGATGAAAACAACTATGTTTTTCCGCATCCCAAGACTTACCCCTGGATACATTAGATACCTTCAGGTATGTAAGATGCTTTCAATGCTTTCCTTTTTGGAATTAATAATGATTATTTCTGGAGTTATCCAAGTTCTACGAGTGCTCTTTCGAATCAACACCTGTTGAGATGCACAAACCCTGCAGTTTCTGTAAAAAGGTTAAGTTAAATAAACCAGGACATACCAGAACCTGGACTGATTATCCTGTTTGTTTACTGATAAAAGCAACAGTGAGCAACAGCTCTGATCTTTATGCTAATAACCATAAATTAGATAAAACAACAAAATTATCTAGTGTGAATGATGTAAAGGGATTTGACTTTTAATTAGCAAATCCAATTTCTATTTCACCATACCCCTTTTGTATACATTCAATTTATCAACTCTGCATACCTAAAGAAATCCGCTTTGAACGGCATCTTCACTTCACTTCACCGCTGTGAAAACTCAATCTGAACTGACAATACTGACTCACCAATGTACACAAAGTGCCCATATGTGTGTGTCATGGTAGGATTTAAAGCAGAAGATTACTGTGGCCTAACTTTGAATGGATTTGAATCAGGGATACCTTAGCTAACCAGGGTCAGCCTTTTAATTGGATCAGGGGAAAAGCATGAGATTGAGGCTTCAAATCACTCTGGGAGATCATTTAATGACATGCATCTGGATTTAGCAGCCTGTCAAGTGGATCGTGTACGTTTTAAAAATGGACAGTGTTAAGCCCAATTATCTTGGCCTCAGCTCATCAGATTGGGTGTTGAATAATAACAGAGAGCATGGTTACACAAATGACCTGTTTTGTATTTTCTCCATCTGTCTGTGAAGATCATGTAACTCAAAAATGTCATCTTTTAAAAATGCATTTTCTCAGGAAAATATAATGATATGACGGTTAGCCTGTGTTATTTACCTTCAGACCAAAAAGAATGGATGATTTCTAAATCTGCTTTATTTTTGAGAGACCCCCCTCAGACAAAATAATTAGTTGATTGAACCAATGGGGAACCTTTCCAAATGGAAATCTATAAGGGCTCCACCAGCATTGGTCATTTTTTTTTTTAAAGACCTCAGAGCACCAAAGCCAAGGTCACTCACTCTGCTTTGTTTATTATGTTTATATCTGATGGCAGTCGTTGAATGTTAGTGTTGACTACGACTCTGTTTTTCAGACCCAGGCAGCTCAGACTGTGCTGCAGAGCCGTGAGGCCCCAGTGATGCAGCGCATGGCCATGCTGATGGGCCTCATGGGGGTCGGCATGTCAGGCTACAGCTCACACCAGCTTACACTGCACTGCAAGCCTGCAAGCCACCTCTTGAGATGAGACAGAGGAATGGAGGATGCACACACACACACACACACACACACACACACACACACACACACACACACACACACACACACACACACACACACACACACACACACACACACACTTAATCTGACATTTTGGGAAATGAGCTTACGAGGGCTACTTTGTATTGGCAGTGGTCACCCGGCAACCATTGGAGACTATGGATGTTAGTCCTCTAAAAGATAAATCAAAACCCCCCACAGAACAAAGAAAGCTTGACTCTACACTTTCTTTATTAAACAAAAAAATGGCAATTTTTATAAAATACTGAACTTTGGCAGTGCTAGAAAGCAATTTCATGTCATTACAGTTCCAGGCTTGTGTTTTCAGTGTTCAGGCCAAGCTAGGCTAACTCGCTGTTAGCTATAGAAACAAAATACTTCCTCTATTATCTGTTAAAAAGCAAAATAAACTTATTTCTAAAAATGTCCTTGCACAAAATAGTAACAAAATAATGAGAGAGGTGTCGCTGCCAGGCTCTCTGTTCATCTGTTTTTGTTTTTCTCTGTGTGTTTTTAGTAATGATCCCTTCTTTGTGGTTTTAGTTTCATGTTATCCTTGTTCTGGATTTGTTAAAGGTGGATATTCATTTGTTTGAAATGAAAAGAACATTCACATGTACAAAACTACCTCTGATTTGAAGGGCAGTGCAGTATTTATTTTTGTAGATGACATTCAGTGAGACAGAAAGGTAGCTTTTGGGACTTTTGATGAACATGGTTAATCTGAAACTTTCACCACAATCTCCCACCCATATCCTGTGCCTTATCATGGGAGTTAGACTTAAGTATCCAAATTATTTTTTAAACATACCAATGGTCTTAAAAGATATAAGTTTCTAAATGAAGCTTAAGCTGAGCTCGTAGAAATCTTCTTATAAAATTTCCGGTCTTTCAAACAACATTGCTTGTCCTCTGGCATTTTGGTATTTTCCATGATGTAACACAGAGCATTCAGCCAGGGTGGAGATGCCCTGGTCCATTTGCTCTTTTTAAAGAGATAGAGAGTGATATCAGAAGCAACTTTAACTTAGAGACTTAAGGCATTTTTATTACAGTGTCTCTTGATTCTGGAGTTGACAGTGTGATTTTTGACATTTGTGCCACCTCTCTCACTTTAAAATATCAAAGGAACAAATAGGCCAAAAACTGCTCTCAACCCCTCAAAAACACACAGAGAAAATACTCAAACAGAAACATAGGAAATGTCTGAGTTTATGATGTGTGACCAATGCTACCTTGCACTTTTTGTGAAAATATCATGTACATAAAGATGCTTATTAATGTTAATGCTGAATGAGATTTGTAAAACAACAGTGGATGCTACCAGCTTTTGTTGTGAGCTGGGCTGGGTGAGGTCTAGCTGGATTGACACACAGGATATGCTGTGTTGTTGTGAGGCAAAGGGATCAGGTCAGCCACCCTGGATACCACCTCAGATAATATGTGATTCCACTTGGATCTCTCCCGGTAACACGCCATTGTCAGAAAAGTTGAATGAATGACCACAATGGTCTCTTAACATAGATAGACGTTTGTGCTCATTGATTTGTAATGCATAAAATGTAACTTTAACATTATTTTAAAAAATCACCGACAAAGAATGAAATTTAGCGTCAAGTTTTAATTGTGTCCTGCTAAGATTTAACAAGAGGCAGGTAGTCCTTACGCTGTAGTTTGAGTATAGGAGAAAAGATGAGCCTGTTAACAGGTCGCAAGGTGTGTGCAGTGATACAGTGATCCTCTTAACAAACACTCATCTTTTTTAGACCAGCTTATACTGCCATATGATGGGGGTCACTGACCCTGAAACCGAGACACGTAACAGCATGACAGGGCAAAGAGTGTTTATTTATGTCATTTAAGCTCCAACTGGGACTCTTCTTGAACAAGGGATTTCAAATGAGTGGATAGTGTTGTGTGGATGGTGGTTGTGTGATTTGAAAACAAAAAGCATTATTTATCATTTCTTGTTGCTGCATAGGCAGTTTTATTTGTTAAGTTTCTGTGATTTGACAGTTCTGTTCTCACTGTGGTTTTAAAACATGTGATGTTTTGATTTAATTTAAACTATTAAAAGCATGTTATAAGAGAGTAAAATCTACCTGTAAGGTTTGTGATTTCCCAGACTGAAAGTACATATAAATACAGATCTGTTGAAGGTGTCTGCAGGAAATTCATTATAAGTGTATTGTTTTTGTTTGGTATTTGGTGTTTGTTTGGTGTGTTTTGGATTTTTTTCTTTTTTTTAAAATTTCTAATAAGTTGTTTCTTGACTTAAAGAGAAAAGGCTTTTGTCAGTCAAATCAACAGACATATTTTAATGAGGCTCTTCATTTGTTCTAACATTGTCTCAACAGTGAAACAGCCACAAGTAATAATAATGACAAATCTTTGCTGAGATTTGTAAACAATGACAGAGATAATGTGAAAGCATGTAAATACAGATGATTACCCCTGTGGAGAATGTTAAGCATCAAATGTGAAACAAGCACCACTGAATATACATTATCTTTGCAATTATCTCTCTGTATGCACGAATAAAAACTTGTAAAGACATGGTACCATATGCTGTTTGTCACCTGTTTATCTAAAATATACCAAAAAAATAAGTACTCTCATCATACACTAGGTGTCAGCATACATTTCTTGTTCTCTACTACCCGTGGAGGTGAACCATTGAGCCAAAGTGTGTAGTAGACCAACTAAAATGAGCCAACTGACCCCTGCACAAGAAGAAATATCTGATTAAGAAACCAACCATTCACTAGAAACTTGTCCAACGTTTCTTATAAAAGCATGTGAAAACCATAGAGTATGTAACAAGAACAAATAAGACCATCTACAAGACCGACTGTTTCTATTTATTTATTCTTTGTGTCTGAAACAACTGGCTGGGGGTAGCTGCTAGTCCAAGTGATAAACTGCACACTGCCTTTGTTTACATTTTTATGACAAAAAGGATGAGTTACACATTTAAGAGTTTAGATAAAGCAGGAGGAGGTTTTGTTGAAGATGCGACCTTTGTGCTGGACAAAATTGATAAAGAATTGATAAGTACCTCTTATTTTACTGGGGGCAGTGGGATTGACACAAACTGAAGGCTCCTCTGAAGCGTTTTGATGATGATCTCACCTTTTTCAGCGACAGTCGTGTGTCAAACTATTGAAAAATTGAACATGGGGCTAACAAGATCACATTGTTGCCATCATTATGAGAAATCAGTTTAGGTTTGCCTGTTTTATAGTTTGCTTATTTGAAACTGACCTTTAAGTGTGTATATGACTCAACACAGGTCATCATCACTTTTTGACCAACATATCAAATCATTAATTGGTTCATGTTACTTTTATTGAAACTTTGCAAAACTTCAGTCTGTGGTCACACAAGCTGAAAGATGGTTCATACTTTTGTTCCCCAGCTTGATTATTGTGATTCCCTTTTACCTGCCTCAATATATCACCCCTTAACCATCAACGGATGATCTAAAACACAGCAGCAAGACTGTTTATGAGGTCCAAGCTGGACAACCCACATTATGTCCATCTAATCCCCCCTCTTGTGGTTGCCCATCAAAATCAGAAAACCTTTCAAGGCCCCTGTATTTACTCATAAATCCACTGATCATGTGTATCTCTGACCTGCTCCATCCCTCCATCATCAGTAGATCCCTGAAGTCCTCTGACCAGAGTCTAGTTCCTGTCCCTTAAAGTAAACTGAAAACTGGCTAAGATGCCTGCATGGCAAGATAAGGGAATCAGTAAGCAGATCATAACACTAAGTGGTGCTGTTTATTGTTTGTGCATTTCTCACTGAGTTTTATGAAATCTAAAGGAATATCTTGAAAGTGGCTCTAAAAGGGAAAAAAATCAGACTTTTTTTTTCTTTACTTATATGGCCCTTAAATACATTTTAAAAATGTTGTTTTAAAAAACTGTATTGATTATTAAAACTATCTTTTTTTCTAGTTGGTGACAAGGAGTCATAAGTTACTAGGACAGCTTTGCAGTGCTTATGTAATTTAATTTGTGTTACTTGGTTTTAGTTTTTTTTTTGTTAGTTTTGTCTGTTGTTATAACATTTGATTTTGAAGTTTTGCAGGTTTTATATAGAAAATGTAAACACCCATCCTCTGGGCACTTCACTTCACATTTATCAAGTCTGGCCCAGTCTGATCATTGAATAAACTCCAAGAGATGCTCCAGTTTCTTTGATGCATTAACTTTTTAGTGCATTTGTCCCTTGTGGGATTACTGGTTTGTTACCCTACACCTTGAAATCAATCTTGTTTTCCCAACAGCAGTTTCTTGCTGAATCACCAATCGCTCAGCCATGTTGCTCTGCCAGTCAGACAGTCACCTCCGGTGTTGTTAGTTAGTTCTGACCCAGTTACAGATCTAAGCTGCTTTGGAAACACACCCAAATCTATCTTGGTAGGAGGCAGCCAGGGTTGCAGTTGTGCCACAGTTGTGGATTTGATGAGGGCTTATGGCTTGAGCTTTACTGAGAAATGTGTGCAGAAATATATTGGAGGTCGGTGCCTACAGCCGTTTGCACAGGCCTGACCAGGAGTTATTACAAGCATCAATGTGGCTGTCAGAAGCCTTTTGTGCAGAAAACACATCTGGACTTTTATCAGTTTTCTTGCCTCAGGGAGGACAGGGACCAGGAGTCAGACAGACACAAAATCTTATTCTCCCTTACTCTCCTCAGGTTCACAGATACACACACAACCTCAGACAAACAAGGGTACATTGTGTGTCTGTTTCAGTGCTTCTCCTCAGGAGGCTCATGTTACAGTCTCTCACAACAAAGAGCTGAATGTCTGTGCTACCAAAGAGAGGGATAAGAGGGATGGAGGGTGGTGTCCAAGGTTCATGTGTGTATGCTCTGTTGACCCTGCAAAGGTTGTGAATGTTATTCATTTCAGTGTTCATATCAAATGAGAGCAATTACCGTGATTAGCCACATATATTGTGTAAGGCTATTTCCTTGTGAGGCTATTTTAATGGCTACCTCAAGTGAATCAATTTCAAGAATTACTCATAAATGTCAGCTTAAGGAAACCAGCATGATAAGAAAAATGTTGGATTGCAAAACAGGTGTAGAGTACCAAAAATATAGGGGAGAATGGGGAAAGATGAGCCATTTTTCATATTTCAGATTACTACATCAAGGCAGTCATAGCTTTGTCTCTATCTAGTGAATCTGCATATATTTCAAGATGTTGTGCATCCCTGCAAACCAACGGAATAAGTGTAAACATAACTGTCTTGGTTTTAGAGCATGCCAAAAACAGTGGTCTTCTATGGTCAACTTACCCCGTGTATTGGGTAAGTTGACGTGTTTTGTGGACTTGGAGAAGGCCTACGACCGTGTCCCTAGGGAATTCCTGTGGGGGGTGCTCCGGGGGTACGAGGTGGAGGGTTCCTTATTAAGGGCCGTCCAATCCCTTTACCAAAGGAGCACAAGCTTGGTCCGTGTAGCTGGCTGTAAGTCGGACTCGTTTCCAGTAAGGGTTGGACTCCGCCAGGGCTGCCCTTTGTCACCGGTTCTGTTCATAACCTTTATGGACAGAATTTCTATGTGCAGCTGGGGGGTGGAGGGTGTCCAGTTTGGCAGGCAGAGGATCGCGTTGCTGCTTTTTGCGGATGATGTGGTGCTTCTAGCTTCATCGAGTAGTGACCTTTAGCTCTTGCTGGGGCGGTTCGCGGCCGAATGTAAATTGGCTGGGATGCGAATCAGCACCTCCAAGTCCGTGGCCATGGTCTTCCTTTGGAAAAAGATAGATTGCCCTCTCCAGGTCAGAGGGGCGGTCCTGCCTCAAGTGGAGGGGTTCAGGTATCTCGGGATCTTGTTCACGAGTGAGGGTAGGATGGAACAGGAGATTGACAGGTGGATCGGAGCAGCGTCAGCAGTGATGCGGACGCTTAACTGATCAGTCGTGGTGAGGAAAGAGCTGAGCCGTAAGGCCAGACCCTCGATTTACCGGTCGATCTACGTGCCGACTCTCACCTATGGCCATGAACTGTGGGTAATGACTGAAAGAACAGGATCGCGAATACAAGTGGCTGAAATGGGTTTCCTTTGCAGGGTGGCTGGGCTCAGCCTTAGAGATAGAGTAAGGAGCTCGGACACTTGGGAGGCGCTCAGAGTAGAACTGCTGCTCCTCCACGTCGAGAGGAGTCAGCTGAGGTGGCTCAGGCATCTGGTAAGGATGCCTTCTGGACGCCTCCCGTTAAAGGGTGTTCCAGACATGTCCCACCGGGAGGAGACCTTGTGGCCGGCCCAGGACCAGGTGGAGGGATTATATCTCTCACCTGGCCTGGGAATCCCCCCAGAGGAGCTGGTGGAAGTGGCTGGGGTGAGGGCCATCTGGGCTTACCTCCTGAAGCTGCTGCCCCCCGCGACCCGGACCCAGATGAAGCAGAAGAAAACGACGACGATGACGACCATAGGAGCGGGGTAAGTTGAGCCGTATCCCTACTACCCCCCCCACTCTCCACCCCAGCCCTCCCTCATCTTCTCTCTCCCTAAATAACAGTCACTTCTTCACATTCATGTGTATTTTTTATCTATTATACACTATCCAACTGGTACAATTCTTTAAAATTATTATTGCATATAACTGCTAATAAGCTTTTTTGTAAAAAAAAATTTAACATGAGAATGTCTTCAAGTGATTCAGAACATTCACAGCTGTATTTTTAAAAAGGAAAAGTAACACATTTCATCAACTCTGATCCTCTCATCATACTTCTTTACTTTCTCAGTTGAGCCACTGGCTCAATTTACCCCAGAACTGCTATTATGACTTTATCAGTCCTCTAAGCTAAAATGGTGGACTTTTATGCTAGGTTTTTGACCTCATGTTGTAGCTCATAGATACACCAATTGATGTACAAAACAAATTTAAAATGATCTTTTTTTGTTCTGAACACAATTCTAATAAAATTTATGACAGACTCAATTCACTTTCAAGAGTGAAAAATGTTTTTGGAAATAAATGTCTAACCCCTTCACCCCTGTGCTTCTAACCTTCACAGACTGAATTGATGCTCATCTCCTAAATATTTGGTCACATGATCAATTACTTTGCCATTTCCAAGCAACAGGGGGTGGCTCAACTTACCCCACTCTCCCCCACACATATATAATACATAAAAAAAGAGAAAGCAATTCAACCCCTCACACTGAGAGACTCAGTTTATACAATATATAGTCAGAGAATGGCTGGGAGGTCATTGCTGATGGCATTTCATTCAGCCTAACCAAAGTCAAAGGAAAACACAGCTGAGTCTTGTTTCCATCTGTTTTACATGAGTCAATCCCCAGAGACCTTTGACCTCCTGAGGAAGAATCCAAGCAAATAGAAATATTCTACTAGGAGTTAAATGGCATGTCTTCACACCAGCTTTTTAGAGCTGGAAGTTTTTTGCAAATATTTTGTTTAGAGTAAGTATGTTATCATTAAAGCGGTGAAAGGTTCTTGTCACCGAAGTGACTGAGATATGTGTTTTGTTGGAACCCTGTATTAAACGTCAAATGTGGAGTTATGAAATTGTGATTAACCTCCATGAAATTACTACCAGATTCAGCAGGCCCTAATAGCTTTTATTCTCAGCACAGCTCTGCTATTTTTTCACTCTCTGTCTTTCGTAACATTCATTTCAACTATAACTTAAAAATCTGCAAAAACAAATTCCCTCTTTAAGCACCAATAAATGATGCACACAGCTTGTGAGTCATAAGGGAGAGCTGTGCGGGTAAGAAGCCAGTGATTATCCCTCAGGGGTGGGTGGTGACCAAAGATGGGGTAATAGAGTAAATACCAATTTCTCTTCATGAGTTCTTCATGTTAGTGTAAAAATAATCAGATGTTTACTAAGTTCTTTTGTGATTTCAACAGAAATGGAAAAAGGTATTTCCAATTTACTCACGCTTCCCCAAGTGGTCAAAAAGAGTATTGCAGGTAGGCTAATCAGTAGTGTTTAAAATTACTCGGTAAAGCTGGGTATGTGATTCTGTTCAGTCAAAACCCCATAACAAAGGTGATTAATTCTCAGCAGTCAAAGTGAGGCCAGGGAAAACCTGATCTCACATCTTATATCAAATTAATCTGTAAAACGGAGTCACCTCTGGCTGTTGTCACTTTGGCAAAATATTAGTTTCTGTCTTTGGCAGTAGGCAGCCCAAGGTGTCAGAGGTCCTAACCGTCCTTGACAGGGAAAAGTGGAGCAGCATTCTGACCAGCAATCCAGGCAATGGTAGTAATGCTGGTGAGAGCATTTAAAGTTGCTAAATGCCATAAAGTAGGGGGAAGTGATAATAGCAACAGTGTTGTTGCAAAATTGATCAGTTTCATGACGAGGTCCTGCTCACTCTTAAAGGATTTCAATTTGCATACCTGCCAGTTCACTGCATCTACCCTTACTTATCTGACCTACTCGAGTCATTTCAGACTGAGTACCTACCTGCCAGTACACAAGTGAAAACATGACTGTACATCTTGATCCAGTTAATATTTTTTTTGTGTGTGTGTTTTTCACAAACATGTTAATTATTCTCTTTCAAGTCAAACCTAAACACAAACACTAATGCATTGCATACAGATTGTCCACATAGCATGATAAAGCATTCTTCCTTCCTTCCTTAGCCTGCTGGATTAACTGGTGGTTGTGTGTGCGTCAAGTGGACAAATTTGTGTGTACTTGGTGACACAGCACATACGTCGTCTTTTTAAATGGCTCTTCTTTAACTAGCGGAAGAGCTTAGCCCTGATTTAAATGTGGTCTCTTCCTTGAGCTCATTAAAACACCTCTCATGTAAAGGAGCTCATTATTTTTTCAGCCTCCTAAGGTACAAGCACAAGTGTGTGTTCTTATGCATTAACCCAAAAAAAATATCACATATTAGCAAATGTGTGTATTTATTAAAAACTGAAATTAATGATATTAGCCACATCCTGTATTGAAACAGCTGAATAAAGTGTTTTTGTCTGATTCATAAGGGGAAATAGCAGCTGCATGGATGCGTGATGTTACCTGGCAGCTTGTTGCCAAACACTGAATGCGTGTTTGCTAGGAAACATCCAGTCTATTTTAGGTCTACCATCAGAACTGATGAGGTGTGACTAAAAATTAACATGTTGTGACTAGACTTGAGTTGCTGATCATGAGTCTCTGACAAAGCTGTTTTAAAACAGCATACCGTCCTCTGGCAAGAGTCAAACTGCTTTAAGCTCCAAAATACAGGCGTTTTGTCTGCAGATCAGTTTGGCACCCTGGGTATAAAAGCACGTTTTCTCCTTTAAAGCTGCACTAATGACTCAGCTCTTCAGATTCACAGGTGCATTATACAGAAACTACCTGCTCTACAACCTTAAGACCCCCCATGAGGATTGACTTTCCCACCAACTCAATCCTAGTGTCTATCTGTAACATTTTCTTTCTAAGACTTTTTGTCTCACAAAAAGTTTTCATGCATTTTCTGTGCCTCTGATTGACAATCTTCTCTACAAAGGGAGATTGTTGAAAGGAGATTTTTTTGGGGAAAAAAGTTGTCAGAGAGGAGGACAAAAGTTTTCTAACTCATCTTTTTATGAATGAAAAGATTTAAAAGCAGACACTTTTGTTAAAAAGGTAGTAATACATACACAGAACATATTTTGGGGCTTTCAATTAAAGAGTCAGTCTTTTAACCTTCAATGCTTGTTGTGCAGACATGTTTAAAAGTTTACGAGCCATCTATAATTGCACTACAGTGTTTTACACGCAAAGAAGCTTTCTTCCACTAATAATTTCTGTGAGTCAAGAAAAGAAAGTGTGGTCCAGACCTGCTCTTTTGGAAAGCGGCACGGGCTAAAGACTGATGTGAATTTGTGCTATATAAATAAAATCAATAAAAAATTGAAATTGGTTGTTTTTCTGGCCTGTCTCACCTGATGATTTGGTAGATTCTATTTTATCAGGAAAAGGCTTTTTGGAAATAAACATGTACACTAAAACTTCAAGACTTTATTGCAGCCTATGAATCCTTAGATAAAATTATCCACTGTTAATTGAAGGTTCACTCAGCAGAGTCTCTAGGGAACATCTCTTTGAGTTGGCCTGTGAACATAATTAAAGCTTTAATCTCTGCTCTTGGCTAACAAGTTGTGATTTGGTCCTGTGGGTTTTTTCTGTACAACCCCGTGACCTGGGAATCTAATCACATAGTTGTTGAGTCATGTTCAATCTAAGGCAGCTTTTTCCAGAGTGAATATGATAGGACTGAATGGTTCATAAAAGATAAATTAATCTGATTCCTCTTTAAATATATTATGGTGTATAAGTATTGACTGTACAGAGTTCAGCATGTAATATTATGTGAATATTATGTGATTATGTAATGATTTCTCCTTTTTCAAATTAAAATTTCTCGCTGAAAAAAAAAGAAGTTAAATTTGTTTGGATTGCTTTTTTGCAACTCCAGATTTTTTAGTCACCTGGGGGCAGCAATGATCAGCAGTCATGTTTTAGATGACATGCTAAAGAAATTGACTAGCTATTTTATGTACCAAGCAGTTATGGGGCAATGTTCAAATTGATTTTAAGAAGTGTTACACCCAGTTGATGGATCTCAGATTGCTTCATGATGCCCATCAGCAGTTTTGGGCTTATTTATTCAAAGTCTGGCCTTGTAAATAACTTACTTAAAAAATCTATTTGGGATCATAGTAGGGATGGGGAGGGTCCCAGCACTACTGTCACCTTGATGAAATTTTATGAAAGTAAAAGTGAAACTCCCACTTTGTGAATCAATTAGAAATACTAAGTACATTCAAAATGTACTTAAAGCTCCAATAAGGAATTTCTAGCTGTTTATGAGACAGTTTGAAATAAGCATCTATTGTTCTTAATAACTAATACAACTTATTCAAAAATTAAGAAGTTGAGCACACAACCATCCAAAAAACCCTCAAATCTTGGTCTGCAGTACAAGTTGTACAGTACATTTGTTTCCGTGTGAGGTTTTAAATACTGGCTGGATTATCCCACCTGTGTCCCACCATGACTGTATGACCTTGTCAGACCTGACCTGTGTCTCTTTGATCAGAGCAGCTGACGCAAGAGTCCTTTAAACCAGCCGACAAAGCTGTACCTCTTATATCTTTGCCAATTTCGCCTTCTATCTATCTATCTATCTATCTATCTATCTATCTATCTATCTATCTATCTATCTATCTATCTATCTATCTATCTATCTATCTATCTATCTATCTATCTATCTATCTATCTATCTATCTATCTATACATACATACATACATACATATAGGTGTGTGTGTGTGTCTGTGTGTATTTATGTATGTATGTATGAAAATCTACTTCCATTTTGTTTGATTTAATTATCAAACTGGAACAAAGAAAATCCCATGAAAAATACAGTATCTATAAGACAATCTTTCAGTTGTTGTTGTGTTGATGTTCCTTTAATAGTCCCACGGAGGGAAATTCCAAATTTACAGCAGCATACAGTCATACAAAGAGAAATGAAAGTATAAAGCGACTTAAAATTAGGTTACGAAATAAGATAAAAGATATGAACATGAGTCAAATTTATCATTTCCATGTCAGTGTTTTTTTGTAATCAGTTCACTAGTAGGAAAAGTCATCTGGTGTGGATTGATTGGACACATACACATACAAAGGTGGTCAGGGCCACTAAGACTGTAAATAACCACTATAAAGAGACTGTGGGAATACACACCCCAGAAAAGGGTCTCAGGTGGACAGTTGACCCACTGATGGCCGTCAGGGTCAGAGGTCAGTGACCTTCCTGTAGACAGGCAACAACAGACACATCCTAACAGCCATGGTTTGTGTCAGCTGGCACTAATGAATTGCTTAGCTCTAAAACCATGTTAATGGCAGAGGTCATTCCAAATTAGAAACAGCTATTACATCACCAGACTTTGACTAGAGTAACTCCATCACAAATTGTATTGAAAAATATAACTATCTCTAAACCCTCTTTCAATGGACTTTAGAAAGACATAGAGGAAAATAAAGACACTTAGAGAGTCAGTGGGAGTCCTTATTCTCACGAGTCTTTAGACATGTTACAATCCACATTCCTGGCTGACTTGGACATGGAAACCGGAATTTGAGGACCTTTGAATCAGGTGAGTGGTCTTAACTGCAGCTAAATCGAGGCTATTTTAGGTCAGTTCAACAGCATAATGTGTCAGTTGTTTCCTCTTGGTCTAAGAATGAGAGAGAGAGAGGAAGCAAGGTTTAATTTTCAGTACAATCCTTGACATCTTATATAACACATTAAATTCACACTCATCCAGGAGCGATTTGCTAAAAACTGATGGTTATTGCTGCAATGTGTTTTTTATGCAGCTGATGCTCTTTGTGTACAGTAAATAAGAGATTATCATCGTCCAGATTTTACAAAGATTTATCTGTTTTCATGTTGCTGACTCCTGTCTGGCTGAGGTCTTTTCATTTGACCAATTTGTCATGGTTTCATATAAGCGAAGAGAGCATTTAATGTCCACCTGACACAAGTCCTAGGACTCAAACTGAGGACCACACTGCTCATGGCAAGCTGTCCTTATTTGATCCTTTGCTTTCATGACTGTGTTTGCCTATTCATGAATTTTCATTTGCCTATTTGGTAACAGTTGTTAAAAAACACAGCTCAGACAGCAGTGAGAGGAAAGCAAATCATATGAAACACACATGCCACACATGTCCAGAACCCAAACCCATGTTGTAGTCAGAGACTGCAGTTCTAATCCCCTTGTCACAGGCAGTCCCAGCTGTTCTTGCCTCTGAGGTCTTTTTGTTTCATCGTTTTATCATGGTCGTTCGAAAGCACAGCACAGACAGTGAAAAAAGCTTTTTGTATCCACTTCACTTGTAAATTCCACCATCTGGGACTTAAACCCAAAACGGTTTTATGCTTGACCATGGCACCATCATACAGAGCCATTATACAGAGTACTTCATCAGTGTATTGATCATTGGGTGAAGTCTGGAAGCTCAAATCTTTGTTCACTGTCCAGTTGGAGAAAGCCAGGGCACTCATGCTTTACACAAGACAACCCAGGCCTGTAAATTACATCTAAACTGGCTTGTTGTATGGCATTAGTACTAACAAATGAACTGCAAAGCAACTTTTCAATATCAACTATTTTGGATCCTATACTAATCCTATCCTAAGGTTTATTTACTTTAAAACACTTTCTTGACATGAAGATTGTGGTCCACAGTCCATCAAGAGAAAGATAGGTCCCTCTTGATATTCATAAGAAGACCCTGGCTGAGTTTTGAACTCTGAAACCAGATTGCTGTGAGGCAGTAGCCTGAACCACCACTTGCCTTCCTTCCTGTACTTCCTTCCTGCTAAGGTCTGTTTATTTTACCAGGTTTTTGTAAATTAAAAGCTTAGCTCAGACTACAGTGTGAAGAAAGCAATTAGTTCATGCTCCAATGGAAAGCCCCTTTCTGGGATTGAACCTCAGACCATCTGGCTGTGTGGCACTAGTTCTAACCACCTCATCATTGGTCTGCTAAGGGCAAAGAAGTTTCCAGTCCATTATGGTAACTCCAGTGAAAGGCAGTGACACAATCTAATCAACAGTATAGGATTTAAAGTCAACTTTGTAGTTGGGGACAGAAATCCCTAACCCCCTGCCATCACAGCCTGCATCGAATTTATTCACTGCTAGATTTTAGGGAGAATTACTTTCCTGTTAATTCATCCTGTCAGGGCCCTCTAAATAGTCTTTTATTTGGCATATTTCATGGCGAAATGTATGTAATAAGTAGGGGTTAAGTTTTTTTTAAGTATTAATTGATGTTAAAAATGAATTGATTATATTTAAAATTACATGAATGAAGTTCAGAATTAATGTTATTGCATTATAATGCACAATATCCAGGGGATGGGGAATGTCAAAGAGTCTATGGCTTCCCTAGGGACTGATGAGTGTTTCCGTGTTTTTCGTCCCTAAGTTCATTCTGATTATAAAAAAGGGTTTTGCATAAATACATGGCTCAGGGCTTTTATTGGCTGGAGTTGAGACGTATGACCCCTTCCTCCTACTGCCATGGCAACTTCGAGGACCCAGAACGGAGGAGGGGGATGTGGGCGGAGCTACGGTTTTAGGTCCAGGTGGTCGAGTCTGCGTGGAAAAACGCATCAAATACTCGGGAAGAAGTGAGCGTCGTTAACCAAAAAAGCTCAAGCCATAGCTCCTGGTACCTGCCTGAATGAATAATCTTCCCTGAAAGGTAGCATCCAAGACCTGTAGCGTTGGTTGTGCGTCGCAGCAGAACGGAGAAGACGGGCCCGAGTAGTTATTCGGGGTTTAACATCTAGATTTTTCATCCAAGAAGGAAAGTTTTTTTCGATCAAGAGCAGAACGGCGGGTTGTGGAGCGACAAGTGGAGCTATGTTCAGGAAAAGCAAGAGTAAAGTGCTGGTGGATTATGCGTCAGAGGAAGACGACATGTCCTGGCACTATCATCACTCTTATAAGGTAAGGAAAGGACAGGGCAGAAAACTTTGGGAGCTGATATTAGGTGTGATCATGAGGGGTAAAGATGCGCAAAATGATGGTGCGTAGCTCTCTGAAAATATGTGCCCCTCTTCTTCAGCCTTTCTTCACTTGTTAAGGTGTTTCCTCTCAGGATAAATGTCAGAGTATAATTTAAAAAGGTTAAACAGTGTAACAGAAGAAGAATGATTGAAAATTTGTTGTTGTTCAACAAAACCCCCGCTTTTATTATGTTACTTGTGGATATTTATACAGCGAGTCGTAAATTATATAGAAACTGACTAAAAAATACAGGAAGAGATCATAATTTGACACAAACCCGGTTTAACAATTATGGTCATGGTTCTTTTCAAACCGCTCTATTGAGGTTGTTAAACTTCTTTAAAATTACCTCATGCTGTCAACTTCAGAATACGATGCAGAGGAAAGAGGAGAAGGAATAGGAAGAGAAGGAGGAAGAGCGTTTGACTGGGGTGGGAGAGGGGATATCTCCTTAGCAGAGCTGCCAAACCATTCTCATTTTCTAATATCAAGCATAAAACACACATTATCATACATATTCTTTTATTAGAAACATTTATTTTTCATGGAATACAATATATCTATTGTGAATATACAGAACTTTTGGTTAACTAGAGTAACTTTTACCTGTGAACATAAAGAAGTTCATAAATTCCAGTGTGGAATAATAGAATCCTTAACCATATAAACTTTGGTTAAGATAACTATTGGTGTACACACAGAAATATGTAGATCATATAACACAGTTTAACATACAGTATGCATGGACAAAAAGAGGTGTAAAAACCACCAGGGCTTAATCTAGGCTCTCTCCAGCACATAGATTACATTAAAGCCCCTGTGAGGAGTTTTGTGACATTTTTCAAATAGCCTTAAATTCATACTAATGCCTCTTTATAGTATACAAAAACAAACAAGACCATTTTTATATCATAATTCTGCCTCAAATTGTGTGGGGGGGTAGGTGCCCACCATTCAGCCAAAGAATTAGACCTGTTTTTAAAATTACTGCATAAAACCAGACCAGACAAACAAAAACTGCTTTGTCTACGGAGAATGCAAAATTGACACAAACAGATAGTTAATCACAGGAGCTTTAAACAGGTCTTAAGAAAAGACAGAAAAGGGGAAAACTAAACAAAAAATTACATATTTCAAAAAAAACCAGTCGGTAAAAGCAGAAAAGAAGGACACACAATGACAGCAGACCAACATAAAACAAGTATGCAAAGTAAATGTAATGAGGATAGATTGGTTGTTTATGAAGATGATCCCAATGGACAACATGGCAAAGTCAAGGGCAAATCTTTAACAGCTCTCTTAAACTAGTTCTTAAAATGAGTTTGCAAAGCATTACATAGTACTGCACATCTGTAAATTGGACTAAACTAGCAAGCTTGAGCTTGGTAGAAAATTATAAAAATGAATTACAGTGAAAGTACAGTTCATAATAGACTGGAGGATGGATCTTGTTTAGAGGGCTGTACACAAATAAAGCAAACTGTACTGGAGTTGGTTGACTTGATAAACAGTGAGGATGCCTGATCTCAAAAACAAAACTTGAGATGAATGAGTTGTATGTACACAGTGGATGACCTTTGTACTTTTCTGAGGACAGACAAAAGAACAAGTTCAGCTGGATGAGTGCTTCCACATACAGAGTCAAGGCCATGTATTTGTAGATAAACCAAACAGTCATTTAAAATCTGCCATGTTTATTATAGGTCAGACTATTCCCAAGAATACTCTTGACTATTTTGGTTGTGACTCTACTAATTTGTTTTCCAAGACAGAGGCTCATCAAGTTGTACATGAGAAAGGTGTGACTGAACTTTGCCAATAGTGATACCATTTATTTTTATTCTTAAGTACTGATCTTTATTCCCATTGAGTACTGAATAAAACACAACAGGTTTACTTAATATTGAGAGATAACTTATCACAACTACACCAACTATTTAACATGATGGGTCCTTGATTTAATTCTTAAAGTTATTCTATTGGAGTCTAAATGAGTATGAAAAAACTCTGTTGTGTCACATATCAAAGTTGTTTGGAGCATTACATCATATATAAGTCAAAAAAGATAATGGCCCAAGAACTGTTTCTTAAAGTACACCACAAGTGATACTGCAAAGAGATGAGCTCATTCTCCTCTTAAATGTTTTCTCTGACTCAGTTATTTTACAAGATGAAATAGCAAAAATAGCATCCACTTGTCTTAATTTAGAATATGAGATATGGATGCACACACTCCTTTATCCAATTCAACTTACGCACATTCAGGTTAGCAGCCATGTGTGAGGTCCGAGTGTTTCTTTATCATCCATAACAGCCTTTCCAAGCAGCTGGACTCTGTCAAGGTGTTTTGGGGGTTACAGAGAGTGAGAATCCAAGATAAGAAACACACACACACACACACACACACACACACACACGCACGCACGCATGTGTCTCTGGAAAGGTTTAAGGCTCCCAGAGGCTCTGTTTCATAAGAAATAGCATGCTGACATGTTTATTTCTTTAGTTCCTTGTACAGTCCTCCTCAGTGGGACTGTTTATAACTGATGTCCATGACAAAAATCATAATGTCTGACTATTTAAATTTATTTGCAGTGGTTTTATTCACAGAGTAAAGCAGAGACAGAGTGATCAAATTTCAAGTTAGTAGTTTTATGTTTGAACAGTTGGTGATAATTTGTATGATCTGAGTGTAAAAAATGTACAATGAACCTTGTTAGTTATTTTAATCAGGGTGCTGACAAACAAGTTTCATTTTATAAAAGTTACATATTGAATACAGTTGGAGAAAAAAACTGCCAACACTTTTTCCCAACATTTTTCAACTGCAGTTTTTGTAATGTCTCAGTCTGTGACCCTTAGCTGGGTTTTATTATTCTGTCTTAACATCCACCCTGGGAACCAACATATGTGGCCCTCAACCTACGTCAGTCTCACATTTTTAGTCTGTTTTTATTCGTCAACAAAGCTACTCTGTAGATACAAGCTGATCTCAGATCACAGAAAAAAAGGCTCTAGAATTCCTGGTAAAGTCATCAGGAAAGTCTCCTCCAGTTACCATGGCAATAAAGTACATCCAGGGGTCAGGGGTTAGATCCAAACATGCTGTAAAGGCAGAGGAGAAAGGCAGTAATAATTTATAACAGTTGTAATGGTAAGAGAAATATTGATAAATAGATTTAAAGTGGATATTTTTAGCGACTAATCAATGAGCTGTCCAATCCAAGTTGGTTTATTTGACTATCTGACCATAAAAGAACAACAAACCTTCATAGATGAGGGGCTAAAATCTGATTCCTGGCTTTGCATGAAAAATGAATAATAATATTGAATCTTTACCATACAAAAGTACTGCAAGTTTCGTTTATTTCAATTAATCAGAAAAAGACACTTTTATAGATAAGTTTTTATCAGGGAAAATTCACAGTATATGGGGCACCATGGCAACAGGTCTTCTGTTTTTACCACAACTGAAGGTTCTTGGATATTTTCATGAAACCACATCTGATAAATAGACACAAAATAGAAAAACATGGTTATTAACATGTTTTTGGTTTTAATAAATATAACATCCTGCACTGTTTATCATCATGTGGACATGCACAATATTAACATCGGCAGATAATAACATTTCCGCTGATATGTGGTGGTCCATTAAAACTGGTACACATTCGTTTTCTTTGGTAAACATCAAAGTAAACTTTAAACTGCCATCTTGAAAAGCCAGAACCATAATGACACATTTGTCACTGATGTTAAAATTAAATATTTTTTGTCTTGCTTTATTTCTTAAACAAGTAGACAGCCACAGTAAGAGTAACAGGTAAATTCCAGCACAGGAAAGACTTGGTGTTCTGTATTAAAATAAGGTGTATATAAAATGAGAAAGGCCAAAATGAGTTTGATTGTTTTGGCATATCAGATGTCAACAAAAGTCCAATATTGCGTATCTGTATGATCCTGCATTATTTGAAAAAGAAAAAGTTCATTTGTGGAGTACTGAGTTATAGTATTAGGTAGGTTGGCTGGCCAGCATACTTGCAGATGCGACTTTTATTTTAAAGTTTCTTTTAGGGCTAAATGCCTTAAAAGAGAGGTTAGTAGGTTAGAGTAGAAAAGAGAGTTGGAAATAACATGTGACAAAGCGACTCAGGCTGGAGCTGAGGCTTTGCTGCCTGCTTCAGTACCTTTATTCCCTTGTACATAGGGTGTAGAATTTAATCTCTGAGCCAAACCAGTGTCCTGCGAATACTACCTTTTAGGCACAATTGGAAACTGATACCAATCCTGGTATTGGTTTTAGTATGACTCTTGCCACACAGTAAGGGGAAGTAGAGAGAAATATATACCACATACAGCATGTAAAAAAGTGTAAACAGTCTCAGAAACAAATAACTGATGAATCCAAAATAAATCCTTATTTTTTCCTCCACATCATTTCCCCTAATCAGATAGATAATCACCAAATCTAAATCTTTACTGGTTTCACTCTTTAGAGTGTTGCTCTAATTCTCTTTTTATTTGTGGAGTTGATGCTTTTCACAACTCCAACAATGTAATTTCTCCATTACCAACCAAAATTTTTAGCATTCTTTTTTTTAAATTACTTTTGGTTTTTCAGACAAGCTTCAGTGTTTTTGTTTTCATGGAAATATGTAATTCAAGCCGGGAAAATCTGTAGAATTTAAGTCTTGTTGGATTCACTATTGTGTGTGAAGACTGAAGTAGCAGAAGTCAGGAGTCATACTCATGGACAAACATTAATTGTCCATGGAACCCACAGGCCTGGTTTTTAGTTTGTAGCCTGTTCTGCTACTGTTTTATAAACAAAGTACTACAGGTTGTCTCTAGTATATAAAAGCATACTAGGTCCCTTTCTTTCAGCTTCCTGTTACTTTTATTATTATTTAATTGCAGAACAGATGCTTTACATATTGTGACAGGGAAATAATCTAAACTGTACCTTAGAGTTACTGATAAAAACAGACTCAGTCAGAGACTATACACAGACAGAGACAGACTAGTTTAAAGGGATAAAATATTTGTCATAAAGAGGGAGAGCTTGAAACACAGGACTTTAAGTTAGTTTCTGTCTCCCCTCTGCAGTGCTAGGGGGGGACTACAGTACAGGCCTACTGCAGCTTTCACCCCACCACTTGCTCTGTGTTGAAGTTCACCAGGCTTTAAGAGGCAGCTGTGAACTTGTAGGAGGTGCTGGAGTCTGTTTGTTTATGGCTTAAAGCGCAAACACACCTGAATACTTCAATAACAACACTAAAATCCCGCTGTCAGGGCCCTCTTTGTGAAGTGGGATCACAAGAGTACAGATCAGGTCTGAGTAACAACTTCAGACGACCTTACATCTAAATCACTAAAGGTTAGGAGAAGAAAGATGAGGCTGAGCAGTTCCTCTGTTGGGGGGAGAGGGGTTACATTTAAGAGCTTTGTCTTCAAAGTTCAAACTGAATCATTATACAGTTGGAAAATGATTGGATTTACACCTGTATTTATCGTGTACCTTTCCCCCATCTTGTTGTCTCTCTCCCTCCCCCTGTCCTCTCCCCCTCTCCCCTCTTCTCTCTACATTCCTCCCCAACCCAGCAGCGGCATGGTGGCTGTCTAGCATGAGGCTGGTCCTGCCCAAGGTTTCTGCCTGTTAAAAGGAAGTTTTTCCTTGCCACTGTAACTCATGTTAGTTGAGATGGGCCAAAACCCATCTTAGGTTGGTTCTTGATCATCAAACAATGAGCGTGGTCCAGACCTGCTCTTGTTCCTTGAAAAGCGTCTTGAGATGACGACTGTTGTGAATTGGCGCTATATAAATAAAATTTGATTGATTGATTGATTGATTGATTGATCGTGTTTCATGTTGAGATCAAGGCTTTAACAATCCCTTTACATCTGAGGGCCTCTGTCTAATAACTCAATTTTTTGCACCATCAACATCATGATGTCGAAATCCAATGCAGTTTGATGTCTTCAGTGTGTAGCGCAATAACTCCCTCAGCATAAGCTGTTTTTTTTGTCACCAGGCTCACAGCAGTCTGAGTTAATGATAATTCATCTTTTGAATTACCCCTGCAGTTGACAATGTAATTTCTCCCTCATCAATGAGTAATGATCATGAAGAGGCAGGACTTCTGATGCTAACTCTGTCAGTAACAATTGGGGGGGTCATTACCGTGGAGAAAGAAACCACACTTGTTTTTGAGTGTACAGTTTCCAGGTCTAGAGTACTACAATGCAATTTCTGTAAATTGATTAAAATTTTCTTTGCAAAATGTCTCTTAAAAAAAACTAATATGGAGCAATTTGATTACAATCTTGAAGGTAATAACTAGTGGAAGAGTCATGGGCCAGCTTTAAAGTCAGTCAACAGTAAGCAGCAGTGAAAAGTGCTCTTACTTAAAATGTTTTAAGTAGACACAGGCCCTGAAACTGCAGCTGGGACATAGTTAGCTTAGCTCAGCTTGGAGACTGAGATTAGGTGCAAACAGCCAGCTCGGCTCTATCTCTGACTCCAGGAAGTCAGTGTTACTCTAGACCAGTGGCAGCTGCTGGTCTTTCAAGGAGGGGAAGCTCATTTTTCTGGCCTACATCATAATTGTGTTTGTATATTTGTATGTAACAGAACAGAGTCGCCAAACACAACAGCAGTCGTTTTTAACAAAGACAAAAGTCGCTGAGGATCGGTAAAGTCTGCGGAGCAGTTAAGAACAACGGAATGAATAACTTGGAAAATGCTCTGGTAGATGTTTTATTCTTTAAGATTGCTGATTCGCTTGTTTAGATGTCAATCAAAAAAGGATTTCGCCTCAGACAGCTCATCCAATCATGGATGCAGAAGCTCAGCGTCCACGAGAAAGTTGGGACCGCCCTCTCGTCATAGAACTCCAGAGACGCTTAGCAGCCGATGGGCGGGACAAAGCCCAGCATTTATCCGATGAGCGTCTAGTTTCGCTGCTGGAACAACCCACTTTGAGCTTCTACATTGAAGTAAGCAGACGCTGAGCGTCCGGCTGTGTGAAGCAGTGAGGCGCTGCGAGGATGAATGAGAACGAAGTTGTGCCGGTTACCTGTGATTATTAGAAAGCCTTCACCTTTTGTTCTGATTCTGAACAAAAGGTGAAGGCTTTCTAGCGCATATTTAGTTGATGAAATGTTCACACAGCAGTACGTATTTCACCACTTTTACTTGTTTTTGGGGGGGTGACATTTTAAGGGAAGCTGAGCTTCCCTTGCAGTCTTAGAGAAATCGCCACTGCTCTAGACCTACTTTAGACCAAAGACCTGAATTTGGCATTTTAAGGACATTTAATCAGATAGGCTGTTAATTAGGGTAATTCGGAGATGTAGTTTTGCTCATTTTACAGTAACAATTCATTTAAAGTTAGAAGTTGGCTTATTCATGTTACGGGTTTAGACTAGCAGAAAAATCATGCCATATGCACATTTACATATATAATGCCATGTAATTTCCTACTCAAGCTATTTAAGTGACAAGCCAAAAGGGAGCCTTAGTCTGAGATAACACCACTGAACCAGAAAAAGTATAAAAGCTTTATGTATTACTAACAAACAAGACAGCCAGTGTGATATCAATGTTTTAGTCTAACACTTGTCAAAAAGGCAGATGAGGGCTAAAAGGCTCTGTGAACTATCATTGTTGTGTTTGCGTTTGGAAACTGTTCATGTTCTGGTGTTAAAATTCACTGAGTGCTTTAGTTACCTGGGAATGAGTTTTTTCTTTTTTTTCTTTAATAAAGACAACATAGAGCTAAGATTTACACAGCTATATTTATACATGCTCAGCCAGAGAGAGGCAGACTAATAAAGGAACAGACCCTTGTGACTTCTCTCTCTCTCTCTCTCTCTCTCTCTCTCTCTCTCTCTCTCTCTCTCTCTCTCTCTCTCTCGCTGATCTCAGACATTCTCACAGCTTTGATCATTTTTACAGTAAATCTCGCTCCACCATAATCTCAGGTTTAACTCAATGCCTGATGTTTTTTTTATTTTCTCGTCTCTCTTGTTTTAGTGTTTTTACATCTTTTGGAGCAAGTCCAACTTTAGTCTCAAGTCTTTAAAAATTTAATTCAAGTTCATGAAAAAATTAGTTGTCAGTCAAAATCTATTAATCAAATAAAAAAAAAATCTTTCTTCAAAAACTTAAGCTTTTCCCGTTTTGATAAGATTCAAATTTTTGTAAAATTTTGCTTGCAGAAATTAAATTAAATCTTCATCACTGGAGACTAGATGTGTATTCATCCATTCATCCACACAGCATGTTCGTTTTGCAGCTTTAAAAAGCATTAAAAGGAATTCCCCTTTTTATGGTAAAAAGTCATTCCCCTTTCTCTCTCTTGCTCTCTCTCTCTTTCTCCCTGACACACACACACACACACACACACACACACACACACACACACACACACACACACACACACACACACACACACACACACACACACACACACATTTGTGCTATTTGTGTTAACACGCTGCTGCTGTATGTGTTTGTGTCTCAGGACAAAGACATGGAGGGGGAGGAAGAGGAGGAGGAAGCTGTGACTGTAGTATCCAAGGTAAACTACACAAACAGCTATTTGGACATTATACAGACACAAACACTGTTAGCATTGCTTTGAGTCTGTTCTTACCCACCTCTCTACTTATACACAGTATAAAACAGACAATATCTCTGTGTTCACAGTATCATACTTGTGACATTACCTTGTTAGTTTAACCTTAAAAAAATCAATCTCATGTCTCTTAAACAGTCTCCAACCTTTGACTCATCTCAGTGCTCTTGAATCTATAGCATACAAAGTGTTTTTTGGTACATCTGGGGTGGAGCAGGGAGGTCAGAAGACTACAGTGTTTATCTGTAAACATGGCAGGCTTCAGTTGTCATCCCGTTCTTTATCTTTCACACTTATCACTGGAAAACTGTCTTGTTTGTTGTTGTGGCGCACACATGTCTGTTAACATAGTGTCATTCTTTTCCTTATCCATAGCTTGAGAAAGTAGGAGAGGTCCATTACTCTGTCTCTCTCTGAATGAGAAGATGTGTCCAATATATATATATATATATATATATATATATATATATATATATATACAGTACAGGACAAAAGTTTGGACACACCTTCTTATTCAATGCATTTTCTTTATTCTCATTACTATTTAAAATGTAGATTCTCAGTGAAAGCATCAAAACTATGAATGAACACGTGGAATCATGTGCTTATGAAAAAGGTGACAGAGTCAGTCACTAAGTACTGTCATCAAGAGCAAAGGGTGGCTACTTAAAAGAAAAGAACATAAAACATTTTTTCAGTTATTTCACACAAGTACAAAATTCCACATGTGTTCATTCATGGTTTTGATGCCTACAGTGATAATGTACAATGTAAATAGTCATATATATATGTATATATACACTCACCGGCCACTTTATTAGGTACACCATGCTAGTAATGGGTTGGACCCCCTTTTGCCTTCAGAACTGCCTCAATTCTTCGTGGCATAGATTCAACAAGGTGCTGGAAGCATTCCTCAGAGAGCTTGGTCCATATTGACATGGTGGCATCACACAGTTGCCGCAGATTTGTCGGCTGCACATCCATGATGCGAATCTCCCGTTCCACCACATCCCAAAGATGCTCTATTGGATTGAGATCTGGTGACTGTGGAGGCCATTTGAGTACAGTGAACTCATTGTCATGTTCAAGAAACCAGTCTGAGATGATTCCAGCTTTATGACATGGCGCATTATCCTGCTGAAAGTAGCCATCAGAAGTTGGGTACATTGTGGTCATAAAGGGATGGACATGGTCAGCAACAATACTCAGGTAGGCTGTGGCGTTGCAACGATGCTCAATTGGTACCAAGGGGCCCAAAGAGTGCCAAGAAAATATTCCCCACACCATGACACCACCACCACCAGCCTGAACCGTTGATACAAGGCAGGATGGATCCATGCTTTCATGTTGTTGACGCCAAATTCTGACCCTACCATCCGAATGTCGCAGCAGAAATCGAGACTCATCAGACCAGGCAACGTTTTTCCAATCTTCTATTGTCCAATTTCAATGGGCTTGTGCAAATTGTAGCCTCAGTTTCCTGTTCTTAGCTGAAAGGAGTGGCACCCGGCGTGGTCTTCTGCTGCTGTAGCCCATCTGCCTCAAAGTTCGACGTACTGTGCGTTCAGAGATGCTCTTCTGCCTACCTTGGTTGTAACGGGTGGTTATTTGAGTCACTGTTGCCTTTCTATCAGCTCGAACCAGTCTGGCCATTCTCCTTTGACCTCTGGCATCAACAAGGCATTTCCGCCAACAGAACTGCCGCTCACTGGATATTTTTTCTTTTTCGGACCATTCTCTGTAAACCCTAGAGATGGTTGTGCCTGAAAATCCCAGTACATCAGCAGTTTCTGAAATACTCAGACCAGCCCTTCTGGCACCAACAACCATGCCACGTTCAAAGTCACTCAAATCACCTTTCTTCCCCATACTGATGCTCGGTTTGAACTGCAGGAGATTGTCTTGACCATGTCTACATGCCTAAATGCACTAAGTTGCCGCCATGTGATTGGCTGATTAGAAATTAAGTGTTAACGAGCAGTTGGACAGGTGTACCTAATAAAGTGGCCGGTGAGTGTATATATATATATATATATATATATATATATATACATACATACATACAGTTCAGGCCAAAAGTTTGGACACACCTCCTCATTTAATGTCTTTTCTTTATTTATACTACTTATGTACGTATATGCAACATTTTAGTGTCTTATTTTTATTAAATTTGCAAAATGTTCTAAAAAAAGTTTTTTTCTTTGTCAGTATGGGTTTTTTTGTGTAGAATTTTTGAGGGAAAAAGGGAAGAACAAAATGTGGAAAAAGTGAAGTGGTATGAATACTTTCTGGATGCACTGTATATGTGTGTGCGTGTGTGTGTGTGTTTGTGTGTGTGATGTGTGACTTTACAGACCTCACTTATGGCTGTCACTTAAAGTTTCTCTCTTTTTTTTTCAAAGAGGAACAAATACAAAAACAAATACACTGTATTCCCACACCTATCATGCTGTGACAGTGGCAAGAAAACAAAAGCATGTAGATGTTTTCTGAGCTATCAGGTTAAGCAAGGTGAGGTCAGTCTGTCACTGTCACCAGAAATGGTCAACAAATTTAACTTGTATGTGGTGTATGGTAATAGTACTGGACCCAAGAGCATACAGGACAACAGGCTGATGACGGAGGAACAGGGTTCTTTAATGATTACAGGCAGTGGCAGGCAGAGTCTGAGTTCAGATTGAGTTATGGCAGAGTTGTGTTTCCGTAGGTGGTGAAGGGGTTTTAGCTGCAGGCTTGATGCTGGATAGGCTGAATCTTCTGGATCTGAGGCAGAGGGAAAAAAACAGTTAGTTTCGCAGGAAAACAGGTCTCAGGGGAAAAACTCTGAGCAGAGGAGCCAGTTCACTACCAGGGAGTAGACTGAATAATCTGGCAGCGTGTGGAGGGGAAACCAGGGTATTTGAAGAGCTGCTGATGAGATGCAGGTGTGTGATCTGGCCAGGTGTCTTGATTGCAAAGGTGGGGGTGGAGGCAGAGGAGCAGGAGGCTGAGGAATTCCAGCCAGGGCTGTGACATTGTATCTACTTTTAAATATTTGGGGGTTCTTGATCGATGACCACTTGTCTTTTAAGGCCCATACTCAGTATACTGTCAAGAAGCTGAAGTTTTTCTTTCAAGTGAAGTCTTGTTTTTCTTTTAGGGTGAAACAGAAACTGGTGGAGTCAACCTTTATTCAGTTTATTGATTATGGTAATGTGTTAGATATGAATATATATGCTCAATGCCTCCACATGCTGGATAGTGTGTATCATGATGCTCATATGTTTATCACAAACTGTGATGAGCTAACTCATCTCTGTGTCTTATACACTAAAGTAAACTGGCATCTTTAGATATGCGCCAGCTCAGCCGTTGGTATGTCTTAATTTACAAGGCTGTTCTTGAGATGGTTCCATCTTATTGATCATCCCTTTTAATCTTAAATGATAGGTTCTACAGTCTCTGCTCTCAGGACTTTTTATATTTTACTGTTCTTCAGGTGTGAACAGACACAGGGAAGAAAATTTTGAATTTCTGCTCCAAGTACATGAAACATTCTGCAGCAGAGCTCCAACTCCAAAGTCTGATGTCTCTGAATGTATTTAAGTCCATGATGAATTCCATCACATCCAGGCTTCAGGAGTGCAACTGTTTTATTTGAGTGCAAGTGTTTTTTTAAAATAATCTTGTAAATTCAAATGTTATTTGTATTTTGATTAACTATGTTTCATGTGACTATGTATGTGTTGAAACTTTATGTGCTGTTATTCTTGACCAGGTCTCTCTTGCAAAAGAAATCTTGGATCTCAATAGGACTAATGTGGTTTAATAAAGGTTGTATAATAAATAAAAATGCCCTGAGAGTCTCAGTCAGTCAAATTTATTTTGAAGACAAACAAAAATCAAAAAGTCAAAATGCTATCCAAGCTATTTATCTTGAACATCCACCAGAGGCAGCGTCCTAATTCGCCACTTCAACTTTGACCCACTTGGTGTAATTGTGTTGACAAAGTTGCATTGTGTAATCAGGTGTTATTACAGACATTTTTGTGAGTAGAAGAAAGGATTTGATTGTAAACACAGGGATGCTGGAAGGCAGTCATTGTTAGGGATGTTGAGAGAAGCCATACTGCATCTTGAAACTGAGGCTAATGAATTTGACTGCTCAGCTCTATTCGTACAATGGTTACTTAGTGAGACACAGATTGTAAACAGGTTAAATTATGTTGTTTTAGGTGTTTTTAACATGATTCAAGTCATCAGTGTTACATCTCATTTCCCCTAAGAGTCTGGTAAACCTGCAGGCAGGCCCATTGCTATCTGAACAGTAGATTTTAACTTCAGACCATACATATGTCCCGAACATACAGAAAACACACAGGCCTCTGTATGAAATATGTTGATCACCGGGTAAAGTTTTACATAGGCATTATGAATCAGCTTAACTGTATTAATTATTAAACTCTACAGACACACTGACATGATCAGACATGATCAAAAAGTTGGCTTACCTTGTGCTTAAAATCAAAGACAGGCATTTATTTATTTTTGCTGTTAGATCACATGAGTGTCTTGTACTTTGTGCATCATGGACACTGGTCTATTTTAATATCTGTTACCTCATACAAATTTAGTGCTGGATTTTTGAATGAGTTCTGCACTGATCCAGCATTTGATCAACAACTATTTGGCTCATTTTTGTCTCAAACTCTTAAAGAGAATGCCAAAATAAGATCTAAGAAGTCAGATCAAGGTACTTTTATGTAAAAGGTTTGCCTAAGGAAGTGTAAAGTTGGCTTAAAGTCACTGTGAGACTCTGGAAGAGGGATTGTTTGTGGCCTTTGTGTTTGCAGCACCTTTATCTACAGCTGTGCTTACTCTGACTAATGTGTATGTGAGAGATTATAAACTGTGTGACCTTGTTCATGAAAGACATGTAACATCTCCTGATCTGTACTGGAAGCAAGGCTTAACTGAGAGGTGTGGTTGTGTTAAACTCCTCTGACCATCTTAAGCTTGAGTGTTATCCTGAAACACTCGTTGTACATTGTCTCTAAATTCTGACTACCTTCCTGCTGGATGTAAAGCCTCTGTAGGTGACTTAGTTCACAGGACATATTTTACGACCTGTTCTGTTAGTGAGGATAAGAGTGGCGGAGCTGGAGAGGGGAAGGAAACGCAGCATTCTTTCGAGGAGCCGGGCTTTTTAGATGGGAACAATCACTGTGGAAGAAAAACAAAGCTGAAAATAGCCACAGACAGCTCTGACACTGTGAAAGGCTGCAATTCTTCCAATGTCTGTGGTCTTATGCTCATATTAGGTCAGAAAAAGTCCAGGTTGAGGAGGTCACCTTTCACTGTAAAAGGCTGATTTCATGGACAGATCAAAGAAGTATTTCCCTTAGGGCTGTTTGACCTTTTCCCCAACATGGAGTTCACCAAATTCTGCTTAATGAGAGTATTTATCGTAATAAATATAATCTATTTTCTAGTTTTTATACCATTGAAACAACACTTGGTTGGTCAAGCAACATATTCATTAACAATTAATTCCAGTTGTCCATAGATATTAAGGCAACAGTTTAGCTTTGCTCTCGTGTGAAATCAAGTATTAACTTGGTTTTTGCAATAAAAACTGTCTGGTAACAACATAAACCAATACTTCTAAACCCAAATGCCACTTAAATCACCAAGTTTCTATTTATGGGGTACTGCTGGAAGAATGTGGTCCAATAAGAGCTCTATTGTTCTGCCAAGCATTGAGCTACAGGTAAAGCTCCCTCACACAGCAGGTCTCTGTAAGCTACTTGGTTTACCTACATTTTGGCAGGAGAGATTATCAAACACTGAGCTGCTTTGGATCTAGAGGCCCCTGAGGTTAAAGCTGAGGAGAATGGTGAATAGGCAGGCCTCTGTATGTGCACATGCATGCATGCAAAGATACAGCTGGAATTCAGTACACACACGTAGATATACTCAATCTGTTTTGGCATCTCTGGTTTCTGCTTTGCAAAGCTGGAACTGCAGCAAATCTGATCCATGGTTTACACTTGACAGCGCATAAGATACAGAGGGCAGAGAGAGGGGGAGGCAGGAAGGGTAGAGATAGGAGGGTGGTGAAATAGCAAAGACTAATTTTTGAAATATTTTGATGATAATAAACTCTGTGAAACTGGCAGTGTTGTGCCTCTTGGCATGTTCAAGATGAGAGGCGAGGGGAGGATTTAGATTTTTCCTTTATCAGCACCAGTGCTGGTCTCCCTCTGAGATACCAAAGATAGGTTGAGTTAACAAATCCATCTGAGGTTGCATAGTTTTAAAAGGAAGAAGAGATCTTGTGTGGGGCCTTTCAGTGTCTACGTGTGTTACTTAAAGGGCTAAATCATTTGTTGGGGTTGATCTTATCTTGACTCTGAGATTTTGAAGTGTAATCTCAGACTTGATGACAGATCTTATTATGAGTGTTCCTGTTTGGTTTGACAGCTTTCATGTCTATATCCTCAGATCTTGAACAGAGAACAAAAAAGGAGAGAAAAAAAGAGCCTATGTGTTGGTGTTCTATGTGCATGCTGTGCTTTGAACTGAGCACATCCTGGACAGGTAAAATATAGAAACAAAAGGGAAATTTTACAAAGGTTGACAAGGTCAGATTCAGTCATCAAATAACGTTCTGGGAATGTTTTGATAATGGTACAGCAAAGGCAGGCACGAATGTGGAAGGAGTAAATGCTCTGACCCTGACAATTGACATTGGGAATTCTTCCCAGGCAGGCACAGAAAAAAATGGAGCCAAAAGTTAGCTCTATAATCACTGTGGAGGGCAGTATCAATCTGTGCAAGGGCAGGGAGGAGTTCTTATTTGACATAGGTGTCTGAGGAAGTTTCAGCAGGAGTTGAGGGTTTACTACAGGAATGTACCCAATGTTACTGCCAGGGCAGTGCCGCTCAGGTATCTACTCCTTATAGCTATCAATAACAGTGACTCTGTGGTTATGAGGTTTTTCACTGTATGAAGTAGCTAGACAAGCCTTTTGTAAATTGGCTGTATGGACTGACTTTTTTAGGAAAAGATTAATTGTAGTTTACCTAGGTGACTTGCCAAGAGTTGGATATTAGTTTTGATCATTTTTCAATCTTTGCAGCAATAAATTAGCTTAAACCAGCATATACTAGCTTTGCACAAAGACCAGAAATAGGAAAAAAGGGCTATCTTAGCTCTATTCACATTGAACAGAATAATTTCTATACTAGAACCTAATGTACGACATGTTTTAGCTTGGTTGATGGTAAACATTATTTTTAAACAATAAATTTTACTGCGCAAGTGACCATGCCATCTGAGACTTGGTGTAAAAGTCAGCCATCAAAAGACCCTCAATGTATCCTTTGCATAGAGTGCCACGAGTGCCATGCTTTTCTGTCAGGGGTGTAGCTTTTTAGCCAGCTAGCAACAGAGGGTTTTTTTTTTAATACGGTCACATAGGCAGTTCCAGCCTCTTGTCAAGTTTCATTATGTGCCAAGCTAAAATAAGCTAAGCTAAGCTATGATAAGCCTTACTACAATAAGCTAAACTGAGTAGATGCTCTGTGATCCAAAATAAAAAAGCTATAATGTCTACTGTTGTTTCCAGCAGGAAGCTAAGGTGAAGAAAATCATGTCCAAAAAGGAGAGGAGGGAGAAGAAGATGTTTTCCTCCAAAGATGACGAACACTTCTTGTTGACTGGAGTAAAGCTAACTGACCGCAGAGGGTAAGATAACTCACAACCATATGTTGGTCAACCTACTCAGTGTTTCTTCAATCTCAAGCATGTGATGAAGATTATCTCCATCACATGCTTGTTATTGTACTTGAAACCTTCTTGGAGTGTATAGTGCTCTCACTTTGTGTTTTTTTTCTGCAACCATAACAATAACTTTCAAGTGCTTTAAAGGAGAGGCAGTGATAGTTTGTCACATTTCTCACAAAGGACAGCTCTTATTTTTAAAATATCTAAATTAATCGTTGGACTTGTCTGGGAAATTCGATTGTAGAATTTCAGCATTTGTTTCTGTTTTTCCAGATGAAAATTGATTTTTTATCTTTGAGTGAGAAGTTTCGGTATTTTTGACTTTTATGAAATATACAAATTTTAACAGTTAATTTTTTATATCAAAAGCCAGCAAGACCATCCGCGACATGATTGATGATTTATATATCATAAGTTTTAATGTGCAAAATCAGTTAAAGGGGATACGTGTCAACTGAGCAGTTGAATGAACAGCCCTGTTTTCATAATTTACATGTTAAAATACTCACAATAACTGATTATAATAATAAAATGAAGGACAAGAAATAATGGAGTCACATACTTGCTTGTGTTTATATGTGAGACAGGTCCTTGCCCATAAGGAAGTAGAACATGTATGAAAAGGAAACTTAATCACTCCGCAGGGACCTTAGAAAGCTACAGTCTCCGGTGTAGAGATATAACAAACTATTCAAATCATAGTTAAGATGGGATTTTTTTTTAACCATTTCTCTTTCTCTACTTATGTTTTCTCTCAGATCTCACAAGAAAATCAAAGATGATGAGAAGGAAAAGGAGAAGAAGGACAAACCAGAGAAGGGCCACTGCTTCTGGGAGAGCGTTACAATGACCATGAGACAGATCTCACCTGCTAAAAAAACGGAGAAGATGGAGGGCTGGGAGCCGCCGCAGCTATTGAACGCAACTGAAACTGTGACTGAGGAAACCCCAAATGGCAATAGCAAGAAGGCAGACTTGCCAGTGACTTTCTCTGATTCTCTTAACCTCCCGTTAGAAATAGCTTCCTGGGGAGGACAGGGTCTGGAGGAGGACTCGTCTCGCTATGCTAACCTGATGGACTCCAAGGATCCAGCGGCTGCTATCACGTGGACCTCTCGCGCCAAAGTGAAGCTGGCTGGCATCAGTAGGATGAGCAGAGGGATTGTGTCAGAGGGCACATGGGAGGGGCTGAAATAGTAGAGTTTTTACATTTGTACCCTCTATTTTGTCACCTGGTGAATGTTAACAAGGAGGATGAAGACATGGACTTTAAATCTGTTTGTTTCTGTAGTCCAGTTCTGGACAAAACCAGTACTAACCGATGTGGAGAGGCTGCAATCAAGTCCTGAACGAGACACATGGAGTTCGTCTTCATGATTTTAGCTCCCAAGCCCTTGAAGGCAAACATGGTCAGTTTCATCGTTGGGCCTTTTGCCACTTTTACATCACTGACACAAACTGTAAAATACAAAAAATTCAAGCCTTACACTGCTGTACCAATTTAACTGTGATATCCACCAGCCCGGTGTTGAGATGTTTTATATTGCCTAGAATAAGAAGTGTGGTTTTCATGTAATAATGGCAAAAATCATGCACACTTGCCACTAAAGGTGTTGTGTGGTCATCATGGTCATTCCTGCCTATGCAGTCACAACATCAGGTCTAAAACCTCAATTTATACGTCTTTAATCAGCCTTGATTTGTGCAATTATGAAACAATTAATGCAAAAGTTTGATTACTGGTATTTATATGTGACAGTGTGTTTTTGAAAAAGAAAGAGTAACAGTGGTGAGAAGACAGGTAAGAATCCTGAGTTGCTTTCAAAGGAAGAATCAAAGTGCTAGTCTTGTGTCGGGAGCATTTGGACTTCCTGAAAAATCAGAGCTTCCTTACAGGCTTTAACATGTATAAATTTGATGTAGACTTCAGTTAACATTTATGACTATTAAAACACAAATGCCAGACTCTGTTTCCAGAAAAAAAGAGACCCCACACACCTATGAAGTGCCTAATCTCAGAAGAATGACATTGTGTTTGTTCTGCATTTGAACCAGACCAAATCCTCTGGGCTCAGGCTTATACAATCTAGGAAGGTGCAGCTAGGTTGACCCAGCTTGCACTTGTTCTGCCGATACCTCCTGTTTCCAGTTTGAAACCAGCAGGAATGGAAGAAGAGTTTATCTGCTACATGAATTAATACTGGCCAGTTCTTAAATGCTGTTAGCAAAAGTGTATATCATGTTTGCAATGAGACAATGTAATTTCATTTCTGTGATTATTTGATTTGTTTTCTTTTAAGTGAATGAGAACTGCTTGTCTGTGCTTTCTCTGTTTTGTGAATGCCTGTAAACAGACTTTGTTTGAAACTTAAGTTTCCAGACAACCATGTACACAGATGCAAGCCCACATCCAGGGACATATTTTCTCGTGGTGAATAAAGATTTGACCTGACAGTCTGGCAGTTTTTCAATGATCAACCAGACGCAAATGCAAGCCTTAATCAACTAAATCAATCTTTATAGCCATTTTAGAGGCTAAAACTTCCTCTCCAATTATTTTGTCAGCAGAGATTTGACATCAGTTAAACACTTACAGAAATAGAATTCATAGTCTAAATCGGTTGTTTTTAGAATCTTATTCTATTTACAGTTTGATGTACAAAGACAAGTAAAATCAACTTGTGGACAGCTGGTCACAGCCGTAGTCACCTCTGATCGCCTTTATAAAAATTGAGATTACAGCCCAAGAGTAATAATATTGAGCTCCTATGTTTAGACATTCACACACCTTGCTGCCATTGTATCGATATTGGTATTTAAGTACTAAATTGGTAGCTACATTTTGTCAAATTTAAAGATGACCTCCAAACAGTGTGCAAAGGGACCCAAAATTCCTGCAACACACAGAAGACAGAAACTGGTTTTTAGAAATCTTTACTTTCATATAACTAGTTAAAGTCCCATAAAAGTCATTACAGTACCATCAAGAGTATTGCAACAGTAAAGGAGTAGTACAAAAGTTGGAGGAAGGATACAAAACTTTTTCCCCCTTTTTCATTCCCTCTATTTTTTTCACTTGTTATTTCTGCCAAGGTTTGACTGTAAAAACTTCATGTCCACAATTCTGATGTACATGGAGCACAACAGGAATACACAAAGGACTAAACACATCATGTAAACACAGACTTTAACAGACATGCATTCAGTTATTGCAGGAAAATACCACGAAAATGGAGCAGAGCAGAGTAGTTGTAACCTCATTAAGTAAACCATCAAAATGACTTGTTATATTTCTTCAAAACTGTAACTTTCCAAGGAAAAAAACTTTAAAACATTACATAACACCACTTCCCTAACCAGAAACATTAACAGCTTTTACATATAACTCCTTTAACCTATTCATATTACATTAACATATTTTCTTTCCTCTGTATGGAAAATCCTTTTTCACTAGAAGAGAACAAGCAGGAAAACGTAATAGTTCCTTTTATCTTTCACTCATTATCAACATTCTTAGAATCCACAAACACGTACGGTAAACCTTTAAACATTGTGCGTAAAAATGAAGACATCAAAAGTAATCTCTTTCATTTCAAGCCCTTTGTATTTGGGTAGAAACAACATTACAGTCTCGTACGCAGTCTTAGAGTCAAGAGTGTGGGTAAACGGACACTTGGCTTGGAGAAGGATGAGGAGGGTTCAGAATTTGAAGAGGTCGATGAAGTGCTGCGGAGAGATGGGCATGAGGCAGCTGTCCGGGTCATTGGCTGTACACGGATGCCCACAGTCCTGGAACACAGTTAATATCTCACAGTTAGAAAAAGGAAGATCGATGTACCAGAGGAGCAGTTACTGGGCAGTGATGTCCATATCAGCTGTTAGTCCTAAATTAGAGAAATAATGATATATGGGGATTTATGCAGTCTATGAGGATCTCAGAACCAAAATCTTCCTTCAATCCAAGCTGCTTTACAGACTTCACCCCTTTTCTATTTTGGTCACTTTTTTTGCTTTATTAGACTTAACTCTTTCCTTTGTGAATGCCACTTTTTTAATAAGGCAGCAAATCAAACGATGAAAGTACATTTATTTTTTTCTATTAATGACAACAACTATGTGGGCTCTGCTTGCTAAGTATAGCACTAAGAGTTAGCCATAACATGAGTTGACTGACACCAATGCAATTTAAAGTCAATCAGTGTATTAGACTTGATATACTTGGTGTAAAAAAAAGCTGTGGATTGACAAGAGGAACGTCACATAGATCTGTGCATGCAAAGGTGCAATGCATCTGATTTTTCAAAGCAAACCACAGGAACATTTGCAGATAGCTTTAACAAATAGTTGTTGCAACCTCAGATGAGACACGTATACACAGACAAAAATTTGTGTTTTAGTAAATTTGAATTCAGCTTTCAGTTGAATCTATAGAGCAGCAAAAGATGTTTCACAAAGATTGTAGCTGAAAGTCAGCAGTAACAGAGTCAGTGCTCATCAAACACAAAATATGATGACAGTAAAATACAAAGCTTAACACACTGAAAAAAAGAAACTTTAAATCATATCAGTGGAGTAAAAGGGGACAGGCTGCCAACTGAGGTAACACAAAGAAATGAGAGAAAGGAAAGTACCTTGAATAACAAAGCCAGGTGGCGATCCTTAAGGAATCAGGGAGGAAGGGAACCAGGAGAGAGGAGGCAGGAACGAAGCAAGACAGGGAAAAGGAGGGATGCAGAAAGGGCAGAGGTTAACAGAAGAACAGGGACAAAGTGCAGGATAGTAAGACTGTTGGGGGTAAATGAATCCAGGGAGGGGGGTAATAGGACAGAAATTTAATTTCTCATCCTACTTTCATTAGTTTGTGCACATTGAGAAACTCCCCATCAACTGCTTTCGTTGAACATCCCTGTCTTTAACAAGGTTTAAGATTAGATAAAAAGTGTAGACAAGTCTATTATTTGACCTCTGATCCCTACATGTAAGAATACTTGAGACAAACTAATAAAATGTTTTCTGAATCATACATTACGCAGTTATTACCATCAGCATCTATGTTGATAAGTGAATTTGATGTTTTTACAGACCCCAAGACCATTGTTGCAGATTAACACACATTTTACATTATTAATATAATTTGCACAAGGAGCCCCTTGGTGGCTACCAGCTTGAGACACAGCACGAGAGAGAAAATGTAACTAGACCGCAGTGTAAGTGAGACTTCCCTGAATATGTCAAAAGATAATGAAGGTTTTGTCTCTGGAAAAAGGAAAAAATACATGTTCCAGTCCAAGCTTGATACTTGATTGGAGTCTGATCTCTGCAGGGTTATTAAGTCTGTGAGAAATGTCTTTCTTTGCAGGATCAGCTCACTGGAAACACAGCTTCAACACTTTATTACACAACCTTGATTGGTGTAGACTAAAAAACTTGATGCTTTTGTTTCCTTTGTCTGAAAGTGTCACCAAATGTCAAGCTGAACTTCTAATCTCCTTCTGATGTGGTCTGCAGCATAGCGCTCATGCTTCCTGTATGACATGAGTAGGGGTTGCAGCTGCGTTTTTTTACCTTCCAGAAAAGGATGCTACAGTGTTTGCAGAAATGCAAGGTGTCGCCGTACTGCTCCTTCATTGGGTAGTGTTTCTGTAGAGTGAAGTACATCAGCTTCCAGTCCACCATATCACTCTTTGTGAGGACCAAATTCCTACAGAACTGCAGAGGGATGCAAGCAAACACCAGGGACAAGAGTGTAATTATAACTGGCACAAAATGTTATTAGGTCTAATTAAAGGCAACTAATCATTAACATCATCCTGAGTGTGTATTTTCAGTGGGAAAGGAAAGTGTGTGTGTGTGTGTGTGTGTGTGTTTAAAAGAGAGAGAGAAATAGAGGGAAAGGGTGAGCATTGCATCGCGAACTGTGAGCAAATTGTTGTAATGCTGCTCTCTAGTGGACACCATGTGAAATATATGAGTCTTTGGTTGCTCAAAGCCACTCTGAGTTTTTAAATTATTATTATTTCAGATAGGAACATAACAGACTTAAGTTAATACAGATATCTCTTAAGTTGAATTTTAATTGAGAGAAAACTGATAAAACTGAGTGCTTCGTTGAAGTCATTTGCTTGAGTGCATTGCAAGAGGTCAAACAACACATTTCTTAACCTCCTGTAGAAACAGCTTTATTTTCTAAAAATCGTACTTTGACTCTGATTAATACATTTTGAGGTTTTAAGACAAAATGGCAGCTTTTTTTCCCCCAGAAAATAATACCTGCAAATTTACAGGACAGTACCAGCAAGGAAACATGGCATACCACTTTGTCCATAGAGGGCGCCGAAATCCCCTATGACTACAAGTTTCTCATAGGGGTTCAACTTCAAAACAGCTCATACATAAGAAGTTCCAGAACACATTGTTAAATTCAGTCATCATTCTCCATCAAATACATTCATATATGATGTTATCTCACCTGTTTGTCTGAGAAGTGGAAGTGGCAGAGTTTCTTCCACAGCACCCTGTTCTCACTAAGGCAGTGCAGAGTGGGCGTGGCCTGTCCCAGGTTAATGATGTCATAGGCATCAGATAACTTGGAGAGGATCTTGTTCTGCATGTACAGTGGTAAGTCGTTGAATGACAAACCATCGCAGATTTGCTGAGAAGAAAACAAAGAGCACATTTATAAAATCAGGAGCTAACCAGTACTAAACAACCCACAGTAACTAAACAGATATTGCCACATTGGATAGACAGTTTCGGCTGGGGGTGGGGTGTTGTGATGAACACAAAGTTGAGCAGTGAATGATTAGTTCAAACAGATAAATTGTTCATACTTCTCTTTTCAAATGTCATGTCCCCTTCTGTCAAAATTCAACTACCAGCTACCAAGGTGGAACAGTAAATACATACAGTTGAAACTGGAAGTTTACAAAGACTACATAAAAAGGCACATAACCTTTTTTTTCTCTTAAATCAGGTTAGACGGTCAACTTTTCCTGTTTTTGGTCAATTAGGATTACCAAAATTATTTTTATTTGCTAAATGCCAGAATAATGAGAGAAAGAATTTTTTAGACATTTTTTATTACAAAACCCAATTCCATTGAAGTTGGGAAATTGTAATAAACGTAAATAAAAACGGAATAAAATGATTTGCAAATCCAATTCAATGTCCAACCAACATTGAATGCCTGTGACCTTCGATCCCTTAGGCGGCACTGTATCAAAAACCGACGTCAATGTGTAAGGGATATCACCACATGGGCTCAGGAACACTTCAGAAAACCACTGTCAGTAAATACAGTTCGTTGCTACATCTGTAAGTGCAAGTTAAAACTCTAATATGCATTGCAAAGCCATTTATCAACAACATCCAGAAACACAGCCGGCTTCTCTTGGCCCGAGCTCATCTAAGATGTACTGATGCAAAGTGGAAAAGTGTTCTGTGGTCTGATGAGTCCACATTTCAAAATGCTTTTGGAGCTACTGGACATCATGTCCTCCGGGCCAAAGAGGAAAAGAACTAACCGGACTGTTATCGACGCAAAGTTCAAAAGCCAGCATCTGTGATGGTATAGGGGTGCGTAAGTGCCCAAGGCATTGGTAACTTACACATCTGTGAAGGCAACATTAATGCTGAAAGGTACATACAGGTTTTGGAGCAACATATGCTGCCATCCAAGCAACATCTTTTTCATTACAACAGCGTGGCTTCGTGGTAAAAGAGTGCGGGTGCTCGACTGGCCTGTCTGCAGTCCAGACCTGCCTCCCATTGAAAATGTGTGGTGCATTATGAAGCGTAAAATATGACAACGGAGACGCTGGACTGTTGAACAACTGAAGCTGTACATCAAGCAAGAATGGGAGACAATTCCACCTTCAAAGCTTCAACAATTAGTCCCCTCAGTTCCCAAAAGTTTATTGAGTGTTGTTAAAAGGAAAGGTGATGTAACACAGTGGTAAACATGCCCATGTCCCAACTACTTTGGCACGTGTTGCAGCCATGAAATTCTGAGTTAATTATTATTTGCAAAAAAAGTATAAAGTTTATATGTTTGAACATTAAATATCTTGTCTTTGTAGTGTAGGTACATTTGGAGCAACATATGCTGCCATCCAAGCAACATCTTTGTAGTCTATTCAATATAGGTTGAAAAGGATTGCAAATCACTGTATTCTGTTTTTACTTACGTTATCACAGTCTCCCAACTTGGGTTTTGTACTTCCTTGAGAGTCAAAGGTTTACACACACTAAGATGACTATGCAGATAATGATATCGTGTCTTTGGAAGCCTCTGATAAATTAATCAACAACATTTGAGTTAATAAGAGGCACACCTGTGGGTGTATTTTAGGGCACACCTGAAACACACTGCTTCTTTGTGTAACATCATGAGAAAAATGTAAAGAAATCTGCCAAGATTTCAGGAATTGTGGACCTACACAAGTCTGGTTCATCCTTGGTGCAATTTTCAGATGCCTGAAGGTGCCACTTTCATCCATTCAAACAATTGTACGCATGTATAAACGCAAGTATAAACACCAGTGTCCAGACATCATATCGCTCAGGGAGGAAACAGGTTCTGTGTCCCAGAGATGAATGTGCATTGGTCCAGCTCTGTCAGGAGAAATGGGCCAAAATTCCTGCAATCTATTGTGAGACGCTTGTGGCAGTATATCCAAAGAATTTGACCCAAGTCATACAATTAAAAGGCAGCTACCAAATAAATGAAATGTATGTAAACTTTTGACTCTTGAGAAAATAATACAAAATTGTCTAAAAATTTCTCTCTCTCATTATTTTGGCATTTAGCATATAAAAATAATTTTGGTAATCCTAATCGACCAAAAACAGGAAAAGTTTAACCTGATTTAATGTTAGTGAGGAAAAAAAAGGTAATGTGCCTTTTTATATAGTGTATGTAAACGTCTGGTTTCAACTGTACTTGTTGCACTTTTGAACACATTTACACAAGGGGCTCTATTTTCGTGTACACCAGTGAGGCGGCGGAGGGTTGCGGACCCCGCACAGTTGTATTTTCGTCTGGCGGAGCCCGGTGTACAGCCAGTTTGGTATTTTCGTGGACTGAGGCGCACGGAGGCGAACCGAGATCCGCCAAGCTGGGCGTGGTGGCGTGGCAGGGGGAGGTGTCGACAGAATCAGTGGGCGCAGTGACATTTTCGTGCTCGCCAGTGGCGTGTAAAGTGCGCTGAAAGCTCGCCGATTCAAACCTGGTCAGCTTTCAGCGCAGGCAGAGCGCAGCTGGTCTAGTAGTACTTTGGTAGACGGCGTATCGGCATACGTCACCGATGCCTCACTGGAGGGTTTCCACAGTGTCAGGCACATTTCAGTGCAATAAATAATCATCAACAACTATTAATCTGAGACATTTAGATCTATATAGATATATTCTGATCTATATCTGATTTGATGAGCGCGTTTGGCACGTGTTTGGACACACAACCTGACTGAATCAACACAGCTGAAATCGCATTTAATTAAATTAAATATCTAGTAAATAAACATACATGATGAAGTTAACAAAATATTTAATTTGTCTCCCTCCTTTTCTTTCTTCCTCTTCCTCTTATTTCTTGCGCAGCTCGACCTGGACATGTCTCCGTGTCCTCTCTCTGTCCTGCTGCAGCTCCTGCTGCTGCGGCTGAACAGATGATTTGTTTCAGTGATCGGATGAGTTATTTACTTTAGGCCTACATACGAATATTATAATATTCAGTTTTGTGAGCCAAATTTGTTTTATATGCTTACATCTATGAAAGAAAGAGCCAGGCCACGGAGCTTTGAATATATGCAACTTTATGTGAGTGTCTTTATTTGTGGAAAAGGGTGTTTGTCATACCAGTGGGTCCAACATTACACTGACCAAATCAGTCTGTGCTCATATGAGAGAGTGTGGAGGATGCCAAATGCAGCGCTTACAGTGACATTTGTTGAGGAGCTGCCTTCTGTCGCCATCGTGTGGCATTACTGTCTTCAGACATCTCTTGATCTCTTTGACTATTTCACGAAAATAGTAATACGCCTCGCCGGTGGTGGATTTAAAGGCAAGGAGAGGAGCTTATGTGATTGGGGAAAACAGGCCTCGGCTGTGTGAAACCCACTCCACGCCCTCTCTCCTCCCTCGCTACGACTTACGCCGCTGGGAGGAGCTGAGTTAGGGAGGGGGAATACTTACGCCGGGCTGCACCGCTCACCGAAATACCAAAATGTGCTTGGGAACGCCTTGTCGGCGCGGCGGACCTGACTTACGCTGCGCCTGTGGCTCCGGCGAGGCACGAAAATAGAGCCCAAAAGCTCAAACTAATAACCCAACATGAGCCATGCACTATTAGAGACTATTGAATGAAAACAAGTACGCCCTCTACCTTGGGGATCTGCAGATTGTTGAGCTGCTGCTGCCACTTGAGAATGGTCTCCAGTCGACACAGCCAGATGTTGACGTTTCCCACAAGGACACACCTGCCTACATGGATGGTCAGATTGTGTAGAGTTGTGCTCAGGTCCTGCAGCAACTCTTTGACCAGGCGTGGGTTGTAGTGGTCCTCTAGAACTAGAAGTGAGATTTTAAAACAAGGAAAAACAGCTTAGATGAGAAAGCCAACATAATTATCAAATAATTCAACAATTTAACATCATCCTTCTTTTAACTCCAGAAGAAAACCAGCTTACAGTCAAAGTCAATTAGTAAAAAACCCCCAAAATGTTTTACACGTTACAGACACAACTTTTTCACACGCTTAAAAAGGAGGCTAAAAGATAAGCGAAAAAAAAAACACATTTTCAAATAAACACTGCTTTTTGTTTTTAGTGAGTACAACTGCATGTAAATTTCACCACATAAATGCAGCTGACTAGACTTGTACTCAGGTTCACCAGGCAACACAACACCATAATGACAGAGCACACTTTTTCTGTGGGTCAACAATCACCACAATGGCATTGCCATTGCTAAATACTGACTATAAATAAAGTCTCGTGGTTGCTCTAAGCTTAAAAGTTTAGGACAGAAAAGCTCTTTTAAGAAACTTTCTTTCAGTTGCCTTTATTAGTGTTTGAGTTGAAATCACAAGTTCCAAAAATCTGTCTGTAACAAAGTAATCAGTCTCTATTATTTTCCTTCCTACCTTTTCGTACAATCTTCTCTAGTATGTTGAAATAGTTTTTCTGGGCGGCTCCACTCAAAGAGGTAAGCTGGGACCTGGCTATTAGCTGAAAAAGCTGTGGAAAAAGGACACAGTGAGTTTCGTCCATACATCAGTTTTAAGGGGATTCTGTTCAAACATGTAAAAATATCATCACTCACTTTTGCCACATAGTTGAATCTTCTCAAATCCTGGATGGCACTGGAAAAATCCAGACGGTTGAGTGCTTCACCAAGCGTGCAGTATCCATGACGCTGGGTTACCATGTAAACACACACATATGGACACAAATATTAGCTGGTTTTGTTCCTATTCAAGTAAGTCCAGCGGTTCATCCCTAATGGAAACAGGCAGAAAAAATCCTCTATACGCTGCAGCACTTACCTCTTTTGTGCTTCCTTTCTGCACATATATCCATTTATCCCTAAAAACAACTGGACAGGGAGACATATAGATTACCTTATGGAGAACAGGAGTTTGAGTAGAGTATAGGCACATTGAAACTGAACTAAAGCACTGACCTAGAGAATAAACATTTAAAGCTATGTTTAAATATGAGTCTCAAGCCCTGAAACTGCCAATACTTAAAAAACCTGGCCTTTGCAAAAAATATGGATAGTTTCTTAAAATGCATAAAGAGACCTTAATTCTATTTAAGAATGGGTGGCGGTCACAGCCATGGTCATACACTACGCTTCCCACAAAATATAATAGGCTGAATGAGATTTAGACTTATTCTGCTGCTGAAAAAACATTATGTACCTCTAAAAGGCATCCAAAATACACAAATGATTAAAATAAGGCTCTCGGGTCTAATGTGGCAGCCTCTGGTGAAACCTTTCCTGATCATTTATATGTGTTTTGTCTTTTAAATCTTAGCAAAGCTTGTATTAGGTGGTAGCCCTTGACTGAATTTTTGGCTTGCCTATTTAAGTGTTTCTGATCAGCGGACCTATGACTAAAGGCCTTTTACTTTTTACAAGGCCGAAACAGAGATTGTGTGCTGGTAAAACTCACACTGAGATTTGGTGTTGTTGTTGTAGAGGTCCTTCTTCCTCTTTGTGGTGGCGAGCTCACACACATCCCCAACAAATAGATTCTCTTTGTTGTCACTGCACAGCCTGGTTAGACAGGGCAAGCATGGAAGGTACATGTTAATGAGAACACAGTGTACCACAGGAAAGACTTACCAATCATAAGAGAGGGCAATTGATAACAAAATGTTGTTCAGAATCGGCTCATGGGTTGGGAATTTTATGTAAAACATCGAATTAGCTCATGTTGAGAAACTATATTGACATCTTCTATTCACATACATATAAAAAAGGACAAACTATCACAGATTTGCTGAGAAGACTGATTGTTGTAAGGATAAATCAGTACAACAATCAGGCTGATAGAGATGTAACAGCAACCAGAATAGCCAAGATGTGTCATTTTTAATGACTCACTGTTCTGTGTTGATGGAGGAAACACCACAGATTAAAGACATTAAAGACATACTCTAACTCAGTCTAAGAGACAAGAGAGCCTGATGGGACTCTGGCACTGTTTTCCAGAAAACAGGCAACACATACTCAGACCTGAAACTGATCTGTTACTTATGGCAGTGTTTTGGGTCTGCTTGCTTGACAAGTGGCCCTCTGTAAGAAAAAGCTCAACTTTTTGGCCCTAACTTGACATATTTAGACATTGGAAGCTTGAATTGGCCCAACTGAAAACATCTAACATGTGAATGCATGTGTGTTTGGAAGGGTCAGAGCACATTTCTCTGTATTCTAATTCAGTACAAATGTTTTCAACAGTGTGATAGGTCTCTGCAGAATACTGTAAAGTGAAAACTTTCAATATTTCTTTGATGTAATGGAATAAAGCTCAAACTGTTCCCCTGAATCTACACATTAGTTGTCTCCTGACCTTTAATTGACAGATCAAAGGGCTGGACTGCACAGGGGTTTGACTTTCCATGCATTCATAATCTCTTGGCTGAAGTTAAGCAACCAACTGGCAAAACTACAAACTCTTGGGACAAATATTTGGGTCAGGTGATTATACTGAGATATAATACCTTAAAAATATGCAGCAAGCAATGGGGCTGATACCACAACTGTGCAAACCCTTAAGTGTCCAACATTACTATTTCCTTTCTGCGGCGTAGTGATACTTGCACACGCGCAATCGAATATGCAGAGGGGTGAAGAGGTTTTTGTCACATAGACCAATAGGAGCCGAGTCTCATTGCCATAGTATCAGAAATACACAAACATGACGACGAGCGCATCTAGCAGCGAGACAAGCAAAGAGGAAGAAAAGAACAGGAAAAAAAGAAATCAGCCTTCAAAAGTGCATAAAAATGGAATGAAACGATGCTATATGCATCTGTCATCTGTCCAGAGTGAAGACGTTCTCGACTTTACAAGGACCCGTTGGGAAACTTACAGAACTAGTATTAGAAAGTGGCTTTCTCTACAGGGTGAGACAAAAGACCAGCCAGAAATGTACATATATGTGAGTAACACAAAAAACAATTATATGGTGCTGCTGTTTTTGCTTGTAGAAACTGCTATGTTGATTCTGGCAAGACAAAATCTTTCTCAAATGTCATAAATACATCTACCTAACATCTGAAACAGTTATTGGTGCCTTAGTATACGCATAAGTGAATTCAGATTATGAAATGTAGCAAATTTATTGACGAAAACGTCTCAACTCAAGTGATTTGCACCCAGCACAATGAAATATATACAGTAAATTTAGCTAAAAGCTTATGTTAAAATTGGAATAGTGGAAAAAATGTAACAAGACAAAAATAAATGCACAAAAGGTCTAAATTAATTCAAAATATGGTATAAAACATTTATTCAAGTATCACAGTGTCAAAACATCGGACATTTATCAATCCCTCCAGAATATGAAAATAAAGATCCAAACACAAACGCAGACAAATGTAGAACAGATATAAAAATAATAAAAATCTCAAATCTCGGTGTAGCAATCCTTTAAACATAACAAATTGTACATGGTGACATGGTGCGTATATTACGCATCACTATTACTTTCATCAGAGTCATTATTTCTTCTGTTTCCTTTGAAGCATTCTCACATGCTTGGCACCGACAAGCACCAAATTTTGAATTAATTCAGACCTTTTGTGCATTTATTTTTGTCTTGTTACATTTTTTCCATTATTCCAATTTTGGGGGTCGTGGTAGCAATTTGATTGACTTTCAGCCATTTATGGCCATGGTGTGCTGTTTATATTTTATTGCTTTTATTACACAGTAGGTTGTGTCATTTTTATGTATAAAACATAAGCTTTTAGCTAAATTTACTGTATATATTTCATTGTGCTGGGTGCAAATCACTTGAGTTGAGACGTTTTCTTCAATAAATTTGCTACATTTCATAATCTGAATTCACTTATGCGTATACTAAGGCACCAATAACTGTTTCAGATGTTAGGTAGATGTATTTATGACATTTGAGAAAGATTTTGTCTTGCCAGAATCAACATAGCAGTTTCTACAAGCAAAAACAGCAGCACCATATAATTGTTTTTTGTGTTACTCACATACAGTATATGTACATTTCTGGCTGGTCTTTTGTCTCACCCTATAGAGAAAGCCACTTTCTAATACTAGTTCTGTAAGTTTCCCAACGTGTCCTTGTAAAGTCGAGAACGTCTTCACTCTGGACAGATGATAGATGCATATAGCATCGTTTCGTTCAATTTTTATGCACTTTTGAAGGCTGTTTTCTTTTTTTCGTGTTCTTTTCTTCCTCTTTGCTTGTCTCGCTGCTAGATGCGCTCGTCGTCATGTTTGTGTATTTCTGATACTATGGCAATGAGACTCGGCTCCTATTGGTCCATGTGACAAAAATCGCTTCACTCCTCTGCATATTCCATTGCGTATGTGCAAGTATCACTGCGTCGCAGAAAGGAAATAGTTCGACACCGGAACACTGATTACTAAAAATCGACCGGATGGCATGAGTAGATATTTTTTTTTAGTACTTACTATCAATAGAGCTATTTTATGAATCACAGTTTATGTTGCCCCACTGAAGTAGAACGAACCAACACACTCTCGCTCAGCCAATACAGCCTAGGAGAGTTTCAGTAGCAGTTTTACATGAAGGTATAATAGCCTTCTCCCTAGCAATGCTGTCCAGGAGAGGCAGTAGACAGCCATGCAACTGTGATGCAATCCTAAAACACTTCAGGTTCTCTTTTTTCAAATTACCTGTGAGTTGTTACATGCAAAGATTGAGCAATCTACTGTTTAAACAACTTCACAATAAACGCTTTCATTTTTGTCACTTCAGACAATCAATTTGGTATCAATTTAAACATTTGCTCAGATGTCTTCTTCCTTTATTAATTAATATGCTGTTTTTACTGTATTGTATATTACTGCAGTATTCAGTGGGTGGTTCCCAAACTTTTTTCCTTGGAGTTCCCCTATTTGTGCCTAAGTAAAGTTACTCTCCCCACCCAACCAACCCCTGGACTCTCACAGGAAAAAAAGGATGACTTTCTGTAAAAAAAATAAAAAAATGAAAAATACCATGTACCAGATAATACATACATTTTGAAAAAAGTATTTCTACACACAGTTTTACCTATTTAAAGTAGTCACTATCCAGCGAGTTTGATAGTAAATATTTGCAATTCTAATTTAGCAATCACAGAGAAGACAAAGCCTTGCACCTCCTCCCTGAGATCTGAGTTATCTTGTCCCTGTCGACACAGTCTCTACAACTAACATGCAACAGGGGATATACTCTAATGAAGGATGGTGAAGAGCATGTTTATTTCAAGTGCTTTGTGCGGCTTTAGAAAACCTTTGCTTCACTAAAGTCATTGGTTACATTCTGATTGATTTCTGAAACTAATTCACATTTTCCTCTGGGGTAAGAGAAGGCATGCCTCTGATCATCTCACTGCAAAGTTAACAGGGTAAATGGACTCTACTATAATCCCTGGTCTCTGTGAGTTTATCCAATTGTACAGACATACATACAAACACACATGCAAGCACAGTAATCTGCCACAGTGAATTTAAAGTGAGGAATGCAATAGCGTGCCTCTCTTACACTGGTTGCATGTGTAGCAGCAGCCTCCACACAGCCAATAAAAGACATCACACAACAGTGGGAATGTTCAGAAGGATTTTTAGATATTTAAACCATAACCTGAAATAAATAAACCACAGAGAATGAGTGGGTATAAGCAACAAGGTGGGAAACAAAAACAGTATGTGCCTGAAATTTAGCTAGGATTTATTGGAGAAAATGTATTCAAGCTTAAATGCACAACTGCACGCTTTTTTGTGCGAGGTGACAATCAGGGTTATTTTCTGCTCTCAAAGATTGCACATGGATTCGAACTTCATTTGTAACACAGTGTACCATGCCACTGGCCACCATAATGCCCTCCTTTCTTTCTGCTAAATGTACCTCCACTGCATGATGTCACTAGCCTTTCTGAGCAACCATGTTTTTGGCGCATGGCCAGTCTGAACAGATGATGTCACACATTATTGTCTGATGCTGTGTCCGTTGACTTTTTATGAAAAGACTGCTGACTTGCTAATGTGGGTCTCTGAGTGATGTTGATAGGCCGATCAATAGAAAGGGGGACTAAGTGTCATGGGGAGACATCACCGGCTGGTGCAGAGATTCAACTGTCAACTCAGTTAGCACCAGGAAGGTACTGACGTCACCCTGGCATTCACCATGTCACCATGGTGAAACACCTCTTGCTATCAGAAGACCCTAAAGTAGTTGTTATGAGTCTTATTTTCAGAGGACTTTTTGAATTTTTGCTTAAAGAGGGGGTATTAGGCTTGTTTTTTTTTGTTTTTTTTGGCTTTGTTTGTCCCTCTGATAACATCTTAGCAGCTTTACATAGTTAAAAAAATTCTGAACATATTTCAGGCTGCTGTCTATAAAAACCTTCATTTCAGCAACTGTCCTTCCCCCAGGCATTCACCCTTCTTCACTGTTGCTATGTAATGCAACAAAATTTGGTTTCTTCTATAAAATGACAAATTTGCCCAATAAGGTCATTCACTGTCTGGTGGAGTCTGAATTCAAGCAAATCTCATCTTGATCTTGTTGAATTAGCTATTATGTGACTTTTTGAACAAGTCATTCAGAGCATCCTGTAGTCCCATTTGAGGATTACTTCATTACACATTAATCTTGCAATCTGGAACTTTGCTCATGTATATTACTGATGTCTTACTGTCCAACCTAAGAATTAAAAAAAATAATTAAAGAAAATAAAAAAATCATAATACCACCTCTTTGAGAAATAACTCACACTGAAGAATCTGGGCAGAGCTGACCGAACAGTTGGGTTTGTTAAGCTAGAAGCTAGACAGCTTCAGGAGGGACAGAGTCCTAAAAATGTGAGACAGGTTGTCTTTATTTAAGTGCTGTTTTTGTGTGCTTGAGCCAGAAGAACTGGTCTGCTTACATTCAACACACAACTTCAAACATACAGTAAATACCCATGACAACTTTACACATACCATGTGTTGCAATCATCTAAGACTAACTCAAAGACAAAGACACCACGAGAACTTCAGTGTACTGCTTTGATCTGGAGAGAAGGTTGTTACATTAGGTTATTTTTTTAACACAAAAATTACACATTTACTCACATTTTATATAATTTAAAGGCTACCCTGACATATTCATCTGTCTTTGAGGTGAGTGGGGATATTTGAGCCAAATACAGTGTTTATGACAGATGATGAAAAAAAGAAATGAGACAGGATGTATCGCTGTTTGTTGAGGACAACTAAATGCAAGCTTTACAGATAGTATTACATTCTTTTGTCCCAATAGGACCCTACCTCAGTCTCTCAGCCATATGGCCAATCATCAAACACAAGGAAACACAGGGGACATCTTAATCTTTGAATCTATTTCAGCATAGCAATATGGGTTATTTCTGAATGTCAGTATCAAACTAATGGATGGCTGATATCACAAAAACCAATTTCATTCTTACATTAAACTATTGTGATTGAATAATAGCCTGAAGAAATCAACTTGATTCCACTGCTGAATATATTCCACTCATTGTATATAGCAAGGTTAACTCTACTAGTTATGTACTTTTGATTTATATTTAGCAACAAAACAAATTTTTATTGAATTATCATCCAGCCCAGGAATTAACTGTACAATACTTATAAGACCAGATAAAAGGAGCTTTATTGATCTCTGAAGGGAAATTCAATGGTAATCTGAGACAGAAATATGTAATAGAAGCAGAAGTTATGTGATAATATCTAGTATTTGTTGTGCACACATTAGGGTATGAACTAGATATAAATTTTAGTTTGGCTAAAACCAAATAAACCAGATAAAGCACAGTGATAACTTAAAGTATACTTTCAGATAGAACTAATGTCATTTAAGGTAAGTATAGGAATAAAAATGGAATAAGGGGTAATTTGCTTACTCTGTCAACTCTATCTCTCTGTTGTTATCCTCTAGCTCATGTCCATAGAAGACAATCCTCTTCCAGCCATGCTCGGTTTTTGTCCAGCTCCACCCTGGTGACCTCCAATCTTGGCCCAAGAAAGGCATTTTACCTGGGGAGGGATGCAAAGCACCTGGGCAGTCAACAAGGTGCTAATTTCTCTTTAGGCTATAGTTGAAAGCAAACAAAGACCATACACAAAGACTGAAAACCAAATATGTGGTCTATAGCCAACTTAACATTATGTTACAATGTGATTGAGCAGATGCTTTAAAGCAATGTACATTCAGAGTGAGAAGATTACAAGCAAAGATCTAGAAAAGAAATTTCCAGATCTATGTGTTGACATTTTAATGGCACTTGTAGGGTTCAATAATTTTACATTAGAAAATTAATAGTTTAATCAAACTCATTATTTCATCTTGAAATAATTTCAAAGGTTTGAATTATATTCTAGAATCCTATTTTGGCTACTTCCTGAAATAATTTCAAGGTTTTTGAAACATCACAACAAACTACGGTTTTCCAATTGTCACAATGTTGTAAATACAGTAATTTCTAAAGTCTAAAATTCATGTGAAGTAGCAGTCACTTGATGGTGGGGGTGGAGAGATGTTATGGCCTTATACAGTCAGATACAGCTAGTGTTAGAAACTACACTTTCAGAACAGGTTTTTGTCTGACAACATAAGCCAAGTCAACAACAAGACCATTACAGTTCTGAATGTTTTCTACTCAGAGCCTGTCATGCTGAACTGAGCCACGTTGATTTATTAATACACATGGCATGAAGATTATGTATTTGAATGGAGCATTTAGAAAAACAATATCGCTTGCAGTCTTTCTGACATGTAACGATCAGCCGTTAAAATGCAGTACAGCAAAGCTGTCAATTGCTTGAACGAATAAAACCACGACAGGAACAAAATAGAGACTCTTAAATACAATGCAACATATTGTACATTGATTTCTACAACCTACCTAGAGCGACTCTTTTGTTGTACCGTCCGTTCTTATTTCTTGTTCCTTCTGTCCACACTGGTGGAAATACTGACGGAAGTAAACACAGTGCGGACACAAGAAGTCGTCGCCGCCCTCTGCTGCTCTCTGATTGGACAGAATATCAGTATTTATCTTGTTGCTACCCAGAGTAGCACCACTGATTGGCTAGCCATGGCTGTCAATCGTGTTCTTTTTTTATCCGTCTGTTTTGTTGGGGCTTTCTTGTACACGTGACAGAGGTCCGCGCACATGTACTTATGTTTAGATTTTGTGATGGAGGATAGGAATCAGACCACAGGACAGCTGAGTGACTGATGAGGTGGCCGTTTAAGAACAAGGCACAGATGTAATGATAGAGTGTGAAGTACACCAATAAATAGGCCGATAATTTAAAAAAACGGAACATTAGATAGTTGGTTTAACATGTCAGTTAAATTAGCTGTTTTATTCATATGGATTGGACTCAAACTCAAACGTGTTTGAGTTTTCTTGAGTCTAAAGTCAGAGTAAATAAGTCAAGTCTGCAGTCATAATGCAGGGGAGGAGGCTACAGAAGTATATTGGTGATATCAGGAGACATCGATATGCTATATGGTGTATCTTTTTAGCCTGGCCGAACTCCGTCTCATTAATTTTCATGTCAGAAACTTTTGCTTGCTATTCTTCAGTCTGACACATTTAAAAACTCTCAAGTCAGCAACACAGATATTAAGTATTTACCTTCAACCTGAGGAGCTATTTTTCATTGTGTTTTATGTTACAGGCATAAAAAATATGAAAAAGAGGAAAATATTAAGCTTCTCGTGACTTAATGGGTTAAAGTATTTTAGTAGGTCAGTGTGCAATGGCAAATCTCTGCTCCCATAAGCATGGGAACCAGACAAATCTGTGAGCTCATGATTTATTTGCTCTGGCTTTATTGGACATGAGTACAGTATAATTCACTTATCATCAGATTGATATTCCAAGCTCTGCATTTTTTGTTAGTTTGTCATTGCAAAATTATCAGTTACAACATCTCAATAGTGTCTGTTGACATTGTACATAAGGCTCTTGAGGCAGCTGGTTAAACTCTAAAACCTGTTTCTTATTTCCCTAAGATTTACTTGGAAAACGCCACATATCAAGTATCTTTCCAGAAAGGGTTATAGGTGGGGATTACTCTTCTTGGCATTGTTTGCACTTATGAACAAAGGGCAGTCAGAGGCTTAGTATTACTGGCTGGGTAACAGATTATAACACATAATCAAGCACAGCATTGTTGTTGGACACTGCCCCCTTGAGGCTCCATTTTGTGAAAACACAGTGTCAAATCAACACGAGGATGCAGCACTGCACTATAATCCTGTTGACATCTAATGGAAGCCCGAGTGATAGACATATTTGCGTTCCATTTATATTAGGCCTTTAATAATATTAAAACTAAATTTTTGAAATTTTTTATTTTATTTTATTTTATTTTTTGCTTCACTTACAATCCAAACCAGTTGATTTTATTTGTGACTGGATATTCTAAAGTTATAACTGGTAGAGTATCACCTGATCACCTGGCTTAAATTAGTTGTCCAAAAGCTTGGACTGAACGAGAACAATTTTAACTACACTTTTGGCTGTCAAATCAATGAGATCATACTACTGGCAGTTTATAAAAAAAAAATTAAGTACTTCAACATGTGACAATGTCAAAAAAACAACACCAAACTCTGTGTAGGTGTTCAAGTCAACCTGCATTTAATAAGGTGTTAAGTGATATTGCTGTTTTTTCAACCTTTAATGATAGAATGATTGAGCCCAGTAGTAGTAAGTTTAATATATATATATACGTATATATATATATATATATATATATATATATATATATATATATATATATATATATATATATGTTTTACATTCAATACTTTCAATAATGCTTGAGAATTGAACCAGTAGTTGAATACTGAGAAACTGTTTTTGAGCTCTTCCTGGTAACAAGCACATGTAAAGGGCAGGATATGACTTGCCTGGCTTTAAATTGTTAGTCAGGCCCCAGTAAGACTGGAAGGTGTGTCAACATCATGAGTGCCGCTGAGTAGCGTGTCTTTACTCACATATTCTGTGTAATTGTTTATGTCTGCATGTGTGTAAGAGAAACAAAGGGCAGGTTATAATTGGATCCACAACAGCATGTTCTTTGCTTTCCCCCTCTTATGTACCAAAGTCTCAGCTTTGATCTGAACAGAGAGTTGGCTAAAAGACAAAAAGGAGAGAAAGTTACGAGAGAAAACACAGACACAGATTAGGAGGGAAGAGAAGATACAGTTACAACAGGTCACTGGATTTAAGCCTATCAGATTGTTATGTACATTCCTTTCACATACAGGACTGAGGGAATGACTGATGCTTTGGCTGGAAAATACCCACATCCTACAGTTTTGTGTCTGGCTGCAGTTAAATCTAATTACTTTACAAGTTTCATTAATGTCAGTAAGAAACAAGAAACCGCAATAACATGCAAGAGGCTGATGTTACTTACAGGCAATTTTTGGAGTTACCACTGAAGTAACTGTCATTATGTGTGAGGTTTGACTTTATATACTTGTGCAAGTATGTTTGTGTGTGTGTGTGTGTGTGTGTGTGTGTGATGGAATGTGAATTATTCACCTACTAAAGAGAGCTGAGAGGCACGTATTACTGGATCATAGTCATGGGGAACAGGCTCTACAGGTATTGATCTAAAATGTCTACTGAAGAGCATCTTCTCTAAACAACTCCTTTGATAAATTCTATGAAAATCATCTTCAAGAGTTTAAAAGGATTAGCTTGCTGGAATCAGTCTCTAGTTTAATAAAAATGGAAAGTAATAAATTGATTGCTTTTTAAAACAATTCATTCATAACTGATGGTGCAAAGTTCAGTGTAAACTATTTGAACAGAAAATATTTTTGGGTGGCTATATTTGGTGAAGTCCCTCATGGGTAACTGTGCCAAAATGAGTTTATTTACAACTTATTATGCTTTTAGTGACAGATAGATAACATTGAAACACTGAGACTGACTGTTTTTTCCACACGCACGCACACACGCACACACATATACACACACAGAAAGAGAGAGAGGGAGAGAGAGCGAGAGAGAGAGAGAGAGTAGAAAGGAATTTGCTAAAACCTGGCAACCCAAAATGTGGTGTTTTAGCAACAAACTTGATTATTGAAGACGTTTCTGTTAGGGCCACTCGTAAGAACTTGTAGACAATCATTTAAAAAGTTTTTATGGCAAATATCAACATAAACAACAGGAGTTCAGGTATATATAAAGATTTTTTATCTTTTGTGTAATCAATTGCTGCTGAGCAATAAGGGCATGTTACCCATAGCAGCCTCTGGTCTCCAGAAATGAAGCTGATCTCACTTGAGTCCGGCTGAAGGAGCATTGGAAACCAGGTAAAAAAGGTAGTTTTTGGAACACAAATAAACAGGTACAGGCGGTTTTGGTCTGATTAGCTCAGGGGCCATCCTTGCTGCACCCATGGTATGCGTGCGTGCGTGCGTGTGTGTGTGTGTGTGTGTGTGTGTGTGTGTGTGTGTGTGTGTGTGTGTGTGTGTGTGTGTGTGCGTGTGTATTTTGTAACATGTTAATTTTTTAAATTAGAGGTCAGCCATGCCCCAATCAGATCAGAGGCGTGGCTGACTTGACCGACTGGCAGGCACACTGTAACAATACAGTTGAGTGCTAAGTGTCCCAATGCTAAAATGCCCGTAGTGTTGGTGTTTTTTTGATAAACAGCACTCACAGTTAAAAATAGTTAAACCTCTGTAACACAACCAGCTCACCACTGTCACTTCTGTCACCAACAAACACTACCAAGAAGAGGCAGGATTTCTGGTATCAACTTTGTCATCAACAATGGTAATAGTCATTACCGAGGAAAAACTTACCAGATTTTTTTTTTAGTTTTCAAGTTCAGATCTGCTGTCAGTGCTATGGCAAGATTTCTATCCATTTTTTAAAATTGTTTTATTCTTTTGTCAATGCAAATAAATGAAAGCAAAACTGTAGCAAGCAGAAAACTCTAAAACAAACTTAACCATCGCTACTAAGAGATGCAGAAGCGCAAGGGAAAAACTTCCATAAGCTAGCAATAGTGTGCTGTTGAAGTGCTGTTACAGGCACTGCCAGCATTAAAGGACACATGCTCTAAATCTGCTGTGATTCACATTATGATTCAACTGTATAGTAGAATGCAAAGCCTGTATTTTCAATCACAAATTTGATTGTAACATCGTGGGTTTTGTCACAACATGTTTGATGTTCGACTCTGTGAGCTCAACGCGCTAAAGAATGGTTTCCCTGTGGAAGTTTAAATGGAAGCAAAAAATGCTAGAACTAATTTTCCCCTTTTAGATGTCTGTTAAAATATTCACATACATGTACAGTCTGTACTAAGTCCAAAAGACAATATGGTACTCATACCCTGAAACACAGACCTTAAGTTAATGTAATGGATGGATTCGCTGTGTGGTCTAGAAAGAACAACAAAATATGGCCTCTCAATCCAGGTCTCTTAACTTCTTCCCAGTCTCTTTGGCGTTTTTGCAGCTGTATAGCCACTTGATTATCCTTGCATTGCGCTCTATGACTGACGTCCCCTGGCGTATAGTCTCATGTAACTCGTCTTCCAGCAGCCCGTCGCTGTCCCCGCTGTTCCTGGAGAAGCCGTCGTCCGATGAAGAGATACTAACACTCCTGATGAGATTTATTGCTATTTCATCAGAATGCGCTGAGAAGTTTTCTCTCCCCAAAGACTCGATGACCTCCCCTTCCAGTCCACAGTACTTAAAAAAAGCATCAAAGTCTGCAAAGTTTTTGGAGTACCTGGAGCTGATGTCAGAGTGTGAACGACTGACCCCTTTCCCAGGCCTCCTTTCAACCTCAGGAACTGTCAGAAGACCAGTAGATTTTTTCCCACCAGCAGCTGTCACCTTTGTCCCTGAATCACTGTCCTTTTTTCTGTGTTTTTCCACTTCTCCGTTCCTCCCTCTTTCCTCTGTATGGGAGCAGCATTCCTTCTCTGTCTCCTCAGGTGTGGTATTTTTCTCCGTGCTGTTCTCACCTTCACTCTCTTTATCTGCTGCCTCAGGTAATGGAACATTTTTCCGCTGCAGTTTACGTGTTCTGCGATATTTGCGTCCACTAGCTGACCCTTTCAGTAACTCACACTTCTGTCTGTAAATTAGAAGTGAATCTGGTCTCTTTTTGGAGCTGGACCGCCGAACCTGCCCTGGTGAGCAGTTTTCTGAACCACATGTTGCTGCTTTTGGGCTACTCAAAGCATTCAGATTCCCGCCACGGTTGGAGCTTCGGTTAGAGGACCCAGTACTGCTCACAGAGGCTGAGCCAATACTGATCACGGGCTCCTGAGTTGAGTTGACTACTTGTTGGCTTTTGACATATTTGGGTTTGCTTGCAGCGAGCCTCTCCACTGCACTCGTGTGTCCTTTTGTCTCACTCTCAAGCTCCATTTGCTTCCTAAGGTATTCAGGTCCCTTCTCCAGGATTTTTGTGGCATCACTGGTTGTATCCATTGTGGCCGGAGTGATTATTCCCACAGAAAAGGTACTCCTTTAGCGTGCGGTTTCTCCAGTGTTGAAGGTAAAAGATTCCATTCAAGCCTGTCTTTGCCTGAGCACGTATCACAACAGGAGCCTTCACCTTGTCTTTTTAAACTCACATCACATTACCCCACCCATTCTCGAGTGAGGCTAGTTTTAACCAAACACAAGCCTGTTCAAAGTTCACCTGATACCATCGCAAGTAGGAACAGTGAAAGCTGACACTGCTGCAGTTTTTTTTTCTTCTCTCCCCTTCAGGTGTAAAACCTGGGTCTTTATTCCTGTTGCTCAACACAGGATAAATCTTGCTTTAGCTCCCACCAAGGAAACTGGTTTCTATCATTTCACTGTTTTCTTCAATTCATCTTTCATTGACTCATTTATGAGGAGACTGACTCATCAAATGGGCTGGGCACATATCACAGTACACATATTGGGTAAAAAATGTTGAAACAATACTGTTCATCCTAACATTATGCAGGGGCAGTTTGATGTCTCTTGTAGAAATTGTTTGAGACAGGTAGATATGAGTCAAAACCATAAAGAGTTATGCAACTAGTGAGTAAGGAGGAACAGCTTTTTATGTGGTGGATATTAAGGATTAGGTTCCAGGAATCTTCTAGGATGAGACCGAAAGATTTTTCTTTTGCACAACAAAAAGTAAATAAAGAAAAATCTGAAATATTTTCCTCAATTGTGTTTAACTGAACCACTGTTTCAGGAATTAATAACATCCAAGAGCTCAGTCAGAAGATATTTTCTTCATTGTAGTGGGTTTGAAAGGATATTCTGGCTTTAGAGCCTTCACAGAGGCTGTGATTGAGTGCTTAAATGACAGAAAAGAAACAAGCACAAGCATGAAATTATGTAACTTGTAAAAAAAGTGTAAAAGCTCGGCTCTGGTGCAGACCTACCCAACATATGTTTTGAAACCCTATAAGCTTATGAGAGGCAAAAACATCAAAGTTTGGATGCAATGCTTGGAAATCAAAAAGAGGAAAAATCCCTACAAAAGAATTAAGGAGGTTACAGCTGACTCCCTTTTTCTGATTTCTTGTGTTCTTGGAAGCAGTTTCTGAGCATGAATCTGAAACATGTGTGTACAAAGTGAACCATAAAGATCCCAGATCCCCAGGTTTACATTTTCAAAAGGTGGAGGGCAGCACTTGAGTGTATGAACCTCATTACATTGAGCGCTTCAATGGCTTCACCTGAGTTAGACATCAGTCTTTCTGCTTGTTAGTTTACTCAACAGCCTTTCTTTTTGATTCCTCTTAAATCATTTAAGGCATACTCATATTTCTGAGTGTTTGAACAGAAATGTTCATACAACATCTGTTTTTTCAGCTTGATTGCATTTATTAAGCTGTGTGATTTTTTTGATCGGCTTCCCTTGAATCAAAATGAATAGTTCATATGGGGATTCTGCAGTGTTTACTTGTACTTTATCCCCATTTGACCTTACCTTCAACTGAATGGGGGATCTGCTTGATATCAAACGCTGTAATCCCAAGTGTGGTGCTAAAAAGAGGTATGTAAGAGTGTCTGTGTGATTAATGACTCTTCAAGGTGGTAGAAAGTGAAAGGGCATGTGCTGTCCCACAACATTTCTGAGGAAATTTTGACAGCTTATCTATACTGCTGCAAGTCATACTTACACAACTGCATTTGGCCTGGCTTTCAAGGCTAAAGTCGTCTCAATTGCCACTTGAGGCTATTCTATGTGAAAAATGCAAAAACAAACAAACAAACAAACAAACAAACAAACAAACAAACAAACAAACAAACAAACAAACAAACAAACAAACAAACAAACAAACAAACAAACAAACAACAGAGCAAAGCTAACATACCAGTGATAAGAAGGGGCAGGCAAACTACAAGTTGTGGAGACATAGTTTGATTTCTGTGTGTTAATGAGCCAAAAGTCATCATATGGAAACAAGACAACATCTGTGTCCGAATCCAGGGGCTGTATCTTCCATAGGGTGTGTTTGAAGACTGGTGGTGCACTGAAAGCAACCTCGATTTTTAAAGTCTCTATTGTATGGGGTGGACAGATGCCTCCTGCTTTTATACAGTCATATGCATTCCTTGCAACAAAATACATCCTATGATTCTTGTACCAATCCAAACAAGATGGAGGAATTTTAAAAAAATCCATGCTTCACTCTTATGTAATTATTTCAAGACACCTTGAAGCTTAAAATTAATTTTAAAATGATGCTGATGGTGGTTAAGTTACACGATGCAAGCTATGTGAGCTGGATTGTAGCCCTACCATGAATTGGGGCGCAATTATCATGTTGTATTTTATTGCAGCAAACCCATCACAGTTAAAGTAAATAGCTGTTCAATACAAGTCTGGCTTTTGCTTGAGGTTTCTCTTGAGGCACTCTTTCCTAGTGCAATTCCTAAAATCCCTAAAATGCAGTGTATTACTTTCACCTACCTCGCCTCTTATCAGGGTTTATGCTGTTGAAGAATTTTCTCCATGATTTGACTTAAACTTGGAAAGTTGTGTTGTTTTTCTGACAAGAGGCAATGAATTACATGAACACAAGCTGGTTCCACCGGTTATGACAACACATGAAAGATGTGGGGTTATATTAGCAAGCTATACTTTGTATAAGCTATTTAACAGACTCAAAGCACAGGTGAAGCTGTAGAAGTGATAGTGTTGGTGTTAGTTAGTGTTTTACACTTGCATGACTTAAATAAGATGATAACTCAATCACACCTCAGGTACACCATTTGTATGTTACTTACTTCACCTTTAATTAAGCAGTTATTAACCTGTTACGATCCATATCTTGTTTACAAGGGTGACCTGGCCAAGAGGTCAGCGGCTCACATCTTAATAAATGTAACATGACCAAGTGACAGATAACAGACAATAAGTCTGGAACTTATCAACAAACAAGAATCAAAAACATGCAAACTAGTTTGCAAATGAAACACAGAACCTGTAGGCAGAGATAAAAAAAAAGTCAAAACACAGGCACTGTTCAATATCCTGTGATTGAAGATGGAGCCTCAAGTGAGATGACAGCTGACTGTCACTTTGAATTCAATTCCATGCGGAGGGGGCAGTAAAACTAAATGCTTTTCCTTAAACTGAGTGTGAACGTGAGGATCAAAAAGATGGAAAACATCAGGAACACAAGGTGTCATGGCTTTAAGGGCTTTGGAGATATGTGCATAAATATAAGGAAAGTAAGTCAAACAGAGGTTTGTAAGTTAGACTTGGCTAATGTGTGGAGGTACACAACTTGGCCATCCATATGCAAGTAATCAATACCTGCATATGAATGGCTGGTCAGACTTAGCATTCAAGTTACAATGGCGATCACTCAGACCCACACATGGCAACCTCACAGGTCAGAGTTGGAGGATCAGCTCCTTTATTGTTTTTCATCTTCAAGGGATCATAAAGTCTCAAACCCCAGCCTTTTCTAGGAGTCCTTGTTCATCATGCCATAGGTTCCTCTGGATTGCTCTTGTAGATGATTTGCTGCTGCGGACCTGCCTGTTCTCCAGCTGCTTTAACTATGTCCAGTCTCACCATTTTTATCACTGTTACAAAGCTTATGTTCATTAATTAGCATCAGCCTTCTTTTCAATCCTTTCTGCTGCACTTATTCTAGTTCCAGCCTATTCTACTTACCTCAACTTCATTAATATGAATGCCATTAATATAGATCTATCTATCTATCTTTCTATTATTATTATTATTATTATTATCATTATGTGTCTGGTTATTCTCGGGGTTTCTGCCTGTAAAAGGAAAGTTTTTCCTTTCCACTGTAACTTTCTAACTGCTGTAAAGTATCACTTATGTGGGCAAAGATGGGATGGAAGTGGGTCTGATCTTAGAAAATCTGTCTCAATCTTGTCCCATCTTTACATTAGGTCTTTCTAAGTAGAGACTGGTCTAGACCAGCTTTTTTGTTAAGTGTCTTGAGATAACGCTTGTTTTGAATTGGCTCTATATAAATAAAGATTGATTGAGCCTCTCGTTGTTAAATGACTGACTGATTGAAAAAAGAAGATTGACATTGTTCCTTAAACCATATATGTAGTTTGTGCACTTCAATGAAACTACAATAAAATAATCCTATCATAAACACATGTCCCCTGCACAATAATGATCAAGTGTTCATCTGTTAATCAGGTTACTGTATGAACATACACTCACACACATAAAATCACAACTTATATCTGTGCTGTGACTCTGCTTTGAAAGGCTTAAAAGTGAAATGTTTTGAGATTCTTGAATCATAGCTCGGTGCACTGGAAGTATTTACATCATTTCCCTTCCCTGTCTGACTGATTGATGAAACCTTAATTAGAAAAAAAAGAGTGGAGGAGCAAATCCAGGGGGACAAGGAGGGGAGCTGAGTAAACAGAGCAAAGCAACCATTAGTCATCTCTCCCCTGAGCCCATTCACTTTTATTTAATTCTTAACTTACGCTGCTAGCTGGACAAACATATTCAACACTTTAATGTGACACTGCATCAGCAGCTACTTGTGTTTTAATTGAGTTATTCATAATAATTATCATCTATCCTTTCAACGTGAATGAAACTGGGTGACTTAATTAAAAACCACATGCAAATTACGAGCTGTAATTGCTGCAGAGATCTTTTGCTTGCGATTATTGTTTTAGTGTTATGTAAAGTGACTTATAATTGATCATCATGCATGCAGCATTAATCACCAGGAAAATAAGGTCATGTCCATGTTAATTAGTATATTTGTCACAAGCTCTTACTGTATTTCAGAAACAACCATATTTGGAGGGCTACTGCTGTGGTGTTTTTCCATAGAAAGACAGGCAATGATTTAATGTTTAATGATCTGTATTTAGGTAGAACAACAACATATCCCCCTATTAGAGTCAATCATTATCAAGACTTGGAAAATTCATTAGGTTGAGTTTATCGGTGCATCAACAATACATAAAACCACAGACGATCACAAGTTTATTCTGCAAGTCCCTCACACCCAACTTCTTTGGGTTAACTCTCACGACTGTCACACTTGCTGTTATCAGCAGCTAACATATCTGTGAAAATGATATGATGAACACCACGCACTGCACACTACCTGTGGCCATGGTTAAGCTTTACGCAGCAAATAGACAGACGATTCCCTCAGGAGATGGTGGAGAACAAAACAGCAGAGGTTAGTTAGACACACACACCACATGGATCAAAACAGAACACAGTATGAATGCAAAAAAAGCTCTTACCCAATTATGTATCACACAACAATCTAGCAGCGTTTTCAGGAAGAACAACTTTGATTTAGTCCCAACAGACCATTTTTACACACTAGTCATTTTTTCATGCTCAGGGTAGGAAGCTCAAATATAGGTATGTCTCATTACTGTGTGTAGGTCTGAACTCCAATAAACTGAAACAATCTGACATAGTTTGGCCATTTTACCAATCCCAAATCGATAAGCAGCCACAAAAAGAACTGACAGAGAAAACCCTAAAAATCATACAATGGAAAAATAAATATTTTCAGAGGCAAAATAATTTTTATTGCTGACTTCTTCAAAAGTGAAGAAGTAAAGAAGTATTTACAACACAAAACCGACCAAATACTAAAATGTTTAAGTCGTAAAACATGGACCCATATCTCTCTGAAGCAGTTTTGCAGTCTGATGGCAGTGATTGTGGTAGAAATGCTGACTGAAGCTGAAGGGAGTTTTCAGCCTCCTCACAAACAGCTATGTGTCTGCCTGTCAGTCAGGTCAGCTGTGCTTTAAATTTAGCAAAAACTTATGACCAATATCCTCATGCACAAATGCATAAATTAATAATAATAAAAAACTGTCAGTCTTTAACAAATGTAAACAGCCTTGTGGTATTTGCATAAATTAATGTCCAAAAGACACAATTATGTACAGTGAGCATTTACAGTGAACAACCTGTGATACGCAGTTATCCCTGAAACAAGTAAAACTCTTTGCTCCAGTGAAACTTCAGCAGATGAGCTTCATGAAACATATTCATCTGTACTATTGTCCTGAAAATAATGTGATGTGGACACAAAAACATTGTTTTGGATAGATATTGGTAAATGGGGAATTGTGGGAATGAACTCACTATTTATACCAGCCCCAGTGGACAGTCGGGGAACTGAAGCTTTGGCAACTAAGTCTGAACTTTATTTTCTCTCCTTGCAGTAGTTCCACATATTTCTCTGTGTGTTTTATTGTGCATGTATGTGCTTGTTGGTGCAAATACTTATCATACACACGTGCACCAACACATAAGGACAAGCACCCTGGAGTTAAATGTAGTCTTATGGTCTGATGTAGTCAGCACCGAATCATCCCTTTAGTTTGAAAAACAGGCCCGAACATAAATTAAACAAAAGCATTTAATCCCACTTTAATTTAAATTTTCAGGATAATGAGCAAAAACACAAGATAGACCATCTGTGAAAAACCACCAAGTCATTTACTGCTTGCTGTGTTCATACTGAAGTCATTAAAATCCCTTAATTTGATTTGTGACATGCCGACAATACAAACAAGTGGTACTATCAGAAACAAGTCTACATAGTAACAATTGCCAGACATGAAGAAACCAATGGTTTCATTAGAAACAAAATCGAGAGTTTAAATTTGATGCTCAAAGATTGTTTTGGATCAGCAACACATAGCACAGGGCTGGATGTCATGACTTGCCCAGCCTGTGTACCATTTTAGCTAATATATTTTCAGTTTCTGGGAAAAAAACGTAATATCTAAGCCTCGAGCCATGCAAAAAAAGTAGATTTGTTGTCAGAGAGTTGTTGTCAACAGTCTTCTACCTGCAAATAAAGGCACACCCCAAGCCCCTCTCCAAGTTAGCAGCTGCAGTTAACTAACTGAGGATTTAAGCTTACAGTTCAATAACAGGAATGAAAAGAATCTGTTAATACTGAAAATAAGGATTGCATTATTACTTTACAGACATATAACCCATTGCCACATGAGGATATAACCTACATCCTTTGAATCCACAATAATGTTGAGCAGGTGCATAGAAAACCACAGAATTTCCAGTTTCCTAATGACATCCTGTGAAATGGCCAACTTCAAAGAAGAGTTAAGAGTTTTATGAATCAGGAGGGCCAAGATCTTCAAAATCCTATTATGTTTCCCCACATCAGGGAAAGAGAACTTGAAATATATGTAGTTGCTACATATGACAAAGTATCAGGACCATGGTAAAGATTTTTTTTTATAAACTCCTGATTTTACAAAACAAAAGTAATGTTATACAGTATGTGTAAAGTGACAAATTTGGATTATTATGTTATAAGAATGAAGACAGAATGAAGTTCCAATATTTAGAGAACAAGGTCCTAGTTATATGAGAAAAAAGTCATATAATACTTGTAGTTTTGGTCATTTGCTTTGTATAACTGGTGTCTGGGCCCTGTCTGAATTGTGAGGCTGCAGCCCTACCATCCACCACTGTGCTGCCCTGGGGCTTACATGTTTAGTTTCAGGGTAGCTTTAAAGTATGGTACAAAGTCCAGTTAAACAGAGATAGAGCACTCAAGCTCAAGACTCAAAGGCCATGGCTATGCTTTGAACCCACAGTCATCTTGCTGAATGAAAGTGCTGTTTTCTTCCACACCCACAAAATGCCTACACTGCAAACCTTTATGGGTTTATGTGCTTGCCAGTAAATCGTGATAGTTCAAAAGCACAGTTAAACATAAGTCTATTCAATCTCCATGGAGTCCCCAGTGGGATTTTAATCCTGTTCAGTGTGAGCTTCTTCATACATCCATCGTTCAATAGAAAAGCTTCAACTGGAATTTGAACCCCCAACCAACTAAGGGAAAGGCAGTGGTGCTAAACATTTGATCAAACACAAGTGTTAGAAAACAGAAAACTTTGGGCTAACGCTTGGGCATGCAGATGGCCCAGTAGGTGAGAGCACCCCATGCATGGGGACCATGGTCTCCGCAGTGGTTGTGAGTTCAAGTCCAGCCCTGACCATGTGCTGCATGTCCTCCACCCTCTCTTCCCACACATTTCACCCTATCCTATCAATATAAGGCACCCCCCCAAAAAAAAAATAAAAAAATAAAAATAATAATAATAATAATAATAATAAGATGAAATAAAATAATAAAAATAAATAAAATAATAATAATAATAATAATAATAATAATAATAATAATAATAATAATAATAATAATAATAATAATAATAATAATAATAATAATAGTAATTGGAAAACAGAAAACTCACCCTAGCTGCAGGATGGATGTAGTTATTGCTGAAGTGGTTAAGTCGAATGTCAGTTGTGGTTCAAAAGATGTGAACTTGGATTTTAGACTCAGAGACTGCCAGATGACAAGCTGCTATTTGATCGTTTTACAGTTACGGTTTTGCACAAGAACAGTTAAGACAGCTACAAAATAAAAACAACACTGGAACAAACTTTGCGGAAACAGTTTAGCTTTTTTATGATGCCACTTTATTTTCCAAATGCATGTTTGTAGAAATAAATGCAGGCTGCATTCACTCTTTAGCAGCAAATTATCTATCCAACAGAGTTTTTTAAAATCCTCTTTTATGGTAATTATTTGCAGTTTCTGACATGACATGTAAGGCGCACGATTTAAAATGTATAACTTTTCACATTTAAAGCTTGTCAGATCTGGTTATATGTGGTTGATTTCCCACAGATCCACCTTGTGATGAAATATTGTTTTATGTAATTCTCTGCTCATCATTGTTGCAGGTCCATGTAGCAGAAGAAATCAATATTTCCATATGTACCGCAAAATTCCTCTAAATGATCCAAGAATGGTTCTTGTAAATGGCAACAAAGACAACAAACATTTAGAGATGACTCTTTATTCATATCAGGCATTAAAGACCTTTTAATTATTTATTTTTAATATATTTATGCTGTTATTCCTTATGGTTCAGCTAAGAGTATAACACATCCTAAACTGTTTGGTCTACTAATTAGAGATGAAAATAAAACATGTTGCTTTCACATGCATGGGCAGAGTTTGCATGGGAAAGAAGGATTAAAGGGGGATCAATTCTTGTATTTCCTTCTGCCGCCTAAAATTTATCACCATCTCATTCTTTTTTACAGCTTGCATAAATCAAAGACTCAAATATCCTCAAACATTCACCAGAGACATCTGAGCTTATCACCATTGATGATTTACAAGATAAAATGTTTCAAAAAATGTATTACAAAACAGATGTTTTATCTGCTTGTTGGCAGCAGTTTAGACTTAAATAGGACTCTGTCTACCAAGTCTATGATCATGAGTGTTTTCTTTTAAGATTTAATTTGTGCCCTTGAGCTTCTCTGTTTATATGCTTGTCTGTCAGCCTTTTTGAGATCTTTTTTTTTGTTTTTTGTTTTTGTTAAAACGCTTTATTGGCCCAAAATAAAGACAAAAATAAAAACAAAAAACTGGTATAATGGATAAATTAGTAACAAGAAGAAATGAGAGGAGATATCTGCTAAGACAGATGTTAGGATGAGTTTTTTTAGCCAGTCCTGTCTGCCTTGAGAGTGGTGAAGCTGTGTCACTCAAATACCTCACATACTTCAGTGTTAGATTGCTGGAGCCGGGGGCCTCGGACAACCATCCTTAACATCTACCTTGTACCCATGTTTTACATCACACAGGTCCCCAAAAAACGTTCTGTCATGGTATTTCCTTCTATGGACCCTCCATATGTTCACCTAAAGCTCCTTAAAATATGTTGTCCTTTGTTCTTACCGTACATGGATTTTTCTTAGGAACTAAATGTCAGCAGTATGTTTAGAAACGTGGATGACTATATATACTTGAGCGGTCTCAGACCAATCTTTGTTATGCTTCTGTTATGCTTCTGTTACACTTTGTTACGCTTCTGTTACACTTTGCAACACTTTGTTACACTTGTGGTATGATGAAGCTGTAACCCAGATCTGTAACCAGTAAAGCTTGTCAAAATGATCATTCTTGTGGACCTTCCATTTTTTATAATGTGTGAACATGGGCTAGGCATCCTTACAACAGAGATCTTGATTGATTCATTAAGAGGGAAAGTCTTGAAATGTTAGGGCTTTTTCTTCTCTCTTCACCACTCCTGTTACTTTTTAGCCTTTTAGCCTGTATGGCTAAACTGCCGTTTTTCAGATTGTCCAAAAGAAAGAATGTCAGTTGTAGTTATAGGTTTGTTCCTGACATAATTTACAACATGAACATGGCAGCCATTTTTCACCTGTGTTCAAGGTTGCAAGTAGACATAGATTGACATAGCCCATCCTCTGTTAGAAGGTTAAACTACATCAACATCAGTCTATAATTATTGAGCTTCTTCCTCATGCGATTCTGATCATTTGAGTTACTCAGTAGTAGTAACTACTGAGTGACACTTGAGTAGTCACTCAGACACCCTGTAATCTGTTTGCAAAGGTGTCCTACTCTGTTTTGGTGAAAGAACAATTATATTTATTCTGAATGAATAAAGCACTCCTTTTAAAAAAAGTAATGCTCCTGGAGCCTATAAATAGATGAGATTTCTTAACATATTAAGGAGGCCATGGGCTGCAATGGCAGGTTCAAATTTGCCTTTGCTTTTTAGTGTTTAAGTGATTTTCTGCATGCTTCTAATGTATAAATGTTATGCAATGACTAAAGTCAGAAGAATTACTCAATCTTGTTCCATGGAGGCATCTGAGAGTGTCCTCAACTAGGCGGATTTTTACTGTGTGTGTCTCTTGCTGTGATTTTTAGGGTAGGATAGGCTAATTCAAAAATAAGAAGTGTGTTTCAGGGGAGAAGGCCAGATTCAAACACAGTTAAAATATTTCTTTAAGTGTTCTCTCAGGACCCTAAATATACATCAAAGTGCTGGATTTGTGTTGCATTCTTTATGGGTCTTAACCCAGTCTTTGAAATTAAACAAATAACAACAACAACAAAGGCATTTGTATTTTTTTATTATTATTATTTTTACATAGCATGGCAAGGACAAAATATAACCAAGAACCAGAAAAGTGAGCATTAAAATTTAAAGTAACCGATCAAAGTGTTTAACTTGCCATGGTAAGCTACACAGATGATAGACATACCTATAAGAATAAGAATAGTTTCATATGCATTTTGTGGGCCCATGTGAGCATCTCATCATCATAAAATGATATTATTCTGTAATACATTTGAGCTTAGTAAAATCACTTAAGTACATAAAAGCATCATCAAATCAGTTATATATGTGTGTTTCATAATATATATCTCATTCTAGGGAAATATGTAAGGCGGTGAGGCCGGTAAACCAGAACATTTGTTCAGGCATCAAGTAAGCGCCCTCGTCTGACGTCACCGAGGACCCTTCACAACAACATGGCGGGAGCCGGGTCGAAGTCGGTTTTGTTCGTCTGCTTGGGTAAGAGACTATTGTTATTCCAAAATACGCTAATTTAGCGTCGTATATTGTGGATGTATAACATAAGTGTCACACAAAGATATTTGCCAGTTTCTGGGTTATGTGAAGTATTTATAAATGTTTTTTTTTAATTCAGCCGAGGGCACCGAGTGAAATATGGAAGTTGCTTCTGCTAATTTGCCTGCTATGAGATGAATCTTACATGGTGCTGGTAACCCATCGTAACTCTCATAGTAAGTTTGCTGCCAGGTGTGCTTTGAAGGACATGTTTTTCAAATGTTGGGTGACGTTCCCGCGGTTGATTTTTGGCTAAGACGATTGCTGACAGAAGGTGTTGCGGATGAATTGGTGACCCTGTCAACTGGCGACTTTCAGCTGAACGTGTCAGTGGCTGTCGTAGTAGCAACATCTGGAAATAAACACCAAAAAAGTACTCTTTAGTGCCTAGTTTGAGTTTAAGCATAACGCCTGGGTACTGCCACCAGAGAAGTCTAACAAAAAAGTGCATTTTGAAAAGTAATTGTCAACAGTTGTTGAAACCTATGACGCCTTCAATTTGAAGTGTCCACATGATAGGGACCCTCTCCAAACCGAAACAACCAATAATCAGTAATTTCCAGTAATTTCAGTTAAGTCCAACCCTGGGACAGTATGTTAGATTTGACGATGAAGAGAGTGGATAAAATAAGGTGTCGTGTGTGTTTAATTTTATAATTAAGTACTCTTGTACTTCAGTCAACATGAATTTGCATTATGAGAAACATTACACATCATTATTTGTGTAATATTAAAATGTAATGCTTGTACTTAAAAAGCAAAGTCTGAGTTAGTTTCCCTGCGTGTGTACACATGCTTGTCCCATTAAAACTGATTCAGACTCAGAATTAATGGTGATCAGGTATTTTATTTTAACACTAGTTAATATGTAACTGGCCATGTAAGTCATTGACAAGTAAAGCTCCTGCTGATTGTGGCTCAACATTGATTGTGCTGGAAATACAGTTGGAGTCTAAAACAGGAGTGCCGGAAGATATCAATGTTATTGTTTTTATGATACAATTTTTTTTTTTAAATCTGGATGACTGGATCAGATTTTTCCTTGAGCCTTGTATGAAGCAGATTAATATGATTGGTTGTCAACAAAGTAAGCACTTGCAGAGCACAGTGAAAGTGTCACTCCATGAGATCTTGATCACATTTTGGAAGTATGAACCTCCCCCTTTGTTATGCTACTGGTTATTTTTGGCTCCAGGTTGAAGCTGCATTTGATGCAATAATGTTATATGATAACTAATTCTGTGGTTTCTCCCTATTTATGACCTATATATTTCCATGAATTTAGATCATAATTGTTATTGTGTGTTTAATTTTTGTTTGTTACTCTGCAGGTTTTCTCACAATGCAGTTATTTAGACCTTGCATTAAAAATCTTCAATCTGTTTTTGGTTTCATCAGGGAATATCTGCAGATCCCCTATTGCTGAAGCTGTCTTCAGGAAGATGGCAACAGATGCTGGCGTTGTTGATCAGGTAATGTTATCATCAATGATTCCATATTCGAAGAAGAACAATGTTTATAATATGGCTCATGCCTGTCTTGCCCCACCATAAAGATATTATTTACTGACAGTTTTTTTTTTTGGTTAATAATAAAATTGTGTAAAAATGACAAATCAAATGTTGAAACTGAACAGTTACATCACTTTGGGAAAGTTATGTTCTTCCAGCAACACATCTTAAAAAAGTCAGGACAGGGGCATTTTTACCATTGAGATGCATCACCTCTTCTTTCAGAAACACTCTTTGAATGTTTGAAATAAAGGGGTAACTGGTCTCGAGAGTTTTGAAAGTGAAATGTGATGTCAATTTTTTAAAGTTCTCGTTTAGAATTTAAGCTGTGGGGTCTTCTTTGACATGTTTTTTTTAGGTTTGTGATGAGCCAAATCATGTTGCAATGTGTGCAAATTGTAGTTGGCATCTTCTTGCTGAGTCTCTGCAGACCAAGGCTTATTCTGGATTGCAGCATATGTTGCTCCAAAACCTATGTTGTTTAGCATTATGGGGCCTCCCCAGGTGTGTAAACTTGCTGCACCATGGCTCTTATATATCCTCATACCATCACAGGTTTTGACTTTTGAACTGTGGGTGCCTTGGGTGGTTCTTCTTTGTAAAACCGAAGACGCAGCCTCTATGATATCCAAAAAGGATGTTAAATCATGACTTGTCAGGCCACAGGACAGTATTTCACTTTACCTCAGTCCATCTCAGAAGTTTTAACCTGATTATTTTTAAAGCTGCTACAAACTGTTCACAGACTGGGGTTTCAGCCCATGCACTAATTTCCTCTGCAGACACTTGTGTTTAAATGTAGTCTTTAAGATCAATCCATCGATTATCATCTATTGGCTTTGTCTTTTTTTGTACAGAGGGTCCTCCAGATTCCTTGAATCTTGTTGTCTCTGTTCTTCCTGTTTTGAGATGTGTTGTTGGCATCAAACTTTAAATCAGAATTTTATATTTTTTCATAGGCCTTTCAGTTTCAACATTTGATCCGTTGCTCCATTTAAAATTAAATTTCATCTTTAAATGATTTGCTTACCATCAAATTCTTTGTTTATAAATGTTTAACATCTTAAACTTGCCTTACTACTAGCATACAATATGCATATACAGGTATGATGCTGATTCGGCCCACTGGGATCCCATTCTGTTCTTCCAAAAGTGCTTAATGAGCTGTAACAAGTGATGTTAGTAAGGGTATTCAAGTGCATACAAACTGAATTATGTGTGTTACTGCTGTCAGCTGTAATAGTTTGTGCAATAATGCACAGACCATTATTTCAGATATGTTTGTTAAATTTGGAAGAACACTATCATGACTAATTTTGGTCATCTCTCACATTGTGCGCTAAGCATTAAAGGATCTTGCGGTGATAAAACAGCTTTAGCTGTGGTTAGTGTTCTTTGAAACTCCAGATCAAATTGAAAAAACCATAACCCCTAAAAGAGGTGGCCAAATCCAGAGCTTATGGGTTTATGGGGATTATGATAGTACATCACATGATTTTATAGACTCAACTCTGTTTAATTAGCTCAATATGCGAGGATGATTGTCAATGAAAACTTGAAATGTACAAAGTAGTTCAAATGACTCATTTGCTTCAAAGTGTGTGCTATTATGACCCAGCTGCAGCCCTCTCCCAAACCCCCTCTAATCCTTTCAGTAAGCATTCAAAATTGCCCTACCAAATTAACCGAATCACTTTTGCTGTGTTGTTGTTCCCCTTGCTCTGATATGCCTAGTGGAGGATAGACAGTGCTGCCACCTCCAACTATGAGATAGGAAGCTCTCCAGATCATCGTGGTCAAGCCTGCATGAAGAAGCATAACGTGCCAATGAGTCATGTGGCCAGGCAGGTATGACCACCCACCTTTACACCTTAGCGATAGCGTTCCATTTTTTGTTCTCTGTTGTTGCAGTGGGTCATAGACAGTGGTGCCACATCCGACTGGAATATAGGCAGCTCACCGGATGCCCGTGGTCTGGCCTGTCTAAGGAGGCATGGAATTGAGACGAGCCACAGGGCCCGACAGGTACAACCAACTGTCCCGTGGCTCCTCTCAGCTCATTGATGTTTCTGTGTCCCAGTGTGATGTTTGTGGGATGATGCCTGTCGGACATCCAGACACTTGGCTCTGTGAAGTATTCTTAGTTTTCAAGGTTCTGTGTCGTTGCTGTCTCAAAAATAAACACGGGATGATTTGAAATGCACCTGAAATGGATGTAACAGCCAGTAACCATCAAGGATTCTGAGTAGATAACTTTATTTTAGAGTGTAGGTTTTGAAAACTAGCTATAAGCTGCTTAAGTGCAGCTCCACCACATATAAACTTTTTCAACCCATACCTTCAATTTGCAAAAGGGGAAATAACTGTCTTGTTATCAGACTGCCCACATGCAAAGAAAAACAGGCCAACATCCACTTTTACTTTCACTGGAGGAAGTGATGTACTGGATATCAACATGGCTGTGAGTCAGTCATAGGCACGAGGTAGCAGGCTGTGTGCCAAAATAAAGCTGTGCTGATACAACAGTGGGACCTCTGGTATAATACTGCTTTTGTACAACAGCCTAAAGCCGTTTTCAGACATGCACTCTTAAAAATTTCAGGAAAATTTCTACTGCTCTTACATGGAAGTTTGCCTGTACTCGTCACACACACATTCACACATGATTAAGTCTCCCAAGTCTCCCAGCACATTTCCAGCAAGACTTTCGGAAAAAAAACAACAAAAACAGCAAGTGACACTAACAGAATTCCCTTATCCTCCAGCGGTGCCTGTACCCCCATCATTCATCAATATGCATGAGTGCCACTGGAGTTTCTGTATGTTTACATGATGCACACACTACTCCTTTTTATTTTCCTACAGTGCTAATGTCAGTCAGTGGCCTTTCCCCTTTCTGATGTCATTTGACAGACACTTGATTTGTAAATTTCCCTTTGAATATGATGAAATTGCACATTATCAGAGGATATTGTTAAAATTACAGACACTGTGCACTACTATTGTTTGATGCCTTTTGATAATACCTCAAATTTTAACAGTCAATGCTTCAGTAAGGAAATGGTCAGGTTTTCTTCTCAGCACTTTGGTGTCATGTGAAGGTGAGACAAAGCGTCTTGAACGTAGTACATTAAGTTGTCAAATGAAAGTTTGCAGGATGGTCCGCACATTTTTATAATAATATAATATATATTTCATGTTGGTCTGCACACGAAACACAGAGTGCACCACGTTTTACTACAAATGCAGCATTTCTGCATGAGGCCCCTTATCATGATCCAAAACCCAAATACCCAGACTTCTCATATCTGGCCTGAAATATTACAGCGGGGCTATGGTGTATTTAAAACGATGTTAGATTTGTGAAACCTTTATTTTTAGAAACTATAAAACAAAGGGCAATGTCACGGCTTTTCTGTCTTGGTCACATTAAACTAGTCCTAACCAACAACTTCAATACAAAGGTTTCTAGATATAGTCAAAAAGCTGCAAAGAAAGAATAACTGTTCCACAAATCTGAAACAAGGTTTAAAAAAATCTGTAACCTCCCTTTAATATTCAGGCCTGATTTTAAAAAGTCAAAGTGTTGTGGTTCTGGACCAGGACCTGGTCTAGTAGGGTTTAGATTGGTTCCACAAATCTGAAACTCTGTATCAACATGTCTGTAGACTTTCTTAAATAATTCTGGTCCAGATCCCACTAGTCTAGGGGTGGTGCTTTTGGTTGGATCAGGATCTTGTTTCTGTGATGTTCTCTGTGCCATCTCGTGAGCTGTGAATAAGATGCTAACTTCAGGGTTGCGGTGTAAGGCTAATGCAGTCCGTGTCCAGTGAATTGACACACTACCCACCTGATTTCTTGAATGTTCGCTTGAAAAAAAAAACAGACACTCTCGTACTTTAATAATAAATAACATACTATATATATATATATATATATATATATATATATATATATATATATATATATATATATATATGCTAAAATAATGGGACGTAAAGATAAGTCTGAGAATGAAACTGTTGTTAGCGATTACAATACTTTTACAGACATTTCTCTATAAGCTTAGATAGAGTGACCTCTAGTGACAGATGAATCCACAGGAAAACAGGAGCTGAATCGTCTCATGAGGTCTTTCAAATTGAGTAATAGTATGACTCTTTTCAGTGAGTGTATGACCTCTTTTACATTTGGCCTTTCAACAGAGCCTGCACCCACTGACAGAGTAACAGCCAAAAATGTAAATGCTTTGGCTTTCCTTTGATTTCGATATTCCTGATTCTCTCTGTAGTGTGTCAAGTACAGACATGCAGTATTTTTTAATACTGGCAGTGTTATCGTCTTGAAAATATCTTTAATGTGTTTTTGAGTGTCTGTGAAAGTGATAAGGGACTAACACTGTGCAAACTGATACTAATAGTGGTGTGTATAAAATTCTGGTCTTTGTATCACCTCCCAGCATGTGTTTTAAATCGTGAAACAAGCTTAAAATCATCCTAAGATGTTTGTCCATGTAGGGCCTTCAGGCCTTACACTGTCCTGGCTTATCCTCAGTGCAACTCCCACTCCCCTGTGCCCTCAAAATACTCTTTTTATGTTTCTGTGAAAACACTTAAGGGGTTTCACCCTATGCTTCAGATCTGCCGTCTAGTCAGTTTGTGTCTCTGTAAACCTTTCAGTTAGACCTTTGTCTAATCTCCTCAAAGCAGGGATGAAAACCTTGGGTTAAACCCAGCAAATCTAGCACTTTGCCTTAATCACCTTTTTTGTTTTTTTTATCACTTGCTTTTGCTCCCACCCTCTATTTTTTCCTCTGTTTCCTCTCTCCCCGGTTGTTTTACTCTGTGAACTTTGCTGAACTTCATCTGCTGCCAGTTTCTAAGCAGACTGGCCAAGTGGGAGACCGCTGTATCTCCACATAAACAAACGTGTTTGTTTAAAAAAAGCAAACATGATCCATGATAAATAGTGTGGAGTGTTTGATGGCTTATCAGAAAATGCCAAGCAGACATCAGATTTAAGAGAGTGCAAATTTTGATTTCATTCTCATCAAATGTTATCATTGAGTCAACATTCAGAAGAAGTGTTGCCAATGTTCAAACTTTGACATAAACCAGAGACAGTCTAGGATTGCTTTGTTGCTCTCATTAAAAAAGGATCATCAAATACATTTACACAGATACTGTCAATTCGACACCGTTGCTATGACATATACTAGTGTGTTTTTATCCATAGTGAAAGTATCTGAATGTAAACATAAATCTACCCAAGAATGTATGAGCAGTAAGCAAACATTTCACTCTTTCTTTATAACATACTACAATAATATAAAAGTGTATTTTCATGAGAAACCTGATCACCCTTTGGATCATCATTTAGCTGTTTAAACAACAGCATTCATTGACTAATAACTACAAGGGGACTTATTGTCATTCATTCACAGACACTTCCTTCTAACATGTCCAATTTACAGTGTGTTATGAACCATTTATTCAATTGACACCCGAGTGCTTGACTCATAGCTTATTATTTTGATTTTATGCCACAGTTTGACGTTCTGATATTACATGTCAAATATCCTTGAAATGCTCTTATTTTTGATTTCCAGTCATGTTGTCACTTCATGTTTTATCAGGTTTTATCTTGTTCTGAACTAGCTCAATAACAGTCTCATCCTGTGAGTGTCATAAAAATCGCCCAGCTCACTCTTCAACCAGATGTTTCAGAAATTAAACTGTGATGTCTGTTAGCCTTTCCAAAAGCTCACATCATTTAGTTATTTATTTTTTTCACAAGGGATATCCACAATGTCCGTGTGACAGTGCAAGATAAACAGGCACAGAGAGGTTATCAGTAGTTCTGATCCTTTTGTATTTTTTTTAAAATTTGTATTAATGGGAAAGAATGAATTGTTAATGCAACTCATATTCTGGATTTGATGGTATATCTTATGTTACTATTTTATCTAATAAGCCTGCATATACTGGTTGCTGATTTTGATTCAGATTTACAGTCATATTTCAAGGGGTAGACTTGACTGAGATGAGCGTTTTACACACAAACAGCCGTGTTATTTCCAAACAGTCTCTCAGACACTCCTGCTGCCACTCTTGCTCCTCTTGACACACACCAAAAATTAGGAACAACATTTTTATTTTATTTGACATTTTGTCTTCAAATTCTGTTTAGTTGTGATGAGTTCGGTTTGTTCACTAGGTTTTGTTTTAATTTTCTAGAAATACTTACAGAGTTAATTTGTCTTATTAGTTATAATGCTTGTTCTCAGTTATTTCTCCAACTTTCACAGCCACTGCCGCTGTGATGCCAGACCAAGGACTAATAGTAAACACAGATAGGGATGCCATGTGCCCCCATCTGCTTGTGTAAAAGGCCACAGCTTAAAAAAACTGGAAGATATGTTGAATTAGAGCCAAGTGTAATTGTATTATACTGTTTTAGAAGAAAAAGAAAGCTGCAACTGTCCCTCAAAAAACACTCCATGATGACCATAGAAGTGGTGTGGATAAAAAATGTCTTTATTTCATATGGAAGAATGTCTCTTAAATAGTCAACACATTGAAACCCACCCAGGTCACTGTCAGCAGTGGCTGTACCTTTTTAAGTGTTTTATTTCTCTAGTTTTGTTTTTCTCTAGTTTTTGTTAGTTTAGTAGTTTCTAGAGTCTGTAATAATCTGGGCCTAAAAAGAGCTACAATCACTGTCAATCACAGTGTGGTCAGTCCATAAGATACTGATCCTGTGTCAATGGAAGATTGCAAGTGATCTTTGGGGAAATAAAAAGATCAAGCCCTGATAGCTACAACCAAACATCTAGGGATTTAAACCAAACTTGAAAACAGTCACAATTAAACATCTGCTTATCATCTATTGTTACTTGTATGACCACAGCTGTCTCTGTGATTGAGTGTCTGTTTCTTTACATCTGCAGCATGGCAGCACATTTATTCACGCCTTGTTACTCTCCTCTGTTTATTGTCTCCTGCTACCATCTTATCTTCTCATTCTTCCGATCCATTGACTCTCAAAACCCTTAAAATACATTTTGGATGCCCTTTAATGACTTTCTCTTTATTGTTCCAGTGAGAATTTTGCACAACAGCCCATATAAATGTTCAGCTCAGATCCCTTTCACAACTCCTACCTTTTTTTTTCCTTTTTCTTTTTTCTTCAATATTAACGTATTTAAAGCTTTGGATGATATTATAATGCAAAATGTGGTTTAACACAACACCAGGGAGTGCAGCTACTCTGTCAGAAATGCAACAATCAATATGCTTGTGTGTTTGTTTTTCAGTCATTGGAAGTTTGAGGTTGTTAGTCGCTCTACCAGGGACTGTTTCACCATCAAAGCTGTCTGCAGTAGTGGAAAATGACCTTAGCTGTTTATTCATAGAAGCCCATGAAGTCCATGTGGACAAATAAAAGCAGTTTTCTTTTAGGATGTCTGACAGATGTGTTTGATTCATATTCTTCATGCTGAGATTTTTTTACGAATAGTTCTGTGAGTCCGGCCTGTTTTTCACCACTTGTAGATCAGGGAAGTAGTGTGAAACAATCTGCAGGACTGTATGTATGAGTGCATTCTTGTGAAACAAAGAAAAAAACTACAAACCTGTTAATAGAGATCAAATACTTTCTTGGAACACTTAATTAGAACTTTTGAAATATGTTTAGAGAGAGATTAACTAAACTGAGGTTATTGTCAATGAGGTTCAGTTAAAAACATTTACTCTGAGTTACCTGTGGGCATCGTATCCTGTTAATCCCTCTTGCATGCGAAGGGAACTGGAATCTCTCATGGAAACAATAAGCTCGCCACAAACGAAACTACGAGCAGGATAATTACACGTGAATACAGTGTCTTGAAAAGATGCTGACCATGAAAGCCTTTTGAAAAACATAATTTTGTGTGATTTTAGCATTAAACGCAGTTTTAAAGCAGACTGTGTTTACTGTTGTGAATGATTCACTGAAGGACTGTGGGGAGACCCAGCAGGACAGGCTTTGTTTCAACACAGAGCCAAAAGTAATGTTTGCTTTGTTCTCACTTCCAGGTGACGAACGACGACTTCATGAGCTTTGAGTACATTCTCTGCATGGACGAGAGTAATTTGAGGTAAAATTATGCCGAGCAACAGCAGAAGGTTTTCTTATTTCTGCAAATGTGGATAGCAGCAGTAGGACACACAGAGCTTTAAAAACACTGGTGTGTTAAGCATCCCCTCTCAAGTGTTAATGGTTGCCGGGGATCATAAAGAAAACATTTGCCTTGAAGGAGGTCAAACTAGGTTGTTCTGCTGACTGTCTGGATATGGATCTGTGCTGCTCCTTCACATGCATATGAACATAGTGGTAACATTGAGCTATGACTAACGTGTAGGTGAAGGCCTCCCCTTAATGAGCAATATCCTTCCTTAAGCTCCTTCCAAAGGTCAGGGGGAGGGATATTTTTTGATACTTTGAACGTTTAGGGATCATTTTGAGATCACATGCCTGTGGCAGATCTGATCTGTAAGCAGCTTACTGAGTTCTTTGGATGCCTCGTCTTTGCTCTTTGGGCATTTTCCTCTCCTCTCTCTCCCACATTATTTTTCCCTTTGCAAATGTTAATCTGACGAGACTGAGAAAATGAGGCCCTGTCCTAGACAAAAGTCAGTTCCGTTTTCCCTTGACAAAAAACACAACTCCTCATTGCCAAGACATAGTTTAAATGTCCATATTTTTCTGCTTTTGTGATATTGGTTGGTGTTATAATTTTCAAGGTCATTAGTTCGATGGATGTAGCTGATACAGTTCTATTACAGTCTAAAGTTGTTGACAGTATAAATGCTCTTCTGATAGGTTGTGATAAATATTCCCCTCCATATCTGAATTTCAGACCAAAGAGACTGTTTGACATTTCAAACTGGTCATGTGTTAAAACCTTTGAAGTTTTTCCCTTTTTTTTTTCTGTTCCCTGGATTTACACAGTTTACTCTCATCTTCACAGTGAGTTGGGGAGAAGAGCTAAACAGGTGAAAAACCACCAAGCTAAGATTGAGCTTCTCGGTTCCTACGACCCTCAAAATCAGAGGATCATCAAAGATCCGTATTATGTAAGTATGAAAGTAAGCGTTCATTTTTTAATCTTCAAACATAATTCAAGGATTCCTCAATGTTTGATCTCAGTTAATACTCATATTTGGCGAAATGAATACAGCTATGATGATTTAACAACCGTAAAATGAGTCCTAAAAGAACATAAAAAAACTTTAAGCTTTTTTTTCTTTTTTAAGACTGTTTTTATTTGGATGTCTACAAACACACATTTTTAAATTTGGCAGTGAGTGTTAACTTTAGGACGATAGACTTCCAACACCAATTTCTTCACACATTGTACTAAGAAAAAAACTCTCTGTGGCTAGTTTACTCACCACAGAGCGTAATTGGCTCATGCTCCTACATGTATTACGAAATAAAAAGCACCCAAAAGAACAGACTGGAGTAAAATAAAATTCTGTGCAACCTTCCTAGTCCTGTCACGAATATAATGAATAATTTTGACAAGACTCATATTTGATTACTTGGACATCACTTTAAAAGAAGCCTGTTCACGCTTCACAGCCCAACTATCCGATTTATTCCTTTCGTGCTTTTTGAGCAGTCCAAAGTCATTGCCAAATTATTTGGACATGTGTTGTCTTGGCTCCCTTAATCTTGTGATGGTTATGAGTCAAAAAGGCAGGAGTGGGAAATGTTGAAGGAGTAAAGGTTGGGAACGGTTTGAAGCTTTGATAAAAGGTGATAAATTGTCAGTATGCTCTTAAACAAGTTTACTTTAGCACATCAAATGTAAGATAAGAAAACTCTATTTATCCCCAAGGGGAAATTTACATTTGTTACTTATTACATAAGTTACATATGTTGGTACAGTAAATTCAAAGAAATAGTGCAGCTCATAGGTAATGACCCCCTGTATGACTGCAGTCATTAAAGTCATACTTTTTTTTAATGTGGAAACGAAGCATAATTTGATTGAATTGAATTTAATTTAAATGAATAAATTAGTTCTTGTATTATATTGTATTGTATTAATTGAAGAAGGAATCATACTGTATTTTACATCCACCCAGAGCAATACAAAAGTCCCAAAGAACTTGAAATTCCAGGGTTTATCATGGTGCAACTCAAGAGGATGAAGATCAGTTCGAACTAGACAATAGGCTGACATGATCTTGTCACGTATTTTCTGAAAATTAAATACTGCAATGGGGACCGGGCAATACATTGAACTCTTGAAAGCAACTTTATAGATGGTTCTTGGTTATGGTATTTATGTGGATTTTACAGTCAACAACAGCTCCAGCAACCATTTCTGCACTCAGTTGGACAGTACAAACGTTCCCTGTTGTTTGTACTGGCTAAAGAAAAAAAAAAAAAAACTTTTCTGATGGCACCTGTTCATTAAACAGGCTGTTCGCTTAATTTGCTGCACCTTACCATCTTGGCAAAGGTGAAGGGTGAACAAGCCTTTTGTTTACTTCAAACAAGTTTTTTGAGCTTTTGTTTCATGTCGTGACAAAAGGATTTTCTTCAGATTAGAATAATTTGACTTTGAGCACGTCTAATTTTATTTTGGATGGGAATCAGCTGGAGTGTTCTTTCTTTTTGTCTTTTTCGCCAAAAGAAATAGTGTATGAGCAGCCTCTACAGTCACTGGGGTTTGGACACATGACAGTAGAATTGTGGTTCCCTCACCAGAAACCACAAAGCATGACAGCAAAGTAAGCAGTGAGGAGCCAGACACTAACTGTCAATGTGTGGACAAATGGAGACACGCGGTCATCTGGTCTATGTGGATCATTGAAAATGACAAACTCACAGCATGACTTACTCTTCAGAGGCCGTTTTTACTTTTATCGCTTGACAAAAATCATGACTTTTTTTGGCCTTTTACTGCCTTTAAACTACTGAACAATTCGGCACTCAGTAAACAGATGGAAAAAATGAACATCTAAGTAAAATACTGACATTCTTAAGTTTTACAGCCTAACATGTACTGGTCTAAAACTCCTTTTACTTCCTTGTGTTGTGTTTTTTAGGGGGGTGATGAAGACTTTGAGAAGGTGTACCAACAATGTGTACGGTGCTGTAAAGCCTTCCTGGAAAGTAACTCCTAACAACCTACCTAAATAATCTCTACTTAAATCTGTTTGATGAACAGAACAAATCTACCATCTATACTTTGGCTGTAGCACACAACCTCTTCTCTGTATAACTGTCTCATGGATATGGCTGAAAGAACCAGGACACTTTGTTTCAATGTTGTTAATGTTCTACGAACTACAAACATTGTGCACTTTTAGAAAGATGTTGTGTGGACACATTTGTCAACTGTAAAATTTAGGAGATTATTAAAATAGATTAATGAACACAACAATCAGAGATTTCTTTCTTTTTTTTCACACACATCATTCGTCAAAGCCAGAGGAATTTCTATGAATGAAGGTATCCTGCAGATGATAATGCATGACTGCTCATCTCTGAGGTTTGCAGATCAAAGGTCGGCTCTGGGGTCAAAGTTAATGCTGGTCTTAATGTTAATCTTCTTTCAAATTTAGTTTGACACTGCAGTTTGTTTATTTTCTTGGTGTTTCCCTTTTTTTTTGGGGGGGGGGGGGGTGAATAGCTTCTTTTAATACAAGTTATGTTTATAACAATGAGATACCAAACAAATAGTGAAGAAGTTGATGAAGAAATAAAAAGACATCTGCTTTTACTCTTTCCCTCTGATGTCTCTCCTCACAGCACAGAAAAGCATTAGCTATTCTGCACAGCACCAATCACCACCTTCACTTGCATGATGGGAATCCCATAAGGGAGAACTTGGCTGTGTCTGTGCCAATAACAATTGACATTTAGTTGAATTAATTAATTTCCACACCCTTGAATTGAGTTTGAGAACCAAGAAAGAAGTTGTGTTAGTTACCCGAGAGAGGTGTCACAATTGGTAATCAACAACTAGTGTGGTCTGAAGTATCCTTTATCTAATACTGAAACTTTCCCTCCATGATGAACACAAACAATGCCTGGAATTACAACCCCAGCTCTGAAAACTTAAAATAAAAACATGATTTGATGGTTGGCAAAGGGATTATACTGTATGTTCAAGCAAAAGTAGTGCAAAGTCAACACAAAAGTTAGCCTCAAGTAGCATTGTGCAACTACACTGTACATTAAAATCAGTGTCTTTTAAGACTTTTTTTGTTGTTAGAGTGCAAGGAGCATAATGGGCCTCTGTCATTGTCACTTTAGTCCCTGAATACTTGTTTAGCGGTATGTAAGTTGGATTTCTTGGACTTAGCTTGATATTCTCACTACATTGCAGAGGTAAAGACACCAAACTCGGTTGATGGTGAGGAGAGACAGAGTTGCCAAAAAGAAGGCTGAGCACAGGTCATTTCCCTACTTGCTTTAAAGAAAAATAGGACAAAAAACTCAATGGAGCCAAAACGCAAAAATGCCCATGTCTGCATAATGTTGCTTTAAAGTCCCTCTCTGTTTTTTATTTTTTATTTTTTTACTAAAAGTGTTCTCAGTGGTCTTTGAATTGTGATTATGAAGTTTTCAACCAAAATTACATTAGTTGTGTCATTTTCAAGGACTTTTCTTCTGCAGAGCTCCAGTAGCTCATTAGCTATTCCCCTCTGAGCCGTGGGCGGAGACAGCGCTGCTCTGCGCCCTCTTCTTCATGCTCGCTTGCAGCCTAACATTGCCGGTGTACCAGCAGAAGCAGGTAACATAGTAGCTTTTCAGCTCTCAGACACTCATGTCTTTGGGGACACGAGCATTGCAATCCGCTAACGCACACGCTTGTTTTGCGATCGTCCTCTCTATTTCTTTGAGTCTGGCCTGCATAGTGGGGCTCTGGGGGCAGAGCTTGGATTTGTGACGTAGGAAATCTCTCTGTGTCTGAGCCTGCCGTTTGGGTCTGCCAGAGGTTCACAATGATTTGAATGCAGAAATACTCTGAAATTCAATTTTAACACTTACTTTTCTTGTCCTGTAGCATCAGAAAAATACAATATGAACATGTAGACGACAATAAAAACATGATTTTCACTGGAGTGGGTCTTGAAAGCCTGAGAGTAAGGTGGAAACTGCACTCCTGGCTCAGTCTGAAGGTAACCAAATCTGTCTAAGCACCTTATCTTCTTTGTTAATCCTATGAAACCCAGTTCTGGTTATTTAACTGTAACAGTTTGTTTTTTTTAACAAATAATTACTCCTAAAAAAGAAAACACATTGCAACAGTTACATCTGTATCACTCAGGGTTAGCTGTTATATAGAGAGAAACCCATCTCTCAGATTTCTGCCTCCCAAACAATAGAGTGAGAGTAAATGAGAGCTCTTGGGTTTTAAAAGAATAAAGAAAACAGTATGAAGCAATGCTAACATGTAAGTGCTAAAATGGTTTCTCCAGAAGGCAAAGGACAAATTCTCAGAAGACCCATTTGTCACTGTCTTTATTACAGTAAGTATTTGATAGAGTGCACTGTCAGCTGTTCAAAGAAGTGATGGTTTGTGTCTAAGTAGTTCCAGGGAAAGTGAACTGTTTCTGTGTAGAGTTGAGTTTATGCAACTTTGATTTGCTCCCTTCTAAGTAAAATAAAATAGAAGTATGAATTGTTCCCTCTCACAGTTTGATACTATGACAAAGAGAAAACAGGGAGAACACACAATTATTCGTGTCCAGAGTCCGACAGAGAGGGTCACTTATGCTTTGTACATAACTTAAAACCCATCAACCACCAAGTTGGCCCTAAATCTCATTCTTCTGATACTAAGCATTGAATGCTCCCAAACTATTTTCCTTGTTGACCATTACCAACAAACACTTGCAGTGGTGACTGCAGTTTTAAAAATGAACAATGTTGGTGTAAAACACAGATTGCTTTTACTAACATTCCACTATATAACACATAAAACAGGATATGTAATATTCATGTACCTTAAATTTAAGTCCATTTACCTCCATTATTTTGGTGTTGCTGAAGAGGTGTCAAACACATGTTATCAAATGTTTGATAAAGTCAGAAAATAAGAGGTTTTGGAATTTGGCGACCTGACCTTGCTTGTATGACTTCATCATATGTTCTTAACCACAATCTGATAATAATAATAATAATAATAATAATAATCTGATAATTGCTTATGTAAACTGAGAACTTAAACTGCCTTGGGCTTGTTCATGGAAACTCCTGCATGAGACAAACAGACCATTCATTTTTGTATCAATCTTATAATTTATTTAAATATATTTCATTTTCATATATTCATATATATAGATGTATTTAACAGCCGCTTGATAAATGCCAGTCACTTTAATTTAAGGTAGATAGGTGGATTCCTCATATACTTTGCTTTACAGTATGTACATTTTTCTCTTGTTGTATGTGACCGTGGCATTTATTAGGTACAGTGGAACCCTTGTGAGAACTCAAATATATAAATATAGACTGATACCACACTTGACAAAGATCCATGGGAGGGTTGTGGTTTACTACCACCACCACCACCTCCTCTTTTTGAGCATGTCTCCACAAAGTCACAGAGATGTGTTCAGAAAATCGATAATTGACAGAGTTCTTTTTCAGTGTGAGTACAACTGGGCGAAAGCTTGTCACCAACTGCCGGCAGGGGTCTGTGGCAACTATTTGTCTGCTTTATGGGTTGTGCAGAAGAAGGGATGGGCCTTCTAGTCATGCTAAAAACAGTAGCTACATTTGGATTTTGCTCTTTCGCCAAAGAAAGAAATTATCAAAATGAAAATATGCAATCCCTTTTCATTTGTTTCAGCAAATATTTGGATGGCAGCAGGGGAAAAAAATCCCCATGCATGTCTCTCTCTTTCACTTAGCTGTCCACTCTTGATTGCTGCCATCTTTGTCTTGGTCTAGTTCTTCCATGTGGTGAAAGCTGACCATCGGGGCCCAGCCAGAAAGGGGGTGGCAGTAAATCCACGCCCAGCATTGCAGACCTCACTGAGGGGCAAATCTGTGCCTGACATCAGTTGGGGCTGCTCAGTGTACAAAGCTTCCCTCTTACTGTCCAAGGCACTTTTCTTTCTCCTTAAGATCTTATTTTACACCTCAACCTGCAGAGAAAGGGAAGGGGGATTCAGCTCAGGGTTCAACTTGGCAGCAACTGACAAATTCTTTCTATTCCCAAAGAAAAAAGAAAGAAAAGGGAAACATTTTAATAAGAATCAAGAAACTTGATTTGCCACAGATCTGATGCCCCTGCTGTGCTACTGCTGGGACTGGGTGTATCAGCCCAGTATGCATATCACTAATGCGAATGTTTGTCTCAGTCTTCAAAACATTGACTTTACACAGTGGACATCGGTGGATTTGATCCTAATTTTCACTCTTTGTTCAGATCTTTTACTTGAGTGGCAGTACTGACACAAAAGAAGACTTGTAAACAAACTCAAGTCCAGCATTAAGGTTTTTACTTTTTAAACTTTACTAATATGTTCACAGTAACATAGAGCACAAAGGTCCTGAAAAGGTGAAGTGACCCCATAATGCTGTACAAGCTGTGGAGGTGATTTTAAGCTGTTGGTTGGTATATCTCATAAATCAACATTTTGATAAAGTAATGTTTTCATTGTAAAATTGGTATGCGACACAAAACATATCTACATAAGATGCTCAGATAAAGGTGTTCAAGTAACTTTGACGATTCATGAAAATGCCCCTCAAAAATGCAATATTTAGGGAATTACATATTGGTTAATATACACTAGAATAGCTAACTGCTTTGCCAATTAAACTTGAGAAAAGACTATTGAATATTTGAAACACAGGCTCTAAATTTAAATGTTTCACACCGAAGCTCTTGTGAGGGATTTATAGCTTGATATTTATGCTGGTATTTGTATATGACCTAAAAAGCCAGCAAAATTAAAACGAATAGGACTTCTCATTTGCTTATCATAATCTTTTATGCCTGAAACTTCTAATGCAGGAAAATGCAACTGCTTGCTGCCAAAACTGCCCTTTTATCTGTCTTTGACTGTTAAAAGCTGAAGAAAAAGACAGGGGACTTGTTTTTTTGAACTGATTCAACGGACGACGATTTAAGCGTGCCACATATACAGAGGCCATAGTCTTCTCTTCTGTTGTCCTGTCTTATGAAGTAAAAAATGCCCCAAAAACCTGTTTCTAGATGCAAAACACATAATCAGCAAAGAAATTCAGTGTCTTGACTAGTCCATAGGGGGTGCCAAAATTAATACAAAAGATTCTAGCATGGTACTTGAGCCAAGTATTTGTACTTCAAATGTTTCTAAATTTGAGTTTACAGCACCTTATGACTTAAAATTTTTAATTATCATAGTGTTTTTTTTCTTGTTTAAACATTTGGATACAGTGATCTGCTTTTGTCCATGCTGATCCTGTTGTATTAGAGATGTGCAACACACCAACTCTTTAACCATGTACACACATCCTCTCTCAAATAATATAAAAAAAAACACGAGTTAGAGTCGCATATAAAACAGTACCTTGTGTGTGCTACCCCTCTGTGCACATTGGACTGCCGGCAAGCCTTGTGAGGAGCCGTGCACATCTTCTGAAGACTGAAGAAAAGACAAAAACATGGATGAGTGGAGTGTGTTTCACAAATAGAGTCGTTTCTCACAGTTAAATTGAAGCTTACATGCAGGTATAGTGCAATCTCTAGTGTAGTGATAGAGCCTGTATACAAGCTTCCTGCACTTTGGGCTGAAGTATAGCGGACCTGGAGAGGAAGAAGAAGAAGAAAGAGGACTGTAAGAACATGTACAGCCTCACAGACACATGCTCTGGTATCCTTAATTTGATTTCTGTGCAGCGTTATCATTTACATTTTTTACAGTCTTTTGAAACTATTGACAGAAATTTGCATCCAGAACATACCTGTAATATGTTTTAACAACCTCTCCTTTTTTCTGAGGTCTCTTGGGTATACAACTGTAGGGAGAAGGACAATGAGCTGTATCAGTTATTCAAACAGCCCTTGTAGGATATTTGGGTTTTATTAGAGCGTAGATGGGCACCCATCTGCTCTATATAATATTTGGAATTATATCACAGGGTAAATCCACAAGAGTATTAGAAAACTAGGCACATGATCTATAGGCTCCTTCTCCTTGACTCTACCTCGTAATAGATAGCTCTGATTAAATCCTTCCAAATTTTTCAAACACAAACTTGTGATTTATTTCTCTTTAAGCCTGTGTCTCCAAAGCTACCACGCTAAGACGATCAGAAAATCTGTAATGCTCCTTTAATTTCAATCGGCTCCCAACCCATCGCTCTCTTATGACTTAGCATTTGAACACATGCCCCAGAATCGTTTTGAGGTTCAATAAAAGGGTCACACCCTCACTCACCGACAACCTGATCCTCTCTGTCCGGTTTGAAGCTGTGTAAATCCTTCGGCTCTACCGGAGGACCCCTCGCCCCTGTTGCTGCCTCCACTTTTCCGATGCGACCCCTGCTATCCTCCACGTGCTTTACGATTTCTACTATCTGCCTCAAGTCCTGTTGCTTGTCTCTACTCGCTGCCGTCGACGCCGGTGGTGCCACTGAGGGCGCGCTCTCGCTGCAGTGTCCGGTCAGCGTGCACATCAGTAACACCAGTCCCATGCTGAAGTGCCTGCGCAGGCCGCTCATAGCTCCCGTAGAGTGCGAAAAAAGTCGAGTCCTTCTCCGACAGTTCTGTGGGAAAAGTTTTACCGGACACCTGCACGAGACATCGAGACAGGACGTCACATCAAAGTGTTGAAGGTGGAGATGGCGATGAAGTTCATTTACTGATGTCCAATAAGAATTATTGCCCTGCTTTATATTACTACTTAGGGAACCCCCTAATAGAAAAATCCACTGAAGAAGACTCCAATCTATCCTCCAAACGAAGCTTTTATTCGTCACACACCCTGATAAGTCATAGTATTACAGTTCATCCAGATTTGCCTTTCATTCTCAAAGTAAGCCAAATCCCTGGATGCTATTTGGTATTCCCTAAATCATAACGAGTAGATTACCAAAGGCAGATCATTGGCTTCAGTTTTTTAATGATCCATCCATGACATCCTCAATAAATTTGAAAACTGTATTAAGATGCGCGCAAAGACAAACCTCAGAACATGTCAACAGCATTGTAAAGAGAGAAAAAAAGCCATTATAGGAAAGAATAAGTTAAAGGATGATTAAAATTTCTTATTACCTGCGGGTCTGTGAACCTCTTCCAACGCTGAATGATCACGTCCCGCTCCCGTGCGTCCAGCAATGATGAAAATAAAAAGGAACCGAACGCAACTTTACTTCCCTCTTTTCTCGGCCAGAAATATGTCCCTTTGCTTATACGCGTATGAAGAAAACATCAAGGCTACAGGAAAAGGCTGAGCGGCTGTGGTCATCCTCAAAACAGCAGCTGAAAGTAGACAGAGTGTGGACGCAGAGCTCGGGGATCCGGTGCTCCCGGTCCTGTTTGCGTCCTCGCTCAAGTCTCGTGTAAGTCGCTTTGAAGTGAAGCCCACTTTTTATTCTGTCTGGTGGACGCGGCCACCTGTCCCTCGTGGGTTACTTCGCCGTTTCTGGGATAATAATAGGACACGTTATAGGCACCCCGGTGCGGAAAGTCCACTGGAGTTGAGTGACCATCAATTGAGCACCGTGTTAAGTTTTCTGCGCCCCCTCCCTCCTTTCCGTTACTCCATTTATCTGTGCGATACGCAGTTACAGGAAGCCCTTTTCCCACTAATACTTCCACAGAAATTCCCAATCAGCCCGGCGTTGAGCTCAGATACCGGCATCCTAGCAGAAGTACTCCAGCATCCTTATTGTGTTCTCTTAACTTCGTTTGGAGCCAATACGCATTTTACATCCATCTTGGGACCGCAACAAGATCGCACCGTTTAAGGAAAACTAATTAGGCATGGTTTATGCAAAATTAATGCACTTTGGTTTCTGGTCAAACAACCGAATACACACCACAGAGCTGAAGTAAAAGAAAGTTTCTCGTCACTGGAGATTAGTTTTCCAGCCCTCTGTGGTTGGTACAGCTTTCTTAAAGTCAGGGTGTGCAACTGGCTCCCATGCCCCCCCCCCCAAATCACACTAACCAGTGAGGCTTGAGCAGTTTACTATGAAAACAAAGGAGGAAAATGGTCATATTACTGAACTACTAATGACATAGAACCAAGAGAACAAAACAGAGCATAAATCTCTTCAAAACAAGGATAAAATAGACGACTCTGTACCGATTTATATCCAAAGAAATATATATACAACAGTCCAGGAGCAACCCCCCTGCATCCCACTTTTCATTATCTTATTATTTGATAATTTAGTGTTTCAGTCACCCCTGTGGCCGCGAGTAAATCTTAGGTGCTGAAAGGACAGCGCGCACTGTCATCCCAACTCCAAATTTCTTCATTGAAAACGTACTGATGCGCGTTATTTTAGGGGTTATTCAGTGCCTAATCTAAAGGTTGACATGTTTCCATTTTTGACAACCACGTAATTGAGTGTCATTGGCCACAGAGGAAACGACACGATCGCTATGATGTTTCCCTGTTGATCTGATACTTCTTCGTTTTTCAGAATTCATGGTTATTTATGAAGAATCACCACAATAAAGACTCACTGCCTTTAACTGTAAGTGAATGCAGATTAATGTTGCTGTCCAATGAGTGGAAATTATGGAAACAATGTTCAACATAGACCAACCAGAATCTAGTTTTGGGAGCAGGCAGGTAAGATAATACTGGACTTATCATGCACAGTGCTGTTTCCACAGGGAGTGACACAGACAAGTTAAATTCTGGTGCAAAGCCTGACCTCTGACATGCATGTGAAAGGCTTATGTGAACAGGATTTTCGGACGCACAAAACAACGGGGGTTATTATAATCCCATCATTTAAGTTAAACTCCTGAAATATGACCAGCTCTAAAACTTACAGGCTAATGAAAGGCAGATTTATTTGGTCATTCGAGAATTCAGTTTATGGTTTTCCCCCTGAAAAGCCACTTTTCAGTCCCATGCTTTTCCCAATGTGAAATAGTCTTGAATCAATCCAAGGCTTGTAAATAAAAATAATGTGTATTTTTTGGGTTCACTGCAACACCCTGGAACAAGGTTCAGTAGTTTCAGAAGGGGGCGCCATTCTGCAGTCACTGTTGATTCAGGTCCTTCAAACGTTCATCTGTTTATCGTTTATCTGTGCTGTTGCATGTCTCTTGTCATTAACAACGAAACTTAGTCAGACATCTGTCTGGATTTGTGGCTTGAAATCTTTCCATATAGATGGAAAAGTAAAGAACTGTAAAGGTGCTACACAAACTGACACACTCAATTTACACCACAGAATGGGATTAAAGGGCTGTAAATGCTGAATAGAACATCCACACCAGATGTTTCAGTTTTTCACAGAAAGATTAATGTAAGATAACAGCTTCAAATTCAGACTGACTTAAAACACGGAAACATTATTATTCATGAACCACTTTAAGAGGTCAGGAAGAAGACCTCTACAGACAGGTAGATATTTTCATCTTGTACAGCATTTTTATTTTCCTGTTTTCACAAAAGAATGAGTACAGACAAAAGTGAAGCTTACCAGTGGTGTGTTTTGGTACTCACGAGAGTGGGGTGCAGTTATAACCACAGCAAAAATATGACCCTGCTTTTGAAGATCAGTGTTTTATAGATGTGTTACCTTATTTAACTCCTCTATTTTTTCCCCACAGGTCTATGACCTCTCCACAGATTAATAGTCACATGTAAAACGTGTTGTCCAATAAGTGTGAGTCCATGAGTAATGTTCATATGATTTTTTTTAAAATAAACCACATATGGTGAACCTCAGAAGCAGTTTCTGGTTTCAACATACTGTCTTGTTCTCCTTTCCCTCCTGAACTCTTTGATATTTTCTTTTCAGAGAAGTTTAAATCTATTTTGAAGTGTAGTCAACTTTCCAGAAATTTGCATCTTTTTCTTTGTATTGAGACTTTCCCTTCCTCAAATGCATTTGTCAAAGTTTGTGAAGACACAGAGCCTTCTCAGATGTTGACTGAGTGAAAAGATGGTTTCCTTCTATCAAAATTGCAAGATATTACTTGATTGTTGTGGTCTCTTAAACCACATCTGATGGCAGTTATTTGTCCACTAACAGATAAAATATTGAGCTACAAGCAACAAATCTCAATTTGTGTGAAAATTGGAAACATATATTCGGGAATATTGTTAGCCAATGTCAGATAACCACTGCCTGTGGCATTAGTGAACCTTTCACTGCTGTTTTGTTGTCACAAACAGCATAATCCCCAATTGGTTGGACTAGATGCAAGCCTACTATCTGCCTGTGACGAAGGTGTGGAGGGTATTTCTGTCTGTGTGTCCATTGCTGTTGTCTAGGCCGAGGGATTATCCTGATATACCACCTATTAAAGACAACTTACTATAGTACTCTACCTTTTAAAGTATGGGATACAACTGGGCTCAGATAATAACAAGATCACTATCCTACCCCCAGCCCGATCATTCATCCAAGGCTATTTAATTCCTGTGTGATCTGTACACCTTCCAGAAGACTAAAGCCCCATCTTCCTTGGCCTGGCTCTCCCGCGCTGGCACATCCTGTCAATTCAGGTGCGGCTGTTTAACTTTAACTTGGGGCAAGCTAAACAGCATTTAGGAAACTAGACAATTTATTTAGACAAATTTACTAGCTAGCATTGAACCCCATGCTGAGTCTCACAGCTATAGTGTCAACCAGTGTGCCCTGGTAGTGTAATGACACTACACAATATATTATTGATTTGTCATGTTATATGGTGTGGCCATTTTTAAAACAAATATGGCCTTTCATAATAGCTCATGTCTATGACATATAAATAACCCTGATCTATAATGAATAAATATATGACAAACTTCCAGACAGCAGCTATAATGACCAACAAAATACCAAATTCTTCCCATTTCTATTTCTGGGCGGCCATCTTTTAAAATGGTTGAAATCTGCTTAGCCAAAGGTTGATGCTAAAATATGGTCATATAAAGGCCATATGTACCAAATTATATGGTTGTATCACCATTTTGATCATCCTTTCAAAAATCAGCAATTAAGAGTGTGACTAGGCCGCCATATTGGATATTTGCTGCCATATTGGAACCTAATATGTTGTTTTTAATTGGTATAAATACCTAAAACATATTATATCATTTCAAAGGTAGGGTAAATGTAAGATTTATAGCTGCAGCAGAGTGATCGAGTGTAAAACGTTGACCTGGTGGCAGCTATTTCTAAAAGCTGGCAGCCATCATGAAAACTGGCGCCTCCCAGGTGGCCAGAGGTTATATTATGATTAGTAGTGGTATAAAAGGATCTCTGTACCAAATTTCATGCTTGTATCACCATTTGCACTATTATCTCATATTCCCGCTCCACTAACACTACAGTCATAAATACTAATAAATACTACAATAATAAAACACACACGTGCACATCTACCGTACATTCCATCAATTGGTATTGCACAATTCCACTACATGTATACATTGTGTTGCGGGTTATTCATAAGGCATTGAGGGTAGTTATTACTGTTATTACTACAGCCAGTGCTGAGGCTAAGGGCCGTGGATGAATGATGGCCCACTCTCACCCTCTGGGTGCGACAGGTGAGAAAGCTGTAGATCCACATGCAGGTGGGGTGTGGAATGCCTAGATCTACCAGTTTTTTTTATCAGTTTGTAAGGAAGTATGGTGTTAAAAGCAGAGCTGTAGTCCGCAAAGAGCATCCGTACGTAGCTCCCCTGCTGCTCTAGGTGGGTCAGTGCAGCATGGAGGGCATTGGCCATGGTGTCTTCTGTAGATCTATTTGCCCTGTATGCAAACTGATGTGGGTCCAGGCTTTTTGGCAGGTATGATGTGATGTGACCTCGGACCAGCTTTTCGAAGGATTTCATCACCACCAGGGTGAGAGCGACTGGTTGATAGTCATTGAGGCTGGAAATGTGAGGTTTTTCGGGCAGGGGGACGATGGTGGAGGTCTTCAGGCATGGAGGGACGGTGGACTCGGACAGGGACTGGTTGAAAATCTTTGTGAACACTCCAGCCAGCGATCCGAGCAGTCCTTTAACACACGCTCGGACACTCCATCGGGCCCAGCAGCCTTCCAAGGGTCCATGGCGTGCAGGGCACGCCTCATCTCATGTTCTGTGAGGGTGAAGTTGCTCTGTGCCGTGGGGTGTAGTGTGGTTGCCTTGGGTGGTTCCACCTCAAAACGGGCAAAGTGTTCAGCTCCCCTGCCAGTGAGGCCTAAACCTCAGCAGCTCCCAAGGTGGGCCTGAAGTTGGTGAGCTGCTGGACTCCTTGCCACACCTGCCTGCTGTTGTTATTTTCCAGGTGTGCCTCAACCTTTCACCGATAGTCCGCCTTGGCCCCTTTGATGCCTCTCCTCAGGTCAGCCCACGCCGCAGAGTAGAGGGCCTGGTCACCAGACCTGAAGGTGATGTTCCTCTCTCTCTCAGCAGCTGCTGGACCTCCTGAGTCATCCAGGGCTTCTGGTTGGGTAGACCTGGATCCATTTTTCCACAGTAACAGATTTGCTGAGCTGTGCCACTTGAAGACCAAAGAATCAGACAACACTTCATAAAGGTATGAGACCAGGTTAGCAAATGTGGACGTTCTAGTGATGAAAACTAGACATCATCCTAACCAGTTTTTGAATCAGTAGATGTTGTTGAAGATGTTGAACTTTATAGAGACAGTGTGATATATTAGCCCATTGTTTTTTCTATACAACTATCTCACCTACACCTGAATAAGGTGTTTCTCTCTCCCCATCAACAAGTGCAACTCTGGCAGAGCAGGCTATGGAGCATGCTGCAGAGATTGAATCAGGAATGACCCAGGTAGTATTTTCTTTTAAGTCACAATATGAGTTTCAACCTGTGCATCACTATGACTCTGCGCTGTAGAGAAAACAAACATAATCCAGTCATTTTATGACTGTTTTATAGCTATGTTGAAGCAGAGTGGAGAGCTATGAATATTGCTTTTTTCAGTTGAGTTGTAAATCTGACATTTACTGGTATTTAAGGTGCAGTAAATGCACACCCAATGCCTCTGATGCACCCCCAGACTCTCTTGAGAGTCGGGATCTGCTTTAATCAGAGGAGGGGCCCCAAATCACTCACAAACCTCACAGGTAGTGATGTGAATAACTCAGGTGGTTGGACCTTGATAAATAAGCAGTAAAAATCAGTTAAACGTAAAATGTGTTTTGAAGATACAAAAAGACTGGGAAGACACAGCATAAGCAGAGTCTATTGAATATGTACATTCACAATTCACAGTATTGTTTACTATCAACCTGTTGATAGCTTGCTATATTTTTAACCCTGCTAACTTACTACTTTTGCATTGACTCAAGAGTCATCATCCTGCTCTGGCTGATTTACAACAACTTCAGAAATTTACTCTCACTTGCTAAAAAAAAAAATGAAATGATTTTTTACCAAAGGGACAGAAGTGATAGCAGCAGAAAAAGCCTGGGTAAGAAACTGGTTATATTGAAATGCTCTGACAAACAGGCACAAAAATGAAAGTCTCCCAAAAAAATTTCGCGCTAAAATAAATAGCTTATCAATGGATGAGAGTGGTTAAAGCTGGCTTCCCTGTGTGTATCTGGTTAGGTAAAATCCTCCCAGAAGGCTGAACAAGTCCTTTTGTCCAAATCCCAATGCTGCTAAATCGTTGGTCACTGCGTTTCATATTTCACTACTTCTTATTCTCTTTCTTGTGTAACTGGCAGTTGATGGTTGGAGTTAACTTTACCCAGATACCTTGCTCCTGTTCAACACCAGGGGCTCTATTTTCGTGTCCACCAGTGACGCAGCAGACAGTGGCGGACCCCACGTAGTGGTATTTTCGTCTGGCGGAGCCCGGCGCACAGCCAGTTTGGTATTTTCAGTCTAGTGAGGCGTACCGAGGTCCGCCAAGATGCGTGGCAGGGGGATGTGTTGACAGAATCAGCTGGCACAGTGACATTTTCGTGCTCGCCAGTGGCATGAAAAGTGCGCTGAAAGCTCGCCGATTCAAACCTGGTCAGCTTTCAGCACAGGCGGAGCGCAGCTGGTCTAGAGGTATTTTGGTAGGCCGGCGGCGTATTACGCAAACGTCACGATGCCTCACCGGCAGGTTTCCACAGTGTCAGGCACATTTCAGTGCAATAAATAATCATCAACAACCAATATTCTGAGTCAGCACATACATTTAGATCTATATCGATATATTCAGATTTATATCTTATCTGATGAGCACGTTTGGCACGCATTTGGACACTCCACCTGACCGAATTTACACAGCTGAAACCCCATTGAATTAAATATCCAGTAAACAGTTACACATGATGAAGTAAACAAAATATTTAATTAGTCTCCCCGCTTATCCTCCTTCTTTCTTGCGCAGCTCGATAGGTGTTATGCCGTAGAATGCATCCCCGCCATAGAATGCATCCCCTGCATCCTATCCACTCATTAGCTTCTTAAAGTGGAAAAAAATAATCTCATATTTGAAAAAAATACACGAGTATTGGATCATGACAATATGTCAAATGGAGCAGCAAACTTTCGTTCTGTTTTTAGGTATTTAAAAAATGCACATACAGAAGTGTACTTGAGTACATTAACTGTACAGTAAGCTGTTAAGGTAGAGAACATTATATTTTCGGGGCAGCAAATATTCCAAATCAGAGGGCGATTGTTTTCGGCTTATCTGAATAGCCTGAATGAAATCATTAAAGGCACACGCTTTTGAATCCATCCAACAGCAACTTGGATTATTTCGCCTTGTTGTGTACTTTCAACTGCGCTCCTGTCAGGGGGTGCATTCTATGGCACAACACCTGACATGTCTCTGTGTCCTCTTTCCGTCCTGCTGCGGTGGCACGGCTGACCAGATGATTTATTTTAGTGATCAGATGAGTTATTTACTTTCGAAAATTTGAACAAAAATAAGATAAAATAAAATAAAATGAACTTTCACTCAAAATTACCAGTTTATCTGATTTTCTGACATCATTAAGATTCTGTAAATATTCAATCCGGAGTCAGGCCCACATACGAATACTATAATATTCAGTTTTGTGAGCCAAATTTGTTTTATATGCCAACATCTATGAAAGAAAGAGCCTAGCCATGGAGCACGATGCGTTCTTTATGCACAGATGGTTCAGATTTTTATGCCATTATTGGAATTTATGTTGTGATCTGTGCGCACAACCCACCTTTGTCATGTGGGGTTTAAATAAAAAATTTAAATGCAACTTTATGTGAGTGTCTTTATTTGTGGAAAAGGGTGTTTGTCTTACCAGTGGCTCCAACATTACACACACCGAATCCATCTGCGCTTATATGAGACAGTGTGCAGGACGCCCTCTGCAGCGCTTACCGTGACACTTGTTGAGGGGCTGCATTCTGTGGCCACCGTGTGGCGTTGATCTCTTTGACTACTTCACGAAAATTGTAATATGCCTCACCGGTGGCAGATTTAAAGGTGAGGAGAGGAGCTGATGTTATTGGTCAATACAGGTCTCGGCTGTGTTAAACCCACTCCACGCCTTCTCTCCTCCCTCCCTACGACTTACGCCACTGGGAGGAGCTGAGTTAGGGAGGGGGGATACTTACGCCGGGCTGCGCTGCTCACCAAAATATCAAATTGTGCTTGGTAAAGCCTTGTGGGCGCGGCGGACCTGACTTACGCCGCGCCTGTGCCATGTTTCTTGCGAGGCACGAAAATAGAACCCCAGCAGTTCACTGGCTTTTTAGGCATTAACTGCTCAGCATGAGATACCCGTTGACTTTAACTCCATCTCTGCAAATCCTATCACTCCAACCGGCCCTGCAAAGATCTCATTTGTCTTACATGAGATGACTTTACCATCCCCAATGTATACCTCATGGCCTTTCTTTATATTCTCCACGACACGTCCGCTTCTTCTGCCTTGACAGTTAATTTGTCCATGTTATTTAAGTCAATTGTTGTTTCTCTGTATTTTCTTTGAGCTGCCTTTTACACTCAAACTATCAGTGAACTGCACCAGCTTACCTGTTCTTCCCTTGTTGCATGCACTTTTAACAACACAGGAACAATTAACCAACCATTAAACTTGCAGATGGATTCCTTACTAATGAAAAATGACTGATGAACTTTTAAACTGGCACCTTGCTTTAGTGAGCTGAGTTAGTTTGGCATATGGTTACGTTCTTTAGGGTATTGTTTGCATCCGCTGTTATCATCAACGACTTTTCAGGTGCATGAAGTCAATGTGATATTAAGAGTTTTGAATACAATACTGCACTTGTCCATTTTCCTGATTTCGATCTGCTGCCCATTGGCTCCAGTCCTGCTCCCAGTCTTTGTCACTCTGACTTGCTAGCTTCTAGTATACTTGATCTGACTAGCCTCCAGGCTAGGCCTCAACAAGGCTGTGGTCCAGTCAAAAAGTCTCTGAATCTTTAGCCTATAGTCAGTTGCCCCTGCCACTGCCTAACAGGTACCCCAAGATTCCCATACGGGGCACTATATGGGGGGCGAAATGTTGGGACATTTATAAGAGCCCATGAAAGACAGCTTAAGAAAATGATTGACACATTTACAGTTTAATTCAGTGGTGGTAGGGCCGTGATGTTCTTTACAGGGCCTGAAATCCCTATTGGCACCCCCGCCTCCCCCAGGTCATCCCTACTGACATCAGGCCATAAAACCTGTTGGTAGTTTGTCAATGTCAATGTCAAGTTTATTTGTAAAGCACATTTAAACAGCCAGTGGCCTACCAAAGTGCTTTACAATAACGAAGCAGTAGCAATAAAAGCAAGTCATACACAGCAAACACCAACAACAAAAGACATGTAACATATAAATGTAAACAAAAACAAATATATAACTAATACAAGTATCATACTCCGTCAAAAGCTACAGTGAACAAGTGTGTCTTCAGTTGGGTTTTAAAAGTAGAGGGACTATTTGCAGTACGCACACTTAGGGGTAGTGCATTCCACAAAGTGGGAGCTGTAACCGCAAATGCTCGCTCCCCTCTGGATTTGAAAAACGAACGAGGCACGTCTAAGACGGCTCGGTCAGCAGACCTAAGGGCTCTGGAGGATTGGTGTAGCTTAACAAGGTCAGCCAGGTACTCTGGGGCCAGCCCATTCAGAGATTTAAAAACAAATAAAAGAATCTTAAAAATGATCCTGTACCTAACTGGAAGCCAGTGTAGAGAAGAGAGCACTGAGGTTGTGTGCTCGCGCTTCTTGGTGCCAGAAAAGAGGCGAGCTGCCGTGTTCTGCACGAGCTGCAGGCAGTTAAGCTCGGCCTGGTCAATTCCGAAGTAAAGGGAATTGCAGTAATCCAAACGAGAAGTAATAAAAGAATGGATTACTGTTTCCAGGTCTCTTTGGTTGAGATATGGTTTAATCTTTGCTAAAAGCCTCAGTTGGAAGAAGCTGGACCTGACCACAGCACTGACCTGCTTGTCCATCAATCAATCAATCAAATTTTATTTATATAGCGCCAATTCACAACAGCCGTCATCTCAAGACGCTTTTCAAAGAACAAGAGCAGGTCTAGACCACACTCATAGTTTGATGATCAAGAACCAACCTAAGATGGGTTTTGGCCCATCTCAACTAACATGAGTAGCAGTGGCAAGGAAAAACTTCCTTTTAACAGGCAGAAACCTTGGGCAGGACCCGACTCATGCCAGACAGCCACCATGCCGCTGCTGGGTTGGGGAGGAATGTAGAGAGATGGAGGGAGAGAGAGGAGAGAGAGAAGGGGGGAGAGGGGAGAGGACAGGGGGAGAGAGAGAGAGAACAAGATAAGGGAAGGCGAGAGAGAATGAGTAAGGAGAGGGAGGGGGAGGGAGAGAGATTAGAGAACGAGGGTGCGAGAGAGACAGGGGGCAGCAGAAACAACAACAACAACAACAACAGCTCATGTAATGGTGAAACAAAAAGAGTTCAGTTTACAGGGTTAGGATATGAGTGATTATGGACAATGTTAAATTAATTGAATGTGATTACAGTTAGCAGGCCTAATCGTAGTCAGCTCTAGTTTATGTTATTAATGTCAGTAATGTCAGTGAGGCTGATGTTCATGTCTGCAGTAACAGTTCAGAGGAATCCAAGAGAAGAAGGAGCTCAGGGCCTGAGGTGGACAATCATAGATGATGCGGCTAACAGTCCAGAGGAATCCAAGAGAAGAAGGAGCTCAGGGCCTGAGGTGGACAATCATAGACAGTAGTCAACTCTAGTTTTATGTTATTAATGTCAGTGAGGCTGATGTTCATGTCTGCAGTAACAGTAACAGTCCAGAGGAATCCAAGAGAAGAAGCTCAGGGCTTGAGGTGGACAATCATAGATGATGCGGCTAACAGTCCAGAGGAATCCAAGAGAAGAAGGAGCTCAGGGCCTGAGGCGGACAATCGTAGACGATGCGGCTAGAGTCAGGCAGGTCTGCAGCAGCCATCAGTCCGCAGCAACCAAGGCGCAGGGGATGTCTGCAGCAACGGTCCAGGGGAGCCAAAGAGATGGAGGAGCTCAGGGCCCAGGGTGGACAATCAGGGATAATGCAGCTGGGGTCAGGCAGTTCCGCAGCAGACCATCTGCAGCATTAGTCCAGTGGAAGCTAAGAGACTCAGAGACACTCAGAGAGACAGAAAACTGTCCAGTTTGAAGGCACCATCAATAATAAACCCAAGATTCCTGGCATGGGGTTTTATGTTTATGTTTATGTGATAATGGGTCGAGGGAGCTGGCAAGGACCTGAACCAGGTCGGGAAAGCCGAACAGGATAACCTCTGTTTTGTTTTCAATGCCAAGCCATCATTCTGAGATCTCTAGCCCCAGGGCTTCTGTTCTGCTCTTTATCAGTTTGTTGTTCACTTACTCTTCCTCAGTTCACACTGGCAACTGCTGAAGCTTAAGCCTAGCTCTCTGTTCAGGGGTCCGTTTCACGTAGGTGGTTCAACAAACTCTGAGTCAAATCCTTAACTCTGAGTTGATGTACTCTGAGATAGGAAACTCTGACTTTCCGGTTTCACAACACCTGATTTGAGTCAGTTTTAGGAACTCCGAGTAGTTTGACCTGGAGTTAAGCACGTGCACGTCAGACATAAACAGCCAGCATCTGTGGAGCCCAGATTCATTGATCAACCAATGGAAACAGGAAGAAGGAGGGGGCAGCAGCAAGCCAACGGCGAATTACAGCACGTTTTTAAAAGAAAGTGCAATACAGCAGCAGCTGCGATGGAGAGGGAGAGGGCTTGGGAGGAAATTGCTGCTCGCGTCAACGCTCCTCTGCCTCCGTTAAAGGTGGGGCTGCTGGCCCACCACCCGTTTTTCTTGCATCTGCCCTCTTTCTGTTTGCTGAGTGAAAGTCTGTGTTAGTTTAATATTCCTAATCATTTAACGGAACATAATAAGAGAGTAAAATTCATTTTTGAGTGGGAAAAGAGCATTTGTAAGGGATCAAACTGCCACTTAATACTTACTTGACAATGTAAAACATGATCAAAATGAGAAAATGCCGATGTCTCACCTGAAACTCTGGGTTTACTGAGTTAAACCTGCTCCCGAGCAGGTTAGGTTCACGGAGTCTGTTACTATGGTAACTGACCGCGAGGTTGAGTTACCTCTCTTTGTGAAACAGGTTAGAGTTACCCCTCTCTCCCTGGTTTAACTAACCCTCCTTTGTGAAACGGAAAACTCAGAGTTTCCCTGATTTCAGGGTTAACAGACTCTGAGTTTCCATTAAACCTGCTACGTGAAACGGACCCCAGGGGCCTCATGTATCAATACTTGCGTGGAACTCATACCAGAAACGAGCGCACGCAAGGTCCGTCACGCTGAAAAAAATCCGTATGTATCAAGGTGTGCGGGCGCCGAAATCCACGTGTGTTTCCTTGATAAATCCCAATCAGCGTGGAATTGAGCGCAGATGTCGGAGTGACTGGGCCAGCCCCCGTTACGCCCTCCTATAAATATGCAGATTTATTTAAATCGGGTCTCCCTGTCCTCGCACGCTGACAAAATGACAAGAAAAACTAAATTTACGGCGTGTGAGGTGGAGGTGCTGGTGGCGGAGGTGGAGGAGCGACAGCCTGTTTTGTTTGGCAGCCTGTCCAGTGGCATCAGTGCAAAAACGAAAACGCTTGGAGTGGGAGAAAGTTTGCGAGAGGGTGAATGCGGTGGGTTGCGAGACACGCACCCCCGCGGAGATTAAAATAAAGTGGTCGGACCTCAAGGTGGAGGTCAAGCGGCGTACAGCTGCCCTCCGGAGGAGTACAGGTGGGGTTCCGGGGGAGGAGACCCTCACGCCGTTTGAGCAGCGGGTGGTGGCGATTATTATTATAGGGTAAGTGGCGTGTCACACAAATGTCCACATGCTTTGCCATCCCACTGAGCAAAAGACGTATATTAGACGTCTAGTCTAAGTTTATACTTCATTTCAATGTCGGGATTCAGTCTATTTTTAGACGTGATTTATACTTCGCCCTTAACTTCATTTTTCGATAACTTTTTATGCAATAAACAACTGTAATGTGCATAACTGACCTCGAAATACTGGATTACATTACCTATGATACCGTGGAGAGAGATGTAAACTCAACAGATACACAGAAGCAGGAATTGAAATGAACAAATATTTTTATTGTGTCACAGAAATCAATGTGTCGGCCGTGTCGCCGGCACTGCAGTTTAGTAAGATATAGGTCTCAGTAACATTTGAATAAAATAATGTCATGTCTATAAATGTCATAGGATCTTTTTTTAAAAGATATTTTATTTTCACAGACCCCTTGCAATTACACCATGGAATCTATGCTTTTGAGTATATGTTGCAGACCTCCAGAGCAGTTATCTCACCCCTGACCCAGACTACCCACATGAGTTTATCTACTCTATCCCAGCTCTACCTTCAGGTTGCCTGCCTGTGATCCTTGGCTTCAACTGTCAGTCCATTTGCTTCTGCTCTGTTTTAGTTTCAGTCCTTCCCTGCTGCCTGCATAAACCAAGACAACATTGTGCCTAAAGTTATGCTGTTGTGCATCAACAGCACAAAAAATGACAGCTTGGAAGTCTTTCCGGAAATTATACTTTAGAGGCATTACACACATGGCCAGCATCCCCTTGACACTGATGATTTTATTCTGATTATGCAGTACTGGTTAAAGTCTTAACTTCTGAGTACCCTCTGGTCCTCACATACACATCCAGAGAAAAAAAAGAAAAGGTTAAAAGAAGATTTATACTGTATGTTTATACACAACAGTATTTATTTAAGTGTACACTTTCTCCTTGTATGTCAACAATCCTGTTCTACCATTGACCTGTTCTTGGAGTTTTCTTCTTATGTAAGTAATTACTAAAGAGAGATGAAGTGGAATTCACAGAGATCTGCTAAGCTCTCTCATTACAAGCCTCTTACTTACAGAGTTTTGTAGCCCCAACTAATTTTGGCGACAAGTGACATAACTCAAGGTGATCCATCAGCAGTTGGGAACCTCCATCTGGTACCACATGAGGATTTGTACAAAATATTCCCACACATCTGCGATAGCTCTCCCCAGGAACGAAGAACAACAGACTCTAATGAGCCAAGTTCATAGAGGTCTCATTGAACATGAAGATGGAGAGAAAATTTTCTGAATCCAAACATTTTAACGAGGCTTAATCTGCAGAAAGTTTCGAGTGTTTTTTGGAGGAGGAACAATCAAGGTGCATTTGAATGTTGGATAGAGCAAGCATACAAGTGCCCAGATGAGTGATGGAGGAATCAAAAATTATGGACATAAATGGTTGGGTTTCATTGTATTTGTGTAAAACTACTTATACACGTGTTCAAACCTCAAGCCAAGCTCATTTAAGTTGGACTTCAATAAACTGGAGGTCTGTCCGATACTAAAAACAATAAATGTGCAGCTATGCACAGAACATACATAATTTACATAGAATTAAGAGGTTAGGACCACAGAGTGAAACAATACTTAAATTAAGATCATATTTTGAATACACCAAACGCCAAATAATGTTGAAGTGTATATACTCATGTAAAAAAATTCACTTAGTTTCAATTTGAAATCAAATTGGTAGGATAACAGCTGCAGTATCCCAAAAATGGACGCTTAGGCAAACATGACAGAGTTGTTCCTTTTGAAAGCTTCGATAAGACGGTTTGTGGAATCGATTTCCAGCAACCAGCAGGGGAGCTGCACCAGCTCATAGAAACAAAGGAACCACCCATAGAACACATCTACGTATTTTCATGTCACTTGTTATCAAAGTTTCCGTCTGCTTGGTTTAGCTTTTAAAATCATAAAAAGCAGCAGTCAGTAGATTCACACATGCCACTGCCAGAGAACCAAGAGCATGCTGTTGTGTTTGTGCTGCAACAATGTGAAATATTTTTGTGAATGGTCACCATCACCAAAACAAACTGTTGATGTCTTGTAGGGATTTTGAAAGTGCTCACAATATTAATAACAAACAAATTAACAGCACATGCTTAAGCACTCATTAAAAATAATTTTCTTCATGTTTTCCTCCTCCTAATTTTTTGGGATAATTGCATTCTAATAGAAAATCAAAACCACATCTTCCTCCTCTCCTCCTCATTGGAGCAAATCCATAAATGCTCAAACATTTTCTTCTTCTATTTCTGATACATATGTTTTTTATTAGACAATGGAGCCAAGGAAGGTAAAGTGAGAGTGAAAATATTCTTCTCTAACACTTTGGAGCTTCAGACAAACCCATCCCGTCTGTTGTGTTACTTCGGTTGAAGTGTGTAGTTGACTGGGCTGTGGTGAGCTCAACTTGTGCAATCTCTGTCTATCTGCCAACCTTTCAGTTCTTACTTACTACAACTAGAAAAACATATGCCTTATGATAGTGGAAAGCCATTTTAGGTCAAGTCTTGTAAAGTCTTTTCTGTGAATTGTACACCGTCAGAGAAGGGAACATGCATAACCTATAAAAACACACAAACAATATTTGAGTCCAGACACTTGACTCAAACATGAAGCAAGCATGATTGATGAAATTTTAAGTGCAACGTGGGAACTATTGTTTCTCCTGCATCACAGCATATTATCTCACTGCTCAGGAATGACACTGTAACTATTGGTGCTGCAGAAATTAGTGTTCACTGCATGAGAGACCTTTAGTAACTATTTACAAGGGACAACCAAGAGGGACAACTCCAAATGAGAGAGTTGACATGTTGATAAAGTGAAGTCCTGCTAGAAAGATTAGGAAATGTTTTATTGTTACTGCTGCAGTCATGTATGATTATCTTGAGACACTTACAAGTGAGGGCGAAGTGAGGTCCACAATGTTCCTTTCTGAAATGTTGACAGTAGGATAGGATAGTAGATTGTTATCAAGTTCACACATAGAAGAAACAACCTGAAATGCAGTGTGAGAAAATCAAACAGATGCAAAACTTCTCAGTTTAACAATAATGACATAATTTATATTGTAATTATCCATGACAGATGTTAAGATTAAACGTTTTAAAAATAAAACGTGCTCTACAGTGATCCAGGAACAACTTTAAAAAGTGCTTGGCAACCTTTCTTAAGAAAGCTGTTTGTGCAGCTGTGAGATTAGAGAATTGTTAGATTTTTTTAAACATGTGCAATGGAAAATACTTACAGTAAATAACATTCTCTCACACACACCTTTAGTTCAATTATTTATCTATTTAAGTGTTGGTTTATTTATTTTGCTCTTGTAAATTTTTATTTTTTACACATTTTTTGTCAGTTTTTCTTCACAATGTTTTACTGTTTGGGGTGGATAGCCGAGGGATGTTTTATTTTTTTGGCTCCCAGAATCATATAACCAGCTAATTAAAGACAAAAAATTATACCTGTCAAACATGAGGAGATAAGTAGTTAAAATGAAAAGGATCAAAAGAATAAAACACAATACAACAAAATTAAAATATATAAATAAACTGTGTTCAGATGTTGTCTACTGTTCAAAGACTTAGAGATCATATGTGGAGTTTTTTTTGACAGTTCTGAAATTCATGGTCTTCTGATGATACACAAAAGCAAACAGACTATAATAAACAAGACTTTTATATTCTTGTTTTCATTGTCTAGAAAACATGTGAAAGGGTAGGTGTAAGGGTAAATGCTCACAATGACTGCTACAATGGACTTTTAAAAATCTGTTGTCATAGTTCTCTACTCAAGCATATAGTGGACAGGATAAACAAAGACTGTTTTGTCCACAGGGGGCCCCAAAACCAACACAATCCATACGTTCCTCACAGGAGTTTTAACTGTCAAGCTACTGATGACTGTAAACCTACATCCCCCAAATACACAGTACTGACTTTTGTATTCAAAGGTTAATCAGGCATCTGTGAAAAACTACTACATCAACCATTATGTTGGCGCAAGTGGACATCCAACTCAGCACTAAGAATGTTGCTCAAAAATATATCTGAATAAAAAAAACAAACAAACAAAAAAAAAAACAGCAGGCATAGAGAAATCATGCAGGTGTATCTATAATGCCATCATTATTGCATAAATCTGATCATAAATTGGATACACCCTTTATGCTGAATCACCTCATATATCATGGGTGGATTTGATAGCCATCAAAAACCATAAATGCATCCAAGAAGCACTCATGTTGAGGGAAAGGCCAATCGCTCAAAGCGTTTTTGGGAGGTGAGACACATTCTCTCCAGATGTTGCATTTCAGGAGTGCAAGTGCATCCATCTTTTTCTGCAACCCGTGATGTTTACATCCCCTATGCTCCTATAGAAGTAGGCTGTCTGCGGAAAAAGCCTGGACAGGGTATGTCCTCTGGGATAATTGTAACTGAAGGCCAAATTAGGCTGAAATTAGCCACAGTTTGCCCTATCTCAGAAAGGCAACAATTGCAGCCATTTCAGCACACATGGTATGAAGAGCACAGTCTGCATGGAAGAGAGAGAGAGAGAGAGAGAGAGAGAGAGAGAGAGAGAGAGAGAGCGAGAGAGGGGACCTCTGGGTGAGAGGATGAAAGTTTAGTGTTACTCAGTGCTGTGTGACTCATCCATGTGTTTATGTGTTTGTACTGTGAGAAGTGTAAACGGGTGAGTTCAGTAGTGCAAAAACCATAGTGCTCTGCAGAGATGTGAGAAAAACTGACACATCCAGACGAGTCGTCTCACACTAAACACGTAACTCTTATAAGGTGATACAGTGCTTTTTCTTTGTCCATATTAGCCCACACTAAATGACAAAAAGTGTTAACCCTGTTTTTGGAATCATTGGAACAAACTGATTTGTTTAATTTTATTGATTTATCGATATATTTATTTTCTTTTTTCTATTTTTTACCTGATATCTCTCTGTAATGAAATGGACTTATGGGTCTGAAAAAACGTTAATAATGCATTGTTTGTTCTCAGACAAACAGGGGCAGTAATTAACTGTTACTGCTCATGCAGTACTACTTCATCATTTTTCAAGTTCTTCCACGATTCAGGTTAGTTACCCTTGAGAGAGGTTTCATTAAAACCAGAGGATCACCAGGATTAACTGTACCATAGCAGATGAATAAACAGTGCTGAAAACAAACTTTTTGGGGGGCTGAAGAAGTGAATGTTTATATCTTCATAATCAGTGTTGACAGAATAATTATACTGATAAAAAAAAAATATTCTGAGTAAGAGAGTTATTAAGTGGGTTACTTCCAGGGTTTCTGCTGTTTCTGCCATATCCTATTAATATTTCCCTTTTTTCAGTCTACTCAGTTGCTCAACACCACATAAAGGTCGGGGATGTTGTTGCAAAAGATCAAAAAACATTGTCCGTGTCTCATAGTTTCATTTTACAGCTCTAAGTTTATTTCTTCTTTCCCATGGCTTATTTTGTTTATGCATGTAATTTTGCACAGAGAATGCAGTGCTCTCATGGGTCAATGTCACTGATGTTACAGATCACACACATCCATTTTTTGGCAGACAGATCCCCATAATGGCAACTTCAGCAGCCTTGATCAGGTTATTACAGCTGTGCTAATAACTTTTGATCTGACAGAGGGATCAGGGGTGTGACATCAGTCCTGCAGCTCAACCATCCAGATTTCTCTAGTGTGATATGTTAGCATCATTTCAGTCAAATAGGCAAAAGGTTTAATAGAAGAAGCAGAGGTCAGTACATGGTAAGACAGTCAGCAACAGGCATAGGGATCCAAAAAAGGGCTGAGGCAAGAAGGCAAGGTCAAAAAATGAGCAAGGATCTATACACGATGTGACTATGAGTATGAATGCTGGAACAAAGACTGAAGAGTGTGACGAACTGGCAACAAATCTGTAAGACACGTGAGGTTTAATACAAGAGGTAATGAGGGTGATGGGAAACAGGTGGGGAGATGCAATCAGGCATCAGGTGTGACAAGATGGGGGCAGGGCAGACCGGACAGGAACAAAGCTAGAAGACAGTAACAAGGGTTAGTGGACTACAAAATAAAACAGGAAAGACATGACAAGAAATAAAACATGAATGTGCCACGATAAAGAAAACTTAAGCAATATAAACATGCTGAAATAAAAAAGGAAACTTAACCGACATGACAGTAGATGCCACATTGACCACTGCTTACTATTGGCGTTGACATCTAGCGGGGCCGCCATCTTGGTCAGGTTGGCTGCCCCGCTCAGTGCTATCTGTTTGACAAGTGCAGTGACATGTCAGTGCATTTAATCAGCCATAACTCACTAGAAACTAAACAGATTTTCACACTGTTTCTTTTTTTGCAAACTTCATATATGTAGGTATGACACAGGATACATGGTTCGATGCAAAGCTGTAAAGTCTACCGATTATTGGGCAAGAAACTATACCGCATTTTACCGCTCTTTACTGATGTTCTCCCATATTGATACCAATAAGTATTCTCCCGTGTTACAATATAATTAAAAAGAACACTCCTCTGCCTCTCCAAACTGACCTCTGTCACAAGCCTTACAAGAAGGCGGCATTGTCAAAATGTAGTCTTATTGGATTCTAATCACCTATAGGGGCTATATATATATATATATATATATATATATATATATATATATATATATATATATTCATCAGTATACATATATACTGATAAAAAATAGAGCCCATCCTGTCATACCTCAGTCATTGTTCTGTTTTGAGCTGACTTTAAGCTAGCGCTAGAATCAGCAAACATGGTAGTTTGGGGCAACATGTCTCAGTCATTTTGGGGTTAGTTGTCACATGTTTAAAAGGGGTTAAAATTAACATAGAGAGTCTACTTATCAGCAGTTGTCATATTGAAATTTTGACTATTTTTACAAAAAAAAAAAAAGAGTGATTTAAAGGGGAAAAATATATATTACCTTGTTCTAAAAGTTTTGAGGCTTGTCTCTTTGCTGTTGGGTGTATTGTAGGCAACATACTTTGGGCAGTAATGGGTTTCTTCTGGCTACTCAACCATGCAGCCCATTTTTGTTCAAGTGCCTCCTTATTGCGCATCTTGAAACAGCCACACTGCTAGTTTTCAGAGAGTCCTGTATTTCAGATGTTATTTGTGGGTTTTTCTTTGCATCTCGATCAATTTTTTCTGGCAGTTGTGGCCAAATTTTTGGTGGTCTACCTGACCGTGGTTTGGTTTTAACAGAGCCCCTGATTTTCCATGCCTTAATCACAGTTTGAACACTGCTGACTGGCATTAGCAGTTCCTTGGATATCTTTTTGTACCCCTTTCCTGCAACCCAACCTGGACAGCTGCAGGTATTAAAGGCAGCTGATTGCCAGCAGAGGAGGAGAAGCTAGTTTGGGAGCAAAGAAAGGAAGGCTGAACACACGCTGGAAGAGAAAAAAGAAGCGGAAGAGAGAAACCCTGAAGTTTGTTTATTTTTGAGAAAATTGTAGTTGAAATAAAAAATCTCCTTTTTGTTTGCATTCACCGGTGGATCTGGAAGTCATTTCACACTGGCCCACACCTCGCCTGCTCTTTAAATCTCTCATGATGCTACAATGGTTACCTTTAGTAGCCATTCAAACCCATTTGTGTCAACTTCTGTGCATGTTATTGGGCCAAAATCACTTGGGTATGTGAACTTTTGATCAGGGTCATTTGGGTAGTTTCTGTTGTCATTATGATTTACAAACAGAAAAAACTGTAGTTTGACAATAAATGGTTTCACCCAACCACTAAGCATGAGTGGAAAAAAAGTTTTCGTGTTATCGGTCATATTCCTTGAAAAATTGTCAAATAATCATAGATTCTGCCAGGGTATGTAAACTTATGAGCACAACTGTATATAAAGTTGTTTTTTTTTACTTTGAGTTGTAGGAAAAGGTCAATTGGCGCTCATCTCAGCTCACAATGGCCCAATTCCAAACTCCACCCTAAGCCCTCAAGCCCTGCACCCTCATTAGCTTAGGTTAAGTCAGCTGGTAAGTGCTTGAGTGTGGGAGGGTTTAAGGGCTCCAAAAGGGTATAAAAGCAATGGAACAGCCCTTTGTGACGTGCCACGTTACCTTGACGACAGACGACAACGTTGCCGTGACAACCAAAGATGCGACTGACACTTGCCTCTCTGGGCCTCTTAATTCTGCATTTATTTCGCGGCCAGCGACGTCGCAGAAGAAAGGCCAACATTGTTCCGCTCCTTTTGCACACACTTGCTCTTGAACATAGACAACAGGTAATTGGTAAATAATGATTAGATTGATAAATTATAAAACCAGCATTAATGATAGGTTAAGTGATATTGAATGGTTAAAAGGTTGAAGCACTAGATTCTGAAAGTAATCACTGCTTTAGAGTGTTAGTTCAGTATAAAATGTATTGATTCAGATAAAAGTTTGAAGTAAAAATCAATTTTCTTTGTTATAAGAATAACGCATGCGTGTGTTTATGTGTGTGTGTATATATGTATGTATATATACACACACACACACACACACACACACACACACACACATATATATATATATATATAATCTTATATCTATGTTAATGTAGTGCATTCTTGTTCATCTTGGCATTCCAGCGCCCACCATACACGATGCGGAACATCCATGTTAGAATATTAAGGGTGCACCTAGATCCTGAATGAACTGCTTCTTCTTGAGCTTCTTCGCCATGATCTCCGTCATTTTTGGTGTCTGTAGCGGACGATGAGACGCTTGTGGCCTCTTTCCCTTTTAAATCCTGGCCCCGGCTGCGTCGGCGTCCTCCGGTAACGCCCACAACGCAATGAATTGTGGGCAATTTCATAGCCAAAGTCTCCAACGGTACGGACTTATGGAAAGGGTGCAGAAAGGGGCGTTCCCGAGCCCTCGCTGACTTACCGATTTCATTTGGAACAACCCTCAAGCCCTTACAGAGCTCACATGAGCGCGCACCTAAGTCAATGAGTCAGTGAGGGGGTGGTTTGGAATTGGGCCAATATGCTCCTCTCTTCTCAGAAAAGACACGACCCCTGACCATGGAAAGGAAGAAAACTAATAGTCCACTTTTTAGTTGCGCCCTCTAGTGGTATATATATATATATATATATATATATATATATGTGTGTGTGTGTGTGTGTATATATATAGGTGCTTCGACCAAGAACTGAGTAAAGGGTGTGAATACTTATGTATATGCAACATTTAAGTGTCTTATTTTTAATGAATTTGCAAAATGTTCTAAAAAAAGTTGTCATTATGGGGTATTTTGTGTAGAATTTTTGAGGGAAATATATGACCCAAATATATATGGGGGTTATTATGTCTTTGGGCAGGACGACTGGACTAAGATGGTGGCCGTATTGCACACACCCCAGCAGCTGATGAGGCATCTACTCTTTATCATGTCTATGCTGAGAAGCATCGGTGCTTGGCATTTTTCATCCAACCATTCATTCATCCATCTGTTCTTCCATCCATCTCTCCATCCATGTATCAATATATCTCATTCATTTACTTAAATCATTTATTACTTTACAACCTTCAGCTTAGTTCTGTACTGAAGCCCTCATTGTTCCTGAAAGTACAATCAGTGTTTCTACACGTGACCTTGGTCTCTGTAGCTTAAACTTATTGAACCGTTGAAGCTGTTTGACATGGTTTCCTCACACAATGGGACTTACTTCCTTTCTTCACTCAGTTGAACCTTTATCAGTTGTGTTTGTCTTTTGGCATTTATAGACATTTTTTTATCGAGGATGCCATGTTTTGCTTACTTAAAATAGAGTGGAAGATAACATCTATTTGTAAAGGTGGATTCCTGATTCCCTCTTTGTCTCTTTTGGGTTAATTGTCCACTGTATGTTTTACAATCTGCTCACAGCTAGGTCTAAGCAGAGGTCACACTGGGAAAAAGTCACTTGATCTTTCATGTTTGAACTAAATGTTTGTGATCATCTAGTATCCTTGTCAGCCTGTGTATTTGCCAGCACTGTTAATCAGATGGTCACAGGAGGTCCCATCAACAGATCTTCCTAAGCATACAAGACCACACAAATAATGATAGCAAACTTGTTTATTTTGAAATTATGTCCTAGATTCACGTGTTTGTGAAATCTAGTAGCCAGGGTTGAGCTATTGAGGCAGCATATTTACTGGCTTAAAATGCATCATGCATGCTCAAATGGTGAGTTATTGTCATTCTGTCCTTCTGAAGGGTAATAAATGGAGGCATTATCCAAAAAAAGTGAGTGTTTACTTTGGTATTGGAACCATTGTTCTTAATCTGAAAGATTGGGGGCCTGAATTTGTGACCATTTGGGATGCACATGCTCCCAAAATATAATCTTTGTGACCCCAACACAGGTCCAACTCCTACTTAACCAATCAAACATCAGCTAGACATTCTTAACTTTTGGCCAAATCACCACCTCTTACTCTGCTTATTATAGGCTTTAAGCTTTTATTTAACAGTATGCTGCACGCTATTCTGCTAAATTTGAAGAGCTGAGTGTGAACTTAAAGGGATCTTCCGGCATAAATTTAAGTTAGGGTCAATCACACATAACACTGAGTTAGACGCCCCCTCGAAAGATGAATGTTGCTGACCGCTTGCTTCTCTAGTTATACCAACTTTAGTAACGACCACACAATAGCAATACACATGGGTCTATGTCTCCATGCACAAACTTCAACCAAAAAGCCACTCTATAGACACAAATAATGCTCAGAACAGCACCAAACTTCATATAGGGTACATATAGGGTCCCAGCCATAGTACTAGCCATCAATTGTCTTTTTAGCTTTCCCTGATTTCTTAAGCAAAGAGACTAAACACAACTCACCCACTCTCCTCCAGCAGCCACTTATTTGTGGGGGAACCCTGACGAGTCGATCACAGAGTGCAGTGGAGTTTTGCAGCCCACGAAGAACATTTATGATTATTACTTCATGTAAACGCAATCAGTGTATCTTGTATTTGCACTGTAGATGCAGAACTTCTTCTGCCCTTGCGTCTCAGTCTGATTGCATTTCCATTTTTCAGTTTGAGCGTACCAATGCTACCAAGTGTAGAAATTAGTTTCAAGCCTCGAGGTTGGATCAGACAAAACCTGAAGGGTCGAATAAATTACTGAAGTCAAGCAATCAATTGTTAGTCAAAAGTTATGTTTACACTGATAATTTTAAGTACAACTTCCTCTCTTATTTCCTCCAGGCCTGGACCTCATGTTCTTCCAGACACGCAGCTCCAAAACAAACTGTTTGAAAAAAAGAAAAGAAAAGACTTTGCCTCAGCCAGTTCTCTGTGTTCCTTCACTTTGTTGGCTGTCTTCTCCCCCCTCATACTCATCTGGTTATTTCTCATTGCCTCTCTAGGCATGCTAACCCTCAATGTGTGTTTGCTATTATCAGATTATTATCCCACTGGGTGCCCATGTGCAGCATTGGGTGGGAACATCAGGTGTTGAGCTTTCTTCCTCTAGCATGCAGAGATGATTGGAATCTTGTCCTTGGCTGATATAGAGCACACGTTTGTGGCACGCTATTAATACAGATGACTGCTATCCTCGACGCCCAACAGTTTCTTTTACAGCTGAATGAAAGGTAAGATAATAATGTGCGATGATTGAGAGCTGCAGAGGACAGTTTGTTGATTTAGGCTCCCAAAACAGGACAACACTATGGAATTAGTTTGTTTGGGCAGGATACACCATGTCTCTCATTTTCCAATTTCCTTGAGTGCGCTTTTGCTGTGTTTACTTATATAACGATGTAGAAAAGATGACGGGGGAGAATAACGGTTAGCTGAGGTAATAACCCTTACTCAAAGTGTCATGTGAGCATGCTGACAGTAGCTCTGATTTAATGCAATTTCTCACTTTCCTTTGGTGTCCACACAGGATTAGTCATGCCTCCTCATCTGATCCAATGTCTCCTCTTGGTCAGGATACTCAGTGGCCTGTTAAAGAACGCCTTAAAGGGGTAGTTCTCAAAAAAATTTTTGCAGAGTAAGTGAAACCACAGACGGATGTGATCTAAAAAGTTGATTTTTTTCACAACATTGTCATTAATACAACTATTCATAAGCTTTAAGCTAGCAATTTTGGTCCCAGTACAAAGAAGAAGCTCCCTGCTGTATCTTGCTACCTACCGCTGTTCCTTCTTGCCATTTGAACACTAGTGTGTAATGACACTTGCGACAGAAACAGAATTCTCTGTTGAATCTGGTTTATTTATTATTTATTTATTGTTTATTTATGAAGACCCCGTTCCTGCGGCCGGCCGGCTTTTCTTCCTCTTTTTTTCCTTTCTTTTTTGAGCTGTACAGACTAATGATTTACACTAAATTATCTGTGCAGTGATGACTGACTGACTCATCATGAAGAGACAAAAGCCCTCTGGCGCCCAAGGGAGGAAGAAAAGGAAAGAAGAGGAAGAAAAATGCGAAAAAGACAGGGGTGATGAAAGATGATGTGATGATTGTGATCATGAATTTAGTTTAAATTTTTAAATTTTTAAATTTTAAAGGGTTATAACTGTTTTGATAAGTAAGTGATCAGAGATATGGAGATCATGGCAGGAGGGGGGGGGGGGGTTTCCAGGCCGGTTGAACAGATAAGGGCCAGGATGTGGCCATGGTCATGGGTGGGGAAGTGGCAGTGTTGGGTGAAGCTGAAGTGTTGTAGGATGTCCAGAAATTCACAGGCTAGACTGCAGCTGGGGTTGTCAATGTGGATGTTGAAGTCACCGAGGAGGAGAATGGATGGGGAGAGGGCACAGAGCTGTGTGAGGAGGTCAGAAAGGTCAGTCAGAAAATCTGGGTTTGGTTTAGGTGGGCGGTAGATAATAGCAATGATGAGAGGGGGGGGGGGGGCAGGGAGTTTGAGAGCAACATGTTCAAAGGAGGAGACGGTTGGCATGGAAAGTGAAATGATTTTGAGATCCTTTTTGTGAATTGTTGCAATGCCGCCGCCTCTGCCTTCTGGGCGGGGTTTATCAATATAGGTGTAGCCTGTGGGGGTGGCCTGATTGAGGGAAAAGTAGTCCAGGGGTTTGTGCCATGTTTCTGTTAAAAAGAGAAAGTCCAGTTTATTGTCCATGATGAAGTCTTGCAGGATGAGGCCTTTGCTGGTGAGTGATCGGTTGTTAAACAGGGCCAGGTTCAGGTGATGTGGGTGGGGCGGTTTCACTGATGATTCCTGTGAGGACCGGGGTAGTGTGCGAAGGTTGGCATGATGGCTACTCCTTAGAGCAGGGTGGCGGAGGGGCCTGTGGCTGATGATGGTGGGGATTTTAAAACTTGTTGTTTCCCGTTGCAGTGGCTTGAGTGGTGGGTAGGGGGAGCCAGAGGGACGGGTAGGTCGGTGTGCAGGGAGCAGTTCCAGGGGGGGACGCTGGGGGTCGCTGTGATTGGTAACGGTGTCAGAGGAGGAGCATGAAGAAGAGGTGGATGTAAACACTAGTCAGTCGATCTGCGCGCTTGTGTGGACACTGTACTGGATGTTGGAAACTAAGATGGATCTTCCAGACCTGTTCAGGTGGATGCCATCACTGTTAGAATAATCAGGCCGGTTCCAGAAACTGTTAAAATTGTCAATAAAATGAACCTTTTGGGCGTTGCAAAGCATGTTGGTCCAGCTGTTTAGGCTAAGGATTCTGCTAAAACGCTCGCAGTTCTGCATCATCGTCGGGAGCGGCCCACTAATAAAAACCGACTTGCCACAGTCTTTAAGGGAGTTAAGAAGCCTTTTAAAATCACATTTTGTCTGTTCAGACTGCCGACGTGCTGTGTCGTCACAGCTGATGTGCACAATGATGCAGCGAATGGAGGAGGGAAGTGAGCCGAGGAGAGAGGGGATCTTATTAGCGATATCGGCAGCTGTGGCACCGGGGAAGGATAGTGTGGTGACATTGAAGAAACGAATACCTCTGGTGATGGAGTCTCCGATGATGACTGTCGTGGGGGCGAAGAGAGGGGCGATCGGCGGTTCAGTGCCGCTTCTTGGGGATGTGGAGGTGGCACAACATAGATGCGGCGTCGAGGCGACCTCCAGCTCGCGCTGCGGGATGCTGTCATTTTGGGACGCAGCTCTGGGGACAGATCTGGCGGAGCGGCGACGGACCGCTTCCCGCAACAATTTGCGCCGGGACGCTGCGGATGATGTCCAGGTTATGTTTTGCTGGACCTCGGGCTCACTGGTGAGGCTCCGAGTGCTGCCAGGCGCCACCGTGGGGGTCTCCCCCTTGCTGGGCTGCGCCCGGGGGCCACCGTACGACAGCGCAGAGGTTTTCTTCACACGGGCGTCCAGCGGCATCCGGGAGTTGGCCAGCCCCGGTCCCGAGGCCAGCCGGTCAATGGCATTGGATCAGGCCAAGGCTTCGGCCACCGGGCTGCCCATGGTTCCGGGAGATCCTTCAGTAGCCTGGGAAGGCGCTGCGGTGGTCCCGACGGCTGGCAGGTTGGAGGAGGAGGTCGCCTTGCCGCCGGTCAGCGTCTGGACCGGGCTGTCAGCTGCGTTGATGGCGGCCTGGACCGTGTTTGCGGGCCGGGGTATGGACAGCTGGAGAAGGGTCGTGGAGCTGCTGGGAAAGGCCGGGCGGGGCAGGGGAAACACCACGGGCATTTTTCTTTTCGTTATTGCCACGGATTACTACCTCGGACCACGTTGGACGTGCAGGAGTTGAGGTGGATGAAGGCCGGGGGCTGTCGGGGTCCCAGGGTAATGTATCGTGGAGGGAAGCCTGGAGAGAGGCAAGGTGGCGGGTCTGCTTGAAGGCGACACCCATACAGGCGGTGAGTAGATCTGATTTGGCTTTCAGTTCAGCAGACAATCTGCAAATGTCCTCTTTGAGACGAGTGATTGTGGCGTTTGCCTTGTCCAGTTCAGATGTATGGAGGGGGGACGTGGAGGTGGAAGAAGCCATGATGGCGGTAGAGTTTAAACAACTCCAAACAATTTCAAATTACTCCAAACATAAGCTCCTCAGTGAGAACTGTTCTGAACCCTCAGAGTCCGGATCCTGACTCAGCTTTCCTCGGGTTGTTCTTACCCTTCAGTTTTCAGTACCAACGCTGATTTTTCATCGTCGTTAACCGGCGTCCACGCCACAGCTCTTTCCGGGATCTTTGAGTACACACTCCAAGTTAATCTCCGGCCTTCAACTGTCACCTTTCCAGTCACTTTTGTGCACATGCAACTTTCGACCTGCAAGAGTCCCTGAGTCCCTATAAGGCTATAAACATGTTAATGACAATCGATTTCAGCCGCTGCATTTATCAAGACCTGATCATGCATATGCTGGGACTGGTCAGATATGAACCCTTTCATAAATCTCACGTGTGTCCTATCATAGGATGAATCCTGCGCTCAGATCTGCACTCAGATCTGCGCAAGATTGATAAATAAGGGCCAGTGTGTTCTCCCCTGATTTTTTTCACTGAGACCAACTGACTCTAACACATTTTTCTTTAAAGGCATAGTTTGCTTTTTTAAGTGGAGTCACTGTGATATATGGCTTTAAGCCACAGCGCGGAGTCACGACAGCGTGACATCACTGCCGGAAACTTACACAGTGCACTGTAATGGCTGCCGATGTGCAATAAAGTACAGTGAGCACACAGCTGTTGTCCGTGTGTCATTGGACATTGGCGACGAGGATGGAGCTACCGTTTGCACCCCTGCCTCCCTTTCTTCCTCTACCCAGCAAACCACCGGTACTGTGGCCCCGCTGTTTTGAGTCATTCAAGAAGTTAATTGAGGCCATCGGGCTAGCCGGCGCTAACGATGCTCGGCTAAGGGCTATGTCCACAGCCTAGGCAGCGAGGGACAACGGATTTTCCGAACTCTTGGACCCGCATCCAAGTTTCATGACTGTGTGGCCTTGCTGTCCGGACATTTTGCTGCTCCGCACAGCGTCACAGTACGACGCATCGTCTTTCACCAACACATACAGCGACCGGGCAAGTCCAGGCGAGTCCGTCCACCATTATGTCCCCTCGCCCCGCTGCGCTGGCACAGACAGTAGCCCCGACTGCCCCATTCTCCGAGCCCTCCTGTCCTCTGACGAGCTTGAGGTGAACGTCGCGGGACGCCGGGACACCACGGCCCGGCAGCAATGTGGGAACTGCGGATGGCCATCTCACCTCACACAAGCACCCGGCTGCCCAGCCACGGGACACCGGTGCCAATGCTGCAGTAAGCTGAACCACTTCTCCAGAGTGTGCCGCTCGGCACCGGCCCCTGCATACCCCCGGCCTTGCTCATCCACATCATCCAGCCCAACAACCATCCACTCAGTGGGCTCCAGCACCAGGCCATCCCAGTGGTGCATGGTGGAGCTGGACGGTGTCAGCCTATCACTGCTGCTGGACACTGCGGCTTCCAGATCCATCCTAAACGAGTCCAAGGTGCACCGATTCTTCCCTCGGATGCCGGTCAAGGTTGGTGTGGAATTGGCATGGTGGGCACTGCCACCTTCGCTGTGCGTTACGGCTCCAGGACTCTTTCAGCATTCACCTTCCAGGTGTCTCGCCAGGGTACCAACCTCCTCAGTTTTGACCTGTTCTGCGCCCTGGGCTTCTCCATCACGGATAACCTGGGCGCCACCATACTGATGGTGGCCACACCCTGGCTGCACCACTGGCCATCCCTGTTTGCGGGGCTGGGTTGCCTCACCGCCTTCAACCACCAGCCGCTCGTTGATCCAACTGTGACCCCAGTCATCCAACTTCGGCGGCGGCTGCCCCTCGCCCTGCGCGACGACGTCACAGCTAAGCACACAAGCTCCTGGACGCAGGCATCATTGAGCAGGTGGACACTTCTCCTTGGATATCCAACCTGGTCGTGGCGAAGAAGAAAACTGGTGGCCTGCAGCCCTGCATCGACCTCAGGCAGGTAAACAAGGCAGTGATCCCTGACAAGTACCCGCTACCCACGACGGAGGAGATTCCGTCCAAGTTTCATGGCTCAACACTTTTCTCAAAGCTCGACCTCTGACAGGGCTACCCGCAGGTTCCTCTCCAGCCCGAGAGCTGCAACCTCACTGCCTTCGTGACCCACATAGGGGTCTTCAGGTACACCCGCATGCCTTTCGGCATCAGCTTTACACCCAGCTGTTTCTAGAAGATCATGACCACTATCTTCGCTGGCATCCCAGGTGTGGTCGTGTGCCTGGATGATATCGTGGTGCATGGAGCGACGTCCAACCTACACGATGACCGCCTCGCCAGGGTACTCAACGTGCTCACTCGCCACAACCTCACGCTGAATGGGAAAAAGTGCATCTTTGCTGCACTGGTCATCGAGATCTTGGGTTCCCGCCTGGCCGCTGACGGCCTGAGCCCACTCCACTCCAACGTTAACACTGTCCTGCACCTGCCTGAGCCCTCCTGCCCCGCTCAGCTGTCGTCGTTCCTGGGGATGACGGCGTTCTACCTCTGTTTCCTGCCCCATTTTTCGGAGACCACTGCCCCACTGTGCGCGCTCCTCAAACAGGACGCACCCTGGTCCTGGACGCCTGAGTGTTCTGCCACAGTCCGCCAGCTGGAGACACAAATTACCTTCCCTCCTGTGCTCACCCATTTCAACCTGCAGAGCCCCACGTTTGTGACCTGCGACGCCTCCAACACCGCCATCGGCGCTGTCTTGTCACAGCTCCAGGGTGGAACTGAACGCCCTGTGGCGTTTGCTTCGAGGTCACTCACCCCGACTGAGCAATAGTACTCCGTGGGGGAGAGGGAGGCCCTGACTTGCATCTGGGCATGCGAGCGGTGGGATATGTACCTGTACGGATGACACTTCACACTCTGAACGGATCATCAGGCTCTCACAGCTCTCCTGGCCACAACTGGATTAGGGCACAAGCCGCTCCGCCTGTACCGGTGGTCATAGAGATTACAGGCCTATAACTTCACTACAGTGTTCACACCAGGCAGCGACAACGTCATGGCCGACATGCTCTCCAGAGCCACACCCACCCCTGCACCCAACACCATCAACGACCACTCAGAGTCGAAGCTGGTCCTCATGCTGCACGAACCCCTCCGGGCTGCTGTATCCCTGCAGGATCTCCAGGCAGCATCTGCACAGGACTCAATCCTCTCTCAGCTCCGTACCTTCATCCAGGAGGGATGGCCTGCCAAGGTGCCGGAGGAGCTGGCGCCCTACCACCGTGTCAGAGATGACCTTTCCTGCTGGAATGATGACTGTGTGGTGAGGGGGCTGTGTGCAGTGATTCCCAGTGCCCTGCGAGGGCACATCCTGACCATGGTCCACGAGGGTTACCTGGGCATTGTCAGAGTCAAACAGTGCTGCAGGGGCTTGGTCTGGTGGCCAGGCATCGACAGGGACATCGAGACGATGGTGAAGGACTGTACAGCCTGTCTCACCAGCGGCAAGATGGGTCTGACCCCACCACCTCCTTTGCAGCCCCTTCTGTGGCCAGCTGCTCCATGGTCCCACATCCAGGTGGACATCTATGGGGAACTTCATGGCATCCCCCAGCACCAACAATTCCTTTTGGTGGCCTACGACCTTCACTCCAAATGGCCTGAAGTGCTTCCTTTTGGGTCTGTAACCACCCAGGTGGTCACTGACTTTCTCTCCTCTCTCTTGGCCTGCTGGGGTGTGCCTGACACTGTCACTACTGACAATGGCCCCCAGTTCGTCTCGGCAGATTTTGCCTCCTTCGTGGAGAGGAGGGGGATCAAACACGTCAGGACTACCCTGTACCACCCACAAGCCAACGGTGGTGTGGAGAGGTTTAACCAGACCCTCAAGAATGGACTGAGAGCACTCCTGGCTGATAATCTCCCATTCCCAGCAGCACTGCGGAACACCCTGCTGCACTACAGAGCGACGCCTCACGCTACGACCGGCTGCTCTCCAGCTCTCCTCATGCTGGGACGTGAACTCCAACTTCCTTTTGATTGTCTTCGGCCTCCTCAGCAATACACTCCAGCGGTAACAACACCACCCAGCGACAGAGTGGCAGAGCAGCAGCATCACATGAAGCAGTGCTTCGACAGGGTGCGTCAGGTGAGACATCCCACACCCACAGTGTCAGACTGGGTCCGGATCCGCAGACCCAGTCGATCCCACAAGCTGCTTTCGTTCTGGTCAGCACCACAGCAGATCACGGAGTAGCTTGGACCAGCCACTTTCCGTCTGGCTGATGGCTCACGGTGGCACACCAGTTGCCTGAGAAGAGTCTCTTCACCGTCGGACTCCAACCGGAAGGCTACGGCTGATCCAGGTCACATGGATGTAGACTGGGACTTCCCCCCTGCACAACCAGGGGCCCCAGCAGCAGATCCACCAGAGCTGGATGCACCAGCTGCACCCTTGCATCCTGAGCCACACCCGACCCGGGTTCACCGGAGACCTCCTTACCTCAATGACTATGTTTAAAAGTTCAGGGTCCACTGTAGTGTAGTGCATAGCCTGTCACGTGGCTATGCTGGTAAACTGGCAGTCCACCAGATTTATCCAGTCAGGCTACATGTGTTCCAGCCTCTATTAATGTTTACATTGGTCAGCTACTCATGGTACTACTCAGGCCTTAGTAGCTTAGTTATTATCTGCACAATGTTATACTTATTTCAAGTCTGTTGTGCACTTCGTTGGGGGGGGGGGGGTGTAAATGTGATATATGGCTTTAAGCCAAAGGGCGGAGTCATGACAGTGTGACGTCACTGCTGGAAACTAACACAGTGCACTGTAATGGCTGCCGATGTACAATAAAGTACAGTGAGCACACAGCCGTTGTCCATGTGTCATTGGACATGACAGTCACATGAGGTACTTTGGTAACTATATTAGCTGTGGGACAACTGCAGCAAAGCTAGAAAGCTAGGCTTTCAATTGCTGTAGACAGGGTCAGTTCTACCATGTCACTAAGCTTATTTTAACAAACCCTAACCAAATCACTTTAGTTTGTATTTATTATGACGTGTGCTGCTGACCTTTTGGCCAGGTCACCTTTGTAAATGAGATCATGATCTCAGTGGCATTTTACCTGGTTAAATAAAGGTACAAAAAAGGGGGTTTACAGAAAAAAGCCTGTTTGTCTTTGCAGTAATCTTATATGTAGCACGTATCTTCCACCTGCCAAGCACTGATCAGCTCATCATGTCTGTATCATACTAGTCACCAATATATTACAGATTTTGATATTCCTCACACTGTGCAAAGCATAAATTGTGTCACTATGCAAAGGTCCTAAAATATTGTTGTGACTTCAAGTCATTTTCTTGGTTTATGGCATGGCTATTGGCTTGCAGGTTACACATCGATTGCATCAGGTAACTTGGAATCCCTTCTGCTCTGTAAACTCTGACTCATAAAGATATCCACTTGTGTCCCTGGTTGCTGCCACAGTTCTGGGGCCTCATGTATCAACGCTTGCGGCGCAAGAAAACCTTGCGTACGCCAAAATCGGCGCACACGTCCAGATTTATCATCGCGAAACGAGCGTCGGTTCCAGCGCTAATCAACGCAAAGTCAGGAGGTGGTGTAGAAATTGGCGTTGAGCTGGATATTTGCGTTGACTGTGATTCGCACTTTGGCGACGCTGTGTGGCGGTGTTTGGTGACTCACTATGTGACAAGCGTCCACACATTGCAGTGGATTAATTGTTAATCCGACAGCTGTTCGTGTGTTAATTGTGTTAATTTGTAACACATTAACACAAACACGAACACCTGTCGGTATTACTGGAGGGGCTATAAAAGAGCGCATACAACAAGACATACAGAAGACAACATTCAACAATGGCAGCACTTGCGCTGATCGAAGATATTTATAACCGTGCCATCCGACGTGAGCGTCATTTTATGGAGCGGGAGGACCTGCTCCAGAATACCGACGAATGGCTCATGAGCCGGTTCCAGCTACCGCGGGCCATCCTCCTGGAGCTGTGCGAGGAGCTCCGGCCGGCGCTGGAGCGATCAACGGCCAGAAGCCGAGCGGTGCCCGTGCCAACGCTGGTGCTGGGCACACTCGGCTTCTTGGCCACAGGATCCTTCCAGCGGGAGATGGCGGACCGTGCTGGGGTGAGCCAGTCCACCATCAGCCGGGCCATGCCTACGGTGGTGGACCAGCTGATCCGCCTCTCTAACAGGTATATTAAATTCCCCTACGGTGCGGTTGAACAGGCCAATATTAAAACGCAATTTGCAGCAATAGCCGGATTCCCAAATGTAATCGGAGCTATTGACTGCACTCATGTTGCCATAAAAGCGCCGTCCCTTGACGAGTACGCTTACGTCAACCGAAAAGGCGTTCACTCCATCAATGTGCAGATCATCTGTGATGCACAGATGAATCTGCTCAACATTGTTGCGAGTTGGCCCGGTTCAACGCACGACTCGCACATCATGTACAACAGCACTGTTGGGGAGAGGCTCCAGGCAGGTGCAGTTACAGACGGGTGGCTGCTGGGTGAGTAAATATGTAATGATATAATGTTATTCAAAAACTTGACGTGCATCAGTGACTTGAACTAAATGTGTGCAACGCTGATATATTGTACTCTGCGTTTGATTGCGAGTACTCGATGGATGTTGTGGGTTATTGATTGCTTATTGCTTGCTATTATTACAACGCATCAAGCCCAAGACTTAACACACTGTGCTTTTTCTGAAGGTGACAGTGGCTACCCCCTCAGGACCTGGCTGATGACCCCTCTCCACAACCCCCACACTGACCGAGAGCGAAGGTACAACCATCTCCACTCTCGCTCTCGGTCAGTGGTGGAGAGGGCCATCGGCCAGTTAAAGGGTCGGCGGCGCTGTCTGGACCGGAGTGGCGGCGTGCTTCTTTATCGTCCGGAGAAGGTGTGCCGCATTGTGATGGCGTGTGGCGTCCTTCACAATGTGGCACAACTGCACCACATCCCCATGGCTGAGCAGCACGTCGCCCCAAATGATGATCCAGCAGCAGACGGAGGGATGCGAGCTGATCCCTGCCGGGCCGCCGTCCTCGCGCGGGAGAATCTCATCGCCACAATGTGAATGGGTAAGAAGTGAATACACAGTTTAATGAGCCAAATTATTTTATTTTGTCCACCAGACGCTCGAGGACATTGACGAGGCGGTCCAGCCGCTCGTTGATCCCCGCGATCCCCCTAATTATTTGTTCCTGTGATTGCAGGACCGCCTCCGTGAGGACCCTTCCACTGCGTCCGGGTGGTCCAGCGGAAGCGCCGCGCCTGGTGGACGCTCCATCGCTTGTCGGCGCGCTGGTGCTGGTGCTGGTGCTGGGGCCGGGGGCGGCCCGAATGCCGCTGGTCCTGGCCGACGACTCCGAGCCGGCGGACGGGCTGCCGCGGGCCGGGGTTCCACAAGCCGGCGACACGGCCGACACATTGATTTCTGTGACACAATAAAAATATTTGTTCATTTCAATTCCTGCTTCTGTGTATCTGTTGCGTTTACATCTATGGCAAAGCATGTGGACATTTGTGTGACACGCTACTTACCCTCCAGCAGGCTGTCTGAGTCGGGTAGCGGCGACAATCCCCCCCACAGAGGCGCCCCCCATAATCGCTACCACCCGCTGCTCAAACGGCGTGAGGGTCTCCTCCCCCGGACCCCCACCTGTCTGGCCGGTACTCCTCCGGAGGGCAGCTGTACGCCGCTTGACCTCCACCTTGAGGTCCGACCACTTTTTTTTAATCTCCGCGGGGCAGCGTGTCTCTGAACCCACCGCGTTCACCCTCTGACAAACTTTCTCCCACTCCAAGCGTTTTCGTTTTGCACTGACGCCACTGGACAGGCTGCCAAACAAAACACGCTGTCGCTCCTCCACCTCCGCCACCAGCACCTCCACCTCGCACGCCGTAAATTTAGGTTTTCTTGTCATTTTGTCTGCGTGCGAGGACAGGGAGACCCTATTTAAATAAATCTGCATATTTATAGGAGGGCGTAACGGGGGCTGGCCCAGTCACTCCGACATCTGCGCTCAATTCCACACTGATTGGGATGTATCAAGGAAACACACGTGGATTTCGGCGCCCGCACACATTGATACATACGGATTTTTTTCAGCGTTACGGACCTTGCGTGCGCTCGTTTCTGGTATGAGTTCCACGCAAGTGTTGATACATGAGGCCCCTGGGCTCTATTTTTGTGCCTGCTGGCAGCATGGTGCAGGCACAGCATAAGTTAGGTCCGCCGTGCCAATGACGAATGCCCAAGCACACTTTAGGAGGAGAGAGGGAGGGGATAAGGCGTGGAGTGGATTTAACACAGCTAAGTCCTGTTTTCACCAATTACATCAGCTCCTCTCCTCACCCTTAAATCCGCCACCGGCAAGGCGTATTGCAAATTTCATTAAGTAGTCGAAGAGATGACTGACAACAGCAACGCCACACACTGGCGACAGGAGGCAGCCCCTCAACAAGTGTCGCTGTAAGCGCTTCAGGGCGTCCTCCACACTCTCTCAAATAAGCACAGATGGATTTGGCACGTGTAAGGTTGTACTAACTGGTAAGACAAATATCCTTTTCCTCAAATAAAGACAATCACATAAAGTTGCATATATTTAAATCCCACATGACAAAGGTGGGTTGTGTGCACAAATCACAACATAAATAAATTCTAATAATGGCATTAAAATCGGAACCACCTGAGTGTAAAGGACGCATCCCACCCCGTGGCCTGGCTCTTTCTTTCATTGATGTTGGTATGTAAAATGAACTTGGCTCATGTAACTGAATAAAACAATTTTTTTATGTTGGCCTGACTCCGAATTGATTATTCACAGAATTTTAAGGATGTGAGAACATAAGATAAACACATAATTTTGAATTTTATTTTATTTTATTTTATTTTTGTTCAAATTTTCGAAGTAAATATCTCATCTGATCACTAAAATAAATCATCTGGTCAGCCTTGCCACCGCCACAGCAGCAGGATGGGAAGAGGACACAGAGACATGTCCAGGTCGAGCTGCGCAAGGAATGAGAGGAAGAGAGAAAAAGGGGGGAGACAAATTAAATATCTTGTTAACCTCATCATGTGTGTCTATTTACTGGTTATTTAATTTAGTGCGGTTTCAGCTGTGCCTGACAATAATGAAATGTCAGCTTGAGTGTCCAAACATGTGCCAACGCGCTCATCAGATAAGATATACATCAGAATATATCGATATAGTTCCAAATGTATGTGCTGACTCAGATAGTTGCACTGAATATTGGTAGTTGGTGATTATTTTTCCCATTGAAATGTGCCTGACACAGTGGAAACCTGCCTGTAACGCATCAGTGACATGTGCGCGCTGCTATGCTGGTCTACCAAAATACCACAAGACCAGCTGTGCTTCACCTGCGCTGAAAGCTGACCAGGTTTAAATCAGCAAGCTTTCAATACACTTTCTACTCTGCTTGGGGGAACGAAAATGTCACTGCGCCAGCTGATTCTGTCCACACCTCCCCCTATCGCGCCACCATGCCCAGCTTGCTCGCTACGAAAAATACCAAACTGGCTGTGCGCCGGCCTACCCCGGCCGCAACTACCACTGCGCGGGTTGCGCCACCCTCTGCCGTGCAGCTAGTGGGCATGAAAATAGAGCCCCCTGTGTTTTTTCAGTTAGATTACATTTTTTGTCTCAGTCCAAACCTGCAGTTTTGAAGAGTTGCTCAGAGTCCTGCGGGCAGAACATCCTGCATGTATCATATCCAAGAGCAGTGCAAAAACCATGCTTTCTGGCAGCAAGGTGAAGGGCCGTAAATCTTCTAAATATAACAAACATTTCTTTCAGAAAAGTGTTTTGGTTGGAGTTTGTCAAAACCAGCTAAATTATGTGGTAGAGCTGATCCTATCTGCAGCAGCTGATGGAGCAGCTTTCATTAAGGTTCTCCTGCCCCTTTCCAAAGGGACTGAGCTGACCCCATGTGAGTTGCACACATACCTTTCTCACGTAACTCATACAACCCAACTCTAAAAAAAACCCCTAAACTATCCCTTTAAGACCCTGATCCATTCTACATCACTGTAGGGGGAGCTGAAAACCAGAGGGAGAAAGAGGGACACACTTCAGAGAGAGGAATGAGGTTGCATCAGCCCGATGTTCTTAAATGTTTGAGAGAGTGATAGCTTTGTAAATGGATTCCCCCTGGGAGGATACAGCAAATGGTATGGTTTCTATTGGATTACTTGGGAAAGTAAGCTTTCCTGTTTCAGCATGCATCCATATGCTGGGCCAAAATGTCATTCAGACATTTAAAACGGGACTCACAGTGAGAGTTCCTTCAGAGAAATACAACTGAAATATACACCCAAGGGACAATTTAGCTGTAGAGTTGGTAATAGATCTGAGATAATAATTAATCCATCTTGCTTGTCAACACTGTGTTCTCAAGAAAAGGCCTGGCTGTTCGGAGAAGGCACTCAGTCCTGGCTCAGTTTGCCAAGCCATTGAAAGGGAGACAATTCTTTGGAAGGACTGCAGAGCACATGCCATAATATGAGACAGCATAATGACATTTTTAATACACATATACATTGAGGTTTGCTTACAGCGACTACTAACTCCCAACTTGGTTCTCAGATGAGGAGCCAGACTTTATCCTGACCTGAACTATAGACTAATTACTGATGAAATACAAAAACATGCAAGACATATTTTCCAGATCAGTGTGATGTAATAATCCTCTGACAGGCTATACAGTAGGCTTCATGTGACTCTGATGGAGGGATTAGAGAAAGGAGCACGGAACTTGAAGCCAGTAACTTCTAGAAAGGCTTTTTTGTTGAAATGCTCCCAGTCAGCCCACTTACTTTTGACCAAATTATAGCCTTTTTTGGGATTCTTGCATGTGTCTACATGGGGCCTGATCGACTAAGATCCCAAATAGCGAACACGAAATTGCGTGTGCAAACCAAAAAACTGCACGTGCTGTTAGTGAGCGTGTTGTAGGTGATGTACTATCTTTCTGTGTGCAATTGATTACAGGTGCAAAAGTAGTGCAGACCGCCCTTTCTAAACAAGGATTTTGTGTGTGCTATTGGCTGTCACTGTGGAGAGTTTGTAAGAGGAGAGTGGTTGTAGATGAAAATTTAAGTTTGAAGCCATGGAGTTGCACATATTATTATGGGGAACTGCATAAAAGGCAAGGCAAGTTCATTTGTACAGCACCATTCATACACAAGGCAATTCAAAGTGCTTTACAGATACAAGAGAATATATTAGAAATCAAAAAGGGATTAAAACAATTTAAAATCAGCAAGACAAACAGCTAATTTTTTTTCATGTATTCGGTGTTTTGATCTTATTTTTATAAAATGCAGTCTTACAAAGAGTTTTTCAATAGGAGATATGGCACGGATAATTTTTGTGACGTGCGCACAGAAGACTCTCTTTTTCCGTTGTCTATCATTGCACTTCTGCCTCCTTCTCCCCACTATGACTGCAGCCTTTTGTGCGTAACGCTGTGCCAGTTTGCGTGTGCCTTTCAAACATGCTAATATATTTGCGTGGCCTGATGATCTACATACTGTACATTCTGCATATTCATGAAGGCAAACATGCTAAATTGATTGGGCACGCTTTTTTGCTCATTTCACAAATGCAATCCTCAGTGCACCCCATTAGTAGATCAGGTTTGCGTGCGCTATTAAGTTTGCACATGTTTTTGCACATGCAAACCTTTAGAAGATCAGGCTTTTAGAAGATAATTTACGCCTGAATATCCTTTTTAGCATGAAGAAGACAAGTTAATCAATTACTGCTTTGTCCACAGGGGGCACCAAAATTCACAAACCAAAAGTCCCTCACAAGAATTTTATTTTCTGTTTATGTATTTCTTTTCTCTTCTTTAACAACTTGTTTTTATTCTGATTTTCAGATTGCAGTTTGTGGGGCATCATTTGGGCTTTTTACTTATTTCCCACTAGGCAGGGAATTTGGTGTTAGATGCTTAAAATTATGTGCACTACCTAAATCATCAGAATCAGAACACTTAATCTACCCAGGGGGAAATTTGGTCAAGTCATGTTACTAATGGTGTAAATAACTCGTGTAGTTGGGAGAGCTTTCTCTGAGTGTTTCTAAACACCACACAACTTCTTTTAAACATTTGATATGGCACACACCCAGAATGCAAGCTCACCTTAATTTTTGTTCCTAATCCATAATTATCTATTCAGGTCCTCAGAGTTCATGGTCAGGCTGTCACATTCACTGTAAGTGTGGTGAGGAGAAAAACAGACTTTACAGTAAGCCCTCCATTCTCAGGAAGTAACTGAGCCCTTAAGTTTAAAAGCACAGAGATCAGCCATTTACCACTTCAACCCTGAGTACCCCTCGTGTATTATCAGGTTATGGCATGTGACACAAACAGATAAACTTACAGTTTTCCCATAATGACTTGCGTGGGCACTGTTCTCCATGGTCACATGACCAGTGTGTACTGTATTCCCGTTACATTCTCTGGTCCTGAAGACAGAGGGAGAAAAACAGACCTCAGACATGTAACTGGATATTTTTCTGTGGGATGATGGATTCACAGGCAAGATGCATGCACACTAATACACATCAACAACCACTCTCATTATTCCCCTGTCTACAATTGTCTTATATCAGTGTTTTTCAAACACTTTGCTCCGCCATTAGTCTTATCCTCAGTTAGCCAAATCAAAACTGACTCCTTTACATATTTGCAGAGCAAAAGAAATACAGAAATAACCAATTGAAGTGACCAAAAATCTGGAGAGAGACTCTAAAACAACAAATGGGAGAGGGAAAAATGTTACAAGAGAAGGCACAAAAAAGGAGAGCTGATAAACAAAACAAGATAAGGGAAGACAGGAATGAGGGCAGATGGTTAAAGGGCATTGTAGTGTTTAATCTGTGTGTGAAACTGTTAATCTGTTTGTTAGTGATACCTCTGAGAAAATGTTTATCTTATTGAAAACTGAGTCATATATTTGTAGGGTTGTGGTAATATTTATCTCTTCAGAAATGATAACAATACCCACAACCTCATCAACTGTTTGCTAAGCCTATTCCTTCTACAGATGTCAAACTTTACATTAAATTTCTTTTTCAAATGACAGATGATTAAATGGCAGTATTCCAGGTTTTGTGTTGCATTTATTGTTTAACGATCTCAACTACTCTATATTTAGTTGCTATGAGCAACACATGCTGCTACAAATTTCCATATCTGCTCTTTGTCAATGGTGGAAAAAAATGCTTTGAGGAACTGGCACAACCACTAGAGAGGGGACGGAGTCTGGAGACCCAGGGCAGCGTTGTCTATATCCTTGGCAGAGGCAGAAGTTGTCAAAAAGCTCTTAAGTGGCAAGGCGCCAGGAATGGATGAGATGTGGAGATGCTAAAGGCTCTGAATATTGTGAAGCTGTCGTGGCAGATAGGCCTTGTCAGTGCCTTATGGAGGTCAGGGACATTACCTTAGGAGTGACAGCCCACGTGGTTCCAATTTTTCTGATGGGGGACCATAGAGCGTGCTCTAATTATGGCAATATCATGCACTCCATAAAAGAAGCTTCCAGGAGGCTGAGAAAGTCTCCAATTGTTCAATCTTTTATACAGGAGGAACAATTCAAATTCCACCCTGGCCGTGGTCCAGTGGACCAGGCTTTGACCCTTGCAAGGCTGCTGGAAGGGGCATGGAACTTTGCCAATCCAGTCTAACCCGGGAATTCCACTGGATCCAGTACCCCTCACAATATCCTTCCAAGGGACATGTTGGTAAACTGTGGGCAAAACCTCTGACTTACCAGTCAGTTTACTTTTTAACCCTCACCTACAGTATAGTCACAGGCTCTGGGTTGTGACTGTAAGAATGAGATTGCCAATACAAGCAGCAATTCCATTTTCCCCTGAAGGGGGACCGGCCTCAGCCTTAGAGAAAGGGTTAGAATTGATGGATGGATGGAGTCTGGCAATTTGTTGAGGATGACTTTACGTCTCTCTGTTGAAATTGTGGTAAATTGGCATAATTCAGGTAAACTCAATACATAGGGCTCTATTTTCGTGTTTGCCAGTGAGGCGGCGGACCCTGCGCAGTGGTATTTTCGTATGGCGGAGCCCGGCGTACAGCCAGTTTGGTATTTTCGTAGACTGAGGCGCACCGAGGTCCGCCAAGCTGGGCGTGGTGGCGTGGCAGAGGGAGGTGTCGACAGAATCAGCTGGCACAGTGACATTTTTGTGCTTGCCGGTGGCATATAAAGTGCGCTGAAAGCTTGCAGATTCAAACCTGGTCAGCTTTCAGCGCAGGCGGAGCGCAGCTGGTCTAGTGGTATTTTGGTAGACCGGCGGTGTAACGGCATACGTCACTGATGCCTCACAGGCAGGTTTCCACAGTGTCAGGCACATTTCAGTGCAATAAATAATCAACAACAACTAATAATCTGAGTCAGCACATACATTTAGATCTATATGGATATATTCTGATCTATATCTGATCTGATGAGCACGTTTGGCACGCGTTTGGACACACAACCTGACCGAATCAACACAGCTGAAACCGCATTAAATTAAATTAAATGCCTAGTAAATAGACACACATGATGAGGTTAACAAGATATGTAATTCGTCTCCCTCTTATTCTATTTTCCTCTTCCTCTTATTTCTCGCGCAGCTCGACATGGACATGTCTCTGTGTCCTCTCCCCGTCCTGCGGCAGCTGCTGCTGCGGCTGCTGAACAGATGATTTGTTTCAGTGATCAGATGAGTTATTTACTTTAAGCCTACATACAAATATTATGATATTCAGTTTTTGAGCCAAATTTATTTTATATGCCAACATCTATGTAAGAAAGAGCCGGGCCACGGAGCGCGATGCGTCATTTACGCACAGATGGTTCTGATTTTAATGCCATTATTGGAATTTATTGATATGTGCGCACAACCCACCTTTGTCACGTGAGGTTTAAATATATCCAACTTTATGTGAGTGTCTTTATTTGTGGAAACGAGTGTTTGTCTTACTAGTGGGTCCAACATTACACACACCAAATCCATCAGTGCTCATATGAGAGAGTGTGGAGGACGCCCTCTGCAGTGCTTACAGCAACACTTGTTGAGGGGCTTCCTTCTGTCGCCATCATGTGGCATTGCTGTCTTCAGACATCTCTCGATATCTTTGACTACTTCACGACAATTATAATACGCCTCGCCGGTGTCGGATTTAAAGGCGAGGAGAGGAGCTGATGTTATTGGTCAATACAGGTCTTGGCTGTGTTAAACCCACTCCCGCCCTCTCTCCTCCCTCCCTACGACTTACACCGCTGGGAGGAGCTGAGTTAGGGAGGGGGGACGTTATGCCGGGCTGCGCCGCTCACCAAAATACCAAATTGTGCTTGGGAACGCCTTGTCGGCGCGGCGGACCTGACTTACACCGCGCCTGCAGCACGTCTCCGGTGAGGCATGAAAATAGAGCCCATACTCTGTAGTTGTACTTGTCAGTGTTCATGGCCAACAACTGCTGGAAGAGCTGTCTTATTATCCAGTAATCCAGATATCAGCTTCTCCTGTAAACTGTGAGGCCATGACCCCTCTTTCAAGGAATTTGCCTTTAGCCTGTCAAACAAGGCATTTTACAACCTGTGATATTCGTATACTTGCCAACCGGCATAACTTTGTGTTTCAGAGTTAAACACATGCAGTTACAAAGAGGAGGTGAGAGCCATAAATAATGCTGACAGCTGGAAATTGAAATACTCAGTGCATGAATGCTGCTGCAGCTTGAGCTCCTTTAAACAGATCTATATCAATGATAAAACAACAGGAAACTGAAAAATTCATTGAATCTAAAATGCACAGTTTTCTCAGAAAGCATGCCACTATAATAAGATTTACAAACAGCATGACTGCATATTGTTTTTTTCCCTTTCTCTTGTCAATGCACTGAAAGTTTTTTTTTTTTTTTTTACATATCAGGCATACCAGCTATCTCATAGCAACTCTCCCATCTCACTTTGATTTACATACTTTAGAACACTTTGAAGTTGTACACTTAGTTTCCATAGTTTCAATGAACATCTGATAAGATGTGTTATGGCAATGAAATCAAACTTTTCCTTCCCCACACAAGTAGCCTCATCCTAACTTGACTTTTGAAAAAGTAAGAAAAAAGAGGCTTTTCTCTGGCATTGTCTCCTTCAAAAACAGATCCAGAGGGAATAAATTTGAGTAGGGACAGTACATATACCGCCCATTTCTTGAACTTTTATTCAACTCACAGTACTTGTACCAATGACATCATTCATGCTGCCTCCAGTCCACAGCACACTACTGAAAAAAATATCAAAGGGACAAATAACTTATCTAAAGAGGTGTTAATTATCAGTTTTGATTTAGTGTGTTTGTATCACTTGTGTTTTTTCTTTTTTTTCTGTTTTTATTGTTATTTTAAAGACCTCTTTGTTTAATTGTCTTATTATCCATGGTGTTCCTCCTTGATCTTTTGGGGGAAAAAAGGTGACTGTTTGAGAGCTGATCTGAACTTAAGTTGCTTTCGAACTACCCCTAAAATCTTTCTGCCCCTATCAGGGCTCTGTAGTATTCTGGTATTCCTTTGGGCTCAATATCAAGTTCTGTTTTATTTTTGTTTTTAGTCTCATTACAATACTTCACTGCTGCAAAATAACTTGGATAACACAAAACACAGACACCTGAAAGTTCAGGCCCTGTATTAGGTAAGTGGGTTACCCGATGTAATAACTTTGACAATTCGGCTGATTTCTGTTGGTTTCACCTCAAGTGACAAAGGTCAGTTAAGGTCTGGTTCTCTGATGGTCTCACAGATTATCTTACCATATTTTCCCAATGTCAAGAGGTAAGTTAACAGTGGTTGCTCAGTATTTATGATCAGCTCTGTAGGGGTAACCCCGAAGACACACCTCACACACTCTCTCACAGAGTGGCATGCGACAGAGGTGGAGGAAGCTCTGGGGGGGGGGGGGGGGGGGGGGGGGGGGGTGTGACACAGGCAGACCCCCCATAAATCAAATTTAATTTTCTCTAATTTTAAATAAGCCATCACATCTTTCAGCCAAGAGTGTGATTGGGGGGCGTGTGAAGACTTCCACTCTAGCAGGATTTTCCTCCGTGCCAGCAGTGTCAGAAAAGCAATACCATTTTGAGTTGTTCTATTATAAGTTAATTCTCTGGGCAGCACCCCAAAAATAGCTGATTCTGGATTGGGTTGTAGATTAATGTTGTATTAGGCTGAGTCGGGCACACGAGGCACTGCCATTCACTAGAGTCTGTGCCCGCTTCCAAGTGTCATCTGCGATTGGTTCTCCAAACTCTTCCTCCCAGCCCGATCTGATCCCGTCTACAGTAGTAGCTCTTAAAGAAGAGATTACATTGTAGACAAAGGACAAAAGTCCTTTTAATTGTCCAGGAGCATCTAGAATAGGTTCCATTCCAGAACTAGGAGGCATATTAGGAAATGAAGGGTTGTGAGTTTTAACCCATGCCACGAATTTGAAAAAATCTAAAAAGGTGAGAATTCTGAAGTTCATATTTATTGGCTAGTTCTCTAAAATTTGCAAAAATCCCATCAATATAGAGATCTGATAGTGTAGAGAGGCCCAGTCTGTGCCACATCAAGTAGCTTGGTTCTGTCCTTGAGGGGGCAAATAGATGATTATTATAAATAGGACTGTAGAGAGATAGTTCACAGAGGCCGAAAAAGGTTCTAAATTGAGACCATATCTGCAAGGTACTCACAACAATTGGGTTAGCTGAGTGACGTTTAGGTAAAATAGGTAATTTGGTAGTAGTTAAGGCTAGTAAAGATGTGTTAAGACATGAGTTGGCTTCAATTTTACACCAATCTAAGTTGGGGTGTTGGGACTAGCAAATTATCTTAAAATATTAGCAGCCCAATAGTAAAACTTAAAATTAGGGAGCGCAAGACCACCTTCGGCCCTAGATCTTTGTAGGTATTCTCTCTTTATTCTTGAGGGTTTGTCCCCCCAGATGAATCAGGACAACAATGAGTCAAGTTTACAAAAAAAGGATCCAGGAATAAAGACCGGTAAGGCTTGAAATAAATACAAAAAACAAGGTAACACGTTCATCTAAATACAGTTTACTCTCCCTGCCAGTGATGTATTGATGAGTCCCCACCTGTGTAAATCTACTTTTAGTTTCTCAACAAGGGGTAAGATATTATCTCTAAACAAATTATCTAGCAATCTACGGATAAGTACCCCCAGATATTTAAGACCAATCTCAGAGGTACGAAATGGCAGTGAATTGCTTGGAATTTTGCAAGCCAAGTCATTTATTGGAAAGCATTCCCTTTTATTAAAGTTTAATCTGTAACCCGAAAAAGTACCAAATCTATTCAACAATTGGATGATCCTTGGGACTGAGGAAATTGGGTCTGATATATATATTAATAAGTCATCTGCATACAGAGAGACTTTATATTCCAATCCCCACCTGCGAATACCCTGGCAGAAGGGAGCTGATTTAAGGGCAATAGAGAGAGGTTCCATTGCCAGGGCGAACAGTAGGGGGCTTGCTGGGCAACCTTGTCTGCAGCCTCTAGAGAGCGTAAACATCTGGGAATTCATTCCATTGGTACTGACCGAAGCCTTAGGGGCCGAGTAGAGAGTGAGATAAGAGAGATCATCCTAGGACCGAAACCAAACTTCTTGAGAACCTCCAGTAAGTAACTCCACCATGTCAAAAGCCTTCTCTGCATCCAAGGAGACCACCACCTTGGGGGTCCACGAGGATGCAGGAGAGAGAATAACATTGAGGAGACAGTGAATATTGGATGAGGAATGACGAAAACCAGTCTGGTCTGTCGAGATTATTTCACTAATGACTGTCTCCATCCGTGAAGCTAATATTTTCGGTTTTAGGATAAGAGAAATTGATGCTTCTGTGAGTGTTTGAGGTAGGAGGCCCTTTCCAAGAGAGTCAGTGCACATTTTCAGCAGGAGTGGAGCTAGTTTATTAGAAAACATTTTATAAAATTCAACTGTATAGCCATCTGGGCCAGGAGCTTTCCCATTTTGCATTGCCAAAATTGAGTCTTCAATCTCCTTCAAGCTTAAAGGCTGTTCTAGAGTCTCATGTTTTTCAGCGTGAAGAATCGGAAACTGGAGGTCCCCAAGGAAGCTCATTATATCAGAAATGTCCACAGGGAACCGAGTAGTATACAGATTGGAATAAAAGGTTTTAAAAGTATTATTAATTTCTGTCGGAATAACTGTACATAAGCCATCTGAGTTCTTAATTTGTGGAATGTTTCTTGCAGCACTCTCTTTCTTGAGTTGATGGGATAGTAATCGGCCTGCCTTCTCACCGTGTTCATACGTGAGGCCCCTTGAGCGCATTAGCATATTCTCTGTTTTCTCTGTAGTAAGCAAATCATACTGCATCTGTAAACTTAGCCTCTCTTTGTATGTTTCAGGGGAAGGTGATACTGTGTAATCATTATCCAATCTTTTAATACCTTCAATTAACTGATCTTGTTGTTTTTTCTTTAATTTATTCTTTTTGGAGCAATATGATATAATGTCCCCCCTGATTACAGCCTTTAGGGTTTCCCAAAGTAAAGATGGTGAGACAGAATCAGAGTTATTGTTTGAGAGGAATTCATCAATTTTATTGGCAATAAATGTGCTAAAATTAGGGTTGTTTAATAATATGGAATTTAGTCTCCAAGGTGGACGGGTTTTGTTTTGATTTGAAAAATCAAAGTCAAGCAGTAAGGGGGCGTGGTCTGAACCTACGATAGCTGAGTAGTCAACGAATTTAACTGAGGGTAAGAAAAATTTATTGATGAATAAGTAGTCAATTCTAGTGAACGTTTTATGTACTTTAGAGAAAAAAGAAAAGATTTTCTTGTCAGGAAACTTAAAACGCCAAACGTCCACACAACCTACTTGACTCATAAATGAAGATCCAGGGCTCTATTTTCGTGCCTCGCCGGAGACGTGCCACAGGCGCGGCGTAAGTCAGGTCCGCCGCACCGACAAGGCGATCCCAAGCACATTTTGGTATTCTGGTGAGCAGCGCAGCATGGCGTAAGTATCCCTCCTCCCTAACTCAGCTCCTCCCAGCGGCGTAAGTTGTAGCGAGGGAGGAGAAAGGGCGTGGGGTGGCTTTAACACAGCCGAGACCTGTTTTCACCAATCACATCAGCTCCTCTCCTTGCCTTAAAATCCGCCACAGGCGAGGCGTATTACCATTTTCGTGAAGTAGTCAAAGAGATCAAGAGATGTCTGAAGACTGTAATGCCACAAGATGGCGACAGAAGGCAGCTCCTCAACAAGTGTCACTGTAAGCGCTGCATTGGGCGTCCTCCACACTCTCTTATGAGCACAGATGGATTTGGTGTGTGTAATGTTGGACCCACTGGTAAGACAAACACCCTTTTCCACAAATAAAGACACACACATAAAGTTGCATATATTCAAACCTCATGTGACAAAGGTGGGTTGAGCGCACAGATCACAACATTAACTCCAAAAATGGTATTAAAGTCGGAACCATCTGTGCGTAAATGACGCATCGCTCCGTGGCCCGGCTCTTTCTTTCATAGATGTTGGCATATAAAATAAATTTGCCTCACAAAACTGAATATTATAATATCCGTATGTCGGCTTAAAGTAGATAACGCATCTGATCACTAAAACAAATCATCTGTTCAGCCGCCGCAGCAGCAGGACGGAGAGAGGACACGGAGACGTGTCCAGGTCGAGCTGTGCGAGAAATAAGAGGAAGAGGAAGAAAGAAAAGGAGGGAGACGAATTACATATCTTGATAACTTCATCATGTGTGTTTATTTACTAGATATTTAATTTTATTTAATGCGGTTTCAGCTGTGTTGATTCGGTCAGGTTGTGTGTCCAAACGCGTGCAAGACGCGCTCATCAGATCAGATATAGATCAGAATATATAGATATTGATCTAAATGTATGTGCTGACTCAGATTAATAGTTGTTGATGATTATTTATTGCACTGAAATGTGCCTGACACTGTGGAAACCTGCCGGTGAGGCATCGGTGACGTATGCCGATACGCCGCCGGTCTACCAAAATACTACTAGACCAGCTGCGCTCCGCCTGCGCTGAAAGCTGACCAGGGGCCTGTTCTACGAAGCAAGTTCAACTTAGCGAGGTAGCCTTGGAGCTACCTCGCTCAACTTAGCGCGGTAGCCAGCGGTCTCGCTAAGCGGTTTTACGACGCTGGTTATCAACCTCATAAGTAGATCCAGCTTTGCTATGAGCGCATGCACACATATAAGGCGGAGCTCGCCACATCTGACCAATCGCGAACATGGATCAGTCTGGAGTGTCTGAGCAGCAGGCTGGAGAGTGAAGGACCGCGGACTTTACAAACGAGGAACAGGAGACGATCATGAGAAAGTATGAAGAATTCAAAGCTATCACAAACCTCAAAAGCAACACCGTCGCCGCTGCAAAAGCACGGGGGGAATGCTGGCAGAAAAGTAATTTTTGATGCCATTATCACCCTGAAATAGCACTGTTCAACATGCGCTTTTAACTGATGTGACAGTCCCCGAATTGGATGATCTGTCCCTGGCTAAAGCTGTCCCCGAAAATCTCCCTGATTTAAGCGTTTCATGAATGAGAACAAAAATGTTGCATGTGGGCTAGAACAACGGTTATTACAGTGGGTAGGAAGCACAAAGTAAGCAGTCCTGAACAACAGTATTTACGGGGGTTATTATAAGGGGCGTGCGCTGCTACTAAATAGTACCGAGATGTTGTCTGTGATTGCGCAGCCCATGCCCATTCATTCCCAAGATGAATCATTCATTTGTTCATTCCTATCGTGTTTACATGTTTTGTGTGATATGTCGGCCATATGAGCCTTTCATAAAGGTGGTCATCCGGAGAAAACTCTCCCTGAAAACTCTCGCGAGCCGGAGTGCTCCTCGGACAATGCGAGCACCGAGGTCTACAGGATCCTCCAAGAACGGACAAGCCGTTTTTCGAGAGAGCTCATTGGTCAGTGGGTGGGGTTTTTATGCTCGGTGAGTTCAATCTGGAACTTAACCTGCCCCGGAGCAGGTTAGCCGTTCAGCGCATGTTGCTATGGAGACTCGCCTCGGTAAGAAGTGAACCCGCGTTGTAGAACAGGAAACCCCGAACTTACCCTCGAAGTTACCTCGCTAAGCAGTAATCCTGCTTCGTAGAACAGGCCCCAGGTTTGAATCGGCGAGCTTTCAGCGCACTTTAAACGCCACTGGCGAGCACGAAAATGTCACTGCGCCCGCTGATTCTGTCGACACCTCCCCCTACCACGCCACCACGCCCAGCTTGGCGGATCTCGGCTCGCCTCCGTGCGCCTCAGTCCACGAAAATACCAAACTGGCTGTACGCCGGGCTCCGCCAGATGAAAATACAACTGCGCGGGCTCCGCCACCCTCCGTCGCCTCACCAGCGTACACGAAAATAGAGCCCATAGCCTTAGCCATCTTGGAAATAGCTTTTTTCTTTGTACTTGATCGATCTAAGACTTGGTCCATGGTGCAATTTGTATCACCTCTAAAAATCAAATGGTAGGAGTTCAGATCAGGCAGGAGGGAGATGATCTTCATCATCCCAGTTTGGGGCATAAATGTTTACCTGAACCCTAAGGCTGAACCCTCTTTCTGAGTGAGGGTCCCTGAACATAGGTTATTAAATGTACAATGTAAAGTAACAATCCAAAATTCCCAAAAGAGTGACTTATTTCAAGTCTGGCCGCGCATACAGTAAAACACCATGTAAATGCATGACGTATGCTGTAGGTGCATAAGTGTGTGTGTGTGTGTGCGTGTGTGTGTGTATGCATATCTCATCTCTATGAGCGCAACAGTTGTTCTGTACCTCGCCGTCCAGTGAGCCGCGCGCAGAGGACAGGCCGGCCCACGAGTCCGCAGCGAGACGAGAGCGCGCGCCGCACTCGTGTCTCCCTACTGGCCCGCGAGTCGACCATCATCCCCAGCGCGCAGACCACTGCACACCGAGGCACAGCTGAACCATATTATGTAAATCACACATATTATCTCAAGTCCTAACTATGAATGAATGAACAGCAAGTCAAAGCCACCATATCAGAGGGAATATCCCTAATTCAATACCACCGAAGTACCTCAGTTACGAGGCGTTATGTGATGTGCATGATATGAAAACTTCAATAGTGAAAATTACAATAGCCTACTGCAATAGCATAAACTAAGAAATAGATTGACTAATAAGAGAAAAAAAAGAGAAGAAGAAAAAAAGCAGTTTAACGCAGTGGAGTTTTAGAGAAACAGTAGATGAAATACAAAAATAATAATCATAACTAACAGCAATAAATACAATTTGCGTGTTCAGGGTGGTGATTGGACCTTCTTCACAAGTCAGAATTACCGCTTTAAGATGCACTAGAGGTTCATATGTATTCAGATAGAAATATTGCCTAAATAATAAGTCTCTCATGAATTCTAAAAGCCAAGTTGGTCTTACCTCAGCACGTCAGTGCATGAGTCAAAGCTGAAGGTGAAGTAAACAGGTCCTTAAGAGCAGAAAGGGGATAAGCTATAGGCTAATTTTGTCCAAGTTGAAGATCAACGGTGATGTACAGTAGGGGCTTTAAGCGACAGTCCCTCGGGTGTCTCGGGCAGCACGTTTATCCTCTGGTCATAAAAAGTCTTGGCCTCCTCGGGGGAGTGAAAAGTCACGGTTTCATCATGGAATGTTATCTGCAAGCGTGCGACGCTTACTATACGGGTACGGATTCCCTTATCATACAGGGATTTCTTGATCGGTTTGTAAGCAGCGCATCGTTTCGCCAAAGCCACAGTTGTGCGTGTAGAATCGCAGCTGGGTATCTCGGAACCAGCATTCATGTTTGTGGGACCATTTCGCCACTCTCTCCCTCTCCTGCATGTAGTGGAAACAGACAACCGTGGTTCTGGGTCTCACTTGGTTCTTCTGGTTCGTCTTTCTTCCAGAATGGTACACATAGTCCAGTGTTGGGGGAGTAGGGAAAACGTCAGGTATGCCGACTACTCTCAGCATGGACTTGTTGGCATTGTTCTCCAAACTTTCCACCCGGTCCAGCAGCTCCTTGTTCTGTGTTTGGAGAAGCTCCACCTGGGTCTCGGCTAGCGCGAGTTTGGCGAAGTTGTCCCCCACCAATGTCTCTGTTTTAGTTAGCCGGCCATCGAAGGACTGTAGTTGTTGTCCCAGGGATTCCACCAAGGCTTTCAAAGAGTCGGCTGACTTCTTTATCAGGGTAGCCACGTCCAGTTTAAAGGTTTCACGCTACTTGTCTAGCAGCAACTCCGGGTCGGACCTGGTAAGTGGGTCGCCGTGATTGCATTGTTCTGTCCCAGGTGTGGACGCCGTGGGGGATATTTTGTCTTTGTTTCTTTGCCGATTTCCCCTCAAGCCGCTCATTTTGTGTATGGAGCAAGCTGTCCAAATGGTGAAAAATGAGTTAAAAAGGTTGCTTAAACAGAAAGCACTTTTGGGGAAAAAAAAGATAGCCTAGTTCAGGAGACCCGACGTGCGTGAGCTCCTCACAGCAGCATCACCAGAAGTCTCGTGGATCCTGGAATTCATTTTGATGCAATTTCATGACATCCAAAATCAAACAAAACCATCCTTGACAAGACTGACAATATTTATGTCATGATTTTAATGCCAGAAACTGGTGCAAGAGGATAGGTGACAGTCAAGCAGCTAAAGATACAACTGAATGTTGTATCAGTCAGCAGGATTGGGTGTTTATTATTTTTTTTAAAGTAACTACTCAAGGGGGTATTCCAGCGTAAAATTAAGTTAGGGTTAGTCTCTTTCCTAAAGAAACCAGGTAAAGCTAAAAAGATGTTAGATGGCTAGTACTATGACTTGGACCCTATATGTACTGTTGATGAAGTTAGGTGCTGTTCTAAGCATTATTTGTTGCTTTAGATTGGCTTTTTGGTTGAGGTTTGTGTGTGGACCCATAGACCACTGTGTTTTGCTATTGTGCGGTCGTTACCAAAGTTTGTAAAAATAGAGAAGCAAGCAGACGGCAACATTCGTCTCTAGAGGGGGTGTCTAACTCAGTGTTACGGTGTGTTTGACCCTAACAGAATTTTATGCCAGGATATCCCTTTATGATATTTATGCATGAAAAGGGACAAGTTAATCAATGACTGCTTTGTCCACAGGGGGCACCAAAATTGACAAACCAAAAATCCCGTACAGGAACTTTAAGCTTTCTGTTTATGTATATCTTGTCTCTTTATTCTGGTTTTCAAATTGCAGTATGTGGGGCTTCATTTGGGCTTGTTACTATTATTGTTAGCTATATGGCAAGGCATAATGCTCCATTGTGTAATCATGATTTCATTACTCTTGTGAATTTTGGTTTTTTTTTAAATGACATACACCAATAAAAGAGTTATGAGATGTTTAATCGGAGAGACAGAGAGACAGAGAAAGACAGGTAAAAGTTGATTTTGGCATCAAAGACTTTCCTTGATTGTCAAATGTGCAATGTCTTTGGGGATTTAACTTGCATTGAGAGGTCTTCATACCTTCAGAGGGATAACATAGCTGATGACAGGATAGGATAACCTCCCCTAATGAAGCCAAGATACTCTTGGTGAAGGAGGGATGCAGGATTTGGAAGTAAACTTGGACACTGATGATACAAAATGGAGGTGACTGAGTTGGAGGCAGGTTGTAACAATCCACGATTTAGGGGCAAGCTGAAGAAGCAAAGAAAAGAGCAGATTGATAGTTTGGCAGCAGCAGGATGATTGGTTGGGTGATTTGTGGGTATTTAAGGATTACATGCCCACAATTAAAGGCATGGTTGATGATTGGAGAGATTGGTAATATTATGAACCTCGTTTATATGGCGATCATGGTCCCATAGTGCGATCTCCACAAAGTGAAGAGAAAAAAGAATGGAAAAAAATCTGTTCACCCTAGCAGGTGCAGGGGCTGCAAAAACATTGACCAATGGGAGCCATCTGCCCTGGACAGCTCCTATTGGTCAATCTCCTGCTCCACCTCTCCATCCAATCACCTCGCTGTATTCCACACACCCTCTCCCGTGTTTCCGACTCGTCCCCTCCCGCTCTCTCAGCCCTCCTCGGTGCTCTGAGTGGCTAAAAGTAGCGTATCCGCTTAGCTACAGGAGCTGTGATAGAGAAGGACAGAAAAAAAACCCACTTCTGTTTGCCCCACTGCCAAATTGGGAAGAAAACACAAGCCGACAGAAGAAAGGGCAGAGACAAAGAGGAAATGTGACCAAGCGAGGAAGCTAACTTCTTGGAGAAAGCTCCGCCAGGATTTGGGCCTGAAAACAACGCCGAGACAGCAGAGTTTTTGTTGAACAGGTAACTTTTGCCTTTTATCGTGGCACGTTACATAAATAACTCTTATTAGTCACTGCAATGTCAACACGGTAGCTGTCCAGGCAGCTGCAGACGGTGCTTGCTAGCAGAGCTGGCGTTTATTGCCACTGGTCACTAGCAATCCGACATGGTGAATCCTATTTGAAGCTAGTGTAGGATCTTCTGCCGGCCGGCTTCTTGTTCTGTCACAGGGGTTGTGTCGTGGGGAGGGTGATACAGGTTTGGAGGGGAGTTATTGTGGAGCACAGAGGGGAGAGGTTTGTGTGTGGGGTTTGGGATGCTTTTTTCAAATCTGCCTCGACAGCTCAATTTTTTTTCAAGTGCTTCTCAGATCACCAACCATGCCTTTCAGTGATGGGAAGAGCAGAAAGAGACAGACTGGATGGCAGAGAAAAGCACCATGATATAAATGGAGGAGCAAAGTCTCCTTGCTCCCTTGCTTCTGCAATATGGCCACTAGCTGCAACAGGCTGTTCGACTGTCTCACAAGAAAGTAAAAGGATTGCGTTTTTGTAAGAAGATGACTCATAACATACAGGTCAATCCCATTACCCTTCTGCCCCATGTTACAGCACTTTTTACCCCTTATTAATGAAGGACACCATTATAAGGAAAGTGAATGGCTTTGCTCTACCAAGGATTAGTGAAGAGATTCAACAAAGTAAAACAAGGGAGTTGACTGAAGACATGCAATTACATACAGGAATTTCAGGGAGTACCAGGAATCTTTGTCTTTATTTACTTAAGTTCTCAACGTTTTTAAGAGGAGTCTGTCCTTAAGTCAAAATGCATATTTGCCTTTAACCTACAGATTAAATCTGAACATTTAACCCTGTGATGTGCTGTTATGCAACATTAAATGCAATTTTGATGATGTAAATTGTTTGACTAAGAGCTTGCATCTGTTACTGAAATATTATATAACAAAGATTTGTCAAGTATGTTTGTGTTTGCTGTCATCAGTAACACTCACGAACAATTGAAAATGGCAGTTGCTTACACTGTGTCAAAACTCAGGCCAACTCCTGTCCACCGCAGAGTTATTTCTGATGGCTATATTTTGATAACACTATCAAAACTGATTCATGAACAATGAATCGAACTAATCCAAAGTTTCCCAGCTAATGCTGACTTGGCTCATGCTGTATCACGCATTCAAGTCATGTCTTGGCTTTCACGCTATTTTGCAAGATTGTCATCGAAACTGAAGCCCTCGAGGTAAAATTGACTAAATTAATAACAACACTCACCAAAACAATGAGGGAGCTTTATTAATGATTAAAAAAAGGCCTTCATAAAACACAGCACAGAGGCTGGCAGTACAGAATAAATAGTAGTTGCATCATGGTGTGGATCCTGCAGCACTACCAACATCTGTTGACACAAAAATCCAGCATGTATTGTCTTACTGATCAAGAGTAAAACACTGAGTACCCACTTCAGAGCCCCTAATGCATGAGACCCCTTGTGTTTGATGGCTTTGGTTAAGCTTTTTATGTCTCTTTTATTCTCATTGTTCTTTTTAGTGACTGACCCTATGAGATCATCACTATCATTACCAATAGGATAGCTTCATTTTTGATGTGGATGGCTTTGAACTGGGAAGATTCATAGTGCTCTGATAGTTATCCAACCATACAGGCCTTTATTCAAAAAGTCCTACTTTTTTAAAGTACATACATTATTAGAAAATTCTAAGTGGCTTCAGTTATTGTTATATTATAGTGGTCACTACAGTGGACAGCTATTCAAAAGGTGCTCTTTTGTATATGCATGGATTTTGTTGTTGTAGATGCATATCAACCAACACAGTGGACTCTGGCTGTGTCCGAAATGGCATACTACTCCTACTACTCCTACTAACCCCGCCTCTGAATTGAGTAGGCAGTGCGTTCACACTGTACAGTATGCAAATTTTGTGTATGCGAGAAATGCCCGGATGTATACTCAATCGGCTTCAATTTCTGAGTGTGGAACGGAGCTTGCTTCACGTACTGCTTCTGCCCCACAATGCATTGCGCACCTCAGCTGGTAATATGGCCCTCTTTCCCGAGGCTGAAAAGAAATAGATGGCATGTGATTGCAATAATAATTATATATGTATAAATAGATAAACAATATTTAGTCAGTATACATTACACAATTTTTATCATTTTATCATATTTTGATCTTTTTACCAGATTTATTTGTATTTTAAATTAGGATTATAGGTAATGTTTTTAACTATTCAGATGAATTGACTTTATTTATTTGTCTATTAAAGATGTATTTATTATATCAACTTTGAGCATCTTCTCATCTCTGAATGCATCATCAAAGTGGTCACTCATATTAAGCACAGACCTCTGATTAATAAAAATTATTATTGGTAGAGAGCACATGGTTCAGAATATACAAACGGGGGAGTTTCCAGTTGACAATGTATGTGAGCTTTACTAATTCTTACTTGTGGTTGAAAATCTGATGGTTTCTGAAATTATCATTGTACATGAAAAGAATGTAGTAGGGAAATGATGTATATACCAAGGAATAACCGAACAAGGTCATAATAATTATGTTGTGTGTTGGTCATTTTGCAGCCCTCTGCTGCTCATCACACGCCTAGCAGGTGGTGTATAGCATTATCACCATGGATACACAGATGTTTGTGTGATTTTTTTCATCCACTGCCGCTCGGTTTGTGTCGTGTAGATGTTGATTATGAAAACACTTCGCAATAATTTGGAAACGTGAAGGGGGAGCTGCTGTTGCCTGGTGTTTACGGTAAATAGATGCAAATACCCACCAAGCGGACGCTTCGGTCTCCGAAAACGCCGAGACAAATTTACAAACAGCCACTATTTCAAACAACTGGGCTCATAATCGTGATGTAAACACTTACTTTCTCGCTAGAAAAAATATTATTATTGAATGAATTTATATAATTTGTCCGGAATGCAGTCGTTCTGTGTAGCTTGTGGAAGGACTATTTAAATTTTCCCGGCGCTGCGTCCGGCCGGCACGAAATGCATTCTGGGGTGTTTAGTATGCATCTGTTTGTAAACGCTCGGGCAGCCGCGGCATACTCTAATCATCTTTGAGTAGTCAGTATGCAGTAGGTACTGCTTGAGTAGGTAAGTAGATAGTAGGCAGTATGCCATTTCCGACACAGCCACTGTGTTGGTTGAAATCAAGAAGGCTGACAGTGAGCCAGAAAGGCCAAGCACTTTAGGAATTATGTGTAAATCCCTCTATAGCAGGGCACCACTTAAGGCAAAAAATATGCTGGCATTCAGTAATATCTAAGAATCAATATTATTGTTAAAGTTTCTGGATATTTATTTTGTACTGTGAGAAATCTGTAGTTAATCATGTGTCTACTAAATTGGACGCCATGTGTCACAGGCAATAACTTGAATACAATTCAGGCCAGTACTGCAACTTTGCTTTTCTTGATAAATTTGATCTCCAATGACATTTTTTTGTGTAAAACTATTAATATTTGTCAACAGAATGTAGTAAAATGATTTAAAATAATACTAGTAATAATAATAATAATAATATTTGCATTCTATCTTCATAAAGTGAACAACAATTAGTATCTTCATATTTTGTTGAGCTCAAAAGAAGCATGTGATAAGAAGGCCTTCAGAATAGTTGAGCAAATACCATCTGAGTCAAGTGAAGATGATGCCAGTGACAGTGACGATGAATGGCTGCCAGAAAAGTAACGCCTAGGATCAGTTGATGATAACAGGAGCAGTGGATTTGAGAGTGAAGAAAATTCTGCGAGTGGTTGGGTAGTTGAAGATGCTAGGGGTAGCTGAGGATGTCCCACCAGACAAAGCCCAGGGACACAGAAAAATCAGCAAAGTTTGAAAAACCAAAGATAACCAGGGTGACCTGCCTCAATTTGTAAGTGAGTGGAGGTGAGAGTTGAGGGAAATTCTTACTGAAGCAAAAAAAAAATGTAATTGATGCAAATAAGTTTTCTGGTTTGAGCCCTGTCTGTTTGCCATATCTTTGGAGTTAGAGTCAGACTGAACAGAGGTAGTAAAAAAATGAAAATATTGAAGACTGTGTCGCTTTATCAGAGAGTGTCTGGAAGGTTATGGACAACATTTTTAGTCTTTTTGTAGAAAAACTTAAGAAATCTGCAGTTCATTAGTTCGGAGCTAAGTTCAACATTTTGCATTGCTTTGAATATGTGTTAGAATGTGTTAAAATCTAATCAGACATACAATTGGCTACATTAAAAAGGTTTTGACTTCACAGTTTGCATGGTGTCCAGCTGAATGGAAATTTTTGTAACACAATGTAACTAAATTTCAATAGCATCATTTTTTATATTCCTGAAGAGGAATAAAAACACAGGAAAAAAATCTTATCTGAAGATCTCATAATTCATGCATGAAAGGGCTTGTCTACAAATACGTAGAGAAGCATCCTTGACCAAAATGGCAATAAATAGGCTGAATTAAAAAAAGACTAAGTAGCATCAAGAGACAGAGTTCTCTTACAAAAGTTAGAGAACTCTGTACACTTAACCTAAGCTTCATGCTCCTGGTCAGTCAGTCTGAACCTAACCACAAGCAGGACTAGATTATCCCTCTTTTTTTTACAGAGCTTCTAAGATGTTTCTTGTTTTAGCTTCTCAGGGGAGTTCTTTGTTGGTTATAAGACAGCCTGAAAGTAATAAAGGATGCCTTTGATTAAAGATTAAAGATGTTTGCACATGTGCAAGAGAAAGTCAGTAGAATTAGAGTTTCTGCCTTGTTTACAGGGGTGTCACAATTGGCAAAAGAAAGTTCTTCACAGGAGCTTTACACAGTCATAAAAAGTCCTAAGGGTGACAGGCAGTATTGATTTCAATCTGTTTCACAACCAGCTAAAAACTTCTTACAGGAGCTTTGAGGCAACGAAATCCAGAATATAAATAATTGTCTCTTCTCCATCACCCGCTCCCTCCATTTCTTCTGATGATGAGTGTGAAAGATTTCTTTCCTTTTTTGTCAGCAAGATCAATAACATCCAAGCACAAATCAGTCCATTTCCTTCTTCTGATGTTCCCTGCCCTGTCCCCTGTTCCCTGGTAACATTCTCCCCAGTCTCCCTTCAAGAACTAAAGAATCTAGTAAGATCTATGAAAACTTCCTGTAGCCCCCTTTACATAGTGCCCACTCATCTACTAAAATTTGTGATAGATTTCATTGGCCCATGCATTATCTCAGTTGTCAATAAATCTAATGAATCTGGTCATGTTACGTCATCTTTAAAACATGCTGCCATTCAACCACTTCTAAAAAAACAAAAACCAAATCCAGACCCTCTTCTGCCTCAAAACTATAGGCCTATTTCAAAACTACCCTTAATTGCTAAAATTCAAAGAAAGTGGTTGCAAAACAACTTACAGCTGTCCTGGACACCCATTACATCCTGGACAAGTTCCAGTCTGGTTTTCTTCAGTCCCATTCAACAGAATCAGCACTTCTTAGAGTTTTTAATGACCTTTTGCTTAGCAGTGATGAATGAAAATGTTCTGTGATGGTTTCACTAGATCTTAGCACAGCTTTTGACACTGTGGACTCTATTTTCGTGTATGCCCATGAGGCGGCGGAGGGCGGCGAGCCGCGCTCAGTTGTATTTTCGTCTGGCGCAGCCCGGCGTACAGCCAGTTTGGTATTTTCGTGGACTGAGGCGCGCGGAGGCGAACCGAGATCCGCCAAGCTGGGGGTGGTGGCGTGGCAGGGGGAGGTGTCGATAGAATCAGCGGGCACAGTGACATTTTCGTGCTCGCCACCGGCGTGTAAAGTGTGCTTAAAGCTCGCCGATTCGGCATATCGGCATACGTCACCAATGTCTCACAGGCAGGTTTCCACAGTGTAAGGCACATTTCAGTGCAATAAATTATCATCAACAACTAATAATCTGAGTCAGCACATACATTTAGATCTATATAGGTATATTCTGATCTATATCTGATCTGATGAGCGCGTTTGGCACGCATTTGGACACACAACCTGACCGAATCAACACAGCTGAAACCGCGTTAAATTAAATTAAATATCTAGTAAATAAACACACATGATGAAGTTAACAAGATATGTTATTCGTCTCCCTCCTTTTCTTTCTTCCTCTTCTTATTTCTCGCGCAGCTCGACCTGGACACGTCTCCGTGTCCTCTCTCCGTCCTGCTGCAGCAGCGGCTGAACAGATGACTTGTTTCAGTGCTCAGATGCGTTATCTACTTTAAGCCGACATACGGATATTATAATATTCAGTTTTGTGAGGCAAATTTATTTTATATGCCAACATCTATGAAAGAAAGAGCCGGGCCACGGAGCGATGCGTCATTTACGCACAGATGGTTCCGATTTTAATGCCATTTTTGGAGTTAATGTTGTGATCTGTGCGCACAACCCACCTTTGTCACGTGAGGTTTGAATATATGCAACTTTATGTGAGTGTCTTTATTTGTGGAAAAGGGTGTTTGTCTTACCAGTGGGTCCAACATTACACACACCAAATCCATCTGTGCTCATATGAGAGAGTGTGGAGGACACCCAATGCAGCGCTTACAGTGACACTTGTTGAGGAGCTGCCTTCTGTCGCCATGTAATTGGTGAAAACAGGTCTCGGCTGTGTTAAACCCACTCCACGCCCTCTCTCCTCCCTCGCTATGATTTACGCCGCTGGGAGGAGCTGAGTTAGGGAGGGGGGATACTTACGCCGGGCTGCGCTGCTCACCAAAATACCAAATTGTGCTTGGGAACGCCTTGTCGGCGCGGCGGACCTCACTTACGCTGCGCCTGCGGCACGTCTCCGGCGGGGCACGAAAATAGAGCCCTGTGAATCCTTGTATTTTAGCTAAGATGTGGATGACATTCTGTTACATATATCTTTAACACCTTAAAATTACACTAATGTGTCAGTTCTTGTTTTGATGCCATAAAAGTTTGGATGGAATATAATTTTCTACAGCTTAATGCGAACAAAACAGAGGCCCTTGTCTCAGCCCAGATGGCTTGGTGCCAGGAATTTTGGAGAAACTTAGTACCCTGTCCACTAGAGTTAAACCGGTTCCCCATTATCTCAGTGTTTCATTTAGCCACTCCTTGTCTTTAGACCAACATGTCAATGAACTGGTTCCTTCTTGCTTTTTTCCAACTCAGACATATCATTCAATTAAGACACTTGGTTCCTATGTAGATGATCATTCATGCATTCATTTCCTCCCATTTAGACAACTGTAATTCACTTTTCACCTGTCTAAGTAAAACATCTACTTACCAAGTCTTCAAAAAGGTCACACATTAATCCAACACTGTTTTATCTCCGCTGGCTACCCATACATGTCAGAATATATTTTAAGACTCAAATGTTTACTTTTAGAGCACTTCATGGTCAAGCAACCGGCCTACATTTCAGAACTGTTAAAACCTTACAATCCCAATAGGAGTCTTCAGTCCTCTGATCAGGGTCTGCTGGCTGTTCCACACTCGGGACTTAAAACCAAAGGAGACTGTGCTTTCATGATCATAGCTCAAACTCTCTGGAACTTTCTTCCATTGGGTTTAGGATCAGTAGACACTGTTGATTCCTTTAAAAAGCAACTAAAGATGCCCTTGTTTGGTCTGGCCTTTCCTTAACCTGTTTTTGTGTACTGTGTTCTTCTCCGATTGTAGCCTTTGCATCATTGCATGTGTTGTTATTTTTTATTGTATTTCTTTTAATTTTTTATTATCTCTTTGTAAAGCACTTTGTTACCTTGCTGTTCTTGAAAGATACTGTATAAATAAACATCATCATCATTATTATTATTATTATTAGTAGTAGTAGTAGTAGTAGTAGTAGTAGCAGTAGTAGTAGTAGTATCATTACAGGAAAAGAGTGCTCATGCATGACTATATTCCCTGTCTCGAGGTAGATACACTGAGTATAAAAAACACCAGCAGATCAAGTATTCTTGCCTCTTAAGATCCTAATCTCACTCAGAATCTCAACAGCTTTTATTTTTTAGCTGTTTATACTTGTCCAAAGTTTTATCTGGCAGATTTGTCCAAAGATTTTCAGATAAGAACTTAGGCATTATGGGATTTTGAAAGCTTGTGCATATTGTTTAGTTTGGAAGATGCAGTGACTGCAGTATCCACCAAATGTTCCAAAGGAAACATGAACATCGAAGTCTGGTTTATGGTTTCGTTGATGTTTCATCAAACTTCTTACAATGGAGAGACAGAGACACAAAATGAACAGCCACTGAGGTTTCTGTGGTTAGAACTGTCATGACAATTAACTATGATGCTGGTGCTACAATTCACACAGTCATTTCAAGTTCTTTATCTCACATGCTTTGAAAAAGGAGAACATGATCTGGTTTAAAACATTGACTGATACTACAAGTTAAATTCAAACAGCCGTATTTGACAAAAGGTGATAATTCTTGTTTTTTAAATGCAGCTTGTTGCGTGGAAGGATTACTAAATGATGAAAATACCCTGGAGTAAAGACAACAAAAATTTCCCTGCCTTTACAACTTTACGATGTTGGATGGTTGTAACTGTGACTGACATCAGGGGTGTATCCAGTGGGGCTGCCAGGAATGGTATGCACTCAACCCATCCACATTTATGACTAACAACCCCAAATCTCACACTTTAATCATCTATTTGTCATGTCAGAGGTGGTGAGACTTTAGCTAAACTAATTTGGCTATATTGCAAACTGTCTTTTAAAGCCTTATAGTTGCTTTTTTGCATTTAAACAAACTCAAAAAAGGGTACCAGAAGTATTTAGTTACAAGATTTGTTAAGGAGATCATGGTTTGGATTTCAGTATTGTTCTTATGCTAATAAGTGACCCGAGGTTGTTGGTAACTTTACACAAAGCTGAAAGCCAATGTTCACTTTTGGTTTAATACAGAATTTGACCTCAGTCCCCTGGATAAAACTGTGTTTTTGTGTTTCTTCTAGCTTTCTATACAGCAGCACTCAACTTCTGCATTTTCCTTCAGTCATGACTAATGCACCAGACTTTTGACACACTTGTACAATTGTTCCTTACTTTCTCTCTCTTTAGGAAAAAAAAAAAAGTTGATGACAGCTTATAATTATGGTAAATAAGGCAGAATAGTTCATGATAGGTTTTTGAAAGTACTTCAAAAAGGGTCCAGGTTTTCCCTGTTTTCCCTTGGTCTCATTGTTGATCATGTTATCTCTTGAGAAGACATAAAAACTCAACTTTGTTCACTGTAATTCCCACTTGTACAAGCCCAAGGAAATGTCCCCTTAATTATTGATGAACAGGTTAAAAAGAGGAAGTACACAAACATTTAACTTCAGGAAGTTGGGTAAATGCAGTTATGAGAATATGAATAATGCAATGTAAGAAAGAAATAAAAAATTCATTACCTGAAACAAATAAAACACTGGTGTTACAACTTTGCTTTCCACATTCAGACTGTAGTGTTGTGGTCTTTTATTAAGTTGATGAATTTTTTTGTGCAACAAGATATTAAATCATGTGAGATAAATTTATTTTCAAAACGTATTTAAAATCAGCTCACAAAAACAATCAAATTTTTGCTGGTTTCCTGACAGCTACACAGAACTGACAAGACAGGGTCACCAAAACAGGTCAAGTAGAGCTGCCTCCTAAATGACAGGATACATCTCATTTAGGTCTTCTTTGCTTGTGTGCACACATTTGGAGTGTCTTCTTGGGTGAGCAGCGACTAGAAACAACATTTTCATACAGAGAAGGGATTAAAACACTATCAAGAGTGATGCGTTGGATGTTTTCAAAACTGCCAACTTTTGAAGACATATTTGTAAAACTTTTATTAACAATGACCTAAAAGTCTCTCTTTTTTCAGGAGGTCGAAGTGCAGAGAAAAAAAAAATCTTTTTAAAAAAGTATCCACATGTCTGGACAGGACCTAAATTTACGGACTTTGGTCAGCCCTTGCTGCCTATGAAAGCTGCAGTGGGACTGTGACCATTGAAAATACTGAGTATGACTAAGCAAAAATGTGTTTCATTTGTTGTAAATCAAACTCTTTATGTGTAGGATGAAAATAATTTTGATCAGAAATCAGAAAAAATGAGGTCAGACATCTGAGCAATTGGGTGTGAGCACTTTCAGCCTTATAGCCACAAGTATTTGCTCACCCATAAAAAGTCTCCTTGTTTGTTTTGACACTCAGCTACTGTGGTGACATGCCTCCTTTCAGCTTGTTCCTACCATGTCATCTCTGACCTAGTACATACCAAAATAATTGTCAAAGGCGTTAACAGAATGTGCATTGAACAAAGAAAACACTTTTACCTTTACAGCTCTGTACCTATTGTACATATAAAACTACATTTCCATTTCTTTTGAGTCCTGTTATTGTCTGTCAAGGTTTTGATTACTGCCCAGCATCTAAGCCTACCGTGCAAACTCTGGAGCATGCATAGAACAGCTGGTCAGTTTCAGTCAGCTTGAGCTGTAGATAGTACACATTCAGTTGGACTGATGGGTTCATATGCTTTTCAAAGGTCCAGTTTTAGTTAGACTAATGAAATAACTTTATTTTGAACACCATGTAAGGGAACTGAGTGTTTCTTCCAAATTTGACAGGCAAAATTCTTCAGTGGCCAAGCAAGCTCGATTAAGTTCAGGCTTACAAGGGAAAGGCTTGTTTCTCCCAAGATTGAAAAAGGGTGTTAAATGTTTTTATGTTTTTATGATATTGTGTCTTGATTATTATGATTCTTTGTATTTGTAATAGCTGCACGTAGCCCGTGCAACAACTCACTACCCCAAAGAAGATCTGCCTTTATTATTGAATGTTTAAAATCATTATTGAACACCTGTCTTCTTTTCTTAGGCCCTCCCTTTGCCATGAAAGCAGTAAGGTCCATCCCTGTTTTAGATTTTACATTTAAGATAACTTTCTTTTCCTTTTCTAAGATTTCTTCTCCAGTTAGTTTGTTCTTTGAGTCTGTTTCCTCCCTCTCTGATGCAAGTGTAGTCATTCAGTATCAGAAGATCAGAGGCCCAGGCAAGAGAAGACATAAGACAGGAAGGAAGAAGACATTGTCACATCACAAAGACAAACCATCTTTCTGTCCGTGCCTGAAGCTGCAAAAACTTATTTATTTTATATAAATAATACATTTATATTATTGCCTTAACAATAAACATGCAAAGATCTGATGGATGCATGTCCTCTTGCAGATAAAAAGAAGCCCTGAAGTGAGAGGAGAGATCTGGACAGACAGAGCTGATGGGAGATTAAGTTACATGAATTATTGCAGGAAACTTAGAGCCTCAAAAACTTCTGCCATGACTCTTCTGATTGCTCTTGTTTCAGAGATAAATAGGGCACATTTATTTTAATGACCAATAAATTAGGCAGTAAAATAAGCTCATTGAGAAGTTAATGGGAGAGGGAGTTTTATAGTACAATTGATTTTACGGCTAATGGTTGCTCCAGTATGACTTAACTTAACTTGTGTAGTATTTGGAGGAACAAGCGACTGAGTTCAATGAAATCTTTTGCAAACTTAATTATTTAAATGTGTTGAGAAAAAACATCATGAGGTTTATTCCAGATGTTTCAATTTTCTGAGCAGTGAAAGATCTTCATTTAGTCAGTGTCTAGAGTAGCTACAGTGAAGAGATCCAAGTATTTTCTGTTTACAGTGTCAAAAAGTGAACTTAAAAATCTAGTCACTACATGTGTTGATTTAAAATACAAAATGCTTTGAGAGTAAATTGTGGAGGGATCAAAATCTTAAAATGGTGAAAATTATGCAGCAGTCTGTTTGATACGTGTCAGTTTTACTGTAAATAGTTTTAACAAGGCTTCATCTTGACTCAACACAGAGACTTGTTTGTTCTTGATGTTGTCTTGACTAAAAAATTGGATAACACAATCTCTTATTGGCTTGTTTGAGACTTAAGGTCCTTTCACACCGGGAGCGTTTTTTTTTTTGTGCGATTATTTCAGATGTCAATATTTTTTTCTAACCTGTATCCTGTCAATACAAGTGTTCAAATCAGCGATGTTTTCCTGTCCTGTGATATTGCGGCATTTATTTTTTCGTTTCGCTGTCGATTTTTCTCAAGTTTTGTATACTGTGTGTCCACTTCTGACCAATCAGATTGCGTGTTGTTGCGACGTCAGATTCACCGCTATATCCAACATGGCCGACTGGCTGATTGTTTACTTGTCGGAGAACAGAGTGCTTTTTGATAAAAGACACAAATATTACAAAGATAACGGCCTGAAGGACATCTTGTGGAGAGTTATAGTGTTGGATTTCTCATATCACGATGGTTTGTGTGCTTTAACAGTTTGCTAAACGTCTTTGTTTTAACTTTCATCTGTGCTAAAGTAAATTTAGCTCGTAAACTAACCTGTTCAGATACAATATACCATATGTATTTTCACTGTCTCAAACTCAATCACAGCATTGCTGTCACAGCACCATTAGGTCTCGGTTGTTACCTTACGTTTATGGATTATAGTTTAATGTGCTTATCTGGTACTGGCCCTGACTCATTACATGCTATCATGACAGACAGCTATCTCAACACTAGTGTCTCATCAGAACTGAAAAACTGTCAGTCTGGTGTTGTGTCAGCCTTCTCACCTCCACCCGGGAGGCGTTTTTTTTGTCCCCCCGGAAAGTCACAAAATGGCATTGCGCTTGACATGTATAGTCAGACGCGTCAAAATTTGCCTCCGAATATTTCGTAATTTCATGTCGTATATTTGCGTTGTTCCCGGTGTGTAAGGACCTTAAGCCTGCTGATATGATTGGTCATCCCTACTTGCTTGACTAATATACTACAAATAGAAACCAGACATCACTACAAAGTATGTTTCCATGCTGTACAATAATCAATTTATTATATTCAACTGTAGTGCAGTGTGGTAATGTGGACTGAGATTACACAATGCTAACTCTTTTTCAGCTGGAACCCATTTCAGTACAGAAAATACTACCTTCAAGTATTAATTATACATACAGGTTATAGTACAGGTGGACAAAATACATGTGGACTGAAATCCATAGTGTAAAGGCTGCTGTGTTTACTAGCAGAGGTCATAGAGACATCATACAGTCTGCTCATACCCAGTTTTACATATCTGAGACACAAGGATGATGCATGTTCTGGTTGTTCAGCATCCATCTCTGCAATCATGTCTTTGTTCTATGTCCGAGTCATCACACATCGTCATGGGTCTCATAGTACCATTACAATGGCTTTGGTTTATCTCATTAGCTATGACGTCATTGCTGCTACATTCATTCGTCTGAATTTGAAAAGAAGGTTATGGTGATCCCTCTACCACAAATTGTATTACCTTTGAAATCATATTATAGCATTTGCGTGGATAAAACATAAAACCAATATTTCTCTGTGACTCACAGACAAAGAACATCAGATGTAATTTAAGATCCTCAGACTAGGGCTGACATGCAATTTATCAGCGGTGTGGTCTTGTTGCTTGTGTGGGGTTAATGAATGAGTTTGGTGAAGAGGGAGACAGTGACTCACTGCAACACATTTTCTTTGATGACAAAAAGAAAAGCCTGGGTATTTTCTGTCTGGCCTTTGAGGTCGCAACATCCCTGCCTCGTCCTCCTTTCATCTCCGTCTCCAGCTGGTGAACACCCTTTGTCCAATTAGGAGGTGTTGTAGGTTATGCAAACAGCAATAAACCACAAGACTTTGTCGTGTAGTGGGAAATTACCCAAGTGACAGGGACAACTTTGCAGGGGAAATATCAGGAAGGGAAAGTCTCCCCATCTGAGACGGAAACCTCTGCAAACATGGCTGCTGACGCAAGCGTCTGCACAGGAGAGGGCAAAAACTCTGACAGAAACCTGTTAATTTTTTATCATTTGGTACCTGGAATTTGAACAGAGCAGACTGGAACAATTTTAGGTTATGGGGGAATAGAGGACAGACAGGAAAAAAAAAAAGTTCTCTCACCTTTTTAAAGCCTCTGGTGAATTTTCTAATGGCGATCCTCTCTGTGCCCCGACATTCCCCAGACATGTGGGTGTAATCCTCCACTCAAGTGTCTCCTTCTAGTGATGGACTGGTAAACTGGACAAAGTTTAAGCCTGGCCTGTTCTTGAATAAATTTAGCTAAGTTGAGAGAAAAGATAATAAACAGCCTGATTGGGAAAGATTGAGATGAATTCTAGGATTAAGTGTTTCCAATCCTAGATGGATTTTTAAATGTCTTTTTTTTTCAGTACAGCCAAGGCAAAGAAATCTTAAAAACAAACAAAACATCTGAAAGGCATAGTTAGGCAATTTGGAAAGTGCACCCAAGAGTTTTATCAAGATTACTTGATTCTGACATGCCAAACTGATAATGTGAAATAGCAATGTCAAAACTAAAAAATTCGATTTAAAAAAGACATGAAGAGTTTGTGAGGAGATTAAAGCTGCTGTGAGGCATTTTATCTTGTTATAAAGCAGGCTAAATTGAATACTGCTGCCTTTCTATGACAGCAAGAGGACCATAAGCAAGAAAAGAATGACTGATTATTTATAGGGAGTAAGGGCCTGTTCACTCCACCTTTTCTTTGACACTGAACTTAAATTTCAGGGCACTTCTTACCAGCACTTATTGTTGCCATGTCAGAAAAGTTGTTGGCACTATCACCCTCAGTAGTGGCTCTTGAGTCTGTTTTACTATTTGACATATTTGCTTCTATTTAGTGGAATTTAATTGAGAAAATGTTAAAACAATGAACCTAAGTCATGTTGTTGCATCAGCAACACAATTGGTTGGTGAGAAGTAACAGTATTAAGAGTGTCTGTGTTCTACAAGTTAAACTGTGAGCACAAAATCAGTTGATGCTAAAGGTATCGATGAGCTTGGGATCCTAAACAATGAAAATGCTGGACTGCGTTGTCTAAAAATTGTGTTTATGGACACAGGCCCTCACTGCCAAGGTCTTTAGCTGTTGCCACCCATAATAGCCTTAGACGGGGCAATCAGCAACACCCTGCCAAGATGTTGCTTTGTTTGATGATTATGGCAGCAGGATTAGTTTCATTACAGACTTTTACTCATGTGTGGTCAGAAGAAGACCTGTAAAGAGATAAGTCATGCAGCTCTGTACACAGGGGCACCAAAAATTAGGCATAGCTGTGGTTCAGGCAGGACCTGAGAGTTTATTTATCTTGTTTGTTACATTTTGATTCTAGATCCCACGTGAAACAGTTACACAAGGATGAAATTACCCTTTAAATTACAGCTACTCGGAGAGATAATGATTGCAGACACATGCTCAGCTGATGCAGACCTCATAACTCCTCATAGTGTCCCACTCCTGTCATTCCTGTTTAGAGTGGGTCATCCCTGTGAGCTTCCTGTGAGCTTTCCCTGGTGATCGGCGGGGGGTGTTCACCTCAAATTCAGAAGATTCAGGGCAACACTGACAGAGCAGTGGATGGAAAAGCACAGTGCATGACTCTTTTATGTGCAGGAGCAGAGCTGGTGTCCAACAGCGCCTGCCTGCAGTGAGGAGAAGTCGTGTTGAGGAGTAGCATCCTGCTCTGATCGTGTTTTCTGTGAATGGCCAATCAAGGAGGGAGTACATGTTGAGAGATGTGGCAGAAAAAAACAAACAAACTGACAAGGTAAGGAAAGAGAGAGAGCAGGAGGAAGATACAGGAAATTGTTTTATGTCTACAAGTTTACATGTGTAGAACGAGAGCATCACACGTTTCCATCCTGAATATAATATTTATGATTTGGAAGAGTCTGTAATCTGGGGCTTTTAGATATGTCCTATTTCAATCTAAACTGAAATTAAAACATCTTGGAGGTTGTTCCCTTTTTAAAGCTCCCATGAGGAACTTTCCATTCGTGATTACTTCGAGCCCCCTGCTCCCCTTTTGACAGTGAAGTGTGCTGCACGGCTGACACCTACACCCTCACATCAATTTCAGGCATTAAAAACTACAATATTAAAATTGTCAGTCTTGTTACTGGTGGTCTTGTTTGCTTTTGTGTATCAAAAAGTTGTCCGTGTAAATTTCCGTTGATTTCATAAACATCAGAAAACTCCTCACAGGAGCTTTATTTGATTTTTCTCCTTGTGAGTTATGAAAAAGCATTTCATGTTGTTGAGTATTGCTTTAATTCATTTGTCATTGGTCAGATATGTCATGTTGTACAGCCAGATCTTGAACATAAACTCTACATATATTGAAATGGATGCTGGAAAGTGTTCATGGACTGAGAAACCAAAACACTTGGAGCTTCCCCTCTCAACTGGCTGCAACCTCAGTCATAAACTCTGCCTCCTTTTTCATATTAACAGACAGAACATGGGTCCAACTGTGAAATCAAAACACATGCCAAATGCTACTCTGACAAACACATCCTCTGTCATTAAAGTTCTTAAAATGCAGATTCATGTCAGCTCTGTTAAATGCACTGGTCCTGGATCAGAGCTGCCTGTCAGATGTTCCGTGCATGTTTTTGTTGGATGGGGGACTGCAGCCCATCTGACAGCTATAATGACAGCTATATCCACCTCAAACTCTCCCTGCGGCACCCTTGCTTTTAAATTCAGTATCACAGATTGCTAATTTTTGCACAGTATTGAAAGACAGTTTTTTTTAATGAGCTGCTGAAAGAAAAGAAGTGTTAAGTGTTAAATTTAAATAAGCCTGCATGAACCACAGAGTTCATCTTCAAAAGACAGAAACAATGACGAGGTTTGCTGGTCAGAGCCTCAACAAGTGAAACGTGAATCCAAGGCATGTGCCGAGATGATGAAGATGACCCATTAGTTGGGACAGATTGGGGAGATTTTTCTCAGTAAAAAAGTCAAAGAACAAAGATTTGTGCTATTTAGGGGTTGTGTACTTTAATAGAAAAATAGACTCAGTCTGACCCAGCATCAGCATCATCCTCCATGCTACCCTCCCCTTTTTCATCCTTAGTTTTCCTCAACCAGATGTTAAACTTTAAAACACAGTCACCCACCCGAAGAACTTTAATCTTTCTCCATGTTCAGTATGTTGCTGGAAACCTATTTGTTCTTTGGCTTGGCTTGCTGGTAATGGTTATTTAATGGTATTTGAGTGATGAAAGCACAACACTTTATACACAAAAATAAACACCTCAACGCTTCTCTGTCAAACATTGGCTTAGATATAAACAATGACAAATGCTAGATTATTATCTAAGTTTGAAACAAAGGTGACCATCTGCCTATTAGCAGTCCAAAAGTGTGTTCACACACTGACTGATACTTCCATCAGTGTCTAAATGACTAAGACATTTCCAAATTAATTGAGCTACATATGGCAGCCTTCCAGTCCGATTCTCATCCCTGCTTGTCTCTTTCTCATCAAAAGTCAGCCATGTGATAAAGTAGCAGAGAAAAGGCAACACAAAGTGTGGGGGTCTTAAATCATAAACAAATTGATATAAAGTATTAATGAATGTCATCCTTTTATTCATTCCTGTGGCATGTGTTAGGATTGGTTTTCTTGATGAACCCAAAAACAGGTAGCGGACATAGAGGAAGCTTTAAGTGATTTTATTACAATGAAGGGTGTGGGCTGGTGTGAGGCCTGGGATCCAAGGAGTGGAGGGGATCCATTATGAGGGAGTGAGGCAGTGTGTGAGCTGAAGGATACAGCAGGTGAGTGGTTCAGGATTGAGAGTGTGGCAGTTGAGGCAAAGGTTGGGCAGACGCTGGTGGCCTGAGGAGGCACTGGTGGAGAGAGGAGGAGAGCAGGGATTAGTGACAGGCAAAACATACACTAGAGCACTCTTAAACTCGTCCTGCTCACCCACTGCACCAGACTGTGGGGGGCTTTAAGCAGACTGTGGGGGCTTTAAGCAGTTCCTTCAGCAGCAGCAGACTGAGACTCCCACCTTGCAAGACGGAGCGCTACCGCAGGTCATTCCTCCCTTCTGCAATAAGACTTTACAATGAACTGTGTGGAGGTGTAGAAGGAGCCAGTGCTGATGAGGAGCTGCCTAACCTCTGTAAAAAGAAGGGGGGAAAACTCCACACAAGTAACACTCCACAGAGCTATTGAGTGTCCAAACCGGTGAAATCATGACAGGCATGAACAAATGTCAAACTAAACTTTTCAATTAAATGTCAAGTTCAAACTCCTGTGAGGCACTTTCAGTTTGTGTCAACTTTGAAGCTGAATGATAAATTAATACAACATAGTTTAATGTAGAAAGTAGATATAATTAGAAAGTCAGTTATGGCAAATAAAGGATACTTGTCTGTGAGTGCGTGTAAACATACTTTGCATCCCTGCATAAGTCAGTGCCCCTGTTGGCCCAGCTGATTAAGTCTGGACATGCCCCAACAGAATGGATATGGCTCTATTGGAAAAAATCACATCTAGCAAGAATATGAATGTGCAAAATGTTATGCAGTTACATATTTGTGTATCATCTATTTATTTATTTACACAAAATACAAATAGTAGGAGAATCGAGGAAATATAATAGTATATGGTAGTAAGTCATGTGGGTGTGGTAGAAGCCTGTAAATGGCTAGTGTATGATTCACTACACTTAAAAAAGAATAGGAGTTATGTGTGCACATGAACACACAACCTCAGGGTCTTTTGCATGACAAACCACCCACTGAGCTACTGAAACATCCCACTGGGCCTAATGAGGACATACTGCACTAATCAAGAGCATCCCTCCTCTCTCTCTCGTTCTGTAAATACAATGTAATTGAAGCACAAACAGAGAGTTAGACCGTCATTAAGCCAAAAGTATGCATCACTGCATAGGCAAGGCAGATGTGTCTCTTCTGTCCTACAACAGAAACCTTTGAAGCTGTTACACGTCATCTGTATGATTCAAACAAAAGGCTGGCTGGGGGTTTTTGTAAAGTGATGAGCTCAACCTGTGTTTTGGTATTCTTTGCGGGTCTTTAGGCGCACAACGAATATGATGCATCTTGCTCTAAGTGACGAATTTCTAAAACTCATCACAATAATGGGCTATGATTCATGCATTTCAGATAGAAGCTTCAAATTGGCATAAGTGACGATGGAGACACTGTCCCTGGAGTGTACACATTGTCCAGACAGACAGATATGTGTGTGAGAATGGACATTAATAAGCTTATTTCATTCAGCAGATCCTCCATCCATGGCTCAATTTTTTATTCATTCACCATTCAGGTTCTCCTTTAGCGTTTGAAAGGACTGCATGTAAAGTTCAATGTCCTCAATTTTTCCTCATAATAATAATAATAATAATAATAATACATTTTATTTGTATAGTTCTTTTACAGGAGCTCAAAGACACTTTACAAAAACATAAAAATACAGTGAGGCAAAGATTAATAGTAACAAGCTAAAAATAAGGTAAAAACGAATAAAAAGAATTAAAGGAATAAAAGAATAAAAGAATACAAGTGGGAGGGGCGGGAGTGGGTGGGATAATGGTGAGTGAGGGGGGGGTCAGGTGATAAAAGAAAGTGTGAAAAGATGGGTTTTGAGGGCAGATTTGAAACTGATGAGGTCTGGGCATTCACGGATGTGTTTAGGGAGGGCGTTCCAGAGGGTGGGGGCAAAGACGCTGAAGGCCCGGTCCCCCAGGGTACGGTGCTTGATTTTAGCTGGGGGTGAGAGGAGGTTTGCGTCAGCTGAGCGGAGGGGGCGGTTCGGGGTGTGGCGGACAATGAGGTCAGACAGGTGGGAGGGGCAAGGTCGTGGAGGGACTTAAAGGTGAGGAGGAGGATCTTGAATTGAATTCTGTGGGCAACCAGAAGCCAGTGGAGTTGACAGAGGACGGGGGTGATGTGGTCGTATGGGCAGGTGTGGGTGAGAAGGGAGTGGTAGATGGAATTGACTTTATCTTGGAAGTATTTGAGGAAGGTGTTGCATTTGCTGGTGGTGAATGATGAGGAGATATGATCCTGGGGTTTGAGCAGACGGTTGACTGTGGATAATAGGGATCTTGGATTTCTGGAGCCGGTGTGGATGATGTTGGAGTAGTGCGAGGTCCGGGCGGTGTTTAGGGCGTTGTTGTATTTGTGGATGCAGTCAGTGAGGGCGTGGAGGTGGACAGTGAGACCAGTTTTCTTGTGGAGGCGTTCTTGATGAGGTCGCCAGTATTGGCAGGAAGAGGGGGAGGGGAGGTGGGGATGGAGTTTACCAGCTGAAGTACAAACTGTGCTGAGGACAGGGGGTGAGTTTGCGAAATGTAATAGTCCTTGAGGTAGTTGGGCTTGGTTGAGGGAAGTGGATGTCCAGGGTGATTGCGAGGTGGTCTGAGATGTGGAGGTTGTAGCTGGAGATGTTGGAGATGGTTATGTTGGTGGAGCAGACAGGATCAAGGATATGGCCATGCTTGTGGGTGGGGAAGTTAATGTGTTGGGTGAAATTGCACAAATTGTTTCTGGATGTCTTGTTTGAGGTTGGTGATGGTTGCGTTGGCTTTTTCCAGTTCCATGTCGTTTTAACCAGAGGAGCTGTGCCCGGTCCTGTTAAGCGGTGTAAATGTTGTCGAACCTTGGTTGGGGTCTTGATGCTCTTGGAGAAACAGTGGAGTCAACGTCTTCATCTCTCTATGAGTCCTCTAGATGATCAGTGTGAAGAAACCGAGGCTATGCTGTCAAGTTGAGAAACACTCCTGTTCTTCGACGAAAGTGTATTAGTAATGGTCAGTGTCATGAGATATTTGGTGTTAATGTTAGGATTTTTGTATGTTTTCAGCAATAGATTAATGAACTCATGTTGGGAGTTTAACACACTCAGCAGAAACTCTTTGCATGAACACTTAACCACATGAAAAAGGTTTTGTTTTACTGTTGCTCTCTCTATTTCAACAGTACAGTCATAAGAAACACATCATTACTTCCAGTTGTCTCTGACACTCAACCTCTATTTCCTCAACACTCATGGTTCTTTTTTTTTGCCAGACTTGTGTTTTCGTCCTCAGCACCTCTGTTTTTTTTTTTTTTTTTTTTTTTGAAGGATGGTTAAAGTTTGGGGCTCTGGGACAAAAACTGTTTCTTCAGAAGGACCATTAAATCAAAATCTTCCAGCAAAAGATACAGCACTTTGGTTGTGTAACTTCTGGCAGACAGGACTATAAAAAGGAAGCAAGACAAGTCTATGTTATCGGGTATGCTGATGTTCAGACAGACAGCATGGGTGTGGATATCTCAGGAAATGTCAGTTATTTCAGCAATGTCCAAAAATGTTTGTCGAACAAACTATGTTGTTTGGAACCAAAATACAAAAAAAAAAAAAGAGTGTTCTTGTGTCAACATTGTTTTCACAAGGATGGGAGGTCTGGAATGCAGGACTGTGAATATTCAGGATACTCTTGGTAGTCATCTCTCAACACCAACCCTACTCTCACTTCTACAGTCAAATACAAATATAGGCAAAGCATGGGGGATGAAGCCTTGATTAGAAGTCCTGGTAACATACAGAAGCAAGTGTCAACCTTTGATGTAATAATATGAAGCTAATGCTCCGGTGGTAAAAACTGCAGTTCCCCAAGTGTCCACTCATGACTTGCTCCACTTGAGTGAGTCAGACCCTATGCCAACCTCTGTTAAAAGGCATGTTTTCAGCAAAAATAAATACATTTACTTCCTGGTATGAAAAAGGCTGTTTCAGACTTAATAGCCAATTTCTCTAATCAAATGAACTTTGCAGCGAAGGAATGAATTGAAAACACTGAGGCTCCGAGTTGTGCATAGATTGACTTAATTCAGGATGTGGTTGACTTGACTAACTGTAACTCACATTCAGTTGTGTACTTGATGTCTAAAAAATCAATTTATTGCTTGAGCCCCACTGAAAATTGACTTTTATGATTCATGTTAACACATTGCACACTCATAGTCAGATCAATATACTTAGATAATGCTCAGGGATCAATTTTCCCTTGTATGTATGTGTGCCTCAGTCTTGAAATGGCCTAAGCATTCTGTGCATGCTCCACAATTCACACTCTGGTCTAAACACCCTGTGGTGCCAAACAGCGCAAACATGGAGAAGAAGATGGGATATATAAAAAAAGAAAAGACGAAGCCACCATTTTCCAGTTACTGAACTTACACAGCTTTAAAGTTTTCCATATTTGCACAGTTTGGCAGACCACCCATTGACATCTTGTTTGTCTGACATAGTTTATTATTAGTTAATAATTTCTTTTCCCTGTTCTGTTTGCCGGGGCAAAGACAGTAGTGCAGTTAAATTGTTTGCCAGGAGACTTAGGGCTTGCCTCAACTTTTTTTCTTTTCCTCTAGATAGACAGAAAGTTAACCTGAATTAGTATTTCCAACATATGGACTCCCATCTTTGAGCTTCTAAGTTCATCTTCATGGATGTCACTGACTCCAAGTTTTAAAATCTTTGACAAGAAGCCTTGAAAAATTGGTCCTCGTGGAGGCTACATTGTTTTCAGAGGATAGTTGGTGGGTTTTAAAAATCAGGAGAAAAAAAAAGAAGGGATTTTTGGAAGTATTTTGGTTGCCTGTAAGTAAACAGTATGTTTGGAGAGCAAAAGAGGCTGTCTGCAACCCTGCAACATATCGCCTATCACCAAAGACAATTTGTGTTTATTAAATTCTTACAGATTAACATCTGTATAGAGATGCAATTCCTTGACTTTCATAATGTTCGCACTCTTAACATTGCCAGTCCAACCACAAACACAGCACACAGAAGAGGACATTTTGGCTAGGATATCCCTTGGCTTTACAAAAGCCTTGAAATATTAGCTGTTACCCCCAAGACTTATTCTTCCTCAGGCAATAGCCAAGCACTTCAAAGACTTACATTTAAATTATATGGTGTTGGGACGGGCAAATTTGGAGAAAAAGAGGCCCAGACTTTGAAATTGTTCCATAATAGTAACGCAAAGGGCACTCCCCTTACAGCTGTATATTTGATCGGTTTGAGTGAAACCGATCAAATATACTGCATATATTCTACTCCCAGCATGTGACTTATAGAGTTGTGAAACAGTCTGAAAAGGACATTAACAAATACAACCAAGCCAAAAAAGTACTACTGTACCATCTTAAATTGTATATATCTCATATATCTATATAAGAAAGACACTTAAGGAAAAGTATTAAAAGGCCTATGCAGGCTGTTTCTGTGCACAGCAGGTCAACATGCAATAATGTGAGATTTGTCTACAGGCAAGTATTCAACATAAATATAATTTCCAATAAAGAAAGAAAAATGAACTGCTATTCACATGGGCTTTAATAGAGCTTGTTATTCAAACAAATTACTGCTCCCTAATTTGTGGTACTGAATTAAACTGGTCATTCCAGGAAACCCCCTGGCAAATAATTATGAAATCCCAGGCACCCATCTGGCTGAAAGTCCAAGCAGCATTTGCAGATGCAAGTCATCCGGCTCTGTTACTATAAACACTATGATGGCTGAAGGTCATCAGAGTAATGACATGGCTCATTGTGATCTCATTGTTATTGTTGTCTGTAATTTCACAGTAGATCTCTGCATCAGAGAGAAGCTGCCTGCTCTGGTGATGTAAGAAAATATTCAAGGACAACAGAGGAAAACCTGAGGAAGAGTTCTTAATATTTAATCTGCAGCTTCCCACAGACACCCACTGGGTATTGGTGACAGTGTGGAGCCTGTCACTGTAGGAATGCCGGTATGTGCTCCTGGTGAGTAAGTCCTGGTGTGACTCAGAGGATTTGGGTGCTGGTTAGGATTTCACCTGGCTCACAAATCTGACAGCATAAATTGATAATAAATGACTGTTTTGCTTTTCTACATCTGGACTCTTGGAAAATGTGGAGCAGTGGTGTAATGAGTGTTCTCCAAAACAAGTACGCACATCTGTTTTAAGGAATATTTGATGATCAAAGTTACAAAACAGAAATCTGAATCTAGGAAGTAACTTTGACACTATAAAACCTTTTGAATCTACACTTAAAAATCTACTAGTACTATTTCAGTTCAAATGAGTCAGTCCTTGTTCAATTATGTATTAATTGTAGGTATTTGTGAATTTTAAGACCCCAAATGGTTGAAATAAAACCAGTTTTATGCTTGTCTCTCACACTGTTTTGTGATGTGCTCTGTTCCCACATGAACTATTATGTGTCAACCTGAAGATGTTCTCTTTTTAGACTGTCCATTTTTTTTGTTTTTGTTTGTTTGTTAAGTATTTCACATCCAAAGTTAGAGTCTTGCACAAAAGAACCCAGTGATACCGTAAAATCAGTATAAATAATAATGAAGACCAAGGTTTTTCTGTGGTAAAACATTAAAATTTATAATCCCTGTTGCCATGGTGTAATGTAGGTACTTACAGCAGATGTTTTCAGAACTTACACTAAAAGATAATGATGATGTGGAAGGAGATCACTATCTATTTTGGCCACCCTGCAGTAACTGATACAGGTTGATTGATGACTCATTGAAGGAGAGTATTACTGAGTCTCTAAAATGACCCTGTTTACCCTAGAGACATGCTGTATTTGATCAAGAATACAACCCATTGATGAATGTTAATTTCATATTTATTGGGATGAATTTCTTTTTGTATAAATAAAAAATTAGTATACCTTATTGATGGATTCTTTGATCTCATTCCAGACCAGACAGCACCAAACTCAATCCTCAGCAGATAGCAGAATGTATCTAATAAAAGACATCTATGTAATCATGTATATCACAGTGAGTCATTCACAAGCACATACTCAGTGAGTCATCAGTCACTCTCACTTACTCCACTTCTCCATCTCTCCACCTCTCCTCATCTCTTATTTGCCATACAGAACATGCCCAGTCACATGGTGACTCAACAAGCTCAGGCGCTCAGATGCTACAGGACGCCACCACCAGGTTGAAGCGTGTTGCGTTTGATTATCAAAGAAACATGACAGCAAACTCCTCCCCCTTAATAAGCATTTCTGGTACAAACAATAACTATGGGATTAAAGGAAACTGAGGCTTTCAGCAAGAACCTTTTGCTTCTTGATGTCTTGTATAAAACGCCCCATTAAATTTTGTATTTTGGTTAATGAATCCAAAGCACAGCAGATTTACAGTTTCATCATTACTCATTAAGATAGAGATATGTTGAGTTAATAAGCTGGGTTACAGCTTTGTAAAGCTGTTATATAAAATGATCACAGGTGATTTGAGGGGTGCCAGGGATAATATTTACCAAACGTTCTTTGATATTGAGCAATACCCTCCTGCCAATAAAGTTCACTTTTCAGAAACAGTGGAGCAATAAGCAATTTAAGAGTGGTGAAGTTTTTCCATTTCGAGTCTGAATACATTATTGTTGCCATAAGTGGCGTGTGGTGGGGAAAATTCTTGAGGAGCCATGTGAGACAGGGCCTTGCATTGATGAACATTTTAGGGGGGCTTCACAGAGAATATGTTGCTGCTTGAACAGCCATTTTACACCACAAGATGGCCTTTTATAGATCCTGTTGAACTTTGTAAGGTACTAACTTGCCACAAATGCTTTTTCTAGTTTTACATTCACATCACACAAAGGCTATTCATGCAGGCTATCAAACACACCAGCCCTGACTTACCAGCCCCATTGTTAGTACTTGATGTTAAAGTTTATCATTTATCATTTAGTTTATTCATTATGTAATTTATTTTTAATCATTTATTTTTTTTACCACTTTCTCCTGGCTTCCTCAGGGACGCGAGCAAAGCAAGTTAATCTTCGGCCACCATATCTCACTCATTGTAAAATGGGAAATGGAGAAGGTGGCAGATAAAAGCAACAGCAAATAAGAGTCACCAGAGAGAGTGATGTCTTAATCTGATATTCACAGCCCGAAAAAAACAAAAAACAGCAGAAGCCCAGCCTCTCAATGAAAACATACATTTTTAATCATCCAACTGCTCTTTTAAACAGCCAGAGTCTTTATGATTGTGAGTGTTGTGTGGTGGTGGTCGGAGAGGCCGTAGGCGCAGAATGGCAGCCACGTCTCCACCACCACCAAAGTGTGACTGTGTGAGCGAATGAATGATGTATCCAATGTAAAGCGCTTTGAGGGTCTCTGATAAAGCGCTATATGAAATCTGATGCATTATTATTATTATTATTATTATTACTCATATGTTCACAGCCTTTATATTTGTCTAAAGCCACATCACACTGTGCATTTCAAACCACTTATGTATAGCCATATACTACTTTTGCATCCTAAAAGCACCTTCAAAAATAAAGTGCTACCAGGTGCAAATTGCACCACGTAGTTAACTTTCATGGGTTGGGTTGCGTATGTGTGGGAGAGTAGAGAGCCTTAGGTTAATCTGTATTTGAGCTCAGCTGCCATGCAGGAATGTAAATTCACCAGCAGTACAAGATTTATGGTCAGTGGTTAAAACTGTTCTTAATTAGCATAACATTGTAATAAACACTGAGTCCCGATCAAACATCCAACACGTCAATTATACAACCGCAGATGTTGGGAAGCAGAGCAGGAGCCAACATAAACCCTACAGCAGCGGATAGAAGGAGCACAGTAACAAACAACACAAACTCTGTCATCATTTAGGCCCATTTCCTTTCTGTGCTTGAGATATAAACTTAAATCACTCATGGCTTACTTTTGACTCATAAAAAACATCAACTCGTTCACATTAGACCACGTGCAGTAAAGAATGCACTCCAGGATTAGCTGGTTGGCCTGACTTGCAACATGATCAAAAACATCCTCTTGAAGTCAGTAAAAAGTTTTAAGTTTTAATGTGTGGGATTTATCTACTTTTGAGCCTAATGGAGAAGCTTCCTGCATTGCTTCCTGCTCTTTCATTAACTGGAGAGCTAGGCCAGACAGTTGTGAACAGTGAGGGGGGCTTACAGGAGATGGCTGCTGAACATGTGAACAACATGTACTGAGTGTTAAAATATTGGTACTTTTTACTTGTACCATCTAAGTGGTGCTTCTGAAGGAAAAATACTTGTCTGTGGGAAACGTAGGCAGGGCAGTAACTCCAACTTACAAAAAAAGAAGACTTTGACTGTCTTGTGATAGTACTAAGAGTACAAGTTGAGATATTTAGCATTTTTTACCCTTGTGGCACCCATTCATCATGTAAAGAGGTAACACTATGAGTCATATACATATCTCTGAAAGGACCACTCAGTTGGTCTGAAGTGGGTATGAGGTACTTGTCAAAAGTGAATGCATTGCCCACAGTGGCCAGTTCATCCCCTCTTTTGAGGAACCAGGCATGTGGGGATGTGCTGAAACAAACTGGAGTTCAGACTACAAAGCACTGACCATCCTTCAAACATGCATACCTTTAAATGGGGAGGGGTTACATTTTTGGCAGGTATGTTTCTCAAAGTCTTTGTATGGTATACTGACATGCATTTTATCATCCTTGCTAAACATATCAGTTTGCGTGTGTTAATTTCTGATGCTAGAAGCATGTAATATCTTCCAATAACAAGTCCCTGTTTGCTACGCACATTGGCGTATCAATATATTTATCAACATGGGCTACACTTTACAACCGTCTTCCGTAATTTTCTGTCAAGCAAACTATTTACCGACCTATAAATCTGTCAAACTGGTGTGTTTTTTTTCTCTTAGATTTAAGTGTTTTTACCCACAGGACCGCAGCTGAATGGATGTTGTGCAACAAACAGTTGAGCGTGAGGAGATATATGAACTGGTGAATTTGGCCGCAGCTCTCACACCAATCAGACCAGCAGATTGAGACAGAAGATAGTGTCCACCCTTGACAGAGAAAAATAGACTTCTTACATCTGTCAGGCTGCTTTTATCTGAACCATCAATCTCTCATTTAGACATGACTCAGCTATCTGGAAAGGTTGCACTGGTTGCACTCTACCAAAAGAATGAATTTGTGTGACACCAACGCCTTCTTCACTAAAGACAAATCAGCACAGCCCTTAATATTTCACTTACCCAGGAGAGCACTTCACCTCTGTTTCCTTTTAGATAACCTACGCTGATGTCTGCAGTCGAATCACTCATCCTGTCCACACTTAATACACCCAGACAGACAGACAGATGAATGCAGCATACCCACATACATCAAACACATGTGGTAAAACAAATAGTGATGTAAATGAAATAAACACAGCAGATAGGACGAGTTAAGACATCCTGACAGCTCTGCAGAGATACAAAGTGAAAAATGGAGTGTGAGTTGAGTAAGATATCTCCATATGAAGAGATATCCTTTGTACAGTCCAGTCAGTCTGAAGGAGTTAATCCAGACTGCCCTCTAGTGGGACATCAACATCCTGAGATCTGTTTTAACAACACTTTGGAGTGCAGACCAAAATATTTCACATAGTGTCTATGTGGACTTATTTAAAAAAAATTGCTTGACTTGGCCTTTTTTTTCCTGTATATTTGAAAGAAGTCTTTAATTGTATGTAATTGTCAGTCATTTTCATTTTTTTTTTTTTTTTAACCCACTAGTTTACTTTTCTTTAATGATGATTGATATTGTGCACAAAAGGCAATAAGAGACAAGTTAATCTGTATTGAAAAGTTATCACCATGTGCTGTTGTGAAAGAAGATTCTAAATAGTTACTTTTATTGTCAACTGATCTGTTAATCAAAAAAAATGTTGCAGACATAAAATGTCACAAATAGAAGAGAGAGATAATTCATGTTACACCAGGGCCCAAGATTAATGTCTTTTAGATGACTGTGCAAGGACACTGGGAAACATGCATACCTCAGGTGCTTTAATTTAAGAATTTTGGCTATTTTCTTTTTTTTTTTAATCTACAATTTTGATGAATTTTCAAGATATGACTAAATGTATTCAATGGTTCAATAGTTAACTCTTATAGTTCTAATGGTGCATATTAGTTATTATTATATCAGTATATGGCTTAAAGCTATGAACTTGACAAAAAAATATGGTAACATGTCTGCCAGAAAAAGTTAATTTTGTTGAAACACGGTGTGTTTGACTGCATCTGGAGAGCACCTGTAGAGAAACTCTGCTGACCAAAAGCACAAGTTTGAATGATTACAAAAAAGGGGGGCTACTTGTCAAGCCATGCACCTCATGAAGCCATGCTTCAAAGCGCTCTGCTAATGGTGGATTAGGAAGGGATTAAAGCTTGATGTTGGGTGTTTGTAATTAATATAAACAAAGACTATGGTTCAAACACGCTCTCCTCTCCAGATAGCTTTTGTTGTGAACTGGAGTCATAAATAAAGATTGGCTAAATACAGATTGTTGGCTGCTATCCTTGTTTTTTTTTTTTTTTTGCCGTGTCACTCTCTGTTCTCTCTTTCCCCAGTTTCCCACTCTTCTTCCTGCCCTTTCTCTCATTTAAAAGCACAATACTCTAATAGTGCACTTAAATAACAACAATAACTATAGAGATGGCTAAATCCCTCTAAACTGTATCAATTTTAGGGTCCTGGTACTATAAATGCTGACTCATTACCAAGATCCTCTGACAGACTTGTCATTCATGTTTTTAGCAAAACAAGAGTCATTTCGTAAAACAAGAGACATTTGGACAGCCGGAAGTCTCATCTCAAGGAAAGAACTTAGCCCAGGGTCTTAAAACAGAACCCCCATCACCCCCTCCTGTAAGTATGGAGGACTGTGCCTCTGCAGCAGACACACTGACAGGTCATGAGACCTTACATCCCTCCTTCAGCCCTCTGTTCAGTGTGGGGGAGCTGTCGGACAAGTTTGACTGATTCTGTGATTCAAAGCCACTTAAGCTAGGACAGAAAGTCCTTCATTTGATGTGAGTCCAGCCCACAGTAGCCTGTCAAGGGTTTTTTGAAAACAGTTAATGCTTTGTGGCTTTCCTCTCCCCAACATCAGCATTTTTCAAGTCAGTCTGTCCGCTCTTAAGTCTGAAACAATGGATTAATGATAAACAGGCAGAGATTTATGCTTAACCCAAAGAAGTCTGCCCTACATAAAAGAGGACAATGATATGATAACAGCAAATAGTGTAAAGGTTGTTGAAATTTTTCACTGGTCTATTCAAGGGCCATTAAGTGCTCTTTTTTATTTGTAAGATAAAAACAAGACAGACAGGTGATATTCAAGTAGTATATAGGGGACCGTGAAAGTTGAAGAGGGGAGATGGACAATTCAATCAAACAAAATAAGAAAATAAATTAAACAGAAAAGAATGTACCGATATATCAAATGTACACTTGGACATCTGAGATACATTTCATATACACATTCAAATGTAGATATGAATGTGAGGGAATTAATAAATATTCTTCATCATAATAAAGAGGTTTTTCTCTTGCAGCAGAGACAGGTGGTGTGCAAACCTGTAAACTATAAAGGTTTGCACACCAGTTTGACAGATTTATAGGTCGGTAAATAGTTTGCTTGTCTTATTAAGTGCTCTTTAAACTCTTTTATCTTTCAGTACAGAAATATCCCTAAAACACAAAACGTGCTTAAAACATTTTATTTTGTTGAGTATTTTAATTAATTTTAAAATAACATTAAATACAAAACAGTAAATGTCCTTTGGTCCCTGTAAATCTCAGCACACTCTATACACCATATCCGGCAGCATCCATCTTTACTAGAAAGAGACACCCAATCCTGACAGACTTCAATGAAGAATCCTGTTACAGTCAGAGGAGAGAATCTATCTTCCCATTCCAAATTTCAGGATTAACATGACACAGACACTTCTTTTTCTTAATTCCTCCCAATGAGGCCCATCTTTGGACATAAAAAGAGAGATCAGTCATGTTTCTCTTTCTTCTCTCTGCGGGCCTTTCGTTTGAGCTGGAGTGTCTTAAGTTCACTCATAGTTGAAAAGGTCCTGTAGATCCACACCACCTGTCAAGGTAGAACACAGGGGTTCATGTAAACTGCTGTTGAGTTGTGCTTTCATCATTTAAAAAACTTTGACAAGTTGGAGGATTATCTTACCACAATAATGACCATGTTCAGCAAAAGAGGAATAGAGTAGACCAGGGATAAGAACATGCCCTTGGAGTCAAAGTACTGGAATTCAGAGAAAGACCTGCGAGGGAAAAAGGTTTAAAGAGGTTACTATGACAATATGAATCCTTTTTTGGACAAAACATCCTTCACACACTTTGTATCTCACAAATTAAATAAACAAAATAAAACACTGCAGCAATGATCTCACCTCCAGTTAATCGCTGCAAACTCATTTAGATATTCAGCACTATACACCAGAGCAGCTGTGAAAACAGGTATCGTCAGAGTCAGTGACTGATAAACAGCAAATGCAGCAGAGTAGATGTGATAATTTAGTTTACATCAACATTTCTGTTGATCCTGTTAGAGTTTTTATGATGACATGAGCACTTCAGGTTCAGAAAAGTAAAAACAAATGACTAAAATAGTGGAAGAAAGTTGGTGTGCTGATCAATCCAGCATGTCTTTTCTTGTCTGGTAATGTCACACTCTTCTGTAAATCCAGTTTGGAGCAAAACAGATCATACAAAGACCAATGGTGATCATAATGATGACTTTAATTAACCTAAGCCCATTAGTTGATTGGATTTTGATAGAAAATTACTTTTGTGGCGAACAAAAATCAAACGTGTTGTTAATGCAGTCAGGATGCAGGTTTTGACACAAAAAATACAAAGCAGTATGTCAACTGTTGACACACATCAATTAGCCAAAACATTATTCATCCCTAGGTATTTTTTTGAAGACTTAAAACAGGCAACTGGACTGTGTAGAGTTGAGAAGACGTTTCGCCTCTTAACCAAGAAGCTTCTTCAGCTCTAAAAATGCTAGTGTGAGGAGCAGATATTTATCTTGCTGGAGAAGGGGGAAGATAACAACTGGGTGGAGTTAAAAAGAATGGGTCGTAGAAACCCATCTCTGGGTGTGTCCCCCCAAGTCGTTAACCTGAAAGGGTCATTAGCGACTCCTGTCATGTGACCACATGACTAATGCCACCTGGGTCATGTGGTTCCAGGTGTGAATGTTTGTGGGGCTTCCTGGGGAGAGAGCTGAGAACAGCATTGTAAGTGCCAGAGAGAATGTGCCTGAGTCCCCCCCCTCTGTTCAGAGAAGGTTTCTCCAGCCTGGTAAAGATGGCTTCTTTAACTCCTCTTTCAAACCATCTGTCTTCTCGAGCCAACACCTGTACATTGCTGTCCTCGAAAGAGTGACCCGTATCCTTCAAGTGAAGGTGGACAGCTGAGTCCTGACCTGAGGAAGTGGCTCTCCTGTGTTGAGCCATGCGCTTGTGAAGCGGTTGTTTCGTTTCCCCAATGTACAGGTCCGAGCATTCCTCGCTGCACTGGACAGCGTACACCACATTACTCTGTTTATGTCTCGGTGTTTTGTCCTTGGGACGGACTAGCTTCTGCCTTAGTGTGTTCCCAGGCTTGAAATGAACAGGAATATGGTGTTTGCCAAAGATCCTCTTGAGTTTTTCCGACAGGCCTGCAACGTAAGGGATTACAGTGCTCTTGCGTCTCTCCTCCGTTTCGTGTTCAGTGTTATTTCTCTTTCTGTTCTTTACAAAGGCCCACTTAGGGTATCCACAGGTTGTCAGGGCATTTTTGATGTGCTTCTGTTCCTTTTCCTTACCTTCTTTCTTCGTGGGAATATTCTCAGCCCGGTGGTTGAGTGTTCTGATGACCCCCAGTTTGTGCTGTAGAGGATGGTGGGAATCAAAATCACGACCCTTTCAGGTTAACGACTTGGGGGGGGGGACACACCCAGAGATGGGTTTCTACGACCCATTCTTTTTAACTCCACCCAGTCGTTATCTTCCCCCTTCTCCAGCAAGATAAATATCTGCTCCTCACACTAGCATCTTTAGAACTGAAGAAGCTTCTTGGATAAGAGGCGAAACGTCTTCTCAACTCTACACAGTCCAGTTGCCTGTTTTAAGTCTTCAAGATAACCATGACCTGGATGAATGAGAATCTACATGGACATCCCTAGGTATTATAAGAGCTCTACCATTTATTCCAACATCTTGAAGCTACAAAACTCTTCCTTATGCTGTTATGCGTGTACGGAATGAATGTGTGAGTGCAGCAGAGTGATTGGTGCATCCCTTAGGTGACCAGCCTTGAGAGTGCCACTGATCGGTGTGGAGCACAAGTCCTGGCCAATCGAGGAGTAGTGCACTGCATTAAGAAGCTAGATCGCCATCACTCAGGAGATTTTTTTCATTCATTCTATTAGCCAACTACCTCTGTATAACTGTGTGTGTTATTTCTTTGAGTCACTCATTTAAATTGGCCCAGGGTTAGACCTGAGACTTACACATTCAAAGTTATGATTATTCTTTGTTATGCACATTAAGTTAGGGGAGCTATTCCATTTATAATTTTTGTTTTGTTAGACAAGTTAGTAGAATTTTATTTCTGTTTTTGTTTTAGAAAGAGCAGAGTCTCTGTTGACTCTAGGTTCAAGGTTCTTTTGCTTTTTCTTATCTGTTGATTTGAACAGCACTCTCCAGTCCTTTTTTGTGCCTCACTTTCTTTTCTTATGGTTAAATCGCAATGCCTTGTAAAAAAAAAAACAAACACTTTGTACCACCTACAAACTGGTTTTCTGTTACTTTCCTTTCCCCTTGACGAGTCGGGTTGTAACAACTTTACTTTGTATTTATTTTATTATTAAAAACGTTGCAGATGGTGGTGGTATATAGAAGTGTGTTAAACTTAGAGGTGTTTTTTTTTTTTTTTTTTTTTACAGTGGCCCACTTCTTTAAAGCATAATACACCACCAACACAGGCTAGAACAATTATTTTAATCATTTGTCTGACTACTAACCTGGTATACTTTCATGTAAGTTTACAGAGGTACAAAAACACAGATGTGAAGTAAACGCAGATTAAAGCTGTTAATTCAGACGGGACTAGATAAATATAACAATTTATTTTTTAAAAGGATGAGAAAATATGTCCTTGAAGTCGAATTAAAAGATGTGCAGGAGTGCAGGGCTATGCAAGATTAAAGTAAGGACAAAAAATGTGACTAAAACGATGCAGGAACAGTGCATTGACATGGATTAAACTTAAAAAACTACAACTACTGCTCCTTAATAATGCCAACATTGTTTTATTTTTTTTTAATTTATAAGACTTGCACATGAATGTACTTAATAATTCACTCACCCATTAGCACGAAGTGACATATCTGAGCTCTGTAAAACCTGCAGGTCACCACAGTCAGGAACAAACACACCACATGAAACACCAACAGGCCGGTGAGCCATGGCTCCGACCACTGCACCTGAGACCAACAGAGAGGCAAACAATCCACAGCTGTGTTTGAATTATCAAAGATCATGGTTGAATACATGAAGTGGATCTCTCAGCTATGATCGCTAACATTAGCTCGTAACGAGCTCCCATCCAAGCCAGAAGTAAAAATGAACTTACAGAAATGAGAAATGTCCATAACGATGTAATCCTTAAATTGCTAAACCCGTCGATGGGGACAGAGCTGATATTTTGAGCTTTCCCCTCCGTCATATTCATAAAATACTGGATAAATAAAGTTACAGGATGACTGTAAACAAGTCCTGTAGCTGTCCGATCCGTCCCGGAAACGGTATTTTTTTTTTGTAGGATGGTAGGGGAAAGTCCCGCCTCCTTCGCCTCTGATTGGCTAGAAAAGCTGGAAACGTCATCATACGCGCAAGCCAAACGCGGGCTGTCGGCTCAGTACATTGAACAGAACATGACTGAACATTATCGCACTTCTGAATCTCCTAACCCTAATTTTATCCTTACCCTAACCCTTACCATTACCTGACAGACGATAACGTTTCACAGCCATAAGGAATAACCAATCGGAGCCCATCACTTCTAGCCAATCAGAGGCGAAGGAGGGCGGGACCTTCCCCTACCATCCTACAAAGAATTTGGCGTCCCGGACACCCGATTTGTACTGCGCACGTACGAAACGTACGTCACTTCTTGTCCTCCTATTTCAAACACATATCTAACACATGGCATATATAAGGTGAGCATACGTCCCCGATTTCCGGGTACAGTCGCCGAATTGGATGACCTGTCCCCGAAACTGTCCCCGATTTAAGCGTTTTATGAATGAGAACAAAAATGTTGCGTAAAGTCTAGAACAACGGTTATTACAGTGGCCGAATGGGTAGGAAGCACAAGTAAGCAGTCCTGAAAAACAGTTGCTGAAAAACACATGTTGACTGTGATCACACAGCCCCCTTAATCCACTTCTTCTCTGTACTAACCATTGAAATTAATTCAAGGTAGCCTATATGAGGCCTATATAATTGCCTTCTTAGGAGAAAACAACCATAAATATGAGAGACATCATTATGAGAAATGAAGCAAAAAATAACAAAGGAAACATTTTAGAGATCACTTTAATCACATTTGATCAACACATCATACATCGTAACTTTACCATCAAATCAAACTCACACACAATAAAATACAAAAAGGTTTTAAACTTCCTCAGAAACTCACAGTCTTACATTTTAATCTGAGAATCCCCTTCAAATCAGCGGGACCAGAGAACTTCCTTATGCTATTTGTACTTTTGGCCTTTACTTACTTACTTACTTGTCTTTCTTGATAATTCAGACCACAGCTTGGTCTTTCCTGCTTGTTATTCATTTTCAGAAGCTCTGGCCTTTGATTCTTGCAGCTTCCACATTACGACAAGTCTCCCTATACACATACAAAAACCATCTTAACATGTTCTCCTGCGGAAAAGGCACAGTGGACTCTGACTTTTATGGCCATCTGTGAATACTAAAGCTTTCTAACAGTCAGAAATGTTATGACCTCACCTGTATTTGTATCTTATTTGATCACAGAGTATACACACATGTAAGGAAGTGAATAATAATAACAGTCAAATTACAGTTTGTAAAGAGGACTCATACACAAAGGCATAAATTAAGAGTAACTTTCCAATAATATTTTGATTAGTTTGCAAAAATCTATATAAAAATGCAATTTCATAAACTGTTAAAAGTCTTTGGTGTGTGTTTGTGGGGTTTCTGAAATGTTCAGTGAAGGTTGATAAAGAAACTTGAGGAGGTGCATGTTGCTGGACTCAGTTTGTGTTTCTGCCTGGGTGAAAGTCAGGAACAAACGTAGCAGCCACAGTGATCGGAGTTGAATAGCCGAGTGCAAAGTTGTAAAGACCAAGCATTAGACACTTCCAGGTGGCGCGCATTGCTTTGCCAATATTCTGAAAAAGAAGCAGAAAAATTTTAACATTTACTGTGCAACATTTAACATCTCTGAAGTGGAGGCATATTAACTTGAATCAAAGTAAATGAGATGATCTTTCTGAAAAACTCCCATTTCATCACATCATTATTGTTTTCCTCCCTTCATTCAGGTGTAGAGCTTTCTCGGTGATATGGCAGAATTAGGTCAAAATAATAGGAATTAGGTCATGCCATTATAATTCAGGTAAAATCAGATGAAAAGAAACACCTTTAAAGAGTGTTCAAAGACAGAAGCACCACAGGAGAAGCAGGGTCTGTGTTTAATCCAAAAACACAAACAAAAATGTCCTCTGAACACTATTGTCCTCCCATCCCCTTGGAACAGGAAAGGGCTGACCAGCTTAACAGGATGCAGGAAGTCAGGTGATTTGGAAAAATGAGGCAAAAACAGTCCAGCTTCCTGAATAGTGTGAGCACAAATATTTCGACTCACTGGCTTAAGCTTGTCAATAACGTTGACTTCTAATATGTATATAGAAGAATAGGGCAATAGAGCGAGTAATAAAACTAGTCAGAGACATTCTTCAGCTTGTTTTTACAGATTTACAATGTTTCTATCTTAATGTGACTAATAAGGAAACATGGTCCCCTCCAGCAATATAATTATATCAGTCATCCTGATAAATTATCAGAAAATCTTATATATATTATGTTCCATTACACTATTACTCCAAAATTAGAAATAATGAAAAGAGAGTGGTAAATAAATCTCTTTACAGCCTGTAGACGATGATGTCTTAATTAAATCTAATGCAGAATAAATTGTTAAGAACAGTTCAACTGACACAAAAAAATACATATTTTTGCCAGAATTTTTCCATCTAAATTCAACAGAGTTATGTGGATTTATTACTTGAAAGGCTTGGACTTTTCTGTGATCATTAATTATTCAAGTAATTGGACTGGTGCTAAATAATTGATTATATATTAATACAAAATCACATTTGAACTTACCCAAAGTAGTCATAGTCAAACTGAAACTTGAGGGAAAATAAAAACATGTCATTACTCATTATGAGTATCTTTATTCATACACAGTGTGTTTGCAGGTTTGAATTCGAGGAACATTTCGACTACACTTCGACCCCAAATCACACCCTCTGAGTCAACATGACTTTGATTCTTATAAACTGCATCCTTCTTCCTCATCATACTGGTGATTAATGATTTATTCCCCTAGGGTTTTCACAGACTACAAAGAATCTGTTAATGTTCAACATCAACAAGTGTGCCACCTTCCTGCTGTAAGATGGTCTTATCATTCACACGTGAGGGTAATAAAGCAATCTAGTCAGTTAGCACACAACAGATGTTGTCTAAGTAGATGACCTGGTCATGTTATCTCCACTTACTAAACCTTTTTTTAATTCCTTAATAAAATAATGTAAAGATTTGACATTTGTAAATGTGCGAATGTATAAGGAAGTCAGACCAGTTTAGCATGTCGTGACTTGGGCATTTTTTCTCAGGTCCATTTTCTGACCACTATCTTGGCAGAAGTGACAAATTTGAGTCGTTAGAGCTTTTTAGAGTAATCTCTGGCTTGTGTCTGACTGGGTTAACAACATGAACCAAGAGGTCTTGGTTCATGTTTCAGTTTCAAATGTTTGATTTCAGCCTTTAAAATACCAGATTTGTGAATAGTATGTAAAAATTTATGGCATTGACGAAGTACCATAAACAGTGAATTGCAAGTTCATTGAATGTAGAAATTAAAAGTTAAAAACAGACACCAACCTTCTTTACTTTTTTATACTTTTCTTTCTTCTTTTCCTTCTTCTCTTCTTTTGCCTTGGCTTGCGCCTCATCATCCACCAGCATGTCGTACCTCTCTGGCAGAAACCCAAAATGAATTTCCCTGTGGCACTTCTCAGTTTGTCTGCTGTTCTCTGCTACAGGCTGGCTGCTGTCAGGGTGATCCACACAGTCCACATGCCGCTGATATTTTGCTGCTCGTAGGTTCAGCGTCTCTGCTGCTGTTGAATTTATGTTGAACAACCTTGACGGGAGAGACTTGGGCTTCATGTTTTCTGCTTGTTGCTGCTCTTGGGGATGTGAGGGGAAAAGTACCTATTTCCTCAGGAGGTCAGGTTTGTTGTCAGTAGACGTTAATGTGCATGAGTGGAAATAGATTCCAGTGGACCGCCTAGTGTGCAGGATTTGGCATGGAGCCTTTAAAGGTGCAAATCCCTCCTCCTCCCAAGACTGACCTCAATAAGTACCGGAGTTTAAAGTTGAATGTCTGTAAGCAGCTCTTAGACTTTTATCTATGAATGAGTTCAACTGAGGTTAACATCAAGGTTATGTCTATACTGTGTCCTGTCATTGTGTTTTGGAAAGTCTTAATAACAACCCTAAAAAGGACAAAACAATCCTAAAACGAAGAGAAAAAAAAACAAACAAACAAAAAAAAAAACGGTGGACACTTGTATGTTTCTGGTGTAGTTTAATGAACATTAAATATTGTTTACATTTGCAGCACTAACTCTGTCAATCTTAACATCCAAGTTGTTATAAAGATATAAAAATACTTTATCATTTTATAAAAACTTAAACTTCACCTGAAATTAGAGAACAATAACACTTCAATTCCTACTCTCCCAGCATTCTTAAACCTGAAACCCATGTGCTGATTCAAGAAGAATATTGCAGCCCTTCCTTAGCATTTATTTCCAAAAGGCAGCAGTCAACATACTACATCGTCTTCCTCTCATATACATTGAGGCACTTGATGAAGAGTCCGTCTTTTTACATTATGTGTTAATAGCACTTGGAAGGACACTACTGCTCTTCCCCTTCACCTCTTTGTGTGTTGTTATTGCTCCGATCTGGATCTTTGAGTCGGAGGATGCGGATGATTTTACTCACTGGAAGAGAACTATACAATAGAAAGAAGAAAAAAAGAAAACAAATGAGTTTGAGCTCTTTCCTAAGGAAACACAGCAGCATACAAAAATCACACGGCCTTTACTCCCACACAGATTTCTTCTTCTTTTGTTTTAAATAATCAAAGCTCATTGACCAAACAAATAAAACAGTCCCTAACACGATAAATCATTTCTGGGTGGTCTAACTGTTCTGTTTCTCAGATATACACACAAACACAAGCAGTTTTGGTGATTACCCCATGCTCTGTGGTGTGAGGAAAATGAACTGTCTGTAGCGCTGACCAGCAGCCACCTTCAGCAGCATGTCCATTGATATCCTTCTGTTCACCATGTCCTGATAAAAAAAAAAAAAAATGCAGATCGTCAGGTCATAGAGTAACAACCCTGAGCATGGTCAATGTTGGAGATTGTGTGGTTATTTTGGAATACTCTGGAACATTTCCAAGCCCCCCCTCCATGGGGAACAAGGCAACTGAGTCTAATACTATTGTGACAGCATTTGCATTGACATCCATGCCATGTGCAAGACTGACTGGTGTGTAGACCTCTTCACTGTTTTGTCTTGCCTGTCAGCAATAGTCTGTGAGGGTTCAGTGGCTGGGCTTTAAGACTTTGACCTTGGCTTTTGATGTTAGTACTGCCTGAGAGTCCTCTCTCTTCCCGCCCTCCATCCCCCTCTAACAGCTTCATGCTGTGAGGGACGTGTGTAAATAAGCTTCGTTGGAACATTTTTAGGGCAGAACCTTTCAAAAGTGACTATGTGGAAGAAGTTAAAGTAAGCAAAGACTTATCCAGCTACTTTTCATTTCTTCTTTTCATGGGAATGTATCATAAGTCATATGATGAGTCATAAGTATAAGTAAGTCATAAGTATTTAAACATCAGGAAAGAGTTTCTCATTACCATGTAAACATCAAATTCGTCAAGGCAGCGAAAAGGCGCCTCAGTGATGGCCCACAGAGAAAGAACAAAGCAAACTGTGGAGAAAGAGCGCTCGCCACCAGACAGGGTGCGCATGTCACTCAAATTTGCCTGGCTTCCTTGACCAGGCTGCACCTGCAGACAAAAACAACAAATCAGCTTTGTGCAATATGCATTAGTCATTAGGGCTGGGTTTAAAGATTGATTCAATCAATTTTAACCGATTTCCATTCAAATGGTTCAAAATCAATAAATAAAATCAAAAGATTGATCTTTTAACTTTAATAGTTTTTTCTACATTGGACTTGCAGAGAAGCAGCCTGAAGTATCAACCCTGCTAGTCTAAATGCTGTGATCAGCATTTAGCGCTGCTTTCCACGGAACAAGATCTCGTGAGATGTTACTGCCAGCAGGCCTGCAAACATAGCGGAAGCGAGTCCACCTTTCAAGGCACCGCCGACAAGTTTAAAAGCTGATATTTGGATGTATATTGGATTTAACAAGTTGGAAGACGGCAACAAGAAAACAAGTAATTTGCAACGGGTAGGTAAAATTCAGTGGCAATAAAATGAATCTCCGCATTCATTTGACTAGAGATCGGAAACACAGTCAGCATGACTCAAACAAACCAGCCTGGAGCAGGTATTTGTGCAGCTGCCTTACTCCTCAACATGTTGATCAGCGTTTTTCAGTATTACATTGTATGTTAATATACAATTTACAAGACCATGCTCTAAAACCTGACTTACTGCACAATTTCAATTCCCTTACATTTATCTAGGAGTCAAAAGATAGTTGTTTGTGTTCTGATACAGTTGTGTGTCTCACAGCTACTGTGGTATTATTGCACAAAAGCTGGAAGACCTCTTTATATTATGTTTGTAGCTACTTCAATTACAGTGGCTGCCTTGTAATTTATTTTAATTTAATTTTGATTAATTTATGTTTTTGTATTGTCAGGTGGTCATGTTTGAATAATAATAAGTATATGATTAATGTAACTGGTTTGGGTTTAATTCTTGATGTAAACACAATTTTTAATTAAGTACCAGGTTGGTAACCTTGTTAAAAGTTACTTGTTAAATTTACAGCATTATTTTAACTGATATCCCTGACTGAATCGATATTGAATCAAATCGAACCGAAGCAGGACCTTGTAATCTCGAATCGAACTGATCTGGAAAATCTGAATCGATACCCAGCCCTATTAGTCATCATGCTTTATATCACCAGATTAAAAAGCTGGAACAATTATTTACAAACAATGAATACCTTTCATATTTATCAATACTTCACTGTAGATTTCTAAACTGAAAATAACGTCATATATGAGTTGACTTATCATTCAAACCTCCGTCTTACCGAGATGGAGAGGGTTTCATTCTTGTGGTCAAAGGTCATACTCCCAGTATAGCCTCTCTGGGCCAGGGTGCTATCAAAGTAGTATTTACAGCGAGCTGAAAGGAACCTTGCATACAAACAGATGCAGGAGAGAGGGATCAAATGGACAGAGAAGACAGAAGTATAAAGCAATAAGAAACAGAGCAATAAGGAATTATCCTGGTTAAGAATGGGCACGATTAATCGATGAGTGATAAATTGATCGTTAAGAATTATGTCTATCACGCAAAATTTCGATCAATCTAATGTTATTAAAAAAGGGCTGAGAGCATGCATACATCCTCCAGCTGCTTTCAAGCAAAGATCGATCTCTGCTGATCGGGAAGGATACCCTCTTTGTCCAGTCAGTGAGTGTGTGTGTTGAAGCAATGAAATGAAGTGACTATTACCATGTGGAGGGATTTTGACATTTTAACAAGGGGAGTGAAACAGCGTCAGTGGGCTTCTGTAGAAGTCGAAAATAACATGAAGAAAGCAAGATGAAGTGTGGTGTGAAACCATTTTAAGTGGAAAAATGATGAGGTTTGCTGCAAACTCTGTGATGCCGTGTACAAGTACTACATGACAATGACTCCAATGATGTACCACTTGAACCACATACATCCGACTAATGTTAATGAATCCTCCAGTGCTCTCATCTCAACCTACCATTAGCTCCTTGCTAGCAAGGAGGAACTGTAGGAGGACCAGACGTCCCCAATCTCGGGGTAAAGTCCCTGTTAAGATGACCTGTCCCTGGCGAAAGTTGTCCCTGATTTTAGCATTTCATGAATGAAAAGAAAACAATTACGGGAGCCGAGCAGGTAGGAAGTGTGAGTTAGCATGTAGCACGCGGTGCTGAACAACAGTTGGTATTTAATGAGGAAAAACGTTTTTTTTCCTGTTAAATCAATAATTGATCGTTAATTTATATTTTCATTGATCAAAGGACTGGAACATTGTCTTTGGTAACTACTGTGTTAAGAACACAGTCTACTCTAAAACTTGCCTCCTGAGCTCAGTATATGCCTGAACTCTTTGCTTCATGACACTGTCCAGACTTTTGATGAAACTGTTGAGCTGCTTCATCTGCTGGGCCATCTTGTTGTAGTTTTCCAGAGCCTCTTTATACTGCCTGGATGTGACAAAGAGAGACACAAAGGTAAGAGGCAGAAAGATAGATATGTTACTGTTGTGAGGGGTCTCAGTGCTTTAGTTTGTCAATTGAAAAAAAAAGGGACAATAATATGGAAATGAACTAAGTGTTTGTCCTCACATGACATCAACACCACAGACTAAGAATGACATTCTCATCTGAGCCAGAAGCCAAAGTACCTTACAACCTCCTCTCTGTCACCCTGTTGTTCCTGCTGTGTTGTTATCTTCACTTTAAGACGGCTGATCTCACTGTCCAGACTTTTGGGTGTCCGCCGTATCTCCAGGCGCTCTGAACAGATTTCTGTGGCCTTGGCAATGGATGTCTGAGCATCAAAGAAACATCTCATCAGTTTCTGACTGAATGCAGCAGAAATTATAACCTACAGAGCCTACAATGCTGATTTACAGTATTCTAAATCTTCAACAGAGACAGAAATTAAAAAGCTAGTGTCGCTGTCTGACTATTACAACTCCTACTCAGTTTTGATAACCTGAGTTTGGTTCTCTGATGACAGGATTTCTCTGATCTCATCTTAAAACCAGATGTGAAAAACTCAAACTACACGTCAACTCATATGAAACATATCCAGAGTTTTAGGAAAAAAGACAAACAAAAAGAGGATTAATTGTTTACCAAGTGATTTAAAGAAACATACCTGGAGCTGCTCTTCCTTGCCTCGCAGAGTGGCCTCTAGTGTCTGTATGTTGTGGAGATGGGTACTGCGCTTATCATCATAATGTTTTTTGTGGTGCTTGCTCTTCATTACCTCCTGATCAGTCCTATTCAGCTCATCCTGTGAAACCAGACAATTTTTGATTAATGCAAAATTAACCTTACACTAAAGTTCTACGAGGATATTTATTCTGTAAAGTTACTGTATATTTGTTGCAGGAATATTTAGGCTCAAAGCCTAGAGTAGTTTTCTCAACTATAAGAGCAAAAACCCACTTTAGAATACAAAATTACCCAGTGGCCCACTAAACCCCCTTACCTTGGCCTCTGTTCCCTAAATGCCCCTTTTTTCTGTCTGCCCCCTGGGTGTGGGCCCAAATGACTTACTAATGTTGCTCTTCTCAGAGCAAATGAGCTTTGTTCACACAGGGATTGTTATGACAGCTCATTATTAAAACGATCAAAATTAGTCAGTGCTAATTGACATTTACACTGCAAGACACATGGAGAGTCTGATACAACAGTGGCATTTGAGGGTCCTTCATTCAGTAAATCTTAATACACCAAGGGCCTCTTGCTGATTTCCTGCAGCATCTTCACAGCCCATTTGGGGGCAGCAACCAATTTGTGAATCACCTGCCTATAACATTGATCCGTGTTCACTTAAAATGAACATGAAGGTTTATGTCAGGTTTTTGCTGTTGTGAATTGTTTGATTAAAATATACCAAGACAGAGTGTATTCATCTAAAACTTTCTTAAATCCTGACCTGAAGACATCTGTACCCTAAGGGGTTTGTTTACACTTTTTACCTTTATCAAGTCAGCCTCCTCAGCGACTGTGTTGATCTGCTCTTTGTGTTGCTTGTACTCCTGCTCTGCTATCTCATAGGAGGCCTTAAACTCAGCCATCTGAGCCCGTGCCTTATCATATTCAGCGCACTTTGATGAGATCTTAGAAACAATCTCCTCAAGGTCCTCCTCCTGTAGGATCAAATAAAGTACAAAGATTGTAAAAATAACACAGATGTCTCCGGACTAGAGACATGAGGTTGCTGTATTACATCCATGTGTTCTGTACAAACCAGAGGTCTGAGGTCTTCTGACTGAGGTTCTTCCACATTTTTTAGGTCTGTTAGCTCCAGTTGTAGCTTTGTGGCCTTGTCCTAGAACAAAAGTGCATCCTTCATGATCAAATCCACAATGACAGAGAACAAAAACACCACAAACTTGATTAGGAAATATCTTATTCATTTAGTTTTATTCATTTATTAGAAAATTAAAAATTAAAATTTGTTGACCTGTTTTTAAAATAGTTTTGGAAAAATTTGTAAATGGTTAATACAAAAAGTGAAAACTTTTGACTTCAAATATGAGGTAACATAAAGTTTTGTTTACAGAAAGAATAAAAAACTACACCTTTGAAAAACCCATGTGTTTTCATTCTACTGATTTCATTAAACTTTTGGTTATACAGAGATCAATGTTAAACATAAAGCTAAAATTAACGACTAGCAGGCCTGACTGTAATCACATTAAATTAATTTAACATAGTCCATAATTACTTATATCCTAATCCTGTAAACTGAATTCAAATCATTTCATCATTACTTGCTCTGCAACCACAACTCTGTATGAGCTGTTGTTGTTGTTTTAATGTTGCTGCTGTCCCTTGTCTCTCTCTCTCTCTCTCTCTCTCTCACCCTCGTTCTCTCTCTCTCTCTCTCTCTCTCTCTCTCTCTCTCTCTCTCTCTCTCTCTCTCTCTCTCTCTCTCTCTCTCTCTCTCTCTCTCACCCTCTCTCTCTCTCTCTCTCTCTCTCTCTCTCTCACCCTCGTTCTCTCTCTCCCTCCCTCTCCCTTGCTTGTTCTCTCTCTCTCCTTCCTTCTCCCTTGTTCTCTTTCTCTTCCCCTGCCTATCTCTCTGTATTTCTTCTTAACACAGCAGCGGCTTGGTGGCTGTCTAGCATGAGTCTGGTCCTACCCAAGGTTTCTGCATGTTAAAAGGAAGTTTTTTCTTGTCACTGACACTCATGTTAGATGAGATGGGTAAAATCTGTCCCATCTTAAGGTTGGGTCTTGATAAAACATCAAACAATGAGAGTAGTCTAGACCGGCTCTTTTTCTTTGGAAAGTGTCTTGGGATAACGTCTGTTGTGAATTGGCGCTATATAAATAAAATTTGATTGATTGATTGATTGATTGCATGTCCTCTTATAAGAGGTGAAATTCTTACTTTGGTAGTCCTCTGCTCTACAAAAGTCCTTTTCAGTAGTGACTCATTCTGTCTGACTTCTTCATCCAACTTTCTCATCTGTTGCTCGAAGCGTTTTGCCTGTCCGTTCTGGTTTTCAGCCTCCCTCTGCAAATGCCTGTCAGAGAGAAAGATAGGAAACATGAAGGAAAAAGACATTGAAGGAGACAAAGATGATTCATTAATCAAGGCTGCAGCTTACAATTACAGTCAGTTTCCTTTTTAAATTTGTAGATTCTCATTAGTGTAAATACACCAATCAGTTCTCTTCCTAAGTCTAGTGATAATTATGATGGGAGTTGTCATTTTAACTTTGTCTGTGCACTCTCACTGACTGCTTTTTTAGGTTAAAGGTCTCACACTCACCTGATCTCCTCCTCCACATCCCCGGACAGGTAGTTTGCTCTAGTCTGCTCAGCAGTGTAACTGCGGTTTGCGAAAATCTGATCTCCATCCTTGGAAAAGGCCTGGGTGCAGTTTTGAGGAGGGTTTTTGCCCTGCATCACCCTCCTAGCCTCTGTGCGATTCTAAACATACATACAGACGCAACAAAGACCAAATAGGAGGCATGAGTTGTGTAAGCACACCATAGCATACTGTTGAAAAGTTGCACCCAAATTTCACAAGAGAGCTACACAAGGGCATGAGTGTTTTTTTGTTCAATAATTATGTATCTTTATTGTAGTACTTTAAATAGAATTATGTACAAAAGCTACCTCCGAGCTGTCCTTTCGGAGAGCTTACAGCAGATTCAAACAAGCAGTGTCATGTCTTGTGTGGTACTGATTTTTACCTTGATGAGGAGAATACTCTCTATGCTCCTCTGATCAATCAGACAATTGGCCACAACTGGATCCTCAATTTCAAGAGCTTGGAGCATGGAAGGGTATTCAGGGTGATTCACGGCCCTGACACACAAACAAGAAGAACCAAGACCACTCCTTGTTAGAAGAAATTTTGATCCAAGTATGCATGTCTGTTGTATTGACAGACTTTTTGTTTACTCAGCTCTCAATGACTAAATGCAAAAGTAAGTATGGTGAAATAAGTTGTGCAATTGAAAATCTAGAAAAATGGAGAAGTTCTACAGGTGGAAAACTAAATGGTGTACCAGCACACCATTATTCTAGAATAGCTTTCTTAGGTCTGGAGGATCACATTTCATTTTAAATCAGTGGTCTGAGTCAGGAGTACATTGTCTGGGGGATTTCATGGATATGTCTGGATTATGCGACAGTGTCCACCTGCTCAAAAATTTTGGATGCAAACTACAGAAATCCTTAAATCCAAATTACTTATTTTGACAATTACCTGTTCTTCTAAAATTATGCTTTTGAATGATGACTCTGGGCAGAATCTTACCCAAACTCAAAGACTGCTGTGGCTTTAAACATGTATTGCTGCCTTAAAAATGCCAGCAGTAAGATGGGAGCCCCCTCACCACTTCAGAAAATAGGACACAGGCCTTTGACTCTGACAGATCTGTACTGTGGTCCTCTACATTGTGGTATTTATCTTTTATACTCTCCTACTATTATTATTTTTGTCAATCAAAGCTGCCTCTATACATTCCTTTTCTTATTAATATTATTTAGATGTACTTTAGATTATTTTATGTGTATTCAAAATACAAGACTCAGGTGGGAGGGGAGAGGGCGGGAGAAGGATGGGGTTATAAAACTTCCAGGTTTGCAGGGTCTGTGCTGTCATACTTAGCGTTATTCTATTTTAATTTATTTAATGTGACAAAGAAATGGATGTATGATTTGCTGCTAAATGAATTTTCTTTGAACCATACTTGTTAAAATAAATAAAAAGTAGGTCCAAAAACCAAAAAAGTTTTTATGTCAGTATAGATCTGAAACAGTAAACTCAAAAAACTGCAAAAAGCATCCCCGCAGCATTATCAATACCTGAATGTTCAGCTTTGTGTCAGTTTGCCAAACTGACCAATGCCATGGATCTCTTAATGTTCAAAGGCCTTGGTCATAAAATCATAGATGAACCACCAACACTACAAATCATCTTGTAACAACATAGTGTTCATATGAAGACTGGGTATGACTTCACCTCTTTCTTGTATCATGGACTTGTGGGAGGAAAGTGCTGGTGATAATAGCAGGTCTACGAGCAGCTGTGAACACTTTTGCCATGAGGCCTTGCAGTACCCTCTCATCCTCATAGTTATCACAGGTGAAAGCCTGCAGCAGGCCTTTGAGACATACTTCTACAGCCAGGGCCAGCTCAGGGTCCTTTAGGCTGATAAGATAACCTGTGAAAGGGAAGAAAAAAATCATTTCAAGTGAATTTTGATCATGGATGACTCTTGGCGGGAAAGATAGATTAATGATGATTAAATCCTGTTATGACAGACTAGCAATGGACAAAACAAATGGACACCTAGACTTACCCAGAGGTCCTCGGGGTCTCTGCTTGAACTTGCCCCTTTTGTGAGCTTCCTGGATAGCACTGAGAAGTGCAGGCATGCAATCTCCAAAACGACGCAGGCGATTGGACCTACTGCTCTCCAGAGTCTGCAGATTCCTTTTGTTGGCATCAATAGACCTCCGGAGCACTTCATGCTCTTTCCTGAAGATAAAATGAAGTGAAAATTTTCACTCGATATTAGCTTAGGTTTTATGGTACGGCCCAGCAACTAAAATGAAGACACTCTTCTTTTTTACAATGAGAATTTCCTACTACCCCTGAAAAGTTTTAAAGAGATTACACTGAACTCAAAGACAAGAGAATCATTTTTCTTCTACACTAAACAGAACAGTAGAACTCAGACAAAGCTTCCCAGAATTGAATGGTTTGAGAAGGATTTTCTAGTGGCCAAAACCCCTCACACTTTTACCCAGCTCAACATGAAGACATAAACCAACTCTGTTGTCATGTATCCATGATCAATCCCTCTTCAACACCAAGGTCTGCATTTCCCTACCTCATCCTTCCTTGTTCTTCCCTGGCACGACTGCAGGCGTTTTGATACTGGTCTATCTGCTGACTCAGTGTGGAGATTTGATGACTCAGGCTCTCCAGCTCAACCTGGATCTTCTCCATGCGCTCTGTCCTGGCCTGGCTCTCTGCTCCTGTTGTCTGACTGATGCTACAAGGGTGAACAAAAAGTGTGTGAGGAATACTCAAACAAACATGTATTTAAAGATAAGACATTATATCAAGATGAGGTTGTACTTGAGCTTGAGATCATTCAGTCGAGAAGACAGCTGGACTTTGTCCTTCTCCAGGTCTCTAAGGTTAGCCTTGCATCGGTGAGCAGTTACCTAGCTTACCAAATGAAAATCAAAAACACTGGTCAGATGTGGATGAGTCACATTTATAGCAGTAGATAAAGCAGGGTCTGTTTTAAACAGAAAGTTAAAAAAAAACTGAGTCCAGCCCTAAACTCTTGGTTGCTTTACACTCAGTGTTAAAAAAATGTACAATGACAGTTCAAGGCCAGCATGAACAGAGCGCCAAAACTATAAAGCCCTGTGTCTATGGGCAACAAAAATAGGTCCACCTGCTTTACCCCTGTCTAATAAGAAATTCTCATGCCCACATACAGAATATTTCCATATTAATGAAAATAATAAATTAATAATGCTGCTACAGCAAAAGAGAGAGACGCAACGAGAGAGAAATTTGTTTCATGAGTAAGTTTGAAGGGAGTGTAATTATCTTATACTCAGTCCCACTTTAGTATGAGGCTATAGGTGAAATGTGGCGGAATGGTATTCAACCCTAAGTTTTATTCCTTGTTGAATGCAATATTAACTAAAGTGAACTTGAAAATGAGGATGAAATACCGAAAATAAACCGAAAATGAAACAGAGTCTGCTTGGTTGTAAGAGCATGTCCACGAAGGGGAATGATTAGGGCTTTATCATTAGATACACAAAAGAATGTACGGATAAATACTAATGCTCTAACATGTACTTTTTGAAAATGATAGAAACACTCAGCCGGGGTTTAAAAATCCACTCCCCATGAAATGCCCTTTATCTAGAGACTCCTTAATAAAATACTGAGTAATATTGAATGACCTCCCTTTGTGAAACAGAAAACTTAGAGCTTCCCTCCCTCACTTCATGGTTAACACATTCAGAGTTTGCACTTACCTTTCTTTCTGAATCCAGATGTCATAACTTGCACCTTCAATTTAAAGCATTAAGCTGAGCTGTAATTACTACTACCACTACAACTAGTATAATATTAGTACAAATAATTACCTCTCAAACATTGAATACGCCTGGTAAACCCTCTTCAAAAACCATAAATAACTATTTGTCACGGATACCTGATAATCCTGAGTGAGGTAACTTGGCTAAAAAGATGGACATATCTCTTCATCAAACCAAAAAAAAAAGACATTTCACACAAGTGACTGAATGGAGTATTTCTGCACTACAGTCTGAATAAAGTATAGTATGACTCTGACCTCACTGGACTTCAAACAGGTGTTTTGCTTTTGAACCTCAGCCTTCAGCTCAGCACTTTTGGGCTGCAGTTCCTGGATTTTCTGGGTTATTCCTTCCAACCGATCCTGGATCTGCTTGTGCTTCTCTTCAGCCTCTGCGACCTTTTTCTGTATTATTTTATAAAAACAGATCAAAGAAGTGCAGAAGTTACAGGGGACTGTCAACATGGACGCATACAAAGTTGTAGTGTGAGCAAACACAGTTTTTAAACAGAATGACAAAGGAAATTTAATCAAATAACCCTACAGAGAATATTTTCTTTATATTTCATGGTGAACATTTCCAAAGTATCTTACCTTCCATTCATCCACCTTCTGGTTATATTTCTCTGTATCACGTCTATCTACCTGCAGCTTATCTTTCAAGGGCTCTGACTCCTTCTCCAACTCAGCCACCTGCAGTTTTTAAGTCAAGGTCAACATTTATGATGTACATGAATCTTAGTCTCTAAGGCATTACTCCGGTTTCATCAGGACATGACAGCATAGGTAAAGTTGAAGAAAATTGAGTGAATAAATTAAATGTTCTCACCAAAGCCCACGCCATTTGCTTTTGCAACTCCTCCAGCTTGGTTTGCATTTCATCCAGCGATGCCAGGCTCTTGTAGCATTCTTCTTTCTCCAGGTACTTTCTCTTTAAGTCTTTCAAGCACTGGAATGATATGGGGTATATCATCAAGGAGGGACTCTAAACAAAGCTCCATAAAGCTGTGCAGAGATGTAAACTGGGTCCTTGTCTTGGTACAGTAAAGGGCTAACCATTTAACAATTTTTGTCAACTACAGGTTAAAGTTGTCTTAATATATACATGAGGGAATTCTTACTTCACTGTGCTGCTCAACTTTTTCCTCAGTGACATTCTTGGTGGTTTTGATGTAGATAAAGTCCTCTCTCATCTGCTCCAGCTGGGTAGCTTTCATAAAAAACTGCATTAAAATTTACAGAGAAAAGTGTGGTTATTCACCCCTGCAAAAGGATAAACAAAACAAAACCCAACACAATAAAAATTTTAAGATGTTACTCTTCAAAATGGATTTATAAATATGGAATATCTTAATGCAGTCACATAGTAACCTTGTATTTATCGCCCTCTCCTTTGGAGTGCAGGAAGTATTTGCTCATCTCTTGAGTGAGAACTGACACAGGATTGTTAACCTTGAAAAAAGTCAAAAAGTAATGAAGTCAATAATAACGCCTCTTTGCATAGTGACAAAGTTTGTTGATCATTCTACAAGAAAAAACTTAGCATCGCTAATACCTGAATGTTAAAGTTGTCCAGGATAGACAACAGCTCCTCCTTTTTGTTCGAGATTATCTGACCTGTAAGAGGAAAAACACAGAGTTATGAATTCCTGATATATTTAGAGAATTGTTCAAGGAACAACAGAAATAAGTCATTGCAATTATGTTACTGGCATATTACTCCTTTTTTCAATCTCGTCACTGAACGTTTTACTTATTTTGGTCTGTGCTCATTTTGCTTTTAAGGGTGTTTGGAAGTGTTAAAGAGTCCTGAACCATAAAAATTAGGTTGTTTTTTTCCCCTAATGAGGATTGTAGCTGTAGTATCTTATCAAAATTTAACCTGGAAGGTGAAAAAATACGCAAAACAAAAACAATAATAAAAGACAACTTAATCCACGTTTCTTTGTGGTCTTTACCTGACTTGGCTCTCAGTTTATATGTTCTTAATCCCTCTCGGGTTATTCTCTGGTCAACAATGATGGCTGAACCATATACCTCAGATTTGTATGCATCTCTTCCTTTGTTACGTAGGGTGATCGACACCTCTGCCGAGCTGAGTAAACAGACAAACACAGTTAGTTATCTTTATACAAGACAGTCACTGAAATCCTAAGTTTGAAGTACTTGTACACAGAAAAACATCTTGGTTAAAGATCTGTCTACAGAGAAGGTTAAATGCAATTTTTTCCAAATGACAGGCAGTTAAAAGAAAGCATCTTGTCTCAGACAAAATAGAAAACACAAGATCAAAACATGATGTAGTACAAAGCGTACCTTTCTCCTTGCTTCACAAAACCCTTTAGGGACAAGCCTCTATTTGTTGCATGCGCATTCCCGCCTAAGGCAACTATGAGAGCTGTCAGAATGGCACTTTTTCCACCTGTCACATAGAAAAGGTTAGAAGGGGAAAATATTTAGACAAAATAAACACAATTAACTAGGAGGATCAGTCAGAATTAATGTGATAGCACATATAGTAAATTGAACATAATAACAAAATACCTTTAAATCTACATCACAAGATATGAGATACTAATCATCTTGATTAAAAAAAATGGACATAATCCGCATGATGGCAACAGTTCACAAACACATACCATCAGCAAAGGAATACAGATACAAAAGCAGATCACACAGTAGGGCTGAACAATTTTGGGAAAAGATTGAATTGCGATTTTTCTGGCAGAAATTGCGATTTCAATTCGATTCACAATTTTCTTCAAATCAAGCTGCAGTGCAACATTCACAATGTGTATAGAAACATTTATAAATCAAAACATAAAAGGCTATTACTTTAATGCAGGAATAAAAACTAAAAGGTAAGAATTGTGGATGGGAAGCCAATCTTTACATTTAAACAAATTGAAGTCATCCCTAAAGGCGATGTGCTCAAGACACTACCCACACCACAAAGACATGGTGGTTCAACCAGAAGAGAGCAAAAATTCATAGTCCCCTGCAGCATTGATGATTCACAGCTTGGTGAATTGCAGCTGATTATGTTCTAAAGGTGCTCATGTGGTGCTATAGGCCTTGTTATAGAGAAGTGGGTTTTGAGCTTTAAAATCTTTCAATAAATGTTAAATAAGTAATTTTGTATTGAATTTGTCTAACTTTTATATAGCATTACTATTTGTAAGATAAAAATTATGTGTTTTACTTCAATAATTCATGGCCCCATTTACCCCGCACTGGGGGAAAGTTGTGCCAGAAGATCACTTATTTTTCTAAAGCTATATTTCTCAAACTGTTCTCAAACTATTCAAGATCCAAAGTGATTGTTCCCAGGGTTGCACCACATTTTAGTTGGAGATATTACTGTCCTCCCCTTGCTTTAAATCTGCTCAGTAAAAACTGGCACCACTCCCCTATTGTGTTATGGCAATCGTTATCTCCCAGTGTCTCCAGCTGCTCTCATCATACGGGCTTACACTGGAAAAGATGTTGTAATTGTCGTCTGTTTGCTCATGTTTACTAGACTTTTCACCGGACTTTTTCGCCACGCACTCCTCATGCAAGTGCCTGTGGGGTTTTTTCAAGAGCTGGTATAAGTTGATTGTGTTTCTGCTCAATGTAGCAACTTTCGCGCAACAGGTTTCTGAAGCCATTTTAAAAACAGGTTCATGTTTCAAACACAGAGAGCAGGTAAATACTGATTGGTTAATGTAACCTGTCCATAAGTAGCATATGCCGCTTCTGACTGGCGAGTTTGGCAGGACGGTGGGGAGACAGCATGTACACTACAGGCCAAAAGTTTGAAAGCAAGATCAGATTTGTACAAAAAAAGATCATAGTTTCATATATATAATTTGCAACACAATAAACATGACTATTGTGTAAAGAGTAACTTATCAGAAGACATTTTGACTATAATTATTAGGTATTTGAGTTATTGTTGCTTAGACTTTGCTTTCTTTAAAGTAACCTCCTCTGGCTTTAACAACAGCTTGGCATATACCAGGCATTCGTTCCAGTTTTTTAAGGTATGTTCCAGGGATTGCATTCCAAGCTTTCTAAAGTTCATTAAAAAGAGACTGCTTACTCAGGGGACGCGTTTTTCTGACTGATAGATCCAATTCATCCCGCACAAGCTCAACTGGAGAAAGGTCTGGAGACTGAGGGGGCCAAACCATCTTTTGAAGAACACCTTCCCCTTCTTTTTTGTCTAGGTAACACTGACAGAGCTTGGCAGAGTGCTAAGGGTCATTGTCTTGCTGCAAAACAAACTTATGAGCCACAAGTCTGAGTCCAGATGGAACAGCATGGTGCTGGAGGATGGAGTGGTACTGCTCCCTCTTCATATTACCCTTTACTTCAAACAAATCTCCTACTCCATTACCTGCAAAACATCCCCATACCATGGAACTACCACCTCCATGCTTAATTGTGGGTGTAACACATGGTGCTTTCAGACGTTCACCAGTTTGTCTGCGGACATTGACTCTGAATTTTGAACCAAACAGTTTCTAAAACTTGTTTCTCCTCATCAAAAGTCCAATTTTTGTGAGCTTTTGCCCACTCATATCTCTTTTTCTTGTTCTCTTTTGTGTGTTTTTGCAGATACACAACCCTTCAGACCAGCCTTTCTCAAACATCATTTCACGGTTGTCAGAGATACGGGTTTCGACCTTGTCATGTTGATTTCCTCCCTTATTTGTGGTGCTGTCTTTCGCTGATCTCTCTTACTGGTAACAATGCTATGTTTATCCTCTGCTTTTGGAGTAACTCTGTTTCGTCCAGGTCTTTTTGTATCATCATAACTTCCAGGTTCCTCTAGTCTCTTCAGAGTGTAGTGGACTCCTTTGTTAAACACCTTTAGGCGTTTTGCAATTTCTCTTTTTGTGTATCCTTCTTTCCTCAATGTACAAATCTGTAGTTTTGTTTCTTTACTCAGTTGCTTCTTTCTAGCCATTTTTGCTGTAGTTTCAATGCAGTTGAGATTTATAAGGATTTTTGTATGCAGACTCTCAAAAGCCAAAAAGTTGAAGTGAATAATCCAACTGTGATTTGTTTTTTTCCTTTTGCACTGAAGTTGTGACTCATGCAAATGTTTTCAACCCTAAAACTAAGCCCTTACTAGCTTTTGCTGACATATATTTAGCAATGGTCTGTTAACATCAATGTATATCTAAAGGTAAATGGAGTAAAATGGTGCATTTCCATGAAAGCAACATCTGATCATGGAGTAAATACATCCCAAAATACATAAAACTCATGCTGGATTTAAAAAAAAAGCATTGTGAACAAAAAGTTAAAGTTACTCCCAACTGTTCAGCCTGTAATGGCCTTGCTTCCAAACTTTTGGCCTGTAGTGTATGTAAAACAGTTGGCACACAACAGATCCTGAGTGAGTCAGGAGCACAGCAAAACAGACAAAAAAAAACAAACAAACAAAAAACAGCTGTGGTGATCACATGATCACGCTGTCTGAAATCGCAATTTCGATCAGAAAACTATAAACTGTTCAGCCCTATCACACAGCGTTACAGAAGAATAAAAGTCTCACAGGAATTCACAATACGTGACTCTTGCCAATACCTGACTTGTTGAGGTTTGTTAGTGGCATGCATAACCTGTCGCACAATTAATGAATCATCACATTGGCAGTATATTTTAGCAGTACATTTCTGCAAAAGTTTTGATATCTGCTGATACTAGTAATCAACTTGTTAATCTTTCTTAAGAAGCAACCTCACAGTTTGAGCACTGATACTTACTTCCATTGTTGCCCACCACAAAGTTGACATTGGAACCAAAGGCAAATGGTCCGAGGTTTGAGTGGCACATGAAGTTTTTTAAAGTGATGCTTTCCACAATCCCTGCATCACTCACAACCTCACCAGCTCCTAACATCTAAACACAGGTTATTGATATTATTTCTTGCATGAAACTGATGAGATTTACTTGTAGTAACATACCTGGTTAGTCACTCTTTCAAATAATCTCAGGTCATCACAAATCAGAGCCACAAGAAGTAAAAACTGACTACTGCGAATCACTTTTCACTTCTCGATTATTTCGATTTTTACAAAGCAGAAACCTGTTTGCTCAGAAGATCATCTTCCTCATCACTTTCACCAGCGTTTGCATCCTCCATCTCTTCATCATCTTCTTCAGATCTCACCCGCTTTTGGGGTTTGTCACTGACAGAGCTGCTTTTCCTCTTGGACATCTTTCGCACCTTCAACTTCTTCAGCAGAGAAAAGAAACTGAAAGGAAACACACAAGAATCGTGTCGGGGTTCAACTCCAGTTTTAAACAGATACACGTTCATAAATGCTAATAGTCTTTCAGGCTTTCTGGACTTTGTTAAATTTGTTCACGCTGTGCCGAAGATAAATTAAAACACTATTATGACCAAGTTACAACAGGCTAGCCCAAGTATCTCTTTTAGCTAACTTACGCTACATGCTAAACAGACATTAAAGGACTGCTTAGCCGGACGACAACTGGGTGTAATGCGAAGGTTTTGGTCTCCGTAAATCCAAGAACTGATTCTAAAGCTTAAAGCCTGACTACTCACCTTCAGTAGAAACAAACAAACGTTCAGTTCAGTTAAAGGGGACACTGCCAGACCACCCATCTAATTCGCGCCCTGTTGTCCGCTGAAATCTCGCGTGGATATGCGAGATTGTGGCGTAGCCCACTTAAAAGTGTCACATAAAGCTTTTTTTCCACAATAAACTTGAACAAAAACCCATGTTTATATGAAATAAATGATGGAGCTTAAGACTTTTGAACATTTCACTTATATTTGCTGGTTTTACACAGTAAAGTAAGCCTTAATACATACTTTAATGTGCAACAAACTGCCAAAAGCCTATTAAGCGTTTGTTAAGTGTAAAGCTCAATATGTATAAATATACAGATTTTTAATAGGAATAACAATGACTTCATTGATCCCCGAAAGATAAGTCAATTGTCTGTCATCTTATTTGTCATGTCTGTAAAAGTCATCTAATGGAAACTGCTGTCAGGCTAAGGACTTAAGAATTTATTCTATGTCTCACAAAAAGACTTGCACCTAAGTTACCAACCACACTGCCCAAGCCTGAGAGGTCATGTCCCACAACAATTGACCTTTACACTTAAATTTTCATAAATTATTTGATGCAAGATAGGAAACATTTATGGATTCACCATAAACTTGAGGTATAAATTGCTTAAGTTCAAGTAATGACAAAAAAAAAAAAAAATCTTTATTAGAGCACATACAGATCTTGAAAAAAGAAACTCTTAGAAACAATTAATTTCAAAAGACCATTTTGTTATACAGTCCTCTGAAAATACCAATGGTAAGGTTTCAAAACATTTACAGCACAGCATTGGCGCCTGGCAAGCCTCCCAAGGTCACAAACTGACTGAGTTTGAACTCAAAGTCAATGGGACATTCACTGGCAGGCCTGTAGTTTCCTCTCATTGCTGAGCTCAGGTAAGGAATAAGCGCACAGTTCTCTTCAAATACAGCCAGTTTCTTCTTGTACTTCCGGCGAGTGTAATCTGTGCTCTTGTGGTTGAAAGCTGCAAGAAATAGGGACACAATTTTTCCAACAAAAAGTAAATGTAAAATAAACAAAAACAAACACATGACAGTCATCAGGTTTTATTACCTTAACATGATAGTTTAGTTTGACCTGGGCACACAAGAAGAAAAAGGGAAATTCAACAATGACATTTTGCCAACCTTTAAGGTAGAAGGCCACATATTGAAGGGCTGATCTTTGTATACTGAGGAAAGGGTACTTTGGTTTGAGGCACCCAACAGCTGTCATGGCCTTAATGACTGCGACTGCCACACCCTAAAATACACAAAAGCCATACAGAGTTCATAAACCTTTGCACATAGAATACTGAAATAGCTGCACACAGTATTGTTTAAGATTATGGTGTTTTTTAAAGTGTGCTACAGTGACTGACCTGTTCCAGGTAGCCCAATGTGGGAAGGGAGGTTAAGGGTATGGGTTCACAAAGAGGGAGAACTTTACTGGGCAGCTTCTGGTCCCAATAGGCTTCTGGAGTCCTTGACAACAACATTAAATTTCACACATAAGTCCAATACAAATTATGTCAAAATAATGCTTGGCTCGCTTTATTAAAAGTAAAAGTAATACAAGCACTTTCAAATGCTGAAAAATATGCTTAAAAAAAAAAAAAAAAAGAAAAGCTCTGCACCTCAAAAACTTGTTCTGTTTCTGCTTTGTTTCAAAAAGGTAGATCAGTTCTCTGTATTCCACAGCATACTCCAGCTTGCCCCGAACTAGGGCTTCATATCTGCAGAAAAAAATATAAATAAAAAATATATTTTACATGTTCATTGGGTTGAGGGCAGACAGTGTTGACCTTTGACAGGGTAATCTTTTGCTGCTGACTTGGTTTTGGCTTTAGACATGTATCTTCAATGTGAGTTTTATATTTGTCAATCAGACCGTGAGTTGAAGATACTGTATATAAAGATGAAGATGTACCTTTGCTTTCCATCCAGATAAGTAACTGGGCAGAAGCCCTTCATTTCAACTTGCTGAGGGAACTTGCTCTTCACCTGGGCCTCTGTTAGTATTTGTGGCAGCAGTTCGGGCTGGGGGAGAGAGTGTGGGCAGCCAGGAGCTACAAACTGATGTGGACTGGCCAGGAATCGCTTTGGAGAAATTACAAGACATGTTATTTTTCAAAAAAAGGTAAATTTAATTCAGATGACCTTCAATGGTGTTTTATGATTTTTATCATCTATGTTCAATTGTACGAATCCACCAAACTGACCTCCAGATGGTCTTTGTCACACATCTTGTAATAGTGTTCTTTGTACTGAGCTGCATAAGTTAAGGCTGCAATGTCTGAGCAGTCCACCAGGTGTCGATGTAGGGCCAGGCAGACAGGGCAGTACTGGCCAAACTCTCCAAGACGACTCTGCAGCTCCTTGGGTGGCACGCAAAGTCTGTTGATGGAGGCGGCTTGATCTACAAAATTAAAAGGTATGGAGAGAATGAACTCAGAACTGTCTGGAACATAATTTGGAGTATGTAACTAATTGAGCAACTACTTTAACTACAAATTTTTACTTCAAACTATGGTTTTTGTTTGATCACTGCAGTTGCATTTATAAGTTTTGCAAACTGTTTTGAGGGGAAATTTGAAAGGCATTAAGATCGAATGCATCTGAGATTAAACATTTTAGTTGTTACAGATTTTAGTTATTATTTGCTGCCAAATGCTAGAAAAGCCCACAGAACTTACTGCTTTGTATCCTTTCCAAAAAGTTGTTGATACATCTCATGCTGATACTGATTTCCTTCAAAATACAGTCCCACATCCACCATTGGCTCTTTTCCCCATCCAGGAGGATCCAGTTCTGGTATTGTTGCTGGAAGTGTTGTCTCACAGGTTGCATCTCCTGCTTGTAACAGGAGTGACGAATATGGAGAATCTTGGAGCTGTCATGCATCAGATGAGGCCTGCAGAAGGAGAAGACAGCTCCTCAAATTACGGTTCCTGGGTATAAAAACATGTATTTACAGTTATTTTTATTGTATGTTCTCTGACTTATTTGGCTTCATCTTGTCCAGAAGGCCTCTTTTAAGCACTTCTACTGAGTCAAGCTCCAGCTCAACTGCAATCATAGGAATGATGCTCTTGGACCTCATCAACTCTGCTTGCTTTACCGTCTTTGGGAAGTCATCTAACACATACCTGACAAAACAAAGTACATTTCATCTTTGCATCAGGAATATACATAAAAGAAGTCATAAAGAAGTATGTTATCTTTGTCTCAAGACACTAAATCTACAGGCTGTATTTTCATGGTTAAAATTAGATTAAGTTTCTCTCATCTAACCCTCTGGAGCTGCATACTGAGCTCATGAGTGCCACCTCCAGACACTGAATGGCAAGCTCATCAGGCACAACATGTCCCAGAGCCAGATGCTTTTTCATCTGGCCGGCCAGATCAGTGTGCTCCTGGGTGTTCAGAACCATTCGGATGACGCTGCCAATGGACAGCCGGGCTAAGCCATATTTCTTGGCAAACATCTGTGCCACTGTTGAGATAAAGCAAAGTAAGGGAAATAATGGATAAAAGAAAAGAGGACATTTGAGAAAGTGTTGAATTAAAAATTTGTTTTTACCAGTGGTTTTCCCTGATTTGGGTGGTCCAAGAATAGCTATTTTTAGAGGGAGGGATTGGATAGGTTTTGGCTGCTTGAGGTATTTTAAAGGGTTCAACATGAATAGATTGTGATTTTCCTTAGTCGCAAAGAAGTAAATAAACTGATGGAATATGAGGGGATATGTCGTATTGAGTGGCCACTGCAAAGGCTGGATCAACCCTGGTTTTTTATATTGCTGCAGAGAAGGAAGAAGTGTTGGTTAAACAATGTTTTATAAAAAAAAGAACTTGCATAGAGAATTTGAAAGAGTAAATGGTAACATCCACAAATGAACCATGAGTATTTGTATTTGAACTAACTTTAAAACCTCTAAAAACACTGAAAATCCTGCCTAACATGTTGAAAGAAGACCATATCTTTATTCCTACCTCGACAGGGTCCCCAAGACCAAAAGCACTGTGGAGCTTGTAGGAGGACAGCAATAGCTTCTGTGCCAGGTTGTGAGAGATGGGTTGGCATTTTTGGAAGAGTGACTCCCTATTGGTCACCAAAGGTTGAATTTTCTGGAGCAGCTGGTACTGAACCATCCTTGTTTTGTGAGATACAGCAACTGACACTTTGGGTATGTTTTTTTCACTCAGGAGCCCCTGATGATGAAGGAATGCAAAAAAGAACATGTGTACATTCGTAGAATCCAATGCGTGCATAATCATCAAGTTGTTAATGTTGCTCAATTAATTCTCCTGACTGTCTCTGAGGTTTAATGATAATAAAAGAATTTAATGGGATGATTAAACCATTTATGCATGTCTAGCCAGGTAATCAGCTTGCTTTGTGTTTTTGTACCATCACAGTTATGAGGCCAGTTTCATCCATCACAAAACGCTCTTCTATCTCCATCTCCAGCCTTTCAGATGCTGCCACCTCAGTCTCTGCATTCCCCATGTCTTCATTATCTGCCTCTGAAGGAAACTCCGCCTCCAACATGGCCTCTATTTCATCCTCCATGTTACTCGAAGCTTCATCTTCATCATCTTCTTCATTGCTGTGATGTCTGGACTGAAGAGTTCATAAGAGGGTACGTTAAGAAGTGATGGGTAAATTGTGACTTGAAGTCATGGCAAGCTCACTTACCTTTGTTATTACTTCTGCCCTGAGCTCAGCTCTCCTGTGGGCAATCTGTTCCTCCTATGCCCCACAGAAAAAAATGTTTATATATGTATATATACTAACTTATATGTGTACTAACTTACTAACTTATATACTAACTTATATATGTTTATATATACTAACTTACTCGATTCTTTGCTCGTAGATCACAAAGAAAGTTCAGCTGACGGCGACAATCACGCCATTTCTCCAGGTATTTTGGCAACAGATGCTTTTGAACATCTGCAACATCCACTGCCAGGGTTACCACAACATCTGGTAAAAGTTGTCGCTGCAGCATATACTGCACCTCTTCAGGATTGTGAGGGAAACCCTCCAAAATGAAACCTGTAGACCTACAAGAGGAGTGTCAGGGAAGAGAATCAGGTGGGATCAGGTGAGAGCTTAAGTACATTGTGGTTATTTGTGTAAAAAAAAAAGGTATGTATTTTGAGAGATTGTGAAATGTTTTGTTATCAGTAATTTCAGTTAATTATTATATCTTTACTATTAAGGGAGAGACTAGTCCAGTCCCTGTACTAAGCTAGATTTGCTCATATAAGTAGCCTCATCCCTGATGCACTGATGTCAGACTTATGTCAATCATCTCATCTAAGCTTCTACATGACAGCATCATAAGCACATCTCCTATAATGACAACCATTTTCCCAAGAGTTAGAGAGAGGGGAGGGTAGCGTGCATTTAAAAAAAAAATCTTGGGTTCAATTACAAATATGGTTCCTGTTTCCAGAATGGTTCAATGATATTTTCCAGGATTTCTGGAGGCAGAGGCTCTCCGTCACAGAGGTAAGCTCTGATAGCCTCTTCCTCATCAGTTAGTGTCCACTCCTGCTGTACACAAACAAAAATAAATACTCAATAATACAGCACCAAAACATAAAAAACCACATCAATTTGAGGGGCAACAGTTTGAAATCGTTCCCGAGAAAATGTTATCTGAGCCTACCTCCATGTCATTTGCCCCGATATTATCCCCAGTTTCTGTCTCCTCTTCCCCCGCCTTGGCCTCCTTAATCAGTGCCTCCAAATCCTCAGGAGATTGCTCAGAGGAATTCTCCTCATCAGCATAAGGCACCCTTTTCTTTGTCTTGGCCATGATGAGCATTTGGAGTTGCTCCCTGAACTGTATATGGAAGATGCCGAGCTGCCTGGCCAGCCAATCACCATGGGTGGTCTTGCCTGATCCTCGAGGGCCAAGCAAAAGTATCCGTAGGGCAGGGGGCTTGGATAAGAAGAACAAAGGGGGATGTTCGGAATTTGTATTTCCCATACAGTGACTTTTTAAAATATCTTTTTGTGTCTGCTGATACCTTGAGAAGCTTAGTCTGTGCCACATACTCTGCCGGGTTCTGAAGGAAAGAATCTCTTGCTTCTGGACTAGAGAAGTAGAAGAATTTTTCACGGTACTTGGTTGTAATTTCATCTGTACAGGGCCACAAGGTGTTATGGTTTTTCAAGAGTACAGGGCAGAAATGCTGGGTGTCACCCAATAATCTCCAGGCTGAGGTGAGGCCCTGCTTTATAAGAAGGGTAGAGGTGCGATTACACATTTGTTTTAAGTTTTAACAAACAGTTTTAACTACACATTTTTAATCATAAATTAGATATAGGATTATAAACCTGCTATTTAGTTAAAGGGGGGGGGGGGGGCTTAGATTTAAAGCACTCTTTTTTACTGACTTCAATCTCCTCCTCCTCTTCTGCAGCAAAACTTTCACTGCTTTCTTCTGCAGTTCTCTCCAGCTCAGCTAAGGCATTCAAATCCTCTGCCTCTTCATCCTGATCGGCCTCTGACAGCTTCCAGGACTTATGTTGAAAAGGTTCTAGAAAGTGGCGGTAAACATTGCATTAGACGTTCTGTCTAATTCAAAACGGAAGGTCATTCATTAACATACTGGTGAAAAAAGGTTTGATGCGCGGTACTGATTGCGTCATATGTGCACTGCAGCACATGTCAACATGCTCAGGTGGGTGGGCCTGTTCATGACTCCTTGCAGTTTTGAAGTGTCTGTCTTTTTTTTATTTTTGTTGAAGTAGAAATGGTCATGAATGCAGTGGTTATTGTGCCATATTAATGGAAATTATCATAGTACCTTTGCTGTGAAATGACACAATTAATAAGATGCAACCTGAATTTTTATTCTGATAAAAGAAACAAAAAACAAAACTATAAGCTTTGTATAGAGGTAGCAAAAATTCTGGACAATGACAAACACTCACTCTCCATATCTAGAACCATCTCTTGAAGCAGGTCCTCTGGGCTTTTGTCCCTAATCTCCAATACTGAGTGGGCCACAGTTGAAGTGGACTTCATGTGCTCCCATGCAGTCTCAAACTCTTTCAATTGTAGTTTGTAATCATTCATCTCAGGGCCATCTGGATAACCCAGTTTCCAGTAATCAGGCAGGATCTCAGCTTTAGCAACACAAGGGTAAGGGAAGAAAATGATAAAGATAAGGACAGAGAGGAAACAACATTTTATAAGATCAGTGCTTTTGTTTAAGTTGTTGCTAGAGTCTGAATACTCATATGTAGTTTGACTCAAAATTTTAAAAATAACTTTTGTTTTGAGTATGTGAAGGTTGTAATTCTACTTCTTGAAAAGCTCACCTTCTTTTTCATTGATGTCAGAGAGTACAGGACTGGCAGTTTGAATTGGTCCAGGATTTTCTACAAAGGAAGTCAGTGTAACAAATAATGATGACTTATTTTTTTACTATCTGGGCACCACTATAAAAACAGCCTGTTTGGTTAGAAGGACTGACAGCACCTTCCATCTCTTCTGTGACTGTCTCAAGATTTGTTTGCTGTTCTTCAGCTTTGGCATCTTTATCTGATTCCTGCTCCTGCTGGTTTCTAAACAGATGGGAAAAAAATACACACCAATAAACAAAGTTTACTTTCTGAAATGAAGCTTGAAAGAATTATTGCACATTAACTCACATGGCTTTTTTCTCTTTCTCTGTTCGTTCGTCCTGCAGCCTTTTCCTGACAGCTTCATCCACTCCAGCCTTGTTCTTCTCATATAATCTCTTAAGAACTGATTAACACATTAAAATGAAACCATATAATGAACACTAGAAATATTTTCTAATTGCCACCTGTTTGTGATTTTTGATCAAATGTTTCTGTCTCGTACTCTGATTTCCATCGCTGTCCCTCAGACAAAAGAAGGTATCCGGCAGGAGTTCAGCCTGCTGTAAGTCATTCAGTTGGGAGAAGTTCTTGGGAAAGTTGTCTAGCACCCAGCCAGTTCTGAAGTCTGCATCAGTGTTGTCCTCCTCAATCTGTATTATCACCATAGATTTTAAGTTTTATATAAATAAATAAACAAGTATATATATAGACATGCACACAAATATGTAGACCATTTTAACTTACCTTTTTGATGTGATTCTCTAGTACTTCAGCATACAGGCCAGTGGGATTTGTGCTCATATGTTTGGCTTCTTCTACAGCACTGAACACCATGGCTTGTACATCAGGGTGATCTTCTGTCACTAAGAAAAGGAGAAAACATATACATGAATTAAAATTTCAGTTTGTTTGAGCTTCATGTATCTGTGTCAGTTTGTTTGGATGTATTTTTCTTTAATCAAGAAGTCATGAAAAGAGCAAAAATAAGATCTGAACATCTTACCTTCAACAGATCTGGTGTCAACTGATAAAAAACAACAACAACAAAAAAAAAAAAATTGTTCTAAGCTAAGCAGTGTAAGTCAAAAATTGTAAAAAAAAAAAAAAATGTTCCACGTGTTTCTGAATGTTATCACCACACTCAACCTACCAAAATTCTGTTCATCCTGTTGCACTCTCATCTTGATTTTCTCTATAGCAACCTTTGTCGTCTCCTCTCTGATTTTCCTGAGCCTATCCTGTTGAACCTTTTCCAGTGCTGGCTGCACCAACTCCTCCATATCAAGCACCTGCGCGTTGTAGTGTCTAGCAAGAAGTTTACACAGAGTGCTCTTCCCTGCCTGCGGAGGTCCAACAATGGACACTCTGCAAGGTGGTCTGGGCATTGGAGGGAGTAGGTACAGTCTTGGGTTTGTGGCAAACTTTTGGAAGGCCTCCTGAGATGAGAGGACGTACAGTTTGTCCTGGAAGCTGCAAAGAAATTGAAATCACATGGTTGGCATTTCTATCTAGTTTTATTTGTTACTGAATATATTCTACACTCTTCGGTGGCCTTGAAGGAATCACTCACCCTACACAGAATTCAGGTCTGCCAGGAATGACCTTGCCTTCCCTCAGAGCAACAGGGCAAGTCCGGCCCCAGCGGCTCCTTCTCCACCGGAAGCCTGGGGCCACTGCTCTGGAAGAAGACATAAGCCTTAGCAGATCCTCCTGAAAAAGAGATTTAAACATGAAGGCATTAAGGGTTAATTTAAAGTGGAGGGTATCCAGATCATCATTTGTTTTTGCATCACTTTACACCAGTTTAAAATTCTAGTTGAAATATGAATTTTTTAAACAGCAGACCGTTTCAATGTGGTCTGGTAATTCTTCTTCAGCATGGTGCAGGGGGACTGGAACTGAGACACGCTTTATTGCCATGGATCCAAGATGTGACATAACACACTGGAGACAAAGCAGTCAACAGACTTATATCATCAAACATGTATATTTAGACTCAAACACACCGTCTTAACACATTTAAACAAGCAGAGGACTAGAATTTTTCCAAAATAAAAACTGTATGGTCACAGATTCCTGTTGTTTGTTGTACTGTTTGTAATTCTGGAGCATATATATTTCCTGAAGGTTGTTTATTTATCTCAAGTGTTTATACTATAGGTATTTACGGAGTGCAACTCTTCGGGCATCAAGTTTCCATCCAGCTCCAACAGGTAGAGGGGATTATGGTTTGTCATGTAGCCCTAAAAAAAAATAAAAAATCAATAAAATTACAACAACTGACAAACAAGTGTGGTGGAAAAATGCCTTAATTTTAATGATAAAGGAACAGAACCTAAGAGTTGTTCATTAACTCACTACGTCTGCTTCTCTTTTTAACTATTGATGTAAACTTAATTTTTTCTCTGGTTGCAAAAGAAACATTTATTTATTTATATTTGAAACACAAAGCATGAGCAACTAAGTTGAACTGTACGATTTTAACTGAGGATAAAATAATGCTATCTCTACGTTTTTTTATCCTCACCTGAAATCATACAGTTTAGCTTATGTAGTAGTTGTTCTTTCTTTGTTTCAAAATTAAAAAAATAAATGTTTCTTTTGCAACAAAGAAAATTATGTTTACATCGATCTCAATGCAGGACATGCAAACAATACTGAAAATTCCTCTGCGCTTTGGTTTATAGAAAAAATATCCTTTTGTCCACAGCAAGCTTTCCAAATGTACCATGCAACTGCAATTAATAAATAAAAAAACTAAATTATGTTGTCCGAGAAATGAAATATGTTCTCACAGGACTAGCACAACTCAATGACATCATAGGTAAGAGCTCTCAGTTAGTCACCTCCAGTGGTCTAAGTATTGTGTCCTGGTACATCTTGATGCGACTGAAAACATTTTCTGGCAAATTCTCTGGTGTCCATATCATCTGGTCAGTAATATCCTTTCCGAGTTCCTCTCCCCCACCCTACATGCCCCGAAAAGTTTTGATAAGAATTAATGATTGGATAAAATATCTTAAAAAGAAGTTAAAAATAAAAAAACAAAACAAAACAGAAAAACAAAACAAAACAAACAAACAAAAACAAAACTTAATAATACAACATATGAAATGCATCAAATAACAGCATTCTCAGCAGACCATCATAGACATACTATGATATCAAAGTCAGTGACAACTGTTGTTCACCAGTAAGCTGTACCTGCTCCTCCTCCTCCTCCTCCTCCTCCTCCTCCTCTTCCTCATTGTTTTTCTCCATCTTCTTAGAGGAGATACCCTCATGCTTCCACTGGTCTCTGTAGTACAGCTGTCCTGTCTCTGGGTGCTGCTTGAGACCTGACAGCCTTTTAATGAGGTCTTTATCTGGACACTGGTGGAAAATGAAAGTGTTATATCCATTACTAAACCACCAAAGATTAAACAACTGTTAACAGTAAATGATATAAAATGCATACGCTTACAGAATTTATTCTGAAAGATGACTAAAACACTATGCATCACTGCTTTATACAAGTATAAATTTGAAGTAAATAGAGGTAACCTTGATATTGATGATGAAGTCAGGTGATAGTTTAAGGGTTTTGATCAGCTGAATCTGCTCAGGAATTGTCTTACACTCTTCTGACATGAACGGCAGGCAGCTCAGTACATACCCTGAATAAGAACACATGTACTGTAAACCAAGCCATGTTTTGAATTGTAAACTTTGCATCCATCTTACAGTGTTTTACTCAAGTTACCATAGTGCTCCACATCTGGTGAATTTAGCCTTGCAATAATAAGCTGGAGCACAAGGTCTTCTGGTAAACTTCTACCCCCAGATAAAATACTTAAGAGCTGGAATAGAAAAATAAAATAAATTGAATTAAAGAAAGAAAGAAAGAAAGAAAGAAAGAAAGAAAGAAAGAAAGGACGAAAGCAAGAAAGAAAGAAACTATGTGAAAACTACGTTGAAATGAACATTTTTGTCCTGCGGCACTGACATATGATACTTACTCCTGCCCCTTGCTCCTTTTTATTTTTGATGTGTGTATTGAGCAGATCTGTATCTGAAACAAAAGAAGCTGATGAGAAGGGATGGAATTATTTTGAAAATGAAAAGGTCAGTACTTAAGTTGGACTTACCATCAATAAGGATGCACTTCCAGGACTCTGCAAGTTTTTTTGCCAGGGTGGATTTGCCAACACCCTGCAGAAACAATGTGAAGTCAACCCTTCATTGTAGCCGGAACACTGAGAGCTCAGTGTGTGTGTGTGTATATATGTATGTATGTATGTATGTATGTATGTATGTATATATATATGTATATATATATATATATATATATATATATATATATATGTATGTATGTATGTATGTATGTATGTATGTATGTATGTATGTATGTATATATATATATATATATATATATATATATATATATATATATATATTATATATATATATATATATATATATGCAAGTTTATATATATATATATATGCAAAAATATATAAAAATACAAATACATACAAAAATACATATGAAAAAATATATAGCCGGAACACTGAGAGCTCAGTGTCTGTGTGTGTGTGTGTGTGTGTGTGTGTATAAATTTATATATAGTTTTAGTCCCTCTCTCTCTCTCTCTCTATATATATATATATATATATATATATATATATATATATATATATATATAAATAGATATATAGAGAGAGAGAGAGAGAGAGAGAGAGAGAGAGAGAGAGAGAGAGAGAGAGCACTTACCGGTTTCCCAACTACGATAAAACAAGTTGGTTTTGCGAGCAGACTCTCTTTCTCAACTTCATCTTCTAGCAGATTATCCACCAAACGGCCCTCTGAATGTGTTAAGGTGCATCCGACAGTTTAACACGAACAAAACCGAGAAATGCGTTATCAAACTGCAAGTTTCAACGTCTGAATGCTTGCTGATTTTAAACCTACTTACCCTGGCTTTGGGACATTTTATAAATCCTTAAACTTCTACTATCGTTTGTCTATTAGTGTTTACTATACTCCTTTTCCTTGCTTCTTGTATCAGCCACGGTTACCGTAGCAACAACAAACTCCAGGAAGGAACAGCTTTATACGTTACAGGCGATTTACAAATACCGTGGCTAGCTGCCGCTTTATTTCAAAAACCATATTTTGGTTAAGGGTATTATCTAAATGACGGCCAGTTGTTAGGAACATCATTTTTTAACCCAGAAAGATATAGAAACAAGGCAAAGACGAGCGTTCGGTCGTTTATTTTGAATTGCCTTTCTACTGTGGCTTTTTGACTCTGCAAGCCACCGTATCAGTTGACACGGGACCGCTAAAAGCAACATGACCGTCACATGACTAAAACAAATTCATGCTGTAGTTTATGCTAGCTGCAGGAAGTAGGAGGTCAAACCATTGTAAACAGTTATTCAAAACCGTTTACATTAGTTGTTTTAACTGGTAGACGAGATGTATGTCAACCATTGTGGTGGTTTGAGGCTTACGAGACCTGCTAGCTAAATCTGAAGTAGGTAATATTTATCAACTTGGCCAGGACCTGCTCAGTCGAAATAAACTACATTTAGTTTTCATAGGTGTGATCAGGTTAAACTTTTTGTACTGTGTGATTTTTGTGCATTGGTGTTTCATATTGTTTCATTTTCATTGCAGCTCTCCCCCCGGTGTGTTCCCTGGAGTCAGTGTTTGGAGAGGAATATTAAAGGGATAATCATGCCCCAGGCAGCAGCTCTCGTCAGTGGGATCCAGAGGATGGTTCTGTATGAAACTAGAGCTGTAAGTCTGTCATGAACTGCACTACAAAGAATTAAGAATAAGAAAACCTTTATTAATCCCCAAAGGGAAATTTAATTCAAAATTCAATATATTACTGTGTAACCCTGCCTTCAGATCCATTTGGTCGTAGCTTCAAGCATTTGCAACAGAGTGAATGAACATTTCATCTCCATCATGTGAAAATGCTCTCTGTGTTTTTATTTTTTTTTTTACACTTATGCAGATGAAGCCCAGGTTTTAGACAAGAGAAAGCCAACAGCAAAGGTCTTTATCCTCAGCAGCATCGTATTCAAACAGATCTATTTTGCTCCAGTTTGTGATGACATAAATGTGCACAAACTAGGATGTGCACAACACAACCGTTGTCTGTAATGTTGGTGCCTTCATAATGACAGTGGAGCACAAATATTATAAATTACAAACAGTACTCCGAAAAAAAAAACGTCGTGCGAATCTGCTTCATGTTGACTATATTTTCATTCGAGAACTGCTTGATTTTGCTGCCTTTTAAGCAATAGATTTCCTTATTGCACTGATTAAAACACAGATAATTTACTATTTCAAGTGACAAGATAAAGTCATTTACGTAAGTTAGGAGAAGAATAGAGCACTTTTGTAAGATTGTGATTTCTCATTACTAAACACTAGATGGCAGCAAGAGAACTTTAGTGATGGTTTCATCCTCAAATCAAGCCCTTTCCACTTTATTATTATCTTATGAATCCACTTAAGCCAGTTGCAGTGAAATGAATGGTGCGGATATGACACATATTGCTGGACCAAACAAGCTGCATATATATAATTGTCTATACTCAATATGTGTGGGATTTTTTGTTTGTTTTTTTCATGCTTTGATTATTTAATAATGTGTTCTAAACTGACACATTTTTTTGTGTAGCTTTCCATACTGTTCTCTTGCTTGTCTAATATTATGTGGAGCCAGTGTATTTTAGATTATTTTCCATGTCTTTGATAACCCTTGTAAGAATTATGCCATCATCAACAGTCACACAGATCAAGATGGCATGTTAGGGAAACTTGTGTCACACTTAAGTTATTGTTCTTTCTACTTATTCTTACTTCCTTCAACCCAATGTACTGATCAGTGGATAAAGTGACTGCTGAAATACGAAGAAGACACCATGAATACTTAAAAGTGTGGAACAGGACAATTTTTTTCTCTCTAATGGTTGCTGACTGTACCGATACATGGTGTTCCAGTTTAATGTTCTGTAGTGGACAGAAAATCTCCGGCCATTTCATGTGTGAGAGAAATAATGACTTTGGGAGGAAAAAAAAATCTTTTTTAGAAAGATGACAAGGCTTAAGATGGAACACATAAAAACGTAAGTCTTGTGATCAGAAATGTGATGTACCACATGACTCTGACCTCTAGGTACTTTAATTCAAGTATATCTCATAAAGCAGCTGTATGTGATAAGTACAGTATCTTTGTTGGATCAAGGAGTGCATCTCTTCTTAATTTCCTTGGTGGTTTATCACAAAAGGAAAAATATAGCACATTAAAGAAAGGGTTTCTCAAATAAAACTTAAACAAAGGAAATGTACTGTAAATCTGGCATCTAATAACAATTAATGCCTATGTGTAATTGAATATTAGAGAATATTCCGTTCAAGACATGTCATAGAAGAGCCATAAAATAAAATGCTAAAAAAAATAGAATAAAATGCAGTCACACAAAGGAAAGGATTATTAATGAGCAGCCTGCACATTTAGCAGAAGCAGCTATTTAGGCTACATTGCAAACACCATGCTGTAATCTTATATTCACTCCCCATGCTGTTTTTTCTTTCCAGAGGTATTTTTTGGTGGGGAGCAATCAGGCTCAGACCAAACACAGAGTCCTGAAGATTGACCGCACAGAACCCAAGGACCTGGTGATAATCGATGATAAGGCAAGTGTCGAGATCTGACCAGAGTTAGTGCAGTGCTTATGTGGCATATACTTATGTAATACAGTACAGTGCGCTTGGGGGGAAGTAGAACAATCACTCAGCCTGTCCCAAGTGTATAGTAGATGACAGCTTAGCTGATGAGTGTGGCTGAGCGCACCTCCCTTTCTTCTCCACTGCTCATTACTGGGATCTATGAGCTGGGACCTGATTTGTTTTTCCTGTTGTGGGTGATTATGACTATGATGTGTTTTTTTATTATAAGGCATCCATGATGAAAATTCATTACTCCACACTCTTGCTTTAGCAGATATTACATTCACCCTGGAAACTGTGTTTGTTTTCCTTTGATTAGCATAGTAGAGTGTTTTACAAATGGGGGGGGGGGGGGGGGGTGAATGCTTGAGACGGTGCTGAAAAGGTGAAAGTGAGCAGATTTGAAGTTGCAGAAGAAATGCAGCCTTTCCTCTCAGTTAATACATAAAGAACAGTATGGCTGTGAAGGCTGCTTCAAACCTCTTTATGTTCCAAAGATTTAATAAAGATTTTTCTGCTCAGCTGAAGGGGTCAAATAGCTGGTTATTCTCTGTCTGTGACTTATTGAATTTCACAGGATACATTTCAACCAACGGCAAAGTAATTTCCTATGTTATTACCACTGCAAGTATAATGTATTATTATATAGCTTTCCTGTTGCGCTCAATGAATAGAAATGTGAAATCTACAAGAGGGATAAGAAAGCTTCCTTTCCAGATAACCTGCATGAAGAGGCTGTTGGTTTCTGCATTCGTTTATATGTTTTTTGAAGATCCAGAGCATCATTCTCTGTATTGTAAGGTTAAAAAAAGTAGATGGTGACTATACTCATAAATAAATGACCACAAACATATATGTGAATGTTGTTTTTAGCATGTGTACAACCAGCAAGAGGTCAGAGAGTTACTTGGCCGTCTGGACCTGGGCAACCGCACTAAGATTGGCCAAAAAGGTTCCTCGGGCCTTTCCAGGGCTGTGTCGGCCTTTGGCATTGTTGGTAAGTACAGTCCCTCCAATGTTCCTCAGTGCCATGAAGCGGCAACTATCGTAGGGCACATATATGTTAGGAGTCCCCATCTCCACATCTCCCCATCGTCACAATCATATTCACATATGGTAGTACCTACCTTAAGCATTGTCCTCTTATCATATTGCTGTACCTTAGAGATGTCCTCTCATGGTTTTGCCTGTTAGAAAGAACCGTCAATCTTCATTCTGGTGAACCCTGTAGAAAGAATAGAGGAGGTACAGCTGATAATGTTCAGCCCCATAATGACCATCTGTTTTTTTTCAAGCAGGTGAAAGTAAGACACAAGACCCAGATTTTCTTTAAGATATAATTTTGGGCTTCTGTACCTTTTATTCAGAAAGTATAGGTCAATGGGTAGAACAGGAATTAGGTAGAGAGGTGAGTTACTTGCTGGAAAGAAGTAAAATTGAAAACTTGAAGACTGTAGCCTCTGTACTTGGTTACGTGACCTAACCAGTGGTTCCCCTGAAATATTCTTTTGTATCACTTATACACTGAAGTTTGCCGATTGCTAACAAAATAAGTTGCTCAGTAATAGTCGTTTATGATCAAGAGTAAGTAACAGATATTTCCCCCTAATATTTGTAATCAAATGATAAGACACCACAAAGGAAAGAGACTGACATGACTGTTATACAGTAACCCAGATTGGATGAAGCATTTTTTGTTGTTATTTCTCTATTATTAAGTATCGTTAATAAATTACCTGATAACTCGCAAATGACATATAAAAGCATTCATATTCAAGGTTGGACAGAGATTGAATGACAAGATTACAATTCCATTAAGCAGACGCTATTATCCAAAGCAATGCAAATATGAATCATGCACCAGTGGTTGACATACACTGAGAAGAAGAAGAAGAAGAAGAACTTTATTGATCCCCGAAGGGAAATTCAATTGTCTGTTGTCTCACGTAATATGTCTATAAAACTTATGTATTATTTACATAAGAGTTATAAAGCCTGATGGCTGTTGGTACAAATCTTTCTGTCCTGCAGCGAAGACAGAGGAGCTGTCCATCACCATTTGCCCTTTGGTCCATCAAGCTGTTGTGAAGTGGGTGATCCATGTTCTTGAGAATAGTCTCTACCTTCCTCAGTGTAGATCTCTCTACCACATCCTCCACTGAGTTCAGCTTGATCCTACCACAGAGCCAGCCTTTTTCACCAGTTTGTTAAGACGTCTTGCATCTTTGTGTTTGATGCTTCCTCTCCAGCAGACTGCAGCGTAGAACAGAACACTTGCCACCACAGATTGATAAAACATCTGCAGCGTCTTACTACAGACGTCTATTGATCGGAGTCTTCTCAGGCAAAAAAGGCGGCTCTGCCCCTTTCTGTAGATGTAGTGTATATTCTTAGACCAGTCCAACTTATTATCCATATGTAGACCTAGGTATTTATATGATGTCACCACTTCGATGTCCACTCTACAGGTGTTCACTGGCTGAAGAGAGGGTTTGGATCTACGGAAGTCTATGACCATCTCCTTTGTCTTTGAGGTGTTGATGAGGAGGCAGTTTTTGTGACTCCAGTCACTGAAGGCTCTTATTAGATCTCTGTATTCAGCTTCTTGTCCATTTCTGATACATGCCACAATGGCGGTGTCATCTGAGTATTTCTGGATGTGGCAGGACTCAGTACTGTATTTGAAGTCTGACGTGTACAGTGTGAACAGGAATATTGCCAGGACTGTCCCTTGTGGAGCCCCCGTACTGCTCATTAATGTCCCAGAAACACAGTTCTCCAGCCTGACAAACTGTGGCCTGTGATCCAGGAAACACAGGAAGGATCCACTCCCATCTCTGTGAGCTTGTCTTTTAGTATGGTGGGTTGGATGGTGTTGAATGCACTTGAAAAGTCGAAGAACATGATCCTCACATAAACCCCAGGTTCCTCCAGATGAGACAGGGCACAGTGAAGCATGTAGAGGACAGCATCATCCACTCCAATGTGTTCTTTGTATGCAAACTGCAGGGAATCCAGTTTGTCTTTGACCTTAGACCTCAGAAGGCATAGAATCTGCCGCTCCAGGGTTTTCATGCTGTGTGAAGTGAGGGCCACTGGTCTGTAGTCATTGAGTTCAGCAGGACATTTTGGTTTTGGTACTGGCACAATGCAGGATGTTTTCCACAGAGTAGGTACCCTCCCCAGCTGTAGACTCAGGTTGAAGATCCTGTGGAGAGGTTGACACAGTTCTGCAGCACAGTCTCTAAGCAGCCTTGGACACACACCATCTGGACCAGCTGCCTTCCCAGGACAAAGTCTTCCAAGCTCCATCCACACCCCTGTTTTGGTGACAGACAAGGACTGGTGTTCTAGGAGGGAGGTAGTTAAAGTGGTTGAGACATTTGAATGAGATGGAGGACGGGCAGAAGTTGTAGTGGAGATTTGTTGCGGAGATGAAGGTGGAGTAGTTGTGGAAGATGTCACGTTAGCAGTGTTAAATCTGTTGAAGAACAGGTTTAGTCCATCAGCTCTTTACAGATCACCCACCACTGGCTGTCTTTTCTTTTTATTGCTGTGTCCAGAGATGGTACTGATTCCTCGCCACACCTCACGGATGTTGCTGTGTTGTAGATTCTTCTCTATCTTCTTTTTGTATTCCAGCTTTGCCATCTTCAGTCTCCTCTTCAGCTCTTGTTGCACTTGTTTGAGTTGTTCTTTGTCACCATCTTTAAAAGCTTTCTTTTTCTGGTTAAGGATTGCTTTTATGTCACTTGTGATCCAGGGTTTGTTGTTAGGGAAACAGCGAACAGTCTTTGTCAGTATAACTGTGTCTCTACAGAAATTGACATATTCAGTAAAACAGTCAACCTTTTTGTCAATGTTCACATCTGTTTCCAGCAGCACATTCCAGTCAGTTGATTTAAAACAGTCCCTTAGAGCTTCACTGGCTTGAGGTGTCCATCTTCTAATTTTTACTTGGGTCACAGTCTACCTTAATACACAAGGTCTGTAACTGGTTTGTAACAGACAAAGTTATGATCTGACTTGGCCAGTGGTGGTAAGGCAGTGGCTCTGTAGGCTTCTTTGATGTTAGTTTACAGCAGATCCAGGTTTTTTTTTTTTTTTTGGGTAGGACAGTTTACAAACTGTGTGAATCCAGTCAGGTGAGAGGAGAAGGTGACATGGTTGAAGTTTCCTGATATTATTAGTGCCTCAGGGTGTTGAGTCTGTAGCCTGGCATCACTATTATGCAAAAGATTGTACGGAATTTCTTCAGTTGATTTGGGTGGGATGTAAACAGCAACTGTTATGATATGACTGAATTCTCTCGGAACATAATATGGCCGAAGAGCAACTGCTAACAGTTCAATATCTGGACAACACAACTTCTTCTTGACAGTTATGTGTGAAGGGTTACACCATCTCTGGTTGACAAATAAAGCCAGACCTCCTCCTTTCTTCTTGCCACTAGCTTGAGCATCTCTGTCTGATCTTATAAGAGTGAAGCCAGGTAGATCCACACTGGAGTCCCAGTTGTTTTGATTCAACCAGATTTCAGTAAAACACAGGAGACTGCACTCACGGTATGCTTTCTCAGTCTCACAATAACACATCCTGATGTCCTCTGGGATTGATGTTGTTGTCCAGATTTGCTTTGTCTCAATGAAAGGAGCTCTTCTCTTGAGTAAACTCTTCGCCCAGCAGAAGTATCCATCAGCAGCCAACAAAAAAACAACAGAAATATGAAAAAATGTAGCAAAAATTACATATAATACAGAGAGACCTGACTTGCAGCAACCTCTCAGTTCTAGCGCACCATTTTGATCATTTTAATGGTAAAAAACAGAGCAAGACATTTAATTACAGGTTTCTATGAAGTGGCATCTATGAACTTATGTTCGAACTTAGCATTCAAATTTAAGGAGGAAAAAGCTATTTTCTTTCATCCTACAGACCTTATTTCAGCGCAAGACATTTATAGTGTCCCTTTTTGGGCTTTATTTAACCTTAGACCTAGATCACATTGTGCCATCATTTTATCAGGTCACCTTGTTCTGTCTGTCCACTCAATATACAAAAGCAAAATGTTGCTGTCTGACATGATTGTACAACCAACCGTGTCAAGCCACCTGTGAACATTCGTCACCTGAGTTAGCACCCTTGTCGTATGTGGAACATAATTGGCGAGACTGGACACTGAGCACTGCATGACCAACTCTCATGCCTTGACCTACATTTCTGTACATTCTTCAACACATAAGAGCGGATAGGTTGAATATGGTTGGATAACTTGTCTTGATGATGTAATCAGGTCCTGTGATGAGTTCTCCTGTATGTAACAAAGATTAATAATTACAGCAGAGATGATTAGCGTGTCATAGAGGCACATCTGTAAGAAACTATATAGTTTTGTTGAGCCATGCACATCCATAGTCACATGCCAGACATTTTTCTTCTGATGTGGCATTCAGAGCCATGTCATTATGTCATATTGATGTGTTTTAGGCTGTTAAATATGCAGAGTACAGGTTTCTGACAAAGTAATTAAATCTCTCGCATAATGATAAGCGAGCAAAATGACCATTAAAAATGATATTTGATGGGATTATTTTTATTTTTCAAGAAAAATCAATATATTTTATTAGCAACTGATGTTAGTATACAACTACAAACTAAATAGCACTGTGATCGGCAAAACAGTGATTAAAAGCAGGTATTGCTGTTCTTAGTTTATAGGGTGGCCTACAGAAGAAGATCTGAATTCCTAGCTAACAATTAGCCAGTAAATAACAGGTGAACATATCTAAGTAATGTAAACTCATATCATGTTATCTACAGCAAGTACTTAAATGCTAGCATAACCATTTTTTGTTGCTGTAATATGGACCACCTGCCAGGTTTTAACTAGATTCACTCTAGATTTCCCCCGATTCCTTGATTAACTGGACATAATGAGTAATTCAACAGTTCCAAGTGTTATTGAGAAGTGATCACTATTGTGGAGTTTGGACCAATCAGAATCAAGTATTTAACACATCCTTATAATAAGTAAGAAAGTTGGGTAATATGATTACATTGGTATAATTTTTTTTAATTTCCCTAAAAAATTCTTTCAATAGTTGTTGAGAAACATCACTGCACAACTTGAGACCAACTATGGCTGCGTTTAGGTAAGAGTACAGGGCTGAATTCTATGGGGTCTTTCTTCTGGAGACAATGATTGTCTGTAAAGCAGTTCATGGCAACCCTGCACCAGTTCTTGAAAATATCCCTCTGACTTACCGATTGACTCAGAGTCCCTGACATCGTTTGCCCATGCTGCTCATGAGGACAGTTATAACTGAGCAATTATCTTTTCCCCTTTTCATTCAGTGTCTGTTTTTGTTTGTGTGTACCTGTACACTGGTCCATTTATGGAAAAAAAGATGCCAGCAAATTTTGAACTAATATTAGAAAGGGCATTCCAGGATATAATAGTTTTAAAGTGAAGGTAATTCACCTTTATTGGATTTACTCTGGGTCGGTCACTCTGACCTACACATGTTCTGACTTTGACGACTACACCATTACTTTCCACAGTGGACTGGTGCCAGCTTTGTTCATGAACTGCTTTTTGCTGATGTCCCGGTGTGATATAGATAAAAGAATGATGCTATCCACGTTGGGTACAGCATATCCTGTACCTGGCACTTTTCTTGTTACTGTTCTTTATAAATACTGTTAAATGGGGTATACACTACAGGCCAAAAGTTTGGAAGAAAGATCAGATTTGTACAAAAAAAAGACCGTAGTTTCATTAATATAATTTGCAACACAATAAACATGACTATTGTGCAAAGAGTAACTTATAAGAAGACACTTTGACTATAATTATTAGGTATTTGAGTTTTTGTTGCTTAGACTTCACTTTCTTTAAAGTAACCTCCTCTGGCTTTAACAACAGCTTGGCATATACCAGGCATTCGTTCCACAAGTTTTTTAAGGTATGTTCCAGGGATTGCATTCTAAGCTTTCTTAAGTTCATTAAAAGGAGACTGCTGATTCATGGGATGCGTTTTTCTGACTGATAGATCCAATTTTTCCCGCACAAGCTCAATTGGAGAAAGGTCTGGAGACTGAGGGGGCCAAGCCATTTTTTGAAGAACACCTTCCCCTTCTTTTTTGTCTAGGTAACCCTGACAGAGCTTGGCAGAGTGCTTAGGGTCATTGTCTTGCTGCAAAACAAACTTATGAGCCACAAGTCTGAGTCCAGATGGAGCAGCATGGTGCTGGAGGATGGAGTGGTACTGTTCCTTCTTCATGATACCCTTTACTTCAAACAAATCTCCTACTCCATCACCTGCAAAACATCCCCATACCATGGAACTACCACCTCCATGCTTAATTGTGGGTGTAACACATGGTGCTTTCAGACGTTCACCAGTTTGTCTGCAGACATAGACTCTGCGTTTTGAACCAAACAGTTAAAACTTGCTTTCATCGGTCCAGAGAACTTGTTTCTAGTCATCAAAGGTCAAATTTTTGTGAGCTTTTGCCCGCTCATATCTCTTTTTCTTATTCTGTGGACAAAGTAGTGTTTTTTTGCAGATACACAATCCTTCAGACCAGCCTTTGCTAAGCTTTGTCACTTGAAGCCTGTAAATGATGGAGCCCTTTCAAATGTTTATGACATTGTTCTGGAGTTACTTTGTGGAATATAAGAGTATAAAGTTAAATATACACTCACCGGCCACTTTATTAGGAACACCTCATTAGTACCAGGTTGGACCTCTTTTACCTTCAGATCTGCCCTAATTCTTCATGGCATACTTTCAACAAGATGTTGGAAACATTCCTCAGAGATTTTTGTCCATATCAACATGAGAGTATCACACAAGTGCTGCCGATTGATCGGTAGCTCATCCTTGATGTAAATCCCGTGTTCCACCAGATCCCAAATGTACTCTATTGAGCTGGGATCTGGTGTCTGTGGAGGCCACTGGAAATACGTGAACAGATGGTCTAATTGATAGAACTCATTGTCATGTTCAAGAAACCACTCTGAGTCATTACCTCTAGGCAAGATGGATCCACGCTTTCATGTTGTTTGCGTCACTTTCTGAATGTGGCAGCAGAAATCAAGACTCATCAGACCAAGCAACCTTTTCCTTTTGTCTATATTTTGGCAAATTGGAGCCTCAGTTTCCTGAGGGGCACCTAGTGCGGTCCTCTGCTGCTGAAGTCCATCTACTTCAGGGTTTGAGGTGTTGTGCATTCAGAGATGGTATTCTGCATACCTTGGTTGTAACGGGTGGTTATTTGACTTACTGTTGCCCTTCTACCATCTGTCTGCCCATTCTCCTCTGACCTCTAACATAAAGCATTTTCGTCCACACTACTGTAAACTCGGGAGATGGTTGTGTGGGAAAATTCCAATTCCTGAAATACTCAGACCAGCTCGTCTAGCGCCACAACCATGCCATGTTCAAAGCCACTTAAATCCCCTTTCCCCCTCGTTGTGATATTCTGTTTGAATTTCAGCTAGTCTTGACCCTGTTTATGTCCCTAAATGCATTGAACTGCTGTCATATGATTGTCTTGATTAGCTATTTGTGTTAACAAGAAACTGAAGAGGTGTACCCAATAAAGTGGTTGGTGAGTGATAGTGTAAAAAAGCAGAATATCCTAAGACATGCAATAAATATTTCTCAAGAGTGAACTAACAGCAAAGTATTATATTCTGTTTTCTGTCATGGGGATAACCATTACACATCCTGTAAAGTGCAACAGCACCCCCAGCAATTTAGTATTCAGATTGATAGCCTGTCTCTACAATCCCTTGGACATGATGTGACAGCAGCATCACAGCCTCACGCCTCAGTTAACACCCATATCTTTTAAACTCCATGAACCCAGTTTGAAATGAACTGGTGTAACTTAAACATTTATCATCTTCGAAACTGAGTTGAGCTCTGCAGCTCATTCAAGTTTGCCATATTATTGAGAGCTACATGCTAATACCATGCAGATTATTAGGCTGAATAGTTAGAAGTGTAGATAATAGAAGTGTGCTTTAGGTGTTTCAGTTTTGCATGTGACTGTTTGACTCAATTTTTAGCCCTTTTTCAGAGGAAAAAGGATCTTTCCTCAAGAAGACAGTGGGGCACTGCGATCCTAAAGGGTTAAAATGTACAAGGCCTTCTTTTGTGTGTGCAAAATGTTGTCTCCAACATTGTCTCTTTACATAATTGTTAGCAGTATTATATCAGACATGTATGTCTGAAGCAAGCAAGTTACTGGGTTTTCTCCGGTAAATATCGCTAATAGTATTCAAACCATTAAAAACAGGCAGATGTCTTCCATTTGCCTATTATGTTCTGAATGTCACTGACGGGACTGCATCTCATCAAAAGCCCAAATAATTGACTGTGCTGCATGATATTTTAAGAGTTAGATTTTGATTATGTAAGCTTGAATGGATGTGAATTTATGGGCAGTATAGTAAGTGACACACTAACATCCATGATCCACCTCCACAATTAACTGTTCAGCTGTTTAGATTATCATTATCGGAGCTAATGTGCAAGAACCATACAGATTGACCTACTTCTGAAAATAGTCAGGAGCTTAATTATCATTGTGTGAGTAAGTCAGGTTATGTCACAGGAGGAAAATATTGAAATAATGTTTGTGGTAGAAAGCTGCCTTTAATTTGTTTAAAATGTATGCATTTTTTCTTCTGAGCAGGGTTTGTTCGTTTCCTGGAGGGATACTACATTGTGTTGATCACCAAGCGCAGAAAGATGGCTGACATTGGGGGCCAGTCCATCTACAAAATTGAAGACACAAGCATGATCTACATCCCCAATGACTCAGTCAGGATTACACACCCTGACGAAGCAAGGTAAAACAAGCCTGAATACATTTTCACAACATGTGCCTGAAAATTTCCAAAATGGTCCTAAAAAGGTCCTGAAATGACAATTTTAGCTATTTACATCTTGTCCATCTAAGCAAGCATTGAATTCAGTCACAAAAATATCACAGATTCAGTCTTTGACATCTCTCCGTTTCCAACCTCATTATCTGTGCACTGATCTCAAACTGGCTCTGCACTGATTGGCTGCCTGAATGTTGTCTTAATCGAACTGAGACTAGCCCAAGTGTTCTAAACATGCTCCAGTGTTTTCATGCCAGGCTCTGAGCCAGTGGCTGAACAGCATGGATGCATTGCCTGGAAGTCAGGTAGTATCAAAACCTGGAAAGATGAAGAAAGAACGTAAAAAAGAGAAAACTTTCCCAACAAATGACACAGAGTTGTAAAATGACACACTGTTTGCCATTTTGCTAATGCATTATTTTTGTTCTGATATGTCATGTCATCTGGGAGACAACCTGATAATAACAAGCTGAAAGGGGGCATGCTGCCTCCTACTGTAGCAGAAGCAGACATGCTTTGGTCAATAATACAGTTCTGGCCCAGTCCATGCAAACTGGGACAAGGACAATTGTCCAGTTAAAAAGCCTAGTTGTGCTACGATAGAAGTGGGAAAAACCTAGAAAAACATGGCAAGTGCTCCTGAAGAATCCAGTACAGTACAATATGAATCATAATCTGACCCTGAACACATGGTAACTGGTGCATTGTTCAATTGTAAAGTTATTAAAATGTTAGGTTTAATTAGTTTAGCAGTTTAGCTGTTTAGGTGGCAAAAGAAACACAAAGAGAAAGAAGTGTGAGTAGTAAATATATATATTTTTTGTTGTAAAGTTGATCTTTTTCTAATTTTGCACTAACAAAGATTTTGATCTTGTAGATATGTTCGCATCTTCCAAAATGTGGACCTGTCCAGCAATTTCTACTTCAGGTAAGAATAAAAATACTCTCATTTATTGCTAAACACAATTATGCACAAGGTAGGTTTTAATTCCAGCCCAGAGCCCCTGCCACTCCACTCCACCCCATCCCACTTCACCCCACCTACGCACGCACGCACGCACGCACGCACGCACGCACGCACGCACGCACGCACGCACAAACTTTTGCCATTATTTTCTGCCATTATTAGGTGGCAAGAAGAACTCGCTAAAGAGTAAGTAACTGTTGAGATTAATTATTTTTCCTGTTTTCAAACATTTTTGGTGATACAGATGAAGAAAGTTTTATCTGCCTATGATTGCTGATGCCAAGCTGCACTTGGATTCTTGTTCAGATGTACTGTAGGTAAAAAAAAACACATTAGGGAGGAGAAAATAGGATTTATGTCCTTGAAGATGCCTAAAGTCCAACACATGGCTGGTGATGTGTGATGACTCTTAGTGCTCAAATAAAGCATAGAAATATCTGGAAATTGCTTTATTTACCTTGCCTCCATTTTCTTTGTTTCTGTCTCATTAGTGTACCCTTGGCTGTTCTAAAGAATATATGTTACACTGTCAATGTTTCAGTGACAGTGTATGAAAAGATTTTTGTTTTTTCATTCTTGAGGATAAAATGATGAAAAGGTTCAAATTGGCCTCTCTGGGGCTGAAGTCAAAACGTTTCCAAAAGTGTCCACTTGCCCATTAAGTCTAAAAAGTCAGTGCTTTCTGGCTACATTTGACAGTCATGTCTGAAATGAAAAACCCATGATGTCTCCAATTATACAGCATGTGATGAAAGTGTTTATGATACTTTTTTTTGTGGCAAAGTATCAGATGCATTTTTGGAGAGTGCAAGCTGTGCTTGTTTAAAATTATACTTCTGCTGTTCCCTGCAGCTACAGCTATGACCTGAGCCATTCACTGCAGTACAACCTGACTCTGCTGCAGAGGCCCTGTGAACTGTGGTCATCCCCAGCTTCCTCCGCTGAGGAGGAGGAGGAGGTGCACACACAGAGCAAGCAGGACAGCTTTGACATCTTTGAAGATGAGGGCTTGCCCACACAAGGTGAGCACAAGTAGAGGGATCAGTGGTTGTGGAACAATGGTTGCAGTTACTGCTTTCAAGAATAGCACAGACACAGAATGTGGCTTTATTTTTGCTTTGACACCAAAAGCTCAGATTTACATTGCCTAGCAAGGGCAGAGAGCCAAAACTGCAAAAGCAGAGTAATTACTTGAGAGTTGTTGAAAGTTGTAAGAGTAGCTGGCCACACTTCATAACATAACATTAAAGTCCTAAAATGAAATGCCTTTGTTGGCCCAAAATGACTGCCACAGATTTGAGCAAATAAAATCTAAGAGAACTGTACCTTTGAATTAATTCCAGACATGAGAAATTTGTGACAGACCACCATTTTGACCGTAGTTTTTCAAGAAAGTCAGTAACCAATTTTTTAGATCAGAGCTCAAACAAATAGAACATATTTCCGTTTTCTTTGTCCACATTCTCCCAACTCTTCATGATGTTTTTGTTAAATTTGATTTTATTAATGACAAGAAAAACTGAGACAGCAGCGGCTAATGTCTCCTACATACCAGGAATTAACCTGGCTCTTTAAATAAATGCTAAGGGGTTTTATCTAGAGCCTTATTAAGTTTTGTTGCTTTACCAAGAGATTTATCAAGCATATGATATTTATCAAAATTGATTTATTACATTCTCCAACCTGTAAAGTTAAATAGGGTGATTTAGCTTTTCTTTTAATTAGGCTTGCTTTGGCAGCATGGCTCACTTTGCCTTGGTAACGTGAGGTAGCTCCCTGCCTCCCTCCCTCCCTCCCTTCCTCCCTAACTGGTGTTTTGTTTTTGCTGGTGATCAATACTCCATTACATTGTTTCTAAAACTTTAAAAGCTGCTTCACTTAAAGTCCAATTTTACATGCTGTAATATGTCTTTATTATGTCATGCTATATTTTTAAAAAGAGGACAATTGTATTGAAGGTCATTTTTGACCTAAAGTACTCTTAGTTAATGTTGATTAGCCTCTCATGTAGGTAATAAACCCCTTTAACCAACAAATAACAGATATTGTTAGTTATAGTGTTTTGTTTTTTTGTTTGTTTTTGTTGTTGTCATTACCTTTCTACTGATAAAATGTAAAAAAAAAAGTCCACTTATATTAGCCATAGTCTGCAGTCTCAATTATCTAAGGAACTGTGTATTTTCTCACTTTAGTGAAGTCATTAGAATCCATTAAAACGTAATAAAAAATAACTTGACTGCTCTTGGCTCTGTTTCATAATCTCATGTTCTGTGATTATGAAAGTATATCGTAATATTAAAGCAAAATCCTGATTCAAATGTTTCCAGGAATGCTCTTGTTCCACAAACCCTGCGTCACCTCAGCTCTTATTTCATTTCTCTGTAACTAATAACTTGATCCGACACAGTGAAATAATCCAGAGGTTTTAAGTGTTCCTTCTCTTCTGCCGCAGTGGTTTACGGCCTCCAGAACGAGCCGTACTACAAGTACGTGTGGAACGCTAAGCTGCTGGAGCGAGTCAAGGACACGGTGCATCACGACTGGCTCATGTATATAATCCATGGCTTTTGTGGCCAGTCCAGTATCCTTTGAGCATTGTGAAATCAGTCAAGTGTGTATGTGTGTTACAGACGTGGTTTATATCAGTTTGTTTTTGAATTACAAACATGTACTTGCTGCTCATGGAAACTTGGGGAAAAAAAGGCCCAAAAAAATGTGCACTTCCTTTTTGGAACATTATCAGTCAGTAACAATTGAATTGTGCATAAACAATACTAAAAGACACAATCTCATCTCACACAAAGACATCCTTTCTTGGCACCCCTCTTCATCTCTCAGCCTTAGCAACTTGTTGACCTGTGCACTGACTCCAGCACAGCACATGGATTACATTTCGAGCCAGATTGTGTGATCAACTACCTAAGTACTGAAGCAATTTGTGTATGTTGTTAGAGCTTTAGTAAAAGCAGTATTACGGAAATTAAGCAGTGGTGATCAGGTATGTAAACACCGCCCCCTCCACAATCTCTCCATCTGTTATCTGCAAGAAAAATAGCAGCAACACTGTGTGCATGAAATCAGATAAAGAACACATTTTTTTCTTGGATACATGAATTGTGTTTTAGTGTGCATACTTAGTTTTTGTTGTAGTTATGATTTCTATATTACATTTTTATTGGTTTGACACATGCTGCATGCCAGGACTTTGTGTAAGGCTGTACATAAATGATTTTGAGAATCCTTTGTAGTAATGATGGATGGGTTACTGCTGCAGAGGGGCTTTGGACTTAACTAGAGCAGAGGAAACAGTCAGATTTATGATGATGAGTGTCTGCCTAGGGCTCAATTTTTAGATTTCAATCCTTCACTAGCTACATTCTTTGCATAAATTACATTAAGCTGTGTAAAATGTATTGCCTTTTTTATTTTTAATCAGTTAATTATCTGTAATTAAGGGATATGTTGTGCCATCCTTTGTGTTATTCTGTGGCAGCTAGACTTTTAAACTGAGGTGTACTTTACATCACTGTTGCTAACACTGTTGTCTCTGATCAGGCACCATGCTGCCACTGTGACTCTGAGTGGGTGCTTGAGCTTAGACGATTCCTAGAAGCAGTTTGGCCTTCAGTCCTGTTTTTCTGAGTACATGAGAGGACAGATGGGTGTAATAAGAGAAGTGTGAGTGGAGCAATTAGATGCAGAGAGAGACTCTTAGGTAAAAAGATCAAAAACGGAATGAGATTTTGTTGAACTTCTTTGTGTGGTCTTTTGTTTTCTCCATAAGCTCGTCTTGTCGTCTTAACACCATTAATACATACTTTTGATTCCTTTTTACTGATGCTCACAAATCCTTTTCAATACTCTAATACAGGGACTTCTTTTCTTTATGTATTTATGATTAATATTAGTTATCCCTGTTTGATGCTTCCAAAAGCTTATCCAAATTAACCACATATTTAATTGCATTTTAAAAATTTCATTATTTCGAGTGTAAACAGTTTAGAAGTCTGAAACAATGCTAAGCAATGTTTACCAGTGTTTTGCTCCTTGGGAAGTGCTATTAGATGCTCTTTATGATCTTGACTTTTAGATTTATGGTTAAAATTAGAGGTTGAAAACCATGATATAGAGCTTCAGGGTTTATAATGTTTTGGTCTTTACAAAATTTGTACCCCCAAACTGTGCTCTGTGAGCTTCTGCTATAAGCTAATATTAATGCTTACTATAGCTTATAAAAGTCATTATAGAGCCTTGTAGATGTACGGCTCTATAAATGTGGTTGTGGTGAATTGTAAGAGGTGGGCTTATATAAACTGTCACCAAGATTTGTTTAGGGCTTTGCTTTTGTTAGATAAGACATCTGAGATACAGGAAATGCTAGTGTGAAGGAGTGGGGTGCACTAAAGGGCAGAGGCCAAGACTGAACCTGCAGCCAATGCTTGGAGGAATTAACCTCTGTACATGGGGCGCTTGCTTTACCAGCTTAGTTAAACTGGTCGCCTCAAAAACACAGATTTTCCCTCATTAATAATAGTTTATTTACTTATGTTTTATATCATAACTGCTCTGTTTTCTCTCTGACATATACTCTTAAGTTAATTTAATTTGATTATTATAATATTAACAAAATTTTATTTATTTAGATAAATAATTTAGTGAATACTGATTTGAAAAGTAAAATTGATAATAATAAACAAATCTAAAGGAATATATGTGTGTAATACAATGTAGTTATAAAATACTGTGGTATGTATTGGTATTGTCTTTATGTTATGTTTGTTATTTATTATTCCTTTACCCTCCAACTAGAGCTTCTGATCTACGGACGGCCAGTTTACATCACCCTGATAGCCAGACGCTCCAGCAAATTTGCTGGGACTCGCTTCCTCAAGAGAGGAGCCAACTGTGAGGTACAGCGGTTGCCTGGGCAACAGTAGAGAATAGACAATGGAGGCAGGGCTGAGATAGACCAGAATGATTGAGATGACTCAGGTTGATCACAGGGGGGTTAATTTGACCCACTGCCTCTTTCTTGAGTATGCATGAGTGGTTTGTGTGGGAGTATGGTGGGAGGAGGAACAAATAGATTTCCTCTGTCTATTTGGACAGCTATCATGAGATTGGAACCCAACACAGATTTGTTTCATGCTGTTTTGTTTAGCATTAAGTGAAGCAGTCTTTTAATAAAATAAAATATCAGAGCAGAAGAAGCAGATGTGTGATAAGTGTAATTCGTAATGGCTTTGCTTGAGATGAGAGTTAAAAAAATCCTGTGGGATTTAGTGAGCTTGATAGAACACTTAGGATCTGGTTGAGTTGTTCAAAATTATCCTTATCTTTTTTTAAGCACTTTTCATTGACTTTGATAGAAAAACATCACAGAATCAAGAAAAGCTCTCAGGGAGAGACAAACTCAAAATGTAGTCTTTAATTGCATTACACTCAACAGGTGTTGCAGATATGATGCAGATGTGTGACTGCCCACAGTCTGCAGAAGACTGAGGGCACAGAAAGCACACTGCATTCTTACCTTATTTTCATGCAGACACATGAATGTGGAAAGCTTGGTGATAGATATGACCTCACAAAGGTTCTTATGGGTAATGTGTTACAGCAGCTCCTAAAGATGAGACAACCTTCAGCTGTTGTGACAGTCTGAAGTTCTAAGATTACCTGTGAGGTTTCATATCTCTCAGTGTGAACTTGATTAATATTTAGAGTTGGAAACAGGACTTAATTCAGATGATCTTTAACGACATACTCAAGTTGCCCGTTTGCCACGGACTAGCAGGTTTTTATATTTCCATTTTTCTGCTTCAAGAAATTTGGTGTATGTTTATTGAGAACAAATCAGTCCAAAAAGGAGTGTCATGTGTTTGATCATGTCTCCAAAACAGAAACGTGATGTCCTTTTATTTTTAAATTTCAGCTCTCTGAAAACTTGAGGAGTTTCTGGTCCATGATGGCTTAGGATAATATCAAGTTTATAGTTTACTGAGGGCTGCTGTAGAGCTTTTCATCACATAGAATGTAATCTATCTAGATACTGATGTGATCAAGGTTCAATATTGACAAGCTAAAAAAAGGCTATGAACTTGGAAAAATGAAAATGTTTTTATCCAAAGTTCTCTGCCCAACTTTGTCAACTCTATGTTTTTGTTTGTTTACCAGGGCGATGTGGCGAATGAGGTGGAGACAGAACAGATTGTTCATGATGCCTCAGTCATGTCCTTCACAGCGGGAAGTTACTCGTCATACGTCCAGGTGCGAGGTTCAGTGCCGCTGTACTGGTCTCAAGACATTTCCACAATGATGCCTAAGCCTCCAATACGACGTAAGATTTCTGTCTTTCTTTGTCACTGGAGGGACAATAATGATACTATATCTTGATAATATAAGAGCTATTTGTTGCTAAAGGTACACTACAGGCCAAAAGTTTGGAAGCAAGGCCATTACAGGCCGAACAGTTGGGAGTAACTTCAAGTTTTTGTTCACAATGCTTTTTTTAAAATCTTTTTTTCAAATGCACCATTTTACTCAATTTACCTTTAGATATGCATTGATGTTAACAGACCATTGCTAAATATATGTCAGCAAAAGATAATAAGGGCTTAGTTTTAGGGTCGAAAACATTTGCAAGAGTCACAACTTCAGTGCAAAAGGAAAAAAACAAATCACAGTTGGATTATTCACTTCAACTTTTTGGCTTTTGAGAGTCTGCATACAAAAATCCTAATAAATCTCAACTGCATTCAAAATACCGCAGAAATGTCTAGAAAGAAGCAACTGAGTAAAGAAAAAGTACAGATTTGTACATTGAGGAAAGAAGGATACACAGAAAGAGAAATTGCAAAACGCCTAAAGTTGTTTAACAAAGGTTTTTAACAAAAAAACACTACACTCTAAGGAGACTAGAGGAACCTGGAAGTTATGATGATAGAAAAAGACCTGGATGAAAGAGAGTTACTACAAAAGCAGAGGATAAACATAGCATTGTCACCAGTAAGAGAGATCGGTGAAAGACAGCACCACAAAAAAGGGAAGAAATCAACATGACAAGGTTGAAACCCATATCTCTGACAACAGTGAAATTACGTTTGAGAAAGGTTGGTCTGAAGGGTTGTGTATCTGCAAAAAAAAAACACTACTTCATCCACAGAACAAGAAAAAGAGATATGAGTGGGCAAAAGCTCACAAAAATTTGACCTATGATGACTAGAAACAAGTTCTCTGGACCGAAGAAGGCAAGTTTGAACTGTTTGGTTTAAAATGCAGAGTCAATGTCCACAGACAAACTAGTGAACGTCTGAAAGCACCATGTGTTTTACCCACAATTCAGCATGGAGGTGGTAGTTCCATGGTATGGGGATGTTTTGCAGGTGATGGAGTAGGAGCTTTGTTTGAAGTAAAGGGTAATATGAAGAGGGAGCAGTACCACTCCATCCTCCAGCTTGTGCGGGATGAATAAGATCGATCGGTCAGAAAGGCGCGTCCCACGAATCGGCAGTATCTTTTTAATGAACTTAAGAAAGCTTGGAATGCAATCCCTGGAACATACCTTTAAAAAACTGGTGGAACGAAAGCCTGGTATATGCCAAGCTGTTGTTAAAGCCAGAGGAGGTTACTTTAAAGAAAGCAAAGTCTAAGCAACAATAACTCAAATATCTAATAATTATAGTCAAAATGTCTTCTGATAGGTTACTCTTTACACAATAGTCATGTTTATTGTGTTGCAAAGTATATTATTGAAACTTTGAAATTAGTTTCATTAATATTAATGAAATTAATGAAATCTTTTTTTGTACAAATCTGATCTTGCTTCCAAACTTTTGGCCTGTAGTGTACCTGATGTCAGCTTTCACAATAAAAAGGTGCTGACTTCGTCACACCACCAAGCTTTAGTATGTCTTTTTTGTCATATGTATTCAGTCCACATACGCAATTATACAAATAACATGCATCCAAAAAGCGTCGCAGTGGGTCTTCATAAGATAAGAAGACATGATGTTTTCATTCTAGCTCAACCATAAATAACCTTTTAGAGACCAGAGATGAATGTCATGTGAAAACTGCATTAAAATAAGAGATAAGCTGTATGCCAGGGCCTTTCTTCTCATCCACCTGCACAGATGGAAGGATAAAATATGAAAAACTAAATAGGTGAACCTAGGACGTCTCCCTGCTTGGTTCTCATCTTTGTATCCATTCTCATCGTGGCTCATTCTGAACAGGATCAAAAACACAAAACCAGGGCCCAAAGGAGGTGATCAAGTCCCTCAGACGTTGTGGACTGCCAGTGTGTGTATTTGCGGGTGCTTGCATGTGTATAATGCCTGTATTAAATCCAAATCCCTTTTCACCCCGGTTTGCTGCTTTATTCATCCTTTGAGAGTATGTCCTGAAGATCCCTCTGCAGACTAATTCACTCCATCATTATGCTTTATCTTTGATCCTAAAAGACAGGCCTTATCCAACATTTTCCCAAATGTTCCACACTCTGAACACCTCTTAATGTTCAACTGTGTGTTCACATGTCTGTTGACACATTGCCCCCAGTATTGCCCTTAGAATCGATAAACTTGGTCAACTTACTTTGCTTTCACCAATAAAGTTTTATTTTTCGATGCTCCTTTGTTTTTCTTAATGAAATCCTTCATTGTTTTTTATGCTGTGATTGATCCCACTCAGAGGTCTTGAATGATGTATATCACTCTGACAGCTCAGCCATTTGATTCAGCATGTTTTTTTGTTTGTTTGCTAGTCTGTCTTTTTTTGGTTCATTGGTTCTTTAACTCCCACATTTATTATTATCACTGGAAAAACTGTAACAGATGGGCAAATAATAGAAAATAAGTAACCTTTTTTAAATCTTTTTATTTTACCCCTCTCCTTGAATCAACCAGTCAGTTTATCTTTAGTTTTCTTTTTACCATGATGGCATACATGTTTTTATCTAACCAGTTGAATTACAATACATGAAAATGTGTGTCCTCATGTTTAACTTCCCCTCAAGACCCATATTTATGTATATTGAGTGTCCTATCTGATCATTTATCTTTTAGTTTTCAGTACAGATTGGTGTCCCATAAGAACGGATGTTGGGTCTTCTTTCATTTGTTATTTATACCCAACTTGTGTTGCAATGTTGCTCACACAGCATATTAATTTATGTTGAAAAAAATCCTTGTGTGTCCTTTATGCATTTTCAACTGTGACAAGCGTTTACAAATTACTGAGTTTTTAAAGATTTTCAGAAAAGTCTGTGTAAATGAGGAAACATAAAAAAGCAGACCAAAAGGAACAAATTGACCATCTGTGTTTTCTCCACTGTTTGATTATTTTCATCATCAATTTACTAATATGCTAATTATGCTAAAATATTTCTGTTTTTGTTTGCTGCTTTTTTGCTTTTCCTGCAGTAACAGGTGCTGGTATGAGTATGGCGATTTTGACGCAGCTTTTATGTGGCTGCATGATGAGAGTTTGATGAGAACAGTATCATTACTCACATACTGTTAACATTTTGCCATAGAAAGTAAAAGGCCTGTCTTTTGTCTTGATTAGTAACCTTTAGACATGTAGGTGGTCAGGTGTGCTTTTTAGCCTACTTGTGTTCAGAAGACTGGGTTGGCTGTTCAGGTCTATGAGCTTAGCTGAGTGACAACTATATGGCCATGAGAGTGAAATTCATCTCATTTTACGATATCGAATTGCAGTATTCTTCCAAAAACATTTGTAAATGTCATTTTTCTTAACTTCCATGTTTTCTTTGTGTCTGCCTGTTTGTGCCCTAACCCATGCTCTGCTGCCAATTGAACAAACACAGACACATTACTCATTTACAGATGAACAGAGAGAAAAATGATAATCTTAAGACTTTCTATCAGCCTGACAAAGGCACAATAACTAAAAACACATTTAAATACCTTTGACATCATTATATTTGTCCACAGCTCCTTTGGGTATTGTGAAACTGACATAAAATCCACAGCCAGTGCAGTTGTAAAATATTTTTTATTGTTATGCGGGCTGCATAGAATGACACCTATTAGATGAATCTAGGTCAGAGACACGGCAAAGAGCCAGTTTTAAGCCCAGTGTCTGTGGATTTAGAGTACAGGACACCCGAACCATTAGATCATCCTGCTATCAAGAGCTAATGTTACATAAGAGTGTGTGAGTCTGTTTGACTGCTCTGAAGTACCCAAATGTCTCAGTTGTGAAGGAGATGACCCTAATGGAGCCATTCATCCTCTGTATCATTGTGTCACATCCTCATCATCATTACTAACATCTCCCTCTCTGTGGTGCAATAAGAATGTTATTGGCTGTTATCTCTTTATGTTGACATTAACTTAACCTGACCTCTGTAGACATAGTGGGGTTGAAATGGTTGTAAAGTGAATGTGCTTGAGGTTGTGTTTGTACTGCAAGTTTTTGATCTGTGACTTGACCCATTTCCTTTAATCTGTCTTCTGGCTGCTCTGCTCAGACAATTTGACAGAAGGCTGCAGGTGTGAGGCTCTGCTAGAGGTGGAAATGAAGGCACTAGATATGATTTAAAGTAAAGAAAAAAATGAGTAAATGGACCAAAGAAAGAAATTGGATGTGAGTGCAGGAGAAAGAGGACAATGAGCAGGATGCGATGCAGGGTCTTTGTTTGCTCAATATGTGTGGCTCTGTGACATGGATCGGACCCATAAAGACAAGTTACCTCATCAACCTACTTTTACACTCTCTTGTTATAGTGACAAAGCTTGAGTTTAGAGAGAACAGCTTTCATTTTTAAACCCTTATCCTGAAAAAAAAAACTGCTACACAAATTGGGATATGTGTATACTTCAACCCCCATTTTCTCTTGGACCAGTGAATTTACAGCTGCCCATAAGAATTTTGAATGTTTTTGTTTCTGTTTCCTACATTAAAATACCAAAAGCTGCTGTACTATAAGTAGCCACTTAAAGGCAACTCCAAAAGCAAGTTTGGCTCTATATTTACAGCTCCTGTAAGGAACTTTCTGTTTGTGTCAGGTTTGGCACATCTGTGGACATCTATGGACTTTACATCTTTGCTAGTTTTGTCCTACAGCTGTGTAAGAACTGTTTTCTGACAAAAGATGCCTTTTAACAGTTAAAACTCACTATGACAATCTTGTCTGTGATGGCCTTGTTTGCTTTTGTAAGTCAAACAAAGCCATCACTGTTGATTTTGACCTGTTTCCTAACTCCTTGCAGTGGTTTTTAGAGCCCAGCTTTTCAAAGGAATCAAACCTGCTTACAGCTTTGTCTGCAACTTTTTCAAGACAAAAAGAAATAAAAGAAAGGAAGAATTTTCATCCCACTGTGCCATTGGAATGATTAAATGATCATATTTATTTATTTATTATGCATATTTAATTAACAAAGTGGTCGGTTGCTGAAGACATGAAGGTACAATACAATATGGAAGATTGGTGGTTTTAGCTAATAGAATACAAGGAATAGCCTCCTGTGTTGAACAGTAAAGTCAATACAGAAGCATAAAATTGCTGGTTCTCAAGCTTCCTTTTTTAGGCTGGGAGTAAAATTTAAAAATCTCTTTTTTATAACACCTGCATTAAAATGGCTAGTTTTCAAGAAAAACATATTTACAGCCTGGTGCACGATTTGGTCTTGATAGCCCAGTTTTACATTCATGCTGTAGGGGGGGATTTTTAATTATTCTTTTATTTTGATTACTTGAAGACTCCTGAGTGAATGCATGTATTTCATAAAGGATGTCAGCTGATGAAAAGGTGAACATGTGGTGTTTGTCTGGGGACTTCAGGCCTGCCTACACCTTTTTTATTGCTTATTGATATTGATCCAAAGTAAAGTGAAGTTTTCCAATGTGAGAACCACCATCTTGGGCCATTGCTAGCCCTCTTTTATATTTTTTTAGTTTGTATAAATACTATAAAAAAGCTTTAACAGCCATTGAAATTCTCTTTCAGTGGATCAAGCTGACCCATACGCCCATGTAGCTGCCCTTCATTTTGACCAGATGCTGCAGCGGTTCGGCTCTCCTATTATCATCCTCAACCTTGTCAAGGTAACATACACAAACTCGCTCACACACTTGCACCCACAAACACAAACATTCTTTTTCTTGTCCATAGCAGATGAGTTTTGATATTGAATATTGTAGGTTTTTGTACAGGTGCAACAAAGTGCAGAGACTCTCTTATATAGAGGAGAAAAAGGTTATGGAGAAATTCAGGTGCTGCTCAAAAATCAGAATGTCCCCAAAAAGTTCATTTTTCTCTGTAATTTAATTCAAAAAGTGAAACTTCCATATATCCTAGATTCATCACACACAAGGTGAAATATTTCAGGACCTTTTTTTGTTTAAATGTTGACAATTGAGGATTACAGCTCATGGAAATAAAAAATCCACAATCTCAAAACATTAGAATACAACAAAACATAAAAAAATAGGATATAATAATATAGAAATGTCGACCTTCTGGAAATGTGTTTATTTCAGCTCTAGTACTTGGTCAGAGCTTCTTTTGCATGAATTACCGCATCACTGTGATGTGGCATGGAGGAGATCAGTCTGTGGCTCTGCCGGGGTGTTGTTGTTGGTCCAGGTTGCTTTGACAGCTAATCTGTATTGTTGCTCTGGTGTCTCTCATCTTTTCTTGATGATACTGTAGAGATTCTTTATGGGAAAAGGAAATGTGTGTATGCATAAAACTTTTCAGCAGATAGAAGCATGAAGAGCTCTAAAATCTCCTGATAGACTTAAGGCTGCATTGACTGTGGACGTAATAAAACACAGACTCACACCAGCAAATGACATGACACCGATAATTATCAGAGCCTGTGGGAACCTTACACTGGACTTCAAGCACCTTGGGTTCTGAGCCTCTCCGATCTTCCTCCAGACTCTGAGACCTTGATTTCCAAATGAGATGCTAAATTGACTTTTACCTGACAACAGGACTTTGGACCTGAGCATTATTCCAGTTCTTTCTCTTCTTAGCCCAGGTGAGATGCTTATGCTTATGTCCTTAGTTTTGTGAGGATTTATTTATGTTTGTGGTAGTGCTGACCTAAGTTTCATTATTAAAATGCTTGAGTTATTGCATACTATTCTTGCAATTCTCTTTTTATTTCCATTCTTACCTAGTTTTTCAGTTGCTATTTTTGTTAGTCCTGAGTAGCCCTAGCCTATCAGGATGTAACAGGTAGCAAGAGACATGTATAACTTATTGCAAAATGTAGGTATATGTTGCTGTATTTATGTAGTAAAACTATAGTAGTGTACCTAGTTTTTTTAATTACGGGTTACGTAAGCTCTAGATAAAGAACATGCCCAGTTCGTGGCCTCACTCAACAAGTTGTTATTTAATAGTGCAGGCAAAGGTTGTGTAATTAGTGAAGGATTGGATCGATTTTGAGGGTTAGTTGTTGCTGTGAAGACTTTGACAATCACAAAAGACTTTCCCATTCCCCAGTGAGTACTAGCAGCTGAAATGTTAACTTGCATATTGATCTTTGTCTACATTGTTCTGAACAGTAGAAACACACAGCAGATGTGAGCATACACACACACACACACACACACACACACACACACACACACACACACACACACACACACACACACACACACACACACACACACAGTGATAATGACGCTTTAAAACATAATATAAATGCCCTGTTCCACCTTTAATAGATGCACAGTATAGTTATGAAAAAGGTTGCATTAGACACTGTGAAGATCCTCCTTCCTTTTCATCCCTATGTGCAGCACTGCTTTACATTTTCTCTTTGGAGCCATTGCACCAGAAGTAATTTTTGCTTTGCGTTTTCGCTCACACACGCGTGGACTCTCTTAGGCACACAGCCATATGGTCTGTAGCTTCAGTTTTCAGGCTCACGTTGTCACTCCCAAGGGGAGCCGTGAGATGAGGGACCAATCGCAGACCACAGAGGTCCGCACAAGCCGTGGCCATGTGATATGTGCAGACTGCGGGGAGTAAGGGAGGGTACCCTGCTTATACTCTACACCCTCATTCTGATCCCAGAGAGACAGAATGAAGATGGTATCGGCTATTAAGCATGAAATCATGACAATCCAGCTCTGCATCTTGGTGACAAGGGTCGGTGTGGCCATGGCACCTCCAGGATGGGCACATTGTTTTTTTTTTATGGGTTGCTGCATGTTTTTGAGTACTTATGTGCATGTATAGAAAAGAGGGGGAGTAGAGTAGGAGTGCACATGGCTAAACATGTGCATCACTTTTACCCACCTGCATAGAAAAATAATAAAAAATAATGAATAATGAATTCATTTATTCATAATGATATAGATTTTTTCCGAGAATGGGAGAGAAAAACCTGTCCAAAATGACAGCAACTACTAAATCAAGCACCAAAAAAAAAAAAAAAGAATGAGGCATAAGGATAAGAATAGTCTCACAGCATTACTCAGACACACCCTTTTATTGTGCAAAACCATCCATTTGAATAATTAGTGCTTGTTCTCTCCATTAAAACGTTCATGAACAGCCCCCTCGTGTTTGTCCATGTGCATGCGTGACTGGATCCAGGTTATACACTGTGATCTGCAGCAACACCTTTGTATAGTGACAATGATTGTCTCTCAGGGCAAAGAACCTGTGAACAGTACATGTGTACTTTCCTAGATAAGTGTTTCTAATCTCTGAAGTGTAAGTGCGCCGTGCATGTGCAAGAGTGTAGGATATGCTCTGTTTGAACAGCAGAGGAAACGCACTGGTAATTTGAGGCCAGGGTTGCTCTTCTACCTCTGGATGTGCACATGGAGATATGGAGATATGAGCAGGCAAATGATGCGTCCAAGCTGATTATCACTGAGGATGATCCGTCAAAAAGGCGTGAGGAGCAGTGAAATATTTTTATTGAGACATAACATACAGGACAGTGTGATGCAGGCCACAGGGGGAGACAGGAAGTGTGTCGATATCTCAAGGCATTTTTATTATGTCTCATTTGTTAATGACGCAACTCAGGGTCTGAAAAGAGAAAGTGCCACTTTCCACTTCAGGTAGTGGACAGTAAAAACAAACTTGACATAAAATGGGCACTGGTAAGCAAACTGGGGCCCATGTATGTGCACATTTTTTGAAGGCTCAGTTGATGAAATGTTGAACTAAAAGTGTAATTCTGATGCCTTTTAACATTTTATAAAATCATTTATCGATTATCACGATATCATCATCATCCTCATCACTAAAATCAGTTATTTTCATTTCCACATATGACTGAAGTGAGCCAAGTCACCTTCTCATTTCTTTAAAGTGCAGCAGAGAAAACTGGACTGTGTTCTTAATAAATCGTTGGAAGTCAAAATCCATAGTAACATCAAAAGGCCTGAAGCAATTTTGAAGCAGTGTCAGTAATTTTCCTTAATATCTTCTAATACTGTTCGTATTACTAAGTGTAAAATTTAGTTTGAATAAAAATGACACACAGAGACATGGCGACAGCTGCTTCACTCTTATCACATCTCCATCACCTGCACACATTTGTTGTGTTAATAATCAAAGTGCAGAAGTGAAGCCACAGGCGTCTCTCTCTCAGTTTTTATGACTACTCATAATCATAATCACATTACAACCTGCACTCACGGACCCAACTTCTAACAAATGATGGTAAATAGAAGGGAGAAAGCTCTGATGGATGTGAGCCCTGCCACTTCATGTGAAAATATCAGAGTAGGTCCTGTTACCATCTAAAAATTGTGGTACAATGATAAATGTAGGTGCATAATAATAAATGTAGGTGCACTGGCCCTACAGGACCTTAAGAATGCAACATGGAGTCACTCATTTACTCAGTATGTGGTCTTTATCCTCTATTTTGTTCGCAGGCACCATCATTACTGACTCATTTGTAAGCATAATCATTGATCAAGGTGCTTTGCATTACCATCTATACACAAAACTTGCTTGTATTGAATTTGATTCCAACAAAAGCTTTAGAAATGTTGGGATAGGCAGGGTCATGTTTACAATTATGTTACAGTAACACTCAAGTTAATCAACATTTAATTTTGGAAACCAAAGAGACCAGAGTTTTAAAGGTGAAATATTGTCTCACCCATGACTTAAAAATGGTTTTATTTGCTCAACACTATGGGGTCTCCCATCATTGTATTTTTTGTTACATAATATACCATATATTTTCTGCACTGCAGGCAGGCCAGTTTTGCACCCTGACTCTTCCATTTTATATATGCTGTTGTAATACTTAAAGAATGTGGTTTGGCATTGTCCAATCAAGGTCTGTACTGAAAATGCATTGTCTGGATGGCAGCAAACAGTATGTTGGTCGAAAAACCTGTACACATTGTTCAGTGTCCTGTTTTATTCAAGAAGTCTTCACTTCTAGCACACATAGTTTAAACTGAAACTACGAACGTAGTGTCCCTTTACGGATAGTTACAGTGTAGAACCATATGTTAAGTATTATTTAAAACAAAGATCCCTCTGTGCACAATTACATTCAACAACACTACCATAAACTTTAGAAACATGCAGATTCAATGCTACTGCAGAGGACAGAGTTTGTTTATTAAGTGAATTTGGTGAAATTAAAAATTCACCATGAATTGTTGATGCTCACAAAGCAGGAGAAGGACATAAAAATGTATTATGGCGTTTCCAAGTATCAAGAAGTGGAGTGAGAAGTATCATCAAGAAATTCAAGGAGAGCCACACAGCACAAGTCTGGAAGAGGTAGGAAGCGAAAAATTTCAAATAAACTGGAAAGAAAACTGGTGGGAGATGTGTCTAAACAACCCAGGACAACCACCAAAACAGAAGTTGGTGACTTAGCCAAGTCAGGAATTGTGGTGTCAAACAAGACAGTCTCTAGAGCCCTGAACAGAAATGGACTGCGAGGATGCAGGCCAAGAAAAACTCCACTTCTACAAAAGAGACACCTTCAAATCAGACTGAGGTATGCTAAGGACAATCTGGAGAAAGACTGTGAATACTGGAGATGTGGTCTTTGGTCAGATGAGACCAAACTAGAGCTCTTTATTCACAGACATTGCTTATGTTTGGAGAAAGAAGGAAGAGGCGTATAACCCCAAGAACACTGTCCCCACAGTTAAACATGGTGGTTGGAGCATCATGCTGTGGGGATGTTTCAGTGTATCTGGAACTGGGAATCTTGTCAAGGTTGAAGGAATAATGAAGAAAGAAGGATACGTGAAGATTTTGAAAGAAAACCTGAAGGAGTCAGCAGCAAAACTGGGTCTGGGTCGTCACTTTGTCTTCCAACATGACAACGACCCAAAACATGCAGCACTCCTGGTGAGGAGCTGCCTCCAGGAAACCAAAGTGAACGTTATTGACTGGCCTGCACAAAGCCCTGACTTAAATCCCATTGAAAATCTGTGGGCTGAACTGAAGACCAGGGTCCATGCTAGAAGACCATCAGATCTGGAGGAGCTTGAAAGATTTGCCAAAGAGAAATGGGCTGGGATTCTTCAGGAGATGTGCCAGAGCCTTGTTACAAACTACAGCAAACGACTGCATGCTGTTATCCAGCAAAAAGGACACACAATTGACTATCAGCCTCAGGGGGGCTAATATTTTTGACCCTGGTAGTTTTTGGTTTTTGTGAAACAATTTTGTTTCTGTGTGCAAAGTAAAATAATGTTAGGATCCAAAATAAAACTAGGATGTTTGAAAAAGCTGTGTAAAAAAATCATTCATCTGTTGAACAGCACTTCGGAAAAAAACTTCAAATTTCATAGGGGGGGCTAATAGTTTTGGCCTCAACTGTAAATTCAATCAATTTGGATGCAGTAAATAGTCTTTAGCATCTCTTTTCTTCTCTCAGGTCTGTGGGCAAAAGAACAGATGGTCATTCCATCCAATTTCACTGTCACGTTCAGGGGTGCTAAAGGATCTGCTTTACAGCTCCTGTGGTCTTATAGATAGATAGATGGATAGACTGACTGACTGATGGATGGACGATAGATAAAAAGATGAATGGATGAATTGAAGCAATTTCTTTCTTTCAATCGTCTTGCCAAATGGACTTGTCTTTGTTTTGAATTTATTGTGGTGTACCGCTAGGATCTATTTTCAGCCCTCCTTTTTTTTGTAAATCTCAACCCTGTTAGATTTTTATCTCCTAGCTCACCTCTCCTATGCAGATGATATGCAGCTGTGTGTTCCTCTGCCCCAGCAGCTTGAATAAGCAAGTCACTTTTCTCATAGATTTCAAATGCTGGATATTTTGACAAAGAAAAACTAAAATCATCAGTTTCTTACACACTTGTCCCTTCAGCCTTCAAGCTCAGTTCCACACAGCCATATCACACTGAAAGCAAAAAATCTGATGCATGTCTTAGTTTTGAAGCCCAAATTATGTCCAATTGCAATACATCCATCATAATAATATCATTATTTTCCAGAAACGAGAAAAAAGGAAACATGAGAAGATCCTGAGTGAGGAACTTTACCCGGCTGTGATCAACCTGAATCAGTTTCTCCCCCCAGACAACTGCATTGATTACATTGCCTGGGACATGGCACGCTACACAAAGAGGTATTGTCAATAAAGTTGCCAATGTTTAAAGATAGTTTAAATTTTCAAAATTAGACAAGGGACAACTTTTATCGCACAAGATTAGATATAGATGGTTTAGATCTAAACACAGTAAAGCAAAGGACTTTTAAGTAGCCTGTGTGTAGATTTAAATGCAGCAGAAAGTGGCGGGGTTATATGGCACTTACTATACCTGAGTATGAATGAGTGCAAAACTTTTTCCCACACTTGAGATTTTAAATCAAATTAGGTTTAAATGAAAGCCTAGAATTCTTGAAATTTTTCAAGATCATCATTTTGAATCAATTTCTTTTTACAGTATTTCTCAATTTCTAAAACACTAAACCCTATTGTCTGAACCAAAGGCTTAGATGATTAAACCAGTCACTCTTTTGGTAAAACCATAAGCACTTTTCACCTGGTTATACACGATTTGCAAACACATTCTCAATTACCTAAACACATTTCGTACTGTGATGCACTTGTGTTGCAAAATTGTAAACACTGGCTGCAACATGTGAAGACAACTCCAACATAGCTGTCATCTTTCACACACCAAAACCTAAAATTGATCACCTCTGAACTGGCCAATAATGTGAGGAAACCAATATAAGCCAGTTCAGAGGGTTGTTTCCCAGTTGACTGATCAGGGAGAATGTGGCCTGTGATGTGGATGAAGTCCTGTGGCCTGACCCAGCATGAAGACATGACACTGTGGCTGAATGATTGTTGATACTGTAAACACTTGAGTTTGAAATTGTAGTTGACACTGTAATGTGCTTCTCATTTATATTTGTTTTTAATTTATTTGTGCTGTATACAGATGCTAAATTCAGAGGATTTCTTTTTTCAAAATTTATTTAGCCTACTGTGAACAGTAATTTCTACAGCTTCATGTCCTGAGCATTGTGTTTTTCATTTTTTTTTCCGTCATGTGTAATGACTGCTCAGTAGTTTTTTTCATTTTGATTGATCTAAAAACACTGTTTGGTTTTCAGCACAGATTGAACTGTTTTTTAGGAGTTTGTTTTTCAGGAAGATTCAGAGGTTTGGTGAATGTATTTCTAAAATTGGGTTTTGAGCTTGTATTGTTGAGAAAAGCATGGTGGATATCAAGAAATGTGTTTTAGCGACTGAGAGAAAAATGCAATAGAACCAAAAAGTACTCCTCCAATCAATGTCAGCATTGTTGTTATGGCGTTATAGAGGTTGGTAAGCTTAGGATCAGGTTTTAGTTTCATTGAACTGAAAGAGAGTATTGGATTGATTCCGCACGTCATTCTCTTGTGACTGCAGTAACATCCCAGATCCATGAAATTTTAACCCTTTCCTGTGTTTTTTTTTACACAGAGTTGTAAGCACAAATGTACTCAGTTTGGCTTTGCTCAGTTTTGTTATGCCTTGAAAAAGCATGATTTAAGCATATTACAAATAACGAGATGTATTGCATGGTATCACTTTGACTCACGCACAGCTGCAGAAACACAACATATTGGCTTTGGTTTCTTGAACAGCGTATGAATCTCACCCCTCTTTCTCTCTCTTTCTTAGTAAGCTCTGCAACGTTCTGGACCGCCTCAGCATGATAGCAGAGAACGTAGTAAAGCGAACAGGTTTCTTCATTAACCGCTCTGACTTCTACTGTCACACCCTCAGACCTGATGAAAGGTGAGCCTTTTTATCTTGTTCCAGACTGCTTCAGTGTCTCTCCTAAAAACTGACGTGCACAAAGCATTTTTAAGCTTTGTCATGTTGGGTGCAGCAACTACAGCATTACATCTCATATGAAACTGAAATGAAGCTGAGTCAGTGTTTGCTCATGAATCACCCTTTGGCGTCTAGTTTTTGATAAATAGTATAACTAAAAGAAAGAGGAAAAAGTAGCAGATAGTGCACTAGTGATGGAAGAAAAAGGGAAGAAAAAAGCAAACCTTATCCATTTTTCTTTTAATACATATTCAGAATCACACGTTTATTGACACTGCTTAATTTTGCCCCCCCCCTCACATGATTTCCTAATGGAAATTGTACCCGATGGCTGTTGCGTCTCACAGAGTTTTCTGCTAATGAGCTGAGTAGATTGCCGTCCATGTACTTAATGCATGGCTCTTCCGTTTTTAGCGTGTCTTAATCTCTTTTACCCGACATTACGTCTTTGTTACATAACCCAACGACCACACAGTGGCCAGTATTTATTATCCTCCATTTGTGTTACCCAGCGCTATCTAACACTCTTTGTTCTACTCTGCCACTTCACACTCCCGCACATGTGCTGTCATACACATACAGGACAAAAACCTTGATAAGCTCCAATGTACAGTAGCAGCACTTCAGTAATGATAGCATCTGAAGTCTTCATCACTTGCAATTGTTTTGGTGAATAATGAAGATAGTACAGTAAATGAGGGAATTCAGAACATTGTGGTCTCCTTTCCATACCCATTCCTCCTCTCCACCTTGCTTATTTTCTTATCCACATACTTAAACTATATTTTTACCTTGAGAGTTTTGCACTTAACTCTAAAACCAGCCCTCCAAAGATTTAATTGTTCACCTGAACAGTTATTCCCATTTTGCAAATTACTTCAAAATTGAAGTGATGGAAGAGAGTATTGATTTTGAATTGAAGCAAATGACAAACAAAAGAACCCAAAAAACTACTATAGCCTTGCTTTGTATCTGTGTTTGTAACCTGCTACTCCTTTTTCTGTAAAGAGTTGGATGCAGATATAATTGGATATCAAGTTTTCAATCAGTATGCTTATCATAATGCTATATCCAGCTTCTCGTGAGCGAAGCTTGACTGGGTAAAACTGCAAATATGGCTCTGTACAAAAAAGTATGAAAATCGACACTTACCAGTGCCAATAAAGGTTACGTAGTGGAAAGGTCATGAGCCACTCACCTTTTTTTTGCTCTTTTCCATTTTTTTTTAACTCCAGTGTTTAAAAAACAGGACAGTCACTGCTACATATTGCCACCTCTGCCCACCATTTAGCCTTTGTTACTACCTCCGAGAGAGGATTAGAGGTCAAAACAACATCAAACATCAGTAGTCTCTGACCTCATCAAGCTGTATGCCAAACTAGGCTCCTAGCTGCCAGCGTAACTGTTAGTTATTTATAAGAATGGAGAGCTGTTCACTCCAGACTTTCTAAATGTGTAGACAAAGCATTCATTTCCAAAGTATACCTCAGATCAGGATGTGTAAAAATCCTCTGGTAAGCATAGCTGTCTGTACTTATACCACTAATGGATCGCTCTGTATTTGGTCGTCTGGACTATATGTGTTTATTTAATCAATTATATTCAGCCTTGGAAAGAATCATGTCTATATTTGTAGAAAAACATGAAACAAGAGTGCAGAAGAAAACATGTGCGATGTGCACTTTGATGCTGTATTCTGTTTCCAATGTTCTGTTCTGTAAGCTTAATGAACTGTTTTTCTTGTATTTTTCAGGTGGGGAGATTTAGGTGGACATGTCACAGCTAGTGGACGGGTGCAGGTAGGCAGCATAGTGAACAAGTTTGGTTTAACTTTAGTGTTTTGGGAGGGGGTTAGTAGTCTGTCCAGTTACAGACTGCCACAGAAAAAAACACTGTAAAGCAACAGAAGTGTTTATAAAGAGAGCCATAAAAAAGAGATTGATAAAACCTCACATCAAACCATAGCAGTGTAGTTTCATAGCCAAGGTAAAAGCTATTGTATATAATGTGTGTTTGAAATTAGCATCACACTCTATTGCTGCAAAACTAAATATTTACCTGAATAAAAAGAGGTTTTATATGTCTTTAATGAAAACCTTCATCATTCATCATTTGATTGCCTCCTCTTAGAAGGGTAAAATATGCTCTGTCTACTACCTTTTTATATAGGTCTTTTCTTATATACATTATCTGATATACTTTGGATAACAAAGTGGTGTCAATGAATCTTATAAGTCTTGGTTATTGTAGACTGGTGTGTTACGGACCAACTGTGTGGACTGTCTGGATCGGACAAATACTGCCCAGTTCATGGTGGGAAAGTGCGCACTGGCCTATCAGCTTTATGCACTGGGGATGATCGACAAACCCAAACTCCAGTTTGATACAGATTGTGTCAGGTAATGTGTCATACAACCAAAAACACCTAAGTCATATATCAGGGCCAGCTTTCAACTGAACTCTGTATGTGTGTGTAAAACCCAGGTTGTTTGAGGAGCTCTATGAGGACCATGGAGACACTTTGTCACTACAGTATGGTGGCTCCCAGCTGGTCCACAGGGTCAAGACATACCGCAAGATTGCTCCCTGGACACAACACTCAAAGGACATCATGCAGACACTGTCACGCTACTACAGCAATGCTTTTTCAGGTATGTTACACAGACACAGCACAGGTGCAAATCGGCTTCTCTTACAAACTGTGCAACATGAGATGCTGTGATTTGTTAGTTATGTTACACCAAAACTCATATACTGTATTATATAAATCCATTACACACAGGCTGATATATTTCAAGTGTTCATTGATTTATTAATTTATTTTTATTTTGATTATTGTAGTTTAAAGCCAATGAAACCAAAATTTAGAATCTCAGGAAATTAGAATATTGTGTAGAAGTTCAATACTGGAGACTCATGGTGTCACTCTCTAATCAGGTAGGTAGTTTGAAACACCTGCAAGTAGTGCTGGGCGATATGGAAAAAAATGTATATCACGATATGGATCATTTTATATCACGATAACGATATATATCACGATATAGCTATGGTATGCTTTCAGTTCTATGAAAAATTTAAGTGTATACAGCTGCACTAGTACAGTACCAGTACAAGACCAGCACTTAAAACTAGAAAAATGAATAAATAAATATGTGGCTGAAGCGCGTTCATGTCTGTGGTCACCCAAAGTTATGCAACACTCACAGAAAACCCCGATAGTGTGAGCCAAAGCACTCCATAATAATAATAATAATAATAATAATAATAATAATAATAATAATAATAAATTTAATTTGTAATGCACTTTACATTTACAAAAAATCTCAAAGTGCTACAGTACACAGTAAAAAAAGAGCAGCAACAATAAAAAAAGCAATAGAATGACAGTCACAGATTAGCATAAAAAAAGAATTGAAAAAAATAAAAAATATAGAGTTGCAATGTTAGAGGCAAGGTAGTAAAAGCATAAAGCATAGAGGAAAACTAACCAAAGGCTTTATTAAAAAGGTAGGTCTTTAGGACTCTTTTGAAGAGGTTGTTCCCACTGCTAGATGTTTCTCCTCCAAAGCTGCTCTCTGCCTCCATCATTGTTTACTTTACTCTTGAAGCACGTAGCAAGACCCGAGCATGAATCCGAGCGCTTTATTCGCCTATCAGGGGCAGACAGGTAAGGTGATTTGATTCGCCACGACTCCAGAAATGATTGAAAAACTACAGAATGTCACAAAATTACGTTTCCTCGCTGCTGGCTTGAAGGGTAGAAATGCGCAGCCGCGTTCCCAGCTGACAGGAAGTCAAACCACTGTTGTAGTTCTTTTGTGTTGCTAGCGCGGTCAAGAGTGTTGGCTCTCACTGAGAGATGACTACAAAAATGGACGCACCTATTCATCTGGTTGTTAAACACGGCTGAAAATAATCATCTTTTAATGTTGTTCCCGCTCCTGCCCACTCCCGTTGCTTTTTTTGCCGTCCCGTCCCGATCAAGGGATTAATAAAAAAATGACTCACATCCCGTGGGATTCCCGCGGGAATCACGTGACCCACGGGAATTCCCCAAAAATGTCATCCTCTACAGGGATGGTCCCGGAGCAGATGAAACAGGTGCCGGAGCGGCTGAAATAGGTCCCGGGTCCGATCAAAAGAGGTCCCGGATCGCGCTCCGACTTGCTCCGGCACAAATTAAGCACTGCTTACAACGATCCCCTCACGTGTGTAACCCAGGTAACCCGCAACGGCGGGAGACGCTGGACACGAAGAGGGCACGTAAAGCGGCGTCATGTCGCAAAATCGAAAGAGAAATGCGAGCCTACATGTCAACGCATCCTTTTCTTTGTAAGAAAATATTGTTTTCTTTCCCGTTCGACACCAAATACACTTACTGAATGTGCAATTATTGTTGTTGTTACTATGAATCATCTGATGGCACAAGCCCTATGGATAAAATACAGCCTATCGCCCGAAACGATAAAAATAAAAATGGCACGATAGACATTTTCTATCGTGCCCACGATATCTATCGTCCTATCGCCCAGCACTACCTGCAAGGGTGTCATGGGTCTGTAAGTGATCTGTCACTCTGGATCAGACGACCACACATAATGGGTAAGACTGTGGACTTGACAGTTGCCCAGAAGACCACCATTGACACCCTGAACAAGAAGGGTAGGACCCAAAAGATAATTGCTAAAGAAGCTGACTGTTCACAGAAAGCTGTATTCAAGCACATAGATGGGAAGTTTAAAAGAAGGAAAAAATGTGGTAGAAAAAGGTGAACAAGCAACATAAATTTAGTTTATTTAGTTTATTCACACACATCACAATATATATTTCACAGATATACATATATATACATACACATTACATATACATACTGTACATAGACACATGTACACTGGAAATTTCTCAGTGACTGGATGTGTGGAAAGTTTGACCCCAAGGAAGCTGGATAACCACAGCCTTGAGAGGATTGTAAAACGAAGCCCATTCAAGAATGTGGGGGAGATTCACAAGGAGTGGACTGCTGCTGGAGTCAGTGCTTCAAGAGCCACCACACACAGACGTATCCAGGTCATTAGCTTCAACTGGCGCATTCCTTATGTCAAGCCAATCTTGAACCAGAGACACTGTTGGAGGGGTCTTACCGGGGCTAAGGACAAATAGAACTGGCAACAATGTTAAAATGAAAACACCTCCATAACATCTCAGCAGTACCACAGACTGATTGACTGACTGTCAATCAGATTGCCACACTGCATTGCTGCAGTAATCCATGCAAAGAAGCCCCAACCAAGTATTGAGTGTAGTACATGCACATACTTTTAGTAGTCCAATATTTCTCTGTTGAAAATCCTTTTTTCTTATTAGTCTTTAGTAATATTAAAATTTTTAGATTTTTTTTTCACATTAATTGTAGGTTATGATCACCAAAGACAAGAAATAGACACTTGAAATATTGCAGTCTGTGTGATGAATCTATATAACATACGTTTTTAAAACAAAATCTAATAACTGAATTCAATCAGCTTTTTGATGATATTCTAAATTATTAGGTTATGTTTCGCATTTTTAAAATTTGAATTCATCCGTTTTTTTTTTCATCTCCAAACAGATATTTCTAAGACATTTGATATTGCCTTTTGTTCTTCATTCAGATATTGGTGGAACATGGAGAACTGATATTTTTTCCGTGTCTTCAATTTGAAACGTACATCTCATGCCAGTCAGTGCTTGATAGAGTGGCTGCTACCTGCATTCTTGTGATTTTAATGATACCCTTACATAGATAATATATAAGTATATAGAGTGCAGCTATATGTGTATGACTGTACACATTCGTCAGAACTCCTGAGTACATGTTCCACATCAAAGGGTGTTGCTTGTATTCAGGGGACAGAGAGGAAGGCTATTGTTAAGTCAGAGGTAATAGCACTAAACCTCTTGACCTAGTAAGTCTCAAACCCCACTGTCCCTTTGTTTTAGCTCTTGTCTTCATCTTCTTTTCAAAATGAGGTCAATGGTGAGCTGCATATCACAGCTGGAAGAGTGGTAGATTGTCTGACATGTCAAGTTGACAGGTAGTCAAATGGTAGCCAAAAGTACTCAATATTCCTTGTACTTATGCTCACTCAATAGAGCAAAAGAGTGTAATAAAGGAAAGGAAAAGTAAGACACTACAAGCTGGTGTCAGATGTCAGCCTGACCTGTTTGTAGCACAGCACCATTTCATCCATTTACTCCTGATTACCTTTTTATGACACAAGACACCAAGGGAATAGATTATCTATCTATCTATCTATCTATCTATCTATCTATCTATCTATCTATCTATCTATCTATCTATCTATCTATCTATCTATCTATCTATCTATCTATCTATCTATCTATCTAAACATAAAACTATCTTCAGTTTGAATTGTCATCATTGGAGTAATATGTACAAAGCAAGAGGCAAACAAAGAATCCCACACTAAGTCTATCACTTACAGTCCTCATGCTTATGTGGGAGAAAACTCTTTCAAGAATGCATTAGAAACTGTGAAATCCATCAATGAATTGTTGCATTAGTTTGTTAATTTTGACGAATTAGTTTACAACAAAACTTGGTAATAATAATTAAAAAAAGCCAAATATTATATGCAACAAGACAAACATCAACAACATGGCCAGCAATGGGAAGACAGAAGAGTAAAACACAGCAAAGGGGAAACAGAGTAGAAAGAGTATGAGCAAAAAGATGCAAGAAACGGAAGTAGATGAAAATAGGAAGGGGTGAAAGCAAGTGAAAGAAACAAAACAAATAAAAGCAACAGAAACAGCTTAAACATTCTCACTGCTATGGAACAGATATAGGCGGTATTGGCTGAGCGAGATTGTGTTGGTTCGTTCTACTTCAGTGGGGCAACATAAACTGTGATTCATAAAATAGCTCTATTGATAGTAAGTACTAAAAAAAAATATCTACTCATGCCATCCGGTCGATTTTTTGTAATCAGTGTTTCGGTGTCGAACTATTTCCTTTCTGCGGCGCAGTGATACTTGCACATGCGCAATCGAATATGCAGAGGGGTGAAGCGATTTTTGTCACGTGGACCAATAGGAGCCGAGTCTTGTTGCCATAGTATCAGAAATACACAAACATGACGACGAGCGCATCTAGCAGCGAGACAAGCGAAGAGGTTAGAAAAGAACAGGAAAAAAAGAAAACAGCCTTCAAAAGTGCATGAAAAAGGAACGAAACAATGCTATATGCATCTATCATCTGTCCAGAGTGAAGACGTTCTCGACTTTACAAGGACATGTTGGGAAACTTACAGAACAAGTATTAGAAAGTGGCTTTCTCTACAGGGTGAGGCAAAGATCCTTGCAGAAACTTATAAACACAGGTCGGTCGGTCGGTCAGTGGTCTGTTGTAAAATAAAACAGAAAACGGCTTCATCGGATATGGTTGATAGGTGTTAGCTAAAGAAATAGCCTGTTATTACAGTTTCCACAAAAAATATTCACAATAAAATAAAAAGTTAGCAGGTTGAGATTTTTTGTCAAAAGACACTCCTGAAGCGTGTAAAGGGAAATATATGAAAAGACTGCTTTGTCCACAAAGGGTGCCACAACTGAGAGTTCCTTATAGGAGCTTTAATGCACACTAAGTTAAGCTACAGTAAAAGTTTATATCAAAAACTTGGTTTGCAGACATATTTAAGTAAGTATGAAAGGCTTTTCTAAATTAGGTTTTAAGAATAATATGTGTAAAACCTTTGAGTGACTTTTTTTAGAACATAGTTATCAATGAACCATCTGATTTTTATACACAAGGGTAGGAACTTAAGAGTTAATATAGTCAGATACAACATGATACCCCAGTGCCTGTTACCTGATACTTGATGCACTGCTCATGATACCAATGTTCTGCAGTACTTAATAAATTGCAAGTTAGCCATAGAATTACAGAAGTGACATGCTGAGTCAAATTTGTATTTTCACTTATTTTTTTCAGTGCAGAGTCTTAACATTTTATATAGAATATGATAAAACAAAGGATACAGAACATTCAGGTCATCAAGGGAGATGAGTTTTGGTGTCTCAAAGAGAAACAAACATATAAAAATATTACTCATGAGTGGGAGAAAGTGTTAAAATACATAAATCAATCAATAAAGGAAATGCGTGTGAATGTGTGAGAGAGAGCAGGACAGGCCTGGATGGGAGTCTCGCCAGAGAAAGTCTATTTCATCTACAAAACCTACATCTACATCATCGACAAAAAAGTTTGGAAATAGTGATAAACATAAATAAAAACAGAATACAATGATTTGCAATCCTTTTTAACCTATATTCAATTGAATACACTACAAAGACAAGATATTTCATGTTCAAACTCATAAACTTCATTTTTTTATTTGCAAATAATAATTAACTCAGAATTTCATGGCTGCAACACGTGACAAAGTAGTTGGGACAGGGGCATGTTTACCACTGTGTTACATCACCTTTCCTTTTAACAACACTCAATAAACGTTTGGGAACTGAGGAGACTAATTGTTGAAGCTTTGAAGGTGGAATTCTTTCCCATTCTTGCTTGATGTACAGCTTCAGTTGTTCAACAGTCCAGGGTCTCTGTTGTCGTATTTTATGCTTCATAATGCGCCACACATTTTCAATGGGAGACAGGTCTGGACTGCAGGCAGGCCAGTTGAGTACCCGCACTCTTTTACCAAAAAACCACGCTGTTGTAACACGTGCAGAATTGGCTTGGCATTGTCTTGCTGAAATAAGCAGGGGCGTCCATGAAAAGACATTGCTTGGATGGCAGCATATGTTACTCCAAAACCTGTATGTACCTTTCAACATTAATGTTGTCTTCACAGATGTGTAAGTTACCCATGCCCTGGGCACTAATGCACCCCCATACCATCACAGACGCTGGCTTTTGAACTTTGCGTCGATAACAGTCCGGATGGTTCTTTTCCTCTTTGGCCCGGAAGACATGATGTCCACTATTTCCAAAAACAATTTGAAATGTGGACTCATCAGACCACAGAACACTTTTCCACTTTGCATCAGTCCATCTTAGATGAGCTCGGGCCCAGAGAAGCCGGCAGCGTTTCTGGATGTTGTTGATAAATGGCTTTCGCTTTGCATAGTAGAGTTTTAACTTGAACTTACAGATGTTGCAACAAACTGTTTTTACTGACAGTGATTTTCTGAAGTGTTCCTGAGCCCATGTGGTGATATCCTTTACACATTGACGTCAGTTTTTGATACAGTGCCGCCTGAGGGATCGAAGGTCACGGACATTCAATGTTGGTTTCCTGCCGTGCCGCTTATGTGCAGTGATTTCTCCAGATTCTCTGAACCTTTTGATGATATTATGGACCCTAGATGTTGAAATCTCGAAATTCTTTGCAATTGTACGTTGAGAAACCTTGTTCTTAAACTGTTCGACTATTGCTCACGCAATTGTTCACAAAGTGGTGAACCTCGCCCCATCCTTGCTTGTGAATGACTGAGAATTTTTGGGGAAGCTGCTTTTATACCAAATCATGGCACCCACCTGTTCCCAATTAGCCTGCTTACCTGTGGGATGTTCCAAATAGGTGTTTGATGAGCATTCCTCAAATTTCTCAGTATTTTTGCCACCTTTCCCAACTTCTTTGGCACGTTACAGCCATGAAATTCTGGGTTAATTATTATTTGCAAATAAAAAATAAAGTTTATGAGTTTGAACATTAAATATCTTGTCTTTGTAGTGTATTCAATTGAATATAGGTTGAAAAGGATTGCAAATCATTGTATTCTGTTTTTATTTACATTTATCACACTTTCCCAACTTCAATGGAATTGGGTTTTGTACATAGGTAATGGGGCCAGTTTTTTTTTTAAGGTAGGACTGTAAGACACTAATATGATAGAGGAAAGGTGTCTGAGCAGTGATGTCCAAAAGAAAGTTCCCGGAGGCAATGTGACTCACTCCCAGGGCTCTATTTTGGTGCCTCGCCGGAGACGTGCCTCAAGCGCAGTGTCAGTCAGATCCGCCGCGCTGACTAGGCGTTCCCAAGTACATTTTGGTATTTTGGTGAGCCGCGCAGCCCGGCGTAAGTATCCCCCCTCCCTAACTCAGCTCCTCCCAGCACCATAAGTCGTAGACGGGGAGGAGAGAGGGCGTGTAGTGTCTTTAACACAGCCGAGACCTGTTTTCACCAATCACATAAGCTCCTCTCCTTGCCTTTAAATCCGCCACAGGCGAGACGTATTACTATTTTCATGAAGTAGTCAAAGAGATCAAGAGATGTCTTAAGACAGTAATGCCACAAGATGGCAGCTCCTCAACAAGTGTCCTCCACACCCTCTCATATAAGCACAGATGGATTTGGTGTGTGTAATGTTGGACCCAGTGTTAAGACAAACACCCTTTTCCACAAATAAAGACACTCAAATAAAGTTGCTCATATTCAAACCTCACGTGACAAAGGTGGGTTGAGCGCACAGATCACAACAAAAACTCCAAAAATGGCATTAAAATCGGAACCATCTGTGCGTAAATGACGCATCGCGCTCCGTGGCCTGGCTCTGTCTTTCATAGATGTTGGCATATAAAATAAATTTGGCCCACAAAACTGAATATTATAATATCCGTATGTCGGCTTTAAGTAGATAACGCATCTGAGCACTGAAACAAATCATCTGTTCAGCCACTGCAGCAGCAGCAAGACGGACAGAGGACACGGAGACGTGTCCAGGTCGAGCTGTGCGAGAAATAAGAGGAAGAGGAAGAAAGAAAAGGAGGGAGACGAATTACATATCTTGTTAACTTCATCATGTGTGTATATTTACTAGATATTTAAATTAATTTGATGCGGTTTCAGCTGTGTTGATTCGGTCAGGTTGTGTGTCCAAACGCGTGCCAAACGCCCTCATCAGATCAGATATAGATCAGAATATATCGATATAGATCTAAATGTATGTGCTGACTCAGATTAATAGTTGATGATGATTATTTATTGCACTGAAATGTGCCTGACACTGTGGAAACCTGTCGGTGAGGCATCAGTGACGTATGTCGATACGCCGCCGGTCTACCAAAATACTACTGGACCAGCTGCGTTCCGCCTTGCGCTGAAAGCTGACCAGGTTTGAATCAGCGAGCTTTCAGCGCACGTTACACGCCAGTGGCGAGCACGAAAATATCACTGCGCCAGCTGATTCTGTCAACACCTCCCCCTGCCATGCCACCACGCCCAGCTTGGCGGATCTCGGCTCGCCTCCGTGCGACTCAGTCCACGAAAATACCAAACTCGCCTTACGCCGGGCTCCGCCAGACGAAAATACAACTGCGCGGGGCTCGCCGCCCTCCGCCGCCTCACCGGCGCGATCGAAAATAGAGCCCCCAGTCTTAAAACACTAGGTGTCAATAAACTTCAGCATAGAGAGTAAACGCAGGAGAACAAACAAGACATGATTCTATACCATTTTCATATTTACATATGAGAACCACCTTGACCAATACTTCTCGGCTTTATGATCATAGAGTCTGAGGGAAAAGGTCAGTATTTCCATTTTGTATATTTCTTTTACAGTGGCTGTCCACTCTCTCACTGTTGGTGGCTCCCCGTTAGGCCATTTCCTTGTTACTGATTTCAGGAGTATTTTCAGAAGGTACTTGTCATAGGGATTGAGTTAGGTTGGTAAATTACACAAATATACAGTTTTCAAGTCACACTCAGTTTTAAAACCAAGAATTGACTTTATTTCTTCGAGTACCTCTAGCCAAAGGTTGGATTACTGGGCAGCCCCAAAAGATATGACAGTGGTCCGCCAACACATAGTTATGCTTTTTTCCCAAACAGTTCCCACTTTCAGGTCTGCCAGTTTGTAGGTATGCTCTTTTTGGGGTTGTGAAAAACCTGATAATTTATGTGAAATTCCCTCTACTGCCCTGAACTAGTGGAGGAGGAGTTAACTTGATGTACACTTAGCCACTCATCCTCTGTCAGTGTTATTTTTAGTTACATTTAACATAGTAAGTTGTTTTTCTAGGTTTGCAGGCATACGGAAATTCTTGAAACCACTTTTGTTGAGTCAAATTTAATGGGTGACCATAGACTGTATATAGAATGGACAGCTTCTGCCTCCTTGATGGGTGAAGCCACTCTGAGAACAGCACACTCTAGTGACAGGCTGCAGTATAGGTCATAAATCCCGCCTCTGCCAGCAAAGCTTATGGAGTTGTGGGCAAACTTTAGAAATTTATTACACAGAACATATGTAGTTACTGTAAGACTGGTCTGTGCTCAAGTCCTCTTTTTTCTCTACAGCTATATTTATAAAAGTTATGAGGGGTTCATGTTTTTCTATGATTGACACTTGATACAGCTTATGGGCGTACGAAGATTGCGTAGCTCACCCGAGAGATATGCTGTTTGAGCCGAGCGTCATCACAGCGACTCTCTGTGACTCTCCCACCGAATGCATTCAACTCTACTTCGCAAGTGGTGGAGTGTGTACAATGCTACTGCATAAGTGGTGGTTTCAGGAAATAGAGAAAAAACGTGGAATTACAGAGAGCTTTTTGGCTTCAAATCCATATACTGGTAGAAGGCGGAACCAAGTTGTCCATAGTATATAGAGTCTATGAGGGTGACCTGCTTAGATAGCTGTATTATTTTTAAATTTAACATGCCAGTGCTACAGTCATTTGACTTGCATGGGTTGGAATGATATATCGCTGTGTTGATATTTTGTCCTACCCCCATTTATTAGTGCATACTCACTAATCATCCTTATCCACAGTGAATGATGTATGCTTTTGCATCCCTGCCAAGCTCTCTGACAGCTCTTGTCTGATTCACAACCACAGTTTGTACACACAAACATAAAACACTTTGCCATATGCTCTGCAGTCCACTTAAGTGCAGATTTGAATCACTGTTTTGATGAAACCGGTTAAGGGGGAGAGAAGTGTTATAAACTAACGAGACCTGTTGACAAATCTCTGAGATGCATTTACCAAACAGGCTGTGAGAGAAAAGTTTTTGCTGACCACCACCGTTCCCAATATGAATAATGTTCACAGATTAGCCAAAACTCTTATCTTATGATGTGATCACTGAATCCCAGGCTGAAAATTACCCAGAGAAAAGGTTTAGTGGCAGGCTCTAACAGAAGGCAATTTAGTAAGTAATTATCTAACGTGACTGTTGGAGCTGCACACACGGGGCCTCACAGTTGGGGGATGGATTAAATGGCACCGAACTGGGCATCATGCAAAACACGTGCCACATGCTGAACACACAAACACTCCCAGAGATTATCCAAGCACGCTTCGAAAGACAAACATACTGTAGTGTGGCGGTTCAGAGAGTTTTTCCTGGTTAGGTGAAGTGTGACTGTGTCTCGTGAAAGTTCTTGTAATGGAGGAGTTTGGTGTGGTGGGTAGTGTAGGGTAATGTATAGCACAAACTATACTGAACAAAAATATAAACGCCCATTGTCAAATATAAGAGTTTTATGAACATTTGGGTTATGGTATATGGAGAAACTCAAAATATATTTTCAGTAATTACTGATCTTCATATTGGCATTGATAACATCGTGGTATGGCCATTTGTAGCGGATTGACAGTCCTTTAAACATGATAGGGGTCAGGTTGAGGAATTTGATTTTTCAGTTTCTTGTGTGTCCACCAGCTGCGTCTCTCAGAGCAACACATCTTCTTCGCATGGAGTTGATCAGATTGTATATGGTGGCCTTTGGAATGTTATTCCATTCCTCCTGGAGTGCCACACGGAGCTGACCCACATTGCCTGGAACTGGAACACGGTCCCGGACACGCCTATCCTGTACATCCCAAAGATGCTCTATTGGGGACATGTCTGGCGAATATGCAGGCCAGTCCAGAACTTCAATGTCATCTGTTTGAAGGAATTCCATGCAGATGCGGGCAACATGAGGTGGGGCATTGTCATGTTGAAAGGTGATGGCATGCTGGCGCACAACAATTGGGGTGAGAATCTCGTCCCGATAACTTGGTGCATTAAAATTTCCCTTCAATGAAGTGCAATGGTGTTCTATGCCCGTATGTGATGCCTGACCACACCATAATGCCACCACCTCCATGGGCAACCCTGGGCATAACATTCGCATCTGCAAACCGTTCACCCATGCGTCGCCAGACACGCTGTCTTCCATCTGCACGATACAACTGGAACCTGGATTCATCCGTGAACATCACTCTTCTCCAGTGTGCCAAGGGCCATCGGACATGTGCATTCGCCCATGCGAGTCGGTTCCTATGCCGGACAGCAGTGAGATCTACACCACGGTGAGGGTCTTGTGCTGGAGTGGTCACACGTGGCCGACGAGGATGAGGTCAATTTGTAGTAGTGCCCGTTTGTTGGAAATGAACTCTTAAATGGCCTATGGTCCGATGATGGACATTGAGCCGTGCAGCTACTGCTCTGGTGGACATCCCTACATCCAACATGCCAATGGCACGCTCCCGCATAACTTTGGACACCTGAGGCATTATGACTATGAAATTTGACATTTTGGGGTGGCCTTTTATTGTCCTCAGTCCAAGGATTGTCCAGCTGCTGCTCATTTTGTCTGATCACCCACTGGACATGCCCCACCCATGCACTGAGTAAAAAACAACTCACTGAGTAATGCTCACTGACAGCAAGTTGGATTAAAAATTATACACAAATCAAGAGAAATATTACTTTTGTACAATAAAATGTCAGCAAATGCTCATTTACAGTTGTTAACTCCACATGGCAACAATATTTGACATGGGGCGTTTATATTTTTGTTCAGTGTAAATACACACCAGAAAAATAGACAAGAACCTTTTTTCTGTGTGAAACCTATTACAAAAAGGAAAATGCAGAGCTGTCAATCATGCATGATTTGGACCGTAAATATAACCAGTTACAACTCATGGTATTCAATCAAAATACTGACACTGTGGCACCAAATGGTCACCTTTGAGATGGTTATTTGCCAGAATATTCTGAACCATTGAAGGCTTTTTCAGGAGCTTTCTAATGCAGTTTTTGAACTCGTGGTCTGCTCGAATAGATAAGATACTGGAGCTTAGACTGCTAAAAATGTTGCACTGGTTTAAATGGTGTCAGAACAGACAGTGCATTGCAATTTCTTATGTATGCGACAAGCCATTTACTTCTCTAAACATCTATATTTTTATACCTGAGCATCATAACTGGACCACATGGTAAAGGAAGGTGGCTAGGGAGCACACTGCAGTTTGAAGTGCTGACTTGGTCTTCAAGTTCTCCAGTTATCAGTCCAAACAAGCATCTGTAAGGTGTGGTGGACAACTGAGTCATAACCACAGAGGCCTGATCTCGTAACTTCCAGGACTTGCTAGCATCCTGTGACAGATACCACAGTAGTTTATTCAGGGGTCTAGTTGAATCTATGTCTTGTCAATTGAGGGCCAAAAACAACCCTGATCTGTCGAGAGGGAGGTGACACAGTATTAGGTGGTCAAAGTGTTATGGCAGATGTTATGGTTTAAAGTCATTTGCACCACTGAAATGCTCTTGGTGACATTTAGTTACACAATCAAACCCCTTTGTTGATGACCTTGCTGGATCATACCCTTTTATAGTCTTTTAAACATTGCATTTTGATTTTTTGTTTCGCTGACTTTTCTGTATGTGTCTTTGTCTCCTCTAGATGCTGACAGGCAGGATGCCATCAACCTGTTCCTCCAGGTCTACCAGCCATCAGAATCCAAACCACACCTGTGGGAGCTGCCTACTGACTTCTACTTACACCAGAGGAACACCATGGCTCTCCCGCAAGACAGACGCAGGTAAACACACACTCCAACTCTAAAACACACAAATATCAACTGTAAACATGCATGAATCAAGTTATGGATACATACAGTATTTGAACAAACACACTGGGGTGCAGCTCAAATATGCATTGATAGATGCAACATCTTTTTCAATTGGTCTTGATAGCTTGAATGTATGTACCCCTGCTTTGCTGTTTTTTTTAAAAAAGCTCAGGGTGTGTAAGACCCCCACAGGGGCTGAGGTTATTCACATGTGCATATGGTTGGATTATTTTATCTTTGATTGCTTTTGTGGTCAAAACTTTGCAATTGAACCTCCTCTTTCACCTGTACAAGGATTGCACAGCTGCGACCTCGAGGTGTAATTATGTGAGTGGCACAGCTGAGGTTTGTTTATCGCTCATGCTGAATGTGAGGGCCACATTGCTGCAGATATTCATATCAAACAGGGTTTGTTCAGTAGCCCTGAAAGCTCAATGTGGCATTTTGAAATAAATGACTGCAATGAAAAAAATTCCACACATTCTGAATCCAATCCAAAGACTGGGATGCTAAAAGCTTTTACACAACTGTGTTTTACCTTCCAAAAATAACACAATTTGGGGAATGTTAAGAAATGGTAAAAGTTTTTCTACATACCCCATCCATATTCTTTATTTCCATTAATTTTCCGCAGGGGGTTAGTTGACTCTTTTAATATTATCAGAGCATTTGCCTTGTTTCTGATTATTTACCAAACTCTTGGTAATCAGGAACCATCAAATCAGAATGTGAATGAGGCTTATGAAGGTTGTTATTAAGTGTACTTCGGTAAATTATGACACATTTGGTGCTATGTTGACATTGTTTGGGAAGGCATGGTCGTCGACATAGCACCAAATGGGTCATAATTTACTGAATGACACTTAATGACAACCTCATTCATGTTAATGACAGGTGTCATGTCATGATTATGACAGCGCAATGTCAGACTTATGTATACCCCTTCAAATGAAGTGTTACCGCATAATTTGAGAATATCAGCACACTGAAATTATCCTCACTTTTGCTTTACCCTGGGATCTTGTTTTCCCTGAATGGACTCCAGTCCTGTTCATTATTGTGCTTTTTACCCAATTACCCAGCTTATAACTGAAGACATAAATAAGCTGACACAAATGATTGACTTTGAGATTTCTTTAATCAAAAAAAAATATATGTAGACAGAGGGGGGAAAAAACACCCTATGGCTGACGCTTCCACTGCACTACTTAACATTTAACTGGACATTTAATTTGTGGTTAAATCATGGTGAAACATTAGTCTGCTCAATTTTTATGTTTCAAATTAGACTGAACATTTCTATTGAAGATAATCTTAGACAGGATGAACAGGACCTCTGCAGGAGTCTTTCTGTCAAAAGCTCTGTCCTCATTCAGCTCTCTTTTTTTCTCAGAGGATTTGCAGCTGACACATCTTTGAATATAAATCACACAAATATCACTGATTTGAACATTGCTGCTTGTATTACTTTTGCTTATTCTGTAATGAAACACAAACAGAGTTGCACTAACCACTTCTGCCTAGATTACAGAACAGGATCCCTGGAGTTTTTTGTTCTCCTAATACATAAAGATAATAGTGAAATTATCTCCCCCCATGTTATTTGGCCTACTGATTTAAAATGCTAACAAAAACATTTTTGCCACAGTGTCTACAGGCAAAATCAGAATGTGCCAGATTGATTTGAGTTTTAATATGGTTGCCCCTAGTGTTGCTTTTGTTTTAAAAATTAATGACCATTGTTATGAGGTTTGATCAATCAGAACTGAGTATTCCTAATACTGCGTTTTGATTTAAGTTATATACAAGTTAAATAAATACTTTATTACATTCATAGATAAGGCTGGTCTATTTTTGAAGCATTCAATTACATTGTATTTATAAGAAGGTAGATTGTTTATGTAGCCATTTTTCTGCCTGAGCTTTAGCCAGCATCAGCCTTTACCCATAATTCACTGACTGATTCGCTGACTTTTGAGTTTCACTTTAACTTGTCATCCATGCATTGTGTTTCTTAGTATTATGGCGCATATTTGTGGGTGTGTACTCTTTTGCAATTCGAACACTCTCCTTTGTCCTCATGCTTACATAAAAGTAGACCCAGTTGTCTGCTACATGCCACTAATTCATGCAGCCACAATGGGCAAAAGTAGGTCAGCCATTATTACAAATAAATTAGCATGGTGGGAATTGAATTCACTTCCAAAGCCACACACTGCGCCTTTGCTGTAAAAGTCACCCTAATAGTTCATCTCACTCTAAATACTAATCAGAGAGTTTATTCAGATTAGCCGTATTGAATAAAAGGATGCTGTGTTCAGGAGCTTTACAGTAGGTGGTCCAATCCAACAATTTTCAGATCTAGGTTATGTTGAGGAGAGGCAGTCTGGACTGCAGAATACATATCAGTCAGTTTACAGTTTCTGTAAGGTTGAAAACAAATTCATGTATTTTTCTGTTTCTATTTTTCCAGCTACACATTTTGGTGGTCAGTGGGAATCCTGTCCTATCTTCCTGTGGCGTATGACGAAGGTATCTATGCAGAATATATTGGTGATAATACTCTCCAAAATCCAAGACATTTCATCAGAATATTTCTTTTACAAAGTAATGCCTTTATTCACTTTTTTAAAACACGAATGAGATTTAGGTAAACTGGGAAGTTTAAGGATTAGGAGTACATAGCATTTCCCACAGTCAGCATTGATGAAAGATCACATTGTAAGGGTCACATTTTTCTGAACTCTCCAACAAACTCCAACAAATACACACCTGAGAAAAGTGTGTTATTCTGTTTGTTTCATGATTTCAGGCTTCCTCTGTCTGTGTGTGGCACAGACTTGTTACATTCAGGCCTTTTCACTAAATGTTTTTGTGTGTCTCCATTCATGTAATCACACATTGATGCAGTCGCCTGTGAGGAGAACATGAAAAAGGTCAAAGTGAAGAGAGTGAACCGCTTTGATGAGAGTATCGACATCTACACTGAATTCTTCAAACCATATGAGCTCACCTCATTTGATGACACTTTCTGCATTGCCATGACTAACTCTGCAAGGTGATTACGCAGACACACAAAACACACACGGATATACAAATGACTTCATGAAAAAGAGATTGTGTGATGTGTGTGATACTGCTTCATCAACAGTGTTGAAGTCAATGACAGTTCATGCAGCGTTGGCTGCTTAGATGTCACAGAATTAGTTTTTAAAAACATTGAAACTATATTTTATTTTACTTTTAATTCTGCTTTTATTTTATCCATTGTTTTAATTGTTTTTTGATTGTTTTTTATCTTGTTGTTTTGTCTAGTTATGTACAGCACTTTGTTCAGCTGTGGTTGTTTTAAAGTGCTTGACAAATAAAGTTGAGTTGAGTTGAGTTGAGAACTCATGATAAGAAACACATAAAATATGGTGTACCAAAGTTTAATTATAGGCTGTTGTTGTGAGAGCACTGCAGGATTTCTGCTAATGGATGTCCTCCTCTTTTTGTGTTGAAAAGGGAATTTATGCCCAAGACAGTAGGAGTGGATCCAAGCCCATTCACTGTGCGCAAACCAGAGGAAACAGGAAAATCTGTGCTTGGGTGAGTGCACAATCTTAGGCTATGTAGATGACCTCATCATTATTATGATGTTTTTGGCATGTAATACATGCAATGTCACAGTGCCCTGGTGCACACCACTTCATCTGACACCCTGTGCTCAATCAACCAAAAACAAGCCTCTGTACCTTCCTCTTGCCTTTGTTGGGAACATACAAAGTTGTTTTTACCTTTGATGAACTGTGTGTGTGTGTGTGTGTGTGTGTGTGTGTGTGTGTGTGTGTGTGTGTGTGTGTGTGTGTGTGTGTGTGTGTGTGTGTGTGTGTGTGTGTGTGTGATCTGTCCTCCACATACATTTTACTGCTTAATTCACAGCTTCTCCTTTGTTAAACATCTAATGGGCTGATGGCTCAAAATTGCCTCCACATAATGGCAGTAAAGCTTGACTGCCAATATGCTACACATGGCTGATCCAATGTTCTGTATGCTTAAGTGTTATCCTTCAAAGATAGTCCTTTATTCCATATAGAACTGCACTGGCTTCCTTAAAGCAGTCTTTAAGGGTCCACTACACCCTAATTGATAAGTGGTTCAAGTGTGTCATTAAAGCTCTCAGGTACCTTAGGTTTGTGATAATTTCAGCATGTGGTGAACCAGACTGTACCTCTTACCTTTTGGCTGCTTTTGTCCTGTCAATGTGCAAGTAGCAGTGAAAAACCTCCTCCTGCTTCCTATTCACATTTAGTCATATCTCTCATTGTGGGTATATGATATGAAAACAAGAAACAGAGGCTGTTCCTGCAGCGTGACTTAGCTGGTTTAGTGCAATCCTGCTGTACTAGTCTCAAGCATTCAAAATGTTATTTAAGCATGAAGTGTCTCCCTTTTGTTGCTAACAGTCTTATTTGCTTTTGTAGTTCATGGAGAAGCAGAAATATACATTTTGGTCTGTTAAATAAAAAACTCTGTCAAACTGAACCTTCAATCAAAATAAGGTGGTAGAGTCAGACATAAGCGGGGGGAAAAATGTCATACTCGTTTTTACAAGGAGTTCCATAACTGTAAAGATATGTGGCTGTCTTGGCCAGGACTCCCATGGAAAATAGATTTTATATCTAATAATAAGAGTTAAATCACATAATATATAAACGTAAGAATCATTTGGTTGGCTGAAGATTCCTCATTAATGTTTGGAAGTGAAGTCAAATCTATTGCATTGTCATCTATGAACGTTTATAACATAAAGTCAGAAAATTTTGTTTTGTTCTAGCTTTTACAAGTATTGCCTAAACTAACAATATGTAACTTCTGATTCCTCAAGACATGAAAAACATCTTTTTTTTTTTTTTTACTTCAGGGACCTCACATTAGCTCATGAATCATGCCCCTAGATGCTCAATGCCACCTCTGGTTTAAGTGCAGTGTATTATTCCCGGTGACATTTTGCATGAATAACAGAACAAGAGGCTTTAATTGAGCCTCCACGGTTAACTATGATAATCGTTTGTGCATCCGACAGACAATTGTGCCAAAAGACAATAAAGGGCTCATTTGGCTGCTCTATTTAGTGTAATTTGATTTCTTTTATTTCTGTAGCACAGCAGCACCTGGCCAAATGACTGCACGATGCCTCAGGTGTGACTGAAATACGTCAGTGGAGGACAGATATACAAAACCAGCACGTGTACACACATGCTTGCACTGACCGACACACAGTACATCTCTATTTTCAGACATCGACTCATCTATTCTCTGAGTCATTTGTCATGGTCACAATAGAAACTTGGTGAGAAACTCAGGGATTTTTTTCTCTCAACATCTTTAAGGAGTTTGTCAAGATCCTCCACCAAGGAGAGCAGTCTTGAGTCATGATTGAAAATAAAATGGTACACTGTAACTGTTATCAGAGGCAAAGAGCTGTGAAGAGCTGTGGCTTCACTAAGACATATCAGAGTACTATTTTTACATCACACCTATAACTCTTTGGAATGAAATGGTAACATCATTAGATTTCTACTTCTTCAGTAAGATAAGATAAGATAATCCTTTATTAGTCCCACAAGGGGAAATTCCAAAAACCTTGTAAACCTGTTCCTTTCGCATGCATGGGATTGAACCCCTTTTTTGAACCCCCTTTTCATTTTTTTTATTTTTTACTTTTTTATTTATTTTTATTTTTTTGGGGGGGGGGTCAGACCATGTCATTTTTAGATTTTCACCCTGTCTGTATGACACTCATCTCCAGGCCTATCATGTATCAGGTGAATAATTGTGTAATTTTTACAACAGCACTAGTCTTGTAAACGTCTTAACCGTGAACTGTGCCCATTGTGTAGACACAGTGTATTCAATGACTTTCCCTTTGGGGATAAAGAAAGTTCTTGTGTTGTGTTGTATCAAAAACCAGCAGAAATCAACAAAGAAAACTAAAGAGGGGATGTGAATTGAGAACAAACCCTTCCCTCCAAATTACACAGATATGTGTGCCTGGTGTTGTATCAGCAGAATGTGTTCTCCACTAACTTAGTTAGGTTATAAAAGACAAAAACACTGACAGCCAATCAATGTACATCCAAGACAAGAAGAAGGAGTGAGACCTGCTGACATAAGTCACATAACAGGTCCTTTTACAGATTTGCTATCAGACCAGAAGAAGGTAGATTACAAGGATCCTCATAGACACAGATCAGCCAAAATCAACACAAACCAAAAGTTCCTTGTAGTTGCTCCTTTATATACATTTGTGTTACACTCTGGTTCCATAACTTACTCTATCAAAGCAATGCAAAATCATCATTATGTAAGCAACTACATCTGACTTTGTTGTTTGGAAGATGAAAGACATTTAATATTTAAACTGGTGAAGTTCTGACCTTTCTCCTGCTGAAAATGTGTGGTGCATTATGACGTATAAAATTTGTTTATGTATCACAGTTAGAATTGGGAAGGGGAGAATAATATCCGAATGTCCTCCACTCTAACACTGTTGTATTTCACCAACCAGAATCTCAAACTTTTGGAGCATTATTTCTAAGTGGGCATTTTCCAAACTGCCATCAAAACCCAAACTACAGGGAATAAGAGGCACATTTTGGCCGGTTTTACAGAAGCCGGCACGTGGATGAAGACAAAGTTTGGACTGGTTGAGGATTGAGCAGTGACTCAGCCAGGCTTTTCTTGGCTGTTTTATGAAACAATTATAGTTGAAGAATAAAGGAGCACTTTAGATTTGTTTGTTTCAGTATTAGTCAGCTCTCTTTGGTGAGGAGCTGAGGAAGCATATAGAGAATTTTCCACTCTGATATAAAAACCACTCCCAACTGCATTTTTATAAAAGAAAAATTTATCACTCTGAAATGATTCATGAAAGTATATTGCATTAAACCCACTCGTTAGTTTTAATTTCTAAGTGGCCTCTTTCACCTTTTTTTTTCTTTTTTTTGGCAGCAACAAGAGCAACAAAGAGGAGACAATGCTGCAGAGGAAGACTGCAGCCAGTGCACCTCCACCCCCCAGCGAGGAGGCCATCAGTAGCTCCTCGGAGGACGACTCAGAGGAGGACCGTGATGATGACGGGTCTGTGTCACAGCGCTCCACTCCGATCAAATTGCTAACAGAGTCTGGAGACAGCAATCGCACACAGGAGGTACGGAAGAACAAAGCACTACACAGTTAAAGATGTTTACATCAAGGCAGTCTTGGGACTAAATAACCATCTTCAGACCCTACTATGTGTCTTTATGTATGTTGGCCAGCTTTGGGCATTCTGATGAAACTAATTAGGGACAAACTTTTTCTGCGCACCATGGTGTCTATGGTCCTGGTAGCTCTTTGACCGTGAAGAGCTACTAAAATTGAAATTTCCAATACTAAAATGTAGACCCTGGCCCACAGATTCTTGTTTTTATGTAGAATCTGTAAAATAGAAATTACTCTGAAGGAAGCACAGTTTCACTGAAATATTTGGTAAGAAATGAAATGGGATGTAAACACTATGGGCTCTGCCTCGCCGGAGACGTGCCACAGGCGCGGTGTAAGTCAGGTCCGCCGCGCCGACAAGGCGTTCCCAAGCACAATTTGGTATTTTGGTGAGCAGCGCAGCCCGGCGTAAGTATCCCCCCTCCCTAACTTAGCTCCTCCCAGCGGCGTAAGTCGTAGTGAGGGAGGAGAGAGGGCGTGGAGTGGGTTTAACACAGCCGAGACCTGTTTTCACCAATCACATAAGCTCCTCTCCTCGCCTTTGAATCCGCCACCGGCGAGGCGTCTTACAATTTTCGTGAAGTAGTCAAAGAGATCGAGAGATGTGTGAAGACAGTAATGCCACATGATGGCGACAGAAGGCAGCTCCTCAACAAGTGTCACTGTAAGCGCTGCATTGGGCGTCTTCCACACTCTCTCATACAAGCACAGATGGATTTGGTGTGTGTAATGTTGGAACCACTGGTAAGACAAACACCCTTTTCCACAAATAAAGACACTCACATAAAGTTGCATATATTCAAACCTCACATGACAAAGGTGGGTTGAGCGCACAGATCACAACATAAACTCCAAAAATGGCATTAAAATTGGAACCATCCGTGCGTAAATGACGCATCGCGCTCCGTGGCCTGGCTCTTTCTTTCATAGATGTTGTCATATAAAATAAATTTGGCTCACAAAACTAATTATTATAATATCCGTATGTAGGCTTAAAGTAAATAACTCATCTAAGCACTGAAACAAATCATCTGTTCAGCCGCTGCAGTTGCAGCAGGACAGGGAGAGAACACGGAGACATGTCCAGGTCGAGCGGCGCGAGAAAAAAGAGGAAGAGGAAGAAAGAAAAGGAGGGAGACGAATTACATATCTTGATGACTTCATCATGTGTGTTTATTTACTAGATATTTAATTTAATTTAATGCAGTTTCAGCTGTGTTGATTCGGTCAGGTTGTGTGTCCAAACGCGTGCCAAACGCGCTCATCAGATCAGATATAGATCAGAATATATCTATAGATCTAAATGTATGTGCTGACTCAGATTAATAGTTGTTGATGATTATTTATTGCACTGAAATGTGCCTAACACTGTGGAAACCTGCCGATGAGGCATCGGTGATGTATGCCGATACGTCGCCGGTCTACCAAAATACTACTAGACCAGCTGCGCTCCGCCTGCGCTGAAAGCTGACCAGGTTTGAATCAGCGCACTTTACACGCCACTGGCGAGCACAAAAATGTCACTGCGCCCCCTGATTCTGTCGACACCTCCCCCTGCCACGCCACCACGCCCAGCTTGGCGGATCTCGGTTCGCCTCTGTGCGCCTCAGTCCACGAAAATACCAAACTGGCTGTACGCCGGGCTCCGGCAGACGAAAATACAACTGGGGGGGTCCGCCACCCTCCGTCGCCCCACCGGGGTACTCGAAAATAGAGCCCTAAGGAGCAATTTGAAATCCCAGTCAGTACAAATCTAAATGTATCTTGCTTCAAAGTTATCTTGTTTAATGAATATGGCACAAAATAGTCTTAAAATCTTCCTCTCATCCAAGGTTTTGTAATCCCCTCCAGGGACCACAGGAAAACATCATCAAAGCTGAGGCTGAGTCAACAACACTTGCTTGTATTTTGGGCCACAAAATTCATTAAGCATTCCAATTTTAGAGTGTCCTCCTGATTGAAATTCTTCCCCGAGTCACTGAAGAGAAATAAGCTTTGTTTTTTATTGCGTCAGACGGGGTAGTCTTCCTTAACTGAGGTTTCTGTCAGGGGTCTCATTGGTGAGGGGTCTGTGTTGACGAATGAAAGAGAGATGTGGTCTTTAAACCCTTTATTTTTTTTCTCCCTTCCTCTAACTTTTACTGTCATTCTTTTCCTAGAGAACAAGCACACTCCACTCCCCCATACGATCTCTTTTAATATGCTTTTGTCATAAAAGGAATTATCAATACTTACACACTGTTTGATCTCACAGACTATATGCTGCATCAAAGATGTACTGTATTTCTTATTGATCTGTTTTTATTTTTAGCAAATCATAGAGGATGTTTTTTAAACTTTTGGCCTGGGGTACCAAATAACCTACTAAGCAAAAAATCAATCAATCAATCTAACCTTCTCCTTTAAGACAAAGACATCAATAAAATAAACCTTTAAAAAGGCACCTGCTGATTTGCCCCCATTTAGGCATTTCTTGCCTGACTTAACTTTTGAAGTTTTTTGTCAGAACTTCCATCTTATGCCAAGACCACAGAAGATCTAAAGCTCTTTTTGCAGTTATATTTTCTAGATCTTGTAAAGAAATAAGTGGTTTAGCATTCAAAATGTTGTTCCTTTTGCAGACTTGCTCCTGTAGTAAAAGTGCCCCCCTTAGAAATCAGTTCTGCTCCACTGCTGTGCTTAAAACTCGTGTGAGGATCTCAAAGTCTTGTCCTCTACATGCTTAATTAGTGTCTCCTGACAAAAAATCTCATACTGCTGTGATAGTGAAATATAATATCTACGGAAATTTTTATGTGGAAATTGTGAAAACGGGGCTGTGTCTTTAGCTGCCAGGCTGAAACTTATCCCCTCACATTGATTGTGACTGATTGTTAGAAATCAGCAGGATGAGATTTTTACCAGTGCAGCATATGGAGGACAAGATGATCAAAGACTTCTTTGTCCACAGGGGGCGCCAAAATAGGTACAAACCGAAAGCTCCTCTCAGGAGCTTCAGATGTTTGTGATTGGATTTTATTTTTTCCTGCGGGGGTTTCGCCTGTACTTGAGACAGTAGAGCTAGTGACAGAGCAGGAATTGACTCTCAAATAAATGTTTTTTTCAAGTCTTACAGAATTTGTCTCTCAAAATAACATCCTTGTTTTTATTCGTTACCAAGAAAAAAAGACTAGGCCCACTGTACAATCTGTGATAAAAACAAATAAACACTCAAGTCCAGTTGTCTCACTATCACAGTTATGTGGTTAGAAAATATTTGTTGTGACTGACACAGAATTCTTGTTTTTTTTGCATCTACCTTCAGAGACTTTTAATGTCCTGCAGTAAAAACAAAGTATTTATTTGTCTCCCAAACATCAAGAATTAAGACCAGTTTTAAAAAGCAGATAGAAACAAACACTGTGTGAGTGAGCTCATTCTGTCACTCTCAACAGAAGTGTAACACTGCCAAGTTGTAGCAATGAAAACAAATCAAGACGTTGTTCTTCTCATTTCATAATTTCTCTGTAACTGTCTTTTATGTAATGACCATACCATCCAGGCATTGTTGCTGTTGTTGTTGCAACTGACTCTTCACTGAGACTTCCTTTTCATTTTATGTGAGAATCTGTTTACATCCTAGCTTAGGTTTTATCACGGTGTACAAAAGGGTACTTGATTGAGGAGTACATGATTTTTAAGGTGGTGTCACCAACCATCCCATGAGCTATTTAACTCTGCCTGACAGCCACTTACTCTTGTGAAAGGTTAAAGGTTAAGATCCAAGTCATGTGAGATTGAAGATGCTAAGCACAACATGCAGAAATAACAGCAAAACTCAAGTCATCTGGATCACAGCTTGAAGCTAGTCCATCAATCAATTACTACAACATATTCCCCTTTCTAGGGCTCTTCAGACCACTTCTCTCAGATCACTTATATTACAGTCCATAACAATAATCTCAGATTAGTTGATCTTAAAGTATCTAGTTCAAAAAGTAGTTGAAGGCGTACAGACACAGTGGTCATGCTACCCCTGCATGAATCCGTGCCACTGCTGGGCCAACCCTGTTGAAAAAAATTTGGACACATCTCTGTCCATCACCATGTATCCATTTCATGCCCCAAGTGGTGGTAGATTTACACCCCTGTTGACCCAGATTCTGTATCACAGTTCAAGTAACGAGCCCATCTATCAGTGTGGGTAGTAGGTCAGTGTGTCAAAAAGATGAATCGAAAGCCGGAAATGACTTTCACTCAGAATTGTCTCACGTGGTGCTTAAGGAGGTACAAAGGTTGGTTTGACTGTTAAGAATGAAACAGCCATTTTGTAACTATTGAAACAAGTATTGTTTCCAGGCATTGTAAAATGTGAAGGGTGGAGGTGTTTCCATCCACTGTGCTTCAGCTCTCTGCAATAAAACATCAAACATGTAATAACTGATTCACTCTAATACAAAGAAAATATCATACCGGGATGTCTGTGTTTGAGCCACAGCGAGGAATGGCAGCTAAGTCTTGATTCAAATTCTCCTACGAAAGCAGCGTATTGAATTTCACTCTCTGATTTGTTTTGTTCAAAGATTTGGGATTATGTTATTGATTGACATTATGGGCCACTCAAAGTCAATCCCTCGTAGTAGGCTGTATTGGGACAGAGGAAATAGTGCTTAGAAAGTGAATCTTGTTCCACTTCAAAGGGGCAACGTAAGCTGTGATTCATAAAATAGCTCTATTGATAGTAAGTACTAAAAAAAAATATCTGCTCTTGCCATCCTGACGATTTTTAGTAATCAGTGTTTTGGTGTCGAACTATTTTCTTTCTGCGGCGTAGTCATACTTGCACACATGCAATCGAATATGCAGAGGGTGAAGCGATTTTTGTCACGTGGACCAATAGGAGCCGAGTCTCGTTGCCATAGTATCAGAAATACACAAACATGGCGATGAGCGCATCTAGCAGCGAGACAAGCGATGAGGAAGAAAAGAACAGGAAAAAAAGAAAACAGCCTTCAAAAGTGCATAAAAAAGGAACGAAACGATGCTATATGCATCTATCATCTGTCCAGAGTGAAGATGTTCTCGACTTTGCAAGGACACGTTGGGAAACTTATAGAACTAGTATTAGAAAGTGGCTTTCTCTACAGGGTGAGACAAAGGACCTTGCAGAAACTTATAAACATTGCGATGATATTGACTTTGACAATGTTCCTGATGATGCTGGGTTTCACATGACATGCTACCAGCAATTTATTTGCAAAAGGCGTTTGAGAAACAAGAACGTGATTCAGCTGCGGGTCAGTCAAACCCTTCAGCCAGCATCGCAGATGCATCCACGTCCACGGCATCTGAAACTCCGCGAATGAAACTTTGCTTGAGGTCATGGGCTGTATTGGGACAAAGGAAAAAGAGCAGAGAAAGTGAATTTCGTTCAACTACGCTGGTGCTACTTGTTCAATGCATTTTTGCATAGACCATACCATTCTGGACTTTGGGTTAAAAAATCTACTCAGACTATCTGTCAGACTTTTGTCACCAGCCAGAAATGTACATATATGTGAGTAACCCAACAAACAATTATATGGTGCTGCTGTTTTTGCTTGTAGAAACTGCGATGTTGAGTCTGGCAAGACAAAACCTTTCTCAAATGTCATAAATACATATACCTAACATCTGAAACAGTTATTGGTGCCTTATTATATGCATAACTGAATTCAGTTTATGAAATGTAGCAAATTTCTTGAAGAAAACGTCTCAACTCAAGTGATTTGCACCCAGCACAATGAAATACACTGTAAGTTTAGCTAAAGGCTTATGTTTCATACATAAAAATGACACAACCTACTGTGTAATAAAAGCTCTATTGCAGAAAGGTCTGGAGACTGAGGGGGCCAACCCATCTTTTGAAGAACACATTCCTCTTCTTTTTTGTCTAGGTAATCCTGACAGAGTTTCGCAGAATGCTTAGGGTCACTGTCTTGCTGCAAAACTCATGAGCCACAAGTCTGAGTCCAGCTGGAACAGCATGGTGCTGGAGGATGGAGTGGTACTGTTCCTTCTTCATGATACCCTTTACTTCAAACAAATCTCCCACTCCATCACCTGCAAAACATCCCCATACCATGGAACTACCACCTCCATGCTGAATTGTGGGTGTAACACACAATGCTTTCAGACGTTCACCAGTTTGTCTGCGGACATTGACTCTGCGTATTAAACCAAATAGTGCAAGCTTGTTTCCAGTCATCATAAGTCCAATTTTTGTGAGCTTTTGCCACCTCACATCTCTTTTACTTATCCTGTGGACGAAGTAGTGTTTTTTTTTTTTTTTTGCAGATACACAACCCTTCAGACCAGCCTTTCTCAAACGTCTTTTCACAGTTGTCAGAGATATGGGTTTCAATTGATTTCGTCCCTTATTTGTGGTGCTGTCTTTCGCCGATCTCTCTTACTGGTGACAATGCTATGTTTATCCTCTGCTTTTGCAGTAACTCTCTTTCGTCCAGGCCTTTTTCAATCATCATAACTTCCAGGTTCCTCTTGTCTCTTCAGAGTGTAGTGGACTCCTTTGTTAGACACCATTAGGTGTTTTGCAATTTCTCTTTCTGTGTATCCTTCTTTCTAGCCATTTCTGCGGTAGTTTGATGTTGTTGAGATTTATTAGGGTTTTTGTATGCAGACTCTTAAAAGTTCAAGTGAATTATCCAATTGTGATTTTTTTTTTTTTTTGCTTTTGCACTGAAGTTGTGACTCTTGCAAATGTTTTCAACCCTAAAACTAAGCCCTTATTATCTTTGCTGACATTTAGCAATGGTCTGTTAACATCAATGTATATCTAAAGGTAAATGGAGTAAAATGGTGCATTTCCATGAAAGCAACATTTGATCATGGATTGAATACATCCCAAAATACATGCAACTCATGCTGGACTTTAATAAAAGCATTGTGAACAAAAAGTTGAAGTTACTCCCAACTGTTCGGCCTGTAATGGCCTTGCTTCCAAACTTTTGGCCTGTAGTTGTATATCTTTATTTGACTGGCAATCATAGCATTTTCTAAACTTATACTTTACATGTCAGAATCATAGACTGTATATAAGATGGACAACCTGGTTCCGCCTTCCGCCTGTATACGGATTTTAAGCCAAAAAGCTCTCGGTAATTCCGGGTTTTTCTCCACTTCCTTGAAACCAGAGCTGCGCAGTCGCCGAGAGTCCCTGTGATGATGCTCGGCTCAAACAGCGTATCCCCCCGGGAGAGCTACGCAATCCCTGAACGCCCATAGGCTGTACCAGGTGTCAATCATAGAAAACATGCACCCCCTAATAACTCTTAAAAACTGAGCTGTACAGAAAAAAAAGGACTTGGGCACAAACCAGTCTTACAATAACTACATGTCAACATCACAAGCAGGGGGGAGAAAAAATTATGTTCTGTGTAATAAATTTTTAAAGTTTGTCCACAGTCCCATGAGCTTTGCTGGCGGAGGTGGGATTTATGACCTGTACTGCAGCCCACCATCAGAGGGTGCTGTTCTCGGAGTGGCTTCACCTAGCGAGGAGGCAGACTCTGTCCATCTTATATACAGTCTATGGTCAGAATCCATCGATAAGGTTCTGTCTCCTCTGTCTCTCCTAGTTATTGTTCTCCGGGCATCGGGTCCTCACGTTGCACTGGCACAGCCAACGGCACTCCATTGGCCAGTGCAACATTGTGCAAAACTTTATTGGCTCAAATGATGTCCAACACCCTTCAGGAGTGTACAACAACTTTCCCACTGCTGGGCCAAGACAGAGACACCTGCCTTTTAGGGGTCAAATGCAGCACCCCACAGTGCCGCATGTGCGACGTGCGTGTGTGCGCAATGTTAAAACGGTGCTCCTGCTCTGTGGCAGTGTTTCTGGGCAGAGTAATCAAATAGGCCTATTCACTAAAGACATGACAAATTTATTTTATTTTATTTACATCTTAATCTTTAATTAAATCTGGCTGATTGCGCTTAGTGACAGGTTTAAGGTTTGTTAATCAATTATTTTGAGACAGACATTTGCTGCACTGCAAATCTGCACTTACTCAAACTTGCGTACACGATGTCAGACCTGTCGTGAGATTTGGTCGTAGGGTATGCTCACGTTCAGATTGATAAATGCCGATCCTCACGTCGCAATTTACATATGCAAGGTTTACTTTTAAGTTTTCTGCCGTACGCAAGCTTGATAAATGAGGGCCTTTGTCTTGAGACCAGGAGTTTCAAACATTGAAAATAACCAGATAGAAATATAAGGTCTGTAGGAGGGTGGTCTCATTTGCTTTGGTAGGTCATATAGAGGCTTGAGCGTGAATTACAGCCTGTTTGGTAACCAGCTAAGAACTCCTCAGCAGCTTTAATGCAAAGTTATGTTTAACCTACAGAGATGAGAGTGGTGGTGGGTTACTCATTCTTTAAAAAAAGGGAAATTTTTAAATTCCCAAATTCCAAGCCAATTTCCATTTAAATGAAATAAGAGAGAGATAAATTTGATTTTTACAAAAGTTAACTCGATTACTTTGGTGTCATTATTGAAAGGGAACTGAGGATCTTATTTGTCAATAGATTCCTAACATTATTCTGATGGTAACTGTCAATTTGAACAGCCATAATTGTCCCTTGTAGCTGCAATTCTCCACATAATTGGAAAATGAAGTTGCTGTAAAATGAGCCAAGAATTGGAACAAGAAAAATTTCTGCTGCATTCTTTTTGATCTTCAGACTTGAAACGAAGGCTGTCCCTTTCGTCCCATTCATCCCTCTCCAATTCAGATTTATGATGTATTTTCTGTACATTTTCTCTGACGTGTCTTCCCGAGGGCCTTGAGCAATGAGTCCTTCATTAATATTTCTGGCTGTACTGCTAGCTCACGTGTTGAGTGCACACACTCCCTGTTGTGCGTCTCATGTGGCTGCCTTGGAGCCTGTCTCTAAGGATGGATTGCCAGGGTGCCAGCACAACACAAAACTATTAAAATATTTAAACATCAGATCATTACTATGTTTGCCATGTAATTACACATGCTCATTTCATATTCCTCTCAAAGTGACTGTACGTGTCGATGCATGAACATGGATACATTTATGTTCTTTTTGGGAGTAAACAAGCATTTGTGTCCACATCACCTGTGCTCTTGCGTGTGTATGTGCAGCACTTGGTGTGTTTTTGCATGTTTAGTCTCTGATTTCTAACTATGTCCATAACCCTTTGTATTTGTGTGTCTGTGTGTGCGTCCGGCGCGTGCATGTGCACACAGCTGCTGTCTCTTGGCCTTGGTCTGGAAACACCCTCATTTTTCTCTCCTCTGTGCAGAACAGATCAATACAAATACAGTGGAAATGGAATACATTACTTTACGCATATTGCCTTGTTACAGTGAAAAGAGAAAATTGGTGTTCCAGACTGCTTCACTATTACATAACAGGCTTCAACCCATCATGTTGGTCCAGAGGGTAAAACACACAAATTATTGGGGATTTCACTTTTGTACAAGAAATAGTTCCTGAGGACTTTTTTTTAACAGGTTTGGTAAGTATACTGTGAGACAATAAAAAAAAAGATCTGAGAGTATAGATTAATGCTACTCTGTTAGTCGTGCATTAACTGAAAACTATGCCTCACAACTCTTCTCCAGCGCATCTTTATTCTCCAGAGGTGTAGCACTCATCATACGTGAAGTATATGGAGTAATAACATTATGAACCAACATTCGAATGTTGGTGCAGGGTGTTTGAATGTTTTTTCTATAATTGAATTTCTACAACACTTTCAAACTAAATGAACTCTGATACTGAATTTGCATTAGTTTTTCTAGAGCGTGTGTGTTTCTCTGCAGCATTCAAATCATGCTCAGCTGCTACCATGTTGGCTGTGGAAACACTCAAATCAACAATATAACACCGTCCACGCAATCTCACACCCGACACAAGGCAAGATGGATTCATGCCGTTTGCGTGAAACTCATGTTCCACCACCAGCATGTGAACACAGACACTGAGATTAGTCTGACTGTAAGTGTTTCCTCACTCCTCACTTGTCTGACTCTCCGGAGCATGTGAGCATGATTTAATAGTGCAGTAAACTCACAGATGTGTACCTTTTCATAAAAATTGGCAATTGAGCAGAGGAAGAGCACAAATGATGTTCTATCACTCAAGGCTTTAGTGCCAGAGCTCACTGTCTATGGATGCCATGCCATAAAGAGCCTTGAACTTTGATCCTTTTGCTGAGGAAGCTTCCTGGTTTAAGTGGTTCTACTCTGAAGTTTCTTGAATGGAAATGGTGAGCTCTGTCAGGGCTGAAAAAGAGGGTTTGTCCTTTATTTATTCAGTGTCTACATTTGCAGTAAGGCACCGATTTTTTTTTCTTTTTTTTACCTTCCCAAACACTGTGTTACATTAACTAGTCAACATAGCAGCACAAAGAAAAAGTAGGACCTGGTAAATGCTGTCAAATGTGCTGGACAAAAACAGCCGGTACTACTGCACCCATACTGTTGGGAAAGAGTCAAAAATCACCTGGGACTTGTTGAAATCAAGGTCCCAGAGTCTGGTGTCTGGAATCCAAGGTGCTTGAAGTCCAGTGTGAAGTTTCCACAGTCTGTGATAATTTGGGATGCCATGTCAACTGCTGTTGTTGGTCCACTGTGTTTTATCAAGTCCAGAGTCAACTAGTAAATTTTACAGTAAGTCATTCTTCCATCTGCTGAGAAGCTTTATGGAGATACAGATTTCTTTTTCCAGTAGGACCTGGCACCTGAACTTTTTCTTTGTTTTGCTTTCAGCTGCACCTGTATGTGGCTTGCAGTTTTTGTTTTTTGGTGTGGCCCCTCTTTAAAAAAGAAATGATGGCACAGCTTCTCTACAGTGCTGTGACAAAGTCTGTATGTGAAAAGTGTTTAAGGAGATACAACAATACACAAGGGTGCCAAATTCTGGAGGGTATTAGTGTTAGCCCCAGAATTTTTAAATATTATGATAAACATTAGTTTTCTTGAAGCTTTTTACCTCTGCTATCATCCCTCCACCCTGCTCTGCTCAAACTCACTCTGTCTTTCATAGATTGCACTATTAAAGATACTTCTTACATAAAATACCAACATGACTTCAACAACACCTTTCTTGTCCTCTACCCAAGTTATCCTCGTACTTTTCAATGTCCTCATGAGACTCTACACAGGAGCTCAATCCTGACCCACTTTACCCAAATCTCTGTTTTCAAAGAAGTCTCTCGCTACACCTTGCCGAGCTGTTATTTGATCATAATCCACCTTTTTAAGAAAGGATTATTTAATAACAGTGGTACTTAATATCATGCTGCTTGGATGGTGAATGCTTGAACACCTTTCCAAAAGAAAACACTGAAATGCTTTGTTTGATAGATTGGGTTGTATGGGATTGAATTATTAATTTCCTTGAGAAGTTTTCATAAATCATAGCTTGTCCTAGAAAACAACCTTAGGATATTAAATTGATTTTGTTTTTTCATTGCTACTCTCCTAGAATTTTGTAAGCCTGAATCTTCCTCTATAATTGTTTATTTCCTGTAGTAAGAGTTTTAAAAGATTAACCCACTTTAAACTTATTGGTTAATCCCTGTTTATGATTGAATTCACTCTTTCATTTGTTGTGCAACAGTGTTTGTTTCCTTACACTTATGATCAATGGTCTTCAGTTATAAATTCATCATCTTCAGGAATAATAATTTGCCTTCCCTGAACTGGTGTGCCCTTATGTTTGAACTGGTCTGTTGTTTTTTCTGTTAGGCCTCGACAGACAAGGACACTGAGTGCAGGAACCCCCAGGAGGGCGCTGAACATAAAATCACCTCACCAGACATCAACAATCAAATTACATTCATAGTTGCCTGGATTTCAGTCTGTAGGCCACCATAATTAATTAATCAGGAGTAGAGAAGCAGCGGAACCCAATGACCTTATCTGCATGATTCTTTATTTATTGTTGCAGACACTTAGTTTGCCAGTTAAAGAAGCTGGCTGGAACAATCTCTCTATTGTTCTTATAAATACTTAGAGAGTTGTGGTAAAACTTTCATACAACACTTTCTTCTGTCACATTCATATGCACCTGTAATTATTTTCACCTGTCCTCCTCTTCAACTCCTCAGGAGATCCAGCAGCAACAGCAGGCAGCGAAGGAACCATATGGACTGAATCTGGCTGAGTTTCCTGCCAAAGAGGACTTGCACATATATGAAAGGTGATGGTCACACACACACACACGTGCATAAGTGCATTATATGTTGATGCAGTCATATATGTAATGATGATGGAAGATGCTTCATGTCCTGCAGAGTTAAATGAGAGAATCACCGACAAGATTGGTTATTTTTCTAAGTTTTCACCCTGTCAGGATTCACCCTGAAGTGTTCATGTTAAGAACTATTCTTTTCAGGATTTCATGTTGCTATCATGAAAAAAACGACAATCTTTAGCCCAGTGGTTCTTAACCCTGTTTGAGGTACCGAACCCACCAGTTTCATATGCACATTCACCGAACCCTTCTTTAGTGATAAATCAAATATGATTTTTTTCCAAATTCAAGACATAGGTATATGTTTTTTTACTGGTACACAAAATGAACCGTGCATGAACATCACCTTGATCAAAGAACAAAACCAACACAGTGCATGAACTCACAACAAACTACATACCTGCAAATCAGTGTGACTTCTGCTGTTGTTTTTGAGAGACCAGTTCAGATATGCGTGGCTTCACCTTGGCAAGTGCTACTCTCATGTCATTTTCACAGCAAAGTCTGTTCCTTTTCTTTGTTTTTATGTCCAGCCTCCTCGAAAAGGATTGTTTGCAGAGATTTGTTGTAACAAATGGTATAAAAAATTCCAGGGCTTTCTTAGCAATAACTTGGTACTTTTCCAACTGAAAAATCGTTTATATCAGCAGAAGACGTCGGATATAAACAATTTCTGCCTACTTTGCAGAGTCAACTGCAGAATTAACGGCGTTCTGAATGAACGGGGCTTTGAACGTCACCACTACACATGGACCAATCAGGGGCTGCCTTTCCCTGTTGTCCGGGTAACAGTGGAAACACGGTCTCTGATTGGCCCGGTTATTTTCTGATCGGGAATACACGCTCTCTATGGGCCGAAGTCCAGACTGTGGTGGGAAGGAACATCAAGTAATTCACGCAACAGGATGGCCCAGCCAGGCTACCGTGGCGGAGGCTCCACCGAACCCCTGAGACCGACTCACCGAACCCCTAGGGTTCGATAGAACCCCGGTTAAGAACCACTGCTTTAGCCTATTTGATGTTGAAAATCTGAACTTAATCTGTTTCTTAATCAGGTTATTTCGAGAAATTAGAGTTGTTCTGATTCTGATACCAGTGTCAGTAATTGCTTAGTAATTGCCGTTACTGCCGAAAATGCAAGCATCGGTATCGGCAAGTACAGGAGTCCAGGCACGATCCAATACCACGTAATTCATTAAATTAGTAATGTATTTATTGGTTAGCCCTGTTTTTTATTCTGTTCTATTTAAAAATAAATGGCTTAAATTTGCTGTATTTATTTGTGTTTTACAAAGAGTTTAACCTGAGACAGACCTTACCACAATGATAATCATATCACAGTCATGAAGGCCTGGTGTGATATTTTTTTTATAACATACTGTATCGGATCGGTACTTGGTATCGGCCGATACCCACAGCACAAGTATCAGAATCGGTATGGGGAGGGAAAAATTGTTATCGAAATATCTCTACTGACAAAGCTAGTAGGCTATGTTGAAAGAGAGCCAGCTCCATGATACTGAAATCTCTGACTTAGATATAAACCGACCTGATTTTTGCGTCAGATCTTAGTCCTTAATCCATTTAAACCAGGACAGCATGTACGCATTTCAACCTTCCAAGCCGGGAGCGTGGCTGTGCATTTCTACCCTCAAGCCGGGACCGCGGATATGTCATTTTGTAACATTTGGTAGTTTTTTAATCATTTCTGGAGTCGTGGCGAATCAAATCATCATACCTGTCTGCCTCTGATAGGCTAATAAAGCTAAATAAAGCGGATTCATACGCAGATCTTGCTGCGTGCTTCGTGAGAAAAGTAATTAATGATGGAGGCACAAAGCAGCTTCATATATGAAGCATCCAGCAGTGTGAACAACCTCTTCATATTGAGTGCTTTGGATCACACTATCGGCGATTTCTGTGAGTGTTGCATGACTTTGGATGAGCACAGAGATGAACACACTGTCAGACACTTATTTATTTATTTATTCATTTATTTATTTATTTATTAGTTTTTAGTGCTGCTTTTGTACTGGCAGTATACTAGGGCAGCTGCATACGCTTTCAACACTTTATTTTTTATATTTACATTTGTATTGATGGACACTTTATTATGACTGCCACTTGTTTTACAGAAAGCAAATTGTTTTTTTATTCTCCAGTGCAGAGCCTGTTTGTACAGCTGCTTTATTTCATTTGAGTTTTTTTGTTCAAGGTTTTCAATAATGTGATGAGGGTTTGGAAAAATAAAAAACAGTCATCTTGAAAGCCATGTGTGTAAGCTCTCAAATACTTTTTGAATTTTGTTTCTATCTGCAACAGAGGCCGAGATATCAGTTTGTTTTGTAAACCTCAACACTTCAGAAAACCTCAGGATCTGGGAGCACTTCTCAAAATTGCCCTCAGGATTTCAGAGGCGTGTCTCAGACAGGGTTCAGGTCTTAATGTGTTAATACACCCTAAACTTGAATTAAGAGGCCTTTTTTACATTCATACTGCATTTACCAGACACTACTGACAGTACTGTGTTGGATGTGACTGTAGTGACTTCACCTGCAGCAAAGTGCACAGTGATTCAAGATTTATTCGCAGGGAGAAGTTTTCCCATCCCGAGAAACTCTTGCAGGCGTACACATAAACAAAGCTGATTGAGGGGGAATATAAGTCAAGGAAAGTGCTGATCACAAAGCCAAAAATACTGCACTTCACAAGCTTGTATTGAATTGTGGAGATGGTGTTTTTGAAGAATTGTTGCTCTTTAGTGCAGTGGAGTGTCCACAGTGCTCTGCGGTACCCCACTGAATATTAGGGGCCTTTCTCACCCAAAACCCGCTTAGAAGGTCCGGATCAGGGACCAAATGTTTACATTGTTGCATTTTGTATTTGGTCCGCTTAGCGTTCACATGGGACTTTTGCTAAACGAACCAAATGGGTAAAAAAAGAGGGAAAATTACTGTCTGTCGCCTGCTTATTTGGGACACAATCTTCATTGTCCCACAGCGCACAGAAAGTAGCCAACCAGAGAAAACAATAGGCATCTTGCTTCACGTACTTCACCAAAGAGATGTTGTGCGAGGAGATGCCGGAAAGGAATGCCTTTAACACATTGTCAGCATGTTTGTTGAACAGAAGAACACCCAGGTATTTAATGTCACCCAACTGTCACCCAACTATTGTATTAGAACACAAACCCTCTGCCATTTGTCCAGTTTTACGGACCCTCTGGTGTTTTGACTGGCTGTTCTTTGTCTGCTGCAACCTCCGGCCAGGCATAATTTCCCGGCTTTATGGCAGTGTAAATGTGTTATTAGTTTAAATTGACATATAAAAAGTCTGGCTGCATCAGCGCTGTGTTCACACCCACCGCGGACCATGGTTCGTCTGAAAGGGGACCGAGCTCAGAGTTTTCAAGTTGTTTGATCTGGACCATGGTTCGCTTGCGCGTTTATACCACCCGGACCAAAGGAGTAAGGGGACCATGGTCCTTTTAGAACAAACCAAACAGTCCTGGTATGAATGCGCCCTTAGTAAGCAGTAAGAATTTTATACAGTCTTAATTTGAGTTTCTGGATCCCCTAAATCCTCTGCTTGTTTGTGCATGGAAATTCATGGTGGATGAAACCAAGTGTATTATGCTGGAGTTAAGCAGCAGTTGGTCATACTGTATTTGTTACAAAGAAGAATAATGAGGAGATGTCAGAGGAGAAGGAACGTTCAGCTGCTGAATCAGTGTAGGCAGAGGATGATATAGATAGAGGATGAATGTTGTAAATGCAGGAAATACAGAGGAACGATTACAGGGTTTACGGTCTGTTTTGAAGCATATTTACATTTTTTAGGAGGTGTATATCAAGCCATGTTTGTAGGCTTCTGCATAGATACAAAGGATGACATGAACCAGGTATGCTTCAGTGTCAATTTAAGAAGGCCTAACAAAGAGACAGTCATTCATAAAGAGAATTCTTGGTCAATTTTTATTAACGGCCAATATTTTTGCTTGGCCTTCAGCTCCTGGTGTACCGTGGGTTGAACATGTTTTTAATGGGTTTTTTTTAATTTTTGGGTGCATTTACAAAACAAAGGCCCACCAGTTGAACAGCATAAAGCTGCTTTTGTGACTACCTCTTCCTATTAATCTGCTCCTGAGGAAAATTACTGCATTTCATTGTTATGCACTCAGTGCTCGGGACAGAGCGGAGAAGAACAAGCAGTCAGTGTCACCAGCCCCCTCGGGCTGATAGGGATCATTTTGCAAAAAGGACATTGTAAACTCTGGCCTGCTGTGTGCATCACACGTCTGACCTCCCTGCTCTGTGTCTACCTCTCCCTCCATCCACCTCTGAGAGTCATTTACTCTCTGTTCTCCAGTCTGTCCTTTCTCCTCATTTGCTCTTGATGATGCTGATGAGTGAGGAAAACTTGTCTGGCTCTGAAACTGAACACAACTCTCTGTTCTGTGAAAGAAAACTGCATGTTTGAGCAAGTGTGATTCATTTGGTTGAGTTTTAAAAGTTTTTTTTTCCCCACACTAAACTGTGTGTAAAACTTGGTGTATTCATGGACTCATAGAGAACTCATTCACTGTTATATAAGCAGATATAATTTCTGATTATATAATTATAATCCAGGTATAATTCTGGAAATTTGTTATTAGTACTAACAAGTTGCTATAGCTATAGCATGACTTTTGGTGCTGTAGGTGAAGTGAAATATAAACTAAAAAAAACATTAAAGAAATCAATCAATCAATCTTAATTTACATAGTGACAATTTGCAACAAGTGTTAACCCAAGATGTAAGAAGAGAAGACAAAAGAAAAGCTGGTCTTGACCATACATCTGTTTGCACAGACACAGTAGAAATGGGATAACATTGAGCCCCCTCTTGTAAGATCAGACCCACTATCATCTCATTTTAAACCACATGAGTGAAACACTTTGCAGCATTTAGCAAGTTATAATGGAGAGGACGAACTTCCTTTAACAGGCAGAAACCTTGAGCAGAACCAGACTCATGTTAGACAGTGATCTGCTGAGACTGCATCAGGTTTAGAGAAGGGAGAGAGGAAGATGAAGAGAAATGAGAGTGATAGAGTGATGCATGTAGTTGAAGCAGCTGGAAAGCAGGCAAGTCTACAGCAGAAAAATGTCTGCAGCAGTGATCCAGAGGAACTTATGACATAATGGAGGATGGAGAGGGAGGAACAGATGTTCAACATGTCAGTAGCCCTGACAGTCTAAATCTATAAATACAAGGATTTCATTACAGTTGTGCTGAGTGGTTTAAACATGATACATCGCTAATTTACTCATAACTTTGTTTATTTGCCATAACAAAGTGTAGCTGTAACTATGTACAAAGGCACAGATGGACTTGCTTAACTTAAGACAAAAAAAAGCTTTCAAAGGCCCATAGTCTTAGATACACTTTGTAAGAGTACATAAAAAAAGGTATTCTGAAACCAGGAATTTAAACGTTGCTGTTGTTAGTTTTTCATTGAGGTGTAATTTATGATGAACCATACCTTAATAAAGTATTATGTCCACTGCTTATATACTGCTTAAACATTACAATTACTTTTTTTGAATGCTTATAATCACTTAGAAGGATTGGTATAAAGCCTTATAAATAATACTTGATAGATTTGCTTGTAGGGAGATGTAAGTGTTGGGTTTATACTAAACTTTTTATTGTTAAGGGAAGAATTATTCTGTTGAGGGAAAAACAAAACAAAACAAAACAGGGAGTCTGATAATCACAACAACAACAAATTAAGATTCAAGGCAGACACCAGACTTTTTAAACAGATCGCAGTGTTTTTCAAAAGTGCCCTGTCTTTCTGCTGCTCTTCTTTGATATATAGAGGCACTGAAGGAAATTAGGAAAAACGTCACCTATGTGGAAATAATGTAAAGAGTACAACATGTCTATATTCAAGCCTCTGGATGAATCAGATCAGATTTTGTGATGGCGATTTGAACTAGACAAGTCACAACAGTCCTCAAGGTTCAAGACAGACTCATGAATCTGTCTTAGACTTTTCTTTCTAGCTTTCATAAGAATTAAAAAAAATCTTTTTGAAGAATGACAAACTACATGCAAAATTGTTACACTGAAAAAACTATCTGTCCATGTAGATTCTCATTCATCCAGGTCATGGTTTTCTTTAAGACTTAAAAAACAGGCAACTGGACTGTGTAGAGTTGAGAAGAAAAGACGAAAAAACTATCTTTGTTTCTAATGAGACTTCTTATTTTCCTTTTTTTAACCTTCAGTGTGTGACTTGTGTGCAACTGAAGCAGGATGATCAACTTAAAATTAAACAGATTGTATTGAAGAATGCTGCTCATATGCTCCTGCTGTGACTGCACATAAAGGGAGTGAAGCTGTGCTCATTATTGAGGCTCCAAAAGATGTTTGCTGCAGCAGGAGCTGTGCTAATCAATGCATTAATATTAAAAATCAGAAGCAGGAGCCAGAGGGGAGCTTTCAGCTGTTGAATGTTATTGTGTCTTTGAGAAAAATACTCCGCAGGGAAATATAAGATTTGATTATGTTATTTTGTGCATATTGGAGATCTCTACATACATATTTGTACCATCTCTGCATCTAAGTGTTAAAATTTTGAAAACATGGTTCAGAAATTTGATAGTCTCTTTTGGGAAATAGCTTCTTGGGTAGTTAATCTTTGACTAATGGCCTCTTTTATGGTTAGGAAGCATGCTGCACGTACGAATGAGCCAAATGTGTGCTTTTAATGTTGACTGGCTGGTTCAGAGTGTTTTTCATGTTGATTGTTTTCTTTTTTCTGCAGATTTGCACATCTGGGCCAGAGCCAGCACAGGGTGGAGAGAACTGAACACATCAACTTGGCAAACATCATCTGTTTGTGAGTCAAACATGTGACATATTAACCTCAAAACACGCATACAGACCAAAGAGGATACTGGAGGCACTCACTTCCACGTAATGTTCAGTGCTACATTGGGATATTAGTCTGTAACTTTAATTTGACCCTTTTGAAAACCTCTCAATATTTCCAGCAGCCTTGGGAATAGAGAACACAGTGGCTTGCACTAAGTGGTCTCAAAGGAGGCTTCTAGCTGTGTACTGTTTAATCTTCATCTTTTATAACCAAACACTCTGTCTTCACTTCTCGTCATCCCTGCTATTTCCCAAACAGTCCAGCCCTCTCCCTGACCCAGCAGGTCAGAGATGGAGTAGTGTTGTCCACACACAGATTCAGAATTCAACCACACGTGGGTTGGCAATGTGCAGCAGCAGTGCAGCATCACAAGCAATCTTTCCTCTGTGTATTGCTCTCTGTCTTTCTCTCAAACTCCCTCATCCAAAGACATGCACTCACAAATGGCCTCTAGGTGATAAAAGCATCTGGCATTGAAGGAAAACAACATTCATTTTGAAGTCCAAGATCAAAAAACTTACATCAGATTCAACATTGAAAAAAAAATAGTTTTTTTTTTCTTCTGCATTTGTCCATGCAATAAGTATGACAACATTATAAATATGAATATTGTTATACCGGGAAGGAAAAAAAGGGACATTCTAGAAAGCCTAGAGCCTTAAATTTAAACTACAGGGGTTTTCTGTCTAAAGAGAAGAAGGAAAAAACAAACAAACAAACAGTGAAACCAGTACATCTCTGGCATTTAACATCATGCATACAAAAGGCATCTGGCAGTTTAGGTGGGAATAGTTTCTTCGAACACTGCTGTGTTTGTCCTTTCTCACTTCTACCCCAAAAACCAATCAAAATAAATAGGCGGCGGTACTTCCATTGTCATATTTATGAACAGCAATGACAAAGGAGAAATTTCTCTCAGATTATCTAATACACCTAGTCCTTATTTTTTCAGTTCATATCGTACATTGTCTGTATGAATTTTAAATTGTTTGTTTTTTTATCTAATCTTTTAAGTTTTTCTCTTTTCTGTAAGAAAAAAATTATCAGTAAAATTCCAAACAAGAACTTGCAGATGTGTAGATTATGACAAAACAAAGCAGCAAAATGCTGTAGAGGCAGAGGGGAAAAACAAAGGTTTGATTCTCAGGCTGTAAAATTTCCTTCAGTTATGACCTTGAATTGTAGTTGTATATTTCATATGTGCATTGAATATAAATAGAAAAATATTCGAGAGAGGTGAAAAACATATCCATGTTCCATTGCTTATCTTCCTCCTGTGATACACTGAGCTGTCTTAAAGCATCAAGGGAAAGAGAGTCCAGGTCCAGAGAAGCGTTTTGTTTGCACAAGATTTGTCTGTTAAGCAGCAGGAGCATATGTTTGGAAGTTGCTCATGGTCAAACATTTTCTAAAGACCCATGTGGAGCCCAAAGATGAGTATTCAAAGTAAGTTTGAAGGTCACTTGAAATGGAAGGACTCAGATCACTGGCAGAGTGATACTGCGAGATTGAATCCTACGTGAGAAAAAGAAAAAAAAAACTGAAATCAGTTTAGGCAGTTTAGGATGTCAAAACGAGATTAAAAGGGTTCTCTTGTTATTAAGAAGTACAGAAATACTAATATTAACTAAATATATTAAAGCAACAAGCCCTTTTTCATTCATACCATTGTCATCCAGTAATAAACAATACAAATAGGCTGAAGTAAAGTGATTGATCCTGTGAGGATGTTCGAACAACAGTCGTTTGTTTGAGCGAAATGATAAAATCAGCTAATGCACTCACAATGACAACCTAATAAGTCATGTTCAACAGGCACTTAGCAAACTGCTATGTTTGATACTGGATTTCTCTATCACATGTTCTAATGGAATTACTGTAATCATACAGTAAGTGGAGAAGCAGGCTAAAACTGATGCCAATACCTTTTTGGGAGCTTCCTAAACCAAAGAGACCACAACTTAACACTTCTATGAATTGACAAAAAGCAAAAGTTTCTCACAGCAGTTCTAAGAGGGCTACAGAGTTAGCTATAACCACGGACACAGCTCAAACTGTGAGGTTAATGGAGCACTGACAGAAACATAACCATTTTTTTTTTTTTTTTTTTTTTACCAATAACATCATGTCCAAGGGAATCTTGGTGTGGAAGTATTACTCAAAGCTGTGTATTAAGCAAGTTAATGTGGTACAGGTCTGACTGGCATGTCAGTCATTCCTAATCTTCTTGAAATGATGCTGATCCTTGACTTAGAGCAATGTAGATGAAGATTATGTATGCAAGGTCTTAGATTTGTTGTTTTTGTCTCCAACTCTTATCTGAAGAGTTCCGTCAACAAAACATGATTATAAGTGGCTCTCTTCAGACACGTGACACAAAAGAAAATGTCATGTCTGAGTGCAGGTGAATAGTGATTTTACCTGTGCTGAATAAGATATGACATTTTCCTTTTTGTCACACAAAGGTGGCAGATACACATGTTGTTGGCTTTGTAGAAAACCTTAGCCTGCAGGGAAGACCGACATCTTTTCATCTGTTTTCGGTTTGTGTCATTGCTTTCTCATCTATTTTTTCACCTTTCTCCGCCCTGGTCATTCATTAACCCATCCATCCATTGTTGGCAGGTCCACAGGGTCCAGCAGGTGTGTCTGTTGTTGTGCAACAGGGCTATTCTAAGGGGCTGTTACACCACCAGGAAACGTGTTTCTAGTGTTAGAAGTCTGCCACCTCCTACTGTGCAGTTCCTCTTTTGACCCATCATGAAAAGGCAAAGATGACTCATATGATGGTGTTTAAAATGACTAGGTTTTGAATAATGTGGTGGATTCTTGTGCGGAAGTGTTAATGAGGTGTAGTGATAAGCTTTAGAGTCAAGAGTCAAAATGTATGAAGCATAATGACAGTCTGTCTATGTAGATTCTCATTCATCCAGGTCATGGTCTTCTAGAAGACTCCAAAATCAGGCAACTGGACTGTGTAAATTGAAAAGATGTTTCAGGTTAACGACCCTCAGGGGGGGACACCCAGGGATGGGTTTCTACGACCCATTCTTTCCAACTCCTCCCAGTTGTTGTCTGTCCCCTTCTCCAGTAAGATAAATATCTGCTCCTCACACTTGCAATAATTAGAACTGAAGAAGCTTCTTGAATAAGAGGCGAAACGTCTTCTCAACTCTACACAGTCCAGTTGCCTGATTTTGGAGTCTTCAACATAATGACATTCAATCCTCTTAGGTGTGTGCTATTGCTTCTCTGTTTTTGCAGAGATTGAACGTAAAATTGTAATGGCCATTAACTTTACAGCCAGTTACTTAATCAAAAAAATTATAAAACATTGATTTTATTAACTTCATAAACTTTCAATAATTTTGAGGTTCAGATTTATTTTGTGGATCGAATTTGACAGCTCTGTCAGATTTTTTTAGAAACATTGACATCTTTAACCACTAAAATATACTTCTTTCCAGTCATTTAATCATTATTTCTCAAATTATAGCTCCCCTGTTTTACTTAACATTTCACTCTACTTGACATGTCTCAGTTTAAAATAGTAATCCATAATAGTAGCCTGCAAATGTCAGCTGTGTGTGAAGAGTCACATGGAGTCATCAGACCAATCAGAAGTCATCAGCGAACCCTGTGTTTAGCAATCAGTTATGATGTAGCATACTGCGAGTGGTTCAAGTGTGTCTCTTTGGTACATACCAGATCAATAATGTGAGGGCAGATCAACTTTTCCTTCAAAATCCATTTTCACATTATGTTGTATCAGTGTAGAGTGTATTATAGTGTGTAACCCAAGACGAGAAGATACTGTGACCGTTCACTTGTTTTGTGCCCTTTAGTTCAGAGGTCCTGTCATAGTTATTATATTTTTTAGATCTACACTGAATATGAGTAACTCATTCATCTTGAAGTAATGGACCTTTAACTTGTAATAATAGCTGTGTTTTAATCACTCAATTCCTGTGCCAAATCTTGGTGTAATTTACAACTTTTCTCTCACAGGCTCAGAGGCTGTAAGCCAATGCTCCAGGGCTCAGTATATCAACTCAATGATAATAAAAGGTACTTTACTGGCCCAACCTGGGTGAGAAAGTGATGAGGAAGGAAATAAGATAGTTATTTGATTATGTAGCCTGATATGAATCTGAATATTTCCATCTTCATTTTTACTTTACGACTTTTCCTGCGGATTGTTTGTGTACATTGTGTGCATGACCGACTTTTGATCTGATTTTGACAAGGGCTGCATGCCTAACAGTTTAGGGTTTCCTTTATATTTTTGTTTCATGATGTGCCAAATGTTTTCAATGTCAGGACTGCAAGTAGGCCAGTTTAGTAACCAATCACTTATCAGCCATGCTGTTGTCATGTTTGCAGAATGTCGTTCGGCCTTGTCAATGTCTTCTCCTTAAAAGGTATCATCACCCTAACGGCAGCATGTGTTGCTCCAGAACCTTTGTATTGTTCATTATAATCATGATTTTATGGAAGTGTTAGCCTTCCATGTCATGATTTCTAAAAAGGATAACCAATTTTCATTAGTCAGGCCTGAAGACAGTTTCTTACTTCACCTGAGTCCATCGCACATAGGATAAGGCCCAAGTGAAGTCATTGCATTTTTGTATGGTAGCATTTAACATGCATCTATGGATGCAATGGCAAAATGTATCCATCTGCAATGGTTTCTGGATGGGATTTTGAGCCACTAACTTCTACAGTCATGTCTATTTTTAATGCAGGGCCTGAGGGCCCAAAGATCACAGCCATGCAGCATGAGTTTTCAGCATTTTCTGTTTTGCTTATGGATTTCTCCAGATTCTTCAGGTTTGTCAGTTATATCAATTACTTTAGATGTTGAAATTCTATATGCATATACATAATTGCTGCTTAGTGGATGTTCCTCCAGGTAATTTCTTTGCATGGCACAAGGTTTCCAGTGTTTTTTGTCTATTGTCCTACTGCCAAAACAGGTTGAGGATATATTCCATAACACAATACAGTATTCTGATTCTTAAGTTTTTTTGAAGTTGTGTATAAATTTTTTTTGCCAAGTATTTTTTCCCCTTTTTTTGTTTAAAAATTTAAAAAAGAAGAAGAAAACATAAATTACTAACACTGTAGTAGCATATACAGTATTTTTACCGGTACAATCATCAAAGTCCTTGTTTGTGACTAACAATGTTTAAAAAATAAGATCTTTTCCTGGGCTCTTCCGGTGAAATTTGACACAAATCAAGATTTTTTGCTGCGTTTTTAGTTGTTTTCAATGCACTGAGTCTGTGATTATGTCGGTAATCATGGAGGTGTATCTACAATGCTGCCATGTGACTGAGCAGCCTTCACTGGAAGCTCAGCTGCTGGACCAGCTGACTGAGTAAATGACCTGATAGACTCACAGTTTATAATCCACTCTCAAGATGATGAGACATGCTTATGGGTCTAGTTTCCTTGAAAATATGAGTAATTCTGTTTCAATAGGGCCCATCTCTGCCATCCTCGTGTTGATTCTATTAGCAGTTCTCTTAATGACCATCCACTTCAGCAGATTTTCACCAGAGTCTGTTTATTGGATTAAAGCATTATTTTACAGATATGACTACATTTTTTTCTCTCATTTTCTTGTATCCTCTATGGTGAGCAACCACATGATTTATCTATACAGTCTGTTTCTAATGCATCCCTTATTTGAACTCTTCTCCTCCTTTTTTCTTTCCCCCTCAGAGAACAAGTGTCCTGCTTTGAAGAGGACAGCATCTACGCCGTTACCCCTCCACAGGTGGATCAAGACAGCCAGGACGAGTTCGAGAGCCACGTGATGACGGGTCAGGGTCAGGTGAGGGTGCTGTGCCGGGAGGACATGTTGATGTACAGGGAGTATGTCAAAAACAGATACATGTGAGACAGGTGACAAGTAAGAACTGGATCACTGGTACTAGATCAAGATTGTGTGCTTTAATTCTGGACAAAGCTCCATTTTCAAAGCTTCTTGTAGTCTTCAGAGCTTCTTTTGTAGCTGCAACCACAAGCCCACAAGCTGATCTGGGGCTTTCCAAGAGTCTTATTTCTCTTGATTGTTTTCTCAGAAGGAGACAGCCTGTAATAAAAATGAACCTTTCTTTCCTCTATTATTAAGCTTTACTGCTAGAATCCTCTGTTTTTATATTTTTTTAGCTTTAAATGTAGCAAGTAATGCCTGATTTTTTTAATTCCCATCAGCCTAACTGGCTAACTTTGTTTTTTTCCTTTCTGTCTTGAATTAAATTTTAGTCCTAACACTTTTAAGAAAGTTTATTAACTTTTGTTCGTTTTGGACATTTAAATTTATGTAAATTTTTTGACTCTTGTATATTATAAATCTCAAATGTGTATTAAAATGCTATTGTTTTTTAATTTACTTTTATTTTTTTATTTTATTGTCTCCCTGTCTTTGGTTCAAAACTGTAACAGTGTTTTAGATTGCTTAATAATGATCTCAACCAAAAATCTGCAAGATCATGCACTGTCGATATAAACTCAGAAACAAAAAACACATCTTTCTTTTACAAATGTTTGTAGATTTTTTTTTTTATAAATCTAAATTCAGTTTGCAAACACACAGTGTCACTGATGTGTTTTTATGGTGGGTTTATCAAACTGCTCTTGTTTACAGAAATGTAGACTTATTCTTTTTTTTTTTCAAAGGATGCACTTTGAAGCAACTTTATAGCAACAGCTGATCTTTTCATACAACATAATTCATAATTCAATAAAGTGATTCAACAGATATGATTGCTTTTGCCTACAAATGCTCGTGCATTTCCTTATGCTAGAGCCCTTTTCTTCTTCACGTGTTTTTTACATGCAAAAAATGAATAGAGATCCTTTCATGCAACCACTGCAATTGCTCTTTGTCCCTTCCTTTTTGCTTTGCTGTCTGTCTTTCATTCTCTAGTAACCCATTGTGCACCCATGTCCATCATTTTTTGCCCTCTCTCTCCTTTTACTTAGTGCTCGGTGTCCAACAGTGTCAAAAAAAATTCAAAATCTGGCAAAGACTGCCGTTTTTAAAACACACATACACAACTTCTGTCAGCTTTCTGATTGACCAGTGGCCTCTGCATCTGTGCCTCGTGAGCCTGAGGATGGGCGGGGGTGGGGAGGTGGGGCACAGGAGGTGAGTGCTCCAGCATGTGACGTGTTGAGAGACCAGCGCTGGAATTAGAGAAAATAACTTTAACACTAAACTGAAATTAACCAATGAGGAGTGGTGAGTGAACATGTGACATCCATCTTTCTTCTTTTTTAAGCCCTGAAGCACAATCATCATTATTCAAGAGTGGCAGAGATGTTCAGAAATTACAGCTTGAACTACAAAACAATCATGTAAGAGCACCTCATCACCTCAGTGTGTCTCAGTCCCCCATCCCCATCTAAAGCATCTCAGCTGACTTCAAAAAGCTTCCTCTACACATGACATGGCCTCCTGTGAAGAGCCCCCGCAAAGAGCTGCATCCATTGCCGAGATATAAAAATCCATTTATCCACCTTTTGTCCCTTTTGGGATTGGTTCTAGGAGACTGGAGACAATCTCAGTTGTCATGAATCATAAGACAAACACCCTAATGCAGACTTAGATTCCAATAAGAGTTAGGAATTAACCTGACAAGCGAGCATTTGAACGCCCAAACCTAAAAGCTCTCCCAATGTCATCTGTTGTATAGTTGTGCAACAATTTAGTGGCAATTTTTGTCAGAAGTTAACACTGACCTTCTGTCAGTCTCACTTTTCAAATCACCTGCCAGATGGGATGTTGGCCTACGCATCACCAAAACTATTTGGATCACCCCAGGCAAGACCCAAATTGTAACAGACCCAAATATTTGACATCCTTTCAAGTGCAATAGGGTCTGCATTAATAAAGCTCATTGTCAATGGTGGCAAAGTCAACTCCTTAAACTCTTTGTGCTGTTCTTCAAACCATCCTCAACAATATCTACAGAATGAAGGGTCACGATATACAACTGAAAATGAAACTGCCATTAGGGGCTACCATGTTAATGTTGGGATGGACTTTGTCTGCAAGGCTATCAAGGCTGGTGTAACACATTAAAATACCACCCATATGTTGACAAGGATCTTGGTTTTCTTGTTACACATTTCATAGGAAATCATATTGCGTTCAATGACAGTCTTTCATCAGAGCACACCAAATTCCAACATTGGTTCATGGCTTTGTATGAAACTGCTATCTTTCATGTAGAGGCTATTGGTGGCTTCTCCATCAGATTGGATAACATCTGATGCTAGGGTCAAACTACACAATTTTTCTGTTTGTCTGGTCTTCTACCAGTGGGAAGTGCCCTGCACACCTCACCAACAAGGCATCCGGGAGGCACCCTGATTTGATGCCCAAGCCACCTCATCTGACTCTTCTCAACGAAGAGAATAGTAAACAACTCAGTCAAAACTGCCATCAACTCTTATGTCCCAAAGGTCCCTTATTTTGGCCTTGTTTCCACATTGTGGTCTTGGGGTATATCAAATCCCAAAAGATGAAAACTGAACATGGTCAAAATATTCACCAACTTAGGATACAGTCAGAATAAATGTATATATGGCTGTTTAATGAGCACCCTTTTAATTCCCTCCTCAAAATAATCACTGGCTCCTCTGTAAGCCCTGGAAATTTGGCTGTCTTTCTTAAAAGCTACACTATTGTCAAACAACAGCAGAAAGGTTCTCAAAATGGAGGAGACCAGACCGCATTGATTTCACTCCTCGGGTGCATCAGTGAGCCTTAAGCAAAGTGCATGGTTGTCAGTTGATTCTTGTCTTTCCGTCCTTTGATTTGTAGAAACTAAACTAGGTCAGGGACTAGGGGGTGACACAATCCCTATAACATCTCCCCTTTTATAGGTGACAACTTATACATTTCTTAAGTCCTTAATGCAGAATGCAGACATTGTAAAGAGTCCAAACATTAGTGCAAATCAACAAAAGTATTCAAACATTTCACATCCCTTTTTTTTTTTTTGAGTGTGTCAGTAATAAGAACATATCGTAACATACCAATCCAAGGCGCTCTCCCTCCAGTAACAAAACAAACAGAGTTCAGTCCCATGTAAAGATCCAGTCTAACAGGAGCTCTGACCAGCCTGCCATTGGCCGTCCTGTGCCCCGCCACAGGTGGTGGTGGTGGTGGAGATGGGCCAGCCCTGGGCTGGTGCAGGTGAGGCCCAGCTTGAGGCCTGACTTCCTGGGCACCCGTGCCTGCGTTGTTATTAATGTCGATCGTGTTGCCGGGTGGACCACCGGATTTCCCCTCGGGTGGGCCATTGCTCTCCAGGGGGCTGCTGTGCTGCACATTGTGTCAGTCAGAGGGGCGCTTGGTAGTGTCCCTCTCCACTGGACGCAGGTCCACCTGGTTGCAGCGGTAGAATGTCCCTTCGACATCAACCAAGTATGATCTGGGGCCCACCTGCTGTAGGCAGACTCCTCTTCGCCACCTGCCCGTCCTGTCCCCGGGCAGGGGTTTCATCCTAATGTCCTGTCCGATACACAGTTCAGGCAGGTCTCTGGCTGATTTATCATACCCGAGTTTGGCTGTCTGGTGTTTTGCACGCAGTTTTTCTGGGACCCTGTGACCACACTTGGCTCCAAGAGTGTGTCAGTGACTGGGAGCGGGGTTCTCAGTCTACGAGACATTAGTCTCTGTGCAGGGCTGCTAAGCATGCCCTCCGTGGGTGTGTTCCTCCACTGTAAAATGGCCAGCCATGGGTCGTTTCCCACGCTGGCTGCCTTCTTGCAGATGTTCTTCACTATCTTCACGGCTGACTCAGCCTTTCCATTCGATTTTGGGTGTCGGGGGGAGGACTTGATGTGTTCAAAGTCCCACTCCTTTGCGAATCTCTTGAATGCATTGCAGTCAAATTGACCGCCACAGTCTGTTATTACCTGCCTGGCTGTCCATGACGGGAAAACTGGGCCTTGCACCTCAACACTGTGGTCTCTGCTGACAGATCTGGGAGCAGCTCTATTTCCCAGAAATCTGAACAATGGTCAACGATGATCAGAAAGTCTTTGCCTGCTTGCTTGAACAGATCCATGCTTAGGATCTGCCATGGTCGTGTTGGGAGTGCATGGGACATCATTGTCTCCTGCTGCTGCTCATGTGAGTATTCGTTGCACGCTGAGCACTGGCTCACGTAGTCTTTGATTTCACTGTGCATGTTGAGCCAGTACAGTGTGTCCCTGGCCTGTCTGTAGCAGGCATCGCCACCTACATGGCTGGCATGGATGCACTTCAACATTTCAGCACGCAATGACTTAGGCACTATGACTCTCTGGCTTCTGAATAGCACTCCATCCTGTGCGCTGATCTCGTCCCTGATTGACCAGTATTCCCTGATCGCCAGAGGAACGTCTTCCCGGCAATCTGGCCATCCCCGGAGAACTACCTCTTTCACTAACTGAAGGCTCCCATCGTCCTCAGTGTGTACTCTTATCTGGTTAAGCCGCTGGCTGGTGACGTTGAGGTAGTCAGCCTGGTTTATCAGTTTGGTGGCCTCTTGTGCCCTCTGTAGGCTGCAGATGGTATGCTTTGTGTTCTTCGTGTCAGGCCCCTGTGACGGAGCCACGGCCCTGCTCAGCGTGTCACTAATGTGCATATCGGGACCTGGCTTGCACACCACTTTGAGATTATATGCCTGCAGAGTGAGCAACATGCTCTGGAGTCGCTTGGGGGCTGTGAGGAGGGGCTTTGTGAAGATCGAAATGAGCGGCTTGTGGTCGGTCTCTGCGGTTATCTCTGCACGCCCATACAAATAATAATGGAACCGCTGACATGAAAACACAATACTCAGGCATTCCTTTTCGATTTTTGCATAATTCTGTTCAGTTGGGGTCAGCGCCCACGACGCATAACACACAGGCTGACCCTCTTGCAGCATTTTCATTTCGTTTTTATTTGTTAAAGAGGGACAGTGTTCATTAATGAACATTTTAAAAAGATAAAATGTAAATGGACCCAATTGTAGCCACAAGGCTAGTTTCCATTGGTAGTCCCCCTGCCAGAAGGAACATGGCTACCTAAAAAGGTGGGAAATCAGCAACTACATAAAAACATACATAATACACAATATTTAAAACATCAACATTACCCACCCGAAAGCACGCCAACCAACTAATGACAACAAGTTTGGTTTTCAAGTAACCGCCTCTTCTAATTTACTTTAAATGCTCTGTATGAATTGGACTCTCTTATGTTTTGTGGTATCGTGTTCCAATCCTTGCCTGCCCTACAAGAAAAAACTGACTGACCAAATACAGATTTTCTAAGTGGGATCTGGCAGTCTCCTCTGGCCGCCCCTCTAGTACCACTGGTTGCTGGAGATCTAAACTGTATGAGGTTGCAGAGTGGGGGCGGAGCTACCCTATGACGGATTTTATATGTAAGACAGCAGTTTTTGAAAAGGACAAGATTGTTCCAGCTTAATAACCTATATTTTTGAAGAACTGCGCAATGATGAAAAGATCTTGGTTTTTTATCCAGAGTTTTGAGTGCTTGTTTGTATAGTGATATTAATGGGTTTAAAGTAGTGGGGTTTACGGTGGACCAGGCGGGTAAACAATAATTAATATGGGACATTATAAGAGAAAACATGTACATTTTTGCTGCTTCTGTTGACATGATTTCTGAGGTGCCTGAAATTTCCAAGTGTGACCTTAAGAATTTTGCTTACTTTTTTAACATGATGTTTAAAAGTAAGATTACTGTCTAACACAATACCTAAATATTTATATTCATTTACAATTTGGATTCTTTGTCCAGAAATAAAAACATCAGGCTCAATATGTGATTTGTTTGTTTTGGAAAAAAACATAGCAACAGTTTTGGAGGTGTTAAGTTGTAAATGGCAACTGTTCAGCCAATTTGAGACTTTCACCATGACCTTTGTAAGCTGCAAAGCAACCTCTACTTGGTCCTTACCTTTTACAAAGATCACAGTGTCGTCAGCATACATAAGGACTTCGCAGCCTTCACATAAAGTTGGTAGGTCGTTGATATAAAGACTAAAAAGAATTAGGCCCAAAAGTGAACCTTGGGGGACACCTGTGCTAAGATATTTAAAAGTAGATTTCGTATTTTGTATTCTAACACACTGAGATCGATTACTGAGGTATGATTTAAACCAATTGGAAGAGAACTGGGAAAAATTAAATTGATCAAATTTAGACTGAAGAACATTATGGTTAACTGTATCGAAGGCTTTGCGAAGATCTAAAAAAATTGCGCCAACTACACCCCCTCCATCCATTAGTGACTTAACCCTTTCGAGGAAGTAGACAGTTGCCGTCTCTGTTGAATGGTGGGCTCTAAAGCCATGTTGCATGGGATGGAGGAGCTGGCTAACCTTGAGATGAGAAATAAGTTGGTTTGCTGCTAATTTTTCGATAACCTTGGACATAACCGGGAGGATACTTATTGGTCTGTAATTTGAAACTAAATGGGGGTCAGCACTCTTAAAAATGGGTATAACCGTTGCTGGCTTCCAGTACTCTGGGAAACACCCCTGGCCCTGGGTGAATGAAATATTCGCAATGTGAGTAATAGGTTTGATCAACGAGCAGGCAAGGTTCTTTAACATAGTTGAGTCCATTTCATACACATCTTTTGACAATTTAGATTTTAATGAGTCGATCACCTTTTCAACTTCAGTTTCAGACACTCTTTCAAGGTTGAAGATAGGCCCATTCGGCTTTGGTGCCTTAATATTATATTGCTTGTGTAGGGGAAAACTATTAGAGATGGTAGCTACAGAATTTACAAAGTAGTGATTAAAGGCTTCGGCTACTTCCATCTTTTCATTTTTTAGAGTATCATTAATCATCAGTTCAATCTGTTTATTAGCATTATTTTGTCCAGTTAATTTCTTTATTTGCTGCCATATTACTTTGGAATTTCCCTTGTTATTTACTATTATTTCAAGGAAGTAGTTTGCCTTTGAACTTTTCTAAGTTCTCTTGTCACCTTATTCCTTGATGATGTAAATTTGTACCTATCAGTCGTGAGTTTGGATTTCATTGATATGAGCAAGCAGCAGCCAAGTCCTTTCTGACTCGCATCACTCTGTATGACATCTGGCGTGGTCACATAGTATCTCTGGATCGGAGCATCTGTGACCAGTCGCTTGACCTCCTCAACTGCAGCATCGTGTTTGGGTAGCCAGTGCCACAGAACATCCTTGTCCAACAGCCTCTGTAGTGGCTCGCATATCTCAGAGAGGTGTGGCATGAACCTTGCAAGGTAGGTTACGAACCCAATAAATCGCTGTACAGCTTTGGCGTCTTCAGGGCGTGGCAAGTCCGGAACCGCCCTAATCTTTTCAGGGTCCGCTCTGAGCCCTTCTGCTGAGAGAATGTGCCCGTGAAACTTGACCTCTCTGAGCCTGAATTGCAGTTTCTTTAGACTCAGTCTCAGTTTAACCTTTCTGCACCTCTGCATGAGCACTAACAGTTTTGTGTCATGGTCCTGTATGGCCTGCTCATCAGTCTCACCACACCCAACTATGAGTATGTCATCTGCTATTGGTTCTACCCCACTTAGGCCTGCCGATAGCTCATGCTGCTTTCGCTGGTATATTTCTGGGGCCATGGACACCCCAAACGGCAGCTTCAACCAGCGCTTCCTGCCCCACGGCATCCAGAATGTGGTGATGTAACTGCTCTCCTCGCTTGCACTGTAAGAAAGCATCTCGTGTATCCAAAAGTGTAAAGATGCGAGCCCTGGGCAGCTTGCATAGCACGTCTTCAAGTGTTGGCATGATGTAGTGAGACCTCTTTGAGGCCTGGTTCAGTGACCTGGGGTCTATGCAGATCCTCAGTTTCTCTGACTGATGGACAATCACCATGTTACTAATCAACTCAGTAGGCTCTGACACTGAGGTTAAGTGGCCATCTTTCTCATATTTATCTAGCTGGGCCTTGACTGCATCTCTGAGAGCTACTGGGACATTGCATGGGGAAGCCTGCACTGGGGCTACATCTGTGTTTAACTCAAAATGAACATCCCCTGGGAGTGACTCGATAGGGTCATTGAAGACATCATGGTAGTTCTGCACAAGGTCCTGTCTGGGAAGTAGCTCTGCGCTGCCATGTCCTATCATCATCAGCTCTTCTGGGATGGTGAAGCACATTAGACCTAGGCGCTCACTAGTTTCACCAGACAGCAGAGGTCTCTGCCCGCCTCTTACTATCTCAAATCGTAGCTTGTGTGTCTTTCCTCTCATCATGCACTCTGTTTGGAATATGCCTATTGAGCATTGATTGGCCTGAATACAACACCAATCTGGTCTGGCTTGGCAGTAACTTAGCCCCAGGAGCGAGTCTCCTCATATCTTTTATGCTCATGACGTCACATGTTGCCCCTGAATCTAGTTGGCACCTCTGAGACCCTTCATTCATTTCAATGTTGGCAAACCACTTTTTTTTTTTCCCGTCACTGAACTGCCCCTATGGTCTCTGCTGTGTATATGTGCGTCTCTGTGTCAGACCTGCTCATGTCCTAAGGCACCTTGCTGTCTGCTGCGTTGAGTTGTCGTGTGGCTCGGCCCCTCTTCATACACACCTTGGCAAAATGATTTGCTGTTCCACAGTAGTGACAGTTTTTTCCAAATGCTGGGCAAAGGTCACGCCCGCGCCTATGTGCGTTGCCACTGAATTTGCATGTAGTGTTCTCACTTGTGCCTGGGGTCTGAAACTGGCTCTTGTCAGAGCATTCCTGCAGACATTTCATGCATGTCTCTAGTGACTTGTCCTGTGTGATTGCTTTTATCCTCATGTCCGTCATCTCTGCAGCTCGGCAAATGTCTATGGCTGATGCCAGTGTGAGATCCTTCTCTCTGAGTAGACGATGGCGCACACTCTCATCACTCACACCTAGCACCAGTCTGTCTCTTATCAGTTCCTCTCTGAGTTGTCCATACTCACAGGAAGCAGCCCTCTCCCTCAATTTTGTTACAAATGAATCAATTGGCTCCCCTTCATCTTGCTTGCAGATGCCAAATACATATCTCTCAAATATGACGTTCCTAGCTGGCTTGAAGTATTCCTCCAGTTTATAAAGAATAGCTTTAGGGTCCTTCCCCTGTTCTGCAGTAAGTCGTGTTTGTATATGTGACGACATTCACTGCCAATCACTCTTCGCAAAGTTGCTGCCTGTACCTCTTTTGATTTTTCCTTCAATCCTGTTGCCAGTAAATAGTCCTCAAATTCTGCTCTGAAGTTGTCCCAGTTACTGGCAAGGTCGCCGCTCATCTTCATTTCCTCCGATGCTGGAATGTTAGCTGCCATGGTGATGTTGTTAGCTTAGCTTGTCACTAATTTCTGCTGTTGCTCCACTTGTCTGTTTTTTTTTTTTTTTTTTGTTGGTTATTTTTTTGGTTTCTCAGAAGTCTTCACTCTTCACAGTGAAATGAGGCACTTTCCCACTCAACTATGTTTGGTTCTAGTCACTTCTGGCACCAGTTTTATGTATGACAATGAAGAGACACGAGACAGCAGTGTACGTTCTAGCAAGACTGCATTGGACTAGCGCCCGGACATAACACACATGAACTTCCCCCCTGCTGCAGGGGCATACCATTACGAGAGCAACCTGCAAGTCTTCAGTCCATCGGACTGAAGACACTGGCCTTTGTGAAAGTCACTCAAATATTCACATTCACAAAAACTTATTTTTACCAATACATCAACTCAGAGTTTGAAACTGAGTTGATTTAGCCATTGGCAGTTAGCTAGCATACTTTTGAAGCAGATGTGATTTTTTTGTCCTTCCAGAAAGTGGCTAAGTCTGCACTGTCACAAATTCACACAGTAACCCTAACCAATCCTCTTGACCTTGCAACTTTGGCCTGTTGGTGCAATGTTTAATCAGACACTTGGTCCATATATGTCACAAGTGTCAAAACACTGTTATTTTGTTGACATATAAAGTTGCCAGAAGTGCCACAGAGGAAAAGCAGATCATTTACATAGACTGTATATAGTATGGACAACTTGGTCCCACCTCCCATCAATTTACGAAATTGAAGCCAAATTGCTCTCTGTATTTCGGGGATTTTTTCCATTTTCTGACACAAACATTTGCGCTGTAGCATTTGGCGGGAGAGTTACTGTGTTGGCAGTCTCCTCAAACAGTCCATCCTCAGGATGTCTTACGTAATCTTCTTATACCCATAGGCTGTATCAAGTGTCAATTGTAGAAAACATGAACCCCCTAATAACTTTTAAAAATGGACCTGCACAGAAAAAAGAGGACTTGAGCACAAACAAGTCTTACAGCAACTACATGTCAACATTGCAACCAGGGGGGAGAAAAATTTATATTCTATGTCATTAATTTCTAAAGTTTGTCCACAGCCCCATAAGAATGGCTGGAGGAGACAGGTTTTATGACCTATACTGCAGCCCGTCACCAGAGGTTGCTGTTCTCGCAGAGGCTTCACCCAGGGAGGAGGCAGAGGACGTCCATTCTATATACCGTCTTTGATCATTTAGAAATGTGTAACGTGTTAGGGGAAAAAGCCACAAAATATTGCGACTTAAGAGCTGCTTAATAAAAGGAAGGATTGAGGCCACAACAAGATCGAATGGTCATAAGACCATGGTCATGATGACATCTGCAGAGGGGAAGATAAATCACAGGTCAGATCAGATTAGGAGACCAATCCTTCTTGAAAGGGAAATCAGTGCGCAAAAAGAAAGTGTAAGTATCCCTGAGTGATTACAGCTAATTTCACGAGGTGTAGATTTGTTGGTTTGTCTCTTGAGAGGCCCTGTTATGAAGAGAAAAAAAGGGTTTTATGCAAAGCTCTGTTTTTCTCATGTTTTGTGCACCCAATGATGGATGTCATATTACACTGAAACTTCTCAGCCTTCATGGGTATAGGTGAATAAATACATCAGTTCATTGATATTTTTGGACAGCTTACTCCTAGTAGCCAAAACAAAAATAGCACAGCCTTGTAATGTTTGGGTGTGGCCCCATTACCCTTCTAGTTTGGTGAATATCAAATTTATTTTATCCATCTGTTATGGAGCACAATCAGAAATGGATTTTTAGTTGTATCTGGGTCCTTTGTGTAGTTGAGTATCTGCCTTTGGCATGAGTCACAAGGCACTTCATGTGACCGTTTAGCTTATGAATGAGAGAGACAACCTCCTCTCCATGCCCCCAGCCCACTAACAAAAGATGGCCAAACAGCTGTTGCCTGGAAACTAAAACTGGTTACCATACTGCTGTGCTGTTTTGAACCTTATACTCCTTTCATGTTATCCCTCAAAAATTTGAATTAAATTTTGTAAAAAAAATAAAAAAAAAGGAAAGAAAGTTGAACAATGATATTTTATATATTTGGTTTATAGAATAAAATACACAATTATAATTTGAAACACTCACCAAATCTGGTTCAAATATCTGATGTATGTCTATATAATTTTTCCTTGTCTTTTAGGCTATTTTAATATCAAATTATCAGGTTGTATGGCTGAAATCAGGTAGTTTGATTTCTTATAAGTGTTTAAACCTCATGGTCACATGACTTTACCGCCCACAAGCACATTTTTCTGAGTTCTGAGGGAAGTAGAGATGACATAAGGTTTTAGATAATTCCTTATTTTGTTTCTAACTTTTCTGCCTTTGTGCACTTTAAATCCATTAAAGATAGCTGTTTATATCAAATACATTTCTATTTCCTCTATGCCATGACTTTTTTTTGCATGTCTAATAATGAAAACAAAAACTCTACAGTTTAATACAATCTTAATACTAATGAAGCAGACATGAAGGTACAGAGGTGTATTAATTTATCACAGGAAGCTGAGGGGAACATTCAAAATGTTTCCAAAGAGATTAAATGTAACAGCAGCACTATCAGTACCTTTCAGGTACAACAGTATGTTTGTTCCTGAGTGAACATTTTCCTGATATACTGAATAACATGTCAGCCTGTCGGCCTACTTTTCCTGAGCTGTGTGTGTAAGTGAGTAAGTGAGAGAGAGAGATACTGTAACTTATTTCGGGTATGCAGAACACACAGTGCTGAAAAGCTGAGTAGGATCTGTTTCTGTGAGCTGGGGACAACTTACCCTGCTAATACACACACAGACACACTCATAAACACATACAAACACACACAGCACTGTACATGGAGGAGGTTGTTTTACTATCATTCTCAAAGAAAGACAACATGTTTAGGTCTGTGGCCACTTAGCATCTTCACAGGAAAGATTCATTTTAGTTTGAATAAAAAGATTTATACCAACTTTACAAAAAGTCTGAACACATTTCTAACTAAATATGTGTTCCCTTAAAAGGCTTTTACAACCAGTGTCTACGGAAAACAGCTTTTAGGTTCTTTAAAGTAAAATTCATGATAGACGTGGGTATGCTGTTTGAAAATAAACCATTGTCTCCCATACATTAAGCCACTCCATGCACCTTTGTCATTTTTTCCAGACTATCTGTTCCCACTACATGATTTTCTACCATCATTCACCTAACTCTCATCATCCAATATAAACAAAAGGCATTTATACAGCTTTAACTTCCAACACTTAAAAGCTGCTTTGAGTTATTTTTAGTGTACTGTTATCATTGTTACAGTTGAGGCATAATGTAGAGAGTAAGAGCATTTGATGCTACTTATCATTTAACTACAAAACAGTTTCGGTGTGTCAGTGCAATAATGTCACCAAAAATCTTCTTACACTCACCAAACCATTAAATGGCAAAAATAAATGTGAAGGAGTCAAAAAATATATCGATGACAACAGACCACTGATGGTTAATGATGTAGTAAACTAAAAAATAAAACAAAACCAAAAATGTTGTTTAAGTCCCACTCCGATAATTTTTTTTACAATTTAAAGCGCTATCAGTGGTCTTTAAACTGTGATTATTACGTTTTTACCAAAAATCGCACTACCTGTGTCATTTTCAAGGGCTTTTCTTCTGCAGAGCTCCAGTAACTCATTAGCAATTCCCTTATGAGTCGAGGGCGGAGATGGCGCTGTTCTGCACACTCATCTTCACATTAGCTTGCAGACTAACATTGCCGGTGTAGTAGAGGTGGCAGGTAACATAGGAGATGTTCGGCTCTCGGACACTAATGTCTTTAGGGACATGATAAAAGCTAATATCAGAATTAGCTTTCTTACGAGCATTGCAATCCGCTAACCCACATGCTTGTTCCGCAATCGTCCTCTCTGTTTCTCCTCTATATGCAGAGTGTGGCTTGCATAGCAGGGCACCGGGGGCGGAGCTTGGATTGCTTACGCATGAAATCTCATTGTTTCTGACTGGCTAAACCCGCAGGACCCGAAACGGCTCTGCTCCGCTCCGCTCTGGATCGGCAGGCAGATCAGATCCGCAAGCATACAGTGCCCACCGGATCCACTGCCGCCACCGGAGGAGAAGATTACCGATATTTCTCACAAGACTGGACGAGATCTTACGAGCTCTCACGTGTTTCCCCGGGAGTCATAGAATAAGATCCGCTGATCAGTGTATATAAACGGCAGTGTATATCAACACCCACATCCCACAACCCTGGCCTCTCCTATTATCAAGTTAAGAACAGTTAAACATATCGACTTTATTTTATTTTGAAAATTAACCGGATGTTTTACTCTGTAACCGCATAAAACTTCTAGCCTGGCTGGGCCATCCTGTTGCGTGAATCACTTGCCGTTCCTTCCCACAACAGTCTGGAGTTCGGCCCATTGGGAGCGTGTATTCCCAATCAGAAAACAACCGGGCCAATCAGAGACTGTGTTTCCACTGTTACCCGGACAACAAGGAAAGGCAGCCCCTGATTGGTCCATGTACACGTCTCCATGTGTAGTGGTTCTTGATGCTCTGACCCCAGCCGAAGTCCACTCCTTGTGAAGCTCCCATAAGTGTGGACTTTTCCTCAATATTCAGTGGATATTTGATTTTCAAGAGCTGTAATCCGTAACCATCAAGATTCAAACAAAAAAAGTCTTGAAACAGTTCACTTTGTGTGATGAATGGTTAATATCTGGGAGTTTTGCTTTCTAAATGAAATTATGGGAAAAGAGAAAAAAAAAAAAACATTTTAAGGACATTCTATTTTATTTGAGCTGCACCTGTATACTGACTTAAATAAAGTGACATGAACCTTACTGTAAGGCTTGAGTTTATTGCGTTTTGTTACCTGCTTATGCATTTCACAATGATCAAAAAATATGCTAATCTGTACTAATTTACACACACACAGTTTGAACTAAAATAGTATATGCATAATTTACCTGAGGTTTAGGACATACTGTAGCAATAGAGCTTATTAAATGTCTGAGTGACTTGGAGAGCTGGAAGTTGGGCATAAGCTCAAACATTTTGTGAAAATGTTTTGTTACCAAAGAGTTGGCAACCAATTCAATAAAGAAATGAAAAACAGTAGTTTTCCCCAGTAAAAATGTACATGCATAAGGGGAAGCAGCAAAGGGATTGATGACTAAGGGTGACTAAAACACCCTCAAAAAATCTCACCCTTGAGATTACTAAACAAGTATTACTGTGGTTTCCGTTCAGTCCCTTGCTGAAAAGCAAGTAACCTTAAAGGCAATATTGCTTTCATGCAACAGTTGTACATGAAGCAAGTAACTAGCAGATAACTGATTTGTATTTTAAACTTCGTCATGAATTTTATTTTCGAACGGAATTAGGCTGTTGGCAAGTCACCCAAAAACATTTCCCCACTTGTCCTTCAAATTTATTTTTAGAAAAATATGATCTTTGTTGTGCAAATTTTGTTGCAATTTGTATTATGATCATTAAAAACAATTCTACAGCGTCTGAAAAAAATTATAACTGGCATAGTGGCTCTTTAATAGACAATCAATTTGAGATTAGCTCTGCTTTTAATAACCACTTGACAGTTACTGGTCACATTATTGAAGGAGTGGTTGATACCGCCCCTCCATTCCTTGTGATATTTCCTGCTCACTTATCCATCAAAGCCGTGTATCCCATCCAGATCATGTTGCTCTGTCCATATTAAAGCCTGTCTCTCTTAGTGTGGTCACTGCAGCTCTGCAACCATCTGATCCAAAGAAAACTGCTGCAGACAATGATGAAGATCCCTATTTTTCTGCAGCATTGTTGAATACATGATGCATGTTTTTCATCCCTTTATATCTGAGGTGTTTCAAGGCCTTTGAAAAACTGCGCTTGTTACTCACTTGCACAAAGTTAGAGTTAAAAGTGGCCCAAATAATCACAGACTGCTATCAATATTGTCTAGCTCAGCTAAAATTTTAGAGTTGTTCTTTTAACTCTCGTGTAAGCGACTTTTGATTTGTGTCAATTTTGGTGCCCCCTGTAGATGTAGAAGTCTTTTTTATGTTCACTTAAGTAGTGCCTTATGATTAAAAAAAATCTCATCCTGACATCACATTAGTATTGTCTCAAATGTAGCATCAAGACAACCCTGTGTGTGAAACTCACACATTCTTTGCAGGAAAGGTTCCTTATCTGGTCCCAGGACACAGGATAATATAAATCTTTTCAGACTTGTTTGCACTTTCAGGTTACCTAACTGACCCGACCAGAGGTTGGCTGAAACCTGTGACTCTTACCAATTGATCGATTCGGAGAACAGAGACAGAGTTTAATTACCTTTCAAACTGACTCCATCACTGACCATCTAAATAAACATTAATGCCTCAACCCAGGTCTTCCATTTGAGATTTATCGTCTTTAAGAGTGTGAACACATAGACTCCAAAAAAGAGCAGGACACTGACCTCCAGACCTCTGTCGTAAAACCCTGCTCAATCATGTACTGATAAAAACTGCATTCCTTTGGTGAAAGAATACAAATGACTGATCATGACATCTTATGCATTCAGCAATGTACTAATCTGTCTAACCATGAAATGTGTGGTGAGATGCCTCCTTCTCTTGTTTTATTTTGGCTGGACTTCCTGTGTTTCTTTGTTTGCCTGGTCTGGCTTCACTCTCTTCCAGAGCTTCCGCCCCTCCCCCGGTCGCTGAGGCTGAGTGAGACTACACACCTGCTCCACATCTCCAATCAAGGCACTTTAAGAAGCCTGCAGCCCTCAGCCTCAGGGCCTGAATATTGTCTACCCTTCCTAGCGGTAAAGACGCTTCTCCTGGCCGACCTCGTTTGTATCCGTATCAGAACTTTGCTCCTCGTGACTCTTTTCATGTTCAATAACTCCCGTCTCCTCTGGTTTTTCCTGCAGTGTCTCCAGCCCACACGACAGACAGCCAACCAGCCTACCGGACATCCTCGTTTGCATTTACAACCTTTTGTTGGACATTAAAATTCTCTTTAAGTTGATCTCAGTCTCAGTGTCTGCTTCTGGGTCCTCACCACGAACCAGCCACACTACAAAATGTGTGTTAAAATAAGATGTGTCCCATTCTTCTAGGTGCTCCAGAAGCCAAGTTATCACTCTGACAGAATAAATCCTTTATTCTTTAGTTTCTTTAGTTTCTTTATACCAACAGCTTTTCAGACTGTTTCATGAACTTTAAAGAGTTAAATTTATTGACTTAGAATCATAACTTTACTCTAAGTGACAGAAATAGTTTAGAAAGGTTTGGTTTATATTTTAATCATTTATTTAGTGTTGTTAACCTTTAGGTGGTTATAATGTCATTGAATAATCTGAATATGAGTATTTAGAATCCATTATTAAGTTCATTCACGTGTTTACTCTTTTGTTGTTCACACTTTCTATGTGTTACATTTTGTTTCATTTCAGAGTAATTTAGCATCTTCAATGTGATACTTAACACATAATGAGAATGTTTGATGTGATTCTACATTTCATTCATATGTGTTTAGTATCAAATCATTTATTATAAACCAAGCATTCAATGACATTAATTACAGAGAGTGAATATCAGCTCTGACTCTTTTACCAGCCAAAAATATAAGTTAGATCAAACCATAAGGCATCTTGAAGACCATGACCCCTCCTCTCTCTCCTCACACACACACACACACACACACACAAGCAAGCGCGCACACGCACGCACACACACACCAGAGACACTCCCAGTGTGAAAGAGACAAAACCAGTAAAGTTGGGGTGCTCTTCTCTTCATGGTCTTCTGTGTGCTCGTCCTCTTGTTTCCTGGGTCTTCTCTCAGGCCCCTTCTTTGTTTTCTCTTAGAACCTTACTACTTAGTCTTACTTTTTTTCGTAGACTTCTAAGTTTTACACCGCGTGTTCATTCACGTTGATTTTTCTTTAACATCGTCTTAGTTCAAGTTTTGAAACTTCGACTTTTTGTGTGCATAGCAATTCGAGATTAAGCCTTTTATTGAATTTTCTTTAATTTCGCAAAGCCCTTTTTTAAATAGTTTCGACTGGCCATCGAGCCTCTTTTTCCGAGTTATCTGCGTGATTGCAAAGTCACCTCTGAATGCCACCCAGCAGGCCCAAAGTCCTCCTCTGTGCCAGAGTTTTTGAGTGAGACCAAAGGAGCATCCAAAGGACAGACAAGGTGCTGGTTTTTGCATTCAGGCCTGGGTGCTGCGACTCCAGGCCCATCATTCAGCTGACTTCTGTCGTCTTCTGAGCTGAACCTCTTGAACCGCCGGTAGCCTGGGACCTTCGGTACCTGCTCCATCTTCTCCAAGGACCAGTCTCACTTAAGTATACAAACCTCCAGAGCTCCAAACAGGGCTGTTGCTGTCTCAAGCAGTCATAACTCAGACATTCACTTATTCTAGTAATCCTAGATTCATCCAAATCCACATCCAAATTTAGCTTTACACCATATTCACTCACTATCATTAACTTTAGTGCTCCTTGCCTGACTCAGAATCTTTTATTATTCACCTGTTATTATTTATTCTCATTATCTTATCCTCATTTATTGCATGTTTGTTGTACCATCATTTATCCTGTAATGAACAGATCATTATTTTCCTAAGTTCTTGTCCCCGGAGTCCCTGAAATGAGAATTTCGGCTTGAGATATGAGATTGATTAATTTAAGATTGACTTAATGTTTGATTTCTGAAGTAAACTTTTATTTTTCTTTATTTTTCCCACCATTAAGGGTCGGTGGTGCCCCTTTCAACAAGTGCATAAATGTCATAAATTAAGATTATCAATCTTCAGACATTTATCATAAATTCAAATCGCTACAAAAATGTCAAGAATAATTGCACTGCCACCTTTGTTGGCCTCTAAAGCGTTTGACACCATCCATCACCGCTGGCTTTCACAGACTTCACAGGGTGTTGGTTTTGGTGAACAATCTTTTAAAGGAGGACTACTTGTCTGACAGGTGGTATTTTGGGACCTGCTCAGTCTGGGTTTTAACAAAAAACCATGTCCATTTTAGGGCCAGTACTTTTAATGTGAAACCACAAAATAGACATCACCTTTTGCTTGAGAAATGACTGTTCAATCCAGTGTAAGTAATATGTTTATTTTGCAATCGTGCAAAAATAAACATAAACATATATATATGCAGTAGTGCATATGTGCATATGAAGGCAAAATGCACCTGTTCACTGCCTGCAAGTGTGATCTGGAAAGGAGTGGGTAAACATTGATCATGATTTAGACATCTCTCACAGTGCTGCAACTTTAATTTGCCTCCCTTATCTGGTGTAAACTGTTGGACAATCATCACTTTAAGATTATTAATGTACAAAACTAATAAGGGATGAATTCGATCCTAATCTAGGATAGTGAATAGTTTTGATGCTGAAAGTGTTAAAAAGAGCAGATTAAAGTGGTCTTGTCATTATTTGCCTTCAGTGTATTCATCCGTGTAAAAGTTGGCATAGTCAAGGTTATTAACATGCCTGCAATGCTATTATCGGTAGTCTCATCGTTTTCACGCAGTATCTAAAAGCCCTTTTTTTCTTTTGAGCCAAAGTGGTTGCTTTTGCTCGACCAGGCAGCTCAACAGGTTGCCTGAGATGATTTATTCATCACGTGTTTGCAGGACAGACATGCTGACAGGAGGAAGAAGCTGTAGTTTCACTGTGGTTTCATTTTCTCCGCAAAAAAAAGCTCTGAAATGGGCAGGAGCCTTGACGCCAAGGAGCTCTCTCTCTCTCTCTCTCTCTCTCTCTCTCTCTCTCTCTCTCTCTCTCTCTCTCTCTCTCTCTCACACACACACACACACACACACACACACACACACACACACACACACACATACACACACACACACACACACACACACACAAACTCATTATGACGTCAGGCGCGTTTAAAGCTGTCCTCGCGTGTCTCCGATCGGCCCCTCTCCTCGTGCTCTTCTTCTTCCTCCTCCTCCTCCTCTTCCTCCTCACATGCACCTTCCTCACCGAGCTGAACACCGGCCAATGCTTCACATCACCCCTGCCCTGGGCGTCTGTCCCATGCGTGGGAAGCACAACAAAATCAAGGGCTTCACTTGAGAGGGTCCACAAGCGTGAGAGAAAAAGAAGGACGGTTCCAGCGTCTTTTTTACTTTGACTCCTCTTCCCTTCGGACAAGGGGCTGATTTCAGCGCGTATCTCGGCTCAGACCGTTTCGTCACCGAGGTAAGTACTCCTAACTTTTAAAAACGATGAAAAATTGTATACGGAATATTTCTGCAAACAGAACTTTGTTTAGTCAGGAGCTGTCCGTCAGAGTGAAAGCTCTTGAATTTAGAGAAAGCAACCCTATTGTTTGCAATTGTTCAACGTAACATATGAGGTCTTTATTTACTCGTGTTATTATTTCACACAAAAAGCACACTGTATGTCTGTAAAAAACGTTTCCTATGTCTTTGAACTTGGAAACTGTCATTCTTAATGTAGATTTGTTCCTTGAAAGCCTACGAACAATAGTTTTGCATAGTGTTGCAGTGATCAGTGATTTCAGCACCACGGACAGCTTCACAGTATGTAGTCGCTGCTGCTCTATAAGCTTTCTTAAACTTCAAAAGAGAGAGAGTAAAAAAAAAACGATCTTAAACCAAACATATACGGCTAACTAATGAACTAACAGTGAAGTCAACACCCAAGGAGGATCTTTGAGTTGAGGCTGATTTTTTTAAATAGGAGTTGGTCTGATTGATAACAGTGTAAGAGTTACTGAGTTAAATTGGACATATGGCTTTTGTAGACAAGTACATTGTATACAAGTGTTGCAGTTTTCAGGTATTGAGCAGCCCAAAACTGGTGTATGAATATATAAATTATCATTACAGTCTGTTTGTCTTCATTGCAACCTAATTTTACAAGTTAAAAGTAACAACAGACAGATTGGGACAGATTTTAGATTTTCGTCTTTCTATTAAACCATACGGAAGCTCACTTGCTTTCTCTGTACAAGATTTTGCATTGGGTTCTTTTTTTAATCAGAGTGTAACTAGACTCGCTGTCCCCTGCCAATTTAAGCCCATTTTGTTGTTAACATCTATGCTCAGGTGCCATCAAGCAAGATGCAGGAACAGTGCCTTTTCATTTAAACTCTAATGAAAAAGAAAACTTTATTTCACTATTTTTAAAAGCCAATCTTCTTGTTTCTCTTCTATCTATAGGATAAAAGGGCAACAGTGTGGAGATATGAACGAGTCACTGGTGGTGAACGACTCCTCCGCAACCCCTGTGGTAGGGGAAGCTCTCCCGTGGTTGGAGGCTGAGTCTGCAGAGCACAACGGCAGCCTGGAGTTCTCCACTGCTCCACTAGATTTCCCCATCAACCCATGGGACATTATGCTCTGTATGTCTGGCACTGTCATCGCCTGTGAAAATGCCATTGTGGTAGCAATCATCTTCTACACTCCCACACTGAGGACTCCCATGTTTGTGCTGATTGGGAGCCTGGCCACAGCGGACCTGCTTGCCGGCATGGGATTAATTCTGAACTTTGTGTTCCAGTATGTGATCTCATCTGAGACTATCAGCCTTATCACTGTCGGCTTCCTGGTGGCCTCCTTCACAGCATCTATAAGCAGCCTTTTGGCAATCACAGTGGACCGTTACTTCTCCCTCTACAATGCCCTGACTTATTTCTCTGAGAAGACGCTGCAGTATGTACACCTGATGTTGCTGGGGACTTGGGGGGTGTCTCTGTTCTTGGGTTTGCTGCCTGTTCTTGGCTGGAACTGCCTGGACGAGCCTTCATCCTGCAGCATTGTCCGGCCTTTGACCCGTAGCAACCTTATGCTTCTAGCAACCTCCTTCTTCGCCATCTTTATGTTAATGCTAACCTTATATTTTAAGATCTGTAAGATTGTCTGCCACCACGCCCACCAGATAGCCCTCCAGCAGCACTTTTTTGCCACATCCCATTATGTAGCCACTAAAAAAGGGGTTTCAACTCTGGCTATAATTTTGGGAACATTTGGTGCCAGTTGGCTGCCATTCGCCATTTACTGCCTGGTTGGTGAGAAGGAATATCCATCAGTGTACACTTATGCTACACTTTTACCAGCCACCTACAACTCCATGATCAACCCCATCATCTATGCCTATAGGAACGCAGAGATCCAGCGCTCCATTTACATGCTTCTCTGTGGCTGTTTTCAGGCTAATAAAGCCTATAGGTCCAGGTCGCCTAGTGAGGTCTAAAATTGGTATGAGTGTGTTTTTATTTGGGTGAAAAAAGAGAGCAAAAAGACAAACCATCCTGTGACCATCGACAATCTGCTTACAGCTGAGAGTTTGATGCTACAAATGTGTCTCTCATGCATACTGTACCTGCACTTTACTGTCTCAACACAAGCTAGGATGAGATTTTATGGAAAATGCTGTGAACAAGAAACCTTTGTGAAAAAGACAAAACAAAACCTGTGAATGTACTTAAATTGAGAAAAGGAATGGAAAAACTTGCACTTTAGTCTTTTTTGTTTGTTTGTTTGTTTGTTTTGAAATGCCAAAGCAGTATTGTAAAGCTCTTGTTGTGTTTAAAAAGTCCGGACTTGTGAGTATTGTGTGCCATTTTTTCTATTTTGTATGGTAATGTCTTTAATGTACATTTTCTACGAGAATAAAGGTGTGAAATATATATGTGGCTGTGTCACGTTTCTTTTGTGTTTCACCTCACTTATTTCTTCTATCACCTCATTCCAGCCTCTTCCTCCAGAGCTCAGGCGGGTCTATTTGAGGAGACTAATGGCATATTAAGAGAGCAACAAGTGTTCTGCCCCTAGAAAATAGCTTCAATTTGCACCCAGGAGCCTCTGAAACCTGTGAGACATAAAGTGAAAGAGAGCGAATAAGACCAACAGTAAAAGAGAGAGAGCACCAACGTGTGAAAACATGTGCCATGTGGTCAAATTGTGTGCCTGTTTTCATTGCCTCCCCCACAGGAAGAACAGGGGTAATGCAACTTAATACACTTGTATTTAGTCAAACAAGCATTCTTGTCTTGCAGTGTTTTACATTTATAACTCCTTATTGACCTTGGCATATGGTTGCATTGATTAGATAAAATGCAACTGCATGAGCGGGAAAAGACTGTTTAGACGGGCGCCTTATCTCTCTTTGTCTCATCAGCATCCACAATTATGATTCAAGAGCAAAGCAGCCTCAGGCACGTGTATGCTTGTGTGACACGAGCAATGGTAATAATAAGTCTGTCTGCTGCACCGTCTGCTATGCTGTAAAGACTGAACGGATGGACCTGGCAGACTCAGCCACAGCAAACACTGCAGTTTATCTGTTGGGCTGTTTAAACAGGTTTTACCCCCAGGAATCAGAGAGCAGAGCAGGAACAAGTAGATACTGTTGTAAACCACTGTTGAAGGCACGAGTTTTTGGGATACAGACAGATCACTTTCTGCCTGCCTGTTAATACCTCAATAAAACAACATCAGCAGCACACAACCTTAAATAGTAAATACAAATGTGGGTTTGAGTATACACATTCATATTAACCAACTTTTTACACCATATATATCACCAATATGACACAGAACAAGATAATACAAAACAGAATGGTTCATTTCACTGTGGTAAAATACATAAAATTTTGATATGGTAAAAAAAAAAACAGATTGAAATGCCCCTCCTGCTGCAACAGAAAGGGTCCCCTAAGTCCACTGAAAGATTGAATCCATATACATTATACCAATAAAGATCGATAGATTACTTCAGACCTACGGAGGGCATCTACTCAATCCAAACTTCATGCCTCATTTCCCACTCTCTTTCCATTGCATACTCTTTTCACCTTCCTATTTTCTCAGAAAATGCATAAGAAAAGGCCAAAAATAAAAACATAATGCTTGTCCAGTGGTTCCTAGAAGCAGCCACACGTGTGTTTCAGGGGGGCTTTCTTCACATTGACTTCAGACTACATTTTTTTAATAACTCCTGTTTTCTCTCTACAGGGCAGCTCTTTCCCAGTCACGTCTCAAAAACAGCTCTCTCACAGCAGCAAAACAGGGGTCACTGCACTTGCTCCTCGTGTGGACTATCAACTGTAATAATCCCCCGTTTAAAGCTGTGAAGCCCTCAGTTTGGTGTACAAATTGGGGGAAAGGTGAGGGACCCTGAAGGCCACTAATGGACTGCACACTGAGGCGGTTGAGAGCAGGAGATGTTTGTTCAACTTGTTTTTTCTCTACCTCAACAGATGTTGCTTTTGGTCACCCAGGAAGGCAGGCAACTGCCAGATTATACACAGGGTTTAATGTCATCCTGTGGCCAATACTGGAGTACAAAGGGCCTCGAATAAAATATTAATTAATTAATTAATTAATAATAGTTATGTGTCACAGCCCAGTTGTATAAACTAAGCTATTTTTCATAGACAGCTCAATGGATTGTTGATGCTGATTGTATAAGCTGTAATTGATAGAAGATGGTATAAAAACAGGATCATGTATGATATGATACAATACAATACAATATGATGCAATGTATTATGGCACTATATATGTTATGATATGCACATTATGCTACATTATGCAACATTATGATATGTTACCTTATAATACAATATGTAACAACACAATTCCACAAGTTATAATGACATAACACAATCTGTTGTTACAACAAAATAAGATGATATGACATGATACGATATGATATACGATATGATATACGATATGATACGATATGATATGATACGATATGATATGATACGATATGATATGATATGATATGATATGATACGATATGATATGATATGATATGATATGATATGATACGATATGATATGATATGATATGATATGATATGATATGATATGATATGATATGATATGAAACATGGAAGCACAGCAGGTCTTTGGGAGCACATCAGTTTTTGCCCATGGCTGTATGTGTCATGCACTCTTGTTGATTTAAAGTTGGCTTTTACATGAATTCTTTAACTTAGAAGGAAAAATGATTTTGAATGAAGCCTGTTGTAATTTTTACACCCAACTATGAGAAACTAGTGACAAACCTGACACATATGCTGACATATTGCCACCTTAGAAAATGACTCGCTGAACTTGTTGGAAACCAGCTGCTTCATAAAAAAATAGAAATTGTTTGCAATATACAGTACCTGCCAAATTTGGCTATTAAAGCAGGGAAATGCTGATTTTGGCTTAAAAAAAAATTGGCTCGGCGATCACCAATAACAGTTGAGGGCCTGAAACCCAAACTGATAAGCTGAAAGATGCAAAAACATGTATCACATTATGCTTTTCTTTCATTATAGTGAGATGCTTGGAATCTGAACTATCTCAGGACACACACACACACACACACACACACACACACACACACACACACACACACACACACACACACACACACACACACACACATCCTAGCTGTTTTGAAATTCGGGGGGTAGTAATTCTAATGCATTTTTATTTTTCAGACAAAAATCAAAAATATTGCACAATACGGGCAGCTGAGTGTCAATAAGCAGCTCCTGAGAAGGTCCTGTAATCATTCTTCATGTCGAAGGAAAATGCCTCTTAAATTGATGAAATCATGCTTGTTAAGGGCTCACCTTAATGTCACACATCTAAGCTCTTCCACCCCTGACCCCCTTATGTTAGCCACCATATATTGAACATAGGATTTGTAAACTACAGTGTGTGACTGTGTAATGACTCTTATGACAAAAGCTGATTACCCAGTAAAATCTGGTCTAACTATATCAAGTCAACATCTACAAACAGAACTTGAAAAAACTTGATTATTTTAACCAAGATCCAACACTACTCAGCAAGATTTTTTTTATTTTTTCTTACTTGTAAAATCTCACTTGTTGATATCCAACAGGAGAAAGCAGAAGGGTTTTACCTGCCAGTGTTGTTAGGACACAAAATCTGTCCTTTTTTATTTATTTATTTATTTTGGTTTAGTGAATACATTTACCTGTATGTGTAGGAACTCAGTGGAGCTCAGAAAGTCAATGGATACATTTGTGTATGTGTCATCTCTGTCAACTTGTGTCAGCTGCAAGTGGATTATTGCAGACGTTAATATAACAGAGAAATTTGTCAGTTGTGCTCTCACTTTGAAATCACATCCATTAGACTAAACAGGGGTTGGTAGCGGTGTTTGAATTATGTAATGCTTGATCAGGGTAGACCTGGGCAGCTCTCCAGGCAATTACCAAAGTACACAGTCGAATGATTCCCTCATTAATAACATTAATTACAGTGGTGTAGCAAATGCTTTCCATAGAAACAAAACTATTACTCAGTTAACCATTAGGTCGATGAAAATGACTTTGATGTTATTGATTGCATAATCATGCAAATTGCTGGTTGTTGCTTCCCACCTGGGCTGTCACTTCATATTCACGTGAAGGCTGAGTTCCAGGAATTTTTGAGGTACAAATGGTTAGAATATAAAAAAAATAAAAAAAACAGGCACTTGAAAAATTAGTGGTGAGGTTCACTTGTGATCAAACTTCTTCTGGAGAGAGCTGGGGTATTCACACACACACACACACACACACACACACACACACACACACACACACACACACACACACACACACACACACACACACACACACACACACACACACACACACACACACACACACACACACACACACACACACACACACACATTTTATCTTTTGGATAAGCGGACACAAGCCAGTGTTAGCTACATGAAATCTGCTTTGCAGTAAAAGCTGTACTGCCTTGTTGCCTCTGCATGTGGCCTGCACAAACACCGGTGTACGTGCATGTGTGTGTGTCAGTCTGTAAGCAAGGGTGAGTATGCAGGTGTTGGCACAAGATTGTATTGTACGAGTGTGCTTGTTAGTAGCCTGGTACCTACTAGGATTTGTCATGGTTAATTTAACAGATTGTGAGTGGGCGATGAGTGCATGTACTGCCTGTACTGTCTGTATTGTGTGATGTATATGCAACCTACATGTTGTCATGCTGTGCAAAGTTACTTGTGAATATGATGTATCTGTAGACGTGTATGTAGGTGTGTGTGTTTGTGTGTGTGAGAGAGAGAGGGAGGGAGAGAAAGGATAGTGAGCGAGAGATTTTTTCAGAGAGGGAGGACAACTCTTGACCAGGACCAAGAACATTAACTCTTCTCTTACCACAGTCTCTCAGAAAAGCCCATGCAAAAACATAATTTTGCATAATTCATAAAACATTTTGAAGGTATGACATGTTTAGTATGACTGTTTCACTGCTTCTGCTTAGTATTTACCCGATTAAAATTCACATCAGGGGTTAAACAACACATACAAAGCAAAGATGAACCCTTTTAAAAAGAGCCATCTTTAGATCTGGTGAAAATACAACTCTTTTCCAACTCTTTTTGATTGTGATCAAACAGTCATGAGCAAGTTCTCTGTGCTTCAGTTAAAAAAAAATCCTCAAAAACACTGATGTATTTTGTTTCATATAATTGTCAATTCTGTCCAAACAGGTTAATTTGACATAAGGTCTGGAGAGTTGAAAAGCAGATAAACCGAATCCGTTTTTTTTAAATCCTAGACCATAAATGACTATAGCTGCAACTAGGGCTGGGCGACATGGGAAAAAGTTTATCACAGAATATTTCTTTCATATCAGTTGATTCTGGTTCTTTCAGACATCTTGCGATGCATACTTAGACACATCATCAGTGATGTAACCCAGGGTCCTCGGGTGTTTCGGGTCTTTCAACATCATACACCCTCACCTGGGTGACCCAGCCGGGGTTGATCAAGCCCCGACTTGTGTCTAAGTAGCTTTAGTGGTCCATGGTTCACCCCGCTTGATCCACAGCCATCTTGATGCTCTCTCTGCGGTATCTGAGATGGCCTTGATGGCTATCCTGCTGTGCAGCCCTGTCACTCCCAGCCTTCAGAGAGACTGGCCCACGAAGCCCCTACACCCCACCTCAATGGGGTCACACCAGGTCATCCAACCATTCAGTCGGCACTCCCTTGCCAGCTCCTCATATGTGGCCCTCTTCCTTTCAAAGGCTATATATATTAGGCCAATATTATATTAATATAAACCACAATATTATATATATATATATATAACAATATAAAAAAAATCACTTGTTAATCTTAAGTGTTCCTTGTTACTCTTAAATGAAATTCAAATGTATGTGTTGTTTAACCCCTGGTGTAAATTTTAATTGGGTAAATACTAAGCAGAAGTAGTGAAACAGTCATACTAACAGAGATGGACAGAGTACTTGACCCCAGTACTTGAGTAAGAGTACAAATAATCCTGGTGAAAATTTACTCTACTACAAGTAAGAGTAGCCCACTCAATACGTTACTCGAGTAAGAGTAAAAAAGTACTTGCTTTTAAATGTACTTAAAGTGAAAGTATTAATTTACTCTTTGAAACCACCTGCACTGATGTGCTTGCCTGTAGAACCATTATGTTATACTGTACCAAGCCTGCACAAACATCTATAAAAATGGAAATAAAATGAATGGGATCATCAAAGAGAACAATGTCGTCATTTTCACAATTTATTAAACAACCCCCCTCCCCCGTTTGACGAACACTGCGTGTGGCCAATTGCGTTTTAGGGAATGAAAAAAAAACAGCAACCTAAAAGTAAAGAGTACTCATGAGCCCTCTCAGAAATTTACCCGAGTAAGAGTAAAAATCTTTACCTTGGAAATGTATTCTAGTAAGAGTAATAAGTATCAAAGAATTCCAGTATTTGAGTAAAGTACAAATCCTCAGAATCTGTACTTAAGTACAGTACTCAAGTAAATTTACTCCGTTACTGTCCACCACTGCATACTAAACATATTATACCTTGAAAAAAATGAAATTTAAGAATGCTTATTGGTAGCATGTCTTAATAAAGTTGAAATACCTCAGCACTTTTAACAGCTGACTGTATTCGGTGTGAACTTGGGCTGGGCGATATGGGAAAAAGTTTATCACTGTAGATTTTTTTCATATCAGTCGATATTAATATATATCACGATATAAAAAAATCATTTGTTAATCTTAAATGTTCCTTGTTACTCTTGTAAAATTTAAATGTATAAGAGTGCTTATTGGTAGCATGTCTTTACAACACAATAAGCTGCTGCATCTGTGAGGTCTTTGTGTCTCTTCAATGTTTTGTCGTAAGGCGTTGCGCTAGAGAAAGCGGACTGAATGGACGGCTGTTTCGACTGCACAGCGCCATGGGCTCCTTGCGCCACTTTAGGTTTGTAAACTTTTGCATTGCGCGTGCTCTGCTTCGATGGTGAGAAAAATTTGAGGTATTCCCCGACCTGTGCTCGAACATGTACTCGACATAATTTACAGTGAACATTACTCTGCTTCGTTCATATAGTCTACCAAAACATGGCAGAATGCCTACTATCGAAAAGCATATTGACCATGTTTTATATTGATATCGAGGGAAATTAATTTTCAGTATATATCGTTATCATTTTATCACCCAGCCCTAGCTGCAACTATTCACTACTGTCTAATAACCCTTATTCATTTAATTATTTAGCATTATTATCCTTCCTTTATACTCAATGAACCCTCTTATCCCAGTCTGCATGGATGGAGGAGTTGGATCCAACCTTCATGACCTTGCAGCTCAAACTTGAGGAGGCTCCTCTGCAGAAAATCAACTCTCCTCCAGGCTGTGAATCACATCCATCTCCCTCCTCTTTCCACTTGACTCTACTCTTGTGATCCCGTCAAGAGAAACTCCTGTTTATTAATGAAGACATTCACTGCCTCTGTGACAAAAAATATAGTTATGTAAATACACCAATAGCACAAAAGTAGCACTTTAAACCTGAAATTATGAGGCATCTTGACCAAGAATATGTCAAGATTTTTTTTATCATTAAAGTATAAAAATACTGATGTTCACTTTGTATTTTTATGCAGTTTGTGAGGATGCAAGACGAACAGAAGTTAGAAGGATTTCTTTTTCAAATTAATGACAGTCAGGGTTGATCGGTAATAAACCTAAAGACACATACATTTAAAACAGGACAAGTGGGGACAAACTTGACTCTTGGATAAAGAAGTTTTAAAGCACTGCAATAGTGAGCAAATAAATTACTATGGTCACACACTCCAAACATTCAAAGCTTACTAAAAATGTATTTGTGTGGGTTGTTGCTATGATATCATTACCCTTGGTATGAGGCACACTAGCCTGATAGGTTCACATAAAAGTCTTATTTCAAGAGCTAAAAAAAAAAGCTCTGAATAGGTGGTGATGAGTAATCACTACCACCTGTGCAGTATGAAATATTTTTGGGGTAAATTTGTCAAAACAAAATGCAATAGCCCCCCCCCCCCAAAAAAAAAAAAAAAATCCAAAACCTCCACTAAGGCATTGGCAGCAATTTTCACTCATAACCATCTGTTTAGGATTTTTTTTTATGTTAATATGGCAAATTTTGAGTTACTTTTGGATTAATTGGGTCAATGTGGCTTATATTATGAGCAATGAAATATTCTGACTAGTACTGAGACAGTATACCCGCTTTTTTGCTGCGAAAGGCAGAACAATTCAATGGTTGAGCTTTCCATTTCAAGGATAACAAATCTTTACAATCTTTGAATGTAATCTACTGATTTGAAATAAAATTTGATGGATAAAGATGCCATCTTGGGTCATATGAATACTTTTTACTGGTATTTGTTGTTTTGAAAGACTAATAAAGTTATAAAAAAAAAACTTAGTGCCACATTCTGAACAAACAATTTTACACCTTGCAAAAAAAAAAAAAAAAAAAAAAACTAACACATGATGATAAGCTGCGTTATCAGGGTGATGCTCATAACTCTGGGCCCCATGAAACAATACCACTTGGACCCCACCACCACAGCCCAATCATGTGATGTGTTGTGATGGGACATTTGCTTTGTGATGTCACATTGATAAAGTAAACCGGTCAAAAAAGGTCAGACAAGACGGTTCATATCTGGATGTGTATAACTGCTGTAGACCTTGAATAAAAACTCCTGACCTGAGAGCAGACACAGACAGCAAAGCCCAGCTCAAACATATTTCTGCTTTAGAACCAAAACAACTCAAAGTGACATCTGGCATTTTGGTGTTCTGGCAGAATCATTATTTAATTATATATGTGTGTGTATATATATAAGTCATAACAATAATGGTTTTATTTATACAGCACCTTGAAAAACATAGATTTACAAAATGCTTTGTTAAAATCATGGGCTGTATATAAAACTTTTTTTTTCTCAACAGGCAGGTACAAAGACAAAATGAGTATCAAAACATCAATATACATTCATCAGGTGCCCTGTTGGCTAAAATATTCAAACATAACAGTCAGCTTCTAAATGTTTGTTAAACGAACATTTCCATCAGGATAACTTTAAATATGGAACATGAAACATGCATTACTACACACTGTTCATCATATTACTGAAAGGCTTAAGCTGACTTTACTGATATTATTCTATAACATATCACAAATATATTAAACTGGTTCGTATTTCAATGATTATTCAGGAGGGAAATGTATTTTAACTCTGGTTGACTCTTAGTATCGAGAGTCATACAGGAAGAAAGTCCTACTGAGAAGACAGATTACGACTGTAAACTGGTATTCATGGCTCAACAGTTCTGGTACGAATATGTTTAAGACTGTGTTGTTGATAGAGAAATATACAGTGTGCTGCTGGCATTGATATTTGCAAAAAGCTTCAGAAGCAGAGGAATAAGGAAGTATGAAAAGAAAAGAAAACATTCAACTTGTAGAGTTAGACCTATAAAGCATGCTTGAAACACAAACTTTACAGTGCAAGAGGCTGAGGTGGGGCTGTTACCGTGCAGGATCAAGGCTGTGTGGGGACCAGAGGAAGAAAACAAAAAGATAATGCTGCCACCTAGAGGCAGTTTGACTTTCTGTGTACGGACACCCCTTTGGCCTCATATTTCTTCATGTAGCAACATTGTCCTGAAGTTGTTCTGGAAGGAACTTTACATTTCTGGATAGCTCATGAACCGTCTTCATTGTAGAAGAAGGCGTAATAGAAGAGAGCGCTTATGAGCAGCAGAGCGACTGAGAGCAGCATGTTCTTCCGATTCTCTCCTCGCAATGTCTCCAGCTCCTTGTCTAGGGGTGGGGGAAAAAAAGACTTTTCATTACTTTTGTAACATTTGGTTCTTTTTTTGGAACAATAAATTAGAAATGAGTTTCATATAAAGTCACATTATCTGTTGCTTACATAATGTGTTTTTTGTTGTTCACTTTTTTGTGGTAACTCAGATCACTTCTATAATGTTCAGTTTTGTCTATCCAGCTCTTTTATGCTATTCTAATTTTAAATCTAAACTGTATTTACTCTGTGTATCTGTGCAAAGAAATAAACTACATAAATGCATAAAATTCAAGCAAAATAAAACTACAGTGATGTATACTACTGCGAAACTCATTTTAGTATATAGAAATGACAGTGTGAGTTATATTCGGAAGATCAAGGCTCTCAAGATGTGAACTAAGCTTGGGGTTAGATTTTTTGTTTGTGAGGGGGCAAGGGTATAGAGTGTTTGAAGATACTCTATAGGTATAATAAGGAATGTTTGTTGTAGGTGTGCTTTTTGTATATAATATCACAATACTACTAGTAGCTTATTAATTACTTGAGATCACTGAAGAATCTTATCAAAACCAGAAGGAGACCCTGTGGCTGGTGTAGCAATGTTTATTATTGTGCTTCTTTCTACCTCAACACTGAGCAGCAGATGTCTACATACAAGTGAGACACATAAAGTAAAAAGTGTATCAAGATTACAAAATAGCCTACCTAATTGTTGCACCCTCTCGTTCATTATTGCCATTTCATCTTCTAGTTCCTGCCTGAGGAAGAAGAGAAATGTCATCATCACACAGTGATTTAGGTGTAATACCCTGAAAGCAGGGATGCTGACAGTTCGATAAACACTGTTATAATATTACCTCCATAATCTTCCTCACCTTTCCTTCTCAGATAGCTTGTCCTTCCTGCTTTTGAACTCAGCCCTCTCCAGGTTGTCTTGACAACGTGCCCTGCGCTCCTCCAAACGGTCAATCTATAATGCAATGTGTTCAACACGCAGTCTGTGGTTAACGACAGCAGGTAAGGGCTGATTTTGCTAGAGGACAACTAAAGACACTGAATGAGAAAGTGACATGTCTGACAAAGCAAACGTTAAGCAAGTAGTGAGCCCAAGCAAACGAGTCTGAAGCCTGACTTCTTACCTCAGTGGCAACACTGATTTTCTCTCTTCTTTTGTCTTTTAATTTGGGCATTTTGGGACTGTTGTCTATCCAGCTTCACCGAGATAAACTGTGACTATACGGAAGTGTTTTTCTTGTTCACTATGTTTTATTCTTGCTATTGGACTCCACTCCAGAGGCTTTACTGCCCTCTGTCTGTGTGATGGTTAATCGGCAACAGGCTACCTGTGCGCTCCCCACTCGTATTATCCATTGTCTCCCTAAAGTAACCCATGTAAACACAACCATGGTAAATTATTCAAAAACATCCTAAAAACAAGCAGGGCTATTGCAAAAAGTCGTCATTGACCTCACAATTAGTAGTAGCATGCAGTGATGAACTGTAGGAATCGCTCTGGAGTCTAAGCTATGGACATGGATTTAGACAGCATGGGTTTGAATGAAAAACGGCCTGCGCAAGCGCTCTCTCAGGCTTAAGGATGAGAGGCACACAGGTGAGCAGAGGTGAAGAGGTTATTGCTGACCGCTGCTAATCGGATTAAATGACTCAAGAGGACACGTCTTCATCAGCTGAGAAGCGACGAGCCTTTCCATTTTGTCCATTTTGGCCACTGGCTACTTATCTGTGAGGAGAAAAATGCCTCTCTTCATTAACCGGGACCAGATGTTTGCTCATCAGGTACACCTTCTGGAGCACAAGCTGAGGGTAAGTTAGAAATAAGCATTCAGTCCATTTATGCTCTTTTAGTTAACTTTACACTGACCCACAACGATAAAGAAAACGGCCTTTTGATCGTGTTGTTTCCAGAGCAAAGAGGAGCGCATACTGGAACTGGAGACAGAGAATGCTATTCTTCATTTAAGACTTGCTGAGGTGAGAATTTTTGCCCGTATGTACTTTACAGAATTTAACACATTCATGCCTGTTTTTTTTTTTTTTTTACTTTGCTGCTCACCTCAGAAAAACAAGTCTGTTGTCCTTACAAAGCCATTCAGTTTGTGTGTCACTTGACGTGTGTCAGCCTGCACTGGAGCAAAACTTACATTTGATAGCTAACATTTGCAAAGCTATTTGTTTTCATGAAAGAGACAAGTTGATTGATTGTGAGGTACAAAAAAAAAGAAGGAGAACTTTATTGATCCCCAAATGGAAATTGAATTTTGGGGACTATTCCTCCAAATCTGACATAATTACCATATCATTTTGCATATAATATTTATACACAGGGAAATATTAGTAACCTAAAGTAGTAATGCATGTAAATGAAATCTTAAAAGCCAAGTTATGAGAGTAAAAGCACTTTTGTAATCGTAACATCTGATTCATTTGTGGTGGTGGACATCATTTTTGTGTCCCAGTTTTCTCCTGTCCAACAATTTTTGTAGAATCTGCCTGAACCATCAAATTAAGAAAAAAATATGCTATGTACCTATTTCATAAGACAGATGCACAGGAGAGGGATGAGAGGATAAAAAAAAAGTAAACTTCTGCATTATCTAACCGGCAAAAAATCATATTTGTTAGCTGATATTTAATAAAGTATTTTAGAACCAAAAACCCTTAAGACTACAAGTACTTTGTAGTCTTAAGGGACATGTTAAGTACTGAAGGCTGCATTACAACTCTAAATAGGAGTATTATAATTAATCATGAGCCTGCAATAAATAGTCGATTATATTATATACCAGCAAATCTACATTGTTTACAAAGAAGGATCAAGTTGGCCTATGTCTGCCTGAGTGAAACTTTGCTTAGTGTAAAACTGTTATGAAGTGGCACAGTTACAATCATTATATTGGTGCTCTGTTCTTGTTAGTGTCTGGGAAAACTTCGTCGAGAACCCGAAGAGGACGTCAGGGCCCTGACCCTTCCTGAGCACCAGAGGAATGCACAAAAGATGACCCGCTCAGCTCTCTTCACACTCCTCTCAGGGGTCCAGGTACTGCTGTACAGTATATCTGCTTTAATGTTGTGATGAAACTTTGAATAACATACAAATACCTGCATGATAATTGTATCTCCTCTGTGTGCTTCGGCAGGCTGTGAAGCAGGAATTAAGTGAACTTTTTGCCGTATATTTGAGTTTTGCCACTGAGCTTGAGGAGAAAAGCAAGCAGCTGCTGGAAAAAGTTGAACAAGTCAGCTCTGTTCCTAATGGACACCATGGAGATGGTGTTCAGGGTGAGTCTCTCTGTGTGGCATTATGTAGATGTAGGTTAGGATTTTGTAGGGCTATACCTGGAAGCTGGAATTGAGGTTGTTTTCAGTAAAATAATCCAAAGTTTGGTATCCTGGTGGATTGAGGGCTGAAGGAGAGCTCATTGTAAGAACAGTAGAACTGTGTAGCTTTGAAAAGAAAATGACCCAGATATTAGCAGTGAAAAACTGCTGTCATTAATTTACATTTTTTACCCGCTTTCGTTTTTTTTCTTTTCCCACCACTGAAGTCTCTTCACTTCTCCTCAGTTTCAGCTCACACATTCTGTCTGACAGAGTCCCTCTCAGTGCTAAAGTGGTTTACATGTGACGTGTTGGCTGTTCCTTGATTAGGTGTGTTTGCCGGTAATCCTCTCGTGCTGTTTCCCTGCTCTCCACTCTCATCCTGCCCTCACAGTAGATTCCAGTTTGACTGTCTTTGTCTGCACAGTCTGGCAGGTCAGCATGGTGCTGATCATTGGTGAAAATTCTTGTGAAACTCTTTTGATCTAATATTTGCTGTCTTTTCTTGACATGTTATTGCTGATATTAATAAAGTTAGCATACCAGAATACAAAACCCAATTCCATCGAAGTTGGGAAATTGTGATAAATGTAAATAAAAACAGAATACAATGATTTGCAAATCCATTTCAACCTATATTCAATTGAGTACACTACAAAGATAAGATATTCAATTTTCAAACTCATAAACTATTTTTTTTTTTTTGCAAATAATAATTAACTCAGAATTTCATGGCTGCAACACATGACAAAGAAATTGGGACAGGGGCATGTTTACCACTGTGTTACATCACCTTTCCTTTTAACAACACTCAATAAACGTTTGGGAACTGAGGAGACTAATTGTTGAAGCTTTGAAGGTAGAATTGTCTCCCATTCTTGCTTGATGTACAGGTTCAGTTGTTCAACAGTTCGGGGTCTCTGTTGTCGTATTTTATGCTTCATAATGCGCCACACATTTTCAATGGGAGACAGGTCTGGACTGCAGGCAGGCCAGTCGAGTACCCGCACTCTTTTACTATGAAGCCACACTGTTGTAACACGTTCAGGATGTGGCTTGGCATTGTCTTGCTGAAATAATAATAATAATAATAGGGGCGTCCATGAAAAAGACGTTGCTTGGATGGCAGCATATGTTACTCCAAAACCTGTACCTTTCAACATGAATGTTGCCTTCACAGATGTGTAAGTTACCCATGCCTTGGGCACTAATGCACCCCCATACCATCATAGATGCTGGCTTTTGAACTTTGTGTGGATAACAGTCCAAATGGTTCTTTTCCTCTTTGGCCCAGAGGACATGATGTCCACTATTTCCAAAAACAATTTGAAATGTGGACTCGTCAGACCAAAGAATACTTTTCCACTTTGTTTCAGTCCATCTTAGATGAGCTCGGGCCCAGACAAGCTGACAGCTTGTCAGCGTTTCTGGATGTTGTTGATAAATGGCTTTCGCTTTGCATAGTAGAGTTTTAACTTGTACTTACAGATGTAGTGACGAACTGTATTTACTGACAGTGATTTTCTGAAGTGTTCCTGAGCCCATGTGGTGATATCCTTTACACATTGACGTCAGTTTTTGATACAGTGGGATCACTAAGGGATACACTAAGGGATCGAAGGTCATGGGCATTCACTGTTGGTTTTCGTCCGTGCCGTTTACATGCAGTGATTTCTCTAGATTCTCTGAACCTTCTAAAGATATTATAGACCCTAGATGTTGAAATCCATAAATTCCTTGCAATTGTACCATGGGAAACGTTGTTCTTAAACTGTTCGACTATTTGCTCATGCAAATCACCCCATCCTTGCTTGTGAATGACTGAGAATTTTTGTGGAAGCTGCTTTTATACCCAATCATGGCACCCACCTGTTCCCAATTAGCCTGCTCACCTGTGGGATGTTCCAAATAGGTGTTTGATGAGCATTCCTCAAATTTCTCAGTATTTTTTGCCACCTTTCCCAACCTCTTTATCACGTGTTGCAGCCACGAAATTCTAAGTTAATTATTTAAAAAAAAAAAAGTTTATCAGTTTGAACATTAAATATCTTGTCTTTGTAGTATATTCAATTGAATATAGGTTGAAATGGATTTGCAAATTATTGTATTCTGTTTTTATTTACATTTATTACAATTTCCCAACTTCAATGGAATTTGGTTTTGTATATCTCTTCCCATATGAAGTACAAACGATTCCTTTTTACTGCATAAATCAACACCTTGGGTTAATAACATGCTGTTGATGTACATGTACTTTGCATCTACCTCTGAAATGTTAGCTAGTTTATACTGTATAATGTGCTGGTTGTGTAGGAGGCTGGTTCTCTTCTTTGTAAGATGTGTCCCCTCCTACTCCCCTACTATTTTCAAAATCAATCAGCCAGATGTATTTACATAAACTTGTACTTGAATTTTTAACCAGGAACATGCTGGAATAAACAAATAGGTAGTTGGGAGAGAAATTAAACAAGGGCGAGTTCACACTTGGGCTGATAACGATAACAGCATATACCGAAAATTAATTTGTCTCGATATTGATATAAAACATGGTCAATATGCTCTCCGATAGTAGGCATTCTGCCATGTTTTGGTAGACTATATGAATGAAGCAGAGTAATGTGCACTGCAAATTATGTCGAGCACAGGTTGGGGAATACCTCAAATCTTTTTCACCACCTGAAGCAGAGCACACGCAATGCAAAAGTTTACAAACCTCGAGCGGCACAAGGAGCCCATGGTGCCTGTGCAGTCAAAACAGCCGTCCATTCAGTCCACTTTCTCTAGCCCAATACCTTACGACAAAACATCAAAGAGACACAAAGACCTCACAGATGCAGCAGCTTATTGTGTTGTAAAGACATGCTACCAATAAGCACTCTTATACATTTAAATTTCACAAGAGTAACAAGGAACATTTAAGATTAACAAATGATTTTTTTATATCGTGATATATATTAATATCGACTGATATGAAAAAAATCTACCGTGATAAACTTTTTTCCCATATCGCCCAGCCCAAGTTCACACCGAATACAGTCAGCTGTTAAAAGTGCTGAGGTATTTTAACTTTATTGACAGTTTGACCGTACAATGACAAAAAAATTCTCATCTTTCTCAACAAACCTTTTCTTTATGATGTTCCAGCAAATGTCCAAATGTCTCAGGCTGTCCTTTGTGAATGAAGGTGTTTGGTGTGTTCATGAGTGTTCAAAGCATATCATCAGAGAGAGCAGGGGTTTCTGGATTTGGGGTTGACTAATACATCAAAAGGAAGTATTTCTCTTTTACATTTACGTCCCCATGAGGAGTTTTTGTTTGCTTATGAAATAGGCTGAAATGAGTACTGACTCAGGAAAAACAGGACCATCAGGATTAACCCTATTCCTCTACAGTTAACTTTTAAAAAGTGTAATGCTGCCACAAGGAAAGATATCAAAGAGACTGACATCATGCTGCAGGAACACTCCTTGTTTTGTTTTGTTTTTTTTTCTTTACATTTTTGAGGGCAAAATAAGTGATATATTATACATTTATAATGCTGTAGAATACAAATTTTATGAAGTTAGGTAACAAAAATCTTACCATCTCCATCTTCATGTTTTTCTTGGCCAGACTTACAAGCTCATGTCTCAGCCCTTGAGCGCTCTCTGGAGGAGGAGAGGGAGAGATGCAGGGCAGAGAGGCAGAGGAGGAAAAATCTCCACAACACACTGGTGGTAAGGACAGTTGTTTATTGAAAGAGACAATGCTTTACACAGTTGTAACACATCTGAAAGGATCTGTAATTTGCAGCTCTACTATTTGTTTGGCTGCAGGAACTGAGAGGGAATATCAGGGTTCACTGCAGAGTGAGACCAGTTCTTCATTTCGATCACGTTGAGTCCTCCACTTCTGCATCAGGGTGGGTCAGTACACAATCCACCAACACCACAATATGAAATACTGAATGATACTCAATAATCATCTTTTTCTTTCAGATCTGCAGCTTCAGAAGAAGTGGTCACTGCATTCAGTGATGTAAGTCAAAACTCTCAAAACAGGAGCAAACTGCTTCAGGGTCCTTGTGTGGTTGTATTATTTCTGCTTTCTTTGCTTTTAGGACACGGTGATGGTGAACTGCTTAAAAACAGGGTTACCAGTGCACAACAAGATGTTTGAGTTTGAAAGGTAGACTCAGATATAAACATGTAACAGTGTGCTTGGTTATTTTCAGTACTCATCTTAATACTCTTGTGACTTTGGTTCTTCCAGAGTGCACGGACCAGAGGATTCCCAGGATGCTGTGTTTGAGGAAGTCAAGCCTCTCCTCACATCTCTGCTTGATGGGTAAGAGAGGGAAAAATCACAAGACTCTAACCACACGGTTTAAACAGCACTAATCCTGCAATGACTCAAAGTAGTAAAATATATACACATGCAACATCAGGCACCTTGACTGTGATTCTCCTCTCACACTGCAGCTATAATGTATGTATCATGGCATATGGGCAAACGGGCAGCGGGAAGACTCATACCATGATGGGCCCTGAGCTACAGGTGGGAAACTCAAAGATGCAGCAGGAGACACAGCAGGGGATAATCTCTAAGGCTGCTGAAGAGCTTTTTAGGTGAGACAGACAGAGAAGTGGTGTTTATGCTTTGCACTAGATTTGCTGTAAAGTAGATTATTGAGGGGGCATTCAATTACAGTTTCTAATTCAGGCCTTTAACCAGACCAAGCTAAAAAAAAAAAAGAATCAGACCATAAATTCATGTGCTTGGAGAGTTGGAATAGGATATAATTGGTTTGAACTTCAACCTTCTCTCTTCCTATCATCTCCTGTGTGACCCAGACTAATCTCTGAGAAGCCTGCAGAGATCCACACGGTGGAGGTGTCAGTGATGGAGGTGTACAACAATGAAGTGTTTGACCTCCTGGCCAGAGATGAGCTTGGCAGCGCTGTGGGCCAGCGCAGGGATATCATCACCACCTCCTCTGGCACCATTCAGGTCACCTCCCTCACACACCTGTGAGTAGAGCAAGAGCAGAGCTGTTTGCATGGGGAATTGTTTTTTAAACACGTCACAGATCAATACTTTTCAAATGAACTTGCACATTTATATCTGTAAGGGGCTGTTTGACTATTTTTTACTACTGCCCTGAAAACTTCATTTCACACTTTACAGTCAGATGTAGAAAAACTTGACTTCTACTCAGGCACAAAGTGCAGAAAAGAAAAAGCCAAAAACTCAATACACTGGATGCCATGTAAATAAAATATGTTTTTCAGCATGCTGCTGACTTATACTATCTTTAAATGTCCCTTTTTTTCTTGTTTGGACAACAAGGAAAAATGAAAGTGATGCAAATGGTTAAAGTGCCTGTAGTTACAGCAAAACTGGGTAATTTCAAGATGTTCCTGTCCATATAGCTGAAGTGAAATATGAAATTAGGATTCAGCAGTTTTTGTGATTTGTGACTGAGCACATACACTGAAACATTTAGATCAATGAAACAGATAAATGAAATCAGCTCTTATGCATGCGCCATGTGTTATACAGTCCCGTGGGGAACGCCTCTGAGGTGATGCAGATCATCAGCAGTGTTTTGAAGCTCAGAGCTCACTGCCCCACCCTCATTCACCCTGATTCCTCACGCTCACACCTCATTGTCACCCTCACCATTTCCTCCAAGAGCCCCAATGCCCTGGCCCTGGGTGAGATACACACACACACACACACACACACACACACACACACACACACACACACACACACACACACACACACACACACACACACATACGTATGAGTGTAAATGACAGCTCTCTCCAAACGTTGATGACTTTTTGTCACTCAGCCCGCAGGTTACAGAGAGCCAAGAAGGACATGCAGCGCTCCACTCAAAAGGAGTGGTGGAGTCCACGCTGTCGCCGTGCCAACCCAACCGCCCAGCTCTCCTCTGATGAGCTCTTTGCAAGCTCTTCTGCTTCACCCTGCCTCTCTCCCTCCCTCTCTCCATGCCCCTCTCCCAGGCCAAGCATCTCACAGGCTCCATTCAAGACCAAGCTGCAGCTGGTGGACCTAGCAGGAAGCGAGTGTGTCGGTATGATGACCTTAAGCACTGCAGTAATCATTGTGTGTTTGTGGAATTGTAAAAAATCATGAATTAATTATTTAATCAATTTGTAAAATTCAACAAATTTAGTATCAAGTGGGTATCATCTTGCCCAGAGGAATTCAATAGCAAAATTCTATTGATCACAGCACTGAGTTCTCCATCCAAATGAAGCAGGATTTCTCCTTTCTTGCTAGTTTATTTCCCAGTGTTTCAAGCAAAAATATAAATCAATCTGATGAGCAGTTTGGGTAAAAAGGGAGATTATAGTAAAAACAAAACTATTATTATGCAGATATGAGTAATGACACTTTTTAACCATCATATACACAAAAAAAGATCACCAAACATCAGGAAATTATTGAGCAGATGAATAAGCTTTGGAGAAAATAAATGTACACTGAATGTTAATCTCTTGTTAATCTGTGTGTGTGTGTGTGTGTGTGTGTGTGTGTGTGTGTGTGTGTGTGTGTGTGTGTGTGTGTGTGTGTGTGTGTGTGTGTGTGTGTGTGTTTTTGCTTGCTTGCACTTCCCTTGCTCATGTATTCAGGTATGTCTGGAGTCTCAGGTGCTGCTCTGTGGGAGGTGTCCTGTATAAACCGCAGTCTCTCTGCTCTGGCTGACGTTCTGGGAGCTCTTGCCGAGCAGAGTCCTCATATTCCCTACAGGAACAGCAAACTCACTCATCTGCTGCAAGATGCCATAGGTGATGCACACGCACGCACGCACGCACGCACACACACACACACACAAATACATGCACTGTCCCCTTGTTTGACTGAACATCACTTTTATTAGTCTAAGTCACACACTGCAGAACTATTCTCACACACAAAAATGCTCAAAATTCTCAGTCTTATCCTCGCACTGCTGACCCTGTCTTGAATCCCCTCTTGTTGTTCTTCATTTTGTCCACCAGGTGGTGACTCTAAGCTGCTGCTCATGCTCTGTGTCTCCCCCACACAGAAATTCATCACTGAGTCACTGCAGTGTCTAGGTTTGGGAACTCGAGTCCGTCAGGTCCAAAAGGAGCAGCCTCGAAGGAAGGGTAACACCCTCAGAGTTAAGTGAAAAGAGGGAGGAGAAAAATGTTGTCCTTTACAGACTCTGTAGACACTGATTTATGCATCAGTCATGTGACCTGGACTGATTTCAGAAGATTTGTTGTGATGGATTTGATAGTTTGTGTGCCCTTTAAAAGACTTGACATCTTCCAGTATACAGCCTTAAATGACATGACTTTGATTGACACCAATTAGGCAAACCTGATGCTGCAGGCTTGTATTTTTAGTAAATGTTTGAGAATAACTACTGTAACCACGGTAATAGATTATAGCTCAGTATTTTGTTCTTGATACCCAAACTGAAAAAAGAAATTGTTTAACCACTGTTTATTTAGCTTAAAATAGATTTAAGTTGCATTGATGAAGCTAAGCTATGATAATGTGTCGGTGCTTATGTGAGTTACAAGGGAGTCATTACCCCATGCAGCATTTAGCATGTAGTTATGACTGACACAAATATTGTGTAATCAGAATTCACTTCACTCTTCACTGTTTTTCTCACTTTAATCTTGTATTTTACACTCTTACCATAAACTGAATCATAATCATCATAACTGAAAAAGTCTTCATGCATTCAGATGTAAATACTTCTCCTCAGTACTCACTGTTTACACCTTCCTCTCCTCAAAAGAGCTTTGGGTGCAGCCGCATTTGATCTTAATTGATGAATTCTGTTTTTGTGATCATCACCTGTCAATAGCCTTGATAGAAATATAAAGAACTTATCTAAAAATAAACAGTCTTCATGCAGATTTGTTTGGCTGTAGGAATCGTCTGTTTGTGTTATGACCCATTTAACTATATACTATAATGTTCATCTTTCAAGCATGAGTATAATAACACAGCATATCTGGTAATCGTCTTTTTTTATATTGGCTTCCCTCAGAAACACACCCACACTTGAAATAAGCTGACTCCTACCAGTGTGCTGCACTATGTATTGAAGTTACATCCATGCAGTCCCAAAGCTGACATGTGTTTGACATGCTGATGTTATGTGCCACCCCGACATGAAAGCCGAAAGGCCCAAAGCGTCTTTTAAAGCGTGGGCTTAAAGGATAAAGTATGACAGGACCAGAAAGAAGATTACAGTCAGAGTGACAAGATAATAAACATAAAGACTCCTGAGCATCCTCTGTTTAGAGAGATGAGAGGAGGAAGAGAACAGAGGTGAGGAGACAGGGAGTGTGAGGAGAGGAAGAAACTGATAAATACAAGTGAGAAAAAGAGGCAGGAGAAGGAGGTGAGAATGAAACAGTGACTGCATATCAAACTGAGAAATTCTGCTTCTAACCAAGTTTCTGTATCACTATTGGTGAAACCAAATCTGAGACTGTTCTCTGTCATAGTGGTACTTCTCATCACAGAGCCAGATGTGAACTATTTGGGAGAAGCCTTCAGCTAAACTGCAAAATCCTGCTCTGTTTAATGGAGGAGTAGGTCAGTTGGACTGGATTATTTCTTTGTCATTCAAAAGTGCTTTAAAAATGTCCCTGGGACTGTTCACTGTGTTGTTGATCACCTAAGGATTTTTAAGTAAAATGCCATGTACATATTGAAGGACTCTTTAGGTACAACTAAACTCTTACCTTTACAAGACATAAGAAGTTTATGACTGAATTTAGATGGTCAACATTAAGCCTATTCTCTCCATCACAATCCTTCACAGGAACTGTCATACTGAAGCTCTTGGACAACAAAAAAGGCAGAAATGTTCAAAGATGAATATCCATGGTTCACTAAAGCAAAAAAGACCATTGGTGAAAAGATTGATAGTTTTGCCACGTTGTTTTTGGTGTCTATAAACATAGTGAGAGATACAAGACTAAAAAAAGATAAGAGTTAAGTTTTTCCAGAGAGGACGCCAAAGTAGACAACAGTTAAAGTTTCTCAAAGCAACTTTAAAGCTCTTGTTTAGTTTTCAAACCTGAAAAGAATGTTCTTGTTCACAATTTTTTTCTTTTCTGGTTGTATTCAGCTAACCTTACCAACATTAAGTTGGAAAGTTTATGAGCTTACCTCATTTTACAGCTCCATCTATATGATTAGGTAGTGTCCTCTGAAAAAAATGATTAACCATCTATCTGAACAGTAAAAAACTGAATAACTATCTGATTTATTAAAAAAACTTCACGAATGCTTTAAAGACCCACTGCACTGAAAATCATGTTCTTGTTGTCATCATTTTCATATGGCATTTTTCTGATGCTACATGACATATCGTGAGAAAAATAAGTGCAAAATTGCATTTCGGAGTATTTCTGCATCCAAATCACTGTGAATCTCTGGCAGACCCAAATGGCAGGTTCAGATACAGTGAGATTTCCTACATAGCAATTCCAAGCTCCACCCCTGGAGCTATGCTGTCTCGTATGCTATGCTGGCCACACTCGGAGAAATAGAGAGGACGATCATGGAATAGAGAGGACGATCATGGAACAAGCATGTGTGTTAGCGGATTACAACGCTCATAAGAAAGCTAATCATAATAGTAGCTTTTATCATGTCCTCAAAGACATTAGTGCTCAAGAGCTGAATAGCTCCTATGTTACCTGCTACTTCCACTATACCGGCAATGTTAGGCTGCAAACTAACTCGAGGAGAAGAGTTCAGAGCAGCGCTGTCTCCGCCCATGAGTCAGAGGTGAACCACTAATGAGCTACAGGAGCTCTGGAGAAGAAAAGCCCTTGAAAATGACACAGGTAATGTGATTTTGGCTAAAAACACCATAATCACAATTTAAAGACCACTGACAACACTTTAAGTAGTGTTAAAAAAAAACAAAAAACGATTAGAATGGGACTTTTACATCATATTGGAAATCAACAATCACCATAATATATTAAAAGATAATCCATGCACTGAGATAACGAGACAGACATAGCTTGTAACATTTAGGGCTGAAACATAACATTAGATTTTTATTAATTCAAGCAAACTGTTACAGTCAACAGTTACATAAGTTACATGTTATACAGTTTCGATCGATTCTTTTTTCTTTTTTAAACCAGGGTTTCTGTCCCCGGCCCTTTGAACCCCCCCCCCCCCCAAACATAGAGACAGCAAATCCATACAAGCGCAGGCAAGTTAAGTAGTAACAGCACAATACATTCATGAACTCAACGTTACGTTTTGTAGGAACAATAAGGCAAGTAGAAGAAAGAGAACAAACAGAAAAGAATGGCAGACATTTTCTTTTAAATCAGCCAAAACAAGGCAGAATGTATCCTTCTCTTTGAAAGGCAGAAACACAGAATGGATTCTTTTGAAAGACAGTTAGCTATTGAAGCTAACGAGGTAAGGCTTCTCGTTAGCGGGCGGGTACAAAGTAAAAACACATCTGAGGAAAGAGCTGCCATCAGTGGTGTTGAATAGTTTGTACCTGGTGTTGGTCAGACTCTCATCATCATGGGTACCTTTTTAAAAGTCAGTTTTTTTTCTCAGCACACTGAATATTCATCAGGGACAAAAAGAGAGGCAGGAAGTCTGACAGCTACAGAACAAATTCACCTCCAGAGTCCATTTCTGTGGCAAAGAAATGAGAAAAGGATGGTAGTAATGGCTCCCCAGAACCCAGACAGACGGACAAAAAATCTCTTGGCATACACTTCCCTGGCATTAAAGTTGGATCTAAATGGATGAATATGCACACTAATGGCTGAAGCAGCCATATTCTCCCCCTTTGTCATTTTCAGCCATACAGCAATCATCACAATACACACAGACACAATCCTAAGCTTGCTCTAAGTGGTAAAATAAGAAAACAAAAAGACAACTCAGCTGGAGTGACTGTTCCTGTAGAAGTCAGTATCAGCAACCACTGGCCTATTAAAACAGCAAAATGTCTCCGCAGAAAAAGGTAAATAAAAAGATGATCAAATTAAAACAGCATTCATTCGATATGCCATGTTCAACCACTGGGTGGCAAAACAGTGCTGTAGAACTCAAGATAAATGCAACATGCCTTCATTTTTTTCATTTTCTGTTTCCTCATGTTTCCCCCTTTATTTTTTTTACACATAGACATACATATAAGAAACAGAAACAAGTGGTTCTTCATCAATGTTATTTTCATGTATACCAACAGTAAACATTGAGAATTTCATCACAAGAAATCCATCAGAAAACAAAGTCATGTGGTAGTGCAGAAAAGGATGAATGCAAAACACTACAGAGACAGACGAGGGCGACATAGAGGTTCTCCTCCTGACACAGACCACAACAAGACAGATAAAAAAAGCTCGACAGGAGGGGAAAGTGGGCCACAACAACGTTTGTGCTTCTTCTTTCGAAGAAGGGAGTCTTTGATGGCAAGGTGTGGAGTGCAGAGTCGAGGGGGCGGGGCACCTGAACGAATTTGTCCTCTGCATCCAACATTGTAAGTTTTTTTTCCTTATATCTCTCCCTGATCACCATCACTCCATCCAGTCTCCTTCATCAAACTCAGACTCGTCCTCAGAGTCAGAATACTCCACAGCAATGCGGCGGGACAGGATGGTGGCCACATCATTGCCCACGCGTTCGTGCTTAGCCTCCTGCTCTCGCTGCTCCTCCACTTTGCGCAGTTGTATGCCTAGAGACAGAGAAATACTTTAGCTTAGATGTTGCAATGCAATGTCTTTACATGACTCATATTGTGTTCCCAGGATTTCATATCAAAAACATGTTTCATTGTAAGTCACAGAAAATATATAAAATCAGCTCTCAGCATTTTGAAGAGATTTTCTGACTGTTTTGTTTAAAATCTGGTATCCAGTGAGAATGCAAGTCAATATATTGACTCAAGCAGGAACAATCAGCCTCCTCCCAAATCAAATCTGTTTATTATCAGGTCAAAGAGAATAAAAAGCCTGATTGGACAAGAGGATAACTCTCGCTAAAGTTAACAGAATGGAAGAGATCTGGGATTGGCTAATGGTTTCTGTATGACAGTCTACAGAGCAGACTTGGATTGATGGTATTTAATGTCAACAGGTAAGGTGAGCAGTCTAGAGCAGTCAATCCAGATTTGAATGTTAGATATCACTACATCTTTCATTTCTATACGCTGTGGCTTCAATGTGAACTTGCAATGACTTTAGCATTAGTTTGACCAGTGATGTCCAATGACCAATTGGTATCTTTCAAGTTATTGGGGGGTGTCCAATGACCTCTGCCGCTCAGTAGAGACAGCTGGATTTTAATCACCGCCCACCTTTTCTGATGGCTTCCAGCAGAACACTGCGAGCATCGCTGATGGGTGGCAGATTGGCTGGATGGTGCCTCTTGGTCCCCACGTCGTGCATGGTGTGGGGAGGTGGGGAGGCCATGGCTCCTGCTGATGGGAAGGCCGGCACAGGTGGAGGGCCTGACGGACACGGTGAGGAGCTTCGTGCTCCTGGGAGGGGCAGAGGAGGAGGTGGTGGAGGAGGGGGCAGGATGGTGCTGTCTGTCTGAGTCCCAGAGCCACTGGGCTGGCCTCTGTCCTGTAGGTGACGAGCCGGGGAGGAGGAGTGGAGGGGAGGCGCCACAGGCGGAGGTGCTGGGTGTAGCACACCTGGGGCGATCTGGAGAGGAGCAGGAGGGGGTGGGATGGCTGGAGGCTGCTGCTGGACTGGTAGAGGTGGGATAGGGGGAGGAGGGGTGCCCCGCATACCTGAGGAGGGTAATGGGGGAGGTGGAGGAGGGAGGGGGGGGGGTGGCGGAGGAGGAGTGTTGGAGTTGAGGCCTGCTGTCCGGGCTGGGGACTGAGGTCTGCTGTCGGAGAAACCTGAACCAGAACTAGAGGGAGAATAGAGTTTGAATGAATTTCCAGATTTGGGCCTTGTCAACATTTGTTCGGGTATCTTCTAAAACGAATATATTTGTATACGTTTTGTCCTGCCATCCACATGAAACTGCAGGATTTCCTCATTAAAAACATTGTTTTGGGAAAACTCCGACCAAAGAAAAGATTTTGAAAAACTCCAGTTTTGTGTTTGTGTGTGGACGTAGATAACCAGAGTTTTAAATTCCCAAATGTCATTGTCCGTGACAACTAATTGATAAATGTCATATACTATGCACCCTTGTTTATGTCAGGCAGTGGACAGCACAGATATGTACAGAATATATATTTTTGTGAGGAGTAAAGGAGAAGGAGTGCTTTGCAGTCGGTTATTCTACTCCAAATAACCCTTCCTCCACCTTTATTGTGTCTTGTTGACTTCATACTCTAAAAAGATGCTTAAAAGCTATTCCACCTCTTTGTTGGTCCACACAAACGAACTACACAGCGCTTTGTTTCATGTTCGGCAAAGTGACGATGAGAAAGGGAAGCTTGCTCTGGTTGGATAGAATGGGTCTAACTTGTTGGCAAATACTACCAACTCCAGGTCTGGCATGCTTATAAGTGCGATCAGTAGCACACTTATGAGGTTTCGTGTGGATGGGATTTCATTTGAAAACTATGATGTGTGTACATGACTTTTTTTTTTTTTTATATATATATATACAGAGGGGGTTGGATACTCATTTATGAAAATACCCAGCTGTGTGTGGACAAGGCCTTAAAGTGAGACACATAACACATTTCATCCATAAAATAATCATCCATACATTGAGATTTCATAGTTTGTTAGGTTTAATGGATGAAAGAGCAACACCACTGTAGAGATATTGAACTCTCTCTTTCCACTTTTGTTTCACAAAATACTCAAAATCAACAATGTAAAAGAATGACTCACTAAAAGTTTCTCTGCCAAGTGAGAACGTATCGCACCCTGCATGACAGAAAGCTCAGAGCACTGAGATCTCACACTGCCACTCTTCTATAAAGAAGCCTGACTACTGACCACTGACTCATACTGAAGCCATGTGGGTGGATCTAGCTGCTAACAGGAAAAAGACCCACATGCTTTTCCCCTACAGAGAAAGCAGCTGCAGTTCGAGTGCTCAGCATGAGGTAGAGAGGGTAAAATTATGTGTTGAGTATTTCCCCTGAGCACGCTTAAGACTGTGTCCCAACCAAAATACACCAAATGGGCTTATTTAAAGTCCAGAGGGGGTAAAGTTACATGTGGAAAATGATGATATTAAATACCTTATAAAGAAAAAGCAGCAAAACAGCAAAAGCAGAGCTCAGGAAAAGTAAGTAAAAATAGAAGATAGGGATGGAAAGAGTAAAAAAGAGGAGATAGCTGCAGGGACTCAGGCCTGAAATCAATGCTATATTTCTGTGGTGCTGCAGCCACAGTCTTAATCATTCCCTCTGATCTCTCCATCCCTTCAAACAGTGACATATGCAGCAGAAAAACAACCTGTAATGCGCTCAGTGGCCCTAACGCCTTATTGATCCTGCCCTTCTCTCAGCCGCTCCCTTTTTTCTCCCTTCTTCTTTGGTTCAAAACCCCCATCTATCCCTCTACCTGTCCCTCCAGCCATGCCTTCCTATGTGTTTTCCTGCTGAGCTCATACAGAGCGAAAAATCGTTGCCCCCCTCTAACACAATAAACACTAAAAACAAGAAAAAGTAATGGAATGGCACTCGCAGAAATATAGGAAGATTAAAAAGCTTCAAAAACCGATACAAACTGAATTACTGTGTGCCATCTCTTTCTCGGCTCACCTGATCACAGAGGGGGGCTTGATCTCTCCCAGTGGGTGCATGGGAGGTGGAGGAGGTGGAGGGCCATCAGGCCGTGAATACATTCTGTCCCCAGTTCGGTTCAGCAGCTCGTTCATCTGGGTGTAGGGCAGCGCGGCAAGTGAGAAGGGCCCATCTAAATGTTCCATGTACAGAGGAGCCCTGAGCAGAGACACATCACGTTACTGTGGTAGCTGTTTGATTCCCGGTTGAAGCAGATTTCTACTTTCATTTTCTTACTGTGTAGTGTCAACAAATCAGTCCTCTGTAAGAAACTTTAGAGTTTTACTCCGGCTATGACTACTGCTTTGCTACATAAAACAGATCCTGATTCTTCAACGGTTTTCTGTAGTACCAAATGTATGAGGAGCAGAATAAATCACTTCACTTCCACTGCTGAAGTACAGGAGTATTTTCTACTCTACCTTTTTTAAAAGAACGATCATACAATGACCCCTGTGGATGTGAATATTTTTACTGCTTATATCAGTATTTGGTGAATACTCTTAAAAAATAATAACTGCCCTTGTATAACCTGCATAGAATCAGTTAAAGCTGGTATGTAAAGAGAGAATATCCATCATTTCAAAAGAAAAAGAGTGAAGAATCGATGGTGAAAGAGAACCACGTGGACAGGATTAAGACTACATGTTTTACCCAGAAGATGGAGCTATTGTTATTTTTATTTCATGACCTGAAATACCCCTTCTTCATCTCAAAAAGCATAAGAGACCCGTCATATGAAAAATGACGATTTCTATGTAGGTCTTTGTAATTCTGAAACAGCTGTTGGGGTTGGACGTCTGTCTTAGTGACTGAAAGGGCACCGCAGGGCGCACAAAGCCTTTCTTTTCCTTTTGAAAGGTTTTTGATGAGTAACATGTATGAGTGTCAAAGTGGCATGATAGCATAAGTTCATTTCACAAAGATTAAAATTAACTAGTTCATGTTGTTAGTCCATTATTCCAGATCACTGACATTTCCTAAACTGAAAGGATGATCAAATTCTATTGTAGCATGATAGACTTATTCAGTCAAAAACCATGAAAATACATTTCAGTCTGTTTTAACAGTTAAGTATGGAAAACAATCCACTGTTTTGAGAACTTAGAAACAACTTTCATTGGTTGGGAGGAAATTTAGCAAAGGGTTTCAATTTATAATCCAAATAAACAAAAAAATCTGTTGCGGGCAACACTGAACTTTCAACTCCATTTAGCAGTTTCTTACAAAAATCTTTGAACTGAAAAAGGAGACTCTGTTTGTGTTGTATTTTATGATTACCGATCAAACACCTGCTTAAACCTCTCGAGCCAGTAAAGAAAGAAGCACTCTCTGGCCTCTGACTTCCTCAGCTTCAGACAGCGGTACCTGTTGTCGTGGTAGCCCGCAGATCCGTTGGCCTCCCTGTGTTTGTCTTCAGACAGGTCTTGGGCGAGCTCTGCACCCAGTGCCAGCTTCTGCCACTCCTTCTTACGGTCGTGAGGTGCCCGCGGGACCTTTTCTGGCTCGTGTGGACGGTCTATGGCCTTCAGCTTTGATCCGGAGGTAGAGGAGGAGGTGATGGTGAAAGGAGGAAATGTTTAGAGGAAGATGAGGGAGATGGTGAGAATAAAGGTGGGATGGTTTGTTTAAGGAGACAAGAAGGAGACAAGAGAAGGGAAAGACCACAGGTCAGCTGCTGTTACGCTTTTAAAACAGTGACAGTCTGTTACAAAATGTTAGAACAGGCTAACTTGATTTACAGAAAAGAAAGAAACATGACACACACACACACACACACACACACACACACACACACACACACACACACACACACACACACACACACACACACACACACACACACACACACACACACACACTTATTTAGATCCACAGTTTACAAATGGATCTGCATTTTTGGCTTTATCCTATTCACTCTCTGTTGCTACACCTACATCTCCCATAGCAGCTACTGTCTGTCAAAAAGTGTGTTTTCATTCAATTCTCACTACATGAAGGGACTTTTCAAACAGATATACCAATCAATGAGATTTCTAAGGAGGAATAACACACAGATATTTAAGAAGAAGGGCTTTTTAAGCTAATGTAATAAATTAAACAAAGTTTGGAAACAGGGGGTGCTCTGTGACAGACTTGGACCGAGTCAAATTATCATAGAAGTCTGTATCCCTGCTAAAAGTGGTTAAAAAAAACACACACACGCACACACACACACACACACACACACACACACACACACACACACACACACACACACACACACACACACACACACACACACACACACAAGAATGCACACAGGGCTGTAAAGAAATGGATCACAGCAAAAATCACAGTTTGTTTTTTTAGATAAATCGCTGTGTTTTCACATACCTGCCCTGGAAGGTCTAAGTACCTATAGACCTGATCATACATGCGGGGGTCCTGCAACTATAAGAACAAAAACAAAAACCACAAGAGAAGCACTGGGGTGAGGGCAAAAAAAAGGAAAAAAATCAACATGGCACAGGATTGAACGCAGACATCGCTGCACTGACTCACAGGGCCAAAAAAAAAAACAACAGCAGGCAATGAGGGGAAGGTAGAACAAAACAAAGGGGGCATGGGGGAAAGAAAAGTGCTGTTAAACAAAAAATGATGTGTGAGACCCTGAGGTAGGACACAGTGGCCAAAACACAAATACACACAAACACACACATTCATTCACACTCACAGTAACAACAGCAAATAGAAAAGAGACCAAGGTAGAAAGAGACAGATCCCACTGGAACAGGAGGACGGACTACAAATACGTGTTTCTACATGTGGGGGGACAACATTTAAACCACCACCACTGCCACCAATAACAACAACAACAACACCGTCACAGACTGAAGAATGACAAGCAAAACACACACACACACACACACACACACACACACTCATACACATGCAGGAAACAACTGAAAATGAAGATTACAGCATGAACATGTTTCACAGATTATCTAAACACTGATATACATGAAAGCACTCTCTACATCAGTTATCATGAAAAACTTGACTTATATCAGAAGATCACTCATGATCTCAACACACTGAATTCAATTAATTTTTAAAAAGATCATATTTAGAAACACTATAGTTTGTTGTTGTGCTACTATTTCACTTTTTTTTGTCAACAAATCCCATGAAAAAAATCATCTTTTTTCTTTGTCCAAAACTGGAGTTATTGTAATGGGCAGAACAAAGCTCAATAAATACAGTTCTTGTCTTATCATAAAACCTAAGCAGAGGTAAGGATAGTGCTGGCAGCGTTCCCTTTCATGGTGAAATTCAGACTGTGTCTAACAAATAAATCCAGAGAACATTAAGTGTAACACTATACTGTGTACTGGCCATCACCCCCAGTATGGGAACTACAAGCACAGAGGCTGCCGTCCTGTCACACTGGCTGTATGATTGATTCATGGTCTCTGCAGCATTTGCTGTGAATCAAGCTCAAGCTTTCCTACCAAACAAAGGCTAAGAAGAAACTAACATACAGACAAAACCATCCAGAAAGGACTGAACTGACCAGGCAACCCTGATTTCAATGCCACCGATAGGACATCAGTATCAACAACCTGGTTACTTGATGGAGAGACAAATTTGGACCATCTGCTCCATATTTGTTGTGAGGCAGTGAGGAATACACTGTTCTTCTCCAGAGTATTTGCTTCGTCTGTCAACAACTGCCTTTCATCATCATAGACTGGACTCCATAGCAAAACCCCTTTCTACAAACATTTGTTAGTCAGGTAGTAGCTATTGATTTACTGATCCAACTGGTCTGATAACACACAGATTTAGCTTGGTTATGCTATTTGGCCCGTTAGGTGACAATACATGTTACCATTCTGTTAACTACCTAGTGATGAACCAGCATCTCCAGATCACTCAGACAAGGTAAAATTAAATTGATAATAATTGATATTTTCTTGATCCACTCCTAAGGAATATCTTGCTCTACTGTGCAGCTATATCAATCTATCAATCTATCTATCTATCTATATATATATATATATATATATATGAATGTATACACACACATATACATACACATATATCTATATATCTATGGGTGTGTTTTAAACATTTTTTGACCAATGTGGTTCAATGGGATCTATATGAAATTATTTACAATACTTCTGAGTAGAATTTGTCTATTTCTTTTTTGTGTTTATGAATGGGATGTGCTGACAGCAAGTGAAATAGAAACATCCTTAAACTTTGATTGTAATGATGCCAATTAATATGCAAAACTGTAAAGTAATTCTCATACCGCTGTAAAACAAACACAATACATTTTCAATTTTAAGGGTTCAAAAACTATTGCATTCCTCTGACCAGTGGTTGAACCATAATACAGTTTGTGAGTGTAAACATGCATGACTATGTGGCAGTGAGTTTGAATTATAAATGCTTTAAAAAAGGTAAAGACAAGGCCTGTGAAGCATTAAATCCCAGCTGGTGACACTGGGACTCCCTTTGAAAACCAATACTTATTGATTTCTTTCATGCTGGTTGGATCATTGGGTTGGCCAGGCCTACTCAGGCCTGCGCATTCAATAACCTTGTGTGTGTGTGTGTGTGTGTGTGTGTGTGTGTGTGTGTGTGTGTGTGTGTGTGTGTGTGTGTGTGTGTGCGTGCGTGTGTGTGTGTGTGTGTGAGCTGTCTGACAAGCGTCTGATTCAACACAGCATGGGTTGTATACAGCATATCCTCTAGTTTGGTTAAACGGTGTTGATTTTGCCTGGCCACTGCTGCGTCCAGGCTGCTGTGAGCGAGCGTGGGAATAAATCCTAATGCTAATGCACATTGATTAGCTTCTGATTCATCATGGCCCATTACCCCTGATGAGGCACTGGCTGAGTGCTGGCCTCTACAAGACACATGCACGCACGCACGCACACACGCACACACACACACACACACACCCTTTTAGCACTTCTCCTACACTGGTCCTGCACACTGAATATCATTTCTTCCACACACACGACAGAAATGCATTCTGACAACACTATCTGCTAAGGCTGGAGGAGCTGCAGCAGAAGGTCAAAAATTTAATAACTCATCCTGAGCTGCCTTTTTTTCTGAACTGTGCTGAACCTCCAAACTGCAACTGATTTTTTTCCTCTATAATTTAGAGAATTAGTTTTTGTTCAACTAACCTCTGACTTCCCTAAAGGTTTGCTGTCACAGTGTCTTAGCAGAGTTAAAAAATGTACTGTAATGTGAAAAGATTAAACTGCAATACTGAGCAGTCAATGGACTATTGCTGTCTTTATTTCATTGACATTACAAAAAGAGGCAAGAAAGAGTGAGGGAAAGAGCAGGTTCAAGTGCTGCAATGTGAATGTGAAAAATGCAGATTAAACACGGGTGGGAGGTTTACTGTGTAAGAAAATGAGAAACAGTCCAATCCTATGTGCGTGTGTGTGCATGCACGTGTTTGTCACAGACGTTCTAACAAATGTAGATAATTTCAGGGGGCTGTGTGCCTCTGCTGGCTCACATTTTTCATTTGAATGGCCTGGCAGCTAGTACAGCTGCTGTGGATTTATGTTATGTACAGAACATGTGTGTAACATTCATACTCTCATCATGTGTGTGTGTGTGTGTGTGTGTGTGTGTGTGTGTGTGTGTGTGTGTGTGTGTGTGTGTGTGAATATGAATGTGAATGTGACAGACTCAGCAGAACTGCAGCTATGTTCCTGAGTAAATAACCCCCACAGGGAGGCCCGCTGCTGGACCACCCTGCTGCTGACAATAACACAAAACCCACTTGCATTACACTACTTACTGCTGCTGCTGCTGCTGCTGATGGCAATATATTGGATTGGGGAACTTGTACTGTACAATTATCTGCAGCTACTGATTTTACTAATGAATGTAATGAAATAATCATTGTACATTTAAGAAAAACACTCAATACATGAGGAAATAATATGGGAACAGTGCAATTTCAAAAATGCCTTGTTTGCATAACAAACTCAAACAGATGCTTATCTTCTATCGGAGCCCTTAGAAAGATATCTGTATCATTAAACAAAGTTGAAACTGAGCTGTTATATATTTTTCAAGGTCAGCAAGGCAAACAAGTCATTGAAACTCCCATTTCAATATGCAGTTAGCTCAAAACCACAACTAACCGCTGAAGTTGACATCTATCATAATCCAAAGATCCATAGACATGCTATGTAAAGGACTTTTTAGAATCTTGATCACTTGGAAATTTATGTAATGCTTGGTTTGACACTGCAGGTGCTGGAAAGTTAGTGAGACATGCTGAGAAAAATAATACTCACAAGTCACTCTTTGCAGCAGCTGCTTTTTTGAGAAGTATTTAAATGCTAATTATCTGTTAGTTACCAAAATGTATATGTCACATATCATAAACTGTAACCCTGCTGTTCAGCATTTGGGCATCAAACTCTGAGCATGAGTTCAATGGAAAATGGACACTATAAGAAAAAGGTTAATTCCAAGCAAATGAGCTAAATATTATTTACATATTGAACGGTTAATGAAATCTTATGTATTGACCCACTGTTTACTATTTGTAGAAGCTCAAAGTGTCTCCCACTCCTCATCTTTATTTGTGACAATTGTGCTGGCATGGTAGCTGTTTCCAAAGAGGCCAAAGGCTTCTCCACCTTTCAACCTGTTTCTAGATAAACTGGATTTTCAATACATCCATTGTCATAGCTGGGTTTCATAACTCTTAAGAAACTAATTAATAATCCCAGCAAGACTGCATTCATGCTCTACACACTTTAAGGATACTCCCAAATTACCTGGCAGCTATCTCTAGTGCCAACCTGTTCACTTTGGGTCGTAAATGGACTGCATGTCAGTTAATGCTGGGTAGGTGTCTTATTAAAGCTAGCAAACACAAGGTTTTCAGTTGAAGTCTGGTATTGTTGTAGTTGGACTGGGGAAATCAATCATGATGTACAAAACTGACCCTATGCTGTAACAAAGTAAAACAGGCTAAACTTGCATCCAGTCTGGATCCTGGAGGCAAGGATTAGAACCACTGCTTAATAGGGGGGTCGAGTCTAGTCTGACAGTTTTCCCTTTTTTTGGAGAATTGTTAAAAACTATTCAGGGCTAAGTGTGCCATCCCTTGGGAAGGAGCGGGATGCGGTCAGGGCAGGTAAACACTGCAGGGTTGTTAGTAATGGGGCTCAGTTGTCCATAGAAAACCAGACGGGGGGTGAGTAGAGATAAGGAGGAGGGTGAGTGAGGGAGGGCTGCAGGCTACCACCACATGGGAAGCAGATGCTCTGGTGCGAAGGGAAGGGAGAAAGTCTTACCTCGGAGGGAATGAGGAAAGGAGGAAGAGTTTCAGAGAGGACCCTTATGAGGCCATTGGAACACACAAGATAAGGCATTTCCAGCTGCACAGAGTTAGACAGAGTAAGATTAAGGGCTCTATTTTCGTGTCTGCTAGGGACGTGGCGGAGGGTGGCGAGCCCCGTACAGTGGCATTTTCGTCTGGCGAAGCCCGGCGTACAGCCAGTTTGGTATTTTCATGGACTGAGGCGCACCGAGGTCCGACAAGCTGGGCGTGGCGGCGTGGCAGGGAGAGGTGTCGACAGAGTCAGCTGCCGCAGTGACATTTTCCTGCTCGCTGGTGGCGTATAAAGTACGCTGAAAGCTTGCCGATTCAAACCTGGTCAGCTTTCAGTGCAGGCGGAGCGCAGCTGGTCTAGTGGTATTTTGGTAGACCGGCGGCATATCGGCATACATCACCGATGCCTCACCGGCAGGTTTCCACAGTGTCAGGCACATTTCCGTGCAATAAATTATCAACAACTAATGTTCTGAGATTCTGAGTCAGCACATACATTTAGATCTATAGATATATTCTGATCTATGCAGCGGCTGAACAGATGATTTGTTTCAGTGCTCAGATGCGTTATCTACTTTAAGCCGACATCCGAATATTATAATATTCAGTTTTGTGAGCCAAATTTATTTTTTATGCCAACATCTATGAAAGAAAGAGCCAGGCCATGGAGCACGATGCGTTATTATGCACAGATGGTTCCGATTTTAATGCCATTACTGGAATTTATGTCATCTGTGCGCACAACCCACCTTTGTCACGTGAGGTTTGAATATGTGCAACTTTATGTGAGTGTCTTTATTTGTAGAAAAAGGTGTTTGTCTTACCAGTGGGCCCAACATTACACACACCAAATCCATCTGTGCTCATATGAGAGAGTGTGGAGGACGCCCAATGCAGCGCTTACAGTGACACTTGTTGAGGGGCTGCCTTCTGTCGCCATCGTGTGGCATTGCTGTCTTCAGACATCTCTTGATCTCTTTGACTACTTCACGAAAATAGTAATACGCCTCACCGGTGGCGGATTTAAAGGCAGGGAGAGGAGCTGATGTTATTGGTCAATACAGGTCTGGGCTGTATTAAATAAAACCCACTTAAACCCACTCCACGCCCTCTCTCCTCCCTCACCACGACTTACGTCGCTGGGAGGAGCTGAGTAAGGGAGGGGGGATACTATAGGCGGGCTGCGCTGCTCACCAAAATACCAAATTGTGTTTGGGAATGCCTTGTCGGCGCAGCGGACCTGACCTACGCTGCGCGTGCGCCACGTTGCCAGCGAAGCACGAAAATAGAGCCCTAAGGGTTCAGGATTTAAAGCAGAGGTTGAAAGAACAGATGAAGATGAACAATCAGATGAAAATACTAGAAAAATGTATTTCCACAAGTACTGTTTTACAATGGCATTTCAGGGGAGCAGAGACAACCACAAAAATAAACCTACAACGTATCAGGCACGTTATGATTGGCTTCCTGTGACTTAAATGACTGTTTTTAAAGAACGGCGAGTGTGTTAAGCTGCACCACTAAAAGCACACACACTTTACATATACTAACAGTACAAGATGGAGGTACTACTACAAAGCCTAACTGTGTATGCAGTACATGAATGCTTGTAGCTGCTCGTGCACCTGAAATGAGCCTTTTGCAACAGCTAAACTCCATTAACAATTCTTTCCTTATATACTCACATCTCATCATTTATTTAGGATTCATCTCACACCTTGCACCCCAGTTTGAGGAAGATCCAAAAGTTACCACTTCTTTGTGTCTCAATGTCAAACATTTGGTTGAAATTGATCTGCAGCTAGGTGGATTTGCTTATTGCAATTTGACAAGGAAAACTATGACCAAAAAAAAGCCCTCACAAAATATCCTGTTTACATTCAGTTTCTTCTTGAATAATGTATTTAAATTTTCTATGGTAAGGTGTTTCTGTATCTGTGAAGGTGCAATCATGAGGAACAGAAACAATCACATTATCAGCCGTATACCTGTCACTTGTGGGGGAGCATGCAGGCTGAAATAATTGTTTAGTATGTTTATGTCATGTTTAGTAATTTAATTCAGTAAACATTACTTTTTAATCGAAGCTGTATTCAGATCACAATGGTCGAGTAATAATAGGCGAGGCTGGTTATGCAGAAGCATGACAGTTAAAAAGTCAACTTTTGACAATAGAAAAATTAACTCACTATATTGCATACGCATGTGCTACCTCTTTTTCTGAGCAACCAGTGTGCTCCAGCTCACAGGACTCTTTGGTAACAGCCTTTCAAAAACCCAGGAGATGAACTGTGCCTCATGACAGGCATGTGTGCAGCTGCTGTGGCCTGTGGCGAGGCACAGATCAGGGTGTCAGTCTCAGTTCAACCATGCATCTCACAGCTCCAAGAAAGCTGTCTCAGTCTCTTTAATGGGCGAGGTAGTTGCCATGACAACAGTTGCAAGGGGGGTAAAAGAAATTTATGACCGTGAGACTGGTGCTATTAGTTTCTGTTATGAAATTTTGGTAAACAGAAATACAGGAAAATTCTTTTTGTTGTGGCTTCTAATGTAGTAAGAAGTAAGTAAGAAGTAAACACTCCCTGGAATTAAAATGATTTTTTTTATTACTAAAATGGACTTAACAAAGGTTAGGTTTTGTTAAGTGTTGTTAGTCTTGATATAGGTAAGTGAGCTCAAGGTTTTCTGGTTACTTTTCAATGACAAAATGCTGACCTTTATGACTAGTGGTTATCTACCGTGTCTTTAGTGCTTTTACGAGCTGTAAAAAAGTGTATGTGCAAATAAATAAATTCAAACAGACTATTTTTTGTTGTTGCTGGTACTCTTGCTGCAATACTGTGACCATCAATGGGAATCAAACAATTCTTTAATTTTGAAATCGTTAATCATTAAAAGTATATAACTATTCAGGTCTTTAATGATTCTACCACTAAAAGTTTTTTTTTATCATTTGCTGTAAAAACAAGAGGAAAATGGCTTTGTAACAACACTGGTGTATTATATATGAGAATATATGTTTTATGTTGAAGGAAAAATTATCATCAATAAGTTTCTTTTTCCCGAGATTACCCTAAAATACACCATGATGGTGATATACTTACCCTTGCTTAATTTTACTGATCAAACCTTGAACAGATTTTGTAACCTTGAGGAAACTGCCAAGACTTTCTCCTGATGTTATTAACACAAATAGTATTTTTTGCAGCCTTCAGTTGAGGCTCCAGGTGTATTAATCTGACCCTAAAGTACAATGATGAAGAAGATAGAGGGAAAGGAGACATCACTCTGAACTACTATATATCTCCCTTATCTGATTTTATTTGATCAAAAGTTTATGACTTATTGTAGATGTATTTTTTTTGCCAAGATTTGCCCAGTTCATGAAAAATATGGGATAATACGTGTTGCTAATGCTGTTGGTCTGCATGGCCTATAATTACTGGGAGTGACTGTCCCTCAGAGGCAGCCAAAGATGTTTTTCAGCTTGTGTTTGGTTTAATTCAAAGCACAATGCTAAAGTGCCTGACCATAGAGGCTATGTCCTTCTTTGAACTTGCATTTTACTCTTCCTTAACTTTGTGCTTCAGACTTCTACACAAATTGCAGCTCACCAGAATTCTTCTTAGTGTTTTTAAGAAACACTGTTTTTTTTTGTTGTTTTTTTTTCAAAATCTTTAAGAGACAACAGATGAATGTTTGTGCAACAGAGATGATGTGACTTGACTTGAGATACAATGTTCAGTCATGGGATCCAGAGCAGAATCTGTCAACTTGGGTTGATTTTTCAGGTTAAGAAAAATGTATCACTTCAAAGATCCAGGTGATGAATCCCATCATTCATCAAGAAGACTAAACATAAAAACAAACAGGAAACTTTACAGACACTCTTCACACTTTTTCTAAGATTGAAAAACAAACGTCAATGAAATACTCTGGTTTACCAGCAGCTTTTCTCATGAAGTGTCTCTTTTTACTTTTAAGATCATCTTTAAGAGTCAAACTGTAAGTCCCCACTGACTGAAGAAAGCAGGTCAAATGATGTCAGTCAAGTGTGTTTAGAATCTGCAGTCTCACTGGAGCTCTGGTGAAGCTCATCTTTATCTTATGGTACCTCAATGAAATTTAATACCCCCCAAAACAGAAGTTGTTTATAATTGTCAAGCTCAGGAGCACATGCACCATGGATAGTCTGGCAAACAGCTTTCTTCCTTATAACTCTAATCAGAATACCTAAACACAAAAGATAATTACGCTGGTGTCTCATGAGTTTAGCTAATAAAAATAACAAAAACATCTTTAGTCTTTCTTGGAGTGTGGGCCGTAATTATCTCCTCTGAAACATTTACTCTGGTTTTATTGGCCAAAACAAACAACTCAGTCTGTTCTTTTACAGCTCCCTTCTGATACCATACATTAACTATCTTTGGTAGTGATGGAAATCTACTGCTGTTAATGAGGACTGGCAGCTTTTCTTTTACATCTAAATATATCAAGAACAGATTTTTCAAACTCTTGCAAAATAGAAAAAACATTCAGAAATTTAAATGTCAATATATTCCATGATGATGATAAGACTCTTCCAGCTGCATGTGCCTGTGTGTGCTGTAATGAGACAGGATTGAGAGAGGAAAAGGCAAAAAGGAGTCTCTGTAGGGGATCCAGACTCAGGAGACAAACCTTAATGTAGAGTCAAAACTGATCTCAATGCTATCTTTTCTCCTCCCTTGCCCACTCTCTCCCTCTCTGGTTCTCTTCTTTTTCTTCTTCTCTCTTTCTGCAGAGTCTTTGGGCTTTTCTTCTGTCTCCCTTTGACTGGCTCAGCACATAGTCTGCTGCTAATCCACTGAGGGTGCGGCTAACACAGGAGCTAATGAGATTAGGACACTGAAAGCTTCTCTTCCTTTCCCTCTGCCCTGTGATGCTTTTCATTTATCACTGGCTGCTTATCTCTGTGTGTGTGTGTGTCAGTGTGTGTGTGTAACATAGTGAGTGTAAATCTGTTCTTGGACTTAAACTGTTTGCAATGTGACCAAGTTAATTTCAGATTTCAAACACCAAAATTCACATTTTCACTCAGTCATGATTTAATGAAGCATTGACGTTTTCAGACTACGTTTCAACCTGCGAGGAATACTGTGAGGGTTTGTCTTTTTTAAAAATGTTTTATTGTGTAACTTTGATTCCTAAACACTCTATAAAGGAAGACACCCAGAACGTTAAACATCAGCCCAAAAAAGTTTTATGTGATGTATGATTTTATCAAGAATGCTGAGACTTGACAGGAGGGGAAAAAATCTAGGTTTCTTGGGTATGAGAGAGATTTTGGGTAAATTATTTTAAAAATAAGTTTTTGCATTGCTGTGCTGCTACAACAGTCAATGTTTTTTGTCTATTGTGACAGCCATCCATCCATTTTCAATAATACTTATCCTATTAGAGGTCAAAGGTGGCTGAAGCCAATCGTCCTGTGTCACAGTTTCGCTTACTGACATTCATTATGGTTCATTGACTCCCTGGGCTGAAATACTTGATTTGTTGTCTTCTCGCTGTGATGGGAGTAGAAACTTTGACCTAAATCATGAACTGTGTCTCACTGCTCTACAGCAGAGGTCAATTGCTTTTGCTGCACACTGGAAGCTATCCAAACCCCCTTTCCCCGCCAAGATGCATTCAAGGAATGAGAAAATCTTTCTTAGAATGAAGTGCAAAAAGCTTCCAGACTTTAAAAGAGAATCGTGATTCTTTCTTATAACTGACAAACATATCCCTCATTCAAAAAACATTCACTATGAAGTGAAAAAAGGCTTTTGTTGAAGTGGAAGTTGCTTGTCCTTGACTTGGCTGATACATAAAACTCTGCAGCAGTTGTAGTCATTAAAAAAATCCTCTCTTGATGTTATCAGTTGTTAATGGCTTTCTTTTGTAGATTATGAAGAGATAAAACCATTACATTTCTGTCTGTTAAACACTAAAAAAGTCCTCACTGTGTCTTTAAATCATAGACTGAATAAAAGCATGGACAACACAACAGCTCTCCTGAAGTGGAGCCAAAACATTTAGTTCCCTTCACAGTCTGATTGCAGTACAAATCTTAAAGCCTCCATGATATCAGAAGTAACATGAGTCAAACTAGGAATCCAAGTACACGTCAAATAACCTTTCCTCAAACACGGTTTCTGTCATTGCAGGTGGTTTATGAAACTACTGTGAGGAGTTTTTTGAAGGTTCAGAAATAGACTCAGCTTAATATTGATGCCTTTTAATGATATCCAAAAGCAAACAAACCATAAGTGATGACATTGTTATTTTAAGGACTGTAATGGGTGTGAGGAGGTAGGTGTCAGCCAAGCGGCTGAAGAAACAGCCATGGTTTTACAATTTCATATGTGGAAATATCTGCTAGTATACTCTTTGTGTGTGTAGAAGGAGGCAAGAGAGGGTAGGAGGTGGTACCTGATTTTTATTACATCTAGTCTTCATGTTGTCTAATCATACATTGTGTTTTGTATTGCTTGTGTGTCTACCTGCCCAGGAACTGGGATCAAGCTAAGTAGCCACAACTGGTACCATGTATCTCCTCTAATTAATCATGATGAATGCATGTCGTAGACTATCCCTGACACACTTAACAGTAGAAGACAGTAAACTCATTGAATTTTCCCTTGCCAAATGTTTCAAATTAACACATGGATGGTCTGCTGTGGACAGTGCTTACTTGAGGGACCTCTGATGTTTTATCAGTGAGTTGAATGTGCAGTAATGCAGTTGAAACTTTGAATTTTTAAGTGGATGTCTATCTAAAAAGTCATTTTATTACTGTTCTTAGTTATTGCTAATAACTCTTGGTTATATTTTTTCATCCTCATTCTTTACGGTTATTTTTTCCTTTTACAATTCATGAATTGACTATTTGAATGTGTTCTAAGGTATGAAGGTTGGAGGTTGAATGAGATATTTTACATTCTGTTTCATCCTATTCAGCCCTCAATCACCTAAATGAGCACATTTTCTGAAGAAAAACAGCTTGGTGAGATTTCTGTGTTAATATTTCACGCTTATTAAGAGCATTATGATGATTTCTACTCAAGTAATATAACGATTGTAACTCTGACAGTATTAACCAATGCTCAGCTGTGATAAACTATGTATGAACTTGGAGAAGAGTGGAAGAGTTTGAGGGCAGTCAGAATGAAATATGTTCAGCCAATCTACAATAATGCCAAATTGACTTTTAGATGATATGACCTGTTTGGTCCTGACACTGCAGCTACATGGTAGAGCACAGTCCACTTAGATACAGTTTTAGCTAAGTATTTTTTCATTTTTTAGTAAATCAGCAAATCCATGCTAATATGTGAGTTATACTGTAGATGGTAAAATTGTCATTAAAAAGAAACATAAAAAGAGAAATTGTATTACATCACAGCTATAGTCCTTAAGTGAAATAATTTGAAGAAACAATACAATGATGGAAAATTAAGAATATTTACACAAACGCACACACATTTTATGAACACAGTGACAGAGAGGCACCTTAAGACAATGTGGCAGAACCACTCAATAAGCTAAGTGGTAAATCCATCAATGATTAACACGCTTAATTTAACTCATCTGGCTTTATATGCACACACTTTATCTATGTGTGTATGTGCATGACCCCCATTTTCTATCCCTAAACCTCTGAACAGCAGATTCTCCATGCACCTTACAGACACACGCACACGCACACTGCATTTATCCTGATCCTCATTCAGACCATTTATACACCACGGTGGTTACACAGACCAACAAATATGTGTGTGTAATTCCTCTAATCCATCTTGCTCCCCCTGCGAACATCCTTGAGGCCTTTGCATGGGGTCTGAGTAACTGAGGGAAATGAACATGGCTTTACAAGCCGAGCCCACCCAGGGCTTTAATTAGAATAAAATCACAAGATTGAACTCCTTCTACAAGCGGCCATCAGCAATCAGTGTAACCCCTGTGAAGCTAGTGCTGTCACAAATAAGCTTTGTTTTCCATGAATAGAGAAGAATATCAATGCTAATTTCCTGGCTGATTAATAATATCTACACAAGAAAATATCGAACAACACATCTAATTTTGAACTCCAAACTTTGTACTTTTTCTTATTTGAACTTGCTCTCTGTCTTCTCTGCATCATTCTCACAATCATTAAATACCTCATAACCAACAAACAACATCCTTTTCCTGGTTCACATGAACCCTTGGAGGGAAATCACTCTCTTATTCTATATTGATGCCACCCTAATAAGCTTTGGTTGACTGCGAGGAGGCCTATCGAGAAGCTCCTCCTGCTTCCCACATGTGGAAATACAGGCTGGTGCTGATTAGAGCTGCTGGGGCTGAGGGTGGGAAACCCCCTAGTCTTGCATTCAATGTGAAAGAGGTGCTTTCCATGATTGTCAGGAGCTATTCTTACATTTGTGTGGGTCCATGTGCCTTAAAATCCAACTTCAGCTTGTGTGTGTGTGTGTGTGTGTGTGTGTGTGCGTGTGTGTGTGTGTGTGTGTGTGTGTGTGTGTGTGTGAGATGCTCAGTGTGGGGGCAAGTGAACAGCAGATGCTCCCATTAATTAGACGTAATGATGACACAAGTAATAACTAAGGGGGCTGACTGGAGGAAGAACTGATTAATCTCTGAGTGGTGGCTAATTAATGTATTACACTCGACATTGTATGAAGCCAGGCCACTAAATCTGTCAGTGAATCAGCCAGTCAGTTCACTCAAGCAGCACACACTGGTCTATGGATCCTCACAGAATATAGGAAGTGTCTCTCTCCATGTCATCCCACTCACTAACCTCAGTGTCAATCTACTGCAGCAACCAAAGAATCAGTGCAGTCAGTCCAGTAAAGGAGGTTAAATGTACTCTGCGCTGTCAGGACTCAGTGATTGAAGCTGTTCAGACATACCTTCTGTTTCCGTCTCTCCTTCCGCTTGTCCTCTGTGTCCTGCAGCATCTTCTCTCTCCACAGGTCAAAGAAGTAAGAGGGGTTGGTGTAGAACTTAAGTCCCTCCTTTCCATCATCCCTGCAGACGAGCAAAGTAAACCAAGACATCTGGTCACATTAAAGTCTGCATTAAGAATTTTGTTGCAGTTGCACTTTTTCCCCTTTTTTTTTTCTACATGAGTAAGTCTGTCTAAACGTATTTAAACCTCTTGCATCCAAGAGTGAAATTTCTTGCATTCACACTTTCTGGAAGCAAATGTTTAAGTTGAAAATTTTAATCTCAGCATCTCCTGTGAAGAAACACCAGAACTGTTATTTCATGTTAATCATATCGGCAAGATCATGGGATAGATTGGGTGCCTGATTTTTTCAGCCAATTTAGCCCTGCTGACATCAGCACAAAATCCTGCAGCCATAACTGGGTACCTTGTCCTCATTCTTTGTCAGAGCTTCTTAAAATATAGAAGATGGGAGCCAGAGAATTTGGACAACCCCCCAAAAGATCAAGATTGACAGATGAACTCTGAAGTTATCATTTCATGTATTGATTTCCTTCAAACAATCGTTTGATGAATGATTGCAGTGATCCTCGGTTGTTGTTCATTTCCTTTTACTATGCTCTGCTCTCAGTCATCTTGATTTGCATCAGAGGAACCTTAAGAGTTGGTGGTTATAAAGAGAAAAAAAAGCATGATGTCAGGAAGGAAATACCAACAATGCTTCTGACAGGCTGCAGTAGTCCCTGATCCCTGATGAAAGTGTCCCCCAGCACACACATACAGCTCAGAGATATATTATTTTAAATCAATACATAGATACGATGTGAAAACTGCTTATTGATGTTTTTCCCTCTTTGCATTCTGGTATTACTTATATTTATTAAAATATTGATATAGTATGTTGCATGGTTGTCAAATGCTGTAGCTATAGGACCCACCTCTACAACAAACAGAAAAAAAAAATCTCAATTCTTTTGAAACTCCAAGACCTATGGTAAAAGGGCTAAAAAAGGCCTTTTCAAAAGTTCCTCAGATGTGTCCTGGGCCACTGGGGGATTTTCTTGTTGTTAAAATACCCAACAGAGTTTCAGTGTGAGCACTTTTGCTGGTGCCTTCTTCCTGTAGTAACCACCATCTCAGATTAACCCATTCACAACCCTGTGTGACATGTTCAGATCACTTCTGACATGTCCTGAAAAAAGCTCTGCTTCAATCTTGAGTCAAGAATTTCAAATTTCTTAAAGGAAAGACAAAACACCAGCAATTTTTCTACAAATGATAAAATTATGAAATTCAAATGAAAAAGGGACCAATGATATGAAGAGGAGGAGCCTCAAAAACTAAGAGTGCAAAAGGTTTAATGATATTCAACAACAAAGGCAAGAAAAGAGAATCCTACAGCAGGGTAAGGCGGTGTGTGCATGTGTGTGTGTGTGTGTGTGTGTGTGTGTGTGTGTGTTTGCCAGTTTGTGTATGACAAACTGAGATAGAAGGAGAGAGGGCTGAGCAGCTGTGCTCGGGGAGGATCTGAGCAAACAGCCTGGGGAGGTGTCCCAGGGAGCCTCCTGGTGTGATGTGTGAAGAGGAGAGGAGGGCAGAAAATGACAAGAGGAGGGAAGAGTAAACAGAGGAGGGCAAAAGAAAAAAAAAAGAAGGGAATAAGATTAAGAGAGCCCAGCAAAGGAAAGGAGAGAAGTATAAATAGGAGAGAAAAGAGGAGCGGAGGGGAGAGGGATAAGGTGATAAGCAAGGGACGGGAGAATAAGACGAGGAGGGACAAAGAAAGCAAGGGTAGAGAAAACAGCTATAAAGATAAAATGAATGGAAAATTAAAAGGAAAAGAGTTAAAAAAAAGGAGAAGAGGTTCAAAAATCAAGTAAAAGAGTGAAGAAGAAAATTAAGGAAGCAGAGGAAAATTGTTGGGAAAGGAGAGCAAAGTATAAGAGTGGAGACAAAATGACAAGAGGAGGGACTGAAATTGGATGAAAATGACAGGGGGGAGGAAAGCAAAGGCAAGAAGGAGGTGGAAGAAAATCGAAAGAACAGAGGAGACAAACACAAAAAAAAAGGAAATGAAGAGAGATAAAAAATGAGGAAAAGGGAGGAGAGGTATGCAGAAAAGTCTCCTGGGAGGCTCCTCGCTGTGAAAACATCCAACAGATTCTAATAGAGTGAGTGGTAGGTAGGTACGTCTGTCTGACACCTCATGATTCTCAAAGGCAGAGAGCAGTTTTCTGATGAGAGGAAAGTCATCTAAGGGACAAAAATATTCATGTATGTGGGAACACAACTTTAAATGAAACGCTGTTTCACTCCAGATCTCTCTGTGCCTACAGCCAGGTGCAATTCACAACCATGAGAAATGTTTGAAAAATCAACTGTTTGGACTGTTGCTCTGAATTTTAATGTGATACATTTTCTGTTGTTGGTGTAAGAGCAGATCTACGGTAAACTGTGACGGGTCAGCCTATATAGGGTGGGAACCTTTGGGGGCTTGTTAGATGTTTCCATAGACTGTATATAGAATGGACAGAGTCTGCCTCCCTGCTGGGTGAAGCCACTCTGAGAACAGCACCCTCTGTTGATGGGTTGCAGTATAGGTCATAAATCCCGCCTCCGCCAGCAAAGCTTACAGGGCTGTGGACAAACTTTAGAAATTTATTACACAGAACATAATTTTTTCTCCCCCCTGCTTGTGATGTTGACATGTAGTTATTGAAGGACTGGTTTGTGCTCAAGTCCTTTTTTTTCTGTGAAGCTCCATTTTTAAAAGTTATTAGGGGGTTCATGTTTTCTATGACACTTGATACAGCCTATGGGCGTTCAGGGATTGCGTAGCTCTCCCGGAGGATACGCTATTTGAGCCGAGCGTCATCACAGCGACTCTCTGCGACTGCGCAGCCGAATGCGCGTATTGCTACTGCGCAGCGCTGGTTTCAGGAAATGAAGAAAAATCCCAGAAATACCAAGAGCTATTTGGCTTCAAATCCGTATACAGGCGGTAGGCGGAACCAAGTTGTCCATAGTATATACAGTCTAAGGGTGTTTCCTACCGGAGCAAGGGGAAACAGTTTTTGACTGCTGACGCTGACGCTAGGACGCGGTGAAGCATGTTTGAAATGTTTGTGTGAGAATGTGAATCAAGGCATCAGATGTCAAATAAATGGGCTTATTTGCATCTTAAACAGCAATCAACTGGACTCTCATTCATCCATAAGGTAAAGTTACAGCACATCAAGAAGGTTTCCTGTTTGAAATGCCTCAGTAGCTTAAAGCATGGCTTAGCTTCTACAGTTGGTTTTTTATATGCTGTAGAGAAAAAATATCTCACATCTTTTTCACTGGACAGGGTTAGGGGTTTGTGTGTGTGTGTGTGTGTGTGTGTGTGTGTGTGTGTGTGTGTGTGTGTGTGTGTGTGTGAAGGGGGGGGTGTCACTGCTTAAAAAAAAATGCAGTTTGGAATTATGACAGCTGGACAGAGAGCAGGAGTGTAGTAAAGTTTGTACTCCGCTAACAACCTCAGACCAACATTGTTAATTCCAGGTATTATTGAGCTCTGAGTACCATAACACAATTAACCAAACATTTAACCTTGATTACAACTGGTTGCTGAGTGCTTGTCAGTCTCTCTTTTTTTTGGGAGTATGCACTGTTGATATTTGGTGATGCGATTGTGGTTAATCGGTTCACACAGATGAAATTCAATAGTTGAAAAGGAACAGTTGGCTCAGTGTCTGAGTTCATTTCCATGTTGTGTGCATGCCACTGACTAAACAAGGAGGAGTAAACATAGTACAACCTCTACCTGGTGGTAGTTTTGAAGAATGGATTTGAATACAATAGAAAAATAAAAACTAATGAACATTGATTAGAGGATGGATGTTGCTTTTGATTACTTTTCTATTGATTGCCCAGCCCTAGCTTAGCTCTGTTCACCCTTCTATAATACATCTTAAAACTAACTCAACATAAAACTTGGGTGTACATGTGTGTGAGTGCATAAGTCATGCCACCCTGATCCAGGGCACATAGCTTCGCTTCAGTCTAGACCTCCAGCTGATCTCTTATGCTCATGCTAGTAATGTTTTATGAAATAGGGTCATAACACTTCTGAAATGGTAATTGTAATAAATACAGTAAGTGTTAAAATCAGTTTCAGTATACAATGTTTGCTAGTTGGTGTTTCTAAAGTCTGGTAAATCTGCACTTTCTGCTGTAGATGGTATTTTAAGTTCTTGTGATGAACTTTGAGTTTATGTTGATTCTGGCGCCCCCCCCATGGACAAAGCCATACTTTTTTACTTTGTTGATGTTGTCCTGTACATGAGTAATCCTTCCTTTTGTATAGTAGCTAAACTTATCACTAATTGGGAATATTTGCTGTGTAAAATGTTAAAAAAAAAAAAAAAAAACGATGTTACTGATGGCCAGGTTTTCTTTTGTTGGTCAATGTCAGTCCATCTTGTACAGATAAACAGTTCAATACTCTTTATATTGTCTTCCAATGGGAAAAAAAAGGTGTTATTATCGCTGGAAATGGATCAAATAACAAATTTTTGTAAGGTTTGTTCCCCCTTTTTTTTTTTTTCTTACCAGAGGCAGCCCTGAAGTTAACACACAAAGACATAGTATTGCTGTTTGTCTCATATTCATATTGGTGCTTACACTTAATCCTCTCATCTGGACCTCTGGCTAAAGGCTGATCCCACAGCTGTTATCAAGAAAGGTGAGAGCAATCCCAGCCAAACGCTGTACTGACCTTTAGGCTCACAATAAACATGTTTTATTCAGGAAAAGCTCCCTGTCCTTCAGGCGGCACACAGAGGAAATATGCAGTAAGATTGGGGATTCAGCAAGTACAACATTTTCACCTGCCATTTTACTGGGTCTGGGCCATGTCAAGCCCCTGAGGTTAAAAAACACTGAGGCGACACATTTAAATACCACGGCCTACACCTGCACCTGTCCTTCTGAAGTTTGTGTGTGTGTGTGTGTGTGTGTGTGTGTGTGTGTGTGATACCACAAAGGTTGTTTTTGAGCTGTAACCTTCTCTAACTGGCTTGGTCAGGGTAGCAGCATTACAGAAGGAGGTCAGCTAAGGTGCTGCAGGAGAAAAAAAAAAAACGTATGAGAAGAAAAGGGGGGAAAAAGAATGGTGTGAGGGGGCTGCTGGCCAGAAGACTGGGATGTCAAAAGGGAAAGTGCTAGCCAGAGGAGTTTTTGATGGATTATTTATCTTGAGAGGACGCCACCTCTTGCTAGACTCAACCTTAACAGTCAGGAGAGATGGGTCATAAACCTGCCAGTGGTAAAAACTTGCCAACCAGCACACCAAAATAGAAAAAGTATGAGATAAATAAAAGGTTGAATCCATAGGAGATGACTGTGCATTATGATGAGCATCACTATTGTCCTTAAAGCTCCTCTGAGGAGTTATTAGCTGGTTATGAAAGTGTGAAATAAACAGTTGTACCTCTGACCTACAAATGTAAACAAGACTGTCAGCAACAGAATCAACTTTTTCTATAACTATAATAGTTTTAAATTGTTGTAGCAGCTTTAAGGGTATAGATGTCAGGCCAGACAATTACAGTTGGGCTGTTAAAACAAATCAGTAGAGCACTTTGTCAGAAAACACTGATGACATACAGAGGCAGTTTAACTTACTCTTGAAGATCCCAAAGCGTGTCACAGAGCCCAGTTTAAAGGAAATTTACTTCTCTGGTTCTGGTTTCAACATCCTAAGCTGTTTGTGTAAAGGGTAGAGTGATTGGAGACCTCTGTTGATGATTTTCCTTTTAAAGAAAATGGATCCAAATCCAACTGACAGCAACAAAAAAAGCAAAAAACAAAAAAACAAACTCTGAGCAGCAAATATTCTTGTCTCCTGATGTCTTGTATCGAACAAAAAGTGTCGGCTAATTTTTACATGTAAGCACCGTTTCGAAATCAGGAGGAAGAGTCTTTCATGGATAATTCAGCTCCCAGTCAAGCCTTGAGATTGCAAACTAAAAGACTGTTTTGAAGCACCTTTTTAGTATTCGACTCTGATGAAGGCCACAAACAAACACACCAGCCTAAGAATGAAGTTGTTCTTTATACTCCAAGTATTCCCGCTGTTTTGACCCTTTCAGACCTCAGACTCTTCCTCTCTGTACACTTTGAAAGCCAGTCAAGTTGTGCTATCTTTTCAGCATTTTACAGCCATCCATACCTGCACATGAATTATTCTGTATAAGGAAAAAGCATAATATACAAAAGGTCATAGATTACAAGGGGGGACTGTGAATCCTCACAGGCCTTGTGGACTCAATTTTAAATCGTGAACTAGTGGGCTGTTCTAGCTGATGCAGTACACTGTTTAAATAGACTGTGTCACCTGAAAATGGAACTGTGAGATGCACATCAGCACAGACTTTTATAAAATACTCCAACACACTAAAAAACAAACAAAAAAAACCCCAAAAAAACACTTTTTTCAGAGGTAGTGGATTGCTCAGGATTCAGACCTGTATGGCGTCAGGATGTTGAGCGGTGGCGGCTGTTCGCATGTCTGGAAGGTCTCCTGCAGCGGGACAGGCAGCGAGGTGCGGTCAAACAACTGCTGGTCCTGAATGGTGGAGCTCCTGAAAGCCTTCCTCATGGTGATGTCTTGTAGAGACACTGAGGAAAAGAGGGAAAGATGGAGAAAACAGAAAAGAGGGTTATTTCATCCCATGATTTATTTCTGCAGAGTGCGTGACGGACAGAAAGCTAAACAAGTTTGGCAGCACAAGGCTGAGGTCATGTCTCTGACACTTTGACGCAGAGAGAGCTGAAACTTTGATGGGGCAAACTAGTAACAGGAGGAAATCCTCACAGCACAGCTGAAGCTTTCAGAAAAACAGGCTGGAGAAATAGCTGAGGGGAAGGAGGAAACACAACCACACTCAGGCTAACCCTCAATCTGCTCAAGCCAAGGAGAAAAGTCTTGGACAGAAATTCAGAGTGCTGCAACCAGAGCTGAATTATACATGAAGAGACAAATGGATACATTTTTCTTCTGCCCAGAGGGAAGAGTGACAAAGTCATGTAGCATATAGACAAGTACTGTTACAGTTTTCTGTCATTAGCTTTGCCACACACAAAAAACACACACAGAAAATGAAAATATATCCTGAAACATACAGTAAGTAGATCTCTTTAGTCAGCACTACGGGTGGGTAATGACTTACAAACAGGCACTGAAATAAAGGTCAGGCACCTGAGGCAATGAGGTTTTAACGGTGAGCAAAGGTTTAGGAAGTAACACCCTGGGAAACTCTTAGAAGTAATGCAAGACAGACTGTGCAGGTTAAAGAGGTGAAAATATCCAGGATTCAGGGTGTAATAAAGCAAGGTAGAACCTGCAGTTTGAGATACAAAAGTAGTACCAGTATGTTTAAAGTTGTGCAAATTCTGGAAATGTAATGAGATTAAAATGGTCAATTCAAAGGAAAAATACCGGGTATTCTTTGAGATCACAATGTTACAAATTTGGCTAAAATAGCAAAAAAATTCTCCAAGGTTGAAGTCACATATAGAGGAGGAAACAAACCTGGAAAAAGAGTGTTTTTCTGAAAAGAAATCACACCACTTTACTCTGACGTGTTGATTGATCCATAGTTGGAAAAACATAATCAAGGAGCAGGGAAGGGTTTTGATACTTTGTCATAAATAGAAAAGCCAAGAACACAGAAAAAAAACAAAGAAATGTAAAGAAACAACAAGAAAGAGGTGTGGCAGAAAACAAACAGACAAACAGTATGATACTCTATAGGGGAAATCAAAGAAAGCAGGAGCGAGGAGAGCGTTGAGGTAACCTGAGAGGAGTTTGAGGGTGGATTTAACTTCGAAGACATCACAAGGGAGAAATATATAATCTGCATTTTAAACACCAAACACATACTGTCAAAGGCATGCACATACTACTGTATACATACAGTATTTTACTGGAATGACAAGAGGAAACTAACAGAGGGTTGATACTACACTGTGTTGTTGTGCCCCATAGTCTCAACATTATACATAAAGAGCAAATTAAAAATGAGATCAGAGACAACAAATAAGCAAAAGAATGAATCTCCTCCTCTGTCATGTAAGCAATGCTGCACACAAAAATATCTCTGTTTCCTCATTTAAACACATAAACAGGACATGGCACACCACAGGTGTACATCTCCTGCAGCCAAGGGGATGTTGTGAACATATGAACATGCATGCTGACATCAAACTAGAGCCCTGAAGTTTGTACTTTTGCCATCACTTTTCCATATCGTTCTGTTTCATAGTGCAGGCCAAGTTTACTGAATGATTAGAAACACCAGCAGAGAGGGGGAAACAAATGTGCCTGATAGTGTGTGTGCTCCCTGCAGTCAGTGATGCTGCTGCTCCGTCACAACAAAGATCCATGAATAAACAAATATGGAAGCAAAAACTCTGTCTGTCTGTCTGCTGAACTTTCTGTTCTACTTACATTGAAGCTCAATTTAAAGCTTTCATCTCATTATGAAACAGACTGAAATCAAAACTAAAGTTTCTATGACCTTGAAAAGAAAGACTTTTTGTTGATGATGTCTAGGAGGGGCAGGAGGGGTCAGACCGTGGTTAGCTGCATGCTGCTCATATGGTCTGTTTGTTCTACATTCCACAGCAAAGATTCTTTATTATGAAAGATTTGGCTGTTAAAATGAGCAGGATGAAATTTTTGTGTATTGAGATTACACAGATCAACAGGTGTAGCTAAAAAATAAGAGGTTCCCCCCCCCACATAATTAATTTCAAAACTTAGAAACTTCAAGATATTCTAGATTCATCACACATGCTGTGAAATATTTCAAAACTTTCTTAGTTTTAATCTTGATTGTTACAGTTTGCAGTTTATGAAAATCAAAAATATTCTATCTCAAAACATCAGAATATTGTGGAAAGTCCAATATCCTTGTTGGTGATTTCAGTCCTAAGCAGAGCTGTCATCGTCTAAATAACTCTGAACACCTGCTAAAGTTTATCCTCTCACTCTGGCTCAGTACACACAACCACAATCATGGGGAAGACTGCTGACTTGACAGTTGTCAAGAAGTCAATTATTGATACCCCCCACAAGGAGAGTAAGCTACAGAGGGTCATTGCTGAAAAGGCTGGCTGTTCAAAGAGTGCTGTTACAAAGCCTGTTAATGGAAAAGTGTGGGAAGAAAAGGTGCACAAGCAACAGGGATGAGTGCAGCTTTGAGAGGATGGTCCAACAAAGTGATTCAAGAACTTCGGGGAGCTCCACAAGGAGTAGACTTCATCAAGAACCACTACACTCAGAGACATATTCAGGAAATAAGCTACAAGTGTTGTTTTTCTACTGTCAAGACACTCCTGAAGCAGAGAAGATGTCTAAAGCATCTGGACGAGGCTAAGAAGAAAAAACTAGACTGTTACTCAGTGGTCTAAAGTCCTCTTTTCAGATGAAAGCTAAATTTGTATCTCACTTGAAAATCAGGGTCCTTGAGTCTGGAAGAAGAGGTTCCAAGCTAAAACTAAGAGGAGTTATTACGACCCTCTCCCTGCAAAAGAGAAGTACCTCATAATTACTTATTTGTTACGTCAGAGCTGAAAGATGAAGTTAGTCTGTGTTTTCTTTATGCTGTCATTGAACTATTCATTGAAACTTGTATCTACTAGATTAGCTTTTTTTCTAGCTGGTTTAAAACTTGAAGCTCTTGGTGTTACACTATTTGTCTCATTTTTAGTCAGGCTTTGAATTTTAGCAATGAACTTGTGAAGTACAAACACTCAATAAATGAAAGGGAAGCTATATCAAACTATCAAAACAGTTAAGGTCTAGTAACGATTTTTGGAGAATTTCACTCTGTAAGGTGAGATCAAAGAAGAAAAAGTGGTTAAGGATTATGGGTAGTTGGGTATATAGATGTGTGAGAGGAGATATGAACATTAAAGCGATGCTTTGGGGATCCCTGTAGGGCATTTTGCTTCTCGCCTCACTTCCTGTCCATTCGAAGGTCAGGATGAAGATCAGGGAAGCTGACACCGACACTCTTTTCCAATCTGCTTACAAATGAGAGTAAATCTTCAAGCCAACTGCTTTACACATTAAACATCTTTACAAGGCCAGAAAACACCACTGGCTGACCTGTGAGTCATCATTTAGTGTTAGACATAAGGAACACTGTGTCCTGCTGCCCAAATGCATTTTTGGACAGCGGAGGAGCTGTCATGTTATGTGACAAGTACGTGCAAAGGCGACAAACAAGAGCGGCAGTGCATAAGTGTGTGTCAGGACGCATCTGAGGCAGAGTGAGGTGGCTGTAAACCTCTGCCAGGCAAGAGCACAGAGAGAGAGAGAGAGGCACTAATCAATGTGGGCAGACACACACACATACACAAAAACACACTAAGGATCACTCAGACGCACACTCAGATGGATATCTTAACATGATGTTCTACACCCTAATTACAAAATGTCACTTATTCAGCTGAACTACCAATTACATCCATTTAGTGAAGGCATTCAGCTAATGAGAGAAATGTGAGAGTATGCATTTGTGAATGAATAAGTGAGCTTGTAAGAGGCTGTAAGGCTGTGTGTGTGTGTGTGTGTGTAGCAGTCTCTGATCTCAGCCTGTGAAGCTCCTTATCAGTCAGAGAGTGGTAGAGAGTTTATCTATCTCTCTCTCTTTCATATCTTTCATATCTATCTCTCTGGCATCTCACTAGAAAAACACTCAAGCAAATAGAGGTGAAGGAGTTGTTGTCACACACACACACACACACACACACACACACACACACACACACACACACACACACACACACACACACACACACACACACACACACACACACACACACCTTATGCTTCCCTTAAAGTTTCAGGGAAATGAAATGATGAAATGTTCCCCCCTCTTCTCCCCTCCTCTTGGAGATGCAGTCCCACACTCTGAAGATAAGAAAAGGAGCAGGCTGGGCTGCCTCTTAGCATGCAGATGCATCGCCCTCTTTCTCCTGTTGAACTTTAATGCAAATGCTGCCCTATATTTCCCGTCCTGCAGCCCTAAATCAAGTCCTCTCAGTCTCCACCTTTTCCTTCCTTTCTTCTTCCTTGTTGTGTAAGCTTGATTGCTGTTTGTTCCTTTTCTATCTGCACAGAGTCTAAAGTGCTCCCCCTCCTGTATTCACAAACTCTGTCAAATCACCAGAGTAAGCATAAACTATGTAATTCTATGCTGACAGAACATGACAAAAACAAAGTACAGAGATTACCTCCTTAACTTTAAAGCAAACTTGTTTCAGTGTTTGCAACTATGTGAGGTAAAAACATGTAATGTGTGCAACAACCCTGTCATCATCTTGGTTTTTCTTTGACTAATATTTGCCTCCATCACTGTGGTCTCACAAATGCTTGTCGGTCATCACCCACAATGCTTCTGGATGTCTGTCATAACTGTCAAATTATAGCCTTCTGCATCTGCATAATTGCTAGAGTCTTCATGAGGAAACTTTGCGACACACTATTGAAACTTTGGTTGCCAAATGGTTTGGCAGAGCTAACAGGCATATTCTTCACATAATAGAGGAGTAAAAGAATTGAATTAAATCCTCTGTCCCTACAGCCTTCATGTCATTTCACATTATGATACCAAGTACACAAATAAGCCTATAAATATGCTCCAGCAAAAGGGAAATTAGTTTGGATGAATGATTATCAGAAAATATTCGTTTTGAGTTTCTCTCTTTCACACGATGCCATACAAATGGCAAAAATGTGTGATATTGATGTTTAAGTTTGGATTTTAAAACCATTTATTTCATTGACGAGGTGAGCAATGTCCTGTATACCTTAGTGACCAATGTACATCTCTATATCAATTAAATTTGCCATCCTGCTGTTGGCAAGCAAGAGTGCAAAGAACTACACAACTGCAGAGAGACTACACACAGGGGCTCTGCTGAACACAGTGTAAATCACGAGACTGTGTCTTTTATACTGGAATAAAATCCTTCTTCTGCACATTGATTTGCAGTATCTACTCACACCCAAAGATATTAAAGAGATAACTTTAAAGCTTTATTTGCTTCAGGAGAATATATAGTCCAGATTTGAGCCGTGGGCCTCATCTTCACTGGAAGTGTTCGACTTCAGGTGACTCATGGTGCCTTGAGAATCATTGTTGTTGGTTTGAGTTTCTACACACATCTTGCATGAGAACATTGGTTGATATGGCTCATAGTCCAAACATAGAATGGGGGTAGATCCTTCTTTGTCATGATTGGCCTTCTCCTTTATGTTTTCTCCTGACTCCATACACCGTATCGTTCTTGGACACGTCATGAATGTTCGTCCTCAAACTCACTGCTTTACAGTTTTTGGTTCGTTCACTTTGTTTTGAGTTAAAAGGGCACCTTAAATCAGGGCATTTTATTACCTTAAAGATTAATAAAAATTTGAACATTAACTGCAAAAGATCAAAAGTGGATGACTCTTACTAACTTTTTGTAGTAATTTCTGCTTACAATCCTTCCTAGTGTGAAGCTTTTGTGCTTTTATCTTAAGAAGACTTTTTTGGAGCAATTCAAGCATTTTTCAAAGCATAAAAAAGTGTAGTACTCTTAAATAAAGTTGAGCTTGCTGCTCTTTAATTGCTTTTGTAAAGCATGTGTAATCATATTTGCTAAAGGCCAAGGATGCTCCTTGCCTTATTTCTTTCATTTTCCCCTGCTCGTCCGGAGTTCAACTGAATCAATGTCTAAGTGAATATTTCCTCTTGTATGTGGTGCATCTGGACACAACTGACAGCACTTTTGTTCATTTCTCTTTCTTTTTCATTGTTCTCACTGTCTACATGTGGCACCCAAGGACACACTCTTTTGTTCCCTGTTTTATTATTATTCTACGTTTGGAGAGGCTGACAGAAATCTCATCTTAGTTTTTACCTTAACCCAGGATGTCACTACCATTTACATGTTGGAGAAAAGAAAGCATTTAAACTGGATCCCTTCTGAGCACACTTTTCTGTAGATCATTTGAAATTCTGAAAGCAAATAATGACACATCTTAGCACAGCACAGTACAAACTTTACAGTCAATCAATGGAAAAAGAACAGAGTCTAAGCCGAGAAGAGAGCCTGAAGCACTTTTGTACATTTGTATTTAGTTAGTAAGGTCACCGTTTCCTGACTGCAGTAGACTCCAACAAAATGAGACAAAGAAATGAGTAGAAATGAGAAAAGCTGTGGAAATAAGGGTCAAGGAGGTTCAACAATCAGTAAAGGACAAAAACAGAGAAAATTCCCTCTAGGAAATTTTGAAAGGACCACAACGGCGACTGTGGGGGTGCGCACATTATGAAGAGATTCTCCTGAGATTTATCATTAATACTGGTAGCATTGTGATTTTATCAACAGGGAGCACACCCACAACAAACATTCCTTTTTCAAGTATTTTTTTATACAAAAAACAAAAATACAAAACAAAAACAAAAAACTGAATTGGAGCAGTGAATATTTGTAAAACTTTAATGATTGCTGTTTTTTGTCTTGTCCCATTGACTTCAGAGCAAATTTTTGAGGGACTGGCAGGGGCTTTGTGGCCTTCCACAATGGCCTGCAGCCAGTGCAGTGATATAACGGTGCCATTAAATAGGGGATACAGGCCATTAGTTTGGCCGGCTCCAAGTGGGGGTGGGGTGTGGGGGGGGGGGGGTTGATGACAGCAAACAAATAGCATCCACGATGAAGATGGAGGGAGCACAGAGATCAATCAGAGGGAGGGGGGTGGGCAGAAGAGGACAACAATGCTGGGGAAAAGGGGGAGTTGGGGGTCTAAAGGGCAAAAAGAGAGGGACTATCCTGTTTCAAGGCTTAAAGGTAGATAGGATGTGGACAAGGTTTGGGTGTGCATTAAATGTGTGTTCATCAGACTGAACATGTATAAATTTATGTGATAAAACACTCTTGACCTCAGCCCTTGCAGTACCAATGACACTGCATTCATCATCGGGCCATCTCTTCATCTCTCTGCAACCTTCAGCTACACATCTGTCATATCATCCATCACCCAACACTGTGTGTCCTTATGCTTTCAACGAAGAAAAGATATTTCACTGCAGAGTCCAGTCTGAATCCTCTGAGTCTATAACAGTATTTTACCTCTGATCAAACACAGCTAAGCTGCACAGGGCTTGTCTGATGGTTGAGGGGGTACAGGGTGGGATTAGAGCAACTACTGGAATCAGGATCAGACTTCCTTCATTCACAGCAGTTTTGATTTTACAGGGAAGTTTAAATTGAGCTCTTAAGTGTAGAGACGCCTGAGAATTGCACATTCTTAAAAACTTTGTTCCAGTTGTATTTAACTACCAACAACAATTTAAACTGCACAGTGGCCCCATCACCTGATATTTTGTCTTTTTTTTTTTTTTACAATACGATAATCTAGTTTCTAACGATGGCTGATGTTGCATCGGCTCATTGGCATGTTTACTTTTGTCAGACTTTGCCTTGTGGTAGAGTTTTAAGAATCACAGCATTTTCCAAAACCTTCTCCTGCAAATCAACACTGGATCTTTTTTTTAAGAAAAAAAGTTTGTCACAAAACACTTAACCCCTTCAGAGAGCTGCTTTCTTAAGGGCTGAAAATGCTGAAAATCTATGAAGAGTGAAAAGGACTTTTTTTAGGCTCAAGAGTCCCTCAAGCTGGGGAAGAAATAATGGAGAGGCAGTAAAATGCACGCCAAAGTTGAATAAAAGTTAGTGGATTAAATATCCTTTTGTGAGTTAAATCTTGCAGTGATTATGATTGTAATTACAGCTACAAGTTTATGTAAGAAATGAAGGTGATCACAAGATATCTGGGTACTGGAAAAACGAGACAGTTCAACTTGCAGTTTTGTCTCCTGCCAGGTGAGCCTGGTGTATGTGGGCTCAGTATCAAAGACATCATTAAACCAAGAGAGTGCAGAGTTCAAGGACAGCAACAAGCTGCAGAAAACATTCCAAACTACCACATGAAAAGAACCATCAACCTGCAGTCATTTTCAAAAAGACAGAGGAGTGCAGTGTTCATTGATGTTAGACCTGCCCTGCCACACTGGTACAGTGTCATTATTGTGGGCAACACTACATATGTCTTTATTTTAGTCATACTTTTGATGTTAAAACCAGCTATGACCAGCAAAACTCTAACAAGGACTTAAAAGGACTTGTTGCTTGTATATTGCACAACAGCACAAAATCAAACAGTTGGTTGTAAATTTATTGAATATTATAAACAACAAATCAAAACACTGCTGCACTTGTGACTGCTATCTCCTGCTATAAGAGTGAACAGTCCTGTGAATAAAAAAACAAATCTGCAGCGATTAGCTTTCATGATTTCATTCAGTCTACATTGGATTAAGTTGGACTAAGTTTAATCAACTGGTAACCAGTTCTTCCATGTCATCAGGGGTTTTAAGGAACTAAAAAGCAGTATTTGTGAATTTCTCATCATTTGCTCCACTCTTCTTTTGCCTTCCCGACTTTCATCCTCCTATCTCTCTATCCCTTCATGGTCCTGATTTATGGCCTCCCCCTGCTTGCACTCATTCCCCTCTCCTTCACTCCTCAATGGCTGACCACAGACCCACACAGACAATTACAAGGCCGGTCATATGCTTGTGCTAAAAGCATACACTTTAAACTGTGTACAGTAGAGTGTGTGTTTGAAAGTGTGAGGGTAAAAACAGGAAACCATCTTTTCCAAGAACTGACCATCTTTTCTTGCATTTATCTGACTTGTTCTGGTAAAGTTCTGCCAAATGCACACGACCACACTACCCCCGCTGCCGCTTGATTTGATAGATTTTCAATGAATAAGAGAAAGAGAAGTGGAGTAGCAGGGTTTCCATTTCAAAGACAACTTTATTTGGCTGTAAATGCATGTGGAGGAGTTGAACTGAGTCGGAAATCTGTGTAACCTGAAGAGGAGGCTTTCTCAACCTGGCCCAGAAAATTCTGCGGTACAATCCTTTTACACTTCGGTGCTTTTTGCTGCAGTGCCCTGTTTTATGCTCCCATCTCTCTATCCTTCCATTTCTCTTTCTCTTCCTCCTCCCCCACTGCACACTTTAACTGCAACTGAGCTGATCCTTATCCACTGTCTCCCACACTGGCACCTGAGGCTAAAAGTGGGGGGACAGTAGGGCTTATTTATGAAGGGAGATAAAATGCTAAGACCACATGAGCGAATGCAGCAGATGCATGCACAAGTACACTCACAAAATCCCTCCAAGTCTGCATCCAAACACAGAGAGATCCCATGAATATGAACAAGACGCCTTATGCTGGAATGAGGTAAAGATCTCCTGTCCAAGAGATGTGTGTCTAAAAAGATCAAGTCTAATTGTGCAGAAGAAATACTGTCTGTGTGTGAGAGGAATGTGTTAAGAATAAGAAGAATAAGAAGAAGAACTTTATTGATCCCTGAAGGGAAATTCAATTGTCTGTTGTCTCATGTAATATGTCTATTAAAGTTATCTCCAATTTACATAAAAGTCATAAAGCCTGATGGCTGTTGGTACAAAAGATCTTCTACATCTTTCTGTCCTGCAGCCAAGAGAGAGGAGCCGTCCACCACCATTTGCCCTTTGGTCCATCAAGGTGTTGTGAAGTGGGTGATCCATGTTCTTGAGAATAGTCTCCACCTTCCAGCCTTTTTCACCAGTTTGTTAAGACGTCTTGCATCTTTGTGTTTGATGCTTCCTCCCCAGCAGACTGCAGCGTAGAACAGAACACTTGCCACCACAGACTGATAAAACATCTGCAGCGTCTTACTACAGATGTCTATTGATCAGAGTCTTCTCAGGCAAAAGAGGCAGCTCTGCCCATTTCTGTAGATGAAGTCTATATTCCTAGACCAGTCCAACTTATTATCCAGATGTACACCTAGGTATTTATATGATGTCACCACTTCAATGTCCACTCCACAGGTGTTCATTGGCAGAAGAGAGGGTTTGGATCTACGGAAGTCTATGACCATCTCCTTTGTCTTTGAGGTGTTGAGGAGGAGGCAGTTTTTGTGACTCCAGTCACTGAAGGCTCTTATCGGATCTCTGTATTCAGCTTCTTGTCCATTCCTGATACATGCCACAATAGCGGTGTCATCTGAGTATTTCTGGATGTGGCAGGACTCAGTACTGTATTTGAAGTCTGATGTGTACAGTGTGAACAGGAATGGCACCAGCACTGTCCCTTGTGGAGCCCCCCGTACTGCTCATTAATGTCCCAGAAACACAGTTCCCAAGCCTGACAAACTGTGGCCTTCCTGTCAGGTAATCTGCGATCCAGGAAATACAGAAAGGATCCACACAGGAAGGATCCACTTGAACTAGTGTTCAACCTTCAACCTCTTAAGGATAAAATAGACTCTCAAACTGAGGCACACAGCACAACACACCTCCACTATTTGATCTAACACACTCTAATTCAATTAGCATGGCTGGAGAATGGGGACAGGGTGAGAAGGAAGCGTGCTGAGGCCGAAGGTAGCAAGAAGGAGGGGAAAATGTCAGAAAAACAACAGAGGCTACAAAGAGGAAGGTCCACAGACAGGGGGGAAAATAGAGGATGCAACCAAAAAGAGGATAAGGATGAGCAATCTGTGAGTAATCTGGACCTGGAGGGCTGTTTTCCTAAACCAAACACAAACCCATGATTCTGCAAAAAATTGTATTCATAGGCTTGTGAGGAGGAAGCAAAGCTCACGCATCCATTCACATAAAAAGCCACAAGCGGCGAAGCACGATCCAGTGAGCATTCCTCCGTCTTAGTGTCAGTGACAAGGAAGCAGTTAGAGTAGCATTGTGCAAAGCCGTAAACACACCGCTGGCCTGTGGGAAATCGATGCGACGCCTTGGAGCATGGTATTACACCGCTGTGACTCTCTCTCTTTTTAGTTTTCAGCCTCCTCTAGCTACACCATCCTGTCAAACCCCTACCTCTTTCCCCCTCATTCAGGATAGCCTAGCTTACCTGGCAGTCCCACAGATTATTAACACAGCCTGACTACGGGTCTGATTTCTTTCTCTTTTAGTGGCTAAATAAGCATCCAGCCTGGGCAAATCTCTGACTAAACAGAGGTAAGTGTTTGTGCTTTTTCCAGGAGGAAAGGACACCATTTCTGCTGCCTGCTCTTTTAATAACAACCGTTAACACTAAAGGGGGGCAGACAGGAGAGCTCCATCACAAACATGAACAAACACAGTAAACACAGTCCCACAGACACACACTCACATAGAGGCACATCAACAATTGGTGCAATGAAGAGGCAAGAGAATCTGTAGAGCTCAGGTTCTCACTCGAGAAAGGAAAAAGCGTGAGACCTTGTGCATGCATGTGTGCATGTGTGTGTGTCTGAAGTTAGTGGACTCACATTCCTCCTCTTTGGGGTCCAGCTGTGTGACGCTGATGGAGAGGCGGTCCACGCGCTCTTGCAGGGAGTTAACCCGGAAAGAGAAGGTGTGGGCCTCATTGAAGAGCTCTCCAAACAGGTCCTCTGCATATTTACCTGCATGAACACAAACACACACACACACACACGCGCGCGCACGCACGCAAGCACGCACGCACGACATGTGAAATGTTTATTTACACTGATGGATTTCTTAAGTGAAACATTTTTTTTTGTGCTGAAGTGAAAGTGTGAAAACCCCAATTATGCTTATTTCCAAAGCTTTAACAGGTCTATATGCAGAGATAATTCATGACCTTATTCCAAAGTTTCATTTCGCCATTCCTAAACAACCAGGTAAAGTAAACTGCAGTGAGTGTCAGACACAATCAGATAAGCAGTGCTGTTCTTTCTCTGTTTCAAGTATCAAAGTCCAATGATGTGCTATTACTGATATTAAGAGCTGAAGAAAGGCTGTCAGTGCAGCTGTGACTGGAAACCCCAAGAGAACTAGGCTGACTGCTCTGATAGAGATGTGAGGGCTGAGGATGTTTGAACAGAGAGCTGTTTGATACCAGAGTCAGCAAAGAAGAAAAATGCATATTGACTGGAAGAGGAGAAGTCTAACTTTTTTGTTCCATTCATCCAAAACTGTGATACAGTTTGAACTTTGGAGTCTACTCTGTGTCCAGCAGCATGTCCACAGAAGTAAATACCGGAGACTCTGGCAGAATAACGGGTGCTTAAAAAGGAGATAGATCACCCGGACAAGAACTAAGAAGCCGGGTCAACAATGATGAGGGACGCTTCGGGTCTTACGGACCCTGTAACCTTTCTGCTGGACAGGTAAACTGCTTTAACAAAGTAAGCCAAGTGTCTGTAACAGAAGTGTTTTTTGTCAAACGGGACCTGCTGTGTGTTGTAGCACTGCTAAACTGTTGACCTCGGGTCCTGGGGTATGCCACTTTATCCTAGTTGTAGAAGTCCTTAAAACATTGTGTTTACTGGTCGTCTGTTGGCATCTACAGTAGCACCAAAGCTTTTTACTTTCACATTGACTGGGCACCATTTGTAATTATCTGAAGTATGTCTGCGTTATATCTGAATTTAACTGAAACGATACGGGCAAGCAGGAGCGTCTGTTTGTGGGTGGGGCTTGTTCGAGCAGAGACAGAAGGGAGAGGTGAAGCCGCGGAGAAAACTGGTTGGGAGGGGTAGTGTTTACATTCAGGATTTCTCCCCAAAACTGGCACTTCCTCAGATCCTGCCTACCCCACCTTTGAGATAATGGTGGTGGTGTTGAATTTTGTCTCATTTTTGGACATTAAATCCCTCATTATTCTGTTTAACTAGATTAAGATCAGGTGACTGAAGGCAGCAGAAAACGATAACCTACTTTCACGCTACTTCTCATCAGACCACCCAGTAAACCCTCTTGTCATCCAGATCACAGGATAAAGGGGATCACCCAGGACAAGAATTGATATGGACCCATTACATGACAGCAAATTTTTCTCAAACAGAGCCGCCACTTCCTCTTCTGCACAGGGGTCAAACATCTGGGTTTGTGCTGCTCTCCTGGTTTGTGCCATACATGCACTTCTCACTTGGCAGGAATATGATTAAGTATGACTCATCTCCCCAGGAGGACTTCTTCACATCTCTGTAGCATCACCTGTGGTCTTTGTACTGCTGAAATCTGAAGTGTGCATTCATCTTTGTAATAAGGGGTTTATGTGCTGCAGACCTACTGTAATTTCCACCTCTATGTAATTTTTTGGTTGACCAATCATGGTAACACCATGGCCTGACAATGTCCTGCATTCAGACTTAACCACTTGAGAAAAAAAAGTTGCACTTCTGTTTTAATAATGACCCCTGCTGCAAAGTATTAAACATCTTTTCCTCTTATAATCCTGATGTTAATTGAGAATCCAAGAGGTTGGTTATGCATTTTTACCCTCCAAAGAGCACACAAACACATACTGGTTGCTTAATTGTAAGATGTGCTGCACTTCCACAAGCGAGCATCTGCAGTAAACTTGTTTTTATCCACAAATGATGAGGTGCACGTACATGCAGGTATCCGTTATAGAAATAAAACATCATTAGATTATCACAGATGGAGGCCAGGTAGTTTTCTGTAGAATCTGTAACTCAAGATTAATTGTACATTTAAATAAAAAAGAATCCTGAAATGAGCAGAAAACCATAAAAACTTGACAAGCCATTATACTGGATGTTTTTATCTAGTCTTTTGTGTGTGTGTGTGTGTGTGTGTGTGTGTGTGTGTGTGTCTTTGTGTGACTCACTTAGGCTGCTGAGCTGGCGGATCACGTTGGCCAAGGAGATGTTAGTCACACACTCCAGCTCATTCTTGATGTTCCTTGGCAGTACCGTGTGGCACAGGTGCCTGGGCTCGATGGTGCGCTTCACCAGCGGCATCCTTCTGCTGCGTCACCTCTACCTAAAATATGGGGAGAGAATTAATTAATTATAAGGTTTCTTGATTCAAACATTGCGATCTTGCTGCTTTCTGCCAAACTGAGCTCAATAGACGAGTAATACCAAGGAGAAAAGTTTGTTTTCCTGATTGCTTTGCTAACACTAGTGTTATCATAATGTGGTAAATAAGAGGAGGAAACACAGGAGGGCAAGAGGATCTAACACAATGTGAGTTCAGTGGTGAGAAGAGTGTACACTGGAGGAATACAAAATGTGAGGTTCATTTACACAGGATCCTGGAGAATATAGAATACAAACAGAATAGCAGGGAAGTCTTGTTTTGACATTGCTAACAGCCATGTTACCTCATCTGTTTCACTGACTTAGTGCTGTCTTGTCCTTTCCATCATACACATCCGGGCTAACAAACCGTAGCACTTTGTCTGCCCACTCAGCCATGCTAATAGCATTAAGGCTACATGCAGTTCTGGGCCTACTCGGCCCAGTTCTCCTCCATGCACACTGGCAGCAGAAGCAAGGATGCCTGCTGAAACCAGCAGAGGACACAGAGGTTACAATGATCCAGAACCACAGTGTGCTGGTGAGCATCTGTTGGAAGCACCAAGCCAAACAAAAGTGAGACAAAATATCTGCAGAAGGTTTTAGCATCATTTCAGGCGGTGTATTTTTGTTAACTTTAAAGTTGTTTTAACTCTAACGTTAGTGTCCAATGTAGCAATTAAGACAACCCTGTGGGTGAAACTCACACATTCATTCACTCACACAAACTCATCATTGTTCTTGGTAGCAGTGAGACTGCTTCTTCTGCTCTGTATTGACTGTCCAATAATTAAGTGCACGATTTTGGCGTCATCGTACGCTTGTATTTAAGGCCTTTGGCTGAACCTGGTGTTCGCGATGCTCCGAGTCGTGGTTTCCATCTCCTGAAGTCCTTATAGTCTTCTACGAGGTTCTAGTAACTATATGTGATTCAGATTTCCTCCTTTCCCCTGACAGATTAGCTACCTATCACAGGAAACCACTGTAACAGTGGGAGGTCTTTGTTTGAATGAATTCAGACAAAATTCTTGTTCACAAATCGCAGCGTAAAAAATCATCATCCTCAAGTTTAACAAAGTTTAAGAGAAAATATTTGTGCATGAAACTCTTTGAGGTTGTGATTCAGGTTGACTATGCTCATACACAGCTGATTATTATGTCTATAGCAGACATTTCTTTTCCACCTAAGTCTTAACCATTTTTGAAACTGAAATTGAACTTTCAGACTTCTCCAGCAGGCATAAATAACAGCTATATCTTTAGATCCAGTTAGCATTCACACTAAATAGTGCATTTCTAAATCTTACTAATACTGAACATTTGGAGATTTTCTTTCACATTAGTCTACCAATAGTTAAGTCTAACACCTAGATGATTTTATTTGATAACGTAATGCACGCTTGATGTTATTGTAAAGCAGATATTAGTAATTCACATAGTGACGATGAGACGCATCAGTCCTATCTGCATACACCTGCTGCTGCTGCTTTATGGTTGTCTACTCGTCGTCCCAATGCTCCGTGGACAGAACCATCGTGATGAAGGGGGGACTGCAGCAATAAAGACAACCCTGTGGGTGAAACTCACACATTCCTCGCAGGAAAGGTTTCTTATCTGGTTCCAGGACACAGGATGGTATAAATCTTTCCAGACTTGTTTGCACTTTCAGGTTACCTAACTGACCCCACCGGAGGTTGACCGAAATCTCTGGCTCTTGATGATTGGTCAATTCGGAGAACAGAGACGGAGTCTTTATTACCTTTCAAACTGACTCCATCACTGACCATCAAAATAATCATTCATGCCTTAATCCAGGTCTCCCATTTGAGATTTACAGTTTTAAAGTGTGTGAACATACGGACCCCAAGAAAAGGTCTGAGAAGCAGGACACTAACCTCCAGACCTTGGTCGTAAAACCCTGCTCAACCATGTTCTGATAAGAACTGCATTCCTTTGGTGAAATAATACAAATGACTGATCATGACATCTTATGCATTCAGCAATGTACTAATCTGTCTAATCATGAAATTTGTGTTAAAATGTGCTCCAAAAGCCAAGCTATCACTTTAACAGAATAAATCCTTCATTCTTTAGTTTCTTTAGACCAACAGCTTTTCAGACTGTTTCATGAACTTTTAAGAGTTTAATTTATTGACCAGGAATCATAACTTTACTCTAAGTGACAGAAATAGTTTAGAAAGGTTTGGTTTATATCCTTATCATTTATTTAGTATTTTAACCATTAGGTGGTTATAATGCTATTGAATAATCTGAATGTGAGTATTTAGAATCCATTATTAATCATGATGAAGTTCATTCACATGTGTTTACTCTTTTGTTGTTCACATTTGTTTTTCATGTTTAATTTCAGAGTAATTTAGCATCTTCAATGTGATACTTAAAACATAATGAGAATGTTTGATGTGATCCTACATTTCATTCATATGTGTTTAGTATCAAATCATTCATCATGAAACCAAGCATTCAATGATATTAATCATATTGAGTGAATATCAGATCTGACACCTTTACCAGCCAAAAGTATAAGTTAGATCAAATAATCAGAGATCCAAGGTCTCCTCTTCAGTTGGAGATCCCACGACCCCTCCTCTTTCTCCTCACACACGCCAGAGACACTCCCAGTGTGAAGGAGACAAAACCAGTAAAATGGGGTTGCTGAGTCTCTCTTACGCTCTTATTCCTCTTGTCCTCTTTACTCTACTGCTTAGCCCTCTTTGTTTTTCTTAGCTCTAACTTTTTACTTAGCCTTACTTTTTCTTAGTCTTCTAAGTTTCACCCCACATGTTCATTCACATTGATTTTTCTTTAACATCGTCTTAGTTCAAGTTTTGAAACTTCAACTTTTGTGTGCATAGCAATTCAAGTTTTTTTAAAAATAGTTTCCACTGGTCATCGAGCCTCTTTTTCTGAGTCATCTGCGTAATTTCAATGTCACCTCTAAACGCCACCCAACAGGCCCAAAGTCATCCTGTGAGCCTACGTTTTTGAGTGAGACAAACGAGCATCCAAAGGATCCACAGCGCTGGCTTTTGCTTCGGGCCCGAGTACTGCAACTCCTGGCCCATCTCTTTCGGCTGACTTTGGTCGTCTTCTGAGCCGAACCTCTCGAACAGCCGGTAGCCCCAGACCTTCGGTACCTGCTCCCTCTTCTCCAAGGACCAGTCTCACTTAAGTATGCAAACCTCCAGAGCTCCAAACAGGGCTGATGCTGTCTCATGCGGTCATAACTCAGACATTCACTTATTCTGGTAATCCTAGGTTCATCCAAATCCATGTCCAAATTTAGCTTGACACCAAAGTTAATGTAGGTTAATATGTTAGAGCATATTCACTCACTATCATTAACTTAAGTGCTCCTAGCCTGACTCAGAATCTTTAATAATTCACCTATTATTATTTATCCTCATTATCTTATCCTCATTTATTGCATGTATGTTGTACCATCATTTATCCTGTGATAAACAGATCATTATTTTTCTAAGTTCCTGTCTCTTAGTGTTCTTCCAGAAGTGGAGTCCCTGAAATGAGAATTTCGGCTTAAGATATGAGATTGATTAATTTAAGATTGACTTAATGTTTGATTTCTGAATTAAACTTTTGTTTCTTTATTTTTCCCACCATTAAGGGTGGGTGGTGCCCCTTTCAACGAGTGCATAAATGTCATCAATTAAGATTATTAATCTTCAGACATTTATTACAAATTCAAATCGCTACACCAAGATACAGGGTTGATTATCATGATGTATGTTTGTCGATTTAAGACTTATTAGCCCTGAAAAATTATCCCCTATACATGAGTTCTTCCCCCCCCTCAAGCAGTAGCCTACACAAGTATCTTAACTAGAACTGCCACCAGGGATGTTTTACATCTTCACAATCACAATAAATGCATTGAGGCTGGTACAAACAAGGAAATACATGTCAACAGATGAAGCTAAGCCAGGCAAGGTTATTATCAAGTAACAAATGCATTTAAATGAGAGTGGTGCAAACAGAAAATACCGATTAGTCAGAGCTAATACAGGTGCTTCACAGTGAAAAGAAGTGTTTCTGATGGGCCAGATTTAAAGGGTGTGAAGAGGCTGTAGTCCTCCTTTGCAGCATGTTGTATCATCAGACTTTTTCCTCCCAGTTTACAGAATAAAACTTACCAAACTTAACCTTTAAATTGAATGTTTCTGCGGAAAAATCATATCCAAGGGGGCTGTCAGCTAAGTTTCTTTGTTGGTGCTCTGTGTTTTTCAGAGTTAGGAGACCCTTTAGTGTTTATCATTGAGTCTGTAATGCGAGCAAAATTATCAACGAAGGAAGGAAATAGATCCAGGCACTAAAACCAAAGAAAACTATGAATCAAAGGTTGTGTTTGTTATGGTGTGAACAGAACTTCTCTAAAATGGTTTCTCCTTTTTTTTCTAGATTTACTTTTATAAATGCTCTTTTTCAAATATTCATGAAACTGGAATATGCAATAAAGCTGTATTATTGCTTTTAGGGTACATATTTGTATAAATATTTACCAGGCAAGATGAAATTGGGTTAGTATAAGCCCTTAGTTTTCAGTATTTATAATCAATATCAAGGAGTGAAAACTGGTGCTGGAGCATTTCTTCCGTATACACATTAAGACAGCTGTTTATGTTCATACAAGAAAACTAGTGAAAACGTCTGAGATTTTAAAAGCTAAAACGTCAGACTTTCTTTGATTGCATGGTTATAACATCATAGATTGATATCAATTTTAAAGAAATAAAACCTTCATGACTGACAGTCAAGGGCAATACATCACCTTCCTGAACACCTCCTTCTTGGATAACACCACTTAATCATGCTAACAACACCTCATCTCAGCTTGTTTTTAATGAGAGTAATGATGTGTAATGATGCTGAGTTAAAGTGCAGCTCAGATGGACCCACTGATTGATTGGGCCTGACAGGAAGAAGCCCTGCTTACAGCACTGCTTAAACATTAAATTGACATCTAGTACTTTTAATATCAGACTGAATTCTCAGCCTTGTTGCCGTCACTGAGGAATAAACATGATTATTGACCGTATCCATAAAAATGTCGGCCAGAGAGAGCTATTCTAGGAGGTGGACCAGCTAAGGATGGTTAAAGGGGAGAGATAGGGAGTTCAGTGAAAAGACTTCTGAGGTAATTCATCCTCGAGATGTTACAAATGAGGGCAAGAGCATCCATTAAAAGGAAGAAAGATCTCACACTTTTGTAAGCTGTTGAGAGAAGATGTCTGAATTAACGTGTGGGTTATAGTAGAGAAACACAAACCAGGAAATAGCACTCAATCTCTACCCACTACAAGCCTCTCTGCTCTTCATTTTTTTATTTCCTCCCACAGCTTCTTTGTCACCCACATGCTTAAGTGCACGCCTCACACACACACACACACACACACACACACACACACACACACACACACACACACACACACACACACACACACACAAATCCTTCAGATTGCGAAGACCTCTTGACCCAATGTGCGTTGACATTTGCTACAGCCTTGAAAGTCTCAGTAATGGAAGGCTGGCCCTGAACTCCAGCTCGCCATCGTAGAGGTGTAAACTCCATTGTTACTGTACTGACCTCTTACTCACAGCTACAACACCACTTATTGAAACACCCACAGTGTGTTCAAAGGGGCCAAAACAGCATGAAAAAGTGATATCAGGCTATAATTCACCAACAGCACTCAAGGAAAGGTCACTATATCGAAGAAATGCACATCTTCACAGTCTTGTGTAGAGTTAGATTAAAAAAAGTTATAAATAAGTAATTACTGTTTCTTCACCAACACCACGTGACTGTTGCAAACAAAAATATTTCATTAACGACAAAGACACAAGAAAAAAAAGCTGATTGTGCCATAGTCACAGCAGTGCGAGATGAAAAAGATTCTTCTTTCTCTGCTTCTCCTCCAGAGCATAAAAGCACTGAGAAGGTGTTAAGTGATAATACTGATACTGCCAGCCTGAACTCCTCAAGGTGGGAGGAGCTCAGGGAGAAACAGATATGCCACCAGTTTTCTTTGGTTTCAATGGAGATTAAAGCATGACCAAAAACTCCTGCTGAGATGTATTTGGCAGTTAAAAAACTCAGTGTTTTAACACACTCCACAGAATAAAAAGAAAAACACGTGACATGTTGTGAACACAGATGAAACACAGTCAAATCAATGGAGTATTCCCTCTAAATATTGTGTTATTGAAGGCAGATTTTCACTCTGCCCTGCTTCTTTATTCCTGTGAGTGCCAGCGAGTTTGTTTTACTGCATAATGTATGAAAAACACGACATCTCTTCCTTTGCTGTATCACTGGCTCAATTCCATTTGCTTGATATTTGTTGACACATTATTAGTAAGTAAACACAGTTAACTTGCATCACTTTAAAAAAAAGCCTTTGCTGGCTTCTCTCTCTCTCTCTCTAGGTGTGTGTGTGTGTGTGTGTGTGTGTGTGTGTGTGTGTGTGTGTGTGTGTTTGTGATTAATGACTGCAGCATACGTTTGCTGCCTTGGTGATTGGACACAAGTAAACTCCAGACTGCTGTCCATGGGAGGGTAGATATTCTCTGCCACACACACACACACACACACACACACACACACACACACACACACACACACACACACATAACATAACATATGATAACATATGACAGTGGCGCTCCCATGAGAGGAGTGCTGTCATTTCTCAGGGTTCCCATGAGAAACTGCTAACACATCACCTCACTCTTTAAAGGGACAGAAAAAGAAAACGAAAGGGACAGCCAGGGGAGGAAAAAAAACAAAACAGTAAACACAAATTCCTTAATCTTGACAGCAATAAACAAGGTGGACTTATTAGAAAACACAGGTGAAAGGGCTGAATAAGCAAGCAACACACTAAACCTAATGAGAAATTACTCCACAAAGGATTTTTTCCACAAAGTGCGCTCTACCCGGATAAATACAGGATGTTCATCATGACTATTTAATGTCAAGGTGTTTTTCCCTGTGGAAGATCCACCGGAATAATTGTCTTATTATGTAGTAAAGAAATGTTAGCACAACCAGCACACTGAGCCTTGTTAAAGTAATTAAATATGAGCTCTGGAGAGAGGTTTAATTTTAAAGTAAATGAGATTAAGGACAGGAGTGCAGCAGCAGAATTAAAGGTCTAGAAGGTGTGAATTAACAAGACAGTAAATACATTTAGAGACAATATAGTTGGGGTGTGTCAGAGCTGCTGCAGGGGAATTCATCACATTACTTACAGCCACTTCCACAGCTATATGATATTAAAGAGGAGTCTACTGCCACCATGGCTGAGATACTAGTGGGAGGTTAACACAACTATCTAGTTACAGTTAATAAAAGTAATCATCCAGCAAGCTAATATCAACTGGCTCCAACTATGTGGATTATCCAGTGAACAAGTTTTAACATATCTGTGAAACCAAAGGCCTTTCAGAGGATCCAGATACAGATAGCTGCAGAGATGTCGCTGTGTTTATGGTGGAGCGGCTGTTGGATCAGGATTGAAACTGTTACTTGAGACGAATGAAAAACTACACCAACAGTTTTATGTGAGGAAACTTTTCACAGAAAAATGTAAAAACAATAAAAAAGAACCTAGAAATTGCCACCTTTAAAAGTCCATTCAGGTCGTTTATCTTTGACAAAGCTGATATCAAAGTGCTGTTCCTTTTTAATTCTAATTAGTTAATAAAATGAGACCAGTGAGCATGGCTGTATGTCAAATGTTCAGTTACTTTTATGAGTTTTGAAACAGTTTCTAAGCTCTGATGAGTTTTTTTTTATATGAAATAAAGCGAAATTCATACTGATGCCTTTTTATAATATTAAAAAAAAAAAACAAGACCACTGACAAAAAGATGTGCAACTTATATTGTAAATTTAAATTTCTGAAAATAATGTGAGAGAGCAGGTGCTCACTGAGCAGCTGCAGAAACATCCCTGTTATCACCATTTCTACATCAAATAGTTAAATTAAATGATAAACATGGCTGTCAAAAGTTGGCAGAATTAGATTTTTTTGCAACAAACCAAATGTAACCAAACTACCTGTAAGAGTGTCAAATACTTCACATACCTGCCGTTTCCTCTCCTTTTCCTTTTGTTTTTCCTCCTCTCTACCAGCTAGCTAGCTTCATTTCTCTCTTCACACATCCTTAAAACCAACCTCCCGCTTTTACAGTCCATACATCTTGGGTGGTGCTTCCCACTGTCACAGATCACCATGGCAACGGCTGCAGCGGGATGTCATTGGTCACTATATATTATCCCAGGGGAGGTAAAGGCTAAGATGGTGGACAATGAAGAAGGTTGGTTGAAGGTGGACAGGGATGTGGTTGATAGTGGTGATGGATCAAAACAGTGACAAGCAGCTGATAAATGAATATTATATGATGGAAAGAAGAAGAAAGAGAAAGAAAAAGGAAAGGTGAAGGAAAAGAGGGAGCGAGGGTCGCACATCTATTGTATCTGAGCACAAAGCAGTGTACAGAGGACACGTGCCGATGAAGAGCAGGGGGCCTCCAACGGTGCGCCTCACTGCACTCGGAACAATATGTCCGGCAAGAGGCTATAATGACTCCTAATGGAGCATTTACTTACTCACACAGCCACACAATGCAGCCCAGGACTCTCAATACAGAGCAGGTCAAGGGCCTTTCATACAGAGGGCCAGGAAAAGCAGCCAGACTGCACTCAAGCAGCTGTACAAGACCAGCCCTCTTCAGTACTTTTTAGCAAACACGTTTTCATTTTGGACCTCTTACAGGATGAGACACACTCTGCACACAAAGGATGGTTCTTTGATTTAGAATCTAGAGACACTTCTGTTTTTGTGCCCATCTTGAATTAGTCTGTCCAAAAGCCTTTTTCCAATTATTCCAATTACTCACACTGAACTTGACACTTTCACTGATACTGAAGTCAAACTAAATGAACAGGACCACAGAAATCTTTGCAGCACCTGATTGAGTTTTTCCACTCAGCCCCTGTCAGTGTGTGACATTATCTTATAAATTATCAGTCCATTACATCCAGTACTGTTAGGCTTTTACTTAATGTGCCACTTTTAATTTTGTAGATTTTTTTCAGTAATAGCCCAGCCTTTTTTTCTTTCTCTGTTGTTTTCATCACTTTACCTCTTTTTTCTTTGCTTAAACAAGATGACATCCAAACTAACAGACTTCTTTGGGCAGACTGATACAGGTCCAAGTCTAGAGCTGATAGCAAAAATGTGCTGTCAAGAAATAATGAAAATGAAAAAATCATGTTTTGCCCACTTACTAAGCTAACTTTATCTCTGGATCAACCTGACACAGAATCTGCTGTTATCTAGAGTCTTGCTAAAACTGAGGGATCACATGTTGAAGTTAAGTTTGCGGTCATTTCTCATAACTATTGGACTTTTTTTGGTTCATTCTTCAACCTGTTGAGCAGCTGCTAAAATCACACACAAACCATACCATGACTAACTAACTTTGTAATAAGTGACTCGCTCGTCTCTCTGCTCCCTCGTTGTACGACTTTTTTCATCAGACATCTCACTACTTTTCACCTAGTATGATATAGTTCTACACTGTGTGCACAATTATTAGGCAAGTGAGTATTTTGATCATATCATCATTTTTATGCATATTTTCCAACTCCAAGCTGTATAAACTTGAATGTTTATTGGATATAAGCATCAGGTAATGTGTATTAGTGTAATGAGGGAGGCTGGGGCCTAAGGAGATCAAAACCCTATATCAAGGTGTGCATAATTATTAGGCAGCTTCTTTTCCTCAGGTAAAATGGGCCAAAAAAGAGATTTAAATGACTCTGAAAAGTCAAAAATTGTAAAAAGTCTTTCAGAGGGATGCAGCACTCTTGAAATTGCTTAGATATTTGGGTGTGATCACAGAACCAGCAAACATTTTGATGCAAATAGTCAACAGGGTCGCAAGAAATGTGTTAAGAAAAACAGACGCAAATTAACTGCCAAAGATTTGAGAAGACTCAAACGTAAAGCTACCAGGAACCGCTTATCCTCCGGTGCTGTCATATTCCAGAACTGCAACCTACCTGGAGTGCCCAGAAGTACAAGATGATCAGTGCTCAGAGACATGGCCAAAGTAAGGAAGGCTGAAACCCGACCACCACTGAACAAGACACAAGTTGAAACGTCTAGACTGGGCCAAGAAATATCTGAAGAGAGATTTTTCAAAGGTTTTATGGACTGATGCGATGCGAGTGACTCTTGACGGACCAGATGGATGGACCCGTGGCTGGATCAGTAATGGGCACAGAGCTCCACTTCGAATCAGACACCAGCAAGGTGGAGGCGGGGTACTGGTATGGGCTGGTATTATTAAAGATGAGCTAGCTGGACCTTTTCGAGTTGAAGATGGACTTAAAATCAACTCCCAAACCTAGTGCCAGTTTTTAGAAGACACTTTCTTCAAGCAGTGGTACAGGCAAAAGTCTGCATCTTTCAAGAAAACCATGATTTTTATGCAGGACAATGCTCCATTGCATGCAACAAAGTACTCCACTATGTGGCTCGCCAATAAAGGCCTTAAAAACGAAAGAATAATGACGTGGCCTCCTTCTTCACCTGACCTAAACCCTGTTGAGAACTTGTGAGCCCTTCTTAAACAGGAAATTTACAGTGAAGGAAGACAGTACACCTCTCTGAACAGTGTCTGGAACAGTGTCTGGAAGGCTTTGGTTGCTGCAACACAAAAAGTTGATCGTCAACAGATCAAGAAACTGAAAGACTCCATGAATGGAAGGCTTATGACTGTTATTGAAAAGAAGGGTAGTTACATTGGTCACTGATTTTTTTTTTTAATTTCAACAATTTTTATTTGTAAATTGAGTTGTTTATCATTCTCACCTGAACAAGTGAAAATAAACAAGTGAGATGGGAAATTTTTCATTTTTAATTTAGTTGCATAATAATTCTGCACACTAATAGCTGCCCCAATAATTGTGCACACATAGATATTCTCCTAAGGAAGCCAAAATCTCACTTTTACTCCCTTAAATATTAAGGTTTGAGGTTTATTAACATTTTGGATTGACCAAGAGCACTGCAGTTGTTCAAAAATAAAGTTTATCCTCAAAAATACAACTTGCCTAATAATTCTGCACACAGTGTACAGTATTTGAGTGTATGACTTAAACTCACACCGAAATGCCCGGGAAAGACTGGTCTAAACCTTCCACGAGAACAACAAGGAACCCCGAACCGGCTCCGCCAAACACCGACGGTGATGGCGACCACTTTACCATGTCGGCGCTGCGTTCCGTGCTAGAAGACCACAGAAAAACTCTCGTAGCCGCCTTTGAGACTAGCATTGCAATGTTGGAATCAAAGCTGGACTCGGTGCAAGCTTCGATCGCTGATCATGGACAACGTATTGTTTCCTTGGAGTCTAATGCCAACTTGGTTAGCAACCATATTAAAGCCTTGGAGACTACCTGTGCGGGGCTAAAAGATGCTAACGCTAAGCTACGAGCACTCCTCGACCAACAGTCACGGAGCCAGCGCTGGAACGTCTGCCTCGTAGGGATGAAAGAATCAGTACAGGTCGGCCCTTGTCCAGCTGAATTCATCTCTAAGCTCCTGGTTCAAGTTTTGGGACCCGAAGTTCTACCACAGCCTCCTCAACAGGAAATAGCTCACAGAGCCCTCAGGGACAAACCCGGCCCCGACGAAAAACCAAGGCATGTTATTATGTGCTTCACCAGCCTTCCAGTAAAGGAGCAAGTCATCAGGGAGGCACGCAAGAAACAGGGTGACCTGAAATATGAAGGTAACAACATGCTTGCTGAGATAATGGCTGCTTTGACCGAAGGTGACTGTTTACACTGGACAATGAGACTGCAACTTCGCCGCCGTCATAGGGTCCTCTTTACAAATGCTAAATTAGCTAGGATATATCCTGATAGATCCGATGCTTGCAATAGATGTAAACGTTCACCTGCAGACTATATGCACATGTTTTGGTCCTGCTCCAAATTAACCGGCTTTTGGGCTGCAATATTTGACACTTTGGGTAAAGCGTTGAAAATGCACATTGACCCAAACCCCATAACTGCCCTTTTCAGAATCTTTTCTAATCCCGATGGCCCATCTCATGTACGTCGAGTAATAGCATTTACAACCTAATTAGCTAGGAGGTTTATTCTCCTTAATTGGATACAACCATCCCCTTCTTCCCACAATAGGTGGATACATGAAATTCTATATTGCATCAAACTTGAGAAAATAAGGTTCTCCCTTAACGGCTCCTTAGATTCCTTTACCAAAACGTGGCAGCCTCTGTTGGATCACATCGGCACCCTTACGATCACGAATGAATCTAACAACTGACCTTAAGTAGAGATGTCCTTCTAGTAGGCTTTTCCTGATGTTTTTGTAGCCACATCTTCCAGCACAAGCCATGGTCTGCAGAGAGCTTCCAAAGCATCAGAGGGATCTCATTATTCAAAGATCAGTCAGGTAAATGCTACAAAATAATTTCCAAGCAATTAAATATACCATGGAACACAGTAAAGACCGTCATCATCAAGTGGAAAACATATGGCACAACAGTGACATTATCAAGAACAGGACATCCGTCCAAAATTGATGATAAGACAAGAAGAAAACTGGTCAGGGAGGCTACAAAGAGGACAACAGCAACACTGAAGGAGCTGCAGGAATTTCTGGCAAGTACTGGCTGTGTAGTACAGGTGACAACAATCTCCTGTCTTCTTCATATGTCTGGACTATGGGATAGGGTGGCAAGACAGACTTACAAAGAAAAACATTGAAGCCCGGCTTAATTTTGCAAAAAGAAATCTCCCAAACACGTGGATCAGTTATGGTCTGATGAAACCAAAGTTGACCTTTTTGGACATAATTGCAAAAGGTATATTTGGCACAAAAACAACACTGCTCATCACCAAAAGAACACCATACCTACAGTGAAGCGTGGTCGTGGCAGCATCATGCTTTGGGGCTGTTTTGCTTCAGCTGGAACTGGTGCCTTAGTCAGGGTGAAGGGAATTATGAACAGTTCCAAATACCAGTCAGAGTTGGCACAAAACCTTCGGCCTTCTGTTAGAAAGCTGAAGATGAAGAGGAATGTCATCTTTCAACATGACAATGACCCAAAGCACACATCTAAATCAACAAAAGAATGGCCTTCCTAGAATAAGATTGAGGCTTTGGACCTGAATGTGACCAGACCAGACCTGAATCCCATCGAACATTTGTGGGGTGATCTGAAGAGGGCTGTGCACAGGAGATGCCCTCGAAATCTGTCAGATTTGGAGCGGTTTTGCAAAGAAAGAGGGCAAATATTGCCACATCAAGATGTGTCATGCTGGTAGACTCCTACCCAAAAAGACTGAGTGCTGTAATAAAAGCCAAAGGTGCTGCAACAAAGTATTAGTTTAAGGGTATGCATATTTATGCAGCCAGGTTATTTTAGTTTTTTTATTTTATGTTTTTCCCACTTTGAAGGTTTCAGTTTGTTTTTCAATTGCATCGTACATGTCATAGGTCATATCAAAGGTGGAAAAAACTGTGTAATTATTTATCTTGCCTTCATTTTCTTACATCACGAAAACCTGGCATTTGAACAGGGGTGTGTAGACTTTTTATATCCACTATACACACACTACAGGCCAAAAGTTAGGAAGCAAAGCCATTACAGGCCGAACAGTTGGTAGTAACTTCAACCTTTTGTTCACAATGCTTTTTTAAAAATCCAGCATGAGTTTTATGTATTTTGGGATGTATTTACTCCATGATCAGATGTTGCTTTCATGGAAATGCACCATTTTACTCCATTTACCTTTAGATATACATTGATGTTAACAGACCATTGCTAAATATATGTCATCAAAAGATAAGGGCTTAGTTTTAGGGTTGAAAACATTTGCAAAGGTCACAACTTCAGTGCAAAAGCACAAAAAAAAAAAAAAAAAAAATCACAGTTGGATTATTTACGTCAACTTTTTGGCTTTTGAGAGTCTGCATACAAAAATCCTGATAAATCTCAACTTTGTTCAAACTACCGCAAAAATGGCTAGAAAGAAGCAACTGAGTAAAGAACCAAAAGTACAGATTTGTACATTGAGGAAAGAAGGATACACAGAAAGAGAAATTGCAAAACGCCTAAAGGTGTTTAACAAAGGAGTCCACTACACTCTGAAGAGACTAGAGAAACCTGGAAGTTATGATGATAGAAAAAGACCTGGATGAAAGAGAGTTACTACAAAAGCAGAGGATAAACATAGCATTGTCACCAGTAAGAGAGATCGGCAAAAGACAGCACCACAAATAAGGGAGGGAATCAACATGACAAGGTCGAAACCCATATCTCTGACAACCGTGAAATGACGTTTGAGAAAGGCTGGTCTGAAGGGTTGTGTATCTGCAAAAAAACACTGCTTCGTCCACAGAACAAGAAAAAGAGATATGAGTGGGCAAAAGCTTACAAAAATTGGACTTATGATGACTAGAAACAAGTTTTAACTATTTGGTTCAAAACGCTGAGTCTATGTCCGCTGACAAACTAGTGATCATCTGAAAGCACCATGTGTTACACCCACAATTCAGCATGGAGGTAGTAGTTCCATGGTATGGGGATGTTTTGCAGGTGATGGAGTAGGAGCTTTGTTTGAAGTAAAGGGTATCATGAAGAAGGAACAGTACCACTCCATCCTCCAGCACCATGCTGTTCCAACTGGACTCAGCCTTGTGACTCATAAGTTTGTTTTGCAGCAAGACAATGACCCTAAGCAGTCTGCCAAGCTCTCTCAGGGTTACCTAGACAAAAAAGAAGGGGAAGGTGTTCTTCAAAAGATGGTTTGGCCCCCTCAGTCTCCAGACCTTTCTCAAATTGAGCTTGTGCGGGATGAATTGGATCTATCGGTCAGAAAAACGCATCCCACGAATCAGCAGTCTCTTTTTAATGAACTTAAGAAAGCTTGGAATGCAATCCCTGGAACATACCTTAAAAAACTTGTGGAACAAATGCCTGGTATATGCCAAGCTGTTGTTAAAGCCAGAGGAGGTTACTTTAATGAAAGCAAAGTCTAAGCAAGAAAAACTCAAATACCTAATAATTATAGTCAAAATGTCTTCTGATAAGTTACTCTTTGCACAATAGTCATGTTTATTGTGTTGCAAATTATATATATGAAACTATGATCTTTTTTTTTTACAAATCTGATCTCGCTTCCAAACTTTTGGCCTCTAGAGTACATATATATATATATATATATATATATATATATATATATATATATACAGTACAGGCCAAAAGTTTGGACACACCTTCTCATTCAATGTCTTTTCTTTATTTGTTATATGACTATTTACATTGTAGATTATTACTGAAGGCATTAAAACTATGAATGAACACATGTAGAATTTTGTACTTATAAAGAAAGTGTGAAATAACCGAAAACATGTTTTATATTCTAGTTTCTTTAAAATAGCCACCCTTTGCTCTTGATGACAGAAGTACCTTGTCAGGGTTACTTCAGGCACTCCTGTGAAGTAAAAACCATTTCAGGTGACTACCTCATGAAGCTCATTGAGAGAACAGCTAAAGTTTGCAGCGCTATCAAAAAAGCAAAGGTTGGCTACTTTGAGAAATCTAAAATATAAAACATGTTTTCAGTTATTTCACACTTTTTTCTTAAGCACATGATTCCACATGTGTTCATTCATAGTTTTGAGAATCTACAATTTAAATAGTAATGAAAACAAAGAAAATGCGTTGAATGAGAAGGTGTGTCCAAACTTTTGGCCTGTACTGTATATATATATGTATGTATGTATGTATTACTGCTAGATGGATTATGCACAATGTTAGCCAATGGAGACCAACGTCCGCACATGGCGGCTATCTTGCGACAGGCAGCTCGCCGGCTCATAAAATTACAGTCTATGGTGCATGTAGCATTTAAATAACTATAAATTGATTAATTTAAACTGATGTTCAAATGGTTTGGTTTGTAACAAACCTCAGAGTTTTAGTGACATTCCTGCATACTCGAGAATAATTTTAACCATGGACTTACAAAAATAGACATTAGGCAGATAGGTAGAGCAATAGCTATAGGCCTGCACACAAACGGTAGTTACATTAAATTATTTATATAGGAAACATTTAATCATTCCATTTATGTTATATTGGTAATATTTCTATTATGGGATAACTGCAATAACATATATAATTAAGATATATGTATTTATTTATTTTATTTATATAATCTAAATATATATATATAACTCCTTTTTTTTCTTTTAATTTACTGGGAGGCAAATCTTTTGCTACTTTACAGACTGACTTAAGCACTAATGACATTTTCAAAGTATTTTCAAAAGATTAGTGAGAAAGTGTGGGTAAATACAACTGGTTTGAGGCCCTGTAACTAAATTTGGCAGTGTGAGAAAACAACACTACATTTATCGAAAAGAACTGATGCACCAACCTCATATCTTTATTGAAGTAACAGTGAAGAACAAGGGTGGAACAAAAGAAGTCTAGGAAAAACATAATTAAAACAGATGCACAGGTGATCAGGATTGATACTACCACTGTTATCTGGGCTACTTATCATAAAAATATTCCTTTATATCAGCCTGGGGTGAAGTCATCAGGCTATTGAAAAAGTGTATATTAGATAAATAGAATTTGAATCACAGATTCTGTATTGGAAATAAAATCTAAAAAGGTATTTAAAATCAAAGTTTTATCTATGAAGCATGTGCAAAAATTAAAATGTGCTCAAGTGTAAACACAAAGTCAGAAATTTCCTGTATCATAATGTATCAACATTTTAAATGTTTTTAACAAACCAAAACAGCTTGGAGATCTTGTGAAACTTAAGTTATGTTGAAACAAACAAGCATTTCTGCCTCTCCCACTAATGTAAAATTGCTCAGTGAACTTTGTAATAGGTGGTCTTACTCACAGCCAGTCTGTTAGCCAAGTTAGACAGCTGATAAACACAAGCACATCCACAAAGACCATCACTTAGACAAAAAAAATATGCTGTTATACAAAAAAAAAAAAAGCATGATTGTGGTCTCAGCCTTGATCACGAAGCGACTCAAAGTTAGCCATTGCGTGTGCAAATAGCCGTGAAACAACTGTGCTGCACGATTGAGTCTTTTTTTCTCTAAGAAAAGCTGCCATTACGATATGTCCAAGCATCCCAACTCATAGCCACGTTAAGGTATGTAATAAAAAAAAACGTTTGTAAATCTGTCAAGATTTCAGCGAGTTAAGAGTGTTTTTGATAATGCAAATTACTCACCTTCCGTCAGCTACCATACAATGTACCAGAATGGTATACTAAAGTAAGATGGTCGCCGTGTACGGACACTGGTGACTCAGCCTTGATTCATCTAGCCTTTCTTATATATGGCTATGGGCAACAGTGTATGTTTAGATTGCTGTGGAGCTCATTTGCCGCCCATGCCGCCACCGTTACCTGAAGTCGCCATTGTCTACGTCATCATGCGACGCGTCGACTAATTTTTGTAGTCAACTACGTCGACGAATCGCCCCAGCCCTAGATTTCTATCAACTTTGTAGTTTTGGAGTTAAGTGATCCATTCATTCAGAGCGTACATTCTCATTAACATTAACTAAACAAAAGTGGAGACATTTGGTGAGCTGCCCAGTCATTACGAGACTGCATGTGGGACTTTATCATTTTTTATGGAGACCTGTATACTCCAGACTGCATCATCTAAAAGACCACCAGTTGTAGCATGACAGGCTGATTCTCACCATAACAGAAAAGAACAATATACTTTGTTTTTTACACACTTTGACATGAAAATACACGTTTGTCTGTATGTGTGTATTGAGGTTATATTACTTGAGTTACAGGAAATAGTTCCAAGTACTCTTATGCACATAACAAGTTTGCAACAGTACCATTCAGCAGCTGCAGCACAACCAAATTTGCTTGAAATGCTTATCCATGGTAGAAAGCTTCAACAAGTCAAGATGCAGCGATGTGACTTAGGCACATTTATATTGTGGAAATGTCTTTGTTCATGTTGTCCTGGTATTGATGCAGGACCAGTCAATCACCATTACAATAGCCAACTCCTTCTCCTGCATGTACTCCATAGCTCCTCCAAACCAAACAGAGTATAGAGTTGTGAGAGTAACAACAGTAAAGTCCAACAGTAGAGTCCAACAGTTAACATTTCTGAGATACATGTATGATTCCTGAGAATATCAGGGCCTGTAATTATGAGAAAAATACAAGGAGCTCAGATGTGAAAGCAGATTACATGTGTAAGAGAAGGAGAAAAGGCATACATTCCTGTTAAAGTTATTTACACTACTATTTAAACTATTAAATACATTCAAAGTAAAGAATCCTTTTAAAGAATAAAAAAAAAAACATCCATCAGTTGTTTCTTGGAGTTGGTACTTTTATTCCTCTTTAAAAGGGGACCATTTTGGCCACACAATTAACAAACTGGCCTTTGACTAGGCTGGTAATGTTTTAGAAAAAGTGGTTCATTTGGAGTCAACCCTGTCTTACAGCTTTGCTGCTCTCAGCCAAAACAGACTGTCAAATCTGACAGCAGAGGAGAGATGGTGCTTCTGCATAGTGAAGGGGTCCCTGGTGCACATGTGCAGAAAGAACTAACATGCACCAACACACCAAACAAGCTGCAAATTTCTGACAGCAAGGCTGAAAGATGTTCTCAACAGAATTCTATGCAAATAGTGGGCCAATATTCCTCGAATAAACACACATATGCACACACACACCTCCATTTGAGACTACATCATCCCCATCCACCTGGACTGCCCCACCCCTCACAGCTGATCATGTTGGCAAAATAAATCACTAAACATGCCAATGTGCCTTCCTGCCAATTAAAATTCTGTACCAGACGGCACCCCTTCAGCAGTGCAGTGACACCTTGCAGGCCCTCAACACACACACACACACACACACACACACACACACACACACACACACACACACACACACACACACACACACACACACACACACACACACACAATTCTGGTTTTATGAGGCTGAAAATACAACTGCAGCTGTGGTGCTGTCAGGCTGGGCTCAGGCAGCTATGCTAACTAGGTTTGCCAGTAGGAGGAAACTTTACAGTGTTTGTGGCCAGGGATTCAGGTGCATTATAAACTTATTTCTTACCTCAATAACTCTGTATTTTTGACTACACTGAACTACTCATGATATTCTCTTTGACATTCTGCCTGACTTGTGGGTAAACAAAAGCTGCTCTGTGCAGGGTTGTAAAATTTCACATTGAACATCTCCATTTTTGCATCCCTACACTCCAGCAATTCAATTTGTTTGCTCCTATTTCAGATGTATGAATTAAACAGTGAGACATCTCAAATCAAGCAGGGGTGTGAAGCAAGGCAGCTATTTAGCACTGCGTCCTGCCTCTCCTGCTGGCATAGCCAGCACTGATCAAAGTGTGGTTCCTTGCATGCTGGCACTCAGATGGTGATCAGGTACTTGGATGGCATGGGTCCATGGGGTGGCTGGATTTCTGAACTGCTGCCAAGCAGCTGCCGACAAGTTTCAGAAGTTGCTTTAGGCAAAACCAATGGCACTGCTGTCATAGAACGATCCTTGGTTGTACAAAGTTAGATATTTTCCTTTTTGGAAAATACTGGACCCTATCCTTTCAAAATGAGCCCTTTGTATTGTATCAAAGACGCTTCATGAAAAAATAAAACAGCTACAGGAATGCCGCCTTTGTGAATCCTTAAAATACTCTGTTGTTGATCTTACAGCTCTTTTGCACAGCACCACAGTTTTCCATTCATCAAACAAGAAATCCCTGTGATTAAACAGTGCCTGTCTGTCCACTATACTTTACATTCAGAGCATGATCAATAACGACCCCTACACTGAGTGAGCATTCGGACACAGCCTGCATTGTACTTTGTCACCACAGGCTTGGATTGCTTCAGACACTCATTTAGCAAACACGCTTTATCCGACCGTAGATGAGTACATCTAAATATTCATAGATGTCTATGTGCCAACATCAATGAGTAGAGTGTCTCATGAACAAACAGACTCAAAAGAAGTTTATCTGCTGAGTGCACGGAAAGCCACTGGTATGAATAATGAAAGCCTGCTGCTCAATAATAAATGTCTGCATGCTCGCTATCTGCAGCTGCACTTGTTTGGCCCGTGAGGGAAGTTTCATTATACTAACTCCCGTGTTGTTCATACAGACGTGAAGGACATGCACACAAACTAACCACTGCAGCAACCTCTGTCAGCTCAGTCTAGGCAGCACTGTCAGGGGAGGAAATTGACCAAAAAGCAAACACCCATCCAACACAACAAGCTCAAAGTTGGAGAGAAAGTACTCAAACAAGCCTTTGGGTCTGCTAGTAGGGCAAAACACTGAAATAAAGTGGACATTTCTGCCAAATACATCTTGCATTTCTCATTTATTAAATCCTGTCATCTGGTTGCCAATACAGAGTGAGTGCCGTCACTAAAGCATAACATCCTAGGGCACCAGTACAAAGAGAGTTAAAAATCTCCTGAAGACCATCTGCTTCTTTGTAGAATACTTTCAAGCTCCTGTGCGGCAATAGATGGGTACTCCAGGGGTTTGGGGGAAAAGTACACAAGAGAGAGAAAGAGACAGAGCAAAAGAGCTTCAGGCGTATAAAAGAGGCGAAAAAGCAGCGTGGGTGGCATCAGGGGGAAACAGAGAGGGAGATGATCTTCTCTCATTGAGATCAATGCCTGAGTCCACACCAGGGGCTCTGTGTTTGAGGGCAGAGAGAAAGCAAAAAGCTTCAGAGAGGCTTTCTGTGGGTGAGTGGGAGCTCATTGAAACCTGCAATATTTCAGCGTACTGCAGTATAGATATTTCACTTCTCTACAACATGAAATACTGATTCACAACCATTTGAGTGCTGTAAATTTTCTAAAGGCGAGCATGTCAAAGGCAATTACACTTTGAGAGCAAAGACATGAATCACAAGATATGTCACCAAGCTTTTCCACGTCTGAAGTGCCCTTTAAAGCTGTCACCTTTTCATTTGTGTCATTTCATTACCCCTCAATCAACCCTCTTACTGCTTCTGGGGGGGGGGGGGGATCTGCATACCATGGAGGATTGTTCTTCCTTCAACTTCCTTTGATCCATATCTAAAAAATATGTCATGGTCAGAGGATGGAAGAAGTGGTTTCTAAGTCTGGTGACATAGCTTAGAGGCAGAATGTGTTTCACTCTCTCATGCACCACTGCTTCTTGTAAAGCAGATAATGTGTTAACACAGGGGGTAAAAAAAGCCTGTTAAATCTTTTATGTGCCGGCCATATCCTGAGAGCTTTTATTGGTGACTGACCATGATCAAAACCTCTCTTTTTACTGTACATGTGACTCCAAAGGTTATAAAAACCAAACAGTCAAAAGCTCTTTTAGAGTTGCATGTTAACAACATTACTTTGTACTTTTCCATTCATTCAACCACAATGCAATGGTGTTGGTGTGTGTTTAGTGTTAAATGGGAGGCGACGGCGGTGTGTAGCAGAGAAAAGTCGTTATGTGACACACTACAAGTGGCGACAGTAGTGACCAGTTTGAAAACAATAACGGCAAATAAACTGCGTGTTGCACTGAACTGTATGAAGTCTACAGGCTCAAGTTGCTCAGCGTCTTCATCATGATACAAATAATGGAAGGTGATCAGAGGTCACACGTCTGTTTTTGCATTGACCTAGGACTGGGCGATTATATGATCGTGATCGATGATTGTGATAAATTTCAGTTCGATCACGGTGATCAGCTGTGAGTATATTTACTTGATCAAACATGGCGGAAATGTGTGTCACAACAGCCAATCAGAGTCGAGCTTTTCCTGCTCACTTTTGGAAGTTACCAGAGAAGTAAACAGGAGAAGCAAACAGAATGACCGAACATTGGGCTGAGCTGAGGGCAGCAAAATAGAGCCGTGACTTTGAGTCCTCCTCCGAAGATGTTATTGTTGAGAAGTTATTCAACATCTCTCCAAAGTGATGTTGAGCAATTAAGCCGATAAACCGACAACATAACAAATCTGTTTAATCATTTGAAGATGTTCTTCACGAGTGAGTATGCGGGAAGCATGGAAATATGAGCAGAGTCTTTACAGCCTGTCACTGCTGACCAAAGCAGCAATCCATCATATCTATACCTGCCAACACTCCCGTTTTTCCCGGGACTCTCCCGTATTTCAGACCTTTCTCCCGCCCGGATTTTATAACCCAAAAGTTGGCAGGTATGCATATCATCTACAGTTGAGGCCAAAATTATTAGCCCCCCTATGAAATTTGAGTTTTTTTCCAAAATTTCCGTAGTGCTATTCAACAGATTAATGATTTTTTTTTAAAGTTTTATTTTGGATCCTTACATTATTTTACTTTGAACACAGAAAGAAAATTATTTTACAAAAACCAAAAACTACTAGGGTCAAAATTATTAGCCCCCTTAAGAATTGATGTTTTTATTGAGCCAAAACAAAAACCACTGATGTGCAATCATGTGCTTTCACTTTCGAGTGCTCACAGCGTGTAATCAATCAATAAATTAAGTGAAAACAAAGGGTTGTCCTACACTTTACAGACTGTATAAAAACCTTGTTAAGCGTTTGAGCTGTCACTTGAGAAGGCATCATGACAAATACAAAAGAATTCAGTTTAGACTTGAGAAAAAGAATTGTTGATGCTCACAAAGCAGGAGAAGGATATAAAAATGTATCACAGCGTTTCCAAGTATCAGGAGGTGGAGTGAGAAGTATCATCAAGAAATTCAAGGAGAGTCACACAGCACAGAACAAGTCTGGGAGAGGTAGGAAGTAGAGGATGACATGTTTCGGGAATTCCCATGGGTCACATGATTCCCGCGGGAATCCCATGGGATGGGAGTCATTTTTTAATTAATCCCGTGATCAGGACGGGACGGGGGGAAAAAAGCAACGGGAGCGGGCAGGAGCGGGAACAACATTAATCGATGATCATTTTCAGCCGTGTTAAACAACCAGATGAACAGATGCGTCTATTTTTGTAGTTATCTCTCAGTGAGAGCCAACACTCTTGACCACGCTAGCAACACAAAAGAACTACAACAGTGGTTTGACTTCCTGTCAGCCGGGAGTGCGGCTGCGCATTTCTACCCTTCAAGCCAGGAGCGCGGATATGTCATTTTGTGACATTCTGTAGTTTTTTAATCATTTCTGGAGTCGTGGCGAATCAAAACATCATACACGTCTGCCTCTGATAGGCGAATATAGCGCTCGGATTCATGCTCAGATCTTGCTACGTGCTTCATGAGTAAAGTAAACAACGAAGGAGGCAGAGAGTAGCTTTGGAGGAAAAACATCCAGCAGTGTGAACAACCTCTTCATATGGAGTGCTTTGGCTCACACGATCAGTGTTTTCTGTGAGTGTTGCATGACTTTGGGTGAGCACAGAGATGAATACACTGTCAACCACGTATTCATTTATTCATTTTTCTAGTTTTAAGCGCTGGTCTTGTACTGGCACTATACTAGGGCAGCTGCATACCCTTCAACACTTTATTCTTTATATTTACATTTGTGTTGAATGGACACTTTATCATGACTGCCACTTGTTTTACAGAAAGCAAATAGTTTATTATTCTCCAGTGCAGAGTCTTTACTTTTATTTATACAGCCGCTTTAATTCATTTAAGTTTGTTTCTTCAATGTTTTCAAAATTGTGTTGAAGATGTGATGATGGATAGCTTTCTTGAAAGCCACACCTGTAAGCTCTCAAAAACTTTTTGAATTCTGTTTCTATCTGCGGCAGAGGCTGAGATATCAGCTTTTTTGTAAACCTCAACAGTTAAGAAAACCTCAGGATCTGGGGGCCCTTCTCAAAAAGGCCCTCAGGATTTCAGAGGCGCAGCTCAGACGGCTTGGAGAGGGTCTCGCCCGGGGAGTAATTTAGTCTAGAACCGCCACTGTATGCATATGCACTTTGTTTACACCGACCGAATGTCAGGCATGTGAAACTTAAAGGCAACGCTTTTACCTAAAATAAAAAATGCAACGTTTTTTTCAACATGTTTGGTTTTATTCAAACAGGAGCGGGACAGGAGTGGGAGTAATTTTGAGTGGGAGCAGGATGGGAGTGGGAGTCATTCTACAGGAGTGGGACAGGACAGGATTAATTTTTTTACTCCAGTCCGGGATTGGGACGGGGCGGGATTTTTTCTCTGGGAGTGGGACGAGACAGGAGTGAAAATCTGCTCCTGTGTCATGCTCTAGTAGGAAGCGAAAAATTTCAAAGAAACTGGAAAGAAAACTGGTGGGAGATGTGTCTAAACAACCTAGAACAACCACCAAAACAGAAGTTGGTGACTTAGCCAAGTCAGAAATTGTGGTGTCAAACAAGACAGTCTCTAGAGCCCTGAACAGAAATGGACTGCGAGGATGCAGGCCAAGAAAAACTCCACTTCTACAAAAGAGAAACCTTCAAATCAGACTGAGGTATGCTAAAGACAATCTGGAGAAAGACTGTTCAAACTGGAGATGTGTTCTTTGGTCAGATGAGACCAAACTAGAGCTCTTCAGTCACAGAGACATTGCTTATGTTTGCAGAAAGAAGGGAGAGGCGTATAACCTCAAGAACACTGTCCCTACAGTTAAACACGGCGGTTGGAGCATCATGCTGTGGGGATGTTTCAGTGCATCTGGATCTGTGAATCTTGTCAAGGTTGAAGGAATAATGAAGAAAGAAGGATATGTGAAGATTTTTAAAGGAAACCTGAAGGAGTCAGCAGCAAAACTGGGTCTGGGTCGTCACTTTGTCTTCCAACATGACGACGACCCAAAACATACAGCGCTCCTGGGGCCTCATGTATCAACGCTGGCGGCGCCAGAAAACCTTGCGTCCGCCAAGATCGGCGCACACGTCCGGATTTATCATCGCGACACGAGCGTCGGTTCCAGCGCTAATCAACGCAAAGTGAGGAGGTGGTGTAGAATTGGCGTTGAGCCGATACTTGCGTTGACGGCACTTTGGCGACGCTGTGTGGCGGTGTTTGGTGACTCACTATGTGACAAGCGTGCACCACATCCCCGTGGCCAAGCAGCACGTCGCCCCACATGACGAACCAGCAGCAGACGGAGGGGTGCGAGCTGATCCCTGCCGGGCCGCCGTCCTCGCGCGGGAGAATCTCATCGCCACAGTGTGAATGGGTAAGAAGTGAATACACAGTTCAATGAGCCAAATTAATTTATTTTCTCCACCAGACGCTCGAGGACATTTACGAGCCGGTCCAGCCGCTCGTTGATCCCCGCGATCCCCCTGGTGATTTCTTCCTGTGATTGCAGGACCGCCTCCGTGAGGACCCTTCCACTGCGTCCAGGTGGTCCAGCGGAAGCGCCGCGGCTGGTGGACGCTCCACCGCTTGTCGGCGCGCTGGTGCTGATGCTGGTGCTGGGGCCGGGGGCCGGGGTGGCCCGAATGCCACTGGTCCTGGCCGACGACTCCGAGCCGGCGAACGGGCTGCCACGGGCCGGGGTTCCGCAAGCCGGCGACACGGCCGACACATTGATTTCTGTGACACAATAAAAATATTGGTTCATTTCAATTCCTGCTTCTGTGTATCTGTTGCGTTTACATCTCTCTCCACGGTATCATAGGTAATGTAATCCAGTATTTAGAGGTCAGTTATGCACATTACAGTTGTTTATTGCATAAAAAGTTATCGAAAAATGAAGTTAAGGGCGAAGTATAAGTCACGTCTAAAAATAGACTGAATCCCGACGTTGAAATGAAGTATAAACTTAGACTAGACGTCTAATATACGTCTTTTGCTCAGTGGGATGGCAAAGCATGTGGACATTTGTGTGACACGCCACTTACCCTATAATAATAATCGCCACCACCCGCTGCTCAAACGGTGTGAGGGTCTCCTCGCCCGGACCCCCACCTGTCTGGCCGGTACTCCTCCGGAGGGCAGCTGTACGCCTCTTGACCTCCATCTTGAGGTCCGACCACTTTTTTTTCATCTCCGCGGGGGTGCGTGTCTCGGAACCCATCGCGTTCACCCTCTTGCAAACTTTCTCCCACTCCAAGCGTTTTCGTTTTGCACTGACGCCACTGGACAGGCTGCCAAACAAAACACGCTGTCGCTCCTCCACCTCCGCCACCAGCACCTCCACCTCGCACGCCGTAAATTGTTTTTCTTGTCATTTTGTCTGCGTGCGAGGACAGGGAGACCCTATTTAAATAAAGCTGCATATTTATAGGAGGGCGTAACGGGGGCGGGCCCAGTCACTCCGACATCTGCGCTCAATTCCAAGCTGATTGGGATTTATCAAGGAAACACACGTTGCTTTCGGCGCCCGCACACCTTGATACATACGGATTTTTTTCAGCGTGACGGACCTTGCGTGCGCTCGTTTCTGTTATGAGTCCCACGCAAGTGTTGATACATGAGGCCCCTGGTGAGGAGCTGCCTCCAGGAAACCAAAGTGAACGTTATTGACTGGCCTGCACAAAGCCCTGACTTAAATCCCATTGAAAATCTGTGGGTTGCACTGAAGACCAGGGTTCATGCTAGCAGACCATCAGATCTGGAGGAACTTGAAAGATTCACCAAAGAGGAATGGACTGGGATTCCTCAGGAGATGTGCCAGAGCCTTGTTACAAACTACAGCAACCGACTGCATGCTGTTATCCAGCAAAAAGGACACACAATTGACTATCAGCCTCAGGGGGGCTAATATTTTTGACCCTGGTAATTTTTGTTTTTTTGTGAAATAATTTTGTTTCTTTGTGCAAAGTAAAATAATGTTAGGATCCAAAATAAAACTAGGATGTTTGAAAAAGCTGTGTAAAAAATTCATTAATCTGTTAAACAGCACTTCGGAAATTTTGGAGAAAAACTCAAAAATTCAGAGGGGGGCTGATAATTTTGGCCTCAACTGTACGTTAACATCACCTAATGTTTCCATTTTAAAGCATCTTCATTATCCCTGAGGGGGCGATTTGTTTATTTTGGGTCTTGCGTACCTGCAAAAACACTCAGGACTGTAAACTAGTTCTCTGTTTTACTTAGTATTTAACTACATTTGAGTTAAAATGTTTTTTAAATATTTTTCTACACGAATCTTATTCAATTTGCTCTGTTATTTACTTTGTATGTTAATAAAATGCTGAACTAATCTCTAGGTTTTTTTTTGTTTTTAGTACAGATACTTTAAAACTGGCAGTAAAAAAAAAAATTGTGATAATAATCGAGATCGGACGATATGACAAAATATATCGTGATCTTTTTTTTTTTGCCAAATCATCCAGGCCTTCATTGACCCCATCTTTTCTTCTTACGACACTGTTGCTGCATATGAAGCTTGCTTATGTGTACGTCAGCTTTGTCATGCATTACACCTCAGTTAGATTTATACTGAAGGTGAGATGTTAAAACGATGTAAAAGTCCTTGGACTGGCAATGTAGAAGGGGCTTGAGTCTCAACCACAGGCTACATAAAACAAGAAAAAGGACAACAGTTACTTCGTAGGGGTGTCCCAATACAACTTCTTTACTTCTGATACAATACCGATTTTGTAGCCTTCAGTATTGGCTGATACAGACATTGATCTGATATTGGCACAAACTTTTGCATGACAAGTTTTGCTCTCAGCTTCAAAGTCTTTTTCGGGCTTCAACAAAGAATACTGCCACACAGCCAACATCATTCCTACTCCTTACTACTTTGTTAGTACCTTAGTACACACTGTTGTTGTGATTACATGGGCTCTGCATGCTAGATCTGGGCACTTCTAGATAGAGGTGCTGGATTGGAGTCTGGAATGGACTGCTTGTGTTGGACTGCTTGTGTTGGAGTGCTGACATTGGAGATTTTAGATGCAGGCCAATTTAATCCAATATTCTGTTTTTTTGTTTTTTTTTGCTGATATCGGACTGATATCCTATAACAACATCAGATCAGGACACCCCTACAACTCAGATTTAAGTCAGAGCTCTGAGCTCAAGTGACTGGCTGCCGTATCAATTCAGTGTGCTACTTGCAACTTGCATGATTCAATTATTCACAAGAGTCGAGAAATCAGATCTCAAGCTAATTATTCATGCCACGATAGCCAATCAGCATGGACACTGAAGTGGTACTTTGGCTTTACTTTTTACAACAGGAGGAGATGGAGGCACAGTGTCCATAGTAACAGTCAATGCTCAGAAGCTAAGAAAAAATATCAATTGAAAAAGGTCAAAAAAGTTTAAATGCCATCAAATCTGTCCCTTAAAAGGATCAAACTCTCTACTGTCAAGCTTTGAAAGCATAACATCAAATCAAGACTATTTTGCTACAAAGTGAATGAATGATTATAGATATGACTTTATTACTGTTTTATGCTTAAACTAATATGCCCAGCCAAAACAAGACATCATTATCCATACAAAGAGATCACACACCATGAGTGGACATGTGAATCAAAACTTGAGTATTACAAAAAACAACCTTCTGACGTTTCTTCTAGACTCTACCAAGAGCAGTGGCAGACTTGTAAACATCAAAATTACAACACCATTCTATCCTATCATCAATATTTACAAGAGGAAGAATCCCTAATGCTCAAATCGTACATTAAAATTAATCTGAGACACGTTTCCTCATGCCAAAACTATCAAACCAAAATCTATAATAGGACGTGGCAGTCATTGCCACCATGTTTAATGCTGCTGATGGAGTTGCTTGAGTAACTGCACCCCATATACAGATTAAACAGCCCACTCACAGCCATTCAGTCATCTGAGAGGAACTTGGCAGCAGCAGCTGGAGGTTGAATATGTGAGGAAGACAGACAAGAGGGAAAAGCGAGGAGGATTTGTAGGATAAATTGGATGGATCAGACAGTGCCCAGGGCAGCTGTGCAAACCTCTCATAGGCTGTCCCTAGAGTTTGTGTGCGATGTCACAGCCTGTGTCTGCGCACGAAATACGGTTCTGGGAACAAAGTGCTGGCAGACCAGTGTGGTTATGGTTAGTGAAGTCAGTGAAGGTGCCCTTGCTGGGTGAGAAGGCGATGCCAGTGGGTGTCAGACAGCAGGACTGAGGACTAAAACAACACAAAATTGGGGTTTGACCGAGCCTAATTGTTACAACTGTGTGATGATTTATGTTTAATGTACACTCCAACAAGTTCTCAACAAGGTTTACTTTTTATACTATAGCCTTTTAATGTGTGAACCATGGACTGTATATACTATGGACAACTTTGTTCCGCCTCCCGCCTGTATACGGATTTGAAGCCAAAAAGCTCTCGGTATTTCCACGATTTTTCTTCATTTCCTGAAATCAGCATTGTGCAGTAGCGTTGTACGCAATCGGCGGGAGAGTCGCTGAGAGTTGCTGTGATGACGCTTGGCTCAAACAGCATATCCCCCAGGTGGGCTATGCAATCCCTAAACGCCAAATAGGCTGTGTCAAGTGTCAATCATAGAAAACATGAACCCTCTAATAACTTTCAAAAACAGAGCTTCACAGAAAAAAGAGGACTTGAGCACAAACCAGTCTTACTGTAATTACACGTCAACACTGCAAGCACGGGGGAGAAAAAATTATGTTCTGTGTAATAAATTTCTAAAGTTTGTCCACAGCCTCATAAGCTTTGCTGGCGGAGGCGAGATTTATTACCTATACTGCAGCCCGTCAACAGAGGGTGCTGTTCTCGGAGTGGCTTCACCCAGCGAGGAGGCAGCCGCTGTCCATTCTATATACAGTCTATGTTGTGAACCCTCAGGCCGACTCAGTCCACAGCGCAACAGGTAAACTGAATGCAATGCTAATGCGCACAGTTATGGAAAGTTCAATAACTCACACGGTGCTGCAGGGGTCGCAATTGAAGACAGAAATAGGAATCAAAGGGCTTTTTTAGTCCTTTTTTAGCATCAAATTACAAATTAACTCTAAACTCCGAAAAATAACCCTTTAATCAAGTAGTCAGCATGAAAGGAATGATGACAGATACCACGCTAAAATATAACTTCTTTGAGGAGAAGATGAATGTTTAAGTTTGACCTCAAACCCATCTGTTGACATGAACGAAATGGGCTCTTTGTCCTATAATGAAGCCATTCAGTAGGATGGCTCAAAATATGTCTTTGCTTTGGGGGAGCAGGCATGTCATCCTTCTTTTTATACAGTCCATTGTACACACAGAGACTTTATATGCAAAAACCTATATCGTAGAAAACTGTGAGCTATTCTGGCATTTTTTTCATTTCTTTCCATGGACACAGTGTTTTAGGTGGCTGCAAACCCAAACTTATCAAACCAGGTTCCAGAGTGTAATCTTTTAAAAAAGCCAACTTATCTGTCACCAGTTAAACTAGTGACAATGGGATCCTCTGAAAACAATGACATCAGAAATCCATTCACACATGCACATTAGCTTCCCAGTCAGATAGCAGTGTTAAAGTAGGAAAGCAACAACAAAATAATACTGCCAACTACTGGCCTGGCATGCGTACTTCAGGGCACAGACTGTTTTCACTATATTGTTCCCACACGTTTTCTAAGACAGAAAAGACTTTGCTGTTTCGGATGGGACAGTTTTCATCCTAAAAAAGGCCCAAGCCTGTTAGGTGGTGCCTCAATGGCTGGAGAGCAGGCAGCGGTCCTCAGGGCCTTTTTTCACTTTTAGAAACTGCTATCTAGCAAGGGGTCAAAAGGTCAGTTTGCAGGCATCATGTGACCTGTGTCTTGTGACATCTCAGCACCCCCACACTGCACCCACACATGGACCTGACAGCTATGCTTAATAAAAATGCCACTGCTAGGCAAAATGGTGGGGGAACATTTTCTGCATACAAATGGAGTGAGAGGCAGGGTAGGAGGAAAGGATGAATCTGGATGGAGAGGAGGGGGCTCAAGAAGAAAAATGTAGTCTAACAGTCTGGTATTAACGGCACTGTGGAAGATTGACTCAATTAAAGCCTCCGCCATCCACTTACTCCACCATTATATTGAACCATGATAAAGACGCTGATTCACAGTGCCTGCCAGGAACATTTTCTAAGGAGTGAGATGAGATTTTGAGAATGAGGCAGACTGTTACTTAAAAGTGCATGATTCAATTTGGTAAATTTAGAGAGGAAAAATACAGTGGCTGTAAATCAAGATAATCACATGCAGGACAAAACATCCACACGACTAACAAACACACACTCATATTTAGCCAGGCTGTATAGATTTGATCATTACATCAAACCCGACGTGGTGTCTTGTCACTGTCGAAGGTGATAAGGATGACGATGGCACTGAGAGGACGGGGACAAAAGCACATCTCAGTCCCCTCTCTCTGCCTTGTGTTTGGCTGTCAGCGGGCATTGTGTGACTCTCTGCTGGTCTCCAATCGACACGTCTTAAAAAAAGAAGCAAATCCAATTCTTCCAGCCGGTACAAAGCCTCCCGCTTTTCTATTCTCTATTCTTGTTTGCCTCTTTTATTTTTCCTCTTATCAGTGGGCATATTTCAAGCCCCCAAGCCTTCTCTGCAGTATTAAGTGGCGTGTGAGCATAAGAGAGAGACAGAATCTGCAGCACTTGTTATCACTTCTCCCACACCATTCCTTGTTATCTATCCTGGTCAGTCAGACTTTAGCGGATCTGTTGTCCCTCTCATTGCTACAGCCCTCGCATTGGTGTGTGTGTGTGTGTGTGTGTGTGTGTGTGTGTGTGTGTGTGTGTGTGTGTGTGTGTGTGTGTGGCAATCTGAGTCACCATGGCTCTGTCAGTCCCAGTTACTGTTGCACTGCTCTGCAACTGAGAGCCCTCTCAGTGCTGCTACAATTAGATAAACACCTACTCAGCTTGCTCATAGTCCATCTCTTACTGTTTCCAGACAGGAGAGCCCTTCATCTCCCAAGTACTGAAACAGCTTTGGATATAGATCAGATAGATACTGAATTTGCCTCTTTGCTTGACTTAACTGCGACACATTAAATGCTTCAGAACTCTCCAGCAGCTTAAGCCTAAATTCAACTAAAGGTCCAGACTTCAGACTTCATGAAACTTTTAATCAGTTTCTGACATCAGTAAAGGGCTTGAAAACATACTGCCTTCTTTACTATACATATATATATATATATACACACACACACACACACACACACACATATATACACACACACACACACACAAATATATATACATACATACATACATACATATCAGTGGCGATTGCTCTAAGACTGCAAGGGAAGCTCAGCTTCCCTTAAAATGTCACCCCCCCAAAAAAAAGACAAAGTGGTGAAATACGTACTGCTGTGTGTACATTTCATTAACTAAATACGTGCTAGAAAGCCTTCATCTTTTGTTCAGAATCAGCTTCTTATCACAGTGTGATAAGAAGCTGATTCTGCACAACTTCGTTCTCATTCATCCTCGCAGCACCTCAGCGCTTTAAACAGCAGGACGCCCAGCTTCTGCTGACTTCAATGTGGAAGCTCAAAGTGGGTTGTTCCAGCAGCGAAACTAGACGCTCATTGGATAAATGCTGGGCTTTGTCCCGCCCATCGGACGCTCAGCTTCTCTGGAGTTCTATGGCGAGAGGGCGGTCCCGACTTTCTCCCGGACTCCGAGCCTCTGCATCCATGATTGGATGAGCTGTCTGAGGCGAAATCCTTTTTTGATTGACAGCTAAACAAGCGAATCAGCGATCTTGAAGAATAAAACATCTACCAAAGCATTTTCCAAGTTATTCATTCCATTGTTCTTAACTGCTCCGGAGACTTTACCGATCCTCAGCGACTTTTGTCTTTCTTTGTCTGTGTTCTGATACATACAAATAAACAAACACAATTATGATGTAAAAACTCCAGAAATCCCAGATACCTATTCTCCACAGTCAACCGTCTGCTCAAACCCCAGGATCATATCTCCTCATTATTCACCACCAGCAAATGCAACACCTTCCTCAAATACTTCCAAGATAAAGTCAATTCCATCTACCACTCCCTCACAAATGACCTCCTGCTTGCCTCTGACTCTAACCAACTGACCATCCTCCTCCTCCTGGATCTGTCTGCCGCTTTCAACACAATCAACCACTCCATCCTCCTCAACCGTCTATCAACCGACCTCCACATCACCGGCACCGCACTCTCATGGATCTCATCTTACCTCTCCAACCGTCAACAATTCATCCATATCAACCTGTGCTCCTCCTCCACCGCCCCACTCCCCACTCCCCCAAGGTGTCCCCCAGGGATCGGTGGTTGGTCCCCCACTCTTCACCCTCTACCTACTCCCCCTTGGCAACATCATCCGGCAACATGGACTCAACTTCCACTGCTACGCCGACGACATACAGCTATACATCTCCTCCCGCTCCATCTCCACCACCCTTGCCACCGTCACCGTCACCTCCTGCCTCAACGCAATAAAAACTTGGATGCACCACAATTTCCTCAGACTCAACAGTGACAAATCAGACCTCATAATCATCGGCCCGAAAACCATGTCCATGGACATCTCCATCCACGTTGACCAATCCCATATCACCCCCTCTTCACTCGTCCGCAACCTAGGTATCCATCTCGACCCCAACCTCACTTTTGACCACCATATCCTTCAACTTGCCTGCTCCGCTTTCCTTCACTTGAAAAACATTGCAAGACTCCGCCCCTTTCTCTCCCCATCTGCTGCCGAAACCTTAATACACACTTTCATCACCACCAGACTGGACTACTGCAATAGCCTCTTCTACAGTCTCCCCTCCACCACCCTCAACAAACTTCAACACATATACATATACATATATATATATATACACGCACACATATATACAGGGTTTTTCCTGGCTCAAATTGAGGCAGAGGTGGCACCATCCTGACCATGCGCCACGACGTGCATGTATTTGTAAATTCAACCGATTCACTTTCTTTTACAGGCAACATACTTTAAGTTAAGAGTTCAAAAAAGAGTGTGACCATTATTATGTTAAAGCATTAATTTATTAAAACTATATACATACACAAATCAGCTGGCAACTTTAAATTGAAAGTACACTTCATCCACACATCTCGCAACCAGACAGAACATTTCAGCCTCCTCTTTTTCATTCTGTAGAACCTCCTCATGCACCCCTTGTAGTCCAAGGCCTCCTGGTCTGGTCCATCAACGGCCACCTTACAACAGACATCCAAGTGCCTCTCCTTCAGTCTGTTCCACAGAGGTGTCTTCACCTTAAACAAAACAATTCATCATGCATTAAGTATTTTTGTTTTTATTCTGATACAGACATGAAGAGTGATAGTGTTTTCAATCATATATTATATATATGTATACGCTGGAGTGTCCTCCCTAAAAAAAAAAACGACAACCAATTATTTCTTAAACTATCTAAACTATGTTTTGTTTTTTTTTGTAACTTTATTAGTTGAGTTTTTTTAGGTACAACCATCTTTAATATATTTCTCCTTCTCTTCTGCTGCTTTGTGAATGGCTGTCACCTCATGTCTTTTTAATGTGTCCAGCCTGTAGTTGGTTGATGGCTGTCTCACTAAGGAGGCAGCAATTACCTGCTGTGTTGGGGCACAGTGCTTTTGGCATAAATAGCAGTGCATGCCTTCCTCAGTATGCCTGAGCCAGGTAAATTGATTGAGCCATTGCTTGTCAAAGCCACTGGCTCTGTGTTTTTGAGAAGATCTGGAAAGAGGAATAAAAACCACGTACACGTCGGCTTTGCGTTGTTATGCTCCTAATTGGAAACTAATTAATTAATTACCCTCGCCTCGCCGACTCGTCCTGTCCTGCATTCTGACCCTCGCGATCACCAGTCCCTTGTGGAGTACTTTTAGACCTGACACAAATTTCCACGTTGTCACCAACATGAATTATAGCATTTTAACTGTCTGTTACGTTTTTTCTCTGCTGTGTTTCACCTGGACTCTTGACTTTCCTCCTCGCGAGGTCGCTTTTTAAAGTACTGGCTGATTTTGCCTGTCATAACTGCAACGCTAAAAACGGAGTAAACTTTTTTTTTTTTTAAATAAACACGACATGCTTGGATGCCAAAAAGAGAAGCAGTATTTACCTGTTTGTACCATCCGCCAGGGAAAATCAGGACGCCGACAGCACCAACTAGCGGGAAAAAAACTTGAAAAAGCATGATTCGATCCGTTTCTTCTTCGGTAGATGCTTCAGGTCTTTCCGGTGCACTGCTGTTGATATAGCGCCTCTATAGTGGCGCAACCCTGCAACTGCAGTTAAAATACGTTGCTGCTGCATCGGGACATCAATCGCTCAATCAACACAGCTGGAGCTTTACGCTGTGTTGAGCGAAATCAATCGCTCTGGCTGGGGGCGGCACAAAATTAGGTGGAGGCGGCCGCCACGCAATTTTGAACGCAGGAAAAACCCTGTATATATATATACATATATATACACACATATACACATACATATATATACACACATATATATACACACACACATATACACACATATACATACACATATATACACACATTTATACATATATACATATATACACATATATATACATTCATACACTCACCGGCCACTTTATTAGGTACACCATGCTAGTAACGGGTTGGACCCCCTTTTGCCTTCAGAACTGCCTCAATTCTTCGTGGCATAGATTCAACAAGGTGCTGGAAGCATTCCTCAGAGAGCTTGGTCCATATTGACATGATGGCATCACACAGTTGCCGCAGATTTGTCGGCTGCACATCCATGATGCGAATCTCCCGTTCCACCACATCCCAAAGATGCTCTATTGGATTGAGATCTGGTGACTGTGGAGGCCATTTGAGTACAGTGAACTCATTGTCATGTTCAAGAAACCAGTCTGAGATGATTCCAGCTTTATGACATGGCGCATTATCCTGCTGAAAGTAGCCATCAGAAGTTGGGTACATTGTGGTCATAAAGGGATGGACATGGTCAGCAACAATACTCAGGTAGGCTGTGGCGTTGCAACGATGCTCAATTGGTACCAAGGGGCCCAAAGAGTGCCAAGAAAATATTCCCCACACCATGACACCACCACCACCAGCCTGAACCGTTGATACAAGGCAGGATGGATCCATGCTTTCATGTTGTTGACGCCAAATTCTGACCCTACCATCCGAATGTCGCAGCAGAAATCGAGACTCATCAGACCAGGCAACGTTTTTCCAATCTTCTATTGTCCAATTTCGATGAGCTTGTGCAAATTGTAGCCTCAGTTTCCTGTTCTTAGCTGAAAGGAGTGGCACCCGGTGTGGTCTTCTGCTGCCGTAGCCCATCTGCCTCAAAGTTCGACGTACTGTGCGTTCAGAGATGCTCTTCTGCCTACCTTGGTTGTAACGGGTGGTTATTTGAGTCACTGTTGCCTTTCTATCAGCTCGAACCAGTCTGGCCATTCTCCTCTGACCTCTGGCATCAACAAGGCATTTCCGCCCACAGAACTGCCGCTCACTGGATATTTTTTCTTTTCCGGACCATTCTCTGTAAACCCTAGAGATGGTTGTGCGTGAAAATCCCAGTAGATCAGCAGTTTCTGAAATACTCAGACCAGCCCTTCTGGCACCAACAACCATGCCACGTTCAAAGTCACTCAAATCACCTTTCTTCCCCATACTGATGCTCGGTTTGAACTGCAGGAGATTGTCTTGACCATGTCTACATGCCTAAATGCACTAAGTTGCCGCCATGTGATTGGCTGATTAGAAATTAAGTGTTAACGAGCAGTTGGACAGGTGTACCTAATAAAGTGGCCGGTGAGTGTATATACATGAATATACACATATATATACATATATATATATACATGAATATACCCATATATATACATACATATATATATACATGAATATACACTTATATACATTTATATACATATACAAACATATACACATATACACATATATATATACATATACATACATATATACACACATATATATATGCATATATATACATATATACACATATATACATATACATACATATATATACACACATATATATATGCATATACATACATATATACACATATATACATATACATCTATATACATATATATACATACATATATACATACACACACACACATATATATACATATATATGTGTACACATTCAAAAAACATAGATTTCATTTAAAATCGGTCTATCCTCACTTTTAAATGAAATGTTTGTAAAACAGTAGACCTCCGCAGATGATTTGCTTCCTGACAAAGTTCTCACAAGCAGGGTAATTCTGGTTATTGGTTGGTTAAATTCCCAGCCTGCAAAGTTTTTTTTCTCCTGAATTCTTCCATGTCCAATGACATGACTTAAAAAGAGTGACTGAGTTAACTTGGAGTCCTTTCAACTACTGATCTCAAAAATGCAACCTAATCTATTTGTTACTGTGGTTGAAATCTCCCTCTCTTTTTTGTATTTTGGTGTTTTGCCTTCAATGAGAAGACCACTTGGGAATAATAGGAGCCAGTAAGAGAGGAATATAAACTGGTGTTGAATAGCACAACACCACTGACACTCTAAAAGGCACAATGTCATATAAACATGCAGGCTGAGTTCTGATGATTACCACAGATGCATCGTGACAAACCTGTGGCTGAGGAGTGCACAGGAAAAACAAGTAAGTGTGAGACAGGTGAGAGTAGACACTGTTCTAGAATAAGATAACTAATGGAAATATATCAACAACAAATCTTCAGTCCTTCCTAAATGATTCTATAAGTCAACCAAAATGAAAAAAAAAAGGCGAAGAAGTGAAACTGCAAAGACTTTCTGAGTCTTTTTAACCATGCTGCATTTGGAAAATTTTATTTGAACCTTGAGGCAACATCTGGCCGAGTGAGCTACTGCCCCTCTCCTTCTGTTTGCTCTATTCCACTGCAATGTTACCTTTGTTTGAACTCACTGCAGTCCCAAAAAAACTCTGGTCGAGCCCCAGACACTGCTGATGCCTGGCTCAGACATAATGTCAACCACAGGACTGGCAGTCATCATTAGCCTCATTACAGGATGTCAGCACTGACTGTGCTGCTTATGTAAAGAAGGCCATCAGAGAGAGAGAGAAAGAGAAAGAGAGAGAAAGAGAGAGAGAGAGAGAAAGAGAGAGAGAGAGACATGTTAGAAAGAGATAGTGAGTAAAGTACACAAAGAAGGAGACGGAGAATAGACATAAGGAGCTAGAAAAGAATAATAGAAGAGTGATAGAGAAAGCAGAGGCTCTGCAGCAGCAGAGCGGACTGTCTGTCAGCACCTATATGTCTTCTGAGGCTCAGCTTCACAGAACAGGCTCTTGCCTCAAGTGGCTAAAAACATTTATATAACCAAGCTGAATTGTGCACAGACCTTTGACCTTATCCTACACTGCAGGATGCACCCAAGCGGGCTGCAGCTTTTCTGTTTGGCTGGCGGCGAGGTTTTCCTGCAGGCAGCTCACGCCAAGCTCATTTAACTCCAACCACTGATCTGGCATTAAACCAGCCAACACACACAAAAAACACAAAAACTAACATTTGTGAGACAGACTTGTTTTGTGCATTGTAGCCTTTAAGTCCTTCCTCTGTTTATCTTCTGTCAAACGACAGCCTGGTTTCTTTTGCATTTCAGCTGCTGCTATTCACAGGGTTCATGTTGCGTTGCTGTCAAAGCTTAACATGGTGTATGTGCTGGAGTGGGCCAATAGCTGCATTTTTTTCAGCTGTGCTGATTTCTAGATTGTGTTACCAAATTCAAATGAACCAGGTTTGTCATTTTTGCAGTTCATTTAAGAGTAAAAAAATTTGTTCCAAGACTTAAACTCTAGTTGCAAAAACAAAAACCATACCCTACCAACGCTTTTAAGATCTTCTAGTTCAGATCAAAAAAGTATACCTCCTACCTTAACAGTCAGGATGGGGTTTACTGAGTCGCCTTCTCCTTGTTCAGATTCTATTTCAGATTCTTTCCCCAGAGATGTCTGTGTTCTTTATCAAAACAGGTGCATCAGTCTGCACATCAGTCATCTGAGACTCAACAAAGTTGTGAAGTGCACCTCTCTGCTTATGCTCTGGTGGAAGGACTGAGCAAGAAACAGGAGTTACTAAGTGTGGTTGATTGAGCTTTCTGCTGAATTGACCAGGGATCAAAGGCTGGCTCTATGGCAGAAAACTAATGCAGAGGCCTGTGAGTGAAGCCGACATCTTCACTCTTTTCTTCAATGCAAAAGTATGATCAAGTGCTACACAACATTTATCAGTTTTTACTTTTATATATTCAGTGTTTCCCCCCACATTCATTCAGCAGCATTACATGCACTGCTACTGAAATTTCACATGATCATTAATATCAATGCGCCACTAACGATTTCTACTCGCTGTGTGAGCACAACAAACAACATTATTTTCGACTTGTTTTGAGTCATCAACCAGCACATCAAAACCTGTCGGACCCTCTTCAATCAACATGAAAGGTAACACTCAAGCTTATACACGGTCTATCTAGCGAGTAGCACGAGTAACGTAATGTAACGTAACGTGAAGGTAACAGCGAAGGTCCTTGCTGTACTACGAGGCAGGATATCAACTCGCTAACTAAATTCAGTTGTGGCCAGTCTAGATCTGTGCACGCACACGTAAAGGGGGCGGGGTCATGCCACCGGACCGATCTCCACAATAGAGAAGGCTGCGCGTCATACTTCACAGCCGAGGAACAGAGCATTATTTTACGCAAATACGAGGAGTACCGCAACATTATAACAGTGAGGAGCAGGACAGCCACAGCCGCTAAAAGCCGGAGGGACTGCTGGCAACAAAATCATCGATTGTGTAAATTACATTTGTGCGTTCATAAATTTATGGCCCCCTAATATGTTGTCATGCAGCGTGTGTGATCACCACCATCATTGACCTCATTATTTCAGATACAACAGCAGTGGGGAAAAGAGTACGTGGGAGCAAATAAGAATAAATCTAAAAACATCTGTCAAAGTGGTTAGTAGGTTTACTGGAAGATTTTATTTGTACATATTTCAACGCGTAAACAGTGATTTCCTCACACTGCCTTTTTTTCTTTTTTCTCCATCATCTGATGCTCACATGTCATCTGCAGACACATTTGAGGTTAAGAGTTTTCTAATCTGCTTCAATAAATTCTGAATGATGACTGATATGCCGCATGAAACTTGAACCTGGAGCTTGGCAAATATTAGTGCATTGCTTCGACTTCATGCTACCTGAATATTAAGGCCGTCCGAGGAAAACTTGTAACGTTCATAGAGAACGTCATCAGGTAAATCAAACGGATTTGAACGGTCATGAATATAACGCTCTCGGCGAAGCGCTCCTCTCACTATCAGTGCAACGATGTCAACAATCTTGGCCCAATCTTTGACCAGCCCTGGCATAAACAACATGCTGCGGGGTCAGAGTTGACACGCTGCCTATAGCGAACGCTTTTAACTTTGCTTGGCAGTGGTGTCTGGTAAAATAAATTAAAATGACTTAAATTGATACATGAAAGTTAATAAATTGCTAACAACGGCATAAATACCCTAAGTGAAATGGCATGCTTTTAATATTTTTTTTCTTATTTTGTACAGAGATGTACTAACCATTATTTCAGATATATTAGCAAATTGACTCATCAAATAACAAAAAAAAATCAAAATAATACTAAAAATTAAATACTTAGTGTTTATCATTTGTCAATTGAATATAAAAAGCATAAATACTGCCAATCTAGGGCATATATTTACGATGGAAAACAATCTGCAGTGGTCGCACCACATGATGATTGGTCGCACCGCATGACATTTTCAAGTTCAGTCAAATTTTACTGATACAGGATTAGTCACATAAACAAAGCTCACTAGCTACCCACAAAAGGTCACTATGAAATTTATAATTAAAATACATATTTGTGGAAATAACTTACATTAGTTGGGGTTTTTTTTCGGTCATACCACATGATATCCAAAAGTGGCAACACCATTACAGCAGTTGAAAAGGTCTTTTTTTTTTTTAAAGAAATGAGAGAGCCACCAACCCTCTTTCTGCTTCCATAGCTCTATGACAAAATGGTGAATGATGCAACATCCTGTCCTTGAGTAAATTTCAGCATAAAAGTGTCAAAAATTGTCATTTTTTGATGGTCGCACCACATGATATTTAATGAAATGGACATGATCTGACAAAATTCGTTTGTATATTATGAAAAAAATATAACTGCAAAAGCTTTGCAATTTTGTTCAGGAATAAAAAACACTTTGAAAATTATACAGAATATTGCAGAAACTACATTGTAATAGATCTAGAGTAATTTCAAAGAAGTTTTCAAAACAGAGGTCATGGCTGGACGGTCGCACCACATGATATTTTGACACTTTGAAGTTCAGAAAAATTACAAAAAAATTCCTGATTTTTGAAAAGTTGAAGTGGCTCCATATATTAGAGAGATAAGACACATAGATAGTATATTTTTTTACATTAAAAACTTTTTGTAACTTAAAGAAAATACAGACGGACAGAATATTGAGGCGTCACGTCATAGACCCATCAGCAAAAAGACTACAGCTCAGTGATAACTGGGCAATTAAAGAAATTAGACAATTAAAATTCCCTTCAGGGATAAAAGACTGCACAAAACATGGATGTTGTCTCAGTAACATCAGCCACTGGTTTCTGAAGCAGACCCTGTCCACTGTGGTATCTATATTGCTAATGCTGCCTCAGTCTAACTTTCAACAGACCTACCATGACGCAAAGAGGTGGAGCTTCCTCCCTAACAGCTACAGTGTGTCTGCCCATTGATCAATAATGTAAGGCTCATAACCTTAATCTCTTCAAAACTAATGTATGATCACAAATTGACTCCCTAACTATGTGCAGATAGAGAAATGAAATATTCAGCCCAAGATCAATTCATGTACCAGGCTGTTATCATGTGCATAATTGCTGTCAAGATGGACACTTTAGAAATGGTATTAATGAGGCTTCTGGTGCTTTTGTAGTCAGCCTCAAGCTGACACTTAAGCTTCAGCAGACCAAAGGTTGTCACTTGGGTATGGTTGACTACGAAAGGATAAAGCTCACATCTCCACCATCTCCTGTTGTACAAAAGTGAGGCCCTTTTCTGGCTGTTACGCACAGTGGCAGCCCATCTGAGAGCTGTTTGTTGTATATAATGACAAAAGAAGAATGAAAGGTACCAGCTAAAGAGGTGTAGTTCTGAACGATTGGGAACCAGAGTATGTTGAAGAGACTCTGTCTGTCATCATAAAATTTGACGAAGATCTCCTACAAAAAAACAAACAAACAAACAAAAAAAATTTAAATAGTCAACCAGAGGCATTGTTGTTGTCAGGCAGGGTTTGTATTTTTCAGCTGATACAAGATCAGTACTCTGCATTGGCTGATATTTCAGGTCATGGGAGGGTAAAATGATGTCTGAACTCTGAATTTCAAACAGACATGAAACTGACCTCCACCACCAGCTCTCTATTATCAAGTCCTTGTGGTGTCCTTTGGGGCAGATATGTGAGCAAAATAGATCCAAAGCATTCAAGGCTGGTGAGTGGGTGTTGATGACATCAGTGTCGTTGTGTCTTACTATTTCTGCCTGCCTACATGAAACCCTTTACTCCTTCATTTACACATACGTACAAACTTAAGTGCAAAGCTCACATATTCTGGTGCCATATTTGTGTGCAGTAACAGTACCACTGACAATAAAGGTCTAATGTGCATGCAGAAACAATTAGGTTTTCCAGACCACCACCCAGAAAAAAAACTGAGAAAAAAAAATTACTTTTTAAACACAAGCTATCAAAACAACACATCAAAGAAAACGACTGTTCAGGTATCAGTGACAAGCACTTATTCTAATCATTATCAGCATTATGCACCATCTACAGCGGATTTGGGCTGAAAACGCTGTTTATGCTTTATGTATTTGAGCTGTCTGTTTCAGGCCCAGCAGAACAGTAATCCATGAACAGAGGGGTTTGGATCGTCTGTGTCATGTGGAGAATGGCCCAAACTCACTGGCTGCTACCATGCTAAAAGAGATGCAGAGGGATGCACATGTGATCTCACTCTCTCTCACACACACACACATACATATACACAGCAGTGCAGCACTGCTCCAGCTCAAGGACAAAGAGACAATGCCTGCCCTGAAGACACAGTCTGAGATAAGTCGATTATCCATACACCGATCTCAGCGCGAGCACATTTAAGCACACATCTTAGATCCGGGCAGCCAGTAGTTTCCTGTTCTTATATAATCTTAAGCCCAACATACTTGAGCAGCAGGCGTGTGTCTATAAATGAAAGACAGTTATGTAAGGGACTGCTGTGTCTCTGACTGTTGACGTCAGATGTTGTCTTTGAATTCATCATCACCATCTCTCTACATATGCAGTTTGAATCTTAAAGCCACTTTGATCAGGCCTGAGAGTAGGTAAGCGTACAACAGCTCCAGCCCACGTGTTGTTGTTTTGTTTTGGCACACCACTGAACATGAGGAGGAAGACTAAACTGGAGTACAACCTCCCTCCACTGACTGTCTGTCTGTCTTCCAGGAGATGCTTCTTTCTCCTGGAAGCATCCCATGACCTCTTTCCAACCCTCGCTCTGCAGCAATGATTTGTCCACCAGCTTTACCTTACAAACAGACATTGATGACACTGAGTTAGTGATTTGCTGAGTAGGTTTTCTAGCTGAGGATTTAAGCAAATCAGGCATTCCCCGCTTACCATCAAAGACAAGCATAGGGCGAGCTAGTCTCCGCTTCCGATGCCCTCATCTGAGAGGAGAGAGAAGCACTCGCTCACAGCCTCTGCTGGGCTTTTATCCAACACATATCAGACAAGCTTCATGCAAATCGAAAACGGAGCTGGATCCTTGCTGTGAGCAGTAAATGAGCAGCCAAACATTGGCTCCTAATTGAAGGCAGTAGTTTTCTGTGTGCACGGAAACCCCGCTGTGAAATTGTGGACTAACACACTGGGAAGCTAAGAGGCTACTTCCCCTCTTGCTCTCTTTTTGCAGCACTTTTCTTCTAATCACTTTAGCATCCCTAAGAAGCTGTGCCCTCGCTTTTTTCTTTTTTCCACATAATATGTACAGAACATTCCGGGGAGCTGGGGGTGGGGGGGGGGCAGTTTAGGATAAACAAACAGGGGGAAAAAAGGGGGAAGAAAGGCTGTCCACTCCAAAACCAGTCTGGAGTAGATGCAAACCTAAATAACTGTAGTGCAGTATGTGTCTGAACCAAGAGCCTATCGTATCCTTTATTTTCTGCTTCATTCTCGCCTCTAATCCTTCACTGTCTTTCCCCCTTGTGCTTCAACCCAGTGCATGGAGAGGGACTGAAAAGAAAAATGGGAGCTTATGAAAATCCTAATGAAAATGCAGCTTGTCTGTAATTGAATACGGACACGCAGTCCCAAAATGAAGGGAATCAAGCTGAGGATGGGATAAACTTGCCACCTCTCCCATTTATTTCTCCCACGCTCTCATCAATCATCAAACGTCACTGCCACAACGACAACCAGGGGCATATATCGGCCGTTCCAGCTCGATGAGAACCCATCAGCGGTGAAGACGGCTGAACAGGGAAGAGGAATCAAGACGGAAACATCCCATTTGATATTCAAAAAAAGAGGGAGTGACAGGAAAAAGGAGAACCACACTGCAGGTTGTTGTGGCCATCATCATGGAGCTTTGCGTAAATTTACAAATTCAAATTTAGCCAGATGATCTTTGTGCAACCGAAGCCATAGTTTTCAAGCCTACAGGGAGCCTTTATACAGAATAGAGAACACAGTAACCTTAAAGGGCAGGAACAACACTTTGTTATTGCTCTTCTACTATTAACACTCAGAATTCCCCAATTTCTGCACAAACGCAACGACACACACACACACACACACACACACACACACACACACACACACACACACACACACACACACACACACACACACACACACAGCCAGCAGCCACTGAGGAGATCCCTGTATCCAATTCCCTAACTCCTGGAGCAGAATAATACAAGGCTCCATTGTGCTGAGAAGGCTATCAGACTATGTTTATCATCTAAAGGCACACATGACACCAGGGGAGTGGCCTCATCATCCCATCGTTTAGCCCATTGTGTGGTTCAGTTTGGCTGTCAGCTCAGACAAAGAGCTGGGTCAGTCACAGGACACCACCTTGCTTGATTTCACAAATACCTGCCTGTTGCTGACAGGCCAGTCAGTTAGAGGGTCTTTATTAGGTTTGCAAGAAAACAGCCTCAAGACACCAAGGAGGCCGTTGACAGTTAACACACTCATTTTCAGCCAGCATTGCTTCATAAGCTAAGCACTCCTAACTCTTAACCTTATTCAGACACCAAAGATTTCCCCTCACTATTGAGGATTTATTTTCAACTGTGCAACACTCAATCTAAACTAGTCAATATGTATGATATGATACGACAATGCAGCAACTGCGTCACTTACACTCCCCCTGCTGAGAACAAAGAAGAACATCTGAATATGATGTAGCCTGAAGAAATACACTTTGCAAATGAGAACCATGAGCATTTCTGTCTTCTTATGGCTGTGGAAAATATTGCAAGGCTGAACATTATAAAAGAAAGACAAATCTTTCCAAAACCCAACAGAGCCTGCCATGATGTGCTGAGTGATACAACAGCTGTGATTAAAGCAGCTGGCAGCAGAGGTGTTGCATCACTGTAAAAAAAGAACCTGCTGTATAAAAATGGAGGCAAATGGACCAAATAAAACCCTACAAAGCATGTGACAGGAGGGAAGAAAAAGTGAGTCAGAAGTGATAAAAGAGAGCAGATTCGTTTTTGTTAGTACAGTTGAGCAGGGGAAGCTCTGAGCCCCAATGGGACTGTTTTTGACCTGTTGGCAGCAGCAAACTCATGGTCAGACAGGTCTCTTTCAGAGACATATCCTGTCAACTTGCATGAAACCCTGTCAATGCCCTCTTCTCTCTTAGGTGACAGACAGAGAGAGCTTAAAACCAAGAAAGTGCCACAGGACCAAGTACAAGATTGATAAGTCCAACAACAGCAGTCACTATATGGAAAATTCTGACTTACCCTAAATTGTGGTTAGAGGTGGAGTCAAGGCAGGCATTTAGCCTTCTGGCAAAAGATTACAGCCTACTGATCTATCAGTACACTCAGCCATATACCCCTAATTATGCAAATGTGTAGAACTCCCCCTCACTATTGTATTCTCCCAACAGATGCATCATAAATTTTCACTGTATACAAACACGGCGCAAGAATTAATAAATAAATTAAATAGACTAAAACCTGTTCTTGAGCCAGTCTGGAAATCAGATGAGCATTTTAATATGGGATCCAACAGAGATTCTTTTGCGTTTGGAGCCAGCCTCTAGTGGACACTCAAAGGAACTGCAGTTTTTTGCAGTTCCACATTGGTCTAATTTTTCAAGTCAGGAGGTTGCCCCTTGCTTCCTGAGATAAAGTTGAGACCATGGCAGGGCCTTCTATCAAAATGCTAAAAAACACCCACCTGAACACAGATTACTTGAAGTAATTGGTGTCACTTACCCAGTATATTAACCTTAACAAAATGTAGTTTTCGGAAATATTTTTCCAACAGTTTAGGATGAAAACATATTTAAAAAGTTAATCTATTATATGCATTTCCACCTTTCATTATGTCAGCCTGAGATACCTTAAGAGGGAGCTTGAATGATTTGCAGCCAAGAAAGAACCCATTTAACTCTTGTTAGTGTGAGTAGAACCCCTAATTTCAGCACTCTACCATCAACACTTTGTTTTGTTTGCTTTTGTGGCTCTATATAGATAGACACAGCTTGTGGGTGTTACTTTTTACACAGCTTTGCAATCACAGAACAATCTGAGAGTTTTGCCTTTATGAAAACCATCTGAGGTTTTCATCTGCTAGTGTCCACATTAGCTCAATATTATACATTAGCTATTGTAACATTATATGCTGTTAAAACATTAATTACAGCTTGTGATCCCAAGCCATCAAAAAGGTTTTCATAAATGAAACAATCCCAAGTTTCAGTAACAGTCGTGATCAAATCCAGCTTGTAATGGGTTGTGCTTAAAAAGGAGTCATCAGTAAAATGGTAAGCACAAGCAGACCATGTGGCTGCTGTTTTCTGGTGCTGTCATTTTTAGGAAGAGAAAATTGTTGAGACTCTTCTTCGAAGCTAAATAACACTCATGCACAACCTTTTGAGACCTTTTCAGTCAACAAAGTGCAGAACAGAGGAAAAGCCAAACACTAAAATGAGTAAAGAAAGCCTCTATAACTCCATCTGACAGACCTATCTGAGGACCCCTGTCTTGAGTTGTGGCTCATTTTGTGTCTTATATCTTGTACAGTTCTTTGATTGGTTCCACTGCATTCTCCTTGTGAAGCACTTTGTAAGAATGCAATATTGTCAATACTTCCTTTTGTTTCAGGATAAGGGTAAAAGTTGTGGCACACAGCACTGTAAAGTTGGAGAAACTAGGGTAGCAAGAGATGGGATGAGAAAAAAAAGGACAACTACAGCAGTATCCTGAATTTAAAAAATGGGTTGAGAAAGTGGAGGCAGAAGCAAAATGACACAAGGAGCACCAGTCAACCCAGCTAACTGTGTCCACTGTCAGTCCAGTTTAGCCTGGGGACAGATGCAGTATTATAGAGCTGTAAGCCTTGCCAAGAGGGAGAACAATAGCTGCTGTGTGCTGAAGCCTCTAGAACATCTTAACAGCTGGGAGATAGGAGGTCTGTCTGTGGAGCCACTAAATGGCACATACACATATAATTTCTGCCGTTCCCAGAATCTTTGGCCCACCTTCTTCCCACCTCCTCTTCCTTATGCCAAGCAGCCATCACTCATATTCCTCCCATCTCCCCTCTTTTCCTCTCACTACATGCCCTTTTATTATGCCCTATGTGATTCTGTGTGTCCTGCTGTCACCCCTCACCACCTCTGTAGAGAATCTCAAAGAAGAGCTACCAGAAAAAAAACGATATTCTTCTTTCTAGTATGAGAAAACCAGAGACTGGCAGAGCATCAGAGTCATGTCAACAAATAAAGAGAGGTCCAAAAGCCCCCGCAGGATGCTTGCCAAAACTCTTCTGTCACGAGGGCCTCTGAAACGCAGAGGAAAACATGAGAAGTGCAAACTGTGCAGGAATGTCATCCCTCACAGCAATATAGTTCACAAACAACAACAGATAAAACCAAAGAAATATGTTTTGCACTGTTCCGAGAGTATACCTGTGGCTAAGGACATTTGTTGGATAAACTGAGTACTATTAATAAAACTCAAGTATCAATGGACAGATTATTCAGATACACTTTTGTATTATTTTACCTGTGTTGACTGTTTTCTTGCAAACTCAAATGTTCCACAAAAGTCTGGGTGGAAAAACAACTCCTCTCATACTACACTTGTAGTGATTTGATAACACAGGAAATATCCAATCCGAGCTGTGCAAAGGTGAAATTGATCACTGCTTCTGCAGATGTCACTCAAGGAAAAGACCCTTGGGCATGCCTTGAAGAAAATAATATACACAGGCGTAGTGGAAGTATATGTGTTTTTGTACTGATAATATATAATAGTAAGCTGTTTTGAAGCTCAGCATATAGCCTTTGCTGAATCATGTGACTTTTCGAAAGTCATAAAAATAAATTTAACAGCTGCACAGGCATTCAGATTATTTTGTACATGCAGTCAGGACTGCTCTCACACAGAAAAATCTAAATATTTTCCCTAATTTATAAGGGAAAGGGACACATTATGCACACACAATCTACACAAAATCAACTCAATTTGAATCATGAATGTAATGGGACTTCTAATCAAATCAGTCCATAACGTCTCCAGTGTTTGATTGGCAGTGTCATCAGAAAGGCCTAAGAAGCTCATCTTTTGGATTTTCTTCATGCTGATTTAATTCCTGCTCTTCAAAAACAAAGATCTGATCCAAACTGACCTGGACAGAGTACTTCCTCAGCCTCATTAGAGTAAACATGGCACCCTTTGGCTCATGCACATCACTAGCAGCCACATTTACATAACACTTGACCCCTGTTGTCTCTCTGTGATGGGTTATCATTGCACTTGAATGTTGTTAAAATACATGTGACACAAGCTGACCCAGTAATCTGCTGTCAAAAGCAGCAGCGTAAACAGACTTTTATCAATGACTCTGCAGCTAATGTTTCATTCATCAATTCAGCTCTTAACACAAATTTCCACTACAGGCTGCTCCTACTTTACTACTTTATTTTGACAGGCTGATAATGAAACATGATGCTTGTTGCACTGTGAACAAAAAACCCTTTCATGCATCATCCTCACACTGTACCTTCAGCCTGGTCATAAATGCAGTTTAATGTAAGTCCACATGACCCTGCATCATGCAAATGCAACAAACGTCTGCACTCTGCAGTAATAAAACCACACTGTCCCTCATTCTGCCCACTTTTCTCTGCTGCACTTGAAGTAGTACAAAGAAGGTTTCGAATTTCACAAAGCATGATTTTCACTGGGCTGAAGACTACCATCCCCCATGACTGCAAACCAAGCTGGTTGGAGTAGACCCCAGCCCCTATACTCTCTCTCTCTCTCTCTCTCTCTCTCTCTCTCCCTCTGAGATACAAGTCAATATATTCTTAGTGGGAGAATTAAATCACACCGTGCAGATTTAAAGGCTTTGTCTAATCACGCGATATCAGCCAACAAGTCTACGACCACAACAGGACTGTAAAGAAAACTTAATGCATGAGATGTTGGATGAATTCTGGGTAAATTGTGTCGCATTTCAGATCATTGCTCCACGGTTTCACCCTAACGTGATATTTCTTGGACCGAGTATGTCAAAACGATGCAGCGGTAGCTCGTACAGATGTTGAGCTTTGAAATCAACCAACAAGCAAGTCCTTTCATATGGTTTGTCGTCATATTGTTTGCATTTTCCACACCCGCTGTTATGCTTTTGTCTGCTGTGTACCCTCACGTTGTCATTCCGGCAACATTTAGTTACCTGTGTAGTGTGCACAGGGTTAATGTGGCAGTCAGTGATGGTCAGACAGTGTTAAATTACCAAGACCGTTACGAGCCAAGCAGCTTCTTATTAAGTATTCCTTTACAATTATGGGGTTCATAAAATCTCTGGTTACATCATGATACTATGTTTTAACGAGTTTATCAATAACATGATCGTAATCATTCCAAAGTCCAACTTTTAGTTAAAACTGTGACACTCTTGGGGTGTTCAGAAATTACCTGATACGTTTGATAAAATTCCTCTTATTTTCTTCCCATCCTCACTGAACAGCAGAGCGTGCTACCGTGTCCAAGCATTTAAATCCCCGGGTCGGATCCATGATTGTCCTGTCTCTGATATCAAATGTACTCCTGCTGGAAGAGGCGGCGGCGGAGAGGAACCCAGGCACCTTTTTCCAAAGGGAATCTCGGGGTGGACAGAGATGGAAAAGGTATTAACCCTGGTCCAGTGATGCTTACAACAGATTTCGTAACGAAGAAAAACATTCGTTAGTCTGACTTAAATGCAACACAAATTTTCCTCAGTTTAAACGACAGACACTGACTTATATTTCTTAAGACATTGCCCCTATTTTCATCCGCGATAATGGTACTTACCACTCTATTGTCGGGGCGCGAGAAAGCCTTCCATGCAACTGCTCCTGTGCTCGTGGAGGGCTAGCGGATAGCGTGCACGCTAATGGTATTGGCTAGTTATCGGAGACGGTCATGCAATGATGTCCAATCAATTTCACTGAAGGGCGTGGATATATTTAACGCCCACTTAGTACAAAATAAATAAAAATCATACTATAGTTTTCACTTCTGTTTAATGATTTGATGACTATGTATGAAAAAGTGAGAAATACTGAGAGTCCAATAATCTATCAAAGGTCCACGTTGAACGTTGATATATATATATATATATATATATATATATATATATATATATATATATATATATATATATATATATATATATATGCATTTTCTCTTTCAGCCCATAATTTTAAAGATTTTCGAAGATCATTCGTTGGAATCATTCATTCATTTCTTCCTCTCTTCAGACAGTATTATACGGGATATATCACGTTCGTTATCTTTTGTATACCATTATGTACAAGGAATTGATGTTTTACGTTATTTGTTTCTTCCCTCTTCTCGATAGACTCTTAATCTGACTGCAGAACTACAAAATTTGAAGTGGATTCATCATCTTCTTTTCCGCCACACCGGAAAGCCCGCCCCCAGCTTCCGGTGAATTCACAACATCCAAGATGTCTGCTGCCATTTCCTCCCTCGCTTCATACTGCAGCGACTCCGATTCAGAAAATGAGTCTGAATCACAAGTTAATGTCGGGAAAGTGGATCCAGCTGATCCGGATGCAACGGCTCATCTTAAACCCCTGCAGTCTGGACAGACGATGTCTTTGGCTGTTCTCAATTCTGCTCCTGAAGTTGCCGTAAAGGTAAGCTAACCAAGCTAACTATCGCATGAGACGGAGGTTGCCAGATAGTCTTCCTGCACCATCAGCGGGGGCTTATCATTACTGTCAAGGGGTTCTATGCCGTTGAACAGTTGTACTCGGCAGTCATCAGTGTGTATCTGCATTGTAGGAGGCCGTTGAGACTGGCACACATCTGGACCCTGCTTTGAAAGAAGTCGCCTACAATCCTACATATGACACCATGTTCGCACCCGAAGTAAGTCTCCTTGTCTGATCATCAAGTTGTGTTTCAACAAAGAGCTTTTTGAGGACCCTCTTATTGAGCTATAAAGTGTGCCTGTTCAAACCGAAAAGGTGCAGCTAAACACTCCGCAAGCACTTTGTAGAGAGGGGAGGGCAGATGTAACGGTGCTGGATCCCCTTTCTCCTAACCAGATATTATTGGATAAGTAAAATTGTGTACCTTATGAAAAAGACTGTTTGATTTCGGTGGTTAAGATTAGTCTCATCAGGATAAACGGGATGATGCATAAGAGGGCACAGAGATGGATGCAAAGAGAGAGATGGAGCTCACACAGGAAGAAATATTTCCTGTAGTCTGATGGTTTTTTAGTTATCAACATGACTTACCCGTAGCAGGTGTGAGATTGAGATTGTTTATTCGATCAAATATACATATAATACAATTTTAGACTTTTTTTTTTTGATGTTCGAAAGGAGTAGGTTGAAGCTATTTAGCTTACATGTACCTACCCTCATTCCTTCCTATTTGTTTACCTTAACATGTCTTTAGAATGTCAGATAATGCCAAAATATAACCAAAGCTCCAAAGTCTAACATGAATATGTAACTAATCATCAATACTAAAACAAAGACCTAATATAAACATATACATCCATACCTACACACAAATATACACTTTATACATACACCTAGAATACTTCAAATCTCTCATATGTACCATACCCATATACAATATAATAAGTGTGGCAAAACAAAAAATCACATCTGTTCGTATTTGTGAATCATACTCTGCTTTAATTTACTCTTAAACTATGCTCTAGTTTTGCTTTGTTTAAGATCATTGGGCAAGCTGTTTCACAGCTTCACCCCCACAAAAGAAAGACACATGTTTGTAGGTGTGGTACGAACGCCTGGTTGTTTTAAATTGCATTCCCCTGTTAATGCATACCTTCCCTCTCTTCCACCAAACATTTCTGTTTATTATTAGGGAGTAGATTGTTACTAGCTCTATACAGTCTCTGTGCAGTTCTAAATTCAACTAGATTGGCAAATTTTAATACTCTTAGTATCCTAAGATGATGGAAGAATCCTACCTTGTTAACAATCCTTGTTGCTCTCTTATGCATAATATATACACTACAGGCCAAAAGTTTGGAAGCAAGATCAGATTTGTAAAACAAGAGATCATAGTTTCATATATATATATATATATATATATATATATATATATATATATATATATAATTTGCAACACAATTAACATGACTATTGTGTAAGGAGTAACTTATCAGAAGACATTTTGACTATAACTATTAGGTATTTGAGTTTTTTTTGCTTAGACTTTGCTTTCTTTAAAGTAACCTCCTCTGGCTTTAATAACAGCTTGGCATATACCAGGCATTCGTTCCACAAGTTTTTTTAAGGTATGTTCCAGGGATTGCATTCCAAGCTTTCTTAAGTTCATTAAAAAAAGATTGCTGATTCGTGGGATGCGTTTTTCTGACCGATAGATCCAATTCATCCCGCACAAGCTCAATTGGAGAAAGGTCTGGAGACTGAGGGGGCCAAACCATCTTTTGCAGAACACCTTCCTCTTCTTTTTTGTCTAGGTAACCCTGACAGAGCTTGGCAGACTGCTTAGGGTCATTGTCTTGCTGCAAAACAAACTTATGAGCCACAAGTCTTAGTCCAGATGGAACAGCATGGTGCTGGAGGATGGAGTGGTACTGTTCCTTCTTCATGATACCCTTTACTTCAAACAAAGCTCCTACTCCATCACCTGCAAAACATCCCCATACCATGGAACTACCACCTCCTTGCTTAATTGTGGGTGTAACACATGGTGCTTTCAGACGTTTACTAGTTTGTCTGCGGACATAGACTCAGCTTTTTTCAACCAAACAGTGCAAAGTTGTTTCTGGTCATCATAAGTCCAATTTTTGTGAGCTTTTGCCCACTCATATCTCTTTTTCTTGTTCTGTGGACGAAGTAGCGTTTTTTTGCAGATACACAACCCTTCAGACCAGCCTTTCTCAAACGTCATTTCACGGTTGTCAGAGATATGGGTTTCGACTTTGTCATGTTGATTTCCTCCCTTATTTGTGGTGCTGTCTTTTGCCGATCTCTCTTACTGGTGACAATGCTATGTTTATCCTCTGCTTTTGTAGTAACTCTCTTTCGTCCAGGTCTTTTTCTATCATCATAACTTCCAGGTTCCTCTAGTCTCTTCAGAGTGTAGTGGACTCCTTTCTTAAACACCTTTCGGCATGTTGCAATTTCTCTTTCTGTGTATCTTTCTTTCCTCGATGTACAAATCTGTACTTTTGGTTCTTTACTCAGTTGCTTATTTCTTGCCATTTTTGCGGTAGTTTGAACGCAGTTGAGATTTATTAGGATTTTTGTAAGCAGACTCTCAAAAGCCAAAACGTTGGAGTGAATAATCCAACTGTGATTTGTTTTTTTGCTTTTGCACTGAAGTTGTGACTCTTGCAAATGTTTTCAACCCTAAAACTAAGCTCTTACTGTCTTTTGCTGACATATGTTTAGCAATGGTCTGTTAACATCAATGTATATCTAAAGGTAAATGGAGTAAAATGGTGCATTTACATGAAAGCAACATCTGATAATGGAGTAAACACATCCCAAAATAAAACTCATGCTGGATTTTTAAAAAAGCATTGTGAACAAAAAGTTGAAGTTACTCCCAACTGTTTGGCCTGTAATGGCCTTGCTTCCAAACTTTTGGCCTGTAGTGTATATAGTTTGTAAATTCGTCACAACCTATATATACCTATCTAGAACTTAAGTTAAATGAAAGTTCTAGACAGGTTGGAAAAAGATGTTTCTTTTACCAAATAACTGCCATAAATACGACTTGAAAAATAATGGCCATGTGTGAAAACAAGACTAGTTACGAAAACAGTCAAACAAACAGATTTATTTTTGCTTTGAAAAGCCCTCTACGATTACAACCATACTACAGTTTTCATGCTCATGACATCAAAATTGCTGATACAATGTCAATGAAGGCTGTAGCACATCATTTCCTGTCTAATGTGGCCACAACCTGCAGCTGGCTTGCAGAAAAGAAATCACCTGCAGTTTTCTTGATTTGCTGCACATTTAATGAAAAGAAAGAAAATCATTGCAAAACACTTTTTTTTCCAGTGTTATTATTCAACCTTTGTCTCTTCCTTTTAGTTTGGACCACTTAACCCATTCAAATCCCAGCAGATGGCAGCCCCAAGGAACATGTTATCAGGCTACGCAGAACCTGCTCACCTTAATGACTTCATGTTTGAACAGCAAAGGAGGACCTTCTCCACCTATGGTAAACTGATCTGTGACCTCAGGGAGTTTAAATGATGTGGACAGAATATCCTACCTGAATTTTTACAAATCTGTGTGCACATTGTCTTCTTTGCTTTCAGGTTATGCATTAGATCCATCGCTCGATACACACCAGGTATCATCTAGTAGTTACATTGGTGCAGTGGATGAGGCTGAGAAAAATAAAGGTAATCACATACCACATCTTATTTCTGATGCTTGTTTTTGTAAATAGCTGCATTAATTAGATTTATTTTGCATGATTATTTGATGAATTACATTGAAAGGTGTGATACCTGATTCTTTGTCTCTAGGGTTGACTGTATTTGAGAGTGGAACCAAGAAAGCAGACAAAAGGAAAAAGGTCAAAGGTGGGGATGCAGGAGAGATAGACAACTTCCTGGGACCATGGGCGAAGTATGCAGATGAGAAAGATGTGGCCAAACCATCTGAGGTACATTTTTAGGGCTGATTGTTTTTTTTATTTTTTTTTTAAATAAGACAAATGTTAAGTGCACGCACTCTTTTTTTTTGTGCTAATCTCATTAATAAGGGCTTTTGTATTCATGTATTATGTACATCCAAAGCATTACAAGTGCCCTTGAGTTGTTTCTTGAGGCATACTTAATGTGCTACCAGTAGTATAAATAGAAATAGCAGTATATTTTCGGTATTCTGTAACTGGTTTATTGTTAGAGATTAAGGTTTTGTAATTGATGACTCATGTGTCATTTTATTTCCAGGAAGAGCAGAAAGAGCTGGATGAGATCACAGCCAAGAGGCAGAAGAAGGGAAGGAATGAGGAGGAGGCTCCTTCTGAGGAGAAGACCATTCTGCATGGTACACTGGTCTTTCATTTCAAGAATTTAAACAAATTATGACTGATTCATTCAGCTAATACATCTTTTGAAAATCAACCTTGACTCTTCATGAAATCTCATCATTGTGGGTAAAGTGAAAGATTTGAAGTTGAGGAAAGTTTTATCATATCACACAGCTTTCTTTGACAGATAATGTTTGTTCACTAGTCATGGCATGATAGATAACTCAACCACAAGAGTTTAAGGTCAGAGGCTGCACTTCAAGGGGCTTTTTGTTAAAGCGATGATTGGTTGTTTGGACCCCTGTTTGTGGAGTCGCATTTGTCCTCGCTGTTCAGGGATTCAGTCCTACGTGAAAATTCTCTTTGAGGGAAGGGGTGTAACTGCTGAGAGCTTGTAGAAGTCTAGTTTACTCTAAGAACTGAATACTGCAAGGTTTTCTTTCAATTAAAATGTCTCTTTATTTTCTCTTCAGTTAAAGACATGTATGACTACCAGGGCAGGTCTTACCTCCACATCCCACAGGACGTGGGCATCAACCTGCGTTCAGCCGACTCTCCAGACAAGTGTTACCTGCCTAAAAAACAGATTCATGTTTGGTCTGGACACACCAAGGTGAGTAGAAGAGACATGTTTATACTAATTGTACTTTGTGTACCAATTAAGAAAATGTTCTTGAAATGTATTTTTTAAATTGCTCCGAAATGCAAAACATAATAGGAAAAGAGAAATTCTGTTGAGCAGTCCTTTTAGAATCTCTCGAGCTATGCATAAAAACATACTGGATTCTGTAGCATAAAATGATAACAGTGACAGAAAGCTCCACTTGTGACAGACATCTCCAAATTATTCTGTCACCTTCAAAACACTGTTTTTATATTCAAATATAACGACAAACGCTGGGTTATTCTGAGAAAGATCTGATCCAAGCCTTAGATCTGCCTTTGTGCTTGAGGGAGGAAGAAATCACTCAAGTTTTAAATTGGCTCTATCTGCTTTGTGCAGGAAGTTAGAGCCTCAGGAGTCTAATTTGAAATACAAAGAGGTATGAAGAGATAATAAGCATGTGGAAGTGCTGATGTAATAGATATAGAACGGCCCATATTGTGTCACCAAAGTTTTAAAACTATCTTTTGGGGGAAAGTTTGAAGCCAATACAACTTTTATAGCTATTAGAGTGCCAGCACAGTTTGAACAAACTCTCTATCTTCTCTGCTTACTATATGGTCCAGCTGATAACTTTCTGCAGATATCTATAGCTAGGCTTTACTGAGCCAACATCATCAACATTCAGTTTTATATACAGGTATGTAAAAAAAAAAAAAAAAAAAAAAAAAAGGTGGTTAGTGCATCCTTTCTCTTTCGATTTTGCATTGTCTTTGACTCTGTAAATTTATAGTTTGGGCAACACCTGAACAAAAACAACTTAAAAATGCCCCCATATTAAAAAAAGGGTTATATTATAGAAATTAAGAAGACACTAATGGATATCCTTTATAAATTTGCACAACTGTGGTATTATGATGTTGTGCAGATAGGCCAGATGTGTAATTCACAAACACAGTTTCATCTTCATCCATAACAATCCTGACTATGAAAAGTATAATTTGGTTCCTAGTCCTCGAGTAATGTTTTAAGAAAGACAAATATTGTCAGGTTTGAATCATTTCCTTTTTTCTGTGTGTTTTCCAGGGTGTCAGTGCTATCCGGCTATTCCCCAAATCTGGTCATCTGTTGCTCTCATGCTCCATGGATTGCAAAATCAAGGTAAATACACAGAAAATGCAGCTGGTATCAGTATTGGCATTGGCCATTCAAAAACTGTAATCACTGCCTTGTGCCCTGTGTGTGAAAGCTGCTCAGCAAAAACTCAAATTGATTAAAATCAGAGGGACTTCAAACCACACTGGATTGACATCCCAGCCGTTCCTCAAAACTGAAGTCAAATTATACAAAGCTTCTCCTGGTGATTAGCTGAAATGTAAGATACAGAGCCTCTCTCCCTCCAGTTGGAACAGGAGTTCAGAGCTTATAATCGATTATTATTATTATTATTACTACTTCTACTACTACTAATAAGGATCAACAGGTCTTGTCTTTATTCCATAGATACAAGCATATAGCTAGCTAGATCACAACAACAGCAGCTTTACGGCAGCCGACGGTAACCATGAAGGGACAAATTACTGCAAAGAGTGATAGCAAATACACAAGGAACATGGCAGAGAGCTGCCAAATTCAAGAGCAGCCAATAAACAAACTCTCCTGTCTGTTTCCACCCTGAGAAGCTTACGCCTGCTAAACACTACTGTTAGACCATGTTGCATTTAATGTGTTCAGGCTCAATTCATATTGATGATGTTTGCCACATCCAAAAAGTGTTCTTGGAGCAGAAGACAGTTGCTGAGAGGCTGTGGTTGGACTGCAGGGTGAACTGTTTTTTTTTTCTGTGCGTGAGAAGGAGAGAACAGTTTCTCAAATACAAGGAGGTTAGAGCTGTTAATCTTTGGTTTACAGTGTAAAGGCATTTATGCTGAAATTGATGTCTATTCCTAAAGCATTCCTGAATAATAGAGAAAGGGAGTTAAAATTTATCGGCCTGCTTGCTTTCCTCTGATGCAAAAGTAGATCACCAGTGACATAAAAATTCAGGATGCAAACATTTGCAATGAATCGTGATATCGAATCGAACCGAATTGGAGACACAATAAATGCAATGGAATCGAATTGTGACACCAGTGAAGCTGCAATGCCCCAGTTAAGTATGTCTCCAGCTAAGTTGTGCTAAAATACATCATTAGCATAAGATGATGACAGTCTGAATTGAGGCAGGATTTTTGTTTTTCAATTAGTTGTGGTTTTGGGGTTCAGTGTTGTTCGAAACTCTTCACTCAGACTTTATCGTATTCCTCTTCTCTGCACAGCTATGGGAGGTTTACAACGAGAGGAGATGCATGCGGACATTCATCGGTAAGTGACTACACTACCTGATAGGCCTAACTCTGGAAATATTTCATTGTGCTGAGTAGTAACAGTATTTTATTATACTCACAATACAATTTAATCATTTTATGATCAACCATGGATCACCAGCAAACATGCTGATATGAAATATGCTCCGGGTCTTTTGGGAAATACTGAGCGGTGACAGACTGTGAAGTCGGGGGGGGCACACGGAGGGGTTGACTTGTGGGAAGACAGAGCATGGTTCAGGTGTGAATGAACTGACACAGAGTGACTGGCAGAGGAGTTTGTGAGTTGAAGAAGGAGCAGAGGTGCAGATGATGTTCATTTTTTTCAAAAATCAGAGAGGTGTCAGGTAAGTACAACATATTAGCTTTTCACTTTGTTGTTGCTGCTTTGCTTTCAGTTCTCTCATCTGCTAGCTCATATATTCCCTTTTCTTTGACAAGAGTTATAAATTATTCCTTTTTTTTCTAATCTCTGAGGTTTTTACATTCAGATCTTTTAGAGAGGACGTCCAACTGTTTGAATCTTGGGGTGGAATAAAAAAACTCAAATTTCAGTTAATAAACCCAAGCTTTTATTCATCTTGATTTCACCCTTGAGTTCTTTGTGGGGCAAAGGTGGGGAAAAGCAAAAAGTTTATCTCAACCTCTGAGAATGTTATTGTCTCAGTTAGACTTTAAAATGTAATTTCCTCTATGGATGACTTGTTTGATAATGGAAGAGGGAGAGAAATCTCTGTTGATCTGATCACTCATTATGAGTGCTGTGTAGGCATGTGTCTTCTTATGGGGCTTTCACCGGCATTTACTATTTAACTTAAGGTAGAGGTCACTCTGATCCAAAGTCCATGCCCCTTTACAAGCAAGTCGTAGCTGCATGTTTTGACAAATCAAATCAAATCAAGCTCATCAAGCTGATCATGCAGTGGAGCATTTGACCTTTTTGAACCAAACACTCAAAAGCCACATGTTGTCTTTACTGTTCCCCCTGGTGTCACTAGTACAACAGCTCACTGCCACCCTGCTGAGTTTGACGAATAAAATCCAGGTGAAGCAGCAGGAAGATACTCGTCTGTTGATCTTCAGATAATAATTCAGCTGAACTTTCACTTCTGCCCAAAAATGAGGATAAAAATGAAAGATTGTGTACTGGTCAGAGGATAAGGGTCGACTCACATTATGGTGTGCCATATGTTTGAGGGGGATCTGAAGCGTGGCACCTCAGTGTGGAGTCTCCCACAAATCATCAAAAAAACAATAAACAAGTGTTTTCATGTCTTCTTAATAGTACATTAGATGTTGTTAATATGTTGATTAGAACAACTTGCATAAGAAAAAGAGTTCTGATTTATGAACTTGAACAGAATCAGTCAAGTCAACACAGAACAAACCCCTGAAATCACTGCAACAGTAAATGCAACCAAGCAGTCATCAACAAGTAAGCCATACCAAGTATGCTGTCTCTGTTTTTGGTTTGCTGATACCTTCATTAATTTGTCAAAGCTGTCTGCTGAAGCTTTTCATATTCTCCATATCTCGTGCAAATGACAGATAGTGAAACAAGTTAGTAGTCAAGCTATCTTAAACACCAACAGCTTCCCAACAGTTTGCAGACTGGTGTCTTTTGAGCAACGAGTGTGTCTTCGATGCCGAACAATCTCCATGAAAGTTAGGATGAGCCACATCTGCTATTAAACTGAACAGCGTTAGATTTTAACTGAAGCCTTGCAGGTAGTTTCATTGTTTTTGCACGGATTTAGCACATTGTAAAATCAACAACTAAGTTATTACCCTGCATGAAACATGTTGCACTCCTAAAATAAGGTTATAATAACAAACAAATATGAGGGTTCTAGTGTCTGCACAGCACCCCTAGCCGATTACATTCAAAGAGCTCTGTTTTTCTTTCCTACTCATTGTAGCTCATTGGCATAGACACACTGTATATCTGAGACTTGTATCTCTACAGCTAGTCTTGTACAGAAGTAAATATCCTCACTGGTTTGGAATAACATGCACAATTACTTTGATTCACTCTCTCGTAAGGTTGATAGTTTTCTCTGTCCACTACACTGTTAGGCTCCTTCACTGTCTTCAGCAGACCAAAGTTACATAGATATAAACTTTTTCTCTGACTCTTGAGATCAATAGAGGAGTGTCTCCCTGCTGCTTGTTCTGATTTTTATTTCACACTTCACACACCTGAAAACTGACAGTATTGGGGTTGTACTGTTTTCAATAAGCCATCAGGGAGAGCAGTCAATGTGAAAAGGGTTCTCACTGCATGGATATCCGTATCAGCCATTTCTAGCTTAAACTGCATTTGTTTCAAGTTTGATGGTATTTGCTCTCCCTCATCAGCCAGTTCAGTTCATCAGTCAGAAAAAGTTACTAAGAATACATTTGGGTATGTAAATAATTCAGCATGTTTATCACAGAGAGTGTAATTGTATCTATAGAGTGAATATACTGTATTTAATTCACTCTAAAGTGAGTGAGCAAAGCTTTCAGCAGCACGAGTGTATCGCATTGGTATGCCAGTGAGCCTGGTTAGAGCAAGCGAGCAGGCAAGCACTTAACCTCACTGGGTCCCACTATCGCCGTGGAAACAGTGCTGCACTGATAAAAGCTGATTCTAACAAGGGAGGCGTTAGAGTTCGCTGAAACACACAGGGAGCTGGCATCACCTGCACTGAATGAGGAGAAAGGCAAAAGGCTGCATAGATTAAAATTTAGAAGAGAAAAACAGAAAGTGGAGAGGAGCAGAGAAGATTGACAGTATTTTTTTGTTATTTACAGATTGAGTTTCCCTCATCTTTCCCTCATGAGTTTCTATAACTAGGTCCCACATCCTCAAATACATTGGCTATGAAATAAAGGCAGCAGGGGGGAGCCAACAAAACATGCATGCATACATACATTCAAGTTTGTCTGTTTAACTGTCTGTCAATTTCCTCCTCTGGTGTCAGGCCACAGCAAAGCAGTGCGAGACATTTGCTTCAACAACAGTGGGACCCAGTTCCTCAGCGCTGCCTACGACCGCTACCTCAAACTATGGGACACTGAGACAGGTACGCTCCGCCACTCTGATGTATCTTTTCTGTTCCCTGCCTCGTGCTGTGCTTCTTCAAAATGACTGAATCAAGAGAGATGTACTCTCCATGAGTATGTCTCTTATACAGAACATCTCTATTAATGTCTCAGTGAGAGCACATGGAATGAGAAGAAAGCGCACAGATTTTCTCTGCAAGAAGCACTTTTGTAAAGTATAGATGTGGGAAGATAATGACACACTGTTCCTTCTATCCGATTTGACCTTGATCTCACCAGACATTACATAAAGGAGGGCAGTGCAAGGCACAACTTTCTTGTTAAGCTGACTGAACCCAACAGTTTTCTGCAAAATCTTGACACAAGGTACAGCACAGGAGAAGGAGACAAAATGTAGTTACATCAGCCTCAATAAACAAGGAACGGTTAGTGCAAGCTAGAGGTTAGTAACAGTAGTTAATGACATTTTGAGTGCTGAAGGAGTAAAGTTTGGCTTCAGGAAACTGTCTGGCACACTTTGACAATCTAGATGGTAATAGGTAGGGAGTAAACTGGGTATCTACAGAAGCTTCAGGTAAGGAAAAATTGTGGGTTAATTCAGCATTTGTCCCCTAAATAACTGGTGTATTATAGAATAGACTGGACTTGCACATTTCAAACTCGTAATGCACAAGGTCCACAAACATGTTAAGCTACAGTCCTCAGATGGGATTCAAATCTGCAGTCCTTCATACACCATTTTGACTTTTCCCACTCCATCCACTGTCCTGTCCCTCTCAATAAAGATTTAAAGCCCGTAATAAATAAAAGATATATAAATAAATAAAAGTAGTGATTGCTCTTAATCATCCCAGATGATATTTACAAAGAATGATATGCAGAATCTTTTCAGTGGACTGCTGTATCCATAAGATTATATGGGATTAATCAAATAAATACTTTTGAAGGAATTCCCTGTTTGAATTTTTCTTAGTAGCATTAGTTTCTGTAACGAAAAGAACTGATGGTCTCAATAGTCATTATCCATTGGACAACAACATTAAAAAGTGCTTCATCTCAGGTGCATGACATTCAGACATTCACTGATGATATCAATCATGAATGTGTTCACATGTAGACTGCTCAGTAGATCATGTACAGGGTACCTGAGGGGGTTGCTCTGGAAATATTTATATTGCATGGTACAATGTTTATTTTTCACAGGGAAAAAAAATCGCGCAGAAGAATTTCACAGCAGAATATCAGTATTTGACATTAGCACAACTGTATTTCACCGTGTATAATCAGGTACAATATTTGCATTGCACAAGAAAATATCAATATTGTTTGGTTGAATGTATTGCTCTACAAATATGTACATTCTATGGTTATTATATTGCATGGTAAAAGTCAGAGTTTGTTTGGTAGAGTTGAGGGGTCGGTATACTGGAGCTGTGTTTGGCTGAGTGATGTTGAATGATAAATGGTGTCCCTGCCTGGCATTCAAATGAGAATGTAAACTCATGAAAAGTATTAGTATGTCATTTTTTATCTAAAAACATGTACAGGACAGTCTCAGTGTAACCAAAAAAGAACAGTCTAAACTGTCTTTGAAAAATCTAGTTTGTGATCTCAGTTGAGCCACAGGGCTCCCTTTAGTCTCCCCCTCACTTTCTCATCTCCCTTTCCACCCTTCTCACCCTAAGATTATCAATCCAGCAGAGGGCAGAAAAGAGTTAACTGCCCCAGTTGTTCTTAGGAATCCCCTTTGGATACACATTTTTCAAATACACATGAAAGAGTTAAAATACAAAACAGTTCCAGTTTGTTAAATAAAGCAGGTAACTTTGGCTGCAATGGTTTTAACAGTTGATTTCAGCAGCGTTTTTTTCTCTACTGTTGTGACAGTGGGGGGTCATCTTAGCATTTCATTCCAGCTTTGTCCCAGTTGCCGATAAACACTGAAAGAAATGCAGAAATCGTGTTTGTAAAAAAGCCTCTCTTCTTATCTAAAGGGCCTCTTTGTAGTCTTTGTAGGTCTTTGTTGTCAGTTTAATTTCCTGTTCCCTTAGCTCTAGCAGTAGCATCATTCCTGTGGTGATTCACCTCTGCTGCACGAACACAAAGAAGCACTGGATTTATTTGTCTGTGTGTCGCAGCTAAATTCCTGCTGCCTGCAGGGACAGGGAACAAACAACATTCAAACTTTCTATGTACATAAGTTTTTAAACAACTTTCCCGCACCTTTCTGAAAAGACTCCAAGGATTATTTTTGTGGCCCTGACTTTCTATTTCTACTCTCCACAGGCCAATGTATCGCCCCCTTCACCAACAGGAAGGTGCCGTACTGCGTCAAGTTCAACCCAGACGAGGACAAACAGAACCTATTTGTGGCCGGCATGTCAGATAAGAAGATTGTTCAGGTAAAGCCCGCACCGTGCTACAATCCAATTCTGCTCCCTACATCACCTCATGTGTATTTCCCAATTGAGCAAGCACATGCACAAAGGAGTTTCTGTGTATACAAACGCTGCCCACAGGAGCATGAAATTCACTCTCCTCTCATCTTCTAGGATTGGTGTGTGTATTTCTGTGTATATGGTTTAGGGTTCAGCGGCTGACAGGACTAGAGGGGGTCATTTATCATGGATTACAATAAAGAAGATGCTGTGATAAAAGCTGTTAATCCATGAATGTGCTTCCACAGAATCAAGTGAACAGATTTTTCATCAGCTGAACTCAAGCCTACATGATGAAAGTATGTATTTCTGCTCAAAGATTCTTCCAAAAGTTTTTATTATACAGAGCATTTTAAATACTCTGACAATTTAAAAGAAACTAACAAACAAAGGAGCCCAAAACAGTGAGTTAAACAAGAATTCAAAGCAACAAAAATCAACAATTCAGAGCAAGTAGACTACACCTAGGTAGTCTTGTTTTAGGATGTATGAATTTTCTTCTCAAAACTGATAATCATGGACATACTGTTAAAGGATTTCATCTTCAATCACAACAGGCACATGATTCGTCTCTTTTCTTCTCGATGAACAGCGGTCATTATCACAGGATCTGGCTCATAATCAGGGTTAGTTTTAAATCATGCAGCCCTCATCTGTTTTTTTCTTTTTGGAACAGATGGCTCCTCCTGTTGGCAGCTCAAGGCTAAGATAAAAAAAAAAAAACAGCAAGGGCATAAATAGAAATAGATGGAGAATCTGTTTGGACAGAAATGCATCCCATTTGTCTCTGCCTCAAGGTTGATTCATTGTTTATTGTCTTTGCTTTACACTGAAATGTCTGAATATTGTTTTATTAAATAAAAAAAAATGAAATCAGAGCCTGTGAGTAATAAGATTGCATAATGAAAGTAGAGCAGGCTGGTTTACTATATTAATCACTTAATTAATATGGTTCGCAATGATTGTCCCACAGCAGCCCCATGTGTTACAGTAACTAATGTGTTTATTTACCACCTGTTTGTAGTCCTATCACAGCAGCCAGGCAGGTGATTAATGGGTTAAACAGCTCATAGTCAGGAGACCAAAATTCAAGTCCAATCACGTGTCAACCCTCATTGTATTAATGAAGCTAATACAAAAAGGCAGAACAAGTGTAGTCCTCGACTGTCCGTCAGAAGCAACAGCCAAACACATCCCCGGTATTTCTCATGTTCAAATGCTCCATCTGACTCTGGAAATAAACCTGTTTACAGCATGGTACCGAAACAGTTTTTGGCCATGTGGCTTAATTATTTTTCCCTCACGGTTTCAGTCATCGAGCACTTCTGAGCTCATTTCAGAATTAAACTTAAATGTGCATAATTAAGGACACAACTAAGCTGACTGTCAGGTGGGCATAATGTAGCCAAGAGGCTAAATGCTTGTCTCTGCTCCGGCTCCATGTCATTTGCTTGGGTAACAACCAGAAGATAAATGCCACCAAACCACCATACAAAAATAATAAAACTAAACGAAAGTTATTAAAATTATGCTGCTTCAGCCTAATTTTGGACTTTTTTGTGTCTCTTTTTTTCAGTGGGACATCAGGACAGGTGAGGTGGTTCAGGAGTACGACCGTCACCTGGGAGCTGTCAACACCATCACCTTTGTGGATGAGAATCGTCGCTTTGTCAGCACATCAGATGACAAGAGTCTTCGAGTGTGGGAGTGGTAAGTGCAGACTGAAAGATTTAAGTTTGTGATGGTATCATCTATTCAGTGTTGTACCCATGAGCACGGCACTAATTCTATCATGTCCTGGTCACAAAATTTTTTTTCTCATATGTTCAAATGCATGACATTCGTTTTCACCTTAATGTTATATATTTGAAGTTTAAGACACCATTAAAGTGCATGTTGGGCTTTTATGTTTTAACCTTTTTCACAAGAAGAAAAACAAAAAATGGGCACTAAAACCAAACTTTTTAAAGACCTACTCTTGCACTGGTCCCTGGAATCAGTAAGAAAAAAACAAATGTCAGGACATCTCTATGTTAGATGAAGCTCAGACAGCTGTGCTGCTAATCTGCCCTGAGTCACGGCCTCCGTCTGCTTCACATGCATCTGTAATAGTGGGAGCCGTTTCTTCCCTGGAGCCTGTTTTGAACATTGAGAATGATCCAGCAGAAACTCCCATGAGCTCTGGACCATGTGGCCAACAGTTTCATAAAAAAACATTTCAAATATTTTCAGTAGTTATATAATTTTGTAAGGCAGAACTTCAACATGGATATTGTCCTATTACCGTTTTGTCAGTTGACTATCAAGAGAGACCACCACGAGTGACTTGCAGAGTGGCCGCGGGTCATGTGGTGATAAACAAACTGTGCTATTTGTTGGTTGTAAACGATAAATGTTTATAGAAGCGTTGCTAAAGGAAGCTTCCTGTGGATTCATGCAGGGGTCCTCTTTTTTTGTCTTTGTCGAGTCTAAGAGTCTTTCTCTTCAGTTTTTCCCCTCAGCTCTTTTTCTTTTAGGGTTTGTGAGATTGGGATTAACTGCTGACACAAAGTTAGCCTCTCCCCACTCTCAAAGTCAGAGTTTAAGGATGTAACAAAATGTAAAGTGAAGCGAATTGGCCCCATCCTGTGAGTCCCCAATGAGTGCACTCTTTTTTTAGTGCAGCGTGGGAGCGGAGGAGCGGGCTGAACACCGGGCCAAAGAGTGGCTTTACTGTCCCTATTTCTCCCACGGATACCACCTGGCACTTAGCTCTGGCTAACCCCCCACCCATCCCCCTTGTGAGAGCTGCTACATAGCGGCATTAGCTGGAATCTACCAGAACAGCCTCCCATCTCTGGAATAGCGAGATGGAAATCTAATTTAAATTCTGTCCCTGTTTTCACACGTATACAAGTTTTCAGGGGAGAGCACTTTATCTGCCGCTGAGGTTCATCATCAGGGAGCAGAGTCTGTGTAAGCATCGCAGGAAGATTACAATCAATATGAAATTTGCTGCAATGTGTCAACAAGGAGAATTAGCTCTTGATCTTTAAGATGTTGTTCAGAGAGCGATGAGGGTGTGGGCTGGGAGGGACTTAGGGGATGATGGATGGAGACAAAAAAGGAAGTGGAAATGAAAAATTGGCAGAGACAGAGTGAAGGACATTACTGGAATGCAATGTCATCCATGTCCCTTAAGTCCTGTGTTTATTTTAAGTACAGATTGAGGAGTTTTCCAGACTGTCCTTCATCATGGGTCCTGACCTTTTTCAATCCCTCTGCTGCCAGCCTACATATAAAATTATGTAAATATTTTCTCATCAGAAATAACTGCACTAACTTGAAATTAATGAGCAAAGTTCATTCACCCTTTTGTCAATACTAATTATGTTGAGAGAAAGCCTTTCCACTTTAGCTCCCACTAACAAACAAAAACAGTCTAGTTCATTTCCTCTTAAGTCTTCTCCTCCTCCTGATATTTTCTCTACATGCAATTACAAAGTCTGGCCTCTCTGCTGACATCATTCATGCAGGATCAAAGTGCATCTAGAAATTTTACTATACAAGCTCAATTATTCCTAAACCTCCAGAATAAAAAACGATTCAGGTGTATTTTTATGTGTAGGAGGGCTCTGATTTTTTGTCTTGCTCTTTTTTAAGCTCTTAAGTTTCTAGGTCTCTGCTGCAGCTGTGACTCTTCCCAGGAAATGAAGAGATATAGCTTTAGTGTAAGTAGAGTAGTGCAGGATAGGACGGGCTTGTTGCTCCTCATCTCCTTCGCGGTGTCAACACATACAGCATGAGACAGAAGGACACAAACAACAGGTTCCGCTCATGTTCTCAGTCTGCAGTCACTCTCACAGAGGAAATGCACATTTCAGGTATACACTGTGCATAGATGTCATGGTGGACATTGAACTCACGCTCCAGATTTATGTTGAGTTAGGATGTTTGTTGTGATTATTGTCATAAATATTGACCAAAGCTGAAGTCAGAGAATACAAGAAGTACAATCAAGAAGAAGACCTATGATCAACCTTGGCTGAATAGCATGGCGGATATTTAGCATTTTGACTATTATCTGTATCTGCCTTTTACAGATGGACGATAAAATTAATTAAGACGTGCTACTAACCCCTTACTGTTGGGATGTCTTTGCCTCTGGGTCTTTTTTCCTTTAGCACCACTTTCAGTACATTTTTAAAAAATGATTTTTCTGTCTTTGTCCATTTTGGTATATCCTAAATTTAGACAGAGATTTTCTTTTTTTGCTGTGTATGCTGGTTCCCTATATTGATATTCAGTCTCATGAACTGCTAATGATCAGTGTTGGTATCAGCTCTGAAAAAACAATATTGGTTGTCCTCTAGTCAAACATAATTTCCCTGACATGACAGTGTTAACAAAAAAAATTTAAAACCTCCTTGAGGTAGCTGTTGTGTCAGCTTCCATTATATTACAGTGATGGTCATAATGTTGTGGCTGACCAGCGTGTAAACGCTGCACAGCAAACAACTAACAATAAGACTCAAATTTGGCCAAAAGCAGTTGTACAATTCCAAGATCAGGTCTGCATCAACCTAAATTCTCACATTGTATGCCCAGCGTCAGTGAAAAAGTCATCCTCGCACATGCCCACAGAGGGCCCTACAGAATTAAAGGCTCTTTAGTAATGCTACAGCACACTTGAGTCTGATTAAATAGTAGTTTTTTGGCCTTGTCTAAAACCGAGAGAAATAGCAGATCATACAAATAGAGAGACAAATGAGTGATAAAGGTTATAGTAAATAAACTGATGTCCGTACAGTCTGCAGTGCATCATCAAACGTTCCTATCAGATTGCATGAAGTGTTTTACACACTAAAACTGTAACAGAGATGCTCTCTGCTTTTTCACCCTCACTGTTTTCTCATTAATATCACACATCTTCAAAAACGAACCAAAGAGTCATGAAGGGTTTTTCATCAGATACGTCCACATGTCACTCTTTAGGGCTGTTCAGGTATCTCTCTTATTATCCTGTGTTTTATCCATCCTCAAGTGGACTCACTGTGCTTTGTGCTTCTTTCAGGGACATCCCTGTGGACTTTAAGTACATCGCTGAGCCAAGTATGCACTCCATGCCAGCTGTGACCCTCTCCCCCAACGGTAAGCAGTGGAAGCATCATAAAAACACTCAGATGCACAGCAGAGAGGGCTCATGGGAGAAAAAAACCCACATTGCGAGATTGAAGTTGATTGTTACCCTCAGGGTTGGTTATTGCACAGACAAATTAAAACTCAGTTCATCAGTAAATTAATTTATGCAGTCCTCCAGAGCAGGTAACCAGCATCAGACCTGGGCTGTGATTCATTTCCAGGCCTTTGATTGTTGCTCTTGGTGCCAGCTGTCACATAGGGCCCACTGAGCTTGGTTTAAACTCTGTAATGTAAAGTGTTGTGAGGATCTGTAGAGCGCACAGCAGCAAGAGGTTTCAATTAATGGCATGTCAGTGAGGGGTAGGAGAGTGGAGCTGCAGTGAAATAACAATTACTTTGCCTTTGTTGTTGCGATAGATCTCTGCTGGTTAAGCGTTTAGGCTCAAGATGGAAAATGCTCCTCCTGCAAGGAGAAGATGTGAAGAAAAGTGGAACAATGCAGAGAATATCATCCCTAAAATCCCCCCTAAAAGTTCCAGTTTTTTTGTAATTATTTATTAAAATTTTTTCATAAACAGTATATAACTTTATTAACAACAATAGAACTACACCCCCCCCCCCTTCCATGAAATAATAGTAATAGTAATGGCAAAAATTATAATAATAATGACAATATATAAAAGAAAATATAAATGTTTATATATAAAAGGATTAAAAATGATAATGATAATAATAATAATAATAATAAAAATTATAAGATATAAACAAATTAGTTAAATAATTAAATTTAAAAAAAAATTACAGCAAAATATATGCAGCAAGGGTCAATGGAAAAGCACAGCTACTCCTGCAGATGTGCTACAACCAACAACCACCACCACACCATTGACAGTACTCATTATCTATGAGAAGTTATCCAGATACATTTTAAAGTCATTCCAGCATTTGCCAAAAAGATGGGGTTTCTTTTTCATATTAAAAATGTTTTTTTCAGAGGGCATGTATGATGCAACTTCCTTAAGCCACATTGAGGCAGTAGGAGGGTTTTTACTTTTCCACAACATAGCGATGCATGTACTTCCAGCAATTAGGGATAGCCATATAAAACATGTTTTCCTTATCTTATCAGTGGGTAAGACAGACAAATCACCAGCAAAATCAATCTTGGTGAGAGAGGAATCTCAATGTTCCAGTTTCTGTTTGAAGGCATGTCCAGACAACCTCAGGTTTCTCAGCGCTTTTAATACAAGGTCTTTAATACCAGAGATAATCGTGTAAAGAAAAAAAAAAGACCCCTGTGCCTCATGGAAGTGACCATAGAGTCCTATTTAAATTGCTTTGTGTTTTGACAGTCTCATCACACAACATGCAATATAAGTCATTTGACCTTAAGACATCATGCTGTCACTGCCTCCTTATTGTCCAGGACTAATCTTAGAGAAATGTCCGTCTGAATTCGGCTCCACTTAGTGTCTCATTTAAAAAGGCAGAAAATTCCAGAGACTGCAGCACTGCGAGAGGTACAGAACTTCAGACTGATCAGCTATATTGATTAGGATGTGAGTGTACCTAAGCCTGCTGCTCTCTCTGTTTTTAAAGTTTGCTAATCCTTAAAGACCTCACATGATGCCAGACTTAGGGGGTTCTTCCTCTTCATGTGTTACACTCTGTTTGAATCAGACACTCCCTGTTGCACTCCATCAGCTTCAACAGCCGTCAGTCTCAACAGCTACTCTGTACTTATCTGCTTCCTTTATCTCTGCTGTCTTTGATTCCTCTTTGTGATGTACTCTCACCACTACTCTGTTCTCTCAACTGCATGGCCCTTTTATTTGTCCGAACGTGGCTTGTGTTTCTTCAGGGTGTGAATAATGAATGTGTGCTCAGTGGGAGACCATTCTGTTTGCTCTAATGCTTAAATGGCATCTCACTCATACCCCTATTGGCACTGCATCCTCAGTCTCTTTCCCATTTCTCCTCTCCTCAGTCTCTTGCCATCCTCATGAAACAGACAGGTGTAATTGGACCAGTTGTTTCCACTGTCCTGCACTTACTGCAACACACACACACACACACACACACACACACACACACACACACACACACACACACACACACACACACACACACACACACAGAGTAGATCTTTTTTCTTATACCACATTCATAATTTCCATCATGTTTCCTTTCAAAAAAGTGCAGCGAGTCGTGTAATGCTTTGACACAGAAGTGCTGAATCTTATCACATCAAAGTGAGTTTGGGTGTGAAGTCTTGTCAGCAGCTATAATACTCTGTAAAGGAGATTTCAACTGAGTAGTCACTTCTGAGAGTCCTTTTTCCTTACGATGGCCTCAATCTTTTCTACTTAATGATAGCATAATGAGAAGAACTATTCCTCTCGGCATCGCCCAGTCAGAGTAAAGTTTCCAGATTTTACATTTTCTATTCACTTTCACTTTCAGGACATGTTCCTCTATTACCATGTACCCTCTATTAAAGATATCTGACTCTCAGAGTTGTTACTCTGCCATCTTTTGCCCAACACAGACTGTGTTGGCAGAGTATGATATCATGTCACACCCAAGACAGTAGACGCTGTGTGTTTAACATTTGGCCGCTCAGAATTATGCTCATGAGACAAACCAGCAAGCTAATTTGTGCTTTGAACTTGTTGTGACAACCTTTGAAGCTAAGATCTTATAAGCAGGCTGTATCATGTTACTAAACAGGAATGCCTTTCAAAACTTAGCTGAAAATTTATCTCTTTTATATGTTAGTAACACTTAATGTGAAGGTACTCAGGACAAGCTTTTATTAAGAGTTCATAAGACACCTATTAGACCATATAAGCTGCTTATTAACATGTATAAGTGTTAATTAAAGCATCATCAAAACATTTATCATTGCTTTCGGACAATTAGAGGCGCTATTGGGAACTTGTTAACACTATTAATGAAAGCAAAACCTGTGCACGTGGAAGAAGATGGAGTTCAGGCCTTGAAAGCCTCTGTGTTGCTAACTATTCACAGTATAGCAGAGACAGACCTAACACAAATAAACAGGCACTACCCTAGAGAATGTCATGAACCAAGAGGGTATCCTGAAAGTCGATGCAACATTTTAAAGCATGAAACCTGATTTTGGTCCTGAAAGGTCTCTTATTTTATTTTGCAGTGACATTATGCATTTATTTATTTATCGCTATTATACACATAATTATTTATTAAATGTCTACTACTTCCTTACTTATGAAATAATGTATCACTAGCACTGACATGTTTACTTTGCACTCTGGTGAGATGCGAAAATACTTTTTGCTGTACTGTACTTGTACTGTACATTGACAATAAATTAAATCTCATCTCATCATCATCTCATCACTGGGTTTTGCAGGGACACCTCTACTGTCTAGGAAAAAAGGAGTAATGAGAAGCAACACAGAAACCCTGCTACTATAACATGATGATGATGATTTAGCTTTTATCATTTCTGAGCAGCTGATGAGATTAAGCTAATACATGCTTGTTTTTGTTGTTGTTTCTTTGGTCAGGTAAATGGCTAGCGTGTCAGTCCATGGACAACCAGATTCTGATCTTTGGAGCCCAAAACCGCTTCAGGCTGAACAAGAAGAAAATCTTCAAAGGCCATATGGTGGCTGGCTATGCCTGCCAAGTGGACTTCTCCCCAGACATGAGGTAAGCCTTGACTTTGTATTTTTTTTTTTTTTTTTTTCAGATGAAGGACAGCTGAGGTTCTAACAGGTGATCGATATGTAATTATATGTTATTATGTGGAAGAGGTAAATATGCAGGGGAAATGCAAACTCCACTACCAGTGAATTGATAAATCTGTTTCTTCAAAGAGATGATCAAAAGTGCTGTAATGAGTGGGAAGAAAAAAGTCAATGTCATGAAATTAAAAAGTATTCAAGCAGGCTTAGAACTGAAGGAGGCACTTTGACTTGAGATCTGAACATTTCCACTATGCAAACAGGTCTGCTTGCCTCCTGTCCTCTAAAAAGCAGCCAGGTAAAAAATAAGTGGTGAAACAGAAGCCTGCCCCCTCATGAGTTCATGTATACGCTCTTCTCTCTAACTAGGACAGTCCAGCACACTATTTTAAGCCAAAAATCCTATTCAGAGCTGTTTTCCCTCACTCCCCACCAACCACTTCCCACATCAGTGAGCATGTGCCCCAGCTTTATTTCATATCCATGGCAACCATACAACTCCTTGTTTGGCTGAAATATCCAAATTTATGACTCCCACCTTTTGGCAGGTAAAGTTGAGAAGGAAGAACTGCAAAGTCCTAATCCCTCCACCCTCTCTCTTCTTCCTCTTCTGTTTTTTTTTCTCTCTCTTTCATTTTTCCAGCTATGTGGTGTCAGGAGATGCAGATGGGAAGCTGAACATTTGGGATTGGAAGACCACCAAGCTCTACCACAGGATCAAGGCTCATGATAAGGTGTGCATCAGTGCTCTGTGGCATCCACATGAAACCTCCAAGGTGATCACTTGTGGATGGGATGGACAGATCAAACTCTGGGACTAGATGGTTATCCTTGTGTGTGTCTTTTATGAGACTTTTCCACTCAAGTCAGACAGGAAGGGACTGACTGTCTCACAGATTTTGTAAAACCTCAAGTCAGAGCCACAGGACTGGTATCCAGTCGTATTGTAGCTGTGTATTTTTGTACCCTTTGTCAAGACCCCAAAATGAACCCTGTGTGTCATGTACACACAAGATCAGAAAACAGGATTTTGATCATTGTTTCTTTAATAAAAGTCATATGAGAGGGTTGGCGTTAATATACATGATGGTTTTTTCTTGCATTTTTTATGTTCTTTGTAGTATGTTAGTAAAGTTTGTAGTTTTCTGTTGTGTAACCAACACTTTGTGGAAATAAAACTTCTGTCAAATTTACTTGGTAAGGGGGAAAGCATTGTATGTCTTTGATTCAACCAAAGACTGTTTAAAAGATTAATAACATGGCATGACTTAAACATAGAGAACCCTCTACTTTAGGTCATGAACTGAGGTATTGGTCCAACTTGAAAATACATGTCAAAGAAGGTTTTTCAAACTCATTTTCTGTCAGTGTGTGTGTGTGTGTGTGTGTGTGTGTGTGTGTGTGTGTGTGTGTGTGTGTGTGTGCGTGTGTGTGTGTGTGTTTTCTCACATTTTTTCTTTATTTTAAGTGTATCTTCAATGGGCCAGAGAATTTGATGCCAATATTTCCTATCATCATTAGATGTGGGCTGTGTTCTTTACACCAGTGTGGCCAATATAAGAGAATTACATGCAGAGAGAGGCCTTTTATTATGGCTTTCCACCTGATAGATGGCATCCCGAGAAGCAAGCAGCTGCTTTACTGCACAAAGCATGTTGTATGCAAAGGAAGGACCAGAACCATCCGTCAGCACCGTTTTTTCCATTCTCAGTCATTCAGTCATAATCATGCTTTTAAAAAATCAGTGGTATACTACTGAGTGAATAAACTTGTCAAGTACTGCTTTAATTGAAAAGACTAAATTTATGTCTGGAAAAAACAGCTGAGGCACCAGTGAGCACCTACTGTACTCAGATCCCCATTTAGCTTCATTAGCATACATTAGCTGGCAATACATTAGCTGCTATCATAATAGTGCTTGAGGTAAGTGGTTCTGATCCCTTATAGAATGTCTGTATAGATGAAGCAGTCCCAGGTTAAAAAGCAAATTCCGCTCATACTGGCTTTTATTTATCAAGGAGTCATGAGTGGAGTTGTGAGCACTGGCACCTGCTGTTGCTCTGAAAACAATAACTTCTGATTTTTTTTTTTTTTTTGATGCTTTTGTCTTTGGGGAGAGAAAAAGTATTTATGACCAAAAGAACGCCTGCAAGCAACTCTCCCTGACACATCAAATCAAAGTACAGTGTGAAGAAAAAGTTGAGCAGTAACTTTGACTTTCCAGGTAAGGGAAAATTTAAACAAGCTTCCAGGTGGGCATGACCTTGAACATTGTCCTTGTAGGATGGCAAAGCCTGAAGTCAGGTTCAGGACAAGTCTTGCAAAACAGTGGAAAGAAACCATTAAGGGAACCCAAAAATTACATCTGGAGACCATGGCAATAATGTATTTCATCATTATGAAACTGCTGAGGTGTAGTTTGCACATCTAACTTGATAACATTATATGAATGCTTGACAATATGAATCTGCATAACATGTCAGTTATGAATCTTTTTGTCTGTAGGAGCACTGCGAACACAGACTTCATCAGAACATCTATGAAAATAGAGAACAGTGTGGTTCCCCAAACTGAACCCTGTGGGGCACCTTTCTCTTTTGGGACCCATTCTGTTCTCTTTTTTTATCAATGATCTGAATAAGGACATCGAACAAAACTATATCTCCTATTGGTATGTTAAATGTGTTTTTGTCAGGGGAAAGGGTGGGCATGAATACCACAGCTTCATCAGCTTCTTGCTGCATTGACTTCGGCTCTGACAGACATAATCAGCACAAGATAGACATCTGCGTTTGGTGCAGAGGATATTTTGGTCTACTTTCTTACAATTGGGGTGGTGAAAATGTGTTTTCTATCTCTGTAAACAATCCATGAGTTTAAACAAGAAACCACAAAAAGGGATCTTGGACTGTCCTTTGCTCTCAATTGACCTGTATCAAACAATTTAGCAGGTTACATTGGCTGGTTCTTTTTGTGAATTTGGTTTCTTTACTTTTTAGGTTGTCAGCACAGCCTTGAGTCTTCAGTTGATATTTGTTAATAAAGCCATGTATCAGCAGCAGCAGCAGTAGATAGAATAAAAAAAGCTCAGCTGAACACCCAGAGAAAATTCATATGGCTTCACAAAATGTTCCTTTGTGTGGATCTCAGCTGTTTTTGATTATAACCCAGGAAATGGCAGTTTTCAAAAATAACTGAACTTCATTTTTTCATTTTCTTTCATTTACTCACCCACACATTCACTTTCAAATATCCAACAGACCAAAACAGAGAACATTTTTATAACTGACTTTACTGTTGAGTTTCTCCTCATCTCCATGTTCGTATAAATATTGTCACATTAAGGATGAACATCAGGAAAGCAGTCCTCGTCTTCCTTCTACTTGACCGCAGTCCTCTGCTCGTTCTTCAAGTCTTTTTGTGTGAGTAATCCACAAACCTCCCACAAATATTCACCTACTGAGAATGCACTACCCCATCCCCTTTCAAATCATGTATCCATTTCCTTTCCTTTGTGTCCTTTTGAGCAGGCTGTGGTTTCTGATCCTCTGCAGACCATTGTGATCTGTAAAGGTTGTTTGGCTAAGAGCTTAAATAAGAACATGATGAGGGTGCTTGAGCGTGACTCAGAGGCTGACCTGCAGCAACAAACATCGCCACTGTGAGGTAGAACACAGGGAGTGTCTGGAGGCAATTAATCTGCCTTTCTATATCCATGAGGTCATCAAGCCAGGAGAGGAAAAGTGGGAGGGTCTTATTTTTTTTTCAGAAAGATCAGACAAGATAAGATTCACCCCTTGAGGAATTCATGCCAAATTTAGACCCCTCAGTTAACACAAAGTTGTACATTGATGTCACTTTAAGTTCCTTTTCAGCCCCAAAAGGTTCTTTAATCTGGCATCCCTCAAGATTTCCACTCTGTCTTCACCCAGCTCAGTGTGTAAGCACTGCTGGCATTGAGGACATTCTTATGCAGAAAGAGATGAGGTTTGGCAGGGTCACTGTGAACGTGGAAGAGGTGAAAGTTTGCTCGCTCAAGCTCCTTGAGCAGACTGAACCAGTACCGCACCACTGATGGGTCATCACCGCCCACCTCGAAGCCTGCCCAGTGCAGGTGAAGCTCCAGCAACAACTGACCTACCGAGTCCAGCACTCCTTCCAGGATCATATTCTCCAAAATTTTCCACTCCGCACTCTCCATGTCAGCCTTCAGCAAATCCACCTAGAACAGAAACAGAGAGGATGTGTTTTTTTTTTTTTACTTTCTTGAGGGAATAAATGAGTGCTTTTATAACTTTCAAATGATGTCTGACCCTGTAGAATTATTGAGGAGCAATGATGGCAAGTACTCGGGGAATCTTGGCCTTTCCCCATCCTCCAGCAGTGTTGATGATGAATTGAGTGAGAGAGCAGCCTTACATGGCTTGCTAAACTGGAGAGTAGAGGAATTGTCTTGTATGATGAATGTTAATGGCACCCTTGGGTCATATTCATGTGAGGAGACTCGTGTTAAGTTTAATGCACTTCCTCAGGACCTTGGAATTCCTCTTAGGAATTGCTCAAGATGCTCATTGTCTGACATTTAGGTGTTTCAGTGTCTCATGGTGACAGTGCTTTTATTCCCCCAGGCTGCTTAATGTCTCATTTAGCATTTTCTCAGTAAGAACATCTTGTGGCCATGAAATTGGTAACAATGAAACCTAAGGATGGATATAGACTACAGGATTGTCAGACAGAGGTCCATGGTAACCTTGTGTCATGCTTTACTACAGTAAAAATTTAAAGACAGAGCTAGTGAAAGTAAATCCCAAGCTTCTGTTTGTTTGTTTGTTTTAATCGCAGAAGGCTCCTCAACTGAACTAAAAACATTTCAACAGATACCAAAGTGGCAGGGACATTTTACTCAGATTGATGCCTTTGGTGTGGCTATTAAATTCCCAGCCCTCATTAGTGGAACTGAAGTAGTCCCAAAAACTCAAAAAGACAGCTATCTCATTCAGACGTTGTTCCTTAGTCCTCCCCATGGACCAAAAGACTCCCGGAAGAAAATAAGTCTCCTAATTGGACAGAAAACTCATGATGGAAACTGATGTGAAATCATCAAGAGGTGATGTATTCCCTGAGCCTCTGGAGGGGATCTCACTGAGTTTGTGTCTTACTGTGTTTCTGTGTGTTTGACAATATTTGATGCTATCTTGAGCTGTTGATACAGCCACATTCTGCCTGACAGATTGCAGTCTTTTTCTCCACAGTAAGCTTTGTATAATGGCTTCTTTGCCCCAACAGTCCTTGATTCAGCGTTGCCATCATAAGCCTACTGTGTAAGAAAAGTCACAAGTTGAGGCAAGGCTCCTGTCCAGTGCTTGAAGTGGAAGAAATAAAGCAAGAGTAATCCTCTCATTCTCTGACCTGTTGGTGTTGGCATCGTGTGGATAAGTCAATGTCATGTCCACCCTCCTTGCTGGCCTCCTACAGAGACACTTATAACAAGAGTGTAGCTCCTGGCATTAATAATGATTGGTTCCCCAAAATGGCACAGTGCCACAGTCTTATCAGTTTTCAGTGTTAGACAGTCAATAAGCCACAGTCCATGATAAAGTTTGTTCAAAGGCTGTTGCAGCTTAAAACAGCTGTAGAACTAATTTATTCCAACATGTAAACAGATATGCTGCTTAGTAGGAGAAATGTGTCCTACTATGAGACGCTCAGGGCTCCCACAGCCAAAAACACCTGCTAAAGAGCAGCCAGCACTGGGTGAAGTATTTTTCCTATTGGATTGAATCCGACAAGAGAAAGACATGTTGGGAAGGTATTACTGAAGCAACCGCACTGTATATTGTCAATGATGTGGTGCACACAAATGCAGTAAAGAGCTTTGTTCATTCAAATGGAAAACCATCAACCCAACAGCAAGTATTTGGTGAGGTTACCCTACCTTTGCTGTACAACTGTACAAGTGGAAAGATCTCAAGAGAACTAGAGCAAATGTTGTTTTACACCTCACAAGCAGGAATGTGGTCCCCTTGAACCATACAAGCTCCATTCATAAACTCTGATTGGGCTTTGCTAAGTGTCCAGCTCCAAACAGCTTTCTTCTCTGATGACCATGCACATATTGGTAAGCTGAGGGGCTAAAGGCTTGAAGAGTGGAATTGGTTTCCTGTCAACAATTTTCCCAATGTAGTAAACCAGTTTCCAGTAGTCTCTGCTTTACAACATTTAACTGTATGGGGCTCATATTTGTTATAAAAATGTAACTTTGCACTCTTTTGAAACAGCTTTAGTGTCAGGAACCAGTGTAATCTTTTATCAGTGCTGTGAAGGAAAATCGTGGAGATAGTTTAAGAACTCATGATAAAGTCAAGCATAGTCACAAACCCAAAGCATCATCTACTGCAATAAAAAAATGAGTAGTTTCTTAGCACTCTACAGAAAATCCTGACCTGCATTCCAGGAATGAATGTCAGATTGCTGCACACAGTCTCCATTCCCAGTGGGTGAGTATTTTCTCTCCTCCCAGTGACTCACACAGTATGTGATCAAAATACCCATGGTAATTATTTCTGCAAAGCATCTTTGGGATTAGGCAGCCTGTTGGGACAAATTTCAATTTCCAGATGCTTTTGATGAAAGTTCAGAGTCTTTGTAAATCAAAAAGTTTGCTGATTGTGAAAATAACTCTAAGTGGAAGTTCATATTTAATCGTCAATTGGCCTGAAATATTATTTAGCTCATGGTGGGCAAACCCTGGGTGCTAACTGAACCTTTTTTACTCTCTCTTTCTGTTACACATGATTAACCCTGTCCAAGACACGTAACAGAAACTTATAGAAACCATCACAGCATATTTTAAATAGTAAGCCAGCCACTTGAGAGCATATTACAAAAAAAGATGTACCAGTACATATCTCAGAGATATACTCATTCAACTACTTTGAGAGCTGAGTGTATTTAGGCTTTTTTCTTTCTTTTCTTTTTTTTTTTTTTTTAACCAGATTGTGTGTCAGATATTTAGGCCTCCCTCCATGGAGCTCATCTCAGAGAAAAGACTTGCATTTGGATCCTTTCACAGTTCCTGTTAATTAAAAAAGTACAACAAAAAAGTAATAATAAAAAAACCACCCCATTTTTTTTCCACCAAGCTAGGTTTTGAATGGTCTCGACAGTCACTTTTGAACAGTCCCAAGAGACTGTTGAGTTGTTTATCCCTTCATCAAGATGCATCAACAGAATAATTTAGGCTTTATTTCTTAAAAGAATCTCTAAAGGTACACATTTTTATTCACACAAACTTTTGGCACATGCATTTATGGTCCTCAAAGGATGAGTCATATTGATTTTAATAACACATTTACTTATTTTTAGGATCCATCAGCAAGGTCAGTCATTTTGGTTTTGAGTTAAGTTTCTATATGTTGTTTCTAATTTGATTTGCCATGTTGAACAGACTGCTGTGTTTCCCTCAGAATAATCATAACACTTGTAATTCCTTTATTTTTTATGGGTTGTCATCATCAGACACTGGTTTCTCAGCAAATATCTGCAAATATAACAACAAACACATTCAGCTGTATTTTTTATATAGAAAATGCTATTTAAGGTGCAACATTAAGCGTTAATGGTACGTTTAAAATAAAATGTTTGAGATAATAAATGTAAAGAATTTTTCTCCCAAATCTTGTTGCCTGTTTAAGGTATTTATCTGCAGTACACCTTTGGCTTATTGAGGATGTTGGCCAGTGCTGACTTTGTAAATCTAGGGGTTTTGTAATATAAGGAGGATGCTGGTCAGTGGGGGAGGGAAGATGAAAAATGTATCAAAGACAAGATGAGAAATTGGCAATAGCATGGACTAAAAACATTATTTTATGCACAAACTGGCTCTTTGCAATAGGTCCTAATAGAGACGTTATATTAGACCCCGATATGTAACAATGACCTGATATGTTATAAGAATAGATGTAATAAAGCCCGAAATGTGATAATTGTCAATAATATTACAAAATGTTGAGGCTCGAAATACAATTAAAGAATTTAATAAATCCCAAAATGTAATAACTGACCCAAAAATGCAACAAGTTGCTACATTTTGGGCAAAAAGTTATTATGTTTTGGGCTCAGCATCTTGTTACACTATTGAAGTCCCTGTAGAAACATCTTTTCAACGACACGAAAATTACGTCTTATCATCTTTCACTTTTCAACTACATCTAGACATTGTTTAGATGTATGGTGAAGACATCTTTTCAATCAACTTTGGTGGGAAAGCTCTTTTTAGCATTTTTAAAGTTATGAACGTGCAAGAAGCGTGCTCATGTTAGCACCAAGCTCTATTCACTATTCACTGAGTGAAACCACACAAAGACACTATTATGACCTGGCATTTATTATGAATTCCAGTTAAGAAAAAAAAAAAAAAAAAAAAACACGTCTGTCAATCTAAACAAATTCCTTTGAAAAGAAAGCAACCAGAGCAGGATCTTGAGGGAGAATTTGTGGGATAACCAAACCATCACACACTGAAATGTAACGTATGCAGGATAGGACCATTCAGTTATGCAACGAAAATGTGATCAGACAGAAGCTGCTTTCACTATTTATTTTTTTATACTTTATTTTCTTTATTGCCAAGCATTGCGTGATCACTGATGGGTTGAATGGTCCTGTATGCAGTTGCTTTGAATAAATGAGACATGGCTTCTGCTATTTCCATTTGTTACCTGTGGTAACAGCATCTGCTGTTTCAGCAGGTCATCAGACCTCAGTGGATGAGTCACCTGTTTACTTTTAACCAGAGCAGATAGGAAATGGCAAAAATGCATATTTTGACCTTTCCAAGTGTCTTTGTTTTTTTCTGTCACAGTGGCTGGGCAACACTGTTAAAAAGAAGCTGTTCTGCTACTGCTTGCTCCTGCGGCACATCATGTACTCACATTAAAACCTCATTACAGGAATATGTACATGGCTCTGCATTTAAAATGGGTGGATTTTGTCATCAATGGAGCAATATGGTATGCAAAGCCACCCACACAAACATATTTAATGCCAGAGTTTATTTGTTCATTTCTTGTCACACACTGAGATGATATAAATATTTTTCCAAGCCTCTTGTATTAGCAAGTCTGCTTTGCTCTGGGCTCTGGAAGAGAATTATTATCTTGACTTGAATTGAATTGAAAGACAACACACCACCGACCAACACAAAGAGACAACACAAATAACCAAAAGCTGACAAGCTGCCATTACTGCAGTGGTGTCTCCATGTAACATCAGTCATAGAAAATGTAATAATTTTGTACTTTGACAATTATTTTCCATGTGACTGTACTTCTAAAACGAAGGAGTTCCTAACCTTTTCTGACAGCCACAACAAACAGAAAATTCTGTGACTATTTTACAAATCACAAACTAAGATATTCTCTCCTGGTGACTTGCAGATGGCAGTTTGTGGTTCTTTTCCAAGTGATAAACATGCTTCCACTAATGAGCAAGCTACTCGAGAGAGAGAGAGAGAGAGAGAGAGAGAGAGAGAGAGAGAGAGAGCTGCATGTCCAGTTGCATGTACAAAATCCTCCTGTACACTTTCAAGGCCATCCATAACCTTGCCCCCCCCTACCTCTCCGATCTCCTCCACATATCCACCCCCTCACGCTCCCTCAGATCCTCCTCCTCCCTCCACCTCTCTGTCCCCTCTGCCCGGCTCAGCACCATGGGGAGCAGGGCTTTCAGTCGCTCTGCTCCCAAACTCTGGAACTCTCTCCCCCCGGACCTCAGGAACATGGACTCATTACCCCACTTTAAATCCAATCTCAAAACACACCTATTCCGAATCGCATAGTCACTTTAACTGTCTACTTTCACACTTGTATGTTGTTTTTATTTATTTTAATTATGTTTCTAGCTGTGTTTTTATACCCTGTAAAGTGTCCTTGGGTGCTCAGAAAGGCGCTTTTAAATAAAATGTATTATTATTATTATTATTATTATTATGAATAAAGAAAATACATAATATGTATAAAGGCAATGCTAGTACAGCCTGACGGTTGATTAACATAGTCTGCAACATAGAATAAAGCTCTATTTCTTAGTCTCTTATCACAATTATAATGTGGGTCTTTCAGTCCTTATTCTGTGTGAAATGTGGTCAGGCTGTTGCTATAACCAGGGCTATATGTAAAACTGATTATGTTCTGATTGACTAATCAAAGTACCTTCATCAGAAACTGTTGTTTAATTCAGCACTCTCTCTATATTTTTACAAGTAGGGTCTTTGATCTTTTTTAATCCTGAATGAAAGGAATTATTAGTCCCTGGGTTTGGTTCATGACAAATTTGGTTGCCTTGGCTTTAAACACCAGCACATAAATGATTAAATAGAATTGATTTACAGTCAGGTCCATAAATATCGGGACATCGACACAGTACTCATCTTTCTGGTTGTATACACCACCACAATGGATTTGAACTGAAAAAAACATGATGTGCTTTGACTGCAGACATTCAGCTTTAATTTAAGGGTGTTTACATCCAAATCAGGTGAACGGTGTAGGAATTACAACAGTTTTGTATGTGCATCCCACTTTTTAAGGGACCAAAAGTAATCAGACAAACTAAAAATCATAAATCAAACTTTCACTTTTCAATACATGGTTGCAAATCCTATGCAGTCAATTACAGCCTGAAGTCTGGAACATGTAGACTTTATCAAATGCTGGGTTTCACCCCTAGTGATGCTCTGCCAGGCCTCTACTGCAACTGTCTTCAGTTCCTGCTTGTTCCTGGTGCATCTTCTCATAAGTTTTGTCTTCAGTAAGTAAAATGCATGCTCAAATGGATTCAGGTCAGGTGACTGACCTGGCCATTACATAACATTCCACTTCATTGCCTTAAAAATCTCTTGAGTTGCTTTTGCAGTATGCTTGGGGTCATTATTCATCTGCACTGTGAAACGTAGTCCAATAAGTTTTGAAGCATTTGGCTGAATATGAGCAGATAATATTGCTGAAACACTTTAGAGTTCCATTCGTGTGCTTTTGTCAACAGTCACATCATCAATAAATACAAGGGAAACAGCTCCAATGGCAGCCATACATGACCATACATGACACAACTACCAGCATGCTTCACTGATGAGGTGGTATGTTCTGGATCATGAACAGTTACTGTCCTTCTCCATACTCTTCTCTTCCCATCACTCTGGTAAATGTTGATCTTTGTCTTGTCTGTCCATAGGATGTTGTTCCAGAACTGTAAAGGCTCTTTTAGATGTTGTTTGGCAAACTCTAATCCGGTCTTCCTGATTTTGAGGGTAACCGCTGGTTTACAGTTTGTGGTAAACCCTCTGTATTCACTCTGGTGAGGTCTTCTCTTGGTTGTTGATTTTGACACACATACACCAACCCCCCGGAGAGTGTTCCTGATCTGGCAAACTGTTATGAAGGGGTTTTTCTTCACCAGGGAAATGCTTCTTCTGTCATCCACCACAGTTTTTTTTTATGGTCTTCCAGGTCTTTTGGTACAACTGAGCTCACCAGTGCGTTCTTTCTTTTTAAGAATGTTCCAAACATTTGATTTGGCCACACATAATGTTTTTGCTATCTCCCTGATGGGTTTGTTTTGATTTTTTAGCTTAATGATGGCTTACCTCACTGATAGTGACAGCTCTTTTGATCTCATACTGAGAATTGACAGCAACAGATTTCAAATGCAAATGTCACACCTGGAATCAACTCCAGACCTTTTACATGCTTAATTGATGATGAAATAGTAAGGGAATAGGCCACACATCTCCATGAAATAGTGTTTGAGTTGTTCGTCCCATTATTTTTGGTCCCTTAAAAAGTGGGATGCACATAAAAAAAATTGTTATAATTCCTACACCGCTAACCTGATTTGGATGTAAATACCCTTAAAGCTGAATGTCTGCAGTCGAAGCACATCATGTTTGTTTCAATTCAAATCCATTGTAGTAGTATATACAGCCAAAGACATTAGAATTGTGTCGATGTCCTAATATTTTTGGACCTGACTGTATTTTCCTTTTTTTTTTGCCGTAAGAATCCTCTGAAGAACCCTACAATGGGACAAAGGGCTCTATTTTCGTGCCTCACCGGTGACGTGGCACAGGCGCAGCATAAGTCAGGTTCGCCGCGCCGAAAGGCATGCCCAAGCACAATTTGGTCTTTTGGTGAGCGGCGCAGCCTGGCGTAAGTATCCCCCCTACCTAACTCAGCTCCTCCCAGTGGCGTAAGTCATAGAGAGGGCGTGGAATGGGTTTAACACAGCCGAGACCTGTTTTCGCCAATCAGGACCGCTCCTCTCCTTACCTTTATATCCGCCACCGGTGAAGCATATTACAATTTTCATGAAGTAGTCAAAGAGATCAAGAGATGTCTGAAGACAGTAATGCCACACGATGGCAACAGAAGGCAGCTCCTCAACAAGTGTCACTGTAAACACTGCAGAGGGCGTCCTGCACACTGTCCCATATAAGCGCATATGGATTTGGTGTGTGTAATGTTGGACCCACTGGTAAGACAAACACCCTTCTCCACAAATAAAGACACTTACATAAAGTTGCATATATTCAAACCTCACGTGAAAAATATGGATTGTGTGCACAGATCACAACATAAATTCCAATAATGGCATAAAAATGACGCATCGCACTCCGTGACCTGGCTCTTTCTTTCATAGATGTTGGCATATAAAATAAATTTTGCTCACAAAACTGAATATTATAATATTCGTATGTAGGCTTAAAGTAAATAACTCATCTGATCACTAAAATAAATCATCTGTTCAGCCGCCGCAGCAGCAGCTGCAGCAGGACGGGGAGAGGACACGGAGACATGTCCAGGTCAAGCAGCCCGAGAAATAATAAGAAGAGGAAGATAGAAATAGGGGGGAGACAAATTAAATATCTTGCTCACTGCATCATGTGTGTCTATTTACTAGATATTTAATTTAATTTAATGCGGTTTCAGCTGTGTTGATTTGGTCAGGTTGTGTGTCTAAACACGTGCCAAACACGCTCATCAGATCAGATATAGATCAGAATATATCTATATAGATCTAAATGTATGTGCTGACCCAGAATATTGGTTGTTGATGATTATTTATTGCACTGAAATGTGCCTGAAACTGTGGAAATTTGCAGGTGAGGCATCGGTGACGTATGCGCACTTCGCCGCAGGTCTACCAAAATGCCACTAGACCAGCTGCGCTCCGCCTGCGCCGAAAGCTGACCAGGTTTGAATCGGCGAGCTTTCAGCGCACTTTATACGGCACAGGCTAGCACAAAAATTTCACTGTGCCAGTTGATTCTGTTGACACCTCCCCCTGCCACGCCCAGCTTGGTGGACCTTGGTGCGCCTCAGTCCACGAAAATACCAAACTGGCTGTGCGTCGGGCTCTGCCAGATGAAAATACCACTGCGCAGGGTCCACCACCCTCCGCCGCGTTGCCAGCGGACACGAAAATAGAGCTCAAAGAAACAGACCCCACTGATACATTTAATTGACAATGATTGCACATTGTTCAAGATGAATAAAAAACAGGCTAAGGAAAATCAAGCTTTATTCTTACTACCTGAGTTGAAGAGTTCCTCCTTGACCTTGAAATATTATTCAGCCTGTACCCAAACAGGCATCTTTCCAGGATCTATGGCTGTGTGCTGTATTAGTATGCATGCTATTAGTAAGCATGGTGTGTTCCTGTATATGATTGATCTTGTATGCAGATCCATATCTGATGAGGTGGAACACAATCCCTCGGGGGCTTTGATGAGGTAACATTCAGCATGATAATGTTTTAACAAGGAAAACAAAATAATAAATGGGAGTTTATCCACCTGGAGTCTTCAACAGATAACAGAAAAATGAGTCACGATGAGCTGTATTAATCTGGACACACAGGATGGGGCTTTTGTTTGCATGCATAGAGCTTATACACTATAGTTAAGCCCCTGCTGACATTGAAAGAGAAATCACTTCTTTCCACTTCTAAGTGATTTCATAGAGGTAGAGTCCTTAACTAATGTATATTTTAAACTCAGATCATGCATACAATCTCACTCATAAACTCTACCTCTTACCTGTCTGTGTCCAAAGTCATTTAGGATGGTGGCCAGTTTCTTTGTGCTGGCGTACTGGCGTTGGGCGACAATAGCTGGGTTTGGATCCCTCCAGTCTACAGAGAGCCGATGGAGCCACATTTCATCCTGCTGCAGGTGAGGCTGTTTCAGACTGGGGTCAAAGCAGTGGACCTCACAACCTGTTCCTGCCAAAGAACGCTCCAGGGACCGGTCATCCACACCCAACCTGGCCCCCCACACAGGACAGGCAAACAGAGAGAGTGTATCAGAGATATGGCAAGTTACTGAACTGTAACATTTTCAAAATATGGGACATAAATAGGATAGATTGTTGAATTATGAATGTTGCATTAAATGTCCATGTAAAGCTCTTCTTAAGCACAGCATTGCTTGGGCTAAATGTGACACCTGTGTGTCAAAATTCTCACTATTACAATGCTGAAATACAGGAACAGGAATCAAGACAGTGTAACATTTACCATGGTTATCATTCTCATTTATTTGATTTGCCAACATATGAATGACGCTGATAATACTATGTTTAGTTTTTATTCAGCGTCTCTAACCCAATATGGAGGAATTTAAGCTTCTGACCACTGGCTAAAATCAGTTACATCACTATTCTCCCTGCGATCTATAATTTGGACCAAGGGGCAACCCCTGGTCTTGAGAAATGAAGATAGAGCTAAAAAATGAATTAAATAAAAGAAGCAAAAAGTAAAAAGTTCATAACTTTCAAAGTTATGAACTTTTTTTAAACGGACAAATCAGAGGCATGGCCCATTTGACCTGCAGGTGGGCACACTGTTGCTATTTGCCAGGAGGCTAAAGGTCTTCCTTTAGTAGACTGACCTGAACTTAGGTTGGCAGTCACCATATTGGCCATATACAGTATGACCATTATGGCGACTGCAAGTGATAGGCCTCAAACTCTGCTTCAGATACAAATGGGTGCATCCATTCATTATACAGTCAATGATCAGGACCTATCACCACTTAATAATGATCGTGATCCAAGTTTCTAGTATTTGTTGGGTGACAACCACTGTTGAGATGCATCATCTCCACCAACTATGTTCAAGTCTAAACTAACTTATCTATGAGCACTGTCATAGGAAGCCCATTTCCTTCAAAATAGGCACAGCAAAGACTTTCTACTTCATCTTTTTATCACACATCCACCACCACTGAAACTCTGCATTTGGTTCCTGCCTCACGATTTGAGAACCACAAACATAGATGATAGAAATCCCCCAAGAAGCCACCTTAGGTAATCACAATTTATCCTGCAGGGAACATGAACCTGAGTATCTAAAATAAACACCAAATGCAAACCTCATAATGATGCTGGAGTAAAAATCGAAGGGCTGCCAAAGTCATAAATATTCTTCCTTAGGGAACATCGAATGATCATTTGAAAAATAATGATAATAATCTTTGTTGATAATATGGATGTTATGGATGACAGTTAAAGTTCAGTAATCTGGTAATCTAAAGTTCAGCACATGATCAATCTAATGATGCTTAATGACAGTCCATTTAATCATTATTATGGTATGAGGCCTGGATCAAACTAGTAGTCAGATGGTTTACAGAAAATAAAAGTTTAATACCTCTTTAAATTATACATCATAGTGGGATAATAGTTTTACACCAAGACCTACAGAGCAGGATGGATGCATTCATGCAGGTTTATAACTTTGACACCATTCACTTCACCATTAGCTAATTGCTTAACAAGGAAAACAGCTTATACAGGAACAATTCAGGGTCATTTGTTTTATTCCCATGTCAACTGAGCTAAAGCCTTAAAACTAGGACTGCACAAAGACTTGGAATTGCTCACTTAAAAGCCCCCCAAAATCAATAATATAACACAAGAGAATAGATGAAGTTTGCCGCAGGGTACTTGTTATCACTTTTATTCAATATTGCTCTTCTGCTGTCCTCTGTTCCCCTATCCTCTCCTGGGGTCCGCGTCAGTATGTCGTTTGTTGCATAATTATAAGTAGACAAACACATTGAATGTATTTCCCTCCTCTTCATGCTCCTCCCTCTCTTCCTCATGTTCTGAATCACTTACAGTCTCCCTTCATCACACCCCTCCCTTCTCTAATTCAGATTTTTTCTCCCTTTTCTTCCCCTCTCAGTTGTTGTCTACGTATTCCCCCTGAGTCTAGTTTGTGCTGCGGCTGTATTCTGTAATTGCGGCAGAGGGAGTGCAATTTACAGCACACGTATTTTACAGATGAGGCACCGGGATCCTTGAGTGCATCTCCCTTGCAGGCAGATGAGACATGAGTATATGAGGGATATTGAGATGCAACAAGACCTCTCATTTCAGGGCACTTTGTATTTTAAATATTTCAGTGAGATTTTCCTGCTGTCATGTGCTTTCTCCTCACCAGGAATCAGTGCAGTGACAGTCAGGGGGCAGTGCACCAGCAGCTCTTATGGATGTTTCTGTTAAAAGATGGCTGAAATTTCCTCTCTCTTGATATTACAGAGAGAAAGAGCAGTAAGACTCTGTTGACTTTTCATAGGATCCAGATGTAAGGATGTACACTACAGGCCAAAAGTTTGGAAGCAAGGCCATTACAGGCCGAACAGTTGGTAGTAACTTCAGCTTTTTGTTCGCAATGCTTGTTTCAAAATCCAGCATGAGTTTTATGTATTTTGGGATGTGTTTACTCCATTATCAGATGTTGCTTTCATGGAAATGCACCATTTTACTCCATTTACCTTTATATATACATTGATGTTAACAGACCATTGCTAAATATATGTCACCAAAAGATAATAAGGGCTTCGTTTTAGGGTTGAAAACATTTGCATGAGTCACAACTTCAGTGCAAAAGCAAAAAAACGAATCACAGTTGGATTATTCACTTCAACTTTTTGGCTTTTGAGAGTCAGGGTATCACGAAGAAGGAACAGTACCACTCCATCCTCCAGCACCATGCTGCTCCATCTGGACTCAGACTTGTGGCTCATAAGTTTGTTTTGCAGCAAGACAATGACCCTAAGCACTCTGCCAAGCTCTGTCAGGGTTACCTAGACAAAAAAGAAGAGGGAGGTGTTCTTCAAAAGATGATCTGGCCCCCTCAGTCTCCAGACCTTTCTCCAATTGAGCTTGTGTGGGATGAATTGGATCGATCGGTCAGAAAAAACGTGTCCCACGAATCATCAGTATCTTTTGAATGAACTTAAGAAAGCTTGGAATGCAATCCCTGGAACATACCTTAAAAAACTTGTGGAACGAATGCCTGGTATATGCCAAGCTGTTGTTAAAGCCAGAGGAGGTTACTTTAAAGAAAGCAAAGTCTAAGCAACAATAACTCAAATACCTAATAATTATATTCAAAATGTCTTCTGATAAGTTACTCTTTTCACAATAGTCATGTTTATTGTGTTGCAAATTATATATATGAAACTGACCTTTTTTTTACAAATCTGATCTTGCTTCGAAACTTTTGGCCTGTATTGTATGTAGGGACAAAAACACCAGCTTGTAAATCTGCCTTAGAGCTGAACTGTTATATCAACAGCCTGTCTGGATGTTGAGATTGAGGCTAACAAACACTAGGTGGGCTTTAAAGTATTTGCTATCTGGTTCTGTGTTCTCTTTCCAAATCCTCCCTCCTATCCTCTTACCTTTACCTCCTAATCCTCCCTTATGTCTGTTTTCTTCATTTCAAATCTTACACTCTTGAAACATTTCTGTTTCCACATTTGTTTATCCCTCCACCTCCATCCTCATTTTTTCTGTCTATGTCAGACATTCACCCAAACCTCCTCCTTCATATTCCATTCCTGCATATTAATATGCATGATCATCAAGCAAAGAAGTGCAGGTATTTTTAATTCCCTTGCTGTGCTTCAGCCTATATATGTGGGTGCTCTAAATTTAAACCACTTCAACATGGCCTGCAGTCTACAGGAAAAGTTTTGGAGTTTAAAAGATCAAGATGGCTGAATGCTCTTTTTAGTTTGAGATGATGCAGGGGGGGAAAGTTGGGTGGCCAGTTTTGCCAGGTTAACTTTAGGGGTTTAAAAAAAGGGTGAAACAGGTCTATTGAATAAATCTACATTGCTCTGTCTTCAATTTGGCCCAACCCCAACTGAAAATATTCAACACCTTCATTAAATTCTTATTAGAGAAACTTTAGATCATTTCTGTATCTGTCATAACTAAATGACAGAGTGTTTAGAGTGTCTTTTAGGTTGAGTCCATGCAGCATGTGTACAGTTCACTTGAAAAAGCTGTATGCAGATGGTTTTCTAACAACCCTTTGTCAGACACATGCATTTGATGACAAGAAAGTCACCTTAAATGATGAGTGATGCTTGTATGTCACAGTGTTATATGGAGTTGCAGCATATGGTGTCCAGTTGGTGATTTTTTAATACTATTGGTGGTATTAAAATGTGTTGTAGAGGATCTTAACTGTGTTTTCTTAAGTTAAATTAAGAACGGTTTCTTAAGTTAAATTAAGGGCCATAATCTCTGTCCTAGTCAATTTTACAGCCTCATACATACTACAAACAATTTAATTGTAGAAATGAATGCTCATAAAAGTGGGGATGATAAGACCCTACCTCACTCAATAAAAAAGAGAGTTGTTCTATCAAATTCTTGCTGTCCCTTTCTAACAGAAACCAACATGTCAATGCTGTTTCTAAAGCGTAGCACAAGGTTTAATACCCACTGTGACTGAAAATTGTGTGGGCTGTTTTTTTCTAATAATTTATAAATGATTCATTCTCTGAATTAATCTTTAGTATCAGTTAGCCTCTTGACTGTTGCTGCACTGAAGGAAAATACATACACTGTATTTATTAATGTGTTATGAAGAATAAACTTCAGAGATCAACTCCAGTATTGGGAAAGAAGACTGAGAGATTTAAGCTTGTGTAGGAGAGGTGAAAGGTGGTCTTTCATGTGGAAAAACATCCTGCAAACCCTTACCCCACATTCACACGCACATGCATACTGTTAGGAATTGAACAAAGGCCAGGATCCAAGAATGCAGAGACAATTGTCCAAATTTATTGACAATAAACAAAAAACAAAGTCAACAACGGAAAATCGCCATTTCTGGGAAAAGGCACAGTCGGCTCGGACTGCCATTGAAAAACACAAAACCAGAGTCAAGGAAAAGTCGTTGCAGTAGGCAAATAGCTGGTGAAAACAAAGTTCAAATGATAGAGCCTCGTAGGGCAATAACAACTGAGGGAGTATAAAAGAACAAAGTGCAACAGAAATGTAAACCAAAAATCTCCTCAACTGGAGGGAAAAAACGCGAACACAAAATAACCTTTGCTCAAGGGAAAAATCCAATGAAAGTAACAAAAAATCTCAATAACAACGCAGAGGTAGGCTGGATAGACGGGCAGGAGAGGAGGGAGTTCGGCGTGGCAAGACATGTGTTGCATGACTGGGTAATCATCCGGCACTGAGCCAACAGAGGAGCCGGCATATAAAGCCAGGTAAATGACACCAACGAGAATCAGGTGCATGCGATCAGTCCAGGCCAGCCCTGCCTCCCGCCGTGCCTCCAGCGCTTCAGAGAGAGCAAGAGAGAGAGAGAGAGAGAGGGAGAACACAAACAGAGGGGAGGAACACAGGAACCCCAACTGCTGCCTAAACTCAAATCCTCACACATACTCCATATCCCTCATCCACCAGCATGCAAGGGACCAATCAAGGAACAGCTGCTCATCCTGCCCAGGCACGGCCATCCATGGCTCGTTAAACAGCATGCAAATGAGACATATCCAGGGTAAACACACACACACACACACACACACACACACACACACGCACACACACACGCACACACACACACACACACACACACACACACACACACACACACACACACACACACACACAAAAGGTGTGTGCAGAAGTACGCACAGAGACTCTGCAATGCACTAATTTTAACAATGCACATGCATGCACACTTTAAGTATTTGACATTTCTATTAGAGACAGTTTTATGTGCAGCAGCGAGCTGTAGCTCAGGCTGTGTGAGTCTCTACAAAGAGACCTCTGGAGTGTAGGGAACTGAGCATGCCAGGAATAGATGTACGGGTATGACCAAGACGTGTGTGTGTGTGTGTGTGTGTGTGTGTGTGTGTGTGTGTGTGTGTGTGTGTGTGTTTGGGTTAGAATCTGGGTCAGATAGGGGACACCAGGAGGAGAATTCCACTTAGCATATACCAAAAATGAGAACTTCAGAGAGCAGTTAGTTTTGCTTAACTGCAACACTGTGCTCTTTTATTTCTTATTAGCATCTGATTTTCACAGAATATCTTTTATAACATGGACTCACTGTTATTGCATTAACTAGCTTAAATTGAATTCATTTTGAAAAGTCTAAAGGGATCAGGAACACAGATGAGAAATGATAATGTAGCTTTCTTTGACTTGAATGATCAGATCTGGGAGACACATTCACCCCCTTGCGGATATTCAGGTCAAAAGTCAAAATGTTTGCATAAATCAGACAAAAGGAAGCATTTGAATGTTCCTTTTACTGTCAGTGCATAACCATGTAGCCCTTCTGCTTGGGTGACTTCCCATCACTCAGCCCGGGGATATCAGATATTCCTCTCTCTGGTCTCTCCCTTTGACCCCTTTTCCCTCTGTGGAGATGCAGGATGCCAGAAATGGCAGCAACCTCCTCCTCTTTTCTCTCCTGTCTCAGTATCTACACCACAGCCTAACTTGATGCCAGGGCACCTGGGCTGTCTCTCAACAGTCAGATTAATAAACTTCATCTTTCCTGCTGAGAAATCCCCTCTCTGCTGCGCTGAGACCCAGCGGGAGCAGAAACAGGGCCAAGCTGATCCAGGACACAAAGCCAACTGGGAGTGATTGACTCTCCAATCTTAAGAAGGTTAAACACCTTGGTGGCCTGGCTGACTTTATTCCAGATTACGTGCCACTCAAGGTGAGGAAGTAGAAGTAGAGTTGATGTGACTTTTTAGGTGGATCTGGGATGTAGAGTTAGAGCAAAAAGACTATTCTTCCTCAAGTACCAGAGTTACTCTCAGATCAAAAACCACTACTCTGGATTAGCACACAAAAAGAAAAAAGCTCAACTCGTCACAAAAGGACCATCCTGAATTGATTTAAGCTCTTTGAGATTTAAGTCATCAGGCACAAAAAGCATAGGCTAACAGGGAATTGAGAGATGAAGAATTGTCTTTGTTCTAAGATAAGATAGTGAGAGAGAAAAAAATAATTCTGCATCTCAGAGAGAATCTAAAATGTCATTTGTGAAGCAACAACAGGAGCAATTATAACTCAATGTATCACAGCCTGTCACAGCAGCAGCTGCTCTAAAACCATCTGTACAAGAAGACTCACTGACTGTTTGAAAATTAATGTGGTGAACAATTCCACTGCCTGACAGATGCTCAACATGACAGCTTGTCTTGAATAGTGTGCAGACTGTATTCTTTTGTTGAACTGATTACGTCTAAGATTGAGTGTTTGTAAAAACCTACCCAAAGGAGTAAACCCTGCAGTGTTTGCTGTGGATCCTGTGGGTCAGGCTGTATTTTGGGTCCAAACACGCAGCCCAGGCTCCTTCGGTCCCCTCCTGCGTGATGTCACCTTTCGCTAGTGATGCACATGACACCTGGACACACAAAAACATAACCACATTTAATTACTCAGCTTTCTGACACATTACTACGCTGTTCTAAATAGATAAATCTTATTGATCCAAAATCCTGTGATAAGTTCTCATCAACCGAAGTAACGCTGGAAAGAACCTGCTTACAAATGCCAAATAAAGTCATTCCACCTCTACCTGTTGACGCCAAGGCAAAAATATAACTTCCTGTTAGCATTATGTATCAGAAAACAATTTGGCAAAAACATTGTTCCAGGCTGGTCAAGAGAGAAGGGAAATAATGACAGTTAACAGGAGGTGATTGCAGACTGAGGACACCAAATAAAGGAAAAACTGTGCAACATCTTTTCCTGCAATCCAGGCAATGACAGCAGAGCAAGGTTTTTATCATTAATGAAAACCAATGAAATCATAGAAAACTAAAACAATCCACGCCCTCTCTCCTCCCTCACTACGACTTACGCCGCCAGGAGGAGCTGAGTTAGGGAGGGGGGATACTTACGCCGGGCTGTGCAGCTTACCACAATACCAAATTGTGCTTGGGAATGCCTTGTCGGCGCGGCAGACCTGATTATGCCGCGCCTGCGCCACGTCTCCGGCAACGGACGGAAATAGAGCCCACTGATTTAAGTAAAGAGAGAACAGCTCTCTACATGGACATTCAGGAGATCCTTAAGTAGTTGAACTTTTACCTGCACATAGAGTCTCTGTCTCTTACTGTAGTCCCCTCTAATCTACATACAGAACTCACTGTTAAGCATGGATCCATCTGTTGCTAAAATACTCTACAACTACTATGGGAAGGTATGCACTAACAAGCAGGGGTGTGTCCAAATCTGTTTGGCTGGGCACTGACTCTTCTGGGGTGGCCTGAAGTATGTGACACTACACACTGATAAATAACATTTATTATTGTATCTGTATTGCAATACGAGTGATATTGTTAATTCTGACACACTGATATCTTGTCTGTGACAAAGCAAACAGACAAATAAAATGTTTGAGTATTTCAATACAATGTTCTTTTTTTTTGTGTGTGTGTGTGGGGGGGGGGGGGGGGGGGTCTCTTGCCCCTTACAGGTAACCCATGTTACAAAAAAAGTGAAATTGTCAAAAAACTAACAAAAGTTAAATTAAAATTTTCATTTTCAGAGAACACAAACCAAATTAAACTGAACTAAAAATCTGCCTTAAAAACTAATCAAAGCTCAATGGATTGAAAAGGCAAAACCAAAATGAAATAAAAACTAATGAACATTTTTAAAGTGTAATTGTGTTACAGAGAAGGTGAATGTATCTCACGTAAGTGGCTTCAACTGGGAGTCTTGTATCATAAACTTAACTAAAATCCCACCCAAAAGGAGGCATGGGAATAATTGACTGATGTCAGATGACAGAAATCCTCAGACTTTCCCATCTAGTCTTTGTGGTACTTATAAGATACATCGATGTGTCATACCAGTTTACCTTCCTGTCTACTCAAGACTACCAATACTGCACAGCTGCCTGTTATCATCTACACATGAATCCTCCTGATGATACACCACATATGGCATATTTTCACCAGAGGACTCACTTTATTTACTTTCCACATTAAAAACCCTAAAAAATCTTGAGAGCTACTCAAATCTTGCATTAAACCAAAGGGACAGATCAAAGTAACATGTAGAATCTAAATATTACTCAGTCAGTGGAAGAATCTGTAAGACTACGATAACACTCAGCATATAGTGAAGCATCCAGGTCATACAAACAGAACACATAAGCTGTTATGACTAACATCCTCCTTTCTAAATGTTAAAATGCAAATGTTACTAATCAGTGTGCTTTTGCGTCAGTGCTACATTTTGATTTATCGTTATGTGCAGCTGTGCCCAATTCATCAGCAAGCAAGGCCAAGTCTCTTCACAGAAGGGTGAAAAAAGAGGGGAATGAAAGAAAGGTGATGAAAGCAAGGAGCAGGTAGAAGTTTTATGTGTGCTCAAAAAATCTATACTGTCATTGCAGAGTGGAAAGGAGGTTTTTTAAAAACAAATATGCAATTCAGATAAAACACTGTGTCCCATCTATGACATGGCAGTTCAACCTTCAGTCTCAAGTCAGTTGAGCCCAAGTCAGGTCTGAAGTCATGCTAGTGTGCAAATTAAGTGCAACTAGAGTCCAAGTCTGGAAATTGAGTCCCCATTTCTGGTTTCTGCAGATCAAGAGTACTCAGCTCATGATCATACCCAGAAACACAGTGTGCCTTTGACACTGGGCCTCTCTGAAAAAAGGGGACAGTGGGTTTGGTACAGCACCAGACTCCAAGGGTTATACTTCCAGATTACTGGCCTACTGGGTAACCTGAGAACATTTGTTGGGGCTTTGCTATTGTCATGTGGGATATGTTGATGTCCCCTGCAGGGGGTATTTTGGCTTCATTACTTTCAGGAGGAGGAAACTAGTCACCCATCTTTTTCCTCCAAAGAGGCTTATCCCCTTTTCTGAGGCCAATTTGACTTTTAAAACCTAACCAGGCGTTTTTCTCTTCTGACAGCACAGCTGTCAGTGTCACTGTGATGCACCACCCCCTCTACCACAATAAGGTGGTGATTCTCAGAGCAGGGAATGAACCTCTCTCTCTGATAAGAGCTTCCACTGACAGGTCAGACAGGAGAGTACCTGAGTCATGAGCAGCGGCACCATAGAGAGTCAGAATAAAACTTAAGAAGAGCAAGCTTTTTTCAGGATGCACAGGCACAACAGCTGTGGGGCATGATCCATTGTGCCAGACGTTATAAACAGCTTAAATTTGTTTATTTGTTTGTTAAGGATACCCATTAGCTGAAGCCATAGCAATCAGCTAGTCTTCCTGGTCTAGCTGATTGCTTAAATCTTGAAGTATTTCTCAGCACACAATGAAAAGTGTGCAATTCAATGCTAATTTTATCATGATTGCCATGCTCGCCCTATTTGCAGACTTAACAATGACACTGAACTGCTGACTGAGAACACAAAAATTGCCCTAAGTTGCCTGGGCACTCTTTTTAATGGATTTTACAATAACTTCTCAGTGCTGTGAAGCTAATTAGGACAAATGATCCCTTGATGTATTTTATGGGCTTTTATTTTGAAAGAAAACCTCTTTATTGTATGTGTGTGTGCACTGGTGCAGGCATGCATACAAGCAACACTGACTCCTATTGATTGGACGGTTGTGTCGCGGGCCATCTCTCTGAGTAACAGCTCCACCAGGCACTGTGTCAGTCAGCATTACAGCTGAAGATACTGCTGTGCGCCCTCCAACTGCCTCCACCCTCTGCTGTCACTGTGTATGACGGACAGTTCCCGTCAACATCCCTTCACAAATACACACACACACAGCTTTACAGAATCCCCTTTTCTCTGTTATTGTCCTTGCCTCTTCCGGTCTCACAAACACACACATGCCGCTTTACATGCATGCACACACACACCCACCCACACAAACACACATCCTGAGGCTAATTCATTATAAGCTGACTGTCTGCTTTGTGAAAGATACAGAACAAGTGCTTAGTCACTTGGAGTGTAGCACTCTGTGTTCTTGCTATAATGAGGGGGGAAGATAAGTTGCTGATTTATCCACAAGCCAATTCGTCATTATAAAAACTGTACCACATTCACAAAAATTGTCCCTCTGAGATTCAGGCAGTAAAAATGAAGTGTGCTCTTTGTGCATCCCTCAAAAAGGATCTATAATTACAAACATTTCTAAATCCCTTTATTTCTCAAGTTTTGATTCTGAACATCATAATCAATTTGTGGTAATCTGAGCCAGACATAAACCAACAAACAAACCAAAACATCTCATTGATTTAATATGAATAGAAAGACTGGGAGTTCAATCTGTATGGTAATCATTAGAGTGATAAATTATGTGCTTGCTGCCGAGCATGACAAGCGCTCTCTGGCTGAGCTGGAAGTGAAAGAGAGGCGATGTAGCCCAGTCATGCTCCAATGGAGACCAGCTTGTCCAATATACAGAACAAAGATCATCCAGAATAACTCAGTGCTCTGACAGCAGCTTCAGTCAGCTGTCTTTAAGTCACAGACTTAAAGCTACACATTTCTGGTCTCAATGTTAAGTTATAATACATTTTAAGATGCAGAAAACATGGGCAAGCATTAATACAGCCAATGTTACAGATTTAAAACACAACAAAACTCTCATTATTAACAGGAAAAAGAAGAAAAACTAACAAACTGGGCCCTTGTATGCCACCATTAAGTAGCTATTGTGAATTTTTTTGTGCCCTGTAAAGACTGGTCACATTTTCTTAATATAAACTTAACAATCTAATACATTGCACAAGCCAGAAATTAACAATGCTCCTTTCTTTTTCATACTCTTAATACTGTTGTAACTATGCTTTTGTTTCACAAATCCATTCTGCCAAGTTTACTCTTCTAATTTGTTGTACTTTGGTATTTAGTATTCTTTGTAAAACACATAAAGCTTATTTCACTGAAGCTGGAATTAAGTTCAAAAGATAGGGACCACCCTTATTTCTCAATATACGTACACCATGGAGCTAGTGCCAGAACCTCATAAGCCTAGCAAAGTGTGAAAAACAACAGCAGGGGAAAACTGCTAGCCATACTCTCTGAATAAACATACACATAACTCCATTGTTTCCTGGTTCATACTTTGTGTCCTGTGCATATTTTGTACACAAAAGTATATCATAAAAAATGATAAACCAATATTTGAGAATTCTTTACACATGCCTTTTGAAATTCAGCAAACGGCAACCCTGAAAGTCTGCAATTTTAATTTTACAAATACACTCCTGGTATATGTACTGTCAAGTGCAATATTGTAAGTGCTATAAAATTTCAAATGGCATTTCAGAATTATGGCTAAAAGTGGCCTATCAACAAGGTGACTCTTAAAACTAAAACAGTGGTTGCTCTGAAGTGTATACCTGAAGTATACCTGAAATTCTGCAAGTGTATCACTGCTTTTGGCAAACAACCATGCAACAGCTGGATATGTGATACTGCGGATACATGCGATACACTTTTAGATTTGTGTTTAAAGTTTGCTTTTATTTTGACGTTGGAAACTGCTGTCATTGATAAAATATGTGATTATATTTTTGTAGTCTAGTGCCATAAATGAATCTGAACAACACCTGAAATACTTGAAAATTAACATCCTAAAGTACTCATTGTCAAAAAGTACAAGTTTTATGTACCTTACTCAAATCATGGCCCCTGTTAGTATGACCCTACAAACCTAATTGTGTCTATATTATTGAATCATTGTAGTATCATAGTGACGTAAAATTTTACAATACAAAATATTAATTAATTCTATAGGACACAATATGATACAAAACCAAATAATATGGAAAGATACATTAAAATACAATACAATAAATTACAATATGATAGGATAGAATATAATGTGATACAGAATGATTTGATGTAATATGATACAGTTTGATACAACAAGTGTGTTTAAATTTGATACGATACAATACAGAATAATATGATATGATTTTTTATTTGTAAAAAGTACAGTACAGTTGTATTTTTATATTGTATTTCCTGTATTGTCTTTCCTGAGTTGTTTTGTTTTTATGTTGGACAGTGTAAGAATTTGTGTATGGCTGTTGTTTTTGTATATGTTTTTTTCAACTCACTGCAAATGAATTTCCTCACAAGGACAATAAATTCAACCTAACCTAACCTAACCTAACCTAACCTAACTCCAAAAGCTATCTTGGGAAAATTTGTCAGGGCCTCCAATGCTTAACTGCTTCAATAACAGAACCAACAAATAACATGAATGAATAAAACAATGTTAGTACCTAACAATTACCCACAAAAGCAAAAAAGCAATGTATATTGCACTTTTCCCATATTGCACAAGAGGGCACTTATCTCTGACATTGGATTACAGTGGAAATCCATTCATTGATGATAGCCCATACAACAGAAGTTTTAACAAAAATAAGTCAAGGACAACTCACTTGTGGTGTTGTGATGTAGTTGAGGAACCTTTTGGCTTCATCCTCCAGAGAATGACTCTCACTAGCCCAGGGCTCCAGGTCTATGTGCCAGCGAGGAGCCTGAAGTAAGACACATACACACAAGAGCACAGAAGTGATCATTAATGGTGAAAAGAACATGAACATTGACAGTCAACCAATATCAAAGTAGGCCACTTAAGGTAGTACAAGGACATCAACAAATGGAGCTGTATTCTTGCAGGTTTTTATAACCCACTTGTGTACAGCTACTGATGGAATGATCTGGGTCACAGTGTACTCAGCAGAAGATTTTTTTCTCACCTGTTAGTGACAAAGTGCTTGAGTTCCATTCTGGTCTTATTTTAGTGAAATGGGGGCTTCATGTCAGTTTTAGACAGTCTGCAGTGCCAAAAGCAGATAATTCAATTCACTGTAAAGAGTCCAGCTGTGTGTTAGTGTAGAAAAATTTGAGCTTAGACTCCACCATCAGCTGGCTGGAGCTGCAGCTCTGTGCTGCTGTTTGAACACATTCCTGAATCCTGGCAAAGCTCTGCTTTACAGCTGCTTCACTTCTACAGGAATGCGTCTGTTTATGATTAGAGGCGAGGCAGAGGGAGAATGAAAGGAGAGAGGGGCAGAGAAAAAGAAGGACAGAGCTGATGAATTTTTTGGTTGTACGATCAGTTCATGTGTCAAACACCATTGTCAAGAGTTATAAAGCTCTGGTATAAATCACCCTTCATTGATGCCATAACAGCTCTCATCTCCATGGTGGGTTGGAGACATAAGCATTTATTTCAGACAGCCCATAGTTACTTACAGATGACTTTTAGCTCAGCTCATGATATCATGTTTAGGTTTGTTTAATATGCAGGATACAGCTGGTGAACAATCTGTGCAGGGCACAGCTCTGTTTGGGAAAATAAGTAATCCTTCCCATGTTTCATGTCACGCCTCACTCACGGCTATGCACTGCATTTAAGCTATTTGAATACAGACCATAGACTGTATATACTTTGGACAACTTGGTTCCGCCTCCCGCCTGTGTACGGATTTGAAGCCAAATAGCTCTCGGTATTTCCGGGATTTTTCTTCATTTCCCGAAACCAGCGCTGTGCAGTAGCGATGCGCGCATTCAGGTGCACAGTTGCCGAGCGTCGCTGTGATGACGCTCGGCTCAAACAGCGTATCCCCTGGGAGAGCTATGCAATCCCTGAACGCCCATAGACTGTATCAGGTGTCAATCATAGAAATCATGAACCCCCTAATAACTTTTAAAAACGGAGCTTCACAGAAAAAAGAGGACTTGAGCACAAACCAGTCTTGCTGTAACTACTTGTCAACACCACAAGCAGGGGGGAGAAAAAATTATGTTCTGTGTAATACATTTTTAAAGTTTGTCCACAGCTCCAAAAGCTTTGCTGGTGGAGGCAGGATTTATGACCTATACTGCAGCCTATCAACAGAGGGTGCTGTTCTTGGAGGTGGCTTCACCCAGCAAGGAGGCAGACTCTGTCCATTCTTTATACAGTCTATGATACAGACACAACAGATTTTGTGTCAGACAACAGTGGATTGTGTGTTTTTACTTAGAACTTTGGGTTTTGTTTTTTCTCATTGAAGATTATGTAAAGAATGATTCATATGACTTCACGTTAGTTCTAAACAAGAAATGTGATTAGACAAGAGCCATTCCATAAGTGCTAGTGTAGAGGAATAGCAGCGGGACTTATAACTATGGATTATCCCCTAAAAGTGCCAATGTTGCAGCAAATGTGTGTTTTCTAGATCAATTAAAGCTCCAGTGAGGAGTTTTTTTATGTTTAAGAACTCTACTGAAATTCATATTGATGCCTTTTTATGATGTATAAAAGAAAACCAGACCATCAGCACCAAGACTGACAGTTTTTTATACTAGTAATATTAAAACCCGAAACTGGTGTAAGTGGAATAACACCCCATGCACAAGTATTACACCCCTTACACCAGTCATTTCTTTAGCTGTTCAGCTGCCCAGTGACAGCAGCTAAAGAAATGACCCTGTTTTTACAATTTCTACAAAAATATTCACAACAACTGCTAGATTTGACTGCCAAAAGTCAACAGGAAGAGATTTTTGTGTCAGGTGACACTACCTAGGGCTGCAGAGGACAAGTTAAACAAAGACTACTTAGTCCAGAGGGGCTACCATAGTTGGCACAGACTGAAAGTTCCTCACAGGAGCTTTGAGCAACTGTCAGCAGACTCTTATTTTACAAGTCACGTGATAAATTACTTCTCCAGGGATGATCAAAATCATCTTTTCTTTGACAAGAATGAAAAAAAAAAAAATCACATGGTGGAGCCAAAGCAGCTGCTCGTTGTTTGACCCTCAATAAATCAACTTTTTCCCACCACTGGCTTGAGTAACACTTGTGTTCATCTTTTTGATATTGTAAATACAATCAACTCCATTTGTTCAAAGCCGGAAAGCATTTTAAGGAAGACCCAGCATGGCCGTTGGTGTGATGTGGTTTGAACAGATATTTAACTTTTAAAAACATGCATATGTTTAGAGGGACACCTTTACGTAAACTCCTGCTGACATACATGAACACATGGGCACAGATTACACAGATAAGTGGCAGGCTCTCTTTTACTTTTTTTTTTCTTTAATACACAAGTGCAAACAAACATTTGCACTCAAATACACACTTAAGCACACACTACCCTCAGCTAATACATTATCTATGGCAGCACCATGTGTGTCATTTCCCCCTCCAATGATGCTGATCCTGAACCTGCCAGCTCAGAGAATCAGCTGTCCCTTTTAACAGCTGCTAAGCTGGATCTGCACAACACTCAGCCTTTAATCGATTCACTGCATGTCAAAACATCTGAATGCCTGTCGTGCCTCAGCTCCTCTCCTCCTCTCTTGATTTCATTCATATCTCTATTCTCTTGATTCCCTTTCCTTTATTCCCTCTTTGGCCTTAGCTTTCCTTTTTCTCCTTCTGCCTCTTTCTCACCTCAGTGAGTTTGAAATTATTGCAGCAGTGATGCGTGATCAATGTAATTACCCTGTAGGACAAACAGGGTGATTGATGTGCACATGTGGGTTTCTACAGCTCTTGTTTCCCACACTTTCCTATCATATGACTCAGATAGAAGATTGAAGTTTAAGCAAGAGGAAAGTGATGCATTAATTGGTCAAGTATCAAAAACTAGATGCTAATGAATGGAGAAGATGAAAGAAAATTCCCAATTAATAAAGTTATTATCACGTAGCATCTTGTGTGTAAATAAATGCATTTTGAGAAGAAATGGTTGCATGCGGAAGTCATTATCTTGTTAGCAAAAAGGATGCTTGCCATTGCAGCCAAACTGGTAATTTTTACCCCAAACAAAAGTCCAAATCACAACGGATACAAGTGTGATGGTGGTATATAACTAACAGAAAAAAACCTGATCTTTTCATACGGACCATCAAATCTGATCATATGAAAATAGTAATTACTCTGAAGAGAACAGACATTTAGGAAATATAATTTTGGATCAAAGAAATGAGAAATTTACACTTCCCAGCATCACCATGATGAATATTATCTTGATCAAACTATCATCAGATAAGTTACACTCATTCTGTACTCTGATCAAAAGACAAAAAAAAATCATATTTGATATTTGATGTGATGTCTAACTTCTGATTTCTCTCTCCGGCCAAGTCTCCAGGGGAACTCTTAGTAGATCAGTTCCTCCATAAAACTTTAATAATTCAGATTTTGTAGCAGAAAATTCTCTTGCAAAGGCCAGTGAGAATACAAAGATCAATCTCAATCAGCTTCCCTCCAGTAAATCAGTACTAAGCCAAGATAATTTTACACAGACAAATTAAGAAGGAATCAAATCTAGCTTTTTTGAAACCCAAGGCCTCCTCTGGCTCCCACAGTTCCCTGTACTCTCTGCCCTTTTCACTTCATTTCCCTGCAAAGCTCAGCAAGCATGCCCCATACATCAGCCTGGTACAGGTTGGGACAGGACTCCTGATCAGGGGCAGATTTCTGGGACATTGCACTCACATAGTAGAGTATGAAGTTGGCTGTGGTAGGCACAGGGAGGGAAGAGTGAGAGGCATGTATGCTAGGAGGAAAAGGAGAAAGTCCATGCATGTGCAAAGTAAGAACACCATTACAGTTTTACAACTTTTAAGGAAATTTGCAAAAACAGATTTTTATCCAGCAGCGTGATTTTTACAGGGAAAAAAATTGAGATCCAAAATAGACATGTACCTACAATTTTACATGCCCATGAGCTCTGGCTAACCGCTGAATCGTCATTTTGCAGTGTTGAGATGAGTGTAAAGCCTCGTGTTCAGTCAAGCAACAACAAGTCATCAGCACCTCAGGGACAGCAGAGGTAAGCAGTGTTAATAACAAACACACACAGAACATCACCCAGAGCTGTGGAGCCTCAGCTGTGCAGACCTTCATCCCATCACATTAGCAATAATTACATCCTCAGCAGGAGCATTTCAGGTATTTGCCTTGACATGAGTGAAAGGATGGAAAATTCGAAATACTGATTTAACACAATGATAGGGGGAAGAATCTTTCAGGGAAATTCCTAGTTGCTGAAAATCTGCAGCTAAAGTGTTCAAAAAAGGTAAAAGCTCAAAAAAAGAGTTGAAATTGCAACTTAAATATTGATAAAAAGTGAAAGGAGTGAAATGGCAGAATGGCGAGCATAAGAGAAAATAGTGCTGGTTCAAGTGTTAAAGTCTCACCTCTGAGGGCAACAGAAGTTAACAGTGTTTGGTAGCTTCTTTGAAGTACCCACATATTTCAAAAGTATGCTTTCATAATAGAGATGACTCCTCAAGGAATACCTGTTACAAGGACATGTTTTTGACATTCCCCTTGCCTACCTTTTTGCTCACTTATGTGGATGTTTCTGCACAGTCTGCATGAACTGATGGAGTCGGGTGTGTTCAAGGATGTGTGCCTCACAGCTTGGTGTGAGCTAGGTGTGAGCAGCCAGGCCAAGCATTAGTAATCCCCCAGTGAGGAGAGGATGGCTGGATGAACAAGAGATGACTGGATAAAACAAGAAACAAGTGTCTGCCAGGATGATAAAGGTAGAAGAGAGGAAGTTGGACATCTAGGGTAAGTCTAAAGTCTAAATTCAGTAAGCCAAAGAATCCACTTTACGTTGTAAGAATGTAATACTTTGGTTTTCAGCTCAGTCTACTAGCTTAAAAAACAAATATCATGAGCAAAACAGACATGAAAGATTAAAAATTATTTTGGGGTTATGGGTTAAGTGAGGTGACTTGACATGAGCTAGTTAGCCAGCTAGCCAGGACTGACAGGGCTAAAGCTTTGTGATGCAAGGATAGGAGAGGGAACAGCAACTGGGACAAATATGATATACTGTCTTGCCTCATGTCTTATTTCATTTCAGCCGTAGTGGTTTACACAAGCCAGGAAAGACTAATTCTAAGTAGCTTGTGCCCAAGGAAGGATTCAACGCCCTTGGGGTACAGCTATTGTTGGTTATTTTAATCAAGTACACCACTGTACCTTCATACAAGTGCTGTATGTTGAACTTTTTTATGAACTAACAGCCCCAGCCAAATGTTCTAGTTAATGGGTGCTACAGATGTATACAGATCACAGGTGACATGTGGCATCTTGTAGCACGGCTTGGTATGGAGGCATTTTAATCAAGAAGACTGAGATAAAGTTGCATACAAATACAATCAAACATCAAGTAAAATCAAAGAACAACAACAACAAAAACAAACAAACAAACAAACAAACAAAAAACAATGGCATAAATAGAGCATTAGTTAAAACTGGGGGAGGAATAGGCCTGTTTAAATAAGTGAGTCTTTAAAAGCTTTTTAAAAGTGACAATGGAAACAGCTGAAGGAATATCAGCAGGTAAATTGTTCCACAGTGTTGGAGCCACAACAAGTAAGACGCGAGAACAGACCAAACGCTAACAGGGGCAGAGAATCTACAACAGATGACAAATTAAATGTAATACAATCATGGTCAGTAAAAAGCAGTTCCTCTGAGCAAACAGAGTCAATATTCAAACCCAGAGTAAAAACAAGATCCAGGGTATGACCTTAATGTGAGTAGGACAGGACACATGTTGAACAAAATTAAAAGATTCAGTGAGAGTTATAAAGCCAGCTGCAAATCTACAGGAGACATGGATATTAAAATCTCCAACCATAAGGACTTTGTCCAACTTAATGATAGAAGATGAGAACTCATTAAAATCAGACTTAAAGGAGCTACTAAAACCAGACTGTCTGTATATTAAAACACAACAAAATGGATTTGAACAACTGACCTTGGTCATCTGCACTTCAAATTATCAAAAAGTCCCAGTACCAACTGTCCAATTATTGAAGCAGTTCCTGAAGATGACCGTGAGACCTCCACCACATCCTGAGGTTCTGGGAGTGCTGATAAAAGAACACTCAGGTGGGCACATTTTGATCAGGGGGCCGTTCTCCATTCTCCTTTGCCAAGTCTCAGTCAGGAATTAAAAATCCAAGCATTTAGACGTTAATAAATCATTCAGAATAAAAGTTTAATTTGAAATGGATTGGGCATTTACTAGCACCATCCTGAGGGGTATAGACCTATCACTAGGATCGTCTGGGGCCCTGGCCAAAGGACACAAAAGACGAGAGTCTGAGCTGCTGCGCACATGTGTAATATGTTGCTTCAAATAAAGAAAAGCCTCATGCAACATGAATTACATTTTCAAAAAGGTGCTCTGAAATCAGACATTCTTCACTGCAGCAATCCTAGAAAAAGGTGTGTGTACACTCACTGCAGTGTTTTCACTCTTCATGTTTAGGGAGCTACATCAATAACACTTTAGTGATATATTGGTTAAAGAGTTGGACTTAAACTCAGCTGGGGTTTACGCATTTACTCCAGGAATCAACAGAGTCAGTTCATGGTGATCGATGACAGTGTTGTCAGAGCATCTAAAGAGGCATAAAGACTCAAGGTGCCTCTAAAAAACAGCACCGAGTGGTGTGGACAAGAGGTCAAAGCTTGAAGTTCAACCATGTGTGGGTTTTTTTTTTAACTCTGTGGAGCATCTTAAGGTCAGAAAAGGGCTGCATTTTCAGCTTGGATGAAAACAGCAGTGTCAAATAAAGGTCAAGACATGGGATGGACGAGCGAGTACATAAGGAAGTGATGGTTTAATTGAACATCAGGGGGTGGATTCACATTTATTTCCCTCTGGTTTCTAGCTGTTGGAAAACCAAGGCCAGAGACAGTATCAGAGACATGTGCATCAGAGGTCTGTGTTAATGCAGGTCAGAGAAAAATGAAAGATCTCTGACAGCGTGGCTGCATATAGATGTCAAGCCTTGTCCACCTTGCTGTGTTTACACAACATCTTGCAATGCTTTCTCTCAGTCATTATGTAATGACTGCAGCTTTTAGCCAGGAGGTTGTGTTGTCAGATGGTTACCAGCATTCACTGGGTGTTTCGACCCTTAACCATAACACCCTCCTGCTGGCGGGCCAGCAGTGGTGGTCAGCCGGAAAGAAGCCGGTGGAAATTGACACATTAGCTTGAATAGTTATGATCATCTGTGATCAGCTGATACGGCCTTTTCACAGCCATTCTGGATGCAGTGAAAATTGGGGGTCAGATGTCGGCGAGCACAGTTAACACTTTATCATGGCGCCACCTGTATCTGCCTTGGGATAGAGCAATGTTATATCCTGATAAGATGTGTGCCATGGTCCCATATTTCCCACAGAGCTTGCACATCAGGTTGTCTCTCATACCCCATCTGTGCAAGATCACCGGGGTTGGAAGGGTGTCGTATATAGCCCTCAGCAAGAAAGAGATCTGGAATAGCTCAAGCCTCCTCAGGTTTGCCCATGTCAGCTTCCTCTTTGGGAGGCTTCACCTTGTCCAGGCTCCCTGGGATCCTAGCTCCACTGCTCTCATCTTCCTTAGCTCTTCCTCTCGGTTTCTTATTTCATCCTGGACCATGGCTCCCTCTCCCTTGGATTGGCTGTTCTCCACTTTAGTTCCCCACTTTTGAAAGTGGGTCATCCCCTTGCCTGCCTGTGCAGGGTGCCCCAATAATGTCTCTGAGCTTGATATTGCCTTCTGCTTAGGCCAGTGCTGTAGAAGCCTCCCACTTCGTCCTGATCTATTTTTTACTCCCGCTTCCTGGACCTTGCTGTCTCTCGAGTCCCTAAAAGTCATGGCAACCCTGCACTTTGCCAGCCTGTATTCCTCAACAGCTTTCATAACTGCCGGAGGAGCTTTGGGCTTTTTTTATACACTTTGTGTGGTATACCACTGGGACCTGGGGCTGAAGCAGCTCTTGCCTTTTTAACCACTTTCTGTACGTCCAAGTTGGTTCATTGGTATCGAGCATGATAGTGGGTGGTTCTACTCTGCCAATTTCTGAAATTTTCCAAAGGGGTAGTTTGTTCTAAGGGTCACTATGCGTCTCCCTAAAATAAACCTCCACATCACCTTTGGGGTGTTCAGACCCCAGATTTTGCTTCTCCCAGTAAGATCCTGGTGAAGTTATAGGGATCTTTGATGAACTGGGCCCTCCTTTTCCTTGCTCATTTTTCTTGTTCTTTCTGCCCTTCTTAGTCTGGTGAGGCGCTCCAGAAGACTACTTGTGAGCTCTTTTAACCCTTCTTTCTCCTCAGGGCTGCTTGATTTGTACCTCCTATCAAGGCTCTTGATCTCTTTCCACAGGTTATGGATCTCCCTCTCTCACCTGTTTGGTTGTTTTGTTGCCTTGGTATTGACCTTTCACTCAATTGCTCCAAACCGTTCTTTCCCTAGGTTGTACGTGATCTCAGTGAGAGAATTTGCCTTCCGCTCTGCAGTTCCAGCTGGCGTTGCTTCAAGCACTCTGTCCAGGTCATCATCAAAGTTTGCCCACTCCTTTGTGTTGGACATTTTCGGCCAATTGATCCTCTACTTGATGGGTTCGGTCTGTTGTGCGGCACCTGTGAGGGTTCACGTGTGGGTTGTGGGTGGTAATGGTGCTGAGAAATAAACAACTGTCATAACTCCTGGACATAGTCTAGGTAATGTCCACCCTCTACTTGTGTGCACTTCACAAACTTAAAGCCACAATAAAGCCACAAACCACCCTTTCTATAAGCACCTGGACTACCCTGTCTTAAAGGTTTTTTAGGATTATTGCTGCAGATGCCTAATAGTGTGGACCTGCCAGACTAGCTGCTCCAACTCTCAATGTCAACCTCACCATTATCATCACTGCTGCAATGCTAATGTTAAATCTTGGACAGATTGTTAGGTCAACTATGATATAAGCCTGGCTACATATGCAAAACTTTTGGGTTTTAATATCTTGAAATCAATGGGTTAATAAAAAATCATGATGTACAATGTATACAAATAGAAAAATGGTCAATGCTAATCAACACTGTTTTTAGTAATTTTTTTATGCTTGTTAGTGGTGTCCTATTGGGTTTTAAAGCCCCAGAAACAATGCAAAACCATGTAGTTCCAGGTTTATCTTGAAATTTGATGCTGAAATAATAACTTCACTTTCATTCAGGGTGATCTCAGAAAAATTTGATCTATAAAACTTTATTGTTCTAACTTATCTGTGAGATACAGAGATGATGACTGCCAGACCAGACCCAGCTGTCTCCACTTCCTGCAGTGTCATCTATCCTATAACAGGCCCATCTCAATGGCCAATCCCAGCTCAGTGCCAGTCTAGAGTGAAAGACAGGGAGGTATAACAAAATCAAAGAGTATGATTACGCTGATTTTTTTTTTTTTTTTAAATAAAGGCAGTAATCTCAGAGGAGTTTAGCCTCAGTCTCAAAGGCAGAGTGATGCTGTGACAGAAGGAGAAGTCTGCGGAGGAGAGAGGAGACATATGAGAAGGGGTGGAAGTAAAGCTTTTATATCTGTATGTGAGTAGAAAAGAAAAGAAAATAGGAGTGTAAGGCACAGATGGTGCAGATAGAAGATGAAGAAAATGTTCTCTTCTCTGTGCTGTTTTTTTCTTTTGCAGGAGAAGTCTAACAAACCCACATTTGCTTTGCATCAACTGTAAGAGCAACTCGATGAGTGAGTGTGCAGATGAAAATCCCTCCAGTGTGTATCATACTGTGGCACGGTTGAATTGACCCCTGTAAATTATTCTACACTGTGGCTTTGAATTTTCCCACAATACACATGCTTTCGCGTGTGTATTGTCATTTTGTCATTTGTCATTTTCTGACAAAATTCTGTGAAATCTGTGCAGAATGAGAGACAACTCGCATGCTTGCACCACATCTTCCTTTAATATCTTAATCTTCATATCAATACAGAATCTGCTGGCAAGTCACTCTGCGTGTGGTGTTGGAAAGGCTCTATTGATTGTTGTATTTGTAATTGTAGCATCATTCTTTTACATTCATTGGTTGTCAGCTGTATCCAGGAAAACAGTTGGTACGAAGAAGAAAGGCACGGGACATGTTAGCTTTAGTACAATCCTGGGTTCCATCCTGGAAGTCCTAAAATCTTGCCAGAAAAAAATAACTTAAATATGATGTTATTTAGCTAAGCTTGCTGGTAGAGTATTCTCCATATAAAACTGTAGCAAGCAAGCCATGCCTTTTGACTGTATGAAATATGGATGGCATGTTTCCACCATCAAATGATCACCTCAAAACCACTTACACTGTGTTCAAAACCAAACAGTGTGTCACGTCAAACCCCAAGTCAATCAAAATGAAAAACACTACTGAGCAGTTCTTACACATGACATATAAAAAATGAAAAACACAATGCTTAGGACATGAAGCTGTAGAAATTACTGTTCACAGTAGGCTAAATAAATTTTGAAAAAAAGAAATCCTCTGAATTTAGCGTCTGTTTACAGTACAAATAAATTAAAAACAAATATACATGAGAAGCACATTACAGTGTCAACTACAATTTCAAACCCAAGTACTTACAGTATTTACAATAATCTAGCCACAGCATCATGTCTTCATGCTGGGTCAGGCCACAGGACTTCATTCACATTACAGGCCACATTCTCCCTGACCACGTAATGGCGAAAAAAGAAAAAAAAATCCCTCTGAACTGGCACAAGTGTGATCAATTTTGAGTTGTTGTGTTTAAAAGATGACAGCTGTGTTGGAGTTGTTTTTACATGTTGCTGTCAGTGTTTACAATTTTGCAACACAAGTGCATCAAAGTGTGAGATGTGTTTAGTGAGTGAGAATATGTTTAAGGATTGTATATTTTGAAAAATAAGTTTAGGCCACTAAGAATTGGATTTAGAGAATGGGGTTTAGTATTTTAGCAATTGTGAAAAACTGTAAAAAACTGAATGCCATAGACTCCCCCTACTGGTTTGCTACAGCAGAAGTTATAAACTCAACCTCCCTCTTGACAACAAAGAGAACATGGGTCAAACTAGAACATTAAAATACATGTCAAATTATTTTTCAAACACTATTTTTTATATTTTGTGGCTGTACCTATGGATTGTTAATGTCATCAGTTTCAGCAGTCATTTCATCTGATGTTCTAAGGTTTCAAGATTTTTGTTCGCTGACATCTCCTTCCAATTGGATACGACCAGAAAAACTGAAAGATGAGTGACTAAAAAGGATTCCATGCATAAACTTAAATATACTGTACAACACATTTAGTCCTGCCTACATCTTCTGTATTTTGTGCTAAATTCAGAGAACCATTAAATTTTTTACAGCCTTGAGTTTCATAGGAAGTAGCATGACACAGGACTCCCAGATTTGTGGGAGTGTTATCAGCCAAATGAAAGTTAAACTTATCAGATAATGCCGGCATAAAAAGGACAGGATTACTTTATTTTACAAACTGTTCACAAAGCTAGCATAAAAAAGATAAATGCAAAGTAATCAGAGGAGTCATTTGCAGAACTGTTTGAACATTATAGAGTTAAACAGGGAAAGCTGTTTGTGCTCTGACAAAAAGGCTGAGCAAAATCTAAACCAATACTGCAAGAACACACATATTGCTGACATCAGTTGTACTTGTAGTATAAACATGATCTAATGCAACAATTTGCAGGTGTTAACAGCCTTTTTAGGATAAACAGAGTGCTGTGTGTGGTTTAAAAGTGAATAGCTGCGGTGTGTGTGGCTTATTTTGACAGTGGGTCTTATCTTCTTTTACACATATGCAAACAAGTACAGCCATAAAAGCCAGTGAGCACTTTGGAGCCCTTTGACTTGTCATGGCACATACAATCAACTTAAATCTCTGTAGGGCTGACTGTTGCCTTGGAAACACAGTCCCCTTCCATTTACTTTATATCAGCGTCACTCACGCTTACATTGAGAAATGCAAATAGACACACACAAACACACTAATGTTCCTGTTCATCACTAGGTGGAGTGAAGTGGTTGTGTTTGAGATGAAAAAAACATGGATAGAAAGTGATTGACACCACTGTTGTTGTCTGACTGTATCACAGCGTTTGAATCAGACTGGCACTTCTTGGCCACATCTCCAGAGACAGATGGGTTTGCATTGTTCACAGGCTTGCAGTTAAAACCTGCGTGTGTGTGTGTGTGTGTGTGTGTGTGTGTGTGTGTGTGTGTGTGTGTGTGTGTGTGTGTGTGTGTGTGTGTGTGTGTGTGTGTGTGTCTTTGCAAATGTGGGCCTGTCTTCCTGGACAGTGTCCCAGACGTGAGATCTGTTTTTCTGATGTCTAGTTGGGCAGAGCATAGGGAGCACGCTGGGCACCATATGACATTTATTCCTTTAATGGAGCTGGAAAAACAGAGAGTGACAGCAAGATGCTCAAAGACAGGCAGCAATTTTCTCTCATGGCTTGTCCTTTCTCTGTTATTTTCCACAGTGGGGGGATAAACAAAGGTAAAAATATGAGTAAAATGAAATAGATGATGGGAAAAGTGCATATATTTAGCCCAATCATGGAGTAATTGGCAATCTTCACAGTGTTTTTAAAAAAGATTGGAGTCCTGCCTACATCGTTACTGAACAGCAGTGTCTTCACAAGCCTTTAGCTTATGTTCGTGTTTCTATTTTAATCTCTCTCATTCACATAAGCATTCAGTATCTGCTCCAAAGTAAATACTGCAGATGGAAAGAAATATTCTTTGAAAATGAAGCCTGATGCAACATAAACCTCTAATAAGGATTCTTCTTGAAATTCACTGGCCTTTTGTGTTGCTTTTGGTATTTAAGTGCTGTCTGTTGTCTTTGTAACTAGACACAGCTGGCTAAAGTGCACCTTCACATGCTGCCACATTGGGCTCCACAAACAAACCATAGAGTTTTTGGTGACATACAATGTGCCGTTTGCTGGAAAATGGACGGAAGGATGTAGGTGAGTGGCAAAGATGAGAGCGAGGAGGTCCTATTTCAGAGGTCAATGCACTCATTCATGTCAGCTGGGAGGGAGGCTGAGAACTTTGTGGAATGTTCCAGACAAGGCATCCACGTCTGAGGGGAGTATTGTGCAATGGAGACTCTGGACTTTGACGCCGACATTTGCCCCCTCCAGTGGGAGTCTTTGTCTGATGGCGGTTAGCACACACAAGCGAGCCACTGTTTATTCAGTTGATGACTTGAAGTGCATTGAGTAGCCTCTGTTTTTCCATCTGCAACATGTGGTTTTGATCATCCTGTTTGGGACAGGATTTGTGTGATCTATATTTAAAGTCAGGATCACATGCTTACAGGGCTCAACTCTACAAGCAAGAAACTTCTTGGAAAAAAATGGTTGCACTTGGCATCATCTGTGTTCATGCTTAAGAGACAATAAAAGCAAAGTAATAATAATTTCTTGGCCCAACATACAATCTCAGCTGTAAACCACAGTTAAACAGACTCTAAACCCTTGCTCATGTAGTTAAATACTTGAAAACATTGCAAAGCAAGGATGATTGATTATCTGGATAGTCCCTCTGTGTTTCCTTTCCTTTCCATACTGGTCCCTTTTTTCAGTACACTTGGATACTAATCTTGCACTGAGAAAGCAAAGCCACGAGCCTGTGTGGAACTGTTCAGTTCTTCATGGTGGCTGGTGCGTGCAAAGGGAGGGATGCAATGCCATGGCAGGTAAATTATCCAAAAATGTCTTAACATGCACAGATCAGCATAACCATAGACAGATGAAGGGAGTAACATTGATCATGTCTTTACAGTGGCACCCGTCAAGAGTGGCTTCTGTTCAGCTTCAAGTACACCATTTTTGCTCAATGCTGATGTGTTGGAGGCAGAAAAGACGGGCAGGTATAAAGCCTGGTTTGTAGTCCTGCATTGACTCCAAGCATAGTTATGCTGTAGTGGTCTACATCCTCACAAGCACAACATCATGTGTCTGCATCACCCTGCAGGACTTCGCCAAAGTTCTAGACAGCATTGTCATTTCTATGCTATCACCAATTTTGGGGCACGCTACAGTTTCTACTTGTTTATGCACAGGAAACTGCAGTGACTGAGCCTACAATGTTGGAGTTGAAGCTGGTAGATATTGAGCGGTAGTTGATCAAAAGAAAAGAGCCAACACTGAAGGAGATGGAAAGTATGGCTGCCAAATCAGTGCAGACAGTGGACAGGACTGGGTTGATACTGAGAATGTTGGTCAGTCAACGTTTCAGGGTCAGGGCCTCTCCAAAACTGTAGCTCTTGTGGGATGATCTTAGTCTGCTGAAATCCAAAACTGAAAGTGGTCCAAGGTAGGAACAACAAGGTCCTGGTGGTCGAGGCCTGCTGATGTGCTTGAAGAGCAAGAGCCAGCTTGTTGGTTTCAGTGTACCTGAACAGCTATTAGATCTGCTGAAAAAGTAGTTCTGCAACTGATAGAAAGGTGTGAGGTGTCATTAATGACTACAGTCCACTCCTGAAAGTGCCAACAGTGGACACATGAGCATCAAAACTGGACCACAGAGCAAAGAAAGAAGGTGGTGTGAAGGAACATGACAACAAGTTTAAGACGTGGACTTGGTCTCTAAATGAATGGTGAGCACAGCTTGCAACTTACTGAATTGGCTGCTAATGTCAGCACGCCATAATTCGACAGCACACCTCACAAGTCCATCATAGACTGTATAATAGCTAGACATAGTGTCGGTGGCATCACCCATTCATTTCTGAAGCTTCTTGGTGGCAGTCGCCATATTAGAAATGCTGACACTTTCAGAGAAGGCTCTAGTTTGGGACCAATAGCTTAGCTTGGCGCAGCATGAAGACTGTAAGTAATCCTATCTTGAACCAGAGGGTATGCGCCGCTGATAGAAGGAAGAAATTCATCAGATTTTGTTGAGACATATATTAAAACATATTTTTAAGACCACTGTTTTAGATTCAGCTGACATTGAAAAAAACAAGCATGGAGGGAAACTGCACCAGGAAGTGTTTTCAATAGTGGGATTTTTTAGCTCAAGCACAGGGACTGAAGTGACTTGGGTGACACATTAGCTTTTCAGCTGTTTATTCCTTGTGACTTCCTGGTTCCCCAGACACCTCAGCTGGAGGTCAGAGATGCTTGAGAACTGGCTCTGGTCACACCTTTGGGATTACAGAAGTCAAGCCCTCTCATTCTTTAGTAACAGCCTCTCTCTCTCTCTCTCTCTCTCTCTCTCTCTCTCTCTCTTTCTCTTTCTCTTTCTCTCTCTCTATTGCACCAAGGTCACTGGGTTTCAGGCATTAGAAATTCCACTGGGGGGCCTTAAAGTGGCTGGCAGTGGTTGGCACAGACTGTACAAAGTGGCCTATTCTGCTCTGTCTTTATCCCAGTGCTGGACTAATGAATGTTCAGGAGAAAAGAATGAATTTGGAATCAAACTCAGGCTCATTTGAACAAAAGTAATTAATACTTGCCCTGTGGCTAAAAGAGCTTGTGTCCCATCATATTCAAAGAAATCTTTGGAGTTAAAGTGCAGGCTGCTTTGAGTTTTTTTAATCAACTGACTCCATCAAAAGTATTTTTTTTATCCAAATAACCTAATTTTAGGAGGTTATGGGGGCCTTAGTTAATCTGCCTCTGGATGATTTCTTTCATATTACTCTTCGAGGATGCTGTTGATCAAATCGAAACATCTAAATTTTATTTTCAGCTTTTTTTCATAGCTGGTAAAAGGCTACAGGATAATTAAGAAATCTGATCCTCTAATATTCTGGCTTCCTTTTTGGGCTGTGTGAAATGAGATTAAAAGATCAGATACTGCATAGAACTGGTAATCTGTTCCCTTTTTTTCTTCTATAGACAATCATCAGACTGACCTGATGTCTGGTTATAAAATCGTCTAAACGGGGAGAAATATCTGAAAAGATGCACAGTTGTAGTTTGTGAGCTTTGTTTCTGAGTGTGTGGTTGACATGTGAGAGAGGAAGCTCTGAGTAACTTTAGGAGAAACTCTTCAGGGAAATGCTTACAGTATATACACTCTGCAATAGGATTACAGGCAAGGAGGGCTGATAAAATAGATAAGCAATAAGGAGACTGTTTGAAGCAGTTAAGCATGAATAATTCATTTGTACATTAATTTGAAGATGTTTGCACTTGCTGTATATCAATAGATGGTGATTGGGTGAGTAAGCTGTGAAAGAATATTTCACATCCAAGCTGTGAGAGGCATGATGGGCTTGCAGAAATTTCGGCAGGGAGTAGATTCAGTAGTGTAGATCTATTTTTTGACAGTAAACCATTGGACTTGGGCTGGTGCTCAGGGCACTGTTTTCTCTTCCAGTGCATAGAAAAGTTTCAGACTTTGAAGTAGTTTGACTTTATGAGGAGTAATGAGACACTTGTTGAGGTTTACTGCAAGGTCAAGATGGTTCCTGCTGTTGCTGTATTTTCCTTTCTTTAAATCATGTAGGATTGTTTTATTTTGACTAAATATTGTTGGATTTTTAAGGGGTAACCTACCAAATGTTTCTTTTTTACAACAGCTACAAGACTCAGCTCCTGATATAGGCTGGAGGGAAATGCCTTATTTTAATAACAATGTAAACAAACTTATTTTGTATCAATCTTTACTTAAGTAACAGAGAGGGTTTGTCTTAGAGGTATTCAGCTGGTAACAAAAAACAGAAATGGATGGCTGTGATTTTAGACCATCACATGTCACTGCATTTAAAACAAACATGACTCTGTGGTGGAAGTAACCGCACGGACTCAAAAACATTTCCAAAACACATTTCCCATGAACACAACGTAGGTCAAATTGAGTGGAAACCACATAGACATGATCTGGAAAAGCTGGTGACTTCTACAGGCCAGGGTCTTTTTGAGATGGACTGAGGTGAAGTGGAAAACCGTTCTGTGGTCTGATAATTCAAAACTTGAGTCAACTCTTTGTTTTGAAGGGTTTATTTTGGATATTGATCTGCAGAACTTATTATTAGCCTAACCCTTTCAAGTCATCAATAGCAGCATTACCTCTTCCCTGAATGTCAGCAGCAGAGCGTTGGAATCATTACTGTGAAAATTTATATATGGCATCATCTGCTGACTTCAGGTGAGTTTTTGAACTGCCTGCTGCCTCTTGACTTTCTGAAGCTTTGAATAGTTTTATCCAAAAAGATAAAAAAGCGTTGGAGTGGGAATGTTTTGTGTGTGCGTGTGTGTGTGTGCTTCTTTGTGGTTTAGAGCCAGTGTTCTGTGTTAAAATTCAGGGGGCTGAGTGACGATGCTCTGAGTCATTGGTGCATACTGTGTCTGCTCTTCTCTTTCTTTCTCTTCTCCCGTCTGGCTCTTTCCTTCTCTCCCTTCATCTCTGTCGCTGTTGTTTATCTGTCTCACTATGATTTACCAACTCATCCCTCTCCTGCTTTACCCTCAGTGGGGAAAAAAGCCTGCAAGAGGTAAATGATTAAAGAGGATGAGTGTGAGGGTATTTATGTGGATGGTTGACAGCTAAGAGATCAGATTTCCTTTAGATTGGTTATTACAAAAAAGGACCCTTAGGTTCTCTCTCTCTCTCTCTCTCTCTCTCTCTCTCTCCCTCTCTCTCTCTCTCTCTCTGACACTGAGGGAAGAGGAATCTGTCAGCGTTAGTCTGTCCTGTCACCTGTCAGCTTCTTGAATTAGTTTTGAAAAGAGCTTTGCCTTTCTCAATTACTTTTTTTTGTTTCATTCTGTTCAAACAAAGCCTCAAAGCTCAAAATTATTATTTTTCTCTTTCAAATTATGAAAACTGCAGCAAAGATTTGGGAATAGTATTTGTGAAGTTGAACTTGGTGGTACACAAAGTGATGCCAATCACTAACTAAGTAACAAATAAGGGAATATATTGTTATCTGATGTGGTGAAGTTAAAGGCATTTCACTTTTTACAAGACAAGTATGACATTTTTCAAACCTGAGCCAGTATAAGGATGCAAATAAAACTTCAAATATGCATTGAAAAAGGCCATAAACAGCTGACAAAACCAATCAATATATTTATGAAATAGAGAGCAGAGTATCTCTTTGCCTCTGTCTATCACAGTGATGGGGTACCTAAAATAAAGAATGATATAAACCCATTTTCCAACAGTGACAAATCCTACTCTAGCATAGAAAAGAAGATGTCGTTAAAGGACATTGTCTGAGCTGCAGGGATAGAAATTTCCATCCAAAGAGTTTGATGTTAAATTGTTCTCTGTGCTACTGTCTACTACATATAATACACAGTTTGATCCATGATGAACTCATGTGTAACTCTTGACACGCTGTTGATGTGTTACAATCCTGCCTGCTCCTGATACTGCAGTTGGGCTTAGCCTGTCGTAAATTTGACAGCTACAGGGTACAGAGCCACTTCTTGTGAGGGACTTGCTGGGAGGCACGCCAAACACCTCGGCTGGTCACTTGTTGTCTGACACTGAGGAGTTATTTCATTGAAATCAGCAAAGTTTATGTACTCAGAGGCTGAACACCATTTTCTTTGCATATAGGACTGGTGCCTCTAACCTGGTCCTCATTGCTGTATCCCCTTGCATGCTTTACACCCTGAAACAGCCACTTGTACTGAGTATGGGCAGATTATTGATGGTATCAGTTGATGTGCAGTTGGCAATAGTGACAGCTGCCCTGGCAGTCATGAAAGCACCTCGCCACCTCAAAGCTTTAGGTAGTGTAGTGCCATCTTGTAGGGTTAGGGTAAATATACCCCCTTCCTTATATAGTAAACATGAATAAAACTATCTTTCAAATAGATGAATTTAAAGCTCCTGTGAATTATTTGACATTTATGAGACAGACTGAAATTAGTACTGATATTTTTCGAAAGTAGACAAGCAAATATGGACTTCATGAAGACAAGGATGATGACTTTTATACTCACTTTTATTTAATGCCTAAAATTGGTGCAAGGGGGGCGATATCATGGTACAGCTGAAGAAACAGCCCTGTTTTTAATTTTTTACACATCAATATTCCCAATAAATAACATATCTGACTGTGAAAAGTTAACAGGATGGGATATTTTGTCAGAAGACAGTATTTAAATGTATAGAGAGCAAAATTAGCAAAAACTGCTTTGTCCACAAGAGATGCTAAAATGTGATTCAGACTGAGAGTTCCTTACAGGAGCTTCAAAATGTTGGTGAAACTTAGAGTAGTATCTCTCTCTCTCTCTCTCTCTCTCTCTCTCTCTCTCTCTCTCTCTCTCTCTCTCTCTCTCTCTCTCTCTCTTTTTTTTTTTTTTTTTTTTTTTTTTTTTTTTTTTTTTTTTTACAGCTCAAGCATTGTGTCATCTTTGCTTTTTATTCTGTAGTGTAATGAATGACAGGTGTCCTGGCACACCCTCTTGATTTGCAACAGCACAATAAATTACCTCAGACAGGCCTTATCCCTGTAAGTGTTTGCAACTTTTTCTTTTTTTTTACAACTATTTCCAGTAGATGTGGATACTGTTATGTGGATTGAGAAACATCTCAGTGGTTTTAACCATAGCACCTCATAAATAGATAACATGGTATAAAGGTGCAACTAGCAGTTTTTGTTCAAGCTCTGCAGACACCTGAGACTTTGATTTTTCCACACACTGCTGACAGTGAAAACAACCACAAAAAAAGATACCAAACACTGTCAAAGGCAAATAAAATAACACTCAAAGTTATGTTTCAGTGATTCTACTGACGATCACTTTTAAGACAAGTGATGCAATCCTACAGCAAATACACTCTGGAGGTATAAACAAACTCAATGATATGATACAGAAATGCCCATATCATTGAGTGCTAAGATGGATGAGGGTACGGGGCAGGAATATTCTCCTTATGTCCTTGTTTTCAATTCATCATCAATTTTGAAGGCATCCTCATTGTCCCCACAAAGCAACGGCTCATCTTACCTCCACAGTATTTAATCTACAGAGCAAGTACGAGTGAGGGAGCAGAAACAAGAATTAAAGAAGGCTATGAAAACAGGTGAGAAATGGGTTAGAGGTGGGAGGTGAGACTGAAGTTTCAAATGAAGACAGAGATGAGATGAAAAAGCACAAGGGAGGATGAGAGAGCAGAAACAGGGTAACATGACAGAAGGAAAAGAGCAACAGTGATCTCCTCAGATGAAAGCCTACAGCGAGAAAAAGCAAGAAGAGGTGTAAAGACGAGGAGTTAAATGGCAGCAGCAGCATATGACACAGAAATTTCACCAGGGCCCCTCCAGGGCTTCTTATGTGACAATTTTTTGTGAGGAAGCAGGCAGAGTGAGCATATGGTAGTATATAATATTGATAGCATATGAGTGCCCATCTCTCAGTGTGGCGTAGCAGCCCTGCAGTGATTTTGTGGCATTTAAAAACTCAGTGCTTTTACTCTTCGGTCTCTTGTTGGTATAGCTCATTAAAAATTTAGAAAAACAAAAGTGAAACAAGCATCACTTACCCCAAAGTAACAGAGAGAAGAGGACAATGGGGGATTGAGTCAAAGAGGAGAGCAAGAGCAAGGAAAGAGACTGATTGTGTGTCTATTTGTAAGAGAGGTAAAATAGAAGAGAAGGGGAACAAAAGGGAGATGATGCATGGAGGGATCAGATATCCGAATAAAAGCTTTAATCTAAGAGAAAAAATAAGGCCCCAAGGGGCTCAGAGGGAGGGAAGTGGGACTTTTGTTAAGCCTGCACTTTAACACACCCTTCACAGGTCAAAGGTCGAGCCTGCTGAATGCGTGTAGGTTTAGTGTGTGAATAGCTGTGTTTGTACTGGTAGACATAAAAGCTCTTTGTTGGAGTTGAGTATGTATAGATTTTCAAATGTTGTATCAACAGCCAGAGGGGAAGTCACCAGATTTGTATGGCTTTCGTTTCTCTGAAACTTTCGTGCTTACATGTGTTATGACTGTAAGAGAGTTGATCATGTTTGTTTTGTAGTCATTTTAAGGTTAATGGTATTTAAAAAACAAAAATTAGGCCCATTAGTCTGTTTCAGTAGATAGTAAGCTATCCAGAAGCTTTATTCTGGCATTAGCCCAAACAAGTTGCTCACAATAGACAATTTAAGAGTAAATGTTTCCCAAAATAAAAGATTTTTCAAAGTCAAAGTGCTAAATTTGTCATATCAGTCTTCAAGGGGAGGAGAAATAAACTTGAAAAAAATAGATGTTGGTTAAAGCTCCCACAAGGAGTTTTTTTGACATGCATGAAATGGAGCCTTGTAGCCAAAGAAACGGCCCTGTTATTACGATTTGAACATAAACTATTTACAGTGAACAACACATGCGACTGTCAAAAGTCAGCATGATGAGATTTTTGTCATAAATCACAACTCGAGCATGTAGTGGACAAGAAAAGCAAAGACAACTGTTGACACCAGAAGTTCCTCAAAGCAGCTTCAGACTGAGATCAGATTAATCATTCCTGACACATTCCAGGTACTCCAGAACTTAAACCCCTGATTTATTTCTTCAAACACATCAAGCAGATCGAGCACATAGATTTACTAGTTGCACTTGCAGAGAGATGTCTCATCATGGCTAGATTACTGCCTGCTTTTGCTCTCCACACAAACCATCTTTTCTGCATACACCAACACCTGCTGATACCTGACTGTGAAATACAGTTAGATATGTTACACCTTACCTACAGTCCTGTGTATAATGTGTTTGTTTTGGATTATTTTAACGACTGCATCTGCACAAAAACACACCAGCTGCCATTGTGAGAAACCCTTGTGACTGATTTCTTTTCTAACTCTGAGCATTTCAGAAGCGCTTAGTGAACGTGCATTGATTCAGCTCCCTGTTCTTCAATCATCACCCTCCTGGGATTACAGCGCTTTAAGCCACTGACTCACAGAGAAGCAGTCAAAGCTTCTTATTGAGCTGCTCTGTCTCCTACTGCACTGATTCAGGATCAGATACCCTTACAAGAATCTTGTGTTACAAGAAACACAACAATTAAGCTAATTTTAAACATACCTTTCGGTGCAGGCGGGCAGGTTGACAGCATGCGGGTGAAGGGTCCTCTTTGTCTTCATCCTTCTTTCTGTCCTTTTTCAGCGTTCGAACATATGAAATTCTCCTTTTGAGGCTTCTGTCCTGCTTCTGTGGCTCTGCAGAGACCTGCTTGGCTCTACTTTGTTGGCCTCGGGTTTGGCCAGACAGGGTGGGATGTCCCAGTGTCAGGGGTGCAGGTGCTGCCCGCCAACTTGTCTCCAGGTAAACATGAATGCACACGCACACAGCTGTGAAAAGAACACCTAAACGCAGCAGCAAACCTGTGGTCAGTCGCTCCATGCCCATGTCAGTCCACGAGTAAGGTTTGCTCTTGTTTTTTTTTATCCCATGCTTCTCTTCTCTTGTCTTTTTTTGTCTTCTCTTCTCTTCTCGTCTTTTCTCGTCAAGTCGAGTCTCTCATGCCCTCCAGGGTCAGAGTCCACCAATACACCAGCAGTTGTAAGTTAACAAACCACAAACATGTGGAGGACACCTCTGTTCACAATATTCGACACATGTGCGCCTGTATCTTAACCTGAAGTGTTGTGTGCATGCTGGTGTGTGCATAAGTGTGCGTATGTGAGTGTCATGAGGCTCTGCACACAGATCTAAAAGTACAATGTGTGCCGCCCTCTTTGAAAACTTTGGGAACTCCCTCTTTACACTCAAGTTCTCCCTTTTTTCTAAACACCCACGCCCCTTTAATTTGCTTTCTTTTTGCATTCTATCAGGCTCACACCACGCACACACACAGAAATGCACACACCCCTCTACAGCTCTGCCCCCTCCCTGGGGTTGCCCGTCCCGCCCTGCAGACTCTCGGGTTTCTGTGTAACTCTAGACATGGGCAGGGCCTGCACCACGGGTCCATGCAGGCCCATCTCAGCATCTGTGAACAAGCTGGCTCTCTAAACATGCTGGTGCTAAGCCTGGATTAAAGAGGATGAGAGCTCTCATAATTTCCACACTTATATTGCTGAACAATGTAGTAAGACTAAGAATAAGAATAAGAAGAACTTTATTAATCCCCGAAGGGAAATTCAATTGTCTGTCATCTCACATAATATGTCTCTAAAAGGTTATCTACTATGTACGCAACAGTTATAAAGTCTGATGGCTGATGGTACAAAAGATCTTCTGAATCTTTCTGTCCTGCAGCGAAGAGAGAGGAGCCGTCCTCCACCATTGGCCCTTTGGTCCTTAAGGTGTTGTGAAGTGTGTGTCCTACCACAGAGCCAGCCTTTTTCACCAGTTTGTTAAGGCGCCTTGCATCTTTGTGTTTGATACTTCCTCTCCAGCAGACTGCAGCATAGAACAGAACACTTGCCACCACAGACTGATAAAACATCTGCAGCGTCTTACTACAGATGTCTATTGATTGGAGTCTTCTCAGGCAAAAAAGGCGGCAATGCCCCTTTCTGTAGATTAAGTCTATATTCTTAGACCAGTCCAATGTATTATATAGATGTACACGTAGGTATTTATATGATGTCACCACTTCTATGTCCACTCCACAGGTGTTTACTAACTGAAGAGGGGGTTTAGATCTATGGAAGTCTATGACCATCTTCTTTGTCTTTGAGGTGTTGAGGAGGAGGCAGTTTTTGTGACTCCAGTCACTGAAGGCTCTTATTAGATCTCTGTATTCAGCTTCTTGTCCATTTCTGATACATGCCACAATAGCGGTGTCATCTGAGTATTTCTGGATGCGGCAGGACTCAGTGCTGTATTTGAAGTCTGACGTATACAATAAATGCACTTGAAAAGTCAAAGAACATGATCCGTGCTGTAGAGGACAGCATCATCCACTCCAATGTGTTCTTTGTATGCAAACTGCAGGAAATCCAGTTTGTCTTTGACCTCAGACCTCAGAAGGCGTAGAATCAGCCGCTCCAGGGTTTTCATGATGTGTGAAGTGAGGGCCACTGGTCTGTAGTCATTGAGTTCAGCAGGACATTTTGTTTTTAGTACTGGCACAATGCAGGATGAGAGCACAGAGCAGGTACCCGCCCCAGCTGTAGACTCAGGTTGAAGATCCTGTGGAGAGGTTGATACAGTTCTGCAGCACAGTCTCTAAGCAGCCTTGTACACACACCATCTGGACCAGCTGCCTTCCCAGGACAAAGTCTTTCAAGCTTCATCCTCACCCCTGTTTTGGTGACAGACAAGGACTGGTGTTCTAGGAGGGAGGTAGTTGAAGTGGTTGAGGCATTTGAGCGAGATGGAGGAGGAAAGAGCAGTTGTAGTGGAGATTTGTTGTGGAGAGGAAGGTGGAGTAGCGATGGGAGTGGGTGTGACAGCAGTGTCAAATCTGTTGAAGAACAGGTTGAATTCATCAGCTCTTTCCAGATCACCCACCACTGACTGTCTTTTCTTTTTATTGCTGTGTCCAGAGATGGTACTGATTCCTCTCCACACTTCAAGGATGTTGCTGTGTTGTAGATTCCTCTCTATCTTCTTTTTGTACGCCAGCTTTGCCATCTTCAGTCTCCTCTTCAACTCTTGTTGCACTTGTTTGAGTCATTCTTTGTCACCATCTTTAAAAGCTTTCTTTTTCTGGTGAAGGATTGCTTTTATGTCACTTGTGATCCAGGGTTTGTTGTTGGGGAAACAGCGAACAGTTTTTGTGGGTATAACTGTGTCTCTACAGAAGTTACACTACACTCTCATGGGTGGAATTTTATATGCATACATGTTCAAAATTTGGGGATTTTGTTTTTGTGCTCACAACCACTTCATCCATTTACTTCTACAGAAAGTGCACTATTAAACCATACATTTTTCCGGCAATCTGTTTTCCTCACAACTATATGCATCTCAGATACTGCCAGTAAGTTTTTCAGACAACTTTACCAACTTCTGTGATTTACTTTCTTTGGCAATAACTCTCAGAGATTTGATTTGTTGGCCAGCACTTGCCTCATTGTCTTCTTGAATAACTTCATTATCTTTGTCATCGATTTCCTCCACCAGAGACTTCTAAATCTGCTGTTATGTTTGAGCAAACTGATAATCACAGCTCCTTCTTGTGTGTCCATTTATTAAATGCATTATTGATATATTACACTAAGGCAGCTCTTCTGATTTATGAGGCCTGCCAAAGCAGATTATTTTTGGACAGAGAAGGGCAGCACTTGCACATTTTCACTTGGATGGAAGCACTTCACACAGCACAGTGACACAGCTTAATCTTAAAGAGGAAATGCATGATAATGTTGAAGCTGTGGTCTTCTGGCTGGTTAAAAGCAATGGTTGAAATTTGTGCTTGTAAATAGGAGCTTATAATTAGCTCTCTACTGCCCCCTTTTGAGTATAAGCAACAGTCTTTTCTTTTCCCTATGTAACAGCAATAGCTGTATAAAAAATAACTTTGATTATTGCACTCACTTGGGACAATAAACATGCTTTACATGGGAGCCACACTTTGTCACGGGCTGATGTCATTATATTTCTCAGGTCTGACATGAATACAGACACTGGTAGTGTATGGTTTTAAATGATTTGCGCCCAGAAATGCTCTGTAATTGCCTTAATAATTATTTAATTAAACAATCAAAATATCTGAAAAACTGTAATAAAAGGTTTTATTCATTGCCTCTCTTTAATATCTGTTCTGCCAGTTTTTTTTCACCATTTTGCTTAATCCACCCATCAGCTTATTCAAACAATGCCAGAATTGTGGAGTTTTACTTGTACAAAGTTTAAGTTGGACATGAAATAGCAGAGTAAAGTCTATGTAGATCAATTGTGAGTTTAATTGGTTCAGACTTGCTTTGAGTTTACCTCATGTGAGGGCCTGGTTTAGTACTTTAAGTTAGTATCAAGACATGCAATAAAGGAAAATCTCTTCCGCCCCCTAATGGTATTTCATGAACACACAGGGTTTCCATATGGGATGGATTACAGCATAAAATGAACTCTGCAAGTGATTTAGGTCACACTGTAATTGAGCTGCTGGTGAAAGCAGTGAAAGAATCCAGCAGGAATGCACCCTGGTAGAGCCACTGTGACCTATTTGTACATAAATTTAGCCAAACAAGGACACATTCAAGTGTACTACACACCTCTTTGTGTTTGTTCGTGACATCTACATCATGTGCTTGTCAGTGAGTGTAATAAGTTATAGTTTTGTACAAAAGAAGGGCCAAAACGCTGAGGAATCATGTTATCGGACACATGCTGCATAAAAAAAAAAGGGTGTTTCTGTTGTGGCTGATTTGTTTACCCCTAATTAGATGCAGTACTCATATTGGATCTATTTGTTTGGATTTGGCTGAAATCCGCAGCCACATGGACTGAAAACATGTCTGTCCTCTTTTGCCTCTCTGTCCTCTTCTCTCCTTTCTTTCCTCCTCTCTTCTTTCCTCTCCTCGAGTGCGTGGGTCATGTTAACTTGATCCCTAGCTCCTCCCTTTAAGCTGTGCACAAAAGTCAGTGCAAAGGCCAACATGAGGTCAGGCAGAGGTCCACTGTTTACTCAAAAGACTGACTCAATACAACTGAAGAGAAAGTCAGCAAGGAAGTTGGCAACTGCTGAGTTTTGAGATAAATTATTCACGTTCAGACACCAGAAAAATCTTAAATGAGACCTATTAAAGCCTAAACAATTGATTGAAAATTACACAACTTCAATTTTGCACAGAAAAGTTTTATAACATATGCCATAACTTTGATGTGAAAACTGTAAGAGATATTAACTAAAATCACTTTACCACTGTTTCCATACCTGATTGCAGCCTATCAGAAGATTCAAGCTTTGATTCCTGATTAGAAAATTCCTCATCAGCTCTAGAAGTTAAACAAGAAGTGTTCAGTATTTGCAGGTGGGAATACCCGGACACAATCTTTTAACGGCGGGTCTTGTGGTAAATGCTGGTGTCATAACACCTAGTGCTCTATTTTTGTGCCTCGCCGGTGGCGTGGCGGACCTGACAAGGCGTTCCCAAGCACAATTTGGTATTTTGGTGAATGGCGCAGCCCGGCGTAAGTATTCCCCCTCCCTAACTCAGCTCCCCCCAGCGGCGTAAGTCATAGGGAGGGAGAAGAGAGGGTGTGGAGTGGGTTTAACACAGCCGAGCCCTGTTGTCACCAATCACATAAGCTCCTCTCCTCACCTTTAAATCCGCCACCGGCGAGGTGTATTACAATTTTAGTGAAGTAGTTCAAGAGATCAAGAGATGTCTGAAGACAGCAATACAACATGATGGCGACAGAAGGCAGCCTTTCAAAAAGTGTCGCTATAAGCACTGCAGAGGGCGCCCTTCACACTGTCTCATATAAGCACAGTTGGATTTTGTGTGTGTAAGGTTGGGCCCACTGGTAAGACAAACACCCTTTTCGACAAATAAAGACACTCACATAAAGTTGCACATATTTAAACCTCACGTGACAAAGGTGGGTTGTGCGCACAGATCACAACATAAACTCCAAAAATGGCATTAAAATCAGAACCATCTGTGTGTAATGACGCATCGCGCTCCGTGGCCTGGCTCTTTCTTTAATAGATGTTGTCATATAAAATAAATTTGGCTCACAAAACTGAATGTTGTAATATTCGTATGTAGGCTTAAAGTAAATAACTCATCTGGGGCCTTATGTATCAACGTTGGCGGCGCCAGAAAACCTTGCGTACGCCAAAATCGGCGCACACGTCCAGATTTATCATCGCGAAACGAGCGTCGGTTCCAGCGCTAATCAACGCAAAGTCAGGAGGTGGTGTAGAAGTTGGCGTTGAGCCGATACTTGCGTTGACTGTGATTCGCACTTTGGCGACGCTGTGTGGCGGTGTTTGGTGACTCACTATGTGACAAGCGTGCACCACAACCCCGTGGCCGAGCAGCACGTCACCCCACATCACGAACCAGCAGCAGACGGAGGGATGCGAGCTGATCCGTGCCGGGCCGCCGTCCTCGCGCGGGAGAATCTCATCGCTACAGTGTGAATGGGTAAGAAGTGAATACGCAGTTCAATGAGCCAAATTAATTTATTTTCGCCACCAGACGCTCGAGGACATTTACGAGCCGGTCCAGCCGCTCGTTGATCCCCGCGATCCCCCTGATGATTTCTTCCTGCGATTGCAGGACCGCCTCCGTGAGGACCCTTCCACTGCGTCCGGGTGGTCCAGCGGAAGCGCCACGGCTGGTGGACGCTCCACCGCTTGTCGGCGCGCTGGTGCTGGTGCCGGTGCCGGGGGGCCGGGATGGCCCGAATGCCGCTGGTCGACACATTGATTTCTGTGACACAATAAAAATATTGGTTCATTTCAATTCCTGCTTCTGTGTATCTGTTGCGTTTACATCTCTCTCCACGGTATCATAGGTAATGTAATCTGCAAAGTTGGCAGAAATCATTTATATCTGACATCTTCTGTGGATATAAACGATTTCTGCCGACTTTGCAGAGTCAACTGCAGAATTAACGGCGTTCTGAATGAACAGGGCTTTGAAAAGTCCTGCAGCATGTGTTAGACGTCACCATCTACACATGGACCAATCAGGGGCTGCCTTTCCCTGTTGTCCGAGTAACAGTGGAAACATGGTCTCTGATTGGCCTGGTTATTTTCTGATCGTGAATACTAGCTCCCAATGGGCTGAAGTCCAGACTGTTGTGGGAAGGAACGGCAAGTGTTTCACGCAACAGGATGGCCCAGCCAGGCTAAATGTATGTGCTGACTCAGATTATTAGTTGTTGTTGATTATTTATTGCACTGAAATGTGCCTAACACTGTGGAAACCTGCCGGTGAGGCATCAGTGACCTATGCGTAATACGCCGCCGGTCTACCAAAATACTACTAGACCAGCTGCACTACCCCTGCGCTGAAAGCTGACCAGGTTTGAATTGGCAAGCTTTTAGCGCACTTTACACGCCGGCGGCGAGCACGAAAATGTCACTGCACCAGCTGATTCTGTCGACACCTTCCTCTGCCACGCCACCATGCCCAGCTTGGCGGACCTCGGTGCGCCTCAGTCAATGAAAATACCAAACTGCCTGTACGCCGGGCTCCGCCAGACGAAAATACCACTGCTCGGGGTCCGCCACCCTCCGCTGCGTCCCTGGCGGACACGAAAATAGAGCCCTCAGAGTCAAACTCGACTCTGGGTAGAAACGGTTGGTTTACTCAGGGAAATAAAGGGTGTTTTCTGCCTGAACACCTGGTAAAAGTTATCTATATCTTACTCAGTGGGAAGCAGCCATTTGTTTCAGGAGTAAGGTAATGTTGGATCATTTTTGCAGTAGTCTGGGGCCCAAAATAGCACAAAAAGTCAGATAAAATATGCACACACTAGTGCCCTCACAAAAAGAGAGATCCACACTTTATATGCCCCTGTGTCACATGCTAGAAAAAACTGTACCTAAAAAACTGTGTTACAAGTATTTAAGGGCTGATCCAATTATCCTTGACTTAATATATGTACTGTATTTATTAAAGTCTGAAAACTGTTCAAGCTTTTACCCCTCCACCAAACAATAAAGCAGATGTGACGTTCTGTCAGTTTTATTTACATAGAATTAAAAAAAGGTAGGGAGGTTGGTGAAATGAAAGCTGACAGTTAAATGAAAGTCAAAAACAAGAGGCCAAAGTCAGTGTTGAACATAGCTCTTCAAAAATGGACCGAATTCAGGAAATGTTGTCTACAGCACTCTGGACTCAGTTCCTATAAATCTGCATCTAAAGACACTTGTTTACTGTGGCATATCAATCTGTTTCATTCTGATATGACAGCTCCTTTTATACTGAAATACTATTTTTTACTGAAAGTTGTTTGGAGCAGATGACATGTTGGTGTGTGGTCAAAGGCAAACACATGGTTTTTAGTCTTGCTGGATCCAGTCAAAACAAGGGACAGTAAGTCAATAAAGCCACAACTACTGCACATATCAATTATTAATGAAAGACTCCAGAAGGGGAGGAACAGAAACACAGAGAGGCCCATTTAGGATTGAAGATGCTTTTATGAACACTTGGCCTGGGGTTTTTGTAGAATGTCATATCATACTGAATATTTTGGTATTTTGTCCCAAGTACGACCTCGTAAGCTTTAAGACTATGTAATGTCCTTTTTTTTTGGGGGGGGGGGGGGACGGGCATCAGTCAATTTCTTATGCTTTTCCAAGCATTAAACACACAGGCATATAATGGGTAGATTTATTGATTTGATAGAGAAAAGTATTTCTGATTAATCAATGATCATTTGCCACTTGACTTAGAGGCACAAATATGCAGTCCAGATGAAATATTAAGTAATTTTGGGATTCTTCATGATTTATCGTAAACAGACATCAGTAAGGATGTTGTTAGTTCAGAGCACAACCATGACCTTGTGATGAATATAAACCCAGCTGCTCATTTCCATTGTGCTTAAGTTGTAAACGCTGTGCATATTTACAGCAGCTGTTTGTTTAACCCTCTGATGCATGAATTATGAAAGCCCTGATCAAGATTTTTTTCATAAGTGTTTTTATCATTCTCAGGACATAAAAGAACATGTAAAATTGTTTTTTTCCAAAAATGTTATTTTTTCACAAAACTACAGAAGTGTCCATTCAAGTGGACTATATGCGCCTGAGCACTCAACACAAAACATTATGAACTTACAGTAAAAAGTACAGTACACCAAAATATGCCAAACTATCTCCAACATTGGAAACAATATTGTAAATCCCCACAGTACTATAAAGATTCAGGACTGACATTACCATGCCCTTATACGAGCATGTTGTTTTCAACAACAAAAACTGATATTTTAGTTCCTGCATCTCTAAACATGTCTCTGCTCATCACACCTAGGATGTATGAAAGTTGGCAAAGCATCCAGGGCACAATGGCACACAGGCTTTATATGAGCACAGGATTTGCTCATATCTGTTTACAGACATGGCATTTGCAATCATCCCTAGACGAAGGCCATCCTCACTAGACCAGTACATGTGTGCCCTGGGATAACGAATGTAGCCCATGATCATTTTGATTCCTAAAAAAGTCTGCATTTCTTCTCCTGTCACTGCCAGATTTTCTTTCCCTTTCTGGGGAGCATACAACTTGGTGTTTTTCACTATATCATCAATGAGATCTGCTGGAAACAGATGTCTGGTCTATAGGTCTATAGGCTCTCTTCCCTCCACATTGAATTTCCACTCTCCTAGAAAAGGAGACATATCTCTATCAAAGTGATTGTCTTGGACTTTCCAGAAATTTTTGCGAGCTTGAGAATGGTCAGGTGTCATGTGCCCATTTTCCACAGCTCCCTGATCATGCTGACCTTCCCCTGCATCCTGCCTCTCATCATCCTGGTCCTCATCCACTTGACTATAGGCATCTACCCTTTCTGCACCCTGACTGTCTGTATCTCCATCATCCTCAGCCCCTACATGTCTATTCTTCTCTGGCAGCCACTCTTGGTCACTGTTACACACTGATTACACTGTATACACTGATTTATAACCAAAACAGCCACAAGTACCAGTGGAGCAATTACATGACTCCTGTTAAAAAAAATACTGGGTGATGCATGATGTCCACTCAGTTGGACACATGGTTAATTGTAATTTTCTACATATTGGACATGAAATTTTCAATTCCAAATGGATAATATCCTTCCTTAGATGTTACAGTATATCATCATATTTTTTTTACAGCTGGGGTTCTTCTACTATAGAAGTATTGACAGGACATGCCAGCTGTAGTCAGCAGGGGTGGCTGTTTCTCGGCCATCTTGGATTTGTAGGAAATTTACTTGCAGTTACACTGATTACTCACTAAATGTAACTCAATGGAGTAGGGCAGTAGAGAGCACCCTAGAGGCTGATATACACTTCCACCATAGAAACCATTGCATTTAAGAGAAAAAGAGTTTTTGGTAGCTGTCCACTGTAGTGACCACTATGAACCAGAGGGTTAATTGGCCTCTAAGAGGGTTAATCCTGACAGGCTAACACCTCTGAGGAAATATGACTCCATGAGGTCAGAGGCAGAGGCACAATAGGTTGCTGTTGTACAAGGTAAATCAACAACAAAGCAACGAGCCATGCTAACTTACCAAAGACCATATAAATAAATGGATATATGAAGTTACCATTAGTTTATTGACTGTCATTTTGAAGCACTTAATTTGGCAGTCTGGCCGTCTATGCTGACTTTCTGGAGTGAAGTTGGAGTAAATCTATAAGTAAACTTACTTCTGACTAGTCCACTCATGACCAGCTCAGACATCTAGGTCCAAACTAGTGATTAAATGTTAATAAAATAATGCTGGAATTTCAATCTCTGAAAAAAGTCAGTGTGAACTTTAGATCTTGACTTAGTAAAAACACGAGAGAACTATCCACAATATTTTTGAACAGGGTTAATTCTGCTTTTGAGTTGAGAACTGTTGGCTAATGGGGTTTGATTTGCTTTTTTGATACACTTAAGCACAGATTACACACAAAAACATGGACTAAGTCCCAGTGATGTTTCTGGAAGTGTTGAAGCTGCAGTCTCCATCTTGGACTCCCTGGCTGAGTCAACTTAATATTCAGCAAAAGGGTTGTCTAAAGGAGGCAAAGAGTTGAAGTTGAGGCTGGCTCTTAGTGTCCTTGCGAACAGTTACAGTGTGTATAACTATCAGTCATGTCACCCATATCTTATAATGCCATACTGATAAAACAAAGGTGTTTTCATGTGTACAAAAAATGAAAAATAATTTAAAAAATCACTCCTTAACAGTGTAAAAAAGGTGAAATCAAGTATTAGGACTTACTTATTAAAGAAAATATTGATTTCAGTGGATGTTATGGTGTGTCTTTGTTCCCACCCTCATTTTTCGGTGATAGAGATGACTGGCGTCCTTTACTGTTTTTGTATTAAATCTCTTGTCTGTGAGAGAATTAAGCTCTTTGTGCACTTCCTTGAATAGCTTGTATTTTTATGCTTATTTGGCTATTTTGACTTTATAAATAAAGCCACAGACAGTGCTTTTTTTCCTCCCAGAGTTCTGCCTTTAAAGGCCACAACTCTACCCTGAGGAGCCTAAAAGAACCTGCAGACACTACTCAGGGCATAGCAATGTGATAACAAACATGACAAACTACTGCGAGTTTCGCAGCAACTATATAATTATTATATTCATAATCAAGTGTGTTCAATGTAAATCAAATGAAAGGCAACAAAGTATACCTTAAGGTCTACTGCATTTGCTGAATATGTGTCTTTTTAGTGTTGCAACACTTCTTAAAACAGTTCTCAGTGGTGGATTTGCCTACACTTAAGACCTTTAAAAAATGGCCTAAGAGACAGCTATCAAGTGTTTCTTGAGAGCCACCGCATTCTCTGTATTCATTCTCAAGTACAAGTCAAGTCAGTCACTTTCATGGGGAAAACACAGATCACTGCATGTCCATGAATGATGTAATCAGAGGTTAAAAATGGACCATAGTGGCAAATTAAAGAAAGAACATTAAGTCCCCTATGCTCAAAGAGATAATGAAGATGGATTCACTCAGGCGAAATGCAGCCCCTGATTGAATTAATTCCGTGTGATGATTCAAAACGTACCCATCTCCACCCAAAGCTGTTCTTTTCCCGCTGGTTTGGCGGTTGAAAACGGACCCCTCGCTTGTGCGTTTGTATGTGCGTGTGTGAAGGCTATATATGTACGTGCGTTTTTGTACAACAGTGTGAGCGTGTGCGCCCCTCCCACCCCCATTCCCCTCCGCGAAAGCCTCACTCCTGTATAGTTTGGCACTGAGGATCTACAGCCCGCCGAGGGAACGACGCTCAGGGAGGCTCGAGACACAAACCTTTCTGAAAATGAGCGTAGAGAGAATATTCGACGAGCTCGGACATTTCAAAAGGTACCAAATGCTTTTAGACTCTGCTTAAAACTCAATTAGTAACTTTTTATCACTTACACTGTGAATAAGTTCGTTGATACTTAAGATACTATCCAGGTAGTTTTTGAATAGTAACATTAACGTACGAATTTATTTTTATTCCAGCTCACAAATGCGTTTTTGAAAACAAACATTGGTGTTCACTCTTTTCTTATTCATTACATTACATTACTAATAGTTTTATACCGCACGGCCATTATTGATGATTAAGCAAGCCAAACCCTTCACACGTGGACAATAAACGAGTGTAGTTTGGGTATTTTAGCCGTTAATAGAACTACGTCTCATTTGAGTGTCATGGTAACAGCATTTTGTATCACTTCCTTTTCTATACATTTAAACCTAAAAAGTGTTTTTTACCCTCCAGTTTGCCAATTTTTAATCCATTTTAAGAACAGAAGTGGGCTATATTCATTAGAAATGCATCCACGTGTGTTTGTAGACACCATATTGTAACGTTTTGTTGTCTGTGTTACTTGTCCTTTTGTTCCAAATTAAACTATACATAGTTTTTTTCCTTAAACATATGTAACTCATGTTTTATGACACACAAATATATGATACAGTATATACACTACAGGCCAAAAGTTTGGAAGCAAGATCAGATTTGTATAAAAAAGATCATAGTTTCATTAATATACCTTGCAACTCAATAAACATGACTATTGTGTAAAGAGTAACTTATCAGAAGACATTTTGACTATAATTATTAGGTATTTGCAGTAACTCTCTTTCGTCCAGGTCTTTTTCTCTCATCATAACTTTCAGGTTCCTCGAGTCTCTTCAGAGTGTAGTGGACTCCTTTGTTGGACACCTTTAGGCATTTTGCAATTTCTCTTTCTGTGTATCTTTCTTTCCTCAATGTACAAATCTGTACTTATGTTTCTTTACTCAGTTGCTTCTTTCTAGCCATTTTTGTGGTAGTTTGAACGCAGTTTAGATTTATTAGGATTTTTGTATGCAGACTCTCAATAGCCAAAAAGTTGAAGTGAATAATCCAACTGTGATTTGTTTTTTTGCTTTTGCACTGAAGTTGTGACTCTTGCAAATGTTTTCAACCCTAAAACTAAGCCATTATTATCTTTTGCGGACATATATTTAGCAATGGTCTGTTAAATCAATGTAGGTAAATGGAGTAAAATGGTGCATTTCCATGAAAGCAACATCTGATAATGGAGTAAATACATCCCAAAATACATAAAACTCATGCTGGATTTTAAAAAAAAACCATTGTGAACAAAAACTTGAAGTTACTCCCAACTGTTCGGCCTGTAATGGCCTTGCTTCCAAACTTTTGGCCTGTAATGTACATGATAAGCCAGCTCCCCTTGCCAAAGCCCAGTTAAATGTACTCATCATTTTCCTAAATCAAAGCTGTTTGTGATGTCTTTTACCCACATAAATATACCGGTGATCATAATGTAACTGATTGCTTTGTTTCACTGCCATGTCACACATCATTATCATTTCTTTAACTCTGATGTCAACTTGTGTTCATTACTATACATTGTCCCTCCCTCTAGGTTTCAGGCATGTCTGTACTTTGCAGCAGTGTTCCAGGCCATAGCCTGTGGAATCCACTACCTGGCCTCCGTCTTCTTGGTGGAGACCCCAAACTTTGTGTGTGCCGGGCCTGATAATATCACAGAGATCCTGTATGGGAACCTTACAGGATCTAGTCTGATGGACATCCTGCCTGTTTTCAAGGCAGGGAAGGGGCCTCTGGTGGTGAGGACAGCTAAGGGAGAGCAGTGGGAGCTCAGCCAGTGCCGCTCCGCCCTGCGCATCAACCCAGGAGATTTTACTTATGGCTTTGACGGCAACAAAACAGTGAAAGCCTGTGATGGGAGCTTTGTTTACGACCACACAGAGGTTTATCAGAGTATTGTGACTGACTGGGATTTGGTGTGTGAGAAAGAATGGCTCGCCAAGCTGTGCCAACCCACCTTCATGATGGGGGTGTTGATTGGAGCGCTGGTGTTTGGGGACATTGCTGATAGGTAAGTACTCCAGAATGGAAGTGAATTTACACTATATGGGAACCTTTTCTATAGAAGACACACAATGTTAAGTTTCACCATATTAGGAAGTTCTTTTCCCTTATGGGAGCAAGACCCCAGCTTCCTTTTTAAAAACTCTATATGTCACCATATTATGGTAGACATTGTTGCATTCCCTTATGAACTCTATGTTTTGCATGTGCTTGGAGGAGCAGGTCTGAATTTAGCTGCTGTTACTTCATAAACATGTAAGAAAGGAATGATGAGTGCTGTAATCAGGAAGAAGTGGATGATGGGATTGGGGTAATATCTGGGGACACTGTGGGCACATCAGGTGACTTGGCAACAGCTGTTCCGCCAAGACTGTAGTAGTCAGCATGAGGAAGGCAGACTTTGGACTGATAAAGTCAGAGAGGAGGGCAAACTTGCTTTGATGCCTGCCCAAACATCTGAATAATAAAGGATCTCACTTACAGGGTTAATGTAGAAGAAGGTGAAGATTAAGTGCAGATGGAAGTGGTTATTATTATGAATGAGTTAATCATCATCACTCAAGCCTCACTGGATCTTATATGTTATTAATGTTTTTATCCTTGGTTTTCCCCATCATGACTGATGATTAACTGCTTTTATGCACATGTTGATAAAACTGTGGTCTAAATAATGTGCAGTTTACAGTTTACACATTTCATTGTCACTGAAGGAAAAAAGTGATGACTAAAATTTTTTGCCATGTTAAAATTTTACTATTACCATTTGTGATCTCTAAACATATTTTCTAAGAATATAAGATATTTAAAGCTCCTGTGAAGAGTTTTTGTAATGTGTATGTAATAGACAGAAATCCATATTGATGCATTTCAGGGTATGCAAAAAGTAAACTCAACTATTAGCAGCATGATCAGTATGATTTCTACATTGTAATTTTTAACACTTGAAATCAGCAAGAGGGGGTAGGTGTTTTGTTTCATGCATTGCTAACTTAAGCATGTTAACTCTGTGTCTGGCATTGCCCCTGGTGTGTCTTTTCCCCAGAGTGGGTCGTGTGAGGATTCTGATGATCACCAGCCTCTGTCAGTTTGGGCTTGGGGTGGCTGTGGCCTTCTCTGGAAACTATTACTTCTTTGTGGTGCTGCGTTTCCTTCTTGCCATGGTGAGTCTTGCATATGTATCACATACTATTATATGTATTCTTGCTCTTGAAATTTAAGGTTCTGCATGTGTTCAATTTCCTCTCAGCCAATTACAAAAGTTTTCTTTAAATACATTATGAACTCCTTCTTTCTGGTTATATTGATGTGCTGTCAACATCCAAACCAAAGGTGGATGTTAGCTGCAGTTTCTGTATCTGTACCCATGCAGCTGTAGGTGTATGTATTCTGTTTTCTTTGAGATCAGATGTTGTGTTTAGGCTACATTTGTTTAAAACCATTTATGAGGGTATTTAACATCATATCGGACAGAATATCGACTTGATGATAGTGTAAAAGCTTTGAAAAGCCATTTAGGTCCATAAAAAACAAGGGACTGTAAGAAATTCAGGGGTTAGTATTTGTGTCTGAGTGGAGTTAATGTTAGGCCTTTAGGTAAACTGAACATCAGATGACATTTCACAAATCAAAAGTAAATCATATACTGAAATAGTCTATAATAATAATAATAGTAGGCAATGATCAGATGTGAGAACTGTAAGAGAATTTCTTTATGTATCCACACATTTGAATTTCTGATTATGTATTCAGTGTGTTAAAAACATTTTTTTAAGGCAAAAGAGGAAGTCATTACTGCTCCAAGCAGGCATGGCAGTAAAGTTGTCCTAAAGTCTCCACAGTCGATCCACTGTTTCACTCCTCTCCGCCTTCTACCATCCCCCAGTCCTTCTCGGCTACAGCTGTTGTTTTCACATAGAATCAGACTACCAGATAGAGGACACTCATGCTGCACTGCCACACTTAACACAGAGCAGAGTCAGACGTAGAAGCAGACTTCCACGAACATGGACCAACTGAGAAAACAACATGGGAATGTTTCAGATGAATTTACTCATACTTAGACACTTAAGATCACACTGTGTACTGCCTGTAATATGAACAGCATGTACATCTGGTACAAAAAGTTCTATTTTTCTCCTTTAAAGCAAGACTTCGTCAGTATTCCCAGACACAATGATCACTGATTGTCAAAAAGTTTGCATTTCAAAGATATAGATTCATCCTTCAATAATAGCTACAAGTGCTAAATATGAACTCCAAAGCATTTAAAGCATTTAAAAGTCATAAATACTCAAACACCACTGTGCTTGATGTGATAACGACACTGACCCCAAGAGCTTTTACATGCAATGAAACCATTCACTGTTTAAACTACTACAAACTACAATGATCTTAAAACATTTGTGCTGCTTGTTTCTGAGCTGTTTCAGCACGTTTGTTGCAAACTACCAATGAGGTTTCCAATTCCTGCATCTTAATGTTTCTCTACCTCCACTTTTTAGACTACTAGATACAGTACACTCATGCTGTACTGTCACTCTATTTTTTTATTTCCTTTAACTCCTAAGTTTCCTGATTCTTTAATTTGTCTTTTGTATTTATTGCTGCTGTAAATTTGGAATTTCCCCTTGTGGGACTAATAAAGGAATATTTTATCTTTCTTTCTACTCTGCTTCTTAAATTCTTTTCTTTTGTCCTTTCTCCCTAATTCTTTCCTTTATCTAACTGCATCTCTCCTTTCATCAGGTCTCCAGTGGCTACCTTGTGGTGGTGTTTGTCTATGTCACAGAGTACACTGGCATCAAGGTGCGCACTTGGACCTCCATGCACGTGCACGCTGCCTTTGCTGTTGGCATCATGGTGGTGGCTCTGACTGGCTACCTAGTTAGAGTCTGGTGGATCTACCAGATCATCCTCTCCACCTGCACCTCGCCTTTCCTCTTCTTCTGCTGGAAATTCCCTGAGACGCCCTTCTACCTGATGGCAAAGGGCCGCTACAAGGACACTCAGACACTGCTGGACAGGATAGCCCGGGTTAATGGCCTTGAATGCAGGATCAGAGCAGAGGAGCTGCTGGAAAGTGAGGAGAAGGAGAATGGTAGACCTCTGGTGGAGGAACCAGAGGAGAAGCATGGGCAGTCTGAAAAGAAACTGTCGATCCTGGATCTGTTTGGCAGCTGGAGGATGGCGGGCCGGACGTGCACAGTGTGGGCCATCTGGTTTATTGGAAGCCTTGGTTATTACGTCTTCTCTTTGGGCTCAGTTAACCTAGGAGGGAACCAGTACATTAATCTCTTCCTTGTTGGTAAGTGATTTACTGATGCAAGTCACTGAGCAAATGAAAGAGCATGAAAACAGTGGTAACAGATAGCTCAATGACACTTTCTCATGACATTTTAGGTAGTCCAGTTATGTGTATGTTTTACTTTCACATATACTGTGCAGTTGTGTGTCTGTTTGAATGCTTGTGCAGTGTGGCTGGGTATTTTTTCAGATAGCCTAATAGCAGATCCACCTCTCTCTATGTAAACTGAGATGACCCAAAGCTTAATCCAGCCCTGTGTTCAAGTGAAGGAGGCTATTGTTTTAACTGTTCAAAGAGTCTAAACTTTCACTCTACCTTTAGCTGGCAGTGTTAGAACATTATGAACTATTATGTTTACCGTGGGATGAATCTTTGTCAGAGGAATATTATGACATTGGGAAAGCATTGAGATTATTTACACCCTCTGGTTTGTCTCTGTTTACAACTCTGTTTCCTGTACCACAGCATTAAAATGAGCCTAAGAGCAAGGAAAGCCAAAGCTCCTCATCTAAAAGTTTCATAGTGTCCCAAAGGTTTTTATCTAATAAAGAAAATGAGCTTTGCACCGTAATACATGTTTTTGTGAAACATATCAAAGATCGCTGTGCTGTTAAATTAAAGTTGTTTTGAAAGTATGTGGTTTTCCCATGGGATTTCCATCTGTTTTTACTTGATTTTTTGTTATAAATATGACATTAGAAGTAAGTACCACTTGGGAATTACTACATGGGAATCAAGCACTAAATGTTATGTATTTGTTGTCGTTTTTCTTAATACTGCAAAGTGTTTCCTGTGAAGTAAGTCAGACTATGTAATACCTCAATTAATTTTTTTTGTAAAGACACACTGTAGAGTACACTTTTGGAGGCTCAGCTTCAGCAGCATTTCAGATGTTGGTTATTTAGGTCCCCTGGATAGCATGTCTCTCTCATATTTTGTCAGGGCTGTGATAACCTCTGACCAAGAGCTGTTGTGATTGGCTGTGTCTAGGTCTAGTGGAGCTTCCCTCTTATCTGGTTGGCTGCTTTGCAATGGATCGGATTGGCAGAAAGAAGACTTGTGCCCCTGCTCTGCTCCTGGCTGGAGTTGCCTGTATGCTCATCATTGTGGTACCGGCTGTAAGTACCCACAGGGTGATTTTATTCCCAATTATTATTCTCATTTAAAAAAATGGTTCAAATTTTAGGGCTAATGAACTGAACAGGCATATATTCCTTGACCACTTTTGAAAATTCAAATAAGTGAGTCACCAAGTTCAAGTTTTTACAGAAGTTTCTCTTAATATTGTTATACTTTCCACATGAAACCAAACATATTTCATGAAATAAAAGCAATTTTTCCTGATTTATTACTGCCGGACTTATGTTTAAGTAAACTTATTAGGCTGTGCCGTGTAACACCTTTGTTGGTGCTGTAGATGATGTAGTCTCAGAGATGTTGCACATTGGTTTTCAGTGTTTCCCCTACATTCATTCAGCAGCAGCACACCACATTGATTTTAATGATCTTGTGAAATTTCACATTATCATTAATACCAATGCGCCACTAACGATTTCTACACAGAACAACACACAACATTATTTTCGACTTGTTTTGAGTCATCAATGAACACATCAAATCCTGTCTGGAGCGCCGCAGCTGCTGAAAAAAATTCTAGGGGAAACACTGGTTTCTGAGAAGAAGTTTTTAAGCCATTTGGCCATATTGAAAATGCTGACTCAGTATTTCAGTCAACTTGTCAAAGAGGTGGAGTTAAGGCAGGACATTTGCTTACTGGCAGACAACCACACAGACGTAACTGTTAGGTCAGCAGTAGCAATTTATGCAAATTCCTGCACAAATATTTTTTAACATTTTAATGGATATCGTAGTTATATATAAAAATCATTCTCTGCACAGTGTATGCGAAAAAGAAATATAGCAAACCATTTTCTTATAGTCCAGGCTGTAAACAAGTTTATTTTTGATAGAAGACTGGAGATTGAAAAGGAGACCGCTTTTGCAGCCAGCTTCAAGTGGACACTCAATGAACTGCAATTTTTTGCTCTTTTTCGCTGACTTAATTTTTGTACATGTAATTAGAGATAACAGAAGAGAACTGCTCTATAAGTTGGATGTGGAAATTGACACCTGGAAATTAAGCAAGAGAGGGAGAGTGAACAGCAGTTGTTAATCATTAGAGAAATAAAGTAAAGAGAAAATACTGAAGAGACTATAACTTGGCATAATTAAGAAGTGGGACTTTATTTTATGATTGTTTAACAGAAGTAAAGGTCTTAGAAACTTGTAAACCCATCCACACCTCCTTACAAATGTGCAAGAGCATGCTGGATTAAGTTCTTGCTCTTTGCCCACCATCACTACAGCTATCCCCTCATTCACAGGTTGTCATATGTCTTTGTTGAGTCTTTTAGCATCCAATGGAAACACACATCTTACGCTTTCTTGCGTTGCAGACAGACAGGAAGCAGATGATTAGAGACAGGGATCACCTGTCTCCTGTTTAAGACAACAGCTTCACAGATCACCAAACATTTCCTCTGGACTGTAAATGATGATTTACAGGAAATAATTTGGTTTAGTCATACATGCTGTTCAGAAAGAATCTGAATTATTAGGCCTTTTATTGGTCTTATTTTTATTAGCAAAACAAAGCTTTTTTAAGTAACTTGTCTGAACCCTAGTCTCTGTTTTTTTGTCATGACATTGCCCTGGGAGGTTAGACCCCTGTTGTCGTAGCTGACCTACAACAATTGCAGCTCCCGTTTTTGGTGTTCTGATCCCTGACCCAAATTAGCTCTGCTTATGGTTGGGCTGGCAAACAGCTGCTACGTAATGTCCAAGTAAATATGACCTTTGACATTGAAAGCCACCCTGAGCAGAGCAGTCAACAAACAGAGTTCACTCTGTGAGCAGACCAAAAAAAAAAAAAAAAAACGAGGAGAGAGCACTGCCTGAGTCATCTATTTTTTCTTTCTGTACTCATTGTTTGCACCACTGTTGAAGCAGCCTCTGCAGAGTAAGACCTAAGTTAAGTGTACATGTATGTAAGGGCTCACTCTCTGGTGACATACATATATACAGTAACTCTCATTGAAAGAACCTGTGGATGTGTGAGCAAATATGCCATTTTCCCAGCTACAGCAGGTATGAGAATTCTTGGTGGAAGGAGGTGTCAAGAAACACATTAATGATGAAGAATACTTGTTCAGGTGACAGTTGCTTAGTAACAAGACTTTCATATAATGGACCCACATTCTTTTGTAATCCAATGAGACCAGGTCATAAACAGCTCAGTCCAGCTAGCTCTACAGTTTCAGTGTTTTGAGAAGGAAAGCTTATCACAGCTGCTTCCTTCCTAGTTGCTACAGTCATCGAAAGTTACATTGTTTATGTAGTTCAGATATTTTTTTACTCTCTCAACCACTGGTGTAAAAGTCATGAAGTGTCAACTAATCAGTGTGTATTGAATTATGTTTTCCCTTTGAGAGGGGTTTTACACTGTAAGAAATAGTCACATAATTTCTAACAGTTCGATAAAATGATTGCACCCTACTTGTGTCTGCTCATTAAGTATAAAACTAAGTCTTTTAGCATAACCTTGCATTGATCGAAAAACATCTAGCATGGCTCCTTCCAGGCGTAATACATTCCACCACCGCACTTTAAAGTCCCTCTGATTGTTTTTTTAATGCTTAAAGTGTTCTCAGTGGTCTTTAAACTGTGATTATAAAGTTTTTAGCCAAAATCACGTTACATGTGTCATATTAAAGGGCTTTTCTTCTGCAGAGCTCCAGTAGCTCATAAGCAATTCACCTCTGAGTCGTGGGTGGAGACAGTGCTGCTCTGCACACTCCTCTTCACGCTAGCTTGTAGCCTCACATTGCCAGTGTAGTCACAGAAACAGGTAACATAGGAGCTATTCAGCTCTCAGACATTAATGTATTTGGGGACATGATGAAAGTTAATATCATAATTAGCTTTCTTAGGAGCATTGCAATCCGCTTATGCACAAATTTGTTCTGCAATCGTCCTCTCTACTTCTCTCTGTCTGGCCTGCAGAGTGGGGCGCCGAGAGCAGAGCATGCAATTGTGACATAGGAAATCCCACTGTGTCTAAACCTGCCATTTGGGTCTGCCAGAGATTCACAGCGTATTGATGGCAGAAATACGTGATCTGGAACTCAGATCACGTCTAAGTTGACTGGAAGTCAAATTGAGTCAGCATTTTCAAGAAGGCACTCATCATTTTCATCCAGAAACGATGAGGCCATGTCACTAAAATCAGATCCATGTTTTTCACAGTTTTTGATCTTATGTCACAGTGGTATGATAATGATGTAAATTTGAGCAAGGTGTTTTGGGGTGCAGGGTGTTGCTTCTTTTGCTGCTTATTTCTAATTAATTTATCATTTACATGTTTAGTGTTAATGTCTGTACAAAACATGATCTAATCGACCTCTTTACCACCTTATTCCACAGGACATTGAGTCTCTGGCCATTGCTTTGAGTATGATAGGAAAGTTTGCTATTGCCATTGCCTTTGGTCTTATCTACCTGTACACCTGTGAGCTTTACCCAACTATCATCAGGTAAAATAATACAGTCTCAAAAGACAAACATAAAACATTTGAAATACTCATACAGACTCATAAATTAGATATCTAAACCACATCTTTCAGCAGATTTGAAACTTTTTCCATTATTTAAAAGTAACTTTTTGATTGAACTGTACTTGTAATGTGATCTCCCTCAGGTCTCTGGCAGTGGGTAGTGGCAGTATGATGTGCCGAGTTGGCAGTGTGGTCGCCCCATTCTGTGTGTACCTTGCTGATGTCTGGGTCTACCTTCCTCAGGTACACTGTTGTAGTTCCTCTCAACTTTTGGTCCTCATGCATTGTGTAAAAATACATGTATTAACCTGTAACATTTTATCACCTTTGCACCCTGTACTCATTTGTACCAAGGATACACAGGTACCAAAACTAACTGTTAATATTTTCCCCATTTATTCCTGTAATCTAACCTCTTGCAGCTGATTGTTGGAATCTTGGCGTTCATCATTGGAGTGTTGACAATGTTTTTGCCTGAGACCCTTGGCAAGCCTCTAACAACCACCTTGGAAGAGGCTGAAGCTTTGGGACGTGACCCTGGCAAGAAGAGCTCAGCGCTTCGCAGTAAAGACCCAGAGGGTGCGATGGAGATGAATTCACATTAAGTGGAAGCCTGAGTTTGACACTGCTGGAAACTCACAGAGAGACTCACAGAGAGAAGTTATCAAAAAAAAGGAAGGAAAAAATGTTGAGAAAGAAAAGCCTTTTTTTCAGATTTGTTGTAATGATTTTTTAAAAATACTTTATTCTGCAAAATGACCAATAATGATGCTTGAAGGATCCTCAGACATTACACAAATGCTCTTTCACTTTAGAGCTCAGCAAAATATCAACCAACCTCAGAAAAGGTGCAATCACAGCGTTTATGAAGTACTTGCTTGAGACAATCATGTCCTGTGTGTGTGTGTGTGTGTGTGTGTGTGTGTGTGTGTGTGTGTGTGTGTGTGTGTGTGTGTGTGTGACTAAGGAGACATGAAGGATTATATAAGATTGTTTCATTTATCACAATTTTCTTCAGTGACATCTAAGTAGTTTCAGGTAGAAACAGACAATCGGTGGATGTACTGTGCAAAATCCAGATCTAAAGAGTTTGACCATTTTCCTTTAGTTTTTCTGCCTAATAAGTTCAGCCTACCTCTTGAAGAGATACATAACTTGGAAAAATCTGTGTAAAATCTGCAGGAGTAAGACTTAAGGAGGGATAAATTGGAATCACTCTCAATTTATGTTATTGAGACAACTCACTAATTGCTTGTATGTATCAGAACTGTGCCTCCCTTTCTAGGATGTACATATTAAACTGTGCAGATGCAACATTATTATAATTTCTTTAAAGCAATGGCATTGACCATATTCACACTGCAGGCATTTTCCTTTGCCGTCACGCTGAGAGGTAATGTTAAAATGCTAGTAAGAGTTACAGCTGTGTTAAATGTTCATATTATAATTTTGCCACTTTTTGACAAACCATAACTGCTGAAATGGTGGAAAATGTCATCTATCCTACTGTCCCCACTGTTAAACAAACCTGACTTCTTCTTTCTGACAATGTTTGAGTTTAAAGCTAGTCCTCTGGGTTTAGTTGTTAGAACCTCGTCTCTAGCAATGATCTGACTGTCATGGCATCAGTCTGCTATTAAAACTACCTGCTGTGAGCACTTGCTATGTAATGATCAAGACCAAGTGTAGGACATAGCTGTTTAAAAGGCTAGTTAGGTATAGTGTTACAGGAATGCATGAGAAAAGATATAGAGCTCTAGGTTTTCTTCTTTAGTTCATATGTAGTAGTTGAATTGTAGCATTCAGTTGGAAACAGATTATAAATGTATTGTTTAACTCAAATTTTGACAGATTTTCCTCCAGATTTCACTATAAATCATTTTTATAGTTGTTCACTGATTAGGCAGCAGTAAAATTGTAACAATTGATCTACAGGACATTTACATAGTTGACACATGAGACACAGGGGTTCGACATTTTAGAGGAATTAAAATTAATTCAAAACCTTTCCCCCTTAGAGTGAGGTCCAAGGAAAATGGTGGCTGTGTGGATATGATGAATACAGCTATTCATCTGACAATGACAATGTTTTATTCCCAAGTGCCTTGTTTTTAATTTCATAAAACAATTGTAATATTTTAACCTTTTTCTTGTAATCTCAGGGCATCCAATTTTGGATATCACTGTGAAGATGTTGTAACCTATACCTACCTTAATGGTTTATGACAGTATCCTCGCATTAAGGTGCAGTTGCTTTGTATGAGTGTGTTTGAGTGTGTGTGTGCATGCGTGTGACAATAGTTATCTTAAGTTTTCAAACTAATTTTACTTTTCAAATGATCCAGATACTGGGTGCCAGTCGGCCAGGTGGCTTAAGCGTGCGGCCTGTGTACTGAGGCCTTGTCACAGTGGTCGCAGGCTGGACATTTTGCTGCATGTCCCCCCTTTTTTACATCGTATCTGCTCCTCACATTTTCTGTTTCTCTTCAGCTGTCCTATCAAATGCAAAATGCCATAAAAATACTTATAAAAAATCCATATACTGGACACACTGAGGGAAATACTTGGAGTAATACTACAATACTATATTTCAAAGATCCAGAATGATGCTGCAGAAGTGTGGACCAAAGGCAGGGATGATTGACAGCATTACAGTGAAGCTGAATTCCTCTGCTTCTCATTTTACGGTGAACGTCTAGTTTGTTTTATTCACTATAAAGCCCAGTATGGTGTTAAATTTTGAAGGAGGACAAAAGCTGTGACAATCTGGTGCAGGTGATGCATTCAGTTCTGAACACTCAAATATCAACTGCATATTTTTTATGAATTTTTATCTGTTAGCATTGTATTATTTCATTTTGGACAAATAAACAATTTGAAAAGAAACTGAAGCAGTTTGCCTCACTTGATCTAGTTTACAATAATACAGAGAAAATACAGTTCTCTGAATAAATAAGCCCCTCCTCAGTCAAATATCCTCTGTTTGTCAAACCAGAGGGTTCATCCAACTTGTTGCTGCAAAGAAGGGAATCTATTTTCGTCATACGTGGAACATGAAGTAGTTCTGGCAACAGCCCACTAACACCAACAGCTTCCTATTCGCTGATGGAGAGGAGGTCCCTTTACCACAGAACAGCTCCCTCTGCTCAGCCCAGCAGCACATGAATAAACCCTCTGTGTTCAACTTTGAAGAGGAAAACTCTTGGGAGGACTGGAAAGCTAAATTTGTGTACTGGCCCTGAACCTTCAATTTGTAAATGCTAGCACCTAGTTTTGTCATGTCACTGATACCTCTTAATATGTGCGATTATAACTGGACACCATGGAGAGAAGATTGTGTCAGAAGTTTGGCTTCAGCATGTGTCCTGTTAGCGTGTGTCTGTTCTTGTAGTTAGTAGGGATCAGGAGACTTGATATGTCAGCGAGGGTCCTCATGGGGGCAGCATTACAAATGAAGGTGGGACGAAATTGTAGCTTTGATAAAGACATGAGACAGTTTTCATGAGGAGCCACTAATTTCTCATGTTCAGAAAATATTGGCAGAGATAACAGGTATGACTATGTCCACAGGGGGTGCTAAACCAACACAAACTGAAAGTTCCCTAAAGGAGGTTCAAAACTTGTGAAATTTTCTAGATGCCAAGTTATGTCAGCTGAAGGTAAAGATGAGATTTCTTTCAGTGACATTTAAGTTTGTAGGTTGTTATTTTCTCTTCAGGCCGAGCTCATCATTTTTCTCTCTGATTCAATTCAAAGAAACATTGTAACTCCTCCCCATGTTTAAAGTCTACCATACACTGCTTATTAGGTCAGTACTGTTTAATATAGAGCAGATAGGGTTACTGAGGGTCACTGGTGGACTGATACTTGTTTACTCTAGTGCAGTAATATATCACAGCTATCACAAGCTGTGTCCCAATCCAGGGGCTGCAGTCTTTGAAAGAACCAGCCTTTGGAGGACTCACTAACTGGAGCTGAGTTAAAACCAAATGCTTTTATTTAATGCTGTGTTACTTGGCAGTTAAAAAAAAAAAACACTATCTCAGTTGTATTAGTGTGCAAAGAATCACAAGATAAGTGGGGCCACGAAGGATGCATTAAATGCAGCTTTCAAGACCAGGAAAATTAGGACAAGTTGGACACTACATCGAGTTCTTTAGTGTTTGAGACAGCACAACTAAGTCTAAGTGTGAGTGGAGGAAAACAAAGTGAGAGTGGAACATGACAAGTTTCTTAAGACAATATGCTTTTCTTCCACATCATAGCACAGGCAGTGCTGCCCTGATGTAATTTAACAACTGGGGAGCCAGAAGCAGGCATAGTCTGGGGTGGAGTGACGAACAGACATGCTGTTGCGGGGAACAGAGAGCTGAAGGGGGATAGTGCTGGAGATGGTCTCTCCAGACCTCTTGTAGTCTCTTCCTGTCAGTGGGATCAGAGTGGGAGCAGGTTAAGAAAGAGGTTATGAACTTCATACAATAAACAAGTTGAGCAGAGACTGAAGCTGCAATAGTTAGAGGACATTTATTTTGAAGACGGTAAAATGATTGACTGCATCAGTTATTGTTAACCAGTTTTCAGCTGATGGTATAAACTTTGTCTCAACACACTTAAAATGCCAAAAGTTGTTTGATAGCCGCCAGAAACCAAAGATACAAATGATCAAGTTGATAGACATTTTTTTCCTTCCTGAGAATCTTTTCTGGAATGCAAATGAATACAAAATAATAAATAAAACTGGCAAAATAAGGAAACACTGAACACAAACCAGAACAATGTAAAGAGACAAGGATGGTATAGAGAAAAGGATTAGGATGATGGTCTCACATTAGCTTATGGTTACTGCTTTCTGGATGTTTTTTTACACGAGTGATAAAAAAGACATGCACTCAGAGTAGCTGCTGGAGAAATAGAATTAGAGTTAGCTTGGACTAGCAACACAAAAACAAACCTTTAAACAGCAATATTATCCTGTTTTAACTCAAAGGCAAATTAGTATCCAGTTTCGTGACCATATGGTCGCTGAATTTTTCCGGAAAAGCCACCTCAGAAAAAGTGCAGTATATTCATACAGTTTTTCAATGCATCGCAGTAGAAACACTGATATTTGGCAAACTTTTCAACTTTGGGTATAAGAAATAATGCACCATAAATGCTCTTTAAGTGTTTGACCTTAAATTCAGCCTATTTTTAAACAAAAAAAAAAAACCTTCAAAATGACACATCTGTGCTAAAATACACTTTCGGCCAGTCAAACTTGATCATTCTTGCACACATTGATGGAATTCTCTGAATTCATAATTGAGTGCTTACTGTTTAACCCTCATTAAAACCTAAATATATCTCACAAATTAAACAACACGTTTCAACCAGTACTTTCTAAACTGACAAAAGTACCTGTAGGTTGCTGGAACTCTTGGTGAGATTTGGCACTTACAACAGCCCTAGACAACTAACATACAAAAAAAGGGTTTTGGTACTTTTTCAATGGTGGATACCATTTCCCATTCCAGCTTGAAGGACATTCACCCATTCATTTGTTGATCCTCTTTCTTGGATAACGTCTCTGAGGTCCTCTCCCACAGCAACAGCAACAGAATGTTTCCTAACACTTTCAATCACTCAAACTTGCACTAATCTCACTGGAGATTTCAGCAATAATGCGTTTTTATTGAAGGAACCCATCAACAAGTTCAAATCAAACTTGATCAAGCACATGGAGCTTTGCATTATTTCCCATTGTTCTTGGTATATTTTAAATAGAACATTTCGGCCTTCCAGTACTCCACCCTCTACTCCTTGGTGCTGAGCAGGAGTTTGCAATTGGAAAGCAGTGCTTGTGCAAACACAAGTGTCAGGAACCACACGCACTCCTAAAAACACCTCACTTTTTCTAGGAATGCTGAAAGCTGGGGAATGCTCCCCCTTTTGCCCGCAGGCTGCCTCCAGCTCTTTCCAGCCAATTCTTGCCAATAAGCTCCTTTTGGCTGCATCCACTGTTTGTCAAACAGGTCTTAGGGATGGACCAGCCAGCTGTTAGCATCCTCCAGGTCTGTGTCCAGCTCCTCATCTTCATCCAGGGGCTCTGGGGTTCGTAGAGCCAGCTCTCTGAGGAAAGCAGGTGAGTAGGCAGTGGGTTGGGAGACTGACTTGAGGCCGATTTTTTTCTTTATGAGGTGGAACTGGTCACGGATGAAGTTGTAGAACTCATACTCGTAGCGCATCCGGTGGTACAGAACCTGCAGGGCTTCTAGAGTGGGGGTGTGTTTGCGTACGGTGCCTGTCATGTTCCCCATCTTCCTGTAGTCTGCAGAAAGAGCACATTCAAAACTTTAAGAAACATGCCTTTGCTAGGCCATTTTATGCTTCCTGAAGAAAGGACATGTATGACTGAAATGCTATATTTCTACAAGGGCATGGTCCAGAATTAAATGACAGTGGCACAGCTCAATGCATTTATTTACTAGTTTTGCCCCAACTTATTACTGAAGTATCAGATGGCTATTGAGGTGTGGTCAGACTTTGAGATGAGAAAGTATTTGTATTGTGCTCCCTGTTCAAGTTTGATTTAAGTGTGCTTGGTTCAACAGCAACACAAATATTCCTCCCTCCCAGATATGACCTCAAACTAAAAGCTGGAGTTTCTTGGATTACAATCATACCTCATTTTTGGAGATTTCACTTTTGTTTGATGGTTTTTGACTATTTTCTCTTTAGTAGATAGGATAGTTAAAAAAAGACAAGAAATTAGGGGTGAAAGGTGCAGCTGGGAGCCAAACCAGTGACTGCTGCAACAAGGACCATAGCATCTTTATATGCGGTGAATGCCTGAAGGCCTACGGCAGGGAGTTGTACTTTATTGCTGGGTCTCAGTTTCACTGTAAAATGTAGGTCAAATAGGGGCTGCTTTAACTATTACTGAGGTATGAATCCCATAAAACAGGTTTAGTTTGACTTCACTGCAAACCTGGGCCCAATAACATGAGAATGAAGATTCAGAAATAGTAAAAGTTAAGCTTATGATGTTTAACTATTTAAATTTTTTTTATTTAATGAAAGCCTGAGAAACGATTTTAGGTGCACTACTGGAAATCAGGGAAATCTACAAGCACTTGTTTGTCGAAAAAGTACTTTGCCGAACAAATTAGTCACTTTCAATTCTCAAGTCTTCAAAGTCACGCTATTCATATCATACCTATTTTATTTTCTCATGTAAGAAACATTCATGAACATGCACCTACCAGGACTCTTGTAGATGTTGAGTACTCCAGTAAAGTAATGAGGTAAGAGCCTTTCCAACAGGAGCAGAACATCCTCTAACTCCTCCAGGATACCAACAAGTAGGTAGTTCTCCAGAACATTTTGTTTGGCTCTCTCCAGAGCCCATAATCCAGGCTCTCTGATGAAAAAAAAAATAATAATAATAAATAAATAAATAAATAAACAGGGTGAGAGATAGGAAAACAAAGACAGGACAAGAGAAGTCAAAATATCACCATAATTTGTTGTGCAGAAGGTACCTGCATTGAGGATGCTGTCCACAGAAATAGGGGATGATGTAGAAAACTCTGGGGTTGGAGCACTCTGGGTAGTTCTCTAAAATGCAGACATTGATATCCTACAGGAAGAAGAAAATACATATCTTGTAAGTGTTAATTTCTCATTTTCTCATGGTTTGTATTCCTGTACTCAAAAAGATTGTAATAAGTAGTCTTTGCCACTAGAGGGAGCTCTTATCCAACACTGCCCTACAACCCTAATAGTCATCTGAGAGACAAGAGCTCTTTGCCAAACTTAGCACCGAGATAAGCTCTGCCCCTTCACCCCAGCTGCTCTCTGAGGTGTTAAATCATAAAACAGATCCCTGCTCACCTGAAAAAGACATTTGTGATATCTAAGGTGGAATTACTTTAGTCAGGCTGCAGATATCAGGTTACGTTACTGCAAAGATAGCACATTTCAAGAATAAAGTGGTGAGATCAAAGTTAGAAAATAACAGGAAAAAACTAGAGTAAAATAATAAAAGCACACATTCAGGAGGAGAGTGAAAGCAGCCAGCAGCTGAGTAGTGTGGAACTTATAGTCAAATCCATGTCAGGTGATGTAAATTTATGGACGGCAACGAGGTCTGAGCAGCAAAACCCACCACGGGGCATTATCCCTCTTTGTGAGTGTACCAGTTTGTAGTCCTGCCTGAAAATACCTTAATACTGGGCTACATACATGGAGGAAAAGGTGTCGACAGGCCAAAATGAGATGTAAAAGTGGAAGCAAATTCAATGTGCAACCTTGCCCTTTAAGATTTATACTCTGATAAAACTGGTTACGGCAGATTTAAACAGGGCAATTTCTCAAAGCCGACACTGAGGCCGACATGCTCCATCACAGAGATTAAGTTGGGTCAGACAGAACCAGAGGCTCAGACCTTCCCACAGGGCGCAGACTGCAAATGAGGGTGAGATGTGAGGGGCCTTGTGGGTGAACACAGGGCGCCAGGTGAAAACTGTCAAAACCATTTTATGGACAATGATGTTAACATGGATAAAAGCACAGAAAATAGATTTTCAAGCATAATTGTTCCAGCTTTATACCGTCATACACTTAAATGTTAATGGAAACCTTGAATACTACACTTCTGAATTTCTCCTATGCTTCTATGAATTTCTACCAGAATGAGAGTGAATGCAGTTCTTAAGTCTGCAAACATAAACTGGGATGACATCCATTATGCACTTGGACGATTATTTTTTCCTTTCAGCTGAAAACTGTGGTGCAATTGTGTCTGATTCACCAAATGTCTGCAGGGCTTGTTTGAACTTCATGACAGAGCTCCACTGTGCAGTGCAAACAGAACTTATTGGTGATCAGTGAAGCACACCGCTGCAAGTTCTTCAAAGAAACCACAACAAAACCCCAGAGGAACCTTTGGAGAACAGCTCAGTATCGCAGCATTGTTAGGGAGAGGGTCATGTCCAGACTTCTAATAAGTTTGCGGGGCTTGTCTGCCATTTATCTTTTTTTTTCTTCCTTTTATTCTTATTATCTATCAAAGAGCTAGCAATAACATAACATCCAGTGCAATTAAGAATATATCGCCCACAATTCACAGTGTCAGACACAAAAAAAATATTAGATGAGCGTGTGAGTAAAAAAAACTATCATTATGTGCAAAGATTTCCCAAGAAACAAAAGTAACATTGACTAACTTTTCACACACATAAGCAATGCTAATAAACAGACGCTGGCAATGACTGCGGACAGGATTTTCCTACAATAAAGCCTGAATGAAGCTAAGCACAAAAGCTCCCTGAGAAATCACTACAAACCAAATTGGAGACAGAATAAGTGAGAAAAAGTGAGTGAGAGCCAGAGACAAAAAAAGACATAGAAAAGAGAACAGGAAGTGACACGTGTGACGCCATTCCTCGGCACAAACAAGGCTCAATGCCTAGGAGTCTCTCCTCAGCTTTGCTCGACACTTGATACTGAACCCTTATTCCAACATTTAGGGGGCCTCCGGGAATCAAGCCACAACTCATTTACACACACACACGCACGCGCGCGCGATAGACAATAAGCACTCTCTCTAAAGCATCCATTAGTATTTCGAAGAGTGCTCCTGTGTGCACACTCAGGCTCATTGTTCCTATTCTCACTGTGGATTAGGCCAACTGAGCAGTCACAGAAAATGCAGGCCCTAATCTCTGCAACTGCCTTCTGTTTCCCTGAATAGACTGTGTGCATGAATAAAATCAGAAGTAACTGGTGATGTAAACCTTTCCCATGGGACAACTTGCTTCATTTTCAATCAATCAATCAATCAATCAATCAATCAATCAATCAATCAATCAATCAAATTTTATTTATATAGCACCAATTCACAACAGTCATCATCCCAAGACGCTCTCCAAAGAAAAAGAGCAGGTCTAGATTGTTTGATGAATTTCACAAGGGAATGGGAGAATAATTCACCCTGGGCAAAGAAAATAAAGTATTTACACAAAATTTAAATATTTTCACCTCTGTTCTTAGGTAAAAGTTTACAAACTTACACATTTAGCAGACAGATAAACATTAGCATTCACCTGGAGTCATGTTTCTGTCCAATAGCCAAATTAACCCAATATTCACTCTCTTTTTAGCCCTTGAGCCTTCCAATAGACTGTATATACTCTGGACAACTTGGTTCCGCCTACCGCCTGTATACGGATTTGAAGCCAAAAAGCTCTCGGTATTTCCTGGATTTTTCTTCGTTTCCTGAAACCAGTGCTGCGAAGTAGTGATGCGCACATTCGGCTGCGCAGTCGCCGAGAGTCACTGTGATGACGCTCGGCTCAAACAGCATATCCCCCGGGAGAGTTACGCAATCTCTGAACGCCAATAGGCTGTATCAGCTGTCATAGAAAACATGAACCCCCTAATAACTTTTAAAAATGGAGCTGCACAGACAAAAGAGGACTTGAGCACAAACCTGACAATAACTACATGTCAACATCACAACCAGGGGGGAGAAGAATTTATATTCTGTGTAATAAATTTCTAGAATTTGTCCACAGCCCCATAAGCTTTGCTGGCGGAGGCGGGATTTATGACCTATACTGCAGCCCATCAACAGAGGGTGCTGTTCTTGGAGTAGCTTCACCCAGCAAGGAGGCCGACGGTGTCCATTCTATATACAGTCTATGCTTCCAAACAATCTAGCCAAATGTCAGACAGTCTAGCTGCTAAATGTCCCTGGTATGTGAAGTTTACAAGCAAGTTCCTCCTGTTATAGAGAGTGAATAATGTGCTTGTTCATCCAATCTCCATTGAACTCTGACTTGGCTCTCATTCAAATCTGGAGTTAACCATCAGGCTATTTCGCTCAAGCCTTTACTATATTAACAAGCTAGTTTTGTGTGTCTACTAACTTTCAGCAGTAACCATTAAGGACAAAATAAACCAGAACAAAAAGTTTGAAATATCAATGAAACCGATTCCAGCTAATGTGCAGTAGGGCTATCCCAGTGTTGACCAAAATCAACCTTTTGGAAAGATTTAACATTGATATTGTGCTTAAAGCATTCTTACTGTTCTGTTAATTGTTGTTTTCAATCAGATTTGAGAAATGAGAAATGGATGACAATTTGTAAATTAAATGGGTATATTGGTAAAGTTAACAAAGTAATGTGCTGCTCTGCCCTCGTGTTGCCTTTCGTATTTTGACTGATTTTATGTTGAAGTTTTCCTGATATGAAATTATGCACAGTACAAGTTTTTGTTTTAATTTCCCTTTTTTTTAAAACTTTATTTCTTTTGACTATTAAGCAATTTAAAACAGATCACTCACCTCACAATCGTCCACTGTTAATAAAATCATTAGTTAAAGCTGCTTTAAACTTCGAATTCCAGACAATTGCTTTCATTTTCTGTTCTTTAACAGTCCAGATGGGTTTGTTTAACTTGTTCCAGAAAAAAAATGAAACAGCATATTTGCCAATCGCAGACATCTCCTCAAAAATTAAATTAGGATACTCTGTGTGATATCTTGAAGGCAGCACCTTAACAGTAAATACCATGAGTAGGTTGCACCTTTGGCAATCAACCTTATGACAGATACACCACCTTTCTATTTGTTAATGTCAGGACATGCAAAGACATGAAAAATGCCAGTACAGCCTCTTTCATTGTGGGTGCACTTGTTTTTTTAGCGTGTCACTGTATATGTCAGATTAATTGGCAGCAGATGATTTTACCTTAGCGTGGGAATATCAACCAATCAAACCAGTATTTCTGAGAAGTGAGAAATTATGTGTTCTGGTTGGGTCCTGACACTGAATTACAACACAGACATTTTGCAATCATTTGCATGTTAAGTGTGCTAAAACATGCACACACATTGTGGTGGGTTTGGTTTGTCACTCACAACAGCTTCTTGGGAATTAATCATTTTCATACACCCCATAGAGTCAGCTCCAATTTCTCTCTAAATAAAAGCCTATACTATAGGTCCTACGTGACAGTCCAGAGCTCAAGTATGTGTCCAGCTCATGCATTTCTGTAGTATAGTGTATATGTGTGCAAAAAGGGGTGTGGGGACTGTTGGAAAACCCAAGCAGACCACAGGAATGTCTCAGTAACACGTGCATCAGGTTCCCTCGGCCCCTGCTAGCAAACTGACAGTGTTCTTTCATTGACACCTCTCACATACACGGGGCGCAGGGCAGGCCAGGCGAACACACAGCAGGCAGGGGATAAATCCAAGACGAGCCTCAACTCACAGTGTTGACATAGCAGGGCACTCATGCTCATACACACACATCTGAAAGGCTATGTTTGTGAGGAAACTTACAGCTTCATCAAACCCTTTTTTTAATATGGTGAATAAGATAGCTCAACATGCTAGCAGCCTCTGTTTAAATACAAGATTTGGCAGTAAAGGTATATTGTTGAGGTCAACAATTTCAGTAAATCAAGGCTAATGCAACAATGCCCACAAAGGAATGTTTAAACACACACACACACACACACACACACACACACACACACACACACACACACACACACACACACACACACACACACACACACACAAAAAAAAAAACAACAACAACAAAAAAAACATCCTTTGGGCGAAATATCACTGTTTCAGATCTGATCTAGCCAAAAACAAAGCACTCACTCGATTTTTACGGTTATAAGCTCCATTCAAAGTTCTTTGGCCTTTTGGAACAGAAGAGTAAACACACACTCACAGGTAAGCCAGTCTGCAGCCACACAGTCACCCCACTCCCTCCCCTTTAACTGTAGCAAGGGGCCCCGTGGTCTGCATACTTTAATAACTCAACTCACATGGTCCGAAACTCAAGGGAAAGCAGTGCAATACTTAATTACACCCAGTCAGACTCAAGCCAGAATGACATTCACTCCTCCTGAGCTCTCAGGGTCTCTGACAGTGAGAAGGAACAACTAGTAGTGTACCTGAGATACCACTTCACCATAAAATCTTTAATAATCATCAATATAACTACAGTTTTGACCTGTTAGTACAGCCAAAATATTTTTTTGCCATAATCTCTCCTATAATCTCAATTGCTGCAGTTTGTGCTCTTTATTGAAGTTCTCCCCTCATAAATTGTGCAACTCTTTACAGCTAACTGTGCTCCCATAAGTGTTGTGAAACAAGACTGTGTTTGACCCACTCCCCCACAGAGATCAAAAAATACCAACTTTAAATTGAAGAAAAGCCCTAAATGATATGCTCTGCAAAATATCACACTCTCTGCCTTCAGTTTGATACTACGGTCATAAACACCTCAGGGAAACAGATGTAGAATACTGAGTTTCTCATGTGGTTACACCAAATAAAGGTCTGTAGTTGGAATCATAATCACATTTAAATACTGGGTTAGCATCAGTCTGCTGTGGCCTTACAATTTTCTTCCCCCCCTCAAGCTACACCACGTATTTGACTTCTTAAAAGAGAGCACAGTGTGTTTTTTATTTGTGTTGGGGAAATACTCTGTATTGTGTTCTTACATTTAGAAAAAGAATTTTCTCACAGTTTGATTAAAAACATCTCAAATACACGGAACAAATAATTTGGCTGACAGCTTAAGGAGTGAAAAATTCAGTAGTTTGATATTATTGTTAGAGAGGATTACTTGTTTATATAAACAGCACATCAGTATCATTCCTGTTTCTCCTTAGCTAACATGACTTATTATATCAGTATAAAACAAGTTCATACCAGAGTAACAAACGAGTATACAGCATCTCATTCATGCCACAACTTGGCTTATAAAACCACCTGGCTTCAAACCAAAACAGATACTGATTCAAAGCAGTGTTGTTGGCCATGATTCAGTCATAAAATAACTGTGCAGCTCTGTCAAACAGATAAGTATTTCAGCTCACAAATGTCTATGGCATTGATTTAGTCTATGACTATGTCAGAATAGGGAATTTGTGGACAGTGGGCTGAGATAAAAGGTTAATAGAGGGAAAGACAGGCTAACAAATAAGCTTCTCTTTAAAACATAAACAAAGTCTTGTTTTGTTGCACGTAGTTGATCACTTTATTTGACTCCTACCCTGCTGCAGCAGTTTCAGGCATACAAAATGGCTATAATGAAATAATTAATCTTGTTGGTTATGTTCTCACATGCTTTTGTTGGTCACATGTAAATTCAAGTGTTTATTTTAGTCTACATCAAAACCAATAAGAAACTCCTTACAAGGAGTTTATATGAAATTGTTATGGTCATGCCACATCAGACTTGTGCAAAATAACTTAATATAGTCCACAACCTGAAAAAGGTTTACACTCTCCTTCCTAATTCAACCCCTCTCCTATCTCAGAGGCAGGTGCAAAGTTATGGCCACAAAACTACAGCTATGAATCAACTATAAGTTCTGTATGACAGCACCAAAGATAAGCAATGCACCTCACGTTAACATGGTAGATTAAGCTGTTAAGTGGCTCATACCAACACAGACTTGACTTCAAACCCAAAACATCCAGGAAACCTTTACATCAACTATTTATGTGCGGCAGAAGTTTGTGCTTTGCCAGTGCATTAGTTTTGTAAGAAAGCAATCTCCTCAGTCTAAGAACCATCAATAATAATAATAATAATAATAATAATAATAATAATCATTCGTTTTATCTGTATAGCACTTTTCATGATACTCAAAGACACTTTACATAAAGCACACAATTTGAATATAGCAATAAAATAAAATAAATAAATATTAATAAGTAAAACAGTCACATGTTAAAAGCTATTTTAAAAAGGTGGTTTTTCAGAAGGGATTTGAAGGAGGGCAATCGGTGCAGAATCTGATATGGACGGGGGAGGGTGCGGCAATGGAAAAGGCCCTGTCCCCCCAGATTCGATGAGTTGTCCGGAGGGGTGGGGACAAGAGGTTGGCATTGGAGGAGCGGAAGTTGCAGGGGGGATTGTGGCGGTGGAGCAGGGTGGTGATGTAGGGGGCCTGATTGTGAAGAGCTTTATGGGTGAGGAGAAGGATTTTGAAGATGATATGGTGTTTAACAGGGAGCCAGTGGAGATTTTGGAGGACAGGGGTGATGTGGTCTAAGGAGCGGGTGTGGGTGAACAGGCGGGCGGAAGAGTTTTGGATGGTCTGGAGTTTTTTGATGAGTTTGGAAACGAGCCATAAAGGATGCTGTTACAGTAGTCCAGTCTTGAAGTGATGAATGCGTGGATGAGGGTTTCTGCAGCTGGGGGGGAGAGTGATGGGCGGAGGCGTGCGATGTTTCTGAGGTGGAAATAGGCGGTTCTTGTGATGTGGTTGATATGTTGTCCGAAGGAAAGGTTCTTATTGAAGATGACACCAAGGATGCAGATGTGTGGGGAGGAGAGCAGAGTGGAGTTGTCGATGGAGAGGTGGAAGTTGTGCGCGCTGTTGATGGAGGTCTTAAGGCCGATGATGATGAGTTCCGATTTGTTGGCGTTCAGCTGGAGGAAGTTGGTTTGCATCTATGATTTTATATCGGTCAGGCAGTGGGTGGAATGCGTTGTGGTGGTGAAGTTGTTCATTATTTCAGGGTTGAGTCCGGGTTGCTTTAGGATGGGGGTGACAGCAGCCAGTTTAAGATATGGGGGGACGAATCCAGTGCTGAGGGGGGAGTTGATGATTGCGGTGATGAGTGGGGAGATAACAAGGAGGCAGTCCTTAATGAAGCTGGAGGGGATGGGATCCAGAGTACAGGTGGAGTTTTTCAATGCCTGCCATGAGTGCAGGGAGCTCGGCTGGTGACAGAGGTGAGAACTGAGACAGAGGCTGGCTGAAGAAGGGGGGGGGGCATGGAATGTGGATGTGGCCAGGTTATGGTGGATGGAGATGATTTTGTCTTGAAAAAATGACAGAAAGGTATTACACTTTGTGGCTGTGAAGACATATGTGATGTTTTTATTGGGTTTGAGGATGTCTTAAATGAGGATGAGGATGTTTGACAGTGGAAAAGAGAACCTTGGGGTTGGATGAGTTGGCGGTGGACATTGAGATTGGTTTTCTTGCCAGTTGGCATTCCAGTTGGCACCCGTGAGCTTTCATGTGGCGGAGTTCGGTGGTGTACCAGGGAGCTGAGTGTTTGAAGGTGACATATTTGGTTCTGATGGGGGCCAGCTGGTCAAGGCAGGAGGATAGAGTATGGTTGTAGAAGTTGACAAGTTCAGAGGGGTTTTCAGACGGGGGGGCAGGGGAGGCAGACAATCTGCTGGCAAGGGCTGATGAGAAAGCAGAGGAGGGGATGGATTTGAGATTCCTGAATGTTATTTTCCGTTTTTCTTTAGAGTTGGGGATGGGAATGTCAATGTCCATGGTTATTGCCAGATTGTCAGAGATGTTGAGGTCGAGGCTGTGGAGATGATGGAGTGCAAGACCAGTAGAGCAGACGAGACCCAGGATGCAGCCATGGGTGTGGGTGGGGAAGTTGGCGTGTTGAGTGAAATTAAGGGATTGACGAAGGTCCAAGAACTCGGTAGCAGGTGTGGAGGTTGGGTCGTCAATGTGGAGATTGAAGTAACCCAGGAGGAGAACAGAGGGAGAGATGGCACATATGGGGGTCAGGAAGTCAGCAAGGTCCAAGAGAAAGGAGGGGTGTGGCTTTGGGGGGCGGTAGATGACAGCAGTGATCAGGGGAGTGGGACCAGACAGTTTGAATGCGATGTGCTCAAAGGATAGCACAGGGGGGATGGAGATGGGGGTAGTTTTCATGTCCTTTCTGTAAACAGCAGCAATGCCTCCTCCCCGCCCCTCTGGGCGAGCTTTTTCAATGTAAGTGAAGCTGGGGTGTGTGGTCTGGTTGAGTATGAAGAAGTCCAGGGGTTTGTGCCAGGTTTCAGTGAGACAGAGGAGGTTGAGTTTGCTGTCCATGAGAAATCCGTGCAGAATGTAGCTTTTATTGTTGAGTGAGTGGGTGTTGAGCAGGGCCAGTTTCAGTTGGTGATGCTGCGTGGTGGATTGTGAGGATCGGGGAAGGGGACAGAGATGGGACAGGTTTGCATGTTGTTTGTGATGATGACGTCGGGAGGAAGGAGGAATTCGAAGTGTTCAAAAGGCAGGTATGGGAAGTAACTCAGGGGGGAGGGAGGGGAAGGGGATGAGGATGGCAGGACTTGCAGTTGGAGGTGGTATGTGAGGGGGTACCGGATGTGGACAGCAGATGGTGCTATTTTTCGGTGGTGGGGGTGGTGAGGGCGAGGGTTCCAGAGGGGGGCTCTGGGGGGCGCTGTTTCCAGGTGGGGTGGTGGTAGGCGAGGAAGAAGAAGTTGACAGGGAGGGTGTAAACAATGCTAGTCAGCTTGTGTTCACGTAGTGTTGGATGTTGGTGACAAGTTAGGAATGGCCTAGTTTGTTTGGGTGTAGTCAGTCATGGGAGAAAAATGGCGATCGGTTCCAGAACAGATTAAAATTGTCAATAAAGTGGGTGGAGAGGGTACTGCAGAGTAATCGAAGCCAGGAGTTCAGGCTGAGGAGGCGGGTAAATCGATCAATCAATGCCTAATATCAATATTAGACACATATTTCCTCCTGACACGCATCAATGAAAACAAATTTCAGTAAGTCATATACTTATGCCTAACTAAAAGCTTTGTAGACACAATTAATCACTATTGCATTAAACAAAGGCCTCACCAGATATCTCTCATCATCCTTCATCCCGGGCGTGCGGATTAGATGGTTCTGCTCGCCCCTCCAATCACCAAAGCGGCGGAAGAAGTAGTTGGAGAGGAACCTATTGATGGGGTCCCGGATGATGTTGATATAGACAGGCTGTTCTATCCTGAACCTTTAGACAAAGAAACATAAATTAAGGCATGCAGATAAGTGTTGGTGCACTACTACTATTGACTTTGTCTTCGGGGATTAAAAAAAGTTACTCTTATTCTTATTGTACCTGGTAAAGTTGAGGAAGTGAACATGCCGCGTATAGAGGAAAGGCTGAGGGATATTACTGATGTTTTTCATGAGATCCACCTTGAGAAGCAAAGGAAAACACACAAAGTTCATTACATATGTTACACTACATAAATAGAAGTTTATATGCCAAAAAATAAGAAAATTGACAAACAGAGATCCAATCCTAAGTGCATAATGTCTTAGTAAAAATCAAACTGTTATTGTAGTTAGTGACAAAAAATACTCATATGCCACAACCTGACAGTGTACAATGAATTCAAAACATACAATGGATACAAGGAATGGACTTAGCCCAACAGTAAACATTTCCCTGGTTAGTGTATGGTTTTGATTGACACTTTTTAGCTCTTCTGTAAAACTGTCTAGTTTTAAATCTTGACATAATGATAGTATTCACATTTGACAAGTTGCTACTATAAAGCCTTGTCAGTTTGGATATGTAAATGTGGACACTTCTTGTGAAAAAGACCAAGCTGGCCACCACTAAAAGACCAAATCTGGCGTTACCAAGAGGGGTCAACAAGTCAAAGAGTGTCATCAATGTGCCCACATTCATTTTCATAGAGTCCATGCCTCAAACAGAAAATGAGTGCACTCAGCAACCAAAGCGCAAATACATAAAAAAATTACAGCATTATTTTAGTTACATTAAACCAACTCAAAAGTCCCATTGGGATGAGTTGACTGATAAAGTTGAAGTTATGACTATGGAAAATATGCACTTAGGGTGTTTATTTACCTAGCTTTGAGTGCACCTTAATTCAGTCAGCTTGTGGCTGAAGATTCTTCAGCCACAAGTTGAACTCACCACTGCTTCCACTTCTGCACAACATCACTGTTTTTTGTTCATGTAATAACAGTCACCAGTCTAGATTGACTTCTCTTCTGACTGCCTCAAGAAGGCAACCTTTTTAAAGCAATTATTCCAAGTTTCTTCTTCCTTTGCTGCAAAAACAAACAAACAAAAAAACACCTCAGAGGTGTTCCAGTTCTGAATTGAGAGGCAGGCTCACAGTAGCCAAAACAAACATAGAGATATCACAATAGCACCATATACAGTGCAGAGCAATTGTATGAACTCTCTAAATGAAGACCATACTACTGAGGTCTCCTTCTTAAGCAAATAAACAGCCCCATATTGGAATAGTTCTGTTTGTGATAGCCTTTTATTCCTCAAATACATAGGAGAAATTAGTCATTTTAAAAGTTGTCTGTTCAGTAGTGAGTAGCACAAAAAGATAATGGAAATAAAACCTCCGAAATCAGGGGATAACAAAGCTTTATTACGTTTTTTCACTTTTTATCCAAGCAGTGGTGAACTCGTTAGTGCTCGATCAAACTCGTGATTGTTACAGCCTCTTCCTGGTCATGCTCTTTTTGTCCCTTGGCTTTTCAGACAAGCACAGATATACACATCTGCCTCTTCCTGCTCCTCTCCCTGCTCCCCTCTCTCCACCTTTTATGCATAATAGATGCTGTTTGCTGTTTAAGACATCATCAATCTTAGCTGGAGCTGCAACTTCCTCCTGCTCTAAAACTTTCACATCAATCTGAGCATTTCATGATGAAGTGAAAGTTAAAGCTCTTTTAGGGTAGGGGCTGTGCCCATGCTCTGCTGTTAAGGAAGAGAGGAAGGGTGAGCTTCATTTAATACATAGGACAGGCAACACAGCAGGGAGCTATGATCATAATCAAAATTGGGATCTGATTGACTGCCTAGGAGAAAACCTGTTGAATTTGTTGGTGCTAAACACAAAGCGCAGTCAAATGGTTGGGATTTGACCATCTGTTAACACCTTTAAATATAAATATCAATAATAATTTTAATTCATACAAAAAGTGGAAAAGTGATAGCTTGGTTCACACAATGGTGCTTACAATTTATCCATAGGAAACACATCAACCTACCCATATTGCCCCTTAAAGAGCACAAGTAGCACAGCTAAAAAGCTTTAATAGTGCTACACACCAAAATATATTTGATATCTGACAAAGAATGATTCATCATAAAGATTGAAAACAGACTGAAAACTTAATGCTGGGTGCAGAAGGCATGGAAAATGCCAGTATAAGGAACAGTTTTTAAATTGGCCAATGGTAAGTGATGGCTTGGCTGGGCCTATATGCGCCCACTCTGTATGTCTTCAGCATTCAAGCCAGGTGTTGTTTATCCCTCACCACAAATCAAACTGTCAACTTTTATTCTTCGTTTCACTTAAATCTCCCTTAATGTGAGGAGGAGCGTGTCATAAAACCACATAAAATACGAACACTTGAAAACAGAGTGTAAACCATCAATACTAACTATCCAATACAAGCGTTTATCATTTTCCCAAATCAATACAAACTAAATCTCAGTCCCATAAACAGATTTTCTTTTTTCCTTTATAAAGCTGGGTCTTATCTTCTAAGTTTCCTAGCAGAGACAGAGCAGGGCAGAAGTGACGCAGAGTTGTGAAATTCATTCTATAGGACTAATAAAAGTTTTAAACTTTTACAGCAGGAGGGATTGTTAGAAAGTGGAGGCAGGGTAAATGGAAATGTACTGAGTTTATAGAGGAGAGGGAGGGGGCTGTGAAGACGGAATCTGACTGGGGCCTCAGATTAGCTGCCTTGTGTACATAAACAAGTATACATATGACTGTTGCTGTCCAAATACTGTTGCTATGATGTAATTTGCGCCTAAGCACGGTTAAAAGAAGCAGGAAATTTATGCAGTTTCTCAGCTGATCAATGCACTCCGCCAGAGAGACTTCAGAAAAAGAGGGGTCCAGTCATCTTTAAAATTCTACATTAAAAAGACCCCCCCCCCCCCCATCAAAACCCATTGCATGACTCTAAGTCCAGACCAATTAGCCCATAGCTAACCCCTGGTGCCCCCTCCATCAGCTCCAGGTTGATGTATAGACCCTGAACACATTTGGCCATTTGATGAGCTTGTGTGTTTGTGGATGTGTCCATCTGGCCAGACCCTCCTCTCATTCAGTAGACAGAGCAGCAGGGAGATGAAGGGGAGAGTGGAGGACAGTCTGAGATTCCATGCATACCTGCAACCCCGTCGACCCCCCTCTCCTCCTTCCTGAGCCCCTGTGGCGTCCACACAGGGCTCATCAGGGGAAATGGGAGGAAGAGCCAAAAACCGCAGAAAGCTATAACTGCTGCCTGGCCTTTACCTTGGTTCAATTTGTCTTTGTCTCTTTGTATCTGAATTCAAAGACTCAAGACGCCAAGGTAATCCTGGTTGTGGTGGAGACAAATGTGGTGGATCACTTTGGATTTTACCATAGCGGCTTATTTATCTTGAGTGCTCCTCCTACATTTAACCACAAAGTAATGAGAATTTACTCCAAAATAAGTAACTGATGACATTTAACGATTTTTTGACAACATAGTTACCTAAAATACCAACTGCAATACACAAGACATTCATATTGACTGATTCATATCATTGGTGGAAAAAACATGCATGGCTACTTTTTTACTGGTTTTGCTAACATAACACTCTTTAGTAAGTACTTGAGTATTTTAAATTTGTGGTAGTCACAGGATGATTAACCTGAAAATGAATCCATTTTGGGGGCGCTACCCAAGGACAGTACCAGGTTGGTGCAAACTAGATACCAGATAGCAGATCAAGGCCAATAGGTCTGGTTTCACCCCTAGACTGCATATACTATGGACAACTTGGCTCCGCCTTCTGCCAGTATACTGATTTGAATCTGAAAAGCTCTCGGTAATTCCGTGTTTTTTTTCTCCACTTCCTGAAACCAACATTGTGCAGTAGCGTTGTACGCACTCCACTATTTGCGCAGTAGCATTGTACGCATTTGGCGGGAGAATCGCAGAGAGTCGCTGTGATGATGCTCGGCTCAAATAGCTTATATCCCGGGTGAGCTACGCAATCTTCATACGCCCATAGGCTGTATCAAGTGTCAATCATATGTCAATCAAATATGAACCCCCTGATAACTTTTAAAAATGGAGCTATACAGAAAAAAAGAGGACTTGAGCTTGAACTAGTCTTACAGTAACTACAGGTCAACATTGCAGGCAGGGGATAGTAAAAATTATATCATGTGTAAAAAATTCTAAAGTTTGTCCACAGCCCCGTAAGGATGGCGGGTGGAGGCAGGATTTATGACCTATACTGCAGCCCGTCACCAGAGGGTGCTGTTCTCGTAGTGGCTTCACCCAGCAAGGAGGCAGATGCAGTCCATTCTATATACAGTCTATGGTTTCACCCTAATACTGCCATGTAACCAAAAACAATACAGAATATGATACTTCTTTTAGTATCACAACCAGTATTGGCATCAATAATTACAACAATATTAGTGTCTGTCTGATACTAGTACCAATACAAATCATAAAAAATAATCATGATACTGGTATCATTAATACATAAAAACTATATTGAAATAGGTGCCATCATGCATACCAATGTAGATAATGATATTGACACTGTTACCATTAGAGATTATCGTGCTGCTGTCAGTACTGATATTGGAACTGGTATATACTGGTATCAATACCAGTACTGTCATAGATAAATAAAAACTTCCAGGTATTGTATTAAAATAACTTTAGTGACACTTACAAGCACATAAAGTCTCTGTAGCTACTTTTTTATACCCCATCTGGACTTCTTTTCAAACCCTAATCTGACCCAATCTCTCTGTAATTGACCAAAGGCAAACTGTTGCTATGAGTTTAGCTGTTCAGATGCTACCAGGGAAAAACTATTTACAGTCTTTGTTTGTGCTGGGGCCAGACACTTTTCCCTGTTTGCGTATCTGTGGCTATGTGATGCAGAAACACAAGGCTCATGGCTGCAGAGCATCTGTCTGCTGCTAAATGTTTTTGGTAAGAGGGAGGAAACAGGATGCCACATGTACTCAGACACTTTCACAATAAAGATACTGTCTTCTCTGTCTTAAGGCACTCACGGAAGACTTTCTCCCCACACTTTTTTTTTTCAAGGAAACTTCTCTTACTCACTCAGTCTGCCCTCCTCATGCTGAAAAGGACAAATGTGTCACTATGCACCTCAAATCAGCAGAAAGCTCCACAAAAAAGTTCCAGAGGAATGAGGCACCTTCACTGTTTGGCAAAACCCATGGACAGGGCATCAACTATGGGCAAATGCATTAGCAGACCATGAGGGGAGCCAGCTGGAAAACATTCGAAACACCGAAGTCTCCAGCCAGAACCACAACTGATGAGACCAGCATCTCTAAACTTAGGGGACGCGTGTCTGGATCTGCATATATCAACACACAGAGCAGTACACAAGCAAACAGAAAAAAAAGGGACAAACTTCAGCATCACAGGGGCACAGACATACACTCAACAAACAGACCCACCCCCCTTTGCAAAGAAACAAGAATGCTCACTCTCTTTCTGAGCTCAAAACACTCATCACAGAGATGTTTTATTTCTGGAGAATTAATGAGTCTGATGGTGCTCAGCCTCTGTGTGCACAGCAGCAGTTTGATGAATGGGTAAACAAGTCACAGTTTCAATATTGGCTTTACATTTACATCAGATCACTGGTTAACAGTTTTACATATTTAGCATCTGCTGACCATTCAAAAGTGGTTTTGCGGAAGCTTTTATCCTGAAGGCTGTTGTCAATAACGTCACGAGAGGATGTGAGTCACTGCTGCAATCCTCCTACCAAAGTTAACTCACCCTCTCACCCAGATGACTAAAAGGAGGCATTGCATTTGTGGTAAATGTCAAAGTGAGATGTGGGTCTGAGGAAGCTTGGCCTTGCACTGGCTCTTGGGATCCAGAATCTAAATTAACTTCTGCATTTCTGCACCTCTACTGCAAACCATTGATCTCCTTTTTTTAGCTCTTGACAGGAAAGGTCAAAGAAGAAGGGTTGAGCAGAAACTCTGGAGCTTCAGTACTTGACAATCACCTGAGTACTAGGATTGGGTGCTAAAATTTTACCATGCAAACGCTGGATGGTTCAAATTTATTTTTAGTCATAATTTTGATCTGCAAAATTCAAGGAAGAAATCATAATGCCTTTTGAGGAACTTGTTAATAGTAAGAGTATTAACCACAGATCAGCCTCTCAGATTAGAAACTCCAACCCAAACACTGAATGTCAGTGTCAGTATACACTCTATTTAGTTGGTTTTCTTTTCCTTTACTTATAAACACAAAAGTGCATTAACATCACTTTGGTTTGTCAGTCTCACTGGAATGTGACAGATTATCACATAATGCCAATTTAAGTCATTTTTTAACAATAAAATTGTTGTGAAATCATTTCGACCAGAACAAAGTCATTAGATTAGACATTGTAAAGCCTTAAGAAACTCAAGTGGAAGGGATTAAAGGCAGATTGTTACAAACATAATGTTGTGAAAAGTATAAAAACTTTATATATACGAGAATAAATTGTTTATAAAGCTGTAGTTTCTAATGAGGAGTCAGCTGCTTGTGCCAAAATGAGGAATGTGGGTCCCTGATGTTTGGCCCCTTCAGCACCACACTGTTATAAGTATAAGGACCCTGAAAAGACTGTGCCAAAAACTGGGACATGTGGTATCCCTTTATAAAAACAGCAATACGTGGCTAATTGTTAGCCACCTCTGAGTATTGGTGATAGTTTAAGGAGAAAGTCGTGTTCCTGTCAGAGAAATAAAAAAAAGATGAGTTTTGGCGTATTATTGCCTCATTGTCGACTCTTATCATTGGAATGAAAAATTAGAAGTGTCTCTGAAAGCAGCACTAACTGAAATAATTGATGTAAAAAAAAAAATCAACATAGATGTGAACTGCACATCTTTGTCCATGGTAATGCAATCAGCACCTTTTTTAGTTGCTCTGACAGAAGCCTGAACCAAAGTGATCCTGTCCAAGCTCACTGTCTGAAAGCCCGCCTGCCAAAACTAGGGCTTTGTTTGGAAATACAGTTTACAGTCATGTTCACAACACACAGTGCCCAGTAAATCTAACCCTCAAGTTGCTGGAAAATCTTTTATTTCAGTAATTTATTTGTGTAGTTATAAAACTGAAACATTTCAGGGGAAAGAGGAAAAACACACATGAAGTAGATTAATGTATTTCCTCACTAAAGCCAATGCTTTTTCTCCACGACTCTCCCACTCCAACATTTGCCCTGGCATTCCCACTGGCACAAAACGGCGAGTCTCAGTGTCTGAAAGGCAGCAGTAATTTTTTTTTTTTTTTAAACGAAAGCAGTTTTCTCTCCGTTAAGCCAACACTCATGTCCTCGAGATATTTCAGGAAATAATAAAAGAGATCCCCTGTTCTTGAGCCTTGTTCTCACACTGAATGAAAGACAAACACTGAATGAGCTCCTGCTGCTTTTCTGCTCACTGTGACCAAGAGGTTCACATGCAAAATATCAATCCATCTGGCTTTTCCCCCCTGAACGCAGTAAGCTCTGCATACTTACTGTACCAGAGGGATACATTTTGACAGCAGATGCTGTTAAGTAAAAGTTCAATAATTTCAAATTCATATGATATTGATGTAAAGATGGTGGATGCATAAAAAAGGCCTCAGAAGTGGAGTCTGAAAACCACAATGGCCCAAACAATTAAAATTGTGTCAACTTTATTTTATTTTAACATGCAATACGGATTTAACTTATATTAAGGATTCAGAGATATGACAGAGGCTAGGTTTCACTGTATCCACTCCTAATACTGAAAAATGTACGGATTAGAATCTTGTTTTTGTCACCGAAAAATCACATCCTTTTGAAAGTAATGAATTTAAAGTGTACCAGGGAATCACTAATGCATAACTAAACCCCTGGCTTCTAACCTTTACCCAGTTTTTTCTCACCTGTTCATGTTTGGTGAGGCGTGTTTTGTTGTGGATGTCTGAGGAAACCAGGTTGAACTGGTGTTTTTCTGCCAGTAACCTCAGCAGGATGACCACTGTCCGGCTGCCACACTTCCCCACACGGTTGTATACCACCTGGGAGGGGAATGGGAGCACCTGCCAACAAACACACACAAACAAAAATCAGAGACAAAAAAGAAAGACAAAAAAATGGATATGCATATGAAAATTGACAGCTTTCCATTGTAAATGGTGAATTAATCATTTAAATTTTGCTGAGGTTTTTTCAATAACCTCAAATACAAAAATTTCATTCAATGTTGGGAACTTTTTTGTGCCACAGATGGACTGAGTTTTAGTGTAATACTGTCCTAAGTTCTGATAGATGTAAGCTTGGCATTCTTTTTGGAAATCTTGGATGCCAGCTCTCTAATCCAAAGGGGAAAGGGATTAGCTGGCTTGATCTCAGCTCAAATGGTATGGGGATGTGTTAGTGGCCATGGCATAGGTAGCTTACACACCTGAAAAGGCATCTCTAATGATGAACGATAAAAAGAGGTTTTGTTACTACACATGCTGCCTTCTAGGCTCCAGGGAGGACCTTGCATCATTTCAGCAAGACAATGCCAAACCACATTTTGCACAGATTACAAAAGCACAGCCCCATAAAAGTGAGGCTATCTGCAGACCTAACTTGTCAACCATTGCAAACAATTTGGTTCATTGTGAGAAGACAACTAACACAACTGTGAAGCAGCTGGAGTCCAATGTCAGGTAAGAACAGGGCAACTGCTCACTTTCAAAACTACAAAATCTGGTCACCTGGGTTTCCCAGACATTTAGAGGGTGTAGTTAACATGCTCCCTGTCCCGACTGTTTGCATCCTACCCGCATCAAATTAAAATAAATATATGAAACAATTAAAATTGATAAGTTGCACCATCCTTAATTGAATACAGAGTTTAAATACCTTACAAACCATCAAAATCAGTTTTTGTTAAACCTTGTACACAGCATCCAAACTTTCTTAGAGTTGGGGTTGCACGGGTGTGCGGAATAAAAGAAATCCGTTTATACAAGGCTGAAAACAGGAGGTCAAAGTGTAAGAAGTGATATGAAGAGGAGTAAACATGAAGAGAAACTACAGAAATTCATCAAACACTGGCTGGATTCTCTTCCCTCATTTTCTTTGACCTTTGACCCCTGATTTTCACATGCACTCTCCCTGGGTCTGCACTCAATTGACCCTGCAACATATTCCGTTTCAGCTCTGACACACACACACACACACACACACACACACACACACACACACACACACACACACACACACACACACACACACACACACACACACACACACACAATTTTGAGTGCTTTCATCTTCTCTCCTTAGATACTTTTTTTTTCTCCTGTCAGTCCAATGAGTCAGAGATTCAGCTGACTTCACTTCAAAATGTTACTGACACAACTCACACACACTTACACAAGCTGCAGCATGTGTACATATGAACCACATGACTCACCAATTAAAAAAGTAGTTCAGCCATGAATCAGAGACACAAGTGAGCTGAATGTGAAAGAGTGTAAGTGGTGGTTTCTTTTGCAGAAAAGAGGAAGTTTTTGGCCGTAATGCATACTGAACATGAAACTCATTTTAGCACCAGGGCAGCAAGAATGCATTAATTTGGCAATTATCCCTGAGGGCCTTCAGGGTTTACACAAGTGGCCCCTTAAGAATGAATGTAAGCTGAAGGAATTCATGAGAAAGAAGAGGAGTGACTGTAAACAGGGGCCACCTAAGGGATCTCCACCAGCATCATATCATATGCTGCTTTTAGAGCTCAAAAATCGCTAGTCAGTGAAATGATATCAGAGCAACACCTCAAAGGCTTATAATTTAGTCTTGCTCCTTCTAATTGATAATATGTCTTATATTGTGTTCAGTTATTCATAAGCAACACTCTCCTGTAAATCAGGCTGAGGAAAACAGAAATAGATGAATTGCTATCATGTTTAAAAGTCAGGAATGGAAAATAGGTTTTTATCAGCAGCTCTCTATAGAAATCAAAAAGAATTGTCCTCATATTTTGTATCTGTCTGATTGAATTACCAGGTTTACCTCTGCACGTGGGACTCAACAATCAAACAGACTCATCTTAACTGTTTCATTAGTGACTGACTTTTACTACCTAAATTCTCCTCTCTCCTTTCTTTTTCTCTCCACATTGGCATTAAATCACTTTTCATCTTTAGCAAATATCAGTCTCTTTCATCTCTAACGCTGCAGAACCCACAGGGCTGGCCACACACACACACGCACGCACACGCGTCTTGATTTTGTTGCGTCCCTTAAAGAAACAGCAGTAAAAACAGCCAGAGTAACTGAATGTCATCAGCCCAAGGCAAAACAGCCGCGAAAAGGACATGACTCACAGTAAAAAAGGAACAGACCAAAAAAAGGACGAAGACAGCTGAAAAAGGAAACAATCTGATGACAGGGTATTTACTGAATTTCCCATAATCAGTGTCTTGCTGGATGTTATGAGTGATCAAAACCAGTCTGACATTATGTCAGAATAAGACGTGGGAAAATCTGCCTCAGGATGAGGAAGAGTAAACTGAAAAAACAGTTCACAGAAGTAGTTTGTGCTTAAACAAGCTTATACATGCTTTATTGAGAGGTGCGCTTCAGCTCTTGTCATTAGAGGTTAAGGCAGCCACGCAGTCCTTGAAAAACAAACATCAAAATCTGAACATGAAGTAGGATTATTAGGCACCAGTGACACCTCCTCACCTAGCAATAATAATAATAACAATTATTATTATTATTATTATTATTATTGTGGTAATTTTTGGAAATTCTGATAAAATTTGTTGGCACTTCTCAATATTTAAGAAATAAAGACATCACGAAGACATCAAAACAAAACAGACAGGCTATAAAATCATCCAGTTGAGGAAGAAAACTAATGTCAGTAAAGTTAAGGTCAAAATCAAGAAGACATGTTCGGCAGAATAATACTCACAACAAAATAAAATGGACTTTGAAGCTCGGTAGGTTTATGAAATAGACTGAAGTACATATTGATGAATTTTCATGGTATCTAAAAGCAGATAAGACCATTAATGAATATTAATATGATGTAATTTTTGACACCTAAAACTGGTGTGAGGGGATCATTAACCGCCAGGCAGTTAAAGGAACAGAGCTGTTTTTACAACTTCTACAAAACGTATCCACAATAAATGATACACTTGGCTGTAACATACTGTCAAAAAGTTATTACTTATCATGTAGAAAACGAGACAAGTATAATGCCTATTTTGCCCAACAACCTGAAAGTTGCTCACCGGAGCTTTAAATAGTAATTAGCTGGTACTTTGGCCAGCAGGAGGCAGTGCAACACCCTGACTTTGGACCCTCTAAAATTGTTGAAATATACAGTATGCTAAAAAATACATTTTTTGGGTATTAAGACCATATGTTTTAACCAATCAGGTGGCTTAAGCAGGTGTTGAAAAACTGAAGCTAATTTAGGGGCTGAAAACCTATTGAACACCACCTCTTTGCTTGTGTCTTTGCAAAGCTGATCAAAGGTTCCTGCTCCTGACCCTTTACCACATGTCACAGCTCATCCTGAGCCCAGTTTCTTGCTCTTTTCACAGTTCTGTCTCCAGATGAAGGCATCAAAGGGCCAAAAATAAACTAATAAGAGAAGAAAAAGGAGTGGTAGGGTACCTGATATGGTGTGGGCAAGGCAAAATACCTTGATCATTCCCAGACAATTCTTTAAATTAAATACAGTTCAAAATTGATGGAATTTGAGTTGTAACATTGATAAAATTAAAAATATCAGCTCATGTAAAATCCAGTATGTGTTAAAATAGGAATCATTCCAGTTAACCAGGCACCTGCTCTCTTGGACAGCTCTCTAACATTCCTTCATGTTTTATCACAGACTCCTCAGCTTATCACAATAAAAACAATCTGGTTAAAATACATGCAGGGTTTTGCAGCACACCATTTCCCCGCAGATATGATGACAAATGACTGTGTCAGACCTCTAACAGCCTACTGTTGTATAACAGAAGAATAACACCACAGATGCTATCAGGAGGCCAGAGCGTGTAACAACATTGTAACATTGACAGCACTGAAAGGCCAACCTCTCACATTGTGCTGTTGTCAATTTCTCCTTGCAGAGCTGAGGTTTCTCATACTGGCTGTGAGAAATGTTGCCAGTAAGGGTTCCTGTCAATAGTCAGTTTACAATCAGAAAAAAAAAATGTATTATGTAACAGGTCTGTTTTATTTTTCACTGTCAGGTCTGGGTGTTCCTACTCTTGAGAGACAGCCTGTTGTTGTATTCACAGATCTGGTGCCATCTTAGAGAAGAGGAGTCCTACCCTTTTCCCTCTCTCTCTCATGCTCCCTTCTAATTTGCTCATTGTTCTTTATTTTCTCACATGCTGCCCCCACACGTACACCAAAACCTTCAAATGCTTCATGCTGTTTTAAGAGATCTTTAGTAGTGAAACTGGTTAAGCAACACTTAAACTTTTGTCCAAAACATTCATAGTGATTAATCACAGTAAAGGCTGTGAGTTTATAATGAGAGTGAAGGGCAGTGAAGGGCAGTGAAGAGACAGATGTGTCATAACTTGGATCTGTGCATTAATGACGCTGACCTTTTGTCCATTTTTCATGGTTAAAACATACTTGAGTCTGCTGTGTCATTATGATATCTCCCTGATACACCACACAGCTATGGAGAAAAAGAAGGCATCATGTTAATGAGACATTTGATATTCTTTTATCATTATTTGCAGTCTATCATGGCCCACTCCTTCCTTCCTGCCTCCTTGTCTTATCTACAGGGTCTGCATTACTGTTTTTTAATTTAGTGTTTTTCATTGAAGATCTCTGAGGGCTAATTGAGGTGACCGTGACTCTGTGTTAATTTGCATTATTGCAGGAAAGCTTTATGATCAATTAGATTATTTTTATGCAATATACATGTTCAAATTACACAGCCCCTCTGTCATAATTCAGCTACTTTCTACCCCCCCCCCCCCCCCCCAAAGGACAAGGAAGAGATGATGAATGTAATATCAAAATCAAAGATCAGAATGCTTTTCATGATTAACCAACAGCGTTTTAGTTACTTAACAGTCCACTAGTATAACTCTGAGTGCTCCATTTTCTTCACTTGCATCATTAAATAATAAAAGCATTTGGGCAAAACAACACAAAACTTCTTTGTCATCACTCATAGAGTCTCTGAAGACTCTTTAAATGTATTTTAGTTTTTTTTAATAGATTTCCCTCCCTTAGATTAGTTACTTTCACTTCATTTTTAACTTTAAATCATCTAAAATTGATCTGCTGTAACATTTCAAAGCCTGAACACACATTCACACACACACACACACACCTGCCATGGTTTCAAAGAGTGATCATGGATGGCTTAAAACATATTCAATAAAAGAAAACACTCCAATGCCTATGATTCCCCCTAAGATTTAGAGCTACATTGGGAGAAAAACGTGCTGAAAGGTGTTTATGTGATATTTAAAATCACATTTGTTAAACAGAAATACAACCCCCACACATAAAGACTCCTAACTGTACTCTGAGAGTGCTGTGGTTTTTCCATACACTCTCATTTACATCCAGCTTTCCACTTGATTCCTGATCTTTCCCCACATTCACCAGAACTGAGTGCACATGCTGAAATACAGCCGACCTCTGACTTGAGTGGGAGATCAATCTCAGCTTCAGCAAGATGTCAACAGGAAGATTAAAAGTGACGTGGCTGACAGACATGACATTAGCATCATCTGTATCAGATTAGGACAGATATGAAATCAGTCAAGCTAGCAGCTTATGTTTAGTTAAATCCCTGTGAGGAGTTAAAGCCTGGTCATGAAACAGGTTGAAAACAGAAGTCGATTTTTGTATGAGTTACATAAGCAATATCAGACCATCAGTGATGAGACTGACAGTTTCTGTAATGTAATGTTCAATGCTTGTGACTACTGTGAGGGGGCAGGTGTACAGAAGTTGCTTAATCAAATGTTTTTTTAACTGTGGCTGAATTTTTTGAGCAATGGTGGAAAATCCTGAAGGTTGTCACAAATTACAATTACAACTCTGGCTCTTGTGTGTGTGTGTGTGTGTGTGTGTGTGTGTGGGGGGGGGGGGTTGTTTGTGCAGCATTGGTACAGTATAACATAATGGTTCTACAGGCAGCACATCAGTGCAGGTGGTTTCAAATAGTTAATTCTCTGAAACAAGAGTTACAAAATAAAATTGCAAAATGACAGTAATTCATGTGAAAAAATAGGAACTTACTCTTACTTTTACTTACTCTTGAATACTTAAGTACATTTAAAAGCAAGTACTTTTTTACTCTTACTCCAGTAACGTATTGACTGGGCTACTCTTACTTGTAGTGGAGTAAATTTGGACTAGGAGTATTTGAACTCTTACTCAAGTACTGGGGTCAAGTTTTCTGTCCATCTCTGCTTACTTATGAATAAATGAATGAATCAATCAACTACTCATCAATCAATCTTTGACCAATCAACGGACCTTTTTCACAATTTACGTGATTATACAACCTTCTGGCCCCCTTCAACTCAAATATCTCTACTCGATTCTAGTTACATTTTAGATTCTAGTTATAGGCATGGTTTATAACGTATTAAGTTGTGGGGTAAAAAAAGACAGACTGATCCTATGGCACGCTGTAAATCATCTATCCTGCCTCCCACCCCCCGCCCCTTACCACACGCACGCAAGCACGCAGGCAGGCAGGCACGCATATACAACGACAACAGTGGTAAAAACTTACAGACATTGTTAGTCTTGTTGCTGCTGTTGGTCTCATTGCTTTGGTAGGTCCTAGAAAGGCAACCCTTTGTATGATCAGCCAAAAGCTCCTCACAAAATATGATTTAATCATTTATAAGACAAAAGCACTTTCTAAACCCTACATTTTGTCTACTGCTGTTCTTACCAGGCTTCGTGAAGCCCTGACAAGCTCCAGCAATCCCAGAAAAGTGTGAATCATAAATCTTTCATAGTTTCTGCTTTTGAGTCTGTGTAACAACAGTAATTACCATACAACTTAAAGACCATGCTTTGAAAAGCTACTGAAACTTTGGAGGAAATCCATCTTTAATGGCCTTCTTTGCTTTTTGGAGACTGAACCTTGCACTAAAATCTTACTTTTCAATGTCAAAATGAGCTCCAGCTTCTGTGTTTGTGTAATAATATTAATAATCAGCATGCTTTAGGATAGCCTCAGGACACTGTCAAGCTGTTTTACTAAATTTTGGATAGGAAATAATGAAATTTTAAGTGATTTATCACATAATTACCATTACGTTTCTGCAGGCCTATCGGCAGCTTGGCAACAGACCAACTGTATTAAAAAGTAAAATGTCAGTGGGACCCTGTTTTAAGTGAAAGTTTATAATTTGCCCAAAACTTGAACTAAAAAAAATTTGCTATGAATTCCTCCAGTATGAGCTGCAGTTTGTTTCGTATAAATAACACTCCACCTCTATCTGTATGACACATGCGCTGTGGCCGTCTGGTTTGGCTTATAGCCGCAAGAACAGGCTTCTCTAAGTAAACATGTAACTCACAAACAAAACCCAGATGTGACCTGACTGTACAGCTGCTCACAAACAAACCTGGTACCAAACTAGATTAAGTTAAGCTACATGCTAACTGCTCTGCCAGAACCAGAAAAAAAACTCACCAAATGGCTGTCAGACTGTAAAAGCAGATCCAAAGAATAAAAAAAATGAGGAGGGATGGGGTGAAAATGAGGTGGTGATTGACTAAAGGTGAGGATAATGAACAGACAGAGGGGAAAAGATTGGCAGAGGGAGAAAGAGGGAGCACAGAGGAGAGATAGTCATGCAGACATACAGCTGGATGAATACAAGGCCCCTGTGTAACACTCAGAGCATTACTGTAGCACTGAAGCCTGGCGTAGTTGGTATTTAGAGAGAGTTTGCACGCAGCCCGCTTGCATAGACTGAACCCTTATTCTGCCTGGACTGAACTGGCTCCAAAATGTAGGGAAAAACATCAGAGACAGAAAGGAAAAGACCAAGGACAAAAGAGGGAAAATAGACTAAAAAAAGGAGCAATTTGGCAGAAAGATATTGAAACAGACTTACTCTTGGAACAGGGGGTCCGTGGTCATCAAGATATGTGGATTCACCTGCAACGACAAGAAAGTACACGTTTCAGGATTCGGGCATGCAGTTTAGAAGGATTTCATAGGAGATCAGAAGGCTTTAACTTCAAAGCACCAAATACAACTACTTTACATCGGCATAAAGAATTTGGTATTTAAACTGTTTCCAGATTGAGAAGCCCTCAGGCACTCTGGTCCAAAGTAGGTAAGTCTGAGGAAGGCGGTAAACATAGCAGCAACTCAGAATTCCACACATTTATCCACTCAAATGTTCTGTTGTCAATGTTCAATTCAAGTCATCCTTTTCATGTTCAATACAGCATGAACATACCGATCATCCACAAATTTGGCTTAAAAATTTTAGGGGAAAACTGAGATGATTTGTTTCTATTTTGGAGTTCTCTTTCTTAAAAGATACACAAACCATTCACAGCCCAGGGGATTAGCTGACACATTTGTTGTTCAAAGCCAAGAACTGTGACATTTTTCGTTCACAAAAAGAGGTTCATTATTTGTCAGTATACATGGTTCCAGATGAAGTTTAAAGAAGCTGGTAGCTCTTGGATTTTCCTATGTGATTCTCTAAAGGAAAAAAAAAGTAGTCAGTGCCCCCAAGTAACATTAAACGCTGTAAAAAATGTATTGAAACTTGACGGCGGTGTTTACTTTCAATTCTAAATCAAAGTTTAGACTCTAATGTTCACAAAACTGGGTCGGATGTATGTTTTAGTGCAAACGTTACCTTTTGTGTCGATTTTAATCTGTCTTGGTGCGAAATCTGGACATTTAAATTTTGCGACAACCACCGAATCAAAGCTTTACAGTGTAGCGGAGAATGGGTCCGTACTGCCATCTTTGTAGTCATTTGAAAGGGGAGAAGCTACTGAATCGTTTGACATCAATCTTTCCAAGGACTACATTTCCCTGCTTTGGAAAAAGCTGGGCGTAAAGTGTTCGTAATCTGTGCCCCCATAGACTGTATATAGATTGGACAGAGTCTGCCTCCTCGCCAGGTGAAGCCACTCCGAGAACAGCACCCTCATTATGGGCTGCAGTATAGGTCATAAATCCCGCCTCCACCAGCAAAGCTTATGGGGCTGTGGACCAACTTTAGAAATTTATTACACAGAACACAATTTTTTCTCCCCCCTGCTTGTGATGTTGACATGTAGTTATTGTAAGACTGGTTTGTGCTCAAGTCCTTTTTTTTCTGTGAAGCTCCGTTTTTAAAAGTTATTAGGGGTTCATGTTTTCTATGATTGACACCTGATACAGTCTATGGGCGTTCAGGGATTGCGTGGCTCTCCCGGGGGATACGCTGTTTGAGCCGAGCGTCATCACAGTGACTCTCTGCGACTGCGTGGCCAAATGCGCACAACGCTACTGCACAGCCCTGGTTTCAGGAAATGAAGAAAAATCCCTGAAATACCGAGAGCTATTTGGCTTCAAATCCATATACAGGCGGTAGGCGAAACCAAGTTGTCCATAGTATATATAGTCTATGTGTGCCCCACAGACGAAGGCAGAATGCTGCATCGCACGCTGATCACTCGGGACTCTCCTGTAAACTTTCTCCACCACTTATAAAACTTCTCTTGAGTACTTTTTAACAATGGAAAAGAAACATTCAACTCTAAGAGGGATATGGCGGACATTTTATTAGAAATTCAGCGGGGCTCAGACGGTGAATTTGAGGACTCGTCTGACTCAGCAGTAATGACGTCGGCTCCGAGGAGGAGGCATTGTTTACATTATAAGTGGACCCAGTTTGCTAATGAGTATTTGCATTTATTAATAAGGCTCAGTGTTGTGTAAATTGATATGCATAGAACACCTTTGTCATAAAACTGTAAACACAGTAGTAAGTATGGCAATGCAATAGCACTAAATATTACTGCAGTTTCACTGTATCTGTTTATTTTGGGCTTACTTTGCTTGCAGATATTGCATTTTATCTGTCTTCGAATATATTTTTTATGAAAAACAAACAAACATATGAAGTAAATAAAAAAGCAAACAAAATATAGTAGACTTAGACTTAGACTGAACTTTATTCATCCCTTGGGATGACTCCCGCAGGAAATTCAGGTTACCAGCAGCTTTTACAAGTAAAAAGGTAAAAAAAAGGTGCAAGTGCAGCATGCAAAATGTAGCCACAACATAAAATAAGATAAAATAAAATAAAATACAAGTCACACAATCTACATAATTTCTATAGACTCTTGCGCATTGAAAAAGGTACATAGTCCGCATAGAGATGGAAAAAAGAAATACACTCCTAATAAAATATAGAAGTGGCATATGATGGTGTGTGTGTGTGTGTGTGTGTGCGCGCGTGTGTGTGCGCATGCGTGCGTGATGGGTGGATGGTTGCAGCATGTGAGCTAGGTGGGTGGTGTCTGCCGCCTCTTCCCTACTGTCCTCAGTCACCTCCTACCCTCCAGTGAGGAGCTGTACAGTCTGATGGCCTGGGGGACAAAGGAGTTCCTGAGTCTGTTGGTCCGACACTTGGGAAGGAGCAGTCTCTCACTGAACAGACTCCTCTGGCTGCTGATGACAGAGTGTAGCGGATGACTGGCCTTGTCCATAATCTCCAACAGTTTGTTAAGTGTCCGGGTCTCAGTCACCATCACCAGAGGGTCCAGCTTCATGCCGACCACAGAGCCAGCCCTCCTGATCGGTTTGTCCTGTCTGGATGCGTCCTTCTTGGATGTGCCGCCTCCCCAGCACACCACAGTGTAAAAAAGGACACTGGCAACCACAGACTGGTAGAACATCCGCAGCAGTTTGCTGCAGATGTTAAAGGACCGGAGTCTCCTCAGGAAGTACAACCTACTCTGGGTCTTCCGGTACAGGTGGCTGGTGTGTGCTGACCAGTCCAGTTTGTTGTCCAGCCACAGCCCAAGGTATTTGTAGGAGTCGACAGACTCCACCTCAACTCCCTCGAGCAGGACTGGTCTCGGCTTCTGTCTGGACCTCCTAAAGTCTATGACCAGCTCCTTCGTCTTTGAGGTGTTGGGCTCCAGGTGGTTAAGGCGACACCAGGAGGCAAAGTCCCCCACCAGACTCCGGTACTCCTCCACTCGGTCATCCCTGATACACCCAACGATGGCTGTGTCATTGGCGTACTTCTGTATATGACACAGCTCCGAATCATAGCAGAAGTCCGATGTATACAGGGTGAAGAGAAGAGGGGCCAGCACTGTGCCCTGGGGGGCTCCAGTGCTGCTGATCACTTTTGGATGTGGCATCCCTCATCCTGACATACTGTGGCCTGTCTGTTAGGTAGCTGGAGATCCAGGCTACCAGGTAGGGGTCCACTCCCATGCGATTGAGTTTGTCCTGTAGCAAGGGGGGCTGGATTGTGTTGAAAGCACTGGAGAAATCCGAAAAAGAGGATCCTCACTGTGCAGCTTCCCTTATCCAGGTGGGAGTGGGTCTGGTGGAGCATGTAGAGGATGGCATCCTCCACCCCAACATCTGGCTGGTAGGCGAACCGCAGGTGGTCTTGGGCATGTTGCACCTGGGGTCTGAGGAAGGCGAGGAAGAGCCGCTCCAGCGTCTTCATAAGGTGGGACATGAGTGCCACCGGTCGGAAGTCATTCAGCTCGCTGGGCCAGTTCTTCTTAGGCACCGGAACTATGCAGGATGTCTTCCAGAGGATGGGCACTCTCCCTAGTTGCAGGCTAAGGTTGAAGATGCGTTGCAGTGGTTCCCCCAGTTCTGTAGCACAGGTCCTCAGCAGTCTTGGACACACCTTGTCCGGACCTGCTGCTTTCCCGTGTTTTAGCTACTCATGGCTACTCAATTTATTGAATAAGTTTATATATTTCCACAACTTTTGTGTCCTTCATTGAAATGTACAAATGTTATTTATTTTTGTTCTACATAGTAATTTATCACCATTTTCACAGCCACCAAGAAGAGGGGGTGAGGCACATCTACCCCCCTATCAGGAGTTTTCACACCTACAGTACTCCCTGCACCAGTCGCCCCACCCCCACCTATACCTGCAAGAAAGGTGACTCTGCTTGTATCAAAGTTTGTGTACTGATCATTTGTTTAATTCTGGTCTCTAAAAGAAATAATACACTATAATATTTCATATTGTTATATATTGTTTTTAATTTACAATATTTGTTGAACTTTTACTTTTTATTTTACATTGTTTGCACAGAATGTTTGTTTGTTTCTCTTTTTGCACTTTTTTCAAATAAAAATACTCCCTGTGAAGAAAGAAATGTAGAAGTTCCTGTTATTTTTCACTATTCTGTATTACATATAAACAAATATATTTTGCAGAATGGTAGAAATTGATGAGGCAAAAGGTAAATTTCATATCTAAAAGCTCCAATAGGTAGTAGGAGACTAGTCTCATGGAAATTAATTGTAATTTGGAGTTTTCATCAAAGGTAGAAAATAATCCATTTGGCACAAAAGTGTGCCAAATTGTGCCAAACTGAGTTCTCGCCTTGGTGTATCCTTACAAAAACCTTCATGTAGGCTTCACTGTTTATCCAAATTCTATCAAATTTGGTAAATTTGTTGTCAAGGAGTGGATGAGGCTAATCAATGGCATCTGGGGGCATGGAATCATTGCTAGCATTGTGTTTTCCTCTGTCAAAAAAAGAAAACATTTTGGCAAGAGTAAAAAAACATAGTTTCCCCTCTGGTTTATTCCACTTCCAATTTACTCAGGCATAATGACAGATACAACACTTCTGACACTTGGAACATATTCTCTGAAGTCTCTAGATGTCCAAGGACACCGAGAACATGCATATACCCTTTAGTAAAGTGTAGTAATTTCTCATTTACTTTGGGTATGTCTTGTTAGGCGTTTTTTCTTGAAAATAGGCTTACGGCTTAAGAGGTTAACTACATGCAGCAAAATCTTGGCCTGTCGATGGGCAGATCGGGTTAAGGGGGTTAATAATAATAATGATAATATTAATAATAATAATAATAATGTGACTTGGGGGCAATATATCTTTTGGTTAATTGCAACATAGCTAATATGTTAGCACTATGTAGGTATTGTAGCTTTCCAAAAGAGAAGCCAATACACTTACCCTCAAACAAATGTTGAACTGTGCATGTCTGTAATGCTTTTAGAGGACATAAGATTGTTTTTCAGTGCTGGGTTACTGAGGGGGAGTTGCCTTGCTTCTTTACCATCTATACAGTGAGTTGCGCACACAAACTACATCAGGAATGGCAACAGTGCAGCTTCATTGTGTCCTAAACTTTGTATAGTGTCAGAGTTTCACTGTAATGCCAAAAGAAAAGAGCTTCAAACAGAAACTGGAAAGGCGACCTTGTTGATCATGGAAGCACATCGATGGGGCATGAGTCATTGAAAAAAAGTCATACTAAATGACAACGTAGCTGTTAGTGTGGCAGCTGACGGTCCACCTCAACCTGGGTTGAGTCATCACTCAACCTAACTTTAGCTTTCAATACTCTGCTTCATAAACCAATAGGTGGCATCACTGAGGCTACATCCATGCTTTATACAGTCTATGACCCTCTCCTCCTTATCTTTTTCCTTCCCCCACTCCTACCATTGAACAGTGGAGAAAACTCTTACCAGTAACCATGCTACACATTAAAATGAACTCATCTTACATTACCATGAGTTATACTTAAAGTGAAGACTAAACTATGGCTTAAACTGAGGCTTTGAATGGCATATTATGCCTTAAATAGAGTAATGTTAAATTTAAAAGCTGATCGCTAACTAATAAACTTTTGTAAATGTACCGGTCATTAAAGCTCCCATATGCAAGTTTGGTTTGTGTCAATTTTAAGGCCGCCTGTGGACAAAGCAGTCTTTGCTTATCTTGTCCTCTACATGCCTGCATAGAGACTTTTGACAAAAAATCTCATCTTCCTGACTTTTGACAGTGACATGTAACATTTGTTGTAAATACTTTTTGTAGAAATGGAAAAAACAGAGCTGTCTCTCAAACTGCTTGGCTGACATCTAACCCCTCACACCGGTTTCAGGCATCAAAAAGATCAATCATGTTGCTGATGGTCTTGTTTGCATTTGGATATCAAGAAAAAAAATAAAATCATTGATATCATTTTTGGTCTATCTCATAGACCAATAAGAAAAAAACTACCCACAGGAGCTTTAATCGTTTCAATAATCGATGACTAGATGACTATTCAAACAAGGGCACCAGTTTGGCTTGGTAGCTGTATCACAACCAAAATCTCAAAGTGGGGGACCCAGTTCCCTCACAGTTTCCCACCCTATCCACTGCCCTATCATCCAAAAAATTTATTTAGTATTTTGGAAGAACTTGTTGAATGAGTTTATGGTTTCTATCACCCCTTAAGAATGTGACTACTTGTGATTGACAGGTACAGAAGCATACTAATCCAAAGACGCTCACTTCTGATTAAAAAGCAAGATGGTAATGAGATGAATGTAAAACCTGAGATTTCTGGCAGGAAACCAACTGATGGATAACATCATCTTTGCTATATCTACTTCTTGTACAATCTATGGTTGGCATAAAATCACAGTATATCTTTTTGACTTTGTCCACATAAATCAGATTCACTCAATATGAGCTCCCTGTGCAACTATACCCAGTTATTTCAAAAACTCAGTCAAACAAGTTGGTGAATCAACTCACCATCTCAGATCTATCTCAAAATTTTTTCTGCTCTAGGCTAAACTTATAAAAAATCATTCAGATTCATTTTGAGGAGAGTTAAAACCTCTTTATACTGAGCATCAAACACTGAGGCTGTTTAATGTTGGAACAAAGGAGCTTATTCAAGTCCACCACAGACTGACGTTCTACACTGGCTTTTCTCATCTAATCGAGACCCTGGCTTCAGTCCGGCCTTACCAACCAGACACTCAGAGACTCATCACCTCCCATCACATTTACAACATTCAGATGTTTCACCCCAGAGAAAAAGAGGAGACAATTTGAAACATGTTGAGGGAGTACAGCAATTCAAAGGAACAATCTTTCCTTTGTGCATTTGCAATGTGATCTGATAGGCAGGGATGAAAATAGAAAGGAATTATGCTTGGACACACACATCAGCTCATAGACAGCCAAGGGTTCCAACTTGGAACTCACTTAGAGATGTTTTCATTCAGTGTGCTTATGCTGGAAGAGAATTGGATGACTTTTTAAGTAGTGTTTACTAAAGATAGTGGTTTGCAAGATATAAGTAGTTAATCTGGCTCAATAGTTAAAATCTGTGTTGGTTTGGATCTCTTACAATGTTGCAAACACACACACACACACACACACACACACACACACACACACACACACACACACACACACACACACACACACACACACACACACACACACACACACATTACTTATATGGCTTTAGAGAACCTGTTACCCTCTTGTGTTTTGTGCTTCATTAATTCATCAAGGCTATAAATTATGACACGGCTGCACCCTTAGGTGTTTCTAGTCCCCATCTCTGCACTTGTTTTGTCTCCTTTTTAAGACTGACACAGTTTTTGAAGGAATGCTGAGGGAGACTTGTGCACGGTTACAGCTCCTCTCTGAGGCATTTGAGGTCACAGCATGGTGAGTTCACAGGCTATTCAACATCTATGTTCCTTCTTCTGCTGTCCATCACTGACCAGCAAACCCCCCACACACGACCCCCACCCCCTCCCCGTCGTTTTATGTCCGTCTCCTGTGTGTGCTTCTCATTAGTGTTTTTTGGGAAAAGGGGATTTGGAACTAATTTTTTCCAGGGCACAAGGCTCGTAAAGAGCTGACAGCTGCCCTGCGCCCCCACCACCCACAGAGAAGGAAATGAACTTAGACAGCCACTGTACCGCGCTCACTGTACTTGTCGACCTCATTGTCTCCTGGCCCACAGTGAGAAGTCAGTGAGGAGGAGGAGGATGAAGAATTTCATGGGACTCCTTGGCCTGACTTCAATTCCAAATCTGAACAAAGCACACAGCAGACAAAGATTCATACTGTACATTTTTCCTCATTTGATATTTCTCACATGATGTGACAGTAATCCAGACTTTGATGATTGAAGTCTGCACCCTATACAGCGGCATATGTTCACAAAACCTCCCTGAAATATCTTTCAGCACCAGCACAGCATTAAACCACCTCTATGTATTTAGTTAAGATTACACATGATACACATTCGGAACAAATTCCAGTAAATACTGTAAAAAAAAATTTAAAAAAAGCACCAATAAGAATTTGCATCAAGTCTTGTAGTCAGGATTTGGCCCCAGGAGGTTTTTTGTAAGTCTCATCGGGCCTCATATGTCTGTCAAATTTTATATATGTGGGTGGGAGAAGCTTTACGTCAACTTCTTTGTGCAAATTTGCAAGCGGGTTTTTTTTCCTTTATCCATGTGCGACACCCATATCATAAATATCACAATAACAATATCACAATAATTATGGAAAACTTGAAATCTAAAACAACATGGTAAGTTAAAAGGAGAAAGGATAAAACAAAGATGGAGCATATGAAAATTGCAAGTCCATAAATGTGTGCAGGTTACAGGTATTGGTATATTGTGACAGCCATACATCTACCTTTAAAAAAATAAAATATCTATTGAACTTGTTGATCTTTGGTTAAATCCATGACCAGGTTTTTCCCTTGTTTCCTTTCTCTGTGCCCAGTCTAATTAGTGTATAGTCATGACAGTAGTTAAGCTCCATACAAAAAAGTCAGCATGAGTGTATTTCCCACTCACTTTTCTTGATCCTTGTTTTGAAGCAGAGCAGCTGGGACAGAGGTGTGTCACTGTGAATCTTAAAAAATATATTTGGACCGCTTCTTTGGCTTTCCAACAACAGCAACAGATATTCAGGTTTCTGCAAAACATCATGAAACATTGCAGGCTGGGTAGTTTACATGTCTGTACTCATGGACGTACTGGCTCAAATCTTTACAATCAACTCTAGAGGACAATTGATCACCAAAGGAAGAAAAGGCCCTCAAAAGAGAGGAGGAAAGCTTCCACTGACCCAGAAAATGACTTGTGCACTTTACGTTGGTTTCCATTTGTCACCTTTCTGTTTTTCTTGGTACTTATGATACATAATAATAGTAATGAATGGTCAAGTGTGAGGGGTCAAAGGACTCATTTAAGAAGTGAAAAAAGAGTTCACAAATCAAATGGAGGTCAATGTCTTCCTTGAACCCATCCATGTGTTTGTCCTGCGTATTCTCTGTGTGAATGTGGTTGTGTGTGTGCGTGTGTGTGTGTGTGTTACAGAGAGAGAGAGAGAGAGAGAGAGAGAGAGAGAGAGAGAGAGAGAGAGAGAGAGAGAGAGAGAGAGAGTGAAGGGGAAACTAACTGGAGTGCCAGTATGCATAGACATGTAGCTAAATGGTTAATTGGATTACTGTGTCACAAGATCTATGGACTGACCCCTGGCTAAGAGCAACTGCAGAACAATTCCTGAGCACAATTATCTGATCAATAAAATGAGATGGAAAACTTAAATCAGGGGAGCTTTTATGTTTTAATCAGGGAAGTCCAAAAAAGCCTATAAAACACCCAGATAAGACCATCAAATAAAAACAACCAACCTCAATTGTTCAGTATAGTGTATGAAGTGGACAGAGTGTTTTCAATCAATGTCACTTTAGGGTAACAAAAAAGTACGTGAAAGCCAATTTTAAAGGAACAAGCCTTTCCTAGAAAAAGGAAAAAAAACAAACTTTAAATTTAGGTATAACATCTGCAAAACAACATGTAAATGTGTTGATAAACCAACACATTTGATGGTCTTTCTACAGAACACATGCAAGCATTACAAGATAAAAGTCAAAAGAGTGCATGTGAAAGCTTAGCTATTAAGCAATAAGATTTATTTGGCAGAACTTAACTCTGAACTCTGAGGCTGATCATTGCCATAGATGCTGTTTTCTGCATGAATCAAAAATGAACTAGAGTCTGAATAAAGTGACTCTGATAAGAAGGTGCAAACTGTTTTTGCTGTGGGAGTTTGGAAAAGAAACTAAGTTCCACCAAGTTAAAACAACTCCCTATCAAACATTCAAACACAGTCTTATCTACTGTTTAGTCCATCCAGCTGCTGCAGATAGCTGTTCACTAATGAGTCAGGTTCTGCTCAAGGTTTCTGCCTGATAAAAGGACGTTTCAAGTTGTCTTCTATCTTCTACACATTAAATTAACCAAGATACACCAGCATGATCATCATTGTCTAACACAAGTTGACTTTCCTAATGCAAATTTACACAGAGCCTTATTCAGCTTCATTAGTCTGTAGGAATCTTAAAGCTGCTACAAAGAGCTTCTGATAGGTTGTGAAACATTGAAAGGAACTGTGATGCATCTGTTTAGGAAGCTGTAAAGACTACTTGACAAACCAAATCAATTAGTCATCTCACTTAATTGTTTTTAATTCACACAGTGGTTTTTTTTTTTTTTTTTGGTGTAACAACATGAGAAATTTGTTACATTTTCATATTAAGTCAAAATAAAAAGGTGTAAAGCTGCACCATTTTTTGTTTGTGGCTATATTGTGGCAAGCTGTGTCTCCAAAGTTCTAGCAATATCTCATCAAGATAATTGTCAAGATTAATTTCTGCTTTCAAAGGCTTACTCTTGGTTGCATTTCTAGGCAGGAGAAAAGGTGTCAAACAACAACATCAGGAGAACCATTTCATTTACTGGAAAAATTGTTAAGTTAAATGAAGCAAACCAGAGGTTTTGAATTAAGCAGAGTAATATGCTTTGCATAAAAAGGTTGTGAAGATTTTGCAGGATAAACGTCTTGGAATGAATATAACTACACCCTTAAAACTACACCATATAGTACAATCACCAAATTTGAAGGAGAATAACCCACCAAACTTTCCAAACTCAACCCAGCACAGGTCCCTCAGGCTCTGGAATTTTCCGTCTGAATGTTGACCTGCTTCAGGAATGCAACAGTGAGATTGGGAATTTTCTAAACATGTATTTACAGCATAAAACATTTCATTTTCTTTGTGAAATTGGTGACCGGGCTAAGTAGGACCTAGAAAAGAGCACATCCCAGAATAGGGAATAAAGGAGGGAGTGGAAAACCACACAGGAATGGCTGCTTCGTTGGGTCCAAGTTAAGGGGCCTCTTGTTTTTTTCTTTGCTTCGCTACCAGACACGACTTGGAGCAAAGATGGAGGGTTACTGAGCTGACGCGCTGGAATGTTCTACAAGTATGTGAAACCAGATTACAGGTTATACAGACTCTGAAGACTAAACTTTCACATCCTATACCACATCCTGTTGTAGACTCTGTATCAGCCACAGAAGAAAACTAAAGAGACTGAAGATGTGTGCTTGATGCGCTTGAAGCAAGACCATTATGACTATATTAGGCATATAGAGCCAATTCCCATCTGAAGAGCCAAAATCGGCTCTGAACCCACCAAGTGACACCTAAACGCATGTCTGTGGTTTCAGACACCCGAGGCAGAATAGAAAGCGCACACGAAGTATATGGCTTAACACACACTTTCTTGTGTGTTTTTGGGTCTGAAATGTGTGTGGCCAGCCAACCCTTTGATTTAGAGTGTGGGAGTGGCTCTCCATTAGCATGACCCACTGGCCTAATTACAGAAGAGAGTTAAGCCTAAGGGTCAGGGTCTCCACCCACAGTGCCCTGCTCCACGGCATGCCTCAAACACTCAAGGATCAACAGTGGCTGGGCTGCTTTGTAAATTCAAAATAAAGCTGATTCAACCCCTGTGTTTTTTCAGGTGACCGAAGATGAAACAAAAACCTGGTATAGAGACTCATTTGTTGACTTTTAGTTCCCCTAAATTTTTGGTTCCTGAAAAGGAAACACTGGTACAGATGTGCAGAGGTTTGGAGACTTCAGGAAGACTCTCAGGATGTCATTTGTGCACACCTGTGGTTGCCAGTGTATGGAAGAGACAAACCACTAAACTGATGTCCCAGTGGAAATGTGGTTAAAGCCAGAAGTCAAAAATAAAACCCTTACTTTGCAGAACAAGAAAAAAAAGTCAAGTTTAACAATTTCCGAAGCTCCTGTTCTGCTACTAAAAAGAGGAATCAGGAGTGACTCATGTAGTTCATGACTAAATCATCCATGTGGATGTCTTTGTGCTTTATAATCAGGGTAGTCAACATTTAAGCAAGTGCCACGGTTGACAGAGATGCAACATGACAACCCTAATTATTCATAATTGACACAATTGGAGTAAACAGCGCATTTAAATCAAATTGTGCATGTTCTGTTAGATAACAGCTGGTTAGGTCTCTTCATAGCCACCAGAGCAGTTTAGAATGAAAGCTGAAAATAACATGCTTTGACTTATCGTTTCCTGACTCCCACCATACCATTTCAGACCGGGCTCCACATTTGAACCTTGCCGTGCCATTTGATGTATATGAATTTAAACATGGAGTCATGAGAATCAAATCAAGAAAACTGAGACATGTTAGGAAGTACACTAACATAAGTGGTGGGTTGTTAAACCCAAAGGTCACAGCGCTCCTTAATTTACCATCCTCCCTAAAGCAGGATTTCCAGCATTTTCAGACTCATAATTAACTACCCCGGGCATCTGCTGCTCTTTAGGTGCATTCAACATGGTGTTTTTTTGCAGAGTTATCATTTTAATTTAGAGGAGGGAAGTACATTATGCATGTTAGTGGGGCAACTGTGACCTGTTTTGTTCCCATGTCTGAGTACTTGACAGAAACACATTTGAATTATGACCTCCTGAGACCTGTCTCTTTGTCTCACTTCCTCAGGAAACCGTGCAGCTTTGAAATGAAAAAATAAGCTGTGAAGCAGATGAAACGGTGCACAATTTTCGGCCTGATTGATTTCTGATACCAAACTAGAAAAGAAAAGAAAAGGAGCAGACTCATCAGCTCACGAGAAAGTGATACCGAGGCTCTTTCTTTGAGATGATATCCTGTGGTTAACCATGACAAAGAATCAAACGTCAGAAACAGAAACTATTCACAGGATGTTATGCTTTTAGATATTTCTGCAAGACTTCATGCTGTCAGCTACATCGAGATGAGCCACTTCCTCTCCAAAGTGCTTGTGCAGTTTGTACGTACCTCGCCTTGCCTTGTGGACATGAGGGCACGACACCAGCTGTCTTGCTAGCCTGTCCTTATGGATAAAGAGACTGCCGGCGGCCATTTTGACTGACCAGTGATTTTTCCCACACACCCCTACAAAAAAAGTCAAATGGAGGGGTCCTATTAAGTCTTACTTGTACATTTGGAGAGAAAATGTATCAAAAACAACAATACTGACAGGGGTGGGGGGAATTTCACATACAGAACATTTAGTATTCCTGAAACTAAACTACGCACCAAGTAAGAGAAAATATTCTTAAAATGTTTGAAATGTGTTGAATTTCTGAATGTTGTGGAATTTAAATAACGGTAGACCAATGTACAGCGACAAATACAACTCCACTCAAGCAGCCAACTCATTAAATACAACCACAACCAGGCAACTACTCGGCCTCTACCTCGCTGCACCCCTTCACAAAACCCACGCCAGATGTGGCGATGCACGATGTGTAAATGGCTGGCCCCCACAGCAACACACAAGTACTACTGGTGACATCTGTGTAGGTCATAAGAGGAGCTGAAACAGAAATTCAGAGTTTCAAGAGCAGTTTGTGTAGTTGTTGTGAGGTGTTGAGAAATTAGCACGAGCAAAATTTTCTTTTTTCATACCCTCAAAAAATACTTCATTTCTCTGTATCTTGACTGTAAGGCAACTGAAAACACAGTAAATGATGAGAATGCAGAGGGAAATTTAGATAAGCACAGCGATGTATTCAATAGACTTAAACCTGTGGATTAGTATTTTTTAAAAACGCACTCATGAAAAAAAGGAGTTTAGTCTCGTTTGATCGGCATAGTCTTCAAGGGTTGACTACATACAAATACCACCAACGCTTCAGCTGTGCTTCAGAATGCTGTGCCTGCAAAACACCCAGCTTTAATTGTGTGTTTACAAGACAGCGCTTCTGACCCTGAACCTAAACCACAAAGTTCAGTTTTGACAGAATTAATCTCTTCTGTCTTTTTTTCTGTTGCACTGGTCTGTTCATAACTCCCTGTCCTATCCTTTATCCTTTTATTTTTTGTTCGAGGTTATTTTTATGGTCTACATGTGGCACCCAGTGCTGTTCAAGAATGTTTTTTTTTTTTAAATAACATCACAACTATCAGTGATGAATGATCACTTTTTTCAACACAGATGACACAGATTATTTTCCCTGAAAAACTTCTTGCACATGTGGCGCTCCAACCAGTAACTATAAGCATGAAACAGGCACAGGAATTAAAGGACAAACCCATTCATCATGACAATGTGGATTAAAAACAGAAAACAGGCAGTTGTGGGAACTCTAAACAATCTACTCCCTTGTTTTAGTACTCATTGGTGATAGTGCTGAGTCACAAATGCGGCATGCTAAAGAAAAAGCTAGGAATTACACAAAGGACTGGGTGCGCGCTCATGCGTGGCTGCACAATCATCACCAAATCATGTATTTTTAGACTGCTGTTAAACCAAGTCTTAACATCTATCTGGTGTTTTTGCTGCTATGTCATGATGTCTTTTATGAATCACTCCTTTGGTCCCTTTACAGTGAACACACAAAAAAGAGCTATCATGTTCAAAAAGCTCCCACTGTCATATGTCAAGAGACATAATTGGACTTTTTGTGTACAACACAAAAATGGTTTACATGTCTGAAACCTACAGGATTTCTACCACAGTGTGTGATTTCACACTGGGCGTCAGATATCTGCTCGGGTTTGGTTTCATGCTTGAACTCGCGTGTAGCCACAGACAGAGACCAGAATCTGAAGACGCCACTGTCAAAGCTGTGCAGAGCCATAACTTTCACCCCACAGCCAAGGACACCCACACACACACACACACACACACACACACACACACACACACACACACACACACACACACGTGTGAAACACATCTCTGAGGAGCCTGAGTTAGTTTGGATCCAAATCGTAGGAATTATTTGTCATTCTGAATAACACTTATTGTTCTTACTGAGATTCAGATGATAACACTTTTGATATAGGTAGCTTGATTTTAGCCGTTCTACCCTGTTTTCTGTCTTTATGTTAGCCACTGTATTAGCCTAGCTTTACACAGGGCATGGAACAAGCAATAAAAAGCTATCCCAACAATTTAAAAAATCTCGCACAGCTCTACTTTCAAGCTGCAGAAAGACATTCCCTGTTTCCTGTCTTTAAGCTATGATGAGTAAATTGCTTCTGTATGTGCCACGTGCCCACACGTCAGGAAAAGTGATGTCAGTTGTGGGGTGTCATGACCCATCAACCTGACAATGAATCATTTTGTTGTCATAGTGACTAACAAGGTAGGACACATCTGCTACGCCCCATGACCTCCTGACAGAAAGTCTAAAATGTTAGATTTTTTTTTTCAAAGGTTAAACAACTGAAAAATCAGACAGTGGTGTGCTGACTTGACTGACAGTCCAGCATACTGACACCAAAGGCTCACCTCTTGTAGGTTGACCATAAGTTAGTTTAAGTTAGCATTGCTAATATTGGGACTGCTGGAGATTGGCTTCAAAACTCTGCACAACCAGCAAATGGGTGACATCACTAATGCAATTTCCATTAATTACACGGACTATGGCAGCGAGTCATGGTGAATGATATTCAAGGACATGTCTGCAATGCCTCACATCTGTCTAACAGAAAGTCTAGCAGGTTTGATTTTTCCCTCTGTCTACTATGATTTTGTCCTTCAAGCTAGTGACATTAGACACATGTGCTCAAGTTACAGACATTGACAGAGGAATGTTTAAGGTGGTACTGCTGAGATGGAGCAGTGGGACAGGGGAAAGGTTTGTGGAGCTCTGGCATCAAAATCCCTGCCTTAATGATGTGTCATTGTTGGATGATTATAAAGAACTAAAAGAAGAGAGCTGTTGTCAAAAAATAGCAGACACACTGCAACAACCCAGTGAGTAGCTGCCGTTAGCATTTCCGGGTGTCTTCTAGCCCTGTCCCTCTTCGTTCCCTCACCCACTTGGGGGTAATAGAGACTGATTGCACATCTTGTGGTCTAATATGTTTGTTGGTCAAATCCCAGTCTGCCCAGTCTAACACAGTAACCTATATGGCGTATCAAGAGACTGTGCTGTCTGACCTTGGTATAAGTTTGGACCTTTTTATAAAATGCTAGCCTAGCTCTCTAAAAAGATCTGTCCCAACGCTTTCAAAGCTTATCTTGTAGCATGGATGAGCTCTATGGCCAACTTTAGCTGTCTGTACCTTAATATTTAGTGTAAAAGCATCACAGTAGGAAAGATTTTCTAATTTTAACCTGATCCAACCAACTTGTTTACCATTGCTTTGAAAAAAAGTTGAATCATTTCTTCACAAGCAATATCCTTTCTTTTCTTTTGCTTTTTAACTGCAAAATATAAAAAGAACAAACAAAACAAGATCCACGCACACATGAAGAATGCCTGTGGGACCCTGTACAGTAAGTTTAAATTAATTTTTGAACCCTATAGATGCAGAGTGGGAAAATTAAAGGAAGACCATAGCACTGCATGATAGAGGGATCTCAAACAGAAAGTAAATTACTGTTAGGAGCCAGATTACCTCTGGGGTTGTCATGTGACAGCAGTAACAGATTCAGGAAAAAGCAGCTGCTGTAGTCTACAGTGCAGTGAGGAAATGAAAAGTTAAAAAAAATTAAGGGTTGAGAGACAGAGAGAGGAGGACAGGAACAAATTTTTATCAAATCAGTTTGTGAGCCCTGTGCGGAGGTCGACAGAGGAAGATGAATTGCTCTATCTGGCAGCTAGACATTCCTCACTGGCCTGAAATCCCCTCGGCAAAGCAAAACATAATGATTTCACCAGGACGCACTGATTCATGCTAAAACAGACGTGGATACACCACTGAGTGTACAGTTTAAGCACAGCACCAAATGAGAGCTAATATAAAGGCAGAAATCACTCAAAAAAGTGTGAAAAACTAGGTGTCTTGGGATAGCTTATGTGATTATTTCTGAAACGCAATAAAAGGTCAAATGATGATTTATGGTTTGAATGACAAAGCAGCATGGAGTGTGATTGATTTTTATTACATCCTGACAGGAAGTGCTGGTGTGGGGACTCCACCAGCTGTGAGAAAGACTCTTTGTGTTTGCATGACAGCAGGGGATACATGCATTTGTCTGTGCATTGATATGAACAATGACAGAAGTGTATTCATACCAATCTGTCTGCCTGCCACACATTGGCAGATTTTAGAGCTATTGATTACTTTGTGCATTAGATCTGAAATAGCTTTAAATTTGTGACTCTGTCTCCAGCAGTCCCCATTTAGAGTTTGTTCACTGCTGAGTGCAGAGAGGATGGTGCCGCAGCAGCTCAGCCCTGCAGAACAAACAGACGGCATAAAGGGGGCCTGTGTGGCGCTAGGTCTCACACTCAAGTGAGGGGCAGAAGTGAGAAAGAGGAGGATAGAGAGTGAGCTAGGGAAAAAGAACACTTTCCCACAGAAGGCAACAAGCACAGATTTGAGGAATAGTTGAATGAAGAGACAGTTTAAAAAAAGGAGAGTTATGTAGTTGTGAAGTATTTTGGATAGCTGTGTCAAAACTGAGACGCGGGTCATGAAATATTTCCCTTGGGTAATAAGTGGGAGCTACATTCAATGTGTTATTGTTGACCTTTAACATGAGCCACTTTTCTCATGGGCCCCCACTATAAACCTTTATGGGACCTACACTTTTCTGTTTGACAGACATATATGAGATTTGTGTCTCAGCAGATAAAAGTTGGCTATCATTGACTGTCAATCAACAAAACACGAGCAAAGCAAAAGACTCCAGGGGATTCTAATCTCAGTCTGAAACAGAATAAAAGAAAAAAACTTTCTGCAAGTCAATAATAAAGTAACTCATAAACTGACTGACTTATGCATAAAACAACCTATGAAACAGTAATGTTGAAAACGAGAAATATCTGACCCATAACCTATGTAACTTTTTATTCTCCTCTCCTTTTGTGAGTGTCCTGTAGAAACATGCCAAACTACCTGACCTGGTTGTATCTGACTGCTCCTACTCTGGGAAATAGGTTTGTTAATGAATTACACCTTGCAAAGTAAGTTGTTTTGGCAAACCAGTTTTTCTCAGTTTTCTATGTTAAGACCTCATCATAGTTTGAATAACAATTTCTATTCACTGTGGTGATAGTAAATACTTGTGGTTAAAATAAAGCAGAACTAAGCACCATGACTCCAAAAATAGATCTGCAGCAGGGAGAAGGGCAAAAAAACATAGAAAACTGAGAAAAAGTGGTTTGCCCAAACAACTTACTTTGCAAAGTATAATTCATTAACAAACCCTTTTTCCCAGAGTAGGAGCAGTCAGATACAATCAGGTTAGGCAGTTTGGCATGTTTCTACAGGACACTCACAAAAGGAGAGGAGAATACAAAGTTACATCCTGCCCTGACTGATTCATCTAAGTAAGATAATTGCTTTCCATTAATTCCTCTAATACATCATCATCGTGAACATATCTGGGTAACATTTCCTTACCAAAGTAATACTTAGGAAGAATTGAACTCTTCCAAACCATGACTCTCCCTCTTAACTTTCAACTGTTTCCCATTCGCTACAGATGCTCAGCATTTGCTGCTTTGCTTTTGCATGACTGTGTATTTGTGCAGTAATCTAAAACGTGTGTTTTGAACCTCTATATGTGTATGCATAATTCTATAGCATCTGTACCTTGCATATATATGTGTGCATTTACATGTATAACCAGAGCCCATGAAACCCCATGCCTCTCTCTAATTACACAGTGGATGGTGGCAGAGCTTTGGCCTCTACATCATCTGTTACATAAATACTCGTTTGACGGAAACTGCTGTCAGGCTCCATATGGGTTAGCAGTTCTGGTCAGTGCCAGGTTAAGCCACTGCTGGACTGGGATGCTGCCTCTCCCTTGTTTTGTGCTCATTCTTCCAGGATACTAGTGCATTAAAAACGAGTTGACCATGAAGGAGGGTAACAATTGCACAAAGTGTGCACATTTGATTACCTGCAAACTGAAGACAAAAAAGCATGCTTGCATGGGACTATGAGAAGAAATGTGTATTTAAGTATGTGTTTGATTGTGAAGTGTGCAAGGACATTTTACAGTGCCCATTACCAGAAGCCACAGGATGTGCGTCTAGAGCAGACCACCTCGTACCCCATTACATCATTGTGTAGTGCCTCCTGAAACTCTATATACACACATTTACACACACTTCTCTCCACGTTATTTTTTCCCTGCCCTCATCAGGTGCCAAATAAAATGCAAAAGCCATGTGTTGAGCACATGTTGAAAATGAAGAGAAAGAAGAGAACTTTAACAAAGTTTCTAAATAACACTTGAGATATTGCATATCATGCTCACAAAATCCAAAACATCTTCACTGTCCTCATGACCAAGCATCTTCACTGTACTATTTTTGCATGAACTCACTTGAAAAATCTAAATGGAGTGAGAATGTTTGGTGATAATGCAATGACAAGCGTTTGGCACCCCAGTGGACCACAGTGGCCAGAAAAAAGAGAGCAAAGAGCAACAAGAAAGCAATAAACAACAGATGGCAGCTCACACTTCCAAGAACAGCAAAAGAGTATTTATAGATGAAGCCTCTGAAACAAGCAGCACAGCGCATGAACAATAGAGGCTTTTATGTATGCATTCCCCATCATCATAAATCAAACAAGTTTAAAGGGACAGTCACAGTGACTGAAGGAAACCAAACCCAAATAACAGGCACAAAGTACACTTTAATAAGATTGGGTTAGGAAAGAAATTAAATTAGGACTTGAAGGTTCATTCATACCTTGAGTTCAAACATGTAAAGACAAAGCTTCTTGGGTATCTTTCAACCTTTCAGCATTAAGCCTTGGTTATTTGATTTTTCTTTTAGTACGATTTTTGATCTTGACATCCTTAACAGGCTGCACTAAATTGGGGGTTGCGTTGAAGTTGTTATCTGAATATTCACAAAAAACATTGCTATCGATCAGCTTAAACTTGCTAAATTGGACAGAAAGACATCTTAGAACTTGCCTCACATGTACTCTTTTTTGGAAGTCATCTGCTTCCAGTCATTTCAGTGATTTTGGGTGTTGAATCCCCCCCAGGTTTCTTTAACACAATCAGGAGGCATTCACTGCCTACAAGCTGACTTCAGTGGATTCCTACATAACTACATAATTATCTGTATCACATACATTATGATGTCTGTGCTGTATAGCACATAGCCTGAGGCATGGGGCTGTCACTCAAAACTCATTAGCAATTGAAGGAAAGAACTGCCCTAAGGTTTGAGTCACGACCCCTCCCCTAAATCCCCCTCAAAATAAAAATAAAAAATTGACAATGCTAGACAAATTGCAAACTGTTCAGAAAGGGAATAAAATATTAAAATCATTCTGTAAAAGGAAAAAAAAACACCCTAAAAAATATGTGAGCATTTATTACCCTTACTTTTTCACCATATGGCCAGAGGTGAAACTTCAAAAAGAAGATAAATTGACAAAAATACAGTTATTTTATTAAAGGAATACCATTTTAATGTTAGGAGACTATAATCTTAAATTACCAAGAACATAATTCTTGCAAAAATGACGTAAGTATAAGAGAATAAAGCGGTGATGTTAGAATACAAATACAGTTAAGTGAATTCCCTCCTTCAATTCCTCTTTTTAATGCTCAATATCTAAATTTCATTTGAATATTGACTCAATCTAATTTAATAGTTGTTCCAGTACGGAGGTGGTTACTTTGTACGAATGTCCAAGTTATGTTTGTCCAGGTGCTGATAAGAAAATAAGAAGGAGGCAAAACAAGAGCCCAGCAAAATCCTGAAGTATTTCACATCTAAAAGTAACAAATCAAAACTGACATTGGTACTTAAATCAAATTCTTCTAATGTTCGCTTTGACACGACACATGCTCATAAAACTTAGGAGTGTGACTACATTTTGGAATACTCTTCTTTGCCCACTTCCTTGCTTCTTTCCTGCACTTTTCTGGCATCTACACACAAACCTCAAGCTCTAATATAAGAGCAATGAAGGATATAGACTTATTATGGGTCATTAGGAGCGTATTTTCTTCAGTAAGTGGGTTTCCTCACTGTACCAGCCCAGTGCCAAGTGAAAAGCAACTAAATTGACTCCCTCAGTGTTCCTCCTATCAGCTACGGTGCTACGTTTCCCCTGCTGTTTTAGCACATGGTCACATAGTTTAGCACATCTCAAATAGAGGCAGCTCCCTGAAACCCTATGCTGTACTCCTTTAAAGAGACACCCTGCTGAGCCCAACATACACACACACGCACGCACGCACGCACGCACGCACGCACGCACGCACGCACGCACGCACGCACGCACACACACAGCTACTTTCCACATGCATGCAAAGCTGAGGAAAATAAACACAGCATCCACACGCTGATGCTGTTGATTCATGCTAATACAGGACCGGTACAGCTGCACAGTGTTGAGGTGAGGTAAACTCTCTCACCCTCTACTGGCCTCTCGGAAATGTGGGCACGACTTCAGATTAAGGCCTAACACTTGCTCACAGAGAGACAGTAACAGAAAAATAGCACACTGGCAACGTAGCTCCTGCACCTTTTTGCACCCTCTAAACTTCTTGGTTACATGCAGGCTAAATTCAAGTTATATTTGAAACCTCAGTGACATATTTCAGACGTCAGCGCGTAACCACACACCAGTTTTGCTTTTGCATTGGTCCAACTGTACTTGTGGTCACTCCTGGTCATTTTGGTCCATATGCTGCTCCTGCTCACAGTTCACAGACTCAGACAGTCTGTCCTGGCCTGTAATCAATGTGCCCTGTTGCTTTTAGCACTGCCTATAAATACATGAGCAGGAATCTAGTCCACTCTTTAGTCTGGGAAACAACTTGCCAGAGGGGATTAAAGAAAAAGGAGTGAAACAGCGATAAAAAGGTGGGAAAAAGATACGGGGAGTCAAAACAGTAAAGAACATCTGGATAATGGGGGGACAGACAGAAAACGACCGTCAGCTCCTCAGCTGTCTCAGCTGAAATACACCAAGTGATCCAAATCATATATCAAGCATAGCTCACTGACTCCTAGTTTGAGTGCTGTGGCCCGAGTCTCTGGGGAGGGATGCAGCCGTAGAAGACTGGGAGTTGTTTTGTGGGGAAGAATAACCAACATGGGCTCCGTTTCTACTCGTCCCTCAACCCCTTTATTTGAACCTTGCCACAGAGATCCTGTACTCTAAATATACAGACAGCATCGTGTGCACCACAGTCTATTTAAACATATGTAACTGACACATATGGGACTAAGTGATGTGTGCCTCACCACGGAGCAGGGGGGTGCTTAAGTAGAATTTACTGCCCCTGCTTTAAGTAACTATCATTACACTAAGGGCCTGATCTACTAAAGGTTTGCGTGTGCAAAAACATGTGCAACCCTGATAGCGCATGCAAACTTGATCTACTAACCAGGTGCACCGAGGATTGTGTCTGTCAAATCTGCAAAACAGCGCGCGCAATCAATTTAGCGTGTTTGCCTTCATGAATATGCAAACTGAGCCGGCCCAAGGCATAAGCAAGCTAAGCCCCTGCTAAGGGCCCTAGGCCAGTAGGGGGCCCCCCAAGAGCAATAAAAAAAAAATTTGAAATATCTTTTATTTTTTTTGCATGTATGAGTAATGCTTTCTGTGTGATCAAATATATATTATTGTAAAAATAAAGTGAAAACATTTTAGTGCTGCTGATGATGTAGGCCTATGATTCTTACTGCCGATGATACTTTTACAGCGAACACAATGCTTTATCGCTTATAATGTTGTAAAAATCAACCCCAGGCTGCTTTTGTACCTGAATGTGTTACATTTTGAGATTAAAAACCGTATGTGTCACCCTGAACATCATTCAACAGTCATTCATTGGTATTATTTGTGTGGTTGCATTGGTGTTATTTATGTTATTACCTAGGCCAGCCCCTTACATATGTAAAGACATGTCAGACACATTAAATTTATACTTTAGTAGGTGTGTGAACAATCAACAATTAATATTATTTGCAGAAACAGAGGGCCCCGAAATCAAATTTTGCTTAGGGCCCCATTGAGGCTTGGGCCGGCTCTGATGCAGAATGTATGTAGATCATCAGAACGTGCAAAATTCTGGGAGGAGCAGATGCAAATGGAATCATTAAGCACCTGCAATGAAATTTATCAAACCCGGAAACTGATTGCGGTCGCTGTTTTGCATATATATTTAGCACTTTTGAAAGGCACGCGCAAACTGGCACAGCATTACTGTACACACGTTTATTGTGGAGAGAAGGATGCAGAAGTGCCATGATAGACACCATGATCCTTGTCCAAAAGCTTGTGGTTTACTCCGTTTTTCTGGTAAATGGCGATTTTCATAAATAATCAAATACCAAATACCATAGTCAAACACGAAACAGAAGAAAAAAATTCAGTTTGTCTTATTGATTTTAAACCGTTTTAATCCCTTTTTCTATTTGTAGTAAATCTTCTTGCATCTGAAAGGAACTTTGTGTAGCCTTGTGTATGAATTGAGCTACACAAATAAACATCCCTTGCCTTTTATGCAGTTCCCCAAAATGATATGCGCAACTCCATGGCTTCAAACTTCATTTTTCATCTACGACCACTCTGCTCTCACAAACTCTCCATGGTGAAAGCCGATAGCTCACGCAAAATCCTCCTTTAAAGAGGGCCGTCTGCACCACTTTTGCACCTGTTATCAATTGCGCACGCAATAATAGCAGTTCCCCCGCAACACGCCCACTAATAGCACGTACAATTCTTTAGTTTGCGCACGCAATTTAGCACTCCCTATTTTGGAGCTTAGTAGATCAGGCCCTATAAGTGCAGTACTGTATTTCAGTACCAGTCCATTTTAGTCATCTGGATGCAGTAAATATATAAATGTTCCAATTAAATCTAAATTAAATCTCAGTTCTGAGTATTTATCATAGATTAGTGGAAAAATAGTTTATAATATACAAATATAGTTGAAAGGTAGCTTCATCTTAACTTACAGAAAGAAATGCAATATCATTTTTATGTGTCAATAATAATGTAAAAATATATCATGATGAATCTGACTAATGAATTTATGGAATGCACTTCATTTCATTTTGCAGGTAATACACTAGGTAGTCTTTTTTTATTAAGACAACATTATAGTAAATAGTAAAATGCATTTATTTGTGCATTTTTGCATCTCTTTGGTTCTAATTTATGATAGGTAGGCTGTTTTTATTTGATAAACTATTTGTAAAACTTACAAATTTTCAGAGATACTCATATTGAATTGTGTGGGTTTTTTTTTTTTTTTTTTTTCCAATCTTCCTGCCTATGGACCACAACCAAACATTGGCTTTGTAGCCAACTGGCCCAAAAGTTGTGTTTAGCATGAATGCTGTCAAGCAAATTTCTCTGTATGACCTTCAAAAGCAAAGAAGACTATTAAAAACAAGAGCAATTAATTTTATTTAGTTAGTTTTATCACCCAGGACTGCAGTAAGAGGTGTCAGACAAACTTAGAACCCTGATACATACTTTTCCCACAAGTTCTACAGTAAAGCTTCTCAGAGTGATACAAAAAGAATTAAATGATGTTTGTCGACGTGAGAAAAATAAGACTATTTTTCTGTAGTACATAAGGAAACATAAAGAGGTATACATTTGACTCAGTGAGCCTTTAACCAAGTTTTATCTCAGCCCTGCAAAGTAACCATATAAGTACAACCTTTGTAGACTGAACAATGTCTCCGCCTCAATATCATGTCCACATGTTGCTTTAAAAAGGCAAAGGATTGTGGTCAGTGTAGTCCACCAGCATGATTTTACCACTGGATTCTTTTGTTAACTGCAAAAACAGCAAACACAGGGCATATAATCCCAACATGGTGCAGCTAAACAAATGAAATAAACAAAATGTTATTTTTTTTCCCCTCAATGTTTAGTATGTTTACTGCTCACTGGAGTGCTCCAGGCTGTGGCATACGACTTATAGGGCAGCAGCTAAGCGTGGCCTTGAAGATTTAGCCTCTCTTTAATTTAGCTTTGAGGGTAAAGCTACGCTAGCTTGTGGTCAGCGGTTAGCTTGAGCCTCAAAACAGAACAGCTAATTATACACACGCTGACACTGAGCTACGTACTAAGGCTTTTGCAACCTGTTTTAACATCCAAAGGAAAGAGAAAAACAATATAAGAAAGACAGACTGAGATTGTTCCTATTGGGGGGGGGTGATTGAAGATAATTATTAGTATAATAATCTCTTAAATGCAATGGAGTATGAGGGCCACATTAAGAAAAAAAAAACGTTTTCAAATCTTAGAGAATAAAGTCATTAATATATAAGAAAAAAGTTGTAAAGTTACCTGTTGTGGAGGAGAGTTGCTAAAATCAGCACTGTGGAGCATTTAGATGAATTGTACTTTAGTATAGGTTTCACAAACATGGAGATACTTAATCCTTTAGTACATGAGCATTACACTGTCATGAGTATCAGAACTTAAAAAAAGAATATATGAGAAATGCTGCTTTTGTGGAGGGGAAAATGGCTGGAAATGGCTGTACAGAGACTAAATTCATCAATGCAGCTGTTAATAGCAATAGCATAGGGCTTTAGTTTATCATATGAGTTTATCTGCCATGAGGTGTTGAGGTCTCTGCATGTGTAGGTTACTGACTTACTGTAATCATCGGGTCTATCTCATCCTTATAAAAACCTGCTCTATTTCGACGAATGTCTGTCTTCTTCTGTTGTCAAACTGCAAGATATCAAAATCTACCCGGATACACCAATGCTGCTTTTTGATTGGCTGTTCAGTACATATACTTTATTTGATTGGCTTGCGCGTGGCACGCAGCTTCTGAACTCTCGGAGGAACTCAGTTGATTTCCCCCTGTTCCATAGTAAAAGAAGTGCAACTTGGTGGACATCACCATGTTCATTAAAATGCGTGAGAAATACAATGTGTGGCGTGTGAGCATGTGAACAGGTGGGAATGCGTGTGTCACACGCTGAATGACTTGAGAGCCCTGCTGTTGTCAGCCTCACCTGAGAGGTGTTTTCTTTTAGGAGGAACCAGTGAACCCATAAAGAGTCAAAAAGGCTACAAATGGTTAAATTAACAGACTGACTCGCCAAGCTTCACTGTGATGTATAATTCTCAAAGACAGCATCTTTAGAAAAACAAGTGTTGTACTTCATCTTATAATTCATTTAGAAACTGTATTCAGCACATTTCATAAACAGACACAAACAAAAGTTCATTTTCCTTCCAGACAGTGAAACATCAGTTGTTTACACCCCCAGATTGTATAAATCTGTCAAGAATGTCTAGGAATTTACAACAACTTTAATGTACTGCAATTAACACACATAGCTGGCATACCAAAGGCACTTATACTACACAAGCAAAAATTAGCATGGACCCAGACAGATCTGCAAGCCTATAAATCATTTTGTCAATCTTACATTCAGACTGATTCAGGGAAGGCCAGTTACAACCATAAGTTTCCAGGGTGACCGAAAGAAAGGTTGTCTACACATTACTAATATGGTCATGTCATCAATGCATACTTGTTACACTTGGCATGAAAGTTAGCTCCAGAATGCCCTGTTGTGATGGCCAGTTAACAGACCAACAAAATGAGTCTTGGGCTGACTTGAAGCAGCAAGGAAATAAAATGCTTATCAGTGATTGGATGCCAAAATACGGATACTGCTTACAAAAATATACAGTTTATCAACTTGTAAATCAACACATAGACTTGATGGGCTTAGACTGCTGCACTTGCAAGGTATTGTACAAAGGCCAAGAAACTCTAACAGGGGTTTGCAAAAGTACAAGACGAGCTTGGTGAAAGCAATGTTTCTAGTGTTGAGAAGGACAATCCTCTTGAGCAAGAAGTTGTCTGAACTAACAAGTTGTTGATCTGGTAGATGTTGTTGAGTCTCATGCTGGTAGCTTATGGGGTATGACTGGAGGGGAGCCCATCCCACCTTTTCCAGGTATTCCAAGCTTGCTTGTTTTTTCCACATTGGATTGCAGTTCACATCTGTCCAGATGATCTAGCCGAAGAGGGAAACAACCCCTCTATTGGAACAACTTCTGTAAATATTCCAGAGCAAAAAGCACCCCAAGATTACATCCATGATTTTTTTTTCAGTCAACGGTTGGAGCTATTGATAAAACTGCTTTAAAATTACTAATGAGATGAGTCTTGCAGTGATGCCAAGCTAGAGTAAAGACAGATGTAGGTACAAGAATGTGCAAACGTTTTATCAAGGCTAGGTAAAACAAGTTTTAGAAGTAAAACATCCCGAACAACAACACATGTACATGCATGGGCAGGGGATGGGTGGAGAAAGATTCAGCTGGCAATACCAAACAGCCAATGCACCCAGTGGCACTGCTCAGGGTTTCTGTGTGTTTGTGTTAGCATCAAACACATCCACCACAGCATGTACAACAAAACAGAGGCTGCATCTGTCAGCTTAAGAGTTTGCTGTCCAAGAAAAGACAAACTTGTAAGTTGTTTTCATTTGTCCGGGAGAGGAAACAGTGAGAGGACAGAAACAGAATACACAGAGATATATCAGGGAAAAGACCAAAGGGACAGAGGATGGAAAACGATGGCTAGAGGGTGTAAGACAGGAGGAAAGCAGAGTCTGGATAAACAGTCAGAGAAAGCGTGGCAGTTCCTGGGGTGATAATTTGTGGTAAAGAGTTAGAACAGCTTTCAGCAGACTGATGGATGGATTTACTGAACATGCAGGTCCAACTGGCACCATTTCAGCCATGTCCTAACCAGACTGGTGTGAGGAGAAGGTGCTAGTGGGCCAAAAGTCAGGCAAGTTGTTCTGGGACAGGCCAGTGGAAACACACTACACAACCAGGATGTGAGCCAATGAAAAAGGCCAGACAACTGATGGCTTTTCAAGGGGCGCTGTAATACTGTGTTTTTAAGAATCATCCCTAAACTATAGAGTTACCCAGTTCACCTCATCCTTACATGACCTTTCACCTCTTGTTAAAATCTGAAGGGTTAGTAGTTTGAAAAGAGGTTTTCTTTTCTGACCTAACCTCATAGGATGAACTAAACAACTCAAATTCAAATCCATCACTCTCTCTTTCACGGACACACTTAAACTGGTCCATTGCAGCTCTCCAACCGTGTAATTAACATCACCGACCACACCCATTGACTTCTTCCCTTAACCAATCCCCTGCTGAGAAAAAGAACTCAACCTCAGTCCGGACCAGAACAGGAAAAGTACAACTTCTTGGAATCTGGGCGTTTGTGTGTCTTTGGATAAAGACTTTGTTAACTTTGGACTTTATTGCTTCAGCTCAAGATGTCCCATCAAAACATCCAGAAAATGTGTTTTTTCCATCCAACCAGAACATTTGTATGAGGTTACTGTGGCACTACAGTGATGCATTTTCTGCGGCTTTAGTATTCGAAGGACACGTTGTTTGGTGGATAAACACCAAGAAAAAAAGGCCTGGGAATTGAGTCATATGACAGGTAAAAGTGGGGTGTGAATTTTAGCACCAACTTCCACTTTTTTAGAGGATGAGCCATCAGTTGCATTTTTCTCTCTTCTCTTTACAGGAGAGACAAGTTTAAAGAGGAAAGGTGGTCAGCAAAAGAGAGGGAGGGAGGGAAGTAGTAAGAGACAAAGGTGGTTTTCAGAGGAGAGCACATTTTGTGACAGAGGTGTGAGATTTGGCAGAGGTGAGGTTTGCTTTCCACGGGGGACGACCACATTCCATGGTAAGATTTCAAAAATGCTTTTTAGGCCGTCCTCAGAGCATCCACTCCCTCCTTTTGCCATCAATGCCTGAATGTGTCTCAGTTCAGGCAAAAAGTTCTTGCAGTTTAATATCGTTATTCTCTAAGGATAGCTACAGTACTATTCTACCTGGGGCAAGTAGGAATGGGAAGAGCCACTTCTAATAAAAGTATTAAGGCAAAGCAAGATGGAATAGGGGCTGAGAGATTCCCAAGTCTAAAGCACACATAGTAGACCGAAAAAGACAGGAAGAACTGTCCATAAAGACTTTTTAGATATCAGAATACAGAATACATAAGATATTGGCTGCATGATACAAACATCTGCAGATTTCCAACCAAATATACTTTCAGTGTTCACTTATTGTATATGTCTCAGATGACAAAGAGGAGTAAAATGATAATAAAAACTGAAAGTTTCCCCTGAAAGGGCATCTAAAACTTTGGAGAACCCAGAGAAAGCCTGAGGTTGACAGCTTCTTCTTTCTACCCCTCTGTTATGGAGTTATGACTCTCTGAGTGGCGTGCAGATGTAAAGACCTGTTGCATAAGTTTTTGTTTGGAAGGGTGCAGAAAGGGGTTTCAAGACATCTTTGGAGGTTTTCTCTTTATTTAGCTTGGCCTTCAGATATGTGGAGTGGCTCTGTAAAAGCTATCCTCTTCTACATAAAACTAAATGCACTCTTCCTAGGCTGTGTGAAGAGTTTGTTTCTAGTAAATAAAACCTTCGAGTTACAGTGTAAGGCCCGAACAATGCAGCTCTTAGACTAGACCAAGAAAAATGTCACAGCACTATAAAATAAAAAAGGCTTCATTTCTTGCAGCAGTCGCATATAATCAGTGAAACAATTAAATCTTTTATGTAAGCTGTGCAGCAGCTGAAATAGCATGAAAGCATGTTTGTATGGTTGTTCTCCCAGCTTTGTCGTAATGCTCATTTTGCAACCTAGTACAAGCTTTGGAAGATATTTATATCTAAATACTTTCACACAAATAATGAGGATATCAGAATTTTAATAGTCTCTAAGTTGAATTTTGTGCAGACCCCAAAAATTATGTAGTCATGTGGCTGTCGTGAATTAACTGTATTACAGCAATACCCCCCAAAATATTTGCGGGAAATATCTTAGCATCTTGTCGACATTTACAATTAAAAAAAGATACACAGTCTATGTCAAATGACAGCAGAGTAAAAGAGGGTTAGCATGGTTCGGTGTAGCATTTTGCGTATTTGCAGAATACTTTGAAAAGTCACAACAACCACAGCGTTTGATGTGTTTATAAAAGAGAATCGCCAGTAAAATGACCGCATAAGGTCTAATGAAATTAATGAGGAGTTAAAAGATTGAATGACAACAACTAGATGTGAAAATCTGTTGGGGAAGGGGCAAAAAGTTACATGAGAAAATGACAGTTCCCCTTTTAACCTAATATGTTGGACTTTAGGTTTGCAAATTTGTCTCCAAGCATGTTACATTGGACTTTATTAAAGTCATGTTGTTGATGCCTTTTCATTCTTTTCTTTTTCCTTGTTTTGGTCTCTACCAAGCCCTAATGCTTATATCTTGTAATACTAGTATCTCGCTAATACCCCAAATGAAATCTGTGCCCCGATTTGGCCACCCCTGTCAAAAAAGTCTGGCTCTGCCACTGTGCGTCAGATATGACAGCTGCAGAGAGACAGTAAACATGGGGAACAGACAGTAGGGTTGTATTGAAAAAATCACCCTGCTTTCTTTTAACAGTCAAACGTGTCACTTTTTCTTCAAGGTGCTGTCTATCATCACCTGTCTGACATCTACCCCCTAGCAACAGTTTTGGGCAATAAAATCTATATTTCAGGAATTGTTTTGATGCTGATGGTCTTTTTTGTTTGTTTTCTGAAGGTCCCAAAGAGGCCACTGCAAAACTCCTCAAAGGTGTTTTGAAGAGTTTTGGTATACCTTACTGTGCAGACTTACTCAGGCTGATAGCCTTAGTTAATAGCTAATGATGGAAAAACTGTCTTTCTCACTGAACTCAGCTGAACCTTAAAAAGGCACAGACTATTTCAAGCTTTGAAGTGCATGGCACAACATTTCCTCCAAACCAGCACATTGTGGTTTTACCAACATGGGCTGGGCATTGGTGCTCTATCTGCCCTGCTATATATTTAAGGCTGCTATTTTAAGCCACTATATATTATTTCATTGCCCTCAAAGAGGCTGGCAAAAGAGCTGTGGTAAACTCACAGAGAATAAAGATAGGCATGCTCCTTGAACAAGGTATTTCAGTGACCACTGGACAACATGTTTTCTTCTGACAAGTCCCATAACGACCAATTACTTGACTTTGGGGTGCATGTCTGCCACCTTGGGCTCTGAGGAGAAAATCAGCGTTCAGTTATTGAATCAAATTGAACCATGATTGTTTGCTTACTTGGAGCTGTTTGATGACAAGTATTTATAATGGATGAAACAGAAACAAGAAGGTAACATACTGGGTGTTCTGTGGCAGTAAAGAGAGGAATGTGGAGCATTTTAACACTTGCCAAAGAAAGCAAAGAAACTTCTAAAACAGGCCAACGACATCAGGGCACAGAGATACCAGGGAAGGCTATGCTAATCCAAAAACCAACATTGCTCCCTGAGTGGACTACAATTATTGTGTTTCTTAATCTGTCATAAAAGGACCTGGATTTAAATTAGAGGGCTCATCTTAAATGCAAACTTGTTCAAAGCTAACAGCATTAAAAAAGACACCTTTTTTTCAAAGGACCTCTATTTATCCTGGAGCTGATCTTTTCAATTATGGGATCTGCATTATGTAGTAGCTCTCTTACAAGCATCAGTCAGGGTACCACCCAGTTGCTGTGGGCACTTAGCCACCCACCCTCTTACATACCACCAGAAGAGGTAGCATAAAAGTCACCACAAGAAACCATCATCAGTGTCCTGGCAACCCCTCCAAATAGTGCCAAAAACAACCCACACTTCTGAGCTGTACCAAGTATTCTTCACTACTCAGTGCATAAACAGCTGAAATAAAGGCTTGTATTGTGTTATGTTGTGTTGCATTAGAGTGGTGAATTATGATATGATACAATATGATATGACAAGATGCACTTTATTGCCCCCTCAGGAAAAATTTGTCTCAGACTCAGGTGCCAAACAATCTCAACTTGAGCTGATAACTTAAAACAATATAAATCCTCATGTAAACCAAGAATCACAGTAGACCAACACAGCCCTCATGATCTCACGTTTATACTGTATGGCTTTTTTCAACAGATGACGAGCACAAAGACTAGAAAAAGGGTTACGAAAAAAGAAATACCCCATAAAGCAGTAAATGAACGATGAAAATGTTGAATTTATTATATATGCTAGGTTTCCCAGCTCTGTACAGTAATTGACAACGACTGTATGTATTCGGTATTTTAAGGTTATTTGTCAAATGCAGTAGCCCACCACATGTCCATCAAACCTCTCCCAACAAATGAATCTTGGATTTCAGTCCAATCTGTCGTCGCTCAGCAAGCTTTGAACAGCAGTCATGGTTTAACAGCCTTGTAGCATTTTTTCTTTATCAGCTCTCCTTTTCATGTGGTGAAAACAAATGCTCTAATGGAGGATAATTACCCTGTGTTGTTTTACTATTTGCCCATCTCTCTGGAGAGGGCATAAGCAGCCTCTCAGGCATTGCGATACTAATTGGTGAGGCTAATTGCCTCTATTATGTAATCCCAGGGTCAACATGAAGATATTTTTCTAATCATTTCATATTTCAGTTCAGAAAACAAGACAAGCAAATAATCATCACAGCTTTTTAAAAAAGAAAATATGCTAATCCAACCACTGCAGGCTGATCCTCGAGCCTGAAACGATCGTGAAGTCTGAATCTAATTTATGCTTTTGTTTATTTTTAAATCCCTAAATTAAAATCAGAGCACAGTGAGTCTTTTTTTCTTTAGTTCCCCCTCCAGTATTATCCCTTTATTGACCCTTAAACCCAATTAACAAGCTGGCATGCACGTTAGAAAGCAGGTAAACAAACAGAGCACGGCTGGCCTCTGCTTAGTGGAGAGGGCTGCTTGTATTACCAGCCCACAGGGAATTACGAGCTGTCTGATTGTTTTGGCATTTAGGCTGGATGTGACGCCAGTTAGGAGTCATTTTGGGGTCTGTTGGAGGTAATGCTTAGTTTTCCTCAACACTTTCATGAAGGCAAATGTACAGTAGGTGGGGAAGAAGGCCAAGTTGTCCTGCCTTCACCTACTAATGAGCCCTGTCAGCTGGAGGTGTTGGATGGATGCAAAAATATTATTCTATCTACAGCCCCTAAAATTCAATTACCCTGAAGCAGCCTTTATGTAAAATAGAGTTACATATTTTGCTTTGGTTTGCCACCTTGGTTCAAACATTGCTCATGTAAACACAAAATAAAAAGGAGTACAAAATAAATGCACGGTTATGGTATTTTTCCATGAGTCTCACTGGTCCACACCTGGCAACCTTGTTTTTAAAATATTTTAAATTGCTGATTGATGGCTCTACCACCCTCTGCCTGATTTTATTTGACACTGGTAGATTTCCTTGTAGCACAGACTCACTTTATCATTTCAGTCCGAGATTCAGTGCAATAAATTTGCCATTTTGTAGAACAAAAAAGTGACTAGATGAAATAAGGGCCTTGTTTTTAATATCCTCTAACAGGAAGTGGGCGTTCTGGTGCAAAAGGAGCACTGAGTTTGCTCCAAAAATCACACTTGCATGTCTGGCTCCCTCAACAAAGCTCTTTTGCATGTGTGTAGTTAGTGCAACTGTTTCCTCACAACAGTGTGTGTCTGAGTAAAACAGTGAGTGTAGAATACGTGTGTGACTAAGTATGTTTTAATCTTACTCAAGCAAATGAGGGTAGGTCAGATTAGAGGTTAGTAGAACATGCCTCTGACTTATAGGTCTGTGCTCTACAGAGGAGAATGGGGAAAATGACGGTGATGCTGCTTTAAAAAAAAGACTTATAGCTGAGGACACAGAGGAGTGGGTTTGAACATGTACACAAGATACACTGCAAGAATTAAAAATAAAAATCAAACAATCATAGGCTATTAGGAAGTAGAGTTTGCAGCTATGATATTTGGGCTGTCTTTTTGGGTGGGTAGAAGTGACCAAATTCAGACGAAGGGAGTTGGTCATATCGCCAAGCCTCTGTCCTTGAGAAAGTTACTTATCTGTCACAGGTAACCGTGCCAGGAAGCAAACAATTATCCACTCAGAATGTGACTATGGCTATACCTAAAGCCTTGAAAAGTTGTCTATCACTCACAAAGGCTAATACCATGTCACTTTCCTCCGTAAACAGTGTGGCCCCTCTCTGTCCATTAGAGAGAATGCTGGTTTCAGACTCCTGTACTAGCTTTATTATAATTACTTCTATCATTATTTTCTTTTATTTTATTTTTTTCTTATGGTACACATCTGTATATGTGACAGTCAAGATCAAGATCATATTCAGAGGTAGAGTAGAAATATGACCATTTAGTTCTTTTCTGTATTGTGTTGTATTTCTCAGCAGGTAAATATTTTTAAACTTTGGGTGTGTGACAGGAATTTAAGACTGTATTTTTGTCTCATCTGCAGAACATACATATTTGTATTAAGTTACAGGTCAAAGATGTCAGGTTTTAAAATCTTTAATTCAGTAAAGTAAATCACTCACTGCTTTTTTTTTAAATTCTGTCTGTTTGCATCTGTCTGTAAGAGGTCACAAACTGCATGACTGAAGTGTTCTGAGTTTGTTTCGTCTCCATTAAACTGGGGGTTCTCACATCCTCCTTATTATTAGTTGTTGATTATTTATTGCACTGAAATGTGAAACCTGCCGGTGAGGCATCGGTGGCGTATGCCGATATGCCGCCAGTCTACCAAAATACCACTAGACCAGCTGCGCTCCGCCTGTGCTGAAAGCTGACCAGGTTTGAATCGGCAAGCTTTCAGTGCACTTTTCACGCCGGCGGTGAGCACGAAAATGTCACTGCGCCCGCTGATTCTGTCAACACCTCCCCCTGCCACACCACCACGCCCAGCTTGGCGGACCTCGATGCGCTTGAGTCCACGAAAATACCTAACTGGCAAAAATACCACTGCACGGGGTCTGCCACCCTCTGCCGCGTCGCCGGCGGCCACGAAAATAGAGCCCCTAGTCTTTATATACATACAAGTTTATTTGAAGCACATATTGGACTGTCTCAAGTCCAAAACAATGAAACTTTTTTAAACCCACTTCAACAGTTTACTTCTGACACTTCCTGCCCAGCGCTGTGGTAAATAAGACATGAATTGAAGGGAGGAGAGGTATTCTGAAGTGTCTCCTGTGTCTGCTCACATACCTGTCTAATCCCCTCCTCCGCCTTGCAGTCTGCACCTCCAGCACTTTCCCTGGACAGCTTCTGGCTGGTTAAATTTATGTGTGTGACTGTATGAAGGTTACAGAGTTCTTTTGAGAAGTGAGCAATATTTGTGAGAGACTGACAGGCTCACCAAGTGGCTGGTGTTTATGATTTATGGCAGAGAAATGCAGAACTGTAACAACAAACGAACACAGAAAAAGACCTGTGTACTTAACAGTCCTAAGAAGTGCAGTACATCATCTATTCAAATATCTAGGGTCTCATACACCCTGGATTTAATCTATTCATTCAAAGATTAGAGGAAATACAGAGGAATACATTTGAGTTCCCTTCTTCTCTTGAGAAACAAGGTGCACAAGCAAAAATAATAAAGTACCAAAAATAGGCAAAGTAGTTAAAACAGCAAAGAAATGTAAACAGCAAAAGCAGTACAAGTGGAAAAGAAGCAAAAAATGCCAAGTTGTAAGAACAGCAAATGAGAGAAAATGCCAAAAAATGGTTAAGTGTTTAAAAAGACACAGAAACAGAGATGCTAGAAAAATAAAGAAAAGGCAAAAAAGTCAAAATGGTGATATAGTGAAAATGTACCACAACGGCGATGTAGGAAATCATGACAGAGAGAGAAAGCTGGCAAAGAAATTACACCAGTAAAAAGCTAAATTTTTAAGATAGCAAAGTGTCAAAATAACAATAATAGATAAAGAGTAATGATAGCAATCTACCAAAAGTAAAAAATAGTAAAAATTCTTACATTCACATTCCCTGGATTTATGATAAAACTGAGATCAAACTAGTGTGTAAATGTCTCCAAAGTTGTAAGAGAGTTGGAGAGAAGTTAAAAGAGTCAAACACATGTTGTTGCATGTTGTTCAAAACTGGTAGTGCCTGGACTTTGCTTGGTCCTTTTATATTTACTTTCATAATACTTTATTAGATTTTGACCAAAACTAGGAGAGTTTCTTCTAATAAAGTTCCTTGAAACATGGACGACAAATTTCTTGTCAAACTGGAGATGCATTCATGTAGATGAACCAATATACAGGTATTTACAGTCCTGAGCCTACAGCAAATCAAGCAAAGGTCGAAGGTCTATGATCTGTACTTGCACACTTGAGAACAGCTAACCTTCCAGCTGGCCTTAGAGATGACAGGATTTGCTGCAGTCAGGTGGGACACTTAGCAGTGTCTTGGCTGTATGAGATAGGTTTAATTTTGTATCAGGAGAATGTACTCCCTTATTATCTTCATAACAACAAGTGCAGAAAACCCAGAACAAAAATTTCTCAGCTCTTGTGAAATAATCTGATGTAAATCCTTATCTGTCTCTCAAAGTTTTGATATGTTTAATTTGTGTCTTATTTCTAACAGATGTTCTTCTGTATTTCTGTCTGTCTTTTCAAATAATGGTGTCTTGTGAGCACTGTTTTGGACTGGAAGGCCACTGACACATGGTACAATAATAAGATTACTACTCGTGGGTAATTCACATATTGAACAATTTTAGATCTGCATCAATGTTTCCCAGATGACCTGTGAACAGTCAAGGAGGCATACAGCAGTGAAACAAGCTGTCTTACCTTCCTCTAAAACTGAATTTAATCATGTCTCGGTCTGATACCTTCCTATTCAGCCAAGACAAATATCAGGGGGGAATCACTGCAGCACAGTCCGGTTTGAGGTGCATTCACACATGAAGACACACACACTTGAGCATCACAGGCACGTCTGACTATAAGAGGAGGAAGTTTTGTTTCTTTGTAGGCTGACTTTCTTCACAGCCATTCACCTGATCCACCTCACATTTGGATAGGCCATTGCTGAGGAGCCAAAGGAGTGTAGGGTTAGAGTTTATGTGATTTGGTTTGCTGGTAGCAGTTTTAAAGAGGAAGTAACACTGTAGTCTGTAGCTTTTGAAGCACAAGTTTTAGAAACTTAAGTCACACGGATGGTTGACACCATTCCAAATTTCTTCCCAGACAGGATTTTTGGCTCCACTACATGGAAATTTGGAACCATCCTCATCAATTTCGGCAAATAACATCTTTTCTTCTCAATTTTTCTCAAGATTTTCTCAATTCAGCCTTGCTCCAACTAGACCTCAACGTTCTCTCAAATAGTGTGGGCTTGGATGATATTTAGATAGTGGGTTACTGTACCTCATGAATATCCCATTGGAGCTGTATTTGGTGGAAATGTGTCAATTTGAAATGAGAGATACAAAAACAAATTTCGTGGCATTTGTGTACTTGGTGGCCAAAGTATACTGGCAGCATCCTACTATAACAGAGGGAATCTTTGTCTGTCTTTCTGTGTGTTTGTGTATTTGATGGTCCTATGCACAACAACAGAACAATTCACTAGATCTAGTTCACACTTGGCAGGTGTGTTACTGTGGAGCCAAGGAAGCAGAGTCAATAGGATGAGGGGTTTTCGAGAGCCCTGCAAGCAGCCACTGCAATCTGGCCCTCTCCGAACTGGCAATCAAATAAAAGCTTTTTGGCAAAGAAGCTGGATTGTTTGAAGGTCAGTGTGTTTGTATGTGAGAGGGAAACAAAAATCAAGGAAGCATGAGAGCAAGTCAGTGATGAGGAACACACAGTGGCTGGCACGCTGTCAATCCTGGTCTAAAGGTCTGCACGTTTCACTTACTGCAGCTTTACGTTGAGTGACACTTTCACACACCAACCTCCCCTCCAGCCCAAACAAAACAGGCTCTGTTCCCTCAGCAGCACGTCCAACTGAGAGTCACACACTCAGCTTGTACACTCTGACAAAATCAAACCACTATTCTGTTTCCCACACACACCCACAGTCAATAATCCCACCAGGAACCCTCACCTTTATCTGACATAATGCAGGCAAGAGTAACAGAAGGCAGCTGAAAGTAAATAAATCAGCTGATTACTGGACGCTCATCGGCTCATCCATCACACACACACACACACACACACACACACACACACACACACACACACACACACACACACACACACACACATTTACTTTGCAACACTTGCTCAAAAATGCTAAATTATTAATTTGATATTTTTCCCTAATTCCTGTTCCTGGGGTGAGAAGTTTGGTTGCTGACTCACCAGTCCTTGATGTATGAGGCAAAGACTTAGTAGAATGGAGATTGAGAGAGATGGAGATGGAGCTAGACATTGGGTCTTAATAATTTAAAGGACAGTAAGTGATAAAAAGGAGAAAACCGTGAATATTTCTTTGCAAAGAATTGTTTTCTTTCAAATTTTCTCTCAGGGTTCAGTGTGAGAAATTTTGCCACGAAATATTGTGCACATTCTGTGAGCTCTGAAAGTTTCCCCCTTTTGCCACAGATTTCTCTAAGTGCATTAGACTACACATTTCTATGGAATTAGGGCAATAAGCAGACCACATCAAACATATTGATTTACAGCTTCTCCTCTCTCCTACCCAACATCCTGCCTCTTATAATGGACACATTAACTGTACACTGAAGACTCATCTCCAACTTATCCTGCTTTGCAAAAATGAAGACAAAATCCCCCAGTAATACATGCTGACCTAATGCACTGGTAACATGTTTTGAAACCAAAGTCTGCTCAGTATGGCTTAGTCAGCAGAACCATGATATCATCTGACCAAAAACATCCCGTAACTCCGTAATAAATCTGCAAAAGCTGGCAAAGCTGGTCTGGCTATGTGGCTAACGCATGCACCTCATATATAGAGGCCTAAGCTATTACAGGGGCCAATGATTTGGCTGTGACCTTGCCTTTTTGCCGCATGTCATCCCCTCATCTCTCCTAACCCTGATTCAATATTTCAGGACTTTTCAGCTGTCCTGTGAGTGCTGCAAAAAATTACTGAGCTTTCAAAAGCTTCATTAAATTGCATTTCAACAACCTAGGGGCTACTCTGTCCTCTCTCCATTCCTTCCTTTTCACTGGTAGTCTATTGCAAACAGTGCCACAGAAGCCTATTGTGTTTACAGATCTGTCACTAGTAGTATTTCATACTCACTTGACAGCCTAACGTAACAAATAAACTGTCACAAAAAATAAGATGGGTTAGCATGATAAAAAGCTAGCTATACTGACAGAAATGCACAACTGTATTTACATTTTATAATTTGGCCCATCTGCCAACATGGAGAGAGCTTCAGACCCTTTGCTGAAACCTGTCTGTCAGGGTTAGGCATGTGCTGATATGAAAAATTTAATATCACGATACATGATATTATCACAATATTAGCGCATTGCTTTTAACATTATTAAAAGTGGCAAAAAAACTGCGAAATCACTTCTCTGTGCACAGCATGACACGCACGAACAATATAAGCAAGAGGCAGCTAATGTGACGTTGGGAGCATTAGCTTTTTGGAGCGAAAGTTAGCAGAAACGTCATTAACGTTGTCAATAATAAGCAGTAGAGTAGACCAAACTTGTTGCGGTCATGTTGTTTTTACCTAAATTTGGGCGAACAATAATGGATGGTGTTCACAGAGGTAGGCACGTAGGTTTGAAGTGTTACACAACGGCGCTGCAAATTCCCTACGGCATAACCTGCAGATCGGTGTCAGGTTTACCTGCTCCGTCTGTTTTGTGAAGCCGTTAAACGTACATACTGCCAACGAAACCTTTTTAATAGGAGGATACAGCCGAGGTGTTTCGTCATTCTCAGTCTCCGACTGTTCTTGGTCCGGTGTTATGATGTAGAACGAACCCCTGCCATTGAATGAACCCCTGACGGGAGCACTGTTGAAAGTCCATAACAAGGCGAAATAGAAAAGTTTTTCTTACATTTGGGTGGATTCAAACGCGTGTACCTTTAATGATTTCATTGAGACTATTCAGATAAGCCGAAAACAATAGCCCTCTGATTCGGAATATTTGCTGTCCCGAAAATATATTGCTCTCTACCAGCTTACTGTACAGTTTATGTACCCAAGTACATCTCTATATGCATTTTTGGGACACATAAAAACAGGGGGAAAGTTTGCTGCTCCATTTGACATGTTGTCATGATCCAATACTCGTGTTTTTTAAAATATCAGATCATATCTCCTCCACTTTAAGAAGCTAATGAGCGGATGGGATGCATTGTGGACACGCTCCAACAGTGCTTTGGGTGGCCGCAATGCATTGTGAGTGGCCATGCATTTTGCTGTAAAATTTCTTCATTTTCTCTTTTAATGTTCCTGTTTTTGTTAGGCTGGCATTAATGTGCTTAATTCAAGAGTTATTTTGGAGTTGGGACTACTTTGGTGGTGGTTTGTTTGTACATTTTGCTACTGAGGTTTTGGGTAAGACTACAAGCGGGTTAGGTTGGTAAGTACTCGGCTTCACTCACCTCCGCTGAGTGACGCTGCCACTCGTCTTTAAATTATCATTTTGGAACGATTATTACAGTACCTTACGATTTCGTCATCGCGGCCATTTAAAATCGTATATCGACACATCCCTAGTCAGGATGAGCTCCAAATGTTCAGCTTCACTCTTAGGGAGTGGCCATCTCTTCATACAGCCATTTAATAAACCATAAAAAGTTCCTCTGGAAAGCTTTTTTAAGTAACCTGAAAGTTTGATAAAAATTCAACAGATTTATTTCAACTGGCAGATTCTAAATCTTTCCAGTCCAATTCATTTTATTAAAATGGCACACAGCAAAGTTAACCAAAGTGCTGCACATTACATCAAAGATAACAGATGGGAAAACCCATCTAGTACAGGACTCTTTATTCTTGCACCAGCATCAAAAGTGGAGGAGATTACTCATCGAGACCCCCAGGGAAGGGTCTACAGTCTGCTTTTGTCTGTGTTACATAAGGAAGCCCTCCTCCTGTAGTCAGTAGAGTATAGAGGATTTAGTCTTTGACAAGATGCAGGCTTCTCAGGGTTTCTACAGGACTTGTCATGCAGGTGGACCTCGACATTATACAACTTCTGATAGAGGGATTCCTCACACTCATGATGCACATATGTTCCCATGCTAGTAATGTCTCTCTGTATATTGTTGCTTCTGAATTCCATTTTATTGCAATGGCTTTCTGAGCTCATACTACACATTTAGACACACACATATATTACAGATTTGAACATCTCTGTATGTTAAAGGATGTTCCAGATTTGGCAGATAGCTTTAGTTAGTGAGCTTGTTTGCTTTTCCCAGAAGCGGAGAGCTCTTAGTGAGAACCTAACCGCCGCCTGTGCATGCGGTAGCTTTGTTTTTACCAGGAAACAGAGAGAAACATGTACAGACTGCTGGGATTTCTAAATCCAATTAGACTGCAAAGTTTCATCAGAGGAAATGCTGTCTCAGTGTTTGTTGTGTCTGTTCAGGTAAGTATTAACAGACCACAACCACAAACTTCCTTTTCTTGACACTTGATACATCCTTAAGGCCAAAAGATAGCACAGATATGCAGATGAAGCCACACTTAAGGCTGTTTTTACCACGGGTCTTACCCACTTTCATCAACAGTGAATAGAGTTATTATGAAAGTAATACTGCGCCAAATCATATTCAAACAAAAACATGCTCCTTCAGGACTTAATATTTTAAATTGGAAACTTGGCTCTTTGATGTAGAAACACTTGGCAACCTCCTCCTTAAAACAACAGCTCCACATGCCTCTCACTGTATCAATTATAGAACTGTCAAGCTCACGACACAGAATGCTTGGCTGTCTCCAAACACCAGCATAAATTTGCCCGTAGGAACACTATTGCGCCTTGTTCCGCCGGTGCCAGCCGTGCGTAATGAGCGCTGTGTAGCTGGAGCGCACCAGCTGGCTCCACAAGAAGAGGTGTCAGTCAGCATTCACACTCACTGTATCAATCTGAACAGTCGCTACGTTCTTGTTACCATAAGAGACCCAACCATGCACTGACAAGTCACGGCGGATATTGAAATGGTGCAAAGGGGAACACTTCCCTCAGGTCTTGAACTCAAATTTGAGCCTCTGGTTAACTTTTAAATGTCATCAGCTGTGTAAATGCAAACCTCTCACACACAGGTTTTCTGTGTGCTTTGAAGATTATGAATGGTCAGGCAGATTCAAGACAGCCACGTTGGCCTCTGGAGAGTTTCCTAAAAGAGACACTCGCATCTCTCATTCAGTGGTGCACCAATGTTTCTCTTCAGGGCGGCTAGACATGCACTGCAACTTTTTATCCAAAAAAAAAAAAAAAAATCTTTGAAGATCACGCGCTTCAGCCACCAGAAGAAAAGGGAAAAGTTCTTACCGAGATACTGTCGGATGTCCAGCAGGATTTTCGGGGGTCCTCCGTTCAGCTGGTAAAAAAGGGAGCCGAAACAGAAGAAGAAGAGCGTAGCCATGCAGAAACCATAACCCCGTAAGGAAAATCGCAACGGTATCGCAGAGAGTAAGCTGCTGTACTTTCTGTTGTTTCGCTCTCTGATGTGGTTTGGAGTCGGGTTGTTGCTGTGAAGGGGACTGCTGTTAAAATTCTTCATCATCTCCTCCTCACAAAGCGCCGTGGAAAGTCACCCATCCGCCTGTGTGAAGTGAACTTGTCGCTTTGAGATCATTAGACTCCGTCGGGGCCAGTTATTTTTTTGGGGGGACGCACAGGCACCCAGCTCTACTCCTCTCAGCTGCTGCAGCCACGGGGTTGTTCTTTGCGCACAGCGTTCTCGCTTCAGCTCGGCCCCTCTCGTCTGCGCTCGTTGGATGACTGCTCCTTCCTTCCGTCCCTCCAGCCCGAGTTAAGAGTCCATCCTTCAGCTCGGAGTCTTTTGGGTGTCAGATTACTGAACGTGGAAAGAGCGGAAAAGTTCCACCTCAGACAAGGTTTGGTTTTCGATGGCTGTGCGTAAAACAGCGTCACCTAGCGTTTAGGAGAGAAAAAAGTGATCTGGAAGCTTTCGGTTTGATGGATTTGATAAGAGACAGTCTAGACAGAGATTTAAAGCGGTCTGGGGAAAGTTCTGGGTCAGTTTTTCAATTATGCTTTTATCTGCAGATAATATGAGGGATATGAAGCCTTGCACTTCATCAAAGCCTTCAACGTTGAGGGTAACACACAGTGTTTTACAGTTAAATGATTTTATTTTAGATATCTTAACCCTATTTAAATGACCTTTCTCAGGGGTCAAATATACCATGATTATTTCTAAATTTTTATTTAGCTCGACTCTTATTTGTTTTTAAAATCCTGACCAAAAAAGATTAGATAAAATATATATATATATTGTTCTTTATGGTAAACATGATGACTGAATGATCTTTTAATCATGAAAAAAGGGAGGTATACCTCTCCTTTATACAACCTATTTAGTCTAGATCAATACAGCTAGAAAGATGCTGCATGTCACATTCACTCACTCACACACACATTCCTACTCTCAGCTGCCCAACTTAACTGCAGTCTAATGACAAATGGACTGACAGGAGCTCTGTATATAAGAGTATAACAGATGATGTCACTAACTGGCATGTCTTAATGTCTGTTTTTTCTTATAATTATATAAAACAAACAGCCATAATATTGTGCAGGCCCCCCTCTCAATAGACCAGGTTCAAAACAGCCCTGATCAGGTGAGATATGGACTCCACTAAACTCTTAATAACTTGATGTAGCAAACACTTAAGGTTCCATAGGATGGAGGGGCCTCCACTGAGCACACTTATTCACAAACATGTTCTATTGGATCAGAATCCGGGGAAACTGGAGGTCAGTCAACACCTTCAGCCTGTTGTTGTTCTTCTCAGTCATGTTTTTCAATTGGTACACTGTCCACTTAATGCTCACCTGACCACCTGACAGCGCCATACACTCAAATTCATATGCATGTGTTTTGACACCTTTCTGTCAGGACCAGCATTCACTTTTACTGCAGCCCCAGTAGCTCCTCTAGGAACGTGGGGCCAGATTTTACTCCCCACCTACTTCCACAATGTGCTTGTTGACCTTGTTATCAGGTTCACTGATGTCCTTCTTTAAACTACATTGGTAGGTGCTGATCTGGGGAAACCCAGAGGTGCACTTCTTGTGATGCTATGACACAATAATTTGGCCATCACAGTTTAGCCCACTGTTGCCCATTTTTCAGACCTCTAATTCATCAACTTTGAAGACAAAATGTGGATTGGAGTTGTCACCTCCCCTAAAATCTGATTGGCCACCCTAGTGACCACCCAAATCCTCAACATTGATTGGCTATTTGCCATACCAATGCTGACACTGTGATTGGAATCAATATTAACAGGCTGCTAGTAGCTATTTTCATTCATTCATTTTTAATGAACATCATCTTTTGCTTTTAGCATATATGGTCAATTTTTGGCAAACATCCTCTTAATGGGTCCTTAAAAAACTAAAAACCACCAGAGTTAAGTGTTTGCACTCTGTTGATTTACCTTTTTGAGTTACAATTATAGACAACAATGTGACATTTGTTCTTAAATCAAAAGTTACAGTCAATGTCACTGGTTTAGTTAACACCCTTGGGTTTAGGATAAGCCCTATTGTTTACCACACCTAGCCATCCCTGGCCAATAAAGTCTGTCTCTGCCACAGATGCAATCCAACAAATACCACCCATAGACTGTATATAGAATGGACTTCATCTGCATCCTTGCTGGGGGAAGCCACCGTGCGACAAGCACCCTCTGGTGACGGGCTGCAGTGTAGATCATAAATCCCCCCTCCTTCAGCCTCTTTATGGAGTTATGGACTAACTTGAGAAATTAATTACACAGAATAAAAATTTTTCTTCTCCCAGGTTGCAATGTTGACATGTAGTTATTGTAAGACTGGTTTGTGCTCAAGTTCTCTTTTTTCTGTACAGCTTCATTTTTAAAAATTATTAGGGGGTTCATGTTTTCTATGATTGGCACTTGAAAAAGCCTGTGGGGGTACGAAGATTGCATAGCTCACCCGGGGGATACGCTATTGAAGCGACATCACAGCGACTCTTAACGACTCTCCCACCAAATGCGTACAATGCTATTGTGCAAGTGGTTGAGAGCTGCTTCAAATTTGTATAATGAAGGGAGGTGAAGCCAAGTTCTCCATAGTATATGTGGTCTATGATACCATCCACTGACGCATGCCAGTGTGACAAGATACTTGAATCTATTTTTCTGTAGTATGTCGATGCTCATTTGGAAATGTTTTTATAGATGGCTGAATAATAAGATGTGGCCTACAGGCAGACATGGGGAAATTTGCTGAAAAGTTTAACCTTTTTTTGCATTCACAAAATCATCAGCTTTAAGAAAAGTTAGTCGTCTTCTTTGAAATGAACTTGAGTTAACATTAAACCTGATAAAAGTCTGACTTTTCACCTCCTAAAACAAAGGTCTGATGCAAGTAGCGAGGTGATTTGTGGCAAGAGCAGATCCCTCTGTCTGGTGCTCCAGTGTCATGCTGAATCAGCAATAAGCATCTATTGTTTCTAATAAATCCACTCAAACTGACAGCAAAACCCAGCATTAGTGTACACTCTGCAGCAGCATTTTCCTAAGGTGTATACCAGGTCTTTTTCACAGTGACAAGCTTTTAGCTTCATTTAAACTAGAAAACCAAACTTTTCATTCTTGTCGTCTAACCAAACAGGGCTTACTATCATGTCACCAACCTGTTTGTCCAATTAAGTGTTCAGGGTCTGTCATAATGAACAGAGCCCTCATCCTGAACCTCACAGACACCCCAACTCTCCTGTAAATAAGCTGTCCTTGTGAATTGTGGTTGTCTCTGCTCTGTCTCCGTCATTACTGTGATTCAGCTTTTTAGAAGTAAATCCAAAGTTTTAAAGTTTGCTTTCTCTTTGACACATTTCCCCTCATACAGAGCCCACTGTGTGAACACTGGAAAAAAGAGAGTTCACTGCTGCCATCAGACAGAAACACTCCCCAGTAGTAGAAATATTATGGTAACTTTTTACAGAAGTGTAATCATGTAATTGAAGAAGTATTTTGACCTCTTTGGAATAAGTCTACAAATGTTTTATGTGATGAATACTTATTTTTCTGTATGATTTAAAAAAACAAACAACAACTTTATTTTGCAAAATGACCAACAATGAGATTTGAAGGATCCTCAGAGTTTACACAAATGCTCTTTCACTTCAGAGCTCAACAATACATCAACCAATCAACCAAGACAATCATGTCCTGTGTGTGTGTGTGTGTGTGTGTGTGTGTGTGTGTGTGTGTGTGTGTGTGTGTGTGTGTGTGTGTGTGTGTGTGTGTGTGTGTGTGTGTCTCAGACTTTCTCCTCTCCCTCAGGCTGGCTGTAAGGACTTTACACCAAGCCATATATCTTTCCACAGCCAGGTTAGAACCCACCATTTATACTACACCTGCACTTAGGAAACGACAACAACAGTCATTCAGTGCAGTAACTACCTCAGCGAGAGGCTGACGCACTTTCACCAGCGACAGATACAGCAGTCAGGGGAGCAACAAAGACAGCAAAAACAATTTGGTGTAAAAGACTATAGGCAATAAAAAGAAACTCGGAGATTCTGCTGAGAGCTCGCTGGTTTGACTTTGCAGGTAAATGAAATGTAAATAGTACAGCCCTGTATTTTGCAAGCTAGGCATAAAGAAGTGTGGGGGTTTCATAAGTTTATAGCTCTGCCATCCAAATCACCCATGCAGCACAGGAGTTCATTACACAGACCTGCAGGACGGGTGTTAGTGCTCTGTAAATCAAGTTTTGTCAAATCAAAACCCCCTGCTTGGGGATTGAGTCATATCTGGTGATGTGATGAACTGAACAGAGACAGGACAGTCAAGAGAAATGTTTGTAGTGATGAGACCAAGTTTTTGTAGTTAAACATTCACCTCAATGTCCCTGTTAACATCAGGTTCTTCAGTATTTAAACGTATCCTGAGGTAGGGATCTGGCTGAATTCCTCTGAGTTTGCTGCTTCGGAAATTCACCCGTCCTGTAAACAGAATGTCCAGCACCTGTGAATACTTCAAGTTTTGTGTACTGTGTTAATGGCTAATATCATATTTGAACAAATAATGATGTAAATAGTTAAATGTTTTCAAAATAAAGTCAGTTTTTATGAGCGTAACAGTGATTATAACCCTTAAAGTGACACATCCAGGAGTGAACATTTCTCTTCCAGGGCTTAAATAAACTGCAGGAGTCATACTTATACACTCCACAGACTGTCAGAGGAAATACTTAAGTGACCCCTGACCTCCCTGAAGGGAACACGTGGCAGTGAAGAATTTCTATATAAGGATCCATAAAAGTATCACAGTTATTACTGTTCATTGCTGAGGAATTTGTGCTGCTATAGAGGCTGAACCTACTCTCCAACTACTATCATTCCTCCTGCTTTGCTACTATCAAATATCCACTGATCCAGACAGGAGAGAGAGAGAGAGGAAGAGAGAGTAAAAGAGAGAGAGAAAGAGATAGAGAGAGAGAAATCTAAATCTGAAAACAACTCACTCATGATAGCCTTGTGAAGGGAAATAATTGTACTGCTGCTCATTTTTCTAAAGGTATGAACAGCTTTTAAGTAAAAACACACCAAGATGGTGTCTCAGGGCCTTTCCAAGAGCAGTTGCCTCCCAAGAACATGTTTGGAGTCACACCCACCACCAAATGAACACAACATTGGAGGGTGGAGGGAACAGTGAGTTCCATTACCCAGGCAGAAACAGGGGCTTTATGTGAAGGTGGTTTCATGTCACATAAATAACAAGTAGTTTACATAAAGAAGCAGACTCACTATCCTCAATAGTTTCCGTAAAGCTCCTGTGAGGAGCTTTTGGTCAATGTCAACTTGCCAATTTGATGCCCCCTGTGGACAAAACAGTCTATGCTTATCTTGTCCTCTAAATACTTGAGTAGTGACTTAATCGACAAATAGACAAAATGTCATCTTGCTGATGTGAAATATAAAATTATTGGGTGATTTTATGTGGAAATTGCACAAACAGGGCTGTTTCTTCAGCTGCTTGGTTCTCACTTATCCACCTCACACTGGTTTTAGGCATTAAAAATAATGAAATGAAATGAAAATCTTCAATCTCGTTGCTGATGGTCTTGTGTGGGTTTGAATATCATAAAAAGGCATCGATATAAAATTCAGTCTATATCATCAATGTCAAAAAAACTTTAATAACACCTCAAAAGCCAAATTTAACGAGACTTTGTTTTCAAGCTCCACCTGCCAACTGAACCTCTGACTACTGAGATCAAGGTACTTTAAGGGATGGAGTTGTGCTTCTATTTTCATTTTCAACCAAACCCTTCACAAATAATATCTGAATCTTTTATATTCTTGAATCTTAAAATAAAATAATAGCAAGTTAGACAGAGGGGTTTTTTATTAAATAAAGTCTAGTTTTTATAACCTTTTTGTTTCCCATCCACACAGTTCCTATTAATAAAAGAAAGTTATCAGCGAGCCAAAGTCCAGGGTTAAAATTAACCACATTGTTGACAGAGTAAAAATCACGAGTAAAAACCCATGGCAAGAAACAGTTTTTATTGTATTTCAGATTGACAAATAGCTATGGACATTACTTTTTGTTGTTTTAATACACAAGCAAATCTGTATGGACAATTATTAGGTAGATGAAAACCAAATAAAATAATTTGTACACATATTTTACAATACATACTGTAGTTCCTCACTGGCTAAAGCAATATGCATTGCGCAGAAAGGTATTGCTATTTATATAGTACAGCTAATTACAGGTGACAAGAAAAAAAAAGCAAAAATAAGTTATTTAAATATCAATTACATATACAGAATGTGCAACTTCTGCTTAGCATTTCATATATGTAATTAAAAGTTGAATTTGTAGAATGCTAAAAGAAGCTGAAAGTGAAGAAGTGAAGTGAATGGTTATAAACTTGGCATTGGGAACTCAATACTAAAATAAAATACCGGCATAACCCACTGAAACCCTTAATACCTGACAATAAATGTCCATTTATGGACCTGTGAACAAAGTGAAGCCAATTTAGCTTTTTTATAAAACAGATAGTTTTCCCTCTAAAGTGCATTTACAGTGTCAGTTTTTTCATTCTTTACAAAAACACTTGTTGGGTCTTTGACTCTTTTTGAAAAACGACCCTGCCCCCACCTCCTTGCTTTTCAGCACACCACTTTGATTGAAGAGAGAAGGAAAAACAGCCATCAAACGTCTATCTATTAAATGCCCACTGCAAAGAAAACAAAAACATCCTTAAATTTCAGGAATAACACTTGGTAACAGTCAAATGTTTCAATATGAAATCCTTGGAATAAGTCTTCAATGAAAAAAAAAACTACAGGGAGAGAATTTTGAGAAAAGATCCACATATTTTAGCACTAACACTTCATCCCATTTTAAATGTGAAATCTTGGAAATGAGTCTACTTTATTACACATCTAATGGAAAAAAGATACAACTGAACAGTTACCAATTCACGGAAGATATTATTTTCCCATGTGCTCAAATGACTTCATATTTTGTATTTTTCTCTTGAGTTTTGTGTCCTTTTTTGGCTGTCACAACACAATTTTCCCTGATTTGCAAAACTATTTCGTGTCTAAGTTTTTATCCTTTCCCCTGAAATTACTGTTTCTCTGTGTATCAACAAAAGTCCTTTCAAGAGTTTCCAACGAGCATTGATTTTAGAGATGGTGTGATGTGTTTAAAATGTCACCAACAGCTTATTTTGTGCTCTAACTCTTGAACACTGCAACCAAACTTAACAGTGTAATAAATTCCAGAGATGACAGCGCAGATGTCAGCTGTAACTTTTGAACATTTTTTACTCTCTAACCCCTCCTGTGTCCCACAACATGAAACATGTACAGTTAAAGGGATGTTAAACATGTGACAATGTCTGTGTCGTAATCGTGGTTTTGTTGCTTCATAAGTATAAAAATCATCACTCAACAGAGGAATGTTCCTTGGTCCGCTTGCATGTGCATCACTGGAATAATGTAGTCAGGTGTGTGTGGTCATGAAATAGCAGTTATTCCTCCCACTGGGACACATACAGAGCAAATAAGCTCACATTTTTAGCATTTAGCATGAGTTTAACCTCATTCATGGTATAGATACAACTATACATATGTTCTATTTGATGACACGATTCATCTTCAACCCAAACTCCAAAAAATTGGGACACTGTTTATGGAAATAGAGCTTGAGGCTTTGTAAACCAGTTAAACCCTACATTTAACTGAAAGCAGTGCAAAGACAATGTACTGAATCTTGAAACTCAGAAACACATATCATAAAAAGACTCAGAGAAACTGGAGTAATTGCTGTACAATAAGGATAAGAACGAAAACAATACTAGATGGCAATGATATTTAGGCTCTCAAGCAGCACTGCATTTAAAACAGATATGACTCTGTAGTGGAAATCACTGCATGCATCTCCAAAAACCACTGTCACACATTAACACTTTTAAATTGAAGTACTTGGTGTGTTTCCTTTGTACTATTTTCAATTCAATATAGGGTTCAAATGATTTGAAACGCATCAGATCATGCTTTTTTTTCCACCTTTTACAGCTCTTTTTGGAATTGGGGTTGCACAATGGTAAGGCAACAGAATGTGCTTTTATACACAGGGAATGTATTGTTGCTTTAAGATCTGATTGTAATAAGTGAAGTAAAAGAGCATCCTGGAAGAGGAGTTTTCATGTATATCCAATGTAATGACACTGAAATGAACATTTTGTTTAGTCGAAATATAAAAGGGTGATGTCAGCTGTTTCAACTTAGCAATAACTGAGAGCTTGTCTCAAAGTAAGGCTACGACAAGGCAAACAAAAGCTGAGCACATAAATCAGTTAAAAATTAACATATGCGTTATGCTATAATACAGAAAAATAACACAAACTGAGCCATCTTAAAAGACTAATGACTTTAAGTTTGGTGTATCGTTTTTAGATGATTTCAAGTCCTCATGGTAAGTTTGCTGAATTCCTTATGAGTGGGAATGATACACTGAATGAGGACTCAATCACTTTGGCTGAGCTACTTCCTTAAAAGACCCTCAGAAAAAGTCGCCCCTGCCACAAAAACTTGAAAATGAAGCACTTTTAAAATATGCAGGGAGTAAACGGTCTCCTTCTTAAAAAAACATCCATCCTATGAAAAGAGTGTGCAATCGTCCTTCAAGGCAGATCCAAGTCTTTATTTTAAGACCTTTGGGGGTGTCCTCAGTGTGGAAGCCATCCCACAGAGTAAGTCTACAGTCTTTTATCTTAAAAAGGCAATAATCAAACATCTTGTCCTAGCTGTTAGGAGAAAAAAACCTCTTCAATGCCGTAAACATTTGAGAAAAATGATATTGACAAAACATCAGAGAGCAGAGTTGGCTCACTTCAAGTCTTCTGGCATGTGTGGGACAGGACGTACAATATGTGGTGCCATGATCAAGTCTTGTGGCCAGTTTTCTTTCCACCCCCTACTGACCGTGCTTAAATGAGATGGTACTGACCAGTGACTTGATACCTGTTATCTTTTGTGACGCCACCCACACAGTTAAGACTGCACCTCTCTATGTGCACTGACCAATCGTGCTTGATGGACAAGTCTGCGGGTGTGTTTTTCATCCCGCACCCCGGCATCCCACACACTGCTCTCCGTCAGCAAGGCCACGCGACTCAGTGTGTCAATTCCCGCTGCCATTAGAGGTGTTGTGTACATGGGCAAGCCGATGGAGGTGAGCCAATCAGAGACTGTGCTTATGTTTCCTGAGGGCAGAGGCTTCCGGCACATCTCTGTCAGACCTCCAGAGGGGATCTGAGAGACAAAAGTGTGGTGAGAAACCATTAGTTACTGTAGCTACTGAGATGACTAGACAATAGTGAATGGACACAGAGACCCGTGTGGAAAAAATGCGTTATTTTGAAACTTTCCAGGGTGTATTAAACATATCCAGCCTTATGTTGCTATCACAAAGTAAGACTGGTGGTGATAGCTCTGCTAACAGTAGTCAAACAATTGCATATCAATTTGGTATTGTTCACCTCAGAACTCTTTTACCTTAACTACTAAAGTGTGATCAAGTTTTGACTTTTTTAAAGTGTTTTCTTTAACTTTTATGAATTCAATCGTTGTTTAAACATTAGTTAGCTTATTTAAATACAGTTAGCTTGCAGTTTATGCCCTTCTTATCCCAAGTTGAAGCACTATCAAATCATGCAAGTTAAATGATTGTATCAAAGTGGGTACAGGGATGTTGTAAGCATTTGTCTTCAATTCAAAAAAATCCACTTCACTATTGATATCAAGCGTTCAAAGCTATCACTGTTTTTGCCTTACAGCCATGCGATGTTGTTTCCGGAGCTCTCTGACTCTGAGCTGGTCCATGTTGGAGGCCATGTCCTTCACAGGCTGCTCCAAATCTTCAGAGTAACGCTGCACAAGCTGCTGGGGGATTCCACACCGGCCATGCTGGAGGAGAGGAAGGAGAGGTGAAATGTTATGAGACAACAGTATACTGATATTCCAATAAATAGGGATACATTGAAATCACAATGACAACATAAAGGAAGAGATGGGTTTAGAGGTGGTACAGTGGGTAGACAATGACTGCCAAGCTTAAGGGCTACATTCAAGTGAGCATTTTGAATTATTACTGTTATTATGGAAATTAGATATGTTTGCTTTTGAGTGACTGAATCAGACTAATTGCATCAAATTACTCGTCTGAGAGCATCTTTTGTCAGGATAACACAGACAGTTTTATGGAGAGTGGGAGAAATGCAGACAAACGTCTAGCGTATGGACACTTCAATTGCTATCATTAAATATGGAAGTGAAAGTGTAGTATAGTTGTAGCAAACTAGTATGAAAGTTAAGCCCCAGTGCAAATCTTTACCAACAGTGGTTAAGTCAGAGATCTTGTTGTGTGCTTATCACCGTGTTGAATTTCTTAGCTTATTTAGTTCCTCACTAAGTCATAAATTGGTGACTCTGCTCTGAACTGCCTCTGCTTAATCCATATCACAAACTTTTCTCAGCTTCTTTCTGCATCAGATTCCTTGATTTCATCACTGTTTAAATGGCTGACAAAAAGTGCTGATTTGTGAATCAGTTCCAACGTGTTTTCAACATTTTTATCTGACTCCCCTTTGATTGTATTTGTGTTATTGTGAGTTGAAATCCCACATGTAGTGCAGCTCTCATGTCTCTGCCAATCCACTTTTCACTCATAAAAACCCTGCAGAGCTGTGCTGTGGTCTATCGCACTATTTCTGACCTCATCTCTGCATGCCTTTGTGTATTTGTGTGTGTGTTTTTTCTTCCTGGCAGTGTCAGGGGCTCTGCCGTGTTAAGGGGGCTCCAGCCTGGGGTCTGGCGAATGGCAGAGGGTTTTACAACCCCCTCTGCCTATAAACTTAACAGTCTGAACCGCATCATAGTGAGAGTCTTTCCCTCAGCTCCAAGCTGCTTATTTATTATTACACACACACACACACACACACACACACACACACACACACACACACACACACACACACACACACACACACACACACACACAATTTGGGCATCTACAGACACAAAGAAATGACAAACTTTTGACTCTATTAGTCTATCTTTAAACTAGAAGCAGCTGATGTAGTTTGCCTTTTAGCTGGGTAATTTGGACCCAAGCAGCAGTGAAATTATGACTGAGTGAAGTTAGGCATGTTATGATTCTCAACTCAAAGAGCCTGACGCCAGACAAGTATAGCCCTGAGGTGTCATGGAGCCCCACTCTCACATTAAGCATGGAAACATGACTTCATACGTGGTTTCTCTGTGTAGGCTCAGATGTAGTTTTTAAAAGCAAGCCTCACCTCATGGCTTTATCATATTGTGCCAATGTTTATATTTTTTTACCAGCACAACAAAACTTACATAGGGGAACAGAGAGGGAGAATATAAACAACCACAGAAGGACATTTTTATCCTTCACTGCTCTAATGCCAGCATGTTTCAAGTGTTAAAAAAGGTTCAACTGAATACTAATTTTGCAGTTACTGGTCTGCAACACAAGCAAGGTCATGCCAAGAGTGATCGCCAATCCAAACTTTAACTCACTTTTTTCTTTTACATCAACAGAGCTTTTCTCACCTTGTCAGAGTAGGGCTCTTCCGTCAAGTCAATGCCTTCAGCCTCCAGCCGTTGTTCCAAGAGGGTGAGCAGATCAGGACTCATTTTAGTATGAGAAACTTTTCTGGAAACTGCCACCTTCCCCCCAAAATCTGACATCCATGGAGGTTGCACAGCTGGCTCATCACCCATGGATGAGGCAGATGAGGTGGTGGCACACGGACTGGCAGGGTTACTCAGGGTCTTGGCAGGCAGAGCAGGCGCACTGGGGCTGCTGCTGCTACGGATTATGGGGCTACTGGGGTGAGAACGAGTAAGGGAGTGGGTGGGGGAAGGAGTGGGAGAGGGTGAGGAGGGCAGAGAAAGAGGCGGGTGACGTAGACCATTTGCTAGTCTTTCCTTTGACTTCTTGGCGGGAACAGGAGGAGGGACTGGTGGCTTTTTCGGGTGAGTCCGGATGACCCTCTCCCCGCTTGAATCAGGCGGACTTGGAGTTGGACTAGAGAGTGGTTCTGGTGGATTTGGAGACTGGGTTGTTGCACAAGTAGGATGAAGAGGCAGCTGGGAGGGGATGGGTGGTCTGTCAGCCCTTCTTTTAGGGCTCAGAGCTGGAGTCCCATTCTGTTTTTGGGAACCCTCCTCTCTACAGACCTTGCTCGGGCTACTGTTGCCAGATTTGAGTCCTTCTTTTACAAGCTTAAACTCCACCCCTAGATCCTTCTGCTCATAGTTCCGCTCCCAGTGCAGGTCTCCCAGAGAGTGGGAGCGTTTTAAGGGACCAGCGTGCTGTGGAGGTCCATCTAGGTCTTCACAGCTGCGACTTGCTGGGATTGGGGACTGTCTTTGAGTCCTGCGCAGCCCCAGCAGGTTGAAGCCCTTCAGGGAGGGTTTGATGAAGAGACTTTTAGGGAATTTTGTGTGCTGGTTCTTGTTGTTCTGTTGCAGAGCCTCTGTTGAAAGAGTCATAGGAAGGGTCGGGTAGTCTGGAGACTGGAGGCCTGCTGAGGAACGACTGGAACGTGAGGTCTTTCTGCTCTTACCTGCAAAAAGAACACATAATATACCCTCTAAGTACTGAGATACTGTAGATCATTTAATCATGAAAACAAAGTTCTTGATGCTTTTGGGCACCCTCCCTCTTATTAATACATGCTTTGACTTATCTCAAAATCCTACCCTTTTGCATAAACTAAGTATGTCATATTCAGTTAGCACAGATACCGTTTTTTTCCACTGGTGTTCTGTATTTTCTTTTCGAGCTGTAGATTCTGGTGACACAGACTGAAGAAATGACGGTGGAAACTAAATCACTATCTATGACAGAGTAACAATGCCCAAACACTGTGGATCATACGTGTTGCATCACTGTAAAACAAGCTCAAAACACCAATTATTCCTAATCATAGTAGTGATTTAAAAAAAAAGTCTGCTCTCAAACATCACATTATTGTTGTTTATAGCTAATCTGTGAACCACAGTCTCAGGCTGAGAAGTGTTTATGCAGAAAGGGTGGAGTACGCCAGGGATAAGATAAGCTCTTTGACTTGTGACCAAGCTGGCTGATTAGTTGTTGTCATAGCACTGATCCAAAATAAAAGAATCTGGACCAGAGAGTTCAGAAACAGTGGAACAAAAGGATTGAAGCAACTTACCATCTATTCGCTGGCTTACAGAGCAAAAAATGGATGCATGAGATGGATGGGTGCCACAGAGAGTGGCTTGCCAAAGAGTTGAAATGGCAGGATGACAGAGAGAAGTTCAAAAGGTGGAATGTCATGAAGCGTCTCAGCAGTTCTCAGAAATGCCAAAAGGTGTTAAGCATGTTGGTGTTTGTTATGGCCAAATAGGTGCAAATAAGGAAAAGGGGGAAAGGGTTATGGGGAAAGCATTTGACTTGTATTAGGACTTGAATTTTTAGAGACAGAATCAGAGTCAGATCAACCTGAAAATCTAGAATACTACATGAGCATTTGTTGTCACTGAAATCTTAAGGTCACTGTGAGGAGTTTTTATGTTGTGTTGATTCTGGTGATTCCTTTGAGTACTGTTAAGGGATGAATACTGCGTTTCTCATTAGCACCATCACCCACTGTGGTTAAGATGAGGCTCTTGCCAATTTTGAAATTATTTGAATTTTTGGGGGGTAAAAAATGAAATTCTTCTTTTGTTTTTCTGGATTAATGTGATGCTACTCAAATTCCCAGCTGAGGCTCATTTAGAGGATTGAAGAAAGCAAACATACACTGACCAGGCCTAATATACTGGATAGCTACCCGGTGTAACTGATGAAGTGCTGTATCTTGCCAATTGAAAAAAAAAGCACAGATTATTTATCATGATAATTCAATAAAAACAGCAAGAAATTTCTTGTAATTTTAAGAACATTGTCTCGTTCATTAAAAAAAAACTGCAAATGCAACATGCTTACATAGAATATACCTCCTCTTTTTCCAAAGGTTAAGAAATCATAAGTTGTTTGATGATATGAGAAAAATTACTACAACTAGCTAAAGGTAAACTTGTGTGTTAATGGGAGATCTACTGATTTAGAGATGATTCATTCAGGGCTCCACAGTGACTTTTCCTCTAAAGAGGTAAGGTTTTAAAGACGTGTTCTTAATCTTAAATGGAATATATTATTTAAAATCAAGAGAAGCACATCCTCCAGACCAATAAATATTCAGAACTATCTATTAATATTCAGTAACATAGCAGCGATTTTAAGATCTTATACTATGGAGCCCTGAAAGTGCATAAAGAAATGCAGAATACACACTAAATGTTATGCAGCTGGTTAAACAGCATTTAGTATTATGACAGGGAAAAACAGAGAAAAAAGGCAAAACGTAAAAATCAAGCAAGCAGCACCAGTCCTTTTTTTTTTGAAAGAAGTGGCGTTTATTCCACAACTTATCTCTCTACTGCGTAAGGCTGCACACTTCACTGTTGAACCTGAATGACACGTACACACATAAAATGGAGAGCCCGGCAGATACACCGAGTTTCCTGACAGATATACAGAGAGAGGACAAAGCAGTGGTTTATGAGTTATGTTGTTAAAAAGAAAACAGAAAAAAAGCTTCCAGTTTTATGCAGGAGGATAGAGCAGGTTCAACAATTAACAAAAAAGAAAATCTCACAGATAAGACCTCAGGAAATTCTACACCAAGAACCCTCTTACAATCTATGCACGACACTTTAAAAATATGTTTTTCTTTTTTCAGGCACATACTGTTTCAATGGTGCAACATGGTCACTATAAACACAACAAAATGGTTCGTATGGAAGCATGAGGTTTCAATGGCAGCTGTCATCTTTTTGAACATTTTGAACACCTATCAGCCTGTACAGTCACGACTACAAAATAAAAACAGGCATTTCTTCACATGCTACTCTGCAGGCTGCGCTATTTGATCAGAAACACTCAACAGAAATGCTCTGAGCTCGTAATCATCCTCCACACATCCCTCTCGCAGCCTGGCATCAATAGGATGTACAGCTGGGAATCTGAGTCCGTTACAGGGCAGAGAGTTTGTTCTCATCAGAACAGTTCTGTGCATGGGGGAGAGTCTCTCCCTCTGTGCTCCCAGCACTGCAGGCTGGACTAGGCTGAGCGGTCTCGCAGGACCTGGCTCCCTCCCTGATACAACTCGACTTTGGCACTGATGATACAGAATGCCTACAAGATGGAAAGAGGGGTGAAGAAAAAGCAGAGTACAGAATAGAAAAGGTGTGTGAGGTAAATATGGGGCACCCATACTACAGTGATTAAGGTAAGGTACAGGCGAGAATTTGGGGCAAAGAAAAGGAGCCGATCAGCTGGTCCAGAGCAGTAAGATGGGAGAGGTGTAGAAGAAGCATGGCAAGAGGTGGAGGAGAAGGCAGAGGAACCCAAACTAGGTCTTTGCTAGCTAGACTAATCTGGAGTGGGTCTCTGGTAATGGTGCTCTAGACTATGTGTAGCTATCATTACCATTCTCCAGGTTTTCATTGCTCTCGTAGCAGCCAGAGTCTCGAGGGGAGTCTCCCACCATGCCGCGACCCTCAGACAGCAACTTCTCCTGGGAGCCTGACAGGCCACTGCGCTCTGGATCACTGCTGCCTGGAAATACAGAGGGTGAGGAAAACCAGTTACATCATCAAAATACTGTTGACATGTTTTTCCATCATTCCTCTAACAGACAACGATACAGGAAGGAAAATTGACCAGAAACCCTGTTGCCAGGTATTCATCACAATATATGCAGTGGATCAACAAAGATGATCTCTGTTTTTAATATTTCCCAATATTCGGCTACATGAATGAACTGTATGTACGACAGCTGGCAGCTTTTTCTGTTGCTTTTTTATATGTGGGTATTTTTGACTTTGACTTAAGTTTTTGGCCTTTATAATGAAATTTTTCATGTATATGTATATATATATATATATATATATATATATATATATACACACACACACACACACACACACACACACACACACACACACACACACACACACACACACACACATATACAGTTGTGCTCAAAAGTTTACATACCCCAGCACAATTTTTGCTTTCTTGGCCTTTTTTTCCAGAGAATATGAATGATAAAACAAAAACTGTTTTCCACTCATGGTCAGTGGTTGGGTGAAGCCATTTATTGACTGTGTTTTCTATTTTTAAATCATAATGACAAAAGACACCCAAATGACCCTGATCAAAAGTTTACATACCCCAGTTCTTAAAACAGTGTACCGCCCCCTCTAACATCAATGACAGCTTGAAGTCTTTTGTGGTAGTTGTGGATGAGGCTCTTTGTTTTCTCAGATGGTGAAGCTGCTCATCTCTCTCGGCAAAAAGCCTCCAGTTCCTATAAATTCCTGGGCTGTCTTGCATGAACTACACACTTCAGATCTCCCCCAGAGTGGCTCAATGATATTGAGATCAGGAGACTGAAATGGCCACTCCAGAACCTTCACTCTGTTCTGCTGTAGCCAATGACAGGTCGACTTGGCCCTGTGTTTTAGATCATTGTCATGTTGGAACGTCCAAGTACGTCCCATGCGCAGCTTCCAGGCTGATGAGTGCAATTCTTCTACCAGTATTTGCGGATAATGTGCTGCATTCATCTTTCCTTCAACTTTGACCAAGTTTCCTGTGCCTTTGTAGCTCACACATCCCCAAAGCATCAGTAATCCACCTCCGTGCTTTACAGAAGGAATGGTGTTCCTTTCATTATAGGCCTTGTTGACACCTCTTCAAACGAAACATTTATGGTTGTGGCCAAAAAGATCAATTTTGGTCTCATCACTCCAAATTACCTTGTTCCAGAAGTTTTGAGGCTTGTCTCTTTGCTGTTTGGTGTATTGTAAGCGACATACTTTGTGGCATTTGCGCAGTAATGGGTTTCTTCTGGCAACTCGACCATGCAGCCCATTTTTGTTCAAGTTCCTCCTTATTGTGCATCTTGAAACAGCCACACCGTTAGTTTTCAGAGAGTCCTGTATTTTAGCAGATGTTATTTGTGGGTTTTTCTTTGCATCCCGATCAATTTTCCTGGCAGTTGTGGATGAAATTTTTGTTGGTCTACCTGACCGTGGTTTGGTTTTAACAGAGCCCCTGATTTTCCCTGCCTTAATCACAGTTTGAACACTGCTGACTGGCATTAGCAGTTCCTTGGATATCTTTTTGTACCCCTTTCCTGTTTTATACAGTTCAACCACCTTTTCCTGTAGATCCGTTGACAATTCTTTTCCTTTTCCCATGACTCAGAATCCAGAAACGTCAGTGGCTGGATGAAAGATGCAAGAGTCTGTCTGGACCTCAGAAACTCACTCAGCTTTTATGCACACACACTGATTACAAGCAAACAGATAACAGATCACAGGTGAGGATGGTTAGCTTTAGTAGCCATTCAAACCCATTTGTGTAAACTTCTCTGCATGTTATCAGGCCAAAATCACTTGGGTATGTGAACTTTTGTTCAGGGTCATTTGGGTAATTTTTGTTGTCATTATGATTTCAAATGAGAAAACACAGTTGTTTGACAGTAAATGGTTTCACCCAACCCCTAAGCATGAGTGGAAAATGAGTTTTTGTGTTATCACTCATATTTACTGAAAAATGGTCAAATAATCATAGATTCTGCCAGGGTATGTAAACTTATGAGCACAACTGTATATATATAAAAATCTATCTATCTATCTATCGATCGATCTATCTATCTATCTATCTACAGTATATATATATATATATATATATATATATATATATATATATATATAGCTCTGCAAAATTAAATCTGGTCTCAACCAGCTCAACTGTCAGGGGCACTGACTACCTGTTGTACAGCACAGGCTCTTTCTTTCCGTTTCTGATTTTTTTTTTTCAGCTTCTTTCTTTATCACACACAGTATATGGAGTTTTATGTTTCACTCAGTGACTATCCAGCTCAACCTGTCTTGCTTATTTCAACACAGTTTTTGATGAGCAGTCATTGTTTTGAACCTGATTATATAAAAAGTATTAAATGGCTTTTCAAACTCTGTGTCTCAAGGTGTTCTTACTTATCCGCTCTGTTTCTTTAGATTAAATTTCTACTTACTGTCGTACTCCTGCAACAGCTCTACAGCAGTGAGCAGCACTGCTCTGTGCTGAGGATCTCTGATGTTCAGCTCATCCAGGTCCTCCTCCTCCAGCAGCTTGAAAGTGTCCAGGTCCTCATAGCCATTAAACAGGAAAGTGGGCATGTGCTCCTGCAGGGCAGAATACCACATCAGAATTTTAATTCAGGCTGTCTGAAGACTGAAGAAAAAATACACAAGATTAAAGAAAAATATACGTTGGATCAGAGTCATGGACAACTAATACTTTGGGGTTGAAACAGAAAATACCTAGAATGACAAAACACAGATTGGCTGCAGGGAAGAGAAAAAACTAAAAGGTGTGTGCCCACTTATCATCATAAATTCTAATCCATGTTGTGTATTTTTAACTTTCCACTTGACTAAACCCACAGTGCTATTTGGTTTTTAGATGCCATGTAATCACTTTAAGCCGTGGCTAATTCTGTTATGGCTGCCTCATCAGTCAACACACTTTAATAAGGCTCAAACTTTCTCATGTTGACAGGCACATAAAAGTGAGTTGTAGCAGCATTAGTGAGAAAGCAGAACCCAGAAAGAGTGCAGAGTCTCCTGCAGTTAAAGACTTCATTAGGACTTCAATGGAAACCTTCCAAAAATAATCTAAGGGCAAGAACTAGAACTGAAGTTTGGGACGATTTCATCCGAACGCTCTTTACCACAGAAGTCAAATATAAAGGTTGTCACCCAAAGCACTGTGTTATCTGAGAAAACACAGACAGAAAAAGAAGCTGAAGTCTGGATACGCCCGGAGTGAGTGCACAGTGAGTTATCATTCAACACATTCACAACCACTTCCACTTTGAATATTGCTAGGCTCTGCGTTTGAGCGACCCACGCACTCTGTTGGACGAACACAGACTATGTAAGACTGTGTGTCACCAGTAAGGCCATAAATTACAACGACGGAGTCCGCAGCAGAGGACTGAGTGCTCTCTGTTCTATTTTCTGCTGGATGGTTCAGGACTAAACAAAGGACCACCAACTAACACAAACACGGGCAGCCCCAGCTCCCCATTCACAGTATCCATTTTGTCCATTTTGCTCTATTTAACAACTCAAGCAGGTCCTGAATTTAAAGACTATTTGACAGAGAATTGATCAAGTTCAGACTTTAAGGTTTAAGACAGGAAGTGTTGATGTGTTTTCCAAATTTAGCCTTGTTGAATTGACTAGATAATACTGCATACTCAAGGAAAGAAAAAGAATTGTTTTCCCTTCCTTTTCCTGTGTCAGCTTGACACTAGGACAAAACATATCAGTACCTCTTTAGCTTAACCTTAAAGAAGTAATACCCTGATCCAATTAAAAGGAAAATATCTTTTTTAAACACAAAAAAGAGGTAAAATGAAGTAATCCTTAATAATTCATGGACTTCCCTCTTCTGATTTCTCAAGAAAATGTGTGAGTAGGAGGAGGTAGAGCATGCAGCCCAGCCTAGCTCAAACAGGCTTCTCATTCATCTCTCTATGGACCCCTGTTTTCTCACTCCTTGCATTTATCATTAAAATGGGGGATAAGGAGAGGTAGAGCATGCAGCCCAGTTAAGCTAGAACTGACATCTTTTCCTGCCTTAGTCCTTCTCCGTCCCTTTAAGTTCCTTCCACATCTATTTGTCTGTTTACTCTCTACTCTTATCCCTTGAGAAATATGGGGAAGCAAGGGGAGGTAGAGCGTGCAGCAGTCTAAACAAGGGGAATGAGGGGAAACAAGCTTTTTGCCCTGGCTTTGGTTTTCCTGTCCTCTGTCTGACGTATTTCTTCTCGCTTGTCTTTCCCCCTTAGCATGAGGCTCTGACCTCTGAGGAGGATAGTTTTGAAATGAATGCACTAATCATTTAGCTAACTTGAGATATTGCAGGCCTGACCTGACACTCATGAACTGAGGTGCTGGCCTGATAACCCTGTTAATGAGTCAGCTCTTGCTGCGCATCTCATTTCATGTTCAGGATGTAGGGGCCTAATTGTTTAGCATAGTCTAAATCTGAAACTGACAATTCTTTTAAGATTGCAGTGGCCAGTATGAGCCAAGGTTGGTGGACTACGTAGCATCTGAAATGAGGCTGTAACGGAATGGGAAGGTCCTCACTGAGGGAACTGGACAGTCCTGTGTGTATTTCAAGCTTCAACAACTGAACACTACCTGACCTTAAAGCTAGTATTTTAAAACAGATTATTTATGCTGAAGCAGAATTCAAATTCAGAAAATATCCAGCAAGAAATTTCATCTTTTTCAAAGCTTTTAAATGTTAAAACTTGAGATGCTCTTAAACTTATTTTTACTGCATTAATACTGGTGACTCAGGGGACATGAGCACCCTAGCAAACTCTTTCACACTCAGACTCACAGCTGATACAGCCTTTGCTTTGACAATAATAACCTAGTTTGAATCTCTAATCTGTGTCTTCTTGGCCATCAGGCTGACCCAAGATAACATTTTTTTTTTTAAAAAAGCACACACAACCCACAAAGTCTTGTGTCTCCATTTGTGGATGTGACGCCTGCTGGCTGTCAAAGTGGGAGGAGAGGGTATGAAACTCACAGCTCCATGTAGGTTTGGTTTAAAAGAGGAGTTATTTGTTGGGGTGTGGTGTGAGAAAGTGGGTGTTAATGTTTGTGTATCTGCATGAGATCAAACATCCTGAGCTATAAAGCCTGTAATTACCTTCACTATATTTATCTCTTTGCGTCTGCAAAAGTCTTTTGAGGATCTATGGCTAAAAATGTGACTCCATCCTCTGTTTAGATTGGTCTTCTCTCATTAAGGGGGCAGATAAGTGGATCCATCGCACAAAATCAAATCTGCTCAACTTCTCTGCTGATGAAAGCATGACATTGTACTTGGTTTGAGTTGTAAATTCAGTATATTCAATATCAGCAGGACTGGGTCAATCTACCTTGAGATTAATTCGCTCCAGCAGCTCCTCCACTGATGTGGGTTTGGGTGGTCGGCCCTTCCTCCTCCTCCTCACAGGCCTTTTGGGCTTCTCCTCTTCTTCATTCAGCACATCCACATAAATGAACTTAAAGGTGCCTACTTTGTTGTTCAGGAGGCCCATCCATGTTCCCATGGGTGGCTTACTGATGATATCAATCACATCACCACGCTAGAAAAAAACAAAGCCATGAATTCAGAAAAACTATGTTTGCATGTGACTTGTCTTTGCAGCTCTGTGGCCCTCACAGAACCTTTAATTAAGCATGTGTAGTTTTGAAATGTGAAATTATCAGTATATGAGGCCACTTTCAGGTCCTTAGGTGTGTACTACCTTCAGTTTCAGGGAGTCGGTATCATACGGGCTGGGTGTGAAGTCTGTATGGACTCGAGCTCTGCCACAGAACGGTCCCCTATACGGCGGCTCTTCATCATCACCATCCTCTGACTTCACACTTTCTCTGTTACTGGCTGATGAGTCTGTGGTGCTTACTGTCTGACCACCTTGGAAACAAACACAGACACAAGATACATGTGAGGATTTCTATGAGCTATAAAAAGACTGTCTGTAAAGCCACTTGTTGGAAAAATTAGCATTTGTGAGTGCTAATTAACTGGAGGTTTTCTTTTCACATCTAGGATAAAATCCTGAGCAAACCTGTCATTGAAACATCATCACCTTCATGATCTCATGCCTTGCATTTATCCAGTAACCACTGAATATCTTCATTTCAGGATTTATTTTGTCCATGTTTGAGTTTTTTCACAGTGTTACATCTGCAGCTGGGGGGAAACTTTAACAGGGTCTTAAACACTGGGAGCTCAGCACTTACGGAAACTGTTGAAATCATGCCTTTGGGTTGAAATCAATGCAAGACTTCCTACCTAATCATTTCCTTGTGTTTGCCTGTCTGCTTTTCTGTTTGGGTGCACGTTCTATGGCTTGAAAACACTGTAAGATGGCCAAGGCTTGAAACAATAGAGGGTATTTAACCCGCAAGGACGTGATGGAAACAACGGGGTGAGGTAATCAGGAGTTGTAAGAAGGGTAGATGACTTGAAAGCTGCATGAGATCACAATACACGGGGCAGCTGGTGTGACTGGGTGGGAATAAGAGAGAAAATTACTCTTCATGGCCATCACTCTACCAAATTACTGCTTGTTGTATACACAGTATAATTTAAGAAGCATCCCAGAGGTTAAATAATCCGTATCTTAAAGATATAAAAGGAGCAGCCTGTGTTGAGAGCACCCTCTAGTGTTAAATGTCATTTAAAACAACAGGAGCAACATTTGTTGACTTGTGTTTAAACTGCCTTGTCATTTTTGCAATACAGTGTCATGAGAACTGTAAAGCTGTTCTGGCTCCCAAATAAGAAGAACACTATACACTGTATTTTGTACTCAATTCACAGCTGAAGTGCCAAATAACAACAAGAGAAAGAGGTTTGAGATTGTACATGACTCAGAAAAGTGCAATTACAAGCTGCTCACACAAGCAAAAAAGCACTCAAGATTACAAAAAATACCGAACAACCCAAACCAAGATAGCATTTCCTCACTTACTCATAGAACTTTGTCCGCTGAGTGAACTACGCAGACTTTCCACAGAGCCTCCGGCCTTCAGCTTCGGCTTCTCCAGAGAGTCGGTGTCGGGCTGCGGGGACTGAGGGGAGCCAGGGGTTCCATCTGGACTCGACTGAAAGACAGAAAAATAAAGCGAAAGGGGAGGATAGACAAGGAATGAGAGAGAGAGAGAGAGAGAGAGAGAGAGAGAGAGAGAGAGAAGGAGAGGGAGGGAGAGAAGCAGATGTTTAATCGAAGGACATGAGGGAAGTAACAAAGGAAATATTGTTGGTTAAGAGTTTGGAGGATTTTGGGGATAAGAAAGTGGTTTGGATGTCAGACATGTTGGGGAAAAATGGAAAGAGAAGTGGAAATTATCGGTGGAAAAGACAAGGATAGTGGGGTATTCGTGAGGGTGCTCCATGTTTTTTTCTTTTTTTATATTAAAAAAAAAAGAATAAGGTTAATATTAAAAGTTAAAATCGTAATCAGCCTATCTATTACCTCAAACAGTTTTCAGTGTTTTATTTTCATTTTCTAAATATCTTGAATGTCTTTTTTTTATTAACATTTTTATATTATAAGATTATCTTGTGGAAAAAAAAGACTAATTGAGCAGGTTTGGCCCAGTGGTTTAGGTGCGTAGACAAGCCTTGTGGCAGTTGTAGGTTGGACTCCAAACTTAAAGCCTTTGGTGCGTGACATTCCTTACTCTGTCCGTCACATTGTGTCTCCTCAGAGAAAACAAAGCTCTGGCTTCAAAAGCCTTTTTTGTCTTACACACTTGAGTGACATCTGCAGAAATCACATCACATCTTAGATGATAATAATATTCTAAGTTTGAAATATTTACATTATAATGTGGTTAAATTTTCTTAAAATTTTCTCTGAAATTTACAAAAATGTTTCTACTTAAGAAGCAATAGCACACACCATCATCGACTGTGCTGTACTGTACTGCACAACAGAGTACCACATTCAGTTTTTCACAGTAATCCACTAGGTGGCATTGTGGTCCATAAAATGACCAAAGTTGAAACATTGCAACATGGCAATTAATGTCTCTTTGTTCTTTCCCAACCAGTGTCTCCATGACTCATGTTTGAAAATGTGGGTCAGAGTGCTGAGACCACCGTGGCACACACATGTTGAACTATTTCTTAACGACACATTGCAGAGTGGAGGACTGCACTGGCCACTGCTGGAGCCACTGGATGTCTAGTGAAATTAGGCCACTGCAGATGAGATGCTCTTTCTACACTCTCACACTTCAAGTCTTCATTTCCTGAGAGTGAGCCTCAGGGAGGTTTGCATCACTGCATGAGTTCAGCATTGAGCACACACTCCACCCTACTATTTCACTGTGTGTGTGTGTGTGTGTGTGTGTGTGTGTGTGTGTGTGTGTGTGTGTGTGTGTGTGTGTGTGTGTGTGTGTGTGTGTGTGTGTGTGATTTGTTGAGCTGTGTTTATTCTGTTACTAACACAAACACTCCCACCCACTCACAGCCTGCCTGTGGACAGAATATGTGGTGTACACTGCAAAACATCCTTTAAATGCAGAACATTAAGGGCTTTAATGTCTTGACGGTGATGCTTGGCTCAGGATTAAAGCCATATGTGTGGTTTTGTGGGACTGTTTACTCTAAAGCTTTGTGATAAAAAAGTTTGATTTTTGTATTTTATTATGCTTTAATCACCAAAAATGGGGGAAAAACTGCGATTTGAACCCTTTGTTTTCCTTAAGAAGTGGTGTTTCAGTCCATTATTATTATCATTATAATATTATTATTAATATCCTGCTGTACAGTATCACAGACAGTTCTAAATGATACAATCGCAGATGCTAATATTCCTAGCCAACATAATGCCAGCATGTAACAAATATTTGTTAACTTTGAAGCACAGTAAAAGCCAAAGTGGTGTAAGAAACAGGCAACACTGGCTCGGATGTGCTTGGTAGTGGAAATTTAGTCCGTTTTTATTTTTTTTGTGCTGTAAGACTGCATATGGTTGTTACTGTAGATGTAAGCCCATGTCGACCGATCATGTCAAGTTCTAACTCAATAAATAACATTGACCTGCACTTTTATTGACTCCTGGCTGGATCTCCTTCTGATTGATAGTTCATAAACACAAATAATTGACTGACCTGAACTTGAATCCAGGGCAGATGACTCACCTGTTCTGACAAAGAGCTGCTGTATTTCTTCGACATGCGTTTTCTCATCGTCTCCTTGACGGACTTGACCTTCTTTCCCAGGGAGATACGCGACGTGGTGGGAGATTTGACTACTTCCCTGTATATGGCCTCCTGATCTTTATTCTGTGAAAGGAAGAACAAGCCAAGCGTAGAAAGACAGAGAAACAACAGAGGAGAAGTCAGAGAGAAGTCAGGATGAGTCAGGAAAGAAGAGAAAAGGGAGAGAGCTCATGTAAGCAAAAGGAGAGTATAGATGATTCAGTGTGACAGTTTCTACTCCTCGAAGCCTCTTCTAATATTGCGAGTACTTACGTTTCCCTCTGAGCCTGTGTTGACCACATGAAGCGAGCGACTGGACAGGTCAAAGCCCCCAAAGCTGCATGTTCTCTGTGGGGGGAGCCAAAGCACAATCAAATGAGTCACTTTGAAAAGTTCACATTACTGAAACCCCCGTCCACACCCTCTGAGGGTCAACTCACGATGATTCATGCTTGGCACAGCACAGGCAGCTGCTGGGTTAATGTACATGGGTATAATGGGTTTGTAAATACAATAAGCAGGGGCATGATGTCATATGGGACTGTGGACAGCCAACAGACATGATGTAAGACAAACTGTTATATGAGCTTCTCTTTAATTTAGGAGTTTTTGAACGGTTATATAGAGTCTGTAGACTGTACTTTATCGACTCCTGTACTTATGTTGACTTCCTGAAGATTAGACAATCCTTCAAACCTTTTTGAATGTGGCAAAAACAGATGAACACAAGAGTACATCTTGTAAGTTCTGTTTATCTCCATTTGACTAATAGTTGATGTCTTGTGCCAAATAACCTGAGCTTTGTTTTTGCCTCAGTGTGTGTGAATGGCTATTTAGTTTACACCTTTGAAACTGCTACAGGAGACTGCTTCAGCTAGCATGAGTCACATGACTTCAAATGTACTCCTCTGAGACAATCACAAGGTAGTTAATTAGGTCAATAAAAAGAGTGTGTTCTTCCTACTTACTTTCAAAAGAAAAGCAAAACTTGGCTTACAAAACAAACATGCACAACATACAAGTTGGAACTTTGGGAGTTAATAGTTTCATCTGAGCGGACAAGGTGATATGTAGGAATTTTCCTTGACTTGTGGAGTGTACAGCACGATAAGGGGCAGACACAGCAGGGAACTATGGCATGAGGGGGTCAAAAGATACGAGATCTTATCACTAAACTGTCTTTGAATATGTGAATCCTCCCCGAAGTCAGCAGTAGGAGGCACGCAAGCACGTAGACACAGACATGCTTATAGGCAGCTGCCAAAAATCCCTCTCAGTTCAAGTAGGGCACTTCATGGAGCTTCTTCCTCGCTTCTATAGCCATTAAATCTAAGCTGCTTGACTAAACTCCAACAAACTCCTGGACGAAGAGCCTCCGTGAGAGACAGAATATGACATTAATAAAATAGTTTTTGTATTAGATGTCCACAGCTGCAGTCCACATCACAACTTCCCAGGAAAAAGCACAGTTTAGAGAACAAACATGTTTGAAGAGACGTCCAAAAAAAAAAAAAACTCTGAATGTCATGGTGATGTTCAATGGAATGGACATGCACCCAGAGAAAAATGTCTGTCAGAGATAATTACAGTAAAGGGAAAAAAAAAAAATCAATAAATTAAAAAGAAAATCACATCTGCAACCAGAGAGGCACGGGCCAAATAAGAACACGAAAAGCAACAACAGAAAAAAGAGTTTTTGGATGAGGGCGACCTCCAGTGATTTCACTAGGACACGATAGGACTCAGGTACCCTTAAAGCTGCAGGATAGTTCAACTATATCACCACCTACTACCTTTGTGGATACACACAGGATATTTAGGTCATATGTCGCAGTGTAGGTCATTTATGAACTGAGAACACAATAGGCTTTCTGGCTTACATGATTAACTTACTGTATTCAGTACAGATAGTACTTGGCAAACCTAGCCTTACCAGATCAATATGACAATTTTTAAGGATGTATACATTATTTTTTTGACTTAATAAGACCATTAATGGGATACCCCGGTGCTGTTCAGTACCTTGGAGGAGCAACTTCAAGCTTCAGCAGAATTTCTCTAGCCCACAGAGATAAGAGTGACAGTGTGCATGTCTTTCAGGGATCTGGCATTTGTAAAAGGCGCTTATAAAACCTCAGCTGTAACTAAACCTCCCAACTGGGCCACTGCATATTCGACAATCACTTTGTATTCAGCTAAAAAAAAAAAAAAGGTTTAAAGCCAGAGGCATTTACGTAAAGGTCAGAGAAGATGGCGGTCCTCTGAGGGCAGTTAAGTCTGTGATAGATATTTTAGCTTCAAGCCTTTTTCTATCCATGAACAAAACTGCTCTACTTCAATGTGGACTTCTGATGCAGACCATTGTTGTACATGGATCTGATAAAGTGATATGACCTGGCATGTGTCTTCTGCGTTCATGTTTAATGATTTTCACCTTTCACCCCTGAGCTATTCTGCAACTTTAAAGTACTGAGTCCTGCTCACACGAGGCGATCGATTTAAACCTCACAGTCCAAACTCACAGACTTCTGCTGGATGCGTAAGAGCACGCGCTTGGTGCAGCGGTCCACACTGGCCGCCCACTTCCTGTCTGCCTCTCGGTCCTCCTCCAATAGACAGCGGCGCTCAGTGCGGCTAAGGGTGACTGGGCGGACCAGCTGGGCCCAGTTGAGGTGACCGTACAGGCTCCGTTCTACCACATAGGTGATGTTGAGCTCGCTCACTGCCGTTCGACCACGCAGCCTGCGAGAGGGGAACATCCAGCCCCCTCCCCCCAGACCTTTTGATTTGGCTACATCACAGTGTGCAGGGGAGGAAGGGGTGACAGACAAAGGGGAGACAGGGGTCTTTGCATTGCGCGAGCGCTGGTAGAGTAGGTGCTTAGTGGAGTAGGCATAGTTAGGGTCGGGTTTCCGGTGTGTCCAGCTGCTGTGGTGCCGGTTGGTAGTTTGGTGTTTGGGGCTGACTGGTGGAGGGTCATCGAGGGAAATCAGAAGACGGGACTGGGCATGGGGTTTGGGGCGGGGTTTGGTGAGGCCGTAGTAGGCGTAGAGAGCCTCGTTGTTACTTACCCCATGGGATATGGAGCTCAGGGCCTTCCGCATCTCGCCGTCGGTCGTGGAGCGTGACAGCTTTCCCTCGTCGTCCAGTCCACAGCCATCCAGCTCCGAGAAGGAAGAGCCACTTCCTCCCACACCAGAGATGGAGCCTCCAAGCCCCCCTGAGCCAATTGGGGTTCTTTTTGGGGGCCGGATGAGGCCGTGGGTGCTGGAGGACTTACTGAAGGTTTTGACCAGCTTGTGTCCAGACCAGGTATCCAAGCTGCTGGAGGAAGGGGAGTTGGTCAAGCTGTCTGTGTCTCCATCCAGAGAGAGTTGGTCCTGGGTGAGGGAAGGCAGGGAGATCTCCTGGGGCAAAGGGGGCTTTTTTAGGACCCCTGTATACAGAGCAGTGTTGTCCTCACAGGTGGGAGTAGACTCCAGATTTAGGAAATCTGAAAAAGATGACAAAAACATAAGCTTGTTGGTCAAGGGTGTTTCTACAAAGTCTGTGTCATCTTGTGATCCAATGTGGTTTTTTTAAACCACAGCTAGACAGCGAAACATCAAAACACATTCTTTGAGTCTGAGTATTGGGTAAAACCCATGACAAGATGAGACTGTAAAACTTGAAAAAAAAATCTAATTGCTCTGTTTTTTTTCCTGTCAAGATATCATTCATGTCCAATACTTCTCTGTTAATAATAATAACTATGACAGAAGTTGAACTTCATTTCAACTTCAGGACTAACAACTCCAACAGATTTACAAAAAGCTGAGAGTTCCATGTGGCCCAGGGAATACAACATTTAGAAGAGACTTTAAAACAAATTATTGAAGAAAAGCAAAAGAATCATAGATGTTACTAACCTTCAGAGCCATGTTTCTTGCCCTCCTCCACCTTAATGAGCTTTTTCCTGACCCGGCGTGTCGAGTTAACCAGCTTGTGAAGCCGTTTGAACTTCACAGAGTCCTCTGATTGCTCATCGTCTGACTGCTCACGAGACTGCTGAGAGAGAGAAAAAGAGGGAGGGATGATGAAATAAAAGGGACAGGCAGTCAAATGCTTTTCATCTTAACAAAGGAGAAATCCACTTTTCAATTATCTGAATACAAAATAAGAGTAAAAGAAAAACTGAGGAACATCTGTTACATTTTTAAGGATGCTGATGCAAAAATGGGTGCATTGTTTAGGATGGAGTCAAAGTTAGTGAGGTGAGAGATGGAGGATTGGAGGCATGTTGAATTGTGTGAACCTTGAATTCATAATGAACACAGATCACCTGAAATATAGAACCACAATGAATAGATATGTCTGATGACACAATGAATCAGTGGTTCAGTAAATGATCTATATGCTGGAATGTCACCTTTAATGGCTGTTTGGAAATGGAGAGACACTTGATTCTATGTTATGGGTGTTGGTGTCCAAGTAGTCTTTATTGGTGTCCACTGAAACGCTCAGGAAACAGCAGCCAGGTGGAAAAAAGATGAAATAATGAAGTCACCAGCAGTTTCATCACTCACACACACACCCACACAAACCCACACACACCCACACAAACACACAAAATTCCCCCAAGCTGTAGATGCATGCCCGTGTGTCCGTGCACAATGTTGCTATGGCCTCCAAAGGATGATAATGATGATGCAGACGAGCCAACTTCGGCCCTGAAGATTGTCTGGCAGGAGCTACATCATTATCCTAGTGTTCAAACAACTTTATTTGTTTCTATTTGCCACTGGTTTCCAGGGAAACACTTGCCTCTCTGGTCACACACTGCCAACTCCACAGTTGAGGTTGGCTACATTGCTTGCAAAGGGACACACATGCACACTCTCTCTCTCTCACTCTCTCTCACACACACACACACACACACACACACACACACACACACACACACACACACACACACACACACACACACACACACACACACACACACACACACACACACACACACACACACACACACACACACACACACACACACACAGGGCTCAGCTCTGTCTGCTAGAATGCAGTCTATTCCTGCCGGACGCTGACATGCATTAGAGTTGCTGGTTACAACTGTGGCTTGGCTTGGTAAAAATGACTTTCCGCAAATCCTCGTCTTGACCAAGCGAGTGATCTGATTACCTTTTAATTTTGAGAGCAAAACCTTGTACTTAATTTTCAAAATGATCGTAAAGTAGCACAACACTGATTTTTCGTTTTTGTTTTATGTGTTGACACCAACCTGCTAATGGAACTGGGGGTAGAAACTAGCTATCTGGATACAGTCTCGTGTATTTACATGCAAATGTTCATTAATGCATACTGTCCCATTAAAAAAATAATAATAATCTCAATCTCTCACATCTTACACATAAATCAATATGGCATTCAGGTCCCATCTTTTAAGCTTACCCCTCTTAGCCTCTACTTCACCACTTTTAGAGTGACACAATTAACTCTAAGGCAGAGTTTGACCATGTATTGTGTCTCTTACTAACTCTAGAAACAGCCAATAAAAAAATATGACAACAACACTTCCTCTTAAACAACACACTACTGACAACTACCCCAGCTTTCCATTTACTCTGTTGCTTGAGTATATCAGCTTTAAAGAATAATTTTTAACAACTGGACTGTGCCAAAGAGGTCTGATACAAGAGGCAGTAGAGAGAGTCTGAAATGAGCAAAACCACCAGAGGCTGGTCCACTCTGGAATCTTGGTTCCTCACTTCTAAGAGACACAGTCAACCAACAACATTGCTCTCCAGACAGATGAAGTTGACTACAGTAACCATGCTTCTCCTAACCCTTAGAGTCTTGAGAGTAAGAAAACCAAGCACGAGACCCCCTATATCAAGCAGGGTCTGAAGGCTGCCAGTGAAAACAGGGCTGAAGCAAGCATTTCATCGCCATAATTGCCATCTTTCCTCACATATTACTTTGAGGATTGTGCCCATAACGTTAAAGGGGTGATACATTTTAGAAAACTCCAAACCACCATCATCATGTCAGAACTTAAACCTGCAATCTTGTTCCACAAAAAGAACACACTGATAACATAAGAAGCAAACTATTTAAAGTGCATCATTTACCTTCAAACTTACCACCTTGTTTTAAAGGGTACCACTGTCCTAGTCAATATCCAACAGGTTCACAAGTGTCGGTTTCAGATATTCCATCACAATTCCCATGCAAGCGAAATCTGCAGTAATATCTCTATGCCTCTGTGCACATGCTGGCAGATACAGATTCAGCCTGTGAGTGCTTTCAGCCCTGAGGAATGAGGGGCAGTTTGGAAGTGTCGTCCCGCACAGCTCATAGAGAAAAGGCGTGTTGTGTAGCGAGAACAATCCCAGCGTTTGAGCCCCTCTGACCCTGCCTTGGCCCCCACATCACTAATGGCCCGTTCAGGAATGCGGCCTCCGATCGCCGGGGGAAGACAGCATCAGAGAGCGGAGAGCAGCCAAAGATGATAAATTGAAACATGGCAGTTACATGCATGTGCTGTGCTTTGGCAGGTTTATCTTGAGAACACAGGCACAAAAATGCATGCTTAACTGTTTGAATTTAGCAATGACCTTATTCCATTTATTAGAGGGAAGAGGGGGCAGCACATGACATCAATAGAGCAGCAATATTTCCTGAAGTGGTTAATTCTGGATCTTGGGGTCGATCTCTCTCCTTTTTCAGGGCCTTGTGCTAACTACAACATTCTTATCTTCTCTTTTTCCCTCTTACACTCATTCACCCTACACTTGTTCACAGCCTCCAGAGTGAACTAATGTGCCCCCCTGAACAATACTCCTCTGGTATTCCTTCCAGCATCTCTCATGTGAACCATATATATATATTTTTTTTTTACAGAAAGAGAGATGTTTTTTTCAAAGATCTCAGAGCTTTGTAGTCAGAAATTGGTTGCACATTTCAAAAGAGCAATGATACACATGTGCAGGGAGCTATTTTCAGAGTACTTGGAATTTTTGTGTTTGGATAAACTCACTTCCTGTCAAAAAGTGGGTCAGCATAAGACTGTATGACTGCATGCACCACTCCTACATGATGCCCTACAGTACAAAAGTAATGGAAAGCTGAAAAATGGCCCCTGTGAATTCTGACTATGCTTTAAGTGACCTACATTTGAAACATCAATATATTCAAGCACACATACACACAAGGGGAAAATAACTGATTGTCAACACAACCCAAACTGCTTCAGACAGAACCTCATCGTCTTCAAAGGTCTCGACCCTCTCTGAGGTGATAGAGGCAGTTGGAGGTCCTCTCTCCATGGATCACAGCTGACAGAGTCAATACCAAGAAAAGCTTACAGTGCAAAGGATTTTGGGTACATTGTGTGGGACTCTGCACTTGGCATTCACAGAGATGCAATTATAACAACTGATTGACCTAAATTTCCATAATTTTACTGTCAATATAGGAGCCACAAAAAACTCTGTTTAAGACATGTTTCTGATAAGATGCCTGTGATAGGATATGATTGAAAAACAGAAAAAGAAGTGTCTATGGTCCCGCAGCAGATTTGTTTTTCTTAAACACAGGTTAGCTCATTGTGATGCTTTATTCTTGTATTGTATGCTTGTATACAATTTGGCAAGTAATTATCTAATTCTGCTGCTTCAATGATTGGCATTAAGTGAATGAAGAACAGTTTAACAAAACTTCATGATAAATCAACAAATTCTATGTCTGAAGAGCAACCAATAGCCAAGTCTCAACAGACAGAATTAGCATTCAAACAACAAGCAGCTAATATGACTGTTGGCTGGTTTACAATATAGCTAGTGATAAGTGTCATTCCTTTTTCTTTTGTGTTTTTCCCTGACTGTCACACAGGGTTTTTAGCAAGGTTGAGGTGTGCTGCAAAAAGGGGTTGAATGTTGGCTTATACCGATGCTGTCATTGCAACAGACAAGAAAATATACATCACGTTTCAGCTTGAAATAAGGAACACATTAAATGTTGAGAAAGGAAAAAGATTCCTAAAACCCTATCATAATATGGCATGAGAATATGCCACGGTAGACATATACCATAGTTTTTGCCAGTGAAAGAAGAGCAGAACAAGAACAGGAGAAAGTAGGAGAGCAAAGAGAGATTTTAAAAAGTGACTGAAGGCATTTAAAACTAGTCATTTTTGAATAACAGCATTAAAAAGGAAGTCTAAAAGAAAGCTTTTCCTCCAGTTTAGCCATCAAGCCTGTTGGTTTGTCTATCTTCAAAAACACACGCACACATTTATACACATACACATCAAATGTCAAAGTTCTCCTTCACAAGCTTGTTAAGCTGTAAAACAAACTCAAAGGTGAGAGTGGTCGAGGTGAGAGTGTTCACAGAGGTAGAGTGAAGGGGAGGGGTCAGGGTTGTAAGGGCGTTGGGGTGTTGGGGTGGGGTGTACTTACATTGCAGTTTGAGGACTGGTTTAGATTGGCTGCAGATCCCTCAGTCCACTCTGCAGTTTCAGTACTGCTGGACTGTCTGCTGCGCTCATACTCCTTCAGCTACGTGGAGAAGAAGAGTTTAGAGAGGCAAAGGAACAGGACGGGGGTTACCCACTCTCACCCAACATGCTTCATCTCTTCACACATGAACAGATGATTGACAGGGGTCAACCATGTGCACTTGTAGTGCATGTAGGCACACAAGACAGAGGGAATCAACCAGGGATGTAGTGGTAAAAAGAATGATGTTTTAAGCATTTTTCCTTGTGAACAACCCCGTCATTCGAGGATGTTGTTATTATGCAAAGACTTTCCATGAGATGTGCCTCTGGGAGCCAAAACAAACCTTGTAATAGGAATAATAAAAGGGCAAGTAAGGCCCTTCTCCTACATCCCTGGACACAAACACACCACTTAACTGAAAGTAAGAAAGAATATAATGAAACTGGTCAAGGACACAAAGAAAATGCACTACATCAATACACCAACAAGCACAACAAGATGTCAAATCAGCTATCCACAAAGGCTGATGTTTGATTGGTTTAAGTGAGCGTCAATCAGAAGTTGGGCTCAAGTAATCAGTTAAAATACAATCCAGATCTGAGATTTTAAAAAAAGTTAAATGATCATTAAGAATCTGCCTTGTGGAGAGCAATCATGAGCTCAAGTGCAGACATGCTACCCATGAGCAAGGAGTTTTAGAAAGTGATTAACACAAGGAGAAGAAGCAGAAGAAGAAGCAGAAGAAGAAGAAGAAGAAGAAGAGATCAAAAAGGAAGACCAATCACCAGAAATGGATTGAAAGTGAGATCAGGAAAAGATAAAAGAGAATTTAAAGGACTGCAAAATGATCCACCACGTCCACCTAGAAAAAACACAATGCACCAGAGCTTCCCAGCCAACAGATGGGGCTATTGAGTTACTATGACCATCAACCTTGTGCTTATGAATGCAACACCCACGCACGCAAGCACGCCATGAGCTCAAACCCTGAAATTCCCAGACTCCAAACCTCTGGGAGCACTAATACCTTACACTGTGTGTGTGTGTGTGTGTGTGTGTGTGTGTGTGTGTGTGTGTGTGTGTGTGTGTGTGTGTGTGTGTGTGTGTAAAGAGGAGAGTTAACAAGCGGGGCCTTGTACAGGTTAGTAAGAGTTAGTCATGTTAGCAAGCCAGATTTATGGTTGGAAGGGGAGAAGGGATTGGGAGGCTGGACATTAATCCCAGGGAAGGTCAGGGAATCTGGGGGGGGGGGGCAAAGTCAGGGGCGCTCCTTACCCGTGCTAGAGCTTCTTCAACTGTGATCATCTTTTCTTTCACCATCATCATTAGTTGGATGCGCTCTTCATCACTCATGGTGATCTCACTGGCCACATAGCCGATGTCTTCCCCTGCAGGAGACAAAAGAAAAAGACGTCAGATATGAAGCAGGATCTTTACTGAATGGAAGATCTGGAACATAAAGCCACACAAACCTTTGGATGTCTGCCTCATGACTGGTTTGTGCTGAGACTTGCGGAAGTTTTGCCAGAAGGATTTGTTCTTCTTTTTATTGTCCCATTTACCTAGAAGGAGGGATGGTTTGTGTTTGGCTTGTGTGATTTTTTAATTACGCAAAAAAAAAAAAAAGCCAAATATTTAAAAAAATGCCTCAATCTATTTTTCAAACCAATAAGGTATGAGCATCATGCTAATATGTTTTCTAGCTTTTTTTTTTTTTTTTAAATATCACTCTTAAATTGACAGATGTTCTGGTTAAAGAGGCAGGAGAAAATGCATATCAGTTTACCTCCAGATCCGTCTTCAGAGCTGGATTTGTGCAGGGGCATTCTGGGAAAGAGAGAATAAAGAGTAGAAATTACTTATAGTTATTCCTTACACTTCATTTATCCAGTTTCGCCGACTGCAGTGTTTCCAAAACACTGATGTAGTCTTTTCTACTGTCCCCTTTTGGAACGCAGTTGTGTCTGTTCACCACTTGGGGTCAGTGGTGGTGCTTAAGTGACAGTATGCCAGGTTCCTGGGGCTTAAGAGGGAGACAGTCGAGAAGAGAAGAGAGGAGGAGAGGAGAGGAGGGTAAGTAAGATGGTGGTCATACAAAGCGTTTAAGAAGCAGTAAAGAAAAGAGCAAGGTCAACAAAATAAAGAAAATGGGAGGAAAATTTTGTAAAAGTGAAGAGGGAAAGTCTGGAAGAGAGGGAGAGAGAGTAAAGAGGAGGCGAAACCACAGGGCAGACTCAGCCTGTTTGTGTTTCCACTTCCCTCCACAGGATAGACAGTCATGAGGAAGACAGAGGGAAGAGTGGGAGAGAAGAGAGAGATGGAAAATAACTGAGTTAAGAAAAAAAATAAGTCCTGACATGTCTGTAAACCTCCTGAAATAATAAGACCAAACAGGGAGAAAATAACAGCTCCAAAACTTGTAGAACTGAACGCAGCTTCCAATCAAAGAGTCATGTGTAAGCAGCTTCACCCAGTTTTCTACAGCCAGATAGCTGTGGATGATTATCCCTTGTTTGTGGGGAGACGAAAAAACCACATGAATAACAATCTATTTCAGAGAGGGAGGTGAGTCTTACAGTTCAAAGCAGCTGCCAAATCTCCACAAGTGGAATGACTTTTCAGATTTTCCTATTTGGGTGAATGGACTTGGTAAGGTAATAAAAAGGCGGGGGGGGGGGGGGGTCCTGATTTACTGACTGAATTTGTAGTTTTAGGGTTTCACTGTAGGAGAGATAAGATAACAGATTTGTCCAGAGGCCTGTAAAAAGTCACTCTCCCAAAGGCAACGTTCACATCCTCACATCCTCCTTGTTTGAAAGCTCAGGACACAAGGTGCCCACATACAGGTGTCTGCAGGAGAAGCATTGTGACACTGTGTGATGAAATCAAAACATGATGAACAGGTTATCTCTCTTTCCAGTTACATGTATGTGTGTGTATGTGTGTGCATGTTATCATATGTGTGTTCAGAGATCTCTGGCTGCAATGGGAAATCTTCACACAGCTTAAAGCCTGGTTGCCATGGCAACATAATGAGATGCTAATTGAATGGAGGCCTGTATGGTTTGCCCCCTCTGTTCATCCCCTCTCCCTGATAGGCTAGGGCCAAAGCTAATGCTAATAGAACTCACTCAATAGAGGCTTTTCTGTGGCAGTGCTGCCCTCCTCTTCCTCCTCCTCCTCCTCCTCCTCCTCCTCCTCCACCACCACCTCCTCTCACTCCATGCTCTATAAATTAAGTACCCATGCAGCGCGGCACACACATGCACGCACTCACACACACATTCGCAGGCGGACACACTTTAAAAGAGCCTGAATGTCTTTCAAAGAGTGTGTCAGTCCGGGCTTTGTGCAGCTCGGCATCTTAATTGGTTTAACCTTAAATCTTTGCCATGCTTTTCTACTCAAATGCTGTTCTTTGCATTGAGGGGGAGACATTTAACAGCTTTTTATCTCATTTGCATAAGAAGCCAAGTTACTATTTTCTCCATGAGATTAAGTTCAATATCTCAACTTTGGCTGAACCTATGCAGGATAGGTGAAAGTTACTGGTTATGATACCTCTGCATTGTGCACATCCAGTGCAAAATCATAGACCTATGACAACAGGGATTTGAGTGGATTATAGGTTTGCACTGTTACAATTACATGTCTAATATCACTGTATAAAACCAGCCTCGTAGCTGATATGTGATGGCTTCTGCTTGGTAACTAGTTTGTTCCTTTTTGCTCTGTTTTTGTGCTGCACTGAAGGTGAGCCTTGGCTGGGTAAAATCAGCTGTATTGGCTTCATGGTTCCTGGTGTGCTCTACATGATAAAGGCCTTTCAGACCTCATCCTCACTCTTGCACATACTCATGCATGCTTTGCACTACTAATAAAATACTCAGCTGAGTTACTTGTGTTTTTGTGAATGAATATACCTTTTAAAAAAAGCTGAGTAGTGCATCTTCCTCCTTCTTTGTCACAGTTTCTAACCTGGTTATCCTCTGTCACGATCTCCTCTCACTAGCTCATTCTATACAGTTTATGTACATATAATAGGCAATCCATAAAGATTATCTTTTATTCTTAAATGTCTTGGTTAGAGTGAAAAATACTGATCATTTGGTGATCCTAGCCTGAAGGTTTTTCGTATATCATAGTATGAAGCTCTACTGGTGCATATTAAAATCTACAGTAGAACTTTTGGAGGAAAATTTGAAAAGATGAATACAAACATTTAAAAAAACCCACTATGAAACCACCTGATGGCCAATACGAGGAAAAAGGATGACAATGTAGTGGTTGCATAGGCAGCTATCACAAGATTCAGTATGAGTCACAGGTCTGTTTGCCCTCCTATCCTGTATGACAGGGCTGCTGTCCAGTAAAGACAAGAACCAGCACATAGCCACATTTGAGAAAACCGCTGTGCATCTCTGTTTTTGTCCTTTCTGTTGTTTTTACTGCAGTCAGCAATCGTCCGATCATTACCGATGTGTGTGTGTGTGTGCGTGTGTGTGTGTGTGTGTGTGTGTGTGTGTGTGTGTGTGTGTGTGTGTGTGTGTGTGTGTGTGTGTGTAGTGAGAGTGTGGCTATAGGGCTGTCCACCTGCAGAGTGAAAGGGGTGATCTCCGGTGTTCTGGTCAAACAATAAAGGGCAGGGACCGAGTGTGACAGTTTCAGTGTCCACAGGAAGAGAAGAGGGATAACCTCTTCAGGGGTGTCAGTGAAAAGGTCAGAGGTCATGTGGTGGGGGATGATAGATGATTATGTGGCAGGAAAATAGAAAATCATACAGATAAAACATCTTTGGGCTTATGACTACTCTGTCTTGCACTCTCAGGAGCAAATACCACAAAGCTGTAAAATGCTGACAATGTACTTTGGTTTTCCAACGTGCTGTTCTGAACTGATTTTTCACATGGGATGGCTTATGTTTCCATCTGATTATTTGTTGCATAAGCTGCGGTTCTAGTAGTGCAACTGCCTCTAAACTTACAAACTTACAAATCCTATTTGAGCCAGCAACTTGCTTCAGAGCACATGTGTGCTTTGATCAAGACTCATTTGCTTCCATTGTTGACCTAACTGATACGCTTTCTGCTACAATCATCTCTTTTCAAAACAGGAAGCCCCCAAGCTTGAACTCTCCAGTCTTCTGATGGAACTCTATCATCACAACCTGTATACCACGCATGATGGGAGCTGTGCCCACCTCCTGCACCCAAAGTGGCAAAAAGAGGCATAGACAGAGGGGTGGAGCTAAAGTTTGGATAATCTCCTCTGGGTGCTTTTGTCCTGCAGGGAGGTGATGATGGGGAAATCCGTGTCTTGTCTGTGTAAATGTACTTGTGTTAGGCTGTGAGGAAAGAGTCACTGTACTTAAAAAGGGAGTTTTCCTATTGCTTTGTCAGCACACAATATATAACCATACCTGAAACTAGCAAAACAGCAGTAAGAAGGGGATATAAGCACACGACATTCTTCAAATAAACAAATAAATACATTGATAAAGTTATGTACTATGAAGTTCACAAAGGCAAGTTAATAGGCAGGTAGGTAGATGTAGGCGGTTAGGATAAAGATGTAGAGGGTGGTGAAAGAAGACAAGAAGACAGAGGGAAACCAGACTGACAAGACAGAGAGAAAAATGGGAGGGGGGGGGTGTTTTGGGGACCCTTTCCAACAGCAGGGAGACGTCATTTGAAAATTTGGCATCTGGTTCCCATCAGCCCAAGCATTTGTCTGTGAAACATATACAGCCACGGGAGAAGAGATCATGTCTGTGGTATGTGCTTCCTCTGCTGCACGTGGTCATCACGTGAACATGACAACTCATCTGGAGGGTCACGTATGGGTGAGAGTTAGGATTAAAAGCATAAAATCAGGAAAATCTTTTGAATTGAGAAGAATTCAACCTGTGGCTCAGGAAAACATGGAGTTCAAGCACTCTTCTTTTAGTCTTTTCTCTTAGATTGATGTAAATTTATTTTTCAACACTAAGGAACTAATAGTGATTTGTGACAGCCATTCACTTCAGAGGAAACATTTGCATCTAAATTTAGTCTGACTTGACAGATATCCAACAAATTCAGCACCTAAAAAGGGCCAAATACATGTGCCTACACTGAGGTTAATTCTGTTTGACAGCAGGGCGTTTAAAGGGCTCAGACTGTTTTACACATGACCTCATAGTGGGCAATGGTGCAGAAAAATCATACACACAGAATACAGTCTGGAGTTACTGTTTAAGTGACACAGACTTTGTGTTCAGGAACCAGTGAAAAGGAACCCCACCCAAGAACGGTTCCATCCTGCTCTTTCGTTCATACCCCTTTGCTGTAATCACTCGGTCATCACCCTCTCAGTCTCCCTCCCTCTTCTCTCCTGGACACAAAGCCAGGAAGGAAGCACTGACGGCCAGAGAACAGAGAGGGGTTGCTGGACTGAGCAGGTCAGCCTGAGGAAGAAGTCGGTAGTTTTTCTTTCACCCCAGCAGGGATGTGACCAAGACGGCTTAAAGGCCAGACACAGGTCAAGCATGTGACTGGAGCGGATTTCTTTCATAGGACCTCATCTTAACATAACTTTGATTACATTTAATCAGTAAGGGATTTAAATATGTCAAATTCAAGATTTGATTGTACTTAGCAAAACCCTTAATGGATGCATACATAAGAAGGGTACTGACAAATGAAGTAAAAACATGTTTTGGAGTTTGCCTGTGAGGTTGGAAATTTAAATTTTTTTTCCCTCTTTTAAAAAAATTACATGAGAGGATTTATACTCCAGAGGTTGGTCTTGGCCCACCTGAGGCCGCAGGTGAAGGAGCTCTTAGACCCTCTACAGTTTGCCTACCAGCCCCATTTGGGAGTTGACGATGCTGTCATCTACCTGCTGCAACGAGCTCATCTGCATCTGGATGGTGGTGGCAGCACTGTGAGAATCAACTTCTTTGATTTCTCCTGTGCTTTCAACATCATCCAGCCACTGCTGCTGGGTGAGAAGCTGCGGGTGATGGGTGTCGACACCTCCATTGTCTCCTGGATCATCGACTACCTGACGGACAGGCCACAGTTTGTCTGTCTGGGCAATGTTCTGTCTGACGTGGTGGTCAGTGATGCAGGAGCTCCACAGGGGACTGTGCTGTCCCCTTTCCCTTTTTCAATGCAGCAGATATTTTTCTGTAACCTTCCCCAGATCTGTGCGCAACCCTGTTTAGTGGAAACTCTGAGTTTGTTAACCCTGAAATCAGGGAAACTCTGAGTTTGTGCTCTGGCATGCTCTGTCAGCTGTGGGATCTTATATAGACAGGTGTGACTTTCCAAATCATGTCCAATCAGCGGAATTTGCCACAGGTGGACTGCAATCAAGTTGGAGGAACATTTCAAGGCTGATCAGTGGAACAGGATGCACCTGAGCTCAATTTTGAGTTTTATAGCAAAGGGTGTGAATACTTATGTATATGCAACATTTGAGTGTCTTATTTTTAATAAATTTGCAAAATGTTCTAAAAAAAGTTTTTCGCTCTGTCATTATGGGGTATTTTGTGTAGAATTTTTGAGGGAAAAAAGGAATTTAATCTATTTTGGAATAAGGCTGTAACATAACAAAATGTGGAAAAAGTGAAGTGGTATGAATACTTTCTGGATGCACTGTGTATCCATACACTGGAAACAACAAATATTTCTTGAAGAATGTGATTTCCTGAAGCTTTAATCATGAAAACCCCCTGATGACAACAAGACTCTGTGTTTCTACTGCATTAAAAGTTCTTACTGAAACTATAAAACCACAATATATCACTGTAACTCTGTTTTTCTGTGTGTGTATAAGACAAAAAAGACAAAGTTTAACATTTTTAACTTTGAGGGTCAGGGTGGGATAATTTTGGCACTCTTTACAGTTTGACACATCATACCCTGTTTAGCCATGGCTCTGTAATAATACTGCAAATCCCTATCTTTGCACTAACTTTTAAAATAAAGCTAAAAAAATACTCTTTTGCAATTTACCTATGAACAGTCACCATCACAAAAGCTTCCCTCCTTCTCCTCCACAAGTACATGCTATGGTACAGCTCCTTTGTACTTGAATCACACAGGTTTAAGTTGTGAGAGCATCTCCAACAAAGAATCATATCAAGCTGTGAGGTGTGTGGGCGAGCAGTAATTTCTCCAAAAGTGTCAAGAAAATTCACGAGTTCATCATGAAAAAATTAACTGCCCACTGACACAACACAAAGTTTTCTGTAAAGACTTGACCCCTGACCCTTTTTTGTACAGCTCATCACATAAAAAAGTCCATCAGTCACACAAGCTGCATGTGAAGGTGCGTGTACTTCTTGTTGAAGGCCAAGTGTGATCCATGGTTTTGTGTGCAGGCATGTACAGTTTGATGTGAACCAGACTCAGGCTTTGCTGCACTTTGTTTTGACATGCAACAGACACACAGTTCAATCTAAACATATTTCATGGTTCCACGCTGACTGCAGTCACATGTTACAATGGTCATATGGAAAATCAGAGAGAATAGACATACTTTCTGTCTGTTTCTGGAGTGGACACCTCGCTGCTGAAGCCCAAGGATTCCTGTAGAAAGAGACAAGAAGATGGATTATTTCGACTGATGTAACATACTTGAAACCTCACGCTTTATTTGCATGGTATCTGTGTCTACCTGGATCTCTGAACGGAGCTGCAGGGATGTGCTGCTTGGGTCCTGTTTCTCCTGAAAAGAAAAGACAAGACAGAAAGGAAGTCAAAAAACAATTCACTGGAACTGTGAGTGAATAACTGGGAAGATTACAATCATGAAAATATGAAATCTGTGAATAAAGGGGGAAAAAGTTCACTAGAAGAAAGAATGCCTTCATGTGTGAAGGACGCTCTTCAGTCAGGTTCATGTTGACACACCTGCATTTATGGGTGAAAACAAACACAAGCACGTGTGTGCAGACCAAAGACCAACCCAGAAACAAGTCAGACCTTGCTTCAAGTACCTAAACTTGCACTACTTGTTCTGATTGTTAGTGAATACCACTGTCAAGTCCTAGGTCTTCCTAATATAACACAACATAGGAGAAGAATCTACAAGTGGCTCTGTGAATTCCTCAGTGATAACGAAGTGTATCACTCTCATTACAAGACATACCTGCTGATTAGCCTGCAAGCTACAAACCAAACTGTTGATGTAAAGAAGAAAACAAAAAAAAGCCTTAAAATAGAAAATTATTATCGACATGTCAAGGCAAAAACAGCAGAAAATGCCCCCCTTTTAAAAGGTCTATGCAGACTAAATGTTCCTGAGCCCCCCTTTTTTTTCCACTGCTGTTTTTCCTGTTCCACAGGGCGCGTGCTCACATATGTTTAAAGCAGGTATCCTCAGCATTGCATATCCAGATGCAGATATGCCCCAAACCAAATGCCTCTGCAGTAAAAAACATGAGTTATTCAATCACAACAAGTCTGCAGCTTGGATTTGAACCTGCAGCATGTGATTGTTTAAAACCAAAGACCGGCCTTGAGGGATTGTACGGGTGCATACTTTCTTGGTTGTGTATTCTTGAGTGCTTTTTGAACTCTCAAGAAGGAGACTACTGTACTCGCACTCACCCAATGCTACAACAGTCTGGCACTGTGAGATTTCACAGAAACAGATGGGGTCAGCACTATGCTTGAGGGTAGTGACAAGGGTTTTTTTTTCCTCCAAATTAGGACTCGAAACTCACAAACCTGCACTCTAATAAAGAGGTCACAATCATGTCAACTGTGTTATTCCCAGGCTGCTGTTTTTCTTGCTCATTGCACAATGACAAGTATGTGGTTCTTCTATCCTTGAGGCTTTAATCCCTTTGCCATGAGCTGGAGGGTAATCAAGGATAGCCATGCCCCAAATACTTGCAACAAGCACATAAACAATGGGTTGGAAAATATTTGCGAGGATAGTGATGTGTATGCTTATGCTTTAATGCTTAAAACTGCTTAAAAGAAGCAAAACTATTGTTTGAAAAAAACAAAAAAACAAAAAACAGTGTCCTGACAATTACTTCCTATTTCTAATTTTAGTCTGACATGTAATAGTACAACCAGAGATGGTAGGAGTCATGTGATGCAAATGCTGATCTTGTCACTTGTATTTTGGTTCTTGAGTGAGAACTTTTCATCTGTTTGTGTGTGATGAAACTACCTTTTAAGAAAATCAATCCCAGATTAAACTTTCCCTGGTATACCAATCACTTAAGTTACTTTTAAATGAGGAAATGTCTTTGTCGAGGTTTAAAGCTACCTAAAATCATGACACTGCTTTCAGTCAAACCCACTCAAATTATGTATATTTTTTCTTTGCCTTTTCCAACAAAGATTAAGTAAAACTGAAGTCTTACAGCATGAAGCTGGAGTTCATAATATACAGTGTAAGGCATGCCTGGTTAAAGACAATGGCATCAGCCACATAGGTTAGGTCAGTAGAGGCATGTTCAGGGCTTGAAGAGTCAAACTTCCTTCAACCATGAAGTGGCACTTGCTGCGTTCAAACACAAAGACAAATTGATCCTGGAGTTTCCCAAATAGAGTGCAGGTTTTTGAGAAATGTGCATCATTCTCCCCCCCATTTCCAGATATTAGATTGTATGATAACAGTCACAGGAAGCTGTATCTAGAACACCTACTGGTCCCGTCATGCTTCCTAATCAAGAGTGACCCTTAGGTTTAGCCTTTGTTCTTTTTCCTGGGCTAAGGCCAAGATTGTACAATCCATCCACACCCTCTGAACGTGAGTCAGTAAGAGGCCAAGAGTGAAAGAACTTAGGAGGCAACTTTAAAGAGCTCTTTAAACAGTATGTAGCCTGCAGGTCAGGGGAGCAGGAGACCTTTAGTGCCGAGGTGGTTCAAAGTCTCAAAATAAGCCTGAGCCCAACACTTATCACAACACACCATCAACTGAAGGCAGACAGTAATGATGTTCCTGAGACAGTCTGGTTGACTTTCTCTCACTTCAGCACTACATTTCCACATGGCGTATTAGTCTGTTTGTCTGTTACAGTGATCAAGCAGACCTTTGAAAGCACAGGTCCGGAAGTTTCCCTTGGAAAGTAAATCCTGCAATATCGGAAGAGCTCTGGAACCATTTGCAAATGTCAGGGAGTACAGGGACTCCCATAAGTCAGGGAGCAGGTGCCTCTTCAGGGACATAAAACTTCAGACTTGTGTATCTAAAACAGACCCACACACCTTTTCTTAGAGCTTACATTAGACAAAGAGACAATACCACTATGACTTAAACAAGCAGCCAGCGTGGGTCCACACAGAGAAATACCCACACAAAGAAGGAACAAGATGCGTTTTCACAGGTATACGCAGGCAGAAATCGTGCTCACAAAAGGTAGCGGGAGTTAGGTTTTGGTATCAGATCCTCTTTGATGGCTTCTCTGCAGTGACAAGACAGTTTTGCCATCTTGCCAAGAAATAGCTACAGACACCACCATCTGGCAGAGTGTACAATGATTTTCAAACAGACTGCAACACTGTGAGCCCACTGCCCGGCAAACATACCACACATGGACACCACAGACATAAACCCAGACAGATGCCCAAACTGAGGAGAACCTACACATGCACACACATCCCCACCTCCTCAGACAGAGCCCCTAAGAGAGTGAAGACACAAAGCAGCCCTCTGTTCCTCTGACTCCTCCTCAGCTTCCCTTTACTCCCTCCCAGTCTGTGCATGCCATCTCTGACATGGAAGGAGGGGATGAGAGGGTCGAAAATATGTGGAGGAGATCAGTGAAAAACAAACAAACTGACATCCTCTTTGCCTTTCACTGCAGATCTGTGAGACAAATTTGTCACAGCCCAGGATGTGGAGACAAAAAGCTTCCCCAGGATACAGGACCGAAAAGCAAGAGTGAACGGGGAATAAGTTGGTGTCAGCAGAACTAACACAGTTTCTAAAAGAGAATACCAAATTGATGCATTTTTGAGTGGGTTGCCTGTATGAGTGTTGGAGACTTAGATCTCACAACCCACTCTCCCAGAGGAGGTATGTTATCCTCTATATGAACTCACCAGCATTAATATGAGATACTGGCCTACTTCCCTCGAATTGACACACTTGTGTGTGATACAAGATGTCAACAGGGTTGTTTGTGCACAATCTAATTTGTGTGTATGTTCTTCGTGCAAGTGTGATGAAATCGCAGTGCTCTGATTGCTCAAGCGTGACTGAATTGAGTTAAATTAAAAAGAGAGAGAAGCAGCAAGGGAGCATTTGAAGCAGAGCTGCAGCTAATCAGGATCACAATGTCTGCAAACAGGGAGGACTAGCATCTGAAAGACTCAAGCTGACAATGCCTTCACACATTGACACATGTACTCACAGAGGCATCAAGAGCTACTGTAAAGCACAGCAATGCTTTCCATTATTAATCCAGAATTATCACTGAAGTCTGTTTTGCCACAGTAGGCCTGGGCTCTATTAATGAGAGGCAAACGATGGAAATGGAGCAGTATATTTCAGTCCAAACATGACTGCAAAGCCCACCACAGGAAGAGTTTTCACCCTGGGGTTAGTGCAAACCAAAGAAGGCCAATATGTGGCAAAGTAGTCCAGGTGGCTCTGTGGAGAATTGCCAACGAGCATGGGTGACTAAATCTAGGCGGGCGAGGTTGCTAGGTAGGGCTGGTGCACAAGGAGGGACAGGCACCAACTGGAAAGCCTGGTGCATGCCCATAAATACGTTACAAGTGGGACCGGTATAGGATGGGGCAAACCTGCAGAACTGGTTCAATGAAGTAAATTCATGCCTGAACACACACTTAAATTTTCATTTCCATCTCATACACAAGCAGGAAATACATTCTCCTGAATTTTTTTTTAGAAACCAAAGTTTCCATCTCTGAGCCATAACACCTCTGTACACATCTTGTCTTGAAGTCTTGCTGGTGTCAGTCAGTGCATATCTGCAGCCCTGCATGCTTCTCAAGTGTGGAGCATTCCTTAGCCTTGTGGATTACCATTGTTTTGGAATTTCAAGACAAAATACCAGAGTTATTACAAATTCCAATGACAGAGTCACAATCCCAATGCTGACTAATAAATCATACAAAAAGAGTACAAACATATCACTTGCCTTTCACAAGGGTTATGCCAATAAAGGAGCTACACCAACACCATTTGAAAGTGATCTAAGGGCAACAAAAGCTGCTGTCTGAGCATGTGGAGTTTCAAACCAAAGGCCTGACGGTAGAAAGGAAAAATAAGCAGCGGAACTCACAAGAGTTTGTGTTTCTTTTTCACTGTAGTCTTAACCCGGCTGAACTGACCCACTTTAAAGAATGTACCTCAAGCAGGCCTTAGCGTATTAATCGCACTGTTCCTCACCTCATGGCAAAACAAAACACAAGTCTGTACTTGAGTCTGACCCCCAGCTGTCAGGCCACTGACAGCTAGAAAACCATTACATAGCATACTGGAGGCTAGAAAATCAATCTGACATCAGAGGGAACATTTGTGTGTCAGTTATGTGTCAACAGTGAAAGCATGAATGCAGAATTTTGGCCAAAGCTTCAAAGCCTTTGAAATAACCCTTGGATGATACCACAAATACTCTTGTAATATCTCATTATGCTTTACAGCATGTAGAAATGTGTTAAGGGGTTTGCTACACAACCACACATTCCAAAAGGATCTATCATGGTTATATTTGATATATTTCATCTGTTCCATCACTGTGGTCTGACTGACATGGTAATATCCAGTTGGATGTTTCCCTCCATGCATGATTATACCCATCCAAAATTAAGATTAGCAGCACGCCTTAGGGGTGACTCATGTTTTAGCACGGTTTCACCTTCAGAAGTAGAAAGAGAAGACAGAAAGGTCTGATATATAGCTTTTACTTTGATTATGACATCTTTATTACAGTAATAGAGTTTTGTTAGCCTCCAGAACTAACACACCAGCATTGACTGGAAGAAAGGAGCAGTTTTGAAGAACTGAAGCTTAACAGGCAGGAGAAATGAAATAAGTCTTTTGGGGACAAAATAGTCAATAACTAGCAGAGACAAGTTTGCAGGGGTGTAAATAGAAAGGTTGTCAAGGGTGGCATGGGCCTGATCTGACTGGCCACCCCAGTTACCTTCTTGAATTTTCCAGTGGACCAACCCAGTCTCTGCATTAAAAGTTGTAAATGATCTGACAAAGACGTAAAACACTTTTTATGGATAAGCCTCTGTCTTAAAACTGAACTGTGGGAAATAAATAGTTATGTAAGTAGACAATGACACCATCTGTGTCTAAGCTAAGACAATATGTTGTTTCAGAGGGTCTGTGTCATTCTTTTACTTGATTGATTGAAAGACAAGAAGGATTACACCCTTAACTTCAAAACTTATACTGGTAGTAACCAGTTAAGTTGCAAAACATAGCCCTGCTGTTAGGATGAATCTGCTCCTAGTTTACACTTTTGTTACTTTGCTTGACCTTTTATTGACCCATCCCTTGGAAAAAAAAAACACATTTGTCTGAGTTGCCAATCCTTTGCTCTGTTTCAGTACTTCCTGGCTCTCTAGACAATAAGCCTTATGCATCATCAGATCAGAGAGAGCTATCCAAGCTCTCGCCGTCTATAGGATAGGACTGGGAAATTGTGTGTGCAGTAGCGCTAATCCATAGGTCACATTCCCAAAGGGGGATGTTTATTTAACCCCCTTTTGTCCCTGATACTCATAAAACTAACATGAAGATGCAGTGGAACAGCCTAGCTGGGACAAGGCAGGAAGTGGGCATACCGATAGCCATCTCTGAAAGAGCCTCCATCATCAAGCCCTAATAGGCAGCACTCCGTGTTTTACCACAACAGACAGCTATCACTGTGTCAACCCAGAGGCCCCTCAAGGGCTGGCAGATGAGTTGTGAAAGTGAAAACAAACACAAAAGCAAAGCGCCACGCATTTTTGTAAAAATGTTAGTGTTGCTGGAACATTTCTCATGGCTGACCCAAAAACCCCCCAACAGAATTTTAGAGTCAACTCAAGAAAGATTTGGAGAACTGAAACCTCCTGTAGATCGAGGGGCTTCTTCTTTTGTGTCACCATGCTGATCCAAGCTGGGCTGCAGGTACAGTCAGAGTACTTTCTAGTACATTGCTAAATAAGTGTTTTCAGCAGAGTAAACCTTTGTAGTCGTCAGTCACTTAAGTTCTATTCCTCTGTCATAGTGCGATGCTTGCCTGTGGTTTACTTTATTTTTCACTTCAGTCTCGATTACTGCTTTCACACCAAGGTCTTTTCGATAAGTTGTTTTCAAAGAGGGGGGCCCTTTCCTTCTTCAGCTCAAGTTGTTTGGACTTATGTGCACACAGCAACCACACTCTGGTGAAAAACAAAACAAGCAAACCAAGATAGCCAGAGGAGCTGGTTTCGCAGTTAGTGATTCATTGGCAGTCAGATTCCAATCGACCCAGCAATTGGAACATTTATCTGCTTGACTGCTTGACCAATTTCATAATAGGTAGGGTAACTAGCATAATAATAGAAGTAGGTAAATGTTACTTGTTTATTTTATTATCAGTAGGGGAGCTGGTGCTGCATCATCACAGGACTAGACAGCTACTTATTTCCAGAGAATTTTGTCAAGGATTAAGACCATCTCATCAATGGTATCTGCACTTTACCCAAAATACTCCTGTGACTTAACATACTATTGTAGGGAGTTTCTTAGCCAGTATGGAGCTAAATCCATTGATTAAAAAAATGCATCTACGTACCCATCAAAATTATTGAAAAAATAATAACGATAATAACAATCTGGCATATATGACAGTTTTTACATATTGATAATTGCCAAGAGCTGTCTAAAACAGCCTGTAAAAGTGAACTATGTTCTCAGCATAACTTATTTACAGCTGTCAGGTGAATACAGTCCATAGAAAGTGTTGAGTCATATCTTTCAAAGTATCCAGTTTTTCTGAAGGTAACATAATCTGGGAAGGTCCTGAGCTTTTTTTACGATGCTGTCACTCTCAATCCCCTATCCTTCACAGTAAACACCACGCTCCCACACTAGAACAGGGCCAAAACTTTGAAACTGAAAAAATATGATCTGAAAGTGTGAAGAGTTTTGAAGGTGGAAAAAATCTAAAACATGAAAACATGATTTGAATGTAAGATAATAAATCTGAAAACATTAAACCTGCAACTGAAAAAATAACACTTAAAATTTTTAAAATTTATTTAAGAGTAAAAAAATTTAAAAGAAATTATTTGATCAAAAGAATTCCAAAGCTTAATGAAAACATAGTTTAGGCTGAAAAAAAACTTTCATTCACTTATTTTTATTTCAGTTTTATTATTATTATTATTATTATTTTTTTTTTTTTACTTTTTTTTTAAAATAAATTAACAAACTTTTTGGCCTGGATTTAGCTCCATAGGTGTGTACTTGACACCTTGTTCAACAGAGAAGTAAATGCCACTCTATTTTCAACACAACTTCCCATTGTGTTGGTAGCTTAACTGGCTAACTTTTGCAAGCATTAAGCAACCTCTGGCCATGCAAAATGCTACATGTACAGATGGCATGAGTCCTAAAATGAAAAAACACAGGTTCTCAGCTTATATGCAGATAATACCAATATGTAGTTATGTATAATTTCATTCAATTACGGAGATTTTAAGTTTTGACATTTTTTATTTTTTAAGTCCAATGAGATGAAATGAAGATTCCCTTGTATTTTACAGTTGGCAAAGGAGGTTAAGATACTTCCTTCTGACTTTTTTTGAGCACTGTTTCATTTCCCCTCCTTGTGATTTTCGACTTGCCAAAGAAGGATTGTTATGCAGGATCAGTGCGTCAGGTCTGAAATGATGTAAGAAGTTCTCAAATTGATCAAAAGATAAATAGACTCAAGTAAAGCTGATTTTCAGACCAGTCACTTCTTCTGTAGCTGCTCCTGAAGGTAAAAACATGCAAAAACATGGACACAAAAGCTACAAAGAAGACAACGTAATGTGTGATCATCCATATCATAAAAATATAAATGAAGTGACCTATTAATTTTAGTGGTAACAAAAGAAAGACATTGACTGGAGAAGGAGTGGGTCTTGGGGAGAAATGATTGTATCACCTGCCATCCTTTACCCTTTACAAATGATAGGCCTGTTATGGAAGGCCAAGTCCCAATGGAGTGCTACTTGCTGAATGTATCCCTATTAACGTGGCTCTTGGACACTCTGACCTTCTCAAACCATCTGCTGTTGGTCCTGAGGGAGGTGGCAGCATGTTGGCTCACGGCCACTGATTTCTGGATGCATTTCACAAGGTAAGACCATATTCACTAGTCTACTTTGACTGCATGTCTATTTTGCATCCCTGGTACATCTTGGTGCTTGTCTTCCTCCAGGCCTCATCTTTTGCACTGCTTTCACAGTGTAATGTGCTTTTTTGCTCTGTTTTACAGGTATTGGGCCACAGACTGAGATAATGAAAGTGGTTGTGTGTAAAAGTAAAGTAAGATTAAATTAAAATCCTTAAAAACACTTCTCCCTAGGAATATTGCATTACTAGAGGAGATATTTTGTCTAAACCTTCTCCTACCCTAAGTAGTAAAGTCTCGAAAAGGCTGCTCTACACCCAAATATTCCCCCAACCTTATTTTTTTTTTAAAAAGTGCTCATCTGAAATGCCAGGAAAAGCTGAATCCATACAGCGTGGGTTGGAACTGCACTTTGAAGAACTAGCAGTAAGGTGTTGTCTGACCCATACTCCTCCCTTCATGTTTTTCCCCTTTCTTCTTCTCTTATATTTTAGTGCCAAACTTTGCTGAGTGGAGGGACAGCTGCAGGCTCTCACATTCTCCTCACCTCCTCCTTCTCATTGCGCCTCCTCCTCCTCCTCCTCCTCCTCCTCCTCCTCCTCCTCCTCCTCCTCTCCCCTCTCCCCTCTTCCTTCGTTTTCCTCTGTTCACACCCTTATCCTCCTCCTGTGCTGTTCTGAGCCCCAGTCTCAGGGCCCAGTCAGCTCTTTTTGCTCCCCTATTTACACAGGGTAATGCAAAATATGCCCAAACTACTTCCTCTTCCTCTATTTTATCTCTTCGGGATGAAAACTTCCGAAATTATAAAAATATCTGGAGGTAATCTGTGTTGCTGTAAAACTCACATGATGGAAAACTACAAATGACAGCCACATAGAGTAAAAACACTTAACCTATGATCCAGCAGAAATGCATCTACGTATCTTCTACAGCTATGATTTTCTTTATGGCTTCCAATCCTGCGCCTAAAAGCTGTGAGAACAGGATATCTGCCTGCGGTCATTAAAAGGAGCAGTATGATAAATCAGCGATTCATCTAAGCAGTACCTGTCAGCTCAACCAAAACCACATGTCTGGCTTGGAGCAAAAGGGGCCTCATATTAAAGCGGGAAACCAGTAATAACAGACTAAAATATATGTGCAGAGAGGATTTGGTCAGGGGCTCAACTAAGACAGGTCGATGTAACATGATATTGATGTGAGTGAAATCTGGAGAGGAAGAACTGACTCATTTATTGTGGCTGAATTACTATACTTGTGAAACCTAATAACCTTATCTCAGACCTTTTCAAGCACACCCATGTTGTGGTGGGCTGTTCACCTCAAAGTGGCTCATTGTTAATTAAGTTTCCTTAAGAAATTTGCCACAAATTGCATTTTTGAAGTTTTCTGAACAATAAAATTTCCCATGAATAAGTCATAAGTCGATCATCAGGCCAGCCCAACACTTGTTCTTGTATTTGAGGACCTACTTGGTGGTTCCCTGCACAGAAACAGACCCACTGTTGCAGCACCAGCAGCATTCCTTCATTTGATTTTGTGCAGCTTGGCAACCACAGGGGTGCCCCACTACCCTACATCCTTGTGAAAAGGACCCCCTAGCCCCCACAATCAGCCTCCAGAAAACCAATACATTCACACCTAGAACTTTCTCCGAGGGAAAGTCTTAAAGCTTCACATACTTTCATGTGTGCCCCATTGCTGTTGCTTTTCCTTGCAAGGCTGTTGATTAAGACAGTGGAAATAACACCCTGTAAAACTATGAGACTGTTATAAAAAGGGGGATTTTTAGGGTAAGTAAGGTCTTAAAAATAATGTGTCACTTGTCCAATGCAAATTTTAGTGCAAGACACTGAGAAAGAGCAACAAACGTAGTGGCTGGCCAGCTGTTTTTACTCAAACCTTGTTGCTATTAGTGCTGTTGTGTGTGAGTGAATTTACCATGTCAAGTTCTTGGGAAACTCGTCTTTTACGGAGCTCCTCCATGCGGTCGCTGACGTCGCTGAAGCAGGTGTTGTAGTACTCAGAGTACTCCTGGGCAAGGTCATCTATGTTGCCCAGAGAACCATCCTGGAAAGAGAGAGAGAGGGAAAGGTAAGTCAGAAAACTGCAAAACCCTGAAAAAGAAAAGCTCAAAGTGGGAGACAAACATGACTACTCAAAGATCGCAGTGTCCAAGACTGCTTCCCTAGTTTTAAAGAACTTACTGAATCTTTCATTTGTTCAACAGCCAACTGGGACAAAACCCCAGCTATTGCATCAAGCATTTGTTGTTCCTACTAGGCAACTTTGTATATACTAACAGAAAAATCAAAAAAATCCCATATGAGGAGGACTGAATCTTTTGGCTGATCTTATCAGGTCCCATTTAGTGCTTGTCTATGGCCAGCTAAAGTTTGATGCTGAGGTTTTGTCTTTGTCAAGGCTCATATTAAGGATGACCTTTACCTCCTCAGACATTCACCAAACTCCAAAGCAAACACACACTTCCTGTAAGCTGAAGTTTAGCTCAGCAGAGTTCCTGGCTTTGTGTGAAAGACGGGTGTTTAGGGTTGGTGAGGAAGCTGTGTTCCAAACAGTAAAAACCTTACCTAACAGAAGAAGGCACTTAGGGTATAATGTCAAAGATAGCCTCTGAGTAATTTTATAAAGCACTAATAGTGGAGCAGCTTCAAACTGAGGTTCTGTTGGAAGAAAGCTCTATGATGACAACTGCTAGCATAAGGAGCCTGTAATACAAAGCAAACAATGACATTCTGATCTATACCAGTGACAACAAGTACCTTCAAATTTGGTGTATATCTTATATTCTTATAATGATATAATACGGATAAAAGATGTTGTACAAGCTGAGTGTCAAAACTAGCAAAATGCCAGCAACCAGTGTTTTTCACGATCAGAGGGAGCTTAAAAAATTGTGTGCGATCATATCCAGCCTCAATGAAGTCAAAGAGTTATCCAACCAAGAAGTTAACAGACAGACAATTTAGAAATGTAGGCCCTTTAGAATCTTCCAGGATGTAAACAAACCTCTTTTGTACAGAGGAGACCACCAATAATTTCCCTCCTTGGTTAAAATGTGGGCCATTCTGGCGGTGATGTCCAACTGCTGAATATTCATCAGTGTTGATCTAATCTGTGCCAGGCAGACAACTAGCATTGAGTCACTGTGCAGAGTCCGAACAGTCTCTCTCAGTCCCCTGTCTCTCTCAACCAGACTCCCTATCTGGTTGTGCCAGGCCACAGATGAAAAGGATCACTGTGAGTATGGGTGAGTATGCCACACACACACACACACACACACACACACACACACACACACACACACACACACACACACACACACACACACACACACACACACACACACACACACACACACACACACACACACACACACACGGGTATAGGGCCCCAGTGATTGGGCATTATCATGCATGCACATGCATGCAGGAGATCTCAAAAACACTGGACCAAAACAAACATACTGGACACATCTCAGAGGACTGAGTTATGAAATCTTTTACTGATGCTGCACTGACAAACACACGGCCCATCTCAAAAGTCAGGTTTTTGGCTGTGATCCATCCTCCCTGCTTATTAGTTGAGAAACTCTGTTCTGGCCAGACATATGGGTGAGATGACTGAGATTCCTGCTGGCAGACACATGCTTTTCCCTTCATTCCTCTCTTTGACTTGAAGCACGCTCTCATTACAAAGCTCTGAAATGTGTTTATCACTGTTTACGGGCCACCACTGTGCGGATCTATTCCTTACATCTAGATAAGAATGGTCATTAAGTCTTTGGAGTAAACAAAATCGTTTAAGACACAGAGCCACTTCAAATGATAAGATATCCACACATTAACAGCTGAGTGAATTGATCAACCACTCATTTTTCTACCCAAACTCTCATGGGAATCAGGAATGTAAATCTGAGCCCAGTACAATTGAAAGTGCTCGGCTACTCTCAGGCAGATACTATGTGTTTGTGACTGAGCACATCCACCAAACGTATGCAAACATTCATGTGTGTGCGTAGATAACTGAGATTCCTCCAATTCCCTAGTGGCATGAGCTCATGAGGGTCCAACACAGCTGACCCTCACACTCTACCTCCACCACCACCTTGTAAAGGGATACAGCGTGTGCTCAGTTAGGAATATCTACTATGAGACAGCACTAAAACACTAGTGTGGGGAATAGAAATGTGTTATGTTGAAGGTGAGGGAACAAGTTTTACATAATGCAGCAATTTTCTCGGGAGACTGACTGTGAGAGTCAACAAATTAGAAGAAAATGGGAGTGTTGTTGGAAAGAAGTTGGGAATTTGACAGTGTTCCACGCATCCACTTTCAAAAAAGTGGTAATGAAGACTGGACAAGGGATAATTCGTGGGATACTGACTCAGGGCAGCTGTTGGGTAAGAAGGATATAAAACATCTGGAGTTTGTTAGAAATAAAATCTACATCTATAAAGGTAGACTTTATGGGTGAGAATCCCTTCACTGCTTAGCTTCACCTGGGAAGCATTAGAGTTTCTGTCTTACCATTTTGTGCTAACTCTAAAAATATAACAGAAACTATTTGAAAATTCTGTGGGAATAGTCTATTTCAATATTCTTTGTTTCAAATTAAGACAATACAGTTAGAGCTGATGCAACTGCCCTTCACTCTGGATATGAGTAAGGCCAACTCCCAGCTCTGACTCAAACAAAGACTACAATAGTCATAGCAAAAAGCAACACCCATGCAAGAATGTGGGGGCGTATTTGTGTACATTCAGAGTAAAGCTCGTCCTACTCAAGCTCAAGAAAATGAGTATTTGATCGCAATGGCTACCCTGCAGTTGCTAGAGAATAAAACAGTGTCTGCCACTGACTGAGTGTCTGTTCCAAGACTTTAAACAACTCAGTATAGTGAAAAAGTTCTCAGAAATATTGTGGGATACCACTGAGGCAGAAAATTGTGAGAAGTCTGTATACAAGTCTTAATCACTGGAAGTTAGTGGCTGCCATGTTGTTTCACAATCACCACTGAAATTGCTGGTGTTGCACCACAGTGGATAAATATTTCAGCTATGTGTAATGATAGCTACTGAGGGATTACAAAGTGATTTACCCCACATTCACCCAAGATGGCTTTAGTGAGATGGAGACAATAAGCACCCATGTAAGAATGCATAGGCATGGAGTTTGTCTCCTGTGTTTCATACAAGATAGTCCGTTTTTGTCTGTGGTGTTAGGTATGAAATACTAGAGTATGTCAAGGCAGGCCATTAAAATAAGCTCAGCCCACAGTATATCAGATAACCCATACATCAGCCCACAGCAATAGCTTGCAACTCAGTGGTTTACGCAAAATCAGTTGCATTTTAACTGTCTACTCTTGCTGCGTCCTCCAAAAATGTATTGCAAGCTTTGTCTTGGCTGCTGCTCTCCCTGCCCTGAAGCACAGTTTCCCTCTGTGAGGTATGCCCACCCGTCTGCAGATTTTGGCTTATGTGTGTGGGACTCTCAGTACAGAGCCATACCACTCCATAGAATTTATTGCACAAAAATAACTGATTCTCTTTGACTAAAGCGGTCTTGACTGGAATTTGATTGCAGTCAGTAGATTCTGCTCACTCAATTAATTAGCAATGGCATCCTTGGGATTTTTCCTACCACACGTGTCTGTCTCTCTAGACACTCAGCGACTCAGTTTGAAGCAGCATCAGGAAAAACTGTTCATCTTATATTTCCACATTAGTTGGAAACATTGTTCCTAATAGCTGTCTTATCCTGCAAGAACAGTTGGGTCTTTTCATGTCAAATTCACGTAAAGGCTCATCCTTCCAGCTGGGGAATGATGAAACGACTTGATACACCACTCCACTTATTCAGCATTTATTAACTAGGGTACTCACATCAACACCTGTTTGTAAAAGTCTATATGAAACTTGCAAAGATTTTAAAATGATATAGGTGATCTGATCTGTCATGGAGCAGTTTTATCAAATTTTGCTGTCAGAATTTAAACAAACTGGGGTCTTCTGTTGCAAAAGGAAAAAAAGAACAGTAAAGCCCTTAAATTAGGACATATAATCCTGTAATGTAAACTGTAATCCGTCATAGAGGCGTTCTCAGTCTGCAAGATTCCCAACCACATGGCACAGTAGAAATACTGTGAGTAGTTAGTTAGGCTCCTCTTTCTGCTATTTAAGGTGTACATGGTCAAGAATAAGCTGTCAAAAGTAGAAGCGACAACTCCTCATGTTTTCATGGCACACTGCTAAACCAATCTCTTGCAAAGTTATTAAAAAATTCCACAGCCAGCATGCATGGTGCTGATAACTCGGGTCTCCTTACATGCCTAGAAATCCCTGCCAAAGCTCACAGCTTATCTCTCAATCAGGGTACACTAAATTCAGGTTTCCCACATCTACCTCGATGTTGCAGAATCTGTCAGAGAATGTCCTTGTTTACATTCCTTAGGGCTGAAAATCATCAGTCCTAGGTCTAACGTGTTAGTTCTGGTCTGTCCTTTGGGCTCACATTCCTGACAGTGCTGTCAGTTGTGTAAAGGATGAATGGTAGCGTACATGGTACTAACTATTGTTACAGTACTGGCCTTGTGAAAACCCATTCTCTGGGGTAAACAACAATGACAACAGTGTACAATGGAGCCATGTATCTGATGTAATGCTAGAACGTCAGAAGAAAGATCATTTTCACTTGCAGCACAACCATAGGACAGGTACAACAGGTTGAAATAGAAATGTCTTGCATTGTGCTAAAGTTTCACCAGGAGGCAAACCAAAAGACTTGCCTGCATTCAACCGGAGTTACAGATACACCATACTTAAAAACCAACATGCACAAGATATTGTGTCCAACTATTCCCACACATACCATCAAAGAAACAAGGAAGCGTAATCAATCCTCCACTCCACCTAGCCCTCAGTCCACCCTTTTCTCCCAGGTCCTCCAATGGCAAAAGGCTTGACCATCACCATTTATTTCTCGTATTGTTTTAGAGTGTGGAGTTGTTTAAATGGCTAAGGGGTTTATGTAGCATATGTATTTGACATTTACCTCCATCAGATTTCAATATCAACCCAACATCAGTTTTTAAGTCATCCTGTGGTAAGGAGTTGTTGTCACCAAGTTATGGCATGTAAACGGTGTCAGGTTCTAACATCAACCCAACTTTGGGTTTGGGATCATCCAAAGTCAGGTGTGGACACCACCTCAAAGTCCGGTTAAGGGTCATTGTGTAACATTACTCCAATGTCTGCGCATTACATCATCCCAAAATCATATGTAAGGATGTAAGGTAACCGCTATGCCAGACTTTGACATCAACCCAAAGTTGAGTTTGGGAATTTTTTTGATGCTGTGAAGAAAAGAATTCCACAAGTTCTTAATCCAGTAAAAGTCTGACTAAAAGGTGCAGTATTAGCCACTGGAGCCGGGGGGAAAGACTTTTAAGGAAGGTTAGGGCAGAGGGTAGGGCTCACTCCTTTGAGAGAGCTTCCTGAGGATATCCGCGGCAGGGGCACAACAACTCTATGCCAACCCAGCTAAGGAAGCCTGCCAGATCTCTGTGACCTCAATAATGAAGCCAGCCAGGGAGGGGAGCAAAGGAGGAGTCAGCTGGCAACAATAGACAAAATAAAGCCATGATAGAGGCTGTGTTGAACCATCATTAGCAGAGATATTAAGTGACCAAGCTTAACATAGTTTGGCAGAGAGGCACTGGAGCATATGCTGCAGCTCTGTATGATGTGTTACATGGGAGAAAGCATACAAGGATCACTTCATCAAACCATATGTGTCCCAGACACAATCAATAATCATGTCTCAAGAACACCGTCCAATCTTTAGGTTTCACAAATGAATGGCTGTCTGGTACACAATCGGAGTTTCCCAAATAGACATACTAAACACCAATGCTGCATGAAACACAATAAAACTGTTCAAACTGCAGACCATAAAATACATCCACAAGATCTCAGCCCAAGGTGACCTTTTAGCAAAAATAGCATGAGAGGTTTCTATCAAAAAGGAAGACAAATTACTGTGGTGTCCAGGTTTGTGGTCAAACATCTACTCCAAGAAGGAGCACAATTAGAAGAGTCTGGTTAATGGTTTGCCTGAAAACCTGCACTGATTTCCTCCTCAGCACTGAATTGAGAAGAACAGTGGGGGGCTCAAGATTAAACTGAACCCAACAGACTCAGATCATTTGCTAAAGGAGGTGAAATGGAGAAGAACTGGACTGAATATTACAGCATTCTTAAAAATCTTTACCCTTTAAGAAACATTACACATTATGCTGTGACAGAGTTCCCTCACCGGACTCAAGCACTTTACTTGGCTCATGTAACATTCAATAAAGAGAGTTTGGATCTAAAAGGGAGAAAAAAAGTATATATTACAGAAGTAGGGTGGGGACTTGGAGCAAATCCTCACTCAGACATCTGTAAGTTCAAACACTTAAACGGCTATAGCTTCTGCACCATGCAGTCCTAAAATGCCTGAGTCTTAATTGGCTCTTGGGTTATTTACTCAGCTTCAACCACAAATAAATGACAGGCTGTCTTTGGTGTACTTATTAAACACATTCCACAACACGGCTGCTGTGTATGGTTAACCTCAAAAGCAGAGGCCCTTGCTTTTGAAAAGTGCTCTGATTTACAGTCAAAACATGGTAATGAATTATTTGGAGTAGCAACATCAGATGATATTTGTAGACCAACTATGCTTCTGGTTGTTTTCAGAGTACATCTGAATTCTGGCTTGTTCTCTATACCATCAAATAATCAGTTAAAGGCAAAGTATAGAAAGTATGTCAAGCAGATCTCTATCAGTGTAGATGTCTATCAGTCCAAGTATGTAGGCCTGTTCTCACGTGTGGTGGGCCAAGACCAAACACATTTGTAATGCTGAATTAGGTTGGGTCAACAGGCTCTAGGCTAACCCATATTTTTAAAGGGCAGTCCTATAAAGGCTACTGAGAAAACAAAAGCTATTGAAAATCAAAAGAGCAGTAGTTATATTTAGTAGAAGCATTTTGCTATGGCAGGTTGTTTGATACGGTGGTCATTGTGCTTGTGGCATTCAGCTCAGGCTGCTCAAAAACAAGAGTTTATTGTGAGGAATAAAGTTCATTTTAAAGGGCAGTTTTAGAGTCTTTTTTTTGTGACTACTTGGAGTTACAGGAACTGTCTTCTAAAGGTCTTTAAGAAGTTTCGCTGTTAACATTAGTCTGCTTTTATAACCAGTGAAACAGACTACTCCTCACAGACAGGAGATTTTAAGACAGGACACAATCTTTAAATAAAAACCCTTCAACTTTGATAAATTGCACCTGCAAGCTGCTATTGACCAAGGCACCTTTTGACCAAAAGACCATTTCCTTTCAAAAAGGAGCGACCAATAAATCGTGCACTGTCAATCACTTAGTTCAAGTGAGGTTTTGTCTGATAAACTGACCGAATGAACTTTTGAGAGGCACTCACCGAAGACCAAATTCCATACCGCTGCTCAACATTCAAGTTAAAAGGGAAGTATCACACTTTGCACAAAAATGCAAGACCGTAGTTACTGACTGAATCTTTGCAGTGGAAAATGTGAAGACATGCAGTTTCAGATGTGTGTAATCAATAAGGCTGTCACTTTTTATACAAAATGAGAACCTTCATATGAACTCTGGGGGAAATGCTCATATCCATATTTTAATGAGACGCTCAAGTTCGTCAATGATACAGTGTACCAGAGTATCAGCCCACCTAAAGTAGCTTGTTGTATTTCGGCTAACTGTGACCTGGTTAATCCATGCACTCTTGACCTCTGTAAACCGATAAAGTAAAATTTCTCTACAAAAACAAAAGGCCATGATGGAACAAAGCCCAAGTGAGCAGACAGTCACAACACCTAAATATCTGAGAGCTGCAGTGTTAAAATATTATGGGATCTACACCTTATGGAAAAATAAAGGGCCATGACAGGGCTGTACGCTGATTTTAAATGAAGCAGCTGTTTTACACACTAACCACAAATTTTAGGACTAACCTGATAGTTTAACCCCAGTGTAAAGCAGCAGAGGACGCACCACTGATAAGCAGTTCAAAGACAAGTGTTTAAGCTCATATGACTGCTTTTTACAACAGGCACCTTACAAGAGGCTCAGAAAAAGGCCATCCCCACTGAAGACGTGAAGACTACACTTTATCAGATATGTTATGTACATGCACAAGGATTAATATCAACCTATTTCATAAACTGCCCAAAACTCCCTATACAAGCTGTCACAAAAAACCTCAAGAGTTTAAACTTAAAGAATCATTTGATGGGGCTGAAATAGTAGGGATGGATAATGTGTTACAGATCTGTCCAAAACAAAAGATTTTGAAAGGCTTGTTGCTGTTGTGTGTGTTTTTATGTGTCTGTGTGAATGTGAGTGATTAAGCTGAGGGGAAAGATGAGCACTGCCCTGCAGACATTTGCCTCCAGAGCTATAAATCTGGAGAAATTACTTGGCCAGGAGCCAGGTCTCCCACCTAGTGTCAGAGGGCAGGTTGGCCTCCCCCTCCTACACACACACACCGCTGCATTTACACACCATTCAGCTCTCCAGTGCTAGACTAAACCAAATTAACACCTCTGTCTTTACACAGAGTGGAAGTGACTGCAACACATTTGGTCTGCAGATCGATCAGATCCTAAGGCCTGTAAAACCAGGCCCAAACAAAAGACCAGTGCTGCAGAAAAGTGCAGTTATAAAAGCAACATTTCCCTCAAGTCAGATGCATGTGAAGCCCAAACGTGCTGTAGAAAATTATCCTTTAGACTCAGATACTATGAAAAAAAGGACCTCAAAAGGGGGCTGTCACATTATCAGATATCAAAAGCTATCAGACAGTAGTGATATGCATTTCAGAAAAGACGTTTGCCCCAACAATAAAACCAGTGTGGAGTCTTGAAGAGCCAGGTCTGCATCCTAAGGAGGCAGAACTTCTCCTACAATCAGCGGTTTGACTTCAAAATATTTCCACAAAACCATGTCTGACCTGTAAGATTAAAGCTTGACTGGACTCCGTTAAAAACATGGCAGCCTATCCAAGCACAGCAAACGCACACCTACCACAGAGAACATGCAGCACACAAAAGACGAGCATACGCACAAAGGGTTTAGCTTTCGAGGGGTATCGCACATACCATATTCTCAATCGGCTCCTATTTGCATTGAGGTTCCACTACCTCAACACTAGGACCCTCTCATTGCCAGCAGCCGATGGCCAAACCACCTGACCACATGTAGGGTGCACCAGTGTTTACCACTGGGCCTCTTCAAAGGACACAACGCGAGGATTTGATGCGTGATTTGCATGCAACAACTACGGTTGGCCGCACAGTCACTCGATCGGCAAATCAGTGTCAACTTTGAAAACGCGGGTGAAAACTCGCGGCTAATTGTAAGACCATGGTGTCAGTCGATTTAGCGTCACCCCTCCCCCCAAAACACTTACCAGCATCCCCATGACGTCCGTCCACAGTTGAGAAAAACTGTCCGACGCAGAGGCGCTGTCTGCTTGCGGCTCATCAGAAGACGCACCGGTCTCCTGATCACCTTCCATAATGCAGGATTATTTTGTATTTAGTCAGACTAATCTGGTGTAAAACTTGAATCCAAACCCACAGGCAGGGGGGCTTGATCGCCAGCAGTAAACGAGGGATTGGTGCCAAGGCTGCTCCTAAAGAAAGTTGCCCTTGACGCACCGGTGAAATGCTCCAACATTGCTTGGCACGATCCAAAGTTTTGTGCGTAAAGTGCGCTCTGACATGTTTATGACGTTACCACGACGACTCGTGCGTCGAACTCGACAGATAATATACAATTTAAAAGAACAGACACTCAACAGGTCATGAGTCTGAAAACTTCAGAGCGGGGTCTCCCTTGCTCTACACAGTCCATACGACACGAATCCTTGCCCGGGCAGAAACCAAACCCCACACCCGGGAGGAGAGAGGACTTCCAAGATGGGGGGGAAGTTTCCAAAAGGTTAGAGAAATCCCTCGACAAGCGGCAAAGACTGTCCAACTAGAGGAGCGAGAACACGTGAGCTTGTAACTATTAAAATATTCGAGTGAGAGAACGCCCGGAGCTCAGCGCAAATCCTCCAAACACTGCGCCTCCCCCCTCTCTTCACCCGCCGACTCTCTCTCTTCCTCTCCCTCACACACTCCTCCCAACAAAACATTACAGCAGAAAGAAAACACTTGTCCCGTTCCAGAAGAGCAAGGTCAGACTTAGAAATCAATTTACATTTCTGGGGAATCAATGATATTCAAGGTAAAAGTTCTTTAGAACAAAAAGTATCTAAAATTAGTTTTTTTTTTACTTGATGAAACTCGGTAAAAACTCTAAATATGATACATAAACACATTTTAGACGAATGCCAGCTGTCTTTATAGTGATTAAATCCTTTGTTCTTTTTTTTTTTTAGCACTTATATGATTAGTTTTAAAATGGTGATTTAAAAAGTTTTTATGTAACCTGTGAATACCTTAAAGCTGTACAGTTCATTTAGGATTTTTTTTCCCTTTTACAGGACAGAAAACCTTTTATCTCATGCTGACACAGCTTTCCACCAATACGTCTCTCCGGCCACCATTGAATAGGACTGTGAACAAAGCACATTCTCCACACAATTGTATGGAAAACAAAAAGGCGTATGGGAAAAAATGTTTTCAAGGGGGTGATGCATACGATGCCCTTTGCCTGCCATAGATCCAGATGAAAAGCTGGACAATTACATCAAAAAACACAAAACTTTGACCAAATACTTCATCTGAGTTATTGTTTGCCTGAGGATATTTTTGCTACTTGCACGTAGCCCATACATACTGATTACAAACAGAAGTGCAACAAGACTTCATTTGAATAAAGTGGCATAAAATTGAGCACACTATGTGCAAGCATGAAATCGCACAGCTATCTTGTCTCATCAGCCGTTGGTTGTGCTCTGCCAGCAGACTACTCTATTGTAATGAAGAAGTCCAGAGACTCTCCTCTTCTCCCTCTTGTTGTCTGCTCACATTTTCTCACAACAGCTGCTGGGTCTTGTGACAGATGCCAGGAGCAGCAGTGATAGGGGGGAGAGAGATTGAACATTTTAAATCACAGCCCTTCACTCAGTTTCACTACCCTCCAAGCTGTTTCAGGGGCTTGCCTCACTTGCTGTTTGCAGGATCAGTCTTTAGCGAACATGACAATGTAACCAGAACATGCATTTAAAAATAGCATGACAAAACAGCTTAGAAAAGAAACGTATAGCTTATACTACTGCCTGTGACCATGAAAAACATGATCAGTAACACGATAATTCCCAAAGCTACAGTTTCACCCAAAGTGCAAGTAAAGGCCTGCTGAGGAGTAGGCAAGTTACTAAAGGCTATGTTAACAAAAGGCTGGTCCACAGGCAGTATATGTTATAAATCAAAGTTAGGATTTCTTTTTCCCCCTCAAAAATAAATGCACTCTTTTTGTTGTTGTTTAACTTCAAGCTAGTAAAGATTTTAGCAAGTTAAAAACAGACACAGGCAGAAAGTAAGCTAGCAGCTAAGTATTAACAGCACCATGCTAACATGCTCACAACAACAATGCGACCATATTGCTATTTATAAGTTGTTAATAATTCTGGTTTAGAAAGGTAGAAAGCGAATACTTCCACTATGATAATGCTAGCGCGTTAGCATCTGGGACTCTATTGCTGTCATCTGCTCTTAATTATTGAATTTGGTTTAATATTGTATTACTGGATGAAAAGAAATTCTTAACTTATGCAAGAAAAAAACAGTGACTGGACATAAGCTACTCTTCACAGTGTCAGTACATGAAAACCTTAGCTGACAGCTAGTTGAATTGTTTCATGTAAAAACACACCAATAGATCCAATAGATCTTTCCCTCTCAACTGTAGGGTGAGAGTTCACCAAAGTGGACGTATTTAATCTCTTAGATGATAAATATTCAAAATGTTCATGTTGAAATAAGTTGTGCTGAGCAAAGGCTATAGCTTTCAAAACAGACAATCCAAGTTTGTTTTCATTTAACCTTTCACCTTTTTGCTGTATGTCACCTCCCCGAACTCACAACATGAAATAAAAATAACCCCCTGTAAATTTAATCCATTTAACATGTGCTGAGTATTTAATTCTGGAAGTAAGTGTTGCTTCAACCACAAACAAACTGACCTTTCCCTTCCCGAGTGTTAGGATGCTGCTAGCTTGGCATGAAACGGGTTTTTAAACATGTCCCTTTGTTTCCTTGCACCAGGATTATGATCCAAGCTATTCTTTGATGTTTGCACTGCTCACTCTGCTATACACACCATCATGGTTCAAAGGTTGTGTCGGTGAAGAATGATTTTTACAGGCTTTGGATGAGCTGCAGCTGCTCAACAGTTTCCTGCTTACAGTCTAAACACACATAACATCAGCCTATAAGAGCAGCTTTGTCAGCTCCATGAGGAGCCCACAACTTGGGGGTCCAGACTGCTGATCTCAGATCTTCAGGTAACAGGTAACAGCAACAGTGTGCATGTATGTTTGGATTACATTATTGTGTTGTCCCCTTGTTTCAAGAGGGAGGTGACCACAGGTTTTTCCTCACCCCCTCCTGCTGAAAATGCGGTGTTGGAGGTCACTGCCCTCACCCTCTCACACACACGCACCTATGCACGCTCTCTCTCTCGCTCTCTCTCACACACACACACACACACACACACACACACACACACACACACACACACACACACACACACACACACACACACACACAAAGTCTCTTCCTGCAGAGACCCTTTCTAATCCAAATACAAGACAGTACCGCCCCACCTGGCCCAGCTCAAACAGAGGGGTCAGACTGTTAATGTGTGTGTGTGTGTGTGGGTGGGTGTGGGTGTGTGTGTGTGTGTGTGTTTGGTAGCTTTCCTCCTTCTCTTTTCACACTAACCACTAATCAAGGTGTCATGCTGCTAGACAGGAGGCAACAAGAGTCACTTGCTGGTTATCTCACCACATGCCACCATATGGAAAATGTGAACATTTGGTCACAAGTGAGGAGGAAAATCTGAGCACATGAAGAAGATACGCCTGCAAACAATTCACAAGGCCCATAAACATGCCATGAAAGTAGGACATGAGAGCTGAACCCTTTACATGGTTCTGGAAATATATAGGGGCTCTTTCATGAAAAGGGTGATGTCATGAATATAAATTGGCAACATAGGTTACCTTGAACGCAGTCTTAAAAAGCTTTAAGATTTGGACCCATGGATGTCAAGTATAAGACACTTTAGCTGTCTTTTGTGAACGTCCTTTTGTCTCTTCTGCAACCCTTTCTTCTATCTATTATTAATAACTTCATTGTCTTAGCACGCATCCTTTCTTTCTAAGTGCTGATCCTGCCTGGTTCCTGCAGGATGGTTGGAAACTTATAGTGTCTTATTTGAGGAAGGATGGAAGAAAATAGCAATTTTACACACTTTATCCCTAAATCAGTTAAATATAAGTAAGGAGGCGGAAGATATCAGTCCAGTGTGGTTTTTTTTTTGGGGGGGTACTCTGGTAGACATGAAGGCATTGCAGGAACCAGGAACATCTCAAAAGCATCAACTAATCTCCCTCTGATTCCTTTTATTAAATACTCAAATTGTCCCACTGGCTAAATTACACAGAAAGCTCTGATTAACTTCCACTGAGGCAATACATTTCCTTTTTTATGCACTCAGCCTGGGTGACAGTGTGTTGTGTTGTGGTGTGTAATTTTCTACTTGAAATGACTCAGCATGATTATCACAAAACTTGGGTGGCGTGTCTAAACAGACTTTGATAAGGGTGGTGATGCAAGTTAAGGGTGGAAAAAAAAGGGGGGGGGGATGATGAGTTTTCAGGAGGAGATAATTCACATTTCATTATGTATGTTGTTTAATACTACTGGTTTGCAGTTTCTTCAACCGCCAAACAGGAGGTCAAAGTCCACCAATATATAGCTTTAAACATGACTTATTGGGACTGATAAGTGGAGCATTCCTGAGAAGTATGGAGATAGAAAAGACAGTTAAAATGAACCCCGAGTTTAAAAAGAGGAGAAAGATAGAGATCGTGAAAGAATGCAGATGGTGTTAAAGCAAAGCAGGGCTGGACCTCCCCTGATAGTAAGAGTGACCTTTAGAGGTCACTGACCCCAGGCCTTAAAAATAGCCCCTCTGGAGGGGAATCATGCTGCTAGGGGTGATTAACAACATTGTAAGCAGACATCAAGGGCACCACCAACACACTAAAGGAATCCTTTACATGACCACACAGCACTGACACCATGTTTCCATCGAAAACAACCAGAACCTTTAGTCCAGGGAATTTCATTGGCTGGGATGAACACTTTTTGTGGTAGTATGTTACCACCATATATGACTATACATGATGATACAGCATTTGAACTGAAAATAAACGAAAAGTAACCAACCCTTTTGATTAAAGTAGCTTTTTCAAAGAAACTAAAAGGTTCCTTCAGCTATGATATTTAACCGCTTTCGAAGTCTAAGGTCCTAATACTTTTGTTTCACACAGGTCAACACAGGTCACCGACCCCTTTGGAGGGGGAAAAAGTGCAATTTATATTATTTCAATTCAGTAACAAGTTACCTACAATTCAAAAAGAGGAACTTTCTTTGAAGGGACCTTTTCATGAGATTGACATACATGTCTTCCTCGCCATTTTCATGAATATTTAAGCATGGAAAGGAAACATACTGAGAAATTTAACCATTTGCTGGTCTCCCAAATGTTACAATGACACTTGACCAATCAAAGATGTGCAGTGCTGCAAGGCTTGATGGAGTCCCTGTACTTTCACAAAAAAATGCTCCCCAAATTCTAACTAACCCAGAGCAGGGACTTTTTAAGGGATAAATTAGTTTTCTAGGAGTTTATTTTGGTCCTGGTTCCTGGTGTCATATGCTAAGTACAACCAAAAAGTTCTAAAGAAACTTCTTTTCGTGAAAATGTGGCTTTATACTCTCTGCGCACCTTACATATCCTCTTCATGTTGTACACTCTGACTGAGTTTATTGTTCATACTAATTGCATCATGTGGTAATACATTTCAAATGTTCATACATTCATAAATCACCTATGTTTCTGAACCCATTATTTTAAATGAACAGTAAGAGGCTTACACTAGCAGCTTAATTGGATTGACTGTCCTGAACCCTTATCTTGTGTTTCCCTGCACGCCTTTCCTGACTGAATAATTGGGATCAAAATGTTCACATCATTAATTCCTCTTAGTCGATCAGTCAAAGGCTTGTCAGTCCCTTGGTATTCTCTTTGAATCAGCTTGTATGTGAGCATTTGTTGCTTTTACACATCTGTGTGCATCTGCTTGTGCATGCATGTGTGTTGATGTGTATTGGAATGTTTAAGAAAATGTGTGTGCATAATGAGCATGCAGCCAGACCAGCCCCACTGTGCTTCACACACTGCTGATTCTTGTGTGGGAGCTATCACACAAGCCCAATTAGCATGACAACTAATTACTGATTTCTCTGTCCCCTCCCCTGGCTAAGCAAGTCATTAAATCAAATCAACATGCTGGTCTTCTCTCTGAAAACAAAGCTCTCTGGGGGTATCGCCAAAGCCTAGTGCTTGCTGTTCATGTGCTCTATAGGTATTACTTTTTAAACCCTGTTCATACCATTACACATAAGTCTTTAGATAACACCCAACAACACATAAATTACCCCAGGACAGGGAGACAGAAAATACAGAGGAAGAGGAATACCACTGAGAGAGTGTGAGATAAACCCAGAAAGTGTTGTGCATTGGCAACAGAGAAAACATACCAAAACAAAATCAGATGGATGCAGGAAAAGGAGATAAAGGACCGCCTGAGGTATGATGTGCATGTGTTAGCCAGCTGTTAGTGGTGCAACAGGCAATGTCTGTCCTGACTTCTTAAACAGCTTGTATAGTGGACAGTATGTTTACAAAAACACGCTGAATGTGAAGGCAATGTGGAGGAGGGCATGCCTAGTCAGTATGTGTCCCTATAACTGCAGCACAATATCCTGTAGGGTTGTTAATAATATGCAGGAATTCAAGTCAAAGACCAAAACAATCATTTTTATTAGTACCACTGAGAATGCAGTGAGGAGAATAAAGAAGGTTCACCAGGTTTGGAGTAAGAGACATGACCTGCATAGTTAACAAGAACTCAGACAAAACATAATTATTGGAAGCCTTCTTGTTGTAACTCTCACAAATCCTCTGAGTTGTTCTTAAATAAATCTGACATTTCATTTAGAAGAGAATTGACTGACTGAAACTCTCCAACAAATATTTACCTTTTTCATATGGCAGCCTTGATAGTCTAAACTGGAGGGACACAGGACAATATTTCAGTGTTAAACTACATTAAATAGGAACTAATATTAGTGCTACACCTGACTGTAGCTAACATGACTTTTAAACTACAAAATAGTGGCGTTAAACACTTCAATGCTGGCTTAAGCTGTGGTCTATTGTGCCATTAACTGTGGTGGTCAAGTTAAGATAAGAAGAACTTAATTAATCCCTGAGTGGAAATTACTGGTTATGTAGAAATAACAAAAGCTCAACCAGTTTTTAGAAAGCTAACATTACTTTTAAAAAGCTGGGTAATTTTAACCAACGTGTGTGCTGGATTGAGCCTATTGGGTCATTTCTGGATAACTTTAAAGAAGACAAGGTTAAAAATGAAAAACTTATTTGCTGCTTTAAGTTATCTTTTGCTGCCCAGGAAGATGGAAATAACTCAAAAATAAAACATAAACCAAAGGAAGCAGACATGTTGTCATATGAAGTAATTGTCACAGTTAATTGTTGATTCCCCAGAGTAATGGCCTGCCTTTGAGTATGGTAAGTGACATAAACATGATTCATATCCTAAATTTCTACAGAAAAATGTACAGTGCCTCCAATACAAGAATTTCCAGAAAGAGTTGATGTTTAGTAATCCATGATTTCATTAATGTGGTGGTAATTGCAGGTCCCTTTCATGAACCTTGTAAAGACAAAACAGAGAATTTAAAAACAAAGCATATTTCTGCTAAGCCAGGGATTTCCTGATTCTCCATACAGTCCACGCTGCCTTAGCCATGTGGTAGGTGATTATGTTACACTATTGTGTGCCTGTGAGTGTGTGAACCCAGATTCCAGGGTGTTGTAATCAGGCAAGACGGAGAGGACAGATGTTGTTTTGGATATAAGCGACTGTGTGAAAGACCAGAGTCCTGTCTCTTCTCTGATAGCAGAGTTTTTGAGCTGGGTGCATCTTTGTAGGCGGGATGTCTGTTTGATAGAGAGATGTCTGTGAAGAGAGTAAGCTGCATCTTTGTTAACATGCTGTTCACAGACTTGCTTGAACATTACAAGATCGGAGTATAAGACATGTTTGTTTGTTTGTTTATTTGTTTGTTCGTTGTTTGTTTGTTTGTGAGTCCACAGGTGCAGACAGTGGAGATTGCTGTCTCTGTGGATGGAGGTCATGAGACAGGGCAGGCAGCTGTGCTGGTGTCAGGGTGGCAGTGCCAGGCTGACAGCTCACGTCCAGTGTGTCATCTCATACTGGTGGTGTAAGTTTGTGTACTCAGGGTCTGGTGTGGAATATGCTTTCTTAGCATAAACACTGACGTACACTGACTTTTAGACTGGTATCAAAAGTAAAGAGCCCAGAACTAGCCCTTTATTAAGGTTATTTATGATTGAACCTCTGCTACAGTGCCTTAACATTTCATTTCATTTCATGTTTATTTATTTCATTTCATTCATGATACATGATATAATACATTGCACTCATCCTTTTTTTTATTATTATTATTATTTTTTTTTTCTCATGTAATCATGTGAAATGAAAAGGAGCAGACAGAAGACAAGTCTTATGTACGACTGCCCCTTCACTACAACACATTTATCTATGGCAACATAAGTTCTGAGCCAGGGGGTTTTAAAAGAAAGAAAAGTTGGACATCTTTAAGAATTTGAGACTGGCAGGGACTCTCAAAGTATTGAAACATTGAAGGTAATGAAGTGAAGGGACCCAATATGATCATTTCATAGGGCCCAACATCTCCTGTAGAGCCTCTGATAATCTGCTGGATTTATGTTACAGGTACATTTCAAAGACCCTGGATTTAAACAATGGAGATAACTGAGTGTGATTTTTATTCATGATTTCAAAACTTGAAACAGAAATATCAAATTCAAAAGTTTGCTGACTTATATGTGTTGGTGTCAGCATCTTTTTTGTTCTACTGTAAAACTGCTTCCTCTTTTTACTTTCTCCTCAATCCATCTGCAAATGGGGCAAAACAAATGGGACACAGTAGTGCCCCCTGCTGTTGCCAAACATAGCTGCAGCACACAATTTTTTATAATCCCTGTGGCCATGCAGGACACTGGACCGCCTATAAAATCCTCCTGCACATCCTGTTTTGACAAGTCAGCCACTCTGCCATATGTTCACCTCTGAGCAAGATACATAAAAAACTAGGTTCAGCCTTGGTGTTATTAATGACCATGTGTGCTGTGAACATGTAATTATCCCCTGTAGTTTCATCCCAGGCTTAGTTTTATTATATTCACTCTGAGTTTATGAGGCACATACACACCATAGAATGCATAGATTCACAGGGTAGCTTTGAGTTTACCGACAAGAATCAGTGCTAACAAGACAGTAGCCAGTGGGGTGAAACAAAGATTTACAGGTCTGTGTCTGCTTTCTTTTTCAAGCCTAAACACTCTCACCTGCAGTCTCAGGTCCTCAGATCAGCCAGACACCACAGACAAATGCAATACTGATCCCATTTTTGCATTGCCAATGAACAAATTGTCTGTTTTCCACTATGTCGTTGTTTGGAATTCGTGAGCTTGTATTTAAAAGCTGGTAGAGTATTTGCAACGTTCAGATTATACAGAAGCAGAGAAAAACAGAGATCCTCTTGTGGAGTGTGGTGTGAGAGGAATCCAAGCTCTGAAGATGCCACATTTTCCCTGGCACACATACATAAACACAAACACACACTCCAAGTGCACTCTGTGACACAGATTTAAGAACTGTAAATCAAATCTAAAAAATATCCTCAGAAAATCACACATGCATTCATAGATCCTTTTCCCTGCTGATGTATATCTTAAAGCTCACTCCAACAGGCTGCAGACATGTTGACATTTCATTATATATTAGCTGTTATTATAACTTGTTCCTCGGCCGGCCCCAGGCTGCTCTGTTGAATGTCCTGCTATAATTACTGTCAGTATTCACTGAGCCACCATATATCTCTCTCACACACAACCAGCAACGCATGATCTGTCACACATACTTGGACATTGGCACATTAGAAGGCAAATAAATGGTCATGTTTAGTGCTGACGTGCAAAAAAAATCATCCTCTGACTAGCAGCAGTAGATGGATATATCCAAACAGTGCAAAGTCACTTTCAGCGCTAAAATATTACTCAAATCCTGTTGCTCTGTATTGTCAAGAGTTACAACAGACTCTCGTTGGAGATCATTGGATCAGCACCAGAGCTAAATAGTTTCCCTATGTTATAATTTAATTACAAGAGCCAAAAGCAGAAATGTGACACAACTGGTTACTGTTTCAACCACCTTTCAAAAGAAGACACTGAGCAAATCTGATCAATTTTTAGCCAAACTGAAACATGTTTACGGTTTACATTCATGGAATTTAATCTCAGAATCAGGCAGAATTCATAGTTTTGAAATCATAGTTTATTTATCTGATTAATCCATGGTGGAGCCTTTGGTGCTCATGTTCTGCTGATTTTTTTTTAAATGAAATAAGATGGTTTTAATTTTTGTACTGTTTGAACTTTTTCATTCTGAATAATTGTATCTGTCGTAATAACCATAAGTCTTTAGTTCTGTCACCTGCTTTCTGTGCAATGCACACTGGGCAGCCTGACTTTACTAAAGCTGCAAGGCTGCTAATAAAGTTGAGCTGAGTTCACATTTAAAAAAAGAAAAAATGAGTTAACAGCTCACATGACTTGCAGACAAGACAACCAATCAGCCTCTCAGCCAGTGTCTTCTTCCATTAAACAAACTCTCTGACTGCTTTCCGTCTATCTGGGCAAGTGTGTGTGTAGCGTAGTCTCAATCTGTCTCTGTCTGTCTCCTCTGGCTGTCTACACAAAACTCAACCACACAACACACAAACAAAGTGCAAGCTCAGCTCAACCACGTTAGCCCTCTACTTTCACAGGAATTTCCCCCCATTTCAGCCCAGAGGATCCTGCTTACACTGGTAAAATATGAACCCAGTGGCAGTGCAGAGCCACAGAAACACAAAACAAAACATGTCCTTTTTACTGATTACTTCAACAGGTTCATGTGGTGATGCACGAGGTCCTGGTCAAACATCTGGCTTGCGCTTTGGAGCAAATTAAACCCTTGTTCATAGAGATGCAAATAAGCCTTAGCGTTTAACCCTTTGACTTGCACCTTTTTTAGAAAGGGGATGGTTTGTTTTGGACAGAGCTTGAGCAAAGCCATACCTAAGGCTAAAACAATTTCCTAGATTTTATAAGAAGCTGAACTTCCAAGATGCTAAGTAGTCTGAGTAGACTTCAGCAAGAAGCGTCTAGAACTTTCACCGAAAAAATCAAACTGAAATTGGCAAGTTTTATCTAATATAAATAACAAACAAAAAAAATAAGAATGGTCCTCACTAATATTTAGGAAATTCAATATTCTCAATATTAAAGTCTCTCATTTAAGAACTGTTTACTTCTCAATTTTAAGGAAAAATATCTTAATAAGACAGGGGTCGTTAAAGACCCTTTCAGGTTAACGACCCTCAGGGGGGAACACCCGGAGATGGGTTTCTACGACCCATTCTTTCCAACTCCTCCCAGTCGTTGTCTGTCCCCTTCTCCAGTAAGATAAATAACTGATCCTCACACTAGCAATAATTAGAACTGAAAAAGTTTGTTGGATAAGAGGCGAAATGTCTTCTCAACTCTACACAGTCCAGTTGCCTGATTTTGGAGTCTTCAATAAAAGACAGGGGGTTACACCTAGTCCTGGTTTTAACCTCCACCTGTTTATTCATGTGATAAATTAACCCTATATCAGAGATGGCCCTGATGTTTCTCTGCTGAACCTTTCAGGTCATAAACAGGCCAGAGGGTACCATGATGAGGACCTGATCCTTGACGCGAGCTGTGATGATGGTCACACTGACCTGGCGAGATCTCATTACAGACTGGTGGGGAGCCCTGTCTGGATTCTCAGGTCCAGATGGTGGCTCAGAACCAATTAACACATCTTTCGGACTCTTTCAAACAAACAGAACCCTACTAGGTCATTCAAATCCTAATGGAAAAACAAGCTAGCACACACATCAACAAACAACCTCATGTCTAAGCTGACAGAAAAAAAAAAGCAAAAACAAATGGAGCAGTCAGCAGTCATTAGCTCTGTGCGTTTAATGACTGCCTTTCTTGTCTGGGTTAGAGGCCAGCCAATACACCTTTAATGAGTTTGCTCTGGAAGAGAGGAACTTCTCTGGAGCCAAGATGCCTCAGCGGGACCAGGAGCAGTATGAAGGTTAATGGGCCTGCTGAGATTAAACGCAGGTGGAGTACAATCAAGTTTGGGGTACAGATGGCTCTGCCTGAGGTAAGAACACATTCCTAAAAAGGAGGCTTAACAACAGTCTGCGTTGTAATGCATGGGGAAAATGTCACCTCTTTGGAAGCCTTGAATGCATTATAAAAGTAGATAACCTATTGGTGAGATGTGCTATACTATGATGTAAAGGTGAGCTATAATAGAAGTGTTACCTTGTGTTATTGATTTGACTTTAAGTTTTTGGAAACCCAGAAATGAAGGAAACAAATATTTTTTGCAGTGCTGTACTTGATATATATTAAAAAGGACATGTAAATTGGGGGGAAAAAGCTCCAAATCTTGCAAGTGCTGCAAGTGCAACCATCAAATTCTTCTTTGGGGGGGGGGGGCTCAATACATCAACATTTATGATCTATTATAAAAGTGCCTGTAAGTTTTTCAAGACACAGCCAGAAACTGGGTCAGATTTTGCAGACAATATGAGACCTTGTTGAATCGATTAGGATAAGTTAAAATTTAGGTATATTCAGAGGGATGGAGACAAGCCAAAGGTCCCAGAGGGACACATCAACAGACATTTTGCACAAACTCACTCAAGGTTTACATTGGTACAGGAGAGCACTGCTACAGGGCTTGGTGCTGCGCCTGTGCTGGCTAAAAACATATCCATATCCTGTGGCGCAGAGCTGGCATTTAGCCCAGACCAATGTAATATTTACATTCCTCCTCTTTGCTATCCTCTCTTCTTCTCCTGGATTTTACTGGCTTTCTTGCAAAATCAGCATGCATGCATGTTTGGATCTGTTTCACCTTTCATTTCGTGCATGCACGACATTCAGCAACCCTTCACAATGAATAAAAAGTGTTTGCACTGTGCAACTCATCCAAAATGATGGCAAACTTGAACGTTGATTTTGTCAATAACACTAAAATTGACAGGAGAGACAGTCAGTCAGAAAACAAGAACAAGCGGTGTGGCATGCAACAACCCATAACCAAGACTGAAACCAGGAGATTACTATTAAATAGGGTGTGACATGGACCAGCAGGCCACAAGGACACCATATAATCAATTCTTCTTCTTCTTTTCTCTACTTTTTTTTTCAGGTCAAAATCTGGAATACATCGAGGGGACAGTTGCAAGATTATTGGTTCATAACGATCTCAGTGCGCAAATGGCTTGTAAAGCACTGACTTAAGCATTAAAGCACTCTGTGTATCTCAAGAGAAAAACTAAATGTTTAGCGGGGAGGGGGTGTTTCTAAGCATGTGTATATTCTACTGTGTGCCTTTCAGATAAAAGCTTGCTAGTTTTTTGGCTTTAGTCCCAGAGTTTGGTGGGTGGTGAGGTTAGGGAGGTATAGCTGAGCAACTGTAGGATGAAGATTATAGGAACCAAAACCTCAAAGGCTCACATACTATAGGCCTATTCAGTACATAAGGGTAAACATAAGCAACATGTTTAACAAAGAAGTTTCAGGACAATATGGCATTCATCAGGTTTATAGGAGGACAACCAGCCTGCTGGTATACGCACACAAACACCATCCTCAACTAAAAACCAGTAGAATAAAGACCAAACTACAAAATGTTTCAGAGATCACAGAAGCCTGACAAGGCAGGCCAAGGAAGGGCATTTATAGTCCAGAGCTGGAGCAATAGCTCCCCCTAGGGCAGAGTGTTTCTAATACACAAGCCCTAATCAGATTTGATGTACCTTTTCCAAGAATCACAAGAAAGTGTTTATTCTTTGGGAAATCTAAAGTGAAGTCTGTCATAGGAGTTTCAAAAACAACAAAAACAGCATGATTTTGGAATGACATGGTAGTCATATCAAGTGAAACGTCATAACAAACTGGACTTCAAGAAATTATATTCAAATGACTTTGACATATTCAGACTACACCCTTCCATAGACTTACCACGACCGTACTTATAAAAACCCTCCCCCCTAACCCATGTTTCTACCCCCATATTCACAGTACTCTGTTTTTACTCCAGCACTTTTATGTGTTTAACTGCCTCTTCTTTTACAACAGTCATTAAACGCCCACCTTTGGGTGAGACCTTAATGCACAGAAGAATAATTTACCTTCTGATTCATTACTGACTCTAGTCTAGATCCTTTAACACCTTGTAAGTGTTCACAAGTTACACAAGAATGCTCAGTCATGCACACATGCGCAGGCCTGTGCCTCGAACCCATCCAATCCCATTCTGTATGTGTGTGTATGTGTGTGGTTGGTGCTTCTATGATTATTTTTCTATCCATGGCTAGTAGCACAGCTGTGCTGAACGAAGCAGCCATGCATTTATGGAAGAGAGGCGACCGTGCCAACCTGGGCGAGGCCATCCCTCTGAGACAAAAAAGGAAGATAATGTCACTGGAGTTCGGCCACTTGTGTGTCAGAAATCTGTGTGAAATTGGTCTAAATATCAGGAACAAATGCAATGATGCCAACAACACACCATAACACGAACATAGCTGCTCATGCTGCCCACTGAAAAAAGCCACAGGACACATGTGCCAGAAGCCAAAAGCCTCAAACCAAAGCTGATGAGCATAACCACTGACCATGCTTACAGGAAACACAACTTTAACTACACCCTGTCTAAATTACAGCATACATACAGCAACTGACCTTTTTTTGTTGTTTCATAAAAGGAGAACACACTTACAAATTAATGCTCCTGTTGTTTATCATGAATGTTACCAAAACACAGTAAATGTATCATTGAGGTAAGTCCTAAAAAACATGGTCTTCATGAATCTGTTTTTCTAATTTTGTCCCATTCTTTTAAACCATGTGTTCGCACAGTACTGTGTACTGTCAAAGTTTGAATTGCATCAGTATGAATTTCACCCTGTTCCATCAACATCAAAAACACTCCTCACAGGACCTCTAATCTAAGAAGTGACCATTACAAATGGGGGGGGGGGGTGCCCCTAGTGTTGAAAAGCTCCACTGTGTAGTTTAAACACCCCAGACATTAGACTCTGTGTATTGCACAAGGTTCTATACATGTGTGCATGTCAGGGGTCTCCTCCACGCTGTGGGCTGTTGATTTGTGATGCCTGTGTGATGGATCAGAAGGTGGAGGTGAAGCTGGGTTTGTGGGAGTCAGGACTTCTTTGGCTGTTAGCACAGAGTGAGTGTGAGAAAGTCGTGATGGGGAGCGCTCGCTGCAGCTGATATGGCTCCTCTGGGACCTATCCTCCGCTGAGGTCATCCCCTTGCTCTCCAGCAGTCATACATCAATGCTGACATCACCAGTGCTTCTTTCCCAAGCCGCTGCCATGGGCAACACTAACAGGAAAAGCATATATGTGTTTGGACGCCTGATATTATGTGAGGTCGTGTTTTACTGAGCGTAAGTGGCATGCTATGGAACATTATTCCTAACTAAATCATCTGTAAAAATACCAATATTAGCATAAATGTTAATTCTGAAACACAAAGCTGCCTGTGTTCAGTGCTTTAATAAAAAAATGTGCTCCATCAAACAAATTCAAGATAAAAAAAAACAGATTAAAGCCAGAATTGTGGGCTGACAGAAAAGCAGCTCCACCCGTAAGTGCTAATCTCTGTGTTTGTTGTGTTTCTACATTGTGTTTGTGTTGATGTGTTACTGTACACGTGTGTATGCCTCCATCTCTCCTGTCCCCCTGCTGTGCTAGTCAATGCTTGGTATCCTGGGGACTGAGGTGCCAGAGCCAGCAGTAATCAGAGCTTTTTGTATCCACACACACACACACACACACACACACACACACACACACACACACACACACACACACACACACACACACACACACGCACACACAGTCAGGCTATAATCACTGAATGCTCCTTTTTTCAAAGGTAATAGCTGTAATCCTCTCATCTCAATATGACGTGTAACCTGTGCCTCGCTCAGAGCTGGGATTCTGCAGGAGATTTATGCAGTACCTGGCCTCTTGACTTGCTACAAAATAGATTTTTAAGCCAGCTTTGTAGAAACAGCAGAACTGCTGTGAAGTACACTACAGTGTAAGTTTGTGATAATGGCAGAGGTAAAAAGTGATCCTGTAGAGGGAACAACCTGTGTTTCTTTGAGGTGTATTACGCGAGACCATGCCGCTTTGCCTCATACCAAAAATTCAAAACATACATTGCTGGGAATTACATTTTACATATAATTCCAACACATATCTGATTATAAATGAGGAGGTTTGACATTGAATAAATTCTCATTTGCAGATTGATCTATTGTAAACCCATCTAAAGTAGTCAGAGCACAGGCTGTGTAGGTTTGAAACAGATCATTTGCATTGACCCTGGTGTTTTGGGTGTCACTTGTCCACCCACACACTCCATTGCACTGCAAAAAATACCACTATGCACTGTATGTTGTTTGAAATCCTGACTCTAAAGCAGGTCTAATGTTAATTATTTTTCTACATGAAGCAGCACAAAACTACACCTCCAGTAGTTCTTTTGATTTATGCTCAGTTATGGTTTGTTTTATGGACTGACAATTTGATCACATATGCATGAAGTTGAGAAAAGAGAGCAGTTGCATCAGGCCGACTTGCAGGCTTTAATGGAAGCTCAATGTTTGTGTCTGTCAGTGAGTGTTTGGATTCTTCATGTGCAGCTGGACCCCAAATACGTTTCAGCTTTGTCTGCTCAGGGAATTCCTCTCCTCTCTGTGATGGGAACCATTTGTAGCAATAAAGAGCCAAGGAATGGACATGGTGGGACCTTGAGAAAGGAAACAAATGGTAATGGAGAACATAACAGAAAACAACAAAGACTCTTCTTTGAGTCTTTCACACATCCAGATTTCCATAAGCACATATTTGTATTTCTTTGTGTGGTACACAGTGCAGTATACTTTACATAAGCAATAACTAGACTCCTCTCTCCTCAGTGCTGCAGTCTGTCTTAATGATCATGAACTTACTTTGACAAGTCTTTGATGCACGGCAATGAAGATGTGTGAGAGTGAAGTAAGAATGTATGTGTGCAAAGATGAGACCAGAAACCTCAAAAGAGGTCAGGGATCATAAGTGAGAGAGAGACAGCCTTAAGGTGATTTTCAAAAGACTGTCTGGAAATAAAAAGAGCTGAGGTGAATAACAAAAGTGGGAGACCAAAGGAAAAAAATGGAGAGGATCAGTAAAACACAGCTGGAGTCTCTGCTTATGCATTCAGCCAAGCTCACAAAATTGACACAGATTAAGACTTTAGAAAATCAGCCATGAAGCGAAAACTACATTTGAAGGAAGTTTCATTCAACCATATGCCTTGCATTCTGTGTGACCTTGTAGCTTCACCCAGTCAGGAATGTTCTGCAACTAATTTGTTGTCTTTTTAAATGGATCTTTAAATACTGAAGTGGCAAGTGTAAAGGTTGGGAAACACTCAGAAAGCATTCAAAATGTCGATGGCAGCAGTGTGGCTGACATTAGCTGAGCTCGCACCACCAGTCTTTGGTCCATCCTCATCCCTGTGCTGGTTATGCATTAATCTGGTTAAATGGCTGTTCCAGACAAAAACTGCAAAATAGGTGTTCTCCATGTCTTGATTAAAATACTCCTGAACTATGTCACACTACAAGATGCCATAAGTTATCTGTGCTTGTTTACATCCATGTAGTAGGACACTATAGAAGTGGAATAGTGGTGAGTGATTGTGTCAAGTTAAGACACAGCTATAGTCAGTGCTTTAAGCCTATTACGATAAAAATACAATTAATCTGTTGTGCCAACCACCATGGGTAATAACTTTCAAATATTCATTTAACACAGAATCCCAATGAAGACCTCATAACATATAGGGCTCTATTTTCGTGTACGCTGGTGAGGTGACGGAGGGCGGCGAGCCCCGCGCAGTTGTATTTTCGTCTGGCGCAGCCCGGCGTACAGCCAGTTTGGTAATTTCGTGGACTGAGGCGCACAGAGGCGAACCGAGATCCGCCAAGCTGGGCGTGGTGCCGTGGCAGGGGGAGGTGTCGACAGAATCAACGGGCGCAGTGACATTTTCGTGCTCACCACCAGCGTGTAAAGTGCGCTGAAAGCTTGCCGATTCAAACCTGGTCAGCTTTCAGCGCAGGCGGAGTGCAGCTGGTCTAGTAGTATTTTGGTATCGGCATACGTCACTGATGCCTCACCGGCAGGTTTCCACAGTGTCAGGCACATTTCAGTGCAATAAATAATCATCAACAACTATTAATCTGAGTCAGCAAATACATTTAGATCTATATCAATATATTCTGATCTATATCTGATCTGATGAGCGCGTTTGGCACGCGTTTGGACACACAACCTGACCGAATCAACACAGCTGAAACCGCATTAAATTAAATTAAATATCTAGTAAACAGACACACATGATGAAGTTAACTAGATATGTAATTCATCTCCCTCCTTTTCTTTCTTCCTCTTCCTCTTATTTCTCGCACAGCTCGACCTGGACACGTCTCCGTGTCCTCTCTCCGTCCTGCTGCTGCGGCGGCTGAACAGATGATTTGTTTCAGTGCTCAGATGCGTTATCTACTTTAAGCCGACATTCGAATATTATAATATTCAGTTTCGTGAAGCAAATTTATTTTATATGCCAACATCTATGAAAGAAAGAGCCAGGCCACGGAGCGCGATGCGTCATTTACGCACAGATGGTTCCAATTTTAATGCCATTTTTGGAGTTAATGTTGTGATCTGTGCGCACAACCCACCTTTGTCACATGAGGTTTGAATATATGCAACTTCATGTGAGTGTCTTTATTTGTGGAAAAGGGTGTTTGTCTTACCAGTGGGTCCAACATTACACACACCAAATCCATCTGTGCTTATATGAGAGAGTGTGGAGGACGCCCAATGCAGCGCTTACAGTGACACTTGTTGAGGAGCTGCCTTCTGTCGCCATCTTGTGGCATTACTGTCTTCAGACATCTCTTGATCTCTTTGACTACTTCACAAAAATGATAATACCTGTGGCGGATTTAAAGGCAAGGAGAGGAGCTGATGTGATTGATGAAAACAGGTCTCAGCTGTGTTAAACCAACTCCACGCCCTCTCTCCTCCCTCGCTACGACTTACGCCGCTGGGAGGAGCTGAGTTAGGGAGGGGGGATACTTGCGCCGGGCTGCGCCTCTCACCAAAATACCACATTGTGCTTGGGAACGCCTTGTCGGCGCGGCGGACCTAACTTGCGCCACGGCACGTCTCCGGCGAGGCACGAAAATAGAGCCCATAGAACCAGAAATGCAAGGAACCAATCACTTCCTGTGCAATCTTGTATCTTTGTCTGATAAAGACATGCCACATGTTGCCAGATTCATTCTTTAGTTATTGGGACACTTCTTTAGGGTAGGTTTTTAAGAACATTCACCATAAATGCAACTTTAAAGAAATATATCAAGCTAAAGCTATGGTGATATTATTCCAAAAGCCATAAAATAATGTGCTTGAGGTGCAGTGGATGATGACAATCCAGATGGTTGCATTTTGTAACTACTGTATATCAGTATGAAAAGAAAACCATCCATATAATAAATCAACTCTCATGTCATTATTTAGGTCATTTTACAAAAGGTTTATCAATATTTTCCACCATAGACTGTATATAGAATGGACAGAGTCTGCCTCCTTGCTGGGTGAAGCCACTCCTAGAACAGCACCCTCTGTTGACGGGCTGCAGTATAGGTCATAAATCCCGCCTCCGCCAGCAAAGCTTATGGAGCTGTGGACAAACTTTGGAAATTTATTACACAGAATATAAATTTTTCTCCCCCCTGGTTGTGATGTTGACATGTAGCTACAGTAAGACTGGTTTGTGCTCAAGTCCTCTTTTTTCTGTGAAGCTCCATTTTTAAAAGTTATTAGGGGGTTCATGTTTTCTATGATTGACACCTGATACAGCCTATTGGCGTTCGTGGATTGCGTATCTCACCCGGGGATACGCTGTTTAAGCCAAGCATCATCACAGTGACTCTCTGCAACTCTCCCGCCGAATGCGTACAATGCTACTGTGCAATGCTGGTTTCAAGAACTGAAGAAAAATTGCGGAAATACCAAGAGCTTTTGGCTTCAAATCAGTATACAGGCAGGAGGTGGAACCAAGTTGTCCATAGTATATACAGACTATGTTTTCCACTATTTCATTGATATGTCTCAGCTTAAATAAACAGATTATTGTTCAGATCTGAGTGACTTTGACATTTGTGCACAACACTCACATGTATTTCTATTCATACATTCAGTGTGTCCCTCTGTGGTGGTCTTGTTCTACATCTGTTTTACAATGCTGCACTCACTATGTTGACATCATCCCTGACTGTTGGGTGAATGTTATCATTCTGACTTAAACAAACAAGAGCATTGTCACTGAAATGAACACATTTCACTATTGAATTTGTTGGCTGGCACACACACTGTAAAGCACAGAGCTTCTTGTACCTAATATCACCATCACATTGGCTGGAGAGCTGAGTCTGCCTGGTGACATACTGATGGAGGGAAGGACATGCTAACAGGGCTGATGTCAGACCAGTGACAGCTACCACTTTACACTTTATGGATACAGGAACTGATTGTTGTACGTTGAAATACTTTTTATGTACATTTACATTTAACATTTACATATGTCCAATCCCAGGAAGGGTGTCAAATTACTTGATGACCTTTCCTGCAGTGATCTTAGCCACATTCATGCCACCTGCATTGTAGCATCATTACTCTTGGTCTATAAATCACACCAGGCTAAGCTTTTAACAGCCAAAAATAAATTGAAAGTAAGAGTGTATGAACAGACGCAGAGCAGCTGCACTGACAGAGGGAGGCGGCTGTATCACACATGCACATATGGCAGAAAATGCACCGTCAAATAATTCCTGGGAGGCTAAGGAGGAAATGAATGCTGGTGTGTTTTATCACTGTCCAATCACTGTCACCAAAGCAAACTCAAATGTGCTGCACACCAAACCGCATGAGCAGATGTGAAGGAGACTTTTATGCCTTGAAATACGTCTGCATTCACGCTGTGGTGCTAATGATGTCAACACACACCTGTTGCCATGGCGCTTGGCCCTGCTCTGGTGCGGGTAAACACACACAGGAGTGAGCTGCCCTGCCTGGGCAGAGCACTGCTCCAGCAGCTGGCATCTGCAGTTTCATCTGGCAGGATATAATGAAAAAGCATACAGCAGAGAGTCCTAGCTAGCCGAGTGGTTCTCTTCAAAGTGGGGCTTTTCATTATGGTTTCAGCTTTGGGGAGTCTTGTCAGAGTCCAGCCATGGGCTGACACTCTCTGATGAGCTGAGAGCTGGAAGAGCAAAGAGACTGACAGAGAACAGGAGCTGCTTTGACAGCAAGGGCCTTGAGCGAAAATGCCCATTGAAAAAGTTGACACGCTAAGGCCGAGGCAGCTCCACAAAGAAGTGTCCTTTTCTGAGCTTAATACCACAGCAGCATTGGAGTCAAATGTGCAGAATGGTAGCTTCACTGCTTAATGAGTGCGTGTACTTACATATGTCTCAGTTTGCATGAGGGTGTCCTACTTGTCTGTGTGCACAGGATTCTTGTTTCCGCTCATACAATGACTTTGTAAATTTTGTCCTTCCCGCACCAAAGGAAGTCAACTTAAGGGAACTCTGGCTTTAAGCAACCCCCCCCATGCACGCACACACACACACACACACACACACACACACACACACACACACACACACACACACACACACACACACACACACACACACACACACAAAACAAAAAAACAAAAAGAAAAAGAAAAAAAAAACATGCCTCCTTCCTCTCTCCATCTGCTCCCTTGTTCCTTGTCAGCTGGTGGGGAGATCCAGATGTGGAGAGAAGGGGGGCTTGCTCAGGAAAGGGAGTAAAAGCAAAGGAGAGAGAGAGAGAGAGAGAGAGAGAGAAATCCACATCCCCCTGGTGACAGACTTCATTGTCCAAGACCTTTTGGACAAGACTTTGCACACATACACACAAACAATTATGCCCACCAAACAATGGAGTCCCTCTGAATGACAAGAAGCGATTGTGTTTGTGTGCATGTGTGTCTTTATGTGTGTGCATTGAGCAGCCAAGCACATCAATGGACAACATCTTGTAGGAGATTTGGTGTCGATATCTTGCCAGTTTATTTACAAGGAGGGTCTTGGCGAGATGTGAGGCTATTGTCCTGGAAAATTGATGAGAACCTGAGTGAGTGGTGACAAACTGTGATGCAGCAAGAAAACCAGCGTCGTTTATTCTTTCTCTTTGTTCCATTTTCATGAAAACACAGGATTAAATAAGTCGATGTGATTGACACGTTCACACCAAATGGAGGCAGACAAGTAATCAAGGAGAACTACTCCAGACACAATTGCAAACACATGTACTCCACGCACACTCCCACACAGCATGAAGCCATGTGTATAAAGTTAATAGAGTGAGTCAGCAAAAAGAGAGTCAGTCAGTTAGAAACAAGCCAAGTGCTGGAAATATTCTCAAAACCAGAGCCTTTTCTCTACAAAAGTCTCACAAGTGCTTGAAACATTCAGGCAGCTTCACTGGTGAAAAAACCTTCTTATTCACCAAAACTAGGAGATAAAAGGAGGCAGAATTTTGAACAACAGGCAAATGAATGAGACAATTCTCCCCTTTCAACAAAAGCTCCCCAAATCGAGTTTGTACTCACCGTGAGGCAGCTGAAAACTCTCCCGAGTCAGTCTTTTCCCGCAGAGCTAACATACACCAACTCTCTGAGAATGGGAGCAACAAGTAGTGTACAGTGGAGAACAATGCATGTCTGCTGGAGCGTAAGCAGCGGAGACACAGAGAGGTCCAGTCATTGGGCTGCTGCTCACATGGGGCGAGGAGGGGAGAGGAAAGGAAGGAGAGGAGGGTTGGCTAGAGGAGAGGCTACAGTAACGAGGGAGGGATTTCATCTTTAGCCCTGAATGTCTCGCTCTTTTTCTTCCTTCTTTCCAAATAGCAAGACTCATATTTCTAGACTGTATTAAACACACTTTACTAGGCCTCTTGGTCTACTTTTCCTTTGGTCTTCCATTTCCTTTTGGTGTCTCACATTTTGCCTCTTTTTTCATGTTGTCATTTGGCATCTGTATGCCTTCAATGTTATTCTACAAGTTTGGAGTATTCCTTACAAGGTGACAGCCTGTTTAGGTAAAACAAAAACAAAACAGAAAATAACAAAAACAAAAAACAAACATACAAAAAACAAAAACAAACAAACAAAACACACACACACACACACACACACACACACACACACACACACACACACACACACACACACACACACACACACTAAACTTTACCTTAACAAACCTCAGTAGCAGGGGTGTATCTAGAGGGTGGCATGAGCCCCTCTAAAATATGACTGGCTACCCCGAGTTCCATTCTGAAATCCTTAACTAGGGTTAGTTTTTTTTTCTTCTTGCAAAACTTTTGCAAAAATAGTTTGTTTTTCTTTGCATTTGAACTTAGCTTATTTTCTTTCGTTGGCACTCGAACGGCTTAGTTTGAAGTACTCAGCCGCAATTAGTGGACTTGGCCAAAACAGAATATGTTTAAATTACTTCATCATCACTTACTATAAAAAAACAGTTTTATTTTCATTAACTCGTAAAAAAATATAGACACACCCCTGCCTAGTGGAATAAGTGTGCCCAAGCAGTGCAGACTTGTTGACAGGGGCTTTACAGACAAAAGAGATTTAAGGCAAAAAAAAAAAAGGCACTTGAAGGAAATAAAGCACACACATATTTCCAAATATAACTGATAAAACTGGATAAAAATGTACAACAATGAAAGTTGATGAAAACATACAAAAAAAGGTACTGTTTACCCAGGGGAAAAATAAGGCACACATACATTGGATATGTTTAGTTATTCTTGTACTCATAGTGATCCGGCTGGCTGCAAAAGGCAGCACAATCTCCTATTGACTCATTTGTCTGCAGCAGTCTTACATGCAATCATAGCAACAGAGCAGAAAATTACAGGCCTACTCAGGTTTTGAATCCCTCTCTGATGTCACCCGTTCTTTTCACTCACAGGCCCCAATTCACGAGTGGCCCAGATACCACACTAAACCAGGGTAAAAAGAAAGAAAAACAAGAAGAGAGTCAGAGAAAAAGAGAAACCTGATACAACTAAAAGCAACAATTTTTTGAATGAGTCACTCTGCAGTGAGGTTTGTGTTTTTTCAGTGTCAAATTGGGAGAAGGAGAAGAAGGAGAAAAGGGTAAAGCATCCCATTTTGGAACACTGCTCCTCCTGAGGACTCCCTGAGGTCGTGGGAGAGGAGAATGAAGGAGAACTAAGGGGTGGGGGGTAAATGAGGGGAATGGAGGGACACGGAATGAGAGACATCAGCTTGGAGAGGGAACTTCTTCAACCCTCCAGGACACAACTCAGCAGGTCAGTCTTGCTGACAGGACCTAATAGTGCTGGGAATGCCACTCTGCCAGACCTGTGGGTGACAGTGAGCAGACACTGACACACTGTGGCAAACAGGGAACAGATCATGGAGGTTACATCGCAGAATACAAGAAACTCCACACAATGTGCTGCCTCAAGTGGAATTGAAGACCAATTGGCACAACTTGTTTTACTTCGTTAACAGTGCTAGTGGAGAATTTTGACTGACAACATAGCATGATGCAAGCTGGAGAAATGCTGCATATATTGACCATGTATCAGGTGTATCATCTAATGCTACAGTAAACCTTCTCTTCACTGATACTGTTGATAACAATGGAAACATTTAACATTTGCCTTGCTTTTGTAGAGAACATTTTGCATCTTGGCTTTTACAGTTCAATAAAATGCAAGACTTGAGAGTTGTCTACTAGATAACAAATCAAAGAGTGGATTCGTGAATATGAAATAACTTGACCTTCACCCAATAATAGGCCTAAAAGTAGCTAAATTCAGAGGATCACCTGGCTCATGTTAGACACTGCTAAGGAAAACAACAACTCGTACCAAAAGACATGGATGGAAATGCATACACTCCACTCTAGGCCTTTTTGAATCAAACTAGACATAAAACAGTTAATTCGTATTTGCTCTGGAATCAATACCAGTACCAATACCAGTATCAGCATCAACCTACTGTACTTAAGAAAATGCATTATGTTGTATAGGTGAGTATACCAATGCCTCATAATACAGCAAAATTATTGTTAGGATTATTGTCTGGCTCACGGTTTAGACATTACAGATGACTGCAGTGCTGGCATATAATAACAGACAATATTAATAACTTGATCAACCAACTCATGTAGTTGGTGCTGATTTAACGAGGGTGCCAAAAGTTAGTCTCTTAGTCGACTACACAGTCCCATCCCTATTGCAAACATATCAAGCAAAGGCAGCACAGTTCTAGGGAGCTCTGTGTTCCTCAAAGCTTGCATAATGACTGCAAAACAGGGTATTCTCTAACCTTTTGATTTATTTATTTTATCACACTGGTATAGGGTACCCGGTACTGGTCAGTAATTGAGCCTTGAGATTGGTATTGGTATTGGGGAGAAAAAGGATGTGGGCACATTGCATTAGTTCATTGCATTATATCAGTTCATCTGTTAATAATGTATACTTTCATTTTCCTCATGAAAGCTTCGTCCAAACAGAGTGAATACAGTAATCCAGTGACACTCACATAAAAAAACAGTTTCAGCTGACCTGCATCCTGTTTGGACCTGCCATCACAACATCTGGAGAAGAAAGCAGCGAGGGAAAGGTTCATGTAAACACTAAGTAAGGGACTTAGAAGAATACAGCTGAGTGTCCCTTTAAGGATGCAGTATGGCCAAAATACAAGCAGGCTGTATATATAGGGGTGTGTATTCACACACTGATCAGGCAGAGAAAATGCGGTAAACATTCTTTGCTCAAGTGGCTGGAGAAGACATTTCCGGTGGATGAGGATGAATATGGTGGACGTTACACAGTCACTAAGTGAGGCAGTCTCAGCTTCTCTGTATTAGACCATATGGTTGGATCTGTTGGCTGTAATTATGTTTGACTTTTCAAATTACAACAGCATTTATTGCTACTAATGAAACCCTCCAGCATTTCCACATCATTATATATAAACAAGAAGCAATTAATTTTCATCAAACCCAGACAAACTAGAAGGCTAAATACATACAGTACCAGCAGCCTGCTCTCATGCTAAACCAACACAGCAGCTTGAACAGTAGCCAGAATGTCAAATTACAACACTATAGGTCCTTATGGTGTTATATTTGGACATCGACCTCTAGCTTGTTCTTTTAATATGCCTTTGACGACACCAAAGTAGAATAAAAGGGAGAAAAGTCTTTTGCATTTGATAGGTCAAAGAAATGCAAGATTCTCATAGGAAGACCAGGGCCCACTCCCAATAGTGTACCAAATGTCTACTGCTGGTCTTTAAGGAGGCCTTCATCTCACAAATGGTGATTACAAAACATAGAGAAATCAGTGATGTGGCACGCATTTGTATCTGACTACATGCTTTGATGCTTCCATAAAACCCCATAACCATGACCTTTTCCCTTTACCTTTGGGGCTTTGGTGTCTAAACCTACTGAACTGCATATTAACACATTCAAGCTAGTTAAAGCTCCTGTGAGGATTTGTTTTAACCTCTATGACATTTATATTGATACCCTTTCATGATGTAGGAAAGCAAACACCATTAGTGACAAGACTGACAATTTTTATATTGCATTTTTTGATGCCTGAAACCAGTGAGAGGGGGTAGGTGTTAGCTGAGCAGGTGCAGAAACAGCCCTGTTTTTACTATTTAAATGTAAGATATTCTATTGTTGCTAACTTGACCTAACAAATTTCAACCAGTACATACGTAAAATAAGGCAGAGAACCATGGATGAGATGGTCATATTTGATCATGTTACCATTAAAATGTTCATTGGCCATGAACATTTGAATACAACATACACATAAACAGTTTTTATATGGCAATGCACTGCTGACTTGTATCAGTAATTACGAATATTTCATGTGGAAAAAATAAAAATGGGTGTTTCTTTAACTGCTTGGCTGACACTTCCCCCTCACACTGGTTTCAGGCCTCAGAAGGTACCATGTAAATGAAGTCATTCTTGTTGCTGATGGTCTTGTTGGCTTTTGTATGTCATATAAAGGCATCAATATGGATTTTAGTGTGTTTCACTTATGTCAAAAAACTGTTTACAGATGCTTTAGCTTTGGGATACATCTCAATGGTAAATAGTCTTTTTAATCCCATTAGGAACCACTCATCATTGTCTTTTGGTATGATGTCCAGCATTTTAATGCTTCTGTTGAAATAGCACTTCACAAAATAAATGTTTTCTGTCATTAGTTTCTGTAGTGTTTCATGGTATAATTCATCTTTTATATGAGGCTCCAAATTACTTCTCAATCTTTGAATTGTTGGTCTGCATTGTGTTCTGTTTATCTCTCTCTATTTCTCTGTCTCTGTCTCACTCTCTCTTTCTCTCTCTCTCTCTCTCTCTCTCTCTCTCTCTCTCTCTCTCTCACACACACACACACACACACACACACACACACACACACACACACACACACACACACACACACACACACACACACACACACATACAGTACTGCACTGACAAAAACTCATCAAAAGCCTCAGAATCAATTAGTAGAATGTAAATAGGCCATTCAATTACTTTTAGCACTGAGCACCATCCTTGTTCCTCCTGAGGCAAACAATCAAGCAGGAGACACAAATTAACACTGAACAAGAGTACTTGTCTAAAGTCTGATCACACACTCTTGATAGATCAGAGCACCGCAGAGAGAGCAGAGTATGTGCACATCCAAAGACTTCAGGATATGGCCATAAATGATTCAATCTTGGTTCAAAGAGCACTGAAATCTCAAAACCAGACCCAGCAACCATAGATTTATTCAGAATAGTGATCACTGTGGCAAGATATAACTAGGCATGATTTACAGAACCAAGCACAGGGACAAGTCTCCTTCCACCATCTGAGAGTGTGTAATGAGTCTGAATACAGTGAAAAAAAGGAGAGAAAGAGGGAGCTGTTGCAGGGGACATTGGAACCTGCAGAGCTTTTCAGAAATAAAACTTCTGTCTAAATGCCTATGCAAACACACACACACACACACACGCACGCACGCACGCACGCACACACACACACACACACACACACACACACACACACACACACACACACCTGCTGGCAGTATTTTAAATGCAACAAAAGTATTTTTTGACAGCTAAACCCAGCCATACCAAATTCAAAAGCGTTCAAGTGTCTGTTAAGGAATTTAGCTGCAGTATCACATTTAGAGCAATTTATATGCAAATGTGTAACAAGTGGCAGCACACAGAAAGACTGGAGAAGAATCAACGCTCACTCATTGACTTAACTGACCTACCACACTAATATGGACTCCCACTAACAAGCAACCAGCATCTACATATACACACACCTATTGTATAGAAACAGCACAAGCACACCACTTCATGAAACACTTTTAGTGGTTTTTATGCTTTGCACTGGGGGTGCTCCCCATGACCCCACTGAAAGATTTGGAGCAATCATCCACTAGATGGCAGTGCACTTCTGGTATTACCCACACACACAGACACACTTTCTGCACTGGCTGGCATGCCAGAATGGGGAGTGAACGTGATGAAAGACCACAGAAGAGAGCAGACAACCAGACTCAACCACAGAGCACGTAGACTAAAGGCTCAGACACAAACAGTCCACAAGGCTTCTTCACTCTCACTGTATCACAACACACACACTCCACCATGTTCAAGTTTACAGCCCCAGAGCCTGAGCCAACATGCATGTGGCTAAAAAGCAAATGTTATTTTTTGCCTATCAAAGCCTGCCGATTAGGCTGATGCTTCTTCTTCTTCTTCATCAGGTAGCTTGGCTGTAAAATGAAATGAACAACCTGCTCTGCATTCCATATTAGTATCAGGGCTACTAGCAACATGGGGGATGGTAATGTGTTGTTGAAGAGAGACAGGCGCACTGGAGGACGCAGAACTCCATTAGATTTAGCCTGGAGGGTCGAAGAACCCCATTGCCTGGGCATGAGACATCAATTGGTACAAGATTTTCTCTGACACACAGTGGAGGCTTGAATCAGCTATCCTCAAAGGTTACAAATCACTCGTGAGATGAGTGCAAGACTAACTTCTACAGAGAGATTGATCATTACATAATTTTCTGTGTGCCCTTGTGTTTATTATGCCAGGTATGAGGGAACTACTGCAGCTTATAGCACTTTTAAACCTGTGACTTTCTCTTTATACTTGGCAGAGTGAAACATACATACAGTACCTCTGGACCAGAGACTGTACACAGCATGTCTCATTTGCCTTTATACATCAAAGAAATGAATTGATATGAATTCCAGTCTGTTCATTAACATAAAAACCTTCAAATAAGCTTGATATTCTTTTGTTAAAGCTCAAACAATGTAGTTTGCCCTTCATCTCTAAAAGCATTCAAAGCAAAACTTGACTGCTGCAATATCAAACAGTATGTGTGCTGGTCTCTGGGTGCCTGGAAAACACCCTCAAAATGGGCTACAAACCAAACTATCTGATAATGGACGCTAAAGCCATGATGTGTGGTGAGGGTTTGCATGGCTGTGACTAAGTGCCTGTTTACAACTCCAACTTTAGTCCCATTTGAAGCTCAAGCTAATTTTTTGCCATTCAAGCTAGGTCTTTGTTTGTCACTGTACTTGAGTCCTGGCTTCACTTTGGTCAATATAACCAGCTCTCAGCCGATAAAACGGGTAATATTTGGGCACTTTCATCAACAGTAAATCACAGGAATCTTTCATTCGTGCACTCTATGTGATACATCTTCAGTGTAGTTATCCTACTCCCCCTTCTTCTTTTGTTTCTCTCTTAAGCTCAAATCACAGGTCTGAGGCCAACCAGTGGAACCAGCAGTTGTGCAAATCCACAAGGAGGACTGATGATTGCCTGTGATTACAGTCTGCATCCTCCTCTTCCTCTGACCATCTCCTCTGGGCTCATCTGGCCTGGCCTGGCCGAGTTAACGCTCTCCACGCTGCAGAGTCATTAACAGGATTGAGCCAGAGCAAGGAGAGGCTCATGGGAGGGGGGGATGCTGACACATTTCCTTCACCTTGACATTGCTTGGAGGTTACACCAATCATTTCGCAGTAAAGTACAGTTCTGGGAGGTGAGAGTCATGTGAATCAAGGGCTTTCTGATACATAAAGAGTCTCTCTGTGTGAGGTAGTCTTATTCCCAGGGCGCTCGCTGTTCAATGTGCTCTGAACTGCAGGAATGTGTGTCGATAAAAGACGTCTGAGAGAGTAGCTGTGTGTGAGACGGGAGGGAGAGGCTGTAAATCTGTGTGGATTTATGAGTCGATATGTGCACGAGTTAGCACGGTCAGTCGACAAAAAAGGTGCAGAATGGTGTGAGTATTGGCGCCTAAAACACACACTCGCCTGTGCCTTCTCCCCCCTTATATGTCCTTACACAGTTGATTGTTGTCTGTGTGAACAATCAAACATGTTAGATATATATCTGCCCTCTCACATTACAGATCAACACTGACTGCTTATATTAAATACAAGTCCCTCCAGGATTTATCTATGATTATTAAACCCCAAATTTAATAGGTTTTGCAGTATTTTGAAGCTTTAATGTGTGTTTAACATATTGCACATCCTTTGTGAGCAACTGGGAGACATGCCCAATTAAAATGCCACATAATGAACCACCAAGCTGTTGGTTTTTGGACATTACTTTGGTAAATGTATGCATAAAGATGGCAAATTAAGTGTGTAAATACTTAGATAAAACCACAGTATAAAGCTTTGGATGTCTAATTTAAAACTATTTATGTGGCTAACATAAATTTGACCTGGTATTTATTACATTTACCTCTATATCATGTGGTATTTCTTGTCCACTGCCTGAGTTTCAAACCGTAAGAGAAGTATGGGTTACTCTGAGATCATTGCTGGCACAAAAATCAGACAAAAGAGCCTCTGGTTGGCTGAAAGTTAAGCATACAGCCTCTGATTGGCTGAGAGATTCAACCCAAGGCACCATACTTTGCTTTGACTTGTAAACAATGAAACATAGGTTGATAGATGAACCAAAGAAGATGTGGATTTACTTGTTTGAAATCTCAAGTGAGCATCTTTTTGTTTGAGATCAGCACAGAAAGAATCTGTTAGGCCTTTGTGATAGTGACCTTTACCGAGATTGAAATAACAAGGTGAAACCCTGAGAAGTCAGAAGTGAGACAAGATAGTCATTTTCCATGGAAAGCCTGGCATTCAAACATGACAGACAACAACTACACTACACAGACAGACAGAAAGCATTTACATGTAATGTAATGACATGAAATTCTCTTTTTCAGTATCAAAGTCTGCCAGTAGAGATCTGCTTGTCACTTGTAGCCTTTTCCACAGTTGTTTTCACTGCCTGTCAGTCATAAATGCCAAGGAATGACAGACAGCTGCCTGTGGCTCTTGTAAATGAGTTAAGCCTTTGACAGCCTTTCTGCCTTTCACTCTCTCCCTCTGGCCATCCTGCTTCCCTCTGTCCCTCCCTTGGGGGTGTTTTGGTAGGTTAATACTGAGCTGCCATTGAGAGCTGCCGGTCTTGACGTGTGCTTTACCTCAGCTCTCTCAGGGGGATTGGAGACCAGCCAGCCGTGTGTAATTAAAAGTGCATAAAGACAGATCAAACTCTCTGCTGCTCTTTGTATTCAGGAAAGCCTCCAGGCTGAATCCACCTGGTGTCCTGCTCTGTCAAGCTCCAGAGAACAAATTTATTAGAATGCTCAATATCTCCTTGACTTTGATGCGAATAATGATGAATGAAGGATTTAGACAATGAGGGAGGTTATTTTAGAGGTCTATGAATGACAAAAAAATACAGCTTCAACTTTTTCAAACATGTTGATGAAGAGTAATAACAATGTCACCAGTCACCCATGAGGGTATCTCACTGTTTCAGAGAGTTATGAGACTGCAGATCCAGGACCACAAACTTAAAAAATTGCTCATGCTATTAGTGGGCGTGTTGCCAGTGATCTACTATGATTGCGTGCACAACTGGAAACAGGTGCTGAGTGATGCGGACCGCCCTATTTAAATGGAGATTTTGCAACCGGCTGTTACTGTGGAGAATTTGTGAGAGCAAAGTGGCTGTAAACAAAAATGAAGTTTGAAGCCATGGAGTTGCACCTATCATTTTGGGGAAGCCAGCAACAGCATAAAAGCTGTGTTTTATTTACTGCGTCCCAAGTGTTTGGGAAATGAATTTACCTGTCCTGTATGAAATAGCATTCAACACTTGGGACAGCACACCAGAAAAACTACTTTGGGAGACGCATTAACTGTGATGGTGTGCTTGAATGATCCAGATGTAGGTAAAAGCAGTGTTATAAGGAGTTTTTCAATAGCAGATATGACATGGATCATATTGGTACTGGCTCAAAATCAGACCTTAGGTCACCCAGCAACTCAAACACAGCAATACAATTACTATTACTCTACTATTTTTATTTCTGACAGTCCAAATACGTTGTCACATCCACAGAGGACTCTCTCTCTCCATCGTCTATCATTTCACTTTTGCCTCCTTCTCCCCCCTATGACTGCAGCCTTTTGTGCGTAACGCTGTGTCAGTTTGCACTTGCCTTTCAAACATGCTAAATATAGATGCAAAACAGCGACTGCAATTGGTTTCCAGGTTTGATAAATCACATTGTAGGTGCTAAATGATTCTAGTTGCATCAACTCGGCATTCTGATGATCTACATACATTCTGTATATTCACAAAGGCAAACATGCTGAATGGATTGCGCGTTCTGTTTTGCTCATTTAACAGATGCAATTCTCGGTGCAGCTGGTTAGTAGCCTACATCAGCTCTGTGAGCATTATCAAGTTTGCACGTGTTTTTCTACACACAATCCTTTAAGTAGATCAGGCCCTAAGTGTATACTGCACGTTTTCATTGAGGAGGGAAAAAGTCCTTGAGTTTCAACACAAGTCACTTAAAAATAAATAAAAGTAGAAGAAGAAATAAAAAGCAGCACAACCTGCAGCAAACATTAGCATCAACAAAGTGGCATGTGTTGTAGTGCCGACTTTAGAGCCGCAGAAAGTTTAACAGAGACAACCCAAAGCTGAAAGAGCATTTTCAGCACTTACTTGCTGAAGGCATATTTGGAGCAGTATCCAGTTCAAATTTAGTGACAACTGAAGTTTAGGAACTGTTATTTCTTCTTGAGTGACTATAATCAGAACTTGTCGGTACAGAATATTGGTATATTAGCATCTCTTAGCACAGTAAATTTCAGCCTTTATACCATTGTTTTAAAATATGAAGTGTAAGAAATAAACATTATCTCGTCTGTATTAAAAAAAAAAATCCATATCCTGCAGCTCTAATTTTTCCATGTGTGTGAATAAGAGACAATTTTGGAGAAAAAAAATGCCTGAGAGAGCCTGTCTTTATTATTTTTTTCCTAGAAAGAATTTAACTGTATGTTACATAATGATGCAGGACTCCCTGACCTGCCTAAAGTGCACTCAGCAGCAGTAGGTCATGTTGAGTCAGATCAGCAGTCTTCCCCTTTTTGAGGGTGGAGGAAGGCTGGTTTCAATTTCCACTGCTTTTCATCATGTTGGACTATTGTGTCCATGCGGGCTGCACAAAATCCAGCCTGTCAGGACACACATCATCACTCAATAACTCTCTTTGCATGGCTATTTCTCCTCGCCTCTGCCTGCTTCCTATCCTTTGGAAAACCAAAAGGTTGCGGTCTATCAATTTGAGATGTCTTTCCTCCCCAACTGAAACATTGGTAATAGGATCCATTTTAGTCTTTCTTCAACAATTTCACTTTTTAATTTCACTGAACTCTAATTCTGCCCTGCAAAATGGATCTAAGTGTTCCTACAAAGAGTTAAATCGTTCATTAAAAAAATGAATGTCACTGATACTGGTTGTGCTGAATTCTGATGAACTGAAACTGCTTTCATTCAGGCAGATTTAGCGCTCATGCTGTATGCAAAGACGGGATGAAGGAACGCATCTTGGCATACCGCATGGATCTCTTTGCCAGTCAGTAATTCCACTTTAATCTTAGCTCGCCTCTGTCTCAAATTAGTTATTCAGTTTCTCTTCACTTGAGCCGAGGAGGCATGCCGCTTTATCTGCCTAGGAGTATTCATATCAGAGGGGTAAGACGAGAGTTCAAAAATTCAATTCTCACCTCCTCTGTCAGGCTGTATTCTTGTCTCAAATCAGATTATTTACACCCACGGTGAGCGCAAACGTCAAAGTGATCAACAATTCTCGACAGCTGCCGTAGGAAATCTGGGAGGAGCAGGAGAGGATCAAACTGCTGAGGAGTGAATTCATTGAAGAAAGAGGTAAAAGGTAAGACAGAGTTCAGCTTTGAATGAGTGCTGGCTTTGGTTATACCATTCTCCTACAGTGTTGGCAGTGATTTACATGAACTATCTGTACCCTGAAGGCTTTCCCAGTGAGGGGAGTTCACAGAGTATGAGAAATAGTAGTGTATTAAATAACCAAGGGTAGACCACAGTTAATGATGTGTTGTGTATTTTGCAGACCCTATGATTGGACATTAGCAAAGCTTTGGGTTTGGAAGGTATGGTGGTTTAGGCTGCGATGGTACATAACAAAGATGGTTGTTGGGGTTTATTTTGGGGTGGCTGACATTTTGTTTTCTTCCAATGGACTGAAGCACAATTGATGGGAAAAAATACAAAGAAAGGCCTCCAAAAAGCTTCCTGGAAACCTATTAATTCCTCATTCTGTATGGTTTGGGCTTATATAACAAATTGTGGTTAATAGAAATGCAGCAGTTGAAATGATTGTGGGGAAAGAGCCTCACATTAAGTCATTCAGTTAAGGGCTGTTTTTCAAAGAAGGGGCCTTCAGGAGATAAATAAGAGTTTATAAATGACTGTTTGTTTCACGGCCTGCTAATGGCTTTCCATTTTTCAAAACAAAATCGAAGTGTATCAACCCGAGGATGTGTAATCAATGCATATTTATGAGCGTAATGTGATAGCCATTTTAGATGATCAATATTTACCGCTTCACTGATAACCAAGGCTGCATGTTTATGGCAGCTAAGCCATGCCCTTGAGGCTCTATTGGGAGGTTTGTGTCCTCATACATCACTGAACATGCATAGGCTTGGGCATATGCAGTCCCACGCACCCACACACTCTCTATGTGTGATAGCCCCAGCAGGTCAGAGACCCCATTACTGCGACAGGTTCCAATCTTGTCCAATTGTGGCTAGCGTGGGTCTACAGACAAAGCCCTGGCATGGGGTTATACTCACAGAATATGTGAAATGAGAAGTCAGGACTGCAGGAAAAACAGGGAAAAGGGGGAGAGATATGAGATTTATGAGTGTGAAGGGGGTGTGCTTTAAGAGATGTGATAGCTTTTGTTAGTGGGATAGAAATACTGATCTGTGCTTTAAACACACATACAGAAGGGCTAAAATGCAGGTTTCTGTAGTAGAGTAGCTTTTATTTGAGTCAGACTAAGTTCTTCAGAGGAAAATGGACAACAATGTGTGTGCAAACATTCAGTGTGTGTGCATAAAGCAGTGCAACATACAAGCATACTATCTCTTCTTCAAAAAATACAATTATTTTTATTTAAAGTTATTTGTTGTTTTATTCATATGTTGCCACATCTAATGAAAAAAAATCTGCCAATCTAAATGTAGACTTTACCCTTTACCCTCTGTAATATTTTCAGAGACCAAGCATCAACCCTTCCATGAGCAAGCACTTAGCAACAGTTTAAAGGACTTTGACACCTTGAGCTGAACCAGGTACATAGGTGTGCAGCTATCTGCGATGACCAGAAGTAACTGGTTTAAGTAAACATTCAGAAAAGCAGACAAAGGATGATTTAAAGACAGCAACAAAAATCACCAGATATTAGAAACTTAAGTAGGAATGCCAATAACAAATGGTAGAAATATGCAACAACACCTCTGTAACCTAACCCTCTGAATATGATCAAAGGCATCTCCTGAAAACACTAATGAATGACCTACTTTGTCCATAAGAAATGAGGCCTTGTGGGGAAAAATTGCATTGTAATGGTGTAATTACACTCAACCCTCAGGCCATGAAAAGGCTTTTCTGTCAGCCAGCCTCACTGTGAAATATGGACACCAATCCTGAGCCCATCTCCTCCCTCGCTCCATCTCAGTTCCCCTTGGCTGCCTTTAATTACAGATAGAGGGATAATGGAACAGTGCAGGGCTGACCTGCCAGGAAAGAGGGGAAATAAGGGCCACCAGAGAGGGTCACAGGAGCCAGCAGGGTGCTGGGATTAGGAATCACCTTTTTCCAAGAGAGCCAGCATGGGCAGCGTGGGCACGGTGTGTGGTGTCTCCCTCCGATTCCCCCACGGAGACTTGACAAAAAATGATTGATTGCGGCGTCCTTGCTCATGATGGAACCAGACTGGTGGCCTTGGCTGTGATACGATTTACCAACGTGATCAACAGTACAGAAAAGTCACAAATAGGCCCTTTGTCTATCTCTGACACAGCTCAGGTTTGGAACCTAAACTGCTACTGTAATATTTCTTACTGTGCCCTCGGTGGTAAGTTATATCAAATTTTCTGGCAGGTTAACATTTTACAACCTCTCCAGCAGTTAGCAACTCAAAAGATACTTTAGAATGAAAACCCAGAAAACTCACTTTGGCTCGCTAAGATTTAACTGGACCAAGATGCAAGCAAAAACAATCTGGGTTAAGTTAGGGTGAAAATTCTGTCTGTTTGCATTCACATATGCAGCTCACCTTAAAATTTTAAGGTATTTTCATCAATGTTGTGCCAATGTGATCACAACTTAAAAGGATATTTCGGCGTAAAATCAAGTTAGGGTCAAACACCCTGTGTATTGCTATCGTTCAGTCGTTACTAAAGTTGGTATAACTAGAGAAGCAAGCAGACGGCAACATTCATCTCTTGAGGTTGTGTCTAACTCTGTGTTACGGTGTGTTTGACCCTAACTTAATTTTACTATCCCTTTAAGTTGTCTGAAATCTGATTTGAAATTTGAAATCTGGCCAGACATCTTAATCGACTCCACTGGTCACAGTCTTTGTCAGACATTATCAACTCCTCAGCAGTGAAATGCTTTGATTTTTATGTCAACCAAGATATATAGGGATTGCAACTGGGAAAAAAAAAAATATTACATTAACATTTAGCTTCCAAACCTGAGCATGACTGAAGAAAATGGTGGTTTGGCCAATGGGATGAAATGAGACCCTTGCTTGGTATTATCCAAAGAAAATGAGGCATAACAGGTGAGCAGTTAAAATAATGATTGTAACCCCCTTGTTCTTGTAATGCCTTATATTATTTCAGTGTGGTCTTTTCCTCTAGTTTTCTCAAGGTTAATTGATGGGAAAGAATGGAACGTGGGGCTGGGGGTTTGTGGTGTTTGCCGAAATGTTTCATAACCAGCCCTGAAGCAACCCAGTGGCCCAGAAATTCCATTTAATACAGATTAGCCCGCTTTCTCGCAGACCTCATTCTCCTCATTAATTAAAAGATGGAGATAAAAAATTGGTGAGCTGCAAGTATCAGAAAATATCCTCAGGACTTCTTACACAAAACCCAGCTCAGCGTTGCCCACATGAAAGGCTGGGACACATGCATATTTAATGCCATTGGGAAAAAGCTTAGATCAATTCCTGCACTGAGCACAGTGGGAAAACTGAAAATACTCTTACTACAACCCTCTGCTCCTTAGGCTGTGTGACTGTGTTCAGAACTGTGTATGTGCCTGAGTAGATATATGCCATACCTGTGTGTGCATATGTGAGTATGTGTTTGCATGTCTGCATGGGGGGGTTGGTGAGATTCAGTAAGCATGGTTGTGCAGCAGGATGTTGTTCCTACGTAAAGGTGAGCTATATAGTAAAAAACACATGCACACAACTTCACATCACAGCGCTATAGAAGCATTGTTCCTCTTTTGTGTGACAGATTTTTTCACAGAATAAAGAAAATGACATTTCTGAGGTATTCACAGGCGACAACATTTCTCTACAGTGCAGATAGTACAACGACTTATTCAATAAAAACCAAAGTGCATACTCCAGTTTCTTTGTTAGGCTGAGGCAGACATCAACATATGTAAGATATCACAATTTTGCCTTTTTACCACTTTCCTTGTTGAACTGATATAAACCAACCTTTGGAATCAGCAGTATGTGCTAGAATAAAAGCCAACGCGTAGAAGCACAAACCAGCAAGAAAAGGTCAAGAAGTCCTTAAACCTGACAGCTGCACTGCGCTGTTTTTTTTAAATAACAAAGAAAATTGGGTGCATTTCTCCTTCCATAGCACACAGATATAAATAGAAATCATTTTAGATTGTTTTTAATATATTCTACTCTTGTGCTATCCCTTCACTCATCCCTTCAACGCACCATTATGTCTTTATGATGGCTGATAAGGCTAACTGATGAGGGATTTACATCAAGAGAAACATGCGGAATATTCACAATGAATGCAGATCCATAAACACAACATAAAAGCAAAAGGCCAGAAGAAACACAACAATACAACTGCACTACAAATGTAGAACACAAACCCACATATATGCTTCTAAAAATGTTAATCCCAGCGGCAGTGTATTTGAACAACACACACTCATTGTCAGTGTTCAATCTCCTTAAGGGTTATAATATGAGTCACAGTCAGCTATTCAGATATTTCAGGTCATTTCTATCTCCACAGCTCCTTTATTTTCTACATCTTCTCCTCTCTGTTTCTTATGTCTTTAATAAGCCCCAAAAACACCCCTAACGTTCTTTCATCCCTCTTTCTTTAATCTGAAGCGGATCCATTTTTCCATGCAAGCTAGCTCTCATTCCTTACATACTGTATAGGTTGCTATGACAGCAGGCATGTTCACTGAAATATAAGGGAGAAAGAAGGTCGGCTGGAGCGTCAATACTTAATGTATCTCATACCAAACTAAATCTGCATGAATGTACTTGAACTCTCATTGATGAATTTAAGGTTAAATATGAGATAATACAGCCGAAGTGGCTCCAGTACATACTTTGAAGCAGCCTGAATTCGTAGATGTTTTTTTATGAACTGTCACAACCCAAAAATATATTTAATGACCAAAATAAGCTGGAGACCTCAAGCAAAACTGGACAGATGGCCCACTTGACATCATAACAGTACCAGAGTTCATCAAAGTTATGAGCTATTTAAGGCTCTATGGTATTAGAGCTCTGCTGTGTCTGCAGTAGCATATGATGTAAAAACCAAGCTGACAGGGTGCTTTTTCTTTGCTGAAGATGGTGCATCAACCATAGAGGCAAAGGTTATACAAAGGTGACACAGTTGTTTTTCTGTTGGTGTTAATAAATTACGAGGAGATAGGTGAAAAGCCTCCGCACCAATAAGAAACACTCTAAAAGAGGTGAGAAAATGTGCACCTAACTGTACCCCTGAAGGCATAAACATAGAGACAGACGGTGAAACATTCAGTAGAAGGCCTGAACATTGTAGTCTTAAGATGAAACCCACTGAGTTTGCTGCTTGAACAATCTCAAAATCCAATGTCTTTTATTGAGAAACATACTTTTGGGAGCCTTGGCCAACTTTTCAGCACTTCCACAGTTAGCAATAAAAGACTTCTTAACAAGGCTTATGTGTAAAGTCTGACTAGCAACCTGAGAATAAAGGGAGTTAAGGACCAACAAAGAGAGAGGATGATGAGCTGTACTACAGCAGATGTCTGCATAAAGACGTTAATTAAAGCTAAATTCTTATCAACAGACCACCAATGGGATCCAGAATTACTTCATGATGAATTGTGGTCTGCCTCCATCGCTCCCCAGGCAGACTATTTTTCCTGCATGCATCAAAACCTGCCAAAAATAATGGCTTGTATGGCCTACCAAGTGGTAACCTAGACTGTATCTCAATTTAGGATCTGCACATTGCAGAGAGCACAGTCCAGTACGCACCCTGTGAGTGCGCCCTGCACACCCTGCATATAAGGTGGATTGAACTTTTGTGAATTGGGATGGTCTACGCTCCGGAGGACTTCCTGCTTGTGTCACCAAATGTCCCCGCCCTCAGGCCTGTGTCACGACTGACTTGAAGAAAAGCTGCGGAGCGCAGCAGTTTTTAAAAAAAATTTTTTTGTTTTTTAAATTGTGCGACCTTGCATATATACAATACATGAACAAAACAAAAGATACAGGCACAAAACAAAACATACTTAGGAGCACACAGTAGATACTAAATACAACAAACAACAAAGTGACAACCAGAAAGAGGGAAGGACTTTACAGATCCACAAAATTTCTCCATGATTTCCATGGCAGCTTTCTTATTTCTAATGTTTTTGATTGTGGTAGCATAGTAGATCAGCTCTTTTGTAAAGACTATAGTGTTTGGTTTAAGTAAAGACAGGGCGTGCTCATGGAGCCTGAGTTGACCGTCTTGTGTTTTCTTTTGTTTGTTTGAAGAGGCACTGCATCTCAAAGCAAGTCTGATGGCTCACCTGAAATGCGCACCTGTACAGTGGCTCTCAAAGAATTCCGGGAATTCCAAGGCCACCTCATGGATACATGCTTGAAAAAGGGGCGGAGGCAGGGTGGTTTTGTGGCTGCATTTTGAAGGCTCTTGGAATCACGAGCAAAATGGGACACCCTTAGTGCTGTGTGATGATGTCTTGCACACTGAAAACTATATAATACTTCCCGGTGGGCAGACCCTGAATGAAGACACAGCTTCAGAATTAAGACACAGCCTTAAAGTGTTACAAAATGATGACATGCAGTTCCTCAAATGTCCACTTGTGACTGTAAGAGCTGAGAAATCACCATTGGACAACATATTAGAAGCTTTAGTAGAAGCTTTATTTTAATGACAGAATGAATAAAGACATTTATAACTTGGTTAAAAAATGGTTTTGGTCTGCAAAGCTCATTTATATCATAACAACAGGGGTTAAACTTTTTAAAAACAACAGACAGATGTTTGTCAGCAGGTTTAAGAATGGACCAGATTGTAAACTTATTCTGCACCTTAAGTTGAGCAGAACATGTTTGAAGCAGTTTTCAGTGTATGTCAGGTGTGATGCTTTCAAACTGTGGCCTACAGATTGCACATTTCTCAAAAATCCCCAACTCATGCAAATCAAATATTGGAGAGATTTGTAAGGGATCATTCTTCCTGTGTGGGTTTACATTTCTCTAGATTTGTATGAGGTGACTGAGCTTTTAATGACTTATCCACAATGCCACCTAGCAAACATCATGTAGTTTTAATGCAACACAGCAGGATGTTGAGTTTAGGAAGCAGATGGATGCCTCTACAGCTATTCAAGGTCATCATCTGCCTGCAGCAGATCTCCTCCAGCAGGTGGCTCTCTTCCCTCCTGGGAGGAACAGCTAGCTATAAAACATAGAAGAACATCTGTTTGTCCAACACTGGTGTGTATGTGAGGAAATGACACCGAACACACAGCTGCATTTTCTGGATCAGGTTTTCTCTCTCCCAGAGCAACCATCAGGCCCCTATTGGCCCCCTGAGAGAGGGACTAACTTCATTTTAGATGCATTGAGAGTCTCACATCGGAAATAAAGAGGGTGAAATTCAACAAACAGCTTGTCCTTCATTTGACAGAGAGTGAGCAAATAACCCAGGATTCTGTGTAAGTGTTGGGAGCAGCAACCTCTTGGTTTTTGAACTTCATGGTGAATGCAAATTAAAGGAGCTAGAGGAGTTTTTGAGTGGTTTCCAGGAGCTAAATAGCTGTCGGGAAATCTCCAAAAAAGGAAGACGTGCAAGACATTTTTGGAAATCCTTAAATAGAATTATAGCTCTCCTTATAACAAACATCAAAAAGAAAAGGTATCACCAAACCTAAATTCACTCTTTTTTTTCTTTTTAAATCTCTCTTTTCCCATAATAAAGAGTGCGCTAACACCATGCTAATCCATCTTTCATCCGACCAGTCCAGAATGGAGATCAACCAGTCTCAAATACAATACATTTGCACCCACTAGAGGCAAGGAGGATTATATTGAGACCCAATTCCCTCCTCAAATCCCACCAACTCCATGTTAATTATTCAAAAATAGAAACTCGTTAACACAGTAAATATTATGACCTAATTTTGTTGGGATTGGGATTTGGAATGATTGGAGGAGTGTGTGCAGGCGACCATGTGTGCATGTAAAGGTCTGACATGGTAAAGAGAGCACACAGTTCTATGCCTGAAGTAGACAAATATTTAAATAATATTTAAATAAAGTAAAAAAGAATATTTTCACAATAAGGTCATGCTTTTGGTTCATTCGAAACCACACTAAACCAACCCAAATAACATGTCAAAGCGGCAAAATCAGAGCAAATGTTTGTTCAGATGTGTAGTGTGTAGGCAGCAAAGACTGACAGAGACACACAATGTGTACACAGCCATGTCTGCAAATGTGAGCCAGTGGCTTGTATGTGTCGTAATGAGAGTGTAAGATATAATGAGAGGCTGTGTGGAGCTGGTTCCACAGCAGAGCCATGCTGGGTACACCGTATTGATCTGCTCCACCACTGGGAGGACTGGAGCTAGATAATGATGACTATCTGTGATCTTTCTCTCACCCTATGTGTCTCCATCTCTCTGTTCTGCCTGCCTGCCTGCCCCTCTCTCTGTAAAAAAAGGGATCAGAATCAAATCCAATCCTTCTTTACCAGATGTTGTGCATCACTCTGTTTGTGTTTTGGAGACATTCAGTAATGGACATTTTGATAATCTTTTTCAGAAAAAGCTCTGTGGAGGGATTGTAGTTTTTCCAATTCATTCTCATAAAATTTTGTCTTGTTTTTCAGTCCCCAGTAGCACAGATGTTGATGCCCTAACAAAGTGCTGATACAGAGCGTCAGCTCTCAAAGGCTCATGTCTTCAAAGAAACCAGGCTGCTTTTATGTTAGCAGCAGCTCAACTGCTGCAAGTCCTTTTTATGTCCCAAATGTAGGCTGTAAACTCTGAAACAGAATAGCCCTTTTTTTTTCAAAAATGACTCCACCCCATCCTCTGAGACAAAAAACTTTGAACACCTTTAACTCAAACCACAAACAAGGCTAAAGGTCTCATATAGTTCTAGTTCTTCTACCAATTACAGCATATCCTCGAGTTAATTTCCAATAAGGATTTGAATTGCTAAAAGATCTCATATTTCGCTCCATAAAGGATCTGCAGCCTCTCAGTTTCTGGCCCTATTATCTAAGGCATGTAATTATCTGAGTGAGTGGAGATGGTGTGATAATGAAGTGCTGCTCTGATTGGCTACCTTTATGTTGTCAGAGGGGTCAAGGCAGGGGTGAAAAAACACAGATAAGAATGTGAAGAACACATCCCCTTCAAACATGGTGAGTGCTCCAGGAGAACTCAAACACTTCTCATATCATCTAGAATATGAGCCTGAAAAGAGGGAGGCAACTCATGAAGTGTTACAGCGGCTATTCTCTAAAGTACATTTAATTGTTAGCATCATTGCGACATTCTTGCCTTTTGTGTGTAACCTTGTGTTGTTGACGTATGCTGTTGAAGCAAGTCTAAGGTGAAGTGGTTGGCACATAGAACAATTGGTGCCAACAGTCAGCGGTATATTGTTTATGTTATGTCATGAGGTGTGCTCCAGGTTTCAGTCTATGCCTTCAAAGGATCCATTTTTAGCAACAATAAAGCATGAAAACAGAACGTGTCTTCTTCCTCTAATAAGACTTGTTTCAGGAGTCCTATGAGAAAAGGAGGCGATGTAGGACACTCATATACCCATGTTCAAGGATAAAAGCACTCAAGATGACAAATCCATTCATAGATTTATCAATAAACATCTGATCAATAAACCAATTCATATTGAAAGAACACTTCACCAATTCTTAATTGAAAGGCACTTTAAATCCAAGGGAAAAAGCCTCTAATTCCAGATCAAAAGGTGCCTCTAATCCCTCCTCTCTCTCTCCAAACTACAACCAACCAATCAGACATGAATAACACAGACATCAGTTTGATGAGAAACCAGCTCTGGTCATTTGTCCTCCCCCGTCTCAGGCCTGTTGACAACATGCTCAAACATCCTCCACCATTTCTGCTACACTGCTGCTGACTGTATTACTAATGCCCCCATCATGTCTGCTTCATGGCTGGCTGAAGATGTTACTAACCATCCCCCAATGATGATTGGGTGAATAATGTGAATAATTGTTTGCTGGTTAAAAGTAATTGGGTGTTTCACCTGTCAGTCAAGTTGACTGCAGTTGGATAGTGAGGGATATGTGCAGAATTTCACACAGTATATTGGAAGGAAACTATTATTCCAAAAGTCCTCAACAATTAAAAAAAAAAAAAAAGAAAAATACCTTTTTGGACAGGGCCTTTTAATCTGTGTAAATTGAACAAAAAATATAGTAGATTTGTTGTAAAATAATAATAAAAATAATAATAACAAGAACAACAATAATAATAATAATAATAATAATTATTATTATTATAAAAATAAACTTTATTTCCAATTCTCGTTGGTGTCAATTACCTGGCTTTATATGCCAGCTCCTCTGTCGACTCAGCGCTGGATGATTTCCAAGTCATGCAACACGTGTCAACACGCTGAGCTCCCTGATCTCCCACCCGTGTATCCAGCCTGCCTCTCAGTATTCGTTTGTGAGTTCTTTTGTTACTTTCCAGAGAGTTTTTTCCATTGAGCAAAGGTGATTTAGTGTTCGTGTTTTTTCCTCCAGTTGAGAAGAGAAGCTATTTTGCCTTGCTGCAGTGACTATCTTTTAACCCTGGTTTTGTGTTTTTTATTGGCAGTCCGAGCTGACCGTGCCTTTTCCCGAAAATGGCGCTCCTGCAACTCCTCCTCCAGCGCCTCCACCCGCCGAGCCATTTGCTGCCTCTCCCCCGTCAGCTAGGGAACCATTTATTCCCATCCCTCCCAGATACTCCGGGGATCTAGGTACATGCTCAAAGTTCTTATTACAGTGCTCCTTGGTATTTAGCCAACAGCCAGCCACTTACGCTACCACACAATCAAAGATAGCGTTTATCATGAGTCTGTTGTCGGGTCAGGCTGCCTCCTGGGCCCTAGCTGTAACTACCGGGGGTTCAGAAATATTGACAGACTACACCCAATTCATGGGGGAAATGAAAGAAATCTTTGATCACCCGGTACAGGGTAGAGAAGCTGCAGGTCAGCTATTACACCTACAGCAGGGCAGTTTACCAGTCTCCCAGTACGCCATAAACTTCTGCATTCTGGTGGCCAGCAGTGGGTTTGGGGACACCGCTCTCCGAGCCATTTTCCGCAAAGAGTTAACGGGAGAATTAAAAGATGAGTTGGCAGTGCGGGAGGAGAGCTCCTTCCTAAACGAGCTAATAGAGTTGAGCATTCACATAGACAACAGACTCAGAGAGATATAGAGGGAGAGGAGAGTGGATCAGACTCGCCGTTCACCAGCTTCCAGTGTCTGCAGCCCCAGAGACTACGCCTCCTCGCCTTTCGCTGGCTCGCACCTCACTCCCGAACACCACTCACCTCCACCGGATGGGCCAATGCAGCTGGGTCGATCTCGCCTTACGCCAGCAGAACGGCAGCGGAGGATGCAAGAAAAGCTCTGCCTCTACTGCGGCCGCGGAGGTCACTACCTCGCTACCTGCACAGAGGTGCCAAAAGGCAGGGCTTGCCAGTAGGTCAGGGGGCGCTGGTGAGCCGTATCTCTTCTTCCTCTTCCTCCCAGATCCGGGTTCAAGGTATGCTACATGATACCCACCTATCACACGAGCTGCATGTTCTCATTGACTCGGGGGCAGATGATAACTTTATAGACAAAGCCTATGTTAAAGTGTATGAAGAGATGCTGGATTTCCACAACAAAAGCAAATCACCTGCCTGTTAGCCCTCTGACTTCTCCAAAAGAAGTTCTAGCCATAGATGGACGACTCATAAACACTGTTACCCACAGAACCACTCCTTTAAAGCTGACTCTCTTGGGAAATCATCACGAACATCTAAAGTTTTTCATCATAACCTCCCCACTCACTCCTGTTATTTTGGGTCTCCCGTGGTTACAACTTCACAACCCCCATATAGACTGGTCCACCTCTACCATTCGCAGCTGGAGCGCTTACTGTCATGCCCACTGTCTCCATTCAGTGCTTCCAGCCAGATCTCCTCATTCCTCACGCCCACCAGAATATACCTGAGTAATATTCCTCGGGATTATCACGACCTACAAGAAGTACTCAGTAAAGACGCAGAATGTTCACTCCCTCTTCGCCGTCTCTACGACTGTGGGATTGATTTACTCCCCGGAGCTCCCCTTCCCACACATAAACTGTACAACCTGGGTAAACCTGAGAAAGAAGCCATGGAAACATACATCACGGAGTCGATGGCAGCAGGCCTCATAAGGCCCTCATCCTTGCCGGTAGGGGCGGGCTTTTTTTTTTGTTGAAAAGAAGGATGGTTCTTTGCGCCCCTGTGTCGATTACACAGAGGTTAAATGACATTACCGTTAAAAACAAGTACCCACTGCCACTGCCACTGCCACTGCGTTCAGCCCACTCCACGATGTTACCATCTTCATTGAACTGGACCTCCGTAAGGCATACCACTTGGCCAGAATTAGAGAAGGTGATGAGTGGAAAACCGCTTTAATACCCACCTTGGACATTATGAATATCTGGTCATGCCCTTTGGTCTGACCAACGCACCAGCGGTTTTTCAGTGTCTGATCAGTAATGTTTTGATAGACATGTTACACAAGAATGTGTTTGTCTACCTGGTCAATATTTTGAATTTTCACGCACACTAGAGGAACACGTAGAGCAGGTTAGAGCCATCTTAAAGAGGCTATTAGAGAACAAGCATAGACTGTATATACTATGGACAACTTGGTTCCGCCTACCGCCTGTATATGGATTTGAAGCCAAAAAGCTCTCGATATTTCCGGGATTTTTCTTCATTTCCTGAAACCAGCGCTGTGCAGTAGCGATGCACGCATTCGGCCGCGTAGTCGCATAGAGTCACTGTGATGACGCTCGAATCAAACAGCATATCCCCCTGGGTGAGCTACGCAATCCCTGAACGCCCATAGGCTGTATCAGGTGTCAATCATAGAAAACATGAACCCCCTAATAGCTTTTAAAAATGGAGCTTCACAGAAAAAAGAGGACTTGAGCACAAACCAGTCTTACTGTAACTACATGTCAACATCGCAAGCAGGGGGGAAAAAATTTAGATTCTGTGTAATAAATTTCTAAAGTTTGTCCACAAACCCATAAGCTTTGCTGGTTGAGGCGGATTTATGACCTATACTGCAGCCCATCAACAGAGGGTGCTGTTCTCGGAGTGGCTTCACCCAGCAAGGAGGCAGACTCTGTCCATTCTTTATACAGTCTATGAGAACAAGCTGTTTGCCAAAGCTGAGAAATGCGAGTTCCATGTGTCAACTGTGTCTTTCCTGGGTTTTATAATAGAGAAGGGGCAGCTTAGAGTGGACCCCTCCGAGGTTGAAGCAGTCAGGGCCTGGCCGGTTGGGGGGTGAGGCGGAGACGATCCTCCCCTTCACATGTGTTGTGGGGGCAGTCCAGTGGAAAGTGGAGCAGGACGTCCAGGCTGCACTCAGGGACCACCCGGCTCCGGACTGCGTACCTGAGGGGCGGCTGTTGGTCCCGCCTGCGGCCAGATCCCTGGTGCTCCTGTGGGGGCACGCCTCCCAGATCGCCTGCCATCCTGGGGTTCGGCGGACCTTTATACGCCTCATTGATGACCACCCCGCCTACACAGTGAACAGATTTCTGGACATCTGCAGGAGAGGCCGGGGGTTTCAGTACTTGGTTGACTGGGAGGGGTACGGCCCCGAAGAGCGTTCCTGGATCTCGCGCTCCTCATCCTCGACCCACAGCTGCTGCGAGACTTCTATGCCGCCCACCCAGGTAAACCAGGTAGAACGCCAAGAGGCGTTCCTTGAGGGGAGGGGACTGTGAGGATTTTGAGTTATGCAGCAGTTGGGGTTCCTGTGTTCGTCTCCTCTGTGTGTGTTCTCCCTCTCTCTCTGCAGCGCTGGCTTTAACCTGGCTTTATATGCCAGCTCCTCTGTCGACTCAGTGCCGGATGATTTCCAAGTCATGCAACATGTGTCTTGCCACGCTGAGCTCCCTGTTCTCCCGCCCGTGTATCCAGCCTGCCTCTCAGTGTTTGTTTGTGAGTTCTTTTGTTACTTTCCAGAGAGTTTTTTCCCTTGAGCAAAGGTGATTTTGTGTTTGTGTTTTTTCCTTCAATTGGGAAGATTTTTTGGTTTACTATTTCTGTTGTACTTTGTCTTTTTACATCCTGAGTTGTTACTTGCCCCACGTGGCACTATCATTTGAACTTTGTTTTTTCACCAGGTATTTTGCCTTGCTGCAGTGACTATCTTCTAACCCTGGTTCTGTGTTTTTTAGTGGCAGTCCGAGCTGACCTTTTCCTGGAAACAGCGATTTTCTGTTGTTCACTTTGTTCTATTGTTTATTGTCAATAAATTTTGGCATTTGCCTCTCCATTCTTTGGATCCTGGCCTTTGTTCGATTCATAACACAGAACATCCAACATGATGACTAAAGTATGAAAACATACTTAAAAAGATGTAAATTTCATATTTGTTTGATCAGTTTAACCTACTATATTTAATCCCTGTGCAGAAGCAGAGATATATGGCCTCTCTCTATCCACAGTTTGTAGTTTATACTTTTATTTTGTTGTAGTTGACTTATTTTTGCTGTCATTAAAAAATGAAGGATAAGAGTGAAGAAGAAGAAAACGACAAAACAAAGGAAAAACAAGATCTGGATTAATAATTAGTCAAAGCAGAGAAAAACCATCCTCCGAACCCACACTTCAACCTGAAATAACACATCTTTCCATCATTTCCCTTTTTGCCGCTTTTTTTTTTTTTTTTGAAACACATCATCTGAGAAACTTACGCAGTGGTTGGAGGCTGCATGAGCTGTGCTTGTCTTTACATGATGATGTACATAGTTGGAGGAGAAAAACGCCTCCATCTCTATTTAAACTGTAAAATTGAGAGATGCAATGATGACCAATCCAGATGTTCAGCAGTAAGTCAGCACTACACATGTCTCCAAAACACACAACCACATTCACAGTCGCTGCTGACATACTGAGGATGGATATTCCCCATCATGTGTAAATGTTTAGTAGGACACTTCAATTTCATTCCTCTTAAAGAGAAACTGGTATATTTAACTGTAACATGACCTATGTATTATGGTAGCTAATAGTGAAGGTTGACTCTCTAAACTGACATTGGAACATGCTATTATGTGGTTTATACTGGCAGCATTGAGCCAACAACTGTTTTGAAGTATCTTCCCTTGTTTTTTGCCCCTAGTTCAAAACAATAGAAGGCAATTCAATTCTGTTTGTGGTGTTTAGATAAGGAACACACTGTGAACTAAGGCAAATCCATTTCACTACTTTCAAAAAAAAAAAAAAAGTAATAGAGGGATCTGTATTTGATAAATTGATTAAACCTTTGAATCTGTTCTTGTGGTTTTGTCAGATTAGTGAAATAAAAAAGGAGATTGAAACATCCTCCGCTTTCCTGGGCTCCCATTACATCACAATAACATGACTGCAATAATAAGACAGAAGAGTTTAGTCCCCCCAAAAAACTCACTATCATCAGTTCTTTGGAGCTGGTTTAGTTCTGTAGTGTCAGACCTAAATTGAGTTTATTGGGGAAATAAATTGGAGATTTTATTTTTAGCCCATACCACCCAGAGATTTTGATGTCAAACATCATAGTTATAGCATACAAATTATGAAATAAGTAGAGACTCTTTTGTTCACAGGGGGCACCTAAATTGACACAAACCAAAAGTTCCTCACAGGACCTTCAATAATAACCATTTAATGTTTTTTATTTTTATTTTGTAATGCAATTTGGCCAAGCTGATCTTTATTCCATTCTCAGATTATTAAGTCTGACTCTGTTTGATCAAAATCAATGAAGCATCACTCCTAACCCACATCTTATGGCCTTTTTGCTTAAAGTTACAATAATACATTAAATACATTAAAATTTTATGGGGGGGAAAACGACTATTTCCAGGCTGTAAAAAAATGATGTCTGCCAGTCCCTGTTGTTTTCCTGTGAATCTTAAATTTATGAAAAAACTTTCCAAGTTACTGTGGGCTGTAGTTGCCAGCAATTGTATTTCATTCACCAGCTTATTGAGCTAAACTAAGCTAACTAGCAGCTGGTAGTGAATCTTTTCTTTTTCCTCCTCAAGCTATCATAAAGAAACTGAGGATGTTCCCTCAACGCTAAATCAAAAGCCATCCTTTCTACTTTGCCCATAAACTAAACTTTAGTGGATTACTTTCCAAATATTCTACTCAGGCGAAGCAGAGAGTGAACTAGAGAAAATCATCTGCATGCATATTTGGACCTCACAGGTTCATCAAAGCCAAGAACTTTCTTCAGTTTACCTGAGGCCACTATTCTCATTACCAAACCACAATTAAAAGCTTATTCTCTGACTTAACCATGCAGGAAGTAAAGTATCTGAAAGCACTTGGGCAGAAAATGGCAAATTAAAAGTGCACATTCTTATGCTAATGTATAAATAATCTACCTGAGTTTGTGGTTGTGTGTGGGAATGTGTGCTAGGGGGATGTTGTGTGTGTTGTGGTGTGTGCCTGCGGCAAAGTGCGTAGCGTCTGTAGTGGTATGTCCTTGGGGAGTAGAGCCGTGTTATTACAGGAAGTAATCTCATGAGGGAATAGAATATTCATGAGCGCCACACTGCCCTTAAAACAACGCTCTCCAAAAGTCTCAAACGACTGTCAGAGCGGGTAGAAAAGCGGATTGGCATTTAATAAAATGAAAGATTCGGCATGCATAAACATTGAATAGTGTATGAATGTCAGTCCATTTCAAAATGAGGCATCTACCATGTGGGAAAAAAGGATATATCTTTGCAAAGCAGCCACTGGCATGAAAAAGTGAATATCATTTGTAATTTATCATCCTCTGGCAAATTAAATATGACACAAAAATAAACTGAGTATGTTTTTAAAACAAGAGCCCTTTGGATAGAGGTAAAAATAATTAATAAAAAACAAGATTTTTCCCTAGTGTCTGCCTGTAGGAAAACCTTTTTTCAGATACGTCGCGAAACATTCGACTAAATATAAAATTGGTGTCATCAGTGAAAGAAACAGATTTCTTTATTTATTTATAATACTACCTTGGAGCGTCACAGAGAAAAAACAAAAAGAAATACAGTCACCAGTCTACCAAGATGAACATCTAATTCTCAAGACTATTCGCTGCTTTTTCTTCACAGTCAATCTTCTTTTTCTTTTTTTTTCACACACACAAACACAAACCAAAGGACCTCAGCAATTACCCCTGAAATAACCCCTTTGATTGATATCTCAATTACGCTTCGCCATTCTTGTGTGTTATCTTGTCTCGCACACTCTTCTTCCCGCCCTCGTTCTTGGCTGTTCAATGGATGCTCAGAGGGGGGATGAGGTGACCTTGTTGTGTTGTATTTGTGTTTTTTTTGTCTTGGAGCTTCTTTCCACAGGCCTGAGCCTATTTGTTATCTTGTGAACCCCTTTGTTTCTGTTTGCTGAAATAGGTGCTGAATGTGGGATGTGAGAATGCAGGTGGGATAGGTTTAAGCTGTCCAGCTTTGGTGTGTTTTATTGCATCAAAATCAGCCGAATTATCCCCTCTTGCTGGGCTGCCAAAGGCAGTGAAGGAGAGCAAAGTGGGACAAAATCAGGTTCACTGAACCAGGTTAGTGGAATAGTGACACAGTCAGTCAGCACCCCAGCAGATATAAAACAATAACAGACAGATAATGAAACTAAGATTGTCTGTGTCTTTGTTAAAGCTGCTGTCACATATTCACTTGAAGACAAAGGCAAAGACTGGCATGAAAAGAAGAGAGGATTTTTTTTTCTTACCTGAACATGATGTAAACAAGGAGTCATCAGCATCAGCAGACAATACATGGAAAAGAAAGAGAAAGAAAAAAAAATCCGATTTTAGTGCAAATTCACCTCCCTTCAAGTCACTTGATCATCACTGTGCTTCATCATTAAAACAATTAACCAATCATTAGCAGAGCATTAACAATTTACACTGTGTTTTGAATTAGTGATGTAGCTGGCTTTGAAAGTAAAAGCAGTTAATGGTGCATGGGATTGCTAATTGATTTAAGCTAACTGCTGCAATTACTCTGAAGTCAGGTGTGTCAATAGTCCGGACCAGGACCTGCATTTAAAATCGGGAGTTCAGCAGTAGTTCAGGACAACTATTTTCAAAAGCTATTACTAAGTGTAGCCATCTGGTTTGGGTCTCATCTCAAGCCACGGGACAGCTGACAAGCAAAACTCTGCCCACACTATAAGTGGTACAGAACCAGGCCAGACTCAATGTGAGCTACTGACAAATATGTCATGAGGTATCACTGTTCTTAGTTTTAGAGGCATGCAGATGTCACTGAATCCCCCCTCAAACAGCTGGATGACGCATCACAAAGCTGCTGTGATCCTTTCACCAAAGTGAATGAAAATAAATTAAAGTCTCATGCACTCTGCCGAGGTAAATCGCTTATGGCATTTGCTCACTTAGAGCTAACAATTTCATGCTGTCAGTGTGGCTAGGCCCATATTCAAGAAAAACCTTTCATTTAATCGCCTCACTCTCTATAGCAGACATTCTCAGTGAGACTGATCACCAGACGAAATATGACCTCCTGTTCATAATAACATACTGAGTTATTACTCTGTGTCCACTGTAATGTTCTCTGCAGCCCACTGGCTGCAAATGGAACTTTATACTGCAGCACATTTAGACTTGGCACAGTCTCTCCCAGCCAAAAAAGTCCAGGTTTTCATGTTATTTATTGGCAAGAAATTATTTTTACAACATTTTAACTGTTGTTTTTTCTTTTGAGGAATTCAAAATATAATTACAATTGAATTTCCCTTGAGGGATCAATAAAGTTCTTGTTATCTTCTCTGATCATCAGTGAACTTTCATAAAATCTGACTTGATTTTTCCCAAACAAAAAACGGAAAAGTAGAAGTATTATTCTCCTGACGCCAAAACTGTAATATTTTGACACTCGATCCTCAAACGTTATTGAAATGGTCTTAATAATTGTTTCTATATGTAAAAAAAAAAAAAATATATATATATATATATATATATAATACAAAGCTGACACCCCCTCATGGACGTCAACCACTCAGTAACTCCCTTCAAGAAATCATGTAAGCATTTCAACACAAGCTAAAAAACTGAATTTCCCTTTATTAGTGAGTGAATGGATGTAAATTTAAAGGTGACAGATTTACCAAAAAAAAAGTTTTAGCCATGTAATCCTCCATCTATTCAACCATTATCAATCAATGCATCCATTCATTACTTTCTTCATTTATTCATCCATTCATCACTTCCTTTATTTATTCATCCATCCATCCATCTTTTCAACTTGCCATCTACCATGTATCTGGCCTTTCATTCATTCTGTCATTTTCAAATTGTACCAAAAGCAGAAAGCTTGTTACAGTAATTTAATTTCTCAATGTTAACAATACCTCCCCCTTGTTGTTCTGTTGTATAGCTCCTGCAAATATAGGCTTTATAATAAAAATTATCTTTTGTACACTTAAACAGACTTTAACAAAACAATTGAACAAGACAAGCAAAACAAAACAAAACAAAACAAAACAAAATAAAATAAAACAAAACAGAAAAGACAACAAACAAAGCAAAACAACACAGAGGAGACAAACAAAGCAAAAACAGTACAAAGCACATAGTACAGAGCACATGATGGATCATTGTCAGTATTTATGGTATAGTAATGGATTAGTCAAAGCATGAATAGGTAATCTCCAGATGAGAGGACAGCGCAATCCTGAACAGTCTGAAAGATGGTATTGACCAGATATGAACAGGTAAGTTGTTCCAGTCAGAGGGTGCTTTAAACATGAAGGATTTTTTGCCAGCTGCATTGGATAGATGTGTTGGAACCTTAAAATAAATCTGTGAACAGTGTCTCAGTTGATAAGAGATAAGTCTGACCATATACTGCCTTAGGTATTGTGGATAATTGAAGTGAATGCATTTAAAAATGAACTATAGCCAATGTTGCTGTCGTCTTACTGTGGGAGATGGTAAGTTGAGATTTTCATATAAGATGCAGTGATGAGTCGTGTATGGGCAGGCAAGAACAAATCTACATAAATGGTTATAAACGGTAAATCAGGACTGTTAATCAACTGTATGAGTGGAATGCCTGTGAATAAAGTATAATTGTCTTTTAAGATCATTTAGATTTTTAGGGTATGAGTGCACGTAAAAAAAAAAAAAAAAAAAAAAAAAAAAAAAGGAAATACACTGTGTTTTCCCAAAAGTCTAATTTAATTTCAACTTCGAATCAGCGCAGCAGTAGTTTATCACTAGCTGCGATTAAATCAGCTGCAGCTGAACCAATGTACATCATTTAATACCCCATTAAACTGTGAACTTGCACTGATGCAAAATGTTCCCAAACAGTAATTAAACTGCATGGTTATCAAATCAATGTGCCCAGTTTTTTTTTTCCACAGCCAGAGTTTTAGGAACTACACAGCTTTACATCGCTGCCACTCCCTGCTTGACTGCTGTATCACCTATAGTAACCCTCCAACACAGTTTTTTTCTTTTTTTCTGGATCCCTCTTTGAAATGCCCCCCCCCCCCCCCCCCCCCGGTCATTGATGATCTTATCTTGCTGACGGTAACAAAGTAGAGAAGAGTAAATACATCAACACACTTATTCTGTCTTCTCACTTTCACTCACATAAATTTCCCTCAGTACTGGTGCCCCTGAGGCCCAAACTTGGCGGTGATAAATTTTCTGGCATTAACATAAAGATCAAGCCATGGGGTCAATTGTTAGGGCTTGTCTCTCCTGCAGGACTCTCAAACCTGTCGGAGTGCTGCCAAATGCTTTATGGCCTGAGCCCCTCCCTCCTCCTGAACCACTGTGACACACTCAGACTCTCTCTCTCTCTCTCTCTCTCTCTCTCTCTCTCTCTCTCTCTCTCTCTCTCTCTCACACACACACACACACACACACACAAAGTCTTGATGGGACTGTGTGTCATTACAATAATATTCCTATTTAAATGCATGGACTGCTATTTTGCTAAAGGCTCTTGTGGAGAGTGGGGCTTCAGTGCAGACAGATGTGTAGATAGATATATTTTCTCTCTATAGGTCACAATGCTGATAGTCTTAACGGCTTTTCATAGGTAATTCAAAACACACTGAATGTATGAAGTCACTTTGTCTATCACTATAGTTACAGCTATCTGCAGAATTACAATAGCAACCCTCTGCTTTAACACAGACTGCACAATTTCTCATCTAAAGCCATCCATAAATGCAGAGACAGACAGTAATTATTCAGTTGCAGTAGGAGCTGACTGTGTAGGATTATGTTCTTCTTTAAACATGGCTCTCGCTCAGAACTCTGTTTTGCTTAAATGCAACATAACATCTGTGAGAGAGAAATAACCAAGGGAGCAGGCGAGCTGCTGGTTTCTGTCCAGAGCTGAATTTCAGCTCCAGGCTCTGCCTGGCCAACTGTGTTTCAAGTTCAAACTGTCTATCGGAGGAATAAAATTCACTGCTACTGAAATGTTTACGCTTGGAAAATCTTTTTACTGCACTGCAAAGGGGAGCCACTGGGATTGAGGAAAACGTATAGAGAGCTACTTTAAATATATACAAATAATGCTCAGGACTGACTGACAATGTGAATGTGTATGTTAGAGGAAAAAAAAAGACATAGCCCGCAGAAGCTGTAAATCTTGACAAAGTAAAAGCTAAAAAGGACATTTTAATGGCTGAAATTCCAAAACTCCAGGGGGAGGCTGCGAAGAGGACAAAGGTCATGGACATCCATCAACAAGTGTATTTGTCTGCACAATGTTTGAAATAATGGAGCCATAAACTTGTGTTTGTGCCCCCTGAGTGAGATATTGTTATTGCTCTATTCAACAATAGCGGGTGTCCTCTTTCCCTCCAGGTTTCCACTGAGCTCCTCTGTTTTCTCTCCACAGGCCACCGTGCCACTGTCCTATTTTCACCCAGAGACAGGAAGCAGGAAGCTGAAGCACCCAAAGGAGGGTTAATTCAACAGGAAACATTAACTCTAAATCTTTGGCAGCACTGTGTCATTTCAAACAGCGTGAGGTTGTTTAATCCATGAACAGAAATGTGGGAAAAAGAGGACAACACAAGAGAGGCCTGAACCATGTCTGCTTCAGAAATAAGTTAAAATGAGACATATGTAGGGATCCTTTTATGACTTAAGGAGACAGAAAAGGTTTAAAAAGTCCAGGAAAATTATTATTCCCCAATTAAATTCGTAAATTTGCCCTACTGTTGAAATGCAATGCCGCAGCAGGAAATATGTCATAGTCTGTGCGATTCCCTGATGAGGTGGAGCACTCTGCCAGCATGATACCGCTGGGCATCTCTCACCTCTGTATGACAGTCGATTGCAAAGCATATGGCGGCACCAGGAGAAGCAATGTCTGTGAACGGCAGGAGAAAAGGCAACACCAAGCAACGTGCAGCCACAGCATCACCCAGGGTCACTGTAGTTTGTGGGATGGCGCCTGCAAGGTGATGCTAAAGGGCCACAATGGTGAGGGAAAGACACAGTGGTTCCTGGCACAAAGGGGGGTCCACACTGTCAGAGTGACCTTCACACCTGAAACACCCTGAGACGACTCTGCACCTTGTGGTACAAATAGAGCTGAAAAATGTGAGAAGAGTTACTCAAAGAGTTACACACCCTGATACTTGAATATGCAAATTTACACACAAGAGTCAGACTCACAAAGAAATGCTACGTAACTTTGACTCTGTATGCCTGTGATAAAATTGATGATTAACCTGGAATAAGTTATTCAGTATAAAACAGATTTGATTGAAGCATTTCACTTACTTTTCTTGCCTGCACTTCATTCTTGTTTAATGCAGCAGACAAGAGACAAATCTCCTGAACTCAAAAAAAAAGAAGCTACCAGTAAAAGAAAACCCGGTTGTCATTAAAGATCAGCTTGGTGTTCAAGCTACTGTTCTGAAGGAGCGAAGAAGAAATGATTCCTTGTGCAGTGACTTGGTTTTATCCTGAGCTAATGATACCAGACTGATGCACGAGCAAGTACACATTTGGACTCAATCTCACATATTTGCTGTATCATAGGTATTTTTGGGAACTGGTATCCAAACATCTCCAAGCATAGATAGTTTTTATTTCTTGTAATTTGGTCACCTCCACAACCAAGATAAGGAAACTACCAAACTGCCATTTTGTTTTTTTTCATTTAAGTAAAGAAGGTTTTTTTTTTTTTTGTCTTCCAGTGAGCTAATGTAAGCGTGTATGTTTTGTTTTACTTTCAGTACTTCACCATTTGTTGAATATAAGTATTTTGGGGCTTTTCCATACCATTCTTGAGAGGACAGGGTATTACCATTCAGTGAGTGGCCAAGGATGGGAGAACACCGGGGCCATCCCTCTGAGATCTGGAGCATCTGTGCATGGGGGGGAGTCACTGACTTTAGGATTTCTTTCAGGAGATTTTGTTTAGCTAAAGAAAGTCAAGAATAATGGAAAGTAAAGAGTAGGGGAGTGGGATGGCATAGTGGTGTAGCGGTTAGCACTATCTCCTCACAGCAAGGAGGTTCTGGGTTTGAATCTGGGTTTGAAGACATGCAGAAGTAGGGTTAGGTTATTTGGCTACTCTAAAATTGTCCGCAGGTGTGAGTGTGGTGGTTCGTCCTTACATTAGCTCTGCAATGAACTGGAGACTTGTCCAAGGTGTCCCCTGCCTTCGCCCCAAGATGCTGGAATAGGGTCCTGCTTATTACAAACCCTAACTCTAACCCAAATGCATTCTTGTTGAACCTGCACAGCAAGGAGGTTCTGGGTTCGAATCTGGGTCCGAAGACATGCAGAAGTAGGGTTAGGTTATTTGGCCACTTTCAAATTGTCCGCAGGTGTGAGTGTGTCGGTTCGTCCTTATATATTAGCTCTGCAATGAACTGGAGACTTGTCCAAGGTGTCCCCTGCCTTCGCCCCAAGATGCTGGAATAGGCTCCCCCCCATTAGTTTCATTACTTCATGATGACGCACATTTAACTTTGTGGAAAACACATTTCCCTGACTTAGCCACAAACACATCAAAATATTATCTAATGTTACCTCAAACTAGCTTTTGTGCAACATGAATTTCAACATTCAATGACTGTTTTGAACGAACCTGACTTGTTATTAAGTTTAGGTGCACTTGCAACAACTGCTTTAAGTTTAGGAGGATAAATGTCCCAGGGCAGTAACAGCTAAAGTTTACAGAGTTATTTTCATCCTAAAAGACAGTCAAAAGTAGTGGAAGCAGACCTGTTAAGCTCAAGCTTCTTTTTTTCTTAACGGGCCGGGTCCTTAGACTCCTGCGCTTTACCTCGGGGTCCTGAGTCACTTTGCTGTGAGAACCCACTTACTCTCCAATGTCATTTTTATATTTTTACGGACATTGCTTGAAATAAACACAAACTTCCTTTAGTTGTTGGGCTGTCCCATATTTCTAAATGTCTGACTTTTACACCATGTTTTCATGCTGAAAAACTGACTGACAATTAACCTCTGGGCCATGTGAACACCTGAGGCAACACCAGCAAACCTCTCCAGCTACCCAGGATACATGTCCCCTCACACACACTTCCTCCTCTGTGCTCCGAGGAAACATCCCACCATCCATCTTCATCATCTCATACTCACTCTGTGCTGACAGGTGATGGATGTGTGAGGAACTTTACACGGGGCAACCAAGAGTGACACCAAGTGTGTATGAAAGTGCTACGATGAATTTAAAACATCAAGGAAATGTGTGTTTGGCTGTTTGCATATGTGCATGTGTGTGTTGCTGCTCTGTTCATCTCATTACAGCTTTAAAACAGCTCTCTGTCCTTCAAGGTCTTCACTGTCTTCCAGCTTGGGGTTTTAAAATGCCGGCCGCATCAACAGACAATTACATTTCTCCCAAGGTTACAAACAACTGCAACACACTCTTAAAAAGTACTACGTCTGTCTAAAAGCTCTGCAAAACACTCTGTAATCTCTATTATTACGGCACTGAACCTGCATCCTGACAAAAACAATCACACAATCTTCTTCCATCACCTCCTTGTACCAATACTAGCTGCATAATTAGCTGCTTTTTTGCCAGCTTTTCCCAGCATGAGGCTTTGTGATAAAAAGGAGTGGCATTAGACGAGGAGGAAGAAGACAAGGCTCGTCATGTTTAGCCTGAAACTGTGACACATCAAAGAAGAGGCCCAACCCTGGAAATGATAGAATGTGCTGATCTACGACCCCAGTCAGGCTGACACCCACACTGCTCCTGAAACAGAGCCAGCTTCAGCATGCACATATTTCAACAGCAGCACACTCCTTTGATTACAGGACCAGCTTCTGTCAACATGTCTTAGATTTGTGAGTTCAATCTGACTCACTTTGGAGAATCTTAAAAATAGCTTCTGCATGATTCTCTATTTGATTACAGCAAATCAAAAGAGCATCACGTGCAAGTCTGTCAAAGGCAATGCTATAATAAGAAGAATTAACTGTTCAAAATCAAATGAAGAGCAGCAGAATGGCAACACAAGGTTTCAGTCCTGCAAAAACAAACAAAGTAGTTTGGGGACTTTTTTTGAGCATGAACTGAGTTTATTGTGCCTTTTTTAAACACCAGCATGTTGGCAAAAAAAACAGCTAATGCTAACATGTTTGACATGTGCAGGGCCAGCTGCCTGTCTATCACTTCTCAGCCTGCCAAGAGAGGGAAGTGACGGACAGGCTGGCAGCTCTAAACGCTTACAGCCTTTCCTGAATCACAGCTGACTGATACCACTTCAGTCATAAAGTGAAAGTGCTTTTGTGAGAAACAAGATTTTCACCTGGAAAAAGGTGAATAATTACATGCTAAAGTTATAACATCATCAAACAAGGAGGTAAAATCAAAACAGCTGCTCTATAATTAAACTGCCTGATACATTCATCAAACTGTCACAGTATAATGGATGAACTCTGTCACTGCAGCAGCCACAGGCGTCGGTTTCTTAAAAAGTGCCAACAGGAACGAGCACAGAGAGACCTGTCATCAGCCTGAGCCACCCCGAGGACATTTCAGGTCGACTTTACTGTCGATAACAGGGAGGTGGAATATCAATGCAGGGCTCTCAAGTCTCACGCATTCAGCGTGTGACACATGCACTCCCACCCGTTCACGCGCTCACACGCCACACATTGTATTTCTCACGCATTTAAATGAACATGGTGATGTCCACCAAGTTGCACCTCTTTAACAATGGAACAGGTAGGAAACAACTGAGTTCCTCCAAGAGTTAAGAAGCTGCGTGCCACGCGCAAGCCAATCAAATAAAGTATAGCTACTGAACAGCCAATCAAAAAGCAGCATTGCTGTATCCGGGTAGATTTTGATATAGGTTTTTATAAGGACGAGATAGACCCGATGATTACAGTAAGTCAGTAACCTACACATGCAGAGACCTCAATACCTCATGGCATATAAACTCATATGATAAACTAAAGCCCTATGCTATTGCTATTAACAGCTGTATTGATGAATTTAGCCTCTGTACCAAAGGATTAAGTATCTCCATGTTTGTGAAACCTATACTAAAGTACAATTCATCTAAATGCTCCACAGTGCTGATTTTAACAACTCTCCTTCACAACAGGTAACCTTACGACTTTATTCCTTTATATTAATTACTTTATTCTCCTCAATAGTAACTTTCTTCTCGAAGATTTAAAAACGTTTTTTTTTTCTTAATGTGGCTCTCATACTCCGTTGTATTTAAGAGATTATTATACTAATAATTATCTTCAATCACTCTTGAAGATAAGTTTGGCTAAACTTCACTAAAAGATAATCACACCATCTCATCACCCCCCCCCCCCCCCCCCCCCAAGGAAATCTGACTCTAAGCTTAGTTCAAAACTTGAGAGCCCTGTCAATGTGAAAGGGTGACTCAGTCTTAGTGAGGAGGGCTGAGGAGTCGACACAAGTCATCCAAAAGAATTAGGCTAACAAGTTTAAAAGGAACCTGAGTCACATTCAAATTGGACTCAAAGACAAAGTTGCCTCCAGAGAAAGCAGCTATGAATCAGGTGTTGAGAACAGTTTCTGCAGCACATACTTGCTTAAATAAGGGTTAATTTTCTTGCCTTTATTGCCAAAAACTGACCCACTCTCTCATGATACAGATACATCTCTGTTGCACCCAGGCTTTACTGATTGCATCACCCAGCAGACTATAAAAAAGACAGAAAATCTGTGTTTTCTGTGCCCCGGTGGACTGAATGTGCTGTTATTGCAGCCTTGTGTTTCAGTTCAGAGGTACATAATAGGAGGAGAGATGAAGGGCGTCATTAAAATCCTGTTTAGTGTTGTGTCTGAGATGAAACGTCCACTTAGTTTCGCAAATCGATATGATCCCATTCCATTAGGAGGGCAATTACACAGAGAAGTTTGATTCATGTGACACTGCTAATGTTTGTGTTTGAGCGTTTAAGCTACATACAGATGGACACAATGCAACTGAGCTGGGAAAGAGAAGACAAATCAATGTTTTGGAGCAGTTCAGATGTGTAATTAATTGGTCTGCTTGGACTGCATGAGCTTGCTTGTGTAAGTGTGTGTGTTTGCTGGTGGGCAGAGAAATGACTGTGGTTTGTGATTCACCTAGCTGCTGTGGTCTATGAGTGCATGTCTGTCTGGTTTCTAAAGTCACACAGACAGCACACTCAGAGCATGGCATTGCTCTAAAACTATCCACGTGTCCAAAATCCAAGTCAAGATGTGAAGGAAATAAACTGTGTTTCACATTACGTGATCTGTACAAGGATCAAATGGCTGGTATAATAAAGTTAAAGGCTTCACAATGCAGACTACAGCTGTGGCTGATCTGTCCTTTTGACCCTGCAGATGTGACTTTGTTTCATAAACAATGGCTCAGATTCATAAATGTGAAGTAGCTCAAAGATACAGTGATTCAACCCTTCCCTTAATTCACATGATTTATCTGAAAAACTACAGGTTTCACACGGCAGCTATGTTCATTGTCTGCTATTATGAATTTGTGACTTTCTTTGTGTTCAATGCTGTGCAAACCTCAAGAAATATGGCTCCAAAGTGTAAAAATCTAAAAAATAGATACAGCGAAAAAAAGGAACCGTTCCCAAGTGGAAGAAAATCTATTCAGATCAGCCCTGCATAGACAAAAAAATAATAAAAAAAAACAAGCACTAAAGTTGATTCAAAATTAGGGTTTCAAAGTCCAAGACATGCTAGGGTATCTAAATTTAAATTTCTAATATTCATGGATCTGATAAGGCACATGAACTAAGTTCTGCTTCTCGGGAACTAGCAGCAATACAAAATTTCAGTGAGAATTTTGCAGTCCTCATAAAGTTTTACTGATGTGTCAGGACCTTCTTTGCTGGCAAACATTACATCACTTGTGCAGCAGTATGTAAACCAAGTTGTGAGAGGAGGATCATGGTCAACCACAGGAAACCATCAGAAGTTTGGCTAAACTTCACTAAAAGATAATCACACCATCTCATCACGTTCAGGTACAAAACACAGTGGAGCTCACATTCACATTTATAATTTTTAGACCCAAGTTTAGAGAGCTCCCCTTCACCCATGCCTCCTATGGAGAGCCCTTGGTTAGCACCCAACCCTGGATAGCACTGTCTGACAGTAATAAGAATGCAGCTTAAAGAGTCAAGGCTTGGAATTGAATCGAGCTCTGGTCTCTAAATTATTTGGTATGTTACTGTGATAGGCTGTAAAAGATTGATTTTAGTTGAAATGTATAAATAAGATGCAACTTGAAATCAGTGTTGGTGTGTGTGACAAATTATAGAAGCAGATGGTGAAACTTCATAACCTTTGAGCACCAAAACCTTCAATTTTTAGAGTTCAACAAGTTCTCCTTACCGTTTTTTCCTTTATACATTTCAGTTGTCTGAGTTTAGACAGAAGAGGAAACATTTTTGTAATAGTGATATCCAGTTTAACTGCTTACTGAATGATTGTTATCAACATCAGAATCAGCAGTTAGCATACTCATCCTGTGTTAGCCCTCATGCTCATGCTCATCCTCAAAGTCAATATTGCAATACTGAAAAAGATGAGTTCAGAATTAAATGTACTGTATCATTTTTTTTTAGCAAAGCTCATGTAGCTCGTGTTTAAAGTCAGCCATCAAAAATACTGTAGCTTCAAACAGCCAGCACTGAACATAACGAAAGAAAATGGAAAGTATAGGTAGCGCATGTGAAATAACTGTCAATACTTGCCTCAAAAACAGAGCTGTTGTAAGTGGTAGACAGCTAAAAAGACTTGTGACTTCTTAATAGAAATACTGATATCATGAATAACCAAGCCTGACCTTAAACAACTTCAACCCGATATCATAGAATCGATCCATAGAAAATCATTTTTAGCACTCTATAGTGGATTTTAAGTATATATATATATATATATATATATATATATATATATATATATATATATGTGTGTGTTTTTTTCTAATCTTTTTCTTAATTATGACATTTATTTAAGTTCTTAATGTTAGGATCTTTATTTTTATAACTGCATTTTTGCACTCTTTGTTTGTGATGCTGCTGTGTCAATAAAGGAATATTCTATTCAATTCTATTATATATATATATATATATATATATATATATATATATATATATATACAGTACAGGCCAAAAGTTTGGACACACCTTCTCATTCAATGCATTTTCTTTGTTTTCATTACTATTTAAATTGTAGATTCTCAAGACTATGAATGAACACATGTGGAATCATGTGCTTAAGAAAAAAGTGTGAAATAACTGAAAACATGTATTATATTTTAGATTTCTCAAAGTAGCCACCCTTCGCTTTTTTGATAGCGCTGCAAACTTTAGCTGTTCTCTCAATGAGCTTCATGAGGTAGTCACCTGAAATGGTTTTTACTTCACAGGAGTGCCTGAAGTAACCCTGACAAGGTACTTCTGTCATCAAGAGCAAAGAGTGGCTATTTTAAAGAAACTAGAATATAAGACATGTTTTCGGTTATTTCACACTTTTTTTTATAAGTACAAAATTCTACATGTGTTCATTCATAGTTTTGATGCCTTCAGTGATAATATACAATGTAAATAGTCATATAAAAAAATAAAGAGAAGACATTGAATGAGATGGTGTGTCCAAACCATAGACTGTATATAAGTATATATATATATATATATATATATATATATATATATATATAGTATATCTTATATACAGTCTATGGTCCAAACTTTATATATATATATATATATATATATTTTACATATAAACTGAAATGTTGATTATTTTCAATCAGCTCACTTATGTTCATTCTTAAATCTTTGATGTGTGTTTCTTCTTGTTACACATTTTGATGCCTCTCTCAACATCCAAAGCAGCAAACATCTGACCAATGATCACACGTGAGCATAGGTCTGCACAACTTTCGTGGTGCATTTCTGAGTTTGCCTTTATGTGTGTGAGAGTGGCCATATTCACACAAAGAGAAACAGTGGATATCATTATTACAGAGGGAAATAAATGCTTCCAGCCTGAAGAGCTTTTCCCTCTCGTGAAAGTCTGCTGCTTGTTGACATACAAAGCTGTGGTTATTAGATTGGACTGCTGTAAGGGGGACAAGAACATTCTGGGACACCTTGTGCTGGTTTCTGAGACAAAGGGGAAAATCGAAACCATACAGAACTTACAGTAAAGCACTGTTACTAATTCTCTGTTTATCTGTGTGCTGTAAAAACATTTATTACCATGACCAGATCAGTGCAAATAAACCACGGCCTCAAGTACTGACCTTATTTTAGGGTTGACCCAGTTTAAATGTCAAGTGACGAAAGTCTTGTGGTTGAAAAAACTAATTAGATTTATTGACATGGCTAACTTTTCGTCATCTTTCCCATCCTTCTCATCTCCAGCAATCATACTCTTTATGAATTTTTCATCACCATTTTTTTTCTGGAGCGTTTTGCTGCATGGTCAAAGCTCTGATCTTTGGAGCAGATGTTGATGACTCAAGAGTTTCCTCTGAAGAGGAGGAGGCTACATGCTAACGGAACCAAAACATTGAACAAAGTGAATGCTTGATTACATAGAATGACAAATTACAGACTCTGGTTGGAATATTTTTGATTTTCAGTGACACTTATTTAAAAGATGTTTAGCTTTATACTGTAAGATGTCCAAATAGCTTTGTTTGGAGCAAGAATCGTACAAGAATAATTTCATAATTGACTGTTTTGTGACCGGAATTTGAAAAATTCAGCCAAAAGAGTGTCATTACAACACTCCCCATGATCTTACTAATGTAAGACCTCTATACACGATAGAACCTGAGCAGCCCAAATCCTGATATATGAGGAACAGTTAGACAGTAAGCAGTATCACATCCATTAAATGATTAATCATATCAAAGACAATTATTCTGCTGGGACAAGTACACTGTTTTTCTTCCTCCTCTGCTTCTTTGATCCCAAATTGGATGGAGACCAAGCTGTTGTATTCCAGAGGCGTTTTTAAGGATTAATCATGCATTCCTGTCTGCATCCAGCCTTCGGCTCCCATGAGTGCCGCTTACTTCATTAAAAACCTGAAGGGGGTTTCCATGGAAAATTATTTTGGCTGTGCAGTAATTAAAATGAGGCATAATAACTACAGAGATACAGACCATTTACTGAATGCCGAAATGATAGGTGTCTGTAAAAATTGATTGAATGCCTTAGTATTATTGTAAAATTGCCTGATAAAACTCCATGAAGCTGAACAAGCATCCTACAATGACTGGTACTGATTTTTTTTATTTTTTTTTATTGTCATTTAAGGTCTTCTTCAGACTTCAACAATTTCATGGAGTCAACTTTAAGCTCCTGTAGGCAGCTTTGATTTGTGTCGCTTTTGGTGCCCCCTGTGGATAAACAGGTCCGTTTTATACATCTGTGAGAATTTTTGCTTTATATAGACACAGACTGTTTTAACAGCTAGCTTCTAACCACTTCTTTTGAAACAAACCTGGTGAATTAACTGTGTGGAAATAACAAATATTCTTGTTAAAATTTTTGTTAGCTCTTATGGCACATGACTGGCAACATAATCAATTCTGCTGTGCTTTACCATCTAAAAACATGGAGATATTGTCCAAAAAAATGTCACCCTGTGGGTTCTGATTAGGCATTATGATGCACATCAATGGTGGCCATCATATTAGAAATTCTCAACCTCACTGTCGGCTGACTTATACATAGGGGGATTTGGTGGGCATAAAGCCTCTATAAAAATATGTATATACAACCACTATACATATTGTTGAACCATGTTGTTCTCATGTCTCGTTTGCCATAAAAGCAGGCATTTCTAATGAGTGTCAATGGGGTGTCCTTGGCCATAGGAGTAAGCCTTGAGAGGGCTGGGAGGTGCAGCAGGGTTTTTTTGTTCCTAGTTTTTTCAGCCCCAGTAGTTTCCAGTTGATTACCACGTCATAATGCTACACTCTTGTCCAGAATGACGTTTATTTGAGAGTAAGAGTAGAAATTGGACCATAAAAAAGTATCTGGTCATTTTGAATGAACAGTTTTTCACAGGGACCAGAATGTACCTTTTCATATTTCAGCAGTGATTTCTGAAAAATACAAACAAACAAACAAAAAAAAAACAACTCAGAACCTGCCTTAAACAAACCGTGTTGATGGTAAATCCAGGCATGCAGCGTTGGATTAAAGTAAATCTGGCATTAGATTAAAGGGGACTCCCTCAGAAAATTATCTCTTCCAGCCAGGTAAACTAAGCTGAACTTGAAATAGGACTATAATTTAGCAAAAGTCTTTAGCTTAGTGAAAACAGGAGCACTGACTCCACTCTGAGGTAACTGCTCTTTGTTGAGTGGAGGAGAAGGAAGAGGAGGGGTGATGGATATCATCTTTTTCACCAGGAGGCTTACAGCAGTGCGAGAGAGCCGCCCCAACTGGGAGCCCTGCTAACCCCGAGTCCCACTGTGCTTTGCAGGCTGACGGTACTCAACCATCCACAGCCAGCCATAGAGATAATGGATGACAGCTCTCTAAGGGACACTCCCTCCCTTCTCCTCTTTTCTCTTTACGAGGGAGAAATGATCCTGGGTGGCTGGAAACAGAGTAGAATATATGACCTGAGGTGTCTTTTTGTTGGACCAGACAGAGGGTTAAGACGACTTTAACGACTACTTTCTCTGGCAAATGGATATTTGGATACTTCTGGACACTTCAGGGTGTCAAATCTGGTTTGGGATGCAAAAAATAGAGACTAGTAGACCAGGCTTTAAGGAAAATATGCTGCACTTTCCAAAAGCTGCTGAGAACTTTCACTTTGTATGAAATTTGGCGCCCCTGTGGACAAAGCAATCTTTTCTTATCTTGTCTCCTTACTTAAGCAGTGATTTTTGGCAAAAAATCTCATCTCGCTGACTTTTGACAGCAAAACGTATTAATTGTAAATTTTATATGAAAAGTTGTATATCCAGCACACATCTTAAGCTTTTTATCTGACACCTACCTCCTTGCACCAAAATTGAGACTCTTTAATCAGCAAAGATTCTGAAAAAAGTCTCAATATCTTATACCTTAAAAATACCTTAAATAAACCATTCAGAGAACTTTCTTTTTTTCATAATATGTCAAGTCTTCTCCTAATTTCAAGTGACAGCCGTACCTCCATAAGCATTAATGGATGCTAAGATTCTCAGTTCTGTAAGGTTGTCTTGATGAGATGTAAGGTTGAAAAAGTAAGATTGTTTTTGCAAAGAGGCCGCAAGACTATTGTATTTTCCCCTCATCAACACCATCACTAGTTGGCTTCTTTGAAAAGCAGATTACTGAATGAAAAACTCTTCCTTTGGTGGTGGTGCCCCAAAGAGAAAATTGCACCAACTTGTGTGCTTTGTGGTGAAACGACAGTGGAATTCATATAAAAAGGGATGTGGAAGTTTTGTCTATGTGAAAACTTGTACGTGAAGCATCACTTCATAGAGATTATCCCCCAGTGCTGAGATTCAAATGATTTTTAAGTGTCTGTATTTCTACACAGCAGACACGTTTGATCAGCCGCTCAAAGAAGATTTGGCTCAGTAATCTCCTTAGCAACTAGAAAGAGCACGATGGAGCAGCTTTAGCTAATTTGACTCACTTTTTCAATATGTAAGAGTCGAAAACCAAAGATCTGAACTTGTTTTGTTAGAGGAGTGGAGCACAGGTGGCCATCTATCATTACACATGCACTCCAGGTGACAGTACCATCTGCTGCTGCGTCCTTGCTGCCAGACTCTTCCTTACATGTGGAGATAAAGTGGGGTGGAAAGTTAACAAAGGAAATATATGAGAAAGTACATCTTATTTCTTTGTCTCCTCTGCTATTCTTTCAATGCTCTTCCTCTCATGCTCACTGTTTTGATTTTATGCCTAATTTTGATTATAACACTTTTAATCCCCAACATATCACAGATTTCACACCTTTTTAAATCCATGACAATATGTCTTACCCCAATCTGTTGTAATCACTCAAGCACCCTCACTGGTAAACTTCACCCCCTCTTCCCTGGGAAAACTGCTGCCATGTCCTGCTCTTTAGGACAACAGAGGAACTGACTAAACAAGCAATTAAATAAAGAAATAAATAAATGGGTCAATATCACTGAACTGTGCCTTTTGGTGTCCTGTACATGAATAGCTTAGTTGACATGTTAATTTAATATGAAATTTACTTTGAAAGGGTTTGCTGTATTGGGCTAAGTTTCTACATGCTTAATAAAGCATTATTATTCTTCTCTAAAAACATTTTAAAGATTTTTTTCAGTTTTGTATAGGAGGATGCATGCCATTTTGCTATGTCCCCTGCACTGCTCACTCACTTTCAAGATGAGTAGAATAAAGTCAATACATGTCTTTGAAAAAAAAAAAGTATATATTATTTTTAGTTCATTAACATATTACATAAATTAAGTGTCTTAAGTAATAAAAAATAAAAATCATATTTCTTATTTTATTTAAAAAATGAGTTTGCATATGTCCTTGAAATGAATGTCCACCCTGTCGTGTGGGGGGATCCGTCTCTTTAAGAAAGGACATCAACTGCAGTGACATCACACCAACAGTTTCTCTCATCTCTCCAAAAGGCAGGAAAATCTAGAGCTGCAGCAAGTGAGTAGCTGACTTTCTAATGGCAAGTTTTGCGTGTTTAAGTTCACAAACTTGGTTTGGCCAAGCTCGGTACGTCCACTCTGTCAGCATTAAATAGGCCAGAAGTGATTAGAATGCAGTATTTTCAAAATATACAAGTTTTACTCTAGCAAGTTCTCTTCAAGAATCAGGCTAGGCTAGCTAGCTAGTTACAATATAATGCACAGCTAATGCTAAGTGAAAGGAAAAATGTCCACCCTGTCGTTGTCAGATAATGTCCACCCTGTCGTGCACTTGGACCTGACAGGGTGGACATTTTATTCACACAGACACACAGACACACACCCATCCACACACACAGACACACCCATCCACACAGACACACACACACAGACACACACACACACACACACACACACACACACACACACACACACACACACACACACACACACACACACACGGTTATATTAGTTTAAACCTTCTTCAGTTACATTATATGTAGCAAGATGAAAGAAGAGTTGTTGACTCCTCCCTTAATGCCAACGAGTCCACCAGAGCCAAGGCCCTCAAGGTTAGTGTAAATATGGTAGTATGAATAAACAAATAAACAAATAAATAAATGTCTCCAACTGTATTTCATTTGTCAAATAATTGGTTGAGCTCATAGGACTAGTTAGCACAATCCCTTGGATTGATCAGCACTTGGAATTGAGTGGGGGGGGGGGGGGGGGGGGTAAATGCTTCACTGGGGTCTTCAGGTGGGCATCCACCTTCACTGGTGTTTCGTTGATAGGTCCACGACACCTCCAGGGGGCTCAACGGCGACACCTGGCGTCCCAGGTGTGCCCCCCTCTGCTTTTATCCCCAGGTGGTCATTTTGCAGCCAAGGTGGGGTCCTTTCTCTTGATCCAGAGCCATCTGCTGCTTCGTTCGGCAGCCTCTGATAATGATTTGACGGCTCGTCGGAAGGCCTGTCCTTGTACTCCCATTCTCTTCAGAAGCTTGGTTGTGGACATGGCAACGAAGCCTCTACACCCGACCTCAACCGGAAGCACCCGGGCACTCCAGTCGCGTTGCTCTGCCTCAGCTGCTATGTCCGCATACTTCAGTCGTTTGCGCTCATATGCTTCACCAACTGCTGCCTCCCATGGTACAGTTAGTTCGATGATGAACACAACCTTCTGGGTGGTTGACCACAAGACCAGGTCCGGCCTGAGGCTAGTTGGAAGGATCTCAGGCGGAAAGATGAATTTCTGGTCTAGGTCAACCTGCATCCTCCAGTCCGAGGCAGAGTCTAGAGGGGGTTGCCTCCACTCTTGCAAATGGTTTTGCCGGCAGTTGTCCTGCTCTTACGAATGGGGTGGTGTTTGAGTGTCTAGGCATTGGGGGAGGGAGGGCATTGTTGGTTGTTCTCCTTCCTTCCAGAGTGATCGCCAGTTGTCTTAGGACCTGGTTGTGTCTCCAGGTGTAGCGGCCTTAGGACAAACTGGTTTTACAGCCGGTGAGGATGTGACTGAGTGTTGCAGTTGTTTGACAGAGTGCACAAGAAGGATCTTCTCCAAACCATTGGTTTCGGTTTTTGGGTGTGGGAAGAACATCATAGGTGGCTCTGATGATGAAGCTGATTTGGCTTCCTTCCATTTCCCAAAGATCCTTCCATGTGAGCTTACGATGCTCCAGGTTTTCCCAGCTGGTCCACTGTCCCTGTTTGGACTGTGCCACTGCTGTCGTGCATCTGTTTGCCTCCTCTTGTTGCCGAACCTGAGCAATCACCAGCTTTCTCCTCTGGGTTGATGTTGTCCCACAATGTCTCCATGCCTGAGAGCAGATTTGGCTTGCTGTACAGCCTCAGATGGGATCCATTTCCTCCCAGTTGCCAGTCTGGGAGCAGCTGCACGGATCACCTCATCTTGCGACTTAGTCAGGGTCATGTTCAGCCTCACCTTGGTGCACTTAAACTCCTCTGTGAGGCTAGAGATGGGCAGTTCCAGGGCACCATGTCCATACAAGCCGATGTTACTGAGGCAACACAGGAGGCCAAGCCACTTCTTGATGTATGAACTTACTGTTCTCTCCAGCTTCTCGACTTTGGTCATGGGGATCAAAGAGGCCACATCAGGCGGAGGAGCAATCCAAACTGCAGGCACCACAGTTTCAACTTGCCAGGAAGCAAGGTCTTGTCTATGCTGACGAGGCCTTTGATGGTTTCTTCCCTCAGCTGATCACTCTGGTCTGAGTCTTTGAGATGTGCGTTGTACAATCGCCCTAGGCTCTTGACTGGCAGTTCAGACACCAACAGGATGGGTGTGTCCTTGATGTGGAACCTCTGGTCTGTGAGTTTCCCCTTGACGATGGATATGCTCCTGGATTTGCTTGGCTTGAACTTCATCCGTGCCCATGTGATGTTGGCATGAAGCTTTCCTAGCAGATGTTTGGTGCATGCAACGGTTGAGGTCCAGGTGGTCATGTCATCCATGTAAGCGCGAATGGGAGGTAGACGCTGTCCACACTTCAGACGTTCTCCACCCACAACCCATTTGGACGCTCAAATTATCACTTCCATTGCCATGGTGAAGGCTAGTGGGGAAATGGTGCATCCAGCCATTATTCCCACTTCCAAAGATTGCCATGATGTTGTATATTCTGTTGTTTTGACACAGAATTGCAGATCTTGGAAGTAGTTTCTCACCAGGTTTGTGATGGTACTTGTGATGTGAAAGAAGTTGAGAGTGTTTCTGTGTTTATGGTTTGTTTTTGTACAGAAAAAAATGAATTCATATTTTACTGCTGCTGTCATGCAGTGGTGTTCTGCATGTGTCTCTGCTCTTTGTGTCCACCCCGTCGTGTGCTGGTCCACCCTGTCATGTAAAAGTCCACCCCGTCATCTTGATATATTTTGATAATAATGCAATAATAATGTGAAATATCTGTATTTATTCTCTGTTGTGATCAATAGCTAAGTGGGGGGCAATAATATGAAAGTGAAAATTTGCATCAAAATGTCATAATTTTCGCCAAATTAAACAAACATTATGTGCCAACTGCATCTGTTTCTTTAAAATCTAATTATTTACATCAAATAGTTATTTTATTCATAATTTGAAAGCAAACAAATAACCCTGTTTAGAGGAGGGACATTGTACCTTACTGAAAATGTCATTTTCAACATAATGTTGCAATACTAAAACATTAAACAGTCAGGCATGATGTCCATGATAGGGTGGACATATCTTATGGGTTATTCTTTGAAAATGGGCCCATAATTTTGTGAAAGTATGTGTGGGAGCTTAGCTAACATGCATTTCTAACATTTTAATGTCTAATATTTATGAAAAGACATAAAAGGAATGAGAAATTAAGATCAAAATATGTGAGTAGTGGGAAAGGTCAAAGGCACTCTACAGTGTTATTGACCCAAATATGTTTTTTCATTTTATGATGCTCTCTTGTGTTGCCCTGCAGCCGTTTCAACAGACATCTGTGCTCCTGTAAATATGTGCCGGCAGCAGTTAAGTAGCTGAGATACAGGGACAAGGTTGAGAAGGGTGAATGCGCTTTGTCACGCCTGGAGGAGAGGAAAGTGATATCTAAAAGAGGGCAGCCTAATGGTAAAGATTGAGTCTGAGATGGAGAAAAACTTTTAATTAAACAACAGAAGGGTGGGAGATTTGATTTTGATGGTTTGAAATCACTGTTTAGTACAGTTGAGTGATTGTGGTGTCTAATGTGTGCAGGAACAAAGCATAATCTCAGTTACCAGGGAGTCATGAATAATAAGCAGGTTGAAACCATAGAAGATCTGTATATGCCACGGATGACTGCTTAACTCATTAAAATCAGAACACATGCATTCGCACTCTCATGGGACGAACTCTACAATACTGACAATGAAATGATGTGAAGTCTGAGGAGGTCTAGAGGCAGAAGGCGCATGTATCACGTAAATATCTAAGCAAGACCTGACTTATTTGGATGAAAAAACAGTTCCAACACGTGTGTTTTTCACACAGAGTTACGGCTTCACTTCTGCCCCAGTTTTTCAGCCCCACTGGCATCGTATCTCCCTCTGTCTTCTTCTGTTCTTCCAGAGGATTTCATCATCAATTAGAACGATACATGTTTGAGAGGATAAGGCAGCCTCCACAGGGACGGACAGACAGACAAGGAGAGACCAAAAGAAAGGTCCAACCTTTCAAACAACTTTTTTTTTTTTAATCTGGGGGGCAGATCATGCTCCAGTTGTCTTCAGTGATGAGAGAATAGGAAATGGGGGGGGGGGGGGGTTAGTGGGCTATTGCTGGGTGGTGACATCGCTGCCCTGTTTTATCAGCCTTTATAGTTCAGCACACAAATGCAGAGTCATGCAGTGTGGTAGTAACTGGATCCAAGGCGAGCGAGTCAAAGAGCGCGTCAGGTACATGTTCTGTATCTCTCTGAAAGACTACAAAAATACCTAAGAGAGCTTTTATACGAACCACTATCATTTGAGCTGGAACATTTCATGCATCCACTTGGTTTCCAAAATGCAAATATCAGGGGTAGAGAGGGTCCATATTTTGGGGGGTTGTGAGAGATACAAGGGGCCATGTGATAGTCTACTGGTGTTGTCACCAGCTAGCTGCACAAACAAGGCCTGGATCTGTTAAATATGTTTTATGTTTTATGGGTTGTGGTCATGGTAGAATAAGTACTGGGGTTGTAGCTTCCTGGCTAGCTTGCATGAAAGCAGCCAGAGTCTGTTGAAAGAGGCAGACATTAAAGCAAATCAACATGACTTGTGTTTTTTATTAATAAAATGCTCATACCCATGGGATCAGTCCACTTGCTCAGTTTTCTCTGTTTAAAGTACTTTTGGATCTTTGATCATTACCTCTGCCCTGGGGAACTTCTGGTGGCTCTTTTTCTACACTCTGACATTCTATAAATATTGGGATATATTAAATAATTGATGTTTTTATGAAATCAATGGTATGACCTTACTGTTCACAAGCCCATCCCCTAAATGATGTCCATGTCAGAGCTTGTTAATGTTGAACCACTTCCCTCTGTCTTTTCCCTGATAAACTACAAAACAGGGGAATGACAAAATACCCAATTAACTCCCAGCTCAAACAAACAGCCAGAGATATATGAGCAGTTGCCCTGACACAGTCAAACCCTAACATTGATTTACAAAACAACTTTCTATTTCTCTTACTACTACCACAATCAATTATTGCAATCTCTTCTCTGTCAGTATTAATTGCTGTGAGCGCTAAAAATTACCAGATGCGTGAACCTGGAGCTCGCACTGGAAGACTACAGTGTGACTTATTGACCCGTTCATTTGTTACCAAGTTCTGCCATTTTATACTTCAGTGTAATTACAGCATCACCGGGCAATCTGTGCCATTGACTGCCTCCCCTCAAATAAACAGCTCCCTCCAGGCAGGGCTGCTGCTGTTGGCAGCTGCGAGCAGAATTACAGAGGCTTAAAACAGACTCTGACACAAAGATGCTTGTATCTGTTAAGACAAATGAATACATGTGAGGGCATTCACTCTGAGACGGGGGGGGGGGGGGTACTGAACTCCAGCACAGGCTTAGGATGGATTGTGGATAGGAAATTTGATTACTGGGGATGTGATGGTTCCTACATCCACTTTATTTTAGTTGTTAGGATGTGTTGCAGTCAGTATTGAACTGAATGTGTGTGCACAAGTCCTTATAGAAATATGCAGATTTATAGCACTGTCACAATGAAATCATAGCTGATCTTGGATTTTGGTTTGGCTTAGCTGGTAAAGCTGTTGTACAGGGATACAGTCCTCATCATATTGGTCATAGGATTGATACCAAACATAATTTGACACATCTTCCTCCAGTCTTTCCCTACATCTTCTGACTTTCTCAATCTGTACTGTCAAATAAAGGACAAACAGGCCAAAAACTCAAGCTAAAAAGTCAATATAACTAACAAACAATGCAACCCCAGAGCATTTTGTTCATATTGCTTGAGCTTAAACAGTTACAGAGAGGTTTAAAAGTCCTCTATAGACCATATTAAGTGAGCATGAATTATTCATACTTAGTATGTTACATAACATGATGTTCAAGTATGATCCTTGTTTCAGTGGCTCATCTTATACAATGTATAATGCACACCAATATTTCATTTAAGAGTGGCTTTATGCACATATAACCAAAAAGAACACATTGAACATCAATTGCTGTCAGTAGTTTCTTTATGTATAATTCATCTGTTTAAAAACATATTTTCCTACATCGCCTCTGTCAAATCCCATACCATATGTAAGCTGGTCTTCATGATTGACAAGTTATGTAACCAAAGACACTTACACTTCAGCAGTGACACAGCAGGGAGAGGAGATCAACACCATTCTTGTGACAGAAATCACACCTTTGCCATTTCAGAGTTTTCTCATTAGTGGGATGTTGAATCAAGACCCCAGCTCGGGTTTGGAGCGCTAACGGGAACAAATGTGAATTTTTCAGATGGTAGAAAGGTCATCATCTTGGCTGTAAAGACAGTCCATGTGAAAGGTTTCCATCTCTTGTTTCACTCCATCAAAGAACTACACCTTTTTCTCCACATAACTATAACTGTGGCTTCCAATGACTGTAGGGTCAATCAATAATCCATGCAGAGCAGATGAGAGCAGAATACATCTACATGTTAAATGTCACAAAGGTCAGAGGATTCCAATGTGCTTTAATTGGCACCAAGGGGGTCTGCTGGGGCTTGTGCCCCTGCTGGTCATTTATTCCGGCTGTCCCCTTGTCCAGTGCACAGATAAAAATATGAAATCCCATACAAATATACTTTCTGGTGCAGGTCATGGTTATTACTCTATGATTTGTGTGCTGCAGGACTCAACAGGATGATTTCTAAAGTTGTAACTGTGTCTTTTACAGCACAAGTCTGTTTTAAGAAGCTCTTAAATACTGAGTAACTGGATACTTTATAGATTGCATAGTTGAAAACCCTTGCATAGCTTGGAGGTCAGAGGTCATTCGCTTGAAAGTAGCTGTTGAGATTAAATATTTCAGATCAGCCCTTGGGCAAAACACCGCTGCTTTATGACTCACATCCCTACCTAAAAAGGTGATTCTCTTTTGAAATGGATACAAATCCCTTTATAGAAAGTTTGTAATGTTCTACTGTTTCTACTTGCACACAATACACTCCCCCTCAATCCTCAGTACTGTCTCTTCCTTTCTCTGAGGAGGCGAACATCTTACCTTGGCAGAGTGAGCCTGACAGGGCACAACATAGAGAGATCCTAATGAGCTGAGCTCAGGGCTGTTTGGCTTCTCTCTCTGTCAGCTTGTACAGAGGAGGGGAATACACATGACAGCACAAAGATACACTTAGATGTTTGATACAGCCACTTCATTCAGTGTGTAACATATGGCTCTAGTTTCCACTGTGCCAGAAGGAAAAAAAAAAAAAACTATTACAACATGGAGATAACTTACTGGCTTTTGTTTATGGGTTAAGATGTGATAATTGGCCTGCATTGGCAAAGCAGACATGGCAGCTTTCTTTGTAGATTTAAGGGTTACAACATAATCATCAGGACTGACACAGACAGAAATAAAAAAAATATTCTTTCATGATTGTTATCCTATTCCTGCAATTTTGCTTACATTTTCTGTGCTATTACAATTTTATATGGCTCTTTATGGAGGTGCTTAGCGCAGGAGGAGGATTTTCAGTGCGCAGAACAAAAATAATTATTTTGTTATGCTGGAACAGGACCAGACTGGAGGTTCTCCAACACATACAATTTTCAAAATCTATATTTCATCAAATCAAATAGAGAGCCACAATTCAGGACTCATCCTCTCAAAAAAATCAATTTACTATTTGGCTTTTATGCTACCAATGCTAAAGCAGCTGCAGCGAGCAATAAATTCTCAAAATAATCATAATATGAAACTCAAACATTACCTTGACTGTCACGCACAACATTTTTTGTTAAAACTAGGCCAAAATCAGAGCAATAAAGAATTCCACTATTGAACCAGGGAATAAAAAAACCTTTGTGTCTTCTCTGCTGTAGCCTAGTGTTGTAAAATAAATAGATTTGACAAGACTTCTCGAAGCCTTTCATTGTGCTCACCGGTGGAAACGCTCACATTATTTGGAGCTGTGATAACTGCTTCTGTCAGCACATTGTGGCCAAAGGACGAATAGGGGCCTCTAGAAAAAAAAGTGTGCTCCTGAGAAAATTGAAGGCAGAGGTTTGAGGAAACAGCATTGGCATGCTTTGTTGCATTTCTCTGAGTCAAAAGATAACTATCTGGATGCTGGAAAAAGCTGCATTTCCACTCCTCTGGACGTATTGAATCGCTCCTCTGTTACAAATGTTTTTTTAGAGAGACAGAAGAGTCCTGTAGAGAACCACATAATGATACGGTGGCCTGTTTGTCGGATGGGTGCCTATGACTGTCTGGACCGCTGTGATGATGTCACTGACGTAAACTTCCTCAGGGGCCTTACAATGCACATCTGGGACCTGTTAGTGTGCTGAAAATGCAGGATATTAAGACTCTATACCTCATCATTAGGCCTCATTGTTTTCCCCACATCTTCTCAGTAATTACACACACAATTCTGGACATCAATTCTGTAAACATCATTCTGCTATAAACGTCAAATTTGACAAAGCCATAACTTTAAACCCTCTGTAACTGTGGTCACATTGATAGATTCATAAAAAAGTCTAATATGGATCATGTTTGAATGCTCGCGCTCCATGTGCAGCTACAAATTCTGCAAACAGGGCTGTAGTTTTATGACAGCCATTAACAAGATGAGGCAGTGAGGGGGCAGAGGGGTTTCTGTGACAGTGGGGATCTGGAGGATGAAGGTCTCTGGCTGGGAGAGACATGACTTCAAAGCAGTCAGGATCAATGATGCTGTTTGCCTATTGATTTCCTGCACCTCTCAGGAGAGAAGGATTCATCAATAGGGCTATGGGCTGGAGAGGGATTAGGCACTCAGCTCGGATCTAAGTCCCTTTACTAAATTTGAGCCTAAATCCTCTTTGTAATGAGATGTATAGCATTCATTTAGGCGTTGGAAGACATTCCTGCATGTCCCTTTGTGTAAAATGTGCATTTGTTTTTGCTAAGGAGGAAGTAGAGCAAAGGATTAGCCTGTTGATCCAATGATGTGTTCAGGGACATGAGGCAAAAAAAAAAAGAATAAAAAGCTAAATCTTTTCTCAAGTACAAAAAAAAAAAAAAAAAAAAAAAAAGGTGAGGGGATGGACTGTAATCCCGACGGAAAGCTTCAAAGAATCTGTTTATCCACCTTTCAAAATCTAATACTAGATGATACACAAACAAAGATTTATTGGGAGAAAACCCAAAATTTAACCTGTGGGGCAACATAAACTGTGATTCATAAAATAGCTCTATTGATAGTAAGTACTAAAAAAATATATCTACTCATGCTATCCTGTCGATTTTTAGTAATCAGTGTTTCGGTGTCAAACTATTTCCTTTCTGCGGCGTAGTGATACTTGCACACGCGAAAATACTTGCAATTTTGAATGAAAGTTCAAATTTTCAAAGTAAATATGTCATCTGATCACTAAAATAAATCATCTGGTCAGTCTTGCCAGCAGCAGCAGGAAGGGGAGAGGACACAGAGACATGTCCTGGTCGAGCTGCGTGAGAAAGAAAAAGGGGGGAGACGTATTAAATATCTTGTTAACTTCATCGTGTGTGACTCTTTATTGGATATTTAATTTAAAGTGGTTTCAGCTGAGGTAATTCAGTCAGATGGAGTGTCCAAAGGCATGCCAAATGCACTCATCAGATAAGAAATAGATCAGAATATATCGATAAAGATCTTAATGTATGTGCTGACTCAGATAGCTGCACTGAATATTGGTTGTTGTTGATTATTTATTGCACTAAAATGTGCCTGACATTGTGGAAACCTGCCGGTAAGGCATCGGTGACGTATGCACACTACACCGCCGGTCTACTAAAATATCCTGAGACTAGCTGTGCCTGTGCAGAAAGCTGACCAGGTTTGAACTGGCAAGCTTTAAGCTCACTTTCCATGCCACTGGCCGGCACAAAAATGTCACTGAGCCAGCTTATTCTGTCGACACCTCCCCCTACCACGTCATGCTTGGTGGACCTTGGTACACCTCAGTCTACGAAAATACCAAACTGGCTGTGTGCCAGGCTCCACGAGGCGAAAACACCACTGCACCCTCTACCGCGCTGCCGATGGGCACGAAAATAGAGCTCAAGCAGTTACTTGATCTTTTGGCACATCAGCATCAGAGTGTCATGTATCAGGACTTTTAAAAGAATATACAAGAAAATGCATAAAGTGCAGAAAGTCTGGGCTAGGGAGTGCCGATAGGGGTGAAACCGATCAACTGCAGGGGAGTCGAGCTCCAGCAAGCACGGTGTCGGCAGTACAACTGGAATTGCTTATGGCATATGAATGTATATGATAAACAAAAGCCCTATGGTATTGCTATTTAAGGCTTCATTGACTGATTTAGCCTCTGCAGGAGTAGGCTACTGCCTACTTCAGAGATGCCATGCTCGCTGGAAATTAACAAAAGAGACTCGAACATCATCACAACCACATATTACCTCATCACCATTATTTCTTTAGTATCATTTTTTACACTTAATGATAAGAGATAAGTATGAACATATAAACACAATGAGGTTAATGTACAACAAAGCTGTTAAAGGGTCTTTGACAGACATGTAAGTCCACTATGTAACGAAGAATAAAGAAACACCTGGCCTGGAAAACTCCACCATACAAGCCACTCTTTTTAATATGTGATAAAAAATCGTAGTGCTTTCTATTCCTTTTTTCCCTAACCTCCATTTGGCACTCCATCTGTTCGCCAGTGGGTTTCTTTAAGCAAAGCTTCCTCTGGAAACAACTGAACTGTTATGGCCTCAGAGATTGGGCATATGCTGTAGATTACAATGGGAATGGCGGCTGCAGAAAGCATTCTGGATGCTTTGTTCATAATCTGTGAACCTGAGGAAGCTGGCGCAAAAAGTAACCACTATGAGAAAATGTAAAATTCATGGAAAGAATTCATTGCAAACATTGCAAACAACTATCGTAACCTTGAGCCTGTCTTCAGGAATAAACAAACTAGAATTTAATGTACATAATCACAGCTCTATTAGTCATCTGGTGGTGCATGGAGGGAGGAGGAGACCACAGAGGGATGGTGTGGTGTTAGCGGTGAAGGCAGCCTTTAATAGCAGCGATCAGGACTGGGCTGGATGGCAGCCTGCTGCCTCTGTCTCTCCTATTGATCAGACCTTGGCTCTGTGATTGCTAGGAATTATTAGCAATGCTGGCCTCCCACTAAATCAGGATGGACACACCCCACACCTCAGTTGTGGAGAACGTAAGGAAAAAAATCACTAGGACAGAAGAAAGATGACAATGAAGAGAGGCTACTATAAATGCTGCATGGATAATAGATGGTGGTGATGGCCTTCAGTTTGCATTATGTGAGAAAAAGGGGACATGCATTTTTACTGAAGCTGTGATTGCTGTGTAAATTTATGTACTGTAAATTTAACACTTTATCCTTGCTTTAGACAGATTTAGCCAGTGGTGTTCAAACTAAGGACTATAAACATGCACAAAAAAAACAAATGCGTTTGTTCTTCTTTCTGCACTCAGGGATGGATGATCATTCCTAATTTTCTCTGTTTCTGTTACATTTATTAAAGATAAAAAATAAATTAATGCCCACAATATAGTGACATAGCTTTTTTAAGTTACTGGTGTACACAGTGCAAAATGCTCCAAAGGGTTAATGTGTGACAGCTGTGCCAAGGTGTTAAGATAATAAAGTCAATACAAACAGCAGAGGAGTGACACAGTATACTTTCCTGTGGACAAATTGATACACAAAGTGATAACCCCCTTAGATCCTCTCAGAGATTGGCCGGTTGTTATTCACTGAAAAGAGGCATTAAATTTAGAAATAATTCATCTCTCTGTCCAATCTTTTGATGTCAAACATATAATGTGCAGTTTTGCGATCAGAAAAAGCCACTTTTAGACCAAAAATAACACTGGAAAACTGATGATCCCAGTCTAAATGAAGTACTAATAATGAGTCCCATTTCTCCTCAGGAAATTTAGTGGTGCTCTTGAGGCCATTTTGCAGACAACCACATCTCTCTCGTCTTCCACTCAGGCTGGCAAAATGAGCCCCACATAAAATCTGTTTCAGGGCCCAGTGCCTCTCACAGGCTTCCATTTCTTTATGGCTTTTCCAGCTGCCAGCCATTGATAACAAAAAGGCATTGGCTCCTGAAGAGCCCTCTTCACTGCCACAGCCAATGGCTGTCATCCATCGCGTCATCTCATTTCCATAACAAAGACTGTTTATCTGCAAGATTTTCATCACAGCATAAATGTCTTTCTCTGTCATCCCTCTTCATCTAAAAAAAGGCCTGGAGGTTCTCACTAATTTAATATTTACATTCCAACCCCACTGTACAGCATTTGATCTTGATGATTTTGTCAGTTTAGACAGGTGTTAAGATATGCTAATGCTAGTGTTTTTGTCATGGTGGCTACTTTTAAGTCACATCAAATGATCTTGTTCTGAGGATGTTATTCCACTGTAGATGATCACAAGTTATTTTTAGCACAGCATGACAACTAAGCTAGACCATGTTACATGGTTGTTTGGGCATGAATGGTGGCTCTGAGTAAGTGCAACTAACAACTGAAGAGAGCAGCACCAGTGTCTGCAGGGCAGGGAGTTTTCAAGTTAAATTCTACCAGTTTACCAAGCAGACAGTTGGTATTTAACACTGTATTACTAAATGAATCGATTTTACCACATGTCTTTTGGAAAATGGTGATGTCAACCAAGCCAAACCATGATGGGGAAAACACTGAATAATATTCTAGTCAACATCCACCATGTTTTTTTCTCTGTTTCTGTTCTCCCTGTGTGAGGGTTATCTGAATTCCCCAGTTTAAGGCAAAGCTGCCGAGATCGTCCTGAGAGCCAGAATAAATGGAAGCCATCTGTGACTAAAGTGAATGCTTCTTGGTTTTTGATAACCGGCCACTGGTTGTGGGCACAAGTGTAACACGCAGATATATATTTACACACACACACACACACACACACACACACACACACACACACACACACACACACACACACACACACACACACACACACACACACACACACACACCTGTGCCAGTGCAATTATGTGAAATCTGGAGAGAATAGAAAGAATAGGGATAATTTCTGAGCAACACTGCACATCTTGATTCACTGATTTTTGACTGTGTGCCACAGTGAGAGATGACTGCCACAATTACAAGGAAGGAAGATATACTAGGTATCATTTTCAAAGCTTTGTTAGCATGGGCTTGTTTATTGATAGTCTGATGTTATATACAAGAGGATTACTTAACTTATAGGCTTGCTACATATTACTTAAGTCAATGAATAAATCATTGGTCTTACTTTTCAAGCCCACAGAAAAGTTATAACCAACAAGTACTGAATTACCACTCAGGAAAACATACTAAAGCCACTTACATGCTCTGGTGGCCTGGTAACATTCACACAATATGGACAATTTATACAGTATTTGTATTTTTTCGCAACAGGCATTCTACAAAACAGAAATATATGAACAATAATGGGACTAGGGATTAAGTAAATTTGTCGTTAATGTGTTAGGTCTAAAGGTACTGCAATATCATAAATGAGAGCTCTGCTCTGCAGAAATGTAGACATTTTAAGTGTGTGATGATATATTTTAATGTCCCTGAGACAAAGAAAGTATGCAAAGACATGTAAATGCAAGGTAAAATTTTAACTAATTGGAAAATACGTGTCTGTAAAGAATAATTTTCATTGCTGTAAGTTTGCACAGAATTAGAAATACTTTTCTATTCAACAAATAATTGCTAGTACATCATAAAAACTACAGCTTCCTCAAAATATGAGACATTTTTATTGCCTGCAGGGGTGTACCTAGAGGCAAGCCCAGGGTAACCTGTCCCCAAATATAGTTGGCCATCCCAGGTGCCAAAATAAGATTCTAAGCTTTCAATGGCTATTTTCCTGGTCATATCAGGCGCTGAGGTCAAACTGAGCATTTAGCGTTGTTGATGAAGATTGTACTTGAAGTATGACAGGTGGCAATAGAAAGGATAAATAAATGGTATCTATCGTATATGTTACTTATTGACAACCCCACCCCCCACCCCCACAGTCTGAAAGTTACCTTGATGTTTGTGAGCAAATCACAATGATTTGTGGAGGCAGAAACATTAATTGAATTCTTTTTATATCTTCAGCATATGCATGCTCAAGATCAGACATTGCCCCAAGTAGATCCCCAAGTCAATAAAAAAACTGGACATATTCCAGACATAGACAAAAACATATCAAGATCTTTGCAGTTTTTTACTCGCGCATTATCCAGACAGGTACAAAAAAACCCCTCAATCCAGGAGTTTCACAGGCTCTCAGCTCTTTCAAATATAAAATACACACCAAACCCTTCATCCCTTCCATGTGTGCTAGACTTTCTTGTATCTCTCTTCAAGGTTTGTTTTCCCAACCCTCTGCCTCTTTTATCACCTGTCTACCTACAGATATCAAGGAGCACTTTTATGTCTCTCTCACACTGGCAAACAAAGACGTCTACCACTTTATATTCGCTTATATTTGTGCAGTAGGATGGAACCATCTACATATTGAAAATGGATGGAGCTATAGGTGAAGCAGAGCCTTAGCTGAAGGAGGCATGGAGAATATGATGGTTATTTGATACAACTTTATTTGAATTGGCCTTTTTACTATTACTTTAGATCTGCCTTTAAATACTAACCTGGAGCCAAACCGTGATAAGTCATAAGGAAAAAAAAAAAGTATGGCCCATATTTAACATCAGTGCTGTCAGTTGTGAGTGTTGTGGGTGTGTTTGGGGATCTAGAGCAGCGGAGGTTCCTGACATGGATAATGTCAACACAACACAGCCGTGGCGGAGGGTCAGCTTAAGAGGCTTAGTGAACTGTCATGTCAGCTACATGATACACACGCACACTGGCACACATTCCTCACTGTCAAACTTTGACATTTCAGGAATTTATTGTCAGACAGAGATTTGTTTCCTCCTCTGATCCTGATTAAGGTCCATCTTTGCGTGTGTTATTTTGTTGACATTTTTTTCGCAATTGATTCTCAGAAAGAAGCAGCTGGATCACATGACACACTGTGGATAAACACATAATTAGAGGCAAATCATCCCTAATAGGGTTAAGATTAGCACTGCAGAAGTCTTGGACAGACATTTGATGCTTTGCCTACATGCAAGCTGTGTCCGGGGGGGGGGGGTGCAAAAGTGTGCACGTTTACACAAAACAAGATTACCGACACGGGAATAACTAGCAAGTGATTAAATATCTGGATTGGCTCGGGGCTAATGTTGTGGGAAGGAAACACAAGGAGACGACTGTATGGTATTTCTGGCTCAGGCTTTAGAGAGCAGAAACCGATTATTAACTGTCCCACATCAGAATTTCTCTTCCTTGAAATAACCCTGATATCTGGAGTTTTGATGATTAATTTATGAGACTCTTGACAGCAAAAACATTCAACTGTAATGCTGAGATTTTTCTGCCAGGAAGATAAATAAGCAAACTAATTACACTTTTATTTGTTCCAATCAAGAATGAAAATTGGATTCCAAAAAAAGCTGTCCTTGTGATGAATAAGGCTCCTTTCAATCGATGGAGCAGATTAAAATATGCAAATCATCTCGCATGAAGGTTAATTGTTTCTGGGAACATCTTGATATTTATGACACCTGCAGAAGCAGGAGAAGAAATCAATTGAAAAAGGTCAATCACTAAAATGAAACACTCTCCCAGTGCTCCAACTGAAAATTAATGCTGTACTATTAATTTAGTGACGTTTTTGAGTCGGAAAACTGCATAATTTCTCCCAAATTGCTATCTTGACGTTCACTGGGAAGCATTTTTTGCAGGAGGTTAGTTATTGAATACAACATTGAGCTGATTGCTTTGTTTTTGCATGAGGAATTAAAGCTTATTGGGTGATTGCCATTGCCAGAGATGATCTGAATATTACAGAAATACTAATAATAGTAATGATGTTGTATCTGTTTGATTTCCTAGTCAGAGATTAGAACCATCCTGGATACAGGGTGAGCCACAAGAATCAGTCTACTGAACTGAGTAAAGACATACAAACCTGAAAAAACCTTTTCATGCATTATATAATCAATGCCACAGCTTTCACACTATCTGTGATCAAATATGTATTGAAGCATTAACACATACCGGTGTAGAGTTTCCCTTCTTTATTTCTCTGGGACTATGAGCAGTGAAGAGGCAAGCTGTGTCTAGCAGATGCAGGGCCACGCACACAAAGAGATGTGTCCACAGTGTGACCTTTTCAAACTTGCAGGACATGTGTGTTTTTCATTCGTCTCTCTCCTTGTCTGCTTGTACCTGCAGCTTGGGTTTTACCTTTTGTCTATTTTACACTGTGGTGTCTCGGGAGAGGAGCTCTGCAGTGGATTTCTACTGAATAAACAACTACATTTGCAGGATGTTGGATTTGTTCTTGGACTTCTGTTTGATCCATGTGTTTGCCCAGAGAGCTAGACCGTAATAAGGACACATAACTCAATTTATGATTACTATACCTTGCAAAGTCTGTCCATTTGTTTTATTTTATTCAAATTGTCTTATTTCTGAATTGTCTTTTATTCCCTCTGAGGCAGCAAAAAGTTTCTACAGTGTTCTCCACCTAATGATGCTTTTCCCATAAGCAGATTTAGCATTATTCATTTTAATTTTGTACATTTACGTCTATGAATTTTATGAAACCGACTGAAATGAACAGTAATGTCCCTCTGAGACCTACAGATGAAAACAAGACCATAAGCAATGCAAGAGGCAGTTCTTTTACCATAATTTTTAATGTAACTGCTGGTAAGGGGTTGGTGTCAATAAGACAAAAAAGACAAAAAAAAAAAAAAAAAAACCTTATCAATATTCATGCTGAGGAAAACATTTGACTATTATGATTCCATCTCATATTATCATTTTCTACATGCTCTTTCCTTTGAACATGAATAAACAAATAAATAAATAAATAAATCAACCTGACCACACAGCCGAGGTTTAAATAATGTATTTTTAGATATACATATTCAGTTTACTTGTTTATATTGTGTGTAGAACAAATGGAGTGTACAGCTTTATCTCTGCAGACATGGACCCGTAAGCCCATTGCTGAATGGACAAATCCAATCTCAGCAAAGCTTATGTCTTAGGCAAATCATGAAGACTGATCTAATGACTACCCACAATGCATTGCAAGACATATGTAGCAAAAACTACTTTGCATAATCAAAAAGAAGAGGTCTTTTTTGGCCTGCTTCTGCCTTTGTCTAGCTCGTCAGGTTGTCTGTTTAACAATTATTTTACTTCCACTCTGCGGTGCGCTTTATCTCCACGTCACTCATAGCATTAGCTGCGCAGTCATTAGCTTTGTTCTGTTTCCTTTGTCAGGGGCTGTAAGAGTGTTTCAGTGGACAGAGGTTGATTCCAAGAGGGTTTGCTGGAGTAAAAAGAGGAGTATTAGACATTTTTAAGTCATGTAAAGGGGAGTGGTTAAGCTGCCTTATTGAATTTAAAACGAAGACACTTACTCTAGTGAGGTCAGGAAAATAATGCAAGTGTTAAGCTATCGACGTTTAGGTAAAGAAAAGGTCAGTACAGTCCTCCTTCAGGCAAATCGAGCAGATAAAAAATCACCCCGTACTCTTTCATTAGTAATAAATCCTTGAAAATAACAAGGATGTGAACATTGATAGATGCTATTGACAAGCAGCAAAATCCATGATATTCCATTAAGGTACAGTGAATGGCTCTGAATCAATTCCACAAATACATCCCTCTCAGCCTAACACAATCTGTTTATGTTTCCAAGAAGAAAACTGAAGTGGTCCAGCAGCAGGAGAAAAACAGAAACAAATGTATGTTGTCTGAGCGAGCAGCAGTCCATTCAGCATGTCTGTGTATAAGAAGGAGTATTACTGTGTCCTGTGTTGAAAAATGACTCAGTGTTCGAAATGATTCTGCACTTACCACCCCACAGCCCCTCGGACCCCTCACGGCAAAACACATCCACTTACCTGCAAGAGAGAACAGACAAGAAAATCAATGACTGCACACTCAATTATATCACGACTTAGCAAGCAGGTGCTCCCTTTGTTTCCTCCTGAGGAGACAGAGAACCACTTTATATCTGCAAAATGTGTGTTGAAGATTATTGAGAGTAACACCTTGAAGGTTTTTGAGCTGCTCTACAAAAACAATACAAACAAAACCAGGAATTCTTAGAAAGAGAACAATAAACAGTATATGGACAGTCAGACAGACAGACAATGAACTCATGGAGTGCTAATAAAATGGCTCTGCCTCTATCACGTTTCGAAGCTCAAGGACCCACTGAAATTAACATTTAACCTTGAGACTGCTCTTGAGTTCAATCAAGGTACCTTAAAACCAGATATAGCAGTCTATACATCAAATATGGAGTGATGACAATTGACATTGTATGTAGAGAGGAAAAGGAAGACAAAAAAGCCAGATGGAAATGACCATGGAAATGAACAGTCGCATTTATCAAGTTTGGTATCTTATTACTGTCTGTCCCTCTGAAGTGAGAGTATATGGGCCAAGAGACTCTGACCTGCTCACATTGTTGGCATTGACTGTGTATTAACACATACAAAACAGGCAGATCTGTGAGTGGTTTTACATGACATCTTAAAGAAATGTAATGCAAACACGCCTTGGAGGAAGAATGTAACATATATAATTAACATGTATTGAGTAATATCATTTAAGGACACACCCATCTCATAAAAAATGTGATAGTAAAGGATGTGAAAGGATAGAGTGGACTACAATATGACACAACATGTCACAATATGAAATGATATGGTGTGATACAATGCAAGGTGGGGTGACACAACACAACACAACACATGTGATACAATATGATATGATGATAAACCGTGTCAGATAATACAATACCATGCAATTCTACACAAAACAATACACCAAACCTCACTATAAAATACCATCCAACATGAAGTGATGCCAAATGTAAAGATATTATACCAAACCATTCATTATCTTTTAAGACAATTCAATTTGATGGTCATGGTGCATTCTTTACAGTTTATTAACAATCTAAGCTACCCAGATTTTGTCACAGCTCTGAAAAGACAATCAGAAAACTGTTTTCTGTGATGCTTTTATTTTGCTATTTTACCTATCATACCTTTTTACCTTCATTTCCTTTTCTACTGATTGTGAATGTCAGATTTTTGTAGATGAAAAAGAAAAATGCAACAATGGTGTTGTAACATTTACTTGCCTTAAATTACACCGACATGAAATATATCTGAATGTCCTTGAATTACAATCTAAAGAATAATCCTGAAAATGGTGAGCTCTCAAAATAAAGCATCTTTTTTTTTACATTATGTATAATAGTGTACAGATAATGTTGACTGACATGCTGTAAAACTCAAGTTCTTTTAGGTTTCTGATGCCAGATGCAGTTTTACCATCTCATGATCATGAGGATGAATATACTGCTAATGCCATTAGTGAATTTAAAACTGACAATGCTGTTAATGTATAACTCATTAAACAAAGCAAAAGACCAAACACAAGTCCCAGCTTTCAGACTAAAGTAACTATTGTCTGCTGATGTATGGTTAATAGGCCAATGAAGTGAGAGAATCAAGAACCTTTCCCCTTACTCTGTGGTACTAACAGCAAAAAGCAGGATTTGTATTTAGTTCACAGGAGCATCATTCCACTATAATACATCTAACCCAGTTTTGACATTAACAACCATTAGTGTGCTAATAAACCCCATTTTCTCTGGAGTTTAGCACTCTATTAAACTAAACAGCCGTCAGGGAAGCTCAGTGAACATAACAAAAATACAACAGTGGGACTAACACATACTGGTGTGAGAGCAAACAGTGATTAACAACAATCTCTATCTGTGTGTGTGTGTGAGAGAGAGGGGGGGGGGCAGCAGGGAGAAGTGTGGAGACTCAGTGCCCAGCATGAGGCCTTTGGTGAGTGACTTATCTCTGCATAGCTGATCAATAATTAAGCTTGGGACACGCTCTAATGAGGACGATAATACAGTGTTAGTACGATAACACCTCAGTGAGAGGTGCTGGACCAGTCCCCTTCATTTACAGACACTCATCAGCCTATTAGCATGTGTCACTTGGTGGATTAGCATACTTTTTCACTCCCTGGCAGTTCTTTCACTTTCTTTCTGTCTCTCTCTCTCCGTTTCACTACTTTCCTGTCCACCTGATTTTCTAAGTTCAACCATTCCTTTTATTGGACTTGGACACCAGATATCTGATTCCTACTCTTCTCTCTCACTTCTCGATGCAATGCACTGTAACAGATTTTTCAACCCTTGCATCAATATAGCTCCAGATGCTGTATGACACATGCGGTAAGGAGCATTTCTGAAACCATCCATCAGAGGGAGGACGAGCCCTCGCCCCATCCCTGCTACTTGTCTCCCTCACCCCCTCCTCCCTGCAGCCCACATCCAGCAGACAGAGTTTAATAGGGCCCATTAATCAGGGGGCTCGTCTCGAAGAGGCCAGACTGTAAGTCAGCAGAGGAGAGGAGAAGTGATCCTTGAGGACATCCTGTGAAATAAGAAAGTGCAAACCTCAGCGCAGCACTCATACATCAGCAGCTTTTGGCTGGGACGTAGCACAGTTCAGGACATGCAGGACAATTAAGTTTCATGTACAAAGTCCTGCCTTTTATGTCTGATTAATTCAGACATTGATCATTTCAGTCAAGTGATGGCAGGTGATGAATATCTAGTTGTGGTGATGCTAATGATGGCTAACAGAAGGCAGGTACTGATAACTGCCTCAGACGTCTCTGTCTGTGTCTTACTTCTTCTGCCTCCTCCCTTAGGGACTATTTTGAACGAGTACAAAGAGATATCAGTCATTCCCAGAAACGCCATCTATAAATACCAGGTTGTTATGGAGGAAAATGTGTAGTAGAAGAGGGAGGAGGGAGGAAATGACAGAAAAGACACACACACACACACACACACACACACACACACACACACACACACACACACACACACACACACACACACACACACTCTGGGGTTTATTCTGGGTGAAAATAATCTTGTGTCAAAGCCAAGACCTCTGTTTTCTGAAGATACCTCAGGCTCATCCAGTGCCATCTGCTACACCAATACCTTCTTATAATGCAGCTCACTGAGGGCCAGTTGGCAGAGAATCTGAGTACAGCAAGACTCGAGAGATGACTGGCAGGGAAGCGGCAGAAACTCAGCCAAGTTTAGACTAACACAAAAATCTGCTCCCTTGAAAGATAAGACTCTCTGTTTAAGGGGAAATATAACGTAGACATTCTTTCCCCTAACTATGCAGGTGCAGCAGGTCAATATCCAAAGATGTATCCTTCTAGATGGTGTGCTATTTCTAGTTCGCAACATCTGCCAATGGTCATATTTTGCTAGATGGTAAGATTATCTTTAAAAAACTTTGCTTTCAGTACAAGCCCCAGGCAGTAAACAGATTTTCCTCTTTCCTTTCGTGGTTCCTTGGGTAAAATGTCGACTTGACCATGAATCAGGGAGGAAGAAATGAATCAAGAGAGCATCACTTCCCGCCAAGTGTTATCATGGAGTGCCTCAGACTGATCCACACGTGCTTCGATATCATACATAAACAACAACAATGGGATACATCTGTCAGCCAGTTCAGTCCCCAGGAGATGTTTATTAAGACAGCCGGTTAGGCCATCAATAATTAAAACAGATGTAATTCCCATTAGCCGTAGGAGTAGGCACATAAATGGTTAATGTGCTCCTCATGTCCCTACCCCCCTTCTCCTCACATCTCCACGTGGTTCATCTCATCTTTCATCTCCAGCCTCCTCTTCTCCTCATGGTTTCTCCTCTCCCGGAGCCTTCCAAACTCCTTAGAGAACTGTTTGAGGCAGCCAGGCTCAGACACAGACACACACCACCATACTGATAATAATAGTCCCACTGGGAAGGTTGGCTAGGAAAGAGAAGGAGAGAGAGAGAGAGAGAGAGAGAGAGAGAGTTGAGAGGCACTGAGAGGGACCCAGAGGGGACCAATGCCACGATTTATGAGCCAGCATCAAGGGACTGGTTAGCCAGTAGAGTAGGAGGCTCTTGTGTCTACTTACATTTCATGCTGACATTGATGACAAACAGGCAGTTGTCATGCTTCAAGGTATATATTGAAAGGACCAAAGAAAAGGAGTTGGACATGTAAAAACAGCTTATGGATGGTTAAAACTGGCAGATGTAAAGGTCAGATCAGGGGACAGACTGGTCCAGAGCTGGCCCAAGGCAAAAAATATATTTTTTAAATTTTTTGCATGTATGAGTGATGCTTTCTGTATAACCAAATATATATAATAGTAAAAATAAAATAAAGTAAAAACATTTTAGTGCTGCTGCTGATGTAGGCCTATGATTCTTACTGCCGATATGTCAAAGCTCTGCTACCGTCATGTGCTTCCTGCTGTGCAATGTGCACTGAGCATCCTAAATGTGTTACATTTTGAGATTAAAATCCATATGTGGCATGCTGAACATCATTCATCAGTCATTCATTGGTATTATTTGTATGGTTGCATCAGTGCTTAATTTGTGCAGGAGCGCGCTCCGGGACCTCTTCGATCGGATCCGGGACCTATTTCAGCCGCTCCGGCACCTGTTTGATCTGCTCCGGGACCTTCCCTGTCAATAAATATTCTGTGTTTTTATCTATGTTTTCTCTGTGTTTTATTTCTCTCTGAAGTGACACCTGATGGCTAATTTCTTATGCATTTTACTCAGAAGTTAGGTAAAACAGGGGGGGAAAGTGATTTATGCCGTCACGTGTCACAACGCAATGTGCATTGGGATGGTTTTGTTTCCGGACCGGCACCGCACGTAAATAGGTAAACAACATGGTGGGTGCGGAAATTAAGGTGAAAAAGGCAATAAAATGCGCGTACTCTGCGGTCTGCAGACCTTGGGCTCCTCACTGTCCGCTATGGGAAAAGGCGATCCCTTGGTGACAGAGCCTTCAGTGTGGCCGCCCCTCCTCTCTGGAACTCTCTCCCCTCTGAGATTCGCCAAGCACAGACTCTTGACTCTTTCAAGTCTGCTCTGAAGCGACACTTGTTTATCCAGGCTTTTGGTATTTAGTTTTTGTAGTGTGTTGTTAAGCGCCTTGGGTATCCTGAAAGGCGCTATATAAATGTAAGATATTATTATTATTATTATAAGAAAAAAAAGCATATTTTTACGGTGCGCTCCAGAAGGGGACCCGGCACCTCCTGGAGGACAAATAAAGCACTGGGTTGCATTAGTATTATTTATGTTATTACCTAAGCCACCCCCTTAAATCTGTAAAGACATGTCAGGTGCGTTAAATTTATACTGTAGTAGGTGTGTGAATGATTAACAATTAATATTATTGGCAGAAATAGAGGGCCCCAAATCAAATTTTGCTTAGGGCCCCATTGATGCTTGGACCGGCCCTGGACTGGTCCCTGGTTTCTGAGACAAAACAAAAAATCAACCCAAAACCATGACAAGAAGTTCAAGTGGCAGAGCTGAGGAGTTGTACTTTTGCCTGATGAATACCATGAACAGGATGTAAAGTGGGAGGCTGGAATTGAAACAGCAGTCTACTTGCTGTTGCCCCATCAGTCACCAGATGCCCCTCATTAATCCACACTCTCCCCCCTTCATTCATCCCCCAGTCCATCCTCCCTGCTGCTGGCGTGTCTTCCCCCTGTTGAAAGAGCCGCCTGTGAAACAGAGGCTCTATGAAAGAGCCAAATGAAGAGCTCACTGTCCATCCATCTCTTTGGTGACATTGAACCTAACGTGCTGGTCATATACCAGCCGCACGGATACGCCTCGCGCAACAACAAAGGGGTTCCCAGAGACCACAATAAACTCTCAGACAAAAAAAGATTGCCTATAGCCACCAGCAATGTGCATAAATCTACATTCAACAGCTCTTATAAATCTTACCAAAGGCATTTAATCCAAAAGAAAGATCAGAAGATCACTTACATCCCTCTCATGGTCGAATGTTCCTCTGTATGAAAAACTCAGATTGATATAACAGAGACATGTCAAGACTTCTTGACATGCACTTTATTGCAGACATGCTACATGCTGTTAAAGCTATGCTCAGGCACTGCTACGCCTAAGTGAAAAAGTCCAGATTTAATGTGTCTGACCTACATAGCCAGCAGCAGGAGCACACCAAGCTTGGCGTTAATCAACCTCAACATCACAGGGTTCCTCAGCATCCTTCAGAGGCTAGGTCCCTCTAATTATAATATGCTCTCTGGATGCTTCAGTGTGATCTTTGCATATTAAAAAAAAAAGGAATGAGAGGGTAATCAAACACCACCCATGGAGTGTGTATCTAGGGCTATCAAAATGTAAAGGGAAGCAGCAATCAGATGCATGTTTAGGTGCCAAACAGAATGATGCAGAGGTGAATAAGCTAAGCGTGTATGTGGTGTATTGCATGATAGAGAGATGTATACCCATGCACTTTGGCTGTTTAAATTTTATCCAATAAAAGCACCCTCAACAGATCCTGAACATGTTGTTTTGTTGTTGTTGCCAATGTTTTATTCTTTATGGTCCTTCAAGTCTTTTAATCATTAAAATTCATTTAGAACAAGATAAAATGTCAAGAGCTCATCAGATTTCCTTTCTCTAAGATGCTGAAAGAAATAACTACAAAAACTGGTGTCCTAAAAATGAGCATAAATCTTTGAATGTGATCACTTTTCAGTGTGATAATTCCAAAGTAAATTGAGGGGTTTTATGTTATCATCAATCTACTCTTTCTGTGCACTGAAACATCTCCAAACCAGCACTATGGTCCCGCCGCTCTTCCGCTTTTGCCACCCGAAGTGGTATCCGGCTCTCTGGGGCCAAAATCTCTCCCGCTGAGGTAGAGTTGGCAAGTCTTGAACAAACACACAGTCATTCATCATCTCTCAGAGGAGTCAGCACCACATCAATCTGTCTGTCAGCAGCCCTCCACACCAATCTGCCTCTGCCTGCCTGTGCGCTTTCCACGCCAGATCTCAGCACTCCTCAGATTTAGCTCTCAGTGAATGGCTACGCTCTTCACAACACCATGGAGCATTGAAATACAAGCATAGCAATGACTTTCATCTCCTCTGTTCTAGTAAGCTGTAAAAAGTTACTACACATTAGCTGTGCACCCAGACACTAGTTTAGCTGCAGAGAAAGGGCTCATATTTAGCCTGGGAGCTTTTAAGCACATTTTGTTAAATTGAAATTTGCAACACATAAAATTCTGTTTTCCTTTATTCAACTAAACGCTAACAGAGATGGGGTTTAACTTCATGATCCATGGATGGTTCATCAGATTAAATGAGAAATTACAAAAAGATAGTTCTGACTGTACAAAGGAACTTCAAGCAAACAGCATATAGGCTAAAAAAGATCTGCTGATCTCTGTGCTTTTTTGATTTCCCTTCAGCGCATTTAGATGATATTCTACAAGTCTGGGGTTCAATAAACCAGTCCAACCAGCAAAGAGAGCCAGAGATTTGCTGTCCAGGAGACACTGAAGGCTTGAGCCGGGGAAGGAGCATCCGCAGCACCTCCACTTTTCAGCTATTTGCTAACTCAGCATCCTGCACTGATCAGGAGTCTAATGGAGTCTGCAGCACATCGTGACCCCCCCCCCCACACACACACACACACTTTGGGCTCTATTTTCATGTCCGCCGGTGAGGCGGCGGAGGGTGGCGGACTCCGCGCAGTGGTATTTTTGTCTGGCGGAGCCCGGCATACAGCCAGTTTGGTATTTTGTGAACTGAGGCGCACCGAGGTGATCACTGCGCACAACCCACCTTTGTCACGTGAAGTTTGAATATGTGCAACTTTATGTGAGTGTCTTTATTTGTGGAAAGGGTGTTTGTCTTACTTGTGGGTCCAACATTACACACACCAAATCCATCTGTGCTCATATGAGAAAGTGTGAAGGACGCCCTCTGCAGCACTTACAGTGACACTTGTTGAGGAGCTGCCTTCTGTCACTATTATGTGGCATTACTGTCTTCAGACATCTCCTGATCTCTTTGACTACTTCACGAAAATAGTAATACACCTCGCTGGTGGCGGATTTAAAGGCGAGGAGAGGAGCTGATGTTATTGGTCAATACAGGTCTCGGCTGTGTTAAACCCACTCCACGCCCTCTCTCCTCCCTTCCTACAACTTACGCCGCTGGGAGGAGCTGAGTTAGGGAGGGGGGATACTTACGCCGAGCTGCACTGCTCGGTGCAGCTCGGTGCTGCACTCACTAAAATACCAAATTGTGCTTGGGAATGCCTTGTCGGCGCGGCGGACCTGACTTACACCACGCCTGTGGCAAAGCACGAAAATAGAGCCCTTTATGTTTACACACACATACACAATGTTCATTTTGGTGTTAGGGGGTATAGAAGACTGGTTAGGACAGAGAGAGGAGCTCAAGACATGTTTGCTTCCAAAAGGCAAGCTGAACACAGCACCCCTGTGGACTTGTCAGACAGTGACAGTGAATGACAGCGATTGTAAACAGACCGTCATGATGGATACACTTAGGGCTCTATTTTCGTGCCTTGCCGGAGACGGGCCGCAGGCGCGGCGTAAGTCAGGTCCGCCGCGCTGACAAGGCGTTCCCAAGCACAATTTTGTATTTTGGTGAGCGGCGCAGCCCAGCGTAAGTATCCCCCCTCCCTAACTCAGCTCCTCCCAGCGGCATAAGTCGTAGCGAGGGAGGAGCCGAGACCTGTTTTCACCAATCACATAAGCTCCTCTCCTTGCCTTTAAATCCGCCACCGGAGGGCGTATTACTATTTTCGTGAAGTAGTCAAAGAGATCAAGAGATGTCTGAAGACAGTAATGCCACATGATGGCGACAGAAGGCAGCTTCTCAACAAGTGTCACTGTAAGCGCTGCATTGGGCGTCCTCCACACTCTCTCATATGAGCACAGATGGATTTGGTGTGTGTAATGCTGGACCCACTGGTAAGACTTTTCCACAAATAAAGACACTCACATAAAGTTGCATATATTCAAACCTCACGTGACAAAGGTGGGTTGTGCGCACAGATAACAACATAAACTCCATAAATGGCATTAAAATCAGAACCACCTGAGCGAAAATGACGCATCGCGCTGCATGTCCTGGCTCTTTCTTTCATAGATGTTGGCATATAAAATAAATCTGGCTCACAAAACTGAATATTATAATATCTGTATGTAGGCTTAAAGTAAATAACTCATCTGAGCACTGAAACAAATAATCTGTTCAGCCGCTGCACCAGGACGGAGAGAGGACACAGAGATATGTCCAGGTCGAGCTGCGCAAGACATAAGAAGAAGAGGAAGAAAGAAAAGGAGGGAGACAAGTTACATATCATGTTAACTTCATCATGTGTGTCTATTTACTAGATATTTAATTTAATTTAATGCGGTTTCAGCTGTGTTGATTCGGTCAGGTTGTGTGTCTAAACGCGTGCCAAACGCGCTCATCAGATCAGATATAGATCAGAATATATCTATATAGATCTAAATGTATGTGCTGACTCAGATTAATAGCTGTTGATGATTATTTATTGCACTGAATGTGCCTGACAATGTGGATACCTGCCAGTGAGGCATCGGTGGCGTATGCCAATACGCCGCCGGTCTACCAAAATACTACTAGACCAGCTGCGCTCCGCCTGCGCTGAAAGCTGACTATTGCTGCGTCCGAAGTGCCAAGTAGTAGTCGAAGAAGTATGTAGCATGTCCGAATCGGGAACCAGAGCGAGTAGCGTGCTACTTCAGATACTACTTCAGATACTAGACACGCCCACATTGTAGTATGGTCGCGGTACATCCTACGGGCATGCTACTGACCCAAAATGCACCGCAGGCTTCTTCTTCGTCCTCTTAAAAGTTGTAGAAGCGCATGTGACGCTAGCGCCACCAGCTGCTGCCTATTTAGATGCCTCGCGAACGCCGGCTGGCCACAGCAGCGCACACCATGGCAGAGCAGCAGCAGCAGGCAGGCAGGACTGCAGCAGTACAGATGTAAGTTTCATGTAACTTCACACACTGTCCTAAAAATTGTGCAGTTGTATCTCTTTGTCACATCATGGTGTCATATTTGCCCAAGTAATCATTTTATGGGCAAATATGTGGCGACATCAGAGAGGTAAAGCTCACTTATTCCATCATTAAACTGCACAGCTGCAGTAATCAGGCAGATCTCATTGAACAAACGATCACCACGTGAGTGAATGAAGGTTAAAAGTAATGGAAAAGCTACTTTGTGAATTTCTAAAGCAGTGCAGGAATATAATACAGCAGCATCCATCACTTGCACAATTACCATTCAAAGAGTCTAAAACTGTCTGCACGGGCACAGTACCTACTCTCTGCCTGCGGGGGTTGTCTTACTCAACCGCTCGTCTAGTGTGTCCGAATTGGGCCAACGTGTTTAGTATGTAGGAGTAGGATCTAGCAGTAGTATGTAGCAGTAGTATGTAGTATGCGAGCGGGCAATTCGGACGCAGCACAGGTTTGAATCGGCTGGTGAGCACGAAAATGTCACTGCGCCTGCTGATTCTGTTGACACCTCCCCCTGCCACGCCACCACGACTAGCTTGGCGGATCTCGGTTCGCCTCCGTGTGCCTCAGTCCACGAAAATACCAAACTGGCTGTATGCCGGGCTCCGCCAGACGAAAATACAACTGCGCAAGGTCTGCCACCCTCCGCCGCCTTGGCGCCTCGGCGGACACGAAAATAGAGCCCTTAATGCTGTCTAAAGTACAGAAGACTCCAACCCCTTTGAAAAAAGAGGGGACAGGCCTGGATATCAGAAAAGTCATAGTCTTCTTTAAAGTATAGCTCGGTAATAAAAATGTGGATTTCGACAAGGCTGAAGATCATCAAGTGATTTCACATCAGAGGTTTCTGTTCTCCGGTCTTGGCTATGCCCCGCTCCATGGTGTAATACTTACGTTGACTACAATCCCATAAAAATCTACAAGGGTAAGAATCCCAATCAATATGTAACAAAAACATAAAGCTACATACTTCAATTTGATTCAAACCAAGCCAAGGAAGCAGATCCCCATTTTTGCTATTAAAGCTCCTGTGAGAAGTTTTTTGTCATTCATGATTTAGACTGAAATTCATGTTAATTCCATACCAGTGAGAGGGGATATGTGTCAGCCAAATAATACTACTAGACAGCAGTGTCAACATTGGTTTTGTTGAAGGCTAGTATAGTTTTTGGTGAGTTAAGGTTGGGTTAAAAAACAAACTTTCAGTTGTTTAGGTTGTCTATTTACACTGCCTAGAATGGCTCTCAGTGATTCAGACATCATTTTATTTAACAACAATGTATTTAACTACATTGTCAGTGTTCCTGTGTATATATTTCAAAGGTTTTTTTTTTTACAGTTAGTACGGGAGTATATTACTGCCACTGCATCTCAAAAGGACAAAAGCAGTAAAGAGCAGTCTGGTGTGGGGACTAGGGAAAATGGCACATCCTTCTCAACCTTTTGAAACAAGAGTTTAGGACACAAATATCTTCATGGTTCTTCAAAGCAGCATGGTGAACATCAGATACTAAGACAAGAGGCATGTTTGTTTGTTTGTCTCTTCAATAACCCCTGTGTTCAGTTCAACCATTCGTGTCAAGCAGAGACAGCTTTAAGTTTGACTTTGGTGCAGCATGCAGCAGCCGCACACTGAAAATCAAATCAACGACAGCTTTGCATTCAAATGGCAGGATTAAGAAACATGCAGCCACAGACCTCTGCTCGCCTCCCTATCTTTCACTTTCTCGTTCCATCGTTTCAGCCGGCTGACAGAGTGCTGCTGACAGTCACAGCCCTCCGGCGACAGATGATTTGTGCTGTGACTTGATTCAGGCCTTTGCTCCCAACAGCTCCCTTTTTAAAAGCCCTTGTCAGAGCAATAAAAGCATTCTTTTTTGAGGCAATGATAAGCCACAGGTTTAGATTAAGAGGGCACTTCATACAGAGAGGAGGCGTGAGCAGAACTTTTGAATGCATTAGTTGTAATTACTCCCACTCTTTACACACGAGTACTTCAGTGTGTTCTTGTTGTGCACCACCCATATCCTTACTTAGCACCATCCTGCTTCCACACATTCCTGTCAGAAAGTTCTTCTACTTTTCCATGATTAGCCCTGTTAATAGGCCATTAAAATGCTGCACCATGAAAGTGAGACTTTTATTCCCTGCTGGGTCCGGCCCTTCATTCTGCAGGAAAAGCCTAAACCAGGGAGGATATAACAAGGGGGCTAATCCAATGGGGATACTCCCAACAATAAAAATACCTTACCGGCAATGCCTGGCAGAATGACCCATTTTAATTGTGCATACACTAATCTATCCCACAGCAAAAAGTGCTGTGGTTATATTCAGCACTCTTCCTCTGTAGCTCAGTGGTGCATTGTGTGGGTGTGTGAGGTCTGAGGATCAGCAATATTGTTTTTGTGGGACTCGGAAGGGCTTACAGAGACATTTCTGCCCCTGGGGCTGCACCAAATGTAATCCTGTATCAGGAACTTTTCAACGGGCAATAATAGATGGATTTGATCATTCAAATTGGGGAAATTATGCAAGACTTTAAGATCACACTTGCAGAAGGCCTATTTGGCAGCATAAAAGAAGTTGAACTTGAAAGTCTCAGTGGTAACCTGATGGGTCATGTTTTTCTTGGCTAATCTCTAGAGCCGGTTCACCAAGTTTGACTGAAACTGAAAGCATTTTTTGTCTGTCCTCAGGAGTCTGACTCAGTAGCCCAGCTCCAGAGAAGCAGCCTTGGGTTATACTGGACAGCTATTAGCCTACAAAGCTTCCTATAAATGCACTGAAAGGCAATAAAGCTGCAGCATTTCAAAGCAGTAAATGCATTAATAACCTGCTGCTAACAGACTCCTGTGTTCTGGTCTGAAGTAGATTGCCTCTATAAAATGTCAGCACATTCTGTTCTTTATGGGGAAAATGGTCCGGCCAGGTGAATGCAAGGGAAATGAATGATCTATTGGCAGTTATTGATCTCACTTCTTTCACTCCCCAGTCATGACGAAGTTATGTGTCATGCATGAAATGAGAACTGGCCTTTTAAAAGTTGCTGAATTGAGGTTTGAAGCTGTAGCTCTCTGTCACTGTCGCTATGTAGCCTGTACAGGAGTGCACAGCGACTACACTGTATTTTCCCTGAGGTTTAATACAGTAGCGAATCAGCATTTGACTCATTAAATATGGTACATAAAACCTTTGCTCTTTTTGTGCCTAGAAATCACACACAACATCGCCGCAGGTTGGTGCTGACATTTGGCACCTCCCATTTATCTAGATAAAGGTCATGAATTGTAGCAGGTTCTGTAATGAGTCATGTGCAGAACGGATCGAGGTTCACACCAATACCAGAAAGGTCAACTGACAGGGCATGATGGCCTGCAGGCTCGCTGTTGCCAACATTTAATTAAATGACAGATGTATTGATGGGCATTTAAGCTTAACATCCAGACAGCATGCTATCACAGTACAGCTTTCAGCTTTGTTTGTTGGTGTTATTTGTTTTAATATAAACCGCTATTGTGTAATTAGAAAAAATAGTGTCTCAAAAATAACATGGTGTGGATTTTGACGACCAAAAGCAAGAGTAGGTATGACCATGTTTGAACATGTAACCTAGTTTTGAAAGACATGTGCTAGGCCTTCTTTCTTCCCTCTGGAATCCTGGCTTTCTTTTCAAGGTTTTGAAATCCTTGGCATAGCCCTCTTTTAGTGACACATGTTGATCATTCTTGTCAAAACAAACACATTTGGCAGTCAGCCTTCTCAAAGCTGGGTGGGGGGGGGGGGCAACCAGTTAAGGACTGCTCTTAAAAAAGGCACTGATCACTGAAAGCTCCTCAGGTCTAGGGAGGTGAAACCAGTGCGGAAACCATTGTTTAAAACTGCAGCTCCACAAGTGTCCACTTGAGACTGGCTGCAAGAACCCCAATAGCCACATACATGCCCACTCTAAAAATGCCCATTTTACAGCAGAATAAACATGTTTACTGACTGTTTTTTTATAAATTTTGCAAAAGTTGGGACCCAGTTGACTTGACTGATGGACTGGTACAATGTAGCTAATAGACCTGCTTTATATAACCAATAAAAAACTCTTTATAGTAGCTTTAAGTCCTGCTAAATTATAGTGGAAAATAATTATTATGGTAACACTTTGCCATAAATTATCCACAGATAGCTCAAACCAGTGCAATTAAGACAGAAAGTTCTGGAATAAATCCATTGTTAATGAGATCAGAATGTTTCATTTGTCTGTACTTGTTGGTGCTAGAAAGACAAGATGTGCCATAAGAGCCATAAGATGTTTTATACTTTGCGGCAAAAATTAAAGCAGCAGTTGAAAAACTGCTTTCTTTTCTAACGGTCGTATGTGTTACCTATTGAAAACAACTTCTCTGACATTCATATACACATTTTTAATGGCACAAGTACTCATTCAAATGTGAGTTTTTGGCTTACTGTTTAAAATGTTACTGTCCAGATGAACAGCAGCACTCTGCCAGCTGGATGGAGCCAAACATCCACAACATTATGGGCACAAACATTAGGAACACCTGTGAAATGCAACCCAATCCAACCCCCCCTGCAGCAAATCACACCTTTATGGAGCTCAAAGCTTTATTACAATTCACTGGGAATGTGTCACACAGATGCTGGGTCTGATCTTAAGGGTACAGTTTTAATAGTGTTGACATATTAAAGGTTTTATATTGAAAGCTGATCAACTCACAACATGTTATCTGTAACATGAACACCTTATAATTTTTGACTCTAATAATCAGCTGACACAATGCCTAACAACTCCCATCTGCAAATTCTTGACTGAAAGTTCCTGGAAACATTTTTCTCGCACTGCACCTCTGTTTACACAATGAAAAAATCTCTCCCACAAACAAACAGCAACCAGAGTCACACAGTTAATAATCCCTTTTCCACACTAAGCTAGCCAGTGAGCAGAGCACTGATATCCTGCTTAGCGGCTGTCTGTGTTGCTCTACATTCTCTGGTTTAGATACGAGATAAAGAGCAGTCCAAGCCTGTGCCACTGGTTCGAGCTGATAAGCTCTGCTAGAGGCCCGGTGGTTTGCCAGTAGATCACTGTCCACAGCAGACTTCAGTGGCAGATAAGACCTCAACTCCTTACAACACTTTTGTGTTGAACAAACAGGAGTCATGATAAAACAAGAGTAGAGTAGAAAGGTAAAGTCTGGGATTGAGTTTTTGGAGATGTTATCACCCCGATAGATATTGAGGGGAACCTTTTTTTGTTGTGCAATGTTCTTGACATTACAGAGGTCATTTAGTTGACCTAAAGATGTTTCACCTGCTTGCCGGCACCAAAATGACAGTTGGATAGACAAATTATTGAGGTAGTCAGAGGTAGAACTGACAGCAGGGCTACATTTGCCTCATCTGTAACATCAGTGCTATTGTCTGAACACTGTTGAATGGATTCGACAGAGTTTTCTGTCCTAACTAATGAGGTTCATTCAGATAGCTGGGCTTTGTGTATCTATGGTGATGTCTTCAAGGAGCTACTTCCTGGAGCTTCCTGCAACTCTTACATCAGCCTAGCAAACTTTTGACTCCAAAGTCTTATCCTGTCTGTTTGAACCTGTTAGTCCTCTTTGAGCAGGGACTCAGCAGACCAGGACTCTTCAAATAAAAGAGGACTACAGAGACAGAGAGGGAGTAACAGAGAAACAAAGCATTAATGTATCTTCAACCTTGATGGAAGAATACCTAAATTTGGTAATATTGCAAATTTCCCTTTTCATTTCATCCACACAGCCACTGGTTCAATATCCGTATCTGTCTGATTGCTTAGTTCTTGGCTCTCTAATCAGACTTCTGATTAAAACAAATCTAGCAGGAACTGGAGCCAATCTTTTCTAACCTGCATTCCATTTCCCAGCAGCAGCTGTCCAGCAGCAAACCAATACTCAGAACAATAATTAGGTGAATCTCGTTGGAAGAGGAAAATTGGCTCATTGAAGTTTAATAGCAGGCTATTGGCTGAGGTGTGCAATTGTATCCCAGACAGACACCAGCCTGAGCAATTTGGATGAACGAGCATGCGTTTGTGAGTGTTGTAGGTGTAAATACTTGGACCGTAGGGTGCAAACAATGCAAGCCTACACAGCAGATGGTGTGTGGAGCCATTCAGGAGCCAAGCTGAGGTAACATGGCATCAAATAATTGGAATTCTATTCAAATGTGGCATGTGTAATAGCAGACTCTTGACAGATAAAAATGCTTAGCTTATTATAGATAATTTACAGATATCTGCTTGGTGGTGCATGAAAAGGTGCCAAAGTGCACACCCAATGTCTAAGAAAATTACACCTAATTACCAGGTGTAATTTTCTGCATTCTTACCCGCTCTGCGGTTAACCTTTACCTTGGTATAAAAGGAGTGACTGTTTATTTTCAATCACAGATTAAGTTTATTATGTCTTCTATCAAGGGTGTGCAGTCCTGTAGTTTTGATACAATAAGAATAACATAGTTAAGAATACTTAACTATGTTAAGTGTCTGCTGTTTTACAATAAAGATATCAGCAATAAAGCAGAGGAGTTAACCGACACTTAAAACCCACAATGCTTGGCTGCCAGCTCTTACCACAACCACCCCTTTATCCTTCCCTCTGTGCCTCTGCATCTGTTGCAGTCTCACAGGCAGATGTTCCTATGAGGAGAGGCAGCAGGCAGATATACCCCCCCGCCCCCATCCCATTACCTCTCTATCTAACTGACTGCAACAATACCCCAACCCTGTCCAAGCCCTGCACCTCTCCCTGCAGCAGCCTTTTGAATGAGCTTCATTGACCCTAATCTCCAGACAATTACAGCGGATAACAAGACATTGAGGGCCCACTGCCTGCATGTAGCAAACTCAAAGGCCACTTGACTGTCAAGGAGGGGTGATTGAGTACACAAATGTGTGGACTGGGAGTTAGTTGTTCACCTCCTAGAAAACTACCCAATTACTGTCCATAACAAATTTTGATTGCTGCACTTTTAGCGAGATATAATGAACATGAACATGATCTAAAGAATTACAGGACTCTCGCCTGGTTACTTCTACCTCAGTGGTTTAAAGCTCTGGCTTGGAGCCATATCTGACTGCTGTTTGGGGGAATAATGATGAATATTTGAGGGACCATTAATCTTGGTCAGGTGTGTGTGAAGCAAGCAGTGTGTGTGTGTGCGCGCGTGTGTGTGTGTGTGTGTTCTCGTCTATGCAACACTCAAGAGCCAGGTGGTGGCCAGACAGCACAAGGTCAGGACGGAAGGTCAGAGAGCACCATAGGCCCCTCAATGGTGACAGAATGACAATGGGAGACACATGCATACAGTCACATCAAACTATTAGTGGAATCAATCTCAAGGAACTTAGGTCATCACTGACATTGCTTAACCAACCGTCATTACTTCATGAATAGAGGTGAATGCAAACTGAAATCTTAAGAGCAATGGTTTGACATCTGGCTTCTAAATGTCATCTTCATGGTTTTTCCTCATTGAAGACTTAATGATGAACTGTCAGTTTGAAATGAGATGTTAGTGCATGATAATAAACAAATTAAGGTACCCAGGTCACACGAAAGCACAACCACATCTTTAGAATAACAAGAAAGAGGTTACTTTCGGTAGAAAATTACCAAAAACAGAACAGAAAATTATAAAGAGTCAACATACCAAAACCTGTAAGGGATACAGTAGAGTGAACGAGGGCTGATGCAAATTAGAACCTTGACAGGGAAAGCAAGTACCTTAATGTGAGGCAGGGGGCTCTTTCTCAGTTTACACATCTGAAAAATTGTCCCTCATACTATCTGGCTAGCAACGCTGCAGATCCTTGTCAACCACCTTGCAGTATGAATCAACATTAAACCAAACATTTCAATTTGCCCTTGATCTGACATTGTTTTGTAAAACACCTTAGGCAGCCTTTGGGTGGGTGGCCTCTATTAATCATTCTGCAAAACAGTGTGTTTTTTGAATAGCATAATTCAGATTAGAAGTTCTTTAAAAACTGCTATTAATTAAAGAAAAACCAAGGCAGCAAATGTATCAACAATAACACTGGCCAGAAAATGACTAATGGGCTTGGCTAGTGTCAGCGCATTGACAGTTATTGTTGTACCTTTTCTTCTCCCACACAGTAAGGGCATGGACAGCCTACAGCGCTCCTGATTCAGTAAAATAATTGAGATCTGGGCTTTTTGCTGAATTCAGCTAGAGCTGGAAGATAGATGAAAACAAAAAACATGGCTACATTTGTTGTAGTGTGTGCCAGAAATCTGAGCTGGCTGCCTGGCTGAGCCTGTACAAAAAAGAGGGGAAAAACTCCAAAGCAAGATGTGACAGCATGACTTAGACAGGTTTTGCTATTTCATATTGATCACAATGAGGAGACTGAGGTCAGGATAAAAAAGAACATACCTCTCTGCTACACTTTTAATATGTGCTGTTGTATTGATGCTGAATTCACAGATGGATGTGTCATGTATTGGGTGTCATTGTGAAAAGCTTTCATTTCTCCTTCTGTTGGGTGAAAAAAAAAAACCTGCAGGCACATGTCAGAATGCTCACCCACACAGAAAGCAATGCACACCAAAACAGCTCCTTACATGCACACACACACGCACGCACGCACACACACAGCAAAGCTTCAAAATCGCACTGCAGCAGCTTTAGTTCTGCCCTGGTTTAGTCAACTGGTTACTCACATGCCACTTTTCTGTCTGCATTTTAAGAGATCTATAATTATTTCTGTTAACAGCCGAGCTCTTCCACAGGCCCTGTGGCTGAGCTGTAATCCTAAAATGAACTCTACATCACCTCTAACACAGCCGAGGGGGAACAAAGTAACGCTAAAGGGAAAGGCAAGGAGAGTATGCCAACTGCCCACTCAGCCAACTGCGCGTGGGATTTCTGTGGAGAAGGACGTCCAATGGGATTGGAGGAAGAGCCCATGAGGGACTGATAACCGAGTTCAAGAAGCGCTATAGGCTACCAAGAAGCTAACAATATGTGCGGCAGCATTGCTAATGCATTGGATACTGTGGCAGGAGATTACTCTGGGGTTGGATTAGTTTTATCTTCTAAAAAAAGACACCAACTTTTTGTAGAAATTCTGTTACAGAGATGACACCAATTTCATGACTTATTGCTGCTTTTTAATGTCTCAAAGGCTTATACAAGCCTTGCTGCTATCATAAAGTTCGGCAGTTTTCTCATGACCGCAGTGCTGCTATAAAATTAATTTACTGTTTTTGAATCAAACAGGAAGCGAACAATTGTGATGGCAAGTGCAGACAGCAGCCCTCTTTTCTGTCTTATAAAAGAAAGGGCTAGCAACATATCATGCATAAAAAGAAAGAATTGCGCATTCTTATTTGAACCACAGTCTCCCTCTCTGTTGAAGACTTTTAGCATTGTTGTCCCTTTCCTTCAACCTGCATCCCAGTGAGAAAAATTACAGCTTTGTGCCCCTGAACCACCTGCTTCAATGCACTCTGCATGTCAACTAACCAGATGCACAACTAGAATACACAATGTATGCAAACAGCAGGGGCAGGGAAATTAGTGATACCTTAAACACAGGACACAATGGAGGGAGGATAAACTAGGATGGAGACCTTGAATCTAGCTGCAGTTTAAGAATTGTCATTACTGTGCAATTGACTTCAACTTGAGCCCACATTTATTTATTTTATTTAACCTTTATGTAACCAGATAAAACCCAATGAGATCAAGGTCTCTTTTACAAGGGGGGCCTGGCCAAGAGGTCAGCAGCACACCTCATCTCTATTTTATCTATCTATTTTTACATGTGTCAAAAAACTTAATAGGTCTCCTAGCTTTGTTTAAGGTAAATCGTTTTCTTGAACAAGCAGAGCTGTATAAAGAATTGATAATAGTATGTTTTTTGGCCACAGGAGATTCTGATAATAGCATCTTTGTTCAGAATCCAGTAGAATGAAAGCTGGGCCATCAACCCCTTTATATAGAGCTAGGTCTATCTCATAAATTAACTTCTGTTAAAGATTTCAACAAAAAAAGACTACTCTCTATTTGGAAATTTCTCTGCACTACAATTCTTAGATTTCTTTCACCTGCAGCATGCTGATCCACAACTGAGTCATGATGTATGAATTACTGATATGTTAGGAATTTTTATATTTTTCAATTTTACCTTTGCATTGTTTTGAAAACAAAGTGCCAACGATTTCAAGTCAGTCTCCCTTTTCAACAGCTGTGGGGATCATGGTTTTCTGATGTAGCCCCTAAATATTGAAGAAAGTTGGTATGGTATGTGTTGTTTCTGTAAATAGTGTGAGAACAAATGGGCTTTCTGTTGGCAAAGTGCTATGCTTATATTTGGTATAAGTGCTTGGGTCAGAATCCCTCAAAATTAGTTAAATCATATGACTTGGCCACATCCACAGACAACTGCAGCCTAGCTTACATGCCAATTCTCCTGGCAGGAGCTCAGAAAAGGGGCCAAGCTGACCAGCAACCAGTGTAGCTGGTACATTTTTAGATTGCACAATCCCACTTAATAAACATCAAACTAAAAAATAGTCCCATCAGTTTACATACAGACATTTGGTGTCCATGTACAACCAAAGCTAGCAAAGCTTTATAGACAGCTAGAGAGCTTCAGTCTTAAAGGAAACCAAAAAGTTTTAGCATGTGCTTTCAGCCTGATTTAGCTGAACCCTTGTTACAGGAGTGATTTAAAGAGGTCTTGTCATTCTGTGATTTTCCTTCTGTTAATCTTGTCCTATTTTTATGACGGCATACTCAGCTCTTATCACACAGGCGTTAGCTATCAGAGTATAAACCCAAGGCTCACATTAGTTTTAACGGTCGACTTGGCAGCAGCTGTTCTAACATCACAGCAATCAAAATCTGCATCTGGAGAAAGCAGGATGATGCAAATTGGGGTCTCTTCAGAGCATTTGTCCAACAGTATTATGACAGTATTATGACATGACAGGCATGAGAATGTATGCCTGTGTTTGTTTGCAGGAACACGGTGGAGTTTTTGTTTGTTTGTTTGTTTTCACTGCATAGATCACAGATCTGCTGAAGACTCATTTTGTGGTGCAAGATGACATCATTTCATCAGACTTATGACAGAGAATTCATCCCTGAAAATCACTCCTTTATGGCATTTATGATTCTCAGTCCTGCAACAACAGAGGGAGGGTTTGTTTTTAGGACTGCTTTGTCACTTCTGAGTACATGCTTCCTGGCTGTCTGGTGGTAGTGGTTATTGTTTTGTTTTACATGGGCAACAGCCACACAGCTGCATATGAGTGTCTGCAGCAGGGTGGGGGGATAATGTAATGGATAATGTAGTTTATCAAAAGGTTAAGATTGAACTAAAAGGTGTGAGAGAGATAGAGGAATGCAAAGAGGAAGACAGACGAGGAAGTAAAATGACAATAATAGGACAATTAAGCAAATGCATATGTGTTTAACTGTCAGATGGGTTCTTTTACTCAACTTAAAGGCCTTATGAGAAAATTTCAGTTTGTATGAATTTAGGCACTTCCTACAGACCAAATAGTCTTTGCTTATTTTGTCCCCTTCATACTTCAATGGGGTCTTCTGGCTACAAAAAAGTCATTCAGTGTTAATGTTTTACGTGGAAAATGTAAAACAGGGATGTTTATTCAACTGTTAGGCTTTACATACCCCCTTGCACCAGTTTAAGACATTAAAAATAACAGTTTAAAATTCATCAATCTTGTTCCCAATGGTCTTGTTTGCTTTTGAATAACATAAATAGATGTAGTATGGATTTAGCCCATTTCATAAGCATAATAAAAAAATACTCAGAGGAGCTTTAAAGTAAAAATGGTAAAGTGCGCTGCTGTTTATCTGCCTGGAATGAGCTTGAGAAGTCTCTCCCTTGGACTAATAACTGAAACATAAGAAGCAAAGACTGTTTTTCTGAAAAGGAGGTTGGAATTAAGTCAATCTGCATAAAATCTCTATTTATGTCCAAATGTGTTAGTACTAGATTTACATGTCAAATTTAAGCGAGTAAATATTGTTGGCATAGTCTTTGCATTGCTTTAAGACAAATTTGAAAAATGTATACAAGATTGAAAAATCTGTATTGATCATTTGACTTGGTTGAAAAAGCATGGTGTGTGTACAGCCAGTGGGGTTCAGAGGCAGAAGTTAAGTGGCTCATTAAAGGAAACCTATGGCCTCATACGTCAAGTCTGGAGTCTCCTTGTGCTCTTTATGTGTGAATGTGTCCGTGTGTGGTGGTATATGATCTATGTCCACCTTTTCCCCTTCTCTTTTTCCACAACCAATAATTTTAATGCAGAGCCGGCCCAAGCCTCAATGGGGCCCTAAGCAAAATTTGATTTTGGGTCCTCTATTTCTGCCAATAATATTGATTGTTGATCATTCACACACCTACTACAGTATAAATTTCATGCGCCTGACATGTCTTTACACATTTGAGGGGGTGGCCTAAGTAATAACATAAATAATACCAATGCAACCATACAAATAATACCAATGAATGACTGATGAATGATGTTCAGGGTTTTCAATCTCAAAATGTAACACATTCAGGATGCTCAGTGCACATTACACAGCAGGAGGCATATAACAAGGAGATATATATATATATATATATATATATATATACACACACACACACATATATATATATATATATATATATATATATATATATATATATATATATATATATATATCATTATACAGAAAGCATCACTCATACATGCAAAAAATAAAACATATTTTAATTTTTAAATTTTTTTTTATTGCTCTTGGGGGTCCCCTACTGGCCTTGGGGCCCTAAGCAGGCACTAAGTTCGCTTATGCCTGGCTGGCTCTGCTTCAATGTTAACATTGTCATTGAAATAGAAGCAGCTGTTTAGTTAAGTGGAAGCAGGATTTTAAATTTGAGCCTTTGCTCTAGCTTCCATTCTGCAAAAACGTGCCAGTCTGCATTCAGACCCATGGATCTACTGTGGAGGGACCCAATTGATTGCGATCACTGTGCTAGAATTGCAGATGGCCATCGTGTGAAAGGTATCATGTGGGAATCAATCAAGGCAGCAACATCTGAGCTCTGGAGATTCCACAGGGATAAATCTGCTCAAATCTGACGGGCTGGGATTTGGCACTCCAGAGGTTTGCTTGTCACAATATTGATTTAGAAATAATTACTCAGACTGCTTGGTAATTCTTTGCATGCTGTCCTGTATGCTGGCGCTGCCTGCTTTCTGCATGCCACTGCAGTGAATCCAGCTCTTTTCAGGCCCTGATTAGATTCACCAAACATAATCTGGGTGAGAGCTGTCTGTTTTGAAATACAGCTGGAGCGGCGGTCTCCTGCAGTGCAGGCTAACTGAGATGCTAGTCAGTAATTACCATCAAAGCTGGTCAGTTAGCATACAAAGTATGACTGACAGCTGCAAGTCCTCTGGCTGCTGGATGAACTGCCATCTTCTCAAACTGCAATCCTCTTTCACAGAGACACAAAATACTGAGATATACCATCCAGCTGACAGATATGTGATTGCCTGTTTTGTGTTATCCAAACTGCTAAGTCACCTGAGAAGACTTTCCGTGACTAAACTTGATGGAATTCAGCTATCTGATGGGCTGCACTGCAGCTATCTGAGATGCTATTTACAGCTGCCACGACATAACCAAGTTATTAAATATACTTCATAGTTTCTGTTCACCATAGTCACACAGCAGCCAGCGTTTGCCTCAGGCTACACCCGCACACAAACAGATTTTTTTGAAGTACATTTTTACTGGAAGTTTCATAAAAGCCCTGTCCCCACCAGGTTTGTTTCTTTTGCCACAGCAATCGGAAATGGTCAAAAATACCTACATAGGCATGTAAGGCAACTTTAAATGACGAAGTGAGGCTTCGCAATGCTTTCATGCTTCCAGCTCACAGCCCAGTGTGCGTACACTGGAGCACACGTAGAATACTCGGGCTAGTTTCAGTTTGATTGAGGCGTACACATGAAAAAAAAAGGCCAGTTTCAGTGGTACTGAGGCAATAAATCCATTTTTTTAACAATATGTAAACATACTGTGTGTGAATATGGTGACTGCACCAGACTGACGGATGTGGGCAGGTGGTCAATGCTGTCCATTATTCTAGAGTTAAGTATATTAGCTTGCAAATGCAAACTGTGGTTGTAAGCAAGGTAAACAGAAGCAGCACCATCTGTAGGAGCTGCTTCGTGTCCTTGGGTTCACAACAGCAGTGTAAATATCTGTGTAACGACTGAGAATAAAAGAAGCGTGTGTGTGTGAGGCAAGAAAAACAATACACTGTGTATTACTGCTACTGTGGTTTCCGTGGTTCCTGGTTGATGAAGAATCAGTACAGCTCATCCAGCAGAACTGCTCAGCAGGGCTAAATGATCAGGAGACAAGCCGACTGTAAGTGCTCTAATCACTCTGGATCATATAACCCATTGCTTCTAGCCTGCTGTAATAGACTAATTATGGCTCCATGCAAAACAGCAACAACAGCTGAGCACATTCTCCCTGTTGCAGCCTCCAAATCCATTTCTCACACTTTCTGCTGTGTTAGTGCATGAATTAGTAAAGAAGCACCCTGAAATCTCCCTTTAGACACACAAACTGGACATAAGGACAGAGAGAGATGAATTTCAGAAATGTAAATCAATCAGAAACAGAAACCATGCACCACTTAGATAACATCTAGTGGGAGGAGATGTAATGAACAGAATAATTTGTGTTCACTTTTTCAGCCCAAGTCTGAAACATTATCATAGAAATGGGCACGTTAATCTTTTTAAATCCACCAGCAGTCCTTTCCAAAGAGAAAGAAAGGAACAAATGTAATTTATTGACTTAGTTTTTACAATCTAAAGAAAAATCAAAATTTGTGTGAAATTCAAAACACTTTCAAGCACAAAGAACAGTATGATAACCTTGATAAGATTTCAAAAAGCAACCAAAATCAAACCCACATACACCAGTTAAACCCAACACAGAAACAGAAAATTGTGTCATGTCAAAATTACAGGGAGTTCTTCCACCAGATGCGCTGTGTGTCATTTTTCACTGCACACACTTCTAATAATCAGTGTGCCGAGGCCGCAGGATGTGTCTAGACTAGCAGAGAGGTTTTTGATCAGCAGGACATACTTCTTTTGTTCTCAGTACAAGAACACCAAAAGTTCAGATGTGATAAGCAAAAAACAAAGTGGAAATCTTCCACATGAAATTTGGAAGTCTCTTTGAACTCCAAACCATGACCAAATATTAAATAGTGGCTCACAGCTAAGAATGAGGAGAGACTATTTCTTGAGTTATGCTAATTCGTGTCTTGGTTGAAGAGTTCAGCCCCCAAATTTTTCATTCTTAGTTTTACTTTTTAATTCCACTGCAAGTTTGGCTGCTGTACCACTTCAAAACTCAGGTTTCAGGTTTTGCACTCCAAAACAGGGGCAGGTCCAGAGGGTGAAGGGGTGGCTATAGCCTAAGTCAACTATTTGAGCTGTGGTGCATAAGGCTGCTGGAAGCTTTGATTTGGCATAGGTTCTCTGATCATTAATATTTTGGACTGGGGTTTTAGAAAAGCAGCTAATTTTGAGGAAACCTTTTTACTCTCTTGTGTTCCTTTTTAAAGCTTCTGTGTAAAGATTTTTACATTTGAGTTGATTTTCACATCACAATAAGTATCACTTATTACCTCTTTGTTGGTTTTTGTCTTTTATGTGTGAAAGTGAATTTTGTAACATGAAATCTCACCCTGCTTTATTTTGACATTCAGATGAGCCACTCATCAGAAATCTTTGCTGGGTAAACAAAAAAAGACTGTCAGCAATTTCAGACATTTCAAACAATTTGAAATGAGTAGTTAACCTTGATAGCTGGTTTGCCTTTGAGCTCAGCATTGATATTAAATCCAGTTTGTTTCATAACCAGCTAAAACACCCTGCAGGTGCTTTGAAGAAAACAAACAAAAATAGTGTATATACCCATCAATAGGACACAATGGTGTTACTGGTTTAAGTAGATGAGATTGGTGGAGATCTATAAAGAGTGAGTTAATGCTAATCATCTGTGTGCATGTGGAAATACTCAATAGCAGCCCAGCTAAAGGCAGTGGTCCATCTTGGCCACCCTGGTAAAAATTCTGCATATGCCAGTACTCCACAAGAATGAAAGCAACATTGTTACTATGTGAACTGACGGATTTTGTGTGCCAGTTCTCCACAAAAGACCCTTCATCTATACTGAAGCTGTTGTTATCCCTAATTATACTATATTTACAATAATGATCCTATTAAAACCTTGATGTGACTCAGTCAGGTTTGGTGAGAACCACAGTGGTGGTTATTGACCCTCTGCCAGCTCATCTGGCAGGGCTGTATAACATCAGCTTTGGTCTGAATCCTTCTCGGCAGTGCAGAATAACTGAATCATCATGTTTTCTCCCATTGCTCTTTGCCTCACAATGAGCACTATTTACTACATTAAACTAACAAGCCTAACAATGGAGCAGCACCTCTGTTGCCCTGGCCACTCAACACTGCCAAGTTAATGACACATCTGTGCAAACACACAGGCACCAAATAACCGACCCCAAGGAAGCTCTGGGCTAATTTGCTTGACTGGGCTCATCTCTATTAACTCAACCTTCTTCCCTCTGTGGTAATAAGATGTGGCAAAGCTGGCAGATGGTTACCTAACCTCTGATCATCTGGACCACACAGGAAACCCAAGTTCCTAAACAAATCAGCCTTTAAACTATGGGTTAGGTTGGTCCAATTAGCAGGGCCTCACACCATAAGACATACGTTGACAAGACAGGAGACTGGGCCTTATGTAGTCATCAAAGTACTTATTTACTCACCCATCCCAGCATCAACATGACCTAAAAACCAACAGCCCGTCCTTGTGCTGATGGAAATCACACTCAATGCTCGATCATTAGCTCTGGATGAGCATTTGAACATGTAATGGCCTTTGTGTGACCTGGGGGGAATATATTAACCTTCCTACAGCCACAGGCAGCGAATCGCCAAATACAGGGAGTTGACCTGAGTTCCAGTCACGCAAACAAGATAATGAAAAACATACGGTCAAATGCAAACTACTGGAATAAGGCTGCAGGGAATGATCATTTACATCACTGATTATTTCCAAAACCAATTTTTTTTTAAAATATGTAAATTGTTGATTATTCATGAATGTTTCAGTCAATAAAATGGAAACAACCAATTTGGACCATTTGGTCACAAACATAAATGTCTGAAATAGTCAATTTGCCTTAGAAACAGAAAATATATCGCATAATGACAGCTGATAAAAGTCTACAAGCGTATATGGAAATTCTGCTTGACATGTGACCTAAACAATGATCAATAAAATGTAATCCACTTCACTGAGTGATCAGTGTTTTCAACAAGAAATTGATTCCAGTCATAGATTTCATTTCTACCTTTGCAGGCTATCTTCTCAGCATTGGCAATGCACATACCACTGTAATGTTGCTTATTCTTACTGCCTGGGTTTCCAACCAATGACCTGGTGAGGTTAAATACCCAAGTCTGATTGGTCAAAACCCATAATACAGGTCATTTATCCTGACAAGAAAGAGTGACACCTTGCACAACCAGATCACACACATCCTATCAAACCAATCAGTAGACAGGAATACGCATTGTACAATTTGCTACCTTGGCATATTTTGCTCAAGTCGAAGAAAAAGCCATTAATTTGAAACAACATGCCACTTTGCCAACCTCCAAGCCAATAAAGAAGCAGTTCTACATCAAACACCAATGTTGGCCAATAACAAAGCACCCCAGTTTGATCCTTAAGAAGCCTAGCAGTCTTGTTCAGGGAGGAGGCACATGTTTGACTTAACCTTTGAGTACTCAAAGGTACAAAATAAGCCACTTTGCAGAAGGCACAAGTTAAATGCATGTCCAGGAGCAAGTGTTATTTTTTTCTTTTTTGATCTTGAGAGAATACAAGGTTCTGTTTAAGTCTAAGATCCTAGCCACTTCCTTTTCAAAAAGATTATTTGATGTTTCTACAGAAAACCACTGCAAAAATAATAAAAAAAGAAAATATTTTATCCTTACCATTGATGCTCATTCATCGTTTGAACCTCATTTTGGGTTCAAAGAGTTCTTGCACAAATGTCTGGCAATTCATAACAGATTATGATAATGGCATTTCAGTGCAGCGGATATCATTATCTCCTAATGGTCTGAGCATCAGTGGAGGGGTCCTGCAAAAGAATGGTCGTGATCTGTCTCTTACTAAAAATCCAAGAGTAACAACTCTTCTGTCTCGGCAGTCTGGGTCTTCTGTGAATGTTATCTTTTCTAATAAAACTTGAAATAATAAAGTTTCAATGATGGTAAGAAGAGAAAATTATATGCTTTACTGGAAAGAAAAAAGCTTAAGTACCTACTTTTTTTGCATATTATGTAAATTAAGTGATTCACCTTCACTGGAGGAAATACACTAAATTTAAATAAAATTTCATTTGCATTCATTACTCTGCCGACCCACAAGTTTAAACACCAGAGCTGCAGAGAGGTATGGGGAAATTGGCCCCTAAAGGTGAAGCTTGAACTGCATCATGTCACTGAGTTGTTGTATGAATGTAGAGGCGCTGTCATCTGAATTTAGGATTAGGAATGTCAGTTTTTTTTTTTTTTTTCAGTCTGTTGCAGAGAAGGGAAGACGGGAAGGAGACACAGAGTTGGGAATTCTGCAGGGCATTTGCACAGCTCTGTTGTCACATTGTGACTCATTAAGTCTCAGCAGGGCTTTCAATTAGCGGTGATTAAAACCCCCTTTGGTGTTCTTTTTTCGGGTAAGCTGGAACTGCCTTTGTCTTCAGAAGGAACTTTGTCAGCATTTATTCCTAAATGTCCAACAATAAACCCATTTGTTAGGCTGATTGACTACTTCAAAGAACAGTTACCCATTACTGACACTATTAGACCCAAACCAACCTATGGCTCTTTAAAGAAAGCTCATGCTCTGTAAATGATGAATAAACACTCATAACTGTCACTGAAACAGTGTGTGAGATCCTCATGCTTTGCAAAGTTGTGTGTGTGTGTGTATGTGTGTGAGAGAGAGAGCGAAAGAGAGAGATAGAGAGAGAGAGAGAGCGAGAGAGCAATAATTTTGGCATTATTAAAGAAAGACCATTAAAGGGGCATTCATGCAAAACAGGCGGCCCTGAGTTAGTGCAGCTCTCAGCAGCCTTGATGATGAATGGAGAAAGGCGTACAGCAGGGAAATAGAACTACAGCTGTAAATGAGTCTTTGTGGTGGTGTTACAAGAATTATAATCAAGAGGGAAACATACATGAGTAGGCTGTAGAAACACAGACAAAGATAAGACTTAAGAGCATGTTTTACTTTTTTATTCAGTTTGTATATCTGTGGGTTTCATTATAATCATTTTATGGGAGTTTGTGTCTCTTATGCTTGATTTATTGATGTCAGTATGCTTCTGTGTCTCAGATGATTTCAATGTAAATCTGCACTAAAATTACTGCCCCAAGTGGGATTTACTAAGTTAGCACCATCGAGATATTCCTCTCAATTCAATTCTGATTATTTATTCTTTTAAATTAAAGTTATTGTTGAATGACTTAATAGACATGCAAAACTGCAGCATCACTAATGGAATTGTATGCGGTATTTTGCTAGAGGGAAGTTTTCACAATCAGAACATCTGAATTCTTAAAGCAGTCATGACTGTGAGGAATTTTCTCTGCTTCTTTGTGTTATAATTTATGTTTTTCATAACTTTTAACAAATGGATTACAATAAAAAAACATTTGAAAGTCAGCTCATACCAATGACAAATCTTCTCTTTTGTTTGAGACGGAAGCAGAAGTCTGCAATTTGCTCTGGCCTCTCCTGATCTCTGAGAGTGCTGGACACCTCTGCTGTCACCTCCTGCCGCATAGACACCATGTATAGGTGTTCTGTGCATGCATTAGCATTAATGCACATGAATGCAACTATTGCAAATCAATAAGTCTATATGCACTGCCACAAAACAGCAACAATTCTGCAAGCAGCCCAGAACCATGCTGTTTTGCAAGCCAGGACTTACACCCAAACAGAGTAATACTATTTTCAATTCATCACAGTATGAGCAGGCTAAATTAAAGCAGACACTAGAGAGGCATCGCTGCTGTGGACAATTTGACTGTGACTGATATGACACAGGAAAAAATGTGTCACAGTGGGAGAGAGACTCGCTGTGCAGTATTGTAATAACTTGTGTTGTTTACAGTGACCTGCAGCTGTAAGGGGGATTCCAACAAGTCCATGAGATTACAGTTCTTTTGTTTGTTTGTTTTCCTTTTTTTTTGCGGGGGGGGGGGGGGGACAGAGAAGCAAGAAGACAAAACTAAACCAGGTAAATGAAACTGCTCCTGGGAGAGAAGCCATCAAATCACAGAAACCTGACAAACCAAAGCTTTACACCCATTACTGTATTTTTGTAAGGCTTGGCGCTGTTGATTTAAGCAAAAATTCAGTCTAATTTTCAACAATAAAAGCTGTTAGACTTGGGGAGAAAACTGCAATTGTGCCACAAAAAAACAAATCGAAAACATGTGATCTTGCTTCTGCTTTCTCTCTCTTATGTAGTTTCCCCAAACCCCACAAAGGCAGTGGATCTTGAGCTTTATTTCCCTTGACAAAAGCCCAGACTATCAAGGATCCAGTCTGGTCCCACTTCTGTTAAACGTGAGAGTAAATCACAAAATAATGTTCAATTCACACTTGTACATCAACACAAGACAATGAAAGCACACTGAAGGCCAATATTTGGCTACACACAAAGAATTCTACCAGTGTCATGTGACAGACACATCTGCAACCACTTCAATGACAATAGTTGCCATGGCGAAGCTGAGGCACTTGAATCATTGGTTTCAGTTTATCCTTTCCTCTTACGCTCCTGATGGGACACTGTAAAGCCTTAAGCATATTATATTTCTGCCAAATCTGGGAAAGACTGGTTTCCTGTGAGTCTGTGTTTCATTTGCAAAGATTCTGGGGTGCAACTTAAGGATGAGTGTGTGCAGAGTGAGTTATTCCTTGTGCTTTGTGCAAGATACTTTGAAATCAAATGTAGAGACAATAAAAACAGCTTTTTCTCATGGTAGACATCAATTTTATAGCAACTGCTAAGGAGCTTATTCTTGTGCTTCTGCAAGTATATAATCTGGTTATGCCTTTACTGTGACATGCTTTTAAAGCAGAGTAGATTGATCAGATTGCTGTTTACAAAATAAGAGTTAACAGTGCTCGAGTAATCTACAACATGTTTAAAGCTCCTGAGAGGATCTTTCAGCACTATTGTTTGCAGCAATATAGGCTGCCCCTCCAGACAAACCCTATCATACCATTTAATTGGTTTTTGCTGTAAAACATGTATGGGAAAAAAAAAAAAAACCTTTTGGCATCATGCTCTATCTCACTTCAGCTGACATGATCTTGCAGGAGAGGTTTTAAACTTTAAACCTGATCATACAGAAATGATCAGGTTTGTCCACTGCTGTAGTACTTGGGTAAAGAACATATAGAGGAGGAGAGACAGAGGAGGACATGGACTGACTCATCTATTTGTAGATGATTATAGGGAAATATGCCTTTATTGGATACAGCGGAAGAGAGAGGCAGATGACATAAAGCAAAGGGTCATGGCTGGCAGTCAAACCAGCCACTGCTGTTATGACTATCGCTCCTGCATATGAAGAGCTTCCTTTTAACAGTGAGCTAAACGGTACCGTACTTTCAGACTTACTTATTGTTAAAGACTCATTTTATTAGTTTTTTGTACTGGGGATTTTTTTAGTGTCAAAGAATGGCCAGCATGTATGTTCACCTACATGTTTATTCATGCACAATGACCCCAAAGAGGTCCCATGAATTGTGAGTGCTACTTTCTAAGCTTTTACTCAGCCGTGGAGCTTGAAACTTGTGTGATTCATAAAAAAAACTATGGGAGGAGAAGACAGGGACAAGCTCAGAGTTTCAAAATTAGCTGCCCAGGAAACACAGAGAGAAAACACCAAGGGAAAAGTGTGCAGGTCTCATCATAAGTCTGAGTTAGCTTGAGGTTTCTATTGAAAATAAAGTTGTTCCTTTACAGTAATAAAGAAGGTTATTTCCAGAATGCAGACATGTATGTTTTCTGTCGAAAACAAAAAATTAAATCATGTAAAAAGTTAGTGTAAAGTAGGAGAAAGGCCAACATGAGAAAATGCAGTGGGTAAGTGCGCCCTCACTATACTCTTGACTGCTCTCATCAGTTTACCAGAGTGTCTTGAAACAGTCAAGAAAATGCCAGGAGCTTCGTCATCGTCGTTGTTTTCTTCTGCTTCATCCGGGTCCGGGTCTGCATGGTGGCTTCCCCTGCCACCTGACCCAACTCACCACCAGGTAGTGATCAGTTGACAGCTCTGCACCTCTCTTCACCCGAGTGTCCAAAACATGCTACAAAGTCGATCATTGACCTACGGCCTAGGCCGTCATGGTGCCAGGAGCACCGATGAGCAACCTTATGCTCGAACATGGTGTTAGTTATGGACAAACTGCGACTTGCACAGAAGTCCAACAACTGAACACCACTCGAGTTCAGATCAGGCAGACCATTCCTCCCAATCACGCCCCTCCAGGTCTTGCTGTCATTACCCACGTGAGCGTTGAAGTCTCTCAGCAGAACAATGGAGTCCCCAGTCGGGACGCTGTCAAGCGTCCGTCCTAGGACCTCCAAAAAGGGTGGGTACTCTGAACTGTTATTCAGTGCATACGCACAGACAACAATCAGGACCCGTTCCCCTACCCGGAGGCACAGGGAAGCAACCATTTCATCCAGCCGAGGAAACCCCAGCGTCCCCGCGGCGAGCTTTGGGGCGAGCAAGAATCCCACCCCCACTCTCCGCCTCTCACCCTGAGCAACTCCAGCGTGGAAGAGTGTCCAACCCCTCTCAAGGACTTGGGTTCCAGAACCAACGCTATGCGTAGAGGTGAGCCCAACTATATCTAGACGGTAGCGCTCAACCTCCCCCACAAGCTCCAGCTCCTTCCCCGCCAGACAGGTGACGTTCCATGTTCCAAGAGCCAGTTTCGACAACCTAGGATTAGACCGCCAAGGCCCTTGCCTTGGTCCACTGCCCAATCCATCTAGCACCGGACCCTTCAAGTTCCTCCTGCGGGTGGTGGGTCCACAGGAGGCGGTGCCCATGTGGCTCATTCGGGCTGAGCCCGGCTGGGCCCCATGGGTGCAGGCCCGACCACCAGGCGCTCGCCGGCGAGCCCCAACCCCGGGCCTGGCTCCAGGGTAGGGCCCCGGTGTCCCTCCGGGCCGGGTACACTGTTTCCACTTGATGTATTCCATTGGGGTCTTCTGAACCGTTCTTAGTCTGACCCTTCGCCTAGGACCAATCTGCCTTGGGAGACCCTACCAGGGACAAAAGCCCCGGACAGCATAGCCCCTAGGTTCATTGGTCCAAGAACCGTCACCTTATCGTGGTGGAGGAGTTTGCGTGCTCTAATGAAACCAGGGGCCAGGAGCTTATATGTTAAAATAAATAAATAAATAAATAAAAGGTTTTAAGGGTCTTCGTTCCCACACTCTTATCCTTATTTAAAGAAAATAACTCCACAAGACAAACCCCTGTTGTTCAACAGCAGTCTAAAGAACCCAAAGACAAACTGAGCATTCATAAACAAAAATGTGCTGGGGTCAGCCAAAGCTCCTTGAGACAAACATCACAGTGGAGTGAAACTCTCACTGAACTGCTTCATGTCAGCTGAAAAAACGGTTGTTTTACACACATGACCAGTGAAAGCACATGAGAAGCACGTCCCAAGGTTTGTTTGCCAAACAGGAGTGGAGGGTGTTGGGGTTGTAAAGGGGTTCATGAATGAGGTCACAAGTGGATTTAGGCAGTACTATGTAAATGACCTTTCCTATAGGATTTCAATGAGCACTAATCTGCCTGTATGACCTAGTCTCATCTCCCTCTGCCCCCCTATTAACAAAGAGCCTCTGTCAGCAAGTTTCCCTCCGCTGAGAGCAGACACACACACACACACACACACACACACACACACACACACACTCACACATAGTAGATGAAGCTGCTCCGCCAGGAAATGGAGATAAACAAATGAGCCTAGTTTTCTGTGCTCCTTCTTTGCTGTACTGAAATTATAATGAAGCAGCAACTCTTTCAAAGTAAGTACGCTGATGAATTAAACACAAAAATCACAGACTTGTGTAACTGATGCAAATGATGCCTCAAATGCAAAGTAGAAATTGAACTTTACAGAGTGTCAAATTTGGCTTTGTAATTCTATGAAACCACTTGAACAATCTTTGTGCTAAAGTGAGGCTGTTGTTTGTGTGAAATGTCTGGCTTCCTCCTCTCATCCTGACCCATATTGCATTTGGCAGCTCAAGCCAAACTCTTGATATGTCTGCAGGTGTTGTTCTTATTTACAAAGAGGAGATAAAAAAGAGGAGGAGGGGTCATATGAGACATCGAGCTGGCATCCGTCCACGATATTGAGGCCATTCGAGTCAGATACGTCATCTTTTTTTGCTGGTGTAGAAGCTCCAACTCCAACAAGAAATGAACAAAGAGAAGACAATTTAGAGTGAAAGCACTGACATCCAGGGTCTTACCTTTATGTGGGTGTGTTCCCCCATCAGAGTGTGCACCAGGAAGAAAAAGAGAAAAGCACAGATTAGTATGATGTTAAGCTGCAGGATAAAATCAGGGAAGTAATTAGCAAAGTTCAGCCAATTTGGTCCTCTACTGCTGATTCAAAGCTTTAATTCTAAAAGATTTCCTGCATTTAATGTGCATAAAAAAAAGAGCTTTGAGCTTCCATGATGTGAGTGCTCGACTCTCGAATGCACACAAATAATGAATCATACCTTCCCAGCGATCTCCCAGCTGCCCTCAACAGTGAAAAAGCAAGAGAAAGAACAACATTCACCACTCTTTCTCTGCATAAGCAGCGTTTTAATGATAACTTCCTGCATGTGTGGAAATATAGACTTTGGCTTGCTCCAGCCCCCCAGTGCTTTCCCTTTTTTTTCAAGCCACAGCCTTTTCCGCCTCTGTGGAGACCCGATGAACGATTCCACTCGACCTCTGACCTTCAATGGGGAGATACGTGACACGCAGTCAGGAGCACATTAGCAGCTGAGTGCCTGTGGGCATGCCGGGATTGGCTGAGTCAGGATATTCCTGCAGGACACGCCTGGGTCTAAGCCTTTGGGGTTGAATGACCGTGGGGTTTTCATCTAGTAAGGCATTCCTCTCAGGGTTTGGTATTTAGCAGGGAAGTGTTTGAGGCACACTTACTCACTCTTTCATTCCATAGTGACCTATTTCTGCAGCTTTGGCTTTCCAATCCTGAGGTGTGACAACCAAAGTGGAAACCAGCCGGAGGATTTACAGCATGGAGTCTAAGCCACCTACTGCCTGTCAACAAATGGCACCTCAAAAGCCTAAGTGTGCAGCAAACCTGATCTCAGTCATCATGATTACAGCAGCAGGCATGTCAACGGTGCCTGTTACTTGCCTTTTTCTCCCAGGATCACCCCAAACTCTCAGCATAGCTCCTTCATGTTGCCTTGGAAACCTATAACAGCCAAAAAAAAAAAAATAGAAAAAAAAAAAAAACGTTTCCATGGCTTTGAAAAGAGGATGGATGCCAGACTTGACATCCCATAATGAGCTGGGAGTGAATGGGGTTCAGTGGGGGGCTTTATTTGAGGCTGTGAGGACTATCAGCATAAATGCCCAGGCTTCAAGCGGTCTTTCAAAGAGAGGAGAATACCCAGAAGAGAACTTGCCACTGGGGTTGTCCAGTTACAGAGAAGGTTAACAGCATCAGATATATTACTTGTTTACACTTAAAGATAAATTTGGGTTTCAAAATGGTCAAGTAGAAGATGTGCAGAGAGGACGTCTGATGTGTAGTGATGGAGCAAAGACGATTTTGAGATATTCAGCTGACTCTGTCACACCTCTGCTCTTCTTTTACATCCTAGGGCTGTTCTGTCTCATGGAGGACCAGAGTGCTGACTACAAAAAAGGGTCCTTGGTGAGAGTCCACGTGGTTTCAATCAGCCGCTGAACTGCAGAGGTGAGAGGTTGAGATGCTAAGCAATGTACTTCAGATCACAGAGAATACAGAGAGAAGTGAATTTCTGCAACTGTTACTGTGGTCAATTATATGAAATCCACAGTTTTCACAGAGCTCTTTCCACTCTTCTAAAAAAGATGTACAACTACCGAAGGAGACAAATTTGCAAGACATTAATATTACAACATTTTTTAATCATCTCTCATGATTCTTCTTCAGCTTATGCTTTATAACAATTACTCATTTGGCTTTCTGCCAATGCAACGAGCACTAAAGCCCCTGACCATGAGATCTACCAACTGGGCCCTGAGCAGCCCCCCAGTCCATCCTCATTGGAGTGTTTTCATACTCATGGATGGGCTCAATAACTCTAAAGTTTAACTAGGACATTAACAAATTGATTACAGTTAGTCCTGTTTCTTCTGTTTAAACCTGCAGGTCATTAACATTGATGTTAAAACCAGCTGAAATTACAATAGTACACCTCCCTCCTCCTGTTCCAACAGTCAGAGCCAAAGTCCAGTAACAGATTTAGTCCACTACAAAACTACAAAGTCCATAATGTTGTTACTCAATTTGAGTTGTCCACTAAAGATCAACGTTTGGATTCATCCTCTTCCACAGGTCAACAGCCTCAGCATAAATGATCATAATGATAGGAATTCAGGCTCTTTTTAGTAATCCAGCATGAGCGGACTCTTTCAGCTTCTAAACTAATATTGTCTGCTGCCACAGTGCTGGGAAGTCAGGTAATGCAAAAATGATGAGGTTAAGGTAAATTGAGTGTAACAGTATTTGAAGTACTTTATATCCAATTACTGTGTGTAACAAACCCCAACAGTTGGGTGTTATCACTGACTGTAATGAATTCAGAGACCCCATGCGGCCCCAGTAGGATACTAACTGGTACTGAGATGCATGTCTGCTTCCTCATGCAGCACTTACACTGATGTGCATCCAGTGTAAAGGCCTGTTTCACAGCAGGATTTACACACTGGTGATGAGACAGCTCCAACAAAGCAGCCAGACAAAAAACATGCCACTTCCTCTGAGGGGAGGAGCACAAACACTGCTGGGCATTTATAAGGAGAGGGAGGGTACGTTCTCCGATGTGAAAAAAGATCAATCAAGTATGGATGCATTACAGATATCAGGTTCTGAATCAAAAGAAATTTGGGTTTTTTGTTTTTTTTTTAGATTTTGAAGCTTTGTAGTAATCATTAGGCTTAAGTAGTTTTAACTCGAGCAGAAACCCCACTGTTGAATAACGAAGCCAATGTAGAAGTGCAAAAAATTGCAGTTCCTCAAGTGTCCATAGGAGGCTGCCTGCAAAGGCCCAGAGAAACCCATTAGGTCCCACATTCAAACTGCTGTTTTTACTGCATAATCAAATCATGTAGCCCGGGGCAAAAAAAAAAAAGCAAAATACATTAACTTCAGCTGAGTTAGATTCAACCCATTGTTTCCATAAGGCACCAACCATGATGGACATCTCTTCAGAAACCAATGAGTGACATCACAACGGGTCATATAAAGCCTATGATCATTTATACTCTGACTTTGCTTGCTGTTCTACCATTGGCAAAAGGGTGATTTGCACTGACTGGCAGCTACTTCAACTACAGCATTTGTAGTAAATGGTAGTAAATAGTAAGTAAATATTTTAAAGACTTGTTTGTACTTCCTTTGAGCTTACTCTCACCATTTTCTGTTAGCTCTGCCAACGGCTCTTAGTATGAGCAGCCTTAACCACCTTCACAAGTGGAGAAGACAAAGGGTGACGATGTAGCAACATGTAGAAAAAAGGATGTGATGAAACATGAAGTGAGTGAAAGTATGAGGCACACATCTCCCCAACTACCACCTTAAAACAATCATAGTTGAGAGTGAAGCAGTCTGGGTAACTCCTAATCTTTTCCCTTACCATTGTGTAAACAGCATTGCTCGTGAGTAAAATAAACAGTGAATTCTCCGAGGATGCAGTACCATTTCATAACAAAAGCCTCTCCTTTAAGCGAAGAGCACTCATTATCAATTTCCTGATTAGGATTACAGGAGAAGCCTGTCCTAATCAACAACAAGAACACTTGAGCTCTGTGTTGTGTTGTGATTTTGCAGGATAATGATGACGGAAACTGCAAGAGGCTTTGATTTCCAGACAAACATGTCTGCTCTGTATGTATTACCTACAGAGAAGGGACAGGGATCCTTTGTTCCACAGATGGTAAAGGAAGCAGTGGTTTGTTTGAGTGTGTGAGCCGGCAGCTTAGACTCAAAGGATGTTTAATGAAAGATGAGAGCAACATCGTTACAACATATTTACTGACATGTCTTCCTCTCCTCATTTCTGTATCATTTCCACACAAAGCCCAAACCTTTTCCTCCATTTCAAGCAGATTGTAAAATATGAATGACCACTTTACATAACAATTGAAGCAGAAGCTCGGCTGTGGGATTCCTGCATGACAATGAAGACTGTCTCTGCACATAACTGCCGCCTTCAACTTCCACTGGTGCATTGTAGTCTACTACCTTGAGACACATAAGTCTAGCTGTAACTCGAATAAGTAAATATCTTTTGTTATCTTCAGTGTAGTATTAACAGCATAATCGCCTTCTCTGATTGGAGCGGAGTGCAGTTTTGGGGATATAGTTTTCATGTCCACGGGGATCTAAGGGCACTACGTGGTTTTGAGGGTAGGTGCACAAGCTTGCATGCAAGTGTTCTATAAATGGAGTGGACAGGGATCAGAGCTGCAGGGGCTGCTGGGAGGAGAAGCCCAGTCCAGCAGCCTTTTGTGCTGCAATGACAGTGGTTTTTCATTTGAGGGGAAAAATGGACATTGACCAGGACAAAAGGTTCATTTCACAATGCAGTCTGCTTCAGAGACACTTTATGCAGAGAGTTCCCATGCTGCACACCAAGGCAAACATTTCCAAAGTGGTCACATTCTCTGTTGAGTAGAACTTTGTAAAAAAAAGAAAAAGAAAAGGATCTGTAATCGTGTCTTCTTACCCTGTCCTGAAAAAGGTTTTAAGATCTGGTGTTGCATTTTTAAAGAGACAAATTCGTGGAAGGCACTCAATTTGCATGCCACCATTTACTCTACTTGTAGAGAAGCTTTTTACTCAGTCACTATATCTTCAAACCTCAACAGGCTACCTTTTATGCTCTATGAACCAACCGATGATCTAATGCTTCCTGTATTAATTATTCAACTTTTTAACTGCTTTGAAGCACAAGTAATGAGAGTAATCGCCTTCTCAAGGCTGCAAACACGACCTTTGACATGCAAATGAAAACAGGTTATTTTAAACTGATTATCACTTTGGGTGTGATAAGGATGTGCCTGCTTTAAAAAGCCCCAAATGAAGAATGGTTATTAATGAGACCATAGACAGTTTGGCAGCCCAGCTCTGCCCCCTCTTTTTATCTACTGCAGTTCATCTAAAACTTCCTCTTTGTCTGCCTGTCTGGTCAGCTGTCTGTCTTTATCTCTGTGCTTCCTGAAAGCTCTGCCAGTCGGCGTGTCTGTTTGTATTTCAGTTTGTCTTCCCGGTTTTAGAGTAAGTGAGAATGAAGTGAAACTGGGTGATTATGTCTGTTGAAGCGGAAAAAAATCCCTGAGGCATGACCCTCTCAGCCCAGGCGTGGATGGCAGGCTGTCAGTCGGCCAGTCCATTGTTTAGCTTTTGTGTGTGTGACATCATCCCTGTACAGTGCCGATTTACAGCATAGAGGTGATTTAGCAGATTAACGACACTTCCTTTGAAACAAAAGGCCACAACCACTGAATGTTCATCAGTCTGTTACTATACAGCAGATTACCTGTCGACGCAGATGACTCTGGGGTATTTCTTGCTGCCCCACGGGTAAAAAGACAAGTGTTGTTAGATTATGCAAAGTCATTCTGAGAAACATCCTGCACTTGAGTGTTCTCTCTGCTAAGTCCATAATTATTCTATTTAATAAAGCAGAATATGCAAATGCCAAAAACAAGCTTCCACCATAATATTTTTCTAAGTCCCTCATGTGGAAATAAATATGGCTTTAGCCTAATCCTCTTTAAACAAAGCTTGCTTTTAGGAGTTTGTCACTTGACTGGTTACATAAACTAGTGCCTTTAAAGAAAAGTAACTTCAAGCCTGCTGTGATAAAGAAACACTTCCAGAAAGGTGTGTTTACAAATGAGAGCAATTTAAATAAAGTCAAACTCTCTGATGACTGTGTTTACAAAACCAACTCAAGCAAAAAACTGAGCTCAGTGTTAATTCAAGCAGGCCAAGAGGTCAAGCTCAGCCCACACTATGGCAGCTGATTTTAAAACTAACTAATATCAGCTGACGGCTTAGCTGATTACCTTCTGCACAACCAATTGGTAAATGCCCAACTGGATGTTCAATTTAGAGTGCTTCAGCGTGCCTGCTGATTCTGCTTCCTCCTCAACAACTCTGCAACCCACCTCCAACCCAGCTCCTCCTTTCAGGCTCTGTCTGATTTTACCAGTGTCAAATATAACACCACTGATGCCTGCTCTGTTCTGTACCCCGGGGTCTTTGCTGATGCTCTCCCTGACTTGGCTTGCCATTGGAGTATACCAGGGTCAACTGTCCATGCACATTGAAGCAAGGAAGAGCAAGCTCATAACAGAGCTCCAAATACACACATGGCGTCAGGCCCTGAAGGCCAACCCTATCATGTAGAAAAATAAAAGTTAAATTGGAGAAGACACTTTGCATTTCCAGATTTGTCTGAGAGATTTTATTTTAGAGAGAATTCTCCAAGGCTATTACAGTAAACAGAGTTTGGCTTGGCACAGTGCTGGCTTAAGGATCTGCTGACATGAAAATGGTGGTTTTGTGGTTCACCCACTGCAGATGAAGCGGCACCAAGAGAGCACATCCCAGACGTTAACAAAGAGTGACCCTAAATGGCTACACAAGTATCCCAGAATACACAAGTATCCATAAAAATGTAGCTGTACCCAAAGGGAACATACCAAGAGGCTAGACTGTAGGAGAGGAACAGAAATCCTAAAGCAGTGTTTGTCTGGTACATGCCTGTAGTCCTAGTGCTGTCTCTTTTCTTTCTCACTCTCACCCCTTGAATACACAGAGAAATAGCAAGCTGTCTCATACAGATTCTCAGTTTATACAGTATAACTCATTGTCTCAAGAGGTCCCTCACACTGTGTAGTCGAAGTAAGCTTAGAATGTGTGAATTGAATAATGTGTGAGACGGTTAACCAAAACAAAGGCAAACTTGACCAAGCTTTTTTCTGCAGAAGCCACAGGACTCCAACAGCCCCCGCTGAAGCTGTAATGATGTGGGATTCAGGTTTTGGGACAGCCTCAGCAGTCACAACGGAGTCCCCATTCATCACCACATGAAACAGTAGTGTAAGCTATTAACATTAAATGAATAGAACAATTAACTCCAACAGGTACAGAGGTCAAAAAACAGCAATTAGAGGGATGAACTTCAGGCCTCCATACTGAGAATGTCTATATTGATCCACAAATGAACAGTGTGACTGGCTGGCTGCACTCCAGCTGTGGTCTACTTCACCTCATTTAGAAAATCAGGTAAACTATACAGGATAAAACCACAGTGCCAAATTCTGTCCTGCATTGTGTTGCCATATATTTGCTCTAGCATGTAGCAAATAACACCAGTCAGCAGTTAAAACCTCAACATTTGCCCAATTGGTATACACTTGACAAACTTCAGCACAATCCCACTACCACTCCCTTGGCTCAAGCCCTGTTTCTTGACTGCCCTTGACTGGGTAATGGACCTTGATAATGAAACCACATAGAGTACAGGCTGAAATTCCTACCTAGGAATTGGGACAGACCTCTGTATGTCATATTTTACAAGACTTAGATACCAAATGCAGAAATAACTGTACAATGTCTAACAACAGCAGACTGTATAAAACCTGGTTTTAGCAGCTCTTCAACATGTTTAATTCTACAGGAAAATAAAATAAAGCCTCTGAAAAGGGGATCTTACTGGTGTTCTTTGGCAGTCAGAGCCAACACAAAGTAGACACTCAAGAACTGCACTTATTGTACCTCCATATTGGCTTTATTTTTCAACAGCGGAGGTATCCTCAGGTAAAAATCTTGTTATTTAGATTCTTTTTGATGGTTGGGACTCCTGCCTTGTAATCCCAAGGATTAGACAGACAGGATATTTACATGTCTTTAAAAAAAATCAATTTATTGCCTCAGTCTGACTAAAACTGGATTTTTTAAAAATAAATTAGTACATAAATCTGACTGAAATTGTATTAAATTGATTTTTTATTGTCAGATGGATATACTTGGATAACGCAGTTGGAGCTGGATTTACTCTTCTGTTTAGACAACTCAACTGGACTGAAACTGGCCTAAGTGATCTGAATAGCACAAATGTGTTGCTAGGACATTGAGAAGTAAATGAAATGAAGTGAAAAAGGCAAAACTTTCCTATCCTACAAACAAACAATACAGAGCTGCTAAAGTTTTATCATTTGACATAAAGAATTTCTTGTCAATCTCAAAATAGTTGGCATTTTGCCAACTATTTTAATATGTAGAGTAGGTCAACAGAGGGAGGACCTGATAGTAACGAGCTGGAAGGGGGCATGTCGTCACCTACTGTATTTGAAGCTTAAATACTTTAGTTAATAATTCAATTCTTGCCTGGTGCTTGTAAACTTGGACAAGGACAGTAGTCCAGTAAAGTCACTTAATTGAGCTATGACCATTGCTTGACTTAACTGTGCGTTTAACCCACTTCGTCTTCAGACTGTTAAGATTAATGTTTTTTTTAGTTTAATTAGGTGGTTTATCTCAAAGTTCATAGTTTTCTTTTTTCTTTTGTTTTATTTATATATACTGTCATAATTGATACAGTTCATGATTAAACCATAGACTGTATATAGAATGGATGTTGTCTGCCTCCTCGCTGGTTGAAGCCACCGCGAGAAAAGCACCCTCTGGTGACAGGCTGCAGTATAGGTCATAAATCCCGCCTCCTCCAGCAGTCCCTATGGAGTTTCGGATAAAGTTTAGAAATTTATTACACAGAATATACATTTTTCTCCCCCCTGCTTGCGATGTTGACATGTAGTTACTGTAAGACTGTTTTGTGCTTAAGAGGATATTCCAGCGTAAAATTAATTTACACCCCCTCGAGAGATGAATGTTGCGTTATATCAACTTTAGTAACGACCGCACGATAGCAATACACAGCAGTTTTGGAGTGCTGCGGGGTGATGCAGCTCAAGGAAGAACATTTATGATCGTTTCTTTATCATTTCCTTATTAATAATCACCATATTAATCATTTTGCACTGCAGTCATGGTAGTTCTTCTGCCTTACCATCTCGGTCTGATTGCATTTCCATGAAGATTTCCTAATTTCCTCCTGCGGTCATTACTAAAGGGATACAATGTTTGAGGCTCATGACAGCGACTCTTTGCTTTAAATTTATATAATGACGGAAGACGGAACCAAGTTGTCCATATTATATACAGTCTATGGATTAAAGCCTGTCATCAAAGATGATGGAACCTCTCAGAGTTTGATATTTCCTCATTAATACTGTCTACAATGAAAAATCAGTTATCACATTGACTGTAATTTCAATTAGTAAGTGATAACACTAAAGTGTTCAGCTGGAAGAGGGCATATGCTTGCTGAACAAATATTTGCCTTCACAAATGAACTTTTCTGCTGGAGTGTGCTGGAACCCTTCAATGTTTTGTAAATGCTTTTAAATAACACACAGCAAACCACACAAGATAAAAGTTTACCTACAAAGCACCACTGCTGCTTTAATAATGTGCAATATGTGTGTGTGTGTGTGTGTGTGTGTGTGCGTGTGTGGGAGTGTGTGTTTGCGAAGGCGTGTTTGAGGAATGTAGTAAGTGCCAGGTAATTGGGGTTCAGATTCAGGTATGTAGAGCCGCAGGGAGCTTGAAGCAAGAGACCGACAGACCGACAGACAGACAGACAGACAGACAGACAGACAGACACTCAGTGGGTTCAGTATGGCTTAATCCCCTGCCAGGCACAGCCACTACAAAAGCACTCAGGTAGGGACACATTGACACTGGTGTGGTCTCAGTGATCAAAGCTTTCAGCATGGCCCTGCCCTCATACCTTGGAAATGGACCAATTAAGGATGGGGGGCTGGGGTGTGGGGGTGGGGGGTGGGTTGGGAGTGAGAGGCTGGTTACGCTGTGTTTCATACACCAAGCTGGCAGCAGCTTCAGACAAGGTAATTATACACACTCACCCTGTCTGTCTCTCGAACACTCATACTCACTGCTATCATGCCTCACTCATCTATCTACACCCCTGCATTATATCCCTTAAACACAGTCCAAGATAATATGGGCCGACATGAGCCAAACTGTAGCTACATGTAGGGCTCTGCTGCAGGTAGGAGCACTTCAAACCTCCTGAAAAGCTGCTTGTGCTTTAAAGACAGCACCCCTAAAGTTGTAGGTAACATCAGAAAGGCTCATGAGCAGTGTCAACCTTCATTATTCTGATTTATGGAGCTTGTTAGCATTTCAGGGAACACTGTTATGGTTCAATTTTGGCAGCATTGTGACAGGAAAGCAAATTACTTTATTTTGACTAGGAAAGCAAAGAATATGCTTTGTTGAAGAACAGTTTTTCGAAAAGAGCCTGCAAAAGTCTATTTTTCAATATTTGTCTTGCATAATAACAGCTGTCAACAAACAGATAACACCATCCTACTATTGGCTGAATGACAGAAAATTTAACTACAAGAAATAAAAAAAAAAAATTTAAGCAAATTGACCTCACAGAAGTGGGAAATAGATGCTGCTTTTGGCATCAGTGAATCATACCACAACAAACTCAGTTATCCTGGGCTTTTACCTTTTGGTCAGACAAAACAAACAATCAAAATGAAGCTTTTGACCCCAGATTTATGAACACAACAGAAGAGAGGTCTCTATTATGGAAATTGTCTCCAGTTGCAGGCATATGGATAATACAAGATTACATTAAACCTGGACTAAATGGTTGATTGATGGGGTTTGACCTTTGTGGATTAATGTTACTTTGCTGATCTGACCCTTTCAGCACAATGAATTACAGAATGCTGAAATAACAATGCAAAGGTGAGCTGCTTAAGTTATATTTGAGCACACATATTGCCTCTGGAATTACAGCAATGTACCCTAATCCAGGCCTCAGTGTCTGCAATCCACTGCCAGTTTGAGGTTGCCAGGATGGATACATGGTTTAATGTTGAAATATCTTTTTATCCATCGCCATTGCAAACTTTTAGCCTCTTTGGCATGTGACCTTCCTGCTTGTAGAAGTGTGGGAGTCAGAGGTAATTATCTTCTTGGACACCTAAGGTAAAACAGCTAATCTGATCCCTGAGATGAGTGGTAGCATACAAACAGTATGAAACAATGTACGTATGTTTCATTTTTACTGACAAGTTTTGTTATTTTTCTGTTAGAATTTAATGATCCCCTCCAGAGTAATCACTGAGAGTGCAGTAATGAGTGTGTGCAAGACAGAGATGTTCACAGAAGGAAACATGCGGATGTGTTGATGTGCAAAGTGTGTTTGCAATCTGGATCCTGACACAGACAGATGCTCGAGCCAGCTCTCTTGTCACTCTCCATCCTGCTGGGGGGGTCTTGATATCTTAATTTTCCTCTGTTCAAAGAGGACTACAGGGTCATTATTGTCCAGTAGTCATTTGCATTTTTTTGTTCTTCTTGCTGTGCTGCGCCATGGGGTATAAAAAGTGAGCAGAAGTTGATGTGTTTTACATTGGCAGACAGAGTGAGAGCTGCTGATGAAATGTGCAACACTCAAACATGTTTACAGCAACAACTGCACATCCAGCTGCTCTGTTCATGATGAAGACAAAGACTCTGCTTTCTGTGCACTGAAGTGTAATATGCAGCCTTGACTTAGAAAGACGCTGTTGAGCAGCCATGACTGAAGTGACTATTTTAGCTCCATGCCACAAAACAGAAACTAACTACATGAAAAACTCCAACATCTATGCTTGATAAGTCCCATTTCTCAACAGCAGCATACTTAAAAATAACTCCCCCCAGCTGTATTCTATTTACCAGAAGCCAAGTTCTTTGAGTTAAGCTCCTGGTTTAAGTAGGGCTGCATAATTTTGGCCAAAAATAAAATCCTGATTTTTCTCTTTGAAAACTCAATTTTCAGTTTCCAATTTTTGTTCAGTGACAACTTCACCAAATATCACTTTAAAAATAAAAAGTTTTTGTATCACCTCTCAAAACAAAACCACTGTAGACAATGTAGTGCATACGCTAAGCCAGTAAGTGGCGCTGTAAAAGAAGAAGAGTACAGAGCATGTGTATAAAGGTAGTTTTGGCTGGACATTAGCAGGCGCCATAAAAAAGTTAGGATGTGTGTCACATAATCGTTTTGAGAGATGCAGATAGGTATCCACACAAAGATGAAATGGTAGTCGTTTACAGATTTATGCACTCTCTGACTGGTTTTCAAAAAGTACCGTTTACAGTCACCCGAAACGCCGTTTTTGTGTGGATGAAACGCTGATATGACAAAAAACTTTTGCGTTTACTCCTGAATTTGTTTTCATGAGTTGATACCCCCTTCAGACAGAATTTGCAGCCGTACCAGTTCCACACAACTGACTTGCTTTTCCCCCTATTTAGCCACGGAATTATCGCCTTCTTTTGCAAACGCCACATTTGTTTACATTGGTGTGTGTGGGAACGGGGTAGTGCTCTTGCAGGAATAGGGGAAGCCTATGGTGGCCTGGCCTGGAGGCGCAAGACATGATAGAGAGGAAAACTGGTTTGACAATTTTAATTTTTTTAACATTGTCATAACTAAATAATCCGATCACGATTTAAAATTGATTAATTATGCAGCCCTAGGTTTAAGTATTGTTGACTTGGTTTGTGGGATTAACCATGTTCAGTGCTGTCTCCTCTGTATAGCTCTGCTTACAAAGATGTCGCAAAAATCAAATGTGCACACACCATGCTAACAGGAGCAGACTGGGGAATCCTTAAAAATATCCTAAATAAATGAACAAGGAAGGACCTGTTTAAATGTGGATTATGTGGATGAATTTAAATCTGTTGTGAGGAACCTTTGATTTGTGGACCTCCTGTGGACAAAGTCATACCTGTTATCTATTGTCCCATAATAGTAAAAGTCATGCCCACCCTGGTCTGAAGCCCCCACTACCCACCTGCAGCTTTTTTTTTTTCAGTAAAAATTACTACAATGAAATGATCATACTTGTTGATGGTTTTGTGTGTTTCTTAAAATCATAGAGGCATCAGAACCAGTTTCAGTCTGTTTCTCATTTCTCACAGTACCTTTAATTTCTCCTAAAATGCAATTTTAGCTCAGAGGTAAAAGTATATGAAGAGGCTGTGAGCTTTGTTGCAGCAGCCACTGGTCTGAATGCCTATCATGACTCTACTTTCCTATCATAAAAGACAAACAGACCCCCCCCCCCCCACACACACACACACACACACCCAACCAACACTGTGCCTTCTCCATCCCACAGCTGAAAACACAGTAAAATTCAATGTATGAAAAGATCACAGCGTGAGCACTCCACTGTGATAACTAACACGAGAAACAAAGTATAACTTAAGTATTGATAACACAGCCTAGAGTCACTCCTGATGCAGTTATTCTGTGTTTATGTAGACAAGCTGTCTAGGAGCAGCAGAAACCTTGGACCAGAATAGCTCTGATAATGTATCTGTCATGCATGTGTGTCATCAGGACCTGTTCCCCAGCACACTGTGGAAAATCAAATGGCTGTAACAACTGCCTGTGCTGCTTTATTTAAAGCAGTAACCATGACTGCATAACTTCAAGTGACACATATACACTGTAGCCTATATGAGTCGTTTAAAACAGTACTAACTAAAGGCTAAAAGGGGTGACAGTTAAATTGCCACAAGCTTGATTCTGGTTTTTAAACATCAGTTCAGTGTAGAAATGTTGAGATTATCTTAGCTCTACAATGACTGTTAAAACCAGAGAGAAAGCTCTATAAAATTGGGTTGGGTTGCAAATTTAAGCTCAGTGAACGGTCCCCACAAAGCCAAGCTCATAATTCTGCAAATAAAAAGTGGCCCAGAGTCCTGTTGATCATGTGAGAAACTGCACAGTAGGAGGGAGCCCCTTTCACCCTGTTCTGCTAAAACGAGAGAGCCAGCTGCAAATACAGAATAAATGCAGTTTTCCCACATTTGCACATGCTCTCAGGAGATGGGTGGTCAAGACCTTCCTGAGGACAGACAAACAGACAGAAACTCCCCTAACAGATTACTTTAAGGGGAAAACCATCCAGTGAACAGATAGGTCTGCAGTGGAAGCACTTGAGAAACTAATTTGTGGGATTTTTTCTCAAATTGTTAGGAGCAAAGATGTGCAAATCAGCTTGAGAAAGTGTTCATATGCAACTGGCGCAATAAATGAAAGGTAAATCTAACATTTCTTAGCTGCTGCGCTTAGATAAAATATATATTTTGAGAACCACATTTTATTTCCTCAGCTTAGATAAAATATATTATATATTTTGTTATAGCATGGCCAAAGCAGTAAGGTCAAAGATTACTGTGATAGCCATCAGTTGATCACCAGATAAGTAATGGTACTTGTAATTTATGCAAACCAAGAGGGTTTAAAGGGCCCTTTAACACAGGCTGTTCACAAAACAAGCCAGTAAAGAAGTCTATATGAGACTTTTTTCCATAGGTTGGTGCTCTATGTAACCCCGCTTTTCTGCAGAGTAAACAGCACCTCACTTCACTAATTGACTTTCTCAGTCCTCTCAGGACAATAGAGGCTGGTTCTTGGCTTCTTTATGATTTCCCCTTTTTATGAGTCTATGCCTGATTATGCCTTTAAGGAGCCTTTAATAAAGACTCAGCAAACAGGGCCTTTCAGCAGAACACATGGAAAACTCAGAGGCTGTTGTGAAAGGATTTCTTCCTCTGCATGGCGCAATGCCAGCTGTGTAGTATGGGACCAAGACAGAGAGAGGATATCTACCAACAAACATAGGAGACATGAAATGCTCATGGAAGGCTTTAACTAGAGGGTTTCACCAAGGCAAAGTGGAGAAGCTCTAAGTTTAGCCACAAAACATACAGTTAGATGAAATAAAGTAAAATAATGGGGTAAAATAAATAGAATAAATTAGTGTAACAGCAGAATGACTGAAGATCTATGTCAATGCACTGATTTAATACACTTCCAACATTGCTTGTGCTGTTCTTACTTCAGTATCTAAAAGTTGATATAGGGTTTGCAGCAGCTACAGATGTTAGTCCAACTCCTAAGTTTTATGACCATGAGTGTTTTAAAGCCCAAAAAAGGCACAACTGATTTGGGCAGGTGCCCAGTCAGCCCAAGAGCCCTTTACAACCCTTGTGGGCCAACAGGGTCATCTTAGACAAAAACCTAATTTCCTGCCTGGCAAGAGAGCCGGGACATTAATCTAGATGAAAAGTCTGGAACAGGAAGTGAGGTGAGGAGTTGGCATGTTAGGTGCTGAACTTCCTCTTTGAAGAAAACTCATAATGCATTTTTGACATTCTTGTGGCCTGTAAAGCTTGAGGCCACTCATGATTCACACCTCCCATTTGATCAGCTATTCAGTGGGAGCAGAGGAAGACTGAGTACATCTTCCTAACCAAAATGTTGGTGGACACAATAGCTCCCCCATCCAGGCACCCACCAAACCCTCATTCAGCCAATAAGAAAACAACTCGCCAATCTATTTACAACTCTTCTTTTTCTCGTTTGCATGACACCCATTTTTTAACACCCACCCATTGGCACAATGCTGGACACTTGCCTCTGCAGCCAGTTTCAATGGACGGAAATTGGAATTGCAAAACATAGCAGCAGTGAAAGGACATGTGGCTCCATCAGCTTCCATCCAAACAATGGAGAATCACCCAGTGTTTAGCTTCCACTTCCTCCAAAAATGCAACATTAACAATGAGGCGCTATTATGACTGACTGTCTGCTGTTTCCAGCTCCATCCTCTCTCTCTGGATGAGAACACATCTTCAGACTGTGTGGCTCTGGGCAGAATCATTTCAAGTTAAAGTGGTATTTTTCGCTCCGATAAGATAAAAAGTCTATAATCCCTGGGAATCACTGTGGCAGAAAGTGTGATTGGAGACAGAAAGAGATATGAAATTTGTTATTTGACAGCTACAAAAACCTTCAATTTCAACTTCAACCTTATGGCTCAGAGGTGGGAAAATCAGTCTTGTTGAAAAATAAGAAACAAAGTGAATACAGACAGAAAAACAAAATATAGGCTCAATTTAACAAAGGGCCTTCAGAGATGGGCAAACACATTCTGTGACAGTCACTAAAAACAGGAAATAGGAACTGTTAAAGTGCTTGATAGTGTTTATTAAACCCCCTGAATCTAAAAAAGGGTCTTTTTTTTAGGGTTATCATTTATTCTTCAAACATCCTCCATGACAAAATCTACCTCCTTGAATGAAGATACAAATCAGAAATACTCACTTCAACTTTGACAAATATGTTTGGAAAAATCAGATCCTCAGAGTTTCTCGTTTTTTTTCAACAACCATTATGCTGTTAATACAATCAGCATATTATGAGAAAGTTAGCTTCAGGAAAGGATGGCTTTCATTGTACTAACACAGTTCATTCAACAACAGGCAGCACCATTTACTTGGCTTATATTGTCCCCAGATGAGAGATCTCGAAATGTGCAGCCCTTAGCACAAGTGTTTGTTTACATCCTAAGAAATAATACTCTCTGTCTCGGACAAGGGGTCTCTGCGGCCTTGATAAGGATCATAGGTATTTATTACACCCTGCAGAGCCTTTTCAGTGAGTTGTTTGGTAGTTATAATGACCCAGCTGACAGCCCAGAGTATTTCTGAGTCTAAGTTTTTATATTAGCTTGAGTTTTGCATATTGGTGAAGAGCAGAGACAAAGACGGTGACACCAAGTCTATATGTCAGACCACACTCCATGAAAAATCCAGGGGTATTGAGAGCACAGAGGACAGTTTAAATGTGGATGAGATCTTGGTTATACTATACAATGAACATCCCCTGAGACTGACATTGTGTGTCCCGTAATTGCCCCGAGTCTGCCTCTCCGGTCACAGTCCCCACTGGGGGCTGACATCTTGTCTCAAAGGCAGAGAGAGGGGAGATATCTAGACCAATCACAGGCTGAGTAAGTCAAACCTCCATCAGCTGGTCACAGCTCCATCTCTTACCCTCCTCTCACTCCTACTGGGGAGGAAAGCGCTGGGCTGGAGCCAATTCCAAACTGCAGTTACACACACACACACACACACACACACACACACACACACACACACACACACACACACACACACACACAGAGAGAGAGAGAGAGAGAGAGAGAGAGAGAGAGAGAGAGAGAGAGACCTTAACCTGTTCATTCCCCTCCAATGCCTCAATGCCAGAGCCCTGGCTCTAAATAAATACAGCCTTCAAAGGGAGGAATCATTTAACCCTCTGGAACCAACACTTTGTTTCAGCCCTGGTTTCCACAGATAATCCCTCACAAATCCCAAATCTCTGTGGGATTCATAGTTAGCCAAAGTGGCAGAAATATGCAGACAGAGCTTACCAAACACGTGGAAATTGGAATAAAGGCTTGTGTCAGTTTGGAAAGCCAATTTGGAAGGAAGACAGTACAAGACTGAGTAAATGATACAAAGGTGTGTTTTTTCACAAAGGAAGAATCATATACATGCACATGGTCATGACACTGTCACTGCATAAACAGCCAATTCTCAGGATCCATCCAAATTGCAGTAGCAAGTGAACACACATAAAAATACCTCTTCTATTGAGACAAAGAAAAGGAATTTAAGGACCTACATGACTCATCTTTTAGGTTTTGTTGTTACAATTGTCAAAAATAATAATTGTGACGAACAGAACGTTCATCCAATCCCCTTTAGAGTTGTGTTTTTGAGATTCTGTCCTTCCTTAACACCATTTACAATGTCTTGATAGGAATTAATATGCCTCATGCACTTCATTATTCAACACCAGATGCTGGGAGGTTTGGGAGGGAGAGACATATCATGAGGAGAATTTCCTTGCCTTCAGTCCTCAAGATTATAACTAAACAGAGGCTGATCAAGAGGCTCCAGACCAGTCAGATCAAGTTCTTTAGCGCCACATTGAACATTTCCTGAAGGAGGCCTTGAGGACTGGTGGCTCGAGGACTTAAAGTCAGACACACACACAGACCCCCCGGGAGTAATGTCAGTCAGGAACCAGTGAGCTCCAGTACTCAAAAAAACCTTTCAAAGATGCCCATGCATCAAAATGGCTTTTTGACTAAAAAGTGCACACACGGCTACTTATCGCTCATTCAGTCATAAGTAAAACTGCATGTTACCAAACTTTATGTTTGGTAACATGCAGCAGACAGCCAGAGGTTGGCAGAGCCACCAACCAAAAGCCCCCCTGTATGTAAACAGCAGTGATTCAGTGGAACCCTCTCAGCTGCTGAGGCATATGATTCAGACACTTCAGAAGGAAAGGTCACTATCAGTCCTGTGAAAACAAGGACCTCTCAGTCTGCCTCCTCACAGGACTGCAATCGCTCCCCAGCTGGGTACTGCTCTTCATTTACTGCTCCTGCTGTAACGGCCCACTGCCCATTCATCACAGCAAAGAGCCAGGGCTTCTATGCTTGTGGGCCTTGTGGATCTACCCACACTGAATGTCGAGGTGAGCCACTGGACAGGTGAGATCAGGCTAGATTAATAATCACTGCATAAATCTTTCTCCCATCCCCTCTGCAGGAAATTACAGCCGGGTCTGAAAGCTCCTCAGGATCTCTTCTGCGCTCTGTGTTTATTGATCTGTTGGAACTTCATCATCATCATTAAATGAGAAGGCAACTACTCACTGCTTCTTCAGAGAGCAGCAGGGTTGGCAATGCCTCAGCATTGTACTGGCCTCTACCTGATCTCCAGAGGTCTATTACCTGAAGCTGGTGTTTGACATGCACAGGAGTGAACCATTCATGTGCTGAACACAGACAGTGCACTGACTGAGGGGGCTCAAACCAAATAATGGAGGATGCAGAGAAGGTAACAGCCTCCTGTTGTGCTACATCAACACCTGAGACAGACCGCAAAACATGCACTTCTTCAACCCAGTGACAAACCTTCTCTAGAAAAAGATGTTCCAACTACATTTTCCTTAGAAAGAGTGAAATATTTTGTTTTACTGTTATGAAAACAGAGCTTTTGTGGACTCTTACTGCTCACAGTTCAAGTTCAGAGCCTCTTTGATTATTTGAAAACCTTTAATTAACATAGAATTACATCATACTACATACTACTCTTCATACTACAAGACTTATTCCCACCTAAGTTGTTTCTTCTGTTTGAGATATTTCATGTTTATTTGCATACATATGAGTCTTTTGGGTATTGTTTTTCTCATTCTCTGCAGCTACTTGATGTAGGCTACTGCATCCATCATTATTTATACGCTCAGACATTTCATTTCTTACAAAAGTTGTGTTAACTTCTTTAGAGTTCCAAAGGAATTTTGAGTGAACTACTGAAATCAGGAATAAAAGTCATATTATATGTTTATTCAAAGCAGATTATAACTCTCACCTTTTCTGCTGATAATAACACACACACACACACACACACACATATATATATATATATATATATATATATATATATATATATATATATCAGGATTATTTGCAGTGTATAATAGAAAACATGATGCACTTTATGGCGTGCTTTCATCCATTGTTTACAAGCTGACCTCTGCCAGGTGGCGCACCCTCTGTCATGTGACCCGCACCCACCCGGTCCCCACTTCTTACCTTGTTAGAATAGGGCGGCTTGGCGAGGTTGATGCCATCTCTGATGAGCTTATCCCTGATCATGATCTTCAGCTTCAGCTTTGGGTAAACCACCAGCTCCCTCCTGTTGCCCAGCGTCAGGTTCCTCTGTGCGCCCATGTACCCACCATTACGCCCCACGCGGTCACTGTTGGGCTCAGTCCAGGACTTGGATCCCCGCAGTCTGGACTCGTACTGGTCAACCATGTGGCTGGTGTAAATGTCAGCTGCGGGTGGCATAGGCTCCAGGGTGAAGTATAGTCCACTGGGTGTCTCCTGAGCCTCCTCTTTGAGCCTCCTGACCGCGTCGTGGATCCTCTGCCGGTGGTGAAGGATGTACACCCCGATGGCATCCAGGTCCGGATCTCCAATCTGTTTGCAGACCTCCAGATCGTCGTATCCATTATCCACGAAAGACTCCACATACTGGGCGAGCTGGAGAGTCTTCAGCCACTCGTAGACGATGACAGGTCCGTTGCTCGTCATTTTGGCTGTCAGATGGGCTACAACTCGGATAGGAGACACTGAAGTGATGGTTACTCTCCCATCCGGCGCTCAAGACGCATCATAAGGTTGATAATAGAAATGTCTAATTCACCGGTTGTTTGGAGATAACTGGGTTAAACAATATTTGGATCATCCATACCCAAGGTTTAGCTACCGCACCATCCTCAACAGTCCTCTGTGTTCTGAGCCATAAAGACAAAGCTGAGTGGTTTAAAAGCCCAGCCTGGCACAGTGAGAATGACTGCAACACCTGTCAATATTTACAAACCAAAATCACTTAGGTTCCACTTGACAAATCCCAAATGTCACTCCAACATCAAATTTACTCCCCAAATGGTGACTCACCATGCGCAGTAGTTATTCCTTAAACATATAAGAGCGCAGTTGCCTCAAACTATTGTCATTCAAAATAGCAGCAAGACCAGATTTCCTCCGTTACGCACGCCGTCTGCCGCGTCTTCAAAAATGGTTTCACGGGTTTTTCCTCCTTCCTTAAAGTCTTTCGTATCACCATACGGCAGCGTAGTGAAAAATAAATCCAAATTAACCTTAAATGGCTATAAAATGACAAAATGCAGGTTAAGGAGATTGACAGAAACAAAACAGTTCCGCGTCCGATCGCTACGCGTAGTCCGGTTCTTCCTCCAGCCGGCACATCACCACACTGGAGCTGCAGCCAGGAGCCAACATGCTCAGCACTGCTCCTCTGTCGTCCACGCCCCCCTAAATCTCACATTTAAAAATAGTGATGCGAGTCTCTTTCCCCCCTCTCTTCAAACTTGTCAGGCCGCCTCGGATGCACAGACTGACTCACCGGGTTTTCATCGACTTGGACAAAGTTCAAGCAAGCAAGGGGCGCACGTAAAACCTGACGCACAGTTCAAATAGATACCCTTGCTTCTGGTTTATGTCATAGTATTATTCCCCTACGATGTTGTTTCAGTCTTCGTGCCTCTCTCTCCCCTCTCCCTCTCTCGCTCTGACACACACTCTCACTCACTCATTCAACATTTCCACGCTGTGGTTTCTCAGGACGCACGAGCTCCCTCTATGTGTGAACAGTGGGAACTGTAGCGATTCAGAGCTGATGAAGGAGAAAGTGAGGTACCACATCAGTCCATTCAATATCTATACGATCAGAGGCAGGCAGGCTGCTCTTTTATACCTCTGCAGACTGCACATGTGTGTATCAAATTACACTACTGGATACAATCATCATTAGTTTGAGTCAAACTGTCTGGAAAAAAAAAAGAAAAAAAAGAAAGAGGCTTGAATAAGACCTGTCCATTCTGTCCAAATGGATGCCAAGCCCACGGGTGCTGATGCATGCTTTATCAAATGTGAGCTGACAGCTTGTTAGGGGTCAGTTTGATACAATCACTATCTCAGCTCGAGCCTGGAAGTGATTTGCCTCAGCCCATTATGACATGCGGCAGGGCAGGAGAACAAACACACAAGGCAATGGGGAGGGAGAAGAGAGAGGAGGATGAGAGGGGGAGCATATCAAACAGGCACCTTTTTGGGAGATGAGGTGTCAGGAACATGCCAAAAATTTGCCCATCAGAGAGTCAGAGGAAGAGGTGCATGCTGGAGCAGAGCCTTCATCATGCTCCCAGTTCAATCAGAGTTGACTGAGTTGACATTTTCTGTGATTTACCTGTCTCTTGCTGTGATTGTAATTAAACAGAGCTGCTCTATTGTCCCTCATCCTTTGTAAACACTCTATAAAGTGGTTTGAGTAACAGCAGTGAAGGAGGGGAAGTGTGTACAGTGTGATATGAAGAGTGTGATCTTGAATTTATCCTGTTTAACCTCTTTATGAACTAATAAACCTAATGTGTCTCTCTTTGACACTCTAAAACTCCATGCTGTAGAACATTGTTAAAACATTAACAATAGTTTTTACATCAACATTCATTCTAAACCCCAGTGTTTTCTGCACTGGATTCAAACTAACACCCTCCCGCCTTCAACATTGTTCTGGGCATAAACATGTCATTAGATTAGTTTCAGGAGCAAGGGATTATGGGAGTAGGATGACAGATGGAACAAGGAGACTGCTGCTCTGTACGGTGGATGGACTTGGGGAGCATAGTGGCAGTGCCAGGATCACTGTGTTTCCACTCTGCTGCCCAGCAGCCATGGAGAGCTGCCATTGTGTGCTGAGAGAAGCAAAGGTGGCAGCCTAACAGGAGCGTCTGAGGGGCTATTTGGAAATAACACTGATTTTTGGGTGTACAATGATCATCCCAATCCATTTTTTCCCTCAGAAATATATATATATATATATATATATATATATATATATATATATATATATATATATATATATATATGTATGTATATAGGTCACTATATATCTTTTTTTTTTTTCTTTTATATATTTTTTTAAATCCAGCATGACTTTTATGTATTCTGGGATGTATTTACTCCATGATCAGATGTTGCTTTCATGGAAATGCACTATTTTACTCCATTTACCTTTAGATATACATGGATGTTAACAAACCATTGCTAAATGTATGTCAGCAAAAGAAAATAAGGGCTTACTTTTAGGGTTGAAAACATTTGCAAGAGTCACAACTTCAGTGCAAGAGCTAAAAAACAAATCACAGTTGGATTATTCACCTCAACTTTTTGGCTTTTGAGAGTCTGCATACAAAAATCTTAATAAATCTCAACTGCATTCAAACTACCACAAAAATGGCAAGAAAGAAGCAACTGAGTAAAGAAACAAAAGTACAGATTTGTACATTGAGGAAAGAAGGATACACAGAAAGAGAAATTGCAAAACGCCTAAAGGTGTTTAACAAAGTAGTCCACTACACTGAAGAGACTAGAGGAACCTGTAAGTTATGATGATAGAAAAAGGCCTAGATGAAAGAGAGTTATTACAAAAGCAGAGGATAAACATAGCATTGTCACCAGTAAGAGAGATCGGCAAAAGACAGCACCACAAATAAGGGAGGAAATCAACATGACAAGGTCGAAACCCATATCTCTGACAACCGTAAAATGACGTTTGAGAAAGGCTGGTCTGAAGGGTTGTGTATCTGCAAAAAAACACAAAAGAGAACAAGAAAAAGAGATGTGAGTGGGCAAAAGCTCACAAAAATTGGACTTATGATGACTAGAAACAAGTTTGCACCGTTTGGTTCAAAACGCAGAGTCAATGTCCGCAGACAAACTGGTAAACATCTGAAAGCACCATGTGTTACACCCACAATTCAGCATGGAGGTGGTAGTTCCATGGTATGGGGATGTTTTGCAGGTGATGGAGTAGGAAATTTGTTTGAAGTAAAGGGTATCATGAAGAAGGAACAGTACTACTCCATCCTCCAGCACCATGCTGTTCCATCTGGACTCAGACTTACGGCTCATAAATTTGTTTTGCAGGAAATGGTTTAAACTGTCCTCCACTGAGTTTAACCTGGTCCACAATGTGCAATGTCTGTGCGACTGTGAAGCACTTTCCAGTACCATCTGTTTTTACTGTACTTTTAGTTGCCATTAAGGATTAGCTCAATGGAGGTAGTGTCTGTAGATGTGAATTACGGCTGTACTTCCACAAGCATTAGCTATGGGATGGACCCTCTGCCACAGGCTCTTGTCAGCTTCTTTGCTGGACATGAGTTGCCTAATAATGAGGCATCTTTACAATCACTTAACAGTATGCCACATTTTTGTTCTTTTTTTAAATGTGCAAATACAAGCTAAACGGAAATTTTCAGCAATATTCTGATTATTTTACCATATCAGAACTACAGTATTGTATTTCATTGCTTTTCAACATGAAATAGATTTTAATTCAGCATGACAACTTTATTTAAGTGCACTATCATATTGTATGGGTCTGTATTGTGTTGTATCACTGCTTTATAGTGACATAAAAAGGCAGTCTGTGCCCATTTAGAGCAACAGAGCCATTGCTGTCCCTGCTGAGTGGAGCAATATTGCCCTGGAGCCAGGAGGACTGCTGCCACATCAATAACTCCTCAATAAGCATCCCTTAATAAAATCTGAAATGGGCCGCCCTGAGCATCAATGCTGCTGAATATGAATTTGTGGCAGTGAGAGTGCATATTAGAATTGAAACTGGAAGATATGTATGGTGTGCTTTGGCTGAGTTGATGAAAGAGTGTGACTGCAGCAGGTTGAGTGAAGAAAATCTTCAGCAGACACAGCTGGAAGGTGAGAGGAGAGAGATGCAGCCAGTCAGACACAATGACAGCTCTGCTTGGCAGTTAGGCTCTCTGTATGCTAATAGTTTAGTGCTGTTTCTCTTTTTGAGACTTGGGTGTTAGAAAGCAAGTGTTTTTGACATGCTGGAATTTGAGGCTCTTTTTGTCTTCCAGACGTCTGGGGTTGCACCTTTCAGGACCTCAATTTTAAAACCCTCTGAAGCAGAGAATGGCTTCTGTCCACCCAGATGCAGAGACACCGTGAAGGTCATGGATGTTGCTTACTTCGTTGAGCCGTTTGCGTGTGGCTCTCTGTCAGTCTCTGATAGATATGTAGACGCTTCTGCCAAGGTGGATATAGAAAACACAAATCATGGCTCATGCTTGGAATTGAATGTAGTCCTGTGGTAGAGATATGGTTGACTGTGTCAGCTTTTTCTGACCACCACTCCTGCAAAGATTTACAGTCTGTTTTTCATGCTGCCAAAACACAGTTAAACACAATTGTATGATTGAAACGTGAAATTAGTGTGTATGGTCAACTGAAAATAGCAACTAAAATTGTATTTTAATGCAAACTGGGCAGATTTATATGTGGTTTTGCCTTGTCAGAGTCCTCATATGTTGTCTTTTTTTCCTCTCAGCCTCTTTTTGTTTCAGATTTAAGGTTTGGCAAGAGGTAATCTCTTAGGAACAGCCAAGACTAAAGGAAATAGTCCAGGATTGAGACTGTGATTGCTTCTGATTGCTGTGTATCACATCAAAAGAAGATGTTCCAAGATGACAAGAGTTCTTTAATCTGTAGATAATAACACATCAGTATGACAAAGTGTAAAGCAGGAAAAAACCCAACCCTATTTTCAGTATGGTTTTGTTGTATCTGTGTGATCTGTTGTTTTGGGATGCAATCTGAGCACAAACTGCATGGGTTATTCTTCCGAGATATAAAAAAGCTACTCAGTGGTGGTTGTTGGTCCAGGAAATCCAGTGGATACCTCTATAACTCCAAAATCCTTGACAGAGAGAGAAGGAAGTGGCTTGATCTGTCTTTATACGCTTTTAATTACAAGTGTCTGGCTGGGCTGCAACCTCCAAAGACCAGAGGTGAAGTGTGCACATCAGGACCAGCTGGTGACCCCATATCCACCTAAACATCTCTGAATCTACAATGAGGGGGAGGGTAGCAGCTCGGGGTTAATGCAGGGGCAGCATGTCTAAGCACATTAACCCCGGACACCTGTCAATCAACACACTGAGTCTGTCAAGTGAAGGCAACAGGTCAGATATATGTGTTGGCATTCTCATCGAGGCAGTAAAAGCAATGCCATCAATCAAAGTACTGCTCTGAGTTGCAGTAGGAGCTAACTTCTCAGCTCCTCCTGAGGTCTAGTTCAATAAGGACTGCGGGTGGTGATGGATGGATCTACAACCACACAGTGGTGGTGATTACCTTCAGTGGAACACACAGGCTGATGGAGTGTAGACTTCTTTTCAAATCAAAACCTTACTTCTGCAACTTGGACTGTGCTTCGTTTTCATTTTTAGCTCCATAACATGACTTAAAGGAGCCCTGCAGCCATGAATGCTTGAAAATGAAAAAAGAAAAGAAAAAAGTTCAGAGCACCACAACACATCTTTTATTATTGACTCTGTGTAGAGCTGAAAGTCTCCAGCATCCTTTCCCCCCTCACAACCTGATTATAAACTGGCAGTATACATTTATAGCTGAAAGCCTCTCCCAAGGAGTAAAATAGGAGGAACATAAAAGAGATGGAATTTGTGTGGAGATGTTTGACAATAAAGACATAGCTAATTAAAATCACTGGTGGTACAAAGCAGCAGTTAAAATTAATTGTATTTATTGTGCCGGAATTAAAAAACTCACATGGCAAGCTAATGAGCTGAAAACATTTGGGCAAATGGCTTTCAAAACAGGTCATAAATTCATTTTCTTTAAATGGGTCAGGCTGTCTTCAAACATCTGTGCATGCATTGAGCTTTTGTGTTGAGCACAGTTAAAAAACAGAGAAACAGAAAAATGCTGCAAAATCTCACAATTCCCACAAACTGGGTAACCTTAGAAACCAAGCTGCTGCTTTGTAGTCTTTGTAGTCTTAAGCTGCTATCATGGAGACCCAGGCTGTACCAAAGAGAGAATTATCAGGCAATATGACTCCCGTTATTGCCTTTGGCGGTGCTTTAATAAGACCCAGCTAACCTGTGACCTCAGTCTGCAGCAACAGAGGTAGAGAGGAGAGATTTGGTGGCTCAGAGGGCATCCCCCTGCCCACAGGAGCTGCACAGATACGCCATTGCGGTGAACCAGAGTCCATGTAATTAGTATGGACGACCATGCAGTGAGCAAGCACAGCGGCGTAAGTGGATTATGTCTGTATGCAAATTTTTGACACATGGCTACAGGCAAATTCAGACATTATGGTGATACAATGTTTGACTGTGGGGTGTATTTTCTCTGTCTCTGTCTGTCAAGTATTTTCTGGAAACGGAAACCTCAGCCTGCATTTATGGATATAGAGAGATGGAGAAATGTACAGTAGGTGTTGAAGGGCATATGTCATAAAGAAACTGCCTGTCCTTTTCTCTCATACACACCCTGGACACACTTTACGATTACACACTTGTTGACAGTGTTGGGTAGTGACGCATTATTAGTAACACCGTTACGTAATGCTGTTCCTTTTTCAGTAACTAATTTCCGTAACATGTAAACTGTGTCCCGGTTCCTGGACCCTTAGCCAGGCACAACTTGATAAAACAATAGCATGGTATCTTTATTGTTTATTTCGATCCCTTTCAGCACTATTAGGCTAGTATTCCAAGAGTCCAATGGTAAAATTTTGATGTTAGTATCAAGGTTGTGTTTGTGCATAATGGATCATATTGCTTGGATGCTTTGATTTAATTCAGTGATGTGGATGTGAACAATTGAATCGAAGCAATTGTTTTAATCAACAGTTTGTTTTATTTAGCATCAGTACAGAACTGAAATGACGGCTAGAGGGAAACTTAATCAATCCACCTTTATGTAATGGGAGCATTGGAAGAACATTTTACAGTAATGAAACAGTTACTTTCTCAGTAATGCATTACTTTTTGTTTTAAGTAACTGAGTTACTAACTGAGTTACTTTTTTTAAAGTAACTAGTACCTGTGACTAGTTACTAATTTTCAGTAACTAGCACAACACTGCTTCTTGATCTTAAATCCTAGATGAAATATCAGTTGTTTTGCCTTTGAGCAAGCCAGGATTGCAAATTGAATCAATACAGATTTTTAAAGTTTGCTCTACCACACATTTCATGCATTTGTTGTCTTATACAGGCAGGAATTTGCCCAGGAAATGACAGATGAGTCATTTTTACGCAGTAGCTAAAGGGTATTTGATATTTAAAGGTGGGGTAGGCAGGATTCTATTAAAGAAGCATCTTTTTTGTGGTACAAAAAAGCTTTAAATATCAGTCAATAGCTATCAGCTATTGATGACATTTGGGAATATCACAATATCGTTGTGTTTTGTTATGTCTATGTCTATCAATATTTTAAATTTTTTGAGCGGCCCACTCTTTCTGACTGTAAACAAAGCCATTCTCAGCCTCCCCCAACTTGATTGGCTGTGAGGCAGACACTGCTCCTTAGTGCTGATTGGTTGTGAGGCAGATGCTGCTCCCTCTTGTTGTGAGGCATGCTCCGCATCCTCCAATAACATTCACCAGCCCAAACAGAGTTAGCGTGCTACAATATCTGACAGTAGAAACCAACCAGAAAATATGGAACATTGTCTGAACCCTCCTTTGGCCACGACTGCCGACACAAGCAAGAAAACAAAGTAAATACTGGAGACTCTGGTGGAATAACGGGTGCTTAAAACGGGTTAGACCAGACAAGAGCTAAAAAGCCAGGTCAACATCAATAAGGCATAAATTATTGGGGACGCTTGGAGATCTCACGGACCCTGTAACCTTTCTGCTGAACGGGTAAACCGCTTTAACAAAATAAGCTAAGTGTCTGTAACAGAAGTGTTTCTTGTCAAACAGGACCTGCTGTGTGTTGTAGTGCTGCCACTGCTTACTTAGGGTCCTGGAGTATGTCACTTTATCCTCTTGTAGAAGTCCTGCAAACATTGTGTTCGCTGGTAGTCTGTTGGCATCTACAGTAGCACCAAAGCTTTTTACTTTCATGTTGACTGGGCCCCATTTGTATTTATCTGAAGTATTTATCTGCATTATATCTGGATTTTATTGAAACGATACTAGCGAGCAGGAGTGTCTGTTTGTGGGTAGGTCTTGCTGGAGCAGAGACGACGGGGAGAGGAGGAGCTGAGGGGAAAACTGTTGGGAGGGGTAGTGTTTACATTCAAGATTTCTCCCTAAAACTGGCACTTCCTTAGATCCTGCCTACCCCACTTTTAAGGGATGTTTGTAAGAGATTTTTCATTCCTCCATAAGCAGTCATTGATATATTACTGGTGGTTGATTAGTAATGCAGGGTTTTACTGTATATACCAGGCAGCCATACCTTGCCCTGAATGTCATTAGAGTGTGATGGTGTTTTTTTTTTTTTTGGAAGAGCACCTTTTTCCAGGGACAGCACTTGGTGTATTTAGACTGTCAACTGCAATTGATACATTACAGTGATGTACTGGTAGTATTGCAGAAAAGTGCGTCTAGAAGTAAAAAGCTTTTATTGCCACAAAAATTCACTAAAGCAGAGTTACACAAAGAGGTACAAGTTCATGATAATGGTCTGGTTTTTTAAACAGCTTTACATTTTACAGACTATATTCCAGATCTGGGAATGGTATTGAAAATAGGAATACAACTGTCCAAAATGGAAAACCTCACAAAATATGTTTCAAATTGCAACACTCAGTGAATACCCCTGTGTGTAGATCTAATACCTAATTTTTTTGTAAGATGAAGACACACCAAGTCAAGGCAAGTGGGTGAACAAGTAAGGTGTCTTTCAAGGGCTTCCACACTGAAATTCCAGGAGTATCATAAATTTATTAGTTAAGTGTAATATGTTTCACATTGTGAGTGTCTGTGTTGTTTTCCATTCAAAGAACTCTGCCATTTTACTGGGGCAGAGTTCTACCAAGAGAGAAAAGATCATGTTGAGCTTTGCAAAAAACAGCTAACATTAGCAGAGCTTGCACCACCAGCCTTCATTCTTCCTTGTAGGTTCATGTCCACCTGCCTGTGCTGGTTACACATTACTGCAGTAGACAGGAGGAGTCATTATCATTTCCTTCACAACAGACAAATTGATAAAGGATGGATGAATACTTGCAGTGTTGTTGCTTAACTTTTGATGGTTTTAGTATGGTTGGGATTGAAGCCCATTTTAGTGCTTTTCAATACACTAATCAATATCAGGGTAAGGATCCTCTTGAGCATTCAAGTTTTTACAGAAAAACATAAATTATAATAGCAGCAATCAAATAGAACCCTGCTAGTCTTCACAGGCCCTTTAATTACAGTTACAAGGATAATATAGAGGGGTCAGGGTCTGGCTAGAGACAAGCTTGAGGATTCTCTGACAGAGGGTATCGACTGAAGGCAATCCTGGCCAACAGCACTTCGTAATCTATGGCTAAACTCAGAGCTCAGCAGCACCCAGAGGTACACACTTTTAACTGCCAAAGCAGGCGGCTAGCTTACAGATTGTTTCATTGCTCCAGACATGTAATCAAATCCTGTGAGACAATAACAGACAAGACGATGGAGACAGAGAGATGGGGAAACCGATTCCAGCGAGATAGCCCTCTGCCTGCAGGTATGAGTGTGTTCATGGACCTTTTTTTTCCTGCTGAAGGGAAGGTTTCCAGCTGACGAAAAATGAAGAGTCCTATGACTTCAGAGAATGTTTTATAATAATCCCTACAGCAAAGCAGCGGTGCAGAAAGCCAAATTAATAAAGATTAGCCCTTTTTTTCCCAGGCCCTGTTCTCCTTCTTAATTAAAATAAGGTGATTGAAAGTGAATGAATTACCATGCTGATATTTGGAGCCAGTTTCTTTTTTTTTAAGAAATTAAAGGACCAACTTCCTAAAATGACTGATGCTGATTTAATCCAACTCAAGAACTACAGCTTACTATGTTCCCTGGCAGACTTACTCTAATAGGCCTGTCATAGTGACATACAAAAGAAGAGAGTGAGAAGGGAAATAAAGATTTCAACCTTTTTTCAAGGATTTGATAACAAGGTGAAGACCGTAAACTGGATTTGTAAGCGTCAATCCAAACTCAATTTCTCTACTTCAGGAGGAATAACGGCAAAACAGCAATTAGACATGGTGGCTGCAGAGTCTCACTTCAATAAATCTTGTCTCAAATGAATTAAGAGGAAATGGCTCCAAGCCCAGCTTTGTTAACACGGTGTATTGATGAAAAGAGCTAGCAGCATTTGACCCTAACCAGCAGGTGTTCAGGGTCTGAGTAATGGTCCGATGTATTTGTTGGAAACAAACTTATACACACAGTACAGGAGTCAGGACACGGGGGTAAATCCAAAGTCAGCAAAAGATGATAGCTGGAAGAAAAGGTAAAAATGTGTAATTAAAAGAGCTGAATGAAATCACTGCCGTCTGAGACCTCAGAACCTTTGTTCTTCTCATGTACTGCATATGGAAAGAGAAAGAAGTAAAGTAAATAGGTTATGGAAAACAAAGTTGACTCGCTGTATTAATATCTACAGTGTCAGAGGATAGACAAATTCAGAAAATAAAAGGTTCATTTTTTCACTTGGTGTCATTGTAGGTCACGTTGATGTCTGTGAATGAGGATTCCATCTTAAGCCAAATGATCTTCTGACAAGAGCATGGCACATCAATCAGACTCCATGTTTTTTTTACTATTAATTTAGCTTCAGGAAGATCATCTCATCTGTTTCATTCCTAGTGTTTCAATATGGCTCTCGCTGCTGCTTGTAGCATTGACTCAGACCGTAACAATCAGTTGAATGGAATTACCAAACACATCTTGCGCATGAAGAGTCTCTCTCCCGAAATTAAGTCCAAAGAATATTTTCCCATGTAATCAATGTCAAGAGCATAGACAAGGGATTTCCTTAGTACAGATATTTACTCCTTACATTTCAAGAATGTATAAAGTGATTTTAGTTTGTACTGAAATATACCCTTTACAAAGCAGAGAATCACAAGAGATGAGACACCAGTTGCTATATTAAGGCCTTAATTTGCATTGATGTTTTCTGGAGCAGCATCAGAATGAATTACATAAGAAAGTTTATCAGTTATTAATTCACTTGGAACCTGATACAGGGTACTGGTTACCTGTGCTACTTCAGTACATGTAGATGAATTCCCTGACCCATAAAACTCTGTACTGGTCAATACAAGAGACATTATAGAGACATTACCTTCTTCTATGCAGATAATAACATGATATCAAGTCCCAAACTAGTGAGGAGTTTGTCAAACTTTAATTCTTCTACTCAAAAGTTGGCCTGTAAATATTCTTTCATAAATTATTCAGTACAAAAATAATTTAAATTGTGGATAAGCTACATAAAAATCAAAACAATGTATAGTGAGCAGGTTTTTAGAGGAGATCGGGACTCTTAGTGGGTGAGCAGGACTCCAACACATCTTACACTCAAGGTGTTCCAAGGTGGTAGAACAACCTGCTTACTACACATTATACCATTTCTGACTAGGGTTTTCAAAAGTATCAATACTTTGAAAAGTATCGATACTACGTATCCGGATATGATACGGTGTATCATATCAGACCCTGCAGCCGACCCTGCAGACAACGTCCGGCAGTCAGGAGAGCCCTCACTGTGACCCTGCTTGCTGTCCACGTTGGACTGCTGTTAAGTATGGTAGAACGGCACAAAGTCGAGTAGCACAACAAATTTGGCAAAACACCTCAAGGACTGACACCCTTGCCTTCATGATAAATTCTGGCAAGTTAGTTAAGCTCCTGTTCATCCTTTACATAACTGTATTAAACTTATTAACAATGGCCAGCATTAATCTCCGGTTGCTGCGGTTAGCTTTATGCTCAGTAAATGTCGGTTGTTTTGTTATTAGCCATTAGCCGCAGGCCCACGGCTAGCAGTCTTTAGCTTGCTAACGTAACTCAAACATGTTTTCTTCTCTTGAAGATGCAGACTGAAGTAGAGAGAAATCGTCCTGAAACTAAACCAAAGAAACCACAGCCTACTCTTCAACCGCTGTTTGAAAAACAGAGAAAGTATGACCCAAAGTCTACTGAAGCTGTCAGAATAAACAGAGCTGTAGCAGAGTATATCTGTGATGACCAAGTACCCATATACACAGTGGAGAAACCTGGGTTCCAAGTGAAAAAGTGATTGTCTTGTTTTTTATATTTTTCATTTTCTGATTATTTGATTATTATATTTATCGATTATTCAGGGCTCTCAAGTTTCACGCATTCAGCGTGTGACACACACGCATTCCCACCCATTCACACACTCACACGCCACACATTGTATTTCTCACGCATTTAAATGAACATGGTGATGTCCACCAAGTTGCACCGCTTTAACTATGGAACAGGTAGGAAACAACTGAGTTCCTCCGAGAGTTTAGAAGCTGTGTGCCACGCGCAAGCCAATCAAATAAAGTATATCTACTGAACAGCCAATCAAAAAGCAGCATTGCTGTATCCGGGTAGATTTTGATATCGTGGGGTTTGACTACAGAAGAAGACAGACACTCGCCGAAATAGAGCAGGTTTTTATAAGGACGAGATAGACCCAATGATTACAGTAAGTCAGTTACCTACACATGCAGAGACCTCAACATGGTATATAAACTCATATGATAAACTAAAGCCCTATGCTATTGCTATTAACAGCTGTATTGATGAATTTAGCCTCTGTACAGCCATTTCCAGCCATTTTCCCCTTCACAAAAGCAGCATTTCTCATAAATTCTTTTTAAAGTTCTGATACTCACGACAGTGTAATGCTCATGTACTAAAGGATTAAGTATCTCCATGTTTGTGAAACCTATACTAAAGTACAATTCATCTAAATGCTCCTCAGTGCTGATTTTAACAACTCTCCTCCACAACAGGCATCTTTATGACTTTATTCTTATATATATTAATGACTTTATTCTCCTAAATAATAACTCTAGAAGAAGATTTAAAAACGTTTTTTTTCTTAATGTGGCCCTCATACTCAGTTGTATTTAAGAGATTATTATACCAATCATTATCTTCAATCACTCTTCACGTTACGTTATGCGTTACATTATTAGTTACTGAATAAAGTAACTACTAATAACGCATTACAACCCAACCGTGTTTAAAAGTCATTTGATCATTTCATGGATGGTATTCGTTGCTACATCTACTGTTTGAGCTGCATTCACAGTGATGATTGGATGATTAATGTTGGCAAATGTAGCCATTCTTACTCACATTGCTCGAAACCCCAAGGACTCCATAGTCTCACCTAGCATACTTGAAAGGCACATGTACCCTCATGCATCCATGTATTTGAACACCATTTTAGCCTCAAACCAGTCTCACTGGTCCACTGGGCCTCACCTTGGTGTGGAATCTCAAAGGAGTCTTTTGAGAGTCATTCTAAATTATACCACAGATATAAAGGAAATTAGCTTGTCCAGCAACTTACCTATTTAATAAAAGGGAAAGTCTGCAGTTACCATTTCATCAGTTCCAGCAAAGACTACATGCAGGTTTAGTATTAATAGCTTCATATCTCCACACCGAATTCTGATGCCTCAGTGGGGAGCAACATTTAATCCCCCTGAGGCATCAGAGAAAAACTAAACAGACACTGACAAATCACTGGCATACCATTGAGATATGAAAAACTGAATTTCAAGAGACAAGCTAGCCACAAGAACCACAGCCTTCCACGTAAACTTCTTAGAAAAGGGTTCAGTCCAGAGAGGATTATGGCTGAAAAAGCAGCACAAACAAACATCAGGGTACTGCTGAGGGATGGAAGAGGAGTAGACAGAATAAACAGATTGCCTTGTCTAAACGTAATCAGGGTCTGTTTTCATCAGCTGACAATCAGTTGTGCTGGTGTATAAGCCTTGCAGGTCATGCCTGAGCCAGTGTTAGTCTTGCTGTTTGGGGTGAAATGCAGTTCATTTCAGGGCTTACTGCAGCAGCAGCACTTTACATGAGTCGATTGAGTTCTCATTTGTGTTTTTCCTGGAAATTTTGGGTATGACACAACAGTGTTTTATATACAGTATCCTGTGAAAGGATACAGTGTGTTACAGTATCTTGTATTGGGGTCAACACCAAAAGCTTTGCTAACAGTTGTGTGAGGTTGTAGCATGTTTTGATGGTTACATGCCTTGTGTGTTCACATGTTTCTGTTGGTAAATCAGGGATAAACACAAGATTTTAACAAAAATATACAACAGAACACATGAAAGTGAACTGCAAAATCAAAGACTAACTTGTCATCTTACGAATGGGATAGCCTGTGGAGGAATTCAATTAATATGAGTAAATGCGTAAGATACAGAGTAATACAAATGAAAGTAATGCATAGGGCATACCTAATGCCGGTCAGACAAAAAAGATGGACCAGAGCCTCTCAGCTCAATGTTGGCATGGATGTGGAGAAGAGGGAACGCTCCTCCACATGTTATGGCACTGCCCAGCCATTGCATCCTTGTGGAGAGAGATGGCTCTTTTCTTATCAGGGATCCTTAAGGTTGATCTCCAGCTCTCCCCTAAAATATGCCTGCTTGGGGCCCGCGTTGAAAATATCCAAAGCAATAAACACCAAACAGTGGTCGCCCTTGCATGCCTCTCAACAAAGCGAATGGTTTTAACCCTTTGATGCGCAACATGGGTCAAAAAAGACCCGGCTGAGTTTAAATTTTGTATATCTTTTCAAAAAATTAATTCCATCAGTCGGTACTCAAGGAATTCCTCAATTAACTTGTTTTTGACGACCCTACATCCTTATGTTAATTTTTCTTTTTTTACTTTTAGAATAAAAAACGTTTTTGTATCACTACCCCTCTAATGCACAACATGGGTCTAAAATGACCCGTATCCATTTTCAATGTTATTTCATGTATGGCTGAGTGTTTCTATGGTATATCTTTGAAATAAATTAATTTTATCATTTACTATTCCAAGTATGCAGTAAAGATCTTGTTTTAGTTGAGCACAAATAATCATTTTTATTTTTCCTTTCTTACGTTATGAGGAAGCACAGATTTTGTATTTCTACATCAAGTTTACATACATGGGTCAGAAACGACCCACATACAGTGACTGTAGCATTTAGCATGAAAAGACCGTCTAATACATGTAAGTATGGTTTTTCAATTGTTCTGACATTATCTTAGAAATTATTTGATGACAATTGTGAAATATAATTGTACATAGATTTGATTTGATTAGGTTTAGGTTACCTTGAGAGTGAGGACATTACATGTTGGAAACTTACACAGTTACAGGTAAAACAGCTAGCGTTATTTCAGCTAGCTATAATCAGACGCATGTGTATGTGACAAAATGACAAATAAACATGTTGCTGATACAAAATACAAAAGTGTTTGGCCCATAGACTAGAATGGAAAGCGTCTGCCTCCTTGCTGGGTGAAGCCGAGAACAGCACCCCCTGTTTACCTCCGCCAGCAAACCTTATGGAGCTGTGGACAAACTTTAGAAATTTATTACACAGAACATAAATTTTTCTCCCCCCTGCTTGTGATGTTGACATGTAGTTATTGTAAGACTGGTTTCTGCTCAAGTCCTCTTTTTTCTGTACAGCTCTGTTTTTAAAAGTTGTTAGGGGGTTCATGTTTTCTATGATTGGAACCTGCCATAGACTGTATATAGAATGGACAGAGTCTGCCTCCTCGCTGGGTGAAGCCACTCCGAGAACAGCACCCTCTGTTGGCGGGCTGCAGTATAGGTCATAAATCCCGCCTCCGCCAGCAAAGATTATGGAGCTGTGGACTAACTTAAAAAATTTATTACACAGAACATACATTTTTCTCCCTCCTGATTGTGATGTCGACATGTAGTTACAGTAAAACTGGTTTGTGCTCAAGTCCTCTTTTTTTCTGTGTAGCTCCATTTTTAAAAGTTATTAGGGGGTTCATGTTTGCTATGATTGACACTTGATACAGCCTATGGGCGTTCAGGGATTGCGTAGCTCTCACGAGGGATATGCTGTTTGAGCCGAGCGTCATCACAGCGACTCTCTTCAACTGTGCGGCCAAATGCGCGCATTGCTACTGCACAGCGCTGGTTTCAGGAAATGAAGAAAAATCCTGGAAATATTGAGAGCTTTTTGGCTTCAAATCTGTATACAGGCAGTAGGCGGAACAAAGTTGTCCATAGTATATACAGTCTATGGATACAGCCTATTGGCGTTCAGGGATTGCGTAGCTCTCCTGGGGGGATACGCTGTTAGAGCCAAGCGTCATCACAGCGAATCTCTGCGACTGCGCGGGCGAATGCACGCATCGCAACTGCGAAATGTAGAAAAGTCCCGGAGATACCAAGAGCTTTTTGGCTCCAAATCCGTATACAGGCGGTAGGCGGAACCAAGTTGTCCATGGTATATACAGTCTATGGTTTGGCCCCACTCACTGCTAATTTCATTACTTGAAACAAATTATTAATATAGTGTTAGGTAATTCAATATTAAATCACACTTGGATGAATGGGTCGTTTTTGACCCATGTGTGTAAACTTGATGTAATAATATAGAAACTATATTATTTCATAAAGTATGAAAAGAAAAATAGAATTAATGATCAGTGGTGATCAAAAACAAGATATTTAAAGAATACTTGGAATATTCAATCAGTAATTAAACTGATTTCAAAAGATAGAACAAAGAAAAACTCAGCCAGCATGAAATACCATTGGAAATGAATGCGGGTCTTTTTAGACCCATGTTGCGCATTAGAGGGGGTGTGGATATGTTGCGCATCAAAGGGTTAATGAACTGGAAGGTGAGAAAACCCTCCTGTTCCTCCTGTGAAGCTAGACAAGGATACAAGTGAGCTCTGGGTCCGTATAAGATCCTTTCTTGATGTACAAGCACATAGATACATCTTTCCAGCTTAATTATTTTTATTAATTCTATTTTTATTCTGTGCAGTAAGCGGGAGGGTATTTTATGCTGTACATCAGAATCCTGTATAGGCCTGCCTCCCTCCTTCTTTTTGTTTCTCCAATGCATTTCCCTTTTTCATCTTTTCTTTTCTCCTATGCATTATGCGGTAGGGCAGCTTATCTGTTTGTCAAAAATATGTGCGTTTACACTTAGCAGCAATTACTTACACACCTAATATAATTCAGAGCACAACTCTACAAAAGCCAAAAGGTAAAACCTTTCCTGACAAGGTCATGAATCTGATTCCTTATCCAGTATTCTCAGAATCAGCCTACAGACCATCCTTAAGGGGTGTTCAGACCAAACGCGACCTCGGCGACGTCTGCAACGGCTCCCAATGCAAAGTCTATGGACAGCCGCGACCTGACGCGACTTGGCGACCGCCGGCTGCCTGCGACGCGACCTGACGCGACTTGGCGACCAGGTCGCACATGGTCGCCAAGTTGCGTCGCCGAGGTCGCAGGACGCCAAGTCGCGTCGCTCCCAAAGTTCAAATATTTGAACTTTGGGAGTGACTATCTGCAACTCCGTGCCACGACAGCCAATCAGGGCTCTGCTGACATCAACAAACCGGCGAAGCAAGGAGGAGAAGAAGAAGAATCACAATAGAGGAGCAGTTTATCACTGCCGTGAGTTATCACCCGGTCCTGTACGACATGGGGTGCGCGTTTTACCGGGACCGCACCTCCAAGGAGGAGGCATGGGCGAAGGTGGCCCATGATTTCGGGCTTTCTGGTCGTTTGTTTATTTATTTCAGTGAGCAGACTATTTTCTGAAAACATAGCAAACTGCTTGCTAGGCTACATGTTTCAACGTGTGTGTGTGTGTGTGTGTGTGTGTGCCGCAAGTGCAGGAAGGGGCTGCGGGATGTATATATGAGGGAGAAAAGGAGGGAGAAGGAAGGTGGGAGAAGCGGGTCAGCCGCGACCTGCCGCGACCTGCGACTGCAGCTTTGGACCCGTTGTGAACACACCAGAGCGCGACGCGACGTGACCGACCAACGCGACGCGACCTGGTCGCGTTTGGTCTGAACACCCCTTTAGAGACATCCAGTTTAAAAGGTTGGTTTAAAACTGACAGTTTGCAGCACATCATCATGTAATGGAGAAATCATCATCATCTGTGACAGCACCTCTGTAAAAGTGGCCTTACAAGTATGAGATTGATCGTTGAATCATCCAGGACTTGGAGAAGAGAGTGAGCACTAAGAGGTCAAATGTTTGAGCTCATTTCTTCTGGAGGCCCCTGAACACCCTAAAACCAATTACAGACTAATGTTCTGTGGCATGTGGAAGAGTTCACATACTGGCAGAAAAGCAGAATCTATAAGTAGAGCATATCCATCATTATAATAATACTCCTATTTAAATGCATGAACAAATGCTTTGCTGCAGGGCTGTCACATGCATTCACATGAGTCTGAAGGTATGCGTTGTGATTGCTGTGCAGATATCCGTGGTTACAGTCAGCACTAACTGTTGTGTGACCTTTAAGTTAAGAGACAGGGTTAATATTTCAGGAGATCTTCAAGTTGAATACAGCTTTATGTGTAAGCATGATATCTACACTCAAAGAGGGACACAAACGTCAAAAGCTTCAAATTAATTTGCTTTTAGTCCCAACAGTACGCTGAGCAAACAAGGTCACATGCTGAGGGCAACACATTCCACATGGAAGATAAGAAAACTTGTTTTCTCCACCGAAGTATTAGGAAAGGGTTTCAAACAAACAATTTCATACCCCTTTGCCTCTTTTTATTGTGATGTTTCTCCCTCTGCATTTAAAAAGTCACAGTGTTGGTTCTGTTCCAGATGCTGTATTACAGCCTAAAGCAGAGCACAGCCCCAGAGCCTGTTTAATGTCTAAGCTGTCTACCTGCTGCTGGGATTGCTTCTCTTGCTTCTGCAGCTGTGTTTGTGCAAAATGGCTGGCTGTGGTTTGTAAGGGACTGTTTAAACTCCATGTTTTGTGAGTGTGGCATGTTGAGTACAAGTGTTGGTAGCTTGTTATAAACAGGTGCAAAGCTGTGATGTTTGGATAAATATCATCGGTAGATCCACAGTGGATGTGGGCACTGCAGAACAAAATGCAAGTCGTGGAACATCAGTACTTCCTAATACTGTTGGTGAAAAACATTTGTGAAACACCAGGCAGGGGGATGTGCCTCCTCTGCTTTATGCTCATGTTGTGGCAAAGCTTTCTCTCTTTGGCACAATTTGAGGTTTTTATCAGTATGATGTCCACATCATACTCAGTGGACATCATACAGCTCTCAGTGATACAGTATGTGTGAGGCATGATGAACAGCAACTATATGAACAAACTCACGTCTTGTGTGTAATAAAACACTTTTAAGGTAGTTTTAGTGAATATGTCCTCATGATAGGCAAAGCTGTAAAAGGTAAAACTTGACTAGTATCACATTCAGGGGCGGCTGGTCCATAGAGGGCGCTAAAGCACCGCCCCCTCTGTCTCACAGCGTGTAGAATCACAGATAAAATGTTTTTTTTAAACTGACTTTTACATGCATATCCTATGTTTCAATAAGGGGTATTGAAAGATATAATTTACAATAAAAAATCAGTTTAGAAATGTCCTACGTTGCTTACAGTTACTAACATTTCACATACATCTGGCCAGGGGCACACACATCTTTCCCCATGAGATACTTTATAGCTTTTCACCACCGGCCATGGGGTGGCAGCAGAGAGTGATCGGCGAGTTCACCCGCTTGCCTATAAATAAAACCACCAAGCAAGTGACGTTGAGCGCAGTGTGCCGGAATATTTAGCAAGCCAGATTTTTAGCAGTCACAGAGAGAGACAAATAAGGAAAAAATTGAAAGAGAAAATTCATTGAAGTCACTGAAAACAATGCCATTCGAGAGGAGAACACTGCCCTAGAAACTGAGAGTAAAGGAGCTTGAACCTGACCGGACGGACATTAATTAATTACACAGCAGTCCAAAGACAGAGGGAGGAGATTTATGCGGTCTTTTTGGTATGGGTGATGTCTTGGCTAACTCGATGTGGTGAGGCAGGTGCCTTATTTTGCTTCTCTTGTCTGCTTGTCCAAACCAAGGAACTGATCAAGCCTGGATTCAGACAGGTATGGTGGAATTCAAGCATTTTTCTGAGAATGTAAAAAAGCATTTAGCAAGCCAAAATATATTTATTTATGAATTCTTGATTTGTTTATTGATGGAAAGGGAGATTTTAAGGGTTTGTGTGTACCAATTATACCTTATCTACACTGGGGAGATAAATTCAAATTCTATAACTGGTAACATTTACCTGCATTTAATTATCTATTTGACTCAGCAGTTGTGCTTAGGTGTACCCTAGAAGTTATACACAGATACAGCACATCAAATGGTTGTGAACATAATGTACATTAGTTCTTTTGTTTTGGCATTGCCATCTCTGTTTTTTGGTTTGGTAAATTAAGTGTGCCCTCCCAAAAGAAAAATTCACCAGCTGCCACTGATTACATTATGTACACCTTCATCTGTACTATTAGCTTAGACAGTTAACTTGAGACAAAGTCACTTTAAGCTTCCAGTGCCTGATTGATGCAAGGGGTGTAGGTCTCAGTGGAGCCCCTTTAGAACAGCCCCCTTTTTATATTCTCTACATCAAATGTTGACAAAAAGGGTAGATTTGACTGTCAAAAGTGATTAGGATGACACTAACCAAAAGTTCCTCACAGCTTTAAATAAAACCATTTTTTAAATACAGAAGCGAGTATCATGAATCAGTTAAGCTTTCAGTGTAATCTGAAAAGCTTAAGACTTTTGCTTACGAGAGGATCTTTCAACCAACCATATTAAGTGATAACACAAAAACATATTCACGCCAGTCATGTAACCATAAACTAAAACAAATTTTAAAGCATTAAAAACTATGAGTGAAAATTATGAGTAAGCATTATGAATGTTTATAATGATAGTTATACAAGTTTATAAGCAAATTATAACACATCAAAAATATATTTATAATGCAGTGTCTAAGTAGGCATTGTCAGTGAGTTGTTAGCAGTTATAACACATTATAATACCTGACCTTCAAAGTCATGATAAAATGCTTTATAATGTATTGTGATTATTGCTATAAAGCATTGTGGTCATTTATAAGTGTTTATAACTATGCTTTTACAGTGCTTTAACATGATTATAATGCATTATACATATATTTATAATGTGCTATAGAGATAGGCGTCAAGTAAAGTGTTACCCAGTTCTAATTTCTAATAACATGATAGACTCATTTTCATACAGTTGAAGTTGTGATTGAAAAACTTCAAAAAATTCAAATATTTTGAACAGACAAGCTATGGCAAGAACCCATTTTGTTTAACAATGACTGAAGAGCAGAGTTTAGAGTTCAGCAGACAGCCCTGCTTTCATATACCCAAAGCCTGTCTCTGGAGAGGGCCAACATTTTACTGCAAATAATGGGCTTTGTGCGGAGCTGGCTAAAATATGCAGAGTCACACGGGAGAAAATCCTTGTCTATTGAGGGCAGATTAAAGAAAGAAAATGGATGTATTCTGCAGATTTAGAGGAATGTGCTTAATGCTAACAGCAAATACTTTATAGGTATTCCAGCAATACTAATACATTGTTCAAACGGAAAATCTCTCCAATAGTTAAGTTTTTGAATACCTGCACATTTATTGGAGGCTTATAATAGGATTTAACTGATAGTGACTGGCTTTGGATGGTGACAAGCATTACTTCAGATTTTACCCAGTTTTTGATGCAGTTGTGAGACACAGATTGTTAAAAAATCAATGTGTGAAATATTAAACAGCTCAGTGTAAATCTGAAAAACAACGTGCACCTCCATCCAGGTATCCCCTCTTCATTTCCCCCAACTTCACTGTTTTCTTTGACTGATTGTAATGTTATATTGAAAAGTTAGCAATCAGTTCCTCTGGGGGGATGCGTTTTCCTTTAAAATACTTTTATGTGTCTGACAGAGAGTTTCCTGTCTCTTCCTGATCATTCAAAACTCAGAGCTGCACCACACCATGTTATATTGACTGTTGTTCTCTTGTTTTAAATACTTATACACAATAAATTGTAAAGCAATAAAAACATTAGAGTGCTTTCATTAAGTGAAAATCGTACACAGAATTCCTGCACTTTGGTTGAGTGTAGTGAACAATTCACTCCTTGAAATATGCTTTTGATAAAACACCGTGGTAGTGCTCAGCATCATGTGTTTGTGTGAAATCAACATGTTGTACTTAAATGAATTGTTGTATGAACCACAACCACAGGCACTCCACTGTCACATTCATACAAATGTACAGTGTGTATCCAGGCCTAGGATGCTCTCAGCCTGCAGTATTATGTGGATCTGAGTGGTCCAAATGCCTGACATTTTATCTGTTATTTTTGGACATCAGATTGAAGCTCATGTTATCATACTCAGGGATTTTAGGCAGACATTTTACTATTCAAAGTGAGGTCTGGAGGTTTTCATCAAAGATATGCTCTTGAACCTAACAATCCACATGACCCAGATGCATTATATCCTCTATAAATCCCATCTATCTTAAGTCTATAAATCCTGTCTTAAACATTTCCAAATATGCACCATATCAGCAGGTCCCAAGAGGCACTGGCTTTTATGCAACAAACACGAAATCCAGGGTTGGGGTCAGGTTAAAAAACTCACTTTGGATAAATGAAAAAAGCAATTTACATGCAAATGATACTGCTGGCATTTGCTGTAATTGCTATTTGTGCTGCTCATCTGAAATGATACAATGGCGGCACCTTTAAACAGCAGGGATGGAGAAGAGGAAACAAACACTGACAATGGTGGAAAATTTCTAGATTGAGTATTCAGAGTGTTGAATCTTATTGCTTCCTCTGACAATTTAGCTGCTTTTAATCACAGCATTAAACATGTTTATCTTTCAAATTTGTAAATGATGTAAAATGAATGGTGTCCTGTTGTTTGGAGAGCCCACTTCAATGTGCAGCTGCACTGACTGAAAAGAGAAGTACTTGTGTTTGCAAGGCCAAACTCATTTGAATCTAAATAATTCTGATCACAGACAAGCCCATAAACACGTTTTAAGTAACACACTTGTTCTCAATGGATGCATCATAATTCCAGTGAGATGAAAGGACTTCATGTGGTTTGGGAAAGCATAGAGAGTCTATGTTCTTTCATCTTTGAGATGTAAAGTCAGAGATACAACAACAAACAAACGTATAGTACAAGGACACACTCACCTCTGCAAGAACAAGAGATAATGAACTCAGAAGTCCCACAGAGCCCATAATTTATGAAAATCAATATATACTTCAGTCAGCAATGACAAGCTTTAATATAGCAAATGTATTTAGCATGGACAACCTAAATAAAAATGAAGAGAAAAAAAAGGGCCTTGTATCACATCTTATTTTAGGTTACGATACTCTACTATAGTTAACTGTTATTAATAGCTCACTGGTATTTATTACATATGGGCTCTTTAAAATAATCCCTTTTTGTGTACTGAGGACATCCATTTCCATTTTCTTATTTGATGGTTTTATTGTGTTATACTCAGAAACAAGGATGGATTTATTAATAAAAATATCATTACCAAACCCTCTAGGGTGTTTGATGCCTTATGGAGAGAGAGACATGTTTAGAGCAAGACTAGTATTTCTTTCAATCATAATGTTTTATGTACCTTTGCCCAATGTATTTCACTAACTAGACCTTGAATGCATCATAGTGGAGCACTGTAGGAAGCCAAATAGCTTTTATCCTGTTGAAATTAATCCTAACTCCAGTCAAACCAAGTCAAGTAAAGGAGAAAGTGAGTTAAAAACAGGCTGAAAACAGCAGTGTGAAATCGGTTCGTTCTCTTATTCAGCTGTGTAACTTTACAATTTTATTTATTTGCTCTCTTTTTTTTTTGTTGTGATTGTGCTGCTTTGAGTGGCCCTCACTTTTCTATCCCCCCTCTCAAGTGCGATCATTGTCTGTGGAAACCTCTGCCTTAACAATATGTTGCTGTGGGTAAGGAGAGCTGGAGCACCAGTGAGAAGTAAAAGGCCGTTCCTAATGAGCAGCTCTGGGATTTTCAAATGGCAAATAAACAACAGCAAAAAGAGAGGGACAAAATGACTGAACATGAATGCAGAAATTGGACTCAAGGTTTGTTCAATACCCTTTTCCATACATTGAATATTTATGCTGTAGCAAATTTCATTTACAGAAAACATGTAAGGGAATACAGTGTGGGAACACCAAAAGAATTCCTCTGCTCTGAAGGTGTTCGGCAACATGCTTTTTTCACCCTCTCTATTACCATAACAAAGATTACGCTCTAAAAGCAAAGCTGAACAAGTGACAGCTTGAAGGAGCTGCTCCATGTTTCTTTACATCCTTAGATTCCCGCTCAGGTTCCACTGCGGCTCCTTTTGGAGGGAAGCAGTTTCACAAAGTGAGAATGTCTTATTATGCGCTCAATGAATAATCCATCAGCTTAGACTTGTGTTTGCTTTGTTTGACTTTTTGCTCTGTAAGGAGGACTTGTCAGTGGAGAGGGATATTTCTAATTTAAATAGCTGCAGAGGCAAAAGGGAGAGGTTTATCAAATGTCCGGTCTATTTAACCTCAGTCTCTGAGGAGGACACAAACCAGTTTAAAAGACCTACAGGTACAGAAGTCATTGAAGAAGATAAGATTTATTTGACGATGGATGCTTTCCTTTCTTTGGATGAAGTCAGTCTTAAAATTTCAATGAATGCTGTGCTAGATTTGACTACAGAAATTGGGCAAGACAGAGGAGGAGCAGGAATTGTCACAATGAGAAGAAAATCTCTCATGAGGAAAGCTTCACAGTTACAGAAAGATAAGCTGATTTGTTTCCCCCTCCGTTGTTCCACTTCTTCTATAAAACACCCAGTCGCCTCAGCACTTCAGTGCACAATGGCTCAGTGACATCGTTGTGTTATTGATAGATGATGGATACCACTTCCAATCTCTTTATCTGGCTTCCTGGTACAGAAGGTGCTGATAGAATGAGCTACTAGTGGAGGCTCATGGGGGGCTCTGAAAAATGGAACTGATACTGACTGATGGACCTCCCTGAAATCTATCACATCTGACCGATTCACACTTTATAGGTTATATGGGAGAACCTCTATCAATAGCCACACGATTTTTGTTCACATGATCTCCAGAAGACCTACGCTATCATATCATGAGCGAGGTACACATGATTTACACTTTTCTTATGGATGAAAACATGCCTTTATCGATGTAAGCAGAATCTAGGCCCTGTTTGTACTCACCAAGTGTTGCCTTTTGTTCAGTCAGGAGAGACCAAACAAAAGAAGAGGCAAAAAGAGTCCCAGAGAGAAATTTTACATCACATATCCTGTACAAATGAAAATGTTACCAGATGAGTCTGAGAAACACAAAACAACGGATTCAAATTTTTGAACCAAGCTTTACTTTGTTAGTATGGGGTCAAAGTAAAAGGTCTGCATTTGCAAAAGAAAGTCCAACATTTACAGACAATGGGAATTTATTCACTATAACTGAGTGCAGTTGAAACTTCAATAGGCGCAGGCACAGCTGTGAGTTGGACCTCGCTTGGATCTCAGATGTCAAAAGGAATTAAGCAATCTGTTGTCGTTCCTACGAAACTTTCTTTGAAAGACTTTCTGTGTTAAATATTGAAACTGCAAAAAGAGGCAATCATCCAACTGAGCACGTGCCAACGGAGCTTCGGGATTTATATGTACAAATTGGTTATAAACTTTTCAATTTATAATATTACAATGAGTTGCCAAACTGTTAGTTTGAGAAAATGGCAAGATGAACAAATTTCATGCTGGTAAGATCATAGACACTCTCTACTTTATTCCTAATGAAGATCTGCTCATTTAAATACCTGCATGAATCCCTAACTGCTATTTCAAATATCAAACTCTTGAAGTATTAACTTTTTACAGTAAGTTTGTGGAAAAGACACATCTAAGAACAACTTTTGTTAGTGAGGTCACCTCTTTTTCAATAAGCAAGCAGAGGTCCAACTTCCTAATGTGCATGTGATTACAGAAGTCAATCGGAGCAGCCAGGCACTCTTGGATTTTTTGGGGTGTGAATAGAGAACTGCCCTGCTATCTTTTTTCTCCTCCAACACAGTTTCTAACTGCAGAATTAGCCTCACACTGTGGTAAAGGCCAGCTAACTGGTTCTTTCACTGCTGCTTATTGAAAAAAGCTGGCTCTGTGGTTGGTATCAAGTTGGACTCACTGGAGGATGTAGTGGAGAGATGTAAACTGAGGAAGGTGGAGACTATTATAAAGAACTTTGATCACCCACTTCACAACACCTTAATAGACCAAAGGGCCAATGGTGGTGGATGGCTCCTCTCTCTTCACTGCAGGACAGACAGATTCAGAAGATCTTTTGTACCCACAGCCATCAGACTTTACAACTCTCATAGTAAAATAGTAGATGAATTTTAGAGACATGACACGTGAGACTACATACAATTGAATTTCCCTTTGTGGATAAAGTTATACCTCTTATTCTTTTTCATCTTCCCTCAGTTTTATGAGGATACATGGGGGTCAGAGAACCAGTTAGTAGCCCATTATCAATATATTGTTTTTTTTTTAAGACAAAACTTTGTGCACACTGAGAGGAAGCAATGTTGTTTTCACACCTGTGCATCCTATTATAAATGAATGACTGGTTATTTCCTGAGGATACCATTTAATGACTTGAAAAAAAGAAAACAGAAAGTCAGTGTCTCTGTGCTCACTTCACCATTAGAGAAGGGAAATAGGCGTTTTATGTCAGGTGTTGTGTGTTTAAAAGGGCATTGCCATTCTCTTCACAGCACTTCCTCTACTGAATTATTGATTAACTTTGCTGAGATAAGTCAGTGGAGGTGTTAGAGGATCGGCCTCATGCTGGGCTGACAAGGCCACATGCCATCTCAATGAGCCTCTCCAGGTTGATGTCCATGTAATATCACAATCAGCCTTATCTTAATGTATTTAGAGTTGGTCTGTGGTGAGCATGGACTTATCGTTTTATTTTGTTCTGTGGTGCTGAGGCTGATTGCACTCACCTGTTCCCAATCAGTGTATAAGACTGCTGCAGACCTCAGGCTCAGTGCCTGAGTATTATTGTCTCCATGCAGTGACATGGCTGTACATCTTGATAACAAAGTATATTTTTCGCTCTCTCTTTCTAGGTCATCCTCAGACGAGCCTTCCATCGTCACTTCCAGTCATCCCGATTCTCCGTACATCTCGCCAGTTCGTTGCTACTCTGAGCTCCTGCATCCTTCTTGAGTATGTCCACGTATATTAGTGTAGGACATCCTCTTGACCGATGCCCATGTGTTGGTTCCCACAGCACCAATTTGCTGGCTGTCAGTTTCCAGTGCCTTTGGCAGTGCCCTGCTAGTCTCATTCTCCTTACAGCAATCTTCTCGCTCACCCTTGGTATTCCCTCGTACAGTGCTCTGTTGGTTACATGTGCGTTCTTGTTGATGTTTAGCACAGCACGCAACATCCTGGTGTAGCACCCATCTAGGGATTTCTCCAGGGTTGGCTTCAGTGTCCAGCATTCACTGCCATAGAGGAGAACGGACTCTACTGTCGCGTAGAAGAAGCTGAGTTTGATTTGGCGGGGGAGGTTGGAGTTCCATACACTGGTCATGCCGTTCAGGGCTCTCCATGCAAGTGCCTTCCTCACTTTTAGATCTTGTTCAGTTGAGTTGACCCATGAGCCCAGGTATTTGAAGTCCTCAACTTCTTTCAGCACAGTGCTTCCTGCTGTCGTCAGAGGTTGATGTTCTGGTGGAACGTTGTAGGTGATGACCTCAGTTTTCTTGGCATTTAGCTTAAGGCCAACCTTGGTGCACTCTAGCTCTACCCTGTTCAGCAGTTCTTGTGTTTGTTCCACGTTGTCGGAGAGCAGACTTATGTCATCCGTGTAGTCGAGGTCTGTGAGGACCACTGCAGGGTGTCGTCTCGACCTCCTTGGTGTTAGCGTGAAGCCAAGTTCCTGCTCTCGCCCAATGATTGCCTTCCTGAGCGCATAATCAAGGACTATGATGAAGAGGAAAGGGGCTAGTGTGTATATTTTTGTAAAGATTAATGGTGAAATTTACCTGGGTTCTAATCCTCCTGTTTTCTTTTTTTTTTTTTCCAGTGTCTCCCTCCGTGCCACACACCAGGGGCCTCATGTATCAACACTTGCGTGGAACTCATACCAGAAACGAGCGCACGCAAGGTCCGTCACGCTGAAAAAAATCCGTATGTATCAATGTGTGCGGGCGCCGAAATCCACGTGTGTTTCCTTGATAAATCCCAATCAGCGTGGAATTGAGCGCAGATGTCGGAGTGACTGGGCCCGTCCCCGTTACGCCCTCCTATAAATATGCAAATTTATTTAAATAGGGTCTCCCTGTCCTCGCACGCAGACAAAATGACAAGAAAAACTACATTTACGGCGTGCGAGGTGGAGGTGCTGGTGGCGGAGGTGGAGGAGCGACAGCGTGTTTTGTTTGGCAGCCTGTCCAGTGGCGTCAGTGCAAAACAAAAACGCTTGGAGTGGGAGAAAGTTTGCGAGAGGGTGAATGCGGTGGGTTCCGAGACACGCACCCCCGCGGAGATTAAAAAAAAGTGGTCGGACCTCAAGGTGGAGGTCAAGCGGCGTACAGCTGCCCTCCGGAAGAGTACCGGCCAGACAGGTGGGGGTCCGGGGAGGAGACCCTCACACCGTTTGAGCAGCGGGTGGTGGCGATTATTATTATAGGGTAAGTGGCGTGTCACACAAATGTCCACATGCTTTGTCATCCCACTGAGCAAAAGACGTATATTAGACGTCTAGTCTAAGTTTATACTTCATTTCAACGTCGGGATTCAGTCTATTTTTAGACGTGATTTATACTTCGCCCTTAACTTCATTTTTCGATAACTTTTTATGCAATAAACAACTGTAATGTGCATAACTGACCTCGAAATACTGGATTACATTACCTATGATACCGTGGAGAGAGATGTAAACGCAACAGATACACAGAAGCAGGAATTGAAATGAACCAATATTTTTATTGTGTCACAGAAATCAATGTGTCAGCCGTGTCGCCGGCTTGCGGAACCCTGGCCCGCGGCAGCCCGTCCGCCGGCTCGGAGTCGTCGGCCAGGACCAGCGGCATTCGGGCCACCCCGGCCCCCGGCCCCAGCACCAGCATCAGCACCAGCGCGCCGACAAGCGGTGGAGCGTCCACCAGCCGCGGCGCTTCCGCTGGACCACCCGGACGCAGTGGAAGGGTCCTCGCGGAGGGGGTCCTGCAATCGCAGGAAGAAATCATCAGGGGGATCGCGGGGATCAACGAGCAGCTGGACCGGCTCGTAAATTTCCTCGAGCGTCTGGTGGAGAAAATAAATTAATTTGGCTCATTGAACTGTGTATTCACTTCTTACCCATTCACACTGTGGCGATGAGATTCTCCCGCGCGAGGACGGCGGCCCGGCAGGGATCAGCTCGCATCCCTCCGTCTGCTGCTGGTTCGTCATGTGGGGCGACGTGCTGCCCGGCCACGGGGATGTGGTGCACGCTTGTCACATAGTGAGTCACCAAACACCGCCACACAGCGTCGCCAAAGTGCGAATCACAGTCAACGCAAATATCCAGCTCAACGCCAATTTCTACACCACCTCCTGACTTTGCGTTGATTAGCGCTGGAACCGACGCTCGTTTCGCGATGATAAATCTGGACGTGTGCGCCGATTTTGGCGTACGCAAGGTTTTCTTGCGCCGCAAGCGTTGATACATGAGGCCCCAGCTCTTTTAGAACAGCACCCTCTCTCGCTCTTTTAGTTTATTCTGGACTCCAGACTACCTTTGTTTCTGCACATTCTCCCACAATAAAACCTGTGAAAACCTTCTTCCTGTCTGGCTGCTTTTGGGTTCAGAACCCCAACCCGTCACATGGTCTGTTTAAATGTCAACTGCTGTACTGATAACAGATTGTGTTTTAAGCTAAGGGTGACATCCACAAGTCCCAAATTACATCTGACAAGGGTGCTGGACTGAATTTGGTGGGTTCTGCCTGCATTAGTGACAGATCATTTGATGGATTAACCTTTTAGAAAGCTGCAGACCTCAAGGGGTATTAGCAGAGTCATGACCAAAAACAAGAGATTTGTGACCGGCATACGACAATGTGCGAATGACGCAGCACTCCAAGTCTATTGTGTTTAAGTGAGTCAACTTTTTCACCCTAATAGCTCTGACACTGAGCTAGCATGAAATGTGAGAGGTGGTCTGTCAAAACAGACATAATGTGGTGTAACTAGTGGAGGGGGTCACTCCAGGATACAGACCTGGTTTTGTAACAGAGACATTTTCCAGGAAGAAAAAGTCCAATTCAGACCACCCTAGAGCTGCATGTGTGATATTAAAAGGATATTAGAATTGATAATTTCTGCTATTTTAGGCCTCAGATAGGAGTCCTAAAGCATGAAAACAAGAGTCCAAATCTGTTCATAGAGAGATTTTCAAACATGAAATTTTACCCTAAGACCCATGCTGATATGACCTGATATCAAGTTTAACAGAGAAGTGTTTTTACTTAGGGTGGTAACACACAAAGACATTGACAACAAAAACTTGTATGTGCAAAAAATATCGGGGCTGGGTATTGGCAAGGACATCACAATTAATAGAAGGAATTATTCTTATTGTTAATCATGAGTTTACTGTGAGGCGCTAGTTGCCTAAAAATAAAGGAAAACCACACAAGTAGGGTCTCGATGAAGTGGAAGAGAATCTGATCCACATGCAACATAGTGCTTGTGTTCAGCACAATACCGAGCTGTACTGCAAACCACTCAAGCACAGTGAGCTTTCACTCAACGTACCTCCCATAGGGTTAGAGCTCTGCACAGTACAAGGTTGTCTCAGCTGTTAACCTCCTCCTCTTTCCTCTCTCTCCTCCTCTTTTTCCCATGCTCTATTGTGTCTAGGCTGACAACTGCCCCAACAGGCCTGTGGGTGGGAGGCTCAGCAGGCGAGTATCTGAGCGTACATCCTCTGACACTCAAGTCAAATGTCTTGTGTTTGGAATCTGCTGCCGGCTCCCCAGAGAGCCAGCCTGCCCCAAACACATCTTGCATAAAATAGCCAAACTGAACTGGGGTAAGGATGACAGATGGAGGGACAGAGGAGAGATGGTGGAGACATGAGGAAAATGAGTCAAAATTTCTTCTTTCTGTCAAAATAATAAATAAAACACACACTTAAAGCTAATATGCAAGGCGGTCTGATAACCTCAGATGAGAAATCACTTTAAATGTGGGTCTTTTTATTCCACCAGAAAGGGCTGAAAATCTCCTGAGCCCTTAAATCTCTGGATTACTCCCATCGTTCTAATTTAGACGTAGCCTCAAGCAAAGAGCAGGCTAATTTCCTTGTGTCAAAATTAATGAAGAAGATAATTTGCTACAACGGAGGAAAAAGCACATGCATTGCATGAGCACATGCCCAATTCACACAAGCAGGAACTCTCAGACTATCCTTTAAATGAACCCCAAATGGGGCCAGAGAGTGAAGAGAGCTTCCTGCAGCTGAAACAGAAACTAGGTTAGTGCATCAGCAGTGAAACATGTGGGATTTGACACTCCTCTACAAAAAGGTCTTGGATCTCAGCGTGCAAAAAGCAGCTGTAATCAGTTCATGAGAAATTCTGCAAACGGCAGCTTAGACTTTTATTTTACCACTTGAAACCTAATGTTCCCCTTATTTCTGTCAAATTTACCCCTAAGTGGTTTCAAAGTAAGATGAAACACACTGTTCTGCAACACTGAAGTTTCATTTAGACTATATCACGCCAACGCAGGGGGAACTGGGATAGAAAATAAAAACCTCAGAACATATGAATATGAAAACCTGTGTTTGAAATTGGAGGAGAATGGATTGATGCATTATTCCTTTGCCTGACAGTAGTTAGTAATAGTGAAACTGAGAATGGCTCGGTGGTATTTAAGACTAAAATTACCAATAAAATTAAAAAGTCATGATGCTGAGGGGATGTTTGTTTCGCATGGTAGATTAATCTAAAACTATTCAATTATGTCTTCTTTCTTATTTTATCATCTAAAAGTGGGCTTGGTCCTGTACACTGTGTGACCAATGCACTGGTTTAAAGCGCAGAGCTGGGTGTGCTACCAGAGCGTGCTACCAGACACAGTGTTATAGACCAGGCTTGCAGCGCCACCTCTCGACAGCTTTGCTGCTTGATAAGGTTAGACCTGATCAGACCTGGTTTTTGTTGGCCCAAGGCACAGCCCTGTCCTCTCCAACCACATCCTCATAAAGTTAATTTGTTATTGACAGAGCTTGGGTACTGGTCATGAAAATGATGACTACGTCAATGACACCTCCACAGTTTAAAAGCTGCTGAAACACTTTGTGTCTGTTGCGCAATAGGGGCCTCTGTTTTAGCATCATCCACAGTAATAGCTAACACTTTAGTTCTCACAAAATAAACTGACTTTGTTTTTGTTTACGGCACTCAATTTTACATCAACTGCATGAACCAGAGTCGCAGCAAAGTCTGTTCTTTGGCCTTGTTAGTGTCATTGTCCACAAATCCTTTTTTGAAATCAGTGTTTTGACAGTGTTCTGTGAAGTGTTCCTCACTGTCCGTCATGGGAAAAGGCGATCCCTCGGTGACAGAGCCTTCAGTGTGGCTGCCCCTCCTCTCTGGAACTCTCTCCCCTCTGAGATTCGCCAAGCACAGACTCTTGACTCTTTCAAGTCTGCTCTGAAGCGACACTTGTTTATCCAGGCTTTTGGTATCTAGTTATTTTTATCGTAGTGTGTTGTTAAGCGCTTTGGGTATCTTGAAAGTCGCTATACAAATGCAAAAAATGATTATTATTATTATTATTAAGTGTTTACTTTATACACGAGTAAACCAATATACAAAGACCAATATACAAAATACACAGATTTGGTATGTTTGCCTTTCATAGCCAGTTTTTGTCTTTAAATTCTGGATTTTCTCTGCTTTTGCTGTCATAGGAAGACATCTGCTAATAAAATACTGAAATGACATTTCCTCCCAATATTTCCCTATATCCTTGGGCTTGAGTAATCTCTATTTTGCCAGCCTTATTCCTCCCCATCCATACCTCCTATTCATAACTACAAAAGAAATTGAGTAGAGAGAAATGAAATGCTTCATTTAGGTTGATCAGATCTGTCCATTTCTTTCAAACGGCAGGGCAAACTACTTTCTTTGTATGTGCTCACTCTAAGATTTTGCTGCAGGCTTACAAGACATGAATATCTCCTTCACAGTTCCCATGCATCAGATTGAAAGAAAAGTGGAGCACTCACATCCAAGACCAACCTTTCTGGAGGCTAATAAAAGAAAAGACATTCATCTGGGAATGTATTCACATTGTAAATGGGGAGTAATGAGGTGGGAAACGAAGACCATGGATGGATGAACTTTGTGTCGAGAGGCTGGGTATCAGTACCAGGGAACAGGTTGGAGCGGAAGGAAGGATACGGGTGAGTATGATGGTTGATGGATAGATGTAGAAAGTGAGGCGTGGAGGGGGAGCAGAGGGGCTCTATCTGCCTGCTGCCTCTCCCTATAGGAACAGCTGTCTCCCAGACTGCAACAGATGTAGATTCACAGAGGGGAAAGACATGATCTGACAACTCCCCTGGACTTTCCTGCACACCACTTTTCCCGCTGTTGTGGAAAGAGTTAAACATGGAAGACAACTCTTTTTTTCAATCAACATTTTTCAAGCTCCTTCTCTCCAGCTGTGCACTCTTAAATTTACAGTGTTTGACCTCAGTGGTCAGTCATGAACAAAACCCAATTCCATTGAAGTTAGGAAATTGTGATAAACGTAAATGAAAACAGAATACAATGATTTGCAAATCTTTTTCAACCTATATTCAATTGAATACACTACAAAGACAAGATATTTAATGTTAAAACTCAAAAACTTTTTTTTGTTGCAAATAATCATTAAGCTTAGAATTTGATGGCAGCAACATGTGGCAAAGAGGTTGGGAAATGTGGCAAAAAATACTGAGAAATTTGAGGGATGCTCATCAACACCTGTTGGGAACATCCCACAGGTGAGCAGGCTAATTGGGAACAGGTGGGTGCCATGATTGGGTATAAAAGCAGCTTCCCCAAAAATTCTCAGTCATTCACAAGCAAGGATGGGGCAAGTTTCACCACTTTGACTATTTGCTCATGCGGTTGTTCACAAACAGTTTAAGAACAATGTTTCTCAAAGTACAATTGCAAGGAATTTGGGGATTTCAACATCTACAGTCCATAATATCATCAAAAGGTTCAGAGAATCTGGAGAAATCACTGCACGCAAGTGGCACGGCCGGAAACCAATATTGAATGCCCATGACCTTTGATCCCTCAGGCAACACTGTATCAAAAACCGCCATCAATGTGTAAAGGATATCATCACATGGGTTCAGGAACACTTCAGAAAACCACTATCAGTAAATACAGTTCGTCGCTATATCTGTAAGTGCAAGTTAAAACTCTACTATGCAAAGCAAAAGCCATTTATCAACAACATCCAGAGATGCTGCCGGCTTCTCTGGACCCAAGCTCATCTAAGATGGACTGATACAAAGTGGAAAAGTGTTCTTTGGTCTGACGAGTCCACATTTCTAATTGTTTTTGGAAATAGTGGATGTCGAGTCCTCCGAGCCAAAAAGGAAAAGAACCATCCGGACTGTTATCGACACAAAGTTCAAAAGCCAGCATCTATGATGGTATGGGGGTGCATTAGTGCCCAAGGCATGGGTAACTTACACATCTGTGAAGGCAACATTAATGCTGAAAGGTACATGCAGGTTTTGGAGCAACATATGCTGCCATCCAAGCAATGTCTTTTTCATGGACGCCCCTGCTTTTTTCAGCAAGACAATGCCAATGACAATGACAATGACAATGCCGTTGTTGTATTTTACGCTTATGAGGCATAAAATACAACAACGGAGACCCCAGATTGTTGAACAACTGAAGCTGTACATTAAGCAAGACTGGGAAAGAATTGCACCTTCAAAGCTTCAACAATTAGTCTCTTCAGTTCCTAAACTTTATTGAGTGTTGTTAAAAGGAAAGGTGATGTAACACAGTGGTAAACATACCCTTGTCCCAACTACTTTGGCACGTGTTGCAGCCATGAAGTTCTGAGTTAATTATTATTTGGAAAAAAATAAAAAATAAATAAAGTTTATGAGTTTGAACATTAAATATCTTGTCTTTGAAGTGTATTCAATTGAATATAGGTTGAAAAGGATTTGCAAATCATTGTATTCTGTTTTTATTTATGTTTATCACAATTTCCCAACTTTAGTGGAATTGGGTTTTGTAGGATGTATTCTCATCAGTCCACCTTGACTATGCCAGTCTCCGCTGTCTGGTCAGGAGGCCTCTGTAATGAACAGTGAGAATCTGATCAGTTGAAGCTCTCTGCTAGTAAGAGATGTTTTCAATTACAGTCTGCCGATTTGTTTACATCCCTTAGGCCTGTATTGGATAATAGAATGAAGTTGGCTGCTGTGAAACCCATTGGCTGCCTAATTTTTTTAGATTAAAAGCGGATGTGGGGGAAATGGACTGCAGTCAATTGTGGAAATAGACAATACTCTCTTTAAATATGATATTACAGTAATGCTGTGTGACATAAAAAGTCTAGTCAAATGTAATACAATTATCAATGTCCTAAAGTAACCTTTAAAATGGTTTGCCTTTTTAATCTGATCTGGATCTCTACAAAAGACCTATGTTGCCATCACTAGGAGCATTTACACGGAGCTTGTTGACTTGAGGAAGAACAGGGATTCAAATCTTGTTCTGACATGGTAAGCTTGTTCATGGACAACTTGAGCAAGATCATGGACACCCTCTTCATTGTAGACCTCAGACCTTTAACAGGTTTAGCTGCTTTCAGTGTCCATGTCTTAAGTTAAATTTTTGACCGACTTTGCCATCTTCAGATTTTTGCCATTAGAAGTCTCAAATCCTGCTTGTTTCAGGTACTGAAGTCAAGCTCAAGCCAATGGCATAGGCAGGAAGCGTAGTACGAGTGTGTTTAGTGAAAAGTAGGTGGGTTGACCAAACCCTTTAAAAACTCCTTTTTTTATTAGGTTTTGCAGCATCTTTACTAACTAAATAGGGCATGAAATCAGCTGCCTAAGCAGTTGATTATAAAAGCCTTATCATAGGTAACTCCAACAGGTTCATTAACAGCATTGCATAACCTTTCATTCACAAACACAGATGCAACAGCATCAGTGTCAAGTGCATGAATGTGGGTCTCACCAAAGCAGCAACCTCCAGTCTTGAGAAACAAAGCTGATGCAGCCATGCTAAAAACTACAGGTTTATTTATTTATTGATTTATGTTTATCAGGAACAAGAAGCCACCTGTTTTACAAACACTTATTTGTTTTCATGATCAAATGTTATGGAAAATGTCAGCAATGTGGGAGTTTAACATTGGTTCAAAGAATGATATGAGACATGCAGTTTGTAAGACTTGTTCAAGTGACTTTTAAAGGGACTTAAATAAAGCGACTTGTGATGATGGTTAGCAATGTTGTCAAATCTCAAAGCTCATTTAAAAAACAGACATGAAAATTACAATGATTTGTTACAGAGATGATCATATCAGTATTCGTATTATTTTCACCATTGCTGCATCTCATTTTCTAACCTGCAAAGTCATTTTCCATATCAATGTTTGGTGTAAAATCAATGATGACCTGAATAATGCATCGTAAGTAGGTTGTATTTCAGCAGCTGGAACCCCACCAGGGTGAGGAAGCCACCAACACGAAGCTCCTGATGTAGCCAAAGATTTTAACATAAAAAAACAACAACATCTCATGAGGGTAAATAAATGAGACAAAGACAAGGATGATGCAGACAGCAGTAGGATGCCAGGTCAGATGAGCTCACTTGTGGTCAATGTGGCTTACATGCATCATTGAACCAAGCCAAGTCAAACTGTGTTTCGGCGTCCAGCCATCTGGAGATGACCAGCGGCATATACAATGGCAGATCTTTGCTGCATATGATGTAATTTTTCTTGTACACCATGCTGCTGTGAGCCGTGTTGAGATTGTCTCTGTAGTGATTGAAGCTGAATTCAACTTGTAAATGTTGACAAATCACCACATCCACTAGGAAATGCTCACCCTCACCCCATCCTTCCTCTCCATTTTCCTCCATCTCTGTCTACCATATGGCACATTAGACGGTCACACAAAAAGGAGGATTCTCCAGCACCTTCAGCTGATTTTGAGGTTAGGTCAGAGTGGGGGAATCCTGCTCATAGTTCTGTCTTTGTCCACAGCCTAGATCTGCCTCCAGACTCTCACTCATCCCAGGCGGAGGTGTGACCCAAAAGTAAACTCTAAATCACCTCAGGACAGGGTTGGAGAAAATGAAAGAAGTAAGGTTGGCAACACTGGTATCTGTTGCATGTCTTCACACAAATATTTGGATGTTGAAGCCTGTGGGAGTCTCTCTGGGAGGGCCCAGATGCAGTGAGAATGTGCTGCACAAAACCAGACTATGAGAGGAAATAGGAGAGTGAAACACACAGGTTTAAGTTTTAGTTGAGGCTAAAAACAGCAGACACATCCAGACCAGCATGAACCCTATTCAGAACAGGTAAACCAAAGATCTGCTGTACCTACATTTGCTGTGCTGTTAGACCAAATGCTACACATTCCGAGTATACTTTATGAGACAGCTAGTTAGGAGAGATGAACAGGCCCTTAAAGGTGTGCTGCAGAGGAGGCAGGTAATAAGCCGTGTATTTATGAGGTGTAGTGGTGTCAGTGACATCTGCATAACCTATTCATGAGAGCCATGATGGAATCTGAGTTATCCTCCGCTCCAGTCTCACAGGTGACAAAGGAGGAACACTGAGGTGAGGTGAGGGTGGAATGATAATGAAGATGAAAAACAGAGGAAGGAAGCAGCAGAGGAAGGAGAAAGCGTAAGGGAGGAACGATGAGGAAATAGAGGAAGTGGAGGGAGTAATAGGGGACGTTCTAAATAGTGGGAGACAGATGAGGAAGAGGACAGGGAACAGGGAAAGAGATGAAAAGAAATTGAGAGAACTGCTGGGACGGAAAAAGAAAAAAGGAGCAGAGAGCAATTACAGGTAGAATGAGGAGAGTATTTCAATAAACCCGTACACGCCGATTTGGCCTGACACATCCACTCCTTGTGTCCTGCACTCTGCATACCAATGAATCAGACACGCTGTAGCTGGAATTCACAATCTATACAGACGGCAAGGGCAACAACATAAGATATTCCTTCAGAGAACAGAGAGAGGAGGGGGGATGTGGAGAACGAGAGGAGCTGAAATGTGGCCTTGTGAAGAAATAAGGGACAAAGGAGAGAAAGAGTGTGTCAAGCCTTAAGGGGTGTTCAGACCAAACGCGACCAGGTCGCGTCGCGTTGGTCGGTCACGTCGCGTCGCGTGGTCCCCTGGTGTGTTCACAGCAGGTCCAAAGCTGCAGTCGCAGGTCGCGGCTGGTCGCCGGTGACGTCATCCATGAGAACATCACTAGCTCAGTTTTCAGTTCATCGTCCTCTGTGCTGCCGCATATCTGTACATCGCTCCATCTCAGCTTCGGAGCGCCTGTCTATCTGTCTGTCCCTCATATAAACGTCCCTAAGCCCCTTCCAGCGCTTGCAGCACACATCCACTGCAAAGACACACACACATACGTTGAAACGTAGCCTAGCAAGCAGGGGAAGTTTGCTATGTTTTCATAAAACAGTCCGCTTACTGAAATAAATACACAAACAAACTTACCAGAAAGCCCGACATCATGGGCCACCTTCGCCCATGCCTCCTCCTTGGAGGTGCGGTCCCGGTAAAACGCGCACCCCACGTCGTACAGGACCGGGTGACTCACGGCAGTGATAAACTGCTCCTCCATTGTGATTCTTCTTCTCCTCTTCCTTGTTTCGCCGGTTTGTTGACGTCAGCAGAGCCCTGATTGGCTGTCGCGGCACGGAATCGCGGATAGTCGCTCCCAAAGTTCAAATATTTGAACTTTGGGAGCGACGCGACTTGGCGTCCTGCGACCTCGGCGACGCGACTTGGCGACCGGTCGCCAAGTCGCGTCAGGTCGTGTCGCAGGCAGCCGGCAGTCGCCAAGTCGCGTCAGGTCGTGGCTGTCCATAGACTTTTCATTGGGAGCCGTCGCCAACGTCGCCGAAGTCGCGTTTGGTGTGAACGCCCCATTACAAGTTGTTTGTCTCGTTTTTGAATTTAAACACCGAAGAAACGGAAATTAATTGAGGAAAAAAGGAAGTCAGAGAAATGTTCCCTATGTGTCTGCTCAATTTGGATTTGGATATCTATACTCAGATACTTGTTAATATCCAATCATTCACCTTTGCTTCAGCTGCCTCAAGGTGCAGGCCAGGGACATCTTCTCCTACCCTTGAGGAGGATAATCCTGTGTCCTCACCCTCAACAGATGGCTGTCTACTCTGCCTAGGCATGACATCAGAAAGATACAGAGAGGGCCACAAAAACGCCAAGAACACAGGGACCTTCTAGTTGAGGTTTACCACAGGGAATGGTTGAAAGCTGAAGACATCTGTAGCTTTACGCCCCAAACATGATTTACGGGGGTGCACAACAGCATTCTGGTCACTCATCACACAATAATGAGTGTCCTTGGTTTTGCAGCCACAATTTGGCAGACTTCCGAAACTTTAAACTGTGCTGCAATCAGCTAACAAGAGCAGCTGAGGCAAGAATCAGAAATAGAGATGCTTCTAATGGGTATAGAAATCTACAAACTACAATCAGGAGCAAGCTTTGAAGGCACTGTTTTTCTCTTTTTTACCAGTACTCCTCAGAAAATCCTTCACTAATTTTAGAAATTTTTATTTTGACTAGCTCAGCACCATTTTTTCTCACACTTTCCAGCTCCACAGTGAACCCCTGCTCTGCTGTTACCTGGCTTCATACCCTGAGGCTCATAGTCAGTGCATTAACACTAATAATGTGTTATTGATTACAATGAATCAGCTGGTTTTATGCTAACACCAGCATCTGTCTTGCTGAGCAAGAAGACTATAGTGGGAAAAAGCCCCTATAATTCCTCTGTGCACGGAGGGCCCAGAGCTTTATCTGGTGTCTGAATGATGAATGGCTGGTAAAGTGAAAGGACTTGGGATCTTTGTGGTTGGTTTGAGAGCAGTAGATGCAGACAAAGGCCATCATGCTAATCCATGTAAGGTTAAGCAGGTAAGTAGGGACACAGTGGTGAAGCCCTGCAAAGGAGGATTATATATATACTGTATATCGCGATATTTTGTTTGGTGATATATCGTATTGTCTCATCCACAAAGTATTGATTTTTTCAACATTAATTGCGTGTATGAACTCAAGTCTCTGATAATGCACAAATAAAAACTTTTTTTTTCAGTGAGGTCAGCAGAGTTGAAATTATAGAGAAGGAGAAAGTTAGTACAACAAACAGCATCTGGTGAGGGACATTAGGAATGCAAGCAGGGCACAAATGAGATGGACATGACACATGATGTAAGAAGTGCTACATGAAAATAAAATACTGTGTAAATAAGACAAACATAGTCGGAAGACAAATGCTAAATCATCTAAGCAGTTAAAAATAAATGTACAAATTGCAATGTATGATATCACAATATCACAAGTTGTTTAAAATCACAATAATTTGAATCTTTGCCCAAGTATCGTGCTAATATCATATTGTGGGGCAACTAATGATTTCCACCCCTAATAGCAATAAAATGGCTCTAAGAGTTTCAGTTGCTTTTTCTGCCTGCATTGAAAGGTTGCAGGTTAAAAGTCTTCATGACCATCGTAAAAAAAACAAAACTTATTTGTGGAAAGTGGGGAGGTAATGGTCTCTTATTTCTCAACAGCACATCAAGGTTCACTTACAGTGCCCTTCTGCCTCAATCCAAACACAGTGTTACACAGAGCAGCTGGAGGGTGTCGATGTGTGCAGTAGAGCAAAGCTTGAAAAAAAGTTGTCCACTAAAGACATCTAAGAAATATTGACTTTCAAAACAATAGCAAAGCTGCTTTTGGTCTCATGGGAAAAAAACCAGAAAAATTCAACTATCCTGGAGAATTTTCACCACATTTTAAAATCACAGTGACTGGACAGGAAATTGACAAAGTAATAGCATGTTTTGGGTTTGTTGTCTTTTTATGACAGTGTCCTCTGTCCATATGAATCACGCTTTTGTGGGTAGAAGAAGCGTTGGATTGAACTGACAAAAATGAATTTTGCTTGACCAAGCTGGAAAATGAAAGAAAGCAGCATGAAATGTTTTTATCTGGGAGTGTTACAGAAAGGAGACGTCAGTATTTTCTCTTTCATTCAGACAGGAAGGAAAACCATAGCTTGATATGGTGAATTACACACTCACTGCAATTCTTTAGTAACAGGCATCCATTTCCACCCATTTCCATGTGTGCAGTCTGTAAAGGTGTGGCTGCATTAACAATTGTGTGGAGGCCAGAGAATAGTGAGGAGATGACCTCAGAACAATGTTGTGTCATGATCACTCCCAAAATAAAGCCCCCTACTTGATCTCTGGTTCTGCATCTTAGATTCTTTCATTGGTAGAGAAATAGTATCTACAGGAAGAGAATCTGAGTTTTTCCCTGCTGTTTTCTACTTATATTAGAACAGAAACTCATTTTGTTTTGTGGTTTGCCAGCTGACACAATCCTGGCTGCACTCAAGCCAAATCCTCACACCATGTCTGCTTTAGTCAGCATTGCCTCCAGAACACAGCTCCCAGTCACACACCAGCAGCCCCAGTCTGAAACCAGCAGTAAATAAATAGATGTAGCTTGCTGTCTTGTCTCTGCCTGCTGAACATGGAAATACACAAACCCCAGATTGCACAAGAGGGAAGAAAAAGTAGTCGGGCAAATTAAAAGACTTGGCAGTCAGTTCCTGCCAAACCGAGGGCAAAGTGTTTTTGCTTGCCTGGACACATTCTTCGGGCGTCCCACCCTATTATTATTAGAAGTGTGTGTAAATGTGTGTGCAGTGTACGAAACATGCCCAGTATGTTGGGGAACAGCTTCTCACCAACTTGACAACCCACTGGACTTGAGCTGCGTCCTTCAGCTGTCATGCTTGACTTGGTATGTATTAGAAAATCCATCATTAGACATGTGGTGATAATTTGCAGAGGAGCATGATCCCACTAAATTGTAAAATGATGAGAAGCTTACTTTACTAACTCTTGCCTCGAGAACAGTTTTCCAGATGAGCAAAGATGAACTACCACACGTAAAAAAATCTCAGATGACGGACATGAATTATTGAGGGTTAGTTGTAGAATTACACTACCATCATGTCTTTCACTAAAAGGGTTGATTGTGCATATAATTGCTAAACATTGAGGGATTTGAGGAATCAAAAAGGACTCTGTTCTTTAACGATTACGTAATTCAGTCTTGTATAGCCATGAAACTCTTTGATTCAAGTCAACCGAGAAGCTAAGCTAGCAGAGTAGCTAATGAAGTGAAATTAAAGGAGTTCCAATGGTAGTAATTAGCAGTGGGCCAGTCAACTATATGAGAAGACTCGCATGTGAGGGTCCTCCTCAGGTTAGCATGTTGTGACCACTTAAATGCTATAAGATTGCAGGAAACAACAGAGTCACATGTACAGAGAAAGCACCAAAAGCGGATCTTCTAAGAAGTGCAAATGCTGTTGCATTAACCAGACCTAAAAATGGTACAGAAGCTAAGTCCTGGCCTAAGTACACTTAAGAGAAACAGGAACTGCAGACACATGTACTGTAAGTCCTCAACAAATAGTTTGAAACTGCTGTACAAATAATAATATACTAGTTAAAGACCAAGTCCTGCAAATTCCAGGCCTTTGGCACACTTAGGAATAAAAGTCACTGCTTTCCATTACCCTGGCCTAACCTTAGACTTATGGTTGGAAGGTTCAGGAATAAAGGGAGAGTTTCATTATTTTTGGGATTTTATAATAGTCATGACCCTATGTAGTGCCTTTGGGATCTGCACCCTACATAAACCTTACCTGTGTCTAAGAACAGGAACCTTCAGTTGCTAAACAATCCTGATGTCAGGATGGGGCTATAGTTTTGTCTTTTGCATAGTCATCCATTCCCACTATCTCTTTTGCGCCAGAAAATTGATTGTATGGGGTTAGGACAAGCTGTTTACTTGTCATTCATTTTTGTAGGTGCGCAGTTGGGTATTGTATCAGATAGTTAGAAAACCATTGTTGCCAAGTGAAATTTATCTTACCAGCCAAACTGAGGCTACTTAATGAAGAGAAAAACTTTTTTTGTTTAATAATGTTAAACCTGTGAGTGTAAAGCATCAAAAATAAAATCTGTCTTTTGACAGACAGTATCACCTCAGCCAAGGAAAGAGCTATGTTTACTGCACCAAACCATGTCTATGCAGAACAGGCTACAGTCAGAAATCAATTTCATCCCTGGAATTCGTCCCTCTAATTCTAGCTAATATTGACTGGTAGCCAGGTATTTGAATCTATTTAATAGAAGCTGTGCGACCTTGGATTCAAATGAAGAACAGTAGTCAATGGGGAAATTCAGAGAATAAGTTTAAACACACAGGCAGACACACAGGCAGACACACACACACACACACACACACACACACACACACACACACACACACACACACACACACACACACACACACCCCTCATGTAAAAAAGACACCTCCCACCTCTTGCAATGCTCTCCCAGCAGAGACGGAGACCACACAGCTTGCTGTACCATCAGCCCTGTGTCTGGGCTGTGTATTTGCCACTCAGAGACAAATGCTCTCCTGGCAGTGCAGCTCTTTAATGAGCGGTGGGGGGGTCTGCAGTAAGCCCATTTATCAGTACACTTTTATTTCAATTCACCGCCATCTCCCTGTGTACACAAACTCATACACAGAGACAGAGGGGCATAAAAGCACTGATTTCCTGATGGAATTTTCCATTAAGAGGTGGGCAGGCTGCACAGACTTCAAGCCGTTTGCCCAAAAGGTAAACAGAGATATAAAATTATCACAGTTTGGTGCAAGAGGAGTTAAATGGAGAATGACAGCAAGGAGGTTGATGCGCCAGGAGCAGAAATGTCTAACAACGGACATTAGTATGTTGATAAAATGGCCAGGATTTCATAGCCTCGAGTGCAAATAATGCTAAGAAGACACGGGAAAAGAGATAGACCCACTATGAATCAGAAACACCATGGGAACAAACAAAGAATTGATAATTATTTCCTGATCAATAATGTAATGGAATGCCAGATCCCAAGCTTGTTAGAACTGAGATCAGAAGCCTCAGGGGAATTTGAAGGCATTTATTGATTCTCTGCACATTCCAAATGAAGGGAAGTTCACACTATCTACATGTCTGAGGTCTTCTGAATTTTTAACTTGTCAGAATTCCTCTCCCAGTGTAGTGACATTTTGCTTACAGTGGCCCTTTATCTGCTTGTCAAGGATTTTTTACCATGTATGCTCATTTCATTTGAGTCGAGTGAGCATTTCTAAGTTTACTGAGCCAGTTTTCAGACATCTCTTTGTAAGCTGGTGTACAAACTGTATGCACAGTTTATCCATGCTTGTCCCTATGTTCTATGGCAGTTCTGGTGCAGAAATGTTTGGATTTTGGCACAGCAAGGTGACATCCTAATCCTGCTCTCAAGTCTACCTCCATGGTTTTCATCTGCTTGGTTTATGTTTCAATCAGTCATACAAATAAACAAAGGGAACTATCTGAGTACAAACCCAGACACATTTAAGTCACTCAAGAGTATAAGAGATCTGGGCAAAACCTGACAGTTCAGATCAATGCTCTATTTTTACCTTCTTGGGGAAAAAATACTAATTTGTCTGTCTTTTTTTCTCTTTATCTGACACAGGGTACTTATCAAATCAGTTCTGACTGATTTTACAAAACTGTGAACAATAGGTATAAAAAACAACCAACAATCAAAACTTCAAAAACAAATACCACAGTTATAAAAAAGTCTGTTTTTTATTACTACAGTGCAAACCCATGTGCCACAGAAGTTGGCCTTGAGGCAAAATAAATAGCAAATTATTTAGTGAAGGTTGAAACAGTTGTCCAAGAGTTTTTAGCCTGTCCAACAAGTTGATATGTAAGGGTTCATGCATTATGAAAGGATGGTTAAACAAATTGGTAACCCAGCATTATGTGCAAGACTGATATGAGGCCAGGCATAGTCATAAAACGTTTGAAACTCAGTACTGATTTATATGTTTCCATGACTACACATTCCTATAGGCCTATATTGAACCCCTTACCTTTTAAAACTACATTTCAGGTAAAACACCAGTCTTGAAGTGATTCAGATTTAACTGTACATTTCCAGGAAGGTATCGTATTTGAGGTATGGAGAAATTTAGTAGGAATATTCATTTAGACATTTCTGTTTTCATTCAGCTCTTTTTTTCTGAGCTTTTCAGTTGACACACAAACAATACATAGCGCAAATTAACATTAAATTAACAAATTAACATTGGTGTTATCATTTCTACCCCTAATGGTTAGTATACAGCAGTTGGCAACTTTAGAGGTGTACTCATCTGCTCACCGGTGTACTCTGTTTGGTTGAAGGTACAGTTGGTACAGAGCTAAGCAGACGGATAAGGCCACAGCTGCCCATTAAGGAGCCACTTACTGTAACTCCCTTCTTGACTAATCCATCCCCTCGGCCATCATACCTACATTTAGGCGAATGGCTGACATCCAAATGTGCACAAACACACATAAGCACATAAAAACCATGCAACGCATTCATCAGAGCAATTAATTAGTGTTTCACCACTCATTTATCCTCCTTATATTCAGCCATCAATTCCTACCCCATAAAATAAACCCACCTGTAATTACTGTGACACGTGTGTGAGTGTGAGTCTCTCAGGCCATTTCATCAGCTGGATCAATTAAACATAACATTTGTTCCAGTTTGCCGCAGGAGGGAGAAATTCCTGACATAAACAAAGAGAAAAGAGGACTCTAGTCTAGGAAGCTGAAATCTCCTCTTTGTGAGTGAACAGATTCAACCTGAACATATGGCACCTTGTTCTCTTTGAGCCTAATGCTGCTAGTTTAACCTTAGACTTGCAGACACTGGGTGTCAATGAGATTATGTATGAAGCAATTATGACTACACAGGCCCTGGTTTATCTTCATTCAGATTACCTGATTACCTGTCCTTAGTTTCTCTCTGGGGCTGGTTGGGCTCAAAGATGGCCACCATTTCACCTTTATTATGGTTTACTATGCAACATTAGAGGATCACTGTCTCTGCATAGACACATTTGTTTTATCTATCCTGGTGGTAATGTATCTGACTGTTTGTGCCCTTTACCTGCTGAACGCAAACATTTCTGGAGTTTTCTGCATGCGTAAATACAGTATTAGTACTTCAGTAAAATACATTTTTGTGCAGATTTTGGTGCCCCCTGTGGGCAAAGCGCTATATTTCATCTCTTTAGCTAGTTAACCTAACATTAATGTGTCTGACAGTTACTTTATATAAGGATCACATCCAGCTTCCTTCTAATGGGCTAATTTATCACCCACTGGGAATGTTCTCCATGGAAATTTAAACCATCCCATCTGACATCGACCCTGTGGCAATGGTTACCGGCATTAGAAATGACTAGAGGAAAATCAATCTTCTCACCGATGGTCTCATTTGCTTTTTGGGGTCATACAGAGGCCAAGCATTGATTATAGTTTGTTTCAGAACAGGTTAAAATATTCTTACAGATAGTTTCAGCATAGATAAAGAGAGGCTTTTCAAACACTCCCAGCCCACTTTTATATACATTTTAACCCTTTGATGCGCAACATATGCACACCCCCTCTAATGCGCAACATGGGTCTAAAAAAGACCCGCATTCATTTCCAATGGTATTTCATGCTGGCTGAGTTTTTCTTTGTTCTATCTTTTGAAATCAGTTTATTTTCTGATTGAATATTCCAAGTATTCTTTAAATATCTTGTTTTTGATCACCACTGATCATTATTTCTATTTTTCTTTTCATACTTTATGAAATAATATAGTTTCTATATTATTACATCAAGTTTACACACATGGGTCAAAAATGACCCATTCATCCAAGTGTGATTTAATATTGAATTACCTAACACTATAATAATAATTTGTTTCAAGTAATGAAGTTAACAGTGAGTGGGGCCAAACCATAGACTGTATATACTATGGACAACTTGGTTCCACCTCCCGCCTGTATACGGATTTGGAGCCAAAAAGCTCTCGGTATATCCAGGATTTTTCTACATTTCTGAAACCAGCACTGCGCAGCAGCAATGCGCGCATTCGGCCGCGCAGTCGCCGAGAGTCACTGTGATGACGCTCAGCTCAAACAGCGTATCCCCCGGGAGAGCTACGCAATCCCTGAACGCCCATGGGCTGTATCCATAGACTGTATATACTATGGACAACTTGGTTCCGCCTACCGCCTGTATATGGATTTGAAGCCAAATAGCTCTCGATATTTCCAGGATTTTTCTTCATTTCCTGAAACCAGTGCTGCGCAGTAGCAATGCGTGCATTCAACCGCGCAGTTGAAGAGAGTCGCTGTGATGACGCTCGGCTCAAACAGCATATCCCCTGGGAGAGCTACGCAATCCCTGAACGCTCATAGGCTGTATCAGGTGTCAATCATAGCAAACATGAACCCCTAATAACTTTTAAAAATGGAGCTTCACAGAAAAAAGAGGACTTGAGCACAAACCAGTTTTACTGTAACTACATGTCGACATCACAATCAGGAGGGAGAAAAATTTATGTTCTGTGTAATTAATTTCTAAATTTTGTCCACTGCCCTATAAGCTTTGCTGGCGGAGACGGGATTTATGACCTATACTGCAGCCCATCAACAGAGGGTGCTGTTCTCGAAGTGGCTTCACCCAGCGAGGAGGCAGACTCTGTCCATTCTATATACAGTCTATGGCAGGTGTCAATCATAGAAAACATGAACCCCCTAACAACTTTTAAAAACAGAGCTGTACAGAAAAAAGAGGACTTGAGCACAAACCAGTCCTACAATAACTACATGTCGACATCACAAGCAGGGGGGGAAAAAATTCATGTACTGTGTAATAAATTTCTAAAGTTTGTCCACAGCTCCATAAGCTTTGCTGGAGGAGGCGGGATTTATGACCTATACTGCAGCCTGTAAACAGGGGGTGCTGTTCTCGGAGTGGTTTCACCCAGCAAGGAGGCAGACGCTGTCCATTCTATATACAGTCTATGGGCCAAACACTTATGTATTTTGTATCAGCAACATGTTTATTTGTCATTTTGTCACATACACATGCGTCTGATTATAGCTAGCTGAAATAACGCTAGCTGTTTTACCTGTAACTTTGTAACTTTCCAACATGTAATGTCCTCACTTTCAAGGTAATCTAAACCTAATCAAATCTATGTACAATTATCTTTCACAATTGTCATCAAATAATTTCTAAGATAATGTCAGAACAATTGAAAAACCATACTTACATGTGTTAGACGGTCTTTTCATGCTAAATGCTACAGTCACTATATGTGGGTCGTTTCTGACCCATGTATGTAAACTTGATGTAGAAATACAAAAGCTGTGCTTCCTCATAACATAAGAAAGGAAAAATAAAAATGATTATTTGTGCTCAACTAAAACAAGATCTTTACTGCATACTTGGAATAGTAAATGATAAAATTAATTTATTTCAAAGATATACCATAGAAACACTCAGCCATACATGAAATAACATTGAAAATGGATACGGGTCATTTTAGACCCATGTTGTGCATTAGAGGGGTAGTGATACAAAAACGGTTTTTATTCTAAAAGTAAAAAAAGAAAAATTAACATAAGGATGTAGGGTCATCAAAAACAAGTTTATTGAGGAATTCCTTGAGTACCGACTGATGGAATTAATTTATTGAAAAGATATATGAAATTTAAACTCAGCCGGGTCTTTTTTGACCCATGTTGCGCATCAAAGGGTTAAAGACTAAGACTAAAGGCTTGCAAACTTGATAGCGCGCGCAAAGCTGATCTACTAACTGAGTGCGACGAGTACTGTGCCTGTCAAATGAGCAAAAAAGCGTGTGCAATCGATTTAGCGTGTTTGCCTTCATGAATATGCAGATTGTACGTAGATCATCAGACTGTGCAAAATTCTGGGAGGAGCACATGCAAATAGAATCATTTAGCACCCACAATGTGATTTATCAAACCTGGAAACTGATTGCGGTCGCTGTTTTGCATCTATGTTTAGCACGTTTGAAAGGCACGTGCAAACTGGCACAGCGTTATGCACAAATGGCTGAAGTAATTGCGGGGAGAAGGAGGCATAAGTGCAAAAGTGTTTGTCTAGTAAATGACGGTTTTGATAAATAGTTAGATCAAACACAAAATATACACAAAAATTGATCTCTTTGTCTTATTGATTTTAAATTGTTTGAATCTCTTTTTTCATTTCAAATATATTTTCTTGCATCTGTAAAGCACTTTGAATTGCCTTTTGTATACATGGTGCTGTACAAATAAACTTTCCTTGCCTTTTATGCAGTTGCTGGCTTCCTCAAAACGAAAGGTGCAATTCCATGGCTTCAAACTTAATTGTTCATCTACAATCACTCTGCTCTAACAAACTCTCCATGGTGACAGCCAATAGCGCATGCAAAATCCTCGTTTAGAAAGGGCAGTCTGCACCACTGTTGCTCCTGTTATCAATTGCGCACGCAATGATTGTTGATCACCCGCAACACACCCACTAGTAGCACATGCAATTGTTTTGTTTGCACATGCAATTTGGCGTTCCCTATTTGGGATCTAAGTAGATCAGGCCCTAAGCCTTTTAGAAGTTATAAAAAAATAATTTAGAAACCAACTTTTGTCTTTGACCGCTTCCTTTGGGAGTCATTAAAACAAGGCTTGCAAAAATGCTGCATCTCTGTAAAGTGACATGTGCTTGAAGATGCAGGCAGGTTGTTACATAACTGTTCTCCTACTGCACTCAGTAGATGTGTAAGTGTGTAAATGAGGTTTTGTCTCTCACAGTTTCAACCATATAGAATAGAATAGAATAGAATAGAATATTCCTTTATTGATCCCCCATGAGGGAATTTTTTTTTGTCACAGCAGCATCACAGACAAAGAGTGCAAAAATGCAGTTATAAAAATAAAGATCGTAATATTAAGAACTTAAATAAATGTAATAATTAAGAAAAAATTTAGAAAAAGGGAGAAGAAAAATAAAACTATCTACAATATACACAATTTAAATGCCAGAAAGAAGTGGTGGTGTGGGTCCAGTTATTACTACAGTTCGTTGTAAAGTCTTATTGCAGAGGGGAGGAATGACCTGCGGTAGCGCTCCATCTTGCAAGGTGGGAGTCTAAGTCTGCTGCTGAAGGAGCTGCTTAAAGCCCTCACAGTCCGGTGCAGTGGGTGAGAGGGATTGTCCATGATGGATACAAGCTTTGTTAACATCCTCCTCTCACCCACCTCCTCCAGGGAGTCAAAGGAACAGTCCAGGACAGAACTGGCCCTCCTGACCAGTCTATTCAGTCTCTTCCTGTCGCTTTCGGTGCTCCCTGCCCCCCAGCAGACCACTGCATAGAAAAGTGCAGATGCTACCACAGAGTCATAGAAAGTCCTGAGCAGAGTCCTACACACTCCAAAGCACCTCAGTCTTCTCAGCAGGTGGAGATGACTTTAGCCCTTTCTGTACAGGACGTCTGTGTTGGTTGACCAGTCCAGTTTATTGTTGAGGTGGACACCCAGGAATCTGTAGGACTCCACCATCTCGATGTCCAGACCCTGGATGTTCACTGGAACAGTCTGAGGTGTCCTCCTCCTGTGGGAATCCACAACCATCTCCTTTGTCTTACTGGCGTTGAGCTGGAGGTAGTTTGTGCCACACCAGTTGACAAAATCAGTGATGACAGTCCTGTATTCCCGCTCATCCCCTGACGATACACATCTGACGATGGCTGTGTCATCAGAGAACTTCTGGAGGTGACAGCTCCCAGAGTTGTAGCTGAAGTCTGGGGTGTACAGGGTGAAGAGGAAGGGGGAGAGCACTGTCCCCTGTGGAGCCCCCCGTGCTGCAGACCACCATGTCTGACACACAGTTCTGAACCCTCACAAACTGTGGTCTGTCGGTGAGGTAGTCCACAGTCCATGCGGCTAGGTGACAGTCCACTCCCGCCCTCTCGAGCTTCCCCCTGAGCAGTGAAGGCTGGATGGTGTTGAAAGCACTGGAGAAGTCAAAAAACATGACCCTCACAGTGCTTCCGGTGTTCTCAAAGTGGGCCATGGACCTCTGCAGCAGGCAGATGACTGCTTCGTCCACCCCGATGTTTGGCTGGTATGCAAACTGCAGAGGATCCAGATGAGAGCTCACCAGGGGGTGGGGGTTCCTCAGCACGATGCTCCTCAGGTGAGAAGTTAGGGCTGGTGGTGGGGCAGTCAAACCAGTTGAAGAAGATGTTAAGTTGGTTTGCTCTTGTGTGCCCCCCTCCCCTCCTGCACCCCTCTCGGAACCACAACCAGTGATGGTCTTCATTCCATCCCACACTTCCTTAAGGTTGTTCTGCTGCAGCTTCTGCTCTATCTTCCTTCTGTAATTGTCCTTAGCCTCCCTGAGTTTGACCTTCAGCTCTTTCTGTACACTCTTCAGCCTCTGCGGATCACCATCTCTGAAAGCCCTCTTCTTTTGGTTTAGAAGAGTCTTGATGTTGCTGGTGATCCAGGGCTTGTTTTTTGGAAAGCAGTGTACAGTCCGAGTGGGCACGACAATATCCATGCAGAAGTTGATATAGTCAGCAGTGCAGTCCACTATGTCCTCAACGTCCTCAGTGTGAGCCGACTCCTGCAGCACTCTTCAGTCCGTGCAATCAAAGCAGTCCTGCAGAGTCTGTTCTTCCTCAGGAGACTAATTCCTGAAAGAGCAGGATGTAGAGGGTAGCCTCATTACTTTAGGTTTGTAATGAGGCTGGAGTAAGATGAGGTTGTGGTCTGGTTTTCCCAGTGGAGGAAGTGGGGAGACACTGTATGCATCCTTGTTGTTGGCATAATACATGAGGTCAATGGTCCTGTTTCCCCTGGTAGAGCAGTCCACAAACTGGGTAAAATCAGGCAGTGTTTTGTCAGGGGTGACATAGTTGAAATCCCCAGAGATCAGAACAAAGGCTTTCAGGTGCTGCGTCTGTAGTCTCCCCACAGAGGATGAAGTCACATGCCGTCTCCCCGAGGGCACGTGGGGGGATGTAAACAATCACAACAATGGAGTGCAAAAACTCCCGGGGCATATAATAAGGACACAGACTCGTGGCTAGGAGCTCGATGTCACTGCTGCAGATGCAGATCTTAACTGTAATATGTCCGGGGTTGCACCACCTCTTGTTGATATAGACAGCGAGTCCTCAACCCTTGTGCTTGCCGGTTGCCTTTATGTCTCTGTCCGCTCTGACCGTTGTGAAGCTGTGTAGGTCCACATTGGCATCCGGGGTGCTCACGGTTAGCAATGTCTTGGTGAGACAGAGTAAGCTGCACTCCCTGTAGGTTTTAACGTTCTTCACCAGCGCTGCCAGCTCATCTGTCTTGTCTGCCAGGGAGTTCATGTTCCCCATGACAACAGGAGGGACAGATGGCTTGTAGCGCCAGCGGTTTGCTAGCCATTTAGCCTTTAGCTTAGCGCTGGCTCTGCAGCCCCGGTAGGGTTGCCTTAACTCTGCAGGTAGGTGGGGGACAGATCCAAAGCTGGACTTATTCCTGAGAGAAATTAGCTGATTTCTTGTGTAGAAAAGTCCACGGCCGCTATCCATGTCAAGTGTAGATGGACGGAAGTACGATAACCAAACAAAATACAACAAAAATACAACAAACAATAGTGAAAAAGACAGAGCTGCTGCTGGGTGCTGCCACTCGTGACAGCGCATGCGCATATCAATGACATCATGACCTTAAGTATCACTATTTCATAGTACAACTACTTCCGGTGCAACAATCAAAAGTGCCACTGTAAATTAAAGTAAATCAGATTATGTGAGCAGTGATCACAGATCTGATCTGAGAAAGTGATTTGTCTGCAAAAAGATCAAACACAGCCTCTGCCTCTCATTCAGTGTGATGAGCCCTGCAGTAGAACTTCTCTGTTTACAACAGGTCTCCCACACAAATGTGTCCACCCAGTATCTGTATATTCTCACTACTTGTTGTTAATGAACTGACAGTTTGGCAGTCATTTCCTGGCGCACCACACTGAGCTACGGCCAAAGAACCTTTGGAGAGTGTTATAGCTGACCGCCAGCTGGATTAGAGGGTTAACCAATTAGCAGTAAGAGGATGGGTCAGAGTACTGAGTCAATCCCAATCTGCAGCAGAGCCAGCTGAGAAACAGCTAATCCAGTTCCTGGTCACAACCTTCCGTAATAAAGGGTCATGGGGGTTGCACGGAGGAAGGGAAGCTGGTGGAATAAATCAGAAGATGTTCTCAAATGAAAACCCATAAACAGTTTGTTTCTGTTATTAAAGTCCATGGTTTAAATACTACATATTCAGAAGAAAATGTTGGTAATATGCCGTGAAGGTCTGCAAGGCAACCGTACAGCATCAGAAAAAAAGGAAGTCTGTAAAAAAAAAAGGAACAATAGAAATAAATGCATGATATAAATGCCTATATCAAGCTATTTTTTAAAGTAAAACAAGAAATAACAATTACTTTATTGATATTCAGCAACAAACTCACTTTCACACTCTCTCCTTACCATCGCTTACTGCTTGAGGATCACAGATGTGTAATAGCACAATATTGGATGAAGAAAGGTTGAAATGTGTCCATGATCTCCAGATCCATTGAATTTTCAGTATCAGCATCTTAATTTAACCACAGTTTTTCGGTCTTACATGGGTACCTGTTGACCTTTTTGGACTTGGGTTAAACAAACAACATGTCTGCCACATTAGTTGAATCCACTGCATTATTAAGCAGTGCAGGTTAACAATAGAAGCGCTACTAAAATTTTCCCTGCAGGTTCTCTGTGTTTTGTAATGAGCAGTGTATCCACTCATTTAGCTGTGCAGCAAACTCTGAGTCTCCTTGTGTCAAATTACACACACGTAAAGGTAGTAAATGCAAATATAGAGGGTTTTTTTGGTTTGTAATTACGCACTAAAATGCTTATTAACACTTAATTATTGGTCATTTTAAACAAATTTAAATCATTTTAGATTTGGTTAAGACTTAAGCACACATTAACAAAATGGATAAGCCGAAATCTGAACCTCCACTGCTGAGCCAATCAGAGCACAGCAGGCTTCACAGCAGCGATCCAATCAGAGCAAAGCTCATTACCATAAATGTTAATGAGCCAAAATCAGTTGGTTTTCCTGTAAGGTTTTTTAGGCATACTAAAATGGTTTGAAACAAACCATCAAATACATTTTCAGCTAAAATTATGTTGCAAACATGATCAGAGGACATCAAGGATTATGAAAAATGATAAAAATGGGTATGAAATTTTGATGGCAGGTCCCCTTTAATGTTTTTATCTCAGGTAGTGGATGACCACCTTCTAGTTACTGTGTTTTGATGCTGCTTTAAATCTCATTAAAAGGTCAAATTCATGCAGCAAGTACCAGACCTTTTCTGTCAAATTGAGTGATCTATTAAGTACTGAACAAAAAGAGTTATTGACTGACATGCGAACTGGATAAAGTTGCTCTTATGTAGCAAGAGTGCACTATGCCAGAGTGCTTTTGTTTAATTCTCCCAAACTGCTGTTAATTTCTGAATTAAGCAGTCAGTCAGTCATTCTTGGTACACAGAGATTACATCTTTCTCAAAAGGAACTTTGACACAAACAGTCTATACTCTTCTTAAGTTTTGCTGTAACTTGCAAAGTAGTCTTGTACTAAGAATATATATGAATGGTGATATGATAGACATTATGATTCTGTCACACTCTGCTGTGTTTCTCAGGCTGATTCTCACTCACCTCCCTGCCACACCTCCTTATCAGTGCTGATTCCCCACACCTGTGAATGTCAAGCTGCAGCTCCTCACTGCTGATTATCCAGCCAGTATTTAAGCCACTCTGTGTCCCTCATTCAGTGCCAGATTTTCTTCGCAGCATGCACGACTCGCCAGCATTATTTCTCGGATTGACTTCTCGATTTCGACTCCTGCTTGTCTCTGACCATGTCTTCTCATCTCAGCCCTTGGATCCCCTGTCAAATTTCTCCGCTCCTGTGAGTGCTTCAGGTTTTGCTGTGTTGCCAGCTTCCAGACCGACTGCCTGGCCATGACTATCCCGCCGTCTGATCCCTCTGGAAGTAATCCGCCAGGGTTCGACATTGCCTCCACATCGACCACGAGCCTAGCCTGCCCCTCAACAGTGCCGCCGCACTCCTCAAAGACTCTCAGGTGTAGTGTATTTTCTGTGAGCACTCACCTGCCTGCCTGTTGGACCTGTTTCCTGTTGATCTTTAGAGATTCTACAGAGATTGCTAAATCGATCCCAGTATATTCTTTCCTGTTACCTGCTGAAATACCTGTCCTCTGTGAACTGTTGCAATAAAAGTAGCTTCTAACAACTACCTGGCGTCGTGCTGCACTTGGGTCCTACACCCACACCTGACAGATTCTACCGTAGCAATATCATGATGAGATATTTTTGACCCCAAATCACAGACCCCCTTACCTTTGCAGTTTTTAGACTGTCTTCTTGGACTTGACAAAAAGATATTGGAGACAACACTCTGTAACCCCCAATAGGTGCAACATATCACCAAAATGACGCTCAGCCCTGTGCACCCGTGGATGACACAGCCGATCAACCTCTGCTGATCGGAAGGGATACCCTCTTTGTACACATGAAACCCGTCTATTTATGAATTAAACTCCGGCTTGAATAACCAGTAGGACAGTTTAAACTCGAAAACGGATAACTTCGGATTATACTGAACGAGATTTGACACTTTTCAACCTCGGGGCTACAAGCTCATGCTAACCAGGAAACCTGCTAACCCAGCTAGTGTCACCGCTAGCTCCTGCCAACCAGGAAAATCACACTGATCGACAAGAAGCTGAGATCTTCACCTGAGGACAATTCTCTGCAGCGGGTCCACTTGTTGGACCCGTGCCGGTAAGTGGCGTTACTCGACGTGCTGTGGAACACCTTACTTACTACGCTGAATCAACGCTGTGGGCTCCGAGAGGAGCCCCTGCGTGTAAGTGCTGTGCCCCAGCTGCTAGCAGCTACCTACGGCTACGACTGCTCGCCTTCTTTCTGCACTTTTAGCCCTGTACTGGCCCTCTCTTTTTTTTTTTCCGTTTCACAGATACACACTTCAGTAATTCATGGCTCCACTCACCTCCCCGCCAGACTGTGTCCGCTGCTCCCGTCTCACTGTGAGGATCGCCGAACTGGAGGATCGGATATCCAATCTGTATAAGATCCAAGAGGCTGAGCAGTTTTTGGACACCTTCATTCTTGGTTCAGTCCACACCGACCCCACCGCTGATTCTGTTCCTCCTCCGGTCACCGAGCCTGCTGCCCCTGCTATTGGTCCTGCTCTTGAGGCCACCTCTTCTCCTCCGGTCACCGAGCCTGCTGCCCCCGCTGTTGGTCCTGCGGTTATCGTGGACTCTCTGCCGGCTGAGGAGCCCAATAACTCCTGGATCCGCCTCGGGGCTAGACCAAAGTTGATCCTGGCCAGCTCTACCCCGTCTCATCAAGCTCCTTGGATCCGGATCGGAGATGGTACATGGGGAGGGAGGCATTCCTCCCGTGTACCACCAAGCCGTGTCATCAAGCTGCAGAATATATATATATATATATATATATATATATATATATATATTATTTTATTTTATTTTATTTATTTTTTTTTTTTGTGAAAGTTATCCATCTGTTTTTTGACGTTTCTTTTTTTTTTTTTTTTTTTTTTTTTTTTTTTTATTTGTGCAGTGTGACAATACAAGACATACAAAACAAACAATGGCATTTGTGGTTTTGTGTGTTTGGTGTGTGTAAATAATAATGAAAAAGAAAATAAATAAAAAAATAATAAATAAATATTACAATTGTCAGACAAGCAAAAAAAGAAAATTATACTACATCAACAATATCAATAATAATAACAACAATAATGGTAATAATCATAAGAAGAAGGAATTTGTGGACCACCTCGGGTCCCTTCCCGCTCGCACGAGACCCACCTGCATCCCTCCAGGCCCCCAGACTCCCACCCCAACCCCCGCATGCCCCGGACTGAATGCGGCACAACACCTTACCCTATGTCTATATATGTATTTAGTCTTTGTTATTTACTTAATATACTTTATAATTATTTATTTATTTTTATTTAATTGTATTTATTATTATTATTATTATTATTATTGTTGTTATTATTTTATTTATTTTATTTATTTATTTTTTCTTAATTTCTCTCATATATGTGCTTTCTAATGTTGTGCATTAAAACCGAGGAGAGGGGTTGTCCTGAACTATAATTTGATGAGATTGAGACCCCGTTCCTCTTCCTAATCTAGTGTGATGTGCAATAAAAGAGGTGATGTGCCATCTGAAGACAGTCCAGGGCGGAGAACTGGGGGAGGGGGGAGGCCGGGAGGGCAAGGAGATCACAGGTCATTGTCTAACAGGCGCGACCTAGCAGGGACCCGAGCAGAAAATAACAACTGTAAATGTAAGTATATAAATAAATAAATAATAATAATAGAAAATGACAATGACAATAATATTCATCATAATATTTGTAGTAATATGTAGTAAGAAATAGAAAATAAAAATCAATAAACAATAATAATAAAAAATAATAATGATAATGATAAAGATAATAAAGATAATAATAATAATAATAATAATAATAATAATAATGATAATAATAATAGTAATAATAGTAATAATAATAATAATAATAATAATAATAATAATAAATAGATAAGTAAATAAAATAAAAATAAAAAGTTGGGAATGAAAGTGTCAGAGAACAGAGATGGATGATGTTGTGACTGGTTTGTGGCAGATTATGAGCTTAGAAAAGTGATGAATGATAACCAGGTAGAGTTATGATTATTGTCAGAGGAGTTTGTATTTTCTAAGGAGATGTAGTCTATGAGCAGGTTTTTCCAGTGTATTATGTGTATGGAGTTCCGAGACTTCCAGTTCATGAGGATAGTTTTCCTGGCAACGGTTAGTGCCACTAGAAGTGAACGTGTGTGTGTTTTGTCAAGTTTTAATGGAGATAGGTCTCCTAATAAACAGACGGAAGGGGAAAGTGGGATGTGGCAGCCCATAATCTGGGATAATGTTTCTGTAATGTTTCTCCAGAAGTGGTGAACAGGTGTGCAGTGCCAGGTTGCATGAATATAGGTATCAGTGCAGTTTAGTGAGCAGTGTGAACAGTTTCCAGATGATGAGAAGCCCATTTTTTGCATTTTGTGTCCAGTCAGATGAGTTCTGTGAAGGATTTTGTATTGTATGAGTTGTAAATTAGCATTTTTCGTCATGGAGAAAATGTTCTTGCAGATTTGGGGCCAGAAGTCAGCATCAGGAGCAATGGAGAGATCAGTTTCCCATTTTTCTGAAGGTATGGAGGGTGTTGAGTCGGCCTGTGATAATAATTTGTATAATTTAGATAGGAGTTTCTTTGAGGAAGGGATGTTAATGAGTTTAGAGGGTAACGGGGGGAGGTCTAAGTTTATATTCTTGTTTTTCATTGATGATTGGATGGATGATGAAACCTGTAGATATTGTAGGAATTGATGGCTCCTGATGCCAAACTTCTGGACCAGGAGAGAGAATGGGACCAGGGTGTTATTATTGAAGATATGTTTGAGGTGAGTAATCCCTTTCTCTACCCAGGTGCTGAAGTATAGTGATTGTTTATTGCTGATGAAGTCCAGGTTGTGCCAGATCGGGGTGAAAAGCGATGGTGCCAGAGTGGAGTTAGTAATGCTGTAGAATTTCCACCAGGCTGTCAGGGCCGATGATATTGTGGGGTTTTGGAAACAGGGGTGTTTTTTGATAGTTTGACTGAGGAATGGTAGGTCTGAGAGATGGATGTCTTTGCTAACTGTTTGTTCTATGTCTAACCACGTGCTATCTGACTGGGTGGGGTGGGTCCATTTGTAGATGTATTGAAGTTGATTTGCTAGTGAGTAATGATGAAAATTTGGAGCATTGAGTCCGCCTAAACTTTTTGATTTCTGAAGAGTGGCCAGTTTGACTTGTGGGGGTTTATTTTTCCAGTAAAATTTGTTGATGGATGAATCGAGGGAATGAAACCAGGTGAGAGGTGGATGAGTGGGAATCATTGAACAAAGGTAACTGATTTTGGGGAGGATTGTCATTTTAACTGTTGCTATTCTGCCTAATATAGATAATGGGAGGTTCATCCATCGTTGGAGATCATCATTGATTTTTTTTAGGAGTGGAGTGAAATTCAGGTTGATCAACTCTGACAGCCTGGGGGAAATGTGGATGCCTAAGTAGGTGATGTGACTTGTGCAGAAGGGGATGGGTGTTGTAAGGGCTGCCACAGCCAGACTGTTGGTGTTTAATGGGAGTATGGAGGATTTGTTCCAGTTTATTGAGTAGTCAGAGAGAAGGGAGAAGGATTTGATGACACTGATTACTTCTTGTAGTGATGATTTTGGGTTATCCATAAAAAGTAAAATGTCATCTGCATAGAGGCTGATTTTATGGTGCATGTTGGGGGTTTGGATTCCTGTAATGAGGGGGTTCTGACGGATGGCTGCTGCTAGGGGTTCAATGAAAATGGTGAACAAAGAGGGAGAGAGTGGGCAACCTTGCCTGGTCCCCCTATGTAGAGTGAAGCTTTGTGAGGTTTGTCCGTTAGTAATAACTGTGGCTGTAGGTGAGGTGTAAAGTGTTTTAATCCAGTTAATAAATGATTCCCCAAAGCCGAAACTGTGTAGGGTGTGGATGAGGAATGACCAGTTAACTCTGTCAAAGGCTTTTTCTGCATCTAAGGTGGCTATGATTGAGTTATGGTTATGTGTGGTTGAGTGGTGCATTATATTGAATAGTCTGCGTGTGTTATTGGATGAGTTTCTTCCTTTAATAAATCCTGTTTCATCCGGGTGAATAATGGATGGAATAATTTTTTCTAATCGGTGGGAAAGTGCCTTGGTGATAATTTTAATGTCAACGTTGAGAAGTGAAATGGGGCGGTAACTTGAAGGCAGGGTGGGGTCTTTGTTTGGTTTAAGAAGCAGTGAGATAGATGCTGTATTCATGTTGGGTGGAAGTCTGGAGGTTTGTTGTGTTTCTGTTATCATTCTGTGAAAAAGTGGAGCTATGATGGACCAGAAGTGTTTGTAGAACTCAGCAGGGAAGCCATCAGGACCGGGTGCTTTATTAAGCTGCAGAATAAATATGACGTCCTTCGTGACTTTCCATCATTCCTGGCTGAGGAGCTCCCAGCCCACTGTCATAATAACTCACCCCCTGTCTCTCCTCCAGCCAAACCCCAGCGCCCGACCCGCCTCTCATTGCCACAATTCACACCAGCACCAAAAAGAGCGCCTGTCTCCTGCTCAGTCCACCCGTCTCCATCCCTGCCGCCATCACGAAAACATATCTCCCAGTCTAAGCTCCTGTTGGAACTGAGTCAGTCTCTTGAGGACAAAAAGTCAAAATCACTCCTCTACTCCATCTTCTGCTCCCCCTCCAGCTTTAGCCTCTACTGCGCTTGGTTCCAAACACCTGGTTCAGCCGCCTGCCCCAACTCCTCTTTTTTCTCCAACGGTGCTTATCATCGGGGACTCGCTGGTAAGGAATGTCCGTTTTTTCAATGCAATCACCCCCTGTATTCCTGGTGCCACAACTGTCCATATCCTCGACCAACTTCCCAGCATCATAGCTTCCCTTCCACCACCACTAAAATTATTGTTCATGTTGGCACATGTGACGTAACCCAGCGACAGTCTGAGTTCACCAAGGCTAATTTTATTGGCCTTTTTGCTCTCCTCATTAGCAGTAGAAAGTCCATCTTTATCTCCGGCCCAATTCCCACTCTGGCCCATGGGGATGAGCGTTTCAGCCGCCTCCGCTACCTTCACGCCTGGATGGAATCCACATGCAGCACTCACAAAATAAACTTCATCCATAATTTCAACTCCTTCTGGTCCCACTCCTCTGTATTTGCTCGCGACGGCCTCCACTTAAACAGGTCCGGTAGCCGCTTGCTGGCGGCTAACATACAACAAGCTGTGGCGTCTCACCACCTGTCTCCCGGTGTGTGACTAGCTCCTTCATTGTCATCATCATTGCCATCACCTGCGGACCTCCCCATGCTCCTGCTGTCCACTGACAACAATCAAGCGCCATCAATTCCTCCCTCTAGCTCCCCCTATCGGTCTTTTCCGCAATTACCCACTTTAGGCTGCAAATAAACTAAAAGCAATGTAACCTTTCATAAAGAACACAGTCTCTGTAAATTGGATGTTGCGCCCACCTCCGCCACTAACTCATCAATTCCGGTTAGGGTTACAAATAGGTGTTTTCATAGTCGCCCCAAACTGAGCAACCATAGAGGTGGCGTTTCACATAATTTGCTACGGCCTCTCAAACATGCAGCGCCATCAGCTGATATAGAGTCCACTTTACATATTGCCTTATTAAATATTAGGTCACTGGCAAACAAAACATTTATATTGAATGACTTTTCCACCACACGGAACCTGGATTTTATGCTCTTGACAGAGACTTGGCTCAAGGATGGTGATGGCACTCCATTCTCTGAGCTTCTTCCCCCTGACTGTCTGTATCAACGAAATATGTGAGACAGCCTGTATCTCTGACCATCTGCCTATGCTATTCACTGTATCCATCCCATGCCCACATGTTAATACCTGTACTGCCCCGCGCTGTCTGCGCACAATCAGCCGCCAGACTGCATCGCAGTTCTCAGCCTTATATCGTTCTGAAACATCTGGGCTGATGTTTAACATGCTGAATGACAATGTCACTCCCTGCGCTGATGAGCTTTTAACCCTTTTTAATGCTACCGGCACGACTATCTCGGACAATGTTGCCCCTTTTAGACTAAAACGCACTAAGACACTTTCTGACCCATGGCTAAATGACTCCACGCGCACTCTCAGACGTGCATGCCGGTGTGCCGAGAGAAAGTGGAAGAAAGACAAGCTTCATGTCTCTAAACAAGCTCTCCATGATAGTCTGTGTGCCTATCAGAGTGCTGTTAGGACAGCTAAATGGAATATTTCTCAAATCTTGTCTCCACAAATTGTCGCAAGCCCCAAGTTCTTTTTAATATTTTCAACTCCCTTGTCAATCCATGTGATAACACCCCTATTGACTCATCGCCGACTGTTTGTGAACATTTTTTGAAATATTTTATTGATAAAATTTCTGCTCTCAGGCCACCTCCCTCCACTCCCGCTGCTCATGGTCCAGCCTCTGGTCCGGATCCCACGGCCCCTTTTTTAACTGCTGTCTTTTATCAGTTTGAGCCCATATCCCTCTCCTCACTGTCTGATGTAGTTTCACAACTGCGGCCCACAAACTGTCCCTCTGACAGCATCCCCTCTCGTCTTTTTAAAGAAGTATTCAGCAGTGTGGGTTCTACAATTCTTTTACTGATTAATACCTCCCTCAGCACAGGGTCTGTCCCTGATGCTTTTAAACGTGCAGTTGTACAGCCTCTTATTAAAAAGAAAAACCTGGACCCTTCTGATTTGTCTAACTTCAGGCCAATCTCTAAATTGCTGTTTTTATCAAAAATCCAAGAAAAGGTGGTTTTTAATCGGTTACAATCATTCCTTATGACAAATGACATCTATGACCTTTTAGTCTGGTTTCAAACCGCGCCATAGCAGTGAATCCGCACTTCTGAGAGTTTTTAAATGATCTGATTTTAACTGTTGACTCAGGTAACCCTGCCCTCCTAGTGCTCCTTGATTTAACAGCTGCGTTCAACACAGTAGATCATCATATCCTTTTAGATCGGCTAGAGCAGTGGGTAGGCATAACAGGCACTGCCCTTCTGTGGTTCCGTTCCTATTTAAATGAACGCAGTTTTTCTGTGCAGCTAGGGGAATTCGCTTCAACTGCAGCCCCACTTACCTCTGGAGTACCCCAAGGTTCAATTTTAGGACCGATTTTATTTTTATTGTACATGTTGCTGCTGGGCTCAATCTTCCGTAAATACAAACTTTCTTTCCACTGCTATGCCAACGACGTACAGATCTACCTGCCCTTAAACCCCTCAAATAATGACTCTGTACAGACGCTGCTGGACTGTTTTTTAGAAGTTAAATCTTGGTTGGCGGAAAACTTCCTACATCTGAATGAAACCAAAACAGAGGCTATATTATTTGGCTGTAACCCATCTGACTTCCCAGCCAATTATCTAGGCCCTCTCACACAGAATGTCCGTGCATCGGTAAAGAACCTTGGCGTGACCTTTGACAGTGATTTTAAACTCGACAAGCAAGTCAACTCTGTGGTTCAAAATAGCTTTTTTCAATTGAGAACTCTAAGGTAAAGGGTTACCTCTCTCGAAGAGACTTAGAGACAGTTATGCATGCTTTTATCAATTCCAGATTAGATTACTGCAACTCCCTGTATGTTGGCTTGGATCAAAATCTGCTCCATCAACTTCAGCTGGTGCAAAATGCAGCTGCCCTCCTCCTTACTGGGAAACGTAAAAGAGAACATATAACCCCTGTGCTCGCTTCTCTCCACTGGCTCCCAGTCTCTTTTAGAATAATTTTTAAGATTTTATTGTTTGTTTTTAAAGCTCTTAATGGACTGGCCCCCGGGTATTTGTCCGAGCTCTTACACATTCATTCCCCCGCTAGAGCACTGAGATCTGCCAATCAGCGGCTATTGGTCGTCCCGAAGACTCGCCTAAAGAGTAGAGGTGACCGAGCCTTTGGGGCGGCTGCTCCAAGGCTCTGGAACAGCCTGCCTCAGCACATCCGTTCAGCTGAGTCGATAGAGGTTTTTAAATCCTCTTTAAAAACACACTTTTTCTCCCTAGCTTTTACCTAGCTCTTGATTGGTATTTTATATTTGTTTTTTTATCTACTTACGTATTTTATATTTGTTTTTATTTATGGTGTATTTGTAACTCAATTTTACTTTGCTGTATTTTAATCTTGTATTCTGTGTTTTTTTATCATATTGTTTACTGTCTGTTTTATGTATTTTGCTGTGCCTTATTGACCTGTACAGCACTTTGGTCAGCTTCGGTTGTTTTTAAAGTGCTCTGTAAATAAAGTTTGAGTTGAGTTGAGTTGAGTAATGTAACCCAGTGTTATTTTCAGCTTTTATTTTATATTCATTTCTTAAGTGAATTTGAGTTGTTTTGATGAGTTTTGTTTTTTCTTATGCACAATGAATGCATCATAATTCCACGAATGGCAGTCTCTCGTGAAGTACTGTTTTTTTCCAATTGCATTTGAATGCACCGCCAGAGTGCACATGGCAGCTCCAGTTAGAGGGCGAGGTAACTTTCTCAATTTTTCGTTCTGAGTCTGATGAGGAAACAAATCGGTAAAGGTAGAAAAAACACCTAGTTTTATCACTAAGAAACGTATTTTTTTCTTGTGTAGTAAAGTGATATGGTCGAGTCCTGTGATGGGTTAATCCGAGGAGAGGGACAGTTGATGAAGAATATCCTGGTGAGTGTAAATGTATGCATTTAGCAGTCTGTTCGCAAACATATTAGCAAATAGGGAGAATCTGCGTGCACTTTAAACTATAAAACCAGTCAGGATATGTTATGTCTTGTGTGGGAGTGATTGTTTTTGCTGCGATGGAGTTGTTAACTGTGTTAGCAGGGAAGAAAACTTAGCTAGCATACTGTGTTTTTTTGATGGAGCACTGCACAGGAGTTGACGCACGTGGTGTGGATTTAATGTGAGCCTGCTACAAGGCTAATGTGCATGTCTCATGATTCATTTATTGATGTTTTTGTTTGTTTTTTTGTATATAAGAAACTGTATTGGCCAGTAACGAGGATAACTTGTGGCAAAACCTGTTTATTATTCTTGAAATCCAAGAGCATGTATTTCATATTAGGTTGATTATACATTTTATGTTGCACATTGAGTAACTGCTCTGCATGTTTTGTGCAGGCTGTTTTTTGTTTTTTTTTTTGTTGATAGATTCACTGACAGAATGAGCTGTGTCGTCTATGGACTGGATTTCGCCTGAAGAGTCTGCAAAGGACATTCTGGATCTGATGACCACCCGGTTGCAAAGAGGGTGGTAGGACAAACAAACGGATTTCCCATCCCTTTGGAGATTTACTTTTTTTTTTATGCTATCTGAGATGTCAGACCTTTTTTTTCATTTTTTCATTTTTTTGTCAGGCCTGACGCACGCTGACAAACACATATATACACACACACGCACATAAGAAACTGATGGTCAAAGGGACCATTGAATCCCAACAAGGGAAGTGAACTGAGTGTGACCAATGAATGGACAGTACTGAAATTAATGAAAGTTATTCAAGTGATTGTATGTTTTTTTCTCTTTGCCCCTTTTGTTCTGTTCATGCCTGTGTCTTGGGATACCTATGTTTTTTCTTGTACTTATGATGAAGTCTCTTAGTAAGTATGGTTAAAATCTTGCCAAATACACGTCCTACTCTCTACTGAATTAATTGTCAGGATCTTATTGTGGTTGGAGGTTTCTTTTCACTCAACAGAGTTGCCATTGCCAATCTCCTTACGAATCCTAGTCATTGAGCCCTGCTTGTGTAGATTTAGACAAGGGACCGTGTTAACTTAGATTTTGATTTTCCTTTTTGTTTTGACTGCATAGAAGACAAGGGTGACATAATTTGTGGCGAGCCAGCCAGGAGATTGGTATAGTGGCTGTTGTTATCTCCAACCTACACAATATACTGTTCTGGTATTTTGCAAAAACAAAAATGGATCTTTGTTGACGTTTTCAAGTTGATGATCAGAAGACTCTGTATGTTACAGGAGTCGAACAAAGTTGTACAGATGCTAACATTTCTGATTTCTTTGTGACAAATGGGAGGATATCTAAAATAATTAGAGTTCCAGATGAACCACATCAGCCTCATGGCAGAACACTTGTTATCTATGATTCAGAACAGGCTATTTTGAAGGTTGACCCGGTAACCTTAGGCGAACTTCAAAGCCCAGTAAACCCAAGTGTGATTTGGTCTTCTCAAACTGTTAGAGATGTTACTCAAGGAGAATTGGGCAAAGAAGTGGCCCGCCGATATCTGAAAGAACTTGAGGTTTTGGGGAATAGTGGGAAAGCAGGCTTCCTTAGCTTCCTTCAAAGTGAGTTACAGGCAGGCCTCACACCCCGGACTGAGACACAACTCACTGATGACCAAGACATTAATGGTGCAGCTCAGTACTCTGACCCAAGTGAACCGATAGAGCCCACGAGTGCCTTTAGCCCCTGTGCTGAGCCCTCTACAAGCTCAGTTCAGGTAGACGAGACTATCTACAACCCTCCTCATGTCCAGAAAGTGGTAGTTGAACACATCATTCGTAATGAGCCACCTCATATGTCACTTGGACATGCAAAAATACGCACCTTCTCAGGTCGTCTGCCAAGGCCCAATGGGGAAGTTGACTATGAGACATGGCGCACTCAAGTTGATCTTTTACTTAGTGACTCCTCTTTGACTGATGCACACAAAGTGAGGAAGATATTAGAGAGCTTACTTAGCCCTGCCTCAGAGGTTGTAAAGCCCCTAGGAGTCACTGCACCACCAAGCATTTATGTCACTCAGCTGGAGTCTGCTTTTGGTGTCGTTGAAGATGGAGAAGAGCTTTTCACTGCCTTTCTCGGATCCAATCAGAACAGTGGCGAAAACCCCTCTGCCTTCTTGAGCCGTCTTCACAGTCTTCTCACCAGAGCCATTTCTAGAGGGGGTGCCTCTACCTCAAATGCAAAAGAACTGCTCCTTAAGCAATTCATTCGTGGTTGCTGGGATCAAGCCTTGATAATAGGGCTCCAGCTTGAAGGAAAAAAAAGTTCTCCTCCCTCCTTCCCTGACCTTCTTCTCATGTTGCGGACTGAGGAAGATAGACGATCAGCCAAGTTAGATCGTATGAAGAAACATTTGGGTGCAACAAAGGCTGCTGCACATGCCCACTCTGTCTTCAGCATGCCTGCTTTTGATCAAGTGCCACCTGCAAGCTCCACCTCATCAGAAAATGTAACTGTAAGGCTTGAACAAAAAGTCAATGAACTCATGAAACAAGTTGAAAAGTTAAGTCAAAACCCAAGGGACACCACCCCAATTAACAATTGCCCTGTGAACCCACAATCAGTAAAACCGAAACCAAATGAAACCGCCAAGCTTGAGAATCAAATAGCTGAATTGACCAAACAAGTCGAATTACTCGTCCAAAACCAAAGGATCACAGGAAACCTGAAAAATCAGAGCCCAAGGAGTCCTTAGCTGCTAACATTAGACAACCACGAGCTTCTATCAAGATCCCTGGCATGCCTCGTGCATGGTTTTGTTTCAAGTGTGGGGAGGACAATCATATAGCAGCCCGCTGTACAAATGCGCCAAACCCCACCCTTGTCAGAGAAAAGAATGTTGAGTTAAGGAAGAAACAAACAGACTTCGCAGCACGGCAGGCTGCAGCACCCTTTGCTTTAAACTAGTGGCAGCTCCTGCTGTGGGACACCCAGGAGCTGAGACCCCTGATTTCCAGAGTCCCAAAACTTTTGACACTGAACTGCAAAACAAAGACCAAATGCTGTCACCAGACATCCGTAACCCTGACTTACCTTTGCCCCAAGGACTTATAGGCCCATGCTGTGCAGCCTCCGTACTTGTCAATGGTATTCCATGTGAATCCATAATGGACTCTGGTTCACAAGTAACAACAATCTCTGAGTCTTTTCATAAAGCTCGTCTTTCTCATCTTCTCATACAACCGATCAATGCTCTTCTCGAAATCGAGGGAGCGGGAGGCCAGAACGTCCCATATTTGGGCTACATTCAAACACACATTACCTTCCCCCAGAACATGACAGGCAAAGAGCAGCAGTTGGCTGTACTCGCACTTGTAGTTCCCAAATGTCACTTCAACAGCAAAATTCCTCTGCTGATCGGGACAAATGCGCTTTTACGGCTTTACGAACAGTTAGTAGAGCATGATGGGCCCGAGTTTATTCACAAGTTACACTCTAAACAGTTTGCAATGATCCTTCAGCATGTTGCCCAGGCCCAGAGGGATGATGCCCATTCTTATCCTGTCATGTTACACAGTAAAAAGCCAATTACAATCCTTGCAAAACAAAAGATATGCCTCACTGGCAATGTGAGACTGAGGAAGACGAGCCAGAACACAAGTTTCATCCTTGAACCTCATGAGCAGCACAGGTTACCAGGGGGGCTGCTTATAGAGTCAGTTTTGGTAGACATTCCCTTTAAAGACAGTACCAAAGTGCCCATCATTATGCATAATGTGAGTGAGCACACTGTGACATTGCAGCCAAATAGTGTTGTTGCTCAAGCTTGTGCAGCCCAACATGTTTCTTCGCTGCCACCCTGTCAATCTACGATCCCCCCAGGTCAAACAGAACAGGAAAACAGTAAACTCATGGTCAATCTTGATGAATCTCCCATTCCAGAGCAATGGAAAGAGCGAATCCAGAAAAAGTTACAATCTGTCTCTGAAGTTTTTGCACTTGATGACACGTCATATGGCCATACTACAGTCGTGAAACATAGGATCAGATTACATGATGAAACACCCTTCAAAGAGCGACCAAGGCCTATTCACCCAAATGATAGAGAAGCAGTGAAGCAGCATCTCCGAGAGCTATTAGATGCAGGGATCATTTGCGAGTCTCACAGCCCCTTTTCTTCACCAATTGTATTGGTTAGAAAAAAGAACGGCTCGATCAGGCTATGCATTAATTACCGTAAATTAAATCTGAGGACCATAAGAGATGCATATGCACTACCAAATATTGAAGAGACATTCGCAGCTCTTAGTGGAGCTAAGTGGTTTTCGGTCATGGACCTCAAGTCCGGCTACTATCAAGTAGAGGTGGCCGAAGAGGACAAGCCCAAGACCGCCTTCGTGTGTCCTCTTGGCTTCTTTGAGTTCAATAGGATGCCACAAGGTGTTACAAACGCCCAAAGCACCTTCCAACGCCTAATGGAGCGATGTGTTGGCACTCTCCACCTCAATGAAGTACTTGTCTTCCTGGATGATTTAATTGTGTTCTCAGATACGTTGGAGGAACATGAAACCAGATTAATGAAAGTGCTGACACGCCTCAGAAACTACGGGCTTAAATTGTCTCCAGAAAAGTGTCACTTCTACCAAAGCTCCGTTAAGTATTTGGGACACATTGTGGACGCTCAAGGAGTTCATACCGATCCTGACAAAATCTCAGCATTGAAAACCTGGCCATGCCCATCTACTTTCAAAGATTTAAAGTGTTTTTTGGGGTTTGCAGGATACTATAGGCGTTTTGTCGAGGGATATTCAAAGATAGCTAAACCTCTCAACCGCCTCACTGTAAATTATTGCCCACCAAAGAAACGAGGCAAGATTTACAAACGTGAGCCATCCCAGTCAGTTCATAGTCCTAATATGCCTTTGGCCAAACAGTGGACTCCTGAGTGTGAAACAGCATTCCAGACGATAATCAATAAACTCACCTCTGCACCCATTCTCGCTTTTGCGAACCCACAGCTCCCATACATACTGCACACTGACGCTTGTCGTGATGGGTTGGGGGCTGCACTTTACCAAGAGCAGGAGGGGAGGCTTAGGGCAGTTGCATATGCTAGTCGAGGGCTTTCCAAGAGTGAGCAAAACTATCCCACACATAAACTTGAATTCTTGGCCCTCAAGTGGGCTGTGTGTGAGAAGTTTAAGGATTATCTTTATGGTTCCTCTTTTAGTGTCCTAACAGATAATAACCCCTTGACATATGTTCTCACAAGTGCAAAGTTGGATGCGGCGGAACATAGGTGGCTGGCCGCTTTGTCAACTTACCATTTCACCATTAAGTACCGGGCGGGGCAAGCTAATGGAGACGCTGATGGGTTGTCTCGGCGACCCCAAGAGCCACCCCGTGAAGATGAGGAGTTTGTCAAAGAGAGAGCTCGCATTGACAACATGAAAAAACGTCTTCTTGAAACTCATAACGAACTTGATCATGAAACTTTCTCAGCTTTGTGTCAGCGCCATTCTTTGTCAGCTCCATCAGAGCCCCTTGTTGTTGTTGAGTCCCTCGCTATTGACCCTACAGCCATCCCTGAGGCATATGGGGAAAATATCTTGCCCTCAATGAACGATGCTGATTGGTGCACTGCACAAAGAGCCGATCCTTCTATTGCTCGGGTCATAGCCTTGTTGGAGGGAGGTGTCAAACCTGGATTCAAGGAAAGCATTCTTGAGCACCCTGATGTTAAACTCATGCTAAAACAATGGAACAAACTTGATCTCTGTAATGGCATACTATACAGGAAGTTCAAGGACAAAGATTCCCTTGTGTACCAGCTAGTACTGCCCTACCAGTATCATGAAAGAGCCATGCAAGGTGTGCATGATGAGGTTGTTCACCTCGGCTTTGACCGCACCCTACATCTTGCGCGAGCCCGGTTCTATTGGCCAAGGATGGCCCAGGCCATTGAAAATAAATGTAAGAAATGTCCTCGATGTCTCAGGAGGAAGGGCCTTCCCCAAAAGGCTGCCCCATTGGAAAACATTCATGCAACCTATCCTCTTGAGTTAGTGTGCATGGATTATTTATCCATTGAGCCGGATAGTCGCGACACCAGAAATGTTTTGGTGTTGACGGATCATTTTACAAAGTTTGCAGTGGCAGTGCCAACAAGAGATCAGAGAGCTAAAACAATAGCCAAAGCTCTTTGGGACAATCTGATCATTCCATATGGTTTTCCTTGTCGTCTGCTCAGTGATCAGGGCAGAGATTTTGAATCCAAGATTGTGAAGGAGCTCTGTGCTCTGATTGGAACAAAGAAAGTCAGGACCACTCCCTATCATCCCAGGGGAAACCCTGTGGAGCGGTACAACAGGACACTTTTAGACATGTTGGGCACACTAGAGGAGAAAGACAAGTATCATTGGCGGAACTTTGTTAAACCCTTAACACATGCCTATAACTGTACCAGAAATGACACTACGGGGTATTCCCCATATGAGCTAATGTTCGGCAGGCAGCCACGGTTACCCATTGATCTTGTCCTTGGTACTTACCCTGGAAACACTACTTCAAGATCCTATTCAGACTATATCAAGACCCTCCGTGATAGCCTCCAAGAAAGCTACACTCTTGCGTCTGAACACTCAAAGAAGATGGGTGAGAAGAATAAAATACGCTTTGACAAAAAAATAAGGGCTGCTGAACTCTTTGTTGGGGATAGAGTCCTAGTAAGGAACGTCAACATCAGGGGAAAGCATAAACTTGCGAATCGTTGGGAGCAAGCCATTCACACAGTCGTAAAACGCATCGGAGACAGTCCCGTGTATGTTGTTAAGCCAGAAACTGGAGAAGGTCCTCACCGCACCTTACACAGGGATTTGCTTCTTCCTTGCGGGTTCTTACCTGTCGAGGATGGAAGAGAACCAGACTCTCAAAGTGAGATGAACAAAATCCGGACAAGGAGCAAAACAAACAAAACTAGAGGAGCTGACACTGGACAGGAAGGAGTGTACAGTGATGAGGATGAAATGAGTGATGAGGAAATCTGTGTTGGTATACGGGAGCCATGGATTATCAGAAAGGGCCCTAATGTCCAAACTGAACAGTCTCCACATGAACCTCATGCCCCTGCGTATGCTCACCCCCCTGTGTTACCTCCAGACATTCCTATGCCACAAATGTCTGTCCCCGACTTTGATAAATCCATCGTGACCACACAACATGAAGACCCTGGGCTCTATTTTGGTGCCTCGCCGGAGACGTGCCGCAAGCGCAGCGTCAGTCAGATCCGCCGCGCTGACAAGGCGTTCCCAAGCACATTTTGGTATTTTGGTGAGCCACGCAGCCCGGCGTTAGTATCCCCCCTCCCTAACTCAGCTCCTCCCAGCAGCATAAGTCGTAGACGGGGAGGAGAAAGGGCGTGTAGTGGATTTAACACAGCCGAGACCTGTTTTCACCAATCACATAGGCTCCTCTCCTTGCCTTTAAATCCGCCACAGGCGAGGAGTATTACTATTTTCATGAAGTAGTCAAAGAGATCAAGAGATGTCTTAAGACAGTAATGCCACAAGATGGCGACAGAGGGCAGCTCCTCAACAAGTGTCCTCCACACTCTCTCATATGAGCACAGATGGATTTGGTGTGTGTAATGTTGGACCCACTGGTAAGACAAACACCCTTTTCCACAAATAAAGACACTCACATAAAGTGTCCGAAGCACTGGAAACACGGAAATTTATTCAAGTGATTGTATGTTTTTTTCTCTTTGCCCCTTTTGTTCTGTTCATGCCTGTGTCTTGGGATACCTATGTTTTTGCTTGTACTTATGATGAAGTCTCTTAGTAAGTATGGTTAAAATCTTGCCAAATACACGTCCTACTCTCTACTGAATTAATTGTCAGGATCTTATTGTGGTTGGAGGTTTCTTTTCACTCAACAGAGTTGCCATTGCCAATCTCCTTACGAATCCTAGTCATTGAGCCCTGCTTATGTAGATTTAGACAAGGGACCGTGTTAACTTAGATTTTGATTTTCCTTTTTGTTTTGACTGCATAGAAGGCAAGGGTGACAGTAACACCATATTACTTGGCTGCCTTGCAGTAGTTGGAAGGTTTTCTCTGTATTGAAAACCATTATCCTTAGCATCGTAATTCAACCTTACTTTTCAAGTAACTAGGCCTACTTGTGTATCATTTTGCCCTGGATGATCACTATAATACAAACAAACGAGCCCTTGCAAAGTGATTTTTTTTTTTTTTAAGTATTCAGAAAATTTTAGTAGAGATTAATCTCTCTAACTGGATTTTAAGGTGGAGAAGATTTAGCAAAAAACAAAGAAGGTAGAGGTGAGAAATGTTTTAAAGAGCTAAACTATCTGTTTCCCATCTTAATGTAGCACATACACATAGGAGGAGCTGTATGTGTGCTGGAACCTACTTTTGCTTTAACTTTGAGTGATTTTCCTCAGAGATTAAACATCAGCAGCAGGATGCAAACTAATGTGATGGCAGCATTTCTATCTGCAGTATATAAGCTTATTCTGTCGGCTCGCCTTATCTGTACCAAGGATCAATTGAATTATGGCTGTATGAGCATATGAACAGACTGTCTTTTTGTCCATGTTTACCTTGGTAAAAAGGTTGAATCTCCAGAGATTTTGACAATGTCAGCTCACGGAAATTCACCTTTATCTGATCAGTTCACCAGCTAATCCCCCTTGACTGGAGACACTGAACATCTGAGCCACATCCTCAAAGGTGAGGAGAGGAGCAGTTCTCATTGGCGAAAACAGGTCTCGGCTGTGTTAAACCCACTCCACGCCCTCTCTACGACTTGTGCCGCTGGGAGGAGCTAAGTTCGGGAGGGGGGGATACTTATGCCGGGCTGCGCCGCTCACCAAAATACCAAAATGTGACCTGACTTATGCTGTGCCTGTGCCATGTCGCCGACAAGGAACGAAAATAGAGCCCTAAGTGTTGGCAGACACTGAAGACGAGCCATTTCAGTCCTGAGGCTTTTAGTTAAAACACAGGCAGTCACGTGGAAGGTTAAAGGCTCTCTAAGACAACATACCTGAGGACACACAAACAGCCTTGCATGACTGCATGCACAACACCCCTCTACTAAATATAACTGATGTTGCACTTTGGCTCTGCAGGAAAGTCTGTGTATGGCTGAAGGTGTTCCTATGAATTAATAAGGTTGTGTGGGTATTGGTTGCAGACGGTGAATGTTTGTGCCATGTAAAGCTGGTAAGTTCTCATTAATACACATGTATTTAATGTAGGATTATATTTTAATGGCCATTCACTTTGCACTTAAAAAAAGAAAGTGTCTGACACTGTCTGGAAACTTCCTCTCCCATGTTTTAGTTGTCCTCTTTACTGCTGTTGCTCTGCTTTCACTGTCTGAGGCACAGATATATATCTAAAGAGAGAGGAATATACATTTCTGTGCTTATCAGGCGAGGGGGGATGTAAGCCAGAAAGGGTTTAACTCAGCTGGTGCATACAAAATAGGCAATAATGCACCAACTCTGGATTGAAAATTCATGATCTGAATAAAAGTAATAATAAAAAAAAAAAAGGGTAAGAGTGAAGCTGCAAAGGGATTTCATTTGTAGGAGAGATAATCAGTAGCTGCGTTTCCATTACCCATAGATTTGCGCAAAACGTAAATATCGCAATAGAAAACTGGTAATGGAAACACCTACATTTCGAAAAACCTCTCAAATATCGCTAAAAAGTTTTTACGCTCTCATGAGGTGGTTTTTCAGAAGTGTCGATATAGAAGTATATCGCAAAAGTGTAATGGAAACACTTTTCTCGCAATTCTCTGTCACCGGACGTGACGTAGCGGGTCAAGTGACCAGTTCATTTCAAGCGTAGATGGCACGGTATATGTGGACGGGGGAGGAGACGGACTTATTTCTGAAGTTTTGAATTGTATTTGTATTTTTCTGAAGTTTTGAATCCACAATTCGTCTGTGAATTCCTCATTAACGATCCTCTCCCAGAAATCGCTCATCCGTGTCCGCTCCCATACATACGAGCTTTGCCTTTGAATTATCACCCGCTGCCTTCGTCTTCTGATGACAGCAGCGGCAACAGCAGTAATAGTCACAGAAATAGCTGCTCCAAAACGAAAAATGTTTTGTGTCTCGTCGTTGGTGTGCAAAAAGGCTTAAGGAATACGAGGTCGCACGGGCAGGAAGTTTACCTCGTTGCTAGGCAACGGCCATTTAAACACGGCTCGCGAGAGGCAGACGGCTCGCTTATGCACTGAACACCATTCAATGGAAACACCCGCAAATCGCAATTGTACTTTGTCGAAATTTGATAAACACCGCTTTTATTTTGCGGAAAAATGTAATGGAAACGCAGCTAGTGATGCTTTGACTGATATTCAACCAAAAAAAATGACTCAGTTTTGCAGTCTGACCTGATAAATGTTTGAGTAGTATCTTTAGGGAGAGTTGCATCAAAAACAACTCCAGAGAATTAGCTTTTTTGAGATAGGTTAAGCGTGTGCTAAAGATCCCTCAAGGGGAACAGCTAAGTTAAATTTGGGACCATCTTCAACACAGCAGCAAAATGTGGACACCTCTGAAAAAGCTGGTTCTTTCTGCCTGGCATGAAACGTGCCATCCAAATGCCTAAACCCCCGGTGCTAATGGTATGCACTCGGCTGTCAGATTAAGGCTCATTTACTCCCAGCAGGGTCTACAATTATCAGTGATTAAACCCCCCTTTGGTCTTGTGTTTTAAGGGAAACAGGATCAGTCTAGATTAAGAAGAGCCAAGAGAAAGACAGGGAGCAAGACAGAAAGGAGCAGGTGGGTGTTTGACGATGTGGAGGGTGTGTGGATGAACACATTTATCTGAAGACGTGTTTCTATTATTTGCACTTAATTTCCTCGATTTGTTTAAAGCCACAGAAAAACAAGTGCATCAATGCTGCTAGTGGAGGGTGCTTGGCTGAACTTTTAAGTGTACAGTTCACTGGGTTAAGCTCATTGGTGTGGAAAAACATGTACAAAACCAATTCACAAATTAAGAGCTGAAACGCTTTGGTGATACCAGTTTGTTGGATTAATTACTAGATGCACTATAATGATGGATAAAATATTGTTAAAACAAACAAAGAAAAAACACCAAAGATATAAAGCCATGCAAAATGGTGATCAATTTAAATCCAGTAACAGACTTGTTATTAATTTTCCTGTAAGTCCTCTGTGTTTTCCATGAATATCTCAATTAAACCTGAGGCAAGAATTTGTATCGTGAAAGCCATACAAAACTCAGGTAAAGAATTCATAGAACAGCTTACGATAAGAGCGCCTTCTGCTGGATCATACTATAAGCTACTTACGGCAACCTTGCACACTGGTTTCCTACACTATGGATTTGAAAGGCTTATTACACTTCAGATATGAACTTTTACTCCAAAGTTTGAATGAAGGTTTGAATTTCAGCTAAGAGGTAACAGCCTTAACACTGTGTGCTTGGTGGTGGCACAGATACTGTATTAAATGGATGAGAGAAAACATAACTGAACACAAGATACTTGAACTCCTTCACTTGAGGCAGGACCTCCCCTCCAACCTGGAGAAGGCAATCTACCTTTTTCCGACTGAGGACCATGACCTTGGACTTGGAGGGGCTGATTCACATCCCAGCCGCTTCACACTTGGCTGTGAACTGCCCCAGCAAGAGCTGACGGTTACTGCTAGATGGAGCTTGGAGAACCACATCATCTTCAAAAAGCAGCGACGCGATCCTCCGCCTGCCAAACTGGAGGCGTGTCAGCCAGGACAGCCCCACCACATCAAGAGTCTGCAGATACCCTGGGTGGATTTCATCCGCTCCCGGGCTCTGTCGCCACAGAGTTGTTTCACTACCTTGGCGACTTCTACCCCAGTGATTGGACAGTCCAACTCCAGGTCCTCCAACTCTGTTTCCCCTTGGGAATGCATGACGGTAGGATGGAGGAGCTCCTCAAAGCATTCCTTCCACTGCCGAAGAATTGCCCCAGGTGACGGCAGCAGCTCCCCGCCCCCATCTAGAACAGTATGAGCAAGTTGCCGTATGCGGCTCCTGAGACTCCGGACAGTTTGCCAGAACCATTTGGAGCCGACCTAAAGCCTTCCTCCATGGCCTCACCAAACTCTGCTTGGACTCTGGACTGCTTAGCAAACCGGTACCGTTCAGCTGTTACTGGAGACCCACAGACCAACCATGACCTGTAAGCCTCCTTCTTCAGCCTGACGGCTCCCCTCACCTCCAGTGTTAACCATCGGGTTCCGGGATTACCGCCACAACCGGCACCAGTGACCTTGTAGCCACAGCTCGCAACAGCTGCTTCGACAATGGCAGAGTGGAACAAAGCCCATTCAGACTCAATGTCCCCCCATGCAGTTGAAGCTCTGTCGGAGGTGGGAGTTGAAAGCCAACCTGACGGGTTCTTCCACCAGGTGTTTCCAACAGCCCCTTGCTATACATTTGGGCCTGCCAGGTCTGTGCGGTGGCTTTCCCCACCACCTGACCCAACTCACCACCAGGTAGTGATCAGTTGACAGCTCTGCACCTTTCTTCACCCGAATGTCCAAAACATGCGGCCACAGATCAGATGATACAACTACAAAGTCGATCATTGACCTATGGCCTAGGCGGTCATGGTGCCAGGAGCACCGATAAACAACCTTATGTTCGAACATGGTGTTAGTTATCGACAAACTGCGACTTATACAGAAGTCCAACAACTGAACACCACTCGGGTTCAGATAGGGCAGGCCATTCCTCCCAATTACGCCCTTCCAGGTCAGAGTGAAGCATTAGGCCCCAAAACAACTGAAACATACAGTGAAACAATTACACAGATTTGTGACCTGGAAACAGCAGTAAATGATCAAATTGTTTCTTGTTTCTCCGTATCATTTCATTGTATCTCTTTCTCTCTCGTTGTTTTTTTTTTTTTTTTTTGTGCTATATTGCTAGTAAATGAAGGTACTTGGTCTACAGCCATGACTATCTAGAGCTTATGTTCGACTCTATTTCTCTGTGGCTAGAGTTCTGATATGTTTCTGACTAAACTGGCCAGCAGAAAAGAAGTCTATAGACTTTTACAAGTACCAGAGGTAACAGTTTACCGTAAACTCTGGTCCTTATAGCCTAAATAAAATCAGGGCAAGGAAAAGCAGTGGCAGATAATACATTTATTATTAGTAGGCTATTAGAAGTAGAAGTAGGCTAAGGGTTTTATCTGTTGAAGATTTGAAAAGAACTTAGTTACAGAATTTATTTTTCTGGAGTAAAATAGATTTTTACGAAAACAAAAGGTTAACATTAAGCTATTCTCTTAGCAAGGGACATTTAATTCAAGCGGTTTGATGTTAACCAGTTCAGGACAGCGTTATTAAGTAGCAGTTATCTCTGCAGATAGGCAGACAGTACAGTGGTAAATAGATCACACTGAGCAGACCAACTCCATTAGAGCAGCAGACACTGCACTGATTTAATTTGTCAGCCAGAGAAAACACAGAGTCATCGTCATCCTGAGAGCTGGTCTCTGTTCAGCTACATTCATGTGAGTGTGTCAGCAGCACTCTGGATCTATCTCTGTTAGAGAGAGATCTAGTTAGAGATACACACAATCATGCACAGAAGGTCTAATGTTTTTTTAGGTCATTTAGTCGACTCTTTCATGAAACACCTGCTTTAAGACCTCTTGCTGACAAAGGTAACACAATGAAAACTAACTTTTCCTTCAAACAGGACAAATACATGATCATCATGTCAATTTTGGGCCCTCTTTCCCCTTTCAACAAAAGTCAGCAAAAGTCAGATCATCATATTGTTTGAAGTATTATCTTTCTGGATTATCCTGAGCTGTGAGATGTGCTATAATTGTTTTTCTTCCCTTCAGTCTGTTCAATATTTACATTTAGAATTCCTAATGTGTGGGTGAAATGTTAGGAGACAAAAAGGTGTATACTTCAAGCACAAGTTCTGTGTTTTTCAACCTAGGCCCCATTTCCACATATCTTTGTGTGCGCTTGACTGATAAAACATAGTCGGACCAGGAAATTGTGTATCAACTACAAGTGCTTTATTTTACCACTGACACTATGCTCCCACAGGACTCACAGTATAGGGTGTGGGGTCTATATCCCGTTTGTTTCAAAGATATTCAGGTTATGGATTGGATCTAACAGGTAGGTCTACAGACATGCAAACCCTCAGAAAGTGTGCAGAGTCTTCATCAAGAATTTCAGGTACTTGGCAGTGTGAAAGTGGAACAGCCACAAATGCTCCCACATTTGTTGGTACCACACCATCTCAGTTCTTAAACTTCTTTTAAACAGTTTCATCCCTTCACCTGAGACTGATTCATACACGTTTGGAAAGATGACATTCATAATTCATCTCTCTATCCCAACCACATCTCTCCAATCTCTGAAATGGTCTGCTGTGTGTCAGGCATCAGCAGGCACAAAGTGTAAACATTGTAGACAGTGCCAGCCTCCACAGTCTCTCCACTCTCAATCAGCACATGTACTTACAACATAGAGCTGTACATAAAAAAGGACAACAGTTAGATTTAGACCTAGCACCAGCCTGCATGGAGATAACGAACCCTCTTTAACGTCTCTTCATCTCGCTGTTGTTAGTCTGTCCAGCGGTGTCACTGCAGTGCACAGCTACTCAATCCTGCATGCATTAACACAGATACACACACACTCACTATATCATTTATGTCAGCCAAGTATAAAAGTCTCTTTGCTTTGGTTTTCCACATAAAAACATAGAGTTTATTATAAATATGAACAACACACACACACACACACACACACACACACACACACACACACACACACACACACACACATAAAGAAACTTGCACACTAAGAGCTGCAGCACCAACTGGCTGTTTATCTGTGTGTGACTGTAGGGGAGGATTGAAGTGGGCACGAATGATCAGGTCCATGGGGGCGTTGGAGAGAAAAATAGGATGATTGTGTAACACACACACACACTCAACTCCCAGGATTCTCATCCTCTCTGAAATGGGCTTACCAAGCTTGGCTACCTGAGTTAAGCTTCTTTGATTCTTTGCTGTAACTCCAGCTCACCTATGTGTGAGCAAGCTGCCCCAGAGCGCCCCCTGCAGGCTTGTGCCACAGCTGTTGCCTTTGCTTCGGAAGCAGAGGAAGTGTTCCTACCTCATATTATTGCAAAGTGGGCAATTTGAAAGTAGGACGTCTTTCTTTTCAGATGAAGACAAATGAAGTGAGGTGCGCAGGCGTAATCTGTGCCATAAATCAGCATTAAAAAGTGTTTCTTCCTGTTGGTGATTGTATGTCTGTTTGCACTTTGTGGCAGTATCACAGCATGCCAGGGGTTACGCTTTCACCCCACCCCTGCGTATCATGGCACATGATGTTTTTATAATTACTCTGAAAAATGACAGAGTGCGTCTCCATCCAAGTGTGTCGCCGCCAAGTGTGCTACTGCAAAGACATACATCACTCTAATTGGCTCAAATAGTGCTAATATATGCCACCATGTTGCCTTCATGGATCAGCAGCGTCGCCTTTTTGGAAATCAATATGGCAACAGTGTGCTGAGATAGAAGAGGGTTGCGTTCAATGAGTGGTTCAATGACTCTGGTATTTCAGCTTCATCTCTCTGCTATCCACCAATAGATGGAGCGGTAATTGGCTGTAATTGGAGGAACATTAAGGTCTGAGATAGGGGCAAGAAGGGTTGAAATATGTCAGGATGCACAGTGTTTGTGTGTGAGGAAGTGGAAAGGTGCTTATGTGTGTCTGTGTCTGGTAATTTTTTTGTAATTACAGATATATCCTGACAAATTACAAGGGCCTGGGCTTATTAAAGAACAGTGGGTGGGAGGTCTTTTGCTGCAGGGAACTGACATATGGCGTAATTTTTCAAAGTGTGGGTGATAAGGTGACACCATGAAGCTCTGACGAACTGGGGAAATAAATCTGGTGAGAAATGGTGTTCACTGCACTAGCTTAAAGGCTTGACAGAAAAGGTACAATGTAATGCACAATGTTACAGTGCAAAAGATTATTTAAAATCAGTTATGTCAAATCAAACTGACACTTAAAGCTCATGTGAGGAGTTTTAGCCTGTTATAAAACAAACTTATATCCACAAAAATGCCTCCCCATGACCGAAAAAGCAAATAAGACCATCTGCTACAGGTTTGGCAATTTCTGCTGTGTACAAAACCCAATTCCATTGAAGTTGGGAAATTGTGGTAAATAAATAAATAAATGAATAAAAATAATTGAATACAATAATTTGCAAATCCTTTTCCACCTATATTCAATTGAATATACTACAAAAACAAGATATTTAATGTTCAAATTCATAAACTTTATTTTTTTTTTGCAAATAATAATTAACTCGGAATTTCATGGCTAGAAGAAGTAGGGAAAGGTGGCAAAAAAAACGGAGAAATTTGAGGAATGCTCATCAAACACCTATTTGGAACATCCCACAGGTGAGCAGGCTAATTGGGAACAGGTGGGTGCCATGATTGGGTATTAAAGCAGCTTCCCTCAAAATTCTCAGTCATTCACAAGCAAGAATGGGGCAAAGTTCACCACTTTGTGAACAACCGCGTGAGCAAATAGTTTAAGAACAACATTTCTCAAAGTATAATTGCAAGGAATTTAGGGATTTCAACATCTACGGTCCATAATATCATCAAAAGGTTCAGAGAATCTGAAGAAATCACTGCATGTAAGCAGCACGGCCGGAAACCAACATTGAATGCTCGTGACCTTCGATCCCTCAGGCAGCACTGTATCAAAAACGGACATCAATGTGTAAAGGGTATCACCACATGGGCTCAGGAACACTTCAGAAAACCACTGTCAATAAATACAGTTCGTCGCTACATCTGTAAGTACAAGTTAAAACTCTACTATGCAAAGCTGAAAACCATTTATCAACAACATCCAGAAACACTGCCGGCTTCTCACATATGCTGCCATCCAAGCAAGGTCTTTTTCATGGACACCCCTGCTTATTTCAGCAAGACAATGCCAAGCCACATTCTGCACGTGTTACAACAGCGTGGCTTTGTAGTAAAAGAGTGTGGGTACTTGACTGGCCTACCTGCAGTCCAGACCTGACTCCCATTGAAATTGTGTGGCGCATTATTAAGCGTAAAATACAACAAGGGAGACCCCGGATTGTTGAACAACTGAAGCTGTTCATCAAGCAAGAATGGGAAAGAATTGCACCATCAAAGCTTCAACAAGTAGTCTCCTCAGTTCCCAAATGTTTATTGAGTGTTGTTAAAAGGAAAGGTGATGTAACACAGATGTGATGTAAAATTAAATATCTTGTCTTTGTAGTGTATTCAATTGAATATAGGTTGAAAAGGATTTGCAAATCATTGTATTCTATTTTTATTTAGGTTTATCACAATTTCCCAACTTCAATGGAGTTGGGTTTTGTATCATAGCTCTATAAGCCTGTTACTGCTGTGAGGAGGTAAGTTAAGAAATGTTCCAAAGCAACTAATTTCCTAAATTTTTTTTAAATGGATATTTAAAGATATGCATAAAGATCCAAGATGGTGGCACATGCACACGCAGCAGCTCCTCTCACTCCCAACAGAACAGACTTTTCGTGTTTTTTGTGTACATAGTCAGTGTGTGTTTGTTCGTCATTGTTATGTTTCTCACTTAAATTAACAGCATTAAATAATTAGCTGAACCACGAGATACGGTTTCAGGACTTTTACTGTTCAAGTGCACATTCAGTTAACGGGTATCAATGCACTGACACATCACTTAACCAAACAGGTACACCGACAACTGTGCTAACCACCAAAAAATAGTGCCTTCCCAAAGCGTACAAATACTGTTATTTCCTGTTTCTGCTCAACATCTGTAGAAACACGGACATAACTCCAGCAGGCGCGGAATAGCTACGTGAATACGGTTTGCTCCGGAGGCCCATTCAATCCCCGACCCCCACTCCTGCATCCAGCCCACAGTGGAGGCGCCACAGGCGGAACCTGAGGAAGCAGAAGAGGGGTAAACGCAGAGGCATCCGGGCTAGATTAGCCACCAGACCACACAGGCCGGCTATCCCTTCCATCACTCTGGCCATCGTACGCTCGCTGGACAGCAAACTGGACCATATTCGTTTACTTCAGACATTCTTTAAGTCTGTGGTTGAGTGCTGTGTCCTTGTGATTGTGGAAACATGGCTCAACGATAGCGTCCCGGATCATGCTTTCCAGCTAGACAGAGCGCTTGTTGCGGGGGGGGGAAGACCCACGGAGGGTGACTCTGTGTTTACATCAGCGATGCCTGGTGCGTCGACGCTGTTATGGTTTGCAGACACTGCTCACCACTGGGGGAGTTGATGATAATCAAGTGCCAGCCATTCTACCTGCCGAGGGAATGTACTGCTATTCTTGCTGGCAGCCATCTACATCCCCCTTAGCTCCGCCAACAACAGGAGTGAGGCACTGAACGAACTCCACCAGCACATCAGTGAACAGCTGACAGCCCACCCTGATTCCTTCCTCATCCTGGCTGGGGATTTCAACCATGCCAACCCCAAGAGTGTGTTTCCACAACTTCATGAACACCTCAATTTTCCCACAAGAGGCTCCAATATCCTGGACAATGTGTACACCACACAGCCAAGGAGACACAAAGCCTACCCCCTCCCCCACCTTGGGGCCTCAGACCACTCCACTGTTATGCTATTGCCTGCATACAAACCACTGGTTGAGGTCACAAACCCAGCCAAGAAGGAGATCTGGGAGTGGCCAGAGGGGTCGCTCCAAGACTGTTTCTCCACCACAGACTGGAGCATTTTCAGACATGCAGCCACCTACAACAACACCACAGACCTCCAGAAGTTTACGGAGACTGTCACTGCCGATATGAGGAAGTGCATGGATGACGTCACGATCTCCAGAACCATCACCATTTGGGACAATCAGAAACTTTGGCTGACAGGGGAAGTCCACATTCTCCTGAAGGCTCTGAACACCGCCTTCAGAGCTGGGGATGAGGTGGGCCTAAGGACAGCCAGGGCCAACCTGTTGCGGGGGATCAGAGAGGCCAAGAGACAGTACTCCAGGAGGATCGCTGATCGCTTCAAGGACAGCGGAGACTCCAGGAGCCTATGGCAGGTTAGTCAGACCATCACAAACTACAAGCCCACCCCGCAGACCTGCGACAACTCCCCCTCTCTGCTGAACCAGCTGAACAACTATTTTCACTCGCTTTGAGGCAGACAACAGCACTCCAGCACAGAAGATCCCTCCGCCTTCCGACGACCAGGTGCTGTCACTATCATTGGATAGCGTGAGGCGAACGCTTAAAAGGATCAATGCTAGGAAAGCCCCTGGTCCCGACGATATTCCTGGCCATGTCCTGAGAGACTGTGCTGAGGAGCCCACGGATGTCTTCACAGACATCTTCAACATCTCTCTGAGACAAGCTGTTGTCCCAACGTGCCTCAAAGCCACCACCATCATCCCGGTCCCAAAGAAGCGGTCACCCTCCTGCTACAACGACTACTGCCCGGTCGCACTTACTCCCATCCTCCTGAAGTGCTTTGAGCGGCTAGTCATGCACCACATCAAGTCTGCCCTCCCCCCTGCACTGGACCCCTACCAGTTTGCATATCAGTCCAACAACTCAACCAAAGATGCCATCTCCACTGCCCTCCACTCAGCCCTCACCCACCTGGAGACCAAGGACCCACATGTCAGAATGCTGTTCATTGACTTCAGCTAGGCATTCAACACAATCATCCCCCAGCAACTCATCTTCAAACTGGTCCAGCTGGGACTCAACACCTCCCTGTGCAACTGGCTGCTGGACTTTCTGACGGGGAGACCACAGGCGGTTCGGGTTGGCAGCAACACCTCCAGCACCATCACGCTAAACACAGGGGCTCCCCAAGTGTGTGCTGAGCCCTCTCCTCTTTACTCTGCTGACCCACGACTGCACTCCTACATCCAGCTCCAACCTCCTCATCAAGTTCGCAGATTACATGACTATGGTGGGTCTCTTCAACAACAATGGTGAGACAAACTACAGGAGTGAGGTGAGCTGCCTAGCCATGTGGTGCAAGGACAATAATCTCTACCTGAATGTAGAGGAGACAGGCCGCCGAGCATGCTCCACTGACCATCAATGGTGCTGAAGTGGAGCGGGCAAGCAGCACCAAGTTCCTGGGTGTACACATCTCCCAAGATCTGTCCTGGAACACCACATGTCTGGCCAAAAAAGCCCAACAGCAACTCTACTTTCTGCAAAAACTGAGAAGAGCAAGAGCCCCGTCCCCATCATGTACTCATTCTACAGGGGCACCATAGAGAGCATCCTGACCAGCAGCATCACTGTGTGGTAAAGAGCCTGCACAGTATTCTGCCGTAAGACCCTGCAGCACACCGTCAAAGCAGCTAAACGGATCATTGGTGTACCTCTCCCCTCTCTGTTGGACATCGATCACACCCGCCTCACCTGCAAAGCCACCAGGATTGCAGGTGACCCCACTCATGCAGCCCACAGTCTCTTCAGCCTGCTGTCATTGGGGAGGAGACTACAGTCTCTGGGCCAATATCAGTAGGCTCAGAGACAGTTTCTTCCACCATATTGTATCCACATCAGGACTGCCATACTGCCATACTGTTTACATTTACTTTCTTCCACTAACCTTCCTCCTTATATTTACACTGCACACTGTTTAGACTGTTATGCTATTTATATTGTTATCTTTATTTTGTAAATTGATGTGAGTATTTAAGGTAGTCTTTTGTTTAGCTTAGTTGTTTATTCTATATTTATACCTTTATAGTTTTATTCTTATACACTGATTCAGGTAAGCGGTTTGTGTACACCGCCATCTTGTGGCGGCGCCATAGCTGCGGTGTGCGACATCATGAAGTTGTCATGCTATCAACAAATAAACGTATGCTAGTAAATAGTGTCTGAGAGCATCATTAACAGTATGAGCAAAGTCACCTGGTTTGACAATGTCAGACAGTGGCCTCCGGTTACTGATGAAGGTATCTTAAATTATTACCAATATTAATTTGGTAATTAATAAGATGAAAAGTATGAAGTATTTCATTGTGAGACTGAAGTAGGAGGAAATGTGTGTGTGAACGCTGGCTAGGCTACATTTATACTGACCCTCGCAAGCTAACAGGAAATTAATCATTATGTACAAGCCTACGTGATTAAAAAATAATGTAGGAATTAAATATTTGTTTTGTGGGCTATCAGTGTTATGCCGAGAAATGCATGCCTGCCAAGATCTAAAAGCGGGGCGTGGGATCGCGCACAACTAAAAACTGAATGGATGTTACATTAGCTTTCAGTAACAGCATGTGCGTCTCACATATCGACTTTTTCCACAACTGTGGTCTTTTACTGTTGTTGTAACAGCGGATGACGGCACACGTCCTCCCAGACTGTCTTGACATAGTTGTGCAGGGTTGCTTGTGTCGCTGCTCGCTGCTTACAGCACTGCTTCTAGTTCGCTTCGCGCACACCGCAGTAATGGCGGCCGTACTACTTCCGGTCATTTCGCTGAATCAGTGTATAGTTTGTTGTTATGCACTGTGGGTCTGAGAGGACTGAAATTTTATCTATGCTGTATGTTTAACATGTATAGCATATTTGACAATAAAGTTGACTTTGACTTTGACTTTCACTTTAAATTCTGACTACCAAACAGTTTCAAGGTAAGAAAACACTCAAACTTGAAGCATAATTTAACACAAGGAACACAGTGTCAAATTGATTTTACCGAGTGTGGCTAATGGTGGTAGAGCTAGCACCACCTGCCTTCTGTCTTCCCTCTTGGTTAATGTCCCCATACCTGTGCTGGGTAGTATATGCAGGCTGAGTTAAGTAAACCAACACCACCTACATTTAACCTGATCTCCATTTTTTGGGTCAAAATCCTGCCTATTTGTCCATGTAGATTCTCATTCATCCAGGTCATGGTTATCTTGAAGACTTAAAACAGGCAACTGGACTGTGTAGAGTTGAGAAGACGTTTCGCCTCTTATCCAAGAAGCTTCTTCAGTTCTAAAAGTGCTAGTGTCAGGAGCAGATATGTATCTTACTGGAGAAGGGGGACAGTTAACGACTGGGTGGAGTTGAAAAGAATGGGTCGTAGAAACCCATCTCTGGGTGTGTGTCCCCCCAAGTCGTTAACCTGAAAGGGTCGTTAGTGACTCCTGTCATGTGACCACATGACTCATGCCACCTGGGTCATGTGGTTCCAGGAGTGAATGTTTGTGGAGCTTCCTGGGGAGAGAGCTGAGAACTGCATTGTAAGTGCCAGAGAGATTGTGCCTGAGTCCACCCTCTCTGTTCAGAGAAGGTTTCTCCAGCCTGGTAAAGATGGCTTCTTTAACTCCTCTTTCAAACCATCTGTCTTCTCGAGCCAACACCTGTACATTGCTGTCCTCAAAAGAGTGACCCGTATCCTTCAAGTGAAGGTGGACAGCTGAGTCCTGACCTGAGGAAGTGGCTCTCCTGTGTTGAGCCATGCGCTTGTGAAGCGGTTGTTTAGTTTCCCCAATGTACAGGTCTGAGCATTCCTCGCTGCACTGGACAGCATATACCACATTACTCTGTTTATGTCTCGGTGTTTTGTCCTTGGGACGGACTAGCTTCTGCCTTAGTGTGTTACCAGGCTTGAAATGAACAGGAATGTGGTGTTTGCCAAAGATCCTCTTGAGTTTTTCCGACAGGCCTGCAACGTAAGGGATTACAGTGCTCTTGCGTCTCTCCTCCCTTTCCTGTTCAGTGTTATTTCTCTTTCTGTTCTTCACAAAGGCCCACTTAGGGTATCCACAGGTTGTCAGGGCATTTTTGATGTGCTTCTGTTCCTTTTCCTTACCTTCTTTCTTCGTGGGAATATTCTCAGCCCGGTGGTTGAGTGTTCTGATGACACCCAGTTTGTGCTGCAGAGGATGGTGGGAATCAAAAAGTAGATATTGATCCGTGTGTGTTGGTTTCCTGTACACTTCAACGTTGAGACACCCATCCGCCTCCAAGTGTACAGCACAGTCCAAAAAGGCCAACACATTGTCCTTGACATCTTCACGGGTGAACTTGATGTTGCTGTCCACTGTGTTGATATGGTCGGTGAAGGCCTCTACTTCATGTGTTTTGATCTTAACCCAGGTGTCATCCACATATCTGAACCAGTGGCTAGGAGTGGCTCCCTTGAAGGAGGTTAGGGCCTTCCTCTCTACCTCTTCCATGTACAGGTTAGCCACTATTGGAGAAACCGGGGAGCCCATCGCGCATCCGTGTTTCTGTCTGTAATGGCGCTCTCTGAACTGGAAATAGGTGGTGCTGAGGCAGATGTCCAATAAGGAGCAGATGTGGTCAGGGGTTAAGTTGTTTCTGACTTCCAGTGTGCTGTCCTGTAAGAGGCGTTTTCTTACTGCTTGGACTGCCTCTGTTGTTGGAATACTTGTGAAAAGTGATGTGACATCATAGGAAACCATGGTTTCATCTGGGTCCAACCTGATGTCCTTAATTTTCTCTGCAAAGTCCTGTGAGTTTCTGACGTGGTGAGCGGTGTGGCCGACAAGAGGAGCTAGGATGATGGCCACTGTTTTGCCACTTTGTATGTGACTGAGTTAATGCTGCTGATGATGGGTCTAAGGGGCGCCCCTTCCTTGTGTATTTTTGGTAATCCATAAATGCACGGGACAGCTTCCCCTGGGTACAGCCGGTAATAGAGTGGGCGGTCGATAACTCCATCCTTTTCGAGCTGTTGAAGTGCACTGATAACTTGGACTGTGCTGTACACTTGGAGGCGGATGGGTGTCTCAACGTTGAAGTGTACAGGAAACCAACACACACGGATCAATATCTACTTTTTGATTCCCACCATCCTCTGCAGCACAAACTGGGTGTCATCAGAACACTCAACCACCGGGCTGAGAATATTCCCACGAAGAAAGAAGGTAAGGAAAAGGAACAGAAGCACATCAAAAATGCCCTGACAACCTGTGGATACCCTAAGTGGGCCTTTGTGAAGAACAGAAAGAGAAATAACACTGAACAGGAAAGGGAGGAGAGACGCAAGAGCACTGTAATCCCTTACGTTGCAGGCCTGTCGGAAAAACTCAAGAGGATCTTTGGCAAACACCACATTCCTGTTCATTTCAAGCCTGGTAACACACTAAGGCAGAAACTAGTCCGTCCCAAGGACAAAACACCGAGACATAAACAGAGTAATGTGGTATATGCTGTCCAGTGCAGCGAGGAATGCTCAGACCTGTACATTGGGGAAACTAAACAACCGCTTCACAAGCGCATGGCTCAACACAGGAGAGCCACTTCCTCAGGTCAGGACTCAGCTGTCCACCTTCACTTGAAGGATACGGGTCACTCTTTTGCGGACAGCAATGTACAGGTGTTGGCTCGAGAAGACAGATGGTTTGAAAGAGGAGTTAAAGAAGCCATCTTTACCAGGCTGGAGAAACCTTCTCTGAACAGAGAGGGTGGACTCAGGCACAATCTCTCTGGCACTTACAATGCAGTTCTCAGCTCTCTCCCCAGGAAGCTCCACAAACATTCACTCCTGGAACCACATGACCCAGGTGGCATGAGTCATGTGGTCACATGACAGGAGTCACTAACGACCCTTTCAGGTTAACGACTTGGGGGGACACACACCCAGAGATGGGTTTCTACGACCCATTCTTTTCAACTCCACCCAGTCGTTAACTGTCCCCCTTCTCCAGTAAGATACATATCTGCTCCTGACACTAGCACTTTTAGAACTGAAGAAGCTTCTTGGATAAGAGGCGAAACGTCTTCTCAACTCTACACAGTCCAGTTGCCTGTTTTAAGTCTTCAAGATAATCCTGCCTATTGATTAAACACGCAGGTCTCTTGGTAGATGTCAGACCAGATGATTGACAGCATCATGGTGGAAATCTTTTTTTTTTTCCACAAGAAATACTCACTTAATGCTATGCTGACTGATAGTAAGCATATATGTTTTTCCATCCAGTAATACCACAGTTTTTAGTAGATAACATGTGACATGCCACTAAATAAATATGATTTTAGAGAGCTTGTGTGTCTGGCAGTTGTGACAGAGTTGCAGACAACCCTCAGAGCAAAACTACAAGGAAATACAACCAATTCCATGTTTTTTTTTTAATTAATATACTGTCATTTTTGATCATCCGACACCCTTACAGGTGTTTCACATAGACTGTATATACTATAGACAACTTGGTTCCGCCTACCGCCTGTATACGGATATGAATCCAAAAAGCTCTCAATATTTCCGGGATTTTTCTTCATTTCCTGAAACCAAAGCTGCGCAGTAGCGATGCGTGCATTAGGCCGCGCAGTCGCCGAGAGTCACTGTGATGACGCTCGGCTCAAACAGTGTATCCCCCGGGTGAGCTACGCAGTCCCTGAACGCCCATAGGCTGTATCAGGTGTCAATCATAGCAAACATGAACCCCTTAATAACTTTTAAAAATGGAGCTTCACAGAAAAAATAGGATTTGAGCACAAACCAGTCTTACTGTAACTACATGTCAACATCACAAGCAGGGGGGAGAAAAAATTATGTTCTGAGTAATACATTTCTAAAGTTTGTCCACAGCCCCATAAGCTTTGCTGGCAGAGGCGGGATATATGACCTATACTGCAGCCCATCAACAGAGGGTGCTGTTCTCGGAGTGGCTTCACCCAGCGAGGAGGCAGACTCTGTCCATTCTATATACAGTCTATGGTGTTTCATCTGCATCTGGAATTTATCTTCAAAGAGACATCAAAGTCAGGACTTGACAATAGACAGTAACAGTCCTGAAAGGTTGCAGGTACAAACAAAAATCCCAGTAATCCTCAGTGATTCAGCTCCTTTCAAGTCCAGTCAGTTAGTTCAGAAATGCTGGAGCAAGAATAAATACAGACATGGTTAATTGTTAGGCTATAAAACTTGTTATACAGCTAATTCCTGTTCCTGTTCACATCAGCATATCCAAAGTCAAGTGTATGCGGACCAGTTAAGTGTTTCAAATCTGAAGCCGCAGGATGACTTGAATAAAGTGGACAACTATACGGCATGAAATTGATATTGTCATCTTTGTCATGGTGTTCATGTTACATATGTTATTAAACAGCCCTGCAAACCTTCAGTCCACATTTTTCTTCTGAATATGCTCTAACAGCCTTTGACTCCAGGAGAAATGATCAACCTGAGCCCCAGCAGAATGTCCTTGATAAAGCGCTACTCAGGGGTCTCCCCTTCATCCCCCTGAACTGATGTGTTCTCTATCTGTACAGTCTATCTGAGATTAAAGGACAGAGAGGTAAAAACAAACTATCTCACCCACCAGGAGACATACATCACTGTCGCTGTGCTGGAAATAGAAGGTGGCCTCGCAGTGGAGAAGATAATACCAGAAAATATTCCCCCTTCCTCTTTCTGTCTTCCTCTCTGTTATCCAGATGCTCTCTGATAGAAAAAAAAAAAAAAAAAAAGATCTCCAGCAGGTCAGTGTCATCGGTCTTCATTTGGAGCTATGGTTAGTGGGAATGATAAACATGAGTTCTCTGAAGTCCTGTGTACCATATGGTGCAAAAAAAAAACCTTTGCCTCACTTGGAGTCTGACCATGCCTAAAAAATAAACCCCCCCAAGCTTTGGGTTTCTGCTACCTTATCAGACCATTACAGCTGTTAATGCTTGAAAAGGCGCAGCTGCCTTCCTCTGCATGAGTGTGTACATGTGTGTCAGAAGCATTTCAGTGAGCCAGACTGAGAGACACTGAGAAAGAATAAACCTTGGTCATCTTTCGCTGGTTTTTGATGTCCTTTGATAATTTTTTGTATCATTACTATGAAAATAAATTATTGTAGGCCATGAAATGATTAGCGTTGCCACAGCTTAAATTCACATAACACAGCAAAAGAATGTTATGAAAAAAGTTTCCTTACATAAGGTAATAATAATGGTATGAACGAGTCCAAAATCCCCTTCAGGAGTTTAAAGGGATACTCCAGCTTAAAGTTTATTTAGGGTCAAACACACGGTAACACTGAGTTAGACACCCCCTCGAGAGATGAATGTTGCAGACTGTTTGCTTCTCTAGTTTTACCAACTTCAGCAACGACCGCACAATAGCAATATACAGTGGTCTACGTCTCCATGTGCAAACCTCAACCAAAAAAACACTCTATAGCCACAAATAATGCTCAGAACAGCACCTAACTTCATCAACAGTACATATAGGGTCACAGCCATAGTACTAGCCACCAAACATCTCTTTAGCTTTGCCTAATTTCTTTAGCAAAGAGACTAAACACAACTCACCCACTCTCCTCCAGCAGCTGCTTGTTTGTGGGTGAGCCGTGACGAGCGCAACACGCCCACTATACCCCATGCAACTTTTTAGTTTGCACACGAAATTTAGTATTCACTATTTGGGATCTTAGTAGATCTGGCCCTATGTATGTTAACCTGTATGACTGTACCTCTAACAGCTATATAGCACTCACAACATCAATAACTAAAGCCAGGCCTTTAGTTGGTGAACGGTTTCTGTTCCACTGCGGCCTTGAGGATAGCTGTCACACAAGAACCAGTCAGTAAAATGGGCAGTGACATAGCACTCCTTCCCACCCACTGCAAGTAAGTGAAACAGTGCAGACTGTCCCTCTCATCAGAGCAGAAAAAACTGAAATTATTCCTTATACTCTTTTTCTCAGATTTGGTGTCAAAAGCTGGTTAAAGCATCCATTTCTTTCCATTTCAATATTTAGCCCTGCATTAAACAGGTCCGGATCACATATCGTTTTTAACCAACTCCAAGAGTTTTTACAGAGGGCCAATGTTTCTGAATTGTTTCAGTCTGGTTTTAAGTCTCTTCACAGCACTGAAACTGCTCTTTTAAAGGTTTTAATGATCTTTTGTTAAATCTCAACTCTGGAAACTGTGTCGTTATAATCCTGCTCGACCTTACAGCGGCATTTGATACGGTGGATCATTCAATCCTCCTATCTCGCCTGGAACACTGTGTAGGCATTAAAGGGACTGCCCTGAGCTGGTTCAAATCTTACCTCTCTGGGAGATCCTTCTCTGTTCGCATGGGACAGTTTTCCTCCTCCGAGGCCCCTCTGACATGCGGTGTTCCCCAGGGGTCAGTCCTGGGCCCTTTACTGTTCTCCCTCTATATGCTACCGCTGGGGTCAATTTTAGGAAGCACGGTATCCCCTTTCATTGTTTTGCCGATGATGTACAGGTGTATTTGCCAGTGAAGGCACATACTAAAGACTCGCTCCAGGCTGTGTTTAACTGCATGAAAGATGTTAAAACATGGATGGACCTAAACTTGCTAAAACTAAACGATAACAAAACAGAGGTTGTCCTGTTCAGCCGTCCCGACCTGGTTCAGGTCCTTGCCAGCTCCCTCGACCCATTAGCACCATACGTAAAATCCCATGCCAGGAATCTTGGGTTTATTATTGATGGTGCCTTCAAACTGGACAAGCAGGTCAGTGCTGTGGTCAAGTCCAGCTTCTTTCAACTGAGCTTTTGGCTAAGATTAAACTATATCTCAACCAGAGAGACCTCGAAACAGTAATCCATTCTTTATTACTTCTCGCTTGGATTACTGCAATTCCCTTTACTTTGGCATTGACCAGGCTGAGCTTAACCGCCTGCAGCTCATGCAGAACGCGGCAGCTCGCCTTCTTTCTGGCACCAAGAAGCGTGAGCACATAACTCCAGTGCTCTCTTCTCTACACTGGCTTCCAGTTAGGTACAGGATCGTTTTTAGGTTTCTTTTATTTATTTTTAAATCTCTGAATGGGCTGGCCCCGGAGTACCTGGCTGACCTTGTGACCTTGTTACCTTGACCTTGCTACACCAACCCTCCAGAGCCCTTAGGTCTGCTAACTGAGTCGTCTTAGACGTGCCTCATTCTTTTTTGAAATCCAGAGGGGAGCGAGCGTTTGCGGTCGCAGCTCCCACTTTGTGGAATGCACTACCCCTCAGTGTGCGTACTGCAAATAGTCCCTCTACTTTTAAAACCCAACTAAAGATGCATTTGTTCACCTTAGCTTTTGGCGGAGTATGATACTTGTATTCGTTATATATTAGTTTTTGTTTACATTTATATGTTACATGTCTTTTGTTGTTGCTGTTTGCTGTGTATGACTTGCTTTTATTGCTACTGCTTCATTATTGTAAAGCACTTTGGTAGACCACTGGCTGTTTAAATGTGCTATACAAATAAACTTGACATTGACATTGACATTGACATATTGCAATATGGACATATGATGGATAAGAAAGTTAGTTTTATCTCTTTCTTAGAGAATAAAAATGCAGAGATATCACACTGCAAAACAACAGTGCACAAAATTACACCCCCTCGTATTCAGGGTGAAAATACTAGATTCATAAGAATACATAAGCCTTTAGGCCATGGGGAACATATGTCATGTTGCTCCAGTTGGCCACAGCTTGTAATCTTGATTTAATACTTTATAAGTGAGAAGCAGCACTGACCTGATGACTGTTCAGTGGTGTGTGGGAGAGCCATCCAGGCACACTTAATAGAATGCATGCTATGGTAGCCAAGTTTCATTTGGACCTTGGAGTAAACAAATCAGGACCCAAGGGAGAACAAATGGCTAGAGACATGTAAACATGCACATAGAAAGGCTGTGTGAATCACACAAACACACGTCCACTGACATACAATGTATGCCTGGTTTTTCCCAAGAAATGTAGCTTTTCATTCACTGATAAAAATTATGTAATTATTTCTACTTCTACAGAAAGTACTACTGCTGCTGCTCAAGCTGCCAAGACATGGTGATGTATTCCAGCCTTGGAAAAACCTTGAGGATCTACAAATTTCCATCCCAATCGGTGAAGTAAATCTTTACTGACAGCAAATGTCATTTTCCACAAAAACAGTCTGAACACAGTCGGTCTCACTGTGCATAGTTGGCTCCAGTCCTCGCCCTGTATTTAGTATCTCTGCTGTTCTTAATAACAGGCCACATACTTACTGTGTCTCCCCTATTATGTACAGGCAACATTTAAGAGCGTGCTTAAACTTTCTCAGAAAGCAACTGAGGGATGTAACAAAAACCAGAAACACACTCATGTTACAAAAAAGGTAACTGGTAGGCAGGAATTAAGTGTTGAATGTGTTATTGCCTTTTACAACAACAACACCCTGATTCATTTAAAATGTTACATACTTTTCAATTTCATGTGCTTTAAAACACTATAGTCCCTCCGCTACAATTAAGAAAAAAGTCAGCCTAATTGTGGTGAGACGCCTCCCCCTCTTGTTTTATTTTGGTTGGACTTCCTGTTTTTCTTTGTTCTCCTGGTCTGGCTTGACTCTGTTCCAGAGCACCCTCCCCCTCCCCGGTCGCTGAGGCTGAGTGAGACTCCACACCTGCTCTGCATCTGCAATCAAGGCCCTTTAAGAAGCCAGCAGCCCTCAGTCTCAGCGCCTGAGTATTGTCCTCACTCCCGAGTGGTACAGACACTTCTCCCAGCCTTCTCCTCGGCTAAGTGCTAGTAATTTTGCTCCCTGTGATTCCTTGTATGCCTACTCACTTCCATCTCCTCTGTTTTCTCCACAGTGTCTCTAGCCCACACAACAGCCAGCTAGCCAACTGGACTTTCTATTGTGCCTTTACCCTTGAGTTGGACATTAAAATTACATCTTAATTTACTATCTGTCTCCGTGTCTGCTTCTGGGTCCACAAAATACACCACACGCCACACTAATGTCACTTTTATGGATGGTATATCCAAGCATATGTGTATTCCAGATAGTATTAGTGCTTGTTAATATTGTGGGCACACATACATATAGCCTTAAAGACTCCAGAGTTTTTATTTTCACTTTCTACATCTGCAGCGCACTATAATATAAATTACTACACCTTACTTACCACTGTAATAATATAAGTATCATTTCCTTCATATTTAAAGGCCAAGTGCTTTCATTGGCTGAGGTCCTGAGCATGTACAGGGCCCTGGGCACATGTCCAGTTTACCCTTGCAGTAATCCGTCTATACTCGACACCCATGCATGGATTCATAAACCTTGACCTCCTGCTACTCTTCTTGCTTTTATCCTTAATTCACCTCCCTCTCTTGACCTCTAATCTTCTTTAACCTTTTTAGTCCATCAAACTTTCTTCCTCTTAAAAACAATTCCCTTTTATTGGATAGTATAAAACATTTTTCGGTGCTCACCCAGGGTGTCACAAGTTTTACTCTCCTGGATGATTGGATTTAATGCATGAGAAAAGCAGCAGAGCCTTAAATAAAAACCTGTTTGTGTCTTTCCAAGGTAGCAACTTTTCATCCTTAGAAGTCTGCATATGCATACCTGTTATGGACATACACCAAAGCAGCCCATGTGCTGAGAGAACACTGTCAAAGCGAGTGATCTTTGGAGACAAATCAAATGCAACATGAACTGAAGCTTTGTTTGCACGGCTGGGAATGTCCCAACAAACAAACATGTAAACAAATACAGACCTACAGCATACATAAAAGAACAAAAAAAAGAGGGAACAAGCTCTGCAGGAAGCTCTATGGGCTGTGTAATTAGCTGGCAGAGGATGCAAGAGCTTCTACTAGAGGCCTGGAGGACTGATAGACCTGGTACCTACAAACAGTGTCGCAAAATCCTCCAACTGAACTGCAACCAGTGAAAACAAGGTCACCTTTTTATCCCACTCACTGGCACAAACTTTCTAAATGATCTCACTGTGTTTACTTCTCTGCCAGACAAGAATGGAGGGAGTTCTTTACGGGCCACACACTGTTTTAACTCCAAATGTCAAGCGAGCCACTGACAGCTTGAAAGGGCTGTGGTCTACAACACCAAACACAACACAACAACAACAACAGTCCACTTACATAAACCAGAGGTTAATTAGGGTCAAAGAGATTTGACTTTATTTTAAAATCCCTGCACAGTTTGGTCTTAAACACACACTTACTGGAAGACTTTTGATATCATTGATATTTATTCAAATAAATACAAAAAAAAAAAAAAAAAATTTCAAGCCAAACTGGGACAAAACAGCTAACTTTGAATGATCATTTCAAATATTTCCGGAGAGTTTCCTTTAGCTTTCAACTGCATTCTTATGCTTAAGTAAATCATGCAGGAATGTAAGCACTCCTCCAAACACAGAGATGGTAAAGAAACAGAAATGAGCCACAGTAAGGACAATGAAACACTTCCTGGTTTACTAACCCTAACCTCAACAACAGACAGGAAGTTTTTTAAACACAGAATCCACGCTGCGTGTCAGCCATTAGGACAGCATCAACTACTCATTTTAGGTGAAGTTATATGCCTATGTAGTGGAGGGAGCTGAAAGTCATTCTTCTGTGAGTGTTTGACTCTTTTCCAGCAACCAACATAAAGCTTAGCTCGGCTGCAGACTCTTTAAATAATGATAGTTTCGTTGACACCAGTGTCTTCAGATTTACTCTCTGTGAACCTTTCAACTTGAACATCTGTCATAGTCTAAAACAAGCAGGTGGTTTGTTCACACTGGTGATCTTCAGCAGATATGTGCTTTTGTGGGGAAGAGACACTAAAAGCTTTAGACAAGGGAAGGTCAGGAGAAAGGGTTATCTGGGTAATGTTTTTAGGATGTGAGAAGAGGGGGCCAGCCCACAGCTCTGACCTCAAACATCTCCTCCACTGTGCAAAACAAGCAAACAGCCTTGAACATGCCAGTCAGAGTCTGAGAGAAATGCTTTGGGGTTCAGAGGGCTGCAAAAGCATTCAGTGTCAGGGTAGAAATGTAAATATGAAAATATTGTTAAAATACTCCAAAATCTTTGGAGAAAATCTAAATGCTTGCACGAAATCTACAAATGACACAAACTCTAGATGACATGTGAGCTTCAAACTGAGAGAAACAAGAAAAATAACTACCTTAAAAAGGGGACCTGTGGACACAGTGCTCAAAGAAATCCAGGAAATTAGAGTGACAGCACACAGAAAGGGAGGGTTAACATCTGAGGGAAAATACAGAGCCCATTCTTTTCTCTTGTGTGCTCAGCTATTTAGTATTTTCTCTCTAATTCATGGCTTTTCGAAATGGAAATCAATTAGGCATTAATAACTTCCCAACTAATGAGCACCAGAAATACCTGTAGCATTTTAAATCAAATAAAATACCAGTCTTATCTGGCCACACTTTCACTGACATTATAAATGCCATATCACATAATCATTACCATTGGTTCAGATGAGGATAAGCATTCAAACGAGCAAGGACTTTGCTTATATTGTCAACGGGGGTTATATTAATCACCTTCAGGTTGTCAGGATGAATCAAAATGCTGCCTGAAGGATTGGCGCGAATTATGTGTTTTGGCAGGCAGAGTTCAGAGTCAGTTTATGTGCTGAAAAAAGTGGTATTTTATATCAATACTTCTTTTGGAAAACTCCTCACTCTCGTTTGTGTGGTCTGATAGATTTATGCTTTTATGTTTCTTATTAATGGCTGCAAGTAAAGAGTGCAAGTTTCATGACCCTCTGGGCCCATGAGACCCATTTAAAACACATGTCGAAATTGGTGCAATGCACAGTTGTAAATCTATATTTACAACTCATCTTAAGTTCCTGAAGTATATCGCCCCACAACATTTACTGACATCAGCAAAATGAGCATAGGGTGATTAGAAATTATCTGCCTAATAAACCCCAGACCTCAGGAAGTATTTATACAGTATGTAACTCCATTCTATCAAATGGTCTGCTCATGTAAAAGTGTGTGCTGTACAGCAGCAGTAAGGAGCAGCAGAAAGTGAGAGGAGGAGACTTGGTAGTAATGGCTGACCTATTTTAAGGTCTGCTCTATTCTCATATAAACCTGCAATCCATTCATTTGCTCCCAAAAGGACTCTTTGGAACGCAGCAGACAGAGTCCTGAATCAAATGAATGGAGGAATTACACACGCAAACAGAAGGGCACAGCTGGAGATAATTGCAGAGGAAAAGGCAGCTCAATTCAAAGTGACATTAGCAAACGTAAACAGGCCTCTCACATGAGGGCACATCCTGAATTGGACGACTTGTACTGCGAGCGAGGAAGTGGAGAAAGTCAATGCAATTAGAGCACAGGAGGTCAAGATACTGTGAGTGTGGCTGGTTAGTGATTGTTGCAGTGAGCAGGAGTGGTGGTGGTAGTGGTGGGGGTAATTGTCATTACTTGCACATGCTTAGTTTCCAGAGTTGCATTAAAGTTGGTTCTTTGTTATTTGGCTTTAAGCGTCACTAGCAGCCTACATCACCTCAGGGCTGCAACTGTCGTCTCTCTCTCTCTCTCCCTCTCTCTCCCTCTCTGAGTGTGTGTGTGTGTGTGTGTGTGTGTACATTCATGTGTGCGCCGTCTGCAAATGGCTGTGTGTGTGTTCTTGTTATGACGGGGGTCAACCCAAAAGGAATATCCAGGTCATGAGCACAGGATATGAACTCTGTGACCTTGCTGATGTGTTTGTTGAATACATTACACAACTAGATAAGATGATAGTTATACTGATATTGGATGTATTAATACCTTCAGTGTTTCAATACTATGTTTAGTTTACACGATGTGCTTTTTGTCTACACTTAGTTAATCCGTTAACTTGTAATGTACATTTTTATTCATATGCTAAAAACACCTATATCTGTAAATATTTTAGACTGTATACAAATGGACGTCATCTCAGTGACGTCTAATCTTTATTATAGGCTTCAAAAGGGTGTCCCTGGTTTTTAGGACAAGCTTGAACTGGACTAAGAACAGACAACTCTTTTTGCACTTCCATACTTGGCAATTTTTCAGCACAACACGTTGCCTCTCAGTAAACGTATAACACAAAACAATGGCAATTTAATGTAAAGAACTGAAAAACTAAAAATGACCCATACGTCAGAAGTCCAAAAAAACATGGAAGTTTAGAAAAGTTAATAGCTGAGTGTCACATCTGGAATCCTCATTTATTTTACCAATCTTAAACTTGTTTTCAGGATTAGCTGTAATATCAAAAGACAACTCCTCTTTGAAGCTAATGAAACAAGTCAATGTGTCATATGTTTTATGACTGCCATTGATATCAATTTGGACGAGGCAACAAAAGACGACAAGACAAATCAGAATCAAGATAAAGAGTAAAACATGATGTAAGCTGTTGTGACATTTTCATCTCATTTGACTTTCCCTATTAAGTCTCTCCAGTCCCTCTCTCAGATGGATGACTGGCTAATACAGTGTGGAGGCAGCAAGGCTCAGGTGCTTGTGAGATCCTGAGACAGAGAATAGAGGGAGGATAACACATCAAGTGTGTTCAGCTGTCTCTTTGTTTCTGATGCATTGTATGGATGGCTGAGCATTTTAGCTCGGGAGCCTCTGAGCGCCAACTGATACTGTCCCCCAAGTGGACACTGCTGTCTACATACCATGGCGGAAAGCAGAGATGGGTGCAGGATATGTGGCTGGTTATAGCTGTGTGGATTGAAATGCAAAAGCAACAGCAAATGATGCATGCACGAGGATCTACTATAATTGTTTTACGACATCTGGCACCGCATTCAGAGACTAAAACAACACCATTAAACAGTGTGCATGCTAGTGACATGTACTTTAGTTACAGGTCAGGATGTATTTATGTAGCAGTCTGAGGACATGTGTTCTTTGCACCATGTAGTGCAGCTGAGGAATGGCTATGTAACAGAAGAAGAGAGGGACAATGAATCCTTGTATGTCGGGTACTTTATTTGGGGTTTTGGCCACCAGTTATAGTAAACATTTAGCAGGTTATTCTTTTATGTAAACTTTTTAGGGTCTTGCTTCTACAACAAATGTCAACCTCTTTATAAGTTTTACGTTTTTAAAAACTCTCCTTCAGGGTTAGAGTCCAGATGTTCCAATTTCTCTTTAACCTTTACAATACTGATCTTTGAAAATAGCCTCATACCAGGTACCTATACTGTACTAGGGCAAGGCAAAAAGTCATAACAGCCCCATGCAAATGCCGAATGTTCTCTCACTCTTGTCTTCATGAGAGAATTTGAGAGGAGAGACTGATATGTAACCAGGGGCCTCGTTTATAAAACTGTGCAGAGGAAAGATCATTAAAGGTGGCATATGCACAGGAAATGCCTGTGCACAGAAACTTTCAGATTTATGACAGAGTGCGCACACACGTCCTTTGCCTGTTTTCATTTATAAATCACAACCAACTCTTAAGTTTTTGCATGTGAGAGAATACTTTGCCCATCTTATAGGGTGCCTATAAAAGGGCTGCTAATCGCCCTTGATGAATATTCAGTGGTACCAATTTCACATTGGACCAAGAGGGAAAACAAGCAAAAAACAAAAAAAATAGACAGGGCTCTATTTTCGTGCCTCTCCGACAGCATGATGTAAGTCAGGGTGTCACCGTGCCGATGAAGTGTGCCCAAGCACACTATGGTATTTTGGTGAGCGGCGCAGCGCGGCGTAGGTATCCCCTCTCCCTAACCCAGCTCCTCCCAGTGGTGTAAGTAGCAGAGAGGGAGGGGATAAGGCAGTGGCGGTTCTACACTAAATTACTCTCCGGCAAGGCCAGTGAGCCTTTTGAACAGATCTTTTATTTTTCCAAACCTTCATCACATTATTGAAAACCTTAAACAAACAAACTCAAATGAAATAAAGCGGCTGTATGAAAAAAAAATAAAGGCTCTGCACTGGAGAATAACATACAATTTGCTTTCTGTAAAACAAGTGGCAGCCAAAAGTGTCCATTCAATACAAATGTAAATATAAAAAATAAAGTGTTAAAAGGGTATGCAGCTGCCCTAGTATAGTGCCAGTACAAAAGCAGCACTAAACGCCCCCCAAAAAAAGAATAAATAAATACGTGGCAACTATGTTTTACAGGCATTGGAGAGACACCAACTTTTAACTTGACTCTACTTTATTCTGTTACGTTCTGGCTGATATTTTATCCTGCATTTTCACTTTATTGTTAGCTGATGTTCGGGGACCAATATCATCCCCTATACAATTGCACAGTTTCCCCAAATTGTAAAGCACTAACACCGACTCAACCTTACCATTAGATTTGTTTCAATTCCCATACCAGTGTTGGTAATTGCTGCAATACTGTCAAAAAAGCTGGCATCGGTATCGGCAAGTAGGGCGGCACAGTGGTGTAGTGGTTAGCACTGTCGCCTCACAGCAAGGAGGTCCTTGGTTTGAATCTAGGTCAGGGCATTTCTATGTGGAGTAGCATGTTCTCCCTGTGTCTGCGTGGGTTTACTCCGGGTACTACGGTTTGCTCCCACATCCCAAAACATGCAAAAGTGGGGTTAGGTTAATTGGCCACTTTCAAATTGCCCGTAGGTGTGGATGTGAGTGTGGATGATTGTTCGTCTCTATGTCAGCCCTGCGATGACCGGGTGACTTGTCCCGGGTGACCTCTGCCTTCGCCCGTAGATGCTGGGATAGGCTCCAGCCCCCCTGCAACCCCGGAAACGGGTATAAGGTAGATAATGGGTGGATGGTATCAGCAAGTACTGGAGTCCAGGCACCGATCCAATACCACATAATTGATTAAATAAGTAATTTATTTGCTGGTTAGCACTATTAGCTCTGTTCTGATAAACCCCCTTTTTATTTAAAGATATTGTTGCTGCACTTTAATTTTTTAAAATAATTATTCCCAGATTTATTGAGTTAAATTCCATTTCATTTTTTACAAAGAGCCAGACCTTACCACAATGATAATCATATCACAGTCATGTAGGCTTGCAACACGTATATATATAAATATATATATATATATAAAAATGTTGTGAACATATATATGTATATACAACATATATATATATATGTGTGTGTGTGTGTGTGTGTTGTATGTATATATATATATATATATATATATATGTACACACATACATATACATATATTAGACTGGTATCAGATCGGTGCTCAGTATCAACCCATAACCACAGCACAAGTATCAGAATCGGTACCAGGAGGGAAAAATTTGTATCAGAACATCTTTACTTACCATTAATAAATCTGATAGAAGGCAGAACAGTGGAGTTCAGGCAGGCCTTTAGCTTGCTGGGTAACAGTAAAACACACTTTGTCTTTCATTTCCTATCCCATGCAAATTTCAGAATAACTCTTGGCCTTCGCATAATTAGGACAAAATTAGAATAGTCACACACTTTACAGATTTGGAAAAAACCCAGCTATTGAGACCAAATTCTTTCTTGAACCAGGCTTGCATATTGTTTACTTATGCTGTGGAAATGGGCAGTTTAACATGTGACCAAACACCTCTTGCAGCTTCAGAACCAATAAATCTACAGAGGAACTGTGGTACTTTGCACTTTTGAACTGGCTTCATTATGTAACACTGGAGGTTGCTTTTACTTCCTGATACCTGATGCCTATTTCTATATCACAGGAAGTATAGGGGCGAATTCCGGAAGAGCTTTGGCATCCATGTAACTGTAGATGGAAGCACATTACTCTCATATCGAACTTACTTTTGATGCAAACTTTGAAAACTTTTTTTTATACCTCTAGATTGTTTTCCCTTTGTAAAGATAAATTCTAGAATATTATATCCCCAGAACTCAGTCCATTAAGTTTGTCTATGGGGTGGAAATCACAGCAGTATTTTCACAGGTCCAGGGTGGTCTTACAGGCCACTTCACAGGAACATCAGCACAGTGTCACTCTTTTTTCTGACACCGTCTGCCCTCTCAAGGTGACATGTGACAGCTGTCGTATTACAGCTCATCTTGTTACCCTGCTCCCTGAGAGCTTTCTGGGTCTCCTTTTCCTGAACACCACACATGTCAAAATGCTCGCAAAAAGCTTTGTGTGCCCTCAGAGTCACACCTACACTGTTTTCTCTCACTCCTAGAGCTCACAAAGAGAAAAAAAGCCAATACTTTTGCTCTGGGTCTGTTATCTCATGTATTTCTCTGTCTCTTTTTGATTTGTGCACTCTTACTCTTCATAACCCCGCCCTGTACATCTCTTATTCTAAAGCCTGAGCTCTTTATCCCTCTTATTCTACTTGTCATAATTTTTTCTTGTGTCCTTGAAAACGTCTTGTCAGGGAATTGTTCATCTTGGGAGTAAAAGTGCTGACTGGGTGGGATCTTCAGGCAATAGCACCGGTGCCTGCTTGTTTGTTAAGGTGTGAGGATAACAAAGACGTAGAGGTGTTTCTGAGCTCAGCATTTTGCAGGAACATACAGTGACATCAAGTTTGACCAAACAGAGCATGTAGTGCCAAGGTTAGATTTAATCAACAGCGACAGACTGAACCCTGCTGATACATAGTGTTTATCTTTATTTCTCATCCATGCCCAATATTATGCTATTTGTTGATGCTTGCAACTTATTGGCATGCAAGATGCTTTCCTGCTGGCTGGCATTATTTGATAGACTTCAGAGAAAAGTCTTTGTCTGGCTGAGATATCTAACAGTGTTTCCCCTTCATGTGCAGTTCAACCTTTCAGACACAGCAGCGTTTGTCAGATCAAGATATCAAAGTAAGAGTTCAGCCCTCTTGACATTAAAAAGACCCAAAGAGTTGAGCTGAGATTTTAAAAACAGGAGATCATTACAGCAGGGTTTGTGTCCTAAGGCAAATTTCTCTGAAAAAAACAACAACAACTAAAAAAACAGAAGAAACACTTTATAAAAGTGGCTAAGGAATTTAAGAAATTGAATGATATTTCTATTTTTTTTTCAGAAAACACCAAGTCATGGTCTTGTACTTTCACTGAAATTGAATGACTCTTCAAAATAACTAGCTCCCTGTAAAACAGGGCACCTTCAGTGGAAAGAACTGCATTAACACCAGTTATGTAAGTGTGCAAAATGGTGCTGTAACAGCTCATTTATAGCATCAAATGTGCAAAAATCCTCACATCCTCTTCACACATCAGCTCTATCACTGTGTGTGTGCATGTGTGTCCCTGTTCAACTGCAAACTAAATTAAGATTCAATCAGATGTTGTTGTTTTTTTCCATTAAGATATCAAAAAAGAAATGTGTTTGTGAACCAAGTAATGCCAAAAGTGTTATAATTTTGCACTCTTTTTTGGTGCTGTCCTTTTTACCAGTAACCAGCAAAATCTGAGGATGGGTCTCAGGTGGTGTCTTCATGCATCTTAAACTTCAAATCAGCTGCATCTCTGACAAAGTTGGTTTTAACTATTTGAATTTTTCTGATTGCTTAATATGATTAATGTCAGCACTAGAGAACACACTGCTAAAAACTGAAAGAAAAAAAAAAAAGATACTTCTATATGCTATCACATTGCTCACTGATTATGAAGTCATGCCATGTATTGTGGATTAGATTAGGGCACATGCCAGTTACTTCTAACAGAAATTTGCATCTAAATACAGTTTTTGAATTCTGCTTCATGCTGACATGTATAAGATATTCTCAATTCAATGCACAATTTGCCCTGTGAAAAATTTTGACCGTCCATCCAGGAAGTATAATTTTACATTGTATATACTTCAAGCCACAAGCAGAGGCTTGAACAAATCACAATACTAAGAAAAGCAATTTAGGGGGGATTAGACTGTCAGCATATCTAGCTGGGGTCTTTTCCTTCTCCTTATCCCTGTTGTCGGAGGGGATTATCAATATGTTGTTCCTGGCAGCATGGACAGACATAACACAAACACTGACAGAATACTAATTTAAGTTGTTTTTGACTTTAGTACAAGCTTCCATAGAAACAACCAGCTGAGTTAACAACTGATTAGTGCTGTGCTATTGTGTAAGATTTGGGGCTCGAGTGAGTGCTGCACCACTGGGTGGTATAGCAGTGTAATGACAAATGTTTGCAAAAAGACCAGCCTACTTATGGCTGACAAAACAATTATACATGAAAAGAGCCCCAAAACTGCCAAGTGTTCATGATTTGAAAGAAAGAAACAACCTAAGAGCTGCACTGGAACATTTGGCGAGACTTCTCTCTTACCTGCACAGTCCAGCATGTGGGTCTATGTAAACTGGAATATTTCTTATCAAGCAATTGTACAGTTTTGCTTATAAGCAGCCTTCAAAATCTGATCAGTCTCAATTCATCCCAAAATCTCTGTTTAGATCACAACAACATTATCAATATATGAGGGGTCTAATTTTCTTTGTTTTTCACTCTGGCAATTTTCATAGATCAGAAAAGCCCAGCATCCTGAAAAGATTTAAACACTATTGGAAACAAACAGCGGGTTTGGCAAGAAAAAAATCTGCTGACAACAAAAATGCTGGTTTTGTGGCTGTATTCATCGCCTGTAAAGTTGTACAGACTCAGAGTCTACATCTCAATCGCTGCTGTTAAAGTGGAGGGATCTAAAGTAGCCTCGGGATACACAAGAGCCCCTGAACTCAGGATTGGTTCAACTATTATTGTAACTGAATGGAGCCACAAAGAAGAAAGTGGAGCCGGAAAGCATAATGGCAGTGGGGTATAACATGGGCATGGAGCCAGTGATGTTGGAAAAAGAAGAGAGATAAAAAGTGAAAAAGATCAACTGAGTGGTTTTGTAGGGAAAAATGACAGGCATGGATTGACGAAGGAAGTGCCAGAGTACTTACGTCATCTTTACCTCCATAATTACAGCCTGTTTTTTTTTTTGTTTTTTGTTTTTTTAATGCATGGGTTTCAAACATGTGGTATCAGCTTTGACCTCTTAAAATAAAAAGCCCTGTATTTGACCCAGTTATCCATGCATTCAAAACAAAGAAAAGAGTTCAGGCTCAAGATGAAGAGGAGAAAACAACTGTTAAGACTGCCAGTATGTGAGTAGAAGGAGACGAGTTCAATGCACCAACCTGTAACTGCTGCCCTCAGGCTGCCTGCCAGGCATTCATCGAAAGCATGAAGCTCTACTAATCCAATCCAAGTTGTATATCAAGACTCAAGTGCAGAAAGCAAATACTTCAATGAAGCCACAAATGTCATTTTGAGTATTAATCAAATAAATCAGCTGCTCTCATTGGTTATCAGTTCTGACAGTATTTTCAACTGCTTAATCGCTCTTTTGTTCACAAAACTTTCCAAAAAAAAATCATATTTTTTCAATCAGTTCGAACAAAACATACATTTCCTCATGATAACCTTGCTCTGACCTGACAGCGGCTGATTTGAAGTTGTTGTACACAAACTGGCACACTTCTTGATCGAGGTTTAGCAGCTCCTCATTAGCAGAAAAGGGCTGCAATACAAACTAATTATAAGAATTATAATTAACTGTTATACCGAGGCAAAGCTGAGTACAACACTTGCAAAATCCACATGCGGCCTGTTACAGAAAATCATAATCTAAATTGCATTTCCCCTTATTTCACTTAATTATTTTAATCCTTGCTGGTTCACACTGAGAATCCATCTGCACAAATTACAGCAGGTATAAACAGGCTGCAAGAAGAAAAACCCACCTCTAACTATCTTTCCCACTAGCCTCCTCATCACTGATAACAGCTATTTCCCATTCTCATAAATGCTTTCTAAATGGATCATGCAAATCAGGCTATGAATTAGCAGGAGGGATCATGATGATGTGTTATCCATCTGTGGCATTTCACGTCCCTGATTCCATGTCCCTAATTGACGATCACTGTCATTGTACCGCGCTTTAAAATGAGGTTTAGCATTGGTCCCGGCTGCATAAATTAAAACGCGTGCTGTTAGCTAATTGTTCTGATTAGCATGAGCAGATCTGGACTGACTAGACTCACTAAGATGAGTTTCAGTGTTTATCGACATTAAAACATTTTTTCCCAAAACATATCAACAGTGTGCCTGTAAACGTGAGCACCCATGAGGGTTGGTCCATGAGTTAGAATCCTACACCATGCTTTTTTAAATGCCCTCTGTCTTATTGCATGTGTTTGCATTTCTCCTCTTATACATACTTTTTGTCTTTCAGATTTGAATGAAAACTGAAGTGTAGATTTAGTTTGTGGTTTCTTTTCTTTCATGTAATATGAAATGTGTTTTGTATTTAAAAGCTCAATAAGAAGTTTTTTTTCTTGGTTGATAAAGAGCATAAAACTAAAAACAGTGCCCCTCTATGACCTTTTAAAGGAAACAAGATCATCAGAAACAAGGCTGATAACTACTCTGTTGTGAATTTTGAATGCCTGAAACTACTATGGGGGGGTGGGTGTCGGTTGACATGATTGACAGCAGGCTGAAGAAACGGCCCTTTTTGCTTTTTGTCCATGGCAATTACTTACAGTAAGTGAAATGTTTTACTGTTGAAAGACAACAGGATGAGGTTTTTTGATTGAAAACACCACTTTCACACGCACAGAACATGAGGTAAGAGGTATCACTTTGTCCACGTGAGGCATTATTTGGTGTTAATTCGTACCATGGCAGGATGGACATAAAAATATTTTCCAAATGCACAACCTCTCCCCATGGTCATTAAGTTTAAATTCATCCCATGCCAACAAAGTGTTAGAGGCTACAAAGGCTACAGTTTTGGTTGCACTGGTTGTAGGAATAGGTTTCTAGTTGAGCAGGATTTCTGACTGTCATTCTGACCCTAAATTTCCTCTCTCTTAAGCTGTTGTAACAGATGAAAAGCAAAAGCTTGGGAAAATAATCTTTAGAAAATAAACTTTTCAACTACAACTAAATTATAAAATGAACATTTCAGTTTCATCCAGCCTTTGTTATCGAGAGTAGCAGGCAGCAACTATGCATGATTATTGTATAAAAGGCTAACTCTGCTGCCTGGGTGATATATTCTTATCAGTGGTTTGGTTGGAGCATTCTGACTCGGCAAAAGTTTAATCGGCTGAGTTTTGATCGACGGTCTGATAAAGGAACATTGATGCACTGTGGCATGAACTCCGGAGGGATAAACCCACAGCTACTCTTAGGTAGCTGTCACAGAGGTCTGTTGTTGGTCATGAGGCCTCTGGCCCACCCTAGAGGAAAAAAAGCTACAGAAGCTGAGCAGAGTCGGCTGCTGTCACCACTCTGATGGTAAGGTATGCGCACAGGCTGCAGTCACTGATAAATACATGGATAATACTGCCACACACATCAAACAAAGAGAACCATAATTAGCATCAAGTCAAGCTGCTGCATGATGGTTTTCTTTGTACCTCAAAGCTGCTTATTCTGATAGCCATCACAGAGGCTGAGGCGGTTGAGTGATGTACTCCTTCAATGCAAGTAAAAGCAGGTTGCTAAGGAAGGCAATTATGGTTCATACAGCTGTAGGAGTTGCACAGGAAACTTCTGGGAAGTACTGAAGGAGAGGGGCTGAAGAAGGTTTGGTAAAGAGAGTGTTTAATGCAAACAAAAGTCTGGGACTATTAAAATACAATTCTCACACTACTTGTGATCTAGTAGATGTTATGGAAAAATTGACAGTGGGGCTCAGAATTGTTCCTGCTATACCATGATAAGGCCATGTAAAATACTTCTCAATTTATTTTACATGAAGCTTGCTCCCTAACAAAGACAAACTTGCCACTCAGTGACAAAAAGCAAATTATGTGTCATAGGAAAAGCAGGCACAGCAACATTATGAACAATCTATGTGTGTGCGTGTGTGTGTGTGCGTGTGTGTGTGCGTGCATGCATGCATGCGTGTGTGTGTGTGTCTGTGTGTCTGAGCTGTCCATTATACGTGACTCTTATGGAAAGTGTGAATTTATGCATACATCCAGTAATGTATTTGGTGTCTCTCCTCTGATGCAGGATACAGACATCAGGGAGTGCTGATAAGACACTAAAACATGCAGCCATGTGTATGTATGTAGGTGAGTGGAATGTATTGGAAGTGAAAGGGTCCTCCATAGTTAAAGCCTAAGATTGACAGATTGACACTTCAACCACTTAGGCAGACTAGGGGGTTAGAGCAGTCCAGCTCGCAAAGCAGGTTAATGAAGTGCTGAGAGGAGATTAAATGACGGGGCTTTGAGAAACTGCTGATGGTGGTAACATAGGAGGCTTGAAGAAGGACATACACCCACTGCTGTGCAAGTTAAACCAGCAGCACAGGACAGGCGTTGGAGCAGCAGGCAGGTGTAAAGTCAGTGAAGTCAGGTGTTAAATCAGATGGACATGCTTACATGCATAAAGAGAAATGAGTCAGCATGAAAAGCCACAGTCAACAACCCAAACAGTTAGTGTGATGCAGTTGACCCCTTTGGCAAATCAACAGCCAATAGAATGACATTGGTAACAAATAAAGTATATTCAGCCCAGATAATGTTTAGTCTTTCAGCATCACTACAGAGATTCAGCAATAAGGGCCTGTGTCCACTAACAGTGTTTGTATGTATTTATTTCATTAGATATTTTTGCTGGCACAAACATTGTGCTGTCCTTGATTTCAGAGTGTTGTTTCAGAGTTATTTCAAAAGTTGTACCTTATAACTTCAACCTCCCTTAATGTTGCTGAGTCTGTTCAAAACTGATCTGCATCTTTCTGTTTACACCACACAGGCTGATGTAGCACCAGCAGCAGCTCTGCACTTGGAAACTGTACCTTAAAAACAAGTGTGGTTAGTTTCTACACAATTGTTGTCAATAAAGTTTTTATTTATTTATTTATTTTTTTAATCAAAAGTCTTGCCCCTGTCTTTATGTTGATTAGTTGCTGGTGTTCAACCTTAATTATTATTGAGGCACAAAATCAGCTGGTATAGAGTGTGCACAAGGATTTAAGTGTTGCAGCTTAAATTTTCACTTATGCACAACAATCCTAAAAATGTGAAAATACAACCCAGTTAAGAATAAAAACATCTTAATCTTTAATCCAGACTTTACAAGGACTACCCACTACAGCCCCCCACAATATTTAGGTGATGTTTGAGTGGGCTATTGTGTGAATGCAGCAGGTAAGTGTAAGCACCTTTTATGTTCTGCCATTGCCTTAGCATAATCATGTTTGCAGCAGATCAACCCAAAAACAGCTCCCTCCATGATAGCCTCCTCTCCCTCCCCTCGCACCATCCACCAAGGCATTCTCTTCAGCTAACCCAGGCTGAGTATTTCCAGTTGGATAAATTTGCTTGAGGTAATCTCCTGCCTCTGAAAGGGTAAATACAGACAATCAGGACCTGAAAATTCCTTAGGGTTCATTTGTGAAAGGCGCTTTGGTAAAATCCACTCCACATAATCTCAATTTAGCCCAACAACGTACCCTGTGGGAAAGAAAAAACACAAACATAGACCATTGAACCTATCAACCCTTTTGAGGACTACAGGTAACTAAACAATCAGACTACATTACATGTAATACCAACGTCAGGAAATCTAGAGGTCTCCTGGTCCATTTGTAACAGTGCTAACCAGCCACAGCAGTCTCAACACAGTGAATAGTGAGGACTAAATAAGGCTTTGGCCTGTCTCTTGAATGACGGCAAACATTTTTCAAGGATGATATCGGAGCTGTGGGTAAAGTGTATCTGATTTGCTCCTAATGGGATCATTACGATATGTTGCAATGTGACAATAAACACAGCTGGTGAAACATTTGTGCATCAAATCCACCGTGAATGATTCCATTACAGCATATAGTGTTATCAATGAGGAACATGCTCCAGCTTCCTCTATCACAGCCAGACACAAACCCCGATTTTGTGCTCAGTTAAAGACAGGCGCCAATCAGCACCCTAACCAAATGTGTGATGCCAGTCTGGAGATGTGTGTAAGTAATTCACTCTCGATTAAACTCACCCAGAGCCGTGACAGAGCAAGCAGGATCCAGAGGCGGCAAACATGGGCAGCTGGGCCAAGCAGCACATTCTGCTGACAGTGAGAAAGAGGCAACAAAGGGCCACTGCTCTGTTTATTCACACAAGACACACAGAGATCCAACATGATAAGACAACTGAAAGATCGAGAGGAAAATGGCAGATGGCAGTTCGCACAAACAGAGAATTTGTTTTACTCCAAATGTATCGTGTTGGGGGTTTTTGTGTCTGAGGGCATGCTGGGTGACTTTGTGAGGAGGTCATGTGATATTACAAGCATATGGCCTCCAGAGTTCCTCTGTATTTCCAAAAGGGTTTTAAGGAGCAATAAAAATAATAGGTACATTTTTCACCTTAGAATAAAATTTAAAAAAAAAAAGGTAAAATCAGTGGAAACATACTGTGTAAGACAAAAACGTGGAGCATCAGACATCTTTCAACATAATTTAGATGTTTTTATCATTACAGTCATTTTAACTGAGCTAATTTCTGAAGATCAACTTTGCACAGCCCACGGACTGCTTTTTTCTGGGAAGGTGTACCAACATGGCATGTGTCACAGTGCAGACAAAAAGTGAATATGTCCAAGGGAGAGAGGTTTTCGTTCTAAGACTTTCTGCAGCTGCCTGATCTGTCTCTGTTCTTTCCTCCAGAGAGAAGTCTGACATGCAGACTGTCAAACCTTCAATAGGAGAATGACAAGCAACACTGTAGCTGATGTGTTTGTGAACATTGCTGTCTGCATGCTTAAGTGAGCTGTTGCAAGAATATGTATCAAAGTGTGTACGGTACTTTTTGGTTGTTTGTTTTAATAACGTTTTTTGTCTGCCACTGTGGACAGCATTTTGAGGTACTAATCTTATCATTTCCTGTGAGGCCTTATTTGTGCATTTACTTAGAAATATTCAAAAACACCAGATAAGAAGGTTCAAATAAAAAAATCTCTGCAATTATCCTACCCACACAATTTGCGCCTCCTACTGTGCTTGTATGTTTAAAGAAATGAAGACTGCATGACTTGTGAGCCAGAGGAGCACACTACTTTAAATGGTGTGTAAATGCTCCCCTCTGTGTCAGTTACTACAACATCAACACAGGAGAAATCATTTTCATTTGTCTTTTTATTCCATTCACATTCTGTTTTAGTACCTACCCTGTCCTCTGGAATAAAAGGCTTTTTTTTTTTTTTAATGAAAAGAGGAAAAATGTGGAGGAGACAATGGGCTCTATTTTCGTGTCTGCCGGGGACGCGGCGGAGGGTGGTGGACTCCGCGCAGTGGACTCCGCGCAGTGGTATTTTCGTCTGGCAGAGCCTGCCGTACAGCCAGTTTGGTATTTTCGTGGACTGAGGCGTGCCGAGGTCCACCAAGCTGGGTGTGGTGGCGTGGCAGGGGGAGGTGTCGACAGAATCAGCTGGCGCAGTGACATTTTCGTGCTCACTGCCGGCGTGTTAAGTGCACTGAAAGCTCGCTGATTCAAACCTGGTCAGCTTTCAGCGCAGGCGGAGCGCAGCTGGTCTAGTGGTATTTTGGTAGACCGTATTGGCTGATGCCGCACCGGCAGGTTCCCACAGTGTCAGGCACATTTCAGTGCAATAAATAATCATCAACAACTAATAATCTGAGTCAGCACATACATTTAGATCTATATCGATTTATTCTGATCTATATCTGAGCTGATGAGCATATTTGGCACGCGTTTGGACACTCAACCTGACCGAATCAACACAGCTGAAACCGCATTAAATTATATTAAATTAAATATCTAATAAATAGACACACATGATGAAATTAACAAGATATGTAATTCGTCTCCCTCCTTTTCTTTCTTCCTCTTCCTCTTATTTCTCGCGCAGTTCAACCTAGACATGTCTGCGTGTCCTCTCCCCGTCCTGCTGCAGCTGCTGCTGCAGGCGGCTGAACAGATGATTCATTTCAGTGATCAGATGAGTTATTTACTTTAAGCCTACATACGAATATTATAATTTTCAGTTTTGTGAGCCAAATTTATTTTATATGCCAACATCTATGAAAGACAGAGCCAGGCTACGGAGCGCGTTGCGTCATTTACACACAGATGGTTCAGATTTTAATGCCATTATTGGAATTTATGTTGTGATCTGTGCGCACAACCCACCTTTGTCATGTGGGGTTTAAATATATGCAACTTTATGTGAGTGTCTTTATTTGTGGAAAAGGGTGTTTGTCTTACCAGTGGGTCCAACCTTACACACACCAAATCCATCTGTGTTTTTATGAGACAGTGTGGAGGACGCCCTCTGCAGCGCTTACAGCGACACTTGTTGAGGGGCTGCCTTCTGTCGCCATTGTGTGGCATTGCTGTCTTCTGCCATCTGCCATCTCTTGATCTTTTTGACTACTGCACGAAAATTGTAATACACCTCACTGGTAGCGGATTTAAAGGAGAGGAGCTGATGTTATTGGTCAATACAGGTCTCGCCTGTGTTAAACCCACTCCACGCCCTTTCTCCTCCCTCCCTACGACCTCACTTATGCCGCGCCTGTGGCAGGTCGCTGGCGAGGCACGAAAATAGAGCCGAATATCTCATTTCAGGCCTAAATTAAACACAGCTGCAATCACAAAGTGAAGCATGCTCCTCCATGTCTGAGTCCCACTCCCTGCAGGTTATGTTACTGTGTGTTCAACCAGGATTTGATGTTCCTGCTCATGTTGCTCATACATGTATAAGTACACGCAGCACATGTGCAAAGGAAGCTCAGCGTAGTTAGGAATCACTTAGCCCGGCTGGGCCATCCTGTTGCGTGACTCACTTGCCGTTCTTTCCCACAACAGTCTGGACTTCGGCCCATTGGGAGCGTGTATTAGCGATCAGAAAATATTCGGGCCAATCAATGACTGTGTTTCCACTGTTCCCCGGACAACAGGGAAAGGCAGCCCCTGATTGGTCCATGTGCAGATGGTGACGTCTAACATATGCTGCGGGACTTTTCAAAGCGCCGTTCATTCAGAACGCCGTTAATTCTGCAGTTGACTTTGCAAAGTTGGCAGAAATCATTTATATCCGACGTCTTCTGTGGATCCTTTTCTTTCCTTGTGGGAAGGAACGGCAAGTGATTCACGCAACAGGATGGCCCAGCCAGGCTAGGAATCACTCGCCGCTGCACGCACATGGCTCGCTGCACAAACAGCAAATTTCCTGGAGTGGTCCCCAAAGGTGCCAGTGGTTTTAAAGCCATTGTGGCCAATTACACAGATGAAATCCCTTTCTGTTTGTGACCACATTCAAAGCATCTCCCTGTAAACCTTACAGAGAATCCATACTATGTTTCTTTAAAAGCAGACACATTACTCTCTTAAGGTAAAAACCCACATTCAGAGAAAAGAACTTTAATTAAAGCATTGTCTCAGCCCAACTGCTTTTCTTGTTATGAACTTTCACTTGAAACAGAAAACAAATTAGGAATGTCAATCTTATTATCTATCTTCCAGTTTTCAGTTGAAGTCTTCGACAGCCTGATAAAAATTAAACTCATTAATGTGTCAAAGGGCTAATTTAATAGCAGCCTGTGTGGAGAAAGATGCTTTCAGCATTAGCAGAGAAAAAGAAGATAATTCTTGTGAGGCTTGATTTTAAAGGATGACAATGACATGCTCTCACTGGTTCTATGTTGACTCCAATGAAAGCCTTGACAGTGACTTTCTAAGCAGTTTCTCCTTCATAACTCTCCTTTCCTCCTCCTCCTCAGCCAATTACCACACAATAACAGCAGTCCTCTTCACCACCATTACAGACCTCTTTGTGCTTTGACTTGCTTTGAAACACAAGTGTCCCTCCAATGTGGTGCAAGTTTAGCATGTGGGTATGAAGGGGAGTGTTTGTGTACCTTGGTGGCATACAAATGAGTATTTTGAATGATTTAATCAGATGAATCAAAGAGAAGCAGCTTTCACACATTTTGAATGAAACATTTGGTAAAAGCTAGGACATGCCAAGGCTATAAGTTAAGAAGCCAAAGTGTTTTACAAAAATCAGATAGAAAAGATGATGAATAAAACATGTTTGCAAGTGCTCTGTTTGGACTATTTGAACAGATCCTAATGTGTCCTTCTCCCACTTGCTTAGTATTAAATAGGAATTTGTGTTCTTTCCTTGAAAACTTTGAAAATTAGCTCAAAGCACCAAAACAACTTTGTTTTACGTCCTGAGCTAAGGATTGACCTTGATGTTGTACTCAAACTGATTTGTTCAGGTGCAACTAAGAGACTACAAAGTACCTCTCCGGCAACCTTTACAACTGTAACCAGGCAGTAAGTACTGTTTTATTTTCTAGTTCTTTTAGTTGCCCTGATTTGCTTTCACTTTAAGTGCAATATAATCTCAAATATATTCTCAGTGTGACTAGTGGATGAATTTATCCTTCTGTCAGTCTGTTGCTTAAAGTGCTTTGAGTGTGGAAGTCGACTACATGAAATACAGAAACCATTTCAGCCTCAGTGACACTTTTACCATCAATGATGATTGCACATGTGTACGTTTTTGTTACAGCTATTTCCAACTTCACGTTTAGCTGAAGCTTGGCAAAGTTCTTTCATATATGCAGTCTTGATAATGTTTGGAGAATTTCAGGGATCATTCCAAGATGATTTTTTGAACACATCCTGGAGCGGGGGGGGGGGGGGGCAGGACATGATATATATAAAAGATAAAATGATACTGTTGTAAAAAGATAAAAAAGGCAGACAAAGCAGAATCCAATGCTACAAAGTCATACCTTTGTATTCATAAATGTAGCTCACCTGCAACGTTTTGGAAAGTTTTAGCAGTTTAAAGCGAGTATAGATAGCTTCAATTTTAATATACTTGAGGTGACAGTCATTAGTGACAGGGATCAAGTGTTTGACCATGGTTTGGTTAACATGTAAGACAGAAGAAAATGTTCATAACATGGCTGCAAGCTCCAGTATATGTGTCTTTTTTTGTTATCTTTTTTACCATTTGAGTATGCCTTTTAGAAAGCACAGACCTGACAGCTACGACAAGCTTCAAGTGCAGGTTGAATCATTTTCCTACATCCTTGCTTTGTTAAGTTAATCCACTGGCCTCTGATGGTAAAAGGAGATGAAACTATCTGAAGAGGCTCTGTCAAGCTGGAAATCTGACTCTGTCCACTCCATGAATAGCAGCGGTGCATCCATGGCTGAGAACATCCCGGCTGCTTTCTTTCTCTCTAGATTTGTGCTGAGGTAGGCAGACAGCCTCTTTATATCCACCAGGGAGGAAGTTTCAGTCCGTGTGAAGAGCTCATGCTGGGACACATACAACAAACTCAAACATACACACACACACACACACACACACACATTCCTCATTCATGTCTGTGATTTTCTCAGGAGACTCTTTAGGGTAACAGATAGCTATTCATTACCAAAAGCATTGGTGCATTGTGGATTTTGTGCGTGTGTGTGTGTGTGTGTGTGTGTGTGTGTGTGTGTGTGTGTGTGTGTGTGTGTGTGTGTGTGTGTGTGTGCGTTCGTGTGTGTGTGTCCGTGCGTGCGTGCGTGTCTCCACTCAGTTGTGTGTATGTATCTGCAGTTAACGGTCCAGCTGGGACAATGACTACCTTACCACTCACTCTTTCTCTGTACAAAAGCCCTGTGGCACCACAGTCAGGTCAGCATCTTGCTACACTTCCACAGAAAAACACGACTGTGACAAAAGAGGAGAGCTGCCCAGGCAATGACATCCAATGAGTAACCTTGACAACTAACCAACATGACAACCTCTATTATTCCTGGACCAACTCCAACAAGTTTCCCCTTTCTGCAAATCACTCCATTGACAGCATTCAGGAGCTATTGTTATTTTCCTGGAGTCTCAAAGGTCAGAGGATTAAGTGAATGAAAGTATTACAAGGCATATTTCTGATGTAAAAAACCTCTGTGATCTGAAATATTTCAGGATCATTTTACACTATCAAAATGATATATATATATATGGCCTGGTGGTCTGGTGGGCCTGTGCAGAGGTTATGCACCAAGTAGACAGCCTAATTCAGTCTAGGTTGGTGGCTCTTTTTCCTCATGTCACTCCCTGTTCTCTTTCTTCATTTCCTGCTCGATCTATACTGTTCAATCTAAAAAAGGCACAAAAATAAAAGAAAGAACTGATTTAGATCCACATTTATTTTTTTTTACTTACCTTACTTTAATCATATATTTTTTTAAGCAAACCTTACAAAGTGAGGCCAGGATAACAGCACATCTTCAAACAAAATTTGTATAAATTGAGCAAGTCAGTCCGTGCCAACCTCTGGACTAAATGATTTATTTCTGCACCTGCTTTGTGTTATTCAAGAAACGAACCGCTTGATCACAAAAACAATGATCAAGAGGTGAGCATAGCACTGGATGACACCTGCCTCCATTAGCCTGCGAGCATCAGCAGTTGTCTTTATTAAGCCTGTGCTTCACACTGCCACACATCCATCACAAATTACTTTGCAGCTCCAGAAACCAGCAAGCAGCCACCACTCTTAATGGAATACAGACGAGTTGAGCAAAATGCAAATTAATATGCCTCACTAGGGTGAAGACTTAATAGGAGCTTATGATTGACCCACATTTAATGTAAACTCTCACAGGGTAGATGTATCCCTGTGGCAGCGCTCAATTTTCTGACAGCCACCATTCAAATCCCTTTTTCCCAATCACTCAGTTGCCGTGGAAACACCAGCAGCTGCCAGGCGGTCGTTTAAAAATTCCAAAATGAAGCGCATGGATCTCTGAAAATTCCAGTGGGGGGAAAATCCTCAGCCAAAGATGCATGGGTCCAAGAAGAGGGGGATAAGACACTTCACCACATACTGTTAATTTGTTTTCCACAGCACCTTGTTTGGTGAAATGGAGCATTAAACAATTATCCTGCGTGATCTGAAATGACACAAAGGAAAACTGAATGAGGAAGTAAAGGCTAAGCTATGTACTTAGTGGTTTGTGTTTTATGGAGCGCTTTTATACCCCAGACCATGTTCCCTGTTTTTGCAGGCGGTGTGCTGAGCAGCTGAGTTTGCTCAGTCAATTTTTTTTTTCTATCACTCCCAAACTGCTGTAAAGGGAGAACAGGGCAATTTACAGTCCAGACATGTTAATTAGACCCTGTGCGCTATTCAAGCAGATAGGAGAACTTTAAAGTCCCTCTGTGTGCACACACTTAGGATTCTTTATTAGCCAGCAACCGTCTTTGTATGGAAAAAAAAAAAAAAATCTCATCACAGGTTTCATTTAGCGGCTATGCTGGAGCTTCTGACCTGGTCACATTGTCTTCATCAAGAGAGCGCCTTCATATAGTATCAAGTCACTAGTTCCAATTAAAGATATTCTGTTTTATAAATTGGTGATATAATTATCAGCTATTTGGGTCTAGAATGATTCAATAAATGCTGTATTTAGGTCTGCTTTACTGACGGGTGTCATTGTCATGGTTTTTAAAACGACCCATATTTCTGTGTAACTGTTCCCACATTGATAGAATATCAACAATACGTAACAAAACAAACATTGCTTTTTATAAATAAATCCAAATGATGCATCAGATAAAGCAAGGCATAAGTAAACCTCCATCAACATGCCTCTTCATCCACCTCTCACCCCTGTACTTTCATCCTCTCCAAGCCCACAAATTTGAGCCCTGCCAGAGGTCCATTACCAGGGTTTTTGGTGTTGGAAGCACTGTCCAGCTCAGGTTGCTCACATCTACAGTTCTGCCCCTCTGTAGCCTTGTATTACTCACACTGCTACATGTCCTGGAGCCCAGTAAATGGTTTCAGTTAACTCCCCTGTACTGTATGTAATGAAGGCAAAAGGTCAGTCCTGAATCACAGCCTGACTCTCTCTCTCTCAAAGTTTATACAGCACAGAATATCCTGCCTGTCCATCACAGAGGGGGGTACAGCAGAGCTGCTTCACATCCCAAGACAACTTTCATCACTGTCTGAGGGACTGTTACCAAGCAGTCTTTCAGACAGTGGAGTCAAGAGAGGATCTCTGGGGTGAAACAGGTAGGGAGACAACAATCACGAAACATTCAAGCTGAACATAAATGTAAAAAGTTGTCAGCATCTTGCTATACATAGACATTTAGAAATATGGTCCCTGCTATATTTCTTAGCCTTGTTGATTGACTGCTAAAGCTTGCAGTGAGTTATTCTACTTTTAGGAACTGTTGGTGCTGCTCCGGATTACAGCCCTTAAGCTAAGGGCTCTTTTTCCGTGCCTTGCCGGAGACTTGCGGGAGACATGCCGCAGGCACGGTGTAAGTCAGGTCCGCCGTGCCGACAAGGCGTGCCCAAGCACACTTTGATATTTTGGTGAGCAGCGCAGCCCGGCTTAAGTATCCCCCCTCCCTAACTCAGCTCCTCCCAGCGGCATAAGTAGTAGAGAGGGAGGAGAGAAGGCGTGGAGTGGATTTAACACAGCCAAGACCTGTTTTCACCAATCGCATCAGCTCCTCTCCTCACCTTTAAATCCGCCACTGGCGAGGTGTATTACAATTTTCTTGCAGTAGTCAAAGAGATCAAGAGATGGCTGAAGACCGCTATGCCACATGATGGCGACAAAAAGCAGCCCTTCAACAGGTGTCGCTGTAAGTGCTGCGGAGGGCATTCTCCACACTCTCTCATATAATCATAGATGGATTTGGTGTGTGTAAGGTTGGACCCACTGGTAAGACAAACACCCTTTTCCACAAATAAAGACCATTATTCCAATAATGGCATTAAAAACAGAACCACCTGTGCGTAAAGGACGCATCACGCTCCGTGGCCTGGCTCTTTCTTTCATTGATGTTGGCATATAAAATGAACTCATGCAACTGAATATTATAATATTTGTATGTAGGCCTGACTCCAGATTGAATATTCACAGACTTTTAAGGATATAAGAACATCAGATAAACAGGTAATTTTGAAGGAAAGTTTATTTTATTTTTCTGTTCAAATTCTCAAGGTAAATAACTCATCTGATTACTAAAACAAATCATCTGGGGCCTCATGTATCAACACTTGCGTGGGACTCATACCAGAAACGAGCGCACGCAAGGTCCGTCACGCTGAAAAAAATCCGTATGTATCAAGGTGTGCGGGCGCTGAAAGCCACGTGTGTTTCCTTGATAAATCCCAGTCAGCTTGGAATTGAGCGCAGATTTCGGAGTGACCAGGCCCGCCCCCGTTACGCCCACCTATAAATATGCAGATTTATTTAAATAGGGTCTCCCTGTCCTCGCACAGAGACAAAATGACAAGAAAAACTAAATTTACGGTGTGCGAGGAGGAGGTGCTGGTGGCGGAGGTGGAGGAGCGACAGCGTGTTTTGTTTGGCAGCCTGTCCAGTGGCGTCAGTGCAAAACGAAAACGCTTGGAGTGGGAGAAAGTTTGCGAGAGGGTGAACGCGGTGGGTTCCGAGACACGCACCCCCGGGGAGAAAAAAAAAAAGTGGTCGGACCTCAAGGTGGAGATCAAGCGGCGTACAGCTGCCCTCCGGAGGAGTACCGGCCAGACAGGTGGGGCTCCGGGGGAGGAGACCCTCACGCTGTTTGAGCAGCGGGTGGTGGTGATTATTATTATAGGGTAAGTGGCGTGTCACACAAATGTCCACATGCTTTGCCATCCCACTGAGCAAAAGACGTATATTAGACGTCTAGTCTAAGTTTATACTTCATTTCAACGTCGGGATTCAGTCTATTTTTAGACACGATTTATACTTCGCCCTTAACTTCTAAATACTGGATTACATTACCTATGATACCGTGGAGAGAGCTGTAAACGCAACAGATACACAAAAGCAGGAATTGAAATGAACCAATATTTTTATTGTGTCACAGAAATCAATGTGTCAGCCGTGTCGCCAGCTTGCGGAACCCCGACCCGCGGCAGCCCGTCCGCTGGCTCGGAGTCGTCGGCCAGGACCAGCACCAGCATCAGCACCAGCACGCCGACAAGCGGTGGAGCGTCCACCAGCTGCGGCGCTTCCGCTGGACCACCCGGACGCAGTGGAAGGGTCCTCACGGAGGCGGTCCTGCAATCCAAGGAAGAAATCATCAGGGGGATCGCGGGGATCAACGAGTGGCTGGACCGGCTTGTAAATGTCCTGGAGCGTCTGGTGGCGAAAATAAATTAATTTGGCTCATTGAGCTGTATATTCACTGCTTACCCATTCACACTGTTGCGATGAGATTCTCCAGCGCGACGACGGCGGCCTGGCAGGGATCAGCTCGCATCCCTCCGTCTGCTGCTGGTTCGTCATGTGGGGCGATGTGCTGTTCGGCCACGGGGATGTGTTGCACGCTTGTCACATAGTGAGTCACTAAACACCGCCACACAGCGTCGCCAAAGTGCCGTCAACGCAAGTATCGGCTCAACACCAACTTCTACACCACCTCCTCACTTTGCGTTGATTAGCGCTGGAACAGACGCTCGTGTCGCGATGATAAATCTGGACGTGTGCGCCGATCTTGGCGGACGCAAGGTTTTCTGGCGCCGCCAGGGTTGATACATGAGGCCCCAGGTCAGCCTTGCCGCCGCAGCAGCAGGGCAGGGAGAGGACACAGAGACATGATCAGTCAAGCTACACGGGGAAGGAGAAAAAGGGGGAGACGAATTAAATGTTTTGTTAACTTCATCATGTGTGACTATTAACTGGATATTTAATTCAATGCGGTTTCAGTTGTGTTAATCCGGTCAAATTGAGTGTCCAAACACGTGTCAAATGCCCTCATCAGATAAGATATAGATCAGAATATATCGATATAGATCTAAATGTTTATGTGCTGACTCAGATAGTTGCACTGAATATTAGTTGTTGGTGATTATTTTTTGCTCTGAAATGTGCCTGACACTGTGGAAACCTGCCTGCGAGGCATCTGTCTACCAAAATACCACTAGACCAGGGGCCTCATGTATCAACGCTGGCGGTGCCAGAAAACCTTGTGTCCGCCAAGATCGGCGCACACGTCCAGATTTATCATCGCGAAACGAGCGTCGGTTCCAGCACTAATCAACACAAAGTGAGGAGGTGGTGTAGAAGTTGGCGTTGAGCCGATACTTGCGTTGACGGCACTTTGGTGACGCTGTGTGGCAGTGTTTGGTGACTCACTATGTGACAAGCGTGCACCACATCCCCGGGGCCGAGCAGCACGTCGCCCGACATGACGAACCAGCAGCAGACACAGGGATGCGAGCTGATCCCTGCCGGGCCGCCGTCCTCGCGCGGGAGAATCTCATCGCCACAATGTGAATGGGTAAGAAGTGAATACACAGTTCAATGAGCCAAATTAATTTATTTTCGCCACCAGACGCTCGAGGATTTACGAGCCGGACCAGCTGCTTGTTGATCCCCGCAATCCCCCTGATGATTTCTTCCGCCTCCGTGAGGACCCTTCCACTGCGTCCGGGTAGTCCAGCAGAAGCGCCGCGGCTGGTGGACGCTCCACCGCTTGTCAGCGCGGTGGTGCTAATGCTGGTGCTGGTGCTGGGGCCGGGGGCCGGGGTGGCCTGAATGCCGCTGGTCCTGGCCGATGACGCCGAGCCGGCGGACGGGCTGCCGCAGGCCGGGGTTCCGCAAGCCGGCGACACGGCTGACACATTGATTTCTGTGACACAATAAAAGTATTGGTTCATTCAATTCCTGCTTCTGTGTATCTGTTGCGTTTACATCCCTCTCCAAGGTATCATAGGTAATGTAATCCAGTATTTAGAGGTCAGTTATGCACATTACAGTTGTTTATAGCATAAAAAGTTATCGAAAAATGAAGTTAAGGGCGAAGTATAAATCACGTCTAAAAATAGACTGAATCCAGACGTTGAAATGAAGTATAAACTTAGACTAGACGTCTAATATACGTCTTTTGCTCAGTGGGATGGCAAAGCATGTGGACATTTGTGTGACACGCCACTTACCCTATAATAATAATCGCCACCACCCGCTGCTCATACGGCGTGATGGTCTCCTCCCCTGGAACCCCACCTGTCTGGCGGGTACTCCTCCGGAGGGCAGCTGTACACCGCTTGATCTCCACCTTGAGGTCCGACCACTGTTTTTTAATCTCCGGGGGGGTGCGTGTCTCGGAACCCACCGCGTTCACCCTCTCGCAAACTTTCTCCCACTCCAAGCGTTTTCGTTTTGCACTGACGCCACTGGACAGGCTGCCAAACAAAACACGCTGTCGCTCCTCCACCTCCGCCACCAGCACCTCCACCTCGCACGCCGTAAATTTAGTTTTTCTTGTCATTTTGTCTGCGTGCGAGGACAGGGAGACCCTATTTAAAAAAATCTGCATATTTATAGGTGGGCGTAACAGGGGCGGGCCCGGTCACTCCGAAATCTGCACTCAATTCCAAGCTGACTGGGATTTATCAAGGAAACACACGTGGCTTTCGGCGCCCGCACACCTTGATACATACAGATTTTTTTCAGCGTGACGGACCTTGCGTGCGCTCGTTCCTGGTATGAGTCCCACGCAAGTGTTGATACATGAGGCCCCAGCTGAGCTCCGCCTGCACTGAAAGCTAACCAGGTTTGAATCGGCGAGTTTTCAGCGTACTTTCCACGCCGGCGGTGAGCACGAAAATGTCACTGTGCCAGCTGATTCTGTCGACACCTCCCCCTGCCACACCACCATGCCCAGCTTGGCGCACCTTGATGCGCCTCACTCTACAAAAATACCAAACCAGCTGTGCGCCTCACTCTACAAAAATACCAAACCAGCTGTGCGCCGGGCTCTGCCAGACTAAAAAAAACTGTGCAGGGTGCGCAATGTCCACCACGCTGCCGGTAGGCACAAAAATAGAGCCCACAAAGTTAAACTGGAAGTGTTGAAGAAGTTTTGTTGAGCTCCTCCTATCACCTGCGCTTCCCATGTATAACCAAAAACAGAGCCATTTTGCTGTCTGTCTGTCACTTCAAAATAAAGGCAGACATGTTAAAGCTCTTTGTTGTGCATAACTGTTATTGTTGCATGATTAATTCATTACCACATTAGCCCTGACATAAACAGATCTGCCAGTACCAATTAACAACTTTATGAGCTTTTTGAATGCTGCGTTTTGTCTTTCCCCTGTAAAAGGCAGAGGCTGGTTTTCTGTGCCAGCTCTGTTATTTTAGAGATAAATAAAACAAGATAACTTTCAAAAGTCTACATCAAATAAACAATATGCTTGGAAAATTGCACACATAGTTCCCTGGTTGTCTGACTTTAATCTCCAGACCACACTTCTAAAAAGACGAGCCTGTCATCACAGCACAGTGAGGAAACAAGTAATACAGCTCTAAATTATTGCTTACACTGAACTACTGAAGGAGAGCAATGGCTGCTCTAATTGCAGCTCTCTCTGACCTCAAGGACCAGCGGCTGCCCAAACAGCAAGTTAACATCCAGATTTGGAAGAGCTTGTTTTAGGGCAGACAAATTAGGACAATGAATGGTCTCCCTCCCAGATGGTGATTTGCATGGGTGTATTTTGATCAACTGCTTATTTTTCACATTTTGCTATTGTACCTAATTATCATAATGTGCTCTGACACTCATAATACATAATTTGAAATACTTGATCACTTCCTACTATATGGTCTCCTTGTAGAAATCCTCAAAATGGTCCTCAGGCTGTTAAAATCAAAGGATGAATGGTTTAGAGTGAGCTTCAGGATTCAATCAAGGTTAATGGTGTCTGCTGCAGAAATCCACACACAGCCCATTGTTCCCTGTTGGAAAATTACAGCCAATTCTAGTCTGGACTTAGAAGTGGTGTGTTAAAATGAGGAATGATAACCTCAGTGCTCCTCAGACAGGGGATCTGTGGGGCCCAGATAAGGATCATGGGTATTTATTACTCTCACAAGAGCCCTTGGCCTGCCAATTTGGATTATGGGTCTCCTGGGAATATTGAACAAATATTTGAGAAGGGGCTTGGGTATTTGTTACTTTACACCACTCAATAGAAAACAAACACCTTTTTACACAAAACGATGCATAAAACTGAAGCAGCTCAAGTCTTCACAGGTGCTAATGTCAGTCATATAGTCAGCCTCTTATTCAAACAGAAAATACGAACAATCCTACCTCTGAGGCTGGAAATATAACAACTCCATTAAACATGCTGGTATGCTCAAATATGCATTGGGAGACTGAGTGGACCCTCTTTGAGTTTGTTATGGTAAGTAAAAACATATGAAAGAGTGAGCCAGGTGTTGAAGTGTGGCTGGGATTACACCTTTGAGTGTATTTCACCCAAATGTCCATCAGTTTTTGAAAAGTATATTGCATGTGCTTTGATATCTGTGTTCCTGGTTATATTTATCTACATTAAATCAGGTCCCTACAGTAAAGGAATAATTAAAAGGAAGCACTAAAACTTAATTACATACATGATTAAAAAGAAATTTTGCTATGTCCCCTGAATGCAGTTACTGGTTAATGATGAAATTAACGGTGGAACTATCTTGTGCAGTCAAATTACATAGAGCTGGCTGCTGCAGCTCTGCGTCTGCTTTTCAATCCAGCCATGATTAAAGTTTTATTCCTTTTATGTGGAAACACGGCACTTCTTGCATACTGAAAACGGTCTCGCTCCCCGAGCAGCCAGACCACTCTTTTCTAAACAGAATTGAATATTTCGATGAGGAAAATCAGGATTTCACAGACACAATAAATCAAATCCTTGCACAAATTTAATCCTCCTCTTTTCAAGAACACATTTTTAAAATCATAATAATAATAAAAAAACTCATCTTCGTTTAGTAGAAAATATTAAAACTAAATCAAGTCTGTTAAAAATGATTGGATGAGAGGGTTAATTGCTATGTGTGCTATGTGGGAGTGTGCGGCTCTCACTTCTTGTTAGACCATACAGTTTTGTAGAATAAAATACCAGCAGAGCAATGTTTTGTTTCAATGAATGTACAGTAGGGGGCTTTTTACACATCTTCTAACAAAAGAACAAATCTGTCACAATGCAATGATTTCAATGATTTAGTGAAATTAAATAAATTCACAGTCCCTTTGACTGCTGTTGAAACTGCTTCTGTAGGATCCAAAAAAAAAACAGTTTCTTGTTCTCCAAACTTAAAACACACCACCTATATTTGACAGCAACATCTATAGAAAGCCACACCTGACTGGGCTTTCCACTCTCTGTGTAGGAACAAATCCTCCATCCCTCAGTCATGACTCACAGAGCCCGGCTGATTAAACTTCACTTCAGTGCCTGTTGTAATTACACACACAAGACCTTAATTTGTGTTTATTAGTGCTTTTGTATATCTAAACCACATATTACTGTAAATTAAAATTGGTCTTGCAGGCAGAGGGTTTGGATGGGGGCCATTTAGTTTTGGTCTGCTGTATTTGTGTCTGCTTTCATTCTGCCAATGGTCTAAAAAAGGGTAGTATTTTGATTTGCCCTTTGGAGTTGGGACCAATCATGGGCAGCAAGTCACAGCTTCATTGTATGCTTTTCCAAAAAGGTTACTCCACCAGAGGGAGGAGTACAGGCCATTTTCATATTGAAAGGTTGGAGTTTCATTCCAAAAAACTGGGCTTCCTTATTCACATTTCCATGCACAGATGTACGCATAGAAAAGGTGACGAAGGAAACCTGATGATCTTTCCAAAACACAGATGTTTTACAGATTAGCAGATTCCTGAAAATCAACCTCTTAACACGTACCTGTTTCATGTTGGTTAGATATAAACAGAGTAAAGTTAGAACAAATAAAAACACATGTAACTCAGAGTGGTGTTATAAGGCACTCAACTCATGAGTGGGTTAATGAGATTTGATTTGAATTGAAAATCTTTATTGTCTCCTAAGGGCAATTCAGTTTGCAACAGAAGTTAAAAACACACATTCTTACAATACCTCACATTGCAGAAATGCATACATCCAATACCACACACAAATACAATAAATAAATAAATAAATACACAGGGTGAGGACAGACTAAGGGCTCTATTTTCGTGCCTCGCCGGAGACGTGCAGCAGGCGCCGCGTAAGTCAGGTCTGCCGCGACGACAAGGCGTTCCCAAGCACAATTTGGTATTTTGGTGAGCGGCCAAAGACCAGCTGCGCTCCGCCTGCGCTGAAAGCTGACCAGGTTTGAATCGGCGAGCTTTCAGCGCACTTTATACGCTGGTGGCGAGCACGAAAATGTCACTGCGCCTGCTGATTCTCCCCCTGCCATGCCACCACGCCCAGCTTGGCTGATCTTGGTGCGCCTCAGTCCACGAAAATACCAAACTGGCTGTATGCCGGGCTCCGCCAGACGAAAAAAAAGTGCGTACACGAAAATAGAGCCTATTAAGATGCAGACAAGAATCCTTACACCAGTAAACAAAATAGTCAAGGACAGGACCATGTCCATCCTCATTATCCTGCGGAAGGTTTACAAGCACTGAATCATCAGCAAATTTTATGATCAACCTCAAATCAAACATACTCTTACAGTCATTAGTGTAGAGCATGAACAATAAAGGGGACAGAACACACCCCTGAGGTGAGCTTGTGGAGCACAGCAGGGTCTCACACAGACAATCATTGACACAAATTCTCTGTGGTCTTGCTGTCAGAAAATCAACGAGCCAACATATGGTTCTGAAGTCAATGCTGGGTATTTTTGAAAGTCTGTTGGCAAGAACATACGGCTGCATGCAGTTAAAGGCTGAAGAAAAATCAGCAAAGCATAAACGTGCATGTGTTTTCCTACCCTCAAGGTGCTTTACAACTAAATTCAACAGTGTTGCCGCTGCATCCTCCACCCCTTTCCTGGATTGATAGGCAAATTGGTGCAGATCAATCACTGCCTGTGCCATACAAAGTAAACCGTTCTTCACTAAGGGCTCAAAACTCTTCATCACTACTGATGTGAGGGCCACGGGACGATAGTCAATTAAGTATTTTTGGTGATGGGACTTTTTTCCTTAAATTTGTCTTGTCAAAAGTGCTCCACACACTGATTTCATCAATCTGAATCTGACTGCTTACTGGGGCAGCCGTGAATACGGACAGTTCATCAGAAAAATCATTTGAATCAAATCTTAAATAAAATTAATTTAATTCTTTAATTAAGACAATACAGTTTTTTTCATTAAAAAAAAACAAACCTTAATGATAAATTCCATGCCTGAAAACATATTATCATTGAAATACGTGTCACAAGATGCAAAGAAGAGCAGGGCTATTTTTAAGCGTTTCAACCACCATCATCTTGAAATAAATGTTATTTCACTTCTACTGAAGCATAAATTGTGAAGACCAAGTATGAAGTGCCCAATACAGCGAAAGACGTCAGATAGTAAAAAAATGAATACAAATTTTTGCACCGACAATGATTCATGCAGGTAAGTCTAGCATTGAGTATAGTAAAGGGCAGATTAAGTCCAAATATGACCTTAGCTAAACTGCAGAAAACTTGCTTGTGATATGAAATCAATTCTCAATTGGATTTTCCCTTGGGGATAAATTAAGTTCTTGTTATCCTATTTTACACTGACCAGCCAGAACATTATGAACACATGAACGCATTAGAGTGGCAATCCAATGCAGCCCAATACAAGTCCAATAACTCTCTGTCTGATAATGTCAACAAAGATAGTGGAGCTGTTGTATTGGGTTGCATTCGCTTGCCCAGGTGTTCATCATTTTAAGCCTGGTGATGTATTTTCCAAGACCAAGCTGACAATTCCCATCGCTCATGAGAATTCTTACTTGACCAAAATGTACCCTAGCATAGAAACCTATTAAAATACTGTATGCAATAAAATAACTTAAGCACACAGGCAGAAGTGAACAGAAAACATGTACAACTGTATCACATACTCAGATCAAAGATAAACAGTAGCATTTACAGTAGCAAAGCACTGACGCAGCCTTAACTTGAAGGTCTCCTATTATGGCATTTTTCATCAAGTTTAAATCAGTCCCAAAGGTCCTACAATCGTAAATTTTAAGTTTGTTGTCTAAAACACCAGCTTATTTGTGGATATCAGCCAGCCTGTACCCCCCTCTTTTTGAGCTCCACTGAGAACAGGCTGATTCTGCGCCTGTACCTTTAAATCATAATGAGCTTTGTGTAACCACGGTCTTCCTCCCCAATGCCACTCTGAGCTGCCGGCACCACTGGGGTGGTCTGGAGATCTTTAGAGGACCTCCAGACCACCGCGGCTGGGAGCACCAGCCTGTCTCCGCACCCCCGAGAAACACCTGCTGCTCACAGGAATAAAAGTAAATAGAAGCGTGTCCGAAGCTGAAAACTATGGTAAACATACGTGATTGCAGCCAAAGCACTAGTCATACAGGCGGTGGTAAAGCAACATAAAATGGTAAAACCATAGACTGTATATACTATGGACAACTTGGTTTCGCCTCCCGCCTGTATATGGATTTGAATCCAAAAAACTCGGTATTTCCAGGATTTTTCTTCATTTCCTGAAACCAGCACTGTGCAGTAGCATTGTGTGGTTTCGGTGGGAGAGTCGCTGAGAGTCGCTGTGATGACGCTCGGCTCAAACAGCATATACCCCGGGTGAGCTACGCAATCCCTGAACGCCAGAAAAAAACAGAGCTTCACAGAAAAATGTTGACTTGAGCACAAATCAGTCTTACTGTAACTACATGTCAACATCGCAAGCAGGGAGGAGAAAAATGTATGTTCTGTGTAATTAATTTCTAAAGATTGTCCACAGCTCAATAGGCCTTGCTGGCGGAGGCAGGATTTATGACATGTACTGCAGTTTCCACATTTGAAGTTGGGTCCCTGGCATGGTCAGTTGATATGGATCCAGGTTTTATCTTCAGCTTCTTAGTGGAATCCTGCTTTGAAATGCCCCTCATTGGTAAAACAGTCCATGGTGAAACGGTTAGCATACACATACAACATTTTCAGAGTTGTTGTGAGCACATTTCCTTAAAAAATAAAATTAATTCACTGGGTCGGTTATGTCGTCATAACCCCACAGCTTTTCTATTTGCCCGTTAGTGCTCATATTTTCAGAAAGGAGGGAAAAGCAAGAGAGGGGGAGAATACATTTTTTTCATGTCAGGGTGGGTTGTGGGCTTCGAGGGGATGCATATTATTGGTAGAAAACCACCCAAAAGTGGATTTTTGGTAATAGGGGACCTTAAATGGAATGAAACCAAAGAAGAAGAAAAAAAATTAAAATTGCACTCTAGGTGGTCGAATTAATATAATACAATACAATACAAAAACTTAATTTATCCCCAGAGAGAAATTCCTTTGCCCGGGATCTCAGATCAACTGCTTATAAACCAAGCTGTGATCTGACCTGCCCAGTGGTGGTAAGGCAGTGGCTTTGTCAGCGTCTTTGATGCTGGCATACATCAGAACCAGGGTTTTGTTTTCTCTAGTAGGAAAGTTAACAAACTGTGTACCAGCCATTTTATCTGTATTATTTTGGGGGTTTTGTTTTGTTACTCGCACAATTGCCACAAGGGGCACGTCAGGTGAATGGTGCTACAAAAGGGACCCAGGTGAAGTAGTGATCTGGGGAATGGGAAGAGCACACTGCTTTTACCGCTAATCTCCGACACCACTCTCACCCTCATCACGTACATCACCATCGTTGTAATTTGTACGTATCTGTCTTTTTTTGTTTGTTTTTCATTCACTCACTAAATGGCAAAGATATAATTCAACAGCAACCTTGGACTGGACATTGGATTGTACTAGAAGCATGTCAAAAACACCTCAATTCCACACTCAGACAGTGTTTAATTCAGGTCAGCATAGTCACTACAAACTGTGTAAATCCAGGTGAGACAATAGGGTGACAGAACTTCAGCCGTTGCCTTGGGTGGGATGTATAAAAGTATTGTTATGACAATATCAGCTTCCCTTACAGTGCTCTTAGGGCCTTGAAATCCTGGTAGTTTCCAAGGAGCAAATCCAAAAAGAGGGATAGAAGATGGCCTAAAATATGGGAAAATATTGGGGAAAATGCAAGGTTTGCAGGTATGTCATCACAGTAGGTTTGATATCAAGACGTCCAAGTCTGTTCTCCTCTTAATAATGTAACGGCACAATGGGATGACCATAAAAGGCTAGAGGTCAGGGGTGATCTGTTTTGTTAACTCTAAATACCAGTGCTTGTTTTCTCATGATCCAAGGTTAATTTATCTTAGACCAAGTCAAAGAATATGATTTTAACATGAAAAAAAGAAAATCACTTATAGTACATTCTCATGCTTTTTCTTCAGGAGGAAGGATAATTATCGAAAGCTGTGGACGAAGTGTTCATTTGATCTCTGATGTCAGCCTTAAAGATCACTGTCAGAATTGTTGGGTATGATTAATAACTGAACATTTAGTTACAGTGTGACATCATTTATTATGTCTATTACTCTGTTTGGTTCATGTATCCTAATTGTGTGACTCCAGGACACCCACCCAATTATTTGGTGTACTCAATCTGCAGCTGTTATTCTTTACCAGAACACCTGCCAGTGGTGAGTTACTAATTGCACAATTGTCATGTCAAGCCTACAAATATTAATGTCTGTTGTCAAATCTCAGGGATTCAATATTTACTTTAATCCTTTAATTGCTTTGACAGTAAATCCTGGATGGGGCTTTGTAAATCATACTAGATATCTGAGGAGCACACATTGGGCTCTATTTTCGTGTCCGCCGGTGACACGGTGGAGTGTGGCGGACCCTGCGCAGTGATATTTTCATTTGGTGGAGCCCGGCGTACAGCCAGTTTGGTATTTTCATGGACTGAGGCGCACTGAGGTCCGCCGAGCTGGGCGTGGTGGCACGGCAGGGGGAGGTGTCGACAGAATCAGCTGGTGCAGTGACATTTTCGTGCTCATCGCCAAGGTGTAAAGTGTGCTAAAAGCTCGCCGATTCAAACTTGATCATCTTTCAGGGCAGGCGCAGCGCAGCTGGTCTAGTAGTATTTTAGTAGACTGGCGTATCGGCATACGTCACTGATGCCTCACCGGCAGGTTCCCACAGTGTCAGGCACATTTCAGTGCAATAAATAATCATCAACAAGTCAGCACATACATTTAGGTCTCACCGGCCACTTTATTAGGTACACCATGCTAGTCACGGGTTGGACCCCCTTTTGCCTTCAGAACTGCCTCAATTCTTCGTGGCATAGATTCAACAAGGTGCTGGAAGCATTCCTCAGAGAGCTTGATCCATATTGACATGATGGCATCACACAGTTGCCGCAGATTTGTCGGCTGCACATCCATGATGCGAATCTCCCGTTCCACCACATCCCAAAGATGCTCTATTGGATTGAGATCTGGTGACTGTGGAGGCCATTTGAGTACAGTGAACTCATTGTCATGTTCAAGAAACCAGTCTGAGATGATTCCAGCTTTATGACATGGCGCATTATCCTGCTGAAAGTAGCCATCAGAAGTTGGGTACATTGTGGTCATAAAGGGACAGACATGGTCAGCAACAATACTCAGGTAGGCTGTGGCGTTGCAACGATGCTCAATTGGTACCAAGGGGCCCAAAGAGTGCCAAGAAAATATTCCCCACACCATGACACCACCACCACCAGCCTGAACCGTTGATACAAGGCAGGATGGATCCATGCTTTCATGTTGTTGACGCCAAATTCTGACCCTACCATCCGAATGTCGCAGCAGAAATCGAGACTCATCAGACCAGGCAACGTTTTTCCAATCTTCTATTGTCCAATTTCGATGAGCTTGTGCAAATTGTAGCCTCAGTTTCCTGTTCTTAGCTGAAAGGAGTGGCACCCGGCGTGGTCTTCTGCTGCTGTAGCCCATCTGCCTCAAAGTTCGACGTACTGTGCGTTCAGAGATGCTCTTCTGCCTACCTTGGTTGTAACGGGTGGTTATTTGAGTCACTGTTGCCTTTCTATCAGCTCGAACCAGTCTGGCCATTCTCCTCTGACCTCTGGCATCAACAAGGCATTTCTGCCCACAGAACTGCCGCTCACTGGATATTTTTTCTTTTTCGGACCATTCTCTGTAAACCCTAGAGATGGTTGTGCGTGAAAATCCCAGTAGATCAGCAGTTTCTGAAATACTCAGACCAGCCCTTCTGGCACCAACAACCATGCCACGTTCAAAGTCACTCAAATCACCTTTCTTCCCCATACTGATGCTCGGTTTGAACTGCAGGAGATTGTCTTGACCATGTCTACATGCCTAAATGCACTAAGTTGCCGCCATGTGATTGGCTGATTAGAAATTAAGTGTTAACGAGCAGTTGGACAGGTGTATCTAATAAAGTGGCCGGTGAGTGTAGATATATTCTGATCTATATCTGTTCTGATGAGTGCATTTGGCACGTGTTTGGACAAACAACCTGACCGAATCAACACAGCTGAAACCGCATTAAATTAAATTCTATATCTAGTATATAGACACACATGATGAAGTTAACAAGATATGTAATTCGTCTCCCTCCTTTTCTTTCTTCCTCTTCCTCTTATTTCTCACGCAGCTTGACCTGGACATGTCTCCGTGTCCTCTCCCCGTCCTGCTGCAGCTGTTGCTGATTTATTTTAGTGATCAGATGAGTTATTTATTTTAAGGGTATATACGAATATTATAATATTCAGTTTTGTGAGCCAAATTTATTTTATATGCCAACATCTATGGAAGAAAGAGCTAGATCACGGCACGCGATGTGTCATTACGCTCAGATGGTTCCAATTTTAATGCCATTATTGGAATTTATGTTTTGATCTGTGCGCACAACCCACCTTTGTCACGTGAGGTTTGAATATATGCAACTTTATGTGAGTGTCTTTATCTGTGGAAAAGGGTGTTTGTCTTATTAGTCCAACATTACACACACCAAATCCATCTGTGCTTATATGAGAGAGTGTGAAGGACGCCCTATGCAGTGCTTACAGCGACACTTGTTGAGGGGCTGCCTTCTGTCGCCATCGTGTGGCATTGCTGTCTTCAGACATCTCTTGATCTCTTTGACTACTGCCCAAAAATTGTAATACACCTCACCGGTGGCAGATTTAAAGGTGAGGAGAGGAGCTGATGTTATTGGTCAATACAGGTCTTGCCTGTGTTAAACCCACTCCACACCCTCTCTCCTTCCTTCCTACGACTTAGGGGAGGAGCTGAGTTAGGGAGGGGGGATACTTACGCAGGGCTGCGCTGCTCACCAAAATACCAAATTGTGCTTGGGAATGCCTTGTCGGCATTCCCAAGACGTAAGTCAGGTCCGCCACGCCTGCGCCACGTCGCCAGCGAAGCACGAAAGTAGAGCCCATAATAGTTCTAATTCAGAGATTAAAATGCCGAAGGCATAAATGTTTCTCCTTTTTTGAGGTCAGGGTCACATTTAATCATCTGTAGCTCATTTGTGATCCAAAAACAAAATCACTTTTTTTTTTCTTTTAGTTCCAAAACCAGAAACGGGCTAACCATCTCAACCAAATCAATCAAAACCAAAGTGCCTTTGTTATTTATCTTTGGTTATTTCTTTTATCCCTTTATTATTTAAATTGAATACTGAAAAGGTCATTTGGTTTTGCTTCATGGTTTCCAGCTGAAAACGAAGTCACATGGTCTCTTCCTTTTACCTTTTAAGATGAAAATTAACAAAGTCACATGGCCAATTTGCTTTACTGTTTCCTGACAAAGAGCAGGACAAGCAAGCCACTTTTTAAAATTGCCATAGTCCTTTTAGCATATCTCATTAAGGTCAGACAGTCAAAGGGTGGGCAGAAGTCAGGCAGAAGTGGCAATTCAAAATTTTCACAATAAAAGCAAAAAGGTCAGCACAGAAAGTAGCAAGTATTGAGCATAGAATGTACAAATTAGATAAATGCCAGAGGAAAAATTAAAAACTAATAACTAAGTCCTGCACAAATTTCATAAGGGTCTGTTATGTAGGATTTTTACACGTGACCTTTCAAATAGTTACTTTAAAACATTAAAAGGAGGCCAAAGGTAGCCAAAGATGAAAAATGGGCCAAGGTGCTTCGACTTGGATTTATTTGCTCCAGAGAGTAAAATGAGTATCCTGTTTCTGGTTTTTGAACCAAATGGAAAGGTTTTTTTTTGTTTCTGGATCACAAATGGACTACAAATTGTACGATGATACCTTGACCTCTTTTTGTCTTGAGGAAATAAAGCTTGTTTAATTAAGATAACCTCAAAATAAATTTATGGTTTCATTTAAAACTATTATTTTTTTAATCATTCAATATTGAAAGAATCATTCTGTTTTGGACAGAGATGGTTTGGATCCATCATCAGCTCACTCTCTGTGTGTTTCTCTTACATTGTCATACTGTTACCTGTGCAGACATGGCTTGGGTCATACATGCTTCTGGTCACCACGGCAACAGGCACACTGACATGTCCTTCACTAAGCAGCACCCCTGCCTTTGAACGGCCGTATCCTATATCTATGTATGTGTGTTTGTGCAAGTGCTAACAAGGTCAGTGGTTCAAATCGTATGCATCAACAAACATTTCTCCCCAGTGACCTTCTCTTCATGGCTCCAGTCAAATTGAACAAATCAACATAGTGGTTTTTCATCACTAAACCAATCTCCCTCCCCCTGTCCCTGTCTATGAGTCTCCCCTTTCAAAGCTCCCACAGCCACAGACGCTTGTCTTTGATTCAAAACACATGTTCTCTGCATGATAAAATGATGACACCACTTTGTTTGATAGTTGTGTTTATAGAGAGGAGGAGCAATGATATGCCACAGGGCCACTGACTCCATTCATAACATCTGGGTGAGACAGTGCAAGGGAAGGAGGGGTGGCACTGTTACCATTTTACTGCTTCTATATCCAACTACACAACTACTTTTCATCTCTTTGGTTTATTTATTTATTTATTTTAATTATTTTGATATTTTTGTTAAATCATCTCTTTGGCTCTTTGCATTCCACAAAAAAAAAAATACCTGCTAAAACAAATCCTGTTTAAATCTCTTGTGTGGAATTTTGTTGGTGTTGATTTTGGTACCTCCTTGTGGTCAAAACACTTTGTCTTAGGTTTTTGCTGCGTTTGTTACCTCCGCCAAGGTGGTTATGTTTTCGGTAGCGTTGGTTTGTTTGTTTGTCTGTTTGTCTGTTAGCAACTTTACGGGGAAAGTAACAGACGGATTGACCTGATATTTTCACCAGAGGTGCGTCTCAGCCCCAGGAGGATCCCATTACATTTTGGTGGTGATCCGGACAAAATACTGAATAGGTGGCACAGTGGTGTAGTGGTTAGCATTGTTGCTTCACATCATGAAGGTTATGGGTTCAAATCCCCTTGTCAGGGCATTTCTTGTTTAAGGGGGGACATGAGCTGTTTGGCGGAGGTCTGCGTTCTCCGAGTGCTTTTCTAGTTCTGTATGTTTTAAAGCTCCTGTGAGTAACTTTCAACTTGTTTACAAAGCAGTCTTTGCTTATCTTTTCCTCTACCTCCTTTAAGAGTCATCTGATGAAAAATATCGAATCCTGCTGTTTTATGTTATGTTATATGTTTTATGAATTTTGGCCGTTATTGTGAATATTGTGTGTGGAAATGGTAAAAATAGGGCTGTTTATTCAGCTACTCAGCTGACACCTACCCCCTCACACAGATTTCAGACATTAAAAATTAAAGTAAAATATCGTTAGTCATGTCACTGATGGCTTTGAATTTAGATATGTCATTAAAAGGCATCAGTATGAATTTAAGTCTATTCTATAGATGCAAAAACAACTTCTAACATGAGCTTTAAAAACTGTTCACTTTTGTTTGTTTGTTTTTTGTAAGGAGCTTTTGGCTGGTTGTTTAACAAACCAAAACCCTTTATGGCCTGGATATGAAAACAATGACCATTAACACAGGGTTTAATAGTCTATTTATCCATTGTAGGGGGTATGTGTCAGATCAAGACATTAATTGCACACTGCTGATACAACCTTTTTCACCCCTTTATTTGTAGAGTCCCTCATGAGAGCTTTGACAAAAAACATTCATGTTGTTGAACAGCTGATGAACCACTTAACTAGAACACTTGCATTTCAAATGTGAAACTGGCAGCATGTCAATCACTTCATCTGACACCTGCCCCACAGCAGCTGTTTCAGGCATCAACAGTGGCATAAAGAAAGCCAATTTAATCATATTATAAAAATGATAGTCTTGTAGTTAATGGTCTGTTTGATTTGGTAAGACATAGAGAAGCATTAATATTAATTTCAGTGTGTTTAACCATCAGCCCATCAACTCCTCTTTAAAAAAGCTTTAATAAAGATGGTAGAGCATGGCTGCTTGTTAACTTGTTGGTATAAGAGAGCTTTCAATTTGTTCTCAAACCTGTTGGCTTGACCAGGTGACATTTTTACACAGTTGGTTTAACAGCAAAGATCCAGGGACTATCCTTTTTGTACTATTGATTGTGAAATAGCTTCAGGGTTATTGATAGTCATGATCTCCTTCATCTCTCCATCAGTTTTATTTGCAATAGTGTTTTGGTGTTATCTTCTGACTTTTTCATCCACTCTTACAGAGCTCAAGCCAAAAACAATCTCTTCAGCGTAGTTTTCTATATTGCCCCTTGACTAGATACACTTATTAGTGGTATTTTTACTCCAAATTCCAGTTACTGTAAGCCACCCATTACCTCTTAAAGCATTAAGTGACAATGTTGGTTTAAACTGTGTCAATATTTTCTCCTAGAGGAAATCAGCCCAGCTGAGAGCCTCTTTGGTTATGGACAGTAACTGATTCACACCGGTAGTCACTGCTAATACAGTCCTGAGTGAACCCACTGACCTCAGTGGGCAGCTTGACTGAGGTTGAGACATCTTTCCCTTTTATTTAAGTGCACTATTGCTAATGGTAGTGTGTAACTGTAAGGCAAATATTGAAAGAAAAGGCCTCCTGGACTAAGTTAATTAGTCCAGGAGGCCTAATTACTTTGTTTGTCGTGGCAGACACACGCTTACCGAAACCTCTTGGTAATTGTTAACAATTTAACCCCATCCCCAACCATCACCCACCGTCTGTGTGTGTGTGTGTGTGTGTGTGTGTGTGTGTGTGTGTGTGTGTGTGTGTGTGTGTGTGTGTGTGTGTTATTGTTAGAAAACCAGCCAAAAGTAGCAGGACCTCATATTACCGGATGAGGCTGACCTTCCAGAGCTCCACTGACCACTTTGTCACCTGTGTCATGACTTAAAAGAAACCAGAGCGCATTCACAAGCCACTTAGTGTGATCAATACGGGATTGAGTTGCTCTAAAAAAAGGACAATACAGTAAACACACAGCGGACCACAAGGTAACAAAGCCAACTTTTACATTGGTGCTCATAAAATAAAAAAACTCGAAATGATCACATGGCTGTTGTGTGGTTTAAAGCGAGATTAAAAGAGCAATATTTACACAGAATAAAATATGACATTGTAAATTCATCAGGTTATGAAACAAGGACCAGATAAGTAGCTTTTTTTCTCACTTGTCATCTATTTTCAGCCCAGTCCCAGGTAACATGACGACAAAAGACAGTGTTTGCTGCCATCTAGTGTACTGATAGGAACATGGTTGCACTCTGAACAGAGTCGGCGCCAGACATAATTTAACGCCAGGGCAGACAATGGTGGGGGGCCACAAATTCGTGTTCAATGCTTGATCTATAAATATATTTTTGCCATTTAAAAACACTGCGCATTTCACTTCAAAACATTGTGCAGAAGTCAATTTCACACACAAGCCACTGTACAGCAGCTGATATGAAAACCATGACTGTGGTCGGAAAAGATGTTTCTCGGTGTGGAGAAGTCTCACACATGGTAGTGGAGGCTCTGAATATTAGAGCAAGTCTGAAAGCATTCAGCACACTCATGGCGGTCAGATGCGCATGATATTTTAACAAAAGGCGCTGTATTGTCCAGTTTTCTGTATTTTGTTTTTTCTGTTGGCTGAAAAACACCCTGGCGACCTCAAACTCACGCTCAACGACTGGTGACCCTGCTAGGTTCATTATATGCTTTACAGCTGTTGCATCCAGGGAGTTTTTACTTGCAGGATTCAGTGCCACAACCGTACTGGTCAGCTGTGAGTTGCACTCACAGAATCTGTGATCCATCTCTGCAAGCACCACATCAATAGTGCTGAAAAACAGTTTCTGAAATTGTGTTTTTTGGTCTTCCTCCTCCCTGTAACCTGTAGATCCCAGAGCGACATACATGTTTTTATGTTTGTTTTGCATCTTCGTTTGGGCTCTACAGGTGGTAAGGATGCATTGACACTCGCAGCCAAGGCCGTGTCCCACACCTGACAGCAGCTGGAGCTGAACTTCTGGCAGCAAAAACAAAATGCTGCATCAGCCTTTACAGTGTACTCCAGCAAGTCAAATCTGTGATACCAAAAGGAAATGTACGTCTTACTACCAAAAATACTGACAGGGAACTGTTGAAGCAGAATTTGGTTTGGGTGGTCTCTTCAGAGGTTGGGTGATGGGTATTTTTACAAACAGGTGTCTCTTGGCTAGCCACAGGAACTCACGCTTGCTCTGCAGCTACTTCGACGAACGTATTTTCCTCCTCTTTGTTTGATGAGGCAGAATGAGACCTAGGCCCAGCACCTTTCAGCCATTTTCTCATATCCATCTCTCCGCAACTTGTCGTCACCGAAATGTGCGCCAAAAACTATCAACACTTGCTAGTAAATATTATAAGAAATTATTAATTCTATGAATATAATTATAAAAAGGTTTGTCTCAGGGCTCCCCATGTACAGTTGAAGGAGTGGGGGGTGGGGTGGGGGAGGCTCGGCCCGCTAATGCCCTCCCATGACACTGATACAGACTCTGGAGCATTTTTTTTTCCCAATGTTGAGCTTTTACTGAGGACCCAGTATCAGTGCAATTATGCTCATTAGTACCAACACGACAGAACCCAACAGTGATTTTTTTTCATTTGAACAATGTAAAATTTTAACACTCCAAATTCAGAGTTCTTTTAAAGATGCTTTTAGACCAAAATGGTACATTTTCCACTTTTATTTTCCATTGCACAGTAATCTCTATCTACAGATTTTCTAAACTTTTGTGGCAGCAGATAAAGTCATAAACATCCATGTGAAAGTTGCATAAAACTGTACAAGAAAAATTGGCTACAATGAGAAAAATACTGCAACCCACTGATAACTCTTGAATCCAGGACAGAAAATGGCAAATGGCAGATAGACAGGAATCCATCTTTTCGTTGGAGTGTGTGGATTGTTTCAGGGAAGAATACTGCATACTGTCGTGTACAGATAAAAAGTAAATCACATAGAGATGAAAAAAAAAGACAATTACAACATTAAAAAGAAAATAAAGACACAAAATTAAGAGATGGGTTGAAAGGAGAGACACAGAACAGGTTTTGGGGATGACCTCTGGCTAAACCTTGTCAATTTTCCTGAAGTTTGTTGAAGGGAACAGACAGAGCTACCACACTACAATGCTTACTAACACAAAGAAGGCCATATTTGTAGCTGTGAAACCAGTCGAGTCGGGGAAAGACTCACTGAAGGAAGAAAAACTCAGAGGGCAAAGGCAAGGAGAGTCCAAGCAAACATATTTGCCAAGACTGAATATGTGCAAGTGAAATCAAACTGGAATTCAGAGGTCATCCTCTAATGTTCATTATCCTCTTTTTATCTTTTTATCCACGAGTGGCTTTAGTTAGTGTGACATACACTCAACTGGACAGACTTGTGAGACTAGGACATTAACATCAATTATTAAACAACTCAAAACTTATATTTAAAATCAAATGATTTGAATACACCCAGATGGACACAGAGACATACAATCACACACATTCCCACGCACACACAGAGATGAATACGGTAGATATTGTGTCTGAGCTGTGATGGAATGGTTCAGGTTTAGTCCTCTGGCGACATCTTAAACAACCAACAGTTAGGCCACTTGTAACATGAAACATCAGTCTAAATGTTACCTTTAAGGACATAATGTGATACAACAGTATTATAAATGGCTGCGCTCCATTGCAACTTGCTCCATATCTTGAACTCTGAATTATGGTGATGATGATCATCCTACATGGATCAGATCCTGGGTCTACACTCCATGTGGAAAACCGTTATTACACCATAAATTACCGTCTGCTGTTGAGTTTAGTAGGTCAACAATAATACAATGGAAAAGCTAAAGCAACTCTTTGGTGTCAGAAAAATATGGCCTCTCTCCTCTTCTGTCGCTCATCTGAGCAACCTCAACGTTATACTTTCTGGTTGATCTTAGATTGTCAGACTATTTACTTATATACAAATAAAGGTTCAAAGCCTGGTTGACAGAGAGATACACCACATTTGAGCTTGACTTTAAACATGGGCGTAGAAACAAGATCATCATGGAGGTTTCTGACACCAAAAACAACCATTTCTTGCACCTTAATAAAATGATATTAATAAATAAATATTACAACAAAGAAAATGCTCAGATGTTGTCTCAGACAGTCAAAAAGTGAAATGTATTTCTGATGTATGCCTTTAAAGGTTTAAACTTTTGTATTTCTGGTGTCCTGCATATATGAGTACATGTGAAAATGTCCACACGTATTGCAATCTGATGTGGAAACTTCTAAAAAAAAAAAAAAAAAGCTTTTAGCGGATGTTAACACTGGATACATCAGCTTTTGAAGTCAGACTTTGAGGATGAAACTGAGAACGCTTCTGAGATAAGAGGTCAATGAGTTAGCATCTTATAGAGCAATCAATTATAAAGAATTAACATGAGTTACACTTCAAGATTTAAAACACAAGAAATCCAATGGTACTATGAAAGTGAGTGCTAAATAAAATATGCCTTTTAAATTCTTGCCCTCTGTTAAGATTCCAGCCCTTTTCATAAGGAGAAATTAACTTGAGTTGTTAAACAAAAGCCACAAAACAGATTCTTCAACAAACCAAACATCATCCACTTTCACAACAATAGAAAAATAAGAGATTTTCCCTTAATACAGAACAGACAGAGCAAAAATCCCAACAAATAACAAATAGAGGAATGGCAAGAAAATAGAAAGTAACACATACATACGCACATGCACACACACACACACACACACACACACACACACACACACACATACACACACACACTGTTGGTAACGATATGAAAGTCTGGTAGATACAGAGGAGAGTCTAGAGTGAAGTATCCAGTTTACATCAGAGTAAGTTGCTTATATCCCTGTGACTCTCTGCATAGAGAAGGCGTCACTATCGCAGCACTTCCTTCCTTTTCCCTTAATGGGTTATCCTTTGTGTTAGTACTTTTCACTTGGAACTGGATACAGCATTGCACATTTATTAGATTTATGTATAGATAATGATGTATTTAGATTCTTTTCCTTCTTTTTACATTTCAAGAATTTTTTTAAAGTCTGGTTCCTCATAAGGTTTTGTCTTTTCTCAGCTGTATTCGCCGATTTCAGTTCTAGCCCTGATGGGCTTGAGGCGTGGACAATAGTAAAGGACATTTTGGCTAATGAGAATGAAGAATCTCCAGGTGCGTGTGCCAGGCGGCCATCTCAGAGGAGAGGCTGAACAGAGATAAACAAAGACAAGAAAGTAAAAAAGGACACCATTTATTTGCTCTCCTTTGAGGTTGTCCTTCTCCTTTGTCCAACTCTCAGTTCCACCCTTAGACTGAGGTAAGAACAGTATTCAACATTGTGCTAGGGAAGAATATCCCAAGTGTCCCAGCGAAGAAGGCTTGAAGGGATGGATGAGTGGACAAACGGATGAATGGGTGGTTGGGTTCATGTCGAGTCCAAATAAGCTGGGTGGAAGGTGACAATAGTGTCTGTGGAGATCTGCTCCTCACATGTCACAAATCAGAACTGGTACCACTTTTTGTCTTTGCACTTCAGCATCATCTGGAAACAGAGGACATATTGAAATGAGAACATGGTCAAAAAAAGAGGAGTTCCCTCGAGTCCATACGCTACACAAGATTAGAGACCTGTGAGGCCTTACTTGGAGATGGTTTTAGACAAGCTAAATACTATCAAGAGTTTAAATCTGTTCCTATTTGCTTCTAAATACAGGCGAGAGAAGAGATGCTAAAGGTTCATCTCCACAGACAGGCACGACACAGGAGCAAACTGCACAGAGCTGCAAAACTTGATGTGCTTACCAGCTGACTTCACGATAAGTCAGCTGGTAGACGGTTGTTGCAGCAGTAGAAAGTTCAGCAACAACAGGATGTACAGCAGAGTCCTCAAGGAGATGTGTGTTATTCATGTTTTGAGGGTTTTATGCTTTAAACTGCTGGAAAGAACAGTTGCAAAACAAATTTTCTATCTGTGACCATTGCTGCATTCACTCATGTTTAGAAAAAATCCCCCACACCAATGTCTGAAAAAAACTGACTTACAACAGTCCAAAAAGCTGTCTGAAAATGCTAAAAGATCTTTTAATTCAATCAAGGATGAAAATATCATTTTCTGCAGTTAATCCTTTTGAATTGTATTGTATTTGAATTAAATGCTGAACTGTTTAGTTTGGTTTCGTCTTCTTCCTCTGACAGCATTGCAGGACACATTTAGCTCTATATATTTAGAGTGCCAGTTTCGAGCAATAAAACATGAGGAAGACAGTCTTTGTTGGATACAAAAGTGGAGGTTTTTTTTAACAATTCTCCTCTAGACTTAGTTAATGGTTATATTGCCCTCTAGTGGATGAATAGTGACTCACTATCAGATAGAATTTTAGGAGGAAGAGCAGACAGTATTCAGTATTACGGCTACAAAAAAAACCTGATCCAAAGATTCTGGATGATATTTCTATTATCTGTTGGAGATGATAGACATTACTCACAGGATGAGTCATGATTTAAGTTCTTGTTTGTAATTTAAAAAAGCATTTGTTTACAGAGGGACCATATTTTCAGCTTTTGAGTCAATGGCTGTGTCTCAATTCAGGGTCTGCACACTTGAAGTGTGGATTTAAGGGTGCGTAATGTCATCACGCTGCACTGAGGCTGTAGCTGCGTCCGAATTGCCAAGTAGTAGTCGAAGTAGTAGTCGAAGTAGTATCTAGCATATCCGAATTGGCCACCGGAGCGAGTAGCATGCTACTTCAGATACTACTTCAGATACTACTTCAGATACTAGACACGCCCACATTGTAGGTTGGTCTCGGTGCATCCTACGGGCATGCTACTGACCAGAAATGCACCGCAGGCTTCTTCTTCATCCTCTTAAAAGTTGTAGAAGCGCATGTGATGCTAGCGCCACCAGCTGCTCTGCCTATTTAAATGTGTCGCGAACGCCGGCTGGCCACAGCAGTGCGCACCATGTCGGAGCAGCAGCAGCAGCAGCAGCAGCAGGCGGGACCGCAGCAGTACAGATGTAAGTTTCATGTAACTTCACACACTGTCCTAAAAAATGTGTGGTTGTATCTCTTTGTCATGTCATGGTGTCATATTTGCCCAAGTAATCATTTTATGAGCAAATATGTGGCGACATCATGGAGGTAAAGCTCACTTATTCCATCATTAAACTGCACAGCTGCAGTACTACAGCCAGGCCCGCAGATGAGGGGCTTCAGTTACCACTGTCTGCACGGGCGCAGTACCTACTCTCTGCCTGCGGGGGTCGTCTTTCCCCACCGCTCGTCTAGTGTGTCTGAATTGGGCCAACGTGTTTAGTATGTAGGAGTAGGATCTAGCAGTAGTATGTAGCAGTAGCATGTAGTATCCGAGCGGGCAATTCGGACGCAGCATGTGTCTCATTTCAGAGACCGCACCATCGAATGGCGCATTTGAAGTGTGCCTGATGTCATCACACGGCGTGAACGGTGTCCCATATGGCTCAAAATGCTAAGCGCGCTTCAAATTCGGTCTAAAAAACCACACTACCCCCGCCCCTTTCGTGGCCTTGGTATCCCAGAATTCTTTGCGTGCTGCTGCACAGCTGCGCATTCCGGGTGAGAGGCCGGACTCGCTTGATGACGCAGCGCGTCTTCAAAGAAAATACAAGAAATCCAAAAACACATGACAGTCAGCTCAGGCTGCATGAGCAATTTTAACTCACTAAAATCTGTAAACCAAACATTATACTCTTCAGAAAAGAACTGATCCACTCTGCTACCACAATCAAACACATTAGAAATAAGAAAGCTGACAAAACTACAGCAGAGTGTCAGGACCACATCGAGTTTTTTTTTTTCAAAGACTAAAGTTGTAAACTTGGGAGAATAAAGTCATAAAGTAAATAAAGTCATAAAGCTGCTTTTGTGGAGGAGGAAATGGCTGGAACCGGTCAACTGCAGGGTTATCGGTGGATGTATCAGCGGGTCATTCCGAGAGTTTTTGTGGTTTCTGAAGAAACAATCCAACTGATGATGATCAACATTTGTGATCCAGAGGGAGTCGAGCTCCGAGGAGCACCACGTCTCTGACACCGGCGGTAATTCATATCATAGACTACAGCTCAATGCCATTAACGTCTCTTTACGGCTGCATTGACGGATATATCCTCAGCATATCCATTTCTGCCTCCACAAAAGCAGTGGTTTTCTCCAAGTCCACCTGTTTTTTTTTCCCTGTGAAAAAGATGTATTTCTCATATATATTCTCCTGTAAGTCTTTATACTTGTGACAATGTGACGCTGATGCGACAAAGGATGAAGTATCTCCTTGTTTGTGAAACCTATACTGAAGCACACTCCCTTCAAATGCTTCATGGCCCTAATTTTAACAACTCTCCTTTGAAATAACAGGTAACCTTACGACTTTATTCTCATAAATTAATGACTCGTAAATTCACGACTTTGATCTCAAAGTCTTTAAAAAAATTCTCAATATAGCCCTCATATTCTTCATACAAAACATGCAATCTTTGGATGAATTTTGTGGTAATGATCTGTGCTTGTATGTATCTATTGTTTTGTGTCCGTGCAAGGTCACACAATTAAAAAATAAATGCTGCGCTCTGCGGCTTTTCTTCAAGTGAGTCGTGACGCGAGCCTGAGGGCGGGGACATTTAGGAACTCAACCAGGAAGTCCTCCGAAGGGTAGTCTCTCCCATTTCACAAAAACCGGACCATCTCACTCCGGGTACTCAAGTCCACGTAACGGCAGTGCGCTTGGCTAAGTCTGTTAAGCCTGCTCAGCCTGATGCGGTCTCTGAAATGAGACACAGCCTGAGGGTGTCCCATTTGGCTTGCAATTCTGAGTGTGCTTAAAATATGGTCCCAAAACCACCCTGCCCCTGCCCCTTTCTCAAGCGTGCATTTATGCACACTTCGTGGCCTTGGAATCCCCAGAATTCTTTGTGTGCCGCTGCACAGCTGCGTGTTTCCGGTGAGACGTCAGGCTCGCTTGGAGATGCTGCGCTTCTTCAAGGAAATTCAAAAACACAAGACGGTCAGCTCAGATATAATCGATAGGAAAATAATCGTTAGGTGCAGCCCTACTTTAAGTATGTATTGTTTTGTGTCTGTATCTTTTATTTTGTGTATGTATTGTATGTATGCAAGGTCGCACAATTAAAAAAAAAAAATAAAAACTGCTACGCTCCGCAGCTTTTCCTCAAGTCAGCAGTGACCCGAGCCTGAGAGTGGAGACACTTGGTGACTCATCCAGGAAGTCCTCTGGAGGGTAGACCGTCCCAATTCACACAAGCGGATCCACCTCACCCGCACTCAAGTGCACAGAAGGGCAGTGCGCTCAAAGGAGTGCACTCAGCTGTATGCAGACCTTGAATTTAGACACTGCCTATGACTCAGCAAAGACCGAACTAATAACTTGAGCATTCTGATGGTTGAGACTAAAATCTAAATGTCTGAACTACAGAAAGTTTATTATATTATTAATTTCTCCCTTTAGGGGACTATTATGCAGCAAGGTATTTCTAAAAGCTAGTTATTTCATGGTGTTGTTCAAAGTTTATATGTACTGGCTTTGGCAGATGTGTCTTTGTGGCGACCCCAAGGTTTCACTTTCTTTAGGTTATAGATTTACATAAACAACACTGGACTATCAAGGGCTTTCTCTGTTACCTCGTGGGCGTGTTTGGAGAAGGAATCTGCGCTGGCCATCATAGCAGCCGTCCTCTCTTCCAGCTCGCCTAGTTTCTGGCCTCTTTCATCTAATGCTATCCGAGCACGTGCCAGCTCTCCAACTACACCGGATGCTGCCCCCTTCATGCCCTCTATGCCACCCGGGCCTGGGATGTGCTGGGCAAGACTCCGAGATGCTTTTCCCGCTGCTACCTCACCAACTAGGTAAAGAAGTCAAAGGAAAAAGCAAATAGAAACTTTCAAGTAAGTGGTTGCAACATCTACAGTTTGAACCAGTGTATATGTTGACCTGTGTGTGTTTGACATACATAGCTCCTCTCTGTCCAGTGACTGTGCTCCACCACCAAAAAGACCTTTAAAGAACCCTCTGTTTGGTGCCTCTGGTGTCTCAACAGGTGTAAAAAGTTCACCGAGCATCTCCTGAAACATTAATATTTACCACAGACAGTTTAATGCATCTGTCTACAGAAGTACAAGCAAAACATACATACAAATCCATGGTTTATACTATACATGCATGTTATCAAATATGCTGTCTAGGGTTGGGCAGTAATAAGGTGTCTTTCAAAAGCAACGGTATCAGTTTCAATACCGTCATTGTGCCGGCGCTATGTTTCTATGTGTTATTACCGTAACTCCATCAAAGTTTGTCCGATCAGTAAAATTTCAATGGTGTTGGAAAGCTGAGAGTTGTGGGCATGCACCTATATAGTATTTACTGTGGTAATTGTAACCATATGAAGTGGGCAGTCATTGCAATACACAGAAAGTATCAGCATAGCGCTACACAGCTTCTCAATACCATAACTCCTTTAAAGCTTGCTCAATCTGAAAATTTCCAACAGACAGCTGAGTATCTTTCAATATGTGACATATGGTATATATTACAGTAATCTTGAATGGTACCACCAAAACTGCAACTTTGACGGGGGGGGGGGGGGGTGAAAAGGAGAGTGGAGTCAGAGAGTGAAGTAAGACAGAGCAAGCAAAATAGCGTTTTCTTTTTTTTTTTTTTTTTTTTTAAGAAATATAGTAGTAAATAGTAGTAATAAAACACTTCTAACCCAAGGAAGCATCTCCGAGTCAACCACCCACTCATTGCTGCAAGGATGCATTTGGCTCTGAGTTCACTCAGTGCAGCAGTTTTGACACCTCCCGCTGATACCGACGCAGGTCCAACAACAACTCAGTCCACCACCACATACACACAGCCAAAAATACTTGGTGACGGAAATGGTCTCACAGTGGAAAAGAAGCACTCTGCACAAAAAAGTTCTGGATGGTTATGTTAATTTATTTGTTTGATTGTTGTGCACTTTTTTAGCTGTTTCTAATAAAATTGTTGATATTGTGCACATTTTGTGGATACTGTTTCATTATAAGTGTTTGGTATTCAGTTTCTGAACAGTGTAGGCACAAGCCAACAGTTTGGTGACGCTGTCTGAGCCTTAAGTCATAACTTTTAATTAGTCACGGCAATACCGTATACCGCGGTAAAATGTGGAGACGGTATGACAGTATCAAAATTTGGATACTGCCCAACCCTAATGCTGTCTGTCTGGTTTAAAAGCTTTTTATGTACAATTAATTAAATACATATTCATAATACTATGCTACACAGAGTGTTTCCTGACCTGCAGGTTTTCGCAGATGTCCTGGCTGTAAGTGATCCTCTGGATCTCAGTGGGGGAGCAGAGGTACATGGCTTGACCCAGGTTTGTGAAGCAGAATGTCCTGGCTATCCGCATGTCCGTCAAAGGCAAGTAGTTCACATCCAAGAGCGGTCTCAGTCCTGGCAAACTACACAGAAGACAAAAAACAGAAGAAAGTAAATAGATACTGTATCAAGTAATTGTACTGTAGCTTTGGTCACCACCTAAACACATGATTACTACTATAAAGAGGGAAACATTTAATGTTTTATCGGTGTAGCAGACGACTGGTTTCCGCTTTCTCATCTTTAATTCACTCTCAAAGGAATGCAGTGACTCTGGTCACTGAAAGGAGATGGGAAACTTCTGGAAACACTAACAGACAACTTTAAGATTATCTCCCCAAACTAGTGAGAAACCCACCTTTCCCAACTTAGACTCCTTAAAATCTATGCTATGCTTGCTGAAATTACTGGATTGAATGCTTTATGTTTTTCCGATGCATTTTTGAAATTGCTGAACTGGGCGTTTGATGTGTTTCTGATTTATGTTCTGATGATATGAGCCTTTGTTAAAGCGCTGTTTTTGAAGCTGCATACGTTTGTGTGTGAGCCTAGACCACGTGGATCATTGTTTTGATTGCTGCTGTATGCGCCGATGCGCGAATCAAGACTGCTAACTTTTGAGTGCACGATTTCAGCGTCGCTGTACGCTTGTATTAAAAGGCCTTGGGTCGGACCCGAGGCCTGTACTACGAAGCTGGATTAACACATCCAGGGTAACTCTGCGACAACTCGCTCAACTTCACCGGATCTCCGCGATCCCGATCAGCTGAACTACGAAGCCGGTTATCAACTCGATAACTGAATCCAGTGCTGCGTCCGAATTGCCAAGTAGTAGTCGAAGTAGTAGTCGAAGTAGTATCTAGCATGTCCGAATTGGCCACCGGAGCGAGTAGCATGCTACTTCAGATACTAGACACGCCCACATTGTAGTATGGTCGCGGTGCATCCTACGGGCATGCTACTGACCCAAAATGCACTGCGGGCTTCTTCTTCGTCTTCTTAAAAGTTGTAGAAGCGCATGTGATGCTAGCGTCACCAGCTGCTGCCTATTTAGATGCGCCGCGAACCCCGGCTGGCCACAGCAGCGCGCACCATGGCGGAGCAGCAGCAGCAGTAGGCAGGACCGCAGCAGTACAGATGTAAGTTTCATGTAACTTCGCACACTGTCCTAAAAATTGTGCCGTTGTATCTCTTTTTCATGTCATGGTGTCATATTTGCCCAAGTAATCATTTTATGAGCAAATATGTGGCGTCATCATGGAGGTAAAGCTCACTTATTCCATCATTAAACTGCACAGCTGCAGTAATCAGGCAGATCTCATTGAACAAACGATCACCACGTGAGTGAATGAAGGCTAAAAGTAATGGAAAAGCTACTTTGTGAATTTCTAAAGCAGTGCAGGAATATAATACAGCAGCATCCATCACTTGCACAATTACCATTCAAAGAGTCTAAATCGGGCGCAGTACCTACTCTCTGCCTGCGGGGGTCGTCTTTCCCCACCGCTCGTCTAGTGTGTCTGAATTGGGCCAACGTGTTTCGTATGTAGGAGTAGGATCTAGCAGTAGTATGTAGCAGTAGTATGTAGTATGCGAGCGGGCAATTCGGACACAGCACAGATGTGGCCACTTCAGATCTGTGCGCGCACACGTAAAGGGGGTGGGGTCAGTGCCACCACAGTGAAGAAGGCTGCATGTCATTTTTCACAGCTGAAGAACAGAGCATTATTTTACGCAAATACGAGGAGTTATATAACATTATAATAGTGAGGAGCAGGAGAGCCACAGCCGCTAAAAGCCGGAGGGACTGCTGGCAAAAAAAAATCACCGGTTGTGTAAATTACGTTTGTGTGTTCATAAATTTATGGCCCCCTCATATGTTGTCATGCAGCGTGTGTGATCACCTCCATCATTGACCTCATTATTTCAGATACAACAGCAGTGGGGAAAAGAGTAGGTGGGAGCAAATAAAAATAAATCTAAAAACAGTATTTTGTACGTTTATTGGAAGATTTTATTTGTACATATTTCAACACGTAAACAGTGATTTCCTCACACTGTCTTTTTTTCTTTTTTCTTCATCATCTGATGGTCAGATGTCATCTGCAGACACATTTGGGGTTAAGAGTTTTCTAATCTGCTTCAATAAATTCTGAATGATGACTGATATGCCGCATGAAATTGGAACTTGGAGCTTGGCAAATATTAGTGCATTGCTTAGACTTCATGCTACCTGAATATTGAGGCCGTCCAAGTAAAACCTGTAACATTCAAAGAGAACGTCATCAGGTAAATCAAACGGATTTGAATGATCATGAATATAACGCTCTCGGCGAAGTGCTCCTCTCACTGTCCATGCAACGATGTTCCCGGGATCCGGCAAAAGTGGGCAAGCCATTTTCCAAGAGATCCGATTGGTCATTCGGCGGTTTTTTATACCTGCTGAGATCTTATCCTGATACATAACCTGCTCCGGAGCAGGTTTGGCGTTCCGCGTAAGTTACCGAGGCAACGGACCCGGATAAAAAGAGATCCACCTTCGTAGTACGGAAAACCCAGAAGTTATCCAGAAGTTATCTCACTAAGACCAAATCCAGCTTCGTAGTACAGGCCTCCGGTGTTCGCGAAGCTCCGAGCCATGGTTCTGAGTCTCTGAACTTCCTATAGTCTACTACGACGTTCTGACTGTAAGGGATTCAGTTATTCCTCATTCCCCCGGCCGCAGGTTATCACTGTTTCCAGTGAGAGATTTTTTTAGAGCAATTTCAGACATAAGTCCTCCTCACAAATCGCCGCATTTTGTGAGTATAAGTCCGCAGTTTTGTCTGCTGTTGTGAGATCTGTCTGTGTAACTCTTGTTACTCCCGAAGGCTGTTAGTGAGGCAGCGTGAACTGTTGTTTTTCTTGCCGCTGCTCGCGCAGCTGCAGTGAGGTATTAACACTTTTGTGATCAACAAAGAGACTAGTTGATCTGTTCGTGAACAGGCATGCCACCCAGAGAGGTGTAGCCCAAAAGCTACGTCTTGGCGTCGTGTCACGATGTATTAAGCGGTCGAACTGCCCCTTAGAACATCGCCCTCGTGTGGTGAGCGGCACGCACTGCGAGCCGGCTCACAGCCACGTGGCTTTGTTTTGCTCTGACGTCATTGTAAACAGACTGCAGTGACAGCTGACTGCCACACCTCCCTGTTGTCAAACAGATGCTGTACAGACATAGTCAGATTGAGTTGGTTGATTGAGTTTCACCTTCTGTATTATAAATAAACGTTGACTTACTTGATAAACAATTTTTATTTTATACAGACAGATCACCTTCCCTATTCATTAGAATAGCTGAATCAAATCTTTGTCATCCTGTAATCATTGTTCCTTGCCTCGATCTTTCTTTGACCCTTTATAGAACACCTGACGGTGATCACAGACTTAGGGCAGTAATTAATTAATTAATTAATTTAACATTGATCAATTGATTTAATAATTCCCTAACTGATACATAAACAGATACATTTTATTTATCCCTTATAGGTCAATTGAATTTGGACTGCTGTACTTTGGTTGCCTTGTGAAGACATTGAAAGATTTAAGTGCATTTACAACTGCACTGTTGATCCTGATTACCTTCAACTTTTATCCTCCTTACACACTGAAAACCAATCATTATTCAGCTGCTAAGCCTCTATTTACTCTAAATGTTTCTCTGTATCCCTTTTGTAAATTGTATTCGGCCAAACCCTGGTTGATCTTTGAGATTTGGCTTTGATTAGGTTTAATTTGTGTTTTTATTTTCCTTTTTCAGTTAAACCCAAAATTTCCTATCAGCTTCCTTTGTTTATTTCATCCAGCAAGTAAACATTCAGCTGTCTTGTCACGAACCAGACTTTGCTTTAACAGCTTATTTTCTGGTACCAAATTCCAAATTTCTCTAAATCCTTGTCTAAGCACTGCTATTCTTGATAAACTCATCAACCTACCAACCTACTAAACCTGAACCAACATGGCAGAACTTAAAGAGGCTAGTCAGCAACATCTTCATGAAGAGCTACAGCATGCATTGTCAACTCTGACTCAGCAGCTGCTCCCAGGCTATGCAGCCGAAATGAATGCACTGATGCCAGTGGGCTTGAAAATGTAATGGCTGGGGTGATTGGGTCGCACAGAACCCGCCTAAAGAAAAAGACCTCCCCAGAGCTTTAGCACACTTGGCTATTGCGATGTCTGTCCAACTCAAGAGACAGGATGAAGCCATAGAGAGTGCCAAAGCACAAATACAGGCACAAATGAATGAAATTGATGATCTCAAAGGGGAGCTGGGGTACACCGAAAGGGCTCTAAATCAGACTCGAGACCGCTTGGCTGAGATGCAAACAGAGCCTCCATCCCCACCTGATCAAGATCCCAAATCTCAGACTTGCATGACCCCATTGAGAGAAAGGAAGCTGAGCTTTTGAATGCTAATTCAACCGTTCTTGAGAAATTACAGGAGCTGTCAAGAATGCAGACCAGCCTAGATCAGTCCTCGACTGAGGCGAGGAACTGGAAGGCCAAATTTGAAAGCAAAAAAGTGGCCCTTGAAGCCGAAGAGAGACACTCTGCAAATTTAAAGCACCTGCTCCTAGAGGCTCAAAAGCAACTTAGTCTGGGTCAACACCAGCAAGATCAGAGCGGGCGAAGCTCACCAAGTGATCAACAGGCGCTCCAACACCCCACTTTTCAACCGAGTCGTGTATCCAGTGGACATCCGGGTCAATCAAGCTCTTATGACACCGGACAGGTTCCTGGGGGTACCTTATCACCCCTCTCAGAACCAACACCTGCTGGGTATCATCCACAATGGCATGACCGTTACTCCCTTGGCCCTACGAGGTCATCTCTGAGCTACCAACCTCAGTCCACAGCCGCTGCTCATCAAGCAGCATATCCTTCAGACAGAGATCTCGACAAAATGGCTCAAACCTCACACGATTTGAACCCCGTCGCGAAGGTTCAGAAGATCCACACACTTACTTGAAAGACATCGACTTCTACTTGAGGAGGTTTCCAGGTGCTATTGTGGATGACAAAATCTACTTGATCAAAGCTACCTCCAATCAAGAGGTTAGCAGCTTCATTGACCAACAACCCCGTCAGGTCAAGAATGACTACGACCTGCTGGGCCAGGCATTAATCGACGAGTTCTCCAACTCACTGATGCCGACCGGTTTGGCTGCTGCACTGTTAGTCAAACAGAAGAGACAGGAATCTCCTTAGTCGTACTACGGCTGCGCCAGGCCTTCTTTGGTAGTCTAAATGAACATGAAATGGAGGAGGACATGAACTTCAAAACCTTGTTTGTTCAAAACCTCCATCCCACCACAAGTCATCACCTTGGTGTCGCAGCTTGTCCTCGAACCTTCGACAGCAGACAGCTCCGCAAGCTGGCTGTGAGAGGTTTCGCCAAACAGAGACAAACCATGTCCAAGAGACCTGAACCCAGTACTCTGCTGGCTATAGACACAAAGTCAATGCCACTAGAACTGGAAGGCGGTGCAGTTGACACGTACTCAGACACACCTAAGTACGCAACTGACCGACCAACCACTTCCGCAGGAGTGGGACTTACCCTGAAAAGGATGTGACCCACCAACCTAACAACAGGGGGGTGAGAGACAGGCCTGATCGTTACAGGCCGCGCAAGAGATGTGACTCACAGTGACCTCATGATCAGTCTAAATCGGTACCCCCCGATGAAGAGATGGGTACACAGAACAAATCAGACCCTCCACCAAAATATGACTGGGCTAAAGGCGAACCAAAATCCTCTGACTTGACAAATGAGGACCTCAAAATTATTCAAGAGATGCTCAGCAGAATACAGGGAGAAGAACCCGAGAAAGCAGATCTTTTCTCTGTCTTCTCTGTTGAACAGGTCCCTCCTGAGCCAAGCACAGTGTCTGCTCACCAAACTCCAAAAGACGAGGAAGTGTGCATGACCTTTCAGGAATCTGTGACTCCTCCACCTGTTGACACCACTGACGATCTTGAACCACCCCTCCTCCAATTTCTGGGCAACCTCACAATGAAGGGTGCCACACAGAAATTTTACCTGAACACTGTTCTTGAAAATGAACTTCAACATGAAGCGCTCCTAGACACTGCTGCTGACATCACTCTGATGACAAGAATGCTTTTTAATCACTTGCGTAACATGGTGCAGCGATCCAACAGAGAGCTTAAACTGCAGCCCCATGCCATGAAGATTCAACCTTACTCCAACGACAGTATGACCTTGACTACAATGACGATGTTAAACATTGCCATTGGACCGATGAAAATCATGCACCCTGTGTATGTGTCACCCATTGAGTCAATTCCTTTCCTCACTGGCCATGACCTCCTAAATCGGTTCGAGCCCTTAATCAACTACAAATGTCGAGCATTATGGGCACAAGTCCACAGACCCCTACTGATCCAAACAACTACCAGAAGTCACGCTCAGTGCTACGTCCTAACACGTGAACCCTCACAAAGCACACCAGCAAGTGCGGGTTCTCCAGTGCAAACAGGCCTGCCTGACGATGAACCACAGCCTTGTGGCCTCTCAGTGACTCAGTCATGCAAAAAGACCCCTTTTTGTGTGAATTTGATAGCTCCTGGGACAAACAAAGAGCATTAACTGGCCCAGCATGGCATCCTGACCCTGCTGTTTTTCCCACCCAACCCACCCCTGTGGTCTGTGCTATCGCCAAATTCCGATCTGCAGCTCTGGCCTCCTCAAGACCTGATTTGCTGCCTCTCCAGGCTTCAAATCTAGCCATCGCTGCCGGGACTTCCTTTCCCTCTAAGCCTTCGGGCTCGGTCATGTCTCCTGACCTCTTTTGCCCCATTCCTAATGACTGCCATCTTTTCCATGTGCATCCTTTGCTTCGGCTCGTCAAGGACTTCCTTGTCTTTGCCTCCGATGCACTCACTTCACCTGCCTTGGTTGCGCCTCGCAGCCACGGGGGGTAAGGTTAGCATACGCCCATGACTCTCCGTGCGCAGAACACAGGAAAAACAGGGAGCTGACCCTCAAATGGGTCCACCGCAACCAAAGCAAACTTCACCAGAACCCCATGGGACTTGTCGGGACCTCCAGCGCCACCTTTGAGTCATAAAGTAGCACAGTTCCTAGCTTTCCTGACTAACGACTATCGCTCTACTTAAATTTTTGCTATATCTGTGCATTTGCATTGGTTCTAACTTTTGACACTGACCATGCCCTCTGGCACAGGTTGAGTCACGAAGGGGGTAGGAGTTGAAAAACTGGTAGTGATCATTTGAAATTTTAGATCCTTTCGCAACCATATCATTATAATAATGTCCGTCCTCACCTCGAGGCTGGTAATGCTCCTGAGCCTCGGCGTGGTAGCTGCCCCAGCTAAACCCCGAGACTGTACAACCAGGACTGGACTACAGGATTGTTCTGAGGAAACAACCCGAACTAATGATAACCAACTGTCACCTGCACATGCAGAAGGTGTTTGTCAGGCTAAACCCTAAGGTAGCCAGCTGTAAAAATGTTCCGGTAACGGCTCAACTGAACAGCTGGGCTCAGATTAACAGACAGCAGACACAATTGCAGACTATTGGTCAAACAGTCAAGGGCACTGTCCTTGCAGTCAATACCCATAGTGAAGTCCTGAAAAAGACGCTGCATATTGTAAATTCCTTGCTGTCAGTGGTCCAGGTTGGCTATGCTCACACATTGTTGTTGAATATGCTCATGACAGACATGTTGCCAAAAATATCATCAGTAGACAGTCTTGCCATGGTCGTTGCCTCCTACTATCTGAACCCTGATCAACTTGCAACAGAGGTTGAAATGCCAGTGTTTCTCAGCAAGCATACGCTCCAAGTAGATCCTAGTAACAGCTCGCAGATCTCAAGAGAAACCCCATTTCAACCCATAATCTACATCTGGTCGTCCCCGGTTAGCATGCTAACAACTTAGTCGCACTGTAGTTTGCTCCCTGTAACTTTGCATGCTTAGATTTAGTAGACTTAGCCTATATAGTAGACCTAGCCAATTTTAAACTCTGAACGAGGCGCATCAACCCTCCTTGGATTAACTGCTGCCTCAAAATGGTCGTCTCATCTGATCGTCCCAATGGCTCTTGAAGCTGCCATTGAGACAAAGGGGGGATATGTAGCAGATGACTGGTTTCTGCTTTCTCATCTTTAATTCACCCTCAAAGGAATGCAGTGACTCTGGTTACTGAAAGGAGATGGGGGGGTGAACTTCCACACCAAACCGTGGTCTTTTACAACCTCCTGTCTGTGGGAAACTAACCAAGAGCTAATCTCCCAAAAGACAGACAGTCAATCTTTTGCATTTCAAAGAGACTAAGTTACTAATCTCTAGCAGGACCCCCGGACTGGATAAACATTCACCCTTCTGCTCTTGGCTGGATACTCTCAAATTTGACACCTTAACCTTAAAGGTACCTTAGAAGATCATTGGAACCCAACTCAAGAGTGAATCAAAAGCATTCATCTGTGAAACAGACCGCAGCCATAAATCTTCAGAGTGGCTGTATTTCCTGTGACTCTCTTTGGGTGCAAAATAAAGAGAATAACTACAAATGATTCAATTCCAGGTTTAATGGACACCACCAGGATTTTCCATCTGTACACCATATCAGCAGTGAAAAAGTCTTTGTCCCATTTGTTTAGCATGTTTATAAGCAAAACTGCTAACGTCACAAATTTATTCCAGGTTTTCTATGGACCAAGAGCTCCCCCTAGCGGTGTTTTCCGAATATGATTGTGGTCATTCTTTTATTTAATTATGTTACGTGTTGTATACTTTGTAGCTTAGTGACTGGTTTTCTCAAAATAGGTTAGCAATATTAGAAGTAGTAATTGAAAACTCTTTTAAACATGAGTTAAGAATGTTTTGATCGTTTTAATGCTATGCTTGTCTACCTCATCAGAATATATATTTAATCATTTACTGAGTACAAATTGACAAGGTTATATTCCAATTAAGTGTTATCACATATGTGTTTCTTATGCGTGATGGTGTTTCTGTTAGAGAGATAACTTGGTTTTCATCTCTCTCTAACTTTCTAAGAGCCTCTTAATCCTCAGGTTAAAGACTACCAGGAAAACGGGTAATTAAAGTTTACCTTGCATTTAATGTTATAGTTTGATGCATCTGCTCATAAGAAACGAAGTGAAACTATATCATATGTGATTTGATAAACAGCATTAATTATAGTGAGTGGGTAAATTAGACCTAACTCGCTTATTATTCCCGCAAGTTAAAATCAATTCTCTTGCCAGCCTGATCAGCCCCCGCTGTGAACAATAAACAGGTGCACAAGCTCCCCCTCCTTTGGTTCACGCCCCACATCAAATGGGTTAAAAGCACTGAGATGCCTCTTATTGCTCTCTTACCATCTTTGCTCTTATCGTCTTTTTGTCTCGTGTGTTTTTGTCTCCGTCCATCGTCTTCTAACTTTTTCTTATTTTTTTTCGCCTTAAGTTTTCAGATTTTTTTTTTAAATTTGGATGAAACCATACCCAAGTTTTTTTTTCTAAAGCATCAGTAATTAGCTGCGCACATAGAGTACCAAAGTCTAAGTCTATTATTTTGTTAAGTTTGCTAAAGTGACTCCTGAGAATAATATCGACTGGCCAGCGAAATTATTTTCTTAAGTTATTAGCGCAAATTGATCTGCAGTAAAGCTAATCCTGAACGCCCAGAGGACCGACCTGCATCATCTGCCGAGCTGCGTTTGCCACAAGATTTGGGAAGGAGAGCGCGTGGGACCCACGGGGCGCATTTGGCGTGCATTTGGGTGTGATGACAGAGACACCGTTCGGCTGGCTGCTAGCCGCCCTGCAAAGACCATTTGTAGCCTGGGCCCTCAGTGATCCACTCCAAGATTGCCGCTGAGAACCATCATCAATAAGTAGTCAAACACACCTTGAAGAACCGGTGATGCTGTCAAGCATTGAGAGCTTATAATTTTAATTATAGTTTAGTTTCTTTAAATTCCTCTTCCAAATTTATCCTCGTAACACCGTTAACGTAGGTTAAATTTTTCCTTATTCACTCACTATCATTAACCTCCAGTCTTAGTTTCAATTTCAGCCATTCCTTCATTTATTCACTAGATGTTCTTTTAATTTCTCATTATTTGATCGCCATTTATTAAATTTATGTTATCTATCACCTAGCATTTGTCAATAAATTGTCCATTTAATTTTAAGTTGTCATCTCTTAGTGGTCCTTCCAGAAGTGAAGTCCCTGAAATGAGAATTCCAGCCTCAGATGTGAGATTGATTTAAATCTGTTTAAGACCGACTCAATGTTTGATTACTCAATTGAACTTTGTTTTGTCTTTTTCCCCACCAGAAAAGGTGGATGGTGCCCCTTCAACGAGTGCATAAATGTCGTAATTTAATTCTATTATTTTAGGACATTTATTTTGAATTCAAATCGCTACATCGGTATCGCTGACTTTTGTACATCTTACCTTCCTGATACACAATGTTTTTGCACTCTTTTCATTGTAAACAGACACAGGACACACACTCACAGAAACACACGCAGACAGGCAGACAGCTGGACATCTTTGCTTTGTCAGACACCCATATGGACGGCTGTTCTGTTTCTGTCTCTGTCCTCTAGGGGAGTGAAGATTAATGAGGAACAGACAGACAGAACAGACCAACACAGACTTTCTAAATGAAAACCTATCAGCACACTGCATGAAAATAAATATGGAATGTATGCAAGTATGTGTGTGTCAATGCCTGTCCAACAAATTGTGTTTCATGGTAGTGTTTAGCTGAAGGTTTGGGTGGGCAAGGACAAAGGTCTGATGATGTGTAAATGCTTATTGTGGGTAAGCATGAGGATGAAAGTTTGTGCCTGACTTTGAGTGAGCAATGGGAAAGTTTGCTCAAGGGCACAGTATGAAGCTCCTGTCCACCCAAGGTGTGAGAGCAGGTTTTTGAGGCACTTGAAAGGTCTGACAACCCTTCATAATCTTGTTGACCCAAATTTGGCAATTAAAGGTACAACGTGTAATTTTTGGCAGTATTTGTTCCATAAAAATGGACCATAACATACATAAGTAAGTTTAAAAAAGTTTAGAATCCTCTGCTTTTAAAGGGATTTTGTTTTAGCTGGCTTGGAATTAGGTTTTCATGTCTACGTCAGAGTTGATCCCCTTCTATGGAGGCAGCCATCTTGCATAGCCACATTTCTACAGTAACACAGAGCAGACAAACTTGTAACATGTATTTTTGTATCAGTGTGTGGCCAAGTAAAATGCATCCGTTAGAAGATGAAATTGCAGCTGTTGATGTGTCAAAACTGTGTGTGTTGATGAACATTTTTGGAGGTGAAAACTTCATAAATCGAGGATCCTTCTTATGTATCACAGGAGCTTCTTGTCCTCAAAGGCCACCATCACCTCACCAATGTTATGGGATGTGTGAAGGAGCGTTTAATCTAAAATGTGTGTGATATTCCTTAATATTCTAATTCCTACACACTGCACCTTTTAAAAAGTTGTTTTATTCTCAAAGAAATGAGAATTAAAAAATCAAATATAACAAAGCTATCTGCTTTAACAACACTATGCTCTTTGAAATCTGTCCTTCTAGTCAAAAAATCAAAACAGATCTGCTTCATTACACAACAATGATGAGTTTCATTTGGACAAAGTTTGTCATGAAATTTCAGACTATTTATTTCCACTTCTTAGAAGTCCATCTGTGTGTCCTAAAGGTGTGCATTTTTGCCAAACCAGTTCCAGCTTCCAGCTCTATCACATTCCTGAAGTACAGCCATGATTAGTTTGTAAGCAGGCTCCATTCATGCCTCCAGCTTCTTATCTGGTAAGCACAGATTTTGCTTAACCTTGAGCTTTATACCTCAAAATTTGCAACACTAATATTTTCCTAAACACTAATATTTTTCTCCCTCAGCATTGTTTGTTTAAAAATAAAATCATGGAGCACAGGAGAAAGCAGATTTGAGCTGGACTCATTCAGACTGACTGACTAGCCTGATTTCTGCCTGATACACATGAATGTGTTTCTCACCTGAGGGTCATAATATGTCCATTGGCACAGAAACATGCCACACACATGCCTTGGCTCATCTGCACCACATCTGCCCGCAGGATGAAGGAGGTCTCTGTGATGCTGTGTTTATAGATGCAGGTCTGTGAGGGGAGAGAAATGACTTTGGCCTGTTTTTCTGAGCACACCACAGCATACTGGCTCTCGCTGAGGTCCTGCGAAGTTGAAGGAGACACTGAGACAGGGCGGCGTTTTCGGACCTTCTCTCTTTCTTCACCATCTGCCGTAACATTGGGTTCAAACCAAGGCTCGTACGCAGGGGGAATCAGGGCACCTGAAGAGTCCAGGAAAGCCATTCGCAAGTTGCTACCCTTCAGCCGTACCAGCATCCCTAAAAATTGTAAGAAAATGAGAATCAGTTTGCAACTTTTTAATTAGACAAAAAGTTTACTGATGTTGCCATCCTTTTTTTACACCCCTTGTCCTGTGGGTCAAAACTGGTTTTGGCCAACCCCCCAAAATAGAAGAGCCTAATTGGTTCTTAAACCAAAAGACAATTTCAAATGAACAAACAACTTTTATCACTGACTTTATGAATACATTTTTGCAGAGGAGAAAGAATGTAGTAAATAAATGAAATCTGCTTGTTTTTTTTGTCCGAACCTGGTCTGTACAATGGTTTACTTTGGTCCCAGTTCAATCAGTAGCACTCACATTGTCAAATTGTGATTTGTGAGTGGGTGCAGGATAGTATTTTTCATGTAGAGTCATTTAAACAAGTTATTTTCTCTGCTGTCATTTATAGTGGCTATTGTTTAAAGACAACACAAGTGTTCAACTACAATTTTCACACCCCTTCACTCACCTGTAGGCGAAATAATAACTGGCTGCAATTGTCGTTGCTCCCCAGCAGGAGGCAACGTAAGCGCCAGAGCCAGCACAGTGCCCAAGGAGGTGCCTACATACAGGCAGGGCGTCAAAGTGCTGTCTCCCTTACGGGCGAAGGTCTCACAGAACTGGAAGCAGCTGATGGCCTCTCGAGCTTCCTTGTCGATGCTGGTGACGCTGGAGGAGCGTGAGCGGCTGAAAGAATTATCCCGGTGGTCTAATGGGTTGGCACCCCGCGACGGGCATACAGACAGGAGGACAGTGAGGAGAAAACAGAGAGAGGTAAAGCACCAGTAAAAACACAGGACAGACAATGAGATATGTCAACACTATACATTCAATATAATATGCTAAACAAAAAGTCATATATATATATTATTATTATTATTTTTTTTTTTTGTAAACTTAAAATCTTGGATATGGAATATTTCTTTTAAAAATTTATGCCTAAAATGTGAAAAAATATAAAGGCTAGTCTTTCTTTGTAGCTCATCTTATCTGTTATTTAGTTGACACATACTCTTCACCTGACAAATAGTTTACTGATTTATTCGTGTAAAATAGCTAGCTATTAGGCACTTTGGTTAAATGTTCAACTCTATAATTCAAGCAAATAAACAGATAAGTAGCTGCACCCGCGCATTAAAAAAGCAAGGGTTGCATCCATTATTCATGGTGCTGGTAAGACCCTGAAGAAGGAAATGACATTTTCTTTGTCTGAAACCAACAATAATTATGTTTTAGGAATTTTTAAGTGACCGGTAAGACAAGGAAAGAAAGAAAACACATGAAGAACACAGAGGAAAGAGAGACAGCTGCAAAAGTTAAATAAAGCTTCGGTGAAATGGAGTGTGAATCGATTAGCTTAGCACCACTGACCTCTTGAGCTCCCACTGATGTCAAAGAGTGGGAGACAGCAGAGCAGAAAGTTCCACGCTGAATTTAATTTCAGAGCTTAACGTGGTTTGGTGATTTTCACTTCTGGTCAGATCAGTGCTACTTTAGTCTCATGCAAACTTAAGGGGAAAATCTGCACAGCTTGCCAATTTTGAGGCTAATAACCAGAATTAAACTGGACTTATGGGATGTGGTGGAGTCCAGTTAAAGTGATAAAAAATATACTGCATTTCCATACAAATTGTTGGAGACACAAAGTCAGGGCTTACCCAAGTCTGGCTTTAGCTCAGTAGGCAAGCTTAATTTCCGTGACATCTTTGCTGGAAAAAAGAGAACATCCCTCTTTACAAAGACACATCTATGCTAACACACGATGCCATGCAAAGCTAGATAACTAGCACTGGGCTGTGGTTGTGCACAAAGCTAAAATACAAGGACAAAAAAGCTATGGAACATATGCCAGGGTGGATTTTTTAATGACAAGGCAAGCCAAAATGCTTCAAACAGGAGAAGGCGTTGTGTAAGGACCCAGAGACAACCCTGTATATCACAGAAGCATGCTGTGAAAGACAAAACAAAGGTGATGACCTCTTACTGCACAATGCCCTGAAAGAGAGGACTGGTATTGTGAGAGACATCAATAACCGCACAGCCATTCAGGATCCCCATGCCACAGTAGCATGCACCAAGAACAAGAAGATAATCAGAAACAGAAAATACTGAACAGGAGATGAAAGAAGACAGTGGAAAGATGGTCGAGCTACTGAGGTAGACAACTGGTTATTACTGTCTGCTAGCTGGAATTTAGTTGCTTTACCCTTTTTCCATCAATGACTTTATTAGGCACAAGTACCAAAATCTGTTTAGTACAAAATAAACTCATGGGATGTTTTTGGTAGAGCTACATTCACCCCACTAGAAAAAGAAATGTTTGATGACAAAACAAAAATGAATTATGCATGACCTGAAATGTTACACTCACTTATGTATAGAGACGTAACAATGTAATGTCCATAGATTTGCAGGTCACAAAAGGTAACACTGGTCAAAAAGTAACAACAGTCAACACTGAGCCTGATTTATTTAAGAAAGCTTAACAGGAGTTCACGAGTATGCCAGTAAATAATGTTTCATTTGTGTGACAAGTGTGGCTAACAAAAGCAGAGCTAGTACCACCAGCCTTCAGTCCTCTGTTCAAATTAATATCCACATGCCTGAGCTGGTTAAGTGCTCTTGTGCCACTTAAATCAGACACAGCCTTTGCAAAACTTTATTTCAGTTTATAGATTAAAATATCGCCCAAATCGTGCAACACTACAAGATGCCATCTGTGATCCGTGCTTATTTACATCTGGATGTGAAGCACTACGGCAGTACCTATTAGCCATAAGCTACAAACCTGGCTGGTGGTAGGTGGCTGCCAAACAACTTTGACATGTCTGACTGGCAATTTCGGCCTACAGTGACAAAAATATTCATGTTTAGTTCAACTGACCAGTAACTCCAGTGTGAGGCCAACAATATCAAACCGAGTGTCAAAATCCCTTAGTAGTATGAATGAAGAAATCCTACAAAAAAAGCCACCCAACTGTGGTGGAGAAGCTTGCATGTACGTGAACCATGGAGTTGTGTTGCCGGTGTCAGTACACTTGGTAGGGTCTCCTGAAACAAATAAGTGATGGGGTACTGTCCAAACTCAGAGCAATTTCAAATAAACCTCTAAACCTGCCAAAAAAATGAAGTCAACCTGTGCAGAACAGGGACACCAAACTAAGTCTACGTCTGAGCCGGACCCGGGAGTGAAGCTTGTCAATCTACATGTCTACATGACATCTCTTAGCAGAGTCCTGGTCGGGACTCAACCACAGGCAATGATGAGGATAGCTAAAAGAGGTTGAGATCAGGATGTATATATGGCTTGTGGACATTTGTCTTGGACTTCTTTACTTGTCATAGAGGCCATAAGAAACACCTTGTCTAGGCATTGGGTGGTTCATGGTTTAGGGTTTCTTGATTAAAAAAACAAACAACAACAAAAAAAACCTTGGTACTGGTGTACAAAACTGTGATAAATAGGAAAGCAGAGATTGCAAACCTTACCAAATTGAAAAATGGTTCAACCTTCACCAATGATCAAGTGACCGAAAATACAGAAATTGTACAAAAAGAAAAAACAACAACTACTGCAATTTATCCTCAGGAAATATTGTGCTGTGTGGAGAAATGGTCAGGCCTAACTGCTTAGCTTGCTGCCACTGCAGCCTGGAAACAGTGAAAGTGGTCAGTTAGTTGGTTGGTTGGTTGGTTGGTTGGATGGATGGATGGATGGATGGGTGGATGGATGGATGGGTGGGTGGTCAAATGGTTAAATAGATGGATGGATGAATGGTTAGTTGGTTAAATGGATTGATGGATGGATGGATGGGTGGGTGGTCAATTGGTTAAATAGATGGATTGATGAATGGTCAGTTGGTTAAATGAATTGATGGATGGATGGATGGTTGAAGGGTTGGTCGGTCTGTTGGTTAGGTGGATGGATGGATGGATGGATGGATAAAGGGTTGGTCGGTCAGTTGGTTAAATGGAAGGATGGATGGTACTATAATTTCCTCTCTGAAAGGTTTAGAAATAGAGGCAACAGAGGCCTCACTCCTCAGTGATCCTTAAATTTTTACCTGGCTGTCCTGCTCTTTTTATACCTTTTTACACAAATTTATGACTCATGAATACACAGTCTACAATTAAGGATGCTTCAAAACTTAATGCTTGTACTGATACTGATGTCTTAGGCTTTTGTACAGGCTGATAAAAAGAAAATGTTGTTCTGCTAAACATTGACTTACTTTATCCTAACTTCCACTAATGCCTCTACATAGCCAGCATTAAGCAATAAATTACCTGGAATAAGTTTCTTATCATTCCAAAGTAGTAGTCACCAGTGCAGCATTGATACTAACATGGTGGCAAACAAAACAACCTGTTCTTCTTCCTTGAAAATTGGTATCAGATACTGAGTGTGAGCTTAAGTCTTCTTAATGATTATTAAAAATTAAATGAATTAATTAAGTGAATTATTTGCCCTTACAGGTTCAGCAAAGCCAGTGGGACAATGTAGGACATGTAAAAAGAAAGTGTATTGCTTAATATGTATTAAGAAATCAGATTTTGCAAATCTTGGGATTTGAAAGGGTATACATTCATCAAATGAGGTAAGATGAGTTCTTTCATAAAACAGGATCTTGGTTTGTAAAGTCTAGAAAACAAGAAAACTCCAACTTCTGATTATATCATTGTCAGCAGCATCCAATCCATTCAGATGCCTTACATTTGACGAATGATATCTTTCAACTGGTTGGATCTTAAGTGGTAAAGAGTAATCATCTTTTTTTCATTGATAACACACACTGAAGATACACACAGACACATCTGGACAAATGAGTTGCCCTTCACTCCATGTAATTGTACTGTACTACAGACATAGAAAGCTAACAATGTAGTTCATGAAGTACAGACGTATCTGTTGTACAGAATCATTGACAAATATCACACGCAGGCACATTTACAATAAGACACTCGTGCTACATACATGTAGCATGCAGTTTATGTTTAGGGTTATTTAGCTATATTTGAAGTGTATAGATGACAGAGGTTAGCCTCTGTTCCGCAAGCTTTTGGCTCTCTGTGTTCAGTTTTTTTTACCATGCACTTCTGTATGTAAAGTAAAATCTTGCAAACAATATGAGCCCCATGTCAGCTTGACCAAGAAATAAACTACGTCTAAAGTTTGACAGAGTAAGAACCAAAAACTAGTGGAACACATGCTAACTTGGGCTCTCCCTACTCTTTTTCTACTTCTCCCCTCTGTGGTGACCATGACACCGAAGACAAGGACATGGGGTGACAAATCTGGACTTTGCACTGCCTAGACATCCTCTCATGAATTTTTTTTTGCCCATCTTACCTCCTCTACCACCTCCATTGTAGAACTGTTGTAGATTGCTGTTTGTCATCAACACTTTTGGTAGTGTAAGAGGGAAAAATAAAGCGAAGTAAATGTACAGTTAGAAACACCCTTTGGTTTGTTACAATACAAAAAAAATCTATTGCTGTTTTTAGCAATTCAGTGGCCTTTTGTTTCCAATAAACTGGGTTTAAAACCTTGACAATGGTTTGACTGATGCCATATGTATTGATTTTAAAACACTGAAATAAGAAAAGCTGTTATCAAGCTACTAAAGAATAAAGTCTGAGAAACACATTTCTAACTATGGGAAAGTTCTGATCCTTTAAATTACTAAAGAGGTGTTTTGTGGTAAGTACTACCTTGTTGCTTTTCTTTTCTTACTGCTTTCTTTTTTCTCCTCAGCGCAATGCATGTTGGTATATAATGCATAGCTGTTTCTACAATAAGTCTTTCTATAAACAAACAGCACCACATAATGGTAAATTCACTATATAGTTAGCTATATAGTGAGAAGTGAGTGATTTCAGACACTGTTTTGCCAGCAACAACAATAGCAAGAAAAGGGCTAAAGCTAGCAAGTTGTAGCTTCGCTAGGCTGAGTGGATATGGCTTTGCTGTCTCTAAAACATATGATGATTGAGTAATTTTCATAGGGACCAAGCTAGCAAATCAACCAATCAGATCAACACCAGGGGTCTTGATAAATTGGCCGAGGTTATCAAGTCAAGCTAACATTAAAAAGTCTTTCCATGAGACAAAAGCCCTGTTGATGTTAACCGTATGTCCAATTAACCCTTACAAGGTTCAGGTCTTTTTTGAGTAAACATTGGATGAGGGTCATGGTTGTTTTTTGTTATTAGCTAGTGCTATGACTTGGCCAAACAGTGGCGAATGGCAAGGCACTTTAGACACACAAACATCACATCTCAGTATTTCCCCTACATTCATTCAGTAGTGGGGCACCGCAGCAGCTGAATTATGTGCGCCGCTACTGAAATTTCACATGATCATGAATATCAATGCGCCCCAAATGAATTCTACTCACACCATATGAGAACAACAACGCACAACGTTATTTTCAACTTGTTTTGAGTCATCAACAAGCACATCAAATCCTGTTGGACCCTCTTCCATCAACATGAAAGTTAACAGTCAAGCTCAGACACAGTCTATGTAGCAAGTAGCATCAATAGTATTAGTAGCATTATTATCAATGTGCCACTAATGATTTCTACTTGCACTGTGTGAGCACAAAAACACACATTATTTTCGGCTTGTCTTGGGTCAACAATGAGTGCATCAAATCCTGTAGGATTAATTTGAAAGGTTATGTTCAAGCTTAAATATAGCAAGTAGCGCGGGTAACGTTAACGTAACAGTGAAGCTCTTTGAGCGGCAAGAGAGTGGGGGTAACAGTGAAAATTCCCACCCCCCTTGCTGCTGCTGCTGTAAAAACTCTGGAGGAAACTGCATCTTATGTTATCATCTACCTAAATTATACTGAATCCTCAGAAATCAATTCATGTTTAAGTATTTTTACATATTTATGACTTGTCTGACATTTTTCCTCGAAAAGCTTTATAGTGGAGTCCCTAAGCCCAAAAAATAAGCTGTTAATTTTAAGTCATGATACAAATATCCCCTTTGGTATGGAAGTACCTTAGGGTCATAGGAAACATTTTATCCAAAGAGACAAGTTAGATCACCCTTCAAATTTTTTTAATAGCCATTTTAAAAATGGCCGCCGACAATAAACCGCTTATACACCAGACCCCGTATCTTTGCTTCTGTTGGAGCTCTAATCATAATATTGGTGTCAAAGTGCACATTTTTGGGGTCTAGGAATTCAATTAAATAGGTTTCAATGTAAAAAACCCAATGCTTCATTAATTGTCATGACAGTGGGAGGTAAAATATGCTAATTTCATGAAAAAATGTAAGTTTCGACAGGGTAACTTACCCCCCCACCCTTCCTCCTAAACTGAGATTTACTTTTCCTTTGGCATGGAAGTACCTTAGGGCCATAGGAAACATTGTATCCAAAGAGACAAGTTAGATCACCCTTCATTTATTTTAATAGCCATTTTAAAAATGGCCGCCAACAATAAACCGCTAATACACCAGACCCCATATCTTTTCTTCTGTTGGAGCTATAATCATAATATTTGTGTCAAAGTGCACATTTTTGGGGTCTAGGAATTCAATTAAATAGGTTTCAATGTAAAAAAACCAATGCTTCATTAATTACCATGACAGTGGGAGGTAAAATATGCTAATTTCATGAAAAAATGTAAGTTTTGACAGGGTAACTTACCCCCCCACCCCTCCTCCTAAACTGAGATTTACTTTTCCTTTGGCATGGAAGTACCTTAGGGCCATAGGAAACATTGTATCCAAAGAGACAAGTTAGATCACCCTTCAAATTTTTTTAATAGCCATTTTAAAAATGGCCGCCAACAATAAACCGCTAATACACCAGACCCCATATCTTTTCTTCTGTTGGAGCTATAATCATAATATTGGTGTCAAAGTGCACATTTTTGGGGTCTAGGAATTCAATTAAATAGGTTTCAATGTAAAAAACCCAATGCTTCATTAATTATCATGACAGTGGGAGGTAAAATATGCTAATTTCGTGAAAAAATGTAAGTTTTGACAGGGTAACTTACCCCCCAACACCTCCTCCTAAACTGAGATTTACTTTTCCTTTGGCATGGAAGTACCTTAGGGCCATAGGAAACATTTTATCCAAAGAGACAAGTTAGATCACCCTTCATTTATTTTATAGACATTTTAAAAAATGACCACCGACAATACACCACTATTACACCAGACCCCATATTTTCGCTTCTGTGAGAGCTATAATATTAATACTAGTGTCAAAGTGTACATTTCTGGGGTCAAGAAATCCATATGAAAAGGTCTCCAGACTAAAAAATATATAGTCTTCTCATTACCCTCACAATGGGGGTAAAATATGCACATTTAATGAACAAAATAAGTGTCAAAAAGGTGACTTTAAAAATGCCCCCCTAAAAAAGAAAAGAAAAAAAGAAAAGAAAAATGGTACAGCCTCTTATGTACTCTATGGGCTCTATTTTCGTGCCTTGCCGGTGAGGCGACGGAGGGTGGCGGACCCCGCGCAGTTGTATTTTCGTCTGGCGGAGCCCGGCGTACAGCCAGTTTGGCATTTTCGTGGACTGAGGCGCATGGAGGCGAGCCGAGATCCGCCAAGCTGGGCGTGGTGTCGTGGCAGGGGGAGGTGTCGACAGAATCAGCGGGCGCAGTGACATTTTCGTGCTCGCCACCGGCGTGTAAAGTGCGCTGAAAGCTCACCGATTCAAACCTGGTCAGCTTTCAGCGCAGGCGGAACGCAGCTGGTCTAGTAGTATTTTGGTAGACCAGCGGCGTATCGGCATACGTCACCGATGCCTCACCGGCAGGTTTCCACAGTGTCAGGCACATTTCAGTGCAATAAATAATCATCAACAACTATTAATCTGAGTCAGCACATACATTTAGATCTATATCGATATATTCTGATCTATATCTGATCTGATGAGCGCGTTTGGCACGCGCTTGGACACACAACCTGACCGAATCAACACAGCTGAAACCGCATTAAATTAAATTAAATATCTAGTAAATAGACACACATGATGAAGTTAACTAGATATGTAATTTGTCTCCCTCCTTTTCTTTCTTCCTCTTCCTCTTATTTTTCACGCAGCTCGACATGGACATGGTGTCCTCTCTCCGTCCTGCTGCAGCTGCAGCGGCTGAACAGATGATTTGTTTCAGTGATCAGATGAGTTGTTTACTTTAAGCCTACATACGAATTTTATAATATTCAGTATTGTGAGTCAAATTTATTTTATATGCCAACATCTATGAAAGAAAGAGCCAGGCCACGGAGCGCGATGCGTCATTTACGCACAGATGGTTCCGATTTTAATGCCATTTTTGGAGTTTATGTTGTGATCTGTGCCCTCAACCCACCTTTGTCACGTGAGGTTTGAATATATGCAACTTTATGTGAGTGTCTTTATTTGTGGAAAAGGGTGTTTGTCTTACCAGTGGGTCCAACATTACACACACCAAATCCATCTGTGCTCATATGAGAGAGTGTGGAGGACGCCCAATGCAGCGCTGACAGTGACACTTGTTGAGGAGCTGCCTTCTGTCGCCATCGTGTGGCACTGTTGTCTTCAGACATCTCTTGATCTCTTTCACTACTTCCCGAAAATAGTAATACGCCTCGCCGGTGGCGGATTTAAAGGCAAGGAGAGGAGCTTATGTGATTGGTGAAAACTGGTCTCTGCTGTGTTAAACCCACTCCACGCCCTTTCTCCTCCCTCACTACGACTTACGCCGCTGGGAGGAGCTGAGTTAGGGAGGGGGGATACTTACGTTGGGCTGCACCGCTCACCAAAATACCAAAATGTGCTTGGGAACGCCTTGTCGGCGCGGCGGACCTGACTTAGCCAGTTGCTGCCACAAAACATGAATTCTATACCAGGGTCTGTGACAGCTGGATGAAATCAGAGTTGACAGAAAATCTGAGACACTTTGAGGTTCAGTTTGAGGTTTGTATTACTTTCCTATTTAATACAGAAGATACTCAAGAGATACTCAAGAGAAGTTTTATAAGTGGTGGAGAAAGTTTACAGGAGAGTCCCGAGTGATCAGTGTGCGATGCAGCATCCTGCCTTCGTCTGTGGGGCGCTGCACCTAAAAGCGCACAGATTACGAACACTTTACGCCCGGCTTTTTTCAAAGCTGGGTAATGTAGTCTTTGGAAAGATTGATGCCAATCGATTCAGTAGCTTCTCCCCTTTCAAATGACTACAGACATGGTTGACTTGTCTTTTTGGATAAAATGTTTCCTATGGTCCTAAGGTACTTCCATACCAAGGGAAAAGTAAATCTACATTTAGGGGAAGGGGTGGGGTGGGGGGGGGGGGGGGGGGTAAGATACCCTGTTAAAACGTACATTTTATAATGAAATTAGCATATTTTACCCCATGGTAATTAATGATGCATTGGGTTTTTTGCATTGAAACCTATTTAATTGAATTCCTAGACCCCACAAATGTGCACTTTGACACCAATATTATGATTATAGCTCTAACAGAAGCAAAGATACGAGGTCTGGTGTATTAGCGGTTTATTGTCGGCAGAAGGGTGATCTAACTTGTCTCTTTGGATACAATGTTTTCTATGACCCTAAGGTACTTCCATACCAAAGGGGACATTTTATCATGACTTGAAGTAAAATGTGTCTTAGGGCCCCAACTATTAAACCAGTGTCACTGGAGTGAAAAAAAAAAAAAAATAGGTTGACTTCATTGTTTTTTTTCATACAGAAAGGCAATTCTGTCCTCTCGATATCCCATGAATAATGTAGAGTAGACAGATGTATCGGACGACAGTCGTGGCACTAGATGTGGGAGGCTGGGACACTGGGACACTTACCGGGACAGGCATCATACCTGGATATGGCAGCAGGACTTCAGATTCTGAGATTTGTTTGCTGTTTGACCTTTTGTCGGAGGCTCCGTATTTTTGATGTGCTTGTACCGAGTTAGCTCTAATGAGATGGATCTGCTGTGTCTTCAAGCACCTTCTGCTGAAATACTACTGATGCAGATAAGGATAGGGTGAAAGTAAAAGAGCAACAGAGACTGTTGTGAAGCACAGTCGTTCTGCAGCTGTCTATGAATGGGTCTACTATTGCAATGTTGTGGTGGCGTGAAATATGCTCTGTGAAAATGTCACTTTTTGCTTGATGTAAGTCATACTCATTGATATGAAAACTGTGTGATAAGATAATTTTCGGCTGGATCAACTTAAGTGCAGTGTAGTGTAAAGATTGACTATAAATCTTTGACAGAGACAGGATATCTGCTCACATTGTGAATTCACTTAATCTTGCATTTGATATCACAAATACCTGCAAAATCTTTTTCATATATATGCAATCATACCGATTTGGTAAATGTGAGTATACCCAAACCCCTTCAGGTTGAACTTTTCAAATTACATTCTGATTAAGGTAGACTCATAGGTTTCTCTGCCAGAGAGTTTTTTTTTCTACTTCCCCTGGTCGATCATTTGAAGTTTTCACACTTAATTAGCATTGCAGTGATAAAATGTTTTTAATGCTCAAAACATACTTTAATGTGGGACTGTTACACATCAAAACAAATATCTTCCTGCCCACTGAACTCTGCAAAGTGGAAAAGAATGCATGCACAAATGGGAAAATACTCCCAGAAACCAGTAAACGTATGGTAATAAACTCAAACAGTGTTTTTCTAGGAACTGAGGTAGAATGAAATTGAAAGCCAGACAATTTTATGCTTCAGCAAAAAAAAAAAAATCCTCTTCTGAATAGTTCCAGTTTGATGAGCAACAGTTTCAAAAAGACAATATTAAAAAGAGAGGCTCTTTGAAAACGTTAATCTGGTGCTCAAACCAAAGCTCCTCTTACATTTAAATGCTTGGTGTAAGAGATGTATTTATGAATGGTTCACTGTTTGGGTTTGATTTTCTAATGACATAGCTAGTGTATCACTCTGATATTTCTCATCATACGTCGCTGAATGACATGTTACCTGAAGTAGGAGACTTGCAGCGATCCTCAGATGTTGCTGAGCCCTCGTTGATGTCACACAGACCTGCAGCAGAGATCACATTACTCAACCAGCGACATACAAAATAAGGCAAGTCAACAATCTGCTACCCTTTTACTTATGTACGTAGGTGAAAGGGTAGCAGATTGTACAAATATGATACTTGCTAGGCTTTCTGTTTATCCATTCAATCAGAGGCCGGTTTCACTATACATAGATCACATTTATAAGATCACTCTTTAAAAAGTAGTCATTTTTAGCCTCTTAATCAGTTCTTTCTGTTTTTATGCATTTAGAAGGATTAAATGCATAATGCAAACATTAATGCAGTTAAAAAAGCCTATGGAAGCGATTGTGACTCATATCTCAAATTCAAAAGCATTAGCAGAAATGCTTTTTCATTTTGAAGTCATGGCTGCACTATTTGAGTCAAAAATAAAAATAAAAAGCAATTTTCCACAATGCGATTTCATTTTCTTCTTCAAGACTGCCCATTCTGTGACTAAATTAATAAGAAAAAGCAAAACACATTTAACATTTAGTTTTCAAAACATTCTCCAGCAAAAAAGATAACAAAATTCAATTTGAAATGTCAAATTCAAAAATTTAAGGGCATGAGCAGAAATTATTTTCCATTTCAAAGTCATGGCTGCAATATTTGACTCAAAAAATAAAAAATAAAAAGCAACATTCCAAAATGCAATTTCATTTTTTCTTCAAGACTGCTCATTTTGTGACTAAATTAAAAAGAAAAACCAAGCTCAGAAACCAGGGCCGGGTCTAGAAAATGATGACTAGGGGTGCATCTCAGATCAGAGGGGGTGCACATGCCTGGCACGTTATTCGACACTAAATTATGCATTTTCCCGTCATTTCAAGCGGAATGAAACCAGTCAAACAAGAATATTTAAAATGTCTTTCATATGCTTTATTGTAGCAAAATTGTTGTAGAAAAAGGAAATGCAGATGTTTCTTACCCTGAATATTTAACATAGAAATTCAAACTATTTTTAACTATACAGCTCAAAACCATCACTAAACATGACAGTCATTTCAAGTGGAATTCTACCAGTCAAAAAAGAATATTTTAAAGGGGACCTGCCACCAAAATTTCATACCCATTTTTATCATTTTTTCATAATCCTTGATGTCCTCTGATCATGTTTGCAAAATAATTTTAGCTGAAAAGTTATTTGATGGTTTGTTTTAGTATGCCTAAAAAACCTTAGAGGAAAACCAACTGGTTTTGGCTCATTAACATTTATGGTAATGAGCTTTGCTCTGATTGGATCGCTGCTGTGAAGCCTGCTGTGCTCTGATTGGCTCAGCAGTGGAGGTTCGGATTTCGGTTTATCCATTGTTATTATGCTAATGCTAATAGCATATGCTAATGTGTGCTAAAGTAAGGTGCCCAGATGTCTGTAATGATATCCGGGGATATTCGGTGCGGCGGCGGCGGCGGCGGTGCAGGGGCTGTGTGATCACAGACAAAGTCTCGGCACTATTTAGTAGCAGCGCAGGCCCCTTGTAATAACCCTGTAAGAACTGTTGTTCAGGACTGCTTACTTGTGCTTCCTACCTATTCGGCTACTGTAATAACCGGTGTTCGAGCCCACACGCAACATTTTTGCTCTCATTCATGAAACGCTTAAATCGGGGACATTTTCGGGGACAGCTTTTGCCAGGGACAGGTCATTCAATACGGGGACTGTCCCCGGAAATCGGGGACGTCTGGTCACCTTGGCAGGTATTAAACCATATATTTTAGACCCCGAGTCCGAAGAGGAGGTTAAAGTTGAGGAAGAAGCCGGAGATCTCCAGCGGTGTTTCCTCATTCATTCTGTCCAGCTTTAAGTTCATTTTCCCGGCAGTGAACCCAAGGAAGGCAGATGAGTGACGTGCCCTGACGCGCGCGCACTTCTCCCTCTTTCCAACTGAGCATGCAGCCACATAAACTGAGGGTGCAATGCATGCTTATGCACCCCCCTAGAACCGGGCCTGTCAGAAACGCTTTTTCATTTTCATGATCGCCCTGCAAAAAGTGTCTCATAATTCAATCCGAGTTCGCGATCTAAAGTGGCGCCGGAATGTGACGTCACAGACCCCACTTGTTCTAGCCCCTTCTGGCCGATAGGGGGCAGTGAATCCGTGTATCATTCGTTCAATTGATATTCAATCAAGAATCAAAAAACAAAACATTGAAAAACAGTTCGTTTTCCCTTTTTGAAATGAAAACAAATGAATGAAAATAAGTTTGTTTTCCAATATTCCGTCAGTTTACATAGATCAAATAAACAAAAAAAGTTGAATTACGGGCCACAGGCTGATTCTGTTTTTATTATTTAATTTGTATGTCTGGAAGTTGTATCTTCTGTGTTTTTGCCGGTGTGTCAACCCGATCGTATCAATAGGAGGTTTTCACTTGACGTCACTTCTGTGTAACGCTGCACGCACGAAACACAGATTGAAGGCAGGAAGTGAGTTGCTATAGAGACCAGCAACATGCCGATGTTTTGCTCCGTTTACGGCTGCTTGAATCGATCGAAAAGGGGAAAAAACAAGAGCTTTTATCGTGTGCCCAAAGTAGTGTTACACAAATGGGAAACATATAAGAAGCTGACTGAAAAACGCTGGAAAAAATGGCTTTTTAATCTCCGCCAATGGCGGTGATTCTCAAGTCCAGTCCTCGAGCCCCCACGTCCTGCATGTTTTGGATGTTTCCCTGCTCCAACACACTTGATTCAAATAATCGGCTCGTTATTAAGCCATTACAGAGCTTGATAACGAGCTGATCATTTGAATCAGGTGTGTTGGAGCAGGGAAACATCCAAAACATGCACGACGGGGGGTTCGAGGACTGGATTTGAGAACCACTGGCCTACGGTCTGGAGGAGCTGCATCGGATAATGCCCGTGTGTGCAGTGACCACTTTGTCAAAGGTAATGACTCATTTTCAGCCTGTAGTAAAATTCTTTCATTTCGAAGGGAGGGGGGTGCGGAGCAGCCAGACGCGCCGGGAGCGCCCCAGAGCTCCGGAGGGGGCGGACGGGAAAAAGGGGATCCTTTTGGCCCCCTGTCCCCGCTCCCTGACCCCCATCCTCCGAGTACGACCTCAGATCAGAGGAGACGACCCGCTAAATTTACGCATATTACTAAGCGGAGGAAAAGAAACTAACCAGGATTCCCTCAGTAGCGGCGAGCGAAGGGGGAAGAGCCCAGCACCGAATCCCGTGGACGGTGTGAGGTCAGTAATGGCCCCCGTCGTGCTGGGTAACGGTCTTCTTGGAGTCGGGTTGTTTGGGCATGCAGCCCAAAGCGGGTGGCAAACTCCATCTAAGGCTAAATACCGGCATGCATCTAAACCGGCGCATCTCCTCCATTGCAGTCGGTCGCTTCCTGCCCTCCATTTGGTCCTCGCGCGAAGTCAGGATCACATGACTGAAAACCTCCTATTTAAAGGACCTTTAAGACGCGCATGTTAGGGGGAATGAGTTTATTGGGTCAAAAATAAAGCTGAAAGCCTGAAACATAAGAAGACGGAAATTGGTGACCGTGCAAATGCCTGTCCAAAATATAGCCGTTACCAAGTGAGAAATTTAACAAACCTTTTCGTTGTGAGAGGAACTTATTTTGCAGTATCTTTGTGATCATTAGGTGCGTGGGTTTAAATACAGCGCAAGGTCAGGTGTACTCTCCATGTTAGCCTACCTATGTTATCTCATGACAGCCTATACACCTCGCTTGTTGATTGCATTCAATGTTTGTGTGGACGTCTCCACAACTATGATCCACGCTTTAAATAAGTAGAAACTAAACACTTGGTGTTAACAAAGATATATTTCAAATATTGTCACCACTCATACTGATCGCAGTCAGTGTGAATGAAATCAAACCACGGATCGCGGCTATCTGTTTTAGCGGACTAACGGACTTTATACTCCTCATTCTTCTCATCACTGATCAATGTATTTGGGATTTTTTGCAAATAAAGGGCCATAAACACAGTGAGAAACAGACAAAATGGTCATAGAGATGCCTTAAAAATACATGGCACAGAGGCAGAATCACTGCAGTCTCTGTCCATGTTAACCTGTGACTGTATGCAGATGTCAGCGGTGTGTCAGGTGTGCTGGTCCTTTTACTCACTCACTTACAGCATGGAGACGTGAGGCTCTATTTTCGTGCCTCGCCGGCGACGCGGCGCATGCGTGGCGTAAATCAGGCTGCGCCGACAAGGCGTTCCCAAGCACAATTTGGTATTTTTGTGAGCGGCGCAGCCCGGCGTAAGTATCCCCCCTCCCTAACTCAGCTCCTCCCAGCGGCGTAAGTTGTAGCGAGGGAGGAGAGAGCGCATGGAGTGGGTTTAACACAGCCGAGACCTGTATTGACCAATAACATCAGCTCCTCTCCTTGCCTTTAAACCCGCCACCGGCGAGGTGTATTTTCGTGAAGTAGTCAAAGATATCAAGAGATGTCTGAAGACAGTAATGCCACATGATGGCGACAGAAGGCAGCCCCTCAACAAGTGTCACTGTAAGCACTGCATTGGGCGTCCTTCACACTCTCTCATATGAGCACAGATGGATTTGGTGTGTGTAATGTTGGACCCAGTGGCAGTAGCGGTTCTAGGCACGGGCCAACAGGGCAGCCGCCTGGGGCGGCATTTGTGTCATGACTCATGGGGGGCGGCACGAGCACTTCCGAAAAAATAAAATAAAAGATAATAATAATAATAATAATAAATCTGCGCCGCAAAGCGGTTTTGTATTAACTCTTGTTGTCAAATTGGTGCCACTCTGCTGCTGTAGGCACCCCTGCTTGCTGCGAAGGTGCTGCACAGAGGCTGACAGACTGTATTGCTGCGTCCAAATTGCCAAGTAGTAGTCGAAGTAGTATGTAGCATGTCCGAATTGGCCACCGGAGCAGGTAGCATGCTACTTCAGATACTAGACACGCCCACATTGTAGTATGGTCGCGGTGCATCCTACGGGCATGCTGCTGACCCAAAATGCACCGCGGGCTTCTTCTTTGTCCTCTTAAAAGTTGTAGCAGCGCATGTGACGCTAGCGCCACCAGCTGCTGCCTATTTAGATGCGTTGCGAACGCCGGCTGGCCACAGCAGCGCGCACCATGGCGGAGCAGCAGCAGCAGGCAGGACCGCAGCAGTACAGATGTAAGTCTCATGTAACTTCACACACTGTCCTAACATTGTACGGTTGTATCTCTTTGTCATGTCATGGTGTCATATTTGCCCAAGTAATCATTTTATGAGAGAATATGAGGCGACATGGTGGAGGTAAAGCTCACTTATTCCATCATTAAACTGCACAGCTGCAGTAATCAGGCAGATCTCATTGAACAAACGATCACCATGTGAGTGAATGAAGGTTAAAAGTAATGGAAAAGCTACTTTGTGAATTTCTAAAGCAGTGCAGGAATATAATACAGCAGCATCAATCACTTGCACAATTACTATTCAAAGAGTCTAAAACTGTCTGCACGGGCGCAGTACCTACTCTCTGCCTGCGGGGGTCGTCTTTCCCCACCGTTCGTCTAGTGTGTCCGAATTGGGCCAACGTGTTTAGTATGTAGGAGTAGGATCAAGCAGTAGTATGTAGCAGTAGTATGTAGTATGCGAGCGGGCAATTCGGACGCAGCATATGAGACGAAACGGGGAGAGGGTCGCGGGGGACAGCTCTGCTCTCAGGATTGCTCTCATTCTGCCAGTCACGGTGGCTCAAGCAGAGAGGAGCTTCTCAAAACTGAAGTTGATAAAGTCGTACCTAAGGTCAACCATGTCTTAGGAATGGCTCACTGGCCTTGCCGTCGTCAATCACCTAACCCATTTAAACCGGGACAGTATGTACGCATTTCAGCCTTCAAGTGCGGATATGTCATTTTGTAACATTCTGTAGTCTTTTAATCATTTCTGGAGTCGTGGTGAATCAAATCATCATACCAGTCTGCCTCTGATAGGCTAATAAAGCAATCGGATTCATGCTCGGATCTTGCTACGTGCATCGTGAGTAAAGTAAACAATGACAGAGGCAGAGAGCAGCTTTGGAGGAGAAACATCCTGCAGTGTGAACAACCTCTTCATACTGAGGTCTTTGGCTCACACTATCGGCGATTTCTGTGAGTGTTGCATGTCTTTGGGTGAGCACAGAGATGAACACACTTCAGGCACGTATTTATTTTTTATTTTTTAGAGCTGCTTTTGTACTGGCACTATACTAGGGCAGCTATATACCCTTTCAACACTATATTTTTTATATTTACATTTGAATTAAATTGACACTTTTTCATGACTGCCACTTGTTGATTGTTCTTGTTCAAATGATCATTACTCGGCACCTTGTCAAACTTGGGTGTGCTCCTCTTGTACAAAGCATACAGGTACAGTAAGAACCTCATCCAACTTTCACCCCGGTATTAGAGTACAGGTTGTCACAGGTTAGGCCACTGAAGATAAAATGTGGAGAGTCCACGTCTCCATGCTGTAAGAGAATAAGTAAAAGGACCAGCACACCTGACACACCGCTGACATCTGCATACAGTCACAGGTTAACACGGACAGAGACTGCAGTGATTTTACCTCTGTGCAATGTATTTTTTAAGGCATCTCTATGACCAGTTTCATAGAGATGGTGACAGCGGAAGCTTTTCCACATTAAAGGAGGAAATATTTTAAATATATCTTCGTTAACACCAAGTGTTTAGTTTCTACTTGTTTAAAGCGTGGATCATAGTTGTGGAGATGTCCACACAAACATTGAATACAGTCAACAAGCGAGGTGTATAGGCTGTCACAAGATAACACAGGTAACATGGAGAGTACACCTGACCTTGCGCTGTATTTAAACGCATCCCACAAACATTTTCACACCACCTGCGGTAATGTGAGTACTACCCACGCACCTAATGATCACAAAGATACCAAAGATACAAAATAAGTTCCTCACAACGAAAAGGTTTGTTAAATTTCTCACAGGGTGACGGCTATATTTTGGACAGGCATTTGCACGGTCACCAATTTTCGACTTCTTATGTTTCGTGCTTTCAGCTTTATTTTTGACCCAATAAACTCATTTCCCCTAACATGCATGTCCCAAAGGCCCTTTAAATTGGTACGATCGGGTCGACACACCGGCAAAAACACAGAAGATACAACTTCCGGGTCACGACGAGCGTACAAATTAAACAATAAAAACAAAATCAGTCCATGGCCAGTAATTCAACTTCTGTTTATTTGATCTATGTTAACTGACAGAATATTGGAAAATGAACTTATTTTCATTTATTTGTTTTCTATGACCAGCATCTCTATGACCAGCCTGGACAAATATGTGCAAAAGCTAGTCAGACAACTTTCAAATGAGAGGATATTTTTGTAATTTTCAGTTTTTCTTTCTCCCATTAGAAGCCACATTCTTCTATTTGCGGCATTCATGTTTGTGTATAAATGCCTGTGTGTGTGACATTGTCTTGTCAGGCAGAAAGTCAGGCAGACAGCAGCCCCTGTTGGCACGGAAACACAGCTGGACGCCCGATTACTGCTCACACTCGCCAAGCTCACAGGTGCCAGCCTACAGCTCACCAGTCAGTGACACCAGATGCTCTGTGCATATTTCATGCCGTTGTGTATAAGTAAGTGTTTAGGTGTGTGTAAACAGTGGTTGGTGTGTACCTGTGGCGCCCATGTGCACTAAAACTCAATCCACTAGCTCCTGCATACACACAGCTTATTGATTCATCTGTCAAACTTTTGCCCAAACATGGGCAGCTCATCATGACACTGCGGCATCCGTCTATGGCTGTGATGCTTTTATCCAACACAAGGTGGCAGTGTGTCCATATTGAAAGCTCTCTGATGTCTATCAGTTGTACTTCGAGGCTGCAGTGGCAATGTTTGTTATAGGGATGGGCTGACATTGTGCATTTATGTCAATGAAAAACAGGGAAGGAGGCAGATGGACACAGACAAAGTTAATGTATTGAGGAGCATCATTTGAGATGCCGTGTGTGTTCTTCTATGACTCCATTCATTCTCATATTTGGATCAGTTTACAGATGAGTTCAGGGACACTGGACCTAGTGTCTGAGTAATTATCATTAGGAGGCTTCACTGGCACAAACCCATCCTAACATTCACTGAAAGACTAATTACGATTCTAATCTTTGCTGAAAATAAGCTTGAATATCTGATTCTGATTATAGGGAATGTTTTGTGATAAACTGCTGCACTTTAATTCTGTAGTCCCTAAATCTCTAAACCTGCCATGTGTTTGTCTACCTATGTTAAGCCTCATCTTATCCTGGAACTCAATAGTGTTGTTTTCAATAATGTGATTTTATTTTATTTTATTTATTTTTTACGTGCAAAGCTATCTGATTGTTTTATATGCCCGCCCCAAGATAGGAGCAAATTTTCTTTATGTTGATTTGCAAATCAACGTACAAAACAGGAAGATGCTTAGGGACAATTTACACTTTGTAACAGAAGTTTCTACATAGACTAGAAGGAAACAAACGTGGTGATTATCATGCAGAGGGTTTATGTTTCAAACATAAGTAATCAGAGCTGGTGGGGCTGAGAGAACACATAGTGTCGCATAATTCATAGTTTCGGTATCTGTGGCATATGCAGACAAGAGGCAGTAACACAAGAGAGGGCATATTATAACCATCAGCAACCCCTATGTTCATTGAAAATTACCACCTGACTAACACCTGCACAGCACCTGATGTACAATATCTAATTGACCCGCAGAGTAAGTCTCAATAACAAGGATTTCAATGTCCCATGCGGAATAGGTAATAAACACCACCTGCTCCATGTAAACAGATGATGAAACATGAGTCTAACTTTCAAATCAAAAGATGTGTCAAATATTCATGTCTAAATATTTATATTTTCTGAAGTGTTCAGTTTGAATTTGTTGCCTGTTAGTATAGAAAAGTACATAACAGCATGATTTACAGCTCTTCTGATAATACAGCCTCTGAGGCACTGTGAACAGCAGATTAAGGTGTCCACAACCTCTGTCCTAAAGTGCTTCTTACCAGCTTTGACTGTTGCTGCATTACAAAAGTTGTAGTATTTTTGAGGGTGTTTCGTGATGACAATGCAGAGCTGCATTTGGTTTAAGTGGACCAGAGGGGCTGCCAGCACGTAAAACGACATTGGTCGACTCAGCCCCTGATGGTTCAGGCGAGGACTGATAAGATGAAACATAATGTGAGGACAACACAGTAGTTGAAGTTTTTTTAAAACTTGAATGTCCACTTTAAACTGACACAAGAAGCTGTTACTATGTGGTCTGCACCGGTCTGAGAGATTCTTGCTTCTCAGTTTAATGTGTGATTTGGTTGGCAGAACAAATATGACGTCAATACTGCAGCATAGAGAGCTTGATCTTAGTGTGCAAACTCTGGTTCCAAATACACAAGTTGTATGTGACCATCTTGGGGATATCTTGGCTTCACTTTTGTACATAGGGAAATATGGAAACATGCCACCTATCCTACCTATCCTTTTATACAGCAAATGATGTTTATTAAAAAATGAATGTTTTTAAATTCTGCCCTCATTTGCCCTTCTTAACCTCTCCCTTCATTACCTCCAGAGGGCTGCCGTGTCTTTCTTGGTGAGCGTGGCTGTCTCTGGTAGGGGTCATTGGAGCCATAAAGCTCGACCGTCCCCAGATTGAGTACTACTGTCTTCTGGATGTAGTCCACAACCGCCAGACCATTACTGTTGCCAAACACCACCCTGGAGACAGGGGACAAAGTCAGGCGGGTAGATGAAAGAAAATAGAGAAAAGAGATAGATGATTTAGAAAAACAGTGTTAAGAGAATTGGTTTAGCATTGAGGGCCTTTACACAACCAGTTCAGGTTTGGTTGTAACCTAGCTTGGGACAAATACTTTTTTTCCAGTCATTTCTTTCTTAGTTTAGCGTTTTTATTTACTTTATTAAATAAGTATCTAAAAAATTCATCTTAACTAATATTGAACTGTTTGTATACTCACAGGCCGCAGGATGAATTAAGTGCCAGACTTGTGATTGGCTGAGGGGGCTCTCCACCCACCCACACTAACTGGACCACCAGATCCACCTGGTAACCTGGGGACTGCTTCAAAGGAGTACTGCGCACTCTGAAGAGAAACCAACAGAGGAACACACACATTCACAAAAGCAAGGGTTTCATACAGAGCACAAGAAGTGGCACAGCTGCAGCTCTGAGCCAGTTGTGTTTTGAGGGTCTAGCATTATTGCCTGCAAGGGTATGATGGGGGGAGAGGCTGCGGCTGAGAATGCTTCAGGCGCTGACTGAGTCTGGGCAAGGGTGCTTGAGGCGAAAGACAAGATTCTGGCGTGTACGAGAATGTGTGAGCCTGGTGCTTTAGAGAGTTTGTCTAAGTGCTTCAGTGTGTGTTTCATACTTGAGGCAGGGGATGTTGCCTCCATCAGAGTTGTTGCTACTGGTGGAGGGGTGTGAAGGCGGGCCACTTGTCTGAGGGGAGGCTCCTGGGGTGGGATGAGCCGATGTCTGTTCCCCTCCTCCACCCCCACCATCAGGAGACTCTATGTCGTTCAGCTCGTACTGCATTCGCACCTCTAGTAACTAGGACAACACAAACAAATGCACACAGAGAAACACACATTTACAGGCGAGAAGATATGGGCAGTGAAGTTAAGGAGTTGACTGTAATTTATACAGAAAGGATCTGTAAACAAATTTTCTTTGTGCATTTCTCGAAAGATGGGAGTGGGGTGTATGACCGCGAATGACATCCACACACTCACAAAGTCACCAAGATGATAGAGAGTTTTTTGTGTGTGTGCGCATGTGAAAGTTTGTGTAGGCAGACTAAAAGTCAAAGAGGTCCTTCAATACTGGAATATTGCATTTCTTCAGAGTCCTCCTTCAGGGTAGCTCTCTGCAACCTCCGCCTCTGCAAGTCCACACACACACACACACACACACACACACACACACACACACACACACACACACATACACATACACGGACGAACCACCTTTATTTTCTCTCTCTCTCACAGACACACACACACACACACACACACACACACACACACACAATGCTCCTAAGCACCTCTCTTTTGCATTCTGTCAGTCTCATTAGCCCCACTGACATATGGAAGTGAGGAGTGATCAGTTCCCCTTCTTCACATTCTCACTCCTGCCTGTCTCTGCCCTCCTCTACCTTCACTTCTGCAAGGTTACTGTGAGGCCGGTCTCCTAATTACATCACGCTCCAACTGCAAATCTGCTCATGATCCACATCCAAATCTCTTATTTTCAGGCTGGAAAAAAAGTACCCGAAATTTGGGCTAACTTGGAGCAGAATCTGAGTAATTGTGGCATTTGGACCTCACAGCTACATTCAAACCATTTTCTGTGAGCCAAGTTTGTTTGGATGAACAAAGGAATTGGATTGATGGGACAAATGCTGCTGAACACATAAAGGGCAAGAGCTGAAAATTAAATATTCACAGACATATCACACTACATCCCACATACTTTGATTGACAAGTGATCTCTGTCTAGGGAAAAGTCTGGAGCAACAACATCACAGCAATCCCTTCTAGCAGGAAAAGGAGGCCAAAATTCTGAATAAATAGAACAAGTATCTTACTGGTTCGCAATTTAACACTTAACTGCTTCAGTGACCATCAGCAGAAACTAAGCATGCATGCACACACTCTCTCTCACTTGCAGTATAGGAGCTTTGAGCACACTCACACAGATTAAACAGCATCTCTCTTTATGTTATTAAATACTGACTCCCATCACACCCCCATAAGCACTAACATCCCTATCAAGGCAGATTTTAATGGCAGTCTAGCTTTGCTTGTTCACTGTTCCGTCTGTTGGCATGGCAACCATACTGCCTTTGACTAAGCAGATCTTTGAGAGCAAAAATGTGTGTTAGTGTTTGTGTATTCAGCTGAACGCCTTATACAGTAAAGAAAGAAACAGGGAAAGGGAAAACAGTTAGATTATGTCTCCAATCACAAAAGCACATCTACTTAAACTCTCTCTTCTTTTAGAGTATTTAAAACATTTCAACCACATAAACACTTTTTCTCACCTGAACCACTTCAGTGGTTACTTCCAGCTTGCTGAAACGATAAATGATAATGTTGGCTGACACTCCAGCAACACAGAGCATCCGGCTCTCAGGGCACCAGGCCATGATCTGAATAGCAAAGGGGTCTTCATCTGACACCTCGGTGCTGCCCTTCTCTTCCTTGGAGCGGTTTCTGTCAAACACCTTGGCTGTTTTCAGCTTATAGAGCACCTGAAGCATTACTAAAAAAAATAAGGAGAAAAAGGAGCATTGAAGTATTGTTTACAATTCAGAGATGTCAATCACAGTGAGAACAGAGAAATGTGCTGCTCTGATCCTGAAATAATTAGTTTGGCTGTTTGTGAAGACTGCTAATCAAATTGAATGTTGCTCCATGAGATCTGCTTCTTTCAGCTTCCATGTTTGTGAAATTTAAACTGAGGAAACTTACTTGCAGAGGCATCCCAAAACTTCACAGTTCCATCAGCATGCCTTAGAGGGAAAAAAAAGTAAAAAGATTGAGAGGGAAGGAATTCAAGTTCAGTTAGACAACTCACACTGTAATTGCTTGAAATGTTTGATGCAGCAGCAGAATGTTGTTTGGTGCTTGTGCACAGACCTCACCCCCTCTGGTGCCACTATTGAAGACATCTATACACCAAAAGTGTCTGATTGTCTCCTTTAATGAAGAGTCATCACTTTTAATTTCTGTGTTTTAAAACTAGTCAAACCCACCTCATGGGGACTCAAGGTCAGGCATTGTTAATGTCTTTATTATATCCCATTTTCAGAACCCATTGGTTACTGTCCGACATCAGTATTGCATGTGAGAGCAATGGCCAGTTTGTGAGGGCTTCTCAAGAGCTTTGATCATACAGGGATGCTAGGGATACATCAAAACTTCTTTTTTTTGTACTTTGTCTCTCTTAACAGGCCAACAAGCAACCCAAGAAGAGAATAGGAGATAGACAAAAAAGCAGCTTTGTTAGCTGCACCCCAATCCCACGTCTGTTGATAATAATTAATAATAATAATTTAAAAAAGATACTCAACAAATACAACTAAATTACATTAGGTGTCCATATAGGAGTTCTGGAGTTGATATGCAGAGCTCTCTATGTTGCTCTCCTTTTGCAGATGCTGTATCTATTGGTCTATTGGTGGAGATTACTAAGAACTTCATAAGAAGAAGACATTGTCCACTCTGATTTGGACAAAAGAACACAATAGTGTATTCACTATTTAGAGCACTGAATTATTTTGAATAATGATGGGTTTTTGACTGATGGATTAATCAGGCAGATAACTGCAATGTTTTTTTTAAATAAGTGACATCAGATGATAGCAACGCTCACAAGACTGATCAAAGAAACAAACAAATAATGTCTGCAGACACTGCACGCGGCCTCATTAGTGTGGCTTCTGTCAAGCATATTCAACATCCCCCTAAATGACAGCACATTTTCCCAAGTCCCACAAGAGTGCAGCGGGATCAATCAGAGATTTGCTCAAATCGAGACCTACAGGGACAGTGTCTAAATGAAGTGTGTCAGACAGAGGCTGAAATGAGGGTTTTTAAAACCAGCAGCCTGAAATATGTTACAAATTGTAAATCATGTAAAGCTAAGAAACTATCAGAGGAATAATATAATGTCAATCAAATAAGTACAATGCCCCCTTTTTAATATAAGATATATAAAAATGTATGGAATTATGCTATACACATAAGACTAAGCTTGATAATGAAATTGAATATACAAAGGGCCAAAAATGCTTAAAAAAAGGAATTTAGCATACAGCGTTATGCTGATTTGTTAACAGATTATAAGCGCAACAGCTTGACATAATGTGGAAAACAAGGACACAGCCATTAAAAATGTGTCATTTTTCTCCTCACTCCTCACTGCTTTGTTGCCACTTCAGCTGAGTGAAATAGGAGAGAAATATTTTGCAGGCTGTGGCACCATAAGAAAGAAAAAGAAACCTGGATGGAATAGTAATACTGCTCACAGGGGGGTAAGGTGAGAGGAAGAAAGAAGAGAAGAGGAGCGAGAGCCTCCTGCTGCCAAACCCATACCTCAATGTCACATCGTTCAGTGCATGTGTTCTGTTAAAAACGCCCCTTCTCCCCTTGTTGGCAGCTTAGCGCGGGATAATAAACATCAAAATGGAGCAAAGTGCACATGACTGGAATACCTAAATAGCTACAGTAAATGCATTGAGCCGAGCTCCTCTGCTGTGGTGACCTGACTGTGCTGGAGAGGTGAGAGTAATTGAGTGACAGTGAGAGCATAACGCTAATGCTAACGCTAATGAAATCAGCATATTCTTACCCAGTGATGATGATCTCTGGGTAGCTTTGTGTGCCTTGACCCCAGTTTCCACCACTGATAGGCCATTCCTGGAGTGACAGAAGAAACACATAGGGCATTAGAGTGAAGGAGAGAGTGCAAGCAAAAGTACAGCATGCCAATAGCAACATTGATTTTAGTAATAGACGACATGATTAAAGCATGATGAGTGTGCCCAGGGAAACAGGAAAGGGTCTTTGTGCGAGCCATTCTGTGTGTCTTGCAATTATACCTACGCACCTCTGCCTGTGTGTGTGCGTGCGTGCGTGCGTGCGTGCGTGCGTGCGTGCGTGCGTGTGTGTGTGTGTGAGTTGGTGGGGGGGTTGGCTTTGAACACGTTGACACATACAAAGGTCACCAGGATGACTCATGGTGATCTTTATGTGAGAATGCCCTCCTGCAGTTCAGCCAAGCCTTTATTTGACACACAAAAAAAGAGCAGCAGCAGCTAGGCAGCCAGTTTGGGTCAGAACATGCTGACATTTCCGACAGAAAGCTAGAACAAGAGAACAGGGAGAAGAACATGGGCATGCATAATGGTCTGTTTGAGCAGGGTGTCTGTTTGAGATCATACAGGAAAAAGAGACAAAAACGTGAGCAGAGGAAGGTGTCTGAAGGCAGTAAAGAATTGTATGAAGTTATTTTACCTCAAAGGACGCACTGAAAAACTGCATAACAAGTGAACAGCATGCACTGGCAACAAGTAACCTTGCTGGTTCTCTGGTGTCATAGAGAGTTTAGACAGTGTAGTGTGACACATTTACCTTTTTAATTCAGGTTTGGCTCTTTTATGAAAATCATTCTTACCAGAATGACAAGATGGAAAATTCTGCCCTCAGGATACTATTACTCTGTTATACATCATTAATTGGTGACATGAACCGTGTCAAAATATCTTTTGTGATGGAGAATTATGGAAAATTTATCTCTGTTGCAGAGGAAAAACATGTCTTTTCTGTTTCAAATGTAGAATGATACTGAAATGGTTGCACTCAAACACCAAAGAGACTAACTAGTTGCAACTAAACAGAAGAAAATGGTTAAAAGTCAACATTAACTTTATAAGGCATTATAGGCAGTGCTTATAACACTTCATAAACATTGCTGTAAACTGTTAGGACCGCATACAAACACTTTTAAGTGTTGTTATAAAGTCTTATTGATGCATATACAAAGCTTTATAAACACACTTATGATGCATTATAAGGGCAGGGTCCATCTCAAGTGTTACCACACAACAATATGCTCGGCTAACCCAGGGACACAATGGGCATGAAAACCTCAGATAAGCTGTCATGATGCTGAAATTTGCTAATAAAGACTGGAAACAGTTGAGACCTGGGAATGGAAATGTTAAAAAGGCTGTTTAATTTCTAACAGTTTTGCCAAAACTAGTAAGAAAGTTCACACGTGGTACCTTGTTTCATTTAATACCACACTGTGTGAAATACTTGATTCCAACTGGTCAAAAACTAAGAATGATTATAAATTCTCAAAAGGAAAAGCAACAGCAGAGCCCACCTAATCACACACAAATCAATCCCTATAGTCGGGTCCAGCACATTTTCCCTCTGCCTGTTAACACTGTTGTTGCAAAAATGCTACTTTGCCACTCAGACTGGTCTTCAGAGGTGTAAAATTATGACAGTTAACAGACACAGATAGGCAAGCAACCTTGGGAGCTACTGGGCCATAATCGTCTCTAATAGGGAAAAGAAGAACAACATCTGAATCTGAATATTTAAGTTATTTCAACAAAGTATCTGTAACCGTAAGCGGTATTGACATTTGCCTTATTTATATTTACAGTGTGTCAACTGCAAAAGCACTCAGAAGACAGAAAGCTGGATGAGAGCAATAATTTCCACAGACACCCTGTTCACAATCTATTTACTTTTTTTCCTCTCAAGGGTCTAAATCCAAAGCTTGGTATTTTTTTCATTGTTATGTAGGATATGTAAAATAATTGCTTGAAGGTTTCTTCGACAGTAAGACAAGCACATCAGCCACAAGAATAATCCATTTTACCACATTAAGCTTCCTCGTGTTGTACCTTTTTGCTGTATCCCTGTCGTTTCTGCCGGGAACCAACAGAGTAAAGTGCAGGTATGAGGTCCACGGGGCAGTCAGCAAAGTACTCGCAGCAGGTCACAGGAGACTCATGGATGGTCAGAGGATAGGGGTTCTCGAATATGGGGTAACTATTCCAATGAGAGCACAGACAAAGTCACTCCCACCTAAGATACTCTGTCTGTCCAGTGAGAGTGTATTATTCTCATTCAGGGGTGCACACACCAAAGAATAAGATTTATTAAAAGAGGTTATATCCTGATACAGAGAAAAGCGTTGAATGATAAAGATAATGAACTCTAATAGATCAACTGGGACATTTGAGCCTGCATTTCAGCAACAAAAGAAGCAAAGATGATAAAGAGTAATTTAATAGAGTCATACGCACCCATTTTGTGCAAGGTCGATCACCACTAAATCCTTCTCTAGAAGGACCACCACGGCATATGGTTCCTGAAAATCTGCACAGTGGAACAGCGAGACAAGTCATTCATCATGCTGAATCTCTTTTTACTTGTGGTTTACCTTGAGAAAAAGCTTCCCTGAAATGTGCAAACCACAGGGGAGGAATTCCTCAGCTGTTCTCTGGCAAATCTTATTAACATATCTGTGCCCTGAAGATGTGAGGGCAAGAACACTCAACACTTCAAATACATTAATCTGTGTGAATTATCACCATGGGGGAGGGGAGGGGGGTTGCTCTGCTTAAATATTCGTATAATTCTGATTTGGGAGTTGAATCACAGATTCCACCTTAAGATGAAACTCTCTTAAAACAGCTTTTAACAGCTCATATTGATCAAGTCACACTGAAACTTGGATGTGTCACCATACTGCTACATAAGCTACCTGTTCATATTGCTAATGCTGGCAGACCCTCCAGAGATCAGAAGTGACATCAGCCATTTTTTAAATGAAATTATGCACTGAGTTCATTACTGTCAAAGACATAGACTAATCAAGTGAAAGTAAATTAAATCAAGGTTTAAAAGAAAAGGTCTGCGTCTACCAGTGGTGGCATTTCTGAGCTGGCAGCACCTGCAGTCTTAATTTCAAAGTGCTTCTTGCTGGCGCCAGATTACTGAAGTGGTCCTGTGTCACTTTAATGGCCCTCAGTTATGACTGTTCAGTTTGTTTTAAAACTATTTAGTATGCTCAATATTTGCATCCCATCAATAAAGGAGGTAAAAAAGGAGTGAAAGCAGTGATGTTGAAGCGTTAAGAGCAGCTCTAGTATGGAGCCAGATCAGGCTCAAAAGTATTGATTGTTTACCAAAAGTAGTGTAAGTGAAAAAATAAAAACTGAAGTGGAAAAATAAGATTTGAACCTGAAAAAAAATAAAATGGTACTTGAAAGTCTTGAATTTTCGAAATTGAACTCCCAGAATGCATGAAAAAAATCTTTTCAAACGTAACTTTGATTGTGTTTTTCAATACTTTTGAGTAAATTACTTATTTTTATTTTTCACTTCAATGTATATTTCAATCTTGGAGTACTTTTTTTTTTCAATTTAATTTTATTTATTTCGTTCAAATTCAGATCTCATTTTTACAGATTCAAATCGTTTTTTTGTTTTTTTTTTTCGGTTTCAGCTTATTATTTTTCAGATTCGTTCTTACTGCATGAGAGCAAACTACCAAGCAGTGGTGATGAAACATTCTCTGACTGGTAAAAAGTGTGTGCCCCCTCACACATCAGCAATGGGTGGCACATTGAGGATGGGGAGTTGGCAGTGAAATGGATGACTACAAATCCTGCCCCTGATAGTGTTTTGCAGATAGTCCACTGTAGTTGCAAGACAACCAAATATGAGACTGAGCGATGTTCTTGTATGTCTGCAAGACTATCTTGTACAGATTTATTTCGGTGCCAAGCATGTGAGAATGCGTCAAAGGAAACAGAAGAAAGAGCTGTATGGGATAATGACTCTGATGAAAGTGATAGTGATGCGTAATATACGCACCATGTCACCATGTACAATTTGTTTTGTTTAAAGGATTACTACACCAAGATTTGAGATTGTTATTATTTTTATATTTGTTCTACATTTGTTTGTGTTTTGATCTTTAATTTCATATTCTGGAGGGATTGATAAATGTCAGATGTTTTGACACTGTGATACTTGAATCAATGTTTTATATCATATTTTGAATTAATCCAGACCTTTTGCCCATTTATTTTTGGCTTGTTACATTTTTTTTCATTATTCCGATTTTTAGGGGGCGTGGTAGCAATTTGATTGACTTTCAGCCATTTATGGCCATGATGTGCTGTTTAAATTTTATTGCTTTTAGTACACAGTAGGTTGTGTCATTTTTATGTATGAAACATAAGCTTTAAGCTAAATTTATGGTATATATTTCATTGTGCTGGGTGCAAATCACTTGAGTTGAGACGTTTTCTTCAAGAAATTTGCTACATTTCATAATCTGAATTCACTTATGCATATACTAAGGCACCAATAGCTGTTTCAGATGTTAGATAGATGTATTTATGACATTTGGGAAAGATTTTGTCGTGCCAGAATCAACATAGCAGTTTCTACAAGCAAAAACAGCAGCAACATATAATTGATTTTTGGGTTACTCACATATATGTACATTTCTGGCTCGTGACAAATTTCAGACAGATAGTCTGAGTAGATATTTCTACCCAAAGTCCAGAAGGGTATTGTCTATGCAAAAATGCATTGAACAAGTAGCACCAGCGTAATGGAACGAAATTCACTTTCTAGGCACTTTTTCCTTTGTCCCAATGCAGCCTATGACCTCGAGCGACGTTTCTTTCATGGAGTTTCAGATGCCGAGGACGTGGATACATCGGCGATGCTGGCTGAAGGGTTTGACTGACCCGCGGCAGCATCACGTTCTTGTTTCTCAAACGCCTTTTGCAAATAAATTGCTGGTAGCATGTCATGTGAAACCCAGCGTCATCGGGAACATTGTAAAAGTCGATATCAACCCAGTGTTTATAAGTTTCTGCAAGGTCCTTTGTCTCACACTGTAGAGAAAGCCACTTTCTAATACTAGTTCTGTAAGTTTCCAAACGTGTCCTTGTAAAGTCGAGAACGTCTTCGCCCCTGACAGATGACAGATGCATATAGCATCGTTTCGTTCCTTTTTTATGCACTTTTGAAGTATGTTTTCTTTTTTTCCTTTTCTTGTCTTCCTCTTCGCTCGTCTCGCTGCTAGATGCGCTCGTCGCCATGTTTGTGTTTTTCTTATACTATAGCAACGAGACTCAGCTCCTATTGGTCCACGTGACAAAAATCGCTTCACCCCTTTGCATATTCGATTGCTTGTGTGCAAGTATCACTACACTGCAGAAAGGAATTTACTTTGACACCGAAAAACTAATTACTAAAAATCGACTGGATGACATGAGTAGATATTTTTTTTAGTACTTACTACCAATAAAGCTATTTTATGAATCACAGTTAATGTTGCACCACTAAAGTGGAATGAACCAACACTATAAAATTCAGCCAATACAGCCTAATTGTAGGCTAAGCTAATGTGTACATGCCACTTCCTGAACGCAGGGTGATGACGTCACGGATGGGTGGGGCCGTTAATCATGGCAGACCACGCCCTTCTCAGTCGAGGCCTGCCCCCACGGAAAAACAGGGCCAAAAGTGAACCTGAAACTTCTCAAGTTAAATTCATAAAAAAAAGATCTGAATCTGAAAAATAATAATCTGAAACCGAAAAAAAAACAAAACGATTTAAATCGGTAAAAACAAGATCTGAATCTGAAATAAATAAATAAAATTCAATTGAAAAAAAAAAGTACTCCAAGATCGAAATATACATTGAAGGGAAAAATAAAAATAAGCAATTTATTCAAAAGTATTGAAAAACAGAATCAAAGTTACGTTTGAACAGATTTTTTTCATGCATTCTGGGATTTTTCAAAGTTAATTTTTTTTCAGGTTCAACTCAACTCAACTCAACTTTATTTGTAAAGCACTTTTAAACAACCACAGCTGAACAAAGTGCTGTACCTAAATAGACAAAACAATGCAGACGTAAAAAAAACAATCAAAAACAATTAAAACAATGGATAAAATAAAAGCAGAATTAAAAAGTAAAATATAGTTTCAATGTTTTTAAATACAAATTTAAAAACATAGAAACAAATAACTAAAAACAAACCATAAAACACTAAAACAGGAGCCGAGTCTCATGCAGGGTTAAAGGCCAATGAATAAAAATGGGTTTTAAGACGAGTTTTAAAAATCTTATTTTTCCACTTCACTTTTTATTTTTTCACTTACACTACTTTTGGTAAACAATCAATACTTTTGAGCCTGTTCTGGCTCCATACTCTAGACCTGGAAATTACACCGCTGGTAAACAAATGTGAAAATGACTGGGTCATCATTGACTCCTGGGGTGAGTTTTTCTTCCATAAGTTCCACTCCATCTTATTATGATTGTTTGGGGAGGAAGAAGTTGAACTTGTTACACTGTTGCTGGGATGTATTAGTTTGTATTGAAAACAGCCATCTCCAGAGCATGAAAAAAGAACAAAAACAGTCAGTGGACCTTGGTCCTGTATGTGTTTGGTTAGAAACAGACAAAACAGACATGTACACTGATGGGAAATGTGGGAAGGTTTTTGTGTGTATATGAAAACCTGGGTCCAGAGACAATAACTTGACAGAGCATCAGGTCTCAGTCTATCAGATACACTATGAATAAAACACTGGTACAACTCATGTCTCTCCCTGTCCTTTTCTATTTGTGCTCTTTGTGCCAGTCTAAAAAGAATTCACATAAACTCTTATGCAACTTAGGATGGCAATGCAGACTCCTCCTGTCTGTCAGTTAGGACATTTGTGATCTATAGATCAGTGTTATGATTCTGGCAGGATACAAACTAAGTAAAAATAACAGCACATTCGATGGGGAAATACAATCTACAATTAAAAAAAAAAAAGAAAACTGACAAAAACTGCTTAAGAGTTACAGCATAAGCTTGACAAATTCAGTAAACGTGTAACGTTGGATACACACAGTAAACTCCATCTGTACAGGAAGGATATGACAGTGTCAGTCAAAAGACCTTGAGCGAATGAGAATAAAGTTGTAGTAGATTTGTGATGCTCTTTTGTCTATTGACAATTTCCAATACAAAGCATGTACAAACAGTATTGACTCTTCATGCATGGGCACATAATTATGCATGAAAATACTTCAGTCTGTCACCTAATTCTTCCTCATTGAAACACATTGATGTGCACATTGTATCGTACGCAGGGTTACTTACAGTGTACGTTATCAGCCCATCATGTGTTGTGTGATCCAAAGAGCCAATAATGTCTATTACCAGGCAAAATCAGCAGGTGCTGACATCAGACTGTCCCTGACAAAATGATGTCATCACTCTTATATAACTCCCTAATCCGTGGCTGTATACAGTATGCATGCGATGACAACAGCGTTTACATAGTGGATAATATACATGCTGGATCCCATACATTTTCACTCTGTTCCTGCTGTGGACTTCTCAGTACAGGAAATAAGCTAATAATTTAATTTGGGTGGATGGTGATTGTGGACATAGTGATGAAATGAAAATGTAATACACTGTGTAGGATAATAAGACTAGAATAGCACCATTTCCCCTGGGAAATTTCATAATATTACAGAAACAAACAAACACAGGGGCAAGCAATACAGCATAATTAAAAAAAAACAGAAAGGTGTGTTTGTGTGTGTGTGTGTGTGTGTGTGTGTGTGTGTGTGTGTGTGTGTGTGTGTGTGTGTGTGAGAGAGAGAGAGATAGAGAGAGAGAGAGAGAGAGAGAGAGAGAGAGAGAGAGAGAGAGAGAGAGAGAGAGAGAGTCTAATTCATTCCAAAAGAAGGACAAAATGACAAAAAATAAACAACCTAGTCGGACACAAACTTACCATTAGGGTACGGTGTCTCACAGAGTGTAAGAAAGTCTACTATGGGATAATCCATCTCCAGTACAGCAGTACTCTTTCCATGCATTACAGTCAAACATGGCCGCCGGCCCACAGTGTCATAAGACAGACCACCAGATAAGATTATGAAGGGCTCTCTGCAATACACAAACACCCACAAAAAGATTTATATTCCTATTCATGTAAATAATGTCATGGACACAGAAAATACACATTTCTGAATGATCTGCAGATTTCATTAAAAGTGTTGTGCAGAATTAAACTAGTTTTGAAACATTCAGTAGTTTTTATTTTTATTCCCTTTTTCCACTGCCTCAATTTTAGTTTTAAGTTAAGCTTTGTTTTTATATTCTGAAAATACTTAGTTTTAAGTTCAATTTTCTTTGGTTCAAGTTTAAGTTTTAGTTTTCTTAAAAAAAAAAAAAAACTTAATTCTTTATCTTATTGGCTATTTGCCTTGTCATTGTTAGAGACAAGACTTATATCAAAATGAATTAGATGGCCAGATCAGTTGCAATAACAAATGTTGTTCATTAATGTGTGGGCTCACAAACTTTATGCCACCCCAGCAGTGTCAGTGTCAACGCTGGGCCACCTCAGTCAAAACAGTCTGAACACACCCCTGCATGTTTGCATGTACCCTGAGGAAATTATTGAAGCAACAGATGGATTTATTCCCAATGGAAAGCTCAGCTGTTGGATTAGAGGGATTACTAGGGTTAAAAACAGGGAATCATCATATAGGTACAAGATAGAAAACTGGTCAAGGATGTATGTCCATATATTGAGCCAACTAAGTCAACGTGGATTGCCCACTGGCAGTCTCACCCTTGCCCTGCCATTGAAATAAAGCAACAAACAAAGAAACAAAGAAATTCATCCATCACTAACAAGGGGGGGATTTCTTCAACAGACTCAGAATTAGGTCATAACGAGGTCAAGTTTTGCAATGATCCTATATTCATTCACAAGAGACAAAATGAGTTTAATGTTAGAATACTGGCCTTGAAAGTTTAAATCATGTGTATTTAAACATACTGTATAATAATAGCCCATGTTAAGGGCCTTTTGGTTTGTGTTGATTTTGGCATCCCTTATGGACAAAGCAGTCATTGCTCAGTTTGTCAGGCCCATGTATAATAAGTCTTTCTTCACAAAAAACATAGTTGTAGTGTAGATAAAGTCACTTTTATTGCTTATGATCATGTTTGTTTTTTTAAGCCATGAAAAGGCAGCTGCTGAAATATCAGTCTGTTTCATAATCAGCTACAAACCGCCTATATAAACTGTGTATAAAAGGGGAATTATTAATACTACAATTAGCAAAGTAGCAAACTAAGGACAAAACTTTCATTTCTTATTTAACTAATGGACTGTATTTCCCAAGAAAAAATTAAATCATACAAAAAACAAATCATAAATTAGGCAGCAACTGAAGCACATTTGTCACTCATAATGCAGTATTTAATCCCTGATAAGTAATCTCAATGTCTCTTTTGCTATTTCTGTATAATCATTAAGCATATTCTGCCCAGCTTTATGTATGAGAGAGAGAGAGAGAGAGAGAGAGAGAGAGAGAGAGAGAGAGTTACCCATTTCTTGTGGTTTTGTACTCCACTTTCAGAATAGGTTTACAAGGCTCTGGTTTCTTCCCGTCCTTGGGCTGTTTTCCTAAAAATAGAACAAAGCAGAAGTTTCTTTAGTTTGCAGGTTCATCCCTCCTCCCTTTCCTTTCCTTCCCTTTCTCTGCTCTCCTCTTGTTTCTCCTGTCATCTAATTTTTTTTCTCCCCGGAAGGTGCACTTAAAATGCTGCTATGAACAGGAGCCAGACAATAACAAAAGCATATTCATCAGGGACAAGACAGACGAAAGCTGGGGCAAAAACATGCAAAGAAGGTGTGACGTTTATGGATGATTTTCAAAATCTATCTATTCAAACTTTAAGGTAGGTCCATGTGAGGCTTTACTGCACATCTATCTTATATTTGAAAGGATTTCCGTGCATGTTTCTGTATGAAAGGGCATGATAAGTGGCTGGATGTTGCTGCAGAGCCAAAGTGAGCCTTAAGGCAGGTTATTCAAGGCAGGGCTGTGTCAAGAACCATTTTTAATAACTACATCTAAATAACAGATATCTAAAAAAGACAATTAAAAAGGGACTTACTTACTTTAACTTGTCAAAGGAATTTGCAAAATTGCCCATTAAATACCAAGCTAATTATGTATGCAGTAGTGGGAGAAACAACTAATTAAAAAGCCTGCATGGTGAAATCCCCTATACACAAAACTGGTTAGAACTTTTTTTCTTTCATTTAATTCCTTTTCTTTGTTCCCCGCTCTGACTCTCATGCTCTCTCTGTCCATTTGTTGCACTCACACACTCTGTTTCTTGGAGGCCCTTCATCTGGTGAACTGTCAAAGTGCTACTGTGTGCGTGTGTGCATACATGTGTGAGTGGGTGGGGGGATTAAAATGCATCTTCAAAAGAGCAGACTTGCTTCAGTGCAGGATATAAACAGAGCAGCTGCACTGATGAATGCACGTGCACACACAAAGAAGAGTAAACAGAGGCAGGACATAATTGAACTGACACTAATCCTGAAATTAGGCTGACATGTTTAGCGAAAGGATGGCTTCTGTGAGTGTGACACAGGAGATGTGACTGACACTAAATGGTTGAAAACTATGGATACTATACGGAAAACCTAATATACTATTGACACATTTTAGTACAGTACCTAACAGGCTATGAAGAATCACTTGTTTCAATTACACATTTTCATAAATCTGCAGTAGTTTTCTTGCCTATAATTGTTTTTTTTTCCCTAATTTTTTATATTGTTATGAAGAAACTGCAAACAACCACAGAAGCCAGGTTTTAAATTGCTGCAGACAGGGTCAGCTTTACCACATAACTTAGCTTGTTGAGAAACCTCCAACCCAAGTGCTTTACTTTGTTGTCAAAAGGCCAATTAATTTTTGCACTTTTTACAGAGCAAAAACATGTGTTCTTTTGCCTGCGGTGCACTGATCAGTTCTTTAATGTTGACTGGGAAAGAGACTAAAACATGACTGAACTAGAAAACAAGAGTCATAAAGACAGTGTCAGTGACACACTATCTACTGGGGACCTGTGTTAATTTTGGCAACTATTTTAGATCAAGTCTATGGGCTACAATGACTTTTAGTTCAAGGCCATTTTGGTCTCTTTTTAGTCAATAAAAAGTCAAAACCTTTTAGTCTTTTTCAATTAACATCATTATGATTTGTCTAAGCATTTTCTGTCTTCTAACTTATTCAATGAATTCAAGGTTGAACTTGTGTTTAAATCGGTAGTGTTTCACTCATTGAGCATTTTAATGTTAATGTTAAATTTCTCTGCTGTCCCTGCTGATTTACTGAGGTAATACAGAGGAATGATCCTTAGGGCTCTATTTTCGTGCCCCGCCGGACACGTGCCGCAGGTGCGTCGTAAGTCAGGTCCGCCGTGCCGACAAGGCATTCCCAAGCACAATTTGGTATTTTGGTGAGCGGCGCAGCCCAGCGTAAGTATCCCCCGTCCCTAACTCAGATCCTCCCAGCGGCATAAGTCGTAGCATGGGAGGAGAGAAGGCGTGGAGTGGGTTTAACACAGCCGAGACCTGTATTGACCAATAACATCAGCTCCTCTCCTCGCTTTTAAATCCGCCACCGGCGAGGCGTATTACTATTTTCGTGAAGTAGTCAAAGGGATCAAGAGATGTGTGAAGACAGTAATGCCACACGATGGCGACATAAGGCAGCCCCTCAACAAGTGTCGCTGCAGAGGGCGTCCTGCACACTCTCTTGTATGTGCACAGATGGATTTGGTGTGTGTAATGTTGGAGCCACTAGTAAGACAAACATCCCTTTCCACAAATAAAAAAACTCACATAAAGTTGCATATATTCAAACCTCACGTGACAAAGGTGGGTTGTGCGCACAGATCACAACATAAATTCCAAAAATGGCATTAAAATCAGAACCATCTGTGTGTAATGACGCATCCGCTCCATGGTCTGGCTCTTTCTTTCATAGATGTTGGCATATAAAATAAATTTGGCTCAAAAAACTGAATATTATAATATTCGTATGTAGGCTTAAAGTAAATAACTCATCTGATCACTGAAACAAATCATCTGTTCAGCCGCTGCAGCAGCAGCTGCAGCAGGACGGGGAGAGGACACAGAGACATGTCCAGGTCGAGCTGCGCGAGAAATAAGAGGAAGAGGAAGAAAGAAAAGGAGGGAGACGAATTACATATCTTGTTAATTTCATTATGTGTGTCTATTTACTAGATATTTGATTTAATTTAATGTAATGCGGTTTCAGCTGTGTTGTTTCGGTCAGGTTGTGTGTCCAAACGAGTGCTAAACACGCTCATCAGATCAGATATAGATCAGAATATATCTATATAGATCTAAATGTATGTGCTGACTCAGATTATTAGTTGTTGATGATTATTTATTGCACTGAAATGTGCCTGACACTGTGGAAACCTGCCGGTGAGGCATCAGTGACGTATGCCGATATGCCGCCGGTCTACCAAAATACCACTAGACCAGCTGCGTTTCGCCTGCGCTGAAAGCTGACCAGGTTTGAATCGTCGAGCTTTCAGCGCACTTTATACGACGGTGGCAAGCACGAAAATGTCACTGCGCCAGCTGATTCTGTCGTCACCTCCCCCTGCCACGCCACCACACCCAGCTTGGGGGATCTCGGTGCGCCTCAGTCCACGAAAATACCAAACTGGTTGTACGCCGGGCTCCGCCAGACGAAAATACAACTGCACGGGGTCCGCCACCCTCCGTCGCCTCACCGGCGGACACGAAAATAGAGCCCTTACTGTTAGTTGAACAATCTTTCTGAGTGCTTATATCAGAGATTATAGATGCTGGCCGATATTATCCAATATTGTTTTTTTTTGCTGACATCAGACAGTGACCACATAGGCTGTATTTGTTGTTTTATTTTCTTCTTTTTGTGGGGCAGGGGTGGAGGGTCCAAGAAACATCTGTGCCTTCATGGACTGTCTGAGAACTTAATCATGCATTTGCTTTCAATATACATGAGTTTGCAACAATTTGCAGACCATATTTCAACCCTTACCGTGTGGGGTGATTGTCTGTATGGGCTTGCCTTGCCCTCTGACGTTCCATATGGTTAAAGTCCCATCTGAGTGACTGCAAATGAACTGTTTGCCCTCGTGATGCCAGGCAACTGAGTGGATAGCCTAGAAAACGACATGCAAGCAGAACAGAGGTGTCAATGGGTCAACAGGATGAAACATCATAATCACGCTTAAATTTGTTGTAGCCACATGGTGCACAGTACACTGTTCATGTGCTTGTTAAATGCCTTTACTTTGAATCATACCACTCTTTAACAGATGGTGAAAGTGAGATTAAAGGACCCGGCTCCTGACTTCACAGTATTTCCTGTGGTATGAGTGCATATATTAGAAGAAGCTTTTACTTAAGCTATTTGCCTAGTGTGGAGAAAAGTGGGAATGGATTGGTCGTCTTACTCTGGATTGCTATAAGCAAGGTTTTGTTAGAGAGGTTATATATTGAAGAATTTTGTTTCATGCAAACACATATTTACTTAAGAAAACATAGTTAACATTTGCTTATGACACTGTGGATATGGTGTATTCAGGGTCAACTGATTTCACTTGAAGCCATGGATTTAAGACATCCTTACTTAAATTGGAATTAAAGGAAATGCAGTTCTCAACTTAAGGTTTATTAGGCTTTGAATTTAGTCAAAGCCAAGAAAAGATAAAATGGGAACAAAACAAAAAACAAAACAGAAATTTCATAATATAAAGCTAAAAGATCAATTTAATTTGTTTTTCACAGAAAAATGCATGAGTTTAAGACAAGCTTCTTCTCTGTTCCACCGTCTTCCTCAGCATTTAAACATTTTCCCCCAATGCTGTTGTAAGCCTGCCCCACATAGAATTATCTACTGACAAGCAATTATTGAGAACACAAAAACATCATGACCAAAGTATGCCAGTAAAGGGCAACCTTGCTTATTGATGCCCTTTTCAGTGCTCATGATTAGACCCAACAAATGTCTTGACATTAAGTAATTATGATGATATGCACCAAACTTGTGCGACAGCTTCCAGAGCAGCAATACTGTTGCAGATTTTGTAACTGTTGCTATAGCTTTTCTATTCCACAAACTTGTCGCCTTGATGCTGCTCCTTGTTTGTCAATGGTGAGCTCATTGGAAAGGAATAATTACTTCACTTTTTAAAGTCTACTTGAACACACAAAGGATAGGTCATTCTCTTCCAATTGAGGCTTCTATTTATTTAGGTGTATATGAATTTTGCCTTCAGCAGATCAATAATCAAAAGGGCGGGTGCATGTCAGGCTGTCTGAATGTGCTGAGTTTATCAGAAAACAGCTAAATAAGTACTAAATAGTAAGTGTGTACTCATGTAATCCATTGGTATGTAATTAAATGGATCTGCCAATGAGTAGGTAACGTAATGTTTTTGCATTCTTCACTCTGTTATCATTTTTTGTAACTTCTTTGGAGTGTTTCATTGCTAATTTTGCAGCATAGTGAAGTCTAATGTTCATAAATACAGGACAGACATTCATATTTGGGCAGTTTTGGCATCCCAGTGTGTTCCCATGGATTAAGATTGATAGTTTTCTTTGTAAACACACACAAATAAGACAAATTAATATACATTTAGAGCAATCATAAACCCATTGACTGCTTGCCAACAGGGCAGTCCATGCAATCCTTTTCACTCACATGGACAGACTTTTGTTTTGAAAAGATAAGGCAGTAATTTGGAGAACTTGTTTCTGTCCAACCAAGAACTAATCTAACGTTCCTGTGGTGGGTGTTTTCAGATGCACAGCCTTGAGAATGAATATTTTAAAAAAAAGAGAGTCTAATCATCCTGGATCCTCCTTAGGCTTTTCTCCAGGTCACTGGGATCTTGATGACACAGAGCTTCAGTTATGTGACATCATACTGCACAGGCACACACACTCACATTACCTCATTCCACTCACTATGACTCATCCCCCTCACATTCCCACACAGACTCACACAAATGAAACATGACTGAAGCTATAAAATCTCTCAAACCTTCTTTTTTACTGAAGTGTTCATCGGTTAGTTTCCTTGTTTCCTGTTTATTTTCTTGGAGGATAACTAAGAGAGCTGATGAGTAATGGTTTCGGTGTGTTATCTAAGCTGATGGAGGATATGAGTGACAAGCCAGTGGGATGCAGTTTGTTAATATTTAGTTGCCAGAGGTGATTCACCAGTGAGCGAAGCCATGTGGTGAGGATGTTATTATCGCAGTTGTGCTGAATTAAGTGTGAAATAATTTCTGTAAAATTTTTAGCATCCCACGCTGGGGAACTGAAGTCCATTTTCCTGTACTGTGTAGGTTTTAGGAGGGAAAAAAATATCTCAAACTCTGAGAGTTTTCTGGTGTTTAAGAATTGTTATAACTTACTTGCCCAGCTAATCACCATAAGCTGTTGTATATTATTTTCTAGGAGCAAGAAAAAGAATGGGACCTCAGAGGCACAGTATTCAACTGACAGTTGTAATTAAAGCTCCCTTGAGGAGTTTTTTGACATGTATGAAGTAGACCGAAATTCTTATCATTGCCTGGTCTTACTAAATATAGAATCAAACAAGACCTTTAGCAATAATGATGACAATTTTTATGCTGCAACTTTTAATGTCTGAATCCAGTGCTGGAGGGTGGGTGTCAGCTTAGCAGCTGAAGCAAAAGCCCTGTTTTTACAATTTCCACTTTAAGTATTCATATCAAATGATAGATCTGACTGCAAAATATCAACAGCAAGAGATTTCTGGTCATAGGACACTAGTTTAGTGTGTAGAGGACACAGAGGTGCCAAAATTTACACAAACCTAAGTTCTATCTGGAGCTTTAAATTATCCTTTGGTGAGTGATTTATTGTGATCCTATTTTAAATGTGAAGTAAGAACTTGTCTTTTATTGTGAGAGTGTGAGTTGTATTTTAGTGACAATTCAGTACAACCCCTTTTTTTTTTTAAATGGGATGCTGTGAAAAACAATGTTAAAAAACTGGTTTTGATGGTTTGCAAAACATTGACACCCAATACTTAAGGGCATATGATGCAAAAACAAGAAACAACATAATAATAATAATACAATTCCTACAACCATTACCACAAATCTGGAACAACAAACCACCAAAACACTGTATACAATAGGGACAATGGGAAGTCATACATTTTGGAGCCTCAAACTGCACTATATTAAGAAGGGACATGGCTCTGTCGTGGAAATCACAGCATGGTCTCAAAATCACTTAAAAAAAATCCATTGTATGTGAACAAAGCTTGTTGCTGCATCAACAATAGGTTAAATTGTACAATTCAAGGAGGAAACTAATGTAAAAAGAATAGGGGTGTGTGGTATTGACAAAAAAATATATGAGTTGTTTGAAGGATTTACTGATAACAATAACTGACAACATTTTGCTTCTCTCAGAAAATGTGTTGGTATGAGTCTCATATTGTACTAGCTCGCGCTTATAACTAGCATACTGAATGTTGTTGATAACATTAATAAAATATATTTATGAACAGATAATGATTTCTTTTTAACAAATGCAATAAAGTCTTTCCAGATACCAGATTCCAGAGTTATTTACAAGCTTTTTTGCTTCAGCCAAGACAATGAGCAAGCATTTGAAACTGCAGATGTCTGAAAAAAAAACAAATGCCTTCACCTATCATGCTCAAATGAGGGGAGAAAAGGTTATTTACCATTTTCAAAAGACTGTGACAGCAACAGACTAATGTCTTTAAATCTATCATTGTATTTATCCTGTGACAGTCCCTGTAGAGAACAGAGTACAGTGCTTAATTAGAAAATGAGGAGGGTAATTGAAACACATGGTACTCGTCCCATCAAACAATACCAATTAAAAAGACAAATTCCATGATTTATTACATTAGGTCAGTTTACACAGAGTGGTCTTTGGGGGAATGAGCGAATTCAGTCAACACTTATTAGAGTCATGCACACAAGTGTCTCCCTATTTAAAGTGATACAGAAGCTGGACCAACACGAACACACACAATAAAAGAACAAATTGAAGTTGGAGGGAGAAAACAGCCATAAACATAAACATGCATATCATAATCCTAATTAGAATAGTTTCTGCCAGCGCTGTGTCAAACTGGGACTCAAAGACAGCTTAGCCCTGAAGTGCCACACACACATAAACACACTGAGGCTCTCACTGAGATTGTAATTCAACTCAAGTATAAAAACATTCATCCAAAAAAAAAAAGGCTTAATCTAGAAAACAAGCATTTGGGGCGAGTATGTCAACAGTGATTTCCACAGAGCAATCTTGTTTTGTGTTAGAACGTAAAGTTTATTCAGTTTCTGGTTTTGTGCTGTGCTTATCATATAAGCTATTAAAAGAAACAAGCCCCAGTGAGTTTCTATGAAGCAATTAAAACTGTCTGTATTTTATAAAAGGTGGTGCCCTGTCAATGATTAGGCCTCAGGTAAGGAAAATGTTTTGCAGTATTTAGCCACACTATCAAAAGTAGCAAGTTTAGTCAAATCATTAATAGATTTTCACTGGCATTGAGTTGCTCCTTACAGAAATCCTTACAGTACAGAACTAAAATTTTAACTAAAAAGTGTAAAATCAGACTGTATTCAAGAGCATTTACCTCCAATTATGGTATGTTACCATGTATCATAATAAAACTTCCTCATTATCAAGGCTGTTAAATCTTTATATTACTTGCAAATTACAGCATTAAGAGAAAGTGATCGTGGTGATATGTTCACACTTTTATTTGGGTTATTAGCTCTGATGACTGTGTTCTGCTTTACCCCAAATAGAGATCACAATTTTTGGTCATCTTTTTTTTAGAGGTGTGCACAAAATCTGTTAATTGAGCCACACTAACATATCCTACATTTTAACAAGCTAGAGTTCCCTGGCTAGAGTTCAGGTCCATTTATGTGACTCCATAGAAGGCAAAAGAACATTCAGAATGGTGATCGGGGTGTTTGGATTTCAGGTAATAAATAAGACCCAATGTGACCCATCTCTCTAGATGCACCGCCTATTTTAGCATTTCACGCAATGCAAATCGCTATCTGTGATTCTCAGGCCCAATCCCAAACCGCTCCCTACACACTCGCCCTACACTCTCCCCCTCCGTTTGCGCATCCCCGCAGGCCCAATCCCAAACCGCTCCCTACACACTTGCCCTACACTTTGATTGTGCAGAAACATGTCAAATAGTAAAGGAGTTCAAAGACGTGTGAAATCACTAACAATCAAAAGTATAATTTAGCTCCTGTCACTGTAATGTTTGCTGGGTTTATGATTTTACTGAGACAATAAAAAAACGAGGCTGCGACTGTGCATGATGCCCGTTACTTTAGAAAGAAACGCTGCCATGCACAGGACGCGTCTTTATGTTGCTATGGCGATGGAGCGAGGAGGGCGTCCCATACCCGCCGTCTTGTTTATACCCACCCATTTCAATTGAGGTGCACTCCACAGCTGCAAGTGTAACTTCCTTACAAGTGACACTCGGTAGTAAAGGGCGAGTGTGTAGGGGGCAGTTTGGGATCGGGCCTCAAATGCATTGGACTACATCCATACTGCAGACATGTTTGCCTTTATCCAGACAAGCGCATGCTGGCTGCGGTTTTTGTTTGTGTCATCACAACATCTTTTTCGGCTGTGTTGTTTCGGTAGCAAAAGTTTCTCAGACAAAAAACAAAAATGCATTTTTGGGCCATGTTTCAGTGGCAGAATTTTTGGTGCATTCCTAAAATATGTGATATGAAACAAAACAGTGCAATGTGATACAATATAAAGAAATACTCCATAGGGATATACAATACAAAATGTTCCCATACTTAGAAGTACAGTAATATTATTCTATATAATCAGGTGACAATGTGAGATGATATTATGTGATTTGAGAAGATAAGATGTAATACGACAATATACAATATACAATGTGATGCAGTGCAATATGTAAAATGGCAAAACAAGTAATAATATAGCAGACTCTATTGTAGATTCCTGAGTTTGACTATCAGGCCTTTCAGAAGCACATATCCCACTGCGCAATGTGACGTCAAAATGACATCTATTAAACATATTTTTTCGACGTCTTAATGTCTTGTGGACCTCCAAATCGGACAGACAAATGACATACAATTTTGGTCAAAATTTGCCGTCTAAATCAAGTCTCCTAAAGGTGCAGAATGAAAGTTTTTTTAAGTCTATTTCTGACAAGGTCTAGACATCCGATCGCCATCTTATTGAACATCGATAAGACTTTCATTCTGCACCTCCAGAGGATGTGCAGGATATGAACTAATCTGCACCATGCTGGATGTGCATCATCTATTTGACATCTGTTTCTGATGTAGTCTAGACATCCAATCGCTGCCTTATTGAACGTCGATAAGACTTTCATTCTGTGCAGGATATGAACCAATCTGCACCATGCAGGATGTGCATCATCCTGCACCTCTAGAGGAGGTGCAGATGATAAGACTTTCATCCTGCACCTGCTCTAGAGGTGCATTCTGCATTCTGCAGAGGAGGTGCAGGATGACAGTCTTATTCTCCTCTGGAGATAGAAAATGAAATTTTTTCTTCAGTCTATTTCTGACGTGGTCTAGACATCCAAACGATATCTATTTACATAATGAGACCTTCCACATTTTGTTTCATTAGCTTTCATCAAATTGTGTTCCAACCTGAAAAATAGGACTATAGTTATGCACAGAGGTTTACAATCACAACTAGCCTCCTTTCATTTCCCATCTCTTCATTTAACATCTTAAGGTGAAAAAAAAATCACTTCTGCAATTATAACTTTGAAACTACATCACCCAAATGTCTGTCAATTGAAGCTTTACATAATGCATAAATAGCATTTGTAATTGAAATTGCCACAGAAAATTGTAAAAAAAAAAAAAAAAAAAAAAAGTATTTTGTTGATTATTACAATCACAGACCGTATGAACTATGTGAATGCAGTTGCATGTGATCCAAATTTCGCAACTTTCCTCCAAAGGGCTTTTGGGGCAGCCATAGACTCCATTTCAGGTATTTACGCACACATTTCAAGCTAGACAAACTATTTACATTTATTTACAACTATTTACATGGATTTTTTATTTTTATTTTACAAATATTAACACAATTTACAACTATTCACCTTGACAATTTACAATTATTAACAGACTATTTACACAAACTACTTGCAACTAACCATAACTGTTAACAACTATTAAACATTTCAAAACTGTTTACACTATTAACATTTTAATTCTGGCACTAGGTGTTATCCCAGCCTCCCCTTCTTGCTGGCGCGTGCTTAAGGTGGTCCGCAATATGTTGTCTTATGGCCCCTCAGTGGCATTGGCCTGAGTTTTCATGACAGCATCTAGATGAAAAAGTAAAATTGTGCATAGTCACCATTTCTCTGTAACTGTTTTATTCAAATGGAAAATGTTAAGCCAAATTTAAAGGATTAAAAGATCTACTTTTTCATGAAAACATGAAATACTTGATGTTCTTACCCAACACTGCAGTGTAGCACCTTGTTTCTTCTCTTCTCTTTTTTCCCGTTCCCTTTGAGATTAAGTTGCGCCATCAAGTCATTGCGCATTTGCCTATTACGAGTGGCAGCACCTAGCAGCAGCTCCGTCTTTTTCGCTCTTGTTTGTTGTATTTTACACTGGGCATGGATAGAAATCAGCTGCTTGTTTTTCCTCAGTAAGAAGTCCAGCTTTGGATCTGCTCCCCACCCACCTGCGGAGTTAAGGTGACCCTAGTGCCGGCGCTAAGCTAAAGCCTAAACGGCTAGCGAACCGCCGGCGTTACAAGCCATCCATCCCCTCTGTTGTCATGAACTCCCTGGCGAACAAGACTGACGAGCTGGCAGTGGTGGTGAAGAACGTTAGGACATACAGGGAGTGCAGCTTGCTCTGTCTTACCGAGACGTGGCTAACTGTGAGCACCTTGGATGCCAACGTGGACCTACCCGGCTTCACAACGGTAAGAGCGGACAGAGACACAAAGGCAACTGGCAAGCGAGGACTCGCCATCTATATCAACAAGAGGTGGTGCAACCCCAGACATACTACAGTTAAGATCTGCATAGCTGTGAGTCTGTTTCCTTATTGTCCTGGGAGATTTCGCCCGCCATTGTTGTGATTGTTTACATCCCCCCACTTGCCCTCACAGAGACGGCATGTGATGTCATCCACTCAGCTGCAGGGAGACTAGACACAGCACCCGGAAGCCTTTGTTCTGATCTCTGGGGATTTCAACCATGTCACCTGTAGTATTCTGAGGGTAATGGTTTTACCCTACTATGGTTTAGCCCGGACTCATGTTTATGATGTCATACGCAATGCATGCCAGTATTCATGTTTGCAACCTACAGTGTGGCAGTAAACACGAACGTTCAACGTAAAGCTATTGTGTGGACAGTATATTTCTTTCTGCGAGACACTAGGAGTGACAGCCAGAACAGAAATATTACATGGCGTCAGAATTTTGAGTTTGATTATTGCATCGACCGACAATGACATGACTACGGAAACCGCAGGTGTTCCAATGCTGAGGATGGACTTGGACTCGTCCAACCTGCCTGACGCATGGAGGACGTTTCGCCAGCATGTGAAATTGATGTTTTCAGGACCTTTATCTGTGAAGGAAGAGGCACAAAAATGCAGCTACCTACTCTTGTGGATAGGAGAAAAGGGCAGAGACATCTTTAACACTTAGGGCTCTATTTTCGCGTGCGCCAATGAGGCGGTGGAGGGTGGCGGAACCCGCAGTTTTTTTTTTGTCTGGCGGAGCCCGGTGCACAGCCGGTTTGGTATTTTCGTGGACTGAGGCGCACCGAGATCCGTCAAGCTGGGCGTGGTGGCGTGGCAGAGGGAGGTGTCGACAGACTAAGCTGGCGCAGTTACATTTTCGTGCTCGCCACCAGCGTGCAAAGTGAGCTGAAAGCTCGCCAAATCAAACCTGGTCAGCTTTCAGCGCAGGCGGAGCGCAGCTGGTCTAGTAGTATTTTGGTAGACCGGCGGCGTATTAGCATACGTCACCGATGCCTCACTGGCAGGTTTCCACAGTTTTAGGCACATTTCAGTGCAATAAATAATCATCAACAACTAATAATCTGACTCAGCACATACATTTAGATCTATATAGATACCTGGACACGTCTCCATGTCCTCTCCCCATCCTGCTGCTACAGCTGCTGCTGCGGTGGCTGAACAGATGATTTATTTTAGTGATCAGATGAGTTATTTGCTTTAAGCCTACATATGAATATTATGATATTCAGTTTTGTGAGCCAAATTTATTTTATATGCCAACATCTATAAAAGAAAGAGCCAGGCCATGGAGCGTAATGCGTCATTACGCACAGATGGTTCCGATTTTAATGCCATTTTTGGAATTTATGATGTGATCTGTGCGCTCAACCCACCTTTGTCACGTGAGGTTTGAATATATGCAACTTTATGCGATTGTCTTTACTTGTGGAAAAGGTGTTTGTCTTACCAGTGGGTCCAACATTACACACACCAAATCCATCTGTGCTCAAATGAGAGAGTGTGGAGGACACCCAATGCAGCGCTTACAGTGACACTTGTTGAGGGGCTGCATTCTGTCGCCATCGTGGGGCATTGCTGTCTTCACACATCTCTTGATCTCTTTGACTACTTCACTAAAATTGTAATATGCCTCACCAGTGGCGGATTTAAATGCAAGGAGAGGAGCTTATGTGATTGGTGAAAACAGGTCTCGGCTGTGTTAAACCCCCTCCACGCCCTCTCTCCTCCCTCGCTACGATTTACGCCGCTGGGAGGAGCTGAGTTAAGAAGGGGGATACTTACGCCGGGCTGCGCCGCTCACCAAAATACCAAATTGTGCTTGGGAACACCTTGTCGGCACAGCGGACCTCACTTACGCCGCGCATGCGCCACGTCGGCGGTGAGGCACGAAAACAGAGCCCTTAGACTTTGACGGCAGATCAAAGGAAGGTACTGCAGACGTACTAGGAAGGTTTTGAAGCCCATGTTATTCCCAAAGCTAACCCAATTTTTGCACGTCATAAATTCCATGAATGGATGCAAGGCGACGGCGAGAGTTTTGATCAGTTCATAACAGAGCTAAGACTGCTAGTGAAGGACAGTGGTTATGACAAAATTGACAAAATAATCAGGGACAGGATCATGTTTGCTACTAATTCAGCGAGGGGAAAAGCTCTAATGCCGACCTAATGTTAGAGAAGGCTACTGACATTGCAAGATCCCATAAACTGTCCCATGAACTGAACAACAGCAACTAAAAATGATGGATAATGCAGCTGCTGTTCAAGCAGTTAGCAGGAGACCGTTCAGACCAGACCAAGCATGCTATGGTCGCAGGAATGTAAACAAAACTGACGTCATGCCAGAGGAATGCGGTGCATATGGGAGAGAGCACAGCAATGCTGAAGAATGTCCGGCTAAGGGACGTGATTGTAACAACTGCAACAAATTCAACCACTTTGCTAGGATATACACAGCAACGGCAAGCAAGGCCCAAAGCAAAGAAAGTGCATGCTGTCTCAAACACTGTCTCGGACACTGGCGAGCAGCAAAGTGAGGATGAACTGTACATTGACACTATAACAAAGCAGCATGCAAACACAGACAAGGAACAAGGCTTTGCAGAGCTGTAAATAGGAAAAATGGGGCAAAAGCTAAAATTCAAAATCGACACAGGTGCCCAGGCTAATGTAAAACCAGCCAACACATCCCATGAGCTATTTGGAAATTTAGTACAAGGCCCACACACCAGCAGGCTATAAGGCTATGGTGGGCATAAACTCAATGTTAAAGGGGCATGCAAGTTAACATGCAAATACAAAGAAAAAACTGTCATGCTTGACTTTGATGTAATTGATGCCAATGCCCCCCCTGTGTTAGGCATGAGAGCATGCTTGGACCTGAATTTGGTTAAAATAATCCACACAGTCGATGCACAGACCACACCACACATAAACATTATGGATGAGTATGCAGACGTGTTTAAAGGCATCAGACTATTTCCTGGAGAGTGTAACTGTCACCTCAAGCCTGACGCAACATCTGTGGTGTACCCTCCTCGCCGCATACCACATGCCTTACGCCATCAACTCAAGGATGAGTTGGGCAAAATGGAGAAGATTGGCATAATCCAGAAGGTAACTGAGCCAACAGACTGGGTTAATGTGCTGGTGGTCGTAGAAAGCCCAAAACGAGAAAACTCAGGGTTTGTTTAGACCCCCGCCCCCTAAATGACACCATCCAGAAACCCTACTATCCTCTCCCTACTCTAGATGACATTACCCTCAGAATACTACATCACCCTTGACAAAACTGCCTGATTTTACCCAGTTTGTGGACTACTCTACCAGGGGAAACAGGACCATTGACCTCATGTATGCCAATGTGAAGGATGCATCCAGTGCCTCCCCACTTCCTCCACTGGGAAAATCAGACCACAACCTCATCTTACTCCAGCCTAATTACAAACCTAAAGTAATGAGGCTACCCTCTACCACACGCTCCTTCAGGAACTGGCCTCCTGAGGCAGAACGGACTCTACTGGACTGCTTTGATTGCATGGATTGGAGAGTGCTGCAGGAGTCGGCTCAAACTGAGGACGTTGAGGACATAGTGGACTGCACTGCTGACTATATCAACTTCTGCATGGATATTGTCATGCCCACTCGGACTGTACGCTGCTTTCCAAATAACACAACAAGCACTGGATCACCAGTGACGTCAAGACACTTCTTAACCAAAAGAAGAGGACTTTCAGGCTGAAGAGTGTACAGAAAGAGCTGAAGGTCAAACTCAGGGAGGCTGAGGACAATTACAGAAGGAAGATAGAGCAGAGGCTGCAGCAGAACAACCTTAGGGAAGTGTGGGATGGAATGAAGACCATCACTGGCTGTGGTTCTAAGGAGGGGAGGGGGGCACACAAAGAGCAAACCAACTTAACATCTTCTTCAACTGGTTTGACCCCCCCAGTCCTGCTGCTACATTGGTAGACATTAACAATGGGGCCGACCCCGCCCCCCCCCCCCCAAAAAAAAAACACACACACACACACACCCCTCAATAACAGACAAATTGTCCCAGTCTCCAAGAAACCACACTCAAAGGAGGTCAACGATTTCAGACCAGTTGTCCTGACGTCACATGTGGTTAAGACGCTGTAGCAACTCCGGCTGCATCATCTGAGGCCACACACTGGACCCCCTCAAGTTCGCAAATCAGGAGAAGGTTGGGGTGGACGACGCCATTGTCTACTGGTCTCTCTCCCACCTGGACAGGGGAAACTGCGCATTGAGAATCATGTTCTTTGATTTTTCCAGCACATTTAACACCATCTAACCCCTGCTCCCGAGAGACCAGCTTACTGGAATGGGTGTGGATCAAAACCTTGTAGTGTGGCTTACAGACTATCTGACTGATAGACCCCAGTATGTCCGGCTGGAGGGCTGCATGTCAGAGACTGTGATTAGCAGCACCAGAGCTCTGCAGGGGACTGTGCTCTCTCTTGTCCTGTTCACCCTGTACACATCGGACCTTAAGTACAACTCAAAGCTGTGCCACAAGCATTAGTTTCTCAGATGACACTGCGATCATGGCGTGTATTAGGGATGATCAGGAGGAAGAGTACAGGAACCTCATCCCTGACTTTGTCACCTGGTGTCAGTCCAACTTCCTGCACATCAACACCTCCAAAACCAAGGAGATGGTGGTTGACTTCAGGAGGCCCGGGCCCCTCCACCAGCCTGTGACCACTGATGGTGTCCAGGTGGAGTTTACCGGGACCTACAAATACCTCGGACTGCATCTGGATGAGAGGCTGGACAGGTCACCAAACTCAGACGTCATGTATAGGAAGGGGCAGAGCCGACTGTATTTCCTGAGGAAGCTCCGTTCCTTCAACATCTGCAACAAACTGCTACAGATGTTCTATCAGACAGTTGTAGCCAGTGCCCTCTTCTATGCTGTGGTGTGCTGGGGAGGAAGCATCAAGAAGAGGGATTCCTCGCGGCTGGACAGACTGATAAGGAGGGCCGGCTCAATAGTCGGTGCAGAACTGGACTCCCTGACATCTGTGGCTGAACAGAGAACTCTTGCCAGGCTCCTTTCCATCCAGGACAACCCCCATCACCCTCTGCACAGCACCATCTCCAGGCAGAGGAGCTCCTTCAGTGACAGGCTGTTATCAGTGTCGTCGTGCACTGACAGCTTGAGGTCATTTGTCCCCCAAGCCATTGGGCTCTTCAACCCATTCGCACGTTTTACTTTCATTTGCTCTGTTTACTATGCCTTTGTAATGCAGCACTACTGCCTTATGGTCATGTTTATAGACTGTTTTTATTCATTCTTTTTTTTGTGTAAATATTGTTACAGTATTTGTATTCGTAGAATCTATCTATCTATCTATCTATCTATCTATCTATCTATCTATCTATCTATCCATCCATCCATCCATCCATCCATCCATCCATCCATCGCGATATATTGGGCATTTTAGTTAAGCATGCAAAAAACCTCTATTTTCCAGCCAAAAATGATTGCTCCCCCAGGGAAGTCTTCCATTTTAAGGATGTGCCAGAAAATAAAAAAAATGATGAAAGCAGGCATCTAAGGAAACTAGCCATATACAAAAATAAATACAAAAATCCAGACCTTTTACCATTGATGTTCCACATCATGGCAAAGGGGTATCAAGCTAACCTACTATAGTAACCTAACCTGCCAGCTACCCTGCGTTTAGATGGAGGTGTATAATACTGTGACGGTTCCCTGGTGTCTATATTTTTTTTCCCTCTGCGGCAGGAATTGGGAGATGCAAAGGTGTTATGTATTTTGGGTATTTGTTTCTATAAATCATTTGTTTCACGGACTAGAAGGGGAGGTTTTTGTTTGGGTGTGGGTGAGGGTGAACTCCTCCTGAACCACGTCTGTGGTTCAGGAGGAGTCGCCAGCTTCTGGTTGCTTTTTCCTCACCATTAGTGCATATATACCCGCCGCCAGTAACTGCATGAGGACTAGGTGAGTTTAGGTAGGTAGATTCTGGGTTAGGTAGTGAGTTAGAGTGGGGGACACTCGTGGGCGTTTTATAGCTGTGCCTTTGTTTTTGCGCCGGGTTTGGCTGCACTGTGCACCCACACTGGTAAGTGGAGATGGCAAATGTGGAGGATTTTTTTGCTTCTCCGTCAGAGGAGTTTTTAGAGCAGTGCACGAAAGAGCAGTTATTGAAGATAGCAGAGCACGATAAAGTTGATATGGGCGATAAACGTTTAAAGGAGAGAGTAAGGGCAGTGTTAATTTTAACTTTGATTGAGAGGAAAGTTCTTAACCGAGGGGACGGCAGTTGTTTCTCCAGCCGCCCAGTTGCTTCCGCCCTCAGTAGCAGTGTGTTGATGTGTTGGGAAATTTGCGTTTTTTACCAAAATTTTGTGAGAAAGACCTGGAGTAGTTTTTCTCTTTGTTTGAACAGGTCGCTGATGCACGTAAATGGGCGGATGAGGTGTGCACCTTATTGTTGTAGTGTGTATTCACAAGCAGAGCGCAGGAGGCCTGTTCAGCATTAATGGGAGAGGAGAGTCGTATGTATTCTCAGCTGAAGTTGGCAGTTATTAGGGCTAATGAATTATTCCCAGAAGCCTAAAGGCAGTGAATTACATTGTGGAAAAAGGGAGAGAGGCAGAGTCATTTAGAGTTTGCATGCGATTTGGCTACCCATTTTACGTGTTGGTGCGCTGCGGCGGGTGTTGGTGATTTTGATGGTCTGTGTGAGCTGATTATATTGGAGAAGTTTAAAAATTCACTGCCGGTGCAGGTGGCGACCTACATCAGTGAGCAAAAAGCTAGAAACGCGACTGAGGTGGTGGCTCTTGCAGATGATTATGTGCTAACTCATAGGAGTAGTTTTGGTGAGCCCCGGCAGGGCAGTGTAAGCAGGGAGTCATTCTGCCGACCCCCGAAACACTTTCTGAGTGATAAACAGGGTAGCAGTCACCTAAGTGATTCGGACAAGGTATGTAATTACTGTCACAAACAGGGACATTGGAAAGCAGACTGTCAGTGGCTGCGGTCCAAGTGTAAGGGCACTTTGGGGGATCATGCGAAAGGGTTCGCTTTGGCTGTGCCCGCATGTCAGTTTGTCACCTCTGATGTTGTGCATGATACCAATTCTTATCCGGAGATGGATTTGTATCGGCCGTTCATCACAGAGGGTTTCGTGTCTATAGTGGGAAGCGGTAGAAAGGTACCGGTGACTAATTTGAGGGACACAGGAGTGTTTGATTCGTTCATCAGGGTAGGAGTTTTGCCTTTGTCAAAAGACACAGAGACAGGGAGCTCTGTTCCTGTCCGGGGAATGGATCTCGGCGTCCTGTGGGTCCCAGTACACAAGGTAGTGCTTCAGTGTGACTTGTTTTAGGGAGAGGCTGGACTCACGCTGCCCCCAGCGTTGCCTATTCCAGCTGTGTCTGTTATTCTTGGTAACAATTTGTTGGGGGCGAGGGTCTGGGCAGGGGTATTACCACCCGTGGTGGTGGCTCCAACACTGTTGGCGAGGTTAAAGCCGGATGAAAACAAACGTGATTTTCCAGTGATTTTTTTCAGTCTGCGCCGTTACGCGCGCCATGGTGGCCACGAAGTCCGAGGTTGACACAGATAAAAAGGGTGTCCTTGAAAAGTTTACATTGCCTCTGTCTGACTTTCTCCTGTCCATATCCAGCAGTGACCTGGTGGCCGAGCAGCAGTCTCATCCCTCCCTGAAGAAGCTGTTTGACCAGGTTCGACCGGAGAGTGAGGTGCGGGACAGTGCTTTCGGTTACTTTTTGCCACGACTCTGGTCAGAAAGTGGGTACACAGCGCGAGCGTATTGGGGGACCTAGTGGTCCAAATAGTTTTGCTAGTAAAGCTGCAGGAGTGTGTCTTGAAGGTAGCTCATGATGATTTGGGGCATTCTGGAGTGAGAAAAACTTATGACCGGCTCCTGAGACACTTCTTTTGGCCTCGTATGAAGAGGGATGTCGCGGCTTTCATTAAAACCTGTCATACATGCCAGTTAACTGACAAACCTAATCAAACTTTAAAACCTGCGTCACTGTGTCCCATACCTGCAGTTGGACAGCCTTTTGAGCATTTGATAATTGATTGTGTTGGTCCATTGCCTTGCTCTAAATCTGGTGCGAATTATCTCTTGACTATTATGTGCCAGAGCACCCGGTACCCTGCTGTGTATCCCCTGCATACAATAACTACAAGGTCGGTGGTACGGGTGCTCTCGCAGTTTACATCAGTATTTGGCATTCCAAAGGTGATTCAGTCGGATTGAGGGTCTAACTTTTCCTCTCAAATGTTCGAGCAGGTGCTGAAACAGCTGCGAGTCCTGCATAACCAGAGCTCTGCCTATCACGCTCAAAGTCAGGGGGCATTAGAGCGCTTCCACCAGACTTTAAAGTCCCTTTTGCGTGGGTATTGTATGGCGCTGGGTAGAGACTGGGAGGAGGGGTTGCCCTGGTTAATGCTTGCAGTAATGGAGGTGACACAGGAGAGTACAGGGTTTAGCCCGAATGAGCTTGTCTTCGCACATGCTGTAAAAGGTCCATTGGCTGCGCTGTCTAGTGGTTGGGTAGAATCACAACCTCCAAAAAACTTGATTGATTATGTCAACGGATTTAGGCACAGGCTGTACATGGCAGGGGTATTAGCTAAGGAGAAGCTGGAGTCAGCTCAGGGTGAGATGAAGTACCTGTATGACAAGGGGCTGAGCGCCGTGTTTTTAGTCCTGGGGACCAAGTGCTGGCTTTGCTTCCAATTGTCACGTCACCGTTTCAGGCAAAGTTTACTGGGCCGCATATGGTGTTAGAACAAACCTCAGAGCAGAATTATGTGATTTCAGCCAGATGTTCAGATCCATGCAGTGTGCGCCGTTGCCCCGGTGGTGTGTTCTCATCCTGGTCAGAGTCTGAGGACGAATTAATTATGCCTGACTCTGCTCTGTTGCATGGGCAGCTTAAAAATTCTGAAGCTGTGGCCCAGTTGGATAACCTGTTTCCACATTTAACAGAATCCCGCTGGGCAGAGTTGATTCAGGTGATCCGGGGTTTTCCAGACCTATTTAGTGACACACCCAGTCGTACTCATTTAATTGAACATGACATAGATGTGGGGGATGCTGCGCCCATTAAAGAGATTTTATCGATTAAATGCAGATCGTTGTAAACATTTGGACGGAGAGGTTGATTACATGATGGAGAATTGGATTGCCGAACCCTGCTCTTCCAGTTGGTCCTCTCCCTGCCTGCTCGTACCAAAATCTGACAACACGCCTCGTTTCTGTTCTGATTTCCGTAAAGTGAATAGCGTTACCAAACCGGACTCTTTTCCATTTCCCAGGATGGACGATTGTATAGATCAGATTGGTTCAGCGGCGTCTGTTAGTAAGTTTGATCTTTTAAAGGGATATTGGCAGGTGCCATGGACTCCGCGTGAGATAGCTGCTTTTGTGACACCAACTGGTCTGTACTTGTACACTGTGATGCCTTTTGGCCTTAGGAATGCACCTGCTACCTTTCAGCGTCTTATGAACCGCGTCATTGGGGACATGCAGGGCTATGCGGTTTATTTAGATGATGTTGTGGTGTATTCGGATATGTAGGAAGAACATCTGGAGCGTTTGCGGGAACTGTTCGCCCGTTTGGCAGAGGCAAGGCTCACGGTGAACTAAGCAAAGTGTGAGTTTGCCAGAGCAACCGTGACATACTACGGCCGTGTGGTTGGGCAGGGCCAGGTGCGGCCCGTTGATGCTTAAGTGCAGGCGGTGAAACAGTTCCCGGTTCTTGCAATGAAAAAAGGACTCATGTGCTTCCTCGGTCTCGTCGGCTATTTTTTTTTCGACAGTCGTGGCACCATTAACTGATGTTTTGAAGGGAAAGGCGAAATATGTTTGGACTCCGACTTGCAACAAAGCGTTCGTGCAGGTAAAAGAGCTGCTTTGCTCTGCTCCTGTCCTGTCTGCCCCACGTTTTGACAGGCCCTTTAAACTCTATGTAGATGCCAGTCACGCCGGATGATATCATTATTGCAGACGGATGATTTAGGAATTGATAAACCTGTCAGCTTCTTTTCCAAGAAATTTAACCCGTGTCAGTTAAATTACTCAGTTATTGAAAAAGAAGCACTTGCATTAATTTTGGCTTTAAAACATGTTGATGTTTATGTTGGTGGCAGTGGTGCTCCTACCATCGTGTACACCGACCACAACCCTTTAACTTTCCTTAACTCCTCACAGTGTCCCAACCAGCGGTTGGTCAGGTGGTCACTGTTCCTGCAGTCGTATTCTCTGGAAATTCGCTATGTGAAGGGGGCCGATAAGCTGCGCTCCGCCTGCGCTGAAAGCTGACCAGGTTTGAATCGCCGAGCTTTCAGCGCACTTTATACGCCACCGGCAGGCATGAAAATGTCACTGCACCAGCTGATTCTGTCGACACCTCCCTCTGCCACGCCACCACGCCCAGCTTGGTGGATCTTGGTGCGCCTCAGTCCACGAAAATACCACTGTGCGGGGTCCGCCATCCTCCACCGCCTCACTGGCGAACACGAAAATAGAGCCCTGTGTGTATGTTGAATGGTGGGCATTAGGCCTGCACGATATATCGTTTGAACATCGTCATCGCGATGTACGTGTGTGCGATAGTCACATCGCAGAGCCTGCGATATTGGAGGTGAATGAACTCATTTAATTTCAAGGGTAACCGACTGAGATACACTCCATGTGACTCTGCATGTGCTGTGCAGCGATCCACCAATCATCTTCGTCCTTAACTCAGTTGCCAATCAGACTCACTTCTCAGTTGCCAATCAGACTACCCTGCCAGCTGTCAATCAAAATCAGGGAGGAGGAAACCCACCCCTGCACATGTTCTGCACATGGAGGGAGACGCGTGTCCGCTGAGAATTACTTTCGGAACTTTACTCATGACTCCTAAGCCCAACAAATAAGAACTGTATGGGTTTTAAATTGTACATTTCCGTGTACCACTCTACTATAAGCAGTGCGCGTTTTGCGAGGTGCATGCAATTCTCGGAGGACATGCGTTTCTTGGCACAACACCGCTAACAACAACAACAACAACGATCGCAAAATGAACAACGAACAAGCGAAAACCACCGAAAATGAAGATATTGTTGCCAAAAAGAAAAGGAAAGTCAGTTATCTGGAATTATTTCGGTTAAAAGAAGGATGATGTCGACCAAAACACGTGTTCTGTGTTCATCTGTCGCCACAATAATGTCCCAGCACAATAAAAGCTGAAAATATCTCTGAGACAGACAGAGGCCATTCTACTAACATTCACAAAAAGAGGTAAGATCAGAGCAGATTAGCTGTCCTCAAGATTTCAGCAGTGCAGCATAACATTAAGTGCTATTCAGGTCATCTGGTGAAAATTCCTGTATTTTTAATATCGCAATATATATCGCAGGGTTGAAAAAAATCGCAATATTATTTTTTCCCAATATCGTGCAGCCTTAGTGGGCATCAAAGTTCAGAATCTTCAACATAATGAAATTCCCCATAAAGACAGACATCACCTTTTGTGCATGCTGTATCATGTTTCATTTACTTTTTTTTTGACAAATTGTCATGAACCATGTTTTATTTTATATGTTGTCAACTCCATTAACCCTAACCCTAACCCTCACCTATGACATCCAAATGTGATTTTTAAGTCTGAAACAGGTCAATATAATTCTTGGATCAATTTTGCATGTTAACACAACTTTAAGATTCGGTGCTGGACAGCACATCCAAATTACATGTTAATGTGAACGTCAGTTTAACGTCTAAAAGTGGCCCAACAATGATGTCTCAATCTTGGATCTATTGTGCACATTGTGCCAACATCTAGATTTGGTCCTTGTCAGACCACAGCACACATCCAGATGAGGTACCAATGTGGATGCTATTTCAATGTCTAAAAGAGGTCCAATAATGACGTCTAATTCTTGGATCCATTTTGCATGTTGTGCCGAAGTCTAGATGTGGTCTTCAGATGATGTCCAAAGTCTAAACGTCAGAGCGATATCTAAAAAAGGTCCAATTTGGACGTTGAAATTTCTAACCTATTTTGCACGTCAAACTGATGTCTAGATATTGTCTTTGATAGACCGACCCAATACTGACTTGATCTGCATGTCTCTTCGATGTTTGGTGGGATATGAAAGAATTTCATGCATTTCCCTGGCCAGCATTTGCCAAACGCTAAAGCCAAATAGGAGGTGAAGAAAAGGGTATACAAATTCTGATCTGCCTGCGATATCAGGCATTCAGCAGGGCTCAGACTAAGGTGTTGAGTCAGACAGTACAGAGGGTCAGGGTGACAGATGCTCTATGGCTACCAACACTGCTGATCCACAGCTAATAATACATAATCTCTAAAAGACACAGAGTGAAAGGCATGCTCTCTAAGCTCTTCATAAAACTCAAGTTTATAGCTTCTGATGTTTGTCTGAGCCCTGTCTGAAACTTTGCTGTCGTCTCAAAGTCAGGATGAATTGTAGCAACTCATAATGTTATAATGACTCATAATGTAATAACATCTCATAATGTAATAACTTAAACATAATAAAAGTTCATAATGTAATAATCAGCTCATAGTGTAATAAAATCATAAACACATAATGCGATAATGTCTTTGTGCATAATGTAATAATGTAATAACTTTTTTAGCCTTACTGATGCTGCTCATAATGTAATAACAGCTCATTATGTAAGAATGGCCTCAACTGTGAGAAAAGTATTACAATATCATATTTATCTCTCAAATAAAGGTGCAAGTAAAGCAGGAGGCATCGGTTTCAGCACATTAATAAACAAGATTTGTGAAACTCAGTAGCCTTTTATTTACTAGTTACTGTATTCTTACATTTTATCAATGTATGAAAGTTGTTTTGGGCCTTTGAGAACACTGCACTCACCACTGTTGTCTGACTAACCCATATCAGCAGCACTTTTTGTGACCTCTAAAGTTGAACTAGAAAATTCCCTCTGGGAAACTTTGAAAGGGCACTGGGGGCTAATGCTGGTGTATGGACTAAACGTGCCATTCCTACCAAGAACTTATATACTTAATTTTTTTGGTTGAACGCAGATGAAGACGACTGTATAAATGTTTGCAGGATGCAGCTGGATGCAATAGTGGCCTTTTATCCAACATCAGACAGCTCTTTAGCCATATGCCAGGTGGATTATGAAAATGTTTAAAAGCATTTAATAAATTGGCATTAAGGACCAACAATAAAACATCAGCAACATCTAACTCTCAGGTCTTCATCAAGCTGCATAGATGGAAATAGTGGTAAGTAATTTATTTGAAAATAACTATCTTCAATGTATTTTAAATGTAGAAGTCATTGTTTCCTGCATTCATTGTAGCAATAATAAAGAAGATGTTCATACTATATGAACTACACTACAGGCCAAAAGTTTGGAAGCAAGGCCATTACAGGCCGAACAGTTGGGAGTAACTTCAAGTTTTTGTTCACAATGCTTTTTCTTTTTTTAAATCCAGCATGAGTTTTTTGTATTTTGGGATGTTTTTACTCCATGATCAGATGTTGCTTTCATGGAAATGCACCATTTTACTCCATTTACCTACATTGATTTAACAGACCATTGCTAAATATATGTCAGCAAAAGATAATAAGGGCTTAGTTTTAGGGTTGAAAAGTTTTGCAAGAGTCACAACTTCAGTGCAAAAGCAAAAAAACAAATCACAGTTGGATTGTTCACTTCAACTCTTTGGCTTTTGAGAGTCTGCATACAAAAATCCTAATAAATCTCAACTGCGTTCAAACTACCGCAAAAATGGCTAGAAAGAAGCAACTGAGTAAAGAAACAAAAGTACAGATTTGTACATTGAGGAAGGAAGGATACACAGAAAGAGAAATTGCAAAATGCCTAAAGGTGTTTAACAAAGTCCACTACACTCGGAAGAGACTAGAGAAACCTGGAAGTTATGATGATAGAAAAAGACCTGGACAAAAGACAGTTACTACAAAAGCAGAGGATAAACATAGCATTGTCACCAGTAAGAGAGATCGGCGAAAGACAGCACCACAAATATGGAAGGAAATCAACATGACAAGGTCGAAACCCATATCTCTGACAACCGTGAAATGACGTTTGAGAAAGGCTGATCTGAAGGGTTTTGTATCTGCAAAAAAAACTACTACTTCATCCACAGGACAAGAAAAAGAGATATGAGTGGACAAAAGCTCACAAAAATTGGACTTATGGTGACTAGAAACAAGTTTGCACAGTTTGGTTCAAAACACTGAGTCTATGTCCGCAGACAAACTGGTGAAAGTCTGAAAAACACCATGTGTTACACCCACAATTCAACATGGAGGTGGTAGTTTCATGGTATGGGGATGTTTTGCAGGTGATAGAGTAGAAGATTTGTTTGACGTAAAGGGTATCATGAAGAAGGAACAGTACCACTCCACCCTCCAGCACCATGCTGCTCCATCTGGACTAAGACTTGTGGCTCGTAAATTTGTTTTGCAGCAAGACAATGACCCTAAGCACTCTGCCAAGCTCTGTCAGGGTTACCTAGACAAAAAAGAAAAGGAAGGTGTTCTTCAAAAGATGGTTTGGCCCCCTCAGTCTCCAGACCTTTCTCCAATTGCGCTTGTGCGGAATGAATTGGATCAGTCGGTCCGAAATAACACGTCCCACGGATCAGCAGTCTCTTTTTAATGAATTTAAGAAAGCTTGGAATGCAATCCCTGGAACATACCTTAAAAAACTTGTGGAACGAATGCCTGGTATATGCCAAGCTGTTGTTAAAGCCAGAGGAGGTTACTTTAAAGAAAGCAAAGTCTAAACAACAATAACTAAAATACCTAACTAAAATACCTGATAATTATAGTCAAAATGTCTTTTGATAAGTAACTCTTTACACAATAGTCATGTTTATTGTGTTGCAAATTATATATATGAAACTATGATCTTTTTTTGTACAAATCTGATCTTGCTTCCAAACTTTTGGCCTGTAGTGTATGTCCTTTCCCCATGCAGGAACGGCAAAGGTAAACAAGGGCGATAATGCAACATTTTCCTCACAGTTTAGGCTATTAATACATAATGAGCTGCAATTACATTATAAGCAGTATCAGTAAGGCAAATAATGTTATAAGTTATAACATTATTTCATGATGCACAAAGACGTTATTACGTTATGCGCTCATGATTTTATTACATTACAAGCCGCTTATTACATTATGAACTTTTATTACATTTAATTTATTACATTATGAGCCGTTATTACATCATGGGCCGTTATTACATCATGTACTTGTATTACATTTAATTTATTACATTATGAGATGTTAGTGAGCCTTTATTATATTTTGAGCTGTTATTACATGAGTTGCTACAATCAAACATTCTGGCAGTTAGACACAATCTACTTACAAGCTGCCTTCATACGACTCAGAACGTTTTCTTCGTTTCTCTTATGTGCAAACCACTCTGACATTGTGTGAAAATTGTGCCAAGAATACAGGGGTGATTATTACTCTTAAAACCATTCAGCTCTGTCTTTTGAAATACTAGACCACAGATACTCTTTCACTTGCTAAAACATCCTCAAATACTCGGAAAAATAAAATAAAAAATCTGCAAGACTGGCTTAATCCAAAGTCTGAATACATCACTGATGAAGAGAAAAAATAAAATAAAAATTCTTGCTCCCCTCAGTTGACAACTCTGATTCTTGGCAGTGAGCTTCTAGGCAAAAAGTGTCTGAATGAGAGCACACAGCTGGAGGGTGCACAGCAGGAAAAATACAGCTGGCAATTGATTTGGTAGCTGTAAAAAGCTATTTCCTTCTGCAGTATTGTTTGTAAAGCCTATACAGAAACAGAGTTTGGACACAGTCAGGAAGTTAGGTATGAGAGCAAAGAATTCAAGAATTTCTGCAACATAGACTGTATTGACCATGTCTCTCCTGGGTACCGGAGGACATCCCCATTGGAATGCCTGTCTAAAAGGTTTGACACAATAAAAAAAAGTTGCATCAACACCTTATAATCAAAGTTGAGTATGTGTTAAATGCAGAGAAGGGGGGTATTACAAACACCCATTATTATGGGATGAGCTTTTCTGCACTGACAAAGAATCTAAAACATACTGTAGTTAAAAGCCTTCCTTTTGAAATACAAGATTTCTGAAAGGTTCCATCCTACCTTAAAACGCTCATTGTGTCTCATTAAGAATCCTGATTGAAATGCTCCCTTGCTCACCGCTGTTTTCTTCTGTTACTGGGCTTTCACCTATCCTCTTGCACCCATTCCAAGCATTAAAAATTACAATAATAGAATCAGTAATCTTGTTGCTGATGGTTTTGTACGGTTATCATGAAAAGGCATTAATATAAACTCCACTGATTTCATGACGACTAAAGAGCTCCTTACAGCAGCTTTAAACATGCTTTTAGGTAGTATGTTCCAATACTACCAAGCCTGTTCTGGCGACAACTACGCAACTTCATATAACAAGCTCAACTTATATAATCATAATTGTGACTGTTAACATGAATCTGCTCAAGGTACCACAAGGTGCTTGTGGTGGACATTTTTTTAACGTTACAATGAAACTGCAATCTACTACTGTATTTGTGTAGTATTCAGGATTTGTAGCAGTTATTTCCAATGTTGCAACAATTCCTTCTTAAGTCAGTAAAAAAATGACATTTCAGAAAAAGGAAAAAAAAAAAATCTGGCATTGAAGAAAAAAAAGAAACAAAAATAGAGGTACAGTAAAATAAAGTTGGCCTCTCCACCAGAATGTACCATCACAATAAAATTAAAATACACAATAATGTTTAATGTTTACCCTTATGTTGTCATTGTCCTCTCTATGATAGTTTCATTAAAACAAGCCATGGCCTAATCATAACCACACTTCAGTAGTGAAATTGCACAGCAGAGCATAAGTGATTGTTGTGTTCAGGCTCTGTTGCGCCATCACAGTAAATTATAGACAGCAAAATGAGTTGCAGTTCCCCTTCCTTCTCCCCCAACCCTCACCACCCACTCAGCCCCCAGTCTCAGGAGAGGTGTAACTGTAGGGATTTGAAGAGAGACAATGGATTCCCATAGGAGATTTAATACTAGAGGCTGTAATGCCCGGAGAGCAGCGAGAAGATATTAGCTTATCTGAAAGCAGAAGCAAAGACAGAGAGGGGGAGGGGGAAGGGGGTGGGGGAGCTATCCGTACAAACTGAACACGCCAAATCCCACTCTCGTTTTCGTGTCCATGTTGTCCTCTGTGACTCTTGTTATCTCAGCGTGTGTACAGACCCACAGCTCTGCCAATGAGGTGGGCACCAGCATGAGGGTTAGAGTAATGTCATTATCTTAAACAGCCTGCTTTGGCTCTGTGTCTAAGTACTACAGATGCTGTATGGCCGTGCATGAGTAAGCCTGAACCTCAATGACAAGTTTATGAATGAGAATCTTGCATTTACAGTAATTCATACTTCTTACTCGAAATCAAGATCCAACATAATCTGACATTAGGGAGCTGAGAATATGCAGATTAAGGTAAACATGTACAATTCCCCTTTAAAAAGCTTCCAAACATTTACACTTGTATAAGACTTCAAGTACACAATCAGAAATCACAACATTTCAAATATGAATCACTATAGGTAACACATGACAGATGCAGTCTTGGTTTGACACATGCCAGGTCCAGAGGGGATCCAAGCCTTTCTGAAACTGTCTCTTTTTTATTGTTGCCATCTTTTATTTATAGATACACACTGCTGCCTTGGGGGAAGCCAATAAAGCTGCATGACTCAGTGCTTTAAAGGCAAGACCTTTTATAACCGTAATGTTTAGGCACAATCACTGCATGACCTTGCAATGTCATCCAGGACATAAAAGCATGTATAAATCATGGCATTGTTAAAAAATGTCTTTATTAACCCAGCTATATCAGTGGGTATAAGTGGCAGTACTTGTATGTCTTTAGCAGTGACTGCATCACTAGATTCTTTTTTTTTTTTTGCCTTTGGAAACAGGCAAGCAAATGGTTTCATCTTTGCCAGTCCAGTCTTACAGTGCATTTCTGGATTGACTGACTGTATTTTGGGGGGAAAATCATTGCTCTGTGACTCCTCTCTTACAAACCAAGAGCTGCTATTTCCTTGGAATACTGCAACACCACTTTTGCCTAATTCTATACTTGGACTTGAGTATTGATGATACAGGAAGAGGTGCATAGCTTTTGTTGATGAAATGACTTGACCCCGGGATCCTAGCTTGTCAGCACTATGATTAAGAATTGTTTTATTTAATTGCTAATATTTTTATTACTGTAGATTAAAAATGTAATCCAAGTGTCATGTCTAAGGTGTTGTATCTGTATCAGTATTAGAACAAGTTTTGGTGTCACTGATATGATACAGAAACTTGCTGGGTTGATTTATTACTTTAAATTGCCAGTTGACAGTAGTGTGTCTGTTTGTCTGTCTATGGGTTAGCCCTGGGATAGACTCGCCTCCAAGACTGTACCCTGCCCCTTCCCAAAGATGGCTGAGATAAGCTCCACCTCCGCCCTGACCAAATACCCCTGTGACCCACGAGGGTGAAAATAGAGGGATAGCTGGAGATCAGTATAGGTTGGTATTTAAACCTGTAGCAGTGTTTGAATCAGTATTGCTTTAAATATATGTGTTATTGGTATCTGTAGCAGCAGAGGTATTGACACTGGTATGTGTCAGAATCAGTATTGGTATAGGTACCTGTAACAGAATTGGTATCATTATTAGTTCAAGGTTCAAGGTAGCTTTAATGTCAAATTTGCTGTATGTGTAACACATACTGAGGATTCAAATTTCGTCACTCAAGGGCCCACAGTGCTACATAAAACATTAAGTATAAAAATAGGAAAGTATAATACTAGAAGTAGAAATCAAATGCCAATACTAATGCTGGTGCAAGTCCCAGCATTAGTATTGGCATTGGTATCTGTATCACAGAGAGTATAAATACTGGTATAGGTGACAGAATTGGTATTAGTAACAGTAGCGTGTCTGTTTGTCTGTCTATAGGGTATTGCAATATTTTCAGTTTCAGTACTGATATTGATATTGGTAATGGTCTGATAATGATCAGTAGCTGAACCAGAACAACTTTTTCCTGAGTTGACAGGCCTGCCCGCCTCATTTAATCCAAAAAGGTCTCTGAAGGCACAAAGTCCTTTCCTTCCCAGTCAGCATATTCTCGACACACCACACAGTCATGACAGCAGTAGTAAACCTTATCTAGATTGTAAATGAACTCCATCTCACACACTTATGCACAACTGTATACAGTAGAGTTCATTAATAGGAGATTAAATTCAAAGGTTCTGTGTTAGGAGACACACTTTAGATCAGAAAGCTAGTAGAGTATTGCTTACCTCATCATAAGTGTAGCGATAGTCTGCCTTCTTTGATTTCAGATCCCACAGGACCACAATCCCAGACTCAAATCCAATTATAAGCTGGAAAGTAAGAGCGACAGGCAGTCAGTGAGATAGGTAGGAGAGATGACAGAGTGGAGATAGAAAAGACCCCATGATGCACACAGAAAGGAGTAATACATTTGACATTCACCCGCAGCATTAAAGGAAGTCAGGTGTAAGCCCCCTTCAGTGGGCTGAGGAAGAAACCTGCCCACCCTGGTGAACATGAGATGATAATACAGAGAGATTCTTTCAGAGCACAAAGTGAAAAGGTTTTTTTTTTTTTGCACCTGCAGACTTATTTTTAGAAACAACCCCTAGCTTCAGTGCTTCAGAACACATTTCAAATCTGCCACTGAAGCAGATCCTTCAGTTTAAAGTGGCCTAAAATGCCTTATGGTTGGAAAATTCCTATATGCATTTTGCCAAAGTTCACTGGTGTAAGGATCCTAATAATAACTGGAATCACTACTGCCTAATTTTACTTTATCTAACTGTGACCAAAGTACTGAATGTATATCTGTGAGATCCTATTTGGGACCATGAGACTTTGAGAGTATGGTAAAAGTCTTTTGCTCCTCTTATATCTGCTATTCAGATGTGTTAGCCAGCACTTGATGTGATAACACATTCAGGGGTATCTTTAAGGGTTTCATATTGCTTTGAGTTGAGTTTATCTCAGTAGACGAGCTTAACTATTGATAAAAGTATTCAAATTTTGTCATTAAAAATAAGATCTCAACACTTAGCTCGCAGCAAAAAAATGTTGAGTTTCCTTGTTACTGAATATTTGTGTGTGAGCAGCAAGAAAGATATATTGTTCTTTACCTTTCCTTCATCCATTGGGTTATCACTTATGTGGACAACTGGTCCAGGGTGGGCCTTGGACGACCTAATGAGTGAGACAAAAAGAGAAATAATAATAGAGGTGCTTTTACATTTAGCTGTGATGCAGAGATCAAGGCAGCAGTCTAAGTTCACAATGATGTATGGGGAGGGGTAAGGTGTCTTTGAACCTGCGGAGGAGGTCCGTCAGGGAAGACAGAGCTGTCAATCACTCCAAGGCTCTAAAAGGATGTTCAAAGACATAAGCTCACTTAAGGTTGTGATAGATGGCTCTGTCAGGCATCCCCCAATGGCTCTGCGTGTGTGTGCTTTCAAAAATTTGCGCGTGTGTGTCCATTTGCATGTTGGCTAAGGGAGCAGCACAAAATGTTCAGCCCCCTCCTCCTCCTTTCCTCCTGTCTGTGCTTTACCCTCCAGACAGTCTTATGTCAAACCTCCACTCTCTGTGCCACGTGGCTGCAGAATTTACCAAACCTGGACTGCCTCAAAGAGAGGATGTGGGTGGAGGAGCACTAGGGAAGGTCACATGTAAAAAAAGAGTGACTGTTAAAGCCTGAAACATAACCCCAGTATCAGAGAGTGAGGACAAGGATGCCTGGCAAGAAGAGGAAGGAGCTGCAGCTGAATTTAATGTAATGCAGGAGGAAGCGAGGGCAAAGCAAGGTCCTTGATTTGATGCAAGAGAATGCATTCTGTTATCAAGTAAGAGAGGAAAGTAGGGGACATTATCTATCTACTTTATTATTTTGTAAGTTTTTATGGTACCCATTGTGATTTATTTCAATGAATTAATCATTGTGGAGTATATTTTTCCTTTTTTTAAAATTTGTTTCTATCTATTGTTTTGTATTAATGTATGTTCATCATATCAAATGCTGTTTTCTGTACTACTTTTTTCTATGGATATTCAATATGGGTTAATGTATTAATATCTGTATTTATTTACTGACTCCATACACACCAATTAAGAAATCCAGAAGCAGAGGACAAAGTAAAAACTATTCTAAAAAGCTGAGCTAGGTGTAAATGCAATAATATACTCTTGCTATAAACTCTGGGGGCCCTGGGGAGGAGGCCAATGTGTGTGTGTGTGTGTGTGTGTGTGTGTGTGTGTGTGTGTGTGTGTGTGTGTGTGTGTGTGTGTGTGTGTGTGTGTGTGTGTGTGAAAGTTAGGACGTAGCAGTTTGTGGGCAGGCAGTCAGTCAGTTGTCTCTATATTTAGCCTGTTTGTACTGGAGCCTTATTACCTAAGCTCTGCTGCAGCTGGAGCTGTTGATTTATCTAATCCCCTTTCACTGCCTGTCTCTTAGCTAACAGCCGTCTGCACATGCACACACACTTTGAGCAACATTTGCATGTCAGCACAATTAAGACACATCCATACACACACCTCTTAGTTTAAAAAAAAACACATCCATAACAAACAATTACCCTTTCACTGTATCACAAAATACAACTTACATGGCTAAAAGCGTCACCCTGCTGCCGTCCCACATGGTTTATTTCCTCTTATTTAAGGATTTAATGCACAATATTCTCTGTTTTTGCCCATCATGGATCCATAACAAATCTGTTTTGTTCAAACCTGTTGTCATACAGAAAATAAATATGACTCAAACATATTCACAAAGTCTGCAAATACATGTTCAGGTTTGGAGATAAAGTAATCACCATGGCAACAGAGGCAGGATGGGCAGAGCGTGGAAAGAGGCTCCCAAAAATCATCCGTCCTCTGCCACAAACACACAGACCCACCCACACACACACAAACAACACCTGCTTAACTACTTCAACATGCTCCTGTAAACACAGAGTTCTGCCTGTTTGCTGCTAATGAGTCTGCATTTTGAATATGGAATTACAAAGAAGGCTTTGGGGACAGAATACTCAGGTATGTGTGTCTCTGATAGCCTGGCTGGGCCATCTAGTTGCGTAAATCACTTGCCGTTCCTTCCCACAACAGTCTGGACTTCGGCCAACTGGGAGCCCTAAAAGTGGTTCTTTCCTTGATAGACAGACTACTGTAACCAATCACCGTAACCAAACATCTGACGTCATCACAGTGTGCAACTGTGTTCCCTGCTGGGCTCTCAAGCATCAAGTAAAGGTTTGGTAATATTTCAACGTGCGCGAGCAAACAATGTCTTTTACGTCTTCTTCTGCAGATATAAACGATTTCTGCCGACTTTGCAAAGTCAACTGCAGAATTAACGGCGTTCTGAATGAACAGCGCTTTGAAAAGTCCTGCAGCATGTGTAAGACGTCACCATCTACACATGGACCAATCAGGGGCTGCCTTTCCCTGTTGTCCGGGGAACAGTGGAAACGGTTATTTTCTGATTTCTAATACACACTCCCAACTGGCCGAAGTCCAGACTGTTGTGGGAAGGAACGGCAAGTGATTCACGCAACTGGATGGCCCAGCCAGGCTTTGTCTCTGATGCCTCTTGCATCAGATTGATTGATGCTGTTGTTTAATATAGAAAAAAATACACACAGTAACTCAGGCTGAACTATAGAATGTATATAGAATGGGTGAAGAAGTCCTCTTTTTTCTGTGCAGCTCCGTTTTTAAAAGTTATTAGGGGGTTAGCTCTCCCGGGGGATATGCTGTTTGAGCCGAGCGTCATCACAGGGACTCTCGGCGACTGCTCGGCCGAATGCGCGCATCACTACTGCGCAGCGCTGGTTTCAGGAAATGAAGATAAATCCCGGAAATACTGAGAGTTTTTGGCTTCAAATCCGTATCAGGCGGTAGGCAGAACCAAGTTGTCCATAGTATATACAGTCTATGGGCTGATCTGTCCATGTAGATTCTCATTCATCCAGGTCATGGTTATCTTGAAGACTTAAAAACAGGCAGTTTTTAAGTCTTCAAGATAACCATGACCTGGATGAATGAGAATCTACATGGACATATTGGATCACACTTTTCGGTTGGATACCCTTCAGCTGGTCGGGGAGCACGAGAAAACTTGCAGGAAGATGGCGGATTACAGAAACCACCTCCACTTTAACCTAAGATGCAGACAGCAAGGACTTGTTCCCAAAAGCCTACGCTTATTTTCCACTGTTAAAGGACACAAGGCAGACAGCATCCTTTCCAGGACACAGAAGCAGCTCCTCAATGAAAGGATTAGGCAGGTCAATTTCACCATCTAGGCCTTACAAGCTAAAATAAATCACACCAAGGAGACACTGGCATCCCGACTTCCAGAGGACATCCTCAACTAAGTCCACAACTGTGTTGACAAGGCTCAGACCTCTCAACACAACAAAGGCAAGGTAAGACAAACACAGAAATTTGACTGACTACTCTCCAAGCACTCAAAGAGTCCATCAGAACTTGTTTGGAGGGACAAAACTGACAGCCACACAGACACTAACATGCAAGAAAAGTGGGTGAAGAATTTGTCAGACAGGGTTCTCACTCAGCCGGAAAAGGAAGTCCTTTACAAAGGACTAAATTTTGCAGTTACCCCAAAACCGATCCTGGTGGTAGACCTTATCACATCCCTGGAGTCAGCTATCCGCAACAACAATCTGGCGGTCACGGAAGCAGAGCAACTGAGGTTGAAGGTAACAGCTGCTCTCTCGTATGCCAAAACACCTCCTTCCAACCTGACCATGCAGGAAAGAGGAGCCTTGGCATCACTGCAAGAAGATGAAAACATCACCATCCTGCCTGCAGATAAAGGGAGATGCACTGTTGTACTCAACACCAGGGATTACCATGACAAGGTAACAAGCCTTCTCAGTGACGCTGCCACCTATGAAACTCTAAAACGGGATCCCACCAACAGCTACAAAAAGAAAGTTATCAGCGTACTTCAACAGCTGGAAAAGGATGGAGTTATCTACCGCCTACTCTATTATACCCAGGGGAAGCTGTCCCATGCATTTATGGATTACCTAAAATACACAAGGAAGGGGCCCCCCTTAGACCCATCATCAGCAGCATTAACCCAGTCACATACAAAGTGGCAAAACATTTGGCCACCATCCTAGATTCTCTTGTTGGCCACACCACTCACCACGTCAAAAACTCACAGGACTTTGCCGAGAAAATCAAGGACATCAGGCTGGACCCAGATGAAACCATGGTTTCCTACGATGTCACATCACTTTTCACGAGTATTCAGACAACAGAGGCAGTCCAAACAGTAAGACAACGCCTCTTACAGGACAGCACACTGGAAGTCAGAACCAACTTAACCCCCGACCACATCTGCTCCTTACTGGACATCTGCCTCGGAACCACCTATTTCCAGTTCAGAGAGCGCCATTACAGACAGAAACACAGATGCGCTATGGGCTCCCCGATTTCTATAGTATATAGTGGCAAACCTGTACATGGAAGAGGTAGAGAGGAAGGCCCTTACCTCCTTCAAAGGAGCAGCACCTAGCCACTGGTTCAGATATGTGGATGACACCTGGGTTAAGATCAAAACACATGAAGTAGAGGCCTTCACCGACCATATCAACACAGTGGACAGCAACATCAAGTTCACCCGTGAAGATGTCAAGGACAATGTGTTGGCCTTTTTGGACTGTGCTGTACACTTGGAGGCAGATGGGTGTCTCAACGTTGAAGTGTACAGGAAACCAACACACACGGATCAGTATCTACTTTTTGATTCCCACCATCCTCTGCAGCACAAACTGGGTGTCATCAGAACACTCAACCACTGGGCTGAGAACATTCCCACGAAGAAAGAAGGTAAAGAAAAAGAACAGAAGCACATCAAAAATGCCCTGACAACCTGTGGATACCCTAAGTGGGCCTTTGTAAAGAACAGAAAGAGAAATAACACTGAACACGAAAGGGAGGAGAGACGCAAGAGCACTGTAATCCCTTATGTTGCAGGCATGTTGGAAAAACTCAAGAGGATCTTTGGCAAACACCATATCCCTGTTCATTTTAAGCCTGGTAACACACTAAGGCAGAAGCTAGTCCATCCCAAGGACAAAACACCAAGATATAAACAGAGTAATGTGGTGTATGCTGTCCAGTGCAGCGAGGAATGCTCGGACCTGTACATTGGGGAAACTAAACAACCACTTCACAAGCGCATGGCTCAACACAGGAGAGCCACTTCCTCAGGTCAGGACTCAGCTGTCCACCTTCACGTAAAGGACATGGGTCACTCTTTCGAGGACAGCAAGGTACAGGTGTTGGCTCGAGAAGACAGATGGTTTGAAAGAGGAGTTAAAGAAGCCATCTTTACCAGACAGGAGAAACCTTCTCTGAACAGAGGGGGATGACTCAGGCACAATCTCTCTGGCACTTACAATGCAGTTCTCAATTCTCTCCCCAGGAAGCCCCACAAACATTCACACCTGGAACCACATGACCCAGGTGGCATGAGTCATGTGGTCACATAACAGGGGTCGTTAACGACCCTTTCAGGTTAACGACTTGGGGGGACACACACCCAGAGATGGGTTTCTACGACCCATTCTTTCCAACTCCTCCCAGTCGTTGTCTATCCCCTTCTCCAGTAAGATAAATATCTGCTCCTCACACTAGCACTAGAAAATCTCTATAGTTGTGTTGCAAACACACTCACACACACCATAAAGCAACTGTCTGTTTGTTGAAGTGACTTAAGGGAGATGTTAAAGCAGCAGAGAGAGTAACACCTCATTGAATCTGAAAACATCCCTTCACTGCAGGCACAGCCAACACCAAAACCCATTACACTCACACACGCACATGCACATAAACACATAAAACAACCTGAAAGTATGCATGCATGAAGACAGCACACCTACCTAATTTGGTGCTAAGTTACACACACACTCAAACATGCACACTGAAAACACACATGCACACTGGAGTCTTGAACATCTGGTGTCACAACAGGTAATACTGTGAGGCAGCACAGTCACCATGACAGTGTTTCTGTGGCACTAGGCAAGAGCAACCCATACCATATGTGACCTCATGTCACCTCTGTAGCGTGTGTGTGTGTGTGTGTGTGTGTGTGTGTGTGTGTGTGTGTGTGTGTGTGTGTGTGTACATGTGAACCTATGTCTATGTGTTCACATGTGCAGTAAATAGCTGGTTATATAAATCTTTATTTTTTACAAGCTAAATTTGTCAGCATAATGTATCTGTTATGAATCAGCAGTGTGTATGTGCTCATGTGAGTGTACGGAACTGTTAGGTATGTTTGATTTTAGATACATACAGTCACATTAGTGGAAACACTGGGCCTCTTTCACCAGAATCTTCCAAAGATTTCTATAATAGTTCCTAAGAAAAACTTCCCCCACTGTGAGATAAATAATGGTTTGTATTACCCTAAGAGAGTTTCACAGGAAGGGTAACAGCTGTTCTACAGTCCCAGGTTAGCTGTTACACCCAACCCCTTGTCTCATTGCTGAGCTTGGGCAACCACTGTGGACTGATGTACTCAAAAGTCATACTTCTTAGACTGATAAAAAAAAAAATATATATATATATATATATATATATATATATATATATATATATATATATATATATATATATATATATATATATATATATATCAGTGATCCTCTGTAACCTTTGAGACAGAGCTCACATAACGCTTGTGGTCATTTAGCTTTGCTGAGGTCAAAGATGATAACAGTGGGAAATAGCTAGCCTTGCTAAATCTGATATGTTAACTAGAAGGATTGAGAGAGTGTGGACAGTCCTGTCCCCTCACTCTTGGCTTTATTTACTCAGTAGTTACAAATGGCACTGACATTTCTGTCAGCACAAGTAGGGAATCAAATAAGCAACTCTTAGTGTTGTCTGTTTTTTTTTCTTTTAATTTGTTTTTAGGGTTGTTTTGTATTGAAATAATTGAAACTGAGCAAGCAGCAGAGTCACCCTAATGTATAAGTGAACGGCAGAGGCAGCCTCTTATTCTTGAGAATAATGACACAATAACTGGAAGACTTTTACCATTCTGAGCCAAATGCCTTTTAACCAGCACACTGATCTGTAATTTCCATCTGTAATATCATGAGGTGGTAAAAACCTTTGTCCCCCCCAGGAAAGGTCATTGTCTCTGACCTATACCTGGAGCTTAGGGTCCTGGATCCACTCTAAATGTTTTTACAGATACTGGAGGCTGTATCTCTTCCCTAGCAACACACTGCAACACCAGCTAAGGACCTCACACATGCATAAAACCACAGTGCCCAGGAACACACGTATGTGGATGCATGAAAAATTCAAGAAGTCTTAACAATAGCTGCAGGCTCCTTAGGAGGAAAAGATGAGGATGGAACAGGAGAGTCCTTGGGCAAACATGTTCACGTGAACTATGCATCATAGATGGCTGTCAACATTTTACCATTCCTATCCTGCTTCTCTCTGGTCCTTTGTGCCCAGCAACTATCTCGCTAAATTAAAATCCCCATGAACACAGACACTGCCAGGTACAGAAATACAAGCAGTCCTGCATATGAAGTGCAAACATACTTACAAATTATGCATGGGAACACAGATTCACATGGGCCTTGATGTAATGTCCTTGTAGCCCACAGCACTAGTCCAACTCCAGGGCTATGCAGTTGGTTATGTACTGTAGTATGTCTAATAGTTGTTCCAGTACAGTAGCTTTAAAACAGAGGTGTGAGTCACACTAACACATGAACTACAGGGCCACACCAGGCCTTGGGCCATTGGCACATTTATTGAAGCCTATCTCCAAATAGCAGGGCCTGAGGGGTGATGACCCTGTACACAGTGAATCCAGGCCCCATTACAGCAGCCAGAGAAGAGCAAAGGTGCAATGAGATAAGATTGAAATTAAATATCTGACAATGTTTCCAGTTGCACTATATGTCCTATTTCTAATGTGATAGCCTGAGCAAATTTGCAGTGTATGTGATGCATTTGTCATTGCAGTGATATAAAAAGCTGCCTTTTCCACCAGTCTGGCTGTCTCTACCCTGAAACAGCCTCCATACAGCTGACATGTAGAAGCTTGTTGACACGTAAGCTGTCGACACTAGAGCATTATTCAAGCATCATTATAACAGGAGCACAAATTGAGAGGAATTTTTCTACCTGCCAATACAGATAATTAACTTTTTCACCTAAAATCTGCTCATGCGAATATTATACCTTTAAAAATGTAAATTCCTAATTATACTGTAGATATGTTATCACATTTATTGTACTGATGTTACTTTTTCAAACACAGTTTAAATCACAATAACAATACTGATGTCACTTACCAAATCACCTCAAACCCTTCCCCCTTATTAGCTTATTTTCTTGAAAAAAATAACTCTTTAAGGCATTTTTTTAGTAAGGAAACAAACTGAAGCTGATACTGATGCAAAAGCAGACTAAACTTTTATTTGTCAAGACTACTTTTCCTTTTTATGACAAGAGATTAGCGTTATGAGTTTGTCCACAGGGTGTCCTAAAACTGAGAATACTGTCTGGACTACATTGAAATTCAGGTCTTTAAGTCCAATTATTTTTTGTTTACTTGAAAATTTTAGTCTTCAATATTGTAAAACATTTCCAACCCAACTTTCCAGAGCCTCAGAGAAATTTTAAATTGCTTATTTTGTCCAGCTAAGGGTTCAACTCCAAGAAAAAAATCAATCTGCAATAACACAAAACAAGAGAAGCAGCAAATCCTCTCCTTTGAGCAGTTGTAGCATGAAACTCTTTACCTAACAGACATGAAAAAGAAGGATTTAAAAAATTATACTTTTTCTGCTGATAAATGCTTTGTTGCTCGGTGTATCATTACAGCTCTAATTATTCCAGTTATGTAAGATAAAGTGCTTTATCTGTCTGATGGCAGTGTCGGACAAAGAAAACAATAGGAGCTGTACAAAAGCTTTTGTGTGTGGACTCCACCTCTACCAACCCCACAGCTGGCAGAGAGACAAGAGAATAAGAGATCTACCTCACACGTCTCTGATCTGCATCAAAGCAAAACCACAGACACATACACCCTGGCAGGTCCACAAATATGATCGCGTTTGTTGAAAAATTGAGAATCAATATTTGGCACTTGCTGCCATCTTTTAGATTTACAGTAGAATCCTTCAGAATGGCATTTAGAGACACGGGAGCCCCGTTATTGCAGTGTGATTGTTCAGTTCGGTTAAGATGGGAGCAATATTGTGTCAAGAAAAGTTTTGTAACAGAGTTTTGACTCATATAGTATATGCTGATGAAAAGAATTAATCTCTAGGGGGGCTGAGAACATGGAGATAAGGGCAAAGATAAGACCAGCTGAATGTAGGTGTAAGGCCGCAGGGGAAGAGAGGGAATGTGAAATTGTGAAGAATCATGCAGGGAAACAATAAAACTCTGTCACTTTTAATTCAAAAGAGCATGCCATGGTGTATGACTGCTAACAGGCTATGGTTCATAGATGGGTCATAAAAAGCTTCAAAGACAAACATGGAGCTGCATGCATACTAAACAAAAGGAACAACAGAGGTCCAGATCCTTTGTCTCTCATGGTTCCTCTCTGATTGTGAGTCTGCTCCCCTGATCATTTTCATCAGTAGCTTATTTTTAAGAGTCCCACTAACAACAGAACTGTGATATTTTACAAATGATTCCATTATCAACACACAGAGCCCTGCAAATTTAAGTTTGCTTTTCATGACACAACAAAACCAAGACAGTGCCAAACAACATCATCATTCGACAGCATTAGGCTGCACAAAATAATGAAACTTCATAAGAAGGTTTACATTTATCAAGAGACAGTGAAATGCGCATTGAAGGGGAGACATGACTGCAGACCTCCTACTCCTGCACACAGATCGATTGTGCATGTAGGCAAGGGGTGCAAAACAAGTGCTGATTGCATACCAGCTTATTTATCAAGAATGGCAACTGTGTGCAAAGGTAAAAAAAGACAAATGTATAACTGGGTGTCAAATACACAAATATAAATATATCTGGGCAGCCAATCCAAATAATGTCTATGTATGGGAAGAATGTATGTATGTATGTTAGCTATGGCCACTAATCTATATCTGGCATAGCAATTTAAGTTTTGGAGAAGTGTCAGCTGCTACCACAAATGCTAAGTCGAAGAAATACTGAGTGTTGTCTGTGTTTAGCTTGGTTCCTGTAATAATATAAAAGAGACCTTTAAGATGTGAAGGAGCTGTTGAGCAATCAACTGTGTAAACAGTATCAGTTTCATGTTGTATCTAAGATGCATATCTGGGCTGTAGATCATTCCTTCAAACTGGAAATACTGGTGGTGACTTTTCCAAACCCCTGAATACTTTGAAACTGGTCGTGAGCCATGCCTGTTCAGAATCACTTTTCCTGTAGCACATTTGGCTCAGCAGGTCAAGTGTGTCATTTCCTTTTGATCTGATCCCTGTCACCTACGATACACATCTCCGAGTGGCACAAAGTCAAACTGTATGTGAAGACTAACGCCATCACCTTGAAAAGTTATTTGTGCATACACTTTGGATCAAATCATCGAAGAATTGGAGTCCATTAACTCAAGAACTGTAAATTTTTTCTGAATTATTGTTTACACTATTATTCAATATATTCAATACTCTTATCAAATAATGGCGAAAGCTTTCAATCAGTGACTATTTTTAGAATACAGAGCTGTACTGGAAATCAATTTTTCAGAGTAGAGGCAACAAGATGAATTAATGCTGAGGAAAAAGCACCTTGATGACACATGGTGAGGGTGAAGAGAAGAGACAGTTACTGTAAAGGTGAAGGGGAAAAGAGGAGAACAAAGTTAAGCAAAGAAAAGTTATTGCTTGCCCTTTAGTGAGGAAGAAGCCCAGTATATCTTATCATTCACATCTCCCCTTTATCTCATCATTATCACCCTTCCTTCTCCCCCTTTTTTGCCCTTTTTTTCTTTGATTGGAAACCTTTTTTCCTTTCACGTCTCTATACTCAATTATCTGCACAGCTCCTCTCTTCTACTCTCTCCCATTACTTGCATTTATCCCTCTGTCACCACTTCGCTCCTCTCCATTACTCTGCATGTCCTTAACCCCAGGCAGAAGCCCTGCCTCATCTATTCCTCTCCCGTTTTCTCCATCATACATTTTCCCCACATCACATTCTTCCTCCCCTCTCTCCCAGCACTCACTCTCGCCTTTTCCTCCCTGCAGCCCCATCGGCGAGACGAGACGTCTGTGTGTACCGAACACTGATCTCTGCAAACACCTGTTCCAGCCCCCTCCCCCTCGTCCTTTTCTATTCCTCTCTCTCTCCATACACACACAAACAGTGCACAGAAGGGGATGAGGGGGGGAAGCGTGAAGCAAAACGCTCTGGTGAATAATTTAGGTCTGTACAGCGGGGAGCCAAAATGGAGCCTGTCAAGCAGACAGATCCACCGAAACAGCAAAGAGACAGGTCGCTCACTTATACCTGGAGTCTGATACTGTGCCTGGAAATGATAGACTGACAAATGACTCTTTCTGATCTCATTACATCTCAACTGCAATAACCTTTAAAAAGAAGAAAATGCAGATTTGCTCCTTCTCACTCAAGTGCTGCATGGTGAGTCAATAAAGACTGCTGGACGAATGAGTTTGTTGAAACTAAGCTTCTTTTATTTTTCAAAGGAAATTTAGGCCAAGCTGTCTATGTGGTGGTCATTTTCTGTCAAATTTCAAGACATTGTAAGGGTTTTGTACAGAATAATAGTCATCACATCTGCTGCTACATACACAAGATAACAGTTTTGGGACAACAAAAGAGACAAAGACTATAATGACAAAGAAAAATATAGAATAAACGGAATAAAATTATATCAGTATACCCGTAGCAGGGCTCCACCTTTTTGTGAATATATGTTTTTGAAATTTCAGGGAATATGTTATTTGTTCCATTTGATATATTTCCTTTATTTTTTCATTCCACAAGATAAAGTGTGTTTATTTTCTGTGTTCCCGGGTCAGGCTATAACCACCTTATTGTAATACATTTAATACATTTAATTGTTGTTGCTAATACGTAGTATCTGTAAGAGATATTTTTTGGCTCTTCCTTCAATGCCTCTTGGTAATAGGCCTAGTAGAGCTACCATTGGGTCCATCGTTATATTTCCACCAAATATTACTGTATATTAAGTGTTTTAAACACTTCCCTCCACAATACCTCCAGTTTTGGGCATAACCAGAGTATGTGGGTCTGATTACCAATGTGTGGGCCACAGTTACTCCAGCATTTATTTGAGTGTGTAGTGCCAAATTTAGCTGTGATTTCAGGTGTCCGAAAGAACCTCATGACTACCTTCCATCTAAATTCTCTCCATACATTTGAATTAGTTACCAAATCTATCTCAGTGCATACTTCCTCCCACATATCATGTGATATGCTGGAATTAATTTCAACTTCCCATCTCTCCTTAATTTGTGCAGTATTATTTAAACTCATGCTCAGGAACATCTGGTAACAATAGCTTATTAATTTCTTATCCCATTTTTTTGTTTGTACTTTAATCAATAACTCTTCAATTAGTGTAGGTTTAGCAACCTTGTCTCAGTCTTTGTGTTTTAATATGAAATCCCCTAACTGTAAGTATCTGAAAAAATCTGTGTTTGGTAGCTTAAATTCCTCCAATAGCTGTGTAAACGATTTAAAATTGCCAGCATTGTGCAGTTGATGTAAATTGGAGAGTCCATACTTCGACCATTTCCTGAAAACCTGTATCTGATTTAGAGGGCACAAAGTCATTTATATATCCAATATTTGTAAGAACTGAAATTGTTTTAGGCAGCCCAAATATAGATTTTATTGCCTTCCATATATTTAATGTGATTTTGGTCAAATCTCCCATATTTATTTTACTTGGATGGATATCTAAGAATAGCAGGGCCTGTAAAGGTCTTTCACATGAACTCTTTCCAATATTGAGCCAGCGTGTATATGCTAGATCCTGGATCCAGATTATTAGCGGTTTCAGTTGCGCAGCCCAAAAGTAGTATCTCAGATTAGGTAGTTTAAGCCCTCCCTTTGCTTTAGATAACTGTAGCACTTTTAGTCTGATTCTTGGTCGCTTTCTCTGCCGGATAAATATTGAAATTAGTTTGTCCAAATTGTCAGATGAAGTTTTGGGGACGTCAATAGGTAACATTTGAAATAAATATAATAATTTAGGCAGCACATTCATACAAACACTCTCAATGCGGCCCAGTAGAGAAAGGGGCAACATTGACCATCGATCTAAGTCCTTACTAATATTATAAATTAAGTTTTTGTAGTTGAAACCATATAGTTTTTCTTATGAAGGTGGTATATGAATACCTAAATATTTGATGCCATCTACTGGCCATTTAAACCCACTCTGCAATTTAGTTGTATCTGAGATGTTGCCACCTATATCCATGGCCACTGTTTTGTCCACATTTAATTTGTAGCCTCAGAAGTATCCATAAGTGAAAATGATGTCCTTTAAATATAATATTGTTGTTGCAGGTTTTGTAAGATACAGCAATACGTCATCAGCATACATAGAGATTTTATGCTGTTCCCCGTTTATTGTAACTCCTCTTATGTTATCATTATCCCTAATCAGCTGAGCTAATGGTTCAATACTGATATCAAATAACAACGGAGATAGTGAACAACCTTGTCTATACCCACATTCCAGAGTAAAGCAATCTGAAAGAAATACATTCACCTTAACTGTGGATTGTGGATCTGAATATAAGGTTTGTATCCATTTGATGAAGTCTGGTCCGAATTTGAATTTTTTCAAAGTTTGAATAAGGTATTGACAGGATACTCGATGAAATGCTTTGATAGCATCAAAGAATAATATCATTAATTCCTCTTCTTTAACTTTTGGGTGTGTCATTAAATTGAACAACCTTCTGATGTTGTCTCCATAATATCTTCCCTTTATAAACCCTGTCTGATCGGGATTGAAAATTTTGTATCACTACTAAAGTAGCCTCTCTCCAAGAGGGGGCCATGGTTCCAGATTTTAATGCATGATGGTAGGCATCTAGCAGTAGAGGTGAAATAATCTCTATTAAGGCTTTATAAAATGTGTTAATGAACCCGTCTGGGCCAGGGCTTATATTATTTTTCAGTGTGGAGATTATCTGACATATTTCCAGATCCTTGACTGGCTCATCCAGCTCTCTTGCCATAGATTCAGGTAGCTCTTTTAATTTGATATCTTTAAAAAATTGTGCAAATTCCTCCTCATTTGTGCAAGTGTTCGTATTTTTGTATAGAAAAATTCTGCAAAGGACTGTGATATTTCATCCGGTTTTGTGAAAGCTTAATTGTTCTCCTTTGATTTCTGCACTATATTTGACAATTGTTGTTTTTTAACTCCTGCTCGCCCTATTACCATTTTTGTAGTATTTTTGGTTAGTGAACCTTAAATTGCCCTTGATTTTTTCGGTAATTAAGCAGTTTAGGTCCCTGCATGCCTCTTTCAGATTATTCCAAAGGCTTGAGGTTGAGTTTCTTTTGTGTTGCTGTTCAAGCTGCCTTATTTTGTCTTCTAGCTTTCACTGTTTTTCTTCCTTTTTTTTTCTGGCACTTGTAAAGGAAATAATTCAGCCTCTAATATATGCCTTTGCACAGTCCCAAGGGATAAGGGGTGATATTTCAGACGAAGTATTCGTGTCAAGATCATTTTTAAATTCAGTTTTTATAAATGCGATGAATTTTCTATCATTGAGGAGCAATGCATGTAATCGCCATTGTTTAGTTGATGGCCTGTTACCAGGTGCACGATCGGATAATGTAATTGGGAGGATCTTTATGTTGACTACTCTGTAAGATTCTGCCATGGGAGTAAAAAAAGGTCTATTCTGGAGTATGAAGAATGCCTATGCGAGAAAAAGGTAAAGTCCTTGCCTTTAGGGTGTTTGTTTCTCCAAATGTCCACCAAACCAAATTCTGTCGATAAATACCTAAGCATATCATCCTAGAATTATATGTCTGTGCATCAAAATAGATACACCTCTTTTTCAACCAGTTCTTTCTCATGTTCTTTATCTGAAAGGTGAGTTTCTTGCAAGAATGCAATCTAGCAACTATTTCTCTTTAACTGATAAATCATTTTCTTTCTCTTGATTGGGCTGTGGAGACCTTTAACATTGTAACTTATAACCTTAAGAAATCCCATAAGTCAAATGCAGGGTCAGATATAATGGAAAGAAAAGAAAGAGTAAAATAATATAAAATGTGCAAATAGAAAACTTGTGGAAAATAAACTCAAACAAATAGTAAAGTGGGTGTACATATAAAGACTGGAAGCTACGTGAAAAATACCTGAAAGTACCAAGATAACAGCAGCATATGTTTTGTTGCATTTCAACTTTGGCAAATAATTTTTATCCTTAAAGAGTATATGGATGGGAAAGTTCACTGTTGCTCTTCTTAGATCCCTGGGGTATAAGGGAATCGTCACTAACAGAGGTGAACATAGAACATCAATAGCCAAGAACAATGCTGACATAGGTGTCCGGTTGGTCCTGTGGGGCACAGTTTCAGGCTGCATCTCGAAAATGCAACTTTGTGAACAATCCGTGAAGAACAGAGTTCCCTTTGTTTTGGACAGAAGCCAAACAATTTTCAGTTAGCAAATATGCACATTGAGCTTCTCCAAAACCTCATATAAAATAAAGACATCTTAAACTCAATAACTTCTGTTTTAAATGTAACTGTACGTTATAGTAAATTACTTTAGCCGGAATGGCAGGTAATCATGTATTTTTAGGTAAACTGCTAATAAGCTCTCATTTATCTGTTACACAATGTGCAGATGACAAATACTCCAACTCAAACAACTGGCTTAATAAATCGTATATTCTATCTTTTTTTCTCTCTCTCTTTTCTTCAAACCTGGTGTAGGTAAAGGATACTGTAGCTTAGCACTCTGGTCCCTCGGCTGTAAGGATGTGTTTCTTTATATAGTCCATTACCTTAGTAGCATCCACAAACTCCCGCTCATCGATGTTGTTGGAGATGCGGAGCCTGGCCGGGTACAGCAGACCGTAGCGGACCCCCAATTTCCCTTGAAGCATCTTTCTGGCGGCCGCAAACGCTGCTCTGGACTCTGGCGACATTCGCGGTGTGGTCTGGGAATATGGCGATCGGGTTTCCCTTGTAATTGAGTTGACCACCCCAGTCTCTGGCTTTCCTCAGAATGTCCAAGGCATCTCCCTCGTTGTGTAGTTCCGCAATGATTACACAGGGCTTATCTCCAGCTCTGTGTCAAGCTACAGTGTGAGCGTTGGATTAGTACCTCTCTGTCCAGGTGTAGCACCTCTGTAAGGAGTTTGGAGACCGCTGTGGGAGAGCTCGATCCTGGCCCCTCTGCCACCCCCGTGATCCAAATGTTTCCCCTCCTCATCCTGCCCTCCATGTCCTCACACTTTTCTTTTAAATCTTCGACTTGCTTCTCGAAGTCCGTTACCATAGTTTGCATTGATACAACTTCATCCAACCATGCTGACAATCCATCCTCAACGGCTTTCACATTAGCTTGCACTTGCTCACCTCTGTACTGATAGCTGCGAATACAAGCTAATACAAGTTAAACTTCAGCTAATGCTTAGCCAAAAAACAGCAGTCTGCTCCCTCTGGGTGGAGAATGAGTCTTTGCCTCAAGTCAGGGAGTTCAAGTATCTCGGGGTCTTATTCACAAGTAAATTTGATGGAGGATTGAAGCCACATCAGCAGTACTGTAAGTATTTTAATGGACCGTGATAGTGAAGAGAGAGCTGGGCCAGAGGGCAAGACCTTTCATTTACCAGTCAATCTATGTTTTAACCCTCACTGATGATCATTAGCTCTGGGTTGTGACTGAAAGAATGAGAACGAGTAAACAAGCATTTGAGCTTGAGCTTCCTCCAAAGGGTGGCTGGGCGTAGCCTTAAGGCTAAAACATACAGGATGCGTATTTGGAGCATGGCAGCAGCGTCGCGTATCATGCAGCAAATAGGTTGCCATTCTAATTAATGCAGCAAAGCATACAGGACGCGTATCAGCTCAAGTCTATTTTTGCTGCTCTGTGCTTCCAATGCATGTCAAGCCACACAGAGAAGATCGTTCTAGACAGGAAGTCAAGCACGAAAACCATGCATATCATCCGGTATTTCAAAACAAAACGCCATACGCAAACTCCCAACAATATATTAGTTTGTGTAGATGAAAAATGCTTCCTGGTTATGGATTAATCACTAACACAGAACAATCCCTGATCCATGTGGACCCTAACAGGACTTTTATCTACTAATTTTGTCTGACGGTAACAGCATACTATGAAGGAACATAAACTACTGAAACTGTAAAATCACATTGCTTTTTCACAAATATTAGAGGCTCAACAGTCACAGAATTATATCGAAATTAGCAGGAAATAGACCACAGAAAGACAAAACAACCTGTTGTGAGCATGTTGTTTCCTCTATACTGAGCCCAATTGACTGGGGCTGCACTATGCTGCTGTCACGCTCAAAATACGCATCCTGTATGCGATACCCAGCTCTGCTTAATGGAGCAAATACCAAATTCACTCAATACAAATCCTGTATGTTTTCGGCTTTAGAAATAGGGTTAGAAGCACAGACATCCAGGTGGAGCTCCAGAGTAGAGCCGCCGCTCCTTGGCATCAAAAGGACTCAGTCAAGGTGGTTCAGGCACTTGATAAGTATGCCTCCTTGATGTCTCCCTTTAGAGATGCTTTTGGCATATATAATTGGAAAAAAGACCCTAGGGTCCAGAGCTTGATAGAGGGATTACCATAGATCCCACCCGGCCTGGGAATGCCTTGGGATGCCGGAAGAGGGGCTGGAAAAAGTTGCGAGGAAGAAGGAGGTCTGGATAAACTTGCTTGGAGTGTTGCCCTTGTGATCCTTATTCCAGAGTGATTTTAAAAAAAGTCTCACTCTGTAGTTATATGTTTACCACTCATCCAAAATCTAGGCAGTGGACATGTAAAAAATCTAGGCACGGCATGAAGTTGATCATTTTGTCCAACCTTACTGCTGAGGTGCTGGTGACTTCTATATTAGTTCTTATTGGCCTTAGTTTTATCCGTGGACCCCGGTGTTCTTGGCTGGGTGGATCAGGTAGAGCTCTGGACTGGTTCTCTTCATACATCGTTGACAGAAGTTTTGTGCTCTTGGTATTTCTGTCACATTGTCTGCTTTGATCCTGTGGTGTACCACAGGGCTCAGTCCTGGGACCCTTACTATTTTCCCTGTCCTCATGAAGAGATTTTACAGTTTGGAGTAGCATGTTAATTACAGCTTCATCATTCATGAAAACTAAAGGATTTAAGTTGTCTTTGCTTTGAGGCTGCCTAGAAGCAATTGGTGACCATATTTCTGAGAACTACTTACAACTAGCGTTGATGGAGCAGAAATTGTTGTTGCCCAAGAAAGACAGATTCCAATAATCATGCAAAATATTGACCCTCTCTCCTGCGTAATTTAACATTCACTTTTGACCACATTTGAAAGCAGCTCTTTGGATCATATTACTTGAGAAATATCAGTTAACTCAGAGCAGCAGTTGCTGAGTTTACTTGAGATGCTTGTACGCGCCCTTGTCTCATCTTGAATTGACTATTGAAACCATCTTCACCTCTCTTTGCATATCAGCCCTTAATCATCCACAGCCAATACAGGATGCCAAGATTACTCACTCAGTTGGACAAATGGAACAATGAAATCTCTTCACTGGCTCACAGTGAACCAAGTTTGAAATTCTCACCCTCACTTTTAGAGTTTTACATGGCCCAAGAACGCCTCACAGAACTCAGTAACCCCGACTCATCAGCTCAATCACTAAAATCCAGCTGACTACACCTGCTGTTTATCCCACAGACACTGCTGCAGACTGGTCATTCAGCTTGTTGGGCCCCTAACTCTGTATTCAGGTTAGTCAGTCAAACATCAAAAAATGTTAAAAACAGATATTTTCTTATACAGGCTAATAAGTAATGATGCTCAGCTGCTTTGTGTTTCTACTGTGCTGTTTTACTGTATCTGGTTCTTGCATTGTTGGTTATGCATGATTTTCAATATGTGCCCCCCTCTCTTTTATGGATTTTTTTTCATGCCTATGTTTTCAATTGAAGTAACTACTTGGTAACTGTTGTCTACGAAGAGTGCTTTGTAAAAAATTACTTTTCTGTTTCGGGTGTTAATAATAAAAATATAAAAAAGTCAGTCTTGCTGTTGCTTGTCTTGTTTGCTTTTGTGGGATATACAGAAGCAACAGTATGAACTTTAAGGATTTCTAGCCAGTTGAAAACTTCTCACCAAAGCTTTATTTGTAGTTACACTTACAGTTCAATGGCTTTGTTCCACATGATGACGTAGCCTGAGAGCGTAAAGGACTCCACATTGACGATGTGGATGTTTCCTCGTTCTGTGCCGATGTACAGCCATTTACTCTGGAAGGGCAGGTGGCAGAAAGTTATTCTGTAAAGAGAAGAAGAGGAAGAAGATGAGTAAGTTCAAAGAGCTGACAAGAGAGAAAAATGGTGGAAGATGATAATAGTTGGACAAATGAAGACAGCTGATTGTAATTCAACATTGTCATAATGAGAGACAAATTATTGAAAACTTGAAGGAGATTTGAGGCCACTCATCCAGGTCAAAGCAGATACAAATCAAAGAGATTTTGGAGTCACTCAATCAGCCACTTCGCCTCAGAACCTACAGGATACATAAGGGTGAGGAAACTCCCACAATTCCCCTGTTTTTCATCATCACTCCCTCACCTCCTCTTTTCATCCATCCATCAGACTTAAGGAGGGACGGGCTTCTAACCTCTCATTAAACTCAGCTCCAGCTATCCATTCATCTCCTTATCCTTTTTTCATCATTTTGTTCTTTCATCCATCCCCTGACTCAACCCCCTGATCCGTCTAAGGAATAATAATGAACAACCTTGGTAATCTGAGTTGCTAATATCTCAAGGTTGTCCAGTTCCTTGACTGATACTTCATTCTTTTTTTTTTTTTCCTTTTTTGTACACCTGTGGACTTCCTGTGCCTGTACTAATATTTCAAAGATCCTGCTTTATCACCAAACCAAGCAGGTGGGGATACAGAGCTGTCTTTTGACAGCTCTATCATCCTTGTCCATTATTTTCAACAGGAAGGACACACTGGAGCATTAGTTTGAGATTAGCTCATATTTAACAATGGAATTACTCTGCACAACAAGTGGAATATTTGAATGTAATAGCTGCTGTCAAAGACGGATTAAACAGATGCAGAATGGTATGGCAAGAAAATATTACACTGAGATAAAATAGAGTGAATTTTCTTCTTGTAATCCTATCAAGTGGTATCTTGTCAGAGCTGAATATATAAAACTGGCATTTAATTTGCTGTCAGGTTCCTTGAAGCAGTCTAGAACAATTTACAATTACCCTTTACTGCATTTTCATTCCTCATTTAAACATAGTTTTAACCTCCAGCAGTGTTGTAGTGAAATACAACAGCTACATTTCTTAATGGCTTGGTGGTTGCAATGCTGATTTTTGAATCAAATAGATTTTTAGGAAAACATACAGTAGTGGGGTGCAATGGTGCACTGGAGTGCTCTCTTGCAGTCAAAAATCAAACCACTATGGTGTCACTGAAACATGGGTACGTCTAAGTATCTGAGTATCTTTTGCTATATGATGGTGACATCACAATCTTAACCTTCAGTTGATGATCACAATGTCCATGTCACTCTTGATACAGTTTTAAATTGATACCCATAAGGAAAATTTAAACAAATGTGACAAAAAAATAAAATGGTACTTCACTAATTGTGCTCTATATTTCATTTATGTGATTTTAGCTACAGATATTATTGATGCAAGATTAAAAAACTGTGTATTTTGGACAAAAATGCACCCATAAAACTTTGAGAACAACTTTATTTCAGTCGCTGCAATAACCCAAAGTTTGAGCCTCCGTCAAGGTTTCTGTCAGTATAGTGGCTTTACATTGAGCTGATTTACATGCAGCTGTTTCTGATTTGGGGGAGTTTGGTTTAATTTCATTATTTGGTTATAAAAAAGACAGATATGTTATGTCATGATTGACAGCTCTGGTACCTGAAGCATTTACAGCTATACAGTCAATACCTCAGAGTAGTCAGTCTTTTTCACCAAGAGTAACTATGTGTTAGCGAGTTATGTGTTAGCAAGCTCAAACATAGCCAGTCTAGTCTCCAAACATTTCACCACACTGCATTGTACTGTAAGAATAATGTGTGTAAACATGTCCTTGCAGTGACTTTCAGTATGTTCCCTGCTTAATGCTCAGGAAGCTGGTGAAGTCCCCGCACATCCACCTGTCCACTCTCTCTCTTGCACTCTGGGAGCCTATCTTACAATATTGCTCCAGGGTTGTATTGTGAGTAACGCACGCACGCACGCACGCACGCACGCATGAACGAACACACACACACACACACCTTACCCCTCTGCCCCACTGCTCTGCTCTTCTATAAAACATGAATATATTTTTTTTTGGAGGAGGAGGAAGAGGAGGAGAGGCAGCAGGCTACTTGACATAAACTCACCTGTGCAGTCCACAATATACTCAGACACACAAATGCAGACTCAAAAACACTCACCTACATTTGCATTCAGCAGGAATATGTCCTAGCCTTATTAGATATGGAGTTGCACTTCCTGTTTGGAGTCTAATCTGGTGAAACATGGTGGCTAAGAGCAGCATGGCTTCTTCAGCTATACCTGGATATGCAATCTGCCAATTAAAAGTGTTCATTCCATGTCAGTGTGAATTTACAAACTAATGACAGCGGGGTACCACTCCCTTCTTGTGGATATCTATGGTTCAAACATTTAATTGCTTTAAAGCCAAGCTCAGGTTAAAAAGACATTCAAAAACATCAACTGATGTGCAGCATTAATGTTTATTTCTCAACAGCAAAGTTTTCTGATGACAAAAATAAATCAATCCCTGGACTGAAATTTGGCCAATGTCACCTGTGCCTGTTAACACTGGCAAAAACACAAGATATCATTCATATTCTAAATTGCTAAACCACATGGAGGGTATTATAAAAAGTATTTTGATGTCCGTCCAGCCTATAATACATGTAGATTAAGTTTACTAATGTCAGGATGAGTGCAGAGTGTCGAGAAGCTTGCAGCTCATCCCAATCACAGTATAACGCAAAACTGGAGCAACCTGCACAGAGCTGTTAAACTTTGTGACTGTAGTTGCGCTTGAATATCGCGTGTACAGTTTCCTTTGTGAATTAGACCTTGACATGGAGCAAACAACTTGGGCAAATGAAGGACCAAGTAGAAAAAGAAGTGAAGTTGGGAGACTGGGAGCATTTTAAGTACACCGCCAAGGAGTTATCCACGATGACGGGTCACCCATCTGCAAAACCTGCCTAAAAAACACTGTAGCCAAAGGGTCAAACATATCAAACTGTTGCAGGATCTGTGAATTGCCATCCAGGACTGCACGCTCCAGTAAAGGTCAAGGTAGAGTGATATTACATTGGTGGTGATATTTCACAGTTTCTGTTAAATAATACACAAAATCTTCCAAAGAGTGGTTATGTGATTTTACACATTAGCAATGCTGTCAAATTGCAAATTAATTGTGATAATAGTGAAACCATGGTGATCACTCAGACTAAAGTTGTAGCATCAAAATCTCTCATCATTGCATCCCTTTATATATGCATGCACATGTGCTTGTGTGTTTTTGAACTGAACGCAGGAGAGACAGTGGGCAAGCAGACTGACAGCAGCTGGATTAGCTGCACTTCTGTGCTTAGCTAATTGAGTGCTGTTTCAAACTCTAAATACTTTGATGTTATTGAAGTTTTTTTTTTTTTATTGTAATCAGTCCTGGGAAAAAGTGTGTAATGGTGTGGTTATTTTTGGACAAAGAATAGGAACAGTGACAAGTGGGACAAGAATCACAAGCACACTGTTGCAAGAGTTTTAAAGCTCTGGACTAAGTCAGCAGAAGATCCAAATTTTGGTGGAGGAAAAATTAATCTCAAAAAAGTCCCTACCATCCTGTCTTCAAGTCTCTTATTGATCCTAAATCAAAGGTTCAGTCTTTCCCAGACCTCTGCCAAGATGTTGGTTGGCTTCAGAATACTGTCAATCATGACCTATGCTCAAACTGCTAGAAAATGGTTAAGACAGCATTGTCAGTAAAATATATGTAAACATCAACAAATGTGTCCTGATATATTTATTAATGGATCAGTGTATTTAATTTTGATGGTAATATTTTCAAAATTTGCACATGGACAGAATTCACATAGTTGCATAATATGGGCAGCCTCCTTCCTTACATGTAGAGTTGATCATTGAAATACACACACTGGTCCTCTCAGACTCGCTTAACCAAGCAGGATGACTAAGTGCTACATGACTTTTCATAACAACTTGTGGTGTCTTTGTATCCAGTAGGCAGCCTGTCTGCTGGATTTAACGTCCTTTTCCATCTGCACAAACAGATGTGCCTCTTCTATGCATATGAGGGCTGGAGGAGATGTTTTTGGTTAAATACAAACACTGTGTACAAGTTTATATCATGTTTGCATGTGCGTGTTTGCATCTCTAAGTTTATCTGCATTACATAAATTGGTGTAAGTACATATGTAGTGCATGAAAATGCATGCTGTATATAAATATGTTGGGTCTGTGTTTGTGAGACATGAGCTCACACTAGCTGCCTGACTGAAGTGTTGAGAGGCAGAACGAGAGGGCCAACCGAGAGGCAGTGTCAGGAGCATAATTATACTAATTTGCTCCTAGTTACAGTCTGTGTGTGTGTGTGTGTGTGTGTGTGTGTGTGTGTTTGCGTGCATGTAGATAAACACTCAATTGTTTATGCAACTGTGTGTGTTTGGTTGTGTTCACACTTGTTGTGCACACACGTATCTCCTGGTGAAATCTGCAGCTTCAAGTGGTCACGACACACAAAGGCAGCTGCCAGCTTACAGGCTCAGGGCCAAACACATTGCCTCGGAAATGACAGACGCCTGCCACACACACAAACACAACCCTGAGATTAACTGCACTGTGGGCTAGACATATGACAATATGGTTCACTGCAAATGAATTTGGAAGAGGGGGTACTTTAGAAAATCATCATCTGTAATGCATGGTTATGTGTGTGATGTTTCTATCAGAGCGGACGCCTGTTGAAGATGGAGTCATCTCTCTGTCTTGTATAGGAAAGACAGCAGCTCCAGTGCTTTAATCTAAACTGCCTTGATCCACTGATACAACATTTATTAAACTGCCCTTGACCACATAATAATGTGGTTCAAAAAGTCTGCTTCCTCTGAAAAGTGTGTCACTGCCTCATCCGACTGAGTTGACATGTCATTTTCAAACATGTATCTGAACATGACACTTAGGTAAGTTTATACTACAATGGCAACACAATATGAAGCAGAAAAAAGCTGTATCTGTTAGTCCTGTCATACAATATGGACATTATTTTTGTACAACAATATCAGAGCACAAAGGAAATGTTGGAGTGATTGAGACTGGAGATATTCTTTTCTGCACTGTTTGGATGTGGGGATCTGAATGCAGTCAAAACAATATCAGTAAGTGCTGAAAAGCCTTTAGCTGTTTGGAAAAATCACCCATCTTTATAAAATAAATGAACATAATTCACAAAGAAGCCACTGACATATGATATCATAGTGAATGGTGACTGAATGGTGGAGTCACTTCTGATCTGAGAGGCCACAGACCCCATCTGCCGACGGGGTCTCAATTCAAGAGGATCTAATCTGATATCAAAGGCACACAAACAGTGTCTCCATCCATACACACTTATGCAAAGGGAGAGTCTCATTAACCCGTTCATTTACAAACTCTGTTCTGCTCTTAACTCACAAAAACACCTGTAAAATCAATTCAAGCTCATGCTTTGACCATCATTAAACAATGCAGTAGAGCTTTTTGCTTTCAATAAGCACAATATATGCACTTAGAGAAGGTTGAAGGTGCAGTAAGTAGTAGGATGTTGGGAAAGTCCATCATGAAATACTAAGTAGATATGTTTATCTTTGGTGCTTTTTTTTTTTTTTTTTTTTTTTGGGGGGGGGGGGTAACTTTTGGAGCCCCTGCCAGCAGCAAAGCTGAGAGTTGGGCCAACTGAACTCCTTATTGTGGGAGTGCAATGCAAAGATTTCAAGCTTCTGTGAAAACTTTTAACTGGTTTTAAAACCAAGTTAAATTAACAGTAATCCTCCCCTATGGTCGACAAAAGCAAAGGCAACAATCAGCTGCAAGACTAATTATTTAGTATTTAACTACTTCCATAGAGTAAGTGATAAATGAAGTAATTTTGGCCAAAGCAAAAATTAATTAAAAAGCTCTTTTCAAGGGTAGTCTGATTTGCCTTTGCTTATTATTGGGGACAATAATAAGTAAAGGTTTGTTTTTTTGATTTTTAAATGTATTGATTTAAAAGTGTGATATTATGGCACTGTCCCCATTGTGTCTTTCCCTCTGGATCTGTTTTGCTTTCCAAGTGTAACTAGTAAACTATTAACTCTAACTTGTAAAGTTTATCTTTTAAATTTTTAATTAAACATTTACTAAAGTCATTCAACCTTTCAAATAGGACATAAAGAGGTACAATTCTTTCTTTAAAGCATCCACATCTGCAGTGCACTCCTGCAAGGCCAGGAGGTGATGAGAGCATCCTACGCCAGAATGACTCGGCAGGATTTCTTTTTTGTGTTCCCTCCATACCCACACTCCTACCCACAGACTGACTCACTGCTCGCTGGCTGAGGCCCAGTCTGTCTCAACTCCTCCTCTCCTCTCCTCCCCTCCCCTCTCCTTTGTGATCTGATGTAAATAGCTGATGAAGATCAAAGGCTTTCTGGAACACTGCTTTGACCCATCAGACAAAATATGTGAAAAAAGAAAGTTGATAAGACACAGCTGATTTAGAGTTTTTCAGTCAAAAGACAAATAGTACCTCTCATTTCTGTATAGCTAGCATGCAACTTGTTTGACAACACATGGCTATAGCTTGACAACTACCATGTGCACAAAGAGCACCTTTAACATAGCTTACTGAGTAAAGATATTCAGTATTTTACACCGACAACTTAAGATTACCACCTGTATAATTGACTTATTTGTTGTAAAATAGACTTGTGGTCTGAACCTAATTTTTGTATTTGGTTTATCAGGCTGTTGTGCCTTTTCCCCTGCTGCCCCCTGCTAAGAGGCTGTCATGGCAGTTCTGGTTGGGTGACTGTCCTTTTGTTAATGGAGGAAATGGCTGCCTTGTCCTCCACACCTTGACAAGGTAAAGTCAAGCTCTGAATAAACAGAGAGAGGGAAAGCAAAGGAGCCAAATTTCAGCAGTGGGATAAAGTGGCAGTGGGTGACAAAGACTATTCGAAAGGTTTTATTTATAGGTCTGACTGTTTCAGTCCTGTGGTAAGCTGAACTGTGTTATGGTTTTACTCTGACAGCTATTCTTAATTTTAATAGACACTAAAGTCATTTGAAAAATTGATCTGGTGTCATTTTTATAACAACTATATTATAAAGCCATGATTAAAGCAACAAAAGGGGCACACACCATCTATGAGAATTAACAAAGCAGAGGGATAGTTATAGCCTTTGGTGCCAGGAGAGTTCTTAAACACTAATCTAAGTGCAAGACACTTAGCTCAACTGTGTACTGAGAAAGTTAACAGTAAGATGTGCCAAACAAAACCAGGATGGTCCAAATAACTTTGGCAGTTGCTGTGTTAGTATGCAAGCGCTTGTACTAAATTTGACACCAGTGAGAGATACCATAGGCTTTTGTGTAAAAGCTTTTCTTCCAGCTAAGCTGTAAAGCAATTCACTTGAAATGGTTCTTTTGAATGAACTGCATTAAAATCATGAAAATTTTTCTATTCCCATGCAAATTCATCAATTTTTTAGAGGCCTCTGTAAAGGTGTTTTTGGATGTGTTCTAGTTGTCTTTTAGGCAAGCCTTTAATTTCATTTGAAAATACATCACAACCTTAGCCTCTGTGGTGATCTGCAGCCTCTCAGTTCCTAACCTTGTATTCAGAGCAGATATGGTGAGTGTTCAACAATAACATACTTTGGTACATTTGCAAATTTGATCCACAATCTGACCATGAAGCAGATGCTTTTGAAGCAATCCAGGGTTAAAGGTTGGCACAAACGCCAACTGTAGCGAGGACATTGCTGTAGTTAAAAACCAACCAATCAACCAACAACAGAGAAGCTAGCATTTCTGGAACTAACCTTTGACATCTTGGCTCTGCAACACCAAAGCAAAACCACGATAGTGTAGGAGGCAGCAAAATTACTGGAGGTGTGGGAGTGGGTGTGGTTTTACATGCATAGGTCACAACAGAACTCAAATTACATTGCCTAGCAGAAGGTATAATACCCTGTAAGTAGGCTACAGAAACAAGGTTTTTTCTCACATTCTAATGATTGCTAGGCTGGAAGATGACATAAGTGTATTTTTTTTTTACATCAGAAAAATATGTCTTTCATTACATGGGACCTTTGGATTTATATCTGTTACATGAATTGTATTAGAGGCCATATTTGGTCACACAAAGTTTTCACAAACTGCTTTAATATGCATGAACCTCTGTGCATCAATCACCTCCTCTTCATAGTCCTGAGTAGCGTGGCATGCTGTGCATAAAGACACAGAAATTTGAAGTATTTGGCAGCTGTCCAGTATGCTGCAGGTCAAAGGAAGGCCACATTCGACCATGTATGACATGCATCAATGCACCTGAATCCATTGTTTTATATGTAAAACCCATGATGCCACAGAGTACCACAAATGATAAAGCCACTTAAACAGCCATTCTGTCACATCCTATTCCTGTTTCCCTGCATTAGCCTACTTCTTTAGCCCTTGTTGCTTGCATACATTTGATGTGTGCCCTATGGTGTGTTCTAATATGCATCAAGCTATGCTACGCTAAGCAAGGCAGCTGGTCTATGTTGCACTTAAAATATATTAAGCACACAAACAGTAAAAAGCTATGGGGTTGTCAGTTTTTCTGTGTATCTTTAGGATGTGCTGGAAACCAGCAACTGGATAGAAATGATACAAATTTGCTGGTTTTGTTATTTGGAAGAGTCCCTTGCTGTCATGCAAACACTGAGCAAAGCTGGTACTCTGTGAGACCTCAAGCATCTCAGACACATGATAGGAGACTGATGTCTAATACTCAGACTAATGAGTGGGACACTTTCATTGAGGCTCAAGTCTTGCATTTGCATTTTCTCCTCCAAACGTCCACATCTTACACATTATGTATGGATGAGGACTGAAAGCCAGCATTCATCTTCTTGCAATTTTAATGTGAAGGGAACAGGGAAGGAGTGGTATGTACGGTCCCTTTGATTGAATCTTCCTGCTCATGTTGCCTGTTTCTTGTTTTCCACTCTTGTCTCCCTTTCTCAGACACTTTAACCTCTCTTCTTCACAAAACAATCTCTCCAAGTCCAAAATGACTTTGCAGTTCCTCTTTCTCATCCTGAACTTGCACACTTCCTCTTTCACTCCTCTTTCACCCCTCAAGGTCACTGCATTGGATTTCTGCATGTACTACATGTCAGTGGCTCTAAAGCCCCTGCACATTAACACAGGCGCCTTAAAAGCCAATGTGGGTCACCTGTTTATCACGTCAGCACTGCCTCAGATCATTGGCTCTGGCGTTAAACCCATTAAACACTTAACTCTTTCACAGATAACTGGTCAATAACATGATTGCCTGTGATTGGCAATCGTTGCATTTGTAACTGGAAGAGACATGGAAAGCTAAGTTTCTTGAAGTGAGATTATTCTGTAATTCTCTCCATTTGTGCCAGATCGTAGTAAACAGTTTCACTTCGACACATCTGCATTTTTTACACAGGTATGAGCTGTTTGTTAGAGATATAACAACTGAACAGCCTCGATTACACCACAGTGTTTTCCAAAAGTTGAAGTTGTAGTCCCAAACGCTTCAACGCTTGTTTTGATTGACACATGCAGCTCAGGCAGCAGTAGCTGCCATCACACATAGACACATACATCCACAGGTACATGTTTTTTAGATGTTCAACAATGGTAAAGGGAAAAAATTGAAATTGAAGACCAGCAACCAAACAGGGTTTCTGCTCTTTTAAACAACCAGCTTTGGTTCATGCAGGTCAGCTATACACTGGTCATTGCGTCAGATGAGCTGAGCAGACTCCTTTGGGCTCTATTTCCGTGCCTCGCCGACAACGCAGCCGACAAGGCGTTCCCAAGCACAATTTGGTATTTTGGTGAGCAGCGCAGCCCGGCGTAAGTATCCCCCCTCCCTAACTCAGCTCCTCCCAGCAGCGTAAGTCGTAGGGAGGGAGGAGAGAGAGCATGGAGTGGGTTTAACACAGCCGAGACCTGTTTTCACCAATCACATAAAATCCTCTCCTCACCTTTAAATCTGCCACAGGCGAGGCGTATTCCAGTTTTAGTGAAGTAGTCAAAGGGATCAAGGGATGTATGAAGACAGCAATACCACTTGATGGCGACAGAAGGCAGCTCCTCAACAAGTGTCACTGTAAGCACTGCAGAGGGCGTCCTCCACACTCTCATCTGAGCACAGATGGATTTGGTGTGTGTAATGTTGGACCCACTGGTAAGACAAACACCCTTTTCCACAAATAAAGACATTCACATAAAGTTGCACATATTTAAACCTCAAGTGACAAAGATGGGTTGTGTGCACAGATCATAACAAAAACTCCAAAAATGGCATTAAAATCAGAACCATCCGTGCGTAATGACACAATGCGCTCCATGGCCTGGCTGTTTCTTTTATAGATGTTGGCATATAAAATAAATTTGGCTCACAAAACTGAATATTATAATATTCATATGTAGGCTTAAAGTAAATAACTCATCTGATCACTGAAACAAATCATCTGTTCAGCCGCCGCCGCCGCAGCTGCAGCAGGACGGGGAGAGGACATGGAGACATGTCCAGGTCAAGCTGCGTGAGAAATAAGAGGGAGACAAATTACATATCTTGTTAACTTCATCATGTGTGTTTATTCACTAGATATTTAATTTAATTTAATGCGGTTTCAGCTGTGTTCATTCGGTCAGGTTGAGTGTCCAAACGCGTGCCAAACGCACTCATCAGATCAGATATAGATCAGAATATATCTATATAGATCTAAATGTATGTGCTGACTCAGAATATTAGTTGTTGATTATTTATTGCACTGAAGTGTGCCTGACACTGGGGAAACCTGCCAGTGAGGCATCGGTGACGTATGCCGAAGCCGCCGGTCTACCAAAATACCACTAGACCAGCTGCGCTCCGCCTGCGCTGAAAGCTGACCAGGTTTGAATCGGTGAGCTTTCAGTACACTTTACACGCCGGCGACGAGCACGAAAATGTCACTGCGCCAGCTAATTCTGTCAACACCTCCCCTGTCACGCCACCACGCCCAGCTTGGCGGACCTCGGTCCACCTCAGTCCATGAAAATACCAAACTGGCTGTATGGCTGGGGGGTGAAGAGTGATTGACGATAATCATTAGTATAATAATCTAATAAATACAATGGCTCAAAAATTAAATCTTTGAGATTAAAGTTACTATTTAGGAGAATAAAGTCATTAACTTATAAGAATAAAGTAGTAAAGTTACCTGTTGTGGAGGAGAGTTAAAATCAGCACTGTGGAGCATTTAGATGAATTGTACTTTAGTATAGGTTCCACAAACATGGAGATACTTTGGTACATGAGCATTACACTGTCATGAGTATCAGAACTCTAAAAAGAATACATGAGAAATGCTGCTTCTGTGGAGGGGAAAATGGCTGGAAATGGCTGTACAGAGGCTAAATTCATCAATACAGCTGTTAATAGCAATAGCACAGGGCTTTAGTTTATCATATGAGTTTATATACCATGAGGTGTTGAGGTCTCTGCATGTGTAGGTTACTGACTTACTGTAATCATCTGGGGCCTCATGTATCAATGCTGGCGGCGCCAAAAAACCTTGCGTTCGCCAAGATCGGCGCAAACGTCCAGATTTATCATCGCGACACGAGCGGTGGTTCCAGCGCAAATCCACGCAAAGTGAGGAGGTGGTGTAGAAGTTGGCGTTGAGCCGATACTTGCGTTGACGGCACTTTGGCGATGCTGTGTGGCGGTGTTTGGTGACTCACGATGTGACAAGCGTTCACACATCGCAGTGAACCTGCACCACATCCCCGTGGCCGAACAGCACGTCGCCCCACATGAACCAGCAGCAGACAGAGGGATGCGAGCTGATCCCTTCAATTCCTGCTTCTGTGTATCTGTTGCGTTTACATCTATGGCAAAGCATGTGGACATTTGTGTGACACGCCACTTACCCTCCGGCAGGCTGTCTGAGTCGCCGCGGGTAGCGGCGACAATCCCCCCCACAGAGGTGCCCCCCATAATCGCCACCACCCGCTGCTCAAACGGCGTGAGGGTCTCCTCCCCCGGACCCCCACCTGTCTGGCCGGTACTCCTCCGGAGGGCAGCTGTACGCCGCTTGACCTCCACCTTGAGGTCCGACCACTTTTTTTTAATCTACGGGGGGGGGGGGGGTTGTTCAGCGACGGACCTTGCGTGCGCTTGTTTCCGGTATGAGTCCCACGCAAATGTTGATACATGAGGCCCCTGGTCTTTCTTGTCCTTATGAAACCTGCTCTATTTTGGCGAGTGTCTGTCTTCTTCTGTAGTCAAACCGCAAGATATCAAAATCTACCCGGATAAAGCAATGCTGCTTTTTGATTGGCTGTTCAGTAGCTATACTTTATTTGATTGGCTTGCGCGTGGCACGCAGCTTCTAAACTCTCAGAGGAACTCAGTTGATTCCTACCTGTTCCATAGTTAAAGAGGTGCAACTTGGTGGACATCACCATGTTCATTTAAATGCGTGATGAAATTCAATGTGTGGCATGTGAACGGGTGGGAATGTGTGTGTCACACGCTGAATGCATGAGACTTGGGAGCCCTGAAGACACTTTTAACCAGTAAGCTGAGGCTTGCCCACTGAACTCATGACCTTAATAGATTCACATTTCCTTTGTAAATAATGACCTTCAATTGGCTTGTTTGACACTTCAGACATGACCGTGCAGCTAGCATGACATTTAGCTTTCAGCAACAACCAGCTTTATGGCATTTATGATGTTTTTTTTTTTTATCTTTTAGTAGCTCCTCAGTCCACTAACTATGCAAACAGATCTGTATTTTGATGAGTTAGTACTTGGTAGTACTTTCCATAGCTTCGTCTCGGTCTTTTTTTGTGACAGAGGTCCAAGGAGGATAAACAGTTGTTGTTTTTGTTGTACAACATATTCACACATCAGCCATGGACTATCAAGCAAAAATATGTGTTGCTCTACATAAAACAAAATAGTTAGCTTGATGATTTTGAGATATAGGCATAACTATTTACCATTTGACAAAGCCAAAATTGTCATTGGGCCACAAACTCAAAATGAGTATTATGGAGAAATACAAAAAATTAGGGACATCTGGAGCTGATAAAGAAGTCTTAAAATGTCTTCTTAACGAGTTTTCAGGTGCCCAAATGGAAGGAGTAATAGTTATGTTTCCAAACTTAAATTTTACCTTAAACCTGCTGCCACTGCATATCAACAAAAACACAGACAACTATTGTATGGTCGATAGGACCATGAGGGATATTGGATCTCTCTGTAATGCTAACTTTTTTACCACATAGGTTTACTTAGGCTTCATTAGCAAAGCAAAGTGGAGGAAAAGGTATGCAATTCTCCTAAAATTACCAAAATAATCAACCATAAATATACAGGTACAGCTCAAGAAATTATAATGTCCCACAATTTTTTTTATTTTTTATAAACAAATTCAAAAAGTGATACTTCTAAATAGTTTAGATGCATCTCACATAAATTCACTATTGCAAAACATAATATCATGGAAAAGTCCAGTTTCTTGTCAGTTGTTTCAATTCTGAATGTTAAGATACAGACTTATTTGTGTACATTTTATTATTTCAGTTAACTAAGTAAACACAAACTCTTATTGTGAAGGAACGTTATCGTGAAAGGCAGAACAGGAAGTGCTGTTGTAGTTGTTGTGAACGGGTGAATGGTGAGAAGATGGTGGTTGCCAAATAAAGCCCTGGACTAAACATAAAGTTGGACTCCTTATTGAGTAACATTGGTAGCAGAGGGTGGTTAGTAATTATAGAATGCCACCAGGCTTCGATGAGGGGAAGCCGTACGAAAATTGGAAGAATGAAGTCGCAATTTGGATCAGAGTTACGGAGCTTGAAAAGAAGAAGCAAGTGCTTGCCGTGGTTTTGGCGCTGTCTGGAAGAGCAAGAGATACGGCGATGGAAATACCGGTAGATGACTTGGATAAAGACACTGGTATGACAACTTGAGAAACGAGACACTTGATTTCTCAAAGAAGAAAAGGACCGAGCATATGAAGCTTATACAAACTTTGACCGGATTACGAGAGACTGCAGTGTTTCCAATGGCAGACTACATCATTTATTTTGTACAGCATTATTCTAGCATGCGGAAGTATAAAATGGAGCTACCCAATGCAGTTTTGGCTTTCAAACTGTTAGATACTGCATGCTTGGACACTGAAGATCATCAGTTAGCTTTTACAGCATGCGCCGATCTGAAGTTTTCATCAATGAAGTCGGCATTGAACCGGATATTTGGAGGGAAACCACAGACTGCTTCCAGTGTGGGAATTAAACAAGAAAGTGCATATGTCACGGAACAGACTCGACTGAGGGGCAAGTCATGGCCTCAAAAGGATCAGCCGAAAACACCCCTGCCTGGCACAAATCCCCTCGACAGGTATGGTCGCAGATGAAAGTGTGTCATATGTCAGTCTACATTTCACTGGGCCAAAGACTGTCCGCATAAAGGTGAACATGTCAAGCTAACTCAAGATTGTAAAACTGATAGTGTAGAAGAGCGCAATATTACTTTGTTCACAAAAGAGTCATCCGCTGAAGCTGAAATCTTTATGACAAAGTGTTTTGGCACAGCAATCATTGACACCGCATGTACACTGACGGTGTGTGGGCAAGAGTGGCTAGATAGCTACATCACTGAACTGAGCCAAGACGAGCTAATTGAGTTAAAACAGACAAAAACTCCCAGCTGTCGACCCTTCAAGTTTGGAGATGGAAAAGTGGTGTATTCCACGGAAAAGCTGAGAATTCCTGCACTTATTGGACAGCAAAGTGCCATATTGAAACTGATGTTGTCCCAGCTTTTGAGCAAAGCCTCCATGAAGCGAGCAGGCACAAGACGATATGGAGAATGACACGGCAATCATGTTCAGCAAACCTGTAAACCTTGAATTCACAAGCTCTGGTCATTACTGTGTTAACATTATGGACAGAAAGAACGAGAACAATCTATGGGATAATCAGGTCTTGACAACTACAGGAGACGACATTCAAGGAAGTGGTGAGAAGGATGACAAAAATGAGGATGATGAAGTGAGCCTTGAAAAGGAAATACTCACAATCACAAAAGAAATGAGCTCAGCAGCTAAACAAAAGACATTATTGAAGCTCCACAAACAATTTGGGCATGCTTCTGCTGACAAGCTACAGAGGCTTCTGAAGAGTTCAGGCAACAATGACACAGAATGCGACACCATCCTACAGAAAATTGTGAGTGAATGTGAAATATGTCAAAGATACACAGACTACACCAAAGCCAGCTGTTGGTCTACCATTAGCATCACAGTACAATGAGACGGTAGCTGTAGATCTGCATGAGCTTGAACCAGGTGTATGGTATCTACACATAATTGATCAGTTCACAAGATTTAGTGCTGGCAGCATTCTGAAAGAAATCCAAACAAAGAGAAATCCTCTGAGATAGTGAAAACACTTTGTCCATGACTGGATTAGTGTGCACAGTCCACCACAGAAACTGTTCAGTGACAATGGGGGAGAGTTTAATAATGATGAGGTGAGAGATATGGCAGAAAATTTCAACATAGAAATAAAGACAACAGCTGCATACAGCCCTTGGAGCAATGGACTTCTCGAGCGTCACAATCAAACACTTAGTGAGATCATATTAAGGGTGAAAACGAGTAACTCTTGTGACTGAAACACTGCAATGGACTGGGCTCTTATGGCAAAGAACACCATGCAAAGTGTACTTGGCTACAGTCCTCATCAGTTGGTTTTTGGACAGAATCCCAATCTGCCCTCTGTGCTAACTGACAACCCCCAGCACTAGAGGGCACAACAAAAAGTGAGTGGGTAGCAAAACACATCTCTGCTTTACATGCATCGAGAAAGGCCTTTACAGAAGCAGAGTGTTCAGAAAGAATACGAAGAGCCCTGCGGAAACAAACACGTCATACAGATGAGAAATACAACAGTGGTGACAAACTGTATTACAAGAGAGTGGACTGCCAAGAGTGGAAAGGACCAGGAGTTGTCATTGGTCAGGATGGGGCTGTGGTGTTTGTCAGACATGGAGGAACCTGCATTAAAGTCCATTATCTCAGATTAAGAAAAGTGAACACAGAAAATGGAGAGCAACATGTCACAGAGGATGATACAAAAAACGACACAGACCTTGAACATGGACAAGTTACTGCTGACAATAACATAGAGGACACAGAGCACACTGTCACTGAGGTGCAAGGAGAAAGACATGTTGAAGCAGAACATCACACTAATGACTGTGCAAAACCGGACAGTGGTACGGATCAAAGAATAGATATCAATTTAAAAACAGGACAAATTGTGAAATACAGGGATAAAGACAGTGGTATTTTGCACTCAAGGCATGAAATGTGCAACTGTGCAGACTATTCACGAAGTGAACAGTGTGTAAAATAAAGTCCAAGAAAGTGTCTTTGAACTTCCAATACTTGGGCAGAGACAGTGTATTGAAGATGATTGTGTTCAGTGATGCCTCATTTGGAAATCTTTCTGATGGAGGTACCTAAGGAGGACACTTCATAACTCTGATGGGAGAAAATGGAAAGTTCTCACCCCTTTCTTGGCAATCTAAAAGAGTCAAGAGGGTAGTGCGCAGCACACTTGCAGGTGAAACGTTGGCAATGTCTGACGGCATTGATAATGCCATCTTTCTTGCCACACTCTTTTCTGAACTGACCAGTGGTGACACTAAACATGCCACGCCTATAACCTGTGTCACAGACAATCATTCACTTGCTGATGCACTGAAGTCCACAAAGTCAGTCTCTGAGAAGAGACTTCGCCTGGAGATGAGCAGCATCAAAGAACTCATCCAACCACAAAAGGTTGAGTATGTTCATTGGCACAACACAAAAGAGCAACTTGCGGACTGTCTTACCAAAAAGGGAGCCTCAGCTCTTCAGTTACTCAAGGCACTGAGTAAAGGACAATGGAAACTTGTTAAAGCACAAAGTCACTTTAAGTTTCTTACTATGGCTTATGATGTAATTTTATGTTGTATTTTGTTCTAAGGTAATAATGCTTTAAGTGGCATGTGTTGTGTTATGTTATTTATGTTACTAAGTCACAGGGCTATAGTATTACTCCATTTTTTTTAATAAGAGGGAGTTTGTTAAGATACAGACTTATTTGTGTACAGTTTATTATTTCAGTTAACTAAGTAAACACAATTATTGTGAAGGAACGTTATCGTGAAAGGCAGAACAGGAAGTGCTGTTGTAGTTGTAGACGGCGGTTGCCAAATAAAGCTCTGGACTAAACATAAAGTTGGACTCCTTGGGCTCTATTTTCGTGCCTCGCCGGAGACGTGCCGCAAGCGCAGCGTCAGTCAGATCCGCCGCGCTGACAAGGCGTTCCCAAGCACATTTTGGTATTTTGGTGAGCCGCGCAGCCGGGCGTAAGTATCCCCCCTCCCTAACTCAGCTCCTCCCAGCAGCATAAGTCGTAGACGGGGAGGAGAGAGGGCGTGGAGTGGGTTTAACACAGCCGAGACCTGTTTTCACCAATCACATAAGCTCCTCTCCTTGCCTTTAAATCCGCCACAGGCGAGGCGTATTACTATTTTCATGAAGTAGTCAAAGAGATCAAGAGATGTCTTAAGACAGTAATGCCACAAGATGGCGACAGAGGGCAGCTCCTCAACAAGTGTCCTCCACACTCTCTCATATGAGCACAGATGGATTTGGTGTGTGTAATGTTGGACCCAGTGGTAAGACAAACACCCTTTTCCACAAATAAAGACACTCACATAAAGTTGCTCATATTCAAACCTCATGTGACAAAGGTGGGTTGAGCGCACAGATCACAACATAAACTCCAAAAATGGCATTAAAATCGGAACCATCTGTGCGTAAATGACGCATCGCGCTCCGTGGCCTGGCTCTGTCTTTCATAGATGTTGGCATATAAAATAAATTTGGCCCACAAAACTGAATATTATAATATCCGTATGTCGGCTTAAAGTAGATAACGCATCTGAGCACTGAAACAAATCATCTGTTCAGCCGCAGCAGCAGCAAGACGGACAGAGGACACGGAGACATGTCCAGGTCGAGCTGTGCGAGAAATAAGAGGAAGAGGAAGAAAGAAAAGGAGGGAGATGAATTACATATCTTGTTAACTTCATCATGTGTGTTTATTTACGAGATATTTAATTTAATTTGATGCGGTTTCAGCTGTGTTGATTCGGTCAGGTTGTGTGTCCAAACGCGTGCCAAACGCGCTCATCAGATCAGATATAGATCAGAATATATCTATATAGATCTAAATGTATGTGCTGACTCAGATTAATAGTTGTTGATGATTATTTATTGCACTGAAATGTGCCTGACACTGTGGAAACCTGCCGGTGAGGCATCAGTGACGTATGTCGATACGCCGCCGGTCTACCAAAATACTACTAGACCAGCTGCGCTCCGCCATGCGCTGAAAGCTGACCAGGTTTGAATCGGAGAGCTTTCAGCGCACTTTACACGCCGGTGGCGAGCACGAAAATGTCACTGCGCCTGCTGATTCTGTCGACACCTCCCCCTGCCACGCCACCACGCCCAGCTTGGCGGATCTCGGCTCGCCTCCGTGCGGCTCAGTCCACGAAAATACCAAACTGGCCTTACGCCGGGCTCCACCAGACAAAAATACAACTGCGCGGGGCTCGCCTCACGGGCGCGCACGAAAATAGAGCCCTTCATGTTAATTTTACTCCCTTTTAAACATGTGACAAACCAACCCCAAAATGACTGAGACATGTTGCCCTAATCTACCATGTTTGCTAATTCTAGCTCTAGCTTAAAGTTAGCTTAAAACAGAACAATGAATGAGGTATGACAGGATTCCTTAATCTCTCCTCGAACAAGTCCACATGCATCACAGCTAGGATTTTCATCTGGAAGAAATATGTAAAGTTAATTCTTTTTACTTTGGGTTGTGGCGCTCATCTCAGCTAACAATGTGGTCTACTTTTCTCAGACAGGACACAACCCCTGACCATTTAAAGGAAGAAAACTAGTACTTCACTTTACAGTTGCGCTCTCTGGTGGCAAAGATAATTGCAATGTGACAACTTACCCATGCGACAACAAGCCCCGGTCTCCCCTACTCTTATAATGTTCATAGATAGTGTATGTCTTTACAATACAAACTTGGTTTGTGTAAACCAATTCTGTCAACTCATCCATCCACCGAGCACTGGGGTCAGCTAGCCTGCTCCTGTTTGTCAGTGTTAACTTATTCATGTAACACCCAGCTCCTGACAGTAAGTGACCTCACATGCTCAGAAAGGCACGTGTTTATATAGTTATAGTTATAGTTTATTTCGGCTTTAAAACAAGGTATATTCCATTACATGACATTTCAATTACATTTGTTTCAGTAATCATACTGTTTGGCCGAAAGGGTATAGGCTGAAGCTAAGAGCTTATAGCGCCTACCCCATTTAAATGAGAGACAAAAGGAAAGACAAAAAAAAAAAAAAAAAAAAACAAGAAAAAAATAGAAAAAAGAAAGAACAAACAGATAGTACCACACATGGTTTCATGTTGTTTAACTAGAACAACAAACTAACTAACAAACTAATATTTGTTGGAATTCTCTGCTAGTCTAAGTCAAGAATAATAAAGAAGTGCTGTAAGACATCTGCTATATTTGGTTGTTAATACACCTGTTACTAGTTAATGACAGGTGCATCAACAAATTAAAATCTTGGTACTATATTGTACTGTTTTAGAGTTTTATACTTGTCCATTACTTTTGAAACTGTAGGACACATTTTTAAGTCTTCTTCAAGGCTATTCCACAAACATACTCCTCTGATCGACAAGCATCTTGCTTTTGTATCTGTCCTTACATTTGATCTACTGAAAACGGCAGTCCCCCTGAGTTCGTACTGCGACTCACGTTCTGTAAACAGCTCCAGCATGCAATGGGGAAGTTGTTTATGGTATGCCTTATACATTATAAGGGCTGTGTTTAGGTCTGCCAAATCTTCAAGTTTGAGTAACTGTTTATTGATAAAGCGTGGGTTTGTGGGTGCTAGATGGTCTGTTTTATGTATAATACGAATGGCTTTCTTCTGCATCAGGAAAAGTGGATTTGAGATGGTCATGTATGTGTGTCCCCATATCTCAACACAGTATGTTAGATATGGGAGCACAAGAGAACAGTACAATAAGTAAAGTGAGTTATTATTAACGAGGGGTTTCAATTTATATAGTATTGCAATTGTTTTGGATATTTTTGTCTTGATTTTCGCTATGTGTGATTTCCAGCTGAGTTTATTGTCTACGATAACTCCCAGGAATTTGAGTTCATTTACACGTTCAATTTCTACATCTTGAATTGTTAATTTTACTGGTGTATCCATTTTCCTGTTGCAGAAGAGTATATATTTTGTTTTACTAAGATAGTTTATGAACATCAAACCATTTTTTAAGTGTTTTTAAGCTACTTCCTGAGCTATATAAGCTTGTGTCGTCGGCAAAGAGGACGTGCTTGAGCTTTGTCAAGGCTTCACCTATGTCATTTATGTACATTATGAACAGCTTAGGACCTAGTACTGAACCCTGGGGGACTCCATGTGTAATGCGCAGTGGGTCAGAGTCAATGCCATCCACATGTACATACAATGTTCTGTTCTGTAGGTAACTAGCAAGCCATTTATTTGAAACTCCTCGGATACCATATCTATCCATCTTTTTTATTAGTATCGCGTGGTCTATGGTGTCAAATGCTTTTTTAAGGTCAACAAAGACCCCCACGGTGTATTCCCTGTTTTCAATGCCGGTTGAAATAGCTTCCACAAGTTCAGTCACGGCCATCACAGTGGACCTATTTGACCTAAAACCATATTGATGGTTACTAAGTAGTTGGTATTTTTCAATAAAGTGGTCAAGTCTTGCAACAAATAGTTTTTCTAAGATTTTAGAAAACTGGGAGAGAAGCGAGATCGGTCTATAGTTGGTAAATTGATTCCTGTCGCCAGCTTTGTAGATCGGAATAACTTTAGCAATCTTCATTTTATTTGGGAATATACCTGTAAGGAATGATTGGTTACATATGTAGGTGAATGGTGCAACTATGGATAGAATAATGTTTTTAATTAGTATCATGTCTATGTTTGTACTATCAGTAGATTTTTTTGTTTTGAGATTTCTAACAATATCCAGTATTTCTTGTTCCTCAACTCTCCTGCTGAAAAATGAATGTGGGTTATGTTTAACTAAATTTTCTTGTAGGTCCTCCGCGTCTCCCGGCTCTTCAATTTCAATGGCCAGGCTATGTCCTACATTGACAAAAAAGTTGTTAAATTCATTGGCTATGTCTCTGGAATTTTATATGGTTAGTGTGTCTTTCATGAAATAGTTTGGAAGCGCACCAGTGCTCTTACCTTTTTTTATTATACTATCTAATGTTTTCCATGTTGCTTGGATGTTCCCTTTGTGTTGTTCTAGTTGATTTTGATAGTAGTTCTTTTTGCTCGTTCTTATAATGTTTACTAGTTTGTTCTTATATACCTTATATCGTTTTTCTGTTTCCTTTGTTCTGTGCTTTATGAATAATTTATACAGTGTGTTTTTCTTTTTGCATGCAATGCAGGGCGCCGCCATCTTGCTGACGTCACGACACGTTCTCTCCTCCATTGTTGAAAACAAGCCAAAAACAGCTTTTTAGCCAATGCTGATTAATGTGTCTACAGGATTTTTTTTTTCTTTTTTAGTCTCCAGCTAAGCCTCACCCACCAAATACCGTCATGCTGTTTACCAGCACCGAAACAGTCTGTTAAATACAGTCTAGTTAATACAGGCACTGAGAACTGCACATCTCACCTCTCTCTGTTGAATTTGAGGGAGTGGAGGATGGCCGGTCTCTTCTGCCTCAGGTTCCACAGGTGAACGCTGTCGTCAGCCAGAGCACTCACCAGCGCTCCCTGACAAAAAAAAAAGGAACACAAAAGGGACAATTTCATACTCAAAGACTAACAAACAGAAAAATCTATCTACAGACTGCATATCCTTTCTCTGTGAGCATGACATGCATGAGTCAGAATGCGCTCCCCAGACAATTCAAATCCAGCAGCTTTCTTCCAGGTAACAAAGATGATTCATGGGATGTATACGCATGTACATGTGCTTGTAGGAGGCAATAAAAATCGTCTTCATCTCCCTAAGGGGTTTGTTTGAGCTGCTGAGTCACAGTAACACTGACGCTGACACACACATGCACACACTCACACACATAGCAAAAACACACAATTGAGCATAAAACACTGCAATAAATACAGCACAAATATGAAGTAAATCAAAAGCACATTGTTGTTGTTGTTTTTATATGAAGTGGAGAGTAGCTGTAGCATGTTTCCAGCCTGTCAGTTAACACTTAATGGAAAGATTTTTCTCTGTGGCTGTGTGTTTGCAGTCTGCAGCAGCTAATATGGTGTATAGACAGACATGTCTATTTCAGAGGAGAAAATGCATATATATATATATATATATATATATATATATATAAAATTATTACATTATTATTATAAATTATCCAGTGGAATTCGCAGAATATTCATTTCAAAGTTGCAGATACAACTACAGATATCACTACTGGAGGTTTATACAGGATCAGTACCAATGTGTTTTTTAAATAATTTGTATTTCTGTATATATTTTTTTAAATCAATTCATTGGGTTAATCAAACTTCTCATAGTTGGACTAACCTGGATACCTGGATAAAGCACTAGGGGATCGTTTTTCTCTTCCATATGAGTTAGTTTTGGTACATAACAGTGTAACTGGAAGATAACCCAGTAGTTATGAATCAAAAGGGGGCATGTCACAATCTACCACAGCTGAGGCAGACATGCTACTATCAATAATTGGATTCTTGTTTTTCTGAGCTGCTTTTTTCCCGTTTAACTGACCTATGTAGTGCAGAAATTACTTTTGTAATAAATCAAGTATGCAGGGTGACACTGCTTGAGGAATTTGATCACAAAGTCACGAATGTTGTTTTAAAGTGACAAACACTCTTCAGATCAGGTCAAAAGATAATAAACAAGACTTATGTGGACTGTAGGAAGGCAGCCTGGGAAAACTTCTTATTCTTGACAGATTAAATGATTTCATGCCATGACTAATTATGGCCTAGCTTTAGTAATGTCAGGAGGATCCAGGCTGATGATTGACTCTACCCTTGGATATAAGGCAGTGAAAAGCTCACTGTGATGGCATAAAACAGTGAGTGATGTACAACCAGAGGGGAAAAGCAGATAAGGGTGCTGAGTTACTTTCACACAACCAATGGGATCATTTATACACTCTCCCTTACAACAGCACACAGTGGAAAACTACTTTTTGAACATTTTTAGGCGTGAAATGTGATTACCGGGGATGAGCATTCATGAATCAGCCCTTAAGTCTTATTTAATGACATTCAGAACAGTGGACCCTTTTTATAGACTCCGGTAAAACACTGAGGCAGGATGATAATGCATAATTTTAACAGTCAAAGAGTCACGTTTTTCTGGAAGTACGACAGTGCTGGTCTTACTGCTGAATAAACACCTCAGGGGTGAATCCGAGCTGAAGATTTGTGACTTACCTCATTAATAAGAAACTGCAGCTGGATGACGGCTGCTCCACTCTCATGCTGACAGTAGCACTCCACACCTGGACGACCAAACCTGAAAGGTTCTCTGTCAAGGAACGTACAGGAGCAAAAACGCAACAGTGCATATCATATCATATCATATCGTATCATAATGTACCATATCATATCGAATATTGCCCATTATAGCAACATTTTCTTCACACTTAACTTCATAATAACCCTTCTTCAGAAACCACCAGGTATAATCACTGAGACCATGTCCATGTTTTTTACAGAACAAGACAGACCAAGTACGGATAGAGCAAGTGCCTTTGCTTTTCAAGGTCATTGCCTCCTCACTACACCTGACTAGCAGACCTCAACATCTGATGTCTGGTTATCTGCTTGCTGGGAAAATTTGCCTTTATGGTCTACTTGATATACTAATCATCTTCATCAAGAGCATTGCAGGACTTGTGCTTTTCCAACTCCTCACATCTGAGAAAAAACCCTTGAAGAAATAACACTTTGGTGCAAAAAGGTCTAGGTCTTTTCAGGGGAATTTATTTGCAGATTATTTTCTCTTAGAAGTTAGCTACTAAACTTTATATGTAATCTAGGCGACCATAATGTCCTGGAAACACTGATCAGTGTAGATTATAGCATCAATACATAGAGAGGTGTAGTATGCAGCAGGGACTAGATACCTCTATAAAGTAAAAAAAGAAAAAACAGAGCGATTGCTGCACAGTGCTGCAAGGAAGGAAAAAATCTGAAGCAGGACTAAGGGGGACTAAGACAATATGGAGGGAGGGAGGGAGGGAGGGAGAGGGCAGGAGGGTTTGGATATTCAAATATATAGCAAATGAATCAGCAGGGAAGAGGAGGATACTGTGTAAGTGAACGAGAGAATAATGGCAGAGGGAGAAGGAGAGAGAGCAAGGGGACAGTTAGGAAAAGATGGACTCCTAAGATAAGGTGGAGGAAAGAATAAAAAGAAGAGGTAGAAAAATTGAGGAAACGGTAGACAGTCAGAGAATAACAAGCTTCTTTTCTTCCTGCAGAGAGTAAACGGGTGAGCTTCCTGATTTGAACTTTTCACTCGTCCAATGACTCCCTGAACTAAGGTGGAGGTGGTGAATTTTTATACAGGGGCACATAGAGGTGTAACACCCTGGGGACAGCTGTACCACTCATCATTAGTGTGTGTGTGTGCACGCGTGCGTGTGTGTGTGTGTGTGTGTGTGTGTGTGTGTGTGTGTGTGTGTGTGTGTGTGTGTGTGTGTGTGTGTGAGAGAGAGAGAGAGAGAGAAAGAGAGAGGGACAGAGACAGAGAGAAAGCGAGACAGCAAGAGGGAGGGAGAGGGCTGGGGGTGGAAAGTTGTATGTTTCTGCATGTGACCAGCTACTGTAAATTGCCTGCAGAGGAATCCAACTAAAACACACAGTTATTTGTGAACACAGATTACTCACACTACAGGGGGATTTTTCATGCATCTACACAGATAACAGGATGTCAGGGGAAGACTGATTGAAAGAGAAATTCTTTTAATCAAGCATTCAGCAGGAAAAAAACAGTATCCCATGTTGGAAATGACAACAGCAGAGGCAGCAGAGCCTACCAAAAAAATCTAATTCAGACAGCAATAATCAAGTCCTCCTCTCTCAGTGCAAACTGCGCCTGCGGTCCCCAGACTGGCCCTGGTGTAATTTATTAAGCCCTAATGCATGTAATCATTCCTGAGGTGTGCCGTGGCCATCCCAATGAATAAAGCCACAACAGAGCCCGCAGAGCCACACGCTGGGCTCTTCCTTAGCCAAAAGCCTACAAACCCTCCTGCAATGAATACACAATAAGAGGTTTTGAATAAACAAGCAGTGGTGGCTGGTGATCATACTTAGTGAGTGAGCTAACACATTCAATGAACCTGTAAATTGTCCTCCAAGCATCACATGTCCAACACCAAGTTCCAACATAACACAACGACAATATGATAGAAATACACCACACAATCATTTATACTGAAGCATATACACATATAATTATTGCATTTAAGGGGGAATACATTGTGGGGTGAAGTAGAGAGGTAAAGGAAATAAATGGTAACACTGCTGTGGCTATATGTTGATGGGTGTTATGTAGAAATATGAATAAAGAAAATAGTAATAATAATTAAGAAGAAGAAGTACTTTATTGACTAAATTTTTGCAATAATAGTCCAGAATTCATATTAAAACATAACATTTTTGAATCAATGATGATTCAACAATGTTATATTTTAATATAATAATATGTTAATATGATCACAATTATAATAATACTTATAACAGTTTGCAGAGGTGTAGTTAGTTGTAAAGTATATTACTATTATCATTTATTGCCATTTCAACACTTTCAAAAGGTTATAATTACCATCATCATCCACAAATGTGTAAATTATATAAAAATAAATATAAATACAAGATTCCCGATATAATAATGATTTACCTGATATGATAATATTACAATATAAATGTAAAATACATGCTATTATAATGGTCTGAATAATATAGGCATGGAGAAATTTGGAGCCAACCTTGCTATTTGCCAGTCCCTTCTGGAAACCAAGTACCACATCTTAAGATTTTGTTGTTTGACCTTGAGTATTATTCAAAGATCCTTAGGATGACAAGTCCCCAGTCTTCTGACCTCTACTTTTTCCTCAGAGAACATTCCAAAAGAATGGGTGTGAAAATAAAGAATTCACCTCATTCATGTAAACCCCTCACTACTCTGCTTGCTTTCATTAAAAATAATGTATCCACAGTCTCTAATGCTGCATTCCTCTCTTTTGTAAAAGTCAATGTCCTCTGAGCTGAATGAATTATTAAAGCAGGCTCTGCAGCCACATTAACAAATGATCTGCAAATCAAAAACGTGTGCTATAACACCCGTCAGTCATTACACTATTAAAGTAAACAGAAAAGGATGACATTTCGTATTATTCCAATCATCAACTATGTATAGGCATGAGTAATGTGCCCTTGTTTTAGCCTACGTATCTGTTTGTCTTATTGACTAATAAGACAAACAGATACGTTTTTGCCTGTTCTGTGTTTGACCTTATTATTTATGAAAATCGTCATTTACCAGAAAAATGAAATAAATCACAAGCTTTTGGACGAGGAACATGGTTTGTATCATGGCACTTCTGCATCCTTCTCTCCAGGACGACCGAGCGTCATGCTACTCCAGTTTGCACGTGCCAAATATAGACGCAAAATAGCGACCGCAATCGGTTTCCGGGTTTGATAAATCCCATTGCGGGTGCTAAATGATTTCATTTGCATCCGCTCCTCCCAGAATTTTGCGCGTTCTGATGATCTACATACATTCTGCATATTCATGAGGGCAAACACGCTAAATCGATCTCATGCGCTGTTTTGCTCATTTGACAGACGCAATCCTCAGTGCACCTGGTTAGTATTTCAGGTTTGCGTGCGCTATCAAGTTTGCACATGTTTTTGCACACGCAAACCTTTAGTAGATCAGGCCCTAAGTCAGCAATGTAAATGACTCAGTGGGTCCTAAATTATAAACAAAAGGCCTGGATAAGGGGACAGAACCCAAGTGTCTGGGAGACTCACAGTCCTTAATCCAGCCAGATTCATCACAAAAGCTGTCGCAGCCTTAAATCACAACAGAGCACATACGTTTACCCTATAATCAGGTATCAGTCGCCTGAAAAGCTGCCCCACAACTCGGATTACACTCTTTCCAGGAAATTAAAGGACTGCAGCTCTGATCCACTGCTGCCCTGACCAACAGAAATACCAGCTTTACTGGATTTCTGCCAGTAAAAACCCCTGAAGTGACTGAGCAAACCTTAACACCTCGGAGGCAACGTGAAGTCAATGATGATCAATATCTTCCTTTATAAAACATCTGAGTCAGTGGCTACTGTCACCAGGATAGCTTAGCCTCAGATGCCAGAAATGTTTTATATTTGGCAGCCTCACTTCCACTCCTTAAAAGTAACCAAGGTATTTCCTTATGCAGAAATATGTGGAATCAGCCATTTTTGACCTGAAAAATACTGGGGCTGACTTTGATATCCTAACATTTGGCCACCTTGTTTTAATTAAGGTAACTTTCTAGGGATGTAACGATTACCGGTAAAATGATAAACCGCGGTAAAATGCCTGACGGTTAGTACTACTGTTTCAAATTTTAAATACCGTTAAAACCATGTTTGATTGCTCAATGCTGAGAAGAGCAGCCGCAGGCAGCAGTCCTTCGGACACAGGCGCGCCACATGCATGCTCACTGCGCATTATACAACTTGTAAACATGGCGGAGGGCAGTTCTGCCAACCGTGTTGCAGAGATTTTTCTGCTGTCAAAGAAAACACAGTCCGTAGTCTGGGCTTATTTTGGCTTCTACAGAGGGTTGCAAGGGTTGCCAGGAGGCTTTTGTGCATCTCAGCAACCAGAGTGATGCACAAAAGCTATCCAGCTTTTGAGAGGCTATTCAGTGCCAGCGGGCGCATCGTTTCCCCTCGAAGATTACTACTAAAACCAGACCAAGTAAATATGCTAACATTTTTACATTTCAATTTCAAGTAGTGAACAAAGTCAGCAGCAGCACCTTATGGTGGGGAAAACGGACAATCGGTGTGGTTCATCTGATTAGTTTACATATTTTATGTTATTTTAAACACCTGCATTCCCCCTTGTGTTTACATATGGTTGTATTGTTTCATAAATTAGTGTTGCTCTGTTATATACTTGTAGGAGTAGATCTTTTTTCAAAATAAAACTTTGTTAAATGATTTCATGGCGTGTATAAGTACTTTTTAAACATTTTGAACAAATTACAACAATACCGTGATAATATTGATAACCGTGGTGGTTTTGGTCACAATAATCGTGATGTAAAATTTTCATATTGTTAAATCCCTAGTTATCACATGGGGACTAAAGGTTAAACTTCCTAAAACCATTGAATATCTTAATTTATCTCTTAGCAATCCACCTGCACTACCTTATCAGTCCACCAGGGGACCAAGGAAAACTCTTTAGGAACTACTTTTTTTTAGATATTGATCAAAAACTACACTCTGAAACATTTCAAAATGTCCACAATGTGAGGACACTCATGTAATAATTCTTCCATGAGGTGACTTTTTTCCCACAAGGGCATAATGAAAATGTGATATTTTTACAGTGCCACCGTGCTTTCCACTTCAGTTGTTACCATTTTTAAGAGAGTGTTTTTGAGTTTTATTATAAAAAGAGGATTGCATGATTTAATTTCTTAGATTCCTCCCTTATTTGTTTAACAAGAAACTTCCCATAAGGTGATAAGATTTGTCCATATCTTCATTTTCCTTCTAATTAGTTTTGAAGGCCATAACATAGGGTATGACAGCACATACTGTATTTTTGTAGCAAATTAATCCTTTTCAATACTGACAACAATTTTTTATCTTTTTAACTTATAAAATTACTTGGAACTTTTAAAACCTTCACTGAAAGTTTCTTCTGTTATTATACAGTTTGCTGGTTTGGACATTCTACAACCACTCATAAGAACAAATAGGTCAAAACAGTGAAAAGCTGTGGGATAATCATGGGGGATCAGCAGGCTGACCTGTGCCAGTTATACATGCCCAGTCTGGCAGTGAAGGCAGACAAAGTCTATGGGGATGCATCCCATTCACTTTCAGTGGAATTTATGCCACCCCCTTCATAACTTCTGGTCAAAGGAACAAGTGCCCAAGAACCAGAACAGAGCCAAGTAACTTATTTATTCCCAGGGGAATAACTCAGCTAAACCAGATGCATTAGCAGCAAGGAAAGCAAAGGAATATATGTATGAAAGGGTCTGGAACAGGATGAGATATGCAGTATACCCACTCATATTCACTTATCTTGTATTTGTTGGTAGGTTATTATTGACATACAGACTCAGAGGACATTAGCTGCTTTGGATTATCCCAAATATTTGCCATGTATTTGCCAATACTGATAACAGCTGCTATGGATTATTTTGAATCAGTGTCTCATTTAGTGTTTTTCACTGGTTTGTATTCTGTGCTGTACCTAAAATTTTAGTTTTCTGAGTGTAAAGAGCATGATGGAAAACTGTGTTAACAACTGCTTCCTATGTGTCAGAGTGTAGAAGGAGAAAAAACACTAACACAAGAGTCAATAAACTTCCATAACCTGTGAGTGTCTGCTTCAAGCCAGCATGACAGTCACTGTGAGTAAGTGAGTGATCGATGCCATGATACTGTAAAGTTAAAAATTTTTTTTCATTTCCTTTTTATTTGTTAAAGAGGGACAGTGTACATTAATGAACATTTTAAAAAGATAACATGTAAATGGACCCAACTGTAGCCACAAGGCTAGTTTCCATTGGTAGTCCCCCTGCCAGAAGGAACATGGCTACCTAAAAGGTAGCCATGTTGGGAAACATGGGAAATGGGAAATGTGTACTTTGGTTGGGCCCTTGGACCAGAAAGAAGTACACTGAAGTGTACTTAAGGTATAATGTGTTTAAACCAAGTATGCTTTCAGTTGACTTCTTATGCACTTTTCAAAGTTATACTTAAATACTTGGCTTGTACAAAGAATTAAACTAAAAGTCTGAATATATTTAAACTAAACTTATCCATAAACTTTTGATCAAGATATACTTAAATATGTATATGAGCCTGGGGTTTAAGTATACTTGGCTTGTACTGCTTATCTTTTTAAGAGTATACTCTTAAAAATGTAAGCAGTGAAAGCCAAGTATACAAATATGTACTATGATTGAAATAATAGCATACTGAAAAGGTAACTTTAAGTATGCTTCACAGTGGCTGCGCAGATGGTTAAGGCAAGCTCCATGTTGGGGGTTCAATTCAAGCCCCAACTCTGTGCTGCATGTCATCCTCCCTCTCTCTCTATCTCCCACATATCCACTCTGTCCTATCCATTGAAGGCAAAATTCCCAAATTGAACTACAAAGGGGACTAGAAGTTTACTAATAGTAAACAAATAGTATACCAGAAGTTTATTTTCAAGTGTACTTTTGTAAACTAAAATTTGAAAATCCCAAGAAGTTTACTTTGAAATACACTGGTAGTATATTTGTATCAGTGTACAAATTATACTTTGGAACATACACTCACCGGCCACTTTATTAGGTACACCATGCTAGTAACGGGTTGGACCCCCTTTTGCCTTCAGAACTGCCTCAATTCTTCGTGGCATAGATTCAACAAGGTGCTGGAAGCTTTCCTCAGAGAGCTTGGTCCATATTGACATGATGGCATCACACAGTTGCCGCAGATTTGTCGGCTGCACATCCATGATCCGAATCTCCCGTTCCACCACATCCCAAAAATGCTCTATTGGATTGAGATCTGGTGACTGTGGAGGCCATTTGAGTACAGTGAACTCATTGTCATGTTCAAGAAACCAGTCTGAGATGATTCCAGCTTTTTGACATGGCGCATTATCCTGCTGAAAGTAGCCATCAGAAGTTGGGTACATTGTGGTCATAAAGGGATGGACATGGTCAGCAACAATACTCAGGTAGGCTGTGGCGTTGCAACAATGCTCAATTGGTACCAAGGAGCCCAAAGAGTGCCAAGAAAATATTCCCCACACCATGACACCACCACCACCAGCCTGAACCGTTGATACAAGGCAGGATGGATCCATGCTTTCATGTTGTTGACGCCAAATTCTGACCCTACCATCCGAATGTCGCAGCAGAAATCGAGACTCATCAGACTAGGCAACGTTTTTCCAATCTTCTATTGTCCAATTTCGATGAGCTTGTGCAAATTGTAGCTTCAGTTTCCTGTTCTTAGCTGAAAGGAGTAGCACCCGGCGTGGTCTTCTGCTGCTGTAGCCCATCTGCCTCAAAGTTCAACGTACTGTGCGTTCAGAGATGCTCTTCTGCCTACCTTGGTTGTAATGGGTGGTTATTTGAGTCACTGTTGCCTTTCTATCAGCTCGAACCAGTCTGGCCATTCTCCTCTGACCTCTGGCATCAACAAGGCATTTCCGCCCACAGAACTGCCGCTCACTGGATATTTTTTCTTTTTCGGACCATTCTCTGTAAACCCTAGAGATGGTTGTGCGTGAAAATGCCAGTAGATCAGCAGTTTCTGAAATACTCAGACCAGCCCTTCTGGCACCAACAACCATGCCACGTTCAAAGTCACTCAAATCACCTTTCTTCCCCATACTGATGCTCGGTTTGAACTGCAGGAGATTGTCTTGACCATGTCTACATGCCTAAATGCACTAAGTTGCCGCCATGTGATTGGCTGATTAGAAATCAAGTGTTAACGAGCAGTTGGACAGGTGTACCTAATAAAGTGGCCGGTGAGTGTATACTAAAATGAAGTATTAATCATAAAATCTACTTGAGGTGCACTTCTTTTTGGTAAGAGGGAGAAGGATTAAAAAGTCAATACTTTGGTTCCACCAACGTATCCCTACTGTGCAGGCACTCACTCTAACCATTATGCCTTATGTGAGCAACTGCTGTAGCAAATATTTTGGTTTCATTTTGAACAACAGAAAATAGTGGAGACATTCTGATTTGCTTGTCCGCCATGACCCCAATCACTGAGACGAAAGCAGAGGTTTAGGGTTAAGTCCTGTGGACTAAAGAATTTAAAGCATGATTACTTGGGCATTGATATTGGAATAGAGAATAGTGTAAAAGAGACAGAAAACTGATGAAGCCTGGAAACCTAAATATACTCAGTAAGCAACCATAAGCAAAAAATAATAGCTGCTATATTGTTTTAAAGGGTATATGATATAGAATTTATATTTTTCTTTTTTTCCATTTTGCAGCTGCTGTGAGAAAACTTGAGGATGGAGCTGATTTGGCACCCCCATGCAATATTAACCTTTTAGCAATATTAACCTTGCTCTGTACATGGCAAGGTATATTTTTTGGCAGAAAAAAACACTCATTATGCTGTCTTATAATGGCCAAATGTGGCACTTGTTAAGAACTTTGCGGCTGAAAATGTGAAAGGATGTTTCTTTGGTGTGCTGTAAGACATCTAGTTTGATGTCTTCCCCACTGCAGCTATTCCAGGGATTTAATGTAACATGTTAGAAATAACCAGTTTTGTTGCCAATGGTCTGGGTTGCTTTTATAGATCATAAAGAGGCATCAGTATTGATGTCAATCTGTTGCTCAACCAGTTCAAAACTCCTTACAGGATCTTTGTATAAATTGTATAAATCTTTGAGTAAAATGACTTTTCTTTCCAGGGGGCTTTAACTCATCTGAGCTTTGACCAGGTTTTGTAAAGTGTCTCTACGCCCAATGACAGACAGTAGTATCTGTAACATTGCAGTTTGTCAAAACAATGGCTGTAGTCTTCTCTGTGAAGTGTCAATTGAATTACTGCTTGAACATGATTGTGATCGCTTGAGCTGGCTGTTCCTCTTAATAAACTGTAGAGAAATTGATCTGCAGAAATTTAATGACTGCTCTCTTCATTAAGGAGAGCGAACAAAATGAATTCATCAAACCTCAGGACTAAGTTACCATCCTGAGTTACAATAGCAATCAACTGTATTTTCCATAAGGCCCTATGATTTTTTTAATGGTACATTACCACCAAGACAAGCTCAAAATTTCCAGCAGGCTTTTAGCTAACTCTGAGTTAATGTTTCGTCTTTGCTCAGTGAGCTGCTGAGCATCCTCATGTAACCTTCACATACTCATCTGTACCTGTGTGCCACAGCCAGAGCACTTTGGTTCTGGTGACAGTACAGCCAGTCTAACTCAAAATAAATTAATTTGAAAAGTCTTCCCCAATGTTGCCTGGCAACCATATCTTTCAGGGTCTTTGAAAGAGGGGGGGATTTTGAGGTTGAGCTTTTTAAACTGCTTGTATTGCCTCCTCCTGAAAAGCGGCAGTCATCCCACACATTATCAGGAAGCACAGTTACACACTGACAGAGACATGATCAGAAAAAGCAAGCCACCAAATAAACACAGGCCATCAAAGATGGTAACTGGCTTTTGTTCATGTTTCAAGTGAATGTGGGCATAATAATTATCTTTCAAAAGCACAAGGCAACAACAAGATGTACAATAAATCAAAGGTAGAAGCCTCTGCTCTTACTCATAAAGAGGTGAGTGAAGACTTTGACTGTGAACCTGGTTTCCACATATGTTATATTCCTCGTTTACATTTCCATATGTTGAATTAAGATGCTAATGCCTGCAGTTTTTTTGCTGTTATCCTCATGCATACTAACACCCAAACATGTCTGAATGCTCTGGAGCATGGTATATGACTGCAATAAGTCTGTTTTCACCCACTCATTACATGCATATTTTCAATCAGTGCACAACAAAACCCTTCCCATCTTGATGTCCCCTATTTAGAGGCTGTGTTCCTTTTGCTGTGGACCAGGGCTGGTTCGGCTCCCAGTTGCAGCCCTTTACTGCATGTCTTCTCCACTCTCTGCTCCCCATGTTTCCTGTCCCTCTCTGGCTGTTCAGTCCAATAAAAGGCAAAAAACTCCTCGAAAAAAATAAAAATAAAAGAAATGTTACATTTTAATACATACTGATTTACAAGGCATTTTCTCAAACATTGGTTTGTCTTTGTATCCAAATGGATGTAGATCAAAAGAGATACGGTAAACCCTGATGACCCATTTTGATGAAATATACAAAAGTGTGTTTTGTTAGGATTTTAGGATTGCATCAACCTCACAAATTAGTTATAACAGAGGATCTAACTGGGAATAGTCTTTGGGTTATACAGGCACATCCAATTTCCATTATTCTGAAGTTATTTCAATATAAATTCCTATTTGTACCACTTACTGTGCATGTTTAAAGTGTTTTCGTGTTTTAATTTGAAACACATAACAAATGAACCCCTGGCATCACGAGGCTCCAGTGAGGTACTGTGTTTTAGCACAGATTGATTCATTCATTCTAGAGGAGTGACCTATTGGCCTTTGTTTTTGGTTCTGTAGTCCTCCATCTATCCACTCCATCCTGAAAGTAACACTCTGTCTGAGTCATTTATTTGCCCGCCTGCCCTCTCTGCTGCTCTCAATATGTGATGGTAATTCAATCTTTATCCATGCAGTGCATAAAAGCTTTTACATTTGTTTTTGTAAACCTGCAGCGTTGGGTAGCTATTTACCACTGCTGTGTCAAAATGAGTTTCCTATAAAAATATATGTTTCCTCTGGCAGTGTTTGTTTTAGCTTCGATTTCACGACAGGATGGGGAAAAACAGAAGTCCAATATCTGCTCATTGTTCTCATGTCATTTACTTTTTAGATGGTGAAACAACACTGACTGAATATTTCAGGGGATTCAATGAAGACAAACTGTCTGAGTGCAAATAGTAAACATGAGCACATGTTTTCATAACTTTTGATTGTCTATAGCCTGTATTTAGTGCGTTTATGTGTTATTTCAAATAATCAATATTTCCTTGGAGATTTGTGTAAATATATTGGTAAACTGTCATGTGCAAAGGTTGCAGATCTTACTTTGTATTTCCAAAGTGTTGGGCGGTAACAGAAAAGAAAAATCTCACAATACTGGTCACAATGTGATTGACAAGAGATCCAAGAAAGTCTTTTAAACGCTTCAATACAATGAACCTTAAAATATCTGCCCCCGACCTTCCCTAACTCTTAAACAACATGCCTCCCTTTACAAGAAAAGTTCCTTGACATCTGAGACGCCGCAGTTGGACCTTTTCCAGCATCTTCACAAACATGACCCGAAGTTACTCAGCAGTGCCTCAGCTCCATCCACACGGGACAGGAAATGTGTCACAGCTGCTGACAAGAGTATTTCTCATTCCATTTTAACCAAGAGAGGTCTCTTTCTGAGCCTGCAGCAGAACTGTACCAACGCTAAAAGCAGACAGACTGACCGCAGGCTGCGATGGGAGCGAGACAAGAAAATGGAGAGAAAAACAGAGAGTGGAAAAAGCCAAAAAATGGGTCAGCTTCATGTCTTGTGAAGCCTGATGAAATTCTCCCCTGCTATTGCGGAAGTCAGAGTTGACTGATAATTCACTTTTGTGCTCCTCCTCTTAATATATTTATTTTTGTCAAAGCCAAAGGCAACTTTCCAAACCAATAAAAGGTGAGTCACTGGGCATCTGGCAAAGCCAAAGTTGTCATAGACAGCATTGGCTAGGTACATTGGGGAACAGACTGCAGGTTTTATGAAACTGCAGCATCCAGGAATAGAGTTGATCTTGATAAGTGTAATTAAATAGGGATGAGCCTGTGTTTCACATGAGAGGAGGGCTGGCTTTTCTGCTCGTCTGCCCACCTCAAACATATCATGCCTCCGTGTGTTTGTATGTCTGTGAGAGGAATAAATAGAAAAACGAAAAAGATTTCACAGAGGAAGGAAAAAGGACAAGGAAAAAGGTAATGAATGGAGGATAAAGCACAGTCAGAATAAGAGGGAGGTAAGAGCAAAAAGAGCGAGCCTGGAGCAGCATTTGCTGTGACGCTGGGCCTGTGAAGTGACGTCAAAGCCAACCTCATACATCACTCTGCCTGGGAGGGAGGCGGTGCCACGGGGAACAGGCTGCTCTGCATAGATGGCAATGAGGCGATGAAAGGAAAGAGAAAAAAATAGGAAGTGTGAAAATAGTCAGATAACGAAGGAGTAAAATGAGCAGGATAGGAGTGGGACAGGGGGAAATTAAAATGCCTCCACAACACTAAATAATGAAAAGGGCAATAATACGCAAAGAAAATCAACAACCCCCCCCCCCCCAGCAGCAAAAGGCCTCACCTCAGCTGCTTCTTCACATATAACTCAGCTCCTGTATGGAGGTGACACCCTACAAATCATCTGTAATGCTGAACCCTACCTTGGCCTCAAACCTGCCTGAGTGCTCCCATGTCAGCTATCTCTTGCCCTGCGGCTGTTTACATCATATTTAAAGGCAGCTGAGGGAGCTGCGTCTTTGGGATCATGATCTGGACCTGCACTATGTTCTGCACTCAGGCTATTACCAGGCACTTAGCTCGGGCTTTGTTAAGTCAGCTGTTCTTGTCACTTTACCCTGACTTTGCACTTCCAATGCTGTTTTGATGCTTTTTTAATCATCACTGTAGGATGTGCTTAACCCAAAGTAAGTTTTTTTTAATTATATATTAAATATATATATATATATATATATATACACACACACACACACACACACACACACACACACACACACACACATATACATATATATAAATATACATACGTATGATCCTGTGGTACTTTCAGATACAGATAGACAAAATGGTAATGGCCAACAGACCAGACATTGTAATCGTAGACAAATGGCAGGGGAAAGCTGTTTTGGTAAATGTCGCCATCCCAAGAAGCTAGAAAGTACCAAGGGCTCGAAGAGGAGCTATAGAGAGCCTGGAATGTGAAGGCAACAGTGGTGCCTGTAGTCATTGGGGCACCTGGGGCAGTAACCTCCACACTGAGGACGTGACTCCAACAGATCCCTGGGGAAACATCAGACATCTCACTCCAGAAGAGTGCAGTCCTTCGAACAGCAAGGGTACTGCACAGGACCCTCAAGCTCCCAGGCCTCTGGTAGAGGACCCAAGCTTAAAGAGACACAATACTGCCTAGGGTGGGCGAGAGAAGAGTATACATACATACATAATTACTCATATCCTAACCCTGTAAACTGAATTCATTTTGTTTCACCATTACATGAGCTGTTGTTGTTGTTGCTGTTGTTGCTGCTGTCCCCTGTCTCTCTCTTACCCTTTTTCTCTACTCTCTCTCCCTCCCCCTCCCTCTCCATTACTCATTCTCTCTCTCCTTCCCCTTATCGCTCTCTCTCTCTCTGTCTCTCTCCCTCTCTCTCTCTCTCTCTCCCCCTATCTTTCTACATTCCTCCCCAACCCAGCAGCGGCATGGTGGCTGTCTAGCATGAGTCGGGTCCTGCTCAAGGTTTCTGCCTATTAAAAGGACGTTTTTTCTTGCCACTGTTACTCATGTTAGATGAGATGGGCCAAAACCCATCTTAGGTTTGTTCTTGATCATCAAACAATGAGCGTGGTCTAGACCTGCGCTTGTTCTTTGAAAAGTGTCTTGGGATGATGACTGTTGTGAATTGGCACTATATAAATAAAATTTGATTTGATTTGATTTGATTTGATTTGATTTGGTGGATCATAAGTTATGGAACTGAAAGGCAACATTTAAAGAAAAGTTAGAAGTATGACTTTTCAAGAGAACAGTAACCCAAAGAGGTACCAGCTTTGAGGTGTATTCTGTATTTAAGGTAAATCTTGGACTATTAGTTTGCAAAATTGTTAGATTATCTCTAAGAGGGCTGATAAAGGTCACATGCAGTCTGCTGGTTCTTCTCCGTCTTTCGAAGAAAGACATTGAAGACGTGGCAACCAGCTGACAGGACAACAACAATGGACTCATGGTAACTCAATACGCTTATTTTATACACGTTTTATACGCATGATATAAATACATTTTAAAAACAGTTAACGTCAGTTCCAGCTTATTGCAACAGCCCTGATGTACACGTGAGCACACATACTGCAGACCAAAAAAACAGAATATGTCCCCACTTTTGGACACATTTTCTCCTTGTTCTCTCTCACAGTTTTTGCTATAAAGCATATGTCTGTAAATGTACTGCGTCAGGTCAACAAAGCAGCACTGTAAAAATGGAAGCATATCCAGTGTCCACTCGGGATCTTTCCAGGCACAGGTCCTGACTTCTGGAGGTTCATATTGTGGCTTTAAAGCAGCCCTGAGACCTAGGAGTGTTCATTTGTTTTTTTGTTTTCTTTTCCCCCTCCCTCTGTCAGAGTGTTCAAGTAGCAACGAATGCATCAATGACAGAGAGCACAGGGAAGCCATGCTCCCTTATGAATATCACAGTCACACATGGAAAAAAAAAGTACTGTACTGTACTAAAAAGTATAAAAAGTACTGTCATGCAATCATACTGAGAAGCACCACCATACACAGTGACACACACACACACACACACACACACACACACACACACACACACACACACACACAGAGCTAAGGGAACTGGTGATTCATTTGTTTAACACAGTCCTTGTATAAATAATCTCCCTTGACATGTTTGATTTATTATGCAGGAAAACAATTAAACTGTGATAGGGCCTCAGAGTGTTTGTCGCTGCCTCAGCTCCCACACACTCACCTTTGGAAAAGCACAGCAACACATACATCTATTATAGCCTCCTGTCTCCAAGATTCATCTAGATGACATTCTTGACAATGGCCATTTGCTGAGGTGAACAGTTCAACGTTGCAGTAATCCAAATTCAGGTGAAAAATGAGGCCGTTTTCAGAGGACAGGAAGATGCCACAGAACCAGGATGCCACTGGTTGTGCATCTAAAAAACAGACAATACCAAAATAGGAATGGTGCAAGGCTGAATGTATCTTGCCCTATGGTTTAACTGACTTTTAGGGTTGTACCACACTGACAACTGCAGAGGTATCTGCCAATTTTCAGAGGAAGCAGCCCTGAAGCAAGTCTTAAGTTAACCAAATCTGGCTCAGTTGAAAATGGCCCTGGTATGGACCTGAAAAACTGCCCTAATGGAGAAACAGGTAACAAACAATCAAATTTGATATCAAAACCAGTCTTACTTGCAAAGAAAAATCTGTTACTCTTATGATAATGATAATGGCAAGAGTTTGGTATTTGCAGTTTACAATGTTTCAGTATCATTTAGCTGAGGCTTTTAGCAAAAGCAACGTACATTCAGGAACAAAAACTTTGTTGCTCAAGGTTAGGCTCGACTCAAAACCTCCTCTGCATTGCTCTGCAGGTCACTGTCTTATACATACTGCATACTAACCAAATGAACTACCAGAGCTACTGGAGCAGGTACTAGACCATGAGTACCTGCAGGCCAGGACCAGCATTACAAGGAATCCATTAAGTTCAATAAGGTTTGCTAGTTGTGTTCGCAAAATGAGATTTTATGAAGGAAAACGTTTTTTAACAAAACCACAGCTATTCCTTGATTTGTCTGTTAGGTGTTCTTAGCCTGAAGTAAGCTGAGTAGGACAACAGGTTAAGTGAGGGCCACTCTTCACATACTGTTTCATCATTGGTGGAATATGTCTTTGGCCTGTCAAAAATCTATGTGACAGAGGGGATTTTGGATCTTGCTTGAGATATGGACAGCCAGATTAAGCAAAACTAAGCTATTTGTTACATTTTTGGTTGTAATTGACAATGGCATGACAGCGAACAGCATTTTCAGCTCCCTCATTAGACTGGATTCACGCTGTCAGCCTGGCTACAGATTGTGCACCATAGATGATTGCAAAAAAAGGCAGGTTTTATGACAAAGTTCTTCTTTCTTATGCAATTTATGTTTCAGACACTTCAGGAATACTGGCTACTTGGTGAAATTCTCCTTTGTTTACTGAAGACATGTCACACTGCTCATTGTTCATGTAGTACAGGCTTGGCCATTTTCAGAATGTATTTGTATTTCTTTAAAAAAAATCTATAGTAAATATTGGAAGTGCTATTCTTAACAGATTGGTATTAAATGAAATTACTCGTTTGCCCCACTTGAAATAAAACTGGACCACTGATGGCCTAAGGGCTAAAATGAGTTTGGCATCCCTGTACTAAATGTTGGTCAAAGCGAACACAACCAGTGTATTCTCCATTTCAACATGTATATGTGCCACTGCACCAGTGTCAGAAAATACTTCAGTACAGGAATTGGTATTCAGAAGACAAGAAACGTATGTGAACATCCTTTAACTCTAAGCTCTGTATAAGAAACAGTGTCTACCAACTAATCTGGGTCTGAGCCAGCACAGGCAATGCAGTCACAGTGGTGCTAAACAGTAAATATGTAATCTCCCTGTGCTACAGGCATAATGTGGGTTGTTTACTTCTGGATCTCGGCCAGATCTGCCCAGTCGTGGGGTGTTAATAACCGAGGGCATTGTCTAATTTTAGCAGGACAACTCAGTAGTGAGCTACTGTATGGCCAGTGTGAGGCAAATATCTGAAAGGACATGAAACAGAAGGGGGGAGAGGGAGAAGAATAAAAGCAGAGAACAAGGTTTGAAAATTCACTGCCTGTAAGGATGCGATTGAAGAAAGGGAGGGTGAGAGCAAGGAAGGAGAGAGAATGAGATAGAGGAGAGGCAGGGTGGGAGTGAAGGGGGTGAACTATGGGGGAAAAAATGTTGAGTCAGCAGAACGGCTTATGGCCACACCTCCCTGCAAAAACATGCATAGCATAGAGGAGAAAATAAGAAATAAAGAACAAAATGAGAGGGAGAGGTCAAATAAAGGGGGGAAGGATAGGAATCTATGACAAACCTGGACTCTAAGAGTAGACTACAAAAAATGCAGCAAACTGTTTAAAAGTCTGATTTAATTGATTCTGAGAGATGGCAGCTTAATAGAAACCAGAGGCTCCGCTATTGTGATAGTATTGCAAAGCCAGTTAAAGGATTATGTTCCAACAGACAATGAAGCAAAACACAACTGGGAGACACAACATTGCCACTTGTGGTGATATGTGGCTGCTATTTCTACGATGAAATGTAACTTTAGTATAGTTGTATCCTATTACGAAGTGATTCGGCGGACAAAAAACAACATTGTACACTTTAAGAAACAGCAAATGTTGTTTGGATATAGATGAGCGAAATTCACACACTTTCCTCTTTGTTTACAGTTACCTGCATTTCTATCACAGCACACATAATCAGCTGGGTACAAGGTGAGCGTGTATAAAACATGAGTTCTGGCTTGTGGTTGATCACAAGGGCATAGTATTCATCAATTGCAAACGCACTCGCGCTGTGAACCTCACTTGGCCAATTACGGCATGAACTTGTGAAAGCAAAAGCCACAACCCCCTCTGCAGTCTATATAAATCTGCCCTCTGAGGTTTCCAACTTTACTATAGTTTTTGAGCTGCAGCTACAGTGCTTCCAATGTTAAAGTGGACTTTCCAGGACTAATTGAAAAGCCCTGTTTGTGTGTGTACTTGAAATGACGGTAGACTTGGGGGGGAAAGTGGTTCACCTTAGCAACAAAACCAAAGACATACTGTGCTGGGAATCACAGCAGATATTATCTATCTTGCAGCAAAGGAGAGGCAGTTGGTACAATGTTTCTCCTTTGGAGCCACATGTTCACCTGCTGGTCTCTGATTAAATCCTGCCTGAACTACTTTCCCTGAACTACTGTCTCTCTCTTCTTTCCAGTGTTCTGCTTGTGCCATCAATCTAGTGCCACAACTAAGGCCTGAGAAGGTTAAGAAAGACAGGGGTAAGGCCAAATTTACATTGTGTTCAAAAAAGAGCGTCTTCACTTTTTTGATCACATTTTGAACAAAGCTTTGTAAATTCTGTGCTGTGGAATCAGACTCACTCTATATTACAGACCCACTCCGATGAAAATCATGTTTTTCTTGTTGTCTACATGTTTATATGGCAATTTTCTGATGCTACAGGACAAATCATAAGCAAAACAAAGTGCAAAATTACATTTCTGAATATTTCTGCATTCGCTGTGAGCATCTAATGGGCAAAACCCACAGGGTCCGTAATCGCTCCGGCACGGCCAGCGGATCAAATCCGCAAGCATTATCATCAATGTGTGTCATTCCACAGAATCCGTCCAGCGTCCGGCTCCGCTGCAGATCGGCACCGGCGGCCGGATCAGATATGCAGGGCTTCTATTTTTGCCGGATGCTAGAGTACGGCACATCAATTCAGTGCAGTGCAACACGAGCAGCAGTGGAAGCTGTATGTGGTTACAGAGTAAATATCTGGTTAACTTTCAACATAAAATAAAGTCAATACATCAAACTGTTCTTAACTTGATAATAGGAGAGGTGAGGGTTGGGTGGGATGTAGTTGTTTATATACACCGCCGTTTATATACACCAATCGGCAGATCTCATTCTGTGACTCCCGGGGAAACAAAGAGAGCTCATGAGATCTCGACCAGTCTCACAGGAAATATCGGTAATCTTGCGAGCGCTCCTCCTCCGAAGGCGGTGGTAGATCTGATCCGGTGGGCACTGTATGCTTGCGGATCTGATCCAGCAGCCGGTCCAGAGCAGAGTGGAGCAGAGCCGTTCGGGATCCTGTGGGTTTAGCCAGTCACAGACCCCAACAGCAGGTTCAAACGCAGTGGGATTTTTATGTCACAAATCCAAGCTCCGCCCCCAGCACCGTCTGCAGGCCAGACCTCGAGAAGTAAAGAGGATGATAGAGGACCAAATGTGTATGTTTGTGGATTGCAGTGCTTGTAAGAAAGCTAATTATGATAATTATGATATTAGCTTTCATCATGTCCCCAAAAACATTCGTGTCCAAGAGCTGAGTAGCTCCTATGTTACCTGCTACTACTGCAGTGTTAGACTGCAAGCTAGCATGAAGAGGAGTGTGCAGGGCAGCACTGTCTCTGCCCTCAACTCAGAGGCGAATTGCTAGTGAGCTTGAAAATGGCACAGATAACGTGATTTTGGCTTAAAACTTCATAATCACAATTTAAAGACCACTGAGAACACTTTAATTGGTAAAATAAACAATTGGAGTGGGACCTGTTCCACATTTGTGGTCCCGAAACCAAATAAACTTTATTTGTCTTTTACTCCTTTATCATTTTTCATTTCAGACAGACAGTTAAAAGGTGGTTGGACACTAGGCAGAAGTGACAAATTAAAATTATCCGAATAAATTGTAAAATTCTGCTGACAGAACAAAAATAATGATAACTTGGTGTTCTGATCACAAATGATTATCTATTGTCGTGCCTCGACGGGGACATGCCGCAGGCGCGGCTTAAGTCAGGTCCGCCGCGTCTACAAGGCATTCCCAAGCACAATTTGGTATTTTGGTGAGTGGCGCAGCCCAGCGTAAATATCCCCCCTCCCTAACTCAGGTCCTCCCAGCGGCGTAAGTCGTAGCGAGGGAGGAGAGAGGGCGTGGAGTGGGTTTAACACAGCCGAGACCTGTATTGACCAAAAACATCAGCGAGAAATAAGAGGATGAGGAAGAAAGAAAAGGAGGGAGACGAATTACATGTCTTGTTAAATTCATCATTTGTGTCTATTTACTAGATATTTAATTTAATTTAATGTGGTTTCAGCTGTGTTGATTCGGTCAGGTTGTGTGTCCAAACCATAGACTGTATATAGAATGGACAGAGTCTGCCTCCTTGCTGGGTGAAGCCACTCCGAGAACAGCACCCTCTGTTGATGGGCTGCAGTATAGGTCATAAATCCCGCCTCCGCCAGCAAAGCTTATGGAGCTGTGGACAAACTTTAGAAATTTATTACACAGAACATAATTTTTTCTCCCCCGCTTGTGATGTTGACATGTAGTTATTGTAAGACTGGTTTATGCTCAAGTCCTCTTTTTTCTGTGAAGCTCCATTTTTAAAAGTTATTAAGGGGTTCATGTTTGCTATGATTGACACTTGATACAGCCTATGGGCGTTCAGGGATTGCGTAGCTCTCCCAGGGGATACGCTGTTTGAGTCAAGCGTCATCACAGCGACTCTCTGCGACTGCGCAGCCGAATGCGGGCATCGCCACTGCGCAGCGCTGGTTTCAGGAAATGAAGAAAAATCCCGGAAATACCGAGAGCTATTTGGCTTCAAATCCGTATACAGGCGGTAGGTGGAACCAAGTTGTCCGTAGTATATACAGTCTATGGTCCAAACGCGTGCCAAACGAGCTCATCAGATCAGATATGGATCAGAGTACTATATAGATCTAAATGTATGTGCTGACTCAGATTATTAGTTGTTGTTGATTATTTATTGCACTGAAATGTGCCTGACACCGTGGAAACCTGCCGGTGAGGCATCGGTGACGTATGCCGATACGCTGCCGGTCTACTAAAATACCCCTAGACCAGCTGCGCTCCGCCTGCGCTGAAAGCTGACCAGGTTTGAATCGGCGAGCTTTCAGCACAATTTATACGCCGGTGGCGAGCACGAAAATGTCACTGCGCCAGCTGATTCTGTCGACACCTCCCCCTGCCCTACCACGCCCAGCTTGGCGGATCTCAGTTCGCCTCCATGCGCCTCAGTCCACGAAAATACCAAACTGGCTGTACGCCGGGCTCCGCCAGACGAAAATACAACTGCGCGGGGTCCGCCGCCACACCGGCGTACACGAAAATAGAGCCCATGGAGACAACTATGACTAATAACATGTGGCTTTCATGTGAGCATGAGCATTTAGGTTGTATTTCTAGATCCAAGATGTCAATTTGTTTGTTTGTTCCTCTACTATTTTTATTTTTAACAAAACTTGGGCATGTAAAAAATGTGCATTGGAATATACTAAATCATTAGGTCTTGAGAGAGATACTTATACCTTTCCAAAAGAACTTTTCTTGTATCACTATTCAGTGTTGGCATTTGGACTGTTTTGTATCCAGTTGCGCCTGTGCTTCTTTTCTTACATTGTCATTATGTGTCTTGTCCACAGCCACTTGCTAATACAATTCAAATTTTACTTAGTTTTTAAGCTGTTAACATCACCAATTTATAAAAGCAATACTAATCTGAGTTCCAACTATAGTTGCCAGCATAGCTTTATCCACGTCTTATTTCGTGTAGCACCCAGAATGTATAAAATCAATAAATATGGACCACATAACCAGCAAGTGCCCTTGGGGGAAACTCGTGCTCTATCCCCTTCTCATCTCACATACTCAGGCTACTGTTGTCATTGAATTGAACATACTGGCTATGAAAACAATGTGTCCAATCCATACACAGACTATCACATAGTCCAAACAATGGGGTATCTAATGCAAGACAAGCCAGAGAGACGAGCAGGTGCGAACCTCTCCCAGAGATCTGATCAATTTCACCATGTAAACGCTATGTTTATACAGGCTTTTTATAGGATACAATGCATGGGGAGGGTGACGAGTATTTAAGGATAACTGCTGGTGTAATACTTTACCACATATATAAAATATGAGCCTGATAATGTAAGGCTTGCACCCCCCTGCTAATTATGATCTATGTGTGCCTAACAGTACAGCACTGAGATTCAAGGACATATTATGTAGGGCTAAAGAGGAGAAAGCAAAGGAGAGAAACTCGTACTTCAATTTTAGAGACTAACCCCAAGTGGACATTTAAACTGACAAGGATATGAAGAATTTAGGGAGAAACATGGGTTGGCTGTATTCAGACAGAAAATAGGGGGGGGGAGCTGGGAAAGGAGATACTGCGGAAGTTAAAAGTGTGTGACTGGGTTTTTTTTCCTGTCAATGAATAATGGATGTGGTGAATGGGAGCCAGCATATGCATTTAGATGGCTTTATGTATTACCCTCTCAAAGTGGTACCGAGGAAAATGTTTGATTAGAATGTTACCTGAAGCCAAATAAACCTTTAACACGTTTGTACTGCCAGATCACACATGTGCATTTTAACACAAGCAACTGAAGGACATGAAATGCATCCAAATGAAAAAAAAGAGCTTTCTTATTTAACACTTGGGTTGACCTAATCCTAATTATCCGTGCTGCACAGTTAGCTGTACTGTACTACATGTACTGTAGCAGAAACCATTCACAAAGTTTAAAATGCTTAACAACCAAACAAAATGAAGTCAAATCCTGGAGTTGCCCTCACCATACTCCCAACAGGATACAAAGGCAATCAAAGTGCGTATTCCTTTCTCTTCCCTTTTCTGCTGATGGACAGATTGCACCCCCTGGCAGTGGTATCAGACAAATCTTTTCAAAGGCAGGGCCACAGGCGATTAGCCGCTGATGGCCTCTGATATATTTTCATGTGCCAACCAATGCAGAGCCTGGCCCTACTTTCAAGGACAGGTGCCTGTAAGCTGCCAGCACAGCAAGAGTCAGTATATTGCCAGCTGTGCAGTAACACTCCACTGACTGTATACTAACACCTCAGGAACTGGTGTATGTGTGTGTGTGTGTGTGTGTGTGTGCGTGCGTGCATGCGGGTGTGCTCGCGTGAGTGTGTGTGTGGAGGGATTGAAAAAAGCTGCACAGAAATACATTCAAGAGGGGAGAATATAAACAGAACCTGACTTTCTAGGAATGCTTTGAGCAAAATATTTGGAATCTAAGATGGCTGGATGCACAAAGTCAACCATCACCTTAAGTGACCCTGACATGTATCAACTTCTACAGTCTCAAAAATAAACCAGAAAACTGACTTGTGCGTGCAGTTTCAAGAGAAACTGGCACTGCCACATGAGCTTATAGACTGAGGGCTCTATTTTCATGCCTCGTCGGAGACGTGCCGCAGGCGCGGCGTAAGTCAGGTCCACCGCGCCGACAAGGCGTTCCCAAGCACAATTTGGTATTTTGGTGAGCGGCGCAGCCCAGCATAAATATCCCCCCTCCCTAACTCAGCTCCTCCCAGCGGCGTAAGTCGTAGCGAGGGAGGAGAAAGGGCGTGGAGTGAGTTTAACACAGCCAAGACCTGTTTTCACCAATCACATAAGCTCCTCTCCTTGCCTTTAAATCCAAGGCGTATTACAATTTCCGTGAAGTAGTCAAAGAGATCAAGAGATGTCTGAAGACAGCAATGCCACACTACAGCGAAAGAAGGCAGCTCCTCAACAAGTGTCACTGTAAATGCTGCAGAGGACGTCTTTCACACTGTCTCATATAAGCACAGATGGATTTGGTGTGTGTAAGTTTGGACCCACTGGTAAGACAAACACCCTTTCCATAAATAAAGACAATCACATAAAGTTGCATATATTCAAACCTCACGTGACAAAGGTGGGTTGTGCGCATGGATCACATTATAAACTCCAAAAATGGCATTAAAATCAGAACCATCTGTGCGTAATGACGCATGGCGCTCCGTGGCCTGGCTCTTTCTTTCATAGATGTTGGCATATGAAACAAATTTGGCTCACAAAACTGAATATCATAATATTCATATGTAGGCTTAAAGTAAATAACTCATCTGATCACTGAATCAAATCATCTGTTCAGCCGCCGCAGCAGGATGGGGAGAGAACACGGAGACATGTCCAGGACGAGCTGCGCGAGGAATAAAAGGAAGAGAGAGAAAGAACGGGAGGGAGACGAATTAGATATCTTGTTAACTGTTGAAATGCCTGACACTGTGGAAACCTGCCGGTGAGGCATCGGTGACGTATGCCGGTACGCCGCCAGTCTACCAAAATACCACTAGACCAGCTGCGCTCTGCCTGCACTGATTGCTGACCAGGGGCTCTATTTTCGTGTACGCTGTTGAGGCGGCGGAGGGTGGCGGACCCCGCGCAGTTGTATTTTCGTTTGGCGGAGCCCGGCGTACAGCCAGTTTGGTATTTTCGTGGACTGAGGCGCACGGAGGCGAACCGAGATCCGCCAAGCTGGGCGTGGTGGCGTGGCAGGGGGAGGTCTCGACAGAATCAGTGGGCGCAGTGACATTTTCCTGCTCGCCAGTGGCGTGTAAAGTTCACTGAAAGCTCGCCGATTCAAACCTGGTCAGCTTTCAGCGCAGGTGGAGCGCAGCTGGTCTAGTGGTATTTTGGTAGACCGGCGGCGTATCGGCATACGTCACCAATGCCTCACAGACACGTTTTCACAGTGTCAGGCACATTTCAGTGCTCTGCCAGACGAAAATACAACTGCGCGGGGTCCGCCACCCTCCGCCGCCTCACCGGTGTACACGAAAGTAGAGCCCTGAGTGGTTTCTGAGGACTTCTTGGAAGTGATGGAATTACTTATCTACCCTGCACTTTCTGCTGACATGAGTTGGGTTGTGTCTACTCCCTGACTAATTAGATACACCAATGGTACATTATATGGTTGTCATTATGCCAATAACACACTGTAGAGGGGCATCTTGCCAAAAGTGTCATGCAGCACATAAAATATTAATCACAGTGCTGTCCTTTGCTCCTTGATTAATGTGAGACAGACGGCCGAGTATCCCCAGCTCTTACCCCAGAACCAAAAGGCTGCTGTGTTGCAGTTTGTGAAGCATCTGCATTTTGTCTCCACCCTGATCTCTGACTCTCCCATGCACTCTAACGGCAGCAGGGTATCAAATTCATAAGGGAGGATGACCCTCAACTTAAGGACAAAGAGTTGAGTCACTGAGATGGTGCTCATCCACCCTGATGATGTGCCCCGAGCAGGGTATGTGAAGGTTTGAAAAAGGCACAGCTGAGATACTTAAGAAACAACTGACAAATAATGCAAGAAAAAATACATGAAGAAATCAAGGTGAATCTAAAATTTTAAGAAAAAAATAAAGTCTCATGTAATAAGTATAAACCCACTATTGTTGGAAACAAGCAAACAATAGGTGAAATAATAGGACAAATAATCCGAGGAGCTGTGGACAAAAGGGCTAAAGGGTCAAAAAGGGTTTTCTCTCTTAGGAGACAGAAGATGAAATGATACCTCCAACAGAGGAACTGGATAACATTTATTTCATCTGTTGCTTTGGGTCCATAAGCAGACCCCACATCAAAAGGTACGAACTAGCTGCACATTTTCTGAGTGTGTCCACAAAGGGTAAACACTAATGTCTGTCATTGTTTTCATTGTAGAGTATTATTGACTCTACTCAGCCCAAAGGTGACATTAGAAGAGAAAACCTTGACCTTATAATTTAACAAGATGCATCCTTCCTCTTTTTCCATGACACTCGCAAAGGACAAAAATCAAAGACTACAATTAGTGAATTATTTCCTTAGAATCATAATTATCAGCACTTGGTTTTTGCTGCATCGTCAACTAGTACTATGCTCAGACTTCCAACTGAAGGAGATCTCAAATGCTCAAATTCCACTAAACCATTACAAAATAACTCTAATGGTAGAAATACTCAAAGCAAAACTCTTAACTGGAACTGATATCAAGATAGAGTTAATCCATGAATGCATGAATGAAATTATCTTGGAATTACAAGAAAGTTTTGTATGAATAACAAAAACTTAAGTTGACAAAAATTACAAGATAAAATAAAATACAATCACAAAAAATAAAATAAAATGAAATAGTGTTTTTTTTTATATCATTTTAGGAAGAGGTTGGAAATACATTGAAACAAATTTTTTAAGGCATTATTCATGTTGATGTTTTTTTTTTTTTTTTCTTATTGGTTACCTGTGTCATTACATACACATGGCATAGCTACAACGCAGCATAGAAACTAACCTTAGCCTTAGCCTCGCTAGCTATGCTAGTCACCGACAGTCCAGCAAAATGAAAACAAAAACGACACGTAAAATGGACATTAGAAATTTTTTCAATGCGAAAATTCAAGAGTCCCATGCAAGAGAATGCTGTGACCTGCAGCAGCACTCAAGCCGACCACAATGATTCCACGATTGGCTGCCGCCTTCCCAGCTCTGGCCCCCACCCTCCGGACAACTGTGGTCTCTCTACAGACGCCGACCCTCCAGCCACTGGCCTACATCATCACGCCAGCTGCCTCCCCTCAGATACTGGCCACAGCTCTCCAGTCCCCAGCCTACCTCCAGACAGCGGCCGTGTCGTGCGTAACTGGATGAAGACAACTATGGCACAGCATAGATGGTCATCTCTGTTGCTTCTGTACATCGAGAGCGACATAACTAAGAGGATTAAACTTGAGGAAATAGGGTTAGGATGCTGCTTCATTAAGGTACGAACATTGATTGATTAATCAATTATGGGCTACAACAGCAAAAAAAAATAGAGAAGTAGAGAATGAAAGGAATCATTTTGCTGCATCGCAGTTTGATGAACATAATCAGTATTATATGTATCTGCCTAAGGCTAAAGGCTTTCTTTTTTTTCTTCTTTTGTTCCAAAGCTTCCACATCCTGCCCTGGCACCGCCTATGCAGGAGGCTCAGATACAGTGAGATGTCCTACATAGCAAATCCAAGGTTCAACCCCAGAGCCCCAATATGCAGGCCACACTCAGAAAAATAGAGTGGACGATCGCAGAATAAACGTGTGTGTTAGCGAATTGCAATGGTAGTAAGAAAGCTAATTATTATATTAACTTTCATCATGTCCCCAAAGACATTATTGTCCAAGAGCTGAATAGCTCCTATGTTACCTGCCACTTCTACTACACCAGCAATGTTAGGCTGCAAGCTAGCGTAATGAGGAGTGTGCAGAGCAGTGCTGTCTCCATCCACGACTCAGAGGTGAACTGCTAATGAGCTACTGGAGCTCTGCAGAAGAAAAGCCCTAGAAAATGCTACAGATAACGTGATTTTGGCTAAAAACTTCATAATCGCTATTTAAAGACCACTGATAACACTTTAAGTTGTGAAAAAAAAAACAATCAGGGTGGGACTAAGTATGAGGACCTTTTTTTTTTTTTTTAACTTAATTCAGTTCGTCTGAAATCTGGCCTACCAGTGCCAAGTGAGACTTACTGGGAGTATTGACATGGATACACACGCAAAGTAAGCTAATATATCTAAAAAAGGTAGAAAGTGGTCAAACACTTTCAGAACAGAGAACCCGTCAACTACATAACCCAGACTTTAAACTCCTACATATCCACAAATAATGCAGGTTAAAGCTGCAAGTTAAATCTTGCTGGAACAGCCATATTATTCTGCAAAAATCATAAACATTTGAAACACAATCTTAACCAAAGTTTTATTTATTTATTTATTTATCTATTTTAATTAAATTTGTTTAAAATGAAAATAAAAGTTTATGAGCACTTGGGTGTGCTGTTATGTATCTGTGAGCCACTTGGCATTTACCATCTTTACCCAACCCCTTCAAATGATTAAAGAGTTAAAGGCATATAAATCAAAGTCCTGCCATTTGAAATGATGATTTGGTGGATCACTGTTGATGTATGAGAAAGCTTTATAAATGTTTGTCCTGTAAAGAAGACCTTTCTCTATCTGCCTGAAACATACCTTTAATTAATCATAATATTAGGCAGTGTTTGTCTGTCTTAGACATAACACAACTTTTATCTATAAAAACATTTTTAAAAATTGTTGCAATAGACACGCTTTCAACTACAAACACAGAAAAAAGTAGTAAACCAAGGGAGCACAAGGGATTTGAATAGAGCAGCTATGGATTAAAGCAGGCTTTGAATTACACTCGATTTAGTAATTCAGGACTAAAGAAAGGACAATTTTACTCTTAATGACAGGATTAATAAAAAAGGGCACACACACACAATCACGCAGGCAAACACGCCCTGCACTTAATTAAACAACAGCACTTTGATGACTCACATGTCCATCTGTGCCATATCTCAATGTGTGCTGATGACACACATGAAAACAGCACACAACACGCTTATATGTTAGGTTATTCCTGTAGTGGTAGGGATTACAACATGAGGGTTAAGGACAGGACAGAAAGAGACAGACATGCTTAATCACATCACAGAGCATATACGAAGAGGCCGTCAGTGGGAGGGGTCTGTATAGTGCATAGTGCAACAAAGGCAGTTACATAAGACAAGAGGGTTGTCCCTGCTTGGCTGTGTGTGCGTGTGTGTGTGTTAAAGGACATGTGCGGTGCAGAGCAGAGGGCACATAGGCCAGGATGTATTCAGATGTATCAGGAAGAGGATTTTTACTGTGAAAAAAGACTGTGGGAGAAAGTACATGAAAAAGAGAAAGCGTCTTCCTCGTTCTGCAACTAATCCCCTTTGTCACCTCTCCCTCTCTTTTGCCATCTCTGTCATTTTTATCTTTATCACCTGTCTGTCTAATCTCTCTTTTTTCTTTTCTCCTCCTCCTCTCTCATTGTGACTGTCCATTTTATTGTGAGCTGTGAGTGTACGTGATTGACAACTAAGTCAGTTCTTTTTGCTGGAATCTTCTGATGAAAACCAGGACATCAGGACTGCATGCAAGCACGTGTATGAAGATTTATTTGTGGCATCAATCTGTCTTCTTTCCTCCTTCCAGATATCATCAAGCACAGCATCCCCTACAGAGGCTGCAGATATCTCCATGCTAGTGATTCAGAAGGCTTAGTTTGGGTCTGATTGAGGTGTATACAAGAAAATAGATCTTTAACATGTTAAAGTACTGAGCAGTATGCCACATTTATGCCTTTTGTCCTCCAACAGAAGGAATCATTTCTTAATAACAGGTGCTGCCCAAAAGTGGAAGCCTATTATCCGACTGTCACATCAGTACTGCACATGTTCACCCTCATGATGAAGATGGAAGTCAACACCAGGGGCTCTATTTACGTGCCTCGACAGCGACGCGGTGCATGTGCAGCGTAAGTCAGGTCCGCCGCGCCGATAAGCCATTCCCAAGCACAATTTGGTATCCCCCCTCCCTAACTCAGGTCCTCCCAGCGGCGTTAGTTGTAGGGAGGGCGAAGAGAGGGCGTGGAGTGGGTTGAACACAGCCAAGACCTGTTTTCACCAATCATATACGCTCCTCTCCTAGCCTTTGAATCCGCCACCGGCGAGGCGTATTTAATTTTCGTGAAGTAGTCAAAGAGATCCAAAGATGTCTGAACACAGCATTGCCACACGATGGTGACAGAAGGCAGCCCCTCAACAAGTGTCACTGTAAGTGCTGCAGAGGGCATCTGTCACACTGTCTCACATAAGCACAGATGGATTTGGTGTGTGTAATGTTGGGCCCACTGGTAAGACAAACACCCTTTTTCCACAAATAAAGACAATCACATAAAGTTGCATATATTCAAACCTCACGTGACACAGGTGGGTTGTGCGCACAGATCACAACATAAACTTCAATAATGGCATTAAAATCAGAACCATCTGTGCGTAAATGACGCATCGTGCTCCGTTGCCTGGCTCTTTCTTTTATAGATGTTGGCATATAAAATAAATTTGGCTCACAAAACTGAATATTATAATATTGATATGTAGGCCTAAAGTAAATAACTCATCTGATCACTAAAATAAATAATCTGTTCAGCCGCAGCAGCAGCTGCAGCAGGACAGGGAGAGGACTCGGAGACATGTCCAGGTCGAGCTGCGCGAGAAATAAGAGGAAGAGGGAAAAAGAAAATGAGGGAGACAAATAACAAATCTTGTTAACTTCATCATGTGTGTCTATTTACTCGATATTTGATTTAATTTAATGCGGTTTCAGCTGTGTTAATTTGGTCAGGTTCAGTGTTCAAACGTGTGCCAAACGCGCTCATCAGATAAGATAAATTTAAATGTATGTGCTGACTCAGATTATTAGTTGTTGTTGATTATTTATTGCACTGAAATGTGCCTGACACTGTGGAAACCTGCCGGTGAGGCGTCAGTGACGTATGCCGATACGCTGCCGGTCTACCAAAATACCACTAGACCAGCTGCGCTCCACCTGCACTGAAAGCTGACCAGCAAGCTTTCAGCGCAGTTTACACGCCGGTGACGAGCACGAAAATGTCACTGCACCAGCTGATTCTGTCGACACCTCCCCCTGCCACGCCACCACGCCCAGTTTGGCGGACCTCGGTGCGCCTCAGTCCACGAAAATACCAAACTGGCTGTGCGCCGGGCTCCGCCAGATGAAAATACCACTGCGCGTGGTCCGCCATCCTCCGCCGCGTCCCCGGCGTTCACAAAAATAGAGCCCCAGAGCTCTTGCTCTGAAAATTGTTCTGCCATCAATGTAAATACTTATTTCCTGACTTTATCTTTAATATGCGTACATTTGTCTTGCCTGTCATACATGTGTTCTGAAAGTACATTTGAGACAGAAAACAGATGACAGCCGACCACCGGCCACGCCACATGCCTCTGAATACCAACATCAAGAGTGGCTTTTACTGTGGCATGTAAAGTTTGAATCACACCATGACAGGAACGCTGTCTTCTGACCCTTTGAAATAAAAACCTTTTACGAAACTCATATCAATCAATCAATCAATCAATCGAACTTTATTTATAAAGTGCTTTTCCTGCAGGAATGTAACTCAAAGTGCTTTACAGTCTTGTAAAAAAGAAAAACAAAAAAAATATATTATTCCAGGTGCCCCCTCACCCCCCACCCCCCACCTACACACACACACGCACACACGCCAACACACATACACACATTAAGAGAATGGGCATGAGGCTGAGTACAGATGGACCAGTTGAGAAGGCGCCGTCAGAGGAGCCGTCAGTACCAGGAGCAGAGAGCCGTCCGCAGCCACAGGACACCGACACGGGGCCAGCAGAGGGATGTGTCAGACAACAACCTCCGCCAGGAACCCTGTGGTCGGCCCCTGCACCCACAAGCGACCACTGTTCCCGGTGCCGAGGGCTCCCTCAGAGGAAACACTGGGGGTCCTAAAAATTATAAAAGTATGAAAAAAAGTAAAAACTAAAATATGAATAAAACACAGATCTAAAATGAATAGGCTAACAAGAATAAATGAAGATGCGGTCCTGAGGTCCTCTGGCAGGCTGTTCCATAGACGAGGGCCGTAATATTGAAAAGACACGAGTGTCTTTGAGTGTGTTTCCTGACTTTTGGAATGACTAGGAGCCTGCTGCCAGAGGAGCGCAGGATCCGTGAAGGTTCATAAGGTAAAAGCAGTTCTGAAAGATAAGAAGGCCCAAGACCATAACGACGTTTAAAAACAAGTGAAAGAACCTTAAAATCGATCCTAAATCATACAGGGAGCCAATACAATGATTCTAAAACCGGTGTAATGTGGGCCCTCCTCCTGGTCTTAGTCTGAACGCGTGCTGCTGAATTTTGTAAAAATTGTAGACCTGAAATATTCTTCTTGGGACGACAAGAAATCAGGGCATTACAATAGTCTATACGACTGGCGATAAAAGCATGCATTAGCGTCTGTGTTGGCCCGAGAGAGAGCCTTACGGGCAAATGCAGGTTCTGCTAAAGATTTCATAAAAAGGATATTTCTTCATTGTGCTCTTTTGACATCTACCTTAGCAGTGGTAACAAGCCATGCAAATTAAAACCAAGAAAAAGTCAGTCTGGTTTTCAATGGGCTCACAAGCCTTTGGAGGCCACAAGAAGGCATCTGTCATTTTCCATCTGTTTAATAGTCACAGAAAAATCTCTAGGCTATCTTTGCATTTCCAATTAAAATAAAGAAATGTATTTTTGTGAAACTGGTGAAAGGTGAGGTATTCCTGGGATTAATTTTGGGATGCGACCGCAAACATAGTGAGATGAAAATTATTACAGTGCCAAAAAGGGATGCAGAAGCGATTGCGTCAAGATTACTGATGTGTGTAATTTATGTGCAATTTGATGGTGTGTTTCACTATGTTTCATTGCTTCTCATTCTTTGCAGAGTTGCATCATGGAGTTAGTATGCTTTTAGATGAGAAATTCAGCTCTAGGTCTTAAATTATTAAACCTTTCCAAGCTGTGGTTAAACATGCAATGTCTTAACGCCATCATGCAGTGCCAGTCCTTGGTATATGACAGTTGGTGTGGGTTTCAGCTCTCTAGTCATGATGTGTGCATAAATAAAAGAACATAGTTATCCAAGATTACTTATCTATTTGCTCTCTGCTTTCTCAGACTGGCTGAGGATGAAAAGATCATTCTTTTTGATTAATAAAAGCTGCAGTGTTTATTTCATATTTTTACAGTAAATATGATAAAGCATCTGCAGCCTGATTCTGAATTGCTTCTTGCTTCTTGTTGTTTGCATGCAGTGAAAAATGCAATCAACGGAACATGAATATAATTTACATTTCCCAGGTTTTTTCAAGCTTTGGTAAAGCATCAAATCAATTTTGCAGACATGCACATGGGCTGTGTAAGCAACAAAAGAGGGACATTTGGGAATCAGAGCCCCAGAGGTCTCATTCAAAATGATTCAGGGAGTTTGTCTAAGGCCCAAAGCTGTTGCATCACATTAGTGTCCAGATCACTGTCAGCAAACAAAACCATGGACAAACACAAATGGAAACACTTGCATACAAATGTGCACATATGCTGACGCACACATAGACACAAGCACATACACACTCTCAGGCAACTGCACACAACTGCATCTCACCTTGCTTTAGTGCACAGACTGCAGCTACTTCATACATAAAAAACACACAGGTAAAGCACAAACATTGAACGCTTGCACATAAACATGCATACAGTAAATGCACACACACGCAGAACACTGCCAGCTACAATGGCCTTAGCCATTAAAAATGCATGGCAATGCAGCAACAGTTTCTAAAAATGAGCAGTGTGGCCAGCTGCTGATGGTTATGCCGAGAAACAGCCGACAGAGAGAAAGCTGGAAGGAGAAATCTCCACAGCAAAATTACCTCAGTATCAGAAAATAAATGTAGTCCTTCATGTACCCCTCACTGAACTTATGGCACTCTGGCTTTAATTTCCTGGGAGTTATAGGGTTAACAGCACACGTTATCTCCCTGGATGGCACTACTGTCGGAGCTGCTGCAGTGCCAGCAAGGGTTAACGCTCTCACCATTGTGCTCTTTCATCGTGTTATCAGCAATCATCAACACCCGCGTCTAATGCGAAAGCAAAAGCGTTGCCAAGCACCCGCCAGGAAGAGAAATCACGCCAATAGACGCCGACGGAGGCTTAATGGGGGCCTGGTGGCATGACTTGCTGAAACCTCTGCCTGCTCTGCCTGTTCATCATTCACTCCTGCTGGTGTCAGAGAGAAGGTGAGGAAAGGCTGGTGGCTTATCAAACAAATTAGCCGCTTCATCTCTGAAATGAAAGTGGGGGGTGCACAAGCGAGGGGCAACGTTGTCCTTTTCATGGCTGGCTGTAATTGTTATGAATCAAAGGATGCATTAAAAGGAGGGAACTCTGTATATGGCAGGGGTTGGCAACCAATGGCTCTGGAGCCGCATGCGGCTCTTTCTTCCCTAAGCTGCAGCTCCCTGTGGCTTTAGAAAATTAATAATAAATATTTAATTTAAGTTTATTTTATTTTGGTTGCTTTTTCGTTTTTTTGTTTTTTTTTGTGTAATTCTAAATTCAAAGATTACCATGCTCTTGTAACATTAAATAAACCATGTTCAATTTTTTTATTGCTAAAAACATGCATCATAACTGCTGACCCAGCCTGGATGTGGAGACACTGTGCACTGAGGTTCAGGAGGGAAACTCACATTAAGCAAGTAAATTTCACATTTTAATTGGCTATTATTTTGCAAATATATATCTTACATTGTTCAGTAATTTTTTTTTTTTTTATTTGACGCACACGCTTGTTGCAAGATCATACTCTCTACTCCTCCAAGTGTGGCCTGCATAGCAGGGCTCTGAGGGCGGAGCTTGCAGTTGTAAAGTAGGAAATCTCACTGCATCTGAGACTACCGTTTGCGTCTGCCAGAGATTCACAGTGATTTAAATGAAGAAATACTCAGAAATGCAATTTCAAACTGGTCCAAATGGCTCTTTGAGTGTTTAAGGTTGCCAACCTCTGGTATATGGTTTAGTGGAAACATGGGGGGATCTGCAATGCTTGGTGTGCTGGGTGAGAACAAGGAGGGGCTTCTCCCACCTCCCTGGGGTCTGGCATTTTATTCTGGTCATACAACAAATGGGTGAGAGATTCTATCTGATTACAGGTGTTTCAGGAGCCAACTGTTGCCTTTCCAATCCTGAAAAAAACCCTTCCCACACAACACCAGAGCTCTGAATCACAGAGCTGAATGGCGGCGACCACTCTGACGCCACTCCATATGCGATCTCTTCCACAATGCACTTTATCGCCTTCTAATTCCAACTCCTCCTCCTCACTTTTCTAAACTTAGAAGCAACTTGGTCTGTCTGCGGTGATTCTTCACTCTTCCTGTTGCTTTTCCTGCTGTCTCCTCTCGCTGCAGGGATTCAGGCCTAGTTGTTTTGCACTGAATGACAAGCCAAGGACAAACCTGCCGACTTTTCAGTGTACCTTTACAGAAATGCAGTGTGATGATGCTCCTCTAGAAATCTCTAGTGTAGAGAAGAAATCATCAAACATCCCTCCTTCTGAGTCTGCCAACTCTTACTCTAAATGATGCGAAAGCAAACAGATACAATTGTACTGTAGAGCTTTGTCTCTGGACAGACAGACATGTAACTCTCTTTTTAATCTCCCCCATTCTCCCTCCAACACATACATCCCCTCAAGTCCTGAAATGTCTATCCCAGACCACTTTGCTCCATCTCCTCGATTTCTTCAGTTCACAACAAAACACAATCTACATTCTGCTTTTATCAGAAAGACAATGCACAAACAAACCCTTTCGCCACACACGTAGACACATGCTGGATGTAAATAAGACTCATATGCATTTAAACACTGGCCTATCTCTCTCTCTCTCTCTCTCTCTCTCTCTCTCTCTCTCTCTCTCTCTCTCTCTCTCTCTCTCTCACTCACGCACGCACGCACGCACACACACACACACACACACTAAGAGGAAGGGGGGAAGGGCTGTGCATATGACAGCCGTGTGGCAGGGCATTAAGGCCTGAGTCATCACGTCACGCGACACGTGTGCGTCTCCCCTGCAGGCGCTCAGCATGACAGCATTCTGAAGGACTGCATAAAGAGCAGCAATAGGAGGATAAATATCATTGCAGATACCAGCAGGGTGGAGTGAGGCAAACGTCAAGATGTGTGTAGCTTTCATAGACAAACGCATACACTGCCAAATAAAGTGCATTACCAAATGTCATCTATTGAGGCCATGAGCAGAGAGGCTTACGTCACTAAGCAGATATCCAGAGCTCCAGGAGAGTAACAAGCTTTTGTTTGTTATGTCGCTGTCAACAAACACAGGAAGTAGAGAAACACAGAAAGTCCACAGTGCCGACCATTGTAGACAAAATAGAAAGGCAGGTCCCAGAATGAGGCAATGATAAAACTCAACTCAGCTGTATTTGCACAACCAGAGATCATTTAGGCTCAGCACACAAACACTTTGTACTCAACAACTGCTATTGGCAAGTATGATAAGCCTTTTCCAGCATATCAAACATCTCCTGAAAAATCATGTTCAGTAACAACAACATACAGCCAAACTCAGTTTCCTCCAGAAGGGCTGCCAGGGGAATTTAAATTTGAAATGCACATTAGTAAACCTGGGGTAAGAATTGCAGGCAGCAAAAACAAGCTAAACAAACAGTTAAAAATGCATCATTTCACTTAGCAGGCAGTTGCTAATTGTTTACTATCTGGGCAGATTACAGAAGAACTGGCACCTACTAGAGACACATTTTAATTCACCTGGAATGTAACCTTTCTTCTGGTGGAAAATATTAGGCTACATAGTTGCTTAATGCTACATAAGACCTCCAGCTATGAAGGCTTCCTCCAGGCTCACTAACAAGCTTAATAGGGAGAGCAGCATACCGTTGGTTAGAGCTTTCTCACTGATCACAACTGCCAACTTTGACCTCAAACATTTGAAACTTTGACCTCAAACATTTGAAACTGGTATAATATTTGTGAGCAAAAATATTTTGGGACCAACTAGATGAGGATAAATTTGATGTGTTTTAGTTTTAGCTAGTTTTCTGGTTCTATAGGCTTAGCACATTGCCTGAGATCCATTTTGCTAACCAATACCCACTTGGCTGGCTCTAACGGGTGCAAGGAGACTATTTCAAAGGTCTTCCACCTTTGACAAATAATTTTGTTGAAAGAAGATAGTTCTGAGTAGAGCAAATGACTCTGTCAAATATTATCTTTGGGTAAATATCATATAAATTTGCCGCTGTACTAATGTAAATACTTGCTAACGTTTATTGTGTAACAAGGATGTGAGGGCACCTGTTTCTGTTGAGGGGGAAAGCAGAGTCAAAACAGCAGCATTACCAAGTTATGGTATGTTTTCCATAATTTGCCCATAGACAACATTATCCACATGGCCACACTGGCAGGCTAAGCTTGTTAGCTTCAGCTATCAGAGACTCCAATATTCTCCAGCTGGGGTAGGTTTCATTGAGTCTGTAGAAATTAGCCGTGAGCAAGGAAGGTAAAAATACATGAAATAGAACACTCAGACTCAAGTTGTGTAATTTTCCATCAGGGACTAACACTTTGAAAAAATTAACTACAAAAAAAAGTGTTCATCTGCTGTAACACATATTCTACCTGACTGCTCGTTCTGCAGAATATGAGGCCTTACTGGAGCTAACTACACATAAATACAAGACCATGACAGGCAAGGACGTACACCGACTGTACGCCACTGTAATCACATGCAGCTCTGTCTCTGTCTGCAAGAGCCTTGCCGCACGCACACACACACACACACACACACACACACACACACACACACACACACACACACACACACACACACAAACACACACACACACAAACACACACATAGACACAGCTCAGCACGCGCAAACATGATGACAGGTAATTCCTCATGGACTGGTACCTTTGGAACCTCTCTGTCTTTCCATCTGTGTGTGTGACCGTGTTCAGAGCCCTATGAGTGTGTATGTGTGTGTGCAGAGCAGCTCGCAGACAGAGACAAAGTGTCTACATCTTGGTAAGGTCATAACCAACCATTTACAGAGCCCATGGCCATTAGGTGCTCACGGCTTTTCGCCAACACGCCTTCTCACCAGAAAGGTCTCAGAGGCTGAAGGGATGGGTGTTGCAATGGTGCAATCTTAACCTGCCGAAGTACTCTCCAACTGACACAGTATGAGATAATAATACAACTTCACATTTCACTGAGAAAAACATCCTCAAGGTCCCATGGCTTTCGAAGTAATTGCTGCTAATGAGCACCTCACTATTGGTACAGTTAGAGCCGAAACAAGTAGCTGTTTGTCCAAACGTTAAGCAGCAATCTTTTTGATCATTTCATTATTAAAGGGTAAATCTCTTTAGTAATTAAAGACAGGAAAACATGGGGAAAGCAATCTTAGATTTGAGGTTGAAGCCATTGGGGTCAGGTGATCTCCCATGAAACTTGCACACTGAAATCCATTTCCATTTACATGTGGGCTGCATCACTCCATATAAAGATGATGTTTGAAGATAACAATTTGCAGAGTTGTTGTGGGGAAAGTTGGTTGATACTGCTTTACATTTTTTTTTGGATATTTTGTTGGGTTGTGTGAAAAAGTACTTGTGTTTCAGAGAGAAAAATATGTCTGTTGTTGCATTTTCATCCAATCTTTGTATCAGTACCTTGTGCTGAAGCATCTGAACAGGTTTTAATAGCATTTTCAATGAAGAGTTGGAAATGATTCCTGCAGTTTTTTTCTTCCTTTAGATTTGAAGACTATGTAGAGACTCAACAGAAGTCAACACAGACAGTTCTTAATATTTAGTACAAAATATATATCTAAGGCTGCTTTTTTCACATTTGCAGAATAGACTGAAATTCATAAATGCCTTTTGTAGTGAACAAAGGAAAATTTGACCATTTGTGGCGGAACTGACTCTTATTTTCTGTAATGTTTAACACCGCAAACTGGTGCAAGAGGGTAGGTGTCAGTCATGCAACTGAAGAGAAATAAATTATTAACAACAAATGATATGTATGTCAGAATTATTTTGCCAGACACACTTCTTTAGCATGTAGAGAACAAGATAAGCAAAGGTTGCTTTATCCACATGTGGCGCCAAATTGTCCAAAACTGAAAATGTATCACTTCACTTATAGTAAGTCTTGAGGATTTCTTTTTTTTAAATGAACTTCTAAACTGCTTTATCCATGGCCATGTGACTATTTCCCTGTTTTTTGTGGTCACAGTGTTATTGAGATCCTGACCCTTTTTGAATGCCATGACATGAAATGAAATGAATACACAAGGTGCTTACATTATCTGATACATTACACCTTTTACTACTTTAATGTGTGCATTATTAAAAAAACTGTGCACACATAAGTCATGTTTATACCCTGGGCTCTATTTTCATGCCTGCCCTGCACAGTGCTATTTCAGTGCGGCGCAGCTCAGCGCACAGTCAGTTTGGTATTTTCGTAGACTGAGGCACACCGAGGTCCACCAAGCTGGGCGTGGCGGTGCAGTAGGGAAGGGTGTGAACAGAATGGGCTGGCGCAGTGACATTTTCGTGCCTGTGGCATGGAAAGTGCGCCAAAGGCTCGCCAATTCAAACCTGGTCAGCTTTCAGCGCAGGCGGAGCGCAGCAGGTCCAGTGGTATTTTGGTTGACCAGTGGAGCAGTGCACATCAGCAGGTTTCCACAGTGTCAGGCACATTTCAGTCCAATAAATAATCAACAACAACCACTATTCAGTGCAACTATCTGAGTCAGCACATACATTTAGATCTATATCGATATATTCTGATGTATATCTTATCTGGTGAGCACGTTTCAGCCTGACCGAATTAATACAGCTGAAATTCAAAAATAATGAGCTTCAGAGAATCAGCAGAGGAACAAGGAGGACAAAAAATCTGTAATCCCATTAGACAAACACTACAATGCTAAAACAACTAAACTTGTTGAGTGGCTGCCTCCTGTCGCCATCTTGTGGCGTGGCTGTCTTCAGTCATCTCGTCAACTACTTTAAAGGTGAAGAGAGGAGCTGATGAGATTGGTGAAAACAGGACTTGGCTGTGTTAAACCCCCTCCACGCCTTCTCCCCTCCCTCTTTCCTACTTGCAGCACTGGGGGGGGGGGGGGGGCTGAGTTAAGGAGTTACTTGCGTTGGGTTGCGCCGCTTACCAAAATACCAAGGTGTGCTTGGCCACACCTCATCAGCACAACTGACCTTACTTACGCCGCACCTGCACCACATGACTGGGTAGACACGAAAATGGAGCCGCTCGTGCCTTTTTTACATATGGGATGGATATGTTGTCTAATTAGGCTCACTTAATTCATCCCAGTGATTGCGACAGGTCATGAGGTGCATTTAGTAGCATCAAAAAACATATAACCCACAACATAAGCCTCTGCATGTTTGTGTAAACACTGGGGAGAAAAGGAAACAAATGATACAGAAATGAAAACATAAAAATGAGGAGGGAGCAGAGCCCTCTGGGACAAGGAGGAAGATTACCTACAGTAGCTCAACAAAAATAATGAGCTTCAGAGAATCAGCAGAGGAACAAGGAGGACAAAAAATCTGTAATCCCATTAGACAAACACTACAATGCTAAAACAACTAAACAATTATCTCTCACAGAATGTGAATTATAGATAAGGGATATTAAAAAAAACAGCTTGCACAGTACAACAGCAGATAACGTGAAAGAATAAAACAGAAATTTATACTTAATTCAGCAGTGCAGCCCATTGGGGGCCTACAGGTCACATGAAGGGCAGGAGAGGAAAGCGAGACGACAAAATCTTTGTGCTTCACAGATTTCTGTAAGCCGGTCCTCCTACAAGCACCACAGGGAGCATGCCAAGCTGACAGAGAGAGTTAGACTCAACCCTGCCACACTCCCACAATTCGACAACAACATCAAGAAAAAACACACTATCAGCCGTTGACACTCTGCTATGTTCAAACATGTCACCAAATGAGTCTGTGCTTGTTACTGATGTCCAAATGCACATTTAGTCTTCACAGAAGTATCATGGTAAACACTATGAAAGCTTAAAAACAAGATTCAAATGCTTGCCAGATAGACTAGCAAGAAAAAACTAACAGGATTCGAAAAAAAGACCAATTTCACCCAGTATTTCTGTCTCTTTTGTCCAAATTTCTTGACCCAAATTTCAGTACAAATTTTCTTTTATGATTGCACATATTTTTGAAAAAAAAATGAAGTTGGGCAAAATGACTTTTTGTGTTGTCACTGCAACATGCCCAGCATTTAAGTCATCAAATGCTCCATTTAATTATGTCTTTTTATTAGCATACCCTAATAATCATTAAAAGCTGCTCAATCAAATTGTTGAATGGTGTCTTACTTTGCAGGAAAACACTCATCTAAGCATGTGGACAAACAAAAGATCAAAAACCAAATGTCTCTACTGAAAGTACCCGGGCATGCACTCTGTGTTCCTGAAGGTAACTGAAAGACATCTTATATTCATTAATACACGAAAAGTGCATTTCTATTGATCCCACAAGGCTAGCTCTCTGTCACTGTCATCTACCATTTGATACACGACAGTGACATTTCACTGAGGCGCTAGATTTACAGCATGTATGATGAAGTGATATTTATACCAGTGGACAAGCAAGACCTATCAGTACACGCCATAATCTGCTCAGGGCGACTCGCAAACAACAACTTGTACTTGGCAACTGGCCCAATGCTGCCTTATTTATCGACAGACCCAAGTGCATTTGTTTCAGTCTTGACAGTTGTAGAGAAATTGCTATTGGTGTGGCTTTGGAAGCATTTAATCTTCAGGGAGCTCACCCCAAAGAGTTTTATAATAATGCAAACCCCAGACTTATCAATGAACCACAATTTGAAATCAATAGTAGGCATAGTGTTACCACATGTTCATGTTCACATACAATAAACCACTGGATCTACACAGAGCCAAGTCACCACAAACAAAGCCAATAATGTGCGAAGGCTAATTTACTCTGACACTTGACCAAGGTTTATCAGGGACCTCTGTGGCACAGGTACCAGACAGTGGACAAACCCTTTGGTTATACAGAAGTGGGGTAACAATACAAAAACATATCGACCATGATTAATATGAGTGCACATCAATACAAGAGGTACACAGGCCACACAAGCGGCACCAGCAATGCTGAAAAAGCAGTTAGGTAAAGGAAATCCTGTCATAAATCACAACAGGTTGACAGCCCTGTGTGTCCCAGGTTGTCTGCAAGGCTAAGGGCTGAAGCCAATCTGTTTCCACCAGTAATCACAAAATAGACAGAGGGGACTTAGATCACAAAATACTGTGAAATTGCCTGCAATATTCTTCAAAAAGTTGAAAGAATAACTCTGCTTTACCATCTTTCATTAGTCATTTTAAGTACTGTATTTGTTAGGATTATACTATCCTCAATGGGGGTGTCACCAAGATTTAGACACATCAGCAGTGTTTTCTTTGTTCACAATCTGACCCCAGGTGGGCAGTTTAAAATACAGGCGTTAAAGCACCCAAATTGTATTTTGAACCGTAGTTACCTCATTAAAATACTGACCAAACTTACTTTCAGTCAACCTATCGAAAGGCAAAGAGGTGAAGTTGAGACAGGTCTCAAGAGACACAGCCAATTCAGACCCAAACTGTTTGTTTGGCTTTACCAACCATCTGCACCTCAACACCTTGATATCAAGGAGCTGGTCATTGACTTTGGGAGGTCCAGACCAAGGGCAAGACCAGGTCTAATCGGTGGAGTTAAGGTGGAGCCTGTAAGCTCATATAAGTATCTTGGACCATGGCTGGACAACAAGCTTGACTGGACATTAAACACAGACCACCTGTACAGGAAAGGACACAGCAGGTTGTACTTCCTGAGGAGACTGCGGTATTTCAACATCTGCAGTAAACTCTTGTGGATGTTTTATCAGTCTGGGTTGCCAGCGTCAGTGGTGTTTCTACAGTGGTGTCCTAGAAGGACACATCTGGGACGGAAAAACTGATCAGGTGAGCCGACTCTGTTGCTGACATAAAGTTGGACTCTCTGGTGACGGCGGCGGAGAGGAGGACTATGGACGAACTACTGGACATTATGGGCGATGCCAGTAACTCTCTGCACAGTGTCATCATTAACCAGAGGAGCCTGTTCAGTGACAGACTGCTCCTTCCCAAGTGCAGGACCAAGAGACTGAAAAATTCATCTGTCCCTCATACCATCAGACTGTACAACTCCTCTTCAGGGAGGACCAGGGGCAACAGGAGTACAGAGGATTGCAAGGAGCAGCAATAGTATTAGTAATTGTACTAACACATCATTCTTTTTTTCTTTTCTGGTTCAGAGGCATCGGAATAAACTTTCAAGTTTTTCATGACCACACTAAAACTCCTCACAGAGGCCTAATGCACAAAATGGGGCATTGGGAAAATGTCTACAAACTTAGAGGAATTGTGTTCTGTGGTTTTAGACAAATTACAGAATAACCTTTGGCCCCTTGTTTCAGCATTGAAGTCTGGAAATCTTCTCTATAAGTAAGGACTAAAAGTATTCTTAAAACCTTTCTTCATCATACCTCCTGACACACATGCTTTCATATTTCCATCACCGTGTTGAAAACTGCTATTTAACGTCTCACTTGCCAAAATATAAAACAAATCAAAACTGTCGCACTCATCTTCACATTCAATGAAAGTAAGATTGAAAGTCATTCTAGTTAGTTTGTGTTTACTTTCCATCACTGATACCTAATTAGCACTTCAAAACATTACGAAAAGCAATCTTGGAGTAGCGAATGCTTTATAATTTGCCAGATCAAAACACTGCAGCTTTGCTCGCCTTCAAGTCATCAGAAAGGAACCAACCATCAACCACTGATACAGCTATGCCCTTAAAAACTGAACCAATACTCTCCCTCCAGCCCAAATGGCACAGTGTATTTACGGTGAGCTGCACTTTGTGTCTGCGGGGAATAATTACAGCATGAGTTGGTGACCTCTCCAGCATTACCACCTGGTATCACACACACCCATGAACAAATCAATGGTTGCTTTTGTTTGAGCACACAGTGCCTCTTTAAACAGCTTTTTACTCCTGTATCAAAGTTTAATAGATGTTATTGTAATAAATGTGCAGCTAACCTACAACACGCTTTAAAAACAGGGAACCATAAGCACAAACAGCTCTACACAAAACATCTTTAGTATTCATTAGCCATCACTATTAACCTTTCTCCAGGCCATTAAGATTTCTTGTCCTTAAATCACATTACTTTTGGGTGAACTAAAACATCAACATGGTGTCCTGAATCATGATGAGTCACTGGAGGAGGCAAAGCTTTGTTTGGCTTTTTGTTTCTTTTTTTTAATTTGCATATCTTCAAAGCACTTGAACATGCAGGCATACAAACGCAGGACTACCATTCCTGGGACAGGAAGGGAGAGCAAGCAAGAGAAGTAGGAGCCAGGCTTAAACATAAATTGAATTATTGGAGAGAAGTGACATGGCAGCACAACTTCAACCATCTGAAACCCAGATCCCATTTGGGGCTTGTCAAGGCTCAAGGATTTAGGCAGGACACACTGTCAGGACATTGGACAGACTGAGAAGCAGCAGCAGCAGCTTCATTGTTGCGGTACTGATGCAGCAGAATTTGTTTTCCATTTCTAAGGAATTAGGAGAATAAAGGACACTAAGTGCTTTTGGAGATCATGAAAGATGAAACTCCATTCACAAAGGGTCTTTGATCGGGAAGACTTCACTACAGTGAGCAGATATACACAAAAACATTCACAGCCACACATGGGCACGTACACACACACACACACACACACACACACACACACACACACACACACTTCTTTTGGTCCAGTGTTGGAGTAAAGTTGATGTAAACTGAACTGACATAAAAAACACATCTCTTCTGCTCTCTGGTGACCTCATCACAGGCTCTACTGTTTTTTTTTTTTTTTAAATACCATCTGGCCAACACAAGCTGACTCCTACAACCCAACCAGCCATCCTGAACACACACATACACACAATTACACTCTTTCATCCGACTTGATGAAACAACTTCATTTAAGCTTGTGTAAAAAGTAAAAGAAGATCAACTGTGATGAAATCCAAGTTCCTCTTGATTGTGTGTGACACCCCCACCCCACCCCCCCAAAAAATGTTGTTAGATTAAATGTTATGTTAACATAGCCTCCATGTGTACTGCTTATATATCAGCTGCAGCATGGACTTTTGTCCCTCGCTCTTGCTCCTCATCTCTTAATTCTGCCATGTTAAAATGTTGCTGAAACAGAGGTCTGCAAATGTATACAAAGAGGTGTCTTAAGCATGTTTAAATTAAAAAAATAAGAGATCAATCCACACGTTTTTGGCTTTCAAAATAAAAAAATGTAGTCCATCCTTTCTGCTTTTGAGCAGAAAAATACCTATTTTTGCCCCTGCCCTCAGTACCATCTGAGATTTAACAGTTTGACACTCATCAAACCCACTTTTCCATCACCAAACAATGAAATCAAGAAGGGGAAGGACTGATATCAACCTTTCACTACTATAAAGGGGGGAACTAGTCACAACCTGTATTCCCAATAAAATAACCACATTTCTATACTACTGCTTTAAGGGATTTTTAGCATTTGTTTTTTGTATTTCCTTTTCAAACAACTATTAAATGAAAGTCAACATTGAGCATTCAGACTATTTTAAACAGACACGAGGTCACTGTTCAAGAAAGTGAAAAATCTGCAGGACAACTTTTGTCACCTAGCAACAGTGAGGACTGGTAAGAAGAACTCTGAAATCCAGGCCAGCGCAAAGTTGGCTTTAATGGACACAGGCTTGTAATAACAATAATATGCTGAACAAGGATGGACAATTGCCTTGATCAGAAAACAAGAATATCTGAACTCCTTTGATGAGACTGTTGCTGTCTCAGGCATCCTCATCTTTGCTGGGCCAAGCTCCAGGCACAGACACAAACACACCACCCAAGGCCTGGTCTGCACTATAGAGCGCCATCTAGAAGAGTGAATGCACAACTGCTAACACGAGTGAGCAGAGAGCTGGGGGGGGGGGGGGGGACGACAAAGGAAATGATTAAACAAATGGTCTGTGACCTGAAAGGAGGATTCCAGAAATTTAGCCAGTAAAACGGAAAAGAAGCACAGCACAAAGGCATCTGTGTTTCTCTGATGACACTAAAGACGACATTAAAAAGCATGTCACAATCACTATTTATAACCATCATCATGAATGTATACATTGAATTTGGTCTACTGAAGAAGAATGCTTCAAAATGTCTGATATATCAACAGAAAAAGACTAAAATCCTCCTCATCACAGTGAGCTCTCAGATGAAAATATGCATGAACCAGGAATGTTACGAGATGACTGGACCCTTTAATTTTTCAGTATTTTTTCAATTTCTTACATCTTAAGTTAAAAGGTTTGTTCATGGCTCCATAAGCTTCCAGCAGGCAGTTACAGTCACACAGTAACCAACTTAATCACAAGGAGGATGGATGATGAAGATATGTCACAGTCAATCTATGTGCTCTCTCCAAAAGCTGCCCAGGACCACCGTCAATTACTGCAAAGCTCGCTTGTGTGTGTGCAGATGTCTGTAGAAAGTTGTCTCAGCAAACATGTGTGCAGCACTCTCTCCCTGAGTGTATGATTTGTGCATGCACATCTGCTAAAATTTGTATAAGTCATCGCCCATCATACCCCTCTGTGTGCACAAATGTGTGCGAGCTCTGCCCCCTATCCTGGTATAATAACTGTGTGTGTGTGTGTGTGTGTGTGTGTGTGTGTGTGTGTGTGTGTGTGTGTGTGTGTGTGTGTGTGTGTGTGTGTGTGTGTGTGTGTGTGTGTGTGTGATCGTGTGTACTTGCACGTGGGTCCTATGATGTTCTCCGCCTGCCGATGAGATAATCTGGCAGAGCATGGAGTGACAATTTGATCTATGGCTGGCTCACAGGGAGTCTCTGAGTTATAGTGCTGCCATCTCTTCTGGCCACCAACTCCCGGCAGAGGATGGCCACCACATTGTAACACACTCACAAACACACACACAGCTGCAGACCATCCCACCAATACTCCCTGACAAAGTAACACATACAATCATGAAACACTTGAGTCTGATGGTGGAAAGTCTCCAATAGTTAATGTACCATGATGTGTTCCACTGAGATCTATAGAACCTCTCATCACACTGTGTTTCAACACATCAACTTCAACAGGAACAAAGTCAGTTTAAAGTCTGGGTATTGTCTGTGATCGCTTGATGCCATTATTCCAAACTGTGATTTGAGGTAACAAGATAAAGATGAGGTATAAGATTCAACTGATATTATTGCCAAAAATGTTCAATTTTTCAATGACAGATTCCGCAAAAAGTGTGTAAACTGGCATTCATTTATATTTGTCTTTACCTCGCAATTTCCTTATGTCTTTTTGTCTTATGTGTCTGGTAGCCGTGGCTCCATCTAACTAGTCAAATGTTTGTGGTTTGAATGTGACAGCATGAAGCATTTCCATTGAATTCTCTTCGATTTTCAGAAGGAGTCAGGTTGTCTTTTGCAGTGAGTTCATTTCTGTCTGCTAATACAAAGATAATGAAAAAAAAAGCATGTTGATATGCAGCCCTTGAAGCACAAGTATTTCATGTTTTGACACAAGTAGATAAGAGCGTTGAATAATTAAACCATCTCAAAGGAATGATTTCTGAGGTCTTGGTTTAGAGTGACATCTATTTTATCCAACCAAGTATCAAACCACCATTTCCCTTTTAGTTTCAGCACACCCCATGTTCATAGGCTATGACCTTGTTGCAGTGGTCAATGGTTCAACTCAAACCCTAACCATCTGCTTCATGCCTCACCCTACAAAACACCCCAAAATTGACTTAATAAAACAGATACAGGCCAGAAAGGTTTGGACTGGAAGTTTTATAAAGACATATTTGAACTAGAAAAGCACTCGGAGAGCGCAGACCTCCGCCAAGCAGCTCATGTCCCCCCTTAAACGAGAAATGCCCTGACCCGGATTTCAACCCAGGACCTTCTGGATGTGAGGCGACAGTGCTAATCACTACACCACTGTGCCGCCTATCTACACCACTGTGCTGCCCATTGGTTATCTTTCAGCATTGAAAATTCCAACGACACCCTTATTTTTGTGTGTTCTGGATCACAGTATCCAGAATTTTGTCCGGATCACCACCAAAATTTAATGGGATCCTCCTGGGACTGAGACGCACCTCTGGTGAAAATATCAGGTCAAACCGTCTGTAACTTTCTCCGTAAAGTTGCTAACAGACAAACAAACCAACGCTACCGAAAACATAACCTCCTTGGCGGTTAGGTAATGATACTCATACTCTCACACACACACACACAAACACACACTAAGAGAAATATAATGTAGTGCTGTCAAATATTTTCTCTCAGATTAGATTGCAGCTTTTGGTTAATTAAATCTCTTTGTCTAGAAACTGATTTCAATCAGCATCATGTTTACCTCTGATGAAGGCTCATGATATCATTAAATTACATGATGCTAAGTAGATGCATCTCATATGTTGAATTAACGCCACCTGACTGTCTGCTCCCGTCTTCATGTTACAACCACTGCGTGTCAACAGCAACCTGCTGCTGAAGTAATTTAATAGAGCTATCATTTCACTAATGGCTAAAGAGTGTAGTGTTGGACTGGAGCCATGTCCTATAAAGTCAAAAGTGGCATCACTGCAGGTGTTTTGTGCTGTACAGTCAAGAAAGGACAAAAAAACAAGGAAACTAGGAAGACTCCTTCTGCTTTGTTCAGCCCTAACCTTACTCACACTTATCACATCTTTTACATCAGCACCTGAGACAAGATTATTGCTTATTTTTGAAATTACACTGCTATTTAGATGAATAGCTTGGACTGCTTGCACAGCAAAATCCTGTTTTCCAAAGATGCTCACAACATCTCTTCTGCTGCTGAGATATTGTGCAGAAAACAATTGACAGCAAAGAGTGTGTGCACTTGGGCATAACTGTCCCAGCGCATTACCACATACAGATCAATATGGATTCTATTCTTGGCCATTAGATGTTGAAGCAGGGATAGCCTGCCCCTCTCACTCTTTCCCATCCATTCCCTTCTCTCCTCTTTCTATCAACCTGCCAACCTCCTCTGCCTCTATCCCCTTTTTACCCTCCTCCAAACGACACCAAAGGGACATTGTCATCTTCCCAGCTGGACAGTGGAAGCACTAGCAGAGTCAGAGGCGAGCATCAAACGCAAGACATTTTTGGGGGATCACAGAAGGGATTGGCTTTCTGGCTGGAGGGATCCGCCATCTCCTTTGAGGATTCACACTTGCACGAAGACCTGTATGCACATATCCTGTCACACACATGTACACAACATCCACAAACACCCCCTGCTTCTGCTGTAATTCGCAGTCCTTTGCCATGCTGCCAAGCTGGGGCCCTTGATCTGCCACTTCCTGTAATCCTCCATGGGAGAGAGGTGCAGCCAATGTCCTGGCATGCAAGCTGGGCAAATAAGCTCACTCGCACACAAACATGAATTGACAGAAGCTGCTGTGAGTTTGTACAAACTGAGAAAAGATTGACCTCCAGGAAAAGGATGGCTATCAGTAAAAGAGCTTAAGTTATCTTTAACAAAACGTGCAGCCTTCTAAAACTTTTGGTCCAACACTACAGAGGTTCCAGTACCTTTCTTTTTCCCTGACTTTAGCATCACCAAGCCCCGATACCTACTGACATGAAAAAAATACACCCTGTAGGTTGAAGAACCAATGATCAGACCAAATATTGATGGAAACTTTTTTTTTGTTGTTGTTTGTTTTGTTTTTTTGTCAAAGCTGATAAAGTTTATATTAACTAGCATACTCTCTTACTCCCCCATTGTAGGTATCATCAGACACTGGTGCTATCAGAAAAAGTATCAGAATACTTGCGTTGGTGTCTGTATACTGATTCTGATACCTATGAAATAATGTATCACTAGCACTGACATGTTTACTTTGCACTCTGGTGAGATGTGAAAATACTTTTCGCTGTACTGTACTTGTACTGTACATTGACAATAAATCTCATCTCATCTCATCTCATCTCACCTCATTTCATACTGTTACACAGATAACAGTATCAGAATGCTAGTACAGCATCAGTGTCCTGAAACTGATATTGGTATTCTGACACAGGTATTGCTATGCTGAAACTGGCTCTGGTATACTCAGTCAGTAATCTAAGGGTGTTTTCACAGCTGACCAAGGTCAGTATTTTTGTTAGACTGTATACATTTGGTTCGGTCTGTTTAGGTTTTACACTGTCATTATTGCAAATAGACTAACAGACTTTATATGACGAGCCCACGTGATATTGTCATCGACTACATGACACACCACAAATGATACACAAAGAAAACCAGCACCAAAGAATAGATGGATGGCTCTCAATTCACCTTCCCTGGCTCTGATAAGACACTATCAGATCCACATCATTAAAATTCGAGAGAACCCTCTGTTCATACAGTTTCAAAGTGGCCAGTTTCAGTTCGCATGGAAGCATCTGACAGGATCATCTCAGCCAGGGGGAGAATGGGGATTTTGATCTTCAAGCTGATTTGCTTCTTTTGCAGTCCAGCTGAAGTAACTTCATCTGGATCTCACAAGAGCAATGTAGCAACCAGGAAGACATGAGCCCTATTAGGCTTATCCACCAGTTCCTGCATCAGACTTGATATAGTACTTCTACCAGTGGAGGGATTTCATCTGCTATCTTCTAATACATTTGTCGACTGACAGAAGCTGCTTTGCTCAGGATAAGGAAATTGATGGTTTCTGTTGAAGCTGTAAATCTTCAAGAACGTTCACAAATCTAGTGAAAACGATGTGCATTGCCTCCATTTTTTTCACTCTGCTTTTAGAAGAGAAAAACAAACCACATTTGCAAAAAAACACCATTCTTTTAAGCATCTGATAGACACGACTCTGCAGACTTTATGCTCCCGTGAGTGTCTCTGTTTGTATCCTCAATGTACCTTTGCAGGTGAACTGGGCTGAGTCACAGCCATAACTGCCAGCAGGTGGGGGCGAGGGACAGCCAGGTGGACAGCTCTTCATCACACCGTAATGAGCTGGCAAAGGTTGTCGGACAGGCAAGAGAACACATGGAGAACCTTTAAAAAGCAGCCTGACACAGGCAAGCTTGTGGGTGTTCTCTGAAGCTATACGGCTCCCCGAGGTGCCATTTCATCGCAAGCTGCTGTCCATGTTTGTGTAAAACGTCCTCTTATTGCAAGGAAGGAAGGTGACGTGAGCCACCTTAAGCAATTACTTCTGCAGCACAAACTCCAACACACTGCAAAATTTGGATTCTCAATGATATTTCCAGAAATTCAACCAGAGGAGGAGTGCAACAGTCAGCCAGTGAACGCATCTTGATGTGACTTTCTATGGATGCTGAGTTAACTTGTTCCTGATGCGTGACTAGAGCATTGCGTACAGCAGGTCCTACACAGGAATCTGACTGAACAAGAGCGTAACAGCATTTTAATTTTTCTTTTACATACATTATACTAGGTAGCTGGTTTGTGACAGCATTAAGACACATAAGCAACAGGAGAGCAGGGAGTTGTTTTTGTATTGCCTGACGACAGACTACATCCAGAAAAGTTGTAAAACACAAAAAACTACACACTGTCTCACTCCAGGTCGTGCTGTCAGACCCAGTATGTGCTGGTCTGCAGTGATGCCAGTAATGCATAAATTAGTAATGCCTTACGCTAATATGACCACTCTTTTCAGTAATGAGTTATCTAACACGTTACTATTTCCAAACCAGTAATCAGACAATGTTACTTATCCAAGTCACTGTGCATTACTATTTTTGTCATTTTCCCAAATAAAAAGATATATTTGCTTTCGTCTTGCATCTCAGGGTGTGACACATGTATGCGACAAGTAACATTTTCAGCATAAGGACAACTCACTTGTAATATATACCAAGCAGCCAGCTGCACAAATGTAAACACAATGGAGGGGGGAGAGAGATATGCATTTTCTATCTGGAAATACAGTCACTATTTTGATTTTGTGGGTCGGCTCCTGAATGTAACTGGTAAAGCAACTTGTAATCAAACTTGGCTACTTTTAAAATCCAATAATGAGTTCAGTAATCAAGTTACTATTTAAAGGAGTAATCAGTAATCAGATTACTTTTTCAAGGTAACTGTGGAAATACTGTTGGTCTGTGGCACAAGACTACAGGCTGTTAAACATATATACAGCAGGGGTGGAAAGACCGATGAACTATTCTACTCAAATATAATTACAGTTAATTTAACTGAATTTGACTCCTTCAAATTTTAAACTACCAGTCTGTGAATCTACTATCGCACCAAATAGAAAATTAATTCAAAGCTCCTCTAAGGAAATATCCATTTGGGTCCAGTATGGCGCCTCCTGTGGACAAAGTGATAACACTAATCTCTTTGTTGATCTTGTATGTACATTACAAAATTACAGATAATCTAAACCTGCTCTTTTTGGTCTCATTCACGGTGAATCTTTGCCTGAAAAATATGACATTAGGCTTTTTTCCAGTGTATCGTCTTTCACCACCATGACACCTACCCCCTCGCAATGGTGACAGCAGTTAAAATCGAAAATCGATGCAAAATCGAAATTGTCTTCTTGGTATTTGTAGATCCTAAAAAGGGATCACCAAGAATTTCACTGTTTCATAACCAGCTAAAATTCATCAGCGTAGGGGACTGCCAAACAACACCTGTCCAGTTTGAAGTAACCTGATCCCTTTGTTGCATCTGTGATATGGCATTTGCTTGGTCTTTCTTCACTGAAACCACTGTAAACTGTCTAGTTAGCAGGACAGCTCTGGTATAAATGAAATTTAGGGTGCAGCTTCCGGTCTGCTTTGCTGTTGTTTGGAAGAGCCAGTTTTATAAAAGCAAAGTTCTGCTGATGATGAGTAAAACACTCTAAGTATTTGGTATTTTCAACTTTGTGAGTGTTTCTTCTCATGATTACAGTGTGCATATTTGTGTTTTTCTCCTCTGCTTCATGTCAGTTCACCTGAGTGTTGGATGGCAGACAATCAGCTGGCAGTTACATACTTAATAAAAAGCATGCACTCTTGCTTTTTTATTATTCACTCACAAAAAGGTGCTCTGTGAGATGTAAATGGAAAACACTCCAAACAATGCTGAAGTAAAAGTACTTATTTAACTCACAAATACACAAAAACTACTCAACTAATATAATACAAGTATATGTAAGCAGTTTCTTTCCACCCTTGATGCACAGCCATCTTAGTATTCAGCCGACAGAACATTCTCTACTGTGTTATTGATTAAACACACTGTGACACACACTTCTTTGCTCTTTCAAAAAAAGACAAATCAAAAATGTTGTACTTGATACTGAAGCTCAGAAGCACATTAAAAGCCAAGAGAGACTACGACTACAGAATTCAACTGGGAACTGGTCAGCTTGCTCTTAAAATACCCTAAAATGCCACAAATGTTTCAATTCTGTCAGCTCAGCCAACGGTTCACTTACCTGCTGCTGCCTCCAAGGGATGCTGGTTCCCATAGAATCTACAACAGGCTTCAGTAACCTAAAACAAACAGCTCGATCGCGAGTGAAAGGATACAATCTGAGAGCACCACTCTGAGTGCCGATGGCCAGAATCTTCTGCACAGGGTCAAAAGCCATGGATGAAGGCTGATAGGGGAAGCCATGACGGACAGTCTGAGGGATGTGCAGGAGAAAAAAAAAAAGGAAAATGCATTAGAGTGGATAACAATTTTCATCTCACAGCAGGGGCGTTGTTTTGTGAAAGGATGTCACACACATTATTTTGGTAAACAAATGGCCCAGATGGACGGGGAAAGTGTTATGAAACCGGTATGTAAAGCCTGAAATGCAAGAGACAAGAGAAAATGAGGAGAGTAAATGCTTTCTCTGCATGGCTATCCTGTCCCTCTCTGATATTTGTCTTCGCATTTTAGGATCCTTTTATGATCATGGTCCTATTATGAGATTTCTCCTCTTTAATTTCTCTTTTTTTATCTCCTTCTTCTCTCTGCCTCCCACATGAAGTCGTGATTACACTGAAGTCTGGAAACACAGGAAAAACACACCAGTCAAGAGCGTTTGGTTATGATTGGGCGTGCGGCCTGCTTCTGCATTGTAAGGTGTTTCTGTTTTTTCTGTCCACCCTGTGTATTTGTGTGTGTGTGTGAGTGACTGACTGTGGCTTCATGGCATCAGTCAGCTGGTGGTGGGCTGTTGGATTTGTTTGCTTAGCGGAAGAAGGCTAAAGCATGTTACATAAGAAGCACTCAGTGCAGCAGAGACACCTGCCTTTCTTGCAGTGAAACATTACAGTTTGTGTCCAGACAGACAGTGAAGGTGCAGGGGTGGGGGGTGGAGGAGGGGTCTTTTCGAAGAGACTCAGAGATTATTGATCTGCATATTTTGGGTTTAGTGAAGCTCAAACCTGCAATATCTGGGCTGTACCGCATAATGCCCTCAGGCATTGAGCCTTGGCACTAAATAATCCATTTTTTATGGATGTTATGCCGATTGGAGTTTGCAAAATGACTTCTTACTCCTGATAAGAGTAACAACATGTCAGATTTAGAAGTCCTGCCTTCAATTGGATGTTGGGTTTTTCTTGGTTGGTTGTTGAAGTCACTGATAGAGCTGGTGACAATAACAAAAAAAAAAATTGTTAAGCTTGTAAATGACCTCTGAAACTGTGCTATCTACCAGATCTAAGGATGTGTTCCCAAGACCACATGAAACAAACCAGCAGGATTTGTTTGTGCAAAAGCTACAAATACAAAAAAAGTGAAACACTGCTGTCAACAACCTTGTAAAGAACCCACCAGTAAGCCTGCTACAGTTGCAGGTTTAATGTGTGGGTGAATCAATAAAAACCACATAGTGTCTAAAGCACTGAACCATTAGGGCACACTTGGGGCAGTCCTGGTTTAATGTTATATTGGGGTAAGATGTATGAAGCATGGCATGCAAATTGCAAGCCTGTTTATTAACCTCATTTATTGCTGTGGCAAATTCAGGAATAGTAGGGCAAGCCGTTTTTCTTTTCTTTTTTCAAACAGGGCCCTGCTCACTTCAGGCGCCATCAGTCCCCAATGGATCAATGATCCAGGGTAAAGTAGTGTGTGTGTACGCTGGTGTGTGTGAGAGAGGGAGACAGAGGGAGAGAGAGAGAGAGAGAGAGAGAGAGAGAGAGAGAGGTGTGTCACTAAGAAGGATGCAGGGACACTCTGCCAAGAAAAGACAAGGCAAAAGGGTGAAAGATACACTCACATGTACTCACATAAACCATGAAGCACAGTTTTGCTAATCCAAACAGATTATGCAAGAGAGGATCAGATTGGCCCAGCCCCTCGATCTGACAGTTCATGCCAAGCCGCACACGCAGTAAACGATTGTGCTCTCACAAATGATTTAAATATGGTTTAAACAGTTGTTCGGCAAAACAGCACAGTATTTACATGTAACGGTAAAGGAACTAACGGATGTTAAATGTCCTGCTGCCAGAGCGATATGGTCATAGTAACCGCATCGTAGTCCAGTCAGTTCTAGGCTGCTTTAGACAGGCACAGAGAGCTGTAATGATTTTATCTCTAAAGAGGATTCCACAAATGTTCAGCTATGCTTCATCTGGCAGGTGTTTTTAAGTTTAAAGAAGGATTTAATTTTTATTTTTTTTATTTCTATTGCTAATTGATGATAATATTCTGTTTAACTCATTTGTACCTGCGGTATCCTGAGATGGGATAAGCGCAGTACAAACTGAGACCAATAAAAACAGACTGTATGCTGAAAATAAGTGAGAAATAAAAGTCCTTAGTCTCGCCCACCTTGCAGAGCTGGAAATGCTCGGACTGGATGGTCTCCTGGATCAGGTGGTTCTCCTGTGGTCCCACTTGGACGGACGGGGTTGAGGAGGACACCTCTTTCAAGCCGTCCAGCACCTTCCTGATGTTGAACTTCTTCATTTTCTTACTGCAGAATTTGAGATCACCCGCAAAAGATATAAAGGGGTAGCCACTTTCTCTTTCATGCACGCACGCACACATACGCTCTCTCGCTCTCTCGCTTTCTCTCTCTCTCTCTCTCTCTCTCTCTCTCTCTCTCTGTAGTGATTCCCTCTGTAAATCTCACATGTTAGTGCTTGTTTTCTAGCGCTGTCTCCATGCTGAAAGGCTCTGGCGCGCACCACACCGCTCGCTTGTAAGCGTTCACTGTTTCTGAAGAAGAAGTGCTGGGGTTGCTGCTGCGTTGGTGCAATTGATCTGGTAGTGTGTGCTGTGACCAACACTGCGTCTGCGTCTCCGTGGATTAGTTTCTTCCTCACGGCTTCCCTCCCCTTCGCCGCTCAGCCAAGGCGGAAACGCAGCGCAGTGGTGGTGGTGTTGCTGCTGCTGCTGATGATGATGATGATGACGCTCTTGCGCATGTCTGACAACGCAGAGGCTTCAACACAAATCCCGCCACCTTGCCAGCTCTCTCTCTCTCTCTCTCTCTCTCTCTCTCTCTCTCTCTCTCTCTCTCTCTCATCTGCCCCCACCCTCCCCTTCTCGTCTCACGCACACATAGTAAGTCTTGCTTCACTGCACCTTGTGTTGCTGGTGATGTCGGGATGCAGCATCGCAGAGTGAGTGTGTTTTGGAGGACAGACGGATAGGCGGAGGTTCAGTGTCACTTTATCCACAACTGCACTGTTTGTGTGTGCTTGCGTGGGAGGTTCGCCATATTTGAGGCCATGCCAAACCTTAAACCATTGCTGTTACACAAGTCTTGCTGTCTGAGGATCAGGGAATTATTGTATAGCTGTGCTAAATTCTCTGAGTCTATTTAGCGTTTGGACTGAAATAATAAAAATGTGATGACATTAATATAAATTGGGGTCATGGTATTCATTGGTTTTTCAGGATGGACACTCCACATTAGCGTGTACCCATTTGCTATGCTATGATTAACCCAACGGCTGATCAAGAAATGCCTTGAACAGTCTCCTTGGTGATGACTGCATTCTGTCTCGTCTACCTGTTATTTATACCTTCCTTCCTCATGAACCAACACTAAGGGCTGGGTACATACCAGACAGTTTCAGGCCCAGATTAGGTTTGCCAACAAGTGGCAACCTCTGGTTTTAAAAAGCAAAGCTTTTTAAAACATTTCTAATGTGATGAACACCACCAATAGGCTTCAAAACAACACTTCAAAGCAGGTGGTGTCACAGATGCTGCGTCCATTTATCATATTTTTGCCACCCTAAATGACATTAGGGCTACGGCTTCTCAAGGATTCAAGACTTGTCATGACCAGCTATTTGTTGACATAATTCTCAAGTCTGTAGTGTGGATATAACTTTTATATTGCTCTTTAACAAGTCAAAGCCCCCCTGACCTGGGTCAGACTGCCTACGATGAAGTACCAACCACAAGCAATGAGAGAAGCAGACTTGGAAGTGTCATTAACCAGAGTACTCACTTTCAGCTCACATTGCAAAGTGTTTAAGCTTGTTCACCCTCCAAAGTTTGACTGTGCTAGTTATGGTGAGATCTCTGTCTGCGGGATCATCACTGTTAAACTGCTACCTCAAACATTAAGGGCTCTATTTTGGTGCCTCGCCGAAGACGTGCCGCAAGCGCAGCGTCAATCAGATCCGCCGCGCTGACAAGGCGTTCCCAAGCACATTTTGGTATTTTGGTGAGCCGCGCAGCCCGGCGTAAGTATCCCCCCTCCCTAACTCAGCTCCTCCCGGCAGCATAAGTCGTAGACGGGGAGGAGAGAGGGCGTATAGGGGGTTTAACACAGCCGAGACCTGTTTTCACCAATCACATAAGCTCCTCTCCTTGCCTTTAAATCCGCCACCGGCGAGGCGTATTACTATTTTCATGAAGTAGTCAAAGAGATCAAGAGATGTCTGAAGACAGTTATGCCACACGATGGCGACAGAGGGCAGCTGCTCAACAAGTGTCCTCCACACTCTCTCATCTGAGCACAGATAGATTTGGTGTGCGTAATGTTGGACCCACTGGTAAGACAAACACACAAAAAAGACACTCACATAAAGTTGCATATATTCAAACCTCACGTGACAAAGGTGGGTTTAGCGCACAGATCACAACATAAACTCCAAAAATGGCATTAAAATCGGAACCATCTGTGCGTAAATGACGCATCGCGCTCCGTGGCCTGGCTCTTTCTTTCATAGATGTTGGCATATAAAATAAATGTGGCCCACAAAACTGAATATTATAATATCCGTATGTCGGCTTAAAGTAGATAACGCATCTGAGCACTGAAACAAATCATCTGTTCAGCCGCAGCAGCTGCAGCAAGACGGACAGAGGACACGGAGACGTGTCCAGGTCGAGCTGTGCGAGAAATAAGAGGAAGAAAGAAAAGGAGGGAGACACATTACATATCTTGTTAACTTCATCATGTGTGTCTATTTATTAGATATTTAATTTAATTTGATGCAGTTTTAGCTGTATTGATTCGGTCAGGTTGTGTGCCCAAACGCGTGCCAAACGCGCTCATCAGATCAGATATAGATCAGAATATATCGATATAGATCTAAATGTATGTGCTGACTCAGATTAATAGTTGTTGATGATTATTTATTGCACTGAAATGTGCCTGACACTGTGGAAACCTGCCGGTGAGGCATCAGTGACGTATGTCGATACGCCGCCGGTCTACCAAAATACTACTAGACCAGCTGCGTTCCGCCTTGCGCTGAAAACTGACCAGGTTTGAATCGGCGAGCTTTCAGCGCATGTTACACGCCGGTGGCAAGCACGAAAATGTCACTGCGCCAGCTGATTCTGTCAACACCTCCCCCTGCCACGCCACCACGCCCAGCTTGGCGGATCTCGGCTCGCCTCCGTGCGACTCAGTCCACGAAAATACCAAACTCGCCTTACGCCGGGCTCCGCCAGACGAAAATACAACTGCGCGGGGCTCGCCGCCCTCCGCCGCCTCACCGGCGCGAACGAAAATAGAGCCCTCCGTGTTCAGTCTAGAGGACTCATCTAGTGTGTATACAGAGGTTTGAAAACTTAAAAAATGCTCAAATCTGTCATTATGTATGTGGTCTGCCATGGTTAAGGTCTAAAAGTTGTCTTGTGTGTGGCCAGCCTAAAGGTTGAGTTTGGGGGTAGGCCTCTGTGTCTGCAGAGGACCGCATTCCTTTGAATAAAGGGGGAAAGTAAAATGTCTCTGAAAATTTTAGTAGGTTTGGCTCCACAAATTTCCTCATTCTGAGCTCATGGCCATTATTATTATTATTATCATTATTATAATTGTTTTATTTCATTTTATTTTGTATATCTTGTCATAGTTATATCAGTTTAGCCTCAGCTCCAGTGTTTCCCAATTTTAGTTTAAGATAGCGTTTCCTTGGTCCTCTGTGGCTTCCTGTTGAGCCCTGACTTGGTATCCCGATGGTCGTGAGAGTGTGTGTGTGTCTGTGTGTGTGTGTGTGTGTGTGTGTGTGTGTGTGTGTGTGTGTAATTGTAATTTTAATGTCTTTGTTAAGAACTGCTTGAGGTGCTCCTCACAACAGACTTTCCAATCAACATATCAGTTAATCAGCATGTCTAGACATCAACAGACAACATCCTGCAGGATACTCCAGGTGTGAAACATCCCCACCACCACCCCAGGGGGGTGGAGTGACAGTCCCCACAGAAAACAAAAGGTGCCAACATCAAAGCCCCATTCCTTGCCCTCTGAGAGGCGGTCCTCAAGCATAAATGTTCAGGTTTACCCAGGTTCTGGGTCTTTCTGGATTCTAACCGCTCGGATGCAGATTGACCTTTTCTTTGCAAAGAAAATAAAACCTTGCAGAAGAAACCGGCAGAAGTCTCTATTTCATTATTCACCAGCAGCGACGGAAGAGGAAAACCTTCTACGACAGTGTGTGTGTGTGTGTGTGTGTGTGTGTGTGTGTGGGTGGGGGGGGGGGGGGGGGGGTTTGTTCAATGCGGGCTTGGAGGGTGGGTGGGTGGGGTTTTTGCAGTTTGTATTCTATTTTGTATTTAATTTTGTATCCCCTGTTCCTCTCCTTCTTGTGTACAGCACTTTGTGATACAAGTTCATGTATAAAAAGTGATTGATTGATTGATTGATTGATTGATTGATTGATTGATTGATTGAGTGATTGATTATTCATTGATTGATTGATTGATTGATTGATTGATTGGTGTCCACGGCATTTGTCCAAAGCCTAAACTGTGTCCCATTTACTTTGTTTCTCTTCTCCCGTTTGGTCCACATCTCTTCCATCCTGCTTAGAAATATTTACTTTATATAAAAGACAGTGACTCAAAACGGCTAAGACCTGTAAAAGGATGCCTGCATCACATAGTGGGTATTATATTTTTGGTGGTGTTGTGACTCATTAAGAGAAACAGAAGACAGGAAAGTCTATTGGCAACCGGTGTAGAAGTAATGGTACTGCATACCAAAGTTTGCCAGTCCACTCAAAGCACTGTTCTCTGGCAATACTTTACAACTGAGAAAGAAATCACTATTGTTAAGGGGTCTATGACCAATGAGAATCAAGTATTTCATTAGCTGTGTTATGAATAAAGGCAACCTGTAAATAGACGCCTTGCCTGTAAATCCTATGGCTACACCCTAATTCCATAAATTAGCCATAAAACCCCCGTAGTTTTGTAGCCAAAAAATAGTCAATAGTTTCCCAGAATGGGATTACAGAAATTCTATAACATCCTCTGTTGTAGAATTATATTTTTATAATCTAAAAGTGCAGTTTGAATCCATAGCAGTTTGGGTTGTATTTTAAAGGTACTGTGTGTAGTTTTTGGCAGCATTTATATGAACAGAGTTGGCAGAAATTTTAGATAATATTCATAAGTATCTTAAATATAATCTTGTGCATATAAAAAGGATTTTGTTTTAGCTGACTTTAAATAAGTCTTTTTATCTACATGGAGCAGGTACTGTTGAATGGAGGCAGCCATCTTGCACAGACACATTTCTCAGTAGCACAGAACAGACAAGTGTTGATAGACATTTTTGACGGTAAAAACGTCACAAATGGAGAATCATACTTATCATGTATCACAGGAGCTTCTTGTCCTCAAAGGCCACCATCACCTCACCAGCATGAAGGGTGAGTGAGGAAGCATTTCAATCAATAATGTACTAAATATTCTTTTTTTTTTTTTTTTACACACTACTCCTTTAAATTGCTTAGTATATAAATGTCAAAAACATAATTTGGTAGGCCTGTAGAAAGCCAACAGTCACTGTCTGTGTTTGTGTGAGCTGGATTTAACAGTAGGTACAGTCAGAGGAAATTTGAAGCATCAAAGCCCTCTGGCTCCTATCTGCTCTTCTTTTGTCTTATGTGAAATGGTAGGAAAACACCCACGCTGTGTTTTGTATGTGTCAGTTGTCTGACACATCAGATGATAAGTTTGCTCATCATTCCTGATGCCTAGTAAACAGTACTGAATAAATAAATCCTATTTACTGCCAAAAGAGCATTATTTCTCTTACAGCTTACTTAAGACATTCAGGTCTATATTTGGTAAGAACTCAGATTCTCCATAAAGTGGAGAACGACAACTATATTGGAGGGTTGGACACCTGTTCAATAAGTCCTTGGCATAAACCACAGCTGTGAGAAGTTCTCAGAACACATCGTAACTACAATAGCTGTGGCCCCTGGACCCAGGTAATTAGCTCTAAGTGGGCCCTCAGGATGATGTTCTTTCAGTATTTCTGTTGCAGTCTGGAGTCTACCTGGACAATATGTGATAGAGTTCTACCAATCAGCTTACTCAAAAGAAAATGGGAAGCCTTATTAGTTTTAAGTTTTCTAGGTCCAGGACCTCATGCAGCTGTGGATTTTTGTAAAGGTCACAGATGAATGTACGGGCACTGACAGGCTCAGCTGAGGTCGCTCATGCTTGAGTGACACTGACGATGTCACCCGTTTGGGCTGTTTTGCTGACACGCTCATCTTCGACAGGTTCCTGCTGGCTGCAGGGATGGGGGAAAGTAATGGCTCTGTTTGTTTACAGCACCTGATGCCAACTGGAGATTGTCCAAAAAAGGGTATTTCTACCTCTACAGTGAATGCACATTGTGCTAATCAGTAGTGATTATATGAGCTTGTCTGTATGTGTTTCCAGAGGAGTCTTTTGTTGTGATACAGCTCATGTAAGGACGCACAAAGGAAACTGAGATGCTATTGAACAAAGAAGGTAAAAAGATATGAAGAGGACCAGGGAGAAAATTATTAATTCAGTTATGGTACCGGGGTGGCTCGAAAACAATTGTTGCAATGCTGATTTGCATAATGAACTGAAATTGACCACACACACCTTCCAAACTCAACTGATATTGCCTGCTCCAGAATACATCACACAGGCAAACAAAGAGGTCCTTATTAGACAATCCTTGCATGTGTGTGAGTGAGTGATGTGAGAGGGGAGGAGGGCTTTTGGCCACTGACATCAGTGATTTAATTTAGCCCCATTGTGTTGTGCGTGGGCCATTTATCTGGCTGCATTGTGTGTATGTGTGTGTTGTATTTTCAGTCTGACTGCTGTGTTTGATAAGGCTTTCCACTCAGGCAGTGGGGTATTAGAGGTGTTTTTTTGTTTTTTATTGTTTATCAGTAAAGGCCCAAGTGTAAAGAAAGCAGCACAGAAAGAGAGGAGGGGGGATGGGAGGAGGTGTAAATCCTATGTATAGTCATAGCGGCATGGTTGTATATATTCATGTGATCAATTGTGGTAATATTGAGCCATCAGAACTCTATTATCTGTGAAGATAATTTTACAACCAGCAACAAATTGAAAAGATGTCAGTATTTTCTGATACCAGCATGGTCAACTTTGTTATAAGGACAAGTTACATAAGCAGAACAGCCTGCATTCACAACTCCCCCATTATAAATGCATTGTCATTCAACACCTCAACCTTGGAAAAAGGTACATTTTGTACACAAAAATCTACTAGCTGTTCAGTACTAATCCAAGGTCAGAGGTAAGGCTGGATGAGCCTCCATAATATGACAATTATTGTTATGTGTTATTTCACAAGCTTGGCTCAACTGTATACTACAGATCAGCAATAGAATTGGCTTGTTTTCAAAACGCTGAATTTATCCCTGAAAAACAGAAACAAATTACACTCCGGTACATGTGGGTTAATGTTTTTTCCATTTTTTTTTCTTACTATTAAAGGCACACCAGAATAGCAGGGGGTAAAGTGTACTGTTGGGCAGCAGATGCAGGGTGAAAGTGATAACACCCACTCTTGCAAATTTGCATATATTACACAGATGTTTGCATACAGAATATGAATATGCGTCTACATACTTTATATACATGCATGTGCATGCATCTCATTTCTGTAATCTTTAAGAATAGGATTGCATGCTCTCTGATTATATAAGATTGTGTTATATTTAGGTGGTATTTACATTTTTTATGTAATTTTCTAACTTTTTTTAAATAAGAATTGGACCTCATCCTATGGTTTCAAGCAAAATCCTCAGCAACAAGACCAAATATATTTCTGTAAATTTTTTCAGAGCCCAAAACCAGCATGAGGGGCGTAGGTGTCAGGCCAGATTAATGTGATACCATGGAAAAAGGCCTATCTAAAATTCTAAACAGAAAATACTCATACTAAGTGATTAATACAACAGTTTAGGAACAACAATCGAAAAATATTACTGTGTGCGGGACAAGATTCACACAAACACAAGAGGCAGTGCTTTGTCCACAGGGGCCAATAGAAACAGCACAAAGAGAAAGTTCCTCAAAGCGATTAGTGTATACATGATAACTCTTATTCTGATGTAAATCTTCTCAATGGAAAAATTAGTGTCAGCTGTCTACATAGGGAATGATCTCTTCTGATGTGGTGCAGAGGCAACCTGACATCAGAGGAACTCCTCCCCCCGTAAAGCCATTTATTTTGCCATTAAGGCTAATTTTGATAGCTTATATAAAGACCAGTTTAAATATGGTCAAAAACAAGCTTCTCGAGTTTCCAAACTGTATTCTACAGACCAGTGGGTGATGTCACATTAGCTAGACACATTTCATTTACATAGTCCAAGAAATGCTCCGCTGATGCACATTTGCTCTCAGAATAAGTGTCCTTACTCAGGCTATTCACCTCCTGTGCATTTGAGCCACTAAAAACCTTGTCACATTCTCAAGCACTCAATCTGCATCCATCCACAGTATTATTGTATGACACCTCCAGCAGCTTGGTCCTGTGTTGTCTGCAAAAAGTAAAAAATCCAGGCGGGCACAAGGGACAAAGGCAGGTCACAGAGCATTGAGGCGTCTGCCTGTCACAAAGAAGGACTAGAGGGACAAGGACCTTGCGCCCTCCCTGACAGTTGCAGTTAATCAAGTGCATCATAGCACACCTGAGTTTGAGACTTGCGACCCCCGGCCCTCCTGCAGGGCTCAACAACTGTGTCCTTATAAACCATGGAAACCAGTTTATTATAAGGGAACAAGTGAAAAGGCACACCATCATCACGCAAATATCACGGAAGCATGCACAGGGTTTGTGTTCCAAAAGGGACCTCAGAAGACACTCGTGAGAGTTAAAGAGAAAAGTGAATCACAGCAAGCTTACATGATAGACACACTTACAGACATGCACATACATTGTAAACACGCATCCACACACAGACTGCCCAGAGGAATTGAAAGTTAATGAGGCAATGCCCTTGAGGGAGCCGTTGATTGTCTGTGCTTGGTTCAATAGGACTATGTCTTCAATGTCAAACATTTCCTCTGCAAATACACATGAGGATGTGTTTCATGCAGAAGGCAGGTAACAAAGCTTGGAGGTACATCTGTAAATGAGCCCCTACCCCCATCACCCCAATAACACACACACACTAAAGACTTACAGTTACAGTGAGGCTTATAAATATTGATGGGAGGATAAAAGAGATGAAGAGATGGCGGTGGGGAAATTGACAACACTATAAAACCTTCATCACGTCCGTGGTGCTGCTAATCAAAAAGCCAAACTCTAATACGAGCAGGAGTTTATGATCCTGGCACTTCTACTAATATCTGACAAATAATGAACAGAGTAGAAGAAAAAAAAATCTGTCTCCACTGAGAAAACAGACATTTTTTAAAATCAAGGTTGAAAGGTCATGCATCCTTAATAACGTGGAAATGACAGAAATTTCAGTTGTTCCCCTGTGTGTCTGGGGTGTGTGCAGACCAGTGGCGGCTGCTGGTCTTTCAAGGAGCGGAAGCAAATTTTTCTGGCCTACATCATAATTGTATTTCTTTATTAGTATGTAACAGAACAGAGTCGCCAAACACAACGGCAGTCGTTTTTAACAAAGACAAAAGTCGCTGAGGATCGGTAAAGTCTCCAGAGCAGTTAAGAACAACGGAATGAATAACTTGGAAAATGCTCTGGTAGATGTTTTATTCTTCAAGATCGCTGATTCGCTTGTTTAGCTGTCAATCAAAAAAGGATTTCGCCTCAGACAGCTCATCCAATCATGGATGCAGAAGCTCGGAGTCCGGGAGAAAGTCGGGACCGCCCTCTCGCCATAGAACTCCAGAGATGCCGAGCGTCCGATGGGCGGGACAAAGCCCAGCATTTATCCAATGAGCGTCTAGTTTCGCTGCTGGAACAACCCACTTTGAGCTTCCACATTGAAGTCAGCAGAAGCCCAGCGTCCGGCTGTTTAAAGCGCTGAGGCGCTGCGAGGATGAATGAGAACGAAGTTATGCCGGTTACCTGTGATTATCAGCTTCTTATCACAGTGTCTGAACAAAAGATGAAGGCTTTCTAGCGCGTATTTAGTTAATGAAATGTACACACAGCAGTACGTATTTCACCACTTTTTCTTTTTTTTGGGGGGTGACATTTTAAGGGAAGCTGAGCTTCCCTTGCAGTCTCAGAGCAATCGCCACTGGTGCAGACATGTTAATGCAGACAACTCATGGAGCTGACGGGACACAACATCAGCTTGTCTCGACCTGGGGCGGCACAGCTGGTATCAAATAAAATAATCAGCCAGGGCAATAAGTCAACCACACATACACAGGCACACACGCACGCACGCACGCACACACACACACACACACACACACACACACACACACACACACACACACACACACACACACACACAACAGTCTAGCAGATGGATGCCACTATCAAAAGAAAGGGCATTGCCATTGTTACCATCGCAGTGACACAGAACCTCTGGGTGGACTGATTTCTTAAAAAGAATCCGTACTCAGGCGTGAAGCCAAAATTAAGTTTACTCACACCAGTCACCCAGAGATTGAAGATAGAGGCATGAAAAGTGGGTAGAGCTTGCCTTCTCCTCAATGTCATGGGCTCAATGAGCCAGGAGACCACGACGACTACTGTCTGTTGCAGTCCAGCAAAGGTGAAATCCAATCCAGTCAATGAAAGGCTGCAAAGATTTCACTGGTATTGCTTTGGGCAGAACCCTGATGTTATCACTTCCCTTTTCCATTATACACAGGTATGAAAATTAGGAGCACCAAGAAGTGTGTTTGAGCCCAGAGGAGAGAGAGAGAGAGAGAGAAGTCTCCTGACCTGTTATCTAAGACAGTAATAATCAATGCTGAGCACAGGACAGGATATCGATGACTCCCTTGTACAGCCACCCTCTGGTGGTTTCAGCTCTAATCAATTCACACTTTATCAAATCAGCACTTCACTCTGACTACGCTTGTGTTGCTGAGCTGGTAGGTGGCATTACACTGAGAGGCCACACATTAAGAAAGAATCATGGCCTAATGCGCAGACTCTCAGTGTGTTACCACCTGTTTTAATAGAAAGGAAACCTGTTGTATAATAAGGAGATTCTGAGGAGAATCAAACGCTCTTTTCCTGCATACTACAGTGGCTACTGGTGAGCTATCTTAAAGAAGACTCCTCTCAATCTTGGGTCTTTGTTGGTGAATTAAGGTGCACACTCATCCCCTGTGATTGTCAAGGGCTAGTACACAATCTGATAAAGTAGGGTGAAACTTAGACTCCTGTTTTATTGGCAACGTGACACCACCTGGTTCTGCTGTTCAAACTAAGTCTGCAACGCTGAATTAATGCAATCATCTCCGACACCAGGCAATAAGGTTTTGATTCAGGCAGTTGCTGTGATGCTATTTAAGGAAATTGTTTGTATCCTCCCATCCAGCCATTTATCTATTAGATTATCTTTCATCCTCATGTCAGCAGAGGCAGAGCTTTGATGCGGTGACATTAAATGATGCATGATTAGTGCTGAGCTGTACAAAAGTGTTCTTCAACCTCATGCTTAGGTGAAATAAATCACTGTTCTTCCACATACACTACAGGCCAAAAGTTTTGCAGCAAGATCAGATTTGTACAAAAAAAGATCATAGTTTTATATATATAAATTTGCAACACAATAAATATGACTATTGTGTAAAGAGTAACTTATCAGAAGACATTTTGACTATAATTATTAGGTATTTGAGTTATTGTTGCTTAGACTTTGCTTCCTTTAAAGTAACCTCCTCTGGCTTTAACAAGAGCTTGGCATATACCAGGCATTCGTTCCACAATTTTTTTTTGATATAAGTTCCAGGGATTGCATTCCAAGCTTTCTTAAGTTCATTAAAAAGAGACTGCTGATTTGTGGGATGCATTTTTCTGACCAATTGATCCAATTCATCCTGCACAAGCTCCACTGGAGAAAGGTCTGGAGACTGAGGGGGCCAAACCATCTTTTGAAGAACACCTTCCTCTTCTTTTTTGTCTAGGTAACCCTGACAGAGCTTGGCAGAGTGCTTAGGGTCATTGTCTTGCTGCAAAACAAACTTATGAGCCACAAGTCTGAGTCTGGATGGAACAGCATGGTGCTGGAGGATGAAGTGGTACTGTTCCTTCTTTATAATACCCTTTACTTCAAACAAATCTCCTACTCCATCACCTGCAAAACATCCCCATACCATGGAACTACCACCTCCATGCTGAACTGTGGGTGTAGCACATGGTACTTTCAGACGTTCACCAGTTTATCTGCGGACATCGACTCTGCGTTTTGAACCAAACAGTGCAAACTTGTTTCTAGTCATCATAAGTCCAATTTTTGTGAGCTTTTGCCCACTCTCTCTTTTTCTTGTTCTGTGGAGGAACAAGAAAAAGAGACTTGAATTCAGACTCTCAAAAGCAAAAAAAGTTGAAGTGAATAATCCAACTGTGATTTGTTTTTTTGCTTTTGCACTGAAGTTGTGACTGTTGCAAAGGTTTTCAACCCTAAAACTAAGCCCTTATTATCTTTTGCTGACATATATTTAGCAATGGTCTGTTAACATCAATGTATATCTAAAGGTAAATGGAGTAAAATGGTGCATTTCCATGAAAGCAACATCTGATCATTGAGTAAATACATCTAGTAAATTGAGTAAAATCCCAAAATACATAAAACTCATGCTGGATTTAAAAAAAAAAAAGCATTGTGAGCAAAAACTTGAAGTCACTCCCAACTGTTTGGCCTGTAATGGCCTTGCTTCCAAACTTTTGGCCTGTAGTGTACATCACATGAACACAGAGGTGCTGATTGAAAGAAATTTACAGGAATTAAAAAAAGGATTGTAGTATCTGGTCTGTCCGTGATGTGTAGATGCAGAAGGAGGCTTCGTGACACTGGCTTGCTTGTATAAGAGGAGTTTATTATAAAGACAACACCAGTATCAGAACAGCACCGCGGATGCTGGGAGAGGACTGCCAATGATGTCCAGCTCTCCCAAACCAGAGTTTGTGACCTGTTACATCGGGTCGAGGATGTAAGTCCTCCTACATTCTCTTTGTCCCCAAGCTATCTTTCATTATCATCTAGTTTTTATTTAACCTACAATTGTGACCTGTGTCCTGTGACCTGCAAACGTGCAACTTCCAGGATATCCCGACCCAGGTACCATTAAAGAGACACAAGAAAAACACAAGCCCACATTCCACAATTGGTTGCCTCAGGCTATTCCTGAGAAATACCTCAAGGCAATGCATATTGATGTAGTACTCCAGATACCACAGGATCTTTGAAATATTTACTTTGAGGGGGCGTGCAAAACAGTGCTCTGAGTATGGATGATACAGGTCTGCAACAAGTGACCTGTAGTAATGCAATTCTAACCTGGCCACAGAACCAAATCAACCAAACTTAATTATCTGTACAAGGCCTGTCAGCATTGTAGTCTTTCTTTAAATCGCATTCTTTTTATGTCCTTCTGGCGCACTGTAGCCAACAGTGTTTTTCTGCTTTCACTACACTTTTTAATAGCACAGGCATGTCACACTCTGCTGTGTATCTCAGGCTGACTCTCACTCACCTGCCACACCTCACCCCTGCCACACCTCCTCATCAGCACTGATTCCCCACACCTGTGAGTGACAAGCTGCAGCTCCTCACTGCTGATTAGCCAGCCAGCATTTAAGTCACTCTGTGTCCCTCAGTCAGTGCCAGATTGTCTTCGCAGCATGCACGACTCTCCAGCATTACTTCTTGGATTGACTTCTCGGTTTCGACTCCTGCTTGTCCCTGACCACGTCTTATCGTCTCAGCCCTTGGATCCCCTGTCAAGTTTCTTCGCTCCGGTGAGAACTTCAGGTTTTGCTGTGTTGCTGGCTTCCCGACCTACTGCGTGTCCACGACTATCCTTCCATCTGATCCCTCTGGAATTAGTCTGCCCCGCTGATTGTCTGCCTGGATTCGACATTGCCTCCGCTTCGACCACGAGCTCAGCCTGCCCCTCGACAGTGCCGCTGCACTTCACAAAGACTCTCAGGTGTAGTGTGTTTTCTGTGTTTACTCACCTTTCTGCCTGTTGGATCTGTTTCCTGTGGATCTGTCTTCTGGTGGACTTGGAGATTCTACGGAGACTGCTTAAATCAATCCCAGTATCTTCAGTTTCCTGTGTGCTGTGATCTGTTGCAATAAAAATAGCTTCTAAACCACTACCTGCTGTTGTGCTGCACTTGGGTCCTACATCCACACCCCTGACAGTACAATCTGGCCAGAAATGGACCCAGCAGGCAACCCATCACCCTTGGACCGTCTGACCAGGATTGAGAGTGTTTTGCAGCAGCATGAGACCATGTTGTCTGCTGCAGCCTCAGAGGCCAGACAGGCAGGCTAATGAGCAGACCCTCTCTGCATTAGCTACTAAATTCCAACAACCAATGGACTTTATCACTTCATTGGCTGCTACCCAGTCCTCACCAGCAACCCCAGCTCCAGTTCCAGCTCCAGCCGCTCCTCTGTCCTGTGATGCACCTGAGCCCCGTGTGGGAGTTCCAGAACGTTATGATGGCAGTCCAGAGACTTGTGGCCCTTTCCTGACAAACTGTTCATTGTTGTTTTCCCTTCAGCCCCGTACCTTTGCCTCAGAGCAGGCGAAGGTCGCTTTTACAATTAACCACCTCACAGGCAGAGCTCGTCTGTGGGGAACTGCTGAATGGGAGAGACAATCAGAGGCCTGCTCTTCGTTCCAGTGTTTTGCTCAGGAGTTACGCAAAGTTTTCGGCCTGGGGTTTTCCAGATCAGAGACTGCTCGAGGGCTTATGGGGCTGCGACAGGGGGAACGCACAGTGGCAGACTATTCAATTGACTTTCGCACCAGAGCCAGCCTCAGCAGCTGGAATCCTGCCGCTCTGGTGGACGCTTTTCTCCATGGCTTGGCAGAATACATCAAAGATGAACTGGTCTCCCATGACGTGCCCTCAACACTGGATGGAGTAATAGAGCTAGCCATCCGGATCGATCACTGTGTTCAGGCTCGCCGACGGGAGAAATGCCAGGCGTCCTCTCATCATCCTCCCATCCAGTCCAGAGGGCATGCCTTCAACTCTGCATCATCAGCTCAGCGTTTGGAAGAACCCGAGCCCATGCAATTGGGTCGTGCTTCCCTCACCCCAGAGGAACGAGAGCGACGCAGGCAATCAAACCTCTGTATGTACTGTGGTCAGGCCGGGCACTTCAAGTTCACCTGTCCAGTAAAAGCCAAGGCTCACCAGTAGTTGGGGAGATACTGGTGAGCCCTACAATCGTGCCCTCCCCTCAACCACAGAGACCTCAGCTCCAAGCCCGGTTGCTCCTTCCTGGTGGCTCCCAGTCCCTGCTCACACTCATAGACTCTGGTGCTGATGCCTGTATTATTGACGAGGGGTTGGTTCAGCAGTTGGGGCTAAAGCGGGTTCCTTTACCTCGTCCGATTCCCGCTCGGGCTCTTGACGGACATATTCTGGGAACTGTCACGCACCAGACTGTCCGGGTTCCTATGTTGCTTTCTGGCAACCATCATGAGGAGATCCAGTTCCACATCCTGAAGACTCCTCATCAGCCTCTCATTCTGGGTTACCCCTGGCTTCGTCAGCACAACCCCAACATTGACTGGGAGATGGGAGCTGTACGTGAATGGGGTCCATCCTGTCATCGCCGTTGCCTGAAGCAAGCCTCCTCTCCAAGCCACTCACACTCCTCCAGTTCGCCTCCTGACATCTCTGAGGTACCCTCTGAATAACATGACCTCAGCCCAGTCTTCAGCAAGGCCAAAGCCACGTCACTGCCCCCTCATCGGCCTTATGATTGCGCCATTGACCTCCTGCCTGGCACATCTCCGCCCAAGGGTCGCCTGTACTCCCTGTCTGCACCTGAAAAAGAAGCCATGGACATTTATATTAAAGACTCTCTGGCAGCAGGCATAATCCGTCCGTCCTCCTCCCCTGCTGGGGCGGGCTTCTTCTTTGTTGAGAAGAAGGATGCTACCTTGAGGCCTTGCATTGATTACCAAGGACTGAACAACATCACCATAAAGAACCGCTACCCCCTGCCTCTCATCTCTTCGGCCTTTGAACTGCTTCAGGGGGCCACAGTCTTTACTAAGCTTGACCTTCGCAACGCCTACCATCTGGTCCGCATCAGAGAGGGAGACGAATGGAAGACAGCTTTCAGCACTCCATCTGGGCACTACGAGTACCTGGTAATGCCCTTCGGCCTCACCAATGCCCCCGCTGTTTTCCAAGCCCTGGTCAACAACGTTCTCCGAGACATGCTCAACCGCTGCGTCTTTGTTTACCTCGATGACATCCTGATCTTCTCCAAGACCCTGAGTGAGCATATCTACCATGTCCGGGCGGTGCTCCAACGTCTCCTCGAAAACTCCCTGTTCGTCAAAGCGGAGAAGTGTGAATTCCATGCCCCATCTGTCTCCTTCCTGGGTTACATCGTGGCCAAGAACAGCATCCAGATGGACCCAGCAAAGGTGTCAGCTGTCACTTCCTAGCCTGTTCCTGACTCCCGCAAACAGTTGCAGCATTTCCTTGGTTTTGCCAACTTCTACCACCGTTTCATCCGCAATTACAGTTCAGTTGCTGCTCCCCTCACTGCCCTAACCAGCTCCAAAGTGCCATACCTATGGAATCCTGCTGCCGATGAGGCTTTCAAGACTCTAAAATCCAAGTTCACCTCAGCACCCATCCTTCAAGTACCAGATTCTGATCAGCAATTCGTGGTGGAGGTGGATGCCTCGGATGTGGGTGTCGGAGCTGTCCTCTCCCAAAGATCAGCGGCTGACCAGAAACTTCACCCCTGTGCTTTTTTTTCTCGACGCTTGTCTCCGGCGGAGAAAAATTATGACATTGGCAACAGGCAACAGGATTCGGACTGATCACAAGAACCTTGAGTACCTTCGCACAGCCAAGAGACTTAATTCCCGTCAGGCCTGTTGGTCTCTGTTCTTCACAAGGTTCAATTTCATCCTCTCCTACCGCCCTGGTTCTCGCAACGCTAAGGCAGACGCCCTTTCCCGGCAGTTCCAGAAGGAAGTGGGCTCTGCTGAAGCCCCTGTTACCATCCTTCCCCCCACCTGTGTTGTCGCCGCTCTGTCCTGGGACATAGAGGAGAGGGTGAGAACTGCCACCGAGGGACAGCCAGGTCCCAGCGCCTGTCCCCCAAACTGCCTCTATGTGCCAGAAGCACTGAGGTCAGAGGTTCTGCAGTGGGCTCACTCCTCCAAACTTACCTGTCACCCAGGTTCCCGGCATACACAGGATTTTCTACGCCAGCGCTTCTGGTGGCCCACCCTGGAGGTAGATACCCGCAACTTCGTCAAGGCTTGTCCCATGTGTAACCAGCAAAAGACGTCCCGACAGGCCCCTGCAGGATTCCTTCAGCCACTCCCAATACCACATCGACCCTGGTCCCATATCTCCCTAGACTTTGTTACTGGTCTCCCTCCCTCTGATGGTAACACAGTCATCCTCACCGTGGTGGACCGCTTTAGCAGAGTAAAAATTGAGAAAAAAAATCAAAGTCCAAAGTAATATGCACTTTGTGTCAAACCTGAATAAAATATCAACAAAGTGCTTAGAAATTGAGCTACCTCCTTTAAGTTAAGTATGCAGTTGCATCTGATCAGAATGACATCAGTAACCACATCACAAAAGCTGCCCAAGCAATATTCTGTAGAGTTTGAACCACCACAGACCTGTAGATGAAACCGAATAGAAGGAGTTGTTAGGTGGGTGTCAAATGACGACTTCAGGATGGTCTACTTTGGAGAAGAATTGGGTCTTGGTGATATCCTAAGGTTGTTGTGCTGTTATACACTCACCGGCCACTTTATTAGGTACACCTGTCCAACTGCTCGTTAACACTTAATTTCTTATCAGCCAATCACATGGCGGCAACTTAGTGCATTTAGGCATGTAGACATGGTCAAGACAATCTCCTGCAGTTCAAACCGAGCATCAGTATGGGGAAGAAAGGTGATTTGAGTGACTTTGAACGTGGCATGGTTGTTGGTGCCAGAAGGGCTGGTCTGAGTATTTCAGAAACTGCTGATCTACTGGGATTTTCACGCACAACCATCTCTAGGGTTTACAGAGAATGGTCCGAAAAAGAAAAAATATCCAGTGAGCGGCAGTTCTGTGGGCGGAAATGCCTTGTTGATGCCAGAGGTCAGAGGAGAATGGCCAGACTGGTTCGAGCTGATAGAAAGGCAACAGTGACTCAAATAACCACCCGTTACAACCAAGGTAGGCAGAAGAGCATCTCTGAACGCACAGTACGTCAAACTTTGAGGCAGATGGGCTACAGCAGCAGAAGACCACGCCGGGTGCCACTCCTTTCAGCTAAGAACAGGAAACTGAGGCTACAATTTGCACAAGCTCATCGAAATTGGACAATAGAAGATTGGAAAAACGTTGCCTGGTCTGATGAGTCTCGATTTCTGCTGCGACATTCGGATGGTAGGGTCAGAATTTGGCGTCAACAACATGAAAGCATGGATCCATCCTGCCTTGTATCAACGGTTCAGGCTGGTGGTGGTGGTGTCATGGTGTGGGGAATATTTTCTTGGCACTCTTTGGGCCCCTTGGTACCAATTGAGCATCGTTGCAACGCCACAGCCTACCTGAGTATTGTTGCTGACCATGTCCATCCCTTTATGACCACAATGTACCCAACTTCTGATGGCTACTTTCAGCAGGATAATGCGCCATGTCATAAAGCTGGAATCATCTCAGACTGGTTTCTTGAACATGACAATGAGTTCACTGTACTCAAATGGCCTCCACAGTCACCAGATCTCAATCCAATAGAGCATCTTTGGGATGTGGTGGAACGGGAGATTCGCATCATGGATGTGCAGCCGACAAATCTGCAGCAACTGTGTGATGCCATCATGTCAATATGGACCAAGCTCTCTGAGGAATGCTTCCAGCACCTTGTTGAATCTATGCCACGAAGAATTGAGGCAGTTCTGAAGGCAAAAGGGGGTCCAACCCGTTACTAGCATGGTGTACCTAATAAAGTGGCCGGTGAGTGTATGTCCTACTGTTGCAGGAAACTTACATACTTACAAGACCTGTGAGAAACAGAGAAAGCAACCAAACTGGAACTCTTCAAAAATGCAATTGCTGTTGCCTTAACGAGGGATCATTGGAAACCAATGAGTGGTTGATATTGTCTCTGAATAATAGTACACTGTATTGACACTGATTGGGCATTGCATTTTGAAATGAAGACACTGGTAGGAATTACTTTACATGTCAGTATAGATTATAAAAAGTAAAATGCAGAATCATAAACATGCACATGCAGCCTTAATTAAGATATTTAACCATAGCAGCATAGCCTTGCTTTTGAGATTGCTTTAAAGTAAATTAAACATATGTTTGTAAGAGGCCGAGAGTGTGTGGACCCAAAAGCAGAGGACGTGAGGCAGTTGTTCAGTTTCCAAAAAGGCACTCTTTTATTCCAACAAAAACCCGGCAGAGTCAAAATCAGAGCAGCAAATAATCAGGCGACAAAAACCAGTGGGGCAGGCAAGAATCAGAAATCCAGGGCGATCAAAACAGGTCATACACGGAGAGCAGAGATATATCAAAACACGAGAGAGCTTGTACTAAACTGACAAAGACAATCTGGCAGGGAAGAGCTAGTGAGGAGGGGTTAAATAGAGAAGGGGACAAGACACAGGTGAAGCCAATGGAGTATTAAACTAAGGCGGGAAAAAGAACAAAGACCGGAAGTAAAAGTAACAGCAACACAGGGAAAACAGGATCTTCAAAATAAAACAGGAAGTGGATTCCACAAAGCACAGATCATGACAGTACCCCCCCCCCCCCCCCATCAAGGGGTGTCTCTAGATGACCCCGGAACATCTGGATTCAGTCTTTGAAAGTCTCTGATTAAAGATTTGTCCAGAATGTCCTTTGCAGGGACCCAGGACCTCTCCTCGGGCCCGTACCCCTCCCAATCGACGAGGTACTGGCGGCCCCTGCCCCTACGACGGACAGCCAGCAGGCGATTTACAGTATAAACTGGGCCTCCATCAATGAACCTGGGTGGTGGAGGCGGGTCGGAGGGTGGGAGCAGACGACTTGTCCTGACAGGTTTGATCCGTGACACATGGAAGGTGGGGTGGACCCTCATGGTCCGAGGAAGGCGAAGGCGAACGGCAGCAGGGTTGATGACCTCTGAGATGGGAAAGGGCCCCACGAACCTTGGAGCCAGCTTGCAACACTCCCCCCGAACCGGCAGGTCACGGGTGGAGAGCCAAACCTCTTGACCAACGTGGTAGCGAGGGGCTTGGGAGCGACGGCGGTTGGTGGACCTCTGGTATCCAATGTTGGTGCGGAGAAGGGCTGCACGGGCTCTCCTCCAGGTGAGGTGACATCGGCGGACCAAAGCGTGAGCTGATGGAACTGTGACCTCCCCCTCGAGGTCCTGGAAAAGAGGGGGCTGGTACCCGTAGACACACTGGAACGGGGACAGGCCAGTAGAAGCCACAGGGAGGGAGTTGTGGGCATACTCCACCCAGAGGAGCTGCTGCGACCAGTTGGTTGGACTCCGGGAGGTGATGCAGCGGAGAGCTGTCTCCATCTCCTGATTGTACCTCTCTGTCTGGCCATTCGTTTGAGGGTGGAAGCCGGAGGAGAGGCTGGCCGACGCTCCGAGCAGCCGGCAGAACTCCTTCCAAAACGTGAGGCAAACTGGGGACCCCGATCAGACACAATGTCCTGAGGAAGACCATGGAGATGAAACACATTAAATAAAACTGCCTTCGCTGTCTCCTTGGCGGAAGGCAACTTAGGCAGGGCGACAAAATGGGCCATTTTAGAAAAACGGTCCACAATGGTGAGGATGACAGTCTTACCCCCCAAGGGTGGCAAACCTGTGACAAAGTCCAGAGACACATGGGACCAGGGACGGCGAGGAACAGGTAGGGGCCTAAGCAGACCGGCAGGAGGGTTTCGGGAGACCTTGCTGCGGACACAGACGGGACAGGCAGAGACAAACTCACGAGTATCCTCCCTGAGGGAGGGCCACCAGAAACGTTGTGTGATGAGGCTTAGTGTTCTACTCACCCCAGGATGACAGCTTAATAGAGAGGAGTGCCCCCACTGCAGGACTCGGGAGCGGAGCGGGCCTGGGACAAAAAGCTGGCCAGGAGGGCAACCAACAGGAATCCTGGCCATCGAAAGTGCTTGCTGGACCTCCCTCTTGATGTCCCAGGTCACCGCCCCGATCACACAGTCGGAGGGCAGGATAGGAGCTGCATCCTGGGGGCGGTTTTCTGCCTCAAACTGCCTGGACAGGGCATCCGGCTTGACATTTCGGGACCCGGGGCGATAAGACAGGGTAAAATCAAACCTGGTGAAGAACAGGGCCCACCTAGCCTGTCTGGAGTTAAGTCTTTTGGCTCCACGGATGTACTCCGGGTTTTTGTGGTCAGTCCAGACTAGGAAGGGCTGCCCTGCCCCCTCCAATCAGTGCCTCCACTCCTCCAATGCCAGCTTCATGGCCAGCAGCTCCCGGTTCCCAACATCGTAGTTGCGCTCGGCGTGAGACAGCTTCCGGGAGAAGAAGGCGCACAGATGAACCTTTCCGTCACCCGCAGAACGTTGGGAGAGAACCGCTCCTACCCCAACGTCGGACGCATCCACCTCTACAATAAACTGGAGCTTGGGGTCGGGCATCTGTAGGATGGGTGACGAGGAGAATCTGGACAGGAGGGTTCGGAACGCTGTCTCTGCCTCAGAGGACCAGGCAAACCTTGAGTTTGAGGAGGTGAGAGCATGCAGAGGGGCTGCTATGTGGCTGTAGTTACGGATGAACCGGCGGTAGAAATTGGCGAAACCAAGAAAACGTTGGAGCTGTTTCCGATCGGTGGGAACAGGCCAGTTCATAACGGCCTTGACCTTTTCAGGGTCCATCTTGATCTGACCTGGTGAAATCACAAGTCCAAGAAAAGACACAGTGGTCCGGTGAAACTCACATTTCTCTGCCTTTACGAATAACTGATGCTGAAACAGCCGCTGCAGCACCTGACGGACATGACCCACATGCTCCTCTTCGGTCTGGGAAAAGACCAGGATGTCGTCGAGATAGACAAAAACACAGACATTCAGCAGCTCCCTGAGAACGTCGTTGATCAGCGACTGAAAAACAGCAGGAGCATTAGTAAGTCCAAAGGGCATTACCAGATACTCATAGTGGCCACTGGGTGTGTTGAAAGCCGTCTTCCACTCGTCTCCTTCACGAATCCGAACAAGATGGTGGGCGTTGCGCAGGTCGAGTTTGGTGAAGACACGAGCCCCTTGAAGAAGTTCAAAAGCAGATGAGAGGAGTGGCAATGGGTAGCGGTTCTTCACTGTGATATCATTCAGACCCCGATATCAATACATGGTCTTATCTTTTTTATCCACGAAGAAGAATCCAGCTCCAGCAGGGGAGGAAGAAGGACGGATGATCCCTGCCACTAGCCCCTCCTGGATGTATTTATCCATGGCCCTCCGCTCAGGCGCGGATAGGGAGTACAGACGGCCCTTGGGTGACATTGTTCCAGGAAGCAACTCAATAGCACAGTCATAAGGGCGGTGTGGAGGTAAGGATGCGGCCTGGCCCTTGGAAAAAAACTCCTTTATGTCTAGGTAGACCCTTGGCATCATGGACAAATCTGGGAACTCAAAAGAAGAATCAGCAGACCTAGGAGGAACAGGCAGAGAGAGCAAACAGGCTGACTGGCAGGCTAGGCTCCATCCCAACACCCTGCCTGTAGCCCAGTCAATCAGAGGGTTATGTCTACACAACCAGGAGTAACCGAGGATAAGGGGGTAGTGGGGGGAATCAATTATCAGGAATGAAATAGTCTCTTTGTGGTTACCTGACATCTGCAGAGACAGGAGAGGAGTCTGTTCGGTAACCCGTCCAAGCAGGTGGCCATCGAGGGTGCGGGCCTGGCGCGTCTCAGGAAGAGGCTCGAGCTGCAGGTCCAGCTGGCGGGCCAGGTCCCGGTCCATGAAACTTTCATCAGCGCCAGAGTCGATGAGAGCTGATAGATCCAGGACATTCTTGGGAGAAGTAATGAGCTGAACTGGGGTCAAGGCGCGTGTAGGTGCAGAGGCGCTTGCGGAGTGGCTCACCAGTAGGCCTCTGGTTACCGATGAGCCTGGTCTTTTACCGGGCACCGAGCTAGGAAGTGGCCGGTTCCCCCACAGTAGAGACACAGTCCCTCACGCTGACGGCGACGTTGCTCCTCTAGGCTTAGGCGAGTCCGACCAAGCTGCAAGGTGTAAATCCAAGGGCCGTTGCAGAGCCATGCTCTCCCCGATTCAGCCGATCCTCATGGCCCGTTGGCCGGAGCCGCTCCCGTTCATGTCGCCGGTTGTCAACCTTTATAGCTAGTTCCACAAGAGCTTCGAAACTGGTAGGGAGATCAACCATGGTCAGTCTATCCTTTAAATCCTCAGAAAGACTAAAAAAAAAAGTGTCAGCAAGGGCCTCATCGTTCCAACGACTCTCAGCCGCCAAAGTGCGGAACTGGATGGCATGATCAAACACTTGGCTACTGCCTTGCCTTGCCCCCAGTGCACGGGCTGCCTCCCGGCCCGGAACCGGTTGACCAAACACACGGGCCAAAGCAGCAGAAAAGGCATCCACAGAGGCACAAACGGATGAACCCCTCTGCCACTCAGCAGTGGCCCACTCTCTCGCCCGTCTGGTGAGATTGGTGATCATGAAAGCCACTTTAGAGCATTCAGTGCGGAAGGTGATGGGCTGAAGCTCGAAGGTTAGCAAGCAGAGAGTCAAAAATGAGCGACAAGTCTCAGGAGTTCCATCATACCTCTCAATTGGAGGAGCACTCGGCTCAGAATGATGACCCAGGGAAGCAGAGGGAACTGGAGGTGAAGAGGAGATGTCAGGGCTCGAAGCGGCAGTTGGCATAGTATCCAGGTGAGCCATCAGCTGGTTAGTCTGAGTTGCCAGGGCTTGCAGCTGGGCAGACAACGACTGAACTCCAGGGCCCAGGCTGGAAATTGCCCTCTCCAACTCAGTTAGACGTCTTCCCTGCGCCCCCAGAGCATGGCAAAAATCCTCACCTGCTGGGTCCGTCATGGCCAGATTGTACTGTAAGGGGCCGAGAGTGTGTGGACCCAAAAGCAGAGGACGTGAGGCAGTTGTTCAGTTTCCAAAAAGGCACTCTTTTATTCCAACAAAAACCCGGCAGAGTCAAAATCAGAGCAGCAAATAATCAGGCGACAAAAACCAGTGGGGCAGGCAAGAATCAGAAATCCAGGGAGATCAAAACAGGTCATACACGGAGAGCAGAGATATATCAAAACGCGAGAGAGCTTGTACTAAACTGACAAAGACAATCTGGCTGGGAAGAGCTAGTGAGGAGGGGTTAAATAGAGAAAGGGACAAGACACAGGTGAAGCCAATGGAGTATTAAACTAAGGCGGGAAAAAGAACAAAGACCGGAAGAAAAAGTAACAGCAACACAGGGAAAACAGGATCTTCAAAATAAAACAGGAAGTGGATTCCACAAAGCACAGATCATGACAATGTTTGCATGAGAAAACAAAGTTTGTCTTGCCTGTACTCTTTTGTTGTACTGTTTTGTTGGGGTCCTTTGTTCTTGAAAAACTCTCCTAAAATTGCATTAAAGTCTCAACAAATTGCCTTACTTATTCTGTCACAATATATTTAGCAATGTATTGAACTGGGATGCCTATCTCTTTGCTAGAGACTTACTAACACACATCACTAATTATACCTCGAATGTTTGACTTTGGAGCAGTGGCCACCAAGAGAATGGGTCATAGAGAGATAAACTATCAGGGGATGTGGTTGCATGAAAATCTCCCAGAGTGCAGCTCAGGTGAAAAAGAAACTCGGTTCTGCAAATCTTGATCCCACCGCTGTAGACATCATGTAGTGATGTGCAGAGTGAAGGACAGCTGCCAACCCAGACCTGTGCTTCAAATAGAAACTTGCCCGTCTCTCCTGTCACTGTCAAATCTTCAAGTGTACACAGAGACAGATCACAGGCAGCTTATCCAGATCCCCACTCCTGACATCAGCTCTAAATATTGACTAACTTTGACCCTCAAATAGTAATAGACTGATCTTTACAAAGTATGAACTGGTAGTCCAGAAAAAAAGCTGACAGACCAGAGCCAGATGGGAATAATGTAGATTTATGTAATTAAAAAGGTCATCTATTCATATTACCAAAATCTGATGACAGCTTCTGGTTTTTGTCTTCAGTGCTTTATTCACTCTGTATCCACAAATTTGAAGCACTGGAGTTTTTTTCTTTGCACGCCCAGAGCTGTGCTGTGTTGGCTGAAACAAGAGGTGGCATTGCTGAAGGGTGGGCCGAATTAGAGTGGAGCCAAAGCAAGGTGAGGATGTGGGATGGGGGGAAGAGAAATAGTTGGTTACAGAAATAAGGTTATGACCAGGTCAGCACTTTTTTCTTCTGCAGGTCTAAAGGGGTGTTCAGACCAAACGCGACTTCGGCGACGTCGGGGACGGCTCCCAATGCAAAGTCTATGGACAGCCACGACCTGACGCGACTTGGCGACCGCCGGCTGCCTGCGACGCGACCTGAAGCGACTTGGCGACCTGGTCGCCAAGTCGCTCCAAGTCGCCGAGGTCGCAGGACGCCAAGTCGCGTCACTCCCAAAGTTCAAATATTTGAACTTTGACGTCAACAAACCGGCGAAACAAGGAAGAGGAGAAGAAGAATCACAATGGAGGAGCAGTTTATCACTGCCGTGAGTTATCACCTGGTCCTGTACGACGTGGGGTGCGCGTTTTACCGGGACCGCACCTCCATGGAGGAGGCATGGGCGAAGGTGGCCCATGACGTCGGGCTTTCTGGTCGTTTGTTTATTTATTTCAGTGAGCGGACTGTTTTATGAAAACATAGCTAACTGCCCCTGCTTGCTAGGCTACATGTTTCAACATGTGTGTGTGTGTGTGTGTGTGTGTGTGTGTGTGTGTGTGTGTGTGTGTGTGTGTGTGTGTGTGTGCCGCAAGCGCTGGAAGGGGCTGCGGGTTGTATATATGAGGGAGAAAAGGAGGGAGAAGGAAGGTTGGGGAAGCGGGTCAGCGGCGACCAGCTGCGTCCTGCGACCGCAGCTTTGGACCCGTTGTGAACACACCAGAGCACCACGCGACGCGACGTGACCGACCAACGCAACGCGACCTGGTCGCGTTTGCATGGGCAGCCCTCTTTTCAGGTCTCCCCTCTTCTCCAGTTTTTTAAATCAGTGTAGCAAGCTCTGAGGACTGACCTCTGAAACTCTGCAGTCCCAGGGGAGGAGAGTAACAACAATGGGACAATGCTGCAGCATGCTGGGACAACAAGGCAAAGGACCCTGTGTCCACTCAAAGCCAGCTGGTGTGTGTGTGTGTGTGTGTGTGTGTGTGTGTGTGTGTGTGTGTGTGTAGATTGAAGCACGGCAGAATGTGTTTGCCCTGGTGAAAGAGAGAGGTGAAATGTAAAGGCAAAGAGAGAAAAGTGAGCATTAAGATTGTGAAGATGTTCTTTTGATTGTGAAGCAAAGTGACTGTTATTGTCTCTTCCAGGCAAGATGACAACATCAGAGAACAGAGGGGTGTTTTTATGTGTTCAGGACAACAGAAAGTTAAAGATTTAATCTTGGATTGCTATGCGCAGAAAAATAGTTGAAATTTCAAAATTTGGACTAAGACGATGTTAAAGAAAAATCAAACAACGTGAATGAAAGTGTGCCGTAGAACTTAGGAGAGGATGAGGAAAAAGTAAGACTAAGCAAGAGTAAGAACATAAGAGAACTAGAAAATTTCAGGGAAATTTTGATATGTGCCTGCCTACTTGCCGATTCGCTGCTGCTTGCCGCTGATTTACAAACATTTAGGCCATGTTTTGGGTGAAGATAGATGAGGGCATTAATGTGTTAAGAGCTACTTCCTGTTTGGGGATGGTGGAATCATCCAAGATGGCTGCAGAGTGGGACATTCGTCAGAGTGGGGTCACGACGTGACGTGTCAAATATGGTGCTGATATGTCAAAGCGTTGATGATTTAGGGCCTTTTTCATGAATCAGGCCCAATCCCAAACTGCTCCCTACACACTCGCCCTACTCTCTCCCCCTCTGTTTGCGCATCCCTGCGGAGGCCCCGCCATATCAAAGGCCGTCTGAAACCACAGAGTGTGGAGTGCGAGTCGACCATTCAGCCCCCAAATGGCAAATCTGCACCGGTGCAGACTTAAGGCAGGATTTGCAGGTAGTGCGCCGGCAAAATAGGAGATTTTCAGTCACGTGATCCTGACTTCGCGCGAGAACCAAATGGAGGGCAGGAAGCGACCGACTGCAATGGAGCAGATGCGGGAAAGCTTGTTTTGCGCCGGTTTAGATGCATGCTGGTATTCAGCCTTAGATGGAGTTTACCACCCGCTTCGGGCTGCATTCCCAAACAACCCGACTCCGAGCAGACCGGCCTCACACCTTCCACAGGATTCAGCGCTGGGCTCTTCCCTCTTCCCTTGCCGCTACTGAGGGAATCCTGGTTAGTTTCTTTTCCTCTGCTTAGTAATATGCTTAAATTTAGCGGCTCGTCTCGTCTGATCTGAGGTCGTAGCGAAAGGACCCCCTTTTTCCCCGTCTGCCCCCTCCGGAGCTCTGGGGTGCTGCCTGTGCGTCCAGTTGCTCAGTGTTGCCCAGGCTGCCTTGGTAGCTAGGTGGACAACTGATTAGTGTTTTTTTCCTCTTGTCTCAACGTGTGGTGAAATGCTGTGGCAAGAATAGAAGAGACATGTTGAGCTGCTGTTGTCATCTCAAAAGGAAGATTTATTCTCTACATGAGAGGATATGCTGTACTTCAGGTATCAAAACAGAATATCAAACACTCGTTTTCAGTTTCAATCTTATTCTTCAAACATGGCAGTAACCAGAGCTGTAAAATTATAGACAATCCTTTTGACATTAAAATGAACATGACAAAACCTATCTGTGCGGCTGCTTCATGAAAAATGCTTAAATGAAATGAACATTTGCTATTTTAGTCTGAAAAACAACAAATTAGTTGCATTTTAGTCCCTTTAAACCTCATGAAATGTTATTGACCAAACTATTTTTATCCTGTCACTCTGTTGTTTCATCTTTTACACACACTAATTGCATTTATTTATTTATGTAATGCATTTGTCAGAAAACAATAACAACAGACTTGCAAAAAGAAGTGAATTACACCTTAAACACGTCTCTCACACACAAACTCTTGGCATAGCATCCATAGCTTAATCACAGAATCACAACATGAAAACATTACTGGTCGTGGCATTGAACCTTAAACAGATTTAATCAAATCTATTGACCAGAAACTAAACATGCATGAGGAAATATCCTTAAAGTGTCAGTGAATTAAGTTTAACAGAAAGCTCAGTAGTTTCTAAGTTTCTTACTGTTAGTTTCTCATACTCACACTACTCCACATGTCAAAATCCGCTAGCATTAGCATGGTTAGCGATCAGATTTAAAGTATGTTTACTCACTCATACTACTATACGATTTCGTTCAACCACTCGTGCAAACACACAGTATTAAGTGCTGATGTTCTAAGACGTTTGAGAGTCACTGTTTGACTTTTAGGGCTCTATTTTCATGCCTCGCCGGAGACGTGCCGCAAGCGCGGCGTAAGTCAGGTCCGCCGCGCCGACAAGGCGTGCCCAAGCACAATTTGGTATTTTGGTGAGCGGCGCAGCCTGGCATAAGTATCCCCCCTCCCTAACTCAGCTCCTCCCAGCGGCGAAAGTCGTAGGGAGGGAGGAGAGAGGGCGTGGAATGGGTTTAACACAGCCGAGACCTGTATTGACCAATAACATCAGCTCCTCTCCTAACCTTTAAATCCGCCACCGGTGAAGCGTATTACTATTTTCGTGAAGTAGTCAAAGAGATCAAGAGATGTCTGAAGACAGTAATGCCACACGATGGCGACAGAAGGCAGCTCCTCAACAAGTGTCACTGTAAGCGCTAGAGGGTGTCCTGCACACTCTCTCATATGAGCACAGATGGATTTGGTGTGTGTGATGTTGGACCCACTAGTAGGACAAATACCCTTTCCACAAATAAAGACACTCACATAAAGTTGCACATATTCAAACCACACGTGACAAAGGTGGGTTGTGTGCAGAGATCACATCATAAATTCCAAAAATGGCATTAAAATCAGAACCATCTGTGCGTAAATGACGCATCGCGCTCCGTGGCCTGGCTCTTTCTTTCATAGATGTTGGCATATAAAATAAATATGGCTCACAAAACTGAATATTACAATAATCGTATGTAGGCTTAAAGTAAATAACTCATCTGATTACTGAAACAAGTCATCTGTTCAGCTGCAGCAACATGGGGAGAGGACACCGAGACATGTCCAGGTCGAGCTGCGCGAGAAATAAAAGGAAGAGAAAGAAAGAACAGGAGAGAGACGAATTACATGTCTTGTTAACTTCATCATGTGTGTCTATTTACTAGATATTTAATTTAATGTAATGAGGTTTCAGCTGTGTTGATTTGGACAGGTTGTGTGTCCAAACGCCTGCCAAGCGTGCTAATCAGATCAGATATAGATCAGAATATATCTATATAGATCAGATTTATGTGCTGAGTCAGATTATTAGTTGTTGATGATTATTTATTGCACTGAAATGTGCCTGACACTGTGGAAACCTGCCGGTGAGGCATCGGCCTACTAAAATACCACTAGACCAGCTGCGCGCCACCAGCGCTGAAAGCTGACCAGATTTGAATCTGCGAGCTTTCAGCACACTTAATACACTGTTTGCGAGCACGAAAATACCAAACTGGCTGTACGCTGGGCTCCGCCAGACGAAGATACAACTGCGCAGGGTCCGCCACCCTCTGCCGCGTCCCCGGCGTGCACGAAAATAGAGCCCTTTAAGTACTTTTTACTCACCTGTGGCAAGAATAGAAGAGACACACGTTAGGCTGCTGTTGTCATCTCAAAAGGAAGATTTATTCTCCCTCTGTGCTTCAACGCTACTCTATGCCACCAGCACCACTGCGCCATCTAGTGGATGGATGTGAAATAGATACATTTGAAAGGGAAACTACTGTAAAATCACAATCAATCAAAATCAAGTGAAACTAGGGACAATAAATATTAATAAATGAAAATAAATTATAGGGGTCCCGGGCATTATCCGACATAGCTCCTCCAAACTGTGGAGATTAAAAAGCCATTTTTTCCGGCTTCTTTCTGTCAGCTTCTTATATCATTCATCATTCTTACATCTTAATTCATTCAGTAATAAAAAAAATTTCTAGCGAGAAAGTAAGTGTTTACATCACGATTATGAGCCCAGTTGTTTGAAATAGAGGCTGTCTGTAAATTTGTCTCTGCGTTTTCGGAGACCGAAGTGTCCGCTTGGTGGGTGTTTGCGTCTATGTACCGTAAACACCGGGCAGCAGCAGCTCCCCCTTCACGTTTCAAAATTATTGCGAAGTGTTTTCATAATCAACAACTACGCGACACAAACCGAGCGGCAGTGGATGAAAAAAACACCTGTGTATCCATGGTGATAATGCTATACACCACCTGCTGGGCGTGTGATGAGCAGCATAGGGCTGCAAAATGACCAACACACAACATAATTATTATGACCTTGTTTGGTTATTCCTTTACAAATACATCATTTCCCGACTACATTCTTCTCATGTACAATGATAATTTCAGAAAACATCAGGTAGTTCTGCCTGGTGTAGGCTGAAAACCATAAAGTGCCGCCATGCAAGAAGACAAAGGCGTCTTTTCTTCAGGGCAGCTATGTACTCCCTAATAGATTTTCAACCACAAGTAAGAATTAGTAAAGCTCCCATATACATTGTCAACTGGAAACTCCCCCGTTTGTATATTCTGAACCTTGTGCTCTCTACCAATAATAATTTTTATTAATCAGAGGTCTGTGCTTGATATGAGTGACCACTTTGATGATGCATTTAGAGATGAGAAGATGCTCAAACTTGTTGTAATAAATACATTTTTAATAGACAATAAATAAAGTCAATTCATACGAATAGTTAAAAACATTACCTACAATCCTAATTTAAAATACAAATAAATTTGGTAAAAAGATAAAAATATGATAAAATGATAAAAAATTGTGTATTGTATACTGACTAAATATTGTTTATCTATTTATATATATATCATTATTATTGCAATCACATGCCATCTATTTCTTTTCAGCCTTGGCAAAGAGGACCATATTGCCAGCTGAAGTGCGCAATGCATTGTGGGGCAGAAGCAGTACGTGAAGCAAGCTCCACTCCATACTCAGAAATCGAAGCCGATCGAGTATACATCAGGGCGGGGTTAGTATGAGTGGTAGGAGTAGTATGCCATTTTGGACACAGCCCAGTGCTGCGTCCGAATTGCCAAGTAGTAGTCAAAGTAGTAGTCGAAGCAGTATTTAGCATGTCCGAATTGGCCACCGGAGCGAGTAGCATGCTACTTCAGATACTACTTCAGATATTAGACACGCCCACATTGTAGTATGGTCACGGTGCATCCTACAGGCATGCTACTGACCCAAAATGCATCGCGGGCTTCTTCTTCGTCCCCTTAAAAGTTGTAGAAGTGCATGTGATGCTAGCGTCACCAGCTGCTGCCTATTTAGATGCGTCGCGAACGCCAGCTGGGAACAGCAGCGCGCACCATGGCGGAGCAGCAGCAGCAGCAGCAGGCAGGACCGCAGCATTACAGATGTAAGTCTCATGTAACTTAACACACTGTCCTAAAAATGTGCGGTTGTATCTCTTTGTCATGTCATGGTGTCATATTTGCCCAAGTGATCATTTTATGAACATATATGTGGTGACATCATGGAGGTAAAGCTCACTTATTCCATCAGGCAGATCTCATTGAACAAACGATCACCACGTGAGTGAATGAAGGCTAAAAGTAATGGAAAAGCTACTTTGTGAATTTCTAAAGCAGTGCAGGAATATAATACAGCAGCATCCATCACATGCACAATTACCATTCAAAGAGTCTAAAACTGTCTGCACGGGCGCAGTACCTACTCTCTGCCTGCGGGGGTCGTCTTTCCCCACCGCTCGTCTAGTGTGTCCAAATTGGGCCAACGTGTTTAGTATGTAGGAGTAGGATCTAGCAGTAGTATGTAGCAGTAGTATGTAGCATGGGCAATTCGGACGCAGCACAGGTCTCTATAGCAGCAACTCACTTCCTGCCCTCCATCTGTATTGCGCACGTGCTGCGTAATAGTGGAGTGGACAAATGCATAATATAGCCCGAATCGTTCACTTTGTTATACAAGCATGAAATTTGGTACAAATACTCTTCAAACCCCACTCTTTTCAAAAATAACGTTAGCCATGCAAAATTCCAAGATGGCGGGCCCAAAATCCAAGATGTCCGCCCCAAAAATGTGTTTTTTCCTTTATAACTCAAAATGACTTGATTTTAAGCCCCATACATATATTGAAGTTGAATATAAAGTTGGGTATTGTGGAAATTTTGGTACCTAGTACATTTCTGTATCCATTATGGTTCTTGAGATACAGCATATACACTCACCGGCCACTTTATTAGGTACACCATGCTAGTAACGGGTTGGACCCCCTTTTGCCTTCAGAACTGCCTCAATTCTTCGTGGCATAGATTCAACAAGGTGCTGGAAGCATTCCTCAGAGAGCTTGGTCCATATTGACATGATGGCATCACACAGTTGCCGCAGATTTGTCGGCTGCACATCCATGATGCGAATCTCCCGTTCCACCACATCCCAAAGATGCTCTATTGGATTGAGATCTGGTGACTGTGGAGGCCATTTGAGTACAGTGAACTCATTGTCACGTTCAAGAAACCAGTCTGAGATGATTCCAGCTTTATGACATGGCGCATTATCCTGCTGAAAGTAGCCATCAGAAGTTGGGTACATTGTGGTCATAAAGGGATGGACATGGTCAGCAACAATACTCAGGTAGGCTGTGGCGTTGCAACGATGCTCAATTGGTACCAAGGGGCCCAAAGAGTGCCAAGAAAATATTCCCCACACCATGACACCACCACCACCAGCCTGAACCGTTGATACAAGGCAGGATGGATCCATGCTTTGATGTTGTTGACGCCAAATTCTGACCCTACCATCCGAATGTCGCAGCAGAAATCGAGACTCATCAGACCAGGCAACGTTTTTCCAATCTTCTATTGTCCAATTTCGATGAGCTTGTGCAAATTGTAGCCTCAGTTTCCTGTTCTTAGCTGAAAGGAGTGGCACCCAGGCGTGGTCTTCTGCTGCTGTAGCCCATCTGCCTCAAAGTTCGACGTACTGTGCGTTCAAAGATGCTCTTCTGCCTACCTTGGTTGTAACGGGTGGTTATTTGAGTCACTGTTGCCTTTCTATCAGCTCGAACCAGTCTGGCCATTCTCCTCTGACCTCTGGCATCAACAAGGCATTTCCGCCCACAGAACTGCCGCTCACTGGATATTTTTTCTTTTTCGGACCATTCTCTGTAAACCCTAGAGATGGTTGTGCGTGAAAATCCCAGTAGATCAGCAGTTTCTGAAATACTCAGACCAGCCCTTCTGGCACCAACAACCATGCCACGTTCAAAGTCACTCAAATCACCTTTCTTCCCCATACTGATGCTCGGTTTGAACTGCAGGAGATTGTCTTGACCATGTCTACATGCCTAAATGCACTAAGTTGCCGCCATGTGATTGGCTGATTAGAAATTAAGTGTTAACGAGCAGTTGGACAGGTGTACCTAATAAAGTGGCCGGTGAGTGTAGATACTTGTACAGAATTGGGAGAGTGAGAAATTTGTATCACCGATTGTTGTTACGTGCATATGGTTTTATGAAAATATCATTTCCATTATCTGTTATTTTCATGAGGGTTATAACATTAAATTTGAGAAACAAGATGGTGTCCAAGATGTCTGCCATTGCCTTGAAGTAATTCGATCTTAGTGACTATGAAACATTAACTTTTGGCATGCACATATTTTTGGTCTATGCATCCAATGGGGCCATTGCAGTACAGAATTTAGATGTTTATACAGTACAAGCTTGCAGATGTAATAGAGTGAATATTGGCACACAACCAGGGCACACTGGTGCTATCACTGCTGTGTAACTCAGCATGACCTCGAGGAGTTCTTTCAGCATGAGAACCAGTCCTTCCCTGTTGCATTGAGCAAGGGTGGAAAATTGTGCACTTGTCAGAAGTCTCAGCTGACCCCTATCCTTGAGAATTATGTCCCACCAGTTGACAAGGAACCTGAGGCAGACATTCTCATTGTAGATGGGTCAGCTTTGGACCACGCCCTGCCACCAAAAAGATCCAAGACTTTTGAGGACTATGCAGCTCTCGACTTCCTACCTGTGATCTACATGTACTCCAGCAAGTACACAATGACACATCTGGTGTTTGATGTGTAAAACCCATCAAGCCTTAAAGCTGAGACCAGGTCCAAACGTGGCCAGGGGGGAAGACGCAAGGTAACAAATAAGAACACCATGCTATCTAACTGGCATAACTTCCTGAGGCACAATGAAAACAAAACAGAGTTGTCCCACCCTTGCCGACAAGGTTGCACAAATGTTTGCCCTAAATACCATCATCGTCACAAAGGGACCTGCTGTCCTCAGCACTCGTGCAACTGGTCTTGAGGGACGGGATAAATGCTCTCACGAGGAAGCAGACAGCCGCATCTTTGTGCACACCAAACATGCAACTGGTAGTCAATCCATCATGATCAAGGCAAATGACACAGATGTTCTGATCTTAGCTATAAGTGTATTCAGCGGTCTCCAAGAGGCTGGCCTACAGCATATGTGGCTTGCATTTGGGCAAGGTCAGACTCTGCGCTGGATCAGTGTGCATGACATATTTCAGCATGTTGGCCAGGAGAAGGTCAAAGGCATGCTCTTCTTCCATGCCTTTACAGGATGTGACACTGTGTCTGCCTTCCGCAACAAAGGCAAGAAAATGGCTTGGCATACATGGGACATATCTCCAGAATCCTTGCCTGTATTCCCCAAGGGTATTTACCCTCCCACAGTGGAGGACTGCGACATAGAGGTGCTTGAGAAGTTTGTCATTCTCATGTATGCCAGATCCAGCACAGCTGCTACTGTGGATGAGGCCAGGCTTGACTTGTTTGCCAGAAACCAGAGCAGCTCTACTCCAACACACCAGGCGTGCTGCCTATCAGGCTGGTTGTGTGTGGGCCCAGGCAACCCAGTGTCAGCCAGAAGCAGAGGACCCTGCAGACTGGGGATGTCAAAAGGTTGGTGAGGAATGGCAGGTCTTCTGGACAGCCAACTCTGCAATAGCCAAGACATGCGAACAGCTCACCAAATGTGGCTGTAAATCTGGCTGTTGTGGCAGGTGCAAGTGCTACAAATTGGGTCTCATGTGTACAGCTCTGTGCAGTTGCAACTGTGAGGTGTAACTCACAGTAAGTATGCTGTATCTTACAAACTGTAATAGATGCACATGGTACTAAAACGCCCCCCCCCCCCCCCCCCCACCTCCCATACCCAATAGTAACAGAATCCATTGAAAAATCTCTTCAGTCACTTATTTTGGGTTTCAAACTGAGGTGTTGAATTTTGGATTCTGGGCAAACAAACCACTATCGTTTGCGGTGGTTTTTTAAAACCTTATGGGGCGTTCACACCAAACGCGACTTCGGCGACGTCGGCTCCCAATGCAAAGTCTATGGACAGCCACGACATGACGCGACTTGGCGACCGCCGGCTGCCTGCGACGCGACCTGACGCGACTTGGCGACCGGTCGCAGGACGCCAAGTCGCGCCGCTCCCAAAGTTGAACTTTGGGAGCGACTATCCGCGACTCCGTGCCGCGACAGCCAATCAGGGCTCTGCAGACGTCAACAAACCGGCGAAACAAGGAGGAGGAGAAGAAGAATCACAATAGAGGAGCAGTTTATCACTGCCGTGAGTTATCACCCGGTCCTGTACGACGTGGGGTGCGCGTTTTATCGGGACCGCACCTCCAAGGAGGAGGCATGGCGAAGGTGGCCCATGATGTCAGGCTTTCTGGTCGTTTGTTTATTTATTTCAGTGAGCAGACTATTTTCTGAACACATAGCAAACTTCCCCTGCTTGCTAGGCTACATGTTTCAATGTGTGTGTGTGTTTGTGTGTGCCGCGAGGCTGGAAGGGGCTGCAGGATGTATATATGAGGGAGAAAAGGAGGGAGAAGGAAGGTGGGAGAAGCGGGTCAGCGGCGACCAGCCGCGTCCTGCGACCGCAGCTTTGGACCCGTTGTGAACACACCAGAGCACCACGCGACGCAACGTGACCGACCAACGCGACGCGACCTGGTCGCATTTGGTCTGTACACCCCTTTATACACATACCTAACAGCATAACAAAAATCAAAAAATTGTCACAAAATGCCTAATTTTTAACCTTTTATGACAAGTTTCATTCTTCTGAATTCATGATTCATCTCTGCTGAATTCATGATTACTTCAAGGCAATGGCAGCCATCTTGGACACCATCTTGGTTTTTCGAATTTAATGTTATAACCCTAATGAAAATAACAGATAATGGAAATGATATTTTCATATAACTATATGCACGTAACAACAATCGGTGTTACAAATGTCTCACTCTCCCAATTCTGTACAAGTATCTATATGCTGTATCTCAAGAACCGTAATGGATACAGAAATGTACTAGGTACCAAAATGTCCGCAATACCGAACTTTATATTCAACTTCAATATATGTATGGGGCTTAAAATCAAGTCATTTTGAGTTATAAAGGAAAAAACACATTTTGGGGCGGACATCTTGGATTTTGGGGCCGCCATCTTGGAATTTTGCGTGGCTAACGTTATTTTTGAAAAGAGTGGGTTTTGAAGAGTATATGTACCAAATTTCATGCTTGTATAACAAAGTGAACGATTATTTCCTTATCTGCTCAGCTATAACACGGAAGTGACATCAAGTGAAAACCTCCTATTGGAGGAGGAAACAACATACAAATAAAAGTTCTGTATGTGTCCACCTTTGTCTCACTGACAAAAATAAATCACAAAGACGAGGTTTGGAAAGATCAAACGGAAGTCAGAAATCTTACTCTGTGCTGAGGTTTGATTTGATTGTGCAGAAACGTGTCAAATAGTAAAGGAGTTCAAAGACGTGTGAAATCACTAACAGAAGTATAATTTAGCTCCTGTCACTGTAATGTTTGCTGGGTTTATTATTTTACTGGGACAATGAAAAAACGAGGCAGCCGGTGCAGCTCAGAACTGTACATGACGCCCTTTACTTTAGAAAGAAATGCTGCCATGAACAGGACGCGTCTTTATACCGCTATGGCGATGGATCTTTCCGTTTTCCAGTGGAGTGAGGAGAGCGTCCCATACCCACCCATCTTGTATATACCCTCCCATTTCAATTTAGGCGCACTCTGGTCGTTTGTTTATTTATTTCAGTGAGCAGACTATTTTCTGAACACATAGCAAACTATGTGTTCCCAAAAGTGGGCGAGTGTGTAGGGGGCAGTTTGGGATTGGGCCTCAGCGTTCGGCTGTGTGAAGCACTGTGGCGCTGCGGGGATGAATGAGAAAGAAGTCATGTCTGTTACCTGTGATAAGTAGCTGGTTCTGAACAAAAGATGAACATGTTCTAGCGCATGTTTAGTCAATTAAATTTACACACAGCAGTACATATTTCACCACTTTATATATATATATATATATATATATATATATATATATATTATTTTAGGGGAAGCTGAGCTTCCCTTGCAGTCAGCAATTGCAACCGATGTGAAAGAACTTCATCATGATTAATAATGGATGCTGTATACTTACATACGGATTACTCAATGACATTAAAAACACCTAATAGTTAAAACTACTAAATAAATAATTAAAATATAAACCAAACATTTCTAAACTGTTTCTGTTCCTTAAAGTAAAATTACAACTCATACTCAACAAATTTAACACTTTAAAGTTCATGAAACAGTCTGAAAAGCTGTTGGTCTAAAGAAACTAAAGAATAAAGGATTTATTCTGCCAGAGTGATATCTTGGCTTCTGGAGCAAAGAAAAACGGGACACAGATTAATACATTGCTGAATGCATCAGATGTCATGATCAGTCATTAGTATTCTTTCTCCAAAAGATCAGTAGTATATGGTTGAGCAGGGTTTTATGACAAAGGGCCTGAGGTCTGCTTCCTGCTCCTTAGCCCTTTACTTGGACTCTGGGTGTTCACACACTTTAAGACAGTAAACCGGGTGAGGCCTGAATGATTATTTAAATGGTCAGTGACGGAGTCGGTTTGATAGGTAAAAGGAACTCTGTTAGGTAGCATGAATGTACAAACAAGTCTGAAAAGATTTATATTATCCAGTGTCCTGGGACCAGATAAGGAACCCTTCCTGTGAGGAATGTGTGAGTTTCACACACAGGGTTGTCTTGATGCTGCGCTACTTTTTCACTTATCAAATCAAATATTCTCTCACCACTTGTGGGAAGTCCACTGCACACACACACACACAGACATGCATGCACAGGATGGGTGATTGTCTCCCTGTTCTCAAGGTTACATCGCAGTTCTTCGGTCACTCACAACAGATTTGCATCAAACCAATAGCCAACAGCTGCCAATTAAGAAACAGCCCCTCAGTTAACACACACGTCATTGACAATTACAATATTGGCTGATCTCTCTCTCACATACAACACACACACACACACACACACACACACACACACACACACACACACACACACACACACACACACACACACACACACAAAGAAGAAGAAAAAGAGGAGGTGGGTGGAGTTTTCCTTTCTTTTTTTTAAAGCAAATAATTGCAAATGTTTGAAAAAGGAGGGTGGGGGGTGGGGTGGGGGGAGTCAGACGAGGGGGAACTGTGCAGAAACAAGAGGTGATGTTCTGTGCCAGGAAGAAGGCTTTCAAGATTAGTTCTGTCACGTAGCCATACAAATGTAGAAATAGTGGTTTGCTAGATGCAGTCTGACAACCAGAGGAAATGCACAAAATGCAGAATAGCACACTAATAAGCAAAAAGAACAGAGCAATGTACAAATGCAAAGGTAGGTAAAAATAAGCACTATTACTATAGATGGAAGCATTTATATTGAACACTGTGCGCAGATATTTACACATCAACAGTTAAAGTCAAAAGTTACGAGTTAAGGTTGTACTTTTCTTCTTTTTGTTGAATTGGCAACAAAGGAGAAATACATGCAAGGGGCATTACTGCAGCATGACTCTGCAGGTACACATACATGCAGGCACAAATACCATCTTATCACCAACACACATACACACACAACTGTGCCCTCTAACACATGCACGACCTGCACAATGATTATTCTCTTTACGCCGCAGCATACGATTGAACTATTCATTATTGTCAGCCATGAAAACAGCACAGTGCAGACATGGTAATGAAAATTTATTAAAGTACACAGCCACTAGATGGCACCCTCTTCCTTTTCATTTTCAATTTAGTTTCTCATTCTTCACCTGGTCAGCTGACTCCCTCTGTGGCATTAAAACCCAGTAGATGCGCTTCATATTTTAAGCTAAGATATATGTCTTTTGTTCTGGTGTATCATATTAATTTGGAGCAGAAACAGATGGATCCACAGTTTTATACAAATTACAAACCTGACTGTGTGCTCTGAATTGCACTGACTTCAACCTTGGGGGTAATCGATAGCTGCCATGTCGCCATAAAGATCTCTGCCACCTTCCTCTGATGTGTTTTTCATACATAACTCTTTGTCTTGCTCTTGTAGGAATGTACTCTTGTGGGCTTCTATCAGCAAGAGTATATCAATCAGCCAATCAATCAGTAGCACTCAGCTTGTGGGAGGTTGGCTTTATCCTGCAGGCCTTGAGGCATACAGTCAATACAGTGACCTTCAAGGAAATAAAAGATTTGCAAAATATAATCAGGCACAGTGGGCATGGAAAAGCCAAGAATGACATTGCTGGCAAGATGGGCTGACATTCTCAGGGGTAATGAAAGGAAAGTGGTTTTATTTGTCTGAACACTGCCAATGACAGGCATTTTATCATTCAAAAAGGTTAAGAGAAAAGATGTGAGCTGGAAGCACATGATTGAATACAGAGTCAAAGACAAAAATTTAATATGAACATTTTTGGTGAACACTACAACTCCAGTGAACTAACTCTGATGATTAATAGATTTCATACTTCTTTAAAGTGAGACTTCAGGGAGTTGCATTAACGATCACTTTTGAATCTGGTACAGCAACAATCAAATATTATGTCATCAAGAATTGGCTGCTATACTGTGATGAAATGAAGATTGCTCACTGTTCAAACAGACTTGTTGAGAGGTGTCTGCAGAGGAAATTGAGACAGGGACTCAGTGCCAGTGACCATCATTTCTTCTTGCCAGCGCTCTCGGCTGGTTTGTTTGGCTGCTGAGTGACAGCAGAGGCTGGGGTTGTTTTTTCCAGAACTGCCTGCTGGGCCTCCTCCACAGCTTGTTTCTCCTCTTTTTCCTTCTTCACGGCCGCCATCTGATGGCTCCGGTATGCATCGCAGGCACTAAGAAATTTCTCTCTGCACTGCCACAAGGCTGCCTGGGGACAACACCAAAAGAACAGAAAGACATGTTAGAGAATGATGATGCCTGTCCAGAGGGAAAAGCGGTTGACAACAAATCCTCCCCATTTTTTTAATTCAAAATGATAACTATCCATTCTTTTGGGTGTCATACAGCTCTCCTTTTGTCTTTACAAACCTGCATGTCCTCGTACATCACCAGCTGGTGTCTCATTAGCTCCTTCATCTTGAGCTCTTTCTGTCTCCGGTGCTCCAGCACATTGTCTTGGACCAAACGATAAGTCTGGATCATTTCAAAGCGCTTCTTCTGCTGCATCTCTTCAATCTGAGGGTCCATCAGCACCGGGACATCTTTTTGTTGTCTGTAAATATGAACAAACACTTGAGTCTTACAATGGTCGTAAATGAGCTGAGGCCTTTAATACATTTTCACGACTGTCTCTGACAGTCTCTGTCTCTGTTGATGCTGCATTTTTTTCATTCACCGTGAAGCTCAAAATACTGTATTGTTTTGCAAATGTACTCTTTTAAACAAAATATTTGCCTTGGTACTTGCATGCAGTATGTGAGGATCAGATATCAAAGTAGCTTTCAACTGAGCATTGTTATAAAATTCTTACACTGGCAATTGTGTGGGGTTGTACAAGTGACATTGTTAACACAGATAGTAAGTTATTTCTGCACCCAGAAGAAAACGCATAATAAAAGCACACAGTTGCATCATGTAAATGGAGATAACTGACATAGATCGTATTGACACGTAGGGAGTGAAAGAAGTCATTGCACATAGTGTGGTTGGATGAAAGGATTAGGAAGTTATTAAGGGTTATAAAAACAGGATATGACGTCATATTTTCTATGATTGACTCTAGGATACAGTCAATTGACACTTGGATACAGCCAATGGGTGTCAGGAGATTGCGTTGATAATTGGGGGGGTACACTGTTTAAGCAGAGAGTCATCACTGTGTCTCTCCAGCTGAGCACTCCTGCGCAAATGCTAGTTTCAAGAAACTGAGAAAATTCCCAGAAATAATTCTGACTTTGGATTCACACAATGACGGAAGGCGGACCTACGTTGTCCATACGATATACAGTCTGTGGTGAAAACACAGACACATGAGAGAAAAGACGGGTGGTCAGTAATTGTGTGCTTCAGAAAAATAAATGACAAGGTCATATCCCTCTGTGGCCCAGACACACAGAGAACATCCAAGAAGGTTTCAAAGCACTAAATACGGCTGCCTATTTCTTATAAGATGACCTTAATGAGCCAGTGGAGGTGGTGATAGAGTTCGTTTGGTTAATGAACATTGCCCTGCTTTATCCTCTGTCACTGCAGATGTAAGCATGTGTGAAAATGCTATGAATTTGCTATGCATGAATGTGGGTGCGCATGCGTGAGTGTGAATCTATGATAAACCAGTGGTTAGCAGTTGTGAGAAAAAGGTGTAAAGAACACTAAACAGACTTCACTAATAGACTTCTCCTCAGGATCCTTCCCTCTCCTTGGATCACAGGCTACAGTGTCAGCCACCATTAGAAGCTGGACACGGACTTATTCACACACACACACACACACACACACACATGCACGCACGCACACACATTTGAATTCCTTTATTTATGTCCGAAAAAAAAAAACATATTACATGGACATAGATACAAACAGTGCAATTAGTTCAGTGACATACGTGACTGGGTAGTGATCAGTGTACAAAACTTGTCACATGTGTTGCTTTTACAGGAGCAAGTTATATCTACCTCATGGGTACAAAATGCAGCGCCTTCTCCATATTGAGCGGCTACCGATAATAGCAGATATAGAGCAATACCTCGCTAACTGCTTAGCTTTTCTTTTAGAGAGACCAGCTATGTGAAGACCTCTAACTACAAGCTTGAACATGGCCTAGGCTGCCAAATATGAACACACGAAGCTCACATTTGTAGCCCAGCTGCGAGATAATCTGCTTGAGCTGCTGATATTTCAGCAACTTGGATACAAAGGCCTCCTCTAGGCTATGGTCAAAGGTACAGCCAACCTCCAAAATGAGCACCTCCTTACTGCTCTCATCCATCACCACAACATCTGGAGTGTTTGCAGAGGTGTTAGAAAACACAGGTGAATCATTTTCACACAGATCAAAAATGTTAGGCTTTACAGTAGAGTGCTTGTAAAGTGATGCAGAAGACCCAAAAGTAGAGCTGACATCTTTTGATAGCAACACACACACACACACACACACACACACGCACACACACACACACACACACACACACACACACACACACACACACACACACACGATCACACAAATGCAGCAGGAGAGGCTGGAGAGGCAATGGGAGAGGGGGCAAATCTCACTGGAGCTTCAAGTTCATTGGGGCCCTGAAATAGCTCTCTAATTAACAGTCCCAAATACCATCTCATTTATCATGGAGAGGTATAGACAGGGAGAAAGATGAAGGGAGGTAATGAGAGGACATAGCATGGGAGAGAAACAAGAGCCTCAGAGAAGGGCCTTTAAAGGGAAGACCCTCCTATAACCTCTGACTATTATAAGACCAAACTCCAACTTAGAAGTGGACCATAGCAAGAGACTAATACTGGGTACTAGAAACCTTGGATGATATTCACCAGCGTTGCTGATAAAAAAAAAAAAAATTCCATGTACAGTCCCTGACAAAAGTCTTGTCGCTTGGGTACAAGTTGACCTTAAGTGCCCCTCAAATATATGTGCAATAATTTTTTTTTTTACAAGAAATGTCTAATTTCAATCCCAACAGTGTTTGAAATAATGTCTTGGTGCCAAATGAAACTGCTGAAAAGCATTCTAATGTTCACAGCTTGGTAAAGCCCACTAAGTCAGTTTTTGCACAGACAAAAGTCTTGTCGCCTTGTCATATGATGCACCCAATCCAAGATTACAGCCTCACCTGTGATCAATTATTGACAAATCAATTAGTGGGTGTATAGAAAGAACCACAGCACACCAGACCTTCACATCAACTGCAACTTAACCTCTGACAACATGCCTAAGATTCACCCTGAGACCAAAGCTTTGATCATCAAGAGGCTGAAGACCAGATCCACTGCTGAGGTGGCTGACACCTTCAATGTGTCTCAGCGTCAAGTACAAAGGATAAGAAAAAGATTTGAAGAGACTGGAGATGTTTATGACAAGCCCAGGCCCAGCAGACCCCGAAAGACAACTGCTCGGGAGGACCATTTGTTGGCTTGAAAATCCAAGGCCAGTCCCTTTTCCACTGCAGCAGAGCTCCACCAGGTCTGGTCACCTCAAGTCCCTGTGTCAACCAGAACAATTTGTCGAATTCTGTCTCGACATGGCCTCCATGGTCGAATCAGTGCCCAGAAACCAGCACTAAACAAAAAGAAATTAAAAAAACTTGTGGCATTTGCCAAGACCCACAGCCTGCTAAAAGGATGCACTCTGGAAAAGTGGCAGAAGGTGGATTTTTCTGATGAATCTTCGGTTGAATTACATCACAACCGCTGCAAATATTGCAGGAGACCTACTGGAGTCTGCATGGATCCGAGATTCACCCAGAAAACAATTAAGTTTGGTGGTGGAAAAATCATGGTCTGGGGTTGCATCCAGCATGGAGGTGTGCGAAAGATTTGCAGGGTGAAAGGCAATATCAATAGCCTAAAATATCAAGAAGTATTAGCTACCTCTTACATTCCCAACCATAAAAGGGGTCAAATTTTGCAGCAGGATGGTGCTCCATCGCATACTCAGATCTCTACAGCAAAGTTCCTCAAGGCGGAGAAAATCAAGGTGCTCCAGGACTGGCCAACCCAGTCACCAGACATGAACATCATCAAGCATGTCTGGGGTAAAATGAAAGAGGAAGCATGGAAGACGAAACCAAAGAATCTTGATGAACTCTGGGAGGCATGTAACACTGCGTTCTTTGCTATTTCTGATGACTTCATCAATAAATTGTATGAATCGTTGCTGAACTGCATGGATGCAGTTCTTCAGGCTCATGGAAGTCATACAAGATATTAAATATGGATCTCACAGCACCACTACTTGATTCACTGATGTTGTGCAACATATTTTGTATTTGAAGTAAATTATTTGTTCAATTTTCACATTACTCTATGTAGGCGACAAAACTTTTGTCTTGCCGAAATCTGACCTTTCTGTGTTCATTAAATGATCAATCTTTCTTCGGTGAAGGAAATTTATTTTAGATTTTAAACATAATTTGGGAGGGTTTTAGCTTTCATATGAGCCATTTCTAAAACCAATGGATTAATGACAAGTCAGGTTATAAGCTGTTGTTTCTACAAAATGGAAAAGTGACAAGACTTTTGTCAGGCACTGTATCTTCGCATATTTGTGTCACTCATCTATCTACCTACAAAACCCAATTCCATTGAAGTTGGGAAACTATGATAAACGTAAATAAAAACAGAATACAATGATTTGCAAATCCTTTTCAACCTATATTCAATTGAATACACTTCAAAGATATTTAATGTTCAAACTCATAAAGTTTTTTTTTTTTTTGCAAATAATAATTAACTGTCTGAGACAGTCCATGCCACCATGAGGTAATCCACACACACACTCAAAATGATGTTCAGTGTCATCATACATTCACCGATAGGGTTCCTGCTACAAGCAACATTTCTGCAACATCTGGCCAAACTCATCCCCCTCCACTCATGGGGCATGGTCTGTCGATCCTACTCCCAGCTGCTCCTCCTGTTAATCACATCCCAGTCAAACAATCTATAAAGCATCTCGCTCAGTAAATTACGATAATCTTATTACCATTACTGACACTACAATTCCATCTTTGCCTCCCATCTCCTTTAAATTTGGTTTGCTGAATGTGAGATCTTTCTCAAACAAATCATTTATCTGTCCAAATTTTATTTTATCACAAAAACCTTACCTGCTTCTTCATCACTAAGTCATGGCTTACCCCTGATGACCTCTCCCATTTAATTGAAACCACTCCTCCAGGCTACTTTCACTTTCATCAACCCAGGTTACATGCACGAGGTGGTGGGATCGCTGTCATCTGCAAAAATGCCCTCAAGTACTCCTCTATTTCTATAGGCCCCTTTTTATCTTTTGAATCTTTGGCTTTTGTGATAGATGGCAGCTCACCGGTCTTCTGCCTGCTATTATACAGACCACCCAAACCAAACATTGATTTTATCAGTGAGTTTTCTGATCTCCTTTCCCACATTGCCCCAAAGTATGACAATATTCTTATTCTTGGAGATTTGGACATCCTTATTTTCGCACACGAAAACAGAGCCCAAAGTCATTAACATCAGAGCGAGTATTAATCCATCTGTAAACAGCCCATCCATCACCTCTGAAAATACTGCAGTTGTCAATTCTTTTAACTCCATCACTTTAACAGAACCTCATCATATTGGGCTCCATTTTCGTGTACGCCGGTGAGGCAGCGGAGGGTGGCGGACCCCGCGCAGTTGTATTTTCGTCTGGCGGAGCCCGGCGTACAGCCAGTTTGGTATTTTCGTGGACTGAGGCGCGTGGACTAACTCAGCTCCTCCCAGTGGCGTAAGTCGTAGCGAGGGATGAGAGAGGGCGTGGAGGGGGTTTAACACAGCCAAGACCTGTTTTCACCAATCACAAAAGCTCCTCTCCTTGCCTTTAAATCCGCCACCAGTGAGGCGTATTACTATTTTCGTGAAGTAGTCAAAAAGATCAAGAGATGTCTGAAGACAGTCATGCCACACGATGGCGACAGAAGGCAGCTCCTCAACAAGTGTCACTGTAAGCGCTGCATTGGGCGTCCTTCACACTGTCTCATATAAGCACAGATGGATTTGGTGTGTGTAATGTTGGACCCACTGGTAAGAAAAACACCCTTTTCCACAAATAAAGACACTCACATAACGTTGCATATATTCAAACCTCATGTGACAAAGGTGGGTTGTGCGCACAGATCACAACATAAACTCCATAAATGGCATTAAAATCAGAACCACCTGTGCGTAAATGACGCATCGCACTCCGTGGCCTGGCTCTTTCTTTCATAGATGTTGGCATATAAAATAAATTTGGCTCAAAAAACTGTATATTATTATATCCGTATGTAGGCTTAAAGTAAGTAACTCATCTGATCACTGAAACAAATCATCTGTTCAGCCACTGCAGCAGCAGCTGCAGCAGGATGGAGAGAGGACAGGGAGACATGTCCAGGTCGAGCTGCGCGTGAAATAAGAGGAAGAAGAAGAAATAAAAGGAGGGAGACAAATTAAATATCTTGTTAACTTCATCATGTGTGTCTATTTACTAGATATTTAATTCAATTTAATGCGGTTTCAGCTGTGTTGATTCCGTCAGGTTGTGTGTCCAAACGCGTGCCAAATGCGCTCATCATATCAGATATAGATCAGAATATATATCTATATAGATCTAAATGTATGTGCTGACTCAGATTATTAGTTGTTGATGATTATTTATTGCAATGAAATGTGCCTGACACTGTGGAAACCTGCCGGTGAGGCATCGGTGATATATGCTGATACGCCGCCGGTCTACCAAAATACCTCTAGACCAGCTGCGCTCCGCCTGCGCTGAAAGCTGACCAGGTTTGAATCGGCGAGCTTTCAGCGCACTTTACACGCCACTGGCGAGCACGAAAATGTCACTGCGCCCACTGATTCTGTCGACACCTCCCCCTGCCACGCCACCACACCCAGCTTGGTGGATCTCGGTTCGCCTCCATGTGCCTCAGTCCACGAAAATACCAAACTAGCTGTACGCCGGGCTCCGCCAGACGAAAATACAACTGCGCGGGGTCCGCCACCCTCCGCTGCCTCACTGGGTACACGAAAATAGAGCCCATTTTATTTTGGTATCACTCAGTCTTGTGATGCAGCAGCCAGAGATTTAACCAGAACTAAGAAGAGGGAACACATTACTCCCATGCTTGCCTCCCTTCACTGGCTGCCTGTTAGCTACAGGATTGAGTTTAAAACCCTGATGTTTCTCCCCCACCATTGAGACTTTTAATACTCAACTTAAAACCCACTTTTACTCCCTAGCTTTTAACTGTCCCTAACTTTTATAGCTCAGCCATTTCCCATGTAGGCTCTGTGAGCTCTGTAGGTTGGTAGATCTGTATTGTCTTTATCATTGTTATTATTTTTGCTGCTGCTTTTGTTATTATTATTACTGTTATTTATTATAACTATGATGATGATAGTGATGGTATTGAAAATATATTTCTATTGCTATCTTTATTATTATAACAACTGTCACTCAGTCTGCTCTTCTTCTTCATCGTCTGTTTGTTCTCTTCTTTTGTTTTGTTTTTTCCTCTGTGTTGTTGTAAAGCACTTTGGATCAACTCTGTTGTGTGTAAAGTGCTATATAAATAAAGTTGAGTTGAGTTGAGTTAACTCAGAATTTCATGGCTGCAACACATGCCAAAATAGTTGGGACAGGGGCATGTTTACCACTGTGTTACATCACCTTTCCTTTTAACAACACTCAATAAATGTTTGGGAACTGAGGAGACTAATTGTTGAAGCTTTAAAGATGCAATTCTTTCCCATTCTTGCTTGATGTACAGCTTAAGTTCTCCAACAGTTCGGGGTCTCCATTGTTGTATTTTACGCTTCATAATGTGCCACACATTTTCAATGGGAGAAAGGTCTGGACTGCAGGGAGGTCAGTCGAGTACCCGCACTCTTTTACTACGAAGCCACGCTGTTGTAACACGTGCAGAATGTGGCTTGGCATTGTCTTGCTGAAATAATAATAATAATAGAGGCGTCCATGAAAAAGACGTTGCTTGGATGGCAGCATATGTTGCTCCAAAACCTGTACCTTTCAGCATTAATGTTGCCTTCACAGATGTGTAAGTTACCCATGCCTTGGGCACTAATGCACCCCTATACCATCACAGATGCTGGCTTTTGAACTTTGTGTCGGTAACAGTCTAGATATTTCTTTTCCTCTTTGGCCCAGGGGACACGATGTCCACTATTTCCAAAAACAATTTGAAACGTTGACTCGTCAGACCACAGAACACTTTTCCACTTTGCATCAGTCCATCTTAGATGAGCTTGGGCCCAGAGAAGCCGGGGGTGTTTCTGGATGTTGTTGATAAATGGCTGTTGCTTTGCATAGTAGAGTTTTAACTTGCACTTACAGATGTAGCGACGAACTGTATTAACTGACACTTAATTTTTTAAGTGTTCCTGAGCCCATGTGGTGATATCCTTTATACATTGGTGTCGGTTTTTGATACAGTGCCACCTGAGGGATCGATGAGGGGTCATGGGCATTCAATGTTGGTTTCCGGCCGTGCCACTTACTTGCAGTGATTTCTCCAGATTCTCTGAACCTTTTGATGGTATTATGGACCGTAGATGTTGAAATCCCTAAATTCCAATTGTACTTTGAGAAACGTTGTTCTTAAACTGTTCGACTATTTACTCACACAGTTGTTCACAAAGTGCTGCACCTCGCCCCATCCTTTCTTGTGAATGACTTTTGGGGGAAGCTGCTTTTATACCCAATCATGGCACCCACCTGTTCCCAATTAGCCTGCTCACCTGTGGGATGTTCCAAATAGGTGTTTGATGAGCATTCCTCAAATTTCTCAATATTATATTCAATTGAATATAGGTTGAAAAGGATTGCAAATCATTGTTTTTATTTACATTTATCACAATTTCCGAACTTCAATGGAATTGGATTTTGTAGTTATTACCACTGATTCACTTTTTATTTGCTTCCAGTACTTCCTCTTTTATGATTTTATTCAGCCCTATTTTAGTTGTTGCTTTTCTTGGTATGTCGTGCTATTTTGTCTTCCTGTTTTATTCATGTTTTTGAGGCACTCAGTAACATCTGTTTTTATAGGTCGAGTATAAATAATTACTGTTATTATTAGCATGCTGTGTGATGTCATATCGTATCTGGTCATTGTATTTTTATTTCCTTGAGGGAACCTTCCCAAAAGGATACATAACGTTGCACCTCATCTAATCTTCTTTAATCTAATCTGCTATATGTTCTTATCAGCTGACCTTTTGCGTAGTATTGAGTCATGGTGCATCATATCCAAATCGAAATTAAAGTAAAATCAATTTACAGTTTTGATTTCATGAGGTGTTTTAGAATCATTCTAGCTGTGATGATGAAAGAGGTAGCAGCTCTGATACATGCTGTATAAAGTCTTTAAAGTATGACCAAGCATACTGTCTGTCTCTGATGTAATGTCTGCACAATGCACTGTACATAAAACAGTCATCTCAAGTCCATGTGTTGTCCTTTTAGGTCAGTAAAGAATGATGTTTTGTTACGCTTCATCTTATAATACCAAGGGGAGAAAAGGTCAGGGGGACATAAAAACAACTGCAATGTTGAGCACACGCTATATAAACAAGGTGAAAAAAGAACCCACGAAGCAACACATGCACTTTCATACACTCAAAAATCAAGGAGCGTGATGCGTCTTTTACGCACAGGTGGTTCAGATTTTAATGCCATTAATGGCATTTGTTTATGTTGTGATCTGTGTGCACAACCCACCTTTGTCACGTGGGGTTTAAATATATGCAACTTTATGTGGTGGTCTGTATTTGTGGAAAAGGGTGTTTGTCTTACCAGTGGGTCCAACCTTACACACACCAAATCCCTCTGTGCTTATTTGAGAGAGTGTGGAGGACGCCCTCCGCAACACTCACAGTGACACTTGTTGAGGGGCTGCCTTCTGTCGCCATTGTGTGGCATTGCTGTCTTCAGCCATCTCTTAATCTCTTTGACTACTTCACGAAAATTGTAATACGCCTCACTGGTGGCGGATTTAAAAGTGACGAGAGGAGCTGATGTGATTGGTGAAAACAGGACTCGGCTGTTTTAAACCCACCTCACGCCTTTTGCCCTCCCTCTTTCCAACATACGCTGCCAGGAGGAGCCAAGTTAGGTAGGAGGGATACTTACGCCGGGCTGCACCGCTCACCAAAATACCAAAGTCCGCTTGGGCACGCCTCATCAGCGCGGCAGACCTGACTTACGCCGCGCCTTTGCCACGCCGCTGGCCAGGCACGAAAATAGAGCCCATTGAGTGCCTTATGGTTAGTTAGAAATCAAATTGTCATAAAAACAGAAAAACATGAAGGGTGAGGCACCTTATGAAAGGAGTGAAGTCCATGGGAGCAGGGGGGCAGACCATATTAGGCGGGTTTTGAGAAGATGGACTGTGAGAGGTGGCTGGGAAAAGAGGAAATTTAGAAAAGGTCCCATTATTTACAGCGACATCTAATGGAAAAAGATCAAATATATATGTACTTAAATCAAGAATATTTTACCAAGATCAGCGATGTCTGCATCATTGCTGTGGGTTTCATTACTTGCTTGCTGTTGGTTAAGAAACTTGAGACAAGACTGGTAAGCCTGAAATAACAAAACAACACTGGGGGATTACATTGAAACAAATTTAGAGCTAAAAAAGAGTTGGAGATATTCCTACGGAATATGTACAAACAGGTAAGACCTGCTCCAAAGGAATACAGGTAATGAGTAGTTATATCAAATCACAATTCAAAACACAGCCTATGTTACCTTGGCACAGCGGCCTGGTTCGGCCATCTCCCAGGCGTTTTTAACAGCTTTTATCTGGTCTAGTCTCTCTGTGTCCTTTGTCACCTTGATGCTCTCTGCTTTGCTTTTGTCACTGACCACATGTAGCACCCAGTTTGCCTTAGTCAAGTCAAGGCTCTGCACAAACATATGCACAAACAAACAAAGGGAGGAGACACAAGCTTAAGAGTGCAATGAATGGTCATGCACACAGACATCCAGCTGAAGGTCACCATATTATAATACATTGTGAGTGTGTCCCTCTCAGTCAAACTCAGCCTGGTACATAGCCAGAAAGCCAGCCAGTCAGTCATTCACACAGGATTTTATGTGCTCTTGGGCTGTCTAGTCTTCATAATAAATTAAATATGGCTCTTAGTTCATTTATTCAGGGATCATTATGTCCTCTAACCCTTTTGCTGAGAGTAAATATTGAAAACTGAAATTTACTGACAGAAACCAGCCTTTTGAGAGTCTGTCCCGTAGTGCATTGAAGAATAAAGAGAAAAAAAGCATTTATTATGTGGCTCAGTGATTTATCATTAAGCTGTTTTTTTCTGAATACTAAACCCATTCTACTGCACACCACAAGATTATTATTAAAGTGCATGCATGCCATTCTGTTAAAGGCTGCTGTGGGATTTGGTTCACGTCAGTATTTTCTGGTTAGCACATCAGAGTTAGCAACAAGCTGAGCTTACTTAATATGCAAATGATATAGGAAATTGAAATTGTGATAAAAAAAGAGATGTAAGAAACGGATGAATGAATGAATGTCAGATAACAGTTTAACCATAAGCTCATTATGTGTGGTTTAATTGGGAATCGGTGAAAAGTAGTTGAGTGTGTACTTCACTGACGTGCCTCTACCCCCTCCTCTTTGAAAAGTTAAAATCCTATTTTGCTGTTTTTGAATAAGATTTGAATCACAAGTACTGCAGCATCTTGTGTTACTGCTATAAAATTTAAACCTTATTGAAACTTGTTTGATGATGAGTTTTTACATCTACTATCCTGTTATTGCCCCTAGCATTTCACTAACAACAGCTAATGCAGTAAATCCCAATGTAACTTAGTTCACAGTTTGCATAGTCATGATGTCATTTGCAGACATGTTGGACAGCTGATAAGCCATATGCTGGTCTGCAAAGGGGACCAACAATCATTTAGTAACTCATCCTTAAACTATAGATACATGTGCTTGCATTGGCTCTGATTTGCAGCTGACAATGTGTTTTAGGCTCTTGTCACTATTACCGTGTCCTGCTGAGACCCAGATTTGAGGACACCTGCCGGCTTCCCTTTCTCCTTGTCACCTTCTCCTTTGAGTCTGGCTTTGGTTGTATTGGATTTGTGCCCATCATGAACTGGAGTGCCAGTGGTGGATGTGTGCTTCAAGTCCTCAGGCTTGTAAACTAGGATTGGAAAAACAGAGGTTTTGGGAGACTTAATTTTCTTTTCAATCAGCTACTTACTGAACTTTCTTGAAAAATGTCTTTGACAAATATATATAAAAACATTTTTAAAATGATCCAAGTGAGACAAGAGGCAAGCTGCTGGGGCAGCCATGCCTCCTTTAAAACCACCCCAAAATTCTAAACTATGATTTACCCTATCAGAGGTGGGGCTATTTGGGTTGTGTTGCAAAAGGCTGCTTGGTGCTTTTTTTTTTTTTACATTTAAATGTGGTATATATCTTTAGGTTATGACTTTACATTTGTAAAGTCATAACCTACATCTTTTTAGGTTCTGATAGATTTAGGCTGTGAAGATTTTAGTATTGTTTTTATTATGTTGGGGTAGTTGATAAGCTTATGTAAACAATGGCATAATGTACTGATTGTTCGCAAATGATGATCCAGCTTGTGTCAATTTTTGTTAACAATCAGAGTTAGCTCCATGTCTGACTACGATTATGGTAGCTAATACTTGGCCTGTTATCTTATTGGAAAAACACCTGATACTCTAAAAATACCCACTTTAGATTGACTGCCATGCTACTGCTTAGACCCTGCAAGTGCTCATTTTAACAGACATGTTAAAATGTGTGACTTTGTATGTCCCCCAAAAAAGACACTGATGTGTACTTTCACTGACTGGCACCATCAAAGCCAGCCCATCTAGAAATTTGCAGTGAGCTCATGTTAGACAGGCAAGCTAACTGCTGCTTTACCAGCCGTAAGTGCCAAATAATATAACTCAATGCTCATCTCTGCGAGTAGCCATCTTAAACTAGAAATTAGACAGAAATGAGCTTAGTTACCTGTAAGCTGTCTGCTTACTTAGTCAAGAGAAAGTTGAGCCAGCTCTGGCTGTGTTTTAAGCTCTCTCCATTTTTCGAAAACATCTCAAGATTTGCCCCAATTTTACTGCATTTCTTTCATGAAACTTAAAAAAAAAAAAAAAAAAAAAAAAAACACTGAGGCTTTGAAGGTTGGGTAGAATTGGTTTTGGTAGATTTAATCAAGTTGGTTTGTCATAACTAGTTTCAAATCTGTCAAACCCAAAGGGTGTCCTAAATTGCAACGTGGGGTGCCTAAAACTGTCTGCCTTCCCGAGTTAAAACAAATACAGGCCATGAGTACCTGAATCAGAACTTAGGAGGAGGATATGATTGCTGGTGCAATAATATCAGAAATGCTAGGATTGCCGAGCATGTTTCCTTAGTGTCTGATCTTAAGGTCATTTTCTGGTTTAATTCAGTTGCTTTCTTAAAGATAAAAATAAACATACACAAGAATATAAGATCTATTGGATATATTGAAATAATAAGTCTTAGTAAACACAACTAGCGAAAAAAGGAAGGGGAAATGAATGAATCATTTTGTATGTGTGCAGACATTCTGGCCAGTCCAAAGAGTCTAGACACACCCCTGAATTAAACAAATACCATTTCTATTGTAGTACAAGTATCACAATAAACCTCAGCAGTTCCTTTTCTACTCTTCATATGTAAAGCTTTTCTGAGGTGAGACTGAGGAAGAACAGGTAGAGGTCGAATGTGTTGTGTGTTCTCGCATGTGCTAGATGGCACTGTTGCACTTCAAAGCTAAAATGAACTCGATCCCCAGCTCAGATGGGGCATTTACTATGAGTCTCACTTCTCTGACACAGCGAGGAATAATAATCCATCATTTAGCTGACATCCTGCCATTCTGTCTTAACATCTTTAGTGCATACTCATCGAGTTAGGATTAACTGGAGTCACACAAGAATTTCAAGGTTCAAACTGGATCAGGAAATCAATTTTTGGTATTTAATTTTAGGCTGATATCTGTTTTGAAAACTGATTTTGTGCTGGTCAGAACTGAACAGAATGTATATGAAGGCTTCTGCTTACTGAACAACATCGTTTGTAGATTCGGCATTGTGTTCTCCAAAGGCAAAGTTGTTGGGATTGTCAAAAGATAAACAAATGAGGCTGTGTTTACATCCTCTGCTCACATCAGACTGCTTTGATGGTTTATACTGGGCTTTAAAGAAGTATAAATGTGCATGCAGTTAACATATGCAGCGCAGTATTTTGACTGCAGCTTGTTAAACAGCTTGTTCAGGAGGCTTCAAAGCCTAGCGTGGCATGTAGTGCGTGTGCATCCATGAAGCATGTAGGGAGCATGATCAAGGGCGCAGCCTCACCACTGAGACAGAGTCTAACTGGGTGAAATTAATTCACTTTCCTGCTGAGATATTTCCCAGGGCACCAGGGGGCAAGAGCCAACTTCATTTGACTTCCTATTGACCCACTTACACAAGCTTATTGAAAAAACCATAAGAGGTTTGTGTGGACATCAGCCTGTACCTACATGCACGGACAACACAAAGCAAAATAACTCTAACCTGCTCACACATCTATCGATGCAGAGAAAAGACATGCAAAACATGCTGAATGAACCTGGAAGAACTAAGCAGTAAGAAATCTACTTCTTACACATGACCAGAGGTTTGCCTGTTTGTGCAGTCAGAACATATCTAGTATCAGTATATTTAGTTTGTTAATTTAGGCCTCCCACACAAAGACACACATATACCATCACACACCCACATGCACACACACACAGATATCATCTTCAGATTTCATGCCATGCAAACTGAACGGGTAAGCACAGTGACAGTAGTCAGGAGCAACAAAGCAAGAAAGAATAATGATTCAATGACAGCAGGCTGCCCTTTATCTTCGGGCAATCATGCAAATTGTCACCCATGCAGCACCTCTTTCACATCAACATCAACCAGTGCTGCAATTAATTCATCCCCCTCAAATTTATGAAAAGCTTCTGTAAATTTCAAAGCCCTGATTTTACTATCGATCCAATTTGTGTGGTCTTATTAAAGCAGAGAAGCAGAGTTGGTGGCAGAGGACACAATTATTGCCTCGGCCAGCAACCAGTGGGCACAAGAAATCACGCTCTGATTTGCAAAAGCAGCTGTATTCATTTGGCTTTCATTTGGCTTGTGATTAACAGGCCTCTGGCTGGCGTAAGAAAAGAACAAACACCATCTGCCTTGGCCCCTGACACTGCCGACTGAGTGTCTACCACACAAAAATATACTGTGCATAGACAAACATGTAGGACTTATTAGAAAATCTGCTCATAGGGCCCGAATGTTGAGACCTCTGAATGGGATGATGTGAGTCAAAGTGCTTCAGGGCCCAGTAAGGGATTTTTGCCTATAATGGAACCACGTGTGATACATACTGAGTTCAAGTATCTAATATAGCACTATTGTTTATCTTGAGCAAATACCTCTCATTCCTTTTTTCTCCAGGTCTCTGAGTGCATGGACAAAATCCAATTGAGATTCATCCAAATCCCAGCTCTTATAAAGCACTTCTGCCTGCACCACATACCTGTGACCCTGTGAGAAAACAGACATGATAGATCAGTGTACAAACCCATGTCAAAGTTAGAGCAAGCTTTGAAAATCACATAAAAGCAAAAAGACTTATCATCTTAGCACTGAAAAAAACAAACAAACAAACAAATAAAACAACGCACATGCAGTTGGTTGTACCACTCATGTAGATGATTCAAAGAGACACAAAGGTCTTACAAAAGAACTGGACATTTTATTTATGCCATTTTCTGCCTTCTTTGACAGAAGCACATGCTTGGCATAAAGACAGAAGAGGATAAAGAGACATGGAGAAAGAGAGATAGAGTGACAGAGAGGTCATAGAGGGTGATTTCATAATGAATGGTCACTACCACATCCATCTCACTGAAACAATGATTTAACAAAATCCCAATGTGAGAATCAAACCAACAGAGAAAGACAGTTTTTTTTTTCCCTGGTGATAACTCACACATACACATTCACGAAGATGATATCAAATTAAAGTGAAATAAGCCATTTCATGTGTATTCAAATCCCAAACAGTTTACTTTTCAGCATTAATGCACCATGACTGAACACCTACTGTACCCCCCAGTGGTGAAACACAGTGCTTTAATCGCTGACCCTTTGCTTCCGGTCTTGATCAACACTCTTGATCAGCAGATGTTTACTCTGGCCTGCTGGTAATCTGAAGGTTATTTCACAATAAAATGTCCTGAATGTCATCACACCCCACCCATTTGATAGCAGTGATTTTCCTGAAGATTACCTACTGGGTTCACTCCCCAGCTTAGCCCCAAAGTTGTACACCGAGGACTGAGAAATTGTGATGTTTGCATTCACATATGCAGCTTACCTGGCTCACTTTGGATAGATTTTCAGATTTTGGGTTAAGCAATGTTAAAGCATGAGTGAGGAGAGAATAAACTCAGAGTTTTCAGCACTTCCCTGGCTAGAACATCACTGTAACCTGAGCTGCACACCCAACTTGGTTATGGGCATTAAATACTAAAATGTCATCTTGTTTTACATATTCTTGTTCTGACAATGTTCACTGTCAGTACAGTTAAGGGGAAAAGGCTATCTATGCATCCCAGTCTTATTACTCCGAAATGGTAAATGGACTGACTTTGATCATGCTTTAGTTGTCTGACCACTTAAAGTGCTCTTCTTCTGCTTCTAGATTCATCGATTCATACACTGATGGCAGGACATGCTATGTAAAGTGCCCCTCAGTCATAACTAATCCCTTTTACACATCATTCTAACACTGCCAGCTATGCCACCAGGAGCATTTCATGGTTCAGTGTCATGTCCAAGGATGCAGGAGCTGGGATTGAATTGCTAACCTTCCAGTTGAGAGTAGACTGACTACCACTGAGCCTCAGCCATCTATTCTCTCTTCAGGTAATATATACCCTCTATACACTCAGCTGGCCTGTGGAATCTGCCTTATTACTGTTTATATCACTGGCTGTTGGGTTACTTTGTTAAAGCTAAAACATATTTGTAACACACTCAGGGCTCTTCCAAGCTTAGGCACTAAATTCTAAATTAATTACCTAAATTGATGAAGTGTGAGGAGCAACTAGAGGGACAATAAAGTCTGTTATTTTCTCCAGATGTATCACTGACAGTCACCAAAGCAAAATAAACGAAGCTCAGAAGATTTTAGAGTTTTATGGACACATGCTCTCAACCAAGTAGCGTGCCGCTGTGCATATCCAAGCATGCGAAAGTACACACCTAGTGCACTTTCTATATACTTTGCCAAATATCAAACTGGTGTGCTAAGAAGTGGAGAGGAGCCCTCAGACAATCAAGTGACTCATTAATCATGCACAAATCCCTCCTCACTGACAAGCACCGATAAGAGGGGTCTGACTGCAGACCTCCACTGTCAGGACCCACCTCCACTGAGAGGACCTGAGGTGACGCTTTTTCTCATGCGCTCCAGTTTGTTTGAAGTGGTCGTACCGTTTTCTATTTTCTCTTTGTTGAACACATGAATACATCAAGATTTTATACATGAAATAAGACCAAAGAAATAAATTATATTTATAAGAATACGTACTTCCCGGTCTAAACACTTTTAATACAAAAGGAATCGAATCAACTTCCGACATAAAAAAGCATACTCCCGGTATATTTGCTTTTATTTTGAAAGGCTTCAAATCAACTTCCAGTCTGCTTAGTGGCTGTGGGTCCTTACAGTGGAGGTCTGCTACGAAGAGTCCTGACAGTGGAGCTCTGCAGCCAGACTGTCTTGGATAAGTTGGACAGCAACAACAAAACTATCCCTTCAGTTTCTGCTCTTCTTCTCTTGTGAATTTTATCTGTAAGTGTGTGGGTTTGTGTAAGTTCATGTGTCTATGTGTGTGCATGCCTTAGAGTAAGGTGTTATCTGGCAGTGAAAAACTGATATCAACACAGGCAGCAAGCAAGTGGGTGAGAAAGACAGAGAGGGTTAGTGAGATGCACCCTTGCGTGTGTGTGTGTGTGTGTGTGTGTGTGTGTGTGTGTGTGTGTGAGTGCGTGTGTGTATGTGTGTGTGTGTGTGCGTGTCTGTGTGAGTTTGTGCGCACAAATGAGAGCAGTTAAGTGTGTGAGCAGCAGCAGATACCACGCAGGCAGCTGTCAGTGATACCATCGTTTCTCTGGGAGGCTGTGGCTGTTCAGAGTCAGACGACAAGCCTGATTTCCCAGCTGTGCCATTGTCACTGGTTCTTTGCTGGGAAGTGTCCACCACCTTAACTCCCTTGTCCTGGGTGGCGGATCCCCTCTGGTTCTGTTTCTTTTCATCAGTGCAAGTGTTGGCTGTAACAGACAGAGAAATATTAAACTCTGCCTGTATCTGAGAAAAGACGAGTGGCCAGTAATCTGCACCAACTGATGGAAGCAACAACTGATAAGCAGACTAGAGTTTGAGAGGCAGGCTTTGAAGAGCTCTTGTATGAAGTGCTGCTATTGTTGGCTTGTTTTTTGCTCTTTATTGAGCCTGCATAAAGACAAAGGCGAATCCAATGTAAGTTAAAGGGTCAGCTCATCCAAATCTCAGATAAAATGTTACAAACCACCTGTAACTTACCCCTGCAGTCATATTAATTCAGGCATAGACATTTTTGGTGACATCAAGATTTCTGCTAGAATCACAATTTATACTAACTGTGCAGTAACCTTTGACATTTGACTCTTTAAGGACTCCCCCCAATGCAGATTTGAAGCTGAATCCTGCTTTACATCAAAGATACACCTAACTACAACATCTCTATGACAGTGGCCTTGTATGTTTTATGAAAAAAAGGTTACTTTAATGAGTTAAACACTCTTCTTAGAAGTGATAAGATGCATCCAAAGCTAAAACACTGCCACTATTCTCAGAAACCCAATCTTTCAAGTTCCTTTGCTTAAGCATTAATCCCAAGCTCTCCAGTGACAAATTAAACAACTTGATGCTAAACCACACTGGCTGGTGTTTACAGTGGCCCCGTTTACATGAGTAGTTTTCCTCAATCTGATTGAAATCAATCGGATTAAGTGAATCTGATTCCATCTGTATACATGAACTTTAAGTAAAGAGATCCACGTTCAGTCCGCGTTTTCATGGCCCCAGCTGAATCCAGTTGTATTGTATTGTATCACTGGGAATTGTTAATGGGAACCATTGTTTTAGTTCCGTTTTAGAGTTGCGCACGGACGTGTTTGTGACACTGAAAAAAGGTTGAAAAAGCTTAGATGTTCAACATGCTTTTAAACTTTTATCAACAGCATATTTTTGGAAGTTTTTTGTGTACGGGTATATAAGTGCTAAAGAAAGTGGTGCTCTGTTATTTTGCAAAATAATAAAATAAGCAAAAACCATCTTGTAAAATTATGAGTTGACTCCTCTCCTTCACACACTGAGTCTTACCACTGTAAGAGTGTAGCCAGAGAGGTGCCCTGCTGTTTTGGGATGTAATAATTGTGTTTTTAATTCGGGTCACAAAAAAAAAAAAAAAAAAAGTGATTCAATTGTCATAGGACTATTTTAAAGAAGATAAACTATAGTTAAACCAGGAGTAATAGTGGAGTTTTGGGTTAAAAAAGTGGCACAGAACAATGAAAATATCAGTGAAAATGGTGGACCGTTTAGCTGTTATAATTTCAATGTAAACTGGGATATTAAATGCCGCTGTTAGGCCTCATTAGAAATGTGTAACACGTGGAAGCAGAACTGTGGGACATAGCTACTCTGCCTCTGAACCTCCTTTGGATAAAGTAATAGAGACCAAATGTAAATGGTAATATGTGATTGCTGCAATGACAGGGCAGAATAGTGCTCTGCGTGTGTGTGTGTTTGTATGTGTGTGCACCTCCTGTGATTCTGCAACACCATAATACAATGGGGAATCACACTGGAATACCAATATTTTTATTGGTTTAATATATAAGAACAGAAGTGCTGTTGCACAGTTGAAATGTGTAAGAGGCTTCTGATTACATCACAAACCAGCGGTGTGAGATAATGAGCGTTAATCACTCAAACTCAGGGCTTATTAGATGCTTTGGAAGATGTAACTTGTTTACACTCAGACGAGACACAGTCTGACAAAGCTTCCATTAGTATCCAAAATGATGTTATATATCTGTTGCTTCTGAAAAATAAAAATAGCGAAAGCTCACCTTTATTTGCCACAAAGCTGAACACAGGAATTACCACAAGGCCCTTCCCAGTCTTGCTCATCACCTCCTTCTCCTGGTCCAAAATGGACAGACGAATAAATACATCTGGCTTGGATGTCTGGATCTGAATTGTTCCCAAGAGGTCTGCCATCACATCCACAGTGTACCTGTGGAACATTTTCAAATGATTGTGAGCTCTCAGCTCTCTCAGCATCTGCAATGATCTGTTACAGAAATCCAGGCCTCCTGTGTCTGTTCATCTGTTCATACTATTGTGAAAATAAAAATAAGTGCAGCTTGTTGGTAATCTAGAGGTATAAATCCAAACTTTAGACCAAAATATAGCCAACAAGTCCCTTACCGACAGATGAGGTTTTTATCATTGGGAATGTAATAATCCTTGAACTCTCTCACTGTAAACGTGTTCAGAGGAGTCTCGCTGGACAGTTTTGGCAGAAGTCCCCTTGAGCCAATCAGCCGCATTCTCCACTTGGCACCAACAGCAGAAGTTTCAGGTGTAATAACCTCTGCTACAAATGTATAACCAAGCTGCAATGACAGATGTAGATAAATCAACTTGGAAAATTGGATCCATTACCTGGATTCTTTCATTTCCTTCATCTGCTTTTTTATTCTATTTTTTTTAAATCATAAATTACATATTTTGTTGCAAGTGCTGATGTCTGAGCCCCCAAAGAATTGTCTTTAGGCTGGCATTGACAGCTGTGGAATTTGAGTTAAGCATGCCAGCTCTCTTTCTTTAAACAGTTTTAAAAAATTTAACTTTTACAGAGAATAGGTGCTTAAATACAGAGCCATACTCCCCCATTCTCTTTTAAAGGGGGTTATTTAGTGCTAAAGGGGTTTGGCAGAAAGTGATCTTTAGGTTAGGCAAAGTATTATAATTGTATGTAAAATGTGACATTCTTATAATCCAAACTTACTCAAAAACTATCTCAAGTGCACGATCAACTGATGTGTGAAGATAAATGGCACAAACAGACCTTGTTTGGTTTATAAACATGGGCTGCCACTTTGTTGAAAACCACATCCAGCTCCTCTCCTGTATCATTATTTATGACATGCAGCAAACAGTTAGGGATTGGGGAGTAGACCTTTGGTACCAGCAGCATCTCCTCAGAAACCAGGAATACCTCTCTGAACAGGTAAACATAACATGTTCTTTTATATAAGGCAAAACCAAATTGTACAGTAGATTTCTTTTATGTTAAAATTTTTGCAAGAATATGGTTCGTTATTTACACCTGGATTCAAAGCTTAGTTCAACAATGTTTTCTAACCTAAAGACCAGGACCCAGGAGTTTGCTGTATTTGGAAGGGAGACGGAGTAATCAGCAAAGGTGATTCGAGTCGCTTCATCCTGCTGGCAAGGGTAGAGCTCTGCTTTACTCTCAGAATGTCCAATAATGTACCTATTAGAAAAATAAAAACCTGTGTTAACTTTTCAATTCTGGCTCATAACCAGAATTTAGAAATTAAAGACAATATGGGTATGGGGTAAGTTGACCATAGGAGTGAGGTAAGTTGAGCCATATCCCTACTACCCCCCCCCCCAACTCTCCACCCCAGCCTTCCCTCACCTTCTCTCCCTAAATAACAGTCACTTCTTCACATTCATTTGTATTTTTATCTTTTATACACTATTCAACTAGTACAATAATTCTTTTTATTATTATTGCATATAACAGCTAAAAAGCTGCTTTGTAAAAAAACATATTAACACGAGAATGTCTTTAAGTGATTCAGAACATTCCCAGCTGTGATTTTGAAAAGAAAAAGTAACACAACAATCTGAACTGAAACTCTGATCCTCTGATCAGACTTCTTTACTTTCTCAGTTGAACCACCACCTCAACTTACCCCAGAACTACTATTATGACTTTATTAGTCCTCCAAGCTAAAATGGTGGACATTTATGCTAGGTTTTTTACCTCATGTTGTAGCACATAGATACCACAATTGATGTATAAAACGAATCAAAAAGGATGTTTTTTGGTCTGAACACAATTCTAATACAACTTATAACAGACTAAATTCACTTTCAATTGTAAAAAATGTTTTTTTTGGAAATAAATGTCTAACCCCCTCACCCATGTGCTTCTAATCTTCACAGACTCCATGAATTGATGCCCATCTCCTAAATATTTGGTCACATGATCAATTTCTTTTACCATTTCCAAGCAACAGGGGATGGGGAACTTACTCTTCCCCATACTTGTCAAAACTTTTGATTTTATAAACACTCACTTAGACATATAAATGTTTGTAAACATCTCAATAGGGACTTATAAGTGGCCTATTACTCAATACCTGTAATAAAGACCTTCAGTTAAAGTATTTTTGACCAGGGGATCTTCATGCTCATGGTTTGATTTGCTTTGATAGGTCATGATGAGTCATAAATATTGGTTGTAGTCTGATTTATCACGAGCTCCTGAGTCCAGTTAAAATAAAAAGTACAAACAAGCAGCTCTTTTATTTATTTTTTTAGTGATTACCTTTGGGCTAAAGTGCATGTGTCTGTCAGTTAAGAAAAATGAATGTTTAAAGGCTAGTAACACCCACCAATCCCCCCTGCTCCCCATTTTTCATACACACGGTGACCAAACTCTTAATCCTCACACACACACACACCCACACACACACACACACACACACACACACACACACACACTTCCCCAGGCAGCAGGTCATTCGGCATACGCTGCTCGTCGATTGGAATGGGGGGAGAGGATAAACAGCAGATGGTACCACTGGGAAAAAGATGGAACACAATGTGGAAAATGCTCCCTGCCTGGCCACCACAGGCCACCAAAAACAGAAGAGGGAGCAGATTCTGGGTGTGGGGTGCTACAGAAAAGCTGAATGCCAAATGATACACATAGCCTTGGCATGGGAGTGCATTGGGAGCCCTTCTATTCTCTCAGACAGTGATGTACATAATGTGGAAGCATGAATTCTGCTTGGCTAATATGATGTCATGCTTTATGTGTATCCATGTGTCCATGCTGTTTATTTACCCCAGTATGAAGACAGCATGTTTTTCTGCGTCTGATTCGACCTTAGGCCACATGTCTGAAAGGATCTGAGATGCTCGAAGGTTCTTCTTGGTGCCTAAGTGACATAAGGACACACACAAGTATAAATACAGATGAATGACTACCCTTAAAGCAAACGTCTCTGTCACTAAAAAACACATTTATGTAACAAGAAGTTGTACTATCTAAGTATGAAAACGTGTGAAATAAGTAGGTATGTGTGCATATATATAAGAGTTGTGTAATAGATATTTCCACATCTGACATGTGGTATATGTGTCCTTGTATGCTCCCTCTGCCTCTTTCTACCTAGATCTCAACAGCTTCTTTTCAAATAGCCACTTCCCCAAATTGCCACTGCTATTACAGCTGACCAAGGCTGCCTATGGTGAGATGTGAACCTCCTGTCAACTTTGCAATAAAGGAGAGGCAACACACAAATAGAAAAGCAGGCAAGACAGGATAGATGAGAAGACATGAAATAATACAGAAGGTTGTTGGAGTCATAAACGGATGTGCTGGAGGACTTGGCTCTTTAAGATGAGAAAAGACAAGCTCTTATCTATAAATGAAACGTTATCAAAGGGTAACATTTTTAGACTATGATTGGTGGTTTGCTGTCACTTTAAGTGTCAGTTTGAAGTTGCACTTTATGCTTCGACAAGTGAATGAAACAAAATTTGAGATAACTTAACCATGACAGGCCCATTACATAGGAGTCAAGCTGGGAAGCTTTTGTGCTCATGTTTATGGCTCGTAATAAACAGCAATCACTTTTAGCATTGCTGGGCAGAATGATCCTATAATGATGCAGTTCATCTGGATGTTTTGTTTGCCTGAAAAATATATTTGAGTGATAATAAAGGAGATAAAATGTTGCTGTGAATACTATTGATTTTTGTGAATGCTGCTGTAATGAGGGTGTACATACTCTCTATATGCAATGTATAAAGTTGGTGACAGTGTCATGTCCATAACAGCCCACACAGAAACAGGGGCTCTGAAGTTTGGGGAATAATGAAAGAACATCAGAGCAACAAGGTACCTTGAGTGTTTTTTTTTTTTTTTTTAACAGAGCTACACCTGAGCTCTAAGATAATTACTGCCTCCTCACAGTAAGAATCCCATATAAAAAATGATTAAATTGAAACTAAGATAAATGGCATGTGACCAGCACAGGAGCTTAATTCTTTGCTCTGAGACAATGCAATAAATAATAATTCCAAAGCAACACTGATAAATAAATCTACAAAGGGAAAGCTGCTCAGCTCTGTCAACCTTGTCTGCCATTTCTTGTCACAGTTGAGAGCCTCTGCAGTGGATGTTGGAATGTCGTTTGTATCTATGGTGTTTTTTTTTTTCGTTCAAATAGTTTTTTTTTTATTTTAACAAAAATAACACAACATGACATAAACCACCAATAGACAGAACAGTGATAATCACAAAAACAGACAAACGAAGCTAAATAAAAACAAGTAACACAAGCACACACCAAAAACATCATTACAACATAAAACATACAGTGCATCAGCAAATTAAATAAATAATAATATAATAAAGGGTAGAAGGAAATAAAATTAAAAAAAACAAAACATCAAGCAGTACACCAAGTTTTGCTTTCCTTTTTTTTTGTATATGGTGTTTGTGTGTGTGTGTGTGTGTGTGTGTGTACGTGCGCGCGCATGTGCGTGCCTGCTCTTCCCACATGATCCTGTATCTCCTCCTGGCCACCAATCATCTGTCAGGGTGTATCAGTAAGAATGGCATGTCATCAATACATATTTGTGCCTCGGCTAGGGGGCTCAATATTTGCCAAGGGGCTGAATTAAATGGTAAATGGAAGAAACAAGGTGTTTTGTGTGGGCGTGTGTGTTTAGACACAAAGTAATGATCCTCAAATGAGGCAAAGGTGTCCAGTTGGTGTAGCGGTACTTCTTCACACGCAGCCTTAGCTTTTCCTGCAAATTGATTTGTCTTTGAAACATGAATCACTGCAGAAGTTAAGCAGGTTTTCTAATTGTGTATAGATGAAGTTACCTGGTTTTGAGGCATTAAGGACTTCTCGTACTAAGTGTCCTTTAAATCCAGCCTGCAGAGTTGTGACTGCCTTCACTTCCTGGTCTGTTGGCTCCCTTTCTCTCCAGCTTTCTGGGGCCTCTGTATCTGTTAAAGAGAGCAGTTTCAGGATTTTGCATGTTAATGTTGAATTCAGGAATGGGAAGTTGATTTTTATGGAGCATGACGGACAAGTACAGAGAGAAAATTGAATTAAATTGCTATTGTAAGAAAAAAATGAATCAAGGTGACACTAACAATTACATGTAGTTGTGTCTAATGTGGGATCAGTGGCTAAAGGAGAGGGGGCAGCCGTAAGGGCCCGTATGGCAAACCTCTCCTCTGCTGTCAGCTTTCTCCCCACTGCATTAGACATCATGTGGTTAACTGCAGAGTTAAACACCTAGACACAAATATGCACAAACAAATCATACAAACAGTGATGTTATTCAATCTATCTTAACCAAAGATTGCAACTAAATGGAATAATATAGACGAATTTTCAAGATAAAGAAAAAAGAAAAGTGAGTTATTTAAAGTGTCTGCATTATGGTACGATATGGTATGATACCATGCAATGTTTCCTCAGGTCTACGTTGGTATTTTGGGGGCAGTGAGCCTCCTCCAGTGCTTGTCTGGCAGCTGGCAAGTTCTCCTCATCGCTGAAGGAAGACGCCACTCTGCTCAGAGCCCTGAAGATGGATGAGGCCTGCTCAGTAAACCGTGCACTTTGCTGATAAAATTAAAAAAGCAGAGAGAAAGCACATCAGTTTTGTTTAATGATGCAAATTAAGCAGAAAACAGGTTAAATAAAAACAGAGGAGCAGAACACCCACACATTGGGACTGTGTGCAAAATTGTTCCTAGCAGGTAAACTGTGGATGGCAGACGAGATGAAAATGTTGTGTTTCTCACATGAATTAGCCTTCCAGTGCACCCATGTGTCTGACATGATTTCAATCAGCAGACACTTTCAGCAACTGGAATATGACTCTAACATATAAAAAAGGCAGAGGGATCTTACTGACTTGATGTGATTTATTAAACTGAAGCAGCCATATTTCAAAAAGTTACAGCCAGGATATTGCAACAAAGGCAATTTCCTTCACTCTGTCTCTATGTCAACCAAGCACTTTCTGTACTTTGAAAAACTTCATTGTTTGAGATGCAAAGGATATATATCCTCTGGTTGCTCTGTATTTCTTTTGTTCTCTCTATGCAGCCTTGAGCTGCAGCTTTGACAAAGAAATTCAAACTCAGTGATTTCTTGTGCATTTGTTGAGTTACCACTGTATTTGCCAATCCCTGGATGAGACTCTCTGTTTGTGTATTACAAGTGGTTTTAACTTTCCATGTATAAAGAACAGATTTTACTTACAATAATATTATAGCAGTAGATATGCTGTAGGAGTAAGTCCAAAAGGAGGCTTGAGTTGGCACGAGCCCCTTGAAATCATAATGGCCACCCCTCGTGCCAACCCCAAACAATGCTTGATTATTTTCTCTGCCAGTTGCATTTATGGTAGCCACTATCTGCATGGAACCATGGAATACATGGTGTGTAAGTATCAGGCTGCACAAGTTTGAAATCAAACACAGCTGTCCTTACAAAGCGGTGAATCCAAACACACGAGAAGAAAATGGCAAACACAGCAAAACTATACCTCATTAAAGCAGTGTTAATAAACTTCATCTGTGTTCTGAAACTTCATCTATGTAAAATAAAAAAATAAAAAATGCCTAAAGATTTTCAATGTATATTGTAGTGATATTTGTCATGAAACGTAGACATTATCTCAAAAATAGCACAGTATCTTATAAAATTTTGTTTCATAGTGGAGCAATAGTTGTTCTAACCACTGGTTGCCACCCACCCTAAAAAAGAGTCGGAACAAAGAAGAAGCAGGAATTAGTTTGCAGTAGCAGCCATCAATAACAGGTTTAATACTTTTATAACTGATGTTGCAACATATGTAAAAGGCTTGTGCCTCTTTTGGGGTGTGAGGACATTGAGCAATCATACTGTCTGATAAAACATAACCTTGAATGCCACTGGAAATTGATCATGACTTATAAGTCGGTCAGTTTTGCTTATTTGTGAAGTGTTTGAGGAGACGTAGTGCTCTAGCTCTATCCTGCCTCTTCTTTATTTGCCTGTGTTTTTTTTTTTTTTTTTTTTTTTCCAAACTTTCCATCAACATTGTGACTGTAATAATATTGTGAATTTGTTTGGCCGTGATAATCATGACCTGATAATGTGGTATTGTGATAGTCCTATTGACAGTCCTACTATAACGTTAAGACATCTGTCACCTTGGTAAGATGTGCCATGATGGTTTCATCCTCCCCTAATATGAAAGATGTCCTGCTGCACAGATGAATATGATAACCAAGTCTTGCCTTTGTGTGGATAGACAATACATGGCGCCTGCAGGAGAGAGAAAGGGATCAATTTAGCAGATCCAGAGTAAGTGTAAGACATGCAAAGATCCATATGGGGGGGAAACAAAAAAAAAAAAATCTCCAAATTGCTCCAAGTCCAATATGTACAAAAGAGGATTAGGGCAAATAAGGAGAAAAAATATATATTACAGGAAGGAGTTAAAAGTCGAAATTTCAAGATTAAGAAAAATCAAAATTATGTCAACAAAGTCAACATTTTGAGATTAAAAATTGAAATTTTAAGATTAAAAAATTAAAACTTTGAGATGAAAGTCAAAATTGCAAGATTAAAGTTGAAATGAATAAAGTCGAAATTTCTTGAATTAAATCAAAATTTCGAGATTAAAGTCTAAATTATGAGATTAAAGTCAACGCAAAGTAAGACAAAATTTGGTGTATAAATTCGTAATCTTGAGATTTATGATAATGAATCAACAGCATTGTCAATCGTCACCCGACAACATGTCCTCTGTAGAACAGTTTGTAAAGCTTTACTTTAGAATTGGATTTAGTAACAAGGAAATCCTTGCTCATTTAGCACACAAACACAGTGTGGTCATAAGCATTTGGACTCTGAAATGACTCTGCAAAAGATTATGCAGATGTAGGGTTATTGATGGTTACACCTGCATGCTATACAGCGAGGCTATGTTGTATCGCAATATAAAATAAGACAATTGATCAAGTTGATTGATCCTGAAGGCGTGAAGCACAGAAGAGCTCGGTGTCTGAGGCGCAGGCATGAAACTTAAATATCATCATTATAAACAGCATTAAGGAAAAACCCTGCCAGCATTTACTTCAGCTTAACTTTACCTCAAGGAGCGGCAGCGTCTTGCTGCTGTGCTTAGCATTTTTGCCAACATTATCAGACCAGATGATTTTCCGCTCCACAACCAAAACATTTCGTGGTCTCAGTCATGGTAAAAAACATGATGTGAACTCATTCCTATAAATAAAAACTATGCCAGCGTTAACCTCAGCTCAACTTTACCACAGCCAGTGGCAGCATCTTAATGTTGTGCTTTGCATGTTTTCCAGCAATATCAGACCAGATGATTTCAGCTTCACAACCAAATCATTTCCTGGTTTCAGTCAGGGATACAACCATGAATTTCTTATATAAAACAAAATAAAAACCCTGCCAGCATTTACCTGATCTTAACTTTACCTTGGTCAGTGGCAGCATCTTGCTGCTGTGCTTTGCATTTTTCTTCCACAATATCAGCCCAGATGATTTTCCACTCCACAACCAAACATTCATGGTCCTAGGCCTAACGACAACCATAAATTAATAACCAACAACAATGAATAAAATCTCCGCCAGCATTAACCTCAGCTTAACTTTACTTCAAGGAGCAGAGCATCATGTTGGTGCTGTGCTTTGCATTTTTCCGTTAATATGCTAGATGGTTTCAGTCATGGTGAAAAACATGTTTTTGAACCATCCACATTAAATAAAAACCCTGCATGTTGACCTGAGCTTAACTTTAGCTACCTCTGCCAGTGGCAGCATCATGCTGCTGTACTTTGCATTTTTTCCAAAAATATCGGACCAGATGATTTTCTGCTTCACAGCCAAAACATTTCATGGTCTCAGGTAGGACTACAACCATGAATTTCCTACAAAAACAATCAATGAAAACCCCGTCAGTGTATACCCAAGCTCAATTTTACCGAAGTCAGTGGCAGCATCTTGCTGCTGTGCTTTGCATAATTCCGAAAATGTCAGACCAGATGATGTTCTGCTCCACAACCAAAATATTTCATCGTCTTAGGCATAAACCATCAATTTATAACCAAAAACAATAAAAGAAAAAACCCAGCCAGCTTAACTTTACCTGATGGAATGGCAGCATGTCGGTGCTGTGCCTCACATTTTTTCTGACAATATCAGACCAGATAATTTCCGCTCCACAACCAAAATTTTTCATGGACTCAGGGGTAACGACAACCCAAAATTTAGGGCCAAGAACGTGTGCGTGTGTTTCCTTCTTTACTCCCTTTATACAATAAAACAGAGTTCCCAAAATCTTTTGGACTTTGGGTCTGTTTCACTGGCTGCATGCTCCTGGGTCAGCAAGACAGGGATGAGACCCTCTTGAGTGACTCCATTGAGTGTAAAACCAGATGGAATGTGTATGCATAAAACAACAGCCTAGTCCACTGAATTCTCTTCCAAGTCTTAATAATGGAACAGGCTGAGTTCACAAGGCCCTGTCAGGAGCAAGAGAAAGAAACCTCACTTTCCTGGCCCCATTAGCTTTACATAATTTAACCATTCCAGCCTAACTAGATTGATGAGCACCAAGGCAGTGCTGCAGGATGTTGGGACATTATACCAAAGGGAAATGGACAGGAGGGGAAGAAATGAAGAGAAGAGTGAGAAGGGGAAGGCAAATAAGAGAGGGAAAAAGAGGCAAATGGTAAGGGAGATTGAAAGAGAATGACATGCACAAGGGAGGAGGAAAAATACACTTCTAAATTAACAGACTAGCATAGGCATTCAAGTTGAAATGATATGAAGGAGGAAGCACGAAGTGTCACTAAAGAAATGCAAGGAAATGGTGTAACACCTGCAGATGGGTGGCCTCAAACAGAGAGACAGAGGAAGCACTTTAAAACCACTGCTGCTACTAAGGATCATGGACATACAGGCTCTTCTTCTTTGGTGACAGTGTGCTATGGGGTGCTTTGGCATGATAAGTTGAGTGCTATGTGTGTGATTATGGCTCAGTGGTAATTGCACTGCTGCATACCTGCACATGACCCCATAAACTAGGCCCTCTGATTCTAGGCCAAGTAGCACCCATTAATAGAGACTAGAACAGAAGCTTTTTACTGCTTTCCGGAGCATCTGAGGTAGGCAGATATCCTCGCTCACTCTTTGAGAGCTCTAAGTATACCTCCACATGGAGGCAAAACAAGAATGAAATGCTTCCTTTCATCCAAAGCTCCCTAGGGTGTCATGCAAAAGAAAATGCATGCATTTTTAAAATGGTTCCCATGATAGGGATAGAAAGCTGACTGATGAAAGCTCAGGGTGATTTAAGGTTGTTAGCTGTGAGTGGAAACCTGGAGAAAATTAGCAAAGATTTAAAAAAAAAAAACATAAGCCTACATTAGAAGAATTAGGTGCATGGATTTGATACATTCTAGCCTGTAATGGTTCTGAATTCAATCTCTGCTTTATATCTGGATCAATAAAGAAAAAAGTTCTCTGTATTCATTAATGCTGCCCTACCCTGGGGGTAAGTTAAGCATGGCTGCCTTCGAGGATGAGGACTTGATGGTGAGAAGTGGCAGCTGAGACTGCAGGCTTATCCAGGAATAAGGCTGGGCGATGAGAACTGCAGACCTGAGTGCTGCGGTCATATCCTTTTCTATGAGTGGAGATAAAAGGTGAAATGGTCACTCATACTGCAGTCAAAAATCACAAATGTGCTGGGACATGATCATATATAATTCAGTCTTCATAACATTGACATTATTAGAAAATTGTTTTGTTTTAATCTTTGAGTTTGTATTAATGTGTGTGCGTGTTTGGTATAAAAGAAATCCTTACTCTTCCCAGCTGTATCTCCCCACAGAAGCAGAGGAGAGAAGCTGATGAGGATCTGCGAAGTTTGCAGGCTGTCAACACACAGGTACTGAGTGCCTCTCACCTCCAGACACTGGGACACACACACACACACACACACACACACACACACACACACACACACACACACACACACACACACACACACACACACACACACACACACACTGACTTTCAATATCAGTTTAAAACCAGATAGTGAAAAAACAAGCGTAAGAGAGAAAGAAGAGAAAGCCTCAGGGACAGATGATGGATAAACTGATAGAGGGGTAGCTTAGTGGAAGAGAGGCACAAGGAGAAGGAGAGAAGGGGAGGAAATGAGAAGATAAAGGAAGGGGCTGAGTGACTCTAAGACGCATTTGAAGTGACACCAGGCTGAGAGAGAAGGAAAGGTGAATTTAGCATTGAAAGGAAAAAAATACACAGGTGAGAAAGACAAAGCAAGAGACAAAAAAAGGGAGAGAAGGAGAGATAGAGAACAAAAGGAGAGGGGCAGAGTTTGAACATGTTTGGAATGACAAGTAGATTAAGCTCTATACACACAAACATCCTTCCCAAACACACACAAACACTGCCACAGACTTGCACCAAAAGTCAGACAAGAACGCAGCTACACCCTCATGCACAGTCTATGGAGTACATTTGAAAAAAACACAAGGCTAACTTTAAGAACTGCACTTAATCCTTTCTTCCTGATAAATTGAACTTTCACCTCGTACAGGACAAATATCAGACTAAGACACCTTATTTTACAAACAGCAGTTCTTTCCAAAAATAAATATATCAGTATGTGATAGGTTTTGTTTATCTTTTTGCACATGCACAGCCCTTCCCTTGGTTTTTTCACCACTCCAATGATCTCCAGCTGGGACATAACATGATGAAATGCAGCCAGGCATAAATTGTTGGGTTCAAACTAATTTCAAATACTTGTGAAAATCAACTTTGCATGAAGTTAAATGTGCTTTTAGATGTGCTTCAAGATTGCATAGGGTACTCTGTCCCATGTATGATTCAACCCAACCCTGTAAAAACTTTGAGTAACTTTAAATCTTGGTGTAAATGCCCGGGTATGTGTCTGTGCAATGTAATGTGTGTACCTCATGGCTTGCTACAGCAGATGTCACTTGGAGGGAACTGGTGGTAAGAGAGTGTGTTGATCCAGAGGAGTTGTTATTTGTTGCAGTTTTAGGTAAGACAGTGCTCTGCAGAAGCACACAGGTAAGTTAATGAAAATATTTGGTGTTTAAAGCATGGATGTGTCAAAACACTGATATGAAATCAAAAAAGGATGATTAAAGCAAAGCTGAGAAAGTAAGACAAGAGCACTGAGGAATAAAGAAACAGAAATCAGGCTTATTTCAGATGTATACTGTACCTTAAAATGAGATTTATGGACATGATGTGGGTAGATCTGTGGTTTATGGAACACCAAGAGAGTCCTGGAAGAAACAAAGGAGGATCTGTTTTAGTCCAATCAACCAAAGCAAACTTCATCCTTACCACATTATTTTTTAGGCTCCTCAACAATCCCTGTTTTCAAAATTACAATGTTTTCTATCTGCATGGTATGCTTGAAGATTCTACACCCATGCATGTGTGTGGATGTTTTTTACTGAAAGCACTTGGCAAAGTCCTCCAGGTCCACCCAGGTCTGCTGCAGGATAGGTTTGAAAGCAGCTGAAGGTTCTTCAGTAAGTGGCTCCTGTGCTGCAGTTTTTGGACGGTCTGGAAATAGAGTTGAAATTCCAGATATCAGAATAACACTATTTGTGTTCTTCGCCATTTGTATTTATTTTATGCTCTCTAATGTTGCTCCCACAAAGCTGTAGCAACTCCACATAGGAAAATCAAGGTAAGTAGCATTCAAGTTGACTGGTGGTCATCATGCCACACTCGATACCAAACAGATACAGAATTGTCTGTGAAATCTACCATTTCAAAATGCTGTCAGTAACAAAAAGCCTTTCCTCTTGTGACTCACAGCAAGTTATCCTAGACTCAAATCATTATCTGAAACCCGGTGAGCCAAATTGGCCAAACTCCCACATAATGGCACTGTGTAAGCACACATGCACATCCACACGCCCACTCCTAGACTCCCACTATCTCTATGCATCCAGAGACATAGACATATACAGGCAGACACATATTCCACACAAAAACACATACATGCTTGCACACGCACTCGCACAAACAGTTTCTCTGCCCCCAAGCTCCTCTCAAAGCGAGATGTCTGATCAGAGAACTGAGGCGGCGAGGGGCCACTGGCTCTGCTGCTGAGCAATGGTGGTCTGCTAACTCAAACTGCAGGTGTTACTAAGCAACTAAACGGGGGCAGAGAGAAAGCAGGGAATTGGCTGTTTGTCATAACGCACAATTTCCCAAGTGTCTTGGCCAACTGATTAAGGCACAGAGGGAGAGATGGAGGCAAGAGAAGCAAATACTAATAATCACAGTGGTAGGACTATGCTGCTCAAATGCTGCCCAAGTCAATCAGTTATTACGACCTTGACTCATACATGACATATCATTTAAAAAATAGAACAAAGAAGCACCTAATTCCTCTGGCAACCTTATTTATGACTATTCTGTGTGAAAACAGGGCGCAAATCCTCATTGTCTACATTAATTAATGTTCCAGTGTCGCAAAGACCCTGTTTTTACCATTGGTGTTTTCATCGTTGTCCTTCTTCTTGTCCTCTGCAGTAACCTAAAGGAAAACAGACAGACAGCGAGACAGAGATTTAGAGAGTTGCTGATAGAGTAACACTGCCAGAGATCCGCCTTTACCCTTGAGTGACTCCATGCCAGCTGTGGTATTGCACCGTTTTCACAAAACACCACAGGACATAAGACACTGTTTCAATGCGACAAACACCAGCACTAATTTACTTTCCTTGTCAGTGACAAACGAGGAGTTATTTTGTTGTTGATCGAGTTATTTCTCCCTGGGGGGATTTACTCAACCTCTCAGGCTTTCAAGCTTGTCTGTCCTATACAACCAAAATTACAACTACTTAGTCATTATCACATCCTTCAAATGATAGAATATTATTTCTGATTAGGTAAGCATGTGTAGAAAGTCAAGCATGTGTAGAGTTGGATTTAAGTGTAGGAAATTCTGCTAATCTATCTGGTGGACAATTTTCAGTGTCCACCAGTTTATCCAGCTAAAATCCAGCTAAAATAAAGAGCCATCAGACTTTATAATCTTATATAATTTATAATTCTTCTGTAAATAGTAGATGACTTGAGACATGACACACGAGGCTACAGTCAGCTAAATTCCCCTCTGGAGATCAATAAAGTTCTTCTTCTTTTTCAAATAAAACTATAGTTATGAGTTGTGTAACTTCCAGCAACCCCGGCAAGACTTTCTAATGAGTCAGAGAGTGTGTTTGTGTCTTTGTGTGAGTCACCACTCATTTAAATAAGTACCCGGAGACCCAGACAGATGGAAAGAGGCATTGTGACTGGAAGCACACTTGAGCTCCTCTTGACGACAATAGCCACACTTTCACTCTGAGAAAAAATGTAAATGTGTGCGTGTTCTCACAAGGGTACATGAGACTCTGAGTCAAGCACCAAGGCATGGTACGTTCTGTCCGCCCACAGTATGCTGCTTTATTAGATCACTTACCTGTGTGTTGTAAGAAGACACTGTGATGAGTAGCTCATACGCACATGGCTCCGGGGATTTAAGCCAGAGCTTTTGGAGGGCAAGGATTTTTTTTTTTGCAGTGATCAGATTACAGCTGTGGGTTCAATGGAAGACGGTGCATATATCTAATCCCGGACTTCATGGGGCTTTATTCGTGGGGCTTAATTTTACACAACCACAGGTAAAATTTTCACTTTTGACCCTTAATTGTATCTTAGTTCATATAAAAAAAATCACAAGATCAAGTTTAAGGGCCTGTGTCCATTTCATTTGTTTTATTGCCTATTTTCCATACAAAACCAGGTGATTTTGTGGCATGATCTTGAGTCATGGTAGACTAGAAACGCACAAAACATTTGCCAACAGAACCTTATAGAAATTACTGTTTTCTTTTCCATTTTAATCTGATCAGAAGTTTTCGTGTAAAGCCACCTAATAACACATTTCTATCACCAACCAATCAAAATCAAGGAGGGGGTGGGTTTTCTGATATCAACTTTGTCAACAACAACAGTGGAGGTCTGGGGCCTGTTCTACGAGGCAGGATTACTGCTTAGCGAGGTAACTTCGAGGTTAAGTTCAGGGTTTCCTGTTCTACGACGCGGGTTCACTTCTTAGCGAGGCGAGTCTCCATGGCAACATACACTGAAGAGCTAATCTGCTCCGGGGCAGGTTAGGTTCCAGATTGAACTCACAGATTATAAAAACCCCGCCCACTGACCAATGAGCTCTCTCGAAAAATGGCTTGTCCGTTCTTGGAGGATCCTATAGACCTCGGTACTCGCATTGCCTGAGGAGCACTCCGGCGCTTGAGAGTTTTCAGGGACCGCACGGACCCACTTCCTTTTCCGGATGACCACCTTTATGAAAGGCTCATATGGCCGACATATCACACAAAAAATGTAAACACGATAGGAATGAACAAATGAATGAATTCGTCTTGGAAATGAATGGGCATGGGCTGCATGGGCTGTGTAATCACAGACAACATCTCTGTACTATTTAGTAGCAGCGCACGCCCCTTGTAATAACCCCCGTAAATACTGTTGTTCAGGACTGCTTACTTGTGCTTCCTACCCAGTGTAATAACCGTTGTTCTGGCCCACATGCAACATTTTAGTTCTCATTCATGAAACGCTTAAATCAGGGACATTTTCGGGGACAGATTTAGCCGGGGACAGATCATCCAATTCGGGGACTGTCCCTGGAAATCGGGGACGTCTGGTCACCTTAGTTAAAAGCGCATGTTGAACAGTGCTATTTCAGTGTGATAATGGCATCAAAGATTAATTTTCTGCCAGCATTCTCTCCGTGCTTTTGCAGCGGTGACGGTGTTGCTTTTGAGGTTTATGATAGATTTGAATTCTTCATACTTTCTCATGATCGTCTCCTGCTCCTCATTTGTAAAGTCAAGTCCGCGGTCCTTCGCTCTCCGGCCTGCTATGATGCTCCAGACCGGTCCATGTTCGCGATTGGTCAGATGCGGCAGGCTCCGCCTTACATGAGTGAACGCGCTCATAGCAAAGCTGGATCAACTTACGAGGTTGATAACCAGCGTCGTAAGACCGTTTAGCGAGACTACTGGCTACCGTGCTAAGTTGAGCAAGGTAGCTCCAATGCTACCTCGCTAGGTTGAACTTGCTTCGTAGAACAGGCCCCTAAACTAACAGCACCTGTTTTGAAGCAACTGAGATAAAAACAAACAATGCCAATTGTGGACACCTGCCCTAAAAACCTCTTTGTGGCTCCTCAAATTCTGCAGGTGCAAGGAAATCCACTGATCCTTGGTTCACGATGAAATACTGGGAGAGTGTTTCATTAAACCATAAAGGGGATTTGGTGATTAGAAGATTTTATCCATTCCAAGCACATTAAAGATTAAAAATGCACAGTTACACTAGGATCTATAACCCTCTAATGTTGAGTGAGTAGGCCATTGAGGCTGTTAAACAATATCTGATACAGTCTGTACAATTCTAACAGCTACATAGGTACAGAGGTTGATGCATGAGGGTCAGCCAGGGTTCATAGAATTAAAGGGAGGCTTCAAAACAGCTAAAAAACCCTACTCACTTGATGTACCGTTTCCTTGACATGTGACCATCATGTGCTTGCAAAGAGCAGGCACATACACTGAGCAAAAAATGTGCCACATATATGGCACATACACCAACCAGTCCACATCAGTGCATGTGCGCATGCACATCAAACGACACATCAAATTAGCATGTCCATACTGCCCTAGCCTGGCTGCTCTATAACTGGTCACAGTTACACAAGAGGGCGATTAATATGAACTCTATTTTTTCTCTGTATGCTAGGAGTGAAGTGTAATAATGAACCCCCCAGGAGGCGCAGACACTGATGGTTCACCATCTAATTGCACTGCTTTTTTCATCAGTGTGGTACACGACCTCTCCCTGTTAGAAACCTGTGCGCCCCATCGCACACCAGAGATCCTCCTTTCCCATCTCCCCCCATTTCCTGTGCTGCTTTTATCCCTTTCAGTCCAACTGTCTCTTTCTGTCCATTTGTCAGTCTTCCTATTCCTTTTTATTCAGCATCATTGCCCCCACCCCACCCCACCCCCCTTTGATTCTGTGCTCCTTTCAGCATTTGTCTGTGTGTCTCTGAGGTTGCTCTAACCCCACTTCACATCCCTCCTCATCTCCCCTCTCTTGCTGGTGCTGTCTTTAGTGCAGATGTGCCCCTGGTCAGTGGTAGCCTGACTGGGAGACAAAATAAGTGACTTTGAGAATGGGGGGATGGCAGCCTTGTTGTCACTGACACACAGAGCTGCTCGGATGAGCCTTCAACTACATATTTACAGGGTAGACAGAGGGGTCGGGGGAGAAATAAAAGAAGATGAGGAAATAACAGGAGCAGACAACAGCAATTCTGGCTTGCTGGTATTTCGCAGTTTCCAGTGATGTACAGTTTTTCTCTAGGATTAAGTTGTGAAACAGAAGGTTTAGGGTTACAGTTAGGGTAAGGGTTAGGTTTAAAAATTCATGTAAAGCAATCCTCAAACCAAAAAAAGGGAAAAAACAAGTATTCAAGTTAATTTAGCTAAGAAAGTGCACCTAAATGTCTTTTGTTTGATTTAATTTAGTCAACAGGGGCAGTATTGTTAACGGTTACATGACAAAGGTAATAATTATCTCAGCATTATGGAAAAAGTGTTCGGTGTTAAAGGAAACTGAAATACAATAAAAGATTTCTGGGTTTTGCAAGCAAGTCTGGCCTCTGACAAGACAAATCCAATCATAGTGTAGGTTTTTGGGTAACCAGTCACATTTCAACTGGGGACATGGCTGCCCCTCGCTCTGAGGGGTTATTCATCCATAGTGTTACCTCCCAATTTGAAACTTTGTTGTATAACTATCCAACATTAAAACAATAAATGTATGTATGCACCAGCATATGAGCTCTTCTCTATAGAAGGCGTCCCAGGATCAAATATATTTCCTGAAAATCTTTTGTAGAGGTTTAATGCACACACACCAAATGTAAATGACTTTTATGAGAAAATGCAGAAAGAATGTCAAAGTACCTCTGTTGTTTCAGATGTATTGATTGATGTGTTTGTCAAACATTCTGCAGGATTGAGTTCATGGCCTTCTCTGCATTCACTCTCTTCTCTCTCAGTAATGGACACCAGAAGGGAACCATGGGAACGCTTCCCTTGAGTGCTCTGCTCGGCCGCTCTGATACACAAAGACACATTTTCATGCTACAGGTTATGCCGACATATGGCATCATATCATCATGGCATACACGATTCCATCTCATGGCAACACATTTGAGGCAACACACCGTATCATTTCCAAGAATGAGTCATGCTTGACCCATGATGGACGTGGAATGACACTGGAACAGCATAACTAACACAGCACTGCCTTGATGTGTACAGTTATAGTCAAGTGGGAACCAATATGTTGTTATAACATTGTTAAATAGCAAGCAAAGGAGAACAAAGATGAGACTATTTCATGTAGTTATAGGTATGTAAAGACATAATTTTTCATTGCCCCTTCAGGAATGAAACAGAGAAGCAAATGGGTGATGGCAGGAAAGTGGAGAAAATCAGTCAGGTGAATATACTACACTGAATCCAAGATGAAAGTTTCCTCCCTCCACAGGAAGGTCATAGTGCAGGTTAGCTGTAGAACAGTGAAATACTCCCTTACCAGCTCAACACAGCAACACATGCAGAGGAGCAGAGCAAGAAAAAAATAAGTGGTGCTGTTCCATTTCTAAGTTTTAGATATGGAGGTTGGATCATTTCTGTATACGCACAGCTCCTGGATTGGGCCAACACTGCTCTTAAAACGGTAGGAGAGAAAAGGGCTGGCAACCTCTATGAACCGCTCTGGTTTTGACAAAGGAAGCTCTACAATAAAGAGAAGAGGAGAAAAAAAATCTCACACATCATGCCAGCACTGCTATTTCACCATGTTACGCTTTTTACTGCACTTTTTTGTTTCTCTCAGAGATCAGCTGATGTCAGATAGCCTGAGCCAGCAGCTATTTTCATTACAGAATTATTGTATCTTTCCTCCACCTTTTTTCATTTCGACACGTGGTACTGTATGCACTCTGTGCTGCAGCTTTTGAATCTCCTGCATTAGCGCTCGCTCTCTTTTCTAAGCATGTTTATTTATGAAACTCACCTACACTATCACATAATTTGTGCTTTTTCATTTGTTTGATATCCTCCCATGCATCCTCCTCCTAGTTTCCCCTCCACCACCTATTCTTCCAAATTCAATTCTGATATCTCTTTTGTTTCCTGCCTCCCTCTCTGTCTCTCACGCACTTTGTGGTTCATCAGTGATCACAATCTCCTTGCGATGGCGGATGAGTTTCCATCTGGGCACAGGTGGAGGTTTGGGTGGTGCCTCCAGCTTGCATGCTCGGGTTCTGGTCAGCAGGACAATATGACTGTGCAGCAAGGAGAGACCGTACTGACGGAGAAACTCTGAGGAATTAGCCTGCGTGCAAGCATGTGACAAGACAAATGCATAGAATGAAAACACACTTCAGTCAGACAACTCTCGTCATTCTTGGAGATGTTTCTTATGGTGGCAGAGTATTGCCAGTAAAGTGTCTGTGCTATGACTGAATTCAGCTTCTCGATGCCTTCTTTATCATGTGTCTTGGTTCTCAAGACCCTCAAGACCCAACAGGATGGTCTAACAAGATGTGTCCCTTACATCTTGATCCCTCACCCCCTGGCAGCCAAAACTACCTGCACCCCTTCTTGACTCCCACCCTACATTGACCTCTTTCATCCCTTCCCTTCCTAATCCTCTCACATATTATAGATAAAAAACTATCCACTGTCAAGGTTTTGTTAGTGGAACTATGATTAATCAAACCTACAGATGAGTTAGGTTAAACTGTCAAAATGGGATTCTGGCTCAAGCTAAAATCAAAGAGGTGATGTAACATCTCTGTCAGAAGAAAAATCTGCTAACTGTCTAACAATTAACGAAGCATGACTATAGATAAATGAACCATTGAGGCCTGTTGAGGCAAAGTATCCAAATAGAAGACACCATGCCCCCAGGTCACAAGCCCTTTTATGTTTTATCTCCACCCCTATAATACTATAGGCCTATGGTTAGTATTCACAATACTGTGTGATAAAATAGAGGTACTAAAGTCATTATACCTCTATTAATGTTTTAAAAATCTGAGAAAGTTTTACAGCATGTCTACTAATGAGTGATTTGAGCGATTGACTGCTGGCTACAGAGAGGACTAAGCATATTAACACTCCTATTCCTTTGATAGATTTTTTTTTTTTTTTTTTGACCAAAGACTCTTTGCAGGTCGTGCTTAACTGCATGAATGATGTAAAGACATGGATGGATCAATTTTTTCTTTATTAAATGAAAACAAAACAGAGGTCATCCTGTTCGGTCGCCCTGACCTGATTCAGGTCCTTGCCAGCTCCTTTGGCTCACTGGCACCTTACATAGGGTCACATGCCAGGAATCTTGGTTTTATTATTGATGGTGATTTTAAATTTGACAAACAGGTCAGCACAGTGGTCAAATCTAGCTTTTATCAGCTAAGGATTCTCACCAAAGTTAAATCCTATTTAAACCAGGAGGACCTTGAAAAAGTTATCCATGCTTTTATCACATCTTGTTTAGATTACTGTAATTCCCTGTATGTCGGCATTGGCAAATCAAAGCTCAACCGGTTGCAGCTCATTCAGAATGCTGCAGCTCATCTCCTAACTGGGACCAAGAAATGAGAGCACATAACTCCGGTGCTTGCCTTTCTTCACTGGCTCCCTGTTAGGTACAGGATAGATTTTAAGATTCTTTTATTTGTTTTTAAGTCTCTGAATGGGCTGGCCCCGGAATATCTCTCCAAAACCCTGAGGTCAGCTAATCAGGTGGTTTTAGACGTTCCTTGATCCTTTTTAAAATCTAGAGGAGATAGAGCATTTTCTGTCGTGGCTCCCACTTTGTTGAACGCTTTACCCCTTACAGTGCGCACTGCTAACAGCCTTTCCACTTTTAAAACACTTCTGAAGACCCACCTGTTCACTTTAGCTTTTGGGGAAGTAAAGCTGCTTTTATTTGGTATTTTATTTATGTGCTGTGTTTATCTATATTGTTGTTTTATGTTTTTATATGTTTTATGCTTTTATTGTTTTTATAGGTTTTTTTATTGTTTTTACTGTCTCTGGCTGTTTTACTGTAAAGCACTTTGGTAGGCCACTGGCTGTTTTTAAATGTGCTATATAAATAAAGCTGACATTGACATTGACTTTTTTTTTTTGGTGTAACACAATCTTAAAGGCATTGTGTGAAGTGCACAAAGTGAAACAGGATGTGTCTGACCTTGGGGTGCCAATGGCCTAGCAGTATGCGCCCCAGGTATAGAGGCCATGGTCCTCACCACAGTGGTTGCTGGGAACTTATTGATTGCATGTCTTCCCCCTCTCTACTTTCTATATTTCCTGTCTGTCTTCAGTGTTCCTATTCAATAAAGGGAAAAATGGCTATATACATGACTTAAAAAAATGATGTTTCTGACCACATTTTGAGTTGACCAGCGAACTCTCATTCCCTCTAAGAGACAGTTGTGCCTGCAAGCAGATGTGTTGCATGCACAGCAGATTCCAATCTTTCTGCTTAAACACACTGAGCTAAGGTGGCAAGAACAGCTTTTTTCCTTCGATTGGCCACAAAAATATTTACAAAATAGGAGATAATGACACGTGCAATGTAAGCCAAAACGCTTTGTGCCAGGAGAAAGATTTGGACCTTGGTATTCAATAAGCTCGGTGACATTGTGATGCACCAGTTCCTATGCTCTAGTAGAACCAGTCTTTTTGGTTGTTGAGTGGTACTTAAAAAATTAACTGCCAAAACCAAAAGAAAAATTGTGGCTTACTGGTCACTGAGGCTCTCTTGCGACATTTTATATTCTTCCAAAAGTAACTCCAGACTGTGCGGGATTTGAAACAGGATATAAATCCTTTTCCTGCATATAGATAGATTATAGATTTGACTGCAATTTTCCAAAGGTTAAATACCTCTCATAGCTGCAGATATGCAACTGTATGACCTACGAACCAAACTTGCACTGAATAAGTCAGTGTATGTAGAGCCAGCAGTAGCGGATGAGTTGAGAAAGAGACTTACCATCTGCCCAAATCCATATGAGTTATTATGTGGATACAAAGGGTAATAGCTGGCACACACTAGCACCTCTGGAAGACCTGAAGAGAAAAAAAAAGCAGGGGAGGCTGACTAGGGCTATAAATTCACATAAATACACACAATCCTTTTAAAAACATTTTGCAAATAATAATATAATCTATAATGAAGACTTGCAAAGAACAGTAAATGTAATAGAATACAATAAAGAGCAACAGTTACAAATTAATACAATATGAAATCATGGCTATATAAATGCATAAATGACCCACAGGTAAGATGCAGGTGAAAGGTCATATGAAATATGTAGGTTATCCATGGATCACCCTGCCTCCTATGGTATGTTAGAGTGTATGATATAAGGAGCACATGAGCCAGGAGACATGAAAACTCAATTTAAGGGGCATCAGTGAAGGAAGATGGGAGCACAGCTACACTAATATAAAGGAAACACATTAAGAGTTGAACAGAGAAGTGGTTCTCTCGCTACATCATGATTGTTGCATTTTCAATTTATGCATTTCAATTGAATGTGATAGTTAGCAGCACAAGAGTGAATGTGTAAGGTTTCCTATCTATGCATGTGGGTAGAGCACCATGTCATGCATCTGTCTAATGCTTTAAAATATTCACACACTGCTGGCACAGCTATTGGGGGAAGGTTTGAGGTTGTGTGTTTTACTCAAGAATACTTTAGCATGTGGACAGTGGTACTCTGGATCGAATCCCAAGTCCTCCAATTGAGAGACGACCAGGTGTATCTATACTTTAAAAAATATAAGAAAAATATAATATAAGATGAATCCAAAGCGCATTTCTATTATCTTTATCCACAGTTGCCTAATCAAACAAAGGCAAAAATGCCACAATAATAAGTTTAAGAGTTTTTTTCTTCAATTGATAATACAACCTTGATGGAGAATACTTGATCTCTGTACCTAAAGCACCCGAGACAACTCCAAGCCACACACGTTTTTCTGATGACGTTACTCAATCCTGTTCCATCACATGACCACACTTGCCTTGGGAAGCTCTCTTGCCCTGAGGGAGCGCCGAATAATTCACCCTACCACTGCTCCCTCTGCTGCTTTATTTATAGTCCACCTTACACACACTAACTCCCCGTGCTCCATTATACATGAGTTTGAGGAAACAGGAAGTGATGCTTGAAAAAACAGGAAGAGGATGGAGGGGCACCGGCTGACTGATTACACAAATTGATGTATTTCGCAACATGGCACTGAGTGACCCCAGGCCTGCCAGTGCTGAAGTTAATCACTAAGCTATACAATGACAGTGGTAAATGTGCAGGGGATATGCCTGCAGTATGAGAATGGAATCATTGATAAGTGCAAGTTTCTGCAGAACAATGAAATATTCATTTTCATGCTCCATACTAGTTGAATTATGGATGCAGGGGGTGGGGGCGATGAAAACATACCCACACACTGCTGTGCATTCACAATGGATTCACATGCATACAAACAAAAATATAAGGAGCTGCAAGTGCACAAAGGTATACACAGCACGAGAAACACATCATATCATTTTTAAACAATCCATTGATAAGTGAATAAGATGCTGTTTTAGTCTTGCATGCATACCAGTGATCATATTCTAATGGGTGATTAATTAAATTGACTTGGGCAATTACATATGGAAGCAAAGTGTGTAATTGAGTATGTTTGCGGGTATACATGATTGTGTGCCTCACTGTGTGACTGTGCATGATTGACTGTGGTGCCATTCAAACCTTCACTTTTCTCTGGCCCTCGCAGCAGACTCCTACTGTCATTAGGGCAGGATTCTCTCCCTGCAGCTGGATCTGCAGCCTGGGGCTCTGTGTCTGACAAACTTTCATCTGGATGTGTAAATACAGGTATGGCCTCTTGTAAGAAATCCCATGTTTTTCCCAGGTTTACAAACCTAAGTGCAGTAGAAATTATGATTATGGTTAGGACAGAATACAAGGGGAATACATTATTGCTGTGTATATAGGTTAAACGTTTTAACAATTTTCTTAAATACCTGTAACTTTGCTAAAGCCAACTGCATTTTTGACTTAAGTTAAAATGGCTTTTCTCGTTATTTTAGTTGCATTTTTATGTTAAAGATATCTTTTTAATCAAACTTATGATTCATGGTGATACAAATGAGAGGAGAGGAGGGTGAGCCGAGCAACAATATCAATGTGACATACATTTTACTCCACCTCAACTAATTTTTCTTAGAATAGAATAGAATATTCCTTTATTAATCCCCCATGGGGAATTTTTTATTTTTTATTTTTTGCCACAGCAGCATCACAGACAAAGAAAGTGCAAAAATGCAGATATAAAAATAAAGATCGTAATATTCTTCTTGTGAAATTCTAAATCTAAATCGAGCAGTTCAACGGAGGTAGAGGGGACAAGAGCAAAAAAGCCTGGTCAACATCAATAAATCATAAACAATGGGGGACGCATCAGGATCTTACGGGCACTGTAATCTTTCTGCTGGACAGGTAAACCGCTTTAACGAAGGATGGCCCCGTATTGTCTTGGCGTCTGTACCAAAACATGTATCACTGTTTACACATCGTATTGTACATAGGCTTAGTGCATTTACATGACAACCCAAAATCCACGCAAAATCCTGTAGTACATACGCCCGGCCTAAAGGTGACACTGTGAAATTGCCAGAAAGCACCAAAAACAGAGAATGTGCATGTGCATACATACATGCTGTGTGTGTGTGACAACATGGGTTGGGGGGGCGGGGAGGAGGAGGGGTGCTATGAAGTCACCGTCTTTTCTGGACTTATCTATTTATACCAACTGCGGCATAGAATAGAATAGAATAGAATATTCCTTTATTGATCCCCCATGGGGGAAATTTTTTTTGTCACAGCAGCATCACAGACAAAGAGTGCAAAAATGCAGTTATAAAAATAAAGATCCTAATATTAAGAACTTAAATAAATGTAATAATTAAGAAAAAATTTAGAAAAAGGAAAAAGGGAGAAGAAAAATAAAAATAAAAATAAGACATGAAAATAAGGCATGAAGACGAATACACAGATATCCACCTGCAAACCCGTTTTCAAAAAAGTTGTGGAGTCATGGACGAATATGCGTCTCTGTGTGTCAATATCACCAGATCGATAGTTTATTTTACCGGTGTCTTACAAATACGTATTCGTGTAAAGACCACCTTAGAAGTCCTGCAAACATTGTGTTTGCTGGTAGTCTGTTGGCATCTACAGTAGCACCAAAGATTTTACTTACACGTTGACTAGGCCCCATTTGTAATTATCTGCATTATATCTGAATTTAATTTAAATGAAACAAGCAAGCAGGAGCGTCTGTTTGTGGGCGGGGCTTTTTGGAGCAAAGATGGAGGGGAGAGGAGGAGCTGAGGGGAAAACTGGTTGGGAGGGGTAGTGTTTACATTCAAGATTCCTCCCAAAAACTGGCACTTCATCAGATCCTGCCTACCCCACTTTTAAGTGTGACTTCCAAAGTCCAACACTATTGTTTGCCATTTGTAACCAAAACAAATTAATATCAATAGCAGTGGAGCATTTTTACTTGCAGTTTAGTGTGCCCGACAAATAATCTATGAGCTGACTTTGAGGCAGACAGAATAAGATAAAATTAAAATAAGATACAACAGCCTTCATCAAGCTCGTATGATTAAAAGTAGCACATACAACAAAACAGGACAGGATGTCACTTTGTGAATACAGTGGGCTCTATTTTCGTGCTTCGCCGAGTGAGTGGCAAGAAGAAAGGAGGAGGTCTGGCTTTATTTGTCAACCAGAGATGGTGTAACCCTTCACACATAACTGTCAAAAAGAAGTTGTGTTGTCCAGATATTGAACTGTTGGCAGTTGCTCTTCGGCCATATTATGTTCCGAGAGAATTAAGTCAAAGAAGCAGAGCCCTGCCTTAACACCACTGGGCAAGTTAGATCATAACTTGGTCTATCTGCAAACCTGTTAAAGACCTTGTGTACTGAGGCAGCCTGTGACCAAAGTCAAAATCAGAAGATGGACACCTCAAGCCAGTGAAGCTCTAAGGGACTGTTTTAAATCAACAGACTGGAATGTGCTGCTGGAAACAGATGTGGATAGTATGAACATTGACAAAGAGGTTGCCCTCTTCACTGAATATGTCAACTTCTCTAGAGACACAGTTATACCCACAAAGACTGTTCGCTGATTCCCCAACAACAAACCCTGGATCACAAGTGACATAAAAGCAATCCTTCACCAGAAAAAGAAAGCTTTTAAAGATGGTGACAAAGAATGACTCAAAAAAGTGCAATAAGAGTTGAAGAGGAGACTGAAGATGGCAAAGCTGGAGTACAAAAAGAAATTAGAGAAGAATCTACAACACAGCAACATCCGTGAAGTGTAGAGAGGAATCAGTACCATCTCTGGACAAAGCAATGAAAAGAAAAGACAGCCAGTGGTGGGTGATCTGGGAAGAGCTGAGGAACTCAACCTGTTCTTCAACAGATTTGACACTGTTGTCACACCCACTTCCACTGCTACTCCACCTTTCTCCCTGCAACAAATCTCCACTACAACTTCTCTAGTTCCTCCTCCATCTCATTCAAAGGTCTCAACCACTTCAACTGCCTCCCTCCTAGAACACCAGTCCTTGTCTGTCACCAAAACAGGGGTGAGGATGGAGCATGGAAGACTGCAGAACTGTGTCAACCTCTCCACAGGATCTTCAACCTGAGTCTACAGCTGGGGAGGGTACCTACTCTGTGGAAAACATCCTGCATCGTGCCAGTACCAAAAACAAAATGCCCTGCTGAACTCAATGACTACAGACCAGTGGCCCTCACGTCACACATTATGAAAACCCTGGAGCGGCTGATTCTGCGCCTTCTGAGGTCTGAGGTCAAAGACAAACTGGATTCCCTGCAGTTTGCATACAAAGAACACATTGGAGTGGATGATGCTGTTCTCTATATGCTTCACTGTGCCCTGTCTCATCTGGAGGAACCTGGGGTTTATGTGAGGATCATGTTCTTTGACTTTTCAAGTGAGTGCACTCAACACCATCCAACCCAACATACTAAAAGACAAGCTTACAGAGATGGGAATGGACCCTTTCTGTGTTTCCTGGATCACAGATTACCTGACAGGAAGGCCACAGTTTTTCAGGCTGGGGAACTGTGTTTCTGGGACATTAATGAGCAGTACATGGGCTCCACAATGGACAGTGCTGGCGCCATTCCTGTTCACACTGTATACGTCAGACTTCAAATACAGCACTGAGTCCTGCCACATCCAGAAATACTCAGATGACACCGCTATTGTGGCATGTATCAGAAATGGACAAGAATCTGAATACAGAGATCTGATAAGAGCCTTCAGTGACTGGAGTCACAAAAACTGCCTCCTCCTCAACACCTCAAAGACAAAGGAGATGGTCATAGACTTCCGTAGATCCAAACCCCCTCTCCAGCCAGTGAACACCTGTGGAGTGGACATCGAAGTGGTGACATCATATAAATACCTAGGTGTACATCTGGATAATAAGTTGGACTGGTCTAAGAATATAGACTTCATCTACAGAAAGGGGCAGAGCTGCCTCTTTTACCTGAGAAGACTCCAATCAATAGACATCTGTACTAAGATGCTGCAGATGTTTTATCAGTCTGTGGTGGCAAGTGTTCTGTTCTACGCTGCAGTCTGCTGGAGAGGAAGCATCAAACACAAAGATGCAAGGTGTCTCAACAAACTGGTTAAAAAGGCTGGCTCTGTGGTAGGATCAAGCTGGACTCAGTGGAGGATGTGGTGGAGAGATCTACACTGAGGAAGGTGGAGACTATTCTCAAGAACATGGCTCACCCACTTCACAACACCTTAATGGACCAAAGGGCCAATGGTGGTGGACAGCCCCTCTCTTCGCTGCAGGACAGAAAGATTCAGAAGATCTTTTGTACCAACAGCCATCAGGCTTCATAACTCTAGTGTAAATAGGAGATAACTTTTAAAGACATATAATGTGAGACAACAGACAATTGAATGTCCCTTCAGGGATTAATAAAGTTCTTCTTATTCTTATTCTGAAAAGACAGCAGTAGGCTTGTGATGATGCATTACGGCATAGTGTAAATGTTTTTTTCTTTTGAGAATGTATTAATTTGACTTAAATTTAAAGTTGAGTGCACCTCAAGATTTTTTTGAACCAAACAATGGCCATTAATCTAAATCTTAACCAACTTTATATGACAATTCTAAGTAGTTTTTCCCCTTATTCTATATGACTGGTTGCAGTGCTCTTTTTTATAAGATAGAAATAAATGCGATGAGAGGAACAACTTTTTGATGGTACACAACTAAAAGATCTAAAATCCACTAAATCAACCAGCAACACAAAATTCTACGTTCAGGTTGTGTGAATGTTGATCGATTCCACAGGTAATCCAGACACAGCAGCAATCCTGCTGAGCTGTTGAAAATAATTCTTCCCTGCTTTAATCCAAAAGATATGCTCAATAGAGTTTGATTGGAAGCAAGCTGAGATCCTCCATTTTGACATGCAACCTCCCTTGAAATGACAGATCATTTCATTTTTACATGTGCTTTTCTCTGTCTGGATTCTTTTGAGGAAAAATCAACATACCTTTGTGACTTTATCTTAAAGCTATAGGGCTCTATTTTTATGCCTCACCAGTGGCGAGGCGGACCTGAGAATAGAGTCATCCCCTGAGGTGCAAAAATTTAGACCGACAATTTTAGATGTTGATAAAAAATCAAATTTTTGATACAGTCTACCGTGCTGACCAATTTTGTGCTTGTTTTGAAGTGTCTCGTAATCCAGGAAACTCCAACAGAGCTGATGAGTACATCGCTTAGGTCCTGTCTACACAACAAAAAACATCAGGAGTAAATGTCATATTGACGTTTCATCCACATGCAAATGGTATTTCGGGTGAATGTAATGCTTTGAAAACGGGTCCAGGAGTGCATAAATCCATATATAACGACTGCAATTTTGTCTCCATGTGGATGCCTATCCTTCTCCCTTGAAACGATAACATCACACACTGGTGTCTTCTTTACAGATTGTTGAACTGCATAGGGCACAAAACCTTTATATGCATGCTCCGTACGTTACGTAACTTACTGCCTGTAAGTTACGCACCACTACCAAGTAAGTAATGTTTATACAAACAGTTCTACAAGGGCCAGCTCCCTGCTCACTATGTGTCCCCCTACCAACAATAGAAAAACAAATTTGAGTTATAACAACTATGAGAGCTAATGTTTAGCAGTAAGATTTAATTTTAATGCTTATTTAACCCCAAAAACCTGTGGACACCTTGCTGACCATGAAATCAAAGGCACTGTTTTAAAAGCTGTTGAAACATTTTGAAATCAACTAAATTTCCTAGATCAATATTATGTATCAACTTGTTTACAGCTGTAATTGCCTCAAGGTGAAGGTGCCTGCGCTGAAAGCTGACCAGGTTTGAATCGGCAAGCTTTCAGTGCACTTTTCACGCCGCCGGCGAGCAAGAAAATGTCACTGTGCCAGCTGATTCTGTCGACACCTCCCCCTGCCGCACCCCCACGCCCAGCTTGGCACACCTCAGAGTACCTCAGTCTATGAAAATGCCAAACTGGCTGTGCGCCCGGCCAGATGGAAAATACCACTGCCTGGGGTGCGCCACCATCCGCCACGCCAACGACGAGCACGAAAATAGAGCCCTATAGCTTAAATTGTGTACAACTGGAGAGGGGGTATGCAGCATTTGAGGCTGCATGTGTTCATTCAATGCTACACAACATTAGGAAGTTTGATCAATTCTAACATTTCCAATTATAAAGCAGAAAATTGTAACAGCCGTATAAATTTAGACTCAAAAAGAAGTAGGCATGCATGATATTTCGAAAAATACAATAACAAAAGGAGATGACAGATCATGGGGGTCTACCTCATAGGACTGACTTCTGGAATCCATCCAGTGAGAATGTGGGTGAAGGTGAGTTCACCCATCTCATTGCAGACCTCTGACATGACACTAATGCACAAACACAGAAAAATTAGTTTTAGAAAATATGCAGGAACTTAACATCCAGTGTGGTAGAATCAGTGCATAAAATTATACAAATTTCTGTCTAAACAAGACATGGAAAAACTTGTTTGTGCATTTATTCTTAGTAGGTTAGATTATTGCAATGGTGTCTTAACAGGTCTCAGTGAAAAATCAATCAAGCAGCTGCAGCTCATCCAGAAAGCTGCTGCCAGAGTCCTGACCAACAGCAGGAAAATGGACCATATCACACCTGTCCTTAAGTCCCTGCACTTGCTCCCTGCGAGTCAAAGGATAGAGTTTAAAATCCTGTTACCAGTCTACAAATCACTCAATGGTCTTTGGCCTCAATACATGTCGGAGCTGCTGGTTGGGTATGAAGCATCCAGACCTCTCAAGTCGTCAGGGACAGGTCTATCCATTGTTTCCAGGATTAGAACCAAGCAGGATAAAGCTGCATTCAGCTTCTGTGGTCCTCACCTGTGGGACAGACTCCCTGAACACCTCCAGTGTGCTCAAACTGTCAGCTCATTCAAATCAGGGCTAAAAACATTCCTGTTTACTGTTGCTTTCCTACAGCTTCAGTTTCTTTTACTTCCACTTTGATATCAACTGCTCTGCCATTTTCAACAGTAATGATTTTAATTTACATTTTAATAAATGATCGATTTTAAGATTGATTCAAAATTGTTTTATCTCTCTTTTTTTCATTTCCATTATATTTCCTTGCATCTGTAAAACACTTTGAGTTGCCTTGTGTATGAATGGTGCTATACAAATAAACTAGCATTATTGACCTCCATGGACTAACAATAATTAAGTATTAGGGTTAGGGTATCCTCAGAGAAAGTCCCACACATGACACTGTCAACATCAAGATATCTGTGTTGCCTTATCTGGCTTGGATGTTGCTTGCTATGTCTGTTTTAACCATTATTAGAACCCCAGGAACTGGGAGAGAGGCACCTGTGTTTTCCTGTCTGGGATGAAACATTTATACTTCGACCTTCTACACTGCAACAGCCACCTTAGTGCACACTATGCTGCCTCATCTCAGACACGCACATCAGTTGTCTGTCACCAAATTCAGCACAGCTCGAGGCAGAGAGTATGTCAGGTGAAGGTTTGGCTGAGTCAGCGAGGGACACTCTGTGAGAGCTCAGCAGGTGTTGGAGCTGTAAATTGTGTAGTTCACCTTGTTAGGTACATACATTTATATTTCATAGATTTTCTCCTGTTTTGTGTCGTGCTTGTACTACTACTCGGTGTACCTCTAAAGTCACCCTTCTGGGACCGATAAAGTGATTTGAATTAAATTTCCTCATTAATATGTGCTGTTACAGTGGCCTCTTTAACTCAGGCTGTGTTACGGCTGCAGCTGCGTCCTTTCTCTCAAGGTGGCTACCTGTGTTGCCTTTTACCATGTTTGGAAGTGTCTCTCCGTGTGCCTGCAAGTGGATGTGATTCTACAGGAACAGCTGCGGATTGGATAATGGTCCAAGTCAGCAGGACCAATCGTAGGGGAGTGGACTGTTAAAGAGGCTGCCGATTGGAGTGCTCGGGGGCAGACATTCGCGTTCATTCTGTAGACACTTTTTTAGGGAGATCTTCGTGTGTTAACTACTGTTGAGGCGACATTGTATATTTCTTTTATCATCTTGTAAAGGATTAGGGTGCTGCTGACCATTTGATCATTTAAAACTGCTAGTTGAGTTAATTTGATTAGGGGCCGGTTTCTTTACTCAAATTTAAGAGTTGCCTTTTGTTGCAGTTGTTTGTTTCTTTGAGCAGTATTCCTTATTCCTTTGTTTTTTGCCTCAAATTTATGTTGGAACAGCACTTCCTGATTTATTTTGCAATTAAACAACCATTTTACTACAACTAAACCGGGGTTGATGTTACGTCCTTTCCCGTCCCGAGCTGGGTTGTAACAGGCTGCATAGCTATACACCAGTGAGGTGGTTTACTCAACACCTTGGAGGATTACTGTGATGATTATAGAGGTGCTGTTGTAATCTGCAGTCACTCACTTTGTGCTGGCCACTTTAATGAGTGCCTTAGCCAGCAACATTGGCCACAGCTCTGACTGACAGGTGGAGGCAGGGAGAAGCAAGTTGTTGTCTTCATCAAATGGCATGGAATCATCAACTGTTATCTTCCTCCAACAACCCTGGAAAGAGGAGGAGGAATCAGAGTGTGAAGAGAATTGATCAATTTAACGCACTGCAACAATGCAAGCACCCAGGAAATCAGGCCCTCTTCAATCAGTTAAGTATTTTTTAAAGCAAGAGCAAAACATGTACATCTGTGGTGGATCTGAAACTACTAATGGAGGGCAAGTATCACACCAAATGATTAACTGCTGCTGGTGATACAACCTTATTTACATGACCCATGGCAAATATTGTCCAATGAGATCAGTTTGACTGTCAACAAACAACAGGACAGGAGTTTGTCAATACATAAGAGCAGGACAAAATCAGCAAACACCACTCAGTGCACACAAGGCACCAAAATCAGCACAAACTTAGTCCCTCACTGTGGCTGACATGTAAAATAACCCTTTTTAATTTCAGTGGAATTTGCATTGCTATTCTACATGACTGAAATCAACAAAGCTGTATGCAAACTTAAAAGCTGTTAAGTGAAACATCTTTTAGGCAAAAACCATAGACTGTATGCAGAATGGACAGAGTCTGCCTCCTCGCTGGGTGAAGCCCTTTCGAGAACAGCACCCTCTGATGGTGGGCTGCAGTACAGGTCATAAATCCCGCCTCCGCCAGCAAAGTTTATGGGACTGTGGACAAACTTTAGAAATTTATTACACAGAACATAAATTTTTCTCCCCCCTGCTTGTGATGTTGACATGTAGTTACAGTAAGACTGGTTTGTGCCCAAGTCCCTTTTTTTCTGTACAGCTCAGTTTTTAAAAGTTATTAGGGGGTTCATGTTTTCTATGATTGACACCTGGTACAGCCTATGGGCGTTCAGGGATTGTGTAGCTCACCAGGGGGGATACGCTGTTTGAGCCGAGCGTCATCACAGGGACTCTCGGAGACTGCGCGGCCGAATGCGCGCATCGCTACTGCGCAGCTCTGGTTTCAAGGAAGTGGAGAAAAACCCGGAATTACTGAGAGCTTTTTGGCTTCAAATCCGTATACAGGCGGAAGGCGGAACCAGGTTGTCCATAGTATATAGTCTATGGCAAAAACCTCTGTTTATTTCTAATCCTCTTTGGAGTGACAGAACTGGGAAACTGTGTATTGATAACATTTATAAAAGTGTAGCAGTCACTGCTGATCCTCACCCTTACCCACACATTTATAAGAAGACAGCTGTTAATCTAGTTTTATGACCCAGATAAAAACCTCATAACAACAGCAGAGGTTCACTGGTTAACGTTTTTCAAAGGTTGATGCCAGTATCAATTATAAGACAGCAGGGTGGAAAATGGCCCATAAATAATGTTGATATGCTGAATATTCTGAATCTTTGATCAAAGTCTGATCAACTCTTGGTATAAAGAATCATTGAATTGGGAATCACTGCAACTGGAGCAAGCTTTCAAAGAGGGACACAAAGATAATTAGACACCACATTGAAAAGGATTTTAAGATGCAGCATTGGTGCACTGAGAATCTGTGTTGATGTTCAAATTGATGCTAATCACACTAACAGAGATGTAATGACTGATATTAATCACAAATGTAATGATTCAAACAGCATCAGTATTACATTTAGACCCTGTTAACGGTTTTGGTGTCTTTAATCACAGTAGTAGTGATTTAAAAATAAGAATAACTTTATTTTATCCCCAAAGGGAAATTCAGTTGTCTGTAGTCTCACTTGTCATATCTCAAAAAGTCTACTATTTATTGAAGAGTTATTGAGTCTGATTTCTGTGGGTACAAAAGATCTTCTGAATCTTTCTGTCCTGCAGCGAAGAGAGAGGGGCTGTCCACCACCATGGGCCCTTTGGTCCATTAAGGTGTTATGAAGTGGGTGTTCCATGTTCCTTAGAATAGCCTCCATCTTCCTCAGTTTGCAGTTTGCATTCTCCACCAAAAGTCTGAATTCAGCCACATGGACAAAGAGGGGAATGACCGAATGAACTGTGACAATCTTCTTGAAGACAAAGATGTCCTCTGTTGTCATGGTTCTTCACCTTTAAATGAAAACTGGTATGCTTTGTCTCGGGGGTTCCCTCAGCTGGGACATCAGGTCCACATGCCCCTGGAGTTCCTTCTGTGGTTCTTCTTCCTTTCTTTTTTCATTCCAGAACCTGCACTTAACCAAAGAGAAGCAAAGTCTAGTCTCTGAATTTTTAGAGTTCTTTGTTTGTTTGTTTGTTCTTGCTCCATTTTTCATGTTTTTGTTGTGTTTTGTCGACTGCCGATGGATGTTTCTGCTGGGATAGGAGTTTGTTCAAGAGAGGAGCTTCTTTCAATGGGATGGAGTGGGTCTAGATGACAGCATCCAGCTCAGTGGACATTAGAAGGTGTTTTTTGTGGTTGCTGTGCTGGTGTGGAAGTGAAGGCAAAGTTGAAGGGTCGGAAATGGAGATAAAATTCAAATGATTCGCTTGAGCCGAGAGGTTGCTGCAAGTATGGTCTCTCCATATTAGCTGTAATTTTTGCTAGAATTTTTTCATATTTTGTTGTCATTTTGTTGGCAACTGATGGATACTTCGGCTGGGCGAAGAGTTTGCTCAAAAGAGGAGCTCCTTTTCATTGAGGAAAAGCAAATCTGGACAGCATACAATTACAGAGGACATCAGGAGGTGTTGTCCTGGTTGCCATGCTGGTGCAAAGGTATAGGCAAAGATGAATAAGAATGAGAATAAGAATAAGGAGAAATTTATTAATCTCCGAAGGGAAATTCAGTTGTCTTTTCTCTCACATAACATGTCTCTAAAAGTTATCTACTATTACACAAGAGTTAGAAAGCCTGATGGCTGTTGGTACAAAAGATCTTCTGAATCTTTCTGTCCTGCAGCGAAGAGAGAGGGGCTGTCCACCACCATGGGCCCTTTGGTCCATTAAGGTGTTGTGAAGTGGGTGAGCCATGTTCTTTAGAATAGTCTCCACCTTCCTTAGTGTAGATCTCTCCACCTTATTCTTATTCTCATTCTTATTCATCTTTGCCTATACCTTTGCACCAGCATGGCAACCAGGACAACACCTCCTGATGTCCTACTGAGTCCAGCTTGATCCTACCACAGAGCCAGCCTTTTTAACCAGTTTGTTGAGACACCTTGCATCTTTGTGTTTGATGCTTCCTCTCCAGCAGACTGCAGCGTAGAACAGAACACTTGCCACCACAGACTGATAAAACATCTGCAGCATCTTAGTACAGATGTCTATTGATTGGAGTCTTCTCAGGTAAAAGAGGCAGCTCTGCCCCTTTCTGTAGATGAAGTCTACACTCACCGGCCACTTTATTAGGTACACCTGTCCAACTGCTCGTTAACGCTTAATTTCTAATCAGCCAATCACATGGCGGCAACTTAGTGCATTTAGGCATGTAGACATGGTCAAGACAATCTCCTGCAGTTCAAACCGAGCATCAGTATGGGGAAGAAAGGTGATTTGAGTGACTTTGAACGTGGCATGGTTGTTGGTGCTAGAAGGGCTGGTCTGAGTATTTCAGAAACTGCTGATCTACTGGGATTTTCACGCACAACCATCTCTAGGGTTTACAGAGAATGGTCCGAAAAAAGAAAAATATCCAGTGAGCGGCAGTTCTGTGGGCGGAAATGCCTTGTTGATGCCAGAGGTCAGAGGAGAATGGCCAGACTGGTTCGAGATGATAGAAAGGCAACAGTGACTCAAATAACCACCCGTTACAACCAAGGTAGGCAGAAGAGCATCTCTGAATGCACAGTACGTCGAACTTTGAGGCAGATGGGCTACAGCAGCAGAAGACCACACCGGGTGCCACTCCTTTCAGCTAAGAACAGGAAACTGAGGCTACAATTTGCACAAGCTCATCGAAATTGGACAATAGAAGATTGGAAAAACGTTGCCTGGTCTGATGAGTCTCGATTTCTGCTGCGACATTCGGATGGTAGGGTCAGAATTTGGCGTCAACAACATGAAAGCATGGATCCATCCTGCCTTGTATCAACGGTTCAGGCTGGTGGTGGTGGTGTCATGGTGTGGGGAATATTTTCTTGGCACTCTTTGGGCCCCTTGGTACCAATTGAGCATCGTTGCAACGCCACAGCCTACCTGAGTATTGTTGCTGACCATGTCCATCCCTTTATGACCACAATGTACCCAACTTCTGATGGCTACTTTCAGCAGGATAATGTGCCATGTCATAAAGCTGGAATCATCTCAGACTGGTTTCTTGAACGTGACAATGAGTTCACTGTACTCAAATGGCCTCCACAGTCACCAGATCTCAATCCAATAGAGCATCTTTGGGATGTGGTGGAACGGGAGATTCGCATCATGGATGTGCAGCCGACAAATCTGCGGCAACTGTGTGATGCCATCATGTCAATATGGACCAAGCTCTCTGAGGAATGCTTCCAGCACCTTGTTGAATCTATGCCACGAAGAATTGAGGCAGTTCTGAAGGCAAAAGCGGGTCCAACCCGTTACTAGCATGGTGTACCTAATAAAGTGGCCGGTGAGTGTATATTCTTAGACCAGTCCAACTTATTATCCAGGTGTACACCTAGGTATTTATATGAAATCACCACTTCGATGTCCACTCCACAGGTGTTCACTGGATGGAGAGGGGGTTTGGATCTATGGAAGTCTATGACCATCTCCTTTGTCTTTGAGGTGTTGAGGAGGAGGCAGTTTTTGTGACTCCAGTCACTGAAGGCTCTTATCAGATCTCTGTATTCAGATTCTTGTCCATTTCTGATACATGCCACAATAGCGGTGTCATCTGAGTATTTCTGGATGTGGCAGGACTCAGTGCTGTATTTGAAGTCTGACGTATACAGTGTGAACAGGAATGGCGCCAGCACTGTCCGTTGTGGAGCCCATGTACTGCTCATTAATGTCCCAGAAACACAGTTCCCCAGCCTGAAAAACTGTGGCCTTCCTGTCAGGTAATCTGTGATCCAGGAAACACAGAAAGGGTCCACTCCCATCTCTGTGAGCTTGTCTTTGAGTATGTTGGGTTGGATGGTGTTGAGTGCACTCACTTGAAAAGTCGAAGAACATGATCCTCACATAAACCCCAGGTTCCTCCAGATGAGACAGGGCACAGTGAAGCATATAGAGAACAGCATCATCCACTCCAATGTGTTCTTTGTATGCAAACTGCAGGGAATCCAGTTTGTCTTTGACCTCAGACCTCAGAAGGCGCAGAATCAGCCGCTCCAGGGTTTTCATAATGTGTTAAGTGAGGGCCACTGGTCTGTAGTCATTGAGTTCAGCAGGGCATTTTGTTTTTAGTACTGGCACAATGCAGGATGTTTTCCACAGAGTAAGTACCCTCCCCAGCTGTAGACTCAGGTTGCAGATCTTGTGGAGAGGTTGACACAGTTCTGCAGCACAGTCTCTAAGCAGCCTTGGACACACACCATCTGGACCAGCTGCCTTCCCAGGACAAAGTCTTCCAAGCTCCATCCTCACCCCTGTTTTAGTGACAGACAAGGACTGGTGTTCTAGGAGGGAGGCAGTTGAAGTGGTTGAGACCTTTGAATGAGATAGAGGAGGAACGAGAGAAGTTGCAGAGGAGATTTGTTGCGGAGAGAAAGGTGGAGTAGCAGTGGAAGTGGGTGTGACAACAGTGTCAAATCTGTTGAAGAACAGGTTGAGTTCCTCAGCTCTTCCCAGATCACCCACCACTGGCTGTCTTTTCTTTTCATTGCTTTGTCCAGAGATGGTACTGATTCCTCTCTACACTTCACGGATGTTGCTGTGTTGTAGATTCTTCTCTAATTTCTTTTTGTACTCCAGCTTTGCCATCTTCAGTCTCCTCTTCAACTCTTATTGCACTTTTTTGAGTCATTCTTTGTCACCATCTTTAAAAGCTTTCTTTTTCTGGTGAAGGATTGCTTTTATGTCACTTGTGATCCACTCTTTGTGGGTATAACTGTGTCTCTAGAGAAGTTGACATATTCAGTAAAGCAGTCAACCTGTTTGTCAGTGTTTATACTATCCGCATCTGTTTCCAGCAGCACATTCCAGTCTGTTGATTTAAAACAGTCCCTTAGAGCTTCACTGGCTTGAGGTGTCCATCTTCTGATTTTGACTTTGGTCACAGGCTGCCTCAGTACACAAGATCTGTAGCAGGTTTGCAGATAGACCAAGTTATGATCTAACTTACCCAGTGGTGTTAAGGCAGTGGCTCTATAGGCTTCTTTGATGTTGGCATACAGCAGATCCAGGGTTTTGTTATCTCTGGTAGGACAGTTCACAAACTGTGTGAATCCAGTCAGGTTAGAGGAGAGGGTGACATGGTTGAAGTCTCCTGATATTATTATTAGTGCCTCCGGGTGCTGAGTCTGTAGCCTGGCAACACAATTTTGCAAAACATCGCACGGAAGTTCTTCAGTTGATTTGGGTAGAATGTAAACAAGTATTGTTATGATATGACTAAATTCTCTTGGACATAATATGGCCGAAGAGCAACTGCCAACAGTTTAATATCTGGACAACACAACTTCTCCTTGACAGTTGCATGTAAAGGGTTACACCATCTCTGGTTGACAAATAAAGCAGGACCTCTTCCTTTCTTCTTGCCACTAGCTTGAGCATCTCTGTCTAACCTTATAAGAGTGAAGCCAGGTAGATCCACACTGGAGTCCGAGTTGTTTTGATTCTACCAGGTTTCAGTAAAACACAGGAAACTGCACTCATGGTATGCTTTCTCAGTCTTCACCACCATTCCCAGCTCATCGCTTTTGTTGGGCAAAGAGTTGATGTTTCCCATGATGACTGATGGAAGAAAGGGTTTATATCGCCACCTCCTAGCATTCAGCTTTGCCTTCACCTTTGCACCAGCACGGCAACCACGATAACACCTCCTGATGTCCTCTGGAATTGTATGTTGTTGTCCAGATTTACTTTTCATCAATGAAAGGAGCTCTTCTTTTGAGTAAGGTTTTCCTATTGTGTTCAGAACGCAAGATGGCGGCGCACACAGTTGCTGCGGCTCGGTGCTCTCTCAGTCAGTGCGATAGATTGTTTTTTTTTTTTTTGCTTCGTGTTTTTTTGTCTGCTGGGTGTTTTCTGTAAGGCGAACAACATCTATAGCCGGTACGATCTCCTTAAGATAGGAGTCGGTTGTGAACAGAGTATAGCTGCAAAGTTTCTCCACACACACAACATACCGGTCGACATAGCACGGCACCCAGGCTCCCTGTGGATTACTATCCCCGCCGGGAAGCGGCGAAGGCGGCGCAGAGAGAGGAGGCAGAAGCGGGGCTGCAGAGCTGGCCCGCTATCCAGGCTACGGAGGCAGCCACTTAAACCTCCGCTTCCCAGCCTGTTTCTCGCCAATGCTCGGTCCCTCGCCAATAAAATGGATGAACTGAGGCTACAGGTTGCAACCAACAATGCCGTGAAGGATAGCTGCATTCTACTCTTCACGGAGACCTGGCTTCATCCACTTATCCCGGACTCGGCGGCGGAGCTAACAGGCTACACCATGCAGCGTCAGGATAGAACACAGAGCTCCGGTAAGACCAGAGGAGGGGGCTGTGTATGTACGTGAACAACAGCTGGTGTACGAACACAGTGACTGTGGACAGCCACTGCTCCCCAGACCTGGAGTATGTGTCTGTGAAATGCAGACCCTTTTACCTCCCGAGAGAGTTCTCTGTTGTAATACTAACAGCTGTTTACATACCGCCGGACGCTAATGCTAAGGTGGCTAGCAACCATCTGCATAGTAGCATTGGCTCCCAGGAGAGTAAATATCCTGACGCTGTACACATCGTAGCAGGGGACTTCAACCATGCCGATTTGAAAACAGTTCTCCCTAAATTCTACCAACATGTCAAATGCACAACCCGTGGAGATAAGACTCTTGACAAGGTCTACTCTAACATCAAGCTTGGCTACAGGGCCAAACCACTACCTCACCTGGGCCAGTCCGACCACTTGTCTCTGCTGCTAATACCCGCATATGCCCCCCTCAGGAAAAGTACACCCACCATCACAAAAACGGTAACAACTTGGCCTGATGGAGCCTCTCAACAGCTGCAGGACTGCCTCGACAGGATGAACTGGGAGGTGTTTTTACATCACGATCTGGAGATCTTTACAGGCAGTGTACTTGGATACATACAACACTGCATAGCCACTGTTACTGTGGAAAAACAGATCCGGATCTACCCCAACCAGAAGCCCTGGATGACCCGGGAAGTCCAGCAGCTGCTGAGGGAGAGGAATACCGCCTTCAGGTCTGGTGACCAGGTCCTCTACTCTGCGGCCCGGGCTGACCTGAAGAGAGGCGTCAAAGGGGCCAAGTCGGACTACCGGAGGAGGATTGAGGCACACCTGGAAAGTAACAACAGCAGGCAGGTGTGGCAGGGAGTCCAGCAGCTCACCAATTACAAATCCACCTTGGGAGCAGCTGAGGGTGAGGCCTCGCTGGCAGAGGAGCTAAACACCTTCTTTGCACGTTTCGAGGTGGAACCACCCAAGGCAGCCACACCACACCCCATGGTACACAGCAACTTCACCCTCACAGAACATGAGGTGAGACGTACCCTGCGCGCCGTGGACCCAAGGAAGGCTGCTGGGCCTGATGGAGTGCCCGGGCGTGTGTTAAGGGACTGTGCGGAACAGCTCGCCGGAGTCTTCACAAGGATTTTCAACCAGTCCTTGGCCGAGTCCAGTGTTCCACCATGCCTGAAGTCCTCCATCATCGTCCCCCTGCCCAAGAAACCTCATATCTCCAGCCTCAACGACTACCGGCCAGTCGCTCTCACCCCGGTGGTGATGAAATGCTTTGAAAAGCTGGTCCGGGGCCACATCACATCACACCTGCCAAAAAGCCTTGACCCTCACCAGTTTGCATACAGGGCAAATAGATCCACAGAAGACGCCATTGCCTCAGCCCTCCATGCTGCACTGTCCCACCTGGAGCAGCAGGGGAGCTACGTACGGATGCTCTTTGTGGACTATAGCTCTGCTTTTAACACCATACTTCCTCACAAACTGCTGAACAAACTGGTCAATCTAGGCATTCCTCACCCCACCTGCATATGGATCAACAGCTTCCTCACCTGTCGCACCCAGAGGGTGAGAGTGGGCCATCACACATCAACGGCCCTCAGCCTCAGCACCGGTTCGCCACAGGGCTGCGTGCTGAGTCCCCTGTTGTTCACCCTTTACACACACGACTGCGTCCCCACACATCACAACAACACCTTTGTCAAATTTGCAGACGACACCACGGTGGTGGGGCTCATCTCTGGGGCAGACGAGTCTGCGTACAGGAACGAGGTTGAACATCTGGCAGCATGGTGTGGGGAGAATAACCTCCAGCTCAACACAGCAAAAACGAAGGAGCTGGTGATTGACTACAGGAGGATAAAGACTGACATCACACCACTCATCATCGGCGGGGATTGTGTGGAGCAGGTGTCAGACTTCCGGTTTCTGGGTGTTCAGATTGAGGAGGGCCTGACCTGGACTGTAAACACCACACAGGTGATTAAAAAAGCCCAACAGCGTCTCCATTTCCTGAGGGTCCTCAGGAAAAATAACATCACACAGAGACTGTTGGTGTCCTTTTACAGGTGTTCCATCGAAGCCATTCTTACATATTGCATTTGTGTATGGTTTAACAACTGCACTGTGGCCCAGAGAAAGGCTCTCCAGCAGGTCGTCAACACAGCCCAGAGGATTGTCGGTTGCCCCCTTCCCTCACTGGACGACCTTCATGGCGCTCGCTGTGCTAAAAAAGCCCAGAACATTATCAAAGACACCTCCCATCCTGGTCACCTCCTGTTTGAACTTTTGCCGTCAGGCAGACGCTATAGGACAATCAGATCCAGAACGAACAGACTTAAAAACAGTTTTTTTCCGTCAGCAATAACTACCCTCAATGCCTTAAGGAAGTGACTGAATACCTATTTACTCATTTACTTTATTTATTCGGAACTTATTTATTTATTTAGAACTGCTATTTATTACTGTATTTGTTTTTAATGATGCACTGACTGTCTGGCACTTTTTTAATTTCGTTGTACTGGTTACAATGACAATAAAGGACTATTCTATTCTAAACTCTTCGCCCAGCAGAAGTATCCATCAGCAGCCAACAAAATGACAACAAAAATATGAAAAAAATCTAGCAAAAATTACAAATAATACAGAGAGACCAGACTTGCAGCAACCTCTTGGTTCATGCGCATCATCTGAATGTGTCGATTCTCTTTAGAAACACAGATCAAGAAAATGTTTCTGCTCCTGCTGCCTTCAAGACATCTTTCAAATTCATCCTAAGAGGTCATCTGAGGAGGGAAATTCATTGGGTAAAAACTTCACACGGTTAACAGGAGAAGGAGACCTCAGCAGAGTGTGAGACCAAGAAGAAACAGAGAGGGAAGTTTTTCAAATGGTTTTACAGGAAGCTAATGCCGCCAACCCTTCTCAAATGAATCATTGAGGTGGACTCTGACTGTAGCCCTGGGAAAAGCAAATGAAATGAAGGACAATTGCTCCTCTAGTGAAGAAGACCGCGTCTCCATACCTCTTCAGCTGGTGGACTATATAGATGACGATAATTCATTCTGGCAATGTCTGCTCTTAAATCCCCCAATTTTAGGTCACTGGTACCAATTTCCACAAGTCAATGACCAAGACATCTGTGAACTACATTCAGCCTGACTCTGGGGGTCCAAACAACAACTAAGTCAGTGCTGAGACAAACACAAAGAAGAGCAACCGGTTCATTAGGTTCCTCAGTGATACAGTCCCAAAGGTAAGAATGCGTCTATCTGCAAATTGTTTGGTGGATCATGGGGGAAATTGGCTGCAATGGCCTAGACTTGATGTTATTGGACATTGTCTCAGTGATGTCACCCATGGGTATCTGAAAAATCCTTTAATATAGTGGTTGCAACATTGGTACCAGACTCAGGGTTCCTGTAGTGCCAGGCTGTAAAGACAGATGTTTTGATAAGGGTCCCATTGAAGTCTGCTTTGCTTTTTGAGCAAAATCTTAAATGGACAGTCAGGAAACTGCAATTGTTTTCCACGTCTGCATTGCCTCTATTTTTCGTCACCTGGAGTTTCTGCTTGTTTTTTTTCCCCCATAAAATATGTGTCATCAGAATGCAGTTCTTTGTCTTTGCATCATTGACAGTGCATTTATTTAAAAAAAAAAAGCTTTCTTGCAGTATAGTCCTCTCAGTTTATAATCTGTTTTTGTTTTTTTGTCAAACTGTTAATTGATACTTCTGTACAAATTGTTTGTCTTTTTTCACACAAAGAATGAGAAGAAGCTGAAGAAGGAGGAGGAGGAGGAGAAGAGGAGTGAAAAGATTTCAGCTGACAGTGATGGCAAGCTGCCTCCTTAGTGGGTTCAGCTGGTTTGCCATCAACCGTCAAGCTACTTATTCACCCAAATGAACAAAATCAGGATCAGTGTGAGAAGCTGAGCTGAAAATTGTCTCTTTAAATAAACAAAGAGAGGAAAAATAGCTTCCCTTATATACTTCCTTCCTGTTTAAGTAAACCCTCATCTGGGAGCAAACTATCCAAACATGTCAAATTAAGTCCAATAAATTCACATCAGGGTCCCTTTACTAAAAAGGTGCCATTCCAGCTTTAAAATTTAAAAAATGTTTGACAATTGTTTTTTTTTTTTCCACACTAGCATACCACTAAGTCATATAAACACATAGTTTTCCACCTTAGGCATAAAATCCTTATCAATAACATCCTTTCTATTCTCCATCCATCCATTTTCTACTGCTTTTCCTGTTGGGAGTTGTGGGGGGGCTGGAGCCGATCCCAGGATCTTAGAATGATGGCAAGGGACACCCTGGACAAGTCGCCAATTTATTACAGAGCTGACATATAGAGATGAACATTCACCCACACTCACACCTACAGACAATTTGAAAGTGACCAATTAACCTAACCCTACTTCTGCATGTTTTGGGGATATGGGAGGAAACCAAAGTACCTAGAATAAACCCACACAGAGGGAGAACATTCAAACTCCACACAGAAACACCCTGACCCGGATTTGAACCCAAGCCCTTCTTGCTGTGAGGCGACACTGCTAACCACTATACCACTGTGCTGCCCCCTTTCTGTTCTTACCTTTACAATTTGTTAACAGGTTGATCATTTGTCCTTGATTTTTGAGTTTAAAATCCTCACGAACTTAACATGTCAACAGCCTCATCTGTTTTGTCAATAGAAATCCTAGTTCATTAAAAAATTTCACCCAAAACCTCTATATTTTTATTTGCCCACAAAAGACAAATGTAATTCAAAGTGTTTTCTGTTTTTTGACAGACTGGCCCTGTGGCAGAGCTGTTCATTGTGAGAGAGTAGTATGAATGAACGTCAGTCTGGTTTCAGCCTTTGTCTTGCACAACAAACTTTTGTCAGTTCTGGGTGTAAATGTTGGACCAATAACACATTTGAAATATGTTAAAATTAGCTCTTGATACAAAAGCAAGTAAGAAAAAAGCAAAAATGCCAACTGCCAACTGTGTCACGATTCACCTCTGTAGGAGCCGCAAGGTAAAGGTTTGTGGTTATGCTCTTGATTTGTTTTTGGTATTTTGTTGTGATTGGTGGCAGTGATTTGTGGAATCCGGGTCACGGGAATAGGGGCGGTGTCACTCAGTTGATTTAAGCACCTGGTCACCTGTGTTCACGAGGGAAGAGGTTTTGAGTGGGTCGCCGTATTTTTTGTTGACCGCATGTACACATACTCTTTAAGTCCAGTGATCGCTGTTTCTTCAGTTGGTATCGTTTTGTTGATTGTTTCTTTAGTATTAAAGCACGTTTTTTCCTAATCGATTCCCGTCTCAGCTGATCCATTGACAAAGCGCGTCAGACAATTAGACTCGGCCCGTATCTCATCCTCTAAGCGACATCCTGGTCTCTGAGGTCGCTAAAACCTCCATGAGTGGATTTTTCTGTTGTTTGTATCTGGCATTTGGTTGTTTTGGGGTTTGCCTGTTAGCCTGTGTGTTTTGTGTTTCCCCTCCCCCAGTGACTACAGAAGCAGCACATCTGTGTGCTCACTGATCATAGAGCTCCTGTTGAATGCAGATCACTCATTAGCAGGTCATATAGGTGGGTGACTGGCAGCAGGATGCTGCCACCACATCATTGTTCTTTGTCCTGAGAAGAAGTGCCCTGTTGAACTCATTAGCCTGACTTGTGAAACAGATTTAGAGACATTGATCCTCTCAGCCTTTTAGTTTGTCATTTCCTCTCAGTAAGAGGGATTTTCAGTTGTTTAGCATTTGTGTTTTCAGTTACAGTTTTGAATTTACCTGTGTTTGTTTGCATATCTGCTTCTGGCTCCACAACTTACCCCAGTGTCAAACTGTGCATGAAAAAAGTGTAACATGGGCCAAGTAAATTTCCTCAATTGTGCAAAAATAAAGTAAAACGGAAGTACAAGGAAAGTTATTAGACTTTAAAACTGACAGATAAGTGAACAGATTACAAATCTTATTTAATGGTTGAAATTACAGTCAAAATGTAAAACAAAGCAATCACTAAAATCAAGAGAATCATCCTCTTGAGAAAAAAAAAAAATAATATTCCTGAAAACTTTCAAGGCATGAAATTCAGTAGTCTTCCAAATGTTAACCATTTGGTATCAGCAAGAGTCTCAAAATCTCCTTTTAAAATGTATTGAATGTCCATTCAGGGATCAAGAATCTTGTTCTTGTTCCTAAAAGGAACTTCACTGAGGCACAAGAATATTCTTGAAAAATACTGATCTGTCGGCTTGCGTTTTCTTATCAGTTTTTTTGCGTCCTTTTCCATCACAGCTCCTGTAGCTAAGCTGATACGCTACTTTTAGCCACTCAAAGCTCCGAGGAGGGCCGGGAGAGTGGGAGGGGACGAGTCGGAACTACGAGAGAGGGGTGTGTCGAATACAGAGAGGTGATTGGATGAAGAGGCGGAGCAGGAGATTGACCAATATGACCTTTCCGGGATGGATGGCTCCCATTGGTCAATGTTTTAGCAGCCCTGCACCTGGTAGGGTGAACAGATTTTTTCCATTCTTTTTTCTCTTCACTTTGTGGAGATAACACTATGGGACCATATAAATGAGGTTCATAACAATAACGAATCTCTCCAATTGTCAACCATGCCTTTAACAGTTTTCTTGATAATTATCCCTAAACCATTGATACCAGTTAAGAGAGTAAGGGAATCATAAATAGAGTCATCCCCTGAGGCACAAAAATTTAGACGGACAATTTTAGATGTTGATAAAAAATCCAATTTTTGATATAGTCTACCGTGCTGACAAATTTTGTGCTTCTTTATGAAGTGTCTCGTAATCCAGGAAACTCCAACAGAGCTGATGAGTACATCTCTTAGGTCCTGTCTACACAACAACAAAAAAACAGGAGTAAATGCAAAAGTTTTTTGTCATAATGACGTTTCATCCACATGCAAACGGTATTTCGGGTGAATGTAAACAATGCTTTGAAAACAGGTCCAGGAGTGCATAAATCCATATATAACGACTGCAATTTTGTCTCCATGTGGATGCCTATCCTTTTCCCTTGAAACGATAACATCACACACTGGTGTCTTCTTTACAGATTGTTGAACTGTATACACCACAAAACCTTTATATGCATGCTCTGTTCGTTACGTAACTTACTGCCTGTAAGTTACGCACCACTACCAAGTAAGTAATGTTTATACAAACAGGTCTACAAGGGCCAGCTCCCTGCTCACGATGTGTACCCCAACCAGCAATAGGAAAACATAGTTTGAGTTATAACAACTGTGAGAGCTAATGTTTAGCAGTAAGATTTCATTGTAATGCTTATTTAACCCCAAAAACCTGTGGACACCTCGCTGACCATGAAATCAAAGGCACTGTTTTAAAAGCCGTAGAAACATTTTGAAATCAACTAAATTTCCTAGATCAATATTATGTATCAAATTGTTTACAGCTGTAATTGCCTCAAGGTGAGACCCCTCATCTTTGTATTACAGACATCACCTTTTAGTAATTTGCTTACATTCTTTGCTTACAGATTTCATTATTGTTAAATCTGAAATAATCAAATGTTTTCTGTGCCATCAACCAGAATTAGAATTAGGTCATTTGCTTAGGATGGACACATAAGAAGTACAAAGAGTGAACAGCAGTTGTCCTTTGTCCTCACATTTAACTCCAAGGGGTTTACTTTCGTGGCACAGGTGTGGCGTAAGTCAGGTCCGCCGACAAGGCGTGCCCAAGCACACTTTGTTATTTTGGTGAGCGGCGCAGCCCAGCGTAAGTATCCCCCCTCCCTAACTCAGCTCCTCCCAGCGGCATAAGTAGTAGAGAGGGAGGAGAGAAGGCGTGGAGTGGATTAGACATAGCCGAGACCTGTTTTCACCGATCACATCAGCTTCTTTCCTCACCTTTAAATCCGCCATCGCCGCGGGGTATTACAATTTTCGTGAGGTAGTCCAAGAGATCAAGAGGTGGCTGAAGACAGCAATGCCACACGATGGCGATGAAAAGCAGCCCCTCAACAAGTGTTGCTGTAAGCACTGCGGAAGGCGTCCTCCACACTCTCTCATATAAACACAGATGGGTTTGGTGTGTCTTTTCCACAAATAAAGACACTCACATAAAGTTGCATATGTTTAAACCCCATGTGACAAAGGTGGGTTGTGCGCACAGATCACAACATAAATTCTAATAATGGCATTAAAAACAGAACCACCAGTGCGTAAAGGACACATCGCACTCCGTTGCCTGGCGCTTTCTTTCATTAATGTTAACAAAAAAAATGAACTCACACAACTGAATATTATAATGTTCATATGTTGGCCTGACTCCGGATTAATTATTCACAAAATTTTAAGGATGTAAGAAAATCAGATAAACAGGTAATTTTGAATGAAAGTTTCTTTTATTTTTTTGTTCAAATTTTCAAAGTAAATAACTCATCTGATTACTGAAATAAATCATCTGGTCAACCTTGCCGCCGCAGCAGCGGGGCAGGGAGAGGACACGGAAACATGTCTGGTCAAGCTACACAAGGAAGAAGGAGAAAAAGGGGGAGATGAATTAAATATCTTGTTAACTTCATCATGTGTGACTATTTACTGGATATTTAATTTAATGCGGTTTCAGCTGTGTTAATCCGGTCAAGTTGAGTGTCCAAACACGTGTCAAATGCGCTCATCAGTTAAGATATAGATCTGAATCAATTGTAGATCTAAATGTATATGTGCTGACTCAGATAGCTGCACTGAATATTGGTTGTTGTTGAATATTTATTGCACTGAAATGTGCCTGACACTGTGGAAATCTGCCTGTGAGGCATCAGTGACGTATCCGCACTACGCCGCCGGTCTACCAAAATACCACGAGACCAGCTGTGCTCTGCCTGCACTGAAAGCTGACCAGTTTTGAATCAGTGAGCTTTCAGTCCGTGCGCCAGGCTCCGCCAGACGAAAATACCACTGCGTGGGGTGTGCCACCATCCGCCGAGCCGCCAGTGGGCACGAAAATACGGCCCTGAGTCTGTATTTAGTCAGGTCATTTGTTTTTAGAGCAGAATTTGCATCATTGCAATGATGAAAGTTTTTTTTCAGCCAAGTTAAAACAAGCTTGTGTGACTTCTAATTTCTTAGATCAAACACTTAGAATGTTTGGCAGAAAAACAACTACCTGTTCAGAGAACCAAGATGCAATGGAGTGAAACAAGTCCTGAAAGGATTGCCACAAAAAGCACCCAGAATTTTTTCCTCACAAACTCAATATGTAATCAAACACCTCTTATCGCTCTATCTATCTGCTTCACAGTACAACGCCTTTCAAAACACGAGCTGCGTTTATGCAAACTGATTGTGGTCAGAGCCTGTAACATGCTGTCTGCAGTGTGGTCTATCTATTGGCTGTCTGGGGGAGTTTCACACTGCATGTCAGAAAAAGCAGCACAAGCAGGTGATAATCTGACTGACTGCTCACAGCTGTGCCTTTCCTTATCTATTAGAGCAGTGTGAGCTGGTACTGGTGAGCACACACACACACTCCCTTTAATTGCCTTTTCTTCCACATTCTTGTCAAACCGTAGCCCAGAGTAGGAGCACTATGTGTTCACAAATGATGTGGAATACAATGCCAAAAGACAGGCTGGGGATAACACAGAATACAGGAGAAGAGAGACAGAGACAGAGTTTTGTATTGGTGAACAGGGTGAGGAAAACAGCATGACAGCAGAAACAGTAGGAAAGAAGGATTAGTGTGCAACAATAAAAAGATCATATGAGCAGGAGAGAAAAAGAATAGCCTATGAGCTACAAGAGGCAAGGAAACGGGCAGGGGGGCTGGGGGGTTGGGTGCTTAATGCCATCTCAACAACCATCTGTTAACGTGCTATGGTTGGCACAGGGACTTCTGCCTACAACCGTGTCATGCCTGTTTGTCAAGGCGAGAGCCACAGGGTTGGAGTACGCCATCAGTCTTTTTCAGTCTCTCTTGCTGACCCAAATTCTTGTGATGGAAGACACAGTGATGCAGTATCCTCTACTCTGAGATCTGTGGTAAGTAACACACATAGGCAAGCAACTTCAGGCTGTGGTGCAATGCAATGCCTGCATTCATTTAGCGGTAAAACTTCTTAAAATGTTTGCATTTAATTAATAAGAATGACACTTAAAGATCTCTCAGGGTGGTTTCTGCTCTCAGGGTCTCACTCAAGCCCTGCATTCTGAGAAGCAGCTGACTCCTGTTAAGCCGTATCTATTCATCAAGGAGTGTATGAAGCCCAGTCTCTTTTGGCACAGCAGTGAATCTGATTGATTTGAGCTGTAAGTGGATAAGGCTTTCTCATCCCTCCCCCTCCTGCAAGCCTCAGTCCTTCCTCATTTTGTTTCTCATCTTCTGCATCCTGTGGAGTCTGATGAGCACTGCATGTCTGATTTATGTAATATTCCTTAAGTAAAATGCAAAAAAATATTTTATAATAACAGAGTGGGACTACATAATTAACTGCAAGTATCATTATCATCACAATAAGAGCATTTAATTTAAAAGCAAGGCAAAAGCCTGAATCTAACAAAGAAAAATAAGACATACTTTGTTAACGAGCGCGGTACTATCTTGCTCAGCATCATATTGGATGAAGCTGTAGGTTTATTGTTCATACTGTGCTTTTACACCATTATGATGTCATCATATTGAGCTCAAACAAGCCAATTTGATGGTAAAAATGGGGTTTTGTGTCAGTCCTGATCACATCTTTCAATAATACCTGGGGGGGGGGGGGGCTAACTAGCTATTCGTACAAAGGTTGAGAACCCCTGGTATAGATGATTGGTTTGAAGTTTAAGGAAATAACAGCACCATGATTCAGATCTGTAGAGAGTAAAAACAAAAGCATATTTTTTGAATGGTTCAATTATTTCGATGTGCTCCAGGTAGTCAGGAAATCTTCACACTGATTGAGTTTGTACAGATTTTGTGTGGGTGGGACATGATAGAGGATACAATACACTACAATACACAAACTTTTAATCAGTTTCCTGCTTTTGTGGAGCCAGGCTAATACCTGAGAGTCAACTCCTGAGGATAAAAAGGACTAGTAAATGAAAAGAGTCTCTAAAGTCTCCAAAGTCTCCAAATTGTTTAATCACTATAAAGCTGGTGTCCATTTGCTGTGATGTGTGGTTAAACAGAAATACTAAAGAGTGTTGACTGTCTATAACTCTGTCTCAGGACCCATGACTTTGTGGCAAGCTTATGATGGACATTGATGTATGATGGACCCCCAGTTTGGGTTATAGTATATAAACCTCTTTGAACAATTTTAATACAACATATCATGTCTTAATTGCATTCTTGAAATTTCATCAGATACTGATTTCATAGCATATTCCTCTCCTGACACCTGCAGGGGTACAAGAATTGTTTCAAGTTTCCCTGAAACCGTGTCTCTTGTGTGTGCAATGTTAGGCTGTATTTTTGTGCATTGCGCTCACCATCCAGTAGAGTCTGACCACATATTTTCCATAGCTGTTGTAGAGTGGCACATGGCCTTTCACCACCTTGCACAGCGAGTAGATGTGCTCCCAAGGTCTCCAACCATCCTGCCTTGTCAATGTGCTGTTATGCAGAGTCCAAACAATATAGATCTCACTGATGATCCATCTCATCAGCTGGACAGAAGACAAAGGAGAGAAAGAAGGGAAAAGTAATCATGGGTGAAACAACTCACAGCCACCTTCTAAATCTATCAACCAGATCACTGATTATCTAAGCTATCATTTACAGAATCAATGGTGCATTGCGTTACCCTGCTGTAATTCATTTCTGTCAATCAAACTTCACCCTGTCCATCATCTAAATTACACCATCCAAGGGCTGATCAATAACAGTTAGCCAAGAAGTCAGAGCAGTCTTCAATAAAGACAGTTTAAAACTAACCTCACTGCAAGTCAGATGATCATTGGAGGAGATGAGGTCAAAGCTTTGATTTTTGACCACGGTGAGATTCTGAAATAAAAGTGCACCATCCCAGTCATTGAAGGCATAGACTGGAATAATCACCATTTATACCTTCCTATCCAGATGACAGAGGCATTTTCTATGCACACATCACTAAGCTTCAGAATATCACATCACCTGATTAAAATAGACGTGAATACATGACCTACTTAATGCTCCTAAACATATCCTGGGCCTAAACTAGTGTAACCCAGCCATAATTTCTCCACAACACTGTGTCTGTGATGAATATTTCAACACTATGTTAATAGACTCTGTCATGTTACTAATTAAAAATGAATTACTAGGTCAAGTAATAGGAAGAGAGATCAACTGTGTTGTTAGCAGGATTTGATTTGTTTGTTTTTTTTACATTGTCATGGCAGCGCTAAGTGGTAACAAATCTTTCAAATATCGTCGAATCAGTCAGTAAAAACAGCCTGGATAAAAAAAAAACAACACACAAGCTCATTTAAAGTGACATTGGAAAAGCTTCACAAAAGAGCTATTCCCTGCATCCGCACGTCTGATGGCTTTTTCTGATTAGTGCTCCCCTTGTATGAAATTAATGAAATGCTTTTGACATCTTGACTGAAAGTGCAAGGACTAATTCAGAAAGCAGGAAGCTTGTAGTAATTGCTCAATTCTGCACCGAGAGAGGGTAACTGAAAAGTGGAGTGATGCAATTAAAACTTTGTTGGAGGCGAATAGAGAGCATATTTCCTTAACTACATTTGACACTGTGTGGCAGAGAAATACACGTTAATAATACATGTAGAGGCTGCAACCAGCAGCTTCTTATTAACCTGTCATTTTTCTTTTGACGAGGAGTTAAATGATTTCTCCTGTCCAAGCTCTTGCAGCCTAATAGGTTTTAAGTCTACATAATGTTTAATAAGGCCCCACAACCACAAGAGGATACAGGGAGGTAGCATAGTCTTGAAAGAGGTTATTTTTTCTGTCAAAAAGTCAAACTAATTAAATTTTGAGTAATATTGGGGAGGGGGGGGGTGCAACTCTGCTGCAATTAAATTGAAATGTTAATTTTTACAAAACAATCAATATGAAATCTATGATCAATTAAATCACATGTATCCCTGGAGGACATGTGCTGCCCCCCCGGCATTTACTTGAACTACATCACAGAAGTTTAATGGCATTATACCTTGGAGCAACAGTCATAGATTTTGAGTTTGAACAGGAAGAAGTTCGGTGTGTACATTCCTTTAAGACATCATATGATATCATGAAAGCATGAAGGTTACCTTGTTGATAGAGAAATCTATAGGACGCTTCCAGGAGTGCACTTTCAAAGATGGTGGCAGATAAATTTTTCCTTCAGGGTCTTCAAATAATGGCTGCAGGTAAGAGTAAGATAGGTCAATATGAAACACCGACTTGCAATAAAACTAACACAATGTCAAACTATGCCGGATTTGAGGAAAATAATGCATGCAGTATATTTTGGTGATGGCAAATAAAAGAACAATCACAAGAGCTTGTATTATTTTATATTTAGGATTTACAGCATTGTGACTCTTGCTTATCTTTCCGTCGTCGGGTCCTTTACTTGAGTCCCATATTTCTTTGTTCACTTCTGCATCACTCCACTCAGGCCATAGGGGATATCTGCATCTCCATGCTCCTCCTAGGCTCTCAGAGGAAGTGGCAGCTAGGGGAACGGCACTGCAATGATGACACATAGTTTATCATTCATTTGTTATTGGCTTTTCTTTCGTCAATATTTAGTATCAAAATGAGCTACCACTACCACTGTGTCAGTCTGCATGAAATTCATTAAATCCTCGATCGCGATAGATAGATAGATAGATAGATAGATAGATAGATAGATAGATAGATAGATAGATAGCTTTCTTGCTTCTTGCCAACTGTTTATTGTGATCTCGTGCCCCTTTGCTAATTTTGAAGCTAACTGTAGCCTAACGGACCTTCGTTAACGCCAAGACCAAACTCACTCCGTCTGTCGCTCGGAAAATGCCACTTTGCTGAAGGAGGGCTCCTTTCTCTTTGGTGTTGACATTCTTCTATTTGGGCGTGATCTATCAGAAAGTCCCCGACACCAGTCAAGTTCCGACCGAGGTGCGTTTGTTTGCCTCTTCTGCCCCGCTTCTTCAAAGTTTATCGGTTGCTAGGCAACGTAGCCCCAACATAGGCGGGGTTTGTAGCTGCTGCATCATTTGCAGGAAATGGGCAGATTTTCCATTTAAACTACTAGACTTATCAAAATACTTAATTATGGAAGACTAGAACGGCCATGGATTGTTCTTTTTAATGTACTGTTATCTCGTGCTAACGATTTATTATCTGGTTATCTCGATATTACCAAATTCTTTTTCTCGAAAAGAAAAAAAGTTTGCTATGTCGACATGACATAGAGCATTTTGTCGTGATTTCGGAAATGGTAAGAGTATCTGCAGTGTGCTTTGTAACCCCATTTGCAATGCATACTTTACTGCCTTTACAACTGGTGTGGACCATATCTATCATGTGAAGTGGCAGCGTGTGAGCTGTTGTAATGTTTGCACGCAACACTGCATTCCTACATGCCGAACAATTAGGTGTGTGGAGGAGCACAAGCTGTAGTGTTGTGAGCACAATGTCTGATGACTATCACACACTGCTTCTTGAGTGGTGTCACATGGTCCCTTTTCTCCCTCTCTCTCCTCCCCTTTCTTTCTCTCATACACACTCACTCAGTTTGAGTCATGTATAGCTTTATCCATAGCTCGTTGTGTTACAGGGTGCTTGGCAGGGGGGCCCCACCACTTACAGTAAACTGTACCAGTGCAGATTGACTCTACATATGGGCCACAATTGTAGATATTGTAAAATCCAAGCAGATAAGCATATAGAAATGACACAGCAAGGTCTGCTTGAAAAGTAAACAAACATTTTTTTCATTCTTTAAGATATACCATTTCAGTTTACAGTGCAGACCTCTTAAATGCTTTCCAAGTGTAGGCTTACACAAAATATATGAGTCAGTCAAAATTCATTAGACAGCATAATAAGTTGAGGACAACATTTGTCAAAATGTTTATTCTCTTTTGGTCTTGTAAATTCAAAGTATTTCACATGTAAACTTAACCTCAACTCCATGTTTAAAAAAATTCTTCATATTTCATCTGAACACTTAAACAGGTTACCATCCTTATGTACAAGAGAGAGAGAAGTCCTCTTTGGGATTCTGTTTTTATGATACCCCACAGGTTGCAGAATGCATGCCCTGACACATAAAAAAACACCTTATGTAAACAAGATTTACATTGTTATACTGGTGCAATGGAACAAAGTTTTTCACTGTCACACAGAGTGCCATTCATACATTTCTTCTTGAAATACTTTGTTCTCTGTCTGTGCACTTGTAAATAATTGAGTAAAACAACAAGTGTTCTCCTCTGATCAACATTACAAAAAAATATGGTATTATGGCACATTAGTTCCAAGACAATATGGCATAAAGACAGAGGCAAAATAATATTTTAGTTGTTTACACAGTAGTCTGAAGATCAGCAGGGATACAGACATAGGAGTGCAACATTGTTTACGGGACATTAACAATATTTACTGGAGAAACATTTTAGAAATAACAAACAAAAAGTGTCTTGGTTTACAGATAAAGTTGAAAAACAAGAGAGAACTGACTAAAGTGACAGAGGCTACAGGTAGTTTACTACTTTGTGTTTTATGAGTTTTTATAGGTGGCAGCTCATATTAAGGAATGGTGAAGTACAAGGCTTAAGAGGTCATTGAGGTGACAGGGAGGGTGGCAGAGTTCAAGTGTGGAGGGCTGGATGGGATTATAGCTAAGGTTGGAATGCAGAGATACGGGATGAAAAAATCATTCCTATGGGTCCTGTGGTTTAGACATGGATATGGAGCTAAAAGCCAAGAGTGGTGACAAATACATCAATCTTAAATGGTTGTTTTATTCAGCCCTAGAGAAGCTACAATGAGAAACTTTGATCAAATGGGCATCAGTGCAGAGAGAAGACAATCCTGGAGCTTTGGAGACCCAAATCAATACATGTTCCTCTGAGAGGCTGCAGTCAGGGGCTGGAGCCACAGGCCAGGGGAGCAGGTTGGACCCTGCCAAAGAGAGGCGGATAGCTAATGTAAGTGTTAGCAGCAGCCTGACTTGCTCTCAGCAGCCACAGTCTCCTGGTCTAGTTTGATCCGGTCTCCGTTGCTCTCCTCATATGGTAATCCTTTGTCATTAGCCAAGATGTTCTCTACCAGGAAACATGCTGCCTCGTCTACATTGATGTTTTCCTGAAAAAAGGTCAAAATGAAACATGAGACAATTATTCCAAAGTATGTGTACAGAAATGCTGCAGACACTTGACTTTTCTTTCTTTGTTTTAGCCCACAAACCCCCTTTAGATGAAGGAGTCTGCTGTGGTATGAGCAACAGCTGTAAGCAGTAGTCGAGTTATGAAAGAGAAAAAATGGGGAGATGGTGGATCTTATTGTTTGGGACAGATATTTTGTTCTGATGACTTTGCACATAGTGGGAAACCAACTCTGTACCCATTTTATTGTTACTAAAGCATAAAGATAATCATTTTATTACATTATCCCACAGATTGATCTGTCCATGTCGCTTAGCCATGATACTGAAATAACAGCAGCGTCACCAGTGCTGCTCAACGATGTCATTTTTTTAGAAAAGGGAAAAAAAAAGTGATTTTCATACATGTCGCCTCACCCAGAGTATTTTACTAAATATGCGCATATCCATATTCTCCTATATACAACACGAAATCTTGCGCTCTATTTCCTCATTTGAAAACATGAGCCGGCATGATGGCATGATGGCGTGAATGGACACCCTGCAAGTAAGTGGAGGGATGAATATCTACATGAATGACCCTATCCAACAGAGAAGGGATAAGGAAAAGTAGCTCTGTTTAGTGGGTAATTAGCGACGCTGGTGGGGAGGAAAATGTTTGGCGTGTATGTAGGTATGTGTCCATGCGCTGTCTGCAGTCAGTGAGGAAGCCATTCTGTCAGACCTGCTAAACGTTGAAATTGTGGTACTATTTCTAATGTTAAAATAGTAGTAATATTTCCACATTTGTTGACAAAAATGGCTCAAGGATAGAAAGTTGGGATGACCGTTTGAGAAGGAGGATGATTTTGACCATTTTCATATCGGGGGGATGCCATCTCCCCTCATCCCCCTCAACTCGAGTACCAGCTGTAAAACAGCGACAGTGCCAAAAAAAAAAAAAAAAAAGGATGAAAACATCAATTTTGTTACTGTCCTTCATATTGTGCCCAAGGCTGTCCTCCCATGAGTTGAAAAAGTAATAAATATTTTGACTTTTCTTCAGTGATAAAAATCAAACACAGGATAAATGTTTCAGGGAGTATTGCAGTGTGCTTGTGTTGGAAGTTAAAGTCTAATTGGATTTAAAAGATAAAATAAAATCTAGAGAGTTACATTTAATTAGTGCATATAAATAGCAGAGATGTTTCTAAGGGGTGGCCTTTGGGCAGCACTGGCCTTCTCTAAAATGTGGGAGCACCACTCTATAATAAACTTTGGTTAGCTATCTGCCATGGGTCAGAGGCAGGATGTACATTTTAACCAACTTTCTAGGGTTGTGTTGCAAAAGACAGTGACTAGACTTTTCTGGATACACAACTTGGTGAGTCCTTGGAGAGTTAAGCATAGAGGATTTATACAGTGGCTACAGACATTTAAACAGATGATAGTACAACATGGCAGGGTCCCAGAAAAGAAACCTTAAGATTTGGAGCTCCCCTTTCTGACTGGGACTGAGCCTGCCTCCTTCATGTTAACAAAAACGGCATGCGTCAAATTTTAAAACCACAAATCCATTAACATTTCCTTTACACACATTTTTTTCTCTTAAATATGGTTGTTCAGTTGTTATTGTAAAATATTATGCTTAAAATATGTTTATGAAACAGATTTAAATTCATGATGATGCTATTTTATGCTTTCCAAAAGCAAACAAGAACATATGCAACAAAACTGACAAGTGTTATTCTTAAAATCTAAAGTTATAAATTAGTGGGAGGGGGTAGGTCACAGCCAAGCAGCTAAAGAAATAGCACTGATTTAACAATTTCTATTTAAAATATGCAGAATAATGATACATTTGACTGTCAAAAGTCAGCAGGAAGAAATCTTTTTTGTCAGAGGACACTGTAGAGGACAATAGGAGCAAAGGCTGATGTTCCATAGGGGGTGCCAAATTGAGACAAAGCTTAAGTTCCTTACAGGAGCTTTAAATTTGTCAGTTAGTGGAAGATTTGAATTCATAATAATCCCCTGACTAGGTCAACAAAATCATTAAAGAAGAGGCTGATAAAGGCCTCTTCTTTAAATGAACAGCTCCTTAATGATTGACCCCATAACCTGCCCTGGTCTAACCTGAATAAATAAAATTTAACAAAAGCACTACATGCTTCTTCCAGAGTGTGTCTTGTTGTGAAATATTTTGGAAAGCATAGAGTTAAAAAGACAAAGTGAAAGAAGGTTTGGTAGTCCTTACTGCATTCCAATCACAGGTTGTTTAAGGTTGACTCACACACTAGGCACGCTCAACGACACCTCACAGAAAGAATGGGAATGGAAGGAAACACACACACACACACACACACACACACACACACACACACACACACACACACACACACACACACACACACACACACACACACACACACTCAAGCAAAGTCTTCACATGACAGAGCATGTGGCAGAGATGCAGAGCCTTGGGTTATTCAAAAAATTGAATGAGTTAATAATTTTACTCTGGCTGCCAAAAATCATCAAAGCATACCCCCACATGAAAGTAGAGGACATGGTCATGGTTTAATGGGTAAAAGTGTGCTATGCAAGGGTCTCTGGCTTTTTGACTTCTTAGGTTAGTTGGCAAATGTGAAAGGAATCAAAAGTAACCTGGGAGATTTTTTGGGGGTATCTCCAAAAATCAGACTTACAGTGACTCAGACAGAACTGCATGTTTTAACAGAAGTCATTTATCACTCAACAAGAGCAGGCTTTTTGTTAGACTAAGCTAGGTGCTGTCATATACTGTAATCTTCTGATCATACTTCTGCAACCTGAGTTTAAACTCAATTTGATGGAACAAGTTTTAACACTAACCACCAGCTGTACAAAGTATGTAAGAGGACTATAAACAGTTTGGTATAAGTTTGAAGTATTTGTACAAATATTATTGTGCTTCATTGTGCAATTGAGAGGAAGATTTGGTTTCTTCTGTCTCAGGTTTGTTTTGCAACTGTGGTAACTACTTAAATTACAATTTTAAGAGTAGTATTTTACATTAAACACATGTACTAGAAGTGTCTTATTTTCTTTTTGTTGTGTTTCTTTCCCACTAGTAAATGATCTTGAACCTTCTTCACACACTTCAGAGTAAAAAGGAGTGAACCCATCTCTTAAATGAAAACTGAAGTGAGAAGCAGCAAAAGTGATCTCACTTCACCAAAATCTACGCACAAGGACAAAGCTGGAGAAGCGCGGTGTAAACACATTAATAAAGCAACACCAAACTTGTGACACCATGACCAGGGCTGACAAGGAACACCTCAGAACATTGTCTTTCGGAGCCCTGCCCCTCAGTTTGCAACTTCAATCAATGTCAACTCCACCAAACCACAACAGCTGTCTGACATATTCCATTACTCCCATTAAAGACAAAGGTCCCACATGATGTACATGAAGGGAAAAGACCGCAGAATAAAAGACTATCCTGGCAGAAATGTCTTAATTCATCATTTAGTTTCACAAAATAAAAAACACAATGAATCCTGTTCTAATCTTGATTCTATTTCACTCTAATGATTTTCAAACTTCAACACTTAACCCCTGACTTTTGGATCAACTATGAAAAAATATAAAGTTAGGGCTAAAGTACTCAACAAAACCTAATTCACAATCACCACAGGGTGATTACAACACCTAAAATAAGACTGTCATTGCTCGAAGATCCATTCTAAGGGTTTCCCATCTGCAAAAAGAAAGCATAAACATCCGTTCATTAAAAAGGCTAAATGTATTAACGAAAGCCCAGTGGGCCCTCTTGTAATGGCTCAGCAATGATGGCATTTCTAAGCCCTTAACAAACAAATTTTCCACAAACAAAGTCACGCTCATGCGGTAAATATAATTTGAAGCCATTGCTATCATGTTTAGACCGTGACTTGAGAAATAGTGCAGTAAAAATGTATTTCATGTGCAAGATATTTCAGAATACATTAATCTGGGGCCTAAGTGTGGGTATTTCATGCTGTTTAGCTTTGGTTGAAAGAGTAAGAGGAGCTAGAAATAAAACACCAGACAGGAAGGCCTTAATACAGGAATGATTGTGACATTGCATTCATGTATTCACCAGTGTTATATATCTGTCTATAGTCTTGATTTCTCACCTTAGCTGAGGTTTCAAACCAGCCTAGAAAGCCAGTCTCTCTGCAGAAATTGTCCATAAGGGCTGTGCTGTTGGAGATGTCTTTCTTCTGGTCACATTTATTGGCAAGGAGCACTGAAGGGATGGGGTTGCCATTAGCCAGCTTCACCTTGCTGTCCAGGTCGTGTTTCCACTTAGCCACTGCTTCAAATGTGGAGCCGCGTGTCACATCAAAGACCACAAACGCCCCCACAGCCTCTTTGTAATAAACTCGTGTCATGTTCCCGAATCGTTCTTGACCTGCAGGGAACAGAACAGAAATATACAGGAACATTTACATTTTTTACAAAACATTAAGATGACTTTCTGGATGAAGAGAAAGCAGAATGTGGTGAGCATGTCTTTTTTTTTTTTTTTTTTTTAGAAAAAATTAATTGATCCTGCTTGCAGAAAATGGCAAGACACAGTACATTTTATTTCTTCTCAGTTTTTTTTGCACATTCCAATAAGCACTGAGCAATTTTCTTACTTGCCCAAAAATGATGATCATATTTGACTTACTTTCTCCCTGCAGCAAAAGGAAGAAGTAAACCTCCATGATAGTAAGCCTCTGACCTCATCCTGTGAGAAAATCTGAGGTGATATTTCACAAAGGCAAAGCAAGGAGAATTACCAGCAATGTCACTGTCAATCTGAGATGCTGTCTTTTCGTTCATACCCATACACATCTTTCTTTTCACTGAGATCATCCAGGTTTGTTTGCGCAATGAATCAACAATGGATCTTTCGATGTCATTCCTTCTTTTAGTTTCTTTTTTTGAGGTGAGTTTGAGTCTTCCAAATGCTACTGCTTCACAGTCATGTAAAATGACTGCATCCATGAAAATGGCTAGATGTTATCAAACTTCCTTATAATAAATAGACCATTTCAAATGAAACGTTAAAGAGGAAACAGGCCCTTGATTTGAGCGATAAGGAACATGCTCTAATATACCTTCCAGTCTACCCAAGTCACTTTGTATTAGCATAAATGTGCAGTGAGGCATACAGCACAGGGCTTCAACGGGGAAGTAAATCTATGGTTCAACTGGTGAAAGGTATCTCTGGTCCTATTTGGTTTATGTCACATTGTCAAGCACACTTATGTGAGCTGGAACAGTGAGTCTGGCTGACTATCTTTTTAAATTATTAAATACTTAATAAAAAGTCTTATGAAAACATTATAACCATCTCCCAACACTGTCAAGCCCAGTCAGAACATTTATCAACTAATTTGTCCTCCTTAAAGACAGATTATACACCTTTCACTACAAATACTAGACCATCTACCTCAATTCAATTGATTTTAGCTAAATTGACCTAAATTAAGAGTTAATAACACACAATCCATAAGTTAATTATTTCTCCAGGTCTTTTCATTGACCTCATGTACAGTTGAAACCAGAAGTTTACATACACTATATAGAAAGGCACATAACCTTTTTTTTCTCACCGTCTAACATTAAATCAGATTAAACCTTTCCTGTTTTTGGTTTAACACATTTTTAACACAATTTTTTATTACTTTCTCAAGAGTCAAAAGTTTGCATACACTAAGATGTCTATACCTTTAAACAATTTGGGAAAGTCCAGATGATGATATCGTGTCTTCGGAAGCCTCATATAGGTTTATTGACAACATTTGAGTTAATTTGAGGCACACCTGTGGATGTATTTTAGGGCACACCTGAAACACACTGCTTCTTTGTGTAACATCATGGGAAAAATTAAAAGAAATCTGCCAAGATATCAGGAAAAGAATTGTGGACCTACACAAGTCTGGTTCATCCTTGGGTGCAATTTCCAGGTGCCTGAAGGTGCCACATTCATCCGTTCAAACAATTGTACGCAAGTATAAACACCATAGGAATGTCCAGACATCATACCGCTCAGGAAGGAGACGAGTTCTGTGTCCCAGAGATGAACGTGCTTTGGTCTGAAATGTCAATATCAACCCAAGAACAACAGCAAAAGACCTTGTGAAGATGCTGGCTGAAGCTGGTAAGAGTGTGTCATTATCAACAGTGAAACAAGTCCTGTACTGACATGGGCTGAAAGGCCAGGAAGAAGCCATGACTCCAAAAGAAACCTAAAAAGCAAGATTAAAGTTTGCAAATGCACACAGGGACAAAGACCTTAATTTTTGAAGACATGTCCCGTGGTCTGATGAAAAAGAAATGGAACTTTTTGGCCATAGTGACCATTGTTACATCTGGAGGAAAAAAGGGGAAGCTTGCAAGCCTGAAAACACCATCCCAACTGTGAAATATGGGGGTGGCAGCATCATGTTGTGGGGTTGTTTTGCTGCAGGAGGGACTGGTGCACTTCACAAAATAGATGGCATTATGAGGAAGGAACAGTATGTGAAAATACTGAAGCAACATCTCAAGACATCAGCCAGGAAGTTAAAGCTTGGTCACAAATGGGTTTTCCAAATGGATAGTGATTCTAAGCATACTACTAAACTGGTAATAAATTGGCGTAAGGATAACAAAGTCAATGTTTTGGAGAGGCCATCACAAAGCCCTGATCTCAATCCTATTGAAAATTTATGAGCAGAACTGAAAAGGCATGCGTGAGCAAGGGGGCCTACAAATTTGGCTCAGTTACACCAGTTCTGTCAGGAGAAATGGGCCAAAATTCCAGCAAACTATTGTGAGAAGCTTGTGGAAGCATATCCGAGGCATTTGACCCCAGTCATACAATTAAAACGCAGCTACCAAATAAATGAAATGTATGTAAACTTTTGACTCTTGAGAAAATAATAAAAAATGGTCTCTCTTATTATTCTGGCATTTAGCATATAAAATAGTGCTGGGCGATTGGACGATAGATATCGTGGGCACGATAGAAAATGTCTATCGTGCCATTTTTATTTTTATCGTTTCGGGCGATAGGCTGTATTTTATCCATAGGGCTTGTGCCATCAGATGATTCATAGTAACAACAACAATAATTGCACATTCAGTAAGTGTATTTGGTGTCAAACGGGAAAGAAAACAATATTTCCTTACAAAGAAAAGGATGCGTTGACATGTAGGCTCGCATTTCTCTTTCGATTTTGCGACATGACACCGCTTTACGTGCCCTCTTTGTGTCCAGCGTCTCCCGCCGTTGCGGGTTACCTGGGTTACATACGTGAGGGGATCATTGTAAGGGTGCTTAATTTGTGCCGGAGCAAGTCGGAGCGCGATCCGGGACCTCTTTTGATCGGATCCGGGACCTATTTCAGCCGCTCCGGCACCTGTTTTATGTGCTCCGGGACCTTCCCTGTAGAGGATGACATTTTTCGGGGATTCCCCGTGGGTCACGTGATTCCCGCGGGATGGGAGTCATTTTTTAATTAATCCCTTGATCGGGACAGGACGGGAAAAAAAGCAACGGGAGTGGGCAGGAGCGGGAACATTAATAGATGATCATTTTCAGCCGTGTTTAACAACCAGATGAACAGGTGCGTCCATTTTTGTAGTCATCTCTCAGTGAGAGCTAACACTCTTGACCGCGCTAGCAACACAAAAGAACTACAACAGTGGTTTGACTTCCTGTCAGCTGGGAGCGCGGCTGCGCATTTCTACCCTTCAAGCCAGCAGCGAGGAAACGTAATTTTGTGACATTCTGTAGTTTTTCAATCATTTCTGGAGTCGTGGCGAATCAAATCACCTTACCTGTCTGCCCCTGATAGGCGAATAAAGCGCTCGGATTCATGCTCGGGTCTTCCTACGTGCTTCAAGAGTAAAGTAAACAATGATGGAAGCAGAGAGCAGCTTTGGAGGAGAAACATCCAGCAGTGTGAACAACCTCTTCAAAAGAGCCCTAAAGACCTACCTTTTTAATAAAGTCTTTGGTTAGTTTTCCTCTATGCTTTATGCTTTTACTACCTTGCCTCTTACATTGCAACTCTATATTTTTTATTTTTTTAATTCTTTTTTTTATGCCAATCTGTGACTGTCATTCTATTGCTTTTTTTATTGTTGCTGCTCTTTTTTTACTGTGTACTGTAGCACTTTGAGATTTTTGGTAAATGTAAAGTGCATTACAAATTAAATTTATTATTATTATTATTATTATTATTATTATGGAGTGCTTTGGCTCACACTATCGGCGTTTTCTGTGAGTGTTGCATAACTTTGGGTGAGCACAGACATGAACGCACTTCAGCCACGTATTTATTTATTCATTTTTCTAGTTTTAAGTGCTGGTGTTGTACTGGTACTAGTGCAGCTGTATACACTTAAATTTTTCATAGAACTGAAAGCATACCATAGCTATATCGTGATATATATCGTTATCGTGATATAAAATGATCCATATCGTGATATACATTTTTTTCCATATCGCCCAGCACTAATATAAAATATATTTTTTTAAAAATGGTAATCCCAATTTTATAAAAAACAGGAAAAGTTGAATATGATTGCATGTTAGGAGGTGAGGAAAAAAAGGTTATGTGCCTTTTTATGTAGTGTATGTAAACTTCTGGTTTCAACTGTAGCTGATCATCACCCCCTGATTTTTTCCTTCAGAGGGAAAAAGGACACACATTTATGAACCTTTCAAAAGGTCTTGCTGCACATTTTGCTATGATTGTGTCATGTAGTTTGGGACTCATTGTGGCCTGGTCTCAGTCTTGTCAAAGCCTACATACACTCTGCCCTTGTTCTGTGATGTCCATGACTTGATCTTGATTAAGATGGTCTTGGCTATTACTCTTCCTGTGATGGAAGATTGCAATCGTGTTTTGGTTTTGGTTTTTCATGCCTGTAACTTATTTTCAGTAAATAATAGACGGTGCCATGAATGCAGCTGTTCATTCAACTTCTTTAGAGTCTGTCCCTGAAACAATTTCAGGCTTACAGAGACTTAAGGTGGTACTTGATGGATTTAGCACATATTTCCCCCGTATTAATTCACTGTAGAAAAAGCTGAAGAGCAAGTGTAATTGTAAAATGTATCAGAAAGCTAGGAATTACTTCACAAACCAAAGATGAACCAAAAAAATAATTTGAGGAACTGTGAGTGCTGCTTACTTTCACTTTGCTGCAGCAACTTACCCTAGCACACAGGGAAGTGAAGTGATGGGCGCAGTGCGGGTGTGAGCTAGAGAGTGAATACACTGTGGGGCCCACAGGCCTGACAGTAATTGCTCATAATTGAGAGTCTAATTTTAGCCCATGTAACCCCAGGTGAATTCACCAGAGACACGACACAGTGGAATAAAGAGACTGTAGACAGAAATAAGGCTTTCATTTCCGGGCCTTGTATCTAATTAAATCCAGCAGAATGGAGGAAAATGGAGAGAAGAATAAAAAAATATATTTTCTTCATCATTTCACAGTTGATTTTCATTCTATTTGCAAGCCTGATAAAGAAATTATTAACTTTCAGTTAAATCAGGTGACTCACATTCAAGTATGTGTGTAACAATTACAGTTAGCTTGTTAGCTGTATGCTACAGTGATAGTCCCTTCTTTATCTATTGTTTCACGCCCAGGTTCAGAAATTCACACATTCTTGTTGTATAACCTTGGTGAAAAGTAAAAACAACAAACAGATAAATATCCAGAAACATAGAACCATGACTCACACCAAAACAGCATATCATTACTCAATAGTGTTAGCTAAGACTTCACCTCTAAGCTTATGTGACGATCGCCAGTCAGTGGTTGAAAAGTACTGTTAAACCAAAAACATACAGGATTGAGCGTGTTCCGTATTTGCTCCATAAAGCAGCCCTGGGTATCGCACACAGGATGCATATTTGGAGCGTGGCAGCAGCGTAGTGCAGCCCCGGTCAGCTGGGCTCAGTATAGCGGAAACAATATGCTCACAACAGGTTGTTTTGCCTTTCTGTGGTCTATTTCCTGCTAATTTGGATATAATTCAGTGACAGTTGAGCCTCTCCTACATGTAAAAAGCAATGTGGTATTACAGTTTCGTTTTTTGCAAGGTTTACTCTGGTTTAAAAACGTGAACTATGTTCCTTCTTGCTGTGCTGTTACCTTCAGACAGTTAGCAGTTAAAAGTCCTGTTGGGGTCCACATGGATCAGGGATTGATCATTGGATTGTTCTGTGTTACTGATAAATCCATAACCAGGAAGTATTTCTCATCTACACGAACTGATACCTCCGATCCCTTACATGTATTAAATGGATAATGCCAGCTGCTGCCCTTCAGGAGGCATTTTAGAGTTCCCACATTCAAGAAAAACAGACTAAAGAACTGTTTTGTTCATCAGTCCGTTCTGCTTTTGAACCAGAATCAATAACTCAGAGGATAAGTTTATTTTTATTTTTCTCTTTCTGATGCTGTGATGGGTCCCCTTATTGTCTACTGTCCTGTCTTGTAATGTACTGTGATTATAGTGTATTGCTGTGTCCTGTCTATGTCCAGAACGGTGAAGCCATGGAGGCAAGACAAATTTCAGCGCAAGCTGACAATAAAGTTGTATCGTATCGTATACACAGTAGGGATGTTGCATATGGTGTTTTATTTTGAAATACCGGATGACATGCGCAGTTTTTGTGCCTGGCATTCTGTCTCGAACAATCTTCTCTGTGTGGATTGTCACGCATTGGAAGTGTAGAGCAGCAAAAATAAACTCGTCGCATATATTTAGCACTGCTGCTCTCGATACAATGCTGTGACTGACCTGATATGTGTCCTGTATGAGATGCTGCATTTATTAGAATGGTAACTTTTTTGCCGCCTGATACACGATGCTGCAGATATGCGCTAAATATGGATCCTGTATGTTCACGCCCTTAGCTTCAGTCTTTAATCAGACAAGACAAGTCAGCATTCAGCCCCAACTCTGGAGTAAAAAGGTCAGCTGAGAAGTGATACAACCTAATGTGAAAATCTTGTTGACACAACAAAAGTTAATTTGAATACTCCAAGTTGATGTAGCCTAACGCTAGCTAGGGATTCAGTTCCTCGCTCATGAGAGGTGTGTTTCCATAGGGAAATTGCCGTACGCTTAAGTACTTAGTTTATGTATTTTACAATTACAACTGCTTTTCAGCTTTTTAGTCAATGTATTAGAGAGTAGTGCTGGACGATAATTCGATACAATATATATCGATCGATAGACGTGTGGTGCGATAGAAAAAAAACGGGTCGATAAAAAGTTCAATAGAAAAACACAGTTTCCCTTTCTTTTTCATCATAGCCTATCATGTAGCTTTTACTACAGTCATTACTTCCTCCCAACCAATCACAAACGCAGACCCAGGTATGCTACAGCACCAAGCCCAGCCCCTCTCAAACCACAACAGACAGCACGTGTATTAGAAATAATGTTACAGCAAGGAGAAGCGGAGGAAATTGTCCCGAAAAAAGGTTTCAGTAGTTCACCAGCATGGCAATGTTTTGGTTTTTACAAGTCTGACAAAAAGCGAACAGCGGTCGTTTGCCAAATTTGCAGAGAATTAGTAAAAACCAAGTCTGGTAACACAACCAACTTGTTTTACCATCTAAACCGATCGCACCCGCAGGAGTACGAGCTGTGTCGGCCGCGCCACGACTCCACGTCGTCGTCGGAGGAATCCTCTGGAACCGCTGCCAGCACAAAGCAAGTGAAGCAGACCAAACTGGACTTCGTTTCTTGCCAAAATACGACAAAGCGTCCAAGCGGCATAAGGACATCACCCATGCAGTGACATGCTCCATAGCGAGGGACATACTGCCAATAACTACCGTTGAAAAGCCTGGCTTCGACCAGCTTCTAGCCACTCTTGACCCGCGATATGAAGTGCCCGGCCGCAAGTATTTCTCAAACACAGCGCTTCAGGCATGAAAACGGGTCAGGGGTTGAAAAGCTGAGAAGGGTGCGGAGGAAATACGTTCCGGTGTTGTGCTGTAGAATGCACCCCTGCATCCTGTCCACTCATTAGCTTCTTAAAGTGGAAGAAAATGAGCTCATATTTTACAAAGACGCGAGTATTTGGATCATGGCTACTAGCAGGGGGTGCGTTCGGCAGGGGTGCATTCTACGACACAACACCGGTGTGGATAAGTCCTGCTTCTCGTGCTCAGTTTGCGTATTAAGTCAATCACATGATACGTAAAATAAATCTCCCGACCCCGGGAGAAATATTTCAGTGTTCAGACACCAGGCTGTGGGCAGTTTCTCACACAGTTAAAACTGGTAGTATGCTATTCCCACCTAAAGCTATTCTGTTTATTTATATATTTGTTTGTTTTGTTTATTTTCATCAAAAGACTATTTAAATATTTATTTATCAGATTTTCTGGTCACTTTAGTCTTTATGTTTGTCAGTATTTACTGACGTCACTCAGGCCACTTAAGTTGATTTCTTTTTTTTTTTTTTAAGTTCTTTTTTAAAAAACTTTCAGTTGTGGTAAAAAAAAAAATAAAAAGGTGGTTGAATAAAGGTTTGAATTTGATTTCAGTGCTTATGTGTTCTTTATTAAAAGTAGGTCATTAAGCAATAGCATAAAACATCCAGGGCTGCAATTAAAATATATGTTAAATAATTATAATAATTATATCGATAATTATCGATATCGATCAATATGATTTATTTTTTATCGATATGCTTTTTTTCTATATCGTCCAGGCCTATTAGAGAGGGGAAAATATGTGCTAATTCCATCAAATTCTATGTTAGAATGTGACAAGATAGACAAGAACTGTCCATTGTCTTTGAAGTTGCCTAACATTAAGAAGAGTCTGTCGTCAATATTTGCCAGATATTTTACAACCAAAGTAGTTGGATCCTAACACAAGGCAGTCGGCAGACATCACAGCAGCAAGTTGAGCTTGCTGAGAGGAGCTGCAGTTGAACTGTAATTTTGACTCTTATGACAGGGGGCAATGATGGAATTGGACATTTCAAAAAAAGCTGTTGTTAACAATGAATGGAAAACTAGTCCCCAGACTGATTAGAGTCTGACATCCATAACACATCAAACTTGAGAAAAAACATGGAAAGAGACAGGGAACATGTCTTTTTGCCAAATCACTTGTTTAATTCAGTTTTGATTTGCCACAGGAATGAATAAAAGCTGTGAATAACTACAACCATTCATTTAGTCCAGGGGCTGAGGACAAATGGATCAATAACCTCTAAGGCCCCACGGACAGCATGTCATCGTCTACACTCAACACTCCTCCTGATCTTCCTGAGGGCTCTGTTCCTCATTGCTGTGTTAATGCCTTAGCACAGCCAGACCCCTGATATTAACCTTGCTACTCCTTGGAGAGAAGTGGCAACATAAAAAAGACTTGAAGGGGTTGATTATACCAATCACTACCATTGATTGTAGCTGCATCTGAGCTAGTATGCAACTGCATGCTCACAGATACTCAGCTGCCTGTCTGCTGTAGACTGTAATGCATCATTGGGGTATTGGGCAGAAGTCACTCACATTGAATGGCAGCAAATCTCATGATGCCTTCAAGTGTCATGAGTTATATGATCATTATTCCAACTCAGTTTGGCTGCTGCAGCTGCAAAAAGGAGCAAATTTAGCACTTTTCACAGGATAAAAACCAATGTGGTCTCCCCAGAATGAAACTGTTATGCATTAAGTTGTTGGTGGTCAAAGGGAGAGGCTGTTGTTGTTTCTGTAAAATTTGAAGATCCAATAGAAGAACAGGAATAGGACTCTATTGGGATTAAGCAACATATGATGTGGGTGGCATTTTTGGCCTTGGAATGAGAACTCATTGTAATTTATAGCAAAGACATGGTAAAATCTGATATTTCCTAAACAACACGGCCCATGTTTAGTGAATCCTGCTTTGGCTACACAATATGGAGTACAGAGGAATAAGTTGATTCAGGTTTCAGCCGTTGTGGATTTTAGTTCATTGTATGACAATAAGATCATTTTTATCAGTAACCTTGTCCCCAATAACCCAGTGCCCCACAGCCCTCAGTTCCTTTATTAATTATCTTTTATTCAATTAACAGTCAAAAAAAATCTGAAAATATCCACTTAATTATGGCATACTACATGAACAATGGTAAAACACTTCCATTTTAGGGACTAAAACCACTTTTGTTTTGCTTAAAAAATGACAAAAAAAACTGTTCAAAAAGCAGCTGATTGAATATCCTTCCCTACCCAGCTTCTGTAGATTAAGTCATCTCATTTTATCAAATCCCAACTTTAAGTTGCGTTTTACTCCTTGTCTGTAGAGACTTATTTCTTTTGTAAAGTTTATGAACATGAAACACACCAGGATTATGATTAGTGTATGAAGCAAAGCTCTCTCTCTGTGCTATGAATCTCATAATGTAAACATGAAGGTCCTTATGGGTGATAGCAGTTGTATTTTATACTTTTCCATAGTGCTGGGCGATATGGAAAAAAAATGTATATCACGATATGGATCATTTTATATCACGATAACGATATATATCACGATATAGCTATGGTATGCTTTCAGTTCTATGAAAAATTTAAGTGTATACAGCTGCACTAGTACAGTACCAGTACAAGACCAGCACTTAAAACTAGAAAAATGAATAAATAAATACGTGGCCGAAGTGCTTTCATGTCTGTGCTCACCCAAAGTTATGCAACACTCACAGAAAACGCCGATAGTGTGAGCCAAAGCACTCCATAATAATAATAATAATAATAATAATAATAATAAATTTAATTTGTAATGCACTTTACATTTACAAAAAATCTCAAAGTGCTACAGTACACAGTAAAAAAAGAGCAGCAACAATAAAAAAGCAATAGAATGACAGTCACAGATTGGCATAAAAAAAGAATTAAAAAAAATAAAAAATATAGAGTTGCAATGTAAGAGGCAAGGTAGTAAAAGCATAAAGCATAGAGGAAAACTAACCAAAGGCTTTATTAAAAAGGTAGGTCTTTGAGGCTCTTTTGAAGAGGTTGTTCACACTGCTAGATGTTTCTCCTCCAAAGCTGCTCTCTGCCTCCATCATTGTTTACTTTACTCTTGAAGCACGTAGCAAGACCCGAGCATGAATCCGAGCGCTTTATTCGCCTATCAGGGGCAGACAGGTAAGGTGATTTGATTCGCCATGACTCCAGAAATGATTGAAAAACTACAGAATGTCACAAAATTACGTTTCCTCGCTGCTGGCTTGAAGGGTAGAAATGCGCAGCCGCGCTCCCAGCTGACAGGAAGTCAAACCACTGTTGTAGTTCTTTTGTGTTGAAGCGGTCAAGAGTGTTGGCTCTCACTGAGAGATGACTACAAAAATGGACGCACCTGTTCATCTGGTTGTTAAACACGGCTGAAAATGATCATCTTTTAATGTTGTTCCCGCTCCTTCCCACTCCCGTTGCCTTTTTTCCCGTCCCGTCCCGTCCCGATCAAGGGATTAATTTAAAAATGACTCCCATCCCGTGGGATTCCCGCGGGAATCACGTGACCCACGGCAATTCCCGAAAAATGTCATCCTCTACAGGGAAGGTCCCGGAGCAGATGAAACAGGTGCCGGAGCGGCTGAAATAGGTCCCGGATCTGATCAAAAGAGGTCCCGGATCGCGCTCCGACTTGCTCCGGCACAAATTAAGCACAGCTTACGATGATCCCCTCACGTGTGTAACCCAGGTAACCCGCAACGGCGGGAGACGCTGGACACGAAGAGGGCACGTAAAGCGGCGTCATGTCGCAAAATCGAAAGAGAAATGCAAGCCTACATGTCAACGCATCCTTTTCTTTGTAAGAAAATATTGTTTTCTTTCCCGTTTGACACCAAATACACTTACTGAATGTGCAATTATTGTTGTTGTTACTATGAATCATCTGATGGCTCAAGCCCTATGGATAAAATACAGCCTATCGCCCGAAACGATAAAAATAAAAATGGCACGATAGACATTTTCTATCGTGCCCACAATATCTATCGTCCTATCGCCCAGCACTACTTTTCCATGACTCTCATGATTCGTGTTTCTTGAGTTTTCATTGTATTCTCACGGAAGCAATGCATCACTTTCTATTTAAAGAACTTATAAAATCATACCACAAACATTAATGAGTGTCATATGCTGCTAAACAAATCAGCATAAGGCACAGGAGTGGGCTGAGCTGACTGAACAATGGAGTATTTACACCCTGAATAACACGAAAGACCATGAGACTCTAAGAGAGAACAAAGGCGTGTCCTGCTGCTCAGCATGCTTCTTAACTAAAGAGAAGTGTGTCTGAATCTGTACAGAAACACAGAAAAGAAACTACCATGGAAAGGCTTTAACTGACATTGCGGTTAAGTTGATGGGTGCTGGTGCATGACCTTAGGGACAATTATGTAATCTGGGTACATGCGCATGAAAACTTTAGGAATCTATAGAGAGAGCAACTTGATAAAAGGGAAGCTGTTTGGTTTCAGCCTCTGTATCATATCTGTTTGTTGTGTGGGAGAAACAGAAAGAAAAAGTCTCATCATTATCCATAGCCCTGGCAACCCCAGTTTCCTTTACGGTTGTACATACTGCTATCATGTGGGCGGGTTACCATAGAAACTGTCCAAGCCAGACACGGCAGTAGCAACAGCAGGAGTCTCTGTCTGTTGTTAGGAGGCAACTGGCTGTGAAACTTCCCTGCACGCCCTCTTAACTGAAATGACCAAGCCAGAGCAGGGTCCAGTCTCTGAGGTAGTCACTAGCATGAGATTTACAGCAGTAACTCTGGACAACACATGACCGGCACGTTCAAATTCCACTGAGCAGCATGTGAGGAGTGACTTTCTAGAGCTTACCACTGCGCCCAAGCTGAGTTCAGGGAAAATTCCCCAAACTTATGTGCAACTACCTTTGTTTTCCCCTCATCTTCAACTTATGGTCTGCTGGATCATGATCAATGTAAAGCTGCAGCATAAGTTGGTAGGAATTAAGTTCAGAACAAGTATATTTGTGGGGGAATTTTAAGCACAACATGCACATGATCCGTTTAACTGTCGTGAAAAATCTGTGCATTTACCTAAAACAGGCAACAAAATGTTTCAAAGTACTTTGTCACAGTTTGTAGTAAATATAGCTATGGCATGTCGTTGTATAAGGCTATCAGTAAAATGCTTCACATTTCTCACAAATGCCACAACTTTGTTCAACAGCTACAAACTAGTGCTGTGACAGTCTACTTATCTTTTTGCCTATCAACACAATGGTGTCAATGTCACTGTGATTACCTGTTTTTACTTTCCTGTGTGACAGTGTTTGTCTTTTTCTTATCCCACAATAAACTGAATATCTATTAAACTTCTGTTAACTTTATGACATTTTTTTACCACAAAAATGTTAATGACTCTGACATAGAAGGTCCCAGTCGAGTGTGGACTGAAAGAGTGTCAGATTTAGCCACAATTAAGGGACTCTCTGAACCTTTGAGAAGTAACAAACAAAAACACTCATTTGTGTCTAGCTGTTAGGAATGATCTGGTAAGAACCCAAATAGCATTGAAATTATTGTATCTCCTGCTGACTCCCAAAATTGCAAAACTTCTGCTGTTTTTTGGGAAAAAGAGGAGTCAATCTTCAGGGAGTAAAGTGTCATGGGCTTGGCTTTTTCGGTCATGAAAAACTGTGATTAACATCCAGTTGATGTGTGACTGCCTGCTTCAACTAAATTTCATCCTATTCACATGGCGGCCCCTTTCCTCTGACCTTATGCCAAGAGCATTTGGTTTGGACTATTAGCATTAAATCAACCACTCCCATGGCAGAAAATCTTTTGCTTATCTGCTGCTCAGTTTGATCTTGTGAGACAAAATGGAGAAATATTAAACTATTTCTCCAACCGGACCCTGCAAGAAATTACAAAAGACCAAAGACAAACAAGATTGAATTAAGGAATGAATTTAAGCAATAATTTGGCACTCTTCTGTGTGCTCTATGTCTCATTTTTCCTTCTTAATTAGTTGCAAAGATCTCACGGTAACCAACAACTATATGAGACAGAAAAAGCAGCTAATCCTCACTAAATTAAAGCCACTAAACTCACATTTTTGTTGGAATATTTGTTAACAAACATAAATTAAACACTATTTTAATTCCTGAAAACTATAGCTTCTGTGCTCCCCGGTAGTTTAATTGACTGTTTTAGCGCATTTGAAATGTATAGATGTTATGAATTGCATTGGAAATCAGTGGTTTGGGTTCCACAGACTTGCTTGTATAAAACATATACATCTTTTGGACATATTTCAATATTCCTAGTCTATCTTTCGCAACATGGGACTGTGATTTTCAGAAGATTTTTTTTTTTTTTTTGCTGTTTTCTACAAGACTAAAACTTTCTCACTAGTCTCATTTTTCTTCTAGCTGAGATCCTAAACTGAGGCAACTGCAAGACCAGGGTAAGCTGACAAGAGGCTCACCATGAGACTACAGATGTGAGAAAACAAACAAAATCTCTTTTTGTCCTTCACTAGCACTGATTCTTCTTTAAGACACACAGATGAGACATAAATAATACATCAGTGCCATTATAACTGAATGGGAGTTGTGTAAAAGTGGCATCAGAGAAAATAGCTTCAGTGGGAACATGTCAGATGTTTTGTCCAGGTGCAGGCTGTTTTACATTATGCCATGGCGGTAGTTATCCTGCCTACCAGCTCAGGGATCCAGAAAAGGAATGCTATTCTGGGTGAAAGGGGTGTGGGCGAGCCAGGAGCCTCAATGACTTGCATGTGGGTCCCCATCTTGTGCAAGCCACTGATTACTATCATTGCTTCTAGACTGTAATTATTATTAAAGGGTTGGTAAAAAGACACACAACTCCAAAGTTGCTCTCACAGCATTGCCAAGAAGATAATTCTTCCTCTTTTTCTGCATGATTAAATAGCTTAATGGCTGCTCTTAACGACTTGGCGAATATAGTTCCAGATTTCACACCCACATTTTGTCACTTATTCTTGGAGTGTCCTCAAGCTTGGCCTTGGTGTAGGTGTGAATAATGAGGTTTACCATCTGTGTCATCTAACCTCTGTTTCTGGTCAGGGTGTGTGTGTGCATGTTAACACTTCTTTCGGCCAAATATGTGCAAGCATGTTCCTCCGTCCTCATGAATTATATCAGCTGCTCTCTGTGTGAGACATTGTTTTATTCACCCTTACAGATCCTCTGATCCAGTGTTGTCTGGCTGTGACCGGCAGCCAGCCTTCCCTCTCTCAGTCACAGATGCCCCTCTGCACTGAGCGTGTGCTACTGGGGCCCAAGTGACAGCAGGCAATGTGGCCCACACTGCCAATCAGTCAGTGACAGACATGCAAGTTGTTGTGGACGACAACCCTACACACAGACAGACACAGGCACCCAACTGTCTGCTGTCTTCCTGTCACTGCTGTTAGCAATGGAATAAATAAAAACAGCAGTCCTCGAACAATCTGTCCTGATCCTCCTCAGCATATGAGGTTTGTCTGATCAAGGAAGAGAAGATGGATCAGCGAAATCATGGAGGCTTTAGAAATAGGACTAATCTCTTTTATACCAGAGTGGACAAATTTCAAGGTTCTCGCAAAGACTTGTACTTCTTTGACTAAAACTTGTGCTTCTACTATACATTATATTAACTTATTAGTGAACAATGGAGCTGAAAACAACTAAAAAAAAATCAATAAATCCTTGCGGTTCATGATGTTGAATGTCAAGACAGGCTTAAAAATCCTGAACATATTATTTCACAAAAACGTACACACTATTTACTCAAAAGAAAAACAGCTGACTGTCAGAATTACATACCGGTCAATAAAACATTTTACAACAAACCCTAATGAGAACACAATGTGCTACAAACATTCCCTTTTCTAACTTCAATCATGAATTTAACTTTGTTTGAGTGTTTTACCATTGATTGCTTTTTACCTTTAATGTCAGGATCATCTTTTTTAGCTACTTTGGTGCTTTTATCTCAGTATCTTTTTACTTTGTTTTCATTTCATTTCTATTTATTATTTCTTAAATTTCATTTTATGTTACTTTGTCTTTAGACTTTAACCCAACATTGAGTGTTTCCCATCTTGAGTTTTAAGATGGCGTTTCCTCAGTGGGCACATAACTGTTTTTAATAAACCTTTTCAGCTTTTCAGGTGAATGCATTTTAATACTCGTTTCTGTTGTGCTTAGATTGTGGAGTGCAAGTGAGGGGATGGGGTGGGGGAGAGTTGAGTATTTCTCTGTGCTACATTGTTTTGCAGGAAAAGTGCTATACAAAGAAAGGTTGATTGATTGATTTTCTCTCACTGCACACTTGCACATGGTCGTTTTTAGCAACAATGGGTAGTTTGGAAAACAAGGGTAATCTATCACCATAGTTGTGATTAACAGCCTTGTACCTTTTGTGCATTGTAGATACATATTCTTGAGAAACCCTTAAAGTCTTACTTCTCGCAGGATTATTAACTACTTCCACCCTCTGAGCATGTGACATGCTTTTTGCTCTACGACTGAACAAAAACACAATACAGTTCTCATGCTGTTATTATTGCAATTGTGTATCAGCCAATCACAGGAATATTTACTTATAAAGTGCACAATCAAGGTGACTTAGGTTCAAGAAATGACTGTAGATATAACTGTTGGCATTTTCATGGCAGTACACCACTTGCACATGCACAAAAGGACCCTGAAGCCATGTGGTCTTATTACTTCTCCAATAAAACCACCCACTGTAAGTTTGCCTTATGAGTTACTCATGAAATGAGCAAGCAGTTTCACATACCCTGATACCAGATCACCTATGTGCTTTTGGAGAAATAAAATGCTCATTAATTAAGGAGGGATAGCCTCTAATGGGCCATCACATGCATCCCACATTACAGCCTTGTTCATGCTGATTCAACTGTGGCCAACCTGCTTCTGGTGCTTTAAAATATTTTGTCCTTTTCCACTCTTCCCTCACTCTCTTTCCCACCTGCTCTTGTTGAGCACATCATTTTCAGACTCATTCTGTTTACAGTGAGATATTTCTGTGCCTGAAGATGACAAACATGGGAGAGTTTGAACCGTCTGCCCGCCTGCAAGTGAGAAACTTTTTATTTACACTGCTCTGATTTCTTTGCTTACCCAAGCTGCTGGTATGCGCCGCTTGGTGTGTCTGTGTGTGTTTGCCAAGTGTAGACGCTTTGAGGAGAATAAGTCACTGCAGTTTACTTAAAATCCTTTCAGAAGTACAGTGATCAAAAGGTGTTGAAAATTAGAAGTTTTACAGTAGCACTGCAATATGAAGAGAAATAAAGATGAGAGCCGGCCGAGTCTCTCTGTAAACACAGATTGTGCTCCATAACGAACAAGTAAGACTATAGTGAGTTTGGTTGAGGGGGGCGGCGCTCAGTCTGTTAGGTATAACAACGTGACCTAAATTCCACTGACAATTATGAGCTGCTGTGATCATCAAGTGGAAAAGACAACCAGCATTAACAACAACAACCGGTATTTTCTCTCTAAAAAAAATCCTCCACGCATTCAGGGCCACCTGGGACTTTTCAATGTCCCCTAATACTTGTGGAAACTCATGGGAATTTCTGGTTGCGTGTGACCGAAAGCTGTTTAACTCTGACATGGTAATAAAACGTTTCTCAACAATAAAAGTGAAACGTCCCTAAAGCTGGTTCCCAAACCAGCTGATTGTGGTTAAGCAAACCAATGTTATCTTACCTGCGATATCCCACAGCTGTAACCTTACAAGGGTCTTGCTGTCCCAGTTGATAACTTTTAGCGCGAAGTCGACCCCGATCGTCGCCCTGTAGTGCTGCGAGAAAAGTTGGTGCACGTAGCGTTTGATAATGCTGGTTTTCCCGACGCCAAGTTCCCCGATGACCAGCACTTTGAACAAGTACTCCTTGCACTCAGACACCGAGCCCCCGGCCATGTTGACAAGTTCTCTCGCTTTCTTTTGACTCAGACAACTTCTGCTTTCTTGCTCATGGAGGCTTCCTGTCCTGTGAGGGGCTGTTTGAGGAGTGACTGTGCTGGTCTGCCAGAGGGCCAGTCGCAAAACAAATTACATTTGTCTCACCCCACTTGTAATGACTCTCCTCCTCTTCCTCCAACTCCCCCTCCTCCTTCTCCTCCTCGATGCCGCTGAGCAACCACCTGACAAGTCACAGGACCCGGAAATGTAAAGGAAAGTTCCTCGTGTTGCTGCGGGTGCAGGAGGTACTATTATGTAGTTTCATAATTTCACCGTCATTTATTATCTTTTCCTTTAAGCTCTAGAGACACAAGAAAGTATCACTGCCACAAAAATATGCTATGGAGGCAGTTTAACAAGTGTTTACGATAGGATTACAGTCTACCAGTCCCCCCCTATGAAAGTTGATTGTGAATACATAATGTAACATTTAAACCTGTAAGCAATGAAAAGGCTTGCATTAAAATAATAATAATGATAATAAAGCACCTGAATTCAATAAAAAATAAAAAGGTTAAAATTCCCATGACCACTCAATTTTTCTGTAAAAATCAAGCATTTGCCATAAAGTTTTGCCCCTCGATCGAACTCCATAGTGGCATCATGTCCTTATCTGAGTCCAATATGTTTTTGTGGTAGCCAAAAAACAAACAAACTAAGCAATTGTTTAAGAGTTCATTTCCCTTCATAAAAGGCTTCAATATGACTTTCAGTCTATTTCATAAGTGTCAAAAAACGCTTTACAGGAGCCTAAATTTCCCTCTATAAACACCCAGTCCCTGAATACTCAAATTTAATTTCAAGAGGTTTTTCTGCCTGTTCTGGGTTAATCTCTGCGTGGAGGAGTCCTGGACCCAGATGAAGTGGTAAAAGTGGGTGCTAAGTTTTACAAATGTTATCTAGATGCCTCGCAAAACTTTTCAAATGTACAAGCTTGATAAGTCCAGATAATTTTGCAGTCCATACAATGACATGTAAGTTTTTCAGTTTAATGTAAGGATTGATCAGTCTTCTTAATATAAATAGTTTTTATTTTACGGCATTGTTCAGCTTGCCCAAAACATAAAGGCCTATTTCATTCAAGATTTGACAGTGTTAAACAGGTTGCACCCTTGTATATTTTACAATCAAATCATTGAACAACTTACACTATAAGAGACTAAAAACATTTGGAAATACAATACACTTGCACTATGTACTGTATAGGCTTTTACTTTGAAATAATTTGCATTCTTATCAATAAAGAACTAAGAAACTTAACCTGAAGTAAACTACTTAAGTTTATAATGCAAGATTGAAGCAAAGTTGAAACATGTATCGTCTCATTACAAGAAGCAACTAATCATTGGTTACTTTAAACAACTGATATTTTCAAGAGGACACAGCTGACCCAATTTAGCTTTAAAGGTTACCCAAAAACCAAACACAACGCTCTGTGACAAGTATCTGAGGACAGTTTTAAAATGTATAAACTTATTTTTTGTTGACATTCTAAATATAGAAACATTTATCAGTATTACAAACATACCACCTGTGTGAAAAACAAGAGATGGCTTAACAGTATTACAAACTTTGAGAACTTGTACAAGTACTGTGTTTTCATAACAATGACACAGCAAACTCAGAAAACATAAAAAATATATCAACACAGCATGGAAAGCAAAAGTAGGTCTTTGATCATGTCCCCATGCTTGAAAAAGTTGTTCTCAGGGTCATGAATAAGTGTAAACTGAATACACAACATCCCACTATCTATAATCACACTAAACTGTACCAGCTACATTGTAAAAACTTGAAAAGCAGGGATGTAGGATGGTAACAACTGTGATTGGCACATTATTTTCACTTTTTATATCATACAGCGCAATTCTTCAGCAGAATTTCAGTTACGTTATTATAGTTTTTGTGATGTTTTACACACCTTGCAACACCTAAAAAGTAATAATCAACCAACTAACTGCACTTTTCTTAAAAGTTAATTTCTGTGTCATATTTAAATTGTAATGAGGTCTTATGACAGAAAGCCGATAGAAGTTAAAATAATAAACGTGAAAGGCAGCAAGCAGGTAGTTTATGGACTCAGCTGCATCCACCGCACACATGATCAGACCTGCACATGTGCAGCAGAGAGGCGCAGAGCTAATCAAACATGGCATGAAATGCACTTGAGCTATGGCAGTCCCCAGAGCCAGCTTAGCCTCTGGTTGTATCTTACAGTACACAAACAGTATACACACAGAAAAATTGTGTTTTCCTTTCTGTTTGTTAGTCAAAGACCATTTAAATGCATTACCATAGCATCACCTCATTGTTGCTTTGTTCATCAAAATTTGGCACAAAAGCTGACTAGATTTGGCACTATTCCCTGCTTCACATTTTACTGAAAGGCTCTGTGCTAAAACAGCCCTTCAGGATAGATAGCACTCATGACGGTGATTCCTGGTTTTTCTATTTATAATTATGATTAACCCTTCCTGATAAAAGCAGAGTACTTACTACAGGCAAGCAAACGAGAGAGCAAAGAATTAAATTTAAGAAACCTTCAATTGTAATAAAAGCATGTGGTTATGCAGTGTGTATCTGAAAATGCAAGTATGTGTGCATTTGTGTGTGTGTATGTGTGTTAGAGTGATTGTGTGTAAAGCTGTATATCACAATGCATGTTTATGTGTGCACCAGTGTGCTTTTTGCTCTCACAGTGTTGAGGAGCTGTGAGCGTAGTCTTGGACGATGTTTGAGGTGTAGAATGAACTCAGAGGGCTTCCAAGCATTGACTCCATAGCAGGGGAGCCGCTCAGAGAGTCCCCTGAACACACAGAGTCTCTGAAGGGGGAGGGGGGTGATAGAGCAATAGAATCCTCGAGAGTTGGCTTGCTCTGAGTTAAATCCTCACCGTCCCCATCATCCTCCTCCTCCTCCCCCTCTTCCTTGGCATCATAAATGTAGCTATGTAAGAGGTCCAGTTCCTCATCCTCAGATCCTCCCCCTTCATAAGCCTTCACCTTTGAGGCCAGGGGAGGCTGGGAGGGTGTCATGCTCAAAGGCTCATTGGCAGGGAGTGGCTCCTTGGCAGTGTAGTCATTCAGCGCAGGTATATGGGAGCTGTGTGTGTCCAACATAGCTCCCTGCAAGCACTCAGTTGTGCAGCCCTTTGAATGAGGGGGCACATAAGAAGCAGGCTTATCTAAATCAGACTCCAGCCCTTGTCCAGAACAAGTCTGGTTCCAGAGGGGCCGCTGGGAATCGCCCTCATCATCCTCTTCTGTCAGGTTGTACAGAGGCTTAGCGCTACGTGGTTCTTGGCGGAGATTGGGGTCTGTGCCAGGGTCGCAGGAGGGGGGCTCACAACTGTGGGGGTCGGGGATGTTAGATAGGGGCCTGATGACCGCCGTCTGATTCAAGCCGGCTTCCTGTTTCCTCACATGCACAGACAGTCTGTGCCACACATTCCCCCCCCTCTGAGGGTGTCTTGCACCTGATTCAGACCATGACACAGACTTGCCATTAGAACTATGAACGAGATAAAGACCCAAGTTACTAACACAGGAAACCGGCAGGTGATTGCAGAAAAACATCAACATGGCAGTCTCATGACACAACAGAGCAGCAGCATTTCAACAATTCTGATGCATGTTAAAATACTTTGAAATTACATGACTATCAACAGCTTTGTTAAAGGGTACACTTATTAACAATCAGGGGCTGGTGATTCATAATGTGCTGAAGACAGCATTATGATCATCAATTGCAACCTGAGCTGGCACTCAGTAGATCATTTCTTCTTGTCTTTGTTATTGATAAAATGGGATGCATGCTTTTGGACTAAAGATATCAGTTTCTGAACTGGCCTGAAGACAACACAGAATTTGGTGCAGAATGAGCTAAGTCTTGCTCTAATGTGAGTGTTTGGAGAGATGGGGAGGGGAGGGGCATTCATGCTGAGAGAAGTTAAATGTGAGGTTAATCCAGAATAAAAAAGCAGCAGGGTGCCACACTCTTTCCTGGAGGACTGCAGTGTAATAAATAATGGAGGACGGAGGTAGTTGATTTCTTTGTGTCATTGGGTACTTGACACCATGATTTCATCTCAAGCAACTTAAGCTGAGAGCCAATCAAATAAAACAAATGTTACCTGCTGCGCTTTTTTCCTCACAAATGATTCAGGATGTAGTCGCTATAAAAAAAAACCCTGCAACAAATCTTTTTTCTGTGGATCAATAAATCATGTTGATGCTGAGTGTCCACTGTAGTGTACATCATAGTCATAAAAATGTAATTGTATTAGTTTACAGTGCAGATCTCCAGGAAAAAAAAGCTGAATGACACCCATGCTTTAATATTAGCCAGCAAGGACATACTTTTAGACAGTATGCTGCTCTGTTTCGAGTGTTAAAGGGTTAGGAGATAAATAAGACAGATAGGACACAACATGTAAACGTATTTTGATCACTTTTACACTGCCCCACTGCTTACTTTACACACCTGTCCATGTGTCACTGCTGTGGATCCCAAAACAGATATATGCAAGTCTTGTATCTAGTTTGAATGTTAGAAATGTGTACTTTGATGATCATAACACATTAGCATTAGTGTTCTCAGGTTAACTATTAAATTAGCTTTTTTCTTTTATCATATTTCACTCTCAGGGGGAGGGGGATGCCACATCTGTCCCTGTTCACTGCCTGTTTCTAAATCAAAGTCTCTTAAATTTTGCACAGATTTGGTGACATCGACTGTTCAGAAAAGGGTTCGGGCCACATTAAGAATGAAAAAATTGAGACTTATAAAATGGAGAGTTTTATAAGAATGAACACATAAGAGAAGACAGTCATAAATTTACAAGGTTGCAGTTGTCATCTGGCTAGAAAAAAAAATTGTCAGTGAAGGCATAAACATACTGAAATGTACAAAAGTTCTGAATTTAAAAGAAAATGGTTGCTAGGGGAAAAAAATTGTAAACAAACAAGATTTCAGTTGTAATCTTGAGAAAAAGTTTTAAAGAAAAGTTATACATTATGAGAACGATGTTGTAATCTTACAAGATAAATTTGCAATAGAAAGTAATCAATTTGTGAAAAAAAGGTAGTCTTGCAAGACTTGAGTTAAAAAGTAACAAGATTAAGTTCATAGAAAAATAAGACCAAAGCTAAAATTTTATAGAATAAAGCCATAATAAAAAAAAGTTGGAAAACTGCTAGAAAAAACCTGCTGAATTTAAGAGTTAAAGTTTTAAATACACATTCATAAAGTTTTAATCATTAGAGAAAAAAAGCTGTTTTTTACAAGAAAGAAGTCATAGTCACAGCCCATGGTTAATTTATATGTAAAATATACGTCCATCTATCTATCTATCTATCTATCTATCTATCTATCTATCTATCTATCTATCTATCTATATATATATATATATATATATATATATATATATATATATATATATATATATATATATATATATATATATATATATACATTACAAACAGAGAGAGAGGGAGAGAGACAGAGTAAGATCAGAAGAATAGCCAGTCACCTGCAATAAATCAACAAGCATGGATCATCTTGTGAAGTTACACTCAACAGCCTTGGGCAAACAGCTGTAACATTGGCATGCACAGCTTGCTTATTAATCAACCCTCCTTCAGAGTAGGCTTGGTGTCTTACACAATCCATTTAGGGTCTTGTGCTAAAAGATGAATCTTCAAATTATCTCTGAAACTCCTGCTTAAGTTTAACTTCACAAGATGTTCAAAGACGTTCCTCCTTTTAGTGATTTTTTTTTACCACACCATTCCCCAGAATCTCAATTTTTTCTTTCATAATATGACCCCTATTATTGGTTGTACCATTCCTGTGACATTGTTAAAATAATATTTGCACATGCCTCAGAGATAAATGATAGATTTATTAAAAGCTGAGGATTATTTGTACCTTTTGAGTGTTTAGGCATTTATAAACCAAAGAAACAATACAAAAACTGAACATGAAAGTTTACTCACTTAGTATTTCCAGATCCAGGCTTCTTGCGGCGGAACATATTAAGGAAGCTGTTGCTCCCACATTGAGCTGCAGACTTCCCATCTCCAACATGCATTCGCACCACATCAGATGTGGTGAAGGCGCTTCGGACATTCCTCTCAGGCTTGGCAATGATAATGTACATCTTAGGCGTAAACATACAGCCCAGTGCCACTGTCACACTTAAGCTGACGGAGAAGGACGTGGTTATGATCTTGTAGTTTGAACCAAAATAGATGGGGACAAAGGCCAACCAGATGATGCAAGTAGTGTACATTGTAAAGGCAATATATTTGGCCTCATTAAAATTGGCAGGGACGTTTCGAGTCTTGAAGGCATAGTAGGTGCAGCTCATGATTAGCAAGCCATTGTAGCCCAGTGGTGCCACCATGCCTAGGTTGCTTGTGTTACAGATGAGGTAGACCTCACGTATGCTTGGATAAGACTTGATTGGTTCAGGGGGCTCCAGAATAATGAGAGTGATCTCCAGTGTTAGCTGCACACTGATTAACATAAAGGCGATGATCACCTGAGCCCAGGCGCTCATAAAACGGGGCTTTCTGGTGCAAATTTTCTTCTTGCTGCCTGCCAGGATTCGGGCAATGCGGTTCGTTTTGGTCACCAATGCGGAGTAGCACATAGCAGATGAGAGACCCACGAGAAGCCGCTGCAAGTAGCAGGAGGCCACAGTAGGGCGAGCAATTAAGGTAAAGGGACAGATGTAGCCTAAGAAGATGCCTGCCAGGATGATATAACAGAGTTCTCTGCTGGAGGACTTGACCACAGGCGTGTCACGGTACTGAATGAACACAAAGGTGACAAAGGAGGTGATGAGGATGCCCACACAGGAGAACACCACTGCCACTATGGATTCCACATCCGCCCAGTCCAGATACTTCAGAGGCAGGGGCTGGCAGCCTGGATAGAGCAGGTAAGATGTTGTATTAGTCTTTTAATGGAACTGTAGCACATCTTTATGAATGAAAAGTACAATAACACAAGATTAAAGAGCCCACGAGCAAGCAGAGAAAATGAGAGAGGAGAGGTTCTGACACCATTGGTTACTTCAAGGTACCCGAACTCCAGTATTTGCTGATACATGGCATTCCCCTAAACCAGCCATAAAATAGGAATCACCATTATTTTTGAACAGCTGTGTGCTTGGATGGATGTAATAAAGCTAATAAAATATAATTTTTAGACAGGTTGTATTATTTCAACTAGGGAAGTTTGGTTATTTTACAATACCATCATTATTATTTTTTTATATATATTAATGTATTTCTCTGTTAATGAATTTATAATTCATTAATTTGCTAGTGGGAGCTTACTAGTGTCGGTGCTCTATGCAATTATAACTAATACAATTGTTTTGATAGAAAAAAGTAATGTTGAGCACAAATCATAGACTGTATAGAATGGACAGAGTCTGCCTCCTCACTGGGTGAAGCCATTCCGAGAACAGCACCCTCTGTTGATGGGCTGCAGTATAGGTCATAAATCCCGCCTCCGCTAGCAAAGCTTATGGGGCTGTGGACAACCTTTAGAAATTTATTACACAGAACATACATTTTTCTCCCCCCTGCTTGTGATGTTGACATGTAGTTATTCTGAGACTGGTTTGTGCTCAAGTTCTCTTTTTTCTGTGAAGCTCCATTTTTAGAAGTTATTAGGGGGTTCATGTTTTCTATGATTGACACCTGATACAGCCTATGGGCGTTCAGGGATTGCGTAGCTCACCCCGGGGATATGCTGTTTGAGCCGAGTGTCATCACAGTGACCCTCGGCGACTGCGCGGCTGAATGCACACATCGCTACTGCGCAGCGCTGGTTTCAGGAAATGAAGAAAAACCCTGGAAATATCGAGAGCTTTATGGCTTCAAATCTGTATACAGGCAGTAGGCGGAACCAAGTTGTCCATAGTATATACAGTCTATGGCACAAATAAGTCATGTCTGCAGCAGAGATCAGTCTGCCTGGATCATTTTAGTGGCTAATTTTGGGGTTACATCATACACATCCTAAAGCTGAATTTCTGTCAGTTTTCCCTCTCATGCTCATGCAAAGCCACACAAGTATGTGCACTCACATAAGTAGGTGTACCTACTCTGTCATGAGACGTGAATAACATGCTTGTCAAACTGCATATGGAGGAGTGCTTATTGGGGTGTGTGTGTGTGTGTGTGTGTGTGTGTACACTTTAAAATAACCTTACATGTGGCGTCAAGAAGGCTGTTCATTTTCAACACCAAATGTATTTCTAAAAAATAATGTGAGAATAGGTGGTAAACCAGTTGTTGCACTCAAGTGTTATTATAGGTAGTACTGCAAAAGTACACAAAAGGGTCAAAGAGTCATAAGCACACTACAGTGAAGTGTTGCATGTTTTGCTCTGGACTACCCACCAAGATTGGTCAAACTAAGTGCAAACAGTTAAGGTTGGTAAAGGTGAAAAACAGCCACCGATATCTTACATGGTTGTTACACAATTCCCAAACCCTGTATTTCTCCAAAGCCTCTCTCTCTCTCTCTCTCTCGCTCTCTCTCTCTCTCTCTCTCAATCTCTCTCTCTTAATCTCTCTCTCTCATATGAATATATACACTACAGGCCAAAAGTTTGGAAGCAAGGCCATTACAGGCCGAACAGTTGGGAGTAACTTCAAGTTTTTGTTCACAATGCTTGTTTTAAAATCCAGCATGAGTATTATGTATTTTGGGATGTATTTACTCCATGATCAGATGTTGCTTTCATGGAAATGCACCATTTTACTCCATTAAACTTTAGATATACATTGATGTTAACAGACCATTGCTAAGTATATGTCAGCAAAAGATAATAAGGGCTAAGTTTTAGGGTTGCAAACATTTGCAAGAGTCACAACTTCAGTGCAAAAGCAAAAAAACAAATCACAGTTGGATTATTCATTCCAACTTTTTGGCTTTTGAGAGTCTGCATACAAAAATCTTAAATCTCAACTGCGTTCAAACAACCGCAAAAATGGCTAGAAATAAGCAACTGAGTAAAGAAACAAAAGTACAGATTTGTACATTGAGGAAAGAAGGATACACAGAAAGAGAAATTGCAAAACGCCTAAAGGTGTTTAACAAAGGAGTCCACTACACTCTGAAGAGACTCGAGGAACCTGGAAGTTATGATGATTGAAAAAGTCCTGGACGAAAGAGAGTTACTACAAAAGCAGAGGATAAACAAAGCATTGTCACCAGTAAGAGAGATCGGCGAAAGACAGCACCACAAATAAGGGAGAAAATCAGCATGACAAGGTCGAAACCCATATCTCTGACAACCGTGAAATGATGTTTGAGAAAGGCTGGTCTGAAGGGTTGTGTATCTGCAAAAAACACTACTTCGTCCACAGAACAAGAAAAAGAGATATGAGTGGGCAAAAGCTCACAAAATTTGGACTTATGATGACAAGAAACAAGTTTGCACTGTTTGGTTCAAAACGCAGACAAACTGGTGAAAGTCTGAAAAGCACCATGTGTTACACCCACAATTCAGCATGGAGGTGGTAGTTCCATGGTATGGGGATGTTTTGCAGGTGATGGAGTAGGAGATTTGTTTGAAGTAAAGAGTATCATGGAGAAGGAACAGTACCACTCCATCCTCCAGCACCATGCTGTTCCATCTGGACTCAGACTTGTGGCTCATAAGTTTGTTTTGCAGCAAGACAATGACCCTAAGCACTCTGCCAAACTCTGTCAGGGTTACCTAGACAAAAAAGAAGAGGAAGGTGTTCTTCAAAAGACGGTTTGGCCCCCTCAGTCTCCAGACCTTTCTCCAGTTGAGCTTGTGCGGGATGAATTGGATCGATTGGTCCAAAAAAACGCGTCCCACGAATCAGTAGTCTCTTTTTAATGAACTTAAGAAAGCTTAGAATGCAATCCCTGGAACATATCTTAAAAAATTGTGGAACGAGTGCCTCGTATATGCCAAGCTGTTGTTAAAGCCAGAGGAGGTTACTTTAAAGAAAGCAAAGTCTAAGTAACAATAACTCAAATACCTAACAATTATAGTCAAAATGTCTTCTGAAAAGTTACTCTTTATACAATAGTCATGTTTATTGTGTTGCAAATTATATATATGAAACTATGATCTTTTTTGTACAAATCTGATCTTGCTTCCAAACTTTTGGCCTGTAGTGTATATACATTTTTTTTAAATCAAAGCTCATTTCTGCTGAACATGTACAGTTATGTTAATCTGTAATCTTTTTTTTTTTTAAATTGAGCTATTTAAATGAACTGTCCTAAATGAGCAAATGAGTGGCCATCTGTATATTCAGGTCAGGTCAGGTCAGGTATACTTTATTGTCATTGCACTTGTGCACAACGAAATTGCATTTACAGACTGGGAAAGAACACACAAGAGGGAGGGAGAGGAGGAGGTAAATAAAGAGACTGCTCTCATTAATATGAGTGTAGTGACAAAAAAACCCTCAGCAACATGAGCACATTACTGACACCACATACACAGAGATTCGGAGACATGCTATGGTTGTTGAGGGAGGGGGGGGTAGTGGAATGGGTCATCAGTGATGGTGGGAAGCCCGCAGCCGCTGCCCATGGTGAGCGCCGCCAGTCAGGGTAGCCCACCACACTGAGGGGTGGAGCGTCGAAGGCATTGGGTGGGGGAGAGGTGAGTGTGTGCATATGTGCATGTGTGTGAAGGTTCATGGATGCGTGTGTGCGTAGGCCCAGGAGGTCACTCCGTCCATCGCCACAATCTTGGTGAACTTGATTGAGTTCCAGACGAAGTCAACAATCCGCAGGTGTCCATGAAGAAGGGGGTTAGGGAGGAAAGTTCAGAGCATTGGATTGCTGAGATCTCCTGGAGGAGTTGAGCCAGCATCGACCTTGGCCAAGGCCGATACCGAGGGAGCCGAAGAGTAGATTAGAATGTTTGGGTTAGGGCGAGTAGCCACATTCCAGTAGACTTCAGCTACTCTGATTGGTCATCCTGGTCTCTGTGTCGATCCATTTCCCTATTCATAGAGGGACCACATTGTCCCTCTATGAATAGGACATCAACTCTCTCTATTAGTATTCTCCAGACATGTAATGAGAGAGAAGGGAGAATTTCTTCCTCAACACACTGCCAAAATGTATCCCCAAGCCTCTCATGTCAGTAATAGGATTTTACACCTGGGAACTGAGAGCTCCTCTCAGCTCTATAAATCGCTGTCAAAACAACCTCTAGGTCACAACAAGGCATGGAGCAGGGAGGAGGGAAGTGAGCAGTGTCACTTTTGTGAGGAGCTGTGAGCCGGGAGCAGGGTCACAGTACCTGGATGATGAACAGCATCAGCTAAAGGAGGTGTCAGGGTGTGAAGTGTGAACAGGCTTATGGGGGGAGGGAGATATTAGCCAAGGCACATATAGTCCAAGAGACAGAATGTGTGCTGTTTAAGTGTGATTGGTGTTATGAGATAAAAATGTCCTGGAAATGGAGCAGGTGGAAGGTAGGTTACCCAGCTGCAAAGTCTCCTAACAACAGTTTTTACACTAATACCAGTCTTGCCCTCCAATAGGCTACTCTCTAAATTACAGGATCAGGAATTGACAATTATGTCAGTCTATGCACTGATCTGCTACCACAACCAAACAGCCCTGGATAAGTCATCATGTGATAATAACACACAACATCTGGTTGGTGCTGAGAATGTAATACTAGTCAACATAGCAAAATATCAGTCATCAGTATTATTCACTAATATTATTTTTATTGAGTTGCATCAGTGGCCAAGGGTTACCCTATTTTTTAATACTCATATCATGTTATTAGAATCAGTATCTAGAAGGAAAACATGGCAGTATGGTCTGAAAATTACACCAGTTGAGAGCCAAAACAGATACAACCCTTTGCCATCTAGATACTATACTTAGCCTCTTTCTTTCTTTTTTGACTTCAAGGAAAAACTGTGTTATCAAAGTATGTTAGTCTGACTTAAAGAAATTTGACTTCTTCAGTCCGACTAATGTGTTTACATGTATTATAAAGGTCTAGTTTTAGTCAAACCAGCACCATAAACCAAATAATTTAACTGCATGTAAATGTCCTGAGTGTAAGATTTGACAGAGGAACAGAGGAACCTCAACTCAAAAGGACAGGCTTGGGTGGAAAGCTGTGTGTGTGTGTGTGTGTGTGTGTGTGTGTGTGTGTGTGTGTGTGTGTGTGTGTGTGTGTGTGTGTTGGTTAGGATAAGTTAAGATTGGTTACCTGCCAGGTCGTCATCAGGCCACCATCCCAGCTCACAGGCCTTGCAGGTAAACTCATCCTGGACATACTCATTGTCCTTGCATGTGGTGCAGATCCAACAGCAGCTCACCTCACCCTTCCTAATTACCTACACACAGAGTGGCTGCACATCAGTGAACAGGAGTCGCACATTTTAGCGAGCAGTCACAATGACAATCAATACAATTAATCATGACAAGGTTCACATCACACACAGAGCAACCTTAATAAGTAATCTGCATCAAAGCAATATTAAAGATGAGGATATGATGGTGCGATTTTTTTTTCTCTTTGAGCCCCAGACATTCTGTTTATTGAACAAGGCAAGCTGCTTTGACATTCAGCTCACAGTGAAGCTCTTACCAGCACTGTGATATGGAAAGCAAGGTGATAAGTGGGGCAAGAAACAAAGCAGAAGAGGGGAAGGCTTAAGTGGGCAGGAAAGGGGATTTACCACCCCCGAGGGCTAGAAAAGACCGAAAACAGTAGTCTGATAACCTGAACTAGCCTTAGTGTTCTGTTATGTTTTTCTTCCTATGACCTTTTTCTATCATGTTGAATAAGACTGAGAAAATGGATGCTTTATGAATTATTGTCTCCTTCTTGAAGCCTTTCACATAAAATTTAATTAATGAAACAGGATTACAAAATGTAGGACAGTAACCAAAGAGGCAAAAGTGGGAAGTGTCTTGATTTACTCGCAATAATAATTCTTCACATCCAAACAGTGACACTGTGTATTCAAAAAACAGAAAAGCTGTGGGAGCATAGGGAAAATACTATCCCTGTCTTCATCTCTGTCTGTGCTTATTTTTACCCATGCTGGACAGTCAACCATCTACCGCCGTGTCATATTGCATAATGTGAGGCCATATTAAGAATGAATAGTATGAATTGTATGCAGCTGGGGACACTGCTTTGGTCTTGTCAGGAGGGGTTTTACTAAAGAAGAAAACCCCTCTTAATTAAGGGTGAAAGTATCTAAAGTGTGATGGTTGTCTCAGAAATCAGTGAAAGCACTCTGTGTGTGTGTGTGTGTGTGTGTGTGTGTGTGTGTGTGTGTGTGTGTGTGTGTGTGTGTGTGTGTGTGTGTGTGCGCGCGTGTGTGCGTGCGTGTATGTGTGTGTCTGCCCATAGAAACTACTTTTTAAAATAAAAAAGATTCTCAGAGCAGAAGGGGTGCTAAATTAGATCTGCTGGTATTAACTTACATCAACACTGGCGGAGTGTTAAAGTGATACTTCAGAATAATTTTGGAACATTATCCCAGTCTCAGAGCAAATCCTTCATTGTTTGTGAATAACTATTCTCAGGTTTAAGGTTTTCTCTTCTCAGTGGCAGAGTTAGAATTAGCTCCAAGTAGGATTTGAATCCATACCTTGATCTGCCCTTTAGAGCAGGGATCACTGCAGACTGAGCGAACCATGTCGCTGCTATTCATCCAGAGCTTGTAGTCATCAATGCTTAAAATGCCCTCATGCCAGGAGCCCACATTTATGTAGTCATAGCGGCCGTCACCCACACTCTGGAGATTCATGATATCATACCTGCATAGACAGACAGGAAGTGGCAGACACTTGTAATCAGCATTTATACATTATCAATTGAGTTAAAAATAAGACTTTAACATGGAGGGAAAAAATCAAGGAAGAGGGTGGTAAAGAGAGAAGGGGAGAGGAGAGTGACAGCCAGGTAATTTAATGATAAAAACTCTACAGCGTTGAAAACCATTTTTGTGATAGAGTCACTGTTTGTGAGTGTGACATCAAGAGCTCATGTCAGTGGACATAGTGGCCTTATTTTTGATTGATCCAGGATCTGCTCCACCTGACCCCTAGTTGACAGAGAAATGACATGGCTGTGTTTTCTCACTGTCAAATGCTGTCTGTTGGACTGCACAGAGATGAAAGAGGTGGCCACAGCAGACAATCCACTGAATCTGTTCCAGTCCAAACTCATTACATCTTTCCATACTTAAAATTGGTGTACATGTGTGAATGCATGCACATGGGTGCCAATGACCAGGATGGTTTTGGATGATAAATGCAAAGGTACATCCTCCTAATGCGCAAAATCTGTTCTTTTTTGACACATCTTACCAGCCAACATATCCCCTTACCTTCCTGGAGTGTCTCCATTTTCATCAAAATAAATCTCCTCTCCAGAGACTCCTCTGAAGGATGTCTTCAGCAGGTAGTCCAACAGCTTGCTACCATCAATTGGGTCCATGGCCTCGCAGAGTCCTGTCTTTCCTGGACAGAGCTCCTGGTGCATATCATGGAGTCCATGAGCCATGGCATAGATGGCATTGATGACAAAGCCCATTTTACTATCCTGAACATAGTTTTCCTGCAAACTCTCAGTTCCTGTTGGAGGGGAAATAAATAGAAAAAAATATATAGAAATTGAAGGAAACTTTGTAGATTTTCTTTCTTTCGGTTCTGTTTCTGTAATGTAGTTTTACTTTTAGAATAAAAAAAAAGTGGTGTTTTCCAAAATGCACGATCAAATTTAAAACAGATATTGTTTACAGTTAAGCACAACCTTTTTCAAATCAAAATATATTAGCATTTAGGGAAATCATTGCACTGTGTTCAAAAGCCCAACAGGACGCAGATGGCTGGGAAATTCCCAGGACTTCAGATGCCGACGCAACCATAGTCAGACCTCATCATTTAAGAATCAAAAGAAAAAGTACAAAATGTGCCCTACTTTGCATCCTTGCATGAAGATATTCCCCTGATTTTCAACAAATTTACTTCTTAAGGTAGTGCATAAAAGGAAGTGCGTTTTCATTGTTTTGGAGGCAGCATGCACATACAGTATTGTGATTTGTCATACTGCAGCATCATCTTATTCAGGTGCTTGGGTAAACAGATGGGCAATTCCCTTGCACAACCTTTGTGTTAAAGTATGAGACCATTTTCTTTTTATCCCTTATAAAAATATAAACAAAGCCAGTGCTCAGCTGTGCTCGAGTTTGACTGATGCCATCCTGCCTCCGACTGGGAGACTGTCAGCATGAAACATCACGCAGCTCATTGGCTACGTTGCAGTTTAAAGACATTAAGGAGAGTGTTGTGTTAGAGAGCATCAGTCAGACTTTTCTTCAAGTCAAATGCTTTCTGAGTGCAAGTGCAATTGAGAAAAGTTCTATTCATGCCTTGAAAATGTGCTTACCACCTTGAAGGTCTTTGGAGTCAAAGAGAAAAAAAAGTGATGCAAAGAAAGTAAAAGAAAAGCTGTGACTCAACTGCTTTAAGTATTAGACACAGACTGACTTTACTCATGATTTCATTAGTAGCATGCTTTTCAATTGATGCCACTTTTAGATTTTTCATTAGATTTACTGTCAAATGCTTTGGTGCGGAAGCTGTTAATAGGCCAAGAACATAATTTACCATGGTCACCTTTAGTAGGCAAATGGAGAGAGTATTCAGAGAGGAAAACAGAAAGAGAAAAACACAGTATTTATTATTCCAGAGCTCTGCAAAGTACCCTCAAGACTAGTTCAACCCTCCACACTAACTGACAATTTTAAAAGAGTGCAGACAGCATGAAAAAAAAAAAAAAGCACACATTACTCCTATCAATGTGTTTAAAAAAAATGGCCCTTTTCCTAAATACAAGAATAGAAATTTCTCCAGAGTACCCACCACTGCAGACTTTCTTGTAGTTCTTGTTCTCCTGTGGGTGGCCTGGTAGGCGGCACTGGAAGCGGTACTGCCAGAACTCGGCGAACCAAGGGTTCCTGGTGTTAGTGTCCAGACGCAGCTTCAGGTAGTAGTCATCAAAGGACTTGACCACCTCTGACTGCAGCTTCATGGTGATTCCTCCCTCTGCTTCCTGTTCATAACCCTCCACAACTTCGTATCGGTCTGCCCATCCATCACTGCAGGAGACAGAGAAGAAGAGGGAGGAACTTTTACAAAACCACCTGAGGGGGGATATGGAGATTATGAAACACATACAAAGGTTTGAGTTATGGACTTTGCTTGACCCTCAGGATACAATTATAATGGTTGTGTTATAGCTTATAATAAACAGAACTTTCTGATTGACATGCAATTAGACTAGAGTGCTGCTATTTCAAACAATTTCAAATCGCAAAATGTAACAGAAAAGATTCCAACAATAGAGCAGATGTATAGTAGTGGTGGGCAAAACCGTTCATTTCAGTGAACCGGATCATTCCGGTTCGTTCAGTAAAAAGATCTGTTCATTTCGGTCATTTCGGTCAATTGGTCGTTAGTCAGTCCGTTCACTCATGTTCACGTTCATGTATATATATATATATATATATATATATATGTATATATATATATATATATATATATATATATATGTATATATATATATATATATACACATCAGTGGCGGCCGCTGGTCTTTCAAGGAGGGGAAGCTAATTTTTCTGGCCTACATCATAATTGTGTTTGTTTATTTGTATGTAACAGAACAGAGTCGCCAAACACAACGGCAGTTGTTTTTAACAAAGACAAAAGTCGCTGAGGATCGGTAAAGTCTTTGGAGCAGTTAAGAACAACAGAATGAATAACTTGGAAAATGCTTTGGTAGATGTTTTATTCTTCAAGATCACTGATTCGCTTGTTTAGCTGTCAATCAAAAAAGGATTTCGCCTCAGACAGCTCATTCAATCATGGATGCAGAAGCTCGGAGTCCGGGAGAAAGTCAGGACCGCCCTCTCGCCATAGAACTCCAGAGAAGCTCAGCGTCCGATGGGCGGGACAAAGCCCAGCATTTATCCAATGAGCGTCTAGTTTCGCTGCTGGAACTACCCACTTTTGAGCTTCCACATTGAAGTCAGCAGACTCCGAGCGTCCGGCTGTGTGAAGCGCTGAGGCGCTGCGAGGATGAATGAGAACGAAGCTGTGCAGAATCAGCTTCTTATCACACTGTGATAAGAAGCTCTTTCTGAACAAAAGATGAAGGCTTTCTAGCGCGTATTAAGTTAATGAAATGTACACTGAGCAGTACGTATTTCGCCACTTTTTCTTATTTTTGGGGGGTGACATTTTAAGGGAAGCTGAGCTTCCCTTGCAGTCTTAGAGCAATCGCCACTGGTACACATACACACACACACACACAAATCTATTCATTCTTATTTCGATTTATTGTTTAATAGTTGCCATGGTGTTGTTTAATTTGTACTGTATGTGTGTTGTATGCAACACACAACAACAACCGTCCCGCACTGAACCAATACAGGATGCTGTTTGTTCCGTATATTCCCAAATCCCCCATACAGGTCTGTCACACAAATGTCAACGCTGAATATAACAATAATGAACAAAATAAAACATAGGAAATACCAACCAAGACAGCAAAAATGTTGTGGCGCAAACATCAACACCCCGTGCGTGCGCTGGCTGCATTAGTCTCTCTGGCTCTGGCTGCAGCAGCAGCTGTGTGCCTGTGTGTGTGATTGTCCCGCTCGCTCGGGCTTGGCTGTCGGCTCGTGCGCCGGCCGGGGCACTGTTTGTTGGACTTGTGAGTACAGATACCCCCCGCAAGAGACTGCCTGATAGTTTATTTTACTCAGTACATCCTGTTGCGTTCACAAGTCGGTCGGCTAGTGACAGGCTGACAGCACCTTGCAGAGAGTGAACGCTTGTACTCAGTCAGTCTGAGAGTCGGTCAATCTCTCGGTCAGACCGAGCTGACTGAAAAGACGGAGACCGAGTCGATCATCGGTCCCGGTCTTTCAGTCTGCTTGGTCATCGGTCCCGCTCTTTCAGTCAGCTCAGTACTGCTGCTGCTTCCCCACCCACAGAGCGAGGCGCGACGATAGGATAAGACAGGCAAGCATGGAGATAGTCCCGCCCTAAGGAACGGTGAACTGACTCTTCAGCCAATCAAAAGAACTGAACGGACTGAACGGATCATTTAGGGGGGGTGACCCCGTTCATTTTGTTCACCAAAAAGAACTAGTTCTTTTGATCCGTTCGTTCATGACCGACACACCACTAATGTATACAATACTGCTACTTCTCTGTCTGTTCTCAGAAGAGGTTTATATAACTATTCTGTTAAGATGAAGAAATTCATTTTCTATATCAGATATTTTAAATTGTGTTCTGGTGACGCTGCTCTGCAGAGGGCCAAGTCTAAGGTTTGCAACCGGTGTGTTTGCTGTTGATTGCTAAATTTGTGTGGACTTACCCCTTATATTACTGTTATTTCAACTATGGTAGTCTGCTGCTCACGGCTATACAGAGCAATGTTCAGCTAAAAGGAAGAGCAGATTTCCTCACTAATACAGAGACTCAAACATCTAGCAGTAACATCACTTACTATCAGTATAGCTTCAGTACATTTACAACTAAAAGTACCAGGACAGTATTCATTTCCTTGACAGTTTTTCTTATGAAACACCACAAGTTGTCACCTGCTGAGTCACTGACCCGTGTACAGAACTTGCTTAGGCCAACTTATGAACAGAGCCTTACACAACAACTGCCTGGACTCACAATTAGTTCAAGATGTCAAAGCTGGTTGGGTATTACAGACATAACAATAATGACTTTGCTAAATAAGCTGTTTAAGCCAATGGCGCTCCACTGGTGAATGGCTGTACAGTATGTTAAACAGCCTGAGTCAAACTAGTAAATGAAACATACTTTTAATGAATGTTTCTCAGCTCTGCATTGAATTTCCCTTCAGGGATCGATAAATTTCTTATCTTATTTTCTGCTCTGTGTTAATTTTTCAGAAACATTTCTAACTTCTAACTTTTTGTTTAATAAGTAGAGGGGATGGGTCCGTTTCACGTAGGTGGTTCAACAAACTCTGAGTTAAATCCTTAACTCTGAGTTGATCTACTCTGAGTTAGGAAACTCTGAGTTTCCGGTTTCACAATACCTGATTTGAGACGGTTTTAACAACTCCGAGTAGTTTGACCTGGAGTTAAGCACGTGCACGCCAGACATAAACAGCCAGCATCTGTGGAGCGCAGATTCAATGATCAACCAATGGAAACAGGGAGAAGGAGGGGGCAGCAGCAAGCCAACAGCGAATTACAGCACGTTTGTAAAAGAAAGTGCAATACAGCAGCAGCTGCAAAGGAGAGGGAGAGGGCTTGGGAGGAAATCGCTGCTCGCGTCAATGCGTAACTTTAAATCTAGTCTCGTGCAATCACAATGACAGACTGTTGCAGGGAAACTGCTTGAATCATTTTGATCATGTTTTACATTGTCAAGTAAGTATTAAGTGGCAGTTTGATCCCTTAGAAAATGCTCTTTTCACACTCAAAAATGAATTTTACTCTCTTATGATGTTCCGTTAAATGATTAGGAATATTAAACTAACTCTCAGTATGTATATGTACATATATTAAACTAACACACACTACACTCAATATTAGACTTTCACTCAGCAAACAGAAAGAGGGCAGATGCCAGAAAAACGGGTGGTGGCCCAGCAGCCCCACCTTTAACGGAGGCAGAGGAGCGCCCCCCCCCCCCCCCGACGATCGAAACCCCCACCCCGTAGCAGCGATCGTCGGACTGGTGTGCGTGTGTGTGTGTGTGTGTGTGTGTGTGTGTGTGTGTGTGTGTGTGTGGGGGGGGGGGGGGGATTTGCGATCGGACCGGCCGCGATCGTCGAACGGGGGGGGGGGGGGGGGGGGCAGCTCCTCTGCCTCCGTTAAAGGTGGGGCTGCTGGACCACCACCCGTTTTTGTGTTAGTTTAATATTCTTAATCATTTAACGGAACATAATAAGAGAGTAAAATTCAGTTTTGAGTGTGAAAAGAACATTTTTTAAGAGATCAAACTGCCACTTAATACTTACTTGACAATGTAAAACATGATCAAAATGAGAAAATGCCGATGTCTCACCTGAAACTCTGGGTTTACTGAGTTAAACCTGCTCCCGAGCAGGTTAGGTTCACGGAGTCTGTTACTGTGGTAACTGACCGCGAGGTTGAGTTACCTCTCTTTGTGAAACAGGTTAGAGTTACCCCTCTCTCCCTGGTTTAACTAACCCTCCTTTGTGAAACGGAAAACTCAGAGTTTCCCCGATTTCAGGGTTAACAAACTTGGAGTTTCCACTAAACCTGCTACGTGAAACGGACCCGATGTGTTTTTATAATTGATGGCACTGTTGCCAAATGACACTCCAGGATAAATAAGCACAAAGTGTCAGCAGCCATCACGGTGGCTTCACTTTTTTTAAAGTTAATGAGTTGTATTGTAAGATTTAATCCATTGATTATGATGTTTGAGGTCTGTTGGAGAATGGTAGCATAAATTAACCAAATCTATTTCTAAGAGTGTAGCATCTCCTTCCTGATCTTTATGTTTGTTTGTTTTAAAATAGAGATGAGGAGGATAGTTCCTCTCAAATAGCCGCAAATGGATGGGCAGCATTGGTGCAAAGGCCCAAAGTTGATGTGAAAATCTGATTTTACTTAAGCTTCCACACTGGGTACACCATAGCTTCTATTCTTGTACAATGTTAAATTAGCATGGCAGTTGCGGTAGGAGGCTTATCTCAGTTCCACTGCAGCCATCCTCAATTTAGGAGGACAGAAATCCCAACAACAGTGCCTCGTCTGTAATTGTAGGCTTTACACAATCCCCTCAGCTTGCTTGTTTTGTTTTTTTTGCTTGTTAAACCCTCTGTGCAAGGTTTTCCACCCCGCAAAGCTGCCCAATTTAGACACCCAGCTGGCCTGTGGGCTGTGAGAGACAAAGAAACATTAGCAAAAGGGGCACTGAAAAACAAAGTCTGAGTCCTGCTCTTCCATGTAATCTAAGCCAGTGAGGGATCACAGCTTTATTTCATGAGCTGTCTTTCCATCTTTAATCTCTGTTATGGGCTACAGCCTTGGGATACCTGAGCTATTGACAGCTACACACCAATTAGGTATGAGCCACCATGGAACCAATTACTTTACACACATGGGATGTTCTGGGTGATGGCTGACAATGTAAGTGTGTGTGTGTGTGTGTGTGTGTGTGTGTGTGTGGGGGGGGGGGGGGTTAAGTTTCTGACCTTTACGTCTGCAATCACTGTCAGTCAAGAAACAGCAGTCATTCAACCAGATTTGTAGGAATATATCAAGGAAACTCTAAATCTTGGACTGAGCTATTTCATCCATCTCAAGACACATAAAAAAGGCACATAAATTCCACATGAGCTGGACAGGGAGTGGAAATTGTCCTCAAATAGAGACCATTTCATCCAGAGGTTACGGTATGAACAGCTGACCCTGAACATCTGTCTTTTTAATCCTGTTATCTCATTTATAGTGCTGACTATAAATGCAACTTCTATATATTAAGTGTCCTGTATTGAAGACCATTCTTCTGACTGTGTGTGTGTGTGTGTGTGTGTGTGTGTGTGTGTGTGTGTGGGGGGGGGGGGGGGGGGTAAAACTGTCAAGTTGACCTTTTCAGAGCATTTTTAATTCTTTGCTATCATATTGTATCGTATCATATCGTATCCTAGCATTGTATCGTATCATGATTCACATCCCCACTTCTAGTGTCTAATAAAACTGGCATTCTCCATGTGACTTACATATACTATTGAATAAAAAAAAATTAAAGGCTTTTACTCAAAAGAAAATCTCAATATTTTTTACAATGTTAATGAGTTGTTTAAGATTTAACCATTTTATGATGTTTAGCCTGTTAAATGGTACATAAATTAACCAATCTATTTCTATTTGATTTCTTTTTATATTTGGCTTTAAAATGTGAAAAATTTTCATTTTTACCTCCTAATGCTTACAGCCAGCTGGATGCAACAATGGTTACAAAAAAAAGGCAAATGTAATGTTGATGTTTAAAATTGTGAGCTTTCTGTTTAAAAATTATGATACACTTAGGGCCTGATCTACTAAGATCCCAAATAGCGAACGCTGAATTGTGTGTGCAAACTAAAAAATTGCACATGCAATTAGTGGGCGTGTTGTGGGTGATCTACTATCATTGCATGCGCAATTGATAACAGGTGCAAAAGTGGTGCGGACCGCCTTCTTTGAACAAGGATTTTGCGTGTGCTATCAGCTGTCGCCATGGAGAGTTTGTGAGAGCAGAGTGATCCTGGACCAAAAAATAAAGTTTGAAGCTGTGGAGTTGCTGCACATATCATTTTGGGGAACTGCATAAAAGGCAAGCAAGGCAAGTTTATTTGTATAGCACCATTCATACACAGGGCAATTCAAAGTGCTTTACAGATGCAAAAAATATATTAGAAATCATAAAAGGAATTAAAACTATTTAAAATCAATAAGAAGAAGAGATATATTTTTTTTTTTTCATGTGTTCCGGGTTTGACATTATTATTTATATAAAATCGTCATCTACCAGAAAATCGAAATAAGTTACAAGCTTTTGGACAAGGATCATGGCATCTATCTTGGCACTTCTGCCTCCTTCTTCCCACAATCCCCCTCTCCAACAAATATTCGGCTCTATCCATGAGTGTGGAGCAACTGGTCCAGGGCCCTGCTGATCCCGAGGCCTCCCCAAAGGATGCTGCAGCCCTGCTGACAGACACCACAGCCTTCCCTCCACTAATGGCTGCCTGTGCCCCACCGGATGGACGTCCAGCACCGGGCCGTCAAGCACTGTGCCACTCTTCTCCGTCCCCCCCGCTATTCAACCCAGCGGAGGTGGCTCCTCAAGGACGTGGTGTAATGGCACACTGGACGTCCTCATCCCCGGTGCCTGATGGGGAGGACGGATCCACCGAGCCGGACGCCCCCCTCAGGCAACAGGCTACAACACTAGTCATCGGGGACTCCATCATGCGGAACGTCCATCTGAGGGGAGCGTTCACCCTGTCCTTTCCTGGCGCCACTGTTGCAGACATAACTGAGAAAATCCCAAGCGTCCTGAATTCTCATCCACAGGGTCGGGGTCACGGGGTCGACCACGGGGTCATCATACATGTGGGCACCAACGACACTGTATATCCTGGATTAATTATCGATCCTAAGGCTTTTATCAAAACTGAAAACCCTGTCCTCAGTTTCATCAAATCAGGTAAAGAATCTAGGCGTCATCTTTTACTCCACATATTAAAAACACAACAAAAACAGGGTTTTATCATTTAAAGAACATAGCCAGATTCCGACCCTTTCTCTCCTGGGCTTACACAGAGACGCGTATGCATGCTTTTATCTCCGGTTATCTAGACTATTGTAATGCCATGCTTTCTGGTCCTCCAAAAAGAAACATCTCAAGTTTACAACTGTTGCAAAACTCAGCAGCACATGTGCTGACGAAGACCAGAAGGTGGGCACATATTACACCGGTTTTAAGATCACTGCATTGGCTGTGTGCTTTAGGGATTGATTTTAAGGTTCTTTTAATGGTTTTTAAATTTCTTAGGGGTCTTGGACCTTCTTATCTTTCAGAATTGCTTTTACAATATGAACCCTCACGGACCTTGACATCTTCTGGCGCTGGCCCTTTAATGGTTCCCAAAGTGAGAACACAAACTTATGGTGGGGCATCTTTTAAGCACTATGGCCCCCGTCTTTTGAATACCCTGCCGGAGGATCTGAGGGCTGCAGAGAATGTTCATATTTTCAAAAGCAGGCTCAAGACCCACCTATTTATTTTGGCTTTTAACTAATGTCTTATTTTTAAACAATATTTTTATCCTATTTTAATCTTATTTTATTTCATTTATATATTTTAGTTCTTATTTTACATATTATGTTTATTCTATTTATTTACTTATTTTCAAATGGTATTTCTCCAGTGTTTCCTCAGTGGGGGCCACCTGGGGGCCATATGAGCCTTTCATAAAGGTGGTCATCCGGAGAAAACTCTCCCTGTAAACTCTCGCGAGCCAGAGTGCTCCTCGGACAATGTGAGCACCGAGGTCTATAGGATCCTTCAAGAACGGACAAGCCGTTTTTCGAGAGAGCTCATTGGTCAGTGGGCGGGGTTTTTATACTCTTTGAGTTCAATCTGGAACTTAACCTGCCCCGGAGCAGGTTAACCGTTCAGCATATATTGCTATGGAGACTCGCCTTGCTAAGAAGTGAACCCGTGTCGTAGAACAGGAAACCCCGAACTTATCCTCGAAGTTATCTCGCTAAGCAGTAATCCTGCTTCGTAGAACAGGCCCCAGGTTTGCGTGAACGTGCGAAGTTTCCTCATGTTTTTGCACACGCAAACCTTTAGTAGATCAGGCCCTAATGTCTTGCAGTGAAAAACATGCTTGATGGTGAAGTTTTTTAAGAGGCAAAAAAAAAAAAAAAAAAAGAATGATGTGCACCATTGTTACTGCTAGGTATGAACCCACCTTCCCAAAACCATTACTTTCGAGGAAATGTTAAAAAAAAAAAATGTTTATGACATAACTAAACACTGCATATGTTTCTGCCACAAGCTTCTTTTAATTCTTTTTCTTGGTAACAATTTTAAGGAACCTGACAGATGTAGGGGAGACCAGGGCTTGTTGTCACATGGGTGAGTTGTCACATTGCAATTATCTTTGCCACCAGAGGGTGCAAATAAAAAGTAGAATACTAGTTTTCTTCCTTTACATGGTCAGGGGTTGTGTCCTGTCTGATAAGTGAAGAGCACATTGTGAGCTGAGATGAGCGCCAATTAACCATTTCATACAACCCAAACCTTCTTCTGGAACCTTCTTCCAGATGAAAATCCTAGCTGTGATACATGTGGACTTGTTAGAGAAGAGATTAAGCCAAATTTATTTTATATGCCAACATCTATGAAAGAAAGAGCCAGGCCACGGAGCGTGATGCGTCATTACGCACAGATGGTTCCAATTTTAATGCCATTTTTGGAATTTATGATGTGATCTCTGCGCACAACCCACCTTTGTCACGTGAGGTTTGAATATGTGCAACTTTATGTGAGTGTCTTTATTTGTGGAAAGGGTGTTTGTCTTACTAGTGGGTCCAACATTACACACACCAAATCCATCTGTGCTCATATGAGAGAGTGTGGAGGACGCCTTCTGCAGCACTTACAGTGACACTTGTTGAGGGGCTGCCTTCTGTCGCCATCGTGTGGCATTGCTGTCTTCAGACATCTCTTGATCTCTTTGACTACTTCACAAAAATAGTAATACGCCTCGCTGGTGGCGGATTCAAAGGCGAGGAGAGGAGGTGATGTTATTGGTGAATACAGGTCTCGGCTGTGTTCAACCCACTCCACGCCCTCTCTCCTACCTCCCTACGACTTGCGCCACTGGGAGGAGCTGAGTTAGGGAGGGGGATACTTACGCCGGGCTGCACTGCTCACCAAAATACCAAATTGTGCTTGGGAACGCCTTGTTGGCGCGGCGGACCTGACTTACGCCGCGCCTGTGGCACGTCTCCGTCGAGGCACGAAAATAGAGCCCAGAGAGTCTACTTATCAGCAGTTGTCATTGAAATTTTGACTTTATTTTTACAGAAAAAAGAATGATTTAAAGGAGAAGAAAAAGCGAGATGACATGGTCAGGAATTACTAAAGAAAAACAGAACGTGGCGGTGCAGTACCTGATGTGATGCTAAGGGCAGTCAGGCAGATAACCCTAGCTAATAAATCAATCTGGAGGACAATGAAGGACCTCAATGTCAACTACCATACTTTGGCTCAGTACTGCAAAACATTTACCCCAGCCAGAATACAGAGTCGGACAGCTCTCCAAACTCCAGAGCATGTTGCATGATATTTTATATTAACATTTACTCAAAGGCTATGTTCAACGACTTTCTCAATGATAAACATTTTCTGTGCCTGACTTTGATGTTCACTGACATGTAAAAAAAATTAGAACAAAAATAATTTTGTCTTTGTTTTATTAGCTGCAAAATCCACTGTGACATCTTAGCCCATGTCGTGAGACAACTTACCCCATGGTGGGGCAATATGACACATGTTCACACTCTCTATTTGATTCCTTCCTTGCACTGACACTTCCTGCACTGACACAAGATATGAAAATGACATAAAACAAAATATAGACCTGAGACTTTGGTCTTTCATCTAGTACACATTTTGTTTATATATGATGTTTTGATTCTAAGAAATATATAAGAGTGTAAAAAGTGTGTCAACAAGCCTCGGTCTCTCCTAAAGGTTGGCTCATAGCAAAATCTTTTGATTAAAAACAACTTAAATCATCAAGGAAATATGAAGTTTCTGCCTGACAAGGATGCTTTGGTACTACCGCTGTCTGCGCAGGGCTGTGTTTGGTAGTGGTGAGAGGACAAAATTACTATGGCATTATCTGTTCTCTTCTATCAGTGATGATATTAGCCTGTTGAGCATCTGATAGTGGCTGTATCAAACAAAATCCTCCTTTTTCTTCTTGTTATTGAGTTTTGAGTCAGAAACACGTGGATTTCATTAGTCCCAGTCACATTTCTTTCATTCACTTCATGTGAATACTGTCTCTGTCCCTCCCTCTCTCTTCCAGTTTATTTTCTAAAGACACAGACAGAAAAACACAAAAAGAGACATCCATATAGATGGAGCCTCCTCAGTACAACCCAGTGTTTATCATATTTACTGCAAAAGAACAGTGAAACAGATGGTCTGTTAGATAAATGGAGGGTGGGGAAAGTGCTTATCAACACTTGGAATGAATTATGCACAAGGCATTGAAGACACGCTTGACTGTTTTTCACTATGGAGTTTGTGATGAAGTGAAATAACATCCTCTCTTGTTGCTCTCCTCTCTTTTAGGATCACAGCGCTCTCTGGCACCACTCCAAACAGCTCATCAAAACTACTGAGGCCATCAGAGGGAGCGCCTAATGGGATGCAATCTGATTTAATGTCACTTAAGTCTTCTCTGCTTCACACTGCAAATAGGGTGGTCCATTATTACATAACCTGAGCAGAGGAACACCTATTTAAATGGATTTGGGGGTCAGTGCCGTTCAGGTATGTTTTTAGCTTTGCAGAAGAGTTCTTGTAAATGTAAATGGGTGCCCCATCCTCAGGGATCCACAACCTGGGCACGAACACCAACCTCTCTTTGTACTTACATATGGACTCAGAGAGAAATCCCACTCCTTTCCTCCGAAAACCATCTCAGAGCTCTGGTTTGATCACTTCCCACCTTGAATACTACAATGAAGCCTGCCCTGGACCACCTCCAGAAATGATAAAACTGGAGCAGGGTTCTTGCCTTCACCAAGCCTTGGCAGCACACCACCCTAACCCTCACCCACCTCCACTGGCTCCCAATGAAATCCAGCATCAAAAACAAAATACAACTTCTAACCAACAAACCCATCCATGCCCTCACCCCTCAGTACCTCTCCGACCTTCTTCACCCACACAGCTCCTATACTCTGGAGAAACCTCCCTCAGACATCTGAAATGCCCCAGCTTTAGCTAAACTGAAAGACAAGCAAACAAACAAACAAAAAAAACTGCTCACACACACACCACTTGTACACTACAGCCTGCACCCTCCCTTAGCTCTCCTTCCCTTTGAGACCCCCAGGTCTTTACACCTGTCTCAGCCCTGTTTTAAATGTTAGCACTCCATTTTTGTAAAGTAATCTTAAGGATGTGCGTGCGTGCGTGCGTGCGTGCGTGCGTGTGTGTGTGTGTGATATAGCCACAATCTTGACCATGGTGTTTTTTTTTTACAGGTGATCACTAGTGGAGACCACTATCAGCATTACAAGATGTTGAAAGGTGTCACAAATGCCAACAGGAATACAGTGAAACAATTTGGTAGTTTTTGCTAATGCCATTGCCTGAAATGAGACAGCTACTAACACTGTGTGGGGAAAATCTTCAGTAAAAGCCTTCTGGAAAAAAATAATTATGAGCGTTCAGTAGCACTTGCAAAATGAGGGATTACATTGAACTGCAAGGTAGGAGCAGTGGTGTCAACCAACCAAAGATAACAGCTCCCATCCCTTTCAGTGATTACACCCAAGTAGTGTTATAGATCAAGACGAAAATACTCTGGAGACAGAACAAATCTGAAGAACTGAGCAGTAAATATTTTCAGAACTGATACACAAAGGTGCTCTGGTGTAAGTCTCTCAGGGGTAGTATATATCTATCTGTCAATGAGCAGAGACCTGCTGGATCCCTCGGTCCAGTTTTATAAAATGATCCCCTTGTGTTTCTCTAGTGAGGGCAATCTTTGTACTTTGAAAAAAAGGATCATTCAATAAGTCAATTACCTCAAAAGAAATACAGTATTCACAGGTAAATTAAAAGGAACTTGGCAGGTAATACTTTAACATATCTAACATGTGACCTGTGAATGCATCAGCGAACAGGGCCACGATTATGTTAAAGGTGGGGTAGGCAGGTTCTGGGGAAGTGCCAGTTTTTGGGAGAAATCTTGAATGTGAACACTACCCCTCCCAACTAGTTTTCCCCTCAGCTCCTCATTGCCCCTCCGTCTCTGCTCCAACAAGCCCTGCCCACAAACAGATGCTCCTGCTCGTTCGTATCATTTCAGTTAAATTCAGATATAATGCAGATAAATACTTCAGATAAATACAAATGGAGCCCAGTGAAAAGTAAAAAGCATTGGTGCTACTGTAGATGCCAAAAGACTACCAGCAAACACAATGTTTGCAGGACTTCTACAACTAGGATAATGTGACATACTCCAGGACCCGAGGTAAACAGTTAAGCGTCTCTACAACACGCAGCAGGTCCCGTTTAACAAGAAATACTTCTGTTACAGACACTTGCCTTACTTTGTTAAAGCGTTTTATCTGTCCAGCAGAAAGGTTACAGGGTTCGTATGATCCTGAAGCGTCCCCTATCATTTTTTGTTGACCTGGCTTCTTAGCTCTTGTCCGGGTGGTCTACCTCCTTTTTTCGTGCCTGTTATTCTGCCAGAGTCTCCGGTATTTAGATAGATGATAGATAGATATACTTTATTGATCCCAAACTGGGAAATTCTCTTGTTACAGCAGCAAAAAGAAAATACAGAATAACATTAAATATAAGAAGAAGTAAGTACAATGCAGACTAAAAATACTAAGTATTTACAATAAATACACACTAAATATACTAAACATCCTAAGAGATAAAAGTGAGATATGAAGAACGTGGGCTATTGAAATGAGTAATAAATATGAAATGCTAAATATTACAGATGGGGTGATAGATAAACAGACAAATTAAGGTGCTCAGTAATGTGATGTGGTAGGAGTTTTAAAAATGGACTATACAGCAGACATATGTGAGTCCCTGTCTGACAGATGAGAGTTATTAAATAGTGCAATAGCTTGTGGCAGGAACGATTTCCTGTATCTGTCCCTTTGACAGCGGAGCTGCAACAGTCTGTTGGAGAAGGAGCTCCACTGTCTGTCCAGAGTGGGGTGAAGAGGGTGGTCAGGGTTATCCATGATGGATAACAGTTTGTTCAGTGTCCTCCTCTCCACCACAGCCTCCACAGTGTCCTGTTTGCAGCCAATCACAGAGCCAGCCTTCCTGATCAGTTTGTTGAGTCTGTTGGTGTTACTGGCTCCGATGCTGCTCCCCCAACAAACCACGGCAAAGAAGAGTATGCTGGCCACCACAGACTGGTAGAACATCTCCAACATCTTGCTGCACATGTTGAAGGATCTCAGCTTCCTCAGGAAGTAGAGTCTGCTCATCCCCTTCTTGTAGACAGCGTCGGTGTTGGATTTCCAGTCCAGTCTGTTGTTGATATGGACGCCCAGGTACTTGTAGACCTCCACCTCCTCCACATCTGCTCCCCATCCCTTTCCCTGCTTATACACCCAACAACAGCCGAGTCATCAGAAAATTTCTGTACTTTTTTACTTTGTTTTCTTGCTTGTGTCGGCAGTTGTAGCCAGAGGAGGATTCAGAAAATTTTCTGTACTTTCTGGTTGGTTTCTGCTGTCCGATATTGTAACATGCTAACTTTGTTTGGGCTGGGGAATGTTATTCGTGGACTGTGCCTCAGATAGCTCAAAATGTTGACTACACAGACATAACAAAACACAGCAATATCGTGATATTCTCAAATGTCATCAATAACTAATAGCTATTGACTGATAATAAAAGCCTTGATGTATTTACACCACAAAAAAGATGCTTCTTTAATGGATTCCTGCCTACCACACCTTTAAGAGACAAGAGGATATCCTGATAGTCTGATGCAAATTTCTATTTTTCTGCATGCGGTTCCTTTGATGCTCAATAATGATCTGTGGATTTAAAGATTTACTGAGGCTTGATGATGTGTTGCATTGTTTAGAGAAGCACAGCATGCCAACAGCTGGATGATTTATAGAGCAGCGAGTAGGCTGAGAGCTCCCCTGGCTCCCCCAGATGATCCAGTTCCAGTTTGATAGCACATTTGTATATTTATGAAGCCATGAATTAATTGGCAGGGCAGAGATTTAATCACATGTGGTTTCCCCTGGAGGATAAATGGGAAGAGTTACTTTAAAAAGGGAAAGGAGAGGATTGGGGAGTCAAGAGTTTCCTAATTGCTGTCCGGTAGTGTAAAATAAAAGTTCAGGTAGCTAATGGAAAAACTGTTCAAATGTCTGTCAGTCACAGACCAGCAAATGTCAACCTGTCTAATTAAGAGAATTACATAACTTTTAAAAAGAGAAATCACACAAAGTCTTTGATCAAAACGTTATGCACACTCGCACGCACGCACACACACACACACACACACACACTCCATTTACTCTCAGTGTTACAGCATGTCTCTCTTTCTTATTGTCAGCAGTGACAGATCTTTTTCAGCTTTTACATACAGGTGACAGTGAGAGACTGTGAGCAAACAAATGTGCAAAGATACAACGTGTTAAAGTACTGATGTTGCTGGTTGGGCTCTGAGAAGAATTTATAAGTTTTACTGACCCATTATGTGGCATTTTTACCCTCAAATTATTATTTGTTAATGTTGTTTTATGTTTTTTAACTTTTAACTCAGGCTGTTTGACAAGAAAGAAATATTCAACTGAGTTCATTTTTGGTATGTTAACATACTTAATAGAGTAAGCAGTCACAAGAAAGAGTTTGTAAGAACAAACAAGGGGTGTCCCCTTGGGTGGCTCATCAAATGCCATGGATAGTCATGGCCGCCACCTGCCTCTGTGTGAAACAGCGCACCCTAAGCAAGGAACTTTTCTCTTGTAAACTCTTATTGCTGAGCAAGCTTTATTGGGTTAATCAATAGGACCCAGTATGTAGTCTGGATTTTTTTTCAGCTTTTGCCTTTTAAACAGACACTTACGAAGGTCATGTCATGCATATAATGTTTTCCTGAGTACAACCCAGTTAATTAAGGCCAGAAAACAACTGAGAAACAACTCTTCCATCTGTACAATCTAAGGTGGGCTGTTAAGGACATCATGAGGCAAAACAACTAATCTATTAACTATGTGCTCCTGTCAGACAGCAGGAAACATCAACTTTAAGCTACATCTTGGTTAATGTGACTGCCTGATAATGTCACAGAAAAGTAAAGGTTTGAAGTAATGCCAAACAATAATTACAGCCAGGATTTTATATTTCATCAGAGCCGGACAAAAGAATAAACACAAGAGAGTGTCAAAAGTGGGTCATTTTGTGAAACAACTTTTTAATCTATGGTATTTTGCCATACCAAGATCAAAAAATCGAGGATAAGATGGATCTAAGCATAAAACAAATGAAATGTTAGCCAGACTACAACGTCCAGGCAATATCATGACACTACAGCAATTTAACTGCCCTTTAACTGCATAGAAAGCCACCAAATCAATAAGGCTCATGACACTCAAGAGACAGAAAAAGCATGAAACTCATTAACTAAAAGCGGGAATTACTGTTCCAACCGATGCATAAGCAAGGCTCACATATTAAGCAGGCTGCAGTACTTAGGCTACTTAAAATTATGTTTGACTTTTAAAGGTCCCGCATTATGCAAAATTCACTTTAGAATGGTTTTCTAACAATATGCAGCCCTAGCCTGTCTACGAACCAGTGGCAGCTGCTGGTCTTTCAAGGAGGGGAAGCTCATTTTTTCCCCGGCCTACATCATACATGTGTTTGTTTATTTATATGTAAATTCTACATTCCGTTCCTTTTCAAGGAAGTAATCTGTGACCCTGTCGTGACGGAAGAGAGTTGCCACACACAACGCTAGTTCTTTTTTAACAAAGACAAAGTAGCTGGTGATCGGTAAAGTCTCAGATCAGTTCAGAACAATGGAATGAAAAACTCTTTACACTTTAAGATCCCTGATTCACTCATTTCACTGTCAATCAAAAATGGATTCCACCTCAGACAGATCATCCAATCATCATGCTGAAGCCGAGCATCTGGGGTAGCCCACTGCCCCATAGACCCCCAGAGACGCTGAGCGTCCGATGGGCGGGACACAGCCCAGCATTTATTTGATGAAAATGAAAAGTTCTGCACAGTGCAAAAAACCCACTCTACACATCCCCATTTATGTCAGCAGACGCTCAGTGTCTAACTCATAGGGCTCTATTTTCGTGTACGCCGGGGACGCAGCGGAGGGTGGCGGACCCTGCGCAGTTGTATTTTCGTCTGGCAGAGCCCGGCGTACAGCTAGTTTGGTATTTTCGTGGACTGAGGTGCACCAAGATACGCCAAGCTGGGCAGGGCGGCGTGGCAGGGGGAGGTGTCGACAGAATCAGCTGGCGCAGTGACATTTTCGTGCTTGCTGGTGGCGTATAAAGTGCGCTGAAAGCTCGCCAATTCAAACCTGGTCAGATTTCAGCGCAGCTTGTCTAGTGGTATTTTGGTACACCTGCGGCGTATCGGCATACGTCACCGATGCCTCACTGGCAGGTTTCCACAGTGTCAGGCACATTTCAGTGCAATAAATAATCATCAACAACTAACAATCTGAGTCAGCACATACACTTAGATCTATATAGATATATTCTGATCTATATCTTATCTGATGAGCGCGTTTGGCACGCGTTTGGACACACAACCTGACCGAATCAACACAGCTTAAACCGCATTAAATTAAATAAAATATCTAGTAAACAGACACACATGATGAAGTTAACAAGACATGTAATTCCTCTCCCTCCTTTTCTTTCTTCCTCTTCCTCTTATTTCTTGCGCAGCTCGACCTGGACATGTCTCTGTGTCTTCTCCCCGTCCTGCTGCAGCTGCTGCTGCATTGGCTGAACAGATGATTTGTTTCAGTATTCAGATGATTTATTTCCTTAAGCCTACATACGAATATTATAATATTCAGTTTTGTGAGCCAAATTTCTTTTATATGCCAATATCTATGAAAGAAAGAGCCAGGCCACGGAGCGCGATGCGTCATTACGCACAGATGGTTCCGATTTTAGTGCCATTTTTGGAATTTATGATGTGATCTCTGCACACAACCCACCTTTGTCACGTGAGGTTTGAATATGTGCAACTTTATGTGAGTGTCTTTATTTGTTGAAAAGGGTGTTTGTCTTACTAGTGGGTCCAACATTACACACACCAAATCCATCTGTGCTCATGTGAAAGAGTTTGAAGGAAGCCTTCTGCAGCGCTTACAGTGACACTTGTTGAGGAGCTGCCTTCTGTCGCCATCGTGTGGCATTGCTGTCTTCAGACATCTCTTGATCTCTTTGACGACTTCACGAAATTAGTAATACGCCTCGCTGGTGGCGGATTTAAAGGCGAGGAGAGGAGGTGATGTTATTAGTGAATACAGGTCTCGGCTGTGTTCAACCCACTCCACGCCCTCTCTCCTCCCTCGCTACTACATACGCCGCTGGGAGGAGCTGAGTTAGGGAGGGGGGATACTTACGCCGGGCTGCAACGCTCACCAAAATACTAAATTGTGCTTGGGAACGCCTTGTCGGCGCAGCGGACCTGATTTACGCCCCGCATGCGCCGCGTCGCCGGCGAGGCATGAAAATAGAGCCCATAGACTGTATATACTATGGACAACTTGGTTCCGCCTTTCGCCAGTATACAGATTTGAAGCCCAAAATCTCTGGGTAATTCTGCATTTTTTCTCCACTTTCTTTCTGAAACCAGCATTGCACAGTAGCATTGTATGCACTCCACCACATGCGCAGTAGCATTGTATTACTTGGTACTAGGAGAGTCACCGAGAGTCGCTGTTATGACGCTCGGCTCAAACAGCTTATCCCCAGGGTGAGCTACGCAATTGTACGCCCATAGGCTATATCAAGTGTCAATCAAAGAAAACGTGAATCCCCTAATTTAAAATGGACCTGTACAGAAAAAAGAGGACTTAAGCAAAAACCAGTCTTACAGTAACTTCATGTCAACATCCCAGGCAGGGGGGGGAGAAAAATTATATTCTGTGAAATAAATTTCTAAAGTTTGTCCACAGCTCCATAAGGATGGCTGGCGAAGGCAGGATTTATGACCTACACTGCAACCCGTCACCTGAGTAGCTTTACCCAGCGAGGAGGCAGACAGTGTCCATTCTATATACAGTCTATGGTTCAACAATGTAGAACACTGTGGCGCTGCAGGGATGAATGAGATTCTGCTGATTCTGAACAAAAGATGAACGTGTTCTAGCGCATATTTAGTCAATTAAATGTACACACAGCATTACATATTTCACCACTTTGTTTTTTTTTTTTTTTTACATTTTAGGGGAAGCTGAGCTTCCCTTGCAGTCTGAAGGCAATGGCCACTGCCATTGAGACACATAATATTTGTAACTAACCATCCAGAAATGTCCTTCTGCAGCCACAGAGTTTAAATTTCTTGAAGAGCCTTTCCTTATGGGTCAGACTCTGGATCAAACTGGTACGGCTGGACCACAGCGCTTCTGCAGCCATACCTAGCACTTTGTGTAGTACATGTACTGTAGCGCAAGTCACGACCCCCTCTTCCAGAGAGACAGGGATCGGCATGGCTTGCGCTGAAGGAAGCGTGGACAGGTGCAGCACACAGAAACTGCATGTTTTCTTTTTAATAAAACTCAGCTGCAGATTGTAGGGACAGTTCTTGTTTTCTGCTCAAGACATATCTCCATACTGTATCATTAGTTCTCTTAATTAGTGGTGATCCAAGTTTTCTCCAGCAGTGAAGAAATGTTCAAACACAGGCTTCTCTCCTCGGATGAACACTAAAGCTCCATCTCCCATACTCCCTGCTTTCATCTTTTCCTACCTGCTTCCCCATTCTCCTCTACATCTCTTAATTCTGTGAGCGACTTGTTAGCTCCATGGCGGCAGCAGCAGGGCTCTTCTAAGGTGACACACAGGACCCGAGTGAGCTGGGGAGTCTTTAAAAGCCCTTCCAAGCTGCTTTTACTTATTCATCATGCCCCAGTTTGAGTTGGGAGATCAGTCTCCTCTACATTGACAGGAAGAATTGACTGGGGGGAAAACCTCTTTGCTTTTTAGTACCAAGGGATGTCAGTTAATTACAAAGCAAAGACTTTGATCGCAGTTTCAGTAGTGAGTGATGGATGACAGGATTGAAGGTTCAGCTGGTCAGCCTGCTGACCCCATGTTCAAAAGCTGTAGTCCAAGTCAGATTGATAGCAGGACTAACTTCTGCCCAACAGGATTTGGTGTTCATACAGTAGTTCACCCAAAATCTCTCCTGGTATCCCATCTCTCTTAAGCTGTCCTAGCAAAACAAAGACAATAAAGCCCTAAAATGGCAAGATTATAAATGACTAGGTACTAATTACTAATACTCAGAGATAGGGGGGTGACATTTTTGTTGATGTTCTTGTAGCCATAATCTTCACAGTAAATATCAGCTCGCATATATGTGTATAAGAGTTGAACGCTTTCAGCCAGGTTTTCTGAATGTTTATTGTACTTTTAACAACTGTGAAGTTACAAATATGTAGGCTGAATGTTGCTCTGTGGCGTTTTGGCTGAAGCCTCAGTCATTCACAGCCATAAAACAGAGATGAAATGTGTTTAGCTGAATGTGGGTTACTTGTTTAATGCTGTTTTCTGGGTTTCAAAGCATTCCCTATGATACACATTCTTCATAAAAATTTTTACTTTTGTAAGCTGATGTATTTGGAGTCGTTCTGCTTTATGGCTCATTGTTTAGTTGGTAAAATATACTGAAATAAGATTTACTGTGCTTCTTGATTCAAACTTTGTTAGAAATTAAACAAAACAAACAAAAAAACAGGACTTTCAAAAAAAATTGCCTTTGCTAGGTCAGACAGCTGAAGGAGACAAGAAATTTGGTTCAGGATAGGGGAAGGAGAAGACATACAGCAAAGGAACACAGACGAAATCAAGCCAGTGGCCACTGCAACAAGCACTATAGCCTATATGCATTGGTGGTTAACTGCTGAGCCACAAGCCCCCCAAGCTAGCTCGTTTTTAGAGAGGACATGGTCTAATACTACTTTGGAGTTTGAAGTATTTTCTATTCGTTAAAATGGGACAGGCTGGATTTATGAGCTATGTGAGCTTAGCTACGGTGTCCTGCAGATGTGGTCCAGTACACCACAAAGACAAGTTATTGAAGTTTACGCAATTAAAGTTTATACTGAGATGTTTTTAAGGCTTAGCAGACACAACACACCTGTGTTCTCCCACCTGCTGTGGACCTGTTGATGTGCGTCCAAGCTACAAAACTACAACCAAACTGAAAAATAACCAGTTTTGACAGTGCAAGTAAAATTAGGCTTGTACACAAACTGAAATGTAAATCAAGCAACCACACTTTAAAATGACTAAAACATCTCTTTTTAGTATGCATATTTAAGGAACCAAAACTACATGCTCTTTTGGAGTTTTTGGTTTCTTAAATTTTCTGAAACGAAACGATTTGCTCAGTCTTTTCCTTTTCATCTGTTTCAGGTTGTAGTTATTTATCCAATTATTTTCTGAGCAAGACCCTGCTGGTATATGACATGCTGACTACTTTGGTTCCATCTTCCCATATCTGTTTACATGTTTCATCCATCTACTTTGCTCCTACGCTAGCTATGCATACAAGAATTCTTTTCAGCCTGTGCAAATCACCTTGTGACAACTATGTCCAGATGTAAAGTCTGCATGCTATTTTTGGTAATTCCAATGTCATTCAGCCATCCCCTCACACAGGGGAACACAAGGCATCAATTGGAAATAGAGAGATGTCCTTGACAATGTGTGGCTGCTTTCAGTTAACATCAGAGGCTCATTATTAATATTCAGATGCAGCTCATTGTGCTTGTTGTGCTCGCTGGAACACAAACATCTGCAATCATGGATCCTGACCCAACTCCATGTATTCTCCATGTGTGTACAAGCAGGCTGCCATTACTGAATGAACACAGACACTGTGTGCTTATCTTATAATTACAACCTTTGTTGCTGTTGTTGCTGGAAGAAATTTTTCAGATGTCAGCCATATTTGCAGAGAGGAGACGATTGTTGTTTAGAGCCCTGCTGACAGACTGAGTGACAGATCTACAGTGAGACGATCATACCAACTCTGTCATGAGCCCAAACATAATCTCCATGGTGACTGTAGCAGCAACAGCATACAAGCCTTTTTATTCTAGTACAACAATAAATCCTGAGCTGTTCCAAACATTAATTTAAAGTTTAAAACAGGCATGATTTGACTTGGTAAACTCTCAGCAAACTTGAAAATGAACAGAACTGTTTCTACAGCCCACCCTTCATGCTTACCTTTTATCCTCCTTATACTCGTAATATCTTTGTTAATCACTATGTTGCCCTAGAGAAAACAGATATTTGAAGAGGAAAGAAGCAAGTTGTAGGATGTGGGAAAATGCCTCTGATATTTCAAAATAGGCTGGGGTGGGGGGGGTGTGGGGGGGGGTAGAGGATCAGAAAGTGGATTTGAGTTCAGGCTAAATACATCTGCAGTATGAAGGCATAATACCCCCCTTTCTTTCTCTTCTGCATACTTAAAACCCTTTCAGTAAACCTTACAATAGTAATGAAGCTACAAAAATAAAATAAAAAGACCCCAAGCATCAATGAATTTCCTTCATCTAATGATCTAAACAGCTTTCATAATCTGAATAAATTCTTCAACATTTTATTCAGACAAATTCATGAAGGATGGATCAAGCCAAAGCAAGCAACCAAATTCAGCTTTCACCCTTTGTACATCTGCAGTTCTGGATGAGAAAGATACCCTTTTATCTTGGCGGTATTACCAGAGAGAAGTGCCTTCTTTACTCATTCCCCGCTATTTGCCAAATTACACCAACAAGAAGTCAATAGGCAGAATTCCACATCCTCCGCACTGCTTTTCCTGCGATGGGGAGGGGATGAAAGCTTTAGAGACTGGAAAAAGGCAGATAAATGTGTTACGCCACAACGCTTCCTTTTTTCTCTCTTTTTATCCCCCTGATAGTCTCATTTTTTCAAGGTGGGCGCAAAACCTGAGTCCCCCCCCCTGCTACAGGAAATCCAATACAACACCAAAATATGGAAGCGCATGTAAGACACAAGATAGGCTTGCAGAAATTTTTTCTTTCTTTGCAGCCTCAAAAGATGGACCCATGCCCAGCTAATAAGCGGGTCCAAGCAATTACAGTGGCAGAACATCCCCGCTCCTGTCTCTGTGTCCACTATGTCTCATTAAATAAAAAGAAAACATGAACCAAGAATTTTAAATGGGACCTCAACCAAAAATGTGTGTAAGACAGTAGCAGGAATGAGCGTTACATGCGGTACAGCAGCTTATGCAAATTATGTTTGGTAATAACAGAATTCAAGCAGCATTAGACAGAGAGAAAGAGCAAACGGTGCTAATTGCATGGAGAGCATGCAGGCGGGCTAATGGGTGGGTTCACTCCACGCTGCCATTCACAAAGTCCGCACAGCACTGGAAAAAATCACTCTTAAAGAAAAGACAGTACAGTAGATGTACATCAAGCTTGTCGGAGCTGCAGGAATGATTCCATGGCTGTTTCTTATATAACTGAGTAGGTGGACTCAGAAATTTACAGTAATACTCAGCTTATCATGCAGGACAGTAAAATGGTGTTTGATGGAAGCTTAGTAGCCATTCTGCCATATGCACACCTAACAAATCAAGCCTCCAGTTTATGAATTGAAAAAAACTGCACCAGCGTCTGTTTATCTTTTTGATTGGCTTGGCCTTGGAAACTAAAAAGAATCTGCCATTCTCTCACCTTAAAATGCTTTTTTTGTCAACACTGAAATAGTGACGTTTTGGTCCAGCAGCCGCTGTGTCTGGTATACTTCAACAAATACATTCACAAATCCGTTAAAAAAAAAGTGACAGAAACCACATTTTGGATGACTTGTTGAGTTTTCAGTGTGGGTATTGATCCCCCATGGCTCAGAAACAGCAGAAAGAGAATACTGCACTTTCTTTTCATTTTGTTCTGGAGCTTCGCTTATTGAACCAGGTGAGTGAAACAGCTGACTCATTGTAGACTAAATTCTTCATTTTCCTTGTGCACTGATTGTACAGCTCCTGTGATGAGTTTTTTTGTCGAAAAGACTAAAATTGGTACCAATGCCACTATGTGACCTAAAAGAGGCCAGACTTCAAAACAAGTCATTCAACTCAAAAAATAGTTTAAAATTGGCCTCAATTTGTATAACATAAGCATATCCTTACGCTGTCAGAGGACAAAATCAGCAAAGAGATGAGAGTAAAAATTGATTAAAAACCCCAATAGTTCCTCACAGTTCCTTTAAGTTGTTAGCAAATTTCAGAAAACTTTGAGAACTTCTAAGTGAGAAAAGACTTCCTCTGGACATCCTGGATTGTGAATAATGTGCAGTTTGAATCAGAGAGCAGTTGCTAGGTGCAGTCTTTTTTTGCCAAGTGGATCTGTTACATCATTTTTTACACTGTTAGTAGTAAAACACAATGAAATTGGTTTTTAATGTAACTAAAATAAAATGAAGGCTAAATATCAGGGCCTGGATTTCTGAAATCCTTTTTTGCACAGTGCAACATTATTTGTTGCAGAGGTAGATTATCTGGACAAACAAAAGCTATAAATAGAGCCACAGCTTCAGCTCAAAGCACCGGTCAAAGCTTAGAAACAGCAACATGCCACCAGTGGATCTGTAATAATAACTGGAGCTGCCTCCTGGGAGTCATTTTGTATGTGTGAGTAATGCTTTCTGTGGGCAAATAAAAGGCGAGTAATCTGAAGCCATTTTACAGCATCAAGTGCACCCTACAGTATGCAGCACACAGTGTTCCCTCTTGTTCTTGTATCACAGGATTACAACATTCCACACACACATTGGTAAAATAAATTATTGATTGGTTTTATGAATGCGGTATAAAGTCAGACAACTTTCTGGTCTCTCTGGTGAAGTTAAGACCAAACACTTCCCCCAGGCAGTCAAGTCGCTTTATTCTGCGAAAGAAAAGGACTCCCTGAGAATAAAGTGGAACAATGATTTTGCCTTTTTGTGAGCAACTCCAAAGACACCTTAGGAGGAGTTGATGTGCTAGTTTGTTCTGGACAGGTCTGTGTGTCGTGGAATTGGTACATACTTATTTTTCTTCTTGTATATATCAAATTTAAGACTTTTTTTAAAACAATGTTGTTGATCCAAGGCTTTCAAAGCTTTTAAGAGAGAAGAGCATTGAATCCGAATTCCATCTTTCATATTCAGTAGTGTTTTCTAGTGATATTATATTCTATATTCTATACTCTACAATTAACTACAAATCATTGCTAAAACTAGTGTTACACCCATCCCAAAGTCGGCCCTATGGGGCTTATCACACACTGATCCATTACAAACAGCAAAACAGCTTCAAAAGTTTAACATGTGATTAATTAACCAAAGACAAAGACCTAAATAATCCACCAAGAGGCAACTAAAGAACAAATCAACAGGACAACTAAAGACACAAACAACCAAAACACAAACAAGAGGCAGGGCAGCAATAGATTCGAAGTTGGGTCTCTCTGTTCCAACTTGTCTCTGTAAAATCTCTCCAGAAATTCTGTCTGATGTTTTTATTCAGAGATCTGAGGAAAGGGATGGAATTTTCAACCCAATAAGAAGCATCCTTTAACTTGATTAATGATTAAAGAACAACAGGAACCACAACAAACTTTTCTTAGCGTTCTTATCTCCCTACTACACTATTTATCCTTATTTTCATGTCTTTTGGTCCACCTGCTTTTTTGCACTTGATACAGTATGTGGACAGGCATGTTGAACCAAGCCCACCTCTATCCAGCTTCTTCCAGCCAACTGCAGGATTCTTCAACATTGTTTGATTCAAAGCCTTTTGCAACATGTGTCTGCTGAGGAGTGCATGTTCAGGAAAAATGTCCCCACCATGTATTAATGTGCATAAACATGCAGTTACAGAAGCAGCTGACTGGCTTAATCATGATTGACATTGCTCAGAGAAAGACAAGAGCCCCTTTGCCTGACAATAGCCCAGCAGAGTGGGAGTAAATTGTTGAAGTGATGCAGAGTGGAGTCTGCAGGTCAGGGATAAAGTGGGTCGAGCCCGCTGCCACACCTGGCCCTTGTCTGGAGAGCAGGTTAGCCGAGTAGGGCAAACAAAAGCCCTCTGATTCAAAACTCTCAACTGCACTACTCTTACTTTACGCAGGCACTTCTGCATCAACATTTCATCTGCTATTGTAGAGTTGTTGATCAGCTGCATGAGATCTTGTGGAAAAAAAACAACACTCTTGAATCTTTTCTGTGTACAGCTCACTATGTTCTGTGTAGTTTTGTTTATGTGTGTTAAAGAAAGGCAGATATAAAAGACAAACAGTGATGCACCTTCTGTTTTCTGGTGGAAACTCTGCTGACTCTTGAGTATTCTCCTAAATGATCATAAAAAACTATCAGTGGTCCCATAATTCAAAGACACATTTTGAAACAGGTATATGGTAAACACTGTTGGTTGATAGCAATACATGATGGATTCTGATGATGTGCTTTGACATTTAAATAACTACACTATAGTCTTAAAGGGACGTTCTAATTTGATGTTGGGGAGAAAAAAAACAAAAAAAAACGACTATGAGTCACAACCAACTATTAAACTAGAGAAAGGTTAAAAAAATATATATAGTTTTTTTTACCTGTCTGATTTTTGCTTCCTACATGATTTTAGCCACAATGATTTTTGGTTTTACCATTTTGTACATAACAGATTTTTATGATAAAGACAGACTGCAAACTTCTCTGTGCCTACACTGGTGTTGGTTTTTGCATATTCTATTATTCTGTATCCTGTATTGTGCTGCAATCTGTGCTGTGCAGGTCATTCACAGAGGGTCTTGGGACATTCAACAGCAAAAATAAGCTTCTTGTTTTGTCTGCAAGCAATGCAAAGACAGCAGCAAAATCAGACAAAAACAGTAGGTTTGCCATTTTTCTGTATCTGCACAACCCAACCCCTTGCATTATTTTATGACAGGTGCTGTAGACATCAAACCAAAAATTAAGAAAACAAACTTCCTTTTGATGAGGCCTGCCAGCTTCATTTAGCCCTACATGCCAAGAAAACACAGACAGGGCTTGGCATCTATACCAGCCTAGACATTTTTACACACTCTGTCCCTCTACCTCCTCTGCTTCTCTCCCTGACCCAGAACCATTTCTCCTTCTGCCCATGGAGGCTTCCACAAAAGCTAAAAAAAGAGCCATTTTTCTGTCTCCTATGGAGGAAAGAGAAAAAGAGATGTGAGGGAAGGACTGCAGCTCAAGAGTGTCATTATAATGAATAATTTAAGAGAAAGGTTCTGCATCTGAAAAGCCTTCCCCTGCTGAGAACTTAAATATGCCAGTTTGCATAAATATAATACATACAACATGAACAGAGGCTGGTAAGAGCAGAGCTTGACTTCACTTTGTTTTGACAACATAGAGATATCACAGGGACAAAAGAAAAGCTTCTTCAAGTATAACAGTGACAACAAGAAATGACTCCCTCAGTGTATGTCCAGAGAGAAGTGTCATGAATGTGGGTAAAAACAAAGAATGATTAAGGGTGTGACAAAAAATATCTGCCATGACAAGGCGTCCTAACTTAAATTTGTAGCTGCTCAACAAGATGCTGATTTCTTCTGCAGTTTTCTGAGTCAAAGATTTACATAAAAAGACCAAAATCAACACAATGTTGATGAATTTGGAAACTAGTGAGTATACAGTCATCAAAAAGGCCTTGTAGATTCCTAAAACATTGACACTATGTAGTTTGAAGCAGCATTGACTCTCAAGCATGTAAATGATTGTTGGTGGTGACTGTATTCAACTGCTAAAAACACATTTAGTGCTCTCAACAGAATTTGTAGCATCTGTGTTTTGTTTGTTGGATAAACTAGGACAGAAAAGGCAGAGCTCAGTGCCATGGTGAAAACAAGCCACTAAATGCTGTATAGTAGATATTTTGATAGTTTTATATAGCATTTGAGCTTCATGACACAGAAGAATCACTTTTTCAAGCTTAAGGGAAAGAACAGATTCCCCACTGAGGGATGAATAAAGAAAAATCTAATCTAATCTAATTTAGTTTCTTAGTGTAGCTTCTAATTTATCAACACATTATGAGAAGTACCCTAAACTTGGCCAAGCTGAGGATGGTCACGGTGTCACACAATCAAAAGGCAAATTTCTGGTAAACTATGGTATTCCGTGAATAACAAATTGAAAGACAGAGAATCCACTGCCCCTGCTGCATTTGCACAAAATAATAACTTTATTAGCTTACATCAAAAGTAAAATTTAAACCAACATGCTTACCGGATGCTTTTTAGCCAACTGTTGTTTGATAAAGATACAGATTTTAGAGCAGTGATTACTCCAGACTTCCTCCAGAACAGGTCTGGAGTGGGCAGCAAGTCAGCAAAATCAAAGGATGTAGATTGAGTAAGCTAAGAGCATCATCCAGTGTCCTGATCATCCTTTGTAAGCAAAGTTTGAGCTCCTGTATACCTTCTGACACTGGGAAATGCAGATATGCAGGTTTATCTCTGGGATTTCTGTATCTGAGTGTGTGTTCTTAAGATCTCTATGTTCCTTAGTTTTACCTGGATGCAAAGCAAATTGCCCTGAGGGAACAATAAAGTAAGGTTTAATTAAAAAAAAAATGCATCTGAACCACTGTAAATGTTTGAGAGTCAGTCTTTACTCATCATCTGAACATGGAATGGAAAACTTCTGTCTCACTCATTCAAGGCACAATTTTCCTGATGGTTTACTGAAACATCTCCATATCTAGTCAAAAAGCACACAACTGATGTTAGCAGTGATGTTGAAATGCGCTTGAATGTCTGACTTTTACAAGTCAAATTGAGCTACAGTATTTTAAATGTGCATCAACAGCACAGATAGACATTCATCTGCTGTTCTCCTTTCTTAGATGTTCTTGTTAGAGGCTGATGGCTCAGAATTTGAGCTGTTCTCATGCAATGTTCAGCAAATCTCCAACGGATCCTGCCAAAGCCTGGGCCATCTTTCGCTGTCTTATTAATTCCCTCCTCATGTTAGCTGACAGCTGCCTTACAACAGGCCAAAAAAAACTTTGCTAGAACAATTTTTCATGAATGAACTGAGACGTAGCGTCAAGATTGCTGTAGCTCTTCACTGACAAGTGTGAACACTCCTAAGGGGCTGTTCAGTGTTGTAATGTGCTACCGTGGAAGTGTATGAGACGTATTATTGACTGAGATTATATCCAGAGCCAGTCACTGTCACTCAACTCTGACTTACAGTTCATTCAAAGAAAGAGAGGAAGAGAAGAAAAATAAAAGGACAGAGATGTGGTGGAGGAAGGAGTTAATATATTCTTCATCAGATGAATATGTGGGTGCTTTTTCTACCACTAAATAGAAAATGACTGCCACTACCTTGAACGAAATTCAAATGACAGAGCCAAAGAGAGAGAGAGAGAGAGAGAGGCTGGACTACAGGCATTGTTTCCCTCTCTAGTTTTGTCTCTGTGACAGAAACAACTATTATTTATTGCTGGAGAACATCTCTATTCACTGCTATTGGTATGTGGTCTAATTCTACTGGTTGCCGTGGTGATATGCACATCAGGAAGACAATACAGCATCTGTCAGCCTTCTAGCCTGTTAACCAATTCCCTGCCATCAAGAGAGATGCTCTTAACTCAGCATTAAAACCGTATGGAGCTCCCTTTACTAACTAACTGCATAAGAGGACATAAAGCCTGCCTCATCCATGTTGACAGATGGGAAATCTGGGACAGTTTGATATTCAAATACAATTCATATATATTTTTCTCAATCATGGTTCATCTTTATAATGAGTTCTCATCAAGCTTATTTGTGTACAAGTGTTAATTTTTTTTCAGAGTTTATTTTTTATTGGTCTGTACAGTAAAGTCGCCCAGACTGCTCTTCTGTCTCCTTGAGCCTTGATTTTGCTGCATCCTACATACATTTTCCACAACAGTTGTTAAATGGTGTAGAAATCAGGCATAATGAGATGATTGACAGCTCTTTTGACAAATGATAATCCTGCAGTGCTGTGTGCAACAAATTTGAAGTCTGGGGGAAGAATAATGAGAGAAAGCATAACAATCACTGACAGAAATGTCCTTAAACACTCCATAATCGAGATGCAAAGACAAGAAGCTGTTATACTACAGAGGGATCATTGCCATTATATTGGTGGGTTATATGTGTATTCTGGTCAGCAGGACATCAATACTGCAGCCCCACCAGCCAAATCCTACCACACAGGCTCTAGCCCCAAAAATGTCACTTGTGCAATGTGTCAGCAGCCACTTCAGGGGGTATTTTGACAACACTTTTGTATAGTGATCTGTTTTTATCTGTAGTCAATAGTTCAAGCACAGACACACGCTCATACGTACATCTCCATACCTGCCTATGAGCAAGAACTCCCCAAACACTCCAAGTCTCCTCATGGCCATCAGGAGACCTCGGACAGTCATGCCCTCGCAGAAACACACCACAACCCGAGCTTTGGGAAGACGTTCCCGAAGTTTCCTCAAAAGGCGATCGTAGTGCTTCTCCCCCGCGTTGCTGTAGATCTTGTCTGAGTGGGCGATGCATAAACCTTCCAGGGAGGCCAGCTCCTTGAAAGCCTCCATGCCACTTTCCCCGTAGTTTCCTGCAAGTGTCAAGATATAAGTTTTAAAATAGGGATTATTTGATGTCAAAATCAAACCCTCTATGTGAAATGTGTTTTTATTATCTGGCCCCCTCAAAAACGAGACGCTGCATCTCAAGGGTAGCCTGGCTGGGCCATACAGTTGCTTAAATCACTTGCCGTTCCTTCCCACAACAAGGAAGGAACGGCAAGTGATTCACGCAACTGGGTGGCCCAGCCAGGCTATCTCAAGGGGCTATCCTAAATAAATTGAATTAAATTGAATTAAACAAGTCTGTGTTGACACAGATAATCATTTTTATTTTGCATTTCCACTGATTGTGAGTATTGAAACAACAGACATTACTCTCAACCATACATTTGTAATCATTACTCGGATGCACAATCAATGTTATTCTGTGAGCACACAGTGCTGGCTCAGTGTGTGAAGTAAAGACCAAGCTGATCCTCTGATAATGAGTTTCACAGAGAGAGTTTCCTTGCCACTGATTGCAATCAAAGCTACAAGAGGGGTAAAGAAGATAGTGATCCTTGTTTTAACTGCACATGCACCATCCCAGTCAAAAGCCTTGGTAAAGCTGTTTGAGTCTAAATCTTCAATTTCCACTCAGGCTTCAGCAGCTTGTCTAATGTGTCACGATCAGGATTGTTGGTAAAGCCTGCAGCTCTTTAGCATGAGAGCTGGATTACACAGACAATCCAATCATTTGTGCATGCTTGAACATATTTGGAGGGGGGGGGGGGTGTTACCACGATACCAGCTTGGAAAATTTGTTATGAAACAGAATCAAATTAATACTGATGCCTCTTGTATTATCAAACCAAGGATATTTCTATTGTGAGAACGGGACGAAATGTGCACTTAAACAGTGAAGTCGTTTTATAATTTTTTTTACGAGTTCATGTTTGGAGTTAAGGTAAAGGAAATCAATAATAAAATATTTGCATCGTTCACATGCACCAAAACTGCCACAAACCTCATCTCCTTATTACACTCCCTATAAGTATTTAAAAAGTCACAGAATCAACAAAACACCAATGTAGTCTCTTGAACATCAGTCACTGGCGTCTTTCAGGTTTGAAGCCTGACGATGGAAGCTGCCATATTTAAAAATGCCATGACCTTGTCACAGAAAAGGAAGTGGAGTTCACGTTGGTCACAGACACCTCCATTGTAATAAGCTCCAGCACTTGCTTAAAGGGGACCTGCCATCAAAATGTAATTTTGTATGTTTTTTGTGTAATATAAGGTCCATATTATGTTCGTCTTATGTTGTAAATGTGAAAACAAACCGTTACGTCGTTTGCATTCTGTAAAGGTTTAAAATAAAGGAACGGGTAAACCAGGCCAATTGAAAAAGCAGGTCCCTCTGACGTCGCGCTGACCTTGCTCATTATTATTCACGAGTGCGTCCTCGGTGAGCCGCGCCCACTCTCTCGTTCTCGTACTCATTCACAGTCAACAACATCACTCTCCAGCCAGAGCGAGACCCAGCTACCACTGTATCCACTATGGGTCTCTTCCAAACAACCGGCGTTTCCTCGGGTTCACTACCGGGAAAATGAACTTAAAGCTGGGCAGAATGAATGAAAACACCGCTGGAGATCTCTGGCTTCTTCTTCAACTTCCACCTCCTCCTCGGACTCGGGGTCTAAAATATATGGTTTAATACCTGCCATTTTTAGCCTTTAGCATAAGGTGACCAGACATCCCCGATTTCCGGGCCAGTCCCCGTATGACCTGTCCCCGGCAAAAGCCCCGAAAATGTCCCCGAGTTAAGCGTTTCATGAATGAGAGCAAAAATGTTGCGTGTGGGCTCGAACAAAGGTTATTACAGTAGCCGAATAGGTAGGAAGCACAAGTAAGCAGTCCTGAACAACAGTTTTTAAGGGGGTTATTACAAGGGGCATGCGCCGCTACTAAATAGTACCGAGATTTTGTCTGTGATCACACAGCCCCTGCAGCCGCCGCACCGAATATCCCCGGATATCATTACTGACATCTGGGCACCTTACTTTAGCACACATTAGCAAATTGTATAAACCGAAATCCGAACCTCCACTGCTGAGCCAATCAGAGCACAGCAGGCTTCACAGCAGCAATCCAATCAGAGCAAAGCTCATTACCATAAATGTTAATGAGCCAAAATCAGTTGGTTTTCCTGTAAGGTTTTTTAGGCATACTAAAATGGTTTGAAACAAACCATCAAATAACTTTTCAGCTAAAATTATGTTGCAAACATGATCAGAGGACATCAAGGATTATGAAAAAATGATAAAAATGGGTATGAAATTTTGATGGCAGGTCCCCTTTAAACAGACAGAAAATCAAGCCAGGTCAAGCTATCTGTACTGCTTCATTCAAGGTCGCAGGAGGCATGAGTGATCTGGGAAGAATCAGTTTCATCTCCTCACCTCTCATTGCTCCTGCATGTATGAAGACAATTTGTCAGAAAATTTGTAGGGACACTGGGTCATATTCCATGTAAAAACAACATATTAAGTGTTGCATTGGCATAGCTAACCTCCCTATTCAACTGTTTTCTGGCTAACCTACTACCAAAGAATTTACACACTTGTATGGATTGGTGCTGTTAGCATTCAGACACTTCCAGGCTGACTTGTAGTAAAAATGTGTCTAATAATTAAAGCTAGCTATTCCCCAACTTTGGCCAGTGGCACATCAGCTCGGTTTGTGAATAGGGTTTGTTTTTTCTCCATCTTTCTTAAACTGCATAATGTTTGCTGATCAACCTGATGGGTGTTAAGTTATGAAATATGATAATAACTTACAACACCTAACAAGGCAGCATGACATATTACCAGTATTTCAGTCACCATGTTTTTGATGATAGAGCAGAGTGGCCACTGTGGCAAGAAAATCTTAAGTTGTAAGTACCAACAAAAGGCTTAGGACTGATCTGAAATGCTACACAAGTTACCATCATACAGCCTTTTGCAGCAAAATGTTGTATTAAACTAATGTTCTGCCTGTGACTGAGACTAGAGCAAAGCGCAAATTTAGATAATGAGTTAGCTGTTGGTGGCCATTCAGATTTTGGATGGGGCCTGTGCCACAATAAGCCACCCACTGGGCACACCCCTGGGACTGATGCAGGGTTAAGGCTTTTTAGTCTGAGGGGAACAGCAGCTGAAATTGGCCCCACAGCAGCTGCATTGCATTTACCCAGGTGCATGATAAGCCCATGTGTTGCTCTTCCAATAGTTTTCAGTAATATTTTTCTCAGTAGCCTCATTTTATTCTTCGACTATTAAATTGAAATAACGATATCCAATTATTTCGCTCTTTCCATCCAGGTTGCAGACAGGTGGGTGGTGGTGCATTAGTTGACGGCCTATTTGACAATGACCACCAAAAAGAAAAATCAGCTCAGAGTATTCCTAGCAGACTGATCACAATCATGACAGGTAATTTATGCTTCATTTCACAGCCTTAGCTGTTGCTACGGGAACAGGCTGCCTTATTCTACTTTCCTGGGGTGGCGGAGAGAAGAAACTCATGAGCTTAAGCCAGTCGTGATAATATTTATTCAACTGAAGATAAGAAAATAAGTGGGTTTATATGTAACTCCATCAAAAACTGCAGTATTGAGCCTGAGTTTAAAAAAATTGTAGTTTCAAATCTGTGCCCATAGTGTGTTTATGTGTTGATTTTATAGATAAGAAAGAGAAAAAAAGCACAACTCTACTTTCAACTGCCTTTGAACCTCATTTTACTTTTATTACTAATTGCAGCCTATAGAGTGACAGTGTTGCCTGCGATCAAATCCATCCCTCCCCTGGCTGGTCTTTCATTACTCTTCAATAATGACTTGACTCCCTGAGGATCCTCCTGCAGGTTTATTGAAGGTCAGACAGCTGACGCCACCTAGTTAATACTCCAAGTACTACAGCTCCCAAATTCCCTCCTTTCATCTGTCAGATAAAAGTACCCTTCTTGCACCGGACTATAATAGACTTTCCAGAGATGTTTTACACTCCATGAGAGTCCAGCGTTCCTCAGAGGAGATTCCCGGGCACTGTAGTCTATCAGTCATAATTTGGGCCCACTTTAGAGGCTGTGTTTTACCACCATTTTTATTTAAAAATCCTAACCTTTATTAGTTACTGTGTCTAGATAACTAAGTTACTCTCTTTTTTGCTGTTTGTCGAATAGCAAAGGACAGAAAAAAGTTCACAAACAGCTTTTCTCAAGATTATGACTTTTTATCTCATGGTTATGACTTTTATATCACATCATCAAACTATTGCCTCATAGTTTTGACTCATCAAGTATTCACAGTTTTAATCTTATATTTCAGTCTTATCACCTCAAAATGTAAACTTTTTTTTTAAATCTCGTACACACTTTTTATCCCATAATTTAACATTTATTGTTTAATCTTGACAAGACTTACTGTTGTAGCTATCTGATAATTTACATTTTGTTTCCCAATAAAAGACTTTTACATATCAAAATGCCTCCCAGCACATAATTCTGACTTATTGTCTTGTGAAACTATTTCCACTGAATCTTTTTCTGTTTTTTTTTTTGTTGTTTTTTTTTTTTGTGTGTAATTGTCTCTTTAAAAAAATAATTTTAAACTTTTATTTTACAGTTTTGACTTTTCTATCTCATGATTTCAATTCATACACCCTAATTTCTACTTTTTATCTCACAATCTCAAAATTTGGACTCTTCATATCATAGGTATTGGCTCTAATTCAAATATTTGAAATCTTTTCCCCATAGTTTTGGTTTTATCTCATAATAATGACTCTCAATCTCATATATATGATGTTCTAGTGTTGACTTGTTAACTCATACAATGTATCTCTTCTGGAAAAAAAAAACGTTGGGTATTTGATCTCATAATAATATACTGCTATCTGATGACTTTGACTTTGAATCATGTTATGACTTCTATATAAGAATTTCACCTCAAAATTTGGCATGTTACCTCATAACAGCAAATGTCATCTCAAAGCAATGGCTCCAAAATGCTGATTTAAGAGTTTTTTTAAGGCTAATAATTCATTTTTATCCTTAGAAATAGGCTCTCATATGAAATAAAACACTTATTTGAGAGATTTGGTGTTTAATCGACAAACACAGTGGTGTTAAAAAGTAGATATCTGTTGGGTGCACTGGTTAACCTGAAGACATTTTTTGTGCCTGTATTAGTCAGAGATTTTACAGCAAAGCCATCAGAACTTTTCATTTTTCTATTTGTCAGTTATATAAACACTGTGAAATATACTCTTCTCCCACTTCACACTTACGGACTTTTCTGTGCTGGTCCATCACATACAGTCTAAATAGAATTCATCCGAATTTGTGGGTGCATTCACATAAAGCTCAAAGGGGTCAATATTTATGTGAGGCTTTGTTCTAAAACACATAATGTAAATGCAGCAAAGAAGGGGGGAAAGAATGGCAGCATACAAAAGATCAAGATCACATAATACTTACTCCACATACTACTCTACTTACAGTCCATGTAAGGTTGCACATACAGTGGCAGGATGATGCATATGATGTGTCGGAGGTAATAAGAACTTTAATGTCCACAGAACACCTAACTCCAGACAACTGCATAAAAATTACTGATGGAATTTTATTATACAACTACCTGCTGTAAAAAGCCTGAGGGGAAAGAGCAGGAGAGAGACCAGCAGACAAAGTGACTGCTATTCTTTGACATTCAGGTCATTTAAAGTAGACAAACCTGAGGCAGCAGAAATGCACCTTGAATTGGTTGAGAATGTGAATTTCAAACCAGTTAATTAGATGGCCTGTGTTAAGGTCATTAGTACCTTTAAATTTGAGGTTCAGAAAAACACATCTGTTTCAATCTCCCCATCAGGGGCCAGAAGCAATAAAAACAAATTATCACAGAAAATATTTGTTTTCCTCAAACTCAGATGTTGATGGCATGTTTATTGCCCATGGAGATGTCATGGGTGATTTCAAACAATGAATGATGACAAACATACAACATGGCTGTTGGCACAGCCATCATGAGGGATTAATTTATATATTCTCACCCTCAGTGTGCACCGCAGATACATAGGTCCAGTTGTACCGTTTGACAATGTCCAGCATGGCCCTGGCCTGCAGGGTGTCAGAGGGCACCACCCGTAGGAAGTACTTGAACAGGGTCTTGTCGCTCAGATCGATGCTGGTGGCAGAGTAGGCAATCTGTGGGATGTTGAAGAGCTGCAACAGGTTCTGCACCTGGATGGCCACGGAGCTGGATCCGGGTCCGATCACACCAGCAATGGGTTTTTTGGAGGGTGGGGGCTGATGGGATGGAGTCCCATCAATGCACCATTTGGACCCATCCTTATCATCCCGGATAGAGATGAGAGAGTCCCGGATGAACTCTATGCTTTGCTCCAGGGCCACAGAGGAGTGCCAGCATGAGTCCCGGATCTCACAACCAAGGCTGATGTTCGGGAGCAGATTCTGGTCAGCATTAATCCTGTCCAATGTGTGGAACATCGCCTCCACTCTTTGGATGCCGTACTGCTCGCGGACGTCCCCACACTTTCGCTCTGCCACCTTCTCCGCGGACGGTTGGTGGTGCACGGAGAAGAGCGCGCCGATGATCACATCCCCGTCCATGCGGGCCACGGAGCGGGACACAGCGCGAGGGACCGCCGCCCTCTCGTGGATGGCGCTGCTGTGGGAGACCACGAGGACTCGGAAGAAGAACGTGGGGAGACATAGGAGAGCGAACAGACCCATTTTTATGCGTGCCATGTTGTGCCACATCGCGTGAGCCGTGCCAAGTGCGCGGACATAAGCACACTATCAGCTGTACATCAATAGATCCACGTTTATCCTAGCGAGCACGGTGTGCGATCACGAGACCCGGGGCTTATCCGACTGCACCTGTAAGAGAATGAGCCAAACTGCTTCAACATGTAAGAAACCAGAGCACATGTGCGTAACGATTATGCAGGAAGGGTTGACTTCGTGCTCATTTGCATCAACGCCCTGTTTTACATTCGTACAGCTGTAACGATCATTGCACCTCTTTATACCACTGTGGTGCCTTTGAGCAAGGTACTAAACGCACACCTGTCTGACCATTGCTGTGGCTCTCCAGGGAGAATTTGCAAGTGTTTAGCTCCGTGTGGAGTAAACAGGCACCACAGCATGTATGTCACAATATCACGAACGAAAGGCTTGAAGTACTGTATTGTTTCCATTGACAAAATCGAGCGGAATCCATGTTTAGCACCCTGGACAGCGCACTTTCCAAACCGGTTACAAGGACGTGTTGGGGGCTGCTTCCTGGACTGCTTATCCACACACACTCTATGTTCACCGTTTGACTGAGCTAGTTTATGATGAAAACGAGAAACTACGTTCCCTCCATAGTCGACACCTATAGGAATTCTGCATAATGATGATACTCGAGGCTGTTCATGTATCAAGCACACCCTAAAACATGCGTTGTGCTTTATTTAACATGCAACATTTGGTTGATCCGTGATTAGAATTACACGCATAACAATGATAACAGAAAGACAAAGCTAGAACATGATCGGTCTGTTCTCAGCAGTCCGCACTCCCGTCCATGTTTCCTTTTAACATATGTCAAACACACCTGAATCCACATTTTCATGGTCCATTGCATCAAAACTTACCTGAATCCTTTGGACATGTCGCATGCCTTCGTCCGTCTTCTTTGGCGCGTGGTCCTCGGCTCTCTCTCGCTCTCTTTCATTATCTCTCGCTCAATCACTCTCTCTCTCTACCACCTATCTCTCTTTCTCCCTCCCTCAACAACAGACGTGAACATGAACATGAAGGATCCCCCAGTCACTATCTAAAATGCTACCTATAGCCTACCTCTTGTCCCCGACAGAATAAAGTTAATGTGTGCGGTGATAGTAAGACTTGTATTAACAGCAAAATGATGAGATGTAGTGTCACGTAATTCCAACCAATCTAAGCTTAGTATTAATGCAAGATAGATGGTAGGCTACCTCGAATTTTTTCTGTGAAATTTTAATTATCACGTGCATAATATTTTATTCGCTGTATGCAATCAGGCTTGGAAATGTTTCGTTAAAACTACTGCATTTCTAGTTTTCAGCGCTGTCTAAATGTTCCTACAGCAGAAAAAGCTGTTCTTACAGTATCAGTGATCGTACAGATTACACTAATACTAAGTTGCGTCTATATTTCTCTCTTTTATTTTTAGGTTTTTCACCAATACCATTACACAGTTGCTAATCCCGGTGAGGGAGAATTGACAGGACATCTCGATTAGTAGATTTACTATATGTGCAGCGTTCCTCCTCTGAGCTGCTAGCCCCTTGTGGACTTCATTACGAATGTCCACAGTTGAGTTTCAGCACCATGGACAGCGATCAACAGCTTGCAAAGCACCATCTAGCGTTTGGTTGGAGGCCTTTATCATACTCATTATAGTTAATAATTAAAGCATCTCTTACCAAGTCAAATTTACGCCTGCGCCTCCTAGCGTACCAATCAACTTTGTATTAAAAAAAAAAAAATCTAATTTCTGGCGTATTTCTTCCAAATAAACTTCTACAATGTTTTGGAAAGCCATTTTTTTACGATCTGAGCTACAGATATTTCCAAAAGTGCATAGAAGTTTTTTCTGAAAGCTTGAAAGGACAGGCTTGGTTTTGGAACTAGACAGCTGCCCCAAACCGGTGGGCACAGCATTCTTGACTGGAAGTTGACAGGAAGTTGGCGCTGCCATTAACAGAGGGAGTTTTGTATGAGATTATGTACGGTCATTTTGCTCAGTCAGTAAATCTCAAATGAAGTTTATGTTACACAAATGCAGTCTAAGAGAAATAAAGTCGAGACAGAGGCTGTGATTGCATTTTATTTTTAATCCCCTGGCTATGTTTTAACAAAGCATATTGTGTATCGAATGTTAAGTTGATATGGAGACTTAATATTGTAAGCTCATGCATGTAAACAATCATGGTATGGATTTTTGAAAGGGGAAACAAAAATATCTTAGATACATCATGTTGGCTACAGAGGCATGTGGTTATCCCCCAGTCTGCATGGAGTTTATTTAGACTCTCAAAGACAAGTGTTTTCAGTCATCTGAGTCCTGTCTTACTGCTGTATCCATGAGTCAGCTTCTCCAGCTCCGGGAGTGCAGTTTTGTAGGTGACCCCGACCTCGAGACGTGGCGTCTTCAATCAGTTAAAAAAAATGTGTTGAGACAGAGTCTAACCGCCAGCTAGATGGTCACCAGACGGAGCAACAGCGACATCCTCTGTTTGCTACTGCTTACTGCATAGCATAAAACTAGTTATTGATTACTATGTAATAAGATTACATCAAAACTTATTTCTTATATCATGGCAAAATTCTTGCAACAATACATGCACTACTGAATAGTGTGGCAAGCGGTTAACATTTTACAACTTCCCAAGTTGTTACTGCTGCATTTTTGTCCGATTTAACCTTTTAAACTATTGTTGTAGAACTGGATCTAATTTCAATTTTTTTTTTCGTGATGAAAGCACCCCAAAAATGAGTGCAGAGCTGCTTTTTTACTATCCCAGTTTGACCCTTTAAATAGCCTTTGTACCTGCGACCCTATATATTTTCTCTTTAACTTTGCATCTCGACGCCGTTTTTAATTTTTATTTATAATCTTTGTTTCAATATTAATATCTAAGAAACGCTTCCCATATTCTTAGTAGTTTTTAATGTTTAGCGTTTGATTTTAATTGAACTCTTAAAGTGTTAAATACCCCTTTTGCCCTTTTGTCTATAAAGTTTGGCGCTGGGGGAAAAAAATGGAAAGAGCTGTAGCTGGCTAGGATTAGCAGCTCCTCTACAGAAGGAGCCTCAGTAACAGCTAGTTTTATTTCAGTGTAACAGCCAGACCACCTGATCATACATATTTCTGACAACACAACAACAAGGTAAGGCGCTATTTTTTCCGCTAACCTAATGTTACTTTGTTGAGAAAGATTATCGTGAACTTCCGAGGTCGCTAGCTAGCCGGTTGTAGCCAGCATTAGCCAGTGTTCTGGCGAATTGTGCTGCCATGTCGAAAAGTGCTGCCGTAGCTCAGAGGCTACAGTGCGCGCTATTTACTGGTTTGTTTTTAATTACTAGCAGGCGTAAGTGCACCTACAAACCGACGAAAACGTATAGTGGTTCTCTATTATGAAATATTACGTAAGATCTTTTGATAAGTGTATTTCAGTAGGCTAACAAACCCTACCAATGACCACAGAGTAGAGTGATGTCGTATTATGCCACCTCTTGCTTAATGTGCATTGTCAGAGCCTGTTTCGACCCCACTTCACTAAATTATCAATTAATATTTCCGGTAAGGGTATATCGATACACTTATGATATATATACAACTGTACATTGATCTTCAATCGTGACAAGCGCTCGGGATCGCAGCCTTTCACACCTGCGCAGAGCCGCTTTAGTAGCGCAGCTTGATCGGAAGCAACAACCCTCATTACACCAGCTGGTAGACGAGCCTATCGCAGATTGCTATTGTTACCTAAATAAGTACTTTTAATGGAGAAAAGACAGTTGCCAACACACATATTTGCAGTGTCAGAGTGTATTGAAGATAGTGTCCAAAACAGCTACAGCTTCTCCAGTAATCATGGGTATGTTTGCTGTAGAGCAGGTTTTAAAACTCTATTGTCATCAACAGAAATAAAGTTTGCTGCATGTTTCCTTGTCGGCAGTAGCTAACACTAACCTTTGCGGAGACACTTGTTAGTCAGATGAGCCAGAAAGATTGGCTTCTGGGTAAAAACTCACCGTTGACGCTGACTTTAAATTGATTTTCAGGGATTTAGTTTTGATCCTATTTGTCAACGATGGCTCTGTAACTGTGGATAAATTACGATTCCTCATCGTAATGCATCCATAGTATCACCATATCTAGCCGTGCAAAATACAAACTGCATTAAGATTTACGTTTTTTGTTCAGTACTTTAGTATTCAAATCATGCTATGATTGCTTTTGGAGTCTCTAAAGATATAATTAAATTGTTATCTTACTGACAGCTACGTACAACTGAAGTTTTCATTTAAGCTGTCATTTTAGACTAATCAAACTGTCGTGTTGAGATTGCAAACTAGGATCTAGGGTCAGAAACTGAATATCTCAATAAATATTCAAATCTCTGTTTATTTTGTCTGTGTAGGTCTCTGGTACTCCCTTCCAAAATGTCCCAAACTTAGTAAAGGAAAGGTTTTGACCTCCCTGATATCGAGTTGGGAAGCTTCCTAATAAGGTACTGGTTCAAGACAGCCTTTCAGAGGTGTCACGTGACTGCAGATGACTTCCCCAAAGGGTAGAATGGGGGCGCTGTTTCACCGTCCTTCTGCAGGCTTTGGAAATGATTGCAGAGCCTGTGACAATTTATATTTGCTTAGTCATGCGGTCTGTGTGACAGTTCTGTTTCATTACCTTTGATTACAGTCGTGCTGCATGTCATTGTTCATCACACAAGGCAAGGTTTGGGATGACATTACATGCTCCTATCTTTGGGACAGATCCACAAATTAAGCCATGTTGACTAGAATTTATTTACTTCTATCATACACTACTTATGTATATAGTACTTATATGGGAGCAATGAATATAAACTCAGTCAAGTATTTTTACTGTGCTTCAGGAGATGAGACAGGAAACCAAAAAACCTTTTGCAGTTTTTCAGCTTTCCAGTCTTTTATGGCGTACTTTACCCCCTTTACCTTATTGATTTTCAGAAATTTAAAGGAGTAATTTGCTATCATTTGAAAGATTTTGTCCAGGAAGTCTGTCTGTTTCTTTTCTTTTTTTTTTTTTAAAGGACAGCTGAACCTGACAGTTTAACCATCTCAACTTTTCAAAACTTCGAACTTATATGAGCACATGCTGATGTTCCACCAATTTTTAACCCTTAAGACCCAACCTCCAGTGTTGAGGCCAAAAAAAAAAGAATAAGCCAAAAGTGTGAAAAAACAGAGGTTCCTCAAGTGTCTATTTGTGACTGCAAAGCCCAGGAAACCCCAACCTGTCCAATCGTAAAAACACCCATTCATTCAACAGAATTGAAGACATTTGCAGTCTACATTTAATATTTTTGGTATGTAGCTCATTAATTTAGTCATACACACAAGATATTGAGGGTGAGAATGATTTAAAAAAAAAAAAAGATTCATGAATAGGTGCAGCACTGTACCGGATTGCCAGGAGGCTGAAATCATTTGTTCATTGCTGGACCATGCTCATGTTTTATACAGTTGAGACAGTTACGTGGTGGCTTCATTTAAAACAAGACACGTCACAGTGTATTAAAACAGTGCACAACACAGTGGTGAAACACACTTTGTCCCTCTGACTTACCAGCCCAGCACAACTAATTTCATTCACAGTAATCAATAAACTTCTGCTCGGTATCATCTGCAATAAACTGACGTATTCTCCTCCCTTTTATTTGACAGGGCACTTGATTCCTCAACACCACCCTTGGGTCTGAAGATGGATGTGGACCATGTCCACTGTGTGTCCTGTGTAAACCAAAGATGTATGGTTAGACCTGAGCCAGGTGTTAGCTGTGATCTTATCTCCTGTCCACAGGTGTGTGGCGCTGTATTTCACTCCTGCAAAGTTGATGAACACCACTTTTTGTGCCCATTGGTGAGGGTACCATGCCTAAACAGTGGATATGGCTGCCCTGCCACCCTGCTGCGCAACCAAATGTACGCACACCTTGAAGTATGTCCAGCTGGTGTGGTTTGCTGCACCATGGAGTGGAACAGATGGCCTGTAAGCTGCCTGGACTATACATCCTATGAGAGCCTGAGCCGAGGGGTGAAAGAGGCAGAGCAGCTGGACATGGCACTCGCCCTTCAGGACCAGCGTACGCTACTGGAGTCACTCAAAGTGATTGCCATGACACCAACTGCAGAGAGAGAGCTGCTTGTTCCTGTTAGTAAAGACAACAGGACAACAGACTCGGCTTTGCTTGTTTCTGCTCCCGAGGCTGCCACCTTTATTGAGTCACCAGCAAAGTCATTATCCTCATGTCAGCCACAAACTCCCCGAGCAGGCTCAGCACAGGAGAAGATAGTCGGTGGAATAAATGGCTTGAATGAGGAGCACTTTGGTAAACTTTATGAGGCCACAGTTGAGACTGCAAGAAGCTTATGTGCAGCTTTAGACTTAGTTAGTAGTGCTAGCTCTGTTGACAGCAGCTCAGAGTGTGCAGACAGAGGAGCTGCTCTGCAAGAAAGTAACATTGAAAACCTCCAGAATGGTTTGCAAGGTAAAACTGTGGCTGCTGGAGGTTTGAGGAAACAAGGGGAGGAGGGTCAAACTGTTTGCTCTAGCTGTTTGAAAGAAAATGGGGTGTTAAAAGGAGCAGGTGTGAAGTTTTTGAATATGACAAATGGACCACTATCAGGAGGAGTGGATGCCTCTCCAACTGAAGGTGGAGGAGAAATGAATGTTGGGGTCAACCCTCTCTTGATGGCCCCAGTTCATGCCAGCCAGGCAGTGTCACAGAGGGTCAGTCATGTGGTTCTAGAGGACAGGGGGCTAGTTCTTTTAGAAAACCACGGACCAGAACGAAAGTTCAACGACTACCAGTTTTTCAGGGGCCACGGCAAATATTCTTTAGCCAATGGACGGGTATCTTTCACTGCAGATAGGCCACTTGTTACAAAACGACCCAAAATGGAAGACAAAGCTGTGGATACTTCAGACCTGGAGCAGGAGGATGATCCCATGGGTCTGGGGGAGATAGATTTGATCACTGCCGCCCTGCTCTTCTGTTTAGAGGAGTCACGAGAGTGTAGGAGGATTTCTGATACAGTCTATGTCAATGGTTTTCATGTCGACTTTGGCACACAGACTTTCACTTTCCCCGCAGCAATCTTAGTAACAAACACTAGAGTGGGTGACATGGCCTCTGCCTCTGCCTGCGACCACGCTGCCCCCCAGCTCCCCTACCCCAGCCCCTTCTGCACTTTGCGCCTTGGCCTTGTCCTTGAAGCCTTGGAGGTGGAGGCGGTCCCACACAACCGCTACCTCCCTCCTAACCCCCGCTACCAGCACATGTTCCCCTTTGTCTGTGCCCAGTCATTCCGCCGGGACCAGTTCTCATCCCATTTCACAAACGTCCATGGTGACATTCACGCTGGACTCAATGGTTGGATGGAACACCGCTGCCCCCTGGCTTATTATGGCTGCACATTTTCCCAGCGGAGGTTTTATCCATCCACCCGGGGAGCCAAAGTAGTTCATGACAAGAACCTCAGGTCCTTTGGGGTTAAGCCTTGCCCAGGGGGTAAACTTCCATGTGACTCCAAGTCAGACCAATTAAGTGGGCTTCCTAATGAGATTTTGTGGCACATAGCAGGGTTTTTGGACAGTTTCAGCCTCTGTCAGCTGTCACTGGTGTCACGAACTATGAGGGAAGTGTGTGCCAGTCTGCTGCAGACCAGAGGCATCGTGGAACTGCTGTGGGAGCGGAGGCAAAGCCCTGGTGCTCCTGGCACTGTGACATGGCAGATCAAGAACAAAGTGAGTTGAAAACTTACTGAAAATATATTGTTGTTTTTGTTTAAAGCCAACCGTTATCAGTCTCTGTTCTCTTGTTAGAAACCACATTTAGGCAAGAATTGAAGTACTACTTGAGCTGTTAGGTGAAATTTGAGGGTTGATAAAACTTAGTAAAATGTTGAATTTAAATGTAGATCACTGAAGACAAAGTTTGATATTTTGTGATATTTGCTATCTCCCTTGTTAGCTGAGAGATAGCTGAAAACATGCCACTCTCAAGTCTGGATACCTAGCAGAAAGACAGTTTTGCCCAGTCCAAAGACTGAAGAGGTAGCCCAACTCTGTTCAAGTCCAAGTCATTCAATAGGCTCTGAAATAGGCTCTAAAACAATACCACTATTTCTCCACTAGAAGTCATGAAGGTGACATTGTAAACCTCTAAAAAAACAGCTGTAAAACTAGTCCTGTAAATGTTAGTGAGACTTGAAGAATTTTCAACATTTAGAGGTCCTGTACCACAACCAGAAATTATGGATTGTCATGAGGATTTTGTGAAAACCTGATGCATTAAGTCAACAGGAGTCCCCTCAAGTGTCAGTGCATGTATCTTTCCAACCCCTGCTCTCTTGTTCTGTCTCAGGTGTGGAGATTCACCACTGCCTTTAGCCCAGTGTTGTCATGGGGTTTCACTGACCTTCCCAGCATGTCGGACCACCTTAAAAAGTGCCCCCTCAATGTAGTGGAGCACAAGACAGAGCCCGTACCTCTTCCTGCCATGTGCACTGCACGAGATGGACACTCCTTACGCCGTGTCCTGCGTCACGTCAACCACTGACCAAACTCAGCAGGACTCAGACAGCTGCATCAAATTCACTCCGGTATTATGTGGATGTCGCAGTTTCTGTCTTGATTCACAATTATTTCTTCCTGCACCACACTAGACTATGAAAGCCTTAATGAATTAACACCTTATCTATCTGCCACAGTAAAAACTCTGCTGTCCCTGAGTGGAGGAAAAAAAATCAGCAGAAAGCGTTTAGAAATGCATGTGTTTGTGCTGAAAATACTTCCTTATTCTGGTAAAAACAAAAATGAAAAGAAAAAAAAAGTATATTTTCTTGAAGACAAATGTGCACAGTAGATGTATATTATTCTCAATGATTCTCAGAGGAAGTGGAATTTCAGTGTTCTGGCTATCTGGCCTTTCAGTGGTAGCCATGGGAAAAGCAGATCATTGGTTATTTAGCATTTTTTCCTGTGTCACAGAACTTATGCCGGCACTTTACACAAGATTTGCTAATCCCTTGAATGTTAACATCAGGCACTGAATGATCTAGTGCTTCTGGTCACTGTCAGGTGTCACCCCTATGCAAACTATTCTGTCTAGATTTAAAGGATGTCAGTGAAAGATTGAGTAGTTGGGTATTAATACGAGGATAGTCCAAAAATGCACTACAGTTTGCTACAATTTAATAAAGTTTTTGCTGCCTTGAATGCATTTGTCTTTTGAGCTTTTTTTCACTCTGTTCGCTATTGAAATTCTTCAACCAATACCAACACTGCCACTATTCTGTCTACTGAAAATTTTAAAAGTCATAAATCGATGAATAGGACAAAGAGGTACTTCCTTTTTCCTTTAAGGTGATTAATTCAATATTGGACATGTGTGTTGGCAGAACTGTTTACATCACTGGACTTTAGAGATCCTCCCAGATGAAAAATTAGAGCTAAATAACTTTGACTTGTGCCTTACTTTAAAAACTTATTGATTGAGTTCAACCTCAGAGGGCTTTCTTTTGAATATATTCAGGGCGAATGGTCTCGTCTGGTATTTATGCTTTTGCTTAGAATTATTTAAAATAAACACAAAGCACAACTGAGTCTCTCTCTTTGAGCTGGTTGTTTTCTGGTGATTCTCCATGTAAATGAAAATTGAGTGAACAAAATAGAGGAAAATCGAAGAATCTTCAGAACTTCTCTTTGTTCAGAGGACAAGAGTATTTGGGTCAAGGTTCCTAGAAAAGTTTGAGTTATTTGATGTTTATTTGTATAAGGACAAGTCTGAAGCAAGTAAAACATTGCCACATACTACAGCATTTGTAGCTTGAGCTAATTTGCAATGCAATTTGACACATTCTACTGTTTTATAGAATATTGCCAACCCAAAGTAGGGGCCTAAGAATTACACTGAGGTGTATCCTCCCTGGAGTTTGAACATTGTGACAAACTATACAACAGTGGGCAGATTTTTTAAAGTCACATAAATGTGACTTCAGAGCAGTTTAGGAAAAATAAGGGAGGTTTCACACCTATCATTTTGTTTCAGACCAAACCAAGAAGTCCGAAAGTCCAGACCAAACGACGTTCATGTGAAAGCCCCCTAAGTACTATTATGTAGTTAAGGGAGACCAAAACTGTTTAGAAATATTCTTGCCTTAGAACCTGTAATTTTGGATATTTGAACGAGTACCCACATTTGTTAAAAAGAAATCCATTTAGCCCTGTGTACGAATATCCTAAATCTTGTGAGCTGATAGACTACAGTATACCTTTGTCACAACCAACCCCACTAGCGGGAGTAAAATAAATCAAAAGTCAAAAAACAGCAGAAAAATGCAAAAACAGAGATGATGCCATTTGATATGCTTTAAAAAGAAGTTTACTAAAGTTGGAAACAATTCAGAATGCTGTTGCTGTGTCTTGAATGACCAAAACCCAAAAGATCTTTCTCTTTGACTCAGTGAAGGCAGTCTGAGGAAACTGCATGCATGCAGTCAGCCAATCAAAATGTACTGAATTTGTGAGAGGGAGCATATTTGGGTTGGATATAAATCAGTTGAAAGAGCTGCAATGATTTTGTGTAAGTCTGGTGCCTTTTTTTTTTTTTTTGACTGACTGAATGTGAGGGAGGCTCGTAGGTTGGTAGTTTTGTTTAAGACTGGCATTTTTATTTGAAGACTGCATGTGAAGAGGAGCTTACATGTTAGTTTGTTATGCACCAACAAAGTTTTGTTTGAAGACTGGGTGTGAAGAGTCACAGGCCAGTAGTTTTATTTGAAGACTGGTGTATTTGAAGTCTGCAGAGAGCCTGGCCTGGGCTGTTGTTGTGTTTACAGTTTTGTTTTTTTAGTTTTTTTTTTTTTCCTGAAACCAACATTGCACAGTAGCCTTGTACGCACTCCACCATTTGCGCAGTAGCACTGTACACATACGGCAGGAGAGTTGCTGTGATGATGCATGGCTCAAACAGTGTATCCCCCGGGTGCGCTACACAATCCCATAGGCTGTATCAAGTGTCAATCAAAGAAAACGAGAACCCCCTAATAACCTTAAAAAATTGAGCTGTACAGAAAAAAAGAGGACTTGCGCACAAACCAGTCTTACAATAACTACATGTCAACATTGCAACCAGGGGGGAGAAAAATTTATATTCTGTTGAATAAATTTCTAAAATTTGTCCACCGCTCCATATGGATGGCTGGAGGAGGCGGGATTTATGACCTATACTGCAGTTCGTCACCAGAGGGTGCTGTTCTCGGCGTCCATTCTATAGGCAGTCTATCGTCATCCTTTTGTGAGCTCTGAAAGGCGGTAAACCAGAGTAGGTGTGCTCTGCATCAACACCATACAGATGGCTGGAGGAAGTGGGATTTATGACCTATACTGCAGCCTGTCACCAGAGGGTGCTTTTCTTGGCGTCCATTCTATATACAGTATATACAGGTAGGAGAGACCTTGGATTATGTATGTTATATATGAGATTATATATGTATAGAAATATAAATGCATATACATATGTAAAATAAATAGTAAATAAAAACTAAACAGATGTCTGTTAGGGAAAAATAAAAAAATAATTATATATAATAATGGTCTGAATAATATAATATCTAAATATTAATTTGACCTACATGAAATGGCATAATTCCAATTAAATAGAGATGATACACAGATAACTCATATAATGATGCTTAAAAATACGAGAGGGACCCAGCTGCAGCGCAAAGATGGCGGATCCAAAGATGAACAAACGCAATGAACAAACGCAATGAATTTCCGCGTTACCTCCGATTGGCGGACCCAAAACAATTACTTCCGGTGGATAGGCTTTCTCATTGGCGGACTTCCGGCGCCGAAATACTTCAGGTAGTCGGATTTAGTCGCCGGATTCTTTTTTTTCGCTCCGTTCATTCCATAAGAATCGAATTAAATTTATTATTGAGCTAAAAATCAAAATAAAACGTTTATGTATTAATTATGACTACTGTTTTGTTCTGATTTAATTCTGAAGTTTACAGTAATATGTATATATAGACTGATGTCCTCATATTCTGATAATTTGTCAGAATAGGTATAAATGTATGTAGAAGTTATCATCTTACTCAAATTCTTATGTAAGAGTTTGCTACAAGTATGGACTGTTTTAACCTCTCGTTACACATCATATAAGAGTGTTTTCTAACTTCTCTCTCCAATAGCTTTATTACACAGCACATGAATGTTTCTTAACTTCTCTGTGACCTTGTTTCTCCACTCCTATTAGGACCTCGTTTAATGTCAACAATGTTGCCCTGACCCTCACATATTTTCTGTTGTTCAGAATTATGTTTTATGAGAGTGCTTATGTTGCTGCACATATTTTTCCCCCCATCCTTTAGTAACATTGTGTAACCAGGGACATAATTTATGAAATGGTGTGCTTCCTGGTGAACCTCTTCAGGATTGCTTGACTGTGCAAAATCCAAGTATACAATAGTTGTAGAGACACAAGTCACATGATCTCTTTAAGGTTCAGAAGAGCCATATAGCAAAAACAATTGAATAGCGATATCATTACAGACTGTGTAAAGAAATGGGAAATTGTCATACAACTGCTTCGAAGATTTCTTTAATGTTTTCCAAAAAAAATTGTGAACAGTAAAAAAAAATATAATATAAACATAATTCAGAGCACTGCCGTCGGTGTGGTGGGGGGCTTAAAATATGTTGCCACAGGCCATCATCTGCTCTGCTCTTAACCGGGTGATGCCATGCTCCTTAAGTGCTTTGATCAAAAGCTGAAAAACAGTCAAATAACGTGAACAATTGAAGTTATGCAGTATGGGTTAATTGCTGTTCTTGAGCTTTCCAAATGAATAAGAACAACCTCTTAACAATATCATCAATTTTCAAAGCAAGCTATATAGTTTGATCTACTCACCTCTGGGAGCATGACATCAAAAACAAAATCAAGCAGATGAATCTCGCCTCTCTTGATTTTTTCAGAAATGGTTGTTGCCTCCTCAATGAACCGCAGGAGCTCAAACATCTATTGAAGAAAAACACAGAAAGTAAACACCTTTCAAATGTAACACCCCTGAGAGTAAAAATACTCATGATGGATTGCATTTTTACTTACGCGCTGCTCACTCCAACTTAGTGTCCTTATCTTAAGATGCTGCTTTAGTCGGAGTGAGGTGGCGGGATTCCTCCAAAGGAACATTCTGTTGGAGCGGATCTTTCCAGACAGTAGATCATCGTGTAATGTCTGAAACCAAAGAGCAAGAGACAAAAATGTAATCATCTGAAAAAGAAACGGTGGCTTTAACAACTGATAGTGCATTCAAAAGCAACCTTGATCTGTGTCTTAGAAAAGACAGAATGAATTCCTCCACTGTCAACAGCATCCTTGATCCTGCAGAGACATAAGAAAAAGAGCAAGCCCTCATTTTTTCATCCTTTGAGCCTCGTATTTTTGACTGATACTATGTTTCCTTGATAAATTATGTTATACCGAGGATGCTCAATGGAGTCCTCGCACCCGCACTCAAACGGCTCCATTTCAATCCCAGCACAATCCTGATGCAGCCAGCCCCTGCACGTCTTGCACTGGACCCATTTTATGACGTTTACCTCAGGGTAAAGCAATCTGATCAAATGAGAGACAAACATAATATTAAACAAACACGCTGTCCAATTGATTATACCTCTACAGCACATTTGAATGTATAAATAATTTTCCCGCATAATTTGTGCATTTAAACTATATGTAAAAGTGGTCACTTCATGGAAAATCACTGAATAGGCCCCGATAATTGCATTTATTAAATTGAGTCTGCAACACACCTCTCTCCTGTGTTGTTTGATGTCTGGTAGACACAGAATTGCATCGACTCTGCCATGCACATTCTTCGGACATCCGATGCCGTCTGCGTCATGGTTTCCTTGACAAGTCAATTTGAAAAGTAACATCAATTACCAAATACATCGAGACAATGTTGATCCATACAACTGTGTGCATTTTGAAGGACTCCCACTGAGATAATACTGTTTTTAGAAGGCAATTTTCTAACCTCTATGTCCTGCTGCTCGGCCTTCCTCTTTAGACTGAAGACCGGAGTATGCTTTCCAGCAATGAGCTCTTTACATTCTTTGGTCCAGTGGGCGAAGATTTTCCCACAACTGTAATGACAATATATCTTTAAGTACAATATATTGATTGTCTTCCAGTTAATTAGGGCATCTAGTTTATTTAAACTGTCTACTTGTTCAAAGAATTGTTCTCCAGGAGCAACAGGCACCACCATCGCCGCAAAACAGGCATGTCATGCTGAAATTGTTGTTTGTATTTCATTTTAGTGCACAATACAAAATACAACCTTGAGGATGACACTGCGTGTTGAAAAGTACTTACAACTGAGTAGTCAAACTGTGACTCCATAACGATGTACATGGCAGACTTAAAAAAAAAAAATTATGAGACAACATGTGAGATAACTTTAAAAAAGTCCATGTTGGAAAGTTATTCTAGATACAATATTTGTGCATTACAGCTCGTTTTGACCTACCATCAACATGAATATACCACAGTCTGAGCCGAAGTCCTGGCTGGGGAAGCCCTGATTTAACAAAAGCAAACGTTAATCATCTTGTCACATACACTTTGTAGGAGCCAGATTGGGGTTTTGCAGTTTATTGTTATGTATTTTTTGTGCCAGCAGATGGTGCTATTATGCCTGTCTATTTAATGGGTGGGTTGATTAGGACAGGTGCGCACACCTGGGAAGCCGAACAGTTTTTTGACCGTGTGAAGTGGTCTTGTGTCTTTGTCTTACATAAAATGATGAATGAGTAAATAAATCAAAACAACAGAAAATATGGACGGTGTGACATGTGACATTATTCCACCTGCGGGCACGCATCAACTCAAGCAAGAAGGTGTTCGCCACAAGTAACAGCATTGAAAAGCTGTTATACACTTTTCAACTGTAATATAGAGCATGCACAAACACCTCTAAATCTCTGCCCGTTTTCTCAGTCCATTGCCCAGGACATATCTTCTGCGCAATGTTCCTGTTTAGTTGAGAGCGTCACTTAGATTTCCCATGATGGAAACAATGGAATGCAGGGATAGGGTTAGTTTGAGTGGGTCGGAGGTGAGATTGAATGAATGCGGACGGCTTGCTTCTTTTCAAACTTCCTGAGAGTTCTTCTTCTTCTGTAAATTTTGCCGTCAGAAAGTTTAGGTGCATACCGCCACCTACTGTTCTGGCATCGCAAAGCGGAAGTTTATGTTTTGGGTCCGCCAATCGGAGGTAATGCGGAAATTCATTGCGCCAATCGGAGGTAATGCGGAAATTCATTGCGTTTGTTCATCGCGTTTGTTCATCTTTGGGTCCGCCATCTTTGCGCTGCATCTGGGTACTCTTGAAAAATACAGCAATAATTATTATATTCATGATAATAATTGTAATATTAAAAGGAAAAGAAACAAATTACAAATAAGTTTATTGATATAACAACAAAATAAATACAATTTAAAACTCTGATAGTAATAACAATAAGCATAATAATAATAATAATAATAATAATAATAATAATAATAATTGCAATGATAATAATGTTGAATAATACTTATAATGATAGTAAAAGTGTCAATACTACTACTACTACTACTACTAATAATAATAATAATAATAATAATAATAATAATAATTATTATTATTATTATTATTATTATTATTATTATTATTATTATTATTATTATTATTATTAATAATAATAATACTTTATTATTATTATTATTATTATTATGATTGTGATGATAATAGTAATAATTATGATTGGGTACAAAAACAAAAAAAAAGAAGAAGAAAACAACCACAAGAGATATTGGCAGTATTGAGTAAGGATGATGACAGAGAGAATTAGATCAAGACTGTTTTGGGAAAGTAAAAAGGTAAAAATAAAATAAATTAAATTAAATTTTTAAAAAAATATATATGTATATATATATATATATATATATATATATATATATATATATATATATATATATATATTAGGGATTGTGTTAAGTTATGTTTGTTCAAAGGTTCTGTACCTAACCTAAGTTCTGAGCCCAAACAAATTTTCTGTGTTAAAGCTGCTGAAACAATGTTTGTGAAAGTATAAAGGCTGCAAAAGGAGAAGGAAAAATAAAGTACCACAAATGTTAAACTTCTAAAACATCAAATCTAAGGGTTGCTTCTATACATCTGCTGCTCCTGCGGAAAAGAACTATGTTTATCCAATATTTTTAAGGTTGTAAATGCCAATACTGACCATTGTTGTGAGACTTAATGAGATCATGTTAAAAGCTTTGCTTTGGGCATTCTGTGAAAGATCTGAAAGAGCTGTGTTGAAAATCAGGTTTTGGTGTTTGTGTTCATTTGGAAGTGTTGTATTTTGGATTGTGACGGAGTTCAAAGTGAAGTAGGGTGTGGCGGTTGAAAGGCTTGAAGTCAATGTGTGATGGCTAAAGTTTATACTCTGTTTTTAATTGTGACACAGTCTAAAATAAGGCTTGAAAAAGGGTGTGGCCCAAAGAGAAAACCAGGAAATCTGTTCTGGTCGACAGCTGGAAAGGGTCTGAGTTTAGCAGGAAATGACCAAAACAGGAGGGGTGGAGTTTGTACAGACATCAGTCCAGTCCCTGTCCCTATCTGTCTTTGCTCATGTAATGCCTTGCTCAACCCCTGTCCCATTTAAAATCCTGACTTTGTGTCAGGGCCTACTTCTGCTTTTTTTTTTTTTTACTTTTTCTGCTGCACTGGCTGACTGTGTACTCTGGATTAGAGTTCAGGCAAAGATGATAACTGAAAGTTGTGAAAAGGGACAGAGAAGTAGAGTAATAACTGAAAGTTGTGAAAAGGGACAGAGAAGTAAAGTAGTAACTGAAAGTTGTGAAAAGGGACAGAGAAGTAAAGTGATGACTGTGCTGTTTTCCATAGTGTGAAAAATTACAAATTAAAATAAGAATTAAAAAAAAGTTGTTTTCTTTCCAAAACTAAAGGCATAGCAAGAAATAAAAAATAGGTTTACAGGAACACTGCTGATCAAAGTGAATCAATAAAAATAATAAATTGCACAAAAAGTCAAGACCAGAAAGTAAAAATTGGTATAACTCCAGCTGCATCGGTAGGGTGTAAAAATCCTGAACACATAAATGATATCCAAAAACTTACAAAGAATGGGGAAATCAAATCAAGTGGTTAGAATCTGCATGGCCAAGAGGAGGCACATTTGATGTGACTGTGTGTTGGGATTTTGAGCAGCGAATTAAAGACCACAAACACAAAGATAAAGAACAAAAAATTTAAAAACCCCATAGACTGTATAAACTATGAACAAGTTGGTTCCACCTTCGGTCATTATACGTATTGGAGGCCGAATTGCACTTGGCATTCACAGGATTTTACCCACTTCCTGGAACCATCACTTGAACAGGAACGTTGTACGCATTCCATCCACTTGTGCAGTAGCATTGTACGCATTCGGTGGGAGTGTCACAGAGAGTTGCTGTGATGGTGCTCGGCTCAAAAAACGTATCCCTCCGGTGAGCTACTCATTGTTCGTACGCCCATAAGCTGTATCAAGTGTCAATTATAGAAAACATGAACCCCTAAATAACTTTTAAAAATGGAGCTGTACAGAAAAAAGAGGACTTGAGCACAAACCAGTCTTACAGTAACTACATAGGAATATGAATAAGAATAAGAAGAACTTTATTAATCCCCGAAGGGAAATTCAATTGTCCGACATCTCATTTGTCATATCTAAACTACAACTCTTCTGTAAATAGTAGATGACTTTTAAAGTCTGATGGCTGTAGGTACCAAAGATCTTCTGAATATTTCTGTTCTGCAGTGAAGAGAGAGGAGCCGTCCACCACCATTGGCCCTTTGGTCCATTAAGGTGTTGCGAAGTGGGTGATCCATGCTCTTTAGAATAGTCTCCACCTTCCTCAGTGTAGATCTCTCCACCACATCCTCCACTGAGTCCAGCTTGAATCCAACGACAGAGCTAGCCTTTTTCACCAGTTTGTTAGATGCCTTGCATCTTTGTGTTTGATGCTTCCTCTCCAGCAGACTGCAGTGTAGAACAAAACACTGTAGATCTACACCACAGACTGATAAAACATCTGCAGCATCTTACTACAGATGTCCATATGTCAGAGTCCTTTCTGTAGATGAAGTCTATATTCTTAGACCAGTCCAACTTATTATCTAGATGTACACCTAGGTATTTATATGATGTCACCACTTTGATGTCCACTCCACAGGTGTTCACTTGCTGAAGAGGGGGTTTGGATCTACGGAAGTCTATGACCATCTCCTTTGTCTTTGAGGTGTTAAGAAGGCTCTTATCAGACCTCTGTATTCAGCTTCTTGTCCATTTCTGATGCATGCCACAATATCGGTGTCATCTGAGTATTTCTGGATGTAGCAGGACTCAGTGTTGTATTTGAAGTCTGACGTATACAGTGTGAACAGGAATGGGGCCAGCACTGTCCCTTGTGGAGCCCCTGTACTGCTCATTAATGTCCCAGAAACACAGTTCCCCAGCCTGACAAACTGTGGTCTTCCAGTCAGGCAATCTGCGATCCAGGAAACACGGGAAGGATCCACTCCCATCTCTGTGAGCTTGTCTTTGAATATGGTGGGTTGGATGGTGTTGAATGCACTTGAAAAGTTGAAGAACATGATTCTTCACATAAACCCCAGGTTCCTCCAGATGAGACAGGGCACGGTGAAGCATGTAGAGGACAGCATCATCCACTCCAGTGTGTTCTTTGTATGAAAACTGCAGTGAATCCAGTTTGTCTTTGACCTCAGACCTCAGAAGGTGTAGAATCAGCTGCTCCAGGGTTTTAATGATGTGTGAAGTAAGGGCCACTGATCTGCAGTCATTGAGTTCAGCAGGACATTTTGTTTTTGGTACTGGCACAATGCAGGATGTTTTCCACAGAGCAGGTACTCGCCCCAGCTGTAGACTCAGGTTGAAGATCCTGTGTAGAGGTTGATACAGTTCTGCAGCACAGTCTTTGAGCAGCCGTGGACACACACCATCTGGACCAGCTGCCTTCCCAGGGCAAAGTCCTCCAACCTCACCCCTGTTTTTGTGACAGACAAGGACTGGTGTTCTAGGAGGGAGGTTTTTGAAGTGGTTGAGCTGTCGGTATAGCTGTGTCTCTACAGAAATTTATATATTCAGTGAAGCAGTCAACCTGTCTGTCAATGTTCATACTATCCACATCTGTTTCCAGCAGCACATTTCAGCCTGTTGATTTAAAACAGTCCCTTAGAGCTTCACTAGCTTGAGGTGTCCATCTTTTGATTTTGATTCTGTAACAGGTCTGCAGATAGACCAAGTTATGATCTTGCTTGCCCAGTGGTGGTAAGGCAATGGGTCTGTAGGCTTCTTTGACATTGGCACACAGCAGATCCAGGGTTTTGTTCTCTCTGGTAGGACAGTTCACAAACTGTGTGAATCCAGTCAGGTGAGAGGAGATATGTCAACATCACAAGCAGGGGGGGAGTAAAACTTATATTCTGTGTAATTCATTTTAGAGTTTGTCCACAACTCCATAGGGATTGCTGGAGGAGTTGGGATTTATGACCTATACTGCAGCCTGTCACCAGAAGGTGCTGTTCTCACGGTGGCTTCGCCAAGCGAGGCAGCAGACGGCGTCCATTCTATATACAGTCTATGGGTGACATTGCTCTGCTGGGGGTGGTCCCAAAACATTGAACTCTGCCAATCAAAAGAATCAGAACCAGAAGAAAGTGGACTCATAGAGGGGGGGCTTAAAGAGACAGCAGCTAAAGTGAAGTGTTTCAGACAGAGGCTGAAATACTGACATTTTAACACACTCAGTGAGAAACACAGGGTTTTTTGTAAATCTGAAAATCCTGTGAAGCTGTTGATGAGGTATCAGAAAGGAAGTGTAGAGTCTGAAAAAATGCAGAGTACCCACTAGTCTTCATAAAGAAAGAGTAGAGCAGTTTTAAACCTTTTAAAGGTATTTCAGCCATATACACATCTCCTCTGGGGTTACCCACTGGATCCAGAACAGCTCTGCTCTGCTCTGGACTGGCAGGCGGATCAGATACACAAGCATACAGCGCCCACCAGATCTGATCCGCTGCTGCCATCAGAGGAGAAGTGCTCATGAGATTACTGGATAACAACTTATGAGATCTCGCATGTTCCCTGGGAGTCGTCAGCCGATCCACCAAATTGATGCGCCGTGTTTCAGCGTCCGGCAAAAAATAGAAGCATTGTGTATCTGATCCAGCCGCCGGAGCTGATCTGCAGGAGCAGGACGGCTGCTGGATTCTGTGGAAATACACACATTGATTATAATGCTTGCGTATTTGATCCGCCTGCCGTTCCAGATCCTGTGGGTCTTGCCGGTTAATATTGCAGACCTTTTATTCTATCAACAAAATGTAACTAAGCTGTGGAGCTAGGGGATATTTTGGCAGATAAAAAATGTAAAGGTTTGTGCTGGACTAATTGAAGTTAGGGCCCCAATAAAATAAAATATTAACACAGGGAGGGTCCACAGATTGGGAAAAGTACAGAATAAACTGTGAGTTTGCCCACAAACATAACAGTCATAAAAGCTGTGGGCTTAGGGAGGAGCTGTTGGTAAATTTCCGTGTAGAGCTAAGAGGAACAAGACTGTCAGTAACCGATGTCTGAGAAATTCAAATGTCATAATTCCACTTAACGGTTCATGTCATTGACCTTCTATGAACTCTTTAGAGTAATGACTGGTGACTTCAAATGCCCTGTATTTGAAGAGTTGTTTAATCATCAAAAACATCATATCTTAGAGCCAGTTACTAAAAGAAACCAGGCCCCTCAGAGGTCACCTACAAATGATTTGGATTAACAATATGGTGGATATTCTTGTACTTCAAGACAAAATAAATACATTGATAAAATGATAATCCACAAAATCTCAGAAATAACAAAAAAAAAGTTTTAAAGCTGCATCATCATAAATCAAAGGTTATTTGTTAAGTGGACACTGGACAGTGTAACTCAAACGTGTTAAGTCATTCATTTTACTAAATTAATCGTCTCAAGGTCTCCTGATGAGGACTGTGGTTTTGCTTTGAGACTAAAATGACTAGGTGAGAAAAACCAAAGTGCCTTCACTTGCCTTTAACGCAGCATCAAGCCCTTAAAAAACCTGAAAAACAACATTGCTTAGAGTTACATCACTTAAGTTGATAATGAACAGACTTTTGGGGGTGGTCAAAAAAAGAGATAAAATGAAGGGGGTGGAGATTTTAGGAAACAGAGGTGGAGGGCAGATTAGTAAAACCTGAAGCAGCAGCTACAAGGTGATCATACAGGAAAAAACTCCTTCAACCACAACAGGGATCGAACTTTTTTCTCTTTTTCTTGTCAGTTTCAACATAGCAGCCATGTCTGAGTATGAGCTGGAGGTGACAACAGGTGACATGAAATATGCAGGAACATTTGATAACGTTTTTGTCACCTTAATTGGAACTGAAGGGCAGAGTGAGAGAAGCAAGCTAGACAACTATGGTATTGACTTTAAGGCTGGAAAGGTAAGTGAAACACGGGGAAACTCTGACTCAAAGAAAAATGAAAATGGTTGAGTGGTGCATAAACATGTATTTTGTCAGGGTATATATGCCTCTTTTAATGTCTCATTAGAATGCATTGCATTACATTTTCCTTCATTTTCCTTTCTTGATTATACCTGGCATATAGCATTAAGATGAGAAGATTTAGAGCACAACTGATATTTTATATCTCAGTTTATTGCTGTGAGGCCCTGAAAGAAAACCCTGAGTTTGCTCAACCACAAATATGAGTTCAATCTTTTGGTTTGCTCTCTTCAGAAACACTTTTCATCACAGCAATGCCACAATTGTAGGAAATGAGACAAAAATCCAGGAAAGAATTAATGCACATAAGTCAGACTGTTCACTCTGAAATTTGCATGACTTCTTTCCCACTTTTCGAAAGATTTACATCACCTGTGAAGACACTCAACCATCATATTTACATACTGCTTTTCTAGTTGTATTTGCAAGTTTAATTGCAGGTCTTTGCAGCATAACCTGCTTGAGTTTTTCAGACATTAACACTTTAATAACACATACTGTATACCTTTGAATATGGCACTGTTTGGTTCCAATTTGCCCAAATTACAGTCTATAATTACAGCCTAGAAACAGTTTCATTGCATGTCAAATGTACCTTTTAAAATTTATGTCAACCTATTTTTTTCAAAGGTAGGGACCTACACCCTGAAAACCAATTTGTCTCTGGGGACACTCCTGCTGATCAAGGTGGAGAAAGACCCTCTTTTAGTTCTCCCAGAGAGCGAGTGGTTCTGCACCAAAATAGTGGTGACGACTCCCGAAGGGGATGTCCTTCTTTTCCCCTGTCACAGATGGATCTCCAGGGGGGAAATGGTGGAGCTGAGAGGGGGGAGAGGTCTGCTTCAGATCTCTTTCTAGACTCATAGTTTTCTTACAAGACTTGATTTTTCTCATTTCCACACATTTTGACAAACTTTGTTTTAAATTCCATATCCTTTCTTTCATGTAATTCCTAAGCAATGAAGGCTTTTGAAGATGATCATCCCCTGCTAATTGAACAGCGCAAAAAAGAGCTGATGTTCAAAAAGAGCATCTACCAGTAAGTATTGATGAATATGATCTCAGGCTCTTCTGTGTGCTTTTCTTTCAACTTTATTCACCTACTTGTGTTTCAGATGGAAGATCCTGGCTAAAGGACTGTCCCACATCAATAATTTCAACAGTCCATCAGAGCTTCCAGCTGAGGTCCGCTTTTCAGAGTCCAAATCAACTGAAGTAGCCAACACACAAACTCTAACGTGAGTGTAAAGAGATGTACACAGTACACTTAGTAGAGGCTCAAGAGCCATAATATTTGAGGCAAAGAGTAGATTTTTTTTTCTCCTGTTCATTTTGTCTGCCTTCAGGGGTCTTGAACTCAAGTTCAAAGGGCTACTTGGATCAAATGAAAAATGGGAAAAACTTGACGACATGAAACGGATCTTCTGGTTTAAAAAGACAGCAATGTCAGGTATTTCCTTTTTTCAGTTTTCCTGTTCTGCAGCATTACTCACCACAACAATAAGATCTTTACCCTGCGTCATAGAAAACTATGAACAAGTTATCATTTCAAAGCAGCAGCGAATGCCCCCGTACCTCCAATCTCCCCTCAAAACAGGTTTTTCAAGATCTTTGATGAGTTATTTCAAAGGCCAGTCAGGAGTTGGCAGATTCACAACAAGGAACAGCTCACACTAGCTGAGGTTTCTAGAGAACTTTGAGGGTTAGAGTCAGTTCAGTTTTGATAACAGTATTCCTGTAGAGGCATACTGTTAGAGCCCATAGAGCCCATCCGATTTGGGCTTATCTCACGGATGCACCACTGAGCACAGCCAACTGGGGCGGGTGAGTCAAGGTCTCACCCAAGGACACCCTGGCATCCCAACAGCAACCTGGACTGAACCCCCAACTGCCAATTTGGGAGACAACCGACTCTACTACTGGGCCAGTGAGCAGCAAAAGAGACCAAAGGATGATCTTTTTTTTTTTTTAATTATGGAAAACAACACACAACATTTTTCTTGCTGCCATCCTACTTTTTTTTTATTTTAGGATGATCCAAACCAAAAATAGCTTATTATTATCTAGATTTTCATTTTTGGTGTTATTGTTACATTTTATTCAAAGTTTATTTAAGTATGTTCACAAAGAGTGTAACAGTTAGACCATGATTGTGGAGCTCTAACCTTGTGCCTTAGTATCTTTTCTGGGTTCTACATTATTTTTATGCGGCAACAACAAATAAACCAATATTACCTTTCTTCTATCAACATCAAGGTTTCACTGAAATCAAAAGCATGTACTCAATATTTCATATATATAAGTTCCTCTTCCTTTAGAGTATGTTGCAGAACACTGGAAGGAAGACGACTTCTTTGGATCCCAGTTCCTGAATGGCGTCAATCCCAATGTGATCAAGAGGTGCTTTGAGCTTCCTTCAAACTTCCCTGTGACAGATGAGATGGTGGCACCATTTCTGGAGGAGGGCAGCTCTCTGCAGCAGGAGATAAAGGTCTGAATTCTTTTCCTTAGCTTTGTTACCATTCGAGGCTACCTTCCTTGACAATCTTCTGTTGTTAGGGCCCGAGCCAGCTGCAGAGCAGCCGGGCGTAGGCCCTATTATTCCCCAAGTGGTTTTTCTTTGTTTCTTTCTTTCTTTCTTTCTTTCTTTCTTCTTTTTCCTCCCCTTTGAACTGGAAAATGGCCCACTTCCCACTGGCGAAAACTCATGAAATTTGGCAGGACGACCGGGCCTGGTGAAAAATTCGATATTCTGAAGTCGCCCAAACAATAAAATGCAAAATGGCTCCATAGCGCCCCCTAAGGTGGAAATTCACACTATTGACTGTCACGCCTGTACGCTTTGTCATATTGACACAAAAATTAACACACATATGTATCTCAATAAGATCTACAAAAAAGTCAGTGCGGCCGTATCTGTCAAAATTACGGTTAAAGGGTTATTTCGCATTTTTTGCCGATCCGCACACATTGGAATTTCGCTAACTCCTCCGAAGGCTTTCGTTCCACCGGCACCACATTTGCTCAGGCCAATCTACACCCCGTGGCCATTAAAAGTTATCAAAATCATGACGCTGCACCCCAAGGTTTAGGTTCTAGGGGGCGCCAAAGATAACACTAAAATCCACATATTTAAAAGTCTTATAACTTTTTATTTTTGTCCTCACTGGCCTCCAAGTTTTCTAGGATGATGCAATGTCCAGCCATCAACACATTTGTGAAGGAATTTTTACTCCCCAAAAGAGCGCCCCCCCATGGCAGGAGAAAAAAGTCCATTTTTTCTTGTCCCCTAAGGTGAAAATACACATTGTTGAGTGTCACGCCTATACGCTTTGTCAAAATGACACAAAAATTGACACACACATGTAACTCAATAAGATCTACGAAAAAGTCAATGCGCGCGTATCTGTCAAATGTACGGTTAAAGGGTTATTCCGCATTTTTTGCCGATCCGCACACATTGGAATTTCGCTAACTCCTCCTAAGGCTTTCTTTCCACCGGCACCACATTTGCTCAGGCCAATCTACACCCCATGGCCATTAAAAGTTATCAAAATCATGACGCTGCACCCCACGGTTTAGGTTCTAGGGGGCGCCAAAGATAACCCTAAAATCCACATATTTAAAAGTCATAACTTTTTATTTTTGTCCTCACTGGCCTCCAAGTTTTCTAGGATGATGCAATGTTCAGCCATCAACACATTTGTGAAGGAATTTTTACTCCCCAAAAGAGCGTCCCCCCCCCCCATGGCAGGAGAAAAAAGTCCATTTTTTCTTGTCCCTTAAGGTGAAAATACATATTGTTGAGATTCACGCCTATACGCTTTGTCATATTGACACAAAATTTGACAATCACGTGCCTTGCCTGGTATCATTTTTTTCAGCACAACCTCACCTGTGCGAATTTACAGTTATTTTATCATGTTGACATACTGAATTTACACAATGGACCCAAATTCACACACAAAACATAAAATCCGAGTGGAAAAAAGTAACATTTTTACTGTGAAAACCACAAATATGTGTGATGAACTGTTTTTAAAACTTAAACTTCAAATAAAAATTGTAAACTTCAAAACATATGCAAATTTTTAACAAAGAACATAGTGATTTACCTCTATTTACATCAAAATGCAGGCAATGGCCCAGGCGTTCTTTGTAAAATTATTTACAAAACACTGTATAGTCTCACAAATGTCACTTTTTATTTATGCCACTACAAAAAAACATGATGTAAATGATGCATGATGTAAAACATGATGTAAAAAACTTGTGTAGATCCTCCTCTATGTCAGTCCATGTGTAATTTTTCCACAATTCTTTGTTTTTTGCAGCATTTTTGTTAGTGTAACTGCAGATTGTGCTGACAGTGTCTATGGCACAAAAAAAAAAAAAATTAAAATGCCTCAACATGAACCCCTGGTGGTCTCTGAGGGTGAAACCTGCTAACTGCTGCAGCTCTGTCAGCTTCAGTCTCCCATGCAGAGCTCTGAGCGCATGTGTGGCTCTGCACCCTTAGCAGCGTTGCTAACTCCTCAGTAAGGAAAGCCTGCTTCATGTCAGAGTCTCTAAACTCCAGAAGAAGTAGATAAAAGTCCCTTTCTTTCTAAAAAAAAGTCGTTAGGGGGTCTGAAAAGTCATTGAATCTAACAACAAAGTCGCTAGGTTTGCAACTACGTGTCCCAGACTGCATCCCTGCTGAGAGTCCCTCCCTCCCTTCTCATGTTGCAGGAAGAACGTAAGCACCCGCCCCTTGTCAATCAGTCACCATATAATTTTGGATTGGTTGTTGTGGTGAAGTTTTCCACCAATAGGAGAGATGTTGTGGTGTGTTTTTTTTTTCTTTTGGCAAGCCTTTTCCGCCTGTAAGACCTGTCGCTAATGTCTGCATGCTATGTTTTCCTGTCTCATACAGCGCGATCGAGCGCCGAACGTGATCAAAATAAGCAGAAAAAAAGTATCGCGGACATAATTTATCATAACTCTGGTTTTATTTGGCCTATCAACACAATTTAAAAACTGGTATATAGGTTGAGGTCCTCACTTTTGAGATAAATTGAAACGGAGAGTCAACGAGGCTCCGTCTTGCAGCTACATCCGGTTAAATATGTCATGTGACTTGAACGCACACACAGACACACACGCACGCACACACACACACACACACACACACACACACACACACACACACACACACACACTCAGAGTCTGGTTTTTAGCACCTGCAAAAACATGCTATTTACATATTTGACAAGAATGCAGAGGCTCCTTTTGCCCCTGAAAAAAATCAAATTTCAAACACAATTTGACTGGTCATTTCTCCAAAAGACAACCATGAAGCTCCATCCAAACCTGAAGCAGGCAGTTGGTGCATGTGTACAGTAACCTGAGGGGAGTGAGGTGAGTGCTTCTGAGGAGAACATGAGCAGTGAAGATTCACCTTGGAGCTAGAACAGAGACATGCACATGATTATACAGGGGCAGGGGCTCAAGTTTTTTCCAGTCGTTTATACAATATGGAAATTAATGTGAAATTAAAACACAAAGTATTAATAGAAAGGTAATGACTGTCCTGTGTAGGTGACAGTGATATCCAATAGGCTAGGCACTCACGAGGCTGGCTGTGGCAAGTGTAAGTGAAAGCAACACGCACTGGCAGGAAGAACAGCAAACGCCGATGAAGGAAAAGGGTCTTTGCAGTGATGGGCGTTACCAGAGAGGGCGATGGCCAGAGGACACAAATGGGACGGGGAGGCAGCACGTTGGGGGGGGGGGACGCGACACGGCTCGGGCCCGCCAGTGCCCCAACGGGGTCCTAGTTGTTTTTTTTCTTGTCTTTGCTGTAGAAAGGCAAAATATTCCTTTATGACCAGAAGATATTGGATGGAATACCAACTAGAGTCTACAATGGTGACAGTCTTCAAGTCTCAGCAGGTCTCTGTTTGCTGTACTTGAACCCTGAAGACAAACTGATGCCGATTGCAATACAGGTATGTGTCCAACACAGCAAATCATTGATTGCAGGCATATTAAAAAGATTCTGGTCTAATAAATTTCCATGCTAAATTTGTACAGAGACAAAATCCTATTCCTCTGTTTTACATGAAATTTCAGTGTTTTACATCTTCATATTTCAGCTACAACAAAAGCCGTCTGACCAGAACCCAATCTTCCTGCCCAGTGACTCGCAGGCGGACTGGCTACTTGCAAAAATATTTATCAGAAATGCAGACGCAATTGATCATCAAGCAGTCCAACACCTCATGAAGACTCACTTTATGGTGGAAGTCTACACTGTGGCCACTCTGCGCTGCTTTCCAGTCATTCATCCCATCTATAAGGTAGAATAACACAGAATGATTCAAGCCTCAGTTTCCTTTGATTGTACATTTATTCTTCCACCCTAAACTGATGCTGTGATATAAAATGATTAATTTTAAAGATATTTTGGGGTATTTCATATCTTCATCATTCAGTCAATATAGTCAATCAAGTCAATAAATTGAGGAGGAAGTGATGAGGAACAGCTTTGATATGATTAAAGCTTAACTTACCTTCACCCTCCAGAAACACTTTTATATAGAGGTGCTGGAGCACAGTCATGCAGTGTATCTACAGTTGTATGTATTTAAGCTCTTTACAAATTTTGATGTCCCTGTTTTTTTTCACTGGTTGGCTGTTATTCAGTTTCATAGATCAGGATTGGCAGCCTGTATTTTGCTGAAAAGGCCATTATAGTTGTATGTATATTTTTGTTATTTTACCGTTGTCTTTACAGCTGCTGCTGCCACACTTCCGATACACTCTCCACATAAACACTGGAGGGCGAACAAATCTCTTTGGACCTGAAGGGCCTTTAAGTATAGTAAGGTTACTCAACACCTTGAGCACTCAGAATACTACGTACTCTTGCCACTACTACTGCTATATACTACTACTACTTTATCATTGCCATATGTTCTAGCCTCTCATTTTGAAAAAAAAAACAGTTGTTTGGTACTTTGTAATGTCTCATTTTATATACTTCTGCATTTTCTATCTCCAGAGTTCACCTGGATATGATGGTCTGATAGTGTTCATGAAAAAGGCTCTGTCTGAGCTGACCTACAACTCTCTCTGTCTGCCATACAACATCACTGCCCGAGGACTGGACTCCATCCCCAACTTCTACTACAGAGATGATGGCATAAAGCTGTGGAACATCATCAACAGGTTAACTCTGAAGGAATTGTACAATTTCATTGTTTCTGTATTTTTTGATCACAAATGAAAACATACTTTTAAAGTCTTATTTCATTGTTTCGTATCTACCAGCTTCGTGAGTGCAGTGGTCAATCACTTTTACCCTTTAGACATTGAGGTCCAAAAGGACACAGAGCTGCAGGAATGGATCAGTGAAATATTCACACACGGCGTCCTGGGGAAAAAAGCCTCAGGTGTTTACACTTGTCTAAAATAATGCATAAGCACAGCCTGTATGCAGAATGTAGAACATTGATAAATATTGTTTATTTTCTGAACTGCTGTTACTGTTGACAGGATTTCCATCACACTTTAATACTGTTGATGAAGTGATCAAGTTCATCACCACTGTGATCTTCACAGCAACAGCTCAGCATGCAGCGGTTAACAATGGACAGGTAAGGAAATAGTTACAGTTTCAAGGCTTCAGATTAATGACACAGATCCCCAATCTGCTTTAAATGTCAAAATAGTTTTAATACCCTTCTAGCAAGGATGTAGTTCGGCTTTACGCAGCTGCAACTTTGCATATATATAAAAATGTATCCTCAAAGCTAAAGAGATTTATATTAAAAATGTCTTTGAAAAATACAGTACGACTACAATTCCTGGATGCCCAATGGCTCACTCCTGCTCCTCAAACCTCCGCCAACCACTAAGGGGCAGTCAACGATGGAGACCATTCTGGAGACCCTTCCAGATGTTGGAGAGACTGCCATCTTTGCAGCAATACTTTGGCTGCTTTCGGACAAATACACTGACGAGGTAAGACAGAATCTGTCCCACCCACATTTTTGAACCTGTATTACAGATTGTAGCCTCTGCAGACTGAAATATTGTCCCTTTTTTAAAATTGTTTTCGCAGGTTCCCTTGGGTGCATACCCTACAGAGCGATTCGATGAGCCTGCTGTTCAACTAATGATTAAAGAATTTCAGGCGGAGTTGTCCTACCTCAGTGAGGAAATCAAAGCAAGAAATTCAAAGCTTGAAATACCTTACAATTATCTGAACCCAAGCGAGATAGAGAACAGTATTACTATTTAAAAAAGACAGTCTGTGTTAGGTTTCCCTACAGCTCCCACCAGCTTTGTCATGTATTGATGTTACATTTTAAAATTTGTATGATTTAACTGCTGGAGACTGTAGGTGAAGTGTTGCATGCAGACTAGATAGACCAGCTAAATTTTCAGCTTTATCTTATTTGTCTTATTTGCTTTAAGTTTTCAATATTAATATAGTCCATAACATTTAGTCAGTTATCTAGGTTTGATTATTTGTGTGTGTTTGTATTGTCTGAAACATTTTTACTTTCCTCTACAATTTATTGCATAAAAAAAAAATGTCTATTAGCATTCCAGAGTAAAACCTTTAAATCATAATGTTATCAGTCATACCAAAGTTCAAGGTTAAAATCCATTACATCCTCATGTTCATCATCACCACCAGCCCCCAAACTGATGAAACTCATTTTAATGATCAACGTTTTCTTTTTCCCAGTTCATAGAAACAGCATTACATTTTTTGTCATTGTAAATCAAAATGCTGATACATTTAAGACATTAGTCAAATAAAGATTCTTACAGAACTTCTTTCATGGAGTTTCCCCCTGTGATAAATAAAGTATTCTGAGTCAAAGTCAGAGTCTCTTTTCAAACAAACCAAAAGTTCCTCTCAAGAGTTTTAAATTCTTATCTTGTCAGAGTAACACACTTGTATATTCAGCTCAACTGTGGGCTTATTACACTCTAAATTAGTTATGTCATGAATGTTTATGTTCTTTGCAAATGACTTTTTTCAACCAAAAAAGTTGGTCATTCAGTCCTTGTACACCAGACACACTTTAAACTCTATGATTGACCTGGTAGACTGCTGTAGGACACAGCTGGACTAAAGATAGAGGCATACTGCTTTATAGATTTCTTTTCTTCCTGAGGCATTTTTTGTTTGTTTGTTTGTTTGTTTGTTTGTTTGTTTGTTTCAGACAGCAACTCATATGATCCCTTTACTTAGGCATCATCCTTTTTTGTTGTTGTTGTTGTTTTGGTATGCACTGTGATGCACCCTGTCAGCTGTCCTATCAGCATTAGAGTTCTACAGCCTTGCTGTAGAATTCTAATGCATAGAAGTTATAGGCCTTTGTTTTTTTAACTTTGTGTAATGAAAATAATGAATAGATTGTTGGTAACCCTGGTCAGAAGGCTTCACAAAAAAGCACAAAGGTCAAGCACAAATCTGAAATAAAGTATCCTAATTAAAATTGTATTTTTTGCATTATTTCAAATCGTACTTTTGAAACACCATGATTAAAAACAAATCCAAGCTGATAGGTGTCCAGTAACCCTGGCAGAGTGGGACCTCTTTAGTTACATCACCTCTTTGCTACGGTACGTACCGACCTATCGACCCCACTGACGACTGGTTTATTTTCGGCCGAAACTACAGACTTAGGACTATAGGGTACGATACAAGCGACTTAACATTATAAGTCAGCGACTATACATAATTTAAACATGGTTGTGACGATGTTATTTAGATTCGGTGTCATTCTCACACCGGACACTTCGGATATGGAGGTATTTGTTTTAGGCTCGCGCGAGGAAATGGGTCACTGGGACCCGAACAGAGCGGTAAAGATGAAAGCCTCCCAGACGCTCGCGTCAACCCATGAACCTTGTCTTTGGATCGGAGAGGTGCAGCTGGCAGAGCCGTACAGAGACACGCTGTGGTTCAAGTTTGTCAAAACAGTCAGAGGCGCCTTTATTTGGGAAGGTACGAACCAATATTTCTGTTGTCAATTCTGCACGTTTCGACTTGTGCGTATATATGCGGCCTTGGAGACCTCAGACAGTGTTAAGGAGCCTGTCTCTAACAAGCTCAGACAGAAATGACAGCCTCCATGTTTGTTTCTTGTGTTATATCATTGTCGCCACAAGATGGCGACAAAACACTTTGTGGTGTTCAGATTTCAGCGCACCAGTAAACTTGTATGCATTAGTAAAAGTTAAATTAGTAAGCAGGCTACTAATACCATTAATGTGAAATATTGTTAGACTACTGCAGTTTATATATATATATATATATATATATATATATATATATATATATATATATGTGTATGTATATATATATTTTTTTTTAAATATATAATATAAATATCAGCCCCTCTCCTAATGTTGCGCTATTTCTGTTTTGCTATATTGATAATAATGATGCACCAAAATTAAGTATCATTTCATCCTAATATTGTTGGTCAACAGATGCCAGTTCATCAGATGGTTAACAGATTACCTGTGAGATTAATGTAGATTTAAGTAAAATATCTAAAAAATGAAAAATGTCTCCTCTGTCCCAAAATATCTTAAAATGGTGAGTTAGTCACTATGTTCATTTTGTCTTTCTCAGGCAGTGGTCCCGGCCATGACAGATATTGTACATATGATGAGATGAATGTGGTGGATGGAGTGTATTGCCACCCGATTGATCACTGGATAGAGGAAACAGGACACACAGATGAAATGAAGCACACCACCAGCTTTTATTTCAGTGTGGCCGGTCAGAGGGCCATGCATTTCTCCAGGTAATAGCAGCAGAAGAATATCAATCTACAGGATAGTTTATGGGAGTGCTGTTACTGTCATGTCATGAAGCAAGTAAACAGGGTGTTTTTCCCAGCTGCTGTGACTTAATTTTTGCACATTAGTCACAAAAATAGAGATTTTCTTTAATAAATGGCCCAACTTTTTCCTGTAGTTATCAAGTTTTCAGCCTTAAATGGAGTAAAATCCACAGCATGCACGACGCTATATTTAATTTAAACTTAAATTTTAATAAGAATCCATGAGACTAATAAATTACCATGTCAAAGTGTGATTGTTTCTTGAACCACACTGAGAATCCCATCAGCACCCTTCCTCTTACCTCCCTCTTAGATTTCAAACAGACTTCTTTCATACATTCTGTTTTGGTCCCGTCTTCACTTTTGCTTTAATAAAAGTCTTCACAGAGTTGTGCAAAGAGAACAGGGCAGTCATGTCACATTTCTTTCTGCTCCAAGCGAGTCTCTTTAGGGCAGACACAAGCCTCTGTCACCTTCTCATGGTCGTTCTTTGTTTTTTAACCTAGCTCACTCCCATTTAAGTTATAATTGCAGTCTGTTCCTTTAATATCACCGTCCTTTGGAGGAGTAGACCACAGTTCTATTATCTCTTTCTTAACCTTGTTGGTAAAACTGAAGTAAAGGAGAGGGCATCGTTCAGAGTTTTACTTTGGTTCTTCAAGGCAATGTATTCATAAAATTATTTACAGATATGATATATATATATATATACATACAGGGTTTTTCCTGGCTCAAATTGAGGCAGAGGTGGCACCATCCTGACCATGCGCCATGACGTGCATGTATTTGTAAATTCAACTGACTCACTTTCTTTTACAGGCAACATACTTTAAGTTAAGAATTCAAAAAAGAGTGTGACCATTATCATGTTAAAGCATTCATTTATTAAAACTATATACATACACAAATCAGCTGGCAACTTTAAATTGAAAGTACACTTCATCCACACATCTCGCAACCAGACAGAACATTTCAGCCTCCTCTTTTTCATTCTGTAGAACCTCCTCATGCACTCCTTGTAGTCCAAGGCCTCCTGGTCTGGTCCATCAGCGGCCACCTTACAACAGACATCCAAGTGCCTCTCCTTCAGTCTGTTCCGCAGAGGTGTCTTCACCTTAAACAAAACAATTCATCATGCATTAAGTATTTTTGTTTTTATTCTGATACAGACATGAAGAGCGATAGTGTTTAGAAACAGACTATCATATATAATTTATATGTATACGCTGCAGTGTCCTCCCTAAAAAAAACGACAACCAATTATTTCTTAAACTATCTAAACTATGTTATTTATTTTTTGTAACTTTATTAGTTGAGTGTTTTTAGGTACTACCATCTTTAATATACTTCTCCTTCTCTTCTGCTGCTTTGTGAACGGCTGTCACCTCATGTCTTTTTAATGTGTCCAGCCTGTAGTTGGTTGATGGCTGTCTTACTAAGGAGGCAGCGATCGCCTGCTGTGTTGGGGCACAGTGCTTTTGGCATAAATAGCAGTGCATGCCTTCCTCAGTATGCCTGAGCCAGGTAAATTGATTGAGCCACTGCTTGTCAAAGCCACTGGCTCTGTGTTTTTGAGAAGATCTGGAAAGAGGAATAAAAACCACGTACATGTTGGCTTTGCGTTATGCTCCTAATTGGAAACTAATTAATTAATTAATTACCCTCGCCTCGCCGACTCGTCCTGTCCTGCATTCTGACCCTCGCGATCACCAGTCCCTTCTGAAGTACTTTCAGACCTGACACAAATTTCCACATGTTGTCACCACCATGAATTATAGCATTTTAACTGCCTGTTACGTTTTTTCTCTGCTGTGTTTCACCTGGACTCGTGACTTTCCTCCTCGCGAGGTCGCTTTTTAAAGTACTGGCTGATTTTGCCTGTCATATCTGCAATGCTAAAAAACGGAGGAAACTTTTTTTTTAAATAAACACGACATGCTTGGATGCACAAAAGACAAGCAGTATTTACCTGTTTGTACCATCCGCCAGGGAAAATCAGGACGCCGATAGCACCAACTAGCGGGAAAAAAACTTGAAAAAACATGATTCCATCCGTTTCTTCTTCGGTAGATGCTTCAGGTCTTTCCGGTGCACTGCTGTTGATATAGCGCCTCTATAGTGGCGCAACGCTGCAACTGCAGTTAAAATACGTTGCTGCTGCAGAGGGACATCATACGCTCGATCAACACAGCTGGAGCTTTACGCTGTGTTGAGCGAAATCAATCGCTCTGGCTGGGGGCGGCACAAAATTAGGTGGAGGCGGCCGCCACGCAATTTTGAACGCAGGAAAAACCCTGTACATATATGACACTTAGCACATGAGCGTTGATATTCTTTAAGTACTGGCAGTACTGTCCTATTCTTGATTTTGTCATGGAAAATAGTGAAATGTCTATTCAGTGAGACACTTTTTTGCATTATTCATTATGAATACATGAAAATGAATAACTCCTATATAGCTGAAAATCAGTAGTTTGCATGTGTATTGTTACCCTCAGCCCTATTTACACTCAGTGTGGCATTTATGTGTCTGAGGTTGTTAGAGTCAAGCTTTCATGATATAAACACAAAACAAAAAGGGAGAACCCAAGTCTAGAACTTAAAAAAACATTAAAGCTAAATCAAAAGGAAAAACTCACGAGGAGAACAGACGGGGACGACACACATTGACATCGACTGACATACACTGACACTGAACCAACGTTGAGGGAATGCTACACAGGGACTTAAAATTGACAGAGTAACAAGTAACAAGAGGCAGGTGAGACACAACTACACAGATGCAGACAACCATGAAGGAGGGAAAACACAGGAAGTAAAACCAGACTAGACATACATGGATCAACTACTACAAAATAAAACAAGAAGTCTAACTTAACCAGACACTCAAGAGCAGGGAACTACAAAATAAAACAGAAAACACTGAAAACTGATGCAAAGAGTAAAACACTGAGAACACAAGGGTAACAGGCTCAAAGACAAACTGAAAACTCACAAAACAGGATCACAGGGGACAGAAACACTCTGGAAAATACAACTAAATTACAAAACCAGGAAAAAATTTAATACACAAGAACTAATCAAGACACAAGCACTATTTTAATATCCAAGGTTAGCTGTTTTAATCAGTGTCATATCGCTACAAAAACTTTTCAAATTGATAGTTTTGTTGGTTTTGCTGGATGCGTGTTAATCCACTTATACTTGCATGCTCAGCCCCTTGTGCACACCAGGCACAGCTGAAACAAACCCTTGGTGCCTGAGGCAGTAAGCATATATTGTGCATATGAATGAGCTGGCTTGGGTTGAGCCATCAGGTTTTAATTTGTGTCCAAAGACCTCTCACCGCTTATGTCAAGGACCCGTGTTCAGTAGGAGGCACTGTGCCCTTGTATGATACCTACTAATACCTTTTTAAATTACTCTTTGAGACCTTGCATCTGTGTAGCCTCCAGTACCATACGCACTGACCTCTGCAGTTATTCATTATATGAATCAAATAACTTACTGTATTGTAACTGCTGAACTCTGATGCTCATTCAGAAGAAAAGGTCCCTAGAGGCATAACAATTATTTCTGTAATTCTTTGACTGTTGAGCTGAATAACTGTGGTATTTTAGTATCTTAAAATGTTAGTTTTCCAGTCATTGATTCATGTTTTAAATTGCTAAACACTAGAGACAAAAAAAAACAGTTTCCTATAAACTGTGTAAGACATAAATTGTCATTAGAACTGCAGTACTCACAGGTCAGATAGTCATAATATGGTTTTATGCTAATCAGATTTCACTGCAGATCACTTTTTCTGAAACGACTGATTTAGCATTTAGATTGTGTCAGTTTTTTTGTGAAAGCAGAGAGCAGGTCTGTTAACTGAGCCCAAAGAAGAGACTTTCTGGGACTCACAAACAAACAGTGCATTAGTGGTGGGGATCAGAATATGTTTCAAAGCCAGAGAAGCCTACAACTTTGAGCTTGGCAGTTCTGATATCGAGTCTTGTTGATCTTTTAAGGATTTTGTTATGTATTAGATCAAGTTGTATTTCAACTCACTGGTGCACAAACACAAATTTATTGTCAAGTAAAATTAGAATGCCGGCCAACAGGTTTCAAACTAAAAAAAGGAGCTTTGGTGGTCAGATCATGGCCAAACTTGTGAGGAGCTACATTGACCGAAGCAGAACATCAGGAGGAATCTAAATCAAATTGTAACAAAATAATTTCTTGCAAGGGACACAACCTTAATCAGTGCTGTGCCTCAAATTAAATCAAAATGCTTATCTTTGAATTTGACCAGCTTTAAAAAACTCCACTAACCACGACTGCTACTGCTGCTGCTGCTGCAGCTGCTGTGGGACAATAACTCTCCTCTATCACTCAAAGCAGCAGTGGTAGTCCCACACAAACTTTCCCGTTATTCCTGTAAGTTAAAAACAGTAACCCAGAGTGTTGGTATACAGTAGGATAAAGGCCAGTTACCTAACTAGACAAGGCAACAAAAAGTAACAATGTGTGCCTTCTTACTGTCTCCTTCCAGGATTAAACTTGAACATTACTCTAAATGTATAAGCCTCCATAACACATAAACTTGTAAATGAGTGGAGATGACCATAGACTGATCAGGGATCAGGGAATCCATGTAAATGTTTTATATTCCCAGGTCGATGAATGTAATGAAACCCAGCTTGTTGTTTAAGTTTAATTGGCTGGTAAATGTCTTGCTTTGTTTGAATTGATTGTATACTATCCTATTGCCCTCATTTAACATCAGTTTTAAGAGGCTATCCAGACAAGGTTATTGTAATCACACACAAATTACTATACAATCTAAATGGAATCTGCCTCAAGAGATCAGTAAACATTACTACTTTTATAAAAAGATGGACTTCTTAAAATTCTCCACTTCTTTGAGTATCCCTCTCCTATTTGGTTTTCTCCTTTTAAAGCGTTTTAGCTGTTTTCATAGCTTTTGAACTGTGTTTTTGTAAAGTTTTAATCCATTTGCATATTTATTCAGTGTCTCTGTGTTTCTTTCTGCCTTCATTGAAACACTTATTCTAATACCTTCAACTCTGATCATCAGTGGCGGTTCTAGACTAAATAACTCCCCGGGCGAGACCCCCTCCTTAAATAAGCTCAAATAATAAATATACACTACATAAAAGTGGCAAATATTTAAAAAAAAATGTAACAAGACAGTACGAGAGGAGAAGAATAATATAGAATATTAAATAAAATATAGACTAATAATCTTACATAGCAAATCACACAAATTTGAAAACACACTGAAGAAAAAGTGATTGTTCTATGATAAGAAACACAAACTAAAACTAAAACCTGACCTTTCCTGCCTTCCTTGATGCAAAATCAGCAATAATCTCGTCATAAGAAATCTGCTCCCCTATTAACCCATTAAGACCTGAACTCTGTCTGAGCCACGCCTCTGTAATACTGAGGGCCGTTTAAAGAAGGGCCCCCAGATCCAGACGTTTTCTGAAGTGTTGAGGTTTACAAAAAAGCTGATATCTCAGCCTCTGTAGCAGATACAAACAAAATTCAAAAAGTATTTGAGAGCTTACAGGTGTGGCTTTTAAGCCACATAACTATCTTTTATTTGTCCAAACTTTCAACACATTATTGAATAGCTTGAACAAACTTAAATGAAATAAAGCGGCTGTATAAATAAAAGTAAAGACTCTGCACTGGAGAATAACAAATTGTTTGCTTTCTGTAAAACAAGTGGCAGTCATGATAAAGGGTCTATTTAATTCAAATGTAAATATAAAAATTAAAGTGTTGAAAGGGTATACAGCTGCCCTAGTATAGTGCCAGTACAAAAACAGCTCTAAAAAATAAAAAATAAATAAATGAACACTTGGCTGACAGTGTATTCATCTCTGTGCTCACCCAAAGACATGCAACACTCATCGCCGATAGTGTGAGCCTCAGTATGAAGAGGTTGTTCACACTGCTGGATGTTTCTCCTCCAAAGCTGCTCTCTGCCTGTCATTGTTTACTTTCCTCATGACACACGTAGCAAGATCCGAGCATGAATCCGATCGCTTTATTAGCTTATCAGAGGCAGACTGGTATGATGATTTGATTCACCACGACTCCAGAAATGATTAACAAACTACAGAATGTCACAAAATGATGTATCCGCGCTCCCGGCTTGAAGGCTGAAATGCGTACATACTGTCCCGGTTTAAATGGGTTAAGTGATTGATGACGGCAAGGCCAGTGAGCCATTCCTGAGACATGGTTGACCTTAGGTACGACTTTATCAACTTCAGTTTTGAGAAGCTCATCTCTGCTTGAGCCACCGTGACTGGCAGAATGAGAGCAATCCTAAGAGCAGAGCTGTCCCCCACGACCCTTTCCCCGTTTCGTCTCATACAGTCTGTCAGCCTCTGTGCGGCACCTTCGCAGCAAGCAGGGGTGCCTACAGCAGCAGGGGGGCACCAATTTGACAACAAGAGTTAATACAAAACCGCTTTGCGGTGCAGATTTATTATTATTATTATCTTTTATTTTATTTTTTTGGAAGTGCTCGTGCCGCCCCCCCATGAGTCATGACACAAATGCCGCCCCAGGCGGCTGCCCTGTTCGCCTGTGCCTAGAACCGCTACTGCTGATCATATTTATCTCTCTTCTCTTTGCAATTTTTTCATAGAGCCTCATATTGGCAAGCCTCTGAAATTTAGCCTGTGTCATATATTATAACGACTTTAGATTAATGACTCCTGTTTATTGCCCTCAGGGTGCTGCCTCGTGTTTGGCTGGGTAGCTGCCCTCGACAGGTGGAACACGTGACCATAAAGATGAAGCATGAGTTGGGCGTTACAGCAGTGATGAACTTTCAGACAGAGTGGGATGTGGTGAACAACTCCAGTGGCTGCAGACGTGACCCTGGAGAAATCATGACCCCTGAGACCATGATGTATCTGTACAAAGACTGTGGCCTGGTTTATCTGTGGATACCTACACTTGACATGAGCACTGAGGGTGAGTGGGTAGATGAAGATATGCTAAAATCATCAAAGCAATATGCTTAGGGTGAAAAACATCTGGGTGGTCATCACTCTTTTAAAAGCTGCCCCTGTCTGTAAACACTTTTACCTTGGCGGCAAAGGGTGAGCATTTCTATTGTCTACAGCATAAAAGATTCTTTGTTGGTTTCAATTTGACACTAAGGGTTGTAAAGAGTCCAGTGACTATTATGTTGGTGTTTGTTATAATTCCTCACACTACAGGAGTTAGATGGACTTGGTTGAAGTTCTTGCCTCTCATAAACTGTTTCAATAATGACTTGGAGAGTTGGAAAATCTTTCATTAACAAAACACAAAAAAGGTTTCTAACCTTGTCCTTATGTGACCACATTCTGAGCCCAGACGTCCCTGCAGTATACACCACCACATGGTAATACCACCACATTTGTGGCCAACCATAAAGGCTATCAGAAAAAAAACGGCATTGCAATTTTTTCTTTCTGTGACTATTTATGGTTATATTAAAAAAGTTTAGGAAATTAAGCCATATCAAGATAGAGGTTAATTTTCTGTACATAAACACAATTAAAAGTTAATTATTGTTTTTTTGTATTTTCTGTTAACAAAACTAATCTAATCTCTTGAATTTCCCTTCGGGGATTAATAAAGCTCTTCTTATTCTTATCCTCATTTTCACCTTATTTGGCCTTTTACCAAATCTGTCACTGCATAATGGGAAACTCAAGCATCGTCAGCCATAACATTACTCAGTTTGTGACATCAAGAAGAAGTGTGTGTCTTTATGTTGTTCTTCTTGTTTTACACATCACATGTTTCGCATGAAGGGAGGGGCTTGGAGTAGAGTCAGATGAGGTGGCTCGGGCATCTAACCATCTAAGCTTTGTGAGGTGTTCAGCATTTCACTGTTTCTTCTAAATGCACGTTATATCCAACAAAGCAAGGTCAACAAGGCTTCCATCTAACAGGTAAAATGTTCATGCTGGGTGAGACATTTCGGATTGCATACAGTAAACAATGTACATATTCACGACAAGAGACAAAGATTTTGCGATGTGTTTATTGCAGATGCTCATTCTGCAATGTTGGTGCAACTTGCAGCCCTTGCATCCATAATTCCTTTTTATTCCTGTCAGTATGGTAACTGAGTTTAAAATCTTGTAGCCTGATCAAAGATTGAGACCAACACATAAAACAAAATTTGTTGAAGAAATATAAAATCATCCAAAGTAAAGAGACTAGTTGCGCACTTTTGTTGTTGGTGTTTATTAAGGAGACCCCTGCAGCCCTGTCTTCTCAATGTATAATATACTATATTATTATTTACTCTTGCAGGTCGGATCAGGATGCTTCCCCAGGCTGTGTTCTTGCTCCACGGCCTCCTAGAGAACGGTCACACCATCTACGTCCACTGTAACGCCGGAGTTGGCAGGTCAACGGCAGCTGTGTGTGGCCTGCTCATGTACGTCCTGGGTTGGAGCCTGAGGAAGACGCAGTACTTCATTGTAGCCCGCAGGCCTGCTGTGTACATAGATGAGGAAGCTTTGGTTCAGGCTCAGGCTGATTTTATCCGAAAGTTTGGTCATCTACGATCATCCATCTCTTACCCCGAGTCATGAGAGAGAAATGTCTTCAAACTGGACCTCCATTTACTCTGAGGATAAGAATTACTGGACTTTTTGTGTTTAAGAACATACTGTACAGTCAGCACAAAAGGTCCCTAAAGGAGAAAAAACCTATAGCAAGAAAATGAAGTTTCTCTAACTTCAATTTAACATACATAAATGACCCACTTCAGTTGAGTGGCTTTCCAATTCAAGTTGATCCCAAAGTATCTGCACAGAGGTCTGCTGGCTGCCAGCAGAGATGTTGTGAGCAATTAATCCGACAGTGACGTGTTAACTTTTAACTTCAGGAATTAGTCGTTGCACCACTTTAACACATTCACTTGCAAAGTGTGCTCTTGAAATCAGCCAAAGTTTTCAGAGGGTGTTTGCAGGTTTGATTGGAAAGACCTTTTATGAATGTGCTGTTTTTCCCTGTAATAACCGTTAAGTTAAGCTGACATTTGAGAAGGCTATCGACGAAAAACTGTGCAAGAAAGAGAAAAATAAATTTTCAAGGATTGCTTGTGCTTTTTTATGCAAAACTTGCTTTATGGATGTAAAATGATTTGTCGTGGTCCTTTTTTCTCCATGGTGAGAGGTCTAAAGTTGCATGAAAATGGCCCTCCTTGCCAAAGCAAAAAAAAAAAATCCATTTTCAAAACTAAAATAACAACAATGCCTCTCAGCTACCAGACATTGAGGAACAAAGCCCCACCTCTCTCACTCTGAGAGCGCTAGATAACATTTCATCTTTATTTTGCTGAACCATCTGCCAAATAATAAAAATAACATCCCTGCCTGACTATAATAATGCATTCATAATAAGATGTTATTGGAATACAGCTGTAAATTTTCTGCTTTATGTTTAGACTTCTGTTGAGGATATATCGCTTATTTAAAACACAATGGTTTTGCTGCTGGATCTTGAGTTGACAAAGTTATTGCATCAGTGAAGAGGAAAGAGTTTTCACTTAAGGCACACGCCATATACTGTTTAATTGCTTTGAACTGAGTCCCTCCAGAAAACAGCACCTGATGAGGGTATTATGAGGGATGAGTTGGTGGTATAAACATACAAATCAGAAGGGATTTCCAAAAGTAAAGAAAGGCTAATACAGAATAGGAAATAAGAGAAATCGGCATCTTCTTTTAAAAATCAGCATGGAAACTGGTTTAGGAGAGATAAGGGATGCATGATACGACTTTTTGTAAGTCTATGAAGATGATAAATTACATACAGTATACTGATAAGATTACCATTGAATAGTTTTTATTATACACTATTGGTCAAAAGTTTAAGAACACCTCAATTTTTCCAGAATTTGATTGAAAATTATGCAGTTTAATGTTTCAGTGTACTCTGAAATTAATGCATAGAACAAATCAACAATTGAAGCTAAAAAAAGAGATCATAGTATCAATTTAGAAACAAAAATGTATAATAAACTTTTGACTCATCAAAGTAACTGCCTTTGGCAGACATAACAGCAGAACACACTTGTGGCATTCTTTCTACAATGGAAATCAAATAGTCTTCAGAAAGTTCTTCCCAACTCTGTTTCAGAAGTTTCCATAAATGTGTAGCACTTGTTGGTTGCTTTACTTTCACTCTTTTGTCCAGTTCATCCCAAACCAGCTTGATGGGGTTTAAATGGGACCTGTCATCAAAATTTCATACCATTTTTATCATTTTTTCATAATCCTTGATGTCCTCTGATCATGTTTGCAACATGTTTGTTGTCATTTGATGGTTTGTTTTTAGTATGCCTAAAAAACCTTACAGGAAAACCAACTGATTTTGGCTCATTAACATTTATGTAAATGAGCTTTGCTCTGATTGGATCACTGCTGTGACACCTGCTGTGCTCTGATTGGCTCAGCAGTGGAGGTTCGGATTTCAGTTTATCCATTTTGCTAATGTGTGCTAAAGTAAGGTGCAAGATAAAGTGGCGGCAGGGAGGGTGCAGGGGCTGCAGGGGCTGCAGGGGCTGCGTGATCACAGACAAAATCTCGGTACTATTTAGTAGCAGCGCATGCCCCTTGTAATAACCCCCATAAGAACTGTTGTTCAGGACTGTTTACTTGTGCTTCCTACCCAGTGGCGGCTGCTGGTCTTTCAAGGAGGGGAAGCTCATTCTTCTGGCCTACATCATAATTGTATTTGTTTATTAGTATGTAACAGAACAGAGTCGCCAAACACAAAGACAAAAGTCGCTGAGGATCGGTAAAGTCTCTGGAGCAGTTAAGAACAACGGAATGAATGACTTGGAAAATGCTCTGGCAGATGTTTTATTCTTCAAGATCGCTGATTCGCTTGTTTAGCTGTCAATCAAAAAAGGATTTCGCCTCAGACAGCTCATCCAATCATGGATGCAGAAGCTTGGAGTCCGGGAGAAAGTCGGGACCGCCCTCTCGCCATAGAACTCCAGTGAAGCTGGGCTTCCATTGGGCGGGACAAAGCCCAGCATTTATCCAATGAGCGTCTATTTTCGCTGCTGGAACAACCCACTTTGAGCTTCCACATTGAAGTCAGCAGAAGCCCAGCGTCCGACTGTTTGAAGCGCTGAGGCGCTGCGAGGATGAATGAGAACGAAGTTATGCCGGTTACCTGTGATTATCAGCTTCTTATCACAGTGTCTGAACAAAAGTTGAAGGCATTCTAGTGCGTATTTAGTTAATGAAATGTACACACAGCCGTACGTATTTCACCACTTTTTCTTTTTTTGGGGGGGTCACATTTTAAGGGAAGCCGAGCTTCCCTTGCAGTCTTAGAGCAATCGCCACTGTTCCTACCCATTCGGCTACTGTAATAACCTTTGTTCGAGCCCACACACAACATTTTTGCTCTCATTCATGAAACGCTTAAATTGGGGACATTTTCGGGGACAGATTTTGCCGGGGATAGGTCATCCAATACGGGGACTGTCCCCGGAAATCGGGGACGTCTGGTAACCTTATGCTAAAGGCTAAAAATGGCAGGTATTACACCATACATTTTAGACCCCGAGTCCAAAGAGGAGGTGGAAGTTGAAGAAGAAGCCAGAGATCTCCAGCTGTGTTTTCATTCATTCTGCCCAGCTTTAAGTTCATTTTCCCGGCAGTGAACCCAAGGAAACACTGGTCGTTTGGAGGAGACCCATAGCGGGTACAGTGGTAGCTGGGTCTCGCTCTGGCTGGAGAGTGATGTTGACTGTGAATGAGTACGAGAACGAGAGAGTGGGCGCGGCTCACCGAGGACGCGCTCCTGAATAATAATGAGCAAGGTCAGCGTTACGTCAAAAGGACCTGCTTTTTCAACAGTTCTGATGTCTCAGCAATGGCTTCCTTGCTGCAACTCGACCCATCAAGCCTGCAACTCCAAGTCCTCTCTTTTCTTGAAACTGAGACTTGCTTACTGTGACCACTATAACGCTGTGCTTGAAGCTGTTGTCCTGTGAGCCATCTGTCACGCAAGCTGTTGACTCTCAGAAACTTGTCTTCTGATGCTGTTGTGGCTTTGGGTCTGCCAGACCTCTGCCTGTCAGCATTTCCCCCAGTTTCTGAGTGCCTTTTGATGGTAAAGGAAACTGTACTCACTGACAGTTTGACTTTCTTGGCAATTTCTCTGTAGGAAAGACCTACATTTTTAAAGGGGACCTGCCATCAAAATGTAATTTTGTGTGTTTTTTGTTTCATATAAGGTCCATATTATGTTCTTCTTATGTTGTAAATGTGAAAACAAACCGTTACATCGTTTGCATTCTGTAAAGGTTTAAAATAAAGAAACGGGTAAACCAGGCCAATTGAAAAAGCAGGTCCCTCTGAGGTCACGCTGACCTTGCTCATTATTATTCACGAGCGCGTCCTCGGTGAGCCGCACCCACTTTCTTGTTCTCGTAGTCATTCACAGTCAACATCACTCTCCATACCAGCCAGAGCGAGACCCAGCTACCACTGTATCCGCTATGGGTCTCTTCCAAACGACCGGTGTTTCCTTGGGTTCACTGCCAGGAAAATGAAGTTACGAGAAAACACCGCTGGAGATCTCTGGCTTCTTCTTCAACTTCCACCTCCTCTTCGGACTTGGGGTCTAAAATATATGGTTTAATACCTGCCATTTTTAGCCTTTAGCATAAGGTGACCAGACGTCCCCAATTTCCGGGGACAGTCCCCATATTGGATGACCTGTCCCCGGCAAAAGCTGTCCCCGAAAATGTCCCCGATTTAAGCGTTTCATGAATGAGAGCAAAAATGTTGCGTGTGGGCTCGAACAAAAGTTATTACAGTAGCCGAATAGGTAGGAAGCACAAGTAAGCAGTCCTGAACAACAGTTCTTACGGGGGTTATTACAGGGGGCATGCGCTGCTACTAAATAGTACCGAGATTTTGTCTGTGATCACGCAGCCCCTGCAGCCCCTGCAGCCCCTGCACCCTCCCCGCAGCCGCTGTCACCGCCGCACCGAATATCCCTGTACTGACCGATATCATTACAGACATCAGGGCACCTTACTTTAGCACACATTAGCAAAATGGATAAACCGAAATCCGAACCTCCACTGCTGAGCCAATCAGAGCAAAGCTCATTACCATAAATGTTAATGAGCCAAAATTAGTTGGTTTTCCTGTAAGGTTTTTTAGGTATACTAAAACAAACCATCAAATAACTTTTCAGCTAAAATTATGTTGCAAACATGATCAGAGTGTGTTGTCTTCCTTATTTTATAATAACCAGACGAGGCGTGATTACTCAGTTTGCATGTTTACTTAACAGCACCTGCATACCAACAGTACAGAGCTACGTTCATCGCTTGCTCTTGAACACCTCTCGCGTGCTACCATACATGCACCTGAACACTTTTGCATGCTGGGTAATGGAGTTTTAGAGCTACCATGCTCATAACATCACATCCTTCTCCCTATAAAGAAACAATATTTACCCCTTAAAACATAGCCATCTTAAAGTGCCTTTTGTCAACAACTTTTCACTTTAAACACAATTTAAAAAAAAAAACAAATTATAGTGTCTCTAAGCAGCAAAACACCAACTTAGAATCATATCAACATTTTTTTTTTTTTTTTTACACCAACATTTCTCTTTTTTTTTTTTTTTTTTTTTTTACTTTTTGTGCATAAACATGAACTGAAAGGTCCTAGGTGTTCGGCAACTTGCAATACTAAAGCAACTCCTTAGCAACTCTCAATCAACCTCTTAGGTGGCTGAACATGCCTCTTATGTCTAGTTAGTTTTTCGACAGTTGGCAATGTCGACAGTTTGGAAAGTGTCGCAGCAGCCAGGGATGCAGACGCTGCTGTCAGACCACTGTTAGTTAACTCTTTAGATTCAGCCGTGTCCTGCTGAACCATCTCCTGAGCTGCAGTGTCTTTTCCAGTCGGCTGTAGTTGAAGATCCGTGCGATTCCTCTCTAGAGACGTTCCATTCTCCATTTGGATCCTGAAGGAGCGTGGAGCAACTTCCTCCTCCACCTGTCCCTCTTGTCTCCATGTGCCTGTAGAGATGTCCCTGAGACGCACCATATCTCCAGGCTTCAGCATTGGCAGGTGTCTTGCCGTCCGATCATACAGCTGTTTCTGTTTTGCTTTTTGTTCCTCCTTTACTTTTCTGACTTTGTGTGCGCTTTTGGGCGTCAGCAAGTCCTCATTCACTGGTAGGTTGGAGCGAATGCGTCGACCCATCAGCATTTGGGCTGGTGACAGTCCATTCTGTAGAGGCGCACTCCTGTAGATCAGTAAGCTTTTCTGAAAGTCATCTCTGTCCTGTGCTTTTTTCATCATGTTTTTTACTATTTTCACAGAACTCTCTGCCAAGCCGTTGGACTTTGGATAGGTTGGACTCGACGTAGAGCGTTGAAACCCCCATTCTTTGGCAAAGGCCTCAAACTCAGAGCTGGCAAACTGGGGCCCGTTGTCCGAAAACAGTTCACATGGGACACCATGTCTGGCGAAGACAGTCTTGAGGTAGCTGATGACTGCCTTGCTTGATGTGGACTGCAGCGCTCCGACTTCTGGATAGTTAGAAAAGTAGTCGGTGACCACTATGTAACTCTTTCCATCACAGTCAAATAGATCAGTACCAACCTTGTAGTAAGGTCTGTGGGGCACCAGATGAGTCATCAGCGGCTCAGCTTGTTGTTTTGGCCTGTGTGTGCGGCAAAGTTCACATGACGCTGTTGTCTGGCTGATATCTTGGTTGATTCTCGGCCAGTACATTACTTCTCTCGCTCGGCGTTTACATTTGACTTCTCCCAGGTGACCATCCTGTATCTTTTGGAGCATTTGTTTACGTAGGGAGGATGGAATAACGAATTTGCTCCCCTTCATCACTATGTCATCCACCACAGTGAGCTCTGCTCTGCAGTTCCAGTAGTCTTGTATTTTCGTGGGACAATCCTTTTTGTTTTCTGGCCATCCTTTCTGTATTACGCTCTTGAGTTCTTTCATTGTTTCATCTGCATTTGTCTCCCTCTGTATTTGTTCTGTTCTGTCTGCTGTTACTGGCAGAGACGTCATGATCATGTCCACATATGCCTGTATTTCTGCACTTTTCTCGCTGTCTGCACGTTCCTCCTTATCCACTGCTCTAGACAAGGTGTCGGCGGTGTACATGTATTTCCCTTGTGTGTATATCATGTGCACGTCGTATTTTTGCAGCCTGATTAGCATGCGCTGTATCCGTACAGGACAGTCGTTCAGAGGTTTGGACATGATGGACACCAGAGGTTTATGATCAGTTTCAACTTCAAAAGCTTGACCATAAACGTATTGGTGGAAACGCTCACATGCATACAAGCTCGCTAACAGCTCCTTTTCAATTTGTGCATACCTGGATTCTGCACCTGTCAAGGCTTGAGATGCATAGGCGACAGGAAGCCACTGCTCATCATGTTGCTGCAACAGCACTGCTCCCAGGCCGAACTGTGACGCATCCGCTGAGATCCTTGTACTTCTCTCTGGGTCATAGAATTTTAACACGGGTTCCTGTGTCAGAATCTCTTTCAGTTTCACAAAGCATTGTTCCTGTTCATGGGACCAGTTCCATTCATTCTTTTGTTCAAGAAGACTTCTGAGAGGTGCTGACTGCGCTGACAGTTGTGGGACAAACTTGGCGAGATAGGTGACCATCCCTAGAAATCGTCTGACTTCATCTTTGTTTTTTGGTCTTTCTATGTTGTTGATTGCTGACGTTTTTCTCGGGTCTGGCTTCACTCCCTCTTCACTGACAATGTCTCCCACAAAGGTAAGTGTTTTCACTCCGAACTCACATTTGTCTTTGTTAAGCTTCAGATTCACTTCCCTTGTCTTGTCTAGCACTTGTCTCAGTCTTTCATTGTGTTCTTCTCGAGTAGACCCCCAGACTATGACGTCATCCATCATTGTCTACTCCTGGTATGTGCTCAAAAATCATGTGAATAGTCTTATGGTAGACTTCAGGCGATGACAAGATACCGTATGGCAGACGAAGAAACCTGTACCTGCCCTCGGGTGTGTTGAACGTGCACAGCCTCAAACTCTCCTCATCTAGCCTCAGCTGCCAGAAACCTGACGAAGCGTCTAGTTTACTGAACCATTTAGCTCCAGCAAACTGTGCCATGATTTCTTCTCTGGTTGGTAACTTGAAATGTTCTCTTTTGATTGCTCTGTTTAAGTCCCTTGGGTCCAAGCACGTTCTCAGAGCACCTGTTTTCTTTTGCACAACAACCAGTGAGCTGACCCATTCAGTTGGCTCATCTATTTTCTTAATGACCCCTAGCTTTTCCATATGCACCAGTTCATCTTTCAGTTTATTCCGCAGTGCGAACGGGATCTTCCTGCAAGGATGCACAACAGGAGGCATGCTTTTATCCACACATATTTTGTGTTCTCCAGGTAGACATCCAAGTCCTTCGAAACAGTCTTTATACTCCTCCATGAGTGAGTCATGATCATTTGCAGTATCTGGCGATGTCACTACAAAAACTCTTTTGACAAGATTGAGCTTTGTACATGCTCTTAGTCCCAGGATTGGTTGTGCACTCGTATCTACGATCAGTAGCTGTGCTTGTATCTGTTGACCTCTGTGTCTGAAGGTTGCGATGCATCCACCTTTAACAGGAACGCGTTCTCCAGTGTATCCTGTCACTTTTGTTTTTATAGGATGAATTTTGCTTTTCACAGTCAATGTTTTGTAGTCTTCCCAAGATAGCACGTTTACATGAGCACCTGTGTCTAACTTGAATGGTATTGTCGTCTTATTCACTTCGATTGGCACAATCCATTCCTCTCTTTCAGTTGCACAAGCCTGTACCACATCCACAATGAACTCCTCATCATCATCCTCTTCTTCCTCATCAACTGTGTGAACTTTCTGTTTTGAAGCTGCTTTGCAACATCTTGCATAGTGATTGCTTTTTCCACAGTTGTTACAGGATTTTCCAAATGCAGGACATGATTTTGGCTTGTGGCTGGCTCCACATTTACCACATTTGAACTCTGCAGATTTTTCTTTCTGATCTTTTTGTTTGGTAAATGTTTTCTTTTTCATCTGTTCTTTGTGTACTGCATGCACTGTTGTTTCACCTCTCCGTAGCTCTTTTGCTTGTGCTCGAGTGGTTTCTGCTGCTCTGCACATAGTGACACACTTATCTGGTGTAAGTCCAGTCTCTCTGAGCAGTCTTTCTCTGAGTGCATTATCCACTGTGCCACAAACGATCCTGTCTCTCACTAGTGAATCTCTCAGAGTGTCAAATTCACATGTTTTACTTAGAGTGTGAAGCTCTGCTAAGTACTGATCAAAAGGTACTCCTTGCTTTTGGTCATGGGTGAAAAACTTGTACCTCTCAAAGGTCACGTTCTGCCTAGGCACAAAGTACTCTTCAAATTTTGTCATTAGCCCTGCTAAAGTCAGATTAGCTTAATCTAGCCAGAAGCTATTATATATGTCCAGAGCATCTTCTCCCATCACATGCAAAAGGATATGAGCTTTCAGTTTTTCATCATCCCCTCCTGCTCCGCTTGCTGCTAGATATATATTAAATCTTTGCTTGAAACGCTTCCAGTTATCAGCAAGATTACCAGTCAGTTGCATGGAAGTGGGTGGACTTAGCCTATCCATGACTGCACGTCGGGGTACCGAGACTTCCACAGCCCTCTCCTGGTGCTGGTTGTCCTCCGATTCGGGCACAAGATCCTCTTCTACTTGTTCGATCTGTCCCTCGTCCCCTGCTTCACTTCCACCGCTGCCTGCGTTGTTAGCCCGTTTCACTCTGCGACCGGAGACTTTTTTTTTTTCTTTTTTTTTTTTTTCGTTCCGTGGCTCTCCCGTGGCAAATCTTCCGTCCGTCGCTGCTCACGGCCACTTCTGACACCATGTGTTGTCTTCCTTATTTTATAATAATCACACAAGGCGTGATTACTCAGTTTGCATGTTTACTTAACAGCACCTGCATACCAACAGTACAGAGCTACGTTCATCGCTTGCTCTTGAACACCTCTCGCGTGCTACCATACATGCACCTGAACACTATTGCATGCTGGGTAATGGAGTTTTAGAGCTACCATGCTCATAACATCACACAGAGGACATCAAGGATTATGAAAAAATGATAAAAAATGGGTATGAAATTTTGATGGCAGGTCCCCTTTAAGTGTTATGATGGTCTGTCTCTCTTCTATCATTAACTGCCTTCTTCTCGCTGTTTTTATAGTAACATACTACTTTCTGCAGTACACAACTGTTCAAACAATGCTTACAATGGTATGGTACCACAGTGTGTTCCAACATTACTTTTATGCAGGCAGAGGGGGTTGTAAGTGATCAAGAAAAGTTGGGTCTTGATCAACCTCCATTGCTGCAGAACTTCTTTAGGTTGTTAACCCATTTCTTGTTCCCTAAAAAAAGCCTTTTTGTATAATTCTGAAATGAACAATATTTTTTCAGTTTTCGTTAACCTTACCTTTCTTTATTTACTTCTGGCAGTTCTCCACTTACCTTTGTACCATTTAAAGCTGTTCATTGGACTTGAACTGCTTGAATTTCAATAAAAACTGGAAAATTGGGGTGTACTGTACATATTTGGATTTTTAATATGTGTAGTATGTTTTGCACTCCTGGGTAAAAAGGGCTGAGATTTAATGAGACATAGTGCATATTTGTTAATCCTACATACAAAAAAAAAGTTCGGAATCTTAAATTGTCATTTGCTATAAACTGAACGGTGCATGCAACAGTCTCTTTTTCATACTTGCTGAACTAACATCAGAGCTCCAGTCCAATTATCTGTGAGAAAACTTATGTCGCTGGAGTCACACTTATGTGCAGCAGAGTTTTGCAGCTCAAGGAAGAACATTTCTGATTTTGACTTCATGGAAATGCAATCAGATCAAGACACTAAGGCAGAAGAACTACCGCGTCTGCAGTGCAAAATGATTATCTTGATGATTATTACTTCAAGGAAATGATCCGCTGCACTCAGTGATTGACTCGTCAGGGCTCCCCACAAACAAGCGACCGCTGGAGGGGAGTGGGTGTGTTGTGTTGGGTCTCTTTGTTAAAGAAACCGGGCAAAGCTAAAAAGATGTTTTGTGGCTAGTACTATGGCTGGGACCCTATATGTACTGTTGATGAAGTTAGGTGCTGTTCTGTGTACAACTGTGCACATGATTATACCAACTCAAACTTAATGTCTTGTAGTGTGCAACTGAACATGCAAGTATCTCAACCAAACATGTTTTCAAGGCTGATTCGGTCAGCCTCGGACACCACTGGAATGACCATGCAGGTGGTGGGAGGCATCTTAAACGTTTTCAGCAGGAGAGAATAAGAGGACTTGCTTAACCAAACCAGGAGCTGAGGACTCAGCTTCAGCTGGCCCAGCTGCAAATCTCTAGTCATGAGCAAAAGATCAACCAACACTCTGGCCATCTTGAGTCCGGGGATATGAAAACCGTAAACTCTGGGATCAGGTGGAGTACTTGACTGGAGAACTTAACAATGCCTACTCCATTGTAACCATAGACTGTATATAAAACGGACAGAGTCTGCCTCCTCGCTGGGTGAAGCCACTCCGAGAACAGCACCCTCTGTTGATGGGCTGCAGTATAGGTCATAAATCCTGCCTCCGCCAGCAAAGCTTATGGGGCTGTGGACAAACTTTAGAAATTTATTACACAGAACGTAAATTTTTCTCCCCCCTGCTTGTGATGTTGACATGTAGTTACAGTAAGACTGGTTTGTGCTCAAATCCTCTTTTTTCTGTGAAGCTCCGTTTTTAAAAGTTATTAGGGGGTTCATGTTTGCTATGATCGACACCTGATACAGCCTATGTAGTCCTTGAGCCAGACCAGATGTCGGTACCACTTGGGTGGGCAAAACCTTACATATTCTAAATTGTTTTTAGGGTCAATTTAAGTAAATTAAAATATGATAGACTTTTCATAGGGGTAGCTTTTTATATTTTTTCTCATTTTGTTATTTTCCTCAATAGGCGAATTTTTGTTAACTCCAAAAGCAACACAGAAAGTCAAAAGCACATTAAAAGTCACACTCTTTTTGGGTCACACTGCTCTTTTCTATAAATGAATCAAACCTGTGTCTAATTAAATGAGTTGATGAAGTGGGAGTGGCCCGATTTGATGGTGGAGCAGTTCTTTCAGGTATCATAGCACTTGAGCTAAGAACCAAAATTTCACATATCGGTACCACCTGGGTGGGCAAATTCTAGTTGTGATTTTTTTATTGCTATACATCCCTACAATAAGTTTTTATATGATAGACCTTGGTAACTGGTAGCTTTATTGTAGTTATCACTCATTGAAGTAATAGAGTGCAGCTGTTCAAAAATGAAAAATCGCCTTCCTTCAAAATTAGCTTTCTTTAATTTTAATCTCTCATTTAGGTGTGTTTGAACTATTGGCTAGCCATAGAGACTTGTAATAACCCCCTAAGTAGTATTTCAAGTAATTTATCTAATACAGGTGTGTATATATAAGCTTCAATTAGCCAATTGTCAGGTCTAAATCAAGGTCTAAATAAAGGATATTTTTTTACTTAGAAGTAGAAGTAAAATAAATGCAGACTAATAGCATTATAATAACACAACTTTAATATGACACTGACATATTTTCAATGCAGGAACTCAATATACAATCATCCTGGCTGGTGCAGGGCAAGAAGACATTAGCAACAAAATAAGATCCACTGATGTATACACTCTATGCAATCATCTGAGAAAACTCCAATTCCTATTCAAAGTCCTATTCTTTCCATAAGGAACAGTGACAGCAAATTTGACTGTCAAGTTTTGGCTTAGTACATAATTCTGTCACTGAGTCACAGTGGGTTTGTTAACATAGCTCCCTTTGGTCATCATTTATTAATCGACATCAGTATCTGTATCTTCTTCTACATCTGAATCTGCCGGGTGTGCAAGGGGCTCTTCCTCACTGTACTGGTTGGCAGAAGTTTGTAATTTGCACAGGTTTGTGCACTTCAGCCCATTGCTGAGACAGGTGCAGTCTGGTGATTTGCATGTCCTCACACACTTGCAGGATAGTAACTCCAAGACCGAAGAAGTAAAGTAAATGCAGACTAATAGCATTATGATAACACAACTTTAAAATGACAGTGACATATTTTCAATGCAGGAACTCAATATACAATCATCCTGGCTGGTGCAGGGCAAGAAGACATTAGCAACAAAATAAGATCTACTGATGTATACACTCTATACAATCATCTGAGAAAAACTCCATTCCTCCACCAAGAACTTGATGAGACTGGCTTTATTGGCAGGGCTGCAGAGAAGTTTCCTCCACTGCTGAATATTGTGGACAGAAACAATGTTTCTGAACTGGATCCCCATGTCTGCACCTCTGTTTAGTCTTTCTGAATTTTTGATTGACATGTCCTTGTAAACGTCAAAGACAACGTCAATCCTTTCACTATCACCACCTTCATGCAGGACCTTGGATAAAGTTGAGTACAGCCAGCTTCCACCATGTCAGGATTGCGTATTAATGCATTTGATTCGTGCCAACTACCAGGCTGCTATCTGGAGACGGTCTCTTCATACCAAGCCATCCGTACCAAGCCCCAAGGACCATGGGTGGACCATAAATGACGAAGGGCAGCTGGAAATACAGTGGATGCGTGGTTCCCCAGCACCAGATGCAGTCTTGCAGTTGCTATCCTGCAAGTGTGTGAGGACATGCAAACCACCAGACTGCACCTGTCTCAGCAATGGGCTGAAGTGCACAAACCTGTGCAAATTACAAACTTGTGCCAACCAGTACAGTGAGGAAGAGCCCCTTGCACACCCGGCAGACTCGGATGTAGAAGAAGATACAGATACTGATGTCGATTACTGATGTTGATTAAAAAATGATGACCAAAGGGAGCTATGTTAACAGACCCACTGTGACTCAGTGACAGTATTATGTACTAAGCCAAAACTTGACAGTCATATTTGCTGTCACTGTTCCTTATGGAAAGAATAGGACTTTGAATAGGAATTGGAGTTTTCTCAGATGATTGCATAGAGTGTATACATCAGTAGATCGTATTTTGTTGCTAATGTCTTCTTGCCCTGCACCAGCCAGGATGATTGTATATTGAGTTCCTGCATTGAAAATATGTCAGTGTCATATTAAAGTTGTGTTATTATAATGCTATTAGTCTGCATTTACTTTACTTCTACTTCTAAGTAAAAAAATATCCTTAATTTAGACCTTGAATTAGACCTGACAATTGGCTAATTGAAGCTTATATATACACACCTGTATTAGATAAATTACTTGAAATACTACTTAGGGGGTTATTACAGGTCTCTATGGCTAGCCAATAGTCCAAATACACCTAAATGAGAGGTTAAATGAAAGAAAGCTAATTTTGAAGGAAGGCGATTTTTCATTTTTGAACAGCTGCACTCTATTACTTTAATGAGTGATAACTACAATAAAGCTACCAGTTACCAAGGTCTAGCATATAAAAACTTATTGTAGGGATGTATAGCAATAAAAAAATCACAACTAGAATTTGCCCACCCAAGTGGTACCGATATGTGAAATTTTGGTTCTTGGCTCAAGGACTAATGGGCATTCAGGGATTGCGTAGCTCTTCCCGGGGATACGCTGTTTGAGCCGAGCATCATCACAGCGACTCTCGGCGACAGCACGGCCGAATGCGCACATCGCTACTGTGCAGCTCTTTTTTCAGGAAATGAAGAAAATTCCCGGAAATATTGAGAGCTTTTTGGCTTCAAATCCGTATACAGGCGGTAGGCAGAACCAAGTTGTCCATAGTATATACAGTCTATGATTGTCACATACCACCTTGACTTGTTGAAACGAGAGGGGGCAAAGTATGTAGAGAAGCAGGAACACAGGATACAGCTCCAAAATTAAAAAGATTATATAAAGGATCACCTGGCTGATTGGGAGATATTGTTAAAAGGTGCAACAGATGAACTTGTGTACCTTAAACAGTCACACAAGAAAGCATCCCAGAGGTATGAAGCTTTGCTCAAGGAGCAGTTTGAATATGAACAGCGGTCACAAGATGAAAGGATGGTCAATTTGGAGGTTATAATTGAGAATCAGGTGGCTGAAAAAAAACCCTTGTACACAAGAATGTAGTCCTCCAGCAGCAGCTTGAGACAGTAACGTCGTGTGCTGACCAGGTCTTAGAGCACCAGGAGGAGATCCAGAGGCTTATGGCAGAAAGAGATGCCCTCCAACAAAAAAATGACCACAATGAAGAAAGGAAGTGCCGTGCTAAAAGACTGAAGCTAAGGGCTGAACAATCTTTTCAACAAGGAAGAAAGGAGCAGAAGTTGGAACCTCTGCTTGTTGAGGAACCTCTGAAGTTGAAGAAGAAGAAAAACTTGATATTGATTGAGCACATTCCCACAGTATCACCTTCTTAATATATCCATCTAATTTTACATGAATTTCCAACTTAAGCCCATCACATTAGAACTAAAAGAGCTTTTTGGAACAAAAGCGATGGTCTTTGAGAACCTCAAATAATTCCAGTTGCTCTTCCAACGGAGAATTGGAACCTTTCCTTTTTATATGGGATTTTCTCTGGGTGCTCTGGTCTCCCCAAAACATGTGAAGTTTTGACTAAAAGAGCCTTTTGGAACAGAAGTCCTCAAGATCCTCAAACAAGTCCAATTGCCAAATCAACGAAGATCCTGATCTTTTCCCTTTTTATGTGGGTTTTCTGTGGGTGCTCCAGCCCCCCAAAACATGCTTGTAAGTTTAATTTGTTACTGTAAATTGTCCTGGAATCTGACTTTGTGCAGCAGATAATTGCATATTTAAGAGAATCGTTCAAATGGTGATGCAAGCATGAAATTTGGCACAAATACTCTCTAAGGACCACTCTTTTGAAAGATGACGTTAGACACTCGAAAATTACAAATGGCGGCCAATTTTCAAGATGGTAGTCACTTAAGTAGAAAATTGGTATATCAAGTGTAAGTGGGTCACTTGACCAAGAACTGCTCACAGCCACTTGAAATTTTAAGATTGTAGCCATTCTTTGAGATTACCACCTGAATCCCCTAGATGTCCACCATTTCTGTGCAGCGTCATTGGATCTATGAGGACCAAAGGCATATCATTCTTTCACGCCTTCACAGGTTGTGATACTGTATCAGCAAACAAAGGCAAAAAGACTGCATGGCAAACATGAGACATTAGCCCTGAGGCCTCTCCCATCTTCAGCAAATTGAGTCAATAGCCTCCTGTACTGGCTGATGGTGACCTTGAAATCCTGGAGAAGTCTGTTGTCCTGATGCATGATAGATCAACTGTAGCTGTCAGTGTGGATGAGGCTAGACTTGACATGTTTGCCTGAAAGCAGAGGCTATATGAAGCCATTCCCCAAACAAGAAAAGCTCTACTTTAACACACTAGATGTGCTGCATGTCATGGAGGCTTTGCATATGGACTCAGGCAACCCAGCATCAGCCAAAAGCAGATAGTCCTGCAGTGTGAGGATGAAAAAAGGTTGATGAACAATGTTGGGTCTTTTGGACAGCAAATGCACCAGTTGCGCAAAGTGTTGCTGTAAATCAGAGTGCTGTGAAAGGTGCAAATGTGTCAGATTAGGGTTAACCTGCACAGCACTGTGCAGTTGCAAATGTAAATAGAAAAGTAAGCAGCCAGCTTGATGTTTAAGTACATTATCCTCAACACGATGTCCCCAATCTAACCTTTGATGCTGATTACCAAGCAAGGAGGCACTGGGTACCATTATAAAGTCTTTGGTATGACTTAGTCTTTGTGTTTACATGTGAAGACCTATGGCTCAGCTCTTTATCTCCACATCAGTGAATCAAATTTCTACTTAAGTTCATTAGTTCATTTTGTGCAGTTTGCATAAAAAGTACACATTGGAGTGAATGATGTTGTCCTCTACATGCTTCACCGTGCCCTGTTTCACCTGGAGGAACCTGGGATTCATGTGAGGATCATGTTCTTTGACTTTTCAAGTGCATTCAACACCATCCAACCCACCATACTCAAAGACAAGCTCACAGAGATGGGAGTGGATCCTTCCTGTGTTTCTGGGATCACAAATTACCAGACAGGAAGACCAGTTTGTCTGTGGCTCAAGTGGCTGTGAGCAGTTTCTGGTCAAGTGACCCACGTACACTTGATATACCAATTTTCTACTAAAGTGGCAGAAAATTTATCAAATATACAGTACAGGCCAAAAGTTTGAACACACCTTCTAATTCAATGTCTTTTCTTTATTTTTTATAAGACTATTTACTTCTAAACTATGACTAAAACTATGAATGAACACGTGGAATTTTGTACTTTTAAAAAAAGTGTGAAATAACTGAAAACATATTTTATATTCTAGTGTCTTTAAAATAGCCACCCTTTGCTCTTGATGACAGAAGAACTTAGTCAGTCACGAAGTAACCCTGACAGGGCACACCTGTGAAATAAAAACCATTTCAGGTGACTACCTCATGAAGCTCAGTGAGAGAACAGCACAAGTTTGCAGCACTATCAAAAAAGCAAAGGGTGGCTACTTTGAGGAATCAAAAATATAATACATGTTTTCAGTCATTTCACACTTTTTTCTGAACTTCAACTTCAACTTTATTTCATTTATATGGCACTTTTCCTACAAAGTTGTAACACAAAGTGCCTTACAAAGCATAAAAAGAAAATGAAACATTAAAATCCCCAAGAAAACCCCAAACCTCCCACTCGCACAATTATACCCATACACACACCCGTGCACATAGACATACATTCCCACACACACAAATTTACATACACACGCACCTACACAGTTAGCAGCTGATGGTGAGGAGACATGACTGGGCACTGAGATCTGAGGTGAGGAAGACACTACCTTTGGGGGCCACGTCGACCGGGAGGCATCCCGGCCCATTGCTGCAGGGGGCGCCGTCACAGGGACCACCAGCCCGGGCAGACAGGAGGCTCCACACCAAGGTGTAGAGCTCTCTGGTTCCACCCGGGCCAGAGCTGTCCCCAGAACGGCGCCCCCACCAACAGACCAGAACCTGCTCCCGGTGAAGCAGCCCCCAGGAGGAAACACTGGAAGAACTGAGGGACTTAAAGAATAAAATAAGACATAAAAGTATAGAAACTAAAACTGAAGGAATAAACTGTAATCGCTAAGACAGACCCAGTAACTAATGTAAGATAAAATGATTCTGTGCACTGTAAAACACGCCAGACTAAAAATAATAATAATAATATTGATAGATTGAAGTATAAAATAGAACGGTAATAAAAAGTGTTAGATAGTGTAACAATAAAAGTGAGCATAAAAGGGATTAAAAGAGTTAAACTAGTCAGTTAAAAGCCTGATTAAAATGATGAGTCTTTAGCCCCTTTTTAAAAATAATAACATTCTCTGCAGCCCTGAGGCTCTCTGGGAGGCTGTTCCACAATCGGGGGCCATAATAACTGAATGCCGCCGCCCCGTATGTCTTAGTTCTTACTTGTGGGATTTTTAAGAGACCAGCTCCAGAGGACCTCAGGGTCCGTGAGGGTTGATAAGGTAAAAGTATCTCGGATAAATAAAACGGCCCAAGACCATTAAGACACTTAAAAATTAGGAGGAGAACCTTAAAATCTATCCTGAAACGCACAACGGAGCCAATGCAGCGATTTTAAGACAGGAGTAATGTGCTCCTGCCCTCTGGTCCTCGTCAGCACACATGCGGCTGAGTTTTGTTATAATTGTAGGTTTTGCATGTTCTTTTTGGGAAGACCAGAGAGCAGGGCATTACAATAATCCAAACGACACGAGATAAAAGCATGCATCAGCACTTCCGTGCTGGCCTGAGAGAGAAACGGGCAGACTCTTGCTATATTCTTAAGATGGTAGAAACCTATCTTCGTTATGTTTTTGATATGTGGAATAAACGTGAGCTCGGAGTCAAAAATCACACCCAGATTTTTTACAGATTTTGAAGGTTTAAAATCCTGTAACTTTGGTAAAAGTTTCTCTCTCTGGCCTTCAGGACCAATGACTAAAACCTCTGTTTTGTCCTGGTTGAGCTGCAGGAAGTTTGCTGCCATCCATGATTTAATGTCTAAAATGCAGTTAAAAAGGGCATCAATTGGCCCTGTGTCATCAGGAGACACGGTGATGTACAGTTGCGTATCATCAGCATAGCTATGGAAGCTGATGCCGTGCCTCCTGATGACATCCCCAAGGGGTAACATGTAGAGGTTGAACAGAGCTGGACCTGGAATTGACCCTTGGGGAACCCCACACTCAATTTTATGGGTCCTTGAGGAACATGTATCCATACTTATAAAGAAATTTCGATCAGTCAGGTAGGACGTGAACCACTTAAGAACAGTACCAGAGAGGCCAACCACATTCCGCAGTCTATTTAATAAAATGTGATGGTCTACTGTATCGAAGGCGGCTGTTAGATCCAGCAGAACCAACACTGTGAGTTTGTGGTTATCTAAGTCACATCTGATGTCATTTAAAATCTTCAGAAGTGCTGTCTCTGTGCTGTGGATCCTCCTAAAGCCAGACTGATGGGTCTCTAAAAATATGTTTTGAGTTTAAAAAATCATTTACTTGGTTAAAAACGAGTTTTTCCAGAACTTTACCTAAAAATGGTAGGTTGGATACAGGCCGGTAGTTATTTGAAACATTGGGATCCAAATCACTCTTCTTCAGAAGGGGCTTCACCATCGCCGTTTTAAAGGCGGTGGGGAAGACACCCGTCCCGTCTGAAGAGAGCAGTTCACCAAATACAACAGCTGTTCCTCGAAGAATCCATAAAGTTTTTTAAAAAACGGTGTGGGAATTGGGTCTAAAAGGCAGGTTGTGGGCTTTACCTGGGAGAAAACTTGACCAAGTGTCCTCGCATCAACCAGGGCAAAACTTTCCAGTGCTTCCTCGGGTAAACTCGGTGATCCAGGTGTTAAAAGCTGTCGGGATAAAAGACTGGATCGAATGTCATCTATTTTTCTTCTGAAATGGTCTGCAAAATCCTCACAAACGGCATTATCCGGTGTTATGGAGGATCTTTTAAAATTTTTGTTTGTTAAAAGATCTATTGTGGAGAACAGGAATTTGGGATTATTTTTATGGTTATGGATTAGATTTTGGAAATGGGAGATTCTTGCTTGTTTGATTGCGTTATTGTAAATCTTAAGAAGTCGGTGTAATATTTCATAATCCACTGTCAGCTTTGATTTCCTCCATCTCCTTTCAGCACTCCTGCATTCCCTTTTAAATTTTTTAATGCCTTCATTAAGCACATGATTCCACATGTGTTTATTCATAGTTTTTATGCCTTCACTGAGAATCTACAATTTAAACAGTAATGAGAATAAAGAAAATGCATTGAATGAGAAGTTGTGTCCAAACTTTTGGCCTGTAATGTATATGTATTAAGCTGATATGTATTGTGCATCCCTGAATAAAACATCAATGCAGTCCCTGTATGTGCAAGGCTGCCATGATTTTGTCTTATTGGGTGCCAGCGTAATTAGTAAACATGTTGCATTTCATCCACTGGGCTCCTGTCAGTGATTGATGTCATTAAGTGTTTGTAGTCCACTTGATTTTCAGAATATGCCAATCACCAACACCACTTCCCCCTGATCTGTGCATTCAAATTAGAGTCAAAATTAGAGCACATTTGCAACTGTCAAGCAGACAGCTTGTTATGGTGGAGGAGATTTATTCTTCCAGAAACCATGAATGTGCTGAGAGTATGTTCTGTGAACCTGCTGAGTGGATTGAAATGCCCTAAGCTTGTATTTTGATCTTTGTGGCTCTCTCTTTGCAGATGTTTTCTTTCAATATGCTTTTCTAAAACATCAGCCCCTGTTTAAAGTTGCTGTCCTGTAATCCACATAAGAAGAGGGTTATATTTTGCTGACAATATATCTGCATGAAAAGTCCAAAACTGAAACTTGCTGACAGTATTTCAAGAAATCCAGTGTTGCTGTCTATTACTAAATATGAGGGTTAGACTAGGTGCTAAACCAGGAGCTTTTGTGTTATAAGCAATACACATTTTCTGTATAAAAAGTGCCTAAAATGAGTACATAAAACAATCACCTACCAGTATAACCACAGTGTTCATTCATTTCAAATCCCTGTTGACTTTAACTGTTGACGAGGAACAAACAAAAACGACTGATCCACTGAATTCAGATCAAGGACAAAGCTACTGAAGATAATAAAGAATGTTACAGATATGTTTTGGTATTAATAAAAAAATACAAGTCAGGTTGAGGAAGGGAATTAGAGTCTGGCTGGGCTGGTGAGGACTGCAGCCACGGATGGGTGGCAGGCTTATCTGAAAACTAATTGGATGTACATTATGATATTTAGGATATTGACTAATCTGGATTTTACACACACACACACACACACACACACACACACACACACACACACACACACACACACACACACATTTCAAAAGCTTTGAGTCAGTTTTGTATCAGTAAAAGTTCGTGACTCAGTCTGGTAAGAGGAGAACCAAATACCAGGACTAGAACACCTCTCTAAATTGTCTGAAATTCCAGATCCCACCAGCTGGAAAGACTGCATCCAGTAATTGTCAGCAGTGGGAATAATACCAGTTTGCAAACTAGACAGCAACAATCCCCGACAGCTTTGGTGTGTCTTGTGGGCTCTGGATCAGGACTGTGGACAGCAGCTGTGACACATAGGTGCAGTGTTAGTTACAGTCTGTAACCTCTGATTGTCACATTGTCTAAAGCCATGGCACAGCTGGAAAATAAGAGCACAAGGGGGAAGAGTGGATTCTCATACCACCTAAGAATATTAACATCCATTCAGTGTCTGAGTGAAGAAGTATAACTATTTCATACAATTTAGAGCTGTCCCAACACAGATTTCAATCTTGTGATAACCGTGGCCAAAAAATTATCATATTTACAATTATGGTTTAAGCATAGTAATTCTGCATACAATCCCATTTTCAGAAAAATTCCCTGTATTTGAAGTTTGAAGTTTGAAGTTTGAAGTTTATTTCGATCTGGTCATATCCATTCAATATATACAGTAAATTACAAGAAAAGAAAGAGAAAAAGAAAAAGAAAACCAGACCGAAAAGGCATAGGCTGAAGCAAAAGCTTATTAACGCCTATCCTTCTTACTAAATAAAAATATTCAAAACATCTTATTCCACACGTTAGATAGAAAACAAAAACAACACATCAACAAAACAAAGAATAAAAGATGACTCAGAAGAAAGAAAAAAATAAATAAAAATAATAATAATCAAATTAAATCCAGAATATAAATTAATCCATAACCTCAATCATTATTTCTATAATTTTCTATCACCTTGCTTTTAAACAACGATTTAAATTTGTGAATAGTCTGACACGTTTTTAATTCATCGTCAAGGGCATTCCATAAATTCACACTTTAACTGAAGTACACTGTTCTTTGGTCTTGGTTCTAGTTTTTATTTTTTCCATCAAATGTGTCCCACGGAGTTCATACCTACATTCCCTTTTTTTAAACATATTGACAATTTTACACGGCAATGAATTATTATGTACTTTGTACATGGTCTGTGCTATTTTGTAGTCCACCAGGTCCTTAAATTTTAATGCTCTTAGTTTAATGAATAATTTATTTGATGGTTCTCTGTAAGTTGAATTTGTGATAATTCGTACTGCTCTTTTTTGCAAGATGAAGATAGGTTGCGTATGGGTAGGGTATGCATTTCCCCATATTTCCAGGCCGTAGGTGATATATGGGACTACAATTGAGCAATACAAAATATATAAGGCATACTGGTTCAATAAATCCTTTACCTTGTGAATTATGCCAATTGATTTTGCTAATTTTGATTTAACATGATTTATATGAGTTTTCCAGTTCAGTCTTTGGTCCAACGTGACACCCAAGAATTTTGCTTCTGACACTCTTTCAATTTCTCTATCGTTAATGCTCAGTTTAACATCTGAATCTATTTTACGGTTCCCAAATATCATAAATTTTGTTTTACTTGTATTTAACGACAATTTATTTGCATCAAACCATTTTTTAACCAATTTCATCTCCTTTTCAACAGTAGATATGATTTCAGATAAGTGCTCTCCGGAACAAAAAAAGTTAGTGTCATCTGCGAAAAGGATGGAGTTCATATACTTAGACACATTACAGAGTTCATTCAGATACAGGATAAATAACTTTGGACCAAGGACTGACCCTTGTGGGACGCCGCACTTAACCTTCAACAGTCCAGAATCAGTTTTACCCAAAGAGACGTATTGCCATCTGTCACTTAAATAAGAACAAAGCCAAGCGTGAGCTAGCCCTCTGACACCATATTTAAACATCTTTTGAAGTAAAAGGTCATGATCAATTGTGTCAAATGCTTTTTTTAGATCTATAAAAATACCTATTGTGTATAGATTATTGTCAATTGCAGTGGTTATGTCATCTATAAGTTTCATGAGGGCTAATCCTGTAGACTGGTTTGTTCTAAAACCATATTGATTTTCACTCAAGATACTATGCTTCTCTATGAAACTATCCAATCTTTTGTCAAATAATTTCTCAAGAATTTTTGAGAATTGAGGCAGCAAGGAAACTGGTCTGTAATTTGATACCAGATCTTTTCCACCAGACTTGTACAAGGGAATAACTTTGGCTGTTTTCATTTCATTTGGAAATATTCCTGTTGAGAGTGAAAGATTAAAAATATAGGTCAGAGGTCTAACTACAGCTTCGATAGTATCCTTAATTAATGACATGTCGATCCCGTTGTTATCTGTCGACCGTTTGCTTTTGAATGCTGTAACAATCCCCATCACTTCAGTTTCATGAGTGGGAGTAAGAAACATAGAATTTACATTTGCGTCAATCAAATTATTCACATCATCCGCAACAACTGGTTGTACAATATCGCTTGCCAAGTTAGGGCCAACATTTATGAAGAAATCATTAAACTCATTTGCCATTTGTTCCTTATTAGATATATAAATGTCACCCTTTAATATGGATTGAGGGAAATCCTCTTTCCCCATGTTTTTTTTAATCAAGCTGTTGATTACTTTCCATGTCTCTCTTATGTTGTTTCTACTCTCTTCCATCCGCTTACTGTAATAATTCTCTTTACGTATCCTTAAAATATTTGTCACTTTATTTTTATATAACTTATATTTTCTTTCAGCTTTTTCTGTTCTACATCGTATAAATTCTCTATATAGTCTATTTTTCTTTTGTATTACATTCTGTAGGGATTTTGTTATCCAAGGCTTATTTTCTTCTTTGTTTCTGTCCTTATGTGTTCTCAATGGGCAGTTCTTATCATAACACTCTTTAAAGACACGTAAAAATGAATTATAAGCTTCATTTACATCAGCAACATAAATAGAATCCCAAGTTTGTCTCATTAGATCCTTTTTTAGTAACTCCACCCTTTCTGGATTTCTCAGTCTAAATGTTGTCTGAGGTTTTTCCGCAGGGGGTTCCCTTATATTACATTGAAATGTTGTAAAAATTGGTAAATGATCGCTGATGTCTTGGATGAACAACCCCCCTACTGTGGTATCCATGATGTTAGAGTAAATATTGTCAATGAGAGTTGCACTGGATCCGGTAATTCTGCTAGGCTTAGTGATCCGAGGTGATAAACCTATACTAAACATGGTGTCAATGAAATCAGATATTCCTATTTGTCCCTGTGGATTTAATAAATCAATGTTAAAGTCACCACATACAAATACAGTCTTCTTATTACTTACTTTTTCATACAGTTCAACCATCTGTTCCTTTAAAACGTCTATTTCACATACTGGAGCTTTGTAGACACAGCTTATAATGATGTTCTTAACTTTTTTCATTTCAATTTCAACTGTAATGATTTCCAACTTGTCATCTATCCCTATAGACATATTCTGCAGTTCCTTGCATTGTAGGGTCTCATCGATATATAATACCACTCCCCCACCCTTTTTCCTTCTCCTGTTAACATAAAACATATTATACCCCCGCAACTCATAATCTTTTACTATTTCATTTGTTATCCAGGATTCTGAGACTGCTATTGCACTGAATTTAGTTTTAAATAGCTTCAAGAAATCATAGACTTTTGAGAAATGTTTAACTAGGCTTCTGCTATTGATGTGTATAATTGAGAACACACCTACCATTTCAACCTTTATGTTAAATTGTTGTTCAGTGTAATACCTACAATCATTGTGCATAGTATGGAAAAAATTTGTTTCTGGGTCAATGTCCATATCATGTCTTCTTTTTCCAGAATAGTTAAATGTTTCATAATCTAAATCTAGATATGAGTTTAGTGGAGTAGCTTCATTGACCCCAGACATTACATCTGTATCATCACTATCAGAATCTGTCATTGGTTACAATAGGTTAAATAATAACAGTAATCCAGTTCCGCACAAGTCTCATGCATTATACCAGGTAGCAAGAATCCTTCATTCCGTAAAAAGGTCTCAGTTAGCATGCAAAAAATAAGCCAATCCAGAAGTAAAAAAATCAAAAGTAAGTAGGAAAAACAGTTCTGATCCATCATATAGTTTGGGAATGCTCTTCATCAGGATTATCCATGGCTATCAAACCAGCAAACCAAAGCCCTTTATCTGTAGGTGTCAAGTTCATTTATGTCTCTTACCGTCAGTACTTTGGCGACTTCTGGTGACTCTCCATTCAGCTTAATCATCACTTTACAATTACGGGTCCAGGTTGACTTTATCTTATTCTCTTTCCTCAGCATTCGGGCCATTCTTGCAATCTCCGCGTTTCGTTTCGTTAGGTGTTCATTTATGTACACAGCTGTTCCTTTAAGCTTCTTCCCTTGTTGCATTGATTCCATTTTGTGCTTTCTGTTCAAAAAGCGAATGATGACACTTGGTTTGGCGTTGCGATCTTTTCTTGGAAGTGTGTGGCAAGCCACTATTGCAACAGTGTGCAGTTATAACTTTGTGAGCACTGACAGGTTGAGTGAACAGTCGATTCTCTCTAGAATAACACTTCGATGTTGGTGGGTTTTTATTATAGACTGTGTATAGAATGGACTTTCCTTTACCTCCTTGATGGGTTAAGCCTCCATGAAAACAGCATCCTCTGGTGACGGGCTGCAGTACAGGTCACAGATCCCGCCTCCTCCAGCAAACTTAATGGATCTGTGGACAAACTTTAGAAATTAATTACACAAAGTTTTCTCCCCCTTGGTTGCAATGTTGACATGTAGTTACTGTAAGACTGGTTTGTGCTCAAGTCCTCTTTTTTCTGTGCAGCTCTATTTTTAAAAGTTATTAGGGGGTTCGTGTTTTCTACGATTGACACTTGATACAGTGTATGGGCATGAGAAGATTGTGTAGCTCACAAGAAGTATACACTGTTTGAGAAGATTGTCATCACAGTGACTCTCCTGCTGACAGCTACTGCGCAAATGCAGGAATATGGTGTTTGCCAAAGATCCTCTTGAGTTTTTCCAACAGGCCTGCAACGTAAGGGATTACAGTACCAAAGTGATGAATTTAAATCATTTTGTGGCTCTCTGTTTTAGTGACCTGCTGGATTTTCTGTGCAGGTGTAAAAAGCTTTACCTCTCTATGATGAATCAACACCCAGCGCAGAGTGGTCAAGCTAATAGACCTGGGGGGTATTCCACGAAGCTGGCTTAGCTCAAAGCCTGGCTTATTTCGGTTAGCTTGGCTAATTTTGTGAGAGTTATGTAAGATAAATGTAAGATAAGATAAATATCTGCTCCTCACACGAGCAATAATTAGAACTGAAGAAGCCTCTTGATTTTGGAGTTTTCAATATTTTATCTTCTAACACAGTATGACTGATAAAATGCTTTTTCATTTCTTCTGACAGTTTTGTTTTTAAGCTGTTTTTGAAACAGTCAGACCATGCTAAACATGGCAGAAAGATGAGCAAATTTGTTTACCCAGAAAAGATCTTGTCATCTCAATTTCTGTATGATCCACTTAAATACAAACAGTCCCAGCCAGTCCATGACACTCTTTTCATAGTAAACTGTGTTTTTGTTTTTCACAATAAGCTTTTGCCGCTTTTACTTAGCTGGTATTTGAACCTCAACGCCGCCCTTTAAAATGTTTACCATTCATCTTCCATGCAGGTCTATTAGCTTGACCACTCTGCGCTGGGTGTTCATTCATCATAGAGTGGTAAAGCTTTTTACACCTGCACAGAAAATCCAGCAGGCCACTAAAACAGAGAGCCACAAAATGATTTAAATTCATCACTTTGGTATGGGCACCTCTGGTCAATTTACTTAAGATTTTGGACCAGAAGGTCCATTTGCATGGTCTTAGTCGACTGTGTGCTTAAGAGAAGCCCAGAGATGAAGACATTGCTCTTGACTTTGCTCCTGGGCAGAGCTCCAGCCAACCTGGCAGCTGTTAGCTGTGGGAGGAAAAGTGAAGTGATTCAGTTTGACCACATTGCTGCAGTTTTTCAGCATTATTCTATCATGTCTGTTTCAGTAGCTTACATCAGCTATCCGTCTTATGCAGAGACAGGAAGAAGGGTTATCTGTGCTGTTAAATAATATCTGACCCAGACACATTCTATTCAGGCATCAGTTTGCTCACACTGCTGGAGACACAAACAGTGCCAAAGGGCCAATGGTGGTGGACGGCTCCTCTCTCTTCACTGCAGGATAGAAAGATTCAAAAGACCTTTTGTACCAACAGCCATCAGACTTTATAACTCTTGTGTGTAGTGAGACAACTGCTTTCTGCTATCCACATTGAATTCACCCCTCAAAGGAATGCAGGCTCCCCTGGTTTGGATAGGAAATGGGGGAGAAACGGTTTGCACACCAAGTTCCCATTTACGACCCAGAAAACCATTTGGGAGGTGATAGGGAATCTTTAACGCTTCCCAAAAAGGACAAGTTGCTTATCAACCACACAGACCCATAAACACGGAGTCTCTCACCCTGGCTGGGAAAGATCAGAATTGACACTTCAGGATTAACCCAATGACCTAAAAGGGAAAACAAGCCAGTTGGCGCCAAATCTGAAAAACCAGATACCTGCCATAAAATTCCTTGGCTTTCTTTACAGAGCAGAAGGAAGAGGATGCCTGAAAATGGTTTAACTTCATGTTTAATGGACACTTCACCAGAATTTTCTGTCTGTACACCACATTCTTAATGAAATGGTCTTTTTCCCAATTCTGTAACATATCCACAAGCCAAACTGTTAACTTCACAAATTTATTCCAGGATTTCCATGGACCAAGAGCTCCTCCTAGTGGTGATGCCTGAATATGGTTTGATCAGAGCCAAATGGCAGGAATCTAATCATGTGTATTTCTTCCCTTTTTGTTATACACTTCGTAGCTTAGTAAATGGTATTCCCAAGATAGGCTAGTAGTTTAGAAGTAGTAACGTGAAACTCGTTTAGACTCAAGTTAAGAGTTTCGGAATGTATCCATACTATGTTTTATCTACCTCACACAAAAATATATATTAATCATCTAGGAAGCTTGATTGACAAGGTTATAATGTTGTCAAATATTATTACGTATGTGTTTCTTATGCTGGATGGTGTTTCTGTTCAAATAGATAATTTGTTTTCTGCCCCTCTCTAACTTTTAAAAGTCGTTAATCCTCTGTTAGTGTCAAGAAGACGGCTGATCAAAGTTTACTGTTTTCAATGTCATGCTTTAATGCGTCTGCTCATAAGAAACAATGAAGTGAAATGTGATCGTATGTGATGTTACAAACAGTTTAATCATAGTAAGTGAGTAAATTAGATCTAGCTCGCTTTTAATATCAAGTTGAGTTAAATTCGCTGCCAGTCGATGTGCTGCATCGGGTTACAGCATTGGCTGTAACTTTCCTCTTGGCTCACGCCCACACGGGATGGTTTAAAAAGAGCCCGGGAGTCTTTGCTCGCTCTTCAGTTTTTGTCTCTTCCGTTTTTGTCTCTTCTGTGTTTAGTTCTCTCTTGTTTTCGTTTCTTCTTCGTTTTTCTCTTCGTCTAGTTTTCTTTTGTCTTCGTCTATCGTTCGCAATTTTTCCCCGCGTTTTATTAAGTGCCTTAAGCTCAGATTTTTATTCTAAACTTGGATGAAAGCATTCCCAAGTCCTTTAGAGCCTCAGTAACAAGCTGCGCGCATAAGAGAACCTCAGTCTAAGTCTTTTTATTTTTGTTCGCTAAAGTGACTCCTGAAGATAATATCGGCTGGCCAGCGAAATTATTTTCTTAAGTTATTGGCGCGAATTAATCTGCAACCAAGCAAGTCCTGAACGCCGACCAGCATCATCTGCCAAGCTGCTTTGCCACCTGGTTCCGAGAGGCCCAGAGATCCGAAGTATCTAACGGCGCTGACACGGTCCTGAAGCTGAGATCCAGACACGGCGGAAGAACTCCCCGCCGAACCTTCAGTATCCGGTCCGGTAGCCACAGAACTTCAGCTGATCCATTCCAAGGGTGCCGCTGAGAACCGACGTCCAAAGTAGGCTAAATCCTCGAAACTGCTGTGATGAGAACTGGGTGATGCCGTCAACCGTTCAGTAGCTTACTCTCATAAGTTATAGTTTAGTTCTCCAAATTCCTTTTTATTTACCCTCGTAACTCCGTTAACGTAGGTTAAATTTCCCCTTTATTCACTCACTATTATTAACCTCCAGTCTTAAGTTTAATTTAAACCATTCCTTCGTTTATTCATTAGATGTGCTTTGATTTGCTCATTATTTGATCATCATTTATTGACGTTTTGTTATCATATAGCTTGTTAATAAATTGTCCATTTAATTTTAAGTTGTCGTCTTAGTGGTCTTTCAGAAAGTAGTCCCTGAATGAAGAATTCCGGCCTCAGATGAGAGACTGATTTAAATCTGTGTAAGACTGATCCAACGTTTAATTACTCAATTGAACTTTGTTTCGTCCTTTTCCCACCAGAAAGGTGGGTGGTGCCCCTTCAACGAGTGCATAAATGTCATAATTTAATTTGATTGATTTTCGACATTTATTTTGAATTTGAAATCGCTACATGTGTAAATAGTAGATAACTTTTAGAGACATGTTATGTGAGACAACAGACAATTGAATTTCCCTTTGGGGATTAAAAAAGTTTTTCTAATTCTTACAATAAGGAATGTCAACAAGACTGGATAGGCTGTATTGGCTGAGCGAGATCGTGTTGGTTCGTTCCACTTCAGTGGGCAACATAAACTGTGATTCATAAAATAGCTCTACTGATAGTGAGTACTAAAAAAAAATATCTACTCATGCCATCCTGTCGATTTTTAGTAATCAGTTTTTGGTGTCAAACTATTTCCTTTCTGCGGCGTAGTGATACTTGCACACGCGCAATCGAATATGCAGAGGGTGAAGCGATTTTTGTCACGTGAACCAATAGGAGCCTAGTCTCGTTGCCATAGTATCAGAAATACACAAGCATGGCAATGAGCGGATCTAGCAGCGAGACAAGCGAGGAGGAAGAAAAGAAAAGGGAAAAAAAGAAATCAGCCTTCAAAAGTGTATTAAAAAGGAACGAAACGATGCTATATGCATCTATCATCTGTCCAGACTGAAGACGTTCTCGGCTTTACAAGGACACGTTAGGAAACTTACAGAACTAGTATTAGAAAGTGGCTTTCTCTACAGGGTGAGACAAAAGACCAGCCAGAAATGTACATATATGTGAGTAACACAAAAAAACAGTTATATGGTGCTGCTGTCTTTGCTTGTAGAAACTGCTTTGTTGATTCTGGCAAGACAAAATCTTTCTCAAATGTCATAAATACATCTACCTAACATTTGAAACAGTTATTGGTGCCTTAGTATACGCATAAGTAAATTCAGATTATGAAATGTTGCAAATTTCTTGAAGAAAACGTCTCAACTCAAGTGATTTGCACCCAGCACAATGAAATATATACAGTATATTTAGCTAAAAGCTTATGTTTCATACATAAAAATGACACAACCTACTATGTAATAACAGCAATAAAATAGCACATCATGGCCATAAATGGCTGAAAGTCAATCAAATTGCTACCACGCCCCCCAAAATTGGAATAATGGAAAAAGGTGGCACACATAATTACTCAGCGTGTTAAAGGTGGATTGGTCAAGGTTAAAACTGTTGCCCAGATTTGCAAACCCAGTCAGGTATTCTTCTTTCTGACAAGCAACAGAAAATGTTTTTCTTTTGCCCTTGCCATGAAAGGCACTGATCGAGTCACAACCTGTGAATGTATGGATGTTCTTGTATGTCTGCAAGACTATCTTGTACAGATTTATGTTGGTGCCAAGCATGTGAGAATGCTTCAAAGGAAACAGAAGAAAGAGCTGTATGGGATGATGACTCTGATGAAGGTGATGCGTAATATACGCACCATGTCACCATGTACAATTTGTTTTGTTTAAAGGATTGCTACACCGAGATTTGAGATTTTTATTATTTTTATATCTGTTCTACATTTGTCTGTGTTTGTGTTTTGATCTTCATTTTCATATTCTGGAGGGATTGATAAATGTCAGATGTTTTGACACTGTGATAATTGAATAAATGTTTTATACCATATTTTGAATTAATTCAGACCTTTTGTGCATTTATTTTTGTCTTGTTACATTTTTTCCATTATTCCAATTTTGGGGGGCGTGGTAGCAATTTGATTGACTTTCAGCCATTTATGGCCATGATGTGCTATTTTATTGCTGTTATTACATAGTAGGTTGTGTCATTTTTATGTATGAAACATAAGCTTTTAGCTAAATATACTGTATATATTTCATTGTGCTGGGTGCAAATCACTTGAGTTGAGACGTTTTCTTCAAGAAATTTGCTACATTTCATAATATGAATTCACTTATGCATATAGTAAGGCACCAATAACTGTTTCAGAAGTTAGGTAGATGTATTTATGACATTTGAGAAAGATTTTGTCTTGCCAGAATCAACATAGCAGTTTCTACAAGCAAAGACAGCAGCACCATATAACTGTTTTTTTGTGTTACTCACATATATGTACATTTCTGGCTGGTCTTTTGTCTCACCATGTAGAGAAAGCTACTTTCTAATACTAGTTCTGTAAGTTTCCTAACGTGTCCTTGTAAAGCCGAGAACGTCTTCACTCTGGACAGATGATAGATGCATATAGCATTGTTTCGTTCCTTTTTGATGCACTTTTGAAGGCTGTTTTCTTTTTTTTTCCTTTTCTTTTCTTCCTCTTCGCTTGTCTCGCTGCTAGATCTGCTCGTCGCCATGTTTGTGTATTTCTGATACTATGGCAACGAGACTCGGCTCCTATTGGTTCACGTGACAAAAATCGCTTCACCCTCTGCATATTCGATTGCACGTGTGCAAGTATTACTACGCCGCAGAAAGGAAATAGTTTGACACCAAAAACTGATTACTAAAAATCGACAGGATGGCATGAGTAGATATTTTTTTTTAGTACTCACTATCAGTAGAGCTATTTTATGAATCACAGTTCATGTTGCCCCACTGTAGTGGAACGAGATTCACTTTCTAAGCACTTTTTCCTCTGTCCCAATACAGCCTAGGAGGGCTGCTGTGATAGTATGTTCAATGATGCCAAAAGTTAGATTCTATCTTTAAGAGCATGAGAGGCATGGGTAACAAGAGGAATCACCTGGTAGATACCTCAAGCAAAACCAGAGTCATACACTGTGTATACACGCATGCAAGCCTCCTGAAAATGAGTTAACAAGTAATATCAAGAATCAGTGTCTTATTTCCTCAGCATGATCTTTGTCTGGTCTTTCTTCATCTCTGTTCGTTGGTCTACATACAGTTGTGACTCAGTGCTGATTGGTAAGTTTCTTTGACCACAAGACCTGGGTACTCCAATGAACTCACTCCTCTTTCTTCATCTTCTTCTGTCCTCCCTTCATCATTGTTACTATTCTCAGAAAGACCTTCAATTTTCTGCTCTCTTCATTGCCTTTATCCTCTGATACACAGCCCCATTATTTGCTTCAAGGGCTGAACCCTCTGTAAGCATAAGGCAGTCCCACTTTCCCCAAACTCAGATGCCCCTGCTAAATTTTTTCGAGTGAGCATGACATAATGACATGGGACAATTAAATAAAAGCATCTGGGGTTTAAAATTATTTTCAAGATGAGAGCTGTGAACAACGCAGCAAATGTCTGGAAAATTTTTATAACTGCATATGTGAAAAAGGCTATAGTGATCAGCTATCTGCCCCAGCTGGATGGGTTGGATGGACAGAGGCAAAGGTAGAGATGGATAGAGACAAATAAACAGTCAGAGAGAAAGATAATAAAGATCGATGCTTGTACTGCCAATAAAAAATGAAAGAAAATGAAGATGAAAAAATGAAAAGTATCCCCACTCCCTAACTCAGCTTCTCCCAGCAGCATAAGTACAAAAGCCAATTCCAATAAAGTTGGAAAGATGTGTAAATCGTAAATATGAACGGAATGCAATGATTTGTAAATATATTCAATTCAATTGAATTTACTACAAAGACAAGATATTTAATGTTGAAAATCATATACTTTATTGTTTTTTTGCTAATAATCATTAACTTTAGAATTTGATGACAGCAACACGTGACAAAGAAGTTGGGAAAGGTGGCCAAAAGTACTGAGAAATTTGAGGAATGCTCATCAAACACCTATTTGGAACATCCCACAGGTAAGCAGGCTAATCGGGAACAGGTGGGTGCCATGATTGGGTATAAAACCAGCTTCCCCAAAAATTCTCAGTCATTCACAAGCAAGGATGGGGCAAGGTTCACCACTTTGTGAACAACTGCGTGAGCAAATAGTCGAACAGTTAAAGAACAATGTTTCTCAAATTACAATTGCAAGGAATTTATGGATTTCAACATCTGCGGTCCATAATATCATCAAAAGGTTTAGAGAATCTGGAGAAATCACTGCACATATGCGGCACGGCCGGAAACCAGCATTGAACGCCCGTGACCTTCGATCCCTTGTATCAAAAACCGACATCAATGTATAAAGGATACCCCATGGGCTGAGGAACACTTCAGAAAACCACTGTCAGTAAATACAGTTTGTCACTACACCTGTAAGTGCAAGTTAAAACTCTACTGTGCAAAGCTGAAGCCATTTATCAACAACATCCAGAAATGCTGCCGACTTCTCTGGGCCTGAGCTCATTGAAGATGGACTGATGCAAAGTGGAAAAGTGTTCTGTGGTCTGACGAGTCCGCATTTCAAATTGTTTAGCTTAGGTATGGGGGTGCATTAGTGCCCAAGGCATGGGTAACTTACACATCTGTGAAGGCAACATTAATGCTGAAAGATACATACAGGTTTTGGTGCAACATATACTGCCATCCAAGCAAGTCTTTTTCATGGACGCCCCTTCTTATACAGATTTGAAGCTAAAAAGCTCTCAGTATTTCCGGGATTTTTCTTCATTTCCTGAAACCAGTGCTGCGCAGTAGCATTGTGCGCATTCAGGAGAGTCGCTGTGATGACGCTCGGCTCAAACAGCGTATCCCCCGGGGTGAGCTACGCAATCCTTGAATGCCAATATGCTGTATCCTGATACCTTTGATTGACACCTGTGTCAATCAAAGAAAATATGAACCCCCTAATAACTTTTAAAAACGCAGCTTCACAGAAAAAAGCGGACTTGAGCACAAACCAGTCTTACTGTAACTACATGTCAACACCGCAAGCAATTAGTCTCCTCAGTTCCCAAATGTTTATTGCGTTTTGTTAAAAGGAAAGGTGACACAGTGGTAAACATGCCCCTGTCCCAACTACTTTGGCACGTGTTGCAGCCATGAAATTCTGAGTTACTTATTATTAAATATTATTTGCAAAAAGTTTATGAGTTTGAACATTAAATATCTTGTCTTTGTAGTGTATTCAATTGAATATAGGTTGAAAAGGATTTGCAAATCATTGTATTCTGTTTTTTGTTTATGTTTATCACGATTTCCCCTTCAATAGAATTGGGTTTTGTTGTAGAGAGGGAGGAGAGAAGGCGTGGGGCAGGTTTAACACAGCCGAGACCTGTTTTCACCAATCACATCAGCTCCTCGTCTCACCTTTAAATCCGCCACCGGTGAGGCATATTACAATTTTCATGCAGTAGTCGAAGAGATCATTGCTAAAGACAGCAATGCCACACAGTGGCGACAGAAGGCAGCCCCTCAACAAGTGTCACTGTAAGCGCTGCGGAGGGCGTCCTCCACACTCTCTCATATAAGCACAGATGGATTTGGTGTGTGTTAGATTGTACCCACTGGTAAGACAAACACCAGTTTCCACGAATAAAGACCATCACATAAAATTGCACATATTTAAAACCCACGTAACAAAGGTGGGTTGTGCGCACAGATCACAACATAAATTCTAATAATGGCATTAAAATCGGAACCACCTGTGTGCAAAGGATCGCGCTCCATGGCCTGGCTTTCTTTCACTGATGTTAGTATATAAAATAAACTTGGCTCATGTAACTGAATATTATAATATTCGAATGTAGGCCTGACTTCAGATTGAATATTCACAGAATTTTAAGGATGTGAGAACTAGAGGATGACATTTTTTGGGAATTACCGTGGGTCACATGATCCCCGCGGAAAAAAAAGCAACGGGAGTGGACAGGAGTGGGAACAACATTAATAGATGATCATTTCAGCCATGTTAAAGAACCAGATGAACAGATGTGTCCATTTTGTAGTCATCTCTCAGTGAGAGCCAACACGCTTGACCGCGCTAGCAACACAAAAGAACTAAACAGTGGTTTGACTTCCTGTCACCGCCGGAAGTGAAAAGCGACTCGGAACGGCTGCCGGCAACACACATAACTGATGTAGTTCTCCCATGTTACCTCAACAAGAATATATACACAGGGCTGACACACGCACTCCCACCCGTTCACATGCCACACATTGTATTTCCCATGCATTTAAATGAACATGATGATGTCCACCAAGTTGCACCTCTTTAACAATGGAACAGGTAGGAATCAAGTGAGTTCCTCCGAGAGTTAAGAAGCTGCGTGCCACGCGCAAGCCAACCAAATAAAGTATATCTACTGAACAGCCAATCAAAAAGCAGCATTGCTGTATCTGGGTAGATTTTGATATCTTGCGGTTTGACTACAGAAGAAGACAGACACTCGTCGAAATAGAGCAGGTTTTTATAAGGGCGAGATAGACCCGATGATTACAGTAAGTCAGTAACCTACACATGCAGAGACCTCAACACCTCATGGCATATAAACTCAAATGATGAACAAAAGCCCTATGCTATTGCTGTTAACAGCTGTATTGATGAATTTAGCCTCTGTACAGCCATTTCCAGCCATTTCCCCTCCACAAAAGCAGCATTTCTCATATATTCTTTTTAAAGTTCTGATACTCATGACAGTGTAATGCTCATGTACCAAAGGATTAAGTATCTCCATGTTTGTGAAACCTATACTAAAGTACAATTCATCTAAATGCTTCCACAACAGGTAATTTTACGACTTTTATATTAATGACTTTACTCTCCTCAATAATGACTGGATTCTCGAAGATTTAAAAACGTTTGTTTTCTTTATGTGGCCCTCATACTCTGATGTATTTAAGAGATTATTATACTAATAATTATCTTCAATCACCCCACCCCCCCCCCCCCCAAGGAAATCTCAATCTAAGCTTAGTTCAAAACTTGAGAGCCCTGTATACATATACAGTAGCGGTTCTAGGCACGGGCTGCCCAGGACGGCATTTGTGTCGTGACTCATGGGGAGCGGCACAAGGACTTCCAAAAAAGAAAGAAAAAAGATAATTATAACAACTCTGCACCACAAAGTGGTTTTGTATTAACTGTTGTCAAATTGGCGCCCCCTGCTGCTGTAGGCGCCTCTGCTTGCTGCGAAGGTGCTGCACAGAGGCTGACAGACTGTATGAGACGAAACGGGAATAGGGTCGTGGGGGACGGCTCTGCTCTCAGGATAGCTCTCACTCTGCCAGTCACGGTGGTCCAATCAGAGAGGAGCTTCTCAAAACTGAAGTTGATAAAGTCGTACCTAAGGTCAACCATGTCTCAGGAACGGCTCACTGGCCTTGCCGTCATCAGCATCAATCACTTAACCCATTTAAACTGGGACAGTATGTCCGCACTTCAACCTTGGGTGGCTGTGCATTTCCATCCCTCAAGCCGGGAGCGCAGATATGTCATTTTGTGACATTCTGTAGTTTTTTAATCATTTCTGGAGTCGTTGCGAATCAAATCACCATACTCGTCTGCCTCTGGTAGACGAATAAAGCGCTCAGATTCATGCTCAGATCTTGCAACGTGCTTCAAGAGTAAAGTAATCAACGACGGAGGCAGAGAGCAGCTTAAGAGGAGAAACATCCAGCAGTGTGAACAACCTGTTGCATGACTTTGGGTGAGCACAGACATGTACACACTGTCAGCCACGTATTTATTTATTCATTTTTCTTGTTTTAAGCGCTGGTCTTGTACTGGCACTATACTAGGGCAGCTGCATACCCTTTCAACACTTTATTTTTTATATTTACATTTGAATTAAATTGACACTTTATCATGACTGCCACTTTTTTACAGAAAGCAAATAGTTTGTTATTCTCCAGTGCAGAGTCTTTACTTTTATTTTGTTTGTTCAAGGTTTTCAATAATGTGATAAAGGTTCTGAAAAATAATAAATAGCTTTCTTAAAGCCACACCTGTAAGCTCTCAAATACTTTTTGAATTTTGTTTCTATCTGCTACAGAGGCAGAGATATCAGCTTTTTTGTAAACCTCAACAGTTAAGAAAACCTCAGGATCTGGGGGCCCTTCTTAAAATTGCCCTCAGGATTTCAGAGGCGCGGCTCAGACAGGGTTCAGGTCTTAATGGGTTGACAGGGGAGCAGATTTCTTATGAGATTATTGATGATTTTGCATCAAGGAAGGCAAGAAAGGTCAGGTTTTAGTTTTAGTCCTCTCGCCTGCGGAGTAATTTAGTCTAGAAACGCCATTGTATTTATATGCGCTTTGTTTACACCAACCGAATGTCAGGCATATGAAACTTAAAGGCAATGCCTTTTATATGCACTGCACTTTTACCTAAAATAAAAAAATGCAACCTTTTTTCAACATGTTTGGTTTTATTCGAGTGGGAGCAGGATGGGAGTGGGAGTCATTCTACAGGAGTGGGACAGGACGGGATTTTTTTTTTTTACTTCAAACCGGGATTGGGACGGGACGGGATTTTTTCTCCGGGAGTGGGACGGGACAGGAGTGAAAATCTGCTCCCGTGTCATGCTCTAGTGAGAAGATCAGATAAACAGGTAATTTTGAATGAAACTTTCTTTTATTTTTTTATTCAAATTTTCAAAGTAAATAACTCTTCTGATTACGAAAATAAATCATCTGGTCAGCCTTGCCGCTGCCGCAGGGCGGGGGGAGGACACAGAGACATGTCTGGGTCAAGCTGTGTGAGGAAAAAGGAGAAAAAGGGGGAGATACAGATCAGAATTAATCAATATAGATCTAAATGTATGTGCTGATTCAGATAGCTGCACTTAATAGTGTTTGTTATTGATTATTTATTGCACTGAAATATGCCTGACATTGTGGAAACCTCAGTGACATATGCGCACTACACCACCGGTCTACCAAAACACCACTAGACCAGCTGTGCTCCGCCTGCGCTGAAAGCTGACTGGGTTTGAATCGGCGAGCAAATACCATACTGGCTGTGCGCCAGGCTCTGCCAGACGAAAATACCACTGCACGGAATCCGCCACCATCCGCCGAGCCACTGGCGGGCAGGAAAAGAGAGCCCTTGGAATCAAACAAGTGGGCAGTCAGCTGAAAAAAACACCCACAGAAGTCCAGGTAGACACTGACAGCAGAATTATCTAGCATTTTTTAATTGTCAGAGTGGCAAATGGTTTCCTTGAACTTTGACTCTACTGTGAGTAATAAGCTGGAAGAAATCAATTTTCATTAAAAAAATTTAAGTTTGCCAGGATGTCTAGGAAGATTATCATCCATCTACAGCACTTTTTAGAAGTATCCTGCCAGAAGTTGAGTCAAAATGCAGAAAGTTTTAGGAAAGATGTTTTTAAGCACTTCAATTAGTTTCTTTGCAGTTTTCCATCATAGACTCGCAGCAGTCCATTAGCTGGGTATCTTTACCTTGGTTGATGAATAAACTTTGGAAAGCAGTTAATCAAGGTACAGAGTCAGGGAGAGGCATCCATCAAAACATCCACAGGAGCCAGCTGGAGGGATTATCTGAGCAGACGACATCTACTAAGCTGCTCTATTGGCCAACTGCACCTTACTGTATTGTTTGCAGTCTGAGTCACTGCACAAGCAGCCAGTGGCAGTGCCCTGCTGATATTCAGTAATACCCAGCCTTTGTCCCTGGGGAACCATAACAATGACTGAGCCGATGTATGCAGGCTGGGTATTCCTCAGCACATTCTGAACACTATCTGGAAATTGTTTATAGCTGCAACTCCAATACAACAAAGCCAATTAATTTTCCAATCAGATGGTGGGCATATGCATTTGCTAAGAATGAACTTTATTTCCCTTGCTTTATTTCCTACCATTTTTTCAGAGGATATTGTTGTGACCACTTAAATGCAAGTTTTTTTTTAGAGATGTATTACAAAACAAGCCTCTTGTTTCAATTAATGTTGTTTGTGTATTTACAGCATCACTTATTTAAAATTTTGGATTTCATGCTACAAAGGTGAAATGAAAGAAAGGGAATATCAGAGTATTTTTAGACTGCCTGGATCCAATCCCTTAAAACAATGTGATCACTTCAGCTCCACTACTTAACCTGTGTATAGATTTATTGAAAGTTAGATTGAGTCGGGATAACAAATATGATGACCACTAAAAAATCTGCTTTAGAAAGCAATGGGTGACATCACTGCTGATGTGTAGCTTGTTTTTCTGATGACTGATCTCATCCTGTCTTTTTCTTACGATCAAATGTAGATATCACTCACTGTGTTTGACAAAAGAACTGTTTATAACATTTGAAATACCCCACTGGAATTAAACTGTGCTGAACTTGTTAACCTATCTAAAAATTTGATAAACTGTTTTATTTTTTGTCTTTAATGCTTGGAAATATCCTCTCTACCTGCACTCCTATCTCTTGTGGGGTCCCCCAGGGGTCTATTTTGGGTCACCTCATCTTCACCAATTACTTTCTTCCCCTGAGATAAATCCTGAATAGGCGCAATATAGATCTGCACCATATCTTGTTACATAGACAACACTCTACTCAGTTGTCCATTGAAGCCTAGTACCAGTAACAATTCAGGAGTTAGATGTTCAAAAAACTGCAATAAACCTTAAGTCCATGCCAGTAATAATCTTCCCTCCAGCTCTGATTCACTCAGATGAGAAAGTTTACTAAAAATAAAGGTCTTTCCTTTCACTTGTTGACTTGGAGAGGGGAGAGGCTTAAACCTCCGGTAACACCGAGGATCCTTACACACACGCATGCACGCAGCAGCAGCGATCAAATGTAAACATCAGTATTAAGTGTAATAAACTTCATCACCTCAGTCTCCCTCATTAACACACCTGTCTGGTCTTCCAGTCGGAACACCGACATGATGGCCGCATAGCGAGGGAGCTCCTGGTTGAACCAGAGCTGTTAGAGAAATACCCCCATATAAACCAAACAAATCATTTCACAAAAAACATAGAAAAAGGGGTTAAAAAGCAATATCACCACTTTGTTGAGTAAACGTCGTCTGAAGACAAGTGGGAGAGAAAGACGGAGCACAGCTAACAGGTTTGAGCTAGCAAACAACGTGGTGCAGTACGGAGAAATGGCCGACTTGGAACAGATTCTGCAAGAACTAAGAGGGTTTTGCCAAGAAAACAAAGGACAATTAGAGACAATAAGAGAGGAAATTATAAAGGTGAACACCAGACTGGACGAGGCGGAAGGACGAATTGAGAAAGCAGAAGAGAGGATCCAAAACACAGAAGATGCCATCATGGCCATGTTAAAGCTACACACCAAACTGGAGGACAAGCTGCTGGATTTGGAAAGTCGCTCCAGGCGTGAGAACATAAGGATCTATGGGGTACCGAAGGGGTCTGAGAAGGAATCAATCACGATGATCTCATTTGTGAAAAATTTACTCCGCGAAGGTCTCGAGCTAATGCACGACATGCCCGACCCGCAAGTTGAAAGGGCTCACCGGTCGTTGGGACTGCAGCCGCCGGGGGACGCACCACCACGCTCTATCGTAATCAAGTGTTTAAGTTTTAAGACTAAAGAGATAATACTCAGCAAGGCATGGCAGAAGAAGGGGTTCACCTGGAAAGAAAACCGCATAAACCTGGATCACGACTATCCACCTCTGATACTAAAGAAAAGAAGAGAATACACAGAGATCCACAAAATACCGAAGGAAAATCAAGTTCAGTTCCAGACCCTCTTCCCTGCCAGGCTGCGCGTGAGACACGAGGACGGAACCAGAACCTACGAGACGGTAGAGGAGGCATCAGAGGACCTGCTGAGAAGAGGCTACGGTGTGACAACCACCACCACACCTCCGGAGACGCTCATGGAGCAAGTGCAGCGGCTCTCCTGGATGAGAGTGGACAAATGGGCAAAGAAGGGACCAGTCGAACGGGGCCAGAGCTACAAGGAGCAGCTCCAAACCTTCAGGAGAACATCACCGCCCTTCTCCAGGACGGGAAGGATTTAACCCACGCTAAGGGACGGCGGACTAAATTGTGAATTTTTTTATATATTATGTACAGACTATAATTAGTGGTTAAGACCCACGATTGGTTCGCACGGGGCCAACTTTTCTATTTTTTTCCGACGTGCGGCGGTTGCAGGTAAGGGCCTCTTCCTCTGGATTGACGAGGGAGACTGTTTCCTTCGAGCCACCTCGGGAGGCTCAACAGGATCGGACTATTAGACCCCTACACAGGGAGTCACACGGACAATTTGTGTTCAGTTTGATGATGTTTAAAGTGTTAGTTGTTTATTTCCTGCTGGTTTTTGCAGGGAGGGGGAAGCGCACCGAGTTTTTGAGTGGGAAGAAGGGGGAAATCACATAGATGCAAAACAGGTCTTTAAAATAACGTCATTTGGAATACTCAATCCAGTTAAAAGGTGGAAAATTTTATCAAAATTAAAGAAAGATAAAATCCAAATAGCTCTCTTACAGAAGACACACCTGAACAACTCCGAACATGCTAAATTGAATACATCAGGATTTAAACATGTTTACTCTTCTTCACATGTATCGGGGAGACAGAGAGGAGTGGCGATTCTGATATCCAATGCTGTAAACTATGAACACATATCAGAACATAAGGATGAGGATGAGACGCAAAAAACATCAGCAATAGGTTAAATACTTGGATGAGTGAAGTGGGGATTGTGGACATGTGGAGAGAGATAAACCCGACGAGCCAGGACTACTCACATTACTCATACGCTCACAATGTCTACTCGCGCATCGACTACTTTTTTATGCTTACAGGAGATCTTTTCAGGGTGGGTGTTAGGATGAGTTTCTTTAGCCAGTCATGTCAGCCTTTAGAGTGGTGGAGCTGTGTCACTCAAATACCTCAGATACTTCAGTGTTAGATTGCTGGAGCCATGGGCCTCCGACAACCATCCTCAACCAAAGAACCTTGTACCCATATTTTACATCATACAGGTCCCCAAAATACGTTCTGTCATGATATTTCCTTCTTGGGACCTTCCACATGTTCATCTAAGGCTTTTAAAATATGTTGTCCTTTGTTTTTACCATACATGGATTTCTCTTAGGGTCAACTAAATACCAACAGTATGTTTAGAATTGTGAACCGCTATATATACTTGAATGGTCTTGGACCACTCTTTGTTACACTTGTGGCATGCTGAAGCTGTAACCCAGATCTGTAACCAGTAAAGCTTGTCAAAATGACCATTTGTGTAGACCTTCCATTCTTTCAAGTGTGAACCTGGGCTAGGCATCCTTACAGTGGGCAACTGTGAAATAGGACCTAGTACTATTTCAGATCACGGTCCCATCTATATGTCAATCCATCTGAATAATAATAAGAAATCCACTCTCTGGAGACTGAACTCAAACATTCTGAATAACCCAGTTATTAAAGATAAATTGAAAAGCGAAATTAAAAATGTATTTGGAAAACAACGATAATGAAGAAGTGACCCCACCCATTCTCTGGGATGCATTAAAAGCAGTGTTGAGGGGCAAAATAATAGCCATCTCCTCACATGAGAAGAAAATTAAGGAGCAAAAACTAAAAAAATAGAAGAGGACTTGAAGAGACTACAGAAAGAACATGCAAAGTCTCACAAAGATGACGACAAATGTAAGATCAAAGAATTAAAAAGAGAAATAGATGAAATAAATACTCCTTTTTAAAAGCTCCTTTTTACAAAGCAACAATACTATGAGACAGGTGGGAAATCACTGAAACTTCTATCATATAGGTTAAGAAAACAACAAGCAGATGGAACTATATATAAAATAAGAAACTCCGAAAAGAATGTAATAGAAACTAACCCGGAGAAAATACAACAATGCTTCCAAAAATATTATAGAATATTATTTACACAACCACAGACAAGCAATGACAACCAGATCGATGCCTTTCTGGCCCAGGTAAATTTACCAAAGATCACTGATGAACAAAATTGGAAATTAATATCCAAAATAACAAAGGAAGAAATTCAAACAGAAATTAGAAGAATGAAAGGGGGGAAGTCTCCAGGGACAGATGGTTTTCCCACAGAATGGTACAAAACAATGCAGGATCAACTAATCCCAACATTATTAAAAACATTTAACTGGGTTTTGGAGAACAAAAATATCCCCCCCTCATGGAGGGAGGCAATGATTTCGATCATACCTAAGGAGGGGAAAGATAAATTGGAGTGTGGAAATTACCGTCCTGTAAGTCTATTAAACAATGACTATAAATTATTCACCTCCATAATATCCAAACGAATAGAGTTGTTATTACCATTATTATTATTACACAAGGACCAGACTGGCTTTGTCAAACAAAGACAGACCCAGGATAACATCAGGAAAACACTGCACGTTATGAGACAAGTCACACATCAAAAATTGGAGAAATTGATATTAAGTTTAGACGCTGAGAAAGCATTTGACTCAGTGAGGTGGTCATTCTTATATAAAGTACTTTCGAAATTTGGCTTCCATACAACTATAATTGACACGCTTGCAGCACTATATAACGAACCAACAGCTAGAATCAAAATCAATGGAAACTAAACCAATTCATTCACATTAGAAAGAGGAACGAGGCAGGGGTGTTGTGCGTCGCCGCTCCTTTTCGCCTTGTTTATAGAACCCATGAGTCAACTTATTAGGCAGAGGAATGATATAAAAGGGGTAACAATAACATCTGGGGAACAACAACTGGCCCTATTCGCTGACGATTTATTGATAAGTATAACACAACCTACCCAGACACTCCCAAAACTGATGAAATTGTTAGAGGAATTTAGTTTAATTTCTGGTTATGAAATTTATATTAACAAAACCCAAGCATTAACATTTAATTATGAACCTCCACCTTCAATTAGGACCATGTACAATTGGAAATGGGATGCTGAGTCCATTAAATATTTTGGTGTCTCATTACCTAAGGATCTCACGAGACTTTATAACATAAATTATGGCCCACTAAATTCAAAGATAAAAACTGATATACAAAAATGGAACGTTATTCCCTTTCTAAGTTTAAGCTCCTGGATAGAATCAATCAAGATGAATATTCTTCCACGGATGTTGTACCTTTTTCAATGTTTACCAATTGAAATACCATCTAAACAGTTCTTAGAGTGGGACAAAGTAAGAGCGAGGTATCTCTGGCAAGGGAAAAGGGACAGAATCAAATTTAAAACATTGCAGTTAATAAAAGAAAAAGGTGGAATGGGCCTTCCCTGCTTACAGGACTACTACCATGCAGCTCAGCTGAGGCCTTTAGTCTGCCTGTGCTCGCCTACATACACTGCAGCATGGAAGGAAATTGAAGGAAAGATGATAAAGGGAGTTCCAATAACAGCTTTATTAAGTGACAATAAATTACAAGAAAAAAAGGCAATCCTGGAGGACTTTATAGCCAGCAGCTTCCTGAAGTCCTGGCAGTAATTGTCAAAATTAGCAGATTAAAAGACGCATCTAAGATTGTGAGGTGGTGTGCCTATGATTCGGACTTTATGCCAAATAAAACCGACAGCAGATTTAAGACATGGATCACAAAAGGTCTAACTACCTATTATTCATTTGTCCACAAGGGGGCACTTCAGAGTTTTGAGGCCCTACAGAAGGATCATGGTCTAGGTCAGGGGTCGGGAACCAATGGCTCGCGAGCCAGGTGTGGCTCTTTTGATGATTGCATCTGGCTCGCAGATTTCGGCTTTTCAGATAAAGCATAAAATATTATCACTTGTTTTAATCCATCCATCGATTTTCCACTGCTCATGTCCTGTTCAGGGCTGCAGTTGGCTGCAGGAGCAATTGTCCATTATTTTAATTGGCTGATAATAGCCCACGTTGGCCGTTGTTGGGTAAACAGGTAAACGCCCCCTTTTGAATCAGTCTGAGCGGTCATTAGCTCAAAGCTAACCCTTCGACGAAGATGGCGAAAAGAAAAAAAGATGATGAGTATCGTACATTTCAGGACGAATGGACTGAAGAATTCGCCTTTGTGGAGAGAGCAGGTTCTGCGGTGTGCCTAATTTGCAATGACAAAATTGCATCGATGAAACGGTCGAATGTGAAGCGGCACTTCGACACACGACATGCTACCTTTGCATCAAAATACCCTGCGGGAGACAGCCGAAAGAAAGCGTGCCAAGAGCTACTGAGCAGGGTGCAAGCTACCCAGCAGCATCTCCGCGTATGGACCCGGCAAGGTGACTATAATTCCGCTAGTTTTGCTGGATCTTTAGCAATAGTGAGGAACGGAAAACCATTCACAGATGGCGAGTATGCTAAAACGTTCATGCTGGATGTAGCCAATGAACTTTTTGATGATCTTCCGAACAAAGACAAGATAATCAAACGGATACAAGACATGCCTCTGTCGGCAAGAACTGTTCATGATCGTACCGTCATGATGGCAACCCAAGTGGAGGAAACGCAAGTGAAGGACATAAATGCAGCGCCGTTCTTTTCCCTGGCTTTGGATGAGTCAACAGACGTAAGTCATTTGTCGCAGTTCAGTGTGATTGCAAGATATGCTGCTGGTGACACACTGCGCGAAGAAAGTCTTGCTGTTCTGCCAATAAAAGGGTCCACAAGAGGTGAAGATTTATTCAAGTCTTTCATGGAGTTTGCTCGTGAAAAAAATCTACCTATGGATAAACTTCTCTCAGTGTGTACTGATGGTGCTCCGTGTATGGTGGGAAAAAACAAAGGATTTGTGGCGCTTCTCCGTGAACATGAAAGTAGACCCATCATAAGTTTCCATTGCATTCTACACCAGGAGGCACTTTGTGCTCAGATGTGTGACGGGCAGCTTAGCGAAGTGATGTCGCTGGTCGTTCGTGTGATCAACTTTATTGTTGCCCGAGCCTTAAATGATCGCCAGTTTAAAACACTGCTGGATGAAGTTGGAAATAACTATCATGGTCTGCTTCTGCACAGCAATGTGCGTTGGTTGTCAAGAGGGAAGGTGCTCAGCCGTTTTGCGGCTTGCCTGAACGAAATCCGGACTTTCCTTGAAATGAAAGGCATTGAGCATCCTGAGCTAGCCGAAACTGAGTGGCTCCTCAAGTTTTACTATCTCGTGGATATGACTGAACATCTGAACCAGCTCAACGTGAAAATGCAAGGCATTGGAAATACAGTGTTATCCCTTCAACACGCCGTGTTTGCTTTTGAAAACAAGCTGGAGCTCTTTATCATGGATCTTGAAACAGGTCGTTTACTACATTTTGAAAAACTGAGACAATTTAAAGATGCATGCACAGCAAGTGAGCCCACTAAAAACTTTGATCTCAAACAGCTAGCTGGCTTCACATCCAGTCTCCTACAGTCGTTCAAAGCACGCTTTGGAGAATTTCGTGAGCACACTCGTCTTTTTAAGTTCATCACCCATCCAAACGAGTGTTCACTGAACGCAGACGACCTGAGTTACATTCCTGCTGTCTCCGTCAGAGATTTTGAAGCAGAAGTGGCTGACCTGAAGGCCTCAGACATGTGGGTGAATAAGTTCAAGTCACTGAATGAAGATTTGGAAAGAATCGCACGACAGAAAGCGGAGTTGGCGAGCAAGCACATGTGGACAGAAATGAAAAAACTTCAACCCGAAGACCAGCTGATTATCCAAACTTGGAACGCGCTTCCTGTCACATACGACACACTGAAGCGTGTGAGTATTGCTGTATTGACCATGTTTGGATCCATGTATTCATGTGAGCAGTCATTTTCACATCTTAAAAACATCAAGTCCAACCTACGATCACGTTTAACGGATGAAAGCCTCAATGCCTGCATGAAGCTTAACCTCACCAAGTACCAACCAGACTACAAAGCCATCAGCAAATCCATGCAGCACCAGAAGTCGCATTAATGGTGAGTATTTTAACAACATTATTTAAAAGAATAAATTCAGAGGCTTATTATTCTCACATTTAGTTGAATTCGGTCTTAAAATATATTATATGGCTCTCACAGAAATAAATTTCCAAATAATTTGCTTTCATGGCTCTCTGAGTCAAAAAGGTTCCCGACCCCTGGTCTAGGTAGAGACGATTTTTTCAGGTACTTGCAAGTGAGAGATTATTATAACAAAAATATTAAAGAACCGTTAAGAAAAGACGAGTCAGGGTTCATGGAGGTATTCTTATCACTAACAAAGTCCAGATCTTGTAACAGAAACATCTCCAAATTATATAATACCATACAACTAGCCAAACAAGAGCATACACAATACATAAAGAGGAAATGGGAAACGGAAATAAGGACAATTATTACACAGGAGAGTTAGGAGAAAATATGTCAACTACAATGGATTTCAACCGGGTCAAACACCTGGCGAGAGTTCTGCTAGAAAAATATATCAAGATTTTTTATCACACCCATTCAGAAGCGTCATCTGGGTAACAGGGATGCTTGTTGGAGACTGTGGATCTAACGGAGCCAACCACTTCCATATTTTTTGGGACTGTCAAGTAATAAAACCTTACTGGGAAGAGATCCGCAAACATATTAAAAATATATTTAATGTAAACATTCCACTAAAATGTGAGACTATGTTCTTGGGCAACATAATGTTTGAAACATGGAATAAAAAAGACAAAAAACTGCTGACCATATTGTTGGCAGCTAGTAAGAAATGTGTCACTAGGAAATGGTTAAACGTGGAACCTCCCACCATCGACGAATGGATTGAAATTGTGTATGAAATTTATGTTATGGAGAAGATCTCTTTTTCCTTCAAAGTTGAAAAAGAATATTTTTATAGGATCTGGTCCAAATGGACTGAGTATGTAAAACCAATCAACCAATCTGATTTTATTTGACCACACTTATGCTTTGTATGAACCTACCCTTTTTTATTTCATATTTTTTGTATACGGTATATTAATTACATGTAGGGATGCGCTCCCCAGTTATGTTTTTTTTGTTTGTTTGTTTGTTTGTTTCTATGTTATTGCTTCCACCTGGAACAGATTGGGTCCATGGAAGAAAGCTCCAGAAGAGCAGTTTGTACAACATCATTATATCCTTGACAAACGGAATTACGGTATGTGTGAAGCGTTGTATGTGATGGAGATCTGCCTATCTCAATAAAAAGAGAATTTCAAAAATAACACACCTGTCTCACCAAAACACTCCTCTCGTCCACACAGACACACCTGTGACACACAAGACACACAAGCTACAGGTTTCACAGCAGCTCATTACACCACACCACTGTTAAACGTAGATCTGACATAAGATAATGAAGGGAAAAATTTCCTACCTTTACTCTGGTGTCCAAAACAGTCAGCATCACTCATCCAGCTCCATGAGGTTCATTATCCACTGATATTATTGTTTACAAGTCAGTAGGTTCAGTGGTTCTCAAGCCCAGTTGAGAACCACTGACTTAGAAAGAAGTCATCAGTGCATTTCTTTCAGACTTGACTATTGTGATGAACTTTTCTAGCAACTGTGAGCACAATGTTCAAAAACTGCAACTGATTTAAATACATATTAGGCTTTTAACACAGAGCTCTGCTCTTTCGTGGCCCTTCACTGGAAATCTGTGAGTTTTAGGAATATAAAGATTTAACTACTTGTTTTCAAAGTTTTTAATGGCCTGTGTCTGTTTCAAAGGGTCTGTCGGTGAACGGCTTACTTCCAATGAGCCTGACCTTTCTTTCAGCAGGGCTCTACTTGTAGTTCCTAAATTTCAAACTGGTCTCAAGAGCTGACTTAGGCTTTGTGATATATAGCTGTGGAGGTCCTTGCCTGAGGATGTCAGACAGGAAAACTCAGTTTCCACTTTTAAATCCTTTCTGAAAACTTATTTCTGTCCCTGGTCTTTTTTTTTTTTTTTTACTTGGACATATTTGTCTCTTTCATCTTGTATTATTGACATATCCGATCTTATTTATTATTTTCTTCAGTAGTTGCCCTGATTTATTGTTATTATATTGTCTTGGTTATTATTTGCCTTGTTTTGACTTTTATTTACCACGTTTTATTTAGGATTTGCCTCATAAAAAGCTGCTATCTGCCTGTTGAGATTATTTGTTTTGCTCATTGTTTTCATCATCATATTTGGATCAGTTTGGGCTGATTAAAGTAAACAGCCAACATGTATGAATCTCTTATGTCTGTGACAAAAATCAATCTTATTCACATGTACACTTTCATTACATGCACATCAGGAGTTGTTTACAGTAACAGTGCCACACTGTAATTTGCCTTTCCTGGGCCGCAAACAGCTCTTTTAATTTCAACACACAGATTTCTACAATATATATGACTGCTGGTGGTTATAATGATTGCCTCCATTTATGAAACTCAAACCCTGAATTCAATTTAGACACATTACAGAGAAATAAAGAGTGGTGGGTGACAACAAAATGAGAAATGGATGAAGTTGGTCATTTGCTTTGACAAGTCGCCCACTACAGTCAGACACCATGCAACTGAGCTGAGTGACTTCCTCTAAATCCTTTTTATGCTGTCAATAACTCTGCTGTTCTCTCCATCATCACGCTGGCACCATCATTGATCAGAGGGACAGACGGTGACATGAACAAGGAAAACAGAGCTGTTTGTGTTACAACGTGACAGCATAAAGTATTAGTCCTCTGATCAATACGAAGTGTTTTCACTTGGCCATGAATGTGTACAATTTTGCAGGTCTACATGACTTGGATTTCATGTATCATTCTCAGCACAGACTGACGTCACTCCATGGGTATAGTAGAGGTTTAGGTACAACAGATTTGGACTTTCAGAGATATTGCTTATCCTGATCAATAAATTTCATCTGTCACCTGGGGCTCTGCTGTCTTAGCACACTAACCTGTGTGAGCTCCTTTCACTTCTTCTCTCAGTCTCTTTTCTCAAAAGAGAGATACAGCCAAAATCTTAAATAAAACAAAAAATGTTAGATACTTTTAAAGGCCTGGTGTGTGACATATTTTTGGATAGGTAGGATCTCTGATTGTTTACATAAGACTACAATTAACGTGATCACAAGCATTAACCAACTCCAGTATAACTGGATATACAGTAGTGTATTACAGCAGTGAACTTATCAGCCATGTTGCTGATGGACTTGTTTGCTAGTGAAGGTCACAAAAAGGCATCAGTATTATTGCTAGTCCATATCTCACCATACAAAACTTTCTCATAGTGCCTTTAATGCCTGTGACTACTGTTATGGGGGAGTTGCCAGGGCAGACAACTAACAATCGGTGAAGATCACCCTTTTTTCTGCTCTTTTTTTTTTCAACTGAGTGTCGGTATCTTCACATGAAGATACAATAGACTGTTAAAGGGATATTCAAGTGTAAAATTAAGTTTGGGTCAAACACACCGTAACACTGAGTCAGACACCCCCTCGAGAGATGAATGTTGCCGACTGCTTGCTTCTCTAGTTATACCAACTTTAGTGATGACCGCACAATGGCAATACACAGCGGTCTATGGATCCACTCAACCAAATAGCACTTGGTAAATGACTCGTCAGGGCTCCCCCTACAAACAAGTGGCTGCTAGAGGAGAGTGGGTGAGTCACTTAAAGACTTGGTTTCAGCATTTTGTCCTGTTAAACCAGCTCCCCTATCTAAGAGAAGGATAGGATTGGATATAATAGGATAGGATAGGATAGGATAGGATAAGAAAGAAAGGATGCTCCATTAACCCCTTGTGGGAAATTGCATCATCACAGCAGCGACAGTCACAGTTTAACACAACATCAAAAAAAGGATACCACAGAGATTCAGACACATAAAATATGCAGAGATATAAACAAAAAAATTTACTGAAAAGTATCTGAGATGGGTTGGTAGAAAAACACAGGACTCTCAATCAAAAATATGAATACCAAATTATGATTGAAAAAACAATACCCAATAAAAACAGTGTTCAAACTTGATGTACTGAAATGTGCAGATATCTAAAATTCTACAATATTCAAATATATACGTGCATGCATACAATATAGCATATACAAGAGCTTTGTGCTTAAGTGCATGTTGTTTTTCTTTCTGTTCATGAAACAGTCTAATGACTGGTACAAGGTAATGTTCAGTCCTGCACCTCCATGGATACAACCTGTGACTAAGGGGGCTTTGCTGAAACACTGCCTCATCTTGGTTATTTTTAATCAGAAATGACAATTCTGTCTCTTTTCAGTTGGCAAGTACAGTCGCAGCAACTTGTCATGTGCTTGTGGACCCTTCTTTATCTTTAGTTTTAAGAATTAGAATAAGAATGAGAAGAACTTTATTGATTATTGGTCGCCTTATTTGTCATGTCTCAAAAGTCATCTAATATCAATAAAAGAGTTGTAAAGTCTGATGGCTGTGGGTACAAAAGATCTTCTGAATCTTTCAACACATCCTCTGGTGAGTCCAATCTGAATCCAACCACATAGCCAGCCTTTTTTGCCAGTTTGTTCAGATGCCTTGCATCTTTGTGTTTGATGCTTCCTCCCCGGCAGACTGCAGCATAGAACATAACACTGTAGACACCACAGACTGATAAAACATCTGCAGCATCTTACTACAGATGTCTCTATGTCAGAGTCTTCTCAGGCAAAAGAGGCAGCTCTGCCCCTTTCTGTAGATGTAGTGTATATTCTTAGACCAGTCCAACTTATTATCCAGATGTACACCTAGGTATTTATATGATGTCACCACTTCGATGTCCACTCCACAGGTGTTCACTGGATGGAGAGGGGGTTTGGCTCTATGGAAGTCTATGACCATCTCCTTTGTCTTTGAGGTGTTGAGGAGGAGGCAGTTTTTGTGACTCCAGTCACTGAAGGCGCTTATCAGATCTCTCTATTCAGCTTCTTGTCCATTTCTGATACATGCCACAATAGCGATGTCATCTGAGTATTTCTGGATGTAGCAGGACTCAGTGCTGTATTTGAAGTCTGATGTACACAGTGTGAACAGGAATGACGCCAGCACTGTCCCTTGTGGAGCCCCTGTACTGCTCATTAATGTCCCAGAAACACAGTTCCCCAGCCTGACAAACTGTGGCCTTCCTGTCAGGTAATCTGTGATCCAGGAAACACAGGAAGGATCCACTCTCATCTCTGTGAGCTTGTCTTTGAGTATGATGGGTTGGATGGTGTTGAATGCACTTGAAAAGTCGAAGAACATGATCCTCACATAAACCCCAGGTTCCTCCAGATGAGACAGGGCACAGTGAAGCGTGTAGAGGACAGCATCATCAACTCTGATGTGTTCTTTGTATGCAAACTGCAGGGAATCCAGTTTGTCTTTGACCTCAGACCTAAGAAGTAGAATCAGCTGCTCCAGGGTTTTCATGATGTGTGAATTGAAGGCTACTGATCTGTAGTCATTGAGTTTAGCAGGGCATTTTGTTTTTGGTACTGGCACAATGCAGGATGTTTTCCATAGAGTAGGTACCCGCCCCAGCTGTAGACTCAGGTTGAAGATCCTGGGGAGAGGCTGACCTGGTTGTGCAGCACAGTCTTTACACAGCCTTGGACACACACCATCTGGGCCAGCTGCCTTCCCAGGCCAAAGTCTACCAAGCTCCAACCTCACCCCTGTTTGGGTGACAGACAAGGACTGGTGTTCTAGGAGGGAGATAGCTGAAGTGGTTGAGACATTTGAACGAGATGGAGGAGTAAGGGGAGAAGTTGTAGTGGAGATTTGTTGCGGAGTGGAAGGTGGAGTAGCAGTGGAAGTGGGTGTGACAGCAGTGTCAAATCTGTTGAAGAACAGGTTGAGTTCATCAGCTCTTTCCACATCACCCAACACTGGCTGTCTTTTCTTTTTATTGCTGTATCCAGAGATGGAACTGATTACTCTCTACACTTCACGGATGTTGCTGTGTTATAGATTCTTCTCTATCTTCTTTTTGTATTCCAGCTTTGCCATCTTCAGTCTCCTCTTCAACTCCTGTGGCACTTGTTTGAGTCGTTCTTTGTCACCATCTTTAAAAGTTTTCTTTTTCTGGTTAAGGTTTGCTTTTACGTCACTTGTGATCCAGAGTTTGTTGTTGGGGCAACAGCGAACAGTCTTTGTTGATATAACTGTATCTCTACATAAGAGATATGTTCAGTAAAGCAGTCAACGCTGGGGCAACAGGGGGAAACGCCCCCTCAAACAAATGGCCTGCCCCCTAAAATCTTATTTTTAATTGTGGAAAATCCACAGAGGAAGCACAAGTTAATTATCAGGCCCCGCTCATCTCTCACCCCTTCCTGCGGATGTGTCGCAGCGTGTGTCACACATAGACTGTATATACTATGGACAACCAGAAGCAAGGCGCGCATTCGGCTGCGCAGTTGCCGGGAGTCACTGTGATGACGCTCGACTCAAACAGTGTATCCCCCGGGAGAGCTACGCGATCCCTGAACTCCCATAGGCTGTATCAGGTGTCAAGCATAGAAAACATGAACCCCCTAATAACTTTTAAAAGCGGAGCTTCACAGAAAAAAAAGGACTTGAGCACAAACCAGTCTTACTGTAACTACATGTAAACATCACAAGCAGGGGGGAGAAAAAACTAGTTCTGTGTAATAAATTTCTAAAGTTTGTCCACAGTCCCATAAGCTTTGCTGGCGGAGGCAGGATTTATGACCTATACTGCAGCCCATCAACATTTAAACCACTCTGTTCTCTGTAAAATTCTAGTCAAAGTTTCTGTATGACAACTGCTGATAAGCAGACTCTCTATTTTAATTTTACTCCCTTTAAACATGCGACAACTAACCCCAAAATGACTGAGACATGTTGCCCCAAACTACCATGTTTGCTAACTCTAGCTCTAGATTAAAGTTATCTTAAAACAGAACAATGACTGAGGTATGACAGGATGTCTTAATCTCTCCTCTAACAAGTCCACATGTATCACAGCTAGGATTTTTATCTGGAAGAAGCTTATTTTGAAATATATAAAGTTATTTTTTTTTACTTTGGGTTGTCTGAAATGGTTTATTGGTGCTCATCTCAGCTCATAATGCATGCTTCTCTTTCCAGACAGGACACAACCCCTGACCATGTAAAGGAAGAAAACTGGTGTTCCACTTTTTAGTTGTGCCCTCTGGTGGCAAAGATAATAGCAATGTGACAACTTACCTGTGTGACAACAAACCCTGGTCTTGCCTATTTGAGAATTGAGCCATCAAGTTAAAATAAATGTTATGTTTTTTTTTTTGTTTTTTTACTTTTCATTTTTATTTTTCAGTTTTCCCCCTAAGGGATTGCCACCTTATTGTAGTCAGGGGGGTTGTGTGCCTCAGCGACCCTAAGAGCTATACCAGCAGGAGCTATAGTTTTCAGGTGGGACACCCAAGTTTGACAGGTCTTAGGGTAGAGGCCTGACAGAGTGCAATCCACTTCTCCAAGTTGAGAGCTGGACACACAGCTAACAACCCATGCCTTGAGGTAAACACTAACAGTGTTAAAAATGTGTAAAAAATAAAAAATAAAATTAAAAAAAAGCCCCTCTAACATTTCTGACTGCCCCTCATATGTGCATTCCTAGAATATACATTCCCATTCCTGCTGTCAATGTTCATACTATCCATTCCTGTTTCCAGCAGCACATTCCAGTCTGTTGTTTAAAACAGTCCCTTAGAGCTTCACTGGCTTGAGGTGTCCATCTCTTTGATTTTGAGTTTGGTCACAGGCTGCCTCAGTACAAAAGGTCTGTAACAGGTCTGCAGATAGACCAAGTTATGATCTGACTTGCCCAGTGGTGGTAAGGCAGTGGCTCTGTAGGCTTCTTTGACGTTGGCATACAGCAAATCCAGGGTTTTGTTTTCTCTCGTAGGGAGTTCACAAACCGTCTAAATCCAGTCAGGTGAGAGGAGAGGGTGACATGGTTGAATTCTTCTAATATTACCAATAGTGCCTCTGGGTATTGAGTCTGTAGCCTGGCAACACTATTTTGCAAAAGATCGCGTGGAATTTCTGCAGTTTATTTGGGTGGTATGTAAACAAGTATTTTTATGATATGACTAATGCTGACATCTGACTTTCGAGATATCTCGAACACAGCATAAATTCAGTTCTTCTCTTGGAAGAACTGCCAACAGTTCAATATCTGGACAACACAACTTCTCCTTGACAGTTATGCATGAAGGATTACTCCATCTCTGGTTGACACATAAAGCCAGACCTCCTTCTTTCTTCTTGCTACTAGCTTCAGCATCTCTGTCTCACCTTCTGAGAGTGAAGCCAGGTAGATCCACATTGGAGTCGTAGTTGTTTTGATTTAACCAGGTTCCAGTAAAACACAGGAGGCTGCACTCATGGTATTCTTTCTCAGTTTTCACCAATATCTCCAGCTCACCACTTTTGTTAGGCAGAGAGTTGACGTTTCCCATGATGACTGATGGAAGAAAGGGTTTTTATTGCCACCTCCGAGCATTCAGCTTTGCCATCTACTTTGCTCCAGCACGGCAACCACGATAACAACTCCTGATGTCCTCTGGGATTGTATGTTGTGGTCCAGGTTTGGTCTTTCTCAATGAAAGAACCTTTTCTCTTGAGTAAACTCTTCGCCCAGCAGAAGTGTCCATCAGCAGCCAACAAAAAGACAACAAAAATGTGAAAAAAAATCCAGCAAAAATTACAGATAATACAGAGAGACCAGGGGCCTCATGTATCAATACTTGCGTGGGACTCATACCAGAAACGAGCGCACGCAAGGTCCGTCACGCTGAAAAAAATCTGTATGTATCAATGTGTGCGGGCGCCGAAATCCACGTGTGTTTCCTTGATAAATCCCAATCAGCGTGGAATTGAGCGCAGATGTCGGAGTGACTGGGCCCATCCCCGTTACGCCCTCCTATAAATATGCAGATTTATTTAAATAGGGTCTCCCTGTCCTCGCACGCAGACAAAATGACAAGAAAAACTAAATTTACGGCGTGCGAGGTGGAGGAGCTGGTGGCGGAGGTGGAGGAGCGACAGCGTGTTTTGTTTGGCAGCCTGTCCAGTGGCGTCAGTGCAAAACAAAAACGCTTGGAGTGGGAGAAAGTTTGCGAGAGGGTGAATGCGGTGGGTTCCGAGACACGCACCCCCGCGAAGATTAAAAAAAAGTGGTCGGACCTCAAGGTGGAGGTCAAGCGGCGTACAGCTGCCCTCCGGAGCAGTACTGGACAGACAGGTGGGGGTCCAGGGGAGGAGACCCTCACACCGTTTGAGCAGCGGGTGGTGGCGATTATTATTATAGGGTAAGTGGCGTGTCACACAAATGTCCACATGCTTTGTCATCCCACTGAGCAAAAGACGTATATTAGACGTCTAGTCTAAGTTTATACTTCATTTCAACGTCGGGATTCAGTCTATTTTTAGACGTGATTTATACTTCGCCCTTAACTTCATTTTTCGATAACTTTTTATGCAATAAACAACTGTAATGTGCATAACTGACCTCAAAATACTGGATTACATTACCTATGATACCGTGGAGAGAGATGTAAACGCAACAGATACACAGAAGCAGGAATTGAAATGAACAAATATTTTTATTGTGTCACAGAAATCAATGTGTCGGCCGTGTCGCCGGCTTGCGGAACCCTGGCCCGCGGCAGCCCGTCCGCCGGCTCGGAGTCGTCGGCCAGGACCAGCGGCATTCGGGCCACCCCGGCCCCCGGCCCCAGCACCAGCACCAGCATCAGCACCAGCGCGCCGACAAGCGGTGGAGCGTCCACCAGCCGCGGCGCTTCCGCTGGACCACCCGGACGCAGTGGAAGGGTCCTCGCGGAGGGGGTCCTGCAATCGCAGGAAGAAATCATCAGGGGGATCGCGGGGATCAACGAGCGGCTGGACCGGCTCGTAAATGTCCTCGAGCGTCTGGTGGAGAAAATAAATTAATTTGGCTCATTGAACTGTGTATTCACTTCTTACCCATTCACACTGTGGCGATGAGATTCTCCCACGCGAGGACGGCGGCCCGGCAGGGATCAGCTCGCATCCCTCCGTCTGCTGCTGGTTCGTCATGTGGGGCGACGTGCTGCTCGGCCACGGGGATGTGGTGCACGCTTGTCACATAGTGAGTCACCAAACACCGCCATACAGCGTCGCCAAAGTGCGAATCACAGTCAACGCAAGTATCGGCTCAACGCCAATTTCTACACCACCTCCTGACTTTGCGTTGATTAGCGCTGGAACCGACGCTCGTTTCGCGATGATAAATCTGGACGTGTGCGCCGATTTTGACGTACGCAAGGTTTTCTTGCGCCGCAAGCGTTGATACATGAGGCCCCAGATTTGCAGCAAACTCCTGGTTCAAGCGCATCATTTGAATTTTGAATGTTTTTATTTTGTTTGAATATATATATGTTTGAAATTTTTGTATTATCTACAAATTAACATTATGATAGACAGAAAAAAGATTTGACACAACCATTTCAGACCCTTAGCCCTGTCGGAAAATGTCAGAGAAATTCATCTAGTTTGCTGGAAGCTTACTCCGTCTTGGAACCAGCAGTGTTGCCCCCTCCTGGCCAAGTTAAAGAATGCAGATTGAGGGCACTTTCAGATTTCTTCTCACTCCAGAAGCCTTCAGCATCCAGAGTGAGAAGAATGGCCTGCTGCTGAACTCCAACAAGACCAAGGAGCTCGTCATTGACTTCCATAGGTCTAAGCCACCACTCCTGCCCATTAACATCCGGGGCGTAGACATCGAGGTGGTGAAGACCTACAAGTTCCTGAGGTGCACCTGGATGACAAGCTTGACTGGTCTGTCAACACGGATGCACTCTACAGGAAGGGGCAGAGCAGGCTGTTCTTCCTGGGGAGACTCCGGTCCTTCGACGTGTGCAGGGAGATGCTGGTGATGTTTTACCAGTATGGCCAACATCCTCTTCTGTGCGGTAGTCTGCTGGGGTGGCAACATCTAGAGATGGGACTCAGGGCAGTTGGACAAGCTGGTGAAGAAGGCGGGTTCATTGGTGGGCAGGAGCCTGATCTCCCTGGGGACAGTGGTGGAGAGACGGATCAGGAGCAAGCTCCTAGCCATCAGGGGAAAGACCAGCCACCCCCTTTACCACGTCCTCACTAAGCAGTCCAGCAGTCGCTGTGGTGACCGGCTCCTAGCGCTATGCTCTAGGACAGAGCACCACAGGAGGTCCTTTCTTCCAGCAGCCATCAGACTGTTTAACAAAACCTGAGTCGAGGACCTGTGCACCTCAGCACTATATACATAATGCACTGCTAGCACTTCTTCATTTATTGCACTTTTTATACTGGTTTTAACTGATTTTACTCTATTTGGCTGGTCTGCAGAGGTGCACTTGTTGTTGTTGTTGTCTTTGTTAGTGTACTGTGTATGAGTCTGTGAGTGGTGCGACCCCTGAATTTCCCACTAGTTTTTAATTATCAAAAGATGAAGCCATTGGTGAATTCATTCAAAAATAACCCTTTTCAAACTGACCTTGGTTGCAAATCTAAAAGTTTTCTAACAGCCTCCAAATTAAGTCCTCTGGCAGCTCATCAAATTCAGTCTGCTCAAGTTTTGATTGATTTGATCAATATCATACCTTTTTTGTTTTTGTTGTTGCAATCAAACTAAAAGGCTTTTCATTAGAATATTAATCAAAATTGGCACCCCTTAAAGTTTTTTCTTTGGAATGATTTATGATGAATAAGCTTTTTGTGTTTAGGAGTAAGAAAGTTTCTGCAGAGCTTTTCTTTTGGTGACACAGATTTACAGCCCCATAGATCTAAACTTCAGTCTACCTTAAGCAGTATCATTAATCCATTCTTGATGGCTACATTAAAAACAGATTGTCATTTAATCTGAAATTGGGCAGACATAGTTGACGATTACATCAACCCATCACTCGGTTTTCTAGTCCCTTTTTCTTCTGTTCATATTTTAATCCTTTCCTGGTCTACAAAAGAAAGGAAGCAAAGACAAAAAGTGACAACTAAATCTTGAGTGTTTATGAAGTGTTTGTGAGCATCTGCAAAGTCTGTTTGTATTCATATTTGTCATCTAGCTTAACCCAAACAAGCACAGATAGGTGTACATTACATGGGAGAATTGCTTGTCTGAAGACATTTTGAGCTTGTAATGAAGCTGCCTTTTATTCAGAGAGAGAGAGAGGATACAGTAAAGACTACGCAGCCATGCATGAAGAGTGGGCTTGCGTTCCTTCTTTCCTCCCTTCATGCCTGAATCAGTGATACCAGATGCAGAGCTGACAGCTCAGTTAACATGCTAATCATGACATCAATGAGCGCTAAATTATCCACTGGAAGATTTGTCAGTCACTTAGGCATGATTGCTGCCGTGTGGAGTGTGCTTAATGGATGACTGTGCATTTTTAATCATTAACTTTTGCTTAAATGTTTGCAGATTGATCAGGCATCAACAATAAGAATCATCGCAGAGCATGCATGCATGGTGGCAATCGATGTCAGTATTTACAAAACATTGCCCTCAATCTTTTCATCATTTTATAGACCACAACTGCAGATAAAATTAATCCCAGATACAACTCCTTTTCCATTCTCAGAAAACAAGTACCAACATGGCTGCCCTTATCTCATCAGATGTACCACTATGTCTGGGTTGTCCATGATTAAAGAGATCCAGCAGGCCTCAACAGAGGAAGGAGAGTGACTCTACTGTGCTTTGTCACCCTTGTCATCCCTCACCCACACTTATCGGACATGGACTCCCTGCTAAAACAGACAACATTAAGTACAGAGCAGGAAACAAACCAGAACAGATAAAGCAGACTGCCAATGAACTCTTTTCACAACTCATGAATTTACATGGAGGAGTTGCTGATACAAAAACGACCATCTGCCAAATATGGCCTCCCTTAAGTTCATCAAATATTTAAAGCAAGGGTCTCACTGACCAACCAGTCTGTCACCATAACAATCTCTGAGGTAGATTTAGAGCTGTTCAGTTCAAATACTTTCTATATTCAGAAGCTTAAGTATCCACTGCACTGAAAGCCGATAATGTGCATCTCATCTTTTACAAGGTATTAGGGCGGTATCTGGATAATGAGCTGCTCAGTACAATGGAAAACAATTTTAGATTACCAGCAGCTAATGGCCATCTTTGAGCCTAATGTGATTTTCTCTTTCAATCAAACAACACTGGCTGATGGACAGTCTGTAATTTCTCTGTTCATGTTTAGAAACCTTCACCACAACTCAGAATTGCTTCACCGAGCTTTTTCTTTCCCAAATTAAAGTCTTGAGCCTGTATGCTTGTTTAGCAGAGCAGGGAGCTGAAAGAAAGAAAAGCTCTGCTGCTGTCGATATCATTAAAAGTTCATTAATTGCGTTTATTGTGCCTTCAGATGATGAATCCAAACATTATTAGGATGACAGCCCAGCATGTGTGTGTGCGTGCGTGCGTGCGTGCGTGCGTGCGTGCGTGCGTGCGTGCGTGCGTGTGTGTGTGTGCATGCATGTGTGTATGTGAATAAGTAGACATATGGCTGCCACTCTCCCACCCTACCAGACTCATAAATCACCAGTGACAACAGATAATGAATTCAGGCCTATTAGAGAAGATTGGTTTGTCCATCTTTGTATCAACTCTGTGAGTGGGAAATATAACTTATTTTTTCAAGGAAATTTATGTTTGACATGAACTACATGACTGACAAAGTATCATTAAGACAAGGACAGAACACACGTTTATTGAATGTCATCTCCTGAAATTACTTTGCTTGTGGTTGTATGTTTTTCACTTCTAAAATATTTGGGATTTTTTGTTTCGAACAAGTTCATTTTATATCAGTTTTATTTAAATCCTTTTTTTAACCAGTATCGCCCCCTGCAGGCTGTTGGTTGTTACTTCCCTAATCTCCATAGTTGCATAATGGCAATTTTCCTCTCACTGTCTGGTTTTCCTCACTTTCTAAGAGTATGGTCTAAAATGATTGTGATGTTTGGGCTGTTGCATTCAAGGTTATTCATAAATCAAGTGATTCAGCTAATCATTAACATTATTGCTTGCTAGCTTTGCTGACTTGCAACTGACCGGGCAATCTATGGTTAAAATCTGCCTGGCATAGTAATATTAGCTACAGACTTATACCTTGTCTTGAATCACGTTACTATCAGACAGTTATAGCATTCAGATCATATAGTCCCCTTCAATACGGTTATGTTAGCCAGGGAGGGGTTAAGTGCTATTAGCTGTTATATTATGTTCATGGACGATTGGCAGCTGAGGTTAAACACACTTTAAATGTGTGATTCATGCAACAAGTCTGAGTGCTAAGGTTGCTACGAGCTGAAGTTTACATTTGTGGTTTAGCTTGTATATTATTTATCCTACTGAATGTCCTAGAATCATCTATCTCTATGTTGCCTTCATTACTGTCCCACCTCTGCACATCTGGGCACCACAGCCAGACAGATGGAGAGAAGATGAGGCCTGTCTTTAGTCTGGGGAGTAGACCAGGTGTTCAAAGCTTACTTCAGGAATATTTTGGTGTGATCGAGTCCCATAAGATGTTTGAAAAGGCCTTTGGCAGAGGTACAGAGGCTTCAGTGTCTGGTTGGTATGTCAATATGATTGCATGGCCGGGAAGCAATACCCAAAGGCAATTTAGCCCAGCAAAGTAGGCAAATGTGATCCTAAAAGTGGTCATACAGAGTTAAGGAAGTCACTACAATAAAGGGACATACATTAGTTAATGAAGCTCTCAAAGAGTTTACCTTCACTGTCAGATCACTTGAACAGAGGCTTTTCTTCAATGACTTTCCAAATGAGCAGTAACAGGAAGAAGTTTTGGCTGCTGGGCTCCACCAATCTGTCTTTATCCTCACACAGAAACTTCCATTACATTCAATGTCAATCTTTCAACCTGAGAATACAAGCTCTCTTTCTCATTTCGTCTTACACACACACACACACACACACACACACACACACACACACACACACACACACACACACACACACACATTTACATGCATATGCACACACAATTTCTCTTGAAATCTCTTCCTTAAATTATCCTGTATCCTGTAAAATTGATGGGAGGGCAGGAGGGGATTGTGGGTAATTTCATGTCACATTCCTGGCAGACTAATGCCTCTTTGGACAGATAATAGCCTACAGCTCACAGTGACAAAAAAGGCAAAGTCACAGCACGCCCATTCTTTGAAAACCCCACATTTCCCACAACAGTTCTATGTATTTTTTTAAAAATCAATGATCATATATTTTTTCAGGACTTCCGGTTAACCATGTGAGTGAGTGGACGCATCAGGAGAAGCTCCTGAGTTTGACTTAATATACATGTATAAAATGGACTAAACCAGAGCAAAAACTGCAATCCTCACTCAGTATTAACCTCAGGAAACAGAAAAGGGTAGGACATACAAGAAAAACTTTAAGCTCGCGACTTATTGTGAGACGCTTCTATTGTTTGGACACGCCATGGCTACCGGTCGCAATACCAGACAAAACCAGGTCTTCATTGTCAAATTTCATTATCGACAGGACAAAGAGCGTGCCCTGAAAGGCAGAAAAGGCCAGCGCACGTTCCGTGGGCACAACATTCTACTGTTTCCCGACGTACCATCCAGCGTTGCCAAAAAGCGTGCATCGTTTGCTGATGTGAAACACTCCTTCTGGAAAAGAAACGTGAAGATGGTCACACAGGACGACGGCAGCCTGCAGGTGGTCCACGAGGGAGTGAGATATGTTTTCGACTGTCCGAAGGAAGCGCAGAAATTTTATGATCGAAACTTCCCTGACGAGGCCATGGATGGGGATTAAACTGCATGGCACTGCTTCTCGCTTTGGATCGCAGCTTTACGCACAAAGCGCGCACAAGTGTAAGCCAACATAGACTTGTAGTGACTCTTTCTTCTCTCTGTCTTTCTCCCTCCTTCTATCCTTCTCTCTTTCTGTTTCTGTCCCTTCTTTCTTTTGTGCGCACGCACACAAACAGTCACTATGGACATTGATTGACTGTCTATTGACGAGCGAGAGTGCGTGCACAAACGCACGACCATGCGGATTCATGTTCATTCTATATCGTACTGCTGGACTCTACTCAGGCCCGTTATCAATTTTTAGTTGATATAGAACCACTCATTTGTGTTTTTTTTATGAATTATTATTTTTAATTTATTTTATTTTTATTTTATTTTATCTTTTTTTTAATTATTACACGCATTTTTTCCCTTTTCTTCTCTTTCTCGGCATAATATGCTGTCAAAATTAGCTAAATATGTGATGATCTTATATGAGCTTATATGAATGATCAGTAATAATGCCCCCTCATTTTTCCCCTTCCTTTGCACTCTTAATGTACGGGTCATTATTACACGCATTTCTTTTCTTCCTCTTCTTTTTTTTCTTTCCCCCATGCTGTTAAAATGAGTTTACCATGTGATGATCCAGCTTATATCAATTAGGAGCTATAATGCCCCCTTTTTTCCCCCTCATTTTCTGTTATTATTATCATTATTATTAATTTATCTATTTTTTTTCTTTCTCTCCGTTATCGTATCAAATATGATCGCCACAGGAACATTTTAGGTTTTTCATATCTGAGGAGCGACAACTTTATTTCTTCTGCTCTTTCTTCCTCCATCCCTTCTTGTTTGCATTTTTTTTTCGCTTTCTCTTTATTAATACTATATATTCTACATAGGTCATATAGTCCATGAGCCAGACCAGATGTCGGTACCACTTGGGTGGGCAAAACCTTACATATACTAAATTGTTTTTAGGGTCAATATAAGTAAATTAAAATATGATAGACTTTTCATAGGGGTAGCTTTTTATATTTTTTCTCATTTTGTTATTTTCCTCAATAGGCGAATTTTTTTTAACTCCAAAAGCAACACAGAAAGTCAAAAGCACATTAAAAGTCACACTCTTTTTGGGTCACACTGCTCTTTTCTATAAATGAATCAAACCTGTGTCTAATTAAATGAGTTGATGAAGTGGGAGTGGCACAATTTGATGGTGGAGCAGTTCTTTCAGGTATCATAGCACTTGAGCCAAGAACCAAAATTTCACATATCGGTACCACCTGGGTGGGCAAATTCTAGTTGTGATTTTTTTATTGCTATACATCCCTACAATAAGTTTTTATATGATAGACCTTGGTAACTGGTAGCTTTATTGTAGTTATCACTCATTGAAGTAATAGAGTGCAGCTTTCAAAAATGAAAAATCGCCTTCCTTCAAAATTAGCTTTCTTTCGTTTTAACCTCTCATTTAGGTGTGTTTGAACTATTGGCTAGCCATAGAGACTTGTATTAACCCCCTAAGTAGTATTTCAAGTAATTTATCTAATACAGGTGTATATATAAGCTTCAATTAGCCAATTGTAAGGTCTAAATCAAGGTCTAAATTAAGGATATTTTTTTACTTAGAAGTAAAGTAAAGTAAATGCAGACTAATAGCATTATAATAACACAACTTTAATATGACACTGACATATTTTAAATGTAGGCACTCAATATACAATCATCCTGGCTGGTGCAGGGCAAGAAGACATTAGCAACAATATAAGATCTACTGATGTATACACTCTATACAATCATCTGAGAAAAACTCAAATTCCTATTCAAAGTCCTATTCTTTCCATAAGGAACAGTGACAGCAAATATGACTGTCAAGTTTTGGCTTAGTACGTAATACTGTCACTGAGTCACAGTGGGTCTGTTAACATAGCTCCCTTAGGTCATCATTTATTAATCAACATCAGTAATCGACATCAGTATCTGTATCTTCTTCTACATCTGAATCTGCCGGTGTGCAAGGGGCTCTTCCTCACTGTATTGGTTGGCACAAGTTTGTAATTTGCACAGGTTTGTGCACTTCAGCCCATTGCTAAGACATGTGCAGTCTGGTGGTTTGCATGTCCTCACACACTTGCAGGATAGCAACTGCAAGACCGAAGAAGTAAAGTAAATGCAGACTAATAGCATTATCAGAACACAACTTTAATATGACACTGACATATTTTTAATGCAGGAACTCAATATACAATCATCCTGGCTGGTGCAGGGCAAGAAGACATTAGCAACAAAATAAGATCTACTGATGTATACACTCTATACAATCATCTGAGAAAAACTCCATTCCTCCACCAAGAACTTGATGAGACTGGCTTTATTGGCAGGGCTGCAGAGAAGTTTCCTCCACTGCTGAATATTGTGGCCAGAAACAATTTTTCTGAACTGGATCCCCATGTCTGCACCTCTGTTTAGTCTTTCTGAATTTTTGATTGACTTGTCCTTGTAAACGTCAAAGACAACGTCAATCCTTTCACTATCACCACCTTCATGCAGGACCTTGGCTAAAGTTGAGTCCAGCCAGCTTCCACCATGTCAGGATTGCCTATTAATGCAACCGATTCGTGCCAACTACCAGGCTGCTATCTGGAGACAGTCTCTTCATACCAAGCCATCTGTACCAAGCCCCAAGGACCATGGGTGGACCATAAATGACGAAGGGCAGCTGGAAATACAGTGGATGCGTGGTTCCCCAGCACCAGATGCAGTCTTGCAGTTGCTATCCTGCAAGTGTGTGAGGACATGCAAACCACCAGACTGCACCTGTCTCAGCAATGGGCTGAAGTGCACAAACCTGTGCAAATTACAAACTTGTGCCAACCAGTACAGTGAGGAAGAGCCCCTTGCACACCGGCAGATTCAGATGTAGAAGAAGATACAGATACTGATGTCGATTACTGATGTTGATTAATAAGTGATGACCAAAGGGAGCTATGTTAACAGACCCACTGTGACTCAGTGACAGTATTATGTACAAAGCCAAAACTTGACAGTCATATTTGCTGTCACTGTTCCTTATGGAAAGAATAGGACTTTGAATAGGAATCTGAGTTTTTCTCAGATGATTGTATAGAGTGTATACATCAGTAGATCGTATTTTGTTGCTAATGTCTTCTTGCCCTGCACCAGCCAGGATGATTGTATATTGAGTGCCTACATTTAAAATATGTCAGTGTCATATGAAAGTTGTGTTATTATAATGCTATTAGTCTGCATTTATTTTACTTCTACTTCTAAGTCAAAAAATATCCTTAATTTAGACCTTGATTTAGACCTTACAATTGGCTAATTGAAGCTTATATATACACACCTGTATTAGATAAATTACTTGAAATACTACTTAGGGGGTTAATACAAGTCTCTATGGCTAGCCAATAGTTCAAACACACCTAAATGAGGAACGAAAGAAAGCTAATTTTGAAGGAAGGCGATTTTTCGTTTTTGAACAGCTGCACTCTATTACTTTAATGAGGGATAACTACAATAAAGCTACCAGTTACCAAGGTCTATCATATAAAAACTTATTGTAGGGATGTATAGCAATAAAAAAATCGCAACTAGAATTTGCCCACCCAGGTGGTACCGATATGTGAAATTTTGGTTCTTGGCTCAAGGACTAATATTCTGGTCTTCCCGTTAGGATCGTTACCTGGAATGTCCGAGGTCTGGGGGGCCAGGTTAAGCGTGCAAAAGTATTTTCTCATCTTAAAAATCTTTCGATCGATGTTGCCTTTCTGCAGGAGACACACCTTCGCACTTCGTAAACCTTGGGTCGGACAAATATTCAACTCTAATTTTAATAGTAGGTCCAGAGGCACAGCCATTCTAATACACAAACGAATCAGATTTATTCCAGAACAAATAATATCTGATCCTGGAGGCCGATATGTCATAGTTTCAGGTGCACTTCATGAAACACCAGTTGTACTGTGTAATGTCTATGCGCCCAATTTTGACAATCCTAATTTTGTTTCGTCATTGATTTCTCGTTTGCCAAATTTAGACACTCACCACTTGATTCTCGGTGGTGATCACAATTGTGTGGTTAACCCGCGCTCCGACCGCTCGTACTCTAAATCCTTTACTCCAACTGCTATGGCTAGAACTCTTTTGGACCTTATGGCTCACTTAGGCTGTGTTGACCCTTGGCGCTTTTCTCATCCTACTGCTAAAGATTTTTCATATTTTTCCACCGTTCATCAGGTATATTCCCGGATAGATTTTTTTTTTTATCGATAAGGCTCTCCTCTCCTCTGTCAAATCATCAGAATATACAGCAATTGTAATCTCTGATCACGCTCCACATATATTAGATCTTAATCTTCTTCCACGCCCGCCTAGACATCAAGGAGGATGGAAACTAAACCCAGGATTACTGGCTAACCCAGAGTTTTGTGAATATGTGTCTAATGATATTACTTTTTTCTTAGATACTAATAGATCTGACCAGATATCCCCATCTCTTCTTTGGGAGACTTTCAAAGCTTTTATTCGTGGCCGTATTATTTCCTTCAATGCACACTTATCTATAAAGAGGAGAGAGAGGCAGCAACAGCTTCTGGATGCCATTCTAGATGTGGACAGGCAACAGGCCACCTCACCGAGCCCTGATCCTGCAATCAAACGCATACAGCTACAAGTTGAGTTTGATTTGTTAACAACAGGTAAAGTAGAGTATCAGTTACAACGGACCAGAGCCACATATTATGAACACGGAGACAGATCGAGTCGTCTTTTAGCTTCCAAGTTAAAGCATCAAACATCTTCGCATTTGATAGCACAAACATATGATTCATCCCATAATATAACTACTGATCCTGATCAAATCAATTCAGCGTTTTCTTCTTACTACTCAGATCTATACAAATCACAACCTCCCTCCGACTTCTCAACCATGGACTCCTTTCTCAATAATCTGGAAATACCAACAATAACAGAATCCATAGCTCAACGCTTAGATATGCCACTTTCTTTAGAGGAAGTAACCTCTTGCATACGACAGATGCAGAGTAATAAAGCCCCAGGCCCAGATGGCTTCCCCGGTTGCTTCTATAAGAAGTTTATTACACTACTCGCTCCTTTACTTTTAGATGTTTTTAATCATTCATTTGAGCAAGGTGTATTACCACCTACTTTAAATCAAGCATTAATATCTGTAATTCTGAAGAAAGACAAAGATCCAAGACTATGCAGCAGCTATAGGCCCATTAGTTTGTTAAATAACAATGTTAAAATCTTAGCTAAGGTGTTGGCCAGCAGGCTTGATCCATGTCTTTCCAGTGTGATCTCCCAGGATCAAACAGGGTTTGTTACAGGTCGCCAGTTACCATTCAGCATACGCAGACTCTTGAATGCTGTTCTGTCTCCCTCTACTACGCAGGTGCCAGAGATAATTATATCATTAGACGCAGAAAAGGCATTCGATCGTGTTGAATGGCCATACTTATTCTGTATACTACAAAGATTTGGCTTCGGTTCAAAATTTATTTCCTGGGTTCGGCTTTTATATTCTGCTCTGCTAGCTAGTGTTAAAACCAATAATAATATATTCCGACCATTTGCCTTAACACGAGGGACACGCCAAGGCTGCCCTCTGTCACCTTTATTATTTGCGTTAATTATAGAACCGCTGTCTATCGCTTTGAAAAGTTCCACTTTATTCTCAGGCATTCAAAGAGGAGGGGCCGAACACAAGGTGGCGTTATACGCAGATGACTTGCTTTTATTTGTTCAGAATCCAGTTAACTGCGTTAGCAATATTGTAAATTTGCTAAAAACATTTGGAGAATTCTCTGGTTATAAATTAAACATTCCGAAAAGCGTATGCTTTCCTGTTAACAACCCGGCTAAATCCATCCCCATCGGTACGCTCCCCTTCCACCTTTCTCAAGACGGTTTTAAATATCTTGGTGTTGTTATCTCCCATACCCTTAACTCAATACATAAGGAGAACTATGGTAAGCTAATTGACAAGATCAAAACCGATCTCAAAAGATGGAATAAACTACCTCTTTCTCTTGTGGGTCGGATAGAAACAATTAAAATGAACATTTTACCGCGTTTCCTTTTCCTCTTCCAGACCCTACCCCTTTATTTGCCCAAGTCATATTTCAAATCACTGGAAGCAATTATATCATCCTTTATTTGGGCAGGTAAGACACCAAGAATTTCTAAGTCGGTTTTGCAGAGGCCTAAACAGGATGCCGGCTTTGCTATGCCCAATATATTGTTTTACTTGTCGGGCTGCAAACCTCCAAATGATCAAGAAATGGTATCACTCTCCTCGGATCAATTGGTGTAATATGGAGGCTAATTCTTTTATTAAATCTTCTCTCCCTGCCTTACTTTTTGCCCCCCTACCAACCAAGTATTTCCAATATACCAATAACCCTGTCGTCCTCTCTTCGCTAAAAATCTGGAACCAAATTCGACAACACTTTTAAGTTTAAATCTCCCTCAGTTCTTATCCCTATCTGTAACAACCATTTGTTTATACCTTGTTCCCTAGACAGAACATACACCAAGTGGAAGGAGAAGGGTTTAGTCTCTTTCGGCGACGTATACATTGAAGGAACTTTCAGCTCCATGGGGAACATAGCTATTACCTATGATATACAAAACATGAGTTTGTTTAGATTTTTTCAATTATGCAATTTTGCCAATACCCATTTTTCAACTTTCCCAAGCCTACCGGCAAAAAATATTCTCGAAATTATAATGGCCCCGTCTGATACCTTTAATAATATTTCTTCAATTTACAGTAGCCTTAATTCTTCCCAAGCATCCTCATTAATCGAGTTGATAGAAAAGGTGGGAAGGGGAACTTGGGATCAACCTGAGGGAAGATTTGTGGAGTGAAGTGCTACACAGAATTAATTCTTCCTGTGCATGTGCCCGCATGTGTCTTATTCAATTCAAAGTTGTACACAGGCTACACTGCACTAAGGCCAAGTTGAGCAGAATGTTTCCCGATGTTAGAGACTCTTGCACTAGATGTAATTATTCACCTGCAGATCACACACACACTTTTTTTTCTTGCCCAAAGCTTTCTTCTTTTTGGACACATTTCTTTGATACAATTTCGGCGATCCTTGGTGTATCGGTTCTTCCATGTCCACTAATTGCCATATTTGGTGTGTCTCCTACGGTGGGTAGCTTAAACAGGTGTCCGAAAGATTCGATAGCATTTACTTCTCTTATAGCTAGACGACGCATACTGCTCTAATGGAAGAGCCCTAACCCCCCACCCACGACATCCTGGCTAAAAGATTTGTCATCATTTCTTAACCTAGAGAAAATTAAATACACAATTAGAGGCTCCTTGACTGGTTTCCATAGAACTTGGGACCCATTCCGCTCATATATCAACTCCTTGACCTCAATCGACTGAGCTCTCAGTATTTTTTCCCCCTCTTACTTTACTCTGTGGTATTATTATCACCACTATAATTACTACTGTCATTATCATAGTTATCATAGTTGCTTTATCAAATCTTTTTTCAATTCCTCTCCCCGCAGGGCGGGCGGGTGGGTGGGTTGATTGATGTTAGGGTTTGTACAGTCTTGTCCCGTTTCCCGTACTGTATTGTATTGTGTAGTATGTGTCTTGAATGTTATGTGTCTTGTATGTTAAAAACTGAAAATCCAATAAAAACATAAAAAAAAATATATATATCATAAATTTGCACATTTAAAAAAATCTTTTTATGTTTCATGACGTAACTTGCTCCAAGCCTCATCACCACCCTTATTAATTCACTTACCAAGCACTCAGGATTTAGATCAGGTGTCAAATAATCCTCTGTCAACCTTTTTTTACTTTATGTCACCTTGAAAAGAAAGTGTGAGTCCTTGCACAGAGAGCACAGTAAAGTTTCTTCAAATTTTTGAGGTTTATAGTGATGCTGACAGGCAGGTGGAGCACCTGGATACAGAAGCTAATGAATGCAAAAAAGTTGCAGGGCTGCGAACAATGCAATCTTACAATGCATATAAGGTCTAAAAGCAGAGACAGAAAAGTGCATCAAATGTTTTAAAAGTGTTTCAAACAGTCAAAAGAAATAGGCTATTAAAATATCCCTACTAACACAAAGCAGATACAGAAACTGCTAATACTGTGCTTTTGATAATATACACAACATATTTTACAACAACTTATTTTACAATGTGAATTTGTTAAATAAAAAAATAAATAAAAAAACATGTCCTGTGTTTAAAAACTACTGATAAAGGGAGGAGCACCTGTAATCTAAATACATATGACAGGAGATGCATTAGTAGTGTTTTTGACCAAAAAAAGAATCCTGCTTTCATTTAACTGTCAAATGTGTCGCTCACTGTGAGTTTTTGCATACAAGATATCTTAATCTAGTTCACTAAAGAATCAGTCAAAGAGACTGAAGAGTTAAGCAGTAGTTTCAGGAGAGGACAGAAGAAGTAAAAGCAGTCTTGTTCCATGCAAAGCAGGTCAAAACAGGGCTGAGACGCTGAAACGAAAACCACTTAACTGCAAGAACTGTTCATGTACCTGCCATTTTTGTTTAGGATTTAAAGTGCTTGGTTTAATTCTGTCTCACAGCACATAAATTAAACTGAAGTTCATCACTGAAATCTATCAGCCACCAAAAAAGAATGTGTATTTACTTGCAGACAGAGATCTCTTTGGCTTGTATAGCCAATTTCAGCTTTATTTGTATGTAAAAATGTTTTATTTATTATCAGTAAAATGTTCCTGCTACATAGAACCAGCAGCAGCAGCAGCAGGTGATTCATTATTTAAGATGAGGGTAAAAAAAACTTGAAGTAGAGGTCTTGAAAAATCTGACTATTTGAAATAGAGTTTAAATAGAGGCTGTGTGGACCACCAGCATGACCCAGCCTTTGTGTTTTTTATCAAAGGCGCTGCTACCTGTATTTTCACTGGTGTGGTTGTAAGTAAACGTTACTTAGGGAGGACTCTTCACAATTCCTTCTATCCTGCAGCCTCCTTTACTCTAACTCTATTCTGTTCTCCAAGTCATTTTATTCCTCCCCGATCCACTTTTCTTCCACTCTTTTCCTCACTTTTCCATCAGACAGTTCCCCCCGTCCATAGCAGACATAATACCACTGCACAGCCTGGATGTTAACATGTCATTTTGGACGGCAAAGTGTCATTGTTTCTTGGGGGTACTGTTATAATTTTTTGGCAGTTTCATGGATGGAAAATTGGAATTGTCTGGGTCTGTGCTTCAGCGGATGAAATAAACAGTGTGTCCTCATGCCTTAGTAAACCCAGTCAGACATGAACTTTATCACTTCCTACAGGAATAGTTTGCATAAATATTCAAACGTTTAACATTTTGGCATGATGGCTGTGGCATTTACAACCGTATGCAACAAGAGAATATTTTTTATTTTTTCACTTGTGCGAGGAATGAAAATACCTTTTAAAAAAGAGAAAATAAACAGTGATAAACTGTGAATATGAATTGGGTTTAGCAGCTTTGAAATGACTTAGTTAAAATAAACAGCGATAAACAGTGAATATGAACTAGGTTTAGCAGCTTTGAAATAATGACTTAGTTAAAAAAATAACCAAAAATGAAGTTTGCATTCTTGGGTCTAAAACTAACACTCTCACTGTGTTTAAAAAATAAAAATAAAAAATTCTCTGAAAATATTTTACAGCAAATAGTCCTGAGTCAGTAGCAGATTTATGGGCCCTTTTACCTCTCTAGACAAAAACCTGGCCTAGCCCTTTTTGGAAACCCATCACATCATTTTTATGGTCCCTGACAGGTAAAAACAAATAGACTTTATCCATTTTAGGCTCAGCTGTCTTTTGTATAATGATTTTCTGCACCAAGGTATTATGGAGAGCTGTATTTTAAACCTTTAAGATGTTAAATAAATCTTCCTCCCACAGCTCCTGTCTTAAAAACAGCAGTCTCATTTGCACAGAACTGAAAAAAACATCCTCAGTTTTATTTTTATGATATATGCCAAAAAATCTGAATGGCCACTCAGCATTTACAGCCTTGAGATGACACAGCATCATGCTCAGTGGCTTAAAATCCAAAAATGAGGTCTACTCTATGAACTGAGCTGTCAGGGCTCTTGGCTCTGGCACTCACTCTCCCTAACAGCCGTCACCTCTGCTCACTGTGAAGGGTGGCTCTGCTTCAACACTCACGCTGCTCTGTCATGTCTACCTCTCAGTTTGTTTGTCACCAACAGCCATGCTAAAATATTCCCTAGAGATCAACAGCTGCACCTCAAGAGGAAAAAATCTTTGGCTGAAAAAAAGGAAAGGGAAGGAATTGAGAGACATGCACATATGAATTAAAAAAAGAACACGTACACCCATGTAACCGTGATTGGAATGAATGATGTCATGACACCAAGATTCTCTCTCTTAGTGCACTTTTGTTAGTTCCTGCACAGATGCACAGACAGACAGACAGACAGACAGACAGATCCTCCCTGTAAATACTGCAGCCTGTTCCAGCTTCTATTCCGCAGGGAATTTAGCAAAAAGGGCAATAATCAACATAATATTAAACATGGAGTAAGAAATAAATATACTTTCAACATACCTAGAATAGATGCTGGTAGTGAGAACCTGCATTTAAATTTAAAAGTCCACTCCAACTGCAATACATATGAAATAATAATAAGGTGGGACAACAGTCAAAATAACAATATTCATAATATAACAAAAAGTTCCTGTAAAAAAATTTTTGGTAGTCATAATGTTATAGTCTCTCTCTCTCTCCTTGTACTCATTCTGTCCCTCGGTTTCTCATGCACACCTGTCTCCTACTGTTCCTCTCCCTGCTCTCCTCTCTCCACTTGTGGCTGCCTGATAGTTTGTACAGCTCTTCCACATGTTAAAAATACAACGGTCCATCATTAATCTTAGCAGGAGCCACAATTTCCTCTCATTTTCCATTGATTTAAGCTGCTTGTGATGATGTGAAAGTCTTGATTATCATATTTTTATGAAGTTGGTGGCAAAAATCAACAAAACAAAACAACAGATTTTTTTTTTAATGAATGTAAAGAAGAACCTACAAGACCCCTCATAAATATCATGCACTCTGCTAAGTTAAAGCGTAAGTATTTGTGTGCGCAACCATACAACAGTGCTTCAGTCCAATTCCCTGCTGTCAGCTACTGGAACCAGAACGCAGTACTTCAGAGATGTTTTTGCCAAACAATGTCACAATCAGACAGCTATGAGAACTTGTAAGTTCTTATAACCAGGGGCATGTAAACAACAGCTCAAGAGCTACATGCTCTTACATAACAATCCTCTGCAGCCCTGTGCTTCATTTAATAAACAGTCTTGTGTGGCAACACTGGAAATATCCTGCAGGCAGCATTGTACAATGAATGTATTTCCCTAAGTAGTTGAAGCTCTTGTATTCTCAGAACGAGAGTAACAGAGAGCTGTTGTGGGTCGTGAGGCTGGCCATTAATCAGCGCTGCTGTGCATAAAGTACAAATAAAGAGTGAGTGTGACTCATTTTGGATTGGATTAAGATGTTGCATGAATTCAGATTGATTCAGTCTCTGTTTCTGTTGCAGCATGGGAAGGAGGGTTTCCAGGATAAGCTGCCCATTACAACCTCAGACATTGGATAAGTTATTCAGCAGCCATCCACTTTATAGATAAAGTGGTATTTTCTGATACGATTATATAATTGTGCTTTTTCTTTTTGTGTTTGTTTCTATATCCTTCTTCAGAGGATGTTTTTTGGGTCCAACAGCTTGTGATTTTTACTGTTTGCTATTTCTTCAAGATTAAAAAAATTTATGTCACATTACAATTTTATGTTTTTTTACTTTCTTTTTTCTTTTTTTTTTTAAACATGTAATACCAGGGTGACATAGCAAGGTAGTCAATATATAACAGAGTAAAGACACCTTTCAGATGACAGTGGAAATATTTTACTGTAAATAAAGGATCTCACCTTTATTGTCCCTTTTTTGAGGACCAGATGAGAGTAATGATTTCTTTACCGTCATGTCATTCAATGTCAGTGAACAAGCGGGGACTGGAGGGTTTGTAAAAGCATTCATTAACATTAGTCGAGTTTATGTGGTTCAAGTGGTACATCATTGGAGTCAGTGTCATGTAGTACTTGTACACGGCATCGCAGAGTTTGCAGCAAACCTCATCATTTTTCTGCTCTAAATGGTTTCACAGCACACACTTTATCTTGCCTTCTTCATGTTTTTTTTTTCGACTTCTACCGAAGCTCGCTGACGCTGTATCACTCCCCCTTGTTAAAATGTCAAAATCCTTTCACATGGTGATAGTCACTTCACTTCATTGCTTCAACACACACACTCATTGGCCCTCATTTATCAAGCTTGCGTACGGCAGAACACTTGCGTACAACAATTTTGACGTGAGGATCGGCATTTATCAATCTGCATGTGAGCGTACACTACGACCAAATCTCACGACAGGTCTGACATCATGTACGCAAGTTTGAGTCAGTGTGGATCTGCGGTGCAGCAAATGTCTGTCTCAAAATAATTGATAAACAAACCTCAAACCTGTCATTACGCACAATCAGACAGATTTCATTAAAGATTAAGATGTAAATAAAATAATATAATATAAATTTGTTATGTCCTTAGTGAATAGGCCTATTTGATAACTCTGGCCAGAAACATTGCCACAGAGCAGAAGCGCTGTTTTAACATTACGCACACGCGCCACTGTGGAGCGCTGCATTTGGCTCTTAAAGGCAGGTATCTCTGTCTTGGCCCAGCAGCGGGGACGTTGTTGTACACCCCTGAAAGGATGTGGGACATTATTTGGGCCAGTACAGTTTTGCACAATGTTGCACTGGCAAATGGAGTGCCGTTGGCTGTGCCGGTGCAACCTGAGGACCTGATGCCCAGAGAACAATAACGAGAAGAGACTCCACAAAGGTGCTGTCCAGAGGAGACAGGACGTTATCGATGGATTCTGACCGTTAATTTGATTCTAAACTTTTTTTTTTCTGCTGCTACAGCACAAGACAAGTTAGAAATCACACTACACACACACACACGCATTGCTAATATAACACGAATTTTTGCGTGGCAATCATCTTAAGGGGATGCAGAATAAATCAAATTAATGGTACACAAAGTTCGTTATTAAGCTGGTGAAAAGATGAAAATAGGTTAGATTTTCTTCTTTAGAAAGCTTAAGTCTTCTGTAACATTAATGATGTCCTCGTCACTGTGATTTTGCACATAATAATATTACTGATTTCCAACATCTGAGGTCTGAGTTGCTTTTTTTCACCTCAACTTTATTCAGCACCTGTCAGTCCTCTAACAAAATTGATGAGCATAACATCAGAAAAATTAGCCACATACAGTGTTGGAAAAAAGTTTGGAATATTTTCTTCAGTGTTTCGTGTAACGTGAATGATCCTCCAACAAACGTGGCTGAACTGACTCAGGCTGTGATCCAATGCTGGCGAGAAATCCCGGTTGAAACTCTTACCAACCTAGTGACCAGCATGCCCAGACGTGTACGCGCATTGTACAATGCTAGAGGCGGTCACACAAAGTACTGACTGTATTGTTGTTATCGTCTTGTTATGTTTGATGTTGCTTTCAAAGATGGTCCACATATTTTGTGGCAATTTAAAATTACAGCTGTTTATTTATTAAATACCGACTCATGATTTTATGCGTTATTTCTATGGCTTTTTGTGAATCATGAGGTGTCCGCCCTACAATTTTTTGAGAAACAAAATAGTTTGATGTGAATTTCAAAAACATATCACAGAGACCAGGGAACATTAAAAAGTCTTTGAATAATTCTCCAGAAAGCAGCAGACTGCGTTAAACACGAGGCTGGGGTTGAATTGACAAATATTCCAAACTTTTTTCCAACACTGTACACTACATCTCTTTTTTCCCCTTCAAAACTTTATAAAGAATTGCCCAAGACAAAATTTTTAACTGTGACAAAAAGATTATTACAACTGTTTGCTAGCAAACCACGAATATCTATCTATCTATCTATCCATCCATCCATCCAAAACAGGAGGGTTGGAAGCCCAAACCAATCCTTCTGAGAGGAAGAACCCAAAGAAAGCTACAAAACCCACCAAGGAAAAATACCCCCAGGGGTGCCCGAGATGGGGGGAGGATGAGCACCCCATCAGGACGGACCTAAGAATGACGACTCAGGAAAACGGATTAATGACAATGGCAACAACATGCATTTGTGAGAAAACATGCAAGAATGAGAGAGGCCTAAAGATACATCAAGGCAGGATGAGATGCTTAACAGCGGCAACGATGACACGACGCACAGAAGTTACTTCTGGTCAGACGCAGGAGGAGCCAGGCCCGGAGGCAACCCACAGTGCCCAGAGCCTCCTAGTGTCACCAATGCCTGCTGCCAGCAGCCCACCTGACACCCAAAGCCCCCTCCAAGAAACATCATCTCTCAACCTGTGGGATCCCCAAAGCCAGCAAGATCCAGCAACAACAAGCTGTGCTCCTTCAGCCCAACCAAGGATCCAGTGGTCCCAGTCTTCAAAGAGAGCACAGTGGGAGCAGTTCGATGAGGATGTGGATAAGATCCTGGAGGTGACAGCCAAGGGGGACGTAGACCAGAGGATGAAAACGATGACAACCCTCATAGTGAATGTCGCAGCAGAGCGATTTGGAACTGAGGCGCCTAAGCCAGCACCATCGGCATATGCTCCGAGCCACAGAGCAAGGAAGATCCAGCACCTCAGCAAAGAGCTCAGGCTGATAGAGAAACAGTACAGAACAGCAGGGGAAGTTGAGCGAGCTGGCCTAGCAGACCTAAGAGCAATCCTGAGAAAGCAGCTGTTGACCCTGCGGAGGGCAGTGTTCCACAGGAGGAGGCGGAAAGAGAGAGCCAGGAGGAGGGCAGCCTTTCTGCCTAATCCTTTCAAGTTGACCAAGCAGCTACTTGGCCAAAAGAGGACGGGCTGCCTCACCTGCTTGAAGGGGGTCATCAGTAACCACCTCAAGGCCACATACAGCGATCCCAGCAGAGAACAGCTGCTAGGCCCATGTGATGAACTGACAGAACCACCATCTCCTTGCTCAGTGTGGAGAGCAAAATCTTCTTCAGCATCGTGGCCAAGAGACTCTCCAACTTCCTGCTGAGCAATAAGTACATTGACACATCTGTGCAGAAGGGAGGGATACTGGGAGTCCCTGGGTGCCTGGAACACACAGGCGTGGTAACCCAGCTCATCAGGGAGGCGAAGGAGGGCAGAGGAGACCTGGCTGTGCTGTGGCTGGATCTCACGAACGCTTATGGTTCCATACCCCATAAGCTGGTGGAGGTCGCACTGGAGAAACATCACATACCCCAGAAGGTGAGAAACCTCATCCTGGACTACTAAAGCAAGTTCAGCTTGAGAGTTTCATCTTGCCAGCTGACATCTGACTGGCACCAGCTGGAAGTGGGCATAATCACTGGTTGCACCATATCAGTGACCCTCTTCGCACTGGCAATGAATATGCTGGCCAAGGGAATTGAAACAGAATGCAGAGGTCCACTCAGCAAGTCTGGAGTAAGGCAACCACCCATCAGAGCCTTCATGGATGACCTCACAGTGACGACAACAACTGTACCGGGAACCAGATGGATTCTTCAGGGGTTGGAGAGGATCATGGCTTGGGCACGCATGTGTTTCAAGCCAGCAAAGTCCAGGTCCCTGGTTCTAAGGAAAGGCAAGGTCACAGACAAGTTCCGCTTCAGGTTAGGAGAACATCTAATCCCGTCGGTCACAAACCAGTGAAGAGCCTGGGGAAGGTCTTCAACTGCAGCCTGAATGACAGAGACTCCATCAAGGCAACCAGTGCTGACCTGGATGGCTGGCTGAGAGTAGTGGACAAGTCTGGGCTCCCTGGTAGATTCAAGGCTTGGATGTACCAGCATGGAATCCTCCCAAGAATCCTCTGGCCTCTCCTCATATACGAGGTTCCCATGACTGTGGTGGAAGGTTTTGAGCAGAGGGTGAGCAGCTATCTGCGCAGGTGGCTGGGGCTACCACGCAGCTTGAGCAACATCGGGCTGTATGGGAACACCAACAAGCTCAGGCTCCCTTTTAGCTCAGTCAGAAAGGAGTTCATAGTGGCACGGACACGGGAACACCTGCAGTACTCATGATCCAGTGACGCCAAAGTGTCCGGGGCTGGAATCGTGGTGAGGACAGGGAGAAAGTGGAGGGCAGCCGATGCAGTCCAGCAAGCTGAGTCTTGGCTGAAGCACAAGGCTATCCTCGGCACAGTGGCACAAGGCAGAGCGGGACTTGGGGTGGCAACATCAACCCGGTACGAGTCTGCCAGTGGGAGGGATAGGCAGAGGCTGGTGCAGGAGGAGGTGCGTGCTTCAGTGGAGGAGGAGCGAACCAGCAGAGCAGTGGCCATGAAGCAGCAAGGAGCCTGGATGAAGTGGGAGCAGGCGTTGGAGCGGCACATCACCTGGAAGGACATCTGGCAGTGGAACCCCCAGAGGATCAAGTTCCTAATCCAAGCGGTGTATGATGTCCTCCCGAGCCCATCTGGGGCAAAATGGAGACACCTGCATGCACCCTATGTTCCAAGACGGGGACATTGGAACACATCTTGAGCAGCTGCTCCAAGGCGCTGAGCGAGGGTCGCTATTGATGGAGACACGATGAGGTCCTAAAATCCATAGCTGAGGCAATCAGCAAGGGGATTAAGGACAGCTGATGCACCCAAGCTACAGCCAAGGCCATCCAGTTTGTGAAGGCAGGACAGAAGCCAGGGAAAGCGCCAATGAACTGCTCTGCTGGGTTGCTCTCCACGGCCTGAGACTGGGTGATGACAGTTGACCTAGAGAGGCAGCTGAGAATACCACCGCACATCACCCAGTCCAAACCACCGCACATCACCCAGTCCAAATCCTGGTCTCTGAGGCTGCAAGGCAACTGGTCATGCTCGAGTTAACAGTTCCATGGGGAGATAGGATGGAGGAGGCGCAAGAGAGGAAGAGGGAGAAGTACCAGGAGCTGGTGGAGGACTGTTGAAAGAACGGCTGGAGGACCAGATGCATGCCAGTGGAGGTGGGGAGCCAGCCACTCCCTGAGCAAGGCTTACGACACACAAGGCATAACAGGAGCCAATCGCAAGAGAGCCATCAACAGCGATGCAGAGGCTGCGGAGAAGGCGTCTAGATGGCTCTGGCTAAAGAGGGGAGAAAGGTGGGGGGAGTAGAATGCCACTTGGACACAGGCCGGGGTCTGATCAGCCAACCACAGAAATGGAGTGCTGTATTCATGTTTTTGAAAAAGATGCTCCCGTAAGCTCCTGTACAGAAGAGGCAGTGCTGAGATTTAACATTACTACTCTGCCTCCAATTGGCTCTGACCTGGCGTCAATCGGTTCTAAGTGACCAATCAGAGTGGAGGTGCAGAGCGGCCTGCCCGCGGAGTGCCAAAATTTAACAAAGTCGAGCGTGCAGAGGACCCTGAGAGAGACAGTGCGCGTGTGAACAGACACTGCCAGCGCGCAGACAGTGACAGCGAGTGCGCGGGTAGGTGTTTTTATGCGCGCCGATATGTTTTTTATGCGCACAGATTTTTGGCACTGCATTGACGCCATACAATTGGCCCTCATCTGAGCACAGGATTCATCCTACGATAGGACACACATGAGATTTATGAAAGGGTTCGTATATGACAAATCCCAGCGTAGTCCAGGCATCGGATCCTCACGTTGCACCGGCACAGCCAACAGCACTCCATTCACCAGTGCAACATTGTGCGAAACTGTACCGGCCCAAATGATGTCCCACACCCTTTCAGGGGTGTACAACAACGTCCCCGCTGCTGTTCCAAGATAGAGACACCTGCCTTTTAGGAGTCAAACGCAGCACTCCACAGTGGCGCGTGTGTGTGCATGCGCAATGATAAAACAGCGCTTCCGCTCTGTGGCAGTTTGTCTGGGCAGAGTTATCAAATAGGCCTATCAATCAATCAATCAAATTTTATTTATATAGCGCCAATTCACAACAGTCGTCATCTCAAGACGCTTTTCAAGGAACAAGAGCAGGTCTAGACCACGCTCATTGTTTGATGATCAAGAACCAACCTAAGATGGGTTTTGGCCCATCTCAACTAACATGAGTAACAGTGGCAAGGAAAAACTTCCTTTTAACAGGCAGAAACCTTGGGCAGGACCAGCCTCATGTTAGACAGCCACCATGCCGCTGCTGGGTTGGGGAGGAATGTAGAGTGAAGAGGGGAGAGGGGAGAGGACAGGGGGAGAGAGAGAGAGAACAAGATAAGGGAAGGCGAGAGAGAATGAGTGAGGAGAGGGAGGGGGAGGGAAAGAGAGTAGAGAACGAGGGCCAGAGAGAGACGGGGGCAGCAGAAACAACAGCAACAACAACAACAGCTCATGTAATGGTGAAGAAAAAAGAGTTCAGTTTACAGGGTTAGGATATGAGTGATTATGGACAGTGTTAAATTAATTGAGTGTGATTACAGTTGGCAGTTAGCAGGCCTAATCGTGGTCAGTTCTAGTTTATGTTATTAATGTCAGTAATGTCAGTGAGGCTGATGTTCATGTCTGCAGTAACAGTTCAGAGGAATCCAAGAGAAGAAGGAGCTCAGGGCCTGAGGTGGACAATCATAGATGATGCAGCTAACAGTCCAGAGGAATCCAAGAGAAGAAGGGGCTCAGGGCCTGAGGCGGACAATCGTAGACGATGCAGCTAGAGTCAGGCAGGTCTGCAGCAGCCATCAGTCTGGGGCAACCAAGGGGGGGGGGGGCTATTCAGTAAGGACATAACAAATTTAATTTATTTTATTTACGTCTTAATCTATGATGAAATCTGGCTGATTGTGCGTAATGACAGGTTTGAGGTTTGTTTATCAATTATTTTGAGACAGACAGTTGCTGCACCGCAGATCAATACTGACTCAAACTTGCGTACACGATGTCAGACCTGTCGTGAGATTTGGTCGTAGCGTATGCTCAGGTGCAGATTGATAAATGCCGATCCTCACGTCAAAATTGTTGCATGCAAGGTGTACGCAAGTGTTCTGCCGTACGCAAGCTTGATAAATGAGGGCCATTGACTGGACAAAGAGGGTATCCCTCCCTATCAGCAGAGGTTAATCCCTGCTGGAAAGCAGCTGGAGGATGGATGCATGCTCTCCGCCTTTTTTTATTACACTGGATCAAGTGAAATTTTTCGTGATCAATGTAATTCGTAACAATCAATTAAACGATCATCAATTATTCATGCCTGCTCCTACTTGCATTACAACAAAGGGTGACAGAGATATGCTTTATAGACAAAACTCAGGATTATTCACTAGACGTCCTAATTTAAATTACATAAATAAAAAAAAATCATTTAGAATCTGATATAACTTGTTGATCTCTAGGACTGACAAAATTAAACAGTTAATTCACTATTTTAGACCCATGATTGCAGGCCATTTTCTGTTTTTGATTTTATCTTGACCAATAGGATGTTTAATGTCACAATAATAATATAATAATAATAATAATAATAATAATAATAATAATAATAGGAAGTAAAAAAAAAAAACATAAAACTTCAGGCTATAAACTTTTTTTCCTGTTGTACATTAAATAGAGATAGTTTTGCGTTTTGTCTGTGCAAGCCTATGTAGGACTTCTGATTTCTTAAGTTACTGTTTAATTTGGAAGAGGTGACTCATAAATGTGAGTTATCTTAGGCTGTGGAAAAACTCACTGCCTCAGGCAAGTTGCACACATACTCCTCACTGACTCACAAAAAAGTTATTCAGGGGGAACTCTGAAAACATTTTAAAGTAAAATTCAATGAAAGAGATTGGGTAATGTTATTACCCAATTACAAAAATAGGGGGAAAATGTCAGTAAACCTTGGTTTGTAAGTGAAAATCATTAGCTGCAGCTTTGGTAATGAGACTAATCATGTACTACAGACAGATGGAGGACACGAAAAGACAACAAAACCTTCAGGCAAAGCAGGAGAGAGAAAAGAACAGGGGACACAGATAGATCTTACTTTGCAAAAGAGGAGCAAATATCAGGTGCTTTCTCATCTGCACAGTACACTTCAAAAGGAAATTAAAGAAAATGATTTTCACTATATGGATTAAATAGAGAATCAACAGTGTTTTACCATGGTGATGAGCACAAGGAGTGCATGCATTGACAAGATTCTGGAAAAGGAGAGATCCACCCAAAGGTGGTGCCCCAAATGCCCCTGATTTAGCTCTATAATTTGAGAGCAGAGACGATGTTAGGAACTGATTGCTGGGAGACATGGAGACAAAAGAGACAGCAGAGGAAACTCAAACGATGAAATGAGAAGCAAAGGCTGTTTTCGTACAAGTGATTAGAGTTGGAGCTGGGTCTGCTGGCTGCTTTCAGTCTTCTGGGAGAGACTGATGACTGATTGATAAACTGAGGCTTCATAATGAAAAATAATAATCTTAGATTGCAAAGGCTGAAACTGCAGCAGACTGACATAGAAAGTTAGAAACTCTTCCAAATTATGAAGAAGATTCTGGCGCTTTGATAGTCACAGAGTGTCATGAATTCAAATTAAATATACAGTATATGCAAAACACAAAAAATATACTGCTGCTGTCCGACAAATAGTTAATAATCACTTTTAGCATTCATGTTTTAGCTTTTTAAGGAACTTTTTGAATTGGTTTGAATATGTCATGTTAGTCCTTTGATCAGCATTGCATAAGTAGCAATATTGTATGCTTGAGTTTTCACAGCAACATTTCTTGATCAAGCTCCATTTGATAATTCTGCACAATAGTGTCAAACTGAGGCCAGACTTTAACTAGCTTAAAGTCAGGTGAACAAATCACAAATGTGAATAGTTCTTAGAGATCAATTTCCATTTGTAAGAGTCTTAAAAAGCTGTTACAGACTCAACACGTGTGCACACATCGAAACTAACAAATAAAATTCCCAGGCGCTCCCAGGCCAGGCGAGAGATGTAATCCCTCCTCCTGGTCCTGGGCCGGCCACGAGGTCTCCTCCCGGTGGGACATGTCTGGAATACCTCTAACAGGAGGCGTCCAGAAGGCATCCTAACCAGATGCCCAAGCCACCTCAGCTGACTCCTCTCAATGGAGGTGGAGGAGCAGCGGTTCTACTCTGAGCGCCTCCCAAGTGTCCGAGCTCCTTACCCTATCTCTAAGGCTGAGCCCGGCCACCCTGCGAAGGAAACCCATTTCGTCCGCTTGTATCCGCGATCTTGTTCTTTCAGTCATTACCCACAGTTCATGACGCGATCCTCTGCCTGCTGAACTGGACACCCTTCATCCCCTGGCTGCACCTAGAAATTCTGTCCATAAAGGTTATGAACAGAACCGATGACAAAGGGCAGCCCTGGCAGAGTCCAACCCTTACTGGAAACGAGTCCGACTTACACGGACCAAGCTCGTGCTCCTTTGGTAAAGAGACTGGACAGCCCTTAATAAGGGGCCCTCCACCCTGTACTCCCGGAGCACCCCCCACAGGATTCCCCTAGGGACCCGGTCATAGGCCTTCTCCAGGTCCACAAAACACATGTGGACTGCTTGGGCAAACTCCCATCTCCCCTCAAGAACCCGAGCGAGGGTGAATAGCTGGTCCGTCGTTTCACGACCATGACGAAACCCGCATTGTTCCTCCTTCATCTGAGGTTCAACTATCGATCAGATCCTCTTTTCCAGCACCCTGGTGTAAGCTTTCCCAGGTAGGCTGAGGAGTGTGATTCCCCTATAGTTGGAACACACCCTCTGGTCCCCCTTCTTAAAGATAGGGACCACCACCCCAGTCTGCCACTCCGAAGGCACTGCCCCTGATTTCCATGCAATGCTTTAGAGGCGTGTCAGCCAGGACAGCCCCACCACATCCAGAGCCTTCAGATATCCTGAGTGGATCGGCAACTTCTACCCCAGTGATTGGACAGTCCACCTCCAGGTCCCCTGACTCTGTTTCCCTTTGGGAATGCATGACAGTAGGATTGAGGAGCTCCTCAAAGTATTCCTTCCACCGCCGGCCTCCTTCTTCAGCCTGATGGCTCCCCTCACCTCTGGTGTCCACCACCAAGTTCAGGGATTACCGCCACGACCGGCACCAGCAACCGTGCGGCTGCAGCTCGCAACTGCTGCTTCAACAATGGCAGGGCAGAACAAAGCCCATTCGGACTCAATGTCCCCCCCGCCCCCAGTATGCAGTTGAGGCTCTGTCGGAGGTGGGAGTTGAAAGCCAACCTGATGGGTTCTTCCACCAGGCATTCCCAACAGACCCTCACTATCCATTGGGGCCTGCCAGGTCTGCGTGGTGGCTTCCCTCGCCTACTGACCCAACTCACCACCAGGTAGTGATCAGTTGACAGCTCTGCACCTCTCTTCACCGGAGTGTCCAAAACATGTGGTCGCAGGTCATCTGATACGACTACAAAGTCGATCATTGACCTACGGTCTAGGCCGTCATGGTGCCAGGAGCACCAGTGAGCAACCTTATGCTCGAACATGGTGTTAGTTATGGACAAACTGCGACTTGCACAGAAGTCCAACAACTGAACACCACTCGAGTTCAGATCATGCAGACCATTCCTCCCAATCACGCCCCTCCATGTCTTGCTGTCATTACCCACATGAGAGTTGATGTCTCCCAGCAGAACAATGGAGTCCCCAGTCGGGGCGCTGTCAAGCGTCCATCCTAGGACCTCCAAAAAGGGTGGGTACTCTGAACTGTTTTTTGGTACATATGCACAGACAACAGTCAGGACCCATTCCCCTACCCAGAGGTGCACGGAAGCAACCCTTTCGTCCAGCCGAGAAAACCCCAGCATCCCTGCTGCGAGCTTTGGGGCGAACAAGAATCCCACCCCTGCTCTCAGCCTCTCACCCTGAGCAACTCCAGCGTGGAAGAGTGTCCAACCCCTTTCAAGGACTTGGGTTCCAGAACCAACGCTATGCGTAGAGGTGAGCCCGACTATATCTAGACGGTAGCGCTCAACCTCCCCCACAAGCTCCAGCTCCTTCCCCGTCAGAGAGGTGACGTTCCATGTTCCAAGAGCCAGTTTCCACAACCGAGGATCAGACTGCCAAGACCCCCACCTTGGTCCGCCGTCCAATCCATCAAGCACCGGACCCTTCAAGTTCCTCCTGCGGGTGGTGGGTCCATAGGAGGCGGTGCCCATGTGGCTCATTCGGGCTGAGCCCGGCCGGGCCCCATGGGTGCAGGCCCGACAACCAGGCGCTCACCGGAAAACCCCAACCCCAGGCCTGGCTCCAGGGTGGGGCCCCGGTGTCCCTCCGGGCCGGGTACACTGTTTCCCTTTGATGTATTTCATTAGGGTCTTCTGAACCGTTCTTAGTCTTAGTCTTCGCCTAGAACCAATGTGCCTTGGGAGACCCTACCAGGGGCAAAAGCCCCGGACAGCATAGCCCCTAGATTCATTGGAGCACGCAAACTCCTCCACCACGGTAAGGTGACAGTTCTTGGAGGAGCAATCGCTTAATCAAGATTATAAATAGAATGATGGCGTGACTTGACAAATAACCCCTAAGACAAACATGGTCGTCATGGTCATTTCCATGAATTGTATTTTATTACTGTTTGTTACTTACATTCTGCTTGTTTTAATTATGTAAGGAGACCTTGAGTGTCAAGAAAGACTACATTAATAAATAAAATGCAATATTTGTGAAAATAAAATGCATTATTATTAATTTCCAAGCGTTAGTTAAATGACTTCTAACTGCAATAAAAAAGGTCAACCTTAACCTAATAGTCATCATGAGGAATTCTGACGCAAGCATTCATGTAATCATGGTGAAAACTGGTTTGACCATAAAACGGTCTGATCTGATCTGCTCTGTCTGAACAAGAGGGATACAACTATTCAGACATCTACCCATTATATTTACTGTTTATCCTGTTTGGGGAGATAAGATACTGGCGCTGGGGTTGTCCACCATTAGAATTATCACTGGTTAAACAAAATCAGATTCAGAATCAAAATCAATCAGATTGATTGAAAGTCCAAACACTGATAGAGATTATGGGCTCTATTTTCGTGCCTCGCCGGAGACGTGCCGCAGGCGCGGCGTAAGTCAGGTCCGCCGCGCCGACAAGGCGTTCCCAAGCACAATTTGGTATTTTGGTGAGCAGCGTAGCCTGGCGTAAGTATCCCCCCTCCCTAACTCAGCTCCTCCCAGCGGCGTAAGTCATAGCGAGGGAGGAGAAAGGGCATGGAGTGAGTTTAACACAGCCAAGACCTGTTTTCACCAATCACATAAGCTCCTCTCCTTGCCTTTAAATCCGCCACCGGCGAGGCGTATTACTCTTTTCATGAAGTAGTCAAAGAGATCAAGAGATGTCTGAAGACAGTAATGCCGCACAATGGCGACAGAGAGCAGCTCCTCAACAAGTGTCACTGTAAGGCTGCATTGGGCGTCCTCCACACTCTCTCATATGAGCACAGATGGATTTGGTGTGTGTAATGTTGGACCCACTGGTAAGACAAACACCCTTTTCCACAAATAAAGACAGTCACATAAAGTTGCATATATTCAAACCTCACGTGACAAAGGTGGGTTGTGTGCACAGATCACAACATAAACTCCAAAAATGGCCTGGCTCTTTCTTTCATAGATATTGGCATATAAAATAAATTTGGCCCACAAAACTGAATATTATAATATCCGTATGTCGGCTTAAAGTAGATAACTCATCTGAGCACTGAAACAAATCATCTGTTCAGCCGACAGGGGAGGACGGGAGAGGAGACGAAGACATGTCCAGGTCGAGCTGTGCGAGAAATAAGAGGAAGAGGAAGAAAGAAAAGGAGGGAGACGAATTACATATCTAGTTAACTTCATCATGTGTGTTTATTTACTAGATATTTAATTTAATTTGATGCGGTTTCAGCTGTGTTGATTCGGTCAGGTTGTGTGTCCAAACACGTGCCAAACGCGCTCATCAGATCACATATAGATCAGAATATATCTATATAGATCTTAATGTATGTGCTGACCCAGATTATTAGTTGTTGGTGATTATTTATTGCACTGAAATGTGCGTGACACTGTGGAAACCTGCCGGTGAGGCATCAGTGACGTATGCCGAAGCCGCCGGTCTACCAAAATACTACTAGACCAGCTGCGCTCCGCCTGCGCTGAAAGCTGACCAGGTTTGAATCGGCGAGGTTTCAGCGCACTTTACACGCCGGTGGCGAGCACGAAAATGTCACTGCGCCCGCTGATTCTATCGACACCTCCCCCTACCACACCCTGCTTGGCGGATCTCGGCTTGCCTCCGTGCGCCTCAGTCCACGAAAATACCAAACTGGCTGTACGCCGGGCTCCGCCAGACGAAAATACACCGCAACCGCCACCCTCCGTCGCCTCACCAGTGTACACGAAAATAGAGCCCCATAACTTATTAAGATGACTTTTCTATATTGAGCAAGCAATGGTTGACCACTACCACACCAGGCTGAAATACCAGGTTTACATAAGGTGTATGAAGAACATTTTGCCTCTCTCTTCTTGGGAATAAATCTGTGCTGCATCTCACTTACACTATATTGGATTTAAGGGACAAAAGACAAAACTCATGCATATGTAATGTTGTGACAAGGTGAACAGGAAACAGGAACACATTATTGACCTTCATGCTAGTATTAGTATAACCCTGGTGCTGCATCATGCCCAACACCTCTGAAAAACTACCTTCCACAAAAACCGAACCATAACTCCAAATATGGGTTGCAAAAAACAAACTGTTCATAAGAAAGTGAATATGAGAGGCTGTTTCCAGATAACCCCCCTTTTAGTTGTTTTACTCTGAAAATTCAGTTCAATTTCACAAAACCACTGAGCACAACACACATAAAAAATCTTTTAAATCCAAGGTGGTAAAACACAGATGTGTGGGGTTGTTCTCATAATTAAAAGGTTATCAAGAGTCCTTATTGTTAAATAATAAAAAAAAATACACTTCAAAATGAAAAATTAAGCACTTTACAGTGAAATACAGGCCCAATGTTACTCATTTAAGTTCAGCTCTGAAGTTGTCAAAACTTAGTAGTTTTTGTTTTGAATTATTTTCACATGGGAGAAAAAACAGGCAAAAGTTAAAGGAAAAAGTTCTTCAAACATTATTATTTTTTTCTTTAAATTTTGGTTTTAAGTTTCCACACTACTAAGTTGCTTAAATAAATTTCTTGTTTGATTGCTTTTATGAATTTACCAGAACATTTTCCCTCCATTCTTAATCTTCTTTCTTTTTGAAAAATTCGAAAATTACTCTTAACATGGAGAAGCCTCTGTTTTTGAATCACATTAAAGGAAGATAGTCCATAGTTTGTGTTTTATCTGATGAGGTGAATCAATGCTGTTGCAAAAGTAATGATGCGGTTGTATCAACACCAGAAACAAGTTCCCTTTTTGGTTGTTTGAGTAAATAGGCAGACTGAAACTAGACAATTACCTGACTGACTTGTTATGCTGTGCATGTAAATGATGGTTCCACGCTGCCCTCATGCAAACACAGAAACAATGCACTGACAGAAGGGTTCGTTTTAATGAGTGCTGCTCATCAACAAACAGACCCTCCCAGCTTATTGTTACAATTGCACAGCTCTCATGTTACTCCTCCTCCTGCCAATATATTGATATCCCTTCCATCTGTGTCATTCTGTTTTCAGCCCTCTGAGGCTTTCTGTGATTGCATCAGGTTTTAATATGTGCCTGCTGCTTGTTTTCTTAGACACGATACAATGGGCGACGAAGGATATTGAATGTGCCAAGAAAGCATCTTTCCCATTTGCACCACATATCAGCACCCTGTTCCTGTAACTAATGCAGAAAATAGGAGTGACACACTCAGAGAATTCCCCAAATTTCCCTATTGAATAAGAAAGTGTGCGTGCGTGGGTGCATGCGTGCGTGTGCCACACTGAGTATAGAGGACATTTTTGTGGGGTTTAGGAGAGAAATGATCTGTCAAAGCTGATGCTATATGCATGAGAAAACACAGTGGCACAGTAATTCTGGTGATACATCACAGTCAGTCTGTACAACCAAGCAGCTGGTGACCCAGGATGCTTTATAATTCAAGAACAAAAAAAGCATGGATTGCTGCATAAAAATGTATAACCAATGTCGTAACCATAAGTGGCTGCTGTTTTCCATGACCTGCACTATAGTAATGAGACACACAATATCAGTGCAGTTAAAGCTTCTTTGTTTCCTGACATATCATTCTTGGTTGTTTGTCTTGGGCCAGTCCAAAGTTATGTGTATTCCCAGAGCATGCCAGAAGAAATCTAGCTCTCTGTAACCCAGAAAACTTAACTTTATGGAGCAGAAGTTGAAGACATGAAGATTAAACTTTGAGAGACTATAAAGTAACTAATTAGCAGAAAACTGACTTCATGACATTTGCTTGAGGATTTTAATTTTTTAAGAGCAGAGCAGCAGGGAAAAATCCTTGCCTGATAATGTCTTCATTAGGGATAAATGGCCTTAAATGTGGTTGTTAGGCTTCAGCAGCTGGGAAATCTGACAAGAATCAAATAAAGCCTTTTAGTAAAGGCAAAGAGAATAAAATATTGGAGTTTCTGAGATATTTCTGAGAATCTGCATGGCTGCATTAACCATTTAATATTGGACTACCTTAGTTCTAAAAAATAAAATAAAATAACCCACATCGTCAAAAAGATAAAACACCTGCGCAAACCTCAACTTCATTATCTTGCAGACGTATGAATACGCTCTGGTAACTGTTCTTCATAACACTTGTCGTCGTTGTCGTTTTCTTCCGCTTCATCTGGGTCCGGGTCGCGGGGGCAGCCCAGACGGCCCTCACCCCAGCCACTTCCACCAGCTCCTCTGGGGGGATTCCCAGGCACTCCCAGGCCAGGCGAGAGATATAATCCCTCCACCTAGTCCTGGGCCGGCCACAAGGTCTCCTCCAGGTGTTTTTTCATAACACTGATTTGGTTAAACTTGTTTAGCTGATCTGATCAAAATACAGACCATGTCCAGATCTTTGACTGTTTAACAGCATTTAAGCAGCAGGAAATCAATTCTTTGAAAGTCAATAATGTGATAAATAGCTGGAACAGGACTTGTGGTGATATTACAGCTTTCCAGTGTTTTTACTATAAAGGCTGTCTGCAGGTCCACAGCACTGATATCTAAGGAAATAGCTTCAGTAAGGACTGAGATTGTTCCCTCAGTGCAGGCTGAAGCCAATATTCAAACTCTTTCACGGTCTGCAAAGTCTATTGTAGCTCATTCCTGAAAAAAAAAAAAAACCTCATACACTGATTCAGCGAAATGACCAGAAGTAGTACAGCCGCCATTACTGCGGTGTGCGCGAAGCGGACGAGAAGCAGTGCTGTAAGCAGCGAGCAGCGACACAAGCAACCCTGCGCAACTATGTCAAGACAGTCTGGGAGGACGTGTGCCATCATCGGCTGTTACAACAACAGTAAAAGACTACAGTTGTGGAAAAAGTCGACATGTGAGACGCACATGCCGTTACTGAAAGCTAATGTAACACCCATTCAGTTCTTCATTGTGTGTGATCCCACGCCCCGCATTTAGAGCTTGGCAGGCATGCATTTCTCGACATAACACTGATAGCCCATGAAACAAATATTTAATTCCTACATTATTTTTTAATCACGTAGGCTTGTGCATAATGATTAATTTCCTGTTAGCTTGCGAGGGTCAGCATAAATGTAGCCTAGCCAGTGTTTACACACACATTTCCTCCTACTTCAGTATTTCACAATGAAATACTTAATACTTTTCATCTTATTGATTCCCAAATTAATATCGGTATTAATTTAAGATACCATCATCAGTAACCGGAGGCCACTGTCTGACATCGTCAAACCAGCACATGCTGTCAATGATGCTCTCAGACACTATTAACTAGCATACATTTATTTGTTGATAGCATGATAACTTCACAACGTCGCACACTGCAGCAATGGCGCCGCCACAAGATGGCGGTGTACACAAACCGCTCACCTGAATCAGTGTATATATTTTAAAATAAGCTTCTTCCAGATAAAAATCCTAGCGGTGACACACTTGGACTTGTTTAAGGAGAGATTAAGGCATCCTGTCATACCTCAGTCATTGCTCTGTTTTCAGTTAACTTAAAGCTAGAGCTAGAATTAGCAAACATGACAGTTTGGGGAACGTGTCTCAGTCATTTTGGGGTTGGTTGTCACATGTTTAAAATAGATTAAAATGAACATAGAGAGTCTGCTTATCAGTAGTTGTCAAATTGAAATTATGACTTCATCTTTGCAGAAAAAAAGAGGGGTTTGAAGGAGAGGAGAAAGCAAAAAGACATGGTCAGGAATTTCAAAAGAAAAACTGAACATGGCATTGCAGTACATGACATGATGCTGAGGGCAGTTAGGCAGGTGACCCTAGCTAATAACTCAATCTGGAGTACAATAAAGCACTTTAATGTCAACTACCATACCTTGGCTCAGTACTGCAAAACATTCATCCCAGCCGAAATACAGTCAGACAGCTCTCCAAACTCCAGAGCATGTTGCTTAATATTTTATGTTAACATTTGTTCAATGGCTATGTTCAATGACTTTTAGCTTAATGATAAACATTTTATGTACCTGACTTTGATGTTCACTTACATGTAAAAAAAATGAGAACATCTCTTAAAAAAGAGCCATACCGCCAATGTAAGTGGTCCTGATTGAACTATCATTGCATATACAATTGATAACAGGTGAAAAAGTGGTGCAGACCAACCTCTTTAAACAAGGATTTTGCGTGCACTACCACCTGTCACCATGGGGGGTTTAGGAGAGCGGAATGGCCATGGACAAGATATGAAGTTTGAAGCCATGGAGCTGCACCTTTCATTTTGGGGAAGCCAGCAACTGCATAAAAGGCAAGGGAAGTCTATTTGTAAAGCACCCTTTATACACAAGGCAATTCAAAGTGTTTTACAGATGCAAGAAAATAAATTAGAAATGAATAAAGGAGATTCAGACAATTTAAAGTCAATAAGACAAACAGATAAATTTTTTCGACTCTTAGGTGTTTGACCTTATTATTTAAAAATAACGTCATTTACTAGAAAATTGAAATAAACTACAAGCTTTTAGACCTGGAGCTACCCAGCACTCAGTCTCCAAGACTCGACAGGACCCCAAGACCTGTCAACTTTTCTGTTTTTTACTGCGTCCTGAGTGTGGGAGAACTAGATATACCTGCCCATCCCGTGTGACATAGCATTCAACACTTAGGAAAGCACACCAGAAAAACTACTTTGGGATATGCAGTAACTGCGATGGTGTGCTTGAATGATCCAGATGCAGGTAAAAGCAGTGTTATAAGGAGTTTTCAAAAGCAAACATGGCATGGATCATCTTGGTACTGGCTCAAAATCAGCCCTTAGGTCACCCAGCAGCTCAAAAATGGCATTACTATTACTATTACTCTACTATTTTTATTTCTGACAGTCCAAATATGTTGTCATGTGCACAGAAGACTCTCTCTCTCCATCTTCTATCATTACACTTCTGCCTCCTTCTCCCCACAATGACCACAGCTGTTAGTGTGAAATGCTGTGTCAGTTTACACGTTCCTTTGCAACAGAGATGGGAATTGTGGAGGTGCCTTCACTAATGAGCTCACCTTCCTGGCTGCTCATTGAAAGCAGCTGGTTCAGTGACAGAGCAGAACAAATACATGGTATAGAGATGACTTGGTGACTCCACAATTCCCATCTCTGCTTTGCAATGTGCTAAATATAGATGCAAAAACAGTGACTACAGTCACTGGCATGGCATGCCAGTGACTACAATCAGATGATTGTAGTCACAGTAATTTTCAGGTTCTGATGATCTACATTCTGCATATTCATGAAGGCAAAAAGGCTAAATCGACTGTGCGTGCTGTTTTGCTCAATTGACAGACGCAATCCTCGGTGCACCCGGTTAGTAGATCAGCTTTGCGTTTGCTAATAAGTTCATAGGGATTTTTGTATACACAAACCTTTAGTAGATCAGGTCCATTGTGTGTAATAGAAGGCTCTTTAAAAGAAGTTGATTTTTACTTTCAACCAATTCCTAAGAGTTTGATCTATTCTGTAGCGATTTGAAATGAGCCTCACACGGCCGCACCAAAATAATATGGTTTGAAATGAGCCTCACACGGTCGCACCAAAATAATACTGTAGCGATTTGAATTCATAATAAATGTTTGAAGATTAATAATCTTAAATCATGACATTTATGCACTGAAAGGGGCACCACCCACCCTTAATGGTGGGAAAAATAAAGAACAACAAAAGTTTAATTCAGATCTTCAATCTCATATCTTAAGCCGAAATTCTCATTTCAGGGACTCCACTTCTGGAAGAACACTAACAGACAAGAACTTAGAAAAATAATGATCTGTTTATTACAGGATAAATGATGGTACAACATACATGCAATAAATGATAAGATAATGAGCATAAATAATAATAGGTGAATAAATAAAGATTCTGAGTCAGGCTAGGAGCACTAAAGTTAATGATAGTGAGTGAATATGCTCTAACATATTAACCTACACTAACTTTGGTATCGAGATAAACTCGGATGTGGATTTGGAGGAATCTAAGATTACCAGAATAAGTGGATATCTGAGTTATGAACGCATGAGACAGCATCAGCCCTGTTTGGAGCTCTGGAGGTTTGCATACTTAAGTGAGACTGGTCCTTGGAGAAGATGGAGCAGGTTCCGAAGGTCTGGGGCTACCGGCGGTTCGAGCAGTTCAGCTCAGAAGACGACTGAAGTCAGCCGAAGAATGGGCCAGGAGTTGTAGCACTCGGGCCTGAAGTAAAGCCGACGCCTGTGGATCCTGTGGATGCTTCTTTTGTCTCACTCAAAAACTGAACATGCTAAATTACTCTGAAATGAAACAGATAGTAACACATAGATTCTGTGAACCACAAAAGAGTAAACACATGTGAATGAACGTCACCATGATTAGTAATGGATTCTAAATACTCACATTCAGATTATTCAATGACATTATAACCACCTAATGGTTAAAATACTAGATAAACAACTAAAATATAAACCAAACATTTCTAAACCATTTCTGTTACTTAGAGTAAAGTTATGATTCATAGTCAATAAATTTAACTCTTAAAAGTTCATGAAACAGTCTGAAAAGCTGTTGGTCTAAAGAAACTAAAGAATAAAGGATTTATTCTGTCTGAGTGATAACTTGGCTTCTGGAGCACATAGAAAAACGGGAAACATCTCATTTTAACACAAATTTCATGATTAGACAGATTAGTACATTGCTGAATGCATAAGATGTCATGATCAGTCATTTGTATTCTTTCACCAAAGGAATGTAGTCTTTATCAGTGTATGGTCGAGCAGGGTTTTACGACCGAGGTCTGGAGGTCAGTGGTCCTCCCTTATCCTGGGGTCCGTATGTTCACACACTTTAAGACGGTAAATCTCAAATGGGAGATCTGGGTTGAGGCGTTATTGTTTAATTAGATGGTCAGCGATGGAGTCAGTTTGAAAGGTAATAAAACTCTGTCTCTGTTCTCCGAATTGACCAATCGTGAAGAGTCAGAGGTTTAGGTCAACCTCCGATCGGGTCAGTTAGGTAACCTGAAAGTGCAAACAAGTCTGGAAAGATTTATATCCTGTGTCCTGGGACCAGATAAGGAAACTTTCCTGTGAGGAATGTGTGAGTTTCACACCCAGGGTTGTCTTGATTGCTACAATTCTGAGCACATTTGGTTATTCATGTTGCCTTTTCATTCTGTGAAACAATAAAAGCTTTTCTCTCTTATTAGGAGTGATCATTATAAAGGCCTTTTCCAAACTAAATCAGTAGCAGTAAACGTCTTTCTGCGATTTCTCTTGAGAATGTCACTGCCTGTTGAAAAAATGCACACTGATTTGCAGCTACAGATAATGGAATGGAAAAAAAACCCACAGGAAATTGTGTACACTCAAGCAAACTTCTTGGAGCCATTTCTCAAACTTGAAAATTGATGGCATGTAAAAAGATACAATAAAGCATTAAACTCTTGAGTTATCCAAATGGATCATGTGGGTCCGGTGATTTATTATTTCTTTTAAGATTTTCTGTATCAATTCTTTTCTTGATTAACTGCCTTTACTGAATGTAAAGAATAAATTAATGTAATCTCTGCTGTCTAATGGGAAATCCTGACAGAGTTCAATCATATGAGCACATGTTAAAACACATACACACACACTTTATCTATTAAGAGTCATCCAACGACCTTGGGGCCATGACAGACCAGCTAATAATATAATGAGACTGGTCTCTTGTCTCTGTCCAGTATCTCCAGGAAGGAAGTAATAATTACAATAACTTCAGTGTTCTCACATTTTTATGACCGATAGTGGCATTCTTCAAACTCCTAAAAGCTGTTTAAGCCACCATCTATCGATTTCCAGCCAGACAAGGGTTTCATATAGCCTCTTCTGGACAAATTAATGAAATTTTAGAACTTGACCAATCATGACCCCTCCGCCCAACTTGTCTGGTGTCAGTGCTGCAATGATACAAGGAAGGAAAATAATGTCTGGCAATAGTTTCACAAAAATAGAATGAAACATTTTCGCTGGAGCCACTGGCATGGACAAGAATAAATTACAAGGCCAAACTCTGCTCTAATGAAGCAGTCTCATCCTCACAGATGTCCTTTTCTGCCCCCATCTGTAAATAAAGACAGTTCCACCCACTGAGTGAATCATTTTGGAGATGCTTTCACACTCACTGATCCACACCCTTCTAAAACAGTCTTCAGAGAAATGAGACGAGAGGAGCACAAAATGCCAGCAAGCTGTTGGGCCAATTTACTGAGTCAATGACAAACCAAGCTGCTAACTGTAAAGGCAAAACCTGTAACAATATTTTTAAGTTTTAGAGTTGTGTTTTGATTCAGAGTTGTGTTTTTATTTCTGATAAAGCAGTTAAAATTCAACATGTGATTTATTTTGTGAACAATTCCTGGGAAAAGCCATTAAATGACTATTAAGCTGTTTATGCCCAGGGTTAGTTTATTTCTCCAGCGAATTACTGACAGGTGCAGGTGACACTGTTCTTTTTGTCCCTTATAGCACAACACAGTTCCTCTCTGCTCCTGCAACCAAAAGGAATCAAATTCTCACCTAAATACCCCCAGCTTCAGCCACCACCCACAAACTAAGCATACAAATGCAACAGCAGAGCCCTGATTTGGAGTGTGCAAATTGCCTTAGACCTGATACCTATATCTTAGGGACATCCCCAAATTGACATAAGACCAGTCAGATGCCTTACCAGCACGGGATAAAATAGTCTCACACATACTGGACTGCATGTTGCATCATCCAGGGATCATTGGAAGTTTTTGAGTGATTTCCAGTTGAAATGAACTGCAACACCTTATTGACACTAATTACATATAAACATGTACTCCTGCATATTACATATAGTGTAACAGTGTTAATAGTGGGGTAGGCAAGATTCCATTAAGGAATCATCTTTTTTTGCGGTGTATATACAAAAAAAGCTTTTAATATCCGTCAAAAGCTATTAGTTATTGATGATATTTGGGAATATAATCATATCACTGAGTAGTCAACATTTCAAATTTTTTGAGGGCCCACTCTTTCCGACTGTAAACAAAGCCATTCTCCGCCTTCCCATAACCTGATTAGTTATGAGGTGGACGTTGCTCCTTACTGTGATTGGTTGTGAGGCAGATGCTGCTCCCCCGTGTCATTCACAAGCCCAAACAAAGTTAGTGTGCTACAATATCAGACAACCAACCAGAAAGTACGGAAAATTTTCTGAATCCTCCTTTGGCCACTACTGCCAACACAAGCAAGAAAGCGAAGTAAATACCAGAGACTCTGGCGGAATAACGGGTGCTTAAAAAGGAGGTAGACCGGATGAGTGCTAAGAAGCCGGTCAACATCAATGAAACATAAACAATGGGGGGTGCTTTGGGATCTTACGGACCCTGTAACCTTTCTGCTGGACAGGTAAACCACTTTAGCAAGGTAAGCCAAGTGTCTGTAACAGACGTGTTTCTTGTCAAATGGGACCTGCTGCGTGTTGTAGCACCGCCAAACTGTTTACCTCAGGTCCTGGAGTATGTCAATTTATCCTTGTTGTAGAAGTCCTGCAAACATTGTGTTTGCTGGTAGTATGTTGGCATCTGCTGTAGCACCATACTGTTTACTTTTCACTGGGCTCCATTTGTAGTTATCTTCGGTATTTATCTGCATTATATCTGAATTTAATTGAGCGTCTGTTTGTGGGCGGGGCTTGAGGAAAACTGGCTGGCAGGAGTAGTGTTTACATTCAAGATTTCTCCCGAAAACTGGCACTTCCTCAGATCCTGCTTACCCTACCTTTAACTTAAAAAAAAAACAACACAAAAATAACCACTAAATTTCAAAGAGTTAGTACTGTGAAGTTGTTTTCCATTTCTAAATCATGGTTTCAGACCATTGTTTTTTTATGTCACTAAACCAAGGATCCTAAAATCAAATGTATCTTCTTAGATCATGAATTTGGAGAAAAAGCATCCAACAAGTGTGACTCTACCCTTTTTAGAAACCATGCAGCCCTTGGTTTGCACTTTTTTGTGGACAATGTGTATGAGTGTGTTTTGGCTTGACTGTGCTGAAATTGTCTCCACAGCCTTGAGTTCATGTTCACCTACAGGGGAAAGTAGACTCAGCATGAAGCTTTAACTTAAAGTTTTAGTTTGCTTTATTGTGACTGACTCAATGAATTGCTTATTCCTCTCTGGCTTGTAAAAGGAATATATGTGTTGAAAAGGTCATTTTGCACCAGCCATCTATTGAATTTCACCGACCCTTGTCCTTTTTCTTTCCCATTCCTACACAATAACACAAGATACACACGTACACATCGCACAACAAATACGAAACAAAAAAAAAACACAGATGTAGTCATGTCTTAGACTAGTGTCCACACTAGCAGCTGCAGGGAAATGTCAGAAAAACAGGAAACACTGCCGCTGATAAAGATAGAGTCAAGCAACATGAGATGGGGAGATGGCAGGTGGAATTGAAGGTGAAAACTCTGACAAACACAAAATGAGAAATTGAGGAAAACAGTCCAGGAAGAAAAATGCCATTGAGATGCTGATTATAATGTAAAATGGGACTCTATTTCAGCCAGACTGTAAAGGGCTGAAGGGACTGCAAAGAAAGACAAATGCAGCCATTATGGCAGTGGTGGTTGGTCGATGGGGGGCGCTAGGGTTAGGGTTAGGGGCCTGGATAATTAATCCAGGATCCATCCAGGATTTAATGTCTAGGATACAGCTAAAATGGGCATCAATTGGCCCTATGTCATCAGGAGACATGGATATGTACAGCTGTGTGTCATCAGCATAGCTATGAAAAGTGATACCATCTCCCAGTGGAAGCATATATAAATTAAATAGTATGGGACCTAAAATTGAGCCTTGGGGCACACCACATTTAATGTCACGAATCTCTGAAGTGCGTGTGTCCAAACTTACAAAAAACTTTTGATCGGTGAGATAGGAGTTAAACCATTGAATGGCTGTACCAGAGAGGCCTACAGGGTGCTTTAGTCTATTTAAAATAATTGTGTGATCTACTGCATCAAAAGCAGCGCTAAGATCCAGTAGCACAAGGACTGTAAGCTTGTGTGAGTCCAAGTTTCACCTGAGATCATTAACAATTTTCAGTAGTGCAGTCTCTGTACTGTGGTTCATCCGAAATCCAGATTGAAATTTCTCCAGGATGGAATGGTTTTAAAAAAAAAAGAATTCAACTGAATACAAAAAAGTTTTCTAAAAATATTACCTAGTTATTGTAAGTTGGACACTGGTCTATAGTTCAATCAGGAGAGACATTTAAAGATTAGAAAATTTATTTGAGACACTTATTAGAATGATGCTTGACAGACAGTCTTTGGTGTTCAGACTCAATAGGGTGATATGTGAGATTGTAGGATGCCTGATCTGAGTGGCGGTAGGAAAATCCCCCAATGGAGTCCTGAAGCTGGTGGTGGTGGTGACTGATGACTGCTGGGACCGGATGGATGAATGGTGGCACTGTTGATTCTGCTGAGATCGGTTGAAGATGGGGAGGTTGAGGGTGCTGCGCAAAAACTAGCAGCGAAAAAGAACTAAAGGCAGGGAAGAAATTCATTCTTCAAATAAGAGCTGAACCATGCTATTGGATAAGGACAGACACCAGTAAATTGGCTGATTAACCAATGACTGCTCTGAGTGATGACATCATGAAAAGTGAGTCAGTGTGGGAGTGGAAAAAAGACACTTATACAGCTGTGACGGCAATGATAGTCTTACTGACTGAACTTAACTTTCATTAAGAACATCAGGACCCAAATTGCTCTTCTTCAGAAGGGGTCTCACCACTGCCGTTTTAAGGGCACCAGGGAAAGAGCCTGTCTGAAGGGAACAATTCATTATATTTAAGAGCTCACTTCCAAAGAATCCATAAAACATTTTAGTGATGTGGGAATTGGATCTGAAAGGCAGGTTGTTGGTTTTACTTTGGAGAAAACTCTACCAAGCATCTCAGCATCAACCAGGGCAAAACTGTCCAGTGTTTCCTCAGGTATAAACAAACTTTCTACTGTATTAGAAACAGTGTTTTAAATAGATTAAAAAAAAAAGAGGATCATATAAAATCAAATCTGAAGTGGTCTGCAAAACCTTCACAAAGTGTGTCTGAAGGAGGGATTTGATATCTGTTAAAAACCGGGTTGAATAAAAGATCAATGGTACCAAAGAGGATTTTGGGGTTGTTTGTATGATCAGTGATTATATTAGTAAAGAAAGTGGATCTTGGTGTCTCACCTGCCTCTCGTTGCTCGTTTCCCTATGTTTATAAATAGTCCTTGTCTTCCCCTGTTTCCTTGTTGGTTTGTTGTATGTATGTGTGTACGTCGAGTTCAGTATATGCCTTGTCCACAGTGAGTCTATATGTGGTTTTTCCCAGTGCCTTTTTGTTTATTTTGCTCTTTGCTCTTTGCGATCTTTGAGTTGGGCATCATAAGTAAGTTTTTGTTGCCTCTCGTTTAGGTCTTTTCTTGCATCCTGCATTTGGGTCCTCTTTTTTCATTTGTTTAAACCCGGATTGTCACAGTTTCAAACAGTTGGACAGAGGAAGCACTTTTCACTCATGGAAGCTGTGAAAATGTTTTTCTTCTTTTTTTTTACTTTTAAAGTTAAAAATATATTTGCATATTTATGAATTCTTGATTTGTTTATTGATGGAAAGGGAGATTTTAAGGGTTTGTGTGTACCAATTTTACCATATCTATTCTGGGAAGATAAATTCAAATTCTGTAATTGGTAGCATTTACCTTCATTTAATTATCCATTTGACTACTCAGTTGTGCTTAGGTGTACCCTAGTAGTTACATAGTAACAGCACATCAAATGGTTGTGAACATAATGTACATCAATTCTTGTGTTTTGGTATTGCCGTCTCTGCTTTTTGGTTTGGTAAATTAAGTGCCCACTCCCAAGAGAAAAATTCACCAGCTGCCACTGCATAAAGGGTGGTGTTTCTTCATGGCTGCACTTCTTGCACTTTGCCCTACTTGTATGTCTGACTCATAGCTTGTCATGTCACTGCAAATTCTTTAGGGGTATATTATAGTATTGACATGTTTGAAATGGTATTTGGGTTTAAATATAGACAAAGGATATAGCCTAGAAAAAAGTGTAGTTATGTTTGATTTTATCGCTTTTCCCATTACACATCAACATTTTTCACAATTAGTTACATTCATGTAATCAACATTATTGTGAGACACCAACACAGTTTGTTTGTTATCCTAATTTTACAGGTTCGTGAAAAAGTCAGCAAGAAGATTTAGCAAAATAAACAGTTTTGTCCCTTAAAATTTTTTTACAGTCCCAAAAGTGACTGGCAAACTTTATTATTATTATTATTTTCAACTTTTCAAGCCACTTAAATCTATGATAGACAACATTTTATGTTGATTTTGGCAGCCCCTGCAGACTCTAAGTGGTCATTGCTGATCTTGTTGTGAACATAAGTAGTGTTCTTTCTATTTAAATGCCCGTCTTCTTTTTTCCTCACCTGTAAATCTTTGCTGTAGAAAATGTAAACCTATGTTTTTCTGGCAGCATGCTGTTAATTACAGTCTGACATGTCCCAGGAGCAGCTGTTACTGGTCTGCCAACAATTATGATCTTGTCTGTTGTAGTATTAATATAAATTCCAGTCAGCCTCACAGAGAGAACAAAAATTCCTTACAGAGGTCTTAGGCACCTGTGTGTCCCTGACTATTTCCTTGACAAAACCAGTGCAGTCCAGCTTTTACAGGGCTCAGTGTCAGAAGTGCAAAGGTGCCCTTTGCTTTGACAATTTTTGTTGATGCGTTCACTCTACTCACATTTAAAAATAGTGCCCCCTATTGGGCATATATTTTGCTTCAGTTGCATTCACAGTGCTCTCAGCTGAAAATACAGAAATTCTCCCTATTGTGGGTCTGGATTATCTCAGTGGGTTAATCACACATGAACACAAACATCAGACAAAAATTCTTGTAACAGTCACTGACACTCCCAGAATTTAAATAGAATATTTAATACACACAGACATTTTTATGACACCATTTCCACCTCCTGAGCCACTGCTAATGCCAGGATACTATTCTTGTCCAGGTCAGGGTGTTAACGCCTGGTTCAGACAGGATGTTGACGCTGCGCACGCAGCACCACCAATCTGCTCTGTCCTGCTTTACAATTGGCGCTTGCGGCGTGCGCAAAAAATAAAGAGAAGCGGAGCGGCCTGCACTCCAGAGCGCGAGCCATTCCGCGCACAGGCGCCGATCTGAAACTCGGTGCGTGGCGCTTCCGCGTGCTACGCTTGCTGTGTGAACCAGGCGTAATGAGGGTCCACTTAATGTCCAACACTCTGCCCAATAAATCTGCAGCCTGGAGCAGAATCCAGAACAAGGCTTGTGTTTCACATACACCTTCTAATTTTAATCTGGAATTGCTCTTTTGATGAAAACAATGCAACTTTTCAAGCAGCACTTTTTTCCACTTTCTCTCTGTTTTGACTTAAATGAGTTGTGTGTGTGCTTCAGTAATTTTTTTAAATGGCCTTTGCTGATGTTACAGGTTCCATTTTTGTGTAAGGTGCCCAACCTGAATGCTAAAAAGACAGCTTATTCACACAGAGAGTGAGAAATACTCTGCAAGAAAGAAAAATCAATGTCAATCATTTATATCCAAACCCTCCCCATATGCACCATTTTCTAAAATGAACCAGTTGACTCAGATGTTTGAAGCTAAAATCTAACCTGCATGGTGAGCCATTGTTCAAGACCCCACAGAGCTATGACATGCTCCATCATTCAGGGTGGAATGGATTCAAATGGCGCTCACAGGCACAAGCTTTAAGCAGACAGAATGAGAAGACCAAGTAGGGCAGCAGCTGGCACCAGAAAGAGAAGGATCCGGGCAGAAAAAATAGATCCTCACTCAGAGCCTGGGGGTTAAAGCAAAGCCTCCATCCTGAACAGAGCAAGGCAATCAGGACTGACTGAATGCTACTCTATATGATTGGAATAGGATCCGGCCAGATGTGCAGACACCCAAAGGATTATTAGCCGCCTCATATACCTTTTTGTCATTTTTAATATCTCCATTAAGTGTATTTAATGTTCCCTTGATGACTTTAGCTGTTTTCTGCTTCCTTGAGGCCAAACTTTCTAAAATTTAACCCAAGTCTTTAAATTCCTGAAGAAAACATACTCATTGTTAGAATCCTACTGCAATTATGCTCTTGTACACCTCCTTAACTTTACTGTGGTCCACTGAGCATTAAATTCAAGAAAAGAAGTTTGTGGACCAGCTATAGTTTCACTACCACCTTAAAGGTGGTTTTGAAGGTGGCCCTTCAAAACACCCGCTCCCTCAACAATAAAGGACACATCATGGCTGACTTTTTAACGGACAATAACCTGGACTTTCTCTGTTTAACCGAAACCTGGCACAATCATCTCGACCTCTTCCCACTAAACCAAGCCACACCCCCCAGTTACTCCTACCTGCACCAACCCCGCCTCACTGGACGAGGCGGTGGCGTCGCATTCATCCACAAACAGACCCTCAAGACCACCCCCATCCCCACCCCGACTGTCCACTCATTTGAACACATTTCAGTCAAACTCCCTGGCCCCACCCCACTGGTCATTGTCACCATCTACCGCCCTCCAAAACCCCACCCATCATTCCTTTCTGATTTCTCCGAACTGGTCACCCAGCTAAATACCATCTCATCCTCTGTCCTGTTACTTGGTGACTCCAATTTCCACATCGACAACCCCACCTGCAAACAAGCCTCTGATTTTCTGGACCTACTCGACACCCTCAACCTCACCCAGCATGTACACTCCCCCACCCACTCCCACGGCCACACCCTCGACCTCGTCTGCTCTACCGGCATCTCCATCCTCCATCTCTCCACCACCAACCTCTACATATCTGACCACCTGGCCGTCACTTTCAGCATTGACCCCCCCCCCCCCCCCCCCCCCTCTGCTTCACAGTGAAAAAAGACTCATCTCCTTCAGAAACCTCAAATCCATCTCACCACAGGACCTCTCTGCTTCCCTATCTGCCACCCTCACTGCATCCCCTCCCCCACCTCCTGCCAAACTTGCCGACCTACTCAACTATTACAATAACACTCTATCCTCCTGCCTGGACCAGCTCGCACCCCTCAAAACAAGAACAGTTTCATTTAGACATTTTGCCCCCTGGTTTACCTCAGAACTGCACAAAATGAAATCTCACAAACGCCAACTAGAACGTCTCCACCACAAAACCGGCCTCACTGTCCACCTCCAAGCCTACACTGACCACCTCCACCTATACAGAACAGCCCTCAAGTCCGCCCGCTCATCCTATTACTCCAACCTCATCCACTCCAGCTCCAGCAACCAAAAGACTCTTTTCACCACAGCCAAAAAACTTCTCCACCCCATAGACACCATCTCCACCACCTTCACCCCGGAAAAGTGTAACTCATTCCTCTCATCTTTTCAAACCAAAATCAACACAATCTACAACTCCCTTCCCCCACCTTCCATTCCCAGCTCCTCCCCTCCTCCCCTCATCCCATCAGCACTCTCCCATTTCTCACCTGTTTCTACAAACGACGTGACCAACATTATCCGCTCCATGTCATCATCCACCTGCATCCTAGATCCCATCCCATCCTCCCTCATCAAGCACTGCCTCCCTGTCATCTCTCCCATCATTACACAAATCATCAACTCCTCCCTCAACTCTGCCACTGTTCCCCCCTCACTCAAACTGGCTGCTGTCACCCCCATCCTTAAAAAACCTGGACTCAACCCCGACGATATCAATAACTTCCGGCCCATCTCCAACCTCCCTTTCCTGTCGAAAATCCTGGAACGAGTCATTGCATCACAGATCAAAGCCCACCTCAACAATAACAATCTCTATGAACTGTTTCAATCAGGATTCCGCACCCACCACAGCACCGAAACTGCCCTCATAAAAGTCACAAACGACCTTCTCATATCTGCTGACTCCGGCCAACTCTCCATCCTCATCCTCCTCGATCTCTCCGCAGCTTTTGACACCATTGACCACGCCATCCTCCTGTCCCGCCTACACTCCCTCCTCAACATCACAGGCACTGCCCTCAACTGGATCCAGTCATATCTCACAAACCGGAATCACTTCATCCACATCAACAACTGCTCCTCCAAAACTGCCCCCGTGTCCCAAGGTGTCCCCCAGGGTTCGGTGCTTGGTCCTCTCCTCTTTATCATCTACCTCCTCCCTCTCGGCCACATCCTCCGTCAACATAATCTCCATTTCCACTGCTATGCTGACGACATTCAATTATATATCTCTTCCACCTCCATCACCCCCCAGACCCAACGCTCCCTCTCAAACTGCCTCACTGATGTTAAAAACTGGATGGACACCAACCTTTTAAAGCTCAACTACAACAAAACAGATCTCATCATCATTGGCCCAAAATCCCTCACCTCCACAGTCACAGACTTTCAGCTCTCCATTAACAACACTACCCTCTCCCCCTCCCCCCACTGTCGCAACCTTGGAATTCTCTTTGACAGCAACCTCACCTTCACACAACATGTTAAGCACATCTCCAAAACAGCCTACTACCACCTCAAAAACATTGCCCGCCTCCGCCCCTCCCTCTCCTACTCTGCAGCCGAAACCCTTATACATGCATTCATCTCATCCCGTCTAGACTACTGCAACAGTCTCCTCCACGGCACTACCTCCACTCTCCTCAATAAACTTCAGCTCATCCAGAACTCTGCCGCCCGCCTCCTCACCCATACACGCTCCCACCAACACATCACCCCCGTCCTCCAGAACCTACACTGGCTCCCCATCCCCTATCGCATTCAGTACAAAATCCTCCTTCTCACCCACAAAGCACTCCACAACCAGGCCCCCCCCTACCTGCAAGATCTTCTCCACCCCTACATCCCCCCCCGCACACTCCGCTCCGCCGATGCCAACCTCCTCAAAGTACCCTCGACCAAGCACCGAACCTGGGGGGACAGAGCCTTCTCAGTCACTGCCCCCACCCTATGGAACTCACTCCCACTGGACCTCAGAAATTGCTCCAACCTTACCAAATTCAAAACCCAGCTCAAAACTCACCTTTTCCGCACTGCTTTTCATCTTCCTTATCCCCCCCCCCCCCCCCCTTGATTGTTGATTTTACCTGATTTTACTTGATTTTAATTGATATTGATGTATTTTATTGTATATTGATGTATTTTTATTGAATACTGATATTTGATTTTAGCTATGTACAGCGTCTTTGAGTCTCTGAAAAGCGCTCAACAAATAAAATGTATTATTATTATTATTATTATTATTATTATTAAAGGGTTAGTTCTCAGTTTGTTTGTTTTTTTTGTTTTGTTTTTTGTTTATTAATTGGTGGGATTCAAGGGGGCCCCTCCTAAAATAAAATAAAAATTACATCATAAAAAAAAAGCAACAGTTGACCTTAATGTAAAATATCTTGCTTTTATCAAGACACTGGCCCAATCCCAAACTGCCCCCTTCACACTCGCCCTTCACTATGTAGTGTGACTCAGATAGATAGATAGATAGATAGATAGATAGATAGATAGATAGATAGATAGATAGATAGATAGATACAGCAGCAATAAAAACACAAAATAAAATCAACTATAACAAGAAGTATGTACAATACAGACTAAATATACCAAATATATACAATAAATACTGACCACATATACTAAACATCCTAAGAGAAAAAAGTGAGATGAAAAAAGTGGGCTATCCACTGGTAGTACTAATATGAAATGAGTAATAAATATGAACTATATATACAGATGGGATAATAAATAAATAATCAATTTAAGGTGCTCAGTAAATGGACTATACAGCTCTGTCTGACAGATGTGAGTTATTGAATCGTGCTATTGCTTGTGACAGGAAAGATTTCCTGTATCTGTCCCTTCGACAGCGGAGCTGCAACAGTCTGTTGGAGAAGGAGCTCCGCTGTCTGTCCAGAGTGAGGTAGAGAGGGTGGTCAGGGTTATCCATGATGGATAACAGTTTGGTCAGTGTCCTCCTCTCCACCACAGCCTCCACAGTGTCCTGTTTGCAGCGCAGAGCCTGCGATGTTGGATGTTGGAGGCGAATGAACTCAGTTAATTTCAAGGGTAACTAACTGAAATACACTGCATGTGACTCTGCATGTGCTGCGCAGCGATCCACCAATCACCTTTGTTCTTTACTCAGTTGCCAATCAGACTCAGTTCTCAGTTGCCAATCAGACTACTCTGCCAGCTGTCAATCAAAATCAGAGAGGAGGAAACCCACCCCTGCACATGTCCTGCACATGGAGGAAGTCGCTGGAGCTACCGGAGTTGAACCGAGAAACGCTTGTCCGCTGAGAATTACTTTCGGAACATTCTTCATCACTGTTTAGCCCAACAAATAAGAACTGTATGGGTTTTAAATTGTACATTTCCGTGGACCCCTCTACTATAAGCAGTGCACGTTTTGTGAGGTGCATGCAATTCTCGGAGGACATGTGTTCCTCAGCACAACCCCGTTAACAACAACAACGATCGCAAACTGAGCAACACACAGAGAAAACCACAGAAGATGAAGACCTGTCTCCAAAAAGAAAAGGAAAGTCAGTTATCTGGAATTATTTCGGTTAAAAGAAGGATGATGTCGACCAAAACATGTCTTCTGTGTTCATCTGTTGCCACTATAACGTCTCAGCACAGTAAAAGCTAAAATATCTTTGAGACAGACAGAAGCCACTCTACTAACATTCACTGAAAGAGGTAAGAGCAGTGCAGGTTAACTGTCCTCAAGATTTCAGCAGTGCAGCATAACATTAAATGCTATTCAGGTCATCTGGTGAAAATTCCTGTATTTTTTAATATCGCAATATATATCGCAGGGTTGAAAAAAAATTGCAATGTTAGTTTTTTCCAATATCGTGCAGCCTTAGTGCTGGTCTCTCCAGTGGATGGGGAGGTTGAGGGGGAGGGGGAGGAGAGGTGCTGCACAGGATTGCTCATCACAGGGGGGAGAGGGGGGAGGGGCTGATGTGGTGAGGGAGTGTGGGGGACTGGATGTGTGAGGGAGACAGACGGCTGCGAGCTGAACCTGGTAAAGAAAGCGTTCAGCTCATTGGCTCTCTCCAGGCTGCCTGATGGTTGCCTTTGTCTCCCTTTACATCCTGTGATGTGCTTCATCCCAGCCCAAACATCCCTCAAATTTTTTTTGCTGGAGTTTGGCCTCCAGCTTCCTCCTGTAGGTGTCTTTACACCCTCTCAGTTTCTCCCTGAGTTCATGCCGCACTCTCCTCAGCTCCTCTCTGTCTCCTTACTTGAAAGCCCTCTTTTTCCTGTTAAGGAGAGCTTTCAGGTCACTGGTGATCCATGGCTTACTGTTGGAGAAGCAGCGTACAGTCCGGTTTGGAATGGTGGAGTTTTCACAGAACCTGATGTATTCTGTGATGCAGTCTGTCATGTTGTTGATGCCCTCCCTGTGTGGCTCACAGAGTATATCCCAGTCCGTTGATTCAAAGCAGTCCTGCAGTGCCTTTGCAGTCTCCTCAGTCCACCTCCTCACCGTCATGGTGTGAACAGGCTGCCTCTTAACAAGGGGGGCATACTTTGGGTTAACAGGACCAGGTTGTGATCTGATCTGCCAAAGGGGGGAAGGGCTGTGTTGTTGTATGCATCACTGGTGTTTGCATACAGCAGATCCAGGGTTTTATTTTCTCTGGTGGGGCAGTCAACATACTGGTGAATGTTGGCAGTAATTTGTCCAGTGAGACATGATTAAAGTCTCTAGTAATAACAGTGAAAGCATTGGGATGTTGGGTCTGTACTCTGGCTACGGTGGAGGTGATGACGTCACAGGCCGTCGGTACATCAGCTGATGGGGGAATGTAAACAGCGATCACAATGGCGTATGTGAATTCCCGGGGCAGGTAATATGGACGCATTAAGACAGCAAACAGTTCAATGTCCAGGTCACAGAGATGTTCCTTCACATGCACTTGTCCAGGATTACACCACCTCTCACTCACATACAGTGCAATCCCTCCTCCCTACCTTTTACCGCTGCTAATAACGTCTCTGTCCGCCCGAACAATGCTGAAGCTGGGTGCCGCCACGCTGTGGTCCAGGATGTGCAAGTGTGGCCATGTCTCTGTGAAACAAAAGACGCTACACTCACGGTATTCCCTCTGAGTCTTAATCAGCGTGGCAAGCTGAGACCTCACGTTCCCCGTGATAATTGCTAGTACAGCTGGGCAAAATCTCCTCTTCTTTGCCCTCAGCTTGGCTCCTGCTCTGCACCCCCGGCGCCTCCTCCGCAGCTCCTCCGGGATGTCAGGCCTCGCTCCGGCCTGACATCCCGCAATCAGCGCAATCAGCTGGTCGCGCGTGTAAACAAAGCGCTCACCGTCGCGTCTGTGACCCTCCATTGCCATGAGTACTAAAGTGCCAAAAGTGTCCAGAAAACGTCCGGAAAAGCTTTAAAAAAAGACAAAAGTCATTGTACCCAGTAGTTAGACACTAACTGGTAAAGACACACGTGTCAGGACAGAAATGAAAGAGAAAAGATACAAAAACTACAAAAAACACAGGAGCTGCTGCAACAGGCTGCTACCTTGCGCTGCGCCATCACACTGAAGTCACTGAAGTTATTGAAGTTACACTTGCAGCTGTGGAGTGTGCCTCAAAGATGGGCGAGTATGGGACCCCCCCCCCCCCTTTCCCCACCGGAAAACAGAATGATTAATCGCCATGGCAAAATAAAGACGCGTCCTTGTTATGGCAGCGTTTCTTTTCTGAGTAAACGGACATCATGTACAGCTCTGAGGCGCAACAGCTGCATCGTTTATTTCATCGTCCCAGTAAAATCATTAATCCAGCAACCACCACAGTGACAGAAGCTAAATTATACTTTTGATTGTTTGTGATTCCACAGGTCTTTGAACCCCATTACTATTTGACATGTGCCTGCACAATCAAATTAAACCTCAGCACAGAGTAAGATTTCAGAGTTTCGTTCTCTCTCCAAACCACATCTTTTGTGATTTTTTTTTTTTTTTTGTCAGTGAGACAACAGTGTACACATAAGGAACTTACATTTGTATGTTGTTTCCTCCTCCCCCTCCATTTGTGCACTGATGCAGACTCGTTATTTGAGGGCTGAACGGTCTATTCCTCCTCCTCACTCTGTGGTTTGGAACGGCCTTCAATATGGCGAAGCCTCCGCGGGTACGCACAAGCGGAGGGGCAGTGTGTAGGGTGAGTGTGGAGGGGCGGTTTTGGATTGGGCCAATGTGTTCTATTTTAGTGGATAAAGGAGAAACCTCCCTTAGTTACTCAATGGTACAAACATACTTACCAAGTTTTTCCTATGGAACACCTCAGTGTCTCATTGAAAGGGAATGATGTTTTTTTTTTCTTGTTTTTAAATTAAATTTGGCAGCCATTTTTTGATAATCACCCTGAATGACCTTCTTGGTCTGCTACAAAAGAGACGTTCTCCTTTCTTGTGAAAATATCAGTTGTGTAATACAATCATTGTCATCTGTTTTTCTTTTTTTCCTTCCTTTTTATCCCCAATGACAGGGTACACAGAATGAAGAATAATTCTGGTGTTGGTGTATGCAGGTCATGTGCACTAACCGTTGTTTTGCTTTCTCTATTGCTCCCTCCCTTTGGTTTGGTGGGACTTGTGCTGACTGGTTCTTTGTTTTTTGTTCTGTAACTATTTAAAAATTAATAAAAAAGGAAAAATTAAGATTAAGCTCCTATGAAAAGTTCTCACATTAAATGAAAGAGACAAAGGATGCCTCTTTCTTTCTTCTTTAAGTGTTTCAACTATTTTTTCTGCACCTTATCTGTTCGTGGGCACACTATTCTACCTAATCCCCATGGACACCAAAATCCCAAGCCTTTTTTTGTCTTATTGTTGAACTAAATTCTTCTTTTTGTCTGCTTCTGTCTCCCCTATCTTTCTTTAAAGGAAAGAACGGCACAAATGAGTGAGATGTGTCTAAATCCTTGGGGTGCTCTGGCTCCCTCTGGTTTTTATCCACCTCATATTTTAAAGTCAGGTGACACAAGGCATCTTTTCACAAGAACACAAAGAAAAGAAAAAAGAACACTGATACTGTTTTCTCTACATGTTGGCTTCAGTGAAAGTTTTATTTGACTTGAAGCTACAAATATCTTGACTATCACTCAAACTTTTAAGTATTTCATATCTTCAGAATACCAGGAAAGAAAAGAAGTTAATGCTTAAACTCAGTATCCCTGTGCTAAGGATGTGTCCCACTTTAGGAACATGGTTCTCCAATCATTTCATTTTTATTTCCTCAAAAATGTTTCAAATTTCCTGAGGTGATAAAAGCCCAATGAATTTCCTTGGCTTGCTGGTTTATTCAAAACTGAACTTCAAGATTTTTGCAGTAAAAAAATCAAAGGCAGATGATGCACGTCCAGGAAATTGGAAAAAAAAGCACCTGAATTCAATAAAAATGAGCAAGCACTTGGTTAAATCTTACTTTACAGGCAGAACAAGACGCTTTTGTGGACAGACACCTTCTGATACATGCTAGATGGTAATAGTGATGAAGATGTTATACTTTTTTTTTTCTTTTTTAGCAGAGATGATATGAGATGCATTAGGCACTCCCTGGATGACAGTGCTGATTGGCTATTGCTTAGGCTTAACAGGTGCCTGAACATTTAACTTTGGGCATCAGACTCTTATAAACATTAACACTGCATTCAGTACATTCACTTCAGAGCAGGAGCCGATGTCCTCTTTAAAAGCAAAGACGTGGTGTGTCTACTGCCAAAGGGGCCATCTATTATTCAGCAGCATCCAACACCAGTTCTTGGAACATATTCAGAATTGGGACTGATTTTCTCCCTGGAAACCATAAAATATGACTTCCCATATCTATTTTTTAAGCCCAGGCTGCCGCAGAACATGATTGAGCTTTTAAGGAGCCCAGGGATAAGCATATTGACAAAAACATTGTCAATATGCTCTAATGCAGAAAGAGAGGGTGCACCAGGGGAGGATTTGTCATGGATCCTGAGATTAGGACTCTGTGCCAAAACAAATATCTTCTTAATACTATATGGGGTTATGTTAATAGCATTAAAACATTCTGAAACAAATAATTTGGCAACCTCGTAGAAAAAACCAAGTGAACTACCAATGCAAGACCTTAACCTGACACTACATTACATTTGAGATGTAACGTGAGGAGGGAAGTGTTTTTTTTTTTAGCAAAGTCCTTAAGAGATCTGTGTATAGGGTGCTGCACTCACCTCACTGAGTGTCATCTGAGGCCATCATATGTGCGAACTGCCCTACAGGGTTTACTGGTGGGGGATGTGTTAGTGGCCTGAAAGCACCAGGGGCCTTATGTATAAACGCTTGCGGCGCAAGAAAACCTTGCGTACGCCAAAATCGGCGCACACGTCCAGATTTATCATCGCGAAACAAGCGTCGGTTCCAGCGCTAATCAACGCAAAGTCAGGAGGTGGTGTAGAAATTGGCGTTGAGCCGATACTTGCGTTGACTGTGATTCGCACTTTGGCGATGCTGTGTGGCGGTGTTTGGTGACTCACTATGTGACAAGCGTGCACCAAATCCCCGTGGCTGAGCAGCACGTCGCCCCACATGACGAACCAGCAGCAGACGGAGGGATGCGAGCTGATCCCTGCCGGGCCGCCGTCCTCGCGCGGGAGAATCTCATCGCCACAGTGTGAATGGGTAAGAAGTGAATACACAGTTCAATGAGCCAAATTAATTTATTTTCTCCACCAGACGCTCGAGGACATTTACGAGCCGGTCCAGCCGCTCGTTGATCCCCGCGATCCCCCTGATGATTTCTTCCTGCGATTGCAGGACCCCCTCCGCGAGGACCCTTCCACTGCGTCCGGGTGGTCCAGCGGAAGCGCCGCGGCTGGTGGACGCTCCACCGCTTGTCGGCGCGCTGGTGCTGATGCTGGTGCTGGTGCTGGGGCCGGGGGCCGGGGTGGCCCGAATGTCGCTGGTCCTGGCCGACGACTCCGAGCCGGCGGACGGGCTGCCGCGGGCCGGGGTTCCACAAGCCGGCGACACGGCCGACACATTGATTTCTGTGACACAATAAAAATATTTGTTCATTTCAATTCCTGCTTCTGTGTATCTGTTGCGTTTACATCTTTCTCCACGGTATCATAGGTAATGTAATCCAGTATTTCGAGGTCAGTTATGCACATTACAGTTGTTTATTGCATAAAAAGTTATCGAAAAATGAAGATAAGGGCGAAGTATAAATCACGTCTAAAAATAGACTGAATCCCGACGTTGAAATGAAGTATAAACTTAGACTAGACGTCTAATATACGTCTTTTGCTCAGTGGGATGACAAAGCATGTGGACATTTGTGTGACACGCCACTTACCCTATAATAATAATCGCCACCACCCGCTGCTCAAACGGCGTGAGGGTCTCCTCCCCCGGAGCCCCACCTGTCTGGCCGGTATTCCTCCGGAGGGCAGCTGTACGCCGCTTGACCTCCACCTTCAGGTCCGACCACTTTTTTTTAATCTTCGCGGGGGTGCGTGTCTCGGAACCCACCGCATTCACCCTCTCGCAAACTTTCTCCCACTCCAAGCGTTTTTGTTTTGCACTGACGCCACTGGACAGGCTGCCAAACAAAACACGCTGTCGCTCCTCCACCTCCGCCACCAGCACCTCCACCTCGCACGCCGTAAATTTAGTTTTTCTTGTCATTTTGTCTGCGTGCGAGGACAGGGAGACCCTATTTAAATAAATCTGCATATTTATAGGAGGGCGTAACGGGGACGGGCCCAGTCACTCCGACATCTGCGCTCAATTCCACGCTGATTGGGATTTATCAAGGAAACACACGTGGATTTCGGCGCCCGCACACATTGATACATACGGATTTTTTTCAGCGTGACGGACCTTGCGTGCGCTCGTTTCTGGTATGAGTTCCACGCAAGTATTGATACATAAGGCCCCTGGTCTGGGCAAGAGGTGGGTGGAATGTGGGGGGGTGTTGAGATGGAGTAAACATGAATCGTTGTCTGGACTCCTGCATTGAAGGTGTGCTACTTTCTATGTTATCAAGTAAATTCAGAATACCAATTTTGGCCTGCAACCTCCTGCTATGGTCCATACGGTGCAACTGTGGGATGAGGCTCATTGCAAAATAATAGCATTCATCAAGTTCACTGTCAGGTTTCAGAATAGGCTGCTGTAAAATTAAAAGAAGCCGGTCTTCCACATCAGAAGTTTGCTGTGGTCTGCAGCTTCTCCTTGGGTCCGAGTGAGACCCCCTCTCTCTTGGGCTCCAGGACCTGTGTGACCTGTCACTCGCAGATGTTGTGGGCCCCGAAACAGATTGTGCTGTGGAGACAGTCTGTGCTAGAGATCCACAGTGAAAGGATCCAGTTTGTCTGACCTGCATGCAGACAAAGGTGTGGGTAACCTCTCCTCCTCTGCCAAAACCATGCTCAGGTTGCTTTTCAAACTACAAAACAAACATACACAGAAAAATAAATCTTTTCCACAGCGTCTAAGACACAAGAACCATGTATTACTTTATTTGAAATGTGTACATAAATTTGAAAGATCATATTGTCATCAAGATTGTGACTAAAACACCTTCTCAGGTTTATGTGGGGTACAAGAAAGGACATAAACCCTGAATATTTTGATTCTTTTTGTGGCCCCCCTGCTTAGCAGCTGGCAAGCATTTTCTTTTGGCTATTTATAAAGCTGTCCCTCAGCTGTCACCATCTTGTCTTGCAGGTATCAGCAGAGGAAAAAGGAACGTCTTTAATACATATGCATACATTACGCTAATCTATTTTTCTTTGTTCACCTCACAGGTACTTGGCTTTGGGGGACTCACATATTAGCCAGCCCTTAACTACTGCCTCGGCCACACAACTGTACAGAACTGTGTTCACATGGTGTGTGCTGCCATTGAAAGGTGATGATGAACATTTTGTTTCTACCACAGCCAACCACAGAGATATGGAAGAAGATGGCGCAGCACATTGGCACACACAGTGAAAAGTGAAACTTCCCTAGTTGCCTGGCAGCACTTGATGGCAAACATGTTGTCACTCAAGCTCCGACTCTGTCCTAGATAGATAGATAGATAGATAGATAGATAGATAGATAGATAGATAGATAGATAGATAGATAGATAGATAGATAGATGGACTTTATTGATCCCAAACTGGGAAATAAAAAACATTTCACTTGTTTGGCCCCCCTCCACATTTGCATGGTGAGAAATACAGTTTGCCTGAAACACGTAGTGTTTTATTTTGAAAAGAACTTGTTTTATATTGTGTCTGTGCTCAACTTCCTTTCCAGCACAGGCTAATCTGTGCTGACTTTATGCGGGATGCTACGGCATCTAGAAAAAATAGAACCCTTGCAATTGGCTACGAGGCCCGCTTGTGTCTGTGCTCAACTTCCTTTCCAGCACAGGCTAATCTGTGCTGACTTTATGCGGGGTGCTACGGCGTTTAGAAAAAATAGAACCCTTGCGATTGGCTACGAGGCCCACTGAACCACAGGGGGCTGGAAAGAAGCCAGTGGTAATTGACACATTAACTTAAATGGAAACGATCAGCTGTGATTGACACCGATTATTCGCCTTTTTTTTAAACAGCATAAAGTCAATGCAAGCTTCCACACCGGCAGCGATTTTTCCACGGGGCGAAAGGCGTCTTTTATTTTTTCACTCTTGTGTCGAATTTTTCGGAGATTCGCAGGCGAATATCTAGACCTGCTAGACCTCTGGCCAATCAAAAGTCATGTTGTTGATGACGTCACAGACCCATGCGGCTGCAGTTTACACGACACACACCACTACTGGCACCAAGAGCAATGATGGGAGAGAGTGTGTACCACAGAGTGGTCGCCCGGTGTGTATAAGCAAAAGCGATTTTCCGACCGGCGAACATTTTCGCATTTTCATCTTGCTTTTTTGCTTCACAAATTCGCTGGTGTGTAAGGACCTTAAGAGCCGAGTGACGATAAAATTAGCAATCTTCAATGACATAGTCGATAATAACACTTCTCACAGTCCATTTCAATCGGTTGTCTCATAGCTAATTGCTTACATTGATGACTGCCTGTTTGTGAGCCAGTGATTCAGGTTTTCCCATATGTTTTTTTTTTTTTGCTACACAGCCACAATTAAGAGGCACTTGGCTCCGGGCAGGTGAATGAAGGAACTTTCCATTCAGGAGGGAGCATGGACATCCTGAGTGTATTCTTGGTAGAGGAACATGCTGTTTCCCTCTCTAACTGAACATGTATTGTGTGTCCTCAAATAAACAGACAACATGCAGGGCTGTTGAAGGGATTTATAATTCTCTTTGCATTAGAACCTGCTTTGAGAACAATCATAAAATAATTATTATAACAAGCTGTACCCAAACCATTTCCAATTTAAAACTTCCATTCAGGATAGTACGCAGTGAGCTTTGTATATTTGACACACTGTGTTTATATCATGCATGCAGCACCCAGAACAACAGTTTCCTGTTCTTCTCTGTCCCTCATGTTGCACTAAATTCAGTCTTTGAGTTGTAATCAAATGTATGCTTTTATTTAGTTGCTGCATTTGTGGTTGAATTATGCAAATCAGCTTATGGAATTTAGTTTGGTTGTTTCAACAGAACAAGCTCCTTGTTTTCTGAGCTTTAATGTTGAAGTCATCCTCTCTGATAGTAAAGTGGAATAAGCATGTTGAGCCATCTTCCCATCCATTAGCAGCAGACACAGTCAGTGCAATATGGAAGTTGCAGTTGGTGAAGCTTGACAGCACTTATTGTTCATTTACATTAATTTGCTTTTTTCTGCCAGTTTCAAGCATCAGTCTATTGAACATAATAGTTTTAAAACTTGAAACCTGAAATTACATGCTCAAATTTCTAATTATAAAAGATAACGGATGGATGTGTCTGTCTTTGATAGTAAGGTAGGCCGAGGCTCGTTGTCACACTTTCTACACTCTTATATATTTTTATATATGGCCCCCACCTGTGGAACAGCCTGCCGGAGAGCCTCAGGACTGCAGAGACTGTTGATATTTTTCAAGGAAGGTTAAAGACCTACTTTTAAATCAGTCTTTTGACTAGTATTTTAGATTCTTCTTACGTTCTTATGTGGTTCTATTTTATTTTATGTGTTGCTTCTATCTTGTTTTTTTTTAAGATAATATTAATCTTAAATAATTTTATTTGTTTCATCAATTATTGGTACTATTTTATTTATTACCTTATGTGTTCTTATTCTTTTAAACTGTTCACTCTTTGTACTAACATTTTCAGTTTTTTTTTTTTAGCCTATCTTGTGCTTTTAGTGTTAGTTTTAATTTCAGTATTTCCTTAGAGGGGTCCTCCACACTGGGAGCTGTGTCTGGGCTGATGCTGGGGGCGCTGTCCCAGGGTCCCTTCAGCCTGGCTGGCTGTTGTCTGTCGGGGTTGGGGGGCCTGGACACTGGTGCCCCCTGTGGCACAGTCTGCGAATCCTTCCAATGTAGCTGGCCCTAAAGATGGTGCTTCCTCAATTCTTATTGTCATGCCATGTCTCCCTATTGTCAGTGTGTGTGTGTGTGTGTGTGTGTGTGTGTGTGTGTGTGTGTGTGTGTGTGTGTGTGTGTGGTGGGTGGGAGGGAGGGGCTTTATTTGTAATTGTTTGTCTACATTTTTATTTTTTTCTACACTTTAAAACCTAACAGTGTATTTCAATAAACAAAATAAGTTCAAATAACTTAAAACTCAAAAAATGTTACAGTCACTCATCCCTATAAAGTTGACCTTACTTGAAGGTTAAAAGCTGAGGTGTCAACTAAGTTGTTTTGAGTATTCCTAAAATTGTAGAGCATTATGAGTACTTGTAAAACATTTAAAGTTTGTTACATGAACTCGTTCAAGCTGTGTAGCTTCCACGAACTCATTTAACTTCTGTTGAAAGTGTAAACCCTGCTAATGTGGGTAGGAAACCCCGCAGCGCCTTTGATACATGCCATGCCCTAGTTCAATGGCCATTTTCATATTGAACCATGAAGGGAAGTGGGACTGCTGTTCGACATTCATTTTGGCCCTGAATTGGCTTGGATTGGTTTTATATTCAAGGTAAGTTGCTATTTTAAGATATAAGAAAGTCAAAAAATATGAGTGATAGTTACGATCCATTAAGTCAAATTAAACTAAAATTAATTAAGCAAAAAAAAAAAAACGTCAAATTAATGAGGTCAAAGGTTTAAATGTAGATACTAAATTCTAACTTTATCTCATGATATTGACATACCATCTCAAAGGTTACACTTTTGACCATAATTTTGACTTAAGTTTTTGATAATGCTTACTTTAATAGTGATTATTTTTATCATCAATTCTGGTCATATTAAACATGTCTTCTTTTTTTAGGATAAGTCGGTGGCAACAAAAGCAGCAGTGGCTCTGGTGGCAGTCATGAATGAAAAGGTGGTGCCAGTTGAAGTTCCCTTTGAGACTGACCACGTGTGGATCATCCTCAGGTGGTTCAGGTGATCAGGTGTTAATGACTCGCAGGTCTTGGCCAGATTCTCTGGTTATTTTGTTTGGACTGATCTATGGTCTCCATTTGACCTACCATGAAAAGCTCAGCAGCTCTTTTGAGTTCATCCAGGCGGTCCTCTTACATGTCGATGCTGGAAGAACGCAGCTGAAACCCAAGTCACAGGCTCTAAGAAATAAACTTGAGTAGGATGTTTTCCCACTGACAATAACATTTTCAGTTGTTTAGCTTGCATGCACAAAACTGGACATTTCGTGAACAACAGCGTCTCATTGTGGTTTTGGACGGGATTGTTGTATGTTATAAATGGCGATGTTCAGCTTAAAGTGTTTTAAACAATTGATGTCATAGTTTTTACTGCACTTCACCTCTGCTTTAATCCTGTTTTGGTTACATTTTTTTCATTTTTGCCACAGAATGAAGAAAGTTTTCTTCTCTATTTTGAGAGAAACAGTGTGCAGGAGTTTATTTTTGGATGAATGTTTAAGTTGAGTCACACAATGTTTTATTTTTGTTGTTTGGGAAAGAAGGAAATATTGTCAGCATTAACATATGAGGTAAGAACCATGCGTTTGAGTTTGTTTTATAAAAATGTTAGGCTTGAAATGTTTGCATTTGGAATTCTGTTACGTTAAACTTAATAAATTGTTTGCTTGCTTTGTACTTGTGTTATATTGAGTTAATTCTACTTAAATTGTTTAAGGCAATCGGTTTCCTCAGTTAAATTGAGTAGCCATAAGTTGTTTTAACTAGAATCTGAATTTGCTGCAGTGGAAGACTGAGTACGTGAAACTCAAAGGGTGCATTTGTATGGACTAGAGTACTTTAAGTTATGAGTGTAGAAAAATGATTCATATGAGTATAAAATAATAAAGGATTCAATTCTTAATAACTTAACTGAATGAAAAAGATGAAAGAGTTACCAAGTGGCTATAGCTTTAAATATTTAAGTTACTTGAAGTGTTTTTTTCATACTTAAAAAATATGAGTTAATAAACTTCAATGATTCAAGGCAATGGGTTTCTTCAAAGCATTTGAGCTGAACTTACTTATCAGGTTTTACAGTGTATGCGTGTAAAGCACTTTGTGTTGTATGTCCATACATGAAAAGTGCTCTATAAATAAAGTTTCATTTCTTTTCATTTGAATTAATTTCATGATATATCCTGTATAATGACAGGTACTTCTATGTTTCAGGACCTTACAAAGTACTTCAAACAATAAAGCATAATTAACATATTTACCACGTTTAAACACTGACAGAGTTTAATTACAAACTGACTGTTTGTATATGAGTAATGAGCATCAGAAGGGTGTCTATTCACATTATTAGACTTTATAAGAGTTAATTTAAAAAATATAATGTTAGCTAAATTTATAACTAACATTTAAGTCCCCCTTAAGCACTCACTGAAATTATCAATTGAAAGGCCAGTTATTAACTTTGATTTAATTTTATTTCCCATGAGCAAGACTGTGAAAGGTTAAGATTGAAGCTTTGAAAGGGGTAATACATGATTCGTTTTGCTGTTATGATCAGCTAATGATGTTTCTTTGCAGCTACTGCTTCTAAAGTGAGAATAGTACTTCATCAAGATAACTAGTTTTATAAATGTTTATAAGCGCCTTATAAACTCTTTCAGGTGGCTTAGTAACTACAAATGCTCAGTCAAGACCTCACATGTACCAGAGTGGTAACTGGGTCAGGGTGAGCAGGTTCCCAGTGCAAGTCCATTGACGCTCTTCATACAGGGCCCACAAGTGGTTTTGGTATAATAATTGGTAAGAAAGTGATATTTTAAAATATGCCCTTTTCTGTGGGTGTTACTTGGGTGAGAGCTATTACCATCTGTTCCACGAAACTTTTCTTTTTTCTTTTAGTGTTTGGAGCTTAATCTTTCTGCTGCTGAAGCAGTCTTGTGATGCTTAGTTGTAAGTGGCGAAGCCTGCATTTAAATAGACAAGCACTGCTTTTGTTGAGGAATGCTGCTTTGAAACTGTGGTGAAAGTAATGAGTACGCTAGAGGGAAAAAAGGCTTACTCTAAATGCCTCAGAAAAATTTGGCCACCTGAAATTTCTAATTGGTAATATGTGTGGCATTCACTTTTAAAATACTAATGAATAAGAACCTGTTCAGTTCACCCAAGACACAACACAAACAAACACACATTTTCTTGTGTTAAGGTTTAGTCCTTGAGTGTGAGCTCTTCTGTTACATCACCTCTGCTCATACAACGATAATCTACAGATTTACCTGTGCACATGGAAATCTGTTCCCCTTAATTTGGAAACAAAAAACCCATGTAAACAGCTGTCTGAGGTAGACGTCAGTTGCTGTTTCATGCCCACAGAGTGAGGTCACTATTGATTTAGACTAATCTCTCCCCATGTACAGGATTAGATTTGTGAGAGACTGTACAAACCATTGTTTACATAAGACCACACAATGTATGAGGGAGCCCAGCTGAGTCAGCTCAAACCAGCAGAGAACACTGATCTCAGCTAATCCCACCAATGACAAGGTCTATCAGGGCAGGTCGTCATGGTGACACCTGATACTCTGGGATGAAAAGGGGATAGTCTAGTTGGAAGGAGGGGGTTCAGTGCACCCCCCGGAGATATATTTCTAATCAGTGTTTTTCTATTGGAAAAAATGTGCTGAAAATGATGAGCTATGATAAAAAGTTCTCAGAATGTCCCATCTGCCCCAAAACCCCCTAAAACCCACTTTTTGGTACATGGCTCCAGCGAAATTGTGTTAAGGCAAATATTAATTCACTAAAATTACATAATTGGACATGAAAGTCTAAAATTTGGCATGGGGTATCCTGAGACACAGGGTTAATTAGCCCAATAGGATTTTAGGACCTGCTATAACTGTCTTCATAATTATGACCAACATCATCCCCAGAAACACAAAAAAATATACTGTCCGCTTGACAAATAATAACAAAGATGATTGATTTCCAGCACTTAATGGCCTTTCTGGCTTGAAAATTACTCTTTCTATAGCCAAAGTTCTGCACTATACCTCAAATCGGAGAAAATAGGAGATTCTGCCAGTAGCTGTCTATCACAGGTATTATGCACCCCCAGATATATATATATATATATATATATATATATATTTCTAATCAGTATTTCCTTATTGGAAAAAATGTGCTGAAAATGATGAGCTATGTTTAATAGTTGTCAACATGACCAATCTATTATTTATATGCGAATTAGTGCTGCCATTTTGGAAACACTGATTTTGCCTATATCTCAGCCAATGTTGCATTCAAATGAACAAATAAGGTATCTGGACCTGTTTTGAGGGCCAAGGTTAAATGACCATATGTTCCAGTGACATGCTTGCATGTAAAGCAGTGCCATAAGAAACTGAATGTACTTTCAATGTATGTTTTATTAATTTGACTCAGGCCAGGCTTGACTGGTAAACATTATCCATGACCCAGGTCAAACTTATTGAGCATAGAGATAACTATGACTGCACAGCACGTGTGACTGACGTTGACTACACAATGTACACATTATGTAATATTTACTTCTTGAATATAGTTATCACATATAGTTTAAATATTTTTCCTTCTTATTTTATCTTATCTTTAGTCTGCTAAAACAAGTAGTAGCTTCAAACATGACTGTAAAATAAGATGGTTGCACCCATAATATCAGCTATTGGTTTTTCTTATTCACTTCTCTTAACAGTGGTGGTTATAGACATCAAGCCAACATGCCTAAGGCTAAGGGAAAAAAGAGTTCAAATCCTGAGGCACACAAAAGTACATCACTTGTATGCATACTTCATGTATCATCCCTGTCATGTGTCATAAGATTCTGTTCGGAATCCTGTTATTCGGTAACTGGCTTTTCAGTAATAGATGAGATGGTGGTTCCAGCTAGTGAGAAGCGGAATCTGTCCACTACTTTCCCTCTCTTAAGCACTAGGGACCTTGATTTTGCTGGCTTCAAAATATTGCCCAAGTGATGAGCTTCTCTAGGCCTTGGAGAATCCACCTGCTTCCTGGTACAGATGTGGTGGTGACAGTCAGGTCATCCATGAAGGCTCTTATTGGGGGCTGGCATACTCCTGATGTTGTCAAAGGGTCCCTGCACTCTACCTCCACTGACTTGACCATCATGTTAATGGCGAGGGCGAAAAGGATGACTGAGATGGTGCAGCCGGTTATAATGCCTTTCTTAAGCCGATGCCAATCTGCTGTACCTGATCCAGTGGTGAATCTTAGCCTGAAGTTACTGTAGTAGTCCAGAATAAGATCTGAGACTTTGCTGGGAACATGATGTCGATGGAGGGCAAGCTCAACCAGCTTGTGTGGGATGGAGGCATATGCATTGGCGAGATCAAGTCACAGCACAGTGAGATCCCCTTTCCCTTCGCAAGCTTCCCTAAAAAGTTGTGTTATGACACCAGTATGTTCCAAGCAGCCAGGCACCCCAGGGATTCCACCCTTCTGGACAGCGGTGTCAATGTAGCTGTTCTTCAGAAGGGACTTGTTAGTCGTGACAAAATGCTGAAGAAAATCTTGCCTTTGACGCTCAGCAGTGAGATGGTTCTAAACTGGCTGATGTCCTTGGAGTCCTCTTCCTGCACCAGATCACCCTCAGGATCTTCCACAGGTAGTGAAGGAATTGCAGGCAGCGCTTGTTCCCATAGTATGGGACCCCACTAGGGCCTGGGGCTGACACAGATCTGGCTCCTTTTACCACCTCCTGAACCTCTGTCCGGGTGGGCTCCCTCAGAGCAAAATCCACTGATTGTGGTTGTGGGCTTATAAGGGCCCTCTGTGGCTTTGGCTCCAGTTCTCTCTTTGGGTCGCTAAAGGTGTTGTGCAGAAAGGTGTTCACCTCCTCAGCTGAGCTGACTAGGCTGCCACTGCACTTATCCTCTAGGAGCTTCTTTGTGATAGTGAAAGGGTTGGAGATGAAAGCGGCATGCTTCCTTGCCTAACATTTTAGAGAAACATCAGTCTGGCTTTAGGAGAACCCACAGTACAGAGACAGCACTTTTAAAGATTCTAAAAGCCATCAGGTGGAACTTTGACAATAAAAAGCTCACAGTGTTGGTTCTTCTGGATCTAAGCACCGCTTTTGAAACAGTAGACCATCACTGTTATGTTACTGAAATAGAGATTATCTCAATAACCATTCGGACGAGGACTCAAAATGCAATACCCCTTACATCACTCTTAAAGGAAGATTACCCTCAGAACTCTCACTGTACACCCCCCTTTCTAAGTACATTACCAATGTAATACCCTGATAAATATCAGTGGTATTTATTTCATTATTTTCATGTGAATAAGTTAAGGATAAAATGCCAGCTCATGGTTAAATTAAAGTTTACATAAAAACTATTTGCTATAAAGAAGATATTACAATGTATAAATAATATATGTTTAAAATAAGCGACTTAAAAAACATCATTTGTGTGAATGTATTTAAAAAATGTTAAAAGTAATTCTATTACATTATCTTACGTGCATGAGTTCATGACCATAGAGTTTTTTTAACACTTCCAGGAGAGACCGGAGAGAGGAGGACGAAGGAGCAATGGGTTAATGGCGTAGATAAGCTGAGACTCTGGGACTGTGTGTTGTTGGTGAGGAGTTTTATGAGTGACGGACTTCAAACTGTAGTTGACCAACATTCTTTGTGAAGTATGCATACAAGTGATGCACTTTTGTGAGCCTCAGGATTTTAACTCTTTTTTCCCTTAGCCTTAGGCATGTTGGCTTGATGTCTATAACCACCACTGTTAAGAGAAGTGAATAAGAAAAACCAATAGCTGATGTTATGGGTGCAACCATCTTATTTTACAGTCATGTTTGAAGCTACTACTTGTTTTAGCAGACTAAAGATAAGATAAAATAAGAAGGAAAAATATTTAAACTATATGTGATAACTATATTCAAGAAGTAAATATTACATAATGTGTACATTGTGTAGTCAACGTCAGTCAATTTATTCCACATGTATACAGTGGCTGATTTATACTTCTTACCTTGTTTGTTGGGAAGATGATGTAGAAACCAAGATGTGGTGGCGGCAGAGTTTATACTGTCTGTATTGATATGCTCAATGCACAACTGCTGTGCAGTCATAGTTATCTCTATGCTCAATAAGTTTGACCTGGGTCATGGATAATGTTTACTAGTCACACCTGGCCTGAGTCAAATTAAAAACATACATTGAAAGTACATTCAGTTTCTTATGGCACTGCTTTACATGCAAGCATGTCACTGGAACATATGGTCATTTAACCTTGGCCCTCAAAACAGGTCCAGATACCTTATTTGTTCATTTGAATGCAACATTGGCTGAGATATAGGCAAAATCAGTGTTTCCAAAATTGCGGCACTAATTCGCATATAAATAATAGATTGGTCATGTTGACAACTATTAAACATAGCTCATCATTTTCAGCACATTTTTTCCAATAAGGAAATACTGATTAGAAATATGTATATATATATATATATATATATATATATATATATATATATATATATATATATGTATATATCTGGGGGTGCATAATACCTGTAATAGACAGCTACTGGCAGAATCTCCTATTTTCTCCGATTTGAGGTATAGTGCAGAACTTTGGCTATAGAAAGAGTAATTTTCAAGCCAGAAAGGTCATCTTGGGCTCAAATTGAAGCTTAGGGACATGGGAAGTTTATATATACAAATGAGGCAGTGATATTCACCATAAAGTGCTGGAAATCAATCATCTTTGTTATTATTTGTCAAGCGGACAGTATATTTTTTTGTGTTTCTGGGGATGATGTTGGTCATAATTATGAAGACAGTTGTAGCAGGTCCTAAAATCCTATTGGGCTACTTAACCCTATGTCTCAGGATACCCCATGCCAAATTTTAGACTTTCATGTCCAATTATGTAATTTTAGTGAATTAATATTTGCCTTAACACAATTTCGCTGGAGCCATGTACCAAAAAGTGGGTTTTAGGGGGTTTTGGGGCAGATGGGACATTCTGAGAACTTTTTATCGTAGCTCATCATTTTCAGCACATTTTTTCCTATAGAAAAACACTGATTAGAAATATATCTCCGGGGGGGTGCACTGAACCCCCTCCTTCCAACTGGACTAGGAGCTTTTGTTAATGACAGGCTTTGAGTCAACAATGATTTCAGGCTTTTGTTGACAAGAGTCCTTTAGCCTGAACAAAGCTGAACGCAAATATCAATCTACAGTCAAAGCGCCATCTACAGGCAAAAAGGATGACTGTCTCTGTCAGTGTTTCAAACGTTGGTGTTGTTCTCCATTACACACCAATCTGAAGTGTTGTGGTCTCCAAACAAATTGACTTTAATATCAAAGTTTTCTTCAAGTTACTAACCAATGCTAATATTTTTGTCAAAAGGAAGAAGTAAAATCCTAAACAGTATATTTAGGGTACCATAACTGTTTTGCACAAATTGATTTGCTGCATAATGTACTACATTGCCCCAACCATAGCCTGGGCTAGTTAGAATGAATACATTTTTAGAGGAGTTTTAACCAATCAGAGTAAAGTTTATAGTTATAAAGTATATAGTACTTAGTTATAATACTGGGTAACAAGGGATTTAATGGTCTCAGATGTTACACACATGCAAATATACAGTCATGCATCAGCCCCAAACTTTGTAGAAATTAATTAATTTGATAAAAGTCCATGCCTGGATACAGCAACATACTGTAAAAAAATCCACAAACAACCATGTACTCTGTCAACCTTGTGCTAGGAAAAGCCAAGAATAAGCCATCTATGTGCTTGTTACTGTCTGACTCTTTATTTTTCTCAAAATTTTAAATTTGATTAGTTGTTAGTTGATGCCATGAAAAAGGGGTATGGCTCCATAATTGTCATATCTATTGATGGTTGCAGCTCATGCAACACTTTGTTCACCAGATTAGCAGAATAGATGATTGAGAGCAAAGTTAAATTTTGGATGAACAAAAGGAGACTGTGTGCTGGAGACAGTTCCATCTTTGCCAGTTTATAAGTAAATTCAGCCTCAGCACAATATTCCAGCACCTGTTGGAAGGGTTGTTTTGTGAATTTTGTTCCATGGAAGGACATCCATCCATGTTTGTTTGCAGTCATGTCATCTCTACAGCAACATGATGCATGCTCAGTGCTGGTATGAGCTGTTTTGTTGCTTTAGAAAGTTGCGTTGGCGACCTTTGTGTTGTCTCTTAAAATTCAAGCGATACGTTGCGGCTGCACCCATTGTGCATTTAAAGCACATCCTGTTGGTGCAAGGGTCCATTCAATGTAGTGAGCAGTTTTAATTTGTAGTCTTTCCAGTTTTCTGATGATCACTTTCTGAGCTGTGTGCAGCTTACAAATATACATTTTCTGCCAAACAACAAACAACTGAGAGCAAAAATAGCCTCCAAGATATGAAAGGGGAATTTAATTTATGCACACACATACAGTTTCATGGGATTATGCAAAGATCTTTACAGATAAAAAGAAAAAATCTAATGTGCTCTGAAAAACTGTCTTACAAACATACATATGTTAAGCATTTAGTGCTTCTCACCAGCCACCACCTAATGAGAACCTGTTTTTTTTATTCTTTTTTAACTCTGTTTCCAGTAGTACAACTCCTTAGGTTCTCTCTGTGTCTCCTGACTTTACATGGTGCAATGTGTGGAGTGTCTGTTTACACTTTGGGGTAAAACCTGCTCATCTCTGTGTTGGCTTTTGTTTTGTTTACCTGCCAAGTTTTGGAGTTGCTCAGGACAAAGCCCGGTGTGTGCTGCATGTTTGTGAGCTGGGGAGCTGCAAACCCACTGCTCAGCTCTGATGTTTTTCTCCACCACTGTTTCATGCTAATGTGATGGCCTCAGAACTGCCTGCTGCCCGCTTCTGTGAAAAAGCTGAAGTGATGTTACACACTCCCCCGCTCTCCCCCCTCATGCCTCATTCTTTGCTCCAGCACAAGGATGCCTGTAAACTAATTAGTCTTTTTTGAGTTTCTTTGTGGGTGAGTGTGTTTGTTGGGGTTGACAGCTCTACGTGGGTGGATGTACGCTAGATTGTAAACTCATGTGGGTCTGGCCATGCTGTGGGCCACAGAGAATAACTGAATGATGTTTTTCTTGCCTCATTTTTTAAGGATGTAAAGTGGCACTTTTGTTTGGGTGGGAGCAAAACATACTGCATACTGAACTCATCATCATAATGCTTTATTGGTCTGTTTCATCATTTGGGTGATGGGCCTTAGCTGAATTTGAACTAACATCATTCTCCCATCAAGAAAATAATTAAGGGTATCTGTTTTATTTTTTAAACCAAAAGTTTATCAAAGGCCATCATGATTTGAGATTATGGTTGTGGTGAGACGCCTCCTCCTCTTGTTTTACTTTGGTTGGACTTCCTATGTTTCCTTGTTTGCCTGGTCTGGCTTTACTCTCTTTCAGAGCTTCCTCCCCTCCCCCGGTCGCTGAGGCTGAGTGAGACTACACACCTGCGCTACGTCTACAATCAAGGCACTTTAAGAAGCCTGCAGCCCTCAGTCTCAGTGCCTGAGTATTGTCTACCCTTCCTAGCGGTACAGACGCGTCTCCTGGCCTTCCTCTGTGTATGAGTATCAGTACTTTGCTCCTTGTGATTCATTGCATGTTCGCTTACTTCCTTCTCCTCTGGTTTTTTCTGCAGTGTCTCCAGCCCACACGGCAGCCAGCCAACCAGCCTACCGGACTTCCTCTTTTTGCATTTAAAACCTGTGTTTGGACATTAAATTACACCTTAAGTTGATCTCTGTCTCCGTGTCTGCTTCTGGGTCCTCACAACTCACCAGCCACACCACACTGGTAAAGAATGGAGAAAACAATATCAAGCACTCCTTTTAGCATATTTTACTTTGTGACCCAGTGCTGACCATTTAATTCCCAAACCATATTCTCTGAAGTACAGCTACACACCAACTATCTATGAAGTACATATGTTTGGTGTTGTACAGTCATACAAACCTACAAATCCCAATTCCATTGAAGTTAGGAAATTGCGATAAACGTAAATAAAAACAGAATACAATTATTTGCAAATTCTTTCAACCTTTATTCAATTGAATACACTACAAAGACAAGATATATACTGTATATATTTTTGGAAATATGTGTAGACAAACACAGCTGCCGTCATGTAAAAGATAAATAAACAGTACTGTTGATTTTTTTTGTTTTGTTTTTTTTTTTTTGGCAATTGTCATCAGCTTTTTAAAGGATTCTCTGAAGACTTGTTTCTTTTACAGTAAAACAGTTGTCAGTTTTTTTTTTATGCTTCTCTGTCTCAGTGTTTTATCTCAGGTCCATGTCAGGTTTGAGGGTCTCAGGGCTAAGCGAGGCCTTGGAGTGCTCCACACATCAACATGACCAAATCCATTTCTCATCTTCATATTTACACACACAAAGACTCCAGGCAGAGGCGTATTGAATGCCCTTTTTTCTTTGCTCTCCTAAGATTACCTGTCAAGTTTGTCATGGTTGGCCTGATTTGAACATTGTTTCAATTCTGTCTGCATGCATGTCCTTGCATGTGAGCAGCTGAGTTGCTTTGGCAATCGTGACCAGATGACATTTCTTATCTCCATCTTAAGACCAGTACCTCAGAGCTTTTTGGGTGACTGACCATGAATAGATCTGCACCATAGTGAGTCCAAGCTTGGTAACGGTGCTCAACAACAGAGACCCCCTGAGGGTTGGTGGGTTTCCATGAATGATGGGATTCTGCTGCTGCTGCTTATCCCTGAAACCAGACTCTCATGCTCAAATGCACTAGGAGCAAGCTCACTCACTTGAAAAGAGGGTCAAATATTCTGCATACAGAAGAAGATGGGATGACTTCAAGAGTGTACCATTCCCTTTTCCAGAAAATAACAATAAAAAATCATGTCTAAAAGTCAAAACACACCCATTTCCCCTTGTGGGACTAATAAAGGAGTATCTAATCTTATCTTATTTTATCCTGTCTTATCTTATCTTGTCTTGTCTTGAGCACCTGACATTATCCCTTTGAGTAAATGGGACAATAATCCCAAGGACTCAAAGATATTAAAAAAATAATGTTATATCTATCTGCAGAGAAAATTATCTTCTCCTTCCTGCCTGATGTAACGAGACGACTGCTTTCTGCTCTGACCACCTTTAATTCACCCCTCAAAGGAATGCAGGCTTCCCTGGCTAGGGGAGGAAATGGCGTAACGGTTCACACTTAACTTATGGCCAGTTTACGACCCAGGAACCAAAGGGGAAGCTCTCCCCAAAAGGTTGACAATGAATCTTAACGCTTCCAGGAGACAAGTTGCTTATCAACCACACGACCCCCCCCGGACCGAATAAACATGGAGCCTCTCACCTTGGCTGGGAAAGATCATAGTTGACACCTCAGCTTGAAGAGTGACCCCAAAAGAGCACGAGAACAGTCTCTAAGACTGCCCTTCGGCGCCAAGTACTGAAACAGATCCCTACCATAAATCCTTTGAATGACTGTGTTTTTCCATGGCTTTCTTTAAGGTGCAGAAGGAATAGGATGACTGAAAATGGTTTAACTTCATGTTTAATGGACACTTCACCAGAATTTTCTATCTGTACACCACATCATCAATGAAATGGTCTTTTTCCCAGCGTTCTAGCATATCTACAAGCTAAACTGTTAACTTCACAAATTTATTCCAGGTTTTCCATGGACCAAGAACTCCTCCTAGTGGTGTTGCCTGAGTATGGTTTGGTCAGAACCCAATGTGTATTCAGTGAATTTAATTATGTGCATTTCTTCCTTTTTGTTGTATACACTTCGTAGCTTAGTAAATGGTATTCCCAAGATAGGCTAGCAGTTTTAGAGGTAGCAACAGGATACTCTTTTAGACTCAAGTTAAGAGTTTTTGAATGTATCAATACTATGTTTTTATCTACCTCACCCAAATATATATGTTAATCATTTATGAAGCTTGATTGACAAGGTTATATTATTGTCAAGTATCATCACGTATGTGTTTCTTATGCTGGATGGTGTTTCTGTTTGAATAGATAATTTGGTTTTCTGTCCCTCTCTAACTTTAAAAAAGTCGTTAATCCTCTGTTATTATCAAGAAAACGGCTGATCAAAAGTTTACTTTTGTTCAATGTCATGCTTTAATGCATCTGCTCATAAGAAACAATGAAGTGAAATGTGATCGTATGTGATGTTACAAACAGTTTAATCATAGTGAGTGAGTAAATTAGATCTAGCTCGCTTTTTAATATCAAGTTAAGTTAATTCGCTGCCAGTCGACGGGCTGCATTGGGGAACAACGATTGGATACGTGTCCCCCCCTCTCTCTTTTGGTTCACACCCCACGTGAACTGCTTAAGAGTTGAGCTTTTGCCGCCCTTACTTTTTTTCAGTTCGTTCTTCGTTTAGAGTCTTTTTGTTCTTTTCTTTTTAGTTTTTGTCTTCTGCGTTTTGCGTGTTTGAGTTGTTCTTTTGTCTTCGTCCATCGTTTTGCAATTTTCTCCGCGTTTTTATTATTTGCCTTAAGATCAGACTTTTCCAGAAACTTGGATGAAACCATACCCAAGTTTCTTTAAAGCATCAGTAACAAGCTGCGCGCATAGAGAACCTCAGTCTAAGCTTTTTATTTTATTTTTGTTCGCTAAAGTGACTTCTGAAGATAATATCGGCTGGCCAGCGAAATTATTTTCTTAAGTTATTGGCGCGAGTTAATCTGCAACCAAGCTAGTCCTGAACGCCGACCAGCATCATCTGCCGAGCTGCTTTGCCACCTGGTTCCGAGAGGCCAAGAGAACTGAAGTATCTAACGGCGCTGACGCGGTCCTGAAGCCTGAGACCATTCACGGCGGAGAACTCCCCGCCGAACCTTCAGAATCCGGTCCGGTAGCCACAGAACTTCAGCTGATCCATTCCAAGAGTGCCGCTGAGAACCGACATCCAAAGTAGGCAAACTCTTCGAAACTGCTGTGATGAGAACTGGGTGATGCTGTCAACCGTTCAGTAGCTTACATTCCTAGTTATAGTTTAGTTCTCCAAATTCCTCTTAAAATTTACCCTCGTAACTCCGTTAACGTAGGTTAAATTTTCCCTTATTCACTCACTATCATTAATCTCCAGTCTTAGGTTCAATTTAAACCATTCCTTCGTTTATTCATTAGATGTTCTTTGATTTTCTCATTATTTCATCATCATTTATTGAAGTTTTGTTATCATATTACTTGTTAATAAATTGTTCATTTAATTTTAAGTTGTCGTCTCTTAGTGGTCTTTCCAGAAAGTAGAGTCCCTGAATGAAGAATTCCGGCCTCAGATGAGAGACTGATTTAAATTTGTTTAAGACTGATCCAATGTTTGATTACTCAACTGAACTTTGTTTCGTCCTTTTCCCACCAGAAAGGTGGGTGGTGCCCCTTCAACGAGTGCATAAATGTCATAATTTAATTTGATTAATTTTGGACATTTATTCTAAATTCAAATCGCTACACTGAGGAGGGTTTCTATTCTGAACCGATTTCAAAGAATGATCCGGATGTTTAGCTGATAGTGCTACCAACCTATTGTCCGGATAGCCACATTATAACAAATGATCAATTTTTGCAAGTGTGGATAGCATGTGGCTAGCACGGGAAGCTTTGTAGATTGGAGATTGAGCCTAAGGCAGCTGGCATGCCTGAACAAACCAATTTACTTCAGTGGAAGAGGACCAACTTACATCATTGCAGCTTATTGCCTGTTCTATATGTATCTTTTTTTCCATCCCCTTGCTCTTTCTCTTAATGAACAACATAGCCTACCTTTCTCCAAGATGGCGGCACTGACGCCAGTCACGTCAGTCACGGTACATGCTCTGACAATACACCGGGCATTTGTCTTAGTTTTTCTGTTTGTTTTGTGTCAAGTCTGTTCTATGTGTCTACACATACGACCGGGACACACTGCTTGGTTTAAGAAAAGCAGCTTGCGGACTATACTTTGACAGCCCTCTACCTGAGGAACTACGTGTAGATGACACCTTACCTGGCCAGGGAGGCTACACCTGGAACCGCTGGATATGGCAAGAACGACACCGCCGCAGGCGGGTATCCCCCCCTCGAAGGAGAAGCCCTTTTAAGCCTGCGCTACCATCTCTATGGCTCGCCAATGTCCAATCACTCAAGCACAAGATCGATGATCTTATGCTGCTGATCCAAACCAACATGGACTTTAAGAACTGTTCGGCGATCTGCCTCACTGAGACGTGGCTGGACGAAACGGTTACGGACGCTGCAGTCTCCCCTTCAGGCTTCACACTGTTCCGTGCCGACAGGTCTGAGGCTCTCAGCAACAAATCGATTGGTGGTGGAATCTGTTTCATGATCAACGAGCGCTGGTGCAACAATTCCACACTCCTCCATAAGCACTGCTCTCCCCACCTCGAATTCATATCCGTTAAATGCAGGCCGTTCTACCTCCCCCGCGGAATCCTAACCGTCTATATTCCACCTCCTCATTCACTTGAAGAGGGCGACCTGGCCATCAACGAGCTTTCACACCACATCTCTGACCTGGAACGGAACAACGCCGACTGCAACATCACCGTGCTGGGGGACTTCAACCGGACCAATTTATCAAAAGAACTCTCCAACTGTAAACAACACATTGACTGTCCAACAAGAGAAGACCAAATTCTCGACCACTGCTACAGCACAATAACATCCGCCTACCGCGCGCAGGTAAACGCGCCCCTCGGAAGCTCCGACCACGCTATGATTCACTTAGTTCCTACCTACATTCGGAAGGTGAGGTCTGCTAAACCACAATTCAGGAAAGTAAAAATCTGGTCAGCTGATGCTATTGACACACTTAGAGCCTGTTTTGACTGCACTGATTGGTGTGTTTTTTATGAGGCTTGTGACAACCTGGACCTTTACACAGACACTGTATCTTCAGCTAAATATAAGCTAAGAGCTGCCATTAGGAGGGCAAAAACATCCTACGCCACCAAACTGGAGGATAAATTGGACTCTAGCAACACCAAAGCAGTATGGAAATGTCTACATGAACTGAGAAATTACAAGAAAAAATCCCTTCCCCCTCAAACGCAGACCCCCACCTCCCAGACCGGTTGAATACTCATTTTACTAGGTTTGAGAAGCCCATCCCAGACAGCTGGCCTAGCCCTCCCCCTCACCTATCCCCACCATTCTCCATTGACACAGACATGGTGAGGAGGATGTTCCGGAGGCTGGACAAAGGCAAAGCTGCAGGTCCAGACAACATCACACCTGCGTGCGTAAGTCACTGCTCGGACCAACTAGCACCAGTCTACGCCGGCATCTTCACCTCCTCACTCCAGCAAATGAAGATCCCAGCCCTCTTCAAAAAATCCACCATAATTCCCATACCCAAGAAAGGCAGATCCTCCAGCCTCAACGACTACAGACCCGTGGCCCTGACACCCATAGCCATGAAGGTCCTGGAACATATAGCACTGTCATATCTCAAAACAATCACTTCCCCTCTGATGGACCCCCTACAATTCGCATATCGCTCCAACCGGTCAACAGATGATGCAGTCAATCTAGCTCTGCACTTCACCCTCAAGCATTTGGAGTCAAGAAACTCATATGCGAGGATACTTTTCATAGATCTCAGCAGTGCCTTCAACACCATCAATCCCCTCAAACTGTTCCACACTTTGATCAACATGAACATTGACCCCTCCCTCTGTTTCTGGCTGCTGGACACACTGAAGGAACACATCCAAGTTGTCCGCCACAACAACCTCACCTCTCTCCCTCTGACCACCAACATCGGCGTGCCACAGGGGTGTGTTCTATCCCCATGGCTCTTCTCCCTCTACACCAACAACCTCCGATCAGCCTCCACTTCAGTCAAGCTGCTGAAATACGCGGACGACACCACCATCGTGGGGCTGATTACCAACAACATGGAGGATGACTACAGGTCAGAGATTGACAGAGCGGTCAACATGTGCAAAGACCACAATCTCATCCTTAACGAAAGCAAGACAGTTGAACTCATCATTGACTTCCGGACAAACACCTCTATCAAGACACCCATCATCATTAACGACCAATCCATTTCTGCTACAGACTCATTTAAATTCCTAGGTACACACATCAACAACAAGCTGAACTGGGATCATCACACCACTCACCTCCTCAAAACAGCAAATCAACGACTATTCCATCTCAGACAACTCAGGAAATACAGAGTCAGGAAGAATTTACTGGTACAATTCTACACCGCCATAATTCAAAATATTCTGTCTTTATCTATTACCACATGGTACGGCAACACACCAAAGCACACCTTAAACAGACTGGGCAGGGTGATAAAAAGGGCCTCCAAAATTATTAACTGTGAACTCCCCATACTGGACTCAATCCACAAACACCACACCATCACAAGGGCATACAAAATAATTGATGATCCACCGCACCCAGCTCACCATCTTTTCCGGCTCCTCCCCTCGGGTAGAAGGTTTGGATCTCTGGGCGGTTCAACAAAGCGCTACAGTAACTCCTTCTTCCCCCTTGCCATACGACTGCTAAACTCCTCTGGTCGACGTGTGTGAAGTCTGTGTTTTATGTCCCGTGGTACCCCGTTTCACATGTTATGTTATGTCATGTCACTGTGAATTGTTTAATGTCTGTTTAAATTAACGTGGTGTATTGTTGCAGCTACCACCTGCACTGTGAAAAATTCCACCGGCCTAGCCGTGTGGGGATTAAAGAAACTTGAAAACTTGAACCATTTATCTTCAAGGTAATAGTTTCAGGCCTTGATGCTGCTAGTCTTCTATTTCATTCAAAAACCCAATCCAAATTTTATTCCTCTTTGCTGGCATCTTTGCGTCATTTTTTCATTTACTTGTCAGAAATTTTACTCAAAGTTTCAGAGTTATTGGCCACACTGCTTAAGTCATGCGCTGCACTTTTGCCTCTGGTGTGACAAAAAACAAAAGCAGTGGATAAGCATTAAAATTAATATAAGTGCTGTTTACTGATGTTCCTAAGATGTGATGTCAATGTTCATGGTGATGTTGATAATGTTTTCCTTGGTGTGGTGGATGCTAAATCTATTTATAACTCACTCAATGATAGTGAGTCTTCATAAAGCAGAATAACATGATGAGTTTTTGAAGATGCATCTTGTAAGTATACATAGACACAGATAAGGATCTTTTTTCATTTTATTTAACCTTTATTTAACCAGGAAAAATCACATTGAGATCAAAATCTCTTTTCCAAGTGTGTCCTGGCCAAGACAGGCATCAGCACAGTTACCAAGAAATATACAGACAAATTTACAGCCATTCATAATAGGGAAACCACACAAAAAATCACAATCAAAATATTAGCTGGTCACAATCCAAACATTACACACCCACGCAATCGCAAAGCCCCATGGTCATTTAGAGGGAACATCTGCAGACAGCTGAGTCCACCTCCAAGTCATTTAGCATTTTTTTTTAAGTTCAGAGAGACAAAGGGCCTGATCTACTTACATCCCAAATAAGGACCGCTAAATTTTGTGTGCAAACAAAAGAAAACTGCAGATGCTGTTAGAGGGCGTTTTGTGGATGATCTACTGTGATTTCGTGCACAATTGATAACAAGCGCAAAGGTATTGCAAACTCCTCCTTCAAACTAGGATTTTGCGTGTGCTACCAGCTGTCAACATGGAGAGAAATTTGAAGCCATGAAGTTGCACCTATCGTTTTGGGGAAGCAAGCAACTGCATAAAAACTGTGTTTTGTGTAATTTACTGCATGGGAACAAAGCCACGCTCTCTCTCATGGTGTGCCAGAAAGATCCAGATGCAGAAAAATGCAGTGTTTGAAAGAGTTTTTCTATAGTAGATATGGCATGTATCCTTTTTGTGACTGGCTCCAAATCAGCCCTAAGGTCATCCAGCAGCTGAAAAAAATGGCATTGCTGGATAGACCATATGTCTCTACTTTTTTTTTTTTAATTTCTGAAAGAAATATGAAAACTAGTCAGATATTCATCAGATATCTTCAATTCAGACACTCTGCATGAGCCTCAGGGGTCCTGCTCTCAAGATGAAAAGGGAAATTACATTTGCGGATTCAAGGCTCCAAGTATAGCGAACCAAAACGTTGCAACTGCCATGACAACATTAGGTAAGAAACCAATGAAGAAAGCTGACCACCATGTCTCATCTGGTCATTTTAGATTATGTGAATCTGACAAGCTGACAGAGGACAGTGAGAAAAATAACAAGCATCAATTTAATGAATAGTCAAACCTGGTTCAGCTTTAAACTCTTGATAAAGTCTTTTGGCCAGGAAGGCTGGTTTTTCTAGACATTTAAAAATAGGAAGGAAGAAGAAAACATCATGGCTACATCATGAATCATGGACTAGCCAGGGAAGGTTAAGAAGCAGTTTTGAAACTGGCTACTGTAAGGTTCACCACAAGATAAATACTGGAAGACTATACAGAACTAGTTGTACTTTCTTCCCAAGGTCAAAATCCCCCTCGAGTTCATCTTTTTTCAATTGGCCAGCCCTAAAAAAGCCTCTTTTACCGTTGCTGTGATATACACTGTCACAGTTGAAATAAACAATTAACCTCTATAAAAAATGACAAACACCAAATATATCGCCATAATTTTAAGGAAAAATGAAGTACCTGTTCTGATTTCTTTTAGGCAGAGTAGCATGAGTTGTGGCTTGATATTCTACTTGCTGGGTAACTGTACATTTCAGGCAGTATGTTTGCTTTTTGAGTGGATTTTTTTCTGTTACATTATCAGATATTCACCTCTAAATAGCATTCAGGAACAAAATGTCTTGTTAAAATGAGCATTCACTGTGTTCTTTACTGGTCATTTTAACAGACCTTCACTCATATTGCCCCATGCAACCTTGTACCAAGTACAACCATTATAGGGCCATGGTTGTATTATCTGAATGAGTTGCCTGTTTCTTACTGAGTGGAACTATTATGCACATTATGTAGCTGTTGGCCAGAACCCTTAGGACATGTAATTGGTTTGTTTTTGTGTTTCGAAATGAAAATGGTGAATCATTTCAGAAAATGGGTAATTTACAATGCACATGGTTTAATAGCTATGCACATTATCGTAACATTACAATTTGAGTCTTTGTGAGGAGGTTAAGAGCACTGACTAAAGCGCAGACTGTTCATTTTCTATCTCAATTGAAAAAGACAAAGCGTTTTACTCATGCATTCATGCAAGAAAAATGAAGGTACATTTAAAGACAGGTGTGTAAGGGCATTATAGAGATTATAGATGGAGGGAAGAGAAAAAGAGAGGAAGAGGGGGAGAATGCAAGCTTGGGAGGGAAACGTGAGAGGGATTAATACAATTTCCACAGAAGCAATTGTGGTGGAGGGAAGTAGACAGTGTAGAGAATAAGAGCAGGAATCGTTAATGCAGGGGAGGGATATGGGCTATTATGTGATTGCTACAATGTTTCCCAATAAGACTCTCGGTGTTGGCTAATTCACCTGCAATCATTCACCCTACAGTATCTAAGCACAGAGTGCCGAGTGCTTATCAGCATGCAGAGGAAAATAAGACTTTACTCTGCTTAATACACACAGAGAAACACATGAATATAAACTCATGGATTACACACTTTCTCTTCCCTTTAGCTGTCTCAAGGTGACTGACGTTTTTTCTTTCTTCCCCCTCTGTGTTATTGGTGTTTCCCGCATGCGCTGCGATAATAAACAATTAACCTTTAATTGACAATGCTTGTCAGAGCTTACACTTTACATGTCCATTAGTTTCATGTCAGCACCCAACACATATTAGCTGTCTGCCTGCAGACACACACACATTATATCACACATAATCCAGAGTACATAAAGTCTGACCTTCCAGCTATTGAGCAGATGATTAACCTTTACGCTCATTTAGCCTCTGGTTCGCTTCATTACTTGATGAAATTTTAATTACAAAGCTGAAATCGTGTTCTGAAAGCCCTCCCTAGAAATCTATATCGAAGCTCTCCTTTGAACACTGTCAGCTAATGTACAAATTAAATGCACCCACACGTAATGTCCTAATTTGCCACCAGGGATTTGAAACTTGAGCTGAAGTTATAAAGGGCTGTAGGTGTGTGTCAGTGAAAACTTTCTGTCTGTAAAACCTCTTGACATCAGAAAACATGACAAGGCAATTAAGATTTTTCTGATCATTTTAAAAATCTTGATGCTGGCTGTCACAATAAGAGCCTATGGTACATGTTTCTTCAAAGATGTGGAGTGATGTCAAGGAATTCTCCAAAGCAGATGTTGTTTTCAGTAGTTAATAGAAAGACTGAGCCCATATCTCCAAAAGAACAACTCACAAAACCCCAAAGCTATCAACTCTCAATACACCTAAATAACAGTCACAAGCCCTCAGTGACACACAGATAAACAAAGCTCTGCAGAAGCATGCAAGCAAATGCAACTGAATTACAGACCATACTGATTCAAACTAAATAACAAACATGCACCCAGTCACAGCTAGGTTTAAAGTCAACACACTCACATAGGAGGACATGGAAAATCACCCATGCCTTTGCTATACTGTGATATTTGCTCCACATTTGCACCCTCCTTTATCCCTCATCAGCAGGAGACAGAACCAAAGCTTGTAGCTTGTGTGCTTCTATTGTTTACCTGCAGGTTTGGAGGACAAAAACATGGTGCTGTGTGGTGTCATCCCAGGGCTCTTATTGTGAAAGGATAACCTGCTTTCCATCTGCAATCTGTACCACACACAGATGCTCCATTCCCAGGTAATTCTCAGCAAGACCACAGAACTGAATAAGGTGCCACGAGGAAACACAGTGGGTCTTAAGCCGGATTGGTTTCAGCTTTCCTTTAAAATATTCAGAGTTAGGGGGAAGAGCACATGGGGACAGAGCTTTCCCTGACAACTCTTGTCATCAAAAAATAAAGAAATTCAGATATGTGGAGGGAGGAGTGGTTTAAGAAACTGAGATTTCAACTGTAAGAAAGCTTTCTTCCTGTTGCTTCTGCTTTGCTTCTCATTTATGTGATAAGAGTGAAAAAAGAGCTGCTCAATTATTCCATATGTTCTCTCTACATCTTAGGACAAAACCACAGCAGCTTAACATAGTTTTAATAATGTCATAGACATGGTTAACTTGAATAAAATCATGAAGGCCAAACAAACTGATCTTGGCTATCAGTGCTTGACAATGAAACATGGAATAGAGGACCCAATGAATCCTTGTTCACTCTAATTAGCAAATATTAAATACTGGACTTTTATTTTTATAACTAAAACCTTATTAGAAAGGAAGAAGTGCTTTCTTCGTCTTCAAACCACCCAATGAAAGACAGTTTTCATAATCTAGCAACAGTGAGCACCAGAAAAAATCCTCCACCAGTGTAGCTAATTACTTCTGCTGTTAATGGACACAGGCCCTTGGTAATAAGTAGCCTACAGATAATCATGTATGTGCTTTCACACCCTGCTATGTCATCAGAAGCAGTTTGGGGTGCAATGTCTTTGGACTATAGCAACATTTTATAGTTCGACTGGATATGTGTTGCAAATAACTGTAATTCAGTTTTGCCTTGTGAAAAAGAACATTTCAGATATACGCAACTACAGTTGAAACCAGAAGTTTACATACACTATATAAAAAGGCACATAACCTTTTTTTTCTCACCGTCTAACATTAAATCATGTTTTTTTCCCGTTTTTGGTCAGTTAGGATTACCAAAATTATTTTTGTTTGCTAAATGCCAAAATAATGAGAGAGAGAATTTTTTAGACAATTTTTATTACTTTCTCAAGAGTCAAAAGTTTACATACACTAAGATGACTATGCCTTTAAGCAATTTGGGAAAGTCCAGATGATGATATCATGTCTTTGCAAGCCTCTGATAGGTTTATTGACAACATTTGAGTTAATTAGAGGCACACCTGTGGATGTATTTTAGGGCACACCTGAAACACACTGCTTCTTTTTGTAACATCATGGGAAAAATCAAAAGAAATCTGCCAAGATATCAGGAAAAGAATTTTGGACCTACACAAGTCTGGTTCATCCTTGGGTGCAATTTCCAGATGCCTGAAGGTGCCACATTCATCTGTTCAAACAATTGTATAAACACCATGGGAATGTCCAGACATCATACCGCTCAGGGAGGAGACAAGTTCTGTGTCCCAGAGATGAACGTGCTTTGGTCCGAAATGTGAATATCAATCCAAGAACAACAGCAAAAGAGCTTGTGAAGATGCTGGCTGAAGCTGGTAAGAGTGTGTCATTATCAACAGTGAAACAAGTCCTGTACCAACATGGGCTGAAAGGCCACCCTTCCAGGAAGAAGCCATGACTCCAAAAGAAACCTAAAAAGCCAGAGTACAGTTTGCAAATGCACACAGGGACAAAGACCTTAATTTTTGAAGACATGTCCTGTGGTCTGATGAAACTGAAATTGAACTTTTTGGCCATAATGACCATTGTTACATTTGGAGGAAAAAAGGGGAAGCTTGCAAGCCTGAAAACACCATCCCAACTGTGAAAAATGGGGGTGGCAGCATCATGTTGTGGGGTTGTTTTGCTGCAGGAGGGACTGGTGCACTTCACAAAATAGATGGCATCATGAGGAAAGAACATTATGTGAAAATACTGAAGCAACATCTCAAGACATCAGCCAGGAAGTTAAAGCTTGGTCGCAAATGGGTTTTCCAAATGGATAGTGATCCTAAGCATACTGCCAAACTGGTTACAAATTGGTGTAACGATAACAAAGTCAGTGTTTTGGAGTGGCCATCACAAAACCCTGATCTCAATCCTATTGAAAATTTATGAGCAGAACTGAAATGCCATGTGCAAGCAAGGTGGCCTACAAACTTGGCTCAGTTACACCAGTTCTGCCAAAATGGGCCAAAAATTCCTGCAAACTATTGTGAGAAGCTTGTGGAAGCATTTGACCCAAGTCATACAATTATAAGGCAGCTACCAAATACTAATGAAATGTATGTAAACTTTTGACCCTTGAGAAAATAATAAAATATTGTCTAAAACATTCTTTCTCTCATTATTTTGGCATTTAGCATATAAAAATAATGTTGGTAATCCTAATTGACCAAAAATAGGAAAAGTTTAATCTGATTTAATGTTCGACAGTGAGGAAAAAAAGGTCATGTGCCTTTTTATATAGTGTATGTAAACTTCTGGTTTCAACTGTACATTCTACCTAGGACAAATGATATCACTTTTGCCATTCATGTGTATGGGGTTTCTGATTCTGTCCTAAGGGTATCTACAATGTAGTTGTAGATACTCCCTATGCGAATTATGGACATCTGCAGCTTTGACAGAAGGGTAAGATGCAGATTTGCAAACAAAACTTAAATTCAAAACTTCAACTGAAAACATTCATGCTAAACAACTGAAAATCACTCATGCTGAGAGGAAATGCCAAACTAAAAAGCTGAGAGAATAAATGTCTCTAAATCTATTTCACAAGTCAGGCTAACGATTTCAACAGGGGACTTCTTCTCAGGACAATGAACAATGATGTGCTGGCAGCATCCTGGTGCCAGGCCCCCACCTATATAACCTGCTGATTGCTTATCTGCAACAGCTGCATTCAACAGGAGCTCTATGATCAGTGAGCACAGAAGTGTGCTGCTTCTGTGGTCACTGGGGGATGGGGAAACACAAAACACACAGGCCAACAGGCAAAAAAAATGCTGGATACAACCAACAGAAAAATCCACTCATGGAGGTGGGATCATGACAGACTGAAGTGTAGATATCTGAAATTCAAGTTTAAGATATCTACAATTTGATTCTGACGAGTCATAATTCCACCTCAAGATATTTTTAATTCACCTCAGTTCAAGATAGCTACATGTTTTCAAGTTTTAGCTAGGCAAAATGATGTTGTAGATATCTCAAACTGGAGTCAGGGATAGTCATAATTTAATTATAGATATTTATAATGAAGTTATAGATATCTTATGATGAGTTCTGATTAGAGATATCTGAATCTGTGACTTTCATTTCGCTTAGCCAAAATGTAATAACAGATATCTTGAATTAGAGTTTTGACCAAAAATAAAATGATGTTACAAATATCTATATGCAAATGTGCAAATAAGGCCTCCCACTTCAGGAGAGAGTGAGTGTGTTGTTACTCAAATAATCCAATCACATTGTTCCTATGTCTAGTGTGGCCAGATCCGCTGTTTTTCTGTAAAGTTGCTTGCAAATATCTTCAATCTTTTTTGGGTTTGTTTTCTAAAGTGTAGTTGTTTATTTGGGCTGGCTTTGCTCCCTGTTTGACTATGGGCTTTAATTTACTTACTTCTTTGATTATGGCGGGGAGGAGAAACAAGTGATGTTAAGACGTGTGATTAGTTGAATGTCTTTTTTTTTTGTGAAATAATTGGAAATATCTGCAATTCAGTTTAGCCTAGTCAAAACTGAATTACAGATATCTCTATCTGTTGTTTCGACTAATCACAATTATGTTGCAGATATCATGTATGACAATTACAAATATCCAAATGTAATTACAATTAGTCAGAAAGACTATTTTGAATAGTCTTTGAAAAGGATGTGAAAAGGAAACATCTGGAATGCTCACCCGTGCAACAAGAAAGAAAGCAACACAGGAAAAGCTAAAATCAGCCATTTCAGACCACTGCTAGAGAGAACAACCTTATGAACTGGGATCCAGCCAAGGTCATTGGAAAGCAACAAGTTCCATTGGTGGATCAAAGAGGCTGTCAAAATCAGGAAGCGAGCCCCAAAGACTTTAAACCAGGATGAAGGGGCCTACCAGCTTTCCCACACCTGTGACACAGTTCCGCAGGGCCGCAACCAGCCATCCAGCAGGCCACCAGACAGCAGAGCCCCCCCATCCCCCCATCTCAGGTGGGATGGCAAAACCCATATAACTCATCACAGACAATGTCACACCAACATCATGTGACACCTCTGATGAAGGCTGCAGAGGCAAGGTAGCTGAAACTTGTCAGGTACAAATATTTTTACTTTTCTGGCCTTCATAGATGAACTGTTATAATTTTATCATCAGCAGTCCAAATGAACCTCTTTTGTATAGTCAAAAAGACGTTGTTGACATCTGCAATGTAAATAACGGATAGCCAAACTTCGCTGTTAAATGTTAAGGGCTTGCCATATAAGACACCCTAATATGAGGACTACAAAATTGCCAACCTTCCAATACAGTGACTCACAGGACTGAATAGGGTATAAGCTATGTTTGAATAAAAAGGAGATTTAAAAAAGATAAAACCTAGCTCAGAGTTACAAATAAAAAGACATAACTGGAACTTGTAAAACAAGTGACTAGTGGTCATTACGTTCTTGAGTATAAAGCCATTACTATACAACTATACTTGAAGTGGTACAGCAAGGCTTGTGAGTGCACTGCTACACCTGAGAAACATAAACCCTAGTGTTGTATTTTCAGGGTTTACTCTCTTCTTTGGCTGTTAAATTTTTACCATATGTCTCAAGCTAACAATTCTCTACAGGACAAATGATTGACACAACAGGAACAGACACATGTCTGTGTGCAGGGGAAGCCTAATGTTCAAGTAATTTATGCACCTTTAAAATATCTGCCAAAAGTAGGCTGGAGAAAGAAGGGAAATAAGGGAGGGAAAAGAAAAAGTCAAAGTCAAACTCCTCTGGTTGCAAACATAGACAAGATCACTTCAGACTGGCAGCTTCTGAAAATGCTAATTAGAGAAAATTAAAACAACAAAGGCAGATGATGGATAGCTCCTATACTCTCTGGCAGATAATTGAAAGTCTTACTTGTTCAGCCATCATAAAAAAAAAATTTCATGCAGAACCATGCCTTTGCCTCAGCTTATATACTGTATTACAATGCCAACACATGGGGGAGAAAAATGCATCACAAGTGATGCAGTATTCAGTTATTCACAATAGGACTGATTAAGATGGGCTAAATATGAAATGCCTGCCCCCAGCTGTCAGGCTGGTTCTCTACTTACCTTCTCTTTCTCTTTGGCTGCAAATACTTCATAATTTCTGCACAGACTGCATAACCATTGCTGCTTTCCTTCTCCGTTTCTGTGGCTCTACAAATTTCTCTTTTTCCTTTTTTCTCTCTGACATATAATTGTCAAGCTGCATATCAACAACTTTGTTTTAAAAGGATAGCATTGGATTTCAAAGGAAGGTCATTAATGCTTATTTTGGGTCTGTCGGCTGATATCAACAAAAACATATATCGGTTATGCAATCTGGAAGTTTTCAAACTACATCATCTGATACACAAATGAATGAAGAGAAGATGAAATTTTTAAATAAGGTCTTTTCCATGTCAAGACATTTCTTGAACAGAATTTTTATCAATGTGACATCAATATAAGATTTTAGTATCCACTGTTCTTTTTACATTGAGCCCCTGAGGAATTCCTTTCCAAACTCTTTGCCTTGTCAAGCTAAAAATTAATCTAAGCTGCTGAAAAAAGTTGTTTTTTCTTTCTTTTTTTCTGTCTGAAATAAAAAGAGCTCAGGGGATAACAGTAGGATCCAAAAGAAAACTTGTTTGGCTGATAAACGGGCCCGTACTCCACTGTGTCACTGAGTGTCAAATTAAAGTCTTGACTCAAGTTTCTTACATCTATTCTCTGAGTTGTCATTTGGAAAAACACATCTCTAAATTATCTTGTAGTTTTGTGAACAACTACTGCTGCTCTTACTTTTTTTTTCTCTGTTTCTCACGCTTAATGAGATATTTTGTCACATTTTGATCAACTGTTGCCAGGAGATAGGGCAGAGTGAAGTCATCACTGAGTGAGATGACTTACCGCTTGGGTGACAATGCAATGCTTCCTCTGAGCAGCCATACAGTCTTTTAGTGACACATTAATTGGACATGTCAAGCTGGTCTTATACTTAACTTCTGTCGACATTATTCACTGACGACCTGCCTTTGATTTCTCTGGTGTAAGCGTACCTGTTCTTTTTGGCATCCTTGTCACATCACACCTCCACCTTCTCCTGTAAACCTGCTAGCTGAATGTGGCAGGCTTTTAAAAGGCCTATGAGAGTTGTGTTTTGATTATTACAAACCAACATGTCAAAAAGAATATGCAAATAATCCAAAGTGTATGGAGGAGGAAAGCTGAGTCCCACGCAGCCACTTATTCATGGAGCAAGGATACAGCTCTTTTTTAAGAAAACAAATACACTTCTTAAACCAGAACCATTAGCCAGGTCATTTTGTAGCTAGCAGGTAGGTCTGGAACTTCCACCACTGAGATATACATTGAATCTGCTATTGCAGCCATTTATCATGAACAGGGTGATGTATTTATTTATTAAAACAAGAACAAAAAACTGCACATACAGAATTAATTTGGTAAGTCAGACACACCTCTTTCTTCTGTATGCCTCTGTCTGATTACATTTCTGTTGCTTTAATCACACATGCTGCAATAATCTCTGTGGGTCTGTATTATCACTTCCAAAGGCACTTTCATATGTGCCTGAAAAATGGAAGTAATTGAACATTTCCAGACCTATTCAATGAGGTGAATTGGTCTGGGGACTCAATATTTTGTAGCTTCATCAGACAAAAAAAAAAAAACATCTCTTTCCATACTATTCATAAAACCAGCTGAGAAAAAAATATTCAAAGAAATAAAATAAGGAGGGTAATTTTTAATCAGCACTAAAAAAGTTCACTGATTCACATTAAGCTCCTGTTGGCGTGCCATGAAGCCAAAACAGTCTTATCCGGCTGAATTTAACTGTTTGACTGTCAAATGTATCTTTTTTAAAATTTTTTATTTCTAACATGGAAAATGTAAAAATAGGGCTTTTCCTCCAGCTGCTTGGTTGACACCTACTGCCTCCCACCAGTTTCTGGCATATAAATTACAGTATAAAACTGTCAACCTTATCACTGATGGTCTTGTTTACATATAGTGAAATTCTTGTATATGAATTTAAGTTTATTTCATAAATGTCAATAAGCTCCTCACAGGAGCTTTAAATCAAGATGGAAAAACAAAGATAACAAAACAAGAAAAAAAAACTTTTAAGCAAAAAAAAAAATATATATATATATATTTTCCACAGTTGAAACAGCTGTAACAAACTTCAAAATTCAAAAATCACACATCTTTGTCAACAGATAAGAAACTGTAACCACCAAAGATTACAGGCAATATTTTGGCTCTGCAGTAATTCTGATTGCAGTATTAAGATTGAAGTACTGTACAAGCGCACATACTTCATGCCACCACAGCAAGTATTATTGCCCCAGTAGGGAAACCCCACTTGGAAAGATCTGCACACGCCCCTGCCTGTCTAACAGAGGGGTATGATCATCTTTTGATCCGCTTTCAACAGGTGCATATTACTGAACAAACATAAACAACATTGTGTAAAACCAGAGAGTTAGTCTCTTTGTTTGGGGCTCTCTACAAAAATGACAGTGATCAAAACATCTGCAAGTGCCTTAACATTGCAAAGAGCTCAGCCTCATTCAAACATCAGAGCATCATTTGCATACAAATCAACTTTCATAATGCAAAAGTGATTAAAAACCAGAGTGCCTGCAGTACCCAGACAATTTTGATTCTCCAAAAATTTGTCTTGGTATAATCTCCTTTCTAATGTGGAAGTATTGACAACATACCTTCAGGTGATGAATACATACGCTAACTCCTGACAGACTCAATCAGTTCTATTGTAACTTGGCAGATGGCTCATCTAGCATATTGGTCTCATCACCACACTAATGTTTTGGTGACTTTGCTTTCGGTACCAAAATAACATGATCTGGAACCATTCTCATTCACCACCTGTAGTATTCAGGTGTCCAAATGTTGTTTTACCCTAACACAACCAGGCAGCAGGTGTGATAAGCATTAGATATGCCATCCAGCAGGTTTGTAATGAAAGCAAAAGTGGTGAGAGAAACACCTACAGAAATTTTTCCACAACTTTCTTCTTCATGCTTTTTAAGAGACATGTAAATCAAGCTGTGGAGGTGGGTATAGTTAATTTTTTTTTTTCACAAAACTGCAAAGGTCATATTCTCCAGCAATCTTCCAGCAACCTCTCTAAGGCCAAGACAAAACGCCCATCACATTTCATTATAGCCTGTGTTTTGTGTTTACGAGAACAGTGATTGGTTCATACTTGTGTTGTGGCAGCACAGCTCTTAACACCACAAGCAGGAATGCCAATAAACTCCCTGTAGCTAATGGTCCATGCTGTAATGAAATTGGAGAGATACTGACTGATTCCCTCCACACCTCCCACTGCTCTAATTTCAGACACAACGATTTCGCTTTGTCTCCCTTCATTAGACCTCGGCCCTGACAAGGCATCAGGAATGAGCCTGTTACAGAAAAAAGCGTGGGAAATGTAGTTTTAGAAAGCTTGTTATAGTAATCTTGGCCTTGGAGGAAAAGAAGAGTGAATAAGGAAGCCACACAAGGGCATTTTGCAGTATCTCTGTTTGTGTATCTGTCATAGATAGACAAGAGAAGAGGAAGATTATCTCTGTTTGAAATAGGATAATGCAAGCTGCTTTACTCTGAAGGAGAAAAGGCATTGAGGGGTAAGAAAAATGAATATAGGGCAATAAATTTGAAGGAATATATTGTTAAAAGTAAATGCAGGGTAGAGTGAAAGGAAAGGGTCACAAAGGCTACGTTCACACTGCAGGTAAAAGTGGCCTAAATCTGCTTTTGGAGTTAAAGGGATATTCAGGCGTAAAACTAATTTAGGGTCAAACACACCGTAACACTGAGTTAGACACCCCGTCGAGAGATTAATGTTGCCGACTGCCTGCTTCTCTAGTTATACCAACTTCACTAACAACTGCAAGATAGCAATACACAGTGGTCTGAGGAGCCATAAACAAACCTCAACCAAAAAGCCCATCTATAGCCACAAATAATACTCAAAACAGCACCTGACTTCATCAACAGTACAAATGGGGTCCTCGCCACAGCGCTAGCCACCAAACATCCTTTTAACTTTGCCTAATTTCTTTAGCAAAAAGGCTAAACACAACTCACCTACTCTCCTCCAGCAGCCACTTGTTTGTAGCGAGACCTTGGGCCAGTCCATTACAGGCTGATGCAGGGGTGACACAGCTCAAGGAAGAACATTTATGATAATTTCTACATGTAAATGCAATCAGACCGAGACACTAAGGCAGAAGAACTACTGCGTTTGCAGTGCAAAGGGATTAATATGGTGACTATTACTTCAAGGAAATGATAAAGTAATCATCATCACCGTAGCAGCCATTTAATTTATTACTATACATTTACTACTATTTACTAATATTAATTACTATATTTCTTTAAAAAAAAACACTATTTTGCTTGCTCTGTCTTACTCCACTCTCCTTTTCTCCCTTGCCCCTGTCAAAGTTGTCCAGGTGGTAGTACCTGGTACTATGGTGGTACCCACAGACTGTATATAGAATGGACGCCGTCTGCCTCCTTGTTGGGTGAAGCCACCCTGAGACCAGCACCCTCTGGTGACAGGCTGCAGTATAGGTCATAAATCCTGCCTCCGCCAGCCATCCATATGGAGCTGTGGACAAACTTTAGAAATTTATTACATAGAATATACATTTTTCTCCCCCGTGCTTGCAATGTTGACATGTAGTTACTGTAAGACTGGTTTATGCTTAAGTCCTCTTTTTTTCTGTACAGTTCCATTTTTTAAAAGTTAGCAAGAAAATGGTGCTGATATGGCGTAGATTCTCAAAATAATTCCTGCAGCATCCAAAATAAAAACTCTGCAGGTCTATGCCCTGCCAGAGGAAGGTCCAGAGTTTTTGCAGCTTAAATTCGATTGTTAAAATGAGAGCTAACTTTTGGTGTATTCTCAGCATATTTTTGATATCTGGAGTGTTCTGAGGATAATACATTTTAGCTGATAAGTACTGCAAGGGAACTGTTAAAGCTGGAGGTTCATTAGGAAACAAGTTTAACTCAAGTGTGTGCGAGCTGGAAGCAGTACTGTGTATGCATAACCAAGATCCAGCTGCTGACTCGAGAGATGATGAAAACAGAAATCTGCGACAATCCTGATCTGCCTTTGCCTTCCCACTGCCCTGTACTCATCCCCTCAATGTCTCTGGAGTCCAGCCTGTATCCTAAATCCCAAACAAGACCTGCAGCCCATTCCTGCCATCCCCCTCCTCAACATCTGTTCCCCATCCTCGCAATGTGCCAAGGGACGCTTCTCGCCAAGACACCCATACCACAGCTCTGTAGCTGCCTGCCAAGCATCTGATCAAAGGGGACAGCTGTCGAATTAATCTGCATGGCAGCCAGCAGTTCTGCATGAATGAAAAATGGGCAGAGGACAGAGAAAAATAAACATACAGCACCATCAGCACCCCCCGTCTGTTACAAAAAACAGGACTGGCCAGTACGGATGAGGCACCACTGCCAGAATGGGGGAACTGTCCAAGTCTGTTTTTAGCCACAACATTGGTATCAGCAGATCAGAAATTATGGTGCTCAGAGAGTGTAAGGACAAGAGGACAAGGAAATTAAATAGATAAGATACTGTCTGTTGTCCTTTGAGGGGATTACTTACACAGAACCATTAAATTCGAAGTGCAGTAGCCCTCTGCGGAGTGATTATAGCTTAAGGCACATAATCACACATCTGTTCTGTTTAGTGTCTTTTCTACCTACTTGCTGTCCTTAAGCTTTCCAGCTAACTCCTTACTGTCATGTTATCTATTTGAGCAGAAAATACCTGTACATGTAAATCACCCTATGTCCAAGGTAGATGCTTCATAGCCAGTAAAGTCACCATTACCGCAACAGGGGCAACTGTGGAGCGATGGAAGCAGTACACTTTGAATTCAGGGGTGGAAAGGAGCAAACACTGTCTTGTCAAGTGGCTGGGGTCTAAATATAATATTATCAGACCAGAGTAGGATTAGACACTACTTTCACATGAATACCTCTTTTTAGCAAACCTTTTTACTGGTTGTCAAACAAGTTCATACACAATTTTTTCAGTGTGTTGGATAAAAAAAACAACAGATTTGAACATGTCCATGTATCATCCTTTGTAAGTCAACAAACGCGACGATATGTCTGGACAGGCATAACGAAATAAGTTATGTGAGGCTACCAAAGCTGAGTCATTGAGGTGGCATGCTGACATGCTAAAGTTTGGAGAAAATGCTGACATAGTTGTGCAATTCATCATATAAAGCTTAATTTTGCCTGCTCGTACAGGAGACTACAGCTGAAGAAAATGTCGGGATATCTCTGAGTTATTTCCAGTCATCAGCTAAAATGTGTACAACACAAGTTTTGACCTGTAAACAGATAAGAAGCAGAGAGAAAGCCGCTTATTGTTGAGATACAATCTGTGGGGTTTAAAATGTGTTTCATTTTCATCTACCTGACACTTTTCCTACAAAACATTTTATTTGTCAAGGAAACATAATAACAGACATTAAGTCACGATTGCTTTGGCCCTCAAGCCAAGCCTTGGTAGATGTCATCCTACCACTCACTGCCATAATATGTGTTCGTCTTTATAGCCATAATGAACACTGGCCACAAAAACAACCTTTAAAGCACCCACAACCCACAGGGCTTCAGTCACTCCAGTGTGAACCCTAACTGAGAAAACAACTTCCATTACTGTTGTGAATAATGAAATTCAGTCCAAACTTGTTTAGCCGACTCAGAAGACAAGAAGTTACATCATAGCTTACCAAACACTCAAGCCCCATTTTTCGCCTCAGTGAAGTAATCTCATCACTCTTCATTCAACTGTCTTGTTTGTTGGAGTGTAATGAGCATCACATCCACAGTGGGCTGTAGTGGCAGACGGGCAGACAGTCCTGCTGTCTTATTGAAATTGGGGAAAATGCTTGCAGGATGCTGTTGATTAGAGTTCCCTGAGGTTCAGTCTCCCATGTCAGCAAACACCTCAAAAGTTCCTCCCAGCTTCAGGGCTGCATTACTCTGTTACTCAGCCCAACTTTTGACCTCCATTTGTAAGGAAGGACATTTTCATTCAACATACATTGTGTCGGTATCAAAACATCCACCAGGAGAATTTTTTTCAACTGAACTGCAGAATTCTAATCTCTACTCAGTCTAGCAAGCAGAATGCACCTCAGTGGAGCTTGACAGTCTAAAGTCACACAGCGCTGCGTCTGAGCAGGATTAAAACACTCTTTGAAAGATTGCTGTTATCTGATGCAATCTTTTTTTGATTACATTACAGATATTAACAGAAGATTGTTACAGTAATTAAATCAAAGCTGCCTTCACATTCAGCTTAATTGTCACATTAATATTAACAATACTAATACACTTCTGTTTGTAATAGGATTCAGTATGAGTACCACCTCCCTCTTGAGTATGCTAGTTAGTTTCTTACAAACGTCCTACCCCCTCACAAACAAGCTGATTCCTGCAGTGCATTACAAAACTGGGAGTGGTGGGCTAATTAAGGCACCTCTGGGAACTTAAAGGATGTGAGCACGCTGTCTATGAGGAGTCAAAATATGTCCAAGAGTCCCAGATCCAATTAGGGTGCACTTCAATTTGGCCTCTGATGCAAATGTGTTATGGAAGTGCTGGACCATGGATAATGGGAAATGCTAGTAGGACAAAACTTGTCGAACATGACAGAGTCACTGTATGAATTAGAGTCTAACTTGCACCAGTGACATAACACAAATCTGATGGATATAAACTTTGGATGAATGTGTTATAGCCTGCATTACATTTAGATATTGTCTCAGTGATGTCACTGCTTGGTTTCTGATGTGAGATTTGGAGGCCACATATGGTAAACACAGTTTTGGAAATGATGACTTGACCTAACTTTTAGTTGACCCAGAAAGAGGCAAAGTGGTGGAGTTGAGCCAGGTCCTTGGCAGCTGGCTTACGGCTTCAATGCAACCTTCTGTCAATGCCTCTGACGTGCCTCTTATTATGCTAAACTTGCGGCCTTAAAATCTTCAAAAACATGAGTTAAAAATATTTCATTTCCCCGACAGTGTGTATGAAAATAAAAACTAGCTACTGAGACCAAATAAATATTTTGAACCAGGCTGCAAACATGCTTATATCGGCAATATAAGGCTGTCGCATACACCTGTACTGACAGAAACCATCTTAAATATTGATGTGGTGCTAAAAATAAGTTTTAACTTCAGCACATCGACTTAGTTATTTAACACTGGAAGTTTTGCCTCCTCTGCATTTTGTCATGAATAAAAAATGTGGAAAAAGTGTAAATTTAGAAATTAGCCATTACAGGAAGCTAAAAATATAATTTCAGATTGTACTGATCGCAAGCACAACACAGAGTACAGATGGTTTCCTTTCAGGATAGAATTTAATCTGCAGGTTGCTGGAAAAATGTTTCTTTTCTGATTTTGAGAATTTCTCAATTTCTAAAACACTAAACCCTATTGTCTGTACCAACTGCTCAGTTGATTAAATCAGTCTCTCTTTTGATAAAACTCTGAGGACTTTTCACATAGTTAGACACAACTTGCAAATGCATTCTCACTCACTAAAACACATTTTGCACTGTGATGCACTTGTGTTGCGTAATAGTAAGCACAAGTAGCAAAAGCTAAACACAATCTAAGCAAAGGCATCACAGATTAAAAACAACTCAATATTGATTAAACTTGTGGCTAATGATGTGCGGAAAGCAATATAAGCCAGTTCAGATGGGTTTTTCCCCGATGCCTGATCAGGGAGAATGTGGCCTGTGATGTCGATGAAGTCATGTGGCCTGATCCAGCACAAGGACATGACGCTGTAGCTGAATGATTGCCCATACTGTAAGCACTTGAGTTTGGAATTGTAGTTGAAACTGTAATGTGCTTCTCATTTATATTTGTTTTTACTTTATATGTACTGTATACAGATGCTAAATTCACAGAGCAATTCTAAAATTGATTTAGCCTACTGTGAACAGTAATTTCTACAGCTTCATTTCCTGAACATTGTTTTATTTATTTATTTTTTTTTTGTCATGTGTAATGACTTCTCAGTAGTGTTTTTCATTTTGTTTCATCTAACAACAGTTTGGTTTTGAGCACAGATTGAACTGTTTTTAGAAGACTGTTTGATTTTGCAGGAAGAGTCAGAAGCTTAATGAATGAAGTTTAAAAATTGGGTTTTGTGCTTATAGTGTTGACAAAAGCATGGTGGATGTCAAGAAATGTGTTTTAGCAATTGAGAAAAATTGCATAACCAGCAACAGGCTACAGCAGGACTGAGGGGCACAAAGTAAATATCCTTAGTCAAACGGTACACAAGTTTTAAACATATTCAGTGCATGAAGACACAGCTGACTGCTCAAATGAAAAGCTGGTGTAAAAGTCGAGCTCAATTATCTTTCATCTTTCCTCAGGAGTTTTCAGTTACCGTTCAGCATTTTCCCTGCAAACAGGCAACAATGAATGGTTCTCTCATTGTGTAATGAAATCCTTTATAAATAGCACTAAAGTTGAGGATGGGTGACACTGAGAAGTAATGCAATCAATTCATCACACACCATATGTGGGTGCAGATGATGCTTTTCAATGCAGGTCATGTGCTGCACTTGAGAATATTTGAAGCAGAAGTCTCAGTTTTTGATGAGTGCTAGAAAAGTGATTCACCTTAGATTTCACAGCATTGACCTTAAATTAAAGACCGTCCAGTTCAATGAACAAAGAGAAAGAAGACTAAAATAACAGCAAAGGATACTTGTTATAAAAATTTTATTTAGAATAAAACAACGTAGCCATATTACACGTAGTGTGGTCAATCTATTTTACATACCTCAAGAGAAGCGACACAGTTCTGCCATGGTACGGTTCAACATGATTGCAATCAATAAAATCCTCACCATCATTATTAGTCTACAGTCAGAGGAGGTTATAGTAGTGTTGTTCAGTCTCACAAGTTTTACAGGATAGCATGTAGCACAACAACACAACATGGTGAGGGACCAGTGCTAGAAGGCCAGTGGAAAAACCAACAACAGGTGAAGTAACACTCGTCAGAGCGGGCAGCTAGCTTCAGCAGGCCACAGACCCATTGTGATACAGTAATAAGAACTCTTTTCACACTTGGTATCTCCTCATTGCAGTGTACACCAATACAGTAAGCAAGAGCTTAAATGCTAAACCAGATTGTTCTTGTTCTGTCAATGATCACAACTGTTTAAAACAAGTTTACAAACCACAAAAAACAAAACTGTGTCTATGAGTCTGAGGTAGCAAGGCAATCATGGCTTTCCTCTGATTTCTGAACATATATCTTTTACAAAATTATTCTACATAATGACGGCGGGCCTTTGACAAACCCAGTTATTAGGTTTGAAATTTTACTCTAAACCTTTATGCACAGTCCCACTTCAGTTCTTCAAAAAGTCACCTCCATCTTCCACTCGTGGAATGACAAACTGTTTAGGCACAGAAAGGGTAAAATTTACATTAACAAGCCGCAGTTGATGCAGAGTCCGCCGACATTTCAATGTTTAAAGGGGGTTTGACATCAAGCATGCCACAAGATTGATCTGCAAAGAAAACTGACATTTGGGACTTGACGGTCTACATCTTTAAAACAATTCTTTTAGCTGTAAGAAGTTTAAACTCAGATATGGAAAAACGGTTATTTAGTGGCTTGAGAGTATAAAGTAGTAGAATGACAAAAACTTGTAACAGATTGAATCCCAATGGAGGAAAAAATTAATAACAATAAAACCAATTATCTCAAAGCACCCTGACAAACGAAAATTTGACTATACAAAGCCCCTTGTCCATAAACTCCTCCGCATATCTAAACAAATCACTGACAAATGTTCAGGTACAATCTACACTTCATAAAATGTACATTTGCATAGTACAAGACAAAGGTGGTCGAAGGAGTTAAGTTGTCTGGTCCTGTGCGTCTTTGGGATATCGGGTAAGGGGAGATTGTTTGTTCTTGGATGGTCCCATCTTTCACTGCACAAACACACCCCAGCCTCTGTGTTGCCTGTCCTCACATCACCTGCAAAACAGAGAGCACAAACAAGATGATCGTTGAATCAGATGAAACAAATATCACCCTTTTTTAAATCCACAGCCACATTTCTCTTCATATACTCATCAGTGAGTGGAAAGTCAATTGGATTCAAAAGCAGGCAAATGCACTGCAGTCCTTCAAGCCGGTAACCTCCCATTAGGAGCTCCTTGTATAGAGAGGTGGAGGATAAGGGAGGAAGAGCTGCCTGTTTTCAAGCTCTCTAACCTGTCCACTTGTCTCTGTGTGTAAGTTAACAGTATGTGTTAAAATGGCATTTGCCAAGGTCAGTCCAAAAAAAGACAAAAGTGAAAGAATAACTCAGAGATATAGCAATTAAAAGAGTGAAGAAGTGTGGTTGACTTGATACCCCACATGTACTCAATGCAGGGTTTTTCTTTAGTGCAGGAGTTTCAGAGGGTCACTTAAACTTGATCTGATCAGTGCTGAAGGCAGAGAAGTAAAATGTTAAAAGTAAAAGTGTCAGTTGACTTTATTTCAAAAGTGACCATTTTTCTCTGACACCACAGTCAGGATGAGAAGCTCATAGCTGTAAAATGTAACGCTGCTGTGATCCAGCTTTTTGATCAAAACCAAAAGAAATAGTTAGGACAAGTTATTATCTTTAAAAGTCTTCTTTATTGTTTAGACACTGAAAAAAAAAAATAGATAGGTCAGGGGTATTTGAAAAACACATTTTAAAATGACCTTTGTCTGTAATTTAAACTGTAGCCATAGCAATGGTGTACTGTGAATAATGATAATTCATGTTTCTATGAAGCAATGATAAATCAGAATCAAATACTTGACAGCCGTTGTTATCAGGTCAAATCAATAACAGCCAACTACCAGCAAGAAGGTGGCTAAAAGCTAGAGGAGGTGTATGATAATTGTTTCACAGAGACAAAGGGAGAGACCTACTTCCCTTAATGCCTGCAGGCATCATTAACTTGAATCGGTTGAATGCTGTCAGCTGTTGTCTAAGGTTGCTAACCGGCTATCAAACGTGTTGTTTTGGCTTTAGTTATGGCCTGATGTTCTTCCAGATGAACTTCCTTCTTTGTTCTTTAGCTTAGAAGCTATTCAAACATAAAGGCTGTCATAAAATTGCTTATGACCAAAACTGGTTAAGGGTAAAGCTTAGATAGTAGAGCAGGCACTCCATGGACTGAGCCCAGCCCTTATCACACGAATGGTTAGATGGAGGTCCAGTCCCTGCTAGATTTAAGGCATTTCACCTCCCAGTCTCTCTCCCCACATTCCCTCTGTTGCACTGAATGAGGCAAAACAAAAACCCAAATAATGGCTGTGTAAAAGGTTTAACAGTGGTCGAAAGGAAAACGAAGTATAGAGTGCCGAGTAAGCGTAAAGCCTACAAAGCTTAATTGCATTTGTGGTGGTTGCTGCAAACAGCTAATCTCGCTCCACAGAGTTTCATTAGTCATCTCTTCCTCACAGGTAACCAAAATATGTCAGGTACAGTCAGGTGAAGGTGACAAAGAACAGAAGGCAGCAGCAATAATTACCTCTGCTACTGTGCTCAAACTTCCCTCTCTTTGCCAAATACCAAAACAATACAATAGCCAGCAAATAAAAATACACAAAAAGTAAAGGAAGCTTTCCTTACCTGTGGCCTTGAGGAGAGGCTGGAGGCTGTGGGTAACAAAACAAAGAGACAATCGGGTAGTTAAGCACTTGAACTCCCCAGTTCATCTCTACTTCTATAAGTCTGCACTAAGTTATCAGCCTCTGGGTCTCTCCAACATATTCTACACACACTCAACTCTGCACTGCTGAGATCCCATGCCTTGAATCTGTGCAGTTACCAAATGCTAATAACGCTGGAGCCTCTGCCAGATTAGAATAGATTTTTAACTAAAGGCCTCATAGGAGTTTGACTCTTAAAATTTGAAATACAATTTAGAGGGAGAGAGCTCCTGCTCACAATTGGACGATTTTTATTTATTTTCCTGTTTGATTAATATCCCCAGAGGTGGAAAACTTTGCAATTCTGCTGTAAAAAGAGTGAGAGGCTGTTGTTTTTCCTGATCAAATCAGGGACCCCAATTTAATGATAATCATAAAAACCTCCAGGCAGTCGTTAAAATCATTGTGTCGGAGCTTTTCATTAGGCCTGAGCTTGGCATTCAAAACACAAAGCAGCACAGAAGGTTTTGAAGGAACAAAGTCTTCATTAGACTCTTCATTGAACTTGAGCTGCAACATTTAAACATGTTGACCCACAGGCAGCACTCACACACACACATGCACACACACATAACCACATAAATGGAGTCATATATATGCAGACTGAGCAAACACCACGAACCACAAAAAAGCTGAAACACAGTGCAAGGGTGAAATGAGAGAAAAAAGCAGGATGAAAACTTTTGGGAGGACAGTTAGCGAGTAAATGTGACAAGAAGAAGATTGATACTGAGGAACATGAAGTGATAGATGCACTGACTGCTCAAGAACAGTTTTGTCCTCATAATGTCACTCATGGTTGCTTTGTTGTACAACACTGGCATGGTGAACCAAACCATCAATCTTTATTTATTTATATAGCACCAAGAGGTATTTATTGAACCGAAACATGTAGTATGGTTATGGTATTATAATTCATACGGTTAGGTTTTGACTGTTGGTGACGTCTTACCTCGGGGTGTATTCAAGAAATTTACAGATTAACTGTGATGGCTTCACAACTCTGCAAATTATTGTTGTATTGATTCTTTTACATTAAAGCTCAAAGTGAGGAGTTTGCAGCCTGAAATAAATACCAAAGCCTCATCGGCAGACACAATATGAACTATTTTTATGGGACTATCATCATTGATGCACAAACCAAAAGTTCCTCACTGCAGCTTTGCATCAGGTAAGTAAAGGTTTAGATTACTGGGAAATACGGTAGAAACTTGCCTTATTCACTCATCTTGTAAGATACACAGACATTCTCTTCATTAGTTATTACATATGAATAGTTAAATGGGGTGGCATGCACTTTTTTCTGCTGACCAGCATCTTTGTGGTCAAACACTAATCTGCCAAAGAGACAGGGAAGACACCTCGGAGGGGAGTTAGAGGAGGAAACTTACGACTGCATGCAGGGAAGGAGTTGTTAATCTGCTCCATTACATCTGCCAGGTCAGAGCTGCTGTGTTGGGGGTCCAGCAGCTCATCTGAACACACACACACACACACACACACACACACACACACACACACACACACACACACACACACACACACACACACACACACACACACACACACACACACACACACACAGGTTGAATCCACAGTGATTGAATTCCAAGCAAGGGTTCTTTTTACACCACCATCTGTGAGTGTTTGTGTCTGAATATGTAATTCCTTTCAATGTGTCCCACCTGAGTTTTCACTAAGAGGCCCTTGATCTTGCACAGTGGGAGATGAGACACCGTTTACCCTTGAGTCCATCTCCGGCTGAGAGAGAGAGTGAAGAAGAGAGAGACACACAGGAAAAAGAAAACTCCATTATTAAAGTAAGATTATCCAGCTTGGTGTCTGCTTGACAACTTCAGAATTAGCAATGCTTCACAGAGATGCAGGGATCCCACAGGGCTATGTAATACAGTATAGCCCCTTCATGTGTGAGAACACTGTGTGTGTCTGTTTTGGTCTCTGATCTCTTATTTTGTTCCGTAAAGGTGCCTCCCTGAATTTTGACGGTCACGGTACACACACAACAAGCTGTTCAATGTGCTGATAAATCTGATCGAAATGCAATAACAGAACATTGATGTTAAAATCAAAGCCTTTCACTTCATAGAAAAATGAAAAAAAGTATTTGACTAAATCAATACGAGATTAGGATCCTTAAAAAACTGCTTATTGATCGAGGGAAACATGCTCCGATGCACAGAAGCTGACATTTGGTGTCTGGTGACATTAACAGCAGAATCCTACAATCCCTTTAGATTCTCAGACTGCAAGAAATCCAATCAATGCTGCCTCCTTCTTCACCCTCTCTCTTTCTACCTCTCCTTCATCTCCTGTAGCCCCAAGCGCTCGTAAAGGCTAACATGTTGGAAATGTCTCCGAAGCTCAGCCGGCGTCTGGAGGCTCGTCTTAGAATAGCTAAGGTCAGGGCTTTGGTCAGCCTTCAGCGGTGTGGATTTAATGTGTGCTATCCAGCTGACTGGGCTTGTCATTCTGCAGCCTGGCTGAAATGCTGATGGAGAGACGTGTTGACATATCAGGACACCAGGGGCTTAAATGTCAGGAAACAGAAGTTCTTATTAGACCAAGTGGGAATGTTTGTGTTGATGCAGGTAGTTATTCTCCTCATTTCATTTGCATATTGTGTTTGCTGGAATGACTTAATGAGTGCAATACAAATGCAAGAAAATACTCTATTCTCAATGGATAAAGGGAAACATTAGCATTTTTATTGTATTTAACAGCTACTTGTTACTTCTCAGGCAAAGAATATATTTTCAAACCCTAAGATTTATTTTTAGCATTTTTTTGAATCATTAAAGATCCTGTGAGGAGTTTTGGTTGGTTTCTGTAGCAGACTGAAATATACAGTGATGAGTCTATGATGCACAATAGCAAATGAGCTATCAATGACAAGATTGAGAATTTCTATACAGTAATTTTTAAAGACTGTGACAGCTGTGAGGGGATAAGTATATATAACAAAAAAACAACCTTTGTTACTAAAGCAAACATTCACTGTAAGTGATCAATTTTGGAGTAAAATTACATCAAGGGGTCATTTTTTTGTCAATCAATACCTCTTTCAGAAGGATGAGATAAAATTTAGGGTTTACAACAAATACGGAAAGTTGCTCATGGGGGCTTTAAAAGAACAGCTAATCATTTCCTTCAATGAGTGTCACCCAGGACAATAAAATCATACTTTAAAGCTCTGTTACGTTATGAACCATACTGCTCATACTTTTGCCTCTTCATGGCCTAAAAAAGCAAACAAGACCAACCATGGCAAGATTGACAATATCTATTTCCACATTTAGAACCAGTAGTTAATGGTTTGTGTATTTAATGTGTATGATAAGTGTTATACTGCTGAAAGTCAGCAGGATGATATATTTTGCCAGAAGACACTGTTCATTGATGAAGAGGATGACATAAACAAAGATTACTTGGATCTGAGAGCTTTGGCATAAATAAATCATTGATCTAAGCTCATTAAAACAGGTACAATAAAACGTTTTTGCTCAAGTGCTTGATTTTAACTATCTTTTAGAAATCCTGACCTAAGTAAGGAGAGTGTTTCTACATTTTTAGTTAATACTCAAAAACTTTTTGCAAATAACAGGTAACATAATAAAAGAGGTTTTTCACAAACTCTTTTATCTAGAAAGACTAGAAAGAAGGTTTGTAATACTTGTTATGCTTTTTTTTGTGACTGTTGAACAGAAATCTAAAGAAAGTGTCACTCTACTCTTCTGTTTGGGAAGAAAAAATGGCCGACCAGGCTCATAATTTTGGTCCTGCCTCCTGGTTCAGCCTTTCACAGGCAACAATTACTGAAAGGAAAATTGTTTTCACTGTGTGTGTGCACACATTATTGAGCTTGCTTTATGTTTGACATACTGCTGTTGGACTGAGTAAATATGATTAAGTTAAAAGGCAATTACAAAATATTGGTTTGAAAATGCCACCAGACTGCTAGCCTCTTTATCAATATAGTTAAACTTATAGAACAAATAACCTGTTTACCGAAGCTTAAAGGAGGACAGGAGGAAGAACGGTGGGAAACTCTCAGGTTTTTCAGAAGAAAGATATATCTCCAATAAGTGAAGTATATATTGTTTATTGTATTTAGTCTTCAAATCATCTAGCATCCATACAGTTGCTGTTTAAAAATGGATCCCAAAGGTTGGGAACAAAACCAACTTTTCCCATCAAAACGTTAATCTTCATCCATTAAAAATCTGCCGAGTCATATCAGCCGCTCTCCTCAGGCCATATTTGTTGTGAGTTATTACAGTGCTTCCAGCTCAGCGGTTTGCAATACCTGCTGCTGTGTTTGCTCAGTCTGATTTGTCGGGATGATTGTTTGTTTGGCTGGAGGGTTGTGCATTTCTCACTTGGCACAAAGTGTCCAAACCTCAGCGAGCAATTAGACTGGGCATAAACAAATGTGGAGGCTATTGATAGAGAGGGCTGGAGAGGAATGTTGGACACCAGGATTGAATGGTAATGATGCGATTAGAGTTTAATCTGAGCATTGATGAGTGGGTTTTGTTATTCAGAGGCACAGTGGCATTAAAATGAATGGGTAAGCTTGTTTACATGGTGTGTTATTATGTGCACAGGGGTTATTAGGGGAACAGTGACATATCTATAAAAATTATTAACCTAAATGACCTTCAGAGAATCCCTGGAATCCCCAAGCTTAACAAACTACATTACAAGAAAACGTAAGGCAGAGATTTATCTGATATCACAGTGTGTGTGTGTGTGTGTGTGTGTGTGTGTGTGTGTGTGTGTGTGTGTGTGTGTGTGTGTGTGTGTGTGTGTGTGTGTGTGTGTGTGTGTGTGTGTGTGTGTGTGCACGCTTAGAAACCTTACTGGATACATTTACTCTCTGTATGAATGTATATTGAAGTTGAAATGATAAGTTGTCCTACAATGAAAGCTGACACTCCAGCTCCTTTTAAAGCTAAATAGTGTTTTTTTTTTTTTCTGAACAGAATTTGATTAAAGCACTTAGAGTTTAAAACCATTTTATATTAGACGACCCTCTCCCCAATCAATTTCCAGCAACTGGTCTCTTCAGAGTGACAGTTTGAATTCATTCAAGTCCACTTTTAAGCTGTCAGGGAAAAGTCCGAAACAAGAAGGAACAACCTTTTCTCTGAGGGAAGACTGTGGGTATTTCTCTTATGTCTCTTGGCAAATAAACTGTCTTCTTGGGGCTATGACATGAGGCTTTTTGGAAAAAAATCAAGTCCAACAGGTTTGTGTTTTCATACCTGGTGCAGTAGCTGTCGGAGGCGGTGGAGCTGAGACTCCAGCTGTTTGTTGTGTTCCTCCAAGATGTGCATGCGGGCCTCAAGCCGGCCTTTGTGTTGTCGTAGGAGTTTGGCCTCGGCAAGAAGATCGGCCTCGTCAGGATGAGGCAGAGAACCCTCTGATTCCCACTGGCCACCAGCTGGGGCCCCTCGCTGGTTGTGCTGCTCCTTTAGCTGCTCATACTCCCTCTGCAGGGTCCTAGATAAGATGGGTTACAACCACGACACTTAACTTGTTTTACTTTGGTTTCTTACAGCAAAAATGTAGGGAAAAATGCTTCAGACTGTATTTTACTCTTTCAGGGAGCAAACTTTTTAACATTATCAATTACACTGTCTAACAGTGTTTTGTTTTCAAAAGGGAATACTCCTTCTAAAGACAATGTAAAAATATCTCAATGAAAAATCTGTCAGGACTAAAGTTCAGTAAAGAAATGGCTCTCAACCCAGCTGAACACTGAAAGGCAAATCTGGGTGTATAATCCTACTCTCTTATCAGTCCTCACCATCAAAACACCAAACTGAAAGATATCTATTAGAGGAGTGGTGTTTATCCCTCCAGTAGACTCACAGATACTTATGATATCTCTGCCTTTGTGGGCTCTGGAGCTACTCTGATGGTGGCTCAAACTGTACCAAAACAGGTTTGTTGTTGTTATTTTTGTTAATTTACTATCCATTTCATTGCTCTACATTTATTTAGCTACAGGTTTTATTGAAAAAACAATGTACAAGTATGATAAAACCATGCAGACATATTGGAACACTGCTTTAATAACGCAGGTACAGTATATCCTTCAAGTGGTACATTTTGACGAGAGCAAGAAAAAAGATTTTCTAAAAATGTATGTTTATGGCCAAGATGCATACATGAGTTCTCAGTCTGTTTAGGATCTCACGTTTTAGTCTGTTCATTGATTTATTTTCGTACTCACACTAGATTGTGTCTTCATACAGTATACAAGGTTGCACAAATAGAGTATCCATATTTTCCTTTAATATAATGCAACTTAAAGATGCTACTATTATGTGCTTCAAATTTAACATACTTGTGAAATTAATGAGGCATGTGTCATCATTAATTTGACAGCACTGTATCCCCCGAAGTCTTATATAAATAGATAAAAGGATTTTTTCTTGAGAGCAGGTATTTATGAACACAGTTACTTATTATACTTGCCATGTTTTATGTAGACCAATATTGTGCTCACCTTTCTATAGACCTTCTGTCTATGGTATTTTTTAGTTTTATTTATAGCAAACAAATGTGAAGTGCTTCTTATCTTTTCATTTTCAATATCACTGGTGGACTCAAAAGCAGACTGCCTTCAGTGTAGTGCCACACACAAACACAACACTGATGTTTACCTCTGCTTTCTGGGTGAAATCCTTTTTTTTAGTGTTCAGACAAACAAAAGGACCTCATTCTGCCAGATCTCTCACCTCACCTGCTTTCCATTTAGAACCATCAGCCATGCTTTACTTCCATTGGCAATTATCAGCATGGCTGTAAAGCTTTCTCCTTCCTGCTTTGCTCTCTCCTGAGTGCCTGAATGTGTGTGTTTGTGTGTAATCAGCGCTAAATCATTCTAGCTGGGCAGCTGGCAGTGCAAGAGCACCTTTACAACAAAAGATTGTACAGTGACTGAATGTCTTTACCATCTCCATTTACTAATCAAGATGGGGAAAGACTTGGCATGTGAGACAGACTGTGGGTGCGGGAAGTCTGTGTGTGTTTGTATATGGGGCGCAGGAGTGCATAGAGAACACAAATGACACCAGGAAGATGTACGAAAAAATATTACAGCAACCAGGAGGAAAAGAGAAATGTTGATTCTGAATTCTTTCCTCTTTTGAAAAACTGACCTTTCAGTAATTTTGTTTAACTTTGTTTGGATCTTGGGTATATGTTTACTAAGACATTACTAAGACACAGACATTTTTTTAACACTACAATTACTTTGTAGGAGCCAAGTTTCTTGAAGACAATTTTAAACTCATTACCTCTGCTCCTCCTCCAAACGAGCTATGATCCTCTCCAGCTCGCCTCGTTCCTCCCTCTCCACAGCCTGCAGGATCTGGGCAGGACTCTGGGGCTGACTGCAGGGGGAGCCCTCCCCTCCCAGTGTCTGACAGTACTGCAGAATCAGGGCATGCTCATCATCCCTGTGAGACAGTGAAGGCAGAGTCATCAGAAGACAAGAAGCCCCTACATCTTGTGTCTGTTAGTTCAACTCAATTTACCGTCTGTTCAGTTTGAGGGGGAGAGTCTTTTTTTAGTACTTCTGAAACTGAACGCATATATAAGGCTACGTACTTTCTTCTCACTTCACCTTTCGGCTTTGGAGCAAATAAAAGAAGCCCCATATTTGAACAGAGAGTATTTGAAGAGCAGCTCTCTTGATAAACAATAAAGCTTCACACCATGAAATGAAGCTGGCTGTTGTCTTCTTCTGGGAATCACTCCCAGAAGACTTCAAATTTATTAATGTGAGTAAAAAAAGCTAGCTTACAGTAAACACCAAAGGAAACAGCAGCGTTCATTGGTATAGTTGAAACAAGGTTGCCATGATGTTTAAGTTTTTCAGCTATAGTAGGTCTGTGTCACAGTGAGATCCACAGTCCCTGCTGGAATAGAGATGTGTCACTTTCCATTATCTGATAACTGCAATAAGAGGGGACTGTGAGGAGATGAAGGGAGCGGAGTGGAGAGGAAGCCTTGCAGACAGATGGAGAGATATGGAGTAAAGGCTGAAAGTGTCTGCTGTTGTGTATCACTATATGTCTGTATAAGTCCATCTCTCTGATATCTGAGTGATCTGAAAAGGAGTGACAGGTCTTGTCTAACACAGCTGACACTGTCCTTCTGAAACACAACCTAAGTTTAAAGAGTAAAAAACTGACAATCCCACACATACCAGAAAACAAAATGTCAAACTGATATTCAAATCTGCTTTCCATTACTAAAGTAACCCCAGTCTAAAGCAAATCTGACATCTTGAGATGGAGTTGGATGAAAGAGTTTAAAGAAAAAGTGGCTTGGTGGTGGCTTCTGACGAGATTTGGGATTTTTTTATTTTGAAATATATTCATGCTGTCCTAATATCCCACAGTGCTGTCATTCTGTGACATTAATATCCTGCCATTTTACAGCGTATAAACAGACCTAGAAATGGAGAGACGTCTGCTACTACCCTGCTGTATATCAATAAGTCACATATCTAAAAGTGTGTTTCTTTCCATTTTGAGTCTTGTAACAAAGGGCATTATCTCTATCAGTTAAGGCCACATTTTACACAGTATTGTAGTTATTCACCCAGAAAAAGAGTGATAGTGACACAGAAAAGTGTCAGGGACAAAAATATAGAGAAAATCACAAGAGTTGAAAACACTCAACTGTAGAGCTGGATCCTTAATACTTACTTGCTCACAGAAAGTAATTTGTATTTCATAAAGACACAAAAACAGCTGTTTATGTATGACACTGGTAAAACCAAAATGTTGGATAAACTATAAAGAAAACGTGTAATCTGAACAAGATGTTTAAAAAAAACGTGTTTATCTTTTTCATTTTTAACCAACTGTAGTTCTCTTTAGTTTTAATCGTTGAGTATTCTGCATATTAATATAAACAGGGTGCCCTCATCTCCTCTCATTGTTTGATGTGAACCCAAATTACTGAATTATTTTTGGTGGCACTGCAGAATTGACAAGAACACTCATAAAAAATAGCAAAGACACTCCGGTTGGGACTGTCCACAGCAGCACAGATTCATGGGTTGTTAAATCTGACTCTGTGTTTGTCACATTTCCTCCTCCTCCTCCTCCTCCTCCACTCTGCTTAACCAACAAAACACCACAGAAGTTATATGCGTATATGTGTATTTTCTTTTTACTTACTCGACAGCGTTAACTTGATATCATTACCAACACAAATGGTAGCCATTCATACCAGTTGCGCTGATAGCCATGACCAGGTATACAGAATCAACAACCAGCCCCTATTTGTGTTTCCGTAGTCCATCTCTGTTTGTGATATTACTTGTTCCAAAGTAGAGAGCCCAGCTTTTGATCTCTGCTGTTCTAAAAACTGTGCCACACTTTGAGCCACCAGTGGTCTCCTGGCAGGTACTCTAAGCACCTTTTAAAATACACAGTGACTCACCATTAACTTGGTTCACACTCTCTTATCAGGGCCAGACCATAACTGAGTGCATAATCCTCGGCTACAATGAGTGAGTTAATCAAATAGACTCTGGAGAGTAAGCTGGCAAACTGAAATGTCTCAGACACCCTTGAATTTCACCGTAAGAGACATGAATGAGTTTTCACAAAGCACTCCGGATGCTATTATCACGTACATAACAAAAGAGGTTACTATTAAGAAGTTGTCTCTTTCTCAGAAACTACAAGAATTATACCATTTTTTGGCCAAGTACTGAGGTGAGAGGAAAGCAAATGAAAGCCACACAGAATCAGGCTTTCACTCCTTTCTTAATAAAGGAACTATATGTCAAGCCTGCAGCCTCCAGAGTACACTCAGAGGTAGAAAAGGGTTTTATCATTAACCAGCCTAAGCTCCTTGTGTGATGCAAGCACACATTTTGAGTGCCTTTTCTTTAACAATAAGCTTTGCTTCCAGTTTAAATTTTACATAAAATATGCCAAAAATAAAGGCATTCATGATGAAAGGAATTAAGCCTCCTTGGTAGGAACTTCATACGTTCTGAACCTTTCTGTACTCCCAATGAAGGAAAACATTCGACTGCTCTGTTATCTCTTATAACCAGTAGCTCTCTCTTTTATGATGTTCCCTCCTAACATTGTGTAGGCACTTTTGAGTACTTAAGTACATAAGTACTATGTCCTTGAGTACATAAAAATCCTTTTTCTGGACCTTCTGGAAACTCCTACAGTAATATGCACACATACAATGAGGAAAATAAGTATTGAACGCGTCAATGTTTTTCTCTTTACATTTATTTCCAAAGATGCAATTCAAATAAAATTTCTACCAGACATTGGTATTAATTCAAATAATCCACACATGAAAAGAAATCACAACATTTGAGTCCATAAATAATGACTATATGGAATTAAGTGCAATAACACAGGAAAAAAGTATTGAACACACTAACTGAGACTCATTTAATACTTAGTGAAGAAGCCTTTGTTTGCAATGACAGCTTCCAGACGCTTCTAGTATGTGTTAACTAATAGTCCACACTGCTCAGATGTGATTTTGGCCCACTCCTCCAGACAAATTGTCTTTAAATCTTGAATGTCTTTTGGTGCCCTCTGGTGAATCCTTTTCTTTAGTTCCTTCCATAAATGTTCAATTGGATTTAAGTCAGGAGATTGATTGGGCCATTCCAACAGATTAATTTTCTTTTTTTGGAACCATTTGTGAGTTAACTTTGCCGTGTGCTTTGGATCGTTGTCCTGCTGGAAGTACCAGCCACGTCTCATCTTCATCATCCTGGTGGATGGCCGCAGGTTCATATCAAGAATTTCTCGATACATGGCTCCATTCATTGCTGCCTCAATTATATGAAGTTTATATGAAGTGCCATTTCTTCTCCAAACATGGTGTGTAGTATGACAGCCAAAAAGTTCAATTTTGGTGTTGTCTGACCTGACAACATTCTCCCAGTATTCTACAGGCTTGTCAAGATGCTGTTTAGCAAACTTTAAACGAGCTTCAACATGCTTTTTCTTGAGGAATGGAGTCTTGCGGGCTGAGCGTCCATAGAGGCCATGGTGGTGGAGTGCATTGCCCATTGTTTTCTCTGTAACAATTGTACCTGCTGCCTCCAAGTCTTTCTGGAGTGCTTTCAGGCTGGTCCTTGGCTCGTGGGGTACTCTTCTGACCATCTTTCGTACTCCCTGGTCAGAAATCTTGCGAGGAGCTCCTGAGCATGGCCTGTTGATGGTAAGGTGGTGCTTCTTCCACTTGCGGATAATAGCCCCAACGGTGCTGACTGGAATATTCAGGCGCTTTGATATAAGTCTGTAACCAATTCCATTCTGATGCTGAGCAACAATCAGGTTGTGAATGTCTTCAGAGAGCTCTTTGCCTTTACCCATCATGAGATGTGTCTTATTTGACCTCTTGGTGACAAAACAACCTGTTTATAGGATCATCAATTTGCTCTAACCCAGCTGATGTTGGTTTGCACTGATTGGATGAACAAGTAATAATTACTGACAGATTTCAGGTGGTGTGGCGCATTTCCTTGCCAAAGTATACAGCCTTTCCATGGTGCTTTCAATACTTTTTCCCTGTGTTAGTGCACTTAATTCCACATAATTATTATTTATGTACTTGAACGTTGTGATTTCTTTTCATGTGTGGATTATTTGAATTAATACCAATGCCTCACAGGAATTTCATTTGAATTGCATCTTTGGAAATAAATGTAAAGAGAAAAACATTGACGTGTTCAATACTTATTTTCCCCATTGTAGGTATTTGTCCTTCGTCAAAAATCCACTTTGAATTTGGTAAAGCTCATGATAAATGATTGAAACAAGCTATCATTGAACAGCAGGAAATACACTAACACACATGCATTCACGTCTCCTCAAAAGAACATCTTTCTCCGAGGTATATGGGTAAACTGTGAAAAGACATAGCAAAGATGAAGTAAGCCTTAATTTCTGGTGAGACATTTGAAAACTGGTGGCTGTATTGTCTTCTGGGGTTCAAGACAAAGGTCCTTCAAAAACTCAGAGGCCAATTAGGCAGAGGCATGGCAGCAGGAAGCAGTAGCAGGACTCTATGGTTAGAAGAGTTTGCCTAGAGGACACTAGTAAGAGGGATTATTTGGTGTGGAAATGGGGACCACGGCAGCCTGACAAACCAGCTGCTCTGGACTATAGGGAGAGAAAGGGAAGAGCGGTTAAAGGAATGCAGACTCAGGCTTTGTGCTTTTGTGGATGAAAAGGAGGGAGCATAAAAGAAGGGGATGACAGAGGAAGAGAGCATCAGAATTAAATCTGTATAATGGTGCTGAATGGTGGGACTATTAACTGCATTTCATTGTGAATGTGAGTGTCATGCTGGAAAAGGGTAAGTGAGGACACAGCTGAGCAGACTTTTACAGTCTGTTTTACTACAACAATAGCCTCAAGGCTTTATGTTTGGCTAGTGAATCACAGAACAGGCTGCCCCTATGGAGCTGAAGAGGGTTATCAGCTATCTGGCTTATCAAAATATAATCACAGCAAAAACAAAAACATTTTCGGCCAAAGAAATCAGATACATTAGCTTAATCTCTTAAATACTGTATCTCGGACAAAATTATGGTTTCATTTGAACAACATATTTTACTGGTTAACCAGCAGTGATCCTTTGAGGATTTGTTTTGTTTTATTTTAATTGTGCGACGCACTTGTCAGTATTAAGTCTATTACCCACAGTAAAGGCCATTCAGCTTAGCCCTGTTTCAAAGAGAGCAGCTAGAGTAGGGACAAGGAGGAAGCTGGGCTACATACTGCTGCAGACAATAGCATTATTGACAAGATAATAAAGCTTATTTATTCATTTAGCAGGATTTATAAAAAAAAAGAGCAGACATATACAGTTGAAACCAGAAGTTTATATACACTATATAAAAAGGCACAAACCTTTTTTTTCTCACTGTCTAACATTAAATCATGTTAAACATTTCCTGTTTTTGGTCAATTAGGATTACCAAAATTATTTTTATTTTCTAAATGCCAATGTGCTTTGGTCCGAAATGTGAATATCAACCCAGGAACAATATCAAAAGACCTGGTGAAGATGTTGGCTGAAGCTGGTAAGAGTGTGTCATTATCAACAGTAAAACAAGTCCTGTACTGACATGGGCTGAAAGGCCACTCTTCCAGGAAGGAGCCATGATTCCAAAAGAAACCTAAAAAGTGAATTTACAGTTTGCAAATGCACACAGGGACAAAGACCTTAATTTTTGAAGACATGTCCTGTGGTCTGATGAAACTGAAATGGAACTTTTTGGCCATAACGACCATTGTTACATTTGGAGGAAAAAAGGGGAAGCTTGCAAGCCTGAAAACACCATCCCAACTGTGAAATATGGGGTTAGCAGTATCATGTTGTGGGGTTGTTTTGCAGCAGGAGGGACTGGTATACGTCACAAAATAGATGGCTTCATGAGGAAAGAACATTATGTGAAAATACTGAAGCAACATCTCAAGACATCAGCCAGGAAGTTAAAGCTTGGTCGCAAATGGGTTTTCCAAATGGATAGTGATCCTAAGCATACTGCCAAACTGGTTACAAGGTGGCATAAGGATAACAAAGTCAGTGTTTTGGAGTGGCCATCACAAAATCCTGATCTCAATCCTATTGAAAATTTATGGGCAGAACTGAAAAGTCATGTGCAAGCAAGGCGGCCTACAAACTTGGCTCAGTTACACCAGTTCTGCAAGGAGAAATGGGCCAAGATTCCAGCAAACTATTGTGAGAAGCTTGTGGAAGCATTTCCAAAGCATTTGACCCAAGTCATACAATTAAAAGGCAGCTACCAAATACTAATGAAATGTATGTAAACTTTTGACTCAAGAAAATAATAAAATAAATGTCTAAAAAAAATTATTTCTCTTATTATTCTGGCATTTAGCATATAAAAATAATTTTGGTAATCCTAATTGACCAAAAACAGGAAAAGTTTAATCTGATTTGTTAGACATCGAAGAAAAAAAGGTTATGTGCATTTTTATATAGTGTATGTAAACTTCTGGTTTCAACCGTATTATCACTGTTAAGATTCATCACTGTTATATTCGGCAGTCATAATTCGTCCAAGAACTGTTTGTGACCCCCCCCCCCCCCATGCCTGCGGTGCTATCCAAGGATCCATCCTGGAGTCCTTTCTTTCTGCATCACGCATGCTTTCAGACAGAGCTCAGGGTGAAACAGTGGGAGTGGAGAGTGGGGCGGGAAGAGTAGAAAAGAAGATAGAGTAACAAGGAAGGTTGAAAGAGAGCAGAGGCTAAAAGTCTTTGATTCCTCCCCTCAGGTAAAATGTTTGAAAATCTCTTTTGTCATCCATAACTGAGGACTGATCACATGTAAAGCCAGTGACTTTAGTAACTTAAGGTCTTCTTCAGAGGGCAGACCCTTAAAATAACAGCATATCAGTGTTTACTCCTGTGCTTAGTGTTCATTCTGAAGGTTGCCTGGGCCCAAAGGTAAAACATGATTAGACTACAACTAAAAATGATGAAAGGAGGCGAGGAGAGGGAGGGGAGTATATGATAAGATGAAAGGACGGTTTATAAAGGTGGGCTGCAGAAATTAAAGGCAAAAGCCAGGAATAAAAGGCAAATATCAAATGAAAAAGGGACATCACAAAGGGAAAGACTGGAAAACGAGAGATAAGCAAACCAAAAAGTGACATCCTGAGGCATTGGTGACAATGATGTGCTTTGGCTGAAGGTCAAAGGAAACAGGTGACACAAGCTTTCTAATGAGGTCCCCCTTTCAGAAAAAAGTAATGCAGGACAAAAATACACCAGCAAACACACTTTATCTCCAGGGTTCTCACAGATACACAAACTTATTATTGATATCAGTGCACAGCTGGCAGCCAGCGTGGGTTTGTATGTGCTGGCTTTGAACGATCAGAAAACACAAGCCAAAAGCCAAATGTGCATGTAATTGGCAAACCTAGTCATCCATATTACACTATGCATGTTATCATAAGCCGAACTGCTGCCAGAGAAGCATCTTCCTCTATCCTGTCATGCTTGGGAATCACTCCCAAGAGTATGAGTGTGTGGATTCACAAACAGTCAAATGGATCAGCGTGATAGACAAAGAGGCTTAGGTGAAATCAGCTGTAGGCGGAGAAAGAGAAAGGATCTTGAGAAAACGACAGGAAAGACATTCAATCACTCCAAACCAAAGGCGTTAAAAGGAAGAGGGAGAAGAGTTTATTTTAAGCTGAGAAGACTGACAACACAATGTGGAGCTTTTTCGTCAGAGGAGGGATGTGGACAAGTGGACTGTTTTACTGTAGTGGCATCAATCAAGCAAACCACCTCTATTTTTACTAAGGCTTTTAAAGTAACCGCCTCCAGAGCAGGGCTTTCAGGGGGCATAAAAACTTGGCTGCTGGCTGATTCTGGCCTTTAAAAAATGAGCGATACTTCATTCAAAACTCATGTGGAGGACGTTTTATTGCAGCAGATTAACATTTCGTCAAAGAGATAAAGGTTAAGACAAAAATAAAAAAGATATAACTCACACTTCAGATGTAAATGAACTATATTCTATAAATACGTTTAGGGAGTTGAGCTGGTGGTAATGTCGATTTTTCCTACAAGTCACAATTTCCATCAGAAAGATGTCAACTTAGCTTGTGGTCAAATTTGAGAGGCAATTATATTAAGTTAATTTTCCTTGAGACATTGAACAAATTGGATGCAGTTCATTTTTCTTTCTTATTAGTGGACCAAATGAGACTGAAAGAAATAAATGACTATTTATTTCTCGATTTGAGAGCTTTGTTACTCGTTTTGTGCGGAACCACATTTGACTTTGCATTATTCTGCAATCAAACAGAGAAGAAACACACTCACATCTATGTTGTGCTCCATGTTCATCAGTACAAAGCCATTTCTGTCAAAGGCCTGTGCAGCACTGCTTTAACTTTTGTTTGTGACTGTCATTTAGACTTCCTCTACCTCGGGTATGTTGCACTTTTATCTCCACAGTTACACGACACTGTTATTGTTTTTGTTTTTGTTTTTGTTTTGCAGCAAAGCAGAATGCAAATTTTCGAGCAATGACACTGATTTAGAAGTGAGTGAAAGTACAAAAACTATTATTCCAAATGCCCTAGTGGATGTTTTTCCCTTTGCTAGTAAACCCATTAGCCTTCATCAGACCATCATCTTCCTCACCTCATTAATGCCTTACACAGTTCTGTGCACAAGCCTCTGTGTTGTTCCAGAGCTGGCAGAGATAATGGCCTCTTCTCTTAAATAAGCCAGAGTACAAAGCAGAAAACAACAGAAAGGAGTGGGAATTATGTGTTTGTCCTGCATTACAGCAGCTCTGAGAGGAAAATAAATCCACCTTTTCCAGTTTCCAACACATTTTGCTTTTCGTTTCTTTCTTTCTTACTATTGATCAGATGAAAAGCAAAGTGAGCTTTTGGGAGCCTTTAGTGGGAGACCTTGAGTTTCTAAAACATGGCAAGTTCAAATGAAGGTAAAGTGTGGGAGCGCTGGGCCTCGTGATGCACGCCAATCAGCAGGGGAGAAATAAGCTCAGTGAAGAAGAGGTGAAGCTCAATGTTTTAATTTATCTCCAATCACGGTTCTCAACGGTTTAACCATCCTCCAGTGTGCCTTTTCACTGCTGCGCAGCATTTTGTTTTTCCATCCATTTCTGTGCCAAATGGACGTCCTTCTGCTCTCCTGGTGTGCACTAACAGTAATTTAGTAACACTGTTTTTCTGTCTAGCTGTACTTTTGCCATTACTATTTCCAAAATATCATATATTTTACACAATCTTAACCAGCTTTTCAAAGGACTCAACCACAAAGCTGCCCTTTGAAATTGATGTTTTTGATTTGGACTCACTAGCTTAAATCCTTTGTTCTACTGGCAAGTGTATAGTATCTAGTTACAGGTAAAAATTGACTAAGTTGCTTATCAAGACAAGCACATTTTACTTACATTTTAATAATAATAATAATGATAATAATGCATCAGATTTTATAGCGCTTTTTATCAGTGACCTCAAAGTGTTTTACATTGGATACATTATTGATTTGCTCACAAAGTCACACTCTGGTGTCGGTAAACTACCTTCATAGTCACAGCTGCCCTGGGGCAGACTAACAGAAAAGTGGCTGCCAATTCGTGCCTACAGCCTCTCCAACCTCCACCAAAGTTTGACCACAGATCCTCATGAAAAAAATGCACTCATACCTAGAACACCAACAGATGGATTTTGAATTTTGTTCTCAGATTATTGGACTTAATCAATTTGCAGGAGTTGGAATAGTGTAATTTATCCACCGTGTTCCCATCTTATTCACTTATGTTGTCTATAATAACAAACATGTGCAATACATGGACCCATTAGTTCCCAGAGACTGTTTTGAGGAGTGATTGTGATCATCATATTGGAAAGGCTAACTCACTCTAACCTTCAGTGGACCTAAAGGCAAAGAGGTGGAACTGTGGCAGACCTGCAGCTTCCTGGCAAACAGCTTTCATTACTCAACCTGTCAGTCAAATTAGCTACACTTCCAGTTATGGAAATTTTGTAGCCTTAGTATCTGGAAAATGGATAAGGTAATTTAAAAAATCACCCCTCCTGTTACTCCCTGGCATCATTTTGCAACACTGAATGTTTATTGTCATTTATTTTGTTATTGTATTTGACTTGTTTATTGAAAATTCATTTCACTCTTGCATTTACTCTAATTTCTAAAACTATGGTGATGATATATGATCTTTGATAGACAAGAAAACATCATGAAAAAGTGTGTGATTCTGTTTCAACACAGGTTTTGTGTGTCTATTGACTTGGAGGTCCTTTCAACATCTAGAGCCCATTCCCCTGGTTAGGATCTCAGTTAGGAAAAGGGACCAAAACCTCTTCAACTAGAATGCCTTTCAGAGAAAATCCACATTCCTACTCACATACACAGATCATATCAGAAATGTCAGCTTTTCATCAACCTTTCTTTTTTTGGTGTGATTTCTTCTTTTTCAAATTTGCCATACTCTCATCTTCCCTGATCAAAGGTGGCTGGTCTTTATCAGAGATCCAGAAACCAATCACTCTCACTCCTTATTGTTGGCACTTTAATCCATTACATTTCCCAAGTTCCATCACCCCCTATGTATCCCATTGTCTCATGCCCTTGCTCCATCTTTCTTCAGCTATCACAAATCCATTCTAATTTCTCGTACACTTGCTCTCTCTGGATCTCTCTCCAGGGTTGTGGAAGGACACCTTACTATTTCTTTGGCTGTTTTTTAAAACACTGAGAGGAGACACATTTCTTGGCTGTCCTGACAGATAAACACTGGGGTGGAAGATGTCCCAAAGCTTTGATGAAATTAAACATTTACAAACATATGCTAAATTTAAGATTTGGACTTTCTCAGCAGTTTCTAGTTGCAGTTTGAACCACGAGAGAGTGTGAAAATTAATGTGTGGAAGAGTGACTGGAATGACTGGCATGAGAGTTGCATGATATTGGAGAGAAATTTTGTGATTTTTATTTTAATTAAAGTTAAAAAAAAAACAAACAAAAAAAAACTTGTAGCTATTGACACCTCCTACACGTGTGCATGTTTTAACATCAGCTGAAAGGGCAGCTCTATTTAAATCTGTGTCATGTTGCAGAAAATATCATAAAAGAAATATGACTTACATGCTTCCTGTGGCTGAGCTGCTGTCTGTAGGTAGAGAGCCATTGGAGCGCTCCATCTGGGCCAACCTGAAGTAGGATAGAATCAAAAAAGCTCACCAATGACAGACAATTAAATTAAAACACCATCATCATCAAAATGCAGAACACCTACATTATCAAATAAGGACTTCAACACCACAGCGGCACACCAATTAAAATTCTAAGAATGAGCTAAAGTGTCCAAACTAGTCAAATGAGAAATGACCCCAAATATCACTCTGTGCATGCACAGACTAAAGCATGGTCTGTCTGTGGGAGTGTTGGTGCATGAGTCTTTAGAAAAAAATTAGAATGTTCCAGCCCTGTATTCAGCCAAAGCAGCCGTGCTAATAGGGCAGCTTCCCCAGATCAAAGCTTGCATTTACTGAACTCTGTAACAGTAAAGCGGCAGGGTTGGGCTGCAGATTAAGAACACAATCCATGCACTTAACTTCAGGATGAAATTGAACCATGGTGGAATACTGATTACAGGGGATAAATATGAAGTTATGATTCCAAATGTTGGAATCTCATAATTGTGTGCCTTTATTTCTATGCAAATCTAAGAGCTGCACTTTAATCTTAAAGAGTCAGCATCTGTATTTCAGTTCAAACTGTTCTTCAGGAGGCTCGTGTCTGTGTGGCTGCTGATAAAACAATGCAGCCGGGAACAGTGAGTGAAGGTTAATGGTGTGTGACCAACGGAAGGCTACAGGCTGGATAGAGCAGAGCTGCATCAGAAGACCCTTTATGATTAAAGCTTCATGTGGAAGGACACACACCGCTCTTGTTTGACACAAGTAACCCTTAAGAAATGATAAGCCTTGGACTGATTTGAGATTCATTCACCAAGCAGAATGGAACATGTGAAAAGACAGGAAGTGAACATTCAGACTTATCTTGGAACTGAACATGACAGGTTTCCGCTCTCAAGGCAGCAGAAACATTACTTTGGTGATGTTGGTAATGATTTACAGCCACTCTCACACTGGGTACATCTGTGTGCTGATGTACACAGCAGGATCACTGTGAGTGGGTGTTCAAAAAACAGCTATCAGGCTATCCGGTGCTACTCTGATCACAGCTGCAAATCCAAAATGTCGCCAGACAAACAGAGATGGGTGGCTGCGTGTTTCCTGGGTTCAAACTTGGAGCAGACTTTGTTCCACATTTATTGTAGTCAAACATCAGAAAATAAAAAGAAAATACACACTGTTCTTATGAGTGTTGTTTAAACATCATGACACTTATGCAGCTCCTGCACATTTCCACTTTGCCTGATGTTTTTAAAATATCCAGATATGATGTGTTTTACAGCGTTTACAGTAAGTATGAAAAGTTCAGGCTGACTTTTATGATTCCATATTTCAAGTTACACTAAACTTTGGTGCAGCATCAAAATGACAGATTCTTGGTTGTGACAGGAATATACACAGTTGGTCATGTTTATCAGCCGCTTTAGTGCTGTTGGAGGAGAAACTGCATACAAACAGTTTTACCTCTCTCATTGTAGTTGTACTATGTAACAGTTCAGGAATACTAAATGAAGGAAAAACTCTTATTTGATCAACTTTTGGGATACAAATGCCAGCCTTTCATCTTTCCAGCTTAAATGGGCAATTTCAGTCCCAGGTATAAAGGTATGGCTTATTATGTATTATACCTTTACCTACCTTTACCTATCATACCTATATCCACCACGAGCAGAACATTACATATCATGTATCAATATTTGGAATTTCGTACTAAAGTATGAGGGCCCTTTAGAAAAAAAACTGTAATTTTAGAAAGTAGGACATTTTTTTCTCAATAAACCATTAATTTTCTATTACAGCAGATTTGATGTGCCCTGTGGTGTCTGAGATGATGATGATGATGATGATGATGATGATGATGATGATGAGATGATGATGCGTACCTGCTGGCATACTGCTCTATCCTGGAGTGGGTGTCATCATGAGAGAGCTGAGGTGACTGGGACAGCCTGGAAATGAATGAAGTAATGGAGACAAATGAGTCCCAGCGTGCTCACACAACCTTATCAACACAAAGGGATTCACAGGCACACGTACGCACACATGCATGCATGCACACATACACACATAAACTACAGCCCTTCATAACATCACTTAGAAAACAAATCTGAAGATCCTGGAAAGAGAAAAAGAAGAGCGGGATGATCTACTGAGCAGTTGGATGGTTTTTGACAGCCGCTGCTGGGATGTGCAACCGAATGCCAGTCGGATGCTCAAAGAGGAAGAAAATGAGGAGAAGGAGGAGGAGACAGTGGGTGGTTTTTTTTGGGTGTATGTTCAGCCAGCAGATCAGGCAGGCAGCATGCAGTGCAGTCATGGCTTTGTGGGAGTTAGGACTCAGGGTGGAGGTGAGTAAGAACAGAGGAGGAGTAAAGGAGGTGTAATTAGAATGCATTCCAGCCTGGTGACAAGGTTGTGTTGTTTGTGGTGGCGTAGATACTCACTCGTACTGCTCTGGACACATGCTGATGAGGGTGACAGGGCTGTAAGAGAACCGGAGGTAGGGAGGAGGTAAGGGAGGAAGGTACCACAAAACATTTCAGGGTCAAAACCACTCAGTGTGTAAAGGAAAAACACAGCAGGTGACGGAAGATGCAGAAGGAACAGACTGTCCAAAATTTCAGGGGAGCCATGTGAAACAGTCACCAAAATATACTCCACATGTGGTAATGATCATCCACTGGGACATAGTCTAAAACCTGCTTCAGAGGAGATTTGTGACGCAGAAAATGTGCAGCTTGACAGGTCAGATTTTAAGGGCCAGGATGGGTAAGTGAACCTGGCAGCTCTCTACGATCTATCCAGGTTGTGTATGTGTGTGCGTAACTCTGTATGTGTGTATGTGTGAGAGCTTCACACAAAATGAGTTGATTATGTCAGTTGACACTGCTGCTGTCACACATACTTCATTTAATTGGTTTTTACAAATCCTGCTGCATACAGAATGATACGGCCCAAATTCCCTCCTTTTTAATTTACTCTGAGGATTTACAGAAATAGCACACAAGCAGACACACATGTAGAGCCTTTTATAGTTCATCTGCACTAAAGAGGGTTATAACAAATAAAGACTCATTTTTAGTATAGAAATCCTGGAAATGAAGCCACCAACTTTGATGTAGTTCATCATATTAGGCCATTTTCATCTTATGTTATGCTGATGGCATACTCGAGAACTTGCTCTATTCATGTGGGAGACTCCCGATTTTTAACCCCATCTCCCACGATGCTCCAGGACAGTAATTACTTCTGCTAATCTCCAGGAAAGGAAACAAGTAGGATAGTGGGGGATATTTGTCATAGTATCTGGCAACCCTCGCTTGCCTGCTTGTATGAGGCAAGCTGGTGATATTACTTGGTCATTAGCTAGAGGTGGATAAGCCAAGTAGCGCTGATACTAAGGGAAATTAAGAAGGAGAAGGAGAAGTCATTCGCTGGTAGTTTCTGTATTCTGCTCAGTCTGGCATTTGGACAGAGATGGATAGTGAAAAAAGAAGGACTTGTTTTCAGGCTTTGGCTCTGCCTTGTTCATATAATCTGTATTAATTGTCTCTTGTTGTATTTATACTATTTTGAATGTGTTTTCTTGTTTAAATCCATGTCTCATTTGCAGCAGAACCTTATTGGATTTGAAGTACAAGTTTAGTTTTCTTAATTGCAGCAGCCACTTAATTCTTTAGATGGTGGCACAGTCAGTGGCACACACTTTTTAATTGGATGTGCAATAAATACTGCACACTAAATGCAATGCAGTGTGACCACCTTATTATTGAGCCTTCTGGTACTCATTTCAACAATTAAAACTGCTCATTTTTCATTGTTGTCAATGGTAAAAAACAGAATCATTTATCAAATATCAAAGAAACACTTTCAGGACAAGATTCCTTTATCAGGTTTAAAATACAAGAAATGACAACAGTTTATACGCACACCAGGCAAAAGAACCTTGATCATTGGGCCGACACACTGATGAAAAAAATCTCCCTTTCACAATCAAATGTTGGGAAGTATGTGATGGTGAAAATCTCAAATGCTGTTGGATGGTTTAACCTATTGCTGTTTCAAGTTGACAGCTGCAAACATGTTAAACCTCAAAAAGAGCCATCTATTGTCTTTTACTCAGTCTGTGACAAAAAAACTATTAGGCCATTTCGAGTGAATATCTGCAGGTATGCCGGGCCAAATGCTACATAAAAATACATAACTGATTGCCAATCAGATGCAGATGTTGTAGCCAACATAGTATTCGCTTAAATGACCTAAACTAACATTCTGGTAGGTACTAGAATATAAACTTACTAGAGCTGTCAAAAAACTTAATCTTTTGTCTGACTCTAAAAATTTTTATTTCTAGTTTATTTTATTTATTTTTATTTCAATGCTATGGGTTAAGTAACTATTTTGAGGTTTTACTTTTGTTTGTTTTTTTAAGTTACTGGTCAGTCAAGATGATTTCATGATCATAAGTCATGATGATTTATTGAACTAATGATTTATACAAGTCTTATTTTAGAACAAAGGAGTGCAATATAGTTACAGTATTGAAGCTTCCCACTTGAACATGATCAGAGGAAAATGGCTTTGCCAATATAGTCAGTAATTTTGTGTCTTGCTGTTATCGAGTTTCTGGTTTCTACCCTGCTATGTCTGCTGCTATTCTTAGACATGCAGAGTACCACTTTCTGTTTGTGAGCAATGAGATACCCTTTCATCTGAAAAACATAAATTTGTGTTGTTTTCACGGAGGAGTCTAGACGGATATTGTTAAAATTACAGTCCTGGTTGATATCTCTGCACCTCCTACACTGAAAGAGGGTATTTCACAAGGGGACATGCTGTGCAGTGGGTGTATTTCTCACAGTGCAGCCACACTTTCAGAGCAGTGAGAAGAATTCAAATTTAAAGGGGGTATCAGCCTGGTAAAAAATAAGAACAAGATCAACAGAGATGAATGGACCAAGAGAGGATCATTTGAGGATCAAAGAGGACTGGTGCTTGTTTCGTTTGTTTCTAAGAAGAGGGAGGGTGTTTTTCAAGTGTGCCAAAAATGGACGCCACTGTAGACAGTAGTTGGTTTTCCGTTCACGTAAATTTGTCAGTGACAAACCTTTAACCTTGTTTCGCTTGGAGGGAAGTTGTCTGAAGTAAGACAGGGGAAAAAAGGATAAATAAAGCCTGATATGAACGAGGTAAAGAGAGGTGGCTTACAGAAAGAACGAGGAATGATGACAGCAGAGACCTTGAAGTTCTGACAAATGTGGCTGCTGGAGAAGCTGTGTTTGGTTACAGGCTCGTTGGGAGCAATAACGGTGCAGAGTTCTGTTCACATTTCACTTCTATTGATACTGAGCGAAAAATCTGGTCAGATTATGTCTGTTGCTCGAAAGCAAGGTCATTCTCTTAAACCGAAAGAACTGAAACTGCAGCATCTTCACATTTTTATTCTGCATTGATCTAAATAAGTGATACAGGGCCAGTCAAACTCTATTTAACTACAAATTGAGAGCATGCATGAGAACAAAGATAGGATTAAATAAGAAAAATGGTGGTAAACAGTAGAATTACCCACTCACAACCTGTCAGACCTGAGTAGAAAAGTAAGTTGCTGGAAAAAGCTGGCTGAAACAAACTGAGAATACTTGGAGCCACTGACTAAGAAAAAGGAAATCATTTGCCAAGAGAGGTGATGTCTTTTGCCTTCTGCTTTGGTATTTTTAAAAAACCCTGCAGCATTTGTTTCACTGCTTTTCCAGAGTTTGTTTTCTGCTAAGTGCCCTAAAAGGTTTCTAAAAATCCACTTAGTCCATCATGCTGTTGTAGCCACTCTGTCACATTTAGCACTGCTCCTCTCTGCTGTCCCTGTCCTCTCTTTACTCTGTCAGTCGTAAAAGACTGTCTGCCTGAGCTGACACCTCAACCCGTCTGTCCAAAATACAGCTGAGAGAGACAGACAGAGGGACATGTGAGTGAATGTTGGAGGGCCAAACAGTGGCAGAGATGGGAGAGATTAAGCTGGTTTTAGCTTTTGCATGAGAATCAAAGTAAAAAAAAAAAAAGAAGTTGATTTCATTCATTTGCATGTCAGTTTTTTTATGCATTGTGCAGAAGTAGGACTGGAAAAAATGAAGCAGGTATTTTTGAGGCTTCAGAACCTTTGTTTAGGTGCACCTTAAAGAAAATGGCATTAAAAGTATAATACCTCATTCTCATGTTAAATTATTCAGATATTTCTCAGTTTTGTATGAATTTCATGTTATTGTGTTGATCCTGCAAATTTACCAAAAGTCATTAAGGACACAGTATCTTTTATTCTTGTCTTTAACTGTACAGACTAACCTAATAGCACTGGGTTTTGCAAACACAAACTGTAGTCACTAATTTTCAAACCCACCTTTAAACCCATCAGCCTCTCTGCGAGGTCGAGTATCTCGTTATGTGGGGTAAAAAGCAAAACCAGCACTGAGTGGGAAACCATTAGAAGCGTTCTTTTGCATTATCAAATCCTATCTGCCGTGAAATGTGGCAAAGATCTAAGCGGGAAGTGAGAGTAGAGAGTAGGTGGTGTTGTGCTCTCTTAAGGTGGAGAGAAACAAAGTGGGTGGAATTAAAACAGAGAAATGATGATACAGGAGAGGAAAGTAAATACAGACAGAGGGAGAGAGAGAGAGAGTGCTTTAGGAGGACGCACAGCAGACAACCTCCCTTTCTCTTCTGATGATTTACTACCTCAAAAATCACAACTTCTCAGAAGTTAAGCGGACTAATGGAGCCCAGCTACACATTAAAAGTGCAAAATCTCTCAATTTTTTTCTTATATCTATGAAATCCTGTTTGTTTGCTTTTGTTTTCCAATTGACACTTTTTTAGATCAATTATGTTTTTTGACGCTGACATCTAAGATGCCGTCCTAAATCCTTCACAACAAGCATAGCAGTAAATGTTGATATTTCTTAATCTGCATATTTTCTCTTTTTAAGCAGCGACCTAGACCTTGTTCCCGTTTCAGAAATAATCCCGTTCAATTTGGGTCACAGTGTACATTTTAGTGAAAATGGAGATGGCAAGACCCAACACACTCTGACACCATAGATTTAAAATGACTGCAGCCTGCTTAGCATAGGTTTACATAAATTTTATGACTGAGCCACACATTATAGACAGCTTAAAACCTTGGGGATATTTCACAGCTCAGAGTCAAGATTAGAAAAAAAATGATGCTTAAATGATGACCATAAAATACTTCCAGATTTTTTCAAGACTTATTCCAGTCTCCCATATTTTCTGAAAAGATTCCTCACATTTTTTTCCACCAATTCCCCTACCTGTTTTTGAGGCATTTATCAGGCAGGCATCTCTGTGGGAGTTATGTTTTATAAAGGAGGGAAAGTGAGAGCGAAGCATGGTGGGAGGTGAGGAGTAGGACGGCAAGATGAAAGAAATAGTGCAATCCATCTGAGACATGACTGTTGGGAAAAATCCATTGCGGGTGAACAGGTGAGTCATTGTGAGTGAATGCATGAACATCTCTGAAAGTTTTTTATACAGCGAAGATAGGGAATTACTTTTTCAGGAGAGGGCAAAATAAGGAAATAGTATAAATGTGACAAGTAAAGATATAGATGAATAGTTTGTGGGGCAAAAACAAAAATTTGTGGCAAAGGTGGTCAGATTCAGTACACACAGGCTGAACAGAGTGGTGTTTCACTGTGCCACAACTCATAAAAACACCCTCCAGAAGGCGGGGAAGGGGAGCCTGGGGGTCTGCATAATGAGGACCTATCCAAACGGCTCTCCAGGGGGATTTATGGCTGGCAGGCGCAGGGACACAACTCATGAGGAGTCACTGGGGCTGGTGCTGCAGACAGAAGATCTACAGTGCAGCTACTGCACCTGGTAGACACTGGCCCGCCAGGTAAATAAACACATTAACTGAAAGGGAAATTAACACTGCACAAACTGTAGCAGGAGTCTTCATGTGAAGGTGTCAAACATTTCATAATCTGTGACCTGAGATGACTCCTGACAGAGTGACAAGTTTGACAGCACCATCTTTTTAAGGGGTATTTGATCCATTTCTCACGTCAAAACCAGTCATAGGGAGCACAACTCAGCCAGCAAAGGCTGATGTAAGATGTCTTTTGTTGTTCTCCAGTCGCGTTGTCGAGTCAAAGAAAGTGTTACAGAGTGGCAAACTGGAAGAGAGGCTACGGAGAGGTTGTTTTCCTCAGAACGTGGGGGGAGTTTTTCACAAAAAGTACCAAGAATTCCGATCTTTGGTCATTTTAAAGATTTATACAATTTCTTTAATTTATCATTGTTCCACAACAAATCTTTTGTTTAGGGCAAGAGCAAACAGACTACATCACAGATTTCAATCAAGACTGACGAGCTTCAAAATTTAGAAATCCTGTAAATTCACAAAAACAAAACCATTGGAACAATTGAGTTTTGGTTGCCATATAAATCACTAAAGACTTTTGAACACAGTTGGAGCCCCTTCCACAAGCATGCTCGATACAGATAACAGAATTACATGTCCAGTCTCTGTGCATTTATCACTCTGTAATGTCTTCTTACACACCTCAGTTCATAAAGGTGACTTCTTAGCAGTCATACATCTTGAATTTGTGGGCATGATTGTAAATTCATCACGTTAAATGTTCCCTAAAATGATAAACTGACTAACCCCTGATGTAACATCACACTTTGTCATCTCTGGCTGCTGTTTGTTAGAGTAACAGGAGGTGTCTGTCAAAAGGATTACTGTCACAGGTAAGTTGTTCTACTTTGTTTATTGTTGTTACCAGGTCTAACCTGGTAACAACAAAACCATCAAAACTGAAATATTGATCTAAATCACTTAAGTAGATGAACACTGCCACATGTCGTATTAACCTTCTAATATGTCCTTCTTTTGCAGCTTAGAAGGTTAGGGTTACTGTTGATGACCTGCTGTACTGGTTTAATGTTACCCATCACAGTTCCAGTGTTGTTATGTAGCTCCCAATGTCAACGCTCAGTTTTAGTTACTTACGTTTCCAGGTTGTCGCCCTCAAGCACCGTCTGGACTGGCAGATAACCGAGCCGAGGATGTTTGGCAAAGTACTTCTTTGATCGGAATTTGTTCTTCAGCACTTTGGTGAAATCTCTCATGTCCTCGCCTGATGTTGTCTACAAGACAAAGAGCGAGAAGACACAACAACAAGACAACAAAAGTGCATCATTTCCTGTGTTCTTTTCGCTGTGTGTTTGGAAGTGTGCACTTCAGTGTGTGTGTGCGCATGCATTCATGTAGAAGAGAATGTGTTTTGTTAATTAGATACTTAGCTAAGGTGTTTCTTCTGCAGAAGCCGTTTTCTGCCTTGCAAGCAAACAACAAATTACCTCCGCAGTGTGACCAGAGGGGGAGAAAATCCCCCCCCCCCCACACACACACACACACACACACACACACACGCACAAAAACAAGCACACACAGACAGACACATTCATCTCCCAAAGCGCCAGATATGCGTAAACGAACAGTCTCTATTGAGTTCACCGAGCTTATTGACTAATCCAAGAAATTTAAGATGGTAGCTTGAGCAACAGTGTTTACAAAGCACTTAAACTAAAGTTGGAGGATAGGTTGTGTACATTTATGTGTGTGTGAGTGTTAGTTTGTAAGCTTCTTCTACTTTCTCCTTCAATGCTATTTTCAGGCTTAAATTGGACAATAACAATGTAGCTGTCGATGGTAAAATTTAGAAAAAAAAAAGAGTGCTGTGAAATGCAACAAATGTCTGCAGCAAGAGTTCAATCTGCAACGTCCAAGTTATAAGATGTGCGTCATAACCTCTGAGCCTCCAAGTCGCTCCCTGCTGTACACTGACAATGAAAAGACACTGAACACGACTGCGCTTGAAAAGGCACAAACACTGAAATTACAGTAATCAATACACAGCACGGCTCCAAATGTTGGCCCCTTCAATATCACAGAAAGATCCCATTGGAACTATGAAAATACTACTCCTATAAAACCCCAAAACCCAATAAAAGAAAGCAATATTGTAGCTATAAAATACACAACAGAAACAAGAGAAGGACTCATATTAAATGACCGCTCTGAGTCTGAGAAAGCAACTTTATATCTTCAACTACTGCTTTCTTTTATTCAATATGGACCAGTTGTTTGCAGAGGTTTAACGCTGAGACACAATTTAGATTGCTCACAGGGAGAGGGATGACTGTGTGTTAAGATACCTGCATGTTAAAAGAAAAAGAAACGTTTAAATGCAATTTTGATGTGTGCAAAAAAAATCAGCTCAGCTGCAGGATTCAAAACCAGTAAAGAAGTTCATTTAGACGGTTTCTCCCTGAATTCTCTCTGGCAGGAGTTACTGATTATGGTCTTTAATATATTTTACTGTTTGTAATTGCAAGATTTGGATGATTTCTCACCAGTCTGTAGCACTGTCTAGTTCAATACGTCTAGTTCAGGTTTTAAATAACTATTGGATTTTCAGGAGGACTCAACTCAAAGCTTTTCTTGGTTCCAGCATTGATTGTTCTTTCTGCACTGTTTGCTTGGGGTCATTGTTAATGCTGCACCAGTCTTTTGTATCCAGCACCGCATTCTGTTATAATGTACTTGCATTTGGCTTCTCCCTATCCTCGCACATCCTCAAGTTGTGTGAGTTGAAAAGCCTGCAGGACAGCATGCTGCTGCCACAGCCTTTCTTCAAAGGAACGATGGTGATAAGTTGTGACTGCTCTCTGGCAGACGCTGAGCTCAACATTAAGGCTGATAAGTTCAAATTTTTGCTGAATCAGTGCATAAGATATTTCACAGGGTATGTTGCTTCCTGGCTGCTTTTACAAGCCCCTTCTCAAACTAAAAATCACAGATTCATGTTTTATAAACCATTGTTCTTCGATCGTGCCTAATGAATGGACTTATGGACTCATTATTTTGGCTGCTATTAATAAACTATTTATAGAAATGTCTGCATCATTTCAGGAAAATGTATTTTTATCAACTCAAGGAACCACAGAGTCTTTAAAGTGATGCAGACGTCTCAAGTGGATGAAAAGTTCCAAGGATTAATTTTATCTATAATTTAGAGAGGCTTTGCTTTTCATTAGTTGCACGAATTTAGGAAAACATACTTTCATTTTATGAGGATGTCTGCAGATCAGAAATAAAATCCTGATAAACTTCACTTTGATTTAAAAATCTGACGCTGCAAAATGCAGGGAGAAAATGTTCCTTACTCATTGAAGTCAATGTTTATTTCCTCTTCTCAGATGAAGCTGAAGATTAGTAAAACTGAGAGTGTGATTAATTCCCCCTTTAGCTCAGAAATAATCTTCCACCAGCATTTTAAGTGTTTGTATCGGCAGTAAAGCTAAAAGGAGATCATGTTTCCTAGAGTTGTATCAGGCAGCTGCTGGGCATCTTTACTCAGGGAAGAACCATCACCGCTCCTTACAGCTGCTCCTCTAGAGTCAATATCTATCCCATTTGCAAAATTGAAAAAGCAAATTAAAAAATAGAAATGAGACGCGTCTCTGCCCCAGTCACTCAAAGTTTGATGTTAAGCAATATTGAAACTAGTGGGCCCACAAGTGTGCGATTTCATAATTGAGAAAGGAAGCAATGTTCAATTTTGCCCGAGCTCCCCCTTTTCTAATATTCTGCTCTCTACGTAGTAGTAAAGTGAAATATTGCTTTCTGGCAGGAAAGATAAAACAGACCTCGGAGAGCAAGAGTATTTTACCATTTGTTCATGTAAATTCAAATGAAGTCAGAGGTCTGTAGGGGCTGTCGGAGCAAGTTGGAGAAATCAACTGAATGGAGTAGTAAGATGTAGAGGCAGAGAGAAGAACAAAACTATTTTAACCAAAGTAAGGGGGTCAAAAAGACTGGTTTTCCAGCTGTGGACTCGATAGTAAGTGCTGTAAAATGAAACATGGAATATAAGGGAGCGGACTTCTATTAATGTTGGCAAATCAATCTTCTTCCACCAGTTTTGTGTGTAATGTTTAATTTGTTGGATAGTCTGTGGCAAGTTGAAGTCTTTTGTGTATGCATCCTTGTGTGTGTGAGTGCTGTATGTGTTGAATGGGGGTTAGGAGATTGGGTGGGGTTTGGTATTTGTATTTTTATTTATTTTAACTTAATTGTTTTTTAATATCCTGCGCTAATGGATAGCACTTTGTGCTAGAGTCCATGTATGAAAATTGCTTTAAAAATAAAGTTTGATTGATTGAAGTTTGATAGTCCCTAGGCAATTAAGGTCTGACATGCCTTTATTTCATTCACCTTTAATACAACTTGCAATGTTCCAAAGCTATTAATAACCCGACCTTTTAAATTTATGTGCTGCCTGTCTAGTCTTCAGGTAAGAAGACACTCAGAAAACAGTTCAACATGAGCACAGTTTTCTTACACAACCAAATGCAGGACCACACAGTAGTTATACGTCAGTTTATGCCATATGCTAGACACAGTCTACATACAGCTCAAAATACTGCCAAACTGCGCAGCACTCTGAGTTATTAACCAGCCATTGTGCCTCTTTAGATCCAGGTTGTAGAGCTTCATAGCATTATGGCAGTAGTTGTCAATCAGTTACAGCCCTAACTAGTGGTTGGACTAAAAACATAGAAATGCATTTGGTTTGAATGGGAATGAGGTGCAACCAACACAAGAAATGGTCAAAGTGGGAACAGTCCCTAATGTTCAAAAGTAATTGACTATTCAACTAGTCTAAATGTCATAGTGTTAGTTAACAGTACTCATTCTGGTGCTGCAGATGACAAATTTAACAATTTAGTCGACTTTACCTAGAAATTCCAAAATATATTATATATGAAATAAATCATGAAAGTAATAAAAGGACCAAAGGGTTGGTTTATAACTATTTGACTAAAAACCTTCATATTGAGGTAAACATGAATACTGAAGCATACTATAAAACAGTCTGCTCTGATTTAATAACCTTATTCATAGTATGAAGCACCTTTGAATTACCAAGTACTTTGACCTGCAGGGAAGGGCAAACTAACGTAAACAACATTTTATCTTCCAAAAAAAGAAAAAAAAAACAACCTCACAGCAAAACAACCTACGGCAAGTGACCCAAACAACATAAAACATAAAAAACCAAGGCATAAACAAACAAACAAACAAACAAACAAACAAACAAAAAAAGGTTTTCTAACTTTTGTCAAGAATCAAACGTATTGATCTTGTAACTCCAACCTCAACCTTTAGGATGAATTGGAATGCAGACTGCAAGCCAGGTTTTGGTCAAAGTTCGGAACTAAAACTGTACAGCATTTTAGAATAGTGCAGGAAGGACTACAGTACTGGTGATGGGGGATGTATGATTCAGGAAGTTCAAGTGAAGAAGGAGATTTGATTTTAATGTTAATTTGGTTGTATGACTCCCTGAAATAGTAAAACTAAAGACAGTCAGAAGAACATGTCCTCATATTACACACTTTTAAAGACTTAAACAGAGTAGTTTAAAAAGAGGGCACATTACAGCCCCCTCTGAATTTGATAGCACATGCATGAGCAGAAGACTTTTAGGACCACCAGTCCATTGGACAGTTGTGTGTGAAAATTAAAGGAAGGGTTTTACAGCTTTGAGAAAATTACTCCTTTTTTGTGGCAACAGCAAACAGTTCATGCGACAAATAATCCACCAGCAAAGAGTTCTTACACATTTTACCGCCTGACAGCTCAAAACCCCCACTTGCAGCCCAGTCCCTGGAAGCAATGCTGCTGCTTGTCTGAATTCTGCCTTTCTGTCAAACTTCCAGTCATAGCTTTACTACAGCCTTTGAATAACAAGCAATATTGGGGACAGCTTTCTCTGGGAGTGAGAAGCTGTTACACAGTATGCTGTCCACTAACCAGATGTGTGTAAAAAGTTAAGAAGTCCATCTAGTGAATCTTAATTTGATGGCACAAAATACACTGTTTAAAGGAGTCAGTGTAAATGAGCTGCTGTAAAAACCACTGTGTGAGTCTGTATATGTGTGCTGTCATGAGAAGGATCAGAGGAGTGTGTGGGCACGCAGGATGGAGATATAAGATGATTTGTGTGTGTATGTATGTGTGTGTTAGTCCCTCACCGGTGTGCAGTACTCCACCATGGGGTAGTTAAGCTTGTGGCCCTTGGCAGTGCGCCCAGAAAAGAAGCAGCTCTGACACACGTCATAGTTGAAATGCTTCAGACTGCGATACCTGCCGAGAGATACAGAGAGAGGGGGTGGGTGGGGGGGTGAAAAGTAAGATTAGTGTGGAAGTAAAGTGTGTAGATGTCACTTTAATGTCTTCAGGCTGTGTGTATGGGTGCGTGTATGCGTGTGAGCACATAGATACAGCCCAACATCATGACTCGTCTCCAGGCTAAAACTGAGCCTTTCTGGAGAGCTGTCAATTTCTGTGTCAATCACACACACCTCCACATAAGCACACACACACACACACACACACACTCTCTCTCAATATGCCGACAATGTGACATACAGAGGGATTTTCACCAAAACACAACAATGTGACAACAACAGTCGGGGATGTTGTCCTCGGCAGCAGCAGCAGGTGTAGCCAGGAGGCCATTTAGCAGCTAAATAGAGACAGGAGCCATTCAGACATAATAGCTTTAGTCTTTTATCTTTCTCTCCCTCCTGCTCAACCCCCAAAGGTGAGCTGACTGATGAGCTATGAAAGAAGGCCATACATCAAAGGATGCAACAGCGCACACAACACCACCAAGTCGAATGCACCATTACACTCTGACGCGCAGCATATTACTACAAGGAGCAGCTGATAATTCACCTTCAGAGCAGGGAATGATGAGATGGTCATTAATTAATAATGAGTTTATCTACAAACAACTCTGGCTAATTATGACACCCTCTTTTGTTACCAACCGTGTTTATTATCAGATTCTCTAAAGAGTAGCTCAAGTTCATGAGTTTTGACTGATCAATATTCGAACAAACTAAGGCTGGATTGGATTTAGATTATAGGAGTAAAAATGCCAAGAGTGAAAACAACTTTATGTTGAACAGGTAAGGAAAAGAGATGTGCTGAGACCACTTATCCATCAAATTTAGTTCTCCTTTTGCAGCGTTAACTAACTTCTTTTAGAAATGTCGAAAATGATTTCGCTTGTTAATTCATCAACTGAAACTAATGACATCAAATGCATTACTTACTCTAACTAACCACAGAGCTTGTGTTTACTCATCATTGCATAAATGACATAAAGAGTGTATCCTGGATCATACATGTAGACATACAAAGTTACCCTAAAAGATTTTACAGTGGATTTATTTGCGAGGTCAATTTCCATCTTTTTATATGAAATAACAGTGTTGGGTGGGCCATCCAGGTAGATCATAGGCCGATGTTTGCATTTCTTTTATTAGCCATACAAGACCATTTGATGATCAGTGTTTAAGCACCCGGCACATGCTCTATAATTAATACACTGATAATAGTGCAAAATCTCATGTTAAATATGTACCATCTCATTCTTCTCCACAATGAGTTTTGTGCAGCTAGTGGCTGCTGATGTCTCAGTACTATTTTAAGGTGCTTTTTTGCTTAGAGACTGTGCTGCAGAACTGTGTCAACCTCTCCACAGGATCTTCAACCTACTGAGTCTACAGCTGGGGCAGATACCTACTCTGTGGAAAACATCCTGCATTGTGCCAGTACCAAAAACAAAATGTCCTGCTGAACTCGATGGCTACAGACCAGTGGCCCTCACTTCACACATCATGAAAACCCTGGAGCGGCTGATTCTATGCCTTCTGAGGTCTGAGGTCAAAGACAAACTGGATTCGCTGCAGTTTGCATACAAAGAACACATTGGAGTGGATGATGCTGTCCTCTACATGCTTCACCGTGCCCTGTCTCATCTGAAGGAAGCTGGGTTTTATGTGAGGATCATGTTCTTCGACTTTTCAAGTGCATTCAACACCATCCAACCCACCATACTCAAAGACAAGCTCACAGAGATGGGAGTGGATCCTTCCTGTGTTTCCTGGATCACAGATTACCTGACAGGAAGGCCACAGTTTGTCAGGCTGGGGAACTGTGTTTCTGGGACATTAATGAGCAGTACAGGGGCTCCACAAGGGACAGTGCTGGCGCCATTCCTGTTCACACTGTACACGTCAGACTTCAAATACAGCACTGAGTCCTGCCACATCCAGAAATACTCAGATGACACCGCTATTGTGGCATGTATCAGAAATGGACAAGAATCTTGAATACAGAGATCTGATAAGAGCCTTCAGTGACTGGAGTCACAAAAACTGCCTCCTCCTCAACACCTCAAAGACAAAGAAGATGGTCATAGACTTCCATAGATCCAAACCCCCTCTTCAACCAGTGAACACCTGTGGAGTGGACATCGAAGTGGTGACATCATATAAATACCTAGGTGTACATCTGGATAATAAGTTGGACTGGTCTAAGAATATAGACTTCATCTACAGAAAGGGGCAGAGCCGCCTCTTTTGCCTGAGAAGAGTCCGATCTGTAGTAAGACGCTGCAGACGTCTTAACAAACTGGTGAAATAGGCTGGTTCTGTGGTAGGATTCAAGCTGGACTCAGTGGAGGATGTGGTGGAGAGATCTACACTGAGAAAGGTGGAGACTATTCTCAAGAACATGGATCACCCACTTCACAACACCTTGATGGACCAAAGGGCAAATGGTGGTGGACGGCTCCTCGCTCTTCGCTGCAGGACAGAAAGATTTAGAAGATCTTTTGTACCAACAGCCATCAGGCTTTATAACTCTTATGTAAATAATAGATAACTTTTATAAACACATTATGTGAGACAACAGACAATTGAATTTCCCTTCGGGGATCAATAAAGTTCTTTTTATTCTTATTCTTATTCTTATCACTTTAAAGGACTAAATGGTTCCTTTGGCCCATTGTTGCGTGCAGGGCCTGAAGTCCTGGTCAATGACATCCGGGGATGGTATTTGGAAATGAAGTTACTTGCAAACGAAAGTTTGAGTACAAGTTTGATTATGATTATTACCATTTTTCTCATAATTATAATGACTGTGTTAATGACAAAGATAACAGAGATGTTATGTTCTGATACAGAAAAAATAAGCACACAGAGCACACTACTATCAAATTTCCTCCTTGGAGATCAATAAAGTTCTTCTTATCTTATCTTATAATGTATTAATTCATTTTCAATATACACCCTTATTTGTCCTGACATTTTTCAACAGAACCAAACTTGCATTTACAGATAAAAAACCATGGTGAAGTAACAGAAAACAACAAACTGTAAGTAAATAAAACTAAATAAAGATCAGCAAATGGTTTGATATCATTAGTCTGACAAAATATCATGCAATAAACACAGCGCTGGTCTTTGTCCTACTGGTATTTTGTTACTGGAGCTCTCTAATTGAATGTATCGCTGGCAGGTCTAACATGAGAGTAAGCTCATAAACCTAACGCATGTTGAGTACCTGTGTGCTCCACTGCACAGGAAATAGGGCGAGATAAATGTAGCTTGCTGGTTTGTTAATAATCCTGCTGATCTGTGGCAGTGGATGTGACAGCTAATACACACATCTGCTGACACGTTGACTGTTTCTGTCTGGCCTTTTGTATGGTCACATGTACCAAAGACACCCTACATGAAATAACAAAATGAAATCAACAAAGTGCCTGATGTGCACTTTTTTTTCCTTCTCCTCTTTTGCTCTAAGCCTTTGGCTTCCACCATCCCTCCCTCTCATTGATCAATGACAGAACTTGGTGGACGTGTGCTTCATCAAATGTCTGACTGTATTTCTCTTTCTGCTGGCAAAGCAGGTGATCTGAAGGGGACCATCCTAACACTCTGCTACACAAACTCCAAACCACGTTACATCTTTTCCTTTTCCAGCTAAACTGTGAGAAACCTGTCAGGAACAAACACAACTTCATGATAAACTGAGCAAAGAGTTGTATACCAGTCTTTACCTGATGTTGGTGTGTACATGTGATATAATAAAAGATCAGGAACAAGCTGAAACAAAGGCAGCTACTGTTGTGTTGTTTTTGGAGTGTAAATGACGTGTATGTGAATGCCAGGTCTGCACAGTATCAGAGGGTGGTCTGTTATGGATTGCTTTCCGACCAACCAGCCAATCAGCTCTTTGTGATCTTTGCGAGTGTGGCTGTGTACTGATTGTTGGTGTGTGCGAGCATGTTGTTGTGTTTGTGAGTGTGAGAGTGTGTGTGTTTTATTGCAAACCTCCGGATGGTATTTAGCCGGTGGTATATCAGCTGTTGACATTTAGATAAATGCCTGCCCTCCAGAGCAGATCTGCCCTTTATGCTGAACCAGGAGAGAGCTACGCAGCACGCAGACACATTTGGAGTTTGGGTTTTTGTTTATAACATTTTGCAGACTTTGTCTCTTTGTGTTTTGTGTGTTTTACCTGAAGCCAACAATAGGACACTCTTTGCAGATGTTACACTTGGCTTGATGTTTGGCGGTCTCTGCTGCAGCCACTCTGTGAAGGACAGGAAGCCAAACCATTGACTGCGGCTCCAGACGCATCCAATCAACAAACTGCCGTGGCTCCAGCTCCACCGTATTGGTCACCTGGAAGAAAAAGGAGGTGCAGCAAAGAATTAGGAGCCTTTAAATCTTAAGTTTAGCAACCAAGTGAAGCTGACAGCTTCTACAGGGGGCTGATGAATTGCGCAGGATAGAAAAAACATGCATGTGAGTGTTCAGAGAAAAGGAAACACAGGTCTGTGATTATTACCAAAACTATATATAAAAAATGCAGACAAATTTAAGATGACCTCATACATTAATGTGATGGTCTCCTCAGGCACATAATGTTCTTAAGTTGTGGAGCAAGAAAAAAATATATTCACGAGTTTCTTTTTAATATTTATTGGCCGAAATATTCAACAATAAACACTGATTGATTTTAACATCCTTACTGCCCTTGTCCTACACGTTTATATCTTTATTGTTAGCCAAAAGCCATATTTCTCTATGCAACTATGAAAAACAACCACAAAATTTGACTCTGAACTTCTTATCCAAACTTCTGAGAGTGTGTGTAACCTGACCTTGCATTGAGTCGGGTCCTTTCGGAAAGATAGAAGGAAGGTGTGAAGAACACACTGAGAAACAAGTTGCCCTCTTTGTAACACTTGCCACTTTGTCAACAAGAACAACACAAAAAAGACCTGAAAAATATATTGCATGGGAGACAATGGCCCACAGATTATAATGAGCCCACTGGAAAAACCCACACAGGGTGCCAAACTTTCACATGGCTGTTGTTGCAGCTACACAAATCAAAGACGACCTTTCCATCATTCCTGACTCACAAAAAGGGCAGCGAACATAAGGATGGGCTAAATACATTTCAAATAAGGACAGAATAATCAAAAGAAACACAGCTTGTATGTTTGTGTGTGTGTGTGTGTGTGTGTGTGTGTGTGTGTTTCTCTTGTCTCTTCCCTCGCTTACAGCGAGTAAAACTGCAGTGTCATAATTTTATAAACAAATTCCTCTGAAGATAACGTCTTGGTTGCAAACAAACATTAAAGAAGCACACTAGAACTGGAAAATTGGAGTGAGGATGATCTTTTTTTAAATTTAAAGTTGCAGTCACTCGTTTAAAAGAACATTCAGCCGTAAGCTTTAGTTTTTGAGCTGAATCAGGTTATTGTGAAATAGTCTGGTCATTTAGCATTAAAACAAGTCAAGAACCAAAAACTTGTACCACATGTTAATTTAGATTTGTACTCTCCCTTGCTTTATCAGATTTAAATAAATGCTTATGAAATGGAGGATTTCTCATCATAAAGCTGTCTGTTCTATGAAAACTCTGAAAGGTAGAGAAATGATGGAACTGTACTTTTGATTTTTGTTTCTAATCAGCTTAGGAATCTTAGTATCTACCTTAAAACATTTTCAAAATGCTTTTGTCCAAAATGATCAAGTTCCCCTTGACAAAAAAAAAAAAAAAAAAAATTACAGAATTTTCATGCCCATTGATTTACAAGTTCATTTTAAAACAACTTTAACTTTAAAGTTTGTCAATAATGTTTTGTTTAGACACGAGAGAACGCAATACATTACAAAATGATGCAATATGATATACCGTGAATTAATTACACAAAACCATTAAATGCCATACAATACCATACATTGCAATGTTGATGACTTGACGAAATAACATATGAAACTAAATGATATGATGTGATAGAACCAAATCTGAGAGCTTCTACCTCAATTTTGATGTATGTGCACCATAACAATACAAATATTTGATTCTGATTCTGGATACAACACAATATGATGCCATTCACTACAATAAGGTACATTGTCATTTAATGAAGTGATACATTGCCATGCAGTTAAATGAGAAACAATATGATCCAAAGATACAAGACAGTACATTATAGATATGTTGTGATCTATTGTGTGATCTGAAAGACTGTGCAGACCAGCTCTGTGAGGTGCTACTGCACATCTTCAGCTTGAGCCTGAGTCTGGAGAGGGTCCCAACACTGTGGAAGACTTCCTGCGTGATTCCTGTCCCCAAGACAGCGCACCCCAGGGAGCCCAACCACTTCAGACCTGTGGCCCTCACTTCTCACCTGATGAAGACTCTGGAGAGGATCATGCTGAGGAACCTCCGCCCCCTGGTGAGCTCTCATCTGGATCCTCTGCAGTTTGCGTACCAGCCGAACATCGGGGTGGATGACGCAGTCATCTACCTGCTGCAGAGGTCCATGGCTCACCTGGAGAACACTGGCAGCACTGTGAGGGTCATGTTTTTTGACTTCTCCAGTGCGTTCAACACCATCCAGCCTTCACTGCTCAGGGGGAAGCTCGAGCGGGCGGGAGTGGACTGTCACCTAGCCGCATGGACCGTGGACTACCTCACCGACAGACCACAGTTTGTGAGGCTTCAGAACTGTGTATCGGACATGGTGGTCTGCAGAACGGGGGCTCCACAGGGGACAGTGCTCTCCCCCTTCCTCTTCACCCTGTACACCTCTGACTTCAGCTACAACTCTGGGAGCTGTCACCTCCAGAAGTTCTCTGATGACACAGCCATCGTCGGATGTGTATCGTCAGGGGATGAGCGGGAATACAGGACTGTCATCACTGACTTTGTCAACTGGTGTGGCACAAACCACCTACAGCTCAACGCCAGTAAGACAAAGGAGATGGTTGTGGATTTCCGCAGGAGGGGGACACCTCAAACAGTTCCAGTGAACATACAGGGTCTGGACATCGAGATGGTGGAGTCCTACAGATTCCTGGGTGTCCAGCTCAACAACAAACTGGACTGGTCAACAAACACAGACGTTCTGTACAAGAAGGGCCAAAGTCATCTCCACCTGCTGAGGAGACTGAGGTCCTTTGGAGTGTGCAGGACTCTGCTCAGGACTTTCTATGACTCTGTGGTAGCATCTGCACTTTTCTATGCAGTGGTCTGCTGGGGGGCAGGGAGCACCGAGAGGGACAGGAAGAGACTGAATAGACTGGTCAGAAGGGCCGGTTCTGTCCTGGACTGTTCTTTGGACTCCCTGGAGGAGGTGGGTGAGAGGAGGATGTTAACAAAGCTTGTATCCATCATGGACAATCCCTCTCACCCACTGCACCAGACTGTGGGGGCTTTAGGCAGCTCCCTCAGCAGCAGACTGAGACTCCCACCCTGCAGGACGGAGCGCTACCGCAGATCATTCCTCCCCTCTGCAATAAGACTTTACAATGAACAGTAACAAAACTGGATTTACACCACCACTTTTTTTATGGCATTTAAATTGTGTATATTGTAGAAAGCTTTATTTTTTCTTCTCCCTTTTCTAATTTTTTTCTTAATTATTACATTTATCAAGTTCTTAATATTAGGACCCTTATTGTTATAACTGCATTTTGCACTTTTTGTCTTGTCTGTGATGCTGCTGTGACAAAAAAAATTTCCCCCATGGGGGATCAATAAAGGAATATTCTATTCTATTCTATTCTATTATATGATATGATATGATGCAATGCAATATGATACAATGTAAAGGAGATGTGATTAGATGCAATTTGACAGAAGATGACTTGGAATATAAACAGATAGTAAAGCAAAATACATATCACATGGGACCATTAAATTAAATACAATATGTACCAATGTGGTATAATAACATATGATTCATCACAGTACAAGATAATATGGTACTACTACAGGCTACGATACAATGTGGTAGAAAGGATACTAGACATTATAAAATGATACAATAAGAGACAATATGATACAACCAGATAAACTTGGGTTTACACACTTTTAAAAGATTGTATAAGTTACAAGGTGACAGGAGAGAACTTTGCAAACGAACCTTCCACCCTAATGGTTTTCAAATAAACTCAACATCCTCCAACTTCCTCTTTGACCTTCCCCTGAACAATCAGAGTCTCTCCTCTCTTATACACCTGCTCATCCTTACCATCCTCCCCTTCTCTGTGCTGTCTAACTGCAGATTTATTGCCCTTACAGATTAATTACTGCAGAGACGAGATGCCTGGATAGACAGGTGGATGGATAAATGAAGGAGAGTGACAAAGGAACAGTGAAAAAGGCCATATTTATAACAGCGAGACTCCTTGATCACAGGTCTATTAAACCAAACTACTTGAGTGACTGCAGTGTCACTGGCATGGCAGACGGACACACAGGTGGCACAGGATTTTGTTTTTGTATTTGTGTGTATGTGTGTGTCAGACAGCACGGTTTCTATCTGGGCAGCTAAGTTTGATGGAACTCTTAATGAAAAACAGGACAAGAGCTTTGGGAAATCTGTGCGTATCAAGAGGCAAAGTGTTTGCCCTTAGAAGAAAAAGAAGTGTTGATAAGGTTTGAAGCTGCTTTCCTCTGCTATTTTCAGAGGCACAGCAGAAGAAATCACTTTAAATTTATAGCATCCAAATTTTAATGTTTGGCCTCCATTTATGACCGCTGAAGCATAAGTCAGGGGAGGAAAAAAAAGAGAAAAATGAAACAGCATTCCCCAGGGGGACAAAGACATCATTAAATGCCAGTAACGTCCAGAGATAAACTCAGGGAAAGTGGTTAGCCAGCTGCAGTAAAACACCAGAGGACAGCCAGCAGAAGACTGGAGGCCATTTCAAGCTTCACGGTTGGTCAGCAGAGCTTAAATATTGAGGCTATTTTACAGGATTGAAGGAGGCAGGTCTTCGATGGCCAGAAAATGTAGAAGAGACTGAGGTGTATAATGGCAATTAGCTTTTAGAAGATGCAACGAAACTTAATCCCACACAGACCTGATTACCTGCCACAAACTGTTAACAATAATGTCACCATATTGCATTGCACTTAACGTTTTGACCAACATTTGGTTGCTCTGATCCTCAAATACTTTGATGTAACTGAAAGAGGAACAAACGCTGTATATGAAAGAGTCTCATGTTGTCAGTCTCCTAGAAGTGCAGTTGGAAAGCTCAAAAATAAACCTCATCTTTTTGAAGTCCTAAAAGTTCAGCTTTTGAAACCTGTAACAAATAAATGCAGTCTACATCACATAACAGTGAGTGCAACAAAAAGAGTCCAAAGTTTAAAAAGAAATGGAAATATAAGGCAGTCTTTACAGGTACCTTAAAGCTGAAACTCATCATTGTCTGTTTGTGGCAAGAGACCCCAAGAACGTTCAGGAAACTTCCCAGTGACAGTACAATAGAAGTAATACTGTAGTATTGCAGGAGTTCCTGGTTAACTTCACTGTTGACTGAAGTGAAAAGAAACTGGATTCAGACCTTAACTGACTTGCAAATGTGTCAGTATAGTGAAACTAATGCAGTCAGGGAGCTAACTGCTGTAAGCAAATCAATAACACTCTGGATGGATGAGACATGGAGCCCTGAATTGGCACTCTGAGGTCAGGCGTGGATGGTCCAGTCAATCATGTAGAGCATTAGCCTCTCTTAACATATGTCTGATGTAAATGTCTGAGAAATTTCTTAGTGTTTCTGAATTATATAAGTATAGGTTCCCTTATCAGGCAATGCTACACAAGGTCTAGGCAGAATCAGTGACAGTAGTTTGATGAAGGAATAAAGTCTCATTAAGAAATAAGGTGATAAATATATATCTTAAAAAAAGCTGTACTATTACATGAATAAAGCTGTTATTTCCAAGAACTGAGTTCTATGTTTAGAAGGATAAATTTTCCCTGACTTGTAGGAGAATAAAGTCTTTATTTTCCAAGAATAAAGCCCTAATTTTATTAATTTTTTTTTTTTTAAATTGGGTCATGGATTTACAAGAATTCAGTCCTCCATTTAGGAGAGTTAAGTCATGAATTCTCAAGAATTACTGTATGGTCTGAATCAACAAAAATAAAATCCCAAATTTATAAAAATGAAGTTCTAAATTTACCCAAATAAAGTTGTTGTTTTCTTGAAATTAATTGTAAATTTACAGGACTTAAGTTGTAATTTTAGCTTACATTTCTTTATTTTAGTCCTAAATTTGGGTTTTCCAAATAGAAAACTACTCAATCCTCAGCACCTCTGCACCAAAGTGCTGTTAGTATCAGAACTCTCAAAAGGAGGAGAAAAAACTAGTTATCCTACATTTACTTCTCTCAACTTCACTTTACTTAAGTTAACCTAACTTAGCTCAACTCAACTTCACTGAACAGTTCTATATTTTTACAAATTATACTCAAGTTCAACTCCACATCCCTTATTTTAGTGTAGGCAGCTGGTCACCCTTCTGATATTCCCTTTGAAAATAACATTTTAAGTATACAGTAAAGTTAATGACTGACATTAACCAAGTTAAAGGTAAATTTCTAAATCTATCAAAAATATCAAAAGGCTTGATTTTGATCATAAAACCTGTATCTTCAACTTGGCAAACATCAACACCTTGTTTGAGAGTAAGGGCTTCTGATTGAGCGTTGAAAATCAACAGAGATGTAGACTAGGGAATATAAAACTATAGGCAAGATTCCGCCTACCAATCCATCAAAAATCTGAACTCATGGAAGATTTTGTCTAATGCCTACAAACTCTGAAATGGCCAACAAATTGTCAGATGAAATTAAAATTTAAAGCTGTCCGTAAGCCATTTTGAGATCAGAGTTTTAGTTAAGTTCTCTACATTGTTCTCACTTGGGCCACCTTTTTAAACGAGCAATCGTCTGCTGTGATTTCAAATTGCAACTTTTGGCCATTTTTATGCACAATGTGATAAAACAGAGGAAACAATTTCTAAGACCTCCTGTTGATAAATTAAAAATGTTTCTTTTTTGGTCAGAATAATAGTCCTTAACACAAACTAGCTGGAATAGCAACAAGAATTTGCTAGCCAGAGGATTGAAGTATTTGGTGTTTTACTGAAAGGGATTTAAGTGAGTTCTTGTAGAGAGACACAGATTTCATCCTAATGCCTGTAATCCATTTGGTGTTAAGAGCAGAGAATGGGAGAAGAGAATGTGATTACTCAACCCCTGGTTTATGTACTCTAACAGTTTATCTCTTCAATATTTGTGTGTCTTTGTGGATGACACTGACATGCATCTGTCAGAGCACATCTACATCTGTGTGCATGTGTGCATTTGTGTTTGAACCTACATGCTGGAAACAGCTGCGGACACTGGGTTCGATGTTGGAGCCCCCGAAGGCGGCAACCTCACCCAGCTGCCTGGGGATCTGGATGGCTTCATGGAGCAGCAGACCCAGCTGCCTCTGGTCACACGTGTCACCTGCTGATGCCACCTGGCTGAAGAGGTCTGGGTGGTGAAGAGAGTGGGATAAAAAAGAGTGTAAGAGAACAGTTTGATGCCAGAAATAAAAAGTAATAAACAGATACTGGGGAGGAAGTGTGAAGAAGAGCGAGAAGCGGCATAAAAAACTTTAACTTTAATCTGTATGACTTCTCACAAACCAGACTCCTAATCTTTCCCTTCCTGCGTCTAAATCTTGTGACTGGAGATTGACAGAGCTGTACTGGATATGGATGCCTACCCACTGACTCACAGACTCGGCCAGTTATCGCCTGGCAGCATTATATTTCAGTTTTATTTTTTTTTAGGAATGACACCTCTTCAGAGCTCAGCAGAGAGAGAAGATAACAGAGAGGGCAAATCTGTAAAAAGAGAGAAGAGTGAGGAGAGGGCATGACAGGTCTTTCTGCTCAGTTTGCAGATGACTTTGATCTCTGTGTGAGGTTTTTGTCCCAATGCTAGATCCTGCAAGTGTGTATGCACACCCGTGCTGACCCCATTCCAACACACACCTTGTAACATCCACACCAACATCTCTGATTCATTTTTTTCCTCCTAAAAGATTACATTTGACATTCGCTATACTCACAAAAAGAGTGTCAAACGACAGCGCGCCTGGTTAGGTGTGTGTGTAGCAATGTGTAGCTATATGCATGCAACTCTTAGCCAGTGAGAAGCTGAAAGAGAAAAGGAGGAAGGGCGCAATCAAGCGTGTTTGATACCCTTCTCAGGCTAATAGAAACTGCCAGTGGAACGAATAAGCTCAGGGATGCCGTGGAGAAAGAAAGGGCAGAGGAAGAGGGGAAAAGTAAGTAAGATAGGACAGAAGAAGAAGAAAAAGTGGCATGGCTGGACAGATGAAGGATGGCGTGAGCAGTGATAGCAGAGGAAGACAGACAGTGGGTTGATGCAGCAGAAACAAAGAGTGGGAAGCTGAAAAATGACAGTTTCCTCCCAGAGCAGCAAGCCTACATCTGCGGTCCCTAATCCTCCAGAATAATTCTGGAAAAATATTAATTAAAGAACAGAGGAAGCACATAGGAGGTCTCTCATCCAATTAGACGACCTGTTCTCTTGCCTCTCTGTCTCTGTGTCTTTCTATTTCTGTAAGTTTGATGAAAACTGGAACTCTGCTGGGAATGCAGGCCGAGCAGACTCATCCCAGACTGGCCTGGACAGAAAAGGAAGGTGAATCAGTAGATACCTTTCCTCCTCGTTGGCACTTACATTTGTATTTCTCTTCCAGGTGTCCCTTTGAGAGAGAGAGCAAACCAATCTTCATGGACAGGACGCGGATCTTCCCACTGCGGCCACTGCAGACACAAACACATCAAACATCATGACTTGCTCATATTTGTAGTTAGTGTGCATGTGTGCACTTACTATGTTGATGTGTGTTTACAAAACCCAATTCCATTGAAGTTGGAAAATTATGATAAACATAAATAAAAACAGAACACAATGGTTTGCAAATACTTTACAACCTATATTCAATTGTATACCCTACAAAGACAAGATATTTAATGTTCAAACTCATTTTTTTTTTTTTTTGCAAATACTTACCTCAGAATTTCATGGCTGCAACATGTGCCAAACTGGTTGGGACAGGGGCATGTTTACCACTGTGTTACATCACTTTTCCTTTCAACAACGCTCAATAAACGTTTGGGAACTGAGGAGACTAATTGTTGAAGCTTTGAAGGTGGACTTCTTTCCCATTCTTGCTTAATGTACAGCTTCAGTTGTTCAACAGTCCGGGGTCTCCGTTGTCGTATTTTACACTTCATAACGCGCCACACATTTTCAATGGGAGACAGGTCTGGACTGCAGGCAGGCCAGTCAAGTACCCGCACTCTTTTACTACGAAGCCACGCTGTTGTAGCACATGTAGAATGTGGCTTGGCATTGTCTTGCTGATATAAGCAGGGGCGTCCATGAAAAAGACATTGCTTGAATGGCAGCATATGTTGCTCCAAAACCCGTATGTACCTTTTAGCATTAATGTTGCCTTCACAGATGTGTAAGTTACCCATGCCTTGGGCACCAATACACCCCCATACCATCACAGATGCTGGCTTTTAAACTTTGTGTCGATAACAGTCTGAACGGTTCTTTTCCTCTTTGGCCTGGAGGACACGACAGCCACTATTTCCAAAAACAATTCAAAATGTGGACTCGTCAGACCACAGAACACTTTTCCACTTTGCATCAGTCCATCTTAGATGAGCTCGGGCCCAGAGAAGCCGGCAGCGTTTCTGGATGTTGTTGATAAATGCCTTTGCTTTGCATAGTAGAGTTTTAACTTGCACTTACAGATGTAGCGACGAACTGTATTTATTGACAGTAGTTTTCTGAAGTGTTCCTGAGCCCATTTGGTGATATCCTTTACACGTTGATGTCGGTTTTTGATACAGTGCCGCCTGAGGGATCGAAGGTCACAGGCATTCAATCTTGGTTTCCGGCTGTGCTGCTTATGTGCAGTGATTTCTCCAGATTCTCTGAACCTTTTGATGATGTTATGGAGCACAGATGTTGAAATCCCTAAATTCCTTGCAATTTTACTTTGAGAAACGTTCTTAAACTGTTCGACTGTTTGGTCACACAGTTGTTCACAAAGCGGTGAACCTCACCCCATCCTTGCTTGTGAATGACTGATAATTTTTGGGGAAGCTGCTTTTATACCCAATCATGGCACCCACCTGTTCCCAATTAGCCTGCTCACCTGTGGGATGTTCCAAATAGGTGTTTGATGTGCATTCCTCAAATTTCTCAGTATTTTTTGCCACCTTTCCCAACTTCTTTGTCATGTGTTGCTGCCATCAAATTTTAAAGTTAATTATTATTTGAAAAAAAAGTAAAGTTTATAAGTTGGAACATTAAATATGTTGTCTCTGTAGTGTATTCAATTAAATATAGGTTGAAAAGGATTTGCAAATCATTGTGTTCAGTTTTTATTTACATTTATCACAATTTCCCAACTTCAATGGAATTGGGTTTTGTACTTCAGTTCAGAGCTGAATTTTAAGCAACAGCAGTGACAGGAAATCATTATTTGCTCAGGAAGAGGAGGATCTTCAAGTGTGTGTGAGTGCTCTTTCATGGCAGAGGAGTGCTGGACATTTTCTGTGTATTCACAAATAGTAATGAGACGAGAAAGCATATTGGTTTGCAGCATGTGAACGCATGTAATTATATAGTATATCTGTGCTGTATTTGGACAAAATGTGCTAGCTTGTCTAGGCTGACACAAACAGTGTTGCAGCCATTTGAATGCAAGCTGCGGGGCTTACTGATGCATATGGCATGTGGATGTGTGAAGGAATGAGTGTGTGTGCAAACTGTTTTCATAACACAATCCATGTGCACTGTAGCAACAATGTAGATGGAGATAAGAAGGTCAGCAAAGTGATCAAATTAATCAGTGCAGACTATTTCATCTGCTCTGTTTCAGACATTTTACATGCTGCAAGTACCAGTTTGTTTGTTTTTTTTTCAGGCCAATTAAAAGTACCTCTTTGACATGAGAGCAATCATGATGTTCAGCAAAATGTCAACAACAATACTATTGACATTTTGGTAGCTTTGACTTACATTATGCTCTGTGCTTGCATCCCACTTCTACTGTTTGTAAATGTCACAAAATGAATGATCTGAATTAAGAACTTTAAGAGGTTAACTGCAGTGATGTACTCAAATCCAGGACTGTGACATGAGTCTTGACTAGAGTAAGACCTAAATGCTGCTGACTTGGACTCGGACTCGAGCACTGACTGCAATAAAACTCTGAGGATAGTGTGGAGGGCTTTGTCTTACTGACTGATAAACACTGTTTCTTCTTGTTGTTCTTTGAGCCTATAATGACTGATTCAGTTTCAAGCAAGGGCTGGCAGGAGAGTTCACCTTCACATGCATTCAAATGCCGTCATTTTCTGCAGCAGTTACTGTCAGAGTGCTGATAGACAGTAGAGGTGACATGAACCTTTGGTTTCAAGGATTTTACAGCAAGTGCAAGCAAGAGCAGAGCAACATGATTATTATGAGAGAGAGCATCAGAGGACAAATCCACGCTAGATCAGGGTGCATGCATAAATTAGAGAGTTAGACATCCTGCATTGTTGACTAAGTTACAGCAAGAGGACTGCGTTTGCAAGGTCATGCTAAATGATAAAATTGCAGCCTTGCTCTCTGACCGCAATATTTGGTATCCCATATTAGACCATATTTGTAATTTGAATAAATCTGACATAATGTCTTTTGAAATACCTCTTGCCTGTAGTAGGATTTGCTTCGAAATGTCTCACTCCCCTATCAATTGCAGCATGGCTGAAAGATTTTGAGTATTTTCTCAAATTTGGATTAAAATTTCACTTGGAAGGGTCAACCAAAAAGTTTCATTTAAAGTGGCAACCCTTTACATTAAATATATACGTTGATAATCTTCAAGTACTTCCCTGATGAATCCTCAGCCCCCTCTTAAAATGTAAGTGCACTGGGCATTTTAGTCTAGCGGGAATATGCTGATTTTTGAGGCGATAGTCTAAATGGTGATACAAGCATGAAATTTGTTACTGATATCCTTTATACCACTACTACTCATAATATAACCTCTGGCCACCTGGGCGGCGCTATTTTTCATGATGCCCGCAAGCTTTTAGAAATGGCTGTCACCGGGTCAACGTTTTGGACTGTATCACTTTGTTGCAGCTATAAAACTTACACATACCCTCATTTTAATTTATTATAATGTTTTAGGTATTTATTCCAATTAAACATAAGATATTAGGTTCCAATATGGTGGCAAATTTCCAATATGGCTGCCGATAAATAGCAGGAATATACTGCTGTTCACGGTTAAGCCATAAGAGCATGCACCACATAGTTGTATTTTTTTCCATAGATAGAATCAATTTATGATGACACATTTAAAGTGATTTGTTTGTTTGATTTTAGTGACATAAGTACCATTACCCAGACCAGCACGCCCAGTCAGGACCCACATATGTTTCAAGGTGGGCTTCCTATATGGGAAGTTCGTGGGATACACTTTGTTCCCACTTGGGTTGTCCATGTAGGTAATGACTGGGCCCTAGGTGGGTAGTTTTTTTTGTTTGTTTGTTTGTGTTTGTTTGGTTTTTTTGTGCTTTTTTGTGTTTTTTTTCTCTTTTATATATATATGTATGTATATATATGATATATATAATGTATAAATATATATATACAGTATATATGTGTGTTTTTACTTAGGAACAAATTCTTATTTACGATGGCGGCTAAGCTAGTGGTAGGCCTCCTGCGTCTTCTTTGTGTCTACATTCTTACATGCACTAACAAGTACAACCACAGAGGGGTGTGCAGCTAAGTCCAAACTTGAAGCATTTGCAGCGGCCAGAACATCCTTTTTTACAGCTACATCGTGTCAGCTCCTGGCATGATTTGGCCACCACAGGAAGATCTGTCCAGTGTGGAACCCAGATTCTGTCCATCTGGTGCCATCCCCAGTGGATTGGACTTGGCACAATAGGACTGGCTTCATATATGGCCTGCTTCGAATGCAGCTCTTTTGCAGTGTTCTCTAAGAGCTGCACTTGTTGGTGGAATGCAGTTATATGGTCGCAAATTTACTAGACAAATTTACTAGCTAGCATTAAACCCCATGCTGAGTCTCACAGCTATAGTGTCAACCAGTATGCCCTGGTAGTGTAATGACACTACACAATATATTATTGATTTGTCATGTTATATGGTGTGGCCATTTTTAAAACAAATATGGCCTTTCATAATAGCTCATGTCTATGACATATACATAAACATGATCTATTATGAATAAATATATGACAAACTTCCAAACAGCAGCTATAATGACCAACGAAATACCGAATTCTTCCCATTTCTATTTCTGGGAGGCCATCTTTTAAAATGGTTGAAATTTGCTTAGCCAAAGGTTGATTCTAAAATATGGTCATATAAAGGTCATATGTACCAAATTGTATGGTTGTATCACCATTTTGATCAGCAATTTAAAGTGTGACTAGGCCGCCATATTGGATATTTGGTGCCATATTGGAACCTAATATGTTGTTTTTAATTGGTATAAATACCTGAAACATATTATATTATTTCAAAGGTAGGGTAAATGTAAGATTTATAGCTGCAGCAGAGTGATAGAGTCTAAAATGTTGACCTGGTGGCAGCTATTTCTAAAAGCTGGCGGCCATCTTGAAAAATGGCGCCGCCCAGGTGGCCAGAGGTTATATTATGATTAGTAGTGGTAACAAGGATCTCTGTACCAAATGTCATGCTTGTATCACCATTTGCACTATAATCTCATATTCCTGCTCCACTATTTAGGGTGGGAGAGGGGATATCATTAAACAGAGTTATGTCTGCACTTGTCTTATTTTTAATTTTTCCATTTTTTGAAGAGTGAAGATCTGTTTTGTTGTATTTACTATGTCAATGCTTCATTGACTCCTTCAATAAACAGATAAATAAATTAACCAAGTGACTAAGTCAAGGATGTTTGGTGAAATCAAATTCAGATTAATAGAGAGCTAGAGGGTGGGCTGCAGGTGTCTTTGAGTTTATTAGGCACCTGCAGTGATCCCACCACAGCAGGAACAATTAGTGAATCTCCCCATTAACCCTCGGAGCATCTTGGGCACAAAAAGGGACATTTTGGGTGTGTTTTTTTGTTCTTTTCTCAGTAACCTGGTCAGTCTAAAGGCTAGCTGTATGAAATTTTGGCACTAATTTCTTTTCATTTTTATTTTCTTAATTCCAAAAGCCTGTCTATTGGAAGTGTTTATAATGGAAGATTTGCATCACACAGACACTTGTTAACCTCGTGACCAAATTTGCCCCGTTGACTCCCATGATAACCACATATTTGTCATAAGCTATAATCCTAATATATTATAATGCTTTTTCTATTTATACCTAATAGATCTAAGCTTTTACCACCAAAATTTAGGGAAAATATGTTTTAGGTGTAATGACCTTCTTTAACGACCAGATGCCATTACATAAGGTTTGGGGGAAATTTCAGTGAAGGCCTGGGTTTCTTACCTCGCAAAATGCATAGAAATAACAAAGCTAAACACCATAAAATGGTCTTGGTATATTAGCACTGATATCAAATAGTGGTTTGAATATGAATGAGGAAAAAAAACCATCAACAGAGCCCTTTTGACCTGGGATTCTTTGATTTTCACACAAAAACACACATTGACAGACCTCTGAAGGGTCCTTCTGTAGGGAATTATTGACCCTCCTGACTCTCAGATGAATCCTCAAAATTCACCTCAGAAACATGCTCCTCATTCTCCTGCAACACACACACACACACACACACACACACACACACACACACACACACACACACACACACACACATATCCGACAGGAATGCGGAGGTTTCCTTTTGCTCTAGAAAAAATTAAATCTCAAACACAACCTGGCTGGTCATTTCTCCAGAAGACAACCATGAAGCGCCATCTAAACTTGAAGCAGGCAGTTGCTGCATGTGTACAGTCACCTGAGGGTAGTGAGGTGAATGCTTCTGAGGAGAACATGAGCAGTGAAGATTCACCCTGGAGCCAGGACAGGGATGTGCACATGATCATAGAGGGGCAGGGGCTCAATTTTTTTTTGGTCCTTTATACAATATGGAAATTAATGTAAAATTAAAAAACAAAGTACTAATAGGAAGCTAACTACTTAGCTGTGTGTCCTGTGTAGGTGAAAGTACAATGCAATTGCCATTTCTTTTGTGGCAACAAATAATTGTCAACATGACATGATCAAGATGCTAATATTTCAAACACAGATTACCTACATGCTGAAATTACTATCTATCTATCTATCTATCTATCTATCTAACTATCTATCTATATACAAACTTTATTTCAGACCCAATAAGTCCATATCATACAAAAAAGATTATTATTTTTATCATTATTATTATTATTATTATTATGTTATCCCACACAGTATTAGCAAATTCACAATAAACTTTGTATCTAAACCTCGAACCTGTACTTCAGACCTGTAGTGAGGGAAATGTGATCCGGCGTAAACACGATGCATTTTATTTTGAAAATTAACTATCCATGGTGTTTTAATTTGTATTTTGTACACAATTTCCTGTCTGACATGATCTGCTCTGTGCGGCTCTGTGACAGAGTGTAGCCACAAGAGACACAGAAGTGGCAGACTGATCTCACACAAAAACCCGTATTACAAGAAATTGGGTACGGTAGAACTGTGTTTTTCAACCTTTTTAGAGCCACAGCACATTTTTTACATAAAAAAAAAATCCTGGGGCAAACAACTCGAAAGCTGTTGTGAGTGGTAGAGAAGAAGTAGCGTCAGTATGTTTACTTTCAAGCAGCCGAGAGCAGGAGCTGAGCATTAGTCTGCAATGGTAATTTCTGTTGAATCTTTCACTAAAAGTGAGAAGAAGTGAAACTTCCCAGAGCGTCTGCTTGTGTACTTGTGTGGTATCTGGAGTACTACATCACTATGCATTGCCTTAAGGTATTTCTCAGGAATAGCCTGAGAACCAGTTGTGGAATGTAGGCTTGTGTTTATTTGGTTATCGTTAGTGATACCTGGGGTGAGATAGCCTGGAAAGAGCACTTCACAGGTCACAGGTCACAGGTCATAAAACACCACTCTAGGTTTACCAAACACCAGATGGTAAGGAAAGATATCTTGGGGACAAAGAAGGAATGTAGGAGGGCTTACATCCCTAACCGTATATAACAGGGTCACAAACTCTGGTTGGGAGAGCTGGACATCATTGGCAGTCCTCTCCCAGCAACTGCAGTGCTGTATTGATACTGGTTTTGTCTTTATAATAAACTCCTCTTATACAAGCAAGCCAGTGTCACGAAGCCTCCTTCTGCATCTACACATCGAGGACAGCCCAGACACAACACTTGGCTGTAACATCCGCCGCAGAGAGAGTGAGCATGCTCGACAGGATTTTCCTGTTCCGTGCCGCTTTCATCTCATATTCAGAATGCTGATAGGGATGTTTGAATATCAGGTGATAAATTAAACCCAACGTGAAGAAACTTTTTGCCGATGCATCCTCTCTTGAGATTTTAGCATTACAGGCTATGCCAATTGCCAATTTTCGGTGCATCCCTAGAATATAGTTAGTAATATAGTTTTTGAATTCATTTATACTCACTCAGTATGAACCCTGGCTGTTTAGATGAACACAAAGCTGATATCCTGGCAGGAATGGAAGGATGACAAACTAAGCTCTTCCTCAACAGCTCCCAGACTCACTCTATTTTCATTTTTTTTTCCAGGCAATTAGCCATCTGCTGCCACCCAGTGACATAGAGAAGTACTGCTCCGACATGCACTTTATCACGGCACAGACACTCGACAATGGCATATTATTTGCAAACTGGATAATTTCCCATGGCACACCTGACGACCTCTCATGGCACACTAGTGTGCTGCGGCACACAGGTTGAAAACCACTTCGCTAGAAAACAGAGTTTTTGTGCCACCGTTTTTTTTTTTGTTTTTTTTTTACACGCCTAAAAGGAATTTTATTAATGTTACTAAAAAAAAATAAAAAATAAATAAAAAAAAAGAGGGCACTTTTTAATACAGGGCAAAAAGGGGGCTCAAGCACCCCTAGGGGCCTAAGTGTGCAAGTGCATGAGCAAGGAGGATTCAGGGGATAAAATCCAGCCAGACAGAGAGGGACAATGCAATTTGGAAAGGGGAAGCAAAGAGGAGAAGGAGGAGTTTGAATCTCTTATTTTTGGAGATATTGCATATTTTGTGTTTTTCCCATTGAAAAAATCAGGGATTCGCATGCAAAAGACACTAAAAATCTAAAAAAAAATGTTTAAAAATTATAATAAACTTGATATCTATGGATAGGTCTGAAGTTGTTGACAAGATGTGATGCTATAAAAGTAAAAAAAAAAAAAATAGGAATGTATAATGTTTTGACTGCACTTTTTTAGACGGACCCTTTGTGTACACGAGGTTAACAAGTATAAGTTTTTACATTAAACTGTCATTGTGCAAAAAATAATTATGTATTAAAACCAATATTTTTATCAATGATTGACATGGTCAAGGCTGTTATAACTTTATCAAAAATATTTTACTTTGCACCTCATTTTTTGAAATAATGCATATTTTGTGTTTTTCCCATTAAAAAAAATGGTGTGGTTCTCTTGACAAAAAACACTAAAAACCTAAAAAAATATAATGAAATTATAATAAATTTTATTTCAATGGATAGGTGTGAAGTTGTTGACAAGATGTGATGCTTAAAAAGTAAAAAAGTATATATAAATGTATAATGTTTTTACCGCACTTTTTTAGCTGGACCTTTTGTGTACACGAGGTTATTGTGCAACAAAATAATTATGCATTAAAATCAATATTTTTATCAATAATTGATATGGTCAAGGCTGTTATAACTTTATCAAAAATATTTTACTTTGCAACTCATTTTTTGAAATATTGCATATTTTGAGTTTTTACCATTAAATACATTTAATGGTTCTCTTGACTAAAAAACACTAAAAACCTAAAAAAAAATATAATGAAATTATAATAACCTTTATATCTATGGATAGGTCTGAAGCTGTTGTACAAGTGTTTTACATGAAACTGTCATTGTGCAAAAACAATTGTGCATTAAAATCAATATCAATTATTTTTATCAATTATTGATATAATCAGGGCTGTTATATCTTTATCAAAAATATTTCACTTTGCACTTCATTTTTGGAAATATTGCTTATTTAGTGTTTTTCCCAATGAAAAAATCAGTGGTTCTCATGACAAAAACATGAGAGGCTGGCATTGTGGATGCTTGCAGCTGTTATCGGTCCAACCTGTTGTACTTGCTTTAAGTTGTACTTTCATTTGGTGGTTACGGTGGTGTTTACCTTCGCTCTCCTGGCTCAACTCACTCATACACATTAGCGGTTAGCCTTTGAGTTGTATTTTGTTCGTGACGGCAGTGTGTGCCCCCGTTCCCAGCTTAGGTTTTGGTTACTTTACTTTCTCTGTCTGATTACTACCGGTGTTTGTGCTCAGCCTACCTAGTTTGTATATCGTGGTGCCAACTCAGGTTGTGCCTGTTTGTGTTGTATGGCAAATACCCTTGACTGGTGAAGGCAGTGCTCTCGCTCCAGCTACCAGCAAAGAGGTGATTTATTTGGTTAAGGCTGTGTTTTCGCTCCCTCTCCCAGTGTCTGTTGTTCTTCTGTGTTAATTTATTGATTGTCAATATGTTTTGCAACCATTCTTGCTCAGCCTCTATGGCTTCTCTGCAGCCTGAAGATGGCCATGATTTGTGTCCTTCATGCCTTGGCCTTGAACATCTGAAGGGGGCTCTCTCAGACGATGCCTGAATGAACTGTAACTTCATGCCCCGGGCAGTAAGGGCTGCTAGACTTGCTGAGGTAGAGCAACTGTTGGGCCTCGCCCTGTCGCCTGAACATTTGACCCCAGCCCAGCCACTGCCTCTTATTCAGTCTGGAAAATCTAAGCAGTGGGCTGCTGAGACCACAGGCCCCACCCCCAGGAAGAAGGTTAAAGGGTCCAGCCTTGCTTCCAAGGTGGAAAAATTAACCGCAGAACTTGACAACATGAAGTCCTTCTTCCTGGCCTTCCAGTCTGGGACTGGTGCAGAAGTGTCAGGTGATCCTCTGGTAGCTATCTTGGAGCCGGAGGATGATGTGCTTTCCACAGCAGCGTCGGCAACTGAGTTTGCTGAATATGAGCCAGAGGTGGTCCCACAGGATGTTGCCTCCCGTGCTTTCGGGACAGGCTCCTGTTCATCGACCCACAGCTCTACTGGTGGCTCTGAGGATGGTTCAGTGGGAGCTATCATTTGCATGGCCCTGGCCCGTCTACAGTTGGATTTACCACAAGCCCAGTCGACTCTGCCTAGCGCTTTCTTTAGGCATGGTTCAGCCCCCGCTAAATTAACTGTGCCCCCATCAAAGGACTATCTGAAGGAGCTGCATGCTTGCTGGAGGGATTCTAGAGCCCTCTCCCACGCAACATCTGATGGCCGGGCCCTGGCAGCCATGCAGGATGCACCCAAGTTTGGCTCGGCTCGCATGCCAGCAATTGAGACAACTAGAGCTGCTCTAATTGTCTCCCCTGACGAAGCTTTGAGACCGGATGGTAGGTGTCCTCGTCCCCAGTGTCGGGTTACGGACGACCTGCTTTCCAGAGCTTATGACGCAGCAGCGTGCATGGGATGCATAGGTAATTCTATGTCCCACCTGCTGCTTGTACTATCAGCATCCTTGCAGGAGGCTATGGTGGATCCTTCCATCCACAGCTTCAGCAACGCCTCATTACAAGCGTTCACATTGATGTCTAGAGAACTTGGACGGCTGATGTCCAAGCTTGTTCAAGCTCTCCACCAGGTTTGGCTGGCACAATCTCCTCTCACAGAAGCATGCGGGAGAACCCTCTGCAGTGTTCCAGTGGAACCTGGAGAGCTTTTTGGCTCTGCAGCTCTGGAGGCACTTGAGCGCACAGACCAAGCCAGACAGACAAGACAACAGCTGTCAGGTCTTCAGAGGAGTGCACCTCCTCCTAGCAGGCCTAGGGGTTCTTCCGCTGCCCCCCCTCTTGTATTGCATATCCACAGCCTGCTCAGCAGCAGGCGCAGGACTTTTTGGGGCCTCTGAGCAACCTCAGGTGTCACACGCTGCCCGTCGTACCCCCCGACCCTCTAGAGGCCAGGGGACCCAGCACTGAGGCCCAGGGGCCGGTCATCGGCTGTTTTTCCCAGCAGCAGCTCAACTATTGGGCTGCTTCCAACAGGGACCCTTGGGTGCTTTCCACCTTGACCCACAGGCACAAACTTCAGCTCCAACGCCGGCCCCCAACCTGTGGCCAGGTCAAGATGACCATCATACGCGACCCAGCAAAAGCCCAAGCCCTAAGCCAGGAATTGTCTGTCCTCCTGGACAAGGGTGCCATCGAGCCAGTCGATCCCCTGTTGCAACCCGGGGGGTTCTACTTGACTTACTTTCCGGTAGCAAAGAAAGATGGCGGACTACGCCCCATCCTCGACTTTAGAGGTCTCAACAGATGCCTGAAGGTCCTGAGGTTCCACATGCGCAGCACTGCATAGGAACTGCGCACTACAGCCTGGGGGGAGTGGTTTACATCAATAGACCTGAAAGATGCCTACTTTCTTGTCCCCATAGCACCACACCACAGACAGTTTCTGTGGTTCGCCTTTCAAGGGCATCACTTCCAGTTCAGGGTGCTTCCATTTGGCCTGTCTCTTTCCCCACGGGTGTTCACCAGATGCGTTATGGCAGCCTTCTCGCCCCTGCAGTCGCAGAGCATGAAAATCCTGCCCTATCTGGACGGATGGCTTATCTGTGTGCCATCCCGGTCTCAGGTGGCCCTGGACACGACACATCTCCTCTCTCATGTGACCAGACTGGGTCTCAGGGTGAATCTCACAAAGAGTTGTCTGGTTCCCTCGCAGAGCACACTCTTTCTCGGGATGTCTCTCGATGCTGTCACCATGACAGCTTGTCCATCACCACAGTGGGTGGACGACATCCTCTGCTTCCTCCTTCTCTTTTGGAGAGGCAGATGGTTGCACCATGTGGTGTTTTTACGCCTACTAGGGGAAACTGACGGCTGCTGCCACTGTGGTTCCCTTAGGGCTGCTGTCACTACGCCCCCTTCAGGTCTTGGTAGCTGAACAGCTTTCATTTGGATGCAAAGTGGCACCGACACAGGAGACTCCAGGTGTCACACCGCTGCCTTCATTCTCTGGCTCCATGGAGAGAGAGGTCATTTCTCCTTCAGGGCATAGCCATGGGTTCCATTGCATCCTGGCGGAAGATCATCATGGCAGATGCCTCCTTCTCGGGGTTGGGGTGCTGCGTGGCAGAACCGGATGGCTCGAGGGCTGTGGCCCACTCGAGACCGCTCGGTACATATCAATCTGCTGGAGCTGCGGGCCATGCACAGAGCTTTACAGTTTTTCTGCCTTTCCTGAGAGGCCGACATGTACTGTACGGTCAGACAATGTCTCAACTGTCTCTCACATAAACCACCAGGGGGGCACCAGGTTTGCACAGCTGCTGCAGGCATCCCGGGACCTCCCTTTATGAGCAGCCCCAAGCCTGGCCAGCCTGAGAGCAATGTATTTTCCCGGGGAAAGGAACCAGGCGGCCAACTTCCTCTACCATGGCAAGCCTCCACCGGGGGAGTGGCGGCTTCATCCGGAGGTGGTTCTCAACATCTGGGAAGTCTTCGGCAGGTCAGAGGTGGATCTCTTTGCCACAGAAGAGTCGACTCATTGCCCCCTCTGGTTCTCCCTGACAGAGGAGAGCAGCCCACTGGGTCAGGATACTCTCGCCCACGACTGGCTGGACAGTCTCCTCTATGCGTTTCCACCAGTTCCTCTGATTTTTCAGCCACTACAGAGGGTCGTCCATCAGGGTCACAGGCTGCTGTTGGTAGCCCCCTTCTGGCCAGGGAGGACATGGTTACCACTGTTGTGCAGGCTCTACCGCAGCTCGCCATGGCACCTCCCCGACAGGAGGGATCTCCTGTCTCAGTTACAGGGCTGGATTTGGCATCCCGACCCTCTCCACCTGCAGCTATGGGTCTGGCCACTGCAGGGCCCAACCCGCTGCTGACAGAATGTTCAAATGCTGTCTGTAATACCATTTTGAACGCCAGGGCGCCTTCTACCCGGGCTCAATATGAAAATAGATGGCAACTGTTTACGAAATGGTGTTCAGACAGGGGCAAGGACCCTGTGCACTGTTAAGTCCCAAAGATTCTGGAGTTTTTCCAGTCACTCTTGGACTGTGGCCGGTCCCCCCTGCCACTCTGAGGGTGTATATGGCAGCCATTTCCTCATGGCACACTCAGGTGGATGGTGACACAGTGGGGTGCATCATGGGCATCGCCCAAGTACCTTTACTAGATTCTATTGGGTGAATGTTGCCACCCCCCACCCGTTGGGCGTGGTTCTGTGGCCCGACTCTGCTGTTTCCTCTCAATGAGGTTGGTGTTGGAATTCTTCGTGACTTTGTTGATATGGGTCATCCAGTGCTTAAAGCACCGCCTCTGGCGGTCAGTACGGATGAAATAGAACGAGAGTTACGTATGTAACTGCGGTGCTATGATTCCTGGACGACCGCCAGAGCGTTCTGTCACTCAGAATCCTTGTGCTCTCGCAAGAAGATTCTGCATGAACAGATCCTCTAATGTCATCAGAAGACATAGACTGACTGGGTCATCAGGGGTCACGCATGACTTTATTGGTATAAACACTTGACCTGCGCATGCGCATGATGGATTCATTCAGTGCTTAAAGCACCACCTCTGGCGGTCATCCAGGATTCATAGAACCACAGTTACATACCTAACTCTCGTTATAACTTTATCAAACATATTTTACTTTGCACCTCATTTTTGGAAATAATGCATATTTTGTGTTTTTCCCATTAAAAAAAATCAGTGGTTCTCTTGACAAAAAAACACTAAAAACCAAAAAAAAATATAATGAAATTATAGTAAATTTTATATCTATGGATAGGTCTAAAGTTGTTGACAAGATGTGATGCTTTTAAAGTAAAAAAAAAATATGAATGAATAATGTTCCTGCACTTTTATTTGTTGGACCATTTGTGCACATGCGGTTAACAAGTGTTAGTAAATTTTAAGGGGTGCACAAGGGTTAAGAAAGGCCGGTGTGCATTGACACACTGCACTGTGAATTCACTGATAGTTGAAACCTCTTCACTCATAGGATCAGTCAGCTGTTTATGTTGGTGTTAATAAATGAAGACCCCACATAGCCAGTGTGTGGACTCGACAAGTAATAGAAACTGGACTTGTATTCTTTTTTGGCGACTTTTGAGGTAATATCAGTGACCAAAAACCGACATTGGTATCAGTATTTCAACAACTGTTGAAACTAAGGAGTAAAAATGTGACCAATTAAAGAAGAAGAGATGATTTCTGGTTCTTCATCTTAAATGATAAACAGTTAGTATACATACGTGTCATAAACATTAAGCAGCCAGTTCAGACACATGTCCACGCAGAGAGGCACGTTGACCAGGTCTTTGTGCTCCTGCTCCAAACCATCATAGATCGACGTCAGGCAGTTGATGACATCAGGAACAGACTTCAGCTGACTGTTGTTGGTCATCTTGTGCTGCTCAAAGGTGTTCTGGGCCACGCTTAGGTCCAACAAGTCCACTGTGGGGGGGAGAGGGAGAGAGGAGAGGAACGATGAGGTTACAGAAACAAGAAAGTGCAAGACAGAAAAGTGAAAGTGAGGAATGTAGAAGAGCAGAGGGAGGTTAACAAGACCAAACAAAGAGAACAAAGTAGAGAGGTTTAAGGAGAAAAGAAATGACACAAAAGATGACAGCAGCCAAAAAAGAAGAGCACAGACAGCAAGAACCATTAGTAACCTTTCAGGCTTGTTCATTGAGCTTTTAGAAGTGCCAGAAAAAATCTGAACAAGGCGAGAGGCCAAAAATGGTACAGACTATTCATTGAGACACTTCAAAAGTGTAGAGTTGACTGATATTTTGTCCAAAATAGTTCAAAAACAGCTAACTGTGAGAGTCTGCCTGGACTGCAGACAGAGAACAGACGGTGCTGAAATATTAATGTGAGGGAGAAATCTGAACAGGAAAGACAAACGAGGAGAGAGTGGAAGAGTGTCAGACACTATTAAACTATGTAATCAGCTGCGTTATCAAACACACACAACAAGATAAAACAGGGCAAATGAAATATAGATTAAAAAAAGTCAAGAAACTTTTAGCAGCACTTAACAGGCTTCAAAACACTAAACTCATGGTGTTGAACAAGCAAAACTCTACATTTAAACAACTCTTTTTAAATGTGATACTGGGTATTAATTCCCTAAGATAAGCAACAAAAAATAATCCAGCAGGAGTGAGCCAATATCGTCTGATAATAGTACACCTGCATCAAATAACGTTTGCAGTAATCCCACTGTCCCAGTTTCATGCTGTCAAAAACAGGTTTTAGTATGAAGGGAGTTCTCACTAGAAATGTGAGGCTTTTTGAGTCTGCTCATGATACAGATACAGATATAGACTGATTGGCACGAAGGAGTGTGTACAGAGTCTGGGTGCCATAACAGCAAAGATGCGACTACCTTTAATTTAATATTCAAATTAATATTAGTTTTGAGGGTTTTCTGGCAAGGAGATTTAGTTGGACGGCCCAAGAACCAAGTAAGAAAATGCTTCAAATATACTGCAAAATTTGGTGTTCAAGGCACACATTCGTTACACAAGAGGTCACTTTGCTGACAGAGCACACTGGGACACACAGCTAGACAGATGGGGCTGGGGGGCATCCTTTCTTCGGGGTTCCCCTTCCTCATAGATCATAATTATGAATTTAAAGCTCCTGTGGGTAACTTTTTATCAATTTTAGTGGTCCTATGGACAAAACAGGCTTTACTTATCTAGTCCTCGATGTAATAAAGAAGCGTCTTAGGACAGAATCTCATCATTCCGACTTTGAACAATCAAATATACCAGCAATTGTGTTGTAAAAGTGGGGTTGTTTTTTTAGCTTCCCAGCTGACACCTACTCTTCCACATCAGTTTCAGGCATTGAAAATTACAACAAAGAAATAATGAAGATTGTTGCTGATGGTCTTGTTTGTTTTTGTATATCATAAAACACCATCAATATGAATTTTAGTCTTTTTCATGACTGTCAAAAAACTCCACAAAGAAGCTTCAGACTGAACAGTGATAAACTATTAACGAAACAAAAACATTGTGGAGAGCTGGTTTGATTGAAAAGACCTTGGCTCTGTTTAAAAAAAAATACACAGTGAGGTTATAACACTGTTTTAGCAGCCACAGCTGGTCTCAGAGGATAGAATACGATTAATTCCTCAATTTTGTCCAACAACTCAGTGTTTTCAAAGATGAGTAACGAAAGATACTTTTCACCCTAAACCAGTACTTTACAGCACAATATTTTAGCTCTGCTCCATCACCTTAAGCCCTTTCCTTAGATCCTTTCCTCCCTAAGGTCTCCTTATTTGCCCTTTCATTCGCACCTTACCCATACGTTACCCCCTGATCCTAAGACAGCACTAATTACTGAAGTGTATCCACATGGAGCAGGCACAGCAGGGCAGCCTTTCCTGTCCAAGAGCAACACTTCACTTATTCCTTATTTTTTCCCAACACACGTAGATGAGGCTGAGAAGCTCTGTCACATTAACGGGATACTCATTTGCGTTTCTCCGGCCCGATGGCTCAGACTTAACCCAATTAGCTGTATCAGAGAATCCTTGTCGTGAGTGCTTGTGTGTGCCTTTCCCTCACACACACAGGCCCCACAGCACAAATTCCTCATTTATCCAGGCTAATAACTAATAACTGTTGATCCCTTTGCTGTTTGCATCCCTGCATGTGTGTTAGTTTCTGTGTGTTTTGACTACTCCAATCTAATGGACGAAATTGAATCTGCATTGCCCCCAGTTGAAACCTCTCCAGCTGATTCATTCCTGTCACAAATACACACATGCACGCAATCACAGAGACGATATGAGATAGCAAAGTAAGACCCCTGAATCATTCAAACTCATTAAAACCAACAAACACTATCAAACGCTTTGACACCCATGATTACACAGGTACCCACACACCATAAGGCGGTGGTTTTTACACATGCATGCAACAATTTCCAACAACAGCAGGATATAAACGAGTGGTGTGCGCTCGCAGTGTGTGTTGTTATAATAACATCAACAGCTGGATAATAGTCTGCATTTGTCACAGTTGCTGTTTCGCTGTGCAGAGCCAGAGTATCTGCTGCCATGCTGGTTGAGAGCTTTAAAAAAAGGTGGGAGTCTGCATGCACCTGCAGTGTGCACAAGTGAGAGTGTAGAAGAGAGTGATAGCCACCTGAGACTGCACATAATAGCCGCCTTTATCAAAGGCTTCCATTATAAACGAGAAAACAGCAGCTCTCCAGTTCAGAAAAAAAGTCCCACCTGTGCACTGCAAATGAGGCTAAGCTCAACAGGCTTAGCTAAGGCACCAGATATGACTGTGTGTGGACACAAATAACGCGCATACACACACGAGCACACACACACAGATGTAAACATATAAAAATTTGAGTGTGTAATTTAAAAGCCAAAATATCCTGGGCCCCTGTGCTTCTCTGGCAAGAGTTTCAAACCATTACTCCATCCCCTTGCTGCACCCAGACTTCAAAAGAAGCTAGACCACTGGACCAAGACTGTAGGTATAAATGTGTGTGCGTGTCTGTCTGATAACTCACAGCACAGTGCTTTCTGTAGTCTGCGGATCTTCATGGCTGTTCGGTACGCTGAGAATCTCACGTTGTTCAAGTCCGCTACAGGCAGGGATATAAACAAAAAGTTGAAAAGAGTCAGACATGAAAATATTCTGAAAGATAAGAGCAAGAGAAATCTTCCTGCTGGGTAACACAAGCACGACCCATGTCTTCAATAACAGCGGAATTTTCGGTTAGTTATCTTCTACAGAGATGACAAAAGGAGACAGGGTGGGCAAGTGTGGACTGTGTAATTAGGTAAGTGAGTGCTGTCTCTGTGGAGGACGGGGTTATTTGTGGAGCCAACAGCCTGCAGAAAAAGCTCCCTAAGTTTTAAAGCTTATTACTTATCCAGCCACTCATTAAAAAACAGGCATACTGGTTGCCCCAGAGGGATGCATGCACACATGGCGGCACTAACAGAGGAGCAGGGGGAGGGAGCAAAAAGATCAGGGTGCAAAAAGATCAGGGTGCAGTAATCATTAGGTTTAATGTAGAAGGTAAACTAACAAGATGAGAAGGAAATGAGTTTACCAAAAGTTGTTTATCCCTCATCTGAAACGGGCTGATATCAGAGGACTGGTGCATGAATCCAAAACTATGCATGCAACAGTTCGCAGCATGAGTTCAAAGTTTGATCATTTAGAAGAAAAGCCTATCTGGTAACAGTTTTTGTAGTTTTGTCACCAGGCTCACAAGTTTTATTTAATCATACCATCATTTTGGAAACTGAGCTTGTGGTGCTCACAGCATTGAATTATTACTCCCTGAAATTTTACTTCAACACCTTTTTCTCGTTTGAGCAGCTCTGTGGGACAGTGTAATCAGAGGACTTAGAGTTAAGGAGGAGGCAGACTCAAGATATGTAAAAGAGGGTTAGAATGGTGGACTTTAAAATAAAATAATACTCAACATTTCGAATAATATTGAATATTGTGCACGCGCACACACACACACACACACACACACACACACACACAACCATTTTGGAAAGTTGTGTATATATTTCCTGCAGCACTCAAATGTACTGTAACATGCACTATTATAAAATGGATATGAGCTATTGGTAATAAGTAGATAATCAGTAGTCTCACCACCCTGTGATGCAATCTCAACTTGGACTAAACTAATGATGTCATCGAAAGCTTATAGATGGGTAAGTGTGAGGCAGCCCAGTTACACCGCATAATTCTGGTAGCTTGCTGTCTACTGTCTAGTATCAGGGCTGAAGCCTAACCCTTTGCAGCAGTTTCAAGCAATTAAAATGAAAATAAAGTAATTGTGATGTCACTGCTTGCATTCTTGTATGCTTTTGTATGTAATAATAAAGAATCAGTACCAATTTCAGCTGATTTCATGACTATCTTAAAACACCTAACAAGAGCTTTAAATGGAAAGTTTTTTTTATTTTGTTCTTACCTAGTGACTGATAGAGTTCTGTCATCTTTGGATGATCCCAGCATGTTGTCTGTGTCTGGTGACTGAAAACAGGATAAAAAGAAGAAAATGATCACAAAAACACCCAAATTAAGTCACACAAACATACCAGTTGCCACTCCCATAATAGCGCACACACATGCACGCACCCAGACTCTTAGAAAGACTATTAAGGCATATCACAAAAGAGGCACACACTGACAAACAACATTATTTTTCAGGCTGAAGAATACAAAACAAAATAACACAGACGCAAAGAAACAAACCTCGAAGAAAAAATACTCCCAAGCTTTCATTACAGCTATCAATGTAATATGAAGTTTGCTGTGGCATTGTTAACTTTAATACCCTCTCTATACTTTTGTTGATGACAAATTCCTCTAAAATAAATAAAAGGCTCAAATCAATGACTATAACAGGACATCTGTACACACACAAACAAACATACCATGGGACAGAAATTCAACTCTCTCTGTGAATTAACACTGCAGACAGCAGCCTCACATTCTCTCACACACACACACACACACACACACACACACACACACACACACACACACACACACACACACACACACACACACACACACACACACACACACACACACACACACACACACACACACAAACAAACAAACAAACAAAATGTACTGGAAAGCCACTGCTGCAAATAAAAAAATTAAAAAACCCATGGAAGAAAAAAAAAGAGAAAACACAGCTGCTGTCACACACAAGACACTGAAGAAGCTGACTTTTCATAAGCTCCGGCTACAAATCATTGCTTCTGTTTGACGCCACTGCTGGCCGTGATTTGACTCTGTGTGTTTGTGTGTTTTTAGTGGGCACCTCACTGTCAGAAGGTGTGCTTATTCTGTACAGACTGTCTGAGAAGATTTCTAGAAGACAGTGTTTTTGAAATGAGACTTGTTTTGAAAGTGGAGGCTCCCCGGTGGTTTCTGGGACGTCTTTGACAGACAGTAGGAAGTGAAACTGAGCACTGACAGAGAAACCACGGACTAGGCACATTCATCACTATTCAACTGCCGTACAGAGCAGTGACCCCTTTTGCACCTGTACCTTCACTTCAATGTACTAAGAACAGGGTTGTGTTTGATTTTAACTACAAAGACCATGCATGAAGCAAAATAATGATTCAAAAGAAGTAAGAGATATTTGATGTTTGCTGCACAAAAACACAATCTGTTGAAGGAGTGCTTATTACTCAGACAATAACTCTACTGTCATTAAGCATTTTTGTCATTACTGTGCAAAGCTACATCAGAGATGAGACAGAACTGCTGTAATAATTGGACACACCGTTGTCAAACTACACACAAATAAAAAGCAGTGTTGTATTTTTGTACACCACATAAGGCAGGCAGTATTTCAATCAACAGCAGCATTAGGAGGACTGTGTTTGTATACACAGCTTATGAATGCCATAATGAGAACTACGGAGTTGTCAGGTTCAACTGTCCTCAACGCTTTCTTGTCAGCTCATTCTCTTTGTAATGTCTAGGCAATCTTTTTGTTGTCCTGTAGGAGAGGAAAAATGCAAACGGCTGACACATTTACAACAAAGCTGTTACAGTTAAAATAACACAGTAGGGAACATTTATCCGCAAAAGGAGAGGCATCAGGGAATAATAAAGAGCAGGAGGGAAAAACAGTAGTTTTCTGAGGGGTATTTGAAAACTTTGTGGGGTAACATTTGAAAGACCTATCTTGGTGTGAGGTTACTTTCACACCTATAATGGGGTTTGTATTCAGTGTTTTTTTTAATCTAAAAAATACACATCATCAATTGTCTGTTTTGATTTAGCAACACACACTGCATCAGAAATTGCAAAGAGGAGGCCTGAGATACCTTTTTTTTTCAAATGGAGCAGGTCTGGCTGTTGTTTTTAACAATACACTCTGATTGACAACTCCTAAATCAGTGCTCAGGCTACAAACTAAACAAGTTCACTCTTTCTGATTACTCTCTTTCCAAGGCCTATTTGGAACTTAATTCTTTATTTACACTCATATGTCCATTAAGACGTTATTGCTGTGGTGTGTGATCTGTATTGTGTGACAAGCAACCTTCGAAGCTTCTTCAGTTAGTAGACAGGAGTTACAAATACATTGATATTCAAGAGTAGGATAATCATTTCTTGCTGCAAGTCACATTTAAATCCTTCTTCCAGATTTAAAAACACAACTACTGTTTGTGTTTATGTATAAAGTTACTTAGATCTGTTAGAAATTAAGTACAAAACGGGAAAAAGGGAAAATAAAAGGGAATCCATTCCCTGTTGACTCCCATGTTAAAATCTTTGTCTGTATAAAACATAATTTCCCCTTCGGGATAAATAAAATTCTATTTATCTTATCCCATCTAACCTTATCTCAGTCTTGGTGGTGTCACTCCAGTGGTCTCTGGTGAGTGCAGTTGAAGCTAATCATAGGCAGTGGCCTTATTAGAAATGCTGACTCAACCTACCTTCTAGTCAGCCTAGAAACTAGTAAAGAAATGGACTTTAAGCCAAATGGCAAACAGTTTTATCCTGCCCTCCTTTAGGATGCCAAATTATGCAAATATACTGTACGTATGCATAACTCTCAGCCTTAAGTTCATCAAAATGGATAAGTTAAAAATGTCACCACAGGTCCAGTCAATACATCTAGGGGCCTTTCTCACCCAATGATTGTATTAGATCACAAACCCTCTGCCATTCGTCCAGTTTTACGGACAGTCCAGTGTTATGACTGGCTGTTCTCCATCTGCTGCAACCTCTGGCTGGGCATAATTTCCCAGCTTTATTACAGTGTAAATGGTAAATGTGTTATTGGTTTATATTGACATATAAAAAGTCCGGTTGCATCAGCGCTGTGCTCACATCCACCGTGGACTGTACCATGGCTTGTTTGGAAAGGGAGTTCGGCATTTTCAACAGGACCATGGTCCATTTGTTTGATCCGGACCACGGTTTGCTTGCGCTTTCATACCACTTGGACCAAAGGAGTAAGGGGCCCAGAGTCCTGTTAAAACGAACCAAACAGTCCTGGTGTGAATGCACCCTTATATGCACAGTTAACTGAGCAAATTTTATAACTCGATAAAGCGTTCCACCCGGGCCCAACCCTTTGCTACATGTCTCCGCCCACTTTACTCCCTACATTCCTTGTCTAACTTCAGTCATCTTTTCTGGTAAAGGGCAAAAATGCCCCAATACATAAATAAAATGAGCATTTATACATGGGCATTAAGGGGCTTCCTTTGCTTTTGCTGTCATACTCAAGTGGGCACTTGAAAACTTGCAGTTTTTTGTACGTAAGCATTGGCCTCCTTTTTCATATCCTGTGGCTGCTGCTTTGTTGAAACAGCTGACTTTGTGGCAAAAAAAAATGCTGTATGAAAGATGGATTTGATCTCTCGAGGTCATGTCTTTACTGTTCAAATTGGACTGAGGTTGACCACCTTCATAGGTGCACTTTTCTCCAACTCAAGGCCTTCTCTTTGTAGTCTAAGTATGATTACCATTTTCATCATAGGAGATGTGGGTGTTTCTTTTTCTTGAGTTCAACTTTATTGAAGAAGGTTTAGATTCAAGCTTTGCCATTTGCCATGAACTATGAGCTATTTCTTACAGCATTCTCTGCATTGCCTCTCTGCTCATGAAATAGCCTAGCGGTTCTCAACCATGATACTGCCATGATTACAACTTTGTCTGCAGAGATTTTATTTCCATCATCAGATACAGCCACAGGGAAATAATTTATAGGAAGTGACTGGGACACATGTGCTTTTACAACATGTTTTTAATGAGATTTCTGTCTCAGCATGAGAGCAAAATGGGCAGCTGAAACCTTTCCACTCAAGTGCGAGACTAACAGACTGACACTAAAACAATTAAGCCAAACAAAGGTCAGTGCTGTTCCTCTAATGTTGTGTTATGCTTCTATTTCCAGCTGCCATAGAACCAAACAGAAAACTCAAGGGTTTTTCTAATTACTCACTTCATCTCTGTAGCTTCATAATGTACTAAAAGCACTTGTTGTCAATGACTTCAGACTGTCTTTTTATGTCACTTCTACCAAAGAACAACAAAGGTTTGAAAGGTGAAAGTCTGAAATTTAGGGTAGACATTTTATTTTTTTTAAATCAAACTATTACCTAAAGACTTCTTTGCAAAACATACCTGTTGTTGCTGGTGGTTTGTCATCTTGCGTACTAACCTGAATAATTCTGTGTGAACAGTTGCCGGAGTATTAGCATGAAAAAAGAGATGGCATGAATCAAATATCTGAGTACGATTTCAGAAACTTTTTCACTTTCTGTGACAGCACCCTGCCAGACTTCTCGAGGAGTGTCTCTGACAGGTGGTAAGTGCCTGCATTCACCGCCTGACATCTTCTGCCTTTCTCCAGCTTTCACCTCTTATCCTCTGCCTTTTCTTTTTGCTCTTAAAAAAGCAACCCCTCCCCTCCTACACTCAAAAATTTTCTGCTTCAAAAGTACAGTTAAAGAAGTTAGGGATTCTTTTCAAAACTTTGTTAGAGTAATTTTTTAAAGAAAGACACTAGTAAAAAGAGGGTACAAAAAGTCCACACAGCTATACAGAGGCTGTCTTTTCAGTGAGGGTCCAATTCCACCAAATGTTTTCTGACAAAAATATCCAAAAAATGCCTGTGAATGCTGAAAACTTTCCCTAATCTTTGCTGAGATGCAGTCTTGCTACATTTCCTCTCACAAAGCCTAAAGGCGTGTGAGCCCCCCACCTCAAGAAGTGCCAGAGCAGTGCTGAAATGGGACGGCATGCAAAGGCTGCCAGCATGAGACAGCAGGCACAGAACATTGCATGAAGCCATTTGATTTCCCCCCAAATATGTCGCTTGAACTCCTCACTCCAGGGGGGTTGGACAAGGCCCACTTTTAATCAGGGACCTTTTGTCTGCTTGGAGAAAGAGGAAGTGTGCAAGGAGGAGGGGGGAGCGAGGACAAAGGAGGGTTTCGGGGAAATGAATGTGTCGGAGGCTGATGCGGGTGTCCCTAGGATGTCAAGGCACTGAAAGCGACCTGTGATTAATCCTGGAGATGGATCCAGAGTTCAGCTTTCAAGCTGCACATTAAGTTTGTGAGTGTGCACCAGGGTTCATGTGTAAATTTGTGATTGAGAGGAGACAAGAGGAAGCACTGTGAGGAAAACTATCTGCATGTCATAAAATAAAAGACACACACTGAGTCTTAAGCAAAGGAAGGATTGACTCTTTCCCTTTTTCTGTTTCTGAAAGGGTTAAAGCCACCATGGAGGACAAAATCCTGGTCCAACCAGGCTCTAGGCATCATCAGAACATATGGCGTATGCTCACAATGGGACCCTGTTTGTTTTTGGTTTCAGTTCATAAGCATTTTTGGGTGCCTGTGCAAGATTTTCTTTGCCAATGTGAGGATGTGCATCTCTCCTTGAGTGTCCAAATACATTGTGTGTATCGTTTTGAACACATGCCCATCTGCACACATTTGTTTTTGTGGGTGGTGGATTGCAAGTCCATTGGCGCTGCACACCTGTGATCACAGGCTGATGTTGTTGACTCTCAAGTTTTAAGCCCATCCTCCAAATAATCCTCAGGCTTTCATCTAAGATCCCCCTCCAGTGCTGGCCGAGCTGCTGGCCCGGACTGAGCACAGGTGTCCTTCTCTATTTCACTCACTGGAAATCCATTTATCTTCATCTAATTCCATGGTTTTTTTTTTTTTTGCTTTTTTCAAGAAAAGAATTTTAACTTGTCTACATAACCTTAATCCAAGGTTTTAACTTGTAGGATTTTTTTTCTTTTTCTGACTTTATACTGGGTGTTTTTGTGGGAAAACTGTACTAGAGAGTCTGGAAAAATTCTTATTTCACCATTAAACTGACGTAGTGACATTTGAACTCAGGGCACAAGACGATTTAAGATGGCAGCTTTACAAAAAAAAAAAAAAATTTTGTCACCCTAAATCACAGTTTGGCTGTAACTGTGTCCCAAGAGAGCGTGATAAAGGCAGAGAAAAAGAACTTCAAGAGCTCAAGCTGATACCTAAAGTTTTATCCAACTACCAGCCAAAAAAAAAAGAAAAGCATGAGCTCAGGTTTTGTTAGTCAGCAGTTTGCGGACTAAAGGTAACATGATATCCGGATAATGAGGTTCCTTGACTTGACAGTTGACATTTTCCCAAAAGAAAATATACAGCTTCTTCTCACCAACACACATCCAGAGGAAGCATAAAGGTAGAAACCTGATTTAGTCAAAACTGGGTTGGCAAGAAATGTCAAATTAAAGTTATGATGGCCAGTGTTAGTGTGGGGAGCTGTGGGACTCAGCCAAGTATTTTTTATTCAAAAGGAGGTGCTAATGTTGGACTGAATGAGAAATGTGCAGGTGAAACAGCTTGAATTTTGATATGCACACACAGGAGCAAATGGACGGGAAAGAGCTCCTAATTGAGAATAAAACTGATTATGTACGTGTGCAGAATAAACTTGGGAAAAAAAAGCTTCCTGACCATAACTGTGATGCTCATGAGAGGTCAATAAAGATCACAGCTTAATATAAAAATGTTAAACCAACCTCAGAGCGAGACTCCCTGTGGGAAAGGGATGAGGATAATGAACTGTTTCATTTTCAACTATGAACAGTTTTGAAAGCAAACTCCTTCCTGTCAACTCTGCTGTGCAATCCCTCTCTCCCTTTTTCAGGTGACGACTAAAAAATCACGTACCTGGGTATAGTTATAACGTGAATAATTTCAGACCTCTTCAAAACTTTATTTTGCCACTCTTTTAGAGCATACCAAGATGGCCCTTGACAAATGGTCTACACTTCCTCTCTCATTAGCTGGCAGAAGTAGCCTAATAAAAATGAACATGTTACCCAAATTCTTATACCTGTTCCAAACTATACCAATCTTTATCACCAATTTTTTTTTTCACATCTTGATGAGATAATCTCTGACTTGATTTGGAAAAAGTAACCACCTCGTATCTGTAAGGAATTTTTACAAAGACACAAATCTGTAGGTGGAATGGCTTTACACTTTCAGATTATACTACAGGGTGAGTAGGCTGAGAGCCTTGGCTTATTGGCTTCAAACCTATGCTCACAATGAGGCCCCTGCCTGGCTCCAGATGGAAGCAGATGGAGGGCGCCCACTATCCCTCCCAGCCTTGTTGTATTAGGCAATGCCTAACACACCACGCTGTGCGTCTATTGCCCTCCTTGTCTATCAAGCTTTGCATATATGGGCTCAGGTGCGAAAACACTTCAGCTGACAGGCTGGCTGGCTTTGCGCCCCAATTGTGGCAAATGATCAGTTTCCGCCCTCACTTGAGCATGATTCTTTGTTCATCAGGCGCGAGAAAGGTATTGTCTCATTTAAAGATCTGTACATAGCAGATACTTTTGCCTCATTTGAACAGCTTCAAGCTAAATTGATTTACCAAAATCAAATTTTTTAAGATTTCTACAGATACCAAACACAATCATTTCCTGCAATCCCTAAACAACAGCCCATGGATACTGTTTCCAACAGCTCCACCTAATAAAGGCAATAACATCTGCTATATATATATATATATATGAAACTGTCATCTTTACAGTTGGCATCTCTTGAGAGAATCATGGCAGGCTGATCTAAATGTACAAATCACAGATACTGAATGCAGTATACTGTTACAGACCTTGGCCCTCATTTATCAAGCTTGCGTACGGCAGAAAACTCATGTACGCCTTGCGTACGTAAGTTGCAACGTGAGGATCGGCATTTGTCAATCTGCATGTCAGCGTACGCTACGACCAAATCTCATGACAGGTCTGACATCATGTACGCAAGTTTGAGTCAGTGTGGATCTGCGGTGCAGCAAATGTCTGTCTCACAATAATTGATAAACAAACCTCAAACCTGTCATTAAGCACAATCAGCCAGATTTTATTAAAGATTAAGACGTAAATAAAAAAATAAAATAAATATGTTATGTTCTTAGTGAATATGCCCATTTGATAACTCTGCCCAGAAACACTACCACAGAGCAGGAGTGCCGTTTTAACATTGCACACACACGCACACGAGCCACTGTGGAGTGCTGCGTTTGACTCCTAAAAGGCAGGTGTCTCTGTCTTGGCCCAGCAGCGGGGATGTTGTTGTACACTCCTGAAAGGGTGTGGGACATCATTTGGGCCAGTACAGTTTTGCAAAATGTTGCACTGGCGAAGTGCCATTGGCTGTGCCGCTGCAAAGTGAGGACCCGATGCCTGGAGAACAGTAACGAGGAGAGGCTCCACAAAGGTGCTGTACAGAGGAGACAGGACCTTATCCATGGATTCTGACATGTAAAGTATAAGTTTAGAAAGTGCTCTTCCTATTTAATCAGTGATAAAAATCCAATAGAAATCCATAAAAATGTGCCTCAGAGACAGCAACACACCGTTTGGTGAGGTTAATAATTATTTTGGTTCAGCCTCTGTCAGACTCTCCAGTCTGCTCTACATTACAAAGACGCAACAAATTAAAACTAAATACTCTAAATTATAGGAGCAACGTACCCTATGTCATTGCAATAAAAAATATGAGGCATGTCTGAGATATTAATTTATCATCATGAACAACTTATTGACTGATGATTTATTCAAACTTCAGCCACTGTCTGCCATTCTGCGGCAGCGCTGTTCACCGGCACCATAATCCTGCTCCAGACAGGAGTTTTCTGGACTGCTTTTATACCAGTTTTGATGCTTACAAAGAGAAAATCCTTGTTAGTTTCCACCACAGATGCGAGGATATCCACTTTCAGCTCGGAAAAGTTTCGAATCTCCTCTTTCATGTTTGACCTCAGTGGGCGAGGCTTCTGAACCAGGAATATTTAAGGGCATGACATGTTAATGACAATCGATTTCAGCCACCGCATTTATCAAGACCCGATCATACGTACGCTGGGATTGGTCAGATACGAACCCTTTCATAAATCTCACGTGTGTCCTATCGTACGATGAATCCTGCGCTCAGATCTGCCCTCGGTTTTACGCAAGATTGATAAATGAGGGCCCTTGTGTACTGAGGCAGCCTGTGACTAAAGTCAAAATCAGAAGATGGACACCTCAAGCTAGTAAAGCTCTAAGGGACTATTTTAAATCAGCAGACTGGAATGTGTTGCTGGAAACAGATGTGGATAGTATGAACATTGAAAAACAAGTTGACTGCTTCACTGAACTTCTGTAGAGACACAGTTATACCCACAAAAACTGTTTGCTGTTTCCCCAACAACAAAACCTGGATCACAAGTGACATAAAAGCAATCCTTAACCAGAAAAAGACAGCTTTAAAAGATGGTGACAAAGAACAACTCAAACAAGTGCAACATGAGTTGAAGAGGAGACTGAAGATGGCAAAGCTGGAATACAAAAAGAAGATAGAGAAGCATCTACAACACAGCAACATCCATGAAGTGTGGAGAGGAATCAGTACCATCGCTGGACACAGCAATAAAAAGAAAAGACAGCCAGTTGAGGGTGATGTGGAAAGAGCTGATGAACTCAACCTGTTCTTCAACAGATTTGACACTGCTGTCACACCCACTTCCACTGCTACTCCACCTTCCTCTCCGCAACAAATCCCCACTACAACTTCTCCCGTTCCTCCTCCATCTCGTTCAAATGTCTCAACCACTTCAACTACTTCCCTCCTAGAACACCACTCCTTGTCTGTCACCGAAACAGGGGTGAGGTTGGAGCTTGGAAGACTTTGTCCTGGGAAGGCAGCTGGTCCACATGGTGTGTGTACAAGGCGAGTCTACAGCTGGGGCAGATACCTACTCTGTGGAAAACATCCTGCATTGTGCCAGTACCAAAAACAAAATGTCCTGCTGAACTCAATGACTACAGACAAGTGACCCTCACTTCACACATCATAAAAACCCTGGAGCGGCTGATTCTATGCCTTCTGAGGTCTGAGGTCAAAGACAAACTGGATTCACTGCAGTTTGCATACAAAGAACACATTGGAGTGGATGATGCTGTCCTCTACATGCTTCACTGTGCCCTGTCTCATCTGAAGGAAGCTGGGTTTTATGTGAGGATCATGTTCTTTGACTTTTCAAGTGCATTCAACACCATCCAACCCACCATACTCAAAGACAAGCTCACAGAGATGGGAGTGGATCCTTCCTGTGTTTCCTGGATCTCAGATTGCCTGACTGGAAGGCCACAGTTTGTCAGGCTGGGGAACTGTGTTTCTGGGACATTAATGAGCAGTACAGGGGCTCCACAAGGGACAGTGCCGGCGCCATTCCTGTTCACACTGTATACGTCAGACTATATATAGCACTGAGTCCTGCCACATCCAGAAATTTTCAGATGACACCGCTATTGTGGCATGTATCAGAAATGGACAAGAAGCTGAATACAGCTTCTGATAAGAGCCTTCAGTGACTGGAGTCACAAAAACTGCCTCCTCCTCAACACCTCAAAGACAAAGGAGATGATCATAGACTTCCGTAGATCCAAACCCCCTCTTCAACCAGTGAACACCTGTGGAGTGGACATCGAAGTGGTGACATCATATAAATATCTAGGTGTACACCTGGATAATAAAAGTTGGACTGGTCTAAGAATATAGACTTCATCTACAGAAAGGGGCAGAGCCACCTCTTTTGCCTGAGTAGACTCCAAGACTCGCAAGTGTGCTGTTCTACGCTGCAGTCTGCTGGGGAGGAAGCATCAAACACAAAGATGCAAGACGTCTGAACAAACTGGTGAAAAAGGCTGGCTCTGTGGTTGGACTCAAGCTGGACTTAGTGGAGGATGTGGTGGAGAGATCTACACTGAGGAAGGTGGAGACTATTCTAAAGAACATGGCTCACTCACTTCAACACCTTGATGGACCAAAGGGCCAATGGTGGTGGACAGCTCCTCTCTCTTCGCTGCAGGACAGAAAGATTCAGAAGATCTTTTGTACCCACAGCCATCAGACTTTATAACTCTTGTGTAAATAGTAGATAACTGTAATAGTAGATAACTATTAGAGACATGTCAAGTGAGACAACAGACAATGGAAGTTCCCTTCGGGGATTAATAAAGTTCTTCTAATTCTTATTTTTATATATTTCCCAATTCTGACTCTATGGTACACAAAACCTTTTTGAAGACTTTTTTTGTTGTTTGCTTTTTTACTACATTTGTTGCTTTCTTCAAGTCTTAGGATGCTTTTCAGACCCAATGACTTTTTTAATCCAAAAAATGAACTCCCCCAAATTGAGAGATATTGTCAACAGTCCTTAGTTGTTGCCCTGTAATCAAGTAGAACAACATTTTGCCAGCCCTTTCGCAGAAATCAAATCTTAAGTGGAACAAACCAACCACTTGATCAAAACACAAACAAATAAAAGGCGTGTAAAGATTATGTCTTGAGGAAGGACTACAAATAAAACTATCAAAACTCTGCTTGTTCTTGCTCATTTTTCTCCTTTTTTCACTCAGCTCTGCTTTTTTTCAACTGTAGTTCACATTTTGCTCTCTTCAGGCTTTAAGGATTAGTCAAATGAAAATATTTGGGACAAGAATAGTAGTAATTTTGGTGCTTGTAACTCACACAACAGGTTTTCCACTGAAGGTTACAAAAGAGATACTGCAAGCTAGAAATAAAGTGAGTGGGGATAAAAAAAAAAAATGCACTAAAAGAACACAATTTCCTGACTGCTCTACTTTGAATAGCTGCCATTGTGCAGTTATCATTGACAAACACAAACAACACACACATACACACTCACTCACAAACACCATTAGACCCAAAAAACGCCCACCGTTTTTACAGACCCATAGATGGCTATCAAAGCAATTTCTTGCCACTTACTTGATGTAATATGGAACCTTATTCTGAGAAACTGCACGTTGCCAGGGGTGCTGCACAGACGCTGCAGGGATAGAGAGAGAGAGAGAGGGGGGATAGAAAGAGACAAACTCCAAATCGAAACGCTGTCTTAATAAATGATGCACAATTTACAATGCGGCAGAGTAATACATTTAGCATTTGGATCTTGACTCGGATTCATCCTTACATCTGACACATCCATTATTAAACAGTCTGTAAGACAGACTGTAACTGCACAGGAAATGGAGGGGAAGAAAAATTAAATGGGTACTTTTTCCGACAGAAAGATGGAGAAGACAGAATACAGCATGCAAGGAAATTTTTAATTTGAGGTAAAAGTTGGGAAAGGTGTTGGTGTTCACTCTGTGAAAACAAAAGACAACAGCATCTATATTTTCAGGCCTTCTTAAAAATGACCAGCTGATTGTGCCAAAACCCTTCAAGTATGTGTCTTTTAATCTCTAGCACAATACAAAGCAGAGATGTTGCCTGATTTATCGCCCTCCCACTTTCCCTCCTTCTTGATACAGCTTAACGCAAAGATAGAGAGATGAAAAGACAGTGAGAGAAACAGATTAAACCAGACAGGGAGAAATACGAGATGGATAGGGCAAGATAAGGACGTGGTACTTTATTGATCCCTCAGGGAATATTAAGCGGCCAGTGTAACGAGAGTGAATATAAGATGGAGCAGATAGTGTCATAGAGCTGGGTAGATGAAAAAATGATGTGAGATATCCATATTCCAGCAAGGCTTGGCTGGCAAATTCATGTGTTATGGTGATACTGCACTTTTTTTTTTCATCAGGTGGAGCAGACGGGACTCTAATGGCCTTATGATTATAGAAAATGACAATAGAGAAAGAGAGAGACAGCCATTTAGTTTAATGCTCACGCCGGGACACTGGTTATCTCTCTCCAGCTTTTGTCTCAGTCCCTCTCTCTTCTCTAATGACCACTCTAAAGTGAGAGGAGGAGGAGCAAGAGCTGTAATTAAGCATTGCATTATTCAAGAGTAAAATGCCTCGTCTGCAAACCATGTCTGAGGAAGTGTGCATGTATATTCACACATATTTACTGACCGTGCATGTGAGTGTGAAGCGCACAGGTAAAGACTAGCAAGATGGGACAAAGAAGATTAAGGAAAGGTGAAATAGTGTAACTGGAAGCTGACTTAAGTCCTTCTAAAATAGTCCCATAGCTTGCAGGAGCTTCACTGTCTATGTACTCACTGGAGAGGAAATGTTGGGAGGAGGGGCCAAAGTCTCGGTGAGCTTCCTGTAGCTGCTTCAGTCTGTCCTCCACAGCTACCTGTACCATGAAGAAAGACACAGACAGACAGACAGACAGACAGGAGAGGAGAGAAGAAAGTCAGACATGGGCCTGGAAGTTGAACTCAGTCCAACAGAACTGAACAGTGGCTGGAGCTGTGTCATGGTTGGAATAAATTCAATTTCCGTGTAATTAAGTTTAAGGTGGATCTGCTGTACGACCCAGGGTTCAACAAACTCTTCCTCCTCTAAATATATACAGTGTAATCTCCATTATTTTCAGAATAAAAATAAATGACATAGATAAATCATTGAAGTATGTGTAACAGTAAAGACAAGTGATATTGTGGACACCATTGAAGTTTATCATTCTTACTTATTTGCATCACTTTCTTTTTAATGAACTTGTAAAGTGATGTTTATTTAAAAAATGATCATGGAAAAAATTTGGCCATCAGGCTCAACTGTGCTGTTGTTTTTACCATAGAGAGAATCCTTTACCCTTACATGATAAGAGGGATCCCAGACTACTTGAGCATGGACATATGGCCTTTGTAGATTTGAAGTAATCACTGGCTCTTCAGTGAAAGATGAACTCTTACTGCATTATATCCATAGACTGACCTCTCTGTTGAAAAAGGAGAGGGGTTTCAACAGGATCTGATATTATTGTCAATGTTGACTTCAGTCCAGTTTGAACCCAATTAATGGATTAGCTGTTATCAAAGCTGAAATCTCTGTTCAAGGATTATCAGTTCAGGAGTTACATTTTGATGAACCGTGCCCACATCTGTCTGCTTTTAGCTACTTTTCATAACTTAAGGCTCCAGAGAAGAATAGTCTGTTTTGCACCCCCTGTGGACAAAGTGATAAATCTTGTGTTTTGATGATCTTGTCCTGATGTGTATAATGATTAAAAATCTCTTCCTCTTATTTCACTGTGACATGTTTCACTTAATGTGAATACTTGATTAGAAAATGTAGAACGGCTGTATAACCTCAATCATCTCATCTGACACCCAGCCTGAAGCAGCAGTAACAAGCCTATGAATCAGTACTTAGAAACTGTCAAGTCTGTCATCAATAGTCTGTTTTTCTTTTGCAGGTAATAAAGAAGCATGATATTCATTTTAGTCTGTGTCTTAACAAGCTTAAAACTTCCGGGAGCTTCAAATGTCTGTTGAATCAAAGTAATTTATCACATTTTGTAGTGATGGGCACAGCAGTTCTTTTAGATGTACTGAATCACTAGACTTAGTTCACTAAAAAGATTCGTTCAAAAGATTTGTTCATCCAATCACCGAATCATTCAGTGCTTGGCGGGAGGAGCCTGTGACACCGACCTCATGACTGCTGATACACAGCTGAATGGTACAGGATTCAGTTCAATTCATAGCTTCTGGGACTGGGAGACAAGAGTGTTTGGCTGTTTTGTTATGGCAAACAGGTTTGTAAAAATGAATCAGTTTTATTTAAAACTGATAAACAAGTTTCAGTTTATTTAAGTGTACTGTCCTAGGGTATGCTATTTATCAGGTCTGCTCAGTAAATTCGGCTCAATGAGAGTTTTATGCACTACTTGTTACATGCTGTGTCCTATTGTATGCAAGTTGTTGTGGTGGCAATGTAGCAGCTAAAAAATAAAAAAAGTTAGTTTTGTCCTACAAAAATGATTCCAGAGAGTGTAGTTCAATGCATGATTGTTTACGCGGCGTCGGTCTATGCGGTCCCTTGTTCGCTGGCTGCTTGCCAGGCAATGCTGCGTGCTAAAGCATATGCCCTCCCGACAGCTCAACTAAAGTAAGAAACAAACGAATCACTTTCAGAAGTGATTCGGTTCAGTACGTTCATCTAAAAGATTCAGTTCTTTTGAATGAATCGTTCGCGAATGACACAACACTGATATTTTGGCAGAGACCATTTACAATTTTGATAATGACATGAAGTGGTTCTGAAACACCAATCACAATGACCGTGTGCTAACAGAAAATATATAAAAAATGTAGAGTCATCATAAAAATAGGTCAATGGAAAAAATCATTTCCACAATACCAGAAGTTTAAATTTCAATACCAGTGGAAATCAAATAATTGAGTTTAGTAGAGCTGAATGGCTGTGCCACAATGAGAAAACAGTGTCTTATTTTCCCATATCATGCTCTCTCTTCACTACTTCTCCAATCAAACCACTTCTGTTCTCTCCTTCTCAAAGCAGTTTTAAGTTGAAAATATAACTGTAAATTTATTTCGCTTTAGTTTTGGACATGACATATGACAAACAAACTAATTACAAAACTCATGATTAATTGAACTGGCTCATTATTCTGGTGCAAACCAGCAAGAGTTGCAACATTGAATTGTCTAGTTGAATGTATCCCTCCTGAGCGCTACAATAAAATACTAACAAAGCGCTTGGCAGCCCGTTGCATCACAGCCCAAAAAGTTGGTTATAACCAGTGGCGGCTGCTGGTCTTTCAAGGAGGGGAAGCTCATTTTTCTGGCCTACATCATAATTGTATTTGTTTATTAGTGTGTAACAGAACAGAGTCGCCAAACACAACGGCAGTCGTTTTTAACAAAGACAAAAGTCGCTGAGGATCGCTAAAGTCTCCGGAGCAGTTAAGAACAATGGAATGAATAACTTGGAAAATGCTCTGGTAGATGTTTTATTCTTCAAGATCGCTGATTCGCTTGTTTAGCTGTCAATCAAAAAAGGATTTCGGCTCAGACAGCTCATCCAATCATGGATGCAGAAGCTTGGAGTCCGTGAGAAAGTCGGGACCGCCCTCTCGCCATTGAACTCCAGTGAAGCTGGGCTTCCGATGGGCGGGACAAAGCCCAGCATTTATCCAATGAGCGTCTAGTTTCGCTGCTGGAACAACCCACTTTGAGCTTCCACATTGAAGTCAGCAGAAGTCCAGCGTCCGGCTGTTTAAAGCGCTGAGGCGCTGCGAGGATGAATGAGAACGAAGTTATGCCGGTTACCTGTGATTATCAGCTTCTTATCACAGTGTCTGAACAAAAGATGAAGGCTTTCTAGTGCGTATTTAGTTAATGAAATGTACACACAGCCGTACGTATTTCACCACTTTTTCTTTTTTTTGGGGGGTGACATTTTAAGGGAAGCCGAGCTTCCCTTGCAGTCTTAGAGCAATCGCCACTGGTTATAACATAAGTCCTGTTACTGTAAGGTGATTAACCAATCAGTTTTGGCAGTAGGAGTGGTGGCCCCTTGTTCATACCTCAAGTCTAATAGGCCAGTTATGAAAGTTTGAGAGGTTAAAAGTCCTGAAATGGTGGAGATAATCTCAGGAGGTTATGTGTGAAAGGGGCTCGGAAAACCTGCATGTTTGCAAACTTTGCATGGAGTTTTTTTTTTAAACAATGCTGCTACAGAGAAATGAGGCCGAGAAAAAAAGCGAGAAAAGGAATCATTAAAAGAAACATGAGTCATCTCTTATTCAGTGTGACAGTGCCTCAGAGTGAGACTGTGTAGCTGGGGCAATTTGTAGCCTCTTGATTCTTTCCATGTATTGTAGAGACAGCATCTAATGGTCCTCCCACCTGGAAAATGACCATAACTCAAACACCGAGTCTGAGCAGGGCAGAGTTTCAGTGAACTGCACCTTCACTCCGTTTTGTCGTTTACTTGGTTTAATTCTTTCAGTCTGTATGCAGGCAACAGCTTCACTCATGAGGAAGCTCTTTGATGATTTGGTTTTTGCACTCAGACAGCTTCCATCTTCCTCACAATGGGACAGTGACCATTACAACCATTAGCTGCCAAAAATGACTTGAGACACTGGCCTGTCTGAGCCTGATTCCAGGACCCCTGCATGGACGGCTGTGACTTGGCTGCTCTAACAGCTGATATTTCTCCTGTGTGATAGAGTTTTATGACAGACAGCCAATACTGTCCTGCTTGTCAGCCTGGCAGAGAAAAGAGAGCTTATGGCTGAGTCAGGCACAGGTAGTCAAAAAGTCAAGTCAAAGTCAGCTTTATTGTCAAATATGCTATACGACAGCATACAGCATATTTGAAATTACAGTCCTCTCGGACCCGCAGTGCAAATAAAAGACTGATAGGAAAAAAAAGGTAATAAGTCAACAAAATTACACTAAATACTACAATAAATATATTATACATACAACGTACAATATACAGTAGACATTCTGTGGTCAAGTAAACATTCTGTGGATCGTTGAATAGTGCAATGTAGTGCGGGATAGTGCAAATTGAGTACAATAGAGTCTGTAACCCAGAGTCAGTGGCCGACAGAGGATGGGGGGAGTGGGGGCAGAGCAGGGAGGGAGTTGAGCATCCTGACTGCCTGGTGGAAGAAACTGTCCTTGAGCCTGCTGGTTCTGGCTCTGAGACTCTGCAGTCTCCTCCCCGACGGCAGCGGGCTGACGAGGCTGTGAGATGGGTGGGTGGGTGGGCCCACCTGCAATCCTGGTGGCTCTGCGGGTGAGGCGGGTGTTATAAATGTCCAGTAGCGAGTGAAGAGAGACACCAATGATTTACTCAGCTGCTCCCACAGTGCACTGCAGGGTCTTGCGGCAGGAAACGGTGCAGGCGCCGTACCACACGGTGATGCAGCTGGACAAGATACTCTCAATGGTGCCTCTGTAGAAGGTGGACATGATGGGGGTCGGGGCTCTTGCTCTTCTTAGTTTGCAGAGAAAGTAGAGTCGCTGATGGGCTTTTTTGGCCAGAGATGTGGTGTTGGTGTTCCAGGACAGGTCTTGGGAGATGTGTACACCCAGGAACTTGGTGCTGCTCATCCGCTCCACTGCAGTACTATCGATGGTTAGTGGAGCATGCTGAGCCTGCTCTCTCCTGAAGTCCACTACAATCTCCTTGGTCTTCTCCACATTCAGGAGGAGATTATTTTGTCCTTGCACCACACGGCCTACTCCTGTAGTTTGTCTCGTCGTTGTTGTTGATGAGACCCACCACAGTTGTGTCGTCCGCAAACTTGATGAAGACGTTTGAGCTGGATGTAGGTGTGCAGTTATGGGTCAGCAGGGTGAAGAGGAGGGGGCTCAGCACACATCCTTGGGGGGCCCCTGTGTTCAGAGTGATGGTGCTGGAGGTGTTGTTGCCGACCCGAACTGCCTGTGGTCTCCCCGTCAGGAAGTCCAGCAGCCAGTTGCACAGGGAGGTGTTGAGTCCCAGCCGGTCTAGTTTGAAGATGAGCTGCTGGGGGATGATCGTGTTGAATGCTGAACTGAGGTCCATGAACAGCATTCTGACGTAGGTGGGTGCTGAGTGGATGGCAACAGCGACAGAGGTCAATAAACAGGTTCCACAGAGGCACAGGGGACCGTGTCCATTCTTGATTACTCATGGGTGTAGGAAGCTTCACTAGTAGCTAACATATGAAAAAAGGAGCGGTCTCTTTTTTGGCAGTTTTGAAAAAACAAATGTAATATGGATTATGTGGGCTAAAATACATATGTACTATGTTTGCATAAAATAGTTTTGGCCAGATTCTGAATGGGATGGGCAGGCAGCATGACACACCACATGATTCAGATGTTATTCTGGTTTCTTTTTTCACTCTTTAGGTCTCACTCCGATGTTTCCGTGCTACATAACTACTGTACTTGAAAGGTTGACCCAGTTTGGGTTTTCTGCAGCTGTTTCGCTCATGGTCTCTCATTAGTTCATCAACATTTTTAATACTTCCATACCTCTAAGGACCACATGCAAGGGCCGCATCCCTGTGGTTGTGGCTGGCAGAAAAAAGTCAGCACAAAGTCAAAGGATTCATACATTAGTGTTCACACATGCACCTCCACTTGGACGATGTCAGGAGATTTTTGTTGCGCAGTGAATGTATTCAAGGGGTTCATGATGGTTTCTTTGAAGTCACACTTTCTCTGTGGTGTTCTTTGAACTGATGCCACTGCAGCTTGGGATATCTGACCTGCATTCAGCCCCTTCACTGGGAACTACAGGCATCAACAGCTCACATGGTCAAGGATTTCAAAGGCTTAAGAATTAAGGTGAAGAAAACTCTGATAACTTATTTCTCCTAGACATGGATCTAAATTGAGGAAAAAATTAGACAAAATTGTCAATATATTCAAGAAAGACAAAGCTAAAACAAGGTTTTTGTTCACGTTGTTTCATAAGAAGATATCTTTGAACAAAAAAAAAAAAAAAACATAAGACGGTTCATTTCAATAGAACTCTTAAACTCCAGCTCTTGACAAGTTAAAAATACGAACATAACATCACTTCTCTTCCTTCTGATTTCTTCTACAGAGAATTCTCCACCACTTTCCCTCTAGGCCTGACACAAGCTACACTCCAACAGACAACCAACTACTGAGACGTTTGAGAGTACACACACACAGGCAAGAATGTGATTGTTGTTTTGTGAGAAATAGTGTCCACTGATGTGCAGCGACAAAGTGTTGCAGCAAGATGAACAAGAGCAACGCTCAAATAAAACAGGGACACAGATAGAGAGAGGGACCAGTCTCTGTCTCTTGTGTGTTCAGCTGACACAAAGTAAGATCAGAATACAGAGATGGGGAGAGAAGCTAAGGTAGGCATGGACAAAGACAGACAGAAGTGAAAAAAAAGACACTGGCAGGTAGAGGAGAAGTGAGGAAACAGAGAGAAAGGAGAAAAGGATTGAAGACAGCATTTATTTGGACAAAATGCTGTGCGAGGAATAGTGGCAGTAAAAAGGAAAAATCTGCATGAGATCCAGGGGGGGCTTTACCAACCTGGAGTAGTTTCCACCTCATGTTGAGCTGGTCCAGTTGTCTGGAGGCAGTGGAGGAAAGCTGGATGTCCAACGGCGTCATCTCTGCAGAGAGCTCATTGACGGTTCTCACATCCTGACGTAATGGGGCGATCTCCTCTCTGAAAGCCTGAAAGGAGAGTGTTATACTTTAAAAGGATGGAAAAATTAACATGATTTTCAAGGATATAAGGGAGTTCAGTGTCGTCATGGAACAAGTTAGAACATAGGAACTCTTGAGATGAGGTATTACACATAGACTGTATATAAGATGGACAGAGTCTGCCTCCTCGCTGGGTGAAGCCACTCCGAGAACAGCACCCTCTGATGGTGGGCTGCAGTACAGGTCATAAATCCCGCCTCCGCCAGCAAAGCTTATGGGACTGTGGACAAACTTTAGAAATTTTTTACACAGAACATAATTTTTTCTCCCCCCTGCTTGTGATGTTGACATATAGTTATTGTAAGACTGGTTTGTGCCCAAGTCCTTTTTTTTCTGTACAGCTCCGTTTTTAAAAGTTATTAGGGGGTTCATGTTTTCTATGATTGACACCTGGTACAGCCTATGGGCGTTCAGGGATTGCGTAGCTCTCCCGGGGGGATACGCTGTTTGAGCCGAGCGTCATCACAGGGACTCTCTGCGACTGCGCAGCCGAATGCGCGCATCGCTACTGCGCAGCTCTGGTTTCAAGGAAGTGGAGAAAAACCCAGAATTACCGAGAGCTTTTTGGCTTCAAATCCGTATACAGTAAGGGTGTGGAAAATAATCTAAATTAATCGATGCATCGATGCGCATGTGCGCGATGCGACTGCGTCGGCTCATTCACTGGGTATCGATGCAATTGACGGGTTAAATCTAGATTCATCTAGATGCGTTGGTAGGTATCGGTAAAATCCGATGCAAGCGCTGTTTTATTCATGTTAAACTTCACCCCATCTGCTGTTCCCCAGGCGCAATGAATGCACCATCATTATTTTGCGTTTTGGATTGAATACGGACGGAAGCCGTGAGGGACATACAATGCACTACTAGTAAAACAGCATGTACCACGTTCAAGTGAGCAGCAGCAAGGAAGAGTTTATATGTAATGCACCCGCTACGTTTAAATCATATGTTTGGAAACACTACGGATTTGCAAAGAAAGACGGAAAGCTCGACAAAACGTCCGTCATTTGCAAAGAATGCCGCATTAAGAAGCCGTACAACGGCAGCACGACAAATATGCAGACCCACTTAAAAAGAGTACACCACATCACCGACAAGTCTAACGCGACCTCCCCTCCCTTAACATTGATTGCACTGTTGAAAGTGTCACTTTAGGTTACTCATTGAGAGTGTTTTGTGGTTGCTGTTTACTGTACTTTTTACAGCAGTAATTATTGTGTAATTGTTTTACTCTTTTATTATTGCAGAACTCACTCAAATCACTTATTTTCAGTGGCCAGTTAGAAAGTCAACTCTAGCACATTGGTTTGGCAGACAGTAGTATGGCCATTGAATGGTTTATTTGCACCATATTAGGAGGTGCATTAGTTGTTTAATAATGTGTACTGTAATATTACCCAACAAGTATAGAGCACTTGTGTGATGTAGGGTTGGGATTGGAATCCTTTTTTTTTTTTTTTTGATTTTATTGATTCAGATTCCTTAACAGTTGCAGGAGGTCTGTCTAATCTGTGTAACTGTGCCTTTAAGGAATAAAGCCAAATCATTTTTGTAGTACCATACTGAATTCCATCTTTTATTTTTATTTCTTTTTTTTCTTTACTTATTTGCATCACGTTGAATTGCATCATATCGCAACAAATTGCATCATATCGGATCGGATCGCATTGATTTGAACTAAATGATTATCGTATCGTATCGCATCACGAAGAGGGTGAATCGTATCGCATCCTATCGCCAGAAAATTCCATGTATCGTTAAAGTATCGTATCGCTGGCAGTGCATCGAGATGCATATCGAATCGTCCTCAGTGCTGAGATTCACACCCCTAGTATACAGGCGGAAGGTGGAACCAGGTTGTCCATCTTATATACAGTCTATGGTATTACATTACTACACCTATAAACCCTTGTTAAATAAAAAGAAAAATAATGCCCAGGTGCGAAAAAACCAACAAATACTTAACAGTGATGAATAAATACAGACAAACAAAATGGAGTAATAATTCTCATTTGTATTGATTACAGGATGTTTACTGTACTAAAGCACATAAGAAAGTGATGAAATTAAATACTCAATATCTGTGCTTTCCCAATATCTATGCTGCAATTACCATTTTATCTACTATCTCATTTGAATAGTCATTTATCTTACATGTTATCTTTGCTAAACTCATAATCTCTGATTAAAGATAATGAACAAAGTTTTAAATTTAGTTTGGTTGAGCTATGATTGTAATCTCTTGTGCATGCCAAGGCAGTAAAAACAAACTTGATGCCAGCACGTTTTGTCAGTGTTCTCTCTGTCAAAGCGTAATCTAATAATAGAGAGTTTTATTAAATTTAATACCTACATAACACAGATGTGGAGAGATTTAATTGGCCAGACTGTCAATACCACAGGAAGGCAATAAGTGAGATGTAAGGTGGCGTAACAGACAGTCGAATTAACGCAACAGTGATGAGTTGCCTTTGTATACACATATAACCCTAACCCTAACCTGTGAACTATCATATGACTATTTTTTTCTGCAGCTGCCTTGACTCTCTTTTATTCTTTCTCTGTAATTTCCTCAGTGATTCTTTTTTACTGTTGATCACAAGGAATCTGCCATTTTACAGCCATTGAACTAAATGTGAGGCTTGTTTTTTAAGCGCTTTACAGAATTTGATGTGTGGGATCTGCAGACAAACGGGACAGAATAGCTCAAATCCAAAACAGCCTTAAAAAAGAAAAGATTTTGGTTCCAGAAATGAAAAGAGAGGAGTATGAACACCTCTATCATAACTTTCACCTTATTACTGTTGTGCTGTTTTAAAATGGACCGTTGACTGAGTCAATTAAAAAATACTATTTATATGTTCAAGATAAAATTTCCCACTGTCGAAGAAAAAACTCTGCATTGATGTCCCTGTGACCCACCACTGTCCTGTCGATGTGGTCCTGCAGAGAATCGATCAGCAGATCCCCAACAGGCTGCCAAGTAGCCTTGACCTCCTCCGCCCTGGTCAGCTGCAGATCCAGCTGGTCCATGGAGCTCTGCAGCTCCTGGAGTCGCTCCAGGGCTCGCTCCACCTGACTCTGCCAGCCGCCCATGTGTCCCTTTAGACGCTCCCATCGCTCTCTCACCTCCCCTGTCTGCTTACGGATGGCACGGGCCAACCTTCGGGCCTTCTCCTCTGGGGTAGGATCTGGATGAGGAGAAGGGAAAATCGAGTCCAGTGAGGAGTTAGTTGTCTTGTAAGCAAGGACATCTTTTCATTTAACTTTTGTCTTTGTAAGAAATGTAACTACATCTTCTTGGTTTGAAAGAGATACTTTCTTTTTAACAGAACTTCAGAAATGCAATCCACTCAAATCTTTGCATGCTTTTAGACAATGTCCTTTTATATGGGCATTAAAGTTCAGTGAGAAAAGAGAACATTTTAAGTCAATGATGGAAAATGGTTATTCATTTTTATTTCGCTCAGCTCAACACCATTGATTCTGCATTTCCCTTATTCCCCTATTCACTTGTTTTTTTCTCACACAACTTGTCTAGTTTTTTTTTTTTTTGGGACATTGTTAAAGGTGGTTCCAACCATTTAAGTCTAGGCTTTTTTCTGTCTCTTCCTGCAAATTACTTTGCATTGTTTGCACATCCTTTGTTTAATTTCAGCCACAGCAGCAAAACTCAAGACGATTAGGGAGATGAAAAGGCCAAGGGGTAATAAAAAAGGAGAAAAAATGGATCTCAATTACAGTGCGACAGAAGGAAGTGACCGACAAGTCAGTGTGAAAGGCACCCTTCAGAGAGTGAAAAAAGAGTGAGAGATGAAGAGAGTCATAGGAATGTGGAAGGTAGGAGAGGTGAGAGGACAGGATAATTGTGATGGATCAGAGAGGGTTGGAAAATTTGGGACAAGGAGTAAACTGCTCCCTGAACACCCATCTTAACTACAGAAAGAGATGAGCCACTTTGATAAGTCCTAAGGTCTGGTCTCCAGAGGTGTGACAATATTATACTCATCTGTCGCACCCCTGCAATATTCCATCTTTTCCCCTGCCCCCTTACATCCAAATGCACAAGTCAGATGTGTGTGGGATTCACTGTAGAAAGCAGGAGCATGATGTAATAAAGAATGCATGCTACAAATGAAAAATAGAAACTTGTTTTGAGGGACAAAAAAGACAAAATATTACCAAGAGATAACATTCAAGATGATTGTTAAGACACTCCTGCAGTGTCACTCTGAAAAAAAGGTCTCATCTCCTTTGATTAGCTGGCAAAGCCATTGATCTTAATTCTATCTATTTATACAATGAGGCGAGGCTTTGATATGCTTATCAAAGATCACAGACAACAAGCCTATCGGAAAGGGGCTCTGAAGTCCTGCCACACCCTTACACAGCCCCTTGGGTTGCTTTAATTATTTACACAGTAGGGTTTTAGTTTGAAAGGAAATGTGCTGACTTAACCAACATTTTCCTGCTGCATCCAAAACAGTCTGAGCAAGAATGCTGAATGAGTCTGTGCATATCTAATTCCCCGCTCCTTTGATGGGATGTTGTTAAAACCACTGAATTTGTTTGTAGTGAATGGTGTTTGGAGGACACTTAACCTCAAAACTGGAGCCATAGAAGTCTTTAAATCTGATTCTGATAAAAACCAACAAGATTTTCTGTGAATATCTGAGAGTTTTTTGGTGCAGAATGAGAAAGTGTCATGGTCTGGTATCCAAAGCTGGTTCAAAAGGGGTCTTTGAAGGTGCTCAGGTGACTTCGGGTGCTTGACTTTGAGCATTAAATCGATAACCTCTGCCCACTATAAGCATAGCTCAGGGCATTCACTGCATGTCTCTGCCACACTTTATCTTCCCTTATTTCCTGTTAGCTCTCTACTGTATCTCATCCAATAAAGGAAAACACTAACCCCAAAATACTTTTAATTACTACTGTGCCCTTTGCATGAAAACTGATGGCTAAACAGTCAAAGCATTTATGCATGCATAAATTACAGTCAGACACTAGAGACCCTTGTCAGTAATGTTAAAATTCGATGATTGGTGGGTGTACTAGCCTAAATGTGCTGCTGCAAGAACAGGCCACTTAATAATAGCTCCTATTTTACAACATATTGCTGTATTGACAAGCAGAAAAGAAGAGAAGCGGTTGTTATGGACTATAAGTGGAACTGTAATGACAGTGTTGGTAACACTAAACGGGTTTCCACACTGTAATGAACTGCTCTGTTCCACTTATTTTTTTATTTTTTTATTTAATCTTTATCAGGCAGTCTCATTAAGATTAAAATCTCTTTTACAAGCGAGGCCTGAGAACAAGGAACATTCACAATCAACACACAACACAACAAACAAACAAGAGGTAAAAAAAGGAATCAGCTAAAACAGTTAGAGCAATTATTGTAAACATCAGACAACAGGTATTTAAAATCTCCAAGATGAATAAAAGACTCCAGTTTAAGAGCGGTTCATTCCTGCTCATTCCATTTTAAGGGAGCATAGTAGTTGAAACCAGTTATGCCAATATTAGTACGGATATATGGAATATCTATGGTTAGATAGTTACTGGATCGTGTTCTGTAGCTATTAGGTTTAAATGAAATAAGAGATGTGAGGTAGCTGGGAAGCTTCAGCAGAAGAGCTTTATAGATGAATAACATGGGACAGATATTTCTTCTCGACTGTAAAGAAGTCCAGCCAACCTTTTGATAGAGGGAACAGTGATGAGTGTGAAATGTGTCATTAGTGATGAAATGTAGTGCACTATGATGGGGCTGCATGGCAAAACAAGATGTCACCATAATCAAGGACAGACATGAAGGTGGATTGTACAATTATTTTTCAGTTGGACGGTGATAGCCTTTGATTCTGTGTAAAAAGCCTAATTAAATTTTTGGGTTAATTTTTGAATATGAGTCTTGAAAGATAGATTACTGTCTAGCCAAATTCCTAAATATTTGTAAGAGTCAGTGAGGGCAATTTGTGAACCATTTAAGGTTGTGACTGTGGAAAGGTCACAGATTCTAATCGTGGATGATGTGAAGAAGATCATGCATTTAAGTTTTTTTCAACATTTAAAACTAGTCTGTGATTATGGAGAGATAATTGAAAAGAATCAAAGGCAGTCTGTAAATTGGAGAGAGCTTGGACTGGGGTAGAACCGGGTGCATATAAAACACAGTCATCAGCAAAAAAATGGACGTTACAATATTGGATTTGTAGAATAATATTATTGATGTAAAGTGTAAATAGCAGTGGACCAAGGATAGACCCCTGGGGCACCACGTTTATGACAGTTAGTGGACTAGATTGAAAACTATCAATGCAAACAGTCCGAGTTCTGTCAGAGAGGAAAGAATGGAACCAGTTAAGTTAAGAGGTATCTAGACCTGTGGACTGTAATTTGTGAAGTAAGATTTTATGATCGACAATATCAAATGGTTTGGAGAGGTCAATAAAAAGAGCAGCACAAAATAGTTTACTATCCAGAAAGGAGACGATGTCATTTAAGACTGAAACTGTGGCAGTGACTGTGCTATGACCAGGGCGAAAACCAGACTGCTGTGGCTGAAGTATGTTTGATGAATCGATAATAAGATGTAGCTGAAGATTAACCAATGATTTCAGGATTTTAGTTGAAAAGGAAAGTTTGGAAATTGTACAGTAGTTATTGAGGTCAGAGATGTCACCATTTTTATGTAAGGGAGTTACAGATGCGTTTTTCCAGGAAGTTGGGATGATGCCAGTTGCAAAGGTTTGGTTAAAAATGTGAGTTAAGAGAGGACTGATGAAATAAGCACTTATTTGAAGAAGGTATGGTTCAAGGTGATCTGCACCTGCATTTTTGGAAGCCTTAAACCTACATAGAATTTTGAAAATATCAGTACTGCTTACTGAAGTAAAAGAAAATTTAGGTTGTGAACTGAGGACTTCCTCCAGAGGACAGTTATGGTAAGTGTTTTCGGAAGATGGAGTAGACAAATTACTGTATAAAAGACTAGAAGATAAGATTTCATAGATTTCATTCAACCATGGACAATTTATCTGAAGTATAACCAGATGCTTGTTTAATATGTGGAGGGAGCTGAGAGCCTGAAGGATTCTCAAGAGATGCTATTGTTTTCCAGAATTTAGCAGAGCTATCAGAGGCGGAGAGAGCTGAGAGATAATAATTGGATTTGACCATCCTGTGCATACTGGTGCAGATGTTTCTTTTTTGTCTAAAAACTAACCAGTCTTCAGCAGTACCACTAGATCTAGCCTTAGACCACGCTTCATCTCTACTATGGATGACATTGGGGAGTTGTGGGAAGAACCAGGGACTACATCTGTTTTAAACTCTGTTTTTTATAGGGTGCATGTCTGTCAGCAATAATATTCAAAGAATGCAAAAATGTACCAGTGCTTCAGCTGGGTCTGTTATAGTGAGGGTGTCATTAATGTTTGAAGTAGATAAATCAATAAGAAAATTCCGGAGATTAAAATGTGTGTAATTTCTAGTGAAGATACTATAGTGAAAGTGGAATTTAGGAATCTGGGTGTTTCTGATGCAGGCAATGGGACAATGATCACTGATGTCAAGTGGGAAAACTCCAGCAGCAGTGTAATTGTGTGGTCTGTTTGTAAGAATAATGTCAATTAAAGTGGAATGGGGAGGTTTTTTTAAATTTGGTCTGGTGGGTTTGTCTATAAGTTGAGTTAAGTTGAGTTCAATACACAGTTCTTTCAATTTATTAGAGCTGTCAGAGAGCCATTCCAGGTTTAAATCTCCCATAACTGTTAATTCTGATATGATGTATTGAGAGAGGACCTTACCACTGTCATCAAAAACATCAGCATGGGCTGAGGGGGGACAGTACATACCAGTAATGATATCATGAGAGTCATTTCCAAAACATAAATCCAGCACAATATATTCAATTTTTTTAGGAACAGAGGATGATGATAGTTCTAGTACTGTTAAACAGTCTTTTACATAAATTGAAAGTCCTCCTCCTTTGCTTTTACGATCACATCTAAAAATAATAGAACTGTCTTTGCTTATGTTGTCATTTGATATTTTAGAGGAAAGCCATGTTTCGGACAGTATGGGAACATTTGGTGAAGTTTCACGAATGAGAATGTTAATATAGTCCATTTCCAGGAGCAGACTTCTAATTGAGGTGTTAGAGACCAAATCCATGACATGGTTTAAAGTCCTGAGATGTTACAAGCGCGGTACGATCTGAGGTGGTGGTAACAGATGGACAAGCAGGCAACACAGAAACATTTGGATGGATTAAGTTACTGTGTGAGACATCTGATGGTTGGCTACTGTGCCGAGGTAAGCGGTTAAGTTTATAGATAATGGGTATGGTGTTGTGACCAGACTGTGAGGGCGTATGAGGCCCAGTGAGTTTTGGAGTCCAAACCATTTTGTTTGATATCCTGCATGTTACGAGGAGAATGGGCAAATTATGTGTATAGCTTATTGTAACAGGATTTTGTGAAAGAGAATGACTGACAGTGTAGTGGGTCGGACTCTCTGAACATCAGTGGTGTTGCAGGGCCCTGGCTGAATTTAGGGCCAGATGCATGTTGATGGAGAGGAGACATGATCCGTGAAAGTTTGAATGAAGTCCATCATGTCTGAAAAGGCAAGGGCGGTGGAGGAAGGTAGTGAAATTGTCCACAAATGGAATACTTAGTGAAGAGCAGTAAGCTTTCAGTCACACATGTAATTGCCGTACACGGCTGAACTTCACGTCACCATAACAGGGACAGGGCAGAGGACCAGAAATGACAAAGCGGTGGTCCGACTGAAAGAGGCTATCAATGAGGTTCCTAAAATCGGTTTTGAGTAATTCAGACTGTTTAAAGCGGAGATCGTTTCCCCCTACATGGATGCAGAGTGATGAGGCAGAGGGGCATTGTTCCAATAGCTGTGGGAATTTTGGAGTCGATGGCCTTGACACTGGCACCCTGTTGCAGCTGATTACAGTTGCAGGCAGGGTAATGTTGGTGTGCCATTGAAGTGCCGACCACAAGTACCGTAGGAGGTGGAGGACTGGGTTCAGTCGGGCGAGAATGAGCCGTGTGCTTCCTTCGACGAAGATGAAGGGGCACGGCGAGGTTCACCTGATTGCCGCTGCGACAAAGGGAGCGGAGGAGGAGCGCATCAGGGGAGCACCAGTCTGCCAAAGCGGAGGTGATGGCGCCCGCCACTGCAGTGGGTGGAGCAGGGGGAAGTCCTGCTCGTCCCAAAGGCTGAAGCTATTGGAAAGAAGAATTCCAACGGAACAACGGCGTGGAGGGGATTTCTTCTTTAGCCTGGTGTTGCTTTTTAATGAGATCCATGTAGCAGGAGTGGAGTTACACAATTTTGGGTTGGGAGTGAAATAACCATGAGGCGCCTTGGGCTTAGCACCCTTCTGCAGCCAACAGGCTTCAGCACCTCCAGCAGGAGGCTGAGTTGCTGGGATAGTAGGATGGAGATCAGCCTTGGGCTGGACGGAGGGAGCGGTGGGGGTCTGGGGATGTCCATAAGGGATGTCACTCCCTCCATAACAATGGGAGATTCTAAGAACTTTTCTTCATCAAGGAGTTGGTAGAGTTTGGAAATGCGATCCTCCAGGTCGGCGATAGTTAGGCTCAACTGGAGGCAGCAATCACATCCAGATAGTGAGGTGAGTGGGGCCTTGGTTGGACAGGAGGTACCTGTTAGCCGTTAGCTGTTAGCTGATAGCCGATAGCCGGATCTCAAACCGGCTCAGATCAGAGCAGATCTCTCCACAGATGGAACCCTGACCTGGACCCGGCGGTATTGTTTGGCTGAAGCCGGTCCGTTCCCCTCAGAAAAGTCCCGGTTTGTTTAATAAAATCTCACAGATCAATTAAAAGTCACTCACGGGACTCTGCGGTCAAGGCGCATCCCCAAACATGATCGAGCCAGTGTTTTAGTTTCTCATTGTAGTGATTAGCGACTTAGAGATCTATTAAAAACATAATTAAACACATCCAAAGAAGGGGAGGCAGCTTTCAGTGTTTATGCCCAAAAAAAATGGAACACCCTGCCCGACACAGTTAGACATGTCACATCAGTAGCCATCTTTGAAAACAGATTAAAAACGTATCTTTTTTCTATGGAATTCTGTTGAACTATGTGTGTGTGTGTGTATATGTGTGCATGTGCATGTCTCCATGTGTGAGTGCGTGCACATCTACGAGTTTAAGTGTACATGCAGTGAAGTTGTCTACTTGCACTTACACTCTTAAATAGATTTTTATATAACTGTTCTTTTTAACTATGTATACCTGTTGTGAAGCACATTGAGTCCGCCTTGTGCATGAAATGTGCTTTATAAATAAAGTTGAATTCAATTGAATTGATTTGAATTGAATTTGAAGAAAAGTCTCTGCTCCAGTTTCAGTCTTACTAAAGAGTGATTACAAAGAAGTCTGTGCCAGCAGCATTTTTCCTTCAAATGGACAGTGTTGTTTGAGCCTTATGATGACATCTATCTATTCTTTTTCTAGATTGAAGTGTAAATATGTCAATGTACCTGTTTTTGGCTGCAGGTTTTTACGTGGTTCTCCGGGTCCCTCGATGGGCTGGTCAGCAAGAAACATCCGAGCCTGATCCAAAGTGCTGACAACCAAGTGCTCACGTTCCTTTAGTTCTGTGCAAAGTGCCTGGAGAAGAAATAAAAGGGCAGAAATAGTTTCACTTTCTGATATGTCAAGACCACAGGGATAAAATGAACCTGTTCAATCTGAAAATAAGCTGTGCCACTATGATAGCTATAAAACCCATTGGTTCACAGTGCAAAAATATATTATCTTGTTTGCACAGGCAACTATTAAGTGCACAGAAGTGATAATCATGTGCTCAGAAATAGTTTTCTTGTGCACTGAGGTAATAATCTTGCGCCCTTTGGTTACTATATTGTGAGTCCAAGTCATTATCTTTGGTGCAAAAGTCATTTTCATTAAATTAGAATCAATCCTGTGCAAAAAGTTATTACCTAGTGTGTGCAAGGTGTTGACTTTATATCCTTCCCTACATCCGCACCGAGACCCCACCCCAGCACACACACACACACACACACACACACACACACACACACACACACACACACACACACACACACACACACACACACACACAGATAATGCAATCTTAAAAGCCTGTGGCTGAGTACAGAGAAGCCAGGTCAGGAGGCCGACTGCACCAGAGGCTGCTCACGGCCCAGGGCTGGGACACCTCCAACAGGGTGCACACCCTGCTACAGACCAGTAAGGGGCCCACAGCAGCAAGCACTGCTGCAGACCACCACCTGGCTGAGCTGAGTGCACACCACGAGGCAGAGAAGTCCCAGACAGAGCCATTTACAGCCTCCAGTCTAGGTGACCCCCACTGAGCAAACACTGGAGAAATGGATAAGAACATTAAAACATAAACTAGATTGGCTAAAAACATCACACTAGATAAAATTATAAAATACTGATAAATAGCCAAAATACCATTTAAAAATAAGTAAATAAATAGAATTAACATAACATGCAAAATGAGGACTAAAATGTATAAATAAAATAAGATAAAAATATAGATAAGAATAAGACATTAGTTAAATTCCAAATTAAACAGATGGGTCTTGAGCCAGCTTTTAAAAACATGAACATTCTCTGCAGTCCTCAGATCCTCCGGCAGTCTATTCCACGGACAAGGGGTCATAGTGCTGAAAAGATCCCCCACCATTTGTTTGTGTACAAGTTTATGTTCTTACTTTGGGAACCATTAAAAGGCCAGTGCCAGAGGATCTAAGAGTCCGTGAGGGTTCATATTGTAAAAGCAATTCTGAAAGATAAGAAGGTCCAAGACCCCTAAGACATTTAAAAACCATTAAAAGAACCTTAAAATAGATCCTAAAGCACACAGGGAGCCAAAACAGTGATTTTACAACCGGTGTAATGTGTGCCCACCTTCTGGTCTTCGTCAGCACATGTGCTGCTGAGTTTTATAACAGTTGTAAACTTGCGATGTTTCTTTTTGGAAGACCAGAAAGCAGGGCGTTACAATAGTCAAGACAACTAGAGATAAAAGCATGCATTAGCGTCTTTGTGTTAGCTCGTGAGAGAAAGGGTCGGACTCTGGCTATATTCTTTAAATGATAAAACCCTGTTTTTGTTGTGTTTTTAATATGTGGAATAAAAGTCAGCTCAGAGTCAAAGATGACACCCAGATTATTTACCTGATTTGATGGAATTTAGGACAGGGTTTTCAGTTTGATAAAAGTATCTCTCCCTGAACCTTAGGATCGATAATTAAAACTTCATTTTTGTCCTGGTTGACTCAATTGTTTGACCCAGTGAAATATTTGGATAATGTTAGTTGTTTGTTACATCTAAACACTTTTGTGTTGTGTTATTGGAGCAGGGTGCATTTAGAAAAGGCTCAGAAATAAACTACTTCTGCAGGGGTATTGGTGATCGTCCATTTTACCCTTAAAATTGTATCAATAACACCCAAAATTCAAACAGTGATCCCAATCAAAATAAAATTAACAGTCAGATTTTGCATGACTAGATTAAGAAAGAGTGATCTCACTTAAAGAAAGCATTTGTAAGCAGAATTTATTTTCAGCACAGGATTTCAAGAGAGGATGACTAATTCATTCCCTCTGCAGGTATGTGTAAGTCTAACTCGCGTCTCCTGATATCGTCTGTGCAAAAGAACTCCAAATGAACCTGGAGTGTTTGGAACATGGTGTGGAACCCCGTTTGCTGCTCCCTTTCCGCAGAAATCTCCACTAATCAACCAGTTCTGTTAAGTCAGTTCTGACATTTATTAAACTACAGAAAAGCACAGGCATTTGTGATTAACCCACGCTGCACATATTCAACAAAAGAACATGACCAGATGTTCATGTTCACCATATGGATGAGATAAACAGCGCACTCAATGGCTAATTAGATGATGGCTGCATAACAAAACACTTGTCACAGCTCAGTTTTCCCTTTTGTTAAGTGGGAAAGAAGAGGAGAGATCAAAAGTGCAGCTGTGTTAGGAGTGTCAGCGGGATTGAGAGTCTCGAGAACAGAGCAGAGGTTGTAGGCAATGTGGGGGGCAGTGTGGGGGCACTTTCTTGAGGTCAGAGTGAAATAATCCAAGTGGACCACAAATGAAATGAGCTGCTGGGTGCTATGACCCTGCAGGAATAATCATCTCAGAGTGCATTGGGAAAATTGCCACACAAACAAATCCGGAAATACCCAACATCTTGGATTGCAAAAAAACAGGGATACAAAAATTTTATAAAGCGCTTTGACGGCCAATTTTCTAAACCATGTCTCTACAAGACAGGCTTCTGTCAGCTCACAGCGGGCAATAAAACCCGATAGAGGGAGTGAGCATGGCACGTACCAGAATAATTATTCTTGTTTAAGTAAAAGTGTGACCCCCAGGGAACTTCATTGACTATCAAACTGTGTGATTGCCTCGTGAGGAGGGGTTGTACTTTGAGATGCTGAGAGGCAAGCTGATTAGATGGCACGCTTTGATAAAGTTTTGCACTTATCAGACAAGTTCAGAAAATTGAAATGTCAAAAATTTGGTTCCTCATGTGCACACATTGACTGAGCAGAAGATGACAACATGCTGGGTTCAGCAGGATGGTATATATACAGCAGAAGCTTCCAAAGAGATAAGAAGAGAAGAACGATAGAAGTAACAGTCAGAGCACAGGCTGTGAGATGTAAAAGTTGTTTTGTTTTGTTTTTTATTCTCTGGTTTCAAACAAGTGCCCAATGCTGGGAGGAAGTTTCTATAGAAGATGGGTTCACGGAGCTGCAATGACAGTTTCACAGCAGAAAATGTACCCTCACATTAGAATGAAGAGTCCTACTGAAGACTAATTTAATCACTCCCACTAATAAATGGTTTGCTCCATTCCAGTGATTTCCTCCCTGCTCTCATGGAGGAAACATAATAGGCAGGTAGCTTAGGGAGGGAACCCTTAGAGATAGAAATTGAAAGAGAGGTGATTGAAGAAGTGGAAGAGGGTAGTGAATGTGAAGCAGAGATAGAAGAAGTAGGATGAGGAGCAAAGCTAAGACACAGACTTCCCTCTTTTCTTCATTAGCTTTTTATGTAGCACTTCAACAAAAAATTGGCGGGGGTTCAATCAAGCTCAAAAGGGGATCAAGCCGAATGTGATGAGCTTGTTGAGTAGAAATGAGTAGAAATTGCTGTGTTACTCTATGGTCTGCTTTGTTCCTGAGTACTGGTTTGGTTTTCACTAATTTTAGGTTTTAGTTGGAATGACGACCATTCTTAATCTGTGTATTGACACTCAGCCAAATCTAACCATTGTATCTTCAACTTTTTGGCCCAGTTTGGCATTGCAAATTTGAAGTTGCTTGAGGCCTAGGCGGAAACCAGCATAATATAGTGCTGCACATAACAATTATTCTTACTATTAACCAAGTCTAAGGGTTCAGAACAAAGCTCAAGAAATCCTGCAAGAAGACATCTGAGCATAATCTATCTATCTATCTATCTATCTATCTATCTATATCTATATCTATATATGTATATATATATGTGTGTGTGTGTGTGTGTGTGTGTGTGTGTGTGTGTGTGTGTGTGTGTGTGTGTGTGTGTGTGTGTGTGTGTCTACACATATTTTTTTGTGTCATGCTTAAAGGTAAATTTATTAACTTAAATTGTAAGACAATGCTTTTATCTCAAAGTACATGCTATTTCTAGTAGATTGTAAGTTAGTATTTAAAAAAAAGTTTACAGAATGGTTATGATCAAGTATAGATATTCAATCAATTATTAACAGTAAGAACCTCTAAGATTGCGTATCAAGCCTAAAGTAATTGTTTGATCTTTTAGTGGCAGTAAATGCTGAATTTATGTTACTAGTGTTCCCACAAACACTCTCTTTCAGTGAAGACTGGCTTCAAAGCGCCTCAGACTAAAGCCACAGAAGAAGGTTGACAACGCAAATCGTGCCAAGTAATTTCCCCTGTTAGAAACTGCTCTGTTTGCCTGTTTTCCAGCCACTAGGTTACTCCACAGTTAAGACGCACAACTACACCAAAGACCTTTAACCGACGCACAGACAAGTCTTTTTAGTGAAACTTCAACACCTTCACATTATCAGAGTGTCACAGGGAGAGACACTTTTGAGGGGGCATGAGAAGTAAATATCAAACACGTGTTCTGCTTTCAGGTGAAGAAAAAGAGATTTATTTTCTCTTGTAAATCCCTGCTGGCCCATGCGTGATAAGACATGACTGTGCATGTCAAAGATAAATAAAGGCAGGTCTTCTTTTTGCTTCTCTTCATTTTTTATTTTCTTATTTTTTTCACAGGCACATTATAAAATACTCAGAAAAAGGATCATCTCTTGTTACTTTAAACATCCATACTTTACCTCATAGTGAGTTGACCTTGCCTGTATTTGTAGGTTTGCAGGTCTGTGTTTTTGTGGCCATCAGCATAGTGTACTCTTATCACCGTGTGCCCTGTGCTGCCATGGTGATAAGATACCATCACAACACTTTCCGAGCTCTGCCAAACATCCCTCTTGCCTCCCTCAAAAACCCTGATACCACTGCCTCTTCACATTATTACTGCATCCCTCATCTTCTTCCTTGTGAGAAATAAGCTTACTGAAAAGAAACCAACACAATATACCTGCTCTCAACATCACAAAGGCACCTGACAGAGACTGAAGGGAACAACACAAAGAAACTGTCAGGAACTTTTTATTTATATATTTTACATGGATAGGTATTTTCAAGTATTTTTTGTGTCTGCAAATATCTGAAGGATTGTTGTCTGAGCCTAATTATATTCTGCACACTGTTAAACAGCTCATTAAGGAGCCTTAAGAGTGACTCAGCCTAAAAATTTAATTGCTCCCACTCCGACCTGCTGCAGCTGCTGACAGGTGATAGTTGTTTGTAATCAGACTATCTGAATGCAGCACTAATCTACAGCTTCCAGTGTTTGCAAACAAAAAAGAAACTCCAGGTGTCAGAAATGTATGTGTGACAGTAAAGTGATGGAAATAATGCACACATTTTGTTATTTATTTATTTAAACTAGTATTGTTTTTTTTTTTCTCACAATTTTCTTTTGAATATACATCAGATATGTTTATTTTATAATGTTTTAATGTCTGCCAGACAAGCGACCAATTATTTTTGATACAAATCCACATTTAAGGGTTTTTTTTTTAAACAAAAATAAATATTCATATTTTGTTGATTTCACTAGTCTTTAATTTCTAAGTCTTACATCTCAAACCACATGTTTCTAATGCTTTGGTCATTGTATGCTCTGGAAATAAGACTGACTCATGGTAACGTAGCAAGCTTGTTAGCAAACAGATGTTTATTTTACGCATCCTGAGTAATTATTTCATGTATCCAATAATGTCTAAGTGGATTCTCTGACTCCCTCACTGCTAAATGTTGCAATATGTAGGCTGCCTGTCACATAATGTTAGCATGAGGTAGCTTTGATGGCTCTCTTTTTCTGTGACTTTGTGTCCCTGGGCTTAAAGACGGCGACTCACTCCTGCAAGCATCCCCAGGGCTAGCCTGAAATTTTGGTCTTGTTTGGTCTTTTGCTTGGTCACTTTTTCTTCTTCTTCCTCGGTCTATTTGCCTCTGCTATGACATCTGTTTTGGGAATATATCCCATGAGGCTGTATGAGGTTAATGATTTTATTTACTCACAGGACTCATAGCACTGAGCAGCTGTTTTGTCGGCTTTGAAAGAGATAAATACAACCAAACTAAAAAGTAAGCAATTCTGACAGCGCCAATGACATCCCACTTATCGTGAACACTCATAGAAACCTTTATGAACTCTTGTGAAGAGAGGAAGAAGAGGACTTGACAGATTGAATAAGAGAGAAAATTACGCGCTAACAGGAGAGCAGAAGAGATTGCGAGTTACCCTATGGTGCAGGTGTAAAAACTATGAAAACCTTCCCCCTGAACCCAGAGAGCTGTCTGCTGTTAACAATATCATTCCAGGATCGTTCAGAATCAGAGAATATTAGTGGATCACATACAGCTGCAGTCTGTATCAATCATCATCCAGGGTGCCCTGCATGACTTAACTGGCTGTCTTCAATTTTCAGAAGTTAAATCAGAAAACTGGAAAAGTTGAATGGAAGTTTCTTTTTTTCAAAGTAGGAGTTTGACTTATTATTATAAGGCTGTCTGAAGTAGCTTGCCATATTATCCTAAAAAAAACCATGCCAATCCATGCACTCCTGATCTCAGTATCTTAATATAGTAATATATTTAAACACAAATGGAGGACTTGGTCAAGCAAAGCCACACCAAGTGAAAAATCAAGACACCATAACAACTGAGAAACATGGTGTGTGGAAGTATTTTGGTTTTTATGCCATAGATGGAAAAGACAAAGATAAGGCTGTGTGTCAACTTTGCACAAAACAGATGTCCTGCTTATTCACAACAGCTAATTTTTCAAGCCCAGCGTTTGCCACCCATATGGAGCAGAGGCGGTGGCAGAATAGGCACCACTGACAAGTGCACAACGTTATGTGTTTCGCCCTCTCTGACTGTTTATTTTACCATAGGATCTGAAAAAGACCATCCCTAATTTGATCAAATCCAAACATGGGCATGTCATGTTGATTTGTCAAAAAACTGATAGCCCTTACAATGACACAACACACAATGTTTGTTGTGTTAGCTGCTGAAGTGGAAGACAGATGAAATCACAAATGATTGATGATCTTCAGCATTTGGTGCTTTAAATTAAGTCAAAATGAGACACAAAAATATACAAAGTCATAGTCTTGTACATCACAGCCTTTATTAGCTGATTAGTGTGCTGCAAATGGAAGATGTTCACAGTGCAACAACAAATGAGCTTTATGACAGCCAGGTAGAGTGCTGCTCTACATAGTTTCCGAACTCTGGGTTTTTGCTGGAATGTGTTGAGAATAGCTCATCTATGTAGTACAATGGACTCTGTCTACAGAGGTTAACACTGTTTCTCCTGCTTTGATTCTCTTGGTGGTTTCTCATGAAAGGGTCTGAGATGATTGGATTCCCCTGTGGATAATACAGAGGTACCTCATACAACCTTATCCCCCCAAAAAAAAAACAAACAAACAAAAAAAAAAAAAAACGATCTATGCTTTTTAGGGTCCTCTACCAAGACAGTGTGTAGATCATACCAGCTTAAAGCAAGTTTCACATTGAAGGGCAAAGAGAAAGGGAAAGGTGCACCATTCTTCCTTTATCTATTCACTATAGATGAGAAATGGCATGCATATGAAATGAACACTGCCTTTATGGTTTCCATGTTTAATACAGCTGAGGCTGGTGTGGCTCCAAGTAAAACCATAAAGGCACTTGTGTGTTAACGTTTTGTGAGGTATGCAACTTGAACAAAACCTGCTCTCACCCAGCAGGGCTCCAAGCAGTTGCCAACAAATGCAAATCAAGCAGAGAGAAACAATAAAAAGTTATCGAAGCAAGGCACTTGTGAATTTTGAAAAAAGTCCCCCTATGCCTGGGAGAGAAGGTAACGTCTAGCACAGCAGTTAAATCCATTTCGCTCTACTTTATGACCTGTCCGTTGAGGTGCAAATGGAGCTAATCAATCATGCGGGCACAATGATTTAGATGGGTTCTGTGGCTGATTATTAAACCCTCCTTGCTTTAGACAGGGTAATTGAGCATATTGAGACTTATTTTACTTCCAGGTTAAACAAATTTAGAGTTAAATAGAGTTACCCTTTCCCTGTTGGAAACCTTTGAAGAAGTGTTTGAAAAGACCACTGTTGACTGGCCTGATAATGAACACAAAGCCAAGTGTAGCTGAACGATAAGCATTGTTAAAAACGCCCACAAGCACTTGCTCCCTTGTTGCTCCTCCTCGATCTTAAAGCTGTTAATTTAATAAAGCAGACTGATGAGTTTAATCAGCTGGATGCTGACAAAAGCCCTTTATTGGATAATTGAATGTGCAATTAATAAATGCTATTATGGTCATTTTAATGGGAGAAAACATAGACGCAGATCAATGCACAAAAGGGGGGATGAGAATGAAACTAAGCTCTAACCATCTCTCTTCCAAATATAAACCTCTTTTCACCTCTTCTCTCTTAATCCAATTCTGCCTCTTTTTTACCACTTCCTGTCAATCACTTTCTTTTTACTCCAGACCAGTGCCCCCTCATATTCTTCTATTCTCTGATTCTTTAATAACGGCAATATCAGTTGCTCTCTGCTGGGCTAAGTGGCTTAGCCTTTCCCTTTTATCTCCCAGAAGAAAAAAGGGAGAAAAAAAGTTTTTGCACTTAGCCCTCTAAGCCTGCTCTACCTCATAGACATCAATTTCCATATATTCTCCCCTTCACTCTGACACAGCAGCTAGTGTGAATATGTAGGAGCGCAGGAGCCTTCACATGCACGTGTTTGTGTGCGTGCGCATGTTGGAGTAAGCAAGTAATAGAGCATGACGTGTTCAAAGCCCTAGCTTTTTGTGCTGCTCAGCCCCTTTATCCCTTTCAGGGTCTGCAAGACCTCTGGGCCAATTTATAGGGAACACAGAGGAGAAGGAGGAAACACAAGGTAGTAGAATGAAACAGAGCTCTTTTTTCAGTGTACTCAGAGCTGAAGACTTAGAGATGAATGAGATGAAGGAATGAAACATATCCTCTCTGAAGAGAAAGATGCAAGGGATGAACAGGAGTCTGACAGCAGGGGAGAAAAAGAGAAGAAAACTAAGAGGAGAGCTGGGAGAAAATAATAAGAGACAAGAGGACAGTAAAGGAGGAGATGCAGGAAAATTGCATTCTCCGGTAGTTATTGTGTGCTCTCAATTCCCATCCTTATCTGATGGACATTGTCTGATTGGCTGGTTGAGATTGGTGATGTTCTTGATCAGACACAGAGCATGTGGAACAGAATTTATAAGTCAGGAGGTAAGTCATGTAATAAGCGGTTGTGTATGTTATCTCTTGCCATGTGTGACAAATCAGGCGTAAACTTCATCTGTGGCTCAAGCATGGCTTTTACTCTGGTTACAATAGAAGCATATTTGGTCTCTCATGTGGTCCTTTGGTTGTAGAAATATACATACCATCTAAATAAATGTCACCACAAAAACCAACTTGACTTATTTTAAATACCTAAAACTGGTGTGAGTGGGTAGGTGTCAGCCAAGCAGCGGCAGAAACAGCCCTGTTTTACAATTTCATCATAAAAAATTCACAATAAGTGATACATCTGATGGTCACACAGCAGGGTGAGGTTTTTTGGATGAAGACACTACATGAGCATGTGCAGGACAAACATCAAAAGACTGCTTTGTCCACAGGAGGCACCAAAATTAACACAAAAATTGAGTTTAATTGCAAAAACAAAGCATGGGCCAAACCCCTCAACTCTCCACAAAAAAATAAACATGTGCACACATCATTTTTCTTGCTTGATTATCTTCTTCACACAAGAAATATTTGTTGCACTCCAGGTACAATAACCCATTCCTGCCTGATTAATATTGTTAGTACACAATAAATTCACATAGACAGTTATTAGGTGACATAGGTCAAAATGGTCAACTATTGGGACTTAAAGGGCTTTGTAGATACCAGATAGCAGTGTGCAAAAACCTCTTTTTCTATCATTAATAATTCTGTTCTTTCTGACATCTTTGGCTGCAGAGATTACACACAAATAAAAATCCAGATCACCTATTACATGTCCTTATTTCTCCCCAGGACACAGTCTTTTCACAAAGTCTAACTTTTCAGCACTATCTCTTTTCTATTCAGACTTCAATTCAGTCCTAATTCTGTGAAAACCATTATTTCACCTAATCTGTTCTGCATTTGAATGATGATTCTTCATTAAATCATTAAAGCGTTATACTTAGCAGGCATTACAACTGCCAGGAAATTGATTGTCTGATTGCCAATGCAAAGAGCCCCACACTTTTCCCCTACAGTAGATCAGCTGGCTGCCTTTCCTAAATGAGTGCACCAAAATACACCTTTTAATGTTGTAGTCTAGGTTCCCTAGCTCCTATTTTTCTTCCTTTTTTTATTTTATTTTATTTATTTTTTTAGGGGGGGGGTACAATAAGGTTGAGAAATGTTGAAGGGGAGTAATTAAATCTGTAAAACAAATGATTTCATCCTCTTAAAACTTTTTTTTTTCTTCTGCTCACATGAATTAATTAAATTAATTATGAGGTGCGTTTCATTTACATTTTTGTAATTAAAAATCTATCTAATCCAACCTTGTTTAGAAACTAATTGTGTCTTTGTGTTTATTGATAAGTCTTACATAATAATTACAAAAAAGTATTATGAAAGTCTAAAGCCTTGATACTAGATGCACAAACTAAACATAGATACAAATTTGCATCAGTTAAAACAAGCTCTAATAAGCATCCTTAGAGTCCTTTTTTGTTTGCTTAGAGCATTTGTGACCCACTATCTGTTGATCTCATCGTATAGTGACCCAGTGCCCAAATGTCAAAGCGCATGTTTACTCTCAAGGCATTTTGGGGAGAAAATAATAACACAATGATCGGACTGCAGGGAAAAGCATTACGATGTCTGGAGCAGCATCAACAGCAGTGCTGGCCAGCAGACTAGGAGTAAACAGCAGCCACAGGGTGACTCATCTATCTGAAAGCAATTATACGCCAATGCACTATCACAATAACCAGTGGTTACGATAAATAATATAGTGGACAACCAGGATGATAAATCACAATGATGACAGAGGCGTGAACACAATAACAGTATTGATCTCTTGTTTGGATAAATGATGCAGAGAATTAAAAAGATGATAAATAGGAAAAACCTTCTGAATGAAAGACAGAAAACAATGTTGGAACCCGTCTCTAAGTCTGACATATTACATGTAATGTGCATATTGCTGAGCAACCATGAAAACATTAGAACAATAGTTATGAAGAGAGAAAACATGCTGTGGTCAGGCTTGTCAGCTGAAACCTGTGGAAGTATGTTTGTGGCAGATGGAGAATGACACTTTAGTGATCCTACCCTTTGCATTACTGACCCCCTGCTCTTCATTCATGTTCCTGCTTTCTAAGAAGAAGAAGAAGAAGAAGAAGAAGAAGAAGAAGAAGAAGAGGAAGAGGAAGAGGAAGAAGAAGAAGAAGAAGAAGAAGAAGAAGAAGAAGAAGAAGAAGAAGAAGAAGAAGAACAAGAAGAAGAAGAAGAAGAAGAAGAAGAAGAAGAAGAAGAAGAAGAAGAAGAAGAACAAGAAGAAGAACAAGAACAAGAAGAAGAACAAGAACAAGAAGAAGAAGAAGAAGAAGAAGAAGAAGAAGAACTTTATTCATCCCCAAAGGGAAATTCAATTATCTGTTGTCTGACTTCATATGTCTGTAAAAGTTCTGTAGTACAAAAACGAAGACAGAGGCACCGTCTTCCATCATTGGCCCTTTGGTCCATCAAGGTGTTGTGAAGTGGGTGATCCATGTTCTTTCGACTACTCTCCACCTTCCTCAGCGTAGATCTCTCCACCACATCCTCCACTGAGTCCAGCTTGAGTCCAACCACAGAGCCAGCCTTTTTCACCAGTTTATTAAGACGTCTTGCATCTTTGTGTTTGATGCTTCCTCCCCAGCAGAATGCAGTGTACAACAGAACACTTGCCACCACAGACTGATAAAACATCTACAGCGTCTTACTACAGATGTCTATTGATCTGAGTCTTCTCAGGCAAAAGAGGTGGCTCTGCCCCTTTCTGTAGATGAAGTCTATATTCTCAGACCAGTCCAACTTATTATCCAGATGTACACCTAGGTATTTATATGATGTCACCACTTCAAGTCACTGGCCCGGACTTTGTCACTGAAGGTTCTTATCAGATCTCTGTATTCAGCTTCTTTATCATTTCTGATATGTGCCACAATAGTAGTGTCATCTGAGTATTTCTGAATGTAGCAGGACTCAGTGCTGTATTTGAAGTCTGATGTATACAGTGTGAACAGGAATGGCACCAGCACTGTCCCTTGTGGAGCCCCTGTACTGCTCATTAATGTCCCAGAAACACAGTTCCCCAGCCTGACAAACTGCTACCTGTCAGGCAATCTGAGATCCAGGAAACATAGGAAGGATCCACTCCCATCTCTGTGAGCTTGTCTTTGAGTATGGTGGGTTGGATGGTGTTGAATGCACTTGAAAAGTTGAAGAACATGATCCTCACATAAACTCCAGCTTCCTCCAGATGAGACAGGGCACAGTGAAGCGTGTAGAGGACAGCATCATCAACTCCGATGTGTTCGTTGTATGCAAACTGCTGGGAATCCAGTTTGTTTTTGACCTTAGACCTCAGAAAGCGCAGAATCAAATCTGTTGAAGAACAGGTTAAGTTCATTAGCTCTTTCCAGATCACCCATCACCGGCTGTCTTTTCTCTTTATTGCTGTGTCCAGAGATGGTACTGATTCCTCTCCACACTTCACAGATGTTGCTGTGTTGTAGATTCTTCTCTATCTTCTTTTTGTACTCCAGTTTTGCCATCTTCAGTCTCCCCTTCAACTCTTGTTGCACTTGTTTGAGTCATTGTTTGTCACCATCTTTAAAAGCTGTCTTTTTCTGGTTAAGGATTGCTTTTATGTCACTTGTGATCCAGGGTTTGTTGTTGGGGAAACAGCAAACAGTTTTTGTGGGTATAACTGTGTCTCTACAGAAGTTCAGTGAAGCAGTCAACTTGTTTTTCAATGTTCATACGATTGTAGTGGTTTGAATTTATAATAAATTTCTTAAGATTAATAATTGATAATAATCTTAATTCACTTCTTCTTAAATTAATCAATCTCATATCTCAAGCTGAAATTCTCATTTCAGGGAATCCACTTCTGGAAGAACACTAAAAGACAAGAACTTAGAAAAATAATGATCTGTTTATTACAGGATAAATGATGGTACAACATACATGCAATAAATGATGATAAGATAATGAGAATAAATAATAATAGGTGAATAAAGAAGAATCAGAATCAGAAGAAGTTTTATTGCCATGTTGATGAACAGGTTTCACAGACTAGAAATTTATTTCGGCATGATGGTGCAACAATAAACAGAGAGTAATATAAAATACTAGAATAAAACTTACAAGAGCATACAAGAAATATATAGTGTATAAAAGGCTATGTACAATGCTATGTACATTAAAGTATAAAAGGCTATGTACAAATACACGATGCAGAACAACAGTGCAATGGGAGGAGCGCAATTAAAAATGCAAAGTACATTAACTTAAGTGACCAGTGATAAAGTGACAGAGTAAAAGTGACTGAGTTATGAAGTGTTCATGAGTTCAACGGCAGAGGGGAGGAAACTGTTCTTATGGCGGGAGGTTCTGATCCGAATGTACTATAGCCTCTTGCCCAAGGGGAGTGTCTCAAATAGACCATGTGTAGGGTGAAGAGGGTCAGCTGTGATCCGACCTGCTCGTCCCCGAGTCCTGGAGACGTACAGGTCATGGAGAGACGGAAGGCTACAGCTGCTCACCTTCTCAGCAGAGCCCACAATGCGCTGCAGTCTGTGTCTGTCCCTGGCAGTGGTCCTGGCGTACCACACCATGATGGAGGAGCTGAGGATGAACTTCATGATGGCCGTGTAGAACTGCACCATCAGCTGGACCGGCAGCTTGGCTTTCCTCAGCTGCCGCAGGAAGTACATCCTCTGCTGGGCTTTCTTGATGAGGAAGCTGTTGGTTGGCTCCCATTTGAGGTCCTTGGTGATGGTGGTACCGAGGAAGCGGTAACAGTCCACAGTGGTGATGGGGGAGTCGGTGAGGTCAAGGGAGGGCAGGGGGGCCGTGGCCTTCCTGAAGTCCACGATCATCTCCACTGTCTTCTGGGCGTTGAGCTCTAGGTTGTTGCTGCTGCACCAGGTCACCAGCCGGTCCACCTCCCTCCTGTAGGCAGACTCATCTCCATCCGAAATGAGTCCAATGAGGGTGGTGCCATCCGCAAACTTGAGGTGCAGCAGTTGGTGTACAGGGAGAAGATCAGGGGGGGGAAGTACACAGCCCTGTGGAGATCCTGTGCTGAGAGCCTGAGTGTCTGAGACATTCTTCCCCAGCCGCACACTCTGACTCCGGTCCGTCAGGAAGTCTGTGATCCACCTGCAGGTGGAGTCAGGCACGTAGAGCAGGGAAAGCTTGTCCTGGAGCAAAGCTGGAAGGATGGTATTAAATGCAGAACTGAAGTCCACAAACAGGATCCTAGCATTGGTTCCTGGCGAGTCCAGGTGCTGCAGGATGAAGTGCAGGGCCAGGTTTATGGCATCATCTACAGACCCTTCTGGACCTGCAGAGGGTCCAGAAGGGGGTCGGTGATGGACTTCAGGTGGGATAAAATCAGGCGTTCAAAGGTCTTCATGACTACAGATGTAAGAGCCACCGGCATGTAGTCATTAAGTCCAGTTATGCAAGGTTTCTTTGGGAAGGGATCAATGATGGAGGACTTGAAACAGGCTGGAACATGGCATGACTCCAGGGAGGTGTTGAAGCTCCCGTGAAGACTGGAGCTAGCTCATCAGCGCAGTGTCTCAGAGTGGCAGGAGAGACAAAGTCCGGGCCAGCAGCCGTGTGTGGACTCAGCTGCTTAAACAGTCTGTTTACTTACTCTTACTCTTCCCGGACCAAGACAGCAGCGTGGGGAGGGGGGAGGTCCAGAGTGGTTGAATTTCCAGTTGTGTCGGGGGTGAGGGGATGTGAGTCCGTGACTTCAAAGCATGAATAGAAGTCGTTCAGGTCATTGGCTAGTTTCAGGTCGTCAGTTGAACAAGGTGCTTTGGGCTTGTAATTGGTAATTTCTTTCAACCCCCTCCACACTGAGGCAGGATCGTTGGCAGAGAATCTTTGCTCCAGACGTGCATTGTACCTGGATTTAGCCTTTGCCACCTCCATGCTAAATCTGTACTTGGCACATTTGTAGCGGTCTCTGTCACCTTCTCTGAAAGCCACCTCTTTCTGCTGACAGAGCTGCCGGAGTTTTGATGTAAACCAGGGCTTGTCATTGTTATATTTCACCCTGGTACGCTGTGGGATGATGCTGTCTTCACAGAAATGAATATATGGCATCACTGTGTTTGTGTAGTCGTCTAAACTGTCTGTTGAAGCCTTAAACATATCCCAGTCTGTGGTGTCCAAGCACATGCGTAGCACCTCCACAGATTCACTGGTCCACACTTTGGATGTCCTCACTGCAGGTATACAGAGTTTTAGTCTCTGTCTATACGCGGGAATCAGGTGAACCATGGCGTGATCTGAGAGTCCCAAAACTGCTCGAGCCACAGCACAATAGGCACCACTCACTGTCTGTAACAGTGATCTAACGTGTTCCTCTCTCTAGTCGGGCATGTTACAAACTGTTTGTATTTTGGTAGTTCCTGGCTGAGATTTCCTTTGTTAAAATCACCGAGTATTATAACTAAGGAGTCCGGAAAATTCCTCTCTACGCTCACAACCTGCTCCGCAAGCACGCGCTCGGCCTCGTGCACATCCGCACTCGGTGGTATGTAAACAGAGCAGAGTATGAATGAGACAAACTCACGTGGAGAGTAGAACGGTTTGCAGTTTATGAAGAGGTATTCCAGAGAAGGAGAACAATGTTGGGAGATCACTGTCATGTCGGAGCTTTGTTGATGTAGAAGCAGGCTCCTCTACCCTTTGTTTTCCCACCAGGGAGTACACGATCTCTGTCTGCAGGAAGGAGCTGAAAACCCTCCAGTTGAATGGCGCAGTCCAGTGTCTGTGCATTTAGCCACATCTCCGTGAAGCACAGAACACAAGATGAGAAGAAGTCTCTATTCCTCTTCATCAGCAGTGCCAGCTCATCCATCTTGTTGCTGAGTGACGTTGGAGAGGAATATCCCAGGTGAGGGCGTGCGCGTGCCTCGCTGTCTGAGACGTGCAAGCACCCCAGCTCGCTTTCCAGGTCAGCAGCAGATGCTAAAAAAACTGGCATAATGTCTGTGGGTGTTGTTGATCTAATGTTTAGAAGCTTCTTACAGGTGTAGGAGCACGATGACAGACGGTTAACGCACAATATGACATAAAGATTCTGAGTCAGGCTAGGAGCACTAAAGTTAATGATAGAGAGTGAATATGCTCTAACATATTAACCTACACTAACTTTGGTGTCAAGCTAAATTTGGATGTCGATTTGGATGAATCTAGGATTACTAGAATATGTGAATATCTGAGTCATGATCACAGATGAGAGATGAGATAGCACCAGCCCTGTTTGGAGCTCTGGAGGTTTGCATACTTAAGTGAGACTGGTCCTTGGAGAAGATGGAGCAGGTTCCGAAGGTCTGGAGCTACCGGCGGTTAGAGCGGTTCAGCTCAGATGATGACTGAAGTCTGCCGAAAGATGGGCCAGGAGTTGTAGCACTCAGGCCCAAAGCAGAAACCAGCCTTATCGGTCCTTCGGATGCTCCTTTGGTCTCACCACAAACTCTGACACAGAGAATGACTTTGGGCCTGCTCAGTGGTGTTCAGAGGTGACTTTGTAATCACGCAGATAACTCAGAAAAAGAGGCTCAATGGCCAGTCGAACCCATTTCAAAAATGGCTTTGCGAATTAAAGAAAAAATCAATTAAAGGGTCAATCTTGAATTGCTATGTGCACAAAAAGTTGAAGTTTGAAAACTTGAACTAAGAGTGTCTTTGGTGTGTGTGTGTGTGTGTGTGTGTGTGTGTGTGTGTGTGTGTGTGTGTGTGTGTGTGTGTGTGTGTGTGTGTGTGTGTGTGAGAGAGGAAGGGTCATGGTGCAATCAGGACCCTGATTATTTGATCTAACTTACACTTTTGGCTGGTAAAAGAGTCAGATCTGATACTCACTCAATATGATTAATGTTACTGAACACTTGGTTCATAATAAACGATTTGATACTAAACACATATGAAGAAATGTAGAATCACATTAAAAAATATATATTTCTGTTACTTAGAGTAAAATTACAATTCATAGTCAATAAATTTAACCCTTAAAAGTTCATCTTCTTTCTTTTGTTGCTCATACAGAGATATCATGACTGGCAAGAACTCCTGATAGGAGCTTTAAACAGATCTACTTTTTGTTTAGTGCAATGCAAAACCCTGAAGACAGTTTGACACGTCATAGGAAGGCACAAGTAAAAATAAGGAGCTTGTTACTATTTTTATTCTTCAAGTGTTACCATGCCATAGCTGATTGAGACACATGCATATCATAAAGCCATTATGAGATATTAATGGCAAACAGCAGTTGTGGTGCTTCATAATCCACATAATCTTCATTCTTCATCATCCAATTTGGTGCTACAAGAAAGGCCCATCTAGGTGTTTCTGTGCATTCTGGATATGAGAAACCCTACTGTGGGAGGCTGTTAGAGCTAGGCTTTGACTATAAAGGAAAATGAATCAACTCTGCAAACCAACAACAACAACAACATTACTTTTTTGTATTAAGAAGGGCAGAAGATGAAAAGACAGAGGATTAGACCTGTCCCGCACAGTAGGCCTGCAAGATATATTGTTTGAGCATCGTCATCGCGATGTACGTGTGTGCAATAGTCACATCGCAGCACCTGTGATGTCGGAGGCGAATGAACTCAGTTAATTTCAAGGGTAGCTGACTGAGATACACTGCATGTGACTCTGCATGTGCTGTGCAGCAATCCACCAATCACCTTCCTTCTTTACTCAGTTGCCAATGAGTCTCAGTTCTCAGTTGCCAATCAGACTGACCTACCAGCTGTCAATCAAAATCAGAGAGGAGGAAATCCCACCCCTGTACATGTTCTGCACATGGAGTGAGTCGCTGGCTGCTGGTGTTGAGCAGAGAAACGACTGTCCATTGAAAATTACTTTCGGAACTTTACTCATGACTGCTAAGCCCAACAAATAAGAATTGTAGGGGTTTTAAAATGTATATTTCTGTGGACGACTCTACTATAAGAGGTGCGCGTTTTGCGAGGTGCATGCAATTCTTGGAGGACGTGCGTTTCTCAGCAAAACACTGATAACAACAACAACGATTGCAAAATGAGAAACGAACAAGAGAAAACCACCAAAGATTAAGACTTGTTGCCAAAAAGAAAAGAAAAAAAAGTCAGTTATCTGGAATTATTTCGGTTAAAAGAAGGATGATGTTGACCAAAACACATGTTCTGTGATCATCTGTTGCCACAATAACTTCCCAGCACAATAAAAGCTAAAAATATCTTTGAGACAGACAGAAGCCATTCTACTAACATTCACAAAAAGAGGTAAGATCAGTGCAGGATAACTGTCCCCAAGACTTCAGCAGTGCAGTATAACATTAAATGCTATTCAGGTCATCTGTTGAAAATTCCTTTATTTTTTAATATCAGAATATATATCACAGGGTTGAAAAAAATCGCAATGTTAGTTTTTTCCAATATCAGGCAGCCTTACTGCACAGTCAAAGGAAGGGTCTATAAAAAAGGTCTAATGTGGTGAAATGAGTGAAACACTTCAACTGTGGGCTGAACACTTATGGAACTGAGTTGTGACTAAGCGCCCTGAGAGTGGCAGCAAGTCACAGCAGCTCCTCACAGAGTTTACGTTTTTGCCTTTTTAATGTTGTTTTTTGCACCTTATTTGTCTTTCTTTTTAATTAGCAGGGTTGTGTTTTGCATATTCCAACCATGGATGTCCATTTCATGACTATAGCACTTTGTTTTCTTCTAATTTTCAGAGTTTTTAAGTCCGCGTCTGGGGACCCGTTCAGCGGCTCTATTGTTTACAGCCGTGAACAGCTGTTGGCGCTGCGCCAAGCCCGGCCACCTTCGTGGGAGAAACCCGACATCCCTGCCAAGCTCCGCAGGAGAAGAAGAGGATGCAGAGCTGGAGTTCAGCATTGAGCAAAGCGGAGACGTTATAAACCAACTGTCCCATCCACCATCATGGGAAACGTGAGGTCTCTCCCAAACAAGATGGAGTAGCTCACGGCGCTGACTAGGCTGCAGTGGGAGTACCAGGAATGCAGCCTCATGATGTTCACGGAGTCATGGCTGAACGAACTCACTCCAGACCCACTCGTAACTTTGGACGGATTTCATCTCGTCAGAGCAGACCGGAGCGTGAGGGAGAGTGGTAAGAAGAAAGGAGGCGGGATAGCGGTGTATGTAAATGAGAGATGGTGTAATGCTGGGCATGTCCGTGTTAAAGAGCAGCACTGCTCTAAGGACATTGAGCTGCTGGCTGTGAGTTTGCAGCCATATTACCTGCCGAGGGAGTTTTCGCACGTCATCGCGTTAACTGTTTACACCCCCCCCCCCCCCCCCCGGCTAATGCTGCTGCAGCCTGTGAACTCCTACACAGTGAAGTGTCCAAGCTACAAACATCACCCTCAGTCTCTGATCATCATCTCTGGAGACTTAAATCATGCATCGCTCTCCTCCACTCTCCCTACCTTCAGCCAGTATGTGGAATGCCCAACAAGAGACAAAACTTTGGACTTACTGTATGCAAACACCAAGGATGCATAGATTTGACTCTGCTCCCACTCCTCCGCAGACTCATCAAACCGCTGCTTCTTCTTTACACCACCTCAGTCCCATGGCACCGGCATCATCAACCCCCCTCCACTCATCCTCCACCACCCCCTCCAGCACCACCCCCAGCCTCTCCATAACAGCTGACCAGGTGAGAAGTGAGCTGAGGAAGATGAAGCCAAGGAAAGCCACGGGTCCTGATGGCATCAGCTCCAGACTCCTGAAGGACTGTGTAGACCAGCTCTGTGAGGTGCTACTGCACATCTTCAGCTTGAGCCTGAGTCTGAAGAGGGTCCCAACACTGTAGAAGACTTCCTGCGTGATTCCTGTCCCCAAGACAGCACACCCCAGGGAGCCCAACCACTTCAGACCTGTGGCCCTCACTTCTCACCTGATGAAGACTCTGGAGAGGATCGTGCTGAGGAACCTCCGCCTCCTGGTGAGCTCTCATCTGGATCCTGCTGCAGAGGTCCATGGCCCACTTGGAGAACACCGGAAGCACTGTGAGGGTCATATTTTTTTACTTCTCCAGTGCTTTCAACACCATCCAGCCTTCATTGCTCAGGTGGAAGCTCGAGAGGGCGGGAGTGGACTGTCACCTAGCCGCATGGACTGTGGACTATCTCACCGACAGACCACAGTTTGTGAGGCTTCAGAACTGTGTGTCGGACATGGTGGTCTGCAGCACGGGGGCTCCACAGGAGACAGTGCTCCCCCCCTTCCTCTTTACCCTGTACACCTCTGACTTCAGCTACAACTCTGGGAGCTGTCACCTCCAGAAGTTCTCTGATGACACAGCCATCGTCGGATGTGTATCGTCAGGGGATGAGCGGGAATACAGGACTGTCATCACTGACTTTGTCAACTGGTGTGACACAAACCACCTACAGCTCAACGCCAGTAAGACAAAGGAGATGGTTGTGGATTTCCGCAGGAGGAGGACACCTCAGACTGTTCCAGTGAACATCCAGGGTCTGGACATCAAGATGGTGGAGTCCTACAGATTCCTGGGTGTCCACCTCAACAATAAACTGGACTGGACAACCAACACAGACGTCCTGTACAAGAAGGGCCAAAGTTGTCTCCACCTGCTGAGGAGACTGCGGTCCCTTGGAGTGTGCAGGACTCTGCTCAGGACTTTCTATGACTCTGTGGTAGCATCTGGACTTTTCTATGCAGTGGTCTGCTGGGGGGCAGGGAGCACCGAGAGGGACAGGAAGAGACTGAATAGACTTATCAGGAGGGCCAGTTCTGTTCTGGACTGTTCTTTGGACTCCCTGGAGGAGGTGGGTGAGAGGAGGATGTTAACAAAGCTTGTATCCATCATGGACAATCCCTCTCACCCACTGCACCAGACTGTGGGGGCTTTAAGCAGCTCCTTCAGCAGCAGACTTGGACTCCCACCTTGCAAGACGGAGCGCTACCGCAGGTCATTCCTCCCTTCTGCAATAAGACTTTACAACGAACTGTAATAATAACTGAACTCACACCACCAATTTTTTCTGGCATTTAAATTGTGTATATTGTAGATAGTTTTAGTTTCCTTCTGCCTTTTTCCTTTTTCTAAATTTTTTCTTAATTATTACATTTATCTAACTTCTTAATATTACGATCCTTATTTTTTTATAACTGCATTTTTGCACTCTTGTCTGTGATGCTGCTGTGATTAAAAAATTTCCCCGATGGGGGATCAATAAAGGAATATTCTATTCTTTAGTCAACAGTGACAAAGTGATGGAGCATAGGCAGCAGAATCACACAGTCTTCGTGAAAAAGTCAACTCTCTGAAAACAATGATAAATTTTGTACAGTGTGGCAGGAACATTGCCTGTAGCAGTGGTACATACCGTGCAGTGGTTCTGCTGCTGCAGCAGGGTGGGCACGTCGCCGCCGATGGGCATCTGCTTGGCCAGCTCCTCATCCTTCATGCAGATCCACCTCCACAGTTCCTCCAGGAGGCCCAAAAGACGTGACCAGCGCTCAGCACTCGCTTCCAAGTGGGCACTGGCAAAATTGCACACATCAATCAGACTATAATTACACTTTTATGCATTTTCAGCTGTAACTTTTGAAGCATATGAAGGATGGCATATCAGACTATGTTCAAGAGGTTTGTCTGTATGGCAGCATTGCTTTTTCAGTTGGCTGATTATGCAGATTTGCAGAAACACGTAGGCAGAATTAGCACCTTTATATACAGTGGAAACTTCTCTTTTGATCAGAGCACCACTTATAGGAAGTGAATTTACAGATTCAAAGAAGATGATGAAATAATACTTTAATTAAGACCGAATTCACACTCAGCCGTTAATGACATTATGAGCAGCTGCCTGTATGTCTGATAGGCAGCTGCAACATGCACTGTGATATGACACGTTTATATATTCAAACCAGAATTAGCCTTTTCAGCTGTTTGACCTTCAGAAGATCATCTGTTGTATCCTGTCACACAGAGTAGCCTGTGCTTATGCATGACCTTTCCCCAGTTTACCAGTTATCCTTCCTCGAGCTTCCTCGAGATTTTACTATTTTTGTTTTTTTGGGCCCAAGATACTGGTCCTATGTTGGATCTGACTTGTAGTGATGCCACCCTATTTGGTTTATGTCTACTGCTATAATGCAATAATGCTCAACTCCCTGCCCAGATGTAAACAGGCACAAATGTCAGATGGCATTTACTAGTGTGGTGCATTTTGGAAATATTTGGGTTAAAAAATAGAGATAGATGAAGGTTAGACTTGAAGGCTAAATCAGCTGTGTCTGGTTAAACTGGCATACAAACTCTTGACTTGAGCAATGTGACACCGGCACAGGCGTGTGGCTGTAAACCTACAAACTAGTTTGCATTATTTGCAGTTTCTGTGATCCTATGTTAAAAGCTGATGCTCAGTTTTGACTATTTTCTGACTAGTTTCTTACCTCAAGACTTGTTAGCTGGTCAGAAAAACATTGGCTGCTTCAAACATCCTCATAACTGACCAATGCAGGACAAGAACACCCCACAAGACCTGCAGTTTCTGAGATACTCTAACCCAGTAATCTAACCATTTCAGTTTGGCTCTGGTCTAAGTTGCTCACACTCTAAAACATTGGGTTACTTGGCGTAATCCCTGGTTCTCTGATAACAGAGTGAGGTGTTTCACTCTGGGAATCACTTCAGGAGAGACCATTATGGAAGCTTCAATGACACAACTTCTGTCTCTGACAGACAGGTCGACGTGTAAGGACGGCCCTGCCCCCTCTATATATCACGCTCAACTGCCCAGACTGGGACATTCTCATCAGTTTCTTCCCTCATACATGCAAGGAGGGAATTGTTGGTGAAAGACCTTGCTCTGTTATCAAAGAACCAGGGATTACGTTAAGTAACCCAACGTTCTTTTTCTAACTTCGCTCTGTGTTTTCTGGGAGATATAGACCACTCCCGGATTGCATAATCTCCCGAAGTTAGTCTGGCCCAGTCTGGGATGACATAAACTGGTTTCTGAAGCACCAGTCTCCAGTGCTGCGTGAGCTGGACGAACCAGAGACACCCAACCTATAGAATCTCACAAAAGTGTGCGGTGAAGCCCAACTCGCCGCAGCACAAACGTCCTCCACCCTAATTCCCTTTAACAGAGCCCATGACGTAGCCATGCTCCTGGTAGAGTGTGCTTTTAAGCCTGCAGGAGGCTGCAAGCCCCTACAACTGTAACTTAGCACTACAGCCTCCACAATCCAATTGAACAGTCTCTGCCAGGACAGAGGCTTCCCTTTGTGGGGCATGGCCCAAGACACAAACAGCTGATCGGTACCCTGGAAGCTGGCTGTTCTGTCCACATACACATGTAATGCTTGCACAGGGCACAAAGTATTCAATCTGCTCTCTTCCGCTGACCCAAAGGGCAGAGGATGAAAAGCCCTTAATTCCACTGTGGGGCATCTGTAATCAGATTCCACCACCTTGGGTATGAATGCTGGGATAGGCCGTAAACATACTTTAGACCAGCCCAGTGCAAACTGCAAGCAAGCCAGGTGGGTTAACAGCGCATGTAAATCATTCACTTGCTTTGCAGTTGTCAAAGCAAGGAGGAGAGCGATTTTAAGTGACAAAAACTTCAGACCCACCACCTCCAAAGGTTCAAATGGGTGTTGTGAGAGACCGTCTAACACAACCACTAAATCCCATAATGGCACCATAGGCCTGGAAACTGGCAGTTTTCGGCGCACTCTATTCATAGAGCAACATACCAATGGATGCTGGCCCGCCAACTTATCCCCCAAGCTTATATGGCATGCTGAAATAGCGTCCAGATAAACCTTGATTGTGGAAAAACCTTTCCTTTTCTCCAACATGTCTTGAAGAAAACAGAGAATGTCTCACTGATCAATAAAATTAAAATTCTTCTGGCCTCACACCACTCCTCAAACACTCGCCATTTAGAACTGTATAATGAGCGAGTGGATGAAGCTCTCACACACTGAACTGTGTCGATCACTTCAAATTTAACCTCTCACAGGCCAGGCCCAGAAAGCCACCTGCTCCGGATGGGGGTGGTAAATCTCCCCTTTGGCCTGGGACAAGAGGTCCCTGCACAGCAGCAGGGGCCAGGGTTGGCCTGATAGTAATTGCACTATCTCCACTACCCAGTGTTTGGACGTCCACTGTGGGGCTATCAAAATCAGTGACAGGCCCTGATCTCTCACTCTGGTTATAGTGGGGGAGATCAGACTGAGAGGGGGAAATGCATACAGCAGGACGTTTGGCCACCGGTGTGCCAGCGCATCCTCACCCAATGGTGCAACCTCCTCTGTTAGTGAGAAATACAGCTAACAGTGCACGTTTTCTCTCAAGGTGAACAGATCTACGGCAGCCCGGACATATTTCTGCCACAGATGGCTCGCTTCTTGAGGATAGAGCTTCCATTCACCTAATCTCATGTCAAGAGGAAAACCTCTGATCCGTGCCCCTGTTCAGTGCTCCCGCTATGTGCGTCGCCCATAGCGACCCAAGCCGAGAGATGCTCCACAGAATTAATCTCCAAGCAAGCTTGTGAAGCCATGGAGAGCGCATGCCTACATGACGGTTCACTTTTGCTACAACCGTGGAATTGTCGGATTTCACAAGCACATGCAGCCCTCTCAGATGAAGGAGGAAATGTTTTAGGGCCAGATACACTGCCATAAACTTGAGATAGTTTCTATGAGCCTGAGCCAGCTCCGCTGACCAGATGCCATTCACTGCTCTGCCCATGGATGTCACTACCCAACGTGTACGATGCTATGACAACCTTCAATGCTACCGTCCCCAAGCTGACACCCTGTGAGAAAATCGCCAGATTTCTCCACTGGCTGAGGGCAGCCGTGCACTCTGGAGAAACTGTCACTGAGTGAGAGAGGTGACGGCGGGGACACAGTTTTAATGATACCATCCATCTCTGCACATCCTCATCAGCAGGAGGCCCAGCCTCACAACTGAAATGACTGATGCCATTAACCCCAGCAGCCGTAGACATAGCCTGAACTGCACCGCTGCCCCCGGTCGAAACCGGGCCAGGCACTGATTGAATGACTGCAGCCCCTCCTCCAATAGCATTGCGCAATATCTGAGGGAGTCTATATTGATGCCCAGATAGGAGATGCATTGTGCAGGTATCACTCAGCTTTTGGTCCAGTTTATTCTGAAACCCAAACCACTGAGGTGAGATGTCACTGTCTCCACATCCCTGAGTGCCTGCTCCCCTGAATGAGTGCATGTCGGATAATCGTCTATGTACGAAAATGTTCTGATACCTCTGCTCCTTAATGGAGATAATGCTGCCTCCACACATTTGCCAAAAACCCGTGGAGCCAGTGAGAGACCAAACGGGAGCACTCGGTACTCGTAGGCTATGCCCTGGTGACCAAACCTGAGAAATTTCCTGTGTTAAGGAAAAATCTCTATGTGAAAATAGGCATCGGCTAGGTCGATTGTGACATACAATTTGATTGTCAACATTCTGAACATGTATTTCCTCAGATAACTGTTCAACATAGGCAGATCCAGAATGGGATGCAGTGATCCCTTTTTCATTGGAATGAGAAAGTAATGGGAGTTAATACCCTGTTGACTCTCCTCAATGGGGACCACTCTGATCGCTCTTTTGAGTAAGAGAGAATTGATTTTGTCCTGAAACACCTGCGCTGCTTCCCCCTCTGCTACTGACATCACAACACTGTTGAATCTCAGTGGTTTCATAGCAAACTGCAGCCTGTATTCCCGGAAGATAGACAGCATGACCCATGTATTCACTGTGCATGCGCGCCATTTCTCCACATGAACAGCAAGGGGGGCTCTCTCCAGAAGGTGATGGCACCCTCTGTTGGCTGGAAAGAGGTATGAACCTCCCTCCCTGGGCTGCCAGGTGTTTGATTTGTTCTTTTTTGAGGGGGGCGCGGCTGCTGGCTCCTGAAATCCGAACCGGAGCCGCCACTCTGAACTCGTCTCTACTCCTCTTTGCTGGAGAAGGAGATGAGGGGCATGGCGCCTCAGGCAGACCGTTAAAATCTCCGCTTGATAAGCTGACAACATTGTGACAGCATTCAGCAAGCAGACCGACTGTGTAGCTAATTGTACATACGCTGATACACACCGGCTGCTGTACGTTCCATTTTACCGGGCAAAGAGATATGCGATGCCGCTGAGACGGATCAGCGGTTCGGGTGAAGGTGGTAGGCCACTGAAGGCTCCACTGCCGAGGGTTCGGCCAGCCCCAGCTCTGCCATGCCATGTACCTATAGCTTGGAGAAGCCCTGTGTGGTTACCTTGCTCTTAAACGGGCTCAACCAGAAACGACTCATCTCAGCCATGCAGGCCGGCACCGCCGGGAGCAGCTGCTTGGCCAAAGGGCAGGTTGGAGGAAGCCTTTCACTATTGTAAGGACACCCCCCTCCGTGTCCTGAAAGGGATGCATCTTTGCCGTGGGACCGGTCACCGCCACTCATAATATCCTCTCCAGAATTTTTGCTGGCATGGTAGCGCAATGAGCACAGACCTGTGGGTCCGCTAGTGACGCTTTGGCGTGCTTAGCTCCCATGCACACAATGCACATAGGGTGGGGGTCTCTGCCCGAAATCGTTGCCCCATATGACGTGGGACAAGAGTGGGGAGAGCCCTTTCCTTCCTTCTGCCCGGCTCCTGTGACAGGGGCAGACATGCTCACTGGGGGAGATTTTGCTCGGGGTTAGCCTAGTTTTATTGAGGTATATAGTAGGTGTGAGCCTAACTATGTAACCTGTTGCGTGGAGTGCTCCCATCAAGGGCTGTTAACAGGCTAATCTTAGCTTCTAACCGACCTGAGTGAACGTAGCCCGAAGCTAGCACAGGACATTGGGTAGGGGATCACCTAGTGACCTGCTGGGGAGCTCGCCACAACGTGGTCGCAATGCCACTGAATTATCTTCAGCACAGTTCAGAGTCTGTCGGTGCCTTGCTAGGCAATGTTTCCCTTGACAGGATGTCTGATAGCAGTTAAGCTAGCAACCAACTCGACCACTGGCTGTACTGAGGGAGCTCTCGTAATTTCCCTGAGGAAGAAAGCAAGGATGGCCTGGTTGGGGTGGTTGAGCGTGATATTTAGAGGGGGCGGGGCCGTCCTCACCTGTCTGTCAGAGACAGATGTTGTGTCATTAGAGCTTCCGTAATGGTCTCGCCTGAAGCGATTCCCATCGTGAAACACCGGCCGAAGTTAGAAAAAGAATTTGTCCTTTCTACTTTGAGGTCAGAATGTCTATTTATGACTATACCTGTCAGAGGTAATAATGTAATGGCTGCTAGATGAAAATTCAAATCAAGCACAGTTTCTCATCTTAATCTCATATTAGGGCAAAATAAAAATTCAAAATAAATAAATAAATCTAAATTCAAAAACCTCTTGTCTGTCTCTTAGAGTTGCAGGATTGAAAAAAATCCAGATAGAATGCAGGTTGTTTGGACTTTGTCAGCGAAGAAGAGTTGAGTGAATTTTTGTCTTGCTTTATTTTGATGAGTTGGGAACACCTTTGATGAATAAAACACAAGTTCAGTTTTCTAAAGCCATTTGGTGCACTTAATAACAAAACTGAGTGGAAATGTTATTTTACTGTCTGAAACTTGGCCAATTTGTCTTCTTGAGCTCAGGAAAACATAAAGTAGTTTGATTTCCTCAATGATATTTCTCTGATCATTGTGTCTTTTTTGGTTTCTCCTTTTTAGCTCAAATCAAAACACCAAATCAAATACAGGAAATTGATTTATGCAATAAATACCATGTCAGGAGTTAAAGCATACAAAAACGCAAAAGATGAAATCAACTACAGGCTGTTATTATACAAAAGCCTTATTAGCCAGCTGCTGATAGAGGCCACTGCCTTCTCTGGAGTTAATGTCATACTGTAAAGTGAAAAACAGTTGGCTGCTAATTGTGTGGGTGGTAGCATTAATGCAGTCTGTGTTGATAAGCACTTTTTTTAGCCCTCTCCTCCAGGTATTATGTATCTGAGCAGTGCATACAAAGACCTCCCTCCAAAGACGCTTTCAGCGTCAGCCATAATTACACATGTAATGCAATTAAGGCATAATGGGCTGTATGCAATCAACACATGCTTTCCAGCTCCTGACACACACACACACACACACACACACACACACACTGATCCCTCTCTTTATGGTTTTCTCTTGCTTGTCCAGCCTATTGTTCCTGCGTATGGTAACCTTGACTCACCTTTATTCGGTTTACTTCACTCATATGTCCTTTCTACAGAAAATCTTAGTAACCACATCTTTTATTTCCCTGATCCTCTCTTGCCTCTTTCACCTCATCCTTGGCCCTATGGCTTTGTTGTGCTGCATCTATCCATACTCACTCTTCCTCTTTGTCTTTGAAAGTCTCCATCTGGTTCTGTCAACTCCACTTCCACCTTCACTTTCTTCACCCACTAGTCGCCAATCTTATTTATTTATGCCAAGGTTGTGGCTGACGCTGCACTGTCTCTGTCCTCAGAAGTTTATGTGCCAGTGTGGAGGCCTTAGGTCCTGTCTTTGGATCGTATTTCATTCCTGTCTAGATATGTAGGGCGCAAGAGCTACTGTGGCATTGAAAATAACAATCCAAAATCACGCATGAATGCAGAACATCACATGTGATTTCCCAAGAAACTAGGATATGTGAGATCTGCTGCATCATGGGTAGGACAATGAATCTTTTCTTTAGCTTTTATCTGAAGAATACAGCTATTGGTGAACATATGGTGCTCCCCACTATGCTCAACTTTTTATTTTTGCTCTGTGCATCCTTGTCGAAAAAATCAAAGCTTTTTAAAAATAGTTTCAAGTACTTAAAACCCTGGGCTTTATTTTTTGTTGTTCTATTTCTTGAGTAGTATGTGAGACTCAAAGTGACTTCTGCAGCTTGTGATTCACTGAGGCAGACAGCAGCTTGAACCTCTGCCACACTCAAAACTTTTGCCAAACTTTATTTTGGGGGTGGTGGAGTTTAGAGCCCCAAAAGGGCAGAAAACTACTATCAAAACTATTTTTCGCCTCTTATCCAAGAAGCTTCTTCAGTTCGAATTATTGCTGGTGTGAGGAGCAGATATTTATCCTACTGGAGAAGGGGAACAGACAACGACTGGGAGGAGTTGGAAAGAATGGGTCGTAGAAACCCATCTCCGGGTGTTCCCCCCTGAGGGTCGTTAAACTGAAAGTGTTGTTAACGACCCCTGTCATATGACCTCATGCCACCTGAGTCATGTGGTCCCAGGTGTGAATGTTTGTGGAGTTTCCTGGGGAGAGAGCTGTGAACTGCACTGTAAGTGCTGGAGAGATTGTGCCTGAGTCAACCCCCTCTGTTCAGAGAAGGTTTCTCCAGTCTGGTAAAGATGGCTTCTTTAACTCCTCTTTCAAACCATCTGTCTTCTCTAGCCAACACCTGTACATTGCTGTCCTCGAAAGAGTGACCCATGTCCTTTAAGTGAAGGTGAACAGCTGAGTCCTGACCTGAGGAAGTGGCTCTCCTGTGTTGAGCCATGCGCTTGTGAAGCGGTTGTTTAGTTTCCACAATGTACAGGTCCGAGCATTCCTCGCTGCACTGGACAGCATAGACCTATCTAAACTAAATGAATGCTGAAAAAGGAAACAGAAACATTTCTTTCTGTGAGCACTGGGTCAAGATTTACTGACCGGATATTGGCTGATTTTGCCTTCAGGTCGCTCCATCGTTGGTTCATGTCATCCAGCCTGTGTTGAAGGAACACAGCTTCATCTGAGCTGCCCAAAGCCTTGACCATCTTCGACTTGTTGCCATCCACATTTCTGTAAATGTCATTGTGGGCATCGATCTCAGCCTGGATGTCCTGCAGATACAGAAAATAAAGAAAAACAACTATCACAAGAGTCTACTTCTTCTGGGAAACACAAGTTTCTGAGCGAATTGTCAATTGAAACAGTCAAGGGCAGCAGTCAAGCGCACTCATATCAAATTTGCACAGATATTGGACATCACAGTCCTGTAGGCTGTCATGCCTTATTATTCATGAACCAAAAAAATGCTGGATTTTATCACAAGGACTTGTCTTCAGGGAGCACTTTTCACAACATTTCCTGAGGGCAGAGAGGTTTTATATTTTATGGATTGTCCTCAAGGTACTTTTGAGAGTGTATGACAACAAAGAATTAACTTCTACCCTTTCCCTGACTCCTGAAGCCCACCCCACCCAGCAAAAAGCCCCTAAGCCATGTCTGCTTTGGACTAATCCTGAATAGGTTGTATAAGGACTACAACAAGGGAAAACAGTGCTAATTTTAAACTTGGATACAGTATGATTCATCTAAGTGTTGCAGTCCTATTTCAGTAGGATGTGCTCTTACTTTTGCGCATAGATGTGAAGGTCACAACATTAAAAACTGTGACGAAGCACCACATTTTCATCTCTATGTGTGAGTGTTCTTAACAAGGCCACTTTATTACACAACTGCATCTCACAGGCTTTTTTGGTGTTCGTACATGTGTGTGTATGTGTGTGAGTGAGGGTAAAACCGCAAGAGGGGCTGACGCAAGCTGTGGATCCTGTCAAATGTTTTATTTTTAGATCTGTAAAACTGCTCCAATTTCTCCTCTTTCAGTCTCTGCTGGGAACCCCCCGCCCCTCCTTCTCTTCGACTTAACCTATTTGAACCGCAAATAAAGAGAGGCCTTCAACACCATATGGATAAGTGTAACACTGCCAGCAGCATAGATGCAGATTTTGCAAATAGAAACTACTGAGAACAGCTTATATAAGTGTAATAGGACCTATAGTCGACAGCAGTGTAGTAGTAAAAACTTTGTTATGGTTATTATTATGGGTGAAATGAACCATCCTCAGTGCCTCGGGTTGTTAAACTGTGTATTCCCCTTACTTATATGTGAAAAATTATACATTAAAGCAAGTTCAATTATATCAAACAGGAAAACAGCCTTATCTAGGAAAATACAATTACTGTTGCTGTGCTGTTTTGGCTCTCCATTACTAAATTAATTAAAAATAAGAGGTTATAACAGAAGGAAAGGGTGTTTTCAGCCTTTAAAAATGCGCAAATGGGGCAAAAGTACTCTAAAAACGTAAAATAATACTGTATAAATACTGTACAGTAAAACCAAAAGGATGGATAAAGACAATGAGCCAAATCAGACACATTCATCCATGTATACATACTCAGGCAAAAAGAGGAAAAGGCATTTCAAGATGACATACAATTAGGCAGACAAAGAGGCATGCAGTACAACACAGGAGACACACAGTGAGTGTATGTTATATACACATGAAAACATGTAGCTAAAACACTGATGTCATATTAAACCAAATCTTTTGTATTCAACATACATTTAAATGATTGTTCATCATGTTTTTCTTTTGGTATTTTTACAGTCTTGCTTTCAGGTTGTTCTATATTCCGTCTGGTCAAACTATGCTTTTATTTTGAGTTGTACTACTTCTAAAAGAATGTGCTTTATGGTCCCTAAAAGAACAGTATTTAAGTCTAAGTGTTCTATTCATTAAAAGAGGAACAAAACACTAATGTTTTTTTACATTCACAATAAATCTTGAATAAAGTCGTCTCTCAGAGGGCTGCTTCAGCTAGCTCCAGAGCAGTCTGCTACTTCTTTGTCTATCCACTATTTTATGCCATGTGGCAACCTAAGGACCACCACTCTTAAGTCGCTGTATTACTGTTTGCTTAATTTTGGCAGAACAATAATATTTCATTTAACAAAAAAAAAAAAAAAAAAAAGTTAACATCAATGCCCACACATTTGACAGCCTCTACTGTCCATCATTTTGACAGATTATAATACTAAGCCAGATACACCTTATTATCAAGTAGGTTAATGCTCACAAAACACTGTGTAAATATATGGATTAATTAGACACACATTAATTAGACATGTAATGATGACCTATTCAATGTTGACAAAATGCAAATGTTTGCAGGACAGAGCAGCTGGAGTAGTCGAATCAGTGCGGATCACCTGCACACCAGCTGGCTTTCCTTCTCCTCAACATACAGGTAATTTGGCCCCCAATATAGTGTGTGCAGTGTATATGGGAAATGACTGGCAACAAACTAGGGTTGCACGGTATACCAATACTAGAATCGCAGCACGATACAATGCCGTTAAAAGACAAATGATACCATGTGTTTCCAGTATCAACACTTTCTGACTGACAGTGTTCTAATCAGAGCGGCTGAAGGCTGCATATGGATGTATTTCGCTTACAAAAGACACCTCAAAGCCCATGTGTAAAGTCTGCTGCCAAGCTGCGTAGACAAAGGGGGGAAAGACATCTAGTATGACAGTTCAGTTCAGACAGGGCTCCTCAGAGGGAGCAGTTGAAGAGCCGAATGGCCTGGGGGACAAATGACCTCCTCAATCTGTCAGTGCAGGACGACACTGATAACAGCCTGTCACTGAAGGAGCTCCTCTGCCTGGAGATGGTGCTGTGCAGAGGGTGATGGGGGTTGTCCTGGATGGAAAGGAACCTGGCAAGAGTTCTCTGTTCTGCCACAGATGTCAGGGAGTCCAGTTCTGCACCGACTATGGAGCCGGCCCTCCTTATCAGTCTGTCCAGCTGTGAGGAATCCCTCTTCTTGATGCTTCTTCCCCAGCACACCACAGCATAGAAGAGGGCACTGGCCACAACTGTCTGATAAAACATCTGTAGCAGTTTGTTGCAGATGTTGAAGGAACGGAGCTTCCTCAGGAAACGCAGTCGGTTCTGCCCCTTCCTGTACAGGACGTCTGAGTTTGGTGACCTGTCCAGCCTCTCATCCAGATGCAGTCCCAGGTGTTTGTAGGTCCTGGTAAACTCCACCTGAACACCATCGATGGTCACAGGCTGGTGGAGGGGCCTGGGCCTCCTGAAGTCAACCACCTTGGTTTTGGTGGCATTGATGTGCAGGTACTTGGACTGACACCAGGTGACAAAGTCATGGATGAGGTTCCTGTACTCTTCCTTCTGACCATCCCTAATACACGCCACAATCGCAGTGTCATCTGAGAACTTCTGCATGTGGCACAGCTCTGAGTTGTACTTGAAGTCCAATGTGTACAGGGTGAACAGAACAGGAGAAAGCACAGTCCCCTGCAGAGCTCCGGTGCTGCTGATCACAGTCTTTGACATGCAGCCCTCCAGCCAGGACATACTGGGGTCTATCAGTCAGATAGTCTGTAAGCCACACTACAAGGTTTTGATCCACACCCATTCCAGTTAGCTTGTTTCTCAGGAGCAGGGATTGGATGGTGTTGAACATGGTGTGGAAAAATCAAAGAACATGATTCTCACTGCAGTTGTCCCTGTTCAGGTGGGAGAGAGACCGGTGGAGAAGGTAGACAATGGCGTCGTCCACCCCAACCCTCTCTGGAGGGGGTTCCTCTCGAGAGACAGCTTAATCTATATCATTAATAGATAAGCTGAGTAGAGCGCACACAGCACCCAGCTACAGAGATGCATGGAATCATGATGTTGTTTAATCAGGTGTCACCTGTTGGGAATATAATAGTGTACATCTGACGTTAACTATGAAATAAGCCACCTGAAGTTAAGTATAGGGGAGACTGGGGCTTGTTGTCACATGGGAGAGTTGTCACATTGCAATTATCTTTGCCACCAGAAGGCGCAACTAAAAAGTGGAATTCTAGTTTTCTTCCTCTACATGGTCAGGGGTCGTGTCCTGTCTGAGAAGAGAAGAGCACCATAGACTGTATAAAGAATGGACAGAGTCTGCCTCCTCGCTGGGTGAAGCCACTCCGAGAACAGCACCCTCTGTTGACAGGCTGCAGTATAGGTCATAAATCCCGCCTCCGCCAGCAAAGCTTACATTTTTCTCCCCCCTGCTTGTGATGTTGACATGTAGTTACTGTCAGACTGGTTTGTGCTCAAGTCCTCTTTTTCCTGTACAGCTCCGTTTTTAAAAGTTATTAGGGTGTTCATATTTTCTGTGATTGACACCTGATACAGCCTATGGGCATTCAGGGATTGCGCAGCTCACCCCGGGGATACGCTGTTTGAGCCAAGCGTCATCACAGCGATTCTCGGCGACTGCGCGGCCGAATGCACGCATCGCTACTGTGCAGCACTGGTTTCAGGAAATGAAGAAAAATCCCGGAAATACCAAGAGCTATTTGGCTTCAAATGCGTATACAGGCAGGAGGCGGAACCAAGTTGTCCATATTATATACAGTCTGGGAGGAGCACATTGTTAGCTGAGATGAGCGCCAATTAACCATTTCCCACAACCCAAAGTGAAAAAAATTAACTTTATATATTTTAAAAAAGGCTTCTTCCAGATAAAAATCCAAGCAGTTATACATGTGGACTTGTTAGAGGAGAGATTAATACATCCTGTCATACCTCAGTCATTGTTCTGTTTTAAGCTAACTTTAAGCAAGAGCTAGAATTAGCAAACATGGTAGTTTAGGGCAACCTGTCTCAGTCATTTTGGGGTTGGTTTGTCACATGTTTAAAAGGGAGTAAAATTAACATAGAGATTCTGCTCATCAGAAGTTGTTATAATGAAACTTTGACTTTATTTTTACAGAGAAAATAGTGATTTAAGGGAGAGGAGAGAGCACGATGACATGGTCGGGAATTACAAAAGAAACACGGAACGTGGCAGTGCAGTGCCTGACGTGATGCTGAGGGCAGTCAGGCAGGTGACCCCAGCTGATAAATCAATCTGGAGTACAATAAAGGACTTTAATGTCAACTACCATACCTTGGCTTGATACTACAAAACATTCACACCAGCCGAAGTACAGAGTCAGACAGCTCTCCAAACTCCAGAGCATATTGCATAATATTTTATGTTAACGTTTGTTCAGTGGCTTTGTTCAATGACTTTTTCTAGCTCAAGGATAAACATTTTCTGTACCTGACTTTGATGTTTACTTACATGTAAAAAAAAAAATGAGAACAATACTTTTGTCCTTGTTTTATTAGCTGAAAAATCCCCTGTGACATCTTACCCCATATAGTGAGACAACTTACCCGATGGTGGGGCAACATGTCACATGCTCACATTCTCTATTTGGTTGCTTATAACTTTGCACTGACACAAAATATGAAAATGACATGAAATGAAATATATACCTGAGACTTTGGTCTTTCATCTGGTATACGTTTTGTTTTTATATAATGTATTGATTCCAAGAAATATATGAGTGTAAAAAGTGTGACAACAAGCCCCGGTCTCCCCTACTTTACTTTAATAAAAAGTCTGATTCATAATATTAAGAATGTGTCTATTCAGTGTATAAACAGCATAGGCTAAACAATGTTTTCACAGAGCATGAAAATAAATCTGTTTAAATTAAGTGTAAATCTTGCTGGATTAAAAACCTGCCCACTACAGCACCACAGTGCATTAAAGAAGTAAAGTCACAACAATGACTCACTACACCTCTGTCACCTCCTGTCATCTTTTATTCCATTAGTTTAACAAAGTTTTAGGTTTTGCCATGGTATTGTTTCAATATCGGTATTGAGATGTTTTAGGCAGGTATCGTATCAAGGTCATGATTTTGGTATTGTGACAACCCTACAATAAACAAAATTAAGCTTCCATGGCAACTATAGACTCTTGTTTCACATTAATTGTGTTGTGCTAATACCACAACAATACAATGTTATATTAAAGTCTTACCAGCACAGATGCTTCAACCTAAAATCTTAGTTAAAGAGAATCTTGCTATCTGTCATAAACTTGTTTAACCTCAAAGTGACTGAGCCAATGTTCACAGAAGCTCAAACATACCCAGTTTACATGTAAAGTGACAATTGTTCCAGTTGATACCAACATATGCACAACAGGGAAACTGAATATTGTGATTAACATTGCAACAACATAGACAAAGGCAAAACAAGCAATGAGATTTTATTGTTTCTAGACTGATCTAGTGATAGTCTTTGTATCTTTGAATATAATTAGCAAAACTGAAAATTAAACTGAAGGAAATGAAAAGCTTTTAAACTTTTCAACATTAAATGACAGTAAGAAAATCTAACACTAACTCTAGTGGGATATGTGAGCAAGGCAAGATTGAGCAAGAGTGACTCTTCAGTGAAACTGGGTAAAATATAGTTGAGTGTCAGTGGGGCCAGACTATATACACATACACACACGCAAGCTAGCATGCACGCACGCACGCACGCGCGCACGCACACACACACACACACACGCACAAACAACTATCAATTATCACAGTCTGTGCTGCAATTTACAGAGTGCCAATAGACATTTCACAAAACGATGAAGCAAATCCCTCTGCTGTGATCTGCAAGGATAATCGCCCACTGGCTTTTTGACACAAATCAAATGCTTCTTAAAGGTCATAAGAGAGAAAGTTTCAGTGAGAGAGAAGAATAGAGAAGAAGAGAGAAAGAGACAAAGATAGATCGAAGGAAGAAAGACAGAGGGACAGACAAAGAGTGAAAGACAGCCAGTCATTCTGTCCCTGAGCCAGCTGGACGGGTTTCAAGTCATTACCCAAGTGCTTCCCTTTCCTTTTTCCTTTAGCACTTTTACTTCCACTGGAAGTAACACAGACTGTTACACACACACACACACACACACACACACACACACACACACACACACACACACACACACACACACACACACACACACACACACACACTCTGCAAAAACAGTGCTAGTCACAGGTCACTCTGGCAGCTCGGATAAGGTCCAATAAATTAGGTTTTATTTATGGTGTACTAACAAAGATAAACTCAATATGATGTTTTTAGTCCCGGTGAATTTACTATTTATCTCTTTTACTTCTAATCACTTGTAAACACACACACATACGCAAATTCACACATTAAAGCGACTCACAAGCTTAAGGATCGGTCAAACACAGGAGACAGTGACAAAGATGTACTGAAGGCTTATTTACATATGTAAATAACTGGCAGTGCAGTAATAAGTCAGCTGGGCCATTACTTTTCTAACCTAACCACACACACCCACACGCAGAGACTGTGTGTTTGAGTAGTAGGGCAGCTCAAAGGTTAATGGGTTCTGGTTCTCATGTGCACTGTAATGAGGGACAGAGATTTGTAGGCTGTGTGCTGGTTGGAGCACAAATTCGATGTGGCAGTCTCCCATGGAAACCAAGGTTACAAACTACTACTCTGGGCTTTATGAAGGATAAAAGCATTACACACACAGTTAAGCTGCAGTGGGTGCAAAATGCACACAAACACGATGTCCTTTTGATGAAAGTTTGCTCTAAACAAGTGTTAGTCACTGACAAAGAATGCTGACCCTCATTGGGCTGAGCCATGTTTGTCTGTAGCCTATAATAACAAAATTACTGTAAGGCTTTGCTTTGACAAATTGGGCCTAATTCAAGGCTCAGGGTCTCATTCTATACTAATTCAGTCTCTGCATGGTAGCACTCACTAATGACTAGCAAAGCAGGCCAGAACAGATTATTCCAATATAATGAGTCCAATAATGACTGCTCAAGCCTAATAAAGCAAACCAAATTAGGTCCACAACTACAAACATGAGCGGAGATGACTGAAGAGTTGGAAAGATTGTCTTTGTATTCATATAGTTTAAAAGGCTGTATTCAGGAGCTTCACTTAGACAGAGTAGGCATCAAAAATGCAATCTGTTATTCGTACAAAAATACCTTTTCAAACTTCCTGAGCAGTTCCTGCAGGCTGAAATTCAAGCCAATCATATTGGGGCAAATTCACAGGCTCCTCCTGCTTCAACAAGTGCCTACATCTCCTCTGATGCCAAACAGGTGGATGGTCAGCAAGATGTGAGCATAGGTAGGTAAGTCGTCCAGTGGCAATACTCAAAACAGTTTCTTATAAGGTAAAGGCTCCGATAATTTCTGTAAGTGAATTCCACATGGGGATAAACAATTTTCAGGCAAGGTGCAAGGTTTTTGGAGTCAAGAGTCCTCTGGTTTGTTGTCCAAGGAGTACCATCAAAATGTGTTTCAGTGAGCATTGGTTTTAGGCAATAAAGTCCAAGTAAATCACAAAAGTGGGTGGAATGCAATCCCCAGACCGATGAACTAAAGCTGAAAATTGTGTAGCAGTTAATTGATCAAACTAACTTAACTTTTCCTCAGAAGTGCTGCCAGCAATCCAGTCATAAATGTTGTCTCTTAACTAGAGCTCCATTCTCCATATGAAATTGCAAGTTGGACTGTCAACATGAAAGGCGCAGAAATCTTTTTTCTTTTTTAATAATCCTGAAAAACCATCACTTCCAGAGGTTATTTTGTAGTAAAGCAATAGCAGGTGGATTCTATGATCAGGGCACAGGTCAAAAGTAAATCCAAAGTAAAAGAAACTTTGACCCCAACCACAGACAAACCAGGCCTTTGCAAAAACGTCAAACTCAAAAGGGTCACATCCAGGTTGCAGTCCCGAAACCAGCAAGTTACACACATGTCACATCCCTTGACAGCACTTGTGCGTGCATGCCTGTGTGTACCCTCGCCCAATCACCACACATGTTCCTCTTGGGAGAAGCAACTCAGCCAAGCGGTAGGAGGTGACAGCTACCCTGCAGTCATGCTTCAGTGCTGGGATTAACAGGACGAGTGGTGCCACTGGAGGTTTGACAAAGTACGTCTAGAGGCTGGCAACAGAGATCCTCTGGCAAGGAATTGAGCACTGAATCTGGGAAGATAATCCAACAAATCTTGGAGGTCTGCAAAGTACAGATAAAGGTCTATTTCTTGAGGGTCGGGCAGGCGGAGGACAGGTCTGGCTTTCTTCTCCAACTTCCTCCACTTCCCCTCTGAGCATGAAATAAGCGATTTATACGATGTCCAGCGGTCCGACCCGGGGCAGGGCCAGGGCATTTGTTCTCAATTACTCTGATAGAAAGCACTCTATCCGTGCCAGTCACTCAGCCCCTCTGAGACTTCACACCTCAGGAGGAGCAACGGCAGCACAAAGAGGCACATGGTTCGCCCTGTCGTTCCCCTGGGTAAAAGGTAGTCAGCTGAATTAGACAGAGTCACCTCAGAGTCTGCCTTACTCTCTTTCCCCGGTCTGGTCTTGCTCTATCACACCCTTCTAATCACAGCCATGACTGGGCCACTTAGTCAAAGAATGCCTTCTTCTTTTTCTGGAACCACGTGTACGCAGGGAGCTGCCACAGGACTCCTGATTTTTGCCGATGCAGTCTGAGTCGCCAGCCTCTGGTGCAATCTCTGTCAATGATCTGTTGCATCTTTACAGCGTCAGTCTGTCATCCTGCTTCTTCTCCACTTCAGGAACCTCTAAAAAAGTTATATCCACTCCATGGCTTTTTACCCCCTCAGGACCCACACTAATACTAAGGCTGATGTCCACATCCTTCCCTCATCTTCTGGTTCCCTCTGGTCACTAGCCCCCTCTCTTTCACACAGCTGTTTATTATTTTGATCAGTATCCTCCCTTTCCCCCTCCTCTCGCTACCTCTCTAACTCTCTCTCTCTTTCTACCCCCTAAACTAACTCAACACTACACACCCATTTCCTGGGGCCCATATGGGCAGAGAGCATGGTAGAAAGAGGACGGTTGCAGGGAAAAGTCAGGATTTCCTCTGGAATTCAGTAGTGAAATACAGATCTGTGTTCCAATGTAGGAATGTTCAAGGGGCAGTTTGTGTGCACGATAACAGACCTGGAAATATGAGGAGGAAAATAGATGTTGGGGTAGATTAATGGGAGGAAAGTGAGGGGAGAGGACCACTGCAGGAACTTAATCCGTCTTTTTTGGGGATTGATGAAGACATGTTGGCCTGGTCTTAGGCACAGGAGAAAAAGAGGATCTGGGGATTGTGGGATGTCAGGACAGGGCAGATATAATCTTCTGCAGAGAGAGCCAGTTCCTTTGGCAGAATCAGATTTCAACTACAGAAGCTCGCAAAAAAGGTTAATCTGGGATCTGAAATATTTCATTTGGTCTTTTGTTTCTTTTAAACAAACATACTGGTTATTGTTTTTTTTAATTTATTGTTTTCTCCCTCTATTGGTAAAAGAGTTATAATTACCATGATACTAAATGTTTTTGCCTGCAACAATAAAATAAAAGCCATTTAGATCTATTTGAACATCAATCAATCAATCAATCAACTTTATCTCTATAGCACATTTAAAATAACCACAAGGGTAGCCAAAGTGCTGTACAATGAACATGATCAGCCTGCAGAGGACTGCATTATTCATGCAACACTACAGAACAAAGATTTTACATAAAAGTTTAAACATGTTTGAGGCAGCAGAAAAGGTGAGAGTATTGCATTAAAATGCCTTCCATATATTAAAGCAGTATGTGTGACGGTCTGTGTGCTGGAGTTTTGAACAGCAGGGGAAACATGTGGCATGCATCAAAGACAAGCGGACAGATGGCTGTCAAGTGGGAGAAAAGAAAGAATACAATGCAACGTTGAATATTTATAAGAGCAAGGCTTTGAAGTGCGCTTAGCTGATTAAAACTATTTACACACTTAAAGCCCTTAAACAGCATTTTTGATGCATGCTGACAATACACACTATTTGAGGGATGTCTAGTGAGAGAAAATTTAAATTTAAAATGGGAATTGAAGTGTTTGACAAGAATAACAAATTAAACAGTGAAGAAACAGTGAGATTTTAAAAGAAAATAAGACTTGAAAAGACATTTTTGTCAGAATATGCCAACATATCTTCCCTTTAAAGATTTGATTCAAGTTTGTTTTTCTGTTGTTTTTTTTACTCATGCAAGCACCTCTTCGACTGTAACTTGTGAAAAACAAGGACTTCCCAGCATATGGCTCTTGAAGTTGAAGATGTGGGGGTTAATGTTGGGCTACATTGCTGAGCTAAGTGGATTAGGACCATTACAGAGGTAAGAATGAAATGTATCTAATCTTACAGACAGAAAAGGAAACTGAAGATTACTGCTAGGGTAGAAGGGCAATGATGACAAAAACTGGGGTTTAGTACTCAAAACTTAAAGGGAGGACAGGGAAGAATAAAAGGTCAAAAAGGAACAAGTGTAAAAAAAAAGAGTGAAGAATAAGACAATGAAATGCAACAAGGGGCATTTGCCTTTATTTCCACAGAGAATCGGAGCTCAGAAAGTGAGAGCAAATTTGAAGGAACTAAAAGATTTCAAATCAGGCGAATAAGGAGTGAAAAATTCATGAGTTTAGCATTATGCAAAAGTCAACATAGCCAGAAACCCCTCTGTCCTCCCTATCATGGTTTGGTTACACTCATTTTCTTGCTGCACAGCCTTTATGTTGCATCAGTTATGTCATGAATATGTAGCTTCCCTTGCCTTCAAACCAAATGAAGAGATTTTTTAAAATCTAAATATTGTTTTTACATCACAAATCTGAGGTGGCTGTGACAAGATGGAAACTTTACTGTTTTTACTCTCAAGAGGATGAGAGTTTTTACTCTCAAGACACAGGTACTTCATTGTACCATTGTGAAAAGCCTCAAAGAATCCATTCATAAATCTATGAGCAGATAAATCCTGTTATTGTCTTAATTCTTCCATTTTTTTTTCCTATCATTGCCAGTTATGCATGACAACGCACCTTTTATTCACTCTCAAACAAAAGTAATAGAAGAAAATTCACATTCAGAACCCTTTCAACAAGAGACGACCAGAAAAACTGAAGCTAAGCTTAAGTGGGTATAATTCTTAAACAAATTCTCTGAATAAAAAAAATTAACAATGAGATAACTGCCAAAATGGAATATGTGGAAAAGGCAAAGAGCAGGAACTGAATAAAAGGAGGCAAAAGTTTGAGAGTATTGCCTTCATAATTGATGTTAAATGTGGGGTAGGCAGGAATCCGTTAAAGAAGCATATTTTTTTGTGGTGTATATACAAAAAAGCTTTTAATATCAGTCAATAGCTATTAGTTATTGATGACATTTGAGAATATCCCGATATTGCTGTGTTCTCTTATGCCTGTGTAGTCAACATTTTAAAATTTAAAAATTTAAAAGCGGCCTGCTCTTTCTGATTGTAAACAAAGCCATTCCCCGCCTACCCCAACCTGACTGGTTGTGAGGTGGACGCTGCTCCTTAGTGCTGATTGGTTGAAAGCCAGGCGCTGAATACTCCTTTGGCCACGATTGCCAACACAAGCAAGAAAACAAAGTAAATACCGGAGACTCTGGCGGAATAACGGACGCTTAAAAAAGACGGTAGACCACCCGGACAAGAGCTAAAAAGCCGGGTCAACATCATAAAGCATATTGGTTGGTTGAAAGGTAGGCGCTGAATACTCCTTTGGCCACGACTGCCAACACAAGCAAGAAAACAAAGTAAATACCGGAGACTCTGGCGGAATAACGGACGATTAAAAAAGACGGAAGACCACCCGGACAAGAGCTAAAAAGCCGGGTCAACATCATAAAGCATAAATGATAGGGGACGCTTCAAGATCTTACGGACCCTGTAACCTGCTGGACAGGTAATCCGCTTTAAAAAAGTAAGCTCAGTGTCTGTAACAGAAATGTTTCTTGTCAAACGGGACCTGCTGCGTGTTGTAGCGCCTCTAAACTGTTTACCTCGGGTCCTGGAGTATATCACTTTATCCCTGTTCTAGAAGTCCTGCAAACATTGTGTTTGCTGGTAGTCTGTTGGCATCTACAGTAGCACCAATGCTTTTTACTTTCATGTTGACTGGGCCCCATTCGTATTTATCTGAAGTATTTATCTGCATTATATCTGAATTTAACTGAAACGATTCGAGCGAGCAGGAGCGTCTGTTTGTGGGCGGAGCTTGCTGGAGCAGAGATGGAGGGGAGAGGAGGAGCTGAGGGTAAAACTGGTTGGGAGGGGTAGTGTTCACATTCAAGATGTCTCCCAAAAACCAGCACTTCCTCAGATCATGCCTACCCCACCTTTAAGAGGGATCAGAGGCACATACACAAACAGAGCAAATGATCAGCAGAGTGAGCAAACATGTCCACATAAACAGATACACAAACAAGAGTAAAAGCAGGCCTATCTACCACAGTAAATATCTTAAACCAAATCAGACCAAATCTTATTTATTCCAGAGTTTGTGTTTCTACTATGTACAGCATTGGACAAAAATCCATATCACTACAGCATTCCACTCAAATAGGCCACAGTCCCTTCCTGTTCCACAGGGTTATCACTGACACTCCTCTTCCTGTTAGGAGGGCGGCAACTTTTCAGAGATAAGAGCTCAGGCTTGTGTATTTACATATATTTGTGTAAAAAAGCGTTTACGTCAATCTTTGCTGCTCATTTGGCCGGTTGTCAGTGGAGCAAATCATAGTGGGTGTGCAGAGATAAAAGAGCTCTTCTTGGTGCTCTGCATTCAAATGCATACTCACTTCTATTAATTAATTGTGCTGTGGTGAGAGCTCTTTACTCTTGAAGTTCATTAAGTGGAGCTTTACCCAAACACTCAATACTGTAAGCGTTTATTTTCTCTGAAAGTACAATCACAGGGGTGAGATTAGCCATTGTGTACACAACTTGTCCCCATTTTGGTTGTTGGAAGGGAGGAATTATGAAGAGAAATATGCAGCTTAGTTGCATGTTTATGCTTTGTGTTAAACACCTGTAGTGTTGCATGAATAAAAACCTGACAAGTAATTAATATATTATGTAAAAAAAGAAAGGCAGCCAAAAGCAAAGAACTTTAGTGCAAAATTTAGAATTTCATCTTATGTTGTGGTCTCAGAGCTCAGCTGGTATGACAAACTGTACATCTGACAAAGCAAAAAATGACAGATTTGCACCTTTTGTCAAGTAAAGGATTAAGTCTTTACCCTAAGTAGTCAGCAACAGATTACGTCACTTTGATTAGTAGTTGATATTCTTATTACTCTAGTCCAGAAAAACATATAAATAGACACGTCAAGGCTACCAGACAGGGCGGCAGCTTCTTCTGTGAAACTGTACTACCTGGATGTAAACAAGCACAAATGAATGATGGCATTTTATAATTTGTGGATCAGTAATTTGATCTGGCAGAAGGAAATGAAGCTGTTCGTTGGCTATGTTTGGCATATTGGACATTTCACAATTAGACAGGAGCAATATGTATCAAGCAAAAGCATGCCAGCGTTGAAAGGCGAAGAGGATCAAAGGCTGTTGGTGACAAAACCAATCTAACTTAAGTAACTCAGACTGTGTGATTCTGTGCTTAGCTTTGTTAAATAAACTGTGCTTACTCTGGACTGTTTTCTAAGCATTTTCTCACTTTTAGACAACTCGATTTGTTCAAATTTAAATTTTTGTTTAAAATGCTGGAAACTTAATCGCTGCTCCATGTCTCCAATGAAAGCATAAGCAGTATCAGCATCTTCCTCAATCTCAGCTTCCATCAAATAATGTACATATGAGAGGGGAGTTGAGTTATGTGGGAGCAAGCAGAACATGAACGGCAGAGTCAAAGCAATAAAACACAACCCTGAATCTATGAACTGTGAATGTGCACATTAGAAACCCACTGTTTAATTGCTCAATTGACAGCTGACCTCCACTGATGTGACACAGCTGCCATTAGAGATGACAACCAGGGTCAAAGGTCACGTACGCTGCACATTACTTATCCCGAGCATCCAGTAATGAAGCATGAGTAACATCCATCTAATCATAAGCAAGAAAAAAAGGATGTCCTGGGATTCATATGCAAGCTCCTCAAGCAGGGAGATTGAAATTGATTGCGAGCTCTGGGTGTTGCTGCCTGGTAATCAGCTATTGATTCTGGTGGGCTTTGTGTTTTTATGTGTCAACAAGACAACCAGGGAGATGACCAGAAGATAAAGTTAAAAAGTACAGTCTTTAATACAGATCTTTGCTGAATGTTGAAGTAATGATCATTTGATTTCATTAATGAATCATTCATCAAATGCTTATTGTGCACATGGGCAATTCAAATCACTTCAGGAGATAATGGACTCTGCCACGTACAATAAAATACTGCCATAAAGACAGTATAAGAAACATCCGCTACGCAGCTTTCTGTCAGAAAAGACATGAAAACACAGAAGAATTCAAACTAATAAGGCGCAACAATGATAGAAAGTCTCCTACATGTCAGATACAATGACTTCCCAGATTTCAGACTCTCTAAAAACAAAAAAAGGCCAAATCATATTATTTCAAGAAAAAAATTAACTACCTAAAATGACAGAAATTTAAAACAGATGCCTATTGAGGTCTCTCTGAGATCTTATCACCCTACTCTTCACAAGATTTCAAAGACAACCGCTCCTCCCTCTTTCCTTTTATTGCTGCTTTCCTCTCTTCCACTTTCACTCTTAGCCCCCACAACTATTTGAAGTGCTGTGCCTCATGGGAACTGTAGATCTTGACCATAGTGGGTGGTCTTTCAGTGCATATCCTCAGTGGACAACAGTAGAGGGAAAAAAAAGCCAAAATGATGTGATGGATTCTGAAGCCGGAGTTTCTCCCACATGGGCTGAGACAGGATAGCAAGTAGCTCATGAGTCCACCGCCTGCTGTGTTTGGTGGGAGAAACAGGGCCTAAAAGGTTAAGTGACACCACCACTTAAGAGAGCTAAGCTGTTAAAGGGCTGTTTCCTGCTGGACAAGACCACTGGACTAAAACGCAAAAGATGGTCTTGTCAAGGTGATCACACTAATGTCAAAATAAGGAGGCATCAAACCGTCTTTTCCCATCTTTTAAAACAGTCTACATGATCTGGACTTGAATTCTGCAATTTTGAGTACCTTTCTGCTAAAAAGGTAATTAGAATTCATTGCTGAAAAACACTTATTAATAACATTTACTAAACTCTGACTAGTCCATGCTTGCAACAAACTGGTTCATATTGGTTACTTTCCTGTGATGATACATCTGAAAACTAGATTTTTGGGACATATGGTAAAGGATCGCAAAAGGACGTAAAGGATCAGTGCTCTGTCTATCCTACATACCACCAGCCAATTCAGTGTTTAAGATGTCAACCCTGATACTGGTACCAGCAGCAGAATAACATCTGGTTTGGTCAAACTACAAAACAGAAGCGTTACGGTCTACAGGCCAATCCGAAGTAAAAGACAGCATGGGAGTAAATGATTAATGGAAGGAGATGGCAATTTAAAAGAACAAGCTGGAGTGAGTAATGAAGAAAAAGTGAAAAAGACAGCAGTAATATCAGTAAAAGGACAGGTGGTATGATAGGAATGCCCTCAAGAATACAAAAAAAATAAATGCACAGCTAGTGAAGCATAGCTACAAAAGCATGAAGGGATTACCTTGGGTTATTTTCTAATCTGTAGCATTGTATGTTTTGAGAAAACGGGAAACAGCTAGGTACCGTGGGAAAGGGTGTGTTCAAATCCACCGCCATCATCCACCTCTTCCCAAAACAACATTCCACTTAAGTTTTTGATAACAAGCACTGAAATCCACCTGGTGATCATACTGTTTACTTCTGAGTACATGTTCACCAATAATGCTATATATCCTTGTTAAAATACTCCCCGTGGACATGCAGTACATACAGAAAAGATGGACTCTGTGCTGATCTGTTTCCTTCATGAATATTAATTCCACTGACTTCAAACACCATCTTTTCCTTCAAGCTTTCTCAAACTTCAGAAAAACAAAAACAGCATTGAGAGGAACAAAACAGATTGCCTCACATTGTTCAGCCACTAAACTTAAAAAGCTGACCTGCTCTTGACTTATTTTTTACAAGGGCTTTTATTGAAGTTCGAGACCTGCTGCTCATATCTGCTGTGACATTTACTTTCTCTTTGTCTTTCAAACAATTTATCAAGGGCTCACGTTCGATTGAGGCAAAGCACTCTACTGTCGTGTGGCCCTACTGGTTAGGGTTCAGCTTCTGTGCAGGCAGAGATGAAATAATCTGACAACTTCTCTTGTGCCCTCAAATAATTGCTCCATCGATCCTATAGAGAGCCAAGCTAGAGTTTGGGGATGACACATGGATGAGAATTAGAGCTTCATTACAGTTAAAAATCCATCAATTACACTGCTCCCTTTGATTGAACACTGTTTGGATCAATGACCATACATTCCCCTCTGTTCTTTGTTGGTCACAGTCCAATGAAAAATTACCATGTCACTATAATCAGCTGCTGAAGCAGCATGCAGAGAACAAGCAGAACTGATATGATGATGGATAATGCATATTTCACACAGTATAAAGGGTGTGTATAAGTGTGACTGCATGCATGCCACAAACACTTCCTGTCTGGACCCTCAGGGATACACTGTTGGGTGGGACTCACATTATCTATGCATTTCAGCAGAGAGATAAGAACCTGGAGTTTCTGAACACCAACCCCTAACCTGTTGTCTTTAACGACAGCAGTCCCTGCTGTTTAGATCCTGATAGAGTGGAGTGGAGGGGAAGGATGTAACAAAGCTATGATACATGCTGTTGTTTGTTCTTCCCCCTGGTCTTTTTGTGAAATATTACCAAATAAACTTTCAACAGGCGAGGTATTTTGCAAAACCACTCAGGCGAGGATGTAAAGGTTTGTTCTCTGCACAGTCTGCCTCACCTTCTTTTTTCTTTCCAGGCGTTCCTCTGATTATTTCCTCAGTTTAAAAGTCAAATCCTGAGGAGATTCAAGCAAACACAAAGAAGTCTTTGCAAAACAATGTTCGACACTCGCTAAGCTGCCAAACAAAAGCAAAGTCAGAGGTGTTGGGAGAATACACAATAAGACAGTGCTGGGAAAACCGGTGTGAGGGGGATACGAGATAGTGAGTAGGTGGCGATGACACTGACATCGTGGGTGATTGTGTATAAAAAGTTCTTTTTACTGCAGCTTATATGCTCCCTCCATAGCCCTGCTTCCTCCATCCTACCCCTCACATCCACTTTTCATCCCTTTGTTAGTCATTTTCCTCCACTGCTCCTGTTAACTCCTTTTATTCCATCTTCATTCTCACCCTCCTCCTCCTTCCTGACTTTCCCTTTTAGCACCTCTATTTCATCCTCCTCTTCTTTTTTCTCCTTCTCCTCAAAGTCAGTTTATTGCTGAAGAAAGGTGAGTGAGCTATCTAACCTCCACAGGTCGCCCTCCCTCTGAGCTCACCTCCTCATCCCATCGCCACAACAACCAGCCGACGGTTGACTTATTACTTCCTGGAGTGTTAACTGTAGAAGAGCTGTCCTAAATTGCCTCTCCCATCACTCAAGCATGACTCCGGGGGGCGTTTCTGTCTTCATTTGTCCTCCTCCCTGCGCCTCCTTCATTCTTGCCCTCATATCTCATATATCTCTCTCTACTCACGTGTCTGTATTAACACATCACTGCATGCTGCCACTATTTCAGACCACAAGTTAGAAACCATTAGCAATCCTTGGCCAAAATTACTCATTGTAAGCAGGTTGGAATGCATTTGACTCTGTGTCGTCCCAGCTGGAGCACATTTTTTACCCTAATCTTAACCGCTTCGCCTCTCATGTGCATGCCTGAAGTTTCATATTCAGTCTCCAGCTGGGAATCCATTATAAGTTTTGATGAATGTCATCAGTGTAAGGGTAGTGCTCTCCTCCTCACAGATAGTTTGCACAATAAATCAACTTAGCATGAGATGTGCATAGCCAGACTGCAGTTTTCCTCCAATAGGCGAGCTCAGAGATTTTTTTTTTCCACTTCACTGGGCATGAGGTGAAAATAAGGGATTTGAAAGGAGGTAGTGTGTCCTGTGCCCCCTCTGGTTTCCCTCTCAGAGCGTCTAATCCCCAGAGATGCATGTCTGCTTTTTATCAGTGACAAACGCAATCTTCTCCAGTCCTTGCCTTAAAAATTCGACCCTTAAATTGCCTTTTTCCTCCTTTCTCACTTACAAAGATCTTACTTGTTCCCTGTTGACTCTTACACAATCAGAACATGTGGGAATAAGGCAGACTTAGGTAATATTCTGTGTTTTTGTGAGTCTCATCAGGTTTCTCTCCAGGGATCAGATCCAGCACTAAAATTATAAACCCTGAAGTCACGACAGCAAACTCCACCAAACATGCTTGTACTACAACTCCCTTCAGATGAGGGATAAGAGCCACTTAAAGGATTTTTTTCTTTCACTTTTCAGCACACACATCTTGAGCGGAGGTTGAGAGGAATCAACCAGCGACACCAGCTGCCTCTGGGCTTGGCTGTCATAAATGATATTCTACAGGTTTTCTGAGCTCTCAAGACTGATAGTTGGTTAAAAGTACAAGATATTTTTTACACAATATATTCAAAACTTAAGTACGGCATACAGTAAGGCTGTAGAGTGTGTATTTGTGACCAAATACCACAACATTGTCTCTTTAGAAAGATATCTATCAGATCTTCAGCTTCCTTTTGTCTGAGATGGATTGTAATGCAGATATCATGCAGAGACATCCATCTACAGTTCAATGCTTTATCATCTCACACAACCCTTACTGTTCAATTCCAGCAATTATTCATCACACTAATTGCCTGCACACTTGACTTTGTGCACAATTTGTTCCTGTTCCTGATGAGAAGTTTCCTGTCTGATATTAACTGAGGCGCAAACTGAACTTAGGAGATTCACCCGAGTTTGGTGTCTTGCCTGATGCTCTCTTAAAACATTAAAACCACCTGCACGCTTTATTCTGAAACAGACGAAACAGAGAAGTTAGTGATGAATGTTTTCCCGGGGAACTGACATTATTTAGGGACTCCCAAAAGGAGAGGAGAAGTAGATGTTTTTTTGGGGTTTTTTTTTCCTGTCTTACTGTCTTGATATCCCAGCATCGCCAAATAACCTCAAGACACATTAAACTCAAAGATCCTTCAGGTTGTAATAGTCTAGAGTCTGACAGATCCATGGATAAATTTAGAGGCAACAATAGATGATTATGAAAAGTTAATGACTTTTGTGTCTATGTTTATGTTTTCTAGTACAATACTTCCTCTTCAGTTCAGGGCCGGCTCTACGCTGGGGCAAGAGGGGGCAACGCCCCCTCAAATCAAATTTTTAGAAGTGGAAAATCCGCAGAAAAAGCACAAGTTAATTATTAGCTTAATCTCGTATCCCTCATCTCCGTGCAGCGTGTGTCTTCACCATAGACTGTATATGAAATGGACAGCGTCTGTTTCCTTGCTGGGTGAAGCCACTCCGAAAACAGCACCCTCTGTTGATGGGCTGCAGTATAGGTCATAAATCCCGCCTCCGCCAGCAAATCTTATGGGGCTGTGGACAAATTTCAGAAATTTATTACACAGAACATACATTTTTCTCCCCCCTGCTTGTGATGTTGACATGTAGTTACAGTAAGACTGGTTTGTGCTCAAGTCCTCTTTTTTCTGTGAAGCTCTGTTTTTAAAAGTTATTAGGGGGTTAATGTTTTCTATGATTGACACCTGTAACAGCCTATGGGCTTTCAGGGATTACGTAGCTCACCCGGGGTATACACTGTTTGAGTCAAGCATCATTACAGCGACTCTCAGCGACTGCGCGCCCAAATGCACGCATCGCTACTGCGCAGCGTTGATTTCAGGAAATGAAGAAAAATTCCGGAAATACCAAGAGCTATTTGGCTTCAAATTCGTATACAGGCGGTAGGTAGGCGGAACCAAGTTGTCCTTAGGTTATACAGTCTATGGTCTTCACACATCCTGCAGTCAGAGATCGCCTCCCCTGCCCCTCCCTCTCCATCCGTAAACATCTAATTACTGTTTAGTATGCAAATAAGCCAAGATGCACTGACGCAGCCTGAGACTGTGGTGTCAGGTTTCAAGACAGAGCGGTAGACTTTGAGGAAACAGCGAAACTCCACCAAACTCGTCGTGGCAACCCGTGAGATAACTAATAATTAGCAACAACTAAAACAAAAGTTAATATAACATCCAAAAGGAAACAGGAGAATGGTGTTGAAGAATGGAATTGCAAAGTGGAGAGAAAGGAGAGTGGGATGGAGAGAAAAAAATGGTAAGGTGGAGAGAAAGTAGATTTTAGTTAAGTTGCCAATGAATAAATAAAAAACCCAAAAGAGAAGGAAAAAAGAAAAATGTTATGTGTGTTATAGCCTACATCTGCTCTGAATCTGCTGTGTTCTACAAATTAGTTTTATAACTTTGAGAAAATGCTTGGTGTTGTTGTATAGTGGAGTGGAGAGAGTGGAGAGAGAGAATAGTGAGGTGGAGAGAAGGGATATTTTTGAGTTATCAACTACTAAAGAAAAAAGTTATAAAATGTTCTGCCCTTTATTTGTTGTGTTTTACAAATCTTTTCATAGTACTACTGTTCAGTTTTGTAACTATTGATGATAGAGAAAGGCTTTTCTTTAGGTCGAAATGTATTTGAGAATTAGGCCATCCAGTTAGAACAAATGTTGTTGGTTGTTAAAATCTGGATGGTAGATATTTTATCTTACTTTTCATTTTTATTTTTCAGTTTTCCCCCTGAGGGATTGCCCCCTTATTGTGGTCGGGGGGTTTGTGTGCCTCAGTGACCCTAAAAGCTATACCAGCAGTAGCTTTAGTCTTCAGGTGGTACACCCAAGTTGGACAGGTCTTAGGGTAGAGGCCTGACAGTGTAATCCACTTCTCCAAGTTGAGAGCTGGACACACAGCTAAAAATCCATGCTGTGAAGAAAACACTAACAGTGTTAGAAATATGTAAAAAAAAAAAAAAAAAAAAAAAAAGCCCCCCTCACATTTCTGACTACCCACTCACATGTGTATTCCTAGAACCGGCCCTGCTTCAGTTGCTGTCATTTGTTATCTCATACCCACTTTAAGCATCAAAGAAGTATTTTTAAAAGTAACCTCTCCTAAAAGAAATATCTCAACTGACAGGATCTAACTGAAAGAGGGAAAAAACATGGTTTAAAAAGAGAAGTTTGATCCATGTCACATCTGTTTACGTGCAGAAGTACAGTTTTGTGACATATACTGCAGCCAGTCGGGGAGCTCTAAATGGTACATGGACTCTACTTAAATAGCAGTTTCCTAGTTTTTTCCACTACTGGTAACCGTTTTACATCTCTTATTACATTCACTTATTTACAACACAGTCATACAGTAATGGCAGAGGATAAAATCCAATGTGACCTTAATACAGTTACAACACTGTTTTTGCCACCAGGAGGAAATTTGGGTTTGATGTCTCACCAATGAAAACAAGGGAGGGTGCAGACACAAACATAACAGATGTCAGATCAATATTAGAGCATGAATATATTCGGCAGCTCTATTCATTCAAAGTGAACAGCTGTGATGCAAAATGCATCTCTTCAGGAACAATATCATCTGTCATCTGTTATGCAGTTGTCTTCATGGCCATTTTTCATAGTAAAAAAACAGAGGAAATGACAGTTTTAGATTTTCCAAAATCCTTTTCCTTAAAAAAAAACAATAGAAATTCCCAGAGCTGAAATTTTTGAGAGTTGAAGGCTCAGAAATTCTTCACTTTGGTAACTCTTGCAGAAAAAATAAGACTTTTGATCTATTTGCTGACCGTGTCCAAAAAAATAAATAATTACCTTTTAATGGCACTTTTAAAGAACAGGTTTGCATGTTTGATTTTTTTTTTTTACTTTAGAGAACTTTAACCAACCTTTAAATTAGAAGATGCACAGAGAATAACTTGATGTATTGCAAATGAGATGCACTTTTAACATAATTTGATTCCCCAATTTATTTTCTGCAGTTTTGGCAACAGCATATGTCCAGTTTGTAGCCAGTAGCCATTTCTGAAAGTGCAGTTTTGATCCAGAGTACAGCACTATACTTTAGAAAAACTGGCAGGCTGTAAATGAGATATCTAGAGGCCATACGTTGTTTGACAGGGCCAATTATAGAGCTTTTGCCCCCGGTGTGTATAAGCACCCAAAGATTGATGATGTGGCACAAAATAGGCAGAAAGTTACACACCTTTAACTCAGTACACAACCCTTTGATTAATCAATGTTGAGAAGTTCACATCTCTTCTGTCAAAAAAACTTGGAGAGAGAGGTGTGTTTAAAGAAAAAGACAAAGTGTTTGTGCTTTCTGGAGTGCATGCTTGTAACTCAGCGGGATATGAGTGCTACCTACAAGAAGTTAATGAATAAACAACAGCTGCTTCCAACGCTGAGGAGCAGGAGCACGAGGAGTGGGAGGAAAATGAGGAATATGAAGAAGAAAAGGAAAAGGAGTGCTGCTTGTGATCATCTGGGGCCTCTGCACTGTCTGCCATGGTCTAGTACCTCTGATGACGATGAGAGAGGGTAGGTGGGGTGAAAACACAAGGAAACGTGCACACACACACACAGACTGGGTCAGCTCCTTGGAGGCTTCTCCACACAAACATTCTCAAACAGACACAAATGTTATGTAAGTTTGCATTTGTGACTTCAAAGCCCCAGATGGATGCAAATGTACAGTACATGTTTAAAATCTTTCTGCATGCTTGGGAGGAAGCTCAGCGTGAGTCAGGCTTGGTCATAAGATGAGCCCATGACAGGGTGAGAGTAGGACCGCGGCTGTACAACATTGGACTTGACAAAAGAAAAACGAGTTTGTCATCACTGTCACAAATCTGCTTTAGCCTCTGTGAATCTAATGTCTGACTTAGTTTTAACATAAAAAGTTTGAAAAACTTTTTGAATAATATGAATGAATAATAACTTTAAATTTATTTTCCTTGTATATCACATTATTAACATTTCTCAAGACCACACTGCAGACCATTAGTCACCACTTTGAGCCAATGTTCTTTCTTGGTCTATTTCCCAGAAGCAGGGAACAGACCATTAATAGATGCAGCAGCAGGAGCTCTAAAACCGTTATTGCATCTGAACTAAATATTGATTTTGTGTTATTGTTGGCGTGCAAACATCTTGAGTGTGGACTAAAGGCATATTTAAACATCACTACTGAAAGCAGAGAAACACAAAAGACCTGTCATTAAGAATAAGGAGGAAAATGAAGAAAAGGCTGGTTAATTTCTCAAGATTTAAGTAAGGTCTTTTTCCCCCCCAACACTTTTGCCATTAAGCCTTCACTGCAGCAGGAAACTGACTTCACATTAAAACAGTCACATCTTCTCATTAACAAGCAGGAACAACTTGTACAACTCAGTAAGTTAGGAACCCAGCATAGTTCACAATAAATTTCTGCTTACTTTCTTTGTAATCCTTGTCCTATTACTACGAAAGACCCATTTTATTCAACACAAAGTATTCCAGGAAAACTTTTGAGAACATTTAAAGAAATGTCACCAACAGTGAGAGGGAGTGACTTTATTTTCACATGTGCAGAGTGAAACACAAAGCAATGATCCAACACGACTAAAGGGAAGGGAAAAAAGCCATTTCATTTATACACAGCTGTGTTAAAAACTTCATTTTGATTGATCACAACCCCAGAGCAATGTTGATCAACTCCTAAATGCAAGCCAGGGACAACCTGACTACTCAAGGCATGCTAAGATGTCCTTCACATTTCAGGTTAGTTTCCATCTCAGGCTGGTCTTGAGAGTTGAGAAATGATGATAGTTATTAGAGAGATGTGAGAGCAGTCTGAGGAGCTGCTGGACCCCAACCATCTTTGAAAGGAAGAAATAGTAGGGGTGTCCTGATCCTGAATGCAACTGTCTAATAGAAGTCAATCTTGACCTTTTTTGGCAATCTGAGTCTATCATTGCACTAAGATTTTTGTCAGCCATCACCAAGTACAGGACATGAGCAACTCAAATACAAGCAAGCAATGGCCATACAAAGACAAGTCTAAATAAATAGGTCTTCAACTGCTTTTGAAAATATTCACGGTGTCCACCATTCCAAGTTCAAGAGGAAAACAGCTCCAAAGTTTAGGAACAACAACCTCAAAAGCATAATCTCCTTTAGTTTTGAGTCTGGTCCAGGGAACAACAAGGGAGCCTTGATCTGAGGACATCACGGTCCTGCCGCAGTTACATGGTTTCAGCAAGTCTCTGAGCTGCAGCTTGACTATGCAACGCTCTGTATACAATTATAAGTATTTAGATTGGGTTTTGAATTGAATGGGAAGCCAGTGGAAGGACAATAAGGATGGGAGTACGGATTCAGAGTGATCATACTTCAAAAAGTAGGCTCATGCAGTACAGCAAGATAAGGATTAAGACAAATAGATAAAAAGTGCCTTACACAGAAAAGAGAGCTGGTATCAGTATTCCCTCAGATGCTCTTTTTATGATGACTATTCACGGTCACCCATCCATGGATGTAACACACACAAACACCCACACACACACACAAACACACACACACACATTTTAACTGTCGGCATTCTAATCTGCAAGTGGTGGCTTTGATCTGCCTGGATGAGGAAAAGCATATTCAAAAGCAGCGCAAGCAGGAGATGAAAGGCCTGTCCATTTACAGTGAACCAAAGTGACTATAAATATATGCAGTTCTTTCACAAACACTTGTACACATCAGTCTGGTGCAAAGTGAAAAGTCCATACACAGGCACATTTACAGTGATGCTGAAATTAGAAACCATTAGGAAGACATAAATTTTCCTGTCTTTCAGTCAAATAGGGGGAAGCATAATCTGAGACATTATTAATACAGAACATTTTGACTGAAACAAACAACACAGATGGAAATTATCTAAATAACCAATTTATAAACTAATCCACATACTCTCCGCACTCCTTGGTGGCACCATATCAGAGAGGATCAGGCGACTGTCTTAGATATCAAGAATGATACATAGTGTATTCAGCACATTCTATCATGTACTGTATAAGAAAACTTTTCAACATTCAATCGACTGAGCAGTTCAAGATAAGTGAAAACCTTGATAATAGGCAGATAAATAAGTACAGTCCCCATGATTTTTCCATTGGGACCCTGTGCCAAATTAAGGACTTGCTTCAGCATAAGATGCTTCTGGGTTAGGGAACTATTAAATATGATGGAATTTATTCTCTTGGAAGCCTGAAATTTGTACAAAATTGTTATTCCACAGATGTTGCAAGTAAGTGTATACATATCTATGTCTTGAGGGCCATGCTGTTGCTGTAAATTGAAACTCAAGCACCAAGCTATGTCCTTAGTGCTGCTTCAAATACTAAATGAAATTTCCCCATGTCATTAAATCTCCTTTCTTGTCATACATCATCTCTAACAGTGATGATAAGCTCTAAAATGTAGGCCAGGCTAAGAAATGCATCACAGATCCTTTTAAGTGGCAGTAATATCCGCCAGGGTAAGTGTGAGGTGACCGCTAAGATCCATTTTCATGCCTTTGATTTGCATCTACTTAGAGCTCGTGGGTATGGATGGTGTCACCTTTTGGTACCCAATTAACCCGCCAGTAACCCATTGTACTTTAAGCAGCAACACAAAAGCGAAGAAAAAGGATGATTTGAACCAGGAGATGGCTTCACTTTAGTTTCTTGACTGACTGCTTTAGCAGCCCACAAGAGACAGATGGAGACAGCAGAAGTAAACGATGAACAAATGCAGGGTGGAGCAGAGTGAAAAGAACAGTCAGGTACAAAGCAGATGTGGCTGCAATATGATAACTTTAAAGGTAATTTATCACAAATAATGAGTGAGGTAAAAGTGGAGAACATGGGAAGTGCTGAGTAATACAAGGTGATTAGTCAGCTGTGTGAGGGAGGTCTGTGAGAATATCCTCCCTCACACAACTTTTACTGAGTAAATAAAAAGGTTCAGATCTACTTCAGAGTGATCAAACGTCATGCAGTTTATATCAAACCAAACTGGCTCTGCACAACCTGCAAATAAATAATATAGTCCATGCAACCCAGCAGAGGATACACTATAAAACCACACAGGGTCCATCTGCTTGAAAGGAAACACATAATTTCCTATAGTTGAGACAGCAACACAGCTCCCTGTGTTACTGTAAATTAGCATATGCGTATGACTGGCAAAAAAAATCCAGCCTCCTTTTTTTTTTAATGGAGCCTGAAGTGCTGAGCCGCGCTCCCTCATGATAGCAGCCCCTGTCAATGAGCATCACACAGGGTGATATCTTTTTTTTCCATGCTATATTGAAAAAGTAACATGCTTTCTTTGATAGATGTTTACCATTACAACATTATCCAAACACACACTTTCTGACTCAATTTCATACTGTGTGGTGGCTTCAAAGCAGGTTAGGAGATTCAAAAAGATGTTATGTTGGATGTTGGATAAGCACATCTGCAGTCTATAAGAAAAAGATGAATTAACCGTAGTTCACAGCCAAATTTAAGGACTTATTTCCCCCATTACCTTACTACCAGCACACATAGCATGGCTGTTCTCAGACCCACTTGGACTCTTTCACTTGGGTGTGATTTACACTTCCTGCCTCTCTGTTAGTCCACTTAACCCTGACTGGGAGAGTTGTGATGCAGTAATTGGCTTGACTTAAAGCTCAATCTCTAAATCACGTTGCAGGCAAACTCACCCTGACACACACACACACACACACACACACACACACACACACAGTCTTCCCATATATTTTCAGTTATCCACGCCCCTCTTGACTACTTTTCCCTGACACTGCACTCTTTAGACACATAAAGATGTGCAGAAAACTCAAAGTTGACAGAGCGCTAATAGCTACTCATGCTGGGAGCTCTGTCTGAATCACAAACAACAAACACCCAAGGACTTTTCACACTCGGTTTATGGACTAAGTGAGATTGTCCAGAGTAACGGTCAGCATCACTGAGCTTTTCTCTTCAAGCAGCCATTATTGATTTTAACGAAAAAAGAGATATTCTCTATGCTGTAAGATGAGAGTACCAAGGCTCATTTCTCTCCACTTTTACTTTCTCACTCTTACAGTTTTCAGACATTTAGGTCCTTCAGGAGCAAAGAGTGAGGCAGTAACACTCTCTCTTTGCTGGAAGTTGTTTTGTCTTCCCTTGTTTCTGTCCTCTCTTGATCTCCATCTCCTAAAAAAGGCAAAGTCCTCCTCTATTCCCTTCCCAAACAGCATCAAAGAGCTGTTTCTCAGATAGATAGGAAATATATCCGGTGCCATCGATATGTCAAACAGTCCATCTGGCATGTCAGGTCAGAAGAGTAAAACATTAGAAGCAAATGTGAAAAAACAAAGCAAAAGTTGGATTGGGAAAAGGCGAATCTAGATGATATGAGCCAACCCACTGAACTCAATGTGTGTTTGTAATCTATTTATCAGTCCCAAACATAGACTGTATATACCATGGACAACCTGGTTTCGCCTTCCGCCTGTATACGGATTTGAAGCCAAATAGCTCTCGGTATTTCCGGGATTTTTCTCTTCATTTCCTGAAACCAGCGCTGCGCAGCAGCAATGCGTGCATTCGGCCGCGCAGTCGCCGAGAGTCACTCTGATGACACTCGGCTCAAACAGCGTATCCCCTGGGAGAGCTACGCAATCTCTGAACGCCCATAGGCTGTATCAGGTGTCAATCATAGAAAACATGAACCCCCTAATAACTTTTAAAAACGGAGCTTCACAGCAAAAAGAGGACTTGAGCACAAACCAGTCTTACTGTAACTACATTTCAACATCACAAGCAGGGGGGAGAAAAACTTATGTTCTGTGTAATAAATTTCCAAAGTTTGTCCACAGCGCCATAAGATTTGCTTGCGGAGGCAGGATTTATGACTTATACTGCAGCCCATCAACAGAGGGTGCTGTTCTCAGAGTGGCTTCACCCAGCAAGGAGGCAGACTCTGTCCATTCTTCATACAGTCTATGGTCCCAAAGCTCTGAAACATTTCCTTTTGTTTGTTTAGATGTTTGGGTTTATGTGCAGCAGCTGTTTTAACAGAATGAGAGGAGGAGAGGTTAAAAAATAAAATAAAAAAAGATGGTATCCTCATTACAACATTGGCTGAAAAACAACTAGGGTGACACTTAATTCAGAAAGAGAGGTAAGGATGTTAAGTGGAAAAATAAAGTCATACTGTGCCTTTGGAGGCATTGTTCTTGAAATTCCAAAGAGATAGCTCAGGATGGGGCATTTGTCCACTGTGTAGTTTTACAGAAATGAACCCTGCATGAACAGTGAGGGTTCAAGCTGTGACTCTTTCACATGAGTGCATCCTTAGGGTCAAAAAAGGGCAGGTTTTTCCTTACCCAGTGCTGCTGCTGCAGTGACAACACTGTGCCAAATTCACAAGGAATAGATTTACATCTACTGATAGCATTATTTGATTATCATTCAATTTTGCAGCTTCATGCAGTTTGTTCTTGTTTTGCGTCAATTTGAGGAGATGAGCCGTTGGCATCACCATTTTGCTTCATGGAGCAGTGCCGTCCAATCTCATTATCACAATGTTCAAACTGTCAAAAGATATAGCTCTTCTTTTTTTGATTACTCAAATAGACAATTCATGCTGATATGTCTGACTTTCAGCCAAAGTGCAATAACTGAGTTACTTTTCAGGGGGAAAAAATTATTATTATTTTTTTTAATGTTTTTTTTTCTTTTTTTCTGTTTTGCTAGTAGTTTGGTAATTCAGCTTAAGTTTATGTATTATGAAAAAGACAACAGATTTTTTAAATGGTGATTATATGAAGTTCAGTGAGTTATATCTGGATATCTAGATATTATATGCAGATGATGAACTTAAATATTGAAATGTTTGTTGAAAAAGTATTTCTATCACTACCCAATCAACAAAGAAAGTGTCTGATAAGTCAATGCATTCAGAGTAGCGTCTGAGTGATCTTTCAGATCAAATCATCTGAAAATCTTCAAGTTATAAAGTCACCTGCCAGCAGAAATATACAGCGCATAATATTATCATAAAGGTCATCCTATAAAACTAGATCACACCAATAAAACAAAATGCCACCGATAGGAAGCGTGACAAATTATCTCTCACCAGAGTTATGTTTCAACATCAGTGATATCAGGTGAGACTCCAAAAGGCTGACATGTCAAATCATATCAATTCAACATCAGTGATATCAGGTGAGACTCCAAAAGGCTGACGTGTCAAATCATATCAATTCAGACCATTTTTCATAGGTGGGATCACTGCAACAACAATCTACAACAGAAAGAGAAAAGATGAAGATATAAGAAAGACAGACCTTGAGTGAACAGAGAGGGACAGCCAAGTTTTTAAGAGGAATCAAACTACAATATGTCCAAGTCAAATGGGTTTTTCTAAGTGCTGTAGCTCTATATTCAGTCTGTGAATGAGCTCTAGGCATCATGTAAGGGGGCATAGCAACAGTGTGTCATCCTGTTTTATTTGCCAAATGAATTTGTAGCACATTACATCTATCAGCTGATAAAAAAATTTAGAGATAAAGTGAACGTTTTGCAGCAGAGAGTTACTTTTTTCTGAAAATTGTTCTATTTTCAGAGATGAAAGCAACACTTGACCATGAAAATTGTAGAAAATAAATATATAAACTGCTCTCCCTAGGAAACGTTTCTTGTTTGCCAGCAGTTCGGCTGTGAGTGCTTTTTTATTCTCTGTGCTGATTTTTTATGAAATAAAAACCCATGTTTGGATTTCTGGTGGGTAAACACTAAAAAAGCTGCTGGATGCATTTAACATGCTTCATGTACACAGACAGTCCTTGTTGCAGTGGTAGCCAGTAACTTGACTACTCACCCGCTCTCCTCTCCACACATTTCCTGTCCCTCTTTACCTGCCAAAAATTGCTCCAAAAATGATTTAAAAGTTTTTCCTGTGTTTTCACATGTGAGGAATCCAGTTCATGTTCAAGGAAAGGACTTCCTCACCCGACTGTTACCTGTGGTGCTTTTATTTCACCCTAGATACTGTCTTTCTCTCCCAAAGGGTTTGATAACAAACATGCTTTTATTTTGACAGGGTGAAAAGGCATATCCTTTATATCAACAGTTAAAAACATTTTTGACGTGCCAGCACCCTGTTATCTCAAGAAGCTAAACAAAAAAGCCGGTCCAGACCACACTCAAATTACAAAGACCCAGTGTAAAGATGGGGCAAGATTGAGCCCCATCTTATTTGATCAGGCCTGTCCCATCTTCATCCGCATGAGTGCAACACTCTGCAGCATTTAGCAATTTACAGTGGAGAGAGAAAAAATTCCTTTAAATAGGCAGAAACCTCGAGCAGAAGCAGACTCTTGTTAGGCGATCATCTGCTACTGCATTGGGTTTAGAGAGGGGAGAGAAGGGGAGAGAAGGGGGGAGAGAGAGAGAGAGAGCGAGAGAGAGAGCGAGGTAAAAATCCTGCTCATATTATCACTTGAAACTCCTGTGAGGAACTTGGCTTATATAAATGTTGTTGCCCCTTTGGACAAAGCGGTACCTCTCTGCCCTTAGTGTCCTACCCATTAGAAAGTATTGTTTACTCTTGAAATATCTCTTTTTCCTTGTTATAATTGAATTGTTCCACTCACTGTGAATCTTTGTTGTGGAAAATGTAAAAAAAAAGGCAGTTTCAGTATTAACCTTGACTGGCAGCAGTTTCAGGTTGTAGTTACATTTGTATGGTAACAATACAGAAAAAATCAATCTTGTTGCTGATGGGTTTGCTCTTTTCTGTTAAATTATAAACTGCACCATATTTACATTTAATTCTGTTTCTTTTGAGGACTTTCAAAAAACTCCTCACAAGAGCTTTAAGGATGAGACGATTTCTTGTCATTGTTTTCTTGGTGAGGAACCCGTTAACACAGGAAAAACAATGGCTAAACATCCTTGTAGAGCTCCTTTAAACAGCTCATCTCCACAACACAAATGCCACTTCAGAGCTTCTGGTACAGCACGTCCTAAACAACTTAATAGTTATACAAGAAGCAGCTACTTCTAAATGTCAGCCAAGCATTAACAGCACACTCAGCACAGAGAGTGAAGTGGTGGCAGGAAATAGAAAAAAGAAAGAGTTAGGAAGTTGGACACAAAGTATACACGATGACTCAACTCCACAACCAATCAGGACTGTGATTCACTAACACTAGTCAGCACCTCCTCAGTGTTACAGCTTCCTATCAATTCATCCAGTCAGTGAAAAACTGGAAAGATCAACACAGTAGGTGTGTGCACATGGCTGAGTTTGTGGGTGTTGATTTAGTATACTGGAGGACTGAGCCATTAGTTGATGAGTGACACATCTATTGAAGGTGGGAGCTCTTAAACTGATACTCCACCTACTCAAAGCTCAGGCCTGTCAGTGCAAGAGGACACACGCAAACTGGTTGGCTTGAACAGGAGAAAAAACGTAATCTTACACCACAAATGTTTAAGTCACTCGGGTTTACAGACCATTCCAGATAAACTCTTTGAAGAAAAAGCAGGCAGAGATGAAATTGAGAAAAACCTGCACTATCTCTCATGATTGAAACGACCGCAACTGATGCATAGAGGTGAAAAAAAAAAAACACAATAGCCTCTAAAAACAAAGTCATACCACAGACACAGCCTCGGGCCATCTTCCATTACTGAGACTATTTGTCCCATTCAATTCAGTCCCTTAATACATGCAGTCTCCAGGAGCAATTCAGCAGCGGCACATAAGCCCGATATCTCTAAAACTACTGGGGATATACAGTTCTGGGGCCTTGGGAGCCATCCAATCAGACTTACAACTGTTTGGTATGATTAAATGCCATTGTGGCAGCAATACAGGCTGCAATGCTCCACAGAGGTTTGACTGGATATTTTGATCCAGTGTGAATTCACATCAGGGTAAAAAGGGAGTTATATCTCACTCAACTGGATTTTTTTTTTTATGTTAACATCTTCGCATTAAAGTATTTTCATTCTAAAGTCCCAGGGCAGCCTTATTGGTTTGCTTTTGAGATGAACCCTGGGTATCATTTTGAGTTGTTATGGTTAGGGTTAGGAAATCACAGGTCAGCCTGATTAAACAGTCTCCTGCTTCCATTTTAAGGCAACCAAAGATCAAACACACAAAAAAGGTTTGTGAATGAGTTTCTTTGGAGGAACATCTTACGCTTAATACAATTACTCTAATGTAGGCCATCAAGTGCAAGCTGCTTTTTTTTATTATTGAAGCCATTAAAATATCTGTAACTGAGATTTAGAATGAACTATGAACAGCCTGACTATAAATTAGCTTGAATTCTCTCTCCCTCCCTTCCCCTCCCGCCCTGTCTCTTAAACTCTCTTATGAGCTCTCTCTCCAGAGCTTTGGTGATGTGTGTCATAAAAGCTGAACTTTTCCTGTAATTGTTGGCCTCATAATTCCTTTAAAGATAGATTGATTTCATGCACTCAGGTAGGTTATTTCCTAAGTTTACTTGCAAGGTTTTTTGGAGCATCCTCTGTCTCTGCTGGGGGATAGAAAAAGTCTTCCAAACATTCGATAACAAACTGCTTTTGATGTCTTGCTTTAGCCAAATCCTTCAAGTGCAGAGACATTTGTCATGCTAGTATGTCATACAGACATTACAATAACAAGATGCTAAAGGGGTTAGCATGGTTCAAGTAGCATTGGCTTGATAGACAGTGGTACAACTCGTGTCAGGGTGGTTTTGTGTGCTCAGCTGTACTCCTTGTTCCTGTGGCTAACCTGTGACCTTAATACAAAGCTTCTCTGACACTCCCAGCTCATGTGTGGAGCTAAGATGACATTTCTTCTATCTTCACTATTTAGACTTCTCATCTCTCTCTTCTTCTCTCTTGCACACTCCCTGGTCCTGTACTCTCTTTCGGCTGGATGCTTGTGACACTGCCATGGCAACCAGCATTTGCAAATCATGCTGCTATTTGTAACATATTGTCACTTTGTACAGAAAGGAGCCCATGCCTTGTTGGTGCAGTCAGTCATTTCATACAAACACAACATGTTAAGCATCAGCTTTGGAAAATTACTGACACATCTTTGTCTAATAGGAGGGAATTGCATTTTATAGGTCAACTCCTGTTAAAAAGATTCACTATGGACTAGAGGGGAAGATTTATACAGTCAAAGGATGATTAACCAGACTCAAGTATATGGGACATAACATCGGGAATAATATCCAAAGAAAACAAGAAAGAAACCAGCTAACCAAAGAGTGCTGAGAGTGGAGAAGAAAAAACTGAGAGAGCAGACACAGAAATGGGCACATGCATAGATAAATCTGTACACAAAATCTGATCCCTCCTTTGAGGGTCTGTGCATCTGGACTCTCAAAGGCTGATTTAGAGACTAAGAGAGACTTTCATGCTGTAGGAAGAGTTGGTTTACATTTTAAGACCGCAGTTGAAGTCACAAGTCAAGGGCCTGACAGTGCAACAGTAGGAGGTGAAATAAAACCTCCAAGTGGAAGAGGAAGGATGGAGGAAAAACACAAGAGCAACAACTCTTTCCCTGCTGCTTAAAAAAAAAGCTGAAACGATGCAAAGAAAGAATGACAGTGACACATTTTGGGTGTAAAAGCTGAAGTGGCAAGAGAGACATAAATATTATCAACTGGTTTCTAAAGCATGTGCTTTGAGATAGTCGTGACACAAAATGTAAATTTGTCACCCTGTCACACTGTGTCTCATATTGTTCTTTATACAGTAAGCTCCCTATCCTGTCAACAACCCTTATAAAATAAGGTGCTAAGGCAGTCAGAAAATAAGACGTGGAGGATAAGAAGTTAAAGCAACATAAAAAAAAATAGCCTGAAAAGTAGATTTAACCACTGTACGTGTGAAAATCAATCTGAATAATCTTTGGTAATATGATGATATCCACTGTGCCTGAATATTCAAAATTTGAGTCAAGTTTGGCAACTTTCCTTAAGTTTATTTGTTTTCTTTACTTCACATGCAAGTGTCTCCATTAAAAAACTTCTCAGGTCTTAGAGATCTGACGGGAACTTGTTTTTGGTTTTCCTCTGTTCGAACTCCGGCTATCTCTGCTTCTTTTTCCACTTTACTCCTACATTCATGATGCACTTCTGCTCCGTTTCAAAAGTTGGACTTGCAGAAAAAGTTATGTGTGCTGTAAGTTTTGCTGTGTTTTGACCTCTGCTGGATGAGAGCTGCTAAGTTTTTACAAGTTTGACAAAGCTTAACTGATTATGACCTCAAGAATGAAAGATAGATCAAAAAGAGTTAACTTAAACCTAAGCTGCCTCTTATCAGTAACAGCATTTTTTTTTTTTTGAGAAAGTAAGTAAGACGTTGAGCAGTGAGGCGTGTAAGGCAATGTAGTGTGTATCTAACAGTATGACTCTTGTGACATCACAAGGAAGGTCACCAAGAGGGAGAATAGTACCTGATAAAGTACCTGATAAATCAAGGGGGCATGTCAATCGGCCTGCCAGTCATTCAGTTGCCATGGTACCATCTGAAAAGGTGGGGCTTATCAGAGGCTATAGATAGAGCCAGGCAGGATGAAAAGAGGACTGTTGACAATTACAGCTCATCAGCCAGGAGACACACTTTTGCTGTGTGTGAGTATGTGTTGTTTGTTTGTTTGTTTGTTTGTTTGTTTGTTTGTTTGTTTGTTTGTTTGTTTGTTTGTTTGTTTGTTTGTTTGTTTGTTTGTTTTGTTTGTGTGTTTGTTTGGAGGTTCCTGTTTGTGTGCTGGTGTGATTGTTTAATTTTCCCACAGTGGTTAGTGGTAATTAATGGCCTCTCTGTGGGATGGAAAACATCAATCCAGAATTAAATCTTGATGAACTGCTACAAATTGAAAACCTAAGGCAAACATAACATACACACATAGTTTACTGTTCTGTTTTTGTGAGGACTTTGAGTTTTCTACACACAGAGCCTAAATAAAAACACATTTGCGAAATGTGACACCAAACCGGAAACACCCCATGTTTCCTTAAAATGATCTCAATTTAGAGACTCTCTTTGATTAGATTATCCATGGGATAACAATCTGCCCTAACAAACACAGAGCATACAAACAACAGAGCTAACAGAGCAAAAAAATCCAAAGACACAAAAGACACTGGGAAATCACGAGGGCATCAGATAAGGAGGAAACCCACACTGACATCGACACTGAACTAACAAAGATGGAATGCTACACAAAGACTTAATACACAGAGTAAAATGTAACAAGAGGCAGGTGAGACACTAGGGCTGTGTCTCAATTCAGGGTCTGCATCGTCAAAGTGCGGATTTCAAGGGTGCATGACATCATCACGCAGCACTAAGGGTGTCCCATTTAGCTCACGATTCTGAGCGTGCTTAAAATGTGGTCCCAAAACCACCCTGCCCCTGCCCCTTTTTCGAGCATGAATTTATGCATGCTTCGTGGCCTTGGAATCCCCAGAATTCTTTGCGTGCTGCTGCACAGCTGCGCAATTCAGGTGAGACATCAGACTCGCTTGGAGACGCAGCGCTTCTCCAAAGAAATTCAAAAACACAAGACAGTCAGTTCAGGCTCAATGAGCACATGCTATCTTAACTCACTAATATCTGCACCTGCAAACCAAACATTATACCTTTTAGAAAAGAACTGATCCGCGTTGCTACCACTATCAAAAACATTAGAAATAAGAAAGCTGCCAACACTACATCGCAGTATCAGGGCCACATCAAGAATTTTTTTGAAGACTTCGAGATTAAAGTTGTAAACTTAAGAGAATAAAGTCATTAAGTAAATAAAGTCATAAAGCTGCTTTGGTGGACGGGGAAATGGCTGGAGCTGGTCAACTGCAGGGTTATCGGTGGATGCATCAGCGGGTCATTCAGAGAGCTTTTGTGGTTTCTCAAGAAACAATCCAACTGATAATCAACATTTAAGATCCAGAGGTAGTCGAGCTCCGACAAGCACCATGTCTCTGACACCGGCAGTAACCTTCACCTGCAGAGACACTAACGCCTTATGGCATATGGATTCATATCATAAACTAAAGCCCAATGCCATTCATGGCTATCTACGGCTGCATTGACAAATATATATTCTCTGCAAATCCATATCTGCCTCCACAAAAGCATTTATTTCCTCCAAGTCCACCTGCTTTTTTTCTGTGGAAAAGCTGCATTTCTCATATATTCTTTTTAAAGTCCTTATATCATTATATACCTTATACCATATACCACTCAAATGATGGTGGTACAGAGACCAGACTTGCAGCGGAGAGCTTGCTGCAAGTCTGGTCTCTGTCTATTATCTGCAATTTTGGCTAGATTTTTTTTTTTCATATTTTTGTTGTCTTTTTGTTGGCTGCTGATGGATACTTTTTCTGGGTGAAGACTTTACTCAAGAGAAGAGCTCCTTTCATTGAGAAAAACCAAATCTGGACAACAACGTACAATTCCAGAGGACATCAGGAGGTGTTATCTTGGTTGCTGTGCTGGTGCAAAGGTGAAGGCAAAGCTGAATGCTAGGAGGTGGCAATATAAACCCTTTCTTCCATCAATCATCATGGGAAACGTCAACTCTCTGCCCAACAAAAGTGACAAGATGGAGATATTGGTGAAGACTGAGAAAGTATACCGTGAGTGCAGTTTCCTGTGTTTTACAGAAACCTGGTTGAATCAAAACAACTCTGACTCCAGTGTGGATCTACCTGGCTTCACTCTTATAAGGTTAGACAGAGATGCTCAAGCTAGTGGCAAGAAGAAAGAAGGAGGTCTGGCTTTATTTGTCAACCAGAGATGGTGTAACCCTTCACACATAACTGTCAAGGAGAAGTTGTGTTGTCCAGATATTGAACTGTTGGCAGTTGCTCTTCGGCCATATTATGTTTCAAGAGAATTCAGTCATATCACAACGGTAGTTGTTTATATCCCACCCAAATCAACTGAAGAAATTACATGGGATCTTTTGCATAATAGTGTTGCCAGGCTGCAGACTCAACACCCAGAGGCACTAGTAATAATATCAGGAGACTTCAACCATGTCATCCTCTCCTCTCACCTGACTGGATTCACACAGTTTGTGAACTGTCCTACCAGAGAAAACAAAACCCTGGATCTGCTGTATGCAAACATCAAAGAAGCCTACAGAGCCACTGCCTTACCACCACTGGGCAAGTCAGATCATAACTTGGTCTATCTACAGACCTGTTACAGACCTTGTTTGCTGAGGCAGCCTGAGACCAAAGTCAAAATCAGAAGATGGACACCTCAAGCTAGTGAAGCTCTAAGGGACTGTTTTAAATCAGCAGACTGGAATGTGCTGCTGGAAACAGATGAGGATAGTATGAACATTGACAGACAGGTTGACTGCTTCACTGAGTATGTCAACTTGTGTAGAGACACAGTTATACCGACAAAGACTGTTCGCTGTTTCCCCAACAACAAACCCTGGATCACAAGTGACATAAAAGCAATCCTTAACCAGAAAAAGACAGCTTTTAGAGATGGTGACAAGGAACGACTCAAACAAGTGCAACAAGTGTTGAGGAGACTGAAGATGGCAAAGCTGGAGTACAAAAAGAAGATAGAGAGGAATCTACAACACAGCAACATCCATGAGGTTTGGAGAGGAATTAGTACGATCTCTGGACACAGCAATAAAAAGAAAAGACAGCCAGTGGTGGGTGATGTGGAAAGAGCTAATGAACTCAACCTGTTCTTCAACAGATTTCACACTGCTGTCACACCCACTTCCACTGCTACTTCACCTTCCTCTCCACAACAAATCTCCTCTACAACTTCTACCGTTCCCGCTCCATCTCGTTCAAATGTCTCAACCACTTCAGCTACCTCCCTCCTAGAACATCAGTCCTTGTCTGTCACTGAAACAGGGGTGAGGATGGAGCTTGGAAGACTTTATCCTGGGAAGGCAGCTGGTCCAGATGGTGTGTGCCCGAGGCTGCTTGGAGACTGTGCTGCAGAACTGTGTCAACCTCTCCACAAGATCTTCAACCTGAGTCTACAGCTAGGGCAGATACCTACTCTGTGGTAGGTATCTGAGTGTACCTACTCTACTCAGTACCAAAAACAAAATGTCCTGCTGAACTCAATGACTACAGACCAGTGGCCCTCACTTCACACATCATGAAAACCCTGGAGCGGCTGATTCTGCGCTTTCTGAGGTCTGAGGTAAAAGACAAACTGGATTCCCTGCAGTTTGCATACAAAGAACACACTGGAGTGGATGATGCTGTCCTCTACATGCTTCACTGTGCCCTGTCTCATCTGGAGGAAGCTGGAGTTCCCTTTCAGTCGATTCACTCGGTACAACACATATAGTATGGGATATCACGCCCTCGCGTGGCCTGACTGAAGACACCTTTATTCACGCCTTTAAGGCAGATGATCTGTGGTGACGTCTGGGAGGCTCCGCCTGCACATATATACGTGTAACACCACAGTCATCCTTCAGTTCTTACGCTCTTCACCTCGCTGAGAACACCTACACCGAGTCGGGCTAACTAGCTGCTGCTAGCTCAGCCTGGTCTTGTCTGTGGCTATTGCCTGATCGTTTTTAGCTTAACTGCCCCTGTTGGTGTTAGCCTACGGCTACCCGCGGAGCGCTAATTTCGTTCAGCTTCTGCGTCTTGTTATGAGCGCTGAGCCCATGAAAGCGAAGGCGAAGTCTTCTGTTCGCCCCTGTCCTCGGGGGTGCAGCTTCTCCCTTCACGAGAAGGATCTCCATGAGGCTTGTCCCGTTTGCCTGGGTATTGTCCACGCCAGGAGGGCGTTGACTGAGCCCGAGTCGTGTGAGTCCTGTCACCGGCTTCGGAGCTCAACCCTGGGAAGGCGGGTCAAGTTTGTGGAGAAAATTCTAGGAAAATCCGCTGTTGCGATGCACGATCCCCTCCTCTCCGAGTCCAGAGACCCGGCTTCGCCCGAGTCCGGTGGTGAGGACTTTCTGGTCGAAGGCTCAGTTGGAAACTGGGCAGACCATGTGGAGTGTGCTTACGGGTCAGCTGGATTTGAGCCGGGCCCGACCGAGGGCGCTGGCCAGCCGCTATCCGGGCTAGCTTGTTACCAGGAGGACGATGACGTGCTGGACATCGGCCTGGACGTGCAAGGTTTTTCAGAGGATGAGCAGGAGCCGTTGTCTTCGGGTCAGTATGCCGCCGCTGCTGCGCCGGTTGATCTGGACGACACATCCTTCCTCTCACTGTACCGCCGTGCAGCTGAGAAACTGGAAGTAGGATGGCCCTCTCCTCCACCGGCTCAAAAACCGTCGCGGTTCTCGGGGTTTTTTCTCCCACCCGAACCGACGACTGTTAAGAACAGTTTGCCCATGTTCCCGGATTTTGTCGCGGAACTAACCTCGACATGGGACAAGCCGCTGTCCACCTGCGCCACAGTGCCCGGTTGTGGACAGTTTCTGGACCTGGATGGAGCTGAAAAAGCTGGATTGGTGAACCCTCCGCCTATGGAGGCGTCCCTGGCAGTTTATCTGGCCCCGGCCCAGAATCATGGTGTCGGTGGCCCCATCACGCTCCCATCCAAGCACTGCAGGTTTTCAGCGTCACAGCTGGATAAAATTTACAGGACACAGGCAAATACGGCTCGTGCACTGAGCTCCGTCACCATGCTTCAGACATATCAAGCTATGTGTCTGGCGGAACTCGGCTCGCGTATGCCTCCTGACAGTCTGCTTTCTCCTCTCCTCGATGAAGCTAGGGTCGCCACAGATTATATCCTCCGTGTGTCCCGCTGTGCAGCGCTCTCTCTCGGTAGAGGCATGGCTTCCACGGTGGTGGCGCAGAGGCACCTGTGGCTGACTCTCTCCGACGTTCCGGAGAGGGACAGAGCGGTTTATCTCGACGAGCCTGTGTCGGCCAGCGGTTTGTTTGGGCAGTCCCTCGACGACATTCAGGCTAAGTTTGAGCTGAGGAAAAAACAAACCGAAGCTTTGAGCAGCATCATCCCCAGGCGTGATGCGAGGCCCAAACAACAGGGTTATCCGCACAAACCGGCAGAGACGCTGCCGCCCTTCATTTTTTGCCGCCGAAGAGGCCGCGTTTAATGTTTGTTCAGGGGTCCGGTCCCGAGAGGCGCTGCACTCCCTTAACACAGTTTTCCCAAGCACAATCCTCCCTCACACACATGCCCCAGTAATGGCGCCTGTTGTTCACTGAGTGAATGTTACAAATGTGCGTTCGTTGAATCAAATAAAGGTCCCGTTTTGTTCTCAAAACATCATAAATCAATCAAGTCTGGGCGGGAAAGTATTGCTGTTCCCAGCCGGCACGCTAGAGGGCGACAACCCCTCCCCCACAGTACTGGAGGTCAGTCGACTGACTGTTCGTCTCCCTCGGTGGTGCGCATGCGCAGTCTCACCGTGGGTAGAGAGAACCGTTGCCATGGGCTACCGTTTACAGCAGCGCTGAGGGAAGAAATAAACAACTTGTTGAACAAGAGAGCGATAAGAGTTGTTCCCGCTTCGGAAACGAACAAGGTTGGTACAGCCGCTATTTCGTTGTTCCGAAAAAAGGAGGAGGGCTCCGTCCTATCCTTGACTTGCGAGTGTTAAACAAATACCTACGAACTTACAGGTGCAAGATGCCAACACTCAGACAGCTACTGGGCGAAATCAGACCGGGAGATTGGTTTACAACTATCGATCTGACAGATGCTTACTTTCACGTAGCGATTCATCCGGACCACAGGCACTTTCTAAGGTTTGCATTCAAGGGCATAGCCTACGAATACCTGGTGCTGCCGTTCGGCCTATCACTCGCCCCCGAACATTCACCAAATGTGTCGAGGCGGCATTGGCTCCACTAAGGGAGAAAGGTGTGCGCATCTAAGCCTATCTGGACGACTGGGTGCTAATCGCGAGCTCCAGAGAGCAAGCAGCGGCTCAGCTGTCATTGACCCTATCGCACATCCAAACACTGGGCTTTTCAGTAAATTTACAGAAAAGTTCACTGACTCTTAGTCAACAGGTATCATTTCTCGGGCTGGAAATATGCTCCGTTTCAAGCCGAGCGTGTCTGTCAGAACGCAGGGTGGCTGCGTTTCACCGCTGCCTTTCACAATTTCAGTTGGGACGCAAACTGTGTTTCCGGACGATTTTACAGCTGACAGGCATGATGGCATCTATGATCGCTGTAGTGCCGCTCGGACTGTTAAAAATGAGAGCGTTTCAACGCTGGACTCAGTCTCACCGGCTGTGCGCGCAGCGTCACCTCCAGAGGAGGCTGACGATAACTCCGTCTTGCATGTCGGCTCTTCTCCCGTGGAGAGAACCCGGTTTTCTACAACGGGGATCTCCGATAGGGAGTGAGTCTTTTCGCAAGGTGGTGTCCACAGACGCATCCCTGAGGGGTCGGGGGGCTCTGTGCGAGGGCGCAGCAGTGAGAGGTGTGTGGACGCCAGCATAATGCAAGCTCCACATCAATTACCTGGAGCTATTAGCTATCCTATTAGCTCTGAGGCATTTTCGTCCGGTTCTGACGGGCCATCAGGTTCTGACCGGGACGGAAAACAAAACCATGGTTTCCTACATAAACAAACAGGGAGGGACATGCTCTCTTCCCCTGTTAAAACTGTCTCACTCTCTGTTGCTATGGTTCAGTGTTCATTTTCTGTCACTCAGAGCCACACATATTCTGGGTCACTTAAACCTTGGGCCAGACCTTCTCTCCAGGGGGGTCGTCTTGTGAGAGAGTAGAGATTGCATGTCAGGACCGAAATTTACTCCCATTTCAAAGTTCTATTGTGGATGTTTTAACATTCCTTCAGGAGCGGCTGGATAGGCGTCTCTATTTCTCAACAATTAAAGTCTATTTGGCAGCTGTATCTGCATGCCATGTTGGCTTTGATGGTGTGTCGCCAGGCGCTCACCCTCTTACTATGCACTTCCTAAAGGGAGTCCGCAGGCTGAGACCTGTGCTTAGACCCAGTGTTCCCTCATGGGATTTAGGGTTGGTGCTTGGGGCTCTTGGTGGACCTCATTTGAGACTGTTGAGTCAGCAGACATGAAATTTCTTTCATACAAAACTGCACTGCTACTTGCTTTGGCGAGTGGGTGACCTTCATGCTTTGTGCATCCCTTTTGTATCCAGTTCACTCTGGATGGATCTAAGGTTACATTGCGCCCAAATGCAGCGTATTTGCCTAAGATTATCCCCACAGCCTATAGCTCTATGAGTTTTGAACTACTGAGCTTCTGCCGTCCTCCATTTGCATCTGAGGAGCAGAGGAGGTTGCATTCCTTGTGCCCTGTGCGTGCACTACATACTGACATAGACCACACTCAGAGTGTGCGTTTATGTGACCAGTTGTTAGTCTGTTTTGCTAATCCAGCCTAAGGCAGGGCACTGTCTAAACAGCAGCTTTCCCGCTGGATTGTGGAGGCTATCTCCTTAGCATACGGCAGCAGGGGTCTTCCGTTGCCCCAAGGTGTGAGGGCACATTCAACCAGGGGAATGGCAGCCTCATAGGCCTTGTTTAAAGGGGTTTCTGTGAGTGATATCTGCACTGCAGCCAGTTGATCATCACCGCACAGTTTTTGTTCGGTTTTATTGTTTGGATGGGACAGCCCCTTCAGTGGCTCACTCTGTCCTTTCTGCTGGGTCTACAGTGCACTAAAGTTTTGGAGGTTTGACTTCGGTTCGGTGGCTGCTCTGTGGGGCGTGTATATATGTCCCATAATATATGTGTTGTACCGAGTGAATCGACTGAAAGGGAACGAAATGTTATGAATATAACTTCTGTTCCCTGAAGGAGAGGAACGAGGTACAACACTAGGTTGCCCCACTGCGCAGCTAGGCTCGGTGAAGAGCGGCTATCGAACTGAAGGATGACTGTGGTGTTACACGTATATATGTGCAGGCGGAGCCTCCCAGACGTCACCACAGATCATCTGCCTTAAAGGCGTGAATAAAGGTGTCTTCAGTCAGGCCACGCGAGGGCGTGATATCCCATACTATATGTGTTGTACCTCGTTCCTCTCCTTCAGGGAACAGAAGTTATATTCATAACATTTCGTTTATGTGAGGATCATGTTCTTCGACTTTTCAAGTGCATTCAACACCATCCAACCCACCATACTCAAAGACAAGCTCACAGAGATGGGAGTGGATCCTTCCTGTGTTTCCTGGATCGCAGATTGCCTGACTGGAAGGCCACAGTTTGTCAGGCTGGGGAACTGTGTTTCTGGGACATTAATGAGCAGTACAGGGGCTCCACAAGGGACAGTGCTGGCGCCATTCCTGTTCACACTGTATACGTCAGACTTTAGATACAGCACTGAGTCCTGCCTGATCCAGAAATACTCAGATGACACCGCTATCGTGGCATGTATCAGAAATAGACAAGAATCTGAATACAGAGATCTGATAAGAGCCTTCAGTGACTGGAGTCACAAAAACTGCCTCCTCCTCAACACCTCAAAGACAAAGGAAATGATCATAGACTTCTGTTGATCCAAACCATCTCTTCAGCCAGCAAACACCTGTGGAGTGGACATCGAAGTGGTGACATCACATAAATACCTAGGTGTACATCTGGATAATAAGTTGGATTGGTCTAAGAATATAGACTTCATCTACAAAAGGGTCAGAGAAGCCTCTTTTGCCTGAGAAGACTCCGATCAATAGACATCTGTAGTAAGATGCTGCAGATATTTCATCAGTCTTTGGTGGCAAGTGTCAAAATTGCCCTCATAATCCTTCCTACAAAACATGCCATCATTGCATGAATTTTCTGGAAATGACTTGTAAAGTCCTTTCCTCTTTTTGGTCGTCACTTTGTTGTTTGTTGTATATACTAACCCTTGTGTGCTCATATGTATGTATTGTTTTGTGTCTGTGTCTTTTGTTTTTTGTATGTATTGTATGTCTGCAAGGTCGCACAATTTAAAAAAACAACTGCTGCGCCACACCACTTTTCTTCAAGTCAGTCGTGACGCGAGCCCGAGGGAGGGGACATTTGGCGACTCAACCTGGAAGTCCTCCTAAGGGTAGACTGTCCTAATTCACAAAAGCCGAATCACCTCACCCAGGGTACTCAAGTCCACAAAAGGGCAGTGTGCTCGTATGCAGACCCTGAACTGAGACACAGCCTAGGACACAGGTGCAGACAATCACTGAGGAGGGAAAACACAGGAAGTAAAACCAGAATAGACACACATGGATCAACTACTACAAAATAAAACAAGTAGTCCAACCAAACCAGACACTCAAGGGCAGGGAACTAGAAAATAAAACAGGAAACACTGAAAACTGATCTAAAGAGTAAAACACTGAGGACACAAGGGTAACAGGCTCAAATACAAACCAAAAACTCACAAAACAGGATCACAGGGGACAGAAACACTCTGGAAAATACACCTAAATTAGAAAACCAGGAAAAAATTTAATACACAAGAACTAATCAAGACACATGTGTTGTACAGGTGGATGCACAATGTCTATAGGCAAGTTGGTAAAGTGGCAGAGCATCAATCTCAAATCCTGCCCCCCGCCCCCTTCAGCGTCTATTCTTTATAAGAATTGGAATTATGTTTCAGCAAAGTTTGACCCTGCACAGTTTGTTAGAAGGCACTGTTTTACCTTACAAAGGCTGAGGGAGAAGCAAATTACTTTCTGTCTGTTGGTGTGAGGCCAAGTCACAAGGCATATTTCTCTATTTATCCAGTTTGGGAATTTTCTTCAAATAAGAAACAATAGAGCCTGTTTCAGTCAGGTTAGAGAGCCATATTTGGCTGTAGCAAATCAGTTAAGTCAAAGAATATCAGGTCTTCAAAGTGCAGGTACAGGTTAGATTCGGGTTTCACTTTTGGGCAAAGTTTCTTTGTTTCCCTTGTTTGAGCATTACCTGACATGATGCAGCCCCTGTGCCCTTTGTCCAAAGTTCTTCTAAAATCAATCAAAACTAAATTACATATATCTTCAACCCTTCAAGGGAGCACAGACCACCCTCTGTTTACAAAAGGCCTGACAGAGTGACAGCAAAAAAGAAATGACCATACATACACACAAACCCGCACAAGGTTTTGAGCACATTCCCCCACAGTGCCTGAACACGCAGGGTTTTCAGAGACCACTTGGCACTGAGTCTCAGAAAGAGGATCTAATTACTGTCATTAGGAACATCTAATTGGAGCTTTAAAATTAAAAGATTAGCTGTGCCGCTAACTGTGCTAGCCTATTTTAGGGTTTCAGAAAGAAAAGAGACAGAAAGGGAAAATGGAGGAGAGAGCCCATCACAAGGAACAGCTTTAATTCTGCTAATACCATTTGCCCTTTTAACCTTACAAACAAACACACAGGGGGTTCTAAATGCAGAGGAGCATCTGCCCCTAAAGACTCTTCTCCACCCTTTGAACCTATTCCCCTCTTCACAAATTAACAATTATTATAATCCTCCGTTAATTCTTCAGACAATTGCACAATTTACGAGCATGTTTGTGTGTCTTGCACGCTGAGGGTCCCTCACACCCTTCATCAGATTAGTGGAGCTACTCTCCACCAAAGCATCACCCACAGCCTCTGAAGGTAATTGCTTTTTAATTAAGCCCCCGGCGCTAATCCCAATGACATTTAGGAGGCACGGACTGGCATATGAACACACACATACACACACATTACGCGGGTGACAGAGGGTTAAAGATGGGGACATATTAAACAGTACCCACCCAGCTGTAAACTGGACAAATGCTTAATAGGCTTTTATTGGTATTTCTCTTTTGTCCACAGTGTGAGGCAAAGCAGGCGGTGAAAATGAAGTCATTCATGTACTGAAGCAATAAATGAATTTTCACCCCATGCCCACTCTGAGGATATCCTTCAGACTGAAAATGAGCACTTGGATCGATTGTGTACAGTATGTGTGTCTATGTGTGGGCCACAGATATTGTCTCTCTCTAATGTCCCTCTGAGGATTCCTGCAGAACTCAAAGATGGAAAAGCAATTCTATCAACCATCTCTTCTTCATCCTTTTCTTTCTCAGTCTGGCCCTTGTCTTTTAAATGCTTCATCCTCTTTCCTCCTGTCTTTTTCTTTCCTTTCTCTCTATCCAAATCCCTCTAACTCCTGCCTCAATATCCCTCCCTTTTTGTTTCATCTTCCAAAATGTCATGGATATGTTTCTTTTCTTTCACCCTAGTTTTTGCTGGAAAATAAAACCGCTCTTGGCAACCATCTTCTCTTCTGTCGTGACATTTTTTTGAGTCACCCATCTTGCTTCCTTGTCACGAAAGCTATGCTCATCTCCCCCAGGGGTGATGACAGAAAAAAAATGTCCCTCTTTTCAGACGTTTTGGGTGATAACTATGAAATACGCTGAACCAAAGAGCGGCTCCACTCACAGCCCTGTAGTAAATCTAATTTGATTCTTCATCACGTCTCAGACATTTTCTTTTGAAGTCTGTGGTCCATCGTGTGAAGGTAGCACCCAAGTGGAGTAAAAGCCTATGTCAGACTGTCTTTCATGTGTACCTTTATTGCTCATGCTGATCCCCTCTTGTCTTCTCTGATCCCTCTTTCAACTCTAGCACAAATGTCTGATGAAGCTGTCTCATGGCTAATCTTTTAACCACCTTGTGCAAAAACCACGTTTCTGATTTAAGCGTCTTTCTAGTTTTACCAAACACTGCTCGAGCTGAAAATACATGCCAACTGCAAAAGTTTCACTTTTCAAACAAGTTCTGCTCAGTATTTGTGTTCTGACTACCAATCATCCTGATCAGAGACTCTTTTTTCAAGCTGTTTCACTCAGTTGTGTTTTTCATTTGACTCTGCAGGCTATGCCCTCATGCAGATTACAGACTATATATAGCACGATTTATCTTTAATCTCCCAGTGATATAACAGCAGAGAGCATTTTCAGTTGTTCTTTGTTTTTGCAGCCCCACTGTACTTACCTCCAAGGGCATGCTCTGTGCACTATCTGTTAGCAGTTCATGCTGTTTTTGCCTGCCACCTTTGTGTTGTTTTTTCAGGACTTTTCCATATCCTTATTTTCGTCCGTGTGTTTATCCAAACTACATAAGGTTTGGCTTTCCTTTCAACACCTTTGATTTTCATTGTTTTGACAAACAGGTTCCCAGATGATAATCCCACAAAAGGGAAAATAAATTGTCAAACTGACATTTTCCTTTTGTTTTATAAAGACAAAGACCCCCACAGACAAACTGCCAGACTAGTTCTCTATTCACCATGTTTTTTGAGAAAACGTTTTTCCCTGACACTCTGATCAAGGTGGGAAACTTAAAAATGCTTCTGACAGAGTGGATCATACTATCTTGTGAATTTGCAAATTGTACAAATAAACCAAAAAAAAATTACTGACATAATTTAAGCTCTTTCCTATTAAAAGCTCCCAGAAAAACAATAAAGAGTGAAAATCAGAATGAGACGGATTTTAAGATTAAAGAAACCCGGTCAAAAATGTATGAACTGATATGCCGATGGCCTACCAGTCTAAGTGTGCCCTGTTATCTAAGGCTGTAGATCTTGTTGCAGTCTCATCGGTTGCTGGTTCAACTCCTAGACACAGCCCTTGGCTACATCTCCCCCCACGCTCTACTCCCCACATTTAAAGTCACTCTTTAGCTGTACTTTCTAATTAACTTCAACAGGCTATACAACAATGCTAGAACAAGTTATTGCAAACTTAAGCATGTGACTGTTTGCTGGTGACCACTAACATTAACATGTAGTCACTAGCTGGCTATTATTTAAATTGGAATACCTGATATATTACTAAAATACCTACACTATAATAGTTTGACTTTAAAACATTGACTCATATCAATCACTACAGAATCAAAGTAACAATCACACAGTAAGTGTAGTATCAGCTGTGGAAGCTGCTCCCCCAAAGATCACAGCCTTCATAATCAGATACAGTCATGTCAGAGAAGCACTTGATCAATTTTTTAGCAGCATGTAATGATCTGCTCCATAAGCCTTGCATTGCAGTGGACTCAAATTGTACATAAGCCATCTGTGAAAGAATCTTGTAAAGACAGACAGACGGTTTTGGGAGGATTGGAGGGGCGAAAGAGGAAGAACATGAATGATTTAAGAGTAGCATGCAAAGAGCAGATGAAGGCAAAAATAGAAAAGAGGATCTGAACCACAGCATATGCTAACTTCAGGGGTCGTATTAGTGAAATTGGTACAGAGAGAAGTGAGGAATGAAGGAGACAGGTGCTAAAAAAAGACAAATCTAAAACTTCCTGACTCCAATGACAAAAATGTACTGAGATCAGTCAGGTTTTTTTCCATTTTGTTTGACTTCAAGGTTTGTTACTTAATCAAAGGCATGCTCTTCTTAACATAAAAAGAGGAATGTTTCAAAATGATAACCAAACAAAGGCACAAATGCAGATTTGAATAAGAGATTGGAGGAGTGATAAATCACAGAGAATGTGTACTGCGTGTTCTATAAAAAATGAAGAAATTATTTCGGCTCAGTGCACCAAAAAAATAAAATACTGAAGCAGTGAGACGCAGCAGGAGCAGACGTTATCCCACAGCAAATGAGCAACTTTTTTATGAATTAATTACCCCTAACAGAGGAGGAGAAGTAACAGTGAGAAGACAAAAACAAAAGGCTTTCTGGGTAAAATCTGCATGATAATCATTTTGGTCTGTCCTTTTCTAGTTATTATTGTGTAGTGTCTATAGACTGTGTCTGAGGGACGATTACACACCATAGTCTCTCAACTGGTAGAAAACTGTGATACCTGTCAGCACCTCAGATGCTCATATACACACAAAGAAAACACAATATGGACTGTGATTCAGCACCTTGTCTGTGTGTTTACCATAGATATTGGCAGGTTTGGGAGCTGGAATGGTGCCAGAAGCCTGTCTCTGTAGATTGATTGTCATGCCTTGAATAGAAGAAGCAGTAAAAGAAAAATGATTGCAGTCTTTATTTTATTTCTTCCTCTCTTATGTTGCCCCTTGGATAACACCCAACCTGTGTGGGTGACAGTCGAGGGGAAGAGGGAAGGTCAGAGAGACTTCAAGCTGGCAACAAAATCACTGCATCTCACTGCCTCCAGGTCACTGTGACCCTTCCTCCCTCTCTGTCTACAACTTTTAACATTTATTTTTACAGCAGTCCTGCTCTACAGGAGATATTTATTAGATGAAATGAGAGAAGACAAGCGGGCAGAAATAGTGGGTAGAATGCATGACTATGGGGTATTTGAGCCCCTATCTTGGCTCAATTTGGTGTTATCAGGCGCAGAAAGACTGGGCCGGCCATTGATCATGATGTCAGGTGAGTCTCGGAGTTCTGGCCAAGTCTGACTGTCTGCAAACAAGTTCCCCCAGCTCTGCTTGATAATGCAGCCCTACACTCTCTAGGCAAAAACATAACAAGACATCAAGACACATCAAGTCAAAAATCTGTGGAATCACTGAGCTGAGAGTCAGCATGTATTGCATTGTCTTGCTGTCCCACTAACAAAGACATTCAGATGTTTTCCCCATTGAAGTCTTCAATGAGTTATATGTATTTCTTGGGGTTTGTTTGCTCCTGAAAAGCCAAGTCAGAGTGACTCCCAATGAAACCACTGACTATTTAAGAGAGGATGGGGAACTTTTTAACTCCAGAGGTCAGAGCAGGGGAATTGCAGTTTCTTCTTTAACTCAATATGAGAATTCATGTCAAAGTCCACCTTGTACACAGTGAATAAAAACTTTTTCCATGTAGGCATACAGTGCTTTTATTTTGTGCATGTGTAAATTTTACTTTTTGAGGTCTGTGTATAAAAGCCATGCTTTATACCATTCAGACTCTGCTTCATGAAGCTACCTTCAAATGACATGGTGCCATTTTGGTGGTGAAAAATAATCTTTTTGTATTTATTATTGATCGAGAGAGGAAAATGTTGCAAACATAGGTATTTCGTAAAACAAAGAACAGTGGCTTGGCATAAAACAAGTGAGTTATGCTCCTACAAACTCATTTATGTTCTTTCTCTTTTGGCATTGTCATCATTATAATAAACATACAATCCAAGCTGGCGTCGTTTCTTTCATACAGGCCTAATAATCATAGCACACCATTATATAAAAGGACATGATGATCTCCAAGGATAGCTCAGCATCAATTTCTTCTCCTCCTCCTGTCAAACCGCTGTTTACTGTGACCATCACATGTTGAAAGGCTGGCCGCTTAGAGAGCTTTCCAGCACCATAAAGTCCATCTGATGAAGCACACAAGCATCAGCAGGTTTAGCTCGCTGTTGGGACCTGCCTGAAAGCCTCTAATGGAAGTGTGCACACAAAACCCATTGATATAGTGCACAAAAATACCAGCTCAACATGCACATGCATTACCAGCTGGATAAATGGTTTTACAGGATGTGGATGTGAGAAAAATGAAGTTAAGAGAGGCAGGGCAGAGAGGCTGTAAGTGTTTCTCTAGATTTATATTCGAGTCCAGAAATACGAAATGCAGATAATTATGTATTTGATCAACTATAAGGGTGGCGTTTGTCAATCATACTACAAGTTCTGTTCAAGTGCTGCAGTTACTGCAATCTAGAACAAGAGAGCAGCGCTACTCCAGGCTGTATCAGTGATTTAAGTGCTTCTCCAAATCACCACTGCTGCCAATAGGAAGTCCATCCGCTGTGATTTACATATTACGTTGATTGAGAGGAGAGTCTTGTCTTAATTTGCTTTTATTGTTCCTGATGAATTCAAATGATCTGCATCTATGAATCTGTTTCCACATCATTCTGCCGCCTGTGACTCATCATTTTAGCAAGCTGCGGCGTAAGCAGGGTGTGCGTGTGCGCGTGTGCTTGAGTTTCTAAGTGCATGAAGTATGAGTGTGTGTTTTAACTGCAGAAGAACAGAATGCATTGTGGGTGTGTATGTGTCTAATGGGTCTAAGCGTTCGTGGAGAGGACACAACGTGTGATTTGAGCACAAGCCAGGCTGCAAAAGAGGGGGTCTGCCTGCACCTAAGACTCTGAATGCTAACGCTAACACATGCTAATAACCCAGAGGACCCCAGGAAGAGCTGAAGGACGGGGAGGTCAGACAGCTGGGCTCAATGCCCGTGCCGAGTCACCTGTCCTGGGATAAGAGTGAGCCTCGAGCACAGGTGTATGGAACGGAGAGGCTCCAGCATTTGCCAGACAAACGACAGGGAAGACAAGGCATGACTCCACATTGTTAAAGCTGCAGGGCTGTTTGGAAAAGTGGGTTTTGGCTGCACACACACACGTCCACACGCAGAACACAGTCAAGGAGCCTGTGGCACAGTAATGAGAGTAGGAGGACACTCCTCAGGAGAGAGGAGGGCCCTTCAGCCAATTCTCAGCTCATGATTACACACAGAGGAGACAGGGAGGAGCAAAAGTGAGGAGATGAAATAAGCTCTGTGTACGCCTCAGTGTGAACCAAGCAGGCAGAGTTTTACCAGCAAACTCCTCACAAGCAAACACTAACACTTAGTACAAGGACACAAAGTAAGAAAACAGAGAAGAAACAGTGAGGAAGTTATAATGATTCAGACATGTCACAATTACATTTAAAGGCTAACAGCTTTGAAGTACAATTCGAACTTCTTCACATAAACAAAGCCTTAAGGGGGCACTATATGGATGTCTCTTAATGGTTCACATCCTCATTAAACGTTATTGCTTCAAATCAGGAGATCCAGAGAAGGAAACAATTTACGCCCCAAATAATGGACGCAGCTTTAGAAAGCGTCGGAGTTAAATGGTTTCCGCCTCAGAATACTGCAGAGCTCAGTATTATACATCAACATAATGAGCACCATCAAAGACAAACATCCACACATACACCGAAAAATCTACCAGCCAAGCACGATTAACAGAAAAACACCAGTGGGATGTTCTGACTCAGTAGATTTGATAAACTCCCCATCATTCATAGCTTGGCGAATTCTAAACTGCCTCTGTCAAGACACAGTGGAGACTGATACCATGGAGGTCAATATGTTTTCCAAGATGAGTTTGGATTAGCAGCTTAATGGGACTGCCAGGAGGAGAATATTTTCTGTATATAGAGCTGTGATGATGAAAAGAAAGCTGATTTGGCTGAATGTCAATGTTTTTCTTTTAGTAACAGGATAAAAAGCAGGTTTCTCTGAAAAAAAAAAAAAAAAAAAAACAAGTATCAAATTTAAAGCTCTCACACTTACATTAATTACAGGTGTTTGATTAGTATCATTCAATATAAACTTGCCTAAGAAGGAGAACTAGATTATTTTAGTGCTTATTATTCTGAGCCTGACAAAAGCACAGTCGGGCTGTTTCAGGACACGGGCTGTCCTGAAGCAGGACGGATGGCCAGACCCCAGAGGTTGAGCCCTGAGCAAATCCATCATCAGGGAGTCACTGTTACAGTCTGGCAGAAAGCAAACGCACCCCAGGGAGGCAGGACAAGCCCAGCATTACCTATTCCTCCGAGGGATGGCCAAACAAAGCCAGTATGAGTGATGCAACCCAGGGAAGGGTAATTGAGTGTGGTATGACTGATGCTTCTTACCGCCAGGTAAGGAGGAAGCTCTTGCTACTGAGGATGGCTGAACGGAAGAGACATAAGAGATTCAACTCCAGAGCTGAATGGGTTCGTTACAAAAGACAGAGCAGAAGAGACTGTACATGTGAAGAGCTTTCAGGATGGTCTGATTCACACATTATATCAGAGCTGGTTCAGCAAGCAGAGGTAGAAGTCCAGCGACTGCTTGATAAAACAGACGCTGGGCAGAAAAAATATGAATGCCTAATGCTTTGTTTATTGCTCCCTCCTGGACTCCATTTTTCATTAAGTCCCACTTTGTTTCTCTTTAATTCCATTTTTACTTTTAAAGAGAAAAGAGAGACACACAAAGGCAGTAAAATACTGCACACTTGATCAAGCTTTGACAAAAACAAATGAAAAAGAACCAACTGCACGCAACAGAGTAAGACTTGAGCACTTAGGAAAGAAGGGTTTATGGATTAAGAGTGGATTAAGCCCAACCGCCACATGTTTGTCGAGGCATGATTGATGCTGACGAGCAGTCAGAAACTAGTCAGATGTATTAGTCTCCCACTCTGTCAGATCTCTACAGCTGAACCTCACACTACCATTTTCAAATGGTCAAAAGTTGAAAAAAATGATTTTTTTTTAAACTTTAAGACTCAATTTTAGACTCTTTCCTAACAAGTATGCAAGGCAATTGAGGTGATTTTTCAGCTCTCTCTAGTCTCATTAACACTTCCCCTACAGAGAAATACAACTCCCTCTTCACCAGCACAGTTTAAACTGCCTCTTACAAACATAAACCACAAAAATATAACACACATATTCCCTGAAATAAATTACAACACATACTGTCAGTGCCTTGCTGGCTTGTCGATCTGAGCAACACTTAAAAGCCAATGCTAACTTCAAAAATGACAGTCTATAGTTGCTAACATAAAATGTGCACAGACATTATAGCAGGGATTCACACTCGGATTCATCTTTTGTATAGTAGCAAAGATGCCAAAAGTCAAAAAGTCAAGGAAGCACAAATAAAATGCCACACTGTTGAGGTGGCAAGATACACTAGGTTGAAAGTAATGTCTCATAACAAAATTGTCCCATGAACAAAAGACTAAAAAGGAAGCGGACAATAATTAAAACAAGATAGACTACTACAAGAACAAAAGAAAGTGTTTCGCACTGAAATCATGCAAAAACTTTGCTGCTATTGCCTGAAACACAAGCTCAAAAGCATTTTTTACCAGCAAAAAAATTACCTCTTAACCAAATCTAAAAGCAGACCCAAAGACATGAAGAAGTTGACCGAAAGAACCCACTTCAGCAAAAGTTTGAAACTGATTTGATTCAACTGAGTATGACACAAAGAGGGAAAAACAAAAGCAGTAACTCGCCATCCTCCAGCCTGCTCTCTCTCAGGAGTCCACATACCTTGCAGAGTTTCTGGTAGCGTGGCGAGGAGATAGCCATCCTCTGGAGCCTGTGTAGGAAGACCACCACTTTCTGGAGGGAGGTCCGGACCATGGCCATCATCTTAAGACTGCTACAAGTCTGCAGCAGCCTGCTCCTGGTCCGCATGCTAGCACTGCCCTACCACACTCATATTGTTCTCCCTCTCGCTCTCTCCCTCACTCCCTCTCCCCTAGCCTGCCGCCCAGACCCCAGCCAAGCTGACGTGATGAGCACACATACACACACACACACACACACACACACACACACACACACACACACACACACAGTCAGAGAGCAAGAGAGAGAGAAAAAAAAAAACTACATACACGCACTCTCAGGAGCGTACTCAGCTCAACATGCCCCCGTGTTTCGTCACATATACATACGCGCAACACACAGAGTGCAGCCTCACTTATCTCTCTCTCTCGCTCTTTTTTACACAAACACTCGGACACTCAGCATGCACGCACAAACATTACGCACTCACACTATGGACAAGAGATGAGACACTCACTTTCTCCTCCACGCGGACATTCACATGCGCACCCCAACCGCAGAAGAAGACGAGAATCACACAAATCACTTGTGACGGCACCCTGCAGAGTGAGAGGAGGGTGACCAAGAGGAGAAGGGAATGATGGAGGAGAAGAAGGACAGACAGGAAAATGGCGAAAAAAGGGAAAAGATGAGTGGAAAAAGACAGCCAGCAGGAAGGAGAGCAGAGAGGAGGATACGAGTTGAACAGGACAAGAAGAGAAGAAGAGGGAGAGAGAACGCGAGAGAGAGGGAAGAAAGAGTTAGAGGTAAGAAGGGAGAGGGAGGCAAAGAAAGACAGAGAGAGGGCTCAAAGCAGCACTGTAAGAGACAACAAACACCGACTCCAGCGTGAAAGGAGAATGACATTATGCGAAGCAACAATCAGATCAATGAGCGAGAGACAGGCAGAGAGAGGCAGGGGAAGAGCAGGAAATGAGAGTAAGAGTGAGCGAGAGGCTGAGGGAGAGCTGGGCGCACAAATGAGATGCACACACATAATACACTTACAAAAAGGGAGGAGTTATTTCAAGAGCAGGGTTCCTGGAAGTAAATAAGCCATTCTTTCTCTGACTGGCAGTCCGAGCACTTTTACAACATGGATGGTGAGAAAAGTGGCCTGAATCACAGAAATACTACCAAGAAACTGCACTAGTGTTTATGATGGGTTTAGTATGATCGGGTGGATACAAATGAATATGCCCCTGGTAGAATATTTGTAAGTCCCATTTTCTTTAGCCACGCTGCCTTAAACCAGTGAGAACTAATAAAATTCAGTCAGTGGACAGCTCAATCATCTTTCTAGAAGATCCTATCACTGTACTCTGTTGCATGAGTCACCGTCTGACTGCTGGCCTCTGGAGAGGTGCAGGTTTAAGGTGCTCCAGCTTTCAAGACCATCTCCCTCATTAAGGAGCAGAACACAAAAATATCACATTCAGAACAGACAAATGCTCCCAGATGGCAAAAGGGTGGGTGGGCCTTAAGGGTTTGTGTCACCAGTCAACCGAAGGCTCAAATTCCCTCACACCATTTATTATTCATGTATTTAGAGGTGTATGCACACACAAACAAACTGTAGTGCAGCCACCTGCCACTGAACGGGGATGGAACTCTGGTAAGCAGGTGCTTCCAAAAACTACACTAGCTTGCAAGGAGCTATCTTAGTGCTTTCAACATCAGTGCTAGCTGAAAGGTACTGAACTCTCGACTTTCAGCATTAACATTCAAACCGAGATGGCAGCCAAGTCAGTTCTGTGTTAAGTGTGTTCGTACGTGAGGTCTGAGGTTTTCTGTTTTTTGCATATGATTTTAATTCATGAATGAGTGGTACTCTGCAAGATCAACACATTCTCTGCAAAGTGGGATATCTGGTGGATAATTTCTCATCAGATGCCATAGACTTTGGCCTACCTACAATCCACCTGCTCAGGTAGCAGTAGCAGAAAGCTAGCTAGGCCTGCCTGCTGTGATTTGAACTGGGACTGACTCACATCTGTGTCTGACTTATTGAAAGCACAGTGTGAATCTCTAAATCTAACACAATTAATTAATTCGCCTACAAGACCTAATCATAAATGCCCTAAAAAAGCTACACTCATTGACTTAATATTAACAAATATGCCTTTTAAATTTGTTGCATCTGGTGTTTTCCTTAATGACCTGAGTGATCATTGTGTCATTGCAGTAGTGCGAGACACAAGGATTCCTAAAAGCAAGCCTCGTCTGGTTGAAAAACGTAATATGAAATTATTTGAGATACAAGCTTTTTTGCATGACTTGCATCTTTTTAATTGGGATAGAATTGCTCTTTTTGATGATGTTGAACTGGCGTGGAAATATTTTCACAAAAGCTTCTTGAGTATAGTAAATAAACATGCCCCTTTTCGAAAATTTAGAGTTAAAGGCCGCGATAATCCGTGGTTTACAACGGACCTGTCAGAAGTACTGCATGAGCGTAATGCTGCTTGGGCCAGGGCACGCATGTCAGGGCTAGAAACAGATTGGCTGAATTTTAGACAATTAAGAAATAAATTTACCCCCCTTCTTCGGAAAGTAAAATCAGAATTTTATTTCTCTATGACAACTGAAAACCTCAAAGACCCAAAGAAGTTTTGGAAAACCATAAAATCTTTGTCCGCTTGCTGTAATTCAGTCAGTCTCCCATCTAGTATACTTGCTGATGGTCTCAGAGTAAGTGACAGAAGAGAAATGGGTAATTATTTTAATAATCATTTTATTTCATCTGGTTTTCTATATAATTCTGACAATTCATCAGAAGTTCCGCCAACTCCTGAAAGAACCTTTGAAAATGCTCAGGCTTTTAACTTTACACCTTTTACCATAATAGAGGTCATGAGGGTTCTAAAAGGGCTTAATCCTAGAAAACCAGCTGGCTCAGATAAATTGGAGCCACTCTTCCTAAAGCTGGCAGCTAAAATTATAGCTGGACCATTGTGTCATATTTTTAACCTTACTTTAATTTCAAATGAAATCCCCTTGGATTGGAAATCTGCCCTTGTAATCCCCCACCTAAAAGGAGGCGACCCAAGTAATTTAAATAATTACAGACCGATCTCTAAACTTTCTATTCTGGCAAAGGTGCTTGAGTCTCTGATTAGTGAACAGGTAAAAGACTTTTTGACCACCAACTCTATCCTGTCACCATTTCAGTCAGGTTTTCGCAAAAATCACAGTACTGTTACTGCTACCATGAAGGTCATTAATGATGTAACTGAGGCTCTTGATAAGAAGCAATGCTGTCTGTCCCTTTTTATTGACTTTTCAAAGGCATTTGACACTGTTGATCATGTTACTTTAATAAAGCGTGTCTCGGCTATTGGTTTTTCTCAGCAAGCAGTTGGATGGTTTGCAAATTATCTCTCAAGCAGAACCCAGGCCGTTCAGATAGAGGGTTTCTCCTCAGAGGTATTACAAGTAAAAAAGGGTGTTCCTCAGGGTTCTGTGCTGGGCCAATTATTATTCACAATTTACATAAATAACCTCGGACAGAATATTCCAAATTCAAACTTTCATTTCTATGCTGATGATACTGTCATATACTGTACAGCTCCCACTCCTGTTAAGGCCTTTAAGTTTTTACAACTGGCGTTTGATAAAGTACAAGAACAACTTTGCCATCTTCAGCTTGTTTTAAATGCAGACAAAACAAAATGTATGTTCTTTACCACTTCAAAAGCTGCAAGATCAGCACTGTGTGAGAAACTTTTGACAAGAAATGGGCAGCAAATTGAGTTAGTATCTACTTTTAAATATTTAGGATTTTTAATTGATGACCACTTGTCTTAAGGAGCACACTCAGTATGTGGTAAAAAAAAAAAAACCTGAAACTTTTATTGGGATTTTTCTATAGAAATAAGTCTTGCTCTTCCTTTCATGTGAAACAGAAATTGGTGCAAACAACCTTTTTGCCGGTTATTGATTATGGAGATGTGTTGTATATGGAAGCCTCTGCTAGTTGTCTCCATATGCTAGACAGTGTGTACCATGGAGCACTGAGGTTCATTACCAACTACGGTCCCCTTACTCACCATTGTGTACTATATTCTATGGTTAACTGGACGTCTTTACATGCTCGACGCCTCTGTCATTGGTATGTGTTCATTTACAAAACCATTCTGGGACTCATTCCAGCCTATTTGTCTTGTTTCTTAACTAAGAAACAAGGAGGCCACAATCTTCGTTCGATGGATGTTCTGCAATTTGTTACCTGATTAAATAAAGGCTAAATTAAAAAAAAAAAAAACATGTTGATTTCACGGCACAGAAATGTCTCCACAGCTGAAAAAAATTCACATAATGTGTATGAGCTGCATAAAATTATGAACCAAAGACAGAGCACTTGAATACACTTCTCATCAAGTAAACTGTGCACAACTTGGACCAGTTTTTGACTGGTCACCGCTAGCCTAGTCGAAAAGTCTGAATTTAAATTTCCTTTTTACGGAATTCAGTAGCCAGGAAAACACTTAGTGGACTTACTGAAACCACTGTAAATGTAGAAGTGGGAGTTAAGTAGTATACAGGGAGAGAAGGTGGGATGGAAAGGTCAAGGGTCAAGATAGAAAGGCTTTTTAAGTATTTTTATCGACACAGAAAACAGCTCAATCTCAAGAGAATCGCATATATATAGAAAAAAAAAGGCAGGAGAAGTTAGAGAATCAGAAGCGTCATACTAAATCAGAGTAGGTGCACAATCACCATTGATTATTATACAGCACCAGCTCAGCTACTGACCATACAAGATTACACACACTGGCTATTTTACACCTATTCCTGTTGTCTTTGAGCTTCTCTGTTGACTTTTATCTGAAGCGGCGCTGACAAATACTCTCTCTCTTTCTTCCAACCGTTAGGCGGGAGGCATTCATTTGAAGTGAGGATGGAAACCTCTGTATCGCTGGAGCACAGCACACTTCACACTGATGGTTCTCTAGTAAATATGAGTCAGACTTTTAAAATAAGTTCAACCTGACACAAATACACACATGGTTGACTTGTTGCAGCGCTAAAGTCTGCAATATAGCAAAAGTTCCCTCGTCTTGTCTTTTTTTATGTGAAGGTAGACTACAAAAAAGGACAGAGGAAGAATTACACAGAAATTCTTTTACACCAACATGAAGATATACACACACACACACACACACACGCGTGCACGCACAACACACATATGCACATGCACACACACACACAGTTGTTTTGAGAGGGAATCATGATGAGCTCATTGAAGAGCTCGGTTTAGCCAGCTACATCGTCCATTTCAGCAGTTCTGCACAGTATTGACTTTGCGTCAAAGGGAATAAAAAGGGAGCCCAAGTGTGTTATCTGCTCTGTCTAAATGGCACTGTCAGACCCAGGTCTCCACAAAGACACTGTTGGATGTATGAATGTTCCTACTGCCCACATTGCTCCCACACAAACACACACAAGCAGGCAGAACATGTCAAATTCACATGCCAGGGGGGTGGGGGCAAACATATCATGCTGTTGTACAACCAAAAATCACATGCCAGCCATTCATTTCTCCCGGGAATCTCCCGTAGTTTGATGGTCCACGACGTTCATTCATGAATTGGATCACGATATTTGTCCAAAGTTGCCAGGTTTCCACACAACCGAAGGTTGTCCTGTGTTTCTGCTGAGCCTCACAGACACTGGATTGATACTTTTACTATACAATTTGGGATGATTCAGGTCGGTTTAAGCTGTAAACTATATTTAAGCAGTGTTTGTTGCGAAATGAACACTTTAATGAAAGGGAAACAAACGTGAGATACAATATTTATGTTGATAGTCCTGCACCGTCTTAGTGTGATGCATTAAGGGCAGTCTCAGATAAAAGATAAAGAGTGCTGTATTACACACTTACATATCAGCATGGTCCGAGTTTTGCTCAGTCGTTCAGCCTCTGCAATTTCAGGAATTTCATTAATGTACCTCATTTGTATTTGTCAGCATGCCCCATTATTCAACAACTGTAGGCTTAATATGAAAACAGCAGTTGGAATGACAGCAGCCTCTGGCCAAAAAATAGTGATTAAAGTAGCTCCACACCCAGCAGTGGCAGAATAGTCATTGTGAGTCAATAATAGAGTTGGTGAGATGACTTTCTATGTCAACACACATCCTCTGTGGCTCTAAGTCTGTTTCATTATCCCACCTTCTGGGCCTTAGAGCTATCCATCAGTCTAACTCAGACAAATAGATGGAAATGAGCTAAAAGATTAAACTAAAAGCAGCATCCTTGCCCAACTTCAAAAGATGCATAGGTCAGGGCTCTTTATGTTATCCTTGAACAACTCAGATACGTCTTAACCACATTTTCCACAAACTTAACCTTTGAGATGACTCTGACAGCCTCTTAAGAAATAGAAATTTAACAGTATAACGAATGTGTCCTTTAAACTTTGAAAGGGCTTATCAAGATGGATTATGTTTGATAGAACATATACAGATCTCTGTAACAGACGGAGGATTTCCTCAGACCAAGACCAAATCCAGCCAGGCCTTAAAAACGAGCTTCATTGTGCCATGTCTGCTACAAAGAAATGAATTCTGCAAAAATCTTTGTGGGTACTCATGCAACCATTCACTGTCATTTTTCACTGAGACCTTGGCCTGTTTTCAAAAATACTTTACCACAAATGAGAGTAACAGCAGCATAACGTTCTTGACAATGAAACAAAGACTGTTAGTACTGGAGCAAAACATTCACATCTCAAAGATGTACAACACTGCAGCCTTCTCAGGGACAAGGACTTGGTAACACTACTATGTAGATCACTGATCATTTCTAAAAGAAGCAAGGTTGCGTAAATGGCAACCATTCAGAGTAAAATCCTAAAGACACGAGAGAACAGGATAGGCAGGAAAGGAATTAAAAGAACAATATTAAAAAGAGAAGCTTATGGTTGGCTTTGTCTTCTGAAAGGTTAAGGTGAAGTCATTTTGGTTTTAAAACATTACATAGAGCAGAAGATGATGCGTGTCAAAAGACCTCAGAGGAAAGGTCTCTGCAAATGACAAGCCTGAGACTGCAAACACACAGAAACTCACACACACACACGCACAGAATTTTTAAGCATCATTGGACAAGGGGATCAATGAGCCGCGCTCAATGCATACAAGCACTCACCTGCCCTCTGTGCGCCCTTCCATTCATACACCCAAAACTAGCACCTTGAGCTTACAGACATGCACATGCATACTCACGCACACACACACATGCTCTGCTTTTTTCAACTGGTAAAGGATGGGTTAATAAAGGGTGACAGAGATAATGGGCCTGCACCTGTGAACAGATTACACACTCACTGACACACATAGCACAAAGGTCTTTGAGTGTTCCCAGCCCTACCTCCAGTTGTCGCCTCAGCTCCTGGGTGTGGGCGGAGTCCTGTGATGGGTCTTCCCTCTGGGAGGCGTCGGCCAGAACGTTGACAGTTGTCTCTGCCTCCTGGAGCCATTTCAGGAAGGACTCAAGCTCCCTGAGGGACATCTGCAGACCCTTGAGGTCACTGTCCAGCTGGGCATGACGGTCACTTGCTCTGCCAAAAATAAAGATGATGCATATATAAGACTGTGTGAAAACAGGGACAGGCATATACTGATGAAAACCACAGAATACTGTACATTAAACAGAACATTTTTGTGGAAGTGGACATGACAGGATGGTGCAGAGCCCCTTTCACCCTGAAGGGTTCCTCTAATTTATCAACCTGCCATGGTATATTAATCTGATGCTTTCATGGCCTCTTGTTATAGGAATCAAAAATTGCAATAATAATCTCTGCAGCCATTCCAATAACAGCCTGCTCAGCTTTTATTGCATTCTCACTAATGGTGAAGTAAAAAAAAAAAAAGAATTAGACTGCATCAATAACTGCAGCATATTATTTTGGTTTTTTGACTTGTCACTGAGTGGGCTGATATTTTATCTATTCAGCGGTCTTCAAACTCCGTCACAGCCTACTTCTTTTTTCTCTTCTGTATTATTGTTGCCTATTTCAACTGTATTCTCTTCTACCCAAGTAAACAAATTTCTTTTTGCAGATCAATTTGGAAAAAACGTATCCCTCCACAGTCTCAATGATACAGGGATGTACAATCATGGTAACTATTACCATTATCATCATTGTTTTGATGTTGTTTTGTTATTTTCACTGCGGTGTTCATTTTTCTTGCTATTATTACTATGATGATTAATATTATTATATAACATTATGATGTATATTTAAACCATTAGTGTAGAAGAAGGGGTAGGACTAGTTAAGTCTCGACTTCTTCCCACTCCTTTTTGAACTTGAAAAACTTTTTGTCATTTGTTGTTGTATTCTTTACTTTTTTATTGTTTTTTTTTATATGTTCAAAATAAACTTCAATCAATCAATCAATCAATCTATCAATCAATCAATCAATGCTAGATAGCACCTGTCTGCTACATGAAAATGGCTTTCTAAAAGTGACCAATGAGAACTGAGATCTCAGCAGTCTTGAAATACATATCAGGGAACACAATAGAACCGTGCACAGGTTCACAGGTGAGTCAGTGATCACCTATTATTGATGGTGTTCCAGGCAGCGCTGTGTGCATCTGTGACCTCTTCAATCCTGCGGTTGTCATCAGTAGAATACTCCTGCAGAAGATGATTGGACAGCTCATTGAAGGCCACGACTGCAGCCTGGCCTCGGCCCAGATCTTGGAGGAATGACTATAAAACAATCAACATGGAGGCATTAGGATAACGGTGACACTGAGATTGTGACAGATGTGACTCAGCCCCTCTGTGTCACTGTGACGGGTGCTGCAGGCAATATTTTCTGGAGTTTGTTATTTATTTGCAGGCACTGTTTTTTTTTTTTTCTGTATTGTGTCCTGGTATCTGTCTGAGTTAGACAAATAGCTCTGCAAGAATATTAATGACCTATCATCTTCACTAACAGCAATTAAATTAAACTTCAGGCACTGAAAACACAATGAGTTTTGTTTTGCCCCTGCTAAGCCTTCTGACATTGTTAATGTAACCTCTACTTAATTAAGAAGGTTACATAAGAGGTAACTGTTATTCATGAGGCTACATTATTATTTCAAATCAAGCTTTAACAAATAAGGTATCCATATTTAACCCTTGGGCTCCTGTTTTTTCCTTATATTTGTTTTATTTTGTTTTTTACAAATACAGGTATGCTCCATTAAGTTTCTCAATTACTCATTATTAAATAACCACACATAGCAAAGGCAGATATGTGTCCCCATTAAACTGTATTCTGTTAAGCTCAGTTGCCCCCTACTGTTCACTTCCTGTAATGAGTCAAACACAATCATGAGCCTAATTTATTTCCAGAGAGTCCTCATTTCAAATTAAAATACTGGATGAACAAGGTGAACAAATGTTGTTATAGTTCAAAGGGAGACTACAAGGAGGTGATTTAGTTCTGACTCCTACAGCTGTGCAAAGGACTTCTAGTACTTTGGAAAGTTTGGATGCTCTTTAATATTCCTTTCCTCCAGAAAAATGAGCTAGCAAATTCCCTCGCTGCGGTGGTAGGAATACAGAAGGATATGCATAAGGACATACTAGTGAAGTCCAGCTCTGACACTTTCCCCTAACCTTGTTGTCAGCAAGCTGCTTAATTAGGGGGTCTCTGGACTGCTGAAGAAGGTTGTGAAATCTTCCTTCATTGTGTCCAATCAGAGCATGAACCTCCCTCCTCTGCTCCTCCCACCGATTGCTGTGGCCAATCATGTTGTCGAGCTGCTGGAGCCGTGCCTCAACGCCATGCTGGGTGCTGTCCCACTGGCTGCGTACCCTTTCCACTAGTGACAGTGAAAGATGGGGATACAAGACTTGTATGCGATGAGCACAAACACAAATGGATAAATGCAAATTGAAAACAATTCAATACAAATTTGCTGTAATTTTACAGAAATTATTAGAATAAATCTAAACTTTATTACAACCTCCAGTGTGCTTATTGCAATCACATCAATCTACGGGACAAAGTCTGGTTAACTGAGCATGAGTTTACAAAGAAACAGCAGAGAAAAGGTAGAAGAGGTTAAAGCCACAAAAACTGGAGGCTATGACAGAAAAAATACAAAAGTCATCTCTTTACATGACATTTAAGGACTGATAATGGAAAATAAAATGTAAGAGGCTGACAGTGATGAGACAGAGAAGTTCACCAGGAGCAGCAATAATTCCTGCTGTCCTGTTCACCTTGATTTCATTCACCATCAGCAGAAATGTTCAGTTGACTAAGAGTAGTGACAGCTATTTTGGCTCATTTTAAGAGGGCTAAAGTGTTGACTGTTGCCATAGACACAACTCAAACTCTAAGTGTGACAGAGTGTCTTCAGCCTAAGTAACCATTTTACAAAAACACAAAGACATACCCAAGTTAACATTTGGTAGAAAGTCATTCATTTCTTAATTAAAGCTATCAGTGAAGAGTTTTTTGATAAGAATTATTATAATAAAAAAGTAATAACTTTATTTATATAGAATCTTTGAAAATAGATGTTTACCAAGTGCTTTAGCAGACGAAACAAAGACAGAAAAAGACGGAAATTCGTACTGATGCTTTTTCGTGATATCTGGAGGCAAACAAGACCATTAGCAGCAAGACTGGTGAGGTTTATAGGCCAATTTTAAATGCCTTAAACCTTTTTTTTTACAGTTTCCACATAGACATCTGCAATAAATGATACATCTGACTGCCAAAAGTCTGTAGAATTAGCTTTTTATCTCAGCAGATGCTGTATACATATAGTACAGGCCAAAAGTTTGGACACACCTTCTTATTCAATGTATTTTCTTTATTTTTTATATGACTATTTACATTGTAGATTATCACTGAAGGCATCAAAGCTATGAATGAGCACGTGGAATTTTGTACTTAAAAAAGTGTGAAATAACTGAAAACATGTTTATATTGCTCTTGATGACAGAAGTACTTAGTGACTGACTGTGTCAGTCACTAAAGTCACCCTGACAAGGCACACCTGTGAAGTAAAAACCATTTCAGGTGACTACCTCATGAGAGCTCATTGAGAGAACAGCAAAAGTTTGCAGCGCTATCAAAAAGGGTGGCTACTTTGAGGAATCTAAAATGTAATACATGTTTTCAGTTATTTCACATTTTTTTTCTTCAGCACATGATTCCACATATGTTCATTCATAGTTTTGATGCCTTCACTGAGAATCCACAATTTAAATAGTAATGAGAATAAAGAAAATGCATTGAATGAGAGGGTGTGTCCAAACTTTTGGCCTGTACTGTATGTAGAGGACAAGTGAAGCAAACACTGTTTTGTCCACAAGGGTTGCCAAAAATTTGCACAAACTTAAAGTTCCTCCGAGGAGCTGTACATACTTTTGCAATAAGTGAGATAATATGAAGGAGCAGGGTGTTGTAGCTCCATTTATACAAATTTGTAGGCTAAAATTCCATAAAATAGATACAAATGTATAACAAGTTAAAACAGAAACTGACCAATAGATGGAAAATTGCAAAGCCAGAAAAGGAAAAAAACACACAAAACAACTAATGTTAGAAAAAATAATAATAATAATCTGGACTAACAACTCAGAAACTCCCAAAAGGAACACCCTGTTGTATACTCACGTTTCTCAGTTATAGATGTGCGCACATCCAGGTTAGAGGTCTTATTTTTGATGTTCTGTGCCAGAGTGAAAATGTCCTCGAGTTGGGGGTGACGCTGTTCCAGGTCGTTCTTTGTCACCTGGCAGGATAAGGAGAAAACACACACAGAGTCAGAAAGTCCTGTATCTTGTAATTTAATTTGACAAAAAGCATGTTCTATCCCTAAAAAAAATGAAACTATGAAAATGTGTCCACGTCCTTTCTTCTCCCCTTCTTTCACCTGAAGCCGCCCCATGGTGGTCCTGATTTCATCTGTGTCCCCCACAGTGACAATATTAGACTTAAGCATCTGTGTGATGAGGAGCAGCCAGTCTGCCAGCTCAGTGGCTGTCTCGTTGAGGTCGGTGGGTGCCACGGTGTCCGGCGTGTGTGGAGTTTGGTGGTGGGGGTCCTCGCTCACCAGGCTGGCCATCTGCACTGCTGAAGGGACTGCAGACACTAGAGAGGCGGTGAAATAAAAAGAGTGAGGAATTTAAAAGAAGTACTGTTGACATATTTAGAATTTATTTAAAGGAAATGATGCAATAAGCTCTAAAGATGTTGGAGGAGGGGAGGGGGTTGCTGTCAGATAGCTCTCAGGAGAAAGTGGCATCACACCAAATCGCGATGAATGAGGCACTGGGGTTTGTTAAAGTGTTACACAAGCAGGACTTTGTTGCTCACCTCTTATTTGTTATTTCATCATGCTCTAAAATGAGCAGAGATAATAAGGAATCAGCACCTACCTTTAATATATGTGTATACTCCCTGTTAATGATCCAATATCTAATTTCCTCTGTCTTATTAAAGGCCTAACACTTTGTTAGGATCGTGTTGAGAATTTTCATCAGTAAGTGAGGCAGAAAGGAGAGAAATCTTGAGTTTAAATAAGGGCAGTCGTTTACCGAGCTGCTGGTGCTGGACGACCTGCTGGCGCTGCATCCAGGGGGAGACAGGTGGCTGGAGAGATTCCCTCAGCCGAACATCCAGAGTTTTCCAATCAGCTGCCAGCTGCTCCACCTTGCTCTATTCACACAGGGGCACAGGCAAGAACACGTGTGTCATTAAAAACAAGCCACAGAAAAAAAAGAGTGACAGTCTATCCTAGTTTTCATGAAACTGCAAGAAAATAGAAGTAATATGAGCTGATTGGAGGAAGATGGATCTTGAGGAGGTATCAGTGGTAGCTGAGACCTTTTCCTGAGGCAAAAGCTGTTGTCGTCTCTGTAGATCTATAGAATGAGCCAACAGGTCCTCCAAGTCTCTCTTTCGGTCCTTCATGGAGGTCTCCAGAGCCTGCAACAGATAAGGACTCACCTAAGGAACCAAATTTCAAATAAGAAACAGTTTAGTGGCATATTCAGACAACCTACCAGTGCTTGGCCCGGGTTCAGGCCTCGGGTCACAATTGTCTGGTGCGTGACCACGACCCAGTCAGTAAGTCTGTTCATCCTGTCCTGGAACTGGGCATGACTCTGAAGGTTGGCCTCCACCTCCCCTACTTTGTCCAACAGCTCATGAGTGACCTGCAGAAAACGGGAAAAGCAAAAGAAACACTTGCATGTTTTGAAATTAAATTTTGTGCCTTTTGCAAGCTACTGGAGGACTTGTATTATTAAAAGTACTCAAAAATTAAAAGCATAAAGGATGGAGGAAGAAAGAAGGAGACACAAAAGGAGGAGTAAAACATGGAGGGCTGTAGATGGTGCAGCTGCCAAATTTTCAAGGAAAAGGTAAATGCTACTGAGTGTCAATGCGCTCCCTATAAGTTTCTCTCTCAGCTCAATACCAAACCCAATTCCATTGAAGTTGGTAAATTGTGATAAATGTAAATAAAAACAGAATACAAGGATTTGCAAATCCTTTTCAACCTATATTCAATTGAATACACTACAAAGACAAGATATTTAATGTTCAAACTCATAAACTTTATTTTTGTGCAAATGATAATCAACTCAGAATTTCATGGCTGCAGCAGGTGCCAAAGTAGTTGGGACAGGGGCATGCTTACCACTGTGTTACATCACCTTTCCATTTAACAACACTCAATAAACGTTTGGGAACTGAGGAGACTAATTGTTGAAGCCTTGAAGGTGGAATTATTTCCCATTCTTGCTTGATGTACAGCTTCAGTTGTTCAACAGTACAGGGTCGGTTGTCGTATTTCAGGCTTCATAACGCGCCACACATTTTCAATGGTAGACAGGTCTGGACTGCAGGCAAGCCAGTCGAGTACCTGCACTATTTTTACTACGAAGCCACACTGTTGTAAGAATGTAGCTTGGCATTGTTTTGCTGAAATAAGCAGGGGCGTCCATAAAAAGGCGTTGCTTGGATGGCAGCATATGTTGCTCCAAAACCTGTATGTACCTTTCAGCATTAATGTTGCCTTCACAGACGTGTAAGTTACCCATGCCTTGGGCACTAATGCACCCCGATACCATCACAGATACTGGCTCTTGAACTTTGCATCGATAACAGTCCGGATGGTTCTTTTCCTCTTTGGCCATGACGTCCACTATTTCCAAAAAAAATTTGAAATGTGGACTCATCAGACTACAGAACACTTTTCCATTTTGCATCAGTCCATCTTAGATGAGCTTGGGCCCAGAGAAGCCGGCGGCGTTTCTGGATGTTGTTGATAAATGGCTTTCACTCTGCATAGTAGAGTTTTAAAATTCCTTGCAATTGTACTATGAGAAACGTTGTTCTTCAACTGTTCGACTATTTGCTCATGCAGTTGTTCACAAAGTGGTGAACCTCGCACCATCCTTGCTTGTGAATGACTGAGAATTTTTGGGGAAGCTGCTTTTATACCCAATCATGGCACCCACCTGTTCCCAATTAGCCTGCTCACCTGTGGGATGTTCCAAATAGGTGTTTGATGAGCATTCCTCATATTTCTCAGTATTTTTGGCCACCTTTCCCAACTTCTTTGGCACATGTTGCAGCCATCAAATTCTGAGTTAATTATTATTTGCGGGAAAAAAATACCGTTTATGAGTTTGAACATTAAATATCTTGTCTTTGTAGTGTATTCAATTGAATATAGTCTGAAAAGTATTTGCAAATCATTGTATTCTGTTTTTATTTACATTTATCACAATTTCCAAACTTCAATGGAATTGGGTTTTGTAGATCTGTTTATAGGAAAGCCCATGCTTGGAAGTACAATAGTTTTAACCACCAAAAATTGCAACTGTTACCCAAACAAATCGGTTTTGACAAGTGGTACAGAACTTTAGAGCCATTTGATATTAATAAGTGGATAGGGGACAGAAGTAAGTGGGCAAGTGTTCAATGAGAAAAACCCTGTGTGTAAAAAAACATGCACTCTAGTCACTGTATGCTTGCACTGTCTGTGGACACATAGAAACCATTAGATATTGAGACATAAACTCAGAGGGCTCTATTTTCATGCCCGCCGGCGACACGGTGGAGGGTGGCAGACCCCGGGTAGCCCGGCGTACAGCCAGTTTGGTATTTTTGTGGACTGAGGCGCACTGAGGTCCGCCAAGCTGGGCGTGGTGACACAGCAGGGGGAGGTGTCGGCAGAATCAGCTGGCGCAGTGACATTGTCGTGCTTGCCGCCGGCGTGAAAAGTGCGCTGAAAGCTCGCCAATTCAAACCCGGTCAGCTTTCAGCGCAGGCGGAGTGCAGCTGGTCTAGTGGTATTTTGGTAGACCAGCAGCGTATCGGCATACGTCACCAATGCCTCACCGGCAGGTTTCCACGGTGTAAGGCACATTTCAGTGCAATAAATAATCAACAACAACTAATAATCTGACTCAGCACATACATTTAGATCTATATAGATATATTCTGATCTATATTTGATCTGATGAGTGCATTTGGCACGCGTTTGGACACTCAACCTGACCGAATTAACACAGCTGAAACTGCATTAAATTAAATTAAATGTCTAGTAAACAGACACACATGATGAAGTTAACATGATATGTAATTCCTCTCCCTCCTTTTCTTTCTTCTGCTTCCTCTTATTTCTTTCGCAGCTCCACCTGGACATGTGTCCGTGTCCTCTTCCTGTCCTGCTGCAGCGGCTGAACAAATGATTTGTTTCAGTGATCAGATGAGGTATTTACTTTAAGCCTACATACGAATATCATAATATTCAGTTTTGTGAGCCAAATTTATTTTATATGCCAACATCTATGAAAGAAAGAGCCAGGCCACAGAGCGCGATGCTTCAATTATGCACAGGTGGTTCCAATTTTAATGCCATTATTGGAATTTATGTTGTTATCTGTGCGCACAACCCACCTTTGTCACGTGAGGTTTAAATATATGCAACTTTATGTGAGTGTCTTTATTTGTGGAAAAAGGTGTTTGTCTTACCAATGGGTCCAACATTACACACACCAAATCCATCTGTGCTTATATGAGACAGTGTGGAGGACGCCCTCTGCAGTGCTTACAGCGACAGTTGTTGAGGGGCTGCCTTCTGTCGCCGTCGTGTGGCATTGCTGTCTGCAGCCATCTCTTGATCTCTTTGACTCCTTCACGAAAATTGTAATACGCCTCGCCGGTGGCGGATTTAAAGTTGAGGAGAGGAGCAATTCTGATTGGCGAAAACAGGTCTCGGCTGTGTTAAACCCACTACATGCCCTCTCTACAACTTACGCTGCTGGGGGGAGCTGAGTTAGGGAGGGGGGACACTTGCGGTGGGCTGCGCCGCTCACCAAAATAGCAAAATGTGCTTGGGCACTCCTTGTCGGCGCGGCAGACCTGACTATGCCGCACCTACGCCGGCGAGGAACGAAAATAGAGCCCAGAGTCTCAGTTACGTGTTGTTAAATCCAAGCAAACCAAGCATGCATGAACATGGGGCCTGGGTATGATAAACAAGCCAGAAAACTGCATCCTAATAGCACACTGCATCAGTATAACAGGGTGGTGATTATATAGTGTCTTTGGTTTACTAACTAGTTAGTCCTTGAGCCAGACCAGATGTCGGTACCACTTGGGTGGACAAAGCCTTACATATATTAATTTGTTTTTAGGGTCAATATAAGTAAATCAAAATATGATAGACTTTTCATAGGGGTAGCTTTTTATATTTTTTCTCATTTTGTTATTTTCCTCAATAGGCGAATTTTTGTTAACTCCAAAAGCAACACAGAAAGTCAAAAGCACATTAAAAGTCACACTCTTTTTGGGTCACACTGCTCTTTTCTATAAATGAATCAAACCTGTGTCTAATTAAATGAGTTGATGAAGTGGGAGTGGCCCAATTTGATGGTGGAGCAGTACTTTCAGGTATCATAGTACTTGAGCCAAGAACCAAAATTTCACATATCGGTACCACCTGGGTGGTGATTTTTTTATTGCTATACATCCCTACAATAAGTTTTTATATGATAGACCTTGGTAACTGGTAGCTTTATTGTAGTTATCACTCATTGAAGTAATAGAGTGCAGCTGTTCAAAAACGAAAAATCGCCTTCCTTCAAAATTAGCTTTCTTTCATTTTAACCTCTCATTTAGGTGTGTTTGAACTATTGGCTAGCCATAGAGACTTGTAATAACTCCCTAAGTAGTATTCCAAGTAATTTATCTAATACAGGTGTGTATATATAAGCTTCAATTAGCCAATTGTCAGGTCTAAATCAAGGTCTAAATTAAGGATATTTTCTTACTTAGAAGTAGAAGTAAAGTAAATGCAGACTAATAGCATTATAATAACACAACTTTAATATGACACTGACATATTTTAAATGCAGGAACTCATTATACAGTCATCCTGGCTGGTGCAGGGCAAGAAGACATTAGCAACAAAATAAGATCTACTGATGTATACACTCTATACAATCATCTGAGAAAACTCCAATTCCTACTCAAAGTCCTATTCTTTCCATAAGGAACAGTGACAGCAAATATGAGTTTTGGCTTAGTACATAATACTGTCACTGAGACACAGTGGGTCTGTTAACATAGATCCCTTTGGTCACCATTTATTAATCAACATCAGTAATCGACATCAGTATCTGTATCTTCTTCTACATCTGAATCTGCTGGTGTGCAAGGGGCTCTTCCTCACTGTATTGGTTGGCACAAGTTTGTAATTTGCACAGGTTTGTGCACTTCAGCCCATTGCTGAGACAGGTGCAGTCTGGTGGTTTGCATGTCCTCACACACTTTTTTGATTTTGATTTTTCATTTTTGAACAGCTGCACTCTATTACTTCAATGAGTGATAACTACAATAAAGCTACCAGTTACCAAGGTCTATCATATAAAAACTTATTGTAGGGATGTATAGCAGTAAAAAAATCACAACTAGAATTTGCCCACCCAGGTGGTACCGATATGTGAAATTTTGGTTCTTGGCTCAAGGACTAAGTAGAGTCATTTGTTGATTTAGTTTTAATAAGCCATAAAATCTGCTTGTGTTCACTGTAATTCCAGTATTTAGTGTCTTTTCCATGTAAGTAAGTCACAAACAGGGATTACATGAACTGACTAATTAACTAAACACAGCCGCGACTGGGTTTTGTCAGAACTTTGTCATTTGACAGTTCATGTTATCTAAACGTAGCCAGAACCTGAATAAATGGAGGGTAGATATTGACAACACTCATAATAGCTTGTAGCAGCAGATGCTGCTGGTGGTTTGAATGCGTAAACTAAATGAAGATGTAATCGCAATGACTCTTCAGAGTCAAAAAGCTATTCTAATTATGACAACCATAAAAACATTTGGCCAAAAGTCACCAGCTCACACAGTCACTCTTTCAACCAAAACAACGGTTGCTCTTGGGCAGTGGTGATCCTGTTGGTTTTCTGAAGAGCTTATGTACACCTTGGGCTCAGGAGGTAGAGCGGTTGTCCAATAACCGGTAGGTTGGCAGTTCAATTCCCCCCTATCCCAAGTCTGTCCTTAGGCAAGACACTTAACCCACCTTGGTCCCAGTGTGTGTCCTCCACTGGTGTATGAATGAGAGTGTTGTGCGGTGGTGGTGGTCGGAGAGGCCGTGGGCGGAAATTGGCAGCTACATTTCTGTCAGTCTGCTCCAGGGCAGCTGTGACTACTAAGGTAGTTTACCACCACCAAGGTGTGACTGTGTGAGCGAATGAATGATGTATCCCATGTAAAGCGCTTTGAGGGTCTATGATAAAGCGCTATATGAAATCTGATGCATTATTATTATTATTATTATTATTATATTTTGACACTGGTTACAATTTTAATTCAGTATCCAACACTTGCAAACCTTGCCGAAGGATGAAATGAAAAAAAAAAAAAAAACAGCCATGCTAGAAACTGAAAGAAGGACATTTGATTTTGTTTGTGCTAAGGCTTTTTTGTGTTTGTATGCTATTTTTACATTTGTATATTTTTGTTTATGTTGTACTATTTATGTTATAGTAAAAAAAATTGTAACTGATCAATCTGTGTGATCAAAGTTCTGATGACTGCTTTAAATGCTGATACTTGATTCCAGATAGAGGAAATGTCAACTATAATTCAAGTCTGAGTATGAGCTTGAAAAAATAAAGTGAGACTAATACCTTGCTCCAGTTGAGGTTGATGGCTCTTAGTTTGCTCACATGTTGGTCTCGGCTCTGAGGGCTCACCACCGGATTGGCCAGGATCTGAGGGGCATGCTTATTTAGCCATCCAAGCCGTTCATTGTGTGCGTCCATTTCCTCAGCCAGGGCCTGCAGAGAAAAAAAAGGGTAAACTGACCTTTAATACAACAAAGATGGATTGATTTTTAGCTGCATTGACAGAAAGAGGGCACAGTAAGTAAAATGGAAATCAAGGAGTTTTACTGTGAAGGTCAGCAGTGATATAGTCTGTATATAGGCACATGAAATATTTTATTGTACTTTCTTCAATGTGTCTCCTCAGGGGAGGAGTCTGTCAGGAAGGAGAAAAGACAGTATTTGTTTCCTTGTACAAAAATTCAGTGTTTAAAAGGAGAGTTGTGAGGCTCTGTTGATGTGTGTTTGCTGGGTTTGACAGGTTTCTGCCTGTGATTGACACCAGGGAGAGACTTGTCAGTGGAGAGAAGCAGACATGGGAAAAACCAACAAAGAAAAGTACAGCAATTTCAGAGCTGACCGTGATGAAAAGCTGACTCTACCAGGCTCTGAAACACAAACAAAAGTCTCACAGGATTCACACTAACTGGAGCGTGTTTCCACTTCTGCCGTACCTTGAGTTCTCTGAGGTTTTCGTCAGTGGCGGTGATGAGTAAGGAGCTGACAGCATTTTCTGTCTGCTGCAGCCACATGGCCAGCTCATCACGTCTCCTCACAAGGTCTGCTAGGGCAGGGTCTACTCCGGCCAGCCTGAAGACGCAAACACAAACACACACTTTTATTCTGTTCCAAGATTAAGATCTCTATTTCCCGCAAGTTGCAAACCTAATCCTGAAATTTACATTTAAATTACTATTATGGACTGATTGATCACACTGATAGTGTTAACCTGGCTGATGCTGATAAAGAAACAAAACACTGTCAATGTCCATCACATCTAACTCTGAAACCCAGTGTAATCTAGCCACATCAGAGATAAGAATTTAACCACATATACTTAACCTGGTCAGTGCACAGGTGACGCTACATCCTGTGTGTTTCCTAAATTACTCTACCTGCGCTGTCGCTCAAGAACTTTGCGATTGACAGCCCTCCAACGCTGACCGAGGGTGTCCAGCTTCTCCTCAAGCAGGGATCCATCAGGGGACGACAGCTGCCCAATTATCTGCTCGCCAGTGCGGGTCAAAACGGCCATGACAGGCTGATGGCTAGCAAGGCCTTCCTCAAGCTCCTGAAATACAAAAAATTGAAAAAGAGTCAGAAAGGAGGTTAAAACAGGGATCAATCAAAGCATAAGCCTCATAACTAAAGTGCTAAATCCTCTGTTTCAAATCCTATTCCGATAAAAATCATGTTTTTCAGGTCGTCTACATGTTCACATGGCATTTTTCTGATAATACAGGACACATCATAAGAAAACTGAGAGCAAAATTGCATTTATGAATATTTCTGCAATCAAACTGATGAAGGTGTTGATGATGGTGGTGCTGTCAGCAATAACACAGCTGATATAGAAGATTGAATTCCCAACAAGGATGACATTTCTGCCATGGTAATAAAACAAAGCCAAATTATATCACTCTGCATAATGAGCAGTTAAATGTGCAGTGTGTTTGTTTGTTTTATGTACATTACAGCTCCCACTTCTTCCCCTCCAGGGGCTCAAATGTAATTATCTCTGTGTAACATTTCCAACACCCAGCTGCTTATATTTCAAATAGATTACTACAGCAGCCTGTGAATGTAATAATATTGCTCTTAGCTTGTAAATGTGGATATCGGGAGTCTAAATGTGAGCTTTACGCTAGTGAGAATGAAAGGGGATGCGAGTTAACTGTAATATCATGAAACAAACAATTACCAGGGATTGGTATAAATACTGGCTTCTAGATTTCAACAAGTGGATTAAAATACAAATGATGATTTCCTTTAACAGCAATTGTTTTAAATTTTCTAGGCTGTATTGGCTGAGTGAGATCATGTTGGTTCGTTCCACTTCAGTGCAGCAACATAAACTGTGATTCTAAAAATAGCTCTATTGATAGTAAGTACTAAAAAAAAATATCTACTCATGCCATCCAGTCGATATTTAGTAATCAATGTTTCGGTGTCGAACTATTTCCTTTCTGCGGTGTAGTGATACCTGCACACGCACAATCGAATATGCAGAGGGGTAGAGCGATTTTTGTCACATGGACCAATAGGAGCCGAGTCTCGTTGCCATAGTATCAGAAATACACAAACATGGCGACGAGCGCATCTAGCAGCGAGACAAGCGAAGAGGAAGAAAAGAAAAGGAAAAAAAGAAAACAGCCTTCAAAAGTGCATAAAAAAGGAACGAAACGATGCTATATGCATCTATCATCTGTCCCGAGTGAAGACGTTCTCGACTTTACAAGGACACGTTGGGAAACTTACAGAACTAGTATTAGAAAGTGGCTTTCTCTACAGGGTGAGACAAAGAACCTTGCAGAAACTTATAAACATTGCGTTGATATCGACTTTGACATTGTTCCTGATGACACTGGGTTTCACATGACATGCTAACAGCAATTTATTCGCAAAAGGCGTTGTAGCAATTTGATTGACTTTCAGCCATGGTGTGCTGTTTATATTTTATTGCTTTTATTACACAGTAGGCTGTGTCATTTTTATGTATGAAACATAAGCTTTAAGCTAAATTTACTGTATATATTTCATTGTGCAAATCACTTGAGTTTAGACGTTTTCTTCAAGAAATTTGCTACATTTCATAATCTGAATTCACTTATGCGTACACTAAGGCACCAATAACTGTTTCAGATGTTAGGTACATGTATTTATGACATTTGAGAAAGATTTTGTCTTGCCAGAATCAACATAGCAGTTTCTACAAGCAAAAACAGCAGCACCCAATTGTTTTTTGGGTTACTCACATAAATGTACATTTCTGGCTGGTGACAAAAGGTAGACAGATAGTCTGAGTAGATTTTTTAACCCAAAGTCCAGAATGGTATTGTCTATGCAAAAATGCATTGAACAAGTAGCACCAGCGTAGATGAACGAAATTCACTTTCTAGGCACTTTTTCCTTTGTCCCAATACAGCCTATGTCCACGAGCGAAGTTTCTTTCGCGGAGTTTCAGATGCCGTGGACGTGGATGCATCGGCGATGCTGGCTGAAGGGTGTGACTGACCCGCGGCTGCATCAAGTTCTTGTTTCTCAAACGCCTTTTCAGACTGCTTCAGAAGTTTGCCACAGCAATTTTCAGACACTCTTTTGAAGGTTTGGGCCATCTTTAGGATTTTCCAACTGGAATTTTGGACCAACGTCATAAATTTGTGGGAATTTTCGATAGAATTTTTTTTCAGATGATAATTTGGGAAAAAAAACAATCTTTTGTGAATATTATACATGAATATTGAAGAACTTTTGGCCATTTTAAAGACATTTTTTTCTAAAACTTTATTATCCTCAGTGAAAAATGAGGACCCTGTTCTAAGAAATAGGAAGAATGAGCTGCATTAGACACACAGTCAGACCTCAACATCCTCCACTTACTGACCTCTTGGTGTTGTCGTGCCGAGCTCTGGTCCAGCTGTCCGTCTGGGCCGATGCTCTCTGACAGCAGTGCCTCTGTATCGTTCAGCCACTGGCTCAGGTCGTTCATGTCGCAGTGGAGTTGCCTCCACTCCTCTACAGCCCGGTCAAAGCCCCTGCAGCAGAATCAGGAGTATTTAAGTAGTTAGAGTGGACTGGAGAAAGATTACAGCACATAAAACCTTCACAGTATCATTCCAGCTATAGATCATGACTTGTTTCATGACAGAGCCTTCAAACTGCAAGCCTTAGACTTTCAGTTCACATCTTGGTTATTTACTTTGCACTCTCTACATAATTTTGTTCCCTTTCCCTCTAGTGGTCTGCAAAAGGTAAAACGCCTGCAGGGAGGTAGAAGCACCTGAAGACAGAGCTTGGAGCAACTAAGAGCATGTTGGTGTTTGTTCATATTTAGTTCCCTTGTAACAATGAGATCCTGCAGCTGCACCTGAACAAGGCTTTGCTGTTGCTACACTTCTGCACTTTCACACTAAACCACATAAAGTGAGGTACTATTAATGCCCCAGTGTGTACTTAAGCATAGCCTTGCTGGAGTAGAAGAAGTGTGTGTGTAAACAAACAGCTTGTTGCCTTTTATATGTAGTCTATAGCTGTATCTCATGTCACTGCCGGATCTAAATTCAAAGGTTGATCTGCAAAGGAACCTGGAATCTGTTTAAGCCTATTCATTTCTGATCTTGATGGTGGACATAGAGACAAAATCTAAACCTCAGAGGTATGATTGTATTAGTCAAATGGTGATCATTAAGAGGGCTCTTGACCTGGTTTCCTGGAGTTATTAACAGCCTTTTCACGAGGAGAGTCATTAGAGTTGTCATAACCGAGGTGGCTGACCTACTTTCTCCTGGAGCCGTTAAATACCCCCTGATGTGGAGAGTCATCGCGGTCACTTGTTCTAGGATGCAAATGTGGTTTCAGCAGTTTTGACCAAGAATTCATGACTGCATTATATGATGATAAATCGTATTCCAGTGGTGTTAAAGTTTACCAAAGTTGGCTTCCTTAACATCCCTTTCGAACTTCTCTGTCCTTTTTCTTTCTGGATAGGTAAATGAACTTCACCAATCAACCTTTGAATTAGAGTGATCTGTGTGACTGAGAACCTTTACATTTACCAGGACTTTAGTATCTCATGTTGTCCCCTTTTTGTGTACAGACATGTTCTTAAGTGAAGGTAAACCCATTTGAGTCCTGTTCAGCTTAATAGTTCAATCCAAATTACCCTCTGGCAGGTTCCACAGTTTATGATTTTATGGAAAATTGCTTGGTTGACCTTCATTAAACACCAGGAATGCAATAACAATCGTGAACCCTGATAAGAGTGGAAAGTTCACAGATATGTTGCAGAATAGATCAGCATGGACCTAGCCGCTGATTACCTGAACCACTAATCTAAAAACAAATCTTTATCAACCTGACTGTCTGCATAAGGGTTATTTCCTCTAACAGCATCGCTCAGAGCACAAAAAATCTGATCAGAGGGAGAAGCGGTGAGGAAATTAGTTCTGGATGAGCAAAATGACAGAATAGATTTGATTCTTTTTTAAATGAAGCCCACGTTATTGTTGTGATCAATGAGAGAGTGTTTCAGCATTTGTGTGCCATCTTCAAAATGAGCTTACTCGTTTATTCTTGCATACTGTGGTCAGCAACTGAAGACTGTTTGTGCCCCAGGACTTGTGGGGATTATGGTCAAGGTTACAAACCCTGTATGTGTGTACATTCCCAAGTGTGAATGAGTGATTTAATATTTAAAAAGGCACGAGTGTTTATACCCAAAGAATTGTTTTGATAGTAATCAAGGTCAGTGTGTGCATGTGAGGTGTTGGTCGTGTGTCCCATCTTTTTATCTGTCCACAGCCTGACACACAAATTTACCCCTGATAGCAGAAGTTTGTCTCCTTGTTACTACTTTTTCTATAAGAGATTTTTCAGAGTTACTGCACATACCCCTTGCGGTGGCTGTACATGCGGTTGATTCGGTCCCACTCAGCATTGAGCTGCGTGAGGGTGTCTCCAATTTGGGCCACTTCAGCAGGAGAAGTGTCCTGAACAACATCAGGCTGGCACTCATGGATTGCTGTGACATGATCTTCGAGACGCTCCAGATTATCTTTGATATTCTGTAAAAGCACAGGCAGTAGGGTGAGACAAGACAATCAAGACAATGGGTTAGAATATGGGTGTCTGCATGCTACAGTGGGAGGTCACGTGTGGCATGCAGAAGAAAAGTAGTATAAAGTAGAGTAAAGAGTATAAAGTTTTACATTTGTCAGCTGATTATCTGAGAGACAGGATTTAATATTTACTGATTGCTCCATAGGGAAGTACAAATGCAGATCCAGGTCTTAATGATCTCAACCCTTATGCCTCAGAAGAGCCTTTTTATTTCATTTAATTTTCAGTTTCAGTTTCCAATTTTAATCACCATGATTTGTTGGCAGAGCTGAGCAATTTCCTTTAATTGCTATTGAACCTCGGTTTTTATCACATGCCAACGGTATTCTTTGGCACTCAACACATTAGGGACAAGGAAGTCCTTGTTTAAACCCATTGTAACACCAGTTTTGATCATCTTGCAAACACAGCATTAAATCATACACTCAGCTATCATAGGCTTCTTTTCCAGGGAAAGAACTTCAGAAGTGTAATTTGTATGATAGTCCAACAGAACAGCAGTGTTCCAGTTAAACTACAAGGTGTTGAACAAAATTAATTTTGCCTTTCATCACTAATATACTTAAGACTGTGTCTGATATTTTCTTAAAACCCCATTTTTACTTTAAGAATACCAAAAAAAATTTCCTAGTCTTCTTTTCAATGAAAAATTTGGGGCATTGTGTACATAGGCAGGCACTTGAAGGGTTAACGTTTGGAGACTGATATAAATTTTGATATTTATGAACAGATTGTTAAACTATATCACTCATTTGAGGTTGTAAATAATGTTAATAAATTACTGCAGTCTTTTGCTCTCTATTGTTTATGGTCTCTTAACATACCAAGAAGGATTGCAAAAAATAAACTTAAGGAAAATCAAAACTACTGGTGATTAAAAACATGTATTGGGCTGAGTACTTCTCTACCCTAAAAGAAGCTTTTTTTTTTACATTAATGAAAAAAACTGAAAATCATATGAATGCCTTTTGAGAAAACCAAAACCAAACAATACCATCAGCGACAAAATTGATGATTTTTCTATCCTTATTTTTAATTCCTGAAAATGATGCAAGGGGCTAGGTGTGATCTATGCACCTGGAGAAACAGAGCTGATTTATTTTTTAATTTTCACACAAAATATGCACAATAAATGATACATTTCAGGGTCATAATTCAACAGGATGAGATTTTTGGTCAAAAGTCACTCAAGCAAGTAGAGTACAAGATAATAAAGTACTGGGGGTACCAGAATTGACACACAATGAGAGCTCAAAGGAGCTTCTAAGTATTTAGGAGATACATTGAGAAGTTATTCCATTTAAAATCTGATATACTGTGTGTGAGCTGGCATTTAAAAGGTTAATATTTTGAAAGTGAATCAATATTTGGTCTTCATTAACAGGGCTGATGCTGCTTAAAAGATTTGACCCATTAAAATTTGTAATCTGATAAACACAGTATATCAGATTTTAGTGGAAAAACTTCTCAATATATCTCCTAATCCTTTCCTTTCCCTGTTGAATTTCCCTTCTGGGATCAATTAAGTTATTCTTATTCTTACTTTGTGAAAACTGCTTTGGAAGAAAACCAAAACACTTGGGGCTAAAGGGTCCTCTTAAACTTTTAAGACAGCCCATTATACTGCTTTGTAAACGGGGTTCCTTTCACGCATTTTTTTTCCCTTAAAAGGGATAAAAAAACAAAAACTGTTGTTTGTTTCACTTGTTATATGTTCATCACCAAACAATGACAAAATTGAGTATAAATTTAAATAAAAGGAAGAAATATCACAGTTCTTTTCTGCAGCATTAAGTTTGCATGTACAAGAAAAACCCACCCTCAGTGTGTCTTCTTGGCTTGAAAAGTCCTCATAGCGACCCCCACTGAGCTCAGAGGAGTTCAGAAGCAGCTCATTGTCAGCCATGGCAAGGAGCACTTTGTTGATGTCCAACAGGTAGTCAGAGAGGCTGAGTGAAGGAGCCCCACTACGCTGCACAGAGGGCACCTCCTACACCACACAGGACACAGAGGACGGAGGAGTAAGAGAAAACAGTGTGACACACTACACAACGGAATAACTAAGCGACTTTATGTTTGCATCGTGTGTGTGTGTGTGTGTGTGTGTGTGTGTGTGTGTGTGTGTGTGTGTGTGTGTGTGTGTGTGTGTGTGTGTGTGTGTGTGTGTGTGTGTGTGTGTGTGATTTCCTTACCTCAGCTGGAAACTCTCCCTGCTCTGATACAGTTTGAGTAGACGTAGACTCCACAGAGATTCCCACCTGTCTGATTCGTACCACCCTCAACTTCTGGAGCAGGCAACACACACACAGTCACAGTTCTAGAAAAAATAAAATTTCTATCTTTAACCCGAGAAACACAACACATCCTTTGAAGCATCTCACCGTGTGTGCAGAATATTGACTCTGCAGCCGGATCAGTAGAAGTCTCAGCTCCTCCCTCTGGCCTTCATCTGAAGTTTTCTGCAGCAGCTCTTCTCCTCGTCTCAGCAGGTCCTCCACACTGGCTTTCTCCTCATCCACCTGGTGCAGAGACACACACAAATCAACAAATGGGGAGCTTCTAATTTGGATCTCAAACATCCCCCATCTATTCTAAATTATTCAGAGTAAAAAGGAACAACTCACACACATATACCATATAATAGTGGCTTTAGCTTTCTTATGTGCTAAACAAGAAATTTAAGTTTGGGAGAGGACATGCAGCAGAGCTTCCTGGCCAGCACTCTTACTTTGATTTGGACTGGTAACTTCCATGCAGGTAGTAAGAATAAAGTGATAAATCTTGATAACTTAAATTGAATTCCATATTTTAAGGCCTTGAAATGCCCGACCGAAGCCTGTCTCATCAGGTGGCAGCTTTATAGAGCCTACAGCTGCACATATTCTTCATAAAAATCTAATTTATATTGAGAAAGAAACAGCAGCCCTGGGCTTTTTGGGAGATTCGTTTTTAATTTTGCTAGAAATTTACCAAGGCTGGCTGGAATTAACAGAGACCTTTGACAAAAAATAGAGGAAATGCCCATATCCTCTTCCATAATGCTACAACATTTACAGTGTCAATAGTAATGGTGAGTTTTTCTAAAAATTATTAGAAAATCTCTAAAAAAAGACAAAGGGGTGAAATTCAAAGGTGGCCTTGTTTACTTTGTCATCATCCAGTAATTGTTCTGGTTCCTGCTGCTGCAGAGCCCTCAGCATGTCCTGAAGCTCTACCTGAAGGTCTTTCACCTCACTGAGGATGGGTGCCTTGGCAGGATCGGTCTGATTCTTACTCTCTGTTTGGACCTCCTGCCTGTAAATGACCTGTGAGAAGGAGAAGCAAAAACAGGCCTCAGGAAAGAAAAAGACACAACAAACATAATACCAAGCTGTGCAGTGTGGTTTGATTTGTGACACAGCCCTGTGGTATTCTCTCTCAAACTTTGGAGACTTCTTCTTTTGTTTCAGTTATTTACTGGCAATGATATGCCATCTCAGACAGTTGTGTGTTTGGGGCACAGTGCAGACTTTTCTTTCATACATATCAATCAGATTCATAAACACGAATTAAAAAGATGAAGATGACAGCTACTTCATAAAAAATATGGTTCAATAAATTTTAAAAAAATAGGCATGAGATCCAATTTTCTGCAGGTCTTAGGTTAAGTAATAATTCTAGAGTCTAGTCCAGTCTTTGTTTCAGTTGGATCCTAGCTGAAAGCCTGGGAACTTTCTGATAAACATAAGAATCTGTCATCTCGTACATCACACACTCCTGCAGATGAACCCTGAGACACTTTTTGAGGAGGAGGAGAAGGGATGAAATCTGCAGCTGCTACTTTCTGTGAGGCAGACACAGTAAACCTCATAAAGCCTATCAAGGCCACTAAGCTGAGAGGCCTCACAGAGGGCATCTAAGAAGCACCTGAACCAACATCTGTGATAAAATTCAACAGTTACTACAGTTCGTTTACCTGCTGAGACGTCTGCTGGTTCAACTCATCACCCCCTGACACCAGACTGGTCATCATCTGACAAGAAGAGAAACACACACTGTGATTGCACGGGTCCCTGTATGTTTTATAATTAACAGTTGAGTTGTTTAGGTTTGTGCAACAAGATCCAACCTCACAATAGATGCATCTTAGCACAATTAAAATATTATTTTTGCTGGTTTGATGCTGTGATTTTATGTTTACACACACTTTGTGCATTTCTACCTTTGCAGTCTTGATGTGTTGGGACACTTTGTCAAAGTTGCAGTTGAGCTCACTCAGTTTGGGCTCCACTACATCCCTGCAGGCAGGTCCCCTGCTGGTCATCAGGATGATTGCTTGGTCCTTCACGCTGTCCACACGCAGACTGATGTCCTCCAGCTCCTCCAGCATGCGCTGAGGACAGACAGAACACAGAGCAGTTTGTCATCTATCTATCAGCTTGTGTTATGAATCAGTCATCCTCTCTCAGACTGGATGGCAATGAAGCCTTGATTCAGCTCAGTACAACGTGTGCCCGCCAAGGTTAGGATGCCCAGGCAGCAGCTGATGTGAAATAAAGACCTTCAGTTGTCATGGAGAGAGAAAATAAGGGGTTGAGAGCTTAATATAACTGCAAAAGGGCAGATGGACAGGCTCTGGTAATTAAGGCTTAGTGGCAGGGGCAGATATGAAGGGGTGGCCTAACCCTAACCCTGACTGCGCCCCCTTGATGCCACCCCAAAATCCTGAATAAAGTATTTAGGCTTATCATGGTATCAGCCTCCCAGGGTTTAAAGCAGTGGCGACTGCTGGTATTTCAAGGAGGGGAAGCTCATTTTGTTCCCAGCCTACATCAAACATGTGTTCGTTTATTTATATGTAAATTCTACCCTCCGTTCCTTGTTTTGTTATCATACCGTACAGTTGTTATCCTCTGTTTCTATTGCCTCAAATTTTCCTGTGTCTCCTCATCCTTTATACTGCACAGTACGTGTGATGTTTACCACGCACAGCGCGTTCCATCAGCGATGTTTACATCACACAGTTGGACAGGCAGCTGGCATTAGATGGGGTCTAAAGTTTTAAAGCAGAATATTGAGTAAACGTTAAAACAGTCAGACTCAATCAGCAGCCAAGACAGTATTTGAAATAAATTGACAGGAGACAGGAGTTTGTATTCACTGTAGTTGTCAAACTATCGGGACATGAACCATGCCTTGCAGACACCACCAGGTAACACGTTTAGCGGGGATTGCAACTTCTTTCATTTAAGCAGGAAACGGGGACAGCATAACTGACTTCATAACTTTTGCTTTGCTTTAGATGGCTGGTATCAGGCTAAAAAAATTCGAAAACATCAAATTAAAACACACATCAGATTTTTTTGGTGCATCAGTGAATGGGCTACACTGTGGTGTTGTTGCAATTTATCAGGGTACCGATGAACCTTTCTATACCGCAAACCAGCTAAACCAGGCAAAGCATACTACATAATAACAGCCGACTTGCAGTCATACTGCATACTACTATCGAACACGGTACTTAGTATGCAGTAGGCCTGCACAATATATCGTTTGAACATCGTCATCGCGATGTACACGTGTGCAATAGTCACATCGCAGAGCCTGCGATGTCGGAGGTGAATGAACTCAGTGAATTTCAAGAGTAACTGACTGAGATACACTGCATGTGACTCTGCATGTGCTGTGCAGCGATCCACCAATTACCTTAGTTCTTTACTCAGTTGCCAATCAGACTCAGTTCTCAGTTGCCAATCAGACTACCCTGCCAGCTGTCAATCAAAATCAGAGAGGAGGAAACCCACCCCTGCACATGTCCTGCACATGGAGTGAGACGCGTGTCCGCTGAGAATTACTTTCGGAACATTCTTCATCACTGTTTAGCCCAACAAATAAGAACTGTATGGGTTTTAAATTGTACATTTCCGTGGATCACTCTACTATAAGCAGTGCGCGTTTTGTGAGGTGCATGCAATTCTCGGAGGACATGCGTGTCTCAGCACAACCCCGTTAACAACAACAACAACGATCGCAAACTGAGCAACAAACAGAGAAAACCACCTTAGATGAAGACTTGTTGCCAAAAAGAAAAGGAAAGTCAGTTATCTGGAATTATTTCGGTTACAAGATGGATAATGTCGACCAAAACACGTGTTCTGTGTTCATCTGTTTCCACAATAACGTCCCAGAACAATAAAAGCTAAAAATATCCCTGAGACAGACAGAAGCCGTTCTACTAACATTCACAAAAAGATGTAAGATCAGTGCAGGTTAACTGTCCTCAAGATTTCAGCAGTGCAGTATAAGATTAAGTGCTATTCAGGTCATCTGGTGAGAATTCCTCTATATTTTAATATAGCAATATATATCGCAGGGTTGAAAAAAATCGCAATATTAATTTTTTCCAATATCGTGCAGCCTTAGTATGCAGTATGTTCTGCATACTGCAGTCAGTAGGAGTATGCAGTAGGCCAATTCAAAAACAGCTGCTGAGTGTCCGAAGGGCGGGACAAAGCCCAGCATTTATCCAATGACCATCCAGTTTCGCACAGTGGACCAACCCACTCTACACTTCCCCATTGAAGTCAGTAGATGCTCAGTGTCTGACTGTGTAAAGCACTGTGGCGCTGCGGGGATGAATGACAAGGAAGTCGTGTCAGTACCTGAAATAAGTAGCTGATTCTGAACAAAAGATGAATGCATTCTAGCACATATTTAGTCAATGAAATGTACACACAGCAGTACATATTTCACCACATTTTTTTTTTTTTTTTACATTTTCAGTGAAGTCAGTCTTAGAGCAATCGCCACTGGTTTGAAATCACCACGTATCAACTAAATTCACTATTGAACTTTGTAATGATTGCATGGAAAAGATAGATATTAGTCATCAGAATGTGCCAGTTGGGCGATTGAAATTCTTCCAAATGCAAGGTAACCTCTCTGTCTCACCTTTACAACCTGCTCTTTTTCTGTCTGATCAAGCCGCTCTGCTTCGTCCAAGTGGATCTGGGTCTGGTAGAGCCAGGTGCTGATGTGAGCCAAGTTCTCGTCGAAAATTTCCACCTCATTTTGGTGACTCTGATCAAATAATTGTAAAAGAAAAACAGAGATGATGAGAATGACTGAAATGTGTGATTCTCTAAGTTTTGTGTAACTCTACCATAACCTGCTGTCATGAAAAACTTCTAAAAGTGTTAAAAAATATTTGTTCTTGGGAGTTAATCTGTGAGTATTTTTTTTTTCTTTCTTGGCATTAATGTTTTTTTTCCATAGCAACTACAGTCCCTTAATTTTATGCATTAAGAGGGCATGCTTTACTTGAGTGTTATTTTAAAAATGACATTGTTTTATAATTTTGCTAATTTTCTGAGGTTTGGAGAAGCCATTTCGAATTCAGAGAACTTTGAATCATTTGAAATCATTTCTAGCTTGTGTGATTCAAATACTCCAGCATATTTGATTTGTATTATTAGCTCAGCAATAATTACACATATTTCAATCACCCTAAAGAATTATTTACTTCAAGTACGTATAGCAGGAAAATGTCTTGGTCAACCACATATCTATAAAAAATTGAAGCAGGAGGGAGAATCAGCTGACTCAGGGTACATCAAATAAACAGCACAGCTGCTTTTTTTATTCAACCTGTCTGTATGAAATATACTCACCAGCACAGCACTGAGCCAGTCCTCTGTCCAGGTGCGGACGCGGCCCCAGCTTTCATTGAGACCACAGGTTTTGTCCTCCAGCTCAGCCTCGCTGCCCTCCACTAGAGTCTGCAGACCTGCACTGGTCTCCATCAGGCTGGAGAGGCCCACTTTACGACACTCAGACTCTTTAAGTAGGCCCTTGTGGAGTGACACACACATACATACAGAATATATTAATAATGCAGCATAAACTCGTAGAACATTATAGAGGATCATGTGATGGCACCTGTCAGTCATATTTCCTGCATTCCACACACAAAATCAGAAGAATAAATAGATATAAATACAGCTCTCCAACCAGGAAAGTCAGAGTAGAAATCCTCCTAAATCTTTGATTCATTTCACACCTAAAATTAAGTTTATTAACCCTCCACAATAAGCTGCCATGTTCTTGAGGGTTTAGCCTGAAGCTGTGACGAACTTCAACATCACTCCTCTGCATTTTGAACACAGTTTTATATGACAAATGACAAATGAACACTTGGAAATATTGCCCATTATAACTCAACTGTGTTAAACCCCTATTACAGTAGTGATTAATTATCAACACTAAAGCAATGCCAGGAACTACCCATGCTGTGTCAAATCAATGCACTGAAAGCTGTCTTTTAAATTCCACCTCTGCCTTTTGGCACTGTGCGGCCAATCACTTCTTAGCATTATCAATTAGTAGACATTGTAGCAAAAACAAGAGTTTCAGCCCCAGGCTGGTCTTCAAGGTCAAGATTGAACAAGTTACTGGACACAGATGTGAGAGAAGCCTGAGGAGCAACTGAGCTCCAATCATCTCTGATAGGAAAAGGAGTGCAATATACTGTCCTGCAATCCAGGCAATGACTACAGAGTCGGTGAGAGCATCCCTAAGTTGCTGTTTATTGTGCTGTATATTAACTGTAAGCAGTAATGATAACAGCAGGTTCCACTCTCCTGTCTTATGATACCTTCAGTGCAAATGTTAAGTGAAATGTGAATTATATCACAAAGCAGTCTCATGTTTAAAGTTTGTTCCTGATTTGAAATGTTCTAATTCATATTCTGACAATGGAATCAGAAAGGCGATATTTTTCACTTTAAAATAAAATTATTTTTGACTCGATGAAATCATCTTTGACTCATCTCGTTGATGTTTTCAGCAAGCGTATCCAAAATTAACAGGACAATGTACAGTCAGAAGGTGGTTATATAAATCAGGTGAGAAAACACACCTGCAAACTTTTTCAGGTCTGAGAAGAAGCCCTGAGAAAATCTTATCATAAAATACTGCTCCTCTGCTATGATAGTCCAAAGCACATCCAATCATGTCTAAAGCAAATTACAGTTTTGAGCCATCTCACCATAGACATATTATCTTATCAGCTTATGGGGATTTAATTTAATTTACTCTGCTGTCACTTGTTTTCTGCTATGAAACCAGCTCCTTACTGATACAGTTGAACTGAAATATAGAGCAACAGCAAGAACACTTTTCTCCACAAACTGCATAACAGAAGCCCTGAGATAGAAGGTGCAATGTTTTCAGCCTGAAGCCTCTTATTATCTGGTGCTGCACCTTTATATTTCTGTATTCTGCTTTGTAATCTGTTCACAATACAACCTAACAAATGATACAGCAATTTTGTGTTTCTCTTGTGTTTATTGGCTTTTGTAGGTATTCATAGATCAACTCCGGTTGCACACATAATGAGAAAAAGATCAGAGACCTAAGCCTATAAAACAGGACTAGAATTATTCAAACAGAATGTGTCAGTGTGCACCCCGAGGGTCTTGGGTATCAAATAAAGATCCCAAATGTGAGGGAGTCAAAAAGGGGGACCATGCTGATACCAAGACATGCTATCCTGAAAAATCTCAACACTTTCCCTCAACATCAATCAATGTTTTCATTCACAGCAGTCATATCACTTTTCATACCAAAGACACATTTGATCTCCATGGTAAATAGCTCTTAACAGAAATATCATCTAATCATTTAGCTCCATCTACTGACCAGAAGGAGAAGTACTTATTTGCGCCTGATGAGGACAACTGATAAGAGCTGTGCACAGTAACTTACATTAGCCCATGCAACCTCAGCATCGATGTCAGCCGGCATGTCTCCACAGCTGTTCTTCTGCTGCAGCACAGCTTCACTGGTGGTCAGCCACTCTTGTAGTGCTGCGCTCTCTTTCTGGAACTTCTGAGATAGAGACAGAGCTTTTTCCAGGTCCTGCTTTCCCTCTGTTACCTGCACAAAGATCAAAAAAGTAAAGATGTCATTTGCAATCCAACACAAACTGCATTCTCTCTTTTTTTTATCAAGCTCCCCGTATATAAATCACCTGTGCCCCAAGGTCATTGTAGAGCAGTTTGAGCGCAGTGAGCTGTTCGTCCATGGACTTGGGGTTCTCTGTCTGTTGTTTCTGCACAATCTGTCGACCTGTTTTTATCACTGTCTCCACTTCCAGCTTCACCTCACTCAGCAGCTTATACAGTTTCTACAAATAAAAAAAATACACTATAAGTGAGGGTGAGACAGACTGTTGGTGTGACAGCATTGATGAGCAAATAGTTCCTTGCCATTTTTAACGTTTGATGAACACACAGAAAAGTTCATGCAAGATGACAAATGGGATTGTGTTTGTTTAGAAGAGGTTGGGAGGTTTAGAGCTCCTACCATGCAACCATTGAGGTGAGGCTGGATTTTTTCTGGGTCCACATCCCTGACATCCAAAACATGCAGCTCGGCCTTTGCACCCTCCAGCACTCTCTTGCAGTCCAGCATGCGCTGCTCAAAGTTAGCCGGCTTCTGGAAAAGCTGATATTTTGTAGAGATCTCCCTCAGCTTTCTCTGTAGCAAGGAAGGGAAGGTTGATAAGGTTACACATCTCTTTTACATACACACATTTTTCCTGCAATGATTTATAACTTTCTTGCTGTTTTGAATACAAAGAAGTCTGAAAATGGCTACAGGGGTTAATTCAATGAGATGCTCAGATTTCAAATCAGTCTAGCAACTAGTTTACCCCTTAACAAAAGAAAAAAGTGTTGATATTAAATAAATGACTTGAACGTCTCAGTGTGATGTTCCATGGTTAAGGTATAAGAACTGCAGTATTTATACAACTTGTTCTGTAGTTATATTTGCAGAAGTAGACTACCAGCCTGCTAACCAGACTCTGATCAATTTCCTGCAGTTCTCCAATTTCTCCAGTAGGAGGCGACGTTACCTGTAGCTGGTCCAGCATGGTTCCACCTCGGGCAGCTTTACCATCGCCACTGGGGGGAGGCAAGTTGGCCACATTCCTCCTCCTCATCTCCTCCACTGTGACCTCGTGGGCCGCGATCTCTGCCCCAATGGTCTAAAAAGAGCAGAGAAATAAACACAGTATGAGACCGAACCTTTATTCATGGCTGTGTTCCAGTATCAATGAGACCTTTTCAGAGAGAGCTTGTATAATATGCTGTATCTTACTTCAAGATTTTTGGATGATTTCACATATTTTATTTCAACACAGACAAAAGCATAATGGCCTTGATGCTTAATTGTTTGTGTCATATACTCTAAACACTGAGTCCTACAGGTTTAATTAGAGTCTCCTGACAGGCAAAATAACCCTGTCTCAATAACCCCACATCTCACATAAAACTATAAATTCCTCTGCTGCTGGTGTGCACAAAAGTTCACCATACCTGTGCCTCCGTAGGCAGCTGGAAGGCGTCAATGCGGTCAGTGAGGTAGGAGGTGAGCTTGTGGTCCAGCTGGCTGAAAGACTCCTGCAGGGCTTGGAGTGCCTGTTCGTTCTCTTTGTGAGTCTGCAGCTGCTGCTCAAGGCTTATCTGTCTGTTCACCGCCTGGAAAATACATAAATAAATGTTGAAGAGAACAGCCTGATGTTACAGATTCAAACAATTGATGGGAAGTTCACTGGTGTCCTAAATCTACAGATGGAAGAGTACACTAACTACAACTGGTTAACAAAATCAGTAGAAACACATTTTGTTTTAGTTGCACAGCTTATACTTGGAAATATTACACTTACAAAAAAAAACAATAAATAATGTTAATTCATTATTCATGTCACACCATATTTAATCTTCTGTAAAAGTTAATGCAAAGGTGTTTGATTTCATATATGCTGCTGTATTGGATAGTCTTCCACACAGAAATAATGCTGTGTAAATGAAGTTTTAAAAATCCAGTAAAATAAAATGAAATAAAATAAAGTACAATAAAATGAAATGATATAAAATAAAACAAAATTAAAAAACTCAAGATGAAGTTATAAAATATTCAAGCAGAATAAGATAAAATAAAGTAAAAAAATAAAATTTAAAACAAATAAAAGAAAAGATAGGAAAGACATCTAAGATGAAACAGAATAACATTTCAAAAAAATTGAACTAAAATAAAAATAAAATCAGATTCTACAATAACTAGGGGGTAAGCTCACATAACATCCTGGTAGAGTATTTAAACCAATTTAAAGTGAGTTAAAATGTATGGGTTATATTGAGAGAAAACATTTACATATGGCTGATTTGCAGAAAAAAATGAACCTTAGTTCACAATGGATTGTTTTTCCTGCCCTATCAAAAGCAAACATGCATCCTTCGATAGTTCACACACAAATACAAGGAGATCCGACCTGGTTGTTGAGCTGCTCGTAACGTGAATTGAAGGCCTCTAGTTTCTCGCCTATGAGTTCGTCAAGTATGCCTCCGTCTATCAGTGTCTGGCCCAACTCTCTGATCTGAGTCCGGTTGTCCCCAGGATGACGAAGAGCACTCTCCAGAGACTAGAGGTGAGAAAATAGAGAAAGAAAAGGAAGTGATCTGGAGGAAGAAAAATATCCAGCAAAAACTGGATCATTTGATAAAGCCACTGTAAAAGGTTCCAAAAATTAGAAATAGACAAGAATGTTTAAAAGAATAAAGTTATCATAAAACCAAAGAACTGATGGGGGCTGTCCCATCATTCAATATATGTGTGTAAAAAAGTCTAGTAATATCCAAACAGCTGAGCAAACATACAGAGAGCTTCTGCACACACTGCTGTGCTGGGTGTGTCAGAAAGAAGCAACAAAAGAAAAGATGATAACTGAAGAAGAAACGAGAAACAGGAGAGAGAGCAGCTTATCAAATGACGGAACATGTTGGACCCGACAGTTATAAAGGGAGGTTGAGAAGAGTGAAGAGTGAAGAGTGAAGAGAGAGGAAAGGGGAAAAAACAGCCAAACACACATAAGGACAAAAAGGGGGGGGGGCATTGTCTTCAAGGGTCTTCAACTGTCTTCATCAGTATGCAAAGTTACAGAAGCTGCAGTGTGATTAAAGCGAGTTTGACAGACGGCTGGAGGCACTCTACAGATATAGCAGCAGAGCGAGACACAGTGGAAGAAATATGGAAGACAAAGTCAAAGACACTGAGGTTAATTTAAGATTCTAAATATTTTATGGATGCTTTGGTTTGTAATCATTCACCAGTTTCCTTATACCACTGAACAGACCTTAAATAAGCACCTGAACACAGTGTGAGAGCAGATAATCCAATGAGATGATTCAATCTCAGCCTGCTAAAACATTTGGCTTGAACAGCAAAAAAACACTGAATAAATAATATTCATTATTCAGATATTTATGATCTTACTCATTTCCACAACAACCTAAACTCTTTCAGACTTCTTAGTCACTTTGTGTTTACATCTGCCTGCAGCCATGGAAAATGAGTGTATCCATTTCAGAGTTTATTTATGAGATACCAAAAGTTGTCTTGTACTTTCTAGTACAATGAAACACATCTTGTTAAGTTGACAACACAAGCTTGTTATCATTTATGGGATGGGACAAATATCAGAAATAAAGCAATTGAGAACAAACTGTTGGACTTAAGGGTTATTGATCAGCAGCTCTACTCAAAGACCAAATCAAACTAAATCTTCCTCTCTGTCTGCCACCTGCAAGAGTAAGATTAAGATGAGTGAATAGACCCGAGGTCAGCCTCTCTGTTTTCTCCTAAACTCAACATTTTTCAGTTTTACAGCAACAAATACAGCAGCCAGCTACAATTCCCTGAAGCCTATCTGTTACACTAGGCTGTCTGAATTACAGCCCCAATGAAAAATGGGGACATCAACAAAGTCAGAATTTGAGGTCAATTATTTCAAGCTGGTATTTAATAGTGAAATGACAGCACATCAAGTGTTGTAAATGAACTTTCTTTAATTTATGCTCATTTAAATTTCATGCAACACCTTTTTGGAAAGTTTGGACAGAGACAACAGAAAACTGAAAAGTTGTCCAATGCTTTAAATGCCCCCTATAATGAAAACCCACTTTTGGGTGGTTTTCTATCGATAATATGCATCCCCTTGAATCCCAGCCCTAGTTTGCAAAGACTTTATTAGCATAAAGTTTGAAAATGTACACTTTAAAAAATGCCCCCCTTAAAAATATGTAGAGGCTTTACAGAAGGGAGAGGGGAAAAAACTCGAGTGCAAGTGCAAGTTAAGTGCAAGATGAAGGATAAATTCAATGTGATGTCAGCATGGGTGTGTGCTGTGTTCATACCTCCAGGGCTTCAATGACAGCCTCTGTGCTCTCCGGTGGGTTGTCAGAAGCTTGAACCTTCTCCTCCAGAGTGTTGAGCCAGCTCTGCTCCATTTCCAGGTACTGAAGCAGCTCCATCCAACAGGACCAAACCTCCTACAGTGTACGCCCCAAAACAAAATATCATATACAAACACAGAGACAAAAATGAGGAAATAAAGCTATGCAGAGCCAGGGAAACATTAGTTCTAACATTATGAAGTCACAGCTCTGTTAAGAAGACCCAAACTCTGCTAAAGGGGCTAAAAGAGGCTTAATGACTTCAGGGGAGTGATATACATAAACATAAGCACGGCTCAGTGAAGTGTCTGACCTTTATTTTGAAGAGTCTGGGGGTCTGTATTCAAAAACACTGCCCCAAACCAAAATTTAACACTTGTAGATTAGCTCTGAACACCAGATTTATCAGTGCTCTTTCAGCCTCTCTCACTCTACACATGAACATTTGCTTAAGTCTGCTCACAAAATGACACAACCAATAAACCCTTGTGTCATCACATTTTTGAACCCCAGGAGTAGCAAGTTCACAAACAAAATGGGTCATTCATGCATGAAATCAAGACTTTTAATTACTTCAAAGACAGAGAGGCTTAAATAACAACATTAATATAAGATGATGAGGCTCCTCTTTTTCTTCTCTTCTTCCTTTCCTGTCAACAAATCAAATATCATGTACTGCCTGTATTTTTATACTAAGACCAGATCACATATGTTTTAATTGATAAACCCACCATAAACTTGATATTTTAATTTCACAAGTTTTACCTCCAAAGTGTGGCACTTGCTCTTGAAACGGTCACAAAGCTTATGGTAATTGGCAAGAACACCCTCCAGTTCTGAGGTCAGCGCCCCTCTACTGTCTCCACCAGGGGGCGATGTTCTGGATACCAGCATGTTGATGCTGTCTTTTAGGATCTTTACCTTCACCTCCTTCTGAAGCACATCCTCTTTAGCCCTCTGAGAGAGATGAGGTGGCACAGATGAAGTAAACACTGGCACTAAATCACTTCTCACTTGCCAAAGTTCATAAATGTTCCCATCAGGTCATTTTGATGCCCTTACTCCCACCTTCATCTCATCCAATGACGCCTCCAGCTCCTCTGGACTCTTGTATTCAAAGTCCCTCATGAGGAACTCTTCATCTACTTGAGCCATCCACTCCTGCATCTCCGCCAAGTCCTTCTTCAAATTCATCTGCCTCTCCCGACTCTCTGCAAGACGCTCCTGATGGCTCAGCAGCTAGATGGGAGTAAATCACATCAGGTTTGAGGGACATAAATAAACAATTGTGAAATCTAAAGCAGGATTTTGATCCAAACACAAAATAAAAACTGCAAGTAAGAGACTCAAGGGCCCTTTGAGGACCTGATCTTCACAAGATGTTGTAATTCTGATGATAGGCTGGGAAAAAATGGTCAGAATTCAAAGGTTACAATGCAAAGCAGCAAGACCTTCATAAGGTGTTGCTGCTTTTAACACTTCATCAACATTGCTGCAAGTTGTTATGAAAGCTTAAAATCACCTATGAGGATTGTTATAACGCCCTTAAATATGTAAAAAGGGTTTATAAATGTGCTAATAATTCATTATGATTGATGAGTTTGTATTACCTGATTCACAAATCAAGTGTACCTGGATTTGTGAATTAGGTTAATATCTAAATCTACTCTTACCTTTTGACATACTTTCCCCCTTTAAGTCAATTCAGTGGCAACTTTCACAGCTAATAGGCCACATTTATGCAGAAATTGTAATGCAGTGTCATTCTAAAGAGGAGCCATACATGTACATGTTTTTTACTAGATTATTCCTTTGTCTTGTTATCAGTTTGCTCCTTGTGTATAAAAAACACAGTCAGATTAGGGTCATTCCATGTCAATTCAACCAAGAATCGCCACTCACGTCACAGATTTTGATGAAATTTGGTGGAGTGATTGGCCTTCAGGAGAAACTGTCAGAGCTCAAATATTTTTGTTCAAAGCCATCTAATTACTGAGATAGGGGCTAATGAATTTTTGGCTAACTAGCATGACATGCGTTACAAAAGTGTTCATATCTCTGGAAGTATGGCACCTAGAGAGCTGATTCGGGTGTCATTTTCAAAGCTATCTTTTTGTTCATAATATTTTTTACCAAATTGGACCAGAAAAAAATTATAAAAGACCAAAAACTTCAATTGGAAATAGCAAAAAACGCGCGTCCTTCAATTTTCTTCATATTCTCACTTAAGAAAGACTATCATGTCCACTAGCATCCCTGCAAGTTTCAGGATGGGCATTCCATAACTTTTTGAGTAATCAGTCAAAATGCGTGGTACGTTAGGTGGAAAACTGCCATATTTGGCACATTATACAGTCCTGACCTCATCTGGAGTCAGCCCCACTTGCCTGCTTGTGTAAAATATTACTTCCTCATAGTGCAAAATGCTTTTTTTGAGTTTTTTCATTTGTATGTTATCCCATATTTATATGAAAAATGGCTAGAATAGCTTATTTTTACTCAGTTTTCCATCGCATTTCATTTCTATTTGCACCTATATCCAGAATATGAATGATCTTAGCTTCATGGGAGAATCATTTGGGCATACCTGAATATAGGTTGAAATGGATTTGCAAATCATTGTATTCAGTTTTTATTTACATTTATCACAATTTCCCAACTTCAATGGAATTGGGTTTTGTACAAAACTTCTAGCCATAACAAACAAATAAAGTCGCAGCGCAGGCCATTTTCATCTCAAAGCTGAGGCATAGTTGGTGGTTTTGTTGCTCTTAAAGATAAACGAGTAAAAACAAGTATGACCTGCAGGTTGGCCATCCTCCCCTCCCATCACAAACCACTGTAATGCACAGCTGGCAGAATTCCATGCATTCCAATGGTTAGTATAATTATCATGTTTTCTTTTTCAGGCTGGGCTATCAAAACAAAAAAGACGCACCAAAAAACACAAGTGTGATGTTGCAAAAGGACCCTTTCCAGTGCCTGCAGGCTTATCAAATGATGACTACTTACAGAAACCTGAACCAGGCGTTATCACACAAAGAGTTTGTGCATAACACAATGTCATTAAGCTTATAATTGACAAAAATGAGAGTAACAGAAAACGTTTTTTCTACCTGTTTACTGAGAGAGTCCCATTTGCCTTGACACTCGTCCAACTTATCCTGCCCCCAATTGGTAAGTCCTGGGACTGCAGCCCCCTGCATCCCACTCACATTCTCTCTTATCTGTTTCAATGAACCTTCCACTGACTCCATCTCATTCACATACTCCTTATTAGCAGAAAGAGAAAATGAGGAAGAAACTGGAAAATTATTATTTCAAGTAACTTGATCAAAGTCAGTAATAGTTATTACAGCTTAGGCAAAAAAATCTATGAGCTATGATGTTCTTGCAGAAAAGCAAAGGTAGTAATACATGAGTTGTAAATTTATGATGCTATTGCTATTTCATTGGCAGTCGAACATTGATCAACATTCTCATTATTTTATTTTTCTTGCCTTGCACTGGTCAAGCTCTTCCTCATCGCCCAAACCTGTGGCATCACGAGACAACACTTCCTGAACACCATCCAACCAACGTTCAACTTCCACCAAACGCACCTGACAACATTTCATTGATGAATTAGAAACCTTTCAACTGAAATGTGTAAATAATGTATCTATGTAAACCACCTTCACAGCTAATCTACCTGATTGTCCTTCATGCTACCCAGGATGCACTGCAGTGTGCCCAGCCCCTCACGAGCCCTGGAGGAGAGTTGACTCCATCTTAGTAGCTCTGCTGGATCAGAGGCTTGTTGTGTCTGCTCAATATCCAGGCAGAGGCTCTGTGGTGAAAAAGAGTTCAGGTGTAAGATGACATGTCTAAACTCTGAGTGTGTATATGAGTAACAGGAAACCACGGAAACAGTCATTGCCAGAAAAGGAATTTGGCCTGAGAAAATTAGGCTATAATGTTAACATTAATAATGAGAAGAGAGAGCCATTCCTTCCTGTGGGAGAAGATCTCTGTGGTTTTGATTAACCCAAGCTTTACAACTAAAAAAATACCAAATACCAAATTTGTAGCCTACATGTTATTTAAAAGAAATGATTTTAGAAGTTTGATCGTGACCTTAAAATATTTTGATTCCATTGAAAATCCTTCTCAGGAGAAAAGCATTTTATTTGACATCAAATACAAAAAATCATATGAACAATTTAGTCCACAATTCTAATCTGTCACCAATCACCAAAACAAACCATGAAGATCCTACTGTTGTGTTCATGTCACTGTTGAAATATAATGTGTTCAAACAATTAAGAGGTTCAGACTGACATTCAAGTATATTAAAGCTTAGAGCTTGGGTGATGACAGATTTGCTGCAGATTTTACATGTAAAATAAATGATTACCATAAATTATGATACAAAGGTGATGTGGTTTTGTTTGCATACACTCTTTCATGCCACCTATTGTTACTTCATTTCTATCTTAAAATACTGTAGTAGGTGATATCATCTTATAAATAACAGGCTTTAAGATTACTTTATTATGTTTCTGTAAATAATCATATTTTGATCATTTTGTGCAAGCACATCTCAGTTTTGAATTAGTGTTTGTTTTGTTTGTTTGTTTTGAAATTGAATTCAGCGTAAGACAGTTGGCAAAAACAGGTGCTAAGCCACAGTTGTGCTCTGGGGCTTAAAACAGTGTAAAATACCGCTCATCTGCAAATATCAAAATCTGCATTTAACATTGAACAGACTATAAATGTTGAGAGCTGATCTGGGGTGTATCTTAGTGGAATATGGATAATCTCATTCACTTTTGTGTTTAGTGAGAACAAATCCTGTTAAACACAAGAAAACAGGCTGATCAGATGACCAATCAGTGGGCTAATTACTAACATGACTTGAAAATGTCGTCATGGGACTGGTTGTGTTGGTTTTCAGGGTAGACTGACTGGTTGAGTGGCTCCGTGTTGAGCTTTTAAGAGTTCCACACTGCCCAGAATGCACCAGGGCCCCACCCCTTCCCCAGAAACATGCCCTGTCTTCGACCATAACAAGAGCTCAGACTGAACCACATTCCACAGAAGGATGAACCATGAGAGACAGAGGCACACAAATACAACACACACCCTTTCCCTCTCACACGGAGGTTTGATACAGTGCAGAGAGGAGTGACTGGATGATAAAGAGGTCTATTATGGGCTGGGGAAAAGGAAACTGACTGCAGACTGAGATGAACTCCCACTCTAATGTACATACAGGCTCATAGACACAAACAGAGTGACTGTTTAGTCAATAAGTTTCTTTTGGTTTAGAGGTTAGAGGTCAAAAGTGATATCAGCAACAGTCTCTGGATTTGAACAAAAACATCTCAGACTGACTGAAAGTTTTTTTGTTCTTTGAATTTAACAGCATGCAGTAGTTATTTCTTTTTTATCTGATGTCATTTTACCCCCACAGCACATTGTTAGCGCATTCTGACTCTACATTCTTGGAGCAAGTGCCAGTATTTCCTTTTTGTTTTGTTTTTGTTTGACCTTATATTAATGATGACTGCTTTGTTAAGCAACGGATACAGAAAAGATCAAGGATACACTACAAAGTGAGTGGTTATGTCAGAAGCAAACAATATGGATTAAATGATGTAATATAACTAATGTGACAAATTAAAATTACATAATATAACTTAATATTAATGAAACACTTCCAAAGAAGGCTGTCAGTATCAACATGTTGGCTTCACCTTGAGACATTCAAGTGTTTGTTATTTTTGACTTAGATAAATCATCAATTTTTTCTGCCTCAAGTGCAAATATTTCAACCTAAACATCAAGCAGATCATGAAACTTGATGTCCCAGGGGTTATCAGTGAAATGTGAGAGACATGCTGCAGACATACATTACCTTCTATGAATTGCTTTGTACTTAAAATGTCACAGGTAACAAATCAACTTAATCAAGCTATTCAAAGCATGTGGAGTCATAGTTGATGGATTAGGATTGGGTGTTTGCACTTCAGAGCAGTCACTTGAAAAGAAAACACTTATATTGTGCAGAAAAACAGGCATTTTTCGTTGTCATAAAAAAAGTCATACCATGTTTTAAAAGTTCGGGCATGTTGCTAAAACTGTTCGAAGTGCAGTTGAGCTGTGTGTTTGCATCCACAAAACTGCACAAATAGCTCTATAGCAGATTTATCATAATAACCCTCAAAGCACTAGTTTCAGCTTTCCCTTCTGAATGATGAATAAGCCAGATGAGGTTAAAGGATAAAAAAGAATGATGCACCCTGAAGACCATCCAAATTAATTATTAATAGATATTGTGAAATTAAAACAGTACGAGATTACTCATATCAAACTTTACTGATAGTTCTTGATCAATATTTCAGGTCCTGCCTCTCTCAGGATAGTTTTCATTGAAGTTTGCCAAAATCTGGAGATGGCTTTTACCCATGGCTTCAAATGCAGATATGGTTTCTTGACTTACCTGTGCCCTCTCCACTGCCTTCTCAGCCGTAGGGATGTCCACAAGTCCTTCTCTCAGAGTAGACAGCCTCGCCTCTAGCCCCTCCACCAGACTGGAGAGCTTCTTTTTGGCTTCAAGATCTACCAAAGCTTGGATAAGACAAGAGAAAGAGGGGAAAAAACAAACCAACTGATTTAGGCATGTAAACATAAACAGGGTTTAAGCATCAGGTTAGTAAAACCACAAGGGGGCAGTGTGTTGGTTTAGGATTTACTCCATCTGTGTGTGAGCTGGTTTGCCATGCTACAGGAGGACCCCATATGCTGAACAGTCTGGCTCCCACTAAGTGTGGTCATGCTCTTTTAATCAACTGAATACATCAATCATTCAAGACTCAAGTTAAAAAACACAATTATGGTGAATAAATCAATAACAAAGCTGAAGTAGTGCCGTTTATTTTTTGTTTGTTTGTTTGTTTATGGTTCTCTCTTCTTCATTGTCAGCATTGTAAATAGCAGGTGATTTGACTCTTACATAATCTGACTGTGTATTTATACATAAGGAACAAAGACAGAGCATTAGCTGGGTGTGTGTGTGTGTGTGTGTGTGTGTGTGTGTGTGTGTGTGTGTGTGTGTGTGTGTGTGTGTGTGTGTGTGTGTGTGTGTGTGTGTGGGGGGGGGGGGGCAACAGAGGAATGCCCCAATGTGAGGCAAACTGCCCTCGAGCAGAAACAAATCAGTTTTCCATGGCTCTCATTCAAATCCTTACAGTCATGAAAAGTCCAAGGCAGAAAGACACACATACACACACACACGCGCACACACACACACACACACACACACACACAAGTGCTGTAAACACAAACAGCTATGTGGTTAGGAGCAAAGCCGAGCGTTCAAGTTTCTCTTTACTGACTCATTTTGGCCAGGAGGAGGAGTAAATTTCAGAGATTAAATGGTAACTGATTTTCGGGTGGGGATGGAGCTGGCACTAAGGTATAATCTTGCACTCAGTCGTCCTTACACACTCAAACATGTGTGAGCTTTTGGAGGCCATATAAGGGCATCCCTCTATTACTTCTGGCTGGCCAAAGTTTAAAATAAAAACTGATGTCAAATTTACACAAGCCCTGCAGGACTGAGCCCTGCTGAACTTAGCTATCACTCTCTCAGTCTCCCTATAAACTTGAGAGATCCGAGCCAAGAGCGGGGTGGGAGAAACAAGCCTTTGGTTTGGGAAAAGCTTAAATCTTCTGTCCCTCAACTCAGTGAAACAGGCCTGCAGGCTCTTGACCCTTGAAAAGCTATGTTTATACAGATGAACCTCTACAGAGGTTTTGACCAAGTTTGGTTCAACTTATTATTGCTGATATATTTCAGCAGCAGTACCTTGGTTGGCCTCTTGCTCTCTACTCTGTAGCTGCTGCAGCGTGGAGGCATGATGAGCTGACACCACCACCATGTTGTCTTTCAGAGACGGTACAGCTCCCAGTGTAGACACCTCTGCAAAAAGCTGCTCCAACCGTGGACTTAAGGCATCAACCAGAACACGTCTGGACTGCAGAACACAAGAGAAAGATTCACTTATTTGTATGCAATAAGAAGTTGTAATTATTCTATTTTTTTAATTTTTAAGTTTTGTAAGTATGGAGATGTTGTTAACATAATTATGTAGGGTTATGGGGGTAGTGAGGCCGATTATGATTTCTCCTCTCAGGGCCCAGAAGCCTCTGGAAGGTGCCGTCATTGTACAGAATTTACTTTTTGGTCTTTAAAAAATAATCAGCAACATGCACTGCAACACAAAACATGAGGTTACTGGATGAAGTGTGTTTCCCTCAAGAGCCAATGTCAAAGGTTGAAAAATGAGGCAAATGCAGAAATGTAAAAGCACCACGAGTGTCCCCTCCCAAAGTCCAAGAAATCCATGTAAAACCAGTGTTCAAATGCCCATTTCTGCAGCAGAGTTCAACATGTTTACGCCCTGGTGAAAAAAGAAAGGGGTTTAGGTCTTTGGAGCTCTTTTTGTTTGTAAGAGGGCCAGGAGCATTATTTTATATGGAAAAATGAAGGACATGGCTGATTTGACTGACAGGTGGGCATGCTGTCGTTATTTTCCAGACAACAGGGCTGTTACGTTATCTCCATCTTTCGGCCAGTTTCTAGCTTTGCAGAAAGTTACTTGGGACCAACATGCCATCTTTAGGCTTCAGAAAACTTCTTTAGAATCCCATGAGTGACATAGGTGATACTACATTCATGTTTTTTTTTTTGTCCTTTCTAAGGTTGTAAACTTTTCCCTTCTTGTTCAAAGTGAAGAGGTCTCAAACTTTCTAAATTTTAATGACAAAGGATGCTTTTCCTGAGTCTCTTCTTCTTCGCACTTATCTAGAAGTCTAAAACTAACGTAACAGCATGAGCAAAATCAAAGGGGAGTAAGGAAAGAATGAAGTAAGATTTCAGTATGAATTAAAGTCACATCCAGCAGGTCAATCAGAGTTAATGCAGACAGAGACAGGGGCTCTTACTTGACAGTCTCCACTCAAGCTTCTGAGCTCATCCTCATCGCACTTTCCTACAGCCTGGGTCGAGTCCAGCCACCCATCTTGTTCCCCTAAGGCACGGTCCAGGTCTGCCAGATCTGCAGACACTGCTCTGACCCGACTCTGAGTGTTCACTCTCTCACTGGCTGCCTGCAGCTCTCTTCTGCAAACATCCCGCTCTGTTTGGATCAGGTCTAGGTCTGCCCTCACTGAGTCCACACATACTCCTTCTGCAGAAAGACAAGCCAACAACAGAGTTGTCTTTGAGTGGGTTTTTTTATTCAATAGATGTGAAGTGACAGCTTTTTGCTGACTTTTTTGGGATGGAAAAAAAGACCCTTGCAAGAGCAGAAACACTGGGGGGTAAAAAATTGGCAGACAAATATTACAAATGAGAAAACAGCAGACACGAAAAAAACAAAACAAGTCAAATTCTGTGGAAACTTTGGTGTTTAACAAATTTACTCCAATTTAGCAGGGCTGAGGCCTGTACTACGAAGCTGGATTTGGTCTTAGCGAGATAACTTCTGGATAACTTCTGGGTTTTCTGTACTACGAAGGTGGATCTCTTTTTATCCGGGTCCGTTGCCCCGGTAACTTACGCGGAACGCCAAACCTGCTCCAGAGCAGGTTATGTTTCAGGATAAGATCTCAGCAGGTATAAAAAACCGCCCGATGACCAATCGGATCTCTTGGAAAATGGCTTGCCCACTTTTGCCGGATCCCGGGGACATCGTTGCACGGATAGTGAGAGGAGCGCTCTGCCGAGAGCGTTATATTCATGATCGTTCAAATCCGTTTGATTTACCTGATGACGTTCTCTATGAACGTTACAGGTTTTCCTCGGACGGCCTCAATATTCAGGTAGCAAGAAGTCTAAGCAATACACTAATATTTGCCAAGCTCCAGGTTCAAATTTGTTAGTCATCTTTCAGAATTCATTGAAGCAGATAAGAAAACTCTTAACCCCAAATGTGTCTGCAGATGACGTGACCATCAGATGATGGAGAAAAAAAAAAAGCAGTGTGAGGAAATCACTGTTTACGCGTTGAAATATGTACAAATAAAATCTTCCAATAAACTTACAAACTACTTTAAAGGATGTTTTTAGATTTATTTTTATTTGCTCCCACGTACTCTTTTCCCCACTGCTGTTGTATCTTAAATAATGAGGTCAGTGATGGTGGTGATCACACACGCTGCATGACAATATATTAGGGGGCCATAAATTTATGAACGCACAAATGTAATTTACACAACCGGTGATTTTTTTTGCCGGCAGTCCCTCCGGCTTTTAGCGGCTGTGTCTGTCTCACTGTTTAAATAAAGCTCTGTTCTTCAGCTGTGAAAAATGACGTGCAGCCTTCTCCATTGTGGAGATTGGTCCGGTGGCACTGACCCGACCCCCTTTACGTGTGCGCGCACAGATCTGAACTGGATTCAGTTATCGAGTTGATATCCTGCTTCGTAGTACAGCTGATCGGGATCGCGGAGATCCGGTGAAGTTGAGCGAGTTGTCGCAGAGTTATCCTGGATTTGTTAATCCAGCTTCGTAGTACAGGCCTCTGCTCCACCATCCCTCACTGCTTTCAGAACAGTGTAAACACATAAAAACCCTGAGAGCCTCTTCATTTCATTGAGCTGCTATATGAAGTCAGCAACCCTGCAGGGCTGACAGATTTTACTGCGCAGTCCACGGCACACACACAAATACACACAGGTTCCAATAACTGGCACCTCAAAGTGGATGACAATAAAAATTCCAGGCTAGTAAATATCGAGAAAATGCCAAGCGGCTGTGGAAAAGTAGTAAAATCTTAGGAGATGAACTCAATTAAACAGGATAATGGAAGATTGCTGGTGAAGCCAGTAGCCTCAGACAACCACTAAGTTTGAGCCTAGTGACACATTTTATCATATTTTTGTGTTATTTGGTAGAATAATGTATCATCATGCTGTCATAAAGCATCATGTCTTACTCTTACCTCTCTCCAGCTGCTCCATCAGGCCTCGTCCTTCCTTGATCACTTGACTCACTGTGGCTTCCTTTGCTGTGAGCTCTGCCTCCAAACTCTGCAGTGATTGGTCGACACATATTGAAGGTTTATTTACACTCTCATTTTGAAGTTTTCAAAGCTTTATCATGATAAGGTATACCTCTTGTTTTTCCAGCAGGTCAGGTGTGTCAGGTGCGCTCTCAGGGTGAGTGGAGGCCAGTGCCTGAGCGGATGTCTTGCATGTTTTGATCCAGCTCAAGAGGTCAGAAAGCTTGTTTTCAAACCTACAGAACACATAAAGATGCATGCATTTTGGTTGTTATTATTATGTGTTTGCTTGTTTGATTCTTTTAGCTTTCAGACCAGAATGTGTCCCAGCTCTTACACTCGTCTGACTTCTGCATCCGTCTCCACCAGTCGTTTCTTAGGTGGAGCTGGTGGGGCCAACTCCTGGTCAGCCTTTGAAGCCCCATCCACTGTATCCATGACAACTTGCTCCTCCAACTGAGTCATCCCAGCATCTGTTACAGCTTCCATTACCTAAGAAGAATTCATTAAGTTATGATATATTTTTCAGGATTTATCATTTAATATTCTGACTAAAATATACTATTTTGGATCAAAACCAATAACAGAGAATTTTCCTTCATGGCATATATACCTGGAAGGAGCAGTCCTCCAGTTTCTGCACAAGGTTGTCCCATCTATGAGCGAGCTCCTCCGTCCCTGCCTCAATCTTAGCCCCCGCCTCAGGGCTACGCAGCAGGGACATCACATCCTGCCCTGCATCGGACAGCTGGTCCAGAGTCTTCCTCTTCTTTTCCATGTCCTCTTTTAGTATCTACAGGATTAAAAAGAGGACAAGGAAAAATCTGGCACCACACTAAACAAGATACCATTTAAGTTAAAAACTTAAAGCTGTTAGCTATAAAGTTTTTGTTGCACAGACTTGGCAAATCACTTACTGCTAATCGGCGCACATTAGTATTCATTTCACTGGGGTCCTTGAAGTTGCTTGTTTGTACTTCACTCAAGGCCTCCTCTTTCTCTGCCAGCCACTCTCTGAACAAACTCTACACAGAAGGTGGAAAAGACCATTAACATAAATTAGCTGATAAATGTCTTGTTATGGAGCCATGTTAATTGATGAAAAACATTTTTAGTTCTGAAAACAACAACAGCAAGACCATTATCTTATTTCAAGGCCAGACACATTTCCAGCTTAATGAAAGCTGGTAATAAAAGTCCTCTTTCAATCATACTTAACAGTAGTTTTTTTAAATGGGGGACTGAACCCTGTCTATTATTAGAGTGGATCTTCTTGCAGAACTCTACTGTTTTTAAGTCTTGAATGACATTCTAAATCTTCATTTGCTTTGAACAGAGCTCAATGTTTGAGTAGAGAGTGAGAGAAGTCAAAAGTCCCACCTGGTCCGACAGAAGCTGTTGCCACACCATGTAGACTTCCTGTAACTTATTCCACCTCTCCTCCGTCCAGCGGCACACAGCTGCCCAGCGCTCACCCAAGGACTGTAAAGCAAGAAATAAAAAATGAACATAAAACATGTCTTCTATACACACACTATTATGATCTGTGTGTCCAAAAGACCTGCAAGCAGCAACAGCCTCCAATATGATATTTAAAATAGTGAATGCTCATTCAGAAACTATTAATTGCCATGCAAAAGCAATACAATACTTGACTTACAGTATTAACAGCACTTATTATTTAAAACTTCCCACATTTTCATTCCCAAACTGGCATAAAAAATTACCTTACATTATCCATGTGCTCTTCTTTGAAAAGTATAATATTCTACAAAATTCACACACATTAAGGCTGGTAACTTACTTGTAGTTGCTCCTCCAGAGCAGCAGTGGCACCCTCACCACTGTTCTCATCTACCACAACCACCATGTGTGTCAGAGAGTTAACCTTCACCTGTTCCGCCTCCAGGTCATTCTGAAGCTCCTGAACAGAAACACAATAACAGCAAATTCAGTAACATTACTCATTAACAGAGCTGGTAGAGACGCATTCACATTAATACATTGACTTAGTTTTCTTTAACTCTATTCACACAAGTCAAATCAACATAAAACAGAGACTTCATTTACTTTGTGCTGCTCTATATGTTCTTTGTAGAGCTCAACATCTTGGGCTGTTGCCTCTGTTTCAATCTTCCTGATTCGCTCCTCTGTCAGGGTCAGCCAATCAGAGAGCTGCTGGAGCTGCTGCTGCTGCAGATCCATTAGGACCTCGTGAAGCCTAGACAGGGAAAAAAAAGACAAAGGGAGAAAAAGGTGGGCTTGCAAAGACAGAAATCACAAAATTTACCACCTAAATCAACTTTAAATTGAACCACAAGATCAGCCTGTAACTTCACTGTACAAAAAATAAACTTTTAAAGGAGTGATAATACTTACAAGCACAAATACTTCTAAATCAGGTTTATGAATGCTCCAGTGGACTTAGTGCAGTTTGAACCGTGTGTATGTGCATACATCCAAGACATCATAAACCTTGACTACTCGAGTTGAGCATCAGGACTTGTTAAACCTTGGCTTATTTAAGGCTCTTCAAGCGTCACCTTCACACACCGCCCTTATATACTGCCACTTCAAAGTTGGAGATTTATCCTCTGTTACACCTCATAAATGTGTAACACACGGTGGGGTATCGGGGGGCAAAGTCTCTGATCCTCCCTTGGAAGTGGTAACAGAGGTGGGAGAAGACAGTGGCAATGCCACTGGTTGTTGTTTTTGTATTTGTTGTTGTTTTTCATGTTTTTTTTACATGTCTCCCAACTTCATTTTTTAAGGCAATTGATACACAAATGCACACAGGTATCATCATAGGCACATATGTGTTCAAAAGTATATGTACCTGTGTGTGAGTAGACAAGTATATCAGTTATATGTGCTGATAGCTATTTACAAAAACCTTTTTTATGGTAGAGAGGGGTGGGGGTAAGGTACTGTGCGTGTACAGAATTTTTTTTTGTTATTGTTTTTTGCTAATGCCAAAATATCAAAAAATAAAAAGACTATAAGTATTGTTTGCAATGAAAATTCTCCCTCCTTGAGTTAAGTTTGATTTTTTTATATTAAAGAACTATTGAACACCAGCTCTCTTCAAGATTACAGTAAAACGATGTGGGGTTTGTCTTTTCACTGAGAAAAAAAGCAAAAGGTCTTAAGGACTAAAGCTGGTAAATCTGTGCGTGTTTCTACCTGGCCTGTCGATCCATGCTGGCCACTCGAAGGCTCTCCCAACGGGCATTAAGGAGGCTCATCTGCTCCCGGATTTCATCTTCCTCCTCCTCTGACAGGTTGGCCTGGGCGATCAGTTGGTTACCAGCCTGGAGCACATTACCCACACTGCTCTGGTGTGCTGTCAGCTCCATCATGAAGGCCTTTTTGAGCAAAAGAAAACCAGACATGAAAAAAACACTGGCTTTGAGAGACTGAGTTTGAAATGTTAGTGAGACATGCCATGCTGTATACATGGGACAAATTACAGAATGAGACACTGAGACAATGTCTTGTTAAAAAATACCCCAACAGTTACTCTTACTCACTCTAACACGGAGGCCCATTTCTTATGTAATCTAAGGCTCCCTGTTGGCACTTGGCACCCACACACCAACATCTGGATACATTTCTCTTCCCACCCTGAAACTTTTCTTGGTACAACACCTAGTACCGCCCTGCAGAAGCACCAGGTATCACCTCTGGGCTTGTGTATTTGCAAGAGTTGCCACAGCAAAAGTCAGTCAAGCTTGTAACACTTTCACAAACTTCAAGGCAACTTGTCATGCAGCCAACTGAGGCCAACTGCAGAACAGACGAGGAAGAAGAAAATGCTTGAAGAAGAAATCAGGGGGCAGCTTTAAAGAAGGTTGCCTCCAAATTCCTCAGAGAAGCTGCTTTTTGCTGGTTCATGTCCTGAGCAATATGAAAAGCAATGAGGCAAGTTATTGTCTATTTTCCATGACCTCTCTGGATGAGTAAGCATTTTTGTCTGCACCTCTGAGCACATTGTTTTCGATGAGGCTTAGCAGGAGAAGCTGGAGTAAGTATGTGAACAGCAAAACAGAAACAAACTGGATCAATTTTTTTTAGACCTCCTGAAAAGCTGGCCTGTTAAAGAGGCTTTGGTTTCTGGTTGCTCTCTCTGCTATTTTCTGCTTTGACCTGCATTCCAGACATTAGACTTCACAAATATTCACATTTCAGCCAAGGGAAATCCTGCCAAAGCCCCTTTACACACATGCACAGACACAAACCCTGCAGCTACGCCTTCTAGAGCAGGCAAGTGAGCTCTGTGCCAGGGCACCATAGGGTGCTGTGCTGCACAGCAGAATTCCAGACATTCCTGACATGTAAGGAGCATGTACTGCTGATTGTGGGAGGCCTCTATCTCTGGGACATTGTCAGTAGTCTTTCACAAACACTGGAGAACATTAAAAGGTTAAAAAAAGGAGACAACTGTGATTATTCTTGATGGCATAACTTTATTTCTTTTCTCCTAGTATGTAAATAAATGTTAAACTGTTACTGGGTGTGTGAGAGCTGATAACCTCCGTATCCTGAATATAAGGGCAAAAGTAACACACACATATTTGATTATGTGTTATGGTATTTGAAGTTTTTTCACATTTTTTGTTTTAAAAAAAGAGGGAACATCACAAAAAGATGTTACAATGTCTGACAGGTGTTTGAGCTCTTGTTTGAACAAAAATAGGAGAAAAGTAGTGCAACTTAAGAAAAGAACACAAGTGTCACAAAATTATGTCAATATTCGCCCTGATAGATTTTTCTTATCATGATTTAATGATCAAAGTCTGACTGGCCTAAAGATAAGAGAGCATTCATTTAACAGTCGAAACCAAGTACAAGTCTACTAATAAACTCTGTCAAATTGGTTAACTGAGAGGATACCCTTAGCAGAGCCAGCACCACCAGTTTTCTGTCCTCTTTGCAGGTTTTAAGTCTTAAAGTCTACATGCCTGTGCTTGCAATGCATTGCTTTGGCCAAGTTTACCTGACACAGCCTGCAAACAACTTGATCTCCGTTTTCTGGATCAAAATACTAACTAGCCACTCCCTTCTGTGAGATGCTGTCTGTCATCTGGCCTTGTATACACCCAGGTAGGGGGGGCATTATAATAGTATTCTTTGGCCAGCTGCACTACAGCATAGCAACATGAAACAGGCATTTCTGGCATTTCTACTAAAATAGTATGAATATAGAAAACTTATGTAAGAGATAAGTAATTCTGGTCTTAACTGGTGACAATTATGATGTTTACTTGTTAAGTTTACTTAAAGTACAAATCCCTACATAAGTAGTATACATCACTTTTGAAAAGATGTTAATTAAGCATCTATTTTTAATATCTTGATTAATAACTTTTCATCCACTCAAAACAAAAAATGTCTGCCAAGCTTAACTGTTGCAGGCCAGCCAGCTGCATGTCAGCTGTTGTCCTGTAGCTATCAGCCCTTGTGCTTTACATCAAAGTTTGCCTTTATTAACAGCTGTAAATCATTGCGTATTTGAGCCCATGAAGTCATAGACATCTAACTCACAACAGAGTTTAAACAGAAATTAAAAAACTTAATTGAATTGTTTGAATTTTTTATGTATTTTGGGTTTTTTATGTCAGATACCTATGTCCCATGTCTGTGCTGTATACTACTGAAATGGATCTTAACCCATTTAAACCGGGACAGCATGTACGCATTTCAACCTTCCAAGCCGGGAGCGCGGCTGCGCATTTCTAATCGGAAAGCCGGGTGCATGTACACTACAGGCCAAAAGTTTGGAAGCAAGGCCATTACGGGCCGAACAGTTGGGAGTAACTATTTTTAAAATCTAGCATGAGTTTTATGTATTTTGGCTCCATGATCAGATGTTGCTTTCATGGAAATGCACCATTTTACTCCATTTACCTTTAGATATACATTGATGTTAACAGACCATTGCTAAATATATGTCAGCAAAAGATAATAAGGGCTAAGTTTTAGGGTTGAAAACATTTGCAAGAGTCACAACTTCAGTGCAAAAGCAAAAAAACAAATCACAGTTGGATTATTCACTTCAACTTTTTGGCTTTTGAGAGTCTGCATACAAAAATCCTAATAAATCTCAACTGCGTTCAAACTACCGCAAAAATGGCTAGAAAGAAGCAACTGAGTAAAGAAACAAAAGTACAGATTTATACATTGAGGAAAGAAGGATACATAGAAAGAGAAATTGCAAAACCCCTAAAGGTGTTTAACAAAGGAGTCCACTACACTCTGAAGAGACTAGAGGAACCTGGAAGTTATAATGATAGAAAAAGACCTGGACAAAAGAGAGTTACTACAAAAGCAGAGGATAAACATGGCATTGTCATCAGTAAGAGAGATCAGCAAAAGACAGCACCAAATATAAGGGAGGAAATCAACATGACAAGGTCGAAACCCATATCGCTGACAACCGTGAAATGACGTTTGAGAAAGGCTGGTCTGAAGGGTTGTGTATCTGCAAAAAACACTACTTCATCCACAGAACAAGAAAAAGAAATATAAGTGGGCAAAAGCTCACAAAAATTGGACTTATGATGACTGGAAACAAGTTTGCCCTGTTTGGTTCAAAATGCAGAGTCTATGTCCACAGACAAACTGATGAACGTCTGAAAGCACCATGTGTTACAACCACAATGCAGCATAGAGGTGGTAGTTCCATGGTATGGGGATGTTTTGCAGGTGATGGAGTAGGAGATTTGTTTGAAGTAAAGGGTATTATGAAGAAGGAACAGTACCACTCCATCCTCCAGCACCATGCTGTTCCACCTGGACTTAGACTTGTAGGTCCAAAGTTTGTTTTGCAGCAAGACAATGACCCTAAGCACTCTGCCAAGCTCTGTCAGGGCTACCTAGACAAAAAAGAAGAGGAAGGTGTTCTTCAAAAGATGGTTTGGCCCCCTCAGTCTCCAGACCTTTCTCCAATTGAGCTTGTGCGGGATGAATTGAATTGATCGGTCAGAAAAAATTGGTCAGAAAAACACATCCCAGCAGTCTCTTTTTAATGAACTTAAGAAAGCTTGGAATGCAATCCCTGGAACATACCTTAAAAAAACTTGTGGAACGAATGCCTGGTATATGCCAAGCTGTTGTTAAAGCCAGAGGAGGTTACTTTAAAGAAAGCAATGTCTAAGCAACAATAACTCAAATACCTAAAAATTATAGTCAAAATGTCTTCTGATAAGTTACTCTTTACACAATAGTCATATTTATTGTGTTGCAAATTATATATATGATCTTTTTTTGTACAAATCTGATCTTGCTGCAAAACTTTTGGCCTGTAGTGTAGGTATTTCAACCCTTCAAGCCGGGAGAAGCGTGTACACATTTCAACTTTCCAAGCCGGTGGCGCTGCTGCGCATTTCTACCCTTAAAGCCGGGAGCGTGGATACGTCATTTTGTAACATTCTGTATTTTCAGTCATCTCTGGAGTCGTGGCTAATCAAATCATCATACCTCTCTGCCTCTAATAGGCTAATAAAGCTTAATAAAGCAATCGGATTCACGCTCGGATCTTGCCACGTGCTTCGTGAGGAAAGTAGACAATGACGGAGGCAGAGAGCAGCTTCGGAGGAGAAGCATCCAGCAGTGTGAACAACCTTTTCATAATGAATGCTTTGGCTCACACTATCGGCGATTTCTGCGAGTGTTGCATGACTTTGGGTGAACACAGAGATATCAGCATGACTCAGCAGTTAAGCCAACCAGCAGCCCTCCTCTTACCTCATGTGTGTGAAACTGATCTTTGACTTCCTCCACATCATCTGAAACCTCGTCCTGAATCTGCAGGGTGTCCTCAGCCGACAGTAGCCAGGTCAGCACCTCCTCCAGCGTGGTCTGGTAGGTGTCCAGATCTACTTCTGGGAAGCTGCTCTCCATGTCCCCCTCCATCTCTGACAGTGTGCTGGGGGTCTGAGGCTGGGGGCTGCTGCTTGCTTGGTCCATCTGCACATTCTAGGACACAGAAAACAAGGAATCATAAGCACGTTTTAAAAAACAGCTTAGTATTTGAGGGTAACTAATAAGTGCTGTATTGACAGCAAACTAGTAGTTCAGTGAAAGAGAGAATGGAGACTTTTATTTTTGATGTAAGATCGAGTTTGCTGTCTTCAAACAAAAAAGACAAGATTTTGGTTCTAAATGTGCCAATTATGCCACAGTTTTGAGGCAGCATTCAGTTTTAAATTCCTCAATGAAAAGCAAATGCCTCCCAAAAGAAACAACAAAAGCATCTTTGTAACATAGCCAGTCCTAAGATCTCAGTTTGTCCTGTTACTGATTTTCATTTCTGCACATCAGTTAGTGAGATTGAAAATTGATCAAGACTTCTGGGAGGGGCCTTTGCTGCTCTGAAGGACGCATAGTGACCTGCCCTGCTTAGTTAAGTGAAAAACAACATATGCATGGCCTGTTATGGGACGTTGGGAGTTGGCCATGGCATGCTGTGCAGGTCAATCCTCATTCTAGGAATAGCAGTGAGTTTGAATTACAGTGGTACCCTGGGTAATTTGGTTGTAGAGTTGGACGTTGGATGGTGTTAGTGTCTTGAAGGAGAAATAGCTTGAAAATAGCTTTAAAGAGGAGGGGAAACATGTTTGAATGCACTTCAACAACAGTTTATTTCTCTATCTGATCGCATACAAGACTCACTTCAGCTTTACTTTTACACATTCTCTATAACAATAGATTCATTTAATGCATGTTCTCTCACTGTTAAAACATATGACTGCCTCTGATGTATTGGACTGATAGCCGGGCGGATAATAGCATATTACAGGAGAATCGTTCACTTGCGGATAAAAGCACCAAAATTGGCACACATACTCCTTAGGAGTTGCTCTTTTGATATTTCCGTCTGGCTAAATGAAAATTCAAGATGGCGGCCCTTTTTCAAGATGGCCACCGTTGAAAATACAGTAATATTGCATTTTGCAATAAAATCCCATACACTTGTCCTATTTGGATGATCTTGGTGTCAAATCATACATTTTCCACTATGCAGAATCCAAATTTGGACCCATGGACTTACTTACTGGCTTCCTTGTAACATTTTTCAGTCCCAGAATCCTAATATTCTGGTATTTATGAGGTTTACATAATGTCCGACTTGGGTAAAATGGTTGGTAACATATATCTTAGTGTTGTTAGAGGTTTAGTGTGTGTGTGTGTGTGTGTGTGTGTGTGTGTGTGTGTGTGTGTGTGTGTGTGTGTGTGTGTGTGTGTGTGTGTGTGTGTGTGTGTGTGTGCGTGTGTGTGTGTGTGAGAGAGAGAGAGAGACTGAAAAAAATGTGTCTGAGTGTAAAAAAAAAAACAAAAAAGAAAAATGCTTGACCAGCCTGCATTACATCTCACTTAATTGTTAGGCAACACTTCTCACTCGCACATACACTTTCTTACAACATTACTATTAATCTGGCTGGGGTGGCACCATGCAGTCATGAAGAAGCTGACACCCAGATCTTTGTGCATGCCAGGCATGCCACAGAAGCAGGCAGCAAGGTCATCATGGTCAAAGCCAACGACACAGATGTTGTTGTCATCGCAGTGAGTGTTCTGCAGGCACTTCAGAACCTCGGTCTGCAGCAGATGTGGGTTGCCTTTGGCCAAAGACAGAACCTGAAGTGGATTCCTGTTCATGACCTGTGTGGCACTCTTGCAGAAAAGAGCAAAGGGATGCTCTTCTTCCATGCATTCACTGGTTGCGATGTTGTTTCAGCATTCCGTGGCAAAGGGAAGAAGTCTGCTTGGCAAACCTGGAATGTTTGTGATAAGGCTTCCAGTGTCTTCAGCAAACTCAGCCATTACCCACCTGTATTGGATGATGAAGACCTGAAAACCATAGAGAAGTTTGTGGTCATGTTGTACAACAGATCCAGCACAGCTGAAGGTGTCGACGATGCAAGGTTGGACATGTTTGCTCGGAAGCAGAGGCCATACAAAGCCACTCCTCCAACTCGGTCAGCACTTACGCAATATGTCATGCGTGCATCCTACCAAGCGGGCTGCATCTGGAGTCAGTCAATAGTATGTCAACCAGAAACACATAGTCCTGCCAACTGGGGCTGGAACAAGAAAGGAGATCTGTGGTAGATTGTTTGGACAGAGCTCCCACCCATTGCAGAGAGTTGCCAGCAGCTGGCCAAGTGTGGATGCAAGTTGGAATGCTGCGGTCAATGCAAATGCTACTGCTTTGGTCTGACCTGCACAGCACTGTGCAGCTGCAGGTGTGAGGTTTAGAAACACTGTAGTAAAAACGTACCCATCCAAACAGCCTACATGTAAAAAAAAAAACTGCCTCGGTGGGATCACCACCTTATCGTGGTGGGGCACTTTGTGTGTCTCCATGACCCCTAGAGCTATGCCGGCTGGAGTATTGTACTCCTGGCAGGGTCACCCACGCCAAACAGCTTGAAGGATAGAGACCAGACAAAGAGTGATCCCATGGTGCTACCATCCATTTTAGGTAAAATTCAAATTTATCAGAATATTAGGATATGTGATATGATATGTGCAGTGAGGACACACCCTTGCCCTCCTTGCAACCCCCCCCCCCCCCCACACACACACACACACACACATATACACTAGACCTCTAATAACACTAAGATATAGGCTACCAACCATTTTACTCGAGTCTCACATGATGTAGACCTAATTAGGATCAGAATATTAGGATTCCAGGACTGAAATATGGTATAAGGAAGCCAGTAAGTAAGTCCATGGGTCCAAACTTGGATTCTGCATAGTGGAAAATGTATGATTTGACACCAAGTTCATCCAAATAGGACAAGTGTATGGGATTTTATTGCAAAATGCAATATTACTGTATTTTAAATGGTGGCCATCTTGAAAAATGGCCGCCATCTTGAATTTTCATTTGGCCAGACGGAAATATCAAAAGAGCAACTTCTAAGGAGTATGTGTGCCAGTTTTGGTGCTTTTATCCGCAAGTGAACGATTATTACAGTTATCTGCCCAGCTATGACACAATTTCTGGTTTTCATTTCCTGGGGAAATGTAGGAAAAGTCTGACAGAGCTCAACAAATCTTTCTGGATAAAAACTCTTTGCAGCTGCAGTCTAGTTCAAAGATGGCAGAAATGCTAACATGAGGTTTTATACAGTAAGACATCAAGTGGGCCTTTATTTCCCAGGCTGAAAATTACACAAGAGTAATGTCTATGCTGCAATTCAGGAAAAATTCAACCATTGAAAATAATTAATGACCTTTTTGAGGTTATGAAATGAAAGCCAGAAAACTACAGTAAGCCCTTATGTCAGAGTGGTGTAGGCTGGCAGAAACAGAGCAAGAAGGAGAGGAGGATGGAGAGGAAGGGAAAACTGCAGCCTTGCTCTATGTATTGATTAAAACGGATGTAAAATAGCTGTGGTCAGGCTCAACAAAACGCTTGATTATCACCAGATGATTTGCTCAACTGGGTGTCTGCATTCAACACTTATGCAGTTGTGACTTTACTGCATTTAAAAAAATCAACCTGCATTCATCAGTGAAATTCTATGTCACCAGTATCTCAAACTTCTGGGGCATTTTTGTCATTTCTTTTAGAGTCGTGCTGCTGAAGCATTGAAAATTGCATCATTGCAATTCTTCATCAGAAACATCATTATTCTGTGATACTATTCAATTTTTTATATATATATTTTGAGCTGGATTAGATGTCAAATTATTAACAAACATATCTACATGACAAGATTTAAATCCCTGTTATGAATCTTCAACTAAAAGGGAGAACCAATTGAGAGATCTAAAACAAAGAGCCTTTATTTTTCTTCCACTACCAGCAGCACTACACATCACTTCCTATGGGGAAATGAAGTGTGCCAGGAAAGTGAACCCAGTGTTCGACCAATCAGAGTGCTTTTTAAAAGGACTTTCCACCATTCGTTCCAGGACGTGTGAGGAATGTGCCCACGGGCAATAAAAACCTTAAGAGATGTTTTTTTTTAACTTTTAACTACAAAAACTTTACAGGGAGCTGCCTCAAGGGCGTGTATGAGCAAAGGAAAATAATACAGTGAGCCAAAAACTGCAACAACAAAAAAAAGTTTATAAAGTTGAACAAATGGCAAATTCAAAGGGGTGCAGCTCACTCTGGTGTGGTTACAGATGAGTTTGGCAATGGACAAGATCACAACCACAAGTTTGTGAAGCAGTCTAATTCTAAGTCTCAGTGAATCAGGCTGTGAGAAAGAGGGCGATCAGAAATGTAAACAGATGTCTAACATGTAACAGAAACAGTGTTTGGATGTCAGCTTCCCACACACCAGCATACACAGAAATCCTTCATCCTCATATAACCTTCCCCATCAACTCTGCATACACATCCCCAGTCTTATCAGTTCATCCCCCCACTTCCTACCATCCCTCTCCAGCTTGGTGTTTCCAGCAGCATACAGCTTGCTCACTCTGTTGGCTAATGTCAGAGGGGTGAGTCATGGCTCACCTCCCTGTTTACCTGTGCCTGCTGTGCTTTGCGGAGCTGGAGAAAGAACGAAGAAGATGGCTTTTTCAGAGTGTGTGTGTGTGAGTGTGTGTGTGTGTGTGTGTGTGTGTGTGTGTGTGGGGGGGGGGGGGGGGGGGGACTCAGTCTATCTGGCGACACACAATGAGACACTTCACAGTGTTCTCTTATGAGTGCACATAACTGAGTCTGTGAGCTTTAAACTGAATGTTATCAGAGACGTAAACCAGCAGCAAAGGTTGAAGCAGTCATGGGTACACATTTTTTTGGCAACTGCAGCTTTTCAGTTGTTGAAGCTGAAGTTTAGGAGTGGCACTATCATTTCTTTCCATTCTAAGAGGGAGATAATGTTTTGCTTACACCAGCCCAGGCAGAGGAGCTCAGAAAGACAGTGCTGTGAAGAACCTGGAATAACCACACCGGGATAACAGAGGTCATCTTACATTGTTTTATCCTTTTATGTGCAAATATACTCATCATTAACAATTTTGTAAAGGAGATAATCTACTTCAGGTTTCTTTAACTCAGTGAGTGCTAACCAGAGTTGTAACGACAGAATCTAGTTGAAAACGGTGAAATCAGGTCTGAACATCTAAGACTTCATTTCAAAGACTTTTCATGATTAAAAACATATATTTGTCTTTCAGTTTTGTTAAACTGTTTATTTTAAGGGTGCAAGGAACCCAGAAATTATAAATATGGAGTCAATGGGTTATGTAATGATAAAAGAAGTTCTATTTCATCCCTGTGTTTAAACCACAGAATATTCCCTTCGTGCATGCGTAGTTCGAGTATTTATACTAAAATGGTCACGTGTGACACCTGGTGCCCCGGAAGTATCTATTCCGGAGGCCATCAGGGGGCCATTCTCTTTCCTTGCGATCGAGTTGCAAAACTTTTCTCGCTTGCTTAATGATTAAGCTGTGCTAAAATCTAGAGTTGCGGGTAGTTCTGTGACCATATAAATTGGCCGGAGCAGCAAGCATTCGCCCTCCAGGAACTGCGACTTTGGAACGCTACTGCTCGAGCTTGCTATTTCACCTGGATGCTATGGACTTAGCATCTTGCCGGTGGTATAGAGGGATTCTCATTTTCCCCTCCGGGCAGCGACAGATTAGATTGCTAGCAGTGGTATCCATGTTTGAGATGCTCCTGTTGGGGCGACTGTGATTTTGTGCTTGTGTCCTGCCTCTGCTGGTCCAGGCTGCGTGCGCGCCGCCTCCCACCAGCTAAGGTTTTTTTCTTTTGCTTCGAAAGGTACCTTAAGCGCTCCGTTGCACCTTCAATCAAACGTGTTGGTTTTCTCTAAATCATGCTGTATTGCTTCAGCTGTGTTTTATTTTTTCGCAGGCCACCACCCACTGCCTTTGTTGTGCCTCACTCACCAGACTTCCTGAGGGAACTACAGGCCAGCTGGGCAAACACTTTACAAATACGGGCTGGCTCCTGTATGGACAAATACAGGCTGGCCCCTGTATGTCATCCCCCTGAGCCATCGCATTCCTCATTGTCTCCCCCAATGGGGCTTTGCACCGGGAAACCAGGTGCCCCCTGCCCCAGTGCAGGATAACTGGTGACCTGCTCATTAGGGCTTATGACTCTGGGGCACGTGCTGGCCGCATTGGGAACTCCCTTTCACACCTCATGCTTTTCGGCCTCTTTGCAAAAGGGCAACGTGGGGGCTGGCAATGTGCATGGTGAAACCATTACCCTGTGACGCTGCTCTTGAGGCATTTAACCACAGGACCTAAGAGCTAGGGCGAATGATGTCCACTATTGTCCAGGCTCGACGCAAGGTCTGACTGTCGCAGTCAAATCTGACCGAAGCCTCGAGGAGAACCCTCAGGAGCATTCCAGAGGAGCTGGGAACAGTGTTTGGCTCAACCGCTCAGGAAGCACTCAAGAGGACTATACAGGCGGGGCAGACCAGGCAACAGCTCGCGAGTCTGCATCGCGTGTATCCCCCCAGCAGGCCTCCCCCTGGCAGAGGTAGGGCCACGACTGCCCCCAGGGCACGCCCTCCACCACCACCTCACACTGCTGGCCAACGGTGCCCTAAGCGGGCCTACGCAGGCAAAGACCTAGGCAACTTTGGGCGCAGGACCCTGGATGACCCCTGACCAGGGCCCCTAAGGGTCAGGGAGCCAGGCCCTGAAGCTACAGGGCCGGCTGGCGGAATGTTTTCACACCAGCAGCTCAGGTACTGGGCTGCTAAAGCCTCAGACCTGGGGTGGTTACCACCTTAACTCATGGGTACAGGCTCCAGTTCTGACCCTGGCCCCCCACAGCTGGCTGAGTCAAAATGACCAGTGACCCTGCAAAGGCCCTTGCGTTAGATCAGGAGTTCTCTATCAGGGCTCTACTCCACCTATTTTCTGATCACAAAGAAAACTGGTGAATATCATCCTATTTTGGACCTCAGGGGACTCAACCGGTTCCTCAAGGTCATGCCATTCCACGTGCTGACCACAGCAGAGGTGTTTCAGACTGCAGGGAGTGGTTCACATCTGTGAATTTGGAAGGTGCATATTTCCATGTCCCCATCACCCCCAAACACCGCCTCTTCCTTTGGTTTGTCTTTTGAGGCCGCCACTGGCAGTTTCAGATGCTGCCGTTAGGCCTCTCTCTCTCTCTCTCTCTCTCCAAGGGTTTTTTTCCAGGTGCATGGCAGCCACACTTACGCTACTACAGTCACAGGGCATGAAGATACCCCCTTACTTGGATGATTGGCTGGTGTGTGCACCATCCCAGGCACAGGCTGCAGAGGAAACGGCACGCCTCCTGGCTCACATGGCCCAATTGGGGCTCAAGGTGAATATCAAAAAGAGCTGCCTTGTACCATTGCAAACAATAACATTTATTGGCCTGGCCTTAACACCAGAACGACGAAAGTCCCCCCCGCCCGGTGGACGATATTCTAGATCTTCTGCTCCTTTTCCATGGAGGCAGGGGAATGCCGTTCCTCACAGTCCTCTGACTCCTGGGCAAATTGACATCTGCTGCGGTGGTTGTCCCGCTGGGTTTGTTGTTGCTGCGGCCTCTGCAGAGGTGGCTCAACAGCTTCCACCTAGACGCTAAGTGACACAGACGCAGGAGGATCGTCGTGTCGTGTCACTCTCTTCTGGCCCTAGCCCAGTGGAGGGACAGGGCCTACATCTCAAGGGGTGTCCCCATGGGGTCTATCCCGTTCCGCAGGGAGATCGTTTCCACTGACGCCTACCTGCCGGGCTGGGGTGCGGTGTGGCAGGGCAGGACAGCTCGCAGTGAGTGGTCTGTGGAAGGTGGTGCAGAACACATGAATTTTCTTGAAGACTCCAAAATCAGGCAACTGGACTGTGTAGAGTTGAGAAGACATTAGCTGTCTGCCGAGGTCAACTTGGAGCTGCCAGTCGCAAGCGGTGGAGAGGAGCCTTCCTGCAGAGCTGTGCTGGTGTTGGTGTGCCTTCTGTCCCGATCTTAAAAAGGAGATTGACTGCCTTGGGGCGGCCTGAGTCTTGCTGTGCTGGATCGCTGTGCAGGTGGCTTCTGCCAAAGATCTCAACCCTTGGTCATGGTGCCAGTGGTATCTCCCCTCCACTAGCGCTTTTGGGCAGCAGCTCAGGATATGCTCCAGAGTGCCCCTCCACTGGCACAGCTTGCATTCAGGAGCGTCAGCTAGTCCCCAGGTGTGCAGGTTGGCTGGACTCGGGAGAACATCATAGACTGATTGACCCCCTGCTTGGACATGCCGACCATCTTGCTGCGTGGGTCTTCCTCCTCCGCTCGAATCTCGTCCTGGACCAGCTGATGTTTCTCCTTTCATAACGCAGCTTTGGAGAGCAACTCAGATCTGCCCGCCCCGTTGCAACGGAGCCCACCAGCATCTTGTGCCTGAGACACACCGCTGCTCTGGTCATGGCCTCCTGAGCCTGCCACTTTCTCTTGGTCTTCAAGAGGATCCCTGCTGATGCGACTGCTTGATGTCTGTGGAGTCCCTGTACATCATTGCCTCTCTGGAGCGAGTAACTTTGAACTCCTCCGTTAGTCCGCTGAAAGGGAGCTGCAGTTTGGTGGAATGGCCGTACAAGGCGATGCTGCTCAAGGACTGAGGGAGCCCCAGCCATCTCCTGAGAAACTGGCTGATGGACTTCTCGAATGCCTCTACCGTTGTTATTGGTACCTCATAGACCAGCAGGGGCCAGAGTATCCTTGGCAAGACTCCATGCTGGTAAATCCAGGTTTTAAACTTCCCTGGAAGACCAGACTTGTCAATGCTGGTGAGCCAGGTTGCCAAGTCGCTCTTGGTCTGTTCTATGGCTGCTGAGTCCTTTAGGGAACTGTCGAAGATCTTTCCCAGGGTTTTGACAGGTTTTTCGGTCACTGATGGAATTCTGATCCCTCCTAAAGCGAAGCAGAACTGATCGGTCACTTTGCCTTTCTTCAGGACCAGGGACCTAGACTTATCGGGCTTAAAGCTCATCTTTGCCCACTGGATGAGCCATTCCAGTCACTGGAGGAGCCACCTGCACCCTGGGACAGATGTTGTCAGGACTGTCAAGTCATCCATAAAGGCTCTTATGGGGGGCTGCCTTGTTCCAGATCCTGACTTGGCCCCTCTGCATTGGACTTCGGCGGACTTGACAATCATGTTCATGGCCAGTGAGAAGAGTGGAACCAAAATTGTACAGCCGGTGATTATGCCCTTCTCAAGGCGGTGCCAGGCAGATGTCACTTGACCTGAGGAGACTCGGGCGCTGAAGTTGTTATAGTAGTCCATGATGAGGCTGCAGATCTTATCTGGAGCATGATGTCTTGCCAGTGTGGTTTTGACGAGCTTGTGTGGAATAGAACCGTAGGCGTTGGTTAAATCAAGCCAAAGAGCTGCCAGGTCTCCTTTGCTCTCCTTTTCCTCCCGGATCAGCTGCGTCACCACTCCTGTATGCTCCAGGCATCCCGGTACCCCTGGGACTCCCCCCTTCTGGACCAAGGTGTTGAGGTAGTTGTTCTTCAGAAGGAAATCTGTCAGCCGTTGAGATACCATCTTGAAGAAAATCTTGCTCTCAAAGCTGAGCAGCGAGATGATCCAGAACTGCTCGATGTTGCAAGAATCCTCTTCTTTCGGTATCCAGATCCCCTCTGATGTATAATAAACTTTTGACTCATCGAAGTAGCCACCTTTGGCAGATATAACAGCTGAACACACTCATGGCATTCTTTCTACAATGGAAATCAAATATTCTTCAGAAAATTCTTCCCAACTCTGTTGCAGAAGTTTCCATAAGATGAGACCTGCAAGTGCTTCCATGTGTAGCACTTGTAGGTTGCTCTGCTTTTACTCTTCTGTCCAGTTCGTGCCAAACAAGCTCCATGGGGTTTCAGTCTGGAGACTGTGCTGGCCACTCCATGTTTTCAAGCTTACCATCTTGTATTTTTTTCTTAAGGTAGTTCTGGCATAGCTTGAACTTACGTTTTGGGTTATTATCTTGCTGTAGGATGAACCCCTGACCAACTAGGTGCAACCCAGAAGGTACTGCATGGTGCTGCAGAATGCTGTGGTAGCCATTTTGGTTCAGGGTGCCTTTCACTCTGTACAAGTCACTGACCCTGCTGATCCAGCAAAACAGCCCTAGACTATCACACTGAGGAACCATCTTTTTGCCTACACAACGGCATACAAAATGATGAACCATAGATTTTAAATTTTGATTCTTCAGTCCATAACACCTTCTTCCAGTCTTCAGTAGTCCATTGGCAGTGTTTCATGATCCAGACAAGCCTCTTTTTCTTACTGTGAAGTCTCAGCAATGGCTTTCTTGCTGCAACTTGACCCATCAAACCTGCAACTCAAAGTCCTCTGAGACTTGCTTACTGCGACCACTATAATGCTGAGCTTGAAGCTGTTGTCCTGTGAGCCGCCTATCACACAAGCTGTTGACTCTCAGAAACTTGTCTTCTGATGCTGTTGTGGCTTTGGGTCTGTCAGACTTCTGCCTGTCAGCATTTCCCCCCATTTCTGAGTGCCTTTTGATGGTAAAGGAAACTGTACTCACTGACAGTTTGACTTTCTTGGCAATTTCTCTATAGGAAAGACCTACATTTTTAAGTGTTATGATGGTCTGTCTATCTTCTATGGTTAATTGCCTTCTCCTCACCGTTTTTATAGTAACACACTACTTTCTGCAGTACACTACTGTTCAAACAATGCTCACAATGGTATGGTACCACAGTGTGTTCCAACACTACTTTTATGCAGACAGAGAGGGTTGTAAGAGAAGAAAAGTTGGGACACCTGTAAGAAGTGGTAGCACCAACTTTTAAGGCTTGATCAACCTCCATTGCTGCAGAACAGTTTTAAGATGCTAACCCATTTCTTGTTCCCTGAAAAAGACCTTTTTGTATAATTTTGAAATGAACATTATACTTCAGTTTTGGTCAACCTTACCTTTCTTTATTTACCTCTGGCAGTTCACCACTTACCTTTGAACCCTTTGAAGCTGTTCATTGGACTTTAACTGCTTGAATTTCAATAAAACTGGAAAAATTGGGTTGTTCCAAAACTTTTGACTGATAGTGTGTATCCAGCATAGGTTAATAAAAGTTTATGATGTGATACAATTCTCCAAAAAGACAGATTTCTATCAAACATTTAACAAAAATTCTTTGACAGAGAAAGGTTAAGACTTTCCGGATAAAAACTGGTACGTTGTTTTTGATTGCTGAAGCTATAAAGCTCGACTCATTCAATTGTAAAATGCACGAGTCAGCCACAGGTGTTCATATATGCATATATGTGCATTTGTGGTTTGGAATTGTGTCAACCAAACACTTTTTGAAATTTGCTTGCTGACTAATGCACAGTGGGTTTTGTGGCTTCATTTTTAGAGCATAAATTTTGACAGATTTGCAGGTGTTTAACATTTAAGTTGATCAAAACATGTGAGAGCAATTATGTCCCACTTTTTTTTAACCGCAGCTACAAAATATGCAGTTACAACACACAGTTAATATACCAGCCCATAACCATTTGATAAAATGTTTGAAGATTAGAATAACTGCGTCTGTGCTTCTGTCCCTATCTCTTGTCAGCAGCTTTGGATTTTTGCACATAAAAAGTTCACCCTGAATTCCTTAAAAACAGATGTGTGTGCCTTTTCTGGGCAAACACACTTCTGTTGAACATTTTACCTGAGCGCTAAGGCCTGGACCTGAGTCCTCAGACTCCACTTTGTATTTACGTGGCAGGGTCTCCACCTCTCTAATGGACTCCATGCTCACATCTTTGGGCAATACGGCAAACAGGGAGGTTATGTACATGATGATGGACTTCTTGTCTGGCAGCTGCACCGCCACATCTGGGAAAGAAGGGAGGAGGAAATTATGGTAGGATGTGGTGGCAGAAATGTCAGAGACAGAAATTGGGCATAAGAATGAGGAAGAGTGAGTTAAAGAGGTGAAAATTGCATGAGAAGAAACACAGCATGGAGGATAAATAGAGAGATAACACATAGGGATGACAGGAGGAGATTAGCACAGGGAGGAAGGTGAGAAAAAAGGCACGTTGAGGCAAGTTACACTGATTAGAACTGGCTTGGACTTAGGTCAGGTGTTGTGCCACTCGATCATGACTTAACAAGAAGAATCTGGATGCAGCCTGAGTATTTCAACAGGTGCTACATGAGCAAACATAGCTTCTTACAAATGTTCAGCCAAATACAAAAACAAGGTATTTGCTGCTCTGTGTGTTTATCCAACTGTTGGCACCACATAAAGGTAGGCTGCACAAACACAAGCGGGTATAATATGAGGCAATCATGGGCAGTAAAATAACTGTCAATCAATTTCAAACTTTTAGTCCAAGAATTACTATAAAATGCATTCAAAAAGAGTTCCTTTTATCACTTTTTTTGTGATTGACATACAAACTTTCTAGATGATTCCCCTTGAAATGAATACAGTCCTATATTTGATTTACAATGGGTGAGAGAGGTGACTAAACCGTTAGTACCTTCAGGGTCCAGCAGCCTCTCAATAGCCAGCTGGTCTTTGGCTACTGTGAACCCATGGTCCAGTCTCTCCACAGGGCTCATTTTGACCACTTTGTCCCAGCTGAATGCATGTGGCCTGAAATCAGAAAAAACTGTTGAAACATGGGGACAATTGAACTATATTTGACATTGACTTTTACATTTAAAGTTTTTCTTTTATTCTTTAATCTTTGCCTTAAATGCTCAACAGCATACTAGTGTAATTGCCAAATACACAATGCTTATGTTAAATATCCCCAACTCAGGTATGTATTTTCTAAAGATGGGCAAGGTTTTTTCATCTTTATACAGTACTTCATTAAATAATAAAAAGTCAACAAGTTCCTGTGACTATTTTTCTCATCTTAGAAATGAAGTTTTCCATCAGTTTACCGCTAACCTCTTTGTACCATATAAAAGAGCAAAAGAAGAAGAACACAGTGTCTGTCCAAATACAGGTGTAGCCCTGTCACAGGCCTGAGTCATTTAGTCCACATAACTGAAAAAAAAAGTTAGATACATCTGTGTCCAAGAAACACAATGAAACCAGTGTCCACCAGCAGCAGCACCTATGCCCAGTGCTGGTGAATGCTTCTGCCATACAAACAGACAATTAACACCACTGAGTGTTTACTTAAGTGTCCACACCTACAGCGCACACAGTGAGGTGTTGTGTGAGTCTGTTGTCTCTACTTTCCCAAGCAACAATAGACAATAGGACTCAACAAACAGTAGCAAGAAGGAAAATAATTCAATTTCAGTTTAATGTTTCTTTGTTTTAATTGTTCAGCTCTTGTTGGACAATAATTTTATGTGAAGTGGGTAAAAAAGAAAAGTGTTGAAGTACAAATGTGAATGTTAGTAGTTTGAAAAGTTGTTCCATAGTTTTTCTACAGCAGCTGTTGTCTACATACACTTGTATGAAAATGAATTTGTAAAGCATACATCTCCAGAGAGCCTTCTGCTTTTTTGTCCCATGTTTCTGTAAGTTTTCTAGAAGCATATGGATATGAAACAATCATTGCAGTACCACCGAAATTGAGCAGTGTAGTCTTGAATTCAAGTTACACCGGCAAAACATAAAGAAGCATACTTGAGAAGGCAGCGAGTTTGTTAGAGCCAGAAAATATGTATGTCGTGTCATGTCATCTCGCCAGGGCACTGAAATACACAACTACAACAGAGCAGCTGGGTAAAGAACAGGCAGGAACTGAGTAAGATTGAGGACAGCAAAGGAGATCCATCCAACACCTTTGTGTTCAAGCAGCCTATACTAGATTAAGTGTTAAACATTCAAGGATGTGTAAGAATATGTGGAAAGTGACAAACATATGTTCCCATTTTCATACAGAAGGGAGGCATAGAGTTTTGAGTTTTCTTGACCATTTTAACTGAAAATAAATTCCCCTTTCATAAGGCCTTTTTTTTGGATGGACTAAAAGAGTTTGAGTATGTGTTTCTTCTTTACACAACAAGACTCTTCCCTCTGTGGGGAGACTTGTGTTGAGGCGAGTTGGGTGTGGAATGTGTGTGTTCAATGATCCACCAAATCCCAGCCCAGGTCTAAACCAACACTGGCCTTTCTCACAGCTCACAGGCTTCTGTTTGTGTATGTGTGCACGTGTGCACGACAAGGGGTTAAAGAGGGGGGAAACACCCTTGATGGTTCTCTGGCTTTCTTTCTCTAACGCACAACGGTGTAGACTGATGCATCAAGCGCGTGCAAACAGCGACATTGCAGGGGTAAACAGAATAGCGGAGCAGTGTACACACAACCAGCAGGCACTGACCGGTCAATCTGACCTCCAACCACTTGCACAGTCTCTCTCATTCTCACACACAAAGGTTGCCTCACATCTGCTGTTTCTAAATTTCAGGCCTTGGTTTCTTGATGGCATTTGAAGGTCTTGATCTATGCCTACTTGCCTAGGGTGATTTACAATCAGGGTCAAGGGACAGGTGTCAAGTATTCAACTTAAAGCGGAAAAGTTGTCTTAGGGTGTCAAATGCTGCTGGAGAAAGGGCTTTCATGTGGGACCGGTGCAATCTTAAAAGGCAGTGTGCATCAGCTCAATATAAAACAAACTAATTATACTAAAACAGAAAATCACCTGAAATGGTGCAGGATGCTGTTGAGAGCCAGGCCGTCAGACCAGCTGGTGGTGAAGTTCAGCACATTGACTTCTGGGCAAGAGCGGGTACACTGGCGCACCCAACTCAGCAGGATCTTCTCACTGTTTGTCTGCTGCAGGTTGGACATGATGTCCTTCATAATGTCTTTCACCTTCATGAATATGGAGAAAATCAGAAGTATACTAAGTACCATCAAGAGGTACAGTATTAACAGGGAATGTGGCAAAATTTAATCACATTTCTTCATTTGGATTCAAAAAATGTTCATTAATATATGTCAATGTGTTGTAACCTAGTCAATTACTCGATACTCTGCACACTGATATCCTATGAAGGAAAAATACCCTCTCTATAACAATGGCTATGTGCCAACAAGCTACATCTGTTAAAAAACTAATAGAGCATACATTCTTTTTCCAATGTTTATAATAATATAAATCTATAATGAGGAAGTAATAAAAGCTTGTTTCAAAAAGCCCTTCCTGTCTTGGTTGTGAAACCTCCAATCAACAACCTCCAGAGTGTTTACTTCAAATTTCCAGCAGGTCAGGCTTACATAAAGCATCAGGTGATAAACACGTTTACACGCATGAGCACATTTCTGCACAACAATACTGATTTTCCATCATCTGTGTTTCTTATTCCCACTGGATTGCAGGGTATTGTGAGGCCTGAGCCAGTCAGTCTGTCAGCAAATGCTAATGAGTCTTTGAGTGAGCATGTTTGTGTGTGAGTAAGTGTGGAAAGAGAGGGTGCAGCACATGTATGTATGCTGACCTGCCAGTGTAGGATAATACTCCAGATGAGGCCCAAGGTCAGCTTGTGGTTTCCATCCACAATATCTGTCCCTCCTATGTTGACCAGATCAACCTGAAAGAAAGCACATGCTGTTCGATGTATAATCATAGAAATTGTGTCAAACTAAGGAGTGGTGCGAATTTGTTATCCAGATTAAAATTAGTCAAATTAAAGCTTATTACTCAAAAAGCTAACCCAGTTTAACATAGTAAAAAACCCCTCTCTCTCTCTCTCTCTCTCTCTCTCTCTCTCTCTCTCCATCTTGTAAACTGAAGGTTTAATTTTAGAAAGAATACTTTTAGTGCACTTCCCTGTGCTCCATATTGATGTTTAAAACTAAAGGTCACTTAAAGTCCCCACAAGCAGAGAAAAACCATAGAAGGTGTGTCAGCAAAAGCCCTAACATTGACAGGAAAACCAGAAAGAGAGTATCAAAAAGCCCAGTATTGGTAGAAAAAAACAGAAAGTTTGTGTTAGTTTAAATCCTCACATTGATATTAAAGGCAGAAAGTGTCTATTAGGGCTTCTTGCTAGGAAAACAAGAAGTGTTCGTCAGTTCAAATGATTAAAACCAAAAAACCTAAATCAACATTTGCATTGCAATAATAAAAGTGATTTTTCTACGGGTTGTGATCTTGCCTGCATTTTGTAAACAGTTTTAGACTCTGTGCATATGTAGTAAAGTTTTTCCATGACATCAAAGCCGAGTACAGTTCACTGATATATGAGGCTGCTATACTTTAATTAGAAACATAAAGACATTTTTGAAGTCTGTTTCTACAAACTTCTAAGGCCTCATTTCACATGACTTTAAAGGTCTGTGGGAACTGTATCCCTTGCTGCCAGCTGATGGGCTGTGGCTTCCAGAGGAGCTGCACTCAAACTTTAATCTCTGTTACTTCCCAAGACTGTGTCTTTCTTATCATCTCCCTTTCACTCTCAAGGCCTTTAGACTATTATTCTCAGTGAGAGGTAGAGATGAGGAAATAAGGGGTTGAGGGGAGCAGACAAATACAGAACCAAATGAGGACAAAATTCAGATCAAAAGGGCACAAAGGAACTGTGTTTGGATGGCCACAGAAAACATTTCAATAGTAAACCAAGTCAGTGCAACCTTGACCAGAAATGAAGATACATTTTCTTGTAGCATTAAAGGTGGGGTAGGCAGGAATCCGTTAAAGATTTTTTCGTGGTGTATATATACAAAAAGCTTTTAATATCAGTCAATAGCTTTTAGTTATTGATGACATTTGGTAATATAACGATATCGCTGTGTTTTTTTATGCCTGTGTAGTCAACTTTTAAAAATTTTTGAGCGGCCCCCTCTTTATGACAGTAAACAAATCTGTTCCCCTCCTCCTCCAACCTGACTGCTTGTGAGGCAGATGCTGCTCCTTAGTGCTGATAGGTTGTGAGGCAGACGCTGCTCCCTCGTGTTGTGAGGCACACTCCACATCCTCCAATAACAAGCAGGAGCCCAAACAAAGTAAGCATGCTACAATATCGAACAGTAGAAACCAACCAGAAAGTATGGGAAATTGTCTGAATCCCCCTTGGCCACGATTGCCAACACAAGCAAGCAAACGAAGAAAATACCAGAGACTCTGGCAGAATAACTTTGGCGGAATAACTGGCGCTTAAAAAGGAGGTACACTGGACAAGAGCAAAGAGGTTGGGTCAACATCAGCATAAACAATGGGGGACACTTCAGGATCTTACAGACCCTGTAACCTTTCTGCTGGACAGGTAAACCGCTTTAACAAAGTAAGCCAAGTGTAACCGAAGTGTTTCTTGTTAAACGGGACCTGCTGCATGTTGTAGCGCCACTAAACTGTTTACCTCCGGTCCTGGACTATGTCACTTTATCCTAGTTGTAGAAGTCCTGCAAACATTGTGTTTGCTGGTTGTCTGTTGGCATCTACAGTAGCACTAATGCTTTTTACTTTCACATTGACTGGGCTCCATTTGTAATCATCTGAAGTATTTATCTGCATTATATATGAATTTAATTGGAATGATACGAGCGAGCAGGAGCGTCTGTTTGTGGGTGGGACTTGCTGAAGCAGAGAGGGAGGGGAGAGGAGGAGCTGTAGTACAGCGGTTAAGCAAAAAATTGTGCACTTTTTGAGAAAAGCATGAAACTTTTACCATAGCTAGGTGATACCATGAGATTTATATTCTGATGTGAGGGAAGTCAGATTTGACCCCTGAGGCCCGGGAGAGGTCAAATTCAAAATGGTTTAACAGACAGATTTTGGTTTAACAGACAGATTTTCAAATGCAAAAAAACACCAAATGTCAGCTGATCTAACAGTGGTGTTAAAAACAGCAGCTACTCACATTATTTTGATGCAGAACCTGAAGGACTTTGTTGACGTTGTTTAGAGCATGAACTCTGGTGGAGCCTCTTTCTTTGGTCTGAGGAAGAGGAAATAGAACCACAAGTCAGTGACAGCTGATTCTCCAGCCAATCAAAAAGGAACAGGGAACTTTGGCAGCTAATAAAGTCATCAATGATAGGTGCTTTTATTAAGCAGGAGAAAATTACAGTAAATTTAGAAGGTGACTATTTTCATGATCAGACATTCAACTAGGGACACCAAATTTAACAGCCATGAACCAAGCCTAAAACTTGCATGTTCATTCAAAGGCCATGCTACAGCAGGAAGCGATGCCATCACTCGGCAGAGTGCTTCTCTCTATATAATCAGCACAGCCATTAGCCTATCAGCACAGTCGACAGGCCAACTAATGGAAAGAATGACAGCACGAAGAGCTGCCAAGTGCAAATCCCTCTTAAGTCTTCACATACCTCAGCCACTCATTAGCACCTTATTATAGAATTATACTGGTAGAGAGAGAGAGAGAGGGAGTGCGTGTGGGTACGTGTATATGTTGGTACACTTCGGTGCGTGCATATATGGCACTGAGACACTTGGCACTTGAAATAACTGCAGGTACTAGAAAGCAAAAACAAATTCTTTTACTGCACATGACAGTGCCTGGTGGAAAACCTGTGTAAAAGTATCAAATTCAGTGAAAGCACTTAGCACTCAGTAGTACTAGTTCTTATGAATACTTAATGAGGATGCCTTTTAGGGCAAGAAAAACTGAACTGACTTCATACATGTAGATAAAAAAATATGGCAAAAGCACAGTTGACTAAATGTGAGAAATTGTGCATTAGAAACATCTGTTCTCCATTTAGCTGTTTCTATTACGGGATCCAGGGTGCATCTGCTGAGACCCCTTGTGTTGCTCTATTGTTTACATTAGATTTAAAGTTAAGTTTACATAAGGTAACACATGTGCTTGGACAAGCCTGAGTGGCTGCAGAAGTCACGTTTCAATTACAAAAACACTCCTATAATGTAATGGCATGCCTTTCCAGTGACCCCTGGAACAAAACATGTTAGTGGTGTTCCCACCCATGCCTGAAATCATTGTTTTCAGCTCCAGAGAATGCTGTCACATGGGATCATTTGTCAGATTTTGATCATGCAGTTCCAAATGAGGTCAAACTTGGGCTGGCAAGAATATAAATAATCTAAATAACCTAATAATAGGTAACGCAAATGGAAGTGGTGATAAACAAGTCTTTGGGATTCAAGCACTGGATGACTCTTATCTTTGTAATTTGTTGGATGCTGTCTGTCTGACAAAAGGGTGAGCAAACTGTGACAAACTCAAACTCACCAGAACAGAACCAGTGAGCCCCTCTAGCAACTCCAGCAGCTTCTTCCCATCCTTCAGGTCGGAGAACATGTCTTTGATAGGCGCCTTTTCCATCTAATTGAAAGAAATTAATGAAAAATGGGTGGACTTTCTTAAGAATTTGTAGTCCACAGCAAAGCTATGAACTGAAGAATAAGGCTTCAGGACACAAACACTAATCAAAGTGTTGTTGCAGCAACAAAAACAAAACACATACCAGTCAGTTAAAACTTATGACTGTAATGTTGGCATATACAATGGCTGACTGTAAGTAACTGTAATCTACATGAGAAGGTCAACTCAATTCTTTTAAGCAATCATCAGACTTCTATGTGAATCAGGCAAAATCGAACATCAAATATAATGCAGCTACTATTTACACATAAGTTTGGTAGAAAAAAATATAGATTCAAGTTTGTAAGAGACAAAAAGACCAGGGAAGAAGACAAAAAAAGCACCAAAAAATGTCAACAAATCGGCCCTATATCCAGAGACTGTCGTCCCCACAGCACTGGTTCATTGCTTCGATTTCCTACCATGCTTCATGCCTTCTTCCACTCTCTACTCCCACATTTCCTGTCTCTCTTACGCTGCCCTATTTGGTTAAGGCAAAAAAAGTCCAGAAAAAAATTTAATCTTTTTGTATATCTGAATAAATTGTTGGAAAAATAGCATAGAAGAATGACGGAAGACTGTAGAGCATTCAAGAGCTTCAAACAATGTTGTAGAGGAGCAGAAGCACTGCCATAATAACACCCCCTCCGATCTTTACCCCTGCTGAAAAGTACATAATAAAAAATAACATCCACACAAAACCAATTCAAAAAATCAAAAGAAGTTTTCATCACATGTAAAACATAAAACTTAACGTTTGTACCTCCACTAGGCCTATTTACTGCATTTCCACTCTACAAACACTGTGTATTTAGTACTCATATCAGCTGATGCTGGTCCTCTTTTGACACTTTCTTTCACTAAACCAGTGAGCCATAATATTATCACCTCTGACATGGGTAGGGGGCACCCGTCAGTGGCCGAAAATTCAACATTTTGTCCTCAATGTTGATGTGTTTAAAACTAAAAAAAACAGGCAAGCATAAGGATTTGAACAACTTTAATGAGGGTCAGGTTGTTATGGCAAGATGACTAGGTCAGAGTATCTCCAAAACTGCAGCTCTTGTGGGGTGATCCATGAATGTCATGGTTAGTGACTACAAAAGTGGTCTTAAAAGAGAAAACCATCAGGGTCAGAGAGTGCCATCATGATGATGAGGCTGAGCAAACACAAAAGTGAAAAGCTCAAATACCTACCATAATTTATGCTGAATAATTAATTAATTAATGAATACTGAGTGTATCACAGCTTGGTATATATGGGGCTAGGTAACTTCAAACCAGTTAGGGGGCTCATGCTGACTATAGCTCACCACAGAAAGCACTTTCAACAGGCTCATGAGCTTCAGAACTAGAACATATTGGAACACAGTGGCCTAGAGGAACATGATAGTGCCAACTTGGTCTTCAGTCCAAATTTCTCAGATCTCAGTCCAATCAAAGATCTGTGGGATGAGCTGGACAAACAAGTTTGATCCATGGTGGCCTTACCTCACACCTTCAGAAAAACATGACATGTTCTGCTGTTTTTTAAGCAGAGTACTAAAAGTTTACAAGTGATTTGAACATGTCTATAGTTACTTACACTTACCTTGGAGAACTGTGCATTAATCCATTTGGTAAAGGTTTTCTTCTGTACTGCATCATGCTCATCTGTAACAGAAACAGAGAATTACTCAAAAGGTGAAAAGTTGATCAAATCTTCACACAAGTTGTGCTTATGGTTGTCTGCCTAACAATTTCTGCAAAGGAGTTTGTTCACATCAAAGCCCATTTTCACAGGTTTAATTCAGGGACAGACTGACACTGGCATGCTGGTAGACGATGAATATACCAGGAGTCATCAAGCTTAAAAGCATCAAAATAAATGTGTATGAAACATCATCAAATAGCTTGAACACAGTACAAGAGCTATGTTTGGGTGAAATACACAAAACCTCTGCAGGTGTGTCTTCTCAGAGGAAAAGATAACATTAAAAAACATGTTTGCTAGTGTAACATGTTCTCTGGACTGTGAACACAATTATACAAATATTTCACATTCTCGTCCCCCTTGACTCCCTCCCTGCTCCTTCTTTTTTCCCTCTATCCTGGCTCCACAAAAAGGCTTCATTGTATGTCAAGCAGAGGGTCAACGGCTTTGATGTGCCTAGATGATGGCCAGCTCCTGTAATGGATCAGAGTAGCGCTTGCAAGACCCAACTAAGACCTCACTCAGAAAATGAGTTTTTGACAGCATCTCTGAACAATTATGAATAAAACAATCCACTACAGTTATTTTTTATTTTTATATAAATTCCTCACAGATTTTTTAGTATTTTCTGACATAAATAAGAAACTGGAAACAAAATTACAAATACTAACATTTCACATGTTATAACAAAGATCATTTAAATATGTGCTAACTGAAAAGAATGCACCTATCCAAATTAATGAACCGGCCCAAGTCCAGATGCTTATCTTGTCAAGCTGAGGTCAGTGACCAGCTCTAACCGCAAACAAGGTACTTGCTGTATGTATTCCATTGATTTATTCAATTTATTTGCTAATATGAGTTTACCTAATGTGACAAGCTAGTGCCACTAATCACAACTAACAGGAGGCATTTGAAATTTGAAGTCGCTGGTTTGGGAGCCAGATCAGGAAAATTGGTCTGATTTGTACTCTGTGTGAGCTGTGGTATTATTCAAAACAAGTATTTAAAACACTCTGTGAAAAGAAAACTTTTTTATAGTCAAGACAGTTTGCTTAAATTAACTTGTATTTTTTTAATTACTTTCTTACACACCTTTGTCATGAAATTGATCTAAGTAATTTATCCAAATTCAAGTTAAAAAAATAAATAAAATAAAAAAATTGCAACATTGCAACATTGAAAAAACTCAGAATGCAACTATAGCAGCTTGATGCAATAGAGTCCTGACAGTTCATTGTGACACAAATCACACTTAAAAAGAGTGAGTAGCCAGTCAGATTTTGGGGTGGCACTAGGGGTGGTGGATCAGGAGAGACCATGCCGCCCTTGGCCACACCTCTAAATCCTCCTCTGCAGTGATGATAAAAGAAAACTCATTTTAAAAATTAGCTAGTGTTGAAAACAATGTTTAGGGAAACTTATAAGAAAATGCCATCTTTCTGTTAAACATACAGCAACTCCACAGTTTACTGCTCTGGGAAGCAAAACATCTGAAAAGAGCAGACAGTGATCAGTATCAGAGGAGGTCTGCTGTGGTAATGTCACATATTCTTTAAAACTGTTTTTTAAATGCCGTTCTGGATAAATCTGAAAAGTAACATCAAAGAAAATTGGACATACAAAAGGTCTTTATTTCATCTTATAAAGTAAAATTATAGGATGTTATGTGGGTGATCTATAAACAGTTCCCTCCAAAATTGTTATAATTACTTTAACTAAAAATCCAACATGGCAGACTGTGTACTTTTCTACTAATGTAGTTGTAGCGGGCCTTGAATTTTTGTTTGTTCCTGCTGCAAGACAGCATAATTCAGATTTTATATCTGGAGAAAGAAGCATTGACAATGTGGTTGCTTCTTGTAGTTTTTGTATGAAATCCATAATGGAAAAAGCATGGCTGAATTTGTGGGCGGTTATGAGGAATTGTCAATATATGGCCTCTATACACCTGGTAACTGATTGAAAACAGTACCCAACATACAAAGTCAAATCAAAGGGACAAATTGTAAATGATTAAAAACTGTAAATATGAGGTCTAGCTTTTTTATTCATAAAAAGTTAATTTAGTTGCCAGTTTTAAAGTTATGGACCTCAAAGGTCAAAAAGTCATATCTGTTTCAGTGCCATAGCTGAGGTCTCAGACTGTAATCCCAGGGTGAAGAGGTGGAGTGTTTGTGTGTATGAGCATTAAACTGCCACTGTCATTCAACAAGCCGCTGTGTAAAGCACCATGAACTGAACAAAAGGTCAAAGGTTATGATCACCAGTCCCAACAGAAGTTGACCCCTTTGTTTTCAGGTGTGTGCTTGTGTGCAGCCGCTGGCAGGGTGAGAAGGGGCATAAAAGCAAGAATGTACTGCAAGGGGAGGTGGGGGTTAGAGAGGTGAAGAGGTAAGGAGAAGAAAAATGATGGTAGCTGACTTTTTTTAAGAGGTAGGGAAGCTTTTTTCAAATGAAGGGTCTGAGTTTAGAGGGTGGCAGGGGCGTGTTCAGACTTCTTGAATGGGGTGGCACTGACTCCTATGGCGAAAGCATGAAGTATGTGTACACAAAGTCAGGAGAAACACAATCTATGTACCCTTTGTGTTCTTTAACCTCTGACAATAAAGTATCAAACAGTTGTTATATTCATTGGAGATTGACCGAGTAATTGATCGGGTCCACTGATAGCCAATATCAAAGTAAACCATGTCTGCAGACACTGCAGGGAGCCTTGTCAGAGAGGCTGAATTTATGTCCTCTCAAATGATCATACATTTTCCCCATGCTAAATCCAAGAAGACAAAATCTGACAAGACGTTCTTTCATATATGTTCTGATATAAACATTCTGTAGTCCTTGAGTTTGATACTGTTTCTGCCGTAAAATTGGTGTTCTAAAATCTATGGCATAACCCAATTTATTTTTCTCTATCATATGTTTAAGGTCCCTTTCACACCAGAGCTGTTTGGTCTGCTTTAAACGGACCAGAGTTCATTTCGGATAGTCTGCTTCGTTTGGGCAGGTGTGAAAGCTCATCCGAACTCTGGTGTGGACCAAACAAGTGAACTTTGGTCCGCCTGAAAACGTGGGTCCTTGGTTCGCTTGCAAGTGAACCCTGGGTCGGTTCGTATGCAGTGTGAAAGCTCACCGGACCAAACACAGGACCAAATGTACGTAATGACGCAACACGCAGTGCATACGCAGTGCATCTTGGGTAGAGGAAGCACGGCGTCACTTGTTGCTATGGCAACTATGTGACCGCTGACATTAGCAGTTGCTAGCTAGCTTAGCTCAATTGTCTGAACAACAATAACCCATTAATTCACAATTTGGCATATTTAAACAAAATCAAATCACAACTACCAACAGTGACAGTCCTTGAACTCTGAGCTCATATGTTTTCACATGTTTGTTCGTCAAAGTTAGAAAAATAACAGGATCAATCCCTGACAAGCTACGATAGCATGATAGGAACAGTTGCATTCACTAACGTTGTAGCATTCCATAAAATAATGTGACGAAGCACAATACAAGACGGCTAGTCCACCCCTGTTTGTAGTCCGTGAGGTTACATACCCCTCCTACTTTGTCCAATCAACGAGCGCCCCTTTCAACCATGTGATGCTGCTCTGAAAGTTCGGTGCGCTTTAGAAATCACAGTGTGAAAGTAGAACCGAAACAAGTGATGAATGCAACGATGTTGTGACTTTCAGGTCCACAATCGAACCGAGTCCGCTTGGTCAGGTGTGAAAGCAACCTAAGACCTACTAAGTTAGTGGTTGACTAAGTTATTAACTATGATAGCCATGTTTATTGGATCGAAATGTGCATGGAATGGCTATTATATTCGTTTGGTAAATTCAATGAAACACAAAAAAAAGGTGTACTATTTGATCTAGAAGGCTTTTAAAGCTATAGTGCAAAACTTCTACATGTCTGTAAATATCTGCTTCACCCAAGCCCCTACAAGAGGAGATAATATCACGCTGATTAAGCTGTTCAGCTCCTCTTACACCTCGCAGTATTTTTCAGATTTTGTCTTTTAGTATTTGGTGTCTTCTGTGACATTCCCGCACTGGCACACAGGAAATGATGCGTTCTACTGGGTTTTACCTGACAATGAGAAGGGAGTGAGGAGGAAAGCGCTGCTAAGAGCAACATGGCGGAGAACCCAAAGAAGTCACCAAGAGGTTCAGAAGCGGGTCCTACTAAATAGAAAAAACCTTCCCGTTAGGCATAAGGTCTGTTGGCGAAGAAAGAGAGAGACAAACAGAGAAGATTAATGTGGATTTACATCGGCGTTGCTTTTCCTCGATGGAGAGCCCTGAAGGAGGAGATTGGACTAAGGTCTGTTACGAATGTTGCCTTGATACTGCTGGATAAGTAAGTGACTCTGTTCATCACAAGCAGAATGTGTTGCTGTTACATGTACTGGAACGAGCACTTCATTGTTTTCTTGGAAATGGTGCTATGAATGTAATGTATTGTTAGCAGCCTGGTGTTCGCCACATTGTGTAATGTGGGCCTAACAAGCAGTAAGTTACAGGGTGTGTAGCCCGTGTTGCTGTGTGTGACTTACAGCGAGGAGTCTGTGTGTTGTAAAGAGTAACTTTAGTAGCCTACACATTGTGTAGACAGTTACAGTCCATGTACCGTGACGAGTGGTATGTGGTGAGTCGCAAGTGTTACTCAGTGTACCGTGAAAAGCAGTATGCAGTGAGTCATGAGTGTTACTCCATGTACGTGTTACACCGGGCCATACATCATATTGAGGTGCCGGCCGTATCTTTGTGATAACGCAGAAATCCTCGAGGGGGTGATAGAGGTTACGCACTATAGCTTTCAGTCATATTCCTTTAGAATGCAAAAAAAGGGGCTGTCGTCAAAAGTCACAAAAGAAATGACTTTTCTTTTCAAGATGGCGGCGCGTGCACAGGCAGCGGCTCCTCTCTCTCCCTCGAACAGTGCTTTCGCGTTTTTTGTGTTTTACGTGTCTGAAAACAGTGTGTATCTGTTCGTCTTCGTCGCATCCTCTCATCACCTACTCTTGTAAGTTTTTGCTCAACATGCGCATGACCACATACACGTACATAACTCCTACGCAACGGTGGTCTGCTCCTGAGGCCTGCTCAACCCCCGACCCCCACCCCTGCATCCAGCCCGCAGAGGACCGGGGGGGCACTCTGTGTTTATATCAGCAATGTCTGCTGCTGCGATGCTGCTGTGGTGTGTAAAGACTGTTCACTACTGATAGAGTTCATGATTATCAAGTGCCGGCCATTCTACCTGCCAAGGGAATTTACTGCTATTCTGCTGGTAGCAATATACATTCCCCCCAACTCCACCAACAACAGGAGTGAGGCTCTGAATGAACTCCATCAGTACCTCATGGCGCAGCAGACAACCCACCCTGATGCCTTCCTTATCCTGGCTGGGGACTTCAACCATGTAGACCCTAAGAGCGTGTTTCCACAACTCCATAGTCATATCAACTTTCCCACAAGAGGCACCAATATCCTGGACAATGTTTACACCTCACACAAAGGAGCCTATAAAGCCCTTCCCCTCCCCCACCTTGGGACCTTAGACCACACTACTGTTATGCTAATGCCTGCTTACAGACCGCTGGGTAAGGTTACAAAACCAGCCAAGAGGGAGATCCGTGTGTGGCCTGAGGGGGCATCAGAGTTACTCCAGAACTGTTTTTCCACAACAGACTGAAGCATATTCAGACAGGCAGCCACCCACAACAACACCACAGACCTTCAGGAGTACACAGAGACCATCACTGCCTACATGAGGAAATGCATGAGAGATGTCACAGTCTCCAGAACCATCTCCATCCAGGCCAACCAGAAGACATGGCTGACAGGGGAAGTCCACAGACTCCCGAGGGCTTGGAACACTGCCTTCAGAGCTGGGGACGAGGAGGGCCTGAGGACAGCCAGGGCCAATCTGTCACATGGCATCAGACAAGCCAAGAGACAGTACTCCAGGAGGATCGCTGACCGCTTCAATGACAGCAGAGACACCAGGAACGTGTGGCAGGGGATCCAGACCATCACGGATTACTCTCTTCCCTCTCTACTGGACATTTATAACATCCGCCTCACCCGCATAGCCACCAGGATTGCAGGTGACCCCACCCACCCATCTCACAGCCTCTTCAGCCTGCTGCCTTCTGGGAGGAGACTGCAGAGTCTCAGAGCCAGAACCAGCAGGCTCAAGGACAGTTTCTTCCACCAGGCAGTCAGGATGCTCAACTCCCTCCCTGCTCTGCCCCCACTCCCCCCATCCTCTGTCCACCACTGACTCTGGGTTGCAGACTCAATTGTACTAAATTTGCACTATCCCGCACTACATTGCACTATTCAACAATCCAACCATCCACAGAATGTTTACTTGACCACAGAATGTCGACTGTATATTGTACATTGTATATATCATATATTTATCGTAGTATTAAGTGTAATTTTGTTGACTTATTACCTTTTTTTTAATCTGTCTTTTATTTGCATTGCGGGTCCGAGAGAACTGTAATTTCAAATATGCTGTATGCTGTCGTATAGCATATTTGACAATAAAGCTGACTTTGACTTTTTGACTTTTGACTCCATCTGCACTCCATCTGGCAAAAATACAACTTGTTGATGATTATATTTTCAATGGTTTTTCAAAAGTTTGTTTTCTGATCTCTTCCCTTAAAGTTAAGTGGCAACAAAGGAATGTGCGACGTTGACAATGGCCTGTGATGTCACATTTCAAAGATTTTATCATAAGTCTGAAGAGGAAAATTACCAATCATAGTGTTCAGAATTTTCAGGGCAGAGTTTGAAAGGGGGCCTATGCCACCCCCTGCAACCCCTCTGAACACACCCCTGGAAGATGGCACCACATCCAATGTAAAGCTTGCATTCTAGTTTGCCCCAAATTTTTATCAATTCTTCTACATGCCGCATATTTTACCACTTTTAAAAACCGAAGGCTGGAAAGACTTTTGAGGGGAATGCATGATTTTATTAACTTCAGAAAAAATACTCAAAAAGTGGAAATTACTAAGGCTGACAGAAAAGGCTGCAAAATTTTCCACCCCAACTGAACATTATTATCAAAAAAGAGGTTTTTGACATTTCTTTCTGTAATATCATGTATCCTACAGTAATAGACATTAATATGTTTCCATGTGTGCCAATGATTGACTGTACTCTGAAATCTTAATCTCTAGTCTCTTCATGGCGTCTATGGTGAAGAATATGAAAACATAAATTCATGCTATCTTAATGTTCCAGAAATGTCATGAAGACGACCAGAGCAGTCAACAATTATGGGGGATTTGATGTGGAAAAAGACACCTTGAAGATTGAGGTTTTAGGGTTGGGACAAAACCAAGAGGCAACGTTCCTAGACTGGTTCACACTTACACTGTGTCCTCCTCTCTCTGCCATTGTCTTTAAAATACTTTGAACCATAGCACTGTAAAAGGCTCCCTTGAGAGTGAGTTGACCTGCTTTTCCTCGTGAATCTGAAGTAGGCAACAAAAGCACTTGAAGGTTTCTTTCTGGGGTGGTAAAGAAGACAAAGAAGAGATTGCTGGAGGAGGTAATGAATGAAGAAAAAAGGATATAGAGGAGAAAAAGAAGGGGTTTGGCTAAAATCTACGATGACAGTATGATTGACGCAGGGTAGGAGCTGCAGCAGAATGGCCAATAACTGACAGCAATCGATCACAGTGAAGAACTCAATGGAAAATGACAAGACAGAGATAAAAAGTGGCCATCAAAAGGGAGAGAAATTTTGGAATTAAACAGCTCAAGAGGACAGGTTGGTATGCTTTCAGCACAATATCAATTTCCTGTAAAAAAAAAAAAAAAAATTTAAAAAAACTGGATGAAGGCCTCTTGTTCCAACAGCACTACACTGTGTGCACAATTATTAGGCAAGTGAGTATTTTGATCATATCATCATTTTTATGCATATTTTCCAACTCCAAGCTGTATGAACTTGAATGTTTATTGGATATAAGCATATCAGGTAATGTGTATTAGTGTAATGAGGGAGGCTGGGGCCTAAGGAGATCAAAACCCTATATCAAGGTGTGCATAATTATTAGGCAGCTTCTTTTCCTCAGGTAAAATGGGCCAAAAAAGAGATTTAAATGACTCTGAAAAGTCAAAAATTGTAAAAAGTCTTTCAGAGGGATGCAGCACTCTTGAAATTGCTTAGATATTTGGGTGTGATCACAGAACCAGCAAACATTTTGATGCAAATAGTCAACAGGGTCGCAAGAAATGTGTTAAGAAAAAAAGACGCAAATCAACTGCCAAAGATTTGAGAAGACTCAAACGTAAAGCTACCAGGAACCGCTTATCCTCCGGTGCTGTCATATTCCAGAACTGCAACCTACCTGGAGTGCCCAGAAGTACAAGGTGTTCAGTGCTCAGAGACATGGCCAAGGTAAGGAAGGCTGAAACCTGACCACCACTGAACAAGACACAAGTTGAAACATCAAGACTGGGCCAAGAAATATCTGAAGAGAGATTTTTCAAAGGTTTTATGGACTTATGGGATGAGAGTGACTCTTGACGGACCAGATGGATGGACCCGTGGCTGGATCAGTAATGGGCACAGAGCTCCACTTCGAATCAGACACCAGCAAGGTGGAGGCGGGGTACTGGTATGGGCTGGTATGAGCTAGCTGGACCTTTTCGAGTTGAAGATGGACTTAAAATCAACTCCCAAACCTAGTGCCAGTTTTTAGAAGACACTTTCTTCAAGCAGTGGTACAGGCAAAAGTCTGCATCTTTCAAGAAAACCATGATTTTTATGCAGGACAATGCTCCATTGCATGCAACAAAGTACTCCACTATGTGGCTCGCCAGTAAAGGCCTTAAAAACGAAAGAATAATGACATGGCCTCCTTCTTCACCTGACCTAAACCCTGTTGAGAACTTGTGGGCCCTTCTTAAACGGGAAATTTACAGTGAAGGAAGACAGTACACCTCTCTGAACAGTGTCTGGAACAGTGTCTGGGAGGCTTTGGTTGCTGCAACACAAAAAGTTGATCGTCAACAGATCAAGAAACTGAAAGACTCCATGAATGGAAGGCTTATGACTGTTATTGAAAAGAAGGGTAGTTACATTGGTCACTGATTTTTTTTTTTTAAATTTCAACAATTTTTATTTGTAAATTGAGTTGTTTGTTTATCATTCTCACTTGAACAAGTGAAAATAAACAAGTGAGATGGAAAATTTTTCATTTTTAATTTAGTTGCATAATAATTCTGCACACTAATAGCTGCCCCCAATAATTGTGCACACATAGATATTCTCCTTAGGAAGCCAAAATCTCACTTTTACTCCCTCAAATACTAAGATTTGAGGTTTATTAACATTTTGGATTGACCGAGAGCACTGCAGTTGTTGAAAAATAAAATTTATCCTCAAAAATACAACTTGCCTAATAATTGTGCACACAGTGTATAGGCACCCTGTGGAGGGGCCCCCTTAGGAGAGGATCCCAGTGGGCTCAGGTCTCCTGAGTTTTCCACCTTATAGCCTTAATACACTCGATTCATACACAATGCTCCCCCTCAATCTGTCTGCTGCTCCTACTCACCCCAGCACAAGAATGTCTTTTTGCTGCACAGATCGAAGCTGTGGCATGAGTTTGTGTCACTGTGTGTTCAAGACTGAGTGTATGAGCAAGAAGGTAAATACCCTTACAGCAAGAAAGAGAGTGTGTATACAACATAAATACACCATTACGTCTATCCACTCCTGTTGTTTTCTTGTGTTTACATCTGACTGCCCACAAAAGCACTTAAGAAAGCCACACAAAGCACTTACATGCTGACATTTTGATGAAAAACTTAACACATACACTAGTAGTTTAATGTAAACAGATTGTCAAAACAGTTTCATTCCTGAATTTATAGTTGTGTTACAGACAAGTCTGTGCTTGTGCTGTCCAGAGATACTTGACCTGACATTGCCACCTGAGAAAACCTCAGACACGCAGTTAGTCATCCAAGGTCCACAAAAAAGCAGTTACTTGAAAAGCTAGTGGATTTGTACTGAAACCCACTACCTAGGTGAAAAAAAAGAGAAAATGTTTTATCATAACTGAGAGCTCTGTGCAGTAAGGTAATCGTATCAATCTATTTATTTTTATTTGCCCTGATAAGTATACATCTGCAGTCAATTTATGAATCTTACAGTAAACAGTTTCTTTTTTTGTACTTTATATTGATGTTTCTTTGCTTTCAAACCAAGTATCACCCCAAATTTCATTCAACACACCACAGCTTCACCCCTGCTTGCCATTTATAGACATTTTGTATTATTTTTTTGTTTGTTTGTTTGTTTATCATAAATTGTGGTGGTTTATCATAAAATGATTGTCTTGCAATGTCTCAATTACCTTAGAATGCTGTGTTGTAATATTATTGTGAGTAATGAGTCAGGAATTACATCATCAATACATTACAATACATACTGTACTGTACTGTGTTATTCAGTATTGTAGTGGTAAGTACTGTATCATGTCATGTTGTATTGTATGATACCACATATTGTACTGTATCATATTGAAAAACAGCACATTATGGTTTTAGACCATGTCGTGTCCTATCCAAACGTATTGTACTGTATCATGTCGTCCCTTATCATGTCGTATCATATTGTTTAATATTGTATCGTGTTGTATCATTTTGTAATAAAATGTTGAATCATATTGTGCCCCACCCTATTGTAGTGCTGGACGATTAATCGAATTTTAGTCATGATTCCGGTTTTGGTTTCTTACAATCATAAAAACATAATTGAAAAAGATGATTAATGTGCCGCACGGTACGGCGTGTATGCAAGTTCCTGTTTTGGAAAACACCTTGAATGCACCTCTGTTATGTGCAGCAAGTGTGTGACGTATGTTGATCACTAATATGAGGAGCAAGCAATCAAAAACATTGTCAGGGCCGCTTTTGGTTGAGAAGTAAGGTAGGACAACCATTTTTTTTGGCTTCAATTTGACAGACTTTGAGCAAAAGGAAATTGATGGAAAAGTTTGTTTTAACTCAGACTCAAATGTATCAGTATATTTGCGCTGCACCGCACAGGACCCGTGCACCAAGTATTAGCATTAGCAAGTTATCGTTAAATAAATAAACAATCAAAGAACAAGATAAAGCAAGCAGAAATACATTAATGCAAAAGAATAAATAAGTATATAAATAAGCAGGCTCACGGCAAGAGCTAAGATGATAAAAAACAAAAGAACACTACAATGTAGAAAAAGCCAAGGAGTAAAAGTGCGTTGGTAATTTTCTTTTGATTATTATACTTTATGTTTGTTGATAATTGGCTAGGGAGGGTGATTTATGTAGTATTAAAAGGTGAGGTAGTCAGGAATCCGCTAAAGAAGCATCTTTTTTTGTGGTGTTTATACAAAAAAGCTTGTAATATCAGTCAATAGCTATTTGTTATTTATGTCATTTGATAATATAACAATATTGCTGTGTTTTGTTAGGTCTGTGTAGTCAACATTTTAAATAATTTGAGCGCTCCACTCTATCTGACTGTAAACAAAGCCATTCTCTGCCTCCCCTAACTTGATTGGTTGTGGGGCATACGCTGCTCTTTATTGCTGATTGGTTTTGAGGCAAACGCTGCTACCCCGTGTCGTTCACGAGCCCCAATGCTTTTTACTTTCTCATTGACTGGGCCCCATTTGTAATTATCTGAAGTATTTATCTGCATTATATCTGAATTTAAGTGGAACAATACGAGTAAGCCGGATCATCTGATTGAGGACGGGGCTTCCTGGAGCAGAGACTGAGGGGAGAGGAGGAGCTGAGGGGAAAACTATTTGGGAGGGGTAGTGTTTACATTCAAGATTTCACCCCAAAACTGGCACTTCCTCAGATCCTGCCTACCCCACCTTTAAGCCTTTGGTGTTCAATGGTACAATCACACAGAAGAGACTCATCCTTTCGGTAAGAAGAACTCCATTTACCCCCAAGGGAAAATTCAATACTTGTGTCCTCTATCACAACAATTTTATCCAATAGTTGTTCAGAGGGAGGTTTCTGTTTTTAAATAAAACAAAAAGGATCCTTCTCTTTCACATAGGCTACATTCATACTGCAGGTTATGGTGCACAATTCAGATTTTTTGGTTAAATCTGATCTTTTTGTGCAGTCGTTCACATTACAACAATGCATGCGGTATCTAATGTGAACAGAATGCGTCCATGAAGTGACCCGCATGTGCACAAAGCACAAATTGCTTTCCGCGCCTGTTTGTGTTGTCGAACAATGGTGACGTTTGTCGCATATTGATGACATATAGGTCGGATAAACGTGCCTGAGCATCCACACTGCAGTCACATCATATACATATCCGATTTATATCTACATACAAAAGAGGCCTGGGTCAGGTTTGAAAAAATCTGAATTGCGCTGTTCACACTTACATGAAAAAATCAGATATGTGTCACATATGATTAAAAAATCGGAATTGACCTGCAGAGTGAACATAGCCATAGAGGTCCATCTATGTATTAATCCTTTTCATACTGACATGATACATGAAGACTAACAACCCAAGCATGCCGGTAGGAAAACCAAGCTCTGTTGTGGGGCGAAGTTTGATCAGGTGAACCTGCCTTAAAGGATATCTTGCAGCTTGTTTAGAACAAGACAAATTTTCCCTTTTTTTCCTTTTCTTTTTTATAACATTTGCATACTTACAAGTCATATAAACCTCAAAAATATAGAAAAGGAGGGTCCAGTTTACTTGACAACAAAATCAGGCTTGCGCCTGGTCTTGTTTGCCAAAAGCTATATTAAGCTTTATGTTCCTCATGATGATCAATTTAAAAAAGACTGAATAAAGACATCGGAATAAACAAATATTTTAATATAAATTATGAATGGCATCATTCAAAGCAACTGGTGATAGCCAGGAGAGCTGATCGTCACCTGTTTTCCTTATCAGCCCTGTGAGATATGAACAAACCGTAACAACACAGTGAAGCAACAAAGTCAAACGCAGGTGTTTGCAGAAAGAATCATCATATCCCCGACAAATGCGCAGGCATCATGTCGCAAAACTGAGCCTCATATCATCACAAAGAACTCAGAGGGCTGTAGCATGTACTAGAACAGTACACACAGCGTACAGACAGTGCAGAGTCATGTTAGGTAAATGTGCTGATAAATGGACGTTTCCCTGGCTCAGTAGCCAAACAGGAAGTAGTGATTACATTAGGAAGTATGATCCCAAGGCTGTCATCTCATGGCTCACTGCGCACAAACACACACACGTGCTCCAAATGTATGGTTAATTTATTATAGACACGTTCTCAGCAGTTTCAACAGTTTTATCTTTATTGTTGAGTTTTCACTGCTTTTACTCCAAATAGCCATCTCGAATATTGACAGCAATTAAGTAATAAGAGTAAGAAAGACTCCAGGCAACACTTCAGCAAAGGCAATTAAATCAGCAAAACAAAATAAAAGATAATAGATTAATAAAGCAAAGTAGGATACGTGATTATTTTTCCAAAGCATGACTGTTATCTTTATGAGTGCCTAGCTGCTTAAGTCCCTTGACCACTGTTGACCAACATTACATAAGCAGACTCGCCAGCGCATGTGAGAAAATGAACCGAAAATAAACCTCAAAATATGATGTAAGAGATGGAAACAGAAAAAAAATCAAAGACACACATGTTCCTTAGAGCAGGCAGCTGGTAACACAGAGCAGACACATGAAATATACTGCCCGAGATTGTAGGAATAAACCCCTCTTACCCTCTCACAGGTGGAGAGGGCCTGTGGCCACACAGAAGGGGGAGGCACTGAGGTGAAAATCAAACAACCCACCAGGGTTTCCACAGCAGCATCACACAGTTAACATAAGAGCCCAAAGCTTAGACAAATAGAGATGTTTACAAAGTTTCACCGCACTGGTGAGCACCAATTACCCTGCAGCCAAGTTTACTAAATCTTGGGTAGAGCTTAAAGATGAATGTGTGGCTACCAAATGAACCTCAGTTATCAATCAATCAGTTCCAAAATCAGACCACGCAGCTCCACTGCAACAACACAAGGCTGGTTTTAACGGTTTCTCCTCAATGATAAATAGAGAGATCATTCAGCATTTGAATGTTGAAAGATGCAACAAAACTCTTGACATTCCCTTAAGTTAAATTTTTTTGATATTGTCCTTTGTGTATTCAACAGTCCAAACCCCAATGATCCTCACATTTACAGTAAAAAAACAGCAAATTCCCACTTTCAAAAAGCTGCATTTAGCAAATACTTTGTATTAATTAACCAAATAGTGAGCACTCATCTTTACTTTTCTCAATTAATTAATAATCAGTGCAGTAGTACCCAAAATTCCAGTCTGTGGATATAAGTACTTGTTTTATTTGTGTCTTTGTTAAGGACGAAGAGGGAATGCTCGTTTCTAGGCTTTAAAAAACAACTCTCAAGCACAAGCCTCACCTCATAAATAAGTTTCCCAGGGTGAACTTCACCTTGATGGTGGAATTTAACTGGACTAAGTTGTGGGCTGTCTTGTCTCCTAACACAGCACAACAAACAGCCTACTGGAGGAAAATAATCCTCACAAAGGGTACACAAACACACAACAACAAGAATCCATCTATCAAGTAATCATTTCAACAATTAATGAACAAAAAGTCCTTGGATAAAGTTTCTCTTCTCATAAACAAAAGTGCAGATAAATATCTAGATTATTCACATGTTGATTCTATTTTGGCTCTGTAGGTTAAGAGGAATGCACAGAATGCCCATTTCCCCCTGCATTCCTCCCTCCTCTCTGCACTGGTCACTTGTCGAAGCTTGTCCTAGCTGGTGCAGCCTTGTTGACACTCTTCCCTTAGTGAGTTATGGGTATTTGTACTGAAAACACTTGGAACGTCCAGAAAGATTAACCCATATCCCCACTTTGTAGCGTGAAAAATGCCCCTGTGGTGCACGTAGGTGCATGCATTGATGTAATTAGGGCTATACAGGCATAGTGAGGTGAGTTAGGGGGGCAGGTGCTGGAATTTGGTGAATTCAGAGCAGGCTGATGAACTGTGAGCAATGAGCCAAGTCAGGGATACAACATGCAAACTGTTTATCTCTGCAGAAGACTGCATTTGAGCAGGAACTGATAATAATAATAATTACAGGATAAAATAATCTTGACTCAGATGTATGTGAAAAATTACGGATTTCAATCAGTTGTTTGTACTAAAAATAATTAGTTTATCAGCACGGAAGCAGAAACTTGACCACAGTTCTGACATGTAGGATGTGACTTGCAGTTTGAAGTGTTTTCATATGATAGGACAGGATTTGACTGGTCACGATTTGATAAATTATGGATAATTAAGTGCAGTTCAATGCTATATAATACAGCACATACAATATACAATATTTAATCAAGAAAGACACAATACAAACAATACAATACAATGCAATACCATAGCATACCAAACAATACAACGATGAAACGATACAGTGTGATACTATACCATACTAAATTATATGATACAGCATCACGGCATGATAAAATACGACACTAAACAATAAGAAACAGTAAGGTACAATGCAAGACTTAGTTACAAAATAAAATGCAATAGAATATAAAATAACACAGTTTCGTAAAATACGATACTCTACACTATGAAATACTACACTATGAACTCATTACTCATAAATTTTTTCTTAATATGACATGATAAGACACCTTTCACACCCAACCCTTTGTAAGGAAATTTGTATTGGGTTTAAAAGTGTAGCAAAGAGCAGAATAGTCAGAATTAAAAAAGTTCATACGAACTGGATCAACTTTAAAAGGTATACCTTTATTCTCAAAAGCCCTCTATTCTATCCAACTTATTTAAAACTTCTAAATACCTTGATCAGACGCCAGACAATCTTTATTCAAGCAGCACTTGAAAACAACATGCAACTTTCATACCTGTGGCACACCTTCCATAAACTCATGTGTTTTACACTACTGTCAGAAAGTTCCTACCTCTAAGTTTGAGTCCATACTCTGCCATCTTTTGCAATAAACTGCCACAATTCTGAGCCGAAATGGCAAGGAAAGTGAGAAGAGATAGTCCGAGAGTATCAGCTGCACAAGACAGAGTTTGACATTCCTGCCTTCCTATTTTCTCCTTGCTTCTCCCCTGTCGCTCCTTGACCAGCAAGGGAGGAACAGATCAGGAGAATGCTGCAGCAAAGACAGGTAGATTGAGAGAGAAAGAGAGACAGAGAGAGAGAGGGGGAGAGAGAGAGAGAGAGAGAGAGAGGCGCTGTCAATGAGAGGGAAACAGATTGGCGGCAGAGCAGAACAGGACAGAGCAAGCAGAGAGTGGGAAGTCAGAATGCTTTGAAGGGATACGGGGTGAACACAGATTAACACAGAAGAAACACTGTTAGGCACCATTGCTGCATGCAACAGAGCGACTAAATGCACGTGCCATGGCAAGATGGAAAAAGACACAAAGGATGGCATATCGGGAAGAGATCAGCGCATAAGACAGACACAACAGTGGAGACATGGTGACAAAGAGGCTTGGACTTTTTGATCTGCCCTGGCTGGATATCTACCAATCTCAAAGTGTGGGGGAACAATACATGCCAGCCGTCACCAATTCAACTCACACACAGTGTACATAATGTTACACTTACAATAGACTTCTATACAAGCTTATGTACTAGAGAGTGAGATAACTGGAGTTATTTCATACCATCAAAGAGAGCTTAACTGAGCAATGCGGAAAGGGTCTTGCTTTCAACTGCTCTTAAATGCTTTCCAAGAGGTTCTGTCAGCTGTGAATGTAGCCCCGAGGAAAAATCCAACAGTATGAAAAACAGCCAACACAAGCAGAAGAAATTGGATCAATAACTTATGATCAGTCAGAATTGCACCTTCTGTCTTCTTTCTATCCATATGTATTCTGTTTAAAAGACAAAACCCAGAGCCGATCCCAGCCCACATAAAAGTAAGTTACATGTTGATATTTGACCGGGCGGACACTGCAAAATGCATTAAAGGGGAAGCTACAAGAAATCAACACACTGCAAAAAGTAAAACATAAGTGTCGTTCTTTCAAAGCAGGGGAGACTGAGGCTTGTTGTCACAGGGGTAAGTTGTCACATTGCAATTATCTTTGCCACCAGAGGGCGCGACTAAAAAGTGGAATCCTTCACATCCTTTTTTCCTTCACATGGTTTGGGGTTGTGTCCTATCTAAGAAGAGAAGAGCACTCTGTGAGCTGAGATGAGTGCCAATTAACCATTTCGCACAACCCACTGTAAAAAAAATGTACTGTATATATTTTAAAATAAGCTTCTTCCAGATAAAAATCCCAGCTGTGATACATGTGGACTTGTTAGGGGGGAGATTTAGGAATCCCGTCATATCTCGGTCATTGTTCTGTTTTAAGCTAACTTTAAGATAGAGCTAGAATTAGGGAACATGGTAGTTTAAGGCAACATGTCTCAGTCAATTTGAGGTTAGTTGTCACATGTTTAAAATTGATTGAAATTAACATAGAGAGTCTGCTTATCAGCAGTTGTCATACAGAAATTTTGAATTTATCTTTACAGAAAAAGAGTGGTTTAAGGGAGAGGAGAAAGCAAGAAGACAAGGTCAGGAATTACAAAAGAAAAACAGAACATGGCTGTGCAGTACCTGACGTGATGCTGAGGGCAGTCAGGCAGGTGACCCTAGCTTATAAATCAATCTGGAGTACAATCAAGGACTTTAATGTCAACTACCATACCGTGGCTCGGTACTGCAAAATATTCAGCCCAGCCAAAATACAAAGTCGGACAGCTCTCCAAACTCCAGAGTATATTGCATAATATTTTATGTTAATGTTTGTCCAATGGTTATGTTCAATGACTTTTTCTAGCTCAAAGATAAACATTTTTCTGTGCCTGTGTTCACTTTCAAGTAAAAAAAAAATGAGAGTAACAATCATTTTGTTCTTGTTTTATTAGCTGCAAAATCCACTGTGACATCTTACCCCATGTAGTGAGACAACTAACCCCATGGTGGGGCAACATGTCACATGTTCACACTATCTATTTGATTGGTTATAACTCTGCACTGACACAAGATATGAAAATGACATGAATATGAAATATATACCTGAGACTTTGGACTTTCATCTGGTTCACATTTTGTTTATATATGATGTATTGATTCCAAGAAATATTTAAGAGTGTAAAAGTGTGACAACGAGCCCAGGTCTCCCCTACTTATTTAAGCTGGTATGATTGAAAAAAAATGTTTTCCAGTTTCAACTTGGATGATTTCAGTTGCCTCAAAGCAAATTTAGCTTTTTATTGAGCCAAGTAAAAATTTCAAGTTGACTTTATTTTTTTTTTACACCTCAACCCAATGGTCTGCATGTCACGTGACCATGTGACATCCCATCAGCTCTTTTCAATGTTAAAGTCCTCCATTATTGTTTGCCTGCATAAAGTGTGGACCATCTGTTGTGTGGAAAATCTTTTTAAAACAAGATAAGAATTCAAAATTGTGCTGTTGTAGTGCAACAAGGGCTTTCTATGTTTATTTATTGTCAGTGGCAGAGTAAACGACGTGGGGTTACAGTGTAACCCTGGTTCTCTGAGAATAGAGAATATCTCTCCACTACATATAGAATATATGTTATGGGATTTACTGACATTCTAGCAGCTGACGTGAAAACTTCTTTAAGACACACCACGCCTACCGTGGCTTCCCTGCGCCCTATAAATGGACCCAGCTGCGCAGGGATCAGCTGATTCATTCTGATTTGAACGGGTCCCGAGCGGCCTTGACGTGGAGAGATATTCTTTATTCTCAGAGAACCAGGGTTACACTGTAACCCCACGTTCTCTATCGTATGAGAATATCTCTCCACTACATATAGAATATATGTTATGGGCTCTGTAAGACACACAGCGAGCGGATCCCAAGGAGACAGAGCAGACACCGCTCCAATTGCAAACTCCCTGAGGCAGTTTCGAATGAGACGTCCCCACCCCGGGTGCACGAAATTTACAGTGAGTACAAAATCACCACAGAACTATGTACAAATATACAAACGCGAGGTAGCAACTCAGCCAGACGCTACATGCCGCCACCCCACGTATACAATTACTGCCTCACCAACCCTGCCAGACGCAAGGGCCGGGTGCGAGGGAGAGGCCACTCAGAGAGCCTGCACTCTGCTAGGCACGGTAAATAGTGTTCAGGATGACATTGACCCCAGCATGCGCTCCCCAAAGGAGGCACTGGTGGCCACATTCAGGCTATAAAACCTGGCAAAGGTATTTGGTGTCGCCCATGTGGTGGCTGCACATACCTCTTCAAGGGCCGCCCCACGCCACAAAGCCCAGGAGGTGGATACGCCTTGTGTAGAGTGCGCTCTCACTCCCTCCAGCAATGGCCCCCCTGTCTCACTGTATGCGCGGTGGATTGCCTCCACGACCCAGTGAGAAAGCCTCGCCTTAGACACCGGCTTCCCCAGACGCTGTGGCTGGAAACAGACGAACAGCTGATCAGACTTCCTGAATGCAGCTGTACGGTGAATATAAACCCTCAGTGCCCTAACCGGGCACAGTGCAGACCATTTCACACTCCTGTCTGCCCCGTGGGGGGGCTTAAGGGGTCGCAGCTCCACCGCCTGATTTAAGTGAAAATCAGTGATCACCTTAGGCAAGAATGCCGGGTTAGGACGGAGGATGACACCTACATCCTCCGGAAGGAAGCGACAGCAACTCTCCTGTACAGAGAGAGCCTGCAATTCCCCTACTCTCCTAGCCGATGTAATCGCCAGGAGGAACACCAGCTTGATCGACAGCCACTGAAGGCTCACCGTTTCCAGGGGCTCAAAGGGCGCCTGTCCCGAGGCTGATAGGACCCTGTTCAGGTCCCAAGTCGGAATGGTCGGCCTCCTGCGTGGCACCAGCCTCTGCACCCCCTTGAGGAACTGTGCTATACGGCTAGCATCTTGTGCAGACAGCTTAGCCTCACCAACACGAGAGGCTTTTATAGCTGCCACCACACCTCTCAGGGTGGAACCTGACTTACCTGACTCAAGGAGCTCTTGCAGATATCAGAGTACCTCCGGAGCAGAGCATGTCATTGCATCAAACTGGTTAGTATTGCACCATGCCACAAACTTCTCCCATATACGATATCCCGATACGAGTATGCCGCCCTAGTCGATGGAGCTCGAGCATTCTGCAGGGTATAAACTACAGAACCTGATAGCCCCATGTCTAAAAAGCTGGCCCTCTCAGTGGCCAGGCCCAGAGGTTCAGCCCCTGCGGGAAGGGGTGAAACAGGGTCCCCTGTGCCTGACTCAGCAGGTCCCGGCGAACCAGGAGCTTCCAAGGTGTCCCGTGTAACAGTGGTGTCACCCACGAGAACCATGTCATGTGCAGCCAGTACGGCGCCACCAGAATCACCTCGACCTCCTCCTGACTGATCCTCTGCAGCAGGTTGGGAAGGAGGCTGAAGGGGGGAAAGGCATAGAGCAGCCCCTGAGGCCACTGGTGCGCCATGGCATCACATCCCAGGGGAGGAATGTCCCTCTCGACAGAATAGTACAGTGGGCAGTGAGCGTTCTCTCTCGAGGCAAACAGATCGGCCACCGCTACCCCAAAGCGGTGCCATATCTGCTCCACCACTGCTGGATGCAGTCTCCAGTTCCCTGGATGTGGTCCCCTCCTGGACAGGAGGTCTGCTGCCACATTTACCACTCCTGGCACATGCATTGCCCTGAGTGACAGGAACTGCTTGTACGCCCATGTCCACAGTCTGTGTGTTATCCTGCACAGGCGCAGAGAGCCCATGCCTCCCTGTCTGTTGATGTACGCAGCTGCCGCGGTGCTGTCGGTTCTTACAAGCACATGGCAGCCCTGCAGTACAGGGAGGAAATGCACCAGGGCCAGGTGGATTGCCCTCAGTTCCAAGGTGTTGATGTGGCGGCCTTGCCACAGGGCCCCCCAACAACCACTGGTCCCTCTGCCTTCGTGGATGGCCCCCCACCCTTCGAGGGATGCATCCACAGAAATAACCTGGCGGCACAGCACTGGACCCAGCCTGCTGCCTCTCGCCAAGTTCTCTGGGACCTTCCACCACCTGAGAGTTGTGCACAACCTCCTGGTAACAAGCACCGACGCCCGCAGATGCCTCTGTGGGCAGAGCCCCAAGCCGTACAGGTACCGCTGAACTGGCAGCATGTGCAGGAGAGCCAGTGGCACCACCTGCACAGTAGCGGCCATCAGCCCTAAAAGGCGGAGGCACAGCTTCCATGTGACCCCGGCCCCCAGGTGAAACCGGTCTAGACAGTCCCTGAGGGAATCCTGTCTGGCCTGAGTCAAAGTCATCCACCCCGTCCTGGTATCCAGCCACATGCCCAGGAACTGGCTGGCCTGAGATGGTGCCAGACTGCACTTTTCCTCGTTGATGCGCAAACCCCAGAAACTGGATATGCGCCAACAACATCTGGACATGACGACGGCACTGCTTCTCTGTCCGAGCGCATATGAGCCAGTCGTCCAGGTAATTCAATATCCTGAGGCCCTGCTTCCGCAGAGGCCCCAAGGCAGCGTCCATGCACCTGGTAAAGGTGCAGGGAGCCAGCGATATCCCAAAGGGGAGGACACAGAATTCGAAGATTTTGCCGTCTGAGGCAAATCTGAGGAACCTCCTGTGGCCTTCCCAAATTGGAATTTGAAAATAAGCCTCCTTGAGGTCGACTGTTGCGAACCAGTGTTCCACAAGAACCGCCTGCTTCACCCGAGGTATGGATAGCATTTTGCATTTCAGGGGCCGAAGAAACTTGTTCAGGCCCCTGAGGTCCAAAATAGTGTCCCATCTCGTTTTGGGATCAGAAAATAACGAGAATAAACCCCTGCCCGCCTTTCTTCCTGCCCCACCTCTCTGATGGCCCCCTTCTCCAAGAGAGTGGACACCTCTGTGCGTAAAATCTCCCTGCGCTGGTGATCTGCATCGGTGGTAAACGCGGGTACTGAGGTCACAGGAGGGGTGCTCAAAAACTGTAGACGATAGCCCGGAGTCATTGTGGAAATGACCCAGGGGTCTGCCCCCAGGGACTCCCATGCCACCTGAGGCCCCTGAGGGTTTAGGCAGACAGTGGGAAGCATGGCATCAGGACCGGGACTTGGGGCCCTGGGAGGCCTTGCCCCCACGCCCTCTTTGTCCTCTCCTGCCTTGCCGCGCTGCATCCAGCCGAACCCTCAGGTCTGGCTGGGCCTGACTGGCTTGCTGCTGTTGTTGTTGCACCTGCTGTGGCCGACGCACCTCCTGCCAGCCTGTGGTCTGCCTCAGAGCACTTGTCATTTCTCGGGCCGCACGACGAGCCTCCTGCCCCTGCTGGATCATGGCGGTCGCATCCGGCCCAAACATAGCTGTCGGCTCCACAGGCAGCCTGAGCAGACATGCCCTGTCCTCAGGCTGCAACTGGGACTGTGACAGCCAGAGATGGTGACGTGCTTTCCAGAGACCCAACAAGGCCTTGCCAGCTGCTTCTCCTTGCTCTCTCATGAGCTTGGGTAGAAGTGAGGAGACATGCTGTAATTACTCTACCAGCTTTCCCCCACTCTCCTCAGGAAGCTGCTGGACCAAGTGCCGCTAATACAGGGACAAAATGGCCGCCGTGTTGGCCAGTTTTGTCTGAACTGCCATAGCACCGTGCGTCCTCTCCAGCAGGCCCTCCATCACATTGCAATTCTTGCTCCGGCTCTTCCCTTTCCCCAGAACTGACTTTGAAGGAGCCAAAAGAGCTGCCAAAGCTGTGTCCACAGAGGGTGGAGGCCCACAACCGATCCTCTCTGGAGTGTGCAGCCATGGCCCCACAGAGCCCGGACCAATGACCCGTTGCTCGAGGGTTCTTAAATTGCTTCCTGACCACTTCCTCAAAGTCTGAGAGGAGGGGCACCATGAAGCGTGATGAAGGTTGAGACCCCCAAGCAAAACACACACAAATCATGAGGATCATCAATTGGGATCTTCCCCCCACAGCCCAGGCACAATGGACCCTCCCGGCTCGCCATAGCGGTGACGTCACCGCCTCATGAACGGAAAAGTTTTATTCGTTTGTTTGTGGGTTTGTTTGTGTTTTAACCAAGAAACAACTTGGAGACACCAAAGCCACCCCTTAATTCCCTCTCAAACAAAGTTCTGTCTTTCTCTTACGCCTGGTTCACACAGGAAGCGCCGCGCGCGGAACGGAAGCGCCGCGCACAGAGTTTCAGATCGGCGCCCATGTTAACCTATGAGACTGTTCACACAGCTCGCGCGCGGAACGGCTCGTGCTCTGGAGCGCGGCTGCTCCGCTTCTCTCTATTTTTGGCGCGAGCCGCGCGCGCCGATGTAAAGCTCAACAGAGCAGATCGGACCAGACAGGAAGTCGGAACAGGAGATGCGAGAGAATCCGGTCAATTTTCAAAATAAAGTAAATTTCAATAAATTAGAAAAGGATTTACGGTGTTGCTTGTCGGTCCATTTTTTACCGATGAACACATACACACACACACACACACACACACACACACACACCACACACACACACACACACACACACACACGGAGGGAGAGCTGCAGAGATTCAGTGACGTTATTGAGACAAAGGAGGGGGACTGCAGTGAAAATCAGAGAATCAGCTGATCCCTGCGCAGCTGGGTCCATTTATAGGGCGCAGGGAAGCCACGGTAGGCGTGGTGTGGCTTAAAGAAGTTTTCACGTCAGCTGCTAGAATGTCAGTAAATCCCATAACATATATTCTATATGTAGTGGAAAGATATTCTCATATGATAGAGAACTGACATTATCTTCAAAACTGGCTTCGAATTTTGTGCACTACGCTAACACTTGCTAAACCAGAAGCATTAGCAAAAACTACGCTATGTTGTATGAGTATTGGGGTGCTAATATTAACACTGATTCTTACTAGGTCAATGTTAAGTTTCTTAGTTATTGTGTCATTTTTTAAATTGTATTTAGTTGGAGGTTTCTAATACCTCTGTGAGCTTTCTGCCTCTTCCTGTACTATCTATTGCTGTCATATTATGCATTTTTTAACTGTGCAAAATTGAATAAATAAATAAATTCAGAATGATCAACCACAATACTAGCAATGGTTCCTTTTTTCTTGAACTGACTTTGTTTATAATTGCATACATAGCAACTGTGTGTATCCTTGGTTTATTTATTTACTAATTTGGGGGGGGGGCTTCCTTGCACTTATAATGGTGAAAAATAATGACTTTCATACATTTTGAACATTTTTCATGAAGAATGCAAACAGTTATACATGTTAAGGTGTGCATGTAAATTGATGTGTTTACAGTTTTGTAGGTTTAAAAAAATTACATAATGGACAGACCACATTGTATTTTACTTTACAAGCAAGGTTTTATTTTTTTCAAGTGTGTGTGTGTAAAACTTTTGTGGTGATTGCTAAATGTTTTGGCTTTTGTCAGCACTTCTGGAGTTTTTTTTTGGTGTGTGTGTGCATGGAGTCTCTGGCCGTCTTCGAATTTGCCTACTATACTAGCAGTACGTACTGATTTGCCCAAAATGTAGTATGCAGTATGCAGTAGGAGAACAAGCACTCCTTCTTTGCTCCTCACAAAAATTTATATACACTATCAATCTGTGCCATCTACTGCCTGACATAAACAAGAGCGCATAATATAAGACGTTTATCTATTAGTTGTCGTGAACAATGGCGTTTGGGAAAGTTTTCCGAAATCTTCACTTTGGCCCGAGTTTTCCAAAAGCACCATTTTTAATGACGTAATCCTGTGGTTTTGTGTGGATGGCAAGACAAAACGTATAAAATTTGTTTTAGCAAATACCCGGGTATTTGTGAACAAGGCCTAATTCTTCATCTGCTTCTGGTTCTGCTTTTGGGTTCAATAAAACATCTTGTTTGCAAACTCCAACAACAGCTACCAGCTGCTGATTGTGAGTTTTATTTATTTTTTGATGTTTTATGTACTCTAAAGGAGATGCCTATTTCAAAGTCATTAAAAATAATTGGCCTTATGAAGAAAATTTTCCTCTTTTAAGTTTTATTTTATGTTAGTCATTTCAATGAATTCTAGTCCAATACATAGCGAATGAAATTTAGTTTATAGTGATATCTCAGTTTTCAAAAAAGGCAAAAAATATTGTATAAGTAATATTTTGGCTTTTGACTAAAGAAAATATATTGATTATGGTATAATTACAAAACTTTGTGCTGAATCAGAAATTTAACTTGAAAAAAGTTTTAAAAGTTGTGAGTAACAGAATTACAGAAGTTAAATAAGTTTATTTTAAATCAAAAACATATTATTAAATTTGATGGCAAATATTAGGTTTTCCCAAATAAAAAAAAAGTAGTAGAAAGAGAAAAACAATCTTTACGGTCTTTCAAATGGATAATATTTTTACTTTACTTACTTTACGCAAATTTTTGGCTTTTACTCGCATTAAATCAAAATTCGCATTTTCAACCCAACCATAAATTCATTTGGGAGAAACAAGTCAATTTCGGTGAAACAAATTCAGGTAATTTTTTCAGTTCGAAACACTCATACTCTGAAAAATCACTTTTTCAGTGTATGAGTGTTTCCATAATCTGGGTTGTTTTTGTTTGCTTTATAGTGTGGGGGTTGACGTGCAGAAAAGTTATATGGCCGAAAGTGAAGCAAGAGGCTGCTGTAAGAAGGACTACAGCCTCTGTATAATGAGCTCGCACTTAAAACCTTGAGCCAAAGTAAGGTTAGGGATTGCCTTTATTCGTTGGGATGTGTTTAGACCCTAAATTTATTGTGACACCAATGTGATTTTGACTGTAGCCTCTGTACACTGGATCCTTGATATACCAACTGAGCTTAACTGGCAACCAAGTTATAGTTATTTTTGATGATTTAAAGACAAGAGCTATCAACAGGGGTTTAATTTAAGTTTTCTTTAAAGCTGCTGTTAGATAGCAGTGTTGAAAACTATCATTCTCGACTGACTCTTCCACTTAATTGTGACAACATAAACTGAAACAGAAAGTAAATAAAACATTTCGATAGAAAAAAACAAGCCTATAAACAAGCTGAGCCAGGACTCTCAGTGGCTTTTTGTGCAGTATCATACTGAATAAATGCAATAATTCTAGTAGCTCTCTTTCTCAACTGTTACAACACAAACCAAGATAAGGAGGAGCTGGCACATTGCGCTAGCATAAGCACATCATCCTCAGCCCTCCTGTGAGGTACACAGAGATGCTAATGATATAGCTAGCCTACAATATGCGCACATTGAGGGGTTGACAAACCTACTCGATACACTTGTTCTTTTATTACAGTGACAGGAATGAACTGAAGAATTGAAAAAATGAAACAAAGACACAAGATGACAGTCACAATGTTTAACGCAGTTGACTTCCTGTAGTTAACCACATAATGATGAGGCTTTTAAATCTGGTTTGATAACACTAAGAGTATTGAACAAATGTGGTTGCAAAGCTTAGGGGGTTAGTGGATGAATATTTAAGTCTTATGTTAATGCTGTTTAAAATTTAGAGAGCTTCACACACGTACAGATCTCGAGATGCTAATCCACTTACCAAGATCAAGATTAGTATCAGGCCTTTCTTGCTTCCTGAAAAAGTGACGCCTCCTCCATGACTTCCACTTACTCAAATTCATGACGGAAGATAATTTTTGCACAGAAAAAAAAAAGAGTAAAAGAAGGAGAAAGAAACAAAAAGTAATCCGGAAGAGGAAGACAAGTTGGTAGTGGCAGTGGAAGAAGGAGGGTGAGAGAGTAAGAGAAAGAGGAAGTGGAGGTGTGAGAGTGTTTTTCTGGTCTGTTTATTTGGGGTGTTGGGGGAGCGGGGTTTCATTTGACATCACAGACACAAACCCTCAACAACAGGGCTAGAAAAGTGAGTGACAAGAGCAGGCACTGCTTTAGCCTGTAAATCATAAAGTGACAGCTGACACAGGTATTTGTGTGGTTTTGTGTCTGTAAAAGACAGCTGACTGACTCTCCACTGAAAACACAATGTAGTGACTTTCATTCTCCTATGCTGGGAAAAGTGACAGTCTACAGTGACCTGTCCCTGCTGAGACCCTGAGATACAAACACTACTTGAATCCCTAATGTTTACATGAAAGTGAGAGCTTTCCAAATAAAGGAAATTATGTGGAATAGATGCAAAATTGAGACTTGGCTCCTGATATTTAATGCTGCTCTATGAGCTGAAGAACATACACCAGAGTCCATTTGCTCATTGACATACTGAGTCACTAAGGGGCAACTGGATAAACAACTCTATTTCCACAGAGAGGAGAAAATGGAGAGTGTGTGTGCGTGCGTGCGTGCGTGCGTGCGTGCGTGCGTGTGTGTAAAACACAGGGAAAGTTAATTTTCCTGTGTTTTGTTTTGTTTTCTCTTTGCCTTTTCCGTCACAAGAGAAAGTAGAGGAGGAATGCCAGCCCAGTACCCTTGTGACCAACTTCCACAGTCAAACTGAATTAAGTCCACTTCCTCCAGTAGAAAGTAGCAGCAGCTGGTCTGAGGTTGGGTGAGGCTGGCCTTGGCAGTGACTGAAGGACCAAAAAAGGGACTTTCACCGGGCCGCATCAGTCATTAACTCAGTCCCTCCTCAAGAGTCAAGAGTCCCCTCCTCTCTGTCATTTTGTCTCCACACACCACCCAAGAGCATACGTCATCAGAACAATTGTATGAAGGCATGCAAATGCAGAAACACTGAATAAACCTTGGACATCTGACTGATGTATGGGAGAAATGAACGATGGTTTATTTTTATTCCTTTGCATCAAAAATTGCAAGAATTTTACATGATATTCAAAAAAATGCAAAGGGCTTGGTTAAAAAGCGCAATTAAAAATCATTTAGTATGTGCTTTAAGTGCACTTCTTTTGATAGCTAAAGCCAAAGATATTTTATACATCAATCAAACCTACAATAAGGCACAAGCCATAAATGAGATAAAACCTTATACAACATGTATTTGTGGTATTTTATTCAATGTGCAAAATATAAAAGATAAGATACAAACACTTTTGACAGCAAGCAAAAAAGCTGCCACAATTTAAAAAAAAGCCTGACCACCTCACAATTGGTGAATGAACAGATATTGTATAAGTAAGGGCCTGTGTCCACTACAGGCATTTTTTGTGCTCACAATCTCAGTTTCAAAGCACTTCTGGCAGTTCTCAAAGTTATCCCAAGGCACCTTGGTACACTTTCATGGTGATTATCAAGTATGTGTTAAAATGCTCTTTATGTTTCTTATTTATTTTTATCTTATGTAATCTTACAAAAAACTGAAAATGTTTTAAGAAACCGAGTCATCACTCTCAGGCAGCTCTAATCAAGGCCTGAAAGCTGTACCTTAAACAAGGGTGATTTCTACCCCTACAGACCTCCAACATTATTCATGGTAAATTTGATACAAGCAGTCTTGTGACATTAGTGACATAAACAAGTATGGCAGAGTTCAAAAAGTTGACTTATTTTCTCCAGTGAATGCTATGAGTGCAGCAACAAAAACAGCTCAAGTTCAGGGGCATGTTTGTGCCTACCAGAAAACACTGAAATGCATTAGTTGGGGTAGAAAATACAGTGAGTGAGCGCAGAGGAAATAACGCTGTCAGTGGACATAAGCCCTTAATCTAATGTTTCTTTAAAGGGGAAAAAGCCTTTATAAGAGCCAAACTATTAAAATGTCATAAATGCTTATCCCCTGAAATTTCTGTGTGAGAATGTACAATGTACATGTTTAATGCATCCTTTTCTAAATTAAGAATCTATCAAGTTGGCTGTTGATGTATGAACAATAGAGAGTGTCGAGCAGGCTTATTGGACACTGTAATTTAGTGAAAGGACTTCAGTAAGAGATTCCTTTGTCGTTCTTATGGGAAATTTACTGTCCAGCCAGCACTGATCATACAAATAGCAGGCAAACAATGAACAATAACAACTAACTATAAAAGCGCATTAAGTTATTTGACAGGCCACTGGCAGCAGGGAAACATAAGTTTTTAAGTCCTGCATTTTGGCAAACTATCTACAGATAGACTGAAAGAACTTGAACTTTCAGAATAGGGTCAGAAAGGAAACACTGGGCTCCCTATGAGGTCCCAGTCCACTTCTGCATAAATGACATGATCAGTCAAGGTTGCGCCTGCAATCTTAAACACCTCCACCACACTTAACGATCTGCATCTGCTAATTTTCATTTGAAATAAACACAAATGAATGACCCATCCTGACGTTTTTCCAAGAAGTGGACAAAAAGATTCAAAGTTCTGAGTTTATAAGAACCTCCTCTCAGTGAGCAGAAGATCTAGTCTACAAAATAATCAAATTATTTACAGTCAAGGCCAGTCATGCGCCCATGCCTTCTGGTTGTGCTACTAGGGTTCACTGTTCACATTCATCATCAAGTAACAGAAAATCTTTCCCTAAAAGGACATTTTCTGTCCACTGTGTCACTCTGTTATTCAAAATCCTGAATACATTTTGGGTGAAATAGCACAATTAACTTATTTTTTGTTGTGCAGCCACTCCCTCTGCTTGCTGTCCTGATTGTACACTTCAGTTTGTGATCCTTGACAGTCACAAAAAACAACACTCATACCCGTAACTTGAACTTTACATACTTTTGGCGAAGAATTTGGAGTCTTTCATCCTTTTCAAAGACATTTCCTCATCAATTATTATGTTTTACTAATAATCATCTCAAAACACACAGCAATCAACCAACCAAGGCATGCAAGATGTGTTAAGAATTAGTTTATAAAGCATTAATGATGTTTAGGGTAGATTTTCCCTTTGAAAACACTTTTCAGAACAATTGCAGCTGTGTTTTGCACACAGAAAACACATACAGAAGCATGCAAGTGGTCCAGTCAGCATCAGAGAGAAAAGGATAGAAAACGCAAATCTTCCACAATGCCTTAGGCTTCTTCTGCTCATGGAAAAAGTAGACTCTAATTCATAATAAAGTCTTTGTGCATCACACAGTTCTTCAAAACTCTTGGCTCATTACACATTAATTTCTTCTACTTTCTCCCTCTGTGTTAGCACTTTCTATGCACCACAAACACAAGAGCATGTAACACAATACTGATAACAACCAAAGAGGAGAAAAACACACTTTCAGCTACATGAAATTGAGTTTCCAATCCTCCCCAGTGATTGACTTTACTCCATAGAAAAATACCACCACAGCTCTAAAGGGTTAATCTAACTCTCTGAGGGCCTCAGCTTGTTTTTTTGTTTTAGTAAATCCTGTCATGCGAAGGGTCAGAAGGTAGATTGGGCAACGTGGCTTTGTAGCCCTAATGAGCAGGGAGAAGGGGGCAGAGAGGAGGGGATTTAAACTGCCGAAGCCCTTGCTCTGGGAAAAGAAAGAGACATCCACAGCTAGAAAAAGGAGTGTGGTTTGTATGTCCAAAACAACTGCAGGAACATTGACTAAACATTTTCTGCCATTCCAAGCCTTTTCTTCCAGAATTTAAATGTCATCTGGGCTGGGTGGGGTGACTGAGCACATTCACATGGACCAACGAGGCAAAAGTCCCGCAGACAACCGCACCCAAGAGGGATGTGTTGGCCAGGACTCCCATACCCAAATTTCTAGCTGAGAGTTTTGGAGGGCTTAAAGTTTCCTCCCACTTCCCAAGCAGTCATTTATACTGCTGTTAAAACTCATCCAGCTGCTTTCCCTGTGGAGACTCTGCTCCCTCTGAATCAAAATAAACTTGTGAGAAGGACTGTGGAAGTGAGTGTTACAGTAACACCAGGAGCAGAGAAAAAGCACAAATTCAGGTCATGACATCCCAGAATGAAGGGGGCGGTCACAGTGAAAGCTCCTTTGTTTTGATTTTCAGTTCCATGCTTCCCACACATGCACATGAACACCCATTGTTATGTATTTGCATAACCATGCATACCAGAGACAGTTAGAGAAAGTTTTCACTGCCAAAGTTTGGTGGCTTTTCACTTTTTTATGTTTCCTTTAATTATTTCAGAACTAGTGATCCACTTATTTCCACTACTGTGTTAAAGATGAGACATTTCCAGAGATTCTGTCCACCCTTCACATGAGGCCAACAAGGATCCATGATGTGTAGCTGAGCCAGTATGGTGACAAACCTCCAGAGTCCTCTCTTCACGCCCTACACACCCTGTGTTTGGTTACAATTGCATTCCTATTCCCTTATTAGAAGCAGCAATTCATACCATTATACTGCCTGTCACACCCACGGATAATGTGTGCACAGATTGTACTTTGTCGCTCAACAGGTACAAATTAAACAAAGGGAAGCATCTTCAAAGCAGGAAACCTTCAAGTCACATCTCCTCTTTGTGGCTTCAGACAACTGTTTTATTCCCACACTTACAAATATACTGATATATGTTCATATGATGAGAAATAAATGGGCTATGGGGAGAAAAGTAATTCAACAAAATAGGCAGGGGAGAGAGAGAGGATCTAGACCAGGTCAAGTAACCAGGGTTTTATGGCAGCAGTGCTCTCAGGTGACAAACAGAGAGAAAAAGAGGTCAGGTGTGCGTCCATTACTGAATAATGGTTGTCAAACAATAGCCGATAACCCTGTGGATGATATTTGACCTTTCGCATGAGTCTGCACACAGGGATGGGCAGGGGGGAAGGGAAGTCTACTGAGAAGATAGGTAAATGAGGCTTCAGGGGGTTAAAGGGTAATCCAAGCAGAACTATGTCAAAAAAAAGTGTCTGTAAGCAGTGCTTAACATCTGTTTGAGCCACTTTAGAACTGATGTGTCATGCAACAAATTGGACAAACATCTGTTTCTTAACAGAGCCCAGCCTATTAGGTCAACACTGGGGCCTCTTAGCTTCATAGCAAACTATGCATAGATGATTTGATGCTAGATCTGGACGTTAACTTTTCTCTAAATTGCTTTGAGGACAAGTGAGAAAATATCCATGAAACATTCTCAAAACTCAAGTTGCTTGAACGTGGGCATATTGAATTTGTATTTAGTCCAAATAAAAAGAAGTAGAGACACAAGTGAACAGAAAGGACTGTTTAAGTTCATAAACTACTCAAAAGCACACATATACACAAACCAACTTATTTTCTATTAGTGATTAACAGCTAATGCCAATGTGATACAATAAAAGACAATGCAATGCAATATAATGAAATACAAAGAGTTGCAATGCAACTAAAGGAGGCTATAATATGGAATGATACAAAACTATACAAAAGGATGCCATAAACTGCAACACATTACGATATAAAGCAATGCACGTCTTGATAGGATGTGATACATACATCACAATATGATGCATGACATGGTAACATATGGTTGTCAAGTCTCAATTAATAGATGCTGTTTTTCTGTAGCCTAAAACTTGTCAATTAATCTGTATGATGTGCTAAAAAAAACAGCATTTTTTTCTGTAAGTAAAGAATTCTTTCTATCTGTTACTGTATAGGAGCAAATGGACACTTGTAGCAAGAGTCATCCAAGACTTGTGTTGAAGGGGAATTGGTTCTGTGTGATAAATATAATACAATACGCCTGATACAATATGATATGTTATACTAAAAAATATGAAATACAATATACAAAATCACACAATATGATCTATGATTAAATATACCATACCATGCCATACCATAAAACTGGTTTTCCCCAGTTCTACCCTGCTACCCTCTTTCCTCTTTCCTGTACTGTTCATTCTCTAACTCCCTGTTGTCCACTGCAGGCTTTCATAACAACCTAACTCATTGGAAGAGATGACCAACCAACAATCCCCTCCTCATTGCAGCCCCTGAAGAGACATGAGTGTGCATATGTCTGTGATCTTGGCGCACTGTCTGCTGAGTGATCTCCATCAAAGGGGGCAGGGCAACAGCTCAAACACACTCTCCCTGCCTCAACATACATTGCAATTGAGATTTTAACAAAGTGTACGAATGGAACACAGCAGCTTTAATAACTAAACAGGAGCTTCAAAACAGCAGAATGTGCATGCAACCAGGACAACCAGCAATCTGTCAGTCAGTGACAGTGTCAGAGAGAGTTATACGTGGTGTGTGTCTTTGTGTTTATGAGAGAGAGAGTGGCGGGGTGGATGGATTTTTCCGAGCAGACCCCTATGTTCCCTGCATGGTCATGTATCAAAACGTGCTTATGTTTCTTGTCTCAGCTGAATAAACATCCTTCCACCTGCCCCACTCTACTCCCCACACAGAGACTCACTTGCTTGTCAATTAACCTTCCAAGGCCTATGTTTGACCCCCATGTAGGCTACCAAGCGCTTATTTTCTCACAAACAACTTCCTGTCTCACTTTCTGCTGACACCAGACACCATGGCAGACAGGTCTGTTGGGCTGTCACAAGGTGGTGGTTAATAAGTCTGTACTCTGTATAGTTTACAAAAGGGCTTAGGTAGCACCTACAATGCTTTGATTTTTAAAGCCATAATGAGTGTGATGACAGAGAGAGGAGCGTGTACAGGAGTGATTGCCGGGTGAGGTTGGAGCAAAGCATACCACACATTTCCTCGAGAAAAACAAAATACTCCTGTTTAAAAGTGAGCAGCTGTTTCCCTGCTGTGACCTGGAGTCAAAAATTCTCAAAACTATAAAATAAAACACCTGAATTAAGACATATTTCTGCCCACAGACAAAACACACTCAACAAAAATCATCCAGAAAGTGAAGATAAGGAAACCCTTGAGCTACAGTCTGCAGGTCATCTTCACACAAATGTTGTTGTTTCAGCATGCGGCTTAGCTACATGCTCAAGTTCCCTCTCCTTGCCATAAAAGAAGACATAACTTTTAAGGTTGCCAGGGAAACCTGAAGCTGTATAAGAAAAGCATTGTGGTCTGAACACCAGGGTTGTAAATTACGAACTTCATCTGCAGATTGGAATTCCTGGCACAAAATGGGCGAGCATTGTGAGGCTGGGTGGATAATGGAAACTGGCACAAGGACTGCAGATGATGGATTAATCTGCACACTTACTTTATTGATATTCCTTTTAAATAACAGAGGGGAATGCAGCAAGGGTTTGAGAGATGGAGGGGCCACAGGAAACTTTTTCCATCAAAAACATACACCAGGGTTTACCCTACATGTAATTGATCCTGATGCACTGCCATCACAAAATAAAAGCCACCACACCATAAAAATGAGGGTATGTATCAGAATATGCACTGCACCGCGGGACACGCGCTGAGTATTAGCAAGTTGTCTTCTGCGATCACACAGCAGATTAATTACTCCCCCCCCACCCTTTCCGAGTCGATCACCACTAACGGTCATTGTCTGTCCCCTCCCCCCAAATCACACACCGCTACACATAAATTCCCATCCGGTGAGAAAGACTGTACACCTTTATGTTATGAACTACACGTACCACAGGACATTTGCCCAAAGTCTCCCACACAGACACGATACGTGGACAGGCCACCCAAGTATAGTGGCAACGTACACTCACCGGCCACTTTATTAGGTACACCTGTCCAACTGCTTGTTAACACTTAATTTCTAATCAGCCAATCACATGGCGGCAACTTAGTGCATTTAGGCATGTAGACATGGTCAAGAGAATCTCCTGCAGTTCAAACCGAGCATCAGTATGGGGAAGAAAGGTGATTTGAGTGACTTTGAACGTGGCATGGTTGTTGGTGCCAGAAGGGCTGGTCTGAGTATTTCAGAAACTGCTGATCTACTGGGATTTTCACGCACAACCATCTCTAGGGTTTACAGAAAATGGTCCGAAAAAGAAAAAATATCCAGTGAGCGGCAGTTCTGTTGGCGGAAATGCCTTGTTGATGCCAGAGGTCAGAGGAGAATGGCCAGACTGGTTCGAGCTGATAGAAAGGCAACAGTGACTCAAATAACCACCCGTTACAACCAAGGTAGGCAGAAGAGCATCTCTGAACGCACAGTACGTCGAACTTTGAGGCAGATGGGCTACAGCAGCAGAAGACCACACCGGGTGCCACTCCTTTCAGCTAAGAACAGGAAACTGAGGCTACAATTTGCACAAGCTCATCGAAATTGGACAATAGAAGATTGGAAAAACGTTGCCTGGTCTGATGAGTCTCGATTTCTGCTGCGACATTCGGATGGTAGGGTCAGAATTTGGCGTCAACAACATGAAAGCATGGATCCATCCTGCCTTGTATCAATGGTTCAGGCTGGTGGTGGTGGTGTCATGGTGTGGGGAATATTTTCTTGGCACTCTTTGGGCCCCTTGGTACCAATTGAGCATCGTTGCAACGCCACAGCCTACCTGAGTATTGTTGCTGACCATGTCCATCCCTTTATGACCACAATGTACCCAACTTCTGATGGCTACTTTCAGCAGGATAATGCGCCATGTCATAAAGCTGGAATCATCTCAGACTGGTTTCTTGAACATGACAATGAGTTCACTGTACTCAAATGGCCTCCACAGTCACCAGATCTCAATCCAATAGAGCATCTTTGGGATGTGGTGGAACGGGAGATTCGCATCATGGATGTGCAGCCGACAAATCTGCGGCAACTGTGTGATGCCATCATGTCAATATGGACCAAGCTCTCTGAGGAATGCTTCCAGCACCTTGTTGAATCTATGCCACGAAGAATTGAGGCAGTTCTGAAGGCAAAAGGGGGTCCAACCCGTTACTAGCATGGTGTACCTAATAAAGTGGCCGGTGAGTGTAGACTGTATATACTATGGACAACTTGGTTCCGCCTCCCACCTGTTTACGGATTTGAAGCCAAAAAGCTCTCGATATTTCCGCAATTTCTCTTCATTTCCTGAAACCATCATTGCGCAGTAGCGTTGAAAGCATTCGGCAGGAGAGTTGCTGAGATGACGCTCGGCTCAAACAGCGTATCCCCCCGGGTAGAAAACATGAACCCCCCAAAAACGTAGCTTTACAGAAAAAAGACTTGAGCACAAACCCGTCTTACTGTAACTACATGTCAACACCGCAAGCAGGGGGGGGGGGGAATTTTATATTCTGTGTTTCTCTCAGGACATGGAGGTTGACAAGTTCAGGTTTGTACTTTGTGCCATCTGCTTCTGAACAGTTACAGACTGTGCTTCCTATATCTGACTATGTGTCATTAAATCTCTACTACTCGAACACCAAATTTGTTTAGCAAACATAAAGCCCATGATCAACTTCACTTCAGCCTAAACCTTTTACAAAAAGCAGGAAATCAACACAACACCTGAGGCCAGGGGCCTATTTTAAGTAGCAGGTTCAACCTAGCGCGGTAGCCAGCGGTCTCGCTAAACGGTCTTACCACGCTGGTTATCAACCTCGTAAGTGGATCCAGCTTTGCTATGAGCGCGTGCACGGATGTAAGGCGGAGCCTGCCGCAACTGACCAATCGCGAACATGAACCAGTCTGAAGCGTCAGAGCAGGCCGGAGAGCAAAGGACCGCGTACTTTACAAACGAGGAGCAGGAGGCGATAATGAGAAAGTATGAAGAATTCAAATCTATCATAAACTTCAAAAGCAACACCATTGCTGCTGCAAAAGCACGGAAGGAATGCTGACAGAAAATTGCCAACAGTCTCAAGTATAGTGCGCAAAAAATCTTTGATGCCATTATCACCCTGAAATAGCACGGTTCAACATACACTTTTAACATGCACCAGACATGTCTAATTCATTTCCAAGATGAATTCATTCATTTTTTCATTCCTATCGTGTTAACATTTTTGTGTGATATGTAGGCCATATAAACCTTTCATAAAAGTGGTCATCCGGAAAAGTAAGTGGGTCCGTGCGGTCCCTGAAAACTCTCGCACGCCGGAGTGCTCCTTGGACAATGCGCGCACCGAGGTCTATAGGATCCTCCAAGAATGGACAAGCCATTTTTCGAGAGAGCTCATTGGTCAGTGGGCAGGGTTTTTATAATCCGTGAGTTCAATCTGGAACCTGACCTGCCCCAGAGCAGGTTAGCCATTCAGCGTACGTTGCCATGGAGACTCGCCTCGCTAAGAAGTGAACCCACGTCATAGAACAGGAAACCCTGAACTTACCCTCGAAGTTACCTCGCTAAGCAGTAATCCTGCCTCATAGAATAGGCCCCAGGTCCTTTACGTTGTGCTGGTTCTAATATTTACAAGTTGCTTAACTACAGCTTTTAGCTTCTTTAACACCTCGCTTTATCCTGTCATGCTCGCTTTCTTTCTGAGGGTGGTGATTACGAAAGAAAAACCTATGGAGTGATCCACAGAAAAAAAGAGATCAGAGGGTGCGGCTCTCTAAACCCATCCCTGCATTCTTGTCTTCCCTCTTCTCTGCTATCACTGGTCACCTTTTCTGCAACTTTCTCTTTCTTCTTGCAAACATGTTACGAACGACCATCTTCTGTTCTCTTTTTGTCTTTGTTGACTTGCTCTTACATTTCCCTACCTGCAAGTCAACCATGCAAAACAGGATTTCTGGTGGTTTACAGATATATACAGCATATATATAGATCAACGAAACATTTTCTCTATTCAGCTGTAAGATATCAGCAACAAACAAAGCCTTTAAATAGCAGTTGCAGTAAAAGTCTAAAAGTTCAACATTGACAAACATACCAGATCTCCACTTGATGATGTCATTGAACTCTTCATTAGCTCCTCCCTCTGCGGAATCACCTTTTGACGCCATGGCAGTCAATAAATCCAATCCTATTTAAGCTGAAATTGTGCAACTCAGTAATACACCTGTAAATGATATGAAACATACATTCAATACTCATGCTTTACTGATACCTTTTTCTTTTACTTTTAAGTGTGTCAATTATCTGAAGAAGATGCCTAAAAAAATTGGGGGGGGCAAAAAACAATCAAACACAGTCACACAGCACCCAGAGAGATTTAGCACTTCATGAGGAAACACAGTTTGTCAAAACATCAACAGCTGCTTGAGACTTCCCATAGTTGTCTTTTCAACAGTATTGAGAAGGAAACTAACTGATTTTACTCCAGCATGGCCATAGGCAGACAATCTGGGCAGTGATTTATGTGAAAAACGACTCCTTGGATGGGAAGCCATAGTGCAATAATGAGGAACAGATTGGGAAAAAAAGCTAGCTCATGAAGTTGAAGAGTTTATACCTGACAAATCACCAAGTGCCAGTGAAAGTGGCATCGGAGGAATTGTTTTTTGTCAACTTAGTTGGCTTTAGCTCAATGACACTGACCATAGTTTGTAATCACACTCTTGTCTGAGTATACTCATGTCCACTTAACCCTTAGATATTAAGTTTTTCCATTAGAAAAGCACTTAGTATGTATGACAACTGATGTGCGTGTATTATTTTATTGCAATATTGTTTTATCGTGTCATCATATGTTGATAATGGGTAAATGTCACTTTGTATTGGACAAACTACACAATGATATTTGCTAGTGGTGTGAAAAATCAAACAATCTGTCACAACCTCCAAATGCTCAACTTGACCAGAGTTCCCTCTAATCTGCAGCTTCTCCAGTTCTTTCTCTGACTCTTGTAGCAACCTGGGCCCCTATCTTTGGTGACAGGATAAAGCTAAATGAATGTAGCCCATTGTAATACAGGGTAGCATTTCTTTTTAGTCAAGACCATATTCACTCCTTAAATTAGCTTGCTTTTTCCATGAAAGGAGTTAATGTGCTGTTTTATCAGAGAAGTGCATGTTGAGTTGCGGCTCTTAAGGGATGATGCAAGTTCCAAAAATAACATCAGTAAACTGAAGAAAAAGTCAGCCCTAATCTGTTTTACTGGTTGCATTACATTTTCAGTTCCTCTCTATGCTAGAGGAATAGTTTTCACACACGAAGCAAGGCGACTGAAAGGAAACAATGAGCCAATGGAGGCTGTTTACTTCATGTGTAAATCAGTAATTTCCACTGTGATATGCATGATGCCAATAAATAAATAAATAAACACTAATTTTCTGAGGATGTGAAATAAATAAAGCTGATACACTTGCAAAACGTGTATTCTTAATCTGTGAATCTGCTGTAGCCTCGCAGTAGTTAATGTTTTATTTCTTGGGAATGACAGAGGTATTTAAAGCTTGCCTTTTCATCGAGCAGGAAAGTCTGGTTAATGCACACCATAAGCCAGCAGCAGGCATGTTTTCAAAAAGGTGTGGTGACTTCTTTTAATTTTTAACTTTAAATATAAAGAAAAAAAAACTCAAAGTTTAACCCACTCTCACAATAAAGTTCTATTCCGCTGATACAGTGAAAATGAACATTATAGGTCCAAGGTTTTTCATGGATCCGAATCACTCACCTCTGCTGTCACTGGTGAGTCAGGAGACGTACTCCCACAATGCAAGTCCACAACGTGCAACGCGTGTGTATGCAAATAAAAGTCAAATGTATTCGAACGTTGAAAGAGTACATCCAACTGATTTACGGCATTCTTGTCGAAGCTCGAGCCACACTTCTAAACTAACCAGCTAACTGGAGAGAACCGTCCACCGCAGCATTCAGTCTCCACAATGTGCCAAAAACTTTAAAGAAATGCTACACGCGACAAGGCACGACCACCGTTATCCCAACAGTAACTGGCAGTCTGCCTCCCTCAGAAACGGAGAAATAGTTCTTACATTTCACGGGTAATACTGCGTTGCTGTGGACCCAGGTCCCACAACTTTGTTCCTGTTGCTTACTTCACTCTTTCTCTGCTGCTAATGCCAACGTCAAGTTGGCAAAAGTTAGAGGAAAAAGTAACGGAAGTAGGAGAACATTTACAAAGTAAAAGTTAATGTTAACTGTTAAAATCATTGACTGTATATAGAAGTATATATATAGTATAGTCTGTGGTTAAAACGTTAAGAGCACGTTACTGATTTCCTGATGGATACACTTACGTTTTATGACGGAACCAATAACCAGCAAGAGTAATGAGGTAGAGATCAATGGTCGAATATTATTTGGCCGGAAACGGGCTCAAAGGAATGCTGTAACGCTTTAGTAATTAGCTCATGGAACTAGTAGAAAAAAACGCAATTTAAAATTATTCCTCACTGAAGAAAAGTAAAACAATCTTAGCACATAGAACCCCAAGACTAAAGTCATACTCGCTTTAGTTGGATTGTTTTGTCATATTTGCGAATGATTCCCGCCTCAATCGAGAATGTCAATGACAGCTTTTATTACGTACGTTTTCGCCGGAATCATAGTATAAACTTCTGACAACTTGACAATAGTGAAGCGCTTTTTCCCTGTGGCTACTAAAGTTTTCCTGACGCTGGGATGGAAACATGGCGCGGTGGGCGTCACGCGACGTAACCCCAGCGAAACCAGTGATCCCCACCGTGGAACAATGATTCAGAACAACACTGAAGAATAATGTATGGACTTCTTATTGGGATATTTTCCACTTAAAGGCGCCATGGACTCATTATTCGAACAAAACAATGTGATAAAGGCATTTACCGAATGTTACCAAAAGATCGTGAAACACGTCGTTTTCAGCCTACTATTCAGGAGTATATAGGGTACTTTGAACAAGATCAAACCTTTCTTCATTTATACAAATATCATAGAGCATTCATTTTAAGTGTCACAATAAACTGGTGGTAGAGTTAAGGTCAGTTAAATATCATTACTGTATTAAAATATATCTCTATCGAGTTTCCTGGTGTATATTGTCATATTTGTTTTGTAAAGTTGACTTGAAATACAATAGATGAAATATGGCACAAGAATTCTGAAGGTATATGGTGTAGTTCTTGGTCCACTCACCTGCTACTTGAACAATTGAGTTCAATTTATCTACATCCTTTTTCCTAAGAAAAATTCAACATTTTGTGAAACTATACAAATCAAGTATGTAAGCCATTAATTATGTATTTATAAAAAACTGTAAAAATGTACTCTAGTCCAATAATCTAGTAAATTATTCATTTTAACAGTCAGGGTAACCTAGAACAGTAATGCTATTCTACTAAAATAAACTGCAATAAACACACTCACTTTGTGGTCATTGAATTCTTTGTTTCTTCAGAATTCATGTATTTAAGACACAAAACATTTTTTTTTAAATGGGTTTTAGTCAACTCTCCATTAAAAAAAATACATATAAGAAAATATGTTAAGAAAATTACAGCTCACTGAAAACACCAGTAACCATAATTAGAATAAATAAAACATCAGAATTTATACTGACTCTTGAGAAGGGTTTAATTTTTTTTTTAAAGGTAGAGGGGTTGGTCCTGAAAAGCAACAACTTTTTCACAACCTGAATTATAGATAAACGCAAACTGGAAACAGTCTCTGTAGTGCTATGAATGCAGAGATTTTGACCATCATTGTAAGCCAGTACCTTTATTCTTGCCTCTTCTCAGTTGTCAGGCTTGTTTGTGGATGTAGAGCAGAGAAGCTGCTCAGTTTCACAAATTTGTCCTCTCCTCGGCCTTGAACACCTATCATGTGACAGAATATTTCCTAATTTATGGCTATTAAAGGTGACGTATTGAGCAAGAGGGTATATAGACAGTCTTGTCTGTGGTTAACTGACATGTACACATTTAAATTAGGATTTTATTTTGTATTAAGGCTGCTGAAGGAAACTTTCTTTTTAACTCAATTATTGCAATTTGTTTACATTAGTACCTTTTGAAATACTACCTTAGAGGAGTTTAAACTATTTTCTGTTAAGGTTTTCCTGTGACAAATGGGCAAACATGAATTCATGGCATCGCCCTTGCAGTAAAATTATAGGGGTGAAAGTGCTTGAGCTCTCTCTCTGTAGGCCTGTGTTGGACTTCAGCCAGGAGATTAAATGAAAGTTGTCTGAGTGCCCTCCAGTGCCTGAAAAGTGTACACACTCCTGCAGGATAAAATATCAAACTTTCAATCATTTCATACAAGTAAGCAGCATAAAATGACTGAAAAATAAATATCATAAGTACATTCCCTTAAACTGCAGTAGTTTAGAACAATTAGTAGCATAATTATCCAGTACTATTTACCAGATATGCCACACATGTTGATATCAGACCTTGACATTATGAGCCAGTAGGGGGTGGACTTGTACTGCAAAAATATCTCAACAAAATTATATGCCACCTTGAATTTCATATCATCATTCATCAAAGGGATCAAATTATTTAAAACACTATGTAACATTATAGAGCTATTAAACAAAAACTGTCTTTTTGTTTTTGTAAAGACTGATTAATTTTTGCTTTGTAGCTTCTGCGCCCATAAAAGCAACTAAGATGGCAGATTTACAGTAAGACAATATGTGGCTTATCATTACCAAATAGTCCTACTGTATTCAGACATAATAGAAAGCACAAGATCGGCAAACTGCTCTCAAAGTATTAAAAGAGTTACCAGGAGTGGGGTTCGAACCCACGCGGACATATGTCCATTGGATCTTAAGTCCAACGCCTTAACCACTCGGCCATCCTGGTTCATGTATCAAAACGCGCCATTATTCCTGTACAAATTGTAAATAGTGCATGCCTTTTCCCCTGTATAGCTAATAAACAAACTAGTTACAGTTTAATTAATTAACTAATCAAATGAACATCATCCTGTCAATTGAACCAGAACGGTGGCGGAGTGTTACTGTCGAGCAACTTGGGATCTGCAGCCTAAAATAGGAGCGCACATGCTAATGTCCTGATCGTTGGCAAACAATCAAACATTTATACAACTGTTTACCCACTACTTTGTTTTATAACACCGAAAAAAGGCAACACGACAGAGGATAAGGTGGATTCAAAGCTAACAAAGACACAATTTTCTTAGTTTAGTGTCCTACTACAATGTTAGCCATGTAACGCTAACTATCAAGGCACAGCAGCTAATGGTTTTAGCATTATCTACTGATACACAAGAGTGGGTTTTGGCACTCAACAGTGCACTTCCACACTATTTTTAACATGCAACATTAAACTAAATATCACCACTTACGACGAAGTGATTTCAATCGAAAGAAGGCAAAGAGTGTGCAAAAAAAGGAAAAGTGGACGTCTTGACTTATTTAAGGATTCACGGAGAAGTTGCCAAACTCGGAAAGAGACTGGACACTTGAGCGTTCACTGGTCTGCCTTGTGGGGGCGTCTCAAAACGGCACGGTTCCCTCCCTTTCAACTTCCCTTTTTACTGAACATCATTTTTGGCCACCAGACGTTCCGCGGTGTGTCCCCGTTTTGGATGACCTGTCCCTGATTTTAGCCGTTCATAAATGAGGAAAAAAATGCTGAACATTGATACATCTATATGATGTGCAAAAGCAACTGAGGCGATCCATAAGAGGATGAATGTTTCTAACCCCCCCCCCCCCCCTTTTTTTTTTAACTCCATGAACTGCTGTTACAGCTATGTAAGAGTAAGAAATTTCTTCCCCATAGCAGATTTTCACAGTAAAGAAAAAATGCTCTATAAAAAGATATTAGGGGGAGTTTTTTTTTGTCAATTGATACCACTTTCAGAAGAACAACATGAGACTGTCAACAGTGTAAGGTTTACCACTTTGTCCAAAGTGGATGCAAAATTCATCACAGAGTTTTGTACACAGAGCAAGAGGGTTGAGGAAATGGGTTTTTAACTCTGTGTTAAAAAAAAAAAAAAAAAAAAAAAAAAAGCTTTGTAAAACTCCTAAAGAGTAAGAAAGAAGCTGGCAATATAGATTTAAGAAAAAAAGCCAGAAATCTTACTTGGATTAAATTGGTATGGTGTACTCAATGTTTTTCCAAAGTAACAGTGAGAAAACAGAAAAAAAAACATCTCAACTTTTAATGATGTTTATTTGTACAACTGTCTTTTTTGCATTATGTCATCAATCACACTGATAGTAGGCTACTGTACAAATTCTGTCTGCAGACATATCTGCCATCCCTGGGTTCACATCCAAGCAGGGGACCCTTCTTTTGTAGAAAATTTTTTGGTTACCCACTGATACAGTTTTGACGATGTGAAACAGATGGATCAAACTAAATGAGTGATCCCTGCAAACCAGTACCTTATTGTGGAAGTTAACTTCATGGTAGCTACTTTATGTATTATATCAGTTTAAACTGTAATTTGATTTACAATAATTACCCATTTTTAAAACTACCTTGTAAAAAAATTGATACAATTTTACTACAATGCAAACTGTATTCAAGTAGCATTTACAAATCTGGGTTTTTCCATGATATTTTCGCCACTAAATGTTACATAGATGTTGACCAAAATGCAGGGAATTAACTGTCAGATACTCAAAACTTCTGGTCTTTAAAATGCTGCTACAGCCAAATTTATTTTAAGTTTCTGTATTTTGTTCCTTAAGGAATACATCAGATGCACTTTCTTTTTTGGCCCCTGACCCTCAGACAGCCTGAACAACCCCCTTGCCAAAGGGACAGATCTCAGCAGTAGCTAATAACTGTAATTTGTCAGCTCTGGCAATCCTGACTGTTATCCACTTCTCCCATGACTCTAATTCTTCCTTATAAAGATCAAATGCAGTTGCCATCCCCATGACTCGATTTAAGAATTGATGTTTTTGCCCAAGACAACAAATTGGATTATGTAGAACATTCTTTTTGCATGAGTGAACTGTTAAACCTTTTCAAGTAAATTAACACAATATTCATTATTAAACACAAGCATTTCTTTACACTGGAGGCTGTTGAACAGCTCAGTTTTCATTTTGCCGTGGATGTCAACATAATGATCAGCAATCAAATCTTATCACATATTTTAAAATACTTTTTAAATTGATCTTAATGACTTGTGAAGCCATGATATCTGAGTAATAGGTGACTGTTTATTGTTTTTTGGGTTTAACTTACAAGAGATAAAAGAAATCTGCAGCCAATACACAGCCTGTGAATGCTGCCATGAAATGGACCAGAGCCCTCATGTGCTTCGGCCTTCATGCATTCAAAGTGAAAACCTGTATTATTATACACAGTCAAATAACTCAAATGGTTTGGCTTTTATCAAATTATCAGGATCAGCCATTTTACTCAGACGTTGAAATTTTAACAGATAGTAACCCAAACCCTTAAAATTTCAAGCCTCACACAGGAGAAAAAGTGTTCAGAACAAAACTGTGTGTCCTGTCAGGCAGGTTTATTTCATGAATTATCTGCTCATCTGTTCATATGTTGTTTGATGGGTAAATATTTATTTGATTTTATAATCATCCAAAGTGTTATGCAATGTAAAAAGGGACTAAAACATCTGGTTATGTCTCCAACAGGGTAAACAGGGGCAGCACTGCTGGAAAGGATTTTTCCTCTTATACTGCAGGGCCTTCTTGATTTGCTCATTGACCCTTTCTGTATATTCTTCAGTTGTACACACATGAGCCTCAACGTTATTGATCATGGACCCCTGATCCTCCACAAGAATGGCCATGTGAAGGAACAGCTCATGAACCTCTTTCAGCCTGACCTCTAGCTCCACCAGCTCCTTGTGCCTCCCTTTAATCTCACACAGTGCCCAGCGGGATGTGCGAGCACCTTGTATCTGCAGGCTGTGGGACAGCTTGGCCCAGCCCTCCCCACCTTTGTCCACCATCACATCCAGCTGCTCATCACTAATATCTGTCCCTAGTATGGAAGCCTGTCTCTTGATCCTTCCCCGACATGTCCTCCTTTGCATCTCCTCTGCATCGTTGTAGTCCCTCATGGCAGAATGGAAGGCCTGGGAAAGGGTGTCATACTGAACTCTTGCAATTCGGCTGACAGCAGAGTTAGGACCTTCTTTCTCCTCCAGCCCGGCTCTTTCTCTACCCAGTGCCTGAAGGTGGGAGTACAAAGCCTCCCCATGTTGCTGGATCCTCCTAGCGATGGTTTCAGAGTCTTTTTTGAGAAGGCTAAAGCGCCGCACAGAGGTGCCAAAGCGTTCATTGTTTATGCACAGTCGCTCTACCTCTAATCGCAGCAGAGAGATCTCTTTGCGAATCGAGTTTGCCTCCTCTAAGATTTTGTCCAGAGGTGAGGGATCCTCAAACAAGACTGCCTCTTGAGACAGTGTCACCCTGTCCACATCATACTCAGGTCCATAAAAAAATGGCTCGTAGTCCCCCTGCTCTTCACTAATAGTCTGGAGCCTCTCAAGCATGTCCCGCATTCTGCCTGTGGGCAAAAAAAAAAAAAAAGGTGGTTATTCACCAGATATGAACAATTATACCTAAGGGTGGGGGCTTTGATGGCAATACAAAGTAGTACAACTGCACCCTGGAGTTTGAAAACCACTGAAGCTTCAAAGCTATGTCAAATTGATAGAATTTTACTGATTTCATATTGTCCAGTTACTAAAAGCTCTGGATGGGAGAGAGCGGGGTAGGCTGAGCCAAAGGGGAAGTTGAGCCATCCCCTGTTGCTTGGAAATTGCAATAGAAATTGATCATGTGACCAAATATTCAGGAGATGGGCATTAATTCATGGAGCCTGTGAAGGTTAGAAGCACATGGGTGAAGGGGTTAGACATTTATTTCCAAAAAAACATTTTTCACTCTTGAAAGTGAATTTAGTCTGTCATAAGTTTTATTATAATTGTGTTCACACCAAAAAAGATCATTTTAAATTTGTTTTATACATCAATTGTGGTATCTATGAGCTACAACATGAGGTAAAAAACCTAGCATAAATGTCCACCATTTTAGCTTGGAGGACTAATAAAGTCATAATAGTAGTTCTGGGGTAAGTTAAGCCAGTGGCTCAACTGAAAAAGTAAAGAAATATGATGAGAGGATCAGAGTTTCAACTCAGATTGTTGAAATGTGTTACTTTTTCTATTCAAAAATACAGCTGTGAATGTTCTGAATCACTTAAAGGCATTCTCATGTTAAAATGTTTTTTTAGAACAGCTTTTTAGCTGTTATATGCAATAAAAATAAAAATAATTATTGTACTAGTTGAATAGTGTATAATAGATCAAAATACACATGAATGTGAAGAAGTGACTGTTATTTAGGGAGAGAGAAGGTGAGGGAGGGCTGGGGTGGAGAGTGGGAGGGTAGTAGGTATACGGCTCAACTTACCTCACTCCTATCGTCAACCTACCCCATACACGGGGTAAGTTGACCATAGGAGACCACTTTTTTTGGCAGGCTATATCATCAAGACAGTTATGTTTACACTTATTCTGTTGGTTTGCAGGGATGCACAACATCTTGAAATATATGCAGATACACTAGTTAGAGACAAAACTATGATCACCTTGATGTAGTAATCCGAAAGATAAATAAAAGCTTATTAGTTGAAAATTATTTTGTATTATTTTATGTCCCTTTAGATTGTAAGATTTTTTTTTCTTCTGTTTTGAGCAACAATGGCAGCAGTCACAGGTCACAGGCATAGGAATGTCAAAAACCAGGAACAAGGAAGACTCTACTTTTTTTTTTTGACAGTCATCTGTCCAACGTTGAATTTTGACCCCCCCCCCCCCCCCCCCCACACACACACACACACACACACACACACCACCACCACCACCACACACACCGCAAAAAAAAGAGTTGTACTGTTTTAATCTTGATAGGTTTGTTCTTAAAATATCTCCTCTAAGTTTTAATGCATATTCAAATCACTGCCTTTCCTTTTGCTTTTAATTTAATAAGTTGTTACAGAAAAACTATTTCCTCATACCCTACAAATAACTGAAAAAAGCTGATCAGAAGTATAATAGAAATTCTCTGTGATTATCTAAACGGCAGCTTAATCATAACTATCTTTCTAAACTGCTTTTGCAGTGAAGTTTTAATTGAATGCTATTAATTATCCTCCTGTCTCCAGGTGTCTCTGCTTGACTTCAGATTAATGACAAACACCAAAGAGTCTTACCTTTTGTGAGTGAAGCCCCAAAATCTATCTGAAAGAAAAATCAATCTCTTCAATTTGTTGCAGCCTAAATTATGTGGTCCAAGACAGTCCAGGATCACATCTTCTTAGTCTGAAGAACGAAGTTTTGTGTGCTGTGTTCAACATGCGTTAGACAACCCCTCTGCAGGTGACAGGCATGAGCCTTCCTCCTGCCACATAACACTTCCTGAGGGGGAGGTGAATGTTTTTTTGATGGTTCACTTATTTTTCACCACAGGCAACAAGAGACTAAGTCAATCAAGTCTGAAAAAATTACTGTTGAAGGATTCAGGAAAGGTCTGAATAAAACACCAAGGAAGCATTTGATTGTGTGCCGCAGGACAATGTCAGTACAAGCTGCACTGATTGGTAGGAGGCATAATGACTTGGATCATAAATCAGTTTGGTAGAGTTAATATCATACTAAAAACTGCACTTTGATAGGTCTTTATTTTCCGTGTTTGAATAAAAACCAGCCCAGACTCATCTTGATCTTAAGTCTTTATATTTTATATGAAAGCACAGAGAAGACAGAAGTCATGGATCTGAATTCATAAAATAGTAGTGAAATTAAACAGATTATTGTACACTACAAAACTCAGCCATGACATACAGACTGTTGGTAAATCCAGGGGTGCATCTAAGGTAGTGGCACTGGCCCCCTTTGAGATGCCTAGATGACGCCCCAAAACTCAAAGCTGTGATTGGCTAATCGCCTTGTCAGATGTGGCTCTTATGATACTGTCAGTTGTCAAAGGTGTGTTAGCTGGTGCCCAAGGTTGTATCTTTTGAAAAACATCTTTTTTGAATCCTTGAAAATGTAGTTAAGAAGATATGTTGTGTTTTGTGTTCATTTTAAAGAAAAAAAATATGCACAACGTATAGTTGAGTCCCACAGTAGTTAGATAAGTAGGTGGTACGAACAGAATGGGTAAATGCTAGTAGAGGAAGAAGAACTTTATTCATCCCCGGGGGAAAACACAATAATGTGTGTCACCCCAGTCTATATCAGTGCTCCAGTTTGTTAATACCAGTAAAAAAAAGTCAGGACATGCACCTAAATAAAACCCAGTAGGACTACTGTCCCTGCAGAGAAAGTGGGAGAAATTATGGAAGAGAGGGTCTGAGTATCATACAACACCCTCAACACATAATGGTACAGTTATAATTACAGTTACACATTTACACAAAGAAATTCCAAATTTAAATACATTATGGAGCAGAACATATTCACAACTGAATTAAGAATGTCACCATGTAACGTGTCTGGGACATTCACTCATAGCTGTACATCAAGAAAATCAGATGTCTGGTTAAGCCTCGTTTGGATTGACCTGAATGCCCTATGAATTCTTACAAGGTTAACTATTCAAGCAATTCACTGCATGAAGAATCATTTTGATAAACAGCCCCTGCACAGGAATATTTTTTTATGTTTTATTTTTTTCTGAGAAAATGTCTGACAGTCTTAGTGTTGGGTTATTTTGAAAACTTCCCTCATGCAGATGCTCTGCATACCATCAAACCATAGATAATATTTTCTGAGACCATTTTCTCTCTCTTTGGGTAAGTTAACCACGTTAAGATATATCTGTCCAGACTTTTATGCAATAGTCGGTGGGAAAATGTTGAATGTTTTACATAAAAAGCATTAGTGATTTCTTTTCTTAAGATTTCTCTTTTCTCTTTAGAAAACTCTGCATATTTTGCTCCACCTCCTCTCACAACTGTTCTTTTTAGTCATGAGTTGTAGCATGGGAAACAGCTGCAAAACATCTTCTTAAAGGGGTTGTTATTGTCATGGCGTTTGGCCTTGCGGAGCTTGACAAGGGCATCCTGTATGCCTTCATCTGTTTTCTGTACGTTGGTTTGGATGGAGGTAATCATGGGGCCCTGCTCCTCCACCAGCATTGCAACATCAAGGAAAATCTCATGGATGCCTTGGATGCGGTTTTCCAAGTCCAACAGCTCCTGGTGCCGTTTCTCAATCTGGGACAGAGCTGATCGTGCCGTTTTTCCCTCAGACATGATGTTGTCATTGAAGATGTTCCACTGGCCTTGCTCAATCATCTCCTCCACCTGCTCTCCAGTGACCTCTCGCCCCACTATCTCCATCTGCCTCTGGATCTGAGCTTTACAGTTCTCTCGATGGCTCATCTCAGCCTCATTATAGTCAAACATGGCATCCCGCAAACCATTGCTGAGGCCGGCATACTGGGTTCTGGCGATTCGTGTGATGGCAGAATGTGGCCCATGGGCTTCTTCCAGCTTGTGGGCTGTACCTTCAATTTCTTGCAGATGATTCAGCACCCCCTCTGCCCGAGATTTTATGTCAGCACCGATAGCATTGGAATCCCTTTTGATTGTGCTCATGGTGGTGACGCCCTGAGTTATTCGCGAGTTCTGCTCACGAAGCCTTTTGACATCAAGACGGATGAGCTGGATCTCCCTTTGGACTTCCTGCGACTGGGAAAAGACTTCATCCAGAGCAGGGCTGTTGTCAAACACGACTGCTTCATGTGGCAGCTCTTCTTCCAAGTCCACGTTGCTGAAGGAGTCAGAGACGGTGGTCTCTGCAAACTCCATTTGCGCCACATGGCCGTTAGACATTTCCTGGAGGTGGCTCAGTCGGTCCCTCATGATTTGGCTGTAGATCACAAAGTGAAGGCTTAGGGTGTTAAGATGATCCACTCTCTATGGTTATTCTCCCTCTTAGATCACACATTGGTGACAACAACTCATCAAAGAAGGCTGATCTGGAAGATAAACAAAAATCTTAAGCAAATTAAATGTGAAGAAAAGAAGAGTAAATTCAAGTTCCAAACAGAAAACAATCCCTTAATTTGCAAGTTTAAACACACCCGGTATCTATTTTAAGCTGTCATGCCTGTGTAAAAGCCTTTCCTCTTTCTTTCAGCTCTTACCCACCCAGCACTGGCATAACAGGTTCTCCGAAGAATAGTCAGAGGTGTTACTCTCCACCAAACTAGTTCTGTAAATGTGTGATGCATCTGAAGTCTTTCTCCAGACATCTATTTAGACTTTTAATCTCACAAGCATCAACAGATTATGTGCATCAGATACAAGAATATCTCAGTACTCTACCTCAAAACAACCTTTTTATATATAAAAAAGAGTAAATAAATCAATAAAAGGGCACAAATCAAAATCTACTGACGCAAAAGCCTCCAGACTTTGTGAAAGCTGTTGTCTCTTCCTGTTTCTAGCAGAGTGATAATCTTGATAAGAAATGTCAAGATGAAATCTAGTGGATAAACTGTCAAATTTCAGATATGTTTAAAGCCTCTGAAGTACTGCAAGGTTTGATATATGATCACTCACTATAATTAATAGCCCTTCAAAACAGTCTTTCATTGTAGGGGAAAAACCTAATTTTGACATGCTTTCAAATACTTTCAGGTAACCACAATCTTGGAGCTTGAATGTTTAATAAGGGTTTTAAGTTATTGTTCGCATGGTAGACTACAAGATTCACGTTATAACATTACACATTATGTTAGAATAAAGCTAGATTATAAATTCTAGGACCCAAGAACGACACACGAATTTAAGCACATATTTTGGCAGACCAAAGCACACGCTAAATAAACGGTAATCGTGTCTTTGGCATCCGCATAAAGATTTATCAATGTAGTAGATGATTAAAACATAAAGTTAAACCTCCGTACCTGTTTAATCTTCCTCAGACCTTTTCTTGCGACGTTAGAGGAACATGGTGCCACAGCTCCATTTTGGAGTTATCACCAAGTCTACCTCTCTAGGATGCGAGCATTAACAAAGGGCCCAACGTGCGAAATGTAGCTATCTTTGGAGCTGGTATTCAGTTGTGGTTTTGTCAGAGTGAAGGATTGCGCCACATCGTGCAACTGTGATGACGTGATTTCAGGAATGAAGAACGGTTGGTTTGGCCTCAGAGGAGCGTCGATTGAATAGGACGGGGCTAAAATAGATGCTGTGCACTGAGGAGTGCACGTTTGAACTCACTTGGCATTTTGCCGAATTAAGAAGTCACTTTTTAAAAGGCGAAAAGATAAAGCACAAGATATAGGTTTTGACAGCAATTTTACTCATACGCAGGCGGTGGACCGCAGTCCCTATAGCTACATGACTCCAGTTTGCAGTGATAGTCTTCATGGAGGCAGACCCAGGCGCAGGTGAAAATACGTCATGTTTAAAACTAACCTCACTCCGATATGATTTTCACTGGCACGCCCAAACGGCTGTGGAATTCTTTTAAACGGCAGTGCCCTCTTTCCTTGAGGCTTTTTACGAGGAGGGGAATAAACACAGATATGTGCGGGTGTATGGGGCATTATATTTGGGGGGCAAAGATAACTAAAACTAACAGGAAAGGGCGTCTCAAAGCCCCTCTCCCTCTCTAACGAAATAAACAAATGGTTGAATGTTGGTGCTGACTGAGTTTGGTGATTGTATGGTTTGTAGGCAGAGAGAAAAAAATATAACTCCAAATGAAGTAAAGTGCCCACCGTACGGATGTATCTTATTTCAAGTACTTTGGCCACTTTAAAAGAAGCACTCCAATTCCATATAATTTGATTACATTTTCTGTAAGTGGCCAACATACATTTGAGACGTGTTTACATACTGATAGACTTCCTTTCATAGCTACCTCCTTGGGACTACTATCATGCTACTAATTCTATATTTTCAGCTCACTTTGCCTGGGCTGCGATGCTGTAAAATGTTTACCATTCGAAGTTGGAAAATATACTTAATATTATCAGCATAAAGCCCAAAGTTTCAGTCACAGTGAGTCCTCCAAACTTCTAATGGGTCATAAGCACAATGGAAGTACAGCGGGGATGTCACACAGTGGCAATGAAGAGTGGAAACTTATTTCTGCATGGTGACAATCAGCTGTCGCTGTGCCTAACTGGTAGGCAAACTAAATGGAAACGTGTGATTCAGCAGTGTGAGTATCATGAAGATAAAACGTACAACAATCCTAAGAGAAAATATTTGTGCTTGAAATTGAATCAAAATAAAAACAAACAAGAGAAAAAAAATCCAGATCTACCAACAGGAGTTTAAACAAAGCTTAAAAAATAGGCAATCTAGCGAACTTCGAGACTTTCCCCAGCTCCGTGTGTGATGTGTAGCACGTGTAGACGCGTGCTCAATCTCCCAGGGCTGCTACTTTCAAGTGTGCCTCGTATTTTTTCAATGTGAAACAAAAACACACGCGTTCGTATCAAACGAGCCCCATTTCTTAAATATATTGTATACTGTGGTTTTTTTTGTGGCGATACAGCCAACTGCGTCTTGCGGTGACTTTAGGAAACAGATAATTGTTTTAACATTGTTTGGTCAATCGGAAAATGCCTAAGTTCTGAAATCCTACAAAGGTTTTAAGCTTGATAGTGCCGTTTTCCAAACGAAAAGATGAATTCTGTTTTGCTTTATTTAGAGTTTTGTTTTACCAGTATTAGTATTTATTGTTACATTTTTTGTTTTCGCCGTTGTCGCACTCTGAAACTAAAATTTCCGACTGTAATTGGAGACAACGTGCCTCCATCAGGACCCTGTTACCACCACAACTTTCTTCTACACTCCCCCAGAGGTTGCAACTGTAGGTAACACCGCTGTTTGCCAGAGCAGGGTAACATACCAACTACCAAGACTTGAGTAAAATTGAGGAGAGAATAGCTATGAAGTTGTCTATAATTCGCAGTGCCTGTGGCAGCCACCGCATACATCCAGTCAGTTCAGGAAGCAGGGTCAGCGGCTTGTCGCGAAGATGCCTACCGGTGGGTCCTGCTAACAGCCGGTTGATCCTCCGGACGGCCAGCGCTTCTTCTGGCGGAGGCACTAGTCCCAAAATAGCCGTCAACTTTGTAAGAAAGTCGCAGTCGGACGATGGGTTTGAATTCGACAGTTCTCTGCGGTAAGAAATGTGTACATCTAAGGTGTTGCATACATACACATAGGTTAAATACTGCAGTCTTTGTGTAATTTATTACCAAAACTGACAGAGTTGGACCTTAAAAAACATCACGTGTTTATTTCACGTATCACGTATTATTTTCTGCCCAACTTCAGCCGGTAACCATTGTCAGCTACTTCCTATGTAACTGGCGACGTTTCAGACGCAGCCTCTTCTGCACGTGCATCAGATGGTCTCCTGCCAGCTGATGTAACTTTTCTCTGCTGTTGCCCAACACGTGAAGATGAAATGATTACCGAATTCAAAATGAACGTATCTGAAAACTTCTATCAGGAAACGGGGCCGTTTTAAAGGGTTTGAATAACGTTATGCAGCTTTAGCATCACTGCATGCATGTTAGCCAAGGCCTCATGTTTTGTATTGTTGGGGATATGTTCTGGAAAGTAGTCGGGGCATTTTAACAATGACTACAAAACCGTGCCAAACTGAAAAGAAATGAAGATAACTTTTAAAGGGAGGATGTAAAAGGTAAATGTTTACATTGTATGTCGTAAGTAGGTCAATATGTTAACTCTATTCATGATTACATTAGCCCCGCCCTCATATTATCACGTTCTTGGAAAGGTGGTCAATGGATGTAACTTAATCTCATATCTGTACTGTCTCTAAGTGGTATCTGTTTGTCATATCGCGGTATTATGGATCCATGGTATATTGTTATTGGGGTAAGATTGCTCCATTTGAAATGTGTTTTGTGCCGTTGAAATGAGGATAATAATTTCAGCAAAATACTTGTATTTGTAAACGGGAAATTATTTAGTTTGAATAAAAAATAAGGACTTTTGATACGCAGAGCAGAGCACAACCAAAGACCCTTATTGTTTTTAAATTATAATTTTATGATTATATTGAAGTTCCAATTGTGGTCAACTTCTCTATGGAATATGTCTTTGTATAATCCTGGGGAATACGGTATCCTACATGTGTTTAACCTGACCTTTTTTGCACAAAATAAATTAATGGGCATTGCTTATGGGTTTATTTTCTTCCACAGAGAAGTGGTTGAGAGCACCAAGGAGGCAATGGTGTCTTTACAAAGAAAAAATCCCACAGTCCAGCCATTGTTAGCCATTATACAGGTATGGTTTAATAGTTTACATGGTGTAATTTTATAAAAGGTGGCCTTCTGGTGCAAAGAGTCTAAAGCCAATTCAACTGGGATAAGTTGTGTTGTAACAGTTGTTGACTGAATACGTCTGCCTTACTTTTATTAACCTTTAACTTGAGGGTTATCTGCTTTATCTGTAACTGTTTAAAGTTTCCTTTTTTAATTAGGTCAGTGTTGACTTTTATTTTGAAGGCAGGTGAAGATGACAGCTTGTTGGAGATCAACAAGAAAATGGCTGGCAAGGTAATAAACTTGCCTTGAATGTATATCTTTATCTAAACACTATATATTTGAGCTTTTTACAAACCCAAATTGTTCATCCTCTCCTTGTTTATGTGTTCACAGATTGGCTTAAACGTCACACAGATTTGTTTAGGGAAGGACTGCAGTAGTGATGAAGTAAGTCAAGGTGACTCACATTATTGGTGTATTGCCCTCAGTGGTTTTGAGCCAGAGTAAAACCTCCTACTCCTATCCACTTACTCATTGTAATGGAAGTGAGTGCATAATTTACCACTCCCTTAGCTTTTTTCTGTGCAGCATGTAGTGATTGTGGTTGAATAAAGTGTAGAGTCAACCAGCACCTCACACATTTTTGTGACTCTGCTTAATGACTAAAACTTAATTTTTCTATTGACCCAGTACATACTTAAAGCTTTCTTTTTGACTTAATAAAGCCTCTAGCATCCAGTGATTTCTTAATCCACAGTGACAGAAAAAGCTCAGACACATGCAGTGACATGGAATGATTATCTTTACACTAATCGATGTCTGTACTTGAGGCTTTGTCAGTTGCGTGACCTGCTACAGTTGAAGTGTTTTTTTTTCCTGTTTACTCTATACATTTATTATGCATACTCAGTACTCATGTTGAAAAAAATGGTCAAAATCATCCCCTTTTTCCAACCCTTGAGCCATTATTATAAATGAATGTGGAAATATTACCACTGGTTTAACATTGGAAATATTACCACCGATTTGACATTTAGGGGGCTTTGCACATATTTAGTAAAATGAGCAATGATACCTATGGGCAATAATGACACTTTTTTTTTTAATGACATTAGTAAGGGGCGTAGCAGCACAGGTAAAGCCATGTCAGCATCATGGCCAAGCAACATGGACAGCTCGATCAAAGGGATAATATAATGCAATAATTATCTTTGTGCTTTTACAACAATAAGAAATGTACACAGTTCGTTTCCCACCATGTGCTTTGCCATCAGCACAAAATATCTGTCCCAAACAATAAAAACCACCATATCCCTTGAATTTTCTTTCACAACTCATCTACTGTTCATACCTAATTCATAAGGTAACAATATGGTATTAACTTTAACAGGTGAGAATGGGAGTAGGCTATAAACAGATAAATCTCATGCTAAAACATCTGTTATTAACAATCAAACATGTTACTTTTTTACTGCTGCTCTGCTGTTAAGTCATTTTTTTTGCATGTGTGTGTGTTTGTGCACATGTATAGATTGTGGAGGAGGTGCTGAAGCTCAATGAAGACCCCCGGGTACACGCAGTCTACCTCCACCTTCCCCCTGCTCAACTCACCAGTCGAGTGCTGAACACACTAAAGCCTGAGAAGGATGTAGAAGGGTACAAACATGCACATAGTATTTCAAACTACTCAGCTTTCTGCTTTCACTTAGAGAGACAACAATATGTTATCCATGTACACATGCTGTTTAAGTTCGGTGTTTTAGTTTACAGTAGTTTTTCCTTTCACAGATATTCTATTTTCCCTTCAAAAGTTACCTCATGTGTGATTTTATATTCATGCAGTGGTCTTTTTAATCAAAAGTCTGCCAAGTCGTAATTGTGTGGTTTCTCTGCCCACAGAGGGATAAGAGTTCTCACATGGTGTTTTACATTTGGGTCTAATATGAGAGGGATGCACAGAATTATGACTGAATGACGATGCAGTGTGTGCCTACAGCAGCTAATTACTTACACAATTAGAAAGGCACCCTAAGTAATCAGGGTAATGCGGTAATCAGTAACAGGTATAATTACCTCTGCCAAGGAGGTTCTGTTTTTGGTAGCATTGGTTTGTTGGTTTGTTTGTTGGTTTGTTTGTTTGTCTGTTAGCAACTTTACGGAGAAAGTTACAGACGGATTGACCTGAAATTTTCACCAGAGGTCTGTCTCAGCCCCAGGAGGATCCCATTACATTTTGGTGGTGATCCGGATCGCCTTCTGGATCCAGGAATTTTTTGAAGGATTCTTTATCATTGTGAGATAGGGCAAATTTTGGAATTTTTGCATTTAACTCTATAAAAGTAGCCAGAGTTTTTTGTAAAAAATTACACAAAATGATCTCAATGAGTTTTATGAGGTGTCAAAGGTTGATCCAGATCCAGACAAAATTCCGGATACTGTGAGCTGCTTGGCGGAGGTCTGCGTTCTCAGAGTGCTTTTCTAGTTTATTTATGCATTTATTTATTTTTGAACGTATAATGCATTTGAAATGTCTGATTGTATTGATGAAACATCACATTATAATACCTGACCTTGTAAGTCATGATGAAATGCTTTATGTGTTATGATTATTGCTATAAAGCATTATGATCATTTATGAGTGTTTATAACTACACTTATACAGTGCTATAACGTGATCATAAAGCAGTATACATATATTTATAATGCGTTATAGAGATAGGCATCAAGTAAAGTGTTAACTAATGTCTTTATGTCAATTTGGTCTTGTGTCAGGATAACTGATTTAAATGTGGGCCGTGTGGTACGAGGAGACCTGAGCAAAGGTTTTGTGCCGCCTTTGGGCAGTGCTGTCCTGGATCTGCTGGAAAAACATGGTGAGTTTCTGGGAAGAGCTCTATAGTATCAAATAGCATGGCTGTAATTATTACTTGAAAATTACCTAGCATTTAAATAATTAGAAACTTGCAGTGACTCGTTAAAGAAAAAATTAACAATGGGATATTTTTAGCAGTAACAGTCCTGTTTCTGATCTTTAAAACAATGACTTTGCTTTAACATTGCATGTGTATCAAAAGCATTGTGTGAACTTATTATAACTGTGAACAGTAATGTGCAGCCTATACATTCTAACTAAAAATGTTATGAAAAAGTTGTGATAATACATTTTGTTTTCTTTACAGCCAGATAAAGTCCATGAACAGTACTTTAAATCAAAATTAGTACTTCTCTCATGACACTTAAAGCTGCCATTTAAGAAATGGTTGCTGCATAAACTGCTGCAATAGTTTATGTTTCTGAATGTCATTTGATCTGTTTTAATACACTTTTTTTCCGTTTTGAATTTTAACACACCTTGTGTTTCTATCTCAATGATACTCTGTAAAGAATAACTAATAATAAAGAATAATTTCGCACTATGAGTCGCACTTAAAATCCTTTTGGCTTGTCGGAGCACTGCAGCCACCGTAGCCTTGCAGAGTTATTGAATGAGTTAAATAAAGTTTGACTTATCTGACTGTTTTTTTTGGCTTAATGAGCTTTATAATCCGGTGCGCCTTATGTATGAAAATAGACGCGAATAGACGCTTTCATTGATTGTGCGCCTTATGATCAGGTGTGCCTTATAGTGTGAAAAATACGGTACAGTTTTTGAGCAAATACAGAAGAGTTAAAATGCCATAATCTAAGTGAGAGAGTATCTGCAGCAAATTCCAAACCTCAGTGCACCAAAAGGATTTCAGTCAAAGACACAAGAAAAGACCTGACTCACCACCACAGTTTGAGACTCTCACTGGGGTTCAGAGGGCACGGGTCAAAGTTCAGGTGTAAGTTATGTCATAGTTATTCAGAGTTCCCTTGTAGCAAGACAGGGTAACTTATGTCATGCAGTTTTTGAAAGAACATGTTGGTTAGAAAATGATAAATAGTTGTCCAGTGGCAGCAGTCGTAGTTGTAGAGGATGTAAGAAGGGAATAACATTTACTAACAGTAGATTAGAAGTGTACAAAGTAGTTTAACACGATGAGTTAATGATGGCAACAGTTACGTAAATTCTCCTTCGCACATTGTGCAATTAATAAATAACCCACATTTAAATCAACGGCCTAAGCATTTAATACAAACTTTAAATGTCTGGCTGTAACTGAAAATAACCAGCAGTTGTTTTAATAATGTTTTAAATGTGTTCTTCAGACACTCCTTTGGATGGGAAAACTGTGCTACTGGTTGGAGAAGAAGAACCCCTGGGTGTCATGCTGCAGTGCCTGATCGGAAGAAGTGGCATGGTAGCACTCAAGAGTCACTGGAGCTCCGAGAGCCTACAGAGACAAGTAGGTTTGTGTATATGTGATGAGTGAACTTTATTTTTCACAAAGTCTGTATTTTTTGTATGCCAGTTTACACCCATATGCTTCCTATGCGCTGGTTGGCATAGCAGGTTCAGTGAATTCAGTGTATATAAGCCATAGCCCTTGTCACAGATGTTGCTGGTTCAACCCTCAACCATGTCTCTTTCCTGCATTTCCTCCCCACATTTCTTGTCTCTCTTCAGCTGCCAAAAAGCAAACATGCCAGGAAATATAATGTAATATATCAATAATAGCATGAAAGAAGTTTTGGTGTGTCCTTTGTTTGTGGTCATGGTCTTCTTTATATTTTCCCTTCTTTTTCTTCTTCTTCTTCTTCTTCTTCTTCTTGAGTTTCTAATATTATTTATTTGGAAATACACATCCCAAGAAAAGCCAAAGTTAAATAAAAAGAGCCCAAATTTCAATCAACTAATCTATTGTCTTAATAAATGGTTGCACTTAAACTTTTCATTTATGCAGTTACAGTGATTAACCACTAAAAGTCAGTGTTGGCTCTTCCAAATACAACATCAGTCATACTCTTAAACACAGCTCTTTATCATTGCACCCTTTAGTACAATGTGATGCATTTCTTCATCCAGTAAACCAAAACAAAACACAGACAGAGGAGAAAATCTAAGTAAAATTGAAAGAACATTATATGGCCCCCTTTTTATTTGGTTTTGTGGATTCATTTGTCATTAGTTATTTTTGTCAGTCATACACAAACAACAAGCACTGCTCTGCATCATCACACTGTTAAACTCATCTCCCTCTAAACTCCTATTGTTTCGGTGCCTCTCTATCTTTATCCCATAGGTGATGCAGGCTGACGCTGTGGTGCTGTTTGGAGCAGGTAATATGGATATACCTCCTTCATGGATTAGACCAGGAGCTGCTGTCATCTGTTGTGAGTATATTTTCTTTCATTTTCATTACAATCAGTTTGCATCAGTTTGAAGTATACTTAAGAAAAAATTACACTTTTTGGCATTGCATCATGATTATTTAAACTGAAACATTTAGAATGGAATCAGTGAGTTTATAGCATAAAAATATATATTTTCATTTCAATTCTAGATAATGCAAATGTGATGCCTTCAAAGTCTGGTTTAGAATACCTCACAGCAGCTTACAGGACACAGGTTTGTCTCTTTATTTCTGTCCAAGCTTTCACTTGTTTTGCAAATGACATTCTCTGTTAACCCATCCATTCTTTCATTACTTTCTTTATCTCTACTTTTTGTCTACTAGAATGTGGTGCGTGGCTGTAGCCGGTGGCTCCAGGATCAGCAGTACCAACCCTGGTGTCTGCGTACCCTCAAACTGCAGCCTCTGACCCCTGTGCCAAGGTGTGAGCTAGTATCAGTGATGTTAAGAATTGAGCATCGAGCAGTTGTTTGTGAAAAGTGCACTTGAAGCCAGTGATTTTGTCAGATTTTCCAGCTGTTAGATATAAACAACTTGTGGTCTCATATTACACTCTGCTATTAGGGTGGTATTTTACATTTCAAGCATGTTTCATTGCAAGCCAACTGGCTCAAAGTGTTGCACACAGCAGAGATGGTCAGCCAGGATGTGCAGCTGTGTACCAGGTTTTAGTGTGCTCTATTTGGAGGGTACTGATACATAAAAGCTTCCACTAACAACCAAGACATAGAGGTTGAGAATGTCTGAGATTTTTAACACTAGCAGAGCTGGTATGCCAGTCAATGTGCACACCACACATCAGTGCCTTCTGAGCAGGTGTTTTCTGCTGACTGATTGTGACTCAGTTGTACTGACATCCAACCATGTGGACGAGTTTATTTTCTTAATTAGAAAGATGAATTATAGTGAATTCTTTGAATCTGTATCCAGATGTATGAATGACTGAATTGAATTTAACCACATCTACCTGAATCTATTGTGTCTGTGCTGACACTATATCCAAGCGCTCTAAGAATAAGGCTAAAATTGTGTGAGACTTTGTGCATTTATGCAATTCATTAAAGTCAAATGTGTTTGAATATCTTGATCCTGTATCCGTCAGTGACATAGAGATTTCTAGAGCTCAGACTCCCAAACTAGTGACCCAGCTGGCTGAAGAAATTGGTTTGCTGCCTGAAGAGCTTGAAGCCTATGGCAGGAGTAAAGCTAAGGTCGGACTCTCTCTGTTAGACCGCCTCCACACACAGCCTGATGGAAAATATGTTATAGTAGCTGGGTGAGTAGAACCTTTTGATTTACTCACTAGTTTGTTCTTTATCGTAAAACGTCATTGGTATTTAAATTAAGATAGAAATAAAGTTGGCCTCAACGCTGAATAAATGTGATTGTGTGACATAAACATGTTTAATATGATGTATTCTTACATTGAAAATGTACTCTTTACTTAGCATAACTCCCACCCCTTTGGGTGAAGGTAAAAGCACGGTGACCATCGGCCTTGTCCAGGCTCTGTCTGCACACCTTAAGCTGAACTCATTTGCCTGCCTCAGACAGCCCTCCCAGGGACCCACCTTTGGGGTTAAAGGTATGAATACCAAGGTCCTTGTTGTTTTGTATATTACATGTCATCAATCGTACAGTGCACTCTGCTGTACTCCCAACTTCATGGTACCAGTCAAACAATACAGTTACCGCTTATCTGGATGGCTTTTTTAAGAATCTTCAAGTAGTTTGCAAGGAAACTCTATGGTGAACACCAGCTTTGGTTGCATTCTTAAGAAGGATTCAGAGTCAAAGACGGATTTTATTTTTGACTGAAACTTTTTATTGAGCTCTTACTCCTCTTGAATGCTTTTCTGTACAAGGTAAGAGACAGGGGCCCCAAAGCATCAGTTAAAAATGTTTCAAGTAACTGTGTGATAAGCTATCTTTACCAGCATGAGGCTTGTGTCTCAAATCCTGCTACATTTAGTCTTGGGGTGGAGTGGTTCACTCAGTCCAGCGCCCAGCATTACTCTTTTGTCTGCCTCTGACTGTGCTGCCTCTTCTCTGTACCCAGGGGGAGCTGCAGGAGGAGGGTATGCCCAGGTCATTCCGATGGAGGAGGTAAGACACACAGATGCTTGCAGTTCTTCCTCACAGGACAAGCTCAGGCTTCAAAGGCCTGAGACATGATGAAACTCACACTAGTTTGCAAGTAAACACAAATGTATGCACGCATATTCAACCCCTGGAGCTGTGGCATAACGTGGCATAACATGTGACGAAAGAGACTGAATGTGAGACAGGGTGGGAAAAGGGAGTGTTTAAGGCACAGACACATGGCCTTGAAAAAGGGTTACTCCTTGCCTTATATCAAAACACTCTTTAATGTTTTTCTATTCAGTACTCCTCTTTGTCTCTTTTCTGCAATTTCCTTTAAATTATAGAGCTCATATTACACAGAGAGACAAACAGACTATTTTTTCAAATATTTTTGAATACCTGGGGGACAGAGTTGAACCTGGGAAAAGTGTAGCTTGTTTGAAGTGAGTCCATACTATGTGAGTACAGCCATTTAGCCCTCATTGTCAAAGAGTTTGTTTTCACTGGGGCATGTAATCCAACAATATACACCACTGTGAAACATTACTGCTATTTCTTGTTTCTTATCCCTCCATTCTCTGTCTCTGTATTTTTTCCCTTCTTCTCTCTTTCTTTTTTGTCTCACCCTTCAGTTTAACCTCCACCTGACTGGTGACATTCATGCAATTACAGCAGCCAATAACCTGCTGGCAGCAGCCATCGATGCCAGGATGCTTCACGAGGCTACACAATCAGACAAGGTGACTGTTTGATGATGACACCAGATGAATCTAATTCAGTTCAACTTATATGATTGAATCTTTTTTTGGCCTGAAACTTTGAAAGATAAAATGCCAGTTTTTCTGGTATTGCACATGCTTCAAGGCTTCATTCTATGTCAGTGTTATATTCCAAGAGATTTAAGAAAGTGCATTTGCATTGTGGTAGATGTGAATTTATCTATAAAATTACCAGTTCAATAACTCGTTTTGGTATCCAGGGCTTAGGAATTACACATTCCTGACCCGTGTCTAACACATCAACATACATCAGACAAATTATTTCATGATGTAACTTTATCTTTACAGAACAGCTTCAACATGCCAAAGAGACAATAAACATTCATTTATCCTTGTAAGAGCATGAAGGAGTTGCGATGAGCCATCACAACCTTGACAACAGCTGCTGTTGTGCATTTAGTGTGACTTATTCCAATGAGAGACATATTTGTGTTGTGTTTATGCTGAAATCTATTGAACTTTTTATACACATAACCACTCAAATGTAATGTCGTTGTTTTGCTCTATACTTTCTAGGCTCTGTTCAACAGGCTGGTCCCTTTAGTGAATGGAGTGAGAAGATTTTCCCCTATTCAGATCTCCAGGCTGAATGTAAGTCTGATCCCTGCAAAGCCAAAATCCTTAATGTCAACAAGCATTTCAGGCTAAAAGGATTTGAGGGATTAGCTCCCCTATGATTAAAAATTTTGTCCACTAGGGGACCTCAGTGAGCTTTTCCTAAAATGCCCACACACACTATGTTTTTTGCTCATATTGTAATTCTATTTTAGGAGAGCAACACCTCCTACCTAACAGAAAAGCTCATTTGGAATGAGTTTGCTTAAATATGCTGATATGATATCAGTTATGGACTGATATGGGCATATCATACTAATACTGCTATGTAATCTCTAAGGGAACCAAAAGCAATCAGGGTAATAATAAACATACTAATAGTTTTGCCAGTAGTGCCATAGTTAAGGCAGGAATTTGGGCACATGTAAAAAAATTGTGTCCTAAGCATCACTTCTCTAAAAACACTTTAATCATCCTCCTTGTTCAATTTCAGCGTCTGGGGATCAACAAAACAGACCCTGCATCTCTTACACCCGAGGAAGTCAGCACCTTTGTCCGTCTGGACCTCGACCCTTCCAAGATCACCTGGCAGAGAGGTATCTGTAACAGCATGAAAACTGATGTAGGAGTCAAATGCATCTCTGAAATATTTGCTCCTTCACCAAAGGGGTTGTCAACGCTTTCAAGTTTTTACCATGTTGCTGGCATGTGCTGACATGTTATCACCATTGAAGGTAGAGTGATGCATGGTTTACAAAACAGTCACACTAATTTACTTTGTCTTCAACTTTACAAACACAAACATATCAATAGTTAAAATGTTTTCAAAGGGTCACACTGTCAGATTTTTGTTCTCGCTGATAGAATGTATTCTAGATCAAAACAAATATGACTATCATAAAAAATAAATATAACTATCACACTAATCTAATTTACATGAAAGGAGGCAAACATCCCGTGGTTTTAAAATTCAGCTTCAAATTGTACCATGAATAAATGTCACATGTTGTCTTTCAATAGACTATTTTTGAGACGGTGAGTCCTGCATTTAGCATTCACTGCTGTGATATGATATTGTTTCTCTCTTGTTGTCTTTGTACTTCTATTACAAATCCTTAAGAATAAGAATAACTTTATCAATCCCCGAAGAGAAATTCAATTGTCTGTTGTCTCACAAATTATGTTTCTAACAGTTATCTACTATTTACACAAGAGTTATAAAGTCTATTGGCTGTTGGTACAAAAGATCTTCTGAATCTTTCTGTCCTGCAGCGAAGAGAGAGAGGTCCACCACCATTGGCCCTTTGGTCCATCAAGGTTTTGTGAAGTGGGTGATCCATGTTTTTGAGAATAGACTCCACCTTCCTCAGATCTCTCCACATCTTTGTGTTTGATGCTTCCTCCCCAGCAGACTGCAGCGTAGAACAGAACACTTGCCACCAAAGACTAATAAAACATCTGCAGCATCTTACTACAGATGTCTATTGATCTGAGTCTTCTCAGGCAAAAGAGGCGGCTCTGCCCCTTTCTGTAGATGTAGTCTATATTCTTAGACCAGTCCAACTTATTATCAAGATGTACATGGGCCTTATAGATAGAGATAGTACATATGAAGTGTTGCAATCACCAGTCACTGAGTAATAAATGTGGGTATAGTAGGTGTGAGTTGGGCTGCACGGTATGAGATTTTGGTCATATCCCGATATAGCTCATTTTATATCCCGATACGATATACATCATGATATAGTACATTTTTTGTAAATTCAACTGATGCATAGTTTATATAAAATTGCCATGTGGAAATGTAGTTTAAATGCTATATTCAACAAGTAACGTTACTAAACAAGACTTCTTTTATTTCGAACCCTCTGAAAAATATTGATAACATTTTTCAATAATTCAACATTTGTGTAAATAACAATTAGTTCCACAAGGTTTAATAATGAAATGAAAATCCATACATTCCATAGGCTAGCTCGTTCCCATGACATCAGCATGTAATGTAGAACGGATTTTGAGTAACTAAATATTTGAGTGAGGGAGGAGAGAGAGTGTGGAGTGGGTTTAACACAGCCGAGACCTGTATTGACCAATAACATCAGCTCCTCTCCTCGCCTTTAAATCCGCCACTGGCGAGGCGTATTACAATTTTTGTGAAGTAGTCAAAGAGATCAAGAGATGTCTGAAGACAGCAATGCCACACGATGGCGACAGAAGGCAGCCCCTCAACAAGTTTTACTGTAAGCGCTGCAGAGGGCGTCCTTTACACTCTCTCATATAAGCACAGATGGATTTGGTGTGTGTAAGGTTGTACCCACTGGTAAGACAAACATCCCTTTCCACAAATAAGGACACTCACATAAAGTTGCACATATTCAAACCTCACATGACAAAGGTGGGTTGTGCGCAGAGATCACAACATAAATTCCAAAAATGGCATTAAAATCGGAACCATCTGTGCCTAAATGACGCATTGCGCTCCATGGCCTGGCTCTTTCTTTCATAGATGTTGGCATATAAAATAAATGTGGCTCACAAAACTGAATATTATAATATTCGTATGTAGGCTTGAAGTAAATAACTCATCTGATCACTGAAACAAATCATCCGTTCAGCCGCTGCCGCAGCTGCAGCAGGACGGAGAGAGGACAAGGACACGTCAGGTGTTGTGCCGTAGAATGCACCCCTGACGGGAGCACGGTTGTAAGTACGTAACAAGGCGGAATAATTCAAGTTTTCCTTACCGTTGGACTGATTCTAAAGCGTGTGCCTTTAATGATTTCATTCAGGCTATTCAGATATGCCGAAAACAATAGCCCTCTGATTCGGAATATTTGCTGCCCTGAAAATATAATGTTCTCTACCTTAACAGCTTACTGTACAGTTTATATACCCAAGTACACCTCTCTATGTGCTTTTTTTAAATACCTAAAAACAGAATTAAAGTTTGCTGCTCCATTTGACATGTTGTCATGATCCAATACTCGCGTTTTTTTTAAATATGAGATAATTTTTTTCCACTTTAAGAAGCTAATGAGTGGATGGGATGCAGGGGATGCATTCTACGGCAGGGGTGCATTCTACGGCATAACACCTATCAAGCTGCGCGAGGAAGAAGGAGGGTAAGCGGGGAGACGAATTAAGTATCTTGTTAACTTCATCATGTGTGAATGTTTACTGGATATTTAATTTAATGCGGTTTCAGCTGTGTTAATTCAGTCAGGTGGAGTGTCCAAACCCGTGCCAAATGCGCTCATCAGATCAGAATATATCGATATATCGATATAGATCTACATGTATGTGCTGACTTAGAATAAAACTACAGCGGTCTGCTCCGTGTCGCTCCTTTTAAAACCAAACCACGACCACACAACCGACGTTGCCCCCCGTTTCGGCAGCAGCTCCTCCGTCTGCGTTGTCTCGTCTGCGTTTGATGCATGAGAATTGTCAACACCCACTTAAAATAAGAGTTATGAATCACTTTTTTGGCAGTAGTTTGGTTTATGGGTGTGTCTGTGTATAAGTATGCTTGGAAATAGGTTTTACAGTCTGTCAGGTGATGGCTGTCAAAGCATAAAAATGTGTGTTTGAGGTGCTAAACCAAGATACATCTCCCAATTTATGCAGAGGTTATCTGGCATCTCTGGCACTGATACTGTGTTAGATTTCATGCTCAAAGTGGTAGATTTTATGAGAAATTTTGAAGGATATTAAGCTGTCTTCATTTGTTTTGCCTTTCTAGTTGTTGACACAAATGACCGCTTCTTGAGGAAGATCACAGTAGGACAGGCAAGCACTGAAAAAGGGCAGATCAGACAGGTACGCAGCACTTACATTCATGATTTCTCTGATTTTATGACACTGTGTAGAAATATTTTTATCCACCCATCTGGTTTGTGCATTTTTTGATAGCAAAAGTATGAATGGGGCTGCAGTGTTGGTTTCAGAGGCAGCAACAATTCCTTAAATGTCACATTCTTCTTATTGCAAAGATTTCTCATTCACTTAACAGTTTCTCTTTTACAGAGGGTTCTCAAGGACATAACATGTCATTCAGGTGCTGTTAGATCTGAATGATCACATCCACCAGCTGCAGCTCAGTGAATCAATAACTGTGTGTGATTTTTTTTTTTTTGTCTTATTCTCATTTCAGACTGGGTTTGACATCGCAGTGGCCAGTGAGATCATGGCCATCCTGGCTTTGGCGGACAGCCTGAAGGACATGAAAAACAGACTGGCGCGCATGGTGGTGGGGACCAGCCGCTCTGGACAGCCTGTCACTGCTGAGGACCTGGTGTGTGTTTACCATGGGGGCTTTTTCATTTAGGGATTGTGGAACTTCAGACAATGGGCTCTATTTTCGTCCCTCGCCGGACACGTGCCGCAGGCGTGACTTAAGTCTGGTCCGCCGCGCTGACAAGGCGTTCCTAAGCACAATTTGGTATTTTGGTGAGCGGCGCAGCCTGGCATAAGTATCCCCCCTCCCTAACTCAGCTCCTCCCAGCGGCATAAGTTGTAGGGAAGGAGGACAGAGGGCGTGGAGTGGATTTAACATAGCCGAGACCTGAATTGACCAATAACATCAGTGCCTCTCCTCGCCTTTAAATCTGTCACCGGCGAGGCGTATTACAATTTTCGTGAAGTAGTCAAAGAGATCTAGAGATGTCTGAAGACATGTCACACGATGGCGACAGAAGGCAGCCCCTCAACAAGTGTCACTGCAAGTGCTGCAGTTGTTGAAAAGTGGGGCCTGTGTTTTTTCAGAGGGGCCCATTCATCTTTCTGATTTAGATGCAAAGATTTGTTGACACCTCCAAGCATGCTGAAGTAAAAATATATTTTTCCTTGTTTACTGTATGTACCATGTGTTTCTGGAATGGTTTAAGCATAAGAGACAGAACGACACAGGTTATAGTGCCATTTATGATTGGTATTGTTTACCCTTCTTTCTGTAAGTATAAGTTGTTATCATAAGTGAGGATGTAGCTTGGTCTGTTCTTGTTTAAATCCCCATCCTCATATTTCTTTCTTCCTCTCTGTCAGGGTGTAAGTGGAGCTCTGGCTGTGCTAATGAAAGATGCCATCAAACCAACATTGATGCAGACCCTGGAGGTGAGACACACACACACAGTGTCGGTTCTAGACCAAATTACTCCCCGGGCAAGCACCACCCCCCCCCCCCCCCCCCCCACGCACACGCACACGCACACACACACACAAACACAAACACAAAAAGAGATAGAATTTTGAACAGATAGTTTTGTATTATTATGTAGTATTATTATGATTAGAACAACAAAAATAAAATATTTCTCACTTGCAGAAATAGTAGAAAAAAACACAATCCTGAGGGCCATTTAGAGAAGGGCCCCCAGATCCTGAGGTTTTCTGAAGTGTTAAGGTTTACAAAAATGCTTCTATCTCGGCCTCTGTAGTAGATAGAAACAAAATTCAAAAAGTATTTGAGAGCTTATACATGTGGCTTTCAAGAAAGCTATCTTTTAGTTTTGCGAACCTTCATCACATTTTTGAAAACCTTGAACAAACAAACTTGGCTCTGCACTGGAGAATGACAAATAATTTGTTTTCTGTAAAACAAGTGGCAGTCATGATAAAGTGTCCATTCAATACAAATGTAACTATAGAAAATAAGGTGTTGAAAGGGTATACAGCTGCCCCAGTATAGTGCCAGTACAAAAGCAGAACTAAAAACTAAAAAATGAATAAATAAATACGTGGCTGACAGTGTGTTCATCTCTGTTCTCACCCAAAGTCATGCAACACTCACAGAAAACGCTGATAGTGTGAGCCAAAGCACTCCATATGAAGAGGTTGTTCACACTGCTGGATGTTTCTCCTCTGAAGCTGCTCTCTGCCTCAGTCATTGTTTACTTTACTCATGAAGCTCATCAAGCACGTAGCAAGATCTGAGCATGAACCCGAGCGCTTTATTCGCCTATCAAAGGCAGGCGGGTACGGTGATTTGATTCACCACGACTCCAGAAATGATTAAAAAACTACAGAATGTTACAAAATGACGTATCCGCGCTTCCGGCAGAGTAGAAATGCGCAGCCGCGCTCCCTGATATGCTGACATGCGTACACAGAGCAGAGCTGTCCCGCCCCGCGACCCTCTCCCCGCCTCGTCTCATACAGTCTGTCAGCCTCTGTGCAGCACCTTCGGAGCAAGCAGGGGCGCTTACAGCAGCGGGGGGGCGCCAATTTGACAACAAGAGTTAATACAAAACCGCTTTACGGTTAAGATTTATTATTATTATCTTTTATTTTATTCTTTTGGAAGTGCTCGTGCCGCCCCCCATGAGTCATGACACAAATGCCGCCCCGGGCAGCTGCCCTGTTCGCCTGTGCCTAGAACCGCTACTGCACACACACATGACCCCACTTAAATAGTTATTACCTTGCACAACTGCGTATCCTTTAGCGCAAGTCGTGTAGAATAAATCGGGTGGTAGTCTACAGAGACGTCTACCTCTGCTGTCAAAGGAGTGGAAGGAAGGAGGAAAAGTGCTCCACAGAGAGCTTTTAAGAAAAGATGATAGATTGACCTTTTCCTCCCCTAGCTCTTTATGTTATTGGCATTTAAACTGTGTGGACAGGACTGGTGGAGCTCTCTGAAAAAGGGCCAGCCTGTCCACATTTGCACTAAGGAAACAATTTAATTTGACGACCAGTGTGGTGACTTATACCTTAATTCAGCCTCTTGCTACATCTGGCTTTCATTTGGCTCGAGACATTATCGTCAAGAGAAGGGACATGTGATCTCCCAGAGGAAAATACACTGTCCACTATCGGTGAACCCATGCTGTCCCTGTGCTGGAGGAAAAAGCCCCACCCACAAGATGATAGATGGAGAAACAGAGAGGGGAAAATTTAGGCATTTAAGAAATCAGGAAGATATCATTTGTATTGCCTATTTCTTTAGCCTTTGAGCAGAAATGCCAAATATGTCTGTAGTGAGCTTTCCATTTTCAAATACCTTTTAGCCATATTATTAAACTCACTGAGAGGTTCGTAAAAGATGAGTAACACACAGTTGTGGTGTTGTAAAATGTATTCGGATGCAGTCTTTCTCTGATCATTTCTTATATCTTATGCTCACTAAATCTCTCTAAGGGCCATACGGCATACAAATTCTGGCCCAGCTTCTGAATACTAGTACCATGATGGACTCTTGAGTTCAGCTCAATTTCAGCTCTTGCCATGCAGTGTACATGAGAGGAACTAGGGCCGGTCATGGTCCATCAGCTGGTACCAACATGCTGGATGAATTCCTGGCATGTTTGAAATTTGATCAGCTGACCGCATTGAGAAATCACAACCACAACTCTATTCCCCAATTTCTTTGTTTATTGACTGCACCTGTACAAAATGATTGACAGTGTCTGAAAGCACCACAGCAATGCACTGGATGATGAGAAAAATGAAAAACCACAGAGATACACATCGATTAGCCATTTTGTAGCTACCCATGCAGTGTTATGCAGTTCAGTCTAGATGCGCCACATAAATTCTGCTTTTACAAACTTCAGCTTTTTTGCTTTTTGTAGACACACCAGTAAGGTGATGAGTGAGCTGTATAGTTTTTGTTGAAGTTGAACACTAACCCCCAGCACTAAGATAGAGCTGAGGGATTAATTGAATTTCAATTTTCATTATGATTTTGGCTTCCTTTGATCATTAAAGCAAGACAGTCCAGATTCAACAATGGTGCTTGCCATGCTGTGCTCATCTTGTCCTACTTAGCACCTCCCCTTCCTTCACACCAGAGGCTTTACTGCATCTTCATCAGGTGCTCATATCAATGCGCAACAGAGTTTGGGGGTATAATAAGAAATTGCTGCAAAATTGCAAAGTGTGTGTGTGTGTGTGTGTGTGTGTGTGTGTATTTATAATGCAGAGGAAAAAAGAGAGTGTTAATCCAGTTGTTCTGAAAAATGTTTTTGTCAAACTCATTAATTTTCCTTTCAGTTTTCTTTTCCAAAACATTTGGTATGTTAAGGTATATACTGTGTGTTCAAAGTCCTAAATACATGAGACGATGCTGTACAGTGAAGTCATGCTTGACAATCAGAATGTAATAGTGAGGGCACGGCCTACCTGAGCTCTGGTTTTGGGCTGTAAATGGCTTACTATAGTGTGAACTGACATTCCACTTTTACATTTATACAGTGCACACGCAGTGTATAGCCATTCTGAGACAAAGAGTATTAGCCAAAAATAAGGGGAGTAAATTCTCTTTTTTGTGCATTAGACCTCTGTGGTATGAGGCCAAACATTCAAGAGGAGACTCAGATTAATAGAAAGTCTGTAAAGTTGTCAGAAGTAATTCTTCTTTCCTCTCTTTTCCTAATGAGTCCATTATCCTTTAATCCTACAGCACTTACCCAGTCACTCTGGTGGTAGGGCAACATGTTTAGCCAGAAGTTTTCTGCAGGAATTGAGCATATTCTTTGATTAATCAGGCTCATTTAAGTTGAAAGTGTTTGCAGTCATACTTCTGCTAACACCTCTGTGTTTTGTTTGAAGGGCCATGTTTTGTATGTTTGTTCTGTTTTGGTTTTGTACAGAAAGCATGATTGCACGGCATTGCTTTTGAGTGGAGAAAATAAACACTGCCTGGGTGTTTTGGGGAGTACTGACTGTTGTTTTGCGTGCAGCAGAGATTTGGTCACTTTCTTTTTCTTTTGGAGGAAGCATTGCAATGATGTTGTGTGAAACTGTTTCCCGTGTGGGTTTCCTGTGATTCTGGTCAGGAGACTGGTGACAGGACCGAGCGGGCCTCAGAGCTCCATGAGAATTTTCCATCTAGCTTGACCGCCTGTGCCCTTTGTGCACTCTTCACTCGTGTTGAATACAGATGTACAAATGAGAATACAGCGAGCATATGGAGGCTGGTGGTGTTTGTGTCAGTGGATTCTTTTCTGTGTTGTTTTGGATGGTGTAAAGTTTAGAGGAGATATGGCATAAAAGGAAAGAAGATATTGGGCTCTATTTTCGTGTCCGCCGGTGAGGCGGCGGAGGGTGGCGGACTCCGCGCAGAGGTTTTGTCTGGTGGAGCCCGGTGTACCGCCAGTTTGGTATTTTCGTGGACTGAGGCGCATCGAGGTCCACCAAGCTGGGCGTGGTGGCGAGGCAGGGGGAGGTGTCGACAGAATCAGCTGGTGCAGTGACATTTTCGTGCTAGCTGGTGGCGTATTAAGTACACTGAAAGCTCACAGATTCAAACCTGGTCAGCTTTCAGCGCAGGCGGAGTGCAGCTGGTGTAGAGGTATTTTGGTTGACCGGCGGCATATCAGCATACGTCACCGATGCCTCACCGGCAGGTTTCCACAGTGTCAGGCACATTTCAGTGCAATAAATAATCAACAACAACTAATAATCTGAGTCAGCACATACATTTAGATCTATAGATATATTCTGATCTATATCTGATCTGATGAGCGCGTTTGGCACGCGTTTGGACCCACAACCTGACCACAGCTGAAACCGCATTAAATTAAATTAAATTAAATATCTAGTAAATAGACACACATGATGAAGTTAACAAGATATGGAATTCATCTACCTCCTTTTTTTTCTTCCTCTTCCTCTTATTTCTCGTGCAGCTTGGCCTGGACATGTCGCTGTGTCCTCTCCCCATCCTGCTGCAGCTGCTGCTGTGGCGGCTGAACAGATGATTTGTTTCAGTGATCAGATGAGTTATTTACTTTAAGCCTACATACGAATATTATAATATTCAGTTTTGTGAGCCAAATGCCAACATCTATGAAAGAAAGAGCCAGGCCACGGAGCGCAATGCGTCATTATGCACAGATGGTTCCAATTTTAATGCCATTTTTGGAATTTATGTTGTGATCTCTGCGCACAACCCACCTTTGTCAAGTGAGGTTTAAATACATGCAACTTTATGTGAGTGTCTTCATTTGTGGAAAAGGGCGTTTGTCTTACCAGTGGCTCCAAACTTACACACACCAAATCCATCTGTGCTTATATGTGACAGTGTGCAGGACGCCCTCTGCAGCGCTTACAGTGACACTTGTTGAGGAGCTGCCTTCTGTCGCCATCGTGTGGCATTGCTGTCCTCAGACATCTCTTGATCTCTTTGACTACTTCACGAAAATTGTAATATGCCTCGCCAGTGGCGGATTTAAAGGCGAGGAGAGGAGCTGATGTTATTGGTCAATACAGGTCTCAGCTGTGTTAAACCCACTCCACCCCCTCTCTCCTCCCTCACAACGACTTATGCCGCTGGGAGAAGCTGAGTTAGGGAGGGGGGACACTTACGCCGGGCTGTGCCGCTCACCAAAATACCAAATTGTGCTTGGGAAAGCCTTGTCAGCGCGGTGGACCTGACTTACGCCGCGCCTGCGGCACGTCTCCGGCGAGGCACGAAAATAGAGCCCATTCTCTGTGTGTACATGCTGATCAAGTTAACCTCAATCATTCAGTGTGTTTTTCAGACATCCTGTCTACGTGGAACTACTGCATGTATCTGTACTGATGACAAACTGTAGCATGGATGTCTGATAGTCCCGGCTGTGAGCATTTTAAAGCACTGGTGTGCAGCTGGTACAACAGTGTCATGATCTCTGTTTTTCTTCTGTTTCCCTTGTCCTCATAATCCTTCTGTCCACCAGATGAAAAGGTTACTCTGGCCTTTACATTTATCACCCTAATGTTACATGCAATTTTTAAAGTGTGTTGACTTTCCATTTTAATAAATGGAAATCCATACATTTTTTTTGCATTCTTGTTTTTTTCTCAATGTCAAATACTACTTTGCAGTTTGTCAGAGTCTTGTTGACTTGAATGGCTGATATACTCCCCAGAAGAGAGGCTGTTTATGCAGGCAGAGGGAGAGGTATGCAAACAAAAACTTAGAAAATTATGCACTGCCTCCCCGTCCTTCCTTTTTCCCTCCCCCTCAAGGAATTCACATGCACTGTTACAATGGATGAATTGGCTTCCCCAGTATTCTTCAAGGCAAGTTTTCTGATAAACTTCCCTTTTGGAAGTCATGAATGTGGTTGGAAGGATTTGGAACTTGAAGAGTAAACCTCTCTTTGGCAGCTGTTTTTCTCTGGCACAGTCCTTTGTAAAAGCTGGGATACAAGGAAAAAAAAATCTTTGAATAATTCAGAGTTCAGAGATTATTCAGGATAGTTCTGTTGTTACTGTGCTGACACTAGAGTGGACTGTCAGGTGTCATCATAGGAAATCAGTGTGATAATTTCCTCTCAGTACAACAATGCAGGAATCCTTTAGGGGCTTCAGTGACAAAACATCAGTCTTTGTTGAGCACCTTAAAAGAGCAATGGGTTTCATTCACCCATATTTTCCAGCCCCGGTCAGCTGGGCTCAGTGTAGAGGAAACAACATGCTCTCAACTGGTTGTTTTGCCTTTCTGTGGTCAATTTCCTGCTAATTTGGATATAATTCAATGACCGTTGACCCTCTACTATTTGTGAAAAAGCAGTGTGATTGTAAATTTTTGTTTTTTGCAGGTTTACTTGTGTTTGATGAAGTAAACTATGTTCCTTTATGCTGTGCTGTTACCTTCAGACAGAGTAAGCAGTTAAAAGTCCTGTTGGGGTCCACATGGATCAGGGATTGACCTTTGGATTGTTCTGTGTTACTGATAAATCCATAACAAGGAAGTATTTCTCATCTACAGGAACTGATACACAGTTGGGAGTCTGCATATGGTGTTTTATTTTGAAATACCGGATGACAAGCATATTTCATGCTTGACATCCTTTCTAGAACGATCTTCTCTGTGAAGATTGATGTGTGTTGGAAGCGTAGAGCAGCAAAAATGGACTCAGCGTGTATCTTTAGCAGAGCCGCACTTGATAGGCTTGTGATATGTGTCCTGTATGTGATGCTGCATTGATTAGACAGGCAACCTATCTGCTGCGTGATGCACGACGCTGATGTTACGTGCTCAATATGGATCCTGTATGTTTTAGCCTTTAGTCCTTTCATCCCCGGAGTCAAGTGTCTCAAACCATTTAAACACTGAAGGCCTACTTTTTGGCTCACACATACAGTGCATCCGGAAAGTATTGATACCACTTCACTTTTTCCACATTTTGTTATGTTACAGCCTTATTCCAAAATGGATTAAATATCTTTTTTCCCTCAAAAATTCTACACAAAATACCCCATAATGAAAAAGCGAAAAACTTTTTTTAGAACATTTTGCAAATTTATTAAAAATAAGAACACTCAAATGTTGCATATACATAAGTATTCACACCCTTTACTCAATACTTGGTCGAAGCACCTTTGGCAGCAATTACAGCCTCCAGTCTTCTTGTGTATGATGCAACAAGCTTGGCACACCTGGATTTGGGGAGTTTTTCCCCATTCTTCCTTGCACATACTCTCAAGCTCAATGAGGTTGGATGGGCAGCGTCTGTGCACAGCTACTTTCAGGTCTTTCCAAAGATGTTCCATCGGGTTCAAGCCTGGGCTCTGGCTGGGCCACTCAAGGACATTCAAGGACAGTCCTGAAGCCACTCCTTTGTCTTCTTGGCCATGTGCTTAGGGTCATTGTCATGCTGGAAGATGAAGCGTCGCCCCAGTCGAAGGTCTCGAGCACTCTGGAGCAGGTTTTCATCAAGGATTTCGATGTACTTAGCTGCATTCATTTTTCCCTCGATCCTGACAAGTCTCCCAGTTCCTACCACTGAAAAACATCCCCACAGCATGATGCTGCCACTACCATGCTTCACTGTAGGGATGGTATTGGTGAGGTGGTGAGCGGTGCCTGGTTTCCTCCAGACATGATGCTTGGCATTCAGGCCAAAGAGTTCGATCTTTGTTTCATCAGACCAGAGAATTTTGTTTCTCCTGGTCTGTGAGTCCTTCAGGTGCCTTCTATCAAAGTCCAAGCGGGCTGTCATGTGCTTTTTACTGAGGAGTGGCTTCTGTCTGGCCATTCTACCATAAATGCCTGACTGGTGGAGTGCTGCAGAGATGGTGGTCCTTCTGTAGGGTTCTCCCATCTCCTCAGAGGAACGCAGGAGCTCTGTCAAAGTGACCATCGGGTTCTTGGTCACCTCCCTGACCAAGGCCCTTCTCCCCCTGCTTGCTCATTTTGGCTGGGCAGCCAGCCCTAGGAAGAGTCCTGGTGGTTCCAAACGTCTTCCATTTCTTAATGATGGAGACCACTGTGCTTTCTGGGATCTTCAATGCAGCAGATATTTTTTTGTAACCTTCCCCAGATCTGTGCGCCGATACAACCCTGTTTTGGAGGTCTACAGACAATTCTTTCGTCTTCATGGCTTGGTTTGTGCTCTGATGTGCTCTGTCAGCTGTCGGATCTTATATAGACAGGTGTGGCTTTCCAAATCATGTCTAATCAGCTGAATTTGCCACAGGTGGACTGCAATCAAGTTGAAGGAACATTTCAAGGCTGATCATTGGAAACAGGATGCACCTGAGCTCAGTTTTGAGTTTTATAGCAAAGGGTGCGAATACTTATGTATATGCAACATTTGAGTGTCTTATTTTTAATAAATTTGCAAAATGTTCTAAAAAAAAGTCTTTCGCTTTGTCATTATGGGGTATTTTGTGTAGAATTTTTGAAGGAAAAAAAGGAATTTATTCCATTTTGGAATAAGGCTGTAACATAACAAAATGTGGAAAAAGTGAAGTGGTATGAATACTTTCCGGATGCACTGTATAACCAAATTGACTTTTATTTAAAGACAGCATTAAAAAACAACATTTAATAAGCTAGACATAAGGAATTAGAGTTAACTAGCATCGTTTTCTTCATGATTTTAATGAATTTCTGTTGTGGCCTAGAGAAGTCTCAAAAATGACAATATATCCATAGAGAAGTTTTCTCCTATTTTCTGTTTAAAGTCGTTTCTTACCTTTTTAAGTTTGATTTTCTGCCCTTGTGAAAGCAAAGTTGAGTTCAGGATAATAACTAAGAACTGAGCTGTTACATTCACTCAGAAATTCAGACTGTGAAGTTTCTTTTTTGTCAAAGTTACTGCAGGCGTTTTACTGGCTGCCTGACCCTTGAATCTTCAAGAAATTCTATTTGAATTTTTGTGTGTGTGTGTGCGTGTCTCTGGCTTACAGGGATTCATCTGGGTCAGCAGGGGAAGAAAGCGTGGCCCACAGTCAGGCTGATGTGCCAGTCGAGTACCTCTTGACTTAAACACTTTAGTCTCTGTTAGTCAAACACAGTGGCAGGCAAAGTGCATCCACATTTCAATATTTATCCAGGATGCTTCTTAGAGATGTTGAATGTAGAATGAATGAGCCGGTCAGTCTTTATTGAAATTTGTTCAGATGTGTTGCCGTGTATTACTCTTGTTTTGTAAACTCCTCCCGCTTGTTTATGTGTCTCTCAAAATGTCACAGGGTACACCAGTGTTTGTCCATGCTGGACCCTTCGCCAACATCGCCCATGGCAACTCCTCTGTGCTGGCAGACAAGCTGGCTTTGAAGTTGGTCGGACGGGATGGTTTTGTGGGTAAGAGCACAGTCGGCATGTAGACATCACACACAAACTGAGGGTAGATACGCTGCAGGCCAAAAGTTTGGAAGCAAGACCAAAACAGGCCAAACATTTGGAAACTACTTCAAGTTTCTGTTCACAATGCCTTTCATAAAAAAAAAAAGATAAGTTAAATGTATTTTGGGATGTATTTATTACATGACTAGACTTTGCTTTCATTGATATGCACTATTTTCCTCAATTTACCTTTAGGTATACATTGATGTTACCAGACCATTGCTGAATAAATGTCAACAAAAGAAAGGGAGGGCTTAGTTTTAGGTTCGAGAAGATTAGCAAGAGTCACAAATTCAGTGTAAAATAATTTTAAAAAAAAAATCACTTCGCATTATTCACTTTTACTTATTGGCTTTTGAGTGTCTGCATACAAAAATCTCAATAAATCTCACCCGTGTTCAAAACTCTGACAAACTATTGCAGAAATGGCTAGAAAGAAGCAACTGAGTAAAGAAACAAGAGTACAGATTTGTACATTGAGAAAAGAAGGATACACTGAAAGGGAAATTGCAAAACGCCTAAAGGTGTCCAACAAAGGAGTTCAATACACTCTGAAGAGACTTGAAGAAACTGGTTATGATGATAGGAAAGGCCTGGAAGAAAGAGGGTCACAACAAAAGCAGAGGATAAACATATTATTGTCACCAGTAAGAGAGATCAGCAAAAAACAGCACCACAAATAAAGGTGAAAATCTACATGACAAGGTCAAAACCCATATCTCTGACAACTGTGAAAAGACGTTTGAGAAAGGCTGGTCTGAAGGGTTGTGTATCTGCAAAAAAAAAACACTTCTTTGTCCACAGAACAAGAAAAAAAGATATGAGTGGGCAAAAGCTCACAAAAATTGAACCTATGATGACTGGAAACAAGTCCTCTGGATGGACGAAAGCAAATTTGAACTATTTGGTTCCAAACGCAGAGTCTGTGTCCGCTGACAAACTGGTGAACGTCCTAAAAGCACCATGCGTAACACCCACAATAAACCAAGGAGGTGGTAGTGCCATGGTATGGGGATGTTTTGCAGGTGATAGAGTAGGAGATTTGTTTGAAGTAAAGGGTATTATGAAGAAGGAACAGTACCACTCCATCCTCCAGCATCATGCAGTTCTATCTGGACTCAGACTTGTAGGTCCAAAGTTTGTTTTGCAACAAGATAATGATCCTAAGCATTCTTCCAAACTCTGTCAGAGTTACCTAGACAAAAAAGAAGAGGAAGGTGTTCTTCAAAAAATGGGTTGGCCCCCTCAGTCTCCAGACCTCTCTGCAATTGAGCTTGTGTGGGATGAATTGGATCGATCAATCAGAAAAGGGCGTCCCACAAATCAGCAGTCTCTTATTGATGAACTTAAGAAATCTTGGAAATGCGATTCCTGCTACATACCTTAAAAAACTTGTGGAATTAATGCCTCGTATATGCCAAGCTGTTGTTAAAGCCAGAGGAGGTTACTTCGAGGAAAGCTAAGTCTAAGCAAGAAAAACTCAAATACCTGATAATTATAGTAAAAATGTCTTCTGATAAGTTTTTCTTTAGATAATTATCAGGTTTTTTTTGTTGCAAAGTATTATGATCTTTTTTTTGTACAAATTTGATCTTGCTTCCAAACTTTTTGCCTGTAGTGTACATGACCACAAAGCCCCAAGATGTAAACTACAAATCCCAGGTGTAGAAGAATTTAAGGCTCAAACTGTAACCCATAAACTACTTGAGCCTTGAACTTCATCCTACTCCTCTGCTTTTGCAACCTTTGGCCTGCATTCATCTCTATTCCAGTTCTGGTTTTGCTTAACCAGTCAGAAGTCTGCTCCTCCAGTGCCTTGCAACTGCGCAACTTTCTAGGAAACTGGTGGAAGTTGTGTAAAAACACACACAAAGTCAGGAGAGAGGAAGGAAGCTGATTGAAAATCTTAAGAGTCCCTGGAATGCCTCAGAGTAAACCACACTAATCCCTTCAACGTCAAAGCCAACTTGAGTATTTCTATTTTTATCTGTTTATCTCTCCTGTAACTTGCTTTATGATTTCTTATTCTTTGGCTTCAGAAATATGTTAAGAATGTGTGTTTTGTGTGTGATGTTGTTGGGTTTGAGAGGTTTGTCAGTTGCATTCGATGTCCATCAAAATCTTGTCTGGGCTTGTATTAAGGTGCATATGAAACAATTTGACTCTTGGGGTGCGCACTAAACTTACACTAGCTGTCATACATGAGCTGGCCAGGAGTGTCAGCAGCACGAGCATAGGCTGGCATTTCACAACATTGGATCCCAGAAGCAGGGTGAACGTTTCTCAACCTCTCCAGCCTGTTTGTTTTCCATCTATCCATCTCCATCCCACCCTTCTCTGTCTGTGTGTTTGTTACCTGACTCTCAGGTATGCCAGGAACTCGACCTCCTTCCTCTTCGTCTCTCTGCAGCTGGGATGCATGTACCCCCCTCTGACCACTCCTTTCCTCTCTGTCAGTTTTCTCTAATGACATGAGCTTTGCCGTCTTTTAACTGTCACTGCTGAAGAAACAACAACCCATCAAAGGGATAAGAGTGAATTTTTTATTATATTATACATTATAGACAGCTTTTTTTGAGTTTGGACATTTTGAACAGTTTTTGTTTTATAACTCTGGCATTTAACAAACCAGAAAAGATTGAGCCCAGCTGTCAGAAAACAAGTTATCAAATAAAAGCTGGATCTGCTTATCTAGTCCTTTTTATTTAATAGTCTCTTTACTACAGTAAGTCTGTAAGGTCTAAGTTATAAGTCTGATGAACTGAGACCAGACAACTGACAACAGCACCTAAGTTGAAGAGCTTCAGATGGTATGTCACAGTATTCATCACTGCAGATGCTGAGACCTGTCCTCTCAGAGGCATGTCAGTTGGTATAACCATTTTTGTTATTGCAAGTGCAGCATTAGGATATTTTTCCTTTAAGTGTGATCATTTGGTCCCCCATACTGCCAGAAGGGTAAATTCATAGCCATATCCTTGACAATGGAACCAATATGCTCACAGCAAAGCTGACAAGGTTATTGTTAGCCTGGCCAACGTAGCCAGTCAGAATAATCGATAGACGAAAGCCTGTGATTCTGTGTGGCATCATGTGCAGCCCAACAACTATGTCAACTTTTAGCAAACACACTGTTGAAATAAAGAACCATTTACATAAAAACCTTTGACTGTAAATTGAAGTGAAGTGTGGGACGACAACTAATGTGACGCACAAACGAACAAACAGCCAGACTAAGAGTGCCAAAAGTTGTCTGATATACTGAGGTAGTTTGTTGTTACCAGGACTTGAAAGCATGCTGTCGTAAACAAGAGAGAATGGTGAACATCAAATTGAAATCTGATGGAAGGACAGAGGAGCTAACTTAGAATGGTTACTGTTTTTGTTTATTGTCAGTCAGGAGTCAGATTTGCCATATAAGCTGTTTAAGACAACAATAGGTCAACATTTTTAACAGCTTGTTTGTAATGCATCCAAATGCTCTTTAAAATGAATTAATGCATGGTTAAAGCCATCATGTCAATTTGATTATATTTATGAACTCATATGTGAGACGGCTGCTGCTCAAACTGGTTCAGTCTTTCTGAGGTGCTGTGGTATCAAGAAGTCTGAATTCAGACAGGAAGACATCTGCAAAAATAAAATAACATTTCCACTGATAAATCAACTACAACAATTTGCACTTTATTGACATCATTTAATGAAGCAAAATGATTCTTCCAGTCGGTTAAACTGCTGCAACCACATCAAAGTGTCTTTAAGTGATATTCCCTTTTGTTTAATTTCCCTGAAGGCTGTTCTCTAGTGGTAAATGCATGAACTTATTATGAACTAGGTGAAGATTTTGTGAATTTGTTAAGTACAAAGTCATGGCCATGCTCCATCAGTCTCTGTTTCAGTGTGTTTTTTTTTTTGTTTTTTTTATTACTTTGGGATCTGAGCCTAAAATGGAGATATGCTGCGGGAGGAGAAATTCCACATGCCAGATGTTGAGGATTCCTGTGTCATTTACTGTCTCGAGGAGAAGAAGCATATAACCCCTCTGTCCTGATTCACTGTAACATTTCCCACATCACAAAGCCTCCCATGACAGAGAGCAACAAATTGTTACTGTAAGCAAAATTACCTATTGACAAAATGATGATGCTGTCATACTGTCAATGTTTTAAACATTTCAAACTCTGGCTCTACTTAACATGTCATTTGGGAGGTCAATCAGATAATCCTAAATCATGGTTGATGTGTTGCTATCAAATGTTAAGGAAATACACAAGAAATGTGGCATCTTTTAGGGTGAATAAATACTTTCACTCATGTATGTATACCGTATGTACTTATACTTTTAATAGCATTGCTGCGAAACTCAGTCCCCCCCCCCAGACCAGACACACTCCTGACACACAAGTGCATAAAGCAGCCGTCTCCTCTTGGTAAATACAGTGTCTATATTCTGAGACAGTGTGAAGGGGTATTCGTAAACTTTCTTTATTTTTTTTTCTGATGGGATAATAAGACAAAAGACATGGTAGTAGCACAGGAGTATTTGTTGTTGATACATGACAAATTGATTTTCTTGAATTTGATCCTTCTTGGGGGCATTAAATAAGAAATTCTAAGTCACCTTAGTCTCTTCAAAATAGTGAAGAACGGTTTTCACTTCTCTCTTTAATCAAAAATAGCTGGTTGAATATTTAGCACTACTTATTAATAAAGAAATCTCCCCAAAAATGTATGTTAGTTGAAGCTTGATGGCAGAGAGTGTGACTTATTTTGAAAAACTGCCCCCAAGAAGGAGATGGCCATGTTGCTCTAACCTAGTTTCCACTTGTATTATTGGTGTTTTTATTGGCATGGATAATGATACCCATGCATAGCTGGTAGTTACCTTATTCAAGTCTTTTTTCCCAAACAACATCATCGCTGCCTTCCCCTCCTGCATTTTGGACAGTTCAAGGTTATCACACAGAACAGGAAGTGTGTGGTGTTTCCTCAATGACATCCTTTGGGGTTAATCTCCTGCTTGGTGTAACGTCATAGTGTCGTTACACACCCGCTGTCTCTGTTTCCACTCTCTCCCATCTGCTTTGCCCTGTTTTATTACACATGAGCTTGGTTTGTGGGAGAGCATTGTATTTATTGAAATCTCCACAAATCCTGAGCCCTAAGAATGTGACATTCACTGGCGGCCTCATTCAATATTCAGAGCCAAACCTCTCGCGTGGAACTAACAAGAAACAGGGCACTTACTAGGTTGTCTCTGGCCAAATAAAATCTAGTTGCATTCCTGTGCTCGTCCCTCAGGCTGTTGAAGTTTCTTTTCACTCAGAGAAACTTGTGACGGTGAGGAAAATTTAGTCAGGACCCCCTAAAATGTATTAGGATTCAGATTCTCCTTTGTCTTTTTCCTAAGCTGAAATTTCTCGTACCTTTTTAAAAAAAATTTATTTAGATTTCACTCAGCCTGCCTCATTTTCTGACCCTACTTTTCTATAGCCCTTCAGCTCTGTCCGAATAAATCTTTCTTTCTGCTGGAATGCAGAGACCTACACAGAGCAGAGTGATGCATTTCTTCATGGAAACACTTGTTTTCTCACTAAAGCCTCACAGTAAAGCGCTCTATCAAGTGTCAGCCACAAACACTTAAAGCTTCAGTGAGTTACTCTCTTTTCACCAACGCCCACTTACCAGATGCTGAACAATAACTGCTCTAAATCTTTAGCTCCTTTACTGAGCTCCTTTACTGTTGGATCAATTTAAATAGAACATTCAGAATCTTTATTCCTTGTCCAGGGATAACAACATCAGAGGTTTTCTATCATACAAATCATTCTGCCGTCTATAAACTCAGCATTTACTGTGTAGATAAACCCTCTGTACACACACATGTGCATGTTAAAGACAAGCATGTAATTTATCACTGTAATTTCATTTATTCCCTGATTTGCTTCCTTGTCACGTTTCATTATCCTCCATTTAATTAAATTAAATGTTTACAGGGTCAGCTGTTGGTCACTGTGTCCCACCAGCAAGCTGCCAACATGCAGATGACATAGACAAAACCATGAATGCAGCTGGTGTGGGTTTTTCTTCCAGCAACTTCTGCTTTAAACAGTGCTGGACAGAATGAAAAGAAGATGTTAAGAATAAGAACGTTTTGATCCATGATCTTTATTAGATTGATACAATTGTCACGCCAATATAAACCAAGGTTGTTAAACCGAAGGAAACTTTCACTCTTTTTCCCTTTGCATCTTAAAATGTATGCAACTGTGCTATGACTCTGCATTTTTCTGACTGTGGGTGTGAACTTTTATGTCACATTAACTATTACTGTCATTCTAGTTGCCATTCTTTGTAAGTCAAGGTTTCAAACATTTAACCAAAAAGACCTTTCTTTTTCTAGAGAAAACATAAGGTTTATTTTGTTTTCCATTTCATGTAAGGTTTTGTGGTTTATGTTGTTCTTACATATGGATACGTCAGTCTGTTCTTTTGGGTGGAAAACTTCACAGAACAATCCCTCGCCCCTTTGTCCAGGTCGGACTATGGTACATGTCAGGGTGTGGAGCAGCAGCAGCTGCTGGGGTGTCAATATCTGACAAAGAAACAATCAAAAAGGTGTCATATGAGCCCTTACCAGATATGTCTCTTAAATTTAATCGCTTCTGATGAATTTGCCTCTGGGGGCTGTGCTTTTGATAACTGCAGGGGAATGCCATTAGGACAAAATGCGGCCCCCCCTTTCCAAGACCCCATGGATTACCAAGTTTGTTGCCAGGCCTAATGCACATACTAAGATTCACGAGATTTTGAGCATGTTAATTCCCCAAATCTTGACTTTGGTGAGAAATTATTTAAATCTTTGAATTTTTAGTGAGCCTCTTGTATAGTGTGGTGCTTGTGTCCTAATTCTGATCATTTGAAAAATACAGCTTCCCTTCTCTGATTTTCACATTAACTCCAAGCAACAGGGTGCATCTATAAGCACACTGAGAAGCTCACATATTTAGCCAATGTTAGTCCATGTTTTTCTCTTCCTTTTACATTGCAGCAGTGTTTTGAGTGTGCTTAACTTACTACTATATCAGAAGAATATGCAAAGTCATACACAGAAGAACCAGTATGCATGTCAGCTTACAGGAAAGCTTCTCTTACAAAGCCTGTCATTCCAGGTGGACTGTTCGCTTAATTTGCAGCACTTTCCAGAGGCTCTTGATGTCTTGAAGAGCACTTGCAGTGAAAGTATTTCTTAATACAGTATTCGGACAGAAACAAAGTCCAATTCAGGCCATATTCCCATGCCTTTTTTTCTTTTCTTTTCTTTTTCCTTTTTTTTAAATACCTGAGTTGCACGCAGTTCAAGTGTCTGTGAAATATATAAATGAAGTGTAAGTGTGCTTCCCTGTCTGTTTCTGCACAGTGACAGAGGCTGGTTTCGGAGCAGACATCGGGATGGAGAAGTTCTTTAACATTAAATGTCATGCTTCAGGGCTGAGACCAAATGTGGTGGTACTGGTTGCAACTGTGCGTGCATTAAAGATGCATGGCGGCGGACCAAGTGTAAGTTCTCAATTCATAGTTGACAAAATAACCCTGTTATGTAATTTATGGCCCCTTACAGAGGCACTCTTACAGTCTGACTTTCATTCACACATTTGGTCTGATCATTTCCTAAGAACCTGAACCTGTGACACTGTAAGGAAAAATGTCCCAATCTGCCAGCACAAAGTGGTTTGCTTTTCAGGAACACACTTGTCTTTTTAACTAATTTACACAATCACATTAAATTCATCTTTTTTGAACAGTCTATGGATCTGTTCATGTGTACCATATTGATTCACATCTTTGACGTCTGTGTAATTTAAATCCCTTCAATCTAAATGTCGGTGATTCCATTGTTCACATAAAAAGAAGTAGGACATTGAACAGTGAGACAACATGTCTGGTAGCTCAGGCTGTAAGAGTTTGTGCTGTTCTCCATTAAAAAAACAAACAAACAAACAAACAAACAGAAAAAAGTGAATAACCCAGATCCATATAAACAAATAATGATTTGAGAAATATGCATATCATTTCTTGGTATTGATTGGACTGACTGGAATAAATACAATTAATTGAAAGCTTTACTTTGAGTCTTTCCATGAAATATTAAAAAAGAGTCACAAAACAGGAAAAAAAAAACTTTTCTCTTATGCAAGCAAGTTAATGTGTCAGTGTTTTATTGATATTATTTTTGTTCTGTTTTTTAGGTGTCAGCTGGTTCACCTCTTCCCAGAGAATACATTGATGAGGTAAGACACATACTGTAATAATTAGTGTTGTGTCATTCGTGAACAATTTCTTCAAAAGAACCAAATCTTTTAAGTGAACATACTGAACCGAAAAACTTTAGTGATTAGTTCATTTCTCACTTCAGTTGAGCTGCCAGTAGCGCAGCTGCCATAGCACGCAGCATTGCCGGGCGAGCAAGGGACCACATGCTTCGACACCTAAGCCACTTGGTGAATGACTCACGTAGTAAACTTCAATCTCTGGAACAATTTTTGTCGTAGGATACACTTTCATGGCAACCGTTGTTTCACGTTGTTTTAGTAGCAGTAATGAGAACAGAGTGAGACTCACAAGCTGGAGCAGGCTCTTGACAGGAGATGGGGATATGTTGTGTTCAAGTGTACCTCGGACAAAACAAACTTTTTTTTTTAACTCTGCTGAATTACCACCACAACAACTTGCATACAGTAGGACACAGCATGTAACAAGTGTATAAAACCCACAGTTTTAGAAATGTGTGACTGTCTGATCCTATCATTGCGGCGATTTGTGAGGGAATGGTGCATGTTCAGTGAATGAATCACTCACTGAGCCCAATTTACAGAGTAGACCACGGACACCCGGATCACGGACACCCTCTCTGTCTGGGTCAACCTCGGACTTTATGGCCGCCATGGCGCGCGTAATGGCACAGGCTGAAAAAATCTCCGGAAAATCACGTTCGTTTTCATCCGCCTTCAACCTCGCCAACAGTGTCGGCGGCCCCACCACGGGTGGTGGTACCCCTGCCCAGACCCTCACCCCCAACAAATCATTACCAAGAATAACAGACACACCTGGAATAGGCAACGCCGAGCGAGTCCAGCCTCTCCCTGAAAGAATTCACACTGAAGCATTACTTTGTGTACAGGAACAGAACTCCCCCGTCTCAGTGTCTTTTGACAAAGGCAAAACTCCTACCCTGGTGTACGAATAAAACGCTCCCATGTCCCTCAAAATAGTCACCAGCACCTTTGTACCGCCTCCCACCATAGACACGAAACCCTCGGTGATGAACGGCCGATATGAGTCCAACTCCGGAAAGGAATCGGTATCATGCACATCAGAGGTGACAAACTGACACGCGGGCGCAGCCAAAGCGACCCCTTTCGCATGATCCCCAAAAGAGCCCTTAGACTTTGACTGCAGCCACTGACAGTATGCTTTCCAATGTCCCCGTTTTTGACAATAATTACATACCTTTTCCGAATCACTTAAGTGACCACTACCCTGTTTCTCACTCGGAACGTGTTTAAGGGATTGGCCGAATGACTCCCTGCTCACACTGCCCAGCCAGGGCTCACCAAAACTACTCCTATGTGTTAGCACGTTATCATCTGCAAGAGCCGCCACCTCAGTCGCGTTTCTAGCTTTGCGCTCATTGAGGTAGGTCGCCACCCACACTGGCAGTGAATTTTTAAACTACTCCAATATAATCAGCTCACACAGACCATCAAAATCACCAACATCCGCCGCAGCGCATCAACGTGTAAAATGGGTAGCCAAATCACGTGCAAACTCTAAATGACACTGCCTGTCTCCCTTTTCCACGATCTAAATCGCTGCCTATAGGCTTCTGGGACTAATTCATAAGCCCTAAGAACTGCCGACTTCACCTGAGAATACGTACGACTCTCCTTCCCCGTTAATGCTGAACAGGCCTCCTGGGCTCTGCCTGTGAATACACACTGCAACAATAGCGTGCGCACCTCATCTGACCATTTACGTGCATCAGCGACCCGTTCAAACAAAGAGAAAAACGACTCTGGGTCTTTCTCACAAAATTTAGGCAAAAAACGCAAATTTCCCAACACATCAAAACTATCGTTGGACTGACCCACAACAGACTCACTGGTCAATTCATCCGTAGCCACCAGCTTTCCCTCTTTCATTAGTGCCAATTTTGGCTGCTCAAATTCCAATTTGGCCTGCTCCATTTGCTGACGTATCCTCTCCACAGCCAGTTCTTTCTCCAGTCTGCTCTCTGCTTGCACTTGTCATGCTCAAGCTGCAACAGCAGCAGCTCCTTTTGCTGGTCAAATGTAAGCCCCGCTGCTACTGAGGGCGGATGCAACTGGGTGGCTGGAGAAACAACTGCCGGATCCTCAGTCAAAACTTTCCTCTCAATTTAAAGTTGAAATTAACACTGCCGTTTAGGCCTGGACGATATAGAAAAAAAGCATATCGATAAAAAAGAAATCATATTGATCGATATCGATAACTATCAAAAAAAATTTAACATATATTTTAATTGCAGCCCTGGATGTTTTATGCTATTGTTTAATGACCTACTTTTAATAAAGAACACACAAGCACTGAATTCAAATTCAAACCTTTATTCAACCACCTTTTTTTTTTTTTACCACAACTGAAAGTTTTTTAAAAAAGAACTTAAAAAAGAAAAAGAAATCAACTGTGGCCTGAGTGATGTCAGTAAATACTGACAAACATAAACACTAAAGTGACCAGAAAATCTGATAAATAAATATTTAAATAGTCTTTTGATGAAAATAAACAAAACAAACAAATATATAAATAAACAGAATAGCTTTAGGTGGGAATAGCATACTACCAGTTTTAACTGTGTGGGAAACTGCCCACAGCCTGGTGTCTGAACACTGCAATATTTCTCCTAGGGTCGGGAGATTTATTTTTTTTAATTATCATGTGATTGACTTAATACGCAAACTGAGCACGAGAAGCAGGACTTATCCACGCCGGTGTTGTGTCGTAGAATGCACCCCTGCCGAATGCCCTCCCCCCGACGAGAGCGCGGTTGAAAGTATATTTGCTGTCCCGAAAGTATAATGTTCTCTACCTTGACGTCTTACTGTACAGTTTATATACCCAAGTACACCTCGATATGTGCATTTTTGAGACACATTAAAACAGAACGAAAGTTTGCTAGTAGTCATGATCCAAGTACTCGCAAATGAGTGGACGGGATGCAGGGGTGCATTCTACGGCACAACACCGGAACGTATTTCCTCCGCACCCTTCTCACCTTTTCAACCCCTGACCCATTTTCATGCCTGAAGAGCTGTGTTTGAGAAATACTTGCGGCCAGGCACTTCATATCGCGGGTCAAGAGTGGCTAGAAGCTGTTTGAAGCCTGGCTTTTCAACTGTAGTTATTGGCAGTATGTCCCTCGCTATGAAGCATGTTACTGCATGGGTGATGTCCTTTTGGTCCAGTTTGGTCTGCTTCACTTGCTTTGTGCTGGTGCTGGCAGCGGTTCCAGAGGATTCCTCCTCCTCCGACGACGTGGAGCCGCGGCACGGCCGACACAGCTCGTACTCCTTCGGGTGCGACCGGTTTAGATGGTAAAACAAGTTGGTTGTGTTACCAGACTTGGTTTTTACTAATTCTCTGCAAATTTTGCAAACGACCGCTGTTTGCTTTTTGTCAGACTTGTAAAAACCAAAATATTGCCATGCTGGTGAACTACTGAAACCTTCTTTGGGGACAATTTCCTCCGCTTCTCCTTGCTGTAACATTTTTTGTAATACACGTGCTGTCTGTTGTGGTTTGAGAGGGGCTGGGCTTGGTGCCGTAGCGTACCTGGGTCTGTGATTGGTTGGGAGGAAGTAATGACTGTAGTAAAAGCTACATGATAGGCTATGATGAAAAAGAAAGGGAAACTGTGTTTTTCTATCGAACTTTTTATCGACCCGTTTTTTTTCTATCGCACCACACGTCTATCGATCGATATATATTGTTATCGAATTATCGTCCAGCACTACTGCCCTTACTCTCTCCTTCAAACGTTTATCACCCACATCAACTTAATCGTGCTCTGCTATCTTCAATAACTGCTCTTTCGTGCACTGCTCGAAAAACTCCTCTGACAGAGAAGCAAAAAAATCCTCCACATTTGCCATCTCCACTTACCAGTGCGGGTGTGTTTAATCAATGTAATGCAACGCGCAGCAAAACCGGCGCAAAACAAAGGCACAGCTATAAAACGCCCATGTGTCCCCCCCCCTCTAACTCACTATCTAACCCAGAATCTACCTACCTAGATTCACCTAGTCTTCATGCAGTTACTAGCGGCGTGTATTTATACAGTAAAACCCAATGGCTAGGAAAAAGCAACCAGAAGCTGGCGACTCCTCCTGAACCACGGACATGCTCCAGAGCGCAATGCTCCAACCACAGTCTCCACAGCACTATTAAAACAACAAACGGGTCGAAATCCAAAGGGATAACGCCTCTGAGCCTCACAGGGGGAAGACACGTTTACTCTTTCTGATGACGTTAATACACCGGGCCGACAGCACTTACTTTACATTGTTACCAATTTTACACCCACACCCAAACAAAAACCTCCCCTTTCAGCCAGCGAAAAAAAATGACTTAATAGAAACAATTGCCCAAAATAAATACCACCTTTGCATCTCCCAATTCCTTCCGCCGAGCTCAATGACACTAAACGCGGCCAGCCGGTCAAAACCCCGGGGGAAACCCCCACTACAAGCTAGTGACGTCACTCACGCCGCCATCTTCCATTCACAAAATCAGGCCCACTAATACTCCTACTCCTTAGCCTACCATTCAAAGCAAAACGGACCTAATCAAGACGGACGAGCCCCCACTTTTGTCATGACCTGGCTCTTCAGCCGCGACAAAAACAACGGAAGATGCACTAGTTAACGTCACAGTAAGGAATTTATTAGGAAATAGCAAAACAGCAACTTAGGAAGTGAACACAAACAAACCATGGGGTGTGAGGATCAGTAGATCAGTGGTGTGGGTGTGTGCATGCATGAGTGAGTATGGGGTGAAATGTGTGGTAAAGTGTTGGATGCGTAAAACACTAAAGAGGAAGCCATCCGCCCGGAGGAAGGGAGAGAGAAAACCGGTGGAGAAGGCAGGATATTTATAGATTGGGAGACACTAGGCCCAGGTGCTGCCAACCTCAATAAACGATTGGACCGCCCCCTGGTAACCTCCTGCTTGACAGAGGGAGAAAAACATTAGACACCAGGGAACCGTTACAACCAGATAAATAGCATACCATAGGACAGTACACTTAAAGCCTCATGATTTATAAACAAGTTCATTTTTAGAAACCTGTTTGTCAAAGCAACACAGTCACAACACTCTTGTCTCCCGGTCCCAGAAGCTATGAACTGAACTGAATCCTGAACCATTCAGCTGTGGATCAGTTTAGGAAGTCGGAGTTGGAGGCTCCTCCCACCAAGCGCTGAATGATTCAGTAATTCTGTGAATGAATCTTATGAACAAATCTTTTTCGTGAACTGATTCTAGTGATTCAGTACATCTAAAAGAACTGCTGTGCTACTAGTAACTACTAGTAAAAATTAGGGAAAAATGTGTTCAGCATTTTATCCCGAGGAGTTGTTGTGTCTGTCTGGTCTGTTTTATAACATAGAGCTTTAAGGTGAGGATGTTTCAGTAAAATTAAAGCAATTCAAACTTATTGATCTTTGCAAAACTCAATTTTTTAAAACAACATCCTCATTAATGGAGAATAGTTTGTTGGTGTACCATGTGTTGTGTTTTTGGCTCAAGCTTCAGTGTAAGCTATTTATAATTGGTGGTGCACGGCATCCTTAATACAGACTCCTGACGTTCGATATTCCTACCATGCCTTTAGGCCCTCCTACACCCCTGACCCTCTGCAAATATGAAGAAGAGCTGTCAAAATCTCAGAGGCATGTTTTATCCTTAGGGTCTGGTGTTTTGTTGAAGTTGGGAAGAAGTAAGGAAAATCTTGGGAAATGAGCCATTATTTGACACATTTATAGGAATATTTTATGTATGATGCAATAAAGTACATTCAGATTTTATTTGTCAAATAGTATCTGCTTCAGACCTCCAGCTGTATTCACACAGACATTTAATTTCCCCCCTCTGTGCATAAATACTCTGCCCACTAACATGGTTAAGAGCACTTATTTGATTAACAGCACAAATACAACCTTTGCATGTGGTTTCCGGACATTAAGGCTGTAGCATAAATAAAGGTGGGATTCTTCAGATGTGTGTGTATGTGACCATATCTGGCTGGAATCACCAGTCGTTCAGCTGAGTCAATAATGAAGTAGTATAAGTTAATTGTGAAGCAAGTAATGAGAACCAGAAGTACTGGAGAAAACAGACCAGGGAATTTAATTTATAGACGTGTATGGTCCCACTTCTCTGTGCTGAGGACTGAGCACACACACACACTCACAAACATTCACACACACACACACACTTAAAAAGATTGGATTACTTTGATAAAACTTGAAGTAACTTCACAATTAGGCATGAATGTGCTTTAAAGAAACTGCACATAGTTGAAAACAATATGAGAATGATGTATGAAGAACTTAAAGGCACCAGCCTGATTTATTGGAGATTTTTCTAGAGGAAGGAAAAACCTTACACCCAGAGCCACCATACATGAACAAGATTAATAGTGCCTAATGTTTACATATTCCGGATCAAAGAAGTAAAAGTAGATATTATCAACAAGGCACAGGTTAGATTTGGAAATTTCACATGCTGAGAGAGTCATGAATTGATCCAAGATGGTGTGGTGGTAGATAATAGCCTGTTACAACATACAGTACATGTTATTTTCTCTTCCTTTTGTTACTTCACAGTTTTTTAGATTGTGCATTTCCCCAATCACCAGTTAAGTATTGTTCAAATAGATCTCTTTACCATCCCCTTGGTGAAAAATTCTAAACTAAAGGTCCAAGATCGTTTTGTTCTGGTTGTTAGTGTGAAATGCTGCTGGAAAGCTTGCTTTAGTTCATTGTATGGATGATGTTACAATGTTACAATGTTATTCAGCAGATGCTTTTATCCAAAGTAATTAACATACGAGAACAAAAACAACACAAGCAAAGATCTAGACAAGAGGAGACAAGATCAGTCAGGGCAACAAGTCTGTTTGGAGACAGGTACTGCCAAGCAGTGTAAAAAGGCAGTGCACAACAGTTACAAAGACATAAATCCCCAGAGTATAATGACTAAGTTTATTGGATTCAGATGAATTTCAAATTTCATTCCTGACTTTGTGCTGTTTGTCATCTCTATCTCTTTCAGAATCTGAGCCTGGTCACAGACGGATGCCGCAGCAATCTCAGAAAGCAGATTAAGATTGCACATCTGTTTGGTGTCCCAGTTGTGGTGGCACTCAACGTCTTCAAGTAAGATGCAAACACGCAAATCCTTCCTTATTCTAATTTTTCAGTGTTTAATATTCAAAGTATTTCAAGATGGTTTAGCCAAAACATTTCTCTCTACAATTTAATTGTCTTTAACACAAAATTTGATGTCAAGCCCTACCTACAACATTTTTCTCTGATCCCTTAGGACTGACACCCAGGCAGAAATTGACCTTGTGTGTCGGATAGCCAAAGAGTGTGGGGCATCGGATGCTGTGCCGTGTCAGCACTGGGCGCAGGGTGGACGAGGTTCCATAGAGCTCGCTCAGGCTGTGAACAAGGCTGCCAGCAAACCAAGCAACTTCCAATTCCTTTATAACATTGAGGTGAGCACAGATACTCAGAGGGGATATGTACTTAATTGTTTTACTGTCAGTGATAAAACATTTTTTTACACAAAATATAGTCAGCTTGGACTCATGACTTTTGCCTATTATGAATTTTTGATGATCCATAGCCATTTTCACACTGCAGTTTAAAGTGACTAATACTTTTGCTTGTATATGACACATGTGACTCATGTCCGGTCCTTTTATAGCAGTATAAACAGTGCAAGCAACATTTACTCTGACATTTAAAAATGGAAAAGTCTGAACAGCCAGGCCAGAATGAATGCAACCTTGACATTCTTGAGTAGCACACCACAGTTCGGGGCATGTTTATAGTTCAATACCTCATGTTGATCCATAGCCATGCCCCAAAGACTCCTCTCTGGCGAAACACAAACAGCTGAGGTCTGTGACCGCTTTGTTGAGATTTTGTTTGTGCAAATTTGGCTCTGTGGTTGGTGAAAGTCTTGCAAAATTGCATTGTTCTGACTCTGTACAGTCCATTGCCTTCCCTCTTTATTCTTTCAATTTTGTGAGCTCCTGACCCTTAAATGCATTATGCCCATGAGAACATATACATAGAAAGAATAGAAAGAAAAACTATATGATAGCAGCAGGAAAATGTGCATATCACTTCAAAGCTTCAGGAAACACAAGATTCACGAGATGAGAGTCTTGACGTTTTTATGACGCCACACTTATTTTGTGGCTGCTATATTCACTTCTGTTAACATTACTTGACTTGTGACCTTCCTGATGTTCTTTTTGGCATGTGGGTCAGGTTAAGATTGTGACTGGTTCTACATTCAAGCCACATTGAAAAAGTATTGTGAACACCCAAACAAAAAAAGTTGGCTGTAAGCAATAGTTGGGAATAGAGCATCAAAGACTGCAATGTGACTGTGACAAATTTAAGCAGTTAATGATGATGTGTACTTTTGAACTACAGCCAGAGAATGCAGCAGTATAAAAACATCAGATGGTTTGAGTTAGGGGACTTACAGAGTTGTGACTTGAATTAACTGATCTTGTCACGCTGGCATGCGTGTGAGTGTGCATGATCTCAATTGACAGTGTGCACATGGCTCTACACAACTAGAATTAAATGCAATAGGTCTGGTTTATATTTACTTATATTACTTACTTACTTACTTACATATACTTATTAACTTATGTGATGTGAATTTCTGGGAAATTTTGAAAGGCCCACGGGGGCTACTGGGGTGTGTATATTTTGATGAGATTCTTTAGAGATTTCAAATAATTAATACTATTAATACTATTGTGATATTATATACAAGGAGCACACCAACCACAATCATTTATTTTTCAAGAATTTATTTATACAAAAAAAAACTGAGCTGAACTAGTAGACATTTGAAAAAAAGCTTCTTTTTTTGTTTGTTTGTCCCATTGACTTCAGTGCAAAGTTTTTACTTGCATCACAAAAACTTTATATACCATTGGGAACAGTAATAGTACACTGATCCCTAGAAAACTGCACGTTTTGATATTTAATTTGTCCTTCAACTACTCAAGCTGTAGGACTAGTCACGTTTGGAAATTTGTATAGGGGCCTGCTGTAAAGTTTGTAGCTTCTCTATTGCATAGATGCCCGTGCCTCAATGTGTTTGCCCCTGTGGCCCTAATAAATCAAATTAAATCCAAAAAACAAGATAAAAGCAAAACATAAGGATTTTGATGAGAGTCAGTTTTTTATCATTAATCAAATTGCTCTTAAAATGATTTAATGATGCAGAGATTTCAGAACAGACTCTAATTAGTGAATTGATCTCAGCTGTGGGCCTGGCCTAAGGCTCACAGGTTGCCACAGCAACTTGAGCTGGTTGCCCTTAACAATAGACGCACCACAGACTGAGGGAGTCAAAAAGAGAAAAAGAGCATTTTTTTTTTTTTTTTTTGTCTTGAGCGTATTCTGACAAAACGGTAGATCCTGTCCAAAATAAAGCAGACTATGGTCATCATAAAGACTTTCTATATACCTTGATATGATTTTGGTGTTTCTACAGTAAAAAGTTTGGACATACTTTTGAGTTATAAACAGGGGTCCCTTCTGCTTCTCTCAGAAAACCTTTGTATTAGTGTCAATGAGGAGCAGAGAGAGACATTGCCACAGAGACAGGCTCAGTGTAAGTCCCTCTGCTTAGATAAACACACCATTAAAGACAGAACAAGTGTGTCTACAACCATCAGAAAAAGTGTAGAGTGTAATTTTTGGCTGGGAGGAGCGTGGAAAGAGAAAGTTTCAGAAAATTTCATGCAACTTCTTTCACTCTAGCTAATGATGTCACCCACTCTGGCATGAAGATTTCACCCAATATAAACCCTTTATAACCTCAAAATTACTTAAAAAAAAAAGACTTTTGTAATATACAATAACATTACAAAACTGTCCGTATAAGGTGAAATAAAAGTCAGTAAAGATATTATTCAAAAAAAATTCTCCAGAAAACGATGATGGTCATTGAACATAGAGTGATCAAAAACTACAATATCTATCAAAACGTGGGTTGATACACCCATAGACAAGACTTGTGTCTACATTTTAAAGTTTGAAAAGTTTGAATGAAGTCTCTAGGTGAAAGTATGCTGGAGCAGTAGATGTTTGAAAAACTCCAATAATTGCTCGTTTTTGGCTTGGCCCCCTGACATCAGTGCAAAATTCTTCTCCTGTTTTTCACGACTTATGTCGTGTGAAATTCAGATACAATAGAGAGAAGTAAAAGCACAAAGATCCTGATTGAACTGCACATTTTAATTTTGTCCTACAACTCTTCAAGCTGTAGGACTAGAAGCGAATTGAAATTTGTCAGGAAGAGGAATAAGCCTCTATAGTATAGGGGCCAGTGCCTTGGTGTGTTTGCCCTATGGCCCCAGTTAATCCAGTTTTTATTCCTTTATACAAATTTGCATTAGGGTCGTATGGATAAAGGGCACTTAGTTTAGAGGAAGCCCCAAAGGTCTTGGAACAGACAGTTTGTTTTAGCAGAGCGTGTTGTAGATAGTAGCAGATAAAAGGGTGTGGGGGACATCATGTCACAGGAGGGTGTGAGAACTGTGCAGCATGTGATTATTACCCATGCAGTAGTGATCCATCCTACAGAGCGCCTCACTTCCAAGCCAAACTCCCCAAATAAACCTTGTTTTTGCAGAAAATTGCATTTCTTCTTTTCCTTCAAAATCTCTGCTGCATCCTATTTCATCACCTCTTATGTTGCAAATTTAGAATCTCAGCAATCCACAGTTATACAGTTTATATAATTAGTTGATGACAATGATGCCGCAATTAACCTCCCTTGGTCCCATCAACACTGGCTTTGAAAAACAGAACTGAGTCAAACAACTTAAAAGACTTATATCTAGATCACAGGGAAAATGAAAGCAAAAGTAGACTTAAATAGTAATTTATCCATTAAGAAATAATAAAAGATGAATATATCTTCACTGTCAGAAACACAAACTGATCCTGACCAAAGACAGGCTCACTGGCCTGCAGCTTTTTAGAGCCTGTGTCAAGTAACTGCCTTTTCTGCTCTGGCACCAACCACAGAAAACAATGTCAGAGCACTTCCCACCAGTGCATTTTGTTGTTATGAAAATTGTTCTCCAATACTCACAATTCCCTAGCTAGTGACCAATAACTCTATTTAAAATGCTCTGTTTTTGTTACATTTGCCTTTGTTTAATGTAACTTTGCAAAAAGAATGTGTAATGATTTGAAAAAAAAAAACTACTAATACTGTCACGACATTAACAGCAACTCCTAACCTGAAAATGGTGCCCTTGAAAAATGAGTGTGGTTAGATTTTCCTTCAGTCTTCTTAAGTCTTCAAGGGTCCTCCAATAGCACTATTCAAAGTTGAATAAAACAAACAAAAAAAAGTATTTATATCAAACTAAAGACATAAAATTTAGATGTCAAATACATAAAATGATGAGATTTGCCCTGGTAGTTATGCCTTGGTGTAACTTTATGTAACTGCCATCATCCTGATTAATCTTAACTGATTCTAACTTTCAATGACTGAAGAGCTTTTGTGTGTCCCTAGCCTGGCTGGGCCATCTTGTTGCGTGAATCACTTGATGTTCCTTCCCACCACAGTCTGGACTTCGGCCCATAGAGATCGTGTATTCCCGATCAGAAAATAACCGGGCCAATCAGAGACCGTGTTTCCACTGTGACCCGGACAACAGGGAAAGGCAGCCCCTGATTGGTCCATGTGTAGTGGTGACGTCTAACACATGCTGCAGGACTTTTCAAAGTCCCGTTCATCCAGAACGCCGTTAATTCTGCAGTTGACTCTGCAAAGTCAGCAGAAATCGTTTATATCCAACGTCTTCTGCAGGGGCTGCCTTTCCCTGTTGTCCGGGTAACAGTGGAAACACGGTCTCTGATTGGCCCGGTTATTTTCTGATCGGGAATACATACTCTCTATGGGCCGAAGTCCAGACTGTGGTGGGAAGGAACATCAAGTGATTCACGCAACAGGATGGCCCAGCCAGGCTAGTGTGTCTCTGCCTCACTGTCTTTTCCAAAGATGCCCATAGTGGAGAAGATCAGAACAATTGCCCAGAAAGTGTATGGAGCTGATGACATCAAGCTGTCTCCAGAGGCCCAGACCAAGATAGATTACTACAATCAACAGGTGAGATCCATGTTGCTGCTGCAGCAATAATAACTATCTCACACAGTGAAAGGACTCATGCGGCTCATATTCTATCACTGGCTCACTTTCTCTCTAATATTTACTGCTTTTCTTTTCCTTTATTTTGAAAACAGGGTTATGGTTCGTTGCCCATCTGCATGGCTAAGACTCACCTGTCACTGTCCCACATGCCTGATAAGAAGGGCGTTCCTACTGGTTTTGTTCTGCCAATCAGAGATGTCCGTGCCAGTATCGGGGCTGGTTTCATCTACCCTCTTGTGGGAACGGTATGCACACAGATTCAAATAGTACAGAGCAGCATGCTAATGTTAGCATAGTCCAAATCATAAGAGCGTGTTTTACTTGTATTGGGTCCTGTCTCCTACTTTTCCTCATAGCCATATAACCAAGCTGGTCAGAGTTGAGCCAGGCCAGCTGGCCCATCATTGACCTCTTGGTCAATGATGGGCAGAGGCAGGAAGGAAGCAGCTTCCTGAGTATTTTGCCTCCTGCTGTTTCACCAGCATGCCCTGAGGTTGAGGTTTTAATAGGCTAGGGCAGAGGTGTCATACACCAGGCATGCTGGGATGGCATGGCAGCGTCTTGGTGTGGCGTCTGTCCACTCTCCCAAAATTGCCTTTGATCTGCTGTGGCCCTCAGAGCCACTGACACACTGACAACCCTTAAGCTGTGACTCCTAACCCAAAGGCAGTCTCCTCTTTGCTCTTTGAACTTTTGGGCTCAGTGTCTTTCTGCCTGACTAGTCCACAGATTGAGTTCTTGAAGTTTGACAGAGAAGAAGTCAGACTGAATTTCAATGTCTTACTTTAAAAACAATACAGACAATGTTATACATGATTATTGTTTTGAATATGAAATTTCTCGAATACTTTGAGAGGTGAATAGCCACTAAAATCCAAATGGTGACCCCAGGATCCTTTTCAGATTTTAAGAAATGCTGTTAAATTAAACTTGAAGGCAAAAATGCACCAAAGGCACCATGTCAAGAGGGCCTTCATGTGAGTCACCACATTACTGTCCTCCCTACCATCATTTAAAGGTCCCATGGCATGCCAATTTCACACAACTTAAAATAGTCCCCTGGTGTGTTAAAAGCATGTCTTTGACGTCCTTCGGTCAAAATTCAATTTGGATAAATTATTTTAGTGCTCTTTTTATCAGCTAAAAACAGCTCCGCTCAAAATCCTCCGTTTTGGGCCATGTCTCTTTAATGAAATGAGCTGATGGGGTACCTAAGCCACGTCCACTTTACACCCATCTCTCTGGAAGGGGCTGTGGCTGTGCTCCGATAGCCATGTGCTAATGTTTACACTGGCTCGGTCATGGCTGCAAGAAGATCGCTCGTACAACCCTACCAGTTTGAGCCAGAGTCTGACCCAGAGGGAGAGGCTCCGGAAGAAACTCTTAGCCGCGTTCAGGCCAAACGCGACTTGAAGCGACCTAGTCGACACATCCTATGTATTATTCAAAGTCGCCAGGAGGGTCACGCTTAAGGAGGAAGATATGAAAAACTTCTCTGAAGCCTTTGCTAATTAATAGGATGGCTGACCGTCCAGCATTCGCCGGGACATCCCGTATTTGAGCCAAAAGAGGCGCGTCGCCGCACGGGTAAATGCTAAAGCTACGTGCTGCTCCGGAGGGGGATTTTGTCCCCCGCCGGCGGAGTTGTCGGGGAAGAAGCGAGCGGCTAAAATACGAGAGGATCCGGTAAACCGGCGCGGATCCGGTGTGTTTATCAAAGCGTGGTGGCCGTGCTGAGGCACCGGAGGGAATTTAGGCTAAACAGTAAGTAAAAATAAAACGTTTACACTTACAGATGCCACGTTTGTAGTAGGATCACGGATAGTTGGTATGGATCCATTCTTTATCTTCAGACATCTAGCAAATCCAGCGTTGAACTGTCCCTCGTTGATAAAACAGTCCGAAGTGAAATGGTGCGCACATACATGCAGATATTTTGGAAGTGCCACGGGTACAATCCTATTATAAATAAAATCCACCCATTGAGTCCTCAAATCCTCCGACGAGGGAGTTTTCAAAAGAGTTTTGTGCTCGTTTGTGCAGCCAACAACAGAGCAACTGCTGCCTCTTTTTCAGATCGTACTTTCGCCATGGTTCTAACTGGAGCAATGCGAGCGAGCGGCCGGGAATAATGGCGCTGTTTTGATAATTTTTTGGGCAGGGCAGTGGGCAGCTCCATGGGCAGTACCATCAACCCGCCAGCACTGACATGACGTCATGTCAGTGGAGTTTTCAGAACAGCCGGCTCTGAGCACACAGTTCCTAAATACGGAGATAACTAAAAAATGACTGGATGGAATTTCTCGAACTTGGGGCGATTGTAGCGGTTTTCAATCCCTGATATGCATCCCCCTCCCGTTAACAAAGTCTGTTTTTCATGCCATGGCCCCTTTAAACTTTGATGTTTTGCATTCTAACTCAGTGAGCTGTCTCTTGTCACACTTGACTCCAGGAGGTGAAAAGATCTCCCCAAAGGAGCTCACAAGGCCATGAGGGCGTGAGTGCAAGAGAGAGGTTTGAAGGTGGGGTGGGGGGTTGAGAGTCTTTACAGTGTGAAGAATCAGGAAGGGGCTGATGTCATTCCTCAGAGGTGTTGAAGGAGGGGTCGCAGGCAGAACAATAGATCTCTGTAGAGTCCATATCCCGTTAGAGCTGCCTCTATACAGTTGCCATGGACTGGGGGTGCAGATGGGATTTTAAAACTGGGGCGGACCAAGCTGTCAGCAAATGATTTCAACTATTTTGTAACTATTACTATTTTGTAACTATTTTGCACAGTAAATCCCGTCAGAGCCCACCACGCTGGGCTTTACCGGGCTCTCGGCAGCTCTCACCAAGAGTCCGGCAATGTTTGGTCATTGCAGGGCGGCGCTTTGTTATTAATCCTCCGTTTTACCGGATTTGTTAGGTTTGCTCCCTTGTGCTGGTAAAGTGTGTGTGTGTGTGTGTGTGTGTGTGTGTGTGTGTGGGGGGGGGGGGTCGGTGTCACAAGAATTCTGAAGGGGACGTGTCCCCCAGTCCCTGGTGCTATCTCTGTGTGCCATGTGACTGTGTGTTGTCAGTGTTATAGACTTATGAAGACTCTTCTCTTTGGATGAATACAAAACATTTGACACAGCTGGTTAATGTTAGGCAAACTGAAAGTTAGTTAAATGAAGAACTTGAGCATTATCCATGACCAATAGCTCACAAGATCAAAACACTTTCTTTGTTTCTATAACTTAATTCTATTATGCTTAAAAAATCCTATAAACACACTCAAGCTATGTTTCTTCTTCTGTAATTTGGAGAATTGAAGAAATGTTATTTCTTCAGATTTACGGGTACAACGCATAACAATTTATTACAAAAAAGATCAGTTGATGTTTGTCTTCCAAAGCATGTATGATTTTCTTTATCTTGGACATGCTGGAGCTGATTATGAGGGATATCTGACAACTTGTCACTGTGATGTTCACAATGCTTCCCCTAGTAGCCAGAGCAGAGTGCTGGTTTGCCTAGATTATGAACTCAGTGGGTCATTCTCACCACCGACCTCACACATTAGTTACAGCTATTCATGCAAATATACCAATTTGCCACAACATTACATCTGCCTGATATTGTGTAGCCCAGAGGCAAAACAGCCCTGACCGGACAAGTCATGGACTTTTAACAGATCTCTGTTGGTGTTCCATGGTGTCTGGCACCAACATGCTAGCAGCAAATCCTTTTCAAGTTCTGAAAGTCATAAAGGGATGATTATGTCAATCAGATCTGGTTGACCAGCTCACCCCATAGATGCTGGCTGAATGAGATGCGAGGGGTTTGGAGACCAGTTTAAAACCTCAAACTCGCCATTGTCTTTCTCACGGCTACTGTCCTCTTGCATTGCTCGTTGGTGTAGCTGTGATGCTCAAGTGTCCAATGGAGGCTAGTTTTACAGGGGACAAATGCAGAACAGAAGAAAGCATATGTGTAGGGGACATTGAGTCCGAATGGGCTCTGTTCCGCTCTGCCATTGATGAAGCCGCTGTTGCAAGCCGTCAGGCTGAAGAAGGAGGCCTACAGGTCATGGTTGGTCTGTGGGTCTCCGGAAACAGTAGAACAGTGCCGGTTGGCTAAGCGGTCTGGGGCCGGGGCAGTTGCAGAGGCAAAAACTCGGAGTTTGGTAAGGCCATGGAGGAAGACTTTCGGTTGGCTCAAAAAAGGTTCTGGCAAACTGTCCGGCGTCTCAGGGGCGGCAGACGGCAACATGCTCACACTGGGGCAGTTCTTCAGCGGTGGAAGGAATACTTTGAGAAGCTCCTCAATCCTACCGACATGCATTCCCAAGGTGAAACAGAGTTGGAGGACCTGGAGGTGGATCTTCCAATCACTGGGGTGGAAGTCGCTGAGGTAGTAAAACAACTCTGTGGCGGTGGAGCTCCGGGAGTAGATGAGATCCACCCAGAGTGTCTGAAGGCTCTGGATGTGGTGGGGCTGTCCTGGCTGACAAGCCTCTACAACATAGCATGGAAAATCGGGGCAGTGCCCTTGGAGTGGCAAACAGGGGTGGCTGTCCCTATCTTTAAGAAGGGGGACCAGAGGGTGTGTTCCAACTATAGGGGGATCACACTTCTCAGCCTCCCCGGGGAAGGCTTACGCTAGGATGCTGGAAAAGAGGGTTGATCGATAGTTCAACCTCGGATCAAGGAGGAACAATGCGGTTTTCGTCCCGGTCGCAGAACTACGGATCAACTCTTTACCCTTGCTCGGGTTCTTGAGGGGAGATGGGAGTTTGCCCAACCAGTCCACATGCGTTTTGTGGACTTGGAGAAGGCCTACTACCATTTCCCCAGGGGAATCCTGCTGGGGGTGCTCCAGGAGTACGGGGTGGATGGTTCTTTATGGTAGGTGGGGTAGGCAGGAATCCGCTAAAGAAGCATCTTTTTTTGTGGTGTATATACAAAAAAGCTTTTAATATCAGTCAATAACTATTTGTCATTGATGACATTTGGTAATATAATGATATCGCTGTGTCAACATTTTAAAATTTCAGAGCGCTCCACTCTTTCTGACTGTAAACAAAGCCATTCCCTGCCTCAGATGCTGCTTTCCCGTGTCGTTCAGGAGCCCAAACAAAGTTAGCGTGCTACAATATCAGATATCTACGTACTGACCCTCACCTATAGTCATGGACTTTGGGTAATAACCGAAAGAATGAGATCGTGGATACAAGCAGCCAAAATGGGTTTCCACCGCAGGGTGGCTGGGCTCAGCCTTAGAGATAAGGAGGGTAAGGATCTCGGACACTTGAGAGGCGCTCAGAGTAGAGCCACTGCTCCTCCACGTCGAGAGGAGTCAGCTGAGGTGGTTCGGGCATCTGGTTAGGATGACTTCTGGACGCCTACTGTTAGAGGTGTACCGGACATGTCCCACCAGGAGGAGACCTCATGGCCGGCCCAGGACCAGGTGGAGGGATTATATCTCTCGCCTGGCCTGGGAGCGCCTGGGAATCCCCCAGAGGTGCTGGTGGAAGTGGCTGGGGTGAGGGCTGTCTGGACTTCCCTCCTGAAGCTGCTTCCCCCGCGACCTGGACCCGGATAAGCGGAAGAAAACAAACAAACAAACAAACAAACAAACAAACAAACAATCTTATTTTTATTAGATGCGTGTCAAAGGAAAGAATGTGATGATTTCATATTTGTGAAGACAAAGTCTGGATGCTTGGTTTTCATTTAGCAAGATTAGAGGGAAGATAATGTGTAAAAGGTTGCCTAGTATTATAAAAGAGGTTGTCATTACCTTATAATTTCGCGCTGAGGTGTTCTATGGAGAACCTTAAAGGGTTCTGTGAACCACTGTGTGTCTGAGTTAGGTTGCTTGGGGGCTTTTTTAGTACTGGACTACACTACACTGCATGTGTCAGTGTTCTGACAGCTTTCTATCAGAACTAGGAACACTGCACTCGGTCAGCCCCCCCCCCCCCCCCCCACACACACACACACACACAACAAGCAGCTGCTGGAGGAGAAAGGGTGAATTGTGTTTGGTCTCTTTGCTAGAGAAACCAGGCAAAGCTAGTAGATGCTAGTTGATGGCTAGTACTATGGCTGGGACCCTATATGTACTGTTGATAAAGTTAGGTCCTCTTCTGAGCATTATTTGTGGCTATAGAGTGTTTTTTTGGTTGAGGTTTGCACGTGGAGACGTAGACAGCTGTGTATTGCTATTGTGCAGTTGTTGATGAAGGTGGTATATCTAGAGAAGCAAGCGGTCAGCAACATTCATCTCTCGAGGGGGTGTCTAACTTGGTGTTGTGCTGTGTTTGACCAATACTTAAATCTATGCCGAAATAAGAATAAGAATAAGAAGAACTTTATTGATCCTCGAAGGGAAATTCAATTGTCTGTTGTCTCACGTAATATGTCTATAAAAGTTATCTATTATTTACATAAGAGTTATGAAGCCTGATGGCTGTTGGTACAAAAGATCTTCTAAATCTCTCTGTCCTGCAGCGAAGAGGGAGAAGCCATCCACCACCATTTGCCCTTTGGTCCATCAAGGTGTTGTGAAGTGGGTGATCCGTGTTCTTGAGAATAGTCTCCACCTTCCTCAGTGTAGATCTCTCTACCACATCCTCCACTGAGTCCAGCTTGAGCCCTACCACAGAGCCAGCCTTTTTCACCAAAGACTGATGAAACATCTGCAGCGTCTTACTACAGATGTCTATTGATCGGAGTCTTCTCAGGCAAAAGAGGCGGCTCTGCCCCTTTCTGTAGATGTAATCTATATTCTTAGACCAATCCAACTTATTATCCAGATGTACACCTAGGTATTTATATGATGTCACCACTTCGGTGTCCACTCCACAGGTGTTCACTGGCTGAAGAGGTGGTTTGGATCTACAGAAGTCTATGACCATCTCCTTTGTCTTTGAGGTGTTGAGGAGGAGGCAGTTTTTGTGACTCCAGTCACTGAAGGCTCTTATTAGATCTCTGTATTCAGCTTCTTGTCCATTTCTGATACATGCCACAATAGCGGTGTCATCTGAGTATTTCTGGATGTAGCAGGAGTCAGTGCTGTATTTGAAGTCTGACGTGTACAGTGTGAACAGGAATGGCGCCAGCACTGTCCCTTGTGGAGCCCCTGTACTTAATATCCCTTTAAGTAAAAAAAGTAAGGATACTTGAGTTGGCCACACAGACCTAACTCCATTCCATTAAGCACTTGATATACAAACTTTGAGTCCCCAGTTCTGTACATTGGTAAAAAGATTGAGAAAAAAGAATGAAAAATTAAAACAAAAGAAAAAATCAAAAACTGCATCAAAACCATTCACTCTAAAAGCTGTTACAAAACATTTGAAATTTTTCAAAGACAGAGCTACTTTAAAGCTCGTCAGGAGTTTTTCGATGTTTATGAAATCTTTTTTTTTTTTTTTTTCATGACATCCAAAAGCAAATATGATCATCAGTGACAAGATTTACAATTTTTATATTGTAATTTTCAATGCTCAAACCAGTGGGAGGTTGTAGGTGTCAGCTAAGCAGCTGAAGAAATTAATTAAAAGTTCCACATAAAAGATTCACAATAAATTATACATGTGATAAGCAGAAGTCAACAGGGAAACAGTTTAGTCAGATTACTCTATGAAAGCATGAGGAAAAGATAAGTAAAGACTACTTTCTCCACAGGGAGCACCAAAGTTCCCCTTAGGAACTGTAAAAAAGAAATTCTTAAAGACGAAGGATTTGACTGAGGCAGAAGACAAAGAAGTACCGATTTTTTTTTAATGGCTTTGTCCTTTACATTTTTAATCAGTGTTTGTTATTATTATTATTATTATTATTATTATAGTCTTTTGACCTTGACCTTCACCATGGAAAACGTGGGGGAAAAATCTGTGAGTGTGTCATCCCCAACACTTGTGCTTAAACAATGACTTATATGTATAAGAGTTAACATTTAAGTAAGTAGGTATGTCTACTTAGCTATTATAAATTATGTTCTCAGGAAGTAGGCTGTATTTGCGAAATGAGATCGTGTTGGTTCGTTCCACTTTAGTGGTGCAACATAAACTGTGATTCATAAAATAGCTATATTGATAGTAAGTACTATAAAAAATATCTACTCATGTCATCCAGTTGATTTTTAGTAATCAGTGTTACAGTGTCGAACTATTTCCTTTCTGTGGTGTAGTGATACTTGCACACGCGCAATTGAATATGCAAAGGGGTGAAGCGATTTTTGTCACGTGGACCAATAGGAGCCGAGTCTCATTGCCATAGTATCAGAACAACACAAACATGGCGACGAGCGCATCTAGCAATAGGACAAGCGAAGAGGAAGAAAAGAAAAGGAAAAAAGGAAAACAGCCTTCAAAAGTGCATAAAAAAGGAACGAAACTATGCTGTATGCATCTATCATCTGTCCAGGGCAAAGACGTTCTCGACTTTACAAGGACACGTTGGGAAACTTACAGAACTAGTATTAGAAAGTGGCTTTCTCTACAGGGTGAGACAAAGGACCTTGCAGAAACTTATAAACATTGCGTTGATATCGACTTTGACAATGTTCCTGATGACACTTGGTTTCACATGACATGTTACCAGCGATTTATTTGAGAAAGGCGTTTGAGTTTGGAAGAAACAAGAACGTGATGCAGCTGCAGGTCAGTCAAACCCTTCAGCCAGCATCACCGATGCATCCACATCCACGGCATCTGAAACTCCGCGAAAGAAATTCGCTCAAGGTCTTAGGCTGTATTGAGACAAAGGACAAGACAAAGTGCCTAGAAAGTGAATTTCGTTGCACTACGCTGGGGCTACTTGTTCAATGCATTTTTGCATAGACAATACCCTTCTGGACTTCGGGTTAAAATATCTACTCAGACTATCTGTCAGACTTTTGTCACCAGCCAGAAATGTACATATATGTGAGTAACACAAAAAACGATTATATGGTGCTGCTGTTTTTGCTTGTAGAAACTGCTATGTTGATTCTGGCAAGACAAAATCTTTCTCAAATGTCATAAATACATGTACCTAACATCTGAAACAGTTATTGGTGCCTTAGTGTACGCATAAGTGAATTCAGATTATGAAATGTAGCAAATTTCTTGAAGAAAACGTCTCAACTCAAGTGATTTGCACCCAGCACAATGAAATATATACAGTTAATTTAGCTAAAAGCTTATGTTTCATACATAAAAATGACACAACCTACTGTCTAATAAAAGCAATAAAACATAAACAGCACACCATGGCCATAAATGGCTGAAAATCAATCAAATTGCTACCACGCCCCTAAAATTGGAATAATGGAAAAAATTTAACAAGACAAAAATAAATGCACAAAAGGTCTGAATTAATTCAAAATGTGGTATAAAACATTTATTCAAGTATCACAGTGTCAAAACATCTTTTCTTTTGTCTCAATACATACATTTTCATATCATGAGGGAATGCAACCTGAGGTCTGAAGTCAGTCTTCTGCTATCATTGTTCTGAATGGACACCGTCATAAAATATGATGCACCGATATTGAATTACTCTACAACATCTCATAGTCTGACTCATCTGTAGTCAATCCAGATTGATGGGAGTGGTCAGAATAGTATTATGTGACAACATTTACCACTGACATTAGACCACACAACGAACAGAGTCAGTTATCATTCGCTATGTCAGATTGTGTGAGCATGTTCTCCTCATTTTCTCCCTTCGTTTACATGCAGAGCCATTTCTCCTCAGACAGGAAATTGGCCGGTCACTTCCCTCTGTCTCATTACCACTAATGGGCTCATAAAACTGGCCCTTGGTCAGAGGAGGGGGAGGCATGCAAAGAATGTCACTGGCTGTCTAATGAGCAAGATATTTCAGCCTGGGCAAGATGATCTAGCTGGTTTTTGGGAGAGGAAAGTGATTTACGGAGGACCAGATGATTGACAGCAGGCTTGAAATCAGCCTGCTATAGACTTTTTTTCCACAGCAAGTACACACAGTGAGTGGCATGTATCACTGTTAAAAGACACAGGATGAGAATTTGGTCTGATAACACTACTCGCACATGTACAGGACAGATATGAGGTATCACTTTATATATGGAATAAGAATAGCTTTATTGATCCCTGAAGGGAAATTCAATTGTCTGTCATCTCATTTGTCATGTCTCAAAAGTCATCTTATATCTATAAAAGAGTTGTAAAGTCTGATGTCTGTAGGTACAAAAGATCCTCTGAATCTTTCTGTCCTGCAGCGAAGAGAGAGGAGCCGTCTACCACCATTGGCCCTTTGGTCCATTAAGGTATTATGAAGTGGGTGATCCATGTTCTGTAGAATTGTCTCCACCTTCCTCAGTGTAGATCTCTCCACCACACCTTCCACTGAGTCCAGCTTGAATCCAACCATAGAGCCAGCCTTTTTCACCTGTTTGTTTCTTCTCAGGCAAAAGAGGCATTTCTGCCCCTTTTTGTAGGTGAAGTCTACATTCTTAGAGCAGTCCAACTTATTATCCAGGTGTACACCTTGGTATTTATATGATGACACCACCTTGATCACTGGCTGAAGAGGGGGTTTGGATCTACGGAAGTCTATGACCATCTCCTTTGTCTTTGAGGTGTTGAGGAGGAGGCAGTTTTTGTGACTCTCGTCACTAAAGGCTCTTATTAGATCTCTGTATTCAGCTTCTTGTCCATTTCTGATACATGCCACGATAGCAGTGTCATCTGAGTATTTCTGGATGTAGCAGGAGTCAGTGCTGTATTTGAAGTCTAATGTATATATTGTGAACAGGAATGGCGCCAGCACTGTCCCTTGTGGAGCCCCTGTACTGCTCATTAATGTCACAGAAACACAGTCCCACGGCCTGACAAACTGTGGCCATCCTGTCAGGTAATCTGTGATCCAGGAAACACAGACATGATCCACTCCCATATCTGTGAGCTTATCTTTGAGTATGGTGGGTTGGATGGTGTTGAATGCACTTAAAAAGTCGAAGAACATGATCCTCACATAAACCCCAGGTTCCTCCAGATGAGACAGGGCACTGTGAAGCGTGTAGAGGACAGCATCATTCACTCCAGTGTGTTCTTTGTATGCAAACTGCAGGGAATCCAGTTTGTCTTTGACCTCAGACCTCAGAAAGCGCAGAATCAGCCACTCTGGGGTTTTCATGATGTGTGAAGTGAGGGCCACTGGTCTGTAGTCATTGAGTTCAGCAGGACATTTTGTATTTGGTACGTGCACAATGCAGGATGTTTTCCACAGAGCAGGTACTCGCCCCAGCTGTAGACTCAGGTTGAAGATCTTGTGGAGAGATTGACATAGTTCTGCAGCACAGTCTGTAATCAGACTTGGACACACACCATCTGGGCCAGCTGCCTTCCCAGGGCAAAGTCTTCCAAGCTCCAATCTCACCCCTGTTTTGGTGACAGACAAGGACTGGTGTTCTAGGAGGGAGGTAGCTGAAGTGGTTGAGACATTTGAACAAGATGGAGGAGAAAGGGGAGAAGTTGTAGTGGAGACTGTTGTGGAGAGGAAGGAAGAGTAGCAGTGGAGGTGGGTGTGACAGCAGTGTCAAATCTGTTGAAGAACAGGTTGAGTTCATCAGCTCTTTCCACATCACCCACCACTGGCTGTCTTTTCTTTTTATTGCTGTGTCCAGAGATGGAACTGATTCCTCTCCACACTTCATGGATGTTGCTGTGTTGTAGATTCCTCTCCATCTTCTTTTTGTACTCCAGCTTTGCCATCTTCAGTCTCCTCTTCAACCCTTGTTGCACTTGTTTGAGTCGTTCCTTGTCACCATCTCTAAAAGCTGTCTTTTTCTGGTTAAGGATTGCTTTTATGTCACTTGTGATCCAGGGTTTGTTGTTGGGGAATCAGCGAACAGTCTTTGTTGGTATAACTGTGTCTCTACAGAAGTTGACATATTCAGTGAAGCAGTCAACCTGTCTGTCAATGTCCATACTATCCTCATCTGTTTCCAGCAGCACATGCCAGTCTGCTAATTTAAAACGGTCCCTTAGAGCTTCACTAGCTTGAGGTGTCCATCTTCTGATTTTGACTTTGGTTCATAGCCTGCCTCAGCAAACAAGGTCTGTAACAGGTCTGTAGATAGACCAAGTTATGATCTGACTTGCCCAGTGATGATAAGGCAGTGGCTCTGTAGGCTTCTTTGATGTTGGCATACAGCAGAACCAGGGTTTTATGTTCTCTGCTAGGACAGTTCACAAACTGTGTAAATATTATAGTGTGTTCCAGTTGTTCTCTGAGGTAGGAATTTACGAGCTCCGAGTCAGAACTTTCAACTGCAACACACGTCGAGATCGAATTTCCGACTCGGAAAGTCGGACGAGCAACACAGCCCCCGAGTTGACGTATAAAGATGGCGGCGCCAGTTGTAGACTGTAAGTTGAAGCTCCTGTTAAAATCCTTTTAATAATAATGATGACCACTTGTCTTTTAAGGAGCACACTCAATATGTTGTAAAAAAGCTGAAACTTTTATTGGGATTTTTCTATAGAAATAAGTCTTGCTTTTCCTTTCATGTGAAACAGAAATTGGTGCAAACAACCTTTTTGCCGGTTATTGATTATGGAGATGTGTTGTATATGGAAGCCTCTGCTAGTTGTCTCCATATGCTAGACAGTGTGTACCATGGAGCACTGAAGTTCATTACCAACTGCGGTCCCCGTACTCACCATTGTGTACTATATTCTATGGTTAACTGGACATCTTTACATGCTCGACACCTCTGTCATTGTTATGTGTTCATTTACAAAACCATTCTGGGACTCATTCCAGCCTATTTGTCTTGTTTCTTAACTAAGAAACAAGGAAGCCACAATCTTTGTTCGATGGATGTTCTGCAATTTGTTACCCCCAAAGTACGAACTGAACTGTGCAAGAAAGCATTTAGGTTTGCAGCACCTGCCCTCTGCCCTCTTGGCCAGGTCTCCCTTGAAAAAGAGATCTTTGATCTCAATGGGACTTACCTGGTTAAATAAAGGCTAACTAAAATAAAAAAATAACACTTTTCACTATTTATTGTCGCAACAAGTCAGCCTTGTCAGCCTATGGAAATAGTGTCATAGTGTAATTTACATTTTTCATGTGTATATGCGAACTACAAAGTCAGCCATGCTAACAGTGGCTAACATAGGCTAACTGTTGCCTGGTAGTTTCAGCTGGTGTTTTTTTTTTGTTTGTGTGTATGCAGTTGTTAAGAGCACTCGCCCGTTATTAACTAATGACCGATCAAACGGCGATGGATACTTTTTGTAAACAATGAAATAGGCAACCTTCTGCACCTCTGTGTTTCCTCTTCATTCACCGTGTTTGCATGTTGCAGAAGGACCACATCTTTGTCCAGAAGCTGCTTTGTCAAACAAGGCAAGCGCTAAAATAACTTTTGTAGATGTAGCCATCTTGTTGCTGCCTCTGATTTTGCTTTTTTCCGACTTGGTAACTGAAGTGATGGTAACTCGGTTGTGACATCATTCCCAGCTCCGACATCTGACTTCCAAGGTAACTCGAACACACCATTATTATTAGTGCCTCTGGGTGTTGAGTCTGTAGCCTGGCAACACTAACATGCAAAAGATCGCATGGAATTTCTGCAGTTGATTTGGGTGGGATGCTAACAACTGTTTAGATATGACTAAATTCTCCTGGAACATAATATGGCCAAAGAGCAACTGCCAACAGTTCAATATCTGGATAACACAACTTCTCCTTGAGAGTTATGTGTAAAGGGTTCCATCATCTCTGGTTGACATATAAAGCCAGACCTCCTCTTTTCTTCTTGCCACTAGCTTGAGCATCTCTGTCTGACCTTATGAGAGTGAAGCCAGGTAGATCCACACTGGAGTCCGATTTGATTCAACCAGGTTCCAGTAAAACACAGGAGACTGCACTCACGGTATGCTTTCTCAGTCTTCACCAATATCTCCAGCTCATCACTTTTGTTGGGCAGAGAGTTGACATTTCCCATGAACAAAGGTTTTATGGGCTCTATTTTCTCTGCCTCGCCGGAGACGTGTCGCAGGCACGGCGTAAGTCAGGTCCACCGCGCCGACAAGGCGTTCCCAAGCACAATTTGGTATTTTGGTGAGCGTCGCAGCCCGGCGTAAGTATCCCCCCTCCCTAACTCAGCTCCTCCCAACGACGCAAGTCGTTGCGAGGGAGGAGAGAGGGCGTGGAGTGAGTTTAACACAGCCAAGACCAGTTTTCACCAATCACATAAGCTCCTCTCCTTGCCTTTAAATCCGCCACTGGCGAGGCGTATTACTATTTTCGTGAAGTAGTCAGAGAACTCAAGAGATGTCTGAAGACAGTAATGCCACAAGATGGCGACAGAAGGCAGCTCCTCAACAAGTGTCAATGTAAGGGCTGCATTGGGCGTCCTCCACACTCTCTCATATGAGCACAGATGGATTTGGTGTGTGTAATGTTGGACCCAGTGGTAAGAAAAAGACCCTTTTCCTCTAATTTAGACACTCACATAAAGTTGAATATATTCAAACCTCACGTGACAAAGGTGGGTTGTGCGCACAGATCACACCATAAACTCCAAAAATGGCATTAAAATCGGAACCATGTGTGCGTAAATGACGCATTGCGCTCCGTGGCCTGGCTCTTTCTTTCATAGATGTTGGCATATAAAATAAATTTGACTCACAAAACTGAATATTATAATATCCGTATGTAGGCTTAAAGTGAAAAACTCATCTGAGCACTGAAACAAATCATCTGTTCAGCCGCAGCTGCTGCAGGACGGAGAGAGGACACGAAGACATGTCCAGGTCGAGCTGCGCAAGAAATAAGAGGAAGAGGAAGAAAGAAAAGGAGGGAGACGAATTACATATCTAGTTAACTTCATCATGTGTGTTTATTTACTAGATATTTAATTTGATTTAATGCGGTTTCAGCTGTGTTGATTCGGTCAGGTTGTGTGTCCAAACGCGTGCCAAACGCGCTCATCAGATCAGATATAGATCAGAATATATCTATAAAGATCTAAATGTATGTGCTGACTCAGATTAATTGTTGTTGATGATTATTTATTGCACTGAAATGTGCCTGACACTGTGAAAACCTGCCGGTGAGGCATCGGTGACGTACGTCGATACGCCGCCGGTCAACCAAAATACCACTAGACCAGCTGCGCTCTGCCTGCGCTGAAAGCTGACCAAGTTTGAATCTGCGAGCTTTCAGCGCACTTTACACGCCACTGGCGAGCACGAAAATGTCACTGCGCCCGCTGATTCTGTCGACACCTCCCCCTGCCACGCCACCACACCCAGCTTGGCGGATCTTGGTTCGCTTCCGTGCGCCTCAGTCCACGAAAATACCAAACTGGCTGTACGCCAGGCTCCGCCAGACTAAAATACAACTGCGCGGGGTCTGCCACCCTCCGTCGCCTCACCGGCGGACATGAAAATAGAGCCCCTTATCTCCACCTCCCAGCATTCAGCTTTGCCTTCACCTTTGCCCCAGCACAGCAACCATGTCAACACCTCCTGATGTCCTCTTGAATTGTATGTTGTTGTCCAGATTTGGTTTTTCTCAATGAAAATTGCTCTTCTCTTGAGCAAACTCTTCGCCCAGCAGAAGTATCCATCAACAGCCACAAAAAAAACCAACAAAAATATGAAAAATATATTGTAAAAATTACAAAAATTTCAGATAATACAGAGACCAGACTTGCAGCAACCTCTTGGTTCAAGTGCATCATTTTATTTTTATTTATTCATTTATCAACATGAAGCAAAAGTTCCTTACAGCAGCTTTAAAGTGTATATTCATAATAGTGTAACTGTTGTAACTTAATGACACATTTGATATTTTGATTTGATTTGATAGTTGTAAGAGAGCAGTATGATACATGACAAAAAAGAAACCTGCTGATTCAGGGAAGCAGCAGAATCAGCAAACGATAAAAGGTACTGCTTTGTTGGGTGCTAGATCAACACAAACCAAATACAAGTGCTTTGTTCTTCTGGATACAGATATATCTGTTTTTTTGGCTGCATCCAACACAAATCAAAACACATGACTCTTAAAAAACTTTGTTCCTCCTGTCCCCCTCCTTCTTGCAGTAATCCAAATACATTCGGGCAGAGTCTGACCATGTATGCAGCACCTAACTCTGTCTCATATCTGTGGGCTAGCCTTTTGTCATATATATCATGACTAGGGTATGAATAAAGCAGCAATTGTCTTCGGCCAAAATTATCTCTGCCATAGTGGAGGTTGTCAACACATTGATCATCTGTCTGCCCAGAGATAAATGACTCTAGATTATAGTCATTGAACCTTGAGGGGGTGATTTATTGTGTCTCATCAAGGTTTGATACCAAGTCTTAGTGGAGACCATGGGCTCTATTTTCGTGTACGCTGGTGAGGTGACGGAGGGCGGCGGACCCCGCGCAGTTGTATTTTCGTCTGGCGGAGCCCGGCGTACAGCCAGTTTGGTATTTTCGTGGACTGAGGCACACGGAGGTGAACCGAGATCCGCCAAGCTGGGCGTGGTGGCGTGGCAGGGGAGGTGTCGACAGAATCAGCGGGCGCAGTGACATTTTCCTGCTCGCCAGTGGCGTGTAAAGTGCGCTGAAAGCTCGCCGATTCAAACCTGGTCAGCTTTCAGCGCAGGCAGAACGCAGCTGGTCTAGTAGTATTTTGGTACACCTGTGGCATATTGGCATACGTCACCGATGCCTCACCAGCAGGTTTCCACAGTGTCAGGCACATTTCAGTGCAATAAGTAATCACCAAGAACTAATAATCTGAGTCAGCACATACATTTAGATCTTTATAGATATATTCTGATCTATATCTGATCTGATGAGCGCGTTTGGCACGCGTTTTGACACACAACCTGACCGAATCAACACATCTGAAACCGTATTAAATTAAATTAAATATCTAGTAAATAAACACACGATGAAGTTAACAAGATATTTAATTTGTCTCCCTCCTTTTCTTTCTTCCTCTTCCTCTTATTTCTTGCGCAGCTCGACCTGGACATGTCTCTGTGTCCTCTCTCTGTGCTGCTGATGCTGCGGCTGAACAGATGATTTGTTTCAGTGCTCAGATGAGTTATTTACTTTAAGCCTACATACGGATATTATAATATTCAGTTTTGTGAGTCAAATTTATTTTATATGCCAACATCTATGAAAGAGCCAGGCCACGGAGCGCGATGCGTCATTTACGCACAGATGGTTCCGATTTTAATGCCATTTTTGGAGTTTATGTTGTGATCTGTGCGCACAACCCACCTTTGTCACGTGAGGTTTGAATATATGCAACTTTATGTGAGTGTCTTAATTAGTGGAAAAGGGTGGTTTTCTTACCACTGGGTCCAACATTACACACACCAAATCCGTCTGTGCTTATGTGAGAGAGTGTGGAGGACGCCCAATGCAGCACTTACAGTGACACTTGTTGAGGAGCTGCCTTCTGTCGCCGTTGTGTGGCATTACTGTCTTCAGACATCTCTTGATCTCTCTGACTACTTCATGAAAATAGTAATACGCCTCGCCGGTGGCGGATTTAAAGGCAAGGAGAGGAGCTTATGTGATTGGTGAAAACTGGTCTTGGCTGTGTTAAACCCACTCCATGCCCTCTCTCCTCCCTTCGCAAAGACTTAAGCCGCTGGGAGGAGCTGAGTTAGGGAGGGGGGATACTTACGCCGGGCTGTGCCGTTCACCAAAATACCAAATTGTGCTTGGGAATGCCTTGTCGGCGCGGCGGACCTGACTTACGCCGCGCCTGCGACACGTCTCCGGTGAGGCACGAAAATAGAGCCCCATGTCTTTTGGTGTGAACCAGCTATGTTGTGGCAAAAGGCTTTACTATGAGGTCTGAGGTATTATCTAGACCACAATCTTATCTTTGGAGTTGGCTTTGTTGTCATTTGCTGACATTTTCATGAGAATCCTGCTTAAACCAAAAATCTGATACAGCTGCTTGTGAGGTACTTTCAATCAGAACACTGTTTCGGTTAGTCTGTATAGACTTTTATCATAAAAAGTCCTTTATTATAGTGTAACCATGCAGCCTGAAGTTTACAGTGAGTTTGTACATGCAGGGTTCCTAAAGTATTGGAAAGTATGGAAATAAATTTGATCAATTTCCAGGTCTTAAAAAGTATGGGAAAAATACCTACATTTCTAGACTATTACCATCCATCCATCCATCCATTTTCTACCGCTTACTCCCGTTCCCGAGGTCGCGGGGGGGATGGAGCCTATCCCAGCATCTTCGGGCAAAGGACACTTCCAAACTATAACCACAATTCTAAAATACTATTTTCTAAATTAGAAAAGTAGGTATTTCCAAAAAATTCCAACTGTGTAGGAACCGTGTACATGTACTTTACTCCTTGAATTAATTGCAGAATGAATGAGTTTTTAAACTTTTGGTTTTAAGTGCAGTTAGAAAACTGTAGTCATACACACAAAAACTGGCAAACAATGGGGGGAAAAGCCTTTCAGTTGAGAAATAAATGACATTGTAAACTGCTTATATGGCTTCAAAAGGAAATTTAGGAACTTGGTTTTTTCAATCTCGCTTTTGATTTTACATGATTTCATAGCCTCAAGTCAACGTCTTTATCTATGTGTCTTGATCAACTATTAACCAATTTTAACTTATTTTTTTTATATTATTAATTTCCTGCAGTTATTCTTTTTCATTTATTTATTTTTAAGTTATTATTTTTGTTACAGTCTTCTTTCTGGTCACAGTCTAATATGATAGCAGTATCATAAATCTCACCCTCTGCTTTTTTTGTGCTTTTCTTCAGATGAGCACCATGCCTGGTCTGCCCACCCGCCCATGTTTCTATGACATCGACCTCAACCCAGCCACAGGGGAGATCAGTGGTCTCTTCTGAGCTTGCTCTAGGTAATTGCATACAGACACGTATTCTCTCTTGTTGCCTCATTAAATAGACCATTCAAATCATCTGATGGAGCTTTTACTATATTCCGCTATCATTAGGAATATTTCACAAGTAGCCTTTGTCTCTACTGTTTGTTATATGAGACTTAATTTCCTCTCTTGAGTTTATTACTTCCTTTGCTCAGTGCCAGGGCTCCAGCCTGTAAGCCTTTTACGTACATTGAATTGTCTTTCTTTTTTTCTCCCTTCTCAGAACTGTCAGCTTTATCTGGGCATCTCTCAACCTTTCCCACGTAACATTAATGTTCTGGAAAAGAAATACATCACTGAAAAATCAGCTTTACACTGTATTTGCACATCTGTGCTAATCCAAAGATGACCTCGTACAGCTATGTTGTGTGCCTCTTAATTTTGTGTTTTAATCTCTCTGTACAAGGTTTTTTGTGTATGGAAAGTCAGTGTATTCAAACCATCTCAAATCTTACTTGAAAGGTACCTTTTCATTTAAATATGATTCCTCTAACTTCTTTCATTGGTTAAAAAAAAAGAGTGATTATTCGTCTTATTATGGTGCTACAGTCTCTTTCTGTGCCTTAAGTGTTATAATTGAAAAGCTGACTGCTTGTTTCTTTACTGACATGTATTAACTAAATTGCTTTTGTATGCACAAAAAGCTTTTATCTTCTGAGTAGATGCTGCTGCACTGCCTTGTATCAAAACACTACAAGTTATTGGTCTTAAACTACTGCAAATATTTAAAAAAACATTTCCATTTTATTAATGTTAAAAGTCTCACATTCTGCATTTTCCAGAGTCATGGTTACGATGGTTATTTTCCTGGCCTCTCAGCTACTCAAATTTGTGGGTTTTTTCTCTGAGAAATAGCATCTTTTCCCTCTTAATTCTGTATTTTGAAAATGTTTACAATTTTTTATGATTCACCATTTGAAAATGTTTTGTCTTGATGTAGGACCAGATGTACCCATGCTTTTGATTTTGTCAGCTGGCCATGTTCCAATCTTGTTTTGATTATCAAAAACAAACTTAATTACCATCCGGTTTCTGTGTGTCCTGACCCATCACTTGATGCAATTATTAATGGATGGACACAATTGAGTAACAGAAGCTATTGTTTAATGGAATTGATGCTAAGTTTTGTCAGACAAGCTGTTCACCAAATTCATTGTACCTGTGGGAAACCAGGGTACAAGTAATTTTTTCTCACTGTTTGTTTAACATTTCAGTTTTCATGCCAGAAGCCTTTTAAATAAACCTTTTTTATTAACTCTGAAACTGTGTGTTGGTGTTTTTCTTTCACACCCAATAGTTAACTTATGGCAAAGCCCATCTGTTGTTTGTACACATGCACTCTTTAACTGTTCTCAAAATAAACCATTGAGAACTTGCTCTAACTTTCTTCTGCTCTCTTACATTAAAACTTACAAAACTTTACCATCATCTTTCTTTTTTTAACAAGGTGCAACTGTACTCCCACAGGAGGTGGTCTGAGTGTTGGAAGCATGCCTGAAAGCCAGCGGTCGGGGGGGGGCTCCCAGCAGCACCCTAGGGTGCAGCATCTGTCATTATGAGGTGTTTTGGTTTGCAACATGGAGTCAACATGCATATGTGTGCCTGTCATAGCTGGCATTCCACTCCTGCTAGGTCTGTTATTCTGCATGTTCACCAGGCAGGATCTGGCTTTTAAACTACAGTCATGGCTGCAGGAATGCTCTCATTTTTGCAGTAGTGCTCCAACGGCATATTTACTGTGTGTGTGTGTGTGTGTGTGTGTGTGTGTGTGTGTGTGTGTGTGTGTGTGTGTGTGTGTGTGTGTGTGTGTGTGTGTGTGTGACTGAAACCTCTTTTTTTGGAGCTGATGACAGATTTCAAGACATGGAGTTGATGAGGAGGGGGCTTAGTCACTGCTTTGTTATGTACTGTAAGCGCCAGTTGTTTAAGATTGTGTCTTTTGGCACTCATATTTAATAGACTGCTTAATTCAGTACCAAGGACAGGTCCTGTTGAATGTCAGTGTGACTACAGAGTTTTTGCATAGAAACTTAAGCCCTAGAAGGCCCCGTTTGAAGGTGTTACCTTCCCATGTTTATTTAATTTCTAGCAAAATTAAACAAGAGGTGAGCTTTAATTTGGTCCTGCATTACGATGTAACCTTTCTGCCTCGTATTATTTATTAAATTATTCAATTTTCTGTTTTAAGCTACCACATTATTACCAAAAAATAGATTTTATATTAAATACCTGACAAATGTTTATTTTATTTTGAAGTAACTGGTCAGTTTCTAAATCAAACTACCATCCTTTTTTCATTTACAAAAGTTGGTCCACACTTTGAGTTAACGGGCTACCACACTTTACATGACCAGTAAAATGCTCTTCAAATTAAATGTTGGAAATTGTAAAGTTTAAAATTTCAAAGGCCCACCACTCCTGCTTGGTGAAGAATATCATTATCAGTACATCTCTACTAATTCCAGTCTGTTTCTCTGCTCCTTTGCTTTAGAATAAAAGAACTGTCTGTTTTACACTAAATTTCACATTCAGTCTGGCAGTAATTATGTAAAAACAGCTGTCCCCCTTGTTTTACAGCAAACCCCTCAACTTCACTCACTGCTTGTAACAAAGTATAAATGTGTCAGCCCCCTGCTGCGTCGGGCGAGCCCTGGCTCCATGCCCATGCCAGACATCAAACCTCAGGGCAGCATTCTTCAGCTCAACTTGTCTGAAAAACATGACACTTCCCAAGTTCCCACCATTTCACCGTTGCTGTTTTTTTGCAGAAATATGCAGTCAGAGAATCAACTGGAGGTCCTGTGGGAATGTTACATTTTTCACATAACTGCCTATTCATCCATCTAAATAGTTTCAGGCTGAAGCTGAGAATAACTATCAAACTCTCACAGTTTACTGGTGACAAATGTTTCTAAGATTGAAATAGAGAAGCATAGCAAAATTTACAAGGCAGTCAAGGCTAAGATTTATAGATGTAAGGTTTCTGACTTTTACTGATCAATTCACCCCTTTCAAGATTTCATAGCAATACAATATAATGAACAATAAACAATCAAAAGCATGGGTACATCTGGTCCTACATCAGGACAAAACATTTTCAAAGACTCATTACTCAGTCAAACATCAGCTGAAGTTAGCATCTAAGATTTCACTTCAAAATACTGTAGACTGCTATTAAAAATGGATGTAGTCTCAGTCACGACACCCATTGGTTTCTGAAGCAGTCTGTATGTTTACCTGTTTAAATAAACTGATTTATTGTCTTAGTCTGACCAAAACTGGACTTTTTAAAAATGTAAATACATTAGGTTTATTGAAATTGCACTAAATTCAACTTCAACCCAGACAACCATACCTGGATGATGTGGTTGGGGATCGTTAACCGTGCATGTAAATTTACAGAGTTTTGAAGTCTCTTGATACCAGCATGTTGGAAATGCTGACTCTATCTTGCCTTTTGGTTGACCTAACATATGTCAAAGAGGTGAGGTTGAGGTGATCCTTTGGTCTGCTTCTTAAGAGTTACAGTGTGCCTGCCTGTCCGTCAAGTCAGCTTTGGCCTGAACTGTGCAAAACTCGTTATCTCTTAAACCAATCAGTAAAAGGAAAATTTACACACCAACAGAGTGCAAAAAAAGATTCAAGTTCAAGGAACTGCAGTTTTTTTTTCACCCTTCCGCATTGGCCTGATATCTCAACACTGGAGGTTGCTGCTTGGATAGCACTATTCGCCAGGAGGTTTCTAGTGGCTAACATTTCCATTTAAAGGCATTACATTAAACAAAATATGCTTGAAACCTCTTTCAAACCTTGTCTGAACTGAACTAAACTTGTAAACTGGCTGAAAGCAGCCTATTTTCATTCCAAGTCATATGTTGCAGGTACCGCTCTTAACAGTCTGAGATATTTTTGTGCCATTACAATTGTAAGACCAGGGTGGCCCAATTGGGACACTGACTCATGCAGGCCATTCTCTCTTTGCTACAACTACAACTCTACTTTGACGACAGTGAAAAGTGTAGATGTTACTGTGTATTCTTGTCTATAATTTCAACATAGCGCAAATAGTTGACAAGGCATATGACCCATCACAGCATTGTGGGAGGGCACCAGGAGTAGCTAGTCTGTTTTCAAGTGGGGCTCTTGCCACCTCTCTGTGCACACACAAGATAATGCTTTACATTTTCCCTGAATAGCATTGTCATTCAGCTTTTAATGTGCAGACTTACTGCTAATGTCAATGTCAGCTTTATTTATATAGCACATTTAAAAACAGCCAGTGGCCTACCAAAGTGATTTACAGTAAAAATTTGAAGATTTTTTTAATTTTCTGTTTCACAAGTTCAATTTAATCTTCCATTTGAGTCCATCTTATGTGGTGGGAAAAAAAACGTCATAACTCAAAATATGTCTTTGCCAACTGATATACAGTATTTTTTATACAAAATGATAAACAGAGTTGGATAACATACAGTCTATGATAACATTATAATTGATTGCATGTTGTATAACTCTTTAAGGTAGTTAAAGTGTAAAACAGACAGCAGAACAGAGTGACCGATTTGACCATTACAGCTTCCCTTTCACAAAACTCAATTAATTCTCCTCAGCTACTGCAAGGCCATGAGAAAAGCAAACAACAAAGTTGTAAAGTGTTGTGCAGTTTTTTTCTCTTCCTGTTATGAAACTTAGAAACCATTGGCTATATCAGTTTTAGGTGTGAAAACTGCATGCTGAATCCACACCTTCAAGTATTCTTATGTAAGATTTAAACCACTTTTTAATCAGCTGAGTGTTTATTCCCTGGATCTGAGGACATTCTGGCACAACTTCACCAACTTCCAAGGAGATTGGTGAAAAAGGATCTAAAAGAGGTTAAAAGAGCTCCACCAACGCATTAAAGGTAGCTGGAGCTCTTTTGACCTATTCCCTGGATCTGAGAACTGCGTGACTTGTGTAAGACATTCATTTGCACCCATTATGTGCATGGTTATTTTTAACCTTATGATGTTAAATTTGATAAAGAGGACCATAATCTGTTGAATTTATATAAAACAAAGTATCCAAAGAAAGGGCTTATTATCACTCGGGTTGTTTTGCAGTAAAAAGATTGACAGATATTTTTAGAGCAGTAAACTGATTTTTATTTCATACCATTTTTAGTGTCTGGTTTGACCCAACTTAAACTTTTAGAGCAGGAAACAAATCAGTGCTAGGCTCATAATTCACTCGTCTTTGTCTTTCTTTTAAAATAAAACAATATAATGTAAAGATAACCCGATTGTTTGGAATGAGTTAGTCGGACCATTGCTAAATCAACCTCTAAATCTACCAACAAAATAAAAGGCAAGTCATAGAAAGACTCCAAATAACTTTTTATCATTGGTTTAAAACTTCAAAGAATCAAAATTTTGGCCTTTTACAACAATTTTAAAAAATTGCCATATCAAAAAAATATTCTTAAAGTCCCGGTTTTAGTTATATATAGTCTAATATCTGACCAGATGGCTGTTTTTGAGGACTTGGTTTTATTTGTTTAGTTACTGCAGTATAATACTTTACTAAATTTACAAGAATTGATTTTAAAAACTACTCTAAAAAGTACAAGCATTCTACACAAAAAGCTACTCAATTACAGTAACATAAGTAACTGTAATTGGCAACATCTGAATGTGTCACCTCACCCCTTACTCACAGCAGTGCAGTTTAAGTCAAGTCAGTTTAAGTCATTTAACCTGGTCAAACCATGACACAGCAAATGGCTAGACATGGCTAGGCTGGCTAGACAGTGAAAACTTGAATGCCACAGATTTAAAATCCTAGTTTTGTCTCATTTTTGTAAGTTAAGGCTGTTCTATGAACATATTTACATGAACAATGGCTCAGTGTAGAATAACATAATGGGGACTTTTTACTCTGTGTATCATTCAGCCTCAATAGCTGGGCAGATAACTGTAATAATCGTTCACTTGCGGATAAAAGCACCAAAATTGGCACACATACTCCTTAGAAGTTGCTCTTTTGATATTTCCATCTGGCCAAATGAAAATTTAAGATGGCGGCCATTTTTCAAGATGGCCACCATTGAAAATACAGTAATATTGCATTTTGCAATAAAATCCCATAGACTTGTCCTATTTGGATGAACTTGGTGTCAAATCATACATTTTCCACTATGCAGAATCCAAATTTGGACCCATGGACTTACTTACTGGCTTCCTTGCACCATATTTCAGTCCTGGAATCCTAATATTCTGATCCTAATTAGGTCTGAATCATGTGAGACTTGAGTAAAATGGTTGGTAGCCTATATCTTAGTGTTGTTAGAGGTCGAGTGTGTGTGTGTGTGTGTGTGTGTGTGTGTGTGTGTGTGTGTGTGTGTGTGTGTGTGTGTGTGTGTGTTTCGGGGGGGGGGGGGGGGGACTGCACATATCAGTCACAGAATCATAATATTCTGATAAATTAGAATTTCACCTAAAATGCATGGAAGCACCATGGGATCACTCTTTGTCTGGTCTCTATCCTTCGAGCTGTTTGCCGTGGGTGACTCTGCCAGGAGTACAATACTCCAGCCGGCATAGCTCTAGGGGTCATGGAGACACACAAAGTGCCCCACCACGATAAGGTGGTGATCCCACCAAGGCAGTTTTTTTTTTTTCCTTTTTTTTACATGTAGGCTGTTTGGATGAGTAGGGTTTTACTACAGTGTTTCTAAACCTCACACTAGCAGCTGCACAGTGCTGTGCAGGTCAGACCAAAGCAGTAGCATTTGCATCGACCGCAGCATTCCAACTTGCATCCACACTTGGCCAGCTGCTGGCAACTCTCTGCAATGGGTGGGAGCTCTGTCCAAACAATCTGCCACAGATCTCCTTTCTTGGTCCAGACCCAGTTGGCAGGACTATGTGTTTCTGGTTGACATACTACTGACTGACTCCAGATGCAGCCCGCTTGGTAGGATGCACGCATGACATATTGCTTAACTGCTGATTGAGTTGGAGGAGTGGCTTCGTACGGCCTCTGCTTCCGAGCAAACATGTCCAACCTTGCATCGTCGACACCTTCAGCTGTGCTGGATCTGTCGTACAACATGACCACAAACTTCTCTAGGGTTTTCAGGTCTTCATCATCCAATACAGGTGGGTAATGGCTGAGTTTGCTGAAGACACTGGAAGCCTCATCACAAACATTCCAGGTTTGCCAAGCAGACTTCTTCCCTTTGCCACGGAATGCTGAAACAACATCGCAACCAGTGAATGCATGGAAGAAGAACATCCCTTTGCTCTTTTCTGCAAGAGTGCCACACAGGTCATGAACAGGAATCCACTTCAGGTTCTGTCTTTGGCCAAAGGCAACCCACAACTGCTGCAGACCAAGGTTCTGAAGTGCCTGCAGAACACTCACTGCGATGACAACAACATCTGTGTCGTTGGCTTTGACCATGATGACCTTGCTGCCTGCTTCTGTGGCATGCCTGGCATGCACAAAGATCTGGGTGTCAGCTTCTTCATGACTGCATGGTGCCACCCCAGCCAGATTAATAGTAATGTAAGAAAGTGTATGTGCGAGTGAGAAGTGTTGCCTAATAATTAAGTGAGATGTAATGCAGGCAGGTCAAGCATTTTTCTTTTTTGGATTTTTTTTACACTCAGACACATTTTTTTCAGTCTCTCTCTCTCTCTCTCTCTCTCTCTCTCTCACACACACACACACACACACACACACACACACACACACACACGCATACACACACACACACACACACACACACACACTAAACCTCTAACAACACTAAGATATATGTTACCAACCATTTTACCCAAGTCGGACATAATGTAAACCTCATAAATACCAGAATATTAGGATTATGGGACTGAAATATGGTACAAGGAAGCCAGTAAGTAAGTCCATGGGTTCAAATTTGGATTCTGCATAGTGGAAAATGTATGATTTGACACCAAGATCATCCAAATAGGACAAGTCTATGGGACTTTATTGCAAAATGCAATATTACTGTATTTTCAATGGTGGCCATCTTGAAAAATGTCCGCCATCTTAAATTTTCATTTGGCCAGACGGAAATATCAAAAGAGCAACTCCTAAGGAGTATGTGTGCCAAATTTGGTGCTTTTATCCGCAAGTGAACGATTCTCCTGTAATACGCTATTATCTGCCCCGCTACAACCAGTTGTCCCATCGAAAGTTATCCACAGTTTGTTGCGACTTACTTAGTGAAAAATTCATATACAATAGAGAAAAGATGAAGCACTCCAATTCTGATCAAACTGCACATTTTGACATATAATTTGTCCTACAACTCCTCAAGCTGCAATAGTGCCTCAGAGTTTGAGACAGTTTCATGCATCTTCTCTCACTCTAGCTGATGATGTCACCCATTCTGGCACGAAGATTACACACCCATTATAATCTCAAAATTTCTCCAAAAATAATCATGGTCATTGAATACTGAGTGATCAATGCATCAATTTCTATCAAAATGTGAATAAATACGACAATAGACAAGACTTGTGTCTACATTTTAAAGTTCAAATGGAGTCTCTTGGTGATATTATGCCGAGTATGCCGATGTTTGAAAAACTCCAATAATCAATCTTTTTTCAGATCACAGACATGACACAAAACTAAAGTCATTTCAAATGGTAACTTTCTGGCTTTAAGAAACACCAAAAGAAATCAAGAAAAAAATGCGGTTGTCAGTAACAGTTACCTTTTTTGACCAAGCAGAGGGAAAACATTCTGAGGAAAAAATGATGGAATCATGAAAAACAAACAAACAAAATAACACTTAAACACTCTACAAGTACTTTGTTGCACCACCTCTGGCTTTTATAAAAGCTTACAGTCTCTGAGGCATGGACTTAATGAGTGACAAATATTACTCATTATAAATCTGGCTTCAACTTTCTCTGATTGCTGTTGCCAGATCAGCTTTGCAGGTTGGAGCCTTGTCATGGACCGTTAGAATAATGTGCATAAATGTATATAGAAGTTATCATTATTCCTCATATTCTTATGTAAGAGTTGACTACAAGTATAAACTGTTTTGACCTCTTTTTATACATTATATAAGAATGTTTCCTAACTTCTCTCTCCAATAGATTTACTACACAGCACAACAATGTTACTTTCAGTTTTCTGTGACTGTGTCTTTCCTATCAGCAGGTGGGGGTGTGTGAGTGATGGATCCTCCGCTATAAATCGTGGGGAGTTTTTGAGGAGGTGCCGCTGTTATCAGAAGGAGCTCATTAGATGCCGCCTTGACCTTCACATATTCACAAGTGTTCATTATTATGCTTTATGAGAGTGTTTACTTTGCTGCACCATCTACCACCCCTTTTAGAAACATTGTGTAACCAGGGACAAGACTAAATAAAAGAGACTGGGCGGAAATACCTTTAGAGTGGTTTCGACATGGTACCTGAAGCTATCTCGGTCCATTCTCCTCGAGTATATACCATTGTCTTTCTCTTCTTTATATGTTATCAGGTAAATGTTGCAGGTTTTATACCTAACATTTCTTTGGTCCTTCGAGCCGGATTCCAATAGACCAGACGATTCCAGCAGGTGAGGTGGACGACAGATAAGACTGTGGCCACGGCAGACTCTTTAGGATGAGTCTTGAAGACCTCTTTGAGGAACTGGACTCGACCTGCCTGCTGGGATCCGACGGTTGACGGAAATCCGAAGCCAAGGGGAAAGACAAGTGGGGAGTTGGTCTCTTATAAAAAGGAACGTGGAATGATTGAGATTCGCTTCGCGTAGAGAATCTATTAAAGACCAAACAAACATAAGGACGTGCAGGTCCTACAAATCCGTGAAAAAAGGACGGTAGAGTCCAAATTGGAAAATTTTAATTCAAGGACGCACGGGTCCTACAAAGCCGTTAAAAAAGGACGCGTGGGAACAAAACACGTGTTAAAAGTGTGATTGTGAAAGTGTGAGAGTGATTGGAATAGGCATATATCACTAGATACATCCTATTCATACCAAAACAGTGGGATTGTAAGTAGTGACCTTATTGTGGAAGCAAAGGCAAGAATTCTCCACTCGCAAGAGTAGAAGCGAGAATTACCACATAAGGAAATTTTTTTTTTTCACTACCCCATTGAAAGAACCCAGCTTAATAGGACACCCTAGGTGTCACCTAAGCTGGACCAAAACACATAAAAATGGGGACGGAAACCAGTAAGGCTAATTTGGAAGAATTAAGATGTCAAGATTGGAGAATCTTTGAAAAAGAGCCAGAAAAATTACAATTCCTCGAATTATGGGTAACTAAATTTGGATTCGATGGCAGCCTAAGAACAAGCCAATTAAATAAACTACACGACTCCATAAGCATAAAATATGGGTGTCAAATGATTGATGAATGGAAAAAAGTAGCGAAAGCCAGAGAGGATGGAGAAAGGAGGAGAAAAAAGGGAAGAACAAATGGAGCTAGTGCATTTTTTGCAGAAGGTGACAATGAAAATGAAGCCTTCTATCAAAATGCAAGAGGCAGAAGCAGAAGAGGATTCAGAGGTAGAGGACAAGATAGGCCCAGACCAGGAGGAGCAAATCAAAGAGGGACATGTTGCTGGGCGTGTGGAAAGGAGGGACATATAGCCCGCAGTTGCAATAACAAATCAAAGGGAGGAAGGCGTGAGCAGTCAGGACGAGATCAAAAGCTATAAGTAAAGACAACTTTAATAATAATAATAATTATAATAATAATACTGATAATAATGCAGAAATGAAAGGTAGGAGAGGCAGTTAAATAGGCAGAAAGGTTTAATGCAGACTGCAAATTTTTAGCAAGTTAAATTCTCTGTACAGTCTCTGTTCTCTGCACAAATGATAAAATGATTCATCACATGCCAGTTACGACCTTGACTCCTCCAGAGACACAGCAGCCAAAGAATCCCTCCCTATGCAGAAGCATGTAGCTATCAAAAGACAAACTGTGACTTAACTGTTACAGCCTATGAAGTATAAGTTGTACTTGTAAACGTGTCACTGGAGAAGAAGAGGTTTTTTGACCTCAGCTGGCATCCCTGTTAAACATTTGAACCAACTGATTGATATTTTACCTTATTGGAACTTAAAGAAGTAACCATAGTAAAGTGCAGAGAACACCAAAGCTAACTTGGAATTAAAAGCCCTCCCTATAATGTTATTTAACGTAAGATTAACTCCAAATGTGACAATGAATTTCATACTATATGAGATAAATAGGACGACTATGGGATAATAGGAGAGATGATAAACCATTTGAAGACTATGACAAAAGGAACAAGAAAGAAGCAGGTTAAGAGGCAGAAATTTCAATAGAGAAAACAATAGAGGAAGTAGAAGTTTTGACAAAAGTTATGAATCACAAGAGCAAAGAGATAAAGAACAGTACCCTGACCAAGGTCATGAACCACAACATCAGAGAATTGTAGAGCTTTTTTGTCACTAGGTGAAGAGCTGTAGAAAAACGTATCAAGCAGGACTAGAAGAGGGAGAGACAGCAAATGTTATTTGACAGAAATAAAGAGAAAGTGTGAACAGAGAAGAGACAGAGGAGGAAGAAGTGCTAAACTTGGAGAAGATAAATAAATATATAAAGATATTTTGATAGATAGATTGATGAATATACTTTATTGATCCCAAACTGGGAAATTCTCTTGTTATAGTAGCAAAAAGAAAATATAAAACTAAATATAAGAAGAAGTACAATGCAGACTAAAAATAATAAAAATACTAAGTATATACAATAAATATAGGCTAAATATACTAAACATCCTAAGAGATAAAAGTGAGATATGAAGAACGTGGGCTATTGAAATTAGTAAAAAATATGAAATGAGTAATAAATATGAAATGAGAAATATTACAGATGGGATGATAGATATACAATTTAAGGTGCTCTGTAATATGATGTGATAGGAGTTTTTAAGAATGGACTATAAAGCAGACAGGCGTGAGTCCCTGTCTGACATATGTGAGTTATTTAACACTGCAATAACTTGTGGCAGGACAGATTTCCTGTATCAGCGGAGCTGCACCAGTCTGTTGGAGAAGGAATACATTGTGCAGACATAAAACCGCAGATATAGTTAATGATTCAGGGTTTACCCTGGACCTTTTTGTGTGACTCCGGTGCAAAGAAAACAGTTCTTAGACATAAACTATCACAGATTAGGTTTTCCAAACAAAAGATTTTTGTCAGATCAACACACAGAGAGAGCTTTAAAGATAGTAATAGCGAGTCATGGGCTTTGCCATGTCTCGACAGGAGGGAGGAGTGTAGTAGTTAACCCTATTGATTCATAAATTATTAAAAAAAAAAAAAAATGAATAAATAAAAATAAATAATAAACTATTTGATTTGTTCAGTTTGTGGTAGACATAATGCTCAAGACAGTATAAAACCAAAAAGAGGCAAATTTCCACCAACCAATGCATTATTTGAAGCCATGCACATGGACTTCATAGAATTAAATCAGTGTGAGAGAAAGAAATGGTGTTCAGTGTTAATAGATCCTTTCACTAAATGGATAGAATTATTTCCTGTTACCCATCCAGATGCATTAACAGTAGTAAAAATCCTGTGTAGAGAAATAATTTCTTGATTTGGCATTCCGAAACGAATCTACAGTGATAATGGAACTCATTTTGTAAATGAAATAAATAAATAAATAATAATAACTAGAAAATGCAATTTCTGAAGAAATTGCGAGATGTATTGCTCCAGCTACAATTGTAATTGCTAAGCTGCTATTGTAAATGGTTTAAGTTCAAAAATTATGCGAAAGATATGAGATTTGAAGATTCAGAAAGGGTTGAATCAGTTTAAATGAGTTGAAATTAGTTTGAAAAGATTGAATACTGAATGAAGAATGAAATGATTTAAAACTAAAAAATTAAAATGATCATAATCTGAATGTATAGAGGAGTTGAAGGCTTTTAAAGTTGTGTAAAGAAAATGTGAGAAAAGGGCCAATTTAAAAATTCCGTAATGTATTTCTAATAAGAAAAATTGGTTGGAAAACCTGGAATATCCCGGAAAGGAAGAATGTTAGGAAAATTTTGAATATAAGCTGGAATCTCCTGAAGTTTGAATGGTTTTTAATACGTTGAAGTAAGTGGAAGGAATTAAAAAAAATAAAGGTACTGCTAATGACACCCACAGCAGTAAAAATAGCACAAAGAAGTAGTTGGATACATCTTTCCCATTGCAAAAAAAACCTATATGGGTTTTAGTTAGGAAAGTCTGACTTCAAAGGGGGGCGTCCTTATAGTGGGCGTTCGTCTCAATGTCAGTGAAGATTAGATGGTATTGAATTCCTTAGGAGCTTAGGAAAATGGGAAAGTTAAGTATCTTACTTCTGCTAAACCTGATACTGTTAATTTACCTACTGAAAACATTATTTACAACTTCAGATGAACTTAAGGAAGGAAAGAGAAGTGACAACAACAATAGTCCTCACATCCTGTGTGACAACCAATCAAAAATCACATTCAGCTGTTCTGAAGGCGACCATGTGCAGAGAGGAAACCTGAGAGACAGTGAGCAGGGGTATGAATCACCCAGACGGACACCACAGTTGCTTCATGTGGTGAAGACACTGAGAACTTTACCATAGCTTAACTGCTACTAGGCGTTTGTGTTATTCTGTTTACAATGGGATTTTGTGTATGCTTGTTTTGTCAATAAACACTTAAACTTATGTTTATTAAAGGTACATCACAAAATAAAAAAAAATTAATTAAATAAGGTGGAAGAATAATATTAGTAAAGATATGAATAACATGTAGTGGAATGCTTCGCAATCCCTCTCAATAAATAATAATTAGGAAAAACTAATTTAAAGTGAACATGTGGTACAGATATGCAAAAATATCTAGCAAAAATGAAGAATCAGTCTAACTTCTATGTCTGTACTAGGAATTCCCTAACCATAACAAAAGTGTATGTGTTTTCTGTAGCTGTACCTGAATGACAGCAGACTGATAATAGGGCCTTAGTGACTTTAATCCTAACTGTTGTAACTTTCCAGACCAGTGTGGCAAATTTAACCTCTGCAGTTAGTTTTATTCCTTTGTTGAGCCACTCCAGAGTAAAAGAAATTAGCAAACAGAGTCAGACCCGACTTATATAGATAGTTCCTCGTGAGGTACCAGATGAGTATAAACTAGTAAATCAATGTTGCAGGTTTTATACCTAACATGGACCATTTTCTTCAACTTCCACCACAGATTTTCAATTGGATTGAGATCCGGACTATTTGCAAGCCATGCCATTGACCTTATGTCTTTATTCAAGGAATGTTTTCACAGTTTTTGCTCTATGGCAACATGCATTATCATCTTGAAAAATTATTTCATCATCCCCAACCACCTTTCAATTGATGGAATGAGAAAAGTGTCCAAAATGCTGATTTAAACTTGTGCATTTATTGAAGATGTAATGACAGCCATCTCCCCGGTGCCTTTACCTGACATGCAGCCCCATATCATCAACAACTGTGGAAATTTGCATGTTTTCATCACTGAGTATGACTTTCATCCAGTCATCCACAGCCCACAACTGCTTTTCCTTAACTCATTTTAACCTTGTTTTTTTCTGTTTAGGTGTTAATGATGGCTTTGGTTTAGCTTTTTTGTATGTAAATCCCATTTCCTTTAGGTGATTTTTTACAGTTCGGTCACAGACGTTGACTCCAGTTTCCTCCTATTAGTTCCTCATTTGTTTTGCTGTGCATTTTCTGTTTTGACGCTTTGATGTCCTTGGTCAACCAGTATGCTGGCCTTTAACAACCTTCCCATGTTGTTTGTACTTGGTCCAGATTTGAGACAGCTGACTGAAAAACCAACATCTTTTGCAACATTGTGTGATGATTTACCCTCTTTAAGGAGTTTATTAATCATCTCCTTTGTTTCAATTGACATTGAACATTTGACATTGTTGGAGCCATGATTCATATCAATCCACTTGGTGCAACAGCTCTCCAAGGTGTCATCACTTCTTTTTAGCTGCAGACTAACGAGCAGATCTAATTTGATGCAGGTGTTAGTTTTGGTAAAGAAAACTTACAGGGTGATTCCATATTTTTTTCCTCAGAATTGAGAGATTCCATAATGTTTTCCCTCTGCTTGGTCTAAAAAAGTAACTGTTACACATTACCACTTTTTTTCTTGATTTCTTTGAATGTTTCTTAAAGACAGAAAGTTGCCATTTCAAATGACTGTAGTTTTGTGTGATTTCTGTGATCTGCTTTTTTCTACAAAATGAAACAACTGAATGAACATCCTCCAAGACTCGGGATTTCATCATTTTTGCCAGGGGTTGTACGAGCAGGTCAAGCCACAACTGCGTCTCCTGACAGGTCATAGCCCTCCAAACTTTTTACTTTTCATCAGTTTGTGTTTCTCAGTTCGAAGTGTTTGTGTTGTGGTTTGCTTTATCTGTGGGGACCCTGGTCTGGACCTGTGTGAACTTGGCTGTGAGTTCTCAGGCTGTACTGTACTGTGCGTTTTTAAATCCCATACAGAATGGCACATAGCTCAGCCTGCAATCAGCATTTGAACCTCAACATCACCTCTTCATTAGCAAGACAGATGTACTCTACCCTTACACACAGAGTAACATGGACATGGGTGGCCTGCCCCAGAGAGACAAAGTAGTGCATAAGGCTTACTGCATGAGTGGGAGTGTCAGTCTGAACACTAGTTTAAAATTCAGCTTAATGTTTATCAGCTAACACAAGCAATAAGTAACAGAATTCACAGCAGAATTTTTGATTGAAAAATGAGAAAAAAAAGTTTTTTAAAGGGGTGGACAGATTAAGAAGCCAGAGAAAACATTTTCATTTTTTTGTAGTTTTTTTAATCAGCTGCAAAAGTAACTATATCTCATAACCAGTAACATTCAGATAGAACTTTAGCTTTATCCCACCGATATCTTTATATCGATCTTTAAAATATATTGGCTCTTCTTATACTTTCTTTGACTCTCCTTCTCTTAATTGAAATTTCCTCTTGAATATTGAAGTTACAGACTTTTCATTCAACGCCTCTCTTTCATCAACACCGGCTCTCTCTGATGCTGCAAGGCGTGCCCCATGTGATACTGACGGGAGGTGAAGGACGTCGTGTGTGCGCGGTGGGGTCCTAAAAGAGTTTGCTGATCCTCTCACTTCATCACTCCAGATCTAGGCCACCCCGGGGCGGAGTTGCACTGTACACTTACTCGTCGTTTGGACGCTGTTGGATTGTTCGCTTGTAGTCGTCTTGTCTCGAAGCGGAGGGCCTCTAGTGATTTTTAAGAAGACGAGGAGAGTTCGCAGCTTTGAGATTTGTTAGCAATGGGAGCAGAGAGTTCAGTGCAACGTGACGGGAAGAGCCAGGATGATGCCTCAGCTTCAGCCTCAGCCGGAGAGGTGAACGTGCTTCAGGAGGCGAGCAGCGTCCTCGACAGCAAGGTAAGCCGACAGCGAGGCTCTTTGATCCCGCCAACCGTCCTCCAAACCCCCACGTAAAAACGATAAATTTACGAGCTGTAACCGTGTTCTTTTTTTCTCTAAATAGTGTACCCGTGTGTTGACAGACATGCTGTATCTGTCGTTGACACCCCCCCCCCCCTTCAGTTTGTGCATCAGTTACGTGCTGCAGCGCGCTCCATGTGCGCCTGACGCAGATTCTTGCTGAGTAATGGGTCGAGTTTTCTGCAGTCCCGCAGTAATAAAACGGCAGTATCCCAGCTCAGTCCAGATTTTCACTCAGACCTACAGGCAACCTGGAGCCAGAGTCTTATTGTCACAATAACATATATTTGTTTCCCTCTGACATTTTTGGCCCTTCAGTGAGGACCAGTGAACAAGTGCAATGAATTAAATTAGACTTTAACATATTGATAACATGATTACTGTAAACACTCCATTTATCATCTACTTTTAAATGTTAATTTCCCTAGGGTTACGAAGCAGCAGCAAATTTTCCTCACCTAGTAAGGTTATAAACCTGTGATGTATTCCAAAAATAATTGAAAATGAAAGTGTTTTGTGCTTTTGTTTTATTGATGAAAATGAAGTTTTGATTGATAGCAACACACAAGTGATACGAGTGATATGAGATCTGCAGAGCTGAAAAGCCCAAGTTGCTTAACAGCTAACACATCAATATAGAAAAGAAAATGTAATGGAATTCTACAAAAAAATACCATAAGATCCAAGTGCTGAGCAATCACTGAAAATACACCTTTGAGATAGCTTGTATATACTATATAATTCTGTTGAGCTATGAAAGTCAGAATTTGCTTGATGAAACACGTCAGTCTTGCTGCAAACTTTCCTAAAAAAAGATTGAAAATGTAAAAATACTGGTTAAATTGAAGTAATAATTATAATTTAAAAAATATATATATTTTTATGTTATGTGATTTTCAGGGAATTTGTCTCCTCACAGGAAATCAGAAACATTCTCAGCATATTTGGGAAGAAGATCAAGTATATCTGCTGAGACCAGTTAAGCCTACATGCCAGATAGATGACAGCTAAAGAGGAGACACGAAAGGCATTGCTGACAATTTCAAAACTGACTTAAACAACTCATAAGCGTCTTAAATAATCAATTCTTTTCCTCCATACCTCTTTATTTTAATCTAATCAACCTCTCCACTCTTGCTTGAAGCCTGAACATGATTCTCTCTGCAGTTTGTTGTTGCCAGCTTCTGTCCTTAGATTGTTCTGACTCTGCACTCTTACCTTGGTGTAAATTGCTCAGCTTTGTGTGAATGAATATTTCTAAAGGGCTCACTAATGACTGTATGTTTTCACCACCTGCTCGATTCATGCCTTGCACAATCTATTGGATTTATTGATTTTTGTTTATAGGCTGGAGGTCAGCAGGTCACACTTGGTAGACCTGTTCTGTTCCTGACAGGTCAGCACTAAGGTCACATGACACTGAGGTGGACTTTAAGTCAGACAAAGGACACAAAGGGTTAAACATTTGGTCAAGATTTTGATCCTGAAAACATGCAAGTTGTTTGCACGTGCGTGCGTGCGAGTGTGTGTGTTTTAACATACTGGTGTGTATGTAAAGTTGTTTTCCAGAGAATTGACATCATTGGTGTGGGTGTTTAGTTTGCCCCTGCGCTTGTTATTGCAGGTGTTATATCAGTGCTGTGTTTGATAAGACTTAACCTTTGTCAGAGAAGTGTATAATATAAAATGTTTCAGAGCTGCCTGTGACTTTTTGAGTGCATCTGTTTGCCTAGTAGCTTTGAGTATGGGGGATGTACTTCTTGTCTTCCGTCTCTCTGCGTAGATGGCCATTAGTTAATCACTGCGTTGCCGTCAAGCTTCAACACCAGCCAAAGTTGTATTGTCTATTTGTTATTTACAGTTATTTGAGTTCACTTTCATAACAAATCAATAAAAGCCACCACAGTGAAAACATTAGTATCATGTGGATTGAAATGAAACACTCAGACCAGTGCTCAAATGTTCGTTGCAGTTCTTGATGGGGACCTGTGACGCACATATTAATCTGATTACAGTCAGTAATATGAGCAGAGCTCACATCATAAGATCGCTGTCTTAAAGATGTTAATTATTTTTGAATACTGATGCAGATATCTTACATAATTGCAATTAAGTCACATTATTTATAATTTATTCTCTTTATTTCAACCATATCAGGTTGTGAGTATATGAAGACAAATATAAAGCATTTTCTAAGCTTCATCAGCTTCTAGTATTGGGGCCTGTGAGTCATCACTATCTAGTATCTCGTAAAGTTAAAAAACAAAAAAAAAAGATTTTGGGCTCTATTTTCGTGTCCGCCGGTGAGGTGGCGGAGGTTGGCGGACCCCGTGCAGTGCTTTTTTCGTCTGGCGGAGCCTGGCGTACAGCCAGTTTGGTATTTTCGTGGACTGAGGCGCACCGAGATCCGGCAAGCTGGGTGTGGTGGCGTGGCAGAGGGAGGTGTCAACAGAATCAGCTGGTGCAGTGACATTTTCGTGCTCGCCAGTGGCGTATAAAGTGCGCTGAAAGCTTGCCGATTCAAACCTGGTCAGCTTTCAGTGCAGGCAGAACGCAGCTGGTCTAGTGGTATTTTGGTACACCTGTGGCGTATCGGCATACGTCACCGATGCCTCACCGGCAGGTTTCCACAGTGTCAGGCACATTTCAGTGCAATAAGTAATCACCAAGAACTAATAATCTGAGTCAGCACATACATTTAGATCTATATAGATATATTCTGATCTATATCTGATGAGCGCATTTGGCACGCATTTGGACACATGACCTGACCAAATCAACACAGCTGAAACCGCATTAAATTAAATTAAATATCTAGTAAATAGACACACATGATGAAGTTAACAAAATATGTAATTCTTCTCCCTCCTTTTCTTTCTTCCTCTTATTTCTCGCGCAGCTCGACCTGGACATGTCTCCGTATCTTCTCCCTGTCCTGCTGCAGCTGCTGCTGCAGCTGCTGAACAGATGATTTGTTTCAGTGATCAGATGAGTTATTTACTTTAAGCCTACATGCGGATATTATAATATTCAGTTTTGTGAGCCACATTTATTTTATATGCCAACATCTATGAAAGAAAGAGCCAGGCCACGGAGCGCGATGCGTCATTTATGCACAAATGGTTCCGATTTTAATGCCATTTTTGGAATTTATGTTGTGATCTCTGCGCACAACCCACCTTTGTCATGTGAAGTTTGAATGTATGCAACTTCATGTGAGTGTCTTTATTTGTGGAAAAGGGCGTTTGTCTTACCAGTGGGTCCAAACTTACACACATCAAATCCATCTGTGCTTATATGAGACAGTGTGAAGGATGCCCTCTACAGCGCTTACAGTGACACTTGTTGAGGGGCTGCCTTCTGTTGCCATCGTGTGGCATTGCTACTTCACAAAAATTGTAATTCGCCTCGCCGGTGGCGGATTTAAAGGAGAGGAGAGGAGCTGATGTTATTGGTTATTACAGGTCTTGGCTGTGTTAAACCCACTCTATGCCCTCTCTACGACTTACGCCGCTGGGAGGAGCTGAGTTGGGGGGGGATACTTACGCTGGGCTGCGCCACTCACCAAAATACCAAATTGTGCTTGAGAACGCCTTGTCGGCGCGGTGGACCTGACTTACGCCGTGCCTGCGGCATGTCTCCGGCGAGGCATGAAAATAGAGCCCTTTACCTCCACATTTCCAAAGTAGTGGTTCTTGAATAATTGTCTGAGAGCCATTAAAAGGGGAAAATATCATGGCAAAATATTGTAATTGTAAGAAAAGGAAGAGGAACGTGACTGTAAACTGCTCCTGAAACTGAGGAGCCTGTAAACTTGAAGGTTTCCTTTGTCAGTGATATACATTAGTCTGAGATGAAAACAGTCATTTTAGTGGATGAAATGGTAATATAGTCACTTAAACTATGTGGATTAGGCAGATAAATGGTTTATGAAATATAGCTGGGGTGTTACATAGAGAGGGAAGGGGAAAATGTTTGGATGGTCACAGCATGTGCTTGTGGAAGCCTTCCCTCCTGATACACAGTCGATAAATATCTTCCTCACTTTACAGAGTAATTATAGCAATGTCTCTCCACTGACCTGACCTTCTCATACCTCTGACTCTCCTATGACATTTGTGTGATTTCAAAATTTAGGACATTTAGGACATAAAACAAGTGGATTACAAGCAGTTTTTTTCTAAGTTAGAGCAACTAAGAAAGACTCAAACCAAAATGTATCTTTCTCACAGTACAGTTGCTATAATGACTGATTAGAGAGCATGACTTTTTTAAAAGTTCTTATTCCTCTTAGTTTCCTTAAATGCCATGTGGGCAGGAGCTTTCTCTTAATGCGCTCTTATCATTATGTTAGTAAGTGCCCTCACGTATACACAACTGGTGCATGAACAATGGCAAACACACCACAAAAAGCCCTCTAACATGAGACCTGCATCACATGTCAGGTCTTCCCATCACAACATCAGCAGCAGGTGACTCCAATGATCCCACATATTGTTATGCAATGTAATGTGAACTGATTAAGGCTGGTATGTTCCTGTATAATGAGCTGCAGCTGATCAGACACTGCTGTGGCTCTGATTATCCTGTTAGCAGAGAGAGAAATAGAGGGTGGGGGGTGATTGGGGTGGGGGTTGGGGTGGGGGGGGCAGAAGGGGTCAAACAAGGGATCCATTGAGGATGTGACAAGGCAGGGACAAGCTGGGGGCCCCTGTGTGCACCGGCCCAAAACAAGAGGAAGGAACCAGCATGGGAAGTGGGGATAGAGCAGCATTTTAGGTAGGCACAGGAAGAGGGGACGGGTGTGGTGCCCAGAGAATAAGAGAGAAAAAAAATTGAGAGAAAGAGGGTCACCAGGGTGACATAAAGGAAGATGAATCGGCTGATTGTTCTTTCAGTTCTCCTTCCTTACTGATTTTGAAAAGACACTGAAGACAGCAGGAGAGAAAAAAAGAGAAAGAGCAAACGCAATGTGGTGGTGGGATTGTGAGGAACTGCTGGTCCGAAAATATAGAAACAAAAAACTAACCACAAAAAAAGTGTTTTTTACAACTATAAACTTTACATCAAACAACAAAATGCAACATTTGTTTGTACATGACAATTTGGATGAAATATTGCACTTATGGAAAAATGGATCAGATAAACCAAGCAGGACAGACCTGTGCAAAGCCATGTTGCTGTAAACTCACTTCTACTGATGTGCTAGAATAAATCTGAAGAGTTTTCTAGATGTGAACTGTAAAACAAAAGCTGAGTTTAAATTTAAAAATAAGGTAAATTAGCCAAGAAAAAAAAAGTCTAGTTTGGAATACTAGTTTTCTTTCTTTACATGGTAAAGTAAAAGTAAAAAAAAAAAACTTTATATATTTTAAAATAAGCCTCTTCAGATAAAAATCCCTTCAGTGATACATGTGGACTTGTTAGAGGAAAGATTAATACATCCTGTCATATTTCAGTCATTGTTCTGTTTTAAGCTAACTTTAAGATAGAGCTAGAATTAGCAAACATGGTAGTTTGGGGCAACATGTCTCAGTCATTTTGGGGTTAGTTGTCACATGTTTAAAAGGGATTAAAATTAACATAGTGGGCTCTATTTTCGTTTCTGCCGGCGGAGGATGGTGGACCCCGCGCAGTGGTATTTTCGTCTTGCGGAGCCCGGCGTACAGCCAGTTTGGTATTTTAATGGACTGAGGCGCACCGAGGTCCGCCAAGCTGGTGGATGAACAGCTATGTCTTAACTGCCTAACTGGCATAGACAGCTAGAATATTAAGTTCCTCATGCCAGGATTTTTTTCTGAAGTTGAAACCAAATCAGTGATTCTACTTTACTTGTTTTTGTTGAGAAATAACAGGAAGTGGCTTTTTACTAATTAATCTGTCCCTCGGCCAGTTTCTTATCCTCTATCTCTCAGATTTGCTGCCAGCTCCCCATTACAGTAAAATCACGTGTGTGTGTGTGTGTGTGTGTGTGTGTGTGTGTGTGTGTGTGTGTGTTTGAGGGTGTAATAAACCAGACTTCTTTTGTTCCTCTCTCCTCGCTGCCCCTAAAAATTAGACCTCACTCCAATACTTTGATGCAGTAATGAGGCTACACAAAGATATTAAAACCCAGATGGCATCAACATGTTAGATAATATTATAAAAGGTGCTGTTCCTTTTTTCTACACTGCTTCCTTTTTCTCTCTACAGCCTGTGCAGTATTCCCAGCTCTTTTTCTCCCAGCGCTGTAAGTCATTGAATTATTTATACAGAGCTGCAATAGCAATGGTATTTCAATCTCTCCACAAAAGTACTTCAGTTAACATACAAATTGAAGAACATTGACCACATAAAAAGCTCTTGAACTATAATGGACCTAACTCAATTAGTATTACATAAGTTTGTCGAGGTTTTGCTGAGAAACTTGATCATTTACTTGCAAATGTACCAGAAAATATTCTCTTAAAATGCCATTAGTTTCAATTGTTATTACTTGAAAAAGAGTAAAAAGAATTCATTGTTCTTATTCGTCCCATGATTCTGTTGTAGAAACTAAATGTATTTCTGGACTGAGTCCACAAAAGAACTGCTTACATCCTAGTTGATGGAGCTTAGGGCAATCAGTCTCAAGGTCACTCAGGATCAAAAATGCTTAAAAAGAACAAGAATAACTTTATTTTATTTCCAAAGGGAAATACAATTGTCTGTCGTCTCATTTGTCATGTCTCAAAAGTCATCTAATATTTATAAAAGAGTTATAGAGTCTGATGTCTGTGGGTACAAAAGATCTTCTGAATCTTTCTGTCCTGCAGCGAAGAGAGAGGAGCCGTCCACCATCATTGGCCATTTGGTCCATTAAGGTGTTATGAAGTGAGTGATCCATGTTCTTTAGAATAGTCTCCACCTTCCTCAGTGTAGATCTCTCCACCACATCCTCCAAGTGAGTGCAACTTGAGTCCTACCACAGAGCCAGCCTTTTTCACCAGTTTGTTCAGACGTCTTGCATCTTTGTGTTTGATACTGCCTACCCAGCAGACTGCAGCGTAGAACAGAACACTGTAGACACAGACTGATAAAACATCTGCAGCATCTTACTACAGATGTCTGTATGTCAGAGTCTTCTCAGGCAAAAGTGGTGGCTCTGCCCCTTTCTGTAGATGAAGTCTGTGTTCTTAGAGCAGTCCAACTTATTATCCAGGTGTACACTTAGGTATTTATATGATGACACCACTTTGATGCCCACTCCACAGGTGTTCACTGGCTGAAGAGGGTGGGGGGGTTGGATCTGCGGGAGTCTATGGCCATCTTCTTTGTCTTTGAGGTGTTGAGGAGGAGGCAGTTTTTGTGACTCTAGTCACTGAACATTCTTATTAGATCTCTGTATTCAGCTTCTTGTCCATTTCTGATACATGCCACGATAGCAGTGTCATCTGAGTATTTCTGGATGTAGCAGGAGTCAGTGCTGTATTTGAAGTCTGATGTATACAATGTGAACAGGAATGGAGTCAGCACTGTCCCTTGTGGAGCCCCTGTACTGCTCATTAATGTCCCAGAAACACAGTTCCCCAGCCTGACAAACTGTGGCTGTCCTGTCAGGTAATCTGTGATCCAGGAAACACAGGCATGATCCACTCTCATCTCTGTGAGCTTGTCTTTGAGTATGGTGGGTTGGATGGTGTTGAATGCACTTGAAAAGTCAAAGAACATGATCTTCACAAAAAAACAGGTTCCTTCAGATGAGACAGGGCACAGTGAAGCATGTAGAGGACAGCATCATCCACTCCAGTGTGTTCTTTGTATGCAAACTGCAGGGAATTTAGTTTGTCTTTGACCTCAGACCTCAGAAGGCGCAGAATCAGCCGCTCCAGGGTTTTCATAATGTGTGAAGTGAGGGCCACTGGTCTGTAGTCATTGAGTTCAGCAGGACATTTTGTTTTTGGTACTGGCACAATGCAGGATGTTTTCCACAGAGCAGGTACTCGCCCCAGCTGTAGATTCAGTTTGAAGATCCTGTGGAGAGGTTGACACAGTTCTGCAGCACAGTCTGTAAGCAGACTTGGACACACACCATCTGGACCAGCTGCCTTCCCAGGGCAAAGTCTTCCAAGCTCCATCCTCACCCCTGTTTCGGTAACAGACATGGACTGATGTTCTAGGAGGAAGGCAGTTGAAGTGGTTGAGACATTTGAACAAGATGGAGGAGGAAGGGGAGAAGTTGTAGTGGAGACTGTTGTGGAGAGGAAGGTGGAGTAGCAGTGGAAGTGGTGTGACAGCAGTGTCAAATCTGAAGAACAGGTTGAGTTAATCCGCTCTTTCCACATCACCCACCGCTGGCTGTCTTTTCTTTTTATTGCTGTGTCCAGAGATGGTACTGATTCCTCTCCACACTTCATGTATGTTGCTGTGTTGTAGATTCCTCTCTACCTTCTTTTTGTATTCCAGTTTTGCCATCTTCAGTCTTCTCTTCAACTCTTGTTGCACTTGTTTGAGTCATTCTTTGTCACTATCTTTAAAAGTTTTCCTTTTCTGGTTAAGAATTGCTTTTATGTCACCTGTGATCCAGGGTTTGTTGTTGGGGAATCAGCGAACAGTCTTTGTCAGGATAACCGTGTCTCTACAGAAGTTGACATATTCAGTAAAACAGTTGACCTGTCTGTCAATGTTCATACTATCCACATCTGCTTCCACCAGAACATTCCACTCTGTTAATTTAAAACAGTCCCTTAGAGCTTCACTAGCATGAGGTGTCCATCTTCTGATTTAAACTTTAGTTGCAGTCTGCCTCAGTACACAAGGTCTGTAACAGGTCTGCAGATTGACGGAGTTATGATCTGACTTGCCCAGTGGTGGTAAGGCAGTGGCTCTGTAGGCTTCTTTGACGTTGGCATACAGCAGATCCAGGGTTTTATTGAAGTCTCCTGATATTATTATTAGTGCCTCTGGGTGTTGAGTTTGTAGCGTTGCAACACTATTATGCAAAAGATCGCGTGGAATTTCTGGAGTTGATTTGGGTGGGATGCTAACAACTATTGTTATGATATGACTGAATTCTCTTGGAACATAATATAGCCGAAGAGCAACTGCCAACAGTTCAATATCTGGATAACACAACTTCTCCTTGACAGTTATGTGTGAATGGTTACACTATCTCTGGTTGAAAAGCCAGACCTCCGTCTTTCTTCTTGCCACTAGCTTGAGCATCTCTGTCTGACCTTATAAGAGTGAAGCCAGGTAGATCCACACTGGAGTCTGAGTCGTTTTGATTCAACCAGGTTTCTGTAAAACACAGGAGACTGCACTCACGGTATGCTTTCTCAGTCTTCACCAATATCTCCAGCTCATTGTTTTTGTTGGGCAGAGAGTTGACATTTCCCATGATGATTGATGGAAGAAAAGGTTTATATCGCCCCCTCCTAGCATTCAGCTTTGCCTTCACCTTTGCACCAGCACAGCAACCATGATAACACCTCCTGATGTTTTCTTGAATTGTATGTTGTTGTCCAGATTTGCTTTGGCTCAATGAAAAGAGCTCTTTTCTTAAGTAAACTCTTCTCCCAGCAGAAGTATCCATCAGCAGCCAACAACAACAAAAAAAAAACAAAAGTATGAAAGAAATCTTGTAAAAATTACAAAAAATACATGTAATACAGAGACCAGACTTGCAGCAACCTTTTGGTTCAAGCGCATCATTTGAATGAGATATGCGAATACAACATATCAAAAAGCTGAAATAGTTTTGCCTCTGAAAAGTTAAAAAAAAACATCTTTAAAATAGGATGAAGGGAAAAGAATGACTCAGCAGTTTACTCAGCCCACAACCATCTCCAAAAAGTCTAAGAAGGGCTGCAGGCAGTTCTAAACACAGTAAACATATGTAAAAAGTGAAGCAGTTGTCAAGTGCAAAGAAAACTGCAGTTCTATGAATGTCCACTTGAGGCTGAATAAAAATCCTTCTCTTAAATACATGTCTTAGCTGCAGGAATCAGCATGTTTGTTTTTATCCAAAAGCACCCCCTGGTCTTGAGAAATGAAACCAATGTGGAAGTGAATAAAAATACACGCGTTCTTTGGGTGTCCACTCAAAGACTCGGCAGAGGTAAACACAAAGCTCATTTCTTCATGTGTACACTGTGCAGGGGGATGAATTTTTTCATGACTCATTAGTTTGACGATAGATCAAGGCTGTTGGTGAGGTGGAGTCTGAATTTCCAATGTGGGGATAGCCAAAGGTTGGTAATGAGAGGACATTTATGTTTTAAACAGTCAGTGATCTTGTAGCTTGGTACACAGAAGCAAAAAAACCCTTCGGTCTTGAGAGCTAGTTTCTTTGTTTATGACAGTTGCTGTCAATAGAGTGGATAGAGTGGTCACTGTATATCTGTCCATTGTTAGATATAAAACCATCAGACTGTCTCTGTAGGTCCTGACATATTTGTTCTAGTGCAGCCATGGCATGTGTAGAAGTGCCCTAGCCGGTAGCCTCCTGGGATTTTCATCACACCCGTGACACTCACCAAAACATGCAGTGAACTTACTGAATATTACAGAGTAGGTCCCTCAAATGAGTACATTCCACAGCAGGATAAATTCCTATGTTGCTGTAAAGGAAACAGTCATGGCTATGGAAACTTAAACGTCTCCTGTGTTTTCTCACGCCACAGTTCCTCTACTCTGCTAATCGGGTAAAAAATGCCCTGCAGGAACTTGCATTGGTCAACAGTGTGGTCAGCCAATCATTTTATTTTTTTGGATTAAATAACCTAGACTAAAATCTTAATGATGAGAACTAAGTTTGACAAAAACCATGATTGGAAAAAATGATTTGACATGTAATTTGATTTCCTAGTTTGACCCTGGTAACATCTGTTCACAAGATACTGGCGGGGTTTATGACTAATAGTGCTGCCACTCAGTAGGAGTGCCAAATCTTTTTGCTTCACAGTCATTGAGCATTAATAGTGTCTGTTTAAATATTGAGTCTATAATTTGTGACAACTGTACAGTGATTGATTTCATACAACTCACCTATTTAATTCAATGAAGCCATACAGTAAGGAGGCACGGTGCTTTGATTGATGTGTGGATACTGCTGGCTGTTTACTCGACAAAAAAATAGCCAATAACTTCTTGGCCTTGTGTTTGGTGTGATTCTTTTCTAGATCACAACAGACTACAGGGACAAGAAATTTAGATAATTCAAGTCTCCCTTTATTTATTGCTTACCCACCAATGTGATAAGAAATAGGGCTGGCAAGTCACATAAATCACTTGAAATGTCAAAGAGATATAAGAATTGTGCTGTTTCACATGTTGACCTGTTTGTTGTGGTGCTACACTCAAATTGAGGAATAGTTTGCAGTTGCATACCACAGAGGGGTAAATAGTCTTTAATTCAGTTCAGCAGTTCAGTTCATTTATATTTGCTTAAGGGCTGCACAAACATGCATAACCATGCAGATTCAGTGTTTCTCATCATCAGTAGTGCTGATGAAGATGTTGGGGGAGGTGTTCTTCCCTTTTGTATTGATAGATTATTGAATATTTGAGGTCTGGCCACCAGGGCTTGGCCTACCCACAACCCCATGGGGACTGTTTCAGCTACTCTGCCCTGATCAATCAGTTGTTAAGATTTGAAGGCTCTGTCACATCAGCGTTGTTGTTATACTGACGGTTTTTATTGCTTCTCCAGTTTACAATGTTATATGGAGCAGAGAAGACTCTGAAGTAGGGATGTTCCCAGCGGTTTCACTGACGGTTAAACGACCATTTTGAAACCGAATATTCGAATACACGAAAATTAATTAACTCCCAGAAAATAGCCCAAATTGAGCACATGTCGATCTATATGGCCAGATATCATCTGAAATAAATATTAAGAGTACATGAAAGCCATACTTATAATATTAAAATATGTTACAGAATCTTATTTTAGCGCTGGAGAATGACATAAAGTATGTGAAAGATTAAAGCAATCACGCTGCGCTCAAGCCAAGCAGCCTGCTGCGTCATCGGCCTGCCTCACACCATAAGCACAAGCGCTGTGAGCCCAGAGCAGCGAGCCAGGCAGAAAGAGTTGCACGCAAATGATCCACACATTTTATCTTGTTGAATGCACACTTTTATTAAGACATGACGGTAAAAACATATTTTAAAAAAATAGCATTTTTTCGCTTTTTTTCCCCCTTTCTTTTTTAATTTTATTTTACAGAATAAACAAACATTATTTACTAACCGGATAGTAAGGACAGCCCCGTTTACACGAATATTCGAATAACCGTGCACATCCCTACTCTAAAGACCCTAAAATCAAATAATTAATATGTAGCCCGAAGTGGAAAGGGATATATTCTGTACTGCAGCTTGAATAAATAATGACGTCATCTTACATAATTAGATTGTAAAATGACATGAGCTTGGATTAATGAAGTAAATAACCTCATTCTCCTCCTTGCCAAGTAAAAGAAGCTATGTACATTAGAACAGAAAAAAAAGGGCCTTAGGCGAGACAATCTTAAAAGAGATGACATCTATCCTGAACAGCTCGCTGTTTCAGGTAGAGGACCATTTAAAGGGCTGTGTGAAGTAGAGCTGAACGATTTTGGAAAGTAATCTAATTGCAATTTTTTTCTCAATATTGCAATTGCGATTTAATATGCAATTATTTTTTTAACAAACACAAACAATAAATCAATCTGTATTATAGTAAATAATACCAGATTAATCGTAAAAAAAAGTTCTTTCTGGCAATTATTATTTCACACATACACACACACACACACACACACACAAACACACACACACACTGGCTCTCTCTGCTCACACACATTTGTGCACACACATGCAGGCGCCATCATATACGTCATAAAACTAATCTACGTACCGATGGCGATACATCACCATAATGGATGATTTCGTGGTTTAAGGTTGAAGCGCTTGTCACTGGTGTTTTAGTCATCCAACTATTGTACATGGCTTTGTTGCATTTTTTAAGCGTTGATAAAAGTTTGTAGTGTTACCTCCTGAGGTAGCAACAGTAGCACGACAGGTTCCGCACACGTTGCACAGCAGCATCTTTTTTAGCCAAAATAAATTCACACAACTGCTGTGCTGCTCCTCTTTGGTACTAAACTTTCTGCAGTGTCAACTTCTGTAGTGGAATTAGGCCATAGTGCGACAGAGTGCAGTGTTGACGTCTCTCTCTACCTGCTCTTCTTCGCTCTCCCCGCGCTCAAGTCACGTGACCACTCAAAATTGCAGCCTTTGCGGTTAGAAAATCGCAATTTATCGTATCTTGATGTAATCACGAATGCAATTAATCATTCAGCTCTAATGTGAAGGGCCACAATAGGATAATGAAGGCTATTCTTTTAAGGTCCCATATTATACTCCTTTTCAGCAGGTTCACATAGGTTTCAGAGGTCCCAGAACAGTCCATTTGAAGTTTGTTGTCTAAAAACCCAGTTTTTTCCTGGACTTCAGCCAGCCTGAAAACTCTCTCTAGTGAGCTCTACCCAGGACACACTGTTTGCCGTGCCTGTCCACGCCTCCTTCAGTGCAAGCCACGCCCCTCCCGATCTCTCTTGAAGAGGGGGTCGTGGCTTGTGCTAGGTACGTGGTTTGTGTGTTGTTACACAATGACTTACATGTTGCTAGGTAACATTATCTCCTGCTAACGGTTACATCTCCAATGTCTTCTCCTTTCTTGGAGCTCTTTTGGTGAATGCGCAATATTCTAGGTATAGTGATCTCTCGTGACAATGTTTTTGTAGTCTGTAGTGCTGCTTCATGCAGCCATCAACAGAGCAACTGTCGTGCCTTGCTCGTACCTTCGCCATTTCGAACCAGAATTTGCGAGGTAGAAAAAAAGTGCCTGAGTGGAAATTTTAGGGGGGCAGAACAAAAATCTTGGGCAGGGTCACCAACCTGGAGGGGAAGAGTTATTGCAGTCCATGACGTCATGGAAGGCGATAGTGTCAATCCGCCCCTTTGAGCAGACATTTTCTGAAAGGTTTAAGAAGCAAGAGAGGGAGAGGATAGAATTTTCTCATTTTGGGGGCGTTTGTAGACAGGCTTTATGGGGATGCAGATTATTGTTAGGAAACCATTCTAAAGTGGATTTAGCACAATATGGGACCTTTAAACTAGAGAGCATGATGGATCCTCTTTGAGGTACATGCTTCCATGTAGGTGCTTCTAAAGTGAAGACTGATTGGTTGAATCTTCATCAAAAATATTGAGCTTCATATAGCTGTTTGTTCAAGTCAGTGCAGCTCCTCAGTGCGACACAAAGCTGAAAATAACCTCTCTTAGCTGCGTTGCGTCATCAACCTCTGTGGACTTGCTCACTCACCCATCTTCTATGCTCTTTTCTTTGAGCTCAATGATTTATGATTTTATCTCTCATGTGGTACCTAGTTATTGTGTAAACCAGATACACAGGTTTCTAGTTTATCCAATTGCTGTTTCCAAAGTGACTTTTTCTTGTAAAACTGTTTTGGCAGAAAACAGACATTTTTTCATTTAGCCATTTCTCGTTCGAACTATTTCTGTTATTTTGTTCCATTTTATAACTTATAAAACACCAAAATGTTCTTTTTGTTGTTCCTTTAATAGCAAAGAAGCAAAGAATCAGACAGTTGATATCAGAAGTGCAGAATGTGTCTGAGTTATTATAGAAATAATATATATTATAGAAAGCCTCTGGGATAAAAAAAAAAAAAATGGTGAATAATGGGGTGAGCTACCCATCACCAGATTTTCTGGTGACAATAGCCTCCTCCTCCCTACATTGTTGGACGTTTGGCTCTGTATGGTGTTTTTACCTTAAGCTATATGAGATGACCCTATCAAAGATTCCCTTGGTATTCATCCCTCTCTTTATTTCTTCCTCTCTGTTGCTCTTTTTTTTCACATCCATTTTTCATCAGCTCTGGTCCTGATGCAGCACTAACAGCCCCAGAGTGGTAGGTGTAGGTGTGTGCGTGCGTGCGCGCGCATATGTGCGTGTGTGTTGGACTATACTGCTGGTGGGAGTAGGAGCATTTGAAGGACAAATGGTGAATCATAGCTTTGGTGCAGCTGCTGTCTTAGTTAGCATACTCATGCAGGACGGGGCAGCCTCTGTAATCTTTGCAGCTGGGATGTCTTAGATTTACTGTATTGACCAAACACAGCAGCCATATATCATAGTTCCTGTCCCATAACAGTAAAACACACCGACCTGAAACACAGAGCAAAGGATAAAAGTATTTATGTGGGCACTGGGAGCTCAAGTAAAATTTACAGGTATTCCATTTATTTATTTTTTTTTGTTTTAATCATCTTCTCTATCACATATAAGGAAAAAAATAGTTTACTCTTTGCTGGATTTGGCTGCTTAACTGCAGTTAAATTACGTCACTTTTTTATAAACAGTTTATCATAGTCTACATTACACTTAACAGTATCAACAACTAGCAAAAAATACAACCAGATACAACTGTGTAATGCTGCTTATATGTAAATTTGTCTAGTCAACCAACATTTTTAATTCAAAACTAATGGGGTTATTAGTAGATGGTATGACTACCCAGCATCACTTTCATTTCTTTAGGGGTATAATGCATATAATTTTGAGTGTAAGATTTTCACCTGGAGTTAATATGTTTTGTTTTATGAACTTTTTCTACAAGTTCTCAACACTCCTAACAAAAAGTGACAGAGGTCAAAAATGAGAAAAAGACTGCGCTCTGAAAAACTGTGTATGTTGTGCATATTCTGAGGCAATAATTGCAATCTCTTGTTTCGAAAAATGAAACCAGTGGGGGAGATGCAAAAAGTTGCACTTCATTGACTGTCCACTTGAGGCTGGCTACATACGCTGGAGACATCAATTGTTGACCATGTAAGAATGCTTCTTTTAAGAGCAGAAACATTCTCTGAATAGTAGGCATGTCACGGCTGAGGAATGCCGGTGAATTGCGGTGAGTCAGGACAGCTCAATATTGGGGTTTGCGATATTTTTGCACCATTTTTTTTTTTTTATCTAGCAAATTCATTTGTTGATTACTAAATTACTAAACTCATTGCAATATTTCCTCTGAAAAGGTTATAAAAAAGACATGGCAATTTTATAAGACTTTATTTTTCTGATTGCAGATTGGCGCATTTGAAGTGTGCGTGAACCCGGCGCAAACGGTGTCCCATTTGGCACGAAATGCTAAGCGTGCTTCAAATTCGGTCTCAAAACCACACTACCCCCGCCCCTTTTTCAAGCGTGCATTTATGCACACTTTGGTGGCCTTGGTATCCCAGAATTCTTTGCGTGCCACTGCACAGCTGCGCATTTCGGGTGGGAGGCTGGACTCGCTTGGAGGCGCAGCGCGTCTTCAAGCGAAAATAAAAGAAATCCAAAAACAGCAGACAGTCAGCCCAGGCCGTATGAGCGCATGATCTCTGAAATCTCACTAAAATCTGTAAATCAGACATTATACTCTTTAGAGACGAATTGATCCACTCTGCTACCACAATCTAAAACATTAGAAATAAGAAAGCTGACAAAACTACAGCAGAGTATCATTGACACATTGAGTTTTTTTTTTTTTTAAGACTTAGAGATTAAAGTTGTAAACTTGAAAGAATAAAGTCATAAAGTAAATAAAGTCATAAAACTGCTTTTGTGGAGGGGGAAATGACTGAAGCTGGTCATCTGCAGGGTTATCTGTGGATGTATCAGCGGGTCATTCAGAGAGTTTCTGTGGTTTCTGAAGAAACAATCAAACTGATGATGATCAACATTTGTGATCCAGAGGGAGTCGAGCTCAGATGAGCACCACGTCTCTGACACTGGCGGTAGCCTACACCTGCAGAGATACCAACACCTTATTATGGCATATGGATTCATATCATAAACTAAAGCTCAATGTCATTCACGGATATTTACGGCTGCATAAACGGATATATCCTCAGCATATCCATTTCTGCCTCCACAAAAGCAGCGATTTCCTTCAAGTACACCTGTTTTTTTCCCTGTGGAAAAGATGTATTTCTCATATGTTCTTTTTGAAGTCTTTATACTTGTGACAATGTAATGCTGATGTGCCAAAGGATAAAGTATCTACTTGTTTGTGAAACCTATACTGAAGCACAGTTCCTTTAAGTGCTTCATGGCCCTAAGTTTTAACAACTCTCCTTTGAAATAACAGGTAACCTTACGACTTAATTCTCATAAATTAATGACTTTATTCTCATAAATTCATGACTTAAATCTCGAAGTCTTTAAAAAAAATTCTCTATATGGCCCATGTTTTGCATACAAAACATGCAATCATTGGATGAATTTTGTGGAAATGATCTGTGCTTGTATGTATCTGTTGTTTTGTGTCTGTGGAAGGTTGCACAATTAAAAAAATAAATGCTGCGCTCCACAGCTTTACTTCAAGTCAGTTGTGACGCGAGCCTGAGGGCGGGGACATTTAGGAACTCAACCAGTAAGTCCTCCGAAGGGTAGTGTGTCCCATTTCACAAAAACCGGACAATCTCACCCAGGGTACTCAAGTCCACATAACGGCAGTGCGCTCAGCTAAGTGCGCTTAATCGCGCTTAGCCTGATGCAGTCTCTGAAATGAGACACAGCCTCAGTGCCAGATTGTTCTTTGCCATGCGAGACTTTCCAGCGTTCTTCTGTCTGTCTTCCTGGTGCCGACCCTGCCTGTCTACGACCTGCCTGCTTCGTCTGCCTCCTGGTAAATTACCTCAGCCTTTTGTTCCTGACTACGAGCTCTGCCTGCCCCCCTTTGGATTGTCTGCCTGGTCTGCTTACCTCCCGGTTTCTGAACTTCTGCCTGCCCAGCCACTGAACTGTCTGTGTGCCAGATTCCTGATAATAAATCTGTTGACTGAACATCGATTCTGTGCCTTGTTTGTACTGCATTTGGGTTCATACAATACCCGTTACACTTCAACACTTCAAGCATTTTATGGAAATACACAAAAGGGGGGGGGGGGGGGGTCATTGTCCACGGCCATAGAATATAGAATATGACCAGCATTAGGTTTGCATGCAAATACTTCTTCCAAATTCCGCAAGCTTTTACTCAGCTGTGTTATACACTTACTACTGATTGGTATATATACTGCAAACAGGTACATGCATGCAATCCTTGTGCAGTAGCATCACTGCAATATTATAAATTCTGTGAATTTGTTTATTTTTTGCTGCAATTTTTCCCATGTCATTGCTGATTGCTTGTCTGTCTTTTTTAAACTTGTTTTCAAGATTGTTTTCTAGACATATCTATTGTAATACTATAACACACCTGCAGAGAAGCCTCTCCAATTTTGTTGTGTATAAACCATAATGACAATAAAGGCTATTCTATTCTATTCTATGCTACACTGTTACTCAATATTTACCAACAGTATCTGTGAAATATTTATTGTAAATGGACTACCTTTGTTGTTTCTGCAGCCTCTATGCTTCATAATGAAGGTATGATTGTTGCCTTGTGGTTCTAAAAACTTCATAACATAGTTATTACTGATGAAATATAAAACTGAATGGAGCTGATGCATGACACAAGTTTGTTTTTAAAAACAAAGGAACTTTTATGCTGCCAGCTGCTTCACATATGGAGAAACATTTACATTTTGTGACTAACGAGAGATGGGAGCTGTCAAGAAATGCATATCATCTCACTTACTGAAACAACAGAACTCTTCCTGAAACTGTCATGCCCAGAAAAAATAGTGCTCTTATTGCAAACCAAGTACTGTACTGTTTACTGTACGCTGCATTTGCTCTGTGGAAGTGGTATCTTATGATTTGGTCTTAGGATAATTAGAAACATGCACAGTGAATCAGGTGGTCATTGCTTTCTTATTTAAAGCAAACAAATGTGTCGTTTTGAAGTGCAAACAACTGCTGGCTGAAAACTGCATACCAAATAGCCTCTTCAGCGTGACAGTACAATTTTTATCTGATGGGCCGCATAACATGGACATAAACAGATTAAAAATACTGTGCATGTAGAATATGGTTACACCTTGAAGACACACTGTAAACCATATCATTTGTAGGTGACTGAGTTGCATTTTGAATAAAAAGACTGTCTATTTGTGATGTAGACATCTTTCATCAAACCATAAAGTTTGACAAAACTTTATTGTTTAAGTAACAGGAAAAAAAAAACAACTTTTGAAATCTTACTCAAGCAACCAGTGACTCTAAAGTGAACAGCATCTGCACTAATCCTACTATAAACCTACTGTATATCTAAAAGTGCTTATGAAGGATTATTCCATCAACCACATTTGCGTTTTCTCACATTAATTTGCTTTTCATGTGTTTAACTGCTGTCTAAGCATTTCAAAATCAGTAAGTTCACCATCTGTATTGGCCAAAACACCCCTGTTAGATCATGGGCTTTTATCAGACTGCCAGGACACGTGCTTGTTTGTGATGAAGTAGTTCACATTTTTGAAACTAGATAATTGCATCAGTAGGCTAAGTATCATACTGTTCCTGCTCTGTTTGCAGGTGATTGAAAGTAATGAGACCAGAACAGAAGAGGCTCTTGTAACCTGGCAAGGACACGGATTCCTGATTAAAGCTGATTTTTTTCACATCTTCACTAATCAGGTTAAAATCAAATGGCACCAAAAGGAAAACAAAGTTAGTTGGAGGATTTAGGAGGCTGATGTCTGAAATTCTGCATTGCTAAACAACAGTAGTTGATTCTTAGACATTTAGCCTCAGTACTCACATTCTGAAAAAAAGCAGCTGTTTGCTGTCATAAGATTATAACATGTTGAGTTTTGTTGAACTTGTTTGAGTTCTTCTTTTTTTTTTACTGGGATGTAATTTAACGCTCCTGTGAGGAGTGTTTAGCCAATCTTAAAAACAGGAAATGTCCCTGATGTCTCCATGTCAGCTACTGAACCAAACACGGCAATTGGCTATAAAATAGGGGTGTAAATCACCATTTTAATCACGATACCATACAACATTGATTCTCAGAACAGCGATTCGATATTTGCCAGTATCAAAATGTCTGCCACGATTGGATTTCAAATCATGTTGATTGAGAGGCCTTCAATCGATATCAGGTGATATTGTGAATCATTTTAGCACATTGTATTACTTTTCAATAAAGGAAAAACAACACAATAGTGATATGTCTTGAGAATTTTATTGCCAAAAGGCATTTACATAAAAAACGTTCTTCAGCAAAGTGAGTAAATGCTTGTGTTTTACTTTAAAGTGCTACAGTTTTCAGTTTTAAATGCACAGTATTTTTAATATTTTTTAATATATTAATATTTTAATTTGTTATGTTTCCTACATACTTCATCTTGTCACAGCATTGTTTGCATATTGCATGTGCTCTGTCTTTTGATCAGTCTTTTCTCAGGAATCAGAAATGCCTCCATACTGCTGATTTATTGCCGAGAGGCGAGTGAATATCTTCATGATATGAAGATATTCACTAAAGTAATTTTAGGCCATAATCTGAAAAGAAAGTCTTGTTAAGGTGTCTGGCTAAGAAAAACCATGTTTATAGTGTCTGTATGCATTTCAGACACCCCCTCTCACTAGTCATCTTCCTTCCTCACGTATGACTCTGGAGCTTAGATGCTTATCTGGGCTTGGAGATATTTAGAGATTCATGGAATTAAGTGTGGGGTGCCCCAAGGGTCAATTTTAGGTCCAACACTTTTTAATTTGTATATGCTTCCCCTTGGGGACGTCATCAGGAGACACGGCATCAGCTTCCATAGTTACGCTGACGATACACAATTGTACATCGCATTTTAGATATCAAGTCATGGATGGCAGAAAATTTCCTACAGCTCAGCCAGGACAAAACTGAAGTTTTAATTATTGGTCCTGAAGGCAAGAGAGAGAAACTTTTACCAAAACTACAAGATTTTAAACCTGCTCAATCTGTCAAGAATCTGGGCGTAATTTTTGACTCTGAGCTGAATTTTATTCCACATATCAAGAACATAACAAAGATAGGTTTTTACCATCTTAAGAATATAGCCAGAGTCCGCCCGTTTCTCTCCCAGGCCAACACGGAGGTGCTGATGCATGCTTTTATTTCTAGTCGTTTAGATTATTGTAATGCCCTGCTCTCTGGTCTTCCCAAAAAGACTATTCGCATTCTACAACTGCTACAGAATTCTGCAGCACGTGTGCTGACGAGGACCAGAGGGCGGGAGCACATTACACCGGTTTTAGAATCAGTGCATTGGCTCCCCGTGTGTTTCAGGATCGATTTCAAGGTTCTTTTAGTAGTTTTTAAGTGTCTTAATGGTCTTGGCCCATCTTATTTATCTGAACTGCTTTTATCTTATCAACCCTCGCGTACCCTGAGGTCCTCTGGCGCCGGCCTTTTAGTTGTTCCTAGGACAAAAAACAAAACTTACGGAGAGGCTGCCTTCAGCCATTATGGCCCAAAGTTATGGAACAGCCTGCCAGAGAACATCAGGACCGCAGAGACCGTTGATGTTTTTAAAAGGAGGCTCAAGACCCACCTTTTTAGTTTAGCTTTTAGCTGATTTAACTGTTTTAGTTTATTTTATCCTTTACTTTTATCAAATTTCTATGTCATTTAGATATTTTAGGGTCGGGGGTCTCGGGGGCGGTGCTCCCTGTGGGGGTGGGCTGTGGCTCCTCTCGGTGTGGACGGCTCCCATAGGTGGTCTTTCCTCACCAGGATCCTCGATGCCTTGCCATGTTTTTACTGATAGTTAGTGTGTGTGTGTGTGTGTGTGTGTGTGTGTGTGGGGGGGGGGGGGGGGGGGGCTGGACGGGTTTTATACTTATTTCATTGCATTATATTTGCCGTTGTTTGTTTTTATCTTTTTTGTAAAGCACCTTGTGTTGCAGCTTGTATGAAAGGTGTTATATAAATAAAGTTTGATTTGATTTGATTTGATGACAGGAAGGTCAGCAAAAGGAGTGTATTTGTTATTACAACCCAGTTAGAGAGCCAGGCCCCTAGGGTCACATGCTGGCCAGCGTGGCCTGATTGTGATCATGTCCTGGGGGGTCTTTTCCTGCAACCAGGCTGTTGTTCTTGTTTGACTCAGTTTGCTGTTCAAGTGTGGCAGCTGCACAGATGAAGGGACTTGAGGGATGAAAAACAGACAAATTGTGGGAGGTATAAAGACTTTGGGTGAAGGGTCAGTGATTCATCGAGGTAGGTATAGGAGGAAACCAGGTTTTGGTTGTTGTCCTTAAATACTAGCTAACAGGTGTGTGTCTGCAGCTGTAGGATCTCTCAGTTAACTTCTCAGCTTTTGGACTGTTAGATAAGCAGGGACAGGCACATGCCAGAGTCTTGTGTTTAACGAAAAAACAAACAAACAAACTCTGTGGTTGTTTCATTATTTCAGTGTCCTGATACTCTTCTCATGCCAAGCACATGAATCAGGCTGAAATTGAATGCAGCAGTCATGCAAAACAAATCATCTGGTTCCCAAGCCTAAGAAGTATCACACCACTCATGTCTCATAAATACAATAAATAATTATATGACCTTTTCTTTGGTCTCATAATCACATGCTGAAAGCCTAACAGTAGATTTCTAATATGGCTATGTTTATTTTTTCTCCTTGGATAAAAAACTCTAAAATTTCGAGATGTTTTGCAATAAAAGCACAGTTCATGGTTCCCAAACCACAAATTCATATGCCCTTTGTAATTCAACTGTTCCTTTAGCGACGCTAAAGCTATTGTAGTTGCTTGAAGTGGATTGTCAGTAGGGCTGCAACTAACGATTATTTTGATAATCGATTAATCTGTCGACAATTTTAATAACTAATCGATTAATCGGATAAACAGGCTAAATTCATCAATGCAGCTGTTAATAGCAATAGCATAGGGCTTTAGTTTATCATATGAGTTTATATGCCATGAGGTGTTGAGGTCTCTGCATGTGTAGGTTACTGACTTACTGTAATCATCGGGTCTTTCTCGTCCTTATAAAAACCTGCTCTATTTCGGTGAGTGTCTGTCTTCTTCTGTAGTCAAACCGCAAGATATCAAAATCTACCCGGATACAGCAATGCTGCTTTTTGATTGGCTGTTCAGTAGATATACTTTATTTGATTGGCTTGCGCGTGGCACGCAGCTTCTGAACTCTTGGAGAAACTCAGTTGATTTCTACCTGTTCCATTGTTACAGAAGTGCAACTTGGTGGACATCACCGTGTTCATTTAAATGCGTGAGAAATACAATGTGTGGTGTGTGAGCATGTGAACGAGTGGGAATGCGTCTGTCATACGCTGAATGCGTGAGACTTGAGAGCCCTGTGCTCACGCATCATCGATGTACTCCCGTGCCATGCAAAACGGGCTTTGCAAATGTTGCACTGAACGCCTTCCTTTTCAGTCTTGGTAAAGTTTTCCCACACCACTGATGTTTTAGGTCGGGATTTGGGTTGGGTTGTGTCCATGTTTTTCTCAGCCGCTGCCTCGGCCATGGCTGTTTCTTTTCTGTGCGTCCTGCTGATGTTTTCACGCCGGTGTCCATGGACATAGATAAAGACCCGACGAATCGATTACAGAATTAGTTGGCAACGAATTTTTTCGTCATGACGAATCGACTTAATCGATTCGTTGTTGCAGCCTTAATTGTCAGCATTGACAACAGTGGACTGGATTTCCATTGAATTCAGTACATACTGGAACAAGCTTTGCTCACTTGACAGAGTCTGTACAAACATTACACAGAGAAAAGGTTCTTTGGTGCATTGATCCCATTTTTGACTCAGACCCTTGACCATTTGGTGCAAGCAAAAGCATTTTTTTCCCAAAATGGATAAAAGAAAGGAGAAACTGAAATGGTTATAAAAAAACACAAATACAACTGAATTTGAAATGAGTGATTCTCTTTAAGTTTAAAGAGGGAGGAAGAAGGAACTCTTCGATGCTAATCGAGAGTAAAAGAGACCCTTAGTTATCTGGCAGAGCAGATTAGTAAACTGATGCACAACCAAGGACAAATTGCTGTCAGAAGTGGGACTTGGTGCTCCAAGAAAGTGCAAAATGAGTGGGCTTTCTGACACCGTAACAAAACACAGAAAAATCTACATGTAGATTTAACACTTTTGCTAGAATAGTGCTTCTGATGAAGTTACTGAAAATTAGTTAAATTACACAGTAAAGCTGGCCCACGCTGCACAAATAATTTAAAAAAGGGCTTATTTTAAAGATCATGGTAGGAACCTGGACTTAAAATATTTGTTTTTTTGTGATCCAGAAACTATTTAAACATCTTTATAAAACCATAAATTGCACCAAAATAAATACACCAAAACACACGCTGAGGAGCTCTGTTAGTGAGTAGGGTCTAACCTGTGCTTGCAGCAGAGTTAAAGGACTGTGGAAAGAGTGAGAGTGCTCTTTGAGGGTCTTGCCATGCTTTGATCTTTGGTATGTTCTGAATGTAGGGGTCAGGGATAATAAATTGGGGGCTGGCAGGGGGTGAGGAGACATGATGGTCACACAGGCCCCTGAAACCTATTGTTGGACATTGGTGAAATATTTATCCTCAGTACCTCTTACAGCTTATTTTAACCTGCTTTATTTACCTGTGGAATTTGACCAATCAGGATTCTCCAGGTGGTAATGGAAAGTCATAGCCAACCCTTTTACCTACAGAGCTTTGATGATAAAGGAGCTCATAATTTTCAGTTGTAAGAACAGGACAGAACCTATGCAGGAACATTGAAGATAACCTTTCCATCCTCACTCAGCTCTTCCTCTCAGAGCTTTGCAAAGACACACCTTCATACTTTTAAGAGTGTTGTACTGAGTGTGTTACAGCTTCTAATATTGTTTATCTTGTGGTTGAAGTTACTTTGTGTTGATTGAGCTTAGAAGCCACTTACCAATTGCAACTCTGCAACAACAGTGGGACAAAGTACGTAAGAGACTAGATGCACTCACTATCTAATGTTTTTGCTTCTGTGTCAACAGGCAGTCTTGAAATTAAAATGTATGAAACTGATCAGACTCTTTTGAGCTTTATATGATGGGGCAAGTGTGATCGGTTTATCTGTTGGTTTGCTTTTGTTTTTAAGAATTAACCACCTTTGTTGTGGGGTTTTGCCCAATCAGAATCAAGTATGCTACAAAGCCAACGCTCAACTGGTAACGCTGCTCTGCTGCTTGATGATACTGATCGACCACAATAGTAGGCTTGTGGAAGGGGGGCCTTAAAGAGATAGCAGCTAAAACGAAGCGTTTCAGACAGACAGAGGCTGAAATGATAAAATCTTAATACACCATAGTAAGAAATTTGAGGCTTCTTTAAAAAAACTGAAAATCATGCAAAGCTACTGAAGAGACATCAGAGAGGAAACTTAGGGCCTGATCTACTAAGATCCAAAATATTGAGCGTGTGCAAACCATAGACTGTATATACTATGGACTACTTTGTTCCATAGTATAAAGTGCTGTGCAGTAGCGTTGTGCGCTTTCGGCAGGAGAGTTGCCGGGAGTCACTGTGTTGACGCTCGGCTCACCCCGGGTGAGCTAGGCATTCCCTGAACGCCGCAAGGCTGTATCAGGTGTCAATCATAGAAAACATGAACCCCCTAATAACTTTTGAAAACTGAGCTTCACAGAAAAAGAGGACTTGAGCACAAACCAGTCTTACAATAACTACATGTCAACACCGCAAGCAGGGGGGAGAAAAATTTATATTCTGTGTAATAAATTTCTGAAGTTTGTCCACAGCCCCTTAAGTTTTGCTGGTGGAGGCGGGATTTATGACCTATACTGCAGCCCATCAACAAAGGGTGCTGTTCTCAGAGTGGCTTTACCTAGCAAGGAGGCAGACGCTGTCCATCCTATGTACAGTCTATGGTGCAAACTGAAAAATTGCCTGTGCTATTAGAGGGCGTGTTGCGAGTGATCTATTATCATTGCGTGCACAATTGATAGCGGGAGCAAAAGTGGTGCGGACCGCTATCTTAAACTAGGATTTTGCTTGCACTATTGGCTGTCACCATGGAGAGTTAGCGAGAGCAGAGTGTTTGAAACCATGGAGTTGTACATATTGTTTTAGGGAACTGCATAAAAGGCAAGGCAAGTTTATTTGTACAGCACAATTCATACACAAGGCAACTCAAAGTGCTTTACAAATGCAAGAAGATATACTAGAAATCAAAAAAGGGATCAAAACAATTTAAAATCAATAAGACCTTTTTATTTATGAAAATCGTCATTTTCCAGAAAAACATAATAAATCACAAGCTTTTGGACAAGGATCATGGCGTCTATCTTGGCACTTCTGCATCCTTCTCTCCACAATGACTGTGCGTAATGCTGCTCCAGTTTGCTCGTGCCTTTCAAAGACGCTAAATGTTGACGCAAAACAGCAACCGCAATCGGTTTCTGGGTTTGATAAATCAAAGTGTGGGTGCTAGATGATTCCATTTGCATCTGTTCCTCCCAGAATTTTGCGCTCTCTTGATGATCTACATATATTCTGCATATTCATGAAGACAAAAACGCTAAATCTATTGCGCGTGCTGTTTTGCTCATTTGAAAGACGCAATCTTTGGTGCACCTGGTTAGTTGATCAGGTTTGCGTGCACTATCAAGTTTGCACGTGTTTTTGCACACGCAAACCTTTAGTAGATCAGGCCCTTAGGGTCTGAAAATAATGCATGATTACGGTCTTCTTGCCTGGAGCTCAAATTCTTGCTTGCTCTCTCTCCTCATTCTTGCTCTCTGTTTCTCATCTCCTCTCTCTTTTCTATCTCCACATCTCTGCTTTCACCCCCTCTCAGTCTTTATCTTTCCTTACTCCCCTCTGATGACCATCATACTCCTTTCGTCTGCTCAGAGACTTAGTCCACACCTCAGAGGTCAGGAGTCGCCAGGCTAACTGTCACAGACAAACTACAACCCCACAGAGAGTCTTTAAGCCTGTTATCTCTGATTGGACTCAGCTTGTGTGTGTGGATGTTCATTTGGGAGTAATCTTGTGGTTGGCAATGGTTTTCAACACACATCAGTTGTTTGCTAAAAATTGCTGTACTTTTTGTCTTGTATTTTTGCAGAGTAAATAGGATAAAGCAGTTAAAATTTCCTCCTATCTGTCCAATGCAGTTTCCTCCTCATTATTTCTTCTTTTTTATAACACATAAACTCCTAAATCAAATTTACCCTCATTTTCAGGATGCTTTGAACTATTTCTGCAGCCTATAACAAAATAAAGACAAGTCTCCTCTGTTTTGTTATGTGAATCTGATTTAGCCTATTTCATTTGGCTTTTTAGGACAGGAGACCTGGGTTTAAGGTGTGATTTACCAGCTGCGTCACCCTTCTCTTTTCCCTTAGCCCCCCCCCCCCCCTAAATCCCCCCCTGCCACCTTTTGTGGAGTGATTTAGGGGGACTGCAGGTCAACTCTCTTCTGAAGCCGCTGAGTGTTAAAGGTACAGTCAAAAAGTAAATGAAAGCAGCAAAGAAAAGGAATTCTGAACCAATGATAAATGAAGGATAAAAGTGAAAGCTGACAGAGTGAGAGACAGGATCCCAGGGAAACACGTTAAAGAGAAACTCTAGTCTTTCCTCCAGAGCTGATCTCAAAACTGTTGGTCATTCTTTATGTGAATAACAAAGGGAGATTTATAGTTCACCAGATGTGCACAGTTTAGATTAGATTAGATTTTATTGATCCTTTTCCTTATTAATCCGTGTAACAGCATGATTTCTAGCATGTAGTGTTTGGTGTTCACAAAAATACAAACAAAAAAGACCTGTTCAATTTCAATGGGACTGCTTCTGGGTTATAAAAGCTTTCCCAGTGTGTTGTAAGAAGTTTAAGCACAAGTAATAAAAGAAAGCAAGTATACTGCATTCACTAATCTGCAGTACTTAAATACACCTTGTGGTGCAACCTGGACACATCGTCAGTGATGTTCCCGGGGTCATAGGGTGTTTCGGGTCTTACATCAGACACCCTCATCCGGGTGACCCAGCCGGGGGTGATCAGGCCCCGACTTGTGTCCAGGTAGCGCACTACGCCACGTGTCCCCCCTTCTTAACCAGAGCCACCGTGAAGCCTTTTCAGCAGCCTCCAGGATGTTCTTGGTGCCCTTTGCCTGTGCAGCCCGCAAATCCCTAAGAGTCCCAGGACCCAGTGTAGAGACTGTCCTGTGAAGCCCCTGCAGCCCACTTCAATAGGCTCACAGCGGGCCTTCCACCCATTCCGCTGACACTCCGCTACCAGGTCTGCGTACCTGGCCCTCTTCCTCTCGTGGGCTTCCTCTACACGATCTTCCCAGGGTACAGTCAATTCAAGCAGCACCACCTGCTTGCTTGCTGCGGACATCAAGACTATGTCTAGTCGAAGCGATGTAACTGCGATGGTGTCCGGGAATCTCAACTGTCTCCCGAGGTCAACCAGAAGCTGCCAGTCTCTTGCTGTCACGAGCAGGCCCCCTTGGGTCTTTCTAGGTGGTTGTGGCGTCTCACCTGCTTGGACAAAGGTGATTGAAGTCTTGGACGGGTGTTGCTGCTTGCTGCTGTTGATGCCCGAGCAGTTGGTGTCTGCTACTGCCTTCAGGACCTGGTCATGGCGCCAACGATAACGCCCGTCTCCCAAGGCCTTTGGGCAAAACTCCTTAAAAACTAACCAAAGCTTTCAGGGTGGGCTTCATTCTGGGATACAAACTGCTGAAAATTTCACTCTGATTTTAAGGCAGAATTTTACCCTTCAGCCCCCTAGTGGCTTTTAAACATTGAGTAAGGATGTTCAAATGCAGCAGGATGTGTTTCACAATATACTCTACAACCAGCAGCAGCAGGTGGGAGGGGCTGATGATACTTACATGCCAAAAGTAGCAGCACATAAAAGGATGAGTTAAAACATCCAAGGATGAACTAAGAGAGGCAGATGCCAGTGCACCTGTCTGTGGCATTCACCTATAGTATTGATGTAAATTATTAACCTCTTATTGTGTACACTTGCTGGCTATATTGTTCTTTTTTTTATTTTTTTTATCAGAGCTCATGAATTAATCAGTGAGAAGTCATCTATATTGTCATGCAATGTTTATAACTAACCAAATATTTCTTTTAGCTCCAGGCTCCTTTGTTCCATCTTAAAACAATATTATCCAGTGTACCTTGGAATAAAAGCACAATATGTCCTTGGATAGTCATGCCCAGTGATGTAAAGAAAGTGTTGATATAGAGGAGTATATTTTGATGCAGATAAAAATTCAATCTGCAGTGTATGCATCATATATAAAAAGAAATAGAGCAATGATGACTGCTTGACAACTAATTAATCTACTTTGTGATCGCAGACGACAACTCTCTAATACTTTGCGTGCACGCACTGTAAAGTGCAGTGCCCGTGTGCGTCGCATATACTGATACTGAGTCTTAGGAAGAACTACTTTAAAAACTCTATAAAAACCATCTAAGAAAAGCTCAAACTACCTGCAGAGCTTAATTTCAGTTTCAGTTCAGATCATATGTAGGCATAATAGACAGTATAACTACCACTCCAATCGTATTTTTTTTACTATTAGGACATCTGATTTTATAAATTTTTTTTTTACTATTAATGTTATCAGTGGTCTCTAAATTGTGATTAGTTTTTAGCCAAAATTACTGTACCTGTGTCATTTTCAAGGGCTTTTCCTCTGCAGAGCTCCAGTAGCGCTTAAGCAATTCGCCTCTGAGTTGTGGGCGGAGACAGCGCTGCCCTGCACACTCCTCTTCACACTAGCTTGAAGCCTAACATTGCCGGTGCAGTAGAAGTGGCAGGTAACATGGGAGCTATTCAGCTCTCAGATACTATTGTCTTTAGGGGCATGATGAAAGCTAATATCATCATTAGCTGTCTTATGAGCATTGTAATCCACTAATGCACACACTTGTTCCATGATCATGTTCTCAGACTCTGGCCTGCACAGCGGGGCCCTGGGGGTGGAGCTTGGAGTTGTGATGTAGGAAATCCCGCTGTGTCCGACTCAGTTTGAGAGTCTACATAATAAACCTTTAATCATGCAAAATCATTCTGTTCAGATATATTTTTCACAAATCCAGCTGGTGCATCCTCACTAAGAACCCTCACCCATTGCTCTGAATGATTATCCCCATGACTCTTGCAATAGTGAGAACATAGCTGCAGTACTTTTGGTTAGACCTGTTGAGGTAACTTCGGGACAGAGGTGGTGAAAAGGTGACCATTTGTATGCAGTGGCCTAAAACTAGAGGACAGTGTTAGATGTTGGGCAATCTGTGGAACTTAAGAGAAGAGGGCAAGGAATGTTGGGAATGCCAGTCATGAGTTGGACAAGGGGAGGGCGGGTTGCTGCAAGTTCGGAGGTCAGCTGGTGGCCTGCACTCTAAAAACTGATCAGATGTCCTGATGGCTTTAAAAGGAGTTAAACTATGGGACAGTCCTCCACCTTGGGAGAGAAGTTAAATGGTGAAGCGTTTTAGGCATGTTAATGTTATCAAGGTAATGATCCAATATTTATTTACTGTAATATCACAGAGAATCACTGGCCAGTTAAACCAAATGATAAATATGCTGCAACAGTCTCCATAGTTAAAATCCATTTCTCTTTCTCTTTGGGGTGTTATTTCAATTCAAGCTATGAGATCAGATCAGAATTTGTTTTGTTTTGTCCACCTTTTTTCAAAATTCCTGGAAAATGGCCTCTAGTTGTTGGTGAAGGTTGAAGCTGCAAAACTTGGCACTTATTGCATTCCTGCATGGATTGAGGGGTTTGGTACTGGCACCATGAGCATCCTAAAGAACCATATTATATATGAAAATATAGAATTATTTCCATTATACCCAGTGAGCTACATGGTTATATTAGTTATTTGTTTATCCTAAAATATTAAATTACACAACCATTGAGCATAATATTATTCCAGCCACCTCATTTCTTCCAGTTTTTCAGTTAATGAAACAGGGTCGTTGTATGTTAGAGAGCCCATTTTAAAGCCTTAATCAACATCTTTACTGTCAAGTTCAGAAAACTATTTTAGGTGCAAAGCTTAATTTGCTCAAACACTCTTGTGCGCAATAACTGGTCAAACTGTTTAAAATACAACAGTTTAAGAAGCCAAAATAAATTAACACAGCCTGATAACTAATACAGTACCTCTATATGTAGGTGAAAACACCTTCCCCCTGTCATTTACTAGCCTTGCAGGTTTTGTTCTGCCTTTGCAGTTACAGTAGTCCTCTCCCTCATGACCACACCTCCCTCTCTTTAACCAGCTCTCACTTTCTTTTTCACATCTTTTATTCCTCCCCTCCAACCTGAGTGTCTCCTCTGTGGTGTCACTTTTCAAGGCTGTCCTGGAGGAGTTTGGGCTGTTGGGAATGGAGCCATAGCTGTCCATTAGTTAGATTAGCAGCTCTGTGGGGAGGCTCTGGTTCCATCTTTCATGGCCAGGATGGACAAAGCTGTGACTTGGGTGCTATTGTACAGCTGTCAGGTAGAGCTGGTTGCAACCTAAAACAACTTGCACTTCAGATCCACCGATAAGGTGTTGTGGGTAAGGCTGTGAGTTGTTGACTTTTGAACATGCTTCTAAGTCTGTAATGGGAAAAATATATATAAACCTTTGTGTGTGTAGCTCTCCCTCTTGCTCTTCTGTAAGCTTTAGGCTTAGCAAATCAGCTGACTGAAAAAGGAAAGAATAATTTTAATGATGTGTTATAAATGTGACCTGATGAGAATTTACCCATGCTTGGTATTAATCTTGATGTTTTTGACTTTTTAAGTTGAAATTTACAGCTGGCTAATAAAGCCTATTGAAGGATGTGTAACATAATAGCAGCAAACACACCATTTAAGGATGTGATAGCAGTCTGGCAGGCAGATTCATGAAACATAGTCATTTGGTGAGGAGAATATGATAATTCTATTGTTTTTAGTTATTTGGAGATCAGTATCGCATGATGGTAAATGGCTGATTTTTTTTTACTGTCAGGCTGAGTGTTAAAGGCATGGGTGATGATCTGAGAAGCAGTTTAAAAAAAACTGAGCTGTTGAGGCAGATTTGAAAAAAGCATCCCACCCCCCACACACAAACCTCTCCCCTCTGTGCTCCACGAGAACTCCCCCCCGAACCTGTATCACCTTCCCCATGACACACCCCCTCTGGCAGAGCAAGAAGCCGGCTGGCAGAAGATCCTACGCTAGCTTCAAATAGGATTCACCTTGTCAGATTGTTAGTGACTAGCGGCAGTAAACACCAGCTCTGCTAGCGAGCATCATCTGCAGCTGCCTGGACAGCTACTGTGTTGACATTGCAGGAGATTCACCAATAAGAGCTGTCAGGAATGGATGGTTCCCATTGCTCAATGTTTTCGCAGCCCTGCACCTGCTAGGGTGGACAGATTTTTTTCCATCCTTTTTTCTCTTAACTTTGTGGACCATGATCGCCATAGAAATGAGGTTCATAATAATTACCAATCTCTCCAATCGTAAACCATGCCTTTAAGATAGGAGCAAGAGCACAGAGGCAGTTGGCTAGTTTTCTCAGTCTTAAAATCAAAAAGTGGAAAAATGGTGGCTGGTTCCCTCCTCCATTAAGGTCTATGTGCTAAGTAAGTAAAAGCAAGTAAATTAGGCACAACATGAAGCTCATGTTGTGCTTGACTTCTAAACACGGTCACTGACTTCTAAACCAGGCTAAGATGGAAACAAACATTTTGCCACAGTGTAAGCAGACAGAGGTAAAATGTGCTGGAACTCGCATAATACGCATAGTGCTTGTTGTCCCCAGTGTCCCCCTTTTGTTGTGAGAGTTAACTTGATTATAACATAGTTTTGACCAATCAGAATCAAGTATTTAATACAACATACAGTTGATCAATCAGGTTAACCATTTAACCCTGTTAGAGAAGTGAAACATGTTTCACCAAACTTCAGCCTCCTCTGAAATTGAATAAAGCTGATTGGTAACTTGTGCTTTTTTTAAAAAAACCTTTTAATGTAAACCTCTTGACTCAAATTGTCTGGTCTCATTGTCTTTTTCAGCTTTTGCAGAAAAATGGACAAATCTCCAGTCTTAGCAGCCTAAATGGACACTCAGAAGACAACACGCTTGCAGAAGGTGTGTGTATATTTATGTCTTTGTGTGTGTGTGTGTGTGTGTGTGTGTGTGTGTGTGTGTGTGTGTGTGTGTGTGAGCCTGTAAGTGTTGTTTATTTGCAGTGTGTATGCTTGGCTGATGTTTCTGTGGTTGTTGGGCTTAGTAGCAGTGGGGATGTTTGTGTGTGTTTGTGTCTGGGATTTTGTACTGTTTCTTCAGCAGTGACAGAAGGTAAGTCTGTCTGTGTGGGGTCAGTTTTCAGTGTGTGTGTGTGTGTGTGTGTGTGTGTGTGTGTGTGTGTGTGTGTGTGTGTGTGTGTGTGTTCACATTTGTGCCTGCAGATGTCATGGATCCACAAGATCTACTTGATCCTTACCTAGTTCATTTGTCAACACAAAGGGGACACCTACACAGTCTATTCATGCGGAGACCACACACATGCTCACACACACCCACATATCCAACATATCTCATTGTTCCTTAACACAGCAGGTGTTTGTATGTGGATATTATCTCACATACAAACACATTTGTAGTTGCAAATCTTCTTGCATTAGGACAAATTCATGAAGATTTTGGGCCCAGATAACACACCCTTGAAGGAGCAGTTGTAACATTTAAGTAAAGCATGTTTTTGATAGAAATGGTTTTCTTCCTAATCCTCCAAATACTTTTTCAAACATCCTTGGACAATGCTAGAAACCTCAAAGTCAGCTGCCTCGTCTTATTCAATAGTGTGCTGATCATATAGTATTATATCATGGAAGCATTTAAAGAGGACTGTGGTTGCCTTTGTAAGAATATCACAATCAAGACAGGGTTTTTCCTGGCTCAAATTGAGGCAGAGGTGGCACCATCCTGACCATGCGCCATGACGTGCATGTATTTGTAAATTCAACCGACTCACTTTCTTTTACAGGCAACATACTTTAAGTTAAGAGTTCAAAAAAGAGTGTGACCATTATCATGTTAAAGCATTCATTTATTAAAACTATATACATACACAAATCAGCTGGCAACTTTAAATTGAAAGTACACTTCATCCACACATCTCGCAACCATACAGAACATTTCAGCCTCCTCTTTTTCATTCTGTAGAACCTCCTCATGCCCTCCTTGTAGTCCAAGGCCTCCTGGTCTGGTCCATCAACGGCCACCTTACAACAGACATCCAAGTGCCTCTCCTTCAGTCTGTTCCACAGAGGTGTCTTCACCTTAAACAAAACAATTCATCATGCATTAAGTATTTTTGTTTTTATTCTGATACAGACATGAAGAGTGATAGTGTTTTCAATCATATATTATATATATGTATACGCTGCAGTGTCCTCCCTAAAAAAAACGACAACCAATTATTTCTTAAACTGTCTAAACTATGTTATTTTAGTTTTTGTAACTTTATTAGTTGAGTGTTTTTAGGTACTACCATCTTTAATATATTTCTCTTTCTCTTCTGCTGCTTTGTGAATGGCTGTCACCTCGTCTTTTTAATGTGTCCAGCCTGTAGTTGGTTGATGGCTGTCTCACTAAGGAGGCAGCAATTGCCTGCTGCGTTGGGGCACAGTGCTTTTGGCATAAATAGCAGTGCATGCCTTCCTCAGTATGCCTGAGCCAGGTAAATTGATTGAGCCATTGCTTGTCAAAGCCACTGGCTCTGTGTTTTTGAGAAGATCTGGAAAGAGGAATAAAAACCATGTACACGTTGGCTTTGCGTTGTTATGCTCCTAATTGGAAACTAATTAATTAATGACCCTCGCCTCGCCGACTCGTCCTGTCCTGCATTCTGACCCTCGCGATCACCAGTCCCTTGAGAAGTACTTTCAGACCTGACACAAATTTCCACGTTGTCACCACCATGAATTATAGCATTTTAACTGCCTGTTACGTTTTTTCTCTGCTGTGTTTCACCTGGACTCTTGACTTTCCTCCTCGCGAGGTCGCTTTTTAAAGTACTGGCTGATTTTGCCTGTCATAACTGCAACGCTAAAAACGGAGGAAATTTTTTTTTAATAAACACGTCATGCTTGGATGCAAAAAAGAGAAGCAGTATTTACCTGTTTGTACCATCCGCCAGGGAAAATCAGGACGCCGATAGCACCAACTAGCGGGAAAAAACTTGAAAAAACATGATTCGATCCGTTTCTTCTTCGGTAGATGCTTCAGGTCTTTCCGGTGCACTGCTGTTGATATAGCGCCTCAATAGTGGCGCAACGCTGCAACTGCAGTTAAAATACGTTGCTGCTGCAGAGGGACATCAATCGCTCAATCAACACAGCTGGAGCTTTACGCTGTGTTGAGCGAAATCAATCGCTCTGGCTGGGGGCGGCACAAAATTAGGTGGAGGCGGCCGCCACGCAATTTTGAACGCAGGAAAAACCCTGCAAGATCATAAATCGACCATAATTCAAAAGCAGTAATTGAGCAAAATTCAATTCTGACATTTGATCTAACATGTGCTTGAACCTGCCCTGTCCATATCTTTCACTTATATCTTTCATTTATTTTCATAGCCGTTTCTAACATGCCCCCCCCCCCCCTTATATATTTAGGAGGACATGACCTGGGTCCTGCACAAAGTAACCTGCGAACTTCATAATATGTTAAAGCCCCGAGGGGGGAGTAACCTTACACCACTTAAAACAGGGAGTATTGCAGTTGTAGAAATTGTTACTCCTCTAATATAAGTCAATTTGGAACGTGAAATGATGAAAAAATTCAAAACAAATTACAGATGATTTAGTGATACAGGCTGTACGATTTACATGGCATCAAGTGAACAAGCAGAGTACCGGCACTTTTGTCTTCAATCCCCAATATTTTCTATTCATCCTACCATCCATCACCTGGCCTACTCACTCATGGGGAAGTTTTTAAATGGTTTCCTGCTGCCATTTCTCCTCATTTACCTGGGGTTTTTGTAAACTTTTCACTTGTGGCTGGTAGGAGAAAGTGCATGTAGAGTCAGCTTAAGCAGTTTGAGTTCACATAAACATTTCTGGAAATTTTCAGGTGGAAAGACTTGATGTTATGCACCTTCAACTTTTAAGGAACAAATTTTTCAAAAGTAGCTGTGGCTAAAAGAAAAGTCATACAAATGTTTTTCTGCACTTCATCGCAATTGTCTCTTCATGAAAAAAACATATTCTGAATTAAAAATATGTAATGATCAAAACACTGAAGCATCAATTCAGAAATGATAGCGCATTGTGGGAAGTTTGAAAAGGCCTACCATTGACTCAGCAAGCTCTAATATTACTCTTGAAGACTGGCATTATTACCAGCTGTACTAAAAACAAAGTAAGGCTGCAGAGAGCAACTGCAGTTGGGTAAAAACTTCAAGGCTGCAGATTAAAGCAGCACAGGGGAGTGAAAGGATGGGAGATACACAATGGGGTAAAAAAGACAGAGAGAAGATAGTGGAGTGAAAGGTATGGAGGGGTTTCACATCCCAGTACTGTGCAACATGATAACCACAGAAGTGCATGGTGGGAGACAGGAAGAGGAGAGGAATCTCTCTGATAACAAACGAAAAACAACAGAAGGCAGGCTGCAGATTAAAAGACTGACGCATGAGCAAAAAGACACGTGTGCATGGACACACATATACAAACACACAACCATAATCTCTCTCTATCAGGTAAACCAGTGTTTACAGTTTGAGGCCACACCCCAAACACATCATAAAGCAGCAGGAAAAAAAACACTAGACATACAGCAGCTCTGTCTAAAGAAAGCATCTTTCCTAAAAAAATAAATAAATAAAATAAAATGAAATTAACAATTCCTCTTTCCAGCATTTAATTGTAGCTCACCAACAGGAATTAGAAGGTGTTGGTAAAACTAATAAATAATAGACTCTGTTGGAGACTTTTATCAACATTTTAGTGTGTAATCTTGACTGCTCAGATTATAGTTTGACTGAATGAAAGCAAAGAGCAAGTATATACGTTGCAGCAAAAATATTTGACTCTGTCGTCTATCAGGAAGTCTTTAATTGGATTATCAAAAGTATTTGTTTAAAGTGGTAACAAAGTATGAAGATGGTCTGGAGTTACAATTTCTATCCCGGTTGTTAAAACCCAACCCCCTTTCTGAATATAAACATGGTGTCTGCTGGTTCACATGAGGTGACTGTGCCTTGGGAAGGGGATGTTGCAGTTGTATTTTGTTTATGAAGAAATGCTGAACATGGAGGACCCAGAAAATAAGGTTAAACAAGGAGATGGTGAAGCATAGGGGTCTGTTGTTTTCTTGATGTAGTATTAGTCTTTAAAAAGAAGAAATGTGTTGTCCCTTCTCATACAATGGTGGAAAGTCATTATTGGAGTTGCATTTCTATATTTGGTTCTAGTTTGGAGGATGGCTGTAAAAGATATTTCGTGGGCTAAAAAGAGGAAAGGCAGGAAAGACCAAAAAAGGAATAAAGACAGAGGCCCTTTTTATGTAAGTAGTTCAAGGTGCAATATTTACACCCCTGTATCATCTCATCTTCAATACAAATACCACAAAGGTGCTGTAGAAGAACCAAAGTGTACCATTACTGTGCTAGCAGTCAAAGTAGTAACACACTCAGAAAAATAAATCATGGCATAGTTTACTTTAAAGTATTAACATCTATTTGATTTTATTTAAATTATGACAGTTTTCAGACTTATTTATTCCAATTTCCTAAATTAGCATAAATCTGTTTATTGTGAAAACAATTCTATTCAATCAATTAAGACTTAATATAGTTTAAATATGACGAACTATGTGATTCATTTTGTTAAAATTTATGAGACAGCAACAAAGTGGAATTTTCAGTCATGAATGCATAAATCTGTCATTATTTATTCTTAACACATTGGGTTTATTGGTATTATTTCATAAATCTGATTATTCATTGTGTCATTTACATTTGACTGACACAGATAAGGCACATAAAGTTTATTGACTTGTTTACGTTAAATCTAAGTAATTCAAATGGATGGACATTTTATATGCAGTTTGGCCTAACTATTTCTGTGAGTGCAGAGGCCTCAGAGAAATGAGATTGTATCTAAAGTCCCATTCCTACACACTGTACCTTTAGGTGATGTCAGACAAACTCTAATGCGAGCATTCACCACCTCAGAGCTAATAATACTGTAAGCTAAAACTACAAGGCTATGAAATGGTTAAAGTTAGCTATTCAGTGAATAAATGCGATGTTGGCTGCTGTCTTTTGAAGGGTGATCAGATATCTAAATAATTTACGATGCATGGTGTAAATGTGGTTGGAAAAAAGTTAATTCAAAGGAAAACTTAAAACAGGAACATAATACTTTCTGTGTTTGACATCATCTCAGTTTCCCGGTACCAAGCTTTGCATTAGCGGACAGTTTCTTCCAATTGAATATGTTTAATAAGCCCACAGGTTAACATAAAAGATGCAGTTCAAGCGTATGTTAGTAAAAAGAGGAATATGTTTGATGCTGTTTTATTTCATAATGAAATTGATGCCTTTAACTAGATCTTGCTAACCTTTCAAAGCTTATCTTATTGGTGAGAATTGGCTCACAAGATTTGTTAAGAACTCCATAAAAACATGTGTATAAGCCTGCTTTTGAGTTGGGGTTTCTAGTATCATGGGTTGTGGGTGCAGTGCAGTAGGAGCCCAAAGACTGACATCATAGCTGATGTAACCCTGTGGCCACAGTGCTGACAGTCCCCCCCAGATGATTTACAGGGTCCAAAAGAGGACAGATGCAGTTTTCTGGAAGACTTCACAGAGGAAGAATGCTGACTGTGTGAGTGTGTTCATGTGTTCAGATCAGTTTGTGTCTATTCGTTTGAGGGCTGGACATGTTTCATTGGTCAAGTGCTGCTTGTTATTTATTCCCTCTTATGCAAGGGACAAGGTGGGTGTGGGTCACCTAGATTAAATCAAGTCATTTTGGCTTATTAAAGTATATCTGGGAAGTGGTGCAAGTTGTTCAAGTGGGGCTCCAAAGAAATAAACATTTCCATTTAGACTTGTCAGTGCTTTTGCTGACCAATCTCTGTCAATACAGATGCATGGAAATCAGACATCTGCATGCAAGTGCAGCCAATAATCAGCTTCTAGACAACATCTCTTAACACTGATTTCATTCTCGCCTCTTTAGTTGCTACTGAACCGTAAACAATGGCAACACACATACAAGAAAGTCCATGTTTGTCTCTTATTGGTGATTGCTAACTGCTGGCTGCATCAAAAGCCCCCCAAAAGTGTCTAGTGCTCCCATCGGCTGTATGCCCATCAGATAATACATGTTTCACTTTTGACAGCTGCATGATCTGACCCTCAGAAATCCCATGAATTCATTACTTACGTCACTAAATCTGCTTCAGTGTATTTTGGAAAAATATTTCCTTTTTTTTTGTCAGGAAAATCATTTTCTTCTACTATGAAGTTCAGGAAACTTAAACTGTGTGAAAATTACCCTCATTCTGGTGCATAGAAAAAACGTCTAAGTCTTTTAAGGAAAGGGAATGCATATATATCCATAGTACTGTGGGAAAGTAGTAGATACACAAAATAATTTATGCATCATTTGTGGAAGACTCAAAATGTTTTCAATGATTAACTACTATATTTCTTCTTTTGTTACAGGTGTAAGCTTTTATGAGGTGAGCAGACAGCTGTCTCTCAGCTCTATTAGTGTGCTTGTGCTCGTGTGTGTGTGTGTGTGTGTGTGTGTGTGTGTGTGTGTGTGTGTGTGTGTGTGTGTGTGTGTGTGTGTGTGTGTGTGTGTGTGTGTGTGTGTCCATGATTTCATTCCAGGATGGACTTACTTAGGCTTGGCCCAAGGGACGTACATTGTCATGTTGCCAAAAGGTTCATCATGCTTGGGGAAGGGACTCCTCCCTTCATTTAAACTCTGTCTGATCTCTGTCAACAGGGCATTACGTTGTGTAGTCATCATAACCCGAAACAGACGCTGGATTTCTTGCTCATCCCTTTTACATTCCAGCTGACAATACTCATTGCAGGTCACACTTCATATTAGGTTACACGTCTAGTACCATTGTCCTTAATTTGTAGTAAATGAGCTTGGATGCTGATGTATGTTTCCCTGCAGATATCAGAATAACTTCTCCAATATGTGATCCCATAGGAAAGTGTTAGCAAGGCAGATTTTCAGATGAGAGTGCTTAAAAGGATCCATCACTGTCCAATTATCTTCATCTGTACAGCATGTTTTATTTAGTCCTTCATTATAGAGTGGATGCTTTAAGGACACACTACAGGGCAGAATAGAGAAAGTATATTAGAAAGCTGCAATCTGTCAAATGCCAACTCTGCTTCTAGACTGGCCAGACAGGAAGCAGTTTAATGCTCCAGCTCTGATATAATGCCTAGCTCTCAGTGTCGTTGATAACAATAGAAACATCAACATATATTAAGCAGTTTGAATGAAGCCTAAGAGAGCTGTGACCAATGATCAGTCAACTCAAATGACAGGAAGATGGTCAGAAATCCAACCATCAACTTTCCCTAACTGGATGACTGTTTCTTTAAAGCTTGTGAAGGAGGCATGTAGTTAGTGAAACTTCATCTTGACAGAAAACTAGAATTTAGTTATAGGAAATGGTTGTAAAGCTTTGAGGAGATTTTTGTTGGTTTTGAAACAGACTCACATAAACAGTTATGCCTTGTTTTGACCTAAAAAGCAAAAAAGGACCATCAGTAACAGCACTGGGATTCTCAGATTGTAATGTTGAATGGCTGTAGCCATGGTGAGGGGGTAAATGTCAGAGCAGATGACAAAATGTAACTGAAGAACTGCTTTTTATTTTGTTTTTCAACAGCAAACATTACCTAATAACAAATGGTGCATATGGTAAATTGAGAATGCAGAATGTGATTTTTTGATTAGAAAACACACACATGTGCAGCACAAGGTCAGTACAGACAAAAAGTATATTGCTTTGTTCTCAAGGGGTTTCAAAATTGACAAAAACAGACAGTCCCTCACAGGAGCTTAAAGGTGGGGTAGGCAGGATCTGAGGAAGTGCCAGTTTTTGGAAGGAATCTTGAATGTAAACACTACCCCTCCCAACTAGTTTTCCCCTCAGCTCCTCCTCTCTCCTCCCTCTCTGTTACAGCAAGCCGAGCCCACAAACGGACACTTCTGCTCACTTGTATCATTTCAATTAAATTCAGATATAATGCAAATAAATACTTGAGATAATTACAAATGAGGCCCAGTCAACGTGAAAGCAAAAAGCATTGGTGCTACTGTAGATGCCAACAGACTACCAGCAACCACAATGTTTGCAGGACTTCTATGACTAGGACAAAGTGACATACTCCAGGACCCGAGGTAAACAACACATAGCAGGTCCCATTTGACAAGAAACACTTCTGTTACAGAGACTTGGCTTACTTTGTTAAGCGGTTTACCTGTCCAGCAGAAAGGTTACAGGGTCCGTAAGATCCCGAAGCATCCCCCATCGACCTGGCTTCTTAGCTCTTTTGGATGTGGCAGCCCGGTCTACCTCCTTTTAAGCGCCCATTATTCCGCCAGAGTGTCCAGTATTTACTTTGTTTTCTTGCTTGTGTTGGCAGTCGTGGCCAAAGGAGGATTCAGACAATTTCCCATACTTTCTGGTTGGTTTCTACTGTCCATTTGTTTTAATTGTGAGCCACAATAAACACAAAGTAAAGGAATAAAATAAGGGATTCGTCCTCTTGGGATCATGAATGTTCTAAGCAGGTGTAGATATTTTTGTAAAAGTGTAACAGTATTGAAAATTTGAAGTTGGAAAATTGCAGTTTTGCAATACTGACACTTACACTTACTGTAAGGAATTTCTGTTTGTGTTGGGCTTTGACATACCCTGTGAATTAAGTGAAATCACTGACATATTTATATATCTTGGGTGTTTTCAGACAAATTATATTTTCCTGCTTTCTGTTAACAGCCAATTGTAAATAAAAGCTCATTCTTTTGCATTAAGTCAGTCATTTTGTTGACACTTAACCCCCTCTGCAGTGGTTACAGACATCAAAAAGTATATTAAATAATGATTATGTCTGCTATATTCAAATTATGTGCTTGAACCGAGAGGTTGCTGCAAGTCTGGTCTCTCTCTATTATTTGTAATTTTTGCTAGATTTTTTTTTCATTTTTTTTGGAGTCTTTTTTGTTGGCTGCTGATAGATACTTCTGCTGGGCAAAGAGTTTATTCAAGAGAAGGGCTCCTTTCACTGAAACAAAGCGAATCTGGACAACAGCATCCAATGACATCAGGAGGTGTTATCGTGGTTGCCGGGCTGGTGCAAAGGTGTAGGCAAAGCTGAATGCTAGGAGGTGGAGCTATAAACCCTTTCTGCCATCAGTCTTCATGGGAAACGTCAACTCTCTGCCCAAGATGGAGATCGTGGCATGTATCAGAAATGAACAAGAAGCTGAATACAGAGATCTTATAAGAGCCTTCAGTGACTGGAGTCACAAAAACTGCCTCCTCCTCAACACCTCAAAGACAAAGGAGATGGTCATTGACTTCTGCAGATCCAAACCCCCTCTTCAGCCAGTGAACACCTGTGGGGTGGACATCAAGGTGGTGTCATCATATAAATACCTAGGTGTACACCTGGATAATAAGTTGGACTGCTCTAAGAATATAGACCTTATCTACAAAAAGGGGTAGAGATGCCTCTTTTGCTTTAGAGGACTCCAATCAATAGACATCTGTAGTAAGATGTTGCAGATGTTTTATTAGTCTGTGGTGTTAGTCCGGGAGCCATGGGGGTGAACGTAGTTTCGACGGTTAAAGATTTTTTCTCAACTGATTCTTGCTGCTGGGGGTCCCCTCTTAAGGACTCAAGAGGGTGCCCAGTGAAATCCATGGAGCATTTTTAGGGCCCGAGCGTAGCTGCTAAGCAGCTGCGAGAGCCCTAAAGAAAGAAACAAAGAAAAACCACTTGGGGAATAATAGGGCTCTCGCAGCTGCTTAGCAGCTACGCTCGTTTGTTATTGACCCTTTAATGCCCAAAACACAAAAAATTCACCCAAAATAAACTTCTACGGTATTTCATGCAAAATACCTGATCTAAATGCATAAAATTTGCTTTCTACAGTTTGTATCCATGTAAATGGATGTGTACAGTGCATTAGATTTAAATGTATGCATTTTTTAAATATTAACCCCCTCCTGCCCAGAACAACATAATCTTTAAACCGTGATATTGTACATGCACAGAAATCAAATCAAATGCATTAGATCTGCTTTCTACAAAGTCTAATAGTGGAACTGGTCATGTTTCCTTTTGGATGAATGCATAGCAACCCTTTGAGGCCAACCATCTTTTAGTCATTAACCCTTAAATTCCCAAAACAAAAACAAAACAAAATACACAAAATAGGGTTTTATGGCATTTTATGCAAAAAGATTGATTTAGCGCATCAAATTTTATTTCTAGTGTTTATCAATGAACGTGGATGTGTAAAATTTAGTTTTCTGATCTCACATTAAAACATTTTATAGATATTAACTCCTTCACACCCGAAGCACCAAAATCCATTAAAATGTTGATTTATGACATTTTATGCACAGTAAATCAATTCAAATACTTCAAATTAGCTGTATAAGAAATTAGTAATGTTATGTGGAAGTGGTCGTATACAGCATATCCCATGTTAAGGTCCAATGATACCAAAGATCCACACTTTCGTGAGACCCAAGAATCAGAGACAGAGAGAAGAACAACATTTAAAGGAATTTATGGTTGGCATGAAGGTTTCCACTAACTGTTTCAGGCCTATCTTGAGCATCCTACAACATAACAGTGACAGGACATTGTGCATGGCAAACCATGTACTCTGCAACTGCATTTTTTGGAATTACATGGATTTTCAGTTTTGCAGCCACATTTAATCATTTGCAGAATGTAGTCTGGGGCAGGTTTGCAACATTCAGGTAGAGTGGTTGGGCTCAGTGACCTGTTAGCCATGTCTTTTTTCTATCCAAATTTCACTGGGTCGAATGTTGGTGGAAGATGCCCGTCAACATTTCGCCACAAAGCAGCTTGAAAGTGGGCCCTCTTGACATTCTCAATGAACGATTCCCTGGTAGGTGGTAGTGCAGGTAGGTTTGGAGCAGACGTATGTCCTTTCCCATTTTTCTTCCCCCAAACTAGAAGTCTAGTGCGTGACATGTCATGGCTTTTCTGTATGCCATAACAGGCTGATATGAATGCAGTGGCTTGGTCAATTACTTTCTGTAATGGTGCATCTACACTCACCGGCCACTTTATTAGGTACACCATGCTAGTAACGGGTTGGACCCCCTTTTGCCTTCAGAACTGCCTCAATTCTTCGTGGCATAGATTCAACAAGGTGCTGGAAGCATTCCTCAGAGAGCTTGGTCCATATTGACATGATGGCATCACACAGTTGCCGCAGATTTGTCGGCTGCACATCCATGATGCGAATCTCCCGTTCCACCACATCCCAAAGATGCTCTATTGGATTGAGATCTGGTGACTGTGGAGGCCATTTGAGTACAGTGAACTCATTGTCATGTTCAAGAAACCAGTCTGAGATGATTCCAGCTTTATGACATGGCGCATTATCCTGCTGAAAGTAGCCATCAGAAGTTGGGTACATTGTGGTCATAAAGGGATGGACATGGTCAGCAACAATACTCAGGTAGGCTGTGGCGTTGCAACGATGCTCAATTGGTACCAAGGGGCCCAAAGAGTGCCAAGAAAATATTCCCCACACCATGACACCACCACCACCAGCCTGAACCGTTGATACAAGGCAGGATGGATCCATGCTTTCATGTTGTTGACGCCAAATTCTGACCCTACCATCCGAATGTCGCAGCAGAAATCGAGACTCATCAGACCAGGCAACGTTTTTCCAATCTTCTATTGTCCAATTTCGATGAGCTTGTGCAAATTGTAGCCTCAGTTTCCTGTTCTTAGCTGAAAGGAGTGGCACCCGGTGTGGTCTTCTGCTGCTGTAGCCCATCTGCCTCAAAGTTCGACGTACTGTGCGTTCAGAGATGCTCTTCTGCCTACCTTGGTTGTAACGGGTGGTTATTTGAGTCACTGTTGCCTTTCTATCAGCTTGAACCAGTCTGGCCATTCTCCTCTGACCTCTGGCATCAACAAGGCATTTCCGCCCACAGAACTGCCACTCACTGGATATTTTTTCTTTTTCGGACCATTCTCTGTAAACCCTAGAGATGGTTGTGCGTGAAAATCCCAGTAGATCAGCAGTTTCTGAAATACTCAGACCAGCCCTTCTGGCACCAACAACCATGCCACGTTCAAAGTCACTCAAATCACCTTTCTTCCCCATACTGATGCTCGGTTTGAACTGCAGGAGATTGTCTTGACCATGTCTACATGGTCAAGACACATGTGATTGGCTGATTAGAAATTAAGTGTTAACGAGCAGTTGGACAGGTGTACCTAATAAAGTGGCCGGTGAGTGTATGTCTCTCATAGCCGATAGATCATAGCCAGCGTTCAAGACTTTAATGACTGTGCCTTTTCCCAACCCATAGAAGGATGTCACAGTCACATCCTGAAATGGCATGGGCTGGTAAAATGTTCTTGGCAATTAGTGGATCCTTTGCCAGTGTTGACTTTATGTCAACTATTGCCTTTTCCTGGCTCGGGGATTCCATAGTGAAAGATACATCCAGTCCTGACTGTTGATAGTGGTGAAGGAGGAGGACAAACACATCTGTGTCATCCGAAACCACAGAGATTTTATGGGCTTCTCCAGCACACACAAGGACTTGTTGGGCAATGATTGTGTCAAGGAATCAATACATTAAATGAAATAGTTACAAAATGTGTGAGGTTAGAAAGAGTGAAAACACTTACCAAATCACTGTCATCCTAGAAAATAACTTGTGCATCCACACATTAACAGTCTTAGCTCATGATGAGGCGAAATAGCTGATTCCCTGCTAGCTTATCAGTTGAAAAAGCAGGAACAAGTTACACATGCAGGAATTGTGTTTTTCTTGTACACAGTTATCAATTGATAATGTATAAATAAAAGAGCATAATAAAAATACCATAATTCAGGCTAAATTAGTCAATTCCCACCCAAAGCAATGAAAGAAGAGATGAAAGAATAAATATGTATTAATTTCTACATCTACATATTCCCCAGCATGGGAATATGTAGATGTAGAATATGTTCTGTAGATGTTTTTGTACAGTATGCTCAAGATGGAGGGCCTGAAAGGGTTAAAATGCATTCATTCATTCAAAAGGAAACATGCTTTACATGACGAGTTCCACTATTAGACTTTATAGAAAGCAGATCTAATGCATTTGATTTGATTTCTGTGCATGTACAATATCACGGTTTAAAGATTATGTTGTTCTGGGCAGGAGGGGGTTAATATTTAAAAAATGCATACATATTAAATCTAATGCACTGTACACATCCATTTACATGGATACAAACTGTAGAAAGCAAATTTTATGCATTTAGATCAGGTATTTTGCATGAAATACCGTAGAAGTCTATTTTGGGTGAATTTTTTGTGTTTTGGGCATTAAAGGGTCAATAACAAAAAATGCTCCATGGATTTCACTGGGCACCCTCTTGAATCCTTAAGAGGGGACCCCCAGCAGCAAGAATCAGTTGAGAAAAAAACTTTCACTGACGAAACCACGTTCAGCCAAAAATCACCCTTTGGCTCCCGGACTGTGTCTACAGTGTTCTGTTCTATGCTGCAGTCTGCTGGGGAGGAAGCACCAAACACAAAGATGCAAGACGTCTGAACACACTGGTAAAAAAGGCTGGCTCTGTGGTTTGATTTAAGTTGGACTCACTGGAGGATGTGTTGGAGAGATGTACTCTGAGGAAAGTGGAGGCTATTCCAAAGAACATGGATCACCCACTTCACAACACCTTAATGGACCAATTGGGCCAATGGTGGTGGACGGGTCCTCTCTCTTCGCTGCAGGATAGAAAGATTCAGAAGATCTTTTGTACCCACAGCCATCAGAATTTACAACTCTTCTGTAAATAGTAGATGACTTTTTGACACATGACAACTGACCATTGAATTTCCCTTCGGGGATAAAATAAAGTTATTCTTATTGTTATAGCTTGTAAGAATGCATTACTTTACAGTCTTTCTCAGTCGCTTTGATGCATTTCTCAGAACAGAGTGAACGTTCTTAGAGCTATTAGTTGAACTTCTACAACATTGAGTCATTTGTGCACATCAGCAGTAGCAGTTTCTCATCCCTCTGAACAAATTGCAAATGCTCTCGGACATGTATCAGTTACTTTCATACAATTCTCTGCTGTTTCATAACATTATCATTTGCTTATGTCATGTCAGTCAAAATGAACTATACTTATGAATGCTGAATAGTCATTCCCTATAAAACTTATAGTCCTCATTTCATTGCTTGAGTCATTGCATACAAAATTGTTGAACTAGTTCTCAAAATCTGGACAATTGACTAAATTTCTTAATCCTTTTTTTTCCTGAACATGTCTCCTAATTTGAACAGTTGCTCTCAGGTGAACCTCAGCTTTCACTCATGAGGAGGTGTGTGAAGCATTTGTTGTAACCAATGTCAAGTCACTTGTCGACAGTCACTCAGAGCTGAATGCCATGAACCCTCACTTGGCAAGCATACGTAAACAAACAGGACATAGAGTGTACTATTTCTACATTTCTGTGACACAAAAATTGATGGTCAGTGCTGTGGAGGAGGGGTGAGAATGTGGGGAGGAAGGGGAAGGGGACAAAACAGGGGCAGAGGAAAAAGAGGTGAAGTACATAGGCAAATCCCTGATGAAATTAGGGCTACACCTTTGGACCATTTTGTCAATCACAGCCTCATTATGGCTGAGGCTGGTCGATGGGTGCAACCAAATGTAGAGAGAACCACAGTGAATGTCCAGGAATAATTGATGTTCAGTTTACAGTGATATGTACTGTTATATTGTTTATATTTGTACACAGTTCTACCAAAATGATATTTCTTGTTTGTTCTAAATAAGTGGCTGTGATTTTTATTTATTTTTTATTTTTTGCACAATTCTGTAGAATTGCAAAGAGCAAATGCCGTAAACATGTGAAACATACATTCAGTTACCTCACTATCTACGGTAATGTGTAACTTTACTGTAGTTTTCAAATGGCTGTACAGGTAGTGTATAGTGCTGTCTTGAGCATTTTCAGGTAGTGTCACCAAGGGCTGACTTTTTTGCATTGGAAAACACAGAGAGAGTAAGTTTAATAATGAAAACATGACAAAGCCATTGGACTGTCCTGTGCATGAACAATGATGTTGGGACTAATTATTTTGATAACACAGACAGTGACATGAATACTTGCTTTTGAGGAATCAACTATTTATTTTGAGCTAGTGATGCGCTTTTGCAGGTTATCCACTAGGTTTCACAGTTTGTACTAATTGTTCTGAGAAATGCACCAACTGTTGTGCAAATGTTAATAGTGATGTGAGAAATACACCAAAGCGATTGAGAAAAAGTGTACATTTCTGTCTGTTTCAAAACTTTGTGTCACTGCCACTAGCTCGTGCTGCTAATGTTTTGCAAATAGATCCTTTTACATTCTAGTTCAAAAAAGTTTCAACAGAGCATTTCCAACTATGAATACAGAAGCAGATGCTTGTTGGTCCATGGTGTTAGTGGTGCTGTTATAAAACAACTTGTCTGGAGTGCTGAAAACACAAACATTTCACAAAGATCACTGTATTCCACTCATAATATTTGCAATATCTTGCAAGAGTTGTAACTTTTATTCTCTATTTAATAGAGAACCCAGCTATACAGGTCCTTAAATTACAGTAATAAGGTCAAACTCACTGAAGACTCCCATCAGGGCTCCTTAGACCCCCCAGGATCCACTCGTCTCCACAGGCACTGCTCTCTCATCTTTCTCGGCATCAGGGAACCTAATCTCCCTCCTCAACCCCTAACCTCCCCCAGGCACATGGGGGATCCAGAGAAAGGAGCAGGAATGTGATGCCCTTCCCCCTTTCTCCTGCTTTTAAAGCCCTCTTTTACATATTAGCAAAACTCCATGCCCCTTAATAAGTGATTTCTACCCCACAATAAATGACAGAATCAGCTTTTACTGGGCGCCAACAATGTGTCTGAGGTTTTTTTTTTACTTGTCTGTAATGCAAGATTTAATATAACCCTCTTAGCACTGGATACTCTATACTGAAACTATACACACACACACACACACACACACACACACATATATATATATATATATATATATATATATATATATATATATATATATATAGATAGATAGATAGATAGATAGATAGATAGATAGATAGATAGATAGATAGATAGATAGATAGATAGATACCACTAAGTACTAAGCCAAGTACCCCTTGTCTAACCCCTGCAGAGGTCTTTTCTATTCAAATCAGAATCGCTCTTCTATTTGGTCTAAAGCTTCTATCTGCACTTACATTTGAACATTTAAACATGCATTTCTGTTGATCAAAACCTACTTCAAAGGTTACAACCTTGTCCAATCAGCAATTTGCAAGCTGTAATGTGCTTTTCATTTATGTTTTACATACACTGTGGTTTGTAGAGGCCATTTCAAGCTCCGGTAGAGGATACTTTAGATCTCTACTTCCCAGTTTTAACAACCCAGTCTGTACTACAAGGCAAGATGATGCATAACAACAACTGGAATGCCAAATTGCTGGTGCAGATATGCTTGGAATGCAAGAATAACAGATGTCAGAGGCAGACTAAACATACCCTTCTGATAGAAATGCTGCTCTGCACTCCAATTTAAAAGCCATGTTTTTCCTGTGAGGGTTCAACCCAACTACCAACAAGAGCTGTTTCAGGTGGTATGCAAGATAACATTTGCTTTGCGGAGCTAGCGTTTTCCTCAAAATGCCACAAATGTAAACATAACTCAATTGTTTCACAGTAAAAATAAACTAAATAGAGTTGCATAATTCTCCAGTCACAACCATAACGTTCACCTCGTCAAACCACATTGATTGACTACAGTAATGATCTCTGTAGGAAAAGTTGGTGGTCACATCATGCTGAGAGCTCGAGGAAACATGCAAAAGGAAGAGGAAGCAGTGATGTCAAGAAATGACTGTGTTTCCTGTCTGACATTCTTATCCATCCCTTCAGCTCCACACTAACAGGAGGGAAGGGGTGATGATGTGGGAGGTTAAGAGGATAGAACAGATGGAGGGGAAAGCAAAGTAAAGTTGAAAGAGAGGGATTAAAGAGGACTGCAGTGTGGAATAAGCAGACACAAACGCTCATTTCAAAGTAGGAAAAAGGGAATTAAAGTGGAAGAAAGGAGAGGCATGAAGTGAAAAATTGCTCTGATCTCAGTCAGTCTCACACACTGGAAGCCCTTGTTTCCCTTTCCTCCAATTATTTCAACATCATCCTTTGCAGTTCTTGGAAGAGTAGGAGGTATTTTCTTCTCTGCTGTCGGATGATGTCATTCATTTCTTTACAGGCAACAAAGAGAACCTCCGCCCAATACCCCAACCCCCAACCCTACATCCTGCCAGACCATTGAGGACCCCTCCTCAAACATTCCTGAACTGAGGCACGTTTTCTGATTTTTTTTAAAGATATGTAGGGTGTCGACCCTCCAAACGTGGCTCTGTTTTCGCCTGACTTAGCTGCAGCCAGAAAAAAAAGAAATGCTGTGATTGCAGCTTGTTTTAACTAGAAAAGCACTCAGAGAGCACAGACCTCTGCCAAGCAGCTCATGTCCCCCCTTATATTGTGATTCACAGCAAAACTTTTAGTGTTACGTGTCTTTTATTAACTCTTATTTATGTTTAAACTGGTATGTTCACCGTTCATAACGTTCCTAAAACAAGAAATGCCCTGACCCAGAACCTTCTGGCTGTGAGGCGACAGTGCTAACCACTACACCACTGTGCTGCCAATCTACACCACTGTGCCGCCCATTGGTTATCTTTCAGCACTGAATATTCCAACGACACCCTTATTTTTGTGTGTTCTGGATCACAGTATCCGGAATTTTGTCTGGATCAGGATCAACCTTTGACACCTCATAAAACTCATTGAGATCCTTTTGTGTATTTTTTTACGAAAGACTCTGGCCATTTTTATAGAGTTAAATGCAAAAATTCCCTAATTTGCCCTATCTCACAATGATAAAGAATCCTTCAAAAAATTCGTGGATCCAGAAGGTGATCCGGATCACCACCAAAATTTAATGGGATCCTCCTGGGGCTGAGATGCACCTCTGGTGAAAATTTCAGGTCAATCCGTCTGTTACTTTCTCCGTAAAGTTGCTAACAGACGAACAAACTTACAAACAAACCAACAAACAAACAAACCAACACTACCGAAAACATAACCTCCTTGGCGGAGGTTATTAAAGAAAGTGGTTTTTTTTCAAGAGGTAAGATTGTAGTGACCAGTGGTTTTCAGTTTACACCTTTTCGCCAACCTTACTCACCCAGGGTTGAAAAAAATGATCAAAACCCACTCTTTCTGACAGTATCAACCATAAATATTTCTCTAAATCAAAGATTTATCTACACATCAGACAATTAATTGAATTAGATGTTGGAAGCATCAGTTCATACACACTTAAACCCCCAGCTAAAAACTCTGTGAACCCACCCCTAACAATACTCCAGCTGTATTAAATCAACTTTAATATTTGATTCATTTTCAAAGATGGGATAGCAAAAAAATAATAATAATAATAATAAAATGCTCCTTCTCTAAGAATGTTATTAACAACTCCCATAAACTGTTTTGATGTAAAAATAATAATAATGAAAAAAACACATATTTTGGGTTTGGTTAGTGGGCAAACAAGAAATTTGAAAATGTTGCACTGTGTCTTCTGAACAATGTTCATCTGCTATTTGATAATATCTAATGTACTAAATCATGAGAAAAAAAAACAGCGGCTGAGTGCAGAAGTTATTGCCTCAGCTTTGGACAATCTTTGTCTATTATTTTGAAAAACCTGGAAATGGTCGGTTAGCAGGGCTCAAATTTCATTTAAACAGGGCCCACCCCCACCCCCACCCCCACATGTATTTTTAAACACGTACAGCTAGGTTTAAAAATCCACTAGCAGTGTGCTCTGTCCTTTTAAATGATCCATATGGTTTCTTATGACATATTGCTTATACTGCTCACTTTCGCCTGAAACTGTGCTGACAGTAAAATTTCTCAGGATGTATGGAAGTCCAGAAATGTGACTGATGTGTGTGAGTCATATAAAGGAAGTCGGGGTTAGGGGGGGGGGGCAATCCAGCAGAAGAACTCTCATCAAACCCTGATTTCACATTGGTCTGACTCACTGTCCACTCAGTGTAATATACAGTGTTGTCACAGGGGTCTTTGTGTGATATACACTGAGCGTGAAATACTGAACAGATGAGTCACTGTCATTACAGAAGGCCTTAGTGATGTGTCATAGTGAGATTTTTAGCGTGTGATCAAGTGAATTGATCTTTTCCATAAACACCCATAGGCTTACACTTTGAACTTGTGTTTATTAATTTTAAATGAACAGAATAAAAGATAGAAACTTCTCATAAAAAGAGCCACCATCTAAAGCCTTATTGTTCTACTTGAGAAACAAGTTGACCCAATTTTCCTCTCTCTTTCTTTATCAGTCAAAATCCTTGAAGTTTTCCATTTATTGGCATAGATCTAAGTATTAATGATTGAATTGACTTGGGGGAAACCCACAGGATGGTGACTGATATAGAGATATTAGACAAAGGCTTGTTTTGGATTAGTTGTACTGAAGTTTTTCATGGCTGTACTATTCCTGTCTAGTTTGATGAAGTTTTTTTTACACCTTTAGAATGAAGTTATAGATTAGCATGCTGTATGATAATTGGTGTGATGCTTGGCTGACCATTTCCAATCAAGGTTAAAATAGACAGGGTGTGCTGGAATAGTTCTAGCTTAAACTTAATATTGCAACTCACAGTCAAACATGAGTACAGTTATTTGTTATAATTCACATCAAATTGAATATCTCAGTTGATAGTTGTGTTTTATAGTAACAAGCATTTACTAGAAAGATAGATAAAGCAAAAGTCACAAATTATTATGCTGTTGTTATTTTTACTGCTTCTTATGGTATTCAATTCTTAAAGCAATCAGTTGCTTAGAGATGCTATTAGTTATTCTACTGCCATTGCCTGGATTGCAGTCCAGGATCCAGTACAAAGATGTTCATGTTGTTATACCTATCCTTATGGCATGGAAAATAAAGCTACTCTTTGGCAAAGTTTTAACCAATTTAATGCCAATCTTAATAAGTTGAAGGAAATTCTGCCAAAAATGCTTTTCTGCAGAATGATTCAATGTAAAGGGGCTGTCAAAGGGTTTTCATCAATTTGAACTGAGTGTTAACCTACAGCTGAGTTGTAGGAAAGCTGGGTAATAAAGTAAGGTAAAAAAAAAAAAGGGCTGTATTTTGAAGGGTTCTTCTCGATCCGGAGGTGGCCCACGGGCCAAATCAGGCCCACCAAACATGAAATCTGGCCTGTGGAATCGTTTTAATAATGGATTAAAATCTGATATTTTTTGCAACAACAGTTGTCATTTGCAGAGTCCAACAATTACGCTACAGGTACAAGCAAGGCTGTGGTCAGAGCCCGTTGCTGAAACAAAGGCAGCATCCTCTTAAGTCAAAAAACTAAAACTGCCTCGCACTCGCTTAATGTGATAATTGGCATTTCCCCCCAGTCATCATTTTTTGAATGTCTGGGGATATGTCACTTAAATCTGAAGTCAGTTCTCCAAGTGGTTCCTCTCTTGGTCTTTATCACATTCATAAAGGAGAAGCTTGACTTGCATGTGTATGCGGAAGGGAACATTGTGAGCATATAAAATACCAGTGCTTTGATCGTGCTGTACTCATCAGAACATGCCACCCAAAAAGTGCGATTACAGATGCCGCACTTGGGAGCGCATCACTGACCATGGCACTTGTTTGAAAACCACTTAACTGCATCTGAAGTGTGACCTCAGCTACAAGGTGAGCGTGTCAAACACAGGGAGCACCAGGGATCGTAAAGAAAGGCAATGATATCTTTTGGGATCAAGTAGTCCTCAAATCTTGACCTGAAGTTGTCCCGCTGCTTCTTTATAAAGTCTATCATCAGGTCTGTCTGAATAATTTCATGAACCAAAAGGTTTATCACGGTCTTATCTATCCTTCAGACAGTCAATGATTAATCAACACATTTTTATTACAAACATTCATCACAAAAACCTAGTGAAATCACATCTGGGGCGGTGTTTGTTTCTGGCATTTCTCCAAACACGAGATAGCACAGTCCAGTGTTCTGGCCCTACATTTTGCAGTTCTGACAAAATATGGCCTGAGGCCAGGCCTAGTTGCCGACCCCTGTAGAGCTTTATGTTGTATTTTAAAAAAGATATTAGATTTTTACACTTAAATAATCAGGCAATACTTATGGGAGGGGGAAGCACCTAAAGACACAACACATGCTTACTACCTATATTTTGGTAGGTTAAAGCAGCTGGCCTGGCTATCAAAAAAGTCATTCTGTGTGCTTATACGTTGCCCACAATTAAAAGCCCACACACAGGGGTAAGGGTAGGTCTTCCAGACGGTACTTGATTACCACTGTAATCACCCATTTGGGAGCCCTCTGGTTGGAATTCACACATTCCTGAGGGACAATGCTGAAGTGTGACAGATCTGATTATGCTGGAATTTACCTGAGGATTTATCTGCATTCCTTCTGGTCTATCTCCCCCTCAGACAAAAGCCGAATTAAATGTGTCTGCAACAGAGAAATTGAGAGGGGGCCATTGACATTCACAGGGAGCAAGCAGCAACTTGATTGCACTCGACTTCAGGGTTCAGATTTGTTTGCTTGTTGTAAGAAAAATGATCATCAGAAAGAGTTTGAATCCACTCAGATGACACAGCTAACAAGCTATCATGGAGTACTTTTTCACTATTCAAAATAAGAATATCTGAGCCCAGAAAAGACAGACACTTTATAAATGGGTTAAATGTGACTCAATAAACCACCCATACTCCACTCTGTTTTCTTTAAAAGATAAAAGGTGGTTACGCTAAGTCTTGTCAGTCAGTTGTAAAATCAGTAGATTTTCATTTATATGGCGTCGATTCACCTCAGAAACTGAGATGAGACACTGTGTATGGAGGAAGTCAGATCTATACTTGTGTAAAAGAGTAATGAAAGACTAATCAATTTCTGTGTGATTATTTGGAAGTGGTGGCAGAGAAAACCTTCCCTTTCACAGGCAGACACCTCAAGCTGGACCAAACTCACCAGTAAACAGAGATTTATCTCAGCTGTAAATCTTCCTGAGTGATGATGGTCAGAGATCTACATTTAATCGTTTGCCCAACAAGCATTTCTGAGAAAACCCATGTTAAAAATTCACTTGTGTCTGTTAAGTCTACACTTTAATGGTATCAACATGATATTGTATTGTTGTGGGATTGGTTTATCGATAAAAGCAGATATTAACACAGCCAAACTTTTACCTAGGACCTTGCATTCAGTATATTTACATGCACGGTTAAGTCAAGCTATGGCTTGGGCACATTTAGGAAATATATGTGTCCTTGTCCCATTAGACATCTACTTTGCAGGTTACCCCAAAGATGTTTAACCAGCATAGTGAAAGTGTACTGATTTTGGCCGCCACATTGGTGGGGCCTTTGGATTTTTGGCAAAAAGCTACAATATGTTCACTTGCCAAATACACCTTGACATATGCTTAATTCTTTAAAAACGTGTATGACCCTTTTGTCTAGATAACATATAAGTTATAACAATGATGTGAACAAATAATGAGTCACTATTCCAACAAAAACTGCATTTAAACCAGACCATAAACATGTACATTTTCTGTGAAAAATTGTCTTTTAGACATGCTAATAATGGGGTCTTTAGGACCCAGCATTAAGTGTACACTTCAGTTTTTGGCACTCTAATGGTGGCAGATTGCAGGTGGATTTTTTACTCATGGTGACCGTCACGAACCATTTGCGTTATTTTTGTTAAGTAATTATACAAAAACAGAGACTTGACAAAAAGCCATCCAAACTGTGTTGCATCCTTTGAAATACTGTTTTGTCAAGTTAAGAATATAACCATATAAAAATGAATAAGGATTAAGATGAAGAGCTCCATAATAAACTCCTGAAACAGCTTCTGTTTTGCCTCTATCAACAGTCTTCTTCCTGACATGAACCATGAGATTCAAGGGAGAGCTGGGTCGCCTCCTCAAAAGGGGGAGTAGTGGAGAGAGGGTGGGGTGCTTGTGACTGTTTTTAAGTTGGTATTTTGTGGAAAGACTTTTGTATCTGAGTCAGATAAGTACATTTCAATGCATCATTTTGAGGGTAACTCAGAAAGAGGCTGCTACATTAGATGTTAAATCTATAAAAGTTCAGTCATTTTGCAAAGGAAGGTGAGAAATGCTTCCTGAAGAGATCATACTATGAGCAGCCCCAGTCATCCTGGGAGAATGGGCAGTGAGGTCTGAGTGGAGGGTAAGTGGATGAGAAGGGGCAGGAAAAGGGAGGGGGTTCCATTCAAAACAGCTGAAGAAAAGAGAGGGAGGTGGGAGGGAGAGGGAGGCAGGGGTGGTCCTAACATGACGTGTGTCAGTCTGTAGAAATGTGTGTGGAGCTCTGTCTTCTGTTCACACTGGCTGAGAAGTACTGGAAGAGACAGAAACGCAGGACCTATCCTCAGACCTCGAGAACTAAAGACGGAGCCACCTCACACGAACAAAGCCTGAGAGTTTTTATTACTGAGTGAGCAGAGACGCTATAGAAAAGAGCAGCAACTACTAAGAGAATTTTTGAAACACTTCTATAATTATCTGATTTGTTTTTTCAGTATTTTGAATTTTAATACTCATTTTTTAAGAAAGGAATTTTGGACTTTTTCAAATGCTTGGAACAATAACTTTGACAGGTAAGCACATTACTGTAGGAACATTTGATATTTAAATATTGAGACATTTGACTTTTGTGATATGGAGTTGTGTCTGATGTGACCAGACAGTTCTTTCTTATACTTTCAAGAAGTTGAAACTTCAATGGCCTCCTCCATTCTTACAAAGCAAGTGTTTGAGACCTAAAGCATTGATGTTTTCTTGATACTCACCAAGAGCATTATTGTCCTAAGGGTGTGGTTAGCGGTGCTTGTGATGTGTAGATGTCCCAGCAGAGGCAAGTTATATCACTGTAGGTGGTTTTGTCTCAGTAAATACTAAAGAAAACCCAAAGTAATGCTTGTAGAGTAAAGTCAGTCCCTTCATTGTAATCTGTTAAGGCTGACAGCAAAAGGGCATTACGCATTAGTTTATCTTCCCTGTGTATGACTAGCACATTACCAGGATAATTACGATGCTGACAGCATCCTCCATTTCCCATCGTAGTGCTCTGTGGTGAGAACCTGTTTACGTGCTGCTGTAATGTACACCATTCATGCTGCTGATCCTACTGTACCATGCCAAACCAACTGCTGTTTGCCCTGACATCAGATCACACTTCCTCCTATACTGCCAGGCTACTCAGTTTGAGAGAAATTTCTCAGTCATAGCTGCCAGACTGAAACCTTCCAAGATGCATTTGCAGAATTATTCTATGAAGCTGCTTTTAGCTTTCCTGCCACCATGCGAGCCAGCACTCTGAGCATTTACCGTCATGGGCATATGTTATTAATTACATGCCAAGACTGATCCTTCTTTGGGGCTTATAACTGGGAGTGATGGTTTCAACCAAGCAAGTCCGTAATTTCTTGCTTGGTGGTGCATATTAGAGCATTGATTTGAATAGGCATAAAATGTGTTCTCAACACCTTTGCTGGAGGTTTATTCAACACACATGCACATCTCACTTCAACCTCTGCAAAGTTGGTTGTTGAAGGTTAGTGATGTAGATGTTTGGGATCCTGTGGAGACCCATCTCTGATACAGAAAGAGGGTGTTAGATAGGGTCCTTCGGGGGATGGTGTGGAGCCATCTCCAGGCTTTTCTAACTGCTTTTTTTAACTGCTTTAAACTCCTTTTTTTAGTGTGTCAGCTCAGACAATGGTAATTACATGATGGATTTGCATATATTTTGTTAAGTTTGTAAATAGAGTAAATAGAGTACAAAAACCTGCACTAGTGCAGCAACAACAGAAACAACAGAAAACCTCTCTGGAGTGTATTTACAACAATCGTTTTTTGACTGTGGTGAGGATATGCAATATAAGAGCATCGTCTTTCAAACTGACTTACACACACACACACACACACACACACACAAACAAAATTAAAGCCTGTTTCCAGTACAACACAAGCATTTCAGCTATGAACGTGTGTCACTGATAAGCAACACCCACTAAAGTTAGTCAAAGCTGCAGCCCTAGGGCATACCCTCCCTCCCCATTTCTTCCAACCTCCCCAGCATCCCTTCATCTCCTAACTGTCCCCTTCTAACCCCCGGCAGCCTTACCCATCACACTTGCATTCTTTCTGGTACAGTCGTTATTCAAAACACCCACCCGCCTCCCCCTCCTTCTTCCACACCATGCATTAACCAGCCCCCCACTTCTGAACCAAATCAATTTAGGGATGTTAACAGTTGTGTGCCTGTAAAAAGGAGGAAAAAGCTGGGCCGGAAAACAAAGATAAAAAAAACGGGAGAGATGCAAGTAGTCTGTTAAATCAACATGGCTCCTGGTTTACTATGCATGTAGACACACATGTTCACAGTAAACCAAATAGTTCAGAATATCTCAGTTAGATTACCCCAAAGGTGGTTGGTTAGGGTATGTTTGTGGTCTGGTCCTGCTGGTTTTAACTTACAAGTTGAACAACTGTATTTAGGCAGTTTTTAAAAAAATAACTTTTAGGCAGAAGAGAACCTACTCGCTAATAAAAATTGTATATGTGATGTGGTTTCTGCAGTACTTTTTATGCTTACACCAGTTGAGTAAAGTCAGCAAACTTCCTCCATGCTGCTACAGGTCTTGATAGAAACAAAAAAGTTCACCACCCCCCAGCCTTTATTACCAGAGGCCAGTAAGGGTTACATGGCTTTTGTGTTTGGCTGTGTGTGTCTTGGGAAGGGGGTGGACCCCATCCATCCTGCTGTGGTGGAATTTGGGTCAAGGGGATTTGGAGTTGAGGCTTGTATTGTTTGGTTTGAATTCTACACCAGCCCTAGCCAGACACAGTTTAACCGAAAAACAAACAAACACTGAAGCTCTCTGGCATTGCAATTCAGATTATCTTTAGAGCATCCCAAAATAATCCTCCTAAACACATAGTCAACAGCATTGCTCACATTCCTTTGAAGACAAGTCTATACATAAGATATGGGCGTGCCCTTACTCACAACATCAGTAAATTAAATAAGTGTTCTCATCACACATACGTGTCTTGTGAATTTACCGCAGGAGTATTTGCAAAAGTTTTTAGATATAGTTGTCCTATTGGTCCATTTCTTAAAACCGAATGTTAATTTGTGGTTTTCGAGTGGAAATATGTGTGGAATGCAGTGCTAGTGAGTGAAGTGTCATGCCTGTAATTTAGTTAAAGGATGTGGACAGATGTGGGCACAGAGTTTGTGTGTGACAGAAACACAGACATCCCCGACTTATATCAGAATTGATTTAAAACTAAAAGAAACTTTTACAGCAGGTACCATAAATTATATTTTAAAATGTGTTTGCAACAGAACTATGTCAAGAATTAAGTCCTTTTTATTAATCCTCATATGTGATTAACCTCACAAGTCCAGATATAAGTCATAACTCAAAATATAACAGGTAGACATTTTTCTTCTGTGCTAAACAGGTGACTGCATGAGTTGGGGTGTTAATTAAGCCCCGTAGCCCCATGTACAGAGGTTAAAACTCTTGTAACAGGATGCATAGCATTAATTTCAGTATACAGCTCTTTTCCATTTGTCTATATCTATCTCATCTCCCCCTTTGTACTATCTTCCCAAAAGGACATAAAAAACCTAAACATGAACCAGAGAAACCAGAGATGTCAGGTCGGTGGTGCCCACAGTTTTTACAGCTTGTGAAGGTGTGTGATAAGGTAAAGTTTTAGTCAGGCAGTAGAAGTCCTTGGTATTTGTCTTGACACTGTAGGTGGATCAAACATGAGGACAAGTAAAATTAGAGAAGGCAGATTAAAAGAAAAACCGAAACCGAAAGCTCCAGATACAGGCAGCTCATCATCCCTTACTTTTTTACCCAAAACACACTCTGAAATGGCAAACAGTGTATTGTGTATTTATCTCTTATCATAGCAACTTGTAAGGTTGTTTTGTTTTTGATTAGAACCAAAGAACTACTCACAATGATTACAAACCTAAACGAGCTGTGTTATCTGATGACGAGAGCTCAGAATGTACCAAAGCATCTCTCTTGCAACATTTTTATGTAGCTCCCATACTATGGACAACTTGGTTCCGCCTTCTGCCAGTATAGGATTCAAAGCGGAAAAGCTCTCTGTATTTCTTATTTCTCCACTTCTTGAAACCAACATTGCGCAGTTGAGTGGTACGCATTCCTCCACTTGCATAGTACCATTGTAAGCATTCAGCTCAAACAGCATATCCCCCAGATGAGCTACACGATCTTATAGGCTGTAGCAAGTGTCAAGCATTGAAAACATAAATCCCCTAGTTACTGTTAAAAATGGAGTTGTACAGAAAAAATGAGGACTTGAGCACAAACCAGTCTTACAGTAACTACATGTCAACATTACAAGCAGGGGGCAGAAAAAAATGATATTTTACGTAATTTCTGAAGTTTATCACACCTCCATAGGGATGGCTGGAGGAGGCAGGATTTATGACCTATACTGCAGCCTATCACCAGAGGGTGCTGTTCTCAGGGTGGCTTCATCCAGCGAGGAGGCAGACGGCTTCCATTTTGTATACAGTCCATGGTAGTTCCCTCTCAGCATGAGTGTGATTTGAATCATGGGTCAACAGTCATTTCTCTGACTTGCCTAGAAAGGGAAAGAATATGCTGTAACAAATTGCATTCTGGTTATAAGGAAACAGTGTTATGCTCAATTAGGGAAAATTTTGGTGTAAGGGAGTGTTTGATGATGATGACAGTCTGAAGAGAGTAACTAGTTTCATCATCTGAAATCACACTATCCTCAAGACCACTTCTTTGAGATTGCAAACCTATAGTGCTGAGTGGATGTTGTTGTACTTTACGAAGTAGTAAAACTACAACTTTAAAACTAATTTTAAAAAAAATTGTATTTTGTTATTTCAGTTGGTCAGCCAGATGGTGTATCTGTGGCTCAGAAAGAAGAAGCCCCTGAGACTATGGATGTCCAGGATGAAGTGACTCCTCAAGTTAATGGCGAGAAACTGGAGAAAGAGTCTCCTGATGGCAATGACATATCCGCTGTTGAGGAGAATGCAGCTGAGGAGAAACCTGGGGATGCTAATGAAGTCGGGTTCAAGAAAATCTTCCGCTTTGTAGGCTTCAAATTCACCCTGAAGAAAGACAAAAGTGAGGAAAAAGATCCTGTAAAGCTCTTGACGGTCAAAGATAAAGAGGGGGAAGAGGTAGTCGGGTCTGATGAAGCCACTAAGGAGGGGGAGGCTGTTACTATGGAGGAGAAAAGCCCTGCTGAAGATAAGGAGGCTGACAGAGAGACAACTAGCATTGAGGCTGAGGTGACTAAAGATAATGACAAAGCTGAAGCTGCTGATGCTCCAGCTGAAGGTGCTGCTGAACCTACTGAGGAAACTGTGAAGGCGGAAGGAGCTGAAAAGGAAGGTGAGGCTTCTCCACCAGCCCAAGAGACCACCCTCTCTCCTTTCAGAAGGCTCTTCAGTGGAGGTCTCTTCTCCAACTTGAGAAAGAAAACTAGCATCAAGAAGACTAAAGAGGAGGAAGAAAAAGAAGCAGCTGTTGAAGAAGAAGCAGTTAAGACAGAGGAAACTGCTGCTGCTGTGGAGGAAAAAGAGGAAAAGGAGGTTGAGAAAGAAACCAAGAAGGAGGAAGCACCAGCCACTCCCAAAGAAGAAAAATCTGAGCCCAAAGAGGAGACACCAGCCTGTCCAGAGGAAGCAAAATCAGAGACTGCCCCTGAGCCAGAGGTCCCTGCTGAAACTCCTGCTCCAGCTACCACCACTGATGAAACTGAACAAGAGGAAGAAAAGGGTGAACTCAATGCAGAAGAGGAGAAAGCACCTGCTGAGGTGACAACTGAGGCTGAGCTGCTGTCATCTCAGGAGAAGGCAAAGCCTCAAGGAAGCCCTCTGAAGAAGCTCTTCACTGGGGCTGGCCTTAAGAAGCTCTCAACCAAGAAACAAAAAGCAAAGAAAGATGTTGAGACCAAGCCAACTGAGTCTGGGGAGCAAGCAGCTGAGCAGTTTCAGTCCTCCACAGAGTCAACAGAGGCTCCAAAGGCTGAGAGTGGGCCCTCATCCCCTGAGGAATCAGGAGAGCATGTCCTTGCTGTGGAGGTGAACCAAATTGAGTCAAGCCAAGAGACAGAAGGGGAAGTTACCTCTGATGGAGAGAAGAAAAAAGAGGGGATCATTGCCTGGACCTCTTTCAAGAAGCTAGTTACACCCAAGAAGCGTGTAAAAAGGTCCTCTGAGAGTGATGATGAAGCTACAGGTGAGAAACTAGCAAAGTCAGCCACTCTGTCCTCAACTGAGAGTGCCCCTCTAGCAGACAAGAGTGTAGAAGAGGGAGCTAAGGAGGAAAAACAAGCTGAAGTAGAGCCAAAGACTGAAACCACTGAGAAATTGTTAAGCAGCACTGAGGAGCCTAAAAAGAAAATTGACACCTCCGTCTCCTGGGAGGCTCTGATGTGTATGGGTGGACCTAAAAAGAGAACTAGGAAGACATCTGATTCTGACGATGAGGAGACCAAGATTGAAGAAGAAGTTTCTGCTCTAGCAGTTGAAGGAGAACAGGAAGGAAAAATGGAGGCTGCTGTTGTGACTTCACAGAGCACAGAGCATGAAGGAGAAGTTGTGTCCTCTCCTGAACCTCTTAGCAGCCCCCCTGAGAGGGAGTCCACCTGGGACACTCTGAAACGCATGGTAATGCCCAAGAATAAAACCAAGTCTGAGGACAAGACTGAAGACGGTGGAGAGCAAGTCCTGTCAGACAGTGAAGCACCAAAAGACGAGTCAACCTTTTCACTGAGGAAGTTCTTGCCTGGGCGCAGAAAGAAGAAGGCAGAGAAACAAGCGTCCACTGAACAGTGCACAGGCGATGAGGACTCTGACACTCCTGCTGTGGTACCCCTCTCGGAGTATGAAGAATCAGAACAGGAAGTCCTATCAGAACCAGAACCTGAACCAGCTTTGGTCCAGACTAAAGTATCTGCTGAAGATCGTTCCCCTTCATGGATCCCAGCTGTGGTTGAACACATCGAAGACAAACTTGATGAGCTAAGCGACATCCCTGAAGAGGCAGAGAATGCTGCCACACCAAAGTCTGTAGACACTGACATAACAGAGGATGACACTGAGGATGATGCTGCTTTTGCTGCTAAAGTGAAGGCATTGTCAGAGCGAAGGCTGTCTACAGCTGAGGTGAAGCCCATCGATCAAGCCCCATCTGCTGAAACTACTCCTGTTCCTCAGGGACCTAACCCAGAAAGTGCCAAAGAAGTTTTAGAGTGCATACAGGCTCACGTCAGTGAAATTCCTATCAAGACATCGGTGGCAGTTGAAAGTGTACCAGTTGAGGTAGCCTCTGTCAAAATTGAGTTTGAACCTCCCATTGAGACTGCCGAGGCCAAGACTAACGCAATCCTGGAGCCACATACTTGTGCTGAGGCAGTGGCTATCTGCACAGGCCTTGGGACTGAGGAGATTGCTAAGGTAGCTCTGCAGAAACCTGCAGAGCCCATCATGGAGACTGTGGCTGTGATCTGTGATGCTCTAGGCACAGAGGTGTCCCAGGAGGAGAAGCAACCATGTGTAGAGGAAGCTTCCGTGACAGAGGATGAAGTACTCAGAGCACAAGTGCACCAGGTCGAAACAACTGAGCTTGAGCCTGCTGTGGAGACTCTAGCGTGTGAAGTCACAAATGTTCAAGCAGCTGATGAGAACATCGAACCTGAGATTGAGAAGGTTGGAGTCATCAGTACTGTTCTGGAGGGATCCGAAATAGTTCAGCCTGCAACTGTGAGTGAAAACTCCCCCAAAACAGTTGTTGTCGGCGCCATAACTCCTACATCTGAAACAGCCATTTGCACTGAAAGTGTAGTAGTCACTGAGCCAACTATTGAAACCAAGGAGGTGAAGATGGTAGACACTGAGGTCAGTGTCCCTAAGGAGGTCCAGAAGGTGACAGAGGAGTTCACTGTAGAAGCATCAAAGGTGACTGAGCCTGAGGTCCTTGAAGGCCCAAGTGAGGAGGCTCCTGTTATCACTGAGACTGTGGTTCTTGCTACCTCACCCATCTTGGAGATTGAACAAGTGAAAATATCAGAACCAGTTGGGGTAGAACCAGTCCAGGTGCAGGAAATTGAGGAAGAGAAGACTGTTGAGGCTACAACTGTTCCAGCTGCTGAATCAGAGATTAGTGCAGCTAATGAGGAAGTCAGTGAGACCATTGAAGAAATTAAGGAGGACGTTCCCAAAGACAGTGAATTTGAGGCTCAGAGTAAGGTCATTGCTGAGGTTGTCATCCAGGATGCCGTGGACAAAGTGTCAGAAGACACTGCTAAACCAAAAAAGCCAACCACCCCTAGTACCATGCCAGCACTGGTCAAGGCTACTGCAACAACAGAGAAAGAGATAGAAATCTCATCAGAGGGTCCTGTTATCACTGACACCCCTGTTCCTTTAGTTTGTGAAAAACCAAAGTCCCCTCAGACCCTACATGTGGCTATGGAAGTAATCGCCACAATCCCAGTGGAGGTTGTAGACAGCATTTATGCTTCTGGAGAAGAGGAGATGAAACCAGGAGAGTTAAAGAAAACTGTGGAGGTAAATGTAAGTGAAGAAACTGTGGTGGTGGAAGAAGTCATGGAGATAAAAGAGAGTCCGACAGGTGAAGAGCTTGATGAAGTCAAGGAAGAAGAGGGAAAAGATAACACTGAAGTTCAGGAACCGGCTGAGGTAGTGGAACCAGTATCAGTGGAAGCAGAGGCAGAAGCTCCTACAGAGGAGAAAAAAGAGAAAGTGTTTGAGATCCACACACCAGTCCAAGTTTTCCTACAGACAGCACAGATGATGGAGGAACCATCAGTGGAGGAGGAGGTAGTGGTGGAGTTTGACAGCAATGGTTTATCCACTGAAGAAAGAAATGTGGAACCTAAAATACCAGCACTTGAAAACAAACTCTCAACGCTGCCAGAAAATCTTGCCGAGGCTGCTTCAGCAAAGGACTCAGCTCCCAGCAAGGTGGCAGAGGAAGCAGCCAACCAACCAGAGACAGAGAAAACACCATCAACAACCGTGAAGTGTGCAGAAGTAATGGCGCAGGTGATCGAGGTAATCGAAGAGGCTGTGAAGGAGATAGAGCCTGTGTCCACAGAGATCACAGCAGCATCATGAGCAGGTGAGACAAGTCGAAAAATTGATATGTAGTTAGTAAAGAGTAATGAAGACTTCAAAGGTAGGATAGGACACTGTGATTTAATGTTTGGTATTGCAAAAGAAGAGTGGTTATTTACAAAATTCCTCCATCAGCTATCAACCAAACTTTTTTGAAACATCAATGGGCCCTACTTGTATTAGGGAGAAGGGGAGGGGATTTACCCACTGACCAGATGAAAAAAGCTTTTGTTCAAGCCATGAGTAACCAGGGGACCTTTGATATCAAAGCAGGAATGCCGCCGTTGACCCCTTCATTGTAGACTGGGGTCTTAAAGGGAAGCAGTGTTTGAGGCAGATGAACTTGTGCTGAAAGACTGATTATGATTCCTCTGCTCCCTCCTCCTGTTTCCCTCTGTCATTGGCTCAGTATGGAGTCAAGGAACCATGGCAGGATATCACACTTGTTAGGTTCAATTACAAAGCCTCAAAGGGCCCAAGTTGTTTTTTCCCCAATTGTTTGACCATATTTTACCCTTTTTATGTATGTCATACAGCACATAAACTGACTTATCCATTTCTTGTTGATGTCAGTTGTGAGGAGGAGGAATAAATTGTGCATAGATACCTCTCATATGTATTCAGCAGACATGCAGCTAGGCAGTACAGGACACCCTTGGAAGCAGAGGAGAAGGGAAAGTCATGCAGGAGTGAGGCTGATGGGTTAAAGCAGTTTAAAATCAGCTGTGAAAAAGCAGTGCTCTTACTTTAAGTGTCATAACTGAACAATTAGAAGAAAGGTAAATAAAGCAAACAGTGAAAGAAATCGAAAAAGGAAGAAATACAAAGAACTGCGAGTAAAAGAAGCTGAAACAAGTGCTGCATCGAGATAGGTATATCCTTGACTTGAACGCAACATGATTTATGTAACTCTGTTTCTGGACAATATCCAAATTTGTGAATACTCAGAGCAATATGTCCTTTTAAAATCTCTATGTTGTTTCCTTGTCATGGGACTTGCACCCTCTGTACCTCTCTAATGTTCTGTGTTAAGTTGCTTTTTGGTATGGAAGATGGTTTCCAGAACAAAGAAGAGCAATGTTATAACCTGATTTTGTGCCTCTTTGTCACAGCTGGATTTTCAAGACTGATGCCTGGGAGACTCAGCGTCTGCACCAGGAAGTGAATGATGAGGGAGAGAGAGAGAAAAAGAGAAAAAGGCAGCTGTGTGACAACACACTGAGACTGGGCCCCACCCACCTCGCCCTGATAGACTGAGTGACTGAGCAACAGCTCTGTCATTCTCTCTACCTCCCCTTCCACCTGTACTCTCACCCCATCCTGCAGCTCTGTTAATGCACCGTGACGTCCCACTCTCTTGCACACACAAACAAACACACTCAAAAGCATGTCCTGTGCCTCAGAAGCATCCCATCTGGTTGTTTTCAGTGTGATGTATGTCCAGCGTCTCTGTGACTTTCCTTTGACCTTGCTGCACAAGATGAGAGTGTGCACCTTGGTCAAGAGTCCGATCCCTTCATGTACTTGTGTGTGCTCATGTGTAGGTTTGTATGTGTATAGACACAAGAATGAGATGGCATCAAAAGTTAGGTTGAGAGATGGAGAATTATTATCTTGTATATTGTATTTATATCATAAGTATTCTTTCATCATCCTTATGATCCAGTTTTTATTTTTGAGTTCTTGCCATTTTTGTTATTAAATGTACATTTTACTTGTTTTTGAAAACCCCTTATCAAACTGTGATACATCAGGTTTTTATTATGTAACTGTGTCATTTTTTTAAAAAGCAGAATAATCCAAAAGGTGTCTTATTAGATTTACCAAAACAAATGAAAGGCTGTTGCCTTTACAGTCAAATTTAAGTTTATTCCAAGACCCTGTAGCTATTTTAGCTTAACCATGGTACAAGCGTGGTCCCACTGACAGTATTTGATGACACAGACTGCTGAAGGCATTGCGAATACAATGATAAGGAAAAGAAGAGCTATCCTTCTCACATATCTCTTGTTCCACTGTTAATACTTGGCACACTGAAAAACACTTAATAAGCTTCCTTTAGTTAACCAAGGTCAATCACTGCCTAGTTTACTGTGAAAACGTTGTTTAACATTTTTTTCTGTAATTGTACAATAAAATATGACAGTAAACCCCTAATGGGTGATCTTGCAGAGTTAGTGGCATGAAAAAGATGCATTTGCCAATTTCGACACTGTAAGGGTTGACAGGAGCATGTAAGACACATCAGTGTTCAGATGCCATGTTACATAGGTCATGTTTTGTATCCTGTATAACGCCTCCCTACTTCTTTAGCGGCATGTTGACGCCACCTGTTGTCCACAAAAAGTAGTGCATTCTTAGTTTTTGCTGTTGGTGTTTGTGTGTTCTAACAAGGATGCTTAACATTGTCTGTGATCCCTGTTCAGTACCACATTATGCTGTCTTCCTCCTTGGTTGTTTTTCAACCTGGCATGATAGTTTAGGATGATTGATCAAGCACCAGGGAGGACATAGACTCACTGGTTTGGGGGATTCACAGAGGCACAGATACTGACTGCATGGTACCAGGATAGAAAACAAAGGCTTATTCTTATTCCTTATTCATTAAGGCAAAATTAAGTTAGGATCAATCAGAGGAAGTCATGGTCTTTCCCTTGCTCACAGGATCAGGCATCAGTTGGATCCAATTAAGCATCTGCTCAGCTACTATGTTGAGTCTGGACAGATCAAACCTAAGTAACAATTTCAGGGCTTATTTTGTGTAAGTAACCGGGCAGTTGGGAAAGTTTTAAAACATTCCCTTGGTCCAGTTTCACCACCAAAGCATACATGTGACTCAAGGTTACACTAATATTTGTTTATTTCCTGCCAAATTTGTCAAACTTGCACTGTGTCAGTCATTCAGACATCTTAAGGAATCAACTGTGAGAGCTGACTGAAACCACATTTTTTTTGTAATGGGTGATGAATAGCTCGAGAGGCTCATGCTTGGCTTAATGACCAAACCAGAAAGAAAACAGAAAGTTAGGGCCACTTTCAGGATCACCACTTCTTTTTATTTTCACTCTCGAGTGTATTTTTTTTCTCCATATTCGCTTTAAGTAAACAAGAATTCAAGACTGACTTTTGCTCAATCAAAATTATACACCAGTCCTCCCTGCTTTTTGTAACACACTTAACTGTGCACCTGTTAACATTTGTACTGATTGTTTACCTACTGTATGTACTTAAGTCATATCGCAATATTTACAAATAACCTGCAGCCATTTAGCCATATTCATTCATGTAGCATGGTCTTAGCTGTCTTTTATATTTTACAAGCTGTTAATAGTAAAGATGCAGAAAAACTTTGTCTATATTTCATTCAATAAAGTTAGTGAAAAAAAACGAGTGTCTGGTTACTCTGGTGTATATCCATTGCTGATAGACTTTTTGAAGCATACCTTACAAATACCTTTTTGTCATCCAATCATCCAGAAAATGCATGTTTGAAGCCTGTGATAATCACCTCAACACCACACTATATTGCTAGGCTGTAAAATGTTAATTTATATAATATTGATGGCTTATACAGTGCCTGACAAAAGTCTTGTCACTTATCCATTTTGTAGAAACAACAGCTTATAACCTGACTTGTCATTAATCCATTGGTTTTAGAAATGGCTCATATGAAAGCTAAAACCCTCCCAAATTATATTTAAAATCTAAAATAAATTTCCTTCACCGAAGAAAGATTGATCATTTAATGAACACAGAAAGGTCAGATTTTGGCAAGACAAAAGTTTTGTCGCCTACATAGAGTAATGTGAAAATTGAACAAATAATTTACTTCAAATACAAAATATGTTGCACAACATCAGTGAATCAAGTAGTGGTGCTGTGAGATCCATATTTAATATCTTGTATGACTTCCATGAGCCTGAAGAACTGCATCCATGCAGTTCAGCAACGATTCATACAATTTATTGATGAAGTCATCAGAAATAGCAAAGAACGCAGTCTTACATGCCTCCCAGAGTTCATCAAGATTCTTTGGTTTTGTCTTCCATGCTTCCTCCTTCATTTTACCCCAGACATGCTCGATGATGTTCATGTCTGGTGACTGGGCTGGCCAGTCCTGGAGCACCTTGATCTTCTCCGCCTTGAGGAACTTTGCTGTAGAGATCTAAGTATGCGATGGAGCACCATCCTGCTGCAAAATTTGACCCCTTTTATGGTTGGGAATGTAAGAGGTAGCTAATACTTCTTGATATTTTAGGCTATTGATATTGCCTTTCACCCTGCAAATCTCTCGCACACCTCCATGCTGGATGCAACCCCAGACCATGATTTTTCCACCACCAAACTTAATTGTTTTCTGGGTGAATCTCGGATCCATGCAGACTCCAGTAGGTCTCCTGCAATATTTGCAGCGGTTGTGATGTAATTCAACCGAAGATTCATCAGAAAAATCCACCTTCTGACACTTTTCCAGCTTCCATCCTTTTAGCAGGCTGTGGGCCTTGGCAAATGCCACAAGTTTTTTTAATTTCTTTTTGTTTAGTGCTGGTTTCTGGGCACTGATTCGACCATGGAGGCCATGCCGAGACAGAATTCGACAAACTGTTCTGGTTGACACAGGGACTTGAGGTGACCAGACCTGGTGGAGCTCTGCTGCAGTGGAAAAGGGGCTGGCCTTGGATTTTCAAGCCAACAAATGGTCCTCCCGAGCAGTTGTCTTTCGGGGTCTGCTGGGCCTGGGCTTGTCATAAACATCTCCAGTCTCTTCAAATCTTTTTCTTATCCTTTGTACTTGACGCTGAGACACATTGAAGGTGTCAGCCACCTCAGCAGTGGATCTGGTCTTCAGCCTCTTGATGATCAAAGCTCTGGTCTCAGGGTGAATCTTAGGCATGTTGTCAGAGGTTAAGTTGCAGTTGATGTGAAGGTCTGGTGTGCTGTGGTTCTTTCTATACACCCACTAATTGATTGGTCAATAACTGATCACAGGTGAGGCTGTAATCTTGGATTGGGTGCATCATATGACAAGGCGACAAGACTTTTGTCTGTGCAAAAACTGACTTAGTGGGCTTTACCAAGCTGTGAACATTAGAATGCTTTTCAGCAGTTTCATTTGGCACCAAGACATTATTTCAAACACTGTTGGGATTGAAATTAGACATTTCTTGTAAAAAAAAAATGTATTGCACATATATTTGAGGGGCACTTATGGTCAACTTGTACCCAAGCGACAAGACTTTTGTCAGGGACTGTATATAAGCTTGTATATGGCTTGTGTATATATAAAAACAACAGGCCAAAAGTTTGGAAGCAAGGCCATTACAGGCCGAACAGTTGGGAGTAACTTCAAGTTTATGCTCACAATGCTTTTTTTTTTTAAATCCAGCACGAGTTTTATGTATTTTGGGATGTATTTACTCCATGATCAGATGTTGCTTTCATGGAAATGCACTATTTTACTCCATTTACCTTTAGATATACATTGATGTTAACAGACCATTGCTAAATATATGTCAGCAAAAGATAATAAGGGCTTTGTTTTAGGATTGAAAACATTTGCAAGAGTCACTACTTCAGTGCAAAGGCAAAAAAGCAAATCACAGTTGGATTATTCACCTAAACTGTTCGGCTTTTGAGAGCCTGTATACAAAAATTCTAATAAATCTCAACTGCATTCAAACTGCCACAAAAATGGCTAGGAAGAAGCAACTGAGTAAAGAAACAAAAGTACAGATTTGTACATTGAGGAAAGAAGGATACACAGAAAGAGAAATTGCAAAATGCCCAAAGGGGTTTAACAAAGGAGTCCACTGCACTCTGAAGAGACTAGAGGAACCTGCAAGTTATGATGATAGAAAAAGGCCTAGATGAAAGAGAGTTACTGCAAAAGACGAGGATAAACATAGCATTGTCATCAGTAAGAGAGATCGGCAAAGGACAGCACCAAAAATAAGGGAGGAAGTCAACATGACAAGGTCGAAACCCATATCTCTGACAACTGTGAAATGATGTTTGAGAAAGGCTGGTCTGAAGGGTTGTGTATCTGCAAAAAAACACTACTTCATCCACAGAAAAAAAGAAAAAGAGATATGAGTGGGCAAAAGCTCACAAAAATTGGACTTATGATGACTAGAAACAAGTTTGCACTGTTTGGTTCAAAACGCAGAGTCTATGTCCGCAGACAAACTGGTGAACATCTGAAATGTTGTGTTACACCCACAATTCAGCATGAGGGTGGTAGTTCCATGGTATGGGGATGTTTTGCAGGTGATGGAGTAGGAGATTTGTTTGAAGGAAAGGGTATCATGAAGAAGGAACAATACCACTCCATCCTCCAGCACCATGCTGTTCCATGCTGTTGGACTCAGACTTGTGGCTCATAAGTTTGATTTGCAGCAAGACAATGACCCTAAGCACTCTGCCAAGCACTGTCAGGGTTACCTAGACAAAAAAGAAGAGGAAGGTGTTCTTCAAAAGATGGTTTGGCCCCCTCAGTCTCCAGACCTTTCTCCAATTGAGCTTGTGCGGGATGAATTGGATCTATCGGTCAGAGGAACGCGTCCCACGAATCAGCAGTTAAGGAACTTAAGAAAGCTTGGAATGCGATCCCTGGAACATACCTTAAAAAAATTTGTAGAACGAATGCCTAGTATATGCCAAGCTGTTGTTAAAGCCAGAGGAGGTTACTTTAAAGAAAGCAAAGTCTAAGCAACAATAACTCAAATACATAATAATTATAGTCAAAATTTTGTACAAATCTCATCTTGCTTCCAAACGTTTGGCCTGTAGTGGTTATATATGTATATATATATGTAACTTGACCATAGGAGACTACTTTTTTTTTTGCATACTTAATTATCAAGACAGTTACGTTTACACTCATTCTGTTGGTTTGCAGGGATTCACAACATCTTGAAATATATGCAAATTCATTAGTTATAGACAAACTAGGATTGCCTTGATGTAGTGATACAAAATACGAAAAATGGCTCAAATTACCCCACTCTCCCCTATGCATTTTCACTGAATTTGATGCCAACAGCGTGATTCGAAACAAGTCATGACATGGCCATCGTTCTGCATCAACTAATCTATAACAACTCTGTAAATATCTGAGATCCAGATGATGACTTAAGAGGGGGAGATGTCCAAATCTTGCCTTATTCTACCTTCTCAAACATGTATGGGTTTCCTTTGCATGTATTGTGTTTCACAGCATGTCAAATGTTTCAATGGTTGACAAAGCAGGATTGCAGACAGGCTACTTTAACTTCTACAGAGCCATGTTGTAATATGTGCAGAATGTGATTTGACATTTACATGGAGGCTCAATGTCTTGTTGGCAGCATATGTTGCTCCAAAATCTGTAAAGCATTTAGAGACAATGATGCCTTTTAAGACATAGCACCCATTACAATAAGTCTTTGCTGGGTGCAGTTCTAACCGTAGTTGTGATAGCTGTGTCTTCACAAACAAGGTTTTATGATAGTGATTTTGAGACCATTTGACGATTTCCACTGCTGAGTCATGTGCCAGTGCCACCTGAGTACCCAAAGATCACAGCCTTTTGGTATTGGGTTCTGACCTCATCCTTCCATAAAGATTTCCAGCCAAAAACTTTATGAAATGAAACAATGACTAAAGAAACACTACTTTGTATTATATGACTATGAGCTTTAACTGTAGTCTTCAATACAGCCTCAGTCTCTTTGGAAAGCTCTTTTTACAGCCTCTCATGTAACTAACCTGTCGGGATTTTAGCCTCATTAGTGGGGAGATGGTCCTTCAGTTGTTTCTAAACATTACACAAACTTTTTAAAACATGTTGGCATCAAATTTAGGCTGCATATACCTTAATTAACAACCATTTGATGTATTGTTAGTGTGGCATCCCAGTTCTTTTTAATTGGTAGTAGTACAAAACATAACATAAAATATTGTTATATAATGGCACAAAGTGCAGAAAATCTGTTATGAAAAAGACATGTTTTTATTGTTCATTTTTCACTGTAAAGGAAAAAATTTTGTTCCTACAGAAAATTGCTTATAACCTGAGAACAAAATTGATCACAGTAGACTCCAAATAGACATTGTAGGGTAGTTTCATGACCTGGAAATAAAATCAAGTTGAAAAACAGAGAACCAAAAAGAGAAAGTCAGACATCTCATCCTGAGATACTGACATATTTTAACACACACACACACACACACACACACACACACACACACACACACACACACACAACTCTTGAGTTACGAGACAGGTGTGAAGCTGAACAGTTACAAATCAAGCTGAAGATGTAGATTAGATTAAATCTAACATTAAAAGCTGCACAGACGCCCGTGAAGCATCAAGACATGAACATCAGTAGTACAGCATGATAATTCTTGAATCAAGACAAAAATAAAAGTCCTTCCCTAATGGTCAACACATAACACTCTCAAAAATAAACTCAATATTTGAGTTTTTATTTGAATAAAAATCAGGTGTGATATATGGCAAAGGTCACATCATTGGCAACAAAAACATCAGTTAAGGTACTTCAAATCTGAAAGCCTTCCCTTCCACCAGAAATGCAGGAAACAGCTCCACCTTGTAAAACTCTAAGATAATGCAGCAAAGCAGCAATTGCTTCTCAATACTTATCAGAGACAGACTTTTAGTACAGAAAACTCCCGATAACTGGAGACCAGGCCTTGTATCACAGTTGTAAATGTGTATTTAAGGCTGGGTGAAACTGGTTCGGAAGGAGAGAAAGGGGGGGTTGATACATCTCAGACATAGGGATGGGCATTCATATAAAAACTACAAGTTAAAGATGGAAAGAAAAAAATATCAGGATTACAATAACAATAATTTTCTACCATACACTTACGTTCAAAATTTGCTTTACAATAAACTGTAAATTATATTACAATTCTTTACAATAACTCTCTAAGATCGCAGTATCTTTGTTCTGTCAGGGAGCAGCTTGATTGGAAGATTTCTGCATGAAGGAGATAAATGTCAGACTATGAAAAAAAAGATTTGGGGTTTTTGTAAAAGGTTTGCAAAGATCACATTTTCTCAAAGTGATTTCAGCAAAACCTGCAGTTTTGCGGTGAGGTTTATTCTTCTCTCAAATACCACTTGCAAGAGAAATTAGGGTCACAAGTCCCTGAAACAACGCAACAATTTTAGAATTAAAATATGTGCAGAAAAAAAAAGAAAAAAAAACAAATCAGGATGAGATATCCAGATGTAAGTTCAGTTGAGAAACCTGTATTTTGCAACTTCTGCTACTGTCAAATTGGACATGTTTCATCATGAAAGATTATATAATAACTCTTCACATTAGCTGGACATGTAAAGACTTTCAGTCATCAGTAGTACATAAAAGTATTCCCAAGAAATTGATGTTGTCATTACAAATAATAAATAATTTCTTTCATTTTCACAGAAAAATCTGTCCAGAATATCAGGTATGAGGTTTACACCCGATATCTCATACCTCACTAACCAGCGTGTCACCTGACCCCCCACTGCCAGGCAAACTATGCTACTTGCAGCTAACATTAACCTGTGTATTTTTTGCTCTTCCATAAATGGCTGCAGTTTCAACTACTGCTTGTTATTTTTATTTAGACACAATTAAAATACAAAATACGTACATGCTTTAAGATCTTAACATGACAAAAAAAAGTTCCCTTTGCATCAAGTAAGAATAAAAGGTCAGCCATTGGGAGATAAACTCCAGTTTTCAACTGAAACCTAAATATGTCTTTTTTTGTAAAGAAAAATTTAAGGTACATGTATAATGCCCATCACGAATATATATAAAATTCAGCTAAAACTAAATTTTATGAGTCTTTGTCTTACTGTACTTATTAACCTTTGCAAAATGACATTATTTTTGTATTTAGATAAAGCATGTTCCTAACATAAAAAATGAATCTAAAACAAAAACTGGGAGCTTTTAGATGTTACATACATTATGAAGCAAATTAGACCACAAAACAACAGCAGTGGACAGATTCTTATTAAGGTTTGTGTCAAAATGAGCACAAAACCAGAATGACATGTCTTACTTGGAAACACAATGACCACTCTTGCCGTTTGTGAGAAACTTCTAGTGGCAAAACTCCTAAAAGGATTGTTTCTAGGAGGAAACCATGTTGTCACCAAACAGAGGGTGGAAAAACTAAACCACAGTTTGAAGGATTTTAAAAACAGTACTTAAATTTAGCTACAAAGCTTTCTTTTTGCCAAGGATGAAACCACGTATGGAAGACAAAGTTCTTCTCCTGCATGAGTGTTGACTCCAAAACAGAGCAAAGATTGTCTCAGATTGAATGTGTGCTTTTAGCTGGATAATAATCTCTCTGGAGAGTCACCTCTCATTTGGCACTTCTCTGTGCAGCTGCAGTGACATTATTAGCAGTTAGTGACTCTCTTTTGTCTTAAAATGCTGCACGGCTAACTCATCTCACAACATGCTGTCTACTCCGGAAGTGTCTCTGCTTCCTCTTATTCTGAAAGTCAGCCAGTGCAGCTTCACCACAATGGTTGATCTCAAGAGAAAACACTATAGAAGAGCCTGAGTAATAGTCGTATAACATAAGCTAACAATGCTATTTGCAGGTTATAATGATTTTTAAATGAACTCCAGGGAGCTTTAAAACATTGGATTATTTTTTAAATACAATTTTATATTTGGGGACAAAAAATAAAAAAATACTGTACCCAATGACTGTACCCCTAAAAATATAACTTCTTGTAGACTGAGATCTCTGACAAACATACCCTGACTAACTTCACCTTTAGTTTACCTGTAAACCATAATTTAGAAAATAAACAAACATGTTGAAGGCTCACACACACTTTTGGCACTACTCTACGAGGATTTCCTCTGTCTTTATGGGCTCCGGTGGTGTGCCAGAATTGGACAAATCAGAGCCCTCATCTTTGGAGAACTCCTCACGCTGGAGTATCATCCCTGAGCCCACATTGTTTCCCTGCAGCCCTGCCAGCCCCCCCTGGGTAAAACACAAATGTTTGATCACTTCATTGGGGCTAGAGAAGGTGGTTGCACAAATGTTACACTTGTAAGGCTTTGAGGAACCCAAGAACATGGCCTCCATCTGGCTGCTGTCATCGCCCGCCGTGCACAGCTCCATGCTCTGTCGGTCCACCATGGTGTAGGTGTCAGCGCTCTGATTTAGGCACACATGACGAGCCGCTTGGTTGGCACGGCAGAAGCTCTTTCCGCAGGCGCTGCATTTGAAAGGCTTCCCTGTGTGAATGTACATGTGCTCTCTCCAGTGGCTCTTCTGAATGAACTTTCGCCCGCATGTCGAGCATTCGTACTTCCTTCGCTTCACTTCCCGGTCCAAGTCAGCGCTCTCGAGGTTGTCTATATCAGCGATGTCTGATGGAGGAGGTGTGTCTGCCTGAGAGTTTAACCCTCCCACACCCCAGCTGGATGTGGACACCTCAGCTCGAGGAGAGTCTGAGTTGGTCCCTGAAACAGGTGTCTGCTCACTGTCGCTGATTATCTCCACTGCTGTATTGGAAACAGAGGTGCCTGACCCTGGCTTGCTACCTTTGAGGACCCCCTCTGCTTCAAGCATGCTTTGTTCTGCGGTCAAAACAGGTGAGAGGTTGCTGGGCTCTGCTGTTGCCTGCTGTAGAGCCTGCGTGTGCAGCAGGAGATGCTCTCTCAGCAGGCTCCTCTGTGTGAACCTGCTCCTGCACAGATGACAGGAGTAGTGCTTCCTGAAAGAACTCCTCTTCATGATGCTCGGCTTCACATGTAGGATGGAAGTGCTTGCTGAGGAGCCATCTACATTGAGCAAATTTGCCCCCACTTCCTCACCTGTTGGCTTGGTCCCACTGGTTGAAGCTTCCATGTCCTGGGGTAAGGAGCCTAGCTTGGATGGTAAAGAGGTAGCAAACGAAGCTGTGGTAGCAGGTGTGGACGGATACTTTCCCTCTGAGCCAAGCTGCTCCACGTCGAAAGGTGAGGAGAGCTGCTGACGCGCCGATAACCTAGTTGACAGTGCCACCTGTTGGTCAGAGATCTGGATGCCATAAAGCGAAGTGGAGAGGTTGAGGTTCTGCTCGGGGTGGGAGTACACAGACTGACTGGCCTCCTGCAGGAGGGGGTATGCATGCAGGAAACGGACCCCCTGTTCAAGCCGTGCAGGGTCTATCAGCTGGGGGGCAAGCTTGCCGGTGTACATCAGGTTGAGCAGGTAGCTGAAGATGTCTGGCTGTATGTCAGCAGCCTTGAGGCGCACACAGTCACTGGAACACAGAGATGTGGATGTCAAATTCTGAAAATGCTGGGAGTTGAAATTATATTACATTATGTTTTACAATTTTAACAACACCAACAGGTTAATGAGTTGGTTGATACAGTGAAGCAAATTGTATGTCATATTTTGCATAAATCTTGTTCCTAGCTACAGATTCTGCATTAATTTGAAGATGAGAAAATACACCCTACTGAAACTGGAATGTGGCAAGTTCTTTAAATCTCTGTTTCCTTCATAAAGGGAACTTTTTCATAGGCACCTTGTTAGATATTTGTCAAATTGAATGACTGCACAAATTCTTCAGTCAGGGATTCAGTTCACTGAGAAGAAAAAGGCCTTCACTGTTCGTCATCATAAGGACAAGTCAGTGTTATTCAGCCATGAGGTCTGTAGGTTTTGGTAGATGAATGCAGTTTTCGAGAAATTATTTGATTTGACAACAAAGGGTATTTTAATTTGAGTTTTGAGTTAATGTCAGATACCAGTGCTAACACACCCCTCCTGTACCTGTCCTGATGTATAAAGAGCATCCTGAAGTAGTTAGAAAAGGCAGCAAGGACGGCTTTGTGGGCTTTGAAGAAGACGTCCCCGATGGCCACAGTGCAGTCACACAGGAAGCCAAACTCCCTCTGAGCATTGAGCTGCTGCAGCAGGATAAGACCATGGTTGGCCAACTCCATTCTTCAACCTGCAACAAAGGCACACAGACACACACAGACACACACACACATAGACACACACACACACACACACACACACACACACACACACACACACACACACACACACACACACACACACACACACACACACACACACACAGCAATGAGCTTCCTGTCTGGAAGGAGACCAGAGTTTATTGTGACCACAAAGAGTCAAGCTTACAGTGGTAATTTAACGACCTTGCAAAGGCTAGCTTCACTCAACAGTGGAGAATCATTTTGTGATGCTGGAGACTATTTGTCTAGCACCACTGTCACAGAACATTATTCCCATTAATGTTATGGTTTAACAAACAAAAAGCAACTTGTTCTAATTTGTTTATTTTTTCTACAAGTGGGTATTAGGACATTTTTGTAATGGTTAGTTAAAGTGAAAACAAGTCATTTAAGAATTCAGATTTCTGCCATGACGTGGAAAATGTTCTTGTTCCAAATCAACTTTACACAGGAACAGAGAGGGCTTTCTGTTTGCCTCTTATGACAATTCAATAAACATTTGATGTACCTTTGTTACATAATCCTTTCAGATCACAAATAAAGTATTTCAGTTATTTTCAAAGCATAGATCAAGATTAATTGTGAGTTATAGCTTCATTAATAAATTTGTTGTGATTTAAAAACATCAACTTGAACTCTCAGATGTAGTGATGAACTCCTTCTGAAAATGTCTCATAACTAACTGGTCATTAAAAAAGATTTATTTGGATAGGATTAAATACCAAAAATAACACTTTCAGTACAACTAGAAACCAAAATATCAGACTATTTGGTTTTGAGCCTGCCTTGAAATCTTTAAATGGATATCCTTTGCACGTATCTGTTCTGATGGAGCCTAAGCCACCCAAACTTTCACTCTGAGGCCATCCTGACACCACCTCTGGCCAGTCAACATGGGCGTTGCTGTCCCTTAAGGCCACTGAAGGACTACAAGAGCTCCAGGCCATCACATGACCTGTGTTACGGGTGTTGTCACAAATTCCTAAAGGAAAACTGGTTCTACCTCCTTTCGGTGGGAGATGAAAACTAGGTGATTCCTCTTTCTCCCACAATTTCTCCTCAGTGCACAGAGAACTTGTCTTACAATTTAACTCATATACATATATACATATGAAACACTGTTATATTTGTTAACACTGCATGTCCCATATTGGTTACAAAAACAGTTGGCCTCTCTCACCACACATGCATTTCATCAGCAAGGTCAGAGTGCAATGATGCTGGAACTCTAACACTCCAGGAAAAGGCTAGGTTTCCGTATCTTGTGCAAGGAAACCGTCAGTCATTCTCTGTTCACATACAATTTCTATGCGGACCCAATTTATCAGTTACGCCCGTCTATAAATGTAATCCATTATAGAAAGAACAGAGAAGGAGTCAAAAACTCTGAACATCCTCTGGTTCTACGCTATCAGATAGATGCTTTGCTGCTTTTATAAGTCATAAAAGACATTTAATATCTTTTAATTTGGGGCTGTTGGTCTAAAAGAAGCAATGTTTTTCAAAATGTCACCTTCACTCCAGGAAATTCTCAAGTTTCACAGCATCGATTGATTTGATTGGAATAAATAAAATTATAAAAGTTATTATTTCAGTGAAAATATTATGAAAATTATAAAGTCTATCCCTGGATACAATTTAATCCCACCTGGGCCTCAAAAACAGTCTGCCCATCTTGACATTCTGGCAGACCTAACATGCAGCCACTCCCATCCTGTGAATATATTCTACAAACTTTATCTGTTTTTACAAATATTTTTACAGGCCCTCTTGTTGGGTTCCTACTTTCTCACTATAATTTGTACTACTAAAAGACTGTTCACAATGTTTAAACAATAGCAAGCTTTTACTCCAATTTATATTTAGGTTTCAGCTCTGTGTAAAACAAGTGACTGCTTATGAAAGAGATCCAATTTCCGATTAGATCTTAGAATAGAACGTTTTATTGATTTATTACCACAACCAATCAGGCCAATGCTCAAAAGTCATAGGGCCAGCTTTGCACAAACGTCTAGTCTGTGTATCTTGCAAGTAGCTTTCAGTCTATTCCCACAATTACATTATTTCAGACAGGTTCAAATTAAGAAAACACGAGTGGTTTAGTTTGCTTTCAGTCAGCTCCTGATTCTCAGAAATTGTTGTTTTTAGGACAAAGTGTACCTGTTTACCACGTTTTGCACAATGGATCCATGAAGACAGCGGCTGTACCATGAGTTGATCAATATTGAAACTTAGCAACAATAAAGCACCGCCCCTGACGAGATGATGTAGACACGTGGAACAGTTACTTCCGTAGTGAGAATTTCTTTTTTCTGAGAATACACCGTTAAAACCACAGAGACGAAATCTTACGGAAGGCTAAGAACGTGAGGAATCGAGCCGTTCAATAGTGCTGATAAAAATAATAAACTGAGGAGCACTCAACATTAATTCAGAAACCAGAAAACAAGCGCGCCTACACTGACTCCTAGCTCCGTCTCGAATCTCTCTCTCGGTTGGTGCTGCCAGCGCGAGAAAACGGACATGCGCGTGTGCGAGCGCAAACACACAACACACACCAATAGCGCGGAATGACGAGAGACGCAAGGGGGATGGGGTTAGTCACGAATGCGTTTCTTTTAACTTCCCCGTGACAATTCTAGAAAGCCAAAGCACACACAACTAACCAAATACCGTAACAATATCGGTAAACGAACGGGTGAGTATGTAGCTGAAAAACAGTCGTACCTGCACTCCGAGTTATCTGGTGGAGTTTGCAGTGTCGCCGTTGTTTGTTTGTTACCGGGGACCCGTCCGTTCTCTCTGGGTTCACAGCAGCTTGTACTGTTCTTCGCAAACGCTGCATTCGTTGGCGGCGGAGAGGGTCGTCCGTCGTCGTTTTCCGGTTAGGGGGTTTTACGTTACAATCACATGACTGTGGGTAAAAACCAGCCAAAACACAGCCGTTGTAAAACCGTTGAGCAAGTGGGCGGTGGAGTTAACGTTAATTTCCCGCACTGTTTAACTGTCGTCTAATAAACCCCCCACGAGACAGTTGTTTTTATTCCATCTTTTTGATAGCCGGTGAGCGTGAATAGAAACAGCCAACGGCGACGTGGACTCAACGTGTTGGAGTTTACCTCCCCGTCCCCGGTGAAGAACACGGTAGACGTTTTACAGAAGTGCGGCCGTTAACGTGTTAGCCCTCACCCTCCCTTACTTAAAATATACGACTGTATTGTGCATTGTCGCCTCACGTATGTATTTTCGTTTGACCACTGGACTTTTAACAACTTACTATAAGGACACAGACATGAAATATTTGCCTTTGTTGTGTTTTTCATTATTTATTCATTCATTTTTACAGGAGACGATTTTTGGCGTTTGTTAAAAGATAATTATTGAAACAAATTGGATAAACAGGTTTTTCTTAGGTTTCCTGATCCCCTAAGCTTAATGTCGGTGTAAATAATAATGCTTATTTAACAAGACATAAAATCAATCACATTTGTTTATGAAATTGTTTAACTTAAAAATTACAATAACATTAAACTCTCACCTTTTGTTCCCATCCGATAGTTCTGGTTTTAGCTTGCAGTTCCTGTCACTTTGTTTTTTTTCTTTTTGAAACTGTCTTTTTATTAGATTTTCAAATTTTTTTTGACATGGCAAATAAGTATATAAACAAAGAACCATAAAACAGTAAGTAAACTGAGAATACAACTGAACTGACAGGTTGATCTGGTTGACATGGTTCATAAAATGGTGCAACTGGGAATGATCATTCACACAGGCAATGAGTTACACATCAAATAATATGAAAGCTATCTTTCCAAGAACGTTATTTACTGATAGGTCTATAGTCTTAGAGAGAAGGTCAGTTTTTCGATGTTTTGAATTTTGTTAACAGTGGTGATCCAGTCATTCCTTGAAGACAGATTTGTTTGCAGCCATTTCCGTGTAATGGCCTTCTTGCTTGCAGCCAAAAGCACTATCTATAGATAATTGTCCTGGTGTATAAGTCCATCAAGGAATTTACCCAAATACAGTGTAACAAAAGAAAAGTCAACTGTAAGACCAAAAATTGTCCTAATTTCTTCAAGATCTTGCCAATACCGTTGAATGAGAGGGCAGGCCTTGTCGCTTTGTTGTATGTTATTAATAAGTGATGTAGGCATTTACTTTTTATGCTGCCATGGTATTTCATATTTCAGTTCAGGTTTATTGTACACAGTGGCTATAAATGAGATATCGATGAACATGTAGCCTTCTTAAATATACATTTTTATTCATACTGCTGCTATGAGCAGAATACAAAAAAACCTGTGTCCATTGCATTCCACTGTCAGTTCTGTATGAATTTTCTTTTTTAAACCAACTTTTGAAAATACAAGTTTAATATCCTAATTAAAAGATGGAAAACAACTGTGTACTTCTTGCTACAGTCTCACTTGTATCTTCAACTCCAACAAAATCAGTTATTTGAAACGCCTAAAAAATGATTATTTAAATGAAGTAAAACCAAACAGGAGCAATATGGGTCATACATTTCTTGACTACCGAAGTCATATGCACTTAGGAGTCACATCATATCAGTGACATCAGATGTTGTCATCAGTGACATGGTGTATAGTACTGATTTATTTAGACCTGTCATTATAGAGTTGCACTTAAGTCTTAGAACAGAGTACAAGAGAACGAAACTTGGAAATGCAAGCTGGGCAAGCAGATAACTGGAGGAAAATGTCTGTAAAAGGACATGGATTATAGGGGGTTTAGGAGGGCACAGAGATATCTAGTACTTGAACATTGAAGTCCACCCTGCCAACAACCAACAGACATTTTTCTGATCCCATATACATTTTAACTTAAATTATCAGCCAATAAAAACTCTAATTTGTGTGAGCACAAAAGCATTTACTAAGACCACTGGGGGAATGGTAACAGAACAAAAGCATATTTACTTGGCTTATCAGCAAACAGGAAGAGCACATTAAAAGATTCAAACAAATTTCTGGGATTGCTGTTGATAATAATTTAAACCAATCAATTCAACTCATCAGACCTGCATGATAATCCCTGAAAGTAAAGCTCTCGTCTTTGTAGCTGTTGCAAGGCAAGCCTTGATACATAGCCTCGTTAATTGGTCTCTTGTTTCTTTTTCTCAGGACAGCACATTGAGCAGACATGCAGACTGGACTTTCACATGACTGTGCTTCCCCTTGTTTCCACTAGATTGATTATACCTGCAATAATCAATTTTCAAAACCAACAGTTCAGCTAGTGCGGAATTGCTTAAAATGTGGAGAAAGAAATGCCACAGTGAAATATGCAGTTGAATCAGACCGTCCTGACGTCAGTACACTATTTTATTTGAGCGACGAAACGTGCAGAGTACTCTGTCGCTCAAATAAAAAACTTCATGATCCTACTGTAGCACGAGACGATTCTGCGGTGAGTTAAAACACCTGTTTAAACAGAACCTTTGGCGTTAGGTGCTGCCCTCCCCCAATTCACGGCCTGTTCTGAAACCGGAGTGGTGAGTCACTCCTCTCTCGGTTTAGAAAAACAGATCCTGCTAGGCAGGGGCCCAGTGGGGGGATGGGAGGCCGGCGGTGATGAACACCGGAGGTGGACGCAGCTGGACTCCCACTCTCAAGACCCCCACATCCTGACAACTGCTGGCTGTGTTCCCATAGTGACCGGCCTGATCTGAGAGAGTAAAAATCACCGACGGAACGATGTCAATGCGTGTTTTTTTCCAATTTATAGGGGGCAGATTGGTGATCCAATCTTACAGATATGTTCTCAAGAAAGAGAAAGGACAATCCAATCTCCCTTCACAGAAAGCACCATAAGCGGTACGGCTCAAAGTAGGCACATGTGTTTGAATTCACAGGTGTGCCTTGTCAGGGTTACTTCGAGCAAAGGGTGGCTATTTTAAAGAAACTAGAACATGTGTTCATTCATGGTTTTCATTTAAGTTATCACTGATGCCTTCATAATCACTGATAACCTACAATGTAAATAGTCATGTAAAAAAAAGAAAGAAAAGATATTGAATGAGAAGGTGTGTCCAAACTTTTTGGCCTGTACTGATATATATATATATATATATATATATATATATATATATATATATACACACACACAGTACAGGCCAAAAAGTTTGGACTCACCTTCTCATTCAATATCTATCTATCTATCTATCTATATATATATATATATATATATATATATATATATATATATATACTAAAAATCCATTGCAACGTCATGTATTGTCCAAAATTGATGGCCATCATTGCAGTTCGTAAACTAACCGCTAGATGGTTGCATCGTAGCTTTCACAAATCCAAAAAAACGAGGAAACAAGCATTAGAATGTTACATATTACTAGAAATGGAGGAAGCCAAGTAGAAACTGCATAAGTACTTTTCTGTGTATAACTTTCATGACATTAAACATTGGACGCCGCGTTGAAGCCTAAACCTGCAGTCCCCTTATATTTGTTTCCGTCCCTACAAATTTTGTCGATAAAGTTTGGATTTGAATGGTCTCCTATTGCAATAACAATGGCGGCTGAGCAAATTTCGCACGGAGTTCCCCCTTCCCTGTCTGCCAAAGTGGTCGGGTATGTTAACTGCTGATTTTACAACTGTGCCAAGTTGGCCATCAAAGCAATTCACAACAATGCTGGACTTTAACACCATATACAGGAAAGAGTAGTCGCGTTCATTTCAGTGACAGCAGTACCATTTGCTAATAGACGTTCTTACGTTGGCGTTAACATGCGTGCATGAACGCGTAGGGTGTCAAATAAGTAACTCATCAGACATCGCAAGTTATTTTACCAGATTTTACTGATGTAGTCACCATCCCTGCGAGCTAAGCATTTACATCACATTCTGTGGGTTAATCAGCTGATTAGCTTAGCAGTGCATGCTCCTGCTTCAGTATCAAGATGTACAGGTAAAGTCTTAATGGTCAAATAATTTATTTTACAGGTCATTTGCTTATTTGACAGTCAGAGACAGATTGCCGACCATCCTCACAAGAGTCATCGACACAATTCATCGCAACAAAAACAAGTTTTTTGAACAATTCGGAGAGGTAATAATTTGTTACGAGGCTCGTTTAAAAGTTCTTGTTTTGTCTTGCTTTTAATTCTCATGCTTTACGCAGTCAGGTATCCAGGCTGAGAAGCAAGCAATATCCCTGCTGTCCAAGTTGAGGAATGAGTTGCAAACCGATAAACCGGTGCTGGCCCTGACAGATGGTCTGCAAGACACAGAGTCCTGGAACCAGTACCTCCAGAGACATCAAAATATGCAAGGGGACCAGGAGGCTGTCAGCTGGTTCAAGTCTCCATGGCTTTATGTGGAGTGCTACATGTATCGCAGGATACAAGAGGCAATATGGCTCAAGTAAGTGGTATCGGAGTAATATAATCAATCAATTAAACATTACTTATAAAACACTTTTCATTCCAAAAAAATTAGTAAATGTTCTGTCCATGTTAGTAGGATATGGAATAAAAATACAAAACCCCACCCATCCTCCCAATCCACATTCAACACCTACAACGATATCACACACACACACACACACACACACACACACACACACACACACACACAAAACAGGTGAGGACTCTTCAAATTGCCACAGATGACTGAGTAACTAATAATGCTGTTATTACATCAAGCCTGCAATGGCATAAGACCTTGCTTTTAATCCACTGATAGACAAACCTTGAAAATGATATAAAATGCCTTTTGATTACACCTACATCCAATACTTATACACATTTCTGCATCATTGTGTGCTTGAACATCAATTCATAACTAATAATGTTAAAGTAATGGTTTGTGTAAGTCACTACACAAAAACAAAAGTCCAATTAAAGTCCATTGTGTGTAAACAAATATGTTAGTGAGTAAATGTCTTTCCAGGAAGTCTACTGAAAGTTAGCTTATAATAACAATATTAATGCATCAGATTTTTAATAGCGCTTTATCAGAGACCCTCAAAGCACTCTACATTGGATACATCATTCATTATTCATTATGGCCCCTTGTGACGTGGATGAATGATGGATTAATAAGCTCTAAGAACACCAACTTTTGTTTGCACTATTCATAAAGTCTACTGATTTGTAGTCAAGGCACAGATCCTTGTTGCGTCTCATTGTTTTGCTGTATTAGTAAACTCCCTCAATAGAAGGAGATGGAGGCAATTATCATTAATTATATCAGAGTGTGCACTGAAATAGGCTTCAGGACGGCTAATGTCAGTGGAAGAACATGAAATCACAGACAGATTAGAGTGATATCTGCTCATCACTATGAAATATTATAAATTAAACTTTAATACATCTCTTAGTTAAGTTTTCTTCAACTCACCCAGCTGTACCTTCAACTCAGTGCTGTAGAATTAGATTTCATTATTGTCATTACCCTTTAAAGCAGGTGTTTATACAACATTTTCTTCTGTTATGATTCTCCACTTATGATTATTTCATTTCTTTCTCTAATTTTAGTCCTCCCATCTGTGACTATGATGTCTTCAATGAAGGGAAGGCACAGAGCTATTTTGAGTCTCAACAGGCAGTGATGGCTTTGTGTACATACTTGGAGGAGGTCAACAAGAACATGGAGGAAACCTCCAAGAATCAGCTGTCTGAGCATTTTAACAAACTGCTTAAGGTAATTGTCCCCAATACATAAAATCACACATTATGAAATAATGTAAAATATTTATTGTAAATACATTGCACATGTCTGTGTACATCATGTGTTTTGCTTTATGTTTTGTTTTAAAGCATTTTATCATATTTTTTAAAAATAGGTGATTGCATGCTTTGTATAGTGGAGTTGCATGGTAAAAATGGACACTGCTATTATTAACAAACCTTTGACAAGATGGGCCAAGACATAAGGTTGTTACCTCACTTTTCATAGGTTTCTCTTTGGGGAAACAAGTGTGATCTGTCCATCTCAGCTGGCCAAGAGAACTCCCAAAAGACCAGTCCAATAGATTCCCTCAACAGTTTGCAGACCTTCATCTTGGTAGATGACTCAAACGTGGTATGGTCCACTCTTAATTCCATAGAGGAACCAGGACAGCAGGAGAAAAGTACTTCTGGAAGAGTGGACTTTGTTCTAGACAATGCTGGCTTTGAGTTAGTCACTGACTTGATTTTCGCAGATTTCCTGGTTTCTTCTGGCCTTGCCTGTGAAGTCCGTTTTCATGGCAAATGCTTTCCGTGGTTTGTCTCAGATGTCACAGCTCAGGATTTTCAGTGGACCATCCGCCAGACCATGACAGCCAATCACAAGTGGATGTCTAAGAGTGGTGTCCAGTGGCAGAAGTACATGAAGGAGGGTGTGTGGTCCTATCATGACCATCCTTTCTGGACTCTTCCACATGAGTTCTGTGACATGTCAACTGACGCTCCTGACCTGTATGCCACCCTGATGGAGGCAAACCTGCTGCTGTTCAAAGGTGATCTCAATTACAGAAAGCTAACCGGAGACAGACATTGGGATCACACAGTGGGTTTTGATACTTCACTACGAGGTTTTGGGCCCGCTCCGCTATGCAGCCTGAGAACTCTTAAGGCCAATGTTCAGGTCGGTCTGCAGCCAGGTCAAGGGGAGAAGCTTACCTCTCAAGATCCAGACTGGATGACTAGTGGCAAGTATGCTGTCATTCAGTTCTACAGCCCAAAATCTGTACAGACCTAAGGTTTTCACTGGTAGCATGAGGATCATAAGGACATTATAGTAAGAAGTACTAGAGCAGCAATTCTATTTAAGCCATAAAGAGTAATAAGATCTGATCTTAACATGTTGCACAAGGTTGTTAAGTTGTTCTTTATCATTAGTTAACACCTAGTTATGTTTGATACAGTAATACACAGTCATAGATAGATTTAAGAAGTATTTTTATTTTCTATCACATTGTACTTAAAATGTTTTAAAATCACACCACTCAATTTAAATTTCTCCCCATGTTTTAAACTCAGCTATTATTTATAGTGACCGCTTTATCCACAAAGACAATAATTCAAATTTGTTTTTTTATTAATAGCTTTTGTGTTGTGCACATGAATAAAGTTGCAGTAAATTATTTGCAGTTTAATGCACATACTATAAGGATTTATTGTGTAGGAACTTGGCTTACAAATTTAAATATTAAAGTAAAATAACTTGTGTTTTTGCATGTAAAAGCAGAGAGTGATGATAAATGTAATACCTTTTATTTGACTCAGGCTGCTCAGCTCGGGTTGACTTGCTCTTTAACTTTACCAATGATATACATGTCTCAAAACATCTAGAAAAAATTCACCTTAGACAAGTCATAAAATTTTACGAAATCATCTTTTCAGTGTAAAAGATGGTGTACTGTTAAAAGGGCAGAGTAGCAAAAAATCTGATGCTTGTTTTCTCTAAAATGGCAACTCAAACCTTTGTATCTTTTAACGAAACAGCAAGTCTCTCAGCACTCTTATTTCATTGCACTGTTGGTGTCTGTACCTTTGAGGGAATGTCAACCGGAGTCTTCTTCATTGCTGCGAGGAGATACTATGTTGTTTTCATCACTTCGTTTAAACAAATAAAGAAATGCAGTTTACTGCTTTTTCTTTCCTGAATTGCTCTTTTGTAAGTCAGAAGCATTACAAACAGGATGCAGGTGGGACTTACTTCTTTGTCTGCTTTCTCATGAATGTCATTTATCTGGTTTATGTACTAGGACAATTTTTTCAAGGTTAAGGGCCTGGTATTATCTAGAAAAAACAAACAAACAAAGCAGCTTTAAATTTTGAACATGTTCACTACAGACCCAGTAAGCTGAGATAAGTAAAATCATGTCCACCGCTGACATTTTTATGAATGTGGTCTATCATGACAAGTCACTTAATGCTGGAGGAAGTTTTTGCTTTTGTCATTTAGATGATTTGATTCATTCTCTGTGTCCAGTTCTCTATTGTGACTGTCTTTATTTTATCCCAGGAGAAATACAGAGTGCATATGTCAGCAACAGAGCTACCTGTTTTCCACTTGACCTGAAATGTCCTGAAATTAGACTGTTTACTTGAAAAGGATGTCACACAGAGAGGAGAAAATGAAGCCTCAGCACCACAAATGAAGGTTTTTCCTCTGTAGAGGAGCTACATGGCTGCCTGTGATAAATTGAAGTTTTTATTAAGTTTTCACAAATGTGCATGATATGATAAAAGTATCAAATAGTTTTTGAATAAGGCCCCAAGCTTTTATAACTGCTTGCAAAAGTAGCATTTGATAATTTCTATGTTAAATTTCTGTCTTCAAGTACGAATGCTTGGTAATAACCACTCAGAGTGTATGAGAGTTAATGGTAGTTTTTTGTTGGGTTTTTGTGTGGTATTTAGTCTGATAATGACATTAAAGGATCCCTGACCATCACAGACATAATCATTCTTTGTAAGTTTTATTTGCATCAGTACTCTGCTCCATTACTTTGATATCTAATACAGTGTACTGTTTTATGACCTTATAAAAGTAATGATTAGTTAGTACAAAATTTATCCTCTATCATTTTATTCTATTTTGATCAAATGTAACTAGTAAGTAGGATTTTTATTTACAAGGACCAATAAATTTGTATCACCATGGGTTTTAGAAGGGCTGAACAATAATTAAAATTTGGGTCACTGATGAGAATCCCCAGCAAACCCTCACTTGGAATTGTGCAATTATTGGCTATTGGAATGGGACATGACCCTGTCTTGTTTGCTGTGTTATGGTGACCTGGCACTAAAACACATTGTGGATATTGATTCTGCTCTACCTTTAATTTGTTTATCCTTTTTAACCTTTCCACATTTCCCATTGCATCAATTGGACGTAGAAGACTCGGGAAGATGAGTAGAGAGAACAGAGTGAGGACGAGAGAAGACCCAAACAGCTTCAGTGTCACCCAGCAGACACAAGGTGGTGAGGAGGTGATCTGTGTAGCCTGCTATCTTATGGTCTTTGTTTTCTCTTAGTCCCCATTGTCCTACTGTTTCTCATTTCCACACTGATCTGATTTCCTGAAGTGTCTCAGGTGTATTCAATAATTTGGCTACAAATAGACCGTTTATACATCATGTTATATAACAGCTAAATGAAACAGCTCACTGAAAGTTAACAGTTATTCTTTCTTCTAAGCACCAGCAAAAGCTTGTCTGTGTAACAGGTTGTAACCTATGAGGGGAGCGGTTTATAGTGAAGCTCAGGAAAGTATTGGGAAATGACTTTTTCTCTATCCATATTCCATGTTTTGTCAAACCAGCCTCCTACATGTTAGCTGAATATTAGAAAATAGAAGGAAAAATGCTCTGCTTCAAAAAAAAAACTTTTAGGAGGTTGGGAGGCATCTATTTGGCTGTTTTTAAGCTTGGTGGGTAAAGACAGACCCGGGTAAAGGGACTGGATAACAGTGGACCCTTCGAGTTGCCTGCCAGGTTCTACTGAAAGACTAGAGAGAGCGAGAGAGAGTAAAGAGTGAAGAGAAAGGGGGAGCAGCACTCCTCTCCACTCCCCCTCCCAACTAATGAGAGAGCAAGTCTAAATCATGTTGCATATCAGTGCTGTCGTGCTGTGATGTTGCTTAGACAGAGCCCAGTGCAGAGCAGACAGTCTTGCGGACCAGCACTCAGACCCAAGACCAGCCCAGCCCTGTCAGAGCTGGAGACCTTGTCACCACAACGTCCCTCTCCTCTGCTACGTGCCCCCCTCGATGGTGAAATGTACCCTGAAGAGAGCAGAGGATCTGGTGTGGTAGCCACTGTGGACTTCCTGGAAGGGACCTACGACTACGCTGCCCCCGCCCCAGCCCCGACTCCTCTTTACAGCCACTCCACCCCTGGCTACTACTCCGCTTCTCTGAATGCACACGGACAACCCTCAGATAGCAGCATTCAGTCCCTAGGCAGTGGGCCTGCCAGTCCTCTGGTGTTTGTGCCCTCTAGCCCCAGATTGAGCCCCTTCATGCACCTGCCAAGTCACCACTACCTGGAAACCACCTCAACGCCTGTCTACAGGTAAGGAAACTCAGTTTGTCTACTAGAGGAGAGTGGCAATGAGTATGAAGAGATTGTTTTTGGGGAAAAAAGTTATTCCCATAGATTTTATTGTTTGACAAATATGTTTTGGACTTAATATTTACGCTTTATGAGGTATCTTATGGGGGGGGGGGGGGGGTAACTCATTGACAAGAGTTGCCAACTTAAACTTTTTGATCTGATTGTTTGTCCAGTTTTGTGTGTACTCTCGTCAGTATTTAACTGATATCGGCAGCACAGTCAGAAGATCAATACACCTGCCAGATTTGTTTTAACATCAAGGTTTCTGATCTCTGTGGACTCTAACTTAATTAAGAAGGATACAAATATGTATAATAAGGAAATAAATTCTCACAATATTTGTTGTTTTTTTATCATTATTGTACTGTGATTTTTTTTTGATTTTATGTGTCTGATTTTAACTCTGATGTTTGCAGAAAAAGACACGACCATCTAACTTTCAGCATAGCATAAGTATTTGTTCTGTCCTTCTAATGCAGTACTATAAACAAAATATAATTATATAACGTTGTTTCTTTAATCCTTTGCTTGATACAAAACATCTCTATTATCTGTATGGAAAGGATCAAGCTTTGCCCTGGTTTTCAATTCCAGAGACTTAGGACTTTGTCAAAGACCTTGAGAAGGGAACAATATGTAATAACAACAGAAGTACAGATTGTTTTCCGGCTCAGCTGTAAAATAGTACTCTGTATTTGTCTCTGCCGCTGTCATGTTCAAGTCAAAAGAGTCATTGTAAAGATTAACGTTCAAATGGAAAGTGGCTAGCTAACTTTTGAAGCGTAACCGTGTTTTTGGACTATTTTTGGAAACATGTCTATATATAGTTTATGGCAATTCAGCAAATTTCAATTTATTTTACCTAATTTACAGTTTGGTGAGATTCTGTGTCTAAAAGTCTATCATAAAGCGAGTTTGTTAGGTCATTTAAACAGAGTTCAAACCCTGTGGCAGGTCCAGCGTCTCATCCAGTCAACAGAGTAATTCCAGAGAGGACCACTATGGCACCAGTGACGAGTCATACAGTGTGGGGGAGTCTGGGGCTGGAGCAGCAGCTGGGTGCTTTGAGATGGCAAAAGAGATGCGTTTCTGTGCAGTGTGCAGTGACTATGCCTCTGGGTACCACTACGGGGTATGGTCGTGTGAGGGATGCAAAGCTTTCTTTAAGAGGAGCATTCAGGGTAGGTTCCCTTTTTGCTCTGGTTATTCATGATGATGGATGTTGCCCTCTGACTTTTCTGATCTGTAAAAGTTTTTTTTTTGTTAAAATTACAGATTAGATGCGGGAATTATCAGGCATTTCTGATATCTGGCATATAAAATGTAATTTACAATAAGAGATTGCTCAAATTTTGACGATATCTAATAGTTCATATTTAAAAATATGTCATCTTATAAGGCAGTGTTAAGTTACCAGCTAAATACAAAAAGAAACAAAGCACTGTGCCTTATGAATCTGACTAATGAAAATAACAGTTTTTATTTTGCTGTTAAAAAATAGAGTTGAGCTTCATAAAGAAAGTCCTGAAATTTTCCCCTACAAAGTGAACTGTCTATTAATACAGCTGAGACAAATATAAAGGAAAACAAAAAGCATTGCCATAAATTGTTATTTTTAGAAACAGATTGAAAATTAAATAAAATGTAAAGTAAATGAATGTACAAATTATTTCACTCTGTTATATTATTCTTAAGTTTTAACCACATGTCCTATTATGTGAAATAGCACATAATTTCTCTGGGCTCCTATGTCTGCATGCAGATGAAAGCCTCGTCTGTTTTAGCTGGCTTAGTCATGTTTTTGGTTTGATGTTTCAGCATAGTCTTTGCAGCAAGGCTGGTCCTAAAGGAACCAAGAGTCTCCATGGAGATGACAAAACCAAGATGCCTTTTTTTTAATTCTCTCCATGTCCAATCTTTTTAAAGTTGGGAATAGAGTGTTCTTTGCAACTAAATAACCTAAATATGAAGTGAACACTGGAGTGTGTGAGTGTGTGAGTGTGTGTGTGTACATGGGAAGGTAGGTGGGGGGCTCAAAGTAATAGATTTTCTTCCATTTCAGGTCACAATGACTATATGTGCCCGGCAACCAATCAGTGTACCATTGACAGGAATCGAAGAAAGAGCTGCCAGGCTTGTCGCCTAAGGAAGTGTTACAAAGTGGGCATGATGAAGGGAGGTGGGTAAAAACAGCAACGAAAAGCCCACTGTCAAAGATTTGAAAGACTAGTCTCCTTTAAAAGTTGTTTTATTTGATTTCATTGTAAGTTAAAAAATATGTGGCATTAGATTTGATCAAATCATGACTGTGGTCTCTTTTTTGGTGCCTTTTATGTTTTTGTGTCCTTTCTGCAGATTTAACTTAAAAATATGCATAGACTAATTGGGATTGTAAAATCAGGTGTTGTTGCTATTAAGACTGTCACAATTGTGAGAATGCTGCTGGATGCAGATAAGCTTGAGACTAACTTTAACATGACCCTGGAGTGATTTCCTTTTTAAGGAGTACAACAACTGATTAGAACACACTTTCCCATTTGTTTTCATACTTCTTGAGTAAGACAGGCATCCTTACAATCTTCCTAACTGCCCCGACTGCTGAACTTTTGGTATGAAGCCATGTGTGAGTTTGAAAAAGTCCCCTGAGTTTTTTATATTTTTTTATGTGCAGGATTGTTGAATTTCTACTTATCTGAAGAGGATTTTATATTATATTTTGGTCCTCTACTGTAGGTGTGCGAAAGGACCGGGGTCGTGTCATGGGGCGGGACAAACGGCGGACTGGCAGCAGTGATAAGTATAAAATCTCTACGGACTCGGAGCAGAGAACAGTGCCCCCTCAGGACAGGAGAAAACACAGCACCAATGTTGGAGGAGGAAAAATGCCAGTGATCAGTATGCCCCCAGACCAGGTGTTCATTTATAAAGAGATTCCTCTTTTAAAAAAAAATAGAAGTGGTCTCAACAGTTTAAGCAAACAATAGATATGAAAAATTATCCTCATGGGTCAATGATTATTTACACCAAATTTAATAACAATGTAATTATTTTTGTCATTTCAGTAAAACAATCAGCATACTGCAATTTTAATTTTCTTTTAATAGACAGATGGTGTTTGTGTCTTTTCCACAGGTGCTCCTCCTGCTCCAGGGTGCAGAACCTCCCATCTTGTGCTCCCGTCAGAAGCTGAGCAGACCCTACACTGAAGTCACCATGATGACCCTGCTCACCAGTATGGCTGATAAGGAGCTGGTTCATATGATTGCCTGGGCCAAAAAGCTTCCAGGTATTGCTTTAAGTGCCATAATGGCCACACTCAAGATACTTTAAAAAAACTTTGGTAACACTTTACTTGACGCCTACCACTATAACGCATTATAAATATATGTATAATTCCTTATAATCATGTTATAGCACTGTATAAGTATAGTTATAAACATCCATAAATCATCATAATGCTTGATAGCAATAATCATAACACATTATAAATAAATTATATTTTAACTGTAAACAACTCACTGACAATGCCCACATAGATGAGGCATTATACATATATTTATGATGTGTTATAATTTGCTTATAAACTTGTATAACTATCACTATAAACACTCATTAATTATCATAAGGCATTATAACAATAAGCATAACACATTATAATACCTGACCTTGTAAGTCATGATAAAATGTTATGATTATTGCTATAAAGCATTATGATCATTTATTAGTGTTTATAACTATACTTATACAGTGCTATAACCTGATTATAAAGCATTATACATATATTTATAATATATCCAAGATCTTGGAGATATAAATATCTCCAATATCTATAAAAGATTTTTTTCTCTGAACCTGTTTCTGTTGTCTGAGTGCCAAGGCAACACCAGAGCGATGGGGGCATCTTTATAGTGAAGACACACATGCGCACACCAGTACACTGCTGCAGAGCCATTACAGTGATGGTGATTACAGTCATCACCTTTGAGAGGATTGTTTGACCAATCTGCTGGCACCCCTCTATAGGACAAATCACCCTTTTGCTTACACACACACACACACACACACACACACACACACACACACACACACACACACACACACACACACACACACACACACACACAAGACGAGTTAGTTAACTGAGTGAATCCTGATTTTGAAGTATTACAACCTTGTGCGTCACTAAAAGGCCCAAAAGCACACGGTTTTAATTGCGAGGCGTCCCAAACAGAGAACAGCAGGAAATAAATTGGCTGTAATTACATGTGAATTGAGACAGCTGAGAGCCAGCGATAAGGCTTCTTACGAGAGCATGGAGATTGCAGATGGTTTCATTTAAGTTGGTATTCCCTACCAGAAAACAAGGACATCATATTTTTGTTTTTATGAGTGGGCTTGAAGGTGCACAGAAAACACGTATCTCAGTTAGTGTTAATATTCCACACTGCACTGCACTGCAGTCAACACATACCGCTGAAAACAATCAGAATTGGATTTCGTCTGGAGTCTCAATGATTACCATACTTTTATTAGGATTATAAACTATAATCCAATATCTATAAAAGGACGTTTTTAATGATGATCATTCAAGAACTCACATCTGGATGGCTGCAGTGAAACGTTATTGTCTATTGAAACACCATTAATGGATTGTTCCGCAAATTCAAAATGTGTTCATGCTGACTTCAATTTTTTTTTCTTCTTTTGTCATTGAACAGAAAAAAAAACAATTTTTCATATTTACCACTAAGCATCACTTGTTAAATATATATACCTTTCAAAACAGTAAACAAATTTGTTTTTAGCTCTGAGCATGCTGTGATTTTTTTCAATGAAAAATACCTTATCTACAAGTACTTACATCTACATTACATTATACAGGTGTGTGTGCATTCAACCAGGATGTTGTCATAATTTTCTTTGCTATTAAAGCAGAATTCTTAATAAAGAAATCAAATCCCAATCAATCACAATATAAGATTTTACCCCCCCCTCCTAAAGCAGCGGAGCTGAAGTGAAGTCAATGCAGATGAACTGTTTGACACTTTAAAAATGTTCTTTGAAACTCTGAGTTTTTAGGTTTCCTGCAGCTGACCCTCCATGATCAGGTGCAACTACTGGAGAGCTCCTGGCTGGAGGTGCTGATGATCGGCCTCATCTGGAGGTCCATCCACTGCCCTGGGAAGCTCATCTTTGCTCAGGACCTCATACTGGACCGGTATGCAGGGTTTTCTAGATCTTTCTGAGACGCCCACTTTTTTCAGCCTTTTTCCCCATTTCTCCACCTCTTTCTCAATATCATCCAGATTTTGAATAATACATCAGCACTGTAGATTTTCCATTCGACACCCTGCCAGCTTTTGTGCTATTCCAACAAACCTAGTCAGAGAGTGAAAGACTAATTACCTGCTCCCCATGGTGAGGAGAGCAACCTGAAACACCCCCTTCATCATTACAGCTCTGAGCTAACAACCAGGGAAGAGATTGAATCAGAGCCTCAATGCAGGGAATGATGGAAAAGGAAGAAGGACAGAGGGGAAGAGGTGAAGAAGAGAGTGCTTAATGATGAGCAGAGAGAGGAAAATGGAGATGCAGCAGCCATGGTTGTTTTCTGCATGTGCAGGCACAGTCTGTTCCCTCCTCTTCCTCCTTTGTCAAAGTAAACAAGCTCACCAAACTGCAGCATCTACATCAGAGAGGTGGGGAGAGAGAAGGGGAAACAGAGAGAGAAAGAGACAGACAGACAGAAAGACAGAGCTTTTACCCACTGATGTGTCTGATGGTCCCATTTGATTCAAAAGTGTATTACAGAGTATTATCTCTAAAGCCTGCTCCTCACATGAGTGTCCTCCCCAATTGGACATGATGGCTAAAATGCTGCAGGTCAGGGTTGACAAATTCCCTTAGCTCTGTGTTGCTTAAGTTTATCTTACACGCCTACCACTGATATCATCCGTCTTTCCATCACTTCCTAACTGCCCCGACAAATGGAGCGTCACTATGATTCAGTCCATTAAGTGTTTATCTGATTGCTTTTTGGATGGTTTCATGACTTAAGATTAAGTCAGTGTCACTGCAGCTAAAACAGAGACTTTTTTATGTGGTTGTGGTGGTTGTATATGGAAGAGCAAAATGATAAAAATAAGAACTAGGTGGGGATGGCAGGGAAACTCATGACACAATATGATACGATATGATTCACTGCCTGATGCATTGCGCAGCACAAGGATAAAATGACATTTTGATTGTGTAATAATTGATCACTTTTAAAATTTTTATATAACTATATGTTGCAGTTTCTAATTAACTGAAGAATACAAAATGTCCCAAAAGCATAAATTGCCTGATTAATTTAAGTAGTGATAAGATATGGAGAACTTTTATTTATCCTCGAGGGGAAATACACTATGTATGGGATCATTGTGTAGTGACATGTTAAGTCACAGCCCCCACCCACCCACCTCCCCGTCAAGCTCATGTTTTTTCTGTGAAGGTGCGCTCAAAAAAAATAAAAATAAAAAAGACAACGGTTTTCTGGCATTGTTTAAAGGACACTGAAAGGGACTGGAAATATAGGGTGCAGGGAGTGAAAGTGGACATACCGAAGAGACTGTAGTCTCTGTGTTTGGCACCCTATAACCATTAAGTCAAGCTAGCACCACATAAGATACACTTTTATCAGTTTACTGTCAGGCTGTTGACATTTACTTTCAGAGCAGACTATTCTCCTTATTCCACTCGTGTCACTGTCATTTTAAGCTGTGTTTTATATTACTGGATGAAAGATTTGAGCCAGCTTATTAGCAAAAGTCAGCAGCTGCCCACCTCGCAGCCCCCTAACCCAGCAGTTAAGCATTTGAGAGACATTGATTTTTTTGGTTGTTACTTTAAACTCTGTACCAGGAGAGAACTTGTTGAATGAAGGGTCAGTTCAGACAAATTTTTGTGAAGCCTGCAGTTTGCTGTCAAGTTGTGAGGCTGTAAAAAGGGAATATATCAAATGACTGACAAAATTTACAACTCAGGATCATCTTGACTTATCATTCAAACTGCTGGCTTGAATTCAGTATATTTTGAGTTCAAATACAACAGAAATAAGAAGTCATTTCTTTTTTTACACTTTGATCTCCAGTAGTGAAGGCGACTGTGTGGAGGGCATGGCAGAGATCTTCGACATGCTGTTAGCCACCGCTTCCCGCTTCCGCATGCTCAAGCTCAAACCTGAGGAGTTTGTCTGTCTCAAAGCGATCATCCTGCTCAACTCTGGTGAGGCTGCACATGAGTAAAAGTGTGTGTTTTACTGTTTTAGATTATTTCCTGTGAAGTATTTTGAGGGAAACATTTATGGAAACACTGACGCTATACTTAAAAAAACAAAACAAAAAACAAAACAAAAACGTTTTCATACAAAACCTTGTTTTTTCATTACTTTCTCACTGTTTTGGTCTGCACAGCTCTTTGCTGCAGGCTTCTGCAGTTTAACTAAACACTGAACAGAGTCAAAATACACCCACAGAGGTGTAGCTCTGAATAATACAGAGGTTCATCAGACTAACAGAATGTTCTGGCTGAGCCTGTACCATCAATATGTCTGATAAGCGTTCCTATGACAACATGACAGCACTGTGTTTGAGGTTTTCTATATGTGATCCCTGAAATATCAGCAGGATGACTCTACAGGTTTAGCTGCAGGAGTAGGATAGATTTTGGATAGCTGTGTGGGTTCCTGCACTTTAATGCTCAATTGAATTTCCCTGCAGGGATCAATTAAGTTCTTCTTCTGCTTCTCTGTAATGAGTCAGATCTTTGAGCACCATTTAGCATGCTGCAAACTAATCGAGTGTAAAATAAGTTGAGGTAAGTTAAATATGTTGAATTTATGGCATATTTCCTCCATCAGGTGCCTTTTCTTTCTGCACTGGCTCGATGGAGCCACTTCATGATAGCACAGCTGTGCAGAATATGCTTGACATCATCACAGATGCCCTCATTCATCACATCAGCCAATCAGGTTGCTCCGCTCACCAACAGTCAAGGCGACAAGCCCAGCTGCTCCTCCTGCTCTCCCACATCAGACACATGAGGTGAATTTAATTCAAAAGGTTGCTTTTGTTTTTTAATCAAAAGTCCCTCCACATGCCCTGAGGCTTGAGTCTGAGGGAATCCAAATTTTTCAGTTTGTAGGTTGATAAAGGGGTGAGTGTTTGTTTATCATTCACGTAATAGTATGTATACAGAAAGAAGCTGGTCTTATCATTGAGGTTAATGCAGGACCAGTTACTTAGTTCCATTTTAAGATGTATTAATGGTTTTGAAGTGAATCAGAAAATAAATAAAAGAAACTCCAATTTGTTAAGCAAGATCAAGCAGAGTCTTAAACTAGATTTAAAAGCTAAATCATGCCATATGTTATTTTAACAGCACATTACGCATGTTTTATTAAAAACAAACAAAAAGACAAAACTCATTCAAGATAAAAATGTGTTCATGCTAACTACAATTTTTTTTCTTCTTTTGTCATTGAACAGAAAAAAAAAACATTTTTTATGTTTGCCACTAAGCATCACTTGTTAAATATGTACCTTTCAACACAGTAAACAAATTTGTTTTTAGCTCTGAGCATGCTGTGATTTTTTTCAATGAAAAATACTTTATCTACAAGTACTAACATCTACATTACATTATACAGGTGTGTGTGCATTCAACCAGGATGTCATTTTAAGATGTATCAATGGTTTTGAAGTAAATCAGAGCATAAATAAAAGAAACATCAATTTGTTAAGCGAGATCAAGCAGACTCATTCAGGATAAAAAACCCTTTTTACATAATGTACACAAATGGAAGCCTATTCTAGTTGACTTTTGTTCTCATTATAGAGATAAACGAAACAAAACTTTTGATCTCAGAGATTTTCTCCCGCAGTGAGAAATCAATGGAGGTAATGTTGTCAGGGAAATAGATGAGAGGGACATAAGGAGAATTTTGAGCAACAGAAATATTTGTGCCTGTAAGATAAGAAAATACAGAAAAACACCTGATGTACATAATTTTAAAAGCCTGCCAGGTGGTTCAAAGGAAGTAGAGCCAAATCCTGAACAGTAAATACAGAAGAAAAAGCAGCTATTGACAAAACTAAGCCATGATTTTTATCAGAATAAATACCATTGCCAAAGGAGCTGAGAGATTTCTTTGATTTCTTTGTGGGATTTAAATCAGCCTGAAGCTTTGCTTATTAACAGAGCAATTCATTGACTTGCCATAATTTCTCTGTTTACTCTCCCTGCAGCAACAAAGGCATGGAGCACCTCTACAGCATGAAGTGCAAGAACAAAGTTCCTCTGTATGACCTACTGCTTGAGATGCTGGACGCTCACCGCCTCCACCGCACAGACAGACCCGCTGAACCCTGGTCCAAGACCAGCGGAGAGCCTGCGTACAGCAACCCCACCTCCTCCACCACTACCACCAACAACGATAACAACGACAAAAGCAACAGCAGCAGCTGCTCCTTAGCTGGTCCCCGGATCAACCATGAGAGCCCTTACAAACCTCCCACAGATCCGGGGGTCCTGCAGTATGGAGGGCCTCGCTCTGGTTGCACCCACATCCTATAAGCCAGAGCTCAATAAGCTGTTCCTAAAGGTGGTTTTTATAGATGATGAATGAGTGGAATGAAAGGTGTCACAGGAAGAAAGGAAATAAATAAATAAATTGAGTGGTTTACTTTTGGTCAAAGCTCTTGAAAGGAGACATTTTTCTTTTGCACTATTCCGTGAAAATTTAAGCTTCAGCACAGTCGATCTTTAATCTCCACCTTACATATTGTCATATTGTGGCTCGCCAGCAGCTAAATCTTTCTCTTTATTTGCCTCAACCAAAGTGCACTTCCTCTTGGGTTTAAGAGGCTAATAGGCATTATTGTACTTGTACATGATTTGATGCACAATATGATCAACCAGAATCAAAGTGTAATTTATTCTGTGTAGGTTATATGGGCATGTATAATTTTTAAAATTTAATTAAAGAATAAATGATATGAATGATGGAATGATGACATAAACCTTGGCTGGAGATGTCTCGTTTGAATTTTGATTAGCTTAAAGCACCTGTTAGGAGTTTTTTGACATTTATAAAATAGGCTAGAATTAATACTGATGCCTTATTATGATATACAGAGGGAAACAGGACCATCACTCACAAAATTGATGACTGTTGTATAGTAATTTTTATGCCTGAAAGGGTTTTTAGAGGGAAAGTGTCAGTTGAACAGCTAAAGGAAGAGCTTTTTAAAAATGTTTGAATGTCACATTGACAAAATGTCACATCTATACAATTAATGAAACATTTGATGGTCAAAGTTAGCAATACTAGTTTTTTGTTGGAAGAAGAGAAAACAAGCGAGACCATTTTGTCCACAGGCGGCGCCAATTTTAAACCGAAAGTTCACAGGAGCTTGAAAGTGGTATGATCAAGAAAGCTTGCAAGCCAGCTCTCTTTGTTGGGTGGCTTCACCTTAGTTTAACCTTTTTTTTTGTTAGGAATGTTTTGTTTTTATGCCAATGTGTTCCAAGTTATATGTTAATATCTCTGTTTATGTGTCCAAGAGAGATCTGAAGCCATGATCTATGAGTCACCTTGAGCTTGTTCAACATTTGCAAGATAAAGCTAAACCTTGTTCCTCTACACTTACCCATTCAGTGATCACAGACTGAGTTTGGCTGGAATACACACCTCAAAAAATCTGATCATGTTGTACATATGCACAGTGATATCATTGTTTAAAGTCAGTTTAAATGAACCCATTAAGATCCAATGTGGTAGATTTCAGATATAGAGAAAACCAGGTGTTTGCTTCAAAGGAGCCATTTACCATAAAGCACTACAGTAAAATTTGTCAAAAGAAAGTAAAAAATAGTGACTGCTGGGTTAAATCCATTGCTCCCACCAGTGTATCATCTGCCTCTGTGACAGCACTAATAAATTTGGGTGAAAAAAGTCAAAACTGAAAAAAAAAACTGCTTTGATTGCTTAATCCAGCTTTTTCTGGCAAGAGCGTTCAGCTAATTGATACAAGCGTTCCTTATTTAATAATGTTGTGAAAACTGACCACTGCTCTGGGTTGTTGACAACACAAAGATAAAGTGGCTACTTGTTGATGAATACGTTGCAAATCAACTGTAGGTGGAGTGAAAAGTTGAACAAAGTTGAGCAGAAACAGTTAAGTCGTACATTGTCAAATCTTCTCTCTGGAATGTCTATAAAGCCTCAGCATGTGTTTGTACTATTGAACTGTTCAGTGTAATTCCAGTCAAACCTGACCTGACTGTCATATATCCACTGTGCCTGAAAATAAACGCTTCAGCTGTGAAAGTATTTTTCAGCACTGTTACTGCTGCTCACAGATACCCAAACCAGAGAAGGAAACACACAGAAGTAATTAATTCATGTTTTATTATATGCAAAGAGAGCATTCTTCATTAAGTCAGCATTAGCAAACTGTACATACATAAATAACCATTTTCATATTTCATTTTTTACAGATTCTGTTTTAAAAGCGCAGTGATCCTGATGTCTCATCACTGCAGAATAATCATTGCAGTTATTAGAAAGCACAATATTTCAGGACACAGCAGTCTACTAAAACACTACTAGTGATTGTTTTGCCTTCTTAAAAGCTGGGGACTCTCCAATGCATGCTCAAACTGAAAGATAAAAAAATAACTGCTTGCATTCAAAGGAATTTTAACAATAATATACAAATCAGCTGGAAAGTTTTAACAAGGGTGCACAGATCTCTCTGTAAGTATATGCCACTGTTGATCAAAAACTGAAATAAAATTAGAAATACAAGTACTTGGAAAAGAAGTCGGCCATCCTGGGTTTACAGCTTCAGTGCAGTACCTTTGACAGGGCCCATGTCAGTGCTCTAAGTTTAACTTGAATTTTCAACACTTAAACTGTACCTCTCTATTACAGTTTAAGGTACAACTTTCCGCACTCAAGGTGGTGCTTTCACTTCATCAACTACCAATCTATCAACTGATTGAATACTAAATAAATACTAGCAGCACTGGATATCATGGACAAAAAACACAGTCAACTTTGGCTTCCAACATACTGTATGTAAATAGTGCTTTGTTTTCATTGATTCCACAGGTTTCCATGAAAACCTTCAAAAATGAAATACACATTTAAGCTAAAACAATAAGAAATATTTAGATTGGGGGGCAAGCAAAGGTCTTCAGATGAAGTCTGTTTGTTCTGGAGTGTGTCTTTAAAGGGTAGAAGTGTGTGTGTATGTGTGCAATGCTACAGAGAAATCTTCATATAACCTTTGAGTCAGTTCATCATGCTCAGGCTCCTTGGCAGGAGAAGAGTGTATTGGTTTAGGGCACAGGGTGAGGAGGAGACATTCACAGGAGTCAGTGGAGTTCTAGGCAAAGAAGAAAGTAGATATTTGCTGCATCTCATATGGGTGGAGGTCCGTTTGTGTAGCGGAGCATGGGATGGAAAGAGCGGGCAAAGTTGTTGGCATGGTGGCAGCTGTAATCCTCCTCTGTCATGGGCACCAAGCAGGCCAAGCCAATGAGAAGCAGGAGGAGCAGCTGGAAAGGGAGCGCGGCCCAAAGGACACGAAACAGGAAGGACAGGCCTTTAGGGGAGGGGGAGCTGGAGGAGGAGATGCTGTCTGGGAGGTCAGAATGGGAGGAAACGCAGCCAACGACGCCTGGTGCTCTGCTGCGGCTGCGGGAAAACCAAGAAACAGGTTAGACCTGGCGGGGCAGAAACCTCAGTAAAATAGTATTTGCAAGTTGTTTTTGTGTAATAGCGCCCACATGATCAGGAAAATTTTGATAAAATCTTTTTTTTGGGGCCTGTTCGTGAAGTAAAAAGGTTTTAACTAAAAGAGCTTTAAACAGAAAGTCATTATAATGAGCTTAGTCTGATAATAGTTATTTTTTTAAATCTCAGACATCAGACGCTTGTCAAATTATCTGGTTCAGTAGATGCTCTGGCCTAGAATATCGCAATTTATTGCTATAGCTATATTTTTTCACACCCCTAGCTCTGGGTCAGTTGGTTACTATGGGTTTCAGCGAGGTTATTGAATCATTAAATGCATACAACAACAAATCTCTGTAGAGTGTTTTTATCTCTGTGACAGAGTTGGATTAAGTTGTAGATAAAATATAACCTTGAAAAGCTAGTTATATTTTGAATCGAACAAGAAGAAAATAGTTTGTTTAGGCAGCAAATCAATAATTTATGACACATCAAGTGGGTTAAAAATGTTTGCAAATACTATTCCTAAAATATTTGGCATTATAGGACAACTATTCTCAAAGAAGCAAAACTAGGAAACTGCAGCAAAAACATCCAACCAGGGAAAGACTTAAGAGAGTTGAGTACACAATGACAGAGACATGTACATTAAACCTGAACACACACACATAAACACATCAAACAGGAACTAACATGTCTAATAAAGACAGAATCGAACACAGACATCCATGCACAGCAGGCTGTATCTCATGAGGGGGAAATACTCTGGCTGTAGAGCTGAGTGTGTGAGAGTTCAATGTCACATCTCATTCCAAACACACAGGAGCCAAACATCTCCCTGAAGGTTTCCACTCCATGAGCCAAGAGTGAGGAGAAATGGCAAGTTCTCACTGAGACTCACCCTTACAGTGGCTGAAGGAGGGTCAGCATGTCTGACCCTCCTCCAGTTGCTCACTCTACAGCCAACTTTATTTAACCCTTCTCCATAGGGGCCTCTACAGCATGGCCTCACTGCAGTCTATTAGTATGTGAGAAAGTGCCCGCTTTTTATCAAGAGGGTACTATTAAGGGGATATAACAAAGACATTATTTCTGCATCAACACTCATGGCTAGATTGGCTAAGTGTTGGCATCATATGGAAATTATTTTTAGTAAAAACAGAAATGACAGAAATCCAAAGGTCTGAAAAAAAAGAACAAGGAAAGAAAGTGGGAATTTAGATAGGAGGAAAAATGTGCAGGACTTCTTGCATTCACGAGGAGAACAAAACAGAGTGGACACACAAGGGAGGAAACAGAGAGGAGGGGGATTCAAAAAGTGTCATCTAGTGGGCAAGGATAGTACTACAGTCACTCTGGAGAAGGAGAGGTAAAAACAATATGACAAGGCAGTATTCTATGATGCCATTCAAAAAGCAGCAGGGCAAAGAGAAGCAGTGGAGTAAAACATTTAAAAGAGGAAGGAAGTAGCCTGATGAAGGCGATTCCCCCCTCATTTAAGAGCTGGTAATAATGTCTAGAAAGAGGGACGATCATGGAACTGAGTCAAAGCCTAAAATTCAAACCAAGGTTAAAAAATATCAAAGCTCTCTTGTAATCTTATTTGTTTTAATGGTGACTCAAACAGATTGTGGTTGATTGATTTCTCTAGTGAACTGAGTCAGTTAGAATCATGTTTCTGGTCAGGCATCTTTTTATTTTTTATTTTTTTGGGGGGGGGGGGGATTCCATCATCATCCTGTGTTTCTAGAGTCCAGCGTTGAGGTACCTGTGGCGCGGGCCGCTCTCAGGGTGTCCTGGGTGGGCCTGACTACTTTTGCCTTGAGGCTGAACCACGCAATGAGCAGGGAGGGGTAAAAGAAAGAAAAGAATGTTTCAGTCAAGGGCAAATAAAGACAAAGCTTCAGATGAGAAATAAAACAAAAACAAATAAACAGCCATAACATCAGAAGATAACATAACATAACATAACAACTCGGAAGAGGAATCATTGTTGAACAAAGGGCAGCAACATAATCAATGACAAGTGATTGACTTTCCGAACCAAGAAATCTGGCTTCTCAACACTTCAAAAAATTACAAAACAACTAACTAACAGAGTTATGACATCAGAAAATAACTTTGTTTTACATTTTTAAAGATCTCTAACACAAAAAAACAGTGTTTTATTAAGTGGCAGGAAAAGCCAGGTTTTCTTGTACATATTTAAGCAGGTCAACATGATGTGGACAGCAAAAACATTGTAAAAACAGAAAAGGGCAGGGGTAGCAACAAATCTGTGTACATGTTAGCAGAGCAATTATAAAAAGGGTACGAATTTTGGGATTAGCCCCCTGCATATTATGAGGAAGAACATTACCAATTGTTTGCTGCTTTGGATGGATGCCTCTGACATAGGTGTGGCTGATCCACAGGTTTCCAATTTGCCAACAGGCAGCGGCAAAGCCTCCTGAATAAATAAAAATAAATCATAGCCGCAGTGGTCAGAACAACACTCATATAAAAATGCTATATAGGTGAGTCATTCACTCATTAATCAGCATCCTTTTACCTGCTGTGTGTCTGCAGTCTCCAGTCTTCTCTCCAGTTCCTCCAGGTCTGAGCTGACCTCCCTCAGGAGCAGCTTCAGCCTGTTCAGGATCACATGTACCTTCTCCTGAGCCTCCAAGCACTCGCTGCCCTGATCCCAGACCTGCTCAGAGACCTCCTGCTGCTGTAGTGTCACAGTCTGACGTTTGGTGTTGACCAGCAGCTGAGCTGAGAGCTCCTGAAGAGATGACACTTGGTGCTGTGAATCCAACAGCTCAATCTTGATTTGCTGATGGAAAACAAGAGATGGGGGTCAGTTACTTTCTTCAAGAACTTTATCATTTGATTTTAAAATGCGAAGTCTTTGTGGTCCCTTGGAAAAAGGCTTTTGCTTAGCTTTAGCTGCATTTGTAAATCTGTCTTACCTACATTTTAAATTTACCTAAATGTAGTGGTGTCTCATTGCAACAATTACTTTGAGATGTTTTTAGAAGCTGAGTTTGAGGACAATATTAGCTTTTGCTACAGTTTCCTGTTTTGGGACATTTTTTAACAATATAAACAGTGAAAGCATTTCCCATCTCTTCAGCAGAGCTTTTCTAAAGTACTTAAAGAAGAGCGAGTGCCTTGGTGGTCCTACTGTTATTCAAACTTTTCTATTATACAAAAAAGGTATTTGCACACTCATTATTTGCAAAGAGGACCAGGGTAAAAGATAGGCGTACTGTCAGAGTTCTGTGATGAGCTCGTAATGTTTCACGATCCACTTGGGGAGGAATGGGCACAACTTGGTTCCTCCTCCGATCGATGTTCTCCAACCACAGTAGCAGGCCGTGGCTCATCTCATGAAACTCCTGAGAGCAAAGATGGTAAATGTGACATTTCTCTTTCTTTTCAGTCTCAGGGCTCTATTTTCGTGTCTGCCCGTGAGGCGGCGGAGGGTGGCGGACCCCGCGCAGTGGTATTTTTGTCTGGCGGAGCCCGGTGTACAGCCAGTTTGGTATTTTCATAGACTGAGGCGCACCGAGGTCCACCAAGCTGAGCGTGGTGGCGTGGCAGGGGGAGGTGTCGACAGAATCAGCTGGCGCAGTGACATTTTCCTGCTCGCTGGTGGCGTATAAAGTGTACTGAAAGCTTGCCGATTCAAACCTGGTCAGCTTTCAGCGCAGGCAAAGCGCAGCTGGTCTAGTGGTATTTTGGTTAGACCGGCGGCGTATCAGCATATGTCACCGATGCCTCACCGGCAGGTTTCCACAGTGTCAGGCACATTTCGGTGCAATAAATAATCAACAACAACTATTAATCTGAGTCAGCACATACATTTAGATCTATATAGGTATATTCTGATCTATATCTGATCTGATGAGCGCGTTTGGACACACAACCTGACCGAATCAACACAGCTGAAACCGCATTAAATTAAATTAAATATCTAGCAAATAGACACACATGATGAAGTTAACAAGATATGTAATTCATGTCCCTCCTTTTCTTACTTCCTCTTCCTCTTATTTCTCACGCAGCTCGACCTAGATATGTCTCCATGTCTTCTCCCCATCCTGCTGCTGCTGTGGCGGCTGAACAGATGATTTGTTTCAATGATCAGATGAGTTTTTTACTTTGAGCCTACATACAAATATTATAATATTCAGTTTTGTGAGCCAAATTTATTTTATATGCCAACATATATGAAAGAAAGTGCCAGGCCATGGAGTGCGATGCGTCATTTACGCACAGATGGTTCCGATTTTAATGCCATTATTGGAATTTATGATGTAATCTCTGCATACATCCCACCTTTGTCACGTGGGGTTTAAATATGTGTAACTTTATGTGAGTGTCCTTATTTAAAGAAAAGGGTGTTTGTCTTACCAGTGGGTCCAACATTACACACACCAAATCCATCTGTGCTCATATGAGAGAGTGTGGAGGCCCCCCCTCTGCAGCACTTACAGAGACACTTGTTGAGGGGCCGCCTTCTGTCTCCATCGTGTGGCATTACTGTCTTCAGACATCTCTTGATCTCTTTGACTACTTCACAAAAATTGTAATACGCCTTGCCGGTGGCGGATTTAAAGACAAGGAGAGGAGCTGATGTTATTGGTCAATACAGGTCTCGGCTGTGTTAAACCCACTCCACGCCCTCTCTCCTCTCTCGCTACGACTTACGCTGCTGGGGGGAGCTGAGTTAGGGAGGGGGGATACTTACGCCGGGCTGCGCCGCTCACCAAAATACCAAGTTGTGCTTTGGAACGCCTTGTCGGCAAGGCGGACCTGACTTAGGCCACGCCTGCGTCACGTCTCCGGCGAAGGACGAAAATAGAGCCCTCAGACTCAGATTCAGACAACTTTATTAATCCCCGAAGGGCAATTCATTTTACAGTAACCCACAGTAACCTATTAAACGATCAAGGAACAGACAAATGGGTCATTCCATGTCAATTCAACCAAGAATCTCCACTCACGTCACAGATTTTGATGAAATTTGGTGGAGTGATTGGCCTTCAGGAGAAACTGTCAGAGCTCAAATATTTCTGTTCAAAGCCATCTCATTAGTGAGATAGGGGCTAACAAATTTTTGGCTAATTAGCATGACATGCGTTAGAAAAGTGTTCATATCTCTGGACGTATGGCACCTAGAGTGCTGATTCAGGTGTCATTTTAAAGCTCTATTCAAGATCTATCTTTTTGTTTATAACATTGTTTTCCCAAATTGGCCCAGAAAAAAATATAAAAGACCAAAAACTTAAATTGGAAATAGCAAAAAACGCGTGTCCTTCAATTTTCTTCATATTCACACTAAAGAAAGACTATCATGTCCACTAGCATCCCTGCAAGTTTCAGGATGGGCATTCCATAACTATTTGAGTAATCAGTCAAAATGTGTGGTACGTTAGGTCGAAAATCGCCATATTTGGCACATTATACAGCCCTGACCTGATCTGGAGTCAGCCCCACTTGCCAGCTTGTGTAAAATATTACTTCCTCATAGTGCAAAATTCTTTTTTTGAGTGTTTTCGTTTGTATGTTATCCCATATTTATATGAAAAATGGCTAGAATAGCTTATTTTTGCTCAGTTTTCCATTGCATTTCATTTCTATATGCACATACCTATATCCAGAATATGAATGATCTTAGATTCATGGGAGAATCATTTTGACATACCTGCATGTCCTGGATCCTAGGGATGACAAATATCTTCTAACTATACACCCTGAAATTTTGTTGCTGGTTTCCCTGTGAAGTATTCCAGGCTATTTATCTTGAGCCCTTTCAACGTATCTTTATACTTCAAAAGTACTTTTAGCATGGTGATCAAGCTTTGTGCAGCTTTTCGATATTGTTAGTTTGTTTCCAAATAGGAAAGAATGTATGAACTACAAAGAGTTTGATAGTGTCAGTGTAAGGAATGATGGTTCCCTAGTTGTCTAGGTCTTCTGGCTTTCAGTACATGCAAATCTTTGAGAAAGAGCATATCAGGAGAGCTACAGTAATTAGCAACCATTCCAAAATATATTAGAAGAAGTTGGGCAAGAGGAGAGCAAAGGAGCCATGTAAGGACTGTAAAATAATTTCTCTTGAGTATGGTATCATCCGATACTTGCTCGCGGGAATCCAGATTTTATGATTCACTCTTGGTCAATTTCCTTGATACAGTAATATGGTAAATGAAGTGCCAGCTCATTCTTGTATCTTACCCGATTTGCCTCTGCTCCAAAGTGCATCAAGAAATTGAGACTCAGGGCAACAGAGCACCATTATTCACTATACTACATCTATCAAGCAAGCTAGATAGCTTTCCTTGTTACAGCCCTCAACCCAGCTGTTTTTGGTTTGACATGTTCACCAAATGGGTTGCAGCATGATTTTTGACGCAATAGAAAAGCTGTCTTTGCCTTCAGCATGGTGTTCATTTATTGTACAGCTTCTTGAACTTGATGGTTTGTTCTTATAAAAAATAGTCCAGAGTGTATGACCAACAAAGTGCTTGATAGATGTAGTATAGTGAATAATGGTGCTCTGTTGCCCTGAGTCTGACAGTTTCTCCTGAAGGCCAATCACTCCACCAAATTTCATCAAAATCTGTGACGTGAGTGGAGATTCTTGGTTGAATTGACATGGAATGACCCAAATGCCAGACATTCACAGCAGATCTTTTGTAGGTTTTGGAGATTTAACTGTTGTGTAACACATATCTGTTTCTGAGGTAAAAATTAAACTAAGGGTGTGGACAGTAGCAGTCAAGTGTCAGACATATAAACAAAAGTTGATGAAACTCAACAGAAAGCAAGGATGCCTATCATGGCAACACTTTCCTGGAGTGTATGAGTGTGTGTTTCAGTACCTGACACTGCATTAGTGCCCTCTGCAGCTCCTCTCTCCAGTCCTCCAGGGAGGCATTAAGTCGATCCCACCGAGTGTTCATCTTTTTCAGCCCATCCCTAAGCTCCCAGGCCTCCTCGGAGTCAGGTTCTGATTGGAGGAAGTCAGCGCTACTCAGGTTGATGGACAGCACTTCGGACTTATGGGCGTCCATCCCCTTTAGCATGTCCTGAGGAAGAAGATCAAACAGACAAAGTCATTTTGAAACAGTGTCTTCATGTGGGGCAAGAGGTTATTTATAGGGACACTTATTCATGGAGAGAGCCACACTGTGGCTGGGTGAGTGTGTGACATATTACATGTAGGTTATCAGGCTTCATAGGGGTGTATTTATAGAGCACTGATATGATGCTCTGCACTTTAAAGGCAGCAACAGCTGAGAAAGCCTGGAGGGATGAAATTGTCTGCGCTTTATATGTAAAATAGATGATTTCAAGTGAGCACACTGGGGTTTGTTTACTACAGGGAAACTAGCTTTTGTAGCTGTTCAAGTCAATATATTGTACAGTCTCCACCATTCGTAAAAATCCAGTTTAACTACACAAAACTCACAGATGCAAATACTAAAAGACAGAAAATCAAACTATTGTTGGAAGAGGAAAACAGTAAAACAGATTTGATTTGGTTTCTGAATCACTAAAATCTGTGTCCGAAACAAACCTTAAGCTTCTTGATTCTCTGCTGGATGGTGTGTATGTTGGTGCTGAGTTTCAGTCCTCTCAGCTGGCTCAGTTCAGCCTCAGACTGATCCAACCAGGCCCTCATGGTCTGTAGGTCCGACATCAGCTGCTGCCACTGCTGCAGGTTCTGTTTGTGCCTGTGCCTCTCGCTTAGAGACTGAGCCTGGATCAGCTCCCAGCGTTCGATGACACCTGCTGGGGGGGGGGGCACACAGACAGATCAGTTTAATATGATGTTTAGAGGAGGGAGTCCTGTGTGTGTTTGTGTGACACTGTGTGTCTGACCTGCACTCTGAGGATCAGTGCTGGTGGGGTTGATGAGTCCTGGCATGTTGTCCTCATCCTCTGTCAGCTCTCCCTCTGCTCTCTTCACTGCGTCTATACTGCCTCGACATTCTCCCATAAGACGCATCTAAAAAGTTTTTAAAGCACAGAAGACAATCAACAAGATGCTACAGGCTTGCTGCAAACACCCATTTATTATAATCTCAAGATTGAGGCAAGAATATTAAGAAAAACTATGGCATGAGGGTCAATGAGCTTGCTAGTACATGCGTGCCAAGATAATTATTTTTCTTTTTTTTTTTTTATACTTTATTAGGTCCATAACATATAGCAATACAATTCAATTCCCATTTCATCAGTGTTTCTTTTTCATCATTTATATCACTGTTTTACAGACATTTTGACCCTTCTTTTTTTTTCTCTTTTCCCCTTTTTTTGTGCACACAGAAATAAACTCAAACAGAAAAGTGAAACAAGACATTTCTACACAAAAAAACAGGAAAATAAACAAAATAGAAGAAAAAAAATATATATAAATTAATTGATTTAAAAAAAAGGCTTTGTTGTGTTTGTTTCAGCAATGAAAATTCTGTTTTTAGGCATACAGGTTATCCTTATTTGAAAGATAAGAGACCCATTTTTTCTCAAACAAAGTTTCCTTACCATTAATTTTATATGTCACCTTTTCCATTAAATACATATTTTCCATTGTTTCCAGCCACCTATCCACCCTAGGGTGGTCCACACTTTTCCAACCTCTTGTAATTTGTTTGAGTGCAGTCATTCTCAGTATCCAGAGGAGATAAAGATCTTGGCTCCTCAATCGTTTGGGACTTGGTCCTAGAATTATATTGTGATTTTCTAATTGAATATCTCTTCCAAATATTTGTTCTATGGTGTGTGAGACCTTCAGCCAAAAGCTTTGTACTTTGGAACATTTAAAAAATATATGGGTATGGTCAGCCTTATTCTCCCCACATTCCCTCCAACAATTAGAGTTTAATGTGTACTTTGATACAGACAGTGGTGTTTGGAAGTTCCGTGTATTCATCTTCCAGGCATATTCCTGCCAGAAGGGAGATCTTATATGTTTGAAAATGTCCATGAAACTCTGATTCCACTCATTTCTTTCTATAGTAATTCTCAGCTCTCTGTCCCATTTTCCCTTAATATTATCTAGATCTTCAACAAAGTTTTCCTGAAATATTTGATAAAGTTGTCCAATTGTGTTTTTGTAATCATGTCTTTGATGAGATTTTGTTACGTCTCTCAGGATAGGGTGAAGGTTTCCAAGAGTTCTAATTTTAAGTTTATCTTTTAGATAGCTTCTCACTTGCAGATATCTAAAAAAATGATTTCTAGGAAGACTGTATTGTTCTACTATATATTCAAAAGAGCCCATTCCTTGGTCATTATACATTTGAAAGAATCTCTGAAGACCTTTCCCTTCCCATATCTTAAAAACCTGATCTATTCTATTTGGAGTGAAATCTGAGTCGCATGACATTTCTCTCATACAGGTAGCTTCTTGTTCCTTGATTTGACATATTTTACAGATGGTTTTCCAACTCCTAAAAGTATTATGTACAGAGTAGTTCAGTGTTTTCATTTGTGCTTTATCATAGGGTGTAAAGATCAATGTGCTGAGTGACTCGACCAGACTCAATTCGATACGCTTCCATTTAGGGTTTCTCTTATTGTTCATCCATATCAGTATAGGTTTAGTCTGTGCTGCATAATAATAATGACACAGATTAGGTAAAGCCAACCCACCTCTGTCTTTGTTCTGTTGCAATAATTTTAATTTAACTCTTGGCTTCTTAGCGTCCCATATAAATTTTCTCAGCATTCCCTCCCAGGCATGGAAGCGTGTCGGTGATATATACAAAGGCAAGTTTTGGAATAAAAATAAGAAGCGTGGCAGAACATTCATTTTTATAATCTTAATTCTTTCTAGGAAGGTCAAGGGTGTTATTTTCCATCTATTGAAATCTTGTTTCACAGCATTTTCCAAGGGCACATAGTTACAATTATATAATTCATCGAAATTGTTAGGTATGATTACTCCTAAATATTTAACTTTATTCTAATCCCATTTTATATTGAACTGTTTTTTAAATTCATTTTCCAGATGGCCCCCCACTAACATCGCTTCTGTTTTATTTAAATTTAGCTTGTAGCCAGACATAATACTATAGTTTGTTATTTCCTTTCCTTTATTTCCTTTTTCCTATTCCTCTGTGAGGTATACAATAATATCATCTGCATACATTGCTAGTTTATGTTCTTCTCCCTTTAAACTAACTCCCTTTATTTCATTATTTATCGTAATTTGTTCTGCTAAAGGTTCAACACATAAATTAAAAATTTGGGGTGATATGGGATCTCCTTGTTTTATTCCTTGTTTCAAATTCAAGGTCTTAGATAGCATCCCATTACTCCTACTCTTGCATTTGGTTCTTTATACATTCCTTCAATCAGCTTAATAAATGTTTTATGAAAGCCAAACTTCTCACATACTCCCAGTAAAAACGTCCAAGAGACTCTATCTAAAGCCTTTTCGGCATCTAAACTTAATGTCAGCATCTGTTGTTTCGTCACCACTGTTTGGTCTATAATATTGAGAGTACGCCTCACATTATCACTTAGAAGACGGTCCTTGACAAATCCAGTTTGATCTAAATTAATTATATCTGGGAGTATGTGTGAGAGTCTATTGGCTGTGATTGATGTGAATATCTTTTGATCGACATTTAAAAGAGATATCGGTCTGTAGGATGAGCAATTTGTCAAATCTTTTCCTTCTTTTGGTATTACAGTAATAATTGCAGAATTCCAGGTGTCTGGCCACACTCCTGTTTCTAAAATATAATTAAAGACCCTGCAAAGGATAGGTAATAACAAAACTCTAAAAAAATTCATTTGTAAAACCATCACTTCCAGTGCTTTTCCCAGTTTTGATTTTCTGTATAACCTTTGTAATTTTGGCTTCTGTTATTGGTTTAACTAAATCTTTATCTTGTGTATCTGTTACTACAGGAAGGTTTAGAGGTGTTAGATACTCTTTAATATTTTACATGCTCACATCTGCTTGTTCTGGAGTATAAAGGTTTTGGTAATAGTCTCTGAAACATGCTGCTATATTTGATTTACCTCTCTGGGGCTCGTCATTTCCAACCTAAATAGTTACTATTGCACTTTTTTCTTTTTGTTTCTTTAATTTGGTTGCTAATATTTTCAATGCTTTTGGACTGTTATTGTGATAAGTTTGCCTACACAGCATTAGGTCCTTTTCAATTTCATGTATTTCTATAGTGTCCAGAGCTTTTTTCGCTGCTTTCAGTTGTCTGTACGTTTCTTTATTCAAATTTCTTTCATGCTGTTCCTGAAGTCTTTTTATTTTATTTTCCAAAACTTTTTTCTCTCTTTCCCTTTTCCTCTTTTGATGAGATGAGTATGCTATTATTTCACCCCTTATTGTTGCTTTTCCTGCCTATAGAGTAATAGGTATCACTTCCTTATCATTTATCTCAAGAAAAGACCACACTTTGTTCCATCTTCACCTAGAAACACAGATCCTCCAGCAGTGAATTATTTAATCTCCATAATGTTTCCCCTTGTTCCCTTTTCAGGTTTATTTCCATTATAACTGGTGCATGATCCGTTATTGCTATGGGTAATATTTCACATTTTATGACCTTTGAAATCTCATTCTTAAAAATAAAAAAATAGTCTAATCTTGAGTAGACGTCATGGGCACCAGAGAAAAAAGTGAAAGCCTTTTCCTGGGGGTGTAAGTAGTGCCACACATCTACTAGCCCCAACTCGATTTGGGCTTTCCTCATTAACATTGCAGCTTGTTCTGCTTTATGTTTTATTTTGCTCTGTGTGTCCTTTTGATTCATAATTAAATTAAAATCTCCCCCCATTATGATCATACCCTTCCCTTGTGTCATTAATAATGTTAGGATTTTTTTCATTAAATCTGTTCCTTGTCCAGGTGGGTTATAAACATTGACAAGGGTTATGTATTGTTCTTCTATTTGACCACTTACCAGAATGTACCTCCCGTCCTTGTCTTTAATACATTTTTCACTATTAAACATAAGATTATTTTTAATTAGGACTGCCACACCCCTTTTAGCCAATGTTAAGGAGGAGGAGAAAACTTGGCTGGTTGCCAATTTCTCCAGTTTTACGTGTTCCACTTTACTAAGATGTGTTTCCTGCAGAAAAATAATTTCCCCTCCTTCCTTTTTAAGTTTTTGAAATACTCTCTTCCTTTTTATTAGATTGTTTAAACCATTTGTATTCAAGGAAATTAGTTTAAGTTTTCCCATTATTCTTCTCTTGGATACCAGTTGCTTCATATTCAAAGCCTATAAACTGAAAAAATAACACACGTATCAAAAACATAACACACAACAACAAAGGACCCAGATGTGCACTTCCAGCGTCTGTAACCTCTCTATGGTTACAAGAGATATTCCACATTAATATTCTTATGTGAAATAGGGAGCTTTCATAGAAAGCCTCCTGCCCCATGGTAACCCATGCGGCCAATATGAGCTTTAACAGAGCCCATATTTGCATGGTGGGCTGCGTACAGGCATATGTCCCTCCTCCGTCTCTTTAACTAAATTATTCACACGTTTGGAGTAGAGTATCAAACAGAACCTAAAAAAAAAAATAAAGAGAAATACCCCAAAATAAATACTTTTTTTTAAAATTATTCACACACTTGGAGAAGAGTATTAAACAGAACCTAAAAAAAAAGAAAGAAAAGAAATACCCCAAAATAAATACTTTTTTTTTCTTCTTAATGAAAACCCTCTGCAAAACTCCCCCGACTCCCTCCCTCCCTCCCCATCTCCCACCCCCTCACCCCTTCGCTCTCACTATCAGGTTTACATCCCGTTCTCATTGAAACCTCCCCTTTAAACACCCCTGCAAAAAAAAAAAAAAAAAAAAAAAAAAACACATTTGGTTTGCGTCCATATGCGTTTCCTCCAAAGAAAAAAGCTTGGTGTACCCATGTGCATTATGATCATACATACAGAACCATAAGGCCACTCATATGCGCTTGCACATAATGCGCGCGTGTGCGAGCGCCTACGTGTAGCCCAAAACCATGCCTTTGCCCAAAGTGTGGACGCACGCATACATGAAGCATATAGGTACATACACACCCGCCCACACTATGTGCGTGTGGGCACGCATGTGTCGCATAATCATCCCCCACAATATACATTTCCCAGCATATCAACATTCAACCTGGTGAAGTGTAAGAACTATATTAGGATTTCCACGTATAGGCCTATCAGATCAATAATAGTTATAATGAAAGCGAGAACGCAAGAGAGACAAAGAGACAAAGATAATTACTTTTCAGACAAGTTTACTCAGATAAAAATTGGATTTATTCCGGTCAGTACCCTGAGCTGTATTCTCTGAAATACAGTCTTGCTTGTTATTCAAAGAGCAGATGAAAGGGGAGTATTTTCGACTCAAGAAAAAATTAAAAAAGGTGTTATAAAGGATTATACACTGACTCTTTAATGTGACGTAGAGAATTACTTGTCACTTGTTTGCTTTTAAGACTTGGTTTCTTTCTACAAATGTCTAGGACTCACATAGCCCATGTAGGTGGAGTCGACGTCTTGGCTGGAGCTTTCAGTGGTGGCCTCTCTCTGCTGGAGGTGGAATTGTCCTGCGTCCAGCACCTGATCAAGCTGTCTGAGACTGGCCTCCAGCTGGCCCGGCTCACCTGCACACAGGCATCAACAGTGTAAACAATACTAAAGAATAGGCTAAAGATGATCATGACGACAGTTCTGTTTTTGTTAGCATGCTTTTGTTATTAAACCTAAGCTGTCATGGCATGCATTAGTCTGAAATGCAAAATTAAGGAGGAAAAAATGATCAAAGGAAACCAAAATGTCTGCTTGATAGTAGCTGGGGAATGAATGAATGAAGTTGAACACTATTTTGGGGTTTTAGCATGCAACAATGACATCTTTGAATTTTGAGCACACAATGAGACATGCAGGTCTTAGGATGGTAAAAGTCAGTGTTTTAGTTTATGACATGCTCTCCTGTCTCATGCTGTAACACTCTTGTATTCCTACCAGAGGATGATTTCAGTGTTTTCTCAGTCAGTTTTATATAGGCCTCTGGGCTCTCTGGGATAACTACATCTGGGGAAAAAAGACACATACAGCACACATTTTTTTTTATGTGGGTGATTAAATGTGACATCTGAGCTGGTTTAAAATGAGGTGGCGCTGATACCAGATTGAGATATTTAGATCACATAGTTCATGATTTTAGAGTTTCTTTGCTTTAATTTCCATGGGTGAAAGGGTCACGAAGGGACTCAAAGTTTCATTTCAAAAGTCTTTATAAATGTCTGCAATTTATTTGAATATCTTTTTGATGAGATATCTTATCTCTTTATTTGTTTAAAAAGATGGAGATCCTTTGAAAAAGTATCAGGGTATAAGATCAACCTTGATAAAAGTGAAATATTCCCTATTAATCAAGCAGCTACTCAAATTTCACCATCCCATTTTCCATTCAGAACTGTCAGCAAAGGTCGAGCCCTGCCCAATTTCATGTATTATTATTGGTCATATAATATAAAATCTATGTTCTCATTAGAAGACATCTCAAACTGCAGACCACTTCAACATACTCTCCCATTATAAACAATTTTAACTTTCCTCCTTCCCTTGCTCATTCAGGGTATTCAAAAGGTATCAAATCTATGCCGGACTTGTATGTTGGTGGCAAATTTGGTTAATCCGGCTGTTAAGCCGTGACGTAGCCGCGTTCTCCTTTTCCACTTCCGGGTCCAGCGGAGTTGTTGTTATAATGCCTCAGTGCTATGTCCCTTGCTGCTTAAACTGATCAGAGACAAAAACAGCGACTAAACTATCATTCTACAGATTTCCTCCCAACAACAAAGACAACAAAATAACTTCATCATTTCTGTATTGTATCCATAGACTGTATACAGTCTATGATTGTATCACAAACACACGGCATCACATCCATTCATTCATTGAATTCAAAGCTTCGCGCACCAAAGCCTCGGGGTGTCTTTGGTTTATCGTTTTACATTTATAGTCCACTTGATGGCGCAATTGAGCAAATGAAGCACGATCATGAAGCTTCGGCCCAGGAGGCGAGTAATTGGATGGAAAGCTTCGATGCTTCATGAGGCTTCATCTCGCCATCACTAAAATTTACGTTAATAACTCTATCCGAGTTGAAAGCTTTAAGTCCCTTTTTAACTCTGAGTGGTTCCCTTCTGAAAAAGGACGTTATTTTAAAGAGATTCACGGGTTCCGCCATTGTTGTTTTGAATGGAGAGTGAATGGAGGCTGATTCCCCATGGACCTGGAAGCCGCTCCGCTCACAAAATGACGTCACGCTTAACAGCCGGATTTCCTAACCTTTTCAGTTATTTGAACTACTGATAGCTCATTTTTTAGATACCTTCAGATCAGACACTTTGTACAAAAGAGTTCTAGTTCCTTACTAGACTTTCCAACACATAACATAGTTGATCATGTTCTTTCACTAACTCCACACCGTAAAGGTCTCAATTCAGTCTTGCAAGAGGCTAATCTTGGAAGAGAAATGACCTTACCGCCAATGGGCGGGAGTTTATGGCTTGATAAACTCCTTTTCTCCTTGTGCTAGACACCAGTTAATGCAACTCAAAGTTGTTTTGAGAAAATCACTTGTGTCAAACCTAATTTTTTTTAAATTAAAGGAATATATATATTTTTAATAGTTTTAGAGGAAACTCAATGTGACTGAATTATATGGAAAATATTGGTAACCTTTTGTTTTATACATTTTTAATTTCCTAATAACAATCATGAAGTTTCCTTTAAAAAGTATAATCTGACTCATTACATAGGAGAATCTGATCTCATATCAGAAATTGTATAAGATAAGATAAGATAAGAAGAACTTTATTTATCCCTGAAGGGAAACTCAATATCAGCGGACAATCATAACTCACATCTGAGCTCCAAAATTAAGTGTCAAAAACAGATCAGTACACATGAAGCTTTACATCTATCACACACTGAAGTACTGAAGCTGGACTGACCTGACAGCGCTGTAGCAGCTGTCCTCAGATACTCATCCTCCTCTTCTTCCTGCCTTCGCCTCCTCTCCCTGTGACCTCGTCCTCCAGGGCTCTCCAGGTCTCTGCTCAGGTCATAGTCGTGGTCCCACTCTAACGGGATGGAGTCCACACTGGCCGGGGTATCACGCCCCGAGCGGTCTGCCCGGATTGGGGCGGCTGTTCCTGAAGCTGGGCGGCTGGATGGATGGGGCAGAGAGGGGTCCCCCCACTGCAGCTGAAAGAGGTCACCGCCTTCTTCCATGTCCAGCTCTCTGTCTGAACCATCAAGCTCACCGTCAAGCTCATCATCCGCCAGCTGAGGGAGAAGGTTGGAGGGAAGTTGGTAAAGGAAGAAAGGACACATGGAGAACAAAAACTGTGTAGCTGTGAAGTATCAAACATAACCTGAGAGGTGCTGTGAGGTCAACACATGAGGTGCACTGGCTGATATAATGTAACACTGTGATTGATTCTGTGCACAAACTGGTGCCACTATGAAAGTATGTTGAACACATGTTTGCTCCATGTTGGGGGGAAGGGGGCAGCTGTAAATTTTATGATGGGTCGACAGACTGCCCTTCGACTCCACAGAGTCAACTTTTCTCTGCATAGAGCTGACTACTTTTAAAGGTGAGACCTAGGGCTCTATTTTCGTGTCCGCCGGGGATGCGGCGGAGGGTGGCGGACCCAGCACAGTGGTATTTTCGTCTGGCGGAGCCCGGCGTACAGCCAGTTTGGTATTTTCGTAGACTGAGGCGCACTGAGGTCCGCCAAGCTGGGCATGGTGGTGTGGCAGGGGGAGGTGTCGACAGAATCAGCTGGCACAGTGACATTTTCGTGCTCGCTGCTGGTGTGTAAAGTGCGCTGAAAGCTCGCCGATTCAAACATGGTCAGCTTTCAGCTTAGTTGGAGCGCAGCTGGTCTAGTGGTATTTTGGTAGGCCGGCAGCATATTAGCATACAGTATGTCACCGATGCCTCACTGGCAGGTTTCCACATTTTCAGGCACATTTCAGTGCAATAAATAATCAACAACAACTAATAATCTGAGTCAGCACATACATTTAGATCTATGGATATATTCTGATCTATATTTGATCTGATGAGCACGTTTGGCACGCGTTTGGCATGCGTTTGGACCAAATCAACACAGCTGAAACCGCATTAAATTAAATTAAATATCTAGTAAATAAACATGATGAAGTTAACAAGATAAGTAATTCGTCTCCCTCCTTTTCTTACTTCCTCTTCCTCTTATTTCTCGTGCAGCTCGACCTGGACATGTCGCCATGTTCTCTCCCGTCCTGCTGCAGCTGCTACTGCGGTGGCTCAACAGATGATTTGTTTCAGTAATCAGCTGATTTTTTTACTTTAAGCCTACATACGAATATTATTATATTCAGTTTTGTGAGCCAAATTTATTTTATATGCCAACATCTATGAAAGAAAGAGCGAGGCCACGGAGCATGGTGCGTCATTACGCACAGATGGTTCAGATTTTAATGCCATTATTGGAATTTATGTTGTGATCTCTGCGCACAAGCCACCTTTGTCACGTGAGGTTTGAATATGTGCAACTTTATGTGAGTGTCTTTATTTGTGGAAAAGGGTGTTTGTCTTACCAGTGGGCCCAACATTACACACACCAAATCCATGTGTGCTTATACAGTGGGGCAAAAAAGTATTTAGTCAGCCACCAATTGTACAAATTCTCCCACTTAAAAAGATGAGAGAGGCCTGTAATTTTCATCATAGGTACTCTTCAACTATGAGAGATCGAATGGAGGGAAAGAATCCAGGAAATCACATTGCAGAATTTTTAATGAATTGTAAATTCCTCAGTAAAATAAGTATTTGGTCACCTACAAACAAGCAAGATTTCTGTCTCTCACAGACCTGTAACTTCTTCTTTAAGAGGCTCCTTCACTTGTTACCTGTATCAATGGCACCTGTTTAAACTCATTATTAGTATAAAAGACACCTGTCACAACCTCAAATAGTCCGACTCCAAACTCTACTATGGCCAAGACCAAAGAGCTGTCGAAGGACACCAGAAACAAAATTGTAGACCTGCACCAGGCAGGGAAGACTGAATCTGCAATAGGTAGCTTAGTGTGAAGAAATCAACTGTGGGAGCAATTATTAGAAAATGGAGGATCTGCAAGACCACTGATAATCTCCCTCGATCTGGGGCTCCATGCAAGATCTCACCCCGTGGGGTCAAAATGATCACAAGAACGGTGAGCAAAAATTCCAGAGCCACACGGGGGGACCTAGTGAATGACCTGCGGAGATGGGACCAAATTAACAAAGGCCACCATCAGTAACACACTATGCTGCCAGGGACTCAAATCCTGAACTGCCAGACGTGTTCCCCTGCTTAAGCCAGTACATGTCCAGGCCCATCTAAAGTTTGCTTGAGAGCATTTGGATGATCCAGAAAAGGATTGGGAGAATGTCATATGGTCAGATGAAACCAAAATAGAACTTTTTGGTCAAAACTCAACTCGTTGTGTTTGGAGGAGAAAGAATGCCGAGTTGCATCCCAAGAACACCATACCTACCTGTGAAGCATGGGGGTGGGAACATCATGCTTTGGGGCTGTTTTTCTGCAAAGGGACCAGGATGGCTGATCCGTGTAAAGGAAAGAATGAATGGGGCCATGTATCATGAGATTTTGAGTGAAAACCTTCTTCCATCAGCAAGGGCCTTGAAGATGAGACGTGGCTGGATCAGCATTGTCAGCATGACAATGATCCCAAACACACTGCCTGGGCAACAAAGGAGTGGCTTCATAAGAAGCATGTCAAGGTCCTGGAGTGGCCTAGCCAGTCTCCAGATCTCAACCCCATAGAAAATCTTTGGAGGGAGTTGAAAGTCCGTGTTGCCCAGCGACAGCCCCAAAACATCACTGCTCTAGAAGAGATCTGCATGGAGGAATGGGCCAAAATACCAGCATCAGTATGTGAAAACCTTGTGAAGACTTACAGAAAATATTTGACCTCTGTCGTTGCCAACAAAGGGTATAAAACAAAGTATTGAGATAAACTTTTGTTATTGACCAAAAATACTTATTTTTCACCATGATTTACAAATAAATTCTTTAAAAATCAGACATTGTGATATTCTTGATTTTTTTTTCTCATTATGTCTCTCATAGTTGAGGTGTACCAATGATGAAAATTACAGGACTCTCTCATTTTTTTAGGTGGGCGAACTTGCACAATTGGTGGCTGACTAAATACTTTTTTGCCCCACTGTATGAGACAGTGTGAAGGACGCCCTCTGCAGCACTTACAGCGACACTTGTTGAGGGGCCACCTTCTGTCGTCATTGTGTGGCATTGCTGTCTTCAGACATCTCTTGATCTCTTTGACTGCTTCACGAAAATTGTAATACGCCTCGCCGGTGGCGGATTTAAAGGCGAGGGGAGGAGGTGATGTTATTGGTCAATACAGGTCTCGGCTGTGTTAAACCCACTCCACACCCTCTCTCCTCCCTCACTACAACTTACGCCGCTGGGAGGAGCTGAGTTAGGGAGGGGGGATACTTACGCCGGGCTGCGCCGCTCACCAAAATTGTGCCTGGGAACACTTTGTTGGCGCGGCGGACCTGACTTACGCCTGCGCCACGTCTCCGGCGTAGCACGAAAATAGAGCCCCTAGTCTGCAATAAAAACATTATTTACTGCTTTGTGCCACACCTGCAGCTGAGAATTTCAGCATGTGTTCTTCATTCATTCTTATTGTTATAGTTTATTTTCACTCACAGGCAGCCGTGTGAGTTTCTTGTAGTATCTGTCCACTCGTCCAAACACTTCCTGGCAGTATCTCTGCAGCTCCTCCAGCTCCTCCTCTATGACGGCTGCATCCAGAGGTTCACTCTTCTCAATCAGAGCCTCACCCTGTCTGAACACCAGCTCGATCTTCCCTGTGTTCAGGTAGATCTCCTGCTGGAACGCCTGAGAGACACACACAGCAGAAGTCAGAAGATAGAACAACAATGAGTGCATACAATCTGTTGATGATAATACATTTTGAATTAATCTTAGATCTATTAAAATTTTCTAATTACAGAGATTTCCTTTCACAATTCAACTGGGGCCAAATGGCACAAAAAATGGTCAAAAACTTTTGAAGCAAAGTTGACATAAACAGTGATTTATTTTTTGATTATTAAATTTTCAAAATGCAAAATAATGTCAGTTTACAATGTGTTTTACTTCTCCTATGCTAAAACTGCTCTGTTATATTTATCAACTTTTTAGAATTACAGAGCTGTAGACGGTTCCCTTTCAGTCGATTCACTCGGTACAACACATATAGTATGGGATATCACGCCCTCACGTGGCCTGACTGAAGACACCTTTATTCACGCCTTTAAGGCAGATGATCTGTGGTGACGTCTAGGAGGCTCCGCCTGCACATATATACGTGTAACACCACAGTCATCCTTCAGTTCTTACGCTCTTCACCTCGCTGAGAACACCTCCACCGAGTCGGGCTAACTAGCTGCTGCTAGCTCAGCCTGGTCTTGTCTGTGGCCATTGCCTGATCGTTTTTAGCTTAACTGCCCCTGTTGGTGTTAGCCAGTGGCTACCCGCGGAGCGCTAATTTTGTTCAGCTTCTGCGTCTTGTTATGAGCGCTGAGCCCATGAAAGCGAAGGCGAAGTCTTCTGTTTGCCCCTGTCCTCAGGGGTGCGGCTTCTCCCTTCACGAGAAGGCACTCCATGAGGCTTGTCCTGTTTGCCTGGGTATTGTCCACGCCAGGAGGGCGTTGACTGAGCCCGAGTCGTGTGAGTCCTGTCACCGGCTTTGGAGCTCAACCCTGGGAAGGTGGGTCAAGTTTGTGGAGAAAATACTAGGAAAATCGGCTGTTGCGCTGCATGATCCCCTCCTCTCCGAGTCCAGAGACCCGGCTTCGTCCGAGTCCGGTGGTGAGGACTTTCTGGTCGAAGGCTCAGTTGGAAACTGGGCAGACCATGTGGAGTGTGCTGACGGGTCAGCTGGATTTGAGCCGGGCCCCTCCGAGAGCGCTGGCCAGCCGCTTCCGGGCTAGCTTGTTACCAGGAGGACGATGACGTGCTGGACGTCGGCCTGGACGTGCAGGGTTTTTCGGATGATGAGCAGGAGCCGTTGTCTTCGGGTCAGTATGCCGCCACTGCTGCGCCGGTTGATCTGGATGACACATCCTTCCTCTCACTGTACCCCATGCAGTTGGTTGGTACAGCCGCTATTTCGTTGTTCCGAAAAAAGGAGGAGGGCTCCGTCCTATCTTAGACATGCGAGTGTTAAACAAATACCTACGAACTTACAGGTTCAAGATACAACACTCAGACAGCTACTGGGCGCAATCAGACCGGGAGATTGGTTTACAACTATCGATCTGACAGATGCTTACTTTCACATAGTGATTCATCCGGACCACAGGCACTTTCTAAGGTTTGCATTTGAGGGCATAGCCTACGAATACCTGGTGCTGCCGTTCGGCTTATCACTCACCCCCGAACATTCACCAAACGTGTCGAGGCGGCATTGGCTCCACTAAGGGAGAAAGGTGTTCGCATCTTAGCCTATCTGGACAACTGGGTGCTAATTGCGCGCTCCAGAGAGCGAGCAGCGGCTCAGCTGTCATTGACCCTATCGCACATCCAAACACTGGGCTTTCCTGTAAATTTACAGAAAAGTTCACTGACTCCGAGTCAACAGGTATCATTTCTCGGGCTGGAAATATGCTCTGTTTCAAGTCGAGCACGTCTGTCAGAACGCAGGGTGGCTGCGTTTCGCCGCTGCCTTGCACAATTTCAGTTGGTACGCAAACTGTGTTTCCGGACGACTTTACAGCTGACAGGCATGATGGCATCTATGATCACTGTAGTGCCACACGGACTGTTAAAGATGAGAGCGTTTCAACGCTGGACTCAGTCTCACCGGCTGTGCGCGCAGCGTCACCTCCAGAGGAGGCTGACGATAATTCCGTCTTGCATGTCGGCTCTTCTCCCGTGGAGAGAACACGGTTTTTCTACAACGGGGATCTCCGATAGGGAGGGTGTCTTTTCGCAAGGTGGTGTCCACAGATGCATCCCTGAGGGGTCGGGGGGCTCTGTGCGAGGGCGCAGCAGTGAGAGGTGTGTGGACGCCAGCACAATGCAAACTCCACATCAATTATCTTGAGCTATTCGCTATCCTATTAGCTCTGAGGCATTTTCGTCCTGTTCTGACGGGCCATCAGGTTCTGATCAGGACGGAAAACACAACCATGATTTCCTACATAAACAAACAGGGAGGGACATGCTCTCTTCCCCTGTTAAAACTGTCTCACTCTCTGTTGCGATGGTGCAGTGTTCATTTTCTGTCACTCAGAGCCACACATATTCTGGGTCACTTAAACCTTGGGCCAGACCTTCTCTCCAGGGGGGGTCCTCTTGTGAGAGAGTAGAGATTGCATGTCAGGACAGAAATGTACTCCCATTTCAGAGTTCTATTGTGGATGTTTTAACATTCCTTCAGGAGCTGCTGGATAGGGGTCTCTATTTCTCAACAATTAAGGTCTATTTGGCAGCTGTATCTGCATGCCATGTTGGCTTTGATGGTGTGTCGCCAGGCGCTCACCCTCTTGCTATGCACTTCCTAAAGGGAGTTCGCAGGCTGAGACCTGTGCTTAAACCCAGTGTTCCCTCATGGGATTTAGGGTTGGTGCTTGAGGCTCTTGGTGGACCTCATTTGAGCCTGTTGAGCCAGCAGACATGAAATTTCTTTCATACAAAACTGCACTGCTACTTGCGTTGGTGTCTGCAAAGCGAGTGGGTGACCTTCATGCTTTGTCTGTGCATCCCTCTTGTACCCAGTTCACTCTGGATGGATCTAAGGTTACATTGCACCCAAATGCGGCGTATTTGCCTAAGATTATCCCCATAGCATATAGCTCTATGAGTTTTGAACTACTGAGCTCCTGCCGTCCTCCATTTGCATCTGAGGAGCAAGGGAGGTTGCATTCCTTGTGCCCTGTGCGTGCACTACGCACTTAGATAGACCGCACTCAGAGTGTGCTTTTATGTTACCAGTTGTTTGTCTGTTTTGCTAATCCAGCCTAAGGCAATGCACTGTCTAAACAGCAGCTTTACCGCTGGATTGTGGAGGCTATCTCCTTAGCATACGGCAGCAGGGGTCTTCCGTTGCCCCAAGGTGTGAGGGCACATTCAACCAGGGGAATGGCAGCCTCATGGGCCTTGTTTAAAGGGGTTTCTGTGAGTGATATCTGCACTGCAGCCAGTTGGTCATCACCGCACAGTTTTTGTTTGGTTTTATTGTTTGGATGGGACAGCCCCTTCAGTGGCTCACTCTGTCCTTTCTGCTGGGTCTACAGTGAACTAAAGTTTTGGGGGTTTGACTTCAGTTCGGTGGCTGCTCTGTGGGGCGTGTATATATGTCCCATACTATATGTGTTCTATTTCATCCCTTCTGACCGCCAGAGGCGGTGCTTTAAGCACTGAATGATTCCCTTCGCGCATGTGCAGTTCGAGCATTTGTACCAAAATAGTCACGCGTGACCCCGGGATGAACCGGCAGAGGTTATTTATTCCGCCGGTCACCGAGGGTTCAGTCCCTTTTTCTTTCTCGTGTGCAGGTCACAAACTTGCGATGACAGGCATTTTTCTAAAAAAACCTACCTTTAATCTGTGTGTGAAGTCGCTGGTAGTCCCATGGCCGTAGGTTGGGGTAGCGAAAATCGCCCTCAAGGGACTGTGACTTCCTTTGAGTTGTTTCCTTATTTCTGCTGTTTATCTCCGACTGAGTGGAGCTTCACTAACTGCGTCGAATGCTGTGGCGTTCGCCCGGTAAGGAAGGGTCGTCGTCCCCCTCTCCTCCGGACAAGGTAGGTTGCTGTTGCATTAAGCTTGTTTAGCGGACTTGCATTGATTTACAAGTCACAACCTATGCTGGTAGAGGCCGTGTGCGCACCGTTTCCCCCCTGCATATGGTTGAGTACCGTGAATGTAAGCGTAACACTTCGGTTACTTGCTGTAGCTAAAAGTCTGCTCGTTTCGTTCTTTTTGTTAAAAGAAAAAAAAAAGGCCAAAGCTAGTTCTAAAAAAAGAAAGGCGGTACGCGGTGTCGCCATCCAGCCGCAGCCGACGCTATCGTTGTTATAGTCGGCCTCAGTGGTGTAAGCGGTTAGACCGCTGCCCCACTCTCCTTTGCTGTACTAAATCACCATTGTGTTGTATAGCTGTCTTTTGTTTTTTCAGTGACTATCGGTCCACTAGCGCTGGGCACCAGAAGTGCCCTTTTGAATAGCTTCGTATTTGTTTGGTGTCATTATTATAACTAGTTGTGCTAGCGCTCTTGTCACTTTAAGTGCTCTTGTGCTGGATAGCATTATTTTTTTTTTGGCATTGACCATTATAACCAGTTGCGTTAGCGCCCTGGTCACTTTGAGTGCTCTTTTGCTGAATAGCATTATTTTGTTGGCATTGACCAGTAAAGCCAGTCGTGTTAGCCCCCTGGTCACTTTAAGTGCTCTTCTGTTTGCTGAATAGCCTTATTTATTTACTTATTTATTTGCTTATTTGGTTATTTATTTGGTTGACTTTATTACTGTCAGCTTAATTGCAACTCTGTACTGGTATAGGCAGCGTTTGCGCTCCCTCCCCCCAGTATAAGCAACTTTCCATCCAGCTTAAGCTAGCCTCCGCTGACGCAGGCAGCGTTCGCGCTCCCTCCCCCCAGCTCACGGCGTCTATTGCCCGGCGACCAGTAGCGTCAGCGCCCTGGCCTAGTTGGGACAGCTAGGTAGGATGGATAGATCATGGATCATCTCCGGTAGCTCCAGCGGCCGATAACATCTCCGGTAGCTCCAGCGGCAGCTGACATCTCCGGTGGCCCCAGCGGCAGCTAACATCTTCGGTAGCTCCAGCGGCAGCTAACATCTCTGGTAGCTCCAGCGGCAGCTAACATCCCCGGTGGCTCCAGCGGCAGCTGACATCTCCGGTGGCTCCAGCGGCGGCTAACATCTCCGGTAGCTCCAGCGGCAGCTAACATCTCCGGTAGCTCCAGCGGCAGCTAACATCCCCGGTGGCTCCTGCGGCAGCTGACATCTCCGGTGGCTCCAGTGGCGGCTAACATCTCCGGTAGCTCCAGCGGCAGCTAACATCTCCGGTAGTTCCAGCGGATGCACACACCCAGAAGCCCCAGCGACTGCTAAGCATCGCTGGCTAGAGGCTGAGCGACCTCCGGTTGCCCCAGCGGCAGCTAACATCACCGGTGGCCCCGGCCGCAGCTTACACCTCAGGTACTATCTCAGGTTCACAGCTCTGTTTTACGACTGACACATGAACCCAGAGTCGTCCTCAATGTCTGCCTCTTTGCTCAGTGTGGCTTGCCTGTAGCCTAGATCTGTGCTAGAGGAATTAGTGAACTTATTCTGGTCAATATGGCCATGAAAAAAGAAATGGAGGACATTAAGAAATCATTAGAAATGCTGCATCACAATGTTGAAATCATCACCGAGCAACAAAAAACGATAATGGAACTGATGGACGATGTCAAAACACTGAAACTACAAAATGCAGAAAAGGACAAAAGAATTAGTAATCTCGAACATAGAGTGGCTGATCTCGAACAGTATTCAAGGATCAATGATGTTGTGATCTCAGGTCTAAAGACTAAACCCATATCTTATGCCAAATCTGTGGGGAAGGTGACAGAGGAAAACATGTCAGAAGAAGATCGGGCAACAGTAGAAGAGCAGGTAGTTTCCTTTCTGGAAACCAGAAAGATTACTATAGACCGTAGTTTTATAGAAGCATGTCATCCTCTTCCACAAAGAAATACCATCCAACCTCCAGCTATTATCCTCAGATTCACCAACAGAAACCATAAGATATGGCTACTAAAGCAATGGAAACAATTAAGAGGAACAAATGTATATGTAAATGAACACCTGACCAAAAGAAATGCCGACATTGCAAAGAAAGCACGGCTCCTTCGTAAACAGGGAAAAATCCAGTCAACCTGGACCTCCAGCTGCAAGATTTTCATAAAGCTCAATGGCTCACCAGAAGAAGCTAAGGTCAAAATCATTAGAGATCTGACTGAACTAGATGTCTACCTGTAACCGCGCCATACTACCTGAATGATGATCTATGACTTTGTTCTTCTTTGCATAATCTTACAAATTGTGCATTATGTCCAACCATCTTTATGCTGATGGGGTGTCTACCCCCCATGATACGGATCCTCTAGCCTTTAATCCATTTGACCTAAACTCAGATAACAGAGGTATCTACGATGAATTTTTCAACCCAGATATAAATCTCTCAGCGTGGCACTTAAATGTTCGCAGTTTACCAAAAAATTTTGACAACCTAAAAATATACTTATCAACCCTAACTTTTTCTTTCTCAGTAATGGCATTCTCAGAAACCTGGCTTAAGGATGATATCACAGATCTTTACCCTATATCTCAGTATAATGCTATTCATTCATGCAGAAGAAATAAGGTCGGAGGAGGAGTTTCCCTATATGTGCTCAAAGACTACAACTTTACCACTAGAAAAGAAATCTCAGAACCTCTAGAAAACATACGAGTGGAATCTGTATTTATCGAAATCTCTTCTTGTCGTCCCCTTCATGGGAAAAATATTATAATTGGGTGTGTCTACAGACCTCCTGACACTGACCCAATTTCATTCAATGAGGCTCTTTACTCCTCCCTTGAGTTTATAACCAAGGAGCATAAACTGTGTGTTCTTATGGGTGATTTCAATATCGACCTGCTTAAGAGTGAATTACCCTCTACCGTTGACTTTCTGAACAATCTTTACTCAACCTACTTCTTTCCACTAATTCTCAAACCATCCAGAATCACCAAATCATCAGCTTCTCTCATTGACAATATCATAATCAATTCACTTGACTATGAAATCACCTCTGGGTTGTTAATATCTGACATCTCCGACCACCTCCCCGTATTCCAGATCATACATACTAAAGGAAATTATAAACGCAAAAACTCTGACTACCTGCAAAGCAAATCTCGCATCTACAATAAAAAGAACATGGAATCCTTTAAATCTTCCATCCGTACAGTGTCCTGGAATGAGGTCCTCAACTCATCAGATGTTAATGAAGCTTACCAGCTATTTTTAACTACATTTGAATCAATTCTCGAAGCTAGCTTTCCGCTAGTCACCGCTATGAAGAGTAACTCATCCAAAGGAAAACCCTGGATGACGGGTGAACTAAAAAAGTACTCTCGTAAAAAAAACAAACTATATCGGAAAGCTATTAACAATCCTACTCCTGAAAATATTGTAAAATATAAGAAATATAAAAATAAATTTACTGCATCCTTAAGGAAGGTTAAAAAAGCATATTATGCTGATAAGTTTACTCAAGCTGCCAATAACATTAAGTCAACCTGGAACCTCATCAACCAATTACTTAATCGAAAAAAAACTACTGCTACTGTAGCTGTTGAAATGATGGGAAAGGATGGGCCTCTACATGACCAGAGTGACATAGCAGAGAGTTTTAATGATTTCTTTATAAACGTCAGTACTTCCTTGGCTTCTAGCATGAAAGACTCAGATGTAAATCCCACAAGTTTCATGAAAGGCACATTTTCAACACTCTCTAGTTTTGATCCTCCCAGTTTAGAAGAGGTCCATGACATTGTTAGGAATTTAAAGGACTCTGCTCAGGGTCACGATGGTATTAAAAGCAGTCTTGTCAAAGAATCTATAGATTCTGTCTGGTATTGTCCCTCGAGATCTTAAAATTGCCAAAGTTACTCCAATATTTAAATCAGGCAATACAAGAGATTTTGGCAACTATCGCCCAATATCTGTTCTACCCTGTTTTTCCAAAATCTTGGAAAAACTAGTCTATGCGAGAATCTCCGACCACTTGACGGTTAATAATGTTTTGTATAATCACCAATACGGGTTCCGCAAAAAACACTCAACTGAGCATGCATTGCTGCAACTTGTTAATACTGTTTCCTCTGCTCTAGATGGGAAAAAATTTGCCCTTGGTGTCTTTCTTGATTTAAGCAAAGCTTTCGACACTGTCGATCACAAAATCCTCATCTCAAAGCTTAACAGATATGGAATCCAGAATATTGCCCTCAACTGGCTGATCAGTTATCTAGATAATAGAGAACAGTTTGTTCATCTAAATGGTGCTTCATCCACTAAATCCAGTATTCTCTTTGGGGTCCCTCAGGGATCAATCCTCGGTCCTCTGTTATTCTTAATTTATATCAATGACTTACCTATGTCCTGTAATAACCTTCTCCCCTTGTTATTTGCTGATGACACCTGTTTCATAGATGTCCATGCTGACTTTGAGACTCTCATTGCCCGTGTGAATGATGAATTGTTCTCTGTTGCTAACTGGTTCCTGACTAATAAGCTAACTCTTAATATAAAAAAATGTAATTTCATGATCTTCAGCAACAAAAACAAATCTTATCCAAAACAAAAAGCCAAAATATCAATTAATGGTACTGGAATCCCTCAAGTACCCCACACCACTTTTTTGGGTGTTGTCGTCGATGAGGGTCTAAAGTGGAACATTCATATCAGCCAAGTATGCAAAAGGTCAATGAAGAGCCTCGGTATAATTAGTAAGGTCTGTCCCCTGATCAATCCCTCTGCTCATTTGTCTTTGTACTACAGCTTTCTATTCCCGTACATGAACTATTGTAACATTGTATGGTGTGCAACGTATCCAACTTACCTCAAGAAAATATTAATAATCCAGAAAAGATTCATAAGAATGATATCACGATCCAGCAAACACGAACCTTCGGCTCCTCTCTTTTCTAAATACTCCATCTTACCAATTGACAAACTCAATGTCCTTCACTCTTGTTTATATGTCCACAAATTCATCAACAACAAACAAGCCCTTCCTGAAACTTTCCGAAACTTTTTTACCTTTTCATCCGACCTTCATTCGTACTCAACACGACAAAATGGCCATCTTCAGTTACCTTCATGTAGAACTTCTAGTCATCAGTCTAACATCACTTTTAGAGGTCCGAAACTGTGGAATAATCTTGATGCATCTCTAAAATCAATATCATCCTTTAACTCCTTTAAAATATCATTAAAATCTCATCTGATCATGTCTTAAATACATCATTATCTGTTATGATCATATCTCTTTCCTTTTTATAAATACTTTATTTTCTTTATCACTGTTTGCTGATTTGTCTGTGTTCCAGTCTGTGTACTTAGTTGTCTGCACCTTATGTTTTCTCTGACCTGACGGGAGTGGAACTCTGTATAAGCCCATCGGCTTCGTTCCCTCCTTGCACTGTTTTTAATCTGTGCTAAATAAACAAAATACAAAAAAAAAATAGCGCCCACTACTGCTCTTCATGTCAGGTTGGCCTCCAGCCTGACGACGGACATGACCTCTGCCCAGCCTGCCTTGGACCCGAACACCTCAGGGAGGCACTTGAGGGGGACCCCTGCATGAACTGCAGCTACATGCCTCGGGCGGCAAGGCTGGCCAGGCGGGCGACGACCTCCCCCCATCGGGCCAAGCATCCACGCCCAGGACCAGGCGCTCAAAACGCCGGGCCCACGCAGCCACTGCTGCCCCCGCTTCCAACAGGACGTCGAGGTCTGACCGCTCCCGCCTTTCATCAAAGGTGGAGCAGCTCTCGGCCGAGCTGGACCGCATGAGGTCCTTGCTTCAGGCCCACCAGCCTGGGTCCCCTTCGGAGGAGGCTCGGGGGCCCACTCCGCCCATGCCACTCCTAGTCTGGGAGGAAGATACACTCTCCCTAGCGGCATCCGCTACTCACTTTCATGAGTATGGTGACCGTGATGGCAGCGAGGGAGACGGGGTCTCCCAGGTGTCCGATCAGGGCTCTCACTCCTCAGCTCAGACTTTGCTGCCAGAGGAGGATGGCTCCATGCGCGCCATCCTGCGGATGGCCTTGGAGCGATTATGTCTGCCCATACCGCAGCAGGCGGAGCCAGCCCCTGCGAGCGCCTTCTTCAGGCGCAGGCCAACCTCCACTGCATTCGCCGTCCCGCATGCAGAGGACTATATAAAGGAGCTGCACGCCTGCTGGAGAGACTCCAAGGCTTGCTCCCGCCTCTCGGCAGACGGTCGTACCCTGGCGTCAATGCACGACACCGCAGGGGTCGGCCTGGATCACATGCCGGCCATCGAGCCCAGCATTGCGTCCCTTATTGTCTTCCCCGACGAGGCTCTTCGACGGGATACTAGGTGTCCTGGTCCACAGTGCAGGCTGATGGACGACCTGTTCATCAGGGGCTACGATGCGGCAGCACGTGCTGCTAGGATCGGGAACTCCCTGTCACACCTCCTGCTTGCCCTGTCAGCGTCTCTGCAGGAGGGCTACACTAACGAGGAACCTGTCACCTTCTGTGACGCGGCACTAGAGGCATTCGGCCTTATGTCGCGACAGCTAGGAAGGACAATGTTCTACCCGGTACAGGCTCGACGCCAGGTCTGGCTCTCCCAGTCGGGCTTGACTGAGGCGTCCAGGAAAACGCTCCGGGCTCTCCCTGTCGAGCCAGGAGCGTTTTTTGGCCCACATGCCCAAGAGGCGCTGGAGCAGAGGATCCAAGCTGAACAGACCAGGCAGCAGCTTCTGAGTATGCGCCGCATGCCACCCCCCAGCAGGCCTCCCTCTGGCAGGGGCAGGGGCCCCCCAGCTGCCTCTGGAGCCCGGCTGCCAGTAGCTCAGAGTAGGGGTCAGCGTCCTCAGCGGCCTACGCAGAGGCAGACCCGGGACTCTCGGGACTCCGGCCACCTACCTTCTAGGCAGTTTCGAGCCCCGGACCCTGGTGGACCCCCCCGCTTCCAGGGCCCCTAGGGGCTGGGGGGGCAGACGCTGAGCCCGGGGGGGCCGGCCGTCGGATACTTTACACAGCAGCAGCTCAGACGCTGGGCTGCTCAAGCTTCAGACCCGTGGGTTCTTACCACCTTAACCCACGGGTACAAGCTGCAGTTCCGACGCCGGCCCCCCACAGCCAGCCGGGTCAGGATTACCATCATTGCCGACCCGGCAAAAGCCCTCGCTCTCGACCAGGAGCTATCCGCCCTCCTGGCCAAGGGTGCCATCAAGGCAATGGACCCGCTGCTGCATCCCAGGGGGTTCTACTGTACATACTTCCTCGTCACCAAAAAGACTGGCAGATTCCGGCCCATCCTGGACTTGAGGGGACTGAACAGGTACTTAAAGACCTTGCCTTTTCATATACTGACTACAGTGGGTGTGCTACAGTCCATTGTTCGCAACGAATGGTTCACATCTTTCGACCTGAAAGATGCCTACTTTCATGTTCCCATTGCGAGGCAACACCGCCGGTTCCTGCGATTTGCCTACAGAGGCCGCCACTGGCAATTCCGTGTGCTCCCATTTGGGCTTTCTCTCTCCCCGAGAGTGTTCAGCAGGGTAGTGGCAGCTGCACTCCAACCTCTGCAGTCCCAGGGCACCAAGATACTGCCATATTTGGATGATTGGCTGATCTGCGCTCCATCCCAGGCGCAGGCAGCCAAGGAGACATCACACCTCCTGTCCCACGTGGCGAGCCTCGGACTCGAGGTAAATGCAGAGAAAAGCTGCCTGTTACCGTCCCAGAGCGTAACTTTTATCGGTCTGGCCCTAGACACCAGAACGATGGTGGCACATCCGTCCCCCAGTCGGGTGGACGGCATCTTAAGGCTGTTGCCAGCCTTCAAGAGAGGCAGGCGACTGCCTCTCCTCACCTTCCTCCGCCTCTTGGGCACGCTGACGTCCGTTGCGGCCGTCGTGCCGCTGGGCCTGCTGGCGCTACGGCCCCTGCAAAGGTGGCTGAACAGTTTCCACCTAGACCCAGAGCGACACAGGCACCGGAAGATTGTCGTGTCACGGCAGTGCCTCCTTTCCCTAGCCACATGGAGGGACAGGGCCTACATTGTAAGGGGTGTCCCTATGGGGGCCGTCCCATCCCGCAGGGAGACCGTTGCCACGGACGCCTGTCCCTTGGGCTGGGGCGCAGTGTGGCAGGGCAGGACAGTTCGGGGACAGTGGTCTGTGGCAGACCACAGCAACCACATCAATGTGCTGGAGCTAAAAGCGGTGCACTTGGCCCTAAGGCTCTTTCTCAGGGGGGCTCAGAGATTAAATCTTCCGAGAGCCCCAAGAGCACCAGCATGGGACCTCAATCTCGTACTGGACTCCCTATGCAAGGCTCCCTTTGAACCCTTGTCACGCACAGAATTGAAGTGGTTGTCCTGCAAGACAGCCTTTCTTATAGCCATCACCTCGGCAAAGCGCGTCGGTGAGTTGCATGCCCTGTCAGTGAGCGATTCGTGTCTGAGGTGGAACCCAGATGGATCAGGTGTCACTCTATGGCCCAACACGGCCTTCCTACCAAAGGTACTGTCGACGGCACACCTGAACCAGCCTATTAGGCTGGCCCAGTTTAGCCCTCCACCGGGAGAGAGGACAGACAAGCTGGAACTGTTGTGCCCGGTGCGGGCCCTCAGGGCCTATATCGGAGCCACTGCACGTATTCGCCGGTCGGATCAGCTATTCGTGTGTTATGGTGGCCCAAATAAAGGCAGCGCTCTGTCAAAGCAGCGCCTGTCCCACTGGGTCGTAGACATGATCAGCCACGCCTATCAGGCTAGTAACCATCCCACGCCATCCAGGATATGGTGCCACTCAACGAGGAGTGTCTCCATTTCATCATGGGCTGCCCTTAGGGGAGTTCCCCTCGAGGAGATCTGCTCTGCTGCCTTGTGGGCGTCATCAGGCACGTTCTCAAGATTCTATAGGGTGAACATGGCCACTCCCCACCCATTGGGTGTGGTTCTCCTTCCAGAGTCCTCCGATTCCGCCCTCTGGGGTTTGTAATTGGGGTTCCTCCTGACTTTGCTGGTATAAGTCATTCAGTGCTTAAAGCACCGCCTCTGGCGGTCAGAAGGGATGAAATAGAATGAAAGTTACGTATGTAACTAAGGTTCTATGAATCCCAAATGACCGCCAGAGCACTCCGTCACTCAGAACCCTCGTGTTCTCGCGAGAAAGTTCTATAGGGACTGAACCCTCGGTGACCGACGGAATAAATAACCTCTGCCGGTTCATCCCGGGGTCACGCGTGACTATTTTGGTACAAATGCTCGAACTGCGCATGCGCGAAGGGAATCATTCAGTGCTTAAAGCACCGCCTCCGGCGGTCATTCGGGATTCATAGAACCTTAGTTACATACGTAACTTTCGTTGTACCAAGTGAATCGACTGAAAGGGAACGAAATGTTATGAATATAACTTCTGTTCCCTGAAGGAGAGTAACGAGGTACAACACTGGGTTGCCCCACTGCGCAGCTTGGCTCGGTGAAGAGCGGCTATCGAACTGAAGGATGACTGTGGTGTTACACGTATATATGTGCAGGCGGAGCCTCCCAGACGTCACCACAGATCATCTGCCTTAAAGGCGTGAATAAAGGTGTCTTCAGTCAGGCCACGCAGGGGCGTGATACCCCATACTATATGTGTTGTACCTCGTTCCTCTCCCTCAGGGAACAGAAGTTATATTCATAACATTTCGATTTAGTTACTTCATACGATAGCATATAGTACATTTAAAAAAAAAAAAAAGTCAGCCTTGATCTTAATGAGATATAACAAGGTATAAAATGTATTGTGTCTGTCTCACCCTGAGCTGTTTGATCTTGGCCTGCACGTCACACTCAGAGAAGTGCTCGATGTTTGTCAGCTGGAGGTCCATCTCAGTCAGCCACACCAGGATGCTGTCTCGAGCTGTCTCAAACTCCTCTCTCTGACAGATGAAGTGCTGAAGGAATGAAATGAAGCGTATACAGTGTACTTTAATGCTTTGCTGTTTTCATCTTTTTGAAGAAATTAGGACTGGTTCTTTATTAATTTTATCATGATGGAGTAACATAAAGCCAACTATCTGAGACCATTACCTTGAGTCTGCGCAGGATAGCCGCCACTCTTTTCTGCAAATTATCCCACCGTCTGTTCCCATCATGCACCATTTCTCTGAGTTTGCAGGAGGAGTCAGTGCGGTTCTCTCGAGCCAAACGACGGTACTGTTTATTTATGAGCTCCAGCTGAGTCAGGCACTCCTGAACCTGCCGCTGGAAGGCCTGAGATGAAAACACATGTGCATTAATCAGCTGCACAAATTAGCTTTGAATTAGGGAGAGTTGGCTGCAAATAAGCATGCATCACAATTATTAAAGATTCACATGCATGGAGCTATATAAATTCAGCAGCACAGATGGTTGCAAATTCCCTGGGGTATTTAGTATTAAAAGACTGTAAAAGTGATCTGTGAGTAGTCTCATACTAATAAAATAACTTCTGTCTCTGGTGTGTTAATGTATAAATTTGCAGATTATGTGACAAAAATTTGAATTTAAAGTGCATCCAGCAGCATGGTTTGCCATACAACTTATTTCAAACAGTAAAGTGGCTAAAAGGTACAAGATGTACCCTGATTAAAAGATAGATGATACATCTTAAGGCTCACACTAAAAAATAAAATGATTCCATTTGTGACTAAAATTAACTTTCCATCCAGGCACACACTCAGCACATCCCAGTGGCATACACGTGCAGGAATGTGCATGTCCAAAGTGATAGACAGCAGCAGCTGAGAAGACCAGAGCAGACGAGCTTTAGGTACATGAAACTCTTCTCTTTCCTTCATGTTTCCTCTATGCTGCAGGATGCTCTCTGTCTCGATATACGTTCAACTAAGATCAGGAATTGACATAAAAGCATGCACATGGGAAGAAACCTCATGTCTGACCCTGTGTTTTTGCTCTCTGCAACTAAAACATGCCAATATTGTGCAAAAGTAGCAATAATTTTCTTTACATTTTGAATTAAAGAAGGTAAACAGACATACCTCAAACTTTTTGAGCTCCTCTTTAGCAACAGTGTACAGAACTCCTGAAGAGTTGGGTAGAGCTGCTGTTCTTTCCGAGGTCTTCAGCCAATCCTCAAACCTGGAGTAATCATCCAAAAACCTCTGCCACAACCTCCATGTCTCCTCAATCCTGCACAAAGAAATCTTTCAGGAACATAGGAACTACATATTTTCAGGTAAAGCATCTAATAATTAGTTGAAGTGTTATCTGCAGTGTTTAAGACTGAAGCACTGACTTGAGCCTCCTCTCCATGGACATGGCACAGATATTCCTCCAGCGTCTGTCCAGCCCTCGGGTGGCCTGCTGGATGGAGTCACACTCTGTCTCTGTGGAGCAGGCATCACAGTCGTGCAGCAGGACTTCACACAGATTCAACACTGATGCCACACCCGTGCTGTGTTTTTCTATGTCCCTCTGCAGCTCCTGTAAAGCAGGTCACATGAAAATAGGGCATTGCAGCACTTGGAGGTTGTATGAGTGACTCTGATTTTGCTCAGATGTGCTTTTTTATGACTTTTAGATGGTAGACATAAAATTCAGCATTAACTTCGTTAGGCAAATGTCTCCAAATGAAGTGAAAGGGGAAACAGCCAGGATGATAAACTACTGTAAGTGCTTGTGTTGGCTAACTTTACAGTGCCAGAAAAGAAGGAGGTCAGTGGGGTCTCACAATCCAGTCCACATTTAGAGCTGCATCTTGGAAGCCTGACAGGCACTGATAATGACTGTGGGCTCACTTCAAACCTACAGCCAGAGATACATGAGTCATGCTGTAATTTCCTCATGCGGCTCAGTGTCACTCATTTTCCACCAGCTCGGTTTGAGTCATATTACTCAATTATTAACTTGTGTTCACAGAGAAGTGCTTATTTCCATCTGCTTACACTTTTTCAGTGTGTCTGCTGTTTTGTAATTTAGTACCCTGAGGCTGTGTGTGAGGTCCCGCTCACCTGCTGCTGGTTGAGTTTCCTCTGAATCTCCTGGTCATCACAGGTGTCATAGACAATGGGTCTTGACAGCTCAGACTCGATGTGAGCCAGCCATGACCGCAAGCTGCTCATGTTTTTATCTAACTGCTGAACCGCCACCAGGGTCTCCCTCAACTTCTTCAACCTGGAGGGAAGGCAGAGTCAAAGACGGATTCAGAGTCAGCACATGGAACAGCTGTAAAAACTAAAGTAAACAATAGGGTGAGGGATTGTGGTAAACTTAGCATGCAGAAATCCTGACCATCAACAAATACACTATAATTAAATACATAGAGAATACTTTACTCCTAGGAAGCTTCATTTGTTGAAAGTTATAAATGATCTTACATTTGCGTTATGTTCTTCGAACGCGATCAACAATTATTTTCACATGTTCTGGGAGTGTACACCAGTGGCAGAATTTTGGAAATTGGTTGCCTTGAATCCATCCAAGTTGTTTAAAATCAGGTTGCCTTGTTTGCCCGCCACACTCATTTTGAATGATTTGTCAGGGCTGGGTTTGACGCTGATCAAGAGGAGAGCATTTCTGGTGGGAATCACAGCTGCATAAAAACTAGTTGCCACTCGCTGGAAACCTCGACACTCACTGTCAGAACTGTCAACAGCTCAAGTACACAGAGCCAAAGAATTTGCAATAAAGGCTTGGAACTCACTCTTAACTGTCCTCTGTGCGCTTCAGCTGTAGTGTGTGATTAAGGTTCTTGCAATCTGGATCCGGGAGGGTGGGTGGTTTATATTTTGGGTAGTCATTTTTCTTTTTCTTTAATCTTGTCACATGCACATGTAATTTATTATTATTTAACCCATTGTATATATATTTTTTTGTTTTACTTATTTTTATATTTATCATTTTAGAGCATAAAAAGTTGTACACTGTATGAAAGTTTTGAATACAAGTGTCTGATTCTTTTACAGGTAAAGATTTTTTGTACTAATGCAAAACATGGAAAATGTTTTATCAACCAGACATCAAACATCAGGATAAATTCTGAGAGTTATTTTGAGGTAGGAGCTCAAGTTTAACAAAAAGAAATCTTCAATCAAACCTACTATTCAGATTTAAAAAAACCAAAGAAAAAACAAAGAATAACGGTTCACCTTGACAGAGCAGAGAGGTAATGTGAGTACGAGGAGTATTACTCTACATATTTTTTGGGAGGTGATAATCCTTATTTCACCCAACACAACAACTGGGAACACTATCAGAATTTTAAATGCCTGATGTTTCCAATTCCTTATCATTGCAATCAATGATAAGTGAAGGATGTTTAAATCAGGAGAAAGTCAAGTATGACAACAGGGGCACATTGAACTCTCCACCCTGCAAAGCAATGCTACTGCCACAGTCTTCCCACTGACATTAGAGGGGTGGGGGGGTGAGGGGGGGTGAACATTTAATGCAACATATACAAACTAAATAAGATATTTGTTTACATGTGGTACAGCAGGTATACTGTCTGCAGCTCTCATGTGCTGAGGCATTAAGTGCTGCTGTAAGATCTGCTTTTAATGTCAGAAATCCAAAGTAATTCCTACTGCTCACACCACCCTTCAAAACAAACAGTAGATAATTCAAACGTGTTGACATTTGCTCTGCACAGCTTCACTGCATAAGGTCATGCTACTTCTATGTCTGTCACACAGTAATGCAACAATCTCAATGACAGGAACAGTAACACTGGTACTATTGTCTTAACTGTGTTAGACTTATTGTTCTGTCCTGTGCAGGATCTCTACCAAAACAACAGGCTGCTTAAAACAACAATCAGGATTTAATTTGACACACAAGTTCAACCAGATTTGTACCATGTGGTAACATACATCAGACAGTCTTGACTTCATAAGAATATTAGATTCGCTCCTCTATATTGGTATGATCAACACAGATAACATCATGTGTAACTCTCCATCGCTGGAGCGGCTTGAAAACAAAGCAGAACAATCTTAAGCATGTTAGGCTGATGCAAGTTGTTGTTGTTGTGCCCAGTGCAGCCTTAAAAAAAAAAAAGATCAAACATAAATTCTTAAGTTTGTCCTGCCTGGTCACATCGCAGTCACAGTCTGGCAGATCCTCGCTTGGGCATCCTGCCATATTGTCCGTCCTTAAATCAAAAACCATGGGGAAGCGGAATTCCCAAAGACAACGTAAATGTCAGGAAGCGTTATGATGTTGATCGACACACTCCTTCACACAGTCTGTGAGCTCAACATGGGACTTCCTCTAAACTTTCTGGGGGGGGGGGGGGCACAACTGTGACTTCTCAACTGTTGCTCTCCAAGGTTAAAAAAAGAGGACCCCGAACAGGCGTTAGCATATGTGTGTGCTTGAGAGAGTGTGTGAGTGCCTGAGAGTGACAAGTACTGCTGTTTCTAAAAAAGGACTTACAGTCAAAGGCATGTGCTGCAGAGCTGGCCTGTGCTGCAGTGTCACACCAAACACACAAAAAGGGAGCAGAGGCAAAGGCTGGAGACTCCATGCATATGGGCAAACTTTGATGGATAGTTCATAACAGGGAGAAAAGTTTTCCAAAAAGACATGTTTGCATGAGAAAAGTAGATCTTTACTCCTTTAGATTAGAGACTTCCAGTAAATAAATATATCTGTGAGGAAAAACACATTCCTCACTTAATATATCCATGACTCATACTAACTGAGTCTTCTGTTGTTTTAAGTAAAGGGTGGATGTGGAGACAAAAAGAGTACAGCTGTCTGTGTGAGGTCACAAACAGTCCTCCCATTCCTCCATCCTTCGGTACAGTCCCAGAGCGCAGCAGCCAAAGATGGCAGTGGAGGGAGGGCGGAGCAGCTGAGGTGGTCAGACTCAAAGTTTGGCTCAGGTCACTTTCAATAAACACACAGAAGTAAGAATTTATTCTTCTGCTGTTTTTCTCCACATTAAATAGACTAAAAAGTGTGAAAAACCACAACTTAGACAAAAACTTTGAACAAGTTCTTATTTGCATTTTTACTTTGGCACAAGACTGCAACCAACTGTTGTGAAAGGAGTCCAGAGTGCCAAGGTGGGAGATAAAGACAAAACAAGAGAATGGAGTGAGGGAGAAGAGGAATGCAAGCTCCCCTGCTTGACTTACAAGTCCTCTAAGTGGGTGTCCCACTGACACCAGCAAGGAACTCAGGAAATGCCTCACCAGCACAGTGGGAACATGAATTCCCCATCATGTGTGCTGGAGTGTCATAAGGGATACCATGGAAACAAACCACTGGTGAAGTAAAGACATGCCTTTACTAATAAAAACCCTCCACCACTAAGAAGAGTGAAGCATGTGCTGTGTGGGTTTCTAAGTGAGCACAGGGACCTTGCTTTTTTTATCGGGAAAGGCTAATCTAGCTGGTGTGTAGAAAAAACTTGAATCCCAGCTTTTTAGTGTGGTCTTCTCTGCTGCGGCTAAACTCCACAATGAAATATCTCTCCACCTGTTCTCAAGAGTGCACCCACCTGGCAGCAATGAGGTCCAGCAGGTGCTGCCAGCGTTCGCTCACTTTGCTGAGTTTGTGTTGGATCTCGGCCGCCTTGCCGTCTTGGCTGGCCCTCGCAAGGCGATCTCCCATAACCTGCAGCTGCTGCTTGTTCTCCTGAGCGACACTGATCTCCTCATGGTAGTCCTGAAAGAGTGAGAGAGAGAGAAAGACACTTTTACTTTGTCCATTTCTTCCTACACAGTTGAGTTCATTCATACCCACATATGTACATTTGAGGTGTGTCTGCTGCTAAGGCTGTGTGCTGAATTCACCTTGCGCAGTTTTTCAATCATCTCTTCAATGCTGATGTCTCCATTCTGAGAGACTTTGCTCTCCATCTGTGTGAGCCATTCACACAGCTCCTTGTTCTTCTCATTGAACACAGCCCACTCATTCAACTTCTCACTCACTTGCTGCCTGCGCAGGGAAAGCTGAGGAGACGTAGGGGAAGATAGAGGAGGGTTTTGTGGGAAAGAGGACAGTGATAGAAAAGAGAAGGGGCAGAGAGAAAAAGAAAGAAAAATAGTGCAAAATAATTCGTATATGTAGTTTTTGACTTGGACAGATTCAGATAAAGGAATTGATAAAGGATAAACTCGAAGCCATAAAACAGTAATATGTTTGATCATACAAAATGAGCTGTGAAACAGCCAGGAAAATCTCAACAAACAAAAAACTCCATTGATTCAAAAGCCAAGATATGCCCTGATCTTTGAAAACACTGAAGAAAATGCATTTTTACAGTTCAAAGATTGCACAGTCAATTCAAGGCAAGAATGAGAATTTAGAAACACCCAAAATATGAAAGTTATGCTCATATTCTGAGTACCTGGTGGCAGACCTCTTCCCACTGTCGCTGTAGCAGCTGGAGGCGTTCTTGTAGCACTGTGATGTCATCAGCGCTGACCATGCCCTCCAAGGAGTCCCTCAGCAGGAACAAGGAAGTGAGGTCATCAGTCCATCCCTCCACGCTGCTCTCCAACTCCTGCATCCACATGACATGAGATGAAATAATTTACAAGATACAAGAGAGGTGATTTAAAGCCATGAATACTAAGATACACTCAGATCAGCCTGTCAAAACAGACCTTTTATTTGCACTTACACCTCGCAGCCAAAGTCAAACAGAGCTGGAAAATAACTGTTAACGCTCAACTGCAACTGCTGCACCCACAGAAATAGTGACAAAAGGAAAACAAAACGGCAAACAGACAGTGAACATGACAGCACATCACATTCCTTCTAAATGCAAGAATTTCTAAAATAACATGACAATAGGTGAAATTTCACAGCCTGCAAGAATCAAGCATTTACAGTCAAGGTTAAAGGCAAGACAGGGTAACAGACTCATCCCACCTTGCGTCTCCTCCTCTGTCACTGTGACGCTTCAGCTGCAGCCTAATCATTTGTGGACTCAGAGAATGTCTCCATTAACACACAAACACACACACTAGGAAGCGCATACACACATTCATATACCCCCACTGCAAACAGGGATGCTCACTCTCTTTCTGTCTCTCTTGCTCACTCTCATGCGCACGCACCCTCTCTCTGAGTCTCCATTTATCTTTCTTTACCCACGCCCTCTCTCTCAGCTGGTGTTTGCTGTGTGCAGCTACTCATAAAACCCTCCTCCTTCTCCCTGGAGGAAGAGGTATAATGCATGACACATAACTCAAACAGTGTCCAGTGGTGAACACAAATTATGGTTGTGGATTTTGATATTGCTGCAAGAGTAAACCTTAAAGGTGGGGTAGGCAGGATCTGCGGAAGTGCCAGTTTTTTTGAGAAATCTTGAATGTAAACACTACCTCTCCCAACTAGTTTTCCCCTCAGCTCCTCCTCTCCCCTCCATCTCTGCTCCAGCAAGCCCCGCCCACAAACAGACGCTCCTGCTTGCTCGTATCGTTTCAATTAAATTCAGATATGATGCAGATAAATACTTCAGATAAATACAAATGGGGCCCAGTCAACGTGAAAGTAAAAAGCATTGGTGCTACTGTAGATGCCAACAGACTACCAGCAAACACAATGTTTGCAGGACTTCTACAACTAGGATAAAGTGACATACTCCAGGGCCCTAGGTAAATAGTTTGGCAGAGCTACAACACGCAACAGGTCCGTTTGACAAGAAACACTTCTGTTACAGACACATGGCTTACTTTGTTAAAGCGGTTTAACTGTCCAGCAGAAAGGTTACAGGGTCTGTAAGATCCTGAAGCGTCCCCGATTGTTTATGCTAGCTTCATTGATGTTGACCCGGCTTTTTACTTCTTGTCCGGTCTACCTCTTTTTTAAGCGCCCGTTATTCCGTTAAGAGTCTCCAGTATGTACTTCGTTTTCTTGCTTGTATTGGCAGTCGTGGCCAAAAGAGGATTCAGAAAATTTTCCGTACTTTCTGGTTGGTTTCTGCTGTCTGATATTGTAGCACACTAACTTAGTTTGGGTTCTTGCTCATTATTGGAGGACATGGTGCGTGCCTCACAACACAAGGGTGCAGTGTCTGCCTCACAAACAATCAGGTTAGGGGAAGGGGGGGAATGGCTTTGTTTACAGTCAGAAAGAGTGGGCTGCTCAAAAATTATAAAATGTTGACTACACAGGCATAATAGAACACAGCTATATTGTTATATTACCAAATGTCATCAATAACTAATAATTATTGACTGATATTAAGCTTTTTTGTGTAGACACTACAAAAAAAGATGCTTCTTTAACAGAATCCTGCCTACTCCACCTTTAAGTAGTCAAGCAGTCAAGCAGAATCCTAAGATTAATTTTGTAAGAACCATCTTTCATAAATCTTAATGTAAAGGCACAAGTTTTTGCTAGCAAAAACAGATTTAAGTCTATAAAAATAGATTTTTTGATAATCAAAATAATCCTAGACAACCCCAAAGATTAAGACTTTTCAGTACACAGAGACCTGAATTAAATTTACTCCAGATGAATGAAAAACGGACAGTCAAGGTCACAAAAGGGGACAGCAGCAGCTACATGAAGACGGTTTTTCCTGCTAGTGGTCTGGCTTTGGATCTGTTTGCCCCACAGCCAGTGCTTGAAAACACCAAGACAGAGAAAAAATAACATCAATATAACAATAAAAGTATAAGCTAGACGGTGTGTGCACGTGTGCTTGATTTTACTCACCTTACACCTGATTTGCTCTGAGTGCAGCTCCTCGTGGTGGTCAAGCAGTGGCACTGACAGCTTCCTCTTGAATGCCCTCAGCTTCTCCAGTGATGCAGTTATGCCTTTCTCACATCTCTCCCAGTTCTACAAACAAATATACACACACACAGGGAATTAGAGCATACAATATACACAGCAGCTGTGCACACACACTGTAGCTCACACTCTGGGAAGTTGATATAATTTCTTCAGGAAGCTGCACCCTTAGTATCAGTAAGCTGTATAATACATAATAACGCACTGACCTACACAAACACATGAATCAACTTGAGGCTTAAGTCAAGCCACTCAAACATGGTTGGTGCAGAATTTAGCCCCTCTGGCTCGGATTTTTCCAGCAACACCATGAGACAGCAAAAATCCAGCAGCAAAAGAAGAGCAGTAACATGGCTTCCCAACAAAAGAGGGGGGTTCTGCTCCAAATGGTGCAGATTACTGCTATACTTAGAGTCTGGATAATGGTCCAAGTTGGGGATAAAACAGGGTAATATTTGGTCAGAAGCGCTCAGAAGTGGCATATCTGATGCAAGAGTCATGAAAAAAGCCAGAGGAAGACTAGAATAGCTGCCTGTCTCTGAACAAACCAACGACAGCAGACAGATAAGGTTACTGCTATCCCAGAAGAACAAGATTTAAGAGCAACAGAGAAGGCAGGATTGTTCAAACAATTTTTGGAGCAGCATGATGTCGACACAGCTGTTACAATTGTATTTTATTTTGCTAGTGTTAGATTTGTACTTTTTCACTGAACTCATGCAATTTACTGAATGTTTCTATTTACTCACAGGTTGTTTTCATTTAATCAGAACAGTGTGACATCTAACCTGATAAGTAAGAATTGAGCCACAAGGCTCTCTTTGTTCTGTTAGACAGGTTTGCTACAGTAGTTACATGACTTAAGGTCAACAACACACACACATATTTCATAGCACATTTTAGTAAGACCGTGTGAACAGTGGTTGGCCTGTTCATGTTGGAGATAACTGGCCAATGATACTCAGCTGTGTTTAAGTCCAAACTCTGGGCAATCCCTGCCCAAGAAGATTAATGTGACTGATACCTGTAAATGGGTACTCGTTGTGATGGAGATCCTAGGAGCTCTGTGATCCCGAGTCCAGCGCTGTACAACTTTTCATGTGATCTAAATAAATGTTATATCTAAGAACTGAAGATTTCTCTGGTTGTCTTTGAGCAGTCAACCAAAGGACAGTTTCTTACACAGCCTCTAACTTAGCCCTTGATGTAGACTGTGGTTGCATAAGGCAAAGATAAGCATCAAAGCAGCATGTTAAAAAACACAACACTGATGACTATCTGACCTTAAGCAAGCCATGCAGCTCCCTCCTCTGCTGGTCCAAGCGATGGTGTGCATGCCTCCACCTCTCCTGGATCTCCAGCAGCTCTGTCTGCAGGGTGGACTCTGCTCTGGTGTCTGCTGACAGCAGCAAGCTCCTGCCAGCCTCCACCGTCAGGATGTAGCCTCCCTGCTGCCTCTGGAGGACCCGCTCTTTCAGCTGGAGGAGCAGAGAGAGGGACAGAGGGCAGAGGGGAAAGAAGTTAACTAAAGGAGTCTATGGTGGAAGGCGGCGTGAGGGTTAAGAGGTTCTGGTTAAATAAAATATGAAGTTTAAAGAGATCAAATGTGGAAAAGAATTTGTTTCAGCACAATACTTGTTTGTAAAAAACACTGATTCAAACAACATAACTTCTGCATGGCTCAAAGTAATTTACAACCTTTATCAACAATTCTAGCTTTAAAGGAAAGCAAAAATGGGGGAAATTACATCATAACAAGGCGTTTTGGCTGCACACATTATTCAAGCTGTCCAAATTGTAACCACCAGGAATCATGATATGGATTTTTAAAACTAAGAATCATTTTGAAGTTGAACAAACAGCTGCATGAAGTGAGGGACTGTGCTTTGTTACCAACCTGTATTTGGTCTAACAGGTTTCTGGCCTGCTGCAGAGTGACTGCTTCTCCTGGCTGATGGACGTCTGAGTCTCTGGTCACTTCTTGAAGCCAGTGGAGCAGCTTCTCTGACATCTCCTTGTAGTTCTGCCATTGGCGGACCAGGCTGTCAATAATGCCCCTTCGCTGCTGGGCCCGCCTCACCACACACTGCCACTGATTGCTTAACAAGGCCAGTTTCACACTGAAGTCATCCCTGTTAGACGAGTGAGAATTACAGCATGGATGCTCCTGATAACTGTCCTCATGATATAGGTTAAACTGGAGAAGTAGGACTGTGTGTATACCTGTCGTCCACTTGTCCCTGGTCTAGCATATGATGGCCATCACTGATGATGGAGTAGAGGATCTGTTGCCTACTGAACATTTCTGCCTGGAACAACTGCAAGTAATAATGTAAATATCAACAACAATATCACAACAATATCACAACCTTTTCATACAAAGGCAAGAAAAAGTTCAATGATGATTAAATGCACCTCTTACCTCATGGTCTCTCTGCTGCTCTAGTAGACTCTGGTAGTTTCCTGAGATCTCAGCAGCCAGCTTCTGTTCCGTCTGTGATAGGAAGTCCATCCATGCCTCGCACTTCAGGAGGAAAGTTTGCTGCTGGAGCAGGACCGCCTGCAGTTTACTGGAGAGAGAGAGAGAGAGAGAGAGAGAGAGAGAGAGAGAGAGAGAGAGAGAGAGAGAGAGAGAGAGAGAGAGAAGGAGGAAAAGGAAAGTCAGGCAGAGTATAAATATGTACAACTCTGCAATTTCATTAAGTGGATGCCCTTTTCAAAAATAATGTGCATCTGAGAGCAAGTACAACACAAACAAGGATCTAAATAGCAACATGAATCCAGTGCAGCTGACTGGTTAAAGCCCAAAGGTGCTGTTTTGCAGCAACACAGGTAATGCACAAAACACAAAACATCAACCATCGTCCTTACTAGAATTGGTATCAACCTCAGTGCCATCATTTAAAAAGGACTGAAAACAAAAGACAGGCACTCAATATAATTTAGCTAATTTTGTTACATTATTTTCATCTTTGTTTTGATGTGTTCATTCATGTATTTTTGTACTGTAAAAGGTTTGCTAAAGAAGTATTATTTCTATATTCTTTTGTGTGTGAAGTTTCCAGGTTTTTTTGTACCTGAATCTTTCAGTGAGATGAGCGGTGTGAGCAGCCCAGGATCTGTTCAGACTCTGCAGCCGTTTAACATCTTTGTCACTGACTGGGAGTCTGTACACCAACTCGTTAACACGTTCCAGATCTGGAGACAGACTGCTCAGTTTCAGCAGGTGAACCTGGGAATTAATAATGATGGAGTTTTAACTGGATAGTAAAAGCAACAAACAAACTGAGCCTGTTAAATTCAATTGTGACGTGAGGAACTGTTTGACTGAATGGCATACATGCCTGAAATCTGCAACCAACACAGCAACACATTTAATACCTTCAGTTTTTTCATACGTGTCTGGACCACGATGAGCTCTGTGGACCCAACTGAGTCAGGCTCCTTCAGCACTTCCTCAGCTTCCTTAGCCTTACAGCTTAATGTGACTAACTGCTCTCTGAAGACCTCACAGGCCTGAGATCCACTCTGTAAACAGTCAGAACATTAAAAATAAAGAGCTTTAAACATATCTTCTTGTTTAAAATATTAGAATTGGACTCAAGAAACATTGAGTTTTGTATCATTCAGTCAGATCAATCAATCTCTACTATCATATACTACGGGTCAAAAGTTTTAGAACACCCCAACTTTTCCATAATTTTATTGAAAATGATACAGTTTAATGTCTCAGTGTACTCTGAAATGAATGCATAGAACAAATAAACAATTGAAGTTAAAAAAGAAATCATAGATTTAGAAAACAAAATGTATAATGAACTTGGGACTCATCAAAGTAGCCACCTTTGGCCTCCTCCATGTTCGACAGTTGATGTCACACACTGAAAAACCATACTTTCGCCTACTCGACGGCGTGATCTTGTGTGATGAACCGAAGATTTCAAATTTGGATTCATCAGTCCATAACACCTTCTTCCAGTCTTCAGTAGTCCTTTGGTGATGTTTCATGGCCCAGACCAGCCTCTTTTTCTTATGAAGTCTCAGCAATGGCTTTCTCGCTGCAACTGGACCCATTAAACCTGCAACTAGAAGTCCTCTCTTCACAGCTGAAACTGTGACTTGCTTACTGCAACCACTATTAAGCTGTGCTTGAAGCTGTTATCCTGTGAGCCGTCTATCATGCAAGCTTTTGACTCTTAGAAACTTGTCTTCTGATGCTGTTGTAGCTTTGGGTCTTCCAGACCTCTGCCTTCTTTCTGCAGTGCACTACTGTTCAAGCAATGCTTACGACGGTATGGTACCACTACTACACTACTACTATGGTACAACCAACACTACTTTTATGCAGACAGAGGGGGTTGTAAGGGATCAAGAAAAGTTGGGACACCTGTAAGAACTGGTAGCACCAACTTTCAAGTGTTCAAGGCTTGATCAACCTCCATTGCTGCAGAACTGCTTTAAGTTGTTAACCCATTTCTTGTTCCCTGAAAAAGGCCTTTTTGGATCATTCTGAAATGAAGATTATTTTTCTTTTTTTTTTAAAGTTACCTTTTTTTATTCACCTCTGGCAGTTCACCACTTACCTTTGTGCCCTGTCAAACTGTTCATTGAACTTGAACTGCTTGAATTTCCAATAAAAAACTGGAAAAATGTGGGTGTTCTAAAACTTTTGACCGGAAGTGTACCTGCAGTACTTCCTGTTGCCTGTGAAGGCCGTGTTCCAGTGTTACTAAGCGATGTGTGAGTGACAGGTGATTGGACCGGAGGGCTGCGGAAGAGGAGGCATCAACTTGGCTCCTCAGCTGCTCTCCTAAAGCCTGCAGCTGCTGGAGGGACTGCTGCACAGAGGCCTGATCATCAAGGCAAGCCTGCAACAACAATTTCTTCAGTCAGGCAAGCTGGAGGCCGAATTACTGAGTTTTCAAAAGACAGAGAATGTCGTTGAATTTGCACCACTGCCACAACACAAAAACATCCAACATATCCAAGCACAGTAATGGTGGTGTGAGATGAAGCTCATATTTTTGTTGCATTTTTATATGACAGGGTTGCAGCAGAATTTTTCCAAACTCAAATCAAACCATGGGAGTATTTTGCTAAAGCCAAGAAGTGTCTGGCTAACTGTTGACTTAAGTTTTTCTGTGTCAGAATAATGGTTGGCTTATAGTGTACAGACAGTGTGTCTCCAGATATCACTAGCGTGACACCAGGGCACCCCTGTAGCGTAAAACGGGGGCTGTCTTTTCCTTTGGACTCCTTTTTTTGTTTGATTGTTCTGTGAATTGACATTCAAGCAGACAAAGGGGCAGAGTGCAGTTTGGTATTCTGCAGAGAGGATAGAGGCTTTGTGAATCCTCACAGTGAGCTGACAGGTGGTTTCAGAGCTTATACAGGATATCTCTGAAACTGATGGACACAGACAGTAAAGAGAAAGAAGTCTCCAAGCCATAGAAAATGTGGACAATTTTGGTCGCATAGATATGTAGCGGGGTTGTGTATCTATTCTTACATTGCAGTTGTTAATCCAGGCACTACTCTCCTCTTCAGTGATCTCCCTGTCAGTGGCGCTCTTCAGCAGGCGGTCAGCACATTCTACCTGTTTCTGAACCGCTGTCACACACTGGCTATACATTGACCTGTAATGCTGCCACAACCCCAACAAGCCTTTACTGCTCCTCAGCTGCTCTGAGATCTGCTCTAAAAGACAATTCCACCTGCAAAAAAGAAGATCATACTATCACTGTACATAATTACTGGCCTTTGCAGAAACAAGAAGCAAGCTGATGTCTTATATTCACCTAAGGTTGACATCCTGCAGGGCTCTGATGAGTGTTTCAGCAACTGATGGATGGCACTCCGTAAGAAGCTGGTGTGTGACAGAGCCGAATTTCCTCAGACTGCTCTCCTGTTTATCCATCTCCTCCTGCAAATTCTGTAAAATACAGGTCCCTTCTACAAGTTAATTTGAGTCTAAGTGCATCTCTCAGTGCAATAACCTTCAGAAAATACAGACAGAACAGTTTTTAACTGTCCTTAAATAAAGAGCGTTGTCTATTTTCTTAATCACTCACCTCAAGGCCCTCCACCTGCTGCTGCACTGCCTCCAGTGACCCGTTGAGGAGGCGCAACCTAGATACAGAGTACCTCCCCTCCATCAAGTAACCATTTATCTCCTCCGAAGCCCGTCGATACAGTGTCCACTGCTCCAGCACTGACCGCAGGCTCACCTTCATCTGATTTATCTGAAGAGAGGGATTACAAAGCAAATTATGAAACTCTCCTAAAGTGCAATAGCAAGAATCGAGCATCCGTGGTGTCATAAAGAGGTCCAAGAAGCTTACTGTGTGGTCCAAATGAGCCCAGGATTGGTTCAGTCCTTTTAGGGTATCCTTGACTACAGAGCAGGCTGCTCCTTTCTTGTCCTCGATGAGAGCATTTCCTCTTTCCTCTGCTTTCTCTCGATCCTTCTCTTTTTCCTTTACTGATTCCTCCAACTCCTGTGACAAAAACCTTGTTATTTTAAGAAGGATAATACCAAGTCAAACTGTTCTGCATATAAAGCCATGCTGTATCTAGCGCACCTGACAGTCTTTAAGTGCATTCTGCACTGACGCGACATCCTCTACCCTGTGTCTCTTCTTCAGTTTCTCCTCCTGCAGAGTGAGCCAGGTTTTCAAAGCCTGAACTCCATTTTCATGCTCCAACCAACCTTCCAAAAGTCCTTCCAAAACCTGAATCTAAAATAATAAAAAAAAATCAGACAGTTAGAGAAATAGTAAACCAAATGCCTTACATTTAAGCTCAGAGACTCTTACACTTGAACTGAACACAACCTTTTCAGCAATTAGCCCTTGTAGTATCTGCCATCGCCGATTCATTGCTCCAAGCTTTTCAGCAAAGTCTGTTTTGTCACTGCGCTTTCCTTCAACATCCTGACTGCTGATCTGCAGCACTGACTGATTTACAAAGTCCACGGTCAGCTGCTTGCATGTTAGATCTATCTGGAAACCCTAAAGAACACAGAAGAGACATAAAGATGAGGAGGAGAATAAAAGGAGTAACAAAGAAGGGCTATATTTAAACTTCTTAAATAAATCGTATGCAAAGTATTTTGCATTATGACCAGAATGGTTCTGTTTTGTACCTTATACTTCTGCAGGAAGTTCTGGACCATCTCTGAGCCTACAGCTCCCATGATTTTGTCCTGGTCCTCTTCTATGATGTTCTCCATGAGAGAAATCCAGCTCATCAGCTCTGTTATTGCGTGTCGCGATGCCAGTTTCTCCATCTGCAACTAAAAAATGAGAGCGGAAGATTGAATGTTATATACAAGAAGCTAAAGAAGTGTCACAGAATATCATCATCTATGTTATGTTATGGAATGGCTGATACCAAGACAAATACAAATGCAAGACAAATTCTCTAAGCCAAATGGTGAATTTGACATAATTTTTGGAAGAAGAAATGGATGACTATTGGCAGATATCAAAGAGCTGTTGTCAGACCTGGTGAAGCTTTTCTTGCACCACAGGAATGCGAGACAACAGCCCAGCCCACTGGGTGTCGATCTGACCTAAAGCTGTCCTGAGTCCAGCCGTGTCTACTCTTTTTAATCGCAGCAGCTGGTTTCCTGTGCTTAGCACTGATGAACGCAAAGACGACTTGGCATCCACCTCTTTGGAAAACTCCTGCCAGAGACAAAACATTAGTGTGAGATGCGGAATACAAACCATGGCTTCTAGGGTTATCAAGATCCCAGAATTTTCATTTTTATTAAACACCAGTGTAATTTCAGTGTTTGATTTTTGTTTCATTACCACAGCAACAAAAAAAACAATCCTGGGTGCACCAAATGCTTAACTTTGTTACTTTCCATCGGGACAAACTGCTGATACAGAAAAATACACTGAACACAGATCAATATTAAACATAGCCTACTGTTAATAAAAAGCAAAATAAATGAAACTAAAAAAATAAGTAGCAAGATAAAACATTGTCCCCTAATTATCATTCAAATACAGAGTAAGCATGTGGTGCTGTGAGTATCTGCAGAGGGTGTGTTTGCTGTCCAAATTTTGTAATGTTCTTTTAAATGAACTGACAAGTGTCAATCACTGTAGGGTGCTTTGAAGCTACCTGTCAACAATCTGCAGGTCCAAACTAATACAAAACCCAATTCCATTGAAGTTAGGAAATTGTAATAAATGTAAATAAAAACAGAATACAATGATTTGCATATCATTTTCAACTTATATTCAACTGAATACACTACAAAGACAAGGGGCTCTATTTTCGTGTACGCCCGTGAGGTGGCGGAGGGCGGCGAGCCCCGCGCAGTTGTATTTTCGTCTGGCGCAGCCTGGCGTATGGCCAGTTTGGTATTTTCGTGGACTGAGGCGCACGGAGGCGAGCCGAGATCCGCCAAGCTGGGCGTGGTGGTGTGGCAGGGGGAGGTGTCGACAGAATCAGCGGGCGCAGTGACATATTGTGCTCGCCGCCGGCGTGTAAAGTGCGCTGAAAACTCGCCGATTCAAACCCGGTCAGCTTTCAGCGCAGGCGGAATGCAGCTGGTCTAGTAGTATTTTGGTAGACCGGCGGCGTATCGGCATACGTCACCGATGCCTCACCGGCAGGTTTCCATAACTGTCTTCAGACATCTCTTGATCTCTATGACTACTTCAAGAAAATTGTAATACGCCTCGCCGGTGGCGGATTTAAAGGCAAGGAGAGGAGCTTATGTGATTGGTGAAAACAGGTCTCGGCTGTGTTAAACCCAATCCCCGCCCTCTCTTCTCCCTCGCTACGACTTACGCCGCTGGGAGGAGCTACGTTAGGGAGGGGGGATACTTACGCCGGGCTGCACCGCTCACCAAAATACCAAATTGTGCTTGGGAATGCCTTGTCGGCGCGGCGGACCTCAATTACGCTGCGCATGCGCTGCGTCGCCGGCGAGGCACGAAAATAGAGCCCAAGATATTGAATGTTCAAACTCATAAACTTTATTTTTTTTTGCAAATAATAATCAACTCAGAATTTCATGGCAGCAACAGGTGCTAAAGTAATTAGGACAGGGGCATGTTTACCACTGTGTTACATTACCTTTCCTTTTAACAACACTCACTAAACATCTGGGATCTGAGGAGACTAATTGTTGAAGCTTTGAAGATGGAATTCTTTCCCATTCTCGCTTAATGTACAGCTTGAGTTGTTCAACGAGCTGGGTGTCCATTGTCATATTTTATGCTTTATAATGCGCCACACATTTTCAATGGGAGACAGGTCTGGACTGCAGACAGGCCAGTCAAGTACCCTCACTCTTTTACTACAAAGCCACGCTGTTGTAACACGTGCAGAATGTGGCTTGGCATTGTCTTGCTGAAATAAGCAGGAGCTTCCATGAAAAAGATGTTGCTTGGGTGGCAGCATATGTTTCGCCAAAACCTGTATGTACCTTTTAGCTTTAATGTTGCATTCACAGATGTGTAAGTTACCCATACCTTGGGCACTAATGCACCCCCATACCATTACAGCTGCTGGCTTTTGAACTTTGTGTCGATAACAGTCTGGAAGGTTCTTTTCCTCTTTGGCCCGGAGGACACGACATCAACTATTTCCAAAAACAATTTGAAATGTGGACTCGTCAGACCACAGAACACTTTGCATTAGTCCATCTTAGATGAGCTTGGGCCCAGGGAAGCCGGCAGCTTTTCTGGATGTTGTTGATAAATGTCCCCAATTAACCTGCTCATCTGTGGGATGTTCCAAATAGGTGTTTGATGAGCATTCCTCAAATTTCTGTATTTTTTGCAACCTTTTCCAACTTCTTTGGCACATGTTGCAGCCATCAAATTCTAAAGTTAATGATTATTTGCAAAAAAATAAAGTTATTGCGTTTGAACATTAAATATGTTGTCTTCGTAGTGTATTCAATTGAATATAGGTTAAAAAGGATTTGCAAATCATTGTATTCTGTTTTTATTTACATTTATCACAATTTCCAAACTTCAATGGAATTGGGTTTTGTAGGTAAACACCTAAATGGAAGGTGCTGTTTGTCTTTCTCCTCTGCTCTCTGTCACTCTGCAACAAACATAAATACAATATTTGTGTATTTATTGCCGGTACACGCCGGAGGACTTTTGCCACTTTGACTTATGTCACTATTTGCTGACCTATGAATGGTGGCAGTGGCCGTGATGGAGGGCAGAGCAGAAAAACACACATTGCAGACAGGAAGACAAATTGTGACTCCAGCTACAAACTTATCAAATTCTGCACCCTCCTGCACTTTGGATGGAGGTGTGGATGGGTTAATAAATTCTTGAGATTAATGGCTGTCAAACAGTCAGAAAATAACTTTTTATTTTCACTTTTGATGCTTCGTTTCTTCCTTGTCTCCTTTTAAAATTACAAGTGTGGATGTTTTTCATTGGATTTGGTGTTTTTTATACTATCAAATGTAAGTATGCAGTGATTTGTTTTCTGCCAGTGATTTCTTTATGTGATAAACTAACTGACCAGGAAGGCATAGAGGTGATCTCTGACAGTCTCTAGCTCCTGAGGCACTGTCACTGACTGTGTCGTCCAGAACTCAAGCCCGTCCAGTGCTGACTGCAACCAATGGCTCAACTCTGCTGACTCACTCTGGTACCTGGAATTAAAACACAAGACATGACATGAATAATGATTTAGCTCTGTTGGCTCTGAAGAGACAGAGACTCTCCTACTGTTACATACAAGAACCTGCTGGATGTATTTTGCCAGGCTCACATAGCAGCAAAAGTGATTTGACATTTGATGTATCACGCACTGTCAAACCAAACAAACTTAGTCTATGATTAGAGCCTGACCTGCTCCAGTGTTTGAGCGTGGAGTCAAGGCGGTGCAACTCCTTGTTGACCTTAGTGGTGGAGGACAGCCAGTGTTCTCCCAACTGGGTTAACTGGTTCTCCAGGTCTGAACAGCCAATAGACAGAAGAAGTCTCTTGCCCTCCTCTAGGACCTGGTAAAGCTGAGGCTGATGTTCTGTCAGACTGGCTTTCAGACGCTAAAGGACAGATTAAAAAATTATAAATTATAAATTAAAAGAGTGATTTTGACAATTACTGTGACTCTTCCATTTTAGTTTGACCACTCTAAATAGAGTTTCTTACCTGGTAGAGACCAATCCTTTCTACGAGTCTTTCCTCTGTCTCCTCGACCAGGCCAACAGTGGGGATGCTACACTCTACAGCCTCCAGCTGTCTGCACAGAGCCTGGTACTCTTCCACAAGCTTGCTCCATGACTGTCACAATATAAAGAAAGAAAGGTTTAGTTGGTGTATTCCACATGGTGGTGCAAGCAAGTAGACTGACTTGCTCCTATTTATCACTAATTCCCACCTCCAGTATGCCCTCCAGCTCCACTCCTCTTCTGTGGGCCTGTTTAAGCACACTGTGAGCCAAGGCCATTGTTTGCTCCAGGTTCTGACTTTCCCTTTGTGCCACCAGACTGGACACTTTACCGTAAAATGTCTGGGTGAGGATCATATGGCACTCAAGACCCTGAAAAAACTCCTGTATTCATTGAAAACAATTTTTGTTAGGAGAAAAAAGTATTTGTTTTCTGCATTTAGGTGAAATGACCCACTTTCAACACCCTCCTTACTTTGTGTTTGTCTAATAACATCTGGACCTCTATGACAGAAGCAACTGTCATCTTCTGATCAGCAGCCATCTTATCCTGAGCCGTGTCCACCAGGTCTGTGAGGTCAAGAAGAGCAGCTTCATATTGAGCCTTGAGAGACAAGCCTTGGTTCAGGCTGCTGCGTCTGAATCCCACCATCAGCACCAGCTCCTCATAAGCATCCTGAACAAAACATCAACAGCAGATGATGAAAAGTTGTGGCATTGGGCTGTTTTGAGCTCTGGGAAAAAGAGAGTTAGAAATTACCTGTAGCTTGAGAAACTCCTGGTTGGAGATTTGGTCAGATTGGAGTCCCTCTCCTTTGCTCTTAAGCTCTGACATCCTTTGCTCAAACTCTTTCAGGCTCTCTTCCACCTCTGATAAAGTCTACAAAAGATGCGATAAATGTGTCCTCTTAGTGTTTGGGGATTTTCACATCCTATATGAGATTCATATCTGTTTTTGATTGACATCTATTAACCTCTATCTGTTTTGATGCAGGTTTGTCCACAGTTACAGCCATCTTCTGCAGTAACTGGTGTTTACTTTCACTTAGTGCTGTGAACAACATCCTCAGTTCATTCTGGTAAGAACAACAGACAGAAGGATCACATAAAAAAGAGCAAAAAAAAGGACACCCAGTACTCAAAGTCTGATTAAAACCACTAATTTGATGGTGTTGCTGTTGTACCTGGAAGCTTGAGTGCTCTTGCAGCCTATACCTCATGCTATCACATTTTTGTTTCAGGGTTGACTCCAGCAGCCTCATCCTGTCCTGTAGCCCCTCCAGTGTGGCCTCCATAAGTGCTTGCTCCTCTCCTCCACATCCTCGGCCTGCTCCTCCACCCAGAAGTTCTCTGCACAGGTTTACCTCACTGGTCATTGCCTTCAGCTGTTTATGAAGACCCTAAATGGAGGAACTCAGATCAGTTACATACTTGAATAATATGTTATCAATACTGTCTGTTTATATTGACAAAGTGTAGCTCTAAAGACTGTTAGTACCTCTAGATTTGTAAGCTGTGTCTCTGTATCTTCAGACAACAGAACAGGGCCAGAGAGCAGCTGATTCTCAGCAGCATCCAACCATGAGGAGGCTGCTGAAACTGCAGCATACAGGTCCTGCTGGACTGTCGTCCCTCCTAGTTTACCAGCACCATTTACTGCCTGATCCGGGAGAACAAGAATATTTAGCAATTGCAATGAAGGGGCTTTAAAGGTAGAGAATTCATTACTAACCTCCTGGGCAATCCTTTCCAGGTTCTGGCTGCAGGATTCAAACAAAGCTCTGGGGGAGCGAGAGTCCTGGCTGGCTGACTCGCCTCTGAAAACCATACTGGGACTGGACAGGTGGGATCGATGGAGGACCTGCAGACAAGATTGACATTTAAGAGACATGTGAAAGTTGGGCAGCAGACATGAATATTAAGCTCTTTTATAAGATAGTAATTTAGATGTATCACATTTAAAAAATATAGAAGTCTACCGGACTAAACTGGTCCTGTTCCAGTGTGCTGAGAGAGAGCTGCAGCTTTGTGTTTTGATCTTTATTCAGGTTTTCCCAGCGCTGCTTCAGCTGCTCCAAAGGAGACAAGGTGTCAGGCTCCAGCAACACTCCTCCTGGGATGGACACCTCACTGTGGGAGGGAGAAAGGGTTGTTCCTACTGTTATTTGGGTGTTTTTTTAAAGATTATATTTTCAGACCTTTTGCCTTTATTTTGATAGGACAGCTTGAGAGAGATGGGAAATGCAGTGAGAGAGAGAGGGTTAAGACAGGAATCAAATTATATCAGGACTAGGACTCAGTCTCACAGTGTGTGCAACAAGAACTGTAGCCTCTGTTTATGAGACACCTGCTGCATCAACTGAGCCAAAGCAGTGCCCTCCAATCTGAGAGCTTTTTGACCAGCAAGATTAAATATTACCAAATGTTTGCCAACATTTTAAAGTTGATAATTAAAAATAAACAAAATTAACACTATTTCAAATTATTGGGGCTTCTCATAACATAAAAAATATAACATAAATAATGTGTGTGCTCATTGTGTGGTAGGAGAAGTCAGAAAAAGTAAGAAGAACAGAGAGGTAAGAATAAGTACCTGTCTCCACTGGGTGTGGTCTGGCTCAGTAATTCCTCTCCAACACTGGCCACAGATTGGAGCAGTTGCCTCTGTTTAGCTACTTGCTCCTGCAGCTCCTGGGTAGTCACCATGCAAAATTTAGGTCATAATATGTAGATTTAAACAAGTACAAACATATCTCATCTAGAGGAAATTTTAAATTAATATTTGGGCTATCAAAAAGGCAATTTAAGGTTTGTTCAATCTAAAATCTATGCAAAAGTTCATTGCTTCATACTCTCTGTCGTAGCAGGTTGTCATGGTGCTGCTGAGTGCGTGTGGATCTGGCCTGGGAAAGCCAATCCTGGACATTGGGACTCTGGGAAAGTGAAGTGTCTGTCTCACTGTCCTCCTGCTCCTGCAAAGAACCCTGGCAGAAAAATAGAAATATTTGTAACACTTTCATAAATGTCTAAAACTTTGTCAGGAGAAAAGGGATGTGTTTATTATAAGGGAAGTTATGATAGGCACTTGGTCATACTTAGTACATACGAATTACCTTGGTGACCTCTACTATATAAAGTCCATTTCATTTTATTAAATAAGGTCCCACTAAGGAGTTGACCAAAATCCACATCTTTTTTTCCGACAAATTGTACATATTTACAAGTTGTGTCGAAGTTTTCAACAGTTCAAGCAGGAGCTCACACATGTTGTTGATAATTTGAGAATCAATGAAAGTCATCATATACTTGGGGAGCACATTATAGGTGCAGAAATAATTTTCAGTGGTGACTTAAAGAAAATCTTAGAGATTTTTCTAATGTTCTCTAATGGGCAAAGGTCCTGTCATCAAAAACACACCTGGTGCAGTGCAGTTAGCATTGCCATGTGACGAATTAGCATCCTTTTGTCTTTTGTTTGAGTCCCATTTGTGTGAGGCACACAGGCGCTTGTTGTTCCATAGTGGAAAACAGCGGACTTTTATGAAGGAGCATGACATGACCTTTAGTATTAAGACAATCCTTCCATTGATACTTAATAAAGAGTCACATAACGCTGGACAGCACAACGGTAATGGCACAGAGCCGGGGTGGTGGTGGTGGTGGTGGTGGTGTGTGTGTGTGTGTGTGTGTGTGTGTGTGTGTGGGTGGGGGGGGGGGGGTTATGTGTTAACATGTAGACAGGGGAAGTAAGTAAAGACAAGATAAACTCTGACCTCACCTGTATGTCAACCTGTTTGTCCTGAAGCATCTGCTGAAGTTCCAGCAGGCTGTCTTTGAGAGAGCGCAGTTTAAGGGTGAGTTGCTCTGCCTCTCCCTTGGTCTCTGCTCGACCTTCCAGCAGCAAGCTCTCACTGTGGACGGACAGCTCTGACAGATATGACACTTTCTGCTCAATCTCAAACAGCATGTTCTGAAAAGGACAAAAGATCCAACTAATAAAAACCAAAACACCAACTATTTTTTTTACCATCACAAAGTCCAAATCATTCCATATGTTGTTTGAAGAGTTAGTTTAAAAAAAAAAAAAAGCATAGGAAATTTTCTACCAACTTTACTTTTTAGAACAAGGATAAGTCAAATTATTAAAGTTGCAACAGAAAACTTTTTTAATTTAAGACCTTTTCTTGTTTTTAGGTTTTTCTTTCAAATACTGACCCTCTCTTTTCTTAAAATCCACACATTACTTTTAAATTCGCTATACCTTATCCTAGCTTACAATATTTCTCTCTGAAAACCTTTCCAACCCCTCTCAATGACTCTCCTCTCTAAAAAAGGACCCTTCCCTTCAAAGTCCAGTCTGTGTGTGAGGAGCGGTACAATTGTATGGAGTTGGAAAAGAGGGAGATTATGGGGTGTATCCCCCCCTTTTACACCAGGATACAAGGGCTCTTGGCCAATATGGGGATATAGTGGTGCTCAGGGGATTTTTTTTCTTAACAATGCACTAAGCTGCTAAAGAGCTCTTTTCTTCTATTTTCAGTGCTGTCACTATGACATTTACAGAGAAGCTCTTCCTATACTTCCTTTCTCACAAAAAGCTTTTAAAGCTCACAGTGCTCTAACTTAAACTCTAAAATACCACTCACACTGATCCAAAGTTCATGTTACTCTTGTATGATCCCTGGAACAAGAACTGAATTATGAGAGGCTACACTTAATTGAATTTTGAGCTCCTTAGGATATCTGGGTTTCTCCTCATGTCTCAGCCTTAAAATGAACAGGCTTGGAGTTTAATTGGTTTTTAGTTTAGATTTAAATAAAGATTCAATAGTCAATAAAAGTAGCATTAAACAAACCCCCAATGACTATTAATACAGCAAAATTGGCAAACAGATCCATCTAAAATATAATGAAAAATCTACTTTAAACTTTGATCAAAACCCATCTTTTTCTGTAGGTCTTGTTTCTGCCTTGGTATTTTCTAACCAGTATTCCTCCCTTTGTCTTTCTTGTCTCATATAGTTTCCTATCTTAGGCCCTTTTCATGATATCACACACTAAGTAAGTGCTTGCAAAAAGTTTTTACTCCCTACAGAAGGATCCACAGGACCGGATCTTAAGACTTCAGCTCAACAGAAGCCTTATATGAGCTTTAATCAGCTTACTGTCTCTTGGCTGATACAAACAGACACAGATTTCCTACCTTGAGAAACAATAAAACTTCTAAGAAGATAATTGGCTAACTGGTCTAGCAGTAGATGAATGATTTGACATTGGTTTACACTGGCAGAAGAAAAAAAGAGATGAGATGTTTCCACAAAAAGCTGCTGAACCAAGTCCAGTTTTTGGTCCAGTTACTTAGACATGAAAGTCTTTGTCAACAAGGTGAGTCGGGCATTAAATTAGAGACAGAGAGACTGAGTTGAAGTTTGTGACCTAAGGTAGTAGTATACGGCAGCCACTTAACATAATCAAAACCCTTTTATCAATCTTTTTTTCCCAAAGTATTTATCACCAAAACCCTTGCATGGCTCTTTACATCAAAGACATGAATTTAATCTCTAGAAGGAGCCATGACTGCAGATAAGTGACAGACCACTCAGCAACAGATACCAATGACTCTAAAGATAAAGATGTTATAACTTTAGAAATGGGATGATCGGGGAGGGGCGCTTTGGTTCATAAAATAATTTTTTTGGACTATGAGGAGACTAATCGGAGAGCAATACAGGGTCAGACCTTAATCCTGATCTCATTTTCCTAATCCTCAAAAAAGAATCAATTTAGTGGTATTACATTAGATATCTTGAGGTTTTTCAGTTTATGTGTGACTTCAATAGTAACAGTAATACATTTTCAGTAGAAAAAGTGCATCAATAGGCTCTATTTCTGGAGCAGTGATGCAGCCAGGCTCTTCTCTTCACCTTTTGATAGCTCTCTTTTGAGAAAACTGCAGCAGATTTTCCTGCTGTGCCCAAGGCAACTGAATAATCTCAGGAAACTTTGAAAGCCTGTGTGTATCTTGGGTGCTGGCTTTACTCAGTTTGTAGAACAGGTGCCTCATATGCAAAGTCCTCCACTACAACATACGTGCCGACTATTCTACTCAGACCTAAGACCATCTTCCATACTCTGTCTTGCTCTTGCTTTTTCCAGCTGCTCTATCCAATGAGGCAAAGGCCAAAGAAATAATCTTAAAACTTATGAGAGCAGCAAGATGAAGACTAATATTGTTCTTTGGGAGTCCTTAATGACCTAACTAAAAATAATTTATCAACAAGATGGCCCAGCTCTGGTCAAAACAGAAATAGTAGTCTCACCTGACAGTCAGTGAGCTGCTCCTCCATGTCCAGGTCTTCATTAAGGGGCTGCAGGGCAGAGCTTAGCGTGGCACGAGTGCTGAGTAACCAGTGGTCAAGCTCTGCGGCTTCATTATGGTAACGCTGCAGTGCCTGTTCCTGTCGCTGCTCTTCTAGCTGCTCACTTAGTTTCTCCTGCAGTAGTCAAAGCAACATGTTACATTTGTACAAAGGAACTCAGAAAAATGAGATATAGCCACACAAATTAGCATTTGGGTATCTCAACATGCATACTTGCATATTTGAAACATTTATATAATCTTGAACATCAGTAAGAGCCAACCTCTAGTAGCTGCCGTTTCCCTGAAGCCTTCATTCGAATAGTTGCCATCCTCTCCCCTAGCACAGTGAGTGTAGACTGAAGAGCCAGTTGGTCACCAGGCTCCCCGTCACTGTCACTGTCTGCCAGCTCCTCAGAGAAACATGTTTGTAACTCACCAATCTCATCCTGCAGCATTAGGATCTCATCCATCAAAGCCTGGAATAGAGATTGAAAATGTGACAAGTCAGAGTTAAAAATAAAGATATATGAAGTAGACAACATTGGAACAAAGAAAGATGATGGCAGGGGACAACAGTTGCAGAGGCCTCAAACAAACTGACTGACAGTAACATCACAGAAAGAAGCTGTATCTGCTGTCCCTGTGTCGTTGGCATGGTGACAGAGATCAGTGCCATGCTGTCTGTGCAACCATTACACAGACTAGTGCAATATAAAACTCCCCAATCGTTCCCTGTTTTCTCTGAGTAGACTTGCCCAAGACATGTCCTCTGTCTCTCAGTAAACACTAGTTCTTAGTTTGTCTGCACACTTGCTCCTTCATTTATTGATGCAATATATTCTATACTCCTATTCTCTTATACCCCATCACATACAATCACTTTTCCCCAATATCTTCAGACCTCTCAACCCCCCTCCTTTTCTTCACCTGGTGAGAAGCCATCTGGCTTTCAGGGCTTTTATTGGGCTCAAGGCCCTCATTGAGCGCTCCCTCGATGGACTCCATCTTTGTGGAAACGGACTGGAGAGACTCCTGATAATGCTGCTGTCGCTCCAGAGCCTCATATAAACTCTTCTGCTTCTCGCTGATCTGTGGTGGGGAAGGGGAAAGAAAAGAAGAAAGAAATGCAGTGAATCGAAACTACAGCAGCAGAGGTAGGTGGAGGTATATTCTGAACCAACTGAGCGTAATTTTTCTCTAAAATATGGCATTTATGTAACTCTTGTTAACTCTACCTGAGTTTCTAGTAGCTTTCATAACTGCTCGGACATGTTCTTCAATCTTAAAACTCTATCCTGATCTCTATCTGAATTTTGCTGACAGAAAAACATATTTTTTTTAAACGTAGTTCTATCTCTTAAGTAGATTTACTTTTTCTGTTAAGGTCTTTCGTTATTTACTACTAAACATTTTTCCAGCTAACTTTTTGTATGCTCTTTATTGAGATCATTGTTCTTCATATTATGGGCTCTATTTTCATGCCCGCCAGTGACGCGGCGGACGGTGGCGCACGCCGTGCAGTGTTATTTTCATCAGGCGCAGCCTGGTGCACAGCCAATTTGGAATTTTTGTAGACTGAGGTGCACCGAGGTCTGTCAAGCTGGGCGTGGTGGAGCGGCAGGGGGAGGTGTCAACAGAATCAGCTGGCGCAGTGACATTTCGAGCTGAAAGCTCGCCGATTCAATCCTGGTCAGCTTTTAGCGCAGGCAGAGCGCAGCTGGTCAAGTGGTATTTCAGTAGACCAGCGGCGTAGTGCGCATACGTCACAGATGCCTCACCGGCAGGTTTCCACAGTGTCAGGCACATTTCAGTGCAATAAATAATCAACAACAACCAATATTCTGAGTCAGCAAATACATTTAGATCTATAGATATATTCTGATCTTTATCTTATCTGATGAGCCCTTTTGGCACGCGTTTAGACACTCAACCTGACCAAATCAACACAGCTGAAATCGCATTAAATTAAATATCCAGTAAACAGTCATACATGATGAAGTTAACAAGATATTTAATTTGTCCCTCTTTCTCTCTTCCTCCTTTTTCTCGCGCAGCTCAACTCAGACATGTGATTGTCTTTATTTGTGAAAACGGATGTTTGTCTTACCAGTGGGTACAACATTACACACACCAATTCCTCTGTGCTTATTTGAGAAAGTGTGCAGGACGCCCTCTGCTGTGCTTACAGCGACACTTGTTGAGGGGCTGCCTTCTGTCGCCATCGTGTGGCATTGCTGTCTTCAGACATCTCTTGATCTCTTCAACTACTGCACCAAATTGTAACACGCCTCGTCAGTGGCGGATTTAAAGGTGAGGAGAGAAGCTGATATCATTGGCAAAAACAGGTCTCGGTTCTGTTAAACCAACTCCATGCCTTTTCCCCTTCCTCTCTACGCCACTGGGAGGAGCTGAGTTAGGGAGGGGGGATACTTACGCCGGGCTGCGCCGTTCATCAAAATACCAAAGTATTCTTGGGCATGCCTTGTTGGCGCAACGGACTTGACTTACGCCGTGCCTGCACCACGCCACAGGCGAGGCACGAAAATAGAGCCCTAAGACTTACCACATTCTTCAGTGTTTCCCAGGATCTCTGCAGGTCATCCAGGTTGGCGGCACTAGACTCCATGGACGGATCATATAGTTCTTGGAGGGGAGCTCGGCTTAGAGAACCTCGACCCTGTGGCAAACAAAAACACAGTGAGAGGTCTTTTTATAGCAAAGTGTGAGATGGATGAATTGTATGCATGTTTCTGTTATGTTTGCTGATGTTGATTGTAGGTAATATTCAGGTTTTGATACATAGCTATGTGTTTAAAGTTAGTTAAGTGCTACTTAGAAATGTATTATGCAATTTTTCAGCATTATTTAACCAAGTTGATAGGTCATATGTACTTCAACATGTGATCTGGGATGTCATGTGATTTGAGCATCTGGCTGTGATTCTGTGTAGTTGTTAAAAAACTCTCTCTGATCATACATTCTTTCATTGTCCCTCCAGATGCTTAAGACCTTCGAAACCACACAAGACACAAATACTGTATAGAGACTTTTGAAGTAAAAGCTGCCAAAAATTGTTCTGTTTCTCTGAGAAAACAAAGCGCAGCTTTCTCACTGTGTCTAAGCCATACTATTGATGACACAAATTTCCAAATTAGTTATTTTTACAGAAACACATAATTTTTTCATCAGCAAAAGAGCAAGTCATAAAGAAATATTCATCAACAAGGTATATCTGCAAACTTTATGCTGATTTTTAAAAAACGAAGGAAAGCAAGGGCAGCATAGCACCTTGCCACCTCTTTTAAACATCCATTGTGTTCATGGTGATGACGGAGATATATGATTCAAAAGTCCTTTTAATCACCATGCATTTTTACTTTAAATATAACTGGGTATTCAAATATCTTTAAGTCATCTACATAATCTAGAAAAAAAATGTAAATATGAACAAAGTTGTCTTTTATTATCACAATAAAATTGAGGGTAAGTTTTTGGTCAATTTAAAATTGTTGTCTGGTGATGATATTAGATTGAGAATTTGAAGTGTTAAATGTAAGTTGAATGTTGTTAATATGTTAGCTGGACCTGTTAGGCAAGGCTGGGGACCTTTGGCATTAACCAGGGTGGGGCTTTGTAGTACCTGGTTAAGAGGAGCATCAGCGTTAGCCCCTGGGGAGGGGGAGCGGCAGGCAGGGGGAGAGGAAACCTCGCTGTTCGTGCCCTCCTCCCCTGACTCCTCCGTCACAGGAGAGAGGAGCGTGTGGCAGCGGCCGGCTGTCATCTGACCACACATAAACCCAACACATCAAACACATATCAGAAGAAGCAGGTGAAGGAAAAAGAGTGGGAGGCCAAAAAGAAAGGAAAAGGCCCAGATCAAAGAGGCAAGGAGGCAGAGGAGAGAGAAGAACAGGTAGCATTAAAGTTAAGATGGGAGTGCAGGTAAGGCTGATAGCATTGAGCACATCGCTAATTAATAAGACAGTCAGTACTTAAATAACACTGAAAGGAAACCAGTAAGATCAAATTGCAACTGCTGACATCAAACTTTGCAACACCTCTGACCTAGCACTGGATCGATTAATTCTGTGTTAATTCTGTGTAACATTGCTCTGCTAGTGCCTGCTAATGGACAAACACAGATTTCTTCTGCCAGTGGAAAAACCACTCAGATTTTTTTACAGGATGCATCAGAGGAAAGAAATGGCTGTTACCAGGAAGTAAAAATGTAGACACATTTCACACACTAAAACTTTTCACACCACTCACAGAGTCAAATACACTGAAGATTTGCAGTTTCAGAGCCACAGTCATTTCCTTTTCATCACAGATGCCTTTCCTTTCATAATGGCATCAAGACATCCACCTCACATACAAGATATAATGTTTTTCTACAATATTGTCATTATATTGTTAAGGAATAGTTCTATTTGTGAGATAAAATTGAAAGCAGACCGTGTTGAAAGGAAGAATAATTATGGAGAGATTCACAGGATATCAAGGCCAAATCTCAAATAAAGCAAAGCTGTAGTAACCCACATTGACTGAATTAGTGCAAACAGCAGCAGCAGCAGTCCTAGAAGTAGCACAGTTGTCTGTGTGCCTGCATGCTTCAGCAGAGAAGCATGGCTGAAATGTGAGCCAAACTCTATTGGGCTGCTTTTTGGCAGCAAATGCAACATTTGACTAGCTGACTGGAGACCTTTTTATATTTCCAGGACTTTTTCCGGGCTTTATGATACAACGCAATGCAACAAGAAAGCATCCACACGCCAGCATGTGCAGGAAAACTAGGAGGTCTCCATAATAAAATTAGTTAGAAACTAATAGGACTTTCATAATGCTGTGGCAACAATGAAATACAGCTGGATATGCTGAACAGTAACAAAACAAGTAGCATTCTTAGTGACTTGACCCACACACAAATGTATTATGCTCACACACTGTGACAAACGATTCTACAGTAATATCCTGTTTCCTGTCCTGCTAAAAGCAAACACATCACAAACCGCAGTAACAGGGTGAGGAGGCGAAAAAATCTGAATCAAGATAGACAGTCACAGAGGAAGAGATTGTGACAGGGTGGCTTCTCAGGTGCAAACATATGAGGAAGAATAATGAGCCCAAGATGACATACTGTAGTAGTACGCTGACGGATTTAGGCTAATATGAAGCACAGTGAAGTGACACAGCATGGTAACAAGAGCAGTAATACACAGGAGGAGACAGTCAGAATAGCAGCACTTGAGGTGTGAGGAAAAAAGCTTCAGTTATTTCTGCAGTCTCCAAACCTGGTGCTTGATGCTAAGAAGGCCCTAGAGCCTGATTTAAGAATAATTTTGTGCCAGGGGTTTACGTTTTGAAGACCTGAATTGGAATTGTACCTTTCACACTTTGTAAACAGTAAATGTGAAAAAAAGAGTACTTGAGTTAAACCTGCAATTGTAGGCTTCCTCCTCAAACTGTACCCTTCAATTTGAAGTATCTGAAGGTAATTACACTATTATTACATACATTGCAAACATGCATCAAAGCCTTAAAAGGGATCCTTGAGTTTCTTGCATTGTTTTAAACTGTTGATTCATAGGAAAATCAAAGGAAAAGAGGATACACACTCAAAGCTAGGCTAACAGAACTACAGCAATGCAGTGTATACATGTGTAGGTCTCTGGGTGATAGTCCATGTGTCTAAAACAGGCTTTGCCACTAACCATGACAACAGAGGGATGTGCAGGAAGCTGCTTGTCGGAGGCAGTGTCATTTGTGGCCACAGCGCCGGGCAGCTCATCATCACTCAACTCCTCTATGCCGTCCGAGAGGCCCTCCACCTCGCTGACTGTCAGCAGCATGGTGGCGTGTTTGGCCTTCACAGTCAGCATCTTACACTTGGAGTGGAGCGAGGCGATCTGCTCTTGGTAGCCACGGATCTTCTGGGCCAGCTCCTGTCAAAACATCCCCCCAAAACACAAAAAACACACCAACCCCGGGGTCAGGAGAGTGTGGTTTATTCCACAATAGAAAATCAATAGTTCCTGGTTAAAAAGGATCCTGAGAGGAAAAAGAGCGGGGGTGCCTGAGCTGGTTCACCGTTGATTGTGGTGCCAGGGTGAGAAGAGTAAGTGGAGAGGACGCATTCTCTTCTCTTGCCGGTCTCTCGCTTTTGCCTCATAGTGTGTAAGCTTGGACGGAGAGAAGTAGTGCCTCACTCTCTCTTTTCTCTCTCTCTCTCTGGTTTTCTCTTCTGTATCTCTGAGCCAATCAGAGCAGCTAAGAGGCGGGTAAGTCTGAGCAGCGGTGAAGCCAACACACAGGATGTTTGGTTGAGATACAGACCCTCGCAGAACTGGTTCAAAATCCCTCAGACACTCCCTCTTGTACACATATACAATTGACAAGAAAAAAAAACAGGAAGTGATCTCACTGCCTTCAACCCCCTTCCTCTGCCTGACGCTTCCCTCCTCCACCAGTCCTCAGGGCGGATTCCTTCTAACAAAAGAGACTAGTGAGGAGAGAGGGAGTGTTCAGTGAGAGAGAATGACACAGATGGTGTCAAATTACAGCGCTGGTATGAGTACAATCCGACCTTCCCTCCTCCTCCTCCTGTTTCTACTCCCTCTGTCCCGCAGATGGTCAATGCACTTATAATCAGGTCATGTGACTAAACAGGGCAGTGGAGTCACAGCTATCTGCTTAGCTTAGAGATCGAACTCAGACATAAACACAGCAATATGCCAAGCCACTCTGCAGCACATGAGACTGCAGCATAAAGAAAATATCTACAGACAGCTAGGTATTTAGAGTCTGTGTCATATTTAGAAAGAAAGAAAGAAAGAAAGAAAGAAAGAAAGAAAGAAAGAAAGAAAGAAAGAGGATAGAATTTATCCAAACTGCACAGAAAAAAGGAAAATGGAACAAGAAAAGTGCTGCTCTGGTTCTTTGCAGGACTTTGTCTTCCTCTGTCTGCCAGCCCCCTCATGTCTTCTCTCCATTTCTCCCTTTGCATCGGAGTTCAAACACACTTACTCAGCAAAGTGCAAGTAAAACTGAAAGCACAGGGCTAAAAAAACACAGGTAAACACCTTCTTCCCATTTTCACTGCACCAAACAGGAATATATTTACGTAGACCATCAGATAAAGGAGGAATGTGTGTGAGATAGGCGTTTGCCGTCAACATAATATCCTCTCAGGCCCGCAGTGGAGTATGTGTGGCACTTTTCTGTTGGCAAATTTTTTGTAGCTTTTGAAGCCTTTAACCTTGACACGGTCCTCAAAGATCAACAGCTATGTTTTCTGCCACCTTTACTTCTCTTTACTAGATGCTACTTTAAATTGCTAAAGAGAACAAGATCTTTGTAGTGGCTCATGTCTCCTTCCAGTCTCTATGTTTGCTCTTTATGTGGAAGTTGATCTCATTAAAAAACATTTTTAGATGCCAACATCTTCAAGAGCTAAATTAAGTTCCCTTTAAAGGCAAATGACAACTTTCAATCTGTTATCAATTAATATTAAAGATTTACATCTGCAGTCAATGTTTAGCTTTTTAGCCTTTTCCTTTCCTGTTATTTCTTGGCAAACTCACTCAGAAAAGATTTTAAGAGAATCCTGAGGGACTTTTTATGGTTTAAATAAGGCCCCTTTTATTTAATCAGTACAATGACAATATATTTTTCATGTGACAAATAAAAATAACGAATTTCTTGTGCCCAAGCAAAAATACTGGGCTGTTTAGTGACATTTGTCGTGAAACTTGCATGTAAACAAAGAGTGCCTGAAATTAACTTGTCGTTATTGTCGTCATTGATATTTTAGACAACAGTACATATCTATTCATGTGACCACAGATAAAAAAAGAAGTGTCTCCTGTTTTCAAATGACCACTGAACACTTCTGGTCCAAAGAGAGTGCAGAGGATGTGAGCTATGTGATTTCAGCAGCTTAATAAGCTCTGATGATACACAATGAATTTGGTTAATTTTAATGCTTATAAGCTGTAGTGTGGTCCCCTGTGTCCCAGTGTTGTGCTTTTGCAGCTGTCTCGGCCAGGTCTCCTTTGACAAAAAGAATTTGACTCTCAATGGGACTAACCTGGATAAATAAAGGTTAAAAACAAATCATGATTAAATAATTATGGTGTAATTTTGAGGTAGTTTTGTATTATGTATGAACAGCCATGTATAGTTGTTGATGTCATTGTTTAAGTTTTTAACTCCTAGTGCGAGACAGTACCACTGAGGGCAATGTATTGGATTTCATAAATTGGGTGCTTTGGAATTAAACTGCATACAGGCCTAGCCTGACCTCAAACCCACTGCCCAATGACCTTGGGTTGAACTGCAGTGATCCTCATGGTGACCTCATGGTCAAACACCAGTGCAAGAGTTCCCTAATACTATTCGTAGATAAGAGGTAGAAAATCCCTGAAGCCAGCTTCTATAATCTCAATGAAAAATCCTTTCGGAACAACAATGCCTGTTACAGCAGCAGATACATGCACATAGCTTCAAATGACACCTTTAAATGCACATATGTGTGTAACGCTCACAAGTTAAAGTATATTCAAATTACAGTTTTTCTCAGTTGCTTTGGTACATTTCTCAGATCAGAATTGAAATTCTCAAAACTACGTGTTCAATCTTCACATCATTGTGCCACTTGTGCACATCAAAAAGGCAGTTTCTCATTTCTTTGAACAACTTGCAAATGCTTTGGTACAGCCATGCAAATGATTATGTACAATTTTCTGCTGTTTTCTACATTATCAATTGCTTATGTCATGTTGATCAAAATGTATTATAATGGGTCTCTGTTGAATAGTCTCATCCCCCACAACATTTAGGCATTAGTTCATCGCATAAGTCTTTACACGCAAAATGGTTGAACAAGCTGTCATAATATGTCAAGCATATTTCTATACATTTCCATTAGACATTTCTGAATCTGTCCTGAATTGGTAAATTGCTCCCAGGTGAATCTTGACTTTCTCTAACAGTGGGAAATGTGTGAAGCATTAGATCAACCAATGATCAACCACTTTTCTGAATCAGCTCAAAGGTGCATCTCATGAACCATCAACTGGCAAGTATATATTTTGCCAGGGCACAACACAATGTTACAATGTCTGACAATGGAAGGACAAGGAATTGGACGGGGTCGACAGCCAGAGAGAAGAAGAGGAAGAGGAGTGAGGCTGCGTGGCGGAGGAGTTGGGAGGCAAAACAGAGGAAGAGGCAGAAGAGGCAGAGGACATATGCACGTTCCTGTTGAGATAAGAGGTACACTTGTAGACCACGTTCTCAATCATGGGCTTACAATGGCTGAGGCTGGCCAAAGGGTGCAGCCAAATGTTGGGAGAACAACTGTGTCCTCAATCATTCAGACTTTTCGTTGACAGAACAGGTATGTAATCTAACAATAGGCACTGTACTGTAATACTGTATACTTTCTGTAATGCTTCATACAATATTGCAGTATTCGACTTTCATTTTACAATATACAGTAAGTATACTATATACAGTGACATTTTGGATGAGTGATATTTTGTGGATAAGAATTTGTTGCCCAACAGACAGGAACATCAGGAGGTGTAGGAAGACTGTACTGTAATTCCTACAGCACTGCATTTCCAGTTTTCCCTAAGGAAATTGTCCTATGTTCACATTTCTACTTTTGTTTTTTTGTTTTTTTTATTGTGCTCTGCAGTGCTGTCTTTTTCTTTTCTGTATCGCAATGACATGGTCTGTCATCAAATTACAGTCTCTTGCAATCAATCTCCCACATACACTGAGGTGTAACTTACAATTTACAATGATTGTCATCAAAACTTCAGCCATAGTTTACATCAGAACATCCCTCCAGAGTACACTGTTATATTGACAACATGACTAAGCAATTTGACTGTGTTATCCGTACACAATGACACAAGGACTTGTCATTCTGATGGCACTGACATGTTCATTGACACAGATATTTACTTTTGAGAGATGTACTAAGGATTTTGAGCAAGAGACTGGCTTTTGCAGGTAATTCATGGTGTTTTGCTATTTGTACAAATTGTTTTGAGAAAAGGATTTACTGTTTTGCAAATGTCGAGGATGATTCGAGAAATGTACCAAAGCGACTGAGAAAAACTGTAATAGTCTGATGAAGTGTGTGCCTTTTCTTACCTCATGGTGGTGTATTTGAGCCTGTAGTTCCTGTATGTTATTGGTGGAAACAGGTCGATCCTGAATGATGTGGTGAGCCTCTTCTATTAATCTCTGGAGGTTCTTCACTTCCTGTTCATACTGCTCATACTGCACCACTGCCTCCTGGGAAAGAAAGCACCAAAGATGAGGGCTAGTACAAAAGTAACATATGACTCAGTGACACTGGATGTATTGTAAAAACAGACAACACACAAAAGTGGTAACCATGCATACAGTTTGAAAGGGGTAAATTACACGAAACAGAGAAGATCAGGCTTCTATGCTATACACTAACAAGGTGACAGTTATCACTTCTGTTATTTATTTTCATGTTTTACATTGTTAGGGACATTAGATCAACAACTTTAACAATATGAGGAGCGCACTTTACCTGCAAGATGTTACACTGCTGGATGGTGGTGTGCTGCAGTTGGCTGGCCTCTTGCTGCAAAGTCTGAGCTGTGCGGCAGATAGGTAAGCAAGCCACTACCTCCTCTGGAAGCCGGAGGGCACTCTGACACTGATGAACTGCTGCCACCTGCTGCTTGAAGCCCTCCATTTCAACCAACAGATGCTTGTAAAAAGGGCGAGGAGAGAGCAAAATGACAGCACAAAGAAAATGTTTTGTGTGGAATTATCAATACTTGGCTCTGAACAACTTCTTTCAAATGTATGACTTGTATGTGGATGTTATTTTACTTTAATAGTAATCCAGTTTGTATATTCTTGCTTTGTGTCTCTCTGGTGCTTGGATTGTTTTGAAATGATTTGAGTTGGAAACCCATTTGTAATTACCTGTCTCTGTGTGAGCTGCTCTCTGAGACTGAGTCTGTTCAGGTCTGGGGAGGCCAGTGTGACCTGGATCTGGTCTACAGCAGCCTGAAGGTTCTTCACCTCAGCTTCCAAAATTAACATGTCCTGAGAAATGATGCAGACAAAAAAAAAAAAAAACACATTTGATTTAAAAAAGAAAAAGTCAAAACTTGCTGACATGTATCTCTTGGCTGTGATAAACATTTTAATAATGTAAATTTTCAAAAAAGTGTTTGATTGATTATGTAATAAATAAATAATAAAAAACAGTTCTGTTGTGTTTCAACAAAGTCAATTTGTATTTATGCAGAGAGCTGATGAACTCTAAGTGAAAGAAGAAGAAGAAAAAGAAGAACTTTATTAATCCCCAAAGGTAAATTCATTAGTCTGTAGTCTCATGTGTCATTTCTCAAGTCATCTATTATTTATATAAGAATTATTAAGTCTGATGGATGTGGATACAAAAGATCTTCTGAATCTTTCTGTTCTGCAGTGAAGTAAGAGGAGCTGTCCACCAACAATGGCCCTTTGGTCCACTGAGGTATTACGAAGTGGATGATCCAGGTTCTTTAAAAAAAAGGGTATTTCCTTAAAAAGGGAAAACCCCCTGACGAGTGCGGCTCATATCGGCCTATTAGCCTGATGAATGTGGACAGTAAAATATTTTCTAAAATATTAGCGAAGAGACTCGAGAACTACTTGCCACTTCTAATTGGATCTGACCAGACGGGCTTTATTAAAGGCAGGAACTCTTATACCAATATGAGAAAATTACTTAACATTATGCAGTATGCAAATACTAATCAGGTACCGGGTCTTGTTATCTCACTTGACGCCGAAAAGGCATTTGATCGCGTGGAATGGCCCTATTTATTCACGATCATGGAAAAATTTGGACTTGGGGAGGGGTTTATTAAACTTACTAAGTTGATATATTTCTCACCCAGAGCGAGTGTTCTTGTAAACGGTATTAAATCATCGGAGTTTGGGTTGGGGAGGTCCACTCGACAGGGGGACCCTCTGTCCCCACTTATTTTTGCATTGGCCATTGAACCAATGGCAGAGGCTATTAGAAGACATAACAGCATAATGGGTTTCAAAATTAATTCCTCAACACATAAGATTGCATTATATGCGGATGATGTTCTTCTTTTTCTCACTAACCCCGAGGTGTCTATACCAGCTTTAATGTCAGTCATCCAGACCTTTGGATCCTTCTCTGGATACAAGATTAATTTTAATAAATCAATGGCCATGCCAATTGGATATGGTAATAATATACCAAACATACCAAACTTTCCATTCTCTTGGTCTACTTCAGGGTTCTCATACTTAGGTATTTTTGTGTCTCAGAGTATTAAGAATTTATTTAGAAAAAATTTTGACACTGTACATAAAGATATCAAGAGTGATCTTAATAGGTGGATGGATCTGCCAATCTCTTGGATGGGCAGAATTAATTTGTTAAAAATGAATGCTTTGCCTCGGCTGCTCTATCCCATGCAGATGTTGCCTTTGTTTATTTCTAAAAAGTTAGCAAGAGAGGTTGAAAAGGATTTCTCAAAGTTCATTTGGCAAAATAAAAAACCCAGGTTAAGTATGAGGACCCTACAGCTCCCGAGAGGCAGTGGAGGTCTAGCATTCCCTAACATCAGACTTTATAATTGGGCTTGTCATAGTAGATTCATATGTGAATGGGTTCACTGCTACTTAAAGGGGACAGAGGACCCACTTGAATCCTGGGCATGTGTCCCATTTAGACTATTAGGGGAACTCACTTGCAAAAAATCTGCTCTTCCCCAAGTAAGGAACAACCCATTACTTCATAGCTCTATTAAAATATGGCATGACATGCAAAGGTTTGTGGGTAGGAGGGGTGCCTTTTCTTACTTGACCCCACTCATGGGCAACAGGGACTTCCTACCTGGTGTTGAAAATGCTGTGTTCGACTCTTGGCGGGAAAAGGGCGTGAGAGTGGTTGGAGATTTGTTTGATGATAACAATGTCCTCATGTCCTTTTCACAAGCACAAAATAGATTTGGTCTTCCACCAAAAGATTTTTTTGCATATCTTCAAGCCCGTCACTTCATCAATACGAATCTTAAAGTATCTCAAACAGAAACACTGAAGGGACCAATTGACAAGTTCATAATTAATTTTACAGTGAAGAAAGGTCTTATCACATACTTTTATAATAGCCTTCAGAGTTGTAACCAACATAGTGTTGAGGGGCTGGTTAAGCGATGGGAGGAGGACCTTCAAAGGGTATATGATGAAGATGCGTGGGAGGGATGTATTCGGACCACTCACTCGCTGTTCCTCAACAGTAAATTTAAAGAAATGCAATATAGGATACTCCACAGACAACACAGAACACCTCATGTTATGAACAAAATTGACCCCAATAGATCACCATTGTGCCTGAAATGTAAAACGTCAAGTGGGACTTATATGCACTGCTTTTGGAACTGTTCGAAAATCTCGATTTTCTGGTCTTGTGTATCTAAGGAAGTGTCAGCAATATTCAAACACAGGATATGTAAAGATCCAGGCCAGTTTCTATTAGGTCTACCTTCAGGGAATAGAGTTATGGATGCAAAAAGATCGAAATTACTCAATAAACTTTTACTTCTGGCCAGAAAATGCATATTATTTAATTGGATAAGTGAGAAACCCCCCACTGTAACCCAGTGGTACAAAGAAATTTTCAGAGTCCTTCCTATGGAAAGACTAAGGCTGTGTCTCATTTCAGAGACCGCATCGTGATAAGCGCGCTTAACGGCGCTTAGCTGAGTGCACTGCCGTTTTTAGCCGTTTTACGCCGTTTTGCGCCGTTCTGTGCCCTTCCTGTGTCCCATTTCAGATACAGCAGCCATCGGACGGCGCATCTGACGCGTACGTGAGGTCACCACGCGGCACGAACGGTGTCCCGTTTGGCACAAAATAATAAGCGCGCTTCAAATTCGGTCTCAAAACCACACTACCCCTGCCTCGTTTTCAAGCGTGCATGTATGCACGCTTTCGTGCCGTCGGTATCCCAGAATTCTTTGCGTGCCGCTGCACAGCTGTGCATTTCAGGTGAGAGGCTGGACGCGCTTGGAGACACAGCGCGTCTTCGAAGAAAATACAAGCAATCCAAAAACAACAGACAGTCAGCTCAGGCTGTATGAGAGCATGATCTCTGAACTCACTTAAATCTGTAAACCAAACATTATAGATTTAGAGACGAACTGATCCGCTGTGTTACAACAATCAAAAACATTAGAAATGAGAAAGCTGACAAAACTACAGCAGAGGATCAGGACAACATTGAGTTTTTTTTTTCTTTTAAGATTTAGAGATTAAAGTTGTAAATTTAGGAGAATAAACTCATAAAGTAAATAAAGTCATAAAGCTGCTTTTGTGGAGGGGGAAATGACTGAAGCTGGTCATCTGCAGGGTTATCTGTGGATATATCAGCGGGTCATTAAGAGAGATTTTGTGGTTTCTGAAGAAACAATCAAACTGATGATGATCAATATTTGTGATCCAGAGGGAGTCGAGCTCCGACGAGCACCACGTCTCTCACGCCGGCCGTAGCCTACACCTGCAGAGACACCAACACCTTATTACTGCATATGGATTCATATCATAAACTAAAGCTCAATGTCATTCACGGATATTAACGGCTGCATTGACAGATATATCCTCAGCATATTCATTTCTGCCTCCACAAAAGCAGCGATTTCCTTCAAGTACACCAATATTTTTCCCCGTGGAAAAGACGTATTTCTCATATATTCTTTTTTTAAAGTCTTTATACTTATGACAATGTGATGCTGATGTGCCAGAGGATGAAGAATCTCCTTGTTTGTGAAACCTATACTGAAGCACAGTTCCTTCAAATGCTTCATGGCCCTAATTTTAACAAGTCTCTCTGAAATAACAGGTTATGACTTCATTCTCATAAATTAATGACTTTATTCTCGTAAATTCACGACTTAAATCTCGAAGTCCTTAAAGTCTTAAATCTCAATTTGGCCCTCATAGCCTACTCCTTCTTACAAAACAATCATTGGATGAATTGTGCTTGTATGTATCTACTATTTTGTGTCTGTGCAAGGTCGCACAATTAAAACAATACATGCTGCGCTCCGCAGCTTTTTTCTAATCAGTCGTGACGTAAGCCTGAGGGCGGGGACATTTGGAGACCTTCGGAGGACTTCCTGGTGGAGTTGCCAAATGTCCCCGCCCTCAGGCTCGCGTCACGACTGACTTAAAGGAAACCCGCGGAGCGCAGCATTTAATGTTTTAATTGTGCGACCATGCACAGACACAAAATAGTAGATACATACAAGCACAATTCATCCAATGATTGTTTTGTATGAAGGAGTATGAGGGCCATATTGAGATTTAAGACTTTAAGGACTTCGAGATTTAAGTCGTGAATTTACGAGAATAAAGTCATTAATTTATGAGAATAAAGTTTTAAAGTTTCCTGTTATTTCAGAGGAGACTTGTTAAAATGAGGACCATGAAGCATTTGAAGGAACTGTGCTTCAGTATAGGTTTCACAAACAAGGAGATTCTTCATCCTCTGGCACATCAGCATAACATTGTCATAAGTATAAAGACTTTAAAAAGAATATATGAGAAATACGTCTTTTCCACGGGGAAAAAAATTGGTGTACTTGAAGGAAATCGCTGCTTTTGTGGAGGCAGAAATGAATATGCTGAGGATATACCTGTCAATGCAGCCGTAAATATCCGTGAATGACATTGAGCTTTAGTTTATGATATGAATCCATATGCAGTAATAAGGTGTTGGTGTCTCTGCAGGTGTAGGCTACCGCCGGTGTCAGAGACGTGGTGCTCGTCGGAGCTCGACTCCCTCTGGATCTCAAATGTTGATCATCATCAGTTTGATTGTTTCTTCAGAAACCACAAAATCTCTCTGAATGACCCGCTGATACATCCACAGATAACCCTGCAGATGACCAGCTTCAGTCATTTCCCCCTCCACAAAAGCAGCTTTATGACTTTATTTACTTTATGACTTTATTCTCCTAAATTTACAACTTTAATCTCTAAATCTTAAAAGAAAAAAACCTCAATGTTGTCCTGATACTCTCTGTAGTTTTGTCAGCTTTCTCATTTCTAATGTTTTTGATAGTTGTAACACAGCGGATCAGTTCGTCTCTAAATCTATAATGTTTGGTTTACAGATTTTAGTGAGTTCAGAGATCATGCTCTCATACAGCCTGAGCTGACTGTCTGCTGTTTTTGGATTTCTTGTATTTTCTTCGAAGACGCGCTGTGTCTCCAAGCGAGTCCAGCCTCTCACCTGAAATGCACAGCTGTGCAGCGGCACGCAAAGAATTCTGGGATACCGACGGCACGAAAGCGTGCATACATGCACGCTTGAAAACGAGGCGGGGGTAGTGTGGTTTTGAGACCGAATTTGAAGCGCGCTTAGTATTTTGTGCCAAACGGGACACCGTTCGTGCCGCGTGGTGACCTCACGTACGCGTCAGATGCGCCGTTCGATGGCTGCTGTATCTGAAATGGGACACAGGAAGGGCACAGAACGGCGCAAAACGGCGTAAAACGGGTCAAAACGGCAGTGCACTCAGCTAAGCGCCGTTAAGCGCGCTTATCACGATGCGGTCTCTGAAATGAGACACAGCCTGTGTCAGCATCACATTGTCATAAGTATAAAGACTTTAAAAAAAGAATATATGAGAAATACGTCTTTTCCACGGGGAAAAAAACTGGTGTACTTGAAGGAAATCGCTGCTTTTGTGGAGGCATAAATGAATATGCTGAGGATATATCTGTCAATGCAGCCGTAAATATCCGTGAATGACATTGAGCTTTAATTTATGATATGAATCCATATGCCATAATAAGGTGTTGGTGTCTCTGCAGGTGTAGGCTACGGCCGGTGTCAGAGACGTGGTGCTCGTCGGAGCTCGACTCCCTCTGGATCACAAATGTTGATCATCATCAGTTTGATTGTTTCTTCAGAAACCACAAAATCTCTCTTAATGACCCACTGATACATCCACAGATAACCCTGCAGATGACCAACTTCAGTCATTTCCCCCTCCACAAAAGCAGCTTTATGACTTTATTTACTTTATGAGTTTATTCTCCTAAATTTACAACTTTAATCTCTAAATCTTAAAAGAAAAAAACCTCAATGTTGTCCTGATACTCTGCTGTAGTTTTGTCAGCTTTCTTATTTCTAATGTTTTTGATAGTTGTAACACAGCGGATCAGTTCGTCTCTAAATTATGATGTTTGGTTTACAGATTTTAGTGAGTTCAGAGATCATGCTCTCATACAGCCTGAGATGACTGTCTGCGGTTTTTGGATTTCTTGTATTTTCTTTGAAGACGCGCTGTGTCTCCAAGCGAGTCCAGCCTCTCACCTGAAATGGGCAGCTGTGCAGCGGCACGCAAAGCATTCTGGGATACCGACGGCAGGAAAGCGTGCATAAATGCACGCTTGAAAACATGCTAAGCGCGCTTAGCATTTTTTAGCATCTCGTGCCAAATGGGACACCGTTCGCACCGTCGTGACGTCATGCACACTTCAAATGCACCGTTCGACGGTGCAGAAGGGCACTTAGGTCGATGCGGTCTCTGAAATGAGACACAGCCTAAGTGCCAAATTGAAAGGAAATAATGACATTTTTATGGACATATGGCGGCCTCTAATGGATTATCTGCCTAAGGATCTAAGTGAAATTATCGAGAGGGGAAACACTGGCCTAGAAGGTTACAGAATGAGGTGAATGGTGGTAAGAAATCTTTCATATCAGGTGCAGGGACATGTATGTGTATATATGTATTTATTTATTTATTTTTCCCTTTTCTTTCTTTTTTTTTTTTTTTTTTTTTTTTTTTTTTACTGAGTTCTGCTTATTCATCTGTTTCCACTTGCTCAGACCTTACTGATGTATGCAATGCTGTATTGTTGTTATGTTCTAAAAATTGAATAAAATCTGATTATTAATAAAAAAAAAAAAATTAAAAAAAAGGGTATTTATTCATCAGTCACACCAAAAGAGGTTGTGCTATGTACACAGTTTGGATCGAGAAAAATAAAAAAAAATCACAGGAGAAATGAAATAAGATTTCCAAACACACAATGTCATCAGAACAATGAGCAACAGACTGTCATCTGTGTAGCTGCAGTACAACAATTAAATCAGTGTGACAGATTACTGCAAAACAAACTAAAACAGTGCACTCCATGATAATGCTGTAATACCAGAGAGATGTCTACTGAGGGCACTGTTGGATTGCTGCTCTGCTGTATTATCCTGAGTGTGGATCTCGATCTGTACCAACATGGTTGGAGCTATGAAACTAAATCAGCCAAATTCTTAATGAGTAAATTTGGCTTTGAGTACCTGATAAAGTTGTCAATAAGGTATTGAGACATATAATTGTTGAGGGTCTCTGTGAGTTATTGTCTTTACCTTTGCTGCATCCTGCAGACTCTGGAGGCGAGTCTTGGCATTTTGCTGCAGCTCCTCTGTGCGCCTGCTGAGGTGTTTCACCTGCTGGGTCCACCCCTCCACCTTTAACACCTCCCCCAGCTGCCCCTCCCTCTCCCCCATAGCCTCCAAGTCACCATGGAGACCCCTATACTCCCGAAGCAAAGCCTGTCACCACAAGAACATAAATTAGGAGTCAGAGATAGAAGCTTTTTACATTTTGCAATGATTCTAATTAAACCAAGGCACAAACTGTACAGCAGTGTGAGACTCTAATTAGATAGATAGATAGATAGATAGATAGATAGATAGATAGATAGATAGATAGATAGATAGATAGATAGATAGATAGATAGATAGATAGATAGATAGATAGATAGATAGATAGATAGATAGATAGATAGATAGATAGATGTAGATAGATGTACTTTATTGATCCCAAACTGGGAAATTCTCTTCTCAGCAGCAAAGGGAAAATACAAATAACATTAAATATAAGAAGAGGTAAGTACAGTGCAGACTAAAATTACTAAAAGTACTAAGTATATGCAATAAATACAGACTAAATATACTAAACATCCTAAGAGGTAAAAGGGAGATATGAAGAACCTGGGCTATTGAATGGGTAATAAATAGGAAAGCGAAATATTACAGATGGGATAATAAATAAACAAACAGTCTAAGGTCCCATTTGTTTGGTCCCAATTATCAGTAACTTTTGGGGTGTCTTTAGATTTAGTGGGTTAAATGCAAAAAATATTTATTTCAATAATGCAATTTAAACAGAACCCAATTTCTTGCAACAGTTTTTAGACCCTTGAGGCCACTTCACGGTGGTTGATTAATTAGGTCTCACCTGATGCACTCGAATTTGCTCTTGCAGCTGGGATGCAGAGCACCATAGGATACTACCGCTGACCAGAGTCCCTGCTTTCTCTGCCCAACCCAAAATGAATGCCTTCATTCCCTGATATTCATCTGTCTGTCTCTCTGCCTGCTCAGAGGAGAAACACCGAGAGCAGAAAGAGCTGAATAAATGCACATGAACATCAATAGTCATAATCACCTGGTATTAGTTACAAAATAACATTAAAGACAAAGTCTGTTCAACAAGTAGCCGATATTGAGACTGTGTCTAGTCTTAAGGAATCTACATGACATATTGACATCCCACCTTCTTCAGTCTGTTAGCTCTGTCCTGGACCTGCTGTGTGGTTTGGCGCTGCACCTCTGTTAGTTTTGCCACGGCATTGCCTAGCTGTTTACAGAGGAGGGGGTTTTGCTCCCCAAACTCCTGCACTGATATATTTAACTCCATTAAAGAGCGGCTGCAGCTTTCACATTCCTCACAAAGAATCTGAGAAGGGAGAGAAGAGAGGAGAGGAAAGAATGACAAAGAAAGAAAAAGTAAGAAGAGAAGAGCAGCTTTTGAGCTTAGCTGCCAAGTTGGAAAAGGTGTAGACTCCCAACTGAAATCGTCTCTCTCAGAATTGGGTCACTGTTGAAGGCTCAATTCATTCAGATCATGCCATTCCAGCTCTCATACACTCATTAACCTCAACATCTGCAAAATGAATAGCCAATTTAACAGGGGTTAATTGCTTGCTAATTAGTCAATCTGTCTGGTTGATTACTTTGGTCTCTTCTTTGGCCTCGTCCAGGTCAGCACTCTTGTCTTCCAGTTTCAGAGCGATGGTCTTTAGCTTTGCCTCGATGTCCTGGAGTCTGGAGTTAAAGTCCTCTTTCACATCTCTGGTCTGCTGCACCTCTCTTTCCCTTGCCTGGACCTGAAATAGATGGCAAAAAATAGTTTCTGACAAAAACATGAAGTTATTTTAGAAAGTCAAATGGTTACAGAAAGTTTAGTGTGCTCTTTGTTTGATCACAAACTGCACTACGTAGTCTTTCAGTAAAAAACTACTTATCAACCTTTGGACACAAGACACACAAATGTAGTTAAAAGAGTTAACCTGGTCTTCAGCTGATCCCAGAGCGAGGGCCACCTCAGCCAGCTGCATGCTGAGCTCAGAGGGTATACCAGCCTGAAGGTCCTGGTACTTAGACTGCTGCAGCTCTGTAATGCGCTCCACACTTTGGCGCCTGCTAATGACCTCACCATGTGCCGTCTGTGATACAAATAATACATCAAAACAAACTTTTGCTGACATGACACAAGCCTACCTTTATTTTCTTTAATGCTCTTCACAAAGTTAAATTGTGTATGTATAAATATAAAGCTCTACCTCTAGCTCATGCAACAGTGAGTCTAGGTCTGCAGTTGGACTTAGCAGCAAACCCCGAGTATCTTGGATCCAGCCTTTGACCAAGCCCAGCTCCTTCTCCACTTCCTCTCTCTCCTTCAGCTCCTGGTGAACCTGGGCCCTGCTCCCTCTTACTCGCAACATAAGACTGGACAAAATAAACCCATGAATCATTTATTAATAAATATGTCTTACAACAAATTTGGGTATTCCTTTAATTTACTGGTTCCTGTCCTTAAAAACGACCCATTCCTTTGTTAAAGAACAAATAAGAAATAACATGCAAATCTTAAAACTTTGATTTGTCTCCGATTATATATTTGTATTGTTAACCAAATAATATCCTACAGCTGTAACAGTTAGGGTTTGTTGTTTTTTGTTGTTTGTTCACTGACACCCTTTGTGAAGAGTCTGAAGATGAGTTAACTGTGAGAAATCTATTTAAATCAGCCCTAGTTGTATATGTGATATCTTAAGTCAACCACCTGTCATACTGCTCCTGCATGCTTTTGATCTCTTGTAAGCAGGGCGTCTCCTCTTGTCCATTTTCAGTATTTTTCTCTGTTGCCTCCAGCTCATCTCCTCTGAGGCTGCAGGCGTGTTGACCCAGTAGGGCAAGAATGGACTGTTCTCTTTCCACTTCCTGCATGAAGGAGTCGTGGTACTCTTGGAGGCTCTGGAGAGCTGCCCTGGTGGCCGCCTTTTCAACTGTGCTGTCAGGGACACGACTGTGGAGGTCTTGGGACAAGGAGCGCACCTTCTCCATCTGAGGGAGGTTTGTGAAGAAAGGATAAAATTCAATGTGATGAGAGTATCAAGATCTACATGCAATTCAGGAAAAACATTTTTGTGAGTGTTGTATTGAGTCAGCACTGGTCAACACAATAGGCACATCACAAAGTAGAATCACTGCCTCTCACTCACTCATATTAACTTGGATGCATCAGATGTAGATACAGAGTTTTTGAATGTAATTTTTGGATATTTATTGCCTAAGACAGCTAAAAGGACAAAAAAGGGGGGTGAAAATGTGGACTAACATACAGCTAAAGACTGAGGCTTGTAGTCATACCAGTGGCACTGCAACAAGGACTGAATCCCCTCAACAGTATATAGTGGTGGCAACCCAGCATCAGCCAAAAGCAGAGAGTTATGCTGAGTGAGGATGGAAAAAGGTTGGTGAACAATGGTAGGTCTTCTGGACAGCGAGTACACCAGTTGCACAAAGTTGTCAACAATTAGCTAAGTGTGGCTGTAAATCAAAGTGCTGTGGAAGGTGCAAATGTGTCAGATTGCGGTTCACCTGCACAGCACTGTGCAGTTGCAAATGTAAATGGAAAAGTAAGTAACCAGCTTGATGTTTATGTAAATTATCTTCAACACGATGTCCCCAATCCAACCCTTGATTCTGATTACCAGGCAGGCACTGGGTACCTTTTTTAAGTCATTGTTATGACTCAGTCTCTGTGTTCCCTTTCAGTTGATTCACTCGGTACAACACATATTATATTGGATATCATGCCACCGCATGGCCTGACTGAAGATCTGTGGTGACGTCTGTGAGGCCCCGCCTGCACATCTATACATCCAACCCCACAGTCATCCTTCAGTTCTTATGCTCTTCACTTCACCGAGAACACCTCCACCGTGTCGGGCTAACTAGCTTTTGTTATTTAGCCTGGTCTTAATTGTGGCTACTGCCTGTTCGAAATTAGCTTAACTGCCCCTGTTGGTGTTAGCCGCTGGCTACCCGCAGAGTGCTAATATCGTTCACTTTGGGTTTTGTGTCTCCTTATGAGCCCGAAGCCTAAAAAAGTGAAGAGGAAGTCTTCTGTTCACCTTTGTCCTCAGCGGTGCAGCGTCTCCCTGCATGAAAACAATCCCCATGAAACTTGTCCTGTTTGATTATCCACACCAGGAGAGCATTGACTGAGCCCAAGTCCTGTGAGTTCTGTCACCAGCTTCGGAGCTCAACCCTGGAAAGGTGGGTCAAGTTTCTGGAGAGAGTGTTGGAATAGACCGCCATTGCGCTGCATGACCCTCTCCTCTCCAAGTCCGGCGAGAGGACTTCCTGGTTGAAGGCTGGAAGCTCGGCTGACCATATGGAGTCTGCTGATGGGTCAGCTGGATTTGAGCCAGGCCCCTCAGTGGGTGCTGGCCAGCCGCTATCTGGGCTAGCATGTTACCAGAGGGACGATGACGTGCTGGACATTGGCCTGGACAAGCAGGGCTTTTCGAAGGATGAGCAGGAGCCGTTGTCTTCAGGTCAGTACGCCACTGCTGCTGTGCTGGTTGACCTGGTTGACACATCCTTCCTCTCTCTATACCACTGTGCAGCTAAGAAACTGGAGGTGGATTGGCCCTCTCCTCCACCGGCTCAGAAACCATTGCAGTTCTCTGGGTTTTTGCTTCCACCCAAACCGATGACAGTTAGGAACAGCCTGCCCCGCCCAAGCACTGCAGGTTCTCTGTGTCGCAGCTGGAGAAGATATACAGAACACAGGCAAGTACGGCTCGTGCACAAAGCTCTGTCACCATGCTTCAGACATATAACACTATGTGTTTGGCAGAACTCAGGTCACGTATGCCTCCTGATAGTCTGCTATCCCCTCTGCTTAATGAGACTGGAGTCGCCACGGATTACATCCTCTGTGTGTCCCGCTGTGCAGCGCTCACTCTGAGGCATGGCTTCCACGGTGGTGGCACAGGCACAGAGGCACCTGTGGTTCACCCTTTCCGATGTTCCAGAGAGGGACTGAACAGTCTATCTTGACAAGCCTGTATTGGCTAGCTGTTTGTTTGGGCAGTCCCTCAATGCCATTCAGGTTCGAGCTGAGGAAGAAGCAAACCAAGGTTTTGAGAGGCATCATCCCCAGGTGTGATGTGAGGCACAAACAACAAGGTAGTCAGCACAAACTGGCATTGGCACCTCCTCCCAAGAGGGACTACGACGCCTGCAAGTTCGGGGCTCTAGCTGGTGAAGCAACATACACCAGATCAGAACCAACGCCCCTTGGTGTGGAACAAGGGTCTGCCACCAGAGAGGCTCAGCACCCATGACGAAGTGGCAGCAGTCATCCTAGCTTCAGGATCCACTCAAGAGGGGCTCTAGCAGCATGGAGACACTGCGGCCCCTCAGTTGTTGCCGCCAAAGAGGCCGGGTTTAAATTTTGTTCAGGGGTTTGGTCACTCCCTAACTCAGTCTGTCAAGCACAATCTCCCCTCACACACACATGCCCCAAGAATAGTGCCTGTTGTTCACTGTGTGATTGTTGAAAAATGTGCGTTTGTTAAATCCAATAAAGGTTTTGTTTTGTTCTCAAAACATCATAAATCAATCAAGTCTAGGCAGGCCAGTGTTGCTGTTCCCCAGAGGGTGACAACCCCTCCCCCCACAGTTCTGGAGGTCGGCCGACTGACTGTTCATTTCGCTCAGTGGCGCAGATGTGCAGTCTAACCGTGGGCAGAGAGAACCGTTGCCACAGGCTACCTCTTATAGTTCAGGGCCCAGCCGCCTCGTTTCCACTCTGTAATACACACAGTTGTGGCAGAAGAGGCAGCAGCAGTTCTGAGGGAAGACATAAACAACTTGTTTAACAAGAGAGCGATACCAGTTGCTCCCGCTTTGAATATGAACAAAGGCTGGTACAGCCGTTATTCTGTTGTTCTGAAAAGAGGAGGAGGATTCCATCCTATTCTAGACTTGTGAGTGTTAAACAAATGCCTACAAACTTACAGGGTCAAAATGCTAACTCTCAGACAGCTACTGAGCGTGATCAGACCAGGAGATTGGTTTATCACTATATATGATCTGAAAGATGCTTACTTTTACGTCAGGATTCGTCCGGACAATTCGGCAGTTTCTAAGGTTTGCATTTGAGGGCACAGCGTACGAATACCTGGTGCTGCTGTTCGGCTTATCACTCGCCCCCCGAACATTCACCAAATGTGTCGAGGTGGCGTTAGCTCCGATACAAGAGAAAGGTGTTCGCATCTTAGCCTATCTGGATGATTGGGCTCTTAATGCGAGCTTCAGAGAGTGAGCAGTGGCTCAGCTGTCATTGACCCTATTGCACATCCAAACACTAGGCTTTTTCGATAAATTTACAGAAAAGTTCACTTACCCAGAGTCAACAGGTATCATTTCTCGGGCTGGAAATATGCTCCATTTCAAGCCGAGCACGTCTGTCAGAACGCAGTGTGGCTGCGCTTTGCCGCGGCCTTGCGCAATTTCAGTTGGGATGCAAGCTGTGTTTCCGGACGATTTTACAGCTGACAGGCATGATGCCATCTATAATCGCTGTAGTGCCGCTTGGACTGTTAAAGATAAGACCGTTTCAATGCTGGACTCAGTCTCACCAGATGTGTGTGCAGCGTCACCTCCAGAGGAGGCTTACAATAACTCCATCTTGCATGTTGGCTCTCCTCCCGTGGAGAGAACCTGGTTTTCTACAACAGGGGTCCCTATAGGGAGGGTGTCTTTTTGCAAGGTGGTGTCCACAGATGCATCCCTGAGGGGTTGAGGGGCTCTGTGTGAGAGTGCAGCAGTGAGAGAGGTGTGGAAGCCTGCACAATGCCGGCTTTACATCAACCACCTGGAGCTATTAGCTACCCTTTTAGCTCTGAGGCATTTACCTCCCGTTCTGACAGGCCATCATGTTCTGATCAGGATGAACAACACAATTGCGGTTTTCCTACGTCTCTCTCTGTTGCTATGGTGCAGTGCTCATTTTCTGTCACTCAGAGCCACACATATTCTGGGTCACTTGAACCTCGGGCTGGACCTTCTCTCCGAAGAGTGGAGATTGCACCCACTAGTAGTGGCTCAGATATGGCATTGCTGCAGCACGGCAGGAGTAGATCTTTTTTTGCCTCCAAAGCAAATTCCCTGGGAATTGATGCATTGGCTCACATATGGCCCAGCACGCTGCTATATGCATTTCCCCCCCGTAAGAAATGATTTTGTCTGTTCTGCAGAGGGTGCACCAGCAGGGGCTCTCCCTGATACTGGTGGCTCCTTGCTGGCCAGCAAAGTCGTGGTACACCGATATAATCAGTCTGCAGGCAGCAAGGCCCTGGCAGTTCCCTCTTTGTAGGGACCTCCTCTCCCAGGTGGCAGGAGAGGTGATCCACTTGTGCCTAGAACTGAGGTGGCTAGATGCCTACCTGTTGAGAGGTCCAATTTAATAGCTCATGGTTTCCCCCAAATGTGGTGGCAACAATCCAGAGTGCAAGGGCATCATCTACAAGGGGCCTATATGCCTACAAATGGTGGGTGTTTGAGCAGTGGTGTCAGGATGGAAATGTACAACCATTTCAGTGTTCTATTGTGGATGTTTTAACATTCCTTCAGTAGCTGCTGGATAGGGGTCTCTCTTTCTCAACAATTAAGGTTTATTTGGTGGCTATATCTGCATGCCATGTTGGCTTTGATGGTGTGATGCCAGGCACTCACCCTCTTGCTGCATGCTTCCTAAAGGGAATCCACAGGTTAAGACCTGTACTTAAACTCAGCGTTCTCTCATGGGATTAAGCACTGGTGCTTGAGGCTCTTGGTGGACCCCCATTTGAGCCTATTGAGTCCACAGACATGAAATTTCTTTCAACTGCAACTACAAGACTGCACTGCTACTTGACTTGACGTCTGCAAAGTGAGTGGGCAACCTTCATGCTTTGTCTGTGCATCCCTCTTGTACCCAGTTCACTCTGGATGGATCTAAGGTTACATTGCAACCAAACACTACATATATGCATAAGATTATCTCCACAGTTTACAGCTCTGAGTTTTGAACTTTTGACCTTCTGCCCCGCTCCATTTGCATCTGAGGAGCAAAGGAGGTTGCATTCCTTGTGCCCTGTGTGTGCACCATGCACTTACATAGACTGCACTCAGAGTGTGTGTTTATGTGACCAGTTTTTTGTCTAATTTGCTAATCCAGCCAAGGGCAAGGCACTGTCTAAACAGCAGCCTTCCCACTGGATTGTGGAGGCTATCTCCCTAGCATACAGCAGCAGGGTTCTTCTGTTACCCTAAGGTGTGAGGGCACATTCAACCAGGGGTATGACGGCCTCATGGGCCTTGTTTAAAGGGGTTTCTTTGAGTGATATCTGCACTGCAGCGAGTTGGTCATCAACGCACACTTTTGTATGGTTTCATCGTTGACAGTTGACAGCCCTTTCAGTGGCTCACTCTGTCCCTTCAGCTGGGTCTACAATGCACTAAAGTTTTGGAGGTTTGACTTCGGTTCTGTGGCTGCTCTGCGGGACATGTATAGATGTCCCATACTATATATGTTGTACCGAGTGAATCAACTGAAATGAAATGTCATGACTATAACTTCTGTTCCCTGAAGAAGAGGAATGAGGTACAACACTGGGTTTCCCCACTGCACAGCTAGGCTCAATGAAGAGCGGCTATCGAACTGAAGGATTACTATGGGGTTGAACATATATATGTGCAGGCGGAGCCTGACAGACGTCACCACAGATCATCTGCCATAAAGGCGTGAATAAAGGTGTCTTCACTCAGGCCACATGGGGGCATGATATTCCATACTATATGTGCTGTACCTTGTTCCTCTCCTTCAGGAAACAGAAGTTACATTCATAATATTTCATTTTTTAGGTGAAGACCTATGGCTCAGCTCTTTATCACTGCATCAGTGAATCATATTTCTCGTTTAGTTCATTATTGTTGTTTTCCACTGGCTAATTATCAGTGACATGAAGCATAGTGGTAGTTCAAGCAGGTCACAGAGTCAAGCTAAAGGCTACAGTCAGCTGATTTGAAGCCAGCCCAGAGGAGCACTCCTCTGAAAAGCGACGAGAAAAGAAAACATTGCTCTCACAGCATCACGGCAGTTCCAGCTTCAGCCGCCACGTCACTGCCTCTGCCTGCAGAGTGCAAGGCCCAACCCCAGCTACCAGAACTGCGGACGTGCACGACAAGCCCATCCTGAAAGCACTGTCCAGCATCCAGCCATCACTTGCCCATATGTTGTCAAGGATCAAAGCCTCAGAATCCGGTTCGGCACGTGCCAGGCTGTCTTCTCCATCCCAGCTGTCACACCTGCATTCACCGCGCTGAACGATGACATCACTCCAGCGACAACCGGCGACAGCGTCACCATCCAGCAAAGGACCCTGGGAAGTGCAGTACCCGTCTCCACCAGCGTCCCATTCCCATTCCCTCCCGTGGCTGCAATTACACCTAATCTGTGGAGCCAAATCCTCGCAAGTACTGACAACAATCTTGTAAAAATCTTGCTGTGCTCTGACTACAAGGATAGACGCACTGTGGATTGCGGCGAAGAGTCTGTGATGCTTAAAGATAGTGATCCTTGGCTGTCTAAATCTCCGACCTTAGCTGAATTTATGTAGCTTTTGGCATATTTGGAGATGTCAAACGTTAAGTGTTTTTCAACACGCAGAACTGAACTGGACAAATATCTCGCAATAATTTCTGATTCAGCCTTGATGTATGGAAGAATCTAATTCTAATAATATCACAAATCATGAATAGGTGACTGAGCCCCCTGAGAGTGGCAGCAAGCCACAGCAGCTCTTCACAGTGTTTATATTTTTGCCTTTTTATTGTTGTTTTTTGCACCTTGTTTGTCTTTCTTTGTAAATAGCAGTGTTGTGTTTTGCATATTTCAACCATGAATGTGCATTTCATGACTCTCTGGAGACTTTAATCATGCATCGCTCTCCTCCACTCTTCCTACCTTCAGCCAGTATGTGGAATACCCAACAAGAGACAATAAAACTTTTGTATGCAAACACCAAGGATGCATACACCTCCTTCCCCTCCCCCTGCTGGGCCGCTCAGATCACAACCTGGTGAGACTGCAGCCCATTTACATACCAATGGTGAAGAAACAACCCCCCACCATCAGGTATGTATATCAGGTGGTCTAAGGAGGCCACTGAGGCACTGCAGGACTGTTTTGAGACCACAGACTGGGATGTACTGTGCCGCTCACATGGTGATGACATCGACACCATGACAGATTGCATCACGGACTACATAAGCTTCTGTGTTGAGAACACCGTACCCACCAGGAAAGTACAGTGTTTCTCCAACAGCAAACCCTGGGTGACCCCTGAACTCTCCTGAAGGAGAAGAGGAGGGTCTTTAAATCTGGGGACAAGGAGGAGCTGAGGAGGGTGCAGAAGGAGCTGAAGAAGAAGATCAGAGAGGGGAAGGCCAGCTACATGACCAAGATGGAAAACCTTCTGCCACAGAACAACGCAAGGGAGGTCTGGAGAGGCCTGAAATCCATCTCAGGTCACAGCTTGGGCCACGAGAGGGGACCTGAAGCAGGAGACAAGGAGTGGGCCAACGAGCTGAATCTGTTCTTCAATAGATTTGACTCTTCTCCCACTCCTCCCCCGGCAGCAGTGTGAGGGTCATGTTTTTTGACTTCTCCAGTGCTTTCAACACCATCCAGCCTTCACTGCTCAGGGGGAAGCTTGAGAGGGCAGGAGTGGACAGTCACCAAGCTGCATGGACCATGGACTACCTCACCGACAGACCACAAATGAGGCTTCAGAACTGTGTGTCAGACATGGTGGTCTGCAGCTGTGGTGGCTTTAAGCAGCTCCTTCAGCAGCAGACTGAGACTCCCACCTTGCGAGACGGAGCGCTACCGCAGGTCATTCCTCCCTTCTGCAATAAGACTTTACAACAAATTGTAATAAAACTGGACCTGCACCTTAATCTATTTACATTCATGTACAGTTATTTAACCATGACCATCCTGATACCTCATCATCTGTTGTTCATCTCCTTTTTTCATTCATTCATCCAGTGTTTTTTTTCTGGTACTTAAATTGTGTATGTGAGCACTACGTCTCTGACACCGACGATAACCTACACCTGCAGAGACACCTGAAACAGATAGCCGCGATCTGCGGTTTGATTTCATTCACGCTGACTGCGATCAGTACGAGTGGTGACAGCGGACGCTTTTCCACATTAAAGAAGGAAATATTTGTAATATATCTTCGTTAACACCAAGTGTTTCATTTCTACTTATTTAAGCGTGGATAGTTGTGGAGACTTCCACACAAACATTGAATACAACCAAAAAGCGAGGTGCATAGGCTGTCACGTGATAACACAGGTAACATGGAGAATACACCTGACCTTGCGCTGTATTTAAACGCATCCCACATACATTTTCACACTGCCTGTGGTACTGTGAGTACTACCCACGCACCTAATGATCACAAAGATACCGCAAAATAAGTTCCTTTCACACCGAAAAGGTTTGTTAAATTTCTCACTCGGTGACGGCTATATTTTGGACAGGCATTTGCACGGTCACCAATTTCCGTCCTCATATGTTTCGTGCTTTCAGCTTTATTTTTGACCCAATAAACTCATTCCCCCTAACATGCATGTCTCAAAGGCCCTATAAATTGATACGATCGGGTTGACACACCGGCAAAAACATAGACGATACAACTTCCGGGTCACGACGAGAGTACAAATTAAATAATAAAAACAGAATCAGCCCGTGGCCCATAATTCAACTTCAATTTATTTGATCTATGTTAACTGACGGAATATTGGAAAACAAACTTATTTTCATTTATTTGTTCTCTTTTAAAAAAGGGAAAACGAACCGTTTTTCAATGTTCTGTTTTTTGATTCTTGATTGAATATCAAATGAACGAATGATACACGGATTCACTGCCCCCTATCGGCCAGAAGGGGCCAGAACGAGTGGGGTCCGTGACGTCACTTTGCGGCGCCACTTGAGATTGCAAACTCAGATTGAATTATGAGACACTTTATGCGGGACGAAACTCATTTCTGAGTTTGGTTTTTCTTTTTAATTTAGTTACAGAATGAGCAGTCTTGAAGAATAAAATGAAATTGCATTTTGGAATATTGCTTTTTATTTTTATTTGTGAATCAAATAGTGCAGCCATGACTTTGAAATGAAAAAGCATTTCTGCTAATGCTTTTGAATTTTCAAATTTGACATTTCAAAATGAATTTTGTGACCTTTTTGCTGGTGAATGTTTTGAAAATTAAATGTTAAATGTGATTTGCTTTTGCTTTTTAATTTAGTCACAAAATGAGTAGTCTTGAAGAAGAAAATGAAATTGCATTTCGGAATATTGCTTTTTATTTTCATTTTTTAAGTCAAATAGTGCAGCCATGACTTTGAAATGAAAAAGCATTTCTGCTAATGCTTTTGAATTTGAGATATGTCTATTAGCTATGAGTACTTTGATAAATGCTGCTGCGCCATAATTCTGTCCCATATCTATTGAATTCCTAAGCATATTACCAATTATAAATATGTGTATGGATGAAATTAATCCTGTTCCACGATCATGTTTTGTGGGTAACCTATACTATGCAAGCTTTGAAGATGGGTAGGTTGCTACATAGTTTCTTGCTGCTGGCTGCTGCTCTCCCTCCACTGTAGGTGCTTTCATGTAGTTTATGAAAGCTGGGGAGGTTTGCCTGGTATGGTTGTTCTGGGGGGCTTTTTTGCTGCTGTTTTCCCTGCCTCGGCTTTCATGTAGCACATAAAAGCTGGGAGGGTCGCCTGGTATGGTTGTTTTGGGGGATTTTAATTTATTAATCTTAATTGTATTTATTTGCTGCTGCTTTCTCTGCCTTGGCTTTTCATGTATGCACATGAAAGGGAGGGGAGGGGCTCTCCCCTCTTGTAGCCGTGGCATTCCATGCAAGCGCATGGAAGGGCAGGGAACTCTCAGAAAGAGCCATTGCACCAATGTAAAAATGTTTGCTTGTAATAAATAATTAATTTTGACTTATGTGATCCTGACTGAAATGAAGCACAGCGGTAGTTCAGGCAGGTCAAGGAGTCAAGCTAAATGCTACAGTCAGCTGATCTTAAGCCAGCCCTCAGTCAGCTGACTGCTCAGGCGATCGCCCTCTACACATCCTATTGGCTAATGTCAAAATGGCGCCCTATTCAATCTGCTTCTTCTGCCTATTCTGCCTGCTGCAACCACTCTGCAACCCACCTCCACCCCAGCTCCTTCTGTTTATGTTGTGTCTGATCTTACCAGTGTCATATGTATTGTCACTGTTGCTTGCTCTGTTCTGTGGGGGGATTTTAATTTATTAATTTTAATCGTATTTATTTGCTGCTGCTTTCTCTGCCTTAGCTTTTCATGTCTGCACATGAAAGGAAGGGGAGGGGCTCTCCCCTTTTATAGCCATGGCATTCCATGCAAGCGCATGGAAGGGTAGGGAATCCTCAGAACAGAGCCACATCGCCAAAGTAAAAAATGTTTGCTTGTAATAAATAATTAATTTTGACTAAAGTGGGTGGATGGATTGATCTTAAAACCTGCATTTTCCCCTTACCTTATACTTACAGTATATTTAGTACATTTCACTTATTTTAGGGCTGTTAAAGTTGAATTTCAAGTAATCTGATCTTAAAACCAGCATTTTTATACTTATTTTATGCTTATATTTAGTATATTTAACTTATTTTGGGGGCAGGAACAGTTAAATTTGAAGTAATCTGATCATAAAACCAGCAATTTTGGCTTATATTAAGCCTTTCAAATACATTTGTAGACATGCTTATTTCTAGATTTAACACCCTTTAATTAAAGAAATCTTGTCAGCTGAAATTATCTTGCTGCATGGACACACAATTTCAATTGTTTTTAGTACCTTTTCCCTAAGATTTAGTGTTTCATCTTGTTTTTAGACCCCTTGTTTTTTTTGCAGTGTAAGTATTAAGTACCACAAGAATTCATGATTTCCCTTCTCCGCAGAGAAACGGGAGCAGGAACACCACAGATTGGGAGGACAAAGAAATACCACCTCTAAAATTTGTCTCTCTACTTTTAGCTCATCCATTAACAGCGAGACTATCTTAAGCCTTTCAAATATATTTGTAGACATGCTTATTTCTAGATTTAACACCCTTTAATTAAAGAAATCTTGTCAGCTGAAATTATCTTGCTGCATGGACACACAATTTCAATTGTTTTTAGTACCTTTTCCCTAAGATTTAGTGTTTCATCTTGTTTTTAGACCCCTTGTTTTTTTTGCAGTGTAAGTATTAAAGTACCACAAGAATTCATGATTTCCCTTCTCCGCAGAGAAACGGGAGCAGGAACACCACAGATTGGGAGGACAAAGAAATACCACCTCTAAAATTTGTCTCTCTACTTTTAGCTCATCCATTAATAGCGAGACTATCTTAAGCCTTTCAAATATATTTGTAGACATGCTTATTTCTAGATTTAACACCCTTTAATTAAAGAAATCTTGTCAGCTGAAATTATCTTGCTGCATGGACACACAATTTCAATTGTTTTTAGTACCTTTTCCCTAAGATTTAGTGTTTCATCTTGTTTTTAGACCCCTTGTTTTTTTTGCAGTGTAAGAATTCATGATTTCCCTTCTCCGCAGAGAAACGGGAGCAGGAACACCACAGATTGGGAGGACAAAGAAATACCACCTCTAAAACACCTCTAAATTTGAATTTGCGGAGCGAAGCGAAAAAGCGAGACGAAAATTGCGAATATTCGCCGGTCCGAAAAATCGCTTTCGCCCATACACACCGGGCTCAAAGCGAATATGCATATATTTTTTGCAAAGCGAATTAATACAGTCGCTTTGCAGCACGGAGGAGAGGAGATGCGGGGTGGTCCTGTACCGCAATTACCAGCCTCTCTCCCATCGTTGCTCTTGGTGCCAGTGGTGGTGTGTGTCGTGTGAATGGCTGCTGATTGACATGTCTAGCATTATGAGCGAGGGAGAAAGAGGAGGAAAAGCTGTGAGAGACGCCGCAGCAGCCAGGAGAGGCGAGGGCTGAGCAGAGATCCTTCAAGTTGTCTGGTCATTCTGTTGGCCCTTTAGCTGCAGATCATCGGTATGTCAAACAGCTAAGAGGGAGAATCAGGCATGATGAGGCGGTCACCCTGTGAAGTGTGCATGACATCTGTCTCCTAAGGAAGACATGAGAGTGTCATCTTGTGAGGAAACTACTTCATTAGTAATTCGAAAGAGTTTTGGATGCACCTCAGCTGTCTTTCTCTGCGTTTTCATAATCTCAAATAACTTCTCCCTCTCCTCCAGCCGTATGGGTCTGTGATGTCATCAACAACATGACTTTTGATTGGCCAGAGGTCTAGCAGGTCCAGATATTCGCCTGCGAATATCCGAAAAATTCGACACAAGAGCAAAAAAATAAAAGCGGCTTTTCGCCCCGCGGAAAAATCGCCGCCGGTGTGGAAGCTTGCATTGACTTTATGCTGTTTTAAAAAAAGGCGAATAATTCGCTTGGCGAATTCTCGCCTGGTGTGAAAGGACCTTAAGCCTCTCAGAACAAATAAGAGAGCCTACAATGATGTTTTACAAGAGCCAAAAAAAAGACGCGCACCATGGCAGAGCAGCAGCAGCAGGAGGCAGGACCGCAGCAGTACAGATGTAAGTTTCATGTAACTTCACACACTGTCCTAAAAAATGTGCGGTTGTATCTCTTTGTCATGTCATGGTGTCATATTTGCCCAAGTAATCATTTTATGAGCAAATATGTGGCGACATCATGGAGGTAAAGCTAACTTATTCCATCATTAATTTGCACAGCTGCAGTAATCAGGCAGATCTCATTGAACAAACGATCACCACGTGAGTAAATTGAAGGCTAAAAGTAATGGAAAAGCTACTTTGTGAATTTCTAAAGCAGTGCAGGAATATCATACAGTAGCATCCATCACTTGCACAATTACCATTCAAAGAGTCTAAAACTGTCTGCACGGGCGCAGTACGTACTCTCTTCCTGCGGGGGTCATCTTTCCCCACCGCTCGTCTAGTGTGTCCGAATTGGGCCAATGTGTTTAGTATGTAGGAGTAGGATCTAGCAGTAGTATGTAGCAGTAGTATGCAGTATACAAGCGGGCGATTCGGACGCAGCATATGTTTCAGAGCATCCTCCCCCTCCCCGGTTGCTGAGGCTGAGTAAGATTCCACACCTGCACTGCATCTACAATCAAGGCCTTTAAGAAGCCAGCAGCCCTCAGTCTCAGCGCCTGAGTATTGTCTTCACTCCCGAGTGGTACAGACTTGTCTCCTGGCCTTCTGTTTGAATAAGTGCTTGTAACTTTGCTCCCTGTGATTCATTGTATGTCTACTCACTTCCATCTCCTCTGTTTTCTCTGCAGTGTCTCCAGCCCACAAAACAGCCAGCCAGTCAACCAGACTTTCCCTTTCAGTTGATTCACTCGGTACAACACATATAGTATGGGATATCACGCCCTCGCGTGGCCTGACTGAAGACAGCTTTATTCACGCCTTTAAGGCAGATGATCTGTGGTGATGTCTGGGAGGCTCCGCCTGCACATATATACGTGTAACACCACAGTCATCCTTCAGTTCTTACGCTCTTCACCTCGCTGAGAACACCTCCACCGAGTCGGGCTAACTAGCTGCTGCTAGCTTAGCCTGGTCTTGTCTCTGGCTACTGCTTGATTGACTTTAGCTCAACTGCCCCTGTTGGTGTTAGCCTACGGCTACCCGCGGAGCGCTAATTTCGTTCAGCTTCTGCGTCTTGTTATGAGCGCTAAGCCCATGAAGGTGAAGGTGAAGTCTTCTGTTCGCCCCTGTCCTCAGGGGTGCGGCTTCTCCCTTCACGAGAAGGATCTCCATGAGGCTTGTCCTGTTTGCCTGGGGACTGTCCACGCCAGGAGGGCGTTGACTGAGCCCGAGTCGTGTGCGTCCTGTCACCGGCTTTGGAACTCAACCCTGGAAAGGCGGGTCAAGTTTGTGGAGAAAATACTAGGAAAAACCGCTGTTGCGCTGCACAATCCCCTCCTTTCCGAGTCCAGAGACCCGGCTTCGTCCGAGTCCGGTGGTGAGGACTTTCTGGTCGAAGGCTCAGTTGGAAGCTGGGCAGACCATGTGGAGTGTGCTGACGGGTCAGCTGGGTTTGAGCCGGGCCCCTCCGAGGGCACTGGCCAGCCGTTATCCGGGCTAGCTTGTTACCAGGAGGACGATGACGTGCTGGACATTGGCCTGGACGTGCAGGGTTTTTTCGGAAGATGAGCTGGAGCCGTTGTCTCCGGGTCAGTATACCGCCGCTGCTGCGCCGGTTGATCTGGACGACACATCCTTCCTCTCACTGTACCGCTGTGCAGCTGAGAAACTGGAAGTAGGATGGCCTTCTCCTCCACCGGCTCAAAAACTGTCGCGGTTCTTGGGGTTTTTTCTCCCTCCCGAACCGACGACTGTTAAGAACAGTTTGCCCATGTTCCCAGATTTTGTCGCGGAACTAACCTTGACATGGAACAAGCCGCTGTCCACTTGCGCCACAGTGCCCGGTTGTGGACAGTTTCTGGATCTAGATGGAGCTGAAAAGCTGGTTTGGTGAACCCTCTGCCTATGGAGGCGTCCCTGGCAGCTTATCTGGCCCCGGCCCAGAATCACGGTGTCGGTGGCCCCATCACGCTCCCATCCAAGCACTGTAGATTTTCAGTGTCACAGCTGGATAAAATTTACAGGACACAGGCAAGTACGGCTCGTGCACTGAGCTCCGTTACCATGCTTCAGACATATCAAGCTATGTGTCTGGCAGAACTCGGCTCGCGTATGCCTCCTGACAGTCCACTTACTCCTCTCCTCAATGAAGCTAGGGTCGCCACAGATTACATCCTCCATGTGTCCCGCTGTGCAGTGCTCTCTCTCAGTAGAGGCATGGCTTCCACGGTGGTGGCGCAGAGGCACCTGTGGCTGACTCTCTCCGACGTTCCGGAGAGGGACAGAGCGGTTTATCTTGACGAGCCTGTGTCGGCCAGCGGTTTGTTTGGGCAGTCCCTCGACGACATTCAGGCTAATTTTGAGCTGAGGAAGAAACAAACCGAAGCTTTGAGCAGCATCATCCCCAGGCGTGATGCGAGGCCCCACAACAGGGTTATCCGCACAAACCGGCACCAGCGCCTCCCCCTAAGAGGACTGCAGCGCCCGCCAGTTTGGGGCCCCAGCCGGTGAAGCGGCATGTACCCGGTCAGAACCCACGCCCTTCGGCTTGGAACAAGGGTCCGCCACCGAGCCTCCGGAGGGACTCGGCGCCCAGGAGGAAGAAGCCGCAGTCATCCTAGCTTCGGGATCGACTCGAGAAGGGGGCCAGCAGCACGGAGACACTGCCGCCCTTCATTTTTTGCCACCAAAGAGGCCACATTTAAAGTTCGTTCAGGGGTCCGGTCCCGAGAGGTGCTGCACTCCCTTAACACAACCCCGTACACACACATGCCCCAATAATGGCACCTGTTGTTCACTATGTGAATGTTACAAATGTACGTTCGTCGAGTCAAATAAAGGTTTCGTTTTGTTCTCAAGACATCATGAATCAATCAAGTCTGGGCGGGAAAGTGTTGCTGTTCCCAGCAGGCACGCTAGAGGGCGACAACCCCTCCCCCACAGTGCTGGAGGTCAGTCGACTGACTGTTCATCTCTCTCGGTGGCGCGCATGCGCAGTCTCACCGTGGGTAGAGAGAACCGTTTCCATGGGCTACTGCTTACAGTTCAGGGCCCGGCCGCCTCGCTTTCACTCTGTAATACACACAGTTGTAGCAGAGGAAGCAGCAGCAGTGCTGAAGGAAGAAATAAACAACTTGTTGAACAAGAGAGCGATACGAGTGGTTCCCGCTTTGGAAACAAACTAAGGTTGGTACAGCCACTATTTCTTTGTTCCGAAAAAAGGAGGAGGGCTCCGTCCTATCCTAGACTTGCGAGTGTTAAACAAATACCTACGAACTTACAGGTTCAAGATGCTAACACTCAGACAGCTACTGGGCGCGATCAGATCTGACAGATGCTTACTTTCACGTAGCGATTCATCCGGACCACAGGCAGTTTCTAAGGTTTGCATTCGAGGGCATAGCCTACGAATACCTGGTGCTGCCGTTCAGCTTATCACTCGCCCCCCGAACATTCACCAAATGTGTCGAGGCGGCATTGGCTCCGCTACGGGAGAAAGGTGTTCACATCTTAGCCTATCTGGACGATTGGGTGCTTATCGCGAGCTCCAGAGAGCGAGCAGCGGCTCAGCTGTCATTGACCCTATCGCACATCCAAACACTGGGCTTTTCAGTAAATTTACAGAAAAGTTCACTGACTCCGAGTCGACAGGTATCATTTCTCAGGCTAGAAATATGCTCCGTTACAAGCCGAGCACGTCTGTCAGAACACAGGGTGGCTGCGTTTCACCGCTGCCTTGCACAATTTCAGTTGGGACGCAAACTGTGTTTCCCGACGATTTTACAGCTGACAGGCATGATGGCCTCTATGATCGCTGTAGTGCCGCTCGGACTGTTAAAAATGAGAGCGTTTCAATGCTGGACTCAGTCTCACCGGCTGTGCGCGCAGCGTCACCTCCAGAGGAGGCTGGCGATAACTCCGTCTTGCATGTCGGCTCTTCTCCCGTGGAGAAAACCCGGTTTTCTACAACAGGGATCTTCGATAGGGAGGGTATCTTTTCGCAAGGTGGTGTCCACAGACGCATCCACATCAATTACCTGGAGCTACTAGCTACCCTTTTAGCTCTGAAGCAATTTCGTCCCGTTCTGACAGGCCATCACAGGACAGGCCATCCCGTTCTGACAGGACAACACAACCGTGGTTTCCTACATAAACAAGCAGGGAGGGACACACTCTCTTCCCCTGTTAAAACTGTCTCACTATCTGTTGCTATGGTGCAGTGCTCATTTTCTGTCCCTCAGAGCCACACATATCCCGGGTCACTTAAACCTTGGGCCAGACCTTCTCTCCAGGGGGGGTCCTCTTGTGAGAGAGTGGAGATTGCACCCACTAGTGGTGGCTCAGATATGGGACCGCTTCGGCAGGGCAGAAGTAGATCTTTTTGCCTCCAGAGCAAATACTCATTACCCCCTGTTCTTTTCCATAACAGCCTGCAATGCTCCCCTGGGAATGGATGCGCTAGCTCACCCATGGCCCAACACGCTGCTATATGCTTTTCCCCCAGTGGAAATGATTCTGTCCATTCTGGAGAGAGTGCGCCAGCAGGGGCTCACCCTGATCCTGGTGGCTCCTCGCTGGCCGGCGAAGTCGTGGTACGCAGAGATAATCAGTCTGCTGGCAGCGAGGCCCTGGCAGCTCCCTTTTTGCAGGGACCTCCTCTCCCAGGCAGGAGGAGAGGTGATTCACCCACGCCCAGAACTGTGGCAACTACATGCTTACCTGTTGAAAAGTCCAACTTAATTGCTCAGGGTCTGCCCCCAAATGTGGTGGCAACAATCCAGAGTGCAAGGGCATCATCTACTAGGGGCCTATATGCCTATAAATGGCGGGCGTTTGAGCAGTGGTGTCAGGGCCGAAATGTACTCCCATTTCAGAGTTCTATTGTGGATGTTTTAACATTCCTTCAGGACCTGCTGGATAGGGGTCTCTCTTTCTCAACCATTAAGGTCTATTTGGCGGCTATATCTGCATGCCATGTTGGCTTTGATGGTGTGATGCCAGGCGCTCACCCTCTTGCTATGCGCTTCCTAAAGGGAGTCCCCAGACTAAGACCTGTTCTTAAACCCAGTGTTCCCTCATAGGATTTAGGGCTGGTGCTTGAGGCTCTTGGTGGACCCCCATTTGAGCCTATTGAGTCAGCAGACATGAAATTTCTTTCATACAAGACTGCACTGCTACTTGCTTTGATGTCTGCAAAGCGAGTGGGCGACCTTCATGCTTTGTCTGTGCATCCCTCTTGTACCCAGTTCACTCCGGATGGATCTAAGGCTACATTGCGCCCAAATGCGGCGTATTTACCTAAGATTATCCCCATAGCCTATAGCTCTATGAGTTTTGAACTGCTGAGCTTCTGCCCCCCTCCATTTGCATCTGAGGAGCAGAGGAGGTTGCATTCCTTGTGCCCTGTGCGTGCACTACACACTTACATAGACCGCACTCAGAGTGTGCTTTTATGTGACCAGTTGTTTGTCTGTTTTTCTAATCCAGCCAAGGGCAAGGCACTGTCTAAGCAGCGGCTTTCCCACTGGATTGTGGAGGCTATCTTCTTAGCATACGGCAGCAGGGGTCTCCCGTTGCCCCAAGGTGTGAGGGCACATTCAACCAGGGGAATGGTGGCCTCTTGGGCCTTGTTTAAAGGGGTTTCTGTGAGTGATATCTGCACTGCAGCCAGTTGGTCATCACCGCACACTTTTGTTCGGTTTTACCGTTTGGATGTGACAGCACCTTCGGTGGCTCACGCTGTCCTTTCTGCTGGGTCTACAATGCACTAAAAGTTTTGGAGGTTTGACTTCGGTTCGGTGGCTGCTCTGTGGGGCGTGTATATATGTCCCATACTATATGTGTTGTACCGAGTGAATCGACTGAAAGGGAACGAAATGTTATCAATATAACTTCTGTTCCCTAAAGGAAAGGAACCAGGTACAACACTGGGTTGCCCGACTGCGCAGCTAGGCTCGGTGAAGAGCGGCTATCGAACTGAAGGATGACTGTGGTGTTACACGTATATATGTGCAGGCGGAGCCTCCCAGACATCACCACAGATCATGTGCCTTAAAGGCGTGAATAAAGGTGTCTTCAGTCAGGCCACGCAGGGGCGTGATACCCCATACTATATGTGTTGTACCTCGTTCCTCTCCTTCAGGGAACAGAAGTTATATTCATAACATTTCGTTCTCTTTTGCCTATACCGAGTTTGGACATTAAAATTACACCTCAATTTGCTATCTGCCTCTGTGTCTGCTTCTGGGTCCTCAAAATACACCACACGCCACAGAATACTGGACCCAGGATAATGGACCCAGCAGACCCAGACAGGTTCAAGCAAGCTGTTCACAAGCTCGGGGCTCGCCTCGGTCAGCCTGAGGATATGCTCCAGGGCCTCAATCAGTCCTTCCAAGGTCTCTCAGTCCAAGTAGCGCAACTGGCGGAGCAACTCCTCTCTCGGCTTCCACCGCAGCAAACTGGGTCTCCCCCTCTGTGAGTACGGTTCCCTCTCCACTTTCTCCACCCTTTCCTAACATTAAAGAGCACTATATCCCTCCTCCTGAGCCATATGGTGGGGAGATTGGGGGCTGAAGAGGTTTCCTGCTCCGCTGTGCGTTAGTGTTTGATCAACAGCCAATTAGTTATCCTTCGGATCGGTCCAAGATAGCCTACACCGTGAACCTGTTGAGAGGCAAAGCTGCTAAGTGGGCTACTGCCATTTGGGATATGGATTATCCTGTCGAGGGTCCCGAATGTACGAAACGGTTGTTTTCCCTCACCCAGGGCTCTCGGTCTGTGGCAGAATTTTCTATTGAGTTCTGCACAGTGGCGGCCGAGAGTGGGTGGGGGGAACTAGAATTAAAGGGAATATTCTCTAGTGGTCTGTCTGAACAGCTTAAAGATGAGCTAGCGGTTCGTGATGAACACTCCTCACTTGAGGAGCTAATCGCTCTAGCCATTAGGTTAGACAATCGCCTCAGGGAGAGACACAGGGAGAAGAAATTAAATTCCCCTACCCATAGCATAGACTCCCAGTCCTCTGTCGCGGTCAGCGGGTCTTCTCTGCAGCCCTCAGTCCATCCGGATCCGGCGCCCTCTGCTGGGGAACCCATGCAAATCGGCCGTACCAAATTACACCCCAGTGAACGGCAACGATGGATGGAGCAGAAGCTCTGTGTCTATTGTGGCCAGGCCGGCCACTTTCTGCCCAACTGTCCTTACAAGATTAAACAGCCAGGCTCATCAGGGACAGAGGGCACCCTGATCAGCCACACCTCCTCTACCTCCAGCTCTCCCAGATGTATCTCCGTACCTGCCTGTCTCCTGTGGGGGAAAGGATCCACGTCGCTCCAAACCCTTATTGACTCCGGGGCGGACGACAACTTCATTCACGCCGGGTTGGCGGCGCAGCTACAGCTCCCCTCAAGGCACTCCCTGCCCCCCCGTAAGGTCACCGCTCTCGATGGCAGGGTTATAGCCACCATAACCCACTGCACTACTCCTCTCACCCTCATCCTTTTGGGAAACCATCGTGAGGACATCCAGTTGTTCCTGCTTCCCTCTCCGCAATCACCCCTTGTGCTTGGACTCCCGTGGCTGCAGATCCACAATCCCCAAATCAACTGGCTCCTCGGCTACCTCTGACCCCAGAGAACCGGACACCATCCTCCCTGCCTCCTGGGTCGTCGGCTCCGCCTCTTGGGAAATCGACACCATTGTGGACAAGGCCCTCTGAAAGCACCCAGACCCTGGAAACGGCCCTCCTGACAGAAAGTTCATCCCTGAGGTTGCACGTTCTCAGGTCCTACAGTGGGGGCACTCCTATAAACTCATCTGCCACCCCGAATTTCAGTGCACCCTCCAATTCCTTCAGCAGCGGTACTGGTGGCCGGGGATGGTCCAGGACGTACAGGTGTTTGTTGCTGCCTGGTCCGTCTGTGCCCAAGGTAAAGCCTCCCACCAACCTCCGGCTGGCTTGCTGCGTCCCCTGCCTGTGCCCTCACGCCCCTGGTCTCACATAGCCCTAGATTTCGTCACTGGTCTCCCCCCTTCTGAAGGTAACACAGTCATACTCACCAACATTGACAGATTTTCCAAATTTGTGCATTATGTCCCATTACCCAAGCTCCCATCTGCTCTAGAAACTGCTAACCTCCTAGTGTCTCATGTGTTCCAACTACATGGTATCCCCCTTGACATAGTGTCAGATCATGGTCCCCAGTTCTCCTCCCAGGTCTGGAAAGCTTTCTGCCAGGCAGTGGGCGTGGCAGCCAGCCTCTCCTCAGGCTACCACCCGCAGACCAATGGTCAGATAGAGCGGGCCAATCAAAACCTCGATTCAGCTTTGTAGTGTGTTGCAGCCCATCATCCAGCATCCTGGAGTACACACCTCCCATGGATCCAGTACGCCCAAAATTCCCTCACCTCCTCGGCCACAGGTATGTCTCCCTTCATGTGCTGTTTTGGGTACCAGCCCCCCCTGTTTCCCGAACAGGAGCACCCGGTGGCTGTCCCGTCAGTGAGGGAGCACATTGGGCGCCTACGGGATGTGCGGAGATCCGCCAGGGCCGCACTCAGCCACACGGCCAAGCGCAACAAACGCCTGGCTGATGTCCATTGCTCCCCTGCACCAGACTATCGTCCTGGTCAGATGGTCTGGTTATCGTCCTGTGACCTTCCTCTGCAGACCGAGCCCCGCAAGCTGTCTCCCTGCTTCATTGGTCCCTTCCCGATCCCGAAGATTATTAACCCCTAGGCGGTAAGACTCAAACTTCCCTCATCCCTCAAAATTCACCCCACGTTTCATGTCTCCCTGATCAAGCCTGTCACCTCGTGCACCCTGAGCATCATATAAAACAGTATACTGTACCGTAACAGTTCCTACCTTCTCAGTGAAGTTCCTCCATTCCCTCAGAGTGTCCTCCAGCGCCCTCTCCTGTGCTCGGGCAACACTGCAGAGTCTGGTCCATCGATGCCAAAGAGATGACACTGAGTGGCTGATGACAGCTTTGCTGGACTCAGAGACAATCTGCTCTAACTCTGCTGCATTCCCCTTCAAAGCATTCAGAGACAACTCCAGTAGGTTGATGTTAGCCACCAGAGACTACAGCCAAAAGGAGACAACACATATTTTTTAGAAATGCAGGCTCTTGAATCATTTATACAGTAGGAAAAATTAAACTGTCCTCTAGAAAAAACAACTGTGCAGACACACAAATAAACAAGAAATAATACACTGACTCTTCTGAATAAATATTAATGTACATCTGCCTTTATGACAAGAACAAAAGTTGGAATTCAACATAACAGCTACAAGGGACACTGCACATGCAAGCTAGACAATTTCTTTGTATACCAGACAAGCATCTTCAACCTTTTATCAGATTTTGTGAGCAGTAGATAGTTTCCCACCTCATATCTTTGACATTTTTCTTTCGCCTGATGGACACTGATGGCTTTAGCAGTTGAGAACATGGATATCTTGGTCTCTGTGTCATTCATCTGTTTAACTAGTGTCTCTTTCTCATGTTGGAAAGAGGTCCACAGGGCTGCACAACTGAGGAAATTTTAAAAATGATCTATTAATTTTGAGAGGGATTTATTTTTAACATATTAAGCGTGTGGCAAACTGTGTATGCAAGAGTTACTTGGCTTTAAAGTGGCACTAATACACACCTCTGAAGCACCTCTCTGTGAGCTTCCAGTTGTTGTTTAACTTCTGTCCATCTCAGGTGTACAGCCTTAACTTTTTCTCTGAGTTCACTCATCACCCTTGTTTGCATAATTTCCTCCAGCAGAGGATCCAAAGTCTTTAGCTCCTCCAAACCAGCTGTGAAGTCTTTTTCCTGGACTAAAATCTCCTCCAGGTCGTGCACACAATCTGTTTGGTTCTCAAGCTCCACCCCTGAGCTGGCTCTCTGGAGCACAGCTGCGGCAGAGTCCAGCCATGTCTGCGCACACTGCAGAGATAAGTGGTGCCTCTGGACCAGGGAAAGGGCTTGATCCACAGCCAGCTAGAATATGGAAAAGGTGATTTGATCAGCTTTAGTTTTTTGATACCTCCAACATGAAATACTGTGTAGAAATTAAGTCAAGAATCTGCAACTTAACCACACCACCAAGCATGTTCCCATCAGAAAAAAAGTGCAAAAATGTCCTGATGAAGGCAATACATATTTACACATTCTGTTATATGTACAGAAAATGTGTATTATGGAAATCAAATTTTTGAAATTATTAATTTAAACCACTTTCTCTCAGATGTGAATGGTCAAAAAATATCCCCAATAGGGAATATAGTACATTGAATGCACTCTGTCTCTCTCTTCTTGTTTTTAAAACTGGTCTCTCCTACCTACTACTTTCTTAAGATTTAACAGAACCCTTTAGATAAGGCACTTTAACACATTAAATTAAGTCATAATTATTAATAACCAGAGTTTTTATTCAAACTTCAGGATACTTTCAAACTGTCTTTCAATTTTTCAGCCTCTTTCAGCTTTTTAATATTTCAACTATTACTATAATATTTTTACAGCCAGAAGATAGGATAAAATTTTGTGCACTCCTCCAGCCATGAATAAATGCTCAGACTCCTCATTGGCTACAACATTCATATCCCAAAGTCATTTTTAGATGCATTTGAAAAAGGAAAATATAGGTGTCATTTTCATTTGTACATTACACATAAACTCACCTGTTTCCTGCTGATTCTTTGTTGAACTTCAGCTCCCAGCTTTCCAACCTCCTGTACTTTCTCTTCTATGTGTGCAGGAACACTCTCCTTCCTACTAAAATACCTCTGCTTTTCTCTTCTTCCCAAGACATCTCCAATCCTCAATCTACTTTTCACTTCCTCATCCAGGTTCTTCAGTTTGCGCTTCTCCTCAAACACACTCTCAGTTTTTAACTCTGGGACAGTCAAAGGTTCTTCCAGTCTTTTGTTGATAGTCCTCAGCTGTTCTATAATTTTCGCAGTCTCTTCCATAAAATCGTCATTCTTTTTGACTTTTGTCTCTTCAATGACACATTTCACCTCAGTTCTTAGAGACTGCAGGGATTCAAGCTGCAGTGTTGTCTTCTGAAAGGCAGCTGAATCAAACTTCAGACCAAGGCCCTCGGTTTGTTTGTTCCAGTTTTCAACCTGTGAGCTCACACTGTCCAGACTTTCAAGCAGTGAATAAAGATTAGTGATTTTATCCAAAGCACCCAACTCTGTTTCTGACTTAAACCTGACCAGCCTCTCTCTCACAGACCTAAACTCTGAGTCCAGTTTGGTGGATACATTGTTGTGCTCGACTAGTGTTTTCAAGCACTCATCTAAGTGTTTTATTTTTGCATTATTTCTCCTTTTTAGTGTGCTATGGAGACTTACCAACTGTTGTATCTCCTCAGCTCTGTGCTGCTGACCCCTACTGAGAAACCCTTCGTTTTTACCATGCAGTTCTCTCACAGCAAGGCTGATATGAAATAAACTTTCACTTATTTTTCTATACTCATTGATTAGTTGAATAAACTCATCTTCCCTAATACTGATAGCCTGCTTCTCCAAATTGTGTAACTGCTCCTGAAGTTCCTCTAGTGCATTTCGAGTAATATCAAAGAAAGTGCTGAACTCTTTTTGCTCCAAGATTATTTCTTGGACTCTGTCTTTTTTCTCTTTGGCAAGAGCTAAGATGGTGTTGTACTGCTGAGGCAGGGCGTTGAGCCGCTCATCCAGGTAGCAATGATCAATTTCATTCAGAGTAGGAAGGATCTCCTGGCCGATTCTTTGGACTATAAGGAGGAGGTTTTCATACTCTGATGCTTGTTCCAGGACCATCTGAAAGTTAGACAACTGTGTTTGCAACTCTGAGCTGTCATCAATGTTGCTGAAATTGATTTCAGGGAAGGTGATGGCATCCGCTTGTCTCAACCACCGGCAAGTCTTATCCAGGTCCACTTGGAAGTACTTCCTGGAGGTCAAGGCTTTTTCTAAATCTGTAAGACGCTGGGTGGTTCTCTGGAGGGCAGTTTCAAATGCTGCCTGTAACTTTTGAAGTCTTGACAGGGATTCTGCCCTCTCTTTGTCAGTGCCATCTTTCTCTAGCTCTCGGCCCTGCACCCAGAGAGATGCCAGCTCCCTCTGGTATGCTCGTAAACCACTCTGGACACTCCAACAAGAAGCAACCTGCTTGGCTAGGTCCTCAGGGAGAAGTGCTATGTGGTCATCTATCAGAGCTTTCCTCTCCTGTTGCTGTACCCATGTGAGTGCTCTTCCCAGCCCTTGAAGAAACTGTGTTCTCTCTGTGAAAGCCTGGATAAGCAGGGTTAAAGATAAAACATCCCCCAAAGTTTTAAAAGCTTGAAGAGATTCAAACACACCAAACAACTTCAACAGATCAGAAGAATGTTAGCTCCTTTGGGGCATTCTTTAAATTTTATTTACATCCAATACTTAAAATCCAGCTGTTTACCTTACTCAGGTACTTCCTCCTTTGGGCAACCCGAGCCCCCAGAGCCTCCACCTCAATCTGAGCTTGCTCAACAAGCTCCTGCAGACGTCTCTTCTCACTCAGCCCGAGTCTGTTAGCCACAGCCTGGGCTTCCCTCACTGCCTGACCCAGCAGCTGCTGCCGAGCCTCCAGTTCTACACAAACGCTCAAATGATCAAACAGGAAAGTCTGGGCCAGATCAGGGGGCGGGCTGGTTTTCAATGCTGAGGTAAGAGCGGGCTGCTGCTCCTCCATCCACCCCTGGGCATCCCTCAACTGGTTTTCAACACGAGCGAGATCTTCGAGTGTCAGTGTGGAGTCCTGGATCTTCTGGTGAATTAAGGATTCAAGCTGGGCCCAGCATTGCTCCAGATGACTCACCTAAGAAAAAGAAAGAATGAAGTTTTTTAAAAATGGATCATAAACTTGTTAAATCACTGTTGTAGTCCAATCATTTTAGAGGGCAGCTGAGAGACAAATGACTGAAGCTCTACCTGTTGCTTGACCAGCTCCTTGTCCAGTAGGCTAAGGCGAGGTAGAATAAAGTGTTTCTGGTCTCTTAGGTCTTCTAGAGTTACTCTCTGCTCTTTAAGGTCACTTAACAGCTTCCTTAGAGCCTCCAGATGTTCACTGGTGCTCTCTGTGTCAGCTCTATGCATACACAGATGTGGGTTAAGATTGTCGTTACAATATTCTACTATCAAGATATTCAGTAATACTTTTGCCAGGGCAGAAAAAAGCAACATCCGTGGTCCCAGTGAAAACACTGGTAAACACAAATACACTCAGTATAGACATTGACACAATAAACAGCCAGAAAAATGTAGTACCTGGCTAAGTAATCCCATTCCCTGGATACTTGGTGGAAAAGTTCCTCCACAGCAACAACAACTTCCTGGTACTCCCCACTTCTCTGCATGTCCTCCCCAAGTTGGGCCTCAAGTTTTTCTGCCCGCTGGCCCAGGTCCATCCAGCTTCTCCTCAGTCTTCTTATCTCCTCTAGGGCAGTAGAGACCTGCCCATCTGTCAGCCTACCAACAGCTTCATTCAAATGAGAAACCTCAGACTGTCTCTCCTTAATCTGCTGCAGGAACTCCTGCAGAAAAGTCAGAGAATATATAAAACTCAACATGAGGTTTTGTTGATTTTCTTTAGTACTCTGAAGTCCTTTATCGCCTTCATTCAAACCCAACACAGACCTGTGCTTTGTCCAGCTGGTTCTGAGCAATCTTGGGCTCCAGCTCTGCAGGTCTCCTGATGAGGTTCTGAAGTTGCTGCTCTGTCTCTCTCAGCTGGACCTCCAGATCTGCCTTCTGTTCCTCAATATCTTTCCAGCTGTCAGCTACCTCCTCACAAAGAAGCATACGCTCCTCAATCTAAATACAGAAACAGTCATAATCAAGCATTTTTAAGAAAAAATCATTTAGTATTATTATGCAAAAAATGACAGCTGTAACTGCAAACATTTAGAAATGCTCTATTTTTTGGTTCAAAAGCATGTTGAAGTTTGCTGACCTGTAATTTGACCTGCTGAATTGCTGCTGCAGTCTCTCTGACTCTCAGCTCAGACAGGTCACATGCTGAGCACACAAGATGGAGGTAAGTGCTGGCCTGCTCTTGCAGAGCCCGCTCTTGCTTCACCTGCCAAGAAAAAACAATGGTTAATGGTCCTGTTGTTTTATTGGCTGACTGAATTATCTCTGGGAGAATATAACCATTCATCGGCCTGTATCCAACACATAAATGAAGTCAAACTTCCATGAGAGTGTTACACAAAAACATTGAACATGAATACATATAACGCAAACATCTGCTCACAGCTGCAGTAGTGCCAATAATTTTCCTAATTTAAATGATAATTACAACATAGAAACCAATTTCTTAACGCATTGTAAACTCTGACCTGTTGTAGCGCCTCCTCCCAGCTGAGAGGGGTATGTGAAGGAGGTTCTGGTTCTTCTGAGACAGAAGTTAACCAGGTCTGGCACTGCTGAAGTGTGTCTTGGAGACTCACATGCCTCTGTAATTCATGGTCCAGACTCTGATAAACCTGTTAGACACAGCAAGAAACACTTAAGTGGTTTAGGTCAGGATTACAGTAAACACTTGTATGTTTGTGTGGTACAGCCTTCGTCAAAACAAGCCAAATATGAATAGCAGTATTTAAAAGACGATATTTTGTGCTTACGAAAGTACAAACACACCTGTAACTATACAAATCTAAAATGAAAGGGCAGATTAACACTGTAGCTGCTTACTGCTACAATGGGAGAGCCATACACAAAGCCATATTAAATGATAAAACGAAAACAAGTAGGCAGTAATTCAGTGCAGTATTCGACAGGTGTTGAATGTGGAGGCGTCCATGCCCTCTAGGAAAGAGAAAAACAGCATGGTCTGATTGACAGTGAACGCCCAAAAGTAGAAAAGACGGGGGGGGGGGGGGGTTATTGGCAGTGTATTTGGCAAAGGCTAGAAGGTTGGCATGGTGGCAAGTGGCAGGCAGGATATTAGAGCTGTTGTGCTGGGACGCAGTTGGCAACCAGGGTAACACTGGAGGCGCAGTTGTAAAGAAGCCAGCAGCGTAGTGGTAAAGTGTGGCTGGATCACACAATGCCAGATTGGATGTGCAAGTGCTGTCAGAGGTGGTGTCTTGGGAGGTGAGCTATGATGACAGAGTCGAGATTGCCAAAATGACAGAGTGGGGCTGGATTAGAGGGCTTGCCCGATCTACTGAATAGTGGCGTGTGACCATTTTTTGGCTCAGGCATGAAAAAGTGGAGTTGACAAGGGATATGCAGATATTTCTATGGAGAGATTGAGTTAGTGATTTTGGCTGGTGGGTTTTGCCTGAGTATGACTGCTATTGAGCTCCACTTTGGCAGTGCTGAGCGGCTGTCTTGAGAGGTGGGTTTAAGTGTCAGAATGGGTTAGGATTAGGAGAATGGCTTGGCTGTTGGAATATTAACTGCACTAATATGCAGAGTGCGTGTGTCTATGTGGTCAAATTTATGACTGGAGTGCAGCTGTGCATACATCAAACACACATAAAAACATTAAAAATGTGTAAGAACCATTTTACAACTCCAAATATGGAATCATTCCCATTCCTCTCCCCCTCTTTACAACCCCCTCCCTCCCTCTTTCCATCTCCTCCTCCTCACTCACTCTCTGTGCTGTGCTACAGATGGCAGAGTAGCTGTCTCTGGTGCCTTGCTGGTGAGCCTTGACCTGCTGTCTCAGCCTGCTCTGCACACGGTCACTGCAGCCTTGCACCAGGTGGGCCCCTCGCTCCTTCAGACACACCAAACGTTCCTCAAAGCCTGCTATTTCCTCCATGATGGCCTGTGGAGAACAAAATAACAACAATAACAGTCTCTACACAAGTCTGTACAAAAGACTAAATAAAACTGCAGTAGACAAAAAGAAATAGACAATAGGAGTGTTTATTGATTTGAAAAAGCATTTGATACTGTAGGTCACAGTATTTTACTTTCAAAATTACAGTCATATGGTTTGAGAGGAGTTGTTTTAGATTGGTTGAGAAGTTATTTACATAATAGAAAACAGTATGTGCAGCTTGCTGGGAGAAATTGTCATTGTTTAAATATTCAATTTACAGTCCCACAAGGCTCGTTGCTGGGGCCAAATTTATTTATTCTGTATATATAAATGATTTTTATGATGTATCAAAGATTTTGCAGTTTGCTTTGTTCGCAGATGATACCAACTTTCTTATTTTGGGAGATGATTTGAAGACGTTAACAGACAATATAGGAATTGACAAGAATTTGGTAGGGACGCTCGGGACACGTCCCTACCAATAATCAACTGTTACAGTGTAGTCCGTATCAATACAACCGCTGTCGGTATTGTGTAATCAAAGATTATGGCACACAAGTCGGTGACTGCTAAAAGTCCTGCCTCTAAGCTAAATATCGCTCTTCGATTGGCTGCCGGTTTCCCGCTTTCGAATATGTGATTGGCTGTCCCCGCTGTCACTACATCTGCCTGTAAAAGTTACCTGCTAATTGGACCTGGACGGGAGGCAGACGGTGCTATTATTACATGTTGGTGTATAAATTACCAACATGTTTGGCATATTGTGCCTGGGTCACGTCATCTTAAACGGATTTTAATATCAGCGGTGTCATTTACATTTACATTTGTGTTTCTGTCGATTTACGTGCATGCATGTGAATGTGTGTGTGTGCGTGCATAAACTTTCAGGAGGACAATTTTGTGTCCCCACCAATGTCAAAATCAAACCTACTCCCTTGGGAATTGAGATGGTTAAACTCAAAAAATTGTTTGACATAAATGAACTGTCTGTGAATTGGAGCAAACATATCTTTATGGTGTTTACAAATAGAAAAAAGAATGGAAATGTTTTGTTGTCTTTTAATGGAGCTGTGATAGAAAGGGTGTCAGAAATTGGCTCTTTGGGTATAATAGTGGATGAAAATTTAACATGGAAACCACATATTGCGTTTCTTCAAAATAAGGTGTCAAAAAATATCTGTTTTAAGAAAAGCAAAATATGTTTTAGTTATAGTTTCTGTTACAGAAAAGAGCGGTAAGAATAATGCACAATGTTGGTTTCAGGGAACACACAAATGAGTTATTTTTAAAATCAGGTCTGCTAAAGTTAAAAAAGACGACCAAATTAGCGACATTTTTGGTTTTATTCAGAGCAAGAAGCAGACTGTTGCCTGCAAATCTACAGAGGTTGTTTGTCTCAGTTTCAAAAGAAGATAATCATAGAAAATTAATTTTAAACAGCTAATGGTTAGGACAAATGTAAAACTAATGGGTTTTTCTGTTGTTGGTGTGAAAATGTGGAATTCTTTGACAGCAGAAGAAAAGGACTGCAGAAACATTTTTAAGTTTCAGAAAAGGTTTAAGTGGAATATATAGAAGCTATACAAAAGCATGTTATGATGAAAGAGTTTTATTTATCTATTTTTTTGTTTTATTTATACATATACATATATATATATAAATATATATTTGTTTTGTATGTACCTTTTCTTAAGTTTATTTAAATGATTACTTTTCTTTAATTTATTTGATTCATCTATACAGGTTTACGGCAGTCATCTGATTTAAGTGGATATTTGTTTAAAGCAAGGTGCAGGGATTATAAGTTTGCTTCATCCTGCACCTTTCCAGTCATTGTATTGGAAAAAAAATAAAATGAATGAAAAAAAAAGTGATGTGACCCAATGGTTTCTGGAACTAAGTTGTGGAGTTCTAATACAGTGGAAATGCCCACCGAGCCTAACTACTAGTCAACTTAGTAAGTGGCAAAGATGTGGTGCTGTGGCGTGTATTTGGCCTTTCTTCTAAGCTAAAGTGGGCTTGCATGTCAGTCAATTCAGCTGTGCCTGTATTTATGCTGAACTTTTAACCTTGTGTACAGTGTGTATGGATAGAGAAATGGGTTATTCAGACCTAAATTGTGTCTTGAGCTAGGCTGATAATGTCTTAAATCTAGCTGTAAAAATTGCCTTTTTTGAACGGTTGTGTATAAGGCTTCTGGGGCTTTTGGAGCCAGCCTCAAGTGGTCATTTGAGGTACTGCAACTTTGGACACTTTCATATCCTAATACTATGGCAAACAACAGAACAAATAAGTAATGCTCGGTCACCTTGTGCTGGGCCAGCTGTTGAGTTGCTGCTTCCAGACTACTGCCCACAGCAGGATCTGGAGTCACCATCCTGCTGGACATCTGGAGCAGCCAGCGCTCCACTTCCTGGAGCTCATTGTGGTAAGCTTCCTGTTCCTTTACCTGTCCTTCCAGGTTCTCCACATGGACCTAAAAAACATCATTACCTAATATTAGTCCATACACAGACAACCTGATTACAGAGAGTACAACACAAAAAACACTACAACTATATTACGATTGGAGTTTTAAACCCTGTGCATTTACTTTGTTCAAATGATTATAATTCCTTGTGTCAGTATTCAAAAGACCTATTACTGAAACATAACATCCTTTGCATTATTTTATTTCCTACAGTAGACTCCCAGAAAGGAAGGAGAGTGTAATTTTCCTTCTCTGAAATCTCATTTTCTGTAATTAAGTTCTCACCATGGCAGCATTACAGAGTTCAGAGTAGTCTCTTTTTAGTCTGGTCATTTTGTCTCTGATGGACGGGTAGTGGACAGAGGAAAGCAAAGCATCTCCTTTCTCCACCACTGATCTGATGGATCCATCATGGGACTGAACCATTTGCAGAAGAGCCTGCAGACACACAAGGACAACATGTATCTTATTTGTCATATTTCATCTGTTTTCTACATTTTAGCTAATGTATTCACATTGGGATGATAAGCATTCCTCTCAAACATAAAAAGCAGTTATGTGAAGTAAATTGAATTGTAGAGTAACTGGGCTAAGACCTGCAAGGACAATGTGGTCCATTAGACTAATGATACCCAGTACAGTCCAGCAGCCATTTGTTCCCACTAAAATGCAAAATTTCTCAGAGTGATAATGCTGTATAGAGACTTTTAATGATGTTTTCAACTTAAATACAAATCAGTGAATTTTATGAGGTTATACAGCGGCTTCTGTACCTTGTACTTAGCCAGAAGAGCTCTCCGTTGGTAAAGTTCAGCCTTTGGCTCCACTGGGGTGCTCAGCAGAACCCTGGTCTCCACTAGCCACTGAGCTTGAGCTTTGTACCGGTCCTGGAACTCCTTAGCAAGCAATAATGCCCGCTGCAGAAAGCTGTGCTCCTGCCTCAGCCCACTTGCAAGCTCCTCTAGCTGGCTGAGACGAGCCTCCACCTCCCCCCCTAAACTCTCAGCTCCAGTCTCGTTCAGGAAGCTTGCCGCCTGCTCTGCCCGTTCTCTGAGCGATTTTAAGAAACTGTGGCCATGTTGGAGTTCAGACTGAAGAGCCTAGGAGAAAAAAGGGAGCAAAAATACAACTCAGGATGGGTGCTGTGACAGTGCTGTCAACATTACTCATAATAAATGACCCTCAAACAGAGCTTTCACACACTGCTGAGCTTGAGAAAAGCAGGTATCATACAAAGACACAGCTTCTTTGTACTTAAGAACAAAGTTTGGTGTGAAGAGTATATACTTTAAGAAGAGTAAATACAGTGATAAATTTTCCATGAATTTGAGGTTCAAACACAATATCACTCCTTTCTTCATCCTTCACCTCCAGTGGTACTCCAGCAACACAGACCAGCCAGGCTGTACGTTTGAAAGACTTTGAACCCATCAGGTTGGCTGACACCTGCATGGTTAGACGCGGAGAGGACTTGGAGGTCATGGTGTGGAGTGAATAATATGAAAGGAGGACCCAATTATAAAGAACCTTAACGGGCAGCAATAGCTGTAGGGGTTTCCAGGGCAACCACAACACACCATATACACATGCACAGCTTCCACTCCATGGGACGTTATCCAGCTTTCATCATCAGTCTATTATTGCTTGAGTTGAGAGTGGCTTCGTACTGCAACAACCCCAGACACCCCTGCTACTGCTATTGATAATTTAATATAACAAGACCTGTGTGTGTTAGCACACGTCCATGTTTGCTGCTGATTGTGAAGCTCTGAACGAGTTCATCCTTTCAGTTTTAATACTAATGGCCCTGCTGAATGACCTTCATAGAAGCACTTGGTATATCTCAAATTGTGTGATTCTGTGTAGCTAAAATGTGCCTTAAATGAGGTGGTTTGAGGTAATTTCCCTTTGGAGTATATTTAAGTCAGTATGACTCATTACATCAGCATTACTGCAAAACATGTGCCCTCATGTCACACCTGACACTGACTGTCTTAGCAGAGCTCCTGGTTGTTCATATCTGAGATTATACCTCAGATATAATATTATCTGTTACATATTTTTGAACAGTTTGTTTAATCTGTGATAACTTGTGCATCTAAGATTGGCGTCTTTGTAAGGAGCCATGCAAGTATCATGAGGAGTTACATGAAAAAAAAAAAAACTCCCAAAGTTCTGCTTAATAGCTTCCAGCAAACATTAAATTATGAATTACATGTCTTGTTGCATCAGAACTGCCCAAATTCAGTTTTTTAATCTCTTTTTAGCTAAAAGTAGCAACTGATGGAAAGCTGCAAACCTGTGCAGAAATGAATGTAGCTGACTATCATACAGTGACAGCGTGTGTAGGCTGGTGAACAGTATGTTGGAGGTCTGAACACTGTGTGCCCTTTGTGCAGTTTGCTCTCATGTAGGATGTCATTCCCAATTATCCATGTCAAGTATCCTTCACACCCGGTTTAAGTGATGAGCACCAGCATTTCTAAATCCAGTAATGGCTAAGCTCTCGGGCTCCCTTATAATGGCAGTACATCTAGTTACAAGTTACAAGCATGTTCATCAGTTACATAATTTACTAACAGAGGTTCCACAAAACCAAGGTGACCTGTGAGCTGCAGATAGCTCAGTTGATGTTTTTCTTCTGCACAAAATGAGAGGACTGCAGCAAACTGTGAAAAAAGTTTGAAAAATGGTTAAGCAAAACTCTAAATTTTTTTGTTCTACTACCAATAAAATATATATGTATTATATGTATTTATAGTGATATACGTGAATTAAGACATTTCAACTTTAACATTTAAAAAGAAATCCTTTGCATGAGTAGGAAAACAACCCAAGCAGTTGGACTAAAATGTCCATAAACATCAATGAAATACCAGTAAAATGCAAAATTTGAAGGAGAGGGGTTTATTTAGGAAACGGAACTGCCATTTCTCCTTTTTTCTGCATTTTGCCACGTCTGTAGTTTTTGTAGGAGCTGGTGAAAAAAGGATGCTTTTTGAACCCTGTGATGCAGAAAAACTGGGCACAAAACAAAAGAATACGATAGTTCATTTCTCCAAAAGAAGATTTACAGAGATAAAGCTACTTCAACTGGGGGAGAAAACACATTAATGTCTTAAGAATATCATAACACTTTTGATTTCAGAAGTTAGACCATATATATATTGGAAACTTTTCTGTTTTTTCCCAACTCAGCATCAAATGAAGTCTGACTCCAACAAATGGCCCTTGACATTGTTATTGACTCCAAGCCTTTGCGTCAATGTAAAATGATCCCGGCTCACTGAAAGGCCATGTGGCTCTCACTACAGGGGAATGAGTAAGTGATAGAGTACTCGCATGTTATCTGCTGAGCTGTAAGGATGCATGTGGTAACAGAATGTCTTCAGTCCCTATGCAGAGACAGAGCATCGATCCCAGACAGGGATTACGGCAAAGCCCACACCAGACAATGTACTGTAAATGTGTGTGTTTCTGGAAATGTATGCAAGGAGGACAAAGAGAAATGAAGTGAAGCGTAACATGGAGAGAGGAAGGAGAAAGAAAATGTGTGAAATCACAGAGGATTCATTGGTCTGAGAGGTTCCTGCAGCTTGTTAGTAATTTTAACGTGTTTTGTGGTATGAAACAATTGTTAGAGGAGGAAGGTAAGAGCATGAATGTGTGTATATGAAGCGGTAAGGGCACTGCATCAATTTCAGTGTCTATGCCAGCAGGCTCCTGACACTGGTGCTTCCTCACCCTCCGCTTCACAGTGGGAGGTCTCTCCCTGCTACTACGCTTCCTCTCAAGCAGCACCAGCTTTGTCTCCATAAAGAGCCAATCGATACACACATTCACTCACTCTATCCTCTGCAAGGACTCGATATCAACTATGCCGAGCAAGCTATAGTGGTGATTTTCTATTTATTGCAGTGCATACATGAGCAGGGCTACTACCCTCTATTTCTGACTAACTAAAACAGCAAAAAAAGAAAATATTACAATTGTGCCACAGCAGTTGACTCCTTTGAGTCAAATATTATAGGTCCATTGAATGCTTTGTAAGCTTTACAGGTAGTTTCATGCATATTTTACAGGCTAAGCATATGTCCCCAAAGAAGAGTGTCCCCTTGATGTTACAAGATACCGTATGTTGCTCGGCAGAAAATGAGACTGCACATGGACATTTTTGCTGGCTTTGATATTGGAATTATATTAGTTCATGCTCAAAATCTTTACTCACTGAGCTCTTGCTCACTCATCAGTTTGCCTAAGTAATACCAAATGTTGATTTATTGCAACCTGTTCAGGGAGACAAACACGGCACCACACTGTACACTGCAACCAAGTGCCTGTCCAAGTGAAGGTCCACAACTCTGAATGCAAATTAAAACCAGCAGAAATTTTATCTCTTCTGAAGGTAAATGCATCATTACCTCTAGTTTTTTCATCTTCCTCTCCATGGCGACTCGGTCCAGTGCTTCAGAACAGTCAGTTAACACTGTGAAGCTTTTCTGAGTAGAGCTGAGCCAGTCACTGAAGGAAGCACATAGGTTTTCAGCTTCCTCGATTCTCTTTAGCTCCTCCTGTAGCTGCTTAATGGTGTCCTGGAGAAGGAAAAGAAATATAATTTATCATCTGTGTTTTCTCCTTTTTGATCTTTTTGAAATATTTCTTTTTGAGGTTCTGCTAGATTTACAAATTAGACATTCAAAGAGTTCAATATGGGGTCTAAGATATTGCAATGAAAATGTGAGCTGTTGTATGAAAACAATTGGAAGGTGTTGAAAAACCAGAAAAACGTATAAAAGAGTCTATGATCCATTTAAACAAATCATCAGTTGGTCATTAATACAATAATGAAAACATGATAATATATAAAATCACAAGTAATCGGATGAGCAAAAAAGTCTAAGTTTTACAACAATGAATCTTATAAATCACCTAAAAATTTTTGAAACAAAGATGCTCTGAGCAAACAATAGTGAGTTCAGTAGCACTTATTCAACAGGCACTTGATGACTGTAAATAGTGTAACAGAAGAAGACTCATGTCTGAAAATTACGACAAAAACAATGTTTGATGACCAACTTTTTTTCAAGGTAGAAGATCCAAGATTTCACCAGCTCATAGTATATTAGCATGGTCTTTTAAGACGCCTCTAATTTGTAGATGTATCCCTGCCTATTTTTTATGATGATTAATACACACACTTTGTCTGTTTCCTGATAATGTTACTGACAAATGTTTGACCACAAATGAATGGACTTTTGGACTGTGAACTACAGAAGAAAACATTAAACACTCAGTCTTTGTTTTTTCAGTGGTTACAAGTAGATTTCAGTTGGAATTGATCATACATTATATTCACCTTTGCTACTGCATTTTCTCACTCTGGTGTGCATAAATATTTATGCTGTGCATCCATAATTTCTACAATTTGTACAAGAGTTTCACTGTTGGAAGGATGTTTTAGATGTGGGCTTTTAGGATGCAAGCTATGAGGGTGGGTGGGGTTTAGCAATTTGTATTTTATCTTGTATTTTATTCAGTATCCCCTGATCCTCTCCTTCTTGTATTCTTTAATGTACAGCACTTTGTGATACAGCCCGTGTATGAAAAGTGCTCTATAAATAAAGTGATTGATTGATTGATTGATTTAGTTCACAACTAATGCCTTGTGTATAAGAGGTTGGTCAGACATTTACTGTATTTGGACCATGGGAGACTTCAAGAAACATGAAATAGATCCACTTCTCTCTTTTATAGCCCTTTTATAAACCTTTGGCCACCAAGGAACAAAAGCTCTCTGATCAACCATCAAAACGGAAAATATCCTCTCCTCCCCTCCTTATTCATCTACAGACTGTCAATAGCTTCACTGCAAGGATGGGAGGGGTTTTATGTTTTTTTAAATTTTTTTTATGCATTATCCACTTGACTGAGATTTTGAGTCGATAAAAGTACAAGGATGGAGAGGCTTTCTTGCAGCCTTGACACAATATTCACTCAACTTGCAAATCCAGTGTTGAGAAGCTCTAATTAGCAGATGGTGCTGAGTGCACACCTTTTTGTACAAGGCAGAGGTAACAGCTTCCCACCTCCCACCCATATGACCCAACCCCCACTTCACACGGTGTAATTATAGGAATCCATGGTATGAGAGGGACACTATGTGTCTTATTGGCATGACTGTAAGTATACCGTACTTAAATCAGTTTTGGGAGAGGGAGGAAACGCACGCACGCACGCACGCACGCGTGTTACCGTAGGTATAAAAATCAATGATGTGCAGGCAAAGCTTTTCCACTCCTGGTGCTGGGTGTGAGATTGCCTTCTGTAGCGTTTAATTACGGCTTTGGCCCCAGACCAGTGGGGTACCATTGATTTTTCTTTAGTCCACCCCAGAGGAACAGACAAATAGAGAGGCTGGATCTGAGTAAAGGGAGCTACACAGGACTAACTCACAAAGCTACTTCAATGGGGTGTTAGAGAGACAAAGTCCAAACTCTCAGAGGAGCAAAGTCCACAGAGAGGGCATAAGCTGTGTAAAGAGCCTACTTCGGGTACAGACCTCCTTACATCTTCTTTATGTCTCAATAATAAAATATTACAAAGGTGTTAAGCAATTTCCAACACCATAGTAGATAGATGTTAAACGTTCTAGTGGGCAGAAAATAAAGTACTGTATTTCTATGGACTTCCTTTGTGAAGAAGTCCAGACTACCTTTTCATATAGCCAATTATAGGCTATATTTTACTCCTCCTGCAATGCTTTGCTTATTGGTGTGAATATTACAGAGGTGCAATGGTGGGACCAAGTCACTTAAGAAAGACTTTTAAAATCTAACCAGGTGTGAAAATATGACAGACCCCACATATGACAGCAAATAACCACTTATTTAACATTTTTGTTCTTTGCATTTGGAGAACAATGATATGACCAACACAGCACAGCACACACTATCAGATTTCCTTCACCAACAACCAGAGCCCTGACTCTTGAACTGGAAATCTCACAAAATCTCAAGATTTTTCGACAAATTGCGAAAGAGACAAATACATTCAGCTGTGAAACAGATTTCAGAGCATGGCTGATATTCTGTCAAAAGCAATACTAATCTGTATTATTCCATACATAGGGCCTGTTCTACTAAGATCCCAAATAGCGAACGCTAAATTACGTGTGCAAAACAAAAAATTGCACATGCTATTAGTGGGCATGTTGCTGGTGATCTACTATCATTGAGTGCGTAATTGATAACAGGTGCAAAAGTGGTGCGGACTACCCTCTTTTAATGAGGATTTTGTGTGCGCTATGGGCTGTCACCATGGAGAGTTTTTGAGAACAAAGAGGTTGTAAGCGAAAAATGAAGTTTGAAGCCATGGAGTTGCACATATCGTTTTAGGGAGCAAGGCAAGTTTATTTGTATAGCACCATTCATACACAAGGCAACTCCAAGTGCTTTACAGATGCAAGAGGATATACTCGAAATCAAAAAAGAGATTAAAACAATTTAAAATCAGTAAGACGAAGATATACATTTTTTCGTCTGTTCCATGTTTGATCTTATTATTTATTAAAATTGTCAGTTACCGGAAAAACAAATAATAACAATAAAAATAAATCACAAGCTTTTGGACAAGGACCATGGCGTCTATCATGTCTCTTCTGCCTCCTTCTCACCACAATGACCACAGCTGTTTGTGCGTAACTCTGTGCCAGTTTGCACATGCCTTTAAAACATGCTAAATATAGACACAAAACAGCGACAACAATCGGTTTCCAGGTTTGATAAATCACATTACAGGTGCTAAACGATATCATTTGCATCTGCTCCTCCCAGAATTTTGCACGTTCTGATGATCTACATACATTCTGCATATTCATGAAAGCAAGCACGCAAAATCGGTTGTGTATGCTGTGTTGCTCATTTGACAGACGCAATTCTAGGTGCACCCGGTTAGTAGATCAGGTTTGCGTGCGCTATCAAGTTTGCATGTTTTTGCACACGCAAACCTTTGAGTAGATCAGGTCCATAGAGTTTATAGAGAAATTAGCCAGTGACTGTTTTTAATTTGATTTACTGTCTCTGGGGGGTTGAAAAATGTGTTTTTGAAAGATTTTTGCGCGATTAGCCTTGTTTTGGCTGATGCCAATATGATGGCAGTTATTCCAAACTGCCATTAATTGGTCTATCTCTAGTAACAGCCATAGTGAACAACTGGAAGGTTGTCAGGCTGAATGTTGAAATCTGCTTAGCTATCTAGTTCATCCACTGTGGTAGCATTTAATGTTTAATTCTTCTTCTGTGGTATATTTTACATGACAGTGGCTCAGGCTTGTGTCAAATGACAAATGCTCCTGCTCGCTCCTATCATTTCAATTAAATAAATAAAAAAAATGCAGATAAATACTTCAGATAATTACAATTGGAGCCCATTCAACATGAAAGTAAAAAGTATTGGTGCTACTGTAGATGCCAACAGACTACCAGCAATCACAGTGTTTGCACCCGGGTCCACATCCTGTTACATGGCCAGTAAGGGGCCCACTGCAGCAAGCACTGCTGCAGACCACCACCTGGCCGAGCTGAGTGCACACCACAAGGCAAATCTCAGACAGAGCCAGTCATAGCCTCCAGTCTAGGTGCCCCCCACTGAGGAAACACTGGAGAAACGGATAAAAACATTAAAACATAAACTACATCGGCTAAAAACATCAAACTAGATAAAATTATAAAATACTGATAAATAGCTAAAATACCATTTTAAAATAAGTAAATAAACAGCATAAACATAACATGTAAAATAAGGAATAAAAAATAAAAATAAAAATAAAATAGGTTAAAAAATATAGATAAGAATAAGACATTAGTTAAAAGCCAAATTAAATAGGTGGGTCTTGAGACTGCTTTTAAAAACATGAGCATTCTCTGTGGCCCTTAGATCCTCCGGCAGGCTATTCCACGGACAAGGGGCCATAGTGCCGGAAAGATGCCTCACCAAAGTTTGTGTTCTCACTTTGGGTACTATTAAAAGGCCAGTGCCAGAGGATCTCAGGGTCCGCGAGGGTTCATATTGTAAAAGCAATTCTAAAAGATAAGAAGGTCCAAGACCCCTAAGACCTTAAAATAGATCCTAAAGCACACAGGGAGCCAAAGCAGTGATTTTACAACCGGTGTAATGTGTGCCCACCTTCTGGTCTTCGTCAGCAAATGTGCTGCTGAATTTTGTAAACTTGCAATGTTTACAAAAATCAGACCAGAAAGCAGGGCGTAACATTAGTCAAAACGACAAATGTAAAGACGAGATAAAAGCATCCATGAATGTCTCTGTGTGAACCCTGGAGAGAAAGGGGCGGAGTCTGTGAATTGTGAATTTCCCAGTTTGGGATCAATAAAGTCTGTCTATCTATCTATCTATCGATCTATCTATCTATCTATCTTTGGGTATGTTCTTTAAATGATAAAACCCTGTTGTTGTTATGTTTTTAATATGTGAAATAAAAAACAGCTCATAGTCAAAGATGACACCCAAATTCTTTACCTGATTTGATGGAATTAAGGACAAGTCTTTCAGTTTTAATAAAAGTTTATCTCCCTGAGCCTTAGAATCGATAATCAAAACCTCAGTTTTGTCCTGGATGAGCTGTATGAAGTTTTCTGCCATCCAGGATTTAATGTCCAGGATACAACTCAAAAGGACATCAATTGGCCCTGTGTCATCAGGAGGCATCGATATGTACAGCTGTGTATCATCAGCATAGCTGTGAAAAGTGATACCATGCCTCCTGATGACATCTCCCAGTGGGACCATATATAAACTATTGAGCCTTGGGGCACACTATATTTAATGTCATGAATCTTTGAGGAGCATGTGTCCAAACTTACAAGAAACTTTCTATCTGTGAGATAGGAAGTAAACCATTGAAAGGCAGTACCAGAGAGGCCTACAAGGTGCTTTAGTCTATTTAAAAGAATTGTGTGATCTACTGCATCAAAAGCAGCGCTTAGATCCAGTAGTACAAGGAATGTGAGCTTGTGTGAGTCCACGTTACACCTAAGATAATTAACAATTAAAAGGAAAAAAAAGAAATAAAGAATATCCAAATCTACCCCAACCTAAGCTTAAAAGAATACCAAAATCTACCCCAGCCCAACCCCTCATTCCCGCCCCATGATCTAAATGCAACAGAAACAGTATTAAAATGCATAAACTTAAAAGGGCTTGATTTTATGGAAACAGGAATGTGTGCACTGAGGAAACGTCATTTTAAAACTCAAGATAAGGATACACTGGAGGTTTAGGTTAAAATCTAAAAACAAAGAAACGTGGAATGAAATTTAGGAAATAATAAATACAATAAAATAAAAACAACAGTAAGAGATACTAAGATAAAGAGCACCAGAATAGCTCAATAAACTACGATCGTGTCATTAAAACTAGAAGAGATAAATGCTAAAACACTTAAAGTTAATGATATAAAATTTAGTTAAAAGCAACACTAAAAAGAAAAGTTTCCAGTTTGCTTTTAAAATCATTAAGATCAATGATTTTAAGCACCCATTATTCCACCAGAGTCTCTGGTATTTACTTCGTTTTTTTGCTTGTGTTGGTGGTCGTGGCAAAAAGAAGATTAAAAAATTTTCCGTACTTTCTGATTGGTTTCTACTGTCCAATAGTATAGCACTCAAACTTTGGGCTTGTGAACATTAATCGAGGGTGTGGTGCGTCCCCCACAACACGAGGGAGCAGTGTCTGCCTCACAACCAATCAGCACTAAGGAGCAGCGTCTGCCTCACAACCAATCAGGTTGGGGGAGGTAGAGAATGGCTTTGTTTACAGTCAGAAAGAGTGGGACGTTTAAAAATTTTAAAATGTTGACTACACAGACATAACAGAACACAGCGATATTGTGATATTCCTAAATGTCATCAATAACTAACAGTTATTGACTGATATTAAAAGCTTTTTTGAGTATAAACTCCAAAAAAAGATGCTTCTTTGGCAGAATCCTGCCTACCCCACATTTAAAGAGTAAAAATCGTAAATTATGAATAGTATAAAGGTTAAGGTAACAGCAGATGATGATGGATGGGTTGAGCTTAAATACTTTTCACTGTCATCTACACAACGCCATACTGGATTTCATACTTGATTACTGGATTGCAGTTCAAAGTTGATTTGTCTGTGAACAAAAGTAGCTGTTTGTGTAAGGTAAATGAAGCAGTAATTATATATTAATTTTATGGAAGTTTCTGTGACACTCAAAAGGCTAAAGAGATACTATTATCTGGCTACGCCAGCTGAGGGTACAGGCGGCAGAGGGTGCAATTACCTGTATGTTGATCAGTAGAGAGTGGTAGCGGGAAGTGAGCTTGGTGGCCGTAACACTGACATGACTGCTGATGTAGGTCTCCTCCAGAACCTGCTGGGCAAGAGAGGAGAGTCCATTGACTTCTCCCTGCTGTGCGAGCACTGCCTCAAGACACCCCTGTTCAGAAAGGATACAGAGAAAGTGTGGTTTTAGTTAGGGCTACTTTAAACTAATCATGATCTGATTGTCAAGTACATTTTGTTTTTCAATTAAAGGGTGGAAAATTGTTTAAAAGAAAGACATAGGCCATATTATAAACAAGTTATGGGGTCAAGGAGTGTGTATCTGTGCGTGTGTACTTATCCTCCTCAGGGAGGAGGCCCTGCAGGAGTAAATTGTGTCTCCTCATCGACAATCAGGAGGTGGAGAGGGTCTCGTGCTTCAAGTTTCTGGGTGTGACTGTGGCTGACAACCTGTCCTGGAGCGCTAACATCAAGTCTGCCCTGGGCAAGGCACAGCAGCGTCTGTTCTTTCTGAGGAAGCTCAAATGGGCAAACCTCTCACGGGAGCTGCTGACCAACTTTTACCACTGCACGGTGGAGAGCGTGCTGACGTACGGACTACTGGTGTGGTTCTCCAGCTGCACCAGAGCGGAGAAGGAGGCCATCGAGAGAGTTGTCTCAGCTGCGGGGAGGATCATCGGGACCAGCCTCCCAGAGATCTCCTCGGTCTTCGACTCCCGCTGCCTACGCCGTGTCCAAAACATCATCCGGGACCAATTCCACCCAGCACACCAGATTTTCCGATTGCTGCCCTCTGGTAGGAGGGCCGGGACCACCAGACTGTTGGACAGCCTGTATCCAACAGCTGTCAGGCTGTTGAATGCCCAACCTGTCTCCCATGCTCCCAACTCCTGACACCCCCCCCACGGTATAAACGGCACTGACTGGACTTTGGACTTGGATTTGACATAGAACATCAGACTTGTATTTATGCTTCTCATGTATTTATTTTAAGGCTGTCAAAGTTAACGCGTTATTGTCGCGTTAACTCAAGTGACTTTTATCGTTACTAATTTTTTTGACGCACGATTAACGCAAGCCGTAGCCTGGCTTGACCAAACTATACACACACTGCGTGGATATTCTTGCCGTTGTAGAGGAACAGTTGGTGAGGTGTCCAGGCTATGTGAGCCTCAGGGCACTCCGTAGTTTCGTGAATCAGGAAGTAGTGCACTGACTGATACCGCGGCAGACAAAAACAAATCCCTGTGAACAGTAACAAGGATATAATGGATAAGAACACTATTTTGAACAGAGAGTTCAGCTACAAAGCCTTGCCAGATGGCTCTCTTGACAGGACAAAAGTCATTTGTGTTTCCTGCCGAGCTGAATTTAGTTACCACCGGAGTACGTCCAGTCTCGATATCACATGTCGGCCAAGCACACAGCTGATGCAGAGAGCCCCGCGTCCCCCCGCCTCAAGCAAACAACGCTGAATGTGCAAGGTAAACAGATGGAGAGCTCTACTAAACGCAAACTTGAAACAGCGATCGCTAAATGGGTGGCTACCGCTTGTCGGCGATTAGCATTGTGCAGGACGTTGGTCTGCGAAATCATACAAATCGCATCCACGAAAATCCACAATCTGTTCTCGTGTTGATTCTCATGTTGATAAAAGTATTGCAATTTGAAAAAGATCGATTTAGAATGGATCAAAAATATGCGATCAATTTGCGATTAATCATGATTAATTATGATCAAAATTCGATTAATCGCGATTAAATATTTTAATCGATTGACAGCCCAAATTTATTTATGTAGTTTATTTATTATTGCACTGAATACTGCACTCGGGTGTATCTGTTTACATGAATGATGTATGCCAGCGGTGAAGCTCTAAACTGAATTTCGTTGTTTTGCAATGACAAATAAAGTTCTAATCTAATCTAATCTAATCTGTTGTTTTTATTTCAATGGAGGGAGTGTGCAGAGGGAAAATGAGGAAAAAGTGTTTATTGTTGTAAGAAGACTTGGGATGCTTCATTACTTTACTATACCAAAGGCCTTCATCCTCTAACCTCTAGTTTCTTCAGCTGAGTCCCTTTTGTCGCTCTGTCTGACCTCCGATAACGTCTAATGTTTGCCATTGTCTCCATCTCTTCCAGCCACTGAGCAAGGCCAAGGAACCTTTGACCCATCTGCTTCAGCCTGGTCAGTGTAGAGCTCAGCTGAGTTTGAGTCTCCTCCAGGCGACCCTGGTAGGCTCCCCACTCCCGCTGAGCTGTGTCCAGTGCTCGATCCTCAATCTGAGGTATACCCCAGGGGATTACTCTCTCTCTGCTGCTCAGTACCGAGGAGAGTAAAGATTGGCCGTTTGAACAGCGTTCCTGCAGGAGCTAAGGAAGATAAAAAGAGAAGAAAAGTTTAAAACACAAATTCAGTTTAAGTCTTGAAGAAAATGTCTTGTTACAGTAGAGGAGTGCACACTGGTTTTGGGGGTCTTTCCATTCACACATTTCTGGCTAATACCTGTAGGTGTTCTAGGGTCTTCTCTATTGTATCCTCACTTTCCTCTGGATGGGACAACTTGACAAGAGTAGCTTGCTCCTGCTCTAACCAGTCTTCAAACACATGTAATCCTCTTTGATATTCCTGGTGGACCAGCACAAGACCTTTTGCCTTACTGACTGCATTCTGAAAAACAACAGGGGAGATAAAGTACATGTGAACTTAAGCAGGAAAAAGAGGAAATTTTGTTAACAGGAGGGTCCATGAGTGACTTTTAGAATTTTCAAGTTTTAGGATTGTCGTTCAAAATAAGGCGATTTGATTCATTACAAAATGAAACCACATGCATGCAACTTTATTCTTTTTGTACCTTGGCCTTTTCTTTGAGGTTGTTATATCTGCACTGTAGGTGCTGCACCTCTTGCTGGGAGGTGGTGTGCTCAGACATACTGGAGCCCTTTGTGGCGATGGTCTCCAGAGGACTGCTGTGACTAAGAACTTCCTCATAGAGAAACTAGAATGAAGTAAAAACAGACTATGTGTTTATCTTTACTGTAAGAGCCTTGAGTATCTGTCTGTGTAACTGCAGAAGGCCCAAAAAGAGATGGAGGACAGAGAACTAGATATAAGTGGGATGTGATACCTTGGTCTTTCCCAGGTTAGCAGTCTTGTCTCTCATCTCAGAGTACTGTCTGTCAGAGCAGCTGAGTGTCTCCTCCACCCGGTCCATCCACAACACAAACTGACCCACATCCTCCTGATAGCTGGTCCATTGTGACAGAGCACCTGCCAGCTGACTGTTACACAGAATCAACATTGTTAACACACTGGCCCACCAAGCAAACACACACAAACACAAGGCCCATATGCATCTCAATCTAATTGTCCCTGTAACCTTTTAAGTAAGAGAAATCCATCAAATGAAACCAGACAGTCCCCAGTCTCATTTATCAGCTGACTCATACGTTAATTAGTTCATGATCACAACCTTTTACACTGAATGGAGGTGGAAAGCAAGGAGTCCCACGAGTCTTTAAGGTCCTGGATCTGTTTGCGAATCACTGGGACTCCTTCTGCTGAGGTATTTCTCTGGACAGCTTCTCCTCGTGTCAGGAGCATTTTCAGCTGGATCTCCCTCTCCTGACGAGCTGCCAGTAAAGCCTACAAACATAAGTAGAACAAAACAGACATGAATCCAAATACCTTCAGTTTACCTCCAACTGCATTTAAAGAATGCACCATATTTTTTAGATGGTCACAGTACAAAATGCCACTCAATCTGATGGGTGGTATGATGAAAGCTCCCATAGTCTGTATACTGAAGTGTCCTTGAGAAAGACAGTGGACCCTGGATAGCTCTCAGTGGCATAGTTAGCAGCGTGACAATGGTATTTATCTGTACTGATGGGCACTAAACATTCTCTGCCATCTGTAAATGAAGGATGTGAGAGCGGCTTGTAGTGTAAAAGAACTAAAGTGGTCAGAGAGTCTATCATCAAAATATCATAAAACTGTTATTATAACACTGGACAAAACTATTATAATGCTTGAAACTAAAAGTACAGTCTATATCATTGTATGTATTCCTGTAAAGGACTCCACATCTGACCACTCTTCTCTTACCTCCAGCTGCAACATCTGATCCTCTAACACACTCTTATCAGTGGTAGTGGAGATGCAGGTGCTGAGGACTCTCTGAGCTTCACATACCCAATCCTGGAGCTCTTTCAGACCTTGAGAGAAAAGTCGGTGCTCTCCTACAATACGATCAATCCTGGAGGTTTTGTCCTTTTGGAAATCAGAACACAGCAAAGCATTTTCAGAAACACTTTACCTTCCTAAAAATGGCCCAGTGTACAACAACAGTGTCTTAATAAAACTTGACTTAGGTTGGAATTGAGAGGCTGGTTTTCCCCCTCATACAACTCCTGGGACTTTTCTACCCACACACCAGAGCACAAACACACAGACAGTATTCTGTTTGCAGTCATCATTTCAACAGTTTAAATATCTGTCTAACTGTAAAGTGAAGAAAGGTTGAGAGCTTCAAGAACAAGTTACAAGTGTCAATTTTGAATGATTACATCCCTGTTTCCATGTCTAGTAGGGAAGAGGACCTAAAAATAGCAAGTTACTAGCCAGCCAACAAAGAAAATAAATCCATTCATCACTGAAGAGATAGGAAAATGGTGTTTTCTGGTCAGAGAAGGTTTTGCTCTGCGTTGTGACAGATCTAACAAGAGCTTCAAAAAGGTCAGAATTTCAAGCACCAACACATTTCAGCTCTGGCATTTCAAAAGTGCCTTCGTGGATAGAAGGTGAACTCATTTTATACTGATGAAGCTTCAAACACAAGAACCTTTTGGAGGTGAGAAATGGATTACAGTGTTCAGGTAAATTACTTCAGATTCTAAGACTTACTCAAGGTGCAATACTTTTACCTTGAGACAAGCGGATTGTACATGTGACTGAAGTGTACCTGGGGAATATTGCATGACACAGCAAATCACAGAGGACAACAGTCGACAACATGGCTTTATGGTTTTCGGCTCCCACAGCGCATGAATCAAGCAAGAAGGATTTCAGCACACTGCGGCTTTTGAACAGACACAGTAAGGGAACAAAGGGGGGGGGGGGGTAACTGTGCACTTAGGTGAGAGAAATGTTACCTTTGTTAAATTGCTGAGGGCTAGGTACTGTGCAGACAGCTGAGACACACGATGTACAAAACCCTTGCCGACTGCTTGTCCCTCCCAAAGATGATGCGCCTGCTCCCTGAGCCTGCCCAGCTCTGCCTCATGATTGGCCATCTCCTCCAGCACAGACTGAGCCAGCAGAAGCAGGAAAAGGGGGTGGGGGGTAGGGTGGGGGGTGGAGAAATGAAGATGAAGGCACAGCAAGATGTGGGTAAGCATAGATGGGAGAGCAGGGTTCAAAGCCACAGAAGATGAAATGGAGCACATAGGAGGATGTGGAAGCACCACAAAAATTTTGAGTGAAGGGGAGATTGAAATGACAATAAAATGAAAAAGCAAAAACAGAAAAGGGAGGTGGAGAGGCACAGAGGAGGAAAACAAGGTCGTTTTGCATGTTACAAGAGCAGACAGGACAACAATAGGGACACATCAAAATATATGGAGGACATGGGGAACTTCAATGAACATCATAAAAAAACAGCATCAGCAGTATTTCTTTTAATGTTTGTTTTTGATATAAATACGGTTATTCCGTTGGACATCACAGCACAGAGCGAGAAAGAAGAAGAGCCTGATAAAATCCTACAAAAGCAGTGGGTTTATAAAAGAAGAGGTGAAAAGGTAGAGAGGACTTCACCAACACAGGTTCAGACTCTAAAGCATGCATGTACTGTATTGTACTTGAGGTGCTTGGGGAAGAAATGTAATTGCTTGCAGGGCTAGACAAAAGGCAGCAAGAGGAAGTGCTACAGTGGGAAACTGAGTAAATACAAAAATAGCAACAATGATAAGGGCAGAGCTTTGAGATGGGCTTGATATATTTTCCTCTCTTTTGTCAGTTTTATCTCTCAACGCTTTGTGCCTCTCTTTCTTTTTGTCTCCACCAGACATAGTAGAGGCTGTTATCACATCCTGAAAGGGCCTTTTAGCCACACAGCGCTTCAGCTGTGACAGAGGGAGAATTAATTAGATTTCTGGACCATTCCTCTGACTATTGTGTCAAGACGCTGCTCTATTTTGATCCAGTGGTGCTTGACAAATGTAATCAGGTCTTTTTCTTTTCCCAGCTGATTTGAGATTGCACATTAGGGATGCATATCTGATGGAGAGCTACAACTATTTTGTGTCCTTGGAAAATCTACTTAATATTCAATTTATGGTGTCATATGGTGCTGAACTACTGCAAAATACTGACCAAGGCATTATGATAAATCACTGAACAAACTAGGAGATAGATCCATTAATGGCAACAATGCTTACATGAGTACAGGTTTAATGCTTAACCCTAACCCACAGACAGACTGGAGTCAGGTGTACCTGTGTTAGAAATACAATCTAGTGCTTACCTGTAGTTTGCTGAGCTCTTGTTTCTTTGCCAGCAGGTCATGTAGCCGAGCACTGCTCTCCTGAACTCTGACCTCTGTGCTGTTCAGCCAGTCCTGCAGAGGCTCAGCACTGGCCTCAAACTCCAACATTTGGGACTGCAGGCTCTGCAAATCAGGCACAAATGCAATTCTTGAACTTCATTTTATATCTGCTTGAGCAGTTAGAAGTTATATAGCAGGCAATTTTTGTATCACATCTACTGCAAATCGGTCTGGGATATGGCCTGTTTTATTTGTTTTGTGTTGCTTAATGTAATCTTTTGTTTCTTTCCAAAGTCAGTCTGTTAGCATACATAAGTTTGTTCACCTCTGTTGTTAAGGAAAAATTTACCTATTATTTTCTTTTGGTGTTTATTTTATCAGTCTGTTTGGGGGCATGATAGTAGGGTGCCACACCTGCCCCTGTAAATAAACATTACTGCCACGCACAGTAAAACACAGAATATAAGCTACATTCGGGAAAAACTATGTAAAACTGTGTTCTTGCCAGAAAATTTCTGTTACATTCAAAAATGTATGGTAATTCATGGTAACTTTGATAGTTGTAAGATACAAAAGTACAGACAAATCCACTGCTCACAAGCAATTCACTGATGCTCACTTTTAGAAAGTGTGTTCAAAGTATGAAGAAATATGAAAAGTGTCTTATACATAGAATTTTACGGTAATTTTACAGTGAAAAGCCAATAAAAAGTTTAATCAGTCATTGTTTAGATGTTGATGTACATATACAAATATAGACAGACAGACAGACAGACAGACAGACAGACAGACAGACAGACAGACAGACAGATAGATAGATAGATAGATAGATAGATAGATAGATAGATAGATAGATAGTTTGCTTTATTTGCTTTTCATGTTTTATTGCTTTTGATGTTTGGTTATCTATGAACTTTTATTTTAGCACGCTCAGAATAAAGATATTATATGATCAATTAAACACTCTGCTGTGTACCTACTAAACTCTAAATTCTTTGAAAATCCAAAGACAGTCAACCTTCATTTAATCACACACTCCCTTTGTAATCCTGGTTTGCTAGTGGGGTCCTTGGGCAGGAAAACAGCATACAAACAAAACAAAATGTAAACCAACCTTGAGTACATCCTCTCTCATCTGCAGGTTATTCATCAGGCTCTTCCAGTCATCTCTGGCATTTGCCACTTTGGCCTTGATTCCCTCCACTCTGTCTTTGGACACCACAGCCATCAGCAGCTCCCCACTGGCTCCTACTGTACTCAGTCTGGCCTGACCATGCTCCCTGTCACTCAAGAACTCCTACAAGGATACACAGACGAAGACAAAGGAACTGTGACAATTGAACACTTAACACACACATATAGGGAGGAGGGAGAGAGTCAAAGTAAAAGGGGGACACAAAAAATTGGACTGAATTATTTCATCCAACTTTTTTATCTTACACTTTAGATACTGCTAGGTGATTAAAATCAATACAGCTCTTCTTCACATGGCCTACAATTTTTTTTCCCCCTGCATTCTCACTTTATATTTGTAATTAGACAGTTTAACTTGTTCCATATGAGTGAGCAGAAGGACACGTCTGACCCAAGGAGCCAACCACAGATAAAGAAAGTCAGTAAGCCTAAAATGTGTGGGTTTTTACACAGCTCCTCCATACCCACTTGCAATACATGCGCACATACACACTCACACACACACCCCTCCCCTCAGAGCTGAGCCGATGACAGTAGCACAGCAGGGACCACTCCACCATCTGTGCAGTCAGCACAGCACTTACACACACCCTCCTAAAATGCACACACACTCAGATCATAGCAGTAGAGCCACACACAATCACATAAAGTCTGTCTTTGTTTATTTTCTCTGTCTGTTCTGTTCATTCACTCTTTCCTTTTCCACACTTAGCACCATTCTCTCTTTGCCAGTGTAACTGTATACCACCAATTAAGCGTGACACAATGGATCCCCCTCCCTGCCTCAACCACTCTGGCCCTCCTGGAGGTAAGCCATGTGGAAACATTGTTCCACATTCCTCACCAAGTCAATAATAAATAAAACATGACCGCCTCCTCTTCCCTCCACTGCCATATTCTCAGTGACATTCCCTCTCATCCTCTGAACTACATCAGAAACTTCTGAGGTGGCGTACACATAAAAACTTTACTTTCTGCATGCTGATTTCTTCATTGTTTTCATGATACTCTGACCTCCCTCTTCATGTGACTGTTTAAATAATATGGGCTTCGTCTAGCAACCTAAACTGAATTAAATCACCGGCATAAAATAAAGTTCTGTGCTGTATTAATGAGCACCAGTCATCTTAATGTTTCAGCTCAGCTCAGAGCAGAAAATTCAATTCCTTGGTGGTTATGTAGTGGTGGATATGCTCAAGTGCCTGAGAGGTAATTAACTGTTTGGTACAGGGAAGTGGGCAAGTCTACCTTAACCGCCGACACAACTTGGCCAGGGCCCTGGGATGCTTTTAAGAGACTATTACACACAGAGACTTCTTTAGAAAGGGAGACACAAAATTATTTTGAAGCAAATGTCACAGGGACTTCGCTGTGAAGCTTTCTTTCATCCCTCTCTTGGCCATGTGCCCACTTTCAGCGTGTCCAGGCCAGTGGCAGGTCCCATCACTCCAACAAGCCCGCCAAAGGACATTCAACAGTGGTCATGTCAACACAGACCAATTAGCCACATTGTACTCAAAACAAAGAACACAAAAAGAATTCCTCGACAAGAAGTTGGTTGAAGTTGGTCCTTAAATAACTTGAGAAATAACACTCCCTTAGTCTCACTATCTGCTTGCTCCGAAATCTTTACAGCTTCAGTGAGGCTTGTTAATGGCCTTGTGAAGGCAGCAATATTTTGTTTGGCAAGCCCTCAGACACAACGGTATGAATAAGTATTATCTATTCAGCAACAAGAGCAAGTAATTAAAAATATAGGTCTTTGGCAAAAGGCTTGATTAAAGCAATACTCTGTGAAAGTCAAAGAAATATAAAGTCGGCTTCTGTCATACCCTGTGTAATAAAAACAAAACATGATTTGGCCTGTAAATTTGCTGTTCTGTGTCTGGCTCATGTGTCCTGGGAGAGCCCAGGACACCAGTTCACGGAAGGTGAGGCACTTTATATTTCCAGAAGCAATAAACTGGATCACGGTAATTGCAGTGCGCGCTGAACAAAAGAGTGATTTCTCAGAGATATCAGGAATGTGCATAGACAAAAACTAACTATCAGTTGCAGAATGCCACAGCTTTATGTCAAGAATGTTTTAAGCAGCTGATGATATTACATATGCCCTTCATAGCTTAAAAGAAGGTATATCTTACGTGGATCCTCTGCAGAGCAATTGAGGCCTCTGCAACACTTTGTGGCACATCAAAGCATTTGGCTGTGCTGATTTTGGCGTTGACCAACCACTGCTGGAAGTCTCGCAGTGCTGCACGAAACCTCTGCTCCAACAAGCGCTCTTTATTTTGACACTCCCTGGAGGCACGAAGGCTGAGACTAGGAGGGAGAAAGAAATTTTGAGATCAAGATGTTCACAGGTTAAATTCACTTTCACAAAATAAACAATAAAAGAAAAGGGTTCCAGTGTCTGCTGCACGTGTGCTAATCAAAACAAAGAGATACATGTGCAGATGCTCAGAAATTGTACATAGTGTCCTCATGTTATAGAGAAGGAGGAGGAGGAGAAAGGGGTCCCTGGGAGAGGAGCAGGAATGAGAAAGGGCCAGGTGGAGAAATAGCAAAATAGGTGAAGTGGAAGCAATGAGCGAAAAGAAGGGTGGGGGATGGTGGTGAAAGGGCATTGCGTGGGAGAGGGCTTGAGAGGCAACACATGAGTGGGGCAAGGGTTCACAAGGGTGACATGTGAGGAATAATGGATTGGGGCTGTAAGAAAGAGGGTTAGATGGTAATAGGTAAAAAGAGGGTTAGATGAAGGTAATAATCCCCATGTCAGTCTGCAAACACCTGGGAGTAAACCCTAGATGGAGTACACACAAAGAAATAGATAATAAGCGAGAAGTTGGAATTTAGATTAAGTCAATCCATTTCTAGACTCATGTGTGATTCTACTAGTTGACCAAACTTTCAGAAGCACACATCATTTCTATCTGTGTCCCTAAAAGAAAAACACATAGGAAAAGGTCTTAATACTATTTTCCCATAAATGATTACTTTGGCTATCACAGAAACACTTCACCAAATTGAATGACATATTTGTTGAATCAAATTTAGGCTATCTGAGTCAATAACCAAATGCTGAACTGGCACTATGAGCATAGGTCTTGTTGCTCTCAGTAATACCTTTCAGAGCAGAGCCATCCAAATGAAAATGGAATGACTTGGAATTAAATGGGGCAACAAACATAGTTGTAATAATACCAATCACACTCATCATCATCTTCTTCAATTAATTCATTAAATAAACACAGTATGAGAAAGAAAATAGAATTGATGTGGGCAAACTACTTTTGCTGTGTTACTGTAGCTTAGCTTGCTACATTTCTCTGAGGCTTCGTGAAGCTAAATTTAATGAAGAGTAACCAGTACTTTAGCTCACTACATTTAACATAGCTTATAAAGTAGCTAGTTCATCACTGTTGAAGATAAAAGGGTTATCAGTTTGGATTTTGGCTGACTCAGCATTTCCATTATGACGACCACAACCAAAAGGGCTACAAACTCTGCTTCAATAACAGGTGAAGTTACAAAGACTACAGTCATGTTTGACACAGTCTGTGGTGATACAGATTTCTTACAATTTTAGGAGGTTAAATCAGAGAAGTATAAAGCTGGACGAAAGGTGTCCTTAAAGTAAGTGTTTAGCTCTCTTTTTCTTTTAGTATATAATGACCCTAGCCACGGTCCCCACATTATAATAAGCTGATCAAAACACACTGTTTTAGCTGCTAAAGGGTGAGTCTGAGCTGAAATAAACTTTGCCCCAAGTGCTATCTGTTAGATAATGTTCAACATTTGTTGCTTTAAATAATGCCAAACTGAGAGTCAAACCATAGAAATTTACAATATATCAGTGACTCACTCACCATAGATCTGATGGGCTGATCAGTGTGCTGCAAGTGGGGGAACTTGTTTATGCTGCATCCAGATAGGGTACTTTGACAAAGTTGCTTCTGACAGAGAAGTAGAGCTCCTAATATCTATTTCTTCATATTTACAAGATTAAAGAGCTGACCTGTAATGGTTCTTGGATCATTTGCTCAATAAATTGATAAATAAATTTGCACAATTGAATTTCCCTTTGTTGATATATATATATATATATATATATATATATATATATATATATATATACATATATATATATATATATATATATAAAGGTCTTCTTACTCTAAATAAAGTTCTTATTCTTCTTCTTATTATTCTTTCATTCTCCTCATACAATCCTTAAAAAAAAACAAACAAAAAAAAAAAAACTACCCCTTTAAAATGTATAGATGCCATCACAAAAAGCAGTAATGATGGGAACTAGCTATACCAGCAGCATAAACCAAAGTTTAGGATATTTGGTTTCCTAGAAGGATTCTAACATGTAAATCAAATCTGTTTCATAGAGGCACTAAAAATAAAGACACAATAAAAGGATTACAGAATATAATTATATGATTAATTTTATACTTTGTAGTGTAAAAAGTTATACATTATGATAATGTATCATATAATATTTTGTTTGATACATATGGTTCTATCTTTTGCATAAAATGGTTTCAGTCCATCCACCTGGACAACAACACTTCATCTTTGCCTTGCACTGTATAGAGCAAAATGCTGCACGGACACTAAAACACACATTACATGCATTAAAACATACATTATAGCTGTAATATCTAGGGAACACTGACTTTTAAAATGTATCAATTCATGTTAAAGTTCATTGGACAAGACTGTTAAATATTCTAATTAATTCAAGAGAAAAGGAAACTTTTAAAAAGATGTGCAGTAACTAATATGCTAACCTCCAATTTGCATGAAGCTGAATTAATCAGGACTGAAAAAAGATGGACAGCAAAAGAAAAGGGTCACAGGCTTTCACAAATATCGGGCAGTGGGCGAAGGTCAATGTAAGGGGGAGCAGAGTTGGAGATGGAATGGAAATAATGACAGCAGCAAAACAAGGTGTACAGCTGTTTATACAGGAGGAGATGTCTAAAAGGAGGCTTGAAAGATACATAAAGCAAAAGAAAAAAACCTCAAACCTTTTTACTGACACACACAGATGCAAACAGCCTGCACACAAACACCCAAGAGTTTTTAATGATGCAGTGGGGGCATAAAAGGCTGGCGAGTGGGGATAACGTGTGTTGAAGAAGCACTTTTTTCTGCTGTGACTGACAGAATCTTGCCTGTGCTATGAAAAGGCATGATTCTGCTTTTCCCCTTCCATCTTTCCTTTCTCTCTATTTTTATGCTCGCTGTCTTGCTCTCTGCTCTCCCTTCTGCAGTGCCTAGTGCAGGACAGGTGCAAAATGCACACAGGCTATGTGGATTATACACGGGAAGCCAAGTGAAGGAGGATGGTTGCTGTTTTTATACTAATCAGCAGCCAAACACATTTTCCCGCCAGATCGTCTCCAAAAAGCTGACCTTCATCAGACTGTCTGCCAATAAATGTCAGTTGCCATTCCTGGCAATATTTTAAAAAGTCTAAGTTAATATTGCGTCCATGCAAATACATGATATATTTCTGCAATTGTGGCTGTTCAAACTTGTGCAAGCATGTGCTAAATATGTTTGGCTGTGTGTATAAATGTTCCTTCTCAGTGCACTGTTGTTCTTTTGAATAAGCATTGCTTGGTGTGCTCACAAACAACAGCTAAATTTGCATGCTAACTTATGGGCTTCAAATCAGGCAAGTTTTTCCCAGTATACAGACTAAAAAAGCATTGCATGCAAAAAAGACCTATGGAATGTGACTGATTTTCTTTGAAATTCTCACAGCCTTGCATAGAATTAAACCAGAGAAGGACACAAACCAAAACAAACACAAGAAACAGGCAGAGGTGAACAGAAGATGGTTAAATGTCGCATAGCAACTGGTGGCACTGCTGCTCTCTGTCATCTTTCACTTTCGAAACACACTTTCACACCGACATGATCGGTGTGAGAGACGGCCACACACATGTACACCCACTCCTCTAACACAAATAAGCTTGGAAAATGGAGCACTAATCCTTCCCACTCAGGCATCTGAGAGGTGGTTGTGGGGAGAAAAACTATGCTTTTATTCTATTGTGGTTCTTGGATAAATTTTCTATATTATAACAGGCATGAATTAGCTTTAAATTGATGGTCTGATCTTATTTGTTTAAGTGAAAAGCCCCTTTCCCTTAGACTTTGGCTGTGCGGTATGGTCAAAAACCTACAGCTAAATAATAAAATAACATTTTAAGTCAGGCATTATAACACAGCAAATGTTGTACAAAGATCTGACTAACAGCCAAAAAAATTTGCAATCATGCAAAGCAGTGTTTTATTTTTTGCATAGAATAAGAACAAATGTTCAGAAGAGTAAAATCAACTTTTAGATACTTTATCATGAAAGCTTTAAGATATTGCTTAGCCTTAAATCTCCAACTTAATCTTAATGAAAATACACGTAGAAGTCCACAACACACCATCCAAGAAAATTGCTCTCACCTGTTTTGCTGCTTGATAAGCGCAGTTATCCGCTCTGATTGTGAGCCCAGGTCTCTGGAGTATCGTACCAGGTCATTCAGTTGGCCTTTCAACTTCTCTGCCATTGGTTCAGCGCTCTGCAAGCCCTCCAGTGTATCCTAAACAACACAAAGTAGAAACATGTGTGTATGCATGTCAAGGAAGATCTTCATGACATCCTTCAATAAGAGTTCTCACATTCCTATTCACACACTCTGGCTCAGTCCCTCTTTATCATACTTAAACACATACTCACAGTGCTGCCTGTACAAAAGCATTTCTGTTCTTGGCGGAGTGTGGCAGGAAAGAGCTGTGGATAATGTTCTCCCGCTCTCGTCAGCGTGCCTTACATTCTGCACTCTCACATTCATGAAATCCTGTCCCATGAAATATGTACAAGCTCTCCCTTTCTCTCTGTGACTCTCATCCGCCTGCTGGCTTTCTATCTGACGTATGACCAATAAACAACCCTCCCTCCCTCCCTCCCTGTCCTCCTGCACTCGTTGCTCTCTTCTGCCTCTTCTCCTTTCCTCCTCCTGTCCTTCCACTACTTTCTCTTTCCTCCTGCTTCCCCTTTCTCCGACCCTCCTCCCGCTCCTTGCACTCATTCCCTCTCACACATTTTTTCTCCCTCTCACTCTCTCACACTCTCTCCCAGTGGAATTCAGCTGTCAGCCCTCGCAGATGCAGGACTGGTTCGAAATGCACACAAACGAGCATGTAACGAAAAACAAGGCTGGATACAGGAAGAAGGCTGGCTGGAGGAGGAGGAGGAGCAGGAGGAGGAGGAGCAGGAGGAGGAGGCGGAAGAGAGAGAAGTAGAGGACGAGAAAAGACTTCTCCTCTGATCTTTGACAGCCCTAAATTAAGAAAAATGGAGAAAAGCATAGCCAAAGCAGCCCAGGGTAGCAGTCTGAGGGTGGATATGCTGTCATAGCTTTGACAACAGAGAAATTGTCACACTGTAAACATCCTTTGGAGGTTAGAAACAGAGCAGCAGGGGAGGTTAGGGGTGAGAGCATCTGAGAAATATCCCCTGCAGTCCAAACAGACATCACTATACAATTGAGTTCAAACATGTCAGGAGGAGCATTGAAAGGGTAAGGAAAGAGAGTGAAAAGGGGAACATTTGGGCGGGAAAGATAGTGGAAAATAATGGCCGAAAAAATTACAGGGGGAGGGGTATAATGGATGGCATAAGAAAACAAGGAAAACTGATGGGATTGTAGCTGTCACTCCTCCATCATCCCAGTAAAGCTGACTTACTAACTAATCTTTTTTAAGGATTAAAGAATAGAATGGATAATTACTGAGAGAAAGCATAGCTGAATGCAGACAACATATGTCTGCACAGTGTGTGTGTGTGTGTGTGTGTGTGTGTGTGTGTGTGTGTGTGTGTGTGTGTGTGTGTGTGTGTGTGTGTGTGTGTGTGCGTGCGTGTTTGTGTGTGTATGAGAGCGTGCGTGCGTGCATGCGTCTGGCATGTGTGCGTGTGTTTGAGCATGTGTGGGTATTAAACAACACTAATCACTTTCTCTAAAATGAAAAAAAAAAGTACAGTACTGCACAGAAGCCGCACACAGCTTTTTACATGTGACAGTTTGCTCAACAAAATCTCAGCTGTATGGCAGAGTTTAAAGCATACATGATATTTTTCTTCAATACTGATAGACAAACAGAAACTTACTTAGACAATGTGCTCTAACAGCTTTTTGGGGGCTTGCAGCATCTATTTCCTACAAAACCAATAGACTTTAAATATTCCTAGGCAAGGCAAGTTTATTTGTACAGCACCATTTATACGCAAGGCAATTCAAAGTGATTTACAGGTGCAATGAAATACATTGGAAATTAAAAAAGAGAAATTAAAATAAGTTAAAACCAACAAGACGGTTTCGTGTTTGCCCTAATTATTTATGAAAACCATCTCTTATTATTTTTTTCCACATTTTCTTAGTTTAGTTTTCATGAATTAGAAGCAAGTATTAAGCAGGCTGAACATTTATTGAGTTATTATTTTAGGAATTTAGTATTTATTGATAAAACAGCTCGACAAAGTTGGGATCATTGTATATAGAGTATGAGATAACAACCACTGTGACAAAGACTAAAGCATCTCTATATGCTGCTACTTCTTTAAATTAATTAAGTTATGAAATTAATTTGTAAAACATCAAATAAAAGCAAAAGCAATCCAAGGTCACTTTAAAAAGACCAGATCTAGATTGTGCTTCTAGCCAACTCTTATAATAAATCACAAGAACTTTTATAAAGCCTTATTAATGCATCTTTAAGGCTCTCTAACAACCCTCATGAGTGATGATAAGCAATAAGTTAAACTATGATGGGGAAGAAGGAGGAAAGACAATGAAGGAAAAAAACAAACAGGGCAACAACAACATATTAAACAGCCTTGTTTCAATAAGAAAGGCTAAAATGTCAGCTGTAAGAGTTGATTTAAACTGGTATTAAATGTGCATTCAACACTGTAATAATTTTAACCTCAGGAAGTCTGATAATCATTAAGCTACCTTAGCCAACTGCCATCCCTTCACTGCTTCCTCGCCATTGCTCTGCCCCTCAGCTTTGATCAGCTCCTGGCTCCACCCCCGCAGCCGTCCATCAAGTTCTTTCAATTCATCTTCAAGACAGGCTGTGAGGTGATCATACTCCTCCTCTGATGCAGTAGCAGCAGTTAGGGCCCCCTCCAGACCATCCCTGGCTCTCAGAGCAGCCCCCTCCCACTGCTCCAGAGCCTGTGACAGCGCCCCTAGCTGTCGGTCCATAGCCTCACAGCCGCCTGCTGCCGTGTGCTCTGCTGTGGTTGCAGCACTCCGACGCACTCTGGTCAAGCGCTCTCGGCCCTCCAGCAGCCGACACTCCATGCACTCCTGAAAAGATGGGGAGGGGAGACAGACAACAAAGTTGCTACGGAAACTGTGGCTACGGAAACCGCATCTACCCATGCATTGGATTCTATTTAAAGCTGCCTGCATAGATTTCATTCCCAAGGTCCATCACTCCTTATTTTGTATCTTTTTGATTCTGTCTTTTCCATTTCAGTAATGATATCTGTATTAGCCTGGAAGTATTCTCATACTGTAAAAATTTCTACCTCTTAATGCCTCCATATCTTATTTTGTGTGGAAAGGTAGCACTTGGAAGTCAAGAGGTATGCAACAAAAATACCTGGGGGAGGATTGATTGCAGTCAGAGGTAGAGGTACAAATAAAGCCAACTGATCGTTACAGTGAAGGTGAATAGAAAGATATGAACATTAACCTAGAGTCCATGAATGGGAATTGAAAACTATCATGTGTGAACATCAGATGTATTTCACACCATGGCTCTGCAAACACATATATATATAATGTGATAATTAGGACCCATGTGTGAGGTTTAAATGCAAATCAATACATCCACACACATTTCTTTGCTTCTGTAACAACAGAGTTCGTATCGATTAGGGAAAGCTGAAGCTTTAATTCTCTTACTGCAGTCTTTTACCTTTTTGCACACTAATAGACTAACTCATTGGCTGTGAAATAAGTCATGAGAGACACTGATATTTGGCTACAATATGAGAACCAATTTTATTTTTTTCATAGCTTGCCCTACTTTATGGCAGTAGACCATCAAGATAAGATTGGTTCAGATAATTCAGCAGTTACCTTAGCAACAGATAACATGTAAGCATTCCAGCATCCCTTTAGTAAATCTGAGACTTACAATCAATGTGAAAGTGGAGAGACAAATCAGAGTCCAAACAAATCAAGTCCAAATGACAGTTAAATATTGTGCTTTGTCTATTGTATAACAGTAATAAAATAATAGCATAATAGACCTGTCACCTGTCATATGTGGTGCATTATTATCTGTCAATGAATGGACCAAGAGCTGATCAGGATTTTTCTTTGTCCAAAATTGTTAAATTGTCAAGTCTTGACAAAAGGGGTTTTCACAAAAAACAAAGGAATTGTCGGCAGCCATCGACAAGCATCAGTATTTCTTTCTTTTTTTCTTTTTTTTTTTTGTATGCTGACAACCTGCCTTACCCTCACTTCTGACAGTTTCTTTTTGATGGAGGCAGAGTCTCCTGATGTATCCGACCAGTGCTGGAGCTCCTCCCCAGCAGTCATCAGCCAATCAGTGAGCTCTCTGACAGCCTCCAGGTATTCTTGATGTTCTAACACTACAGCCTGAGCAAGACGTACCCTCTCCTGAAGACAAAAACAGCAAGGATTCCACCATTTAATATCAGTTGAATTATTCAGCAGTTTATACTGTCGGTGAAACTGTGAAATACACAAAGGAGCTTAGCTTTGAAAGACAACTTAGCTCTGTACCTCCACCAAAGCTGTAAGGCCATCAAACTGTGCCTGTAGTTGGGTGCGGGCGCCTTGGTTAAAGCTGGCATCACCTGTCTTTTTGAACAGCTCTCTGGCCTTTTCTTCCAGACTGGATAGAGCTACCTGGTGGTCTTCCAGATCAGCCAGTAAGGCTCTGAGTCTCTCAAGCTGAGAGGCCTTTTCTCTGGGGCCTGGCTGAGGGGTTAGAGGGGCACACACCTCTCGCTCAACAGCCTCCATCCAGCACAGCAGCTGGGCAGCACTTTCAAGGTATCCCCCCCACTGTGACACAGTCCATTCTAATCGACTGGAAAAGAAGAGTAGATCTGGGTTGAGAAGCTTTGGGTTAAATAGGCCAGTGCCATATAGCAGTTACAGTTAACATACATTTTGGTGTTTAAGACCCTTTTTATTCTATTTTTCATAATTCTGGGAAGACAGGACAGTGGCATAAAACAGATGGAGAGAGTGGGGAGTGACATTCAGAAAAGGAGCCATAGACCGGAATCAAACTTGACCCTCTACGTGATGCATAACCTCAAGACCTCTGAGCCAACAATAAAAAAAATCTTTGAAATTAATAAGAAGACAAGTTTGCATTTGCTGAACACTTTTTAAATGGAAACACTTAAAGAACAGAGCATATGTAGATGTTCTGAAACATTATGGTAATATGTAGCCACTTTTTCTGTAGTCTGAGTAATCCAACAGGTGCAACACCCTTTCCACAAATTCAAAGGTAATCTAGTGTCTTACTACTTAGGTAATCTGTAAATCTAATACAGAAGCAGCATCTATATTTCATACTCTTGACATGGTTAAGTTATATACATTTTCTGTAATACTGGCTTAGTGCCTCCATCCCCTTTTATTGGGGGCTTTAAGTGCACACAGGTGCAGATACACACACAAATTTCTCTGCTATCTGCTACCTCTGCATGGACAAATAATGCTAATGTCTGCTAACACACACAAGGGCACATGAAAGAGTACACACGAATCCCTCTTTCACCTGCTACTCCTTGCCGACTGTTTTCCCATTCTCCCGAAAACGCAAACATACCCCATGTGTGACCTACTGTTTACCATCCACCACTTGGTCCCTGATGAGATCAATTTTTTTTTCTGGGAGGGGCCATAATTACACAATTAAACACACACACACACACACACACACATACACACATGCATGCATAATGCATGTGCACGCAACACAACACACTTAATCAGATACATCAATCAGGAAACAAAATTAGACAAAATACTCCTCATTATGTATATAACCTAATGGTAATTACTGGCATTGAGACATTAATCCATCATAATAAGAATATCCTGTTCCTAGGAGAGAAGAATTTTTGGCACATGGTTAAATTGCCTTTTGAATGTCCGGCGATAAGTGGTTCAATTGCACAATAAAAAAGCCAACATTAAGAGGTATTACATGAGACTTTGTTTTATGCAGCTTTCCCAGCTTACCTAAGACAATTCTTAGGGTGCCATTAGCTCAGAGGTTCAAGCAAGTCCCCCATATATTTAGTAGCTATAGTCTTCTTCACAGTTGCTGCTAGTTCGACCCCTGGTCAGAACCCTTTGCTGCATGTCTGTCCCCTCTCTATGCTTCCTGCATTTTCTTTCTCTCTCCAGTTATTGTATCTAATAATGGCAAAAATGGCCCAAAAATACAAATGTAAAAGCAATTAAATTTGTAAAACTAATATTACTTGATTCAGGACCATTTCTACAGACTCACGATGCATGACATGCTCATACATTACATATGGGGACTTGACTGTCAGTTTATATCCTAAGTGAGGGTGAAAGTTAAGTAGTTAACCTGTGGCAGCTCATTGCAGTCACAAGCAGCGTTGCCCAAGCATCCTCTACTTCCTGTAGCTGTGAGCGCACCACTTCCTGCCCAGCAGCTCCATAGCTCCGCAGGGCCAAATCACCCTTGCCCATCGCCATATTCAGCTTGACCTCGCCCTCTCCCTTCAAAAGCAGGATGTCCTGTACAAAGAGAGTGGGCTCACAGGATTCACAGGATGAACTGGATTCAGACAGTGGAGGTTAAGGTAAAGTATTTTTTTTAAGTAAACAGCCCCCTCCAGTGCCGATGAAAAGAACTGTTGAGCATAATTTAAAACTGATCCATTAGGTTTAATGTAGAGCATAATTTAAATCTGAGCCATTAGGTTTAATGTAGATGTGTATTCTTGAACAATGTGTGATTTGTAACTATATAACAATTCCAGGTATGTACAGTCTACTTCCTGAACCACCACCTCACCTGCACAGTCTCCAGTCTCTGCTCTAGCTGCTCTTTGGTCCCCATAGTGCTATCTACTGTCCCCAGCCTCTCCTGGATCTCCTCCAGCCAGGCCCAGACCCCTTGGAGGGTCTCCCCAAAGGCCTGACTCTCCTGGCAGCATCGCAGCCTCTCCCTGGCAGCCTTCAGAAGGACCTGGTGCTCCATCTGGAGTTGGCTTGTCACTTTGACCTCTCCTCCTGACCCCCGGCCTGCTTCAGACAAAGACTGGGCCTCCTGGCTAAGATGCTCAATCGAGTCCCTTGCAAGAGACAATTAAATATGTTGTTGTGTAGAGAATCAACTAGCCCATGTTATGGCCTTTTAAACAAAAGGTCTAATACACCTAATTGGCATACCTTCTATCAAGCAGTTCCCTTTGGAGATTTTCTATCCTCTCCAGCTCTTCTGTAGTGTCTGATACTCCTTGCTGGCTCTCTGGCCCCAAGACAGGCTTGCTTTTGAGGTTGAGATCCATCTTCTTCAGCCAGTCTCTCATAGCCTCCACACAGCCATTAAAACTTGGGAAGAGAAAGAGAAGGGGAAGGAGAGTGTTATTTCCATTTCATTAAATTCCTTTGCATATACACAGGACACAACAGGAGTTAAGACACATACTTTCTCAAAAGTTTTATGCTTTCCTCCATGTCATGTTGGTTCTGAGAGATGCCATCAAGGTAATTCTTCCAGTCTCTCTGACAAGAGGAGAGATGCTCTTGGACATGTGCTACTCCAGCTTTAGGCAGGTGGACCAGAAGATTCTTGGCTTCCTTACAAACCTGAGAGAGACGCTCCTCTCCTTCTGATGTATGCTCAACTGACACCTGTGGAAGTAGGAAGACAAGTTCATATGTATATCACTAACAATATGTAAAGATGTGAATTTAACTTAACCGCCTATATGCCTCCAGTGTGGAAAATACATTAACAATTTATCACAAATATGTTACCTTTAGCCTTTGCAACTTGGCCCCAAGGATAGCAACATCGCCTGATTGATTACAACAATCTTTCAGCTCCAACTTCAAATCTGCAAGCCAGGAGTGAAAGTCTTGGACAAGCTCTGTTTTAATGGACAGAAAGAGCAGGCTCACTTACACTGTAAGAAAGATGTATAAAAAATCCAGCCAAAAATGGTTTAAAAGTGCAAAAGCCTGAGGGAGGAGAGAGAGGGAAGGTGATATGTTGAGCAAGATGGGAAGAGTGGGCGTGTCTTTGCCTTGCAGCACTAGGTTGCCTTGCCAACAGGCCCAAAATGACTCCCTGGGGAGCAGATGTGACGAGAGCAGCATTACTCTCCAAGGCACAGGTGTGTGCCTGAGGATTGAGAACAAACCGGTGTACCAGACAATGTGTCTATGGGGTGTGGGTTGTCGTGGGCGGATTGAGTGTGCTCTGGAGAAAATGTTGGATAATCAACAGTAAATCTGTTGCAACATGAATAAATGACTTTTATCATGTAGTTGTGCCTTGTTTTATTGGTAATCAAGAGATTTTAAGTGATATGAAAAAGGTTTATTTCTCCTCATCAGGCAAGGGCTTACTCCATGAGTCACTTTTATAGTATCGGGTACATTGAAATGATTATTTTAAGACAGGTGAGAACAATCAAGATATAAAAAAACACAGAATAAAGACAACTTAGACTAAATTTCTGTGAAAATTTAATGCTAAAGCTCCTGTAAAATTATCATTCATACCTAAATTTAGCAAACAAAAGCAAAAAAGACCAGCAGCACGAAGACAGACTAATTTGATTAATACCTGAGGCTGCTGCCACAAGGTAGGCGTAAGACAAAGTGGTAAACAGCATGCTGCAGTCACAGAGTTTTTTCCCCACAATCAATTTAGTGATTCATTTGCCTTTTAAAGCAAGCAGGGTGTGATTTTTGTGAGAAAACACAGCTTGCACATATACAGACTAAAATAACCAAAGAATTTAAAGACGTTGCTTTGTAAACAGGGGATGTAGCAATAAGCAATAACTGAGGGTTGCTGTCTAGGCTTTTACATTTGAGGCTAGGGCATTGTGGAAAAATCACAGACTGTATAAAGAATGGTCAGAGTCTGCCTCCTCTCTGGGTGAAGCCAGTCCGAGAACAGCATCCTCTGTTGATGGGCTGCAGTATAGGTCATAAATCCCGCCTCTGCCAGCAAAGCCTATGGAGCTGTGGCCAAACTTTAGAAATTTATTAGAACATAATTTTTTTTCCCCCCTGCTTGTGATGTTGACATGTAGTTACAGTAAGACTGGTTTGTGCTCAAGTCCTCTTTTTTCTGTACGGCTCCGTTTTCAAAAGTTATTAGGGGGTTCATGTTTTCTATGATTGACACCTGATACAGCCTATGGGAGTTCAGGGATTGCGTAGCTCTCCCGGGGGATATGCTGTTTGAGCCGAGCGTCATCACAGCCACTCTCAGCGACTGCGCGGCCCAATGCGCGCATCGCTACTGCGCAGTGCTGGTTTCAGGAAATGAAGAAAAATCCCGGAAATACTGAGAGCTTTTTGGCTTCAAATCCATATATGGGCGGTAGGCGGAACCAAGTTGTCCATAGTATATACAGTCTATGGGAAAAAATCAGCCAGAGTAAGCTGGATTTTTAGAGTATAAGACCAAAGACATGCCAAAGACCATTTGCTAAAAATTCATGAGAGTACATAGTCTCCCTTATGGTACAAGGAAAGTCTGTTGGAGAGCACTGGATAAAGAAACCCAGCAAATTAAAGTCGCTGTTAACATAAACAATTTGTCACTGCCATTCCTGTGAAACTAGCCCACCTATTCTAGCTAATAGAATGCTTAGATTGTCTGCAAGGAATGCTCAGGCAAAGTGTAGGCAAGTAGGCAAATAACAGACAAGTCAGTCAAGTCTGTGACAGCTTCAAACACAAGATTCTTCTTTTAAATTACTGACTTATGGTAATAAAGAGAATTGAAACACGTCAGACCTTACTTTGAGTACACATTAACAGCCCTCACCATTGAAGTGGAGCTGTAATTCATCCTGCAGGTTACCCCTCGTCTTGGCACAGCACTGTGCAACAACCTCTGTTCGCTTTGCAATGGAGGTGAGCTCAGAGGAGAGGCATGACAGCTCCTGAGAGGGATATGACCTGCACAGGGCACTCAGGGCATCTCTAGCTGAGTCCATGTCTGCCCTCTGCTGCTGCACAACACTCTGCAGGTCCTATAAATGGAGCAAATTAGAAAAGCAAGTGCGGAAACTATAATTTTTCCATAACATGTTGACTCATTAAGTTGACAATGTTGTACCTTGACTGTGCCAATGTCTTCAGGAGAAGTAGCTTTAGTGAGGTCAGACAGAGAACCCTCAGCCTCCCTCAGCCGCTCGGCCATCTGGGACATGAGGTCCTCCAGTCGCTGCTTCTGGAAAATGTAGTAGGTCAGAGTGTGTTTGGCCTGGTTGTACACCTCCTGTGAATGGGCCATTTTCTTCCTCAGGTCTGACTCCAGGACCTGGTTAAGAAACATTAACAACAACACTGTCATATACACAGCATGTGAAAAGTGTACAACCAATGATATGGATACAGGTCTAGAGATTATATACAAAGTTTGGAAATAATGTGCTGCATCTACATCCTTGCACAATATAGTTTCCAAGAGCAGGCATTAAAGATGGATTTAATTTTCCATTGTAAAATAATGATAATAGACTCACCTGTATTTGTAACGGGATTTCCTGCAGTTTGGCTTGCTCCTTCAACTCTGTCACTCTCTCCTGCAGGGCATCCAGCATCTGTTCTCTCTTCTCAATTTCAGCCTTTAGATCAAAGTGCATGACAGTTCTCTTTTAAATCACACCTGCCTCACACCTGTTGTGAATATTACAACATCACTATCATCATTCAAACACACCAGCGAAAACAGCCATCCTGCTCTGACCTGAAAGGTGGAAAGATGGGCTTCAGTTTTCTTTTTATCACTAAGATTGGTGACACTGTCAGTGACATCAGCAATGGAGTTAGAGGTCCATTGGTTAATGTCCTGCTCCATGGACTTGAGGTCATCCCACAGACTTACACAGTGGCCAAGTCTCTCTGTGTTGGTCTGTATTCTCTCTGTTACCTATAGAAAGAGAAACCAGCAGTTAGGTGAGGACAGAAAGCATCCAAATCAACAGGAGGGGTAGGATTTCTCCCCCTCTTTGTGTTTATTTTTCTCTCCCTCTCTGTAAAAAGGGAAAGTGTGCTTTAGCAGAAGATGGAGGAAGAACAGGAATTAATTGGTTTGACAGATGTGGGGATGAGAAGTGTGAAGAAGAGAGACAGGAAGGCAGATAATGTGTCTAGACTTGTTTATATTTCTGTCTTATTTGTGACAGCTGAGCAGCCAACTAAATCCCACAAGACAGGAAAAGAGAAAAATATGGGAAAAAGTCCACAGAAATAAATAGAATAAAAAAGAGGATTGTGTCAGTGACTGGCAAAGCTAAACAGTGGACATCATTACTGGTTTCTGAATGTAAACAACATCACAAATGTCATCATTCTTCTCATGGTTGTTATCCTATTCAGGTCCAGACTGAGTAAAAGTGTCCAAATGAGGACTATTCATTAAAGCCACAAAACTCAGAAAGTATTGCTTTATCATGTCTTTGTTATGATGCAAAAGCAACATGCATTTTTCTAGTAATTTCAGCTGTTAAGGCATTGCAAGCATGTAAAAAATCACCTCCAACCACTGGTCTCTTAATGTCTCCATATCGCTCAGGTTGGCGCTTGTATCAGAGTTGGGGATTTTCTCCAGCTCCCTCTGCAGGTCCTCTACCGTGCTGATGAGCTGGTCCATGACATCCTGCTTTTCTTTCAGCTCAGATTGGACTGTTTGGTGCTTGACGATGCAGAAAAGAGTGCAAAATGTAATTATCAATGATCACCACTAGAGAGAGGTAAAGTGTACATACTCAATACTTAGATAAGTAAGAAGGGGTATGCTGAAGGAAGCAAGTTATTTTTCTGAATTAACTCCACCTACTGATATAAGGAGAAATTCGTGCTCATTGTACTCGTACATAGGTCATAGCAAAATTACAGAGAAGTCAAATAAAGTCCAAGAATCAAGGGCGATTGTATAAAAGCCACAGATAAAAGGTGCTTTGTCAGGACTGTCCCAGTAAGAAACTAAGTGTGCTATGACACATACGTTATATACACTACAAGTTTTGTTGGAACAGCTGATACATGTAAAGAAAGGATAAAGGAGGAAGACAAAATTTACTAACTCGAGTGAAAGTCCTTTTGGCCTCCTGAGCGTCATGGTTATGGTCGGGGAGATTGTGTGCAACTGCCTGAGCATTCTCCACAACATTAGCAAGGATCAACTTGAGGTGATGAAACCGGCATAGAAGATCCACTAAAGTTTCACTTTGTTCCTGACTGCAGAAAAAAAAAATAATAGGATTGATTTCAGAGCTAACACAAGTAATACCACTTGGCAGCAGATACTCAACAAGACAAAGACATCCAGTTTTGCAATTGCTTTGTAACTGCTTTGTCTCTAAATGACAAAAGATTAATAAAAACTCAGCACAGTAGGAACACAGCAGAATGAACATTTCGACCTGAATAAATCACTTAAATTTTCTGTCACCCCCTCTCTTTACCCTTTAGTGATCAGAGTCCTGACATTTTCCCAGGCTGTCTTCACAAGTGACACCTCCCTGAGAGCCTCCCCAGCCAGCTCGCTGTCTCTCTTGGCCAGCTGGCTTCCCTTCTCCTCTAACCACCGCTGGGAGTGCTGCAGGGACTGGAGCTCATCCTCCAGCTGGATGAAGAAACGGAGCCTGGCAGAAATGGATGCAGAGGGAAACAATGGGGATTACAAACCTGATTCCAGTTTTATATTTCTAATCTTTTAGGTGATCAAATTGAAATGAATTTGGCTATCTACAGTTTGCATTATCCAGTTCAGCACAAAGCAGGGGTGAATCAAAAGCTTTCCGAATATAATGAAAAATAGACTTATTAGTACATTATTGAAAGAAACAAGCAAGTTTTCTAAGGAAGTGCATTAGGGCCAGGGGCTGCGTAAGTAGCTACTTTGTCAAACTCTGTTGAAATACTTAAATAATGAGACGAAGAAGGATAAAATTTTAAATAAAAGGAGGTCCTATGTAAAAAAGTACAGTATCTTTTTCTCTCAGGCTGTGGTGGCACATCTGAAAAATGAAAGCCTGTCTGAGTCGGAAGCCTGTTTATACAGCCAGGTCCATAGATATTGGGACATTGGCTCAATTCTCATATTTCTGACTGTAAACACCACTAGAGAAGCTATAAACTTTACAGCTGGCCCGTTTACAACTATTGTTATACTGTGGACTTTTTCTTATTCTTACTCTTATAATTGAAAATCCCAATTTTCAACTAGGCCATGTCTGGGATTTTGCATAGCTGGCACAACCAAATTCAGAGGTGTTATTTTGCAGTTAAAGTTGGAACTTTCTTTTTATTTTTTTTTTTTTTTTGCTGCCTTAAATTGGCTCACATTTAATTTCACAATTGCATCCAATGTCCTAATGCAGTCACAGTGTTTCTGGCATCTGCTGTACTCCATTGTCAAATCAATTTTGTAAAATCTGCCTGTTCATTTAAATGGTGGAGATGTTGTGCCAACTAAGACATTCGAATTTCAGAGTTTTCCAAAAGCCAGTCATACATGCTCACAGCTGATTCATTTGCAAATTTAAAGAATGAAAAATACTGGTGTGAGTTGTCTTAGAAGCTGGTACATTTTAGTATTGAGTATAACAACAGCTGGAGTGATAATGTGCATACCTGTTTTGAAACGCTTGGACTGAGCTCTCTCTAGCCACCTCCTGCCTGGCTTGATCTTCCAATTTTTTAAAGATCTTCATCACCTCCTCCCTCCTCTCCCTGAAGGAGCTCCATAGTGCCCCTAATGCTTCTGCTTCACTCTGCCTCCACCCAACTCCCTTTTGAACCTCCTCCAGAGCCATCGTGAGAGCCACTGCCTGTCCTCTGCAGGATGTTCTTCCATGTGTATTACCTCCATCTTTGGGACCCCTCCACTCAGCTCTACACAAGTGAAACTGCGCTTTGCTTAACTGACCATCCAACCCAACTGCCTCAGCCTCAAGGTGGGCCACATCTTTGGCCACTGCCCAAATTCCAAGATGCAGCTCTTCAGCTTTGGAGTGGTCCCAGCTTCCCCTTCCTTCCACTGCCACGTGAAGGCATCGTACAGCATTAGCTGCTGCTCTGTGCTTCTCAAGAAAAGTCTTCAACTCAGTCAGACATTCTTTACGAAGGAAAAGGAGACGCTGGGATTCAAAGAGGGGCTGCAGGCAGTTCTCCTTCCTGCCCTGCAGCTGCTGTTGGGCCTCTACGGAGGAGCAGCGAAGCAGGAAAGACTCTTTTTGCTGCAGAGACTCTTTCATTGATGCATAAGCTTGTAACTGCACCTCGTGCTCCTGCAACAAGATGGTTTAATTGGGTAAATGTGTATGAGCTTCAACAGCGGTCATTATAAACTTCCTTACTGTAACTTCTCTGATTAACAGAGCCTATAAAGGATGTCTTTGTTGACAGGAAATTATTGATTTCTCACCTTCAGGTTTGTGATTGCAGCATCAAGATCAGTTATATCAACCTGTGAAGAGCTTCTCAAGCCAGCCAGGAGGTTTTCACTCCTTTGAGTTAGAGTAAGCAGAGCCTGATCAAACTGTTCCAAATGGGACAAATGAGGCCCCAGCAGCTCAAGTCTGAAAGAGAGGTGTGAAATGCATGGGAGGAGGATATGAAGTTATTGTTTTGATAGTTGCATAACAAACAACAACTTAACAGAAATGCAGGCGAAAGCCTTAATCAATTTTTTTTTTTATTTGAATTGTTTTTAACCAAGTCAGTCTGACTGAGATTAAAAATTTGTTTTTCAAAGAAGAACTGGCCAAGACAGCAGCAATAACACAAAGTTTAAGAGAGACAAACACACACAGGTATCCATAGTACAGTCCAGAAGCATTAAAATTAACCATAAAAAAGTAATATTATGTCCAAATGTAGCACTTTTCTGTCTGATAAAGACACAAAGATAGTGTAATAGCTGGCTGAGAATTGTCTTATAAAAGAAGTTGTACACTTGTTCGAGCCTTTAGGTTGCCAGAAATGGCCAACCAACTCAGAAGTTTAATGCACAAAGGTCTTTTTCACATTGGTCATGAATCTCAAAGGGCGCATAATAAGCAGTATCAATCATATGCAGATAATGAACAGGGGCCTGCATATAGAAGAGATCATTATAATTACATTAGGGTAAAAAAAGTTACATCAAAATAAAAAAACCTCAGTTTCAGCCACACTTTTTTTCACCAGGGGTAGACAAATATATATTTTCAGGTTTAACAATATATCAGAAGTGAGTTACCTGTGTGAAATGCTGTTCTTCAGAGAAGTACATTTCTCTTGGATTTGCTTGAGATCATGACTGAGTTCATTTACACGAGTGCCAGGCGCTGTGGGGGAAAGGCACAGCCCAAGATTCACAAGATCCTGAAGAAGAGCTTCATAGGATGGTGTTTCCCTCTGCATTTCCTGTATGGGTCATAAATGTTTGACAATTTGGAACACAGCCTTAGGGAAAAAAACCCTGGTCTCAGGGTGTGGTTAAATTAGATTAAAACTGTGAGATTCATACCCAAATTTAAACAGACTGATTAAAGGGGCAGTGAAATAATTCACCTGTACATTCATGAGTTCATTCTTGAGTTTCACTTTATCTGCTGACAGTAGGGCAGAGTCTGGACAGCAAACAGATTCACATCTATTCAACCAGCCTTTCATGGATGAAATCTCCTTTTCAAATCTGTAGGAATAAAAATAAAATAAGGAGAATGTGGGGAAATTTTGCACAATTCTGGTACTAAACACAATAATAAGGACCCTACGACCATGCCAAGGTATCAGTGACAGGGTCATAATGGGGCAACTGTATCTCAGTGGCCCATCCTGTGCTTTGAGTAGTCTCATATGCACCTGCAGGAGAGGGGATAAGGATGACTGTGAAGGAACACACAGCCACACAGAAACACACACAAGTTTATTTGCAGACATGTATTTGATGCACTGGTAGAATGAATGAAAAAAAAAAAAGAACCTTTACAAAATCTTCTGTGCTTTTGACAAGCTCACTGTTTTTCTCCTCTTGAACACCACAAAGAATCAACACAATTGCCCCAGACAGTGAAAGTCTATTGTGTGATCAAAGAAAGTGATAACAAAAGCATGTTAGTGAAATTGAAAGGTGATGGCTGACTGGGGGACAGACAGATTGAGACAGAGACAAGATCTGGCTGCACTGCATCAGGCTAAGATGAGGGAATGACTCAGTTCATAAAAGAGGAAATTGGCATACAGAGGGAGATTCAGCAGAAAGTGCATGTCTACAATAAAAGGGAAATAGCAATATTTATAAAATAAGATTAAGATACATGCCAAAAGAAAAAAGAGCTGTTTAGTAAGGTGACTCCCCTCAGCAAGTTCAGTTTGAGACCATTTTCACATTTTTTTTTATACTTCTGGTGTTTGCAATGCAACAAACCCCAAAAATATTCAAACATCCTCTCACTTCAGTAACACCAACAACTGACAAGAATACAGCTAGATGTGAAGCTATGGAGTGGGATCTGGTCTCTTTCTTCATCTGCGATCGCTGGACCCTGTCGACTCCTGGCTGGTACCTGTCGTCGGTTCGGGTGAGGTAACCCGTCCCCGCGGCCCCTGCTCTTCTCGTCCCCGCCGGCGTGGGGTGAATCCCCGCCATCTACGGGCCCGATGCCTCGGATGTGCCGATTTCTGCCAGGTTCGGCCTTGTCAATGCCAGATCACTGGCAAACAAAACTTTTATCCTGAAGGATTTCCTCATGTCCCGTGGATTGGATTTTCTCTGTGCAACTGAGACATGGTTGAGTACCGGTGAGTCCAGCCCTTTTATTGAACTCTGTCCGCCGGATTGCTGCTATTTTAATTCCCCGCGGTCGTCTGGTCGAAAAGGAGGTGGAATAGCAGTTATTTTTAAAAGCAACTTTAAATGCCGGCAGATCTGCCTGAAATTCTCCTTTGCAAGTTTCGAAATGTGCTTGTTTGAACTGGGCTGCTCTCATGTTGTCCTGTGCGCCGTCATTTATCGACCACCCAAGTACAATAAGGATTTTATCAGTGACTTTTCTGAATTTCTGGCCGAAATTCTGCCGAAATACGACCGTGTCCTTATTGTTGGTGATTTTAATATTCACACTTGTTGCCCTGAAGAGCTGGTCTCCAGGAAATTTTTAAATCTCATTGACTCTTTTAACTTCGTGCAGTCTGTGTCCGGTTCTACACATAGGGCTCTATTTTCGTTCGCGCCGGTGAGGCGGCGGAGGGCGGCGAGCCCCGCGCTGTTGTATTTTCGTCTGGCGGAGCCCGGCGTAAGGCGAGTTTGGTATTTTCGTGGACTGAATCGCACGGAGGCGAGCCGAGATCCGCCAAGCTGGGCGTGGTGGCGTGGCAGGGGGAGGTGTTGACAGAATCAGCTGGCGCAGTGACATTTTCGTGCTCGCCACCGGCGTGTAACGTGCGCTAAAAGCTCGCCGATTCAAACCTGGTCAGCTTTCAGCGCAAGGCGGAACGCAGCTGGTCTAGTAGTATTTTGGTAGACCGGCGGCGTATCGACATACGTCACCAATGCCTCGCCGGCAGGTTTCCACAGTGTCAGGCAGATTTCAGTGCAATAAATAATCATCAACAACTATTAATCTGAGTCAGCACATACATTTAGATCTATATCGATATATTCTGATCTATATCTGATCTGATGAGCGCGTTTGGCACGTGACCTGTTTTCACCAATCACATAAGCTCCTCTCCTTGCCTTTAAATCCGCCACCGGCGAGGCGTATTACTATTTCCATGAAGTAGTCAAAGAGATCAAAAGATGTCTGAAGACAGTTATGCCACACGATGGCGACAGAGGGCAGCTGCAAACGCGCTCATCAGATCAGATATAGATCAGAATATATCGATATAGATCTAAATGTATGTGCTGACTCAGATTAATAGTTGTTGATGATTATTTATTGCACTGAAATCTGCCTGACACTGTGGAAACCTGCCGGCGAGGCATCGGTGACGTATGTCGATACGCCGCCGGTCTACCAAAATACTACTAGACCAGCTGCGTTCCGCCTTGCGCTGAAAGCTGACCAGGTTTGAATCGGCGAGCTTTCAGCGCACGTTACACGCCGGTGGCGAGCACGAAAATGTCACTGCGCCAGCTGATTCTGTCAACATCTCCCCCTGCCACGCCACCACGCCCAGCTTGGCGGATCTCGGCTCGCCTCCGTGCGACTCAGTCCACGAAAATACCAAACTCGCCTTACGCCGGGCTCCGCCAGACGAAAATACAACTGCGCGGGGCTCGTCGCCCTCCGCCGCCTCACCGGCGCGAACGAAAATAGAGCCCTCAGTGTCCGGTTCAATTGCGCGCTCCACCTAAACCGCGTCGCATGTTTAACTCTTCCTCGCCTGCTCTGTTCTCATCTACCTACGTTGGTCTCTGCGAGGATGACTCTGCAGCCCCTGTGTGTTTGGATACTGAGGAACTGGTACTGAGATTTCACTTCACCTGTCTACAAACACTGGACACGATCGCTCCTCTGAAGACCTGGCGCACCAAACCTACACCCGAGCCCTGGTTGAACGACGTCACTCGTGCAGCCAGGCGTGAGTGCAGGAGGGCGGAGTGCAGGTGGAAAAAGGACAGACTGCATGTGTCTCTTGGCATCTTTAAAGATAGTCTGTGGAATTATCAGAAGATTGTAAAAGCCGAGAAGAATAAATACTTCTCAGAATTAATTGCTTTAAACTGTAACAACCCCAGAGCTCTGTTCAAAACCATAAACACTGTCCTTGAGGCTCCCAAGTCTCTTGGTTTTGATGCCTCCTCTGAAATCTGTGAAAAATTCCTCCACTTCTTCACTGATAAAATTATGTCAACCAGAGCCTGTATCTCTCAACCTTCGTATGACCCTTCAGCCCTTCAGCCCCTCTGCACCCCTCATCTGTCTTTGCCAAATTTGAGTCTGTGTCCCTCTCTGTTTTTAAGGACATAGTCAGCCATATGAAGCATTCTGGTTCCCCTGCTGATGCCTTCCCCCCTCGCTTGTTTAAAGAAGTACTTGCTACTATTGGACCAAGTGTCCTTAATATTGTTAACAGTAGCCTCTCCTCTGGTACAGTACCTAGGGATTTTAAACATGCTGTAATACGACCTCTACTTAAAAAAACTGGCCTTGACCCATCCCTCTGTGCCAGTTTCAGACCCATCTCAAATCTTCCATATCTGTCCAAGATTCTAGAGAAGGTGGTCTTCAATCAATTGTTACCATTTTTGGAAGATAATGGTATCACAGAGTTGTTCCAGTCTGGTTTTAAAGCTCTCCACAGCACAGAGTCAGCACTTTTAAAGGTTTCAAACGATATTCTTATGACAACAGACTCTGGAAAGTTTGTTGTCCTTGTGCTCCTAGATCTGTCTGCTGCATTTGACACTGTTGACCACAGCATTTTAATCTCTCGCCTGGAGCACTGTGTGGGCATTAAGGGTGTCGCCCTGGACTGGTTCCGGTCATACTTAACGGACAGAAGTTTCTGCGTTAAACTTGACAACTCTGTGTCGTCAACAGCTCCCCTCCCGCATGGGGTCCCCCAAGGCTCAATCCTTGGCCCTCTTTTATTTGCCTTTTATTTACTCCCCCTTGGTTCTGTTTTTAGGAAACATGGCATCTCCTTTCATTTTTATGCTGATGATTGTCAGATCTATTTTCCACTTGCACAGAACAACCCCAACTCAGTCCAGCAACTCACTGACTGTCTTAAGGACATTAAAGCCTGGCTTTCTTTTAACTTCCTCAGTCTTAATGAGAACAAGACCGAAGTAATGATGTTTGGACCAAGTGGGGGCCGCCACCCCAACATCGACCTAGGCTCCCTCTCACCCTACCTTAAAGAGGTCGTCACTAATCTGGGAGTTAAGTTTGACCCTGATTTTAAATTTGAGAAGCAGATCAGCGGGGTGGTACAAAAAAGTTTTTATCAGCTACGTCAAATAGTGAAGGTGAAGCCCATTTTATCAAGACCTGACCTGGAAAAATTAATCCATGCTTTTATCACTACCCGTCTTGATTACTGTAACTCTCTGTAAGTAGGGATTAGCCAGGCTTCCCTTGCCCGCCTGCAGCTTGTGCAGAACTCTGCTGCACGTCTCCTTACCCAGACCCGCAGGCGTGAGCACATCACCCCCATCCTGGCATCCTTACACTGGCTCCCTGTACAGTATGGAATTCATTTTAAGCTTTTAATATTTGTTTTTAAAAGCCTGAACAATCTTGCTCCACCTTATATTTCTGAAATGCTCCAGCCTTATTGCCCACCCCGACCCCTAAGATCAGCCGATCAGCTGCTACTGACAGTCCCAAATACAAGGCTGAAGCTCAGAGGGGACAGAGCGTTTGCTGCTGCTGCCCCGAAGCTCTGGAATGAGTTGCCCTTGAATATCAGACAGGCCTCCTCATTTCCTGTTTTTAAATCCCTTTTAAAAACACACTTTTACTCCTTGGCTTTTGATACTTTTTAGTGTTATTTTGTTTTTTATCATGTAGCAATCAAGACAACCCTGGGTGTGAAACTCACACATTCCTCACAGGAAAGTTTCCTTATCTGGTCCCAGGACACAGGATATAAATCTTTCCAGACTTGTTTGCACTTTCAGGTTACCTAACTGACCCGACCGGAGGTTGACCAAACCTCTGACTCTTCACGATTGGTCAATTCGGAGAACAGAGACAGAGTTTTTATTACCTTTCAAACTGACTCCATTGCTGACCATCTAAATAAACATTAACGCTTCAACCCAGATCTCCCATTTGAGATTTACCATCTTAAAGTGTGTGAACATACGGGCCCCAGGATAAGGGGGGACACTGACCTCCAGACCTCGGTCGTAAAACCCTGCTCGACCATACACTGATAAAGACTACATTCCGTTGGTGAAAGAATACAAATGACTGATCATGACATCTTATGCATTCAGCAATGTACTAATCTGTCTAATCATGAAATTTGTGTTAAAATGAGATGTTTCCCATTTTTCTATGTGCTCCAGAAGCAGAATAAATCCTTATTCTTTTGTTTCTTTAGACCAACAGCTTTTCAGACTGTTTCATGAACTTTTAAGAGTTAAATTTATTGACTATGGATCATAACTTTACTCTAAGTAACAGAAATAGTTTAGAAATGTTTAGTTTATATTTTAGTTGTTTATTTAGTATTTTTAAAGGGGACCTGCCACCAAAATTTCATACCCATTTTTATCAATTTTTCATAATCCTTGATGTCCTCTGATCATGTTTGCAACATAATTTTAGCTGAAAAGTTATTTGATGGTTTGTTTTAGTATGCCTAAAAAACCTTACAGGAAAACCAACTGGTTTTGGCTCATTAACATTTATGGTAATGAGCTTTGCTCTGATTGGATCGCTGCTGTGAAGCCTGCTGTGCTCTGATTGGCTCAGCAGTGGAGGTTCGGATTTCGGTTTATCCACTGTTATTATGCTAATGCTAATAGCATATGCTAATGTGTGCTAAAGTAAGGTGCCCAGATGTCTGTAATGATATCCGGGGATATTCGGTGCGGCGGCGGCGGTGGTGCAGGGGCTGCAGGGGCTGTGTGATCACAGACTATGGGCTCTATTTTGGTGCCTCGCCGAAGACGTGCCGCAAGCGCAGCGTCAATCAGATCCGCTGCGCTGACAAGGCGTTCCCAAGCACATTTTGGTATTTTGGTGAGCCGCGCAGCCCGGCGTAAGTATCCCCCCCTCCCTAACTCAGCTCCTCCCGGCAGCATAAGTCGTAGACGGGGAGGAGAGAGGGCGTATAGGGGGTTTAACACAGTCGAGACCTGTTTTCACCAATCACATAAGCTCCTCTCCTTGCCTTTAAATCCGCCACCGGCGAGGCGTATTACTATTTTCATGACGTAGTCAAAGAGATCAAGAGATGTCTGAAGACAGTTATGCCACATGATGGCGACAGAGGGCAGCTGCTCAACAAGTGTCCTCCACACTCTCTCATCTGAGCACAGATAGATTTGGTGTGCGTAATGTTGGACCCACTGGTAAGACAAACACCCTTTTCCACAAAAAAGACACTCACATAAAGTTGCATATATTCAAACCTCACGTGACAAAGGTGGGTTTAGCGCACAGATCACAACATAAACTCCAAAAATGGCATTAAAATCGGAACCATCTGTGCGTAAATGACGCATCGCGCTCCGTGGCCTGGCTCTTTCTTTCATAGATGTTGGCATATAAAATAAATGTGGCCCACAAAACTGAATATTATAATATCTGTATGTCGGCTTAAAGTAGATAACGCATCTGAGCACTGAAACAAATCATCTGTTCAGCCGCAGCAGCTGCAGCAAGACGGACAGAGGACACGGAGACGTGTCCAGGTCGAGCTGTGCGAGAAATAAGAGGAAGAAAGAAAAGGAGGGAGACACATTACATATCTTGTTAACTTCATCATGTGTGTTTATTTACTAGATATTTAATTTAATTTGATGCAGTTTCAGCTGTATTGATTCGGTCAGGTTGTGTGCCCAAACGCGTGCCAAACGCGCTCATCAGATCAGATATAGATCAGAATATATCGATATAGATCTAAATGTATGTGCTGACTCAGATTAATAGTTGTTGATGATTATTTATTGCACTGAAATGTGCCTGACACTGTGGAAACCTGCCGGTGAGGCATCAGTGACGTATGTCGATACGCCGCCGGTCTACCAAAATACTACTAGACCAGCTGCGTTCCGCCTTGCGCTGAAAGCTGACCAGGTTTGAATCGGCGAGCTTTCAGCGCACGTTACATGCCGGTGGCGAGCACGAAAATGTCACTGCGCCAGCTGATTCTGTAAACACCTCCCCCTGCCACGCCACCACGCCCAGCTTGGCGGATCTCGGCTCGCCTCCGTGCGACTCAGTCCACGAAAATACCAAACTCGCCTTACGCCGGGCTCCGCCAGACGAAAATACAACTGCGCGGGGCTCGCCGCCCTCCGCCGCCTCACCGGCGCGAACGAAAATAGAGCCCAAAGTCTCGGTACTATTTAGTAGCAGCGCATGCCCCTTGTAATAACCCCCGTAAGAACTGTTGTTCAGGACTGCTTACTAAATTCGGCTACTGTAATAACCGTTGTTCGAGCCCACACGCAACATTTTTGCTCTCATTAATGAAACGCTTAAATCTGGGACATTTTCGGGGACAGCTTTTGCCGGGGACAGATCATCCAATACGGGGACTGTCCCCGGAAATCGGGGACGTCTGGTCACCTTATGCTAAAGGCTAAAAACGGCAGGTATTAAACCATATATTTTAGACCCCGAGTCCGAAGAGGAGGTGGAAGTTGAGGAAGAAGCCGGAGATCTCCAGCGGTGTTTTCTCATTCATTCTGCCCGGCTTTAAGTTCATTTTCCCGGCAGTGAACCGAAGGAAACACCGATCGTTTGGAAGAGACCCATAGCGGATACAGCGGTAGCTGGGTCTCGCTCTGGCTGTGACTGAGTACGAGAACGAGAGAGTGGGCGCGGCTCACCGAGGACGCGCTCGTGAATAATAATGAGCAAGGTCGGCGCAACGTAACACCGACGGGCTTTTTCTATTGGCCTGGTTTACTCGTTCCTTGATTTTAAACCTTTACAGAATGCAAACGACTTAACGGTTTGTTTTCACATGTACAACATAAGACGAACATAATATGGACCTTATATGACACAAAAAACCCCAAAAATTACATTTTTATGGCAGGTCCCCTTTAACCATTAGGTGGTTATAATGTCATTGAATAACCTGAATGTGAGTATTTAGAATCCATTATTAATCATGATGAAGTTCATTCACATGTGTTTACTCTTTTGTTGTTCACAGTTTCCATGTGTTACTATCTGTTTCATTTCAGAGTAATTCAGCATGTTCAATGTGATACTTAAAACATAATGAGAATGTTTGATGTGATCCTACACTTCATTCATATGTGTTGAGTATCAAATTATTTATCATGAAACTTAAGGCTCTATTTTCGTTCGCGCCGGTGAGGCGGCGGAGGGCGGCGAGCCCCGCGCAGTTGTATTTTCGTCTGGTGGAGCCCAGCGTAAGGCCAATTTGGTATTTTCGTGGCATGAGCCGCACGGAGGCTAGCCGAGATCCGCCAAGCTGGGCGTGGTGGTGTGGCAGGGGGAGGTGTCGACAGAATCAGCAGGCGCAGTGACATTTTCGTGCTCGCCACCGGCGTGTAAAGTGCGCTGAAAGCTCGCCGATTCAAACCTGGTCAGCTTTCAGCGCAAGGCGGAACGCAGCTGGTCTAGTAGTATTTTGGTAGACCGGCGGAGTATCGACATTAGTGCTGGACGATAATTCGATAACAATATATATCGATCGATAGACGTGTGGTGCGATAGAAAAAAAACGGGTCGATAAAAAGTTCGATAGAAAACAGTTTCCCTTTCTTTTTCATCATAGCCTATCATGTAGCTTTTACTACAGTCATTACTTCCTCCCAACCAATCACAAACGCAGACCCAGGTACGCTACGGCACCAAGCCCAGCCCCTATCAAACCACAACAGACAGCACGTGTATTAGAAAAAATGATACAGCAAGGAGAAGCGGAGGACATTGTCCCGAAAAAAGGTTCAGTAGTTCTCCAGCATGGCAATGTTTTGGTTTTTAGAAGTCTGACAAGAAGCGAACAGCGGTCGTTTGCAAAATTTGCAGAGAATTAGTAAAAACCAAGTCTGGTAACACAACCAACTTGTTTTACCATCTAAACCGATCGCACCCGCAGGAGTACGAGCTGTGTCGGTCGCGCCGCGGCTCCACGTCGTCGGAGGAATCCTCTGGAACCGCTGCCAGCACCAGCACAAAGCATGTGAAGCAGACCAAACTGGACTTCGTTTCTTGCCAAAATACGACAGAGCGTCCGAGCGGCATAAGGACATCACCCATGCAGTAACATGCTCCATAGCGAGGGACATACTGCCAATAACTACCGTTGAAAAGCCTGGCTTCGACCAGCTTCTAGCCACTCTCGACCCGCGATATGAAGTGCCCGGCCGCAAGTATTTCTCAAACACAGCGCTTCAGGCATGAAAATGGGTCAGGGGTTGATAAGGTGAGAAGGGTGCGGAGGAAATACGTTCCGGTGTTGTGCTGTAGAATGCATCCCAGCATCCCGTCCACTCATTAGCTTCTTAGAGTGGAAGAAAATGAGCTCATATTTTACAAAGACGCGAGTATTTGGATCATGGCTGCTAGCAGGGGGTGCATTCGGCAGGGGTGCATTCTACGACACAACACCGGCGTGGATAAGTCCTGCTTCGCGTGCTTAGTTTGTGTATTAAGTCAATCACATGATAATTAAAAAAAATAAATCTCCCGACCCCGGGAGAAATATTTCAGTGTTCAGACACCAGGCTGTGGGCAGTTTCCCACACAGTTAGAAGTGGTAGTATGCTATTCCCACCTAAAGCTATTCTGTTTATTTATATATTTGTTTGTTTTGTTTATTTTCATCAAAAGACTATTTAAATATTTATTTATCAGATTTTCTGGTCACTTTAGTCTTTATGTTTGTCAGTATTTACTGACGTCACTCAGGCCACCTAAGTTGATTTCTTTTTTTTTTGTTCTTTTTTAAAAAACTTTCAGTTGTAAAATAAAAAAGGTGGTTGAATAAAGGTTTGAATTTGAATTCAGTGCTTGTGTGTTCTTTATTAAAAGTAGGTCATTAAGCAATAGCATAAAACATCCAGGGCTGCAATTAAAATATATGTTAAATAATTATAATAATTATATCGATAATTATCGATATCGATCAATATGATTTATTTTTTATCGATATGCTTTTTTTCTATATCGTCCAGGCCTAATCGACATACGTCACTGATGCCTCACCGGCAGGTTTCCACAGTGTCAGGCACATTTCAGTGCAATAAATAATCATCATCAACTATTAATCTGAATCAGCACATACATTTGGATCTATATAGATATATTCTGATCTATATCTGATCTGATGAGCGCGTTTGGCACGCGTTTGGACACACAACCTGACCGAATCAACACAGCTGAAACTGCATCAAATTAAATTAAATATCTAGTAAATATTCACACATGAAGTTAACTCGATATGTAATTCGTCTCCCTCCTTTTCTTTCTTCCTCTTCTTCTTATTTCTCGCACAGCTCGACCTGGACACGTCTCCGTGCCCTCTGTCCGTCTTGCTGCTGCTGCAGCTGAACAGATGATTTGTTTCAGTGCTCAGATGCGTTATCTACTTTAAGCCGACATATGGATATTATAATATTCAGTTTTGTGAGCCAAATTTATTTTATATGCCAACATCTATGAAAGAAAGAGCCAGGCCACGGAGCGCGATGCGTCATTTACGCACAGATGGTTCCGATTTTTATGCCATTTTTGGAGTTTATGTTGTGATCTGTGCGCTAAACCCACCTTTGTCACGTGAGGTTTGAATATGAGCAACTTTATGTGAGTGTCTTTATTTGTGGAAAAGGGTGTTTGTCTTACCACTGGGTCCAACATTACGCACACTAAATCCATCTGTGCTCATATGAGAGAGTGTGGAGGACACTTGTTGAGGAGCTGCCCTCTGTCGCCATCGTGTGGCATAACTGTCTTCAGACATCTCTTGATCTCTTTGACTACTTCATGAAAATAGTAATACGCCTCGCCTGTGGCGGATTTAAAGGCAAGGAGAGGAGCCTATGTGATTGGTGAAAACAGGTCTCGGCTGTGTTAAACCCCCTAACCGCCCTTTCTCCTCCCCGTCTACGACTTATGGTGCTGGGAGGAGCTGAGTTAGGGAGGGGGGATACTTACGCCGGGCTGCGCGGCTCACCAAAATACCAAAATGTGCTTGGGAACGCCTTGTCAGCTCGGCGGATCTGACTGACGCTGCGCTTGCGGCAGGTCTCCGGCGAGGCACCAAAATAGAGCCCCTAGCATTCAATGATATTAATCATAGTGAGTGAGTATCAGATCTGACTCTTTTACCAGCCAAAAGTATAAGTTAGATCAAATAATCAGAGATCCAAGGTCCTCTCTGCTTGGAGACCACACGACCCCTCCTCTGTCTCCTCACACACACACACGCCGGAGACACTCCCAGTGTGAGAAGATAAAACCAGTGAAGTGGGGATGCTCACTCTCTTATGCTTCTTCTCTTATGCCCCTTACTCTTGTGCCCTTCTCTTCTGTCCACACCCTTCTGTGGTCCTCTTTTTCTTTGTTCTCTCTTAGAACTTTTCCTTAGTCTTCTAAGTTTTACGCCACGTGTTGATTCACGTTGATTTTTCTTTAACATCGCCTTAGTTTAAGTTTTGAAACTTCAACTTTTTGTGCGCATAGCAATTCAAGATTAAGCCTTTGATTGATTTTTCTTTAATTTCGCGAAGCCATTTTTGAAAGTTTTCTCTGCTCGAGTCTCGTTTTTCTGAGTTATCTGCGTGATTTCAAAGTCACCTCTGAACGCAACCCAGCAGGCCCAGGTCATCCTCTGTGCCAGAGTTTTTGAGTGAGACCAAAGAAGCGTCCAAACGAGCATCCACAGGATCCACAGGCGCCGGCTTTACTTCAGGCCCGAGTGCTACAACTCCTGGCCCATCCTTCAGCTGACTTCAGTCGTCTTCTGAGCTGAACCGCTCGAACCACCGGTAGCCCGGACCTTCGGAACCTGCTCCATCTTCTCCAAGGACCAGTCTCACTTAAGTATGCAAACCTCCAGAGCTCTTAAGAGGGCTGATGCTGTCTCATGCGTTCATAACTCAGATATCCACTTATTCTGGTAATCTTAGATTCCTCCAAATCCACATCCGAGTTTATCTCGACACCAAAGTTAGTGTAGGTTAATATGTTAGCGCATATTCACTCACTATCATTAACTTTAGTGCTCCTAGCCTGACTCAGAATCTTTATTTATTCACCTATTATTATTTATCCTCATTATCTTATCATCATTTATTGCATGTATGTTGTACCATCATTTATCCTGTAATAAACAGATCATTATTTTTCTAAGTTCTTGTCTGTTAGTGTTCTTCCAGAAGTGGAGTCCCTGAAATTAGAATTTCGACTTAAGATATGAGACTGATTAATTAAAACTGACATGATGTTTGATTTCTGAATTAAACTTTTGTTTTCTTTATTTTCCCACCATTAAGGGTGGGTGGTGCCCCTTTCAACAAGTGCATAAATGTCATAATTTGAGATTATTAATCTTCAGACATTTATTATAAATTCCAATCGCTACAGTATTATTTTGGTGCGACCGTGTGAGGCTCATTTCAAACCGTATTATTTTGGTGCGGCCGTGTGAGGCTCATTTCAAATCACTACAATCATTTTAGCACCTGCCGTGAGCCTGCTTATTTATTTACTTATTTATCCCCTTGCATTAATGTATTTCTGCTCACTTTATCTTGTTCTTTGTGTTATTTGTTTTTATGTATCATTGTACAGCACTTTGGCTACCCTTGTGGTTATTTTAAAATGTGCTATAGAAATAAAGTTGATTGATTGACTGAAGTTGAAGAATACAGCTAAATAAGGCTGTAAGTTAGCAATGTATAAGGAGTGGACTTTACACACAATAACATACTTAGAAAACTGCTTTGTAATTGAGTTAAAGACTCTGTTTTTATGTTATTGTCTTAACACATTTCTAATGCAGAAAAACAAACCCTTAATACATGGAAAATTCAGAAACATATCAAGCAGAGTTCTGGAGTAAAATGTGCATGAGATTAACAAAAGCTAATGTGTTTTTCAACAAGTGTACCAGTACAGGAATATTTCTTTGCTCATTAGTGCCTTGTTTTTATTCTCAGGTAACTTTATCCTTAAAAAAAAAAGCTCAAACTTTAGCACAAAATATTGTTTATCCTACCTCTGCCAGAGCGCAAGAAGGCTCTCTAATGTTGACTGCTTCTCTGCAGCTTTTCCCATAAACTCTGCTTGTTGCTTTTGGAGGTTAGCCATCTCTTTCTCCAGCTGGCTGCCCTCTCCAAGCCTCTTCATGGCTGAAAACAAAGCCATCATCCTGGGGTTCAGCTGCTCAACAGCCTGGCAGACCTCCTAGAGGACACAAACATGCACTTGTCATCAGCTCTACGGGCAATGTTAAACCACGATAGCTACTCGGTTGACTCTTAAACATAAATGATAAAACATGCTGCCTGTAATGGTGCCAGAAATTGTGCATAACCACTAAAAACATGCTGAAATAAAGCTCAAACTGCTGTGTCTTAGATTTAGATCTACAGCGTAAAAAAAGATAAGAGGTACATTCTTAGATCCCTGTGGATTTAGTGAAGTAAACACTACATTTTTTAAAGACTAATCTTATACAGTCATTTTACTCAAAAGCTTTTATCCCCCTTTGTTTTTACCATGTGATCTTGAAGGGTTTTGTAGGTTTCACAAGATGATGCACAGTGTGAGACTGGACAGTCCAGCTTCTCCTTAAGGTTGCTCATTGTTTTCTTCACCTGGTAATGACAAAACATCAATCATTCAAAACTTTATATACTCACACATTAAAGTTTAATTTCAATTGCTGATGTATTCTACCTGTTCTAGGTTGTCATTGTATCTCTGCCTGTATGTGGCACTTTGGTTGAGCTGTCCTCCTAGTTGCTCTTCCCTCTCCTTCACCTCTCCCCAGTAACGTCTCATCTGTGTGAGCCGCACCCGCATGCGTCCAACTTCCCCGGGGGTCACATAGCTACACAGGGCCTCACAGTCTGCCTCCATGAGGGCCAACGCTGCCTCTCTTTCCTCTAAGCTTTCTGCTGCAGCCTGTTTCACCACAAGTCAGAAGGAACAGAATGAAGAAGATGGAATATAAAATAGTAAAATAGTAAAATAAGATGTGATAAGACGATAACATTGTTGTGCTTTATCTTCAATGTTCAATGTATTCCTTTATCCGCTTTGGAAAATAGTTGTAAAATCCAGGCACTAAAGTTAGATGAAGAAGAAAACCGAGTGCTGTTTCTGGTGGCATGCATTTCAAATCACAACTAATCAAAAAACCTCTTCCAGATGTGTGTGTGTGTGTGTGTGTGTGTGTGTGTGTGTGTGTGTGTGTGTGTGTGTATATATATATATATATATACATGTATATATATATATACATACATACAAACATACATACATACATACATATACATATATATATATATATATATATATATATATATATATGTACATATATACACAATGGGGAAAATAAGTATTGAACGCGTCCATGTTTTTCTCTTTACATCTATTTCCAAAGATGCAATTTAAATGAAATTTCTACCAGACATTGTTATTAACTCAAATAATCCACACATGAAAAGAAATCACAACATTTGAGTCCATAAATAATGACTATATGGAATTAAGTGCAATAACACAGGAAAAAAGTATTGAACACACTAACTGAGACTCATTTTATACTAAGTGGAGAAGCCTTTGTTTGCAATGACAGCTTCCAGACGCTTCTGGTATGTTTTAACTAATCGTCCACACTGCTCAGATGTGATTTTGGCCCATTCCTCCAGACATATTGTCTTTAAATCTTGAATGTCTTTTGGTGCCCCCTGTAGGCTGTATTGGGACAAAGGAAAAAGTGCCTAGAAAGTACATTTCGGGTGGCACATTGAGGATGGGGAGTTAGCAGTGACATGGATGACTACAAATCCTGTCCCAGATAGTGTTTTGCAGATAGTCCACTGTAGTTGCAAGACAACCAAATGTGAGACTGAACGATGTTCTTGTATGTCTGCAAGACTATCTTGTACAGATTTATGTGGGTGCCAAGCATGTGAGAATGCTTCAAAGGAAACAGAAGAAAGAGCTGTATGGGATGATGACTCTGGTGAAAGTGATAGTGATGTGTAATATACGCACCATGTCACCATGTACAATTTGTTTTGTTTAAAGGATTGCTACACCAAGATTTGAGGTTTTTATTATTTTAATATTTGTTCTACATTTGTCTGCATTTGTGTTTTGATCTTTATTTTCATATTCTGAAGGTATTGATAAATGTCAGATGTTTTGACACTGTGATACTTGAATAAATGTTTTATGCCATATTTTGAATTAATTCAGACCTTTTGTGCATTTATTTTTGTCTTGTTACTTTTTTTTCCATTATTCCAATTTTGGGGGACGTGGTAGCAATTTTGATTGATTTTCCGCCATTTATGGCCATGGTGTGCTGTTTATATTTTATTGCTTTTATTACACAGTAGGTTGTGTCATTTTTATGTATGAAACATAAGCTTTTAGCTAAATTTACTGTATATATTTCATTGTGCTGGGTGCAAATCACTTGAGTTGAGACGTTTTCTTCAAGAAATTTGCTACATTTCATAATCTGAATTCACTTAGAAGTATACTAAGGCACCAATAACTGTTTCAGATATTAGGTAGATGTATTAATGACATTTAAGAAAGATTTTGTCTCGCCAGAATCAACATAACAGTTTCTACAAGCAAAAACAGCAGCAACATGTAATTGTTTTTTGTGTTACTCACATATGTACATTTCTGGCTGGTGACGAAAGTCGGACAGATAGTCTGAGTAGATATTTTAACCCAAAGTCCAGAAGCGTATTGTCTATGCAAAAATGCATCTAACAAGTAGCACCAGTGTAGTTGAACGAAATTCACTTTCTAAGCACTTTTTCCGAATTTTCTTTTGCAGAGTTTCAGATGCCGTGGACGTGGATGCATTGGCGATGCTGCCTGAAGGCTTTGACTGACCCGCGGCTGCATCACGTTCTTGTTTCTTTTCGGCCAAACTCAAACGCCTTTTGCAAATAAATTGCTGGTAGCATGTCATGTGAAACCCAGTGTCATCCGGAACATTGTCAAAGTCAATATCAACGCAATGTTTATAAGTTTCTGCAAGGTCCTTTGTCTCTTTCTGTAGAGAAAGCCACTTTCTAATACAAGTTCTGTAAGTTTCCCAACTGGTCCTTGTAAAGTCAAGGACGTCCTCGCCCTGGACAGATGATAGATGCACACAGCATCGTTTCGTTCCTTTTTTATGCTCTTTTGAAGGCTGTTTTCTTTTTTCCTTTTCTTTTCTTCCTCTTCGCTTGTCTTGCTGCTAGATGTGCTCGTTGCCATGTTTGTGTTGTTCTGATACTATGGCAACGAGACTCGGCTCCTATTGGTCCATGTGACAAAAATCGCTTCACCACTTTGCATATTCGATTGCGCGTGTGCAAGTATCACTACGCCGCAGAAAGGAAATAGTTCAACACCAAAACACTGATTATTAAAAATCGGCTGTATGACATGAGTAGATATTTTTTTTAGTACTTACTATCAATAGAGCTATTTTATGAATCACAGTTTATGTTGCACCACTAAAGTGGAACAAACCAACACGATCTCATTTAGCCAGTGGCGGTTCTAGACCAAATTACTCCCCCGGCGAGCACCCGGGGGAGTAATTTGAAGAAGACACACACACACACACACACACACACACACACAAAAAGAGATAGAATTTTGAACAGATAGTTTTGTATTACTATGTAGTATTATTATTATTATAACAACTTGCAATTGCAGAAATCCTTCAATAGAAAAAAACACAATCCTGAGGGCCATTTTGAGAAGGGCCCCCAGATCCTGAGGTTTTTTGACGTGTTAAGGTTTACAAAAAAGCTGCTATCTCGGCCTCTGTAGTAGATAGAAACAAAATTCAGAAAGTATTTGAGAGCTTAAGCATGTGGCTGTCAAGAAAGCTCTCTTTTAGTTTTGCAAACCTTCATCACATTTTTGAAAACCTTGAACAAACAAGCTCAAATGAAATAAAGTGGCTGTGTAAATAAAAGTAAAGGCTCTGCACTGGAGAATGACAAATAATTTGCTTTCTGTAAAACAAGTGGCAGTCATGATAAAGTGTCCATTCAATACAAATGTAAATATAGAAAATAAGGTGTTGAAAGGGTAAACAGCTGCCCCAGTATAGTGCCAGTACAAAAGCAGAACTAAAAACTAAAAAATGAATAAATAAATACGTGGCTGACAGTGTGTTCATCTCTGTTCTCACCCAAAGTCATGCAACACCCAGAGAAAACGCCGATAGTGTGAGCAAAAGCACTCCATATGAAGAGGTTGTTCACACTGCTGGATGTTTCTCCTCTGAACTGCTCTCTGCCTCCGTCATTGTTTACTTTACTCATGAAGCTCATCAAGCACGTAGCAAGATCCGAGCATGAACCCGAGCTCTTTATTCGCCTATCAAAGGCAGACGGGTACGGTGATTTCATTCACCGCGACTCCAGAAATGATTAAAAAACTACAAAATGACGTATCCGCGCTCCCGCAGATATGCTGACATGCGTACACAGAGCAGAGCTGTCCCCCCGCGACTCTCTCCCCGCCTCATCTCACACAGTCCGTCAGCCTCTGTGCAGCACCTTCGGAGCAAGCAGGGGCGCCTACAGCAGCGGGGGGGCGCCAATTTGACAACAAGAGTTAATACAAAACCGCTTTGCGGTTAAGATTTATTATTATTATCTTTTATTTTATTTTTTTGGAAGTGCTCGTGCCGCCCCCCATGAGTCATGACACAAATGCCGCCCCGGGCGGCTGCCCTGTTCGCCCGTGCCTAGAACCGCTACTGCATTTAGCCAATACAGCCTACTGGTGAACCCTTTTCTTTAGTTCCTTCCACAAATGTTCAATTGGATTTAAGTCAGGAGACTGATTGGGCCATTCCAACAGATTATTTTTCTTTTTTTGAAACCATTTGAGAGTTAACTTTGCCGTGTGCTTTGGATCGTTGTCCTGCTGGAAGCACCAGCCACATCTCATCTTCATCATCCTGGTGGATGGCCGCAGGTTCATATCAAGACTTTCTCGATACATGGCTCCATTCATTGCTCCTTCAATTATATGAAGTTTGCCAATACCACGAGATGAGAAACAACCCCATGCCATGATGCTTCCACTTCCAAACTTCACTGTTGGTAAAGTGTTTTTTGGGTGATGTGCAGTGCCATTTCTTCTCCAAACATGGTGTTTAGTATGACAGCCAAAAAGTTCAATTTTGGTCTTGTCTGACCAGACAACATTCTCCCAGTATTCTACAGGCTTGTCAAGATGCTATTTAGCAAACTTTAAACGAGCTTCAACATGCTTTTTCTTGAGGAATGGAGTCTTGCGGGCTGAGCGTCCATAGAGGCCATGGCGGTGGAGTGCCTTGCCAATTGTTTTCTCTGTAACAATTGTACCTGCTGCCTCCAAGTCTTTCTGGAGTGCTTTCAGGGTGGTCCTTGGCTCGTGGGGTACTCTTCTGACCATCTTTCGTACTCCCTGGTCAGAAATCTTGCGAGGAGCTCCTGAGCATGGCCTGTTGATGGTAAGGTGGTGCTTCTTCCACTTGCGGATAATAGCCCCAACGGTGCTGACTGGAATATTCAGGCGCTTTGATCTAAGTCTGTAACCAGTTCCATTCTGATGCTGAGCAACAATCAGGTTGTGAATGTCTTCAGAGAGCTCTTTGCCTTTACCCATCATGAGATGTGTCATGTTTGACCTCTTGGTGACAAAACGACCTGTTTATAGGACCATCAATTTGCTCTAACCCAGCTGATGTTGGTTTGCACTGATTAGACGTACACATAATAATTACTGACATATTTTAGGTGGTGTGGCGCATTTCCTTGCCAAAGTATACAGTCTTTCCATGGTGCGTTCAATACTTTTTCCCTGTGTTAGTGCACTTAATTCCACATAATTATTATTTATGTACTTGAACGTTGTGATTTCTTTCATGTGTGGATTATTTGAATTAATACCAATGCTTTGCAGGAATTTCATTTGAATTGCATCTTTGGAAATAAATGTAAAGAGAAAAACATTGACGCATTCAATACTTATTTTCCCCATTGTGTGTGTGTGTGTATATATATATATAATAATTATTATTATTATTTTATTTTTTTTTTTATTTTTTTGCAGACCCACATGAGACTGACAAGGCACAGATTACATTTTTTCAATACGATCTTTTTTTTTTTTTTTACCCAAGTCTGTGCAGTAGCTCTGATCAAATATTCCTTTAGGGTTAGATTAAAACATCATTCTATTTCATTCTAATCTTAATAACCCTTAGGCCATACTGGTACTGCACATCATAGACACACTTCCAGAAAGCAAATCTGACTCATTTCCCTTGGGGGTACTTAAAATGTTTGTATGTTTTATGGTGAACATCAAAAACATCGAAGGAGTTTTGTATGGGTCATATTTATATTTATTTCTTTGGTAATTTTTTAAAAATACTTAAAGGCTTGACTTTAATTGTATTTTTAAAAAAAATGGTATTCATAATACCTCCACTCTGCTGCATTTGCCCGGAGGATCTGAGGACGAGGAGGTGCTGACAGCCTCCAACTCCTCTTTCTCATTAATCCAAAGAGAAAAGGTTTCTGACTCACTGCTGAAGCGCTCCCAATGCATACACATCATCTCAAGCTGGACAACACTGAAAGACATCAGATTAAGCACAACATTTTTATAAGAAATGCTGTCTGTCTATCAGGGTTCAGAGATACATCGGTTGACATTTAGAGATTGCAAAAAATGGGATACACCAACAGACATTAAATGACCTTTAATGCAATGTCAGCCTAATTCTGGGCTTCAATTCTGTGTGTGACTAGTGTCAGTAGCTTGTGCTGGTAATTCTACTTCAGTAGCATAGGTAATCAAATAGGCAAAAAGTATAGTTTGACCCTCAGTTTGTAAAGCATTACAATCCCAGATCTGCAATTTTCCTATTAAATCAAAAAAAGGTAATTGGACTACATCCATAAATATCTTCTGACCACTCAAAGCGCTGCTACATTACAGTTCACATTCACACCATGTTCATACTCTGATGGTAAATGCTGCTATCTCTGGCACAGCCAGCAGGTGATTTTAGGGGTTAACAGTCTTGCATCATTGGTATGAGGACAGAAGAAGAAAAAGAGGAACTTTATTGATCCCCAAAGGGAACCTGTGATCTGGGATCAAACCTAAACGTTACAAATGAGTTTGTGTTTGTATTGTGTTTTTCTGATGCACACCGAAATGACAATCATGCTGTACTGGAGCCTTCACACAGCCAACATGCCTCCTGTCTGAAGCACCCTCAGTACAGTTGGCTGTGAAAATGCAAGCAAGATCAGGGTTAACTGTACCAAGCCAAACTGAATCAAACTGGACAGCTTGATGGAAACACACAAACACACACACTTTTTTTTTTTAACTGAAAAAGAATTTTCCTCATAAAATGTGCAATGATTATCTAAAGATGCACAACATTGCACTGCTTTGTAATTCAAAAGCATGGGCTGACAACTGGACGTACTTATTGTTGAGGTGGTCTTGAAGTTGTGTTACTGCCTCTCTGGTGGACTGAGCCTGCTGTATAAGAAGAGTCTGGTTCTTCGGACTGAGCTGAATATCTGCTGCCTTTTCCTGGAGGATATCTGCTTGTATTGAAAACTCCTCATTCTTTGTAAGCAGCTCCTACAGGCAAAATACAAGGCAATATACAGTAACAGCTGACACAGGTGATACAATTTATGTATGTACACAACCATAAACAATTAAGTGTACTGCAGATTCACACCTTGCTCTGCTCCAGCTCAGTTTTCAGGCTGCCTACATTGTTGAAAATAAGTTCTTTGTGCAGCTCTATGTTGGTATTGTGGATGAATCTCCAAACTGCTTCCCTTTCTGCTTCAAAAATCTGCCAGGAGCTCAGAGTCGACTTGAGATTAAGAGGAAAAGGGCACAGTTATGTCGACAGATTTCATACAGGAAAATGTCACATGAACTGATGGGGACATTAGAGTAAGCTGTGACAAAACTATCTTCTGAAACAGATTTAAATCCAAAATGTTGTGCAAAGATTGTTGCCCCCCCCCCCCAAATGTTTAGATATAAGTACCAAATATTACACCACATAGTTTACAAGTTACTGTTTATAGATCTTTTCTTTTTATGAACAGGAACACACATTACAAATTCATTTCTGATGTTTTGTGAAGTTAATTTGTATTTTTTGGTGGTTAAGATCTTTTGCCTTCCTGTTAGTTGGGCAAGATCATGGATGTATTGATCACTTTAAAGACAAAGCTAAATGGCTGTAAACAAATCCAAAGGCAAGAGGAACAAACAAAATTAACATACCACACAACAATCAATAGCTTGTTAAGCTTCTTTAATCAATGATCCCTGTGAGGGAGTGTGCAGACGCTTACACATGCAGAAAAACTGAGGCTCAGTCTACCTGCAGGTTGTGCTCCTTTGCCTCTGATTTACGGTCAACCTCCCTGAAAGCTCCCTCAAGCTCCTGCAGAGACTCACTGAGCATTTCTCCTTTCTGCAGCTGACGGCAGTGGGACACCAGAAGTTCAGCTTCTCTTCTGTTTGCATGTAGGCGCTTCAAGTGTTGCTACAATAAACAAGAACAAAGCAATATATTAGCTAACAAATTCATTTTCTTATGGTAGCAAAATAACCTGATATCAGTTACTTTAGGAGCACATTAGAAGTGTAAGTAGACTCTGACCAGTCCGTAAGGGAATAGGGAACTAGGGAAGAGAAAGCGCGATAAGTAATGGGGCCAAAGGCTCCAAATGCAGGTTATTTTTGAACCTGGGCCACCTACTTTAAGATCTAAACCATCCAGCCAAACTGGCACCTTGACAATTATTCATGCATCTAGACTAAATCCAACTCCAATAAGGCAAATTCCTTTCTTGGTTATATGGACTTTCAACATAGCTAAAAGTTTGTCCAAGGGGAGAAAATAAAGGCCAAATATCTCCCACAAATACTTCACACAGCATCCCCAAAAGTCAGTGTTAATGTGTGTGTTTGTGTGAATATGACATATAGTGTAAAAGCCCTCTGAGTGGTCTAAAGAATGTAGAAGCCCTATAAAAGTTCACAAACCATTAATCAGTACACCTTGTTTAAGCCTGATAAAGAAGCTACCTCAATTTACACAGTTTATGACAGTTGAAGGTTTACCTCAGGAGATGATTTTGCCGTATGAGGCAAGGATTTACTATGTGATGTATGGAAACTAGATCTGGGTCAGTGGCTAAACAGATTAAATGATTAATTAACTGATGGAGAGATTGATTTTGCACAGATCTTTGAAGGAGATTTAACAGAAGAAACCAGTAGTTTAAAAAATAGCTCGTCATGAATCACTGCCATTGGCTGCTCTGTTATAAAGCCCAATGACAATGAGAACAAAAGATGGTAACACTTTATATTAAGGTGGTTTTAATAAGCTGTAATTAATATGTAATAAGTCACTTATAAGACATTATAAGACCTTATTATAAGACCTTATTAGATTCTCATTAACACAAATAAGTCTATATAAGTGTTAATAGGAGCATAATAAATATCTTGATTATGTCTTGTAAGACACTTATATTGTACTAATAAGAAACGTATTAATCGTTTTAATACGTTTATTAAACGTATTAAAGCACTGCTTATAAAGATTAATAAATACTTTGTAATGCACTTAGATAGAGCTATAAAAGTGGGGGTACTGTGGTAAGCGTGCTCAGGTTCAAACCCCACCTTGGCTCCATTCACACATCATGACTCACTCTCTCTCCCTCCCTGATTTCCAACTCTATCAACTGTACTTTGTCTTAACTAAAGGCACAAAAATCCCAAAAATACAACTAAAATGAAAAAATAGCAATCCAAGTTCTGTGGCAGCTGCAGGACTGTAAAAACTTTGACCAATCATAGCATTTGGTCCAAATGTGAAGAACCAATCAGATGCCTTCAAATATCGCCCCGCACCTGCCCAGCTCCCCTCTGCCCCCCACCCCACCTGCGGGCACACACATTGCTTTGCCGTTGCCGTAGGTAGCAAGCAGGCTCCTCTGCTGAGATACCGTGTAATATGTGACCAATTTACAATGGCAGAGAAAAAGCAGCCTAAAATACTAGTTCCAGCGGTACCCGTGACAGCTCGGCCGGCTACACAGCCAAAGAAGAGAAAGACGGGTGCAAAAAGGGCTGCAATGAAGAAGGCTATGGATAAAGCAAGAGGACAAACCAGAGTCAACAGCAGCCTTTGAGTGGCGGATACAACAGAGCGGTTGCTTTGTTTCTGTTGGAAAGGTAATTATTTGTTTTGCTTTGGTGGATTTTTTGTTTTCCAAAAAATCTAAAATCTAATGTGTCCCAGCTTAGCTACTTTTGTAGCTTGTTGTAGCCCGATGCTAACATAAGCTTTTCTCTGCTTGAAAGCGGTCGTAGCAGCCGGCGTACCGGTGCAACACTCTTTATAAGCACATTACAAAGTATTTATTAATCTTTATAAGCAGTGTTCCTACTTTAGATCCAGTACCTGCAGAGAAGTTTTATTAGTGCATAATAAGTGCATATGAAAGTATTATAAGGGTTTTATATTTTCTCATGAAGCGTAATTAATGTAAACAAACATCTCACTAATGTTTATGACAGTATATAAACAATAAGTCTCGAATCAGTACATAATCAGTGTCTTATAAGACATAATAAAGGTATTTATTATGTCTCTATCAACACTTACATAGATTTATTTGTGTTAATAAGAATCTAATAAGGTCTTATATAAAGGTATAAGTGAGTTATTACATAATAATTACATCTTATCACAACCACCTTAATATAGTTACCCAAAAGATCTCCTGAACCTCTCAGATCTGGGGCGCAAAGAAATGTACTGTCAATAGAGAAGGTGGCTGACTGTATTAGGAATGGTCTGCTCTTACCTTCTCACTCACTACATTTACATGCAGGTAAGTGGAGCAACAGTTATAGCTCAGTTAGGTGATTTAACTGGACCACTGTCCTTGTCCCTGTCTACAAGCACTAGACTAGAATTGATTTATTGTTTATAGTATGACTGTCTCTGTTCCAGTTAAGTGGCAATATGACCCCTACTGGGCTGTCCCCTGGTCAACCTGTTATGTTACATAGCAAAACAATCAACAAACAAGTCAGCAAGTGGACAAGGTGTTGTATTTAAGGGATTGAAAATACCGAGAACTTGGCAGCTCTGTACCTATTATATGTACAATGCAACAGTTTTGTCTTTAAATACTTGCCTTATTTCACTTTCAAGGTTTTCTTTACCACCTGGCTTCATGCAATGCATTTATACGATTTAACTTCTGGTTCACAACTGAAGTGCATACAGTGGAGCATGCACAAAACACTTACTGGGATATTCCAGCGTAAAATTAAGTTAGGGTCAAACACACCATATCACCGACTTACACACCCCATTGAGAGATTAATGTTGCCAAACACTTGCTTCTCTAGTTATACCAACTTTAGTAATGACCGTACAATAGCAATACACAGCGGTCCCAGGAGCCATGCGCTCAACCAAAAAGCCACTCTATAGCCACAAATAATGCTCAGAACAGCACCTAACATCATCAACAGTACAAATAGGGTCCCATCTATAGCACAAGCCACCAAACGTCTTTTTAGCTTTGCCTGGTTTCTTTAGCAAAGAGACCAAACACAACTTACCTATTCTCTTCCAGCAGCTGCTTGTTTGTATGGAGACCTCAGGTGAGTCCATCACCGCAGCTGGGTGACGCAGCTTAAGGAAGAACATTTATGATCATCTGGACCTCCTCCTTTCTTCTTGCCACTAGCTTGAGCATCTCTGTCTGACCTGATGAAGCCAGGTAAATCCACACTGGAGTCCGAGTTGTTTTGATTCAACCAGGTTTCAGTAAGACAAAGGGGACTGCACTCACGGTATGCTTTCTCAGTCTTCTCTAATATCTCTATCTTATTGCTTTTGTTGGGCAGAGAGTTAACATTTCCCATGATGACTGATAAAAGAAAGGGTTTATATCGCCACCTCCTAGCATTCAGCTTTGCCTTCACCTTTGCACCGGCAACCACGATAACACCTCCTGATGTCCTTTGAAATTGTGTGCTGTTGTTCAGTTTTGCTTTGGCAGATGCCAAATTCTGGGTTTAAAGAACCCAGAATTGTTGGGTTAAGTGAACCAACCCAATTAGTTGGGTAAAATTAACCCAGCATGTGTTCTGTCCAATATATAACCAGTGCTAGGTTGGGAAACTACCCAAATTGGGTTGTTTTTAACCCAATGCTTTTAAGAGTGTATAGAGTGGCTTTTTGGTTGGGCGTGTGGCTCCTGGGACCGCTGTGTATTACTATTGTGTGGTTGTTACTAAAGATGGTATAACTAGAGAAGCAAGTGGTCGGCAACATTAATCTCCGACGGGGTGTCTAACTCTGTGTTACCGTGTGTTTGACCCTAACTTGATTTTACGTTGGACTACCCTTTAAGCCAGTTTCAGTCTAATTTCAATTGGTCTTTACAGGTAATATGAAACTCCAGTTTTAGCAGGACTAATGCAATTAATCAACTTTTTTAGCAACATGTAAACGCGCTGGCTTTCTGAGGCTGTGAAATACTCAATATTTTACTCACATCATTCAGGCATAATCTATTCATTAGCTATAACACCTTTCCCTGTTAAACGCTGACATATATAGGCAACAACTCACACTAACAAGCACCTTAAAGGGATATTCTGGCATGTCAGGGTTCCCCCAAAAACAAGCGGCTGCTGGAAGAGAGTGGAGAGAGTTGTGTTTGTTCTCTTTGCTAAAGAAACTAGGCAAAGCTAAAAAGATGAGTGGCTATTTGGTTGAGGTTTGTATTACCACTGTGTATTGCTATCATGCGGTCATTGCTGAAGTTGGTATAACTAGAGAAGCAAGCAGTTGGCAACATTCATTTCTCGAGGGGGCGTCTAACTCTGTGTTATGGTGTGTTTGACCATAACTTAAATTTACACTGGAATATCCCTTTAAATTAATTCTTAGTCACAAATTAACCTAACCAACATGTCATGACTGTGGAGAAGAGAGAGAATCCAGACAAGAGTGAAAAATGCAACTTAACACAGCAAAGCCTTAGCATGGTTTTACACCAAAAACCCAATAGTGATAACCTTTGCTCAGATGTGATCTTAATTACAAATCAGTTTTTCTTTTACATTTTAAATCACCTCTTGAGGTTTAAATGAACAGAAACATACAGTTATCTGACAACTGAAGAGACTAAAGGTTTTCCTGAGAAATGCACTGTGGCTTGTAAACAATGCTATGTAACTATCAGCTAATTTTGGCGTCATCTGATCCATATCCCCCTGGAAATCAAGTATCTGTGAACTGTGGAACATCATCACTCTTGCCTTTTTCCACACACACCTGGTGAAAAAGGTAAAGCTGCTTTGCCTCTTCCAAGTCTTCAGCGTCCAGAATCCTGCTGGTCTGCTCCTTTGCCTCCCTCCTTGCTCTCAGAACCTCCTCCAGAGCACTGCGCACCTCCTCCCTCAGTTCCTCATACTGGAACAGAGCAGACCCCTTCTTATCCCACTGCAAAGAAGAAGTTGACAAGGGCTGTGTTGAAAAAAAAAATATTAAAAACTTATAGAGAAAAATGCATTATAAGCTTTTGAAAATTCCTGCCATACCTGACAGAGTGACGAAAATAATCCCTGCAGGTCAGCTGAGAGTTTGGCCAGAGCTGTTCTCTGTCTCTGGACCTCAAGCTCAGGGCTAACCTCAGACAACCTAGTAAGATGACTCTTAAGCCACAACAAGCTTTCCTCTCTTGCATCAATTGCCTCCTGCAGAGCCTGAAAACAGTGGAAACAGAAAATGTGATCACAAACCTAAAAGGGTAGTGTGGTTTTTGAACATTACTTGATACCTCCTCTCAGAAGTTCAAACTTAATGTGCTATCTTACCTTTACAGCAGCGTTGACTTGCTCTTCATGGCTGGAATTTCTTGCTGTCTCTCTCAAGAGCCTCACCTGCCTCTTTTGAGAGGAGACCCAATCAGAAAGTTTGCAGAACCTACAAAAAAAAACACATCTTTGAGCCCTGGTAAAGATAATGGGCTCTATTTTCATGCTTCGCCGGAGACGTGGCGCAGGTGTGGCATAAGTCAGGTCCGCCGCGCCGACAAGGCATTCCCAAGCACAATTTGGTATTTTGGTGAGTGGCGCAGCCCGGCGTAAGTATCCCCCCTCCCTCACTCAGCTCCTCCAAGCGGCGTAAGTCGTAGCGAGGGAGGAGAGGGCATGGAGTGGGTTTAACACAGTCGAGACCTGTATTGACCAATAACATCAGCTCCTCTCTTCGCCTTTACATCCGCCACCGGCGAGGCGTATTTCTATTTTCATGCAGTAGTCAAAGAGATCAAGAGATGTCTGAAGACAGCAATGCCACACGATGGTGACAGAGGGCAGCTCCTCAACAAGTGTCACTGTAAGCGCTGCAGAGGGCGTCCTCCACACTCTCTCATATGAGCACAAATGGATTTGGTGTGTGTAATGTTGGACCCACTGGTAAGAAAAACACCCTTTTCCACATATAAAGACACTCACATAACGTTGCATATATTCAAACCTCATGTGACAAAGGTGGGTTGTGCGCACAGATCACAACATAAACTCCATAAATGGCATTAAAATCAGAACCACCTGTGCATAATTGAAGCATCGCGCTCTGTGGCCTGGCTCTTTCTTTCATAGATGTTGGCATATAAAATAAATTTGGCTCACAAAACTGAATACTATAATATTGGTATGTAGGCTTAAAGTAAATAACTCATCTGATCACTGAAACAAATCATCTGTTCAGCCGCCGCAGCAGCAGCTGCAGCAGGACGGGGAGAGGACACGGACACATGTCCAGGTCGAGCTGCGCGAGAAATAAGAGGAAGAGGAAGAAAGAAAAGGAGGGAGACGAATTACATATCTTGTTAACTTCATCATGTGTGTCTATTTACTAGATATTGCATTTAATTTAATGCAGTTAGCTGTGTTGATTCGGTCAGGTTGTGTGTCCAAACGCATGCCAAGCGCGCTCATCAGATCAGATATAGATCAGAATATATCTATATAGATCTAAATGTATGTGCTGACTCAGATTATTAGTTGTTGATGATTATTTATTGCACTGAAATGTGCCTGACAATGTGTAAACCTGCTGGTGAGGCATCGAAGATGTATGCCGATACATCGCTGGTCACCAAAATACCACTAGACCAGCTGTGCTTCGCCTGAGCTGAGAGCTATCAGTGCACTTTACACGCCGGGCTCCGCAAGACGAAAATACCACTGCGCGGGATCCGCCACCCTCCGCCACCTCACCGGTGGACACGAAAATAGAGCCCAATAAGGGCCATAAAGAGATAATGTAAGAGTTTTGACTCTCTGTTTAAGCTGTACCTCTCGTTCCAGTCTTTCCATTTATCAGGGTGCTGCTGCAGCTTTAGGTGGGTTCTCTTGATCTGCTCTGTAACCTCTTCTACCAACCTCTGAGCAGAGTCTAGCGCACAGTACGCCATATCGTTGTCAGGCAACTTTTGACACAGATCCTCCATATTTTTAATCCTCTTCTCACACAAAGCCAGAGGCTTGCGTTCCCTGAAAAAAGTCTGGTAACAAGAAAGGACATGTTTAACATAAGATGATAATGATGGACGATGATGATGATGATAATGATGATGAAACCTAAGTTACTTAATCTTTTTTCTTTAGGATTAATCTGCTTTCAGTTTTCCACAAAACCCAAGACTCACTCTGTGCTCTTTGATCACTTGCTCACTGGTGCAGGTGACAGATAAGGCTTGCATTTCTCTGTCCAACTCTGCTCTGCAGTCTTGTATAATCACAACAACTCGACATCGCTCCACCCCTACCTTCAGACGCAACAGGTGAGACGGGACCTCACTCTGAATGTCCTGTTAAAAAACAAAGAGCAGATTGACCATCGGGGACATGGTAGGTAAGATTTTATGTATGATGTACATCAGCCGCTGACAAAACTGTTAGAGACCAAACATCCTCTTTAAAGACTGATATCAGCTACGTGCCTCTGGAGATGTCCAGTAATTAGTAAGAGTGTTAGAGCATAAGGGCCTCTGACCTTCCAATGTTTGTGCAGCCTGCGGACAGTTTCTTGCAGCCCCTCTTGCTCCTCCTGGGGCAAAATGTCAGTCAGCTCGTCACATGCCTTCAAGAACACGCTCAGCACACGCTGGTCCAGCTGGCCTAAAAAATCCTGTTTAGAAACAAAAAGAGCAACAGGAGAGTGAGGAAAAATCTGAGGAGATATAATGAGGTTGTGGGAATCCCTAAAACTATAAAATCAGCAGGTATTGAGCAGGAATTAAGTAATTCTCTACCAAAGCAAAAAGTGAAACTTGGCTGCAAATAAGCAGAGGTCATTATCTCCAGGTTATTATGGGGTTTTTGTGATTGTCACAACCTAGAACGTCTGGTTTCATATTTGAATTATGAAGCTCATTTAGGGGAAATTATCACAACTCAGCCCTCATAAAAATCCTACAGCTGTTTCTGCTTTTCAGAAAAGAAAAAAAAAACATTTGCCTTTCTATGAACTTTGTCTTTAGATTCTATTTTCTTATCTTGTTACCTATGGCAAATTTCAGTGAACATACTATTACAGCAATGCCATATAGTGGTCTGCCTAGAGTTAAATTCTGGGAAAGCACGCTGTGGTACTATGAGTTTAGACCCTATGATTTCATACTTCTTTTTGCATCTCAGACATTTGTAAAGGCCTTTGAAGAACATCTGAGTGTCCTTGTATACATAAATAGCGCAGTGTGATGGTAATGGGTCATTTCAGACCTCATTTGTAATTTAACTGACTCTACTAAGCCTCTGCAGCAACCCAAGGACTCTAAAGAACCAGAAGCTAAATTAGGACTTATGGCATAGACGATAAATGGGTGATGGGTTAAATTTGAGGAGATACAGGAATTGGCAAAATTTTAAGTAACAGACATCAAGGAGCTTATTTTTACACATTATCTAAATCTTCATAGAATTTTTCCTTTTATTTACAGCAGAAGTTCCATGTTTAATCTTACGCTGTGTTTCATCAATAACTCCTCTGCATCTCCAGTCTCTCTCAAGTAGCCCTGAGCTCTCTTCAGTACTCTCTCCAGCTCTTGTCTTGATTCTTCAAACCTCCTCCTCAGGCAGTTGTTCGCTTCCTCCTGCTTTCTCCACTCCCCCACCTCCTTCAGCAAAGCCTGAGAGGATAGGTAACTTTGATCACAATTGGTCTCCTCAGTAAAATGGTTTAATTACATTATTTGTCTTACAATAGCAAATGAAAAGTGAGACACTCGAGTCAGTCTAATCTGCCCTGTTGCCTCAGGGGTGTTTTGACGTCCTTGTAAGCTCATTAATGTAATCAGTATTGTGGGTAATTCAGGGTCTGTTTTCTGGTTTGTGTTCATGTATGTTAAACACTTACCTGTGCTGAGGCCTGCATGTCAGTAACTCTTTTCTGCAGCAGGGACAGGTCAAAGTTTTGGAGCACCTTACTGTTGGAATGCGACCTCTGCAGGGTGTGGTGATTCCTCTCTATCACTGACAGACTGTGTTTACAGCTCTGCTGCTGGTTTAACAAATCACGAGGAAATTTTGGAGAAAAAAATGTGAGGATGTTTGAGGTGTATGCTGATAAAGGCATGTCATCAGTCAAAACTCACGTTCAACAAAGACTTTGTCATGGAATAGGATGTTAAAATTAAACAAATATGATTAAAAAGCGTTTGAGGGAAGCATTGGTACGAATGGTAAAGGGTTGAGAAGAAGCACACAATTGATTTAGATGTATTAGGAGGCAAGCAGTGGCATATGCTTTTGAGACATTCTCATATCTAACCTGCCACTTGTGTTTGTGCTGGCTCTGGCTCTGTATGTCTTGGTCTCTTGCAGCAGCACTGATGCGACTGGCATGCTCCAGGGCTTGGTAAAAAGCAGTGATGTGTTCCTCCATCTCCTCCAACAGAGGCAAGAGAACATGACACTCCCTCATGAGGGAGGAACACTGCTCTCTCACCTGGAGACAAATTAGACATGCAGTTCAACAGTGACAAAGAAAGTGACTACTTTGAGTACAGAACAATTAAAAGTCTCAGACTAAAAGTAAGTGTTGGTCTTACAGACAGCATTGAGATGGATCTTACACAACTTTTATCTTCCAGATGTGAATGATAACTACCTTACTCAGCTGACTTTTAGCGGTTGCCATAGTTGCCATAACCCTGGCCGCCTCATCCTGTGCAGCATCCTCGGCAAGAAGCAGAGCACTGTGGGCAGCCAACTTGTATTGTGTTTCCATGGAAACAATCTTTTGCTTGGTATTCTAAGAAAAGATATTGAAGCAAAGGTTTAAAATTGTAGATTGATTAAGTGATAAAACAAGTGGGAAAGATTACGAAATTTTGTGTAGTGTACAACATTTTGATGCATTGATCCTTATCAGGTGATAGCTTAAACACAATCAAATATGATTTAGTTTCAGACAATCACCTAACTAAGACCATGGCCTCCAAATGTCATGATTGTCCACATTTTTGTGGCACTGATTTAGTATGGAGGCTTGTCTTCTTTTTCTTGCATGTCAAATTTCCTGTTCACCAATGTCCTAAAGCCAGTGCTACAACTATAGCCTATAAGATGTGTCATGTGTGATACACCTTGGAACTGAGTCATAAGCTTATGTCTCAAGAGTCAAGATCCAACAAGAGCTCTAACCTGTGATTTAAATCCTTCGAGTGATAAATGGTATAACTGATATAAAACAGAACAAACAAAGCTTTTGTTGGTGTTTGGTAATGTGGTGCTTCCTTCACCTCCACGTCCTGCAAAAAACTTTTGACACTGCAGAAAGAGACCATAACTGGAGCATTGAGTTTGGCCTCTGCTGTGTCCAGTAGCTCTTTAAGTGCTGTCGCAGCCTTTAAATGGTCTTTTCTCCCCTTTTCCAGCTCATCCACATGGGCGTACTGCAGCAAAGGAGAAAGAGTTGTGAAGTGAGAGCTGTTTATAGACCTTGGCCTGAGTCTCAGCTTATTGAGGGTCCATCACATAGGAAAAATCTTTACTCTCGCCATTTGTTGATGTATCTTTATTGCTTTTATCCTTTTAATGTATATCAAACATTATGATGATTTCCGCTCCTCTTTGTCTCTTTTCTTACTCTCACCTTTCTTTATCCCTCTACCCTAGAATTTCTATTGCTTTTATTTTTGCTTTTTTCCTTGCTCTAACTTAATGCCAACTGTACCCTGATTTTGTAGAGCTTTTATGGCTTTATTATTTCGATTTTCGTTGTAGTTCACCAAATTAATATCTTGGTTTTTGCTTTGCAAATTCTTCTCAGTATTTTCTTTTCATTAAAACTAAAATTAGCTTTGAGTATATCTTAATGGGCATTCTGTTAATCCAGCTCAAGCTTTCCTCTGACAAACTGCAGAAATTCTGTTACTTGGAGTTTCTTTTTTTTTACTTGATTGACTTTAACGAAGAGGTCTCGACATCGTCCATTCAACAGAAGAAGTTGCTGCTTCAATTCAAGTGACATGGTCTCATCACACGTTTCAATGAGAAAGTTCCCGGCATCATTCATGGCGACCTGCTGATCCATCCAGTGGCTGAGATTCCTGAAAAATTCCTGGTAGAGAGACAAACTCATTGATAAAATATAGAATAAAAAACAAAGAAGTTAATCGGACAGAATGATTGTCAGAAACAAAGACAGTCGATAAAAAAGAAACAAAGATAGGTATTCAAAGACAGAAACAAAGAAGAAAATACAAAAAAACTGGGGTAATTAGCTGTCTAATCCTTGGTGGGTGTAAATCTGGGGTAACCATGGCAATGCAATGGAATATCCTCAGTGGCTTCTTAGAAGTCAAAGAGATCATTTGATACTCCAGTGGAGACTGCTAATAGGATTCCACTTAAAAGCCTAAACGCTTGAAATTAGGCTGATGTACATATGATTTCTACTGCTCAGAGGCAATCCATTAAATAAACACATATCTGAGCAGACACTTAATCTGTTCATGAAAATTACAGTGATTGGAGTCACTTCGCACCTGTTTTGTGTTTTCTGGCTGACCCAGAGCTTCTTCTGCATCCTCCAGCCAGGCCTGTAAGCTGGCCACAATAGAGTTGTACCTCTCCCAGTTGGACAGAACTTCCTCCAGCATGCTCCTCACACTACGAACCTCCACAGACAGACTTCTCCACTGGGTAACCACCTCTTGCATGAATCTGCGCACTCCCATCTCACCTTCATCCACTATACGACAAACAGATCAGCTTTAACAAAGAAAACTACATAAAAACGACACAGCAGTCAGCAGTAGTACTTCCTCAGGAGTTACTACTACTGTAAATACTTTTCTTATGTTTGCAGCTGCACATAACAAAATGACTCCTTTTAAAACCAGCTTAAAATTATACCAATCACATACTTGTGTTTAATATTTAAAAAATGCTTTCATGATGACTCCATAAACTCTTACATGTACTTTTATTTTATTTTTGCCTCCTTTAAGGGCAGAAAAAAGTTCAAATATTCATTAAAACACCTGACTCAGACCTCATGGAGGCTGATGAAGCTGCATGCCTCTACAGTCAAGCCTCTGACCTGAAAAAATCTACCCACACGGAGATGCTGTGCCTCTGCTTGTGCACTTCATATCATAGGTAAAATGGCTCTGCTCTCACAAAGCCTGCACCACAAACTATTGTCAGCCATGGTGCAGATAAATGACTCCACCACATACAGCTAACAGTTTCAGATGCACATAAATCAGGTAATGGTGTGTCTCTTAACAGTAGATCAAAGTTCAGGAACTCCTCTCCTTCCTCAGTTTGCTGTGGCCCCCAACAGAGATTTAAAATAAAAGATCCAATTGATCTCTCATCTAGCCCATAACAACCAAAGGTGCTAACTAAAAGAAAAAACACGTAGATGGTAATGGACGGGGTCTCTTCAATTGTCAGTTGACCAATCAAGTTTCAAATGTCCTGATTTCTCTCCGCACCTCCCCACACTGCTCTGCATACCCTTCAGCAGCACAACCCTCAAACTTAATGAAACCAACAAGCTCGCTCTGTGAGCGCCCAGAGACCTGCAGAAATGGAGCAGCCCCTAACTCGCAAATGGGGTCATATTCCCCACTGAGAGCTGAGAGTGGCGGAACCTCATTTAGCTGGAGCCTGCAGACTCGCCTCTTCTACCAGGCTGTAAAACCAGACAGGGGAAAATTGCACTGGCTGGAGAGACAATGTATTTGTTTTTTAAGTGTTTTTTAAGACATTTAGTGCCACTCCATTTCACATAAAAGTCTGGATAAGCCAACCATTAATGATAAATGTTTGATAACAGTGACAAATTTGAGCAGAATATTGACAATGCAATAAAATATTATAGAGTACCTGTTGAATATTTAATTCACTATAATAGTAAAAGCTAACAGCCTTGTAACTTTATGCTTTACAGAGTGTGAAGATGTTCCTTTCAGTAGCACCAAATGCTGATACTGAACATCCCATATGCCACTATTATACAACAATAACAAAACATGCATCTACATTTCCAAAACAAGAATGTTTCTGAATTTAATTGAAAGCTTTTCTAGACATGTTACACATTATAGCATGAATTGACTGTGTACATTTTGACCTCTCACCTGAGCTGTCGGCATTGACGTAAGCCTCTGCAGACTGTTTAAGTGAGTGGAACAATGCCTCATATCTCTCAAAGAGATACTGCTTCTCCACGAACAACTGATGGATCAAAATATCAACAAGTGTGGTGTGATAAGGATAATACAAACTCCATAACAGACATGCTACAATTAAACTACTAGTTATGAAATGAGCAGACAAAGGTGATCAATAAAAAAAAATCCAATAATTTCCCTGACTTTAAAATCTGTCAGGAAGGAACCAAAAAGATATCAGAGCTAATAACACTATAATTGTGCTTAAGCTTACAGTATAATTATGAAGCATCACTTCCACAGATTCTTGTCGACCATATTTTATGACCCAGGATTTAAGCTTGGCCTCAGTTAGAGTGAGGAAGGCCTGCATGTGGTGCTGGTTCTCCAGGTATTCTATTCTGGCCAAGTGGATGCTAGAAGACGTAGAAACAAAGTTCATCCTAGAAAAGGAGGAGTTTACAAAGCAAATTAGATGTACAATTTGACACTTGTATACAGGTTTGACTCTGAAAAGCAGGCTTCTGAAGAGAAAAAGCAACAGTACAAAGTGTTACTATTGTTTTCATACAAAACACATTTCTTGTGTCTGATACCTCTCCGCCATGTCTTGGAGCTGGTCTGGGGGAATAGGGTTTTCATTAACATTCCTGTCTCTATGGATCCTCTGAAAAACTTGCTGGTGACCTTCCAAGCCCTTTAACACAACCTGCACAGTGTAAATACACACAGCACACACACAGAGGAAGACAAACAAAATTTATTTAGACTTTTTACATTTTTTTTATGCACACTCTCTTTATCTTTATCTCTGTATCTCCTGTCAGAGGCTACATGCTAACCTTGTGCTGCTCCAGAGCCCTGTGGACCATGCTGGCTGTCACATCATGGGCCTGCTGGATGACAATCTCTTGTCGCAAGGGATCTTCAGCCTCATGCAGCCAAGCCCCAACTGTATCCAGAGGAGTTGGAAGAGACCTGTCCAGGTGAAGATGCCAGTCTGAGAGCTGAAATGAGGAACACAAATGATGAGACAATGTGAGCAAAGTTGTAAAGGTGTAGCACAAACAACCAGAAAGGAAAAATCAAGTGCCCAATTACCACTAATACCAGCAATCACATGCAGAAAATTTTCTGCACAGCTAATTCACACAAATTGCTTTAGCTTCATCTGTTTGTGAGTAAATATAGAAACCAAGTTATTAACCAGGGAAATGAAATGCAATCAACCTACAGCACTTTGTGGCTCATCCAAGTCTCCGACAGTCTGATTACTGGAGATTTAGCACTATACCATCAATCCTTCATTCGCTAACCTTTTTAGAGACCCTTTCCCTGGCCTGTTTGACCAGAGCCTGATCCACAGTGAGAATCCCGTCCTTCTGACTGGACTGTAAAGCCCTGTCCACCTGTTTCTGCCTCATCTCCAACTGGACTTGAAAACTCTTGAACATCTGGAAAAACGGAACAGAGGTGTGTCTGTTTACTGCTCAGTCATCTGTGTGATAAGTCATTCATAAAATTTTTAAGGTGCAATATAAAGAAATCAGAGTCAGCCCTAAGGGGTCAGAAAATATGTTGCCAACTGCCTCTAACTATTGTCCCTCCCTCTAATTTTTGATTACCAGACTCTTCTGAATAATGTGCTCAGAAAACTAGGATATCCCATGTGCTGCTGAATATAGAAAGTATCCACAGGCTTGGTAAAATAAGTCAGATAGATAAAATATGACTGCTGCCATCAGAGTAATACAGCTGATTAAGCTAAAAATAGGAGTTTCTGCGACCAGTGTTCCCAGTTTAAGCTGCACACACACACACACACACACACACACACACACACACACACACACACACACACACACACACACACACACACACACACACACACACACACACAGATCCACATACCTGGTACTGTTGCGTGAGATTGCCCTCTGTCTCCTGGGCCTGGGCTGCATCTCTCTCCAGCTGGTCGAGCCACATTTTGAGCTCCCTCTGGCTTTTTTGCTGCTCTCTCTAGGAGGTCGAGGTGGTGCAGGGGCAGGGTAAAAAAACCGAGAGATAGTCATAAAATTAGATAAGTGAAAAGAAAAAAAGAAAAAGAAAAAAAAGAGAGCAAGGAGGGAAAAGTGGGAACAGAAGGATGAAAGTAATAAACCAGAAAAGTATTAGAGAGGTTGATGACAGGATAAGGGGAGGGATAGGGTGACAGTGAGGGTATATACTGTTAAACTTGTGCTTTCCTAATCCTCACTGTGTCTCCCTGTAGGAAAAAAATGTCAAAAACTCAAAGCTGCCAAAAACACTCAACTGAAACAGGCTACTTTGACTAAGACCCCTACTAACATTTCCACGGATTTTGAGTTACCATGACGACAACATTATGCTGCTGAAAGACTTGTTAGATGGCCTATTCAGTTTTAATGCTGTTCACTCACAGTATTTTGAGAATTATCACTTCACATAAGCTGCTATAGTGATATCAAACTTTATTCAATCCAACAGCAAAAGACATTGAAAGTAGACTTTTTCTATTCTATCAGACTCACTGAAGCTTATTTTACAGGTAGTATTTCAGCTGCTATTTACTTAAGAGGAACACTTGTTTTTTATGTGGAAAACAAAAGGACCAATTGAACTACATTTCAAAAATAAATTATTCAGGACAAATAGTAGCGTGTGGTCAAGAAATGTCAACACAGAACAAAGCAGGAGTGAAACACAACAACCACTCGAGTATAATCGTGCGTTGTAAAACAACAAAACCCAGACAGCTGAACAGCATAACACAGCTCCTGACATTGTTAACCTTAAAAACAGGCAACCTGTATTCACAAGCTTTCCATCAAGTGCGCTGTATCAATGCACACTGCCAGTGCCAGGGGCTGTCATTGTCATGCTAATGGAACCAGAAGCCAAAGCACTAGGTGGTAACATTAATAAATGGTAATATCACATCTTTATATACCAGACTTCCTTTTGTTATCAGCTCAGAAACCCTGAGGCAGGAATATCACATCGGGTACCATAAAGAGCTAACAGTAATGTGTGGGCTTTATTTTGACATAAAAAAAACCCCAATGTTTTATCGTATACCTACAGTGTACAGAAAGCAGTGAAACTGTACACCAATAAGAGCTAGAAATGTAGGCATTGAAACCAAATTTAGATGGACACCATTTTGGTTACCATATAATTGTGCTTGATTGTGCATGGGTGCTTATCGTATTGAGCTGCCAATAATGATTGAAAACCTTCCCCTGAGACCTTTAAGTTACTACACAAACTGACTCCAACACCAGAAACATCAGAGAGAAAAGGACAAGGAGAGAATGAGGAGAGAGATGTGGAACAAGGAAGGACATGAAACACCTGGATAAGACTTTACCAAACCTAATTTACAACACAAAAGTGAAATTACTGTGTGTTTTCATCCACTTTAAAAGACAGGTAGGTGGGGGTGGGGGTGGGGGGGTAACTGCATTAGTGCAAACTAAAAAGCCTTAAGTGAAATTAAGTAAGGAAATTAAATATCCAGCAATTGCTCTGACTTGCTGCTCTTTTAAAACAAGCATCACAAACAACCTTAAAAAGATCCAGCTGTGCACACCTCACTTTAACAGTTACAAAACAAGACAATCATAATCTAAGCATATGTTATTAAGATGTTACACACTTACTGCGGCATTAAAAGACACAAAACACACAGGGTGCAAAATGAGAGAAGACACTTAATAGTGCATTAAGATTGTAACATTTCTAACAGCTTGTTACCTCTTCTTCTTGCTGTCTGTCTGAATCGCTCTGCTTTCGGTCAGGATGATGCTTCAGAAACTGGGCTACATATGTCATAATGGATTTCTCATCTGGCTTGTCTACATCAACATCTACAGAGGGGAAATCAAATTCAATGATCAGAGGTTGTATCAAGACAAGGCACCAAGCATAAAGGATAGTAGAGGATGTGTTAAATTAGTTTTTATGTAAAGATTTGTGACATCTATCACAGGACAATTAATTAGCATCCTAAATGGAAACAACCTTTAGCACTTCAGATCAGAGTCCTGCTTTTTTGGATGCTGAACTGCATGGCTTAAAGGGCCTTGATTATGCTGATGTCAAGCATCATTTGTCAGGGTTTTATTGTGAAGGGCAGGCGTGAAGGGGAACAGATGGTGTTTGGGAGTGACACTGAGGTACACATCTGATGATTTAGCTTATAGATTTATCCTGAATAGAAAACAGCTCTATATGCTATAAAAGGATATGTCAATGGGTGAAGCTAATTTTGTAGATTTGTGGTTAGTTGTTATTTCAGTGATGACCTTTTCAGTTAAGGATTACCAACTTAATGAAAAGGTCTTATGAAATATAATGGAAAACATCCTTTACCCTCTGGGTCTAAAAGCTGGGGAATGCCAAGCTCTTTCTCAGCCAAAAAGAAGGCTTCCTGCAGGTTTTCTTGGTTTGGCCTCCCCCATACATGCTCCATGTCAACAACATTTGGCTGAAGGGCATGGATAACTGCAAAGAATGCTACACCTGTGCGCCAACTGGGGCCAAAATCCTTCACCTCAATTCCCATCCGTCTGAAAAACATTGCAAGATGATTGTAATAGATGACATAAAAAAAATCACACTGGCTCCAAGAGAGAAATAAGTTCCACATTCCCAATGATTGGCTGATAATTATGAGTAGCATTTTGCTTATTTTGATTTAAAGAGAAATACAATAACTAGTGACGGGGTCTTCATACTTGGTGGCTGTGTGCTGGACCCATCTGAGAAGGGCCTTTCTGGCTCCGCCCTGTGGTGGTGAGAGGGGTTTTCTTTTAACAGGTGGGCTGGTGGTCTCAGTGCTGCTGGTGGAGCTGTCCAAAGAGGAGGTGCTGCTGGACAAGGTTTGAAGTGCTGGTAGGCTACTGGTAAACTCTTCAATCTAACCAGAATAGAAAACATGGATTAAAAGGGTACCTTTAAGTGGAAAGGCCTTTGCCAAAGCAGATACTCTGGTTCTATTTCATCCCTTTTGACCGCCAGAGGCGGTGCTTTAAGCACTGAATGACTCCCTTCGCGCATGCGCAGTTCAAGTGTTTATACCAACAACGTCACTTGTGACCCCGTGATGACCCGGAAGAGGTTATTTCTTCCATCGGTCAACGAGGGTTCAGTCCCTTATTCTTTCTCGCTCTCGCAGGTTGCAAACGAGCAAGCTACAATATTTCAAAACCTACCTCACTGTTAAATTGAGTAAGTTACCAGTAGTTCCGCGGCCGTTTCGGTCGGAGTAGCAAATGCTCGCCCTCCAGGAGCTGTAACTTGTCTAATCCATATTAACATTATAACTTGGATCTCCGACTGAGCGGCGTTTTCATCTCATCGGACGCCGTGGCGTCCGTCATTCACCAGTGAGGATTGGACTCATTCCCCTCTCCTTCGGAACAGGTAGGTTATTGATGTAGCATATACACTCACCGGCCACTTTATTAGGTATACCTGTCCAACTGCTCGTTAACACTTAATTTCTAATCAGCCAATCACATGGCGGCAACTTAGTGCATTTAGGCATGTAGACATGGTCAAGACAATCTCCTGCAGTTCAAACCGAGCATCAGTGTGGGGAAGAAAGGTGATTTGAGTGACTTTGAACGTGGCATGGTTGTTGGTGCCAGAAGGGCTGGTCTGAGTATTTCAGAAACTGCTGATCTACTGGGATTTTCACGCACAACCATCTCTAGGGTTTACAGAGAATGGTCCGAAAAAGAAAAAATATCCAGTGAGCGGCAGTTCTGTGGGCGGAAATGCCTTGTTGATGCCAGAGGTCAGAGGAGAATGGCCAGACTGGTTCGAGCTGATAGAAAGGCAACAGTGACTCAAATAACCACCCGTTACAACCAAGGTAGGCAGAAGAGCATCTCTGAACGCACAGTACGTCGAACTTTGAGGCAGATGGGCTACAGCAGCAGAAGACCACACCGGGTGCCACTCCTTTCAGCTAAGAACAGGAAACTGAGGCTACAATTTGCACAAGCTCATCGAAATTGGACAATAGAAGATTGGAAAAAAGTTGCCTGGTCTGATGAGTCTCGATTTCTGCTGCGACATTCGGATGGTAGCGTCAGAATTTGGCGTCAACAACATGAAAGCATGGATCCATCCTGCCTTGTATCAACGGTTCAGGCTGGTGGTGGTGGTGTCATGGTGTGGGGAATATTTTCTTGGCACTCTTTGGGCCCCTTGGTACCAATTGAGCGTCGTTGCAACGCCACAGCCTACCTGAGTATTGTTGCTGACCATGTCCATCCCTTTATGACCACAATGTACCCAACTTCTGATGGCTACTTTCAGCAGGATAATGCGCCATGTCATAAAGCTGGAATCATCTCAGACTGGTTTCTTGAACATGACAATGAGTTCACTGTACTCAAATGGCCTCCACAGTCACCAGATCTCAATCCAATAGAGCATCTTTGGGATGTGGTGGAACGGGAGATTCGCATCATGGATGTGCAGCCGACAAATCTGCGGCAACTGTGTGATGCCATCATGTCAATATGGACCAAGCTCTCTGAGGAATGCTTCCAGCATCTTGTTGAATCTATGCCACGAAGAATTGAGGCAGTTCTGAAGGCAAAAGGGGGTCCAACCCGTTACTAGCATGGTGTACCTAATAAAGTGGCCGGTGAGTGTATATATATAGATATTTACCTTAACCTGTTGTGAAAGGCTGCGCTCTCGCCGCCTCCCTCCGACATAACGGCTGCATGCAACGAACGGTAACGCTCGCGTTCCGCTTCGGCATTTTCAGTTAATAAACGGCTCTACTGTAGCCCGTTTTCGCTGTTTTAACCCGTTTTTACGCCGCAGCAAAAAAAAGCACTCAGCAGCGGCCAAGCGGGCAGAAAAGTTGTAAGGATAGCTCTTTTGTTGTTTGGCCTCGTGGCTTTGGCTAGTTTCCTAGCGACGTTTTTGGTTGGGCTTGGCTAACCCGTTTTTGTTGCATAGCCTTTTCTTTAGTTCTTAGTTAACGCTAACTGTAGCATTAACGCTCTGGTTGCCTGAGTGGCTTTATCTCTTTTTATTATATAGTTGGCGATAGCCTACGCTGGTGCGGGAGGTGTTCACGCCCCCTCCCCCCAGCTCGCGCCGCCAGTGACCTGAGTTGCTTCAAGTCCATTATTGTTATTATTATTTGATTTACACCTTCTATCTCTCATTTTTGGGCAAAGGGGCGCCTCCGCTTCCTCCCTCCAGCATAAGCAGCCTTTATTCTTTCTATTTCTGATTGCTGGCAAAGGAGCGTTTCCGCTTCCTCCCTCCAGCAAAAGTGGCCGTCACTCTTGCTGTCTTTAATTTCTGGCAAAGGAGCGTTTCTGCTTCCTCCCTCCAGCATAAGCGGTCAATTCTCCATCTAGTAGCGTCTCCACAATGGATGTATCCCACTGCTGTACTTCCTGCCAGGCCCCCCTCCAACCTGATGATGGACATGATTTGTGTCCATCATGCCTGGGCCTTGAGCACCTCAAGGAGGCCCTGGTGAATAATCACTGTATGGATTGCAGCTACATGCTGATGGCAGCTAAGCTGGCCAGGCTAGCGGAGGTGAATCCGCTGCAGGACAACCTTCCCCCATCAGGCCAGGTGCCCACAGTGAATCATGGTCACTCGAAGCGGGACGCCTCCGCACCTGCTAGTGCAGGCGCCCCACCTGCTAAAAAGAAGCCTAGGATTAGGCCCAAGATCAAACGCTCTCGACTGTTGTCTAGGGTGGATCAGTTGTCTGCGGAGCTTGATCGCATGAGGGCTATGCTCCTCGTCCATCAACCTCTGGAGTGTCCTTCAGAGGAAGCCCGGGTGCCGACTCCTGAAATGCCACACTTGACCCAGGAGTCCCAAGAGCCAGAGGAGGATGCGCTTTCTTTAGCTGCATCAGCCTCCCATTTTCTCGAGTACGAGGAAGGGGAGGTTTATGAGGGGGCCTCTCAGGCTTCAGATCAGGGCCCCCACTCCTCAGCCCAGACTGAACTGTCCGAGAGAGAGGACAACTCGATGCAGGCCATCCTGAGAATGGCCCTGGAGAAGTTAAGGGTGGCCATACCAGACCAAGCAGGGCCAGCCCCAACAAGCAAATTCTTCCGGCGGAAGCCAGCCTCCACTACATTCTCTGTACTGCATTCAGAGGACTATTTGAGGGAGCTACAGGTCTGCTGGGCAGACTCTAAAGCTTGCTCCCGTCTAATCAGCGACGGTCGTGCGCTGGCAGCGATGCATGGTTCGGCAGACGATGGCTTAGACTGCATGCCATCAATCGAGCCAGTCGTCGCATCTCTTGTGGTTCCCCCAGATGAGGCTTTGAGCCGGGACACCAGGTGTCCTCGCCCCCAGTGCAGGCTAACTGACGACCTGCTGATTAAGGGCTATAACACAGGAGCAAAAGCTGGGAGAATCGGTAACTCCCTGTCGCACCTCCTGCTGGCGCTTTCATCATCCCTGCAGAAGGGCAATGCAATCGCAGATGCTACCACCCTCTGTGACGCATCACTGGAGGCGTTTGGCCTCATGGCTCGGGAGTTAGGGAGGATGATGTCCATCATGAACCAGGCTCGCCGCCAGGTTTGGCTGTCCCAATCACGGCTGACAGACAAGTCTAGGAAGACCCTCCAGGGCCTCCCGGTGGTGCCAGGAACGGTCTTTGGTCCAGCTGCCCAGGAGGCACTGGACCAAACCATCCAGGCTGGACAGACTAGACAGCAGCTGCTGAGCCTGCACCGCGTGCCTCCCCCTAGCAGGGGCAGGACCAGGGGCAGAGGCCACTCGGCTGCCCCTGGAAGCCACCCGCCACCAGCCCACTTTAGAGACCCACGCTTTGCGCAGGGGCAAGCCCGTGGACGGGGCTTCGGTCCTGCGCAGTCTAGGCCATTTCAGCCCCCAGACCCCATTGGACCCCGCAACAGGGCCCCCTTGGGGCAGAGGGGCCAAACACTGAAACGTAGGGGCCGGCCGTCGGAACTTTCACACACCAGCAGCTCAGTTACTGGGCTGCTCGAGCTGCGGACCCGTGGGTGCTTACCACCTTGACCCACGGGTACAAGCTCCAGTTCTGACGCCGGCCCCCTGCAGCCAGCCGGGTCAAATCTACCATCATTGGCGACCCGGCAAAGGCCCTCGCCCTGGACCAGGAGCTGTCTACCCTCCTGGCCAAGGGTGCCATCGAGCCAGTAGACCCTCTGCAGCACCCCAGGGGGTTCTACTCAACCTATTTTCTGGTAGAGAAAAAGACCGGCGGATTCTTGGACCTGAGAGGCCTAAACAGGTACTTAAAGACCCTACCTTTCCATATGTTGACCACGGCAGCTGTACTCCAGTCCCTGGCCCCAAACGAGTGGTTCACGACAGTGGATTTGAGAGATGCCTATTTCCATGTCCCCATTGCCAGGCAACACCGACAGTTCCTCCGGTTTACCTACAGAGACTGCCACTGGCAGTTCCGGGTGCTCCCGTTTGGGCTCTCCCTGTCCCCGAGGGTCTTCACAAGGTTTGCCGCTGCAGCGCTCCAACCTCTCCAGGCCCAGGGCATGAAGGTGTTTCCCTACCTGGATGACTGGCTGATCTGCGCACCATCCCGGGCACAGGCAGTGGACGACACATCACAGCTTCTAGCCCACGTCCGCCTGGGAATAAAAGTAAATATAGACAAAAGCTGCCTAACGCCATCTCAGAGCATAACATACATTGGTCTAGCCCTAGACACGGTTTCAATGACGGCCCGTCTTTCCACCCGTCGGGTGGATGGTATTATGAAGCTGCTGTTGGATTTCAGGAGAGGAAGCCTCCTGCCATATATGAGGTTGCTCCGCCTCGTGGGCATACTAACATCCGTTGCGGCCGTTGTACCGCTGGGCTTGCTGTCCCGACGCCCCCTGCAGAGGTGGCTAAACGGCCTTCATCTAGATGCCGAGCGACACAGGCACAGGCAGATTGCCGTGTCCAGACAGCGCCTCCTCACCCTAGTCCCGTGGAGGGACAGGGCTTACAGCCTGAGGGGTGTCCCTATGGGGTCTATTCCGTTCCGCAGGAAAACTGTTGTCACCGACACCTCCCTCTCGGGCTGGGGTGCGGTGTGGCAGGGCAGGACAGCTTGTGGGCAGTGGTCTCCAGCAGACCGCACCAATCATATCAATGTGCTCGAAATAAAAGCGGTGCACATGGCTCTTACCCATTTTATGCCTCACCTGCGAGGCAAGCATGTGTTGGTCAGGTCAGACAATACCCCGACTGTCTACCATATAAACCACCAATGAGGGACCAAGTCAGCACGGCTGCTGCAGGTCTCCACAAACCTGCTGACATGGGCGGCCCCCCACCTAATGAGCCTGCGGGCAGTATATATACCAGGAGAGAGGAATCACATCGCAGATTTCCCCTCTCGCCAGAAGCCTCTGTCAGGAGAGTGGCGCCTCCACCCAGACGTGGTCAGCATGATCTGGAACCTCTTCGGCAGGGCAGAGGTGGATCTGTTCGCTTCAGCAGTGTCGACCCACTGCCCGAAGTGGTTCTCCCTAGCGGAGACAACCAGCCCCCTAGGCCAGGACGCGCTGTCCCACCCCTGGCCAGGGGTTCTCCTATATGCCTTTCCCCCACTTCCTCTGACTCCTCTAGTGCTCCAGAGAGTGGCTCAGGAGGGTCCCACCATTCTCCTGGTGGCCCCTTTCTGGCCAGGCAGGGTGTGGTTCCCACTGCTCCACCAACTGTGTCAAGGGACGCCGTGGCGCCTCCCCGACAGGAGGGACCTACTCTCACAGCTGGGGGGACGAATCTGGCATCCCAACCCACAACGCCTCCAGCTGTGCGTTTGGCCGCTGAAGGGCCCAACCCGTTGCTAGGCAGCAGCTCGGACGCAGTCCAACATACAATCTTGAACGCGAGGGCGCCGTCCACCAGGCTCAAGTATGCCAACAGGTGGAAGCTGTTTTCCAGCTGGTGCAAAAGTAGAGCTGAGGACCCAGTACACTGTCCAGTGACTGTAGTCCTCGAATTCCTCCAAAGCCTGGTAACTTAAGGCCTGTCCCCTTCTACACTTAAAGTGTATGTGGCAGCTATATCTTGTAACCATGTGAGGGTTGAGAATAGCACGATAGGGAGCCACCGCTTGATCTCCAGCTTTCTGAAGGGGGCCCAGAGGCTGCATCCCCCCAGAGCCCCGAGAGCTCCAGTATGGGACCTAAACCTGGTCTTAGATACCCTATGCAAGGCTCCCTTTGAGCCCCTGGAACTGGCGGAGCTCAAATGGCTGTCCTATAAGACAGCCCTCCTCCTGGCCATTACATCGGCCAAGCATGTAGGGGAGCTGCACACCCTCTCAATCAGCGAATCCTGCCTACGGTGGAACCCAGACCAGTCGGGCATAACCCTATGGCCCAATATGGACTTCCTGCCAAAGGTGCTATCTGCAGCAAACATCAACCGGCCTATCACACTGGCCCGATTCGATCCTCCGCCAGGAGACAGGGCTGACCAGCTGAGGCTGTTGTGCCCGGTGCAGGCCTTGAGAGCCTACATTGGAGCCACCGCACATGTAAGACGAGCTGAACAGCTCTTTGTGTGTCACAGCGGCCCAAGTATAGGCCTTGCCCTGTCAAAGCAGCGGCTGTCCCAATGGGTGGTGGACACAATCAGCTACGCCTATAAGGCAAATAACCGCCCCATGCCACCCGGGGTCCGGTGTCACTCAACCAGGAGTGTCTCCACCTCATGGGCAGCCCTAAGAGGAGTACCCCTCGAGGACATCTGCTCGGCTGCCTTGTGGGCCTCATCAAGCACATTCTCCAGGTTCTACGGGGTGAACGTTGCCACTCCCCATCCGTTGGGTGTGGTCCTCTTCCCGGAGTCCCCTTGATTCAAGGTTTGCAATCAGGATTCCTCGTGACTTTGCTGGTATAAGTCATTCAGTGCTTAAAGCACCGGCTCTGGCGTTCAGAAGGGATGGAATAGAATGAAAGTTACGCATGTAACTACGGTTCTATGAATCCTGAATGACCGCCAGAGCACTCTGTCACTCAGAATCCTTGCGTCTTCGCGAGAAAGTTCTGCAGGGACTGAACCCTCGTTGACTGATGGAAGAAATAACCTCTTCCGGGTCATCACGGGGTCAGAAGTGACGTTGTTGGTACAAACACTCGAACTGCGCATGCGCGAAGGGAGTCATTCAGTGCTTAAAGCACCGCCTCTGGCGTTCAAAAGGGATTCATAGAACCGTAGTTACATGCGTAACTTTAGTTTTATAGATTTGCAAATCTGCATAAGCAATCACAAGATATTTGGCTTTGTGTCAGCTATTGTAGCATAACCATGAGTCTTTTTGATGCTTTGCAAGAGTTGTATTGTATTTTAACACAGTTTTAATGCTTGATTGAGCATCTTGTCTGCTATTTAACACACTTTTTTCATATCATTACTTTGAATCATTAGATCTCATCATAACTTTCTCCTGTATTTTGCACTTACAAATCTCAATTCATGTAATGTACTTGTCTAAGTTCACCTTTAAACAATGAAATGTCTGCAGCTATCATAACACAGAATCACAATTCAATCAACAAAAAAATACGTATTTAAAACCCCAGAGCCCTGACTATATTGACAATCAAAAGCATCTTTATTAGTCTACTGCCAAGCCAGCTCGTCAGTTGTGGAAGATTTATTGCTATAGACTTAATTTTCTTCTGTTTCCTGTCTGCTGCCAACAAACTGTGTTTGGCAACAATCTAGTCCAAACAATCATAAACATCTCAGGAAATGCAGCATCAATATGTCAGTGAGTGGATAAGTTAATTTTCCACTGTTGTATATTTCTTTTATTTAATTTGATGTCTTTGCTGGAGTAGCAGAGACAACATCATTGAGTTTTTGTTGATCCATGCATGCCTGAAAAGCCTGAGGTAGCATCTGCTCTTTTTTTGCTTCAGCTAAAATTATTCAGCTTTGCAAGTAAGTAAAAAGTCATGCAAGTTTACAATACCAAGGTTTCTGAGTATGCAAATTTCTTGTTGGATATAATCAGTAATGATCACTGCATAAAGTGATACCAGAAACATTTTTTTCTCCTTTTTCCACTTGTTATAATTCTCTGTATTTTGTCATGACTAATGTGCATAATATCTTCTAACCTGATTTAACTGACTTCAGGCAAAGTTACCTGGAAGTAGAGGATGATGGTCCACACCAACCCCAACACAATTGATGGCCGTCCATCAGCTATGTCTGTAGAATTGATGTTCACTAGCTTGATCTGTGACACAAACACAACATCCAATATCATAGTACAACACAGCAGGACCTCAGAATTTCTGCTCCAGTAAATACATGTTTACATTCCACTCCAATCTCATACATATGGATTAGTCAAACAATTTCCCTCAATCCGGTAACCCTTTATCATACATATGTTTACAAAAATGAACAATATACAGAATGAGCATAATCCTCAAGTCTACAAGATGTTGATAATTCTCACTTCATCAAACAAAACAAACAAGCACAGTATCGTCATGAATACTGACCGGAGATCCTCTGTAGGCTGACTGGAGGGCAGAAAAGAAAAAAAAAAGAAGGGAGTGTGTTTAGCGGTACTCCAGATGTGTGTGATTAACGGAGGACGCCTCATTGGATATAAGATAGCAGGCACGGTAACATCTCAGAGGTGAGATAACTTGGAGTGCTTGGCTGAAAGGAAAGATCCATCAACGCTACACAGGCGCCAGGGATTATATCCAGCAGAGATGCGAGGAGAAGAGCAAGAGGAAAGGCTGTACAAACTGATCTGATGAAGTATTCTATATTATCACACAGAGGGCTCTTATAATTAAGGCCCTGCAGCACAACAGGTCATGATATGGTAATATTACACGTCATTCTGTTTATGTGAACCAAGTAGGGGAGACTAGTGGCAAGTGAGGTCAGCGTGGGATAGTGACTGATGTGAATACATGCAGTTCATGCTTCATATTCGGAAATCACAGCAGGTTATGCCTGCATCTCCACATGGCACTGTGATGATGGGAATGGAAATGGAAAGGTTTGTGGCTTTAACAACATCAACAACAGAGACATAAGTTGCTTACAAAAAGCATAACCAATACATTTATTATTGCTTATTAGACACTTACAGGCTCTCTTTAGAAACCTATTAACAGTTTATGTACCTGTCGAAAACCCAAATAACATTTTATTAAAGTAAATTATTGTCGAAGTATTAAAGTAGTCTTATTGGGGGTGGAGTGGGGAGTTATTACAGCTAGAAACTTTAAAAAGTTTCCGGTAAGAGCCTTCAAAGGTGGGGTAGGCAGTCAATAGCTATTAGTTTTTGATGACATTTGGTAATATAGCGATATTGCTGTTTTTTTATGTTGTTATTTGTTATGCCTGTGTAGTCAACATTTAAACATTTTTGAGCGGCCCACTCTTTCTGACTGTAAACAAAGCCGTTCTCCACCTCCCCGACTTGATTGGTTGAGAGGCGGACACTGCTCCTTAGTGCTGATTGGTTGTGAGGCAGGCGCTGCTCCCTTGTGTTGTGAGGCATGCTCCACGTCCACAAATAACGTTCACAAGCCCAAACAAAGTTAGCATGCTACAATATAGGACAGTAGAAACCAACAAGAAAGTACAGAAAATTGTCTGAATCCTCCTTTGGCCATGACTGTCAACACAAGCAAGAAAACGAAGTAAATACTGGAGACTCTGGAGGAATAATGGGCGCTTAAAAAGAAGGTAGACCAGACAAGAGCTAAAAAGCTGGATCAACATCAATGCAGCATCAATGATGGGGGATGCTTTGAGATCTTACGGACCCTGTAACCTTTCTGCTGGACTGGTTAACCACTTAAACAAAGTTAGCCAAGTGTCTGTAACAGAAGTGTTTCTTGTTAAATGGGACCTGCTGCGTGTTGCAGCTCTGCTCAACTGTTTTCCTTGGGTCCTGGAGTATGTCACTTTATCCTAGTTGTGGAAGTCCTGCAAACATTGTGTTCGCTGGTAGTCTGTTGGCATCTACAGTGGCACAAATGCTATTTACTTTCCCGTTGACTGGACCCAATTTGTAACTATTTGAAGTATTTATCTGCATTATATCTAAATTTAATTGGAACGATAAGAGTGTCTGTTTGTGGGTGGGGCTTGCTGGAGCAGAGAGGGAGGGGAGAGGAGGAGCTGAGGGGAAAACTGGTTGGGAGGGGTAGTGTTTACATTCACGATTCCTCTCAAAAACTGGCACTTCCTCAGATCCTGCCTACTCCATCTTTAAGTGTCTAATAAGCTATACTAAATGTTTCAACCATGTTTTTATAAACACTTAGCATCCTAAAATGTCTATTTATCAATACTGACTAGAAAATTTGAAAGTTTGACATTAAATTTATACAGGTATTTGTGGAGGAAAAATTCATGACTTTTTCAAAACTTTCTAGGTTTATATATTTTTACAAACTTTCGTCAGGCCAGGAAAATGTTATTTTCATATCCAATTGGTTTTACAGGGTTTTCCATGTCTTAATCTGTCCTACAATTACTATGTGGTAACTGTTATATTTGCAAGTAACAATACACAGCTTATTCAAATGACTTGTGATAATCCAGTTTACTATATCAGTTCATTATATAGCTTAAAGAACAGGCTCTAGCCTCTCAAAAGAGACAGCCTTTGGTTGAATTTTACCATTTTAGTGCTGAAAATTCCCAAATGATACAATAACACATCTGCCAATTCACTGCATAATTTGATTGAAATACATTTTTTCTAAATTTACAGTAAGTTCTACCTTCCTATTTGAATAAAAGACTGACACCTTTATTGCCACTCATAGGATTTGCTTTGTCCCTGGTGCATGAAAAAAAATATATATATAAATGACAAGGATGTCAAAAGCCATATAAGATAACACAATCAAATTCAAAGTACTAAAAGAAGTATGTCACTGTGGCACCACTTTGACCAATTGTTTAAATCACACATCCCCTGATACAGGTTTTAGAGTTCCTTATAGATTGGTTATGATTTTATTTATCTATTTTTATTGTAGTCTTTTTATCTATCTAGCTGTCTATTATGATTTTAGCCATTAGTCATACAAAGCAAGAATTATAAAGACATTACTTTGGGCTCTAGCCTTTTTGTAATCTTACGGTTGAGTAGATATATTACAGTTTGAAATAGGATTGATGAAATGATAAGCATAACATTTTCAGGGGCCATACACACATGAAAGGGGAGTTGAATCAGGCAAATATAGGTTGGGAGTCTAAAGCTAAATGTAAATACAGTCTAGACAAGAATCCAACTTACATACAGAGCTAATTACATTTAATCTTCTCCACACATACTGTAGATGTACTCGCTCTCACACTCACAGATACATTCTGCAGAGTGCCCAGCCTTGTCTCATCTCTAGACTGAAGATTAACAGCATAGAATTTATGGTTTAAACCCTGTCACACTGGAAGAAGATAAATCAATGTCCCTGCAGACACCAGCTTGTGCTTGCAGCTTTTATTTATGTATATCCAAGGCATGCTGAGAGAAGCTTCAGGAATGCTTTTCAATCAAAGCTAGATACAATAAGGTGGGTAAAGATATTGTACACTTGTTTTATATCTTAAAGAGATAAAAGAGGAAAAGTGGAGTAGTAAAATACAGCAAAAAAGCAACGGTGTGGGCAGTGAGGGTGGTGGCTCCATTTATTTTAGGGACTCAGAAAAGTCAGGGTCTAAAAAATACAATTTTATGTAATTTAAAGGCAGACAAAGAATGCCATGTAAACAAAGTCAGCAAAGATGTACCACAGTGAATCTTGTTTTTTTTTTTTTGTTAAATGGGGGATGTGGGAAGATAGAAAGAGTAGGACCAAGGGCTGGGGAGGAAAGGGAACTGGGTCAAGCAAGGTCAGGATTCAGTGTTTGTACCCACAAGGCAACAGCTGAGCAAGGCAAGCAGCACAGGCAGGAGAACAGAGAGGGGTAAAAAAAGATAAAAACAAAGCATTGAACTCTTACCTTTCTACCCTCAAGGAAGGTGAGAGCAGAACCAATATTAGCGATCCAGTGGATTCTCTTTAGTTTCTTGCCCTGCTCACATTGCTGGAGGGAAGAGGGTAAACAATAGAGGAAAAAGAAAGAGAAACAATGAGAAGATGATAATGATTATGAAAAAGAAACAACAGAATTGAAAAGAATTTGAAATGCTATTGTACAGGTGTCGGTATTATCATAGAGGCCAGGCTTAGTGCAGTATAGACACAATCAGCAAACACAAATACAGTTAGAGAGGATCAAAACTAATCTGAAATAAGGTGATAAAGATGGGGATCAAATCAAGAGTTGCGTTTGACTTTATATATTTGGATCAATAGGACATTGGCATCTTTGACCTTAGGCTGTACTGGTTGGATAAAATCCTCAGGATGTGTGGATACAGGATACAGTGTGATCTATTCTTGCCTATCTTGGCTTTTCTGTTTATTCATACATCCAATAAAAGCTGATCAGTGAAAATTTCCATCCAATTGGGGCTCATTTCACATGCCTATACTGTAGCTCTTTCCAGATTAGTCAAAACACTGGAAACAGCAACAGCACTGTGTTAATAACAACAAAAGCGAATGAATTTTTTTGTTATTTCACAAGCTAGATCCTTGTTGAATCAGCTCACGTTAATATTTAATCCCGAAAGATCAGAGGGTATGAGGTGTTTAAAGTCTGTGGCCCAGTCACATGCTGGGGAAATGACCATGAGACTCACCAGTTTCTGTCCGGAGAGAAGTTCCAACAGGGCCAGCAGCATCACACCATCCTTAATGTCCTCAAACAGGTCCGTCACCACCATTGGAGGGACTCGCTACAAGAGAAAATACATACTTTTTGAAAATTTTATTATATTGTAAATGTGTTTGAGTATTTGCCATTTGCACAATTTGCTGAAAACAATCTCATAGAAATGCTGTCATTTAGAATTAAGAACATATTTTCCAACAACAAACATCACCTACATCTTAATGGACCAAACACATGCTTCAATCTTAACAGTGGTAAAGTTACAACACTACTATGAAATATATGAATATGAGGTATTCAAGTGTTTCTGTGAGGAGGGTAAAGAGAGGATTAACCAAATAAAACTTACTTGGATACCAATTTTAAGCGAAAACACTAAATTATTTGATAATAATTCTAATAACTGTTGTTAACTATGGACCCTAACCCTAACCCTAACCCTAACTATGGAAGCGATTGTGACTCATATCTCAAATTCAAAAGCATTAGCAGAAATGCGTTTTCATTTCAAAGTCATGGCTGCACTATTTGACTCAAAAAAATAAATAAAAAGCAATATTCCAAAATGCATTTTCATTTTCTTCTTCAAGACTGCCCATTCTGTGACTAAATTAAAAGGAAAAACCAAACTCAGAAATGCTTTTTCGTTTTCGTGCTTGCTCTGCAAAAAGTGTCTCATAATTCAATCTGAGTTCGCAATCTCAAGTGGCGCCGGACAGTGACGTCACGGACCCCACTCGTTTTGGCCCCTTGTGGCCGATAGGGGTTGAATTACGGGCCAAGGGCTGATTTTGTTTTTATTATGCAATTTGTACGCTCGTCGTGACCCGGAAGTTGTATCATCTGTGTTTTTGCCGGTTCAGTTTATTCAATTTATTTCAACTTCAGTTTATTTGATCTATGTTAACTGACGGAATATTGGAAAACAAACTATTTTCATTCATTTGTTTTCATTTCAAAAAGGGAAAAAGGGAAAAGGGTTTTTCGATGTTTTGTTTTTTGATTCTTGATTGAATATCAATTGAACGAATGATACACGGATTCACTGCCCCCTATCGGCCAGAAGGGGCCAGAACGAGTGGGGTCCGTGATGTCACTTTCCGGCGCCACTTGAGATTGCGAACTCAGATTGAATTATGAGACACTTTTTGCAGGGCAAGCACGGAAATGAAAAAGCATTTCTGAGTTTGTTTTTTCTTTTTAATTTAGTCACAAAATGAGCAGTCTTGAAGAAAAAATGAATATGCATTTTGGAATATTGCTTTTTATTTTTTTTCATGAGTCAAATATTGCAGCCATGACTTTGAAATGGAAAAGAATTTCTGCTAATGCTTTTAAATTTTCGAATTTGACATTTCAAATTGAATTTTGTTACCTTTTCTGCTGGTGAATGTTTTGAAAAATAAATGTTAAATGTGATTTGCTTATTCTTTTTAATTTAGTCACAGAATGGGCAGTCTTGAAGAAGAAAATGAAATCGCATTTTGGAATATTGCTTTTTATTTTTATTTTTGAGTCAAATAGTGCAGCCATGACTTTAAAATGAAAAAGCATTTCTGCTAATGCTTTTGAATTTGAGATATGAGTCACAATCGATTCCATAGTTAACCCCTTTCCCACTCCCCATGAGCAGACAACAGTGTGGAGACAGAGAGACCCATGACCCATGAGCGTGTCTGAAAAAGTGCAGCAAATAGTCATGGCTGAGGGTCAAACCAGCTTAAAAGAGGATGACAGCCTCTTTATAAGGGTGCAAGCTTAAACTGCTTCCCCAGCCAGTATCCCAAGAAAAGCTGATTTTTAAGAATATCCAGCTTGCTTTATGAACCTTTTGAAAACTAAATGGTGGTAATGAAGAGTAAAAACCAAGCACTTGGGTAGGTGTGAGTCAGGTATCTTGGATGAGATTGTGTATGACAAAAGTCAACATTAATGGTTCACAAAGGACATAATGTTTCATGTTTCAAGGCAAATAAACTTAATGTTTGCATTATGTTAAATGCCATTAACTCTAACAAAGCCTTCAAAGTTGTCTGGAAATTTAAAAACATAGGATTTAAGTCCTAATAGCTTTGGCAATGTACACAAAACTATAAGGCTAAGGTACTTTTTCCAAACAAACTGCTCTGAGTGGCACAGCAAGTAAATACACCCAAGTACAATACATGTGAGACTTTAAATTTAGCCTCTGAAACATGGATAAAGAAAATCCTTATTAAAAAAAACTACTTGAAGCCCTTAAAGAGTTTGGCTGTGCCGAGAATTTCTGACAGCTGGAGTCAGCCATAAGCGGATGCTCAGCGGGATCTGGATGGGTCTTCAAATCCTAAAATATGCTGATGAGTTAAAACTCTATCCCTCTCATTGACTTTCTTCCTGACCTGACACAGACACAGACTTTGAGAATCAGGGAAATCCACATATCTCCATTTCTTGCCGGCGCCACATCAAGGATTTCTCTTAAAGCACAGTCACATGCTGGGGCTGAAGAGAGGGTTATGATGGGAGGTGTGGTTCATATGAGCGAACCATTCACAAGGAGATTAGCAGCAAAGGGAGAGAGGGAGGAAAGAGAGGTGGAAGCTGCAATGTGTGCATGAAGATGTCTGTGTTAGCACATTCAAGTGGAGTGTATGTGTGGTAAAAGATGGAGAGAAACATAACACCCCCATCATCATGGATACGCCATTAGGGGGTATAATTGAATGGAAAGAGTGGCATAGAGAAAAATGATAGAAAGGAGAGAGAGAAGGAATGCTAACCTCATATCTTTCAAAATTAATTAGCAAACAGAGTATCTCTTTTCGCTAATTCCCCCTCTAATGTCATTTCATGGCTTTGGATATTAGTATATCTAGACAGCACTTGTGCCTCTATCATAAAGTGACAAAAGAAACAGTTGCAAAGACCCCTTTGAAAGGGATAAATTATGCTATGAGCTATTTGAAGTTAAATTTACCAATTTGTTCATTACAATCCCAAAGCTAATGAGGAAATTCCTGACTAATTACAAAATAAGAAAGAAATATCCATTTCCACCACTTAACCACATGAGCTAAAAAAAAATAAATCAAGGGCTTAATGAGCTAATTACATATGAGTGTCTGGGCCATAATTGATTGTGTGCAGAGGAGTTTGAGGGTGTTCTTCTGTCTGTGCCCTCATGTTATTCCCCTGGTACACTCCACTCAGTGGATTCCCAAAGATCAACAGCAAAAAGAGACATGAATGAAGAGGCTGAAACAAAGAGACGACTTAAGGGTTTTAGTCAGAGCTGCAATATCCAGTTTGAAGAAGCAAATGACACTGTTGGTCTGATTTCTTTAAAGGTACTGTAGTAATTTTATGCTCATTAAAGGGCATACTGTAGTCCATTACTAAAATGATGTATACATGTAACTTTATAACGGTTGAATTTTATTCTTGGCAGAATACAACTTTTAACCTCACAAGGTTATGATTTGTATCAGTTAGTGATGAATATGGTGACCCCTGCAGACAAAGTACCTATTTCTCTTTACCAAACTTGACCTGCATCTCCATACATGGTAGCAGTAGACAAAAAGATAGATATACATCACATCTTGCTAACCCAATAATGTCTTTCATAAACAACCCCCCCTCCCCCTTATAGCTCATAAATCCACTAGTACTACATCCTGAAGGGTGATGCATGATGCTGCTAAGCAAGCATGGCCTCCTCATTTACTCTTAAACTCGACTGTCAAATTACCTACTTCCACTTTTTTTTTTCTTTTTTTAATGTATTTATTTAATAGCTTATTTAATCTCCTTAAAATGGGATGCACTGGACGTTGTAGGAAGGATGAGTTGGGGGTGGGGTGTTTGCTTATGTGTTTATATGTTCTGAGAAAAAAAAATGTCTCTTTACATCAATGTCTCTTTGTACCTTGTTTTCAATTAAAAAGATGGTTGGTAAAAATGTCACCTAATGGCATGGTATGCTGGTGTAAAACAGTGAGGAACTAGTGCACAGCAAAATGGTTTCTTCTCACTTAGACACATATGATAACAAGTGGCATTTACAGCACAGTTATGCCCCACAGCCATGTGATGTCTAGCTAGTCAGACATTATTGTAGGCGTGACATTGAGTGAGGCACACTGGTGCAAAAAAACAGACCAGGGGGGAAGGCTGGACCAAGCAGTCATTGAACAAGGCGCGGTATTAACCCTGACTGATCACCAGTAAATCTCAGAGCTGATGGACAGAGAGGAACAACAAGACACACTCACACATACAAGTAATTTAAAGCTAACAATCCTTATAACTGAATATTTTTGGCAATCCACCAACAGCTGTTCAGAGGTTTCATCAAAAATTAACTGTTCAATGGCATAAGAGAAAAAATCAACATCATTAAAGTCACTGGTATGGGATCATGGATGTCTGCATATCCATTGCTTTCCATATAAAATACTGTTAAGCTTGGCCAACCCACTGTCCAACAAAAAGACAAGTCATTGTTTTTTTTCATACTGTAACTACTGAAGGCAGCAAATGAAAACTAAAAGCACAGTTGGCAGGTTGAAAATTGAAATTTATCAAAGCATCCTCACGGCCAAATTGGCTAAACCATACTGCATGCACTATAATGTGCTGGGTTTAAATTTGGCGTGCATGCAGTGTGTCAGTCTCTACTCCTCCTAAAAAAATGATGGATGTGGGATAGGATGAGAAAAGTACAGGAGGAGAAAGGAACTAGAAGCTTTGCTCTGCTGCTGCTGTAATCTCTAAGAACACTCGGTTCAGTGATTACTGTACTAAAGCTGTTTGCCTGGAAAATGCCTGAGTGATGGAGAGACCTCTGCTGCTCACACCGGCCACTCCGTAATTAAGCTTTAACCCTCTCTGAGAGGATTTGTTAGAATGAAACTTGGGGCCCTTTTCACTAAATTCTCCCTCCTTGTCGCACCACTGCAGTGTAGGGTAGAACTTAAAAGCCTCATATCCACCAAAACAGACAAATACCATTGGAGGCAGAATTTGCAGACAAGACACAATGTTTTGACACCACATGCAACTGCAGGTCCCTAACAAAATTACTGTCTACATAAATAAAGGAAACAACCTGCAAAGATACAGACAGACCTGCAGCTCTCTTACAGTTTATTCCTTAGGTCTAGAAATAGTGACTTAATCTGGTGAACTACTCCAAGTAATAAGAGTCATTAATCTTCTGTATAAATTACCAGCTTCAGTACATCCTCTCATAAAAACTCTTTGTCTGAGCTTATAAGATTTCTTTTGTTAGACCTGTGGAGTGGAAAAGTGAGGGGGGGGGGGGTTGATAGTGAAAGGAAGCCCTTACGCTGTCTCAACTCACCTAATGATTAATCACATACCTTAAGGCACTGAATTAAAGACCAGTGATAACTAGAGTGGCCTAATCATCTGCATAGCCAAGGGCACGATCTATCCTTTTGAGAGACGAGCTAAACCAATTGGTAAAGCTTCTCCCCGCTATCGTTCTATACCTCATGAGACCCTTTTTGAAAAGCTCTTTTTTAAGTATTTTCAACTGTGAAATCTAGACCTAAAGATGCTGTTTCATCTATTTGAGTCTACAGGATGAGCACCTTATGAAAACAGATCCTCTGCACAGCAAGACTTGACTATTCATAACATCATATCTAAGAACATAAACCGAGCAGCCATGACAACCAATACATTCTAAAAGAAAAATACTGTATAAGCCAATCAGCATCACTATGGCAACGTCAGGCATTAGTTGAAAAGGCGAGCCTTTCCATGGCAAGCAAGGAGGAGGAGAATGACTGATTTGATAAACTTGAGTAGTGAAAAAAAAGTCTGGCCCCATCACTGTTTTATCACAAATTAAGCGATTTGCTGAACTGGTTTATTACAGAGGATTTAAAATGACATTTAGAGGATTTTTGTCCAAACAGTTGACCAGTGTATTTAATGCAGAAATTTTGCATTAGTTTAAAAGCTTTGGGTTAATGGGACCAAAAACGTGCATGCTTAGTCAACTTAGCCACATCAAACACTGTCACTCTTCCAAATCAGTACTAGAATTAAAAAGTTAGTTAAATAAATTAACCATTTGGTTATATTTTGTATTGTAAGCATTCATCGATAGTTAATAACCAGCTATTTGTAAATAAGTGTTAACAAAACCAAATTCAATTGATTTTAGGTCCCTTAGAAGTGGGTTAGAAATGAATAAATATGTAAATTAATTGTCAATTGACCCTAACAAAGACTGATAACATGTTATTGATGTTCATGACTATAACATGCTGATAAGTTTTTATGAGAGCCTGTAAGTGTGTTATTAGCAATAACAAATGAGATAACTATGCTTCTATTGACTCTTATTAACACATACAGTCTTTATCTTTTATGGTCTTATGAGTGGTTAAATAACTATACTGCCATAAGACTTCAGTGCCCTACTGACCTGATGTAAACAAGCACAGGTGACAGATTGCACCTAGCTGGTACAGTTAGGTAGTATTTTTGCCTAGGAAATGGAGATAAAGGTGTATGAAAGCTGTGTCTGGTACACAGACACAAAAGCACTAAATTGGAGCAATCTGTAATCAGCAGAGGTATGTGGACATAAACCTCACAGGAGGACTGAAGGCATGGTGGTGCTAACTCTGCCACTGTTAGCTCCACGCAGACTTAGAGATTCTTATTCAAAGCCATGCAAATTTCCCTAAGATCCCTTAACCTGACACTATACGAGCGATTGCCCACTGAAGCAACCAACAGAATACTTCCGTTTTTGAACATTCTTTTTTGATTCTTTTGTGGATATTTTGACTGCAAAGTCAATGCCCCTCTACTATCTTACAGCTCACTTGGCACAGTGGGGAGGGAATATACTCAGCCTGATTGTTTTACTCCTTTACGAGACTTTTTTTTATTATGAATATATTTAAAAGGGTGCCTGAGACACATTATAAATCTGTATTCCAACATTATTTCTAAAAAATGTTTTTGATGAATAGAATTAGCATGCCATTACAACCTACAACCTACCGAACCTGGGGGGACAGAGCCCTCTCAGTCGCTGCCCCCACCCTCTGGAACTCACTCCCACTGGAACTCAGAAACTGCACTGACCTCACCAGATTCAAGACCCTTCTCAAAACCCACCTCTTCCGCACTGCCTTTCATCCTCCATAAGTCCCCCCTCCTTGGATTTTACATGATTTTACATGATTTTATTGATATTGATGTATATTTTATTGTATATTCATCTGTTTTATTGTTCTTGCTTTTATTCATGTACAGCGTCTTTGCGTCCTTGAAAAGCGCTTTCCAAAATAAAATGTAGTTTTATTATTATTATTATTATTATTATTATTATTATTATTATTATTATTATTATCATTACTTATTGAAAGGATATATGTTTTTACATTTTAAAAGTTACTAAATGTGAGTGCAAATTTGATCTATTTATGGACAGAACTATTCCTCAGCTTGAAGCAAATGATAAGCAACTAATCAAGACCAAGAAAAGATGAAAGTAATATTACAGCACAAACACTCCAGTTAAGCAGGTATTAACCAGACAAGTGCAGTTTTCAAAATACTGACTATTCTTCTTTTCCTTGCAGTGTTCAGATTCATTTTCATGGGGTGGGTCCCCTTATTCAAGCACTGCCATTGACCAAGGAATGTGAAACAGCACAAGGAATGTGTCACATCGCATAAAAAAATTCAACGAATAAACTATGTGTTTACATTGAACGTCACCAACAAATTCAGGGCATGTTAGTATGAGACTAGATGTAATTTTCTGTGGGCATGGTCTTGAGGTGTGATACTTCAAATTACGTCAAGATTTATTTCCTCTTGAGTGCTTTTCAAATGAATTTTCTGCTCCACATCACTGTGGTTCAAGGCCTCCACAGCTGATAAAATCAAATAGGAAACCTTGAGAGGAGCGTTTCAGATCAAAATAACACTTGATTGTGTTACCCCATGCCATATTTGCCTTACCCACCCTGTTTCTGACACTCTATTCAAGCAGAAATAGGTTGAATTGATGAGAGTAATGTAGTATACCATAATTACACGGATTTGATGGTCCCTCTGCATGCAGCTGCATCAAGTATAACTGTTTACTTTAAGTTACTGATATACTGCTGTGCAGGCTGACTGAGGGGATAATTGAAGGGCAGTCTCTAAATGAAAACTCATTTGAACAATTAAAATTGGTCCATATTGAGATAGAAAGCTTATATGCTACTAAGACTTAGAGTCTGGGAGTAGCTTGATGTTAATAAGATAAACACCATATTTAATGCTGTAATGTGAAAGTCATAATTACAATGAGAGAAAATCCTGGCTACAAGCAATGAAGGATTGGAGGAATAGGAGAGTCAGTCATACTTTCCTGACTCTCCTATTCCTCCAATCCTTCATTGCCATGTGTAATGCCGTGTGTGTGTGTGTGCGTGCGTGCGTGCGTGCGTACTAGTGTGGGGTCTTAACTAGCACAGTCAGTCTCATGACCAGCTTCACAGCGTGCTTTTGAAATGAAGTAAACATCATAGGGAGTACAGTGTGGGGAGTATAGAAGAGCAGGGTGATTCAAAGTGAAAAAAAAACAATGAGATGGGGAAGTTTTTAATTGACAAACATCTGCAGCATTTTTTTGTGCCAAGGGACAACACAGTGTTGGCATTAGCAGTGGGAATTAACAAGACTCTTACCTTTGCCAAGTGGGAATTTATCCATTTTGTGAACGTCCTCTTCTGCACTGCCTCCTGCTCATCTGTAAATCAGAGCCCAGAGGATCACTATCAGTCACATGCAATAATAAACAAAGAAGGAATTAGGACACAATCTCCTCATTGTCTATTGTTCAGGGGGTTGAATCAGTTTGCAGAGCTGGCCGGTGACTTTAATTAACTTTGATATTATTACTTGCAGTCCAACGTGTCTGTGCACTCTCAATCATATCATACCTGACAATGATATGGTAAGAGAAGCGTTGTTCTATATGATGACAGCTTGCTCTTGCTATGATCTATGAGAGGATTGTATTCATTTTTGACTCGGTTTAAGTGTGCAATCTACTGCTTAAATACTCTACATCATACTCTGTAACATAAAACCAACCTTTGACTAAATGTACAGATATAGGGAAGGGCATTGTTTGTGGTGGCTGCAGTGATAAAGCCCATTTAACACAGGCACAATCAATAACAGATGTCTGCTAATGATGTCCCCCAAAAACCCACTTAACTTGAATGAGAAAGGGACTTAAATAAAGCTTTGTCAATCACAGGCACAGGAAAATAGAAAATAAATACACTGGCACACACAGGGAAAGACATTCATGAGATAGTGTATTCATGCTGTGGTTTTTGAAAACAAAATCTAGTAATGCTTGCAGCCCTTGCAAAACCAATTGAAAATTCAGCATTTGTAACATCCGTAATTTACAAATTCATGAGCAACACTCACATCCATCCTCTTACAATGTGCACAAAAAAGGTCTATAGCCCAGCTGGGACTCTAAATATCTAATCATGCACAATGACTAGCACAATGTTTTTTCCTGTCCTGTCTGTGCCACACAGCAATAACCTTGAGATATGTGCATTATCAGCAAGAGCGGACATCTGACACAGTGCTTTCCTCTACCTTAATGAAATATGCTGACACTTTGATCACACTCAAGTTGGTAAGTGTGTTACTGGGTACTGCAGGCAGATGCACATGGTAAGGTGTGTGCACCAGAGAGGCTTAAAGAGGGAGGGGATGTTCATACATAATGCAGACACATACAGGCATAGTCATAAGTGCCACTGAACAGGTCCCCTTCTTATGAATACATTTTTTGTTCGGGTCCAAGAGTGATCAAATATTGATGGGAAGTAATAGTGGATGAGACTGAGAGAGATTTTACTTCCTGCTTTCTTGAGCAAGAACATGTGTGATGAGAACATGTCTGCGGGAATGCGGTGCCATGCGCTCAGTCTCAGGGACGAGGTGACTTTGAACTATGCACACACACACAGTCACACTTAAAGCCCACACACATGCACCCACACACACACATTTACATTCTTTCAATATCACAATGGAAATGGTCGCACTCTGTAACTGAGCCTCGCAGCAGCATTTTAATACTTGATTACCTCCTTGGCTACTGTTGGTCCGTATCATTATTAGTCTGGTACGCAGCCTCCCGGGTTGCCACTTTAAACCCCGTTAGTGAAGAGGACATTAATGAGAAATCATTTAAATCTAGTTTTTGTCTCAAAAGCATTTTTTTGTGAATAAAATGAAATAAGAATGAATCAAAAATTGACACAAAATTAGGGAAGTACAATTAGACAGCGAAGAAACCATTCCGCTGTTCTGATAATTTGCTTGTAGAAACCCGAAGTTACAGAAGACAACTGCAAAATCAGCAAGCTAGAGTAGCTTTCACTAAACTTATATGTCGAACAGTAAGACAGAATGCTGAATGCTTGGTATAAAACACAGAGGAGTAGACAAGCAGGCTGCCAAAGGGTCAGGCAGAGATAAGAAATCAAACAATTTGACAGTCTGCCTGCTGTGCTGCGGCACACTCATGCAGTTACTACTAGTCTGTTCATCTGCTGTACGCTAACATTTTCACACACACTCACAAACACACACTCTCTGTAAAGGTGGAAATGCCCCCTCCGAATTTCTGCTCATTTTGCTTATCCCACACCACACTGTCAGATAGAATCTTTCCTGCGGGGACACGAAGTGAGAAAATGACACTGCAACATGCTCACTTTCCTCACATACAGCAGGCATTTACACTCCATACTGCAGTGCCATGCTGAGTCTTACACACACGTTACACCTCCAAAAATGTACACACAGTGTATGCATGCCTCCGTTTTCTCATGCTTTCAGAGACAGTATGGCACGCACTTTCACGCATACCCTGTCCCACTTACCTCGGAGGTAATGATAGAACCGCATTACCAGGTTGAGGGATTTGTTCTTTTTAGGGGAGCCTTCCCCTTCAGCTTGCCGTGCCATCTTGTACACCGGAGTACGCCTCGATTCCTGCCTGCTTTCATGGGGACGTTGGGAGGACATTCAACCTCCAGAGGACAGTAAAACACGTGCCCTTGCTCCTACCCGGGCTGCCTCTCCCCCTTCTTTCTTTCTGCGGAGGTCTCTTCAAAAAGCCCACTGGACAACAGGACCTCCTGAGATGACAGCACTGAAATTGTTGCTCTTTTTTTAGCTCTTGCTGTCCTCTGTCCTGTTAGGCAGCAGCAGGCTGCAGACTCAGTCAGACTCAGTGGTTTTCTTGCCTGACAAGCAGCTTGGGGAGTGATGTAAAGAATGTTTCTGTGTGTGTGTGTGTGTGTGTGTGTGTGTGTGTGTGTGTGTGTGTGTGTGTGTGTGTGTGTAAGTGTGAGTGAGAGCAGTGCAGCATCGGCATCGAGCTGTCTTGCTTAGTCTGTTTCTCCCTCTCCTCTTCTCTCTAACATACTCTTTACCTCGATCTCTCCCTCCCACGTTCTCTCTCTCACACTTAATTTCTCACTGTAGGCTGTGGGAACAGTCTACTTCCCTCCATCAGCTGGCCAATCAGAGTACGTGGGAATGAGTGATGTCACAGTAGCCCCGTCCTGATGTGGTGGGGGAGAAGTAAGTGGTAGTGGGTAGGTTGAAGGGGACCATTTAGCAAGTTAGGAGGAGCAACAGCATCACACACACATACATATATACAGCATCAGGACAGATGTGCAGGAATTCCCTGTTTGTCGCTGGTGCTCTAACAGCCCTCCTCCATCTTTCTCATCCACACACAGCCCTCCTCTGTCTTTCTCACTCATGCAGCACTCATGGGCTTGCATCTTTTTTCTCTATAAAGACTGCAGCAGCACAGACTATCACTGGCAGTCATCCTGTCTGATCTGTTCATGTTTTCCCTCAGGGAGTGAGAACTGAATAGAGCAGGATACAAAATGAAGGTGAATAAAATATCTGAGGTTATGCTTTATTTTTACAGGAAGATCAGAGTATACAGTGCCTTTAGACAATATTAAAAGGTCAGAGGGATTGAAACAATGTTAAGTGGAAATTAACCCTCATTAATTGAAACTGCGATCTATGCTGAAATGTTCCTTTTAAAGCTTGAGCTTCAAACCAGCAAAAAATAGGGGGACAAAATACAACAAATAAGGTAAACAATAGCAGCAGCGTTCATCTAGCTTCCAGGAATGTAACATTTAAAGAGGCACTCACCAACAGTAAGGGCTACCACAGCTGACAGCAGGAACTTGAGCAAAAGTAAACACTGTTGAGCCAGAATGACCCCAACCCCCTCACCCTCTTCTACTGCTATAATATAAACTGAATTACTTATGTTGCAATGCTGTGACCTCTCCTCATCCTCTGATTTGTATCTCACCTGTGTTCAATCATATCCAGCCTGTATTTTCCTTATAATATGTCAAATTTTTGAGCACACAATCACATACACACACATACAAACGCTTTGGCACTATTGAAAGCACCAGGCCCTTCTCTGAAACCATATTCAGAGAATTTCCTGGAAACTAATATTCATGCCTGGTGTGCCTTCTATCAGCCTTAAAGATGAAAGGGTCATTCATCACTTTTTCTCTTTTGTTCTTTGGGTTCCCCCTATAAGGGATTTTAATTATGAAAGTCATCAATTACCAATGGCAGCTGTCACCCGCTATCTGTCTGCTGATAAACCCAGTGCTGACACTCCTCCCTTAAACAGCCCTGAAACCGGTCATGGTGGTGATATCATTAGCCTATTGCAAAAACCTGCCTTTGAAATGAGGGTCTGTCACTGTCTGCTCTATACGTAGTGAGATTGCTGTATACCTGATTGTGTGTACAGGTATAATAGATAGACTGAGTTACAGTTTAAAGCAATATTTACGTGTTCCTGTTTCTTTCTATTTACATATACATTGCCCACTTGTGTACTCTATGGGCTGTCACATCTAGCCTGTATAAAAGACATAATGTAACTAGGGCCCCGTTGGGGCACTGGCGGGCCAGAGCCGTGTCGCGCCGCCCCCAGCGCAACCGCCTCCCCCTCCCGATCGCGTCAAACTCAAGGTCCAAAGATGGTGTGCGCACTTGTCTGTGGTCATTTACCATTATAATGAATGAGAGGCGCAGTTTCTACCAAAACGCTCGCTGCAGACAAACTCCATGTCCTTTTTGAAAAACGTCTGGACCATGAGTGAGGGCACAAACACAGCTAGTATATATCCAAATGGCAAGTTGCTCCTCCTTTCGGTTTTGCAGAGAGAGCGATGTGTTTGAGCCATTGAGCGATGGGCAGGAAAAACTTGACTTTTTCTCCTGCCATGGGGGGTAAGGAAAATGACAAATTTTTTTTTATCAAACATTATAAAAAACTGGTTATCTCTTGCAGGGCATCAAAGTCTTGAATATGTGAGAGATTAGTAATATGATTGACTTTGATGCCTTTTAACTTTTCTGTAGCATTAGATTTAATAGACAACTCCCTTTGGCGCCCCTCATTGGCCCAAATGACTTTGTCTGCTGTAAAATCAAATTGGACAGATATTTTTCCAGAATTTTCTTTTGTACATCTCTTTTTTTACTTCTGCCCTGTTCACAACTAGCAAATGTTTCATTGAAAATATTTTTTTTACCCTTTAAGAGCACATTTAAGACATAAAGTCACAAATAAAGCAAAAATTTGAGCCTTTTAACTTTTTCTGTAGCATCAGATTTAATAGACAACTCCCTTTGGCGCCACTCAGTGGCCAAAACGACTTTGTCTGCTGTTAAATCAAATTGGATTGATATTTTTCCAGATTTTTCTTTTGTACATCTTTTATTTTACTTCTGCCCTGTTCAAAACTAGCAAGTGAGTGGCCAAAACGACTTTTAAGAATGTGGATTTTTGGGTCATCTTTGACGCCCCCTAGAACGTAAACCGTGGGGTGCAGCGTCATGATTTTTACAAATTGGAATGGCCATGGGGTGTAGATTGGCCTGAGCAAATTTGGTGAGGAGTTAGCCACATTCCAATGTGTGTGAATCCGCAAAAAATGCGAAATAGCCCTTTAACTGTACATTTTACAGATATGTGCCCATTGACTTTTTCGTAGATCTTATTGAGATACACGTGTGTGTCAAATTTTGTGTCATTTTGACAAAGCGTATAGGCGTGACACTCAACAATGTGTTTTTTCACCTTAGGGGACAAGAAAAAATTGACTTTTTTCTCCTGCCATGGGGGGGCGCTCTTTTCGGGAGTAAAAATTCCTTCACAAATGTGTTGATGGCTGGACATTGCATCATCCTAGAAAACTTGGAGGCGAGTGAGGACAAAAATAAAAAGTTATAAGACTTTTAAGAATGTGGATTTTGCGGTTTTCTTTGGCGCCCCCCTAGAACCTAAACCGTGGGGTGCAGCGTCATGATTTGTACACCTTTGAATGGCCATGGGGTGTAGATTGGCCTGAGCAAATTTGGTGCCGGTGGAACGAAAGCCTTAGGAGGAGTTAGCGAAATTCCAATGTGTGCGGATTGGCAAAAAATGCGAAATAGCCCTTTAACCGTACATTTGACAGATACGCCCGCACTGACTTTTTTGTAGATCTTATTGAGATACACGTGTGTGTCAAATTTTGTGTCATTTTGACAATGCGTACAGGCGTCAGGTGAATTTTCACCTTAGGGGGCGCTATGGAGCCATTTTGCATTTTATTGTTTGGGCGACTTCAGAATATCAAATTTTTCACCAGGCCCGGTCGTCCTGCCAAATTTCATGAGTTTTCGCCAATGGGAAGTGGGCCATTTTCCAGTTTAAAGGCAAGGAAAAATTTAGAAAGAAGAATCCATCAGGAACAAGAGGGCTCTCGCAGCTGCTTAGCAGCTATGCTCGGGCCCTAACAACAGAAGAGAAAAAAATCCAGTGAGACTTTCATACTACAAACACCCACAATTCCTATTGAGTAATGTAACAGCCACAATATCCTTTGGCAGCTTAAATATCAATGATGTGAATAATGGAAGGGGCCTACTGACTCAAAAATACATGTATGGGATGTTTCTATTAAGGGTTGAGCAATTGGGGCCAGAGCCAGCTGCAGAGCAGCCGGGCGTAGAGCCCTATTATTCCTGTATGGGTTCTTCTTTAGGGCCCGAGCGTAGCTGCTAAGCAGCTGCGAGAACCCTATTGTTCCTGATAGATTCTTCTTTCTTTAGGGCCCGAGCCAGCTGCAGAGCAGCCGGGCGTAGAGCCCTGTTGTTCCTGTAGTGGTTTTTCTTTGTTTCTTTCTTTAGGGCCCGAGCGTAGCTGCTAAGCAGCTGCGAGAGCCCTCTTGTTCCTGTAGTTTCCTTCTTTTGTTATTATTATTATTTTTCCTCCCCTTTGAACTGGAAAATGGCCCACTTCCCACTGGCAAAAACTCATGAAATTTGGCAGGACGACCGGGCCTGGTGAAAAATTTGATATTCTGAAGTCGCCCAAACAAGAAAATGCAAAATGGCTCCATAGCGCCCCCTAAGGTGAAAATTCACACTATTGACTGTCACGCCTGTACGCTTTGTCAAAATGACACAAAAATTGACACACACATGTATCTCAATAAGATCTACAAAAAAGTCAGTGCGGGCGTATCTGTCAAATGTACGGTTAAAGGGTTATTTCGCATTTTTTGCCGATCCGCACACATTGGAATTTCGCTAACTCCTCGGAAGGCTTTCGTTCCACCGGCACCACATTTGCTCAGGCCAATCTACACCCCATGGCCATTAAAAGTTATTCAAATCATGACGCTGCACCCCACGGTTTAGGTTCTAGGGGGCGCCAAAGATAACCCTAAGATCCACATATTTAAAAGTCTTATAACTTTTTATTTTTGCCCTCACTGGCCTCCAAGTTTTCTAGGATGATGCAATGTCCAGCCATCAACACATTTGTGAAGGAATTTTTACTCCCCAAAAGAGCGCCCCCCCATGGCAGGAGAAAAAAGTCCATTTTTTCTTGTCCCCTAAGGTGAAAATACACATTGTTGAGTGTAACACCTGTACGCTTTGGCAAAATGACACAAAAATTGACACACACATGTATCTCAATAAGATCTACGAAAAAGTCAATGCGCACGTATCTGTCAAATGTACGGTTAAAGGGTTATTCCGCATTTTTTGCCGATCCGCACACATTGGAATTTCGCTAACTCCTCCGAAGGCTTTCGTTCCACCGGCACCACATTTGCTCAGGCCAATCTACACCCCATGGCCATTAAAAGTTATTCAAATCATGACGCTGCACCCCACGGTTTAGGTTCTAGGGGGCGCCAAAGATAACCGTAAAATCCACATATTTAAAAGTCTTATAACTTTTTATTTTTGTCCCCACTGGCCTCCAAGTTTTCTAGGATGATGCAATGTCCAGCCATCAACACATTTGTGAAGGAATTTTTACTCCCAAAAGAGCGCCCCCCCATGGCAGGAGAAAAAAGTCCAATTTTTTCTTGTCCCTAAGGTGAAAATACACATTGTTGAGTGCTACGCCTGTATGTTTTGTCGTATTGACACAAAATTTTACATACACGTGTATTTCAATAAGATCTTCGAAAAAGTCAATGGCCACATATCTGTAAAATGTACAGTTAAAGGGTTATTTCGCATTTTTTGCAGATTCGCACACATTGGAATGTGGCTAACTCCTCCGAAGGCTTTCGTTCCACTGACACCAAATTTGCTCAGGCCAATCTACACCCCATGGCCATTCAAAGTTATTCAAATCATGACGCTGCACCCCACGGTTTACGTTCTAGGGGGCGCCAAAGATACCCAAATATCCACATATTTAAAAGTCTTATAACTTTTTATTTTTGTCCTCACTGGCCTCCATGTTTTCTAGGATGATGCAATGTCCAGCCATCAACACATTTGTGAAGGAGTTTTTCTCCCCAAAAGAGCGCCCCCCATGGCAGGAGAAAAAGTCAAGTTTTTCCTGCCCATCATTCAATGGCTCAAACGCACTCGCTCTCTCGGCAAAAGCGAAAGGAGGAGCAACTTGCCATTTGGATATATCCTAGCTGTGTTTGTGCCCTCACTCATGGTCCAGACTTTTTTCAAATAGGACATGTAGTTTGTCTGCAGCGAGCGTTTTGGTAGAAACTGCGCCTCCCATTCATTATAATGGTAAATGACCACAAACAAGTGCGCACACCATCTTTGGACCTTGAGTGTGACGCGATCGGGTGGGGGAGGCGGTCGCGCTGGGGGCGGCGTGACACGGCTCGGGCCCGCCAGTGCCCCAACGGGGCCCTAGTTCTTCTTTCTTTCTTCTTTTTCCTCCCCTTTGAACTGGAAAATGGCCCACTTCCCACTGGCGAAAACTCATGAAATTTGGCAGGACGACCGGGCCTGGTGAAAAATTCGATATTCTGAAGTCGCCCAAACAATAAAATGCAAAATGGCTCCATAGCGCCCCCTAAGGTGAAAATTCACACTATTGACTGTCACGCCTGTACGCTTTGGCAAAATGACACAAAAATTGACACACACATGTATCTCAATAAGATCTACGAAAAAGTCAGTGCGGGCGTATCTGTCAAATGTACGGTTAAAGGGTTATTCCGCATTTTTTGCCGATCCGCACACATTGGAATGTGGCTAACTCCTCCTAAGGCTTTCGTCCCAATGACACCAAATTTGCTCAGACCAATCTACACCCCATGGCCATTAAAAGTTATTCAAATCATGACGCTGCACCCCACGGTTTAGGTTCTAGGGGGCGCCAAAGATAACCCTAAAATCCACATATTTAAAAGTCTTATAACTTTTTATTTTTGTCCTCACTGGCCTCCAAGTTTTCTAGGATGATGCAATGTCCAGCCATCAACACATTTGTGAAGGAATTTTTACTCCCCAAAAGAGCACCCCCCCATGGCAGGAGAAAAAAGTCCATTTTTTCTTGTCCCCTAAGGTGAAAATTCACATTGTTGAGTGTCACGCCTGTACGCTTTGTCATATTGACACAAAATTTGACAATCACGTGTATCTCAATAAGATCTACGAAAAAGTAAATGGGCACGTATCTGTAAAATGTACGGTTAAAGGGCTATACCGCATTTTTTGCCAATTCGCACACATTGGAATGTGGCTAACTCCTCCTAAGGCTTTCGTCCCACTGACACCACCAATTTGCTCAGGCCAATCTACACCCCATGGCCATTCAAAGTTGTAAAAATCATGACGCTGCACCCCACGGTTTACGTTCTAGGGGGCGCCAAAGATGACCCAAAAATCCACATTCTTAAAAGTCTTATAACTTTTTATTTTTGTCCTCACTGGCCTCCAAGTTTTCTAGGATGATGCAATGTCCAGCCATCAACACATTTGTGAAGGAATTTTTACTCCCCAAAAGAGCGCCCCCCCATGGCAGGAGAAAAAAGTCCATTTTTTCTTGTCCCCTAAGGTGAAAATACACATTGTTGACTGTCACGCCTGTACGCTTTGGCAAAATGACACAAAAATTGACAATCATGTGTATCTCAATTAGATCTACGAAAAAGTCAAAGAGCGCGTATCTGTATAATGTACGGTAAAAGGGCTATTTTGCATTTTTTGCCGATTCGCACACATTGGAATTTCGCTAACTCCTCCTAAGGCTTTCGTCCCACTGACACCAAATTTGCTCAGGCCAATCTACACTCCATGGCCATTCAAAGTTGTAAAAATCATGACGCTGCACCCCACGGTTTACGTTTTAGGGGGCGCCAAAGATGACCCAAATATACATTACAGTAGACAAAGTAGTTTTGCCCACTGAGTGGCGGCAAAGGGACTTGTCTGTGGAGTCTGTGAGTCACTATTGGCCGTTTTTGACTACTTTAGATTTTACCTTTATATTTCCTCTTACAAAATTTTTACCTTGCCTTGCCTGGTATCATTTTTTTCAGCACAACCTCACCTGTGTCAATTTACAGTTATTTTATCATTTTGACATACTATATTTACACATTGGACCCAAATTCACACACAAAACATAAAATCCGAGTGGAAAAAAGTAACGTTTTTACTGTGAAAACCACAAATATGTGTGATGAACTGTTTTTAAAACTTAAACTTCAAATAAAAATTGTAAACTTCAAAACATATGCAAATTTTTAACAAAGAACATAGTAATTTACCTCTTTGACATCAAAATGCAGGCAATGGCCCAGGTGTTCTTTGTAAAATTATTTACAAAACACTGTATAGTCTCACAAATGTCACTTTTTATTTATGCCACTACAAAAAAACATGATGTAAATGATGCATGATGTAAAACATGATGTAAAAAACTTGTGTAGATCCTCCTCTATGTTAGTCCATGTGTAATTTTTCCATAATTCTTTGTTTTTTGCAGCATTTTTGTTAGTGTAACTGCAGATTGTGCTGACAGTGTCTATGGCAAAAAAAAAAAAAAAAAAAATGCCTCAACATGAACCCCTGGTGGTCTCTGAAGGTGAAACCTGCTAACTGCTGCAGCTCTGTCAGCTTCAGTCTCCCATGCAGAGCTCGGAGCGCATGTGTGGCTCTGCACCCTTAGCAGCGTTGCTAACTCCTCAGTAAGGAAAGCCTGCTTCATGTCAGAGTCTCTAAACTCCAGAAGAAGTCGATAAAAGTCACTTTCTTTCTAAAAAAAAGTCGTTAGGGGGTCTGAAAAGTCATTGAATCTAACAACAAAGTCGCTAGGTTTGCAACTACGTGTCCCAGACTGCATCCCTGCTGAGAGTCCCTCCCTCCCTTCTCATATTGCAGGAAGAACGTAAGTTCCCGCCCCTTGTCAATCAGTCACCATATAATTTTGGATTGGTTGTTGTGGTGAAGTTTTCCACCAATAGGAGAGATGTTGTGGTGTGTTTTTTTTTTTCCTTTGGCAAGCCTTTTCCGCCTGTAAGACCTGTCGCTAATGTCTGCATGCTATGTTTTCCTGTCTCATACAGCGCGATCGAGCGCCGAACGTGATCAAAATAAGCAGAAAACAAGTATCGTGGACATAATTTATCATAACTCTGGTTTTATTTGGCCTATCAACACAATTTAAAAACTGGTATATAGGTTGAGGTCCTCACTTTTGAGATAAATTGAAACGGAGAGTCAACGAGGCTCCGTCTTGCAGCTACATCCGGTTAAATATGTCATGTGACTTGAACGCACACACACACACACACACACACACACACACACACAAACACACGCACACACACACACTCAGAGTCTGGTTTTTAGCACCTGCAAAAACATGCTATTTACATATTTGACAAGAATGCAGAGGCTCCTTTTGCCCCTGAAAAAAATCAAATTTCAAACACAACTTGACTGGTCATTTCTCCAAAAGACAACCATGAAGCTCCATCCAAACCTGAAGCAGGCAGTTGGTGCATGTGTACAGTAACCTGAGGGGAGTGAGGTGACTGCTTCTGAGGAGAACATGAGCAGTGAAGATTCACCTTAGAGCTAGAACAGAGACGTGCACATGATTATACAGGGGCAGGGGCTCAAGTTTTTTCCAGTTGTTTATACAATATGGAAATTAATGTGAAATTAAAAAACAAAGTATTAATAGAAAGGTAATGACTGTCCTGTGTAGGTGACAGTGATATCCAATAGGCTAGGCACTCACGAGGCTGGCTGTGGCAAGTGTAAGTGAAAGCAACACGCACTGGCAGGAAGAACAGCAAACGCCGATGAAGGAAAAGGGTCTTTGCAGTGATGGGCGTTACCAGAGAGGGCGATGGCCAGAGGACACAAATGGGACGGGGAGGCAGCGCGTTGGGGGGGGGGACGCGACACAGCTCGGGCCCGCCAGTGCCCCAACGGGGTCCTAGTTAGGGCCCGAGCGTAGCTGCTAAGCAGCTGCGAGAGCCCTCTTGTTCCTGATGGATTCTTCTTTCGTTATTTTTCCTCCGCTTTAAACTGGAAAATGGCCCACTTCCCACTGGCGAAAACTCAGGAAATTTGGCAGGACGACCGGGCCTGGTGAAAAATTTGATATTCTGAAGTCGCCCAAACAAAAAAATGAAAAATGGCTCCATAGCGCCCCCTATGGTGAAAACTCACCTGACGCCTGTACGCTTTGTCAAAATGACACAAAATTTGACACACATGTGTATCTCAATAAGATCTACAAAAAAGTCAGTGCGGGCGTATCTGTCAAATGTACGGTTAAAGGGCTATTTCGCATTTTTTGCCGATCCGCACACATTGGAATTTCGCTAACTCCTCCGAAGGCTTTCGTTCCACCGGCACCAAATTTGCTCAGGCCAATCTACACCCCATGGCCATTAAAAGTTGTACAAATCATGACGCTGCACCCCACGGTTTAGGTTCTAGGGGGCGCCAAAGATAACCCAAAAATCCACATTCTTAAAAGTCTTATAACTTTTTATTTTTGTCCTCACTGGCCTCCAAGTTTTCTAGGATGATGCTATGTCCAGCCATCAACACATGTGTGAAGGAATTTTTACTCCCCAAAAGAGCGCCCCCCCATGGCAGGAGAAAAAAGTCAAGTTTTTCTTGTCCCCTAACATGAAAATACACATTGTTGAGTGTCACGCCTAAACGCTTTGTCATATTGACACAAAAATTGACACACACGTGTATCTCAATAAGATCTACGAAAAAGTCAAAGAGCGCGTATCTGTATAATGTACGGTTAAAGGTTTATTTCGCATTTTTTGCCGATTCGCACACATTGGAATTTCGCTAACTCCTCCGAAGGCTTTCGTTCCACCGGCACCAAATTTGCTCAGGCCAATCTACACCCCATGGCCATTAAAAGTTGTAAAAATCATGACGCTGCACCCCACGGTTTAGGTTCTAGGGGGCGCCAAAGATAACCCTAAAATCCAAATATTTAAAAGTCTTATAACTTTTTATTTTTGTCCTCACTGGCCTCCAAGTTTTCTAGGATGATGCAATGTCCAGCCATCAACACATTTGTGAAGGAATTTTTACTCCCCAAAAGAGCGCCCCCCCATGGCAGGAGAAAAAAGTCCATTTTTTCTTGTCCCCTAAGGTGAAAATACACATTGTTGAGTGTCACGCCTGAACTCTTTGTCATATTGACACAAAAATTGACAATCATGTGTATCTCAATTAGATCTACGAAAAAGTCAAAGAGCGCGTATCTGTATAATGTACGGTAAAAGGGCTATTTCGCATTTTTTGCCGATTCGCACACATTGGAATTTCGCTAACTCCTCCGAAGGCTTTCGTCCCACTGACACCATAGTTGCTCAGGCCAATCTACAACCCATGGCCATTCAAAGTTGTACAAATCATGACGCTGCACCCCACGGTTTAGGTTCTAGGGGGCGCCAAAGATAACCCAAAAATCCACAGTCTTAAAAGTCTTATAACTTTTTATTTTTGTCCTCACTGGCCTCCAAGTTCTCTAGGATGATGCAATGTCCAGCCATCAACACATTTGTGAAGGAATTTTTACTCCCCAAAAGAGCGCCCCCCCATGGCAGGAGAAAAAAGTCCATTTTTTCTTGTCCCCCAAGGCGAAAATACACATTGTTGAATGTCACGCCTGTACGCTTTGTCATATTGACACAAAATTTGACAATCACGTGCATCTCAATAAGATCTACGAAAAAGTCAATGCGCGCGTATCTGTAAAATGTACGGTTAAAGGGCTTTTTCGCATTTTTTGCAGATTCGCACACATTGGAATGTGGCTTAGTCCTCCTAAGGCTTTCGTCCCACTGACACCAAATTTGCTCAGGCCAATCTACACCCCATGGCCATTCAAAGTTGTAAAAATCACCCCACCTGCACCCCACGGTCTACGTTCTAGGGGGCGCCAAAGAGGACCCAAATATCCACATTTTTAAAAGTCTTATAACTTTTTATTTTTGTGCTCACTGGCCTCCAAGTTTTCTAGGATGATGCAATGTCCAGCCATCAACACATTTGTGAAGGAATTTTTACTCCCCAAAAGAGCGCCCCCCCATGGCAGGAGAAAAAGTCAAGTTTTTCCTGCCCATCGCTCAATGGCTCAAACGCATCGCTCTCTCGGCAAAACCGAAAGGAGGAGCAACTTGCCATTTGGATATATACTAGCTGTGTTTGTGCCCTCACTCATGGTCCAGACTTTTTTCAAAAAGGACATGGAGTTTGTCTGCAGCGAGCGTTTTGGTAGAAACTGCGCCTCCCATTCATTTATAATGGTAAATGACCACAGACAAGTGCGCACACCATCTTTGGACCTTGAGTGTGACGCAATCGGGAGGTGTAGGCGGTCGCACTGGGGGCGGCGCGACACGGCTCGGGCCCGCCAGTGCCCCACCGGGGCCCTAGTCTTATTATTTTTCTGCCCCTTTGAACTGGAAAATGGCCCACTTCCCACTGGTGAAAACTCATGAAATTTGGCAGGACGACCGGGCCTGGTGAAAAATTCGATATTCTGAAGTCGCCCAAACAATCAAATGCAAAATGGCTCCATAGCGCCCCCTAAGGTGAAAAATTCACATGATTGAGTGTCACACCTGTACGCTTTGTCAAAATGACACAAAATTTGACACACACGTGTATCTCAATAAGATCTACAAAAAAGTCAGCGCGGGTGTATCTGTCAAATGTACGGTTAAAGGGCTATTTCGCATTTTTTGCCGATCCGCACACAGTGGAATTTCGCTAACTCCTCCGAAGGCTTTCGTTCCACCGGCACCACATTTGCTCAGGCCAATCTACACCCCATGGCCATTAAAAGTTGTACAAATCATGACGCTGCACCCCACGGTTTACGTTCTAGGGGGCGCCAAAGATAACCCAAAAATCCACATTCTTAAAAGTCTAATAACTTTTTATTTTTGTCCTCACTGGCCTCCAAGTTTTCTAGGATGATGCAATGACCAGCCATCAACACATTTGTGAAGGAATTTTTACTCCCCAAAAGAGCGCCCCCCCATGGCAGGAGAAAAAAGTCAATTTTTTCTTGTCCCCTAAGGTGAAAATACATATTGTTGAGTGTCACGCCTATACACTTTGTCAAATTGACATAAAATTTGACACACACGTGTATCTCAATAAGATCTACAAAAAAGTCTATGCGCACGTATCTGTCAAATGTACGGTTAAAGGGCTATTTCGCATTTTTTGCGGAACCGCACACATTGGAATTTCGCTAACTCCTCCGAAGGCTTTCCTTCCACTGGCACCAAATTTGCTCAGGCCAATCTACACCCCATGGCCATTAAAAGTTGTACAAATCATGACGCCTCACCCCACGGTTTACGTTCTAGGGGGCGCCAAAGATAACCCAAAAATCCACAGTCTTAAAAGGCTTATAACTTTTTATTTTTGTCCTCACTGGCCTCCAAGTTTTCTAGGATGATGCAATGTCCAGCCATCAACACATTTGTGAAGGAATTTTTACTCCCCAAAAGAGCGCCCCCCCATGGCAGGAGAAAAAGTCAAGTTTTTCCTGCCCATTGCTCAACGGCTCAAACACATGTCATGTGTTCAAACTCCTCCGAAAGGAGGAGCAACTTGCCATTTGGATATATCCTAGCTGTGTTTGTGCCCTCACTCATGGTCCAGACTTTTTTCAAATAGGACATGTAGTTTGTCTGCAGCGAGCGTTTTGGTAGAAACTGCGCCTCCCATTCATTATAATGGTAAATGACCACAGACAAGTGCGAACACCATCTTTGGACCTTGAGTGTGACGCGATCGGGAGGGAGAGGCGGTCGTGTTGGGGGCGGCGCGACACAGCTCGGGCCCGCCAGTGCCCCAACGGGGCCCTAGTTTCGTATTTTTTGCCGATCCGCACACATTGGAATTTCGCTAACTCCTCCGAAGGCTTTCGTTCCACCGGCACCACATTTGCTCAGGCCAATCTACACCCCATGGCCATTAAAAGTTGTACAAATCATGACGCTGCACCCCACGGTTTAGGTTCTAGGGGGCGCCAAAGATAACCCAAAAATCCACAGTCTTAAAAGTCTTCTAACTTTTTATTTTTGTCCTCACTGGCCTCCAAGTTTTGTAGGATGATGCAATGTCCAGCAATTAACACATTTGTGAAGGAATTTTTACTCGCCAAAAGAGCGCCCCCCCATGGCAGGAGAAAAAAGTCCATTTTTTCTTGTCCCCTAAGGCGAAAATACACATTGTTGAGTGTCACACCTGTACGCTTTGTCATATTGACACAAAATTTGACAATCACGTGTATCTCAATAAGATCTACAAAAAAGTCAATGTGCGCGTATCTGTAAAATGTACGGTTAAAGGGCTATTTCGCATTTTTTGCCGATTCGCACACATTGGAATGTGGCTAACTCCTCCTAAGGCTTTCGTCCCACTGACACCAAATTTGCTCAGGCCAATCTACACCCCATGGCCATTCAAAGTTGTAAAAATCATGACGCTGCACCCCACGGTTTACGTTCTAGGGGGCGCCAAAGAGGACCCAAATATCCACATTTTTAAAAGTCTTATAACTTTTTATTTTTGTCCTCACTGGCCTCCAAGTTTTCTAGGATGATGCAATGTTGAGCCATCAACACATTTGTAAAGGAATTTTTTCTCCCCAAAAGAGCGCCCCCCCATGGCAGGAGAAAAAGTCAAGTTTTTCCTGCCCATCGCTCAATGGCTCAAACGCATCGCTCTCTCGACAAAACCGAAAGGAGGAGCAACTTGCCATTTGGATATATACTAGCTGTGTTTGTGCCCTCACTCATGGTCCAGACTTTTTTCAAAAAGGACATGGAGTTTGTCTGCAGCGAGCGTTTTGGTAGAAACTGCGCCTCCCATTCATTATAATGGTAAATGACCACAGACAAGTGCGCACAGCATCTTTGGACCTTGAGTGTGACGCCATCGGGAGGGGTAGGCGGTCGCGCTGGGGGCGGCGCGACACGGCTTGGGCCCGCCAGTGCCCCAACGGGGCCCTAGTTTTTTTTGTTGTTGTTGTTGTTGATTTTTTTAGGGTTCAGGGTCAATACCAATTATAAGTAATCAAGGAAACCGATAACCAATATTTGAATCTGTATTTATTTGCAGTATGTTTTAACCTATATATATCCAGTGGGTCTAATGAGATTTGCTTCCTATGTAAACTAATTTGAGCAACATTGCTGTGGATGTCCCATTGGAAATCAACATAGCAGTTCATGCATGTACCACTAAACTCCAAAGTAAATAAAGAAAAACAAAAACTACAGAAAGCGATTTCTCTGACTGCTTGTATAGACAAGACAGTACGAATTATTTTAAAACTTAAATGAGTGCATTTTAAAATAATCGGCTATCGGTAGAAAAAACGACCAGTGCTGATTATTGTAAAAATGCTGAATTTTTGGCCGATATTGTCAGTTGCACTGATTATTGGTCAATCCTTAGTTTCTATTGAAATCAGCCTGTTTACCAAGGTAAAGGTGTTTGATGTGTTATAAACCATTTCAGGAGTGTTATTCTTCAATTTAGAAGTGTGAAGGAACTATCCAAGGTGCTGAACATTTCAATAAGGCTCATCTTAGCCCTTGCAATGAGCTGGACTCAACACAGTCGAGCTAAAATGGAAGAAACATAAATAATAAACCTTGATAAAAGTCCTGATATTTCACTAAAAGACTGTGTTTTTCTGTATAGTTTGTTTAGGAACTGTTTAGGAAAACAACCCTGGGGCAAAATCAAAACAAGATAGTGAGGATTCATGGGACTTATTTGACTTCACCATGGGAGCTGACAGAAGCAAGCAGGTGCACACACAACAAAACCAACTGAATGAAGAAGGAATCATTTTCACAGCTACAGTTTGTGTGGGGATAAACCAACAGACACCTTTAGGCTGCACATCTCAAGAGTATTCAGCATTTCCAACGGGGGGGGTTGGGTGTTCAGACTGAACCTCAGCTGGTCTCTATCCCTAATGGAGCCCCTGGCAGCCTTACAAAACACCAGATCCCTCTCTGAGGTTGTGGAGGTTGGACATGGGTCAGCATTCGGCGCTCACACAGGTATGTCTGCAGGGTGCGGGGCTTCCTGAGGAGAGGAGGAACAGCCTCTTTTCAGCCATAAAAGGAAAAACAAACGGCCTCCTGCAGGGGTGATGTAACGCTGCTTCTGCTCATATTGTAATCTATTCAGCCTAAGGATATTTGGGTTTGCTTTCTGAGCAGCCAAGGCTTTTTATTTTTACCTTCTGTGGATTGTACAGAGACACAGCGCCACCTAGTGGATTACTAAAGATTTAAGGGTGTAAAGTAAAGCTTCAGAAGACAGAGCAAAAAGTGAAAAATGAACCTGCTCAGCATAAACTCAGCTTTTAAACTGCATCTTCCCAAATGACCCTGCTCTGCTCTTCAGCATCTCTGATCTCTTTTAATCTATTAATGACTCCACAACCCACCTGATGAGATTACATTTAGGCACTCCACTCAGGCTGTACAAGGTTACACACTCTGCTGCCGAGTATTAATTTGTTAATGCATACATTCAATTATATCATCTTGATATTATTCAAGTTGGCAGACATTTAAATTCAAAGAACAGCAGCACACAAGCAGCTCTAATGTAAGTCACAGTATCCATGTTAACATCATCCTGCTGTACAGCTCTTTCTGGATTTTATAGCAATAATGCATTTTCCCTCTGCAGAGCAGCATTAATGGAGGATGCCTGTTAGAGCTATCATGCACTTAATGGACAGATTTGTTATGTTCTAGAAAGGTACCCTATGCTGCATACCCACACCCACATTCACAAGTACACCCCCCCCCCACACACACACACACAGAAACAGACACACACACAAAAACACGCACGACTGTAATCTGCCACACAACCACATAAATTGTTTTAAAAAGTTTTAGTAGCTGTTCCTCTTCTTCTCCCAAAAGCTTCTTTATCCACTTCCCAGTTCTAGCTCTTCCCTTTCACCCCAACAATTCCTAATTTAAAATCCCTAATGCTCAATAACACCCTCTATCACACCCTCAGCACAGCCACTCAACCCGAAACCCGAACATGCCCATTCACCCTCTCTGTGCAACATCCCGCCTAATTTGCAGCACATTTTTACCAGTCCCATCATAAGTGCTGAGACGGAAGTCCAAATGCCAGCATAGCTAATTACGTTTCAGTAATAATGACACCGTATAAAAGAGTGTGTGTGTGTGTGTGTGTGTGTGTGTGTGTGTGTGTGTGTGTGTGTGGGGGGGGGGGGGGGGGCAAGTCAAAGTGATTACCAAAACAGGCCTTTTCCTCTTTCAAGCACCATTACTCCCTTTTCAGCAGCAGATGTGCACTTTGTTTTTAACAACAAATGCCCAAATATCACAGAGTTCATTAAAACCAGAAATGACTGATAGAGTCATTTCAGCTATTTCTGCACCTGCAGCACTGACACACACAAACACAAACACACACACAAACACACACACAAATACAGTATGTCAGTAAATAACAGAGGAAAGCTAAAACATAAAGAAGAAATAAATAAAAGGAAATTTTATATCAATATAAACTAAACATAACAGTATAATTGGTTTTTGAATACATCTGATGCTCACCTCAACACATCGTCAGTGATGTAACCTGGTGTCCTTGGGTGTTTCGGGTCTCAACAATCATACATCCTCTTCCAGGTGACCCCACCACAGTTGATCAGTTGAACACATGTGTTCAACTGGCAATCACTTCTCCCTATGGACATTCTCTCCAGATCCAGAGCCATCTCAAAGCTTTCTCAGCTGCTTCAGTGATGTTATTGATGGCTCTGGTCCTTGCCTCTCTATGATGCCCAGTACACTGAGGGCTCTGTGGAGTGACTGACCCATAAATCCTCTACAGCCTACGTCAATGGGCAAGCACCTTGCCTTCCAGCCCTGCTCTCGACAGCCGATGACCAGAAGTTCATATTTGGTCCTGTACCTTTTGTGAGCTTCCCCTAAATGGTGTTCCCATGGCACCATCAGCTCAGTAATGAAGATGTTCTTAAGAGTCCCCCCTTGCTGGTGGCTTCAGCAATCAGTTTCAGCACCTGATTGTGGCGCCAGGTGTACCAGCCCTCACCAAGAGCTTTCAGGCAGGAGCTCAGGATGTGTTCCAAAGTACCCCTTACAAGCACAGCCAGCAGTACGGAGTCTCCACCTTTCTCCAGGTGAAAAGGTTTGCAGGGCTGGGAAGGATGGTGATGCAGTGTGACTCCGCCTGCCAAAGGTCTGTCCAGGTGAATTTCCAGTCCATTGCCTGCTCCCACCTTGTCCAGGCCCCCAGTTGCCTCAAATTAACTTCTTTGCTTTATCTTTCTTTCTCCACTGCAGCCTTCACCTCTACCCAAATCAGCCTCTGCTTCTCTTTTCCTTTGCAGTCCCTGTGCTGAGGTGCTGCCTACTCTGCCATGAGCCACGACACTCACCAGATCTTTTTGGCGCTGGACCTAAGAAGAGTCCTTGAGGCTGCTGTCAAACACCTTGCCCAAGCTCTTCACTGGCTTGTCAGAGATGGTTGGTATCTGCTTCCCTATGATGTTAAATCAGAACCTGTCAGTGACCTTGTCCTTCTTCACTACTAGTGATCTGGACTTGGCTGGTTTGAAACTCACCTGGTACAATGGATAAGCTTTTCTAGCCCTTGCAAGATCCATCTACTTCCTGATACAGACTCTGTGGTGACTGTCAGGTTGTCCATAAAGGCCCTGACTGGTGGCCGGCAGATCCCTGATTGGGTTCAGGGGCCCAAAAACCCTGGCTCAGCTGACTTCACAATCATGTTCATCACCAGGACTAAAAAAGGTTACCAGGATGGAGCAGCCTATGATTATCCCAACCTCCAGCTTATGCCATTTAGTTGTCAAGGCTTCTGCTGAGACTCTCATTGTGAACTAATTGTAATAATCCAGGATCAAGTCTGCAACCTGCTGTGGTACATGGTGTTAAGTCATGGTGGTCTTGACCAGCTTGTGGGGGGATGAAGCCATATGCACTGGCTAGGTCTAACCACAAGACTGGGAGGTACCCTTGTTCTCACGGGCTTCCCTGATGAGCTGCGTCACGGTTTTTCTAGAAACCCTGGCACTCCAGAGATCCTTCCCTTCTGCACTGACATGTCTCAGGCTGAAATCATTCTTCGAGTACATCAAGTACCTCGATTACAAAAAAACGATTGAGGAATTTTCGCTGCCTCGAGTACTCATTTATAAGCTCAAATCATCACTGTTTTGGGCTGATTAATTTCAAGGTGACACATTGCGCTTCCACCACGGTAGAAGGACAAAAAATGAATGATATGCAGGGCTTTGCTTTTGCAGAGCTTCAGTAGCTCATTAGCACTTCGCCTCTGGGTCATGGGCGGAGACAGCGCTGCCCTGCAGACTTCTCTTAATGCTAGCTTGTAGCCTAACATTGCAAGTGCAGTAGCAGAAGCAGGTAACATAGAAGCTAGTCAGCTCTCGGACACTAATGCCTTTAAGGGCATAATGAAAGCTAATATAGTTAGCTTTCTTACAAGCATTGCAAGCTACTCCGCACACACTTGTTCCCTTTCCTTTTTAAAAAAAGGAAAACAATTGATTGTTCATTATTGAGTTAAATGTCTTATTTTCTCCTGTATATTAATAATTGCACTTTAACTAAAGTTCTAAAAGTTTTATCTGATTACTCATTTAATCAAGGGAATATTTGGTAGAATACTCGATTACTAAAATATTTGATAGCTGCAGCCCTAGACATGTCTATATAGTTGTTACTGGAGAGGAGGTCAGACAGCCACCATGCTACTATGCTGAAGAAGATCTTTCCTTTTAAACTCAGCAGGGAAATCATCCTGAATTGGCTGATCTTCTTTGAATGCTCCTCTTTAGTACTCCCTTCCCTCTCCCCAGACGACTAAGGACCTTCAGAGTCTCCTGGGCTAGACTGATGATGATGGTCGTCATTGCCTCCAGCCTCTGGTCCACATCACCTACCGCAGACGCTACAAGCACCTTGTCCACATCCTCGTCAAACTGGTTAGGGGGAGATTTGGGAGAGCTGGTTGTGCCACAGCGAGGCCCTGGGCTCTATGGGGTTCGTGCTAGCCCAGCTCCTCCTGCATCTCATCAGGTGTAGTATTGTTGTGCTGTGGTGCATCAACTCTCTCCAAACACTTCATCCTGACCTTGTGAATTTCGAGGACTCAGCTGTTTTCGCAGATTTTCTCACATCTGCATGTCATGGTTGTATTCGATATTCTATTTCCGTTTTTCATTGCCAATAAAATAAGACAACCACGTTCTATTTAAACAGATACATTTGTAAAGCTCACCTAGGGTGTGATTAACACAGTGAAAAATTATGAAACTTTAATCATCCATCTCATTTCTGTCAGGATACTGAAGAAAATCAAACAGCACCCTGAGGCTTAACACACCATGAACCTTTTTTGATTTGAGCTGCGTTTTTTTCCTCCTACTGTACATTTCATGTGCACATTTATCAGGTGAGTGCATTCACTAGAAAAAAAAACACATTTTAATGCCACACAAAAACACACTGAACACAAATACAAAGCATCCATCCCACAGGAGGCACCAGGGTTCATACCAAAAACTCACTTAGAGCATTAGAAAGACCCAATTTGGCTTTGAAAAAAGCAAAAATCAGCTTGATGTTTTTCTGCAGCTTTCTCCATGAATGTGTGTGTGTGTGTGTGTGTGTGTGTGTGTGTGTGTGTGTGTGTGTGTGTGTGTGTGTGTGTGTGTGTGTGTGTGTGTGTGTGAGATGCCTTTTGTGTGCTGAACACACTAGCTGGAACAGAGTCAGAATCATCTGCAAAACTATGTCATGCTCCTTCACTTTGGTGCATTTATGCTTATCCAGCTAGGGAGGCCTTTTCTGTCTTACTGAAAGTGACTCTTGAATTATTTTCCATCCCCTGCAGAAACATTCCTCTTATGATATTCTGTCTGCATTCATCCGTCTTCTAGTAATGCCATTCTTTAAAGGTATATTTAATTCCCTTTATATCATCCAAACACCTGAGTGCTCACCCCTTTCCTCAGTAAACATTCCTAATTATTAAAAAGCAGCAACACAGGATTTGTTATGTCAGGTCGCAGCTTGCATTTGTGTCTGGAGCGTGATGCCTCGGAGGAAGAAACAGCTCAAGGGGACAGATGTCAGCATGCAATACATCGGGAAACAACATTCATAGATTCAGCACTCCCATTGCTTAAATTAATAGTGAAGTGGACCCTTTACTCACAGAATAATCTGACCATTTAAACAAAGTAGATTAACATGGGGGAGAAGCATTAGGGTACATTAAGAGGGTGGAAAGTACTAAAAATATAAGTGAATTTATAAATTAAATTAGAAAATGACAGGAACTGAATTTAAGAAAAAGGTTTAAAAAACGAGTGATGAACGTTTCCTAAAAGCTTAGGTGCACTTGAAAAGTCTCTTCTTTGTAGGCTCAGACTGTCACATTATCTGTTCAACTGACCCTTCAGAGGTCAGGGCCTCACAATCTGACCTCTATTCTTAAACCTTCAAGTGCTAAATGGACAGCCAGAGGCTGAATTTTCTCACTACCCATTCCTGATTGTGACAGGTGAAAAAAGGGACAGGGGAGTCTGTGGGTGAAAGATAAGAACATACATAAGACTCAGAGTAAAACAGACAGAGGCTGAATGTGTCTTGGGGTCACTGGTGTCAGGATTTTATCTGTGGGGATATTGTTTTGTACGTCTATCATAAATTATCCAATGCCTAAATCTGACAGGTAGAATCAGAGATTTTTCAGTGATGCTGAAGGGACTGTGTCAAGGAAACTTTTAAAGATGTAATTGTGCTCCACATTAAATGTAATGGTCCATACTGAGTCAATCTTTGCAATGTTAAAGACAACAATTTTCTCTGGCTTCTGGTGCTGCCAGCAGATATAAAGATAATCATGAATGCACTGTTCATTGTTTACAGTCTAATGGCAGCTTTAGAAGCAGACTGACTTGTAGAGGCGACTGTTGGAACAGCAACATAATCTGCAGTCACATGCAAATATTGATCAAATTGCTTAATTAAAAGCTAAAAAACAAAAAAGATTGCATCTAAAGCCAGTGTACACTCACCGGCCACTTTATTAGGTACACCTGTCCAACTGCTCGTTAACACTTAATTTCTAATCAGCCAATCACATGGCGGCAACTTAGTGCATTTAGGCATGTAGACATGGTCAAGACAATCTCCTGCAATTCAAACCGAGCATCAGTATGGAGAAGAAAGGTGATTTGAGTGACTTTGAACGTGGCATGGTTGTTGGTGCCAGAAGGGCTGGTCTGAGTATTTCAGAAACTGCTGATCTACTGGGATTTTCACGCACAACCATCTCTAGGGTTTACAGAGAATGGTCCGAAAAAGAAAAAATATCCAGTGAGCGGCAGTTCTGTGGGCGGAAATGCCTTGTTGATGCCAGAGGTCAGAGGAGAATGGCCAGACTGTTTCGAGCTGATAGAAAGGCAACAGTGACTCAAATAACCACCCGTTACAACCAAGGTAGGCAGAAGAGCATCTCTGAACACACAGTATGTCGAACTTTGAGGCAGATGGGCTACAGCAGCAGAAGACCACGCTGGGTGCCACTCCTTTCAGCTAAGAACAGGAAACTGAGGCTACAATTTGCACAAGCTCATCGAAATTGGACAATAGAAGATTGGAAAAACGTTGCCTGGTCTGATGAGTCTCGATTTCTGCTGCGACATTCGGATGGTAGGGTCAGAATTTGGCGTCAACAACATGAAAGCATGGATCCATCCTGCCTTGTATCAACGGTTCAGGCTGGTGGTGGTGGTGTCATGGTGTGGGGAATATTTTCTTGGCACTCTTTGGGCCCCTTGGTACCAATTGAGCGTCGTTGCAACGCCACAGCCTACCTGAGTATTGTTGCTGACCATGTCCATCCCTTTATGACCACAATGTACCCAACTTCTGATGGCTACTTTCAGCAGGATAATGCGCCATGTCATAAAGCTGGAATCATCTCAGACTGGTTTCTTGAACATGACAATGAGTTCACTGTACTCAAATGGCCTCCACAGTCACCAGATCTCAATCCAATAGAGCATCTTTGGGATGTGGTGGAACGGGAGATTCGCATCATGGATGTGCAGCCGACAAATCTGCGGCAACTGTGTGATGCCATCATGTCAATATGGACCAAGCTCTCTGAGGAATGCTTCCAGCATCTTGTTGAATCTATGCCACGAAGAATTGAGGCAGTTCTGAAGGCAAAAGGGGGTCCAACCCGTTACTAGCATGGTGTACCTAATAAAGTGGCCGGTGAGTGTATTCTTTGTCCTTTGCTGTCAAAATTTCAGCAGACAACCAAAGTTCTTTAAACAGTGTCACGATAAAAACTAGAATAGATCTGACATCAAAATTTAGTCCACCTATAGATACGGCATTTGTCCACAAACACAATTGAGTCAAAAGCTTTTTTCTTCCACAATTTCCTGTAAATACTTCTTTTAGCAGTGAGTTTGGGTGCCCAATTTTGCAGAAACCCTGACAGAAATGCAGAAAGGTGTTATCTTTTCTTCTTTTCCCTACTTAAGAACCACTGCTTCCTTATTTAAAAAAAAAAAAATGCAATGCTAATACAGGTGTGAAGATGGCCTAGCGGGTTAGCGCTCCCCATGTATGGGGACCACAGTCCCTGCAGAGGATGTGGGTTCGGGTCCAGCCCCGACCATGTGCTGCATGTCCTCTCCCTCTCTTTCTATCGCCCCATATGTACACACTGCCCTATCCATTAAGGCAAAAAAATTGCCCCAAAATTACTGAAAAAAAAAAAAAAACGACAGATGCTAATACTTGATATTTTGCCTCACCAGACTGATACTGGAAAACACTTTAACTTCCATAAAAGTGCAATCCGTATCAGTTTAGAGTAGATCCTGCTAGTCCATTCTCCATATTGTATGGGTGGGACCCTCAGTGACCTAATCTTGTGATATGTCACTCAACCCTTGACTGACTGTCAGTTCAAAAGAGATTATAATCTGATCTGCAATAGGAACTGTCACTGAGAGACCAGTGTGGAGTAAGCACAATTACCTCTTAGTATTCAAACACACACACACACGCACGCACGCACGCACGCGCGCAAAGTGTTTGATGGCTGAAGAAGAAGCTGAACCGGACAAAACCAAGAAGCCCACAGGGCAAAAAAACATTGTGCTGCCTGTCATGCAAGCACCACTATGGCGACCAGTTATAAACACAATCTGGAAAGACAAGGAGAAAGAGCAGCAGAATAAGATGCCACCGATCTGTGCCTGTTAAAACACTCAGCCTAACTGCTCACTCCCAGTGGTATGGTTGGAGTTAAAAAAGATGCATCACAGCTATTTATACCCCAAATGTTAGTTTCAGTGTCTGACTGCAGGTGTGGGAGCACATGAATCTGTGAAGCAGCAGTATCTAGAGCTGCAGACGATAAATGGTGGTGTCAGAACTAAACAGGAGGCTGGCATGGCTTAAGGTGACCGTCTGCTTGGGCCTTCCTTGGCTGCGGACGAACCATAATGTCGCCCCTGGCAACAGGATGTCACCCTGGCCCTGTGCCAACCTGAGGATTCATGCCAGTCCTGCAAGCAATCACGAGCTTAAAAAGTGGTGTGTGTGTGTGTGTGTGTGTGTGTGTGTGTGTGTGTGTGTGTGTGTGTGTGTGTGTGTGTGTGTGTGTGTGTGTGTGTGTTCTCTCCGTCTCTCCTGCTCATCTAGTCTCATTTTGTTGCTTCTCCTCCTGCCTCTCATCTATTTTCATCGATCCAAAACTCTCGGTCCAGATGGGCTGACCTCTGATGTTGTTACCCTTGCTCTTTCCCCTTTTTCACCCTTTTTCTTCTCCAGCACCTTCATAACCAAAATAATGGGATAGCAAAAATTTATTATACTGCAAGTTTCCTCTTCTGGAACGAATGAGAAGCTCAGTTTGCACCAATTATCTTGTGTAATATCTGATCACAAAGAGATTGCCAGTGTGAGATTACACTCACACTGAAAAGCCCCAGCTGGTGCTCCCAACACAACAACGCTTTGCAAACTTCCCTGCTTGATAGGCTTGCAGACAGTAAAATCCATAGGCATGGGAGGGGATGTATGCCTCTGCAGGACTAGTTGCTGCCTAACAGTTAAGAAATGGAAATGGGAAAAACTGTGCATCGCTTTTCTCATTAACGAGAGACAACAAACAGGCAAATTCCACAGCATATGGAGGAGTTCAGGCTGGGAGGTGTTCAAAGCTTCGTTGTTGTTCTCTGCCATATGGTGTCACTAATTGCTGTTTTTTCACTGCGACACAGAGGTACACCAAAAGAGATGGTTGAAAGGAGATCAACACAAACCCAAAAACTGGGGCAAAAGTTTTGATTGTTTTGATGTTGCATGGAACAGATTCTAACAGCTCCCAAATAGAGCCTAAAGGGAGTATAGTACATATCATGGTACCTGGCAATTTGTGGAATATGGTTAATTTGTGAGTATTGTTCTCTCTTGGGAGGAGGAATGAAATATGTTCATCAAATCAGGCTTTAAATGATGTACAAGTGAAGTAAGATAATCTATAGTTGACTCTCAAGGGATTTTATTCAAGTTTTCCAGTAAAATGTGAGCAAAACATGTCAATAAAACACATTTCTGAACATTCACACTGCCATTATTACAACCTCGAGAAAAAGAGGCAGCTAACTGAACAAAGGCAAAACTGACTTTATAGAAAGATGTTATTTGGGATCAAGCTCACGATTACCTATAGAAACACCAAACACAAGGAACACCTGCTTATGTTACACGGTAATTTAGGCTCAGAGACTAATAAAAATATAAGTGATCCTCTTTGATTCTTACACAACATCTTGATAGTATCATAACAGGTTCAGCCCTCATCTCCCAGGAGATGGGTGGCAACCAGAACACATCAAATAAAATGTCACGTCAAATGAAACGCCACATCCCCTTTAAATAAACTAATGTGATCATGCTCTCAGAGCATGTATGGATAGCATTAGGAGAGGAACATGATAATGTCTGAGAAAATCAATAGAAAATGAGTTGTAGTATACAAAGTTGTGTCAAAGCTACACGTAGAAAACATCCTTGTAATTCAATTGTGTGTAACATTGTGCTCCTGTGGTTAAAGTGAATGTGCCTCAGTTAGGGACTAGTTGTTTTCACAAAACCTTACACCATCCATCTGTGAGGATAACTGCAGTGACAAGACCTGTGTTATCTGTCTATATGCCTCAAGACAATAAAGCAACTGTTAGGTGAAGGACTACATGGTTTTATGAGATAAAGGTTTCTAGACACACCCCAACAACGGGACCCAGTCACAGGACTATTTTTGGAACAAACCACATTAGAGACAAAACTGCATTATTTACAGCACACCTTTCACTGCCTTGTTGTACTGGATGAAGGTACTAACTGCAGACTCCCTTAAGACTGCATATTTTTAAGCGTTCAGGTTCAATATCTAATCAATAAGTACAGCCTACTAAAGCAAAGATTTGTGATGTTTACTCTAACATAAATAATGCAACAGTTTTACACCACTGCATTAAAAGTGTTTGTGGCTAAACAATTATGGTGTAATGCTTTAGCTTGTCTTTGTTGCAATGCAGAGAGCTGAAAATGGGGACCTGCTAAAATTAGAATTGGAGTACAATTGAGATTCAGAGAGTGCACCCACACCTGCACACACTGTGATGCAGAGGAGCCACGTGGCTGCTGATGCTGTTCTCAGCTTTCCCAGAAACTGCCACCTCAGAAGCCACACAGAGAGCTGCCATATTGGATTGCAGCCTCCGGTGTCACTTGACTTTCCAGCTACTTTGCAAGCACCATTGATCTGATCTTGTCGACCAATAATGGATGTATATGTGACTTTGCCGCACAGTGATACGCTGTTTTACCTTAGAGACTTAAAAATTCTTAATGTTTAAGAAAGATACACAAGAAAAAAATATATAAATTGTGACATCTGCTGCAAATACAATCTAAAAATGCAACAAAAGTGAGAGGAGAGATTAGTTAGAGTGAGCAAAACTCTTGAAATGTTGATTAGAATGTTCCCAAGTTAAAAGATTACTGCTTTAAATCACAGCAGAGTTACAGCTACAGTTACATGTCCTGTATGCTGAGAATTTGACAGCTCTGCTTCTGCAGCATAATTTAGAGTAAATAACAGACTTCATCATGTAAGTGTCTCTGGGGATTAGCGTTGCTATTGTCCGCCTCTCCGTCCACATGCAGAAACATACACAGCCACACTGTGCTGTATGTACACATACTCCACATACTCTAAGCAGGTTCCCAGACACACACATGCAGTAAGAAGCATGTGCATTTAAACATAGGCAGTCAAGACACAGAGGAACAACTGAATAAAATCTCAAAATGCCAGTCACTGTAAAATATTCTCTGGTTATTTTTTTCCCATAAAGACGGAAAATGTTATTTTTTGACAATCTGTACTGCGTGGTATCATTCACATACTAACAGTTGCATGCTCCTCCAACTCTTTAATTAACCATAAAGACAAAAAAACATCTGATAGTAGAGAAAAGTTCAGAATTTTTCATTAATTTTGCATTATTGAAAGCTAAGTTCTGTGGAGCGTGACATTATATATTTCATACGGTTTTGTCCTTGCCGTACAACCCAAAAATACGCCACACAACCTATCCACAGGCAAGAGGTGTGCAGAGTAAAAATATGCCCTGGACACATTTTTATTTAAACTGTGATTCCCCTTAACTCAGCCTGTTTCTGCTGCGTCATGCCAAGCACTAGGTCACCCCAAGAAATGCTGCAAACCGTGTGGAGCAGAGTGAGTGAGTGCGCAGTGAAAGCTTACCTTGCAGCTTCTGCACCACATTGGCAATATCCCGAGAAGAGTGTCCGTAGTGCCGGGGTGATGCCATGCCACTGTCCTGAGGTCACCAAAGTCACGTCCTAACTCCTTCGTCTCACCATGGCAAGGCTCTCATGCTGTGATGAGTAAGTCAGATTTGGCTGCAGTACTCTTAAACTATCTCTCTGACTGCAATCCAACACTGAAGCATTTCCATTTTGCTGTGTTTCTCTTCTTGAATCATCCCTGTTGCAGTAGCAGGCTGCAATCCCCACACTTCACTAAGCTCCTCCCCCGATGATGATGTAAGTGCATAGCACGTCTCCGAATCTCTGTGTATGTGGTGTCAGTAATGTGCTCATGTTGCTGAGGGTTTTTTTGTCACTACACTCATATTAATGAGAGCAGTCTCTTTTTTTACCTCCACCTCTCCCTCCCTCTTGTGTGTTCTTTCCCCATCTGTAAATGCAAATTCGTTGTGCACAAGTGCAATGACAATAAAGTATCTCCATCTTTATGTGTATTGTGTATGTGTATGCTTGCATCGCCGGAGCCTTTTGCTTTTACAGACCAGGCAGTTTCCTGGTCTGTGCGCACTGCCACCTACTGTCCAATCAAATGGGATGGCTCTTTTTTCTCATTTATACATCGGGGCCAATGCCAGGTACGTTCTTGCGCCACCTAGTCCCACTGTAAGAGATAGCTGTGAGTGTAAAAGTGTGTGAGGGTTATGTGTGAGGGTCTGGAAGGAAAGTGTATGTCAGCAGGACAGGAAGTGACAGAGAGCCCCCTCAAAGAAAGAAGAGAGAACAGAATTAATTGCAGAAAACGTCACATATGACGACAACAAAGTTCTCTTCCTTGGTGTGAATTTACAAAAATCAGGTATCCAGATTATATTTAAAGCACAATCCACCCTATAACAAGTGGTGTTGTAAATACGTATGCTGCTATGAAATTAGTACTCTTAAGCTTATTTTTTGCACTTAAATTGACTTGTGAATACATACATACATGTTACATACATCTTACTCATTGGTGTTGGCTACTTCAAAGTCAAATCTTGTGGTTTTTGACAGACATTCAACTTTTCTAATTTTCTGATTTGGACTGTGATTTTAAAGATGCAGTTGCATCTAAGAAACCAGGATTTTTGTATTGGCTAAATGAGATCGTGTTGGTTCGTTCCACTTTAGTGGTGCAACATAAACTGGGATTCATTAAAATAGCTCTATTGAAAGTAAGTATTAAAAAAAAATCTACTCCTGTCATCCAGCCGATTTTTAGTAATCAGTGTTTTGGTGTCGAACTATTTCCTTTCTGCGGCGTGGTGATACTTGCACACACACAATTGAATATGCAAAGGGGTGAAGCGATTTTTGTCACGTGGACCAATAGGAACCGAGTCTCGTTGCCATAGTATCAGAACAACACAAACATGGCAACGAGCGCATCTAGCAGCAAGACAAGCTAGGAGGAAGAAAAGAAAAGGAAAATAAGAAAACAGCCTTCAAAAGTGCATAAAAAAGGAACGAAACGATGCTGTATGCATCTATCATCTGTCCAGGGCGAAAACGTTTTTTCTACAGAAAGAGAAAAGGACCTTGCAGAAACTTATAAACACTGCATTGATATCGACTTTGACAATGTTCCTGATGACGCTGGGTTTCACATGACATGCTACCAGCGATTTATTTGCAAAGAACGTAAGAACAAGAACATGATGCAGCCGCGGGTCAGTCAAACCCTTCAGCCAGCATCGCCGATGCATCCACGTCCACGGCATCTGAAACTCCAAGAAAGAAACTTCACTCGAGGTCATAGGCTGTATTGAGACAAAGGAAAAAGTACCTAGAAAGTGAATTTCATTCCACTACGCTGGTGCTACTTGTTCAATGCATTTTTGCATAGACAATACCATTCTGGACTTTGGGTTAAAATATCTACTCAGACTATCTGTCCGACTTTTGTCACCAGCCAGAAATGTACATATGTGAGTGACACAAAATGCAATTATATGGTGCTGCTGTTTTTGCTTGTAGAAACTGTTATGTTGATTCTGGCAAGACAAAATCTTCCTCAAATGTCATAAATACATCTACCTAACATCTGAAACAGTTATTGGTGCCTTAGTATACCCATACGTGAATTCAGATTATGAAATGTAGCAAATTTCTTGAAAAACATTTTCTGTTGCTTGAGAGCAAACTACCAAGCAGCGGTAATGAAACATTCTCTGACAGGTAAAATGTGTGCCCCTTAACCCATTGGCAATGGGTGGCACATTGAGGATGGGGAGTTGGCAGTGACATGGATGACTACAAATCCTGCCCCTGATAGTGTTTTGCAGATAGTCCACTGTAGTTGCAAGACAACCAAATGTGAGACTGAACGATGTTCTTGTATGTCTGCAAGACTATCTTGTACAGATTAATGTCAGTGCCAAGCATGTGAGAATGCTTCAAAGGAAACAGAAGAAAGAGCTGTATGGGATGACTCTGATAAAAGTGATAGTGATGTGTAATATACGCACCATGTCACCATGTACAATTTGATTTGTTTAAAGGATTGCTACACCGAGATTTGAGATTTTTATTATTCTTATTATTTTTATATTTGTTCTACATTTGTCTGCGTTTGTGTTTGGATCTTTATTTTCATATTCTGGAGGGATTGATAAATGTCAGATGTTTTGACACTGTGATACTTGAATGAATGTTTTATACCATATTTGAATTAATTCAGACCTTTTGTGCATTTATTTTTTCTTGTTACATTTTTTCCATTATTCCAATTTTGGGGGACGTGGTAGCAGTTTTGATTGATTTTCAGCCATTTATGGCCATGGTGTGCTGTTTATATTTTATTGCTTTTATTAGACAGTAGGTTGTGTCATTTTTATGTATGAAACATAAGCTTTTAGCTAAATTTACTGTATATATTTCATTGTGCTGGGTGCAAATCACTTGAGATGAGACGTTTTCTTCAAGAAATTTGCTACATTTCATAATCTGAATTCACTTATGTGTATACTATGGCACCAATAACTGTTTCAGATGTCTAGGCACTTTTTCCTTTGTCCCAATACAGCCTATAACCCTCCTTCACCAGTAAATGGTGATGACTTTTTATGACCTACAAAAGCAAGAGAATCGATAAGAAGATTGTTAATTTCAGGTGTTTTTATCGAAAAGCATTTCTTACGTACAAGGTGAGAAAAAAAGGTGTATCACTTTGTCCAAAGGTGACACCAAAATCAATACCATCAGATAGCTCCTCACATGGGCTTAAAATATTAATCTTTATCATGATAATAACATGATAAAGACAACAAAAAAAAAACAACTTAACACCCAACACTGTTTTATAGACACTTAGAGTTTTTGACTGGCTGGGAAACAGGCTGAAATTGATACTGATGCCTCATAATGACCCTCAAAAGCAAACAGGACTACTTCTATGAAACTGTTAATGCTTGAAACAGGTGTGAGGGGGTATGTGCTGGACCAGGTGATAGATAGTAGGCTGAAGAAACAGTCCAGTTACTCTCATTTCAAAGGGATACCTTTGTTTATGGGTGGCACCAGAATCAACAAAAATCAACTGTTGATTGACACATTGTATATGCAGTGACTACATATTGTTGAAAAATTGCTGGGGATCATGTAATTTGTATGTACAACTAAAGGCCTGTGTCCAATAGTTGCATTTTCTGTTTCCAGCGCCTATGTGCAAAACTGTCAGATGTTTTGCCATTGCACTCACAATGCTCTAAAAAAAGTTCAACTTTCAAAGTTCAACTGCTCTTGTTATTAAGACTTCTGGATCACCAATCAATCAAAAGCAACATGGGGCTTAATTTAACTATTATCTTTGTCCACAACATTGGTGGAGGTTTGTGCAGTGGAAAAACTAACAACACTCATTATTGTGTATTGTGTCATCACTTTAAGGATGAAATGTACAGATGTAGGCCTACTGCCATTGCTTTCAATGTTTTACTGAAAATTCCATTGAATAAAAAAATAATATAAAATTTACAAAATGTAAAACAGAAAGACTATTTAAAAAAAAACTAAACTCTTGCTGTTATGGAGAAAAGAAGTGCAACAAGACAAATTTCATATCCTGGCAGGAGCAGGTGCCAGTGGACACACTGAAACTGGGATAGTGGGTGCTACCAGCGCTAAAATGTTGGTGGACACAGGCCCTTGGTGTGAAAATGTTTTTTTTGTTCTTCACAGAAAAGTGACACGTTTACCAGAATTCTATTTAAGGTGCTAAGTGCTGCATTAATAATGAGGGGAAACACTTGATAAACTGACCTAGATATGTAATGTGAATATGTTTTTAATTTCCTTGAGGTAAAAGGATAAATAACATTTACTTACGACACTGACAATAACTGCCTGAAAAAGTTACAGCCATAATATTAAGAAAAAGTGTGATTTTATACAAATTTAAATGAAAAAAAAAACAAGGGTTTTGGATAAAAAGTATTGACCCAAAAGTTTTATTCATGTCAGTCATAAATGATATGAAACACAAAAACACAATGGGCTTTGATTCTGCACATGACATCAATTCAGTCAGCTCTGGCAACATGATGCTAGTCTGTTTCAGTCTGCTTGGAATAACAGATTTGTTTTGAATCAAAACCTGGACTAATTCTCTCCAAATAAATGGGATTTTGATTGAAAAAAACAAAGACATAACAAACACACACAAACTTTGAGGCTGCAAAAAGAGTTAGTTATCCCTGTAAACAATAAATTAAAATACAAACTGCCAACAAAACACATCTCCAAAACTCTTTATTCAATTTATGCTCCTACACAGCAGATCAGTGGCTCTCTTTGAAAAAGCAGGAGGGAGGTGTTATCACGATATGTAATCCTATTAGACAAGTCCTTTCATCATTATCTCAGAGGAGCTCTTAAGAGAGCTGAAAGAGGAGGTACACTGTACTGACCAAAGCCTTTTTGCACAAAACATGGGTAAACAACAGCAAAAACAGAAAAGGGAAAAACAGAAAATAAACATGCACACATATGTCAGTGTACCTGAGCACATATGGGCCCGTATTCGCTTTCACCCACATGTCCAAATAATCGTAGACAGATCAATAGATACATAATTGCATTTATACACATGTGCACATTCATGAGAACAATACATGAAAGAAAACATGGGGTTGCGAGTGAGTCGCCACTGATTACAGCATTATGGTCATTGTTTTCCTAAACCAGAATATACTAAGTCTTAAGGAAGGCTATCACCTTTTCTTGTGATGTAGGTATTCCATTTTTCCCAGAGGGCATTACCTTTGTCCCTTTGTAATCTAAGACTAAAGGTTAGCAGTTCCATAGTTTGAATGTCTTTAATTATGGCTTTCCACTGATTAACCATGGGAGGTTCCGTGTTGAGCCATCTTCTTGTTATGGCTTTTTTGCTCGCTGCCATAAAAATTTTTAGGAGGTATCTGTCTTTCTTTGGTAGTTCAGTGTCTATATTACCCAGGTAGAATGATAAGCAAGTAAAATCAAAATTATACTGCAAAACTTCTCTAGTTATGTTTTGAACTTGTACCCAGAAGGGTTTAAGAGTGGGACAGCTCCAGAATATGTGTGTATGATCTACCATACCATGTCCACATCCTCTCCAGCATGTAGGTTGTAGTCCTGTCTGTTTACACTTTTGCTTTGGTGTTATAAAGAATCAAATGCAATTTTTCCAGGAGAAATCTCTCCACAGTTGTGAGGACGTAGTGGTGATTTGTGTGTCAATTATATTTGTCCAGTCTTCTGAGGTAATTACAGTTTCCAATTCTTTTACCCATTTTTCCTTAATATAGTTTGTTGAGTGGCCTCTTAGATCAGATATATGTCTATATAGTTCACCAATTATTTTGTTGGACAGTTTTGTATTATAGGCTTTGATAAACATTTTTGTGATACTTGATATATTTTCCTCTATGAGTCCTTTAATGTTCTTATCAAAGTAGTGTCGAAGTTGGAGATACCTATAGAAGTCCTGCCGGTCAAGTCTGTATCTATCTGAGATGGTTTTTAAGTCTATGAAATTCTGGTTTTCGATTAGAAGACATAAGGTGGAGAGTCCCTTTCTCGCCCACTGAGTGAAGCTTCCATCACTCGTACCTGGTTTGAAGTCTGGGTCATGGGTTGGCCACGTTAAAATTCGAATTTCTTTCTGAATGTTAAGATGTTTCACCAGGCCAGACCAGATTTCTATAGAGAACCTAACCCACTGGCTCTGGATATCATATTGTTTAGCTAACACTGGGCTTCCTAATAGGCTCTGTAAAGGTCTGTCTGACACTCATAACTCCACCTCTTTCCATTTTGCAAAATAGTCTTTATTGCACCAGAGCAGCAGTGGTCTTATTTGTGCTGCTAAATAGTAATCTTTAAGACTTGGCAAGCCCATCCCCCCACTGCGTTTAGGCAGCTGTAAAGTTTTAAATCTTACCCTGGGAGCTTTGCCATTCCAGATAAAATGGGATATCAACTTATCCCATTCTCTAAATTGACTCTCAGGGATACGTATGGGTAAGGACTGAAACAAATAGAGTAATCTAGGTAAAATGTTTGTCTTAATTGTCAAAATTCTGTTACCCAGTACCCTCTTTTGGAATCACTGAGACAGTGGCCTCCCTCCAAGAAGGGGGGAGGACTCCATGCTTTAAGGTAAAGTTAAAACTTTTATGTAACATTGGTATTAACTGCTCCCTAAGCGATTTATACCATTCCCCTGGAAAACCGTCCGTCCCTGGAGACTTAGAAGACTTCAGGGAGGAGATCGCCTTATCGATCTCCTCGACTGATATTTCTTTTATTAATTTTTCATTTTGTAATTTCCCCAGGGAAGGCAAATCCAGTTGGCTCAGGAACTCCTCCACTTTAGCAGGATCAAATGCTGTGGGTTGGGTATACAGGGTCTGATAAAATTTCTCAAAGGCTTTTTGTATACCCTCTGGTTTATATGTAACTGTTTTAGTGGTAGGATCCCTAATCTTGTAAACTGTGTTTTCTGATTGTTGTTTTCGCAGCCTCCAGGCCAGCAACTTGGATGCTTTGGAGCCTGCCTCATAGTATCTCTGTTTTGTAAACCTCAGATTTCTCTCCATTTCGTCACAATAGATTTTGTCTATTTCTTGTTTCAGTGGTCTCATCCGTATGAGTAATTGTGGATCTTTGCTCTTTGTATGTTGTTGTTCCAGTTCTGCTAGCTGTTTCTGCAAGTTTAAGAGTTTCTGGGTTTTCATTTTTTTTATGAATGCTGATTCTGATATAATTTTCCCTCGCAAGACTGCCTTGGCGGCATCCCACAGCATCACTGGATTGACATTCCCGTCATCATTATAATCCAAACATGTTTTCAATTCTTTCTTTATTTTCTCTTTGAACTCAGGACTATTTAACATGCTTACATTTAATCTCCACGTTGTCATTTTGGGTCTAGTATCAAGATGTAATTTTAAGTAGACACTGGAGTGATCTGATATGTCTCTCTGGGAAATTTCACATTCCTTAAGCCTGTGCCTCTCTGTGTTATGCACAAATAGATAGTTGATTCTTGAGTATGCATTGTGACGGCTTGAGTAGAAGGTGAACTGTTTTTCTTGATGGTGGAAATCCCTCCAGACGTCTATCAGACCTAGATCTTTAATTTTTCTTTTAACCCATCTTTCAGTGGGGGTGATTTTCCTTTTTTGATTGGAGGTGTCCAACTTTGGGTTTAGAATTATGTTGAGATCACCTGCACAGATTGAGACTCCGGCTGATTGGAATGCTATTAAATCAAATATCTTCTTGAAGAATGTTTTGTTGCTGCCTGGAGGCGCATATACTGTATATTCAACAGGGTCACATCCCTGTCATCTAATTTTCCCCTTACCATAATAAACCTGCCCTCCTTGTCTTTGGTCTCTGACTGAAGGTCAAAATGAACCTTATTTGGCATCAAAATTGCCACGCCCATCTTGCGTCCTGTTTTAAAGGATGAATAATAAGTATGTCTAAAACCCATTTTCTTCAACTTTTCGTGTTCCTGATCTGTTAAATGGGTTTCTTGACAGAATATAATTTGTGCCTTTTCCCTTTTTATTTTTGATATCACTTTGCTTCTCTTGACAGAAGTCGACAAGCCATTGACATTTAGGGTGATAACCTTATACTCTTTGTTACTCACTTATGGACCAGCGTTCTCTAAGCATTCACTTGCCTCCCCCAAGAACAGCAGATAAGAACCATGAACAGTAATAACAACACAGTCACAACAATAAAACGTGACAGTGAACAAACAGTGGTCTTCCATAGAAGAGGTTTTTCCTGGACCTCTTAGGTAGGGGGATGTTTCAGCCGCTAAGTTGCGGGGCCCCTTCAAGTTACTTGTGTGGGTGATTGTCATTAAAAACCACCAACCAACTGCCTTATTTTGAAATTAAAGTTATATAAAAATCTTGGCCTGTGAAAATCAACAAGTATACTATATTGTGATAAAGAGCACTATATGTAAAATAAACCTTTAAGGGGTGGAGAAGGTCCAACCCAACAATATTACTGACATCATCAGTGATATTTAGTTGAAAACCACTCAATAGTGTAAAGAACCTACTGTGCACTTTATTACTTACAAGGAGTGCATTTAAATATTGTATCAGACCGTTTAGATGAGATAACGGAGTGAATGTTATTCAGATGGTCTGAAGGATTCAGCCTACTGTCGCTGTCCAGTGTCAAATGATAAAACGGGAACATCACCAGGTGTTCAGGAGTTGGTGTTATGATGGAACGATGTGGATTAGCAACCCTCGGCGTCTGGTTCAGTCTCTGGTTGAAATCTGCGGAGCTTGTCCCGGACCCTTTGTTGATAATCCCTCCCGTCTCTGCGTCGGGGACGTTTCACCTGCTGCCAGCTGGAGCGGGGCTGCGCCGTCTCCCTCGATCTGCCCTCGGATCTCGGTGGGATCAGGAATCCGTTTGCGGATCATCATATGTAACTATCCCCGAGTCCAGAAAAACACACATTTTTGTCATTGGTGTGCGGAACTTGATTCCCTTCTCTTTCAGTACTTTCTTGATCGGCAGATATTCCCTCCTTTTATCCATAACAGCTGTTGCGTAGTCATGGTCAAAAAACACCCTGTTGCCGTCCACTATGATGGGTTATTTCCACGCTGCGCTGATAATCCTCTCTTTCGTCGAGTGTTTCAAGAATTTAACGATCGTTGATCTCGGGGGACCATTATCGGCTAGTCTGGGTCCGAGTGATCTGTGAGCACGCTCAAGTTCGTCTGGGCCGATGTCCTCACCAAGTTCGGTCTGAATGAGGTTTTCCACGAAGTGAATCATGGAGGTACCCTAGGCTCCTTCTTTTATGCCGTAGATCCTTATATTATTACGGCGGGAATGCACTTCGAGTTCAGTTAATTTCGATTTCAGTTGGAGATGAGTTTTCTGCATCTGGTTTAAAATTTCGTTTACTTCCATATTGAATGTCTCCACCTCTCCTACCCGTTCCTCGGCTTCCCCCAGTCTCTGCGACACTGCTTCAATTTTCTTCACGGTCTCCTCCATCTTCAGATTAATATCCGATCTCATTTCGCTGAGTTGTTTTTTGATGTCCTTTTGAATATTGCTCCGAGAGTCTGAGAACTGTTTAGAATATTGTTCTCCAGATGTAGCACTAGCCATGGCTTCACCTATAATGTTACGGATGGAGGCTAACGAGACCGTCTCGCCTAGCATAGCCTCGTTGCCGCAATCTGTGTTTTCCATGTCAGTGTCCTTTTTTTTGCTCCTTAATGACATACTTAGGCCCCGTTCGTCTCCCCCCGACATTAGTATTAACTATTGAATTCTTGCAAAGCAAATCTCCTGGATTATATGGGGGTTTATGGCAGTTTGGTCAGGAGGACAGTTTTCACATAGCCATCGCCACCCTCGTGCCGCCGGAAGTCCGGCGCAACCTGCTTCTGAGATGAACGTAGTTTTTCTCAGTTGCTTTGGTGCATTTCTCGGATCAGAATGGAAGTTCCCATAACTATTAGTTCAACCACCACAATATTGAGTCATTTGTGCACATCATTGTAGCAGTTTGTAGCAAATTGCAAATGCTCTTGAGCATGCATCAGTTACTTTTATACAATTCTCTGCTGTTTTATGGCATTATCATTTGCATCTGTCATGTCAGTGAAAATGAACTATACTTATGAATGCTGAACAGTCATTCCCTATAAAACTAATCGTCCTCATTTCATTGCCTGAGTCATTACATACAAAATTGTTGAACTAGTTGTCAAAATCTGTCAAGCTGATTTCATACATTCCTTTATTGTTTTTTTTTTCCTGAAAATCTGTCCTAAATTGAACAGTTGCTCTCAGGTGAACCTCAGCTTTAGCTCATGAGGAGGTGTGTAACACACTTGTTGTAAGCAATGAAAAGCCACTTGTCCACAGTCACTCAGAGCTGATTCCCTCACGTGGCAAGGATATGTAAATCAAGCAGGACATAGTGTGCACCATTTCTACAGTTCTGTAAAACAAAAAAGAAGGGTCAGTGACACCATCGTGGAGGAAGGGTGAGAATGTGGGGAGGAAGGGGAAGGGGACAAAACAGGGGCAGAGGAAGAAGAGGTGAAGTACATAGGTAATTCCCTGATGAAATTAGGGCTACACTTGTGGACCATGTTGTCAATCACGTCCTCATTATGGGCTCTATTTTCGTGTCCGCTGGCGAGGCGGCGTATGGGGGTGGACCCCACGGAGTGGTATTTTTGTCTGGCGGAGCCTGGCGTACAGCCAGTTTGGTATTTTCCTGGACTGAGGCGCACCAAGGTCCAACAAGCTGGGCGTGGTGGCGCGGCAGGGGAAGGTGTCAACAGAATCAGCTGGCGCAGTGACATTTTCGTGCTCGCCGGTGGCTTATAAAGTGTGCTGAAAGCTCACCGATTCAAACCTGGTCAGCTTTCAGCACAACGGAGCGCAGCCGGTCTAGTGGTATTTTGGTAGACCAGCGGCGTATCAGCATATGCCACCGATGCGTCACCAGCAGGTTTTCACAGTGTCAGGCACATTTCAGTGCAATAAATAATCAACAACTAATAATCTGAGTCAGCACATACATTTAGATCTATATCTAGCTGATCCTGTCGACTACTCCCCCTGCTTCGCCACCACACCCAGCTTGGCGGTCCTCGGTTTGCCTCAGTCCAGGAAAATACCAAACTGGCTGTACGCCGGGCTCCACCAGACGAAAATACCACTGCGTGGGGTCCGCCACCCTCCGCCGCCTCACCGGCAGACACGAAAATAGAGCCCAGAGAGTAGGTTTCATAATGAAAACATGACAAAGCCATTTGACTGTCGTGTCCATGAACAATGATGTTGAGTAATTATTTTGATGATACAGACAGTTTCATTGACATAAATACTTGCTTTTGAGGAATCAACTATTCATTTTGAGCAAGTGATGCACTTTTGCAGGTTATCCACCAGGTTTTGCAGTTTGCACTAACTGTTCAGAGAAATGCACCAGCTGTTGTGCTAATGTTTATAGTGATGTCAGAAATGCACCAAAGCGACTGAGAAAAACTGTGAATGGGAAAGCTTTGCTCTGTGTTAATGAGTATATGACATTGGAGATAGATAGATAGATAGATAGATAGATAGATAGATACATACATACATACATACATACATACATACATAGATCAGTTCAGACAGGGCTCCTCAGAGGGGCCCAGGTCATTTGTCCCCCAGGGACAACACTGATAACAGCCTGTCACTAAAGGAGCACCTCTGCTTGGAGATGGTGCTGTGCAGAGGGTGGTAGGGGTTGTCCTGAATGGAAAGGAACCTGGCAAGTGTTCTCTGTTCTGCCACAGATGTCAGGGAGTCCAGTTCTGCACCGACTATGGAGGTGGCCCTCCTTATCAGTCTGTCCAGCTGCAAGGAATCCCTCTTCTTGATTCCTTCTCCCCAGCACACCACAGCATAGAAGAGGGCACTGGCTATGACTGTCTGATGAAACATCAGTAGCAGTTTGTTGCAGATGTTAAAGGAACGGAACTACCTCAGGAAACACAGTCGGCTCTGCCCCTTCCTGTACATGACATCTGAGTCTGGTGACCTGTACAGCCTCTCATCCAGATGCAGTCCCAGGTGTTTGTAGGTCCTGGTAAACTCCACCTGGACATCATCAATGGGCACAGGCAGGTGGAGGGGCCTGGGCCTTCTGAAGTCAACCACCATCTCCTTGGTTTTGGAGGTGTTTATGTGCAGGTAGTTGGACTGACACCAAGGGCTCTATTTTGGTGCCTCGCCGGAGATCTGCCGCAAGCGCAGCGTCAATCAGATCCGCCGCGCTGACAAGGCGTTCCCAAGCACATTTTGGTATTTTGGTGAGCCGCGCAGCCCGGCGTAAGTATCCCCCCTCCCTAACTCAGCTCCTCCCAGCAGCATAAGTCGTAGACGGGGAGGAGAGAGGGCGTGTAGTAGATTTAACACAGCCGAGACCTGTTTTCACCAATCACATAAGCTCCTCTCCTTGCCTTTAAATCCGCCACCGGTGAGGTGTATTACTGTTTTCATGAAGTAGTCAAAGAGATCGAGAGATGTCTGAAGACAGTTATGCCACACGATGGCGACAGAGGGCAGCTGCTCAACAAGTGTCCTCCACACTCTCTCATCTGAGCACAGATGGATTTGGTGTGTGTAATGTTGGACCCACTGGTAAGACAAACACCCTTTTCCACAAATAAAGACACTCACATAAAGTTGCATATATTCAAACCTCACGTGACAAAGGTGGGTTTAGCGCACAGATCACAACATAAACTCCGACAATGGCATTAAAATCGGAACCATCTGTGCGTAAATGACGCATCGCGCTCCGTGGCCTGGCTCTTTCTTTCATAGATGTTGCCATATAAAATAAATTTGGCCCACAAAACTGAATATTATAATATCCGTATGTCGGCTTAAAGTAGATCACGCATCTGAGCACTGAAACAAATCATCTGTTCAGCCGCAGCAGCAAGCAAGACGGACAGAGGACATGGAGACTTGTCCAGGTCGAGCTGTGCGAGAAATAAGAGGAAGAAAGAAAAGGAGGGAGACACATTACATATCTTGTCAACTTCATCATGTGTGTTTATTTACTAGATATTTAATTTAATTTGATGCAGTTTCAACTGTATTGATTCGGTCAGGTTGTGTGCCCAAACGCGTGCCAAACGCGCTCATCAGATCAGATATAGATCAGAATTTATCGATATAGATCTAAATGTATGTGCTGACTCAGATTAATAGTTGTTGATAATTATTTATTGCACTGAAATCTGCCTGACACTGTGGAAACCTGCCGGTGAGGCATCAGTGACGTATGTCGATACGCCGCCGGTCTACCAAAATACTACTAGACCAGCTGCGTTCCGCCTTGCGCTGAAAGCTGACCAGGTTTGAATCGGCGAGCTTTCAGCGCACGTTACACGCCGGTGGCGAGCACGAAAATGTCACTGCGCCAGCTGATTCTGTCAACACCTCCCCCTGCCACGCCACCACGCCCAGCTTGGCGGATCTCGGCTCGCCTCCGTGCGACTCAGTCCACGAAAATACCAAACTCGCCTTACGCCGGGCTCCGCCAGACGAAAATACAACTGCGCGGGGCTCGCCGTCCTCCGCCGCCTCACCAGCGCGAACGAAAATAGAGCCCATAGTGACAAAGTCATGGATGAGGCTCCTGTACTCTTCCTCCTGACCATCCCTAATACACGCCAAGATTGCAGTGTCATCTGAGAACTTCTGCATGTGGAACAACTCTGAGTTGTACTTGAAGTCCGATGTGTGCAGGGTGAACAGAACAGGAGAAAGCACAGTCCCCTGCAGAGCTCTTGTGCTGCTGATGACAGTCTCTGACATGCAGTCCACCAGCCGGACATACTAGGGTCTATCAGTCAGATAGTCCGTAAGCCACGCTACAAGGTTTTAATCCACACCCATTCCAGTAAGCTGGTGTCTCAGGAGCAGGGGTTGGATGGTGTTGAACGACTTGGAAAATTCAAAGAACATGATTCTCACTGCGCAGTTGCCCCTGTCCAAGTGGGAGAGAGACCGGTGGAGAAGGTAGATGGCGTTGTCCACCCCAACCTTCTCCTGATATGTGAACTGAAAGGGAGAGAAATAGTGCTTAATACTAAAAATTGTCAAACATGAACAAATTCTTTTGCAAAAGCAAAGATAATAGGGTTTACTGGAAACCTATATCTATAAAACAGAATAAGAAAATGGCCAAAATATGTGGATTACAGCAAAAAGCAGTGTCCATACCTACTCAGTCTCAATCAGCACTACCCTACCAGAACCAGGGCAAATCAATAACCTCTGCAGTTTAACTTCAATCTACTCAATAGCACAAAAACCAGCACTTTATCCCATTAAATGTACATATGAACTCTGTCATTTTGCAGTGACATGGTGTGTTTCAATGTGGGATTTTGACAGACTGCCTGCCTCCTGCAGCAAGGACAGAATGCTGATCCCAACATTTTTTTTCATATGCAGCTCGGCTTGGTGCTTTGCAGGACCAAACACACTCAGAGAGGGAGCGTGAGAGAGAAAGAGAGAGGGAGGTAGAGAGAGAAAGGGAGAGAGAGACCTTTTTCTCCTGCCCCAGCCCACAGCCCAGCACTCTCTGGATTTAAAACCCTCACTGCCTGTCACTCACCTCTGGACCCTCACACAGCCCACAGACCCTGAATTTCCCCCTACCTTGCATTGTTTCTCAAATAAATCTGTTACACCTTTTACCAGTCTGGCTGGTATTGTTGGTTCAACCTTTAACGAACTACCACAAAGATAAAAATAACCCTCCTTCACCAGTAAATGGTGATGCCTTTTTATGACCTACAAAAGCAAGAGCATTAATAAGAAGATTTCTTTGTACAAGATGAGAAAAAAGTATTACTTTGTCCAAAGGTGACACCAAAATCAATACCAACAGATAGCTCCTCACATGGGCTTAAAATATTAATCTTCACCTTGATAATAACATATGCAGAAAAAAAAACACCTAACAGCTTTATAGACAGAGTTTTTGACTGGCTGGGAAAATGTTTATTTTGTTCTCTACAGAAAAGTAACATGTTTACTAGAGTTCTATTTGAGATGCTAAGTGCTGCATTAATATGAGGGAAAAGACTTGATAAACTGACCTAGACATTTTTCCACATGGACCATGTTAAACAGGCTTGTCTGCAAATTTTTAAAGAAAGGTGTGAAGTGGATCTGCTCTCAGAGACAGGAAGAGGTAAGGCATAGTGGAAAGTTTACCTTGAGTACCACTCCATCTATTGGACTAAGAGGGAATAAAATGAATATATGGCTTGTGGAAACTGCCCAAGTTATTTTATCAATCATTCAGCCTTCACTTGCCTAATTATTGCTGACAAGGATTTGATGTATTACCAAAACTTGAAATATAATACCTTATTGTATGTCTATTTGTCCCTCTAAACCATGGGTGTCAAACTCTGGCCCGAGGGCCAAATTTGGCCCGCAGTGTAATTATATTTGGCCCGCGAGGCAATACTAAATGACTACTAGAGCTAGTCCGCCTGTATTATACAGCGCATTCACTAATACTACAAATCCCATCTGCTGCTGTTTTGGCGCGTCAAACAGGACAGGACCCAGAAATGCCCTCTCCTCTGTGACAGTAGTCATAGTGACTTCATTCTACAACTATCACTGTGTTACCCCATCCCAAAAATGGGGAAAAGAAGGGCAGAAAACAGGAGTTTTCTGGACAGTCGGGAGGCAGAATATCTGTTTACATACGTAAAAGACAGACCTGTTTGTCTTGTATGTGGAGCCAACCAGTCTATAACTATGGCTATGTTCACACTGCAGGTCAATTCCGATTTTTTTACAATATGTGACACACATCTGATTTTCAGTAAGTGTGAACAGTGCAATTCTTTTCAAATCTGACCCAGGCCTCTACTGTATGTGGATATAAATTGGATATGTATCCGATGTGACTGCAGTGTGGATGCTCAGGTCGCATTCATCCGACCTATATGTCATCAATATGCGACAAACGTCACTATTGTTCGACAACACAAACAGGCGCGGAAAGCAATTTGTGCTTTGTGCTCATGGAGGTCACTTCGCGGACACACTCTTTTCACATTAGATGCCGTATTCAATGTTCGAATGTGAACAACCGCACAAAAAGATCGGATTTAACAAAAAATCCAAATTTTGCATCATAACCTGTGGTGTGAACATAGCCTTAGGAGTACAACATTAGACGACACTATGAAACGAAACACCAGGGCAAGTACAAGGACCTCGACATGACTCAAAGGAGCCAGAAAGTAGAGGAGATGAAAAGATGTTTGGTTTCACAACAGAATATATTCAAAAAGGCCACATCCCAAAGTGAAGCTGCTGTGAAGGCTAGTTACACTGTGGCAGCAGAGATCGCAAAATCAGTCCGGCCCTTTAATGAGGGAGAGTTTGTAAAAAAAGTGCATGATGAAAGTACCTATAAGGTTTTAAGTTATATAAGCATTGCTTTTTCCATATTTAATATTAAAGCAAAACTTTTTTGGGTCCATATTAAAAGGTTCAATTTGTTCAATGTTGGCTCACAACTTTGTTCAAGTTTTACATTTTGGCCCGCTGTGTATTTGTGTTAGACACCCCTGCTCTAAACTATCATATTTTACACATAAGTGATGTCCCTTTATCAAATACAAATAAAAGCTACTGTGTCAAAGATAACCATAACCCCAATTAAGAAGTTAAGTAACTCATATTTACTTATTAAGATATTATGGAAAGTGCAATGTGGTTTCCCACCACCCTGTCCTGTTATGTTATGACAAAGCCATGAACTTAAACTATGAGACTCAAACCTATACATTGAACAGAATGCCTCATTTCACCTGAGTGACTACACAACACAACACAATAGCCACACATACTGTGTACTCAGTGTTATGGGTGTTTGTTGGTTATTTCTGAGAGGTTTTACTGCAGGCTGGACAATTAAAGGAAGTTCAAGCTTAGGAGGAGCTTTCTCTATAATGCTCTTGTTTTGCCAGTGAGAAGGGTAAAGGTTGACAGCTTATCAGGAAAAAAAATTACAAACTCTGGAAGACTGACTTGACTCGAGTGTTTAAAGTCCTCACTGAAAAGTGAATCCGCAGCTAATGTGGTGACATTAGCTGTGTCTCAGTGCATACCAATATGACTACTTGCATCTGCCCTCCTGACTGTATTGATGAGCTAGCACATTTGGCTTGGAGAGGGGTGGACTAAAACAATACTGACTTTGACTGAGTGAAATGAGGCAATTTTGCAGCATCTTGATTTTAAGTGTCAAGTAAAACATTCAGTAACACTGAAAGAGTAACTTTGCAGCATGTCGTTCTTGCCAAGGTACTATTATTACCACTTCTCTTCAACTAAGAAAGGAGCAAACCTACAATACAGGCACAACCAAACGGTCAGACACTGTGGAAAGACTGAGCTTATCTAAAACAGCACTGGAAATCAGACCAGGCAGATCACAGCTGAAAAAAAATCACCAGAAAAGTAAATTTCATTGCATCATTTCAGCAGAGTATTAGGACTTTACCCATCAACTCCAGCTGTGGTTTGGTTTCAACACCCGTCTCAGACCCAGAGTTGAAACTGTTGGAGAAACTTTTATGGCTAGATTGTCACTATTTGGTCTCTGTGGAGGAACAAAAAATTAAGCGGGATTGAAGTATTTATCACTTTTGAGAGGAAGCAAAATTTTGTTGTTTCTCCTGAACTTTCCTCTTGTTAGAGTCTGAAGTGCTAAGTCTGTCTACGCTATAGTAATACTTCCTCACATTTATCAACCTGAAGGAAATGATGGGAGAGGACGTGATTATAGGAACACCCCATCTCCCCACCTCCAGGATCTCTGTCCTGGATAGATAAGCCCCTCCTGTTGCTAATTTCAAGCAGAAAAGCAGGAAATGTGACAGTGTAGTTTTCCGCTTCCATAAACAAGAAGACTGCCAGAGTTAGCCGCTAGTCCTGTGTGCCTCTGGGTCGAATCTCCTCTTCAAGAGGGAGGAATGAGACAGAGAGGGGGAGAAAATAAAAGAACAGGAAAGAGAGGAGGCAAAAAAGCAGGGAAAGCAGACAGTAAAATCTATCAGAAGAAAAGACAGACAAGAAGGAGTTGACAGAGGAGAGGAGAGGGGAGAAGAGGGTTAAGACTGATAAAAGTATCAGTCTGTCTTCTTCCTTTATCTAAGAAACAGACATGGCCCAGAACAACACAAATCTCTTCCTGGAAATACTTCAGTCTTTTGATGCTGGTAAGTTTTTTTCATATTTCTTTTTTCTTCTAGCTGCTCTTTTTTCATGTGGTTTCTCTAATTGGCACAGTTGTCCTCCAAAGAATACAAGCTTTAACCCTCTCTAGTACAGACACAGTATGCGGTCCTGGTTCCTTTTTTGAAGATTTCCTCATACTACAATTTAAAATTATGACGATATCCTTCCCTATTTTTCTTGACTTTTTGCTCAAACTCAACTAACATGTTTTCTTGGTGTTTTCCCCCTAGTTTCTCCAAATGCCGTTTCCAGATGACTTTTAACCAGTGTCTTCTTTCCCTTTTTCCAGAAGTTAGAAAAGAAAACAGCAGTGGAAATAATAGGCTAGTCGCAAAGTAGTCTTTTTAATGCTTGGCTGTATCAAAAGGAAATTGATTTGTTTTCCCTGGCAGCAGTCCAACAGGATATGTCTTGGCTGCTGCATTCTCTCTTTTCTCAAGCATGCTTATGTTGACATTAGTTTTGCTGAGGCAAAGACACAATGTACAAAAAGTCATTGCCATTTTTTAAGGGGGGGGGGGGGGTATTCTCAGCTTGTTGTCCCCAAAAATCCTGCACAATAGACAAAAGTCTATAATCATTATTTTGTGGGCACCATCTTGCAAGGAGCTGTTGACAATCCTCCATTTATCATAAACAGATGGTTTTTGTAATCTTGCTTGGGGCACATATTCTAATTAGGATTCCTTTTATTCTCAGGAGATGGCAAAAACTTAAAAATTGTAGATGATGAAGGTGTATTGTTTTTGTATAACTGTATTAAACTTTTGTCCCTCATGGTACACCTGTGGAGTAGGTAGTTTTAAAAAGAGGGCGGGATTGATGAAAACAGAATACTTTTGTTGGAACAAAAATATGTAGGATGTTGGAAAAGAACCCATCAAAACTACTAAGTAATATGTGTTGATATGTGTTTCTGTCTTCGCAGTCCCTCTCATCATAGCATTCTGTGTGTCCATGGCTGTTGGCCTGGTCTTGGGGGCCCTGATTTATGTAATCTTAACATGGATGTCCCGACGCAAAGCAGGATCTGCCAGTATCACTCACCGCCCTCCTCGTCAATCTCACTTATCCTCCCGTAACCGACCTGGCTTCAACCGCAACAGCAGCTATGATCGGCGCAGCAACAACAGTTTGATCAGTGCCGCATTTAGCTTTCACCGCCAGACTTCCTCCCCGGATCAATTCGACCCACTGGGACACAAATCCAGCTTCAGGGCCTCCACCTTTCATCCGCTCCTCCAGTGCAGCCAAATTGCAAGAGAAGCAGAGGAAGGGAGTCAGACTACGCTGCCCCGCACACCAACTCTTGGCACATCGACTACATCGGCTACACTAGCAGCCCAGCAAGGTGCCACTCCACGCAGACCAGAGTCATTCTGGGGGAACAATGGCCTTAGGGGTCCTAATGCAACGCAGACCCCACCTCCAGCTTATGAGAGCATTATTAGAGCTTATCAGTAAACCTGCACCTGATAGAGAAAGATGACCTGGATTAATGGATTTACAGATAAATTGGATTCAGTCTATGTTGATGTACAGATGGAGAAGGAGCTGCAGTCGAGTAAAAAAGATGTTGAGGTTGATTGTGTCTCCTGCTTAAAACAATAACACTCTGAGAAACAATCAGTCCTAAGGTTTCTAGATAAATATATGTATGTATGACTTTGACATGAGCATATCTGCCTTTCCCATCTAATACAAACTGAAATAAATTTGAATCTAGACAAGATAAAAGTCTATAAAATACGTAACTGGGCATTTATGGTGCAAGGCAAGACTTGCTTTGACCCTCAAAAACTATGCAACAAAGTGAATGATTGTGTTTTTGTATTCATAGGGAGGGGAATGTGTATGCCGACATTTAATGAAGTTTTACATGTGTGTTTACTGACTAATCCATTGCAGACAGTTTTACTCTATTTGATGTTTTAACAGCTGCTTTACAAATGTCTTTTTACAAGTCGGTGGTATAGTGTACGGCATGCAGAGTAATTATTTGTGTCTGTGTTTTCAGGTACAGTATGTATGAGGAAGAACAGGAGAAAAAATGGGCATTTGTTGTAATGTTTTTGTATTGTATTTTGGAATTTAATTTACCAAAAAATGTTCATCATAATTTAATGCAATAAAAGTAAGAATCAAAAGCACAATGGGAGTGATTTTTAAAAAAATATTAGGGTCTGTAGGGTTTCACTAGCTGTTATAACTGATACTGTTTTACACCTTCTATTTCTGCACATTGTACTTTGGTTTGTATTATGCCATGGTTATTTCACTAGGTTGCGCATTTTAATTGTGTACTCCTTAGAGCAAACATAGGTCTCTAAAAGGACAGAAGACCCCTGATGAGGATATCAGTTTTCTTACTTCTCCTATCGGTCTTTTATCTTTCAGATTGTATATTTTTATAAATATTCCTCATTGTTTTGGTTGGTTATTTTGTGTTTTAAATGCTAAACTATTTTCACATGTAAGTCAAAGGCAGATCTCTATCACTGGACACAAAGACTTCACAAAAAAATTGTTCTCTTACAACCCTAATTCCGTAGAGTTAGGTTATTATGTGCAATGTTTATAAACAGGTAATGGTGGTTTGCAAATTGTGTTAAAAGCTTATCTGATTTAAAACAAAATATCAAATGTTGAAAAAGAGTAATTTAATCATATTATAAAAAACATATTCTCATTTTAGCAGTCATACATTTTGAAATGGTTGGGACAAGGGCATGTTTACTTTTGGGTTGCATGACTTTCTTTAATGGGAACCAAGGGTGTTTTCACACTCGGTCCCTTTTAAAAAAAATGAACTCAGTCCTCTTCAAGTGGACCAAAAAGTGGCAAAAGCAATGGAACGCAGTTCTTTTTGTGTTCACATTGTGGGTTTATTTTAAAGACAATACTAATATGTTAAAAAGTGTCACTGACTCTCTTGAATTTTTGGGGAAACAGGTAGAAGAAACAGGTAAAAAGGCTGATCTCTGGAATAAGAAAATATGGTACTACATTCAAAGTGTAACGATCTGGACACCTACAAGAGGAGATGAAATCTTTGAGTCGCTGGGATCCCTGAAAGACCTGGAGAAAATATTGAGAGGACCATCATTGACCTTTTCAGGCAGGTTTTCCCCGACATTGTTGACCAACTGAGCCTCTCTATGGATGTCGCTCACAGACCGGGCCCATGCTCCAGGAGGCGAGCACCAGCCGCCAGATCATCGTCCAGTTCCTTCTGCGGTCCCACAGGGGCACAATCTGGAAAGATGCAAGAACATCAGCTGTGCTCAAGGAAAGAAAGATACAAATAACCGAAGATTTGACACCAGATGCTAAGGACACCAGGAACAAACTTTGGCCTTTGATGGAGCAGGCGAAGAAAGAGAGTCAGAGAGCAGGCTTCAGAGGTCCATTTGCCTACATCAATGGAAAAGAGTGACGATGAGCAAAACGTAGGTGATAAAACATTTGTTATACCTCTGGTATAGAACTTTTGTTTCTGATAGATTTCCCTTTATCGACTTGGCTGACAGGCCTACATTCAAATACAGAACATGACTTATGATTCATATGGTTTATGATATAAAAAGGTTGTGTCTAATAAGCCCTTAGAGTACTAAAGATTATTGAATTAATCGCCCTGTCGCAGACATAGCAGTTTTCCTCAAATCATAAGAGAGGATATTGAGTGTCTTAATTTTACGGTCTTAGTTATGTCTTGATGTCAATATGGGTTCTTTCTGTTAATGCCAGGGGTCTTAGAAGTCAATTAAAGAGAAAATGCTTGTTTTTATATCGCCAGAATAAAGGTGAACATTTTTTACTTTATTCACGAAACTCACGCTTCAGAAGCAAATGTGTCAATTTTGAGGAGTCAATGGAGAAGAAATGTGTGGTTTTCCTTTGGTAGCAACAGATCAGTAGGGGTCGCTGTTTTGCAGGGAAAGTTTAAAGGTAATATTATCAATCACTTTTCAGACATTAAAGGTGGGGTAGGCAGGATCTGAGGAAGTGCCAGTTTTTGGGAGAAATCTTGAAGGTCAACACTACCCCTCCCAACCAGTTTACCTCTCAGCTCCTCCTCTCCCCTCCCTCTCTGCTCCAGCAAGCCCCACCCAAAAACAGACGCTCCTGCTTGCTCCTATCGTTTCAATTAAATTTAGATATAATACAGATAAATACTTCAAAAAATTACAAATGGAGCCCAGTCGACGTGAAAGTAAAAAGCTTTGGTGCTACTGTATATGCCAACAGACTACCAGCAAACACAATGTTTGCAGGACTTCGATGACTAGGATGAAGTGATATACTCCAGGACCTGAGGTAAACAGTTTAGCGGTGCTACAACACGCAGCAGGGTCATTCCATGTCAATTCAACCAAGAATCTCCACTTACGTCATAGATTTTGATGAAATTTGGTGGAGTGATTGGCCTTCAGGAGAAACTGTCAGAGCTCAAATATTTTTGTTCAACGCCATCTAATTAGTGAGATAAAGGCTAATGAATTTTTGGCGAGTTAGCATGACATACGTGACAAAAGTGTTCATATCTCTGGAAGTATGGCAACTAGAGAGCTGATTCAGGTGTCATTTTAAAGCTCTCCATAACATCCATAACATTTTTTCCCAAGTTGGACCAGTCCTACAGTCCTACAATTTTCTTCATATTCACACTAAAGAAGGACTATCATGTCCACTAGCATCCCTGCAAGTTTCAGGATGGGCATTCCACAACTTTTTGAGTAATCAGTCAAAATGTGTGGTATGTTAGGTCGAAAATCGCCATATTGGGCACATTATGCAGTCCTGACCTCATCTGGAGTCAGCCCCACTTGCCTGCTTGTGTAAAATATTACTTCTTCATAGTGCAAAATTCTTTTTTTGAGTGTTTTCATTTGTATGTTATCCCATATTTATATGAAAATGGCTAGAATAGCTTATTTTTGCTCAGTTTTCCAACGCATTTCATTTCTATTTGCACTTATATCCAGAATATGAATGATCTTAGCTTCATGGGAGAATCATTTGGACATACCTGCATGTCCTGGATCCTAGGGTTGACAAAAAACCTCTACCTATGCACCCTGAAATTTTGTTGGTGGTTTCCCTGTGAAGTATTCCATGCTATTTATCCTGAGCCCTTTCGTTTCCTTTATGCTTCAAAAGTACTTTTAGCATGGTGATCAAGCTTTGTGCAGCTAATCGATATTGTTAGTTTGTTTCCAAATAGGAAAGAATGTATGAACTACAAAGACAGAACTTGAAGAGAGCTTTAAAATGACACCTGAATCAGCTCTCTAGGTGCCATACTTCCAGAGATATGAACACTTTTGTAACGCATGTCATGCTAACTAGCCAAAAATTCATTAGCCCCTATCTCACTAATTAGATGGCTTTGAACAAAAATATTTGAGCTCTGACAGTTTCTCCTGACGGCCAATCACTCCACCAAATTTCATCAAAATCTGTGACGTAAGTGGAGATTCTTGGTTGAATTGACATGGAATGACCCAGCAGGTCCTGTTTGACAAGAAACACTTCTGTTACAGACACTTAGCTTACTTTGTTAAAGCGGTTTACCTTTCCAGCATAAAAGTTACAGGGTTTGCAAGATCCCGAAGCGTCCCCTATCATTGTTGACCCAGCTTTTATTAGCTTGTCTGTGGGTGGTCTACCTCCTTTTTAAGCGCCCATTATTCTGCCAGAGTCTCTGGTATTTACTTCCATTTCTTGCTTGTGTTGGTGGTCATTGCTAAAGAAGAATTCAGAAAATGTTCTGTACTTTCTGGTTGGTTTCTACTGTCCAATACTGTAGCACGCTAACTTTGTTTGGGCTCATGAACGACACGGGGGAGCAGCGTCCGCCTCACAACCAATCAGGATGGGGGAGGCGGGGAATGGGTTTGTTTACAGTAAGAAAGAGCGTAGCACACTGACATTTTTAAATGTTGACTATACAGACATAACAAAACACAGCGATATCGTTATATTACCAAATGTCATCAGTGACTAATAGCTATTGACTGATATTAAAAGCTTTTTTGCATATACACCACAAAAAAAGATACTTCTTTAACGGATTCCTGCCTACACCACCTTTAATGGTAGATGGATAATCCTTCTTGTAGATGTTAACCATTATGCCACCCTCAGGGCGCTCATTATTTGTCTTTCTTTTTAATTAGCAGTGTTGTGTTTTGCATATTCCAATCATGGATGTGCATTCCACGACTCTGGCACTTTGTTTTCTTTTACTTTTTGGAGTTTTTAAGTCCGCGTCTGGTGACCTGTTCAGCGGCTCCATTGTTTACAGCCGTGAACAGCTATTGGTGCTGCACCAAGCCCGGCCATCTTTGTGGGACAGACCGGACATCCCCGCCAAGCTCTGCAGGAGAAGAAGAGGATGCAGAGCTGGAGTTCAGCTTCAGGCAAAGCGGAGACGTTTTAAGCCAACTGTCCCGTCCATTATCATAGGAAACATGAGGTCTCTCCCCAACAAGATGGAAGAGCTCACAGCGCTGACTCGGCTGCAGTGAGAGTACCGGGAGTGCAGCCTCATGATGTTAACGGGGTCATGGCTCAACGAACTTACTCTGGATGGATTTCATCTCGTCAGAGCGGACCGGAGCGTGAGGGAGAGTGGTAAGAAGAAAGGAGGTAGGATAGCTGTGTATGTGAATGAGAGATGGTGTAATGCTGGGCACGTCAGTGTTAAAGAGCAGTGCTGCTCTAAGGACATTGAGCTGCTGGCTGTGAGTTTGCGGCCATATTACCTGCCGAGGGAGTTTTCGCACGTCATCACGTTAACTGATAACATCCCCCCTCGGCTGATGCTGCTGCAGCCTGTGAACTCCTCCATAGAGAAGTGTCCAAGCTACAAACATCACACCCTCAGTCTCTGATCATCATCTCTGGAGACTTTAATCATGCATCGCTCTCCTCCACTCTCCCTACCTTCAGCCAGTACGTGGAATGCCCAACAAGAGAAAATAAAAACTTTGGACTTACTGTATGCAAACACCAAGGATGCATACTCCTCCTGCCCCCTCCCCCCTGCTGGGCCGCTCAGATCACGACCTGGTGAGACTGCAGCCCATTTACATACCTATGGTGAAGAAACAACCCCCCACCATCAGGTATGTTAAGAGGTGGTCTGAGGAGGCCACTAAGGCGCTGCAGGACTGTTTTGAGACCACAGACTGGGATGTACTGTGCGGCCCACATGGTGATGACATCGACACAATGACAGATTGTATCACAGACTACATAAACTTCTGTGTTGAGAACATCGTACCCACCAGGAAAGTACAGTGTTTCTCCAACAGCAAACCTTGGGCGACCCTGGAACTTTACACTAGAAGGACCACAGAGCAGCCATTTGGCTTTACCCCCTTCAAGGACCACGGGGCAGCCGATCGGCGGGAAGGCTTTTAGCTAATATCTTAAATCACCTGTGAACACTCATTTTGTTATGCAAACGAGGCGATCGTTGGTGCACCGCAGGAGGGGACTGGACTAAGTGGTGTATGAAGTGGGAAAGGACAACAGAAAGGAAGGGATCAACACACATGGGTTGTTTACTTTGTAATTTATTTATTAAGTATAAACAAAATTTAAAAAATTGATAGAATAAGAACAAGAATATGCATCATCAGGATACAGTGTTAGAGAGTGGCAGTAAGTGAGTGAGTACATTTCACCAATCACTTACAATCCTGGCACTGCAATGGTATCTCCCTTCTGCATTTTCCACATGTGTATCTGTAGCATTCAACACATCGCACAGTGGCATGATTGTTCTTACATTGATTTTTAACCTGGCATATGGCTCTTTTCCCAGGGCTAGGTGTGGAGGGTTGTTGCCGAAGTAATTCTTCCTTTCGTGCCTTCTTCACACCCTCATGAGAGTTAGCCAACTCTCTTGCAAGCTCCACCAGGAAGTCCACCCATCTATCCTGCCTCCCAGTGCGTGCTTGATACAGCACATGTGCATTCAATACTGCCTTATCAATCATGTTATAGAACACAGCGACTGGCCAGCGCTGTGTTCCTGTGTGGACAGTGAACTCCCGCACCATCTGGTCCATCAAATCCATGCCGCACTTTGTAGTATTGTAAAGGGTGATGGTGTTTGGCTTCCTTTTAGTGGTATTCTCAGTCTGAACCACGCTGTGCATGCTGCTGAAAACGTAGACCGTCTTCTCCTGTTTGGGCGCATACACCGTAAGTATGGCTCCAGTGGTTGAAAACACTTGAGTGGTGAATTCATTGCAGTGCCTCTGTCTAGATGATTGTGGAATTTCTCGGCCAATCTTGTTGACTGTGCTTAGGATGGTGGTTTTCTGCCTAAGCAGTCTTTGCGCAACTGACCGCAATGTGAAGAAATTGTCTGTGGTAACATTCCTGCGCTTGTCCAGGAATGGTTTCATCAACCTCAAAACTACGTTCTCAGACAGTCTCTCCCCACTGGGACGACTGGTATCCTTGCCAAGATATGGGAGGACATCGCAGGTGTACTTGGATTTCAAGTCACAAGCCACCCAAAACTTGATCCCAAACTTGTCAGGTTTTGTTGCAATGTACTGCAGGAAACAGCAGCGAGTCTTTGACAGGAAAAGCTGTTCGTCAATGGTGATGTGTCGACCAGGGTTGTAGGATGTGATGCAGTTGGTGACAAATGATGACCACACGGCAGAAATTGCAGCAAACTTGTCAGTCTTTGTGCGCTCACTGTGGGTGTCCCTATCATCAAAGCGTAGGTGTTGCATGATGTCTTTGAAGCGATTTTGGGACATGGTTGCAATGATCTGGGGGTTTCCCAGGTTTGCTGACCAGCAGTCACTCATTGATGGAACCTTGGTCAGCCCCCGCAAGATGAGGATAGCAATAAATGCCATTAGTTCAGGGAGGGCCATGAACCAATCAACATACTCTGTTTGCTTTGCATGTTGAACAGTACAGTCTCTAATAGAACCAAGCATGTCCAGTGTGATGAAACACAGGAAGCTCTGAAGATGGACCTCCTGGCCTTAGCTATTGGTTCTCCATCTGCTGAGGTGCAGGGACATCAGGAGAAGTAGAACCAAACAAAACAAACAGAGGCCCAAACCTTGTGCAGTGGCTATGGCTGAAGCAGTTTCTGTCTACAGTTGTTCTCAGGTTGGAAACTCCCCTCCCCCTCCCGACTCCCTCTCCCAACAACACAAGTTTTCTTGAAGTAACTCAGCATATCCCCTCCTGTGGTGCGCCAGTGATCGCCTCGTTTGCATAACAAACTGAGTGTTCACAGGTGATTTAGTACTGGCTAAAAGCCCTCCAAGCCGATCGGCTGCCCTTTGGTCTTTATAGGTAGAACAGCAAAAGCTGGTCCTTCTAGAGTTAAAGTCCTCCTGAAGGAGAAGAGGAGGGTCTTTAAATGCGGGGACAATGAGGAGCTGAGGAGGGTGCAGAAGGAGCTGAAGAAGAAGATCAGAGAGGGGAAGGCCAGCTACAAGACCAAGATGGAAAACCTTCTGCAACAGAACAACGCGAGGGAGGTCTGGAGAGGCCTGAAATCCATCTCAGGTCATAGCAGGGGCCACGAGTGGGGACCTGAAGCAGGAGACAGGGAGTGGGCCAATGAGCTGAATCTGTTCTTCCATAGATTTGACTCTGCTCCCACTCCTCCCCCGACCCATCATACCAATGACCCGTCTGCTGCTTCTTCTTCATACCACCTCAGTTCCATGGCACCGGCATCATCAACCCCCCTCCACTCATCCTCCACTACCCCCCCCCCCCAGCACCACCCCCAGCCTCTCCATAACAGCTGACCAGGTGAGAAGTGAGCAGAGGAAGATGAAGCCAAGGAAAGCCACGGATCCTGACGGCATCAGCTCCAGACTCCTGTAAGACTGTGCAGACCAGCTTAGTGAGGTGCTACTGCACATCTTCAGCTTGAGCCTGAGTCTGGAGAGGGTCCCAGCACTGTGGAAGACTTCCTGATTCCGTGATTCCTGTCCCCAAGACAGCACACCCCAGGGAGCCCAACCACTTAAGACCTGTGGCCCATACTTCTCACCTGATGAAGACTCTGGAGAGGATTGTGCTGAGGAACCTCCGCCTCCTGGTGAGCTCTCATCTGGATCCTCTGCAGTTTGCGTACCAGCCGAACATCGGAGTGGATGACGCTGTCATCTACCTGCTGCAGAGGTTCATGGCTCACTTGGAGAACACCGGCAGCACTGTGAGGGTCATGTTTTTTGACTTCTCCAGTGCTTTCAACACTATCCAGCCTTCACTGTTCAGGGGGAAGCTCGAGAGGGCGGGAGTGGACTGTCACCTAGCCGCATGGACCGCGGACTACCTCACCGACAGACCACAGTTTGTGAGGCTTCAGAACTATGTGTCGGACATGGTGGTCTGCAGCACGGGGGCTCCACAGGGGACAGTGCTCTCCCCCTTCCTCTTCACCCTGTACACCTCAGACTTCAGCTACAACTCTGGGAGCTGTCACCTCCAGAAATTCTCTGATGACAGCCATCATCAGATGTGTATTGTCAGGGGATGAGCGAGAATACAGGACTGTCATCACTGACTTTGTCAACTGGTGTGGCACAAACCACCTCCAGCTCAACGCTAGTAAGACAAAGGAGATGGTCGTAGATTTCCGCAGGAGGAGGACACCTCAGACTGTTCCAGTGAACATCCAGGGTCTGGACATCGAGATGGTGGAGACCTACAGATTCCTGGGTGTCCACCTCAACAATAAACTAGACTGGTCAACAAACACAGACGTCTTTTACAAGAAGGGCCAAAGTCGTCTCCACCTGCTGAGGAGACTGAGGTCCTTTGGAGTGTGCAGGACTCTGCTCAGGACTTTCTATGACTCTGTGGTAGCATCTGGACTTTTCTATGCAGTGGTCTGCTGGGGGGCAGGGAGCACAGAGAGGGTCAGGAAGAGACTGAATAGACTGGTCAGGAGGGCCAGTTCTGTCCTGGGCTGTTCTTTGGACTCCCTGGAGGAGGTGGGTGAGAGGAGGATGTTAGCAAAGCTTGTATCCATCATGGACAATCCCTCTCACCCACTGCACCAGACTGTGGGGGCTTTAAGCAGCTCCTTCAGCAGCAGACTGAGACTCCCACCTTGCAAGATGGAGCGCTACCGCAGATCATTCCTCCCTTCTGCAATAAGACTTTACAATGAACTGTAATAAAACTGGACTCACACCACCACTTTTTTTCCGGCATTTAAATTGTGTATATTGTACATAGTTTTATTTTTCTTCTCCCCCTTTTCCCTTTCCTAAATTTTTTCTTAATTATTACATTTATTTAAGTTCTTAATATTATGATCTTTATTTTTATAACTGCATTTTTGCACTCTTTGTCTGTGATGCTGCTGTGACAAAAAAATTTCCCCCATGGGGGATCAATAAAGGGATATTCTATTCTTCTATTCTATTCTATCAGTTTATTATCATAAATATATACATTACAGGCCAAAAATTTGGAAGCAAGGCCATTACAGGCCGAACAGTTGGGAGTAACTTCAAGTTTTTGTTCACAATGCTTTTTTTAAAATCCAGCATGAGTTTTATGTATTTTGGGATGTATTTACTCCATGATCAGATGTTGCTTTCATGGAAATGCACCATTTTACTCCATTTACCTTTAGATATACATTGATGTTAACAGACCATTGCTAAATATATGTCAGCAAAAGATAATAAGGGCTTAGTTTTAGGGTTGAAAACATTTGCAAGAGACAACTTCAGTGCAAAAGCAAAAAAACAAATCACAGTTGGATTATTCACTTCAACTTTTTGGCTTTTGAGAGTCTGCATACAAAAATCCTAATAAATCTCAACTGCGTTCAAAGTACCGCAAATATGGCTAATAAATAATAATAATAACATCTTACATTTATATAGCGCCTTTCAGGATACCCAAAGCGCTTAACAACACACTACAAAAAAAAACTAACTAAATACCAAAAGCCTGAATAAACAAGTGTCGCTTCAGAGCAGACTTGAAAGAGTCAAGAGTCTGTGCTTGGCGAATCTCAGAGGGGAGAGAGTTCCAGAGAGGAGGGGCGGCCACACTGAAGGCTCTGTCACCGAGGGATCGCCTTTTCCCATAGCGGACAGTGAGGAGCCCAAGGTCCGCAGACCGCAGAGTACGCGCTGGGATGTAGTCCTTGAGGAGGTCAGACAGATAGTATGGGGCTAGGGCATGGAGAGCTTTGTAGGTGAGCAGGAGGAGTTTGTAGATGATGCGATATTTGATGGGAAGCCAGTGGAGGCGTTTGAGGGTGGGGGTGATGTGCTGCCAAGGTTTGGTCCGGGTGAGCACTCTGGCAGCTGAATTTTTGAACGTACTGCAGACGGTCCAAGTCTTTTTTAGGAAGTCCGAACAGGACACCGTTGCAGTAGTCTAAGCGGGAGGATACAAAGGCATGGATGAGGGTTTCTGCAACAGAGTCTGAGAGGGATGAGCGGAGTCTGGAGATGGTCTTAAGGTGGAAAAAGGCTGACTTAGTTACGGATTTAATGTGGGTTTGGAATGAAAGGGCAGAGTCCAAGATGACGCCCAGGTTGCGCACCTCGGAGGATGGGGAGATGGAGCAGCCGTCAATATGGAGGAGGAAATCACCCATTCTGCGAAGCAGTGCCTTGGGAGCCATGAGCAAGAGCTCTGTTTTCTTGGCGTTGAGTTGGAGGAGGTTGGTGGTCAGCCAGGTTTTTATTTCTTGTAGGCAGTTGACAATGGGGAGTGGAGGGAGCAGAGTGGTGGGTGTGGTGCTGAGATATATCTGTGTATCATCGGCGTAACAGTGGAAATCAAGGCCGTGCTTACGGATGATCTGGCTGAGCGGGAGCATGTATATGGTGAAGAGGAGTGGACCAAGTACGGAACCCTGTGGGACTCCGTGTGGAACTGGGGCTGGGTGGGACTTGGAACCATGCATTGAGACAAACTGCAGGCGGTTGGACAGATAGGAGTGAAACCAGGAGAGCGCAGATCCAGTGATATTGAGGTGTGTAGAGAGGCGGTTGAGGAGGATGGAGTGAGAGACTGTGTCAAAGGCTGCAGAGAGGTCCAACAGGATGAGGATGCTGATGTTGCCGGAGTCAGCCGCGATGAGGAGGTCATTGATGATTTTAACCAAGGCGGTCTCAGTGCTGTGGTGCGCTCTGTAGGCAGACTGGAAGGGTTCGGAGAGTTTGTGGTCGGACATGTGCTGCTGGAGCTGCACGGCAACTACTCTTTCCAGGGTCTTGCTGAGGAACGGGAGATTGGAAATCGGCCGGTAGTTGGTAAGGTCGTCGGGGTCCAGACCAGGCTTTTTCAGTATGGGGGTGACAGATGCGGTTTTGAAACAAGTGGGAACCATGCCGGATAGCAGAGAGGAGTTGATGATGTTAGTAATGATGGGAACCAGGGTCGGTAGACAGGCCTTTACCAGCGTCGTGGGCATAGGGTCCAGGGACCAACTGGAGGCCTTGGCTTTGGTGACCAGTTCGGTGGTAAGGGATTCATCCACTGGAGTGAAGGAGGTGAACGGGGGACACGTGGCAGAGGGGGCAGTGTCCTGCAGCTGAGGTGTATGCAGACAGGTGGTGGATGTCTGGAGCTGCTGATGGATGGTATCCACCTTGTCGTGGAAGAAGTTCAGGAATCTATGGCAGAGGTCAGAATCACTAGAGGCTGGAACGGGTGGGAGGGGGCTGAGAAGCTTGTTCACTGTGGAAAACAGCTTTCTGGAGTGGTTCTCCTGAGACCCGATAAGGGTGGAGTAGTACTGGGTTATGGATTGTGAGAGAGTGTCCTTGTAGATTTTTACGTGGTCGTGGAAGGCCAGAAGGTGGACGGTGAGGCCAGATTTTTTGTAGAGCCTCTCCAGCCGTCGGCCAGTGGACTTCATGGCCCGGAGCTCGGGAGTGATCCAGGGAGCTGGACGGTTGAATGAAACTGTCAGTGTTTTGATGGGGGCGAGAGAGTCCAGGCTAAGGGCGAGAGCAGTGTTGTAGGAAGAGACCAGGTCACAATCGGAGGGGTCAGGGGAGATCCCAGCTAGGTGGGCAGCAATCATGGTGGATAGGGCTGGAGGACTCACAGCCTTAATGTTCCGGTAGGTGATGGTGCGTTTTGGCCGCTGCCCAGGCCGGGAGGCAGGGACAGAGAAAGCGATGGCATGATGGTCAGAGATAGCAAGGTCCAGGCACTGCAGGTCGATGGGGGGAGGTACCAGTGGAGCACACCAACTCCAGCGTATGACCCTTGTTGTGGGTAGGGCCACGCACATGTTGACTGAAATTAAACCATTCCAACACTGACATGAACTCGGTGGCGAAAGCACAGCTGGTGGAATCCACGTGCACGTTCATGTCCCCCAGCAAGTACGTGGATGGAGACATGGCACAGACAGGGGTGAGTAGCTCAGATAGTTCTGACAGGAAGGCAGACCGGTCAGAGCTGGTGTTTTTAGGTGGACGGTACACCAACACAAACTGGAGTTGGGAGAAACCAGCCAGTGTGAACACTATGCATTCAAAAGAGGTGGCAGTGGTTACTGCCACCTCCTTGGTGAGGATGTCAGCCCGATAAATCACAGCCAGCCCACCGCCACCACCCTTTAAGCGAGGCTTCTGTATATAGGCATAGCCTGGGGGAGTGGCTTTATTCAGTGCCATGAACTCCTGTGGTTTTTGCCATGTCTCAACAATGCAGCAGATGTCAATGTGGCGTTCAGTGATGATGTCATGAATGAGTCCAGGTTTATTGTTAATGGATTGGGCATTCAACAGCATGAATGAAGCTGCTGACATGGGCTAGGTAGGAGGGGCTTGACTGTCAACACAGACCAGTGGGCGGAGGTAACGGGTGCGCACATGGATTTTGTTGTGATGACGTGGTAGAGCAGCTGGCCGGAACACGGACGTTATGGAGGGAATGGCTGAGTCTGAATAAATAAACATGGACATATCGTGGGCGACGCAAGAGACAGAGGGATTTGATCACCGTGATGGAGTGGGGAATGGAGTGGCTGACGAGTTCGCGGAGCCTCGCGGAGGAGTACTGCAGTCGTGTCCCCATCCTGGTTAGCAGCAGGGAGCTAGCGTCAGCGAGCAGTGGCTAGTGGAGGCTAACGTCGCCGCCACCGTGTGCAGCAGCCCAGAAATCCAACTGTCCACGCGTGGGAGACGGACAAGTTTGTCACACAGGCAGGTAGACACAGAGGGTGGGCAAACCGATTGGTCACCGTGTACCCGGCAGGGAAGCCGGGCAGCAGTCAAACGAACAGCTGAGCGGTGACAGATGACAGTAGCGACAGCACATCAGCGGAGGGGGTAAGTCCACAAAACTCCAGAATCCACTCGATGTAATAACGATCCTAACTAAAGGAAAAATGTTAGCTGTGTCCAGTTGTGGGGGGGAACAAAAAGCACGAAAAGCACTGAAAAGACACTTAAAAGGCGACTTTTGTCACGGTTGAGGAGCGGCGACACAAAACGCCAGCGTCCCCTCAGACCGGAAGCAGGATCTAGGCTAGAAAGAAGCAACTGAGTAAAGAAACAAAAGTACAGATTTGTACATTGAGGAAAGAAGGATACACAGAAAGAGAAATTGCAAAATGCCTAAAGGTGTTTAACAAAGGAGTCCACTACACTCTGAAGAGACTAGAGGAACCTGGAAGTTATGATGATAGAAAAAGACCTGGAACATACCTTAAAAAACTTGTGGAACGAATGCCTGGTATATGCCAAGCTGTTGTTAAAGCCAGAGGAGGTTACTTTAAAGAAAGCAAAGTCTAAGCAACAATAACTCAAATACCTAATAATTATAGTCAAAATGTCTTACTCTTTACAAAATAGTAATGTATATTGTGTTGCAAATTATATATATGAAACTATTATCTTTTTTTGTACAAATCTGATCTTTCTTCAACACTTTTGGCCTGTAGTGTATGCATCCAATAGTAAACCAAAAAATGCAGTTATATTTTAAGCAATAGAAAATAAAATTAACCAGCTGTTACTAACATTCCCCACAGCCAAAGTATTATGGAGAGGAGACTTTAATACAATAATGCCGACCTGGGCATTGTACAGCCCCCAGGCCACATAAAGCCCTTTGATTGACTTTGACCTGCCTGTGCAAGGTCAATTGAATATTACAATGAACTTATTTTTAATTTTACCTCATGATAAGCTAAAGCTGCATTGCTTTTATTTTGAAGTTGTATTTTTGTTCACGTACATAATGATGCAATATGGAAATTAATACGTGTCACAACAGGTCACAACTTTAGCCCTCAGAAATGTCCGCTCATGCTAAAAAAAGGACGGTGGATACCGAATGCAGGGTTTTCAACAAAACATGGACTTCTAAGTATTTATGTACTAAAGTAGGAGGTAAAGCTGTGTGTTTAGTATGCGGAGAGCAGATCGACGTATTTAAGGATTACAATTTGAGTCGGCATTACCAGACAAAACACGTGGAGAAATACAAAAACTTGACTGATGCTGAAAGGACGCGGACATTGGAAGCTTTGCTAGCTAAGCTACAAAAGCAGCAGGGCTTTTTTACCAAGCTTCACACATCCAGGGGTGTAGCAACCAAGTCAAGTTTTGTGATATCCCACAAAATTGCTAAAAGAGTAAGCCATTCTTGGAGGGGGAGTTTGTGAAAGAGTGCTTGGTGGACTCTGCAGCACTAATATGCCCTGAAAAAAATGAGGCATTTAAGCAAGTCCCGCTGTCCAGGCGAACCATGAAAGAAGGATCGAGGGCATTGCAGGGGAATCTGGAGCTTCAACTGCAATGTGAAGTGGGAGGTTTTGACTTTTTCTCATTGGCTTTGGACGAAAGCTGTGATGTCCGTGACACAGCTCAGTTACTTGTATTTTTCCGTGGGATAACGGACTTCAAGATTACGGAGGAGCTGGAAGCAATGCGGTCAAAGAAAGGGACTACAACAGGGAGCGATCTGTTGACGTTGGTAAATGCATGCATAGACACGCTGGGACTGAAATGGGACAGACTGGTCGGTGTCACAATGGACGGTTGTCTAAATCTGACCAGGAAAAACATCTGACTTTTGAAATGTATGCAAAATAGATGAGTGAAATAGATGCAGATCAGAAATTTGTATTTGTGCATTGTATTACATCAGCATGTGTTGTGCAAGTCAGTGCTAAAAATTAACCATGTTATTGACGTTGTAACTAAAATAGTTAACTTCATCAGGGCACGAGCATTAAATCACAGACAGTTTATTGCACTTTTGGAGGAGCATGAGACTGAACATAGTGACATTGGCTACCACACAGCTGTCAGATGGCTCAGCCTGGGCAAAGTGCTAAAAAGAGTTTGGAAACTGAAAGCAGAGATTCATGAGTTTTGTGAGAAGAAAGGCAAAGACATCCCAGAGCTTTCAGATTAGGTCTGGATGGCAGATTTTGCATTTGCTGTTGATGTGACTGCACTGTTGAATGAACTGAACACCAAACTGCTAGGCCTTTTTGTTCATGAAATGCACAGCCTGGTGAAGGCTTTCATGAGAAAGTTGCTGTTTCTTTCAAGCCAACTGGAGAGCAACACTCTCACTCACATGCAAACCCTGAAAGAAGTCACACCATCAGCTGATCACCTCTGCAGGTACTCATCCATGTTAGGAGCGTTGCATGGGGGGTTTTCAAGGCAATTTGAAGATCTCAGAACAATCGAGAATGACATGCACATGATTTCTCCTCCCTTTCCCTGCAGTGTGGATAATGCACAGAGTAATGTTCAGCTGGAACTCATTGACCTGCAGTCTGATGCTGTACTGGCAGAGCACTTTCAAGGTCCTTTCACACCGGGACCGTTTTTTACGTGCGTTTATTTCAGACGTCAATATTTTTTTTCAAACCCGTATCCTGTCTATTCAAGCGTTCACATCAGCGACATTTTCCCATCCTGCGATATTGCGGCAGTTATTTTTCCGGAGCATGGTCGATTTTTCTAAAGTTTCGCATATTGTGTCCACTTCTGAAGAATCAGATTGCGTGTTGTTGCGATGTCTGATTCACTGGTATATCCAACATGGCCGACTGGCTAATTGTTTACGTGTCGGAGAACAGGGTGCTTTTTGATAAAAGACATAAATATTACAAAGATAACGACCTAAAGGAGAACTTGTGGAGAGTTTTAGCGTTGGATCTCTCATATGACGATTGTTTGGGTGCTTTAACAGTTTGCTAAATGTCTTTGTTTAACTTTCATCTGTGCTAAGTAACTTTAGCTTGTAAGCTAACCTGTTCAGATACAACATACCATATGTATTTTCACTGTCTCAAACTGAATCGCGTTGCTGTCACAACACCGTCTCGGTTGTTACCTTACGTTTATGGATTATCTGTTTATTTATTATCTGGTACTGGCCCTGACTCAGTACATGCTATCATGACAGACAGCCATCTCAACACTAATGTCTAATCAGAACTGAAAACAGTCAGTCTGCTGTTGTGTCAGTCTTCTCGCTTACTCCCAGGATGCGTAACACAATTATTTCAGAAAAACTAAAAACTACCAGGGTCAAAATTATTAGCCCCCCTTAAGAACTGACTTCTTCATTGAGCCAAAACAAAAACCACTGTTGTGCAATCATGTACTTTCACTTTCGAGTGCTCACAGCTTGTAATCAATCAATCAATTCGGTTAAAACAAAGGGTTGTCCTACATTTTACACACAGTATAAAAACCTTGTTACGCATTTGAGCTGTCACTTGAGAAGGCATCATGACAAATAAAAAAGAATTCAGTTTAGACTTGAGAAAAAGAATTGTTGATGCTAACAAAGCAGGAGAAGGATATAAAAATTTATCACGCCGTTTCCAAGTGTCAAGAAGTGGAGTGAGAAGTATCATCAAGAAATTCAAGGAGAGCCACACAGCACAGAACAAGTCTGAGAGAGGTAGGTAAACTGGAAAGAAAACTGGTGGGAGATGTGTCTAAACAACCTAGAAAAACTACCAAAACAGTAGTTGCTGACTTAGCCAAGTCAGGAATTGTGGTGTCAAACAAGACAGTCTCTTGAGCCCTGAACAGAAATGGACTGCAAGGATGCAGGCCAAGAAAAACTCCACTTCTACAAAAAAGACACCTTCAAGCCAGACTGAGGTATGCTAAGGACAATCTGGAGAAAGATTGTGCATACTGGAGACGTGGTGTTAGAATAATGTGCATAAATGTATATAGAAGTTATCATTATTCCTCATATTCTTATGTAAGAATTTATACTACAAATATAAACTCTTTGACATCTTTTTTATACATTATATTAGAGTATTTTTATCATATAAGAGTGTTTCCTAACTTCTCTCTTCAATAGCTTTACTACACAGTACACAATGTTTTTTCTGTTTTCTATGACCGTGTTTTTCCTATCAGCAGGTGTGGGTGTGGGGGTGACGTATTCTCCGCTGATGAATCGTGGGAAGCTTTTGAGAAGGATCCATCCTTATCAGAAGGAGCTCGTTAGATGCCGCCTTGACCTTCAGCTATTCACAAATTGTTCATTATCATGTTCTATGAAATGCTTACTTTGCAGCACATTTACCCCCACCTTTTTAGAAACATTGTGTAGCCAGGGACAACTGTAAATAAAAGAGGCGGACAGAGAAAGTATCCATAGAGTGGTACTGAGATAGCTAAAACAGATCTCTGTCCATTTCTCAAACATAATCCATTGTCTTTCTCCTTTTTATTTCAGGTATTTTGAGCAGGTTTTAAACTTAACATTTCTTTGGTCCTTCGAGCCGGATTCCAATAGACCTGACGATTCCAGCAGGTGAGGTGGACGACAGATAAGACCGTGGCCACGGCAGCCTCTCTTTGAGGAACTGGACTCGACCTGCCTGCTGGGATCCGACGGTTGACGGAAATCCGAAGCCAAGGGGAAAGACAAGTGGTGAGTTGGTCTTTTATAAAAAGGAACGTGGAATGATTGAGATTCGCTTCGCGTAGTGAATCTATAAAAGACCAAACAAAACAAAAAAAAAAAAAAAAAAAGGACGTGCAGGTCCTACAAATCCGTTGAAAAGGACGTACGGGTCCTACAAATCTGCTGAATAAGGACGGGCAGGTCCTACAAATCCGTCGAAAAGGACGAACGGGTCCTACAAATCTGCTGAATAAGGACGAACGGGTCCTACAAATCCGCTGAAAAAAAAAAAAAAACAAACGGTAGATTCCTAATTGGAAAAGTTTAAATTAAAGGACGTGCGGGTCCTACAAATCCGTTGAAAGAAGACGCGCGGGTCCGGTGTTGTACCGTGGACAAAGGCCTAATTGAGAAAATTCTGCAGAACAAAACACGTGTTAAAAGTGTGATTGTGAAAGTGTGAGAGTGATTGGAATAGAGATATATCACTAGATACATCCTATTCATACCAAAACAGTGGGATTGTAAGTAGTGACCTTATTGTGGAAGCAAAGGCAAGAATTCTCCACTCGCAAGAGTAGAAGCGAGAATTACCACATAAGGAATTTTTATCACTACCCCATTGAAAGAACCCAGCTTAATAGGACACCCTAGGTGTCACCTAAGCTGGACCAAAACACATAAAAATGGGGACGGGAGCCAGTAAGGCTAAATTAGACAAACTAAAAAGTCAAGACTGCAAAGTTTTCCAGACAGAGCCCGAAAAATTACAAATCCTTGAATTATGGGTAATTAAATTTGGATCGGATGGCAGCCTAAATACAAGCCAATTAAATAAACTACAAGACTCCATAACCAAAAAATCAGAGGGTGATATAAAGAAAGCACAAAAATATGGGAATCAAATGGTTGATGAATGAAAAAAATAACCAAAAGCAAGCAGAAAAGGGTTCAGAGGTAGAGGACAGGATAGGCCCAGACCAGGAGGAGCAAATCAAAGAGGGACAGGTTGCTGGGCATGTGGAAAGGAGGGACATATAGCCCGCAATTGCAAGAACAAATCAAAGGGAGGAAGGCGTGAGCAGTCAGGACGAGATCAAAAGCTATAAGTAAAGACAACTTTAATAATAATAATTATTTGATTTGTTCAGTTTGTGGTAGACATAATGCTCAAGACAGTATAAAACAAAACAGAGGCAAATTTCCACCAACCAATGCATCATTTGAAGCCATACACATGGACTTCATAGAATTAAATCAGTGTAAGAGAAAGAAGTACTGTTCAGTGTTAATAGATCCTTTCACTAAATGGATAGAATTATTTCCTGTGCGTAGAGAAATAATTTCTTGATTTGGCATTCCAAAACGAATCTACAGTGACAATGGAACTCATTTTGTAAATGAAAAAATGAAATAAATAAATAAATAATAACTAGAAAATGCAATTTCTCAAGAAATTGCAAGATGGATTGCTCCAGCTAAAATTGTAATTGCTAAGCTGCTATTGTAAATGGTTTAAGTTCAAAAATTATGTGAAAGAGATAAGATTTGAAGATTCAGAAAGGTTTAAATCAGTTTAATTGAGTTGGAATTAGTTTGAAAAAATTGAATACTGAATGAAGAATGAAATTATTAAAAACTGAAAAATTAAAATGATCATAATCTGGAAGTATAGAGGAGTTGAAGGCTTTTAAAGTTGTGTAAAGAAAATGTGAGAAAAGGGCCAATTTGAAAATTCCATAATGTATTTCTAACGAGAAAAAAATTGGTTGTAAAATCTGGAATATCTCAGAAAGTATGAATGTTAGGAAAATTTTGAATATAAGATGGAATCTCCTGAAGTTTGAATGGTTTTGAATACGTTGAAGTAAGTGGGAGGAGCATAAAAAAAAAAAAAAAAAAAAAAAGGGTACTGCTAATGACACCCACAGCAGTAAATATCGCACAAAGAAGTAGTTGGATACAGCTTTCCCATTGCAAAAAAAACCTATATGGGTTTTAGTTAGGAAAGTCTTACTTCAAAGGGGGGCGTCCTTATAGTGGGCGTTCGTCTCAATGTCAGTGAAGATTAGATGGTGTTGAATTCCTTAGGAGCTTAGGAAAATGGGGAAGTTAAGTATCTTACTTCTGCTAAACCATATTTGACTCTTGTATCTCTTTAATTGTTACTAAAAATGCTTGTTGAGCACCTCCCTGCATTTGAATGTCCCATTAAAACTCAGCTCCGCCGCAATACTAACATTATGGAATACATTATGAATACCACCTGAGTGATATCATGACTTCTTATCGTACAAACAGATAATTATGAGACAACTGTGTGTTTGTACCTCTCCACTTGAGAAGTTGGGTATATTAAGTTATTTTTCTGCATATGTTTTATTTGAAGTTTTTTATTCAACAAAACAAAAAGCCCTTTTACTCTGACCAAAATGCACCCAAATAGGCTGACATCTGACTATTAATTGGGCTCGTGCATGGCACTTAATGTACAATGACTTTTTATTTAAACCTTTGTTCTTTATTGTGCTCTATTTTTGCAGAATTAAAATAAAACATTTGAATTACCAGAAAATTTCTTCTAAAATGGACATTCCTTTTAAATTAAATTTTTTTGTATAAAACAAGGACATTGCATTGCATTGAACTGCATCACTCCATCTTTGTCACTCCATCTATTTATTTTGTTAATAGAGCAAAATTATATTGTACGTTTTGTGACAATCTATAACCTCCAAATTATACATGTTAAGGTCTGGCATAAGGAAAGCAAATTAAAGCCACCTCGTATTGATGTCACTTAACCAGATTATCTAGCAGCTGTCAACAAAGACACATATCTGTCCACATAAAAAAAAAAAAAAGAAAGACGGTAAAACATTCCTGTACAAGTTTATTTTCTTCTGCGGTGTATTTATGGACCAAGTAAAGTTTGTTTTGTTTTTGACGGTTAACATTGTTCTTTGAATGAATTAAATCTGGAGAGTTTTGTTCCAATTTTACTTGAATTGATTGATAATTACATCTGTAATCTAAATTTGTTTGATACTGTTAATTTACCTACTGAAAACATTATTTACAACTTCAGATGAACTTAAGGAAGGAAAGAGAAGTGACAACAACAATAGTCCTCACATCCTGTGTGACAAACGATCAAAAATCACATTCAGCTGTTCTGAAGGCGACCATGTGCAGAGAGGAAACCTGAGAGACAGTGAGCAGGGGTATGAATCACCCAGACGGACACCACAGTTGCTTCATGTGGTGAAGACACTGAGAACTTTACCATAGCTTAACTGCTACTAGGCGTTTGTGTTATTCTGTTTACAATGGGATTTTGTGTATGCTTGTTTTGTCAATAAACACTTATACTTATGTTTATTAAAGGTACATCACAAAATAAAATAAAAAAAAAATAATAATAATAATAATTAAAAAAATGGTGGAAGAATAATATTAATAAAGATATGAATAAAATATAGTGGGAATGCTTCGCAATCCCACTCAATAAAAAATAAAAATAAAAAAATAAACTTATTTGAAGTGAACATGTGGTACAGATATGCAAAAATATCTAGCAAAAATGTAGAATCAGTCTAACTTCTATGTCTGTACTAGGAATTCCCTAACCTTTACAAACCTGTACGTGTTTCTGTAGCTGTACCTAAATGACAGCAGACTGATAATAGGGCCTTAGTGACTTTAATCCTAACTGTTGTAACTTTCCAGACCAGTGTGGCAAATTTAACATCTGCAGTTAGTTTTATTCCTTTGTTGAGCCACTCCAGATTAAAAGAAATTAGCAAACAGAGTCAGACCCGACTTATATAGATAGTTCCTTGTGAGGTACCAGATGAGTATAAACTAGTAAATCAAGTTGCTGCAGGCTTTGAGTCTCTCGTCTGTCCTTGGTGTACAATGAACAAAAATATAGTTTGAATCAGAATCAACTACATCCATTTCAACGTTCAAAAGCTAGGTAATTGGACTGAGGCTGGTATTTAGGACCGGTCACTCGCAGTTATCTGCAACATCCCTGATGGCTTTCCAAAACCGTATAGCCCTTGACATGCTGCTGGCAGAAACAGGAGGTGTATGTGCCATGTTTGGAGAAACGTGTTGCACTTCACAGCAAAATGAAAGACCACTCAGGAATAGATAACTCCTTTTGGGATGATTGGATGAATGTATTTGGAAAATACAAAAATCTTGTAGATTCAGTCCTAATCTCTGTTGCTGTTTTTGCAGCTATTCTGACCTTGTGTGGATGTTGTTGGATTTCTGTATTTGTTCTCTTCTTAACCGTCTTATCACCACAGCGTTGTCCCCTGTGGAGCAGCAGATGCAGGAATTGTACCCGCTGCTCCATCAGCAGGACGAGGAGGACAGACTTGATGACACTCAATGGCCTGACCTGTGCCCCAATCTGGATGATGAGTATAATTTTGACTAAAGCAACATCTTGTACCTCCGTGTGTAAATTCTTTGTAGTTATAAACATGAACTTGCAGCTGAAAATCGAGAGAAGTGGCTGAACTAGAGGGATTATGAGAATTTGAGCAAAGTAATGATAAACAGGAGGGAAATGTTAGAATAATGTGCATAAATGTATATAGAAGTTATCATTATTCCTCATATTCTTATGTAAGAATTTATACTACAAATATAAACTCTTTGACATCTTTTTTATACATTATATTAGAGTATTTTTATCATATAAGAGTGTTTCCTAACTTCTCTCTTCAATAGCTTTACTACACAGTACACAATGTTTTTTCTGTTTTCTATGACCGTGTTTTTCCTATCAGCAGGTGTGGGTGTGGGGGTGACGTATTCTCCGCTGATGAATCGTGGGAAGCTTTTGAGAAGGATCCATCCTTATCAGAAGGAGCTCGTTAGATGCCGCCTTGACCTTCAGCTATTCACAAATTGTTCATTATCATGTTCTATGAAATGCTTACTTTGCAGCACATTTACCCCCACCTTTTTAGAAACATTGTGTAGCCAGGGACAACTGTAAATAAAAGAGGCGGACAGAGAAAGTATCCATAGAGTGGTACTGAGATAGCTAAAACAGATCTCTGTCCATTTCTCAAACATAATCCATTGTCTTTCTCCTTTTTATTTCAGGTATTTTGAGCAGGTTTTAAACCTAACACGTGGTCTTTGGTTAGATGAGCCCAAACTAGAGCTCTTTGGTCACAGAGACATTGCTTATGTTTGGAGAAGAAGGGAGAGGTGTATAACCCCAAGAACACCATCCCCACAGTTAAACACGGTGGTCAGAGCATCATGCTGTGGGGATGTTTCAGTGCATCTGGAACTGGGAATCTTGTCAAGGTTGAAGGAATAATGAAGAAAAAAGGATATGTGAAGATTTTGAAAGCAAACCTCAAGCAGTCAGCAGCAAAACTGGGTATGGGTCGTCGCTTTGTCTTCCAACATGACATTGACCCAAAACATACAGCGCTCCTGGTGAGGAGCTGCCTCCAGGAAACCAAAGTGAACGTTATTGACTGGCCTGCACAAAGTCCTGTCTTAAATCCTATTGAAAATCTGTGGGCTGCACTGAAGACCAGGGTCCATGCTAGAAGACCATCAGATCTGGAGGAGCTTGTGTCATGATCTGTGCTTGTGAAGTCCACTTCCTGTTTTATTTTGAAGATCCTGTTTTCCCTGTGTTGCTATAACCTTTACTTCCGGTCTTTGTTCCTTTTCCCGCCTTAGTTAATTACCCCATTGTCTTGTCCCCGTCTCTATTTAACCCCTCCTCACTAGCTCTTCCCTGCCAGATTGTCTTTGTCACTTTAATACAAGCTCTCCCGCGTTTTTGATATATCTCTGCTTCCCGTGTATGACCTGTTTTGATCGTCCTGGATTTTTGATTCATGCCTGTCCCACTGGTTTTTGTCGCCTGATTATTTGCTGCTCTGATTTTGACCCTGCCGGGTTTCTTTTGTTGGAATAAAAGAGTTTGCCCTTTGGAAACTGAACAATTGCCTCACGTCCTCTGCTTTTGGGTCCACACACTCTCGGCCCCTTACAGTACAATCTGGCCATGACGGACCCAGCAGGTGAGGACTTTTGCCATGCTCTGGGGGCGCAGGGAAGACGTCTAACCGAGTTGGAGAGGGCCATTTCCAGCCTGGGCCCTGGAGTTCCGTCGTTGTCTGCCCAGCTGCAAGCCCTGGCAACTCAGACTAACCAGCTGATGGTTCGCCTGGACACACTGCCTACTGCCGCTTCGAGCCCTGACATCTCCTCTTCACCTTCAGTTCCCTCTGCTTCCCTGGGTCACTATTCTGAGCCGAGTGCTCCGCCTATTGAGAGGTATGATGGAACTCCTGAGACTTGTCGCTCATTTTTGACTCTCTGCTCACTAACCTTCGAGCTGCAGCCCATCACCTTCTGCACTGAACGCTCTAAAGTGGCTTTCATGATCACAAATCTCACCGGGCGGGCGAGAGAGTGGGCCACTGCTGAGTGGCAGAGGGGTTCATCCGTTTGTGCCTCTGTGGATGCCTTTTCTGCTGCTTTGGCCCGTGTGTTTGCTCAACCTGTTTCGGGCCGGGAGGCAGCCCGTGCACTGGGTCGGCTCAGGCAAGGCAGTAGCCGTGTTTTTGATCATGCCATCCGGTTCCGCACTTTGGCGGCTGAGAGTCGTTGGAACGATGAGGCCCTTGCTGACACTTTTTTTTTGAGTCTTTCTGAGGATTTAAAGGATAGACTGACCATGGTTGATCTCCCTACCAGTTTCGAAGCTCTTGTGGAACTAGCTATAAAGGTTGACAACCGGCGACATGAACGGGAGCGGCTCCGGCCAACGGGCCATGTGGATCGGCTGAATCGGGGAGAGCATGGCTCTGCAACGGCCTTGGGATTTACACCTTCTAGCCCCCCAGCGGAACCCATGCAGCTTGGTCGGACTCGCCTAAGCCTAGAGGAGCGACGTCGCCGCCAGCGTGAGGGACTCTGTCTCTACTGTGGGGGGACCGGCCACTTCCTAGCTCGGTGCCCGGTAAAAGACCAGGCTCATCGGTAACCAGAGGCCTACTGGTGAGCCACTCCGCAAGCGCCTCTGCACCTACACGCGCCTTGACCCCAGTTTAGCTCATCACTTCTCCCAAGAATGTCCTGGATCTATCAGCTCTCATCGACTCCGGCGCTGATGAAAGTTTCATGGACCGGGACCTGGCCCGCCAGCTGGACCTGCAGCTCGAGCCTCTTCCTGAAGTGCACCATGCCCGCGCCCTCGATGGCCACCTGCTTGGACAGGTTACCAAACAGACTCCTCTCCTGTCTCTGCAGATGTCAGGTAACCACAAAGAGACTATTTCATTCCTGATAATTGACTCTTCCCACTACCCTCTTATCCTGGGTTACTCCTGGTTGTGTAGACATAACCCTCTGATGGACTGGGCTACAGGCAGGGTGTTAGGATGGAGCCTAGCCTGCCAGTCAGCCTGTCTGCTCTCTCTGCCTGTTCCCCATAGATCTGCTGATTCTTCTTTTGAGTTCCCAGATTTGTCCATGGTGCCAAGGGTCTACCTAGACCCTAGAGGTTTTCTCCAAAGGCCGGGCCGCATCCTTACCTCCACACCGCCCTTATGACTGTGCTATTGAGTTGCTTCCTGGAACAATGCCACCCAAGGGCCGTCTGTACTCTCTATCCGCGCCTGAGCGGAGGGCCATGGATAAATACATCCAGGAGGGGCTAGCGGCAGGGATCATCCGTCCTTCTTCCTCCCCTGCTGGAGCTGGATTCTTCTTCGTGGATAAGAAAGATAAGACCCTTCGTCCATGTATTGACTACCGGGGACTGAATGATATCACAGTGAAGAACCGCTACCCATTGCCACTCTTCTCATCGGTGTTTGAACTTCTTCAAGGGGCTCGTGTCTTCACCAAACTCGACCTGCGCAACGCCTACCATCTGGTTCGGATTCGTGAAGGAGATGAGTGGAAGACGGCTTTCAACACCCCCAGTGGCCACTATGAGTACCTGGTAATGCCCTTTGGACCTACTAATGCTCCTGCTGTTTTTCAGTCGCTGATTAACGACGTTCTCAGGGAGATGCTGAATGTATATGTTTTTGTCTATCTCGACGACATCCTGGTCTTTTCCCAGAGTGAAGAGGAGCATGTGGGTCACGTCCGTCAGGTGCTGCAGCGGCTGTATCATCATCAGTTATTCGTAAAAGCTGAGAAATGTGAGTTTCACCGGACCACTGTGTCTTTTCTGGGACTTGTGATTTCATCAGGGCAGATCAAGATGGACCCTGAAAAGGTCAAGGCCGTTATGGACTGGCCTGTTCCCACCGATCTGAAACAGCTCCAACGTTTTCTTGGTTTTGCCAATTTCTACCGCCGGTTCATCCGTAACTACAGCCACATAGCAGCCCCTCTGCATGCTCTCACCTCCTCAAACTCGAGATTTGCCTGGTCCTCTGAGGCAGAGACAGCCTTCCAAACCCTCCTGTCCAGGTTCTCCTCGTCCCCCATCCTGCAGATGCCCGACCCCAAGCTCCAGTTCATTGTCGAGGTGGATGCATCCGACGTTGGGGTAGGGGCGGTTCTCTCCCAACGTTCTGCGGGTGACGGAAAGGTTCATCCGTGCGCCTTCTTCTCCCGGAAGCTGTCTTACGCCGAGCGCAACTACGATGTTGGGAACCGGGAGCTGCTGGCCGTGAAGCTGGCACTGGAGGAGTGGAGGCACTGGTTGGAGGGGGCAGAGCAGCCCTTCCTAGTCTGGACGGACCACAAAAACCTGGAGTACATCCGTGGAGCCAAAAGACTAAACTCCAGACAGGCTAAGTGGGCCCTGTTCTTCACCAGGTTTGATTTTACCCTGTCTTATCGCCCCGGGTCCCGAAACGTCAAGCCGGATGCCCTGTCCAGGCAGTTTGAGGCAGAAAACCGCCCTCAGGATGCAGCTCCTATCCTGCCCTCCGACTGTGTGATCGGGGCGGTGACCTGGGACATCGAGAGGGAGGTCCAGCAAGCACTCTCGACGGCCAGGATTCCTGTGGGTTGCCCTCCTGGCTGGCTTTTTGTCCCAGGCCCGCTCCGCTCCCGAGTCCTGCAGTGGGGGCACTCCTCTCTATTAAGCTGTCATCCTGGGGTGAGTAGAACACTAAGCCTCATCACACAACGTTTCTGGTGGCCCTCCCTCAGGGAGGATACTCGTGAGTTTGTCTCTGCCTGTCCTGTCTGTGTCCGCAGCAAGGTCTCCCGAAACCCTCCTGCCGGTCTGCTTAGGCCCCTACCTGTTCCTCGCCGCCCCTGGTCCCATGTGTCTCTGGACTTTGTCACAGGTTTGCCACCCTCGGGGGGTAAGACTGTCATCCTTACCACTGTGGATCGTTTCTCCAAGATGGCCCATTTTGTCGCCCTGCCTAAGTTGCCTTCCGCCAAGGAGACAGCGAAGGCAGTTTTATTTAATGTGTTTCGTCTCCATGGTCTTCCTCAGGACATTGTGTCTGATCGGGGTCCCCAGTTTGCCTCACGCTTTTGGAAGGAGTTCTGCCGGCTGCTCGGAGCGTCGGTCAGCCTCTCCTCCGGTTTCCACCCCCAAACGAATGGCCAGACGGAGAGGTACAATCAGGAGATGGAGACAGCTCTCCGCTGCATCACCTCCCGGAGTCCAACCAACTGGTCGCAGCAGCTCCTCTGGGTGGAGTATGCCCACAACTCCCTCCCTGTGGCTTCTACTGGCCTGTCCCCGTTCCAGTGTGTCTATGGGTACCAGCCCCCTCTTTTCCAGGACCTCGAGGGGGAGGTCACAGTTCCATCAGCTCACGCTTTGGTCCGCCGATGTCACCTCACCTGGAGGAGAGCCCGTGCAGCCCTTCTCCGCACCAACATTGGATACCAGAGGTCCGCCAACCGCCGTCGCTCCCAAGCCCCTCGCTACCACGTTGGTCAAGAGGTTTGGCTTTCCACCCGTGACCTGCCGGTTCGGGGGGAGTGTCGCAAGCTGGCTCCAAGGTTCGTGGGGCCCTTTCCCATCTCAGAGGTCATCAACCCTGCTGCCGTTCGCCTTCGCCTTCCTCGGACCATGAGGGTCCACCCCACCTTCCATGTGTCACGGATCAAACCCGTCAGGACAAGTCGTCTGCTCCCACCCTCCGACCCGCCTCCACCACCCAGGTTAATTGATGGAGGCCCAGTTTACACGGTGAATCGCCTGCTGGCTGTCCGTCGTAGGGGCAGGGGCCGCCAGTACCTCGTCGATTGGGAGGGGTACGGGCCCGAGGAGAGGTCCTGGGTCCCTGCAAGGGACGTTCTGGACAAAACGTTAATCAGAGACTTTCAGAGACTTAATCCAGATGTTCCGGGGCCGTCTAGAGACGCCCCTTGAGGGGGGGGTACTGTCATGATCTGTGCTTGTGAAGTCCACTTCCTGTTTTATTTTGAAGATCCTGTTTTCCCTGTGTTGCTGTTACCTTTACTTCCGGTCTTTGTTCCTTTTCCCGCCTTAGTTAATTACCCCATTGGCTTCACCTGTGTCTTGTCCCCGTCTCTATTTAACCCCTCCTCACTAGCTCTTCCCTGCCAGATTGTCTTTGTCACTTTAGTACAAGCTCTCTCGCGTTTTTGATATATCTCTGCTTCCCGTGTATGACCTGTTTTGATCGTCCTGGATTTTTGATTCTTGCCTGTCCCACTGGTTTTTGTCGCCTGATTATTTGCTGCTCTGATTTTGACCCTGCCGGGTTTCTTTTGTTGGAATAAAAGAGTTTGCCCTTTGGAAACTGAACAATTGCCTCACGTCCTCTGCTTTTGGGTCCACACACTCTCGGCCTCTTACAGCTTGAAAGATTTGCCAAAGAGGAATGAGCAGGGATTCCTCAGGAGATGTGCCAGAGCCTTGTTACAAACTACAGTAAATGACTGCATGCTGTTATCCAGCAAATAGGACACACAATTGACTATTAGCCTCAGGGGGGCTAATGATTTTGACCCTGGTAATTTTTTTCTGAAATAATTTTGTTTCTGTGTGCAAAGTAAAATAATGTAAGGATCCAAAATAAAACTAGGATGTCTGGAAAAGCGGTGTAAAACAATCATTACTCTGTTGAACAGCACTTAGGAAATTTTGGAAAAAAACTTACAATTTCATAGGGGGGCTAATAATTTTGGCCTCAACTGTATGTGACCTATAACCTGTACAACACAATTAAAAAACAAACAGAAATCTTTCAGGGAGGTGAAGTAAAAATAAAAAAACTAAGATCATGTGATTGGTTAAGTATGCACACCCTTTAATGACTGGGGCTGTGGCTATGATCAGATTTAACCAATAACATTCAAACTCAGATTAAATTGGAGTCAGCACACACCTGCCACCAATTAAAGTGCCTCTGATCAACCCCAAATAAAGTTCAGCTGTTCTTGTAGGCTTTTCCTGACATTTTTGTGGCCACATCTTCCAGCACAAGCCAAGGTCCGCAGAGAGCTTCCAAAACATCAGAGGGATCTCATTATTCAAAAATATCAGTCAGGTGAGGGCTACCAAAAAAATTTCCACGGAACTAAATATACCATGGAACACAGTAAAGACTGTCATCCTCAAATGGAGAAAATATGGCACAAACCCGTATCCTGTCAATACAAGTGTTCACATCAGCAACGTTTTCCCATCCTGCAATATTGCGGCATTTATTTTTTCAGATCATGGTTGATTTCTGTAAAGTTTTGCATACTGTGTGTCCACTTTTTGATAAAAGACACAAATATTACAAAGGTAATGACCTGAAGGACAATTTGTGAAGAGTCATAGCGTCGGCTCTCTCATATGATGATGTTTCGTGTGCTTTAAAGGGGTGTTCAGACCAAACGCGACCAGGTTGCGTCGCGTCTCGTTGGTCGGTCATGTCGCGTCGCGTGGTGCTCTGGTGTGTTCACAACGGGTCCAAAGCTGCGGTCGCAGGACGTGGCTGGTCGCCGCTGACCCGCTTCTCCTACCTTCCTTCTCCCTCCTTTTCTCCCTCATATATACATCCGGCAGCCCCTTCCAGCGCTTGTGGCACACACACACACACGCACGCACGCACGCACACACACGTTGAAACATGTAGCGGCTGTCCATAGATTTTGCATTGGGAGCCGTTGCCAACGTTGCCGAGGTCGCGTTTGGTCTGAACACCCCTTTAACAGTTTGCTAAACGTCTTTGTTTTAACTTAACTCATCTGTGCTAACGTAAGCTAACGGTTGTTACCATAGTTTTATGTGCTTATCTGGTACTGGCCCTGACTCAGTACATGGTATCATGACAGAAAGCCATCTCAACACTAGTGTCTAATCAGAACTGAAAACAATCAGCGACTGTGGTACAGTTTCAGCTCCTGAACAAAGCAGTGAAACTCACCAAGTTCTCTTCTTTTTTGTAATATTGGATGCACCCATGTGCTACATTTCTTTTTCTTTTGAGAAAACAAAAGGAGTACCAATTCGAGTCAAGTAGACTCCATTTTTGTCCTCTTGCTTCCACCCAGGACGCTGGTTGTTCAGGGAAGGTCCCGCCCTCCTTCGCCTCTGATTGGCTATAAGTGCTGACTGTTGGCTTGAGTGTGTGATGACGTTTCCAGCTGTTCTAGCCAATCAGAGGCGAAGGAGGCGGGACTTTTCCCTGGAAAAGTCTTCCCCAGGATGCATCTTTTCCCCCCCAGAAAGTCGCAAAATCGCATCGGGCTTGATGTGTATAGTCAGGGGAGTAGGGGCGGAACGTGACATCGGCAGTTTGACGCCGGCTGTTTGGACGGAAGTGGTTTGTTTGAAGATGGTGGCGCGCTGCGGAGCGAGGCAGTTGAAGTGACTGGATTGTATGAATGTACTTCAGAGGATAAGGCAGTTACATCTGAGATTTAGCTGGGTGAATTAGATAAACAGTTAGATTAAATAACGTTAGGGTTTCCGGGGACGGGTATCGACCGACGGCCTGTATAGGTCCGGACCGGTGCCCGTTACCTTGCTTTCTTTATTTCTTCTTTGATATCAGCAAGTTTGGCAGGAGTCAGTAAATGGGAAGTGTTGTCAGGTAAGACAATAAATCAGAGTGGAATAAATTTAGGGAGGTGAATGAGGGTCTACTGGAGGTAGTTGATACAGACAGGGATGTAGAAGTAGTAGCAATAATCACAGCAGCAACCCAAGCTATTCCGAGGAGCAGAAATGGGAGGACCAGGAAGTTAGTTCCATGGTGGTCAGAGGAGTGTAGCAAGGCAGTGAAGGCCCGAAATAAAGCATTCAGAAAGATTAAGCAGAATCATACTATGGTAAGTCTGTTGGAGTATCAGAGAGCACAAGCATTGGTGAGGAGAGTAGTTAGACGCACAAAGAGGGAGAGTTAGAGGCAGTTTTGTAATGGTATAGGGAGAACAACACCGGTAGGAGAAGTATGGAGTATGATAAGGAAGATGGGAGGGGACAGGAGGGAGTGGGAATACCCTGTGATTACAGAGGAAGGAGAGACAGCAGTAAATGATAAGGAAAAGGCTGAGATGATAGCCAGGGCATTTGCAAAGGTGCATATTGTAGACAATCTGACTATGGAGGGGAAGAGTAGAAGAGAGATGACTCAGAGTAGATATCCAGGTGCTCTAGACAGGAGGAAGGATACGGGGGGGAGATAGACACCAGATTTACTATGGCAGAGCTTGTGAGAGCGGTTAGGAAGGCAAAGCCTACAGCGCCAGGTGGAGATAAGGTAAGCTATGTAATGCTGAAAAATTTGGGGGAGAAGGGGATGAACAGGTTGTTAGAATTGTATAATAAGGTATGGGAGGAGGGAAGGCTACCGAGTGTATGGAAGGAAGCAGAGGTAGTACCGATTAGGAAGCCAGGTAAGGACCCATGCTCTCCCTCTAGCTACAGGCCAATAGCTTTGACCTCGAACATATGTAAAATTATGGCGCGAATAGTAACAGAGAGGTTGACATATGTGCTTGAAAAGAGAGGTATGATGGCGAGATGCCAGAGCGGATTTAGAAAAGGTAGGAACACAATGGACGCAGTGGTGAGACTAGAAAGTGAGGTGAGGAAGGCGCAGGCGAACAAGGAATCTGTAGTGGTAGTGTTTTTTGACATAGAGAAGGCATATGACATGATGTGGAAGGAAGGATTACTGATTAAGTTGCAGGGGATGGGGATTGGGGGCAGAGTTTTTAATTGGGTAAAGGACTTTTTGAATGATAGGAAGATTCAAGTTAGAATAGGGTCAGAGGTATCTAGTAAGTATGAAGTAAGGAACGGCACCCCCCAGGGGAGCGTAGTTAGCCCACTATTGTTTCTTATCATGATAAATGATGTTTTTTCAGAGGTACCAGCAGATATAGGAAGCTTACTGTTCGCAGATGACGGAGCACTGTGGAAGAGAGGTAGGAACACCAAGCATATAGTCACAAAGGTGCAGACGGCGATTCATGGGGTGACAGAGTGGGGATTAGATTGGGGGTGTAGGTTCTCAGTAGAGAAGACTCAGACTATATTTTTTACCGGGAAGAGGGTGGGAGTAGATGTGTCATTGAGTATGCATGGTAGGCAGCTGGAGAGGGTTGAGGCATTTAAGTATTTGGGGGTGGTATTTGATAAGAGGTTAACCTGGGCGGATCATATCAAGCGGGTAGAGGGTAAGTGCAGGAAAGTGTTGAATGTGATGAGGTGTCTTGCAGGCAGAGAATGGGGGGCGAGCTGTGATGCATTAAAAACAGTATATGTAGCTATAAGGTCAGTTATAGATTATGGGTGTATAGTCAGCAGCAAAGTCTCTTCTAGGAAAGTTAGATACGATCCAGGCAAGTGCATTGAGGATCTGTAGTGGGGCCTTCCGGACGTCACCAGTGCCTGCAGTACAGGTGGAGTTGGGTGAGATGCCGCTATGCTTGAGGTGCAAACATCTCATTGCAAACTACTGGATTAGTTTGAAAGGCAGCAGTGGTACCCACCGCACAAAAGGAGTGATAGAGGAGTGTTGGGGGGATGGGAAAGGTAAGAGGGAGCATTTTGGTTGGATGGGGAATAGAATACCAGCAGAGCTTGGGGTGGGTGGGATGGAGGTAGGCCTAACAGTAGTGTATCCAGCAATGCCATCATGGAGAATGGTATGGCCAACAGTGGATTGGAGTGTAATGGGAAAGAAAAGGAAAGAGGGAGGCAGGTAGGCTTGGTTAGCGTAGTTAATCAACGCCTGAGGGAAGAATACAGCGGCTTTGTTCAGGTATACACAGATGGGGCAAAACAACCTGAGATTGGGGGGGGCAGGATTAGGAGTAGTGGTGCCATCGAGGGAATTGAGATCAATTTAAGGACATCAGACGGTCTAGCGGTAAACACAGTGGAGATGTTGGGGATGTTGATTGCACTGAAATGGGTGGAAAAAGTTAGAGTAGAGAGGGTAGTTATATGCACGGTGTAGCAATCAAGACAACCCTGGGTGTGAAACTCACACATTCCTCACAGGAAAGTTTCCTTATCTGGTCCCAGGACACGGGATATAAATCTTTCCAGACTTGTTTGCACTCTCAGGTTACCTAAGTGACCCGACCGGAGGTTGACCAAACCTCTGACTCTTCACGATTGGTCAATTCGGAGAACAGAGACAGAGTTTTTATTACCTTTCAAACTGACTCCATCGCTGACCATCTACATAAACATTAACGCCTCAACCCAGATCTCCCATTTGAGATTTACTGTCTTAAAGTGTGTGAACATACGGGCCCCAAGACAATCTCTGAGGAGCAGGACCACTGACCTCCAGACCTCGGTCGTAAAACCCTGCTCGACCATACACTGATAAAGACTACATTCCTTTGGTGAAAGAATACAAATGACTGATCATGACATCTTATGCATTCAGCAATGTACTAATCTGTCTAATCATGAAATTTGTGTTAAAATGAGATGTTTCTCATTTTTCTATGTGCTCCAGAAGCCAAGTTATCACTCTGACAGAATAAATCCTTATTCTTTAGTTTCTTTAGACCAACAGCTTTTCAGACTGTTTCATGAACTTTTAAGAGTTAAATTTATTGACTATGAATCATAACTTTACTCTACGTAACAGAAATGGTTTAGAAATGTTTGGTTTATATTTTAGTTGTTTATTTAGTATTTTTAACCATTAGGTGGTTATAATGTCATTGAATAATCTGAATGTAAGTATTTAGAATCCATTATTAATCATGATGACGTTCATTCACATGTGTTTACTCTTTTGTTGTTCACAGTTTCTATGTGTTACTATCTGTTTCATTTCAGAGTAATTTAGCATGTTCAATGTGATACTTTAAACATAATGAGAATGTTTGATGTGATCCTACATTTCATTCATATGTGTTTAGTATTGTGACGGTTCCCTGGTGTCTAATGTATGCTTTTCCCTCTGTCAAGCAGGAGGTTACCAGGGGGCGGTCCGATCGGTTAGTGAGGTTGGCAGCACCTGGGCCCGGTGTCTCCCAACCTATAAATACCCCGCCTTCTCCACCAGTTCGCTCTCTCCTTCCCTCCGGGCGGATGGCTTTGTCTTTTGTTTTACGCATCCAACACCCTAACACACATTACACCCCATATTCACTCATGCATGCACGCACCTACACAGCTGATCTACTGATCCTCACACCCCATGACTTGTTTGTGTTCACCACCTAAGTTGCTGTTATACTGTTTTCTTAATAAATTCATTACGTTTACGTTAACTAGTGCATCTTCCGTTGTTTTTGTCGCGGCTGAAGAGCCTGGTCGTGACAAAAGTGGGGGCTCGTCCGTCTTGATTAGGTCCGTTTCGCGTTGAATGGTAAGCTAACTAGTAGTAGCATTGGTGGGCCTGATTTTTGTGAATGGAAAGTGACGTAGTGGGTGACGTCACTAGCTTGTTGTGAGGGTTTCTCTTGGGGTTTTTCCGGCTTGCAGCGTGTCTTGTCTTTGTACACTGCGGCAGGAATCGGGAGATGCAAATGAGTTATGTATTTTGGGGTATTTGTTTAAATAAGTAATTTGTTTCGCGGGATAGAAGGGGAGGTTTTTGTTTGGGTGTGGGTGTAAAAATGGTAACGATGTAAAGTAGGTGCTGTCGGCTGTGTGTTAAGGCATCGGAAAGACTAAACGTGTGTTTTCCCCCTGTGAGGCTCAGAGGCGTTATCCCTTTGGATTTCGACCTGTTTATTGTTTTAATAGTGCTGCGGAGACCGTGGTTGGAGCATTGCGCTCGGGAGCACGTCCGTGGTTCAGGAGGAGTCGCCAGCTAGTGGTTACTTTTTCCTAGTCATTGGGTTTTAGTGCATAAATACCCGCCGCCAGTAACTGCATGAAGACTAGGTGAGTTAAGGTAGGTAGATTTTGGGTTAGGTAGTGAGTTAGAGGGGGGGGACACTCGTGGGCGTTTGATAACTGTGCCTTTGTTTTGTGCCGGGTTTGGCTGCACTGTGCATTACGTTGATTACACCACACACACACCCACAATGGTAAGCGGAGATGGCAAGTGTGGAGGAATTTTTTGTTTCCCCGTCAGAGGAGTTTTTAGAGCAGTGCACGAGAGAGCAGTTGTTGAAAATAGCAGAGCACTACAAAGTTGATGTGGGTGACAAACGTTTAAAGGACAGAGTAAGGGCAGTATTAATTTCAACTTTGTTTGAGAGAAAAGTTTTGACCGAAGAACCGCCAGTTGTTTCCCCAGCCGCCCAGTTGCTTCCGCCCTCAGTAGCAGTGGGGCTTACATTTGACCAGCAGAAGGAGCTGCTTCTGTTGCAGCTGGAACATGACAAGTGTAAGCAGAAAGCGGAGCTGGAGAAAGAACTGGCTGTGGAGAGGATGCGTCAGCAAACGGAGCAGGCCAAATTGGAATTTGAGCATTCTAAATTGGCACTGATTAAAGAGGGAAAGCTGATGGCTACGGGTGAGTTGGCCAATGATTCTGTTTTGGGTCAGTCCACCGATAGTTTTGATGTGTTGGGCAATTTGCGTTTTTTGCCAAAATTTTGTGAGAAAGATCCTGAATCATTTTTTTCTTTGTTTGAACGGGTCGCTGATGCACGTAAATGGTCGGATGAGGTGCGCACGCTATTATTACAGTGTGTGTTCACAGGCAGAGCACAGGAGGCCTGCTCAGCATTAACAGGGGAGGAAAGTTGTAAGTACTCTCAGGTGAAATCGGCAGTTCTAAGGGCTTATGAATTAGTCCCAGAAGCCTATAGGCAGCGATTTAGATCTTGGAAAAAGGGAGAAAGGCAGAGTCACTTAGAATTTGCACGCGATTTGGCTACCCATTTTACGCGCTGGTGCGCTGCGGCGAGTGTGGATGATTTTGATGGTCTCTGTGAGCTTATCATATTGGAGCAGTTTAAAAATTCACTGCCGGTGCGAGTGGCAACCTACCTCAGTGAACGAAAAGCTAGAAACGCGACTGAGGCGGCGGCTCTCGCAGATGATTATGTGTTAACTCATCGGAATAGTTTTAGTGAGCCCCGGCTGGGCAGTGTAAACAGGGAGTCATTCGGCCGACCCCTTAAACACTTTCCAAGTGATAAACAGAGTGGCAGTCACCTAGGTGATTCGGACAAACTTTGTAATTACTGTCACAAACGCGGACACTGGAAAGCAGACTGTCAATGGCTGCGGTCTAAATCTAAGAGCACTTTTGGGGATCATGCGAAAGGGGTCGCTTTGGCTGTGCCCGCGCGTCACTTCGTCACTTCTGAGGTTGTGCATGATACCGATTCTTGTCCGGAGATGGATTCATACCGACCGTTCATCACCGAGGGGTTTGTGTCTATGGTAGGAAGCGATACTAAGGTGCCGGTGACTATTCTGAGGGACACGGGAGCGTTCGATTCATTCATCAGGGTAGGAGTTTTGCCTTTGTCGAAAGACACAGAGACGGGGAGCTCTGTTCCTGTCCGGGGAATGGATCTCAGCGTCCTGTGGGTCCCAGTACATAACGTAACGCTTCAGTGTGATTTGTTTCAGGGGGAGGCTGGTTTCGCGCTGCGCCCGGCGTTGCCTATTCCAGGTGTGTCGGTTATTCTCGGAAACGATTTGTTAGGGGCGAGAGTCTGGGCAGGGGTATCACCACCCGTCGTGGTGGCGCCGACACCGTTGGCGAGATTGAAGCCGGATGAAAATGAACGTGATTTTCCGGAGATTTTTTCAGCCTGCGCCGTTACGCGTGCCATGGTGGCCGCAAAGTCCGAGGTTGACACAGATAAAGAGGGTGTCCGTGAAAGATTTGCATTGCCCCTGTCTGACTTTCCTCTGTCCATATCTCGCAGTGACCTAGTGGCCGAGCAGCAGTCTGATCCCTCCCTGAAGAAGCTGTTTGACCAGGTTCGACCGGCGAGTGAGGTGTGGGACAGTGCTTCCGGTTATTTTTGCCACGACTCTTTATTGGTGAGAAAGTGGGTACACAGCGCGAACGTAGAGGGGGACCCAGTGGTCCAAATAGTTTTGCCAGTAAAGCTGCGGGAGTGTGTGTTGAAAGTTGCTCATGATGAGTCAGGTCATTCTGGAGTAAGAAAAACTTATGACCGACTCCTGAGACACTTCTTTTGGCCTCGTATGAAGAGGGATGTCGCGACTTTCATTAAAACATGTCATACATGCCAGTTAACTGACAAACCCAATCAAACGTTGAAACCTGCGCCTCTGTGTCCCATACCCGCAGTCGGACAGCCTTTTGAGCACTTGATTGTTGATTGTGTCGGTCCATTGCCCCGCTCTAAATCTGGTGCGAATTATCTTTTGACTATAATGTGCCAGAGCACCCGGTACCCTGCTGTGTATCCCCTGCGTACAATAACTACAAGGTCTGTGGTACGGGCGCTCTCCCAGTTTATATCTGTGTTTGGCATCCCAAAGGTGATTCAGTCAGATCGAGGGTCTAACTTCTCCTCTCAAATGTTCCAGCAGGTGCTGAAACAGCTGCGAGTCTGGCATAACCAGAGCTCTGCCTATCACGCTCAAAGTCAGGGAGCGTTGGAGCGCTTTCACCAGACTCTTAAGTCCCTTTTGCGCGCGTATTGCACGGAGCTGGGTAGAGACTGGGAGGACGGGTTGCCCTGGTTAATGCTTGCAGCAAGGGAGGTGACACAGGAGAGTTCAGGGTTTAGCCCGAATGAGCTTGTCCTCGCACACACTGTCAGAGGTCCATTGGCTGCGCTGTCTAGCGGCTGGGTAGAGTCACAACCTCCAAAGAATTTAATTGATTATGTCAATGGCTTTAGGCACAGGCTGTACACTGCAGGGGTATTGGCCAAGGAGAAGCTGGAGTCAGCTCAGGGCAAGATGAAGCATCTATATGACAGGGGGGCTGAGCGCCGTGTTTTTAGTCCTGGGGACCAAGTGCTGGCTTTGCTTCCAATCGTCACGTCACCATTCCAGGCAAAATTTACTGGGCCGCATACAGTGTTGGAACAAATTTCAGAGCTTAACTACGTGATTTCAACACCGGGTCGTAGGAAACCGACTCAAAGGTGCCATGTAAATTTGCTCAAGCCGTACTACGCGCGCCCCTCGGAGACAGTTGCCGTTGACCCGCAGCCAAGTGTTCAGATCCATGCAGTGTGCGCGGTGGCCCCAGTGGTGTGTTCTAATCCTAGTCATTCGGAGTCTGATGACGAATTAAATATGCCTGACTCGGCTCTGTTACATGGGCGGCTTAAAAATTCTGAGGCTATGGCCCGGTTGGATAACCTGTTTCCACATTTAACAGAATCGCGCCGAGCAGAGTTGATCCAGGTGATCCGAGGTTTTCCGGACCTCTTCAGTGATACACCCGGTCGCACTCACTTAATTGAACATGACATAGATGTGGGGGATGCTGCGCCCATCAAACAAAGATTTTATCGAGTAAATGCAGATCGGCGTAAACATTTGGATGCAGAGGTTGATTACATGCTGGAGAATGGGATTGCGGAACCCTGCTCTTCCAGTTGGTCATCTCCCTGCTTGCTCGTTCCAAAGTCTGACAACACGCCCCGTTTCTGTTCAGATTTTCGTAAAGTTAACAACGTTACCAAGCCTGACTCTTTTCCATTTCCCAGGATGGACGATTGTATAGATCAGGTTGGTTCAGCAGCGTTCGTCAGTAAATTTGATCTGTTAAAGGGATATTGGCAGGTGCCCTTGACGCCGCGTGCGCGTGAGATAGCCTCTTTTGTGACACCAGCCGGTCTGTATTCCTATACAGTGATGCCCTTTGGCCTTAGAAATGCGCCTGCTACCTTTCAGCGTCTTATGAACCGCGTCATTGGGGACATGCAGGGCTGTGCGGTTTATCTAGACGACGTAGTGGTGTATTCGGATACGTGGGAAGAACATCTGGAGCGTATCCGGGAACTGTTCACTCGTTTGGCGGAGGCAAGGCTCACGGTTAACTTCGCAAAGTGTGAGTTTGCCAGAGCAACCGTTACATACTTGGGCCGTGTGGTTGGGCAGGGCCAGGTGCGGCCCGTAGATGCTAAAGTTCAGGCGGTGAAACAGTTCCCCGTTCCGGCAACGAAAAAAGAACTTATGCGCTTTCTTGGTCTCGTCGGCTACTACAGGGGGTTCTGTAGAAATTTTTCAACAGTCGTAGCACCATTAACTGATCTGTTGAAAGGAAAGGCGAAATATATTTGGACTCCGGCTTGCGACAAAGCGTTCGTACAGGTAAAAGAGCTGCTTTGCTCTGCTCCTGTCCTGTCTGCCCCGCGTTTTGACAAGCCGTTTCAACTCTATGTAGATGCCAGTCACGCTGGAGCAGGAGCTGTCCTCATGCAGACGGATGATTTGGGAATCGATAAACCTGTTAGTTTCTTTTCCAAGAAATTTAACCCGTGTCAGTTAAATTACGCGGTTATCGAAAAAGAAGCACTTGCGTTAATTTTGGCTTTAAAACATTTCGACGTTTATGTTGGTGGCAGCGGTGCCCCTATCATCGTGTACACTGACCACAACCCTCTAACTTTTCTTAACTCCTTGCAGTGTCCCAACCAGCGGCTGGTCAGGTGGTCGCTGTTCCTGCAGTCGTACTCTCTGGACATTCGCTATGTGAAGGGGGCCGAGAACGTGGTGGCAGACGCGTTGTCTCGGGCTCCCCCGCGTGGCGACTGTGCCTAACTGTTTCCCTTTTGGTTCTACTCTTGCCTCCTCTCAATCTCTTAAATTGCTTCCTAGGTGCACCGGTTGCTGGGGTGGGGAGTTTGGGTTAAGGAATGTTGGACCAACGAAACAGTCTGGTACCTGGACTTGTAGTGTTCCACTGTGCTCACGGTGCCTGTAAAAATGTAATGTATGTTGGGTTTGGGTTGTTTTTTAGATTAGCACTTTAAATAAAAATTAAAAATAAAAAAAAAAAGTTGACTGGATACGGGTGCACTGATATGGTGTTACTGTGGGGTATTGTGTTTATGTTGGTCTGTTTGCTTAGGTTTGTTTAATCCCGGGATTCCCTTCAGGACCCCGTTCTTGTGGGGGTGGGTGTGACGGTTCCCTGGTGTCTAATGTGTGCTTTTCCCTCTGTCAAGCAGGAGGTTACCAGGGGGCGGTCCGATCGGTTAGTGAGGTTGGCAGCACCTGGGCCCGGTGTCTCCCAACCTATAAATACCCCGCCTTCTCCACCAGTTCGCTCTCTCCTTCCCTCCGGGCGGATGGCTTTGTCTTTTGTTTTACGCATCCAACACCCTAACACACATTACACCCCGTATTCACTCATGCATGCACGCACCTACACAGCTGATCTACTGATCCTCACACCCCATGACTTGTTTGTGTTCACCACCTAAGTTGCTGTTATACTGTTTTCTTAATAAATTCATTACGTTTACGTTAACTAGTGCATCTTCCGTTGTTTTTGTCGCGGCTGAAGAGCCTGGTCGTGACAAGTATCAAATCATTTATCATGAAACCAAGTATTCAATGATATTAATCATAGTGAGTATCAGATCTGACTCTTTTACCAGCCAAAAGTTGGATCAAATAATCAGAGATCCGAGGTCCTCCTCTTTCTCCTCACACACACACGCCAGAGACACTCCCAGTGTGAGAAGATAAAACCAGTGACGTTGGGTTGCTCACTCTCTTGTTGCCCTTACACTCTTCTGCTTACGCTCTTCTCCCCTTTTCGCTCTTCTGTCCACACCCTTCTGTGGTCCTCTTCTTTGTTTTCTCTTAGAACTTTTTCTTAGTCTTCTAAGTTTTACGCCACGTGTTGATTCACGTTGATTTTTCTTTAACATCGTCTTAGTTCAAGTTTTGAAACTTCAACTTTTTGTGCGCATAGCAATTCAAGATTAAGCCTTTGATTGATTTTTCTTTAATTTCGCGTAGCCATTTTTGAAAGTTATCTCTGCTCATCGAGCCTCGTTTTCCTGAGTTATCTGCGTGATTTCAAAGTCACCTCTGAACGCAACCCAGCAGGCCCAGGTCATCCTCTGTGCCAGAGTTTTTGAGTGAGACCAAAGAAGCGTCCAAACGAGCATCCACAGGATCCACAGGCGCCGGCTTTACTTCAGGCCCGAGTGCTACAACTCCCAGCCCATCCTTCGGCTGACTTCAGTCGCCTTCTGAGCTGAACCGCTCGAACCGCAGGTAGCCCCGGACCTTCGGAACCTGCTCCATCTTCTCCAAGGACCAGTCTCACCTAAGTATGCAAACCTCCAGAGCTCCAAACAGGGCTGATGCTGTCTCATGTGTTCATAACTCAGATATCCATATATTCTGGTAATCTTAGATTCCTCCAAATCCACATCCGAGTTTATCTCGACACCAAAGTTAGTGTAGGTTAATATGTTAGCGCATATTCACTTACTATCATTAACTTTAGTGCTCCTAGCCTGACTCAGAATCTTTATTTATTCACCTATTATTATTTATCTTCATTATGTTATCATCATTTATTGCATGTATGTTGTACCATCATTTATCCTGTAATAAACAGATCATTATTTTTCCAAGTTCTTGTCTGTTAGTGTTCTTCCAGAAGTGGAGTCCCTGAAATGAGAATTTCTGCTCAAGATATGAGATTGATTAATTAATGATTGACTTGATGTTTGATTTCTGAATTAAACTTTTGTTTTTCTTTATTTTCCCACCATTAAGGGTGGGTGGTGCCCCTTTCAACGAGTGCATAAATGTCATAATTTGAGATTATTAATCTTCAGACATTTATTATAAATTCAAATCGCTACAACGGATTCAGCCTCAGTAGTAGCTAGCATTAGATCGTTCCATTCAAGCAGCCGTCAGGGTTTATTATACGAAATATTACAGTCAGTGGCAAGAATAGTACAGCAGGGGGGCCAGATCAGATTTTTATGGGTTCCAGCACATATAGGGGTGGAAGGAAATGAGAAGGCAGACGTGATGGCTAAGGAGGCATTAGGGAAGGAATCAGTGGAGCTGAATGTTAGGTTAAGTAAAGCGGAGGTTAAGAGTATGATATGGGAAAAGCTTATTCAAATGTGGCAGAAGAAATGGGAGGGTGAGAAGAGAGGAAGGCACCTGTATAAGATTCAAGAGAGTGTTAAAGTTAGGAGGCTGGGTAGTGGACAGAGAAAGGAAGGGTCAGCATTGATAAGGTTGAGGTTAGGTCATTGTGCATTAAACAAAACACTGAAAATGATAGGGAAACACCAGAATGGGTTATGTGAGGGATGTCAGGTGGAGGAGTCTGTGGAGTATGTTCTAATGGGTTGTAGGAGATATGAGATAGAAAGGGGAGAGATGAAAAATTAGTTGAGGGAATTGGGTATGCAGGACCTTACACTAAAGGGAGTATTACAGATGGGGGACAGGGCACATGTGAGAGTGTTAGTTGAGTTTTTAAGGGTGACGGGGTTGATTGATAGGATTTAGTCTGTAGGAGTATGAATGTGTGAGTGTATGAGATGGGAATGGGTGGTGCACAGGGTTTTGTATAAGAATTGTCAGAAGAGGGCGGTAATGCACTGTACACAAGAGTGCCAACTGCCGTTAAACTAAAAGAAGAAGAAGAAGAAGTGTATAGTCAGGCGCATCAAAATTCGCCTCCGAATATTTCGTGATTTTGAGTTCTATATTCTTGTCGGCCCCGGTGTGTAGGGACCTTTAGTCAGGGTGGAGGGAATTATGAACAGTTCCAAATACCAGTCAGTGTTAGCACAAAACCTTCGGCCTTCTGCTAGAAAGTTGAAGATGAAGAACTTCATCTTTCAGCACGACAATGACCAAAAGCACACATCTGAATCAACAAAAAAATGGCTTCACCGGAATAAGATTAAGACTTTGGAATGTCCAGCCAGAGCCCGGACCTGAATCCCATCTAACATTTGTGGGGTGGTCTGAAGAGGGCTGTGCATAGGAGATGCCCTCACAATCTGTCAGATTTGGAGTGGTTTTGCAAAGAAGAATGGCTAAATATTGCCACATCAAGATGTGCCACGCTGATAGACTCCTACCCAAAAAGACTGAGTGCTGTAATAAAAGCCAAAGGTGCTGTAACAAAGTATTAGTTTAAGGGTGTGCATATCAATTGCAATTTTCAATTGCATTGTACAGGTTATAGGTCACATTAAAGGTGGAAAAAGTTGTGAAAATTTTTATCTTGCTGTCATTTTCTTACATCACTAAAAATATGCCCAGGTCTGAAGTGACTTAAACTTTGTCCCTATAGTAGAACAAATAAAAAAAATTGACATGTGGTTGATGAGAGATCTCTCTCTGAACAGTAGAGTTTTACTTTCTAGGGCAGAGGGGATATCTTGAGCTGTATATGTGTCCTTATCGCTGCGAATGCCTACTGTAATATGCAAAAAATTAGATAAAATTTTATTCAATTTTATTTGGAGAAACAGATCTCATTATCTAAGGAAAGATATTTTATGTTACTCGAGAAGGGATGGCGGACTTGAGGTAATAATTTTTGAAACACTAAATAATAACTGTTACTAATGGTCCCCTATACAAGGCTGGAGCTCAGAGGGGACAGAGCATTTGCCGCTGCTGCCCCTAAGCTCTGGAATGAGTTGCCCTTGAAAATTAGACAGGCCTCCTCATTTCTCATTTTTAAATCCCTTTTAAGAACGCACTTTTACTCCTTGGCTTTTGATACATTGTAGTGTTCTTTTGTTTTTTATCATCCTAGCACTTGTCGTGAGCCTGCTTATTCATATACTTATTTATTCTTTTGCATTAATGTATTTCTGCTCGCTTTATCTTGTTCTTTGATTGTTTTATTTGTTTTATGTGTCATTGTACAGCACTTTGGCTACCCTTGTGGTTCTTTTAAATGTGCTTTAGAAATAAAGTTGATTGATTGATTGATTGATTGATTGATTGATTGATTGATTGATTGATTGATAATACTTTCGTCCGTAATCTGATTCAATAAAAAGACAATATGTGGAATACTTTCCCAAAATACATTTTTAATTCTATTGGTGGTCTAGAACTTCTGTTAAAGTGTGACTATAAAATTGGTATATTACCTGTGAAACTAGCCAATTTTCACAAACAAGCATTGCTGGCATGGAAAATGGTGTACAAACATAACTTGTCTCCAACAAGATATTATATCTGGAATAACAAGAATATTCAATATAAAAATAAATCACTGTATTATAAGAAATTGGTTGAAAATGATATTGTTTTAGTTCAACAACTTGTGAATGCTGAGGGACAGCTACTAAGGTATGAGGAATTCCTTGACAAATTCAGGATGCTCATTACTTTAAAAGAAAATGCAGTGGTCTTTGATGCCATACCCAGGAGTGTACTGCAATTGATTAGAGGATCAATTATCTCCACGACAGATCTACCAAGTAATTCTGCTTCGTTCCATGGGGGTATTGATATTACTAAAAATAAATGTTCTAATAAATTTATAAGGAGCCTCATGCTTACAGTTACTGTGCCCTCAGCCCTCAGTTAAATAATGCATAGAATATATCCAGCAGAGAAAACCCTACTCAATATCAATCTCGATATTGAGTATTCTTGTGTGTTCTGTGGTTTTGAGGAAGAAACAATTTGTCATCTGTTTTATCACTGCATGTATTCTGAAATATTCTGGAGGGATGCGCAAAATTACCATTATAGGAAAACAGGAAAATCAACCCTCCTAAAGGAAAAAGATATTCTTGTTTTGAAGAGAAACAGAAAGAGAATTTTTTTTTTGTTCTGTGCTTTGCAACTGTTGTCAAAGCACTTTGTAAACTTCTGTTTTTAAAAGTGCTATATAAATAAAATTATTATTATTATTATTATTATTATCATTATTATTATTATTACCATCAACATTATCTTTTTTTTGTGCAGTTACTTATTTTTCTTGGGAAATTTCACATACACAAGAAAAAATGGACTGACTCTAAACCTAGCTTTGACCACTTTCTAAATGAACTGAAGCAATGCTGCACTATTATTAATGGACTTAAGAGCAGGAAGGCTCTGTTAAAACAGACTCCATTTTGGACAAATATTGTAAAAGGATCGTTGATCGTCTGGACCATAGACTGTATATACTATGAACAACTTGGTTCCGCCTACCGCCTGTATACGGATTTGAAGCCAAAAAGCTCTCGGTATTTCCGGGGTTTTTCTTCATTTCCTGAAACCAGCGCTGCGCAGTAGCAATGCGCGCATTCGTCGCGCAGTCGCAGAGAGTCGCTGTGATGACGCTCAGCTCAAACAGCGTATCCCCCGGGAAAGCTACGCAATCCCTGAACGCCCATAGGCTGTATCAGGTGTCAATCATAGCAAACATGAACCCCCTAATAACTTCAACATCACAAGCAGGGGGGAGAAAAAATTATGTTCTGTGTAATAATTTTCTAAAGTTTGTCCACAGCTCCATAAACTTTGCTGGTGGAGGCGGGATTTATGACCTATACTGCAGCCCATCAACAGAGGGTGCTGTTCTCGGAGTGGCTTCACCCAGCGAGGAGGCAGACTCTGTCCATTCTATATACAGTGTATGGTCTGGCCCACTTATCTTTTCTCTTACTTCTTACCTGGTTTTTAATTTTCTGTATGTTTTTTTTTTTTTTTTTTTTTTTTTTTTTTGTTGCTGGTATTTTTTTTTTTTTGTTTGTTTGTCTTGTTGATGTTTGCTTTAGTTTTTTTTTTCTTAATCCCCTGTAAAGCGTCAATGGTACATTGTAAAGTGTTAAAAAAAAAAGCGGAGCGGTTGGAGTGGGGATCTTTGATGCTGGATGCGGAAGTGACGCGAAACGGATTCTCGACTTTGTTTTCATTTGAGCAGAAACTGAGTTTGTTTTGCAGGCAGGATCATGCTGGTTAAATCATAGAGTTAGTAACACTTAAGTAAGACTGTTGAGGGAAGGGTGAGTGAAGGAATATTGTGTGGGAGTACCGGCCGATGGCCTGTAAGGTCCGGTAAGACAGTACTCGTGCCAATAGCTCTTTCTCCACCTATGGCAGGATCACGGGAAGGGAGTGTGTGGAGTATGGATGAGAGGGAGGACGAGGAGGATGGGGGTTGGGAAATAAGGAAATTAAATAAAGGATTGAAGAGGCGAATGGTGGAGGACAGACAGCAGAGGGAGGAAAAACGGAAGGTTGTGGTACGATTTGAAGGAGAAGGAGGGGTGAGGGGCATGGATCCGGTTAAATTAACAAAGTCTATTAGGAAGCAGGTTGGTGAGGTGGAGTTTGCAAGAGTGTTGAATGATGGTAATCTGTTGCTTAGCTGTACATCAGAAGAGCAGGTGATGAGAGCGCAGAAAATGCTAGGTGCTGGGAAAGGAGTGGTAGCAAAAATGGTGAGAGTGGGGGAGGGTAGCAGAGGAGTGATATCTGGGGTCCCTTTGGGAATGGATATGAAGGAACTTGTGGGCAACTTGAGAATAAGATGTGAGGCTGTACAGAGCACTAAGCGGTTGACTAAGGGTGTGAACAAAACTGAAACTGAGTCTGTCCTAGTGCAATTCAGCACAAGAGAGTTGCCGTCAGAGGTGTATTTTGGGTTTTTGAGGTATAGGGTGAGGGAGTTTACACAGAAACCTCTCAGATGTTTCAAGTGCCAGAGATTTGGGCATGTGGCAAGGAGTTGTAAAGAGGATAAAAGGTGTGCCAAGTGTGGGGGGGACATGAGTATGGAGAATGTGGAGAGGGAATGAGCCCGAAGTGTTGCAATTGTGGGGGAAACCACAGCGCGGCCTACTGGGGCTGTGAGGTCATGAAAAGGGAAGTTGAGGTCCAGACAGTTAAAGTGAAGGATTAGGTGTCATATGCGGAAGCAGCTAGAAGGGTTGGAGGGGTAGTGGGGGCAGGGGGAGGAAGAAGAAGGGCAGAGGGGAGCTCAGAAGATGCAGGAAGCCTAGAGCGGGCTGTTGTTAGGGAGAGAGAGGAGAGGAGGCGGGAGGACAAAAAGGAACTAGTTGTATTTATTGCTGGAGTAATCAATGCGACAGCAGAGGTCAAATCTAAGACTGAAAGGATCCAAATTATTGCAAAGGCAGCTGTACAACACTTGGGCCTGGTAGATCTAAAATGGGAAGAGATACGAGATGGTCTGAGCGTCCCACTAAGCCAGGAAGGAAGTAGTGTAGGATGATTCTACTTATCACGCTACCTTTACCAGTGGCGGTTCTAGACCAAATTACTCCCCGGGCGAGCAAGACGTAGCAAGATCCGAGCATGAAACCGAGCGCTTTATTCGCCTATCAAAGGCAGATGGGTACGGTGATTTCATTCACCGCGACTCCAGAAATGATTAAAAAACTACAAAATGACGTATCCGCGCTCCCGCTGATATGCTGACATGCGTACACAGAGCAGAGCTGTCCCCCCGCGACTCTCTCCCTGCCTCATCTCACACAGTCTGTCAGCCTCTGTGCAGCACCTTCGGAGCAAGCAGGGGCGCTTACAGCAGCGGGGGGGCGCCAATTTGACAACAAGAGTTAATACAAAACTGCTTTGCGGTTAAGATTTATTATTATCTTTTATTTTATTTTTTTGGAAGTGCTCGTGCCGCCCCCCATGAGTCATGACACAAATGCCGCCCCGGGCGGCTGCCCTGTTCGCCCGTGCCTAGAACCGCTACTGACCTTTACAATGGAATGCAAGAAGTTTGATAGCCAACGGTCAAGATTTTAAACAATTGCCAATAGAAGAGAGAAGCCAGACGTGATCTGTGTTCAGGAAACATGGCTAAGGCCTAACCTGGACTTTGTTCTGATGGACTATGTCACTGTCAGGCGGGACAGGACTCAGGGAAGTGGTGGGGGATGTGCAACATTTATCAGAAGGGGGGTTCCGTACAGAGTAGTGGGTCTGGGCAAGGAGCAGGAATACGTGGTAGTAGAAATATGGGCAGATAGGAGGAAAATAGTATTGATAAACTACTATAATCAGCAGCTATAATCAGGGCAGCATTTTACTCAAATTTGATTTTAGCTAATTATTCAAACCCCAGAGTTTTATTCAAGGTTTTAGAGTCTCTTTCCAACCCTTCCCCCTCTTATTTTACTGATGCTTCTCAAGAAACCTGCAAGAAGTTTTTAATTCATTTTATTAACAAGGTTATGGACATCAGACATCAAATCACCCCTCCCAGTCTCCCTGTACCCTCAAGTCGGGAAGTTAAGCACTTTTTTAGTAGTTTTGAGCCGGTGTCCTTAAAAATTTTATCTGATATTTTAGCCAAAATGAAACCAGCTACGTGCAGTCTTGATTCTATCCCCACCAGATTTCTCAAAGAGGTTTTTAACGTGGTTGGGCCCAGCATTTTATCCATCATTAATAGCTCTCTAGTGGAGGGAGTATTTCCCTCTGCTTTTAAACACGCTGTGGTCCAACCCCTTTTAAAGAAGCCAAACCTTGACCCCTCTGATTTTAACAATTTTAGACCAATTTCAAAACTTCCATTTTTATCCAAACTTTTAGAGAAGGTGGTTTCTAAACAGCTTTTAGGTTTTATGTCTGAAAACAACCTCTTTGAGAAATTTCAGTCTGGTTTTAGAGCAGGTCACAGCACTGAGACTGCCCTCCTCCGTGTGACCAATGACCTTCTTTTAGCAGCAGATAGAGGGGAGGGCTCAATTTTAATTCTTTTAGATCTCAGTGCAGCTTTTGATACAGTTGATCATACTATTTTAATTGAACGTCTTAAAAACTGGGTGGGTATCAGGGGCACTGCACTTGGCTGGTTTCAGTCGTATCTTTTAGAACGAACCTTTGCGGTCACCATAGGCAATCACACCTCCTCTACTTCTGCTATCGCCTGTGGTGTTCCGCAAGGTTCAGTTTTAGGTCCAATTTTATTTTCTATCTACATGCTGCCCCTCGGCCAATTAATTCAGCGCCACAAAGTCTCCTTTCACTGCTATGCAGACGACACACAGATATACCTTCCTTTGAGACCTGAGGACCCAAGAGGCCTAGCTGCTGTCATGGACTGTCTAAGTGACATTAACTGTTGGATGGCACAAAATTTCCTTCAGCTAAACTATTCAAAATCTGAAATAATTCTCTGTAACATACAAAACTCCCCCCTCATTCAGTCTTGTCTTGGTCCACATTCAGTAATCATCAAACCAACAGCCAGAAATCTGGGAGTAACCTTCGATTCAGACCTCACCTTCTCCACCCATATCAACAAGATTGTCCAGTCCTGTTTCCTTCACCTGCGCTCCATTTCAAAGATTAAACAAATACTCACCCCACCAGATCTCGAAAAGATAATCCACGCCTTCATTTTCTCAAGACTGGACTATTGTAACTCTCTCCTCCCTGGTTTAAACAAGAAATCACTCTCTCGCCTCCAACTAGTTCAGAATGCAGCAACTAGGCTTTTAACTGGTTTTAGTCGACGGCATCACATCACCCCAATTTTAGCCTCCCTTCACTGGCTTCCTGTCAGCTTTAGAATTGATTTTAAGATTTTATTGATTACTTTTAAAGCGCTCAAAGGACTTACTCCGAGCTACATTTCAGAGCTTTTAATACCTTATGAGCCAACTCGCAGCCTCAGATCCTCTGGCGAAGGCCTCCTAGTCATTCCAAAGTCGAGGCTCAAGACTAAAGGTGATAGAGCTTTCTCCATCAGAGCTCCTCGACTTTGGAACGACCTGCCAGAGGAGATACGGCGTGCAGAGACAGTCGCTTCTTTTAAATCACTTTTAAAAACTCACTTTTACAGACTTGCCTTTATGTGATGCCATCTTTCATCTTTTATCGTCTTTTACCTTTTTTCTTTTTCTCCTTTTTCTTTTACCTCTTTTACCTCTTTCTTATTTAGACTTACTGCCTTTTTAGCCTTTGTTTTACTTATAATCTTTTCTTATTTTATCTCTCAGGTCCTTCATTGATTTTAATGTTTTGTATTTTCCTTTATTTTATTATATATATATATATATATATATATATATTGATTACTTTTAAAGCGCTCAAAGGACTTACTCCGAGCTACATTTCAGAGCTTTTAATACCTTATGAGCCAACTCGCAGCCTCAGATCCTCTGGCGAAGGCCTCCTAGTCATTCCAAAGTCGAGGCTCAAGACTAAAGGTGATAGAGCTTTCTCCATCAGAGCTCCTCGACTTTGGAACGACCTGCCAGAGGAGATACGGCGTGCAGAGACAGTCGCTTCTTTTAAATCAATTTTAAAAACTCACTTTTACAGACTTGCCTTTATGTGATGCCATCTTTCATCTTTTATCGTCTTTTACCTTTTTTCTTTTTCTCCTTTTTCTTTTACCTCTTTTACCTCTTTCTTATTTAGACTTACTGCCTTTTTAGCCTTTGTTTTACTTATAATCTTTTCTTATTTTATCTCTCAGGTCCTTCATTGATTTTAATGTTTTGTATTTTCCTTTATTTTATTATATATATATATATATATATATATATATATATATATATGTATATATATATATTTAATTCCACTTTATCATTTATATTACCATCATTATTATTTTATTATGATTTTATTATTATTATTAATATCCTCTTTTATACTTACTAGCCTGTTTCCTGCCCTCCTTTTCTATTTCATTTTATGTTTTTATTTTGGTCCTCATGGTCCCATTTATTTTATAGGGTTCTTGTATTGCCTGGGTTTCTTACGAAAAGTGAAACAGGCCTACAATTCAGAGGCCTGTTTTTAACTGAGCTTTTGTTTTAATGTGTTTTTATTTTCATGTGCTGATGTTCTGTGCTTGCAACTGTTGTCTAAGCACTTTGTAAACTTCTGTTTTTAAAGGTGCTATATAAATAAAATTATTATTATTATTATTATTATCCATGTCGGCAGATGAGACTGGTGTAGGGGAATCTCTTCATACATTTAGGTTAAGAAATATAGAGTAATTATCTTTTAGTAAGAAGCCACAACTAATCTAGGTTGGCCTGTTCCTGCAGCCCCACGACCATGAGATTGTAAGCAAGGCTGTCTTGCAGGAGACCAAACTATCTGTCTGTTGAAACATGTAATCTCTGCCAGGGTCAAGACAAACCTAAACAAAGTGTCGTGGGGCAGACATGTCATCACGAGGGGCCTTCTGGAGAACACACACACACACACACACACACACACACACACACACACAGGATAAAAGGGAGTAGAAGAAAAGCTAGGGAGGCTTCCTTTGGTCTTGGTCGAGACTCTGTCATCTGTACTGATTTCTACATCTGTACTATTAAAGATGCCCCAGGCTGTTCTTCAGATCTCATCCTGTCTCCTGTGCATTTTTTATGCTGGACTTTCTACAACACTGGAAGAGCTTGAGAGGGTGGAGGGTCAAGATGGGGATAGTGTTACATGGTGTGGGGATTTTAATGCCCATAGTACACTATTGGGGGGGGGGGGTAGAACGGATAGCAATGGAGAGGTAATTGAGGAGATGCTGAGTGAGAGGAACCTGGTATGTGTAAATGATGGGAAGAAGACAAGGGTGGATGTGAGAACGGGAAGAGAATCGGTGCTAGACCTAACCATAATGTGAGTGGGATGTTTTTACTAGTGGGACCATAGGGAGTGATCATTATCCAATTATTTGTCGACTGGAAGTGGAGATGGTAGTGCATAATGGGGGATCCAGAGGGGGGTGGATACTCAGGAAGGCAGACTGGAAGATATTTGGGATAATGAGCGATGTGTACCTCGGGGGGGGGGGGGCAAGATGACACGGATTGTGAAGAATATGAGAAACGGGTTAGAGAAGGTATACTAATGGCGGCAGAACTAGCGATACCCAAAAGAACAGGGAACCTCAAGAAGAAAGCGGTCCGTGGTGGGATGAGAAATGCAGAGAGGCGATTAAGAATAGAAATAGAGCTTTTAAAGTGCTGAAGAGGACTCATAATTATCAGCATATGATTGAGTATAAGAGACAACAGGCAGTGGTCAGGAGGACCATAAGGGAAACAAAAAGGACTTACTGGAGGGGATACTGTAACACTATTGGGCACACAACCACGGTAACAGAGATTTGGGGTATGATACGGAAGATGGGGGGGGATAGACGGGCGTGGGGCTATCCGATTCTATCTGATGGAGATGAATCAGCCATTACAAATGAGGAGAAGGCAGAAATGATGGTGAATGCTCTCAGCAAGGTTCATAGCTCTGACAATCTATCAGCTGAAGAGAGGAGGTGTAGAGAGGAAACCAAAAGTATACATGTTGGAGTTGTCCAGAGGAAGGGCAATGTAGATGATAAGTACAACGTTCCGTTTACAATGGGGGAGCTGAGGAGGGCACTGGCGAGTTGCAAGGACTCCGCTCCAGGGAAGGATGGTGTCTGCTATGCCATGTTGAGACACCTAAGGGAGGCGGGGTTGAGAGTGCTGCTCCATCTTTATAATAGGGTCTGGGAGGAGGGTCTGATCCCGTCAGGATGGAAGGAGGCAACGATCATTCCCATTAGGAAACCGGGGAAGGATGCAAGTAACCCTTCAAGTTATAGGCCTATAGCCTTGACTTCCCATGTGGGGAAGCTGATGGAGAGGCTTGTCAACGGAAGGCTGATGCACCTGGTGGAGGAGAGGGGACTGGTGGCAAACTATCAGAATGGATTCAGGGTAGGGAGAAGCACCTCTGATTCAGTGCTGTGTTTAAAGGATGAAATAAGGAAAGCCCAGGTGATGAAAGAATCTGTGGTGGCTGTGTTTTTAGATGTTGAAAAGGCATATGACATGCTGTGGGTAGAAGGTCTTTTAATTAAGATGCATTTGATGGGGGTGGGAGGGCGTGTGTTTAATTGGGTCATGGACTTTTTAAACAACAGAAGCATCCAGGTTAAGATAGGATCAGACTTATCCAGGAAGTGTCATGTAGAAAATGGAACCCCTCAGGGGAGTGTTATCAGTCCCCTCCTTTTCAACATAATGATTAATGATAGTTTTGTGGCTGTGCATCCGGGAATTGGGAAATCACTGTTTGCAGATGATGGTGGCCTGTGGAAAAGGGGGAAAAACATGAACCATACTGTAAAGGCAGTCCAGGACGCATTATCCCAAGTGGAAGGCTGGGGGAGGAAATGGGGATTTAGATTCTCAGTGGAAAAAACTAAGGTCATGATCTTCTCCAGGAAAAAGATTAATGGGGGGGGATAAAATGGAGCTATACGGTAAAAGGCTTGAGAGGGTTAAATCTTTTAAATTTTTGGGTGTAACTTTGACAATCGTCTTACATGGAGGGACCATGTGACTATAATAATGGATAAAGGAAAGAAAGTACTAAATGTAATGAGATGCCTGGCTGGGTCGGGGTGGGGAGCAAGCTCGGAGTCCCTGAGACAGATTTATGGGCATCTAATAAGATCAAGAGTCGAATATGGCAGTCTGGCGTATGGATCAGCCTCAAAATCAGTTCTGGCTCGACTAGATAGGTGTTAGAATAATGTGCATAAATGTATATAGAAGTTATCATTATTCCTCATATTCTTATGAAAGAGTTTACTACAAGTATAAACTGTTTTGACCTCTTGTTACACATCATATAAGAGTGTTTTTTTTATCATATAAGAGTGTTTTCTAACTTCTCTCTCCAATTAGGATTATTACACAGCACATAAATGTTTCTTCATGTTTCTGTGACCTTGTCTTTTCCTATCAGCAGGTGTGTGTATGTGTGGGTGATGTATCCTCCACTGTGAATCGTGGGAAGTAATGAGGAGGATCCGCTCTTATCAGAAGGAGCTCGTTTGATGCAACAATGTCGCCTTGACCTTCACATATTCACAGTTGTTCATTATTATGTTTTATGAGAATGCTTACGTTGCTGCACATACTTTCCCCCCACCCTTTAGAAACATTGTGTAACCAGGGACAACCCTAAATAAAAGAGGGAGGACAGAAAACCACCTTCAGAGTGGTTTTGAGATTTTACCTGATGCTATCTCTGTCCATTCTCCTCGAGCATATACCATTGTCTTTCTCTTCTTTATATGTTTTCAGGTATTCGGGCAGGTTTTAGACCCAACAATAGGCTCCAAGCTATGCCGCTCAGGATTTGTCTGGGGGCTGTGCGCTCGTCCCCAGTGTGCTCGTCCCTAGTGTGCTCTCTTCAGGTTCAGACAGGGGAAATGCCACTTGACCTGAGAAGGAAGCAGCTTCAGGCCAACTACTGGGTCAATTTGATAGGACAGGGGGATGAGCACCCGGCTAAGGTAGCTTTTCAAGAGACCTGGGAAAGGGGAGCGGGGAGGATGCGAAGCTTTGGATGGACTGGGGAGGAAGTGACACAGGACACTGGAATATATAGAGAAACATTCTGCCCGGCGATGATGTGGCCTGTGATGCCTCTTTGACTGTTAGAGACCCCAAATGTGGACCTGGAGCTACTGGGGGCAAGATCAAGGACTGGAGAGGCTGATGTGATCTGTCAGTTTCAGGACCGGGTGGAGGAGAAGTACAGGAGTCATGTGATAATGTTCACGGATGGGTCGAAAGATCAAGCCACAGGTGGTACCGGGGCAGCCTTTTTAGTGTGTGGAATGAATGTGCAGGTGTGTAGGAGGACGTGAAATTCCCTCAGTGTTTTTACAGTCGAGTTTTTTGCAATTTTAATGGCGGTGCAATGGGCTGGTCAGCTTGAGGACTGTGAAGTGCTGGTGTGCAGCGACTCGATGTCTGCAGTCAAAAGCATCGGGATGGGCTCAGCTAGGGGCCGGCAGGACCTTGTATATGAGGTGCTGCTGGCGCTTAGAGATGTGGCTAGGAGGGGGGTGAGGGTTTCGTTTATGTGGGTGCCTGCACATGTTGGGATTGGGGCAAATGAGAGGGTGGACAGGCTGGCGAAGGAAGTCGTAAAACGAGAGCTGGTGGATGTCAAACTAAACCTGTCAAAGTCTGAGGGGAAAAGTGTGGTGTATGAGAAGATAATTCAACAGTGGCAACATCGATGGGAGAGGGAGAATAAAGGAAGACATCTATTTTCAATAACTGGAGTTGTCTCCAATTCTATGGGTGTCGGTAAAGGGGGTGGGTGGAGGAGGAAGGAGGAAGTCACATTTTCTAGGTTGAAGTTAGGTCACACACAGTTGAATAGTTCACTGTTTTTAATTGGAAAACACCCAGACGGATTGTTCTCCGTATGCCAGGAGTCAGAGACGGTGCAACATGTTTTTATTTCTTGTAGTTGTTACAACCGGGACAGGCAGATACTGATGGAAAAAGTGCGGGAAGTGGGGCTTGAGGAGATGACAGTTGCAGCTCTCTTGGAGGCGGGGAGGAGGGGGAGAGGCAAATACTGGCTGTTTGAGTTTTTAAGCACCACAAGATTGATGCAAAGGATATAACTATGTAGTGCTGTGAAGATCCAGCAGGAGGCAGCAATGCAACTAATGGATGCAAGCTGTTGTTAAACAACAAAGAAGAAGAAGAAGCGGAGCGGTTGACTATAGCTGCGTCCGAATTGCCAAGTAGTAGTCGAAGTAGTAGTCGAAGTAGTATCTAGCATGTCCGAATTGGCCACCGGAGCGAGTAGCATGCTACTTCAGATACTACTTCAGATACTAGACACGCCCACATTGTAGGTTGGTCGCGGTGCATCCTACGGGCATGCTACTGACCCAAAATGCACTGCGGGCTTCTTTTTCGTCCTCTTAAAAGTTGTAGAAGCGCATGTGATGCTAGCGCCACCAGCATAGATGCGTCGCGAACGCCGGCTAGCCACAGCAGCGCGCACCATGGCGGTTTCATGTAACTTCACACACTGTTCTAAAAAATGTGCGGTTGTATCTCTTTGTCATGTCATGGTGTCATATTTGCCCAAGTAATCATTTTATGAGCAAATATGTGGCGACATCATGGAAGTACAGCTCACTTATTCCATCATTAAACTGCACAGCTGCAGTACTACAGCCAGGCCAGCAGATGAGGGGCTTCAGTTACCACTGTCTGCACGGGCGCAGTACCTACTTTCTGCCTGCGGGGGCCGTCTTTCCCCACCACTCATCTAGTGTGTCCGAATTGGGCCAACGTGTTTAGTATGTAGGAGTAGGATCTAGCAGTAGCATGTAGCAGTAGCATGTAGTATCCGAGCGGGCAATTCGGACACAGCATTTACCAAGATGAGGACGGAGAGATGGCAGAGGGAAGTGACGCAGTAGGAAGTGAGATGGAGGAGGGAGTTTGGAATATTGCAGGTGAACAGTGTCTGAACAGGAAAAAACGGAAGAAAGTAGCAAAGGAGGCAGCAAGGAGAGGGGATTATAATTCATCGGTTTCGACCAGTGAAGGGGAGCAAAGTGCAAGGCCAAAGCAAATTGAGGAATACAAAGTAATCATTAGAATGACTCAGGAAGGACAATCGTTTGGTGAGTGGAGCCCAGTTAAGCTGACAAAAGCCATCCATAAAGTTTTTGGGGAAGTAAAAAGGGTGAAAGTTCTGCGAAGTGGGGCATTGCTGGTCCTGTGTAGGGATGGGGCACAGCAAGGAAAAGCAATAAGAATGAGTAGAATGGAGGGAAAGTCTGTAGTGTGCTCGATGCCAGAAGTGAGGAAAGTGGCTGTGGGGGTTATATCAAATATTCCCACGGCTATTACCTGTGATGAGATCAGAGATAATATAGAGGGGGCAAGAGTGCTGGAAGTGCAGAGACTAAAAACAAACAGAAACGGAGAGAAGACGGACAGTCTCTCTGTCAAAATCAGGTTTGAGGAACCAAAGCTGCCAGATAAAGTATACATCGGATACATGTGCTATGAAGTAAGGCCATTTATCCCCCCACCGCTTAGGTGCTTCAAGTGCCAGAAATATGGACATGTTGCAGCGGTCTGCAGGGGTAAACAGAAATGTGGGAGATGTGCGGGGGATCATGAATATGGTAAATGCCAAGAAGGGGCTAAGATAAAATGCTGCAACTGCGGGGGGGAGCACACCTCGGCGTATTGAGGTTGTGAAGCAGGCAAGAAGGCGGCAGAAATTCAAAAAGTAAAAACATCGATGGGAATATCCTATGCAGAAGCAGCGAAGAAAGTGGGGGCGAGCCATATTGATCCAGCAAAAATGGTGAGGGCTGACGCCAGCAACAGAGTTGAAGCTAGTGGGTCTAAAGCAAAAGAAAATACACTTACAGTGAGTAAGAATGACTTTGTATTATTCATGGTAGAAGTGATAAATTGCTCAGCGCAAACAAACAGCAAAACGGAGAAGATCAAGATCATTATCAAGGCTGCAGAGAAGTACCTTGACATCAAGGGGCTTAGTTGTGAAAAGGTACAAGAAACATTAGCTGGAGAAATGTTTGATTCGCAGACATGGGGTGGAAACTCCTCATGGTCCTAGCTATTCTACAGTGGAATGCTAGAAGTCTTATTGCTAATGGTCAAGAATTTAAGAAATTTATCGAAGAAAGGTGTGAAAAGCCGCAAATAATATGTATTCAAGAGACATGGCTAAAGTCACAGTGGGATTTCACATTAAACGGGTACACGTCAGTAAGAAATGACAGAGAATGTAGAAGCGGGGGAGGAGTGGCCACATTCATTAAAAGAGGAGTGAATTATAGGTTGGAAAAAGCAAGTGATGAACATGAGTCAATAGTAATACGAATATGGACAGAAAATAATAATGTGACAATAATAAATTATTATAATCCAGGGAATAGACTGTCCAGGGAGGTACTTAATGAAGCAGGTGGACAGGTGGCGGGGAGGGTAGTATGGTGCGGAGATTTTAACGCACACAATACTGTGTGGGGGAGCATGACTACAGATTTCAATGGGAAGATAATAATAGAATTCATAGATGACTGTGAGATGGTATGTGTTAATGACGGCCGGGGCACTCGATACAACACCTCGAGAAATACTGAAAGTGCAATAGATCTCACTCTAATGTCGGCTGGGATGGCAGGAATTAGTACATGGGAAGTACTACAATATACAACTATGGGGAGTGATCACTATCCAATAATCTGCAGAATAGGAGTTAGCCCAATACAGGATAGCGAGGAAAGACCGCCAAAGTGGAAGTTAGAAAGTGCTAATTGGGAAAGATTCCGGGACATCACTGAAAGTACATTGAGGGAAATAGATGAGGAAAGTATAACGAGTGAGGAATTTAATGAGAGAGTGGTGGGAGCAATAAGAGTAGCAGCAGAAAGATCAATTCCGCAAGTAAAGGGAAAGAGAACAAGGAAGAGCGTGCCATGGTGGAATGAGGACTGTAGCAGAGCAATCAAGGAAAGAAATAGAGCATTTAGGAATTTAAAAAGACATCACACACTGGAGTCATTGACAAAGTACAAGAGAGCACAGGCAGTAGTGCGCAGAGTTGTGCGCCAAGCTAAGAGGACATCCTGGAGACAGTATTGTAATAAGATAGGACGAGAAACAAAATTGACAGAGATATGGGGAATGATTAGGAAAATGAGTGGAATTAAAACAAATCATGAAATCCCAGGGCTACAGGTCGATAACCAAGTGGTAGTGGGGAATGACAGAGCGGAGGTTCTTGCAGAGGCATTTGTCAAGGTGCATAGTTCTGCAAACCTAACTCTGAATGCTAAAAGTAACAGAGAAATGATGATAGGAAAAAACAAGGGTATTAGGGGTAAAAAAACAATATCTAGGGAGGGAATTAATGTGCCATTTAGTATGTTTGAAATAAAGAGAGCAATAGCTAAAGCAAAACAGATGACACCAGGTAAGGATGGAATATGTTATGGAATGTTGGCACAGATGAGTGACAGAGCCCTTAAAATTGTATTAAACCTATATAATAAAGTGTGGGAGTCAGGTAAAATCCCAACCAAGTGGAAAGAGTCAGTTATAGTTCCTATACCAAAACCAGGGAAAGATCAGTCAGACCCAGCTAGTTAATGGCCCATTGCACTAACGTCTCAGCTGGGGAAAATAATGGAGCGAATGGTTATGGAACGGTTACATTACTATTTAGAGAGCAAAAACCTCATGTCAACGTATCAAAGTGGTTTTCGCAAAGGAAGAGGGACTATGTATAATGTATTAGTGTTAGAATCAGAGATTAGGAAAGCTCAAGCTAATAAGGAAATAGTTCTAGCAGTCTTTTTTGATGTGGAGAAGGCATATGATATGCTGTGGAAGGAAGGTCTCCTTATTAAAATGAACAAATTGGGAATCACAGGAAATATGTACAATTGGGTATTGAGTTTTTTTGTTTGATCGGAAGATTGAGGTGAGGACAGGCACTTACTACTCCAGACAGTACAGTGTAGAAAATGGGACGCCCCAAGGAAGTGTGTGCAGTCCAACTTTGTTTAATATTATGATAAATGATATCTTTGAGCAACTCCATCCAAGTGTAGGGAAGTCATTATTTGCAGATGATGGGGCCTTGTGGACTAGGGGGCGCAATTTACAATATTTACAGCAGAAACTGCAATGTGCGATTGGGAGAGTGGAACGGTGGGCGGATAACTGGGGATTTAAATTCTCAGTGAGCAAGACACAGACTATATGCTTTGCAAAAAGACAAGGAAGTGGAATTATATCTATATGGCCAAAAAATAGAACAGGTCGGAGAAGTAAGATTTTTGGGATTGTGGCTAGATGAAAAATTAACATGGAGACAGCATATAGACAGGCTTGTTAACAAATGTAAAAAAGTGAATAATTTATTAAAATGTGTATCGGGAAGGGACTGGGGAGCATCAAGAATGTCACTGTTAGGTATATACCAAGCTGTGATGAGAGCTGCATTAGACTATGGGTGCATAGCATATATGTCAGCTGCAGACACTCACTTGAAGAAATTAGAGGTGCAGCAGGCACAAGGGCTGAGAATTTGTTGTGGAGCATATAAAACCTCCCCAGTAGCAGCTATACAGGTTGAAACAGGAGAACAGCCACTGAGAATCAGAAGAATGAAAATTATGTTGGCATACTGGACTAATATAAAGGGGCACAGGGAGGATCACCCCACGAAGAGTACCCTGAGGGAATGTTGGGAATATGGAAACAGTAGTGCAGCCAGTTTTGGTAGAATTGGGAATGAAGTTGCGGAAAGGGCGGGTTTAAATCGGATTCAGGTCTGTAAAACGGTTCCAGTTTCAAGGATTCCCCCATGGCTTTTTGTAATGCCAGAAGTGGATTTTGAGATCAAAAAACTTCTTAAGGCAGTGAAGAGACAAAGTACAGCTGGGTTTGTAGCCTTGGAATATTTGGAAGAGAGATATGGCAATACTCAAATAGTATTCACAGGTGGATCAAAAGACCCAGATACTGGCCGAACTGGGGCTGCAGCGTATATCCCTACGAAAATATTAAAATAAAGCAGAGGTGTTCAGATTATGTATCAGTGTATGCAGTAGAGATAGCAGCAATAATAATGGCATTACAGTGGATAAAAGCTCAAAGGAAGAACAAATCAGTCATAGCATCAGACAGCTGGGCGGCTCTTTCAAGCCTACAAACCATGAAATCTTGTAGACTAGATCTTATATATGAGGTACACAGTAACCTGTATGAAATCTGGGAAAGAGGGCTGGGTGTGAGTTTTGTGTGGGTTCCTGCCCACGTGGGAATAGAGGGAAATTAAGAGGCGGATAGGTTGGCAAAGCAGTCGTTAAGACAACAGGACATAGACCTACAAGTCAGGTTAAGTAAAGCAGAAGAAAAGGCACTCATAGAAAAATACAGTCGGGAACAGTGGCAAGAATATTGGGAATCGGTAGAAACGGGCAGACATTTGTTTTCAATACAGAGACAGGTGGGAGAGGGAAGAAGGATTGGAAGGAACCGGAAGGAAGAAACAACATTAACACGGTTAAGGATCGGTCATACAGGGTTAAATGGAACATTGAATAAAATAGGTAAACACACAGATGGAAAATGTCAACAGTGTGGGGTAACGGAATCAGTGCAGCATGTGCTGATGGAATGTGTGCGATACGAAGAAGAGAGGAAGACCTTGAAAACAGAAATGGAGAAAGAAAAAGAATCATTTAAATTAGAAAACTTGTTAAAAGTGGACAATAGGGCAAGGCTGGGGCGACTGATGGATTTTGTGCGGGATACAAGGTTAATACAAAGGATTTAGGACTCTCCGTCACTAAAAGGTTTTAGTCTGTAACTGCCTAATCTCCTGTTCTACCGTAGACTCAGTAGGTGGCGGTAATGCTCCAGACACTAAGGAGTAAACTGCCATAAAACCAAACAGAAGAAGAAGAAGAAGAAGAAGAAGAAGAAGAAGAAGAAGAAGAAGAAGAACAAGAAGAAGAAGAAGAAGAAGAAGAAGAAGAAGAACAAGAAGAAGAAGACTATACCAAGATGGCGGCTCCGTTGCACGTCAACGCCAATAGGAAGTTGCGGTCGATGCAGCGTCTATTCTTTATTATGTCTATGGTGTTTATCGTAGATATCATATGGTTTTTATGGACACCGGGCGCTACAGTGTCAAATCAGGGAGAACATCGTAGTCCTTGGGTCACCCAATTATTAAGGCAATTTGAGGTTAAACTGTTAGCTCGCACAGATAGCCTGGTAGTGTATAGGTGCAGGTTTTAAGCTGTCTGTTAGCCCTCAGAGTGAGATGTTAGCCAAAAGCTAAATCTGGAGTAAGTTTGTGCTAGCTCTCGGTCGCTGTAGCTGGGGACAGGTAAACTCAAGTGTTTGTGTTAATGTAAGTTTTTTAATCATTAAGTTTGTTAATGTGCTACAAGAAGTAATAGAAAGGGGTTAGTCAGGCTGGCGAGATGAAGTGACAGACACCGCAGCTATGTTAGCTCACAGTTGTCAAGTTAGATTTTGTGGAATTTTGTGACTGAGTTTTAAAGTTATGTGGTTGTAGGTTAGGGATATTGTCGTAAATTATGGTAGCTCAGAGTAAGTGATATTGAGAGTATACGATGTGACTCACGAGTGTCAGCAAAAACGATGCGAGCTGCGTATAAAAGATGCTCAGTGACCGCATGTGTGATTGTATTGTGTCAGTGAAGATGGTCAAAATAACAATAAAAGGCTTTTTTGGACGCCTGATTAACTTTGTTGTAAAAGTTATCATATTGCTTGTTATCTTGTATGCAGGCGGAGGATGTCTGTGGCAGCTCTTCGCATGATCCGCTGTCGGAGACTGAGCTCAGCTGGGCCGTCTGGTGTCAAAAAGGTGCTTCAGTGGAAAGATCTCAGTAAGTTTTCTGGCAGGGGTGGAAAGGATCTGATCACATTAAACCACGTTACTGCAATTTTAATAGTATGTAAATGATGACTGATGGACCAGAGTCTTTGTAATCATTCACACAGACTTAAGTACTTAGAAACCATGGATTGAAATAGGTCTTTGTTGAAGCATCCTCAATTCCTTTATCTGAACGGTATTCATTAAATGATTTATTTTTTGCTGGGTCTTAGGGAAGGTTGCCAAAGTAACTAGTGCAGTCATCTTTGGGTAAGTTTAATCATCCATATACATATTTTAATCTATACCTTCAATGGCCACTTATGACCACTGCACCGTATCCCTATACATACTGCAGCATATTTGTTACCTTTCTGCAGGGGCTGTTTATTTATCACTTATGAAGTGGTGGCCTTGGACAAGGCTGTGACCATTGACACCAGTGCTATACTTCAGGAGAAGTACAAGTCTTACATTTACCTGAGAGCCACTCCCTCAGATGAAAAGGATAACCTGACTGCAGGTAAAAAATGCTGTTTATGCAAAACAAAGTCAGGCAGTATCATGAGATTGTTAAAAAACCCAAGATAAAACTCCTTGAGGAGTTTTTATGGTTATTGAACAGGCTGAAATAATCATGGATAACTTTTATGACCTAGAAAAGTGAACTAGATCTTTGTCAAAATGACTGAAAATCTCATTTGAAATGTTTTTAACTGCTGCGATAGTCTATGTGACATATTCAGCAACTCACAACAGTGAGGAAAAGCCCTCTGTGAAATGATAAGTGGTGAATTTGACCATTGAATGAAAGCAGGAGGTTTTTTCCACATGTACAGGGCAAGATCAGCAAATATGAAAGAGGTATCACTTTGTCCAAAGGGCACCAATATTAGCACACATATAAAGTTAGGAGGAGCTTTCAACTAATAGAACATTTTTATGTTTCTATTTGGTTTGCATGCTTTGGATGTTTCTCTAGCCCCCAAAGCAGCAGGATGACAGTTGGAATCATGCAAAGTGACTTTTTAAAACCTTTTTCCTTGAGTATAAGCACTAAGTAGATTATATCAAGGTGTCCAGTGACATCTGCAATTCTTACTTCCCATCCCTTCATCCTTCCCCTTGAATGTCTCTCCTGCTTACATGTTGTGATCTATCTGCTAAGTGATCTGACTTCCACTATTCAAGGTTCTCTTATATAAAAGAAATTAACACCTTCCAACCTACACAAGTGTAATAATAGCTCTTGTCACCATGGTGTCGTGTTTTCATACTACGGTTATCAAATTTTCAATGTCAGCTTATATTCTTATTTCCTACACTGTGTATTTTACAGGGCTCACACATAAAGCTAGGAGGGAGCTTCATAAAGCAGCAAGACGGTTTCTGGAAATGTCATCAAGGCTTTTCCTGCAGTCATTAGATGGTGAGAGAACAAAATATTCCCCTGGTGGTACTTGTTCACTAAGAGTCACTTTTTCATAGCATAGTGGGAAACTGTGGTTCTGCTTTGCATGTTTCTAAGGCTTTAGAGCAGAAGTTTTTGTTGCTAATAAGCGCTCAAATATTTATTCTTTGTTGAGCAATGATTTTCATCTAGAGTGAGTGGTGAGGAAATACCTGCCTTTTACTTGCACATCCTGTTTTGAGCATCTTGTAGTTGGTGTATAATCGTGCATATTGTTCAGTGAGTGATTTACACATGTATGATGGGTTTTTTTTGTTTTTGTTTTTCTTGTTCCAACTTTGTGCTGATAACACATGACTTTCTTTCTGTAAATGTACCAAATTCAGATTACATGATTATGCAACAGCTTTTCATGACTTTACATTTCAGTAACACATCTAACAAACTAATTTTTCACTTTAAAATAATGATAGCAGCCAAGTTGATGCCACATGGTCTGAAACCACAAGGTTTGTACCTTCTTAACTGTTGTACAGACTGAAGGTGGTGTTGTAGACACTTAGTAATTACAAAACCCAATTCCATTGAAGTTGGGAAATTGTGATAAACATAAATAATAACTGAACACAATGATTTGCAAATCCTTTTCAACCTATATTCAATTGAATACACTACAAAGACAAGATATTTAATGTTCAAACTTATGAACGTTTTTTTTTTGTTGCAAATAATAATTAACTTAAGAATTTGATGGCAGCAACACATGACAAAGAAGTTGGGAAAGGTGGCAAAAAATACTGAGAAATTTGAGGAATGCTCATCAAACACCTATTTGGAACATCCCATAGGTGAGCAGGCTAATTGGGAACAGGTGGGTGCCATGATTGGGTATTAGAGCAGCTTCCCCAAAAATTCTCAGTCATTCACAAGCAAGGATAGGGCGAGGTTCACCACTTTGTGAACAACTGCGTGAGCTAATAGTCGAACAGTTTAAGAACAGCGTTTCTTAAAGTACAATTGCAAGAATTTTAGGGATTTCAACATCTACTGTCCATAATATTATCAAAAGGTTCAGAGAATCTGGAGAAATCATTGCACGTAAGCGGCATGGCCGGAAACCAATATTAAATGTCCGTGACCCTCAGGCGGCACTGTATCAAAAACCGACATCAATGTGTAAAGAATGTCACCACATGGGCACTTCAGAAAACCACTGTCTGTAAATACAGTTCGTCACTACATCTTTAAGTGCAAGTTAAAACTCTACTGTGCAAAGCGAAAGCCATTTATCAACTACATCCAGAAACACCGCCAGCTTCTCTGGGCCCGAGCTCATCTAAGATGGACTGACTCAAAGTGGAAAAGTGTTATATGGTCTGATGAGTCCACATTTCAAATTGTGTTTGGAAATAGTGGATGTCGTGTTCTCCGGGCCAAAGAGGAAAAGAACCGTTTGGACTGTTATCGACGCAAAGTTCAAAAGCCAGCATCTGTGATGGTATGGGGGTGCATTAGTGCCCAAGGCATGGGTAACTTACACGTCTGTGAAGGCAACATTAATGCTGAAAGGTACATACAGGTTTTGGAGCGACATATGCTGCCATCCAAGCAACGTCTTTTTCATGGACGCCCCTGCTCATTGTCTTGCCCCTGCAAGACAATGCCAAGCCACATTCTGCTGTACATCAAGCAAGAATGGGAAAGAATTCCACCTTTTTAAAGCTCCAACGATTAGTCTCCTCAGTTCCCAAACGTTTATTGAGTGTTGTTAAAAGGAAAGGTGATATAACACAGTGGTAAACATGCACCTGTCCCAACTACTTTGGCACGTGTTACAGCCATGAAATTCTGAGTTAATTATTATTTGCAAAAAAAAATAAATAAAGTTTATGAGTTTGAACATTAAATATCTTGTCTTTGTAGTGTATTCAATTGAACATAGGTTGAAAATGATTTGCAAATCATGTTCTGTTTTTATTTACGTTTATTACAATTTCCCAACTTCAGTGGAATTGGGTTTTATAGATTAGCACTGTAAAACAGCAATGTCATTACGGTGTATTCGTAATATCTTTCGTCCACTTTGTGTGGTTCTTGGAAAATAAAGTCAGTTTTGTCTCTGTTTTTGTAGAGCACTTTAGTCATGTGGACGCAGACCCGCATGAGGTGGCGTTATGGGTCTTACTGAAGAGAACACAATCAGCTAATAAAGCCATTCGACTCCAGGCGGTGCAGGAGCTTGCAGACAATCACCAGTGGCATGGTAAAATTACAAAACATATACATGCATTCTAAATCCCCTTTAAAGTACAATGAAAATGATGAAAGTAGTTTGGATTACTTCACAAATGTTACCAATAATGCAGACTACCAGTACCAGACAGCAGCTCAAGTTATAGACCACAGAACAGCAGTGGGTCTGGCCCGGACTCCTCAGGTGGACCTTCGATTCTTCCTCCCCTCACCTGCATTACCTGACCCTGAGGATGTAAGTGGAATATTTTCTCACACAAAACACCTTCACATATCTGTTGCTTGTGAAACATTGTTTGTCTCAAACTATAAATGAAGGAATGAGCTCTCACATGCAAACTGTCATTATGAAAGAAATGTCGGCAATTCATCTACACTAATACTTTGAATTATCACATAGATAAGACAGTAATGAAGATTTTTGAATTTCTTCACAGGGTTTGTCGGCAGAAGATGGACTGAGGCAGCTCTTAGGATCTCTGCCTCAGTCTGAGGTGGACAAATGTGTTCAGTACTTTACCTCACTGGCCCTCAGAGAAAGTACCCAGTCCTTGGCAGCACAACGGGTAACTGAGATGAGGAGAGAGATGCAGACATGCATTTCTATGTAGAAGTCATCAAATTTGATGATTTATACTTTGAACTTTGACATTTGTGAAATCCATTTTTTTTGTTGTAGGGTGGATTGTGGTGTTTTGGCGGTAATGGGCTGCCATACGCTCAGAGTCTCACTTCTGTTCCCTCTGAGAAGGTGGAGTCCTTCTGTTTACAGGCACTGGTGCAGCACTCAAAGGTAACTATGGCAGGACATTTTTCCACATGCAAGGGGTAGCACTGAGAACACTATTATTTGATACCATACACTAAAAACAACTGACGTCATTATTACAATAGCTGATTTGATCAAAACCTGAATAACAATGAATTTGACTTACCCATGTGGTTGATCTGGTGATTGAATGTAGTGAAAATCTCATCTGCAGGTCCAAAGCCACTGTGACTACATAGTTGCCAGTGGTGGTCTCCAGCTCCTCCAGAGGGTTTATCAGCTCCGTAGAGACTCCATGAAGATTCAGAGGAATATTGTTCGTATTATAGGAAATTTGGCACTTAATGAGAGTGTTCATCAGGCGATAGCTCAGTCTGGTGAGTCTTTAACGTGTAAGATTATTCCAGGGAGTGAAGATTCTTAAAGGGTTGTTATGACCCATCTAGGGGTGGCTAGGACACAACAAGAAAGTGGACCCATTTCACCCACCTCTCAAACAGCCACATAAAAAAATCTTTTTGGGTTTAGTTGATATCCTATTTCTGTTCACTGTGGACAAAAAAAAACTTAGTAATGCATACATGCATCTTTTTTTTCTCTTCCTTACCTTTGTGATACCTTTAGGCTGGGTATCTGTCCTGGCTCAGATGATGCAATCGCCCCATGTCATGCAGGCGTCTCATGCAGCTCGGGCTTTGGCCAACCTGGACAGAGAGGCAGTGAGGGAGAAATATCAGGATGGTGTTTATATCCTCCACCCACAAACACGTAACAAGTAGGAAAGCAGTTTCTATTTTCACTTAATTTTGATAATGAATTAGTTTAATTCAATTTAAATGTAAACCAACACTTACAGTACCTCTTTCATTTCTAGCCAGCCAATCAAGGCAGATGTACTCTTCATCCATGGGATTTTGGGTGCAGCTTTTAAGACATGGAGGCAGAAAGACCGTAATACATTAGAGGAGGAGAAGGAGGCAGAGAGCGAGGATGATTACTCAGAGTGCTGGCCAAAGGTGTGATTACCGCTGAATATTTTGAATCTTCATGAAATTCTATTGCACTCTTTTCCCCAAATAATTAAAGAAATTGATTTTGACAAGAGGAGAATCAATAGTGAATCATTGGCTCAAATGTTAGGGCTTGTGCAGATTTTGATTTATCTTTTTGAGTATTATCTGTTATTTTTTTCTTCTCAGTCATGGCTAGCTGCTGACTGTCCAAATCTGAGAGTGCTGTCAGTGGAGTATGACAGTCACCTCAGTGACTGGATGGCCAAGTGTCCTGCTGAGAATCAGAGGTGAGGTGTCTTAGTTCTCCTGCTTTGTTTAAACAGCAGAACATTGTAGGGCTGTGCAATCATGAGTAACATTATGTCTATTCTGTAATCTAATTGATAAAATTCATGTTGTTTATCATGTATCTATATATTTCCAATTCCAGTGGCATAAAATAATTTATTCTTTATGTTCTAGTCATCATTATAAACTTGAAGTGAGTAAAATGTTAGTTCATACCTTGCTTTTGTCTCTTAAGGAAATCTTTGGCCTACAGAAGTCGAGAGCTACTGAATAAGCTAAAGCAGGCAGGTGTTGGAGAGAGGCCTCTGGTCTGGGTGGCTCACAGTATGGGAGGTTTGGCACAAATTTTCTTTCTTAAATACTTCTGATTTTTCCTTTAGTCTCTTAACCGTAATATGAAAACATTTGACTTGGTCCTATTTCTAACCTGCACCCATATGATGTTACATTTGGCTTGTTAGTAAGTGTAGATTAGTGAGTCTGTATCCCTTTGTGTTGTACCTCCCCTTCAGGGTTGCTTGTGAAGAAGATGCTGCTGGATGCTGTGGAAGATCCAGATATGCACAGAATTTTAAAGAACACCAAGGGCATTTTGTTCTATAGTGTTCCTCACTATGGCACCTTCATGGCAGAGTACTCGGTCAACGTCAGATACCTCCTCTTCCCCTCTATTGAAGTCAAGGAACTTTGTAAAGGTAAGCAGGTTGAATGAATTCTGTGGCCAGAGACACTGATTATGTCACAGCAATATTTCATTTTTGACTGAGTAATCATCCATGTGTATTTAGACTCACCAACACTACGCAACCTGAATGAGAACTTCCTGAACATGGCAAAAGAAAAGGACATCAAGGTGCTGAGCTTTGCAGAGACACTGCCCACAAACATCGGACCCATGATCAAGATACTGGTGGTACCAACACAGTCAGCAAGTATGTTTGACTAAAGCATATAAGAAAGTAGGCATATATACCAATGCATGAATACCAAGAGCGCACATCAAGAAACCTTTGTGTTTGTTTTTTAGCTCTTACCTTGAGCCCTTTATGGTTTGGTTTCAGATTTAGGCATCGGGGAGCTCATTGAGGTTGATGTAGATCATCTCAGCATCTGCAAACCAGAAAGAAAGGATTCATTCCTGTACAAACGAAGCCTTCAGTTCATCAAGGATGCCCTGCAGAGCTTCATCAGCCACTGACTGAAACAAAACAAGTGCCCTCACAGGACCTACTTTATACTTGAAATGGTGAAGAGCACCATCAGCCCCCAATTCCAAACCAAAAAGAAACATTACTGCATCTCTGTGTTACACATTTAGCTGAACAACCACTGCTGTGAAAAAAATATAATTAAGAAAATTAAATATGCTTTATGCATCCTGTTCTATGGGAATGTGTACTGTGATGTCACCAATGAGATTAACTTTTGAGATAAACAGGTAAGGAACATAATTACATCACCACTAGTTAAAATAATGACATTTTCATCCAGATTTTACTTTCCTGAGCTTTTTCAGTGTTGTCTTGAAAATAGTAGCTTAATATTTGGCACAAAGCACTCATTACATGTACTTAAAATGCACTGACGTGTCATTGTCTCGTGTCATGCTCAGTATTTTTGATCAGAGCAATGGTTTTATTTTTTTATTTATGTATCTTATTATACTAACAGTATAACAATCATGTCTGCCATATCATATTCTTTTATCAATTTTACCTCAAATGAACCAATAAAAATATTTGTTCAGCGTACTTTATTTATATTTTGGGGCCTAATCAAGCAATTGGACTTTACTCTCCATGATTTTGCAGTCCATATTGCTACTAAAACTGCTGATGATGAATACATGAATGAAGTGGAGGCTTTATTTAAACTGTATATGCACTGTTTTATTTTCATTACCGAGCCCTGGGAGAACAATGCATTTCTAATTACTTCAGACTGCAGTTGCAAATTGTATTCAGTTAGTTCAGCTGCTTTATGGTCATACTATGCACAACTACATTTTTCACAAACAGTTTTCCAAATGCTTCGCAATATCATGTTGCATCATATTACAATGCAGTTTTGTTAAACTCTTTATCCATTTGAAGATAAAGCAACATGCAGCAACAATAACTAATTGTTGTTGGTAAAATCTAGATACAAGGTTTTAATTTGCACGGTGCCTTTTCCAATCAGACAACAAATAGCAAAAAACTTCCATTATGTATATCTAGGCCATCTACTGCAATCCAATTCAACAGCTCTGCTGTAAATTGTACCATCTGGAAAAGTATTAATAGTCAGTTTTAATTGACATGGTCACACAGGTGATTGTTGTGCTTGAAATTGTTACTACAAATGCAACAGATGTAGTACTTAATTTGGTTATATTGACATGTGTCCCAGACATGATGGGGAGGACAAAAGATTAGGAACATTTTATATTGCAACTCACTCCAGTACACTCAGAATAACCTCAAAGACTTAAAGATCAGTTAGTCATCTGCCCGGCCATGTCAACAAAAACTGAAAATGTAGAAGCTTAGTGAAAATCGAATTTATGGTGGAGGTTTTGTATTGGGTTACATAGGGTGTTCGTAATGTTAGTGCATATTCGCAAGTTTTAGAACGAAGACAATTGTCCCTTGGTACACACCGTACGACGTTGAGGTCTCCTTCACATTGCTAAAATTAGACATAATAGAAAGTAGATGTCGCAAAACTGCTACTTCCTATTGGCGTTGACGTGCATCGGAACCGCCATCTTGATACAGCCACCCGCTCCGCTCAGTGCTGTCTGTTTGACAGGCGAAATGACGTGTCAGTACATTCAATCAGTCATAACTCCCTGAATACTAAAACGGATTTTCACAAGGTGTCTTTTCGGCAAATGTCATACATGTAGGTATGACATTTGCAAACATGTACGAAATTGGAACAACGTGAAGAAGCTGCTGCAGTATCTGCAGTCCATTGGAATATACGACAGATTATGACGAAGATCTAACAGATATCGCATGGAAACAGCAGAGGGCAGCCATACGCCTCGGATGCGTCAGTCTGCCAAAACCGAAGAAGAAGAACACAAAGAGCATATTGAAGAAACAGCGAGGATTGCCTGCCAGGTATGTAAAAGTCAATCTGAACGTAATACCTTTAAACCGTGCCGGTGTGTTCATGGTCAAAGCAGCCATTTCGGTCACATACTACAGAGTTGTGCGAATCAGCACACTATCACCAGGATTAAGTTAATGTATACTTAATTTAGCGCTAACAATCTAAACAGGCTGAACTTTGGTCACTTGGATTGAGTCACTTAACGCTGAGTTGCATACAGACATTGTCCCTCTGATCATAATTGATTAGATATCAATAAAAAATATATGATCAATTGTAATTTTCCTTTATCTAAACCGTGTCGCACTCATGGATAGGTAGGATCCTGTCTGCTGCAGATTCGGGTGGTCTGATTCGCAACAAGGTCTGTTTTTCTGCACCTGTCAGAATGGTAAACGTACATAAAGGTGTCCTTATTGAATGGTAAGAAATCGAGACGCCAAGTTTGATCACAAAACGTAAAACTTTAATTGTACTTTCTAAACATACGCAGAATGACAAATTTTCTCTTACCTTCTGCTCTTTATCAGTGATCCAGCCATGAAACAATTCCTCCTCTACCTGGATGAAACCATGGCCCTTGGAAAGAGGTTCATCCTCAAAGACCTGGATGACACTCATATCTTCATCTTGGCAGAGGTGGTTCACACGCTCCAGGAGAGAGTTGGCGAGTTAATGGACCAGAATTCATTTCCCATCACGCAGAAATAACAACTTCTTTACAGGACTCTTTCTTCCTTCATGGACCATGGAACTGCTGCAGTGTTGGACTTACAATGAACAGTTTGCAATTTTTTGGCTTCAGACTGTGTCTAGCATTTGCTTAACATTTGTTCAATTAATGTAAAAAGGTATCTCCTTTTTTGCCTTTATATGCTGTGTTACCTTTATTCTGTGCTGTTAGATGTATCACTGTGCTCTTACAATAATTGTGTTGCTGATAGTTACATTAAAGCTTTTGTTCCTTAAAGCCCATTCTTATGATTATCAACCTAAATCAATAACATGGCCATAGATAAACAATTAGCAATTACTTATCAGAATTTTGACATTCGTGTACAGCATTGGCATGTGCCTGTAACTGATTGTAAGCATTGAGTCACAATACTGTAAATAAAGGGATTCTCCACATGCTTCTTTATTACCCTCTTTTAATTCTATTGTATAACTCCAACCATGGCTGTCCACCCACATCCCAAAATATAATCAACTCTTTAGTCTAATCCTCTAGATTAAAGAGTTGTTCTAATCTTGGGTTTGGAAAGTATGCCACACTACATCCTGATATATTTAGACAAAATATGAAAAGCATTTCCCCATTTTTCTTATCTTCTTTTCAAAGAAAACATTTGAGCTCACTATTAAACATTTATTCTTATTTTCTACATCACAGCTATACTCTTTTTTGATCTTGTTAGTGTATTGATATGCTGTGTTCTGAGTTGCATTTTGTTGGATTAACAGACATCTGCTTCTTTCAGAAATGATATATTTTGGCTTCAATAAGTTTTTGAACTTAATATGTTGAACACAAAAAGAAATCTAATGTCAGGGAGGTGATTTGACTAAATTTGACCCATTGATCACTCATTATTTACATTCTGCAAAGAGGACAAGAATACTCATTGACACTCATTTCAAATTCAACTTTTATTCATATGGCACTTTTCAGACAAGAATGTAGTTCAAAGTGCCTCACAGAGGCTAAATTCAACAATAAAAACCCGACCCTCTCACCTACACACACACTCAATGAGACCCTAAGTCACCATCACATACAAACACAGGTGCGCACACAGAGCGAGCATTTAAAATATATTGTCAAAGAGACATGGCTTGACACCGAGACATTGCATGAGTAAAGAACTACCTTTGGGAAACACTGGATATAAAAAGATAAAAAAGGTAGAAAGAAAGAGTAATACAGTGCATCTGGAAAGTATTCACACGACTTCACTTTTTCCACATTTTGTTATGTTACAGCCTTATTCCAAAATGGATTAAATTCCCTTTTTCCCTCAAAATTCTACAAAAAATACCCCATAATGACAAAGCGAAAAACTTTTTTTAGAACATTTTGCAAGTTTATCAAAAAAAAGAACACTCAAATGTTGCATATACATAAGTATTCACACCCTTTACTCAATACTTTATTGAAGCACCTTTGGCAGTGATTACAGCCTCCAGTCTTCTTGTGTATGATGCAACAAGCTTGGCACACCTGGATTTGGGGAATTTTCCCATTCTTCCTTGCACATCCTCTCAAGCTCAGTGAGGTTGGATGGGCAGCGTCGGTGCACAGCTACTTTCAGGTCTTTCTAAAGATGTTCAATCGGGTTCAAGTCTGGGCTCTGGCTGGGCCACACAAGGACATTCAGAGACTTGTCCTGAAGCCACTCCTTTGTCTTCTTGACCGTGTGCTTATGGTCATTGTCATGCTAGAAGATGAACCGTCGCCCCAGTCGAAGGTCTCGAGCACTCTGGAGCAGGTTTTCATCAAGGATTTCGATGTACTTAGCTGCATTCATTTTTCCCTAGATCCTGACAAGTCTCCCAGTTCCTGCCGCTGAAAAACATCTCCAAAGAGTTCAATCTTCGTTTCATCAGACCAGAGAATTTTGTTTCTCCTGGTCTGTGAGTCCTTCAGGTGCCTTCTAGCAAAGTCCAAGCGGGCTGTCATGTGCTTTTTACTGAGGAGTGGCTTCTGTCTGGACACTCTACAATAAATGCCTGACTGGTGGAGTGCTGCAGAGATGGTGGTCCTTCTGTAGGGTTCTCCCATCTCCTCAGAGGAACGCTGGAGCTCTGTCAGAGCTCATCGGGTTCTTGGTCACCTCCCTGACCAAGGCCCTTCTCCCCCGCTTGCTCATTTTGGCTGGGCGGCCAGCTCTAGGAAGAGTCCTGGTGGTTCCAAACGTCTTCCATTTCTTAATGATGGAGAACACTGTGCTTTTTGGGATCTTCAATGCAGCAGATATTTTTCTGTAACCTTCCCCAGATCTGTGCGCCGATACAACCCTGTTTCGGAGGTCTACAGACAATTCTCTCAACTTCATGGCTTGGTTTGTGCTCTGATGTGCTCTGTCAGCTGTGGGATCTTATATAGACAGGTGTGGCTTTCCAAATCACTTCCAATCAGCTGAATTTGCCATATGTAGACTGCAATCCAGTTGGAGGAACATTTCAAGGCTGATCAGTTGAAACAGGATGCACCTGAGCTCAATTTTGAGTTTTATAGCAAAGGGTGTGAATACTTATGTATATGCAACATTTGAGTGTCTTATTTTTAATAAATTTGCAAAATGTTCCAAGAAAAGTTTTCCACTTTGTCATTATGGGGTATTTTGTTTAGAATTTTTGAGGGAAAAAAGGAATTTAATCCATTCTGGAATAAGGCTGTAACATAACAAAATGTGGAAAAAGTGAAGTGGTATAAATACTTTCTGGATGCACTGTATCTGATGGTCTAAGACAAGAATACAGAAAATAAACATTAAGAATTCCGAATAAAATGAACAGTAGCAGGAAGAGAAATAAGAAAATGCAATCAGTGAAAAGCCTGGTTAAAAAAGTGAGTCTTGAGCCTCCTCTTAAAAACATCAACAGTCTTGTGGCCCCAAGGCTCTCCGGCAGGCTGTTCCACAACCGGGGGCCATAGAAACTGAAAGCCGCTTCCCCGTGTGTTTCTGTTTTAACTTTGGGTAAGGTTAAAGAGCCTTTGCTGGAGGACCTCAGGGCCCGCAAAGGTTGATATGATAAAAGTAAGTCAGATAAATAGGAGGAGTAATTGAAGGGTATGTAAGTTCTTCTTGGGGAGGCCAGAGAATAGGGCATTACAATAATCTTAACGAGAGGAGATACTGACACTTCAGGTACATCTATCACACTTACGAATGGACCACTAATCTTTCAACATGATGAGAGCAGGCTTTATAAGTGACATTTTATGCAAAGAATTTACTTTGTAAAACCAGTTTACATCAATAAAAACAATTAATGATTAAAATCAGAGCAACTGATAAAAAGTCTTAAAAAATCTTTTTGGTTTTATTTTTTATTTTTTAGTCAACAGACAAACATAGATATATCCTCCAGACTCAACAGGATATCAAAAGAAAAGAGGGGAAAAAATAAACATACAAACAAGAACAGAAAGAAACAAGCAGATAATAACAAAAAGGGGGATCAAATATACAAGGTAGCAGTGGCAGCTGCTGGTCTTTCAAGGAGGGGAAGCTCATTTTTCTAGCCTACATCATAATTGTGTTTGTTTATTTGTATGTAACAGAACAGAGTCGTTTTTAACAAAGACAAAAGTCGCTGAGGATCGGTAAAGTCTCCGGAGCAGTTAAGAACAACGGAATGAATAACTTGGAAAATGCTTTGGTAGATGTTTTATTCTTCAAGATCGCTGATTCGCTTGTTTAGCTGTCAATCAAAAAAGGATTTCGCCTCAGACAGCTCATCCAATCATGGATGCAGAAGCTCGGAGTCCGGGAGAAAGTCGGGACCGCCCTTCTCGCCATAGAACTCCAGAGAAGCTGAGCGTCCGATGGGCAGGACAAAGCCCAGCATTTATCCAATGAGCGTCTAGTTTCGCTGCTGGAACAACCCACTTTGAGCTTCCACATTGAAGTCAGCAGAAGCTGGGCGTCCGGCTGTGTAAAGCGCTGAGGCGCTGCGAGGATGAATGAGAACGAAGTTGTGCAGAATCAGCTTCTTATCACACTGTGATAAGAAGCTGATTCTGAACAAAAGATGAAGGCTTTCTAGCGCGTATTTAGTTAATGAAATGTACACACAGCAGTACGTACACTCACCGGCCACTTTATTAGGTACACCTGTCCAACTGCTCGTTAACACTTAATTTCTAATCAGCCAATCACATGGCGGCAACTTAGTGCATTTAGGCATGTAGACATGGTCAAGACAATCTCCTGCAGTTCAAACCGAGCATCAGTATGGGGAAGAAAGGTGATTTGAGTGACTTTGAACGTGGCATGGTTGTTGGTGCCAGAAGGGCTGGTCTGAGTATTTCAGAAACTGCTGATCTACTGGGATTTTCACGCACAACCATCTCTAGGGTTTACAGAAAATGGTCCGAAAAAGAAAAAATATCCAGTGAGCGGCAGTTCTGTGGGCGGAAATGCCTTGTTGACGCCAGAGGTCAGAGGAGAATGGCCAGACTGGTTCGAGCTGATAGAAAGGCAACAGTGACTCAAATAACCACCCGTTACAACCAAGGTAGGCAGAAGAGCATCTCTGAACGCACAGTACGTCGAACTTTGAGGCAGATGGGCTACAGCAGCAGAAGACCACGCCGGGTGCCACTCCTTTCAGCTAAGAACAGGAAACTGAGGCTACAATTTGCACAAGCTCATCGAAATTGGACAATAGAAGATTGGAAAAACGTTGCCTGGTCTGATGAGTCTCGATTTCTGCTGCGAAATTCGGATGGTAGGGTCAGAATTTGGCGTCAACAACATGAAAGCATGGATCCATCTTGCCTTGTATCAACGGTTCAGGCTGGTGGTGGTGGTGTCATGGTGTGGGGAATATTTTCTTGGCACTCTTTGGGCCCCTTGGTACCAATTGAGCATCGTTGCAATGCCACAGCCTACCTGAGTATTGTTGCTGACCATGTCCATCCCTTTATGACCACAATGTACCCAACTTCTGATGGCTACTTTCAGCAGGATAATGCGCCATGTCATAAAGCTGGAATCATCTCAGACTGGTTTCTTGAACATGACAATGAGTTCACTGTACTCAAATGGCCTCCACAGTCACCAGATCTCAATCCAATAGAGCATCTTTGGGATGTGGTGGAACGGGAGATTCGCATCATGGATGTGCAGCCGACAAATCTGCGGCAACTGTGTGATGCCATCATGTCAATATGGACCAAGCTCTCTGAGGAATGCTTCCAGCACCTTGTTGAATCTATGCCACGAAGAATTGAGGCAGTTCTGAAGGCAAAAGGGGGTCCAACCCGTTACTAGCATGGTGTACCTAATAAAGTGGCCGGTGAGTGTATTTCACCACTATGTCTTTTTTTGGGGGGTTGACATTTTAAGGGAAGCTGAGCTTCCCTTGCAGTCTTAGAGCAATCGCCACTGCAAGGTAGATATACAAACAGTCACACTAAAAAGGCAAAAACATTGCACCTCAAGGGTGGTGAGAGACATTTTAAAGAAAGGATAAAAATATGAGAAAAGAAAAAGATGTGTGTAAATAAGACAAAATAGTGGACGATTAACTGTTGGTGTGGTCGCTTATGTCAGACCACGCTTAACCGGGTAAGCCTCTCTGGAGATCCCGAGCCCAGTCCTCTCCAATAAATTGCAGAAAGGGGTTCCAAATATTAAAGAAAAGTAAAGTTTTGTCTTTCTGCCAAAAGCTGATTGCTTCAAAGGGCATAAAGTCAATCACACTCCTCCTCCAGTGTACAGGTTTGGTTTTAAATGCATAAAAGAACCACATAAATTTGTTGAAACTTTTTTGATTTTTTTTTTTTTTACTTTTTCAGAAACCTCTATTTCAACAAAATAAAGAAAAAAATAGTTAACTAAATTTTTAAATGCTATATTCAAAATTATGGCACCTGTCTTGTAAGGGTAAGGCTGTTACCAAAGGCTGTTGTTGACCTGGTTAAATTATAAAACAATAATTAGAGCCAAAACTGAAATCGTAAGTGCGCTGTCAAGCAACACACTGGCAGCTAGATCATCTTCCAATCATGTGAAATTCAGGGGATTCTCATTTAGCCTTGTCTTTCTTTGCACAAAAACAACAGGCATGTCTAGACACATGAAATCAATTCAGTATAGATGTCTGTGTGAGGGGTATACTGAAAAAAAAAGGCCCAGAGGCCTACAACAAAAAATTTTATAGGCAATATTTTCATGGATAATGAAGCCTAACAAGGTAACCAAGAGATATTATATATACTTATGAAGGGTGTAGTGAACTACTATTGAAATAGCGTACCAAAAGTCAGCAGATAGCCGAGTGGATTAAAATGCACCCCATGCTGGGGACTGTGGTCCCCACTGTGGTCACAGGTTCAGTTCCTGTCCTGACCATGTGCTGCATGTTGTCCCTCTATCTCCTACATTGCCACTCTGCCTAACCCATTGAAGGCAACCCCCCCCCCCCCCCCCAAAAAAAAGAATAAAATAAAATAAAATAAAGGTGTCCTTTAGAGTGTACTTTTATAAACTAAAAAGGAAAGTTTATTACTTTAAAGTATACTTCTGTAAACTCAAAATGAACTTATAGAGTCTACTTATAGTATACTTTATTCAACTTAAAATTAATTTATAGAATATAATTAAAGTATACTTTTATAAACTAAAAATGTTCCAATTTAGTCTGAAGAAGTATTAAATTAGTATACTTTGTAGTACACTAAAAGTACGTGGTATACTTGATATTCTGTACTATTACTTAAACTCAAGCATACTTAATAAAATGAACTTTAAGTATTCTACTTTTTGCCAAGGGTAACCATCTGTGTCAAAGAAAATACACCCACTTTTCTCAAGTCCATCCTTCATTTTCCAGAAAAGAGTTTTTTATAATCAGCAACACGCTCCAAGATATTACAGACACAAGGACTCACACACCAGTTTCTTTCAAACTAACCATGAAGTCCCATCCCAAAACTCAAAAGAGAAAAAAGTTCAAGAATTAGAACATGCATACATTGCTAACCCATCAGATTTACATAATGAAGAAAACATAAACTAGAGCTGAATGATCTCATAATAGAAAAACACAATCCCACACCATAATAAATCAAGTAATCCCAGTGATAAAGGACTCAACACAGAAGCCTCACCATAATTCCGAAGAAAAAAAACAATGTATTTAAGAAGTTTTACCAATGCTTTACATATTGGACCATAACCCAAACATCATTGATATCCATAACTTAATAATAATAATAATAATAATAATAATAATAATAATAATAATAATAATAATGCATCAGATTTTATAGTTTATAGCCCCCCCCCCCCCCCCTCATTGTTGATTTTACCTGATTTTACTTGATTTTAAATTGATATTGATGTATTTTATTGTATATTGATGTATGATTTTAGTTATGTACAGCGTCTTTGAGTCTGTGAAAAGCGCTTAACAAATAAAATGTATTATAGTGTTTTTTATCAGTGGTCTCCAAGTGCTTTACATTGGATACATCATTCATTCATTCACACAGTCACAACCCAGTGGTGGTAAACTACCTTAGTTAGTAGCCATAGCTGCCCGAAGGCAGACTGACGGACACATGGCTGCCAAATTGCACCTATGGCCTCTCTGACCACCACTTCACAATACTCACAATCATACACTAGTGGGTGCAAGGTGGGTTAAGTGTCTTACCCAAGGACACAACAGACAGACTAGGGATAGGGCAGGGATTGAACTGCCAACCTTCCAGTTATTAGACAACCGCTCTACCTCCTGAGGGAGGGTGGAGAGAGAGAAATGAGAGGCAGTGAGGGTTTGAATCCCACTTGCAGCAACTGAATTCTTGCTGTCTCAATTCAAATCCCACTTGAGGCAACTTTGAATTCTTGCCTTCTACCTAAGTAAATGTTTTTTGTTTTAAAATCTGAGAAAAATCTGACAATATGTTGACAAGATCTGACAGATGCTTTTGCAACTTAGATGAGATAAGATGAAATAAGGACTATATTTATTCCTGAAGAGAAATTCAATTTATTGTCTTATTTGAAGAATATTCTACTGACACAAAGGTAAGTATTTATCATTGTTTTATCAACTTTATGAATACTTTTGGTATATCTTTTTATACCATCTATTTCAACAGATCTTTCAGTACTGCCATTTTTTCCCATTTTGGTTTACATTGTAGCTCTGTCTCCCCATTATAAATTCATTAAAGTGTTTCCTGAGTCATTGGTGATTATTTTTTGTTTCTGTCCTACATTTTTAAGTATTCTTTAATTAACTCTCATCTGTAGCACATTCAAATGTAAATACAAATTAAAAATAGCAGACAATCAGTCTATCTTCTTGATATATATATATATATATATATATATATATATATATATATACATATATACATATATACATACATACATACATATAAAAATATAAATATATGATATATAATTTATATTATTGTGAGGGAGCTGGAAAACCCTCCCCTCACTGAGGTGAAGTCGGTACAATATCTGACTATTCATGGACATGGTTTTTGTTTATTTTATTGTGTTAAACACTGCTAACCTCTCCTCTCTTCGAGGTCACCATCTTGTGGGGGCGTGTCCGCATGGAGTGCACACATGGGGATGCAGCAAACAGGTCCCAGCAGTAGCAAATCAGCTTGTTAGGCTGGGTTAGTGAGCAGAGAAAGGGGGAGGGGTAGAGTTATTTAGTGGGATTTAGCTTTAGTTTGGTCTGTTTCGGGTTATTTAGCTATTTTGGGTTAATTTATATTCATTTATGTTCTTCCTATTAAGTATTAGGGCCATTGTATATCCGGATTAAGTTGTTAGAGGTCAGATCTGCACATACCTATCACTGTCATGCAGGTGAGAGAAAGAGGGAGGGGGGAGCAGGTGAGAGAGCCCCACTCAGCTTAAAAGTGGACACACCTGTGTGAGTGGAGAGAGGTGTGGGTGGCTTTCTGCAGCCTGCTGCTCAAAGAATGATCATTGTTAAGACTGCTTTGTGTGATAACTTGGACTTATTAAAAAATATCAGAGCTCTGAAACCTGCTGTCTGACACCATCCTTTTTCCTCATGCTGGAGATCTTCACGACCGCTTGGTTCCATTCTGTTTAGAGGTTTTATGACCATCAAAACCTTACATGTGGTGTCAGAAGTGGGATATGACGCAATCAGAGTGAAGAGTTTCAGCTTTGAGGACAGACAGCATGGGACCAAAAGCTCAAGCCAAAACTCCAAGGGGAGAAGCTGTTGAGGATTGCCCGGATGAGGGTGCAGCAGGAGAGTCCAGAATCCTGAGGCCAAGGGAGGCGCACCAGGGGCCTCCAGAAATGGATTCCATTAACAGCATGTTGCAGCAATGTCTTCACTTTCAGCATGACCTGAGTGAAAGGTGGGAAAAAGAGACAATTAAACAGGACATGAGGTGGCGCCAAATGCAGATACAAGTCAACAGCATCAGAGATGAACTGGAGCAGCAGCAGAGGGGAGAAAGCTATCCTCAGCAGAGCATGCCAGGGGCACAGCACGAGGTGGAGGAGCAGGGGGCCCAACCCAGCACCCGCAGTGAGTCAAGGGGTAGGAGCTGGGGGCAGGCAGCAATTCCTCGGCTGGAGGAAGGGGACGATATTGAGCAGTACCTGACCACCGTTGAGCGCCTTGCAGTGGCCTACCAGTGGCCAGAGGATGAGTGGGTCATATGGTTGGTTCCTCATCTGACTGGTAAGGCTCGAGCAGCTTATGTGGCCATGGCTGCAGAGGACACATTGGACTATAAGAGGGTCAAAGAAGCCATCCTTGCCAAGTATGAAATCAACGAGGACATCTATCGGCAGAGGTTTAGAGAACCAGACATCCGACCAAATGAGAGCCCAAAAGAGTTCTACAATCGACTTAAAGACCTCTACAACAAATGGATCCAGCCTGAGAAGAGGACAAAGGACCAGGTGGGAGAGATCTTCATTCTGGAGCAGTTCTACCGTTCCCTTTCCATGGAGCTGAGAGTGTGGGTGAAGGAAAGAGATCCAAAGACTGCACGAGAGGCAGCTCAGCTGGTGGAAACCTTCCTTGCTGCTCGAGGGGGGTACAAGAACTACAGATTCGAGTCTCCAAAAAAGTCCAGCCCGGTACGGGGTAAGCCATGCAGGTCCGGGGTTGGTAGTGGTCCTAAGGAAATAGAACCAGTTAGACCTGTAGAGAAGCCTGTAGCTAATTTTAAACCAAGGTCAACTGCTAAGCCTGTATGCTTTTATTGTGGTCAGGAAGGTCACATTAAACCAGAATGCCCAGCTAGAAAAGCTAAAGCTGCTTATTTCTGCACTGTCCCTCATCCTAATCAGAATGAGAAGGGCATAGTAGGAAAACAGCAGGTCACCACTGTTAAAATTAATGGTAAACCAGCAAATGCTCTACTTGATACTGGCAGCACCCAGACTTTGATCCATCCTTCATTAGTTGCAAAGGAAATTGTCTTAGGAAAGCCAGAACTTGATATATCTTGTGTACATGGACATTGTAAAACTTATCCAACCACAGAGGTGTATCTGGAGGTAGCAGGGCAAACTTACATCGTGTCAGTGGGGGTGATAGAGAGCTTAGCTTATCAGGTCATTTTGGGGCAGGACATTCCAATCCTTCAGGAGTTGGTTCGGGGATGTAGACCAGTTAACATAGTTACTAGGTCACAGAGACAGACTCAGGCTTTGGAGGAGAAGCAAGTGAGTGGGGACCAGCCAGAACCAGATGTAAAGGTTCAAGGAGTAGAGGAGCAAGTCCCCCAGCCAACATTGCAGAGTGAGACAGATGTAGGGAGTCCACAGTCCATAGCTGAGGAGGATTTCAGGGCCCTCTCAGAGTTTCCTTTCTTTAATGAGGACTTTTTGGATAGTTCTGTTAAAGTAAGGAAAAGTCGTAGGCAGAGAAGACTAGAGAAAATGGAAGGGACAATTAGATCAGGTTCAGGGCTGGCAGAGCTAGAGCCTAGGGGTGAAGACACAGGTAGTAAATTCTTACAGCAGCAAGAACAGGATGAATCATTGCAGGATTTCTTTCAACAAGCAAAAGTAGTGCAGCCGGGGCAGGTAGCAGGAATGGGTTTTTTCCTCAGGGGCCAGGTACTGTACTACAAGGCTGATCTAGATGACAGGGAAAGGTTAGTGGTTCCACAGGGACATCGGGAGCAGGTGCTTAAGCTAGGCCATAGCATTCCATGGGCGGGTCATCTAGGGGCCAAGAAGACATTGGACAGAATTTCCAGTCGGTTTTATTGGCCAGGGTTAAGCTCAGATGTACAAAAGTACTGTCAGACCTGCTCTGTTTGTCAGCTAACAGGGGATAAGAGGGTTCCCAAATACCCATTGCAGCCTCTTCCAGTCATCGATGTCCCATTTAGTCGAATAGCTATGGATATTGTTGGCCCTCTAGAGAGAACACAGTTAGGACATCGCTATATACTTGTAGTCTGTGATTACAGTACCAGATATCCTGAAGCATTTCCACTGAGAGATATTACTGCTAAACAAATAGCATATGCATTGTTGCAGCTTTTCTCGAGAGTAGGCATTCCATCTGAGATACTAACAGATCAGGGCACAAACTTTCTTTCAAATACACTGAAACAGGTGTATAGGCTCTTAGGTATTAGGAGTATTCGGACTACCCCTTACCACCCACAGACCGATGGCCTGGTGGAGAGATACAACCGAACTCTCAAAAGCATGCTGAAAAAGTTCATCTCCACTAACGCAAAAGACTGGGATAAGTGGCTCCCGTATCTCCTTTTTGCCTACAGGGAGGTGCCCCAAGCATCAACCGGCTTTTCACCGTTCGAGCTCCTCTATGGAAGGCAGGTGAGGGGTCCCCTTGATGTGCTACAGGAATCCTGGGTGGCACCCCAGGAGAAGAAAACAGGTCTGCTGACATTTGTACTGGAAATAAGAGAGAAGATGGAGCAGACTACAAATCTGGTGAGAAAAAACATGATGAAGGCACAAAAAGGACAACAAACCTGGTACGACAGGGCGGCCAGAGAGAGATCATTCAACCCAGGGCAAAAGGTATTGCTTTTACTTCCAACAGTGGAGAACAAGCTGCTGGCAAAATGGCAGGGTCCATATACTGTGCAGAGGAAGCTAAGTCAAACAACTTATGAATTGAGGTACCAGAGAGGAGAAATCCAAAGCAGACTTTCCATATTAATCTGCTGAAGGAGTGGAAAACCCGGGAAAATCCACCCCAACAGCAGTTTTTTGTTCGAACTGTGGAAGAGGAAGATGATGTTGTTGGTGAGTTTACTCCTACCTGTCAGAACTCTGCATCCCTTGACCTCTCTCATCTCTCTCCAACCCAGCAGCAGGAGCTACAAGCCATTGTGCCACCAGACCTGTTTCAGGAGAGACCAGGGGCGACGAATCTGGTGGAACACGACATCCGCCTGAAAAACAGTACCCCTATCAGGCAAAAGATGTATCGCATTCCACACAAGTTGATCCCAGTGTTAGAGGAGGAGGTGGCAGTCATGCTGGAGCTGGGAGTGATTGAGCCCTCGACCAGTGAATGGAGCAGTCCTATTGTGCTGGTAATCAAGAAAGATGGGAGCATCAGGTTCTGCATCGACTTCCGGAAGGTGAATGCACAATCTGAGTTTGACGCCTATCCTTTGCCCAGACTGGATGACCTCATTGAACGGGTAGGCCAAGCCAAGTTCATAACTACACTGGATCTCTGTAAAGGCTATTGGCAGGTGCCACTGTCTGATGCTGCTAAGCCTCTCACTGCCTTCAGAACACCTCAGGGACTCTGGCAGTTCACCAAGATGCCGTTTGGTCTCCACGGCGCCCCAGCGACCTTCCAGAGGTTGATGAATCAAGTGCTGGTGGGTATGCAGCAGCTTACCTGGATGATATTGTTATTTACAGTACCTCCTGGAGGGACCATCTGAGCCATCTGCAGGTCGTGTTGGGGAAAATCAAGGAGGCAGGCCTTACTATCAACCCTAAGAAATGTGCAGTGGCTAAGCAGGAGACACAGTACCTGGGCTACATCCTTGGGGGCGGAGTCATCAAGCCTGTACAGGATAAGGTGGAGGCGATCCGGGCAAGGGAGAGGCCTACAACCAGGAAGCAGGTGAAGTCCTTCTTGGGTCTGGTCGGCTGGTACCGGCGTTTTATCCGGGAATTCTCTGCCAGGGCGGCCCCTTTAACAGACCTCACAAGCACAGCAAAAACCAAGGTGGTGTGGGGTGACGAGCAGGAGAAGGCCTTTCAAGACCTCAAAGAAGCTCTGTGCCAGGACCCTGTGCTGCAGAGCCCAAACTTCACCTTACCCTTCACAGTTCAGACAGACGCATCACAGCGGGGGATAGGAGGAGTCCTTCTACAAGGAGATGGAGAGGGGAGGAAACCAGTGGCCTACATCAGCAGGAAGCTTTTTCCCCGGGAGACCAGATACTCGGCGGTGGAGCTGGAGTGTTTGGCCATTAAGTGGGCCATCGACACCTTCAAATACTACCTGATGGGAAGAGAGTTCAAGCTGGAAACCGACCACCGAGCACTGCAATGGCTGGAGAAGATGAGGGACACCAACAGTCGCATCACCAGGTGGTTTCTGTCCCTGCAACCGCTTGGTTCCATTCCGTTTAGAGGTTTTATGACCATCAAAACCTTACAATTACACTCACCGGCCACTTTATTAGGTACACCTGTCCAACTGCTCGTTAACACTTAATTTTTAATCAGCCAATCACATGGCGGCAACTTAGTGCATTTAGGCATGTAGACACGGTCAAGACAATCTCCTGCAGTTCAAACCGAGCATCAGTATGGGGAAGAAAGGTGATTTGAGTGACTTTGAACATGGCATGGTTGTTGGTGCCAGAAGGGCTGGTCTGAGTATTTCAGAAACTGCTGATCTACTGGGATTTTCACGCACAACCATCTCTAGGGTTTACAGAGAATGGTCCGAAAAAGAAAAAATATCCAGTGAGCGACAGTTCTGTGGGCGGAAATGCCTTGTTGATGCCAGAGGTCAGAGGAGAATGGCCAGACTGGTTCGAGCTGATAGAAAGGCAACAGTGACTCAAATAACCACCCGTTACAACCAAGGTAGGCAGAAGAGCATCTCTGAACGCACAGTACGTCGAACTTTGAGGCAGATGGGCTACAGCAGCAGAAGACCACACCGGGTGCCACTCCTTTCAGCTAAGAACAGGAAACTGAGGCTACAATTTGCACAAGCTCATCGAAATTGGACAATAGAAGATTGGAAAAACGTTGCCTGGTCTGATGAGTCTCAAGTTCTGCTGCGACATTCGGATAGTAGGGTCAGAATTTGGCGTCAACAACATGAAAGCATGGATCCATCCTGCCTTGTATCAACGGTTCAGGCTGGTGGTGGTGGTGTCATGGTGTGGGGAATATTTTCTTGGCACTCTTTGGGCCCCTTGGTACCAATTGAGCATCGTTGCAACGCCACAGCCTACCTGAGTATTGTTGCTGACCATGTCCATCCCTTTATGACCACAATGTACCCAACTTCTGATGGCTACTTTCAGCAGGATAATGCGCCATGTCATAAAGCTGGAATCATCTCAGACTGGTTTCTTGAACATGACAATGAGTTCACTGTACTCAAATGGCCTCCACAGTCACCAGATCTCAATCCAATAGAGCATCTTTGGGATGTGGTGGAACGGGAGATTCGCATCATGGATGTGCAGCCGACAAATCTTCGGCAACTGTGTGATGCCATCATGTCAATATGGACCAAGCTTTCTGAGGAATGCTTCCAGCACCTTGTTGAATCTATGCCACGAAGAATTGAGGCAGTTCTGAAGGCAAAAGGGGGTCCAACCCGTTACTAGCATGGTGTACCTAATAAAGTGGCCGGTGAGTGTATATATAAATATATATACCCCCCCCCCCCAGGCTGGCAGCAGCAGTGGCAGTAAATTCATCATCCAGGATTTTTGGGTTATATTGAACAGATAATCTTTGTTTTTTTTATTGTGAAAGAAGTTGTAAATTGTGACTATGACGACTCTTTTGCATTCAAAGCTGGCGCCATTTGGGTCTAGTTCTTGTGTTGACAAACTTGACCATCTACCTGATAGATCTGGGGCGGGCCACAGGGGTGGCCACCCCCTAAAATCGCCATTGCTTGACAGGCTGTGCTTTCCTATTTTGGGGGGAACTCTTGTGAATGTTGCACAGCCTTAAAAAGATCTGTTCCACATGCTGACAGCAGTCGGGCCACTGGGCAGGTGAATCACTTGAACCCAGGACACACTGTTTTGTGCTGTCAACACCAGGGGTGAAATCTGCCTTCTTTTTGGGAGACCTTAAGTGTCCTTTCACCAGCCTGTCCCTGTGGCGAGCAACATACACAATCCTGTTTTTGTTGAACTGCTGCAGACTTTGCCAGAGACCCACAATGGTGGTGGCTTGCTCGTTGGTGAGGGTCAGACTCGTCTGGGTGCACAGCTTGACTAGGTACTCTGCCAAATCATCCACATACTCCATACCAGGAATGTTGTTCTCATCCACAGCCTGACAAGATTAGACTGTTATTATAAACAGGCTCTTTTTTTACTACTAAAAAACACTTAACATCTTGGTGTGAAGCGCTTTGAAGTGGATGGTTGACAGTGTAGCAGAGACAACCACTTTCTTAACCCAACTCCCCAAAGGAATGTAAGGCTTACATCTGATTACCGGAGAAGAGATGGTGTAGACCTCTAAAGGTCCTTACACACCGGGGCCGACACAAATATAGAACGCAAAATATTCGGAGGCAAATTTTGACGCGCCTGACTATACACATCAAACCCGATGCGATTTTGCGGCTTTCCAGGGGGGAAAAAGACGCATCCCGGGGAAGATTTTTCTGGGGGAAAGTCCCGCCTCCTTTGCCTCTGATTGGCTAGAAAAGCTGGAAACGTCATCACACGCTCAAGCCAAACGGTCAGCACTTATTGCCAATTGGAGGCGAAGGAGGGCGGGACCTTCCCTTAACAACCTACAGCGTCCCGGGTGGAAGCAAGAGGACAAAAATTGAGTCTACTTCAACTTCAAGTGATGATGAATTTTTACTCCTATTGCTTTCTCAAAAGAAAAAGAAACATAGCACATGGGTGCAACCAATATTACAAAAAAGAAGAGAACTTGGTGAGTTTCCCTGCTTGGTTCAGGAGCTGAAACTGGACCACGGTTGCCTTGGAACCTATTTTTGGAAGTCCGTTGGACAATTTGAAGTTCTGCTGAAACAATTAGCTCCAAGTTTGAAGAGGCAGAGGACTAGACACTAGACTCTGGTTTTGAGATGGCTTTCTGTCATGATAGCATGTACTGAGTCGGGGCCAGTACCAGATAAGCACATGAAACTATGGTAACAACTGTTAGCTTACGTTAGCACAGATGAAAGTTAAAACAAAGATGTTTAGCAAACTGTTAAAGCCCACAAAATATCGTCATATCAGAAATCCAACGCTATGACTCTCCACAAGTTGTCCTTCAGGTCGTGATCTTTGTAATGTTTGTGTCTTTTATCAAAAAGCACTCTGTTCTCCGACACATAAGCAATAAACCGGTCGGCCATGGTAGATATACCGGTGAATCAGATGTCGCAACAACACGCAATCTGATTGGTCAGAGTATGCAAAACTTTAGAAAAATCTACCATGATCCGGAAATATAAATGCTGCAATATCACAGAATGGGGAAACGTTGCTGATGTGAATGCTTGTATTGACAGGATACGGGTAAAAACAAAAAACATTGATGTCTGAGATAATCGCACGACAAAATCCATCCCGGTATGTAAGGACCTTAACACCAAATAGCAATCTTTCTACAACCTCCTGTCTCAATACAAGACAAACAAAGAAGCCTTCTCAAAAGGAAAAACCTTCTATCCTTTCCACTTCAAAGAGACATAGACAGAATTGTTTGTGGCCAGTAGGAAAGAACTGCAGGACCACTCAATCAGATAAACATTTGTCATCACACCTTGACTGCACCAGGGTTATCAGCTCAGCCATAAATCCTAACATTGGTTGATCTACCCTGTGTTCTCTTTGAGTACAATCCAAAGAGAATAACTACAACTAGTCTAATTACAGGTTGGATGGACACTGCACAACAACCTTCTGTCAGTACTCAGCATTTGCAGTAAAACAGTCTTTGTCCGATTTGCCTATCATGTTCATAAGCAAAGTTCTCACATTGACAGAATAAATCCTTCAGTCACAAAGTTTCCAATCCACATTCAAATTATCTGCACCAGAATTAATGTAGGTTAATATGTTAAAGCATATTCACTCACTACCATTAACTTTAGTAATCCTAGCCTGATTTAGAATCTTTAATTCATCTATTATTATTTATCCTCATTATCTTATCCTCGTTTATTGCATGTATGTTGTACCACCATTTATCCTGTAATAAACAGATCATTTATTTCAGTTCTTGTCTGTTAGTGTTCTTCCAGAAGTGAAGTCCCTGAAATGAGAATTCCGGCTTGAGATATGAGATTCATTAATTCAAGATTGATTTGATTTAATGTTTGATTTTGAATTTAACTTCTGTTTTTCTTTTTATTTTTGGGTGGTGCCCCTATCAACCAGTGCATAAATGTCATAATTTAAGATTATTATCAAATATTAATCTTGAGACATTTATTGTAAATTCAAATCACTACAACAGGAGAAACAGTGGGTGTAGGCAGAACTGGAGGCAGAGTGTAACTGGGCAGCAGTGTGGTGGATGCAGCCAGAGGAATAGGCAGATTGAAGAGGAGGCTTGGTGAATGTTGGCTGAGGAGGTGGCATGGCTGTTCCAGACTGAGGAGAAGGCAATGTGGATGTGGGCTGAGGATGAAGCAGTGATAGTGGATTTGGGGCTGAAGGCAGGGATTGTATGGGATGTGGCAGAGACACAACAGGTGGTGGCAGGGGTGGAGAAACATCTGGTGTTGACAGAGGTAATGCAGCAAGTGTCAGAGAGCCTGGGGTCTGGGAGCAGGATTCAACTGCAGTGTTGTCAGAAACCACCACATCTGCTACTGTGGCCTCCTCATCTATCTCCCCGAATCCCTCATCTTCCTCTGTTTTCCCATCCACTTCAAGCTGGTCCAGCAACTGAGCTGTTTCCTCACTATCAGGCTGCATTGATTGTAAGGGTGCATTGCTTTGCCTTAGCAAGTACTGAACTCCTATAAGCTCTCCTGTAATAAACATAGGACCAATACATTATCAGGGGGAAAACATTCCATCGTTAGAAAAATGTACACAAATCTTAAACTGAACTCCACCTGTGTACTTTGCGGGTGGTCTGACAGCATAAACCAACTCCCCTGTGTAGGTTCGCTGGGATGAGGGCTCAGCTGAGAATGCAGCAGCAGCCAGGTCCTGGTTCCAACAATTTAACCCTTCCAGGAGGTATATCTGGAAGTTCAGGTTGTTGGTGCTGTTCCCTAAAACCTAAACAGGACACCATTTTGATCTAATAGTTCTTCTTTAAAAGAAAAGAAAAAGCTGTATTAACAAGGAAGTTTGAGTGAACTTTTATTGCTCTGATGTTTACAATGAACAAATACAATTATACAAGCTAAAAACTGCACTTTATCTGTCACAAACCTGGGATGAATCGATGCAGGTGACAGTGAAAGAACTCCTTTAAAATTGATCCCCTGGCACCCTGGAAGGTTTTTGACTCTTCCCATGGTGAGGCTTCCGGTCTCTGTGTACACAGTCTCTATGTCTTTTTTGTACATGCCAGATGTGCTGCATTATGACCACATCAAGGAGACAAACACCAAGGGCATCATTTCCCCTGCATGAGCTCTCCCAGTAGGTGGTCCAAGACTGGAGGGTTTTCTCCTCCCCCTGGGTTCTTCTCCTGCAGTGCAGAGCCAGCTCATCTTTTGTGATGTGTCTGTTAAAGTCCTTGTCTGTCAGCACAGGCCAGCCCTGCTCTACCAACTGTGCCTTTTTCGCCCTGCTCAGCTTGACAACATCAGCTACATCCCATCAAAAATGCCTGCAGACATGCGAGCCATAAAAGTGGGATACAACTGATGTGCATTGGTGGTGCATCCAACTGCCAAACAACACGTGAAATGCCAGATGTCCAGGAGGATAAGATCTTGCCAACCACTAAATCTGGCTTTCAGCTTCATCTCTCCCACTTCCGTTGTACATGTCACTGGCATGAGACAAAAAACTGCCCTACCAACACTGTCCGTAAACCAAAACATACTGGAAGTTTGTGACACAGTTAAAGTTCTGGGGGTCACCATTCAAGCTGACTTGAAATGGAACAGTCAGGTGGACTATATGTTGACCTCAGCCAACAGAAAGCTGTTTGTCCTATGCCGTCTGAAGAAATTCGGAGTCAAAGACCCAGAATTGGTCTCCATCTATACAGGCTATGTTCGGCCAGTGCTGGAGTACGCTGTCCCAGTCTGGCACAGTTCCCTTACTGCCAGCCAGTCAAATAGTCTGGAAAGAGTTCAAAAACGGGCGAGCAGAATCATTCTGGGCCAGCGGTATATAGGATACACAGAAGCTCTCCACACCCTCAAATTGTGCTCCCTAGCAGAGAGGCGCACTCAATTATGTCTTGATTTTGCAAGAAAGCTGTTCAAGTTCAATTTCAGAAACTGGCTACCCCCACTCAGGAAAGAGATCTCTGGACGACAAACACGGAATGGAGATGACCTGGACACCCCAACAAGCCGAACTGAGAGATATAAGAAATCACCAATCCCATATATGTGCAGACTATTAAATGAGAATGGTGTTTAGCTTTTTAAGTTTTTAGGTTGTTGCTTCTTAAGCTGCATTTTATATTTGGAAGTTTTATTTTTTTGTAATCAGCAAAATAATTCAGTGTTTTTAATGGCATCTGTCTTTTTTTAAACATCTGTGATCATGCTGAAAGCTGAATAAACATAAACAATCCTTGCAGCAGCCACAGTCCACATAGAGCACCTCAGGGGGTTTCACACCTGCATCCTTGGACCTGCAGTTTAGCAAATGAAATCCATTTGCACATTCATCTTGATACAATGGCATTTGACAAAAACCCCTTTGAATTAAAAAAAAAAGAAATAGTTATATTGATAAAGTGTTACAGAACTTAAGTCAAGTTTTATTTTGGATGCTCACAAGGCCTTTCGCCAGGAGGTCAATTGCTGGACCCTTACTCACAATGAGGGCACTGATGAGCACCTGACCCATCTTGTGTCACTGAAGTGAGCCACTGTGCGGTGGCCTTGGCAGCCCTACTAAGTTTCTTTGTAATCTAAAGATAAAAAAGATCACGTAATAACAGTAGGTTATTGATAACTAACTATATCTTACAAATGCAAATCTGTTTTACATACACTACATATACCTAATGGGTGGAATTGAGCTTCAAAATGCTCCCATATGTGGATGTGAGGTTTGCTTTGATATCCTTAAGCCCAGGGGTTCTCAATTAGAAATGTGAAAGGTCCAGAAAATAAATTTTGAGGAAGTCATAGGTCCAAAGCGCATGCATGGTGGCGAAAAATTTTGGCGTTTTTTTTTTCTTTTCCTTTTTTTTATGTTTTTATGTAGTTTTAGGCTGGGTGTACTGTACCATAATAATCAGGAGTTATTGGAAGGCACAAAACATTCATTTTCAGCATTACACTGATATTCTTTCTTACTTAGTATTACTCAATAAAATAAAATAAGCTTTTTATTTTATCTGTTTGTAGCTCAGATTTTGGGGGCAATCTCTATCAAAATCGCTTCTCATAATGGCGTTTTATGTTTTCACTTTTTATCAGAGCAACAGTGCTTTGCACAAAAGACACATTGGCTTTGTGCTTGAAGGAGGTAATCATATATTTGTCTGTCTATTCGTCAGTGAATCAGCGATTTCCAGTGTCCACCTTTCTCTGATTTGCCATTTTGATGTCGGGTGCTGGGTATGAGCAACGCTCCTGCTGCAAAGGCATTACCGCTGCCTGCGCCGTGCAAAGAAGACAGACTGAAGGAGGCAGATGTGTGACTGCCGGTTTGCGTAGTTATCAGCCAATCAGCGCATCGTTGTCATGGGAATGGCAGCCCATAATGCAAGCATGAGCACGCGCACAGTCACAAGGAAGATGCCAGGGGAAGAGAGAACAGTTGGTCTGGGATGGCATTGAACTGTGTGCTGTTGGACTTGAAGAAAAGGATAATAGGTGGTGCTGGACCTGGAACTGCTTTGACCTACGCAGTAACAGTAGCATGTGCAGGTTAACAATTATAAAGAATTTGATTTGACATAATGGGACAGTTAAAAAGAAACCAAGCAACTGTGATGTTATCTGGGGCTTTTTCCTTGCAACATTTTTTGGTTGCAGGTTTGGTTTTGCTTCCGACACATGCTTCCCACCAAATTTTGACCTTATAAATTGAAAAAGAAAGTTCAAAATGAGTTTAAATACATTTTAATTACATTATGCATTTTATTTGTTTAAATAAATCAAACAAATTAAACAAGAAATTGTTTATTCAAAGGATTGATTTGTGTTGAAAACTGACTAGTTACATTAATGTTATTATTTAATATAATATTTATCATCGCCAACGACTTTTTTGCCCTCTTTGAGGCACTTGGCACATCTTCTTCCTTTGAAGGTGTGACAGGGAGGACCTGAGAAAAAACAGCAAATATGCAGTAAACACTCAGACAGAGAAAAAACAGACACAGACAAATCATATTATAAATTATAATCTGATTAGAAAAAAGTCCTTATTTAGAGATCAAAATTACCACTGAGGAGGTGTGTGCTTCAGTTAGTACATCCCTGCTACTGCCACTGGTGCCAGTATTTGCAACAGGAGGAGGTGGCAGCACAGTAGGAGGAGTGGGGGTGGAGGTGGGGTGGGGTGGGGGGCTTCAGGGGTCATAAGAGAGACAAAAATCAAAACTTGCACAGAGCACTGTAATAAGTTACTAAAATTAATTACTTATCTAATTACAGTAAACTAAACTACAATTGTTATGGTGTGAATATATTTACATCTATGCATATGAGGTGCATTCAGCAGTGAAATCAAAATTTACATCACCCATCCTTCAATGGCTATTTTTTTACTTGTTAGGATCCCAATTAGCTGCGCTCTGGACTAGACCATACTAGGATTCCTGAGGTCTACATTTAGTTGGTGTCTAGTTAGTTCCACGAAGTGTCTGCTGCATGCATGTTATGACATTTTAAGTGCACCATGTTAGGATGTTTTTGCTAGTGTAAGCTTTGATGATAGCTTTGATGCATCATGATGAAAATGACGCCAATTCTACTCTAAGGAAAAGACCTGGGGCCTCATGTATCAACACTTGCATGGGACTCATACCAGAAACGAGCGCACGCAAGGTCCATCACGCTGAAAAAAAACCCGTTTGTATCAAGGTGTGTGGGCGCCGAAAGCCATGTGTGTTTCCTTGATAAATCCCAATCAGCGTGGAATTGAGCGCAGATTTCGGAGTGAGCGGGCCTGCCCCCGTTACGCCCACCTATAAATATGCAGATTTATTTAAATAGGGTCTCCCTGTCCTCGCACGCAGACAAAATGACAAGAAAAACTACATTTACGGCGTGCGAGGTGGAGGTGCTGGTGGCAGAGGTGGAGGAGCGACAGCGTGTTTTGTTTGGCAGCCTGTCCAGTGGCGTCAGTGCAAAACAAAAACGCTTGGAGTGGGAGAAAGTTTGCGAGAGGGTGAACGCGGTGGGTTCCGAGACACGCACCCCCGCGGAGATTAAAAAAAAGTGGTCGGACCTCAAGGTGGAGGTCAAGCGGCGTACAGCTGCCCTCCGGAGGAGTACCGGTGGGGGGTGGGGGTCCGGGGGAGGAGACCCTCACGCCGTTTGAGCAGCGGGTGGTGGCGATTATTATCATAATTAGGGAAAGTGGCGTGTCACACAAATGTCCACATGCTTTGCCATCCCACTGAGCAAAAGACGTATATTAGACGTCTAGTCTAAGTTTATACTTCATTTCAACGTCGGGATTCAGTCTATTTTTAGATGTGATTTATACTTCGCCCTTAACTTCATTTTTCGATAACTTTTTATGCAATAAATAACTGTAATGTGCATAACTGACCTCTAAATACTGGATTACATTACCTATGATACCGTGGAGAGAGATGTAAACGCTACAGATACACAGAAGCAGGAATTGAAATGAACAAATATTTTTATTGTGTCACAGAAATCAATGTGTCGGCCGTGTCGCCGGCTTGCGGAACCCCGGCCCGCGGCAGCCCGTCCGCCGGCTCGGCGTCGGCGGCCAGGACCAGCGGCATTCGGGCCACCCTGGCCCCAGCACCAGCACCAGCACGCCGACAAGCGGTGGAGCGTCCACCAGCTGCGGCGCTTCCGCTGGACCACCCGGACGCGGTGGAAGGGTCCTCACGGAGGCGGTCCTGCAATCGCAGGAAGAAATCATCAGGGGGATCACGGGGATCAACAAGCGGCTGGAACGGCTAATAAATGTCCTCGAGCATCTGGTGGCGAAAATAAAGTGATTTGGCTCATTGAACTGTGTATCCACTTCTTACCCATTCACACTGTGGCGATGAGATTCTCCCGCGCGAGGACGGCGGCCCGGCAGGGATCAGCTCGCATCCCTCCGTCTGCTGCTGGTTCGTCATGTGGGGCGACGTGCTGCTCGGCCACGGGGATGTGGTGCACGCTTGTCACATAGTGAGTCACCAAACACCGCCATACAGCGTCGCCAAAGTGCCGTCAACGCAAGTATCGGCTCAACGCCAACTTCTACACCACCTCCTCACTTTGCGTTGATTAGCGCTGGAACCGACGCTCGTTTCGCAATGATAAATCTGGACGTGTGCGCCGATCTTGGCGGACGCAAGGTTTTCTGGCGCCGCCAGCGTTGATACATGAGGCCCCTGTTGCCTTGATGACCAAACAAGAGATCCAGGTTGGAGTCAAAACCCATTGCATCCAGTCTCAAATGTGATCCCAATCCTCCCTTAATATTTCACTCCACAGTTGAGAGAAAGTGTGGTGGCCGTGCTGAGGCACCGGGGGGAATTTAGGCTAAACAGTAAGTCAAAATGAAACATTCATACTTACAGATGCCACGTTTGTATTAGGATCACGGATAGTTGGTACGGATCCATTCTTTATCTTCAGACATCTAGCAAATCCAGCGTTGAACTGTCCCTCGTTGATAAAACAGTCCGAAGTGAAATACGTACAGATATGTTGGAAGTGCCGCGGGTACATTCCCATTATAAATAAAATCCACCCATTGAGTCCTCAAATCCTCAGACAAGGGAGTTTTCAAAAGAGTTTTGTGCTCGTTTGTGCAGACAACAACAGAGCACACGCTGCCTCTTTTTTCAGCTCGTACTTTCGCCATGGTTCTAACCGGAGCAATGCGAGCGAGTGGCCGGGAATAATGGCGCTGTTTTGATCATTTTTTGGGCAGGGCAGTGGGCAGCTCCATGGGCAGTACCATCAACCCGCCAGCACTGACATGACGTCATGTCAGTGGAGTTTTCAGAACGGGTGGCTCTGAGCACACAGTTCCTAAATACGGAGATAACTAAAAAAAGACTGGATGGAATTTTTTCGAACTTGGGGGGATTGTAGCGGTTTTCTATCCCTGATATGCACCCCCTCCCGTTAACAAAGTCAGTTTTTCATGCCATGGCCCCTTTAACTGAATGTTAACATGCCAAAAAGACAGACCTCATTCAATGCCAAATGATCAAAAGAGCACACGTTTGCCAGCAAAAGTAGCAAAGACGACAGCGTAAATGCAAATCTCCAAACTTGTGTCAACTTTGCCTCTCCCTGCACATGCATGTACCAGAAGTTCCTTGGAAACAAAAAACTCTTGGATGCTGGCCAAGTCTCATTGGCCAGTCTTCTCCAACGTGAACTGGCCAACCACTGTTCACATGGTCTTATTCAAATGTGCTATGAAATATGTGTGTTGTTGACCTTGAGGCGTGTATCTAGTAGGGTTGGGCATTGAGTGTCGTGCATCAATGGGGACCGGGACTAACATTTTGATTCTCCAGGAACCGTTCAAATTTTCAAATTTCGATGACAAGTTTTGATGCCGGAGTCTGCTGACCGGAAGAAATAGGAGGGAGGGTGCACGACCAACATGATTAAACACCTCAGGATTCATGGTGGAGAAATACCTGCCCGTCTTTGAAGCGCTTCGCTGGTCTTCCACTAACCAGCCAGAATCAGATAAGTGAAACAATAAACTACTTCTGTCTTCTGCTAACTTTGAAGTGGCAAAAAAATTGTACTTTGTATGGTGGCTCAACTTAAGTATCCAACTAATGCTCGCCCTTGTACTTTTTCATAGACAAATGACCTGACAACAAAAATTGATATTTATGTACTGGTTGTAAATAGCTGTTAGGGTGAGTTTTAGCCTTTAGAGTGTTGGAGCTGTGTCACTCAAATACCTCAGACACTTTGGTGTTAGATTGCTGGAGCTGGGGGCCTTCGACAACCATCCCTGACCGAGGAACCCTGTACACATTATTTACATCATGTAGGTCCCCAAAATATGTTTTGCTATGGTATTTCCTTCTTGGGACTTTCCACATGTTCACTTAAGGCTTTTTAAAATATGTTGTCCTTTGTTTTTACCGTACATGGATTTCTCTTAGGGTCAACTATATCAACAGATATGTTTAGATTTGTGGACCGCTATATATACTTGAACGGTCTTAGACCACTCATTGTTACACTTGTGGCATGGTGAAGCTGTAACCCAGATCTGCAACCAGTAAAGCTTGTCAAACTGACCCTTTGTGTGGACCCTCCATTCATTCAAGTGTGAACCTGGGCTAGGCATCCTTACAATTTGGCATCACGAACAGGATTAATCACCAAAAAAAGGTAAGCATCTTTAATTATTCAATCCACTTGTGATTGTATTGCTTACCTGATTTGAGCATTAAAAAAGATACCTCTGCTATGGGATGCCTAGTAGCCCTTGTACAATTGGCTCCTAAACTTTTGATAGTCTGAATGGATAATGTACTTGTAGCAATCAAGACAACCCTGGGTGTGAAACTCACACATTCCTCACAGGAAAGTTTCCTTATCTGGTCCCAGGACACAGGATATAAATCTTTCCAGACTTGTTTGCACTCTCAGGTTACCTAAGTGACCCGACCGGAGGTTGACCAAACCTCTGACTCTTCACGATTGGTCAATTTGGAGAACAGAGACAGAGTTTTTATTACCTTTCAAACTGACTCCATTGCTGACCATCTAAATAAACATAAACGCTTCAACCCAGATCACCCATTTGAGATTTACCGTCTTGAAGTGTGTGAACATACGGACCCCAGGATAAGGGGGGACACTGACCTCCAGACCTCGGTCGTAAAATCCTGCTCAACCATACACTGATAAAGACTACATTCTTTTGGTGAAAGAATACAAATGACTGATCATGACATCTTATGCATTCAACAATGTACTAATCTGTCTAATCAAGAAATTTGTGTTAAAATGAGATGTTTCCCATTTTTCTATGTGCTCCAGAAGCCAAGATGTCACTCTGACAGAATAAATCCTTATTCTTTAGTTTCTTTAGACCAACAGCTTTTCAGACTGTTTCATGAACTTTTAAGAGTTAAATTTATTGACTATGAATCATAACTTTACTCTAAGTTACAGAAATGGTTTAGAAATGTTTGGTTTATATTTTAGTTGTTTATTTAGTATTTTAACCATTAGGTGGTTATAATATCATTGAATAATCTGAATGTGAGTATTTAGAATCCATTATTAATCATGATGACGTTCATTCACATATGTTTACTATTTTGTTGTTCACAGTTTCCATGTGTTACTATCTGTTTCATTTTAGAGTAATTTAGCATGTTCAATGTGATACTTAAAACATAATGAGAATGTTTGATGTGATCCTACACTTCATTCATATGTGTTTAGTATCAAATTATTTATCATGAAACCAAGCATTCAATGATATTAATCATAGTGAGTATCAGATCTGACTCTTTTACCAGCCAAAAGAATGAGTTAGATCAAATAATCAGAGATCCCACGAACCCTCCTCTTTCTCCTCACACACACACACGCCAGAGACACTCCCAGTGTGAGAAGATAAAACCAGTGAAGTGGGGTTGCTCACTCTCTTGTACCGCTTATGCCCTTCTGCAAATCTTCTCCTACTCTTCTCCCCTTTTTTGCTCTTCTGTCCACACCCTTCTGTGGTCCTCTTTTTTGTTTTCTCTTAGATCTTTTTCTTAGTCTACTAAGTTTTACGCCACGTGTTGATTCACGTTGATTTTTCTTTAACATCGTCTTAGTTCAAGTTTTAAAACTTCAACTTTTTGTGCGCATAGCAATTCAAGATTATCCTTTGATTGATTTTTCTTTAATTTCGTGAAGCCATTTTTGAAAGTTATCTCTGCTCATCGAACCTCGTTTTTCTGAGTTATCTGCGTGATTTCAAAGTCACCTCTAAACGCAACCCAGCAGGCCCAGGTCATCCTCTGTGCCAGAGTTTTTGAGTGAGACCAAAGAAGCATCCAAATGAGCATCCACAGGATCCACAGGCGCCGGCTTTACTTCAGGCCCAAGTGCTACAACTCCTGGCCCATTCTTCGGCTGACTTCAGTCGTCTTCTGAGCTGAACCGCTCGAACCGCCGGTAGCCCCGGACCTTCGGAACCTGCTCCATCTTCTCCAAGGACCAGTCTCACTTAAGTATGCAAACCTCCAGAGCTCCAAACAGGGCTGATGCTTTCTCATGCGTTCATAACTCAGATATCCACTTATTCTGGTAATCTTAGATTCTTCCAAATCCACATCCGAGTTTATCTCGACACCAAAGTTATTGTAGGTTAATATGTTAGAGCATATTCACTCACTATCATTAACTTTAGTGCTCCTAGCCTGACTCAGAATCTCTATTTATTCACCTATTATTATTTATCCTCATTATCTTGAAGACTTAAAAACAGGCAACTGGACTGTGTAGAGTTAAGAAGACGTTTCGCCTCTTATCCAAGAAGCTTCTTCAGTTCTAAAAGTGCTAGTGTCAGGAGCAGATATTTATCTTACTGGAGAAGGGGGACAGTTAACTGTCCCCCTTCTCCAGTAAGATAAATGGGGGACAGTTAACTGTCCCCCTTCTCCAGTAAGATAAATATCTGCTCCTGACACTAGCACTTTTAGAACTGAAGAAGCTTCTTGGATAAGAGGCGAAACGTCTTCTTAACTCTACACAGTCCAGTTGCCTGTTTTTAAGTCTTCAAGATAACCACGACCTGGATGAATGAGAATCTACATGGACTTATCCTCATTATCTTATTATCATTTATTGCATGTATGTTGTACCATCATTTATCCTGTAATAAACAGATAATTATTTTTCTGAGTTCTTGTCTGTTAGTGTTCTTCCAGAAGTGGAGTCCCTGAAATGAGAATTTCGGCTCAAGATATGAGATTGATTAATTAATGATTGACTTGATGTTTGATTTCTGAATTAAACTTTAGTTTTCTTTATTTTCCCACCATTAGGGGTGGGTGGTGCCCCTTTCAACGAGTGCATAAATGTCATAATTTGAGATTATTAATCTTCAGACATTTATTTTAAATTCAAATCGCTACATACTTAACTTAATAAAACATTAATAGTTCCCTGAATTTGCTTGCTGAGATGTGTTGATTTTAATCAATATTAGAGTGGGCCCACTCGTAGTAGAGGGACAGTGTGAATAAAGGTGTCCAGAGAGACAAGAATAGATACTTAAGTCCTTGGAGGACGTGTTGATAAATATTGAAGTAACAGGTACTACTGTCTGGTAGTCTGACGAACTGACCGCTCGACGGCCCCGATTCAGACTTCAGCAGTAGGGTACCTCTGGGTTTTGCAAAAGATGTCATTGCATGACAAGAATATGTTGAATTGGTACTTCTGTCTAAGTGTCTGACGGACTGACCGCTTGACGGCCCCGATTCAATCATTAGCAGAGTGGTACTTCTGTTTTTTTTATATGAAGACGTCATTGGATGATGCAGTTGTGTTATTGTTGTTACTGTTTAATAGTCTGACGGCCTGACCGCACGACGGCCCCGATTCAGTCATTAACAGGTACTTCTGTCTCTGTTTGAACGAACTGACCGCTCGACGGCCCCGATTCAGACTTCAGCAGTAGGGTACCTCTGGGTTTTGCAAAAGATGTCATTGCATGACAAGAATATGTTGAATTGGTACTTCTGTCTAAGTGTCTGACGGACTGACCGCTTGACGGCCCCGATTCAGTCATTAGCAGAGTGGTACTTCTGTTTTTTTTATATGAAGACGTCATTGGATGATGCAGTTGTGTTATTGTTGTTACTGTTTAATAGTCTGACGGCCTGACCGCACGACGGCCCCGATTCAGTCATTAACAGGTACTTCTGTCTCTGTTTGAACGGACTGACCGCTTGACGGCCCCGATTTATTCAGTGGCAGTTGTAGTGTGATTTTGTATAGGGAAATCTACGTATTGAGTGATATCGACCCATAACAGCTACGCTTTTCATTAGGTAACATGTGAAAATCCTAAATAAGGAATTGTATATGATCACACGAACTAAACAGTTTTGACACTTTACATACTAACAAGTAGTCTTAGTTTTACTAATTACTGTACCTTTACCTTACAATGGCTTCACAGCCCTGCAAATTAAAAGGGCTTGACTTGCCCAGAAAAGAAAGAAAAGCGATAAAAGAATTGTTAAAAGATGCTCCCCAGTGGAACACTGTTCCAGTTAAGCCTGTTGCTCTGATGTCAGCTAGGGGGTGGATGCATATGAAATTGGGGTTTTACTATGTTGAACCTTTTTTGTCAAATTTAGCGGAATGGACAGATAATCGATTTCCAAAGGAAGGCAGTTTTGACAAAAAAATTAAACATTGTACGTGAATTGTTGATAGATAATACTGCTATTGCCATTCCTCTCTGGAATATGGATTACATGACAGAAGTGTATCATGTTTTGGCCTCAATGGCTAATCAGTTCCCTGGTAATATTAGTAAAGTAGAAAAGAAAAAGAAAAGGACTGTTTTTTCTGTGACGCAGAAGACTGTCCAAGTACAACCTGGAAAAGGTGACAGTCCTGTTGCACTGTCTTTTAACTCCCCAGAGTCATTGCCTCCACATTTGACCCTCCCCAGTGCACATGTAAATGATGACATTGATGACGATGACAGCTGGCTCTTTCTCCATGTGATGGAAGAAAGTGAACAGCCAGGTCGGTGCCCAGAATAAGCTCCACCGTCTTGTTTGCCGATGTAGGGGTGCCGAATCTTGCAATGAGAAAGTTTCAGAGTGAGTGCATTGAGCGATGCCTCCAAAATTGTAAAAAAAACGTTCGAGAGTATAAGCACAAAATTCATGCTTGACAAAGATAAAGCTCATAGTGCTAAACTACAGTATGTCAGAGAATACATGTCTTGTGAATTTAAGCGCATGTTTAAAATAATAAAAAAAGGTTATGATATCTCTCTGAATGATTTATCAAAGCCATTGGTTGACTGCTTCATATCAGTTTTACGCCGATATGAGACAGACTCTAAGGGCTCTATTTTCGTGCCTCGCCGGAGACGTGCCGCAAGCGCAGCGTCAGTCAGATCCGCCGCGCTGACAAGGCGTGTCCAAGCACATTTTGGTATTTTGGTGAGCTGCGCAGCCCGGCGTAAGTATCCCCCCTCCCTAACTCAGCTCCTCCCAGCAGCATAAGTCGTAGACGGGGAGGAGAGAGGGCGTGTAGTGGGTTTAACACAGCTGAGACCTGTTTTCACCAATCACATAAGCTCCTCTCCTTGCCTTTAAATCCGCCACAGGCGAGGCGTATTACTATTTTCATGAAGTAGTCAAAGAGATCAAGAGATGTCTTAAGACAGTAATACCACAAGATGGCGACAGAGGGCAGCTCCTCAACAAGTGTCACTGTCGCATTGGGTGTCCTCCACACTCCCTCCTATGAGCACAGATGGGTTTGGTGTGTATAGTTGGACCCACTGGTAAGACAAACACCCTTTTCCACAGATAAAGACACTCACATAAAGTTGCATATATTCAAACCTCACGTGACAAAGGTGGGTTGAGGCACAGATCACAACATAAACTCCAAAAATAGCATTAAAACTGGAACCATCTGTGCGTAAATGACGCATCGCACTCCATGGCCTGGCTCTTTCTTTCATAGATGTTGGCATATAAAATAAATTTGGCTCACAAAACTGAATATTATAATATTCGTATGTCGGCTTAAAGTAGATAACGCATCTGAGCACTGAAACAAAACATCTGTTCAGCCGCCGACGCAGCAAGACGGACAGAGGACACGGAGACGTGTCCAGGTCGAGCTGTGCGAGAAATAAGAGGAAGAGGAAGAAAGAAAAGGAGGGAGACAAATTACATATCTTGTTAACTTCATCATGTGTGTTTATTTACTAGATATTTAATTTAATTTGATGCGGTTTCAGCTGTGTTGATTCGGTCAGGTTGTGTGTCCAAACGCGTGCCAAACGCGCTCATCAGATCACATATAGATCAAAATATATCTATATAGATCTAAATGTATGTGCTGACTCAGATTAATAGTTGTTGATGATTATTTATTGCACTGAAATGTGCCTGACACTGTGGAAACCTGCCGGTGAGGCATCAGTGACGTATGTCGATACACCGCCGGTCTACCAAAATACTACTAGACCAGCTGTGCTCCGCCATGCGCTGAAAGCTGACCAGGTTTGAATCGGCAAGCTTTCAGCGCACTTTACACGCCAGTGGCGAGCACGAAAATGTCACTGCGCCTGCTGATTCTGTCCACACCTCCCCCTGCCACGCCACCACGCCCAGCTTGGCGGATCTCGGCTCGCCTCCGTCCACGAAAATACCAAACTGGCCTTACGCCGGGCTCCGCCAGACGAAAATACAACTGCGCGGGGCTCGCCGCCCTCCGCCGCCTCACCGGCGCGCACGAAAATAGAGCCCTAAGACTCAACTTGATTTAACAAAGCCCATTAGAAGCAGGCAGTTTCATGCTTTTATTTCAAGAATTTCTGATGCTGAAACACAGGCCATTTCTAAATTCCTTGAGCACCAGTTGAGTGACATGAAGGACAGTGAGCTGAGAACCCCGTCCGCTGTCAAAGATGATGTAAATCTGGTGACACCACTCATTACTGTCGATAATCGTGTAATGGATAAACCATTGACTCTCATTGATATCTTTCGGATTACTAGAGATGCTCCCTCACCGCTGAACAATCCTACAGCATTTATGAATTGGTGGACCACGGCATTAATGCATACATCTCTGTCCGGACGAGATGTTAGATACATTCTTGCCACACTAATGCCTCACATCAAGATAGATACTCTAATTGCAGAATGTGACAATTTACGGTACCGATATGATGGGCCAGTAGAAGGGGAGGAGACCATTGAAGGAAAGTATCCCTGGTTAAGCAGAGACCATAAAACTGAGCATATTGCTGAACTTACTAAATTCCTTGAAAAAAAATGCAGCACAGGACCGGGACATTACCCAGGTCTTAAATTGTCAACGTAAACAGAATGAACCGATAGCTGAATATGCTTCTAGATTCTTGCAATGCTGGAAAAGACAAGCCAAATTACAGATTAAGGAAGAAGAGGATCCCTTTTCTGCCTCTATGTTTTTGAACGGATTGGATCAAAATGCTTTGTACACCCTTAGAGTGGTTGCACCTGATATTTATACCTATGATCCTAGTAGACTTTTGAAGAAAGTTAGAGAACTTGATGCCATAGGCCTCTTTGCAGCATCCAAAAATAAAACACAAGCAGTCCAGCTGAGTACCGACGTAAAAGAATCCGTCCATGCATTCCAACATGTACAACCAACCAGGGGCAGAGGAAATTTTAGACGTTACAGAGAGCAAGGGCCATTTGAACCCTCTCTGTACATACCGGATACTTTTCAGTCAACCCGAAGGGTGAATATTTTCCCCCAAGGCGGAGAGGACGGGGACGAGGAAGAATGATGGACATGAATGATCGGTGCCTGTACTGTTGTGAAGTTGGACATTGGGTAAAACAGTGACCCTTAAAAAGGGCCCAAGGTTCACAATATGGGCCTATAAATCAAATGCCTCCCTATTATCCTCCTCATATGACCTCTGGTTTCTCTCCACAGACCAATACACAAAGGATGATATCTGGAAGTCATCCCTCAACCCAGGGTCCTCCGGACAGAGGGACAGCTTCTTCTTCATTGTGGAAGCAATGATATAACTGACAGTTGTGGGGCATGAACAGACTTGATTACTCTACAATAATTATAAATATTCCACAATTTCATGTTTCCAATGAACAAGCTGAGACACCTCAATTAAGTATGCAAGTTTCTGGTAAACCTATTAAGTTCCTAGTTGACACAGGGGCAACTACATCATATTTAAGAAAAAAGCAGTTGCCCTTTGAGTAATCTCTCTGTTCAATCTGTCGGTATCTCTGGAGTCCCACAACTAGAGCCCCTGTCTGTTCCGCTGCCTGTTGATCTGGATGACATCAAACTGCAACATTCCTTTGTTGTTAGTGCTACAATACCGGTGTCCTTACTGGGACGTGATATATTAAGTAAATTAAATGCGGTCATTACGTGTTCCCCTGATGGTATTGAGGTTTATATTCCAGCAGACAAGACATATCAACTATTCTCCCATCTTGTTGAAGTGTCACATAATGCCACCAGTGTATTGACAAACTGTGATTTTATCTCTGACCTGTTTACTTTGACGAATATCAAAAAATTGGCATCTTGTCAGGCTGCCAGTGCGGCGTTGATCATACATTTGAAATCCGTCAATATGCCCTTTTCTGATGAAGTAACTGGTCCTACTGACATGGAGGAATTTCCACAGCGTTTTTTGGTCTCCGAATGGTCTTGTACTCTTATGGAGAAACAAGAAACAGGTTATTCATTTTTTTATCTGTGCTGTTCGAACTGATTTTGGGGATATTGACCATCTTTTGATTTCCTGTCAAGACTATCTAAATAGGACACTTGACCAAATTGATCAAAACAAGGATTATATCATCTGGTCTTATGGACCGGAACCTACGCATTTCTTTATCAAACTTTTGAAAATGGTGGACAGACCCTTGATTTCTCCAGTGGATCATAAAGAAATCCTGTTGCAACCGCCTTCGATCTTAGTGGCTGCACCTTCTAAACTTTGGGCTTTGCATGCAAATCATGTAGGATTATTGAATGTGCCACCATATCAGGCCAAAATTAATCCTAAGAAATACCCAGTGTTTGTTAAACAGTATCCTCTATCTAAAGAAAAAGAAAAAGGCATAAGACCAGTAAAGTAAACTGTTTTGGAGCAAGGGGTGATTGTTAATCGACGTTCCCAAAACAACACCCCGATAAATCCTATTCTTAAACCTGGAACTAATGAAGGAGAATGCATTCAAGATTCTGTGGCCTTGTTGACACATCTTGCTGAAAGAGGTCACCGAGCATCACTTGCAAAGCTCCAATTCTGTCAGGAATCGGTCAACTATCTGGGCTATGTTCTGCGAGCGGGGTGCAGGTATTTATCTCCGGAACGGGTGTCAGCCATTATGGACATTCAAAGACCTCGGATGAAAACTGAAATGTTATCCTTTTTGGGACTGGTGAACAATTGTCGACCCTGGCTTGCGGATTATGCCTTTTTTGACTCTGTGTTAAGAAGATCAACTCTCCAAGATGCACCTGAAACTTTAAACTGGACTGAGGATATGAGACATGCCTTTCGTCATATGAAGTATCTTTTGTGCTCGGCCCCCGTGTTGGGGCTTCCAGACTATAACCTTGACTTCCATCGATATGTATTGGACAATGGGGAAGTCACCTCTGCAGTTTTAGCACAAACACATGGTGAACGAATGAGACCAGTGGCATATTATTCCAAATCCCTTCCGTTGATTGTACAGGGCATGGTCCCCTGCTTATGAGCTGTGGCTGCTGCTGGTTTTAGGATATCCTTTGACCCTTCACACCTCGCATGCGGTCAATGTTATCCTTCTTAACATAACAACCCAACATATGACTAGTCAGAGAAGAAGCAATTATGAAAATATTTTGACAGGAGCGCAAAATCTGATCATTTCTACAGCAACTCATACTAACCCTGCCATACATTCAAAGTCCTTATTACACGGAGATAAGGAGATAGATGATGTCTAGGGACATGATTGCATGGACTTATCAATTCAACATCTAGGGCTCTATTTTCGTGCCTCGCCGGAGACGTGCCGCAGGTGCGGTGTAAGTCAGGTCCGCCGCGCCGACAAGGCATTCCCAAGCACAATTTGGTATTTTGGTGAGCGGCGCAGCCCGGCGTCAGTATCCCCCCTCCCTAACTCAGCTCCTCCCAGTGGTGTAAGTCGTAGCGAAGGAGGATATAGGGCATGGAGTGGATTTAACACAGCCGAGACCTGTTTTCACCAATCCCATAAGCTCCTCTCCTTGCCTTTAAATCCGCCACAGGCGAGGCGTATTACTATTTTCGGGAAGTAGTCAAAGAGATCAAGAGATGTCTGAAGACAGTAATGCCACACGATGGGGACAGAAGGCAGCCCCTCAACAAGTGTCACTGTAAGCGCTGCATTGGGCGTCCTCCACACTCTCTCATATGAGCACAGATGGATTTGGTGTGTGTAATGTTGGAACCACTGGTAAGACAAACACCCTTTTACACAAATAAAGACACTCACATAAAGTTGCATATATTCAAACCTCACGTGACAAAGGTGGGTTGAGCGCACAGATCACAACATAAACTCCAAAAATGGCATTAAAATCGGAACCACCTGTACGTAATGACGCATCGCGCTCTGAGGCCTGGCTCTTTCTGTCATAGATGTTGGCATATAAAATAAATTTGGCTCACAAAACTGAATATTATAATATTCGTATGTAGGCTTAAAGTAAATAACTCATCTGATCACTGAAACAAATCATCTGGGGCCTCATGTATCAACACTTGCGTGGAACTCATACCAGAAACGAGCGCACGCAAGGTCCGTCACGCTGAAAAAAATCCGTATGTATCAATGTGTGCGGGCGCCGAAATCCACGTGTGTTTCCTTGATAAATCCCAATCAGCGTGGAATTGAGCGCAGATGTCGGAGTGACTGGGCCCGTCCCCGTTACGCCCTCCTATAAATATGCAGATTTATTGAAATAAGGTCTCCCTGTCCTCGCACGCAGACAAAATGACAAGAAAAACTACATTTACGGCGTGCGAGGTGGAGGTGCTGGTGGCGGAGGTGGAGGAGCGACAGCGTGTTTTGTTTGGCAGCCTGTCCAGTGGCGTCAGTGCAAAACAAAAACGCTTGGAGTGGGAGAAAGTTTGCGAGAGGGTGAATGCGGTGGGTTCCGAGACACGCACCCCCGCGAAGATTAAAAAAAAGTGGTCGGACCTCAAGGTGGAGGTCAAGCGGCGTACAGCTGCCCCCCGGAGGAGTACTGGCCAGACAGGTGGGGGTCCGGGGGAGGAGACCCTCACACCGTTTGAGCAGCGGGTGGTGGCGATTATTATTATAGGGTAAGTGGCGTGTCACACAAATGTCCACATGCTTTGCCATCCCACTGAGCAAAAGACGTATATTAGACGTCTAGTCTAAGTTTATACTTCATTTCAACGTCGGGATTCAGTCTATTTTTAGACGTGATTTATACTTCGCCCTTAACTTCATTTTTCGATAACTTTTTATGCAATAAACAACAGAAATGTGCATAACTGACCTCGAAACACTGGATTACATTACCTATGATACCGTGGAGAGAGATGTAAACGGAACAGATACACAGAAGCAGGAATTGAAATGAACAAATATTTTTATTGTGTCACAGAAATCAATGTGTCGGCCGTGTCGCCGGCTTGCGGAACCCCGGCCCGCGGCAGCCCGTCCACCGGCTTGGAGTCGTCAGCCAGGACCAGCGGCATTCGGGCCCCCGGCCCCAGCACCAGCACCAGCATCAGCACCAGCGCGCCGACAAGCGGTGGAGCGTCCACCAGCCGCGGCGCAGTGGAAGGGTCCTCGCAGAGGGGGTCCTGCAATCGCAGGAAGAAATCATCAGGGGGATCGCGGAGATCAACGAGCGGCTGGACCGGCTCGTAAATGTCCTCGAGCGTCTGGTGGAGAAAATAAATTAATTTGGCTCATTGAACTGTGTATTCACTTCTTACCCATTCACACTGTGGCGATGAGATTCTCCCGCGCGAGGACGGCGGCCCGGCAGGGATCAGCTCGCATCCCTCCGTCTGCTGCTGGTTCGTCATGTGGGGCGACGTGCTGCTCGGCCACGGGGATGTGGTGCACGCTTGTCACATAGTGAGTCACCAAACACCGCCACACAGCGTCGCCAAAGTGCGAATCACAGTCAACGCAAGTATCGGCTCAACGCCAATTTCTACACCACCTCCTGACTTTGCGTTGATTAGCGCTGGAACCGACGCTCGTTTCGCGATGATAAATCTGGACGTGTGTGCCGATTTTGGCGTACGCAAGGTTTTCTTGCGCCGCAAGCGTTGATACATGAGGCCCCTGTTCAGCTGCTGCAGCAGGACGGAGAGAGGACACGGAGACGTGTCCAGGTCAAGCTGCACGAAAAATAAGAGGAAGAGAAAGGAAGAAAAGGAGGGAGACAAATTAGATATCTTGTTGACTTCATCATGTGTGTCTATTTACTAGATATTTAATTTAATTTAATGCGGTTTCAGCTGTGTTGATTCGGTCAGGTTGTGTGTCCAAACACGTGCCAAACATGCTCATCAGATCAGATAAAGTTCAGAATATATCTATATAGAACTAAATGTATGTGCTGACTCAGATTAATAGTTGCTGATGATTATTTATTGCACTGAAATGTGCCTGACACTGTGGAAACCTGCCGGTGAGGCATCGGTGACGTATGCCGATACGCCGCCGGTCTACCAAAATACCACTAGACCAGCTGCGCTCCGCCTGCGCTGAAAGCTGACCAGGTTTGAATCGGCGAGCTTTCAGCGCACTTTACACGCCACTGGCGAGCATGAAAATGTCACTGCGGCAGCTGATTCTGTCGACACCTCCCTCTGCCATGCCACCACGCCCAGCTTGGCGGATCTCGGTTCGCCTCCGTGCGCCTCAGTCAATGAAAATACCAAACTGGCTGTACGCCGGACTCCGCCAGACAAAAATACAACTGCGCGGGGTCCGCCACCCTCCGTCGCCTCACCGGCGTAGACGAAAATAGAGCCCCTAGTGCAAGGACAGACTTGCAACAGACACCATTGGAGAATGGTGAGTTAGTCCTCTATTGTGATGGATCTGCAATGAGACCAGATGATTCAACTACCCTTGCAGGTTATGCTAATGTAGATGATCAAGGCCATTGCCTAGAATCCTACAAATTACCAGTTTCCTCTGCTCAGGCAGCAGAGTTAGTAGCTTTAACTAGAGCCTGCCAAATTGCCAAAGATAAGAGTGTAACCATATATACTGATTCTAAATATGCTTTTTCTGTGGCACATGATTTCAGTAAAATCTGGAAGAACAGAGGATTTGTCACCATTGCTGGTAAGCCAATTCAACACGCCAATCTAGTTAAAGAATTGCTTGCAGCCATGATGTTGCCGGATCAAATCGCAGTTGTAATATGTACAGGCCATTCAAAATCTGATAAGGAAGTTGCTCTGGGTAATAATTTAGCCGACAAATATGCTAAAGATGCGGCCCTTAATGCACCCCTCTCTCTCCTTGGATGGTCTCTCATTACCCCTCTCTCCAACTCTCTGACCCTCCCTATACGGTGGATGATCTTGTTTCACTTCAAAATCAAGCCTCGCCTTATGAGATTAAATGATGGCAGAAGGGGGGTTGTTATAAGGACGTGGATAACTTGTGGAAGTATCAAGATCAAAGAATTGCCCTCCCGGAACTAGCATATGATCCACTCATAGCATTTGTTCATGGGGTTACATATGCTAGTTATACAGCGGTGACTGACTACATCTCTCGATTGTTTTATACCATAGGATTGGAAAAACGAGTTCAACAATTTATCCAACGTTGTCTTATCTGTGCAAGATGCAATCCTAATACGCATCCTCCACGACATGGGCATCTCCTCAAGCCTTCTGGTCCTTTTGAGTGTCTGCAAATTGACTTTACACATATGCCTAGATGTCAAGGCTATTCATATCTTTTGGTTATTGTCGACAGATTCTCTAAATGGCCAGAAGCATTTCCTGCTAGAAAGGAAAACGCACAAACGGTGATTAAATGCTTGATGGAACATGTGATACCACAGTTTGGTATTCCCACTTCTACTGATTCAGACAATGGCACCCCTTTCACCTCACAGGTGACCAAATTACTTGCTCAAACTTTAGGTATTGAATGGACCTTTCATGTCCCATACCACCCTCAAAGTTCAGGGCAAGTTGAACGCATGAATAGAACGATTAAAGAAAAGATCATCAAAATCCACCAGGATAGACAAATGAATTGGGTCGAGGCTCTCCCCCATGTTTTTTTAGCGATTAGGGCTCTGCCAAACAAAACTACTGGTTTGTCTCCCCATGAGGTTTTGATGGGTCAGCCTTTTCCTTTATGTCTTCAAGTCCCTGAAGACACTGCCATGAATTTGACCTGCTTACAGGAAGCACAACAGGAGTATGTAAAACTTTTGTTCTCTTTTGTTGCCAAGTATTCTCAGCAGGTGATAAACTCCATCCCGTTGCCCTCAGAGAAACCGATCCATAACTTTTCTCCTGGCGACTACGTTCTGGTCCGCAGCCTGAATCCCACTGGGAAGGACCCATGATACGGACTTGCTGTTCAAGTCCTCCTCACCACGGGCACTGCAGTCAAGGTTAAGGGCCAGCCACAATGGATACACATGATGCGGCTCAAAGCAGCTCCGCCAGCGGTGCACCCGTTGACTGCTCCTGGTTCTGGTTCTGCAACTCCCAAACCCGATTGAGAAAGGCAACCTACACCTCCATATCTATACATCCACTCATTAACATTATGGTTACCTTATATGCTTTTATTGGTGGATTGATATTGTGCAATACCCTCCTTTATGGCGCTATTGGCAGCAACATACCTACAGGGGGGTTAGATTTGGATTTTTGGACTATTGAAAAAGGAAGCGAAAAGTGATCAAGCAGTCCAGCGGATCATGACGCATGTCAAACGAGCTATGACCAGAAAGGCAATAAAGCTCACACCCTACTAAGATGTCAGTCATCTTAATAACCAACCCCTTAGTGAAAATGAAATGCAATGTTTGTTTTATGCTTTGACACCCAAAGGAGCAACTAAACCATATAATATTAACAATGTCACTTATTTACAACTTAACGCTCAAACTATACATCTATTTGTTGAATACCAATCCGAAACCAATGAGACGATAGATTCAAAACCTTTCCCGATTCATACCATGACATCGTATCCCACAGTTGACTTTTGTAATGATTACTGGAAATCTATCCTCCTCATCATCTGAGTCATCTGAAGAATTCGAGGATGGGGAGGCATGAAACCAGTTGATTTCATATTGACCCATTGAGTGTCAAGGCTCCATAGGGTATAGGGTTAGTCCATTTTATCTTCAGGTGGGTTGACAAGTATTTTCGCTGCTTTTGTTCATGGTTTTGTAGGGTTTAGGTGGTTCAGTCGTTGGTTTAGGGTAGAGGGCAGCCTCAAATCCTATGGCCCTTTGTGGGCTGGTTTGGTGTGGCTGACCCTACTTATGTTTGTTTAGTCAACCCACCCTTTTGTTTTAAGTGACACTGGTCATTAGTTTTATGTAACTATTGGTTTGAGGAAAGATAAAAAAATAAATAAATAAATAAATAATAAAATAAAAGTAAATGAATAAAATAAGTACATTAAAAAGAAAAAAACGAAGGACTGTTAGGATGAGTTTCTTTAGCCAGTCATATCAGGCCTTTAGAGTGTTGGAGTGCGCATTGGGATGGTTTTGTTTCCGTACCAGCACCGCGCACAAATAGGTAAATGTTATACTCGGTAGGTGCGGAAATTAAGGTGCAAAAGACAATAAAAACGCGTTACAAACCCGATAAAAAAAGCATATTTTTACGGCGCGCGCTCGTGCTCCAGATGGGGACCCGACAACTCCTGGAGGACAAATTAAGCACTGGGTATCCCCCTTTTGATTCATTGTATTAACATAAATAAAAACCTTATAATGATATAGCAGGTATTTAAGCAGTTCTTCATTGCAGCATTTCATATGTGTGCCAGTATGTGTAAGCAGTTCTTCATTGTAGCATCATGTGTGCCATTAAGTGCAAGCTGTTCTTCATTGCAATTATAAGCAGCAAGCAGTTCTTCGTTGCACATGCGTGTGGAAATAACAAACAAAGCCATGCAACAAACAGATAAAAAAATCACAATATACAAGCATAAGCTAAAACCTTCATATCAGCAGGGTTCATCATGATACTAGGAACAGAACCTCTTACCCGGTGAGGCGGCGGACACGAAAATAGAGCCCCCTATGTCTCAACTGATAGCATGTCTGCAATGAGCACAATAATCACAAGAAAACTATAAGTATCATGCCTCTACATGTGTGCAATGCTATATGAGGGTATGTGGTAACTTCAGCAAATTTAGAAAGATGAAATTCAGGGGTACAAACAATGGTCTTCATCAGCATCCTTGTAAGCTGCAGTCCCATCCTCTCTGGGCTCAGAGAGAGAGACCAGTGGAACAGTTTCACCTGCATACTGTGATAATTGATAAGGAGGTGATGTGGAGAATTTATCATTAATGGCCTTGGTGATACACTTTAGATAGAGGTGCCTGTTGCATGGTATGCAGCAACATTTACATAGGGTTAGCATAATTACTGCAACTACTAAATAACTATGGAATAAACACGAACATAACCAATGTTGTTAAGCCAGTCTGATGACAGATTGTCTATCCCAGAGTGTTCAGCTAACACTTGTGACACAGTTTTGAGGTCAGATAGGGCTCGAGTTATGCAGCCATCTGGGGCTGTGTTGTTAGGGAGGAATACATTGCGATCTTTGGATAACATAACACACACACACCACCTCTTTCGGCTAGGAAGAAATAAAAGGCCATTCTTTTTTGGTCAATGGCATCTTTAGTCATATTGCTGAGCCTTCGAACATTAAAATAAATTTAATGAAATTTGTCCACATTTTGTTTGTAGTGACCCACCAAAACAGGAATGTCTCAAACCCTGCAGCAACTTTGTCAACTAAGTTATATTCATCAGGCACCAATGTGGGTCGGGGGAGTTCTGACATCAAGTCAAATGAGCAACGTTTAAACCTGCGGGAATAGAGAAAGTTACGAAGGGTGGTGGATTGCCATGAAGTAACTACTGAGGCTGAGGCTTTGATAATCTGATCTGGAGCTATTAGTTTAGTCTAATAATTTATTCAGCCTCTCAATAGAACACAATAAAAGACTTTAGCAACAGAAGTGAGGCTCACAAAGCAATAATACAGGACAATGGCACACAATAAAAATTAATTCTATCTGTGAAATGTATTCCTATGTGATCTGGTTTCATGCGTCTGGTTTTTAAACCACAGAGAGTAAAAAAAACGGCATAGTTGCTTGTTCTCCATTGACCCCGTTTGGCTCTTGAGTGAGCCTGGAGTGGGGAGACACATCCAGTATGGCAGTGACGCTGGATCACGCTCCAGCACATAATGAGGCGTCTAAGTATATAATGTCTATGTCTTCCTCCACCCCAGCTGTCACGCCTGCATTCACCTTGCTGAACAATGTCGTCAACCCAGTGACAACTGACGACAGTGTCACCATCTTGCGAAGGACCCTGGGAAGTGCAGTCCCCATTTCCACCGGCGTCCCATTCTTCTTCCTCCTCTTCTTCTTTGTGTTTAATGGCGGTTGGCATCCAGCTTTTTGGTGCATTACTATTCATTACCTCCTCTCTCTGCACTTCATATCTCCTACACCTCAGAACTACATGCTCCACAGACTCCTCTTCCTGACAGCTCTCACACAAGCCTGTCTGGTGCTTCCCTATCAGTTTCAGTGTTTTATTTAGTGCACTATGCCCCAACCTTAATCTTGTCAACACAACCCCTTCTCACCTGTACCCACTGCTCTTCCTCTCACTTCTAATACTCTTTTGAATTTGATACAGATGCCCTCCCTTCTCCTCTTCATCCCTCCTTCCCTGCCGCATTACATTTGCCTTTTCCCAGATTACACTTTTAATTTCTGCCTTGCTTATACTGACCTGCAAATCTACACTTCTTTTCAATAAAGCTCTCTTGGCCAACTCATCTGCCCTCTCATTCCCCCTCACCCCTACGTGCGCTGGAACCCACAGAAACTTTACCTGACCTCCCTGATGAACTATTCTAGTAATTGACTGAAGGACTGAGTGTAGTATGTCTTGATGGCTGTTTGAATGGGATGACCTTAAACTCGCTAGCACTGATGATGACCTTATCTGTATTCATGTAGCTTTCGGTCATGTCATATAAGAATAAGAAGAACTTTATTGATCCCCAAAGGGAAATTCCATTGTCTGTTGTCTCATGTAATATGTCTATAAAAGTTATCTATCATTTACATAAGAGTTACAAAGCCTGATGGCTGTTGGTACAAAAGATCTTTTAAATCTTTCTGTCCTGCAGTGAAGAGAGAGGAGCCATCCACCACCATCGGCCCTTTGGTCCATCAAGGTGTTGTGAAGTGGGTGATCCATGTTCTTTAGAATAGTCTCCACCTTCCTCAGTGTAGATCTCTCCACCACATCCTCCACTGAGTCCAGCTTGAATCCAACCACAGAGCCAGCCTTTTTCACCAGTTTGTTAAGACGTCTTGCATCTTTGTGTTTGATGCTTCCTCCCCAGCAGACTGCAGCATAGAACAGAACACTTGCCACCACAGACTGATAAAATATCTGCAGCGTCTTACTACAGATGTCTATTGATCGGAGTCTTCTCAGGCCCCTTTCTGTAGATGTAGTCTATATTCTTAGACCAATCCAACTTATTACCCAGATGTACACCTAGGTATTTATATGATGTCACCACTTCGATGTCCACTCCACAGGTGTTCACTGGCTGGAGAGGGGGTTTGGATCTACGGAAGTCTATGACCATCTCCTTTGTCTTTGAGGTGTTGAGGAGGAGGCAGTTTTTGTGACTCCAGTCACTGAAGGCTTTTATTAGATCTTTGTATTCAGCTTTTTATCCATTTCTGATACATGCCACAATAGTGGTGTCATCTGAGTATTTCTGGATGCGGCAGGACTCAGTACTGTAATTGAAGTCTGACATGTACAGTGTGAACAGGAATGGTGCCAGCACTGTCCCTTGTGGAGCCCCTGTACTACTCATTAATGTCTCAGAAACACAGTTCCCCAGCCTGACAAACTGTGCCCTTCCTGTCAGGTAATCTGTGATCCAGGAAACACAGGAAGGATCCACTCCCATCTCTGTGAGCTTGTCTTTGAGTATGGTGGGTTGGATGGTGTTGAATGCACTTGAAAAGTCGAAGAACATGATCTTCACATAAACCCCAGGTTCCTCCAGATGAGACAGGGCACGGTGAAGCATGTAGAGGACAGCATCATCCACTCCAATGTGTTCTTCGTATGCAAAGTGCAGGGAGTCCAGTTTGTCTTTGACCTCAGACTTCAGAAGGCGTAGAATCAGCCGCTCCAGGGTTTTCATGATGTGTGAAGTGAGGGCCACTGGTCTGTAGTCATTGAGTTCAGCAGGACATTTTGTTTTTGGTACTGGCACAATGCAGGATGTTTTCCACAAAGCAGGTACCCGCCCCAGCTGTAGACTCAGGTTGAAGATCTTGTGGAGAGGTTGACACAGTTCTGCAGCACAGTCTCTAAGCAGCCTTGGACACACACCGTCTGGACCAGCTGCCTTCCCAGGACAAAGTCTTCCAAGCTCCATCCTGACCCCTGTTTCGGAGACAGACAAGGACTGGTGTTCTAGGAGGGAGGCAGTTGAAGTGGTTGAGACATTTGAACAAGATGGAGGAGGAAGTGGAGAAGTTGTAGTGGAGATTAGTTGTGGAGAGGAAGGTGGAGTAGCAGTGGAAGTGGGAGTGACAGCAGTGTCAAATCTGTTGAGGAACAGGTTGAGTTCATCAGCTCTTTTCACATCACCCACCACTGGCTGTCTTTTCTTTTGACTGCTGTGTCCAGAGATGGTACTGATTCCTCTCCACACTTCACGGATGTTGCTGTGTTATAGATTCTTCTCTATCTTCTTTTTGTACTCCAGCTTTGCCATCTTCAGTTTCCTCTTCAACTCTTGTTGCACTTGTTTGAGTTGTTCTTTGTCACCATCTTTAAAAGCTGTCTTTTTCTGGTTAAGGATTGCTTTTGTATCACTTGTGATCCAGGGTTTGTTGTTGGGGAAACAGCGAAAAGTTTTTGTGGGTATAACTGTGTCTCTACAGAAGTTGACATAATCAGTAAAGCAGTCCACATCTGTTTCCAGCAGCACATTCCAGTCTGTTGATTTAAAACATTCCCTTAGAGCTTCACTGGCTTGAGGTGTCCATCTTCTTATTTTGACTTTGGTCACAGGCTGCCTCAGCACACAAGGTCTGTAACAGGTTTGCAGATAGACCAAGTTATGATCTGACTTGCCCAGTGGTGGTAAGGCAGTGGCTCTGTAGGCTTCTTTGACATTGGCATACAGCAGATCCAGGTTTTTGTTTTCTCTGGTAGGACAGTTCACAAACTGTGTGAATCCAGTCAGGTGAGAGGAGAGGGTGACATGGTTGAAGTCTCCCGATATTATTATTAGTGCCTCAGGGTGTTGAGTCTGTAGCCTGGCAACACTATTTTGCAAAACATGGCAACATTCTTCAGTTGATTTGGGTGGAATGTAAACAAATACTGTTATGATATGACTAAATTCTCTTGGAACATAATATGGCCGAAGAGCAGCTGCCAACAGTTCAATATCTGGACAACACAACTTCTCCTTGACAGTTATGTGTGAAGGGTTATACCATCTCTGGTTGACAAATAAAGCCAGACCTCCTCCTTTCTTCTTGCCACTAGCTTGAGCATCTCTGTCTGACCTTATGAGAGTGAAGCCAGGTAGATCCACACTGGAGTCAGAGTTGTTTTGATTCAACCAGGTTTCAGTAAAACACAGGAAACTGCACTCACGGTTTGCTTTCTCAGTCTTCACCAAGATCTCCAGCTCATCGCTTTTGTTGGGCAGAGAGTTGATATTTCCCATGATAATTGATGGAAGAAGGGGTTTATATCGCCACCTCCTAGCATTCAGCTTTCCCTTCACCTTTGCACCAGCACAGCAACCACGATAACACCTCCTGATGTCCTCTGGAATTGTATGTTGTTGCTCAGATTTGCTTTTTTCTCAATGAAAGGAGCTCTTCGCTTGAGTAAACCCTTCGCCCAGCAGAAGTATCCATCAGCAGCCAACAAAATTACAACAAAAATATGAAAAAAATCTAGCATAAATTACAAAAATTACAGATAATACAGAGAAACCCGACTTGCAGCAACCTCTCGGTTCAAGCGCCTCATTTGAATGTTAAGTGTTTTCAGCACGCAGAACTGATCTGGACACATATCTCGCCATCATGACTTATGGAGGAACATTATTCTAGGAATATCACAAATCATTTTCAGCAAAGCTGCTATGTACATTCAAAAATCCAACCAAAGACTTGATTAGTCCATAGTTGACCTGGCTCTAATCAGTGGACATTTCACTTGGCATGAAGCTCTTTCCTGCTTAATCTGCTGGCCTTTTAGGCTATGGGCCCAAGGCCAGAATTTCACTATTTGGTACACCTTACGGTGGCTAAGGTTCATCATGATTTTTGAAAAGATATGGCTGTAGATTATATTTTTGTATAACCTTTCCAGGTGCCCAGCTAAATATTGTTTATCAGTTCATGAAGTTAAACACCCTATAAGATAAATTCGATTTTTTTTTTTTTTTTTGTGTATATCTGGTTTAGGCTTATGGCAGGGACATTTCTCAAAGGTTTACAATAGGTTACAATAGACTGTTTGGTATCATTTTAAAGGGGACCTTCTTGGCTTTCATGTTAGCCTTTATGCGGCCATGTTAGGCCAACATGGAAGTCATGAGAGCTCTTTAAATCACAAAAATATACACATTTCTCTGCAGTTTTCGCCTGAACAATATACTTTATTTTGGCCATATATCATCCAGGGACATGAGGGATACAAGAATTACAAACTGCAATACTCTGGGGACTCATAAGATGCAGAAAATGTATAACACACCCATACTATCTCTTTTTGGGAGGTGACTGTGAGCAGTTTTGAGAAGTCAGAGATTTAGGCAAAAATCTTGACTGGTTTTGCAGGGAAGGGGAGGGGGCATATCTCCCATCAGGGATATGAGAATCAACAACTACAATAATCTCAGGATTCTTAAGATTCAGGAAATGTAACACATACCTCTATGCTGCAGTCTGCTGGGGTGGAAGCATCAAACACAAAGATGCAAGATGTCTTAACAAACTGGTGAAAAAGGCTGGCTCTGTGGTTGGACTCAAGCTGGACTCAGTGGAGGATGTGGTGAAGAGATCTACACTGAGGAAGGTGGAGACTATTCTAAAAAACATGGATCACCCACTTCACAACACCTTGATGGACCAAAGGGCCAATGGTGGTGGATGGCTCCTCTCTCTTCACTGCAGGACAGAAAGATTCAGAAGATCTTTTGTACCAACAGCCATTAGACTTTATAACTCTTGTAAATAGTAGATAACTTTTTTGGAGACATATGTGAGACAACAGACAATTGAATTTCCCTTTGAGGATAAATAAAATTATTCTTATTCTTAAATACTGTACATCGGATATACATTTTTCTCCAAAGGAACACTGTCTTTACAGAAGCTACTCCAGGGTCATTTTTTTTTTTTGTGATCATACAAGAAAATTTAGTCCTAAACTGAATTTAGGGTTTACTTTAGGTGCCTGAGCAAGGAATTTATAACTGAGGAATGCTTCCTCTCCAGCATATCGAATCTTTTTCACTGATCAGTATTGTAACCTCTTCCAGGTAGGCCATATAAATTAGGTCTAGTTAAGACTATATTAAGACAATGATAATTACAACCATCTGGTCATGGCCTTTGTGTCTAATTCATGTAATATAAGATTATTGTCTTCCAGGTGAATGATGGGGAGTGACTACGTGAAACCAACCAAACAGTGTAGGGGAATGTCTTCATACATTTAGGTTAAGAAATATAAAGTAATTATCTTTTAGTAAGAAGGTACAAATAATCTAGGTTGGCCTGCTCCTGCTGCCCCACGACCATGAGATTGTAAGCAAGGCTGTCTTGCAGGAGCCCAAACTGTCTGTTGGAACATGAAATCTCTGCCAGGGTCAAGACGAACCTAAACAAAGTGTCGTGGGGCAGACATGTCATCATGAGGGGCCTTCTGGAGAATACACACACACACACACACACACCTAACAGCATAAAAGAGAGAAGAAGAGAAGCTAGAGGAGGCTTCCTTGGGTCTTGGTCGAGACTCTGTTTGTCATCTGTACTGATTTCTACATCTGTACTATTAAAGACGCCCCAGGCTGTTCTTCAGATCTCATCATGTCTCCTGTGCATTGATTATGCTGGACTTTCCACAACATAATTGGCGAGCTTTAGCCAGAATTCGTTTCGGGGGACAAGGGACCATGGTTCTGCGAACTTCACATGGGATAAGGACACTCTGTGCGCACAAAAAGAAAAAGGTAGGAGATTTCCTAAAATTTGGTTGAGAGTTCTTCTCCCTGTGAGGTGGTGCGGACTACTGCTCTCTGTCCTCTTCGAATCAAAGAACCTAGAATAGAAATAAGAGGAGACAGTGGGAATGAAGACAGTCTGAGAAAACTGCATGCATGCAGTCAGCTGATCAAAGTGTTTGGGAAAATTTGGGAAAGGAAGCCAATTTAAATTGGATATATATCAGCTGAATTAAGAGAAACTAAAGTTGGTTGTGTCAGACCGCCTCACGCTGCTACATGCGTGAGACTATGTGAAGATAGTAGACTGGGTGCAGAGAAGCACTTTGTCTCCTTCAAAGGGTGAGATCGCCTCACGCTGTTACGTGTGTGAGATTGCCACATGTGAAGCTATAGGCTGTTACATGTGTGAGATGCCATATGTAGAGCTATAGGCTGCTGCATGTGAGGAATGCCATATGAGGAGCTATAGGCTGCTGCATGTGATGAATGCCATGTGTAGAGCTATAGGCTGCTGCATGTGATGAATGCCATATGAGGAGCTATAGGCTGCTGCATGTGATGAATGCCATGTGTAGAGCTATAGGCTGCTGCATGTGATGAATGCCATATGTAGAGCTATAGGCTGCTGCATGTGAGGAATGCCATATGTAGAGCTATAGGCTGCTGCATATGAGGAATGCCACATGTAGAGCTATAGGCTGCTGCATATGAGGGATGCCACATGTAGAGCTATAGGCTGCTGCATATGAGGAATGCCACATGTAGAGCTATGGGCTGCTGCATGTGATGAATGCCACATGTAGAGCTATAGGCTGCTGCATATGATGAATGCCACATGTAGAGCTATAGGCTGCTGCATATGAGGAATGCCACATGTAGAGCTATAGGCTGCTGCATGTGAGGAATGCCATATGTAGAGCTATAGGCTGCTGCATGTGATGAATGCCATATGCAGAGCTATAGGCTGCTGCATGTGATGAGTGCCATATGCAGAGCTATAGGCTGCTGCATGTGAGGAATGCCATATGTGAAGCTATAGACTGGGTGCAGAAGCACTTCGTCTCCTTCAGAGTGTGAGACCGCCCCACACTGCTATAAGTGTGAGATTGTCATATGTGAAGCTATAGGCTGGATGCAGAAAAGCACTGGCCAGTAGCTTGGGGAGACAGCCGGGCCTGGGTTGTGATGTGTTTTTTAGGCTGAATGCCTGGTGATAAAAGGTTCTGGGTAATTTTTGGGATAACAAGGGGAGTGGCAGGCACGAGTGTGTCTGTCCATTGTTGAACTGTGAGTTTGGGCAATTTTTTGTTTTATGAGCTCTGAGAGATACAGATTGGCTTGATGAGCAGGAGATAGAAAAAGAAAAGCCTATTCAGGGATCCCAATTGAACAAGCACGTCCCATATCTCCTGACCAATTGTAGAAGGATCAAACAAATTGAAAAAAATCACACAAATTGGAAAAATTGAAGAAATCAAAACAAGAATTAAAATAGAAGACTGCTGACTGACTCCAGTGACTGACTTTTACTTCAAACACGTGTGAAAGGGTATACCATTGTGTGATGAAAAAGTGAAGTGTGCGGGTTGATTGGATGTTTGTGTGTGTCTGTTTTGTTCTGTGTCAACTAAGTTCTCTGGCAGTGTTCACAGCCAGACTCTGCATCTGTGTGTGTGTTATGCTAGTCAAAGATTGCTGTGTTTTCCTCACTTGTGTTTATTTCATAGTTGTTTATGTGAATACTGTGCTCATTGCGGTCATGTTATCAGTTGAGACATAGAAGGTTAAACACTCCTGGGAAAGAGGTTCTGTTCCTAGTACCATGATGAACACTCCTGGTATGAAGGTTTTAGCTTATGCTCAAATATTATGGTTTTCTGTTGTGAACACATGTCTTATGCTCCTTAACAAATGTTCTGTGTTAAAGCTGCTGAAATAATGTTTGTAAAAGTATAAAAGATACAAAAAGGGGAAAAAGAAATGAGGTACCACAAGTGCAAAACTTCAAAAACTTCAAATCTAAGAGTTGCTTCTATACATCTGCTGTTTTTGCCAAAATACTGTGTTTTTTAAATATATTGAAGCTGCTAATATCAATACTGACTATTGCTATAGAACTTCAGTTAAGGCAAAAGCTTTATACTGTGTATTTTTGGGAATTTTACAAAACTGCTGGGGATCAAGTTTTGATGTGTGTGCTCATTTGAATAATAAATTTTACAAAAACCATGATCAGAAAGGGAAGATTAGTTTAACTCCAATTGCACTGGTAGGGTGTAAATATCCTGATCACTTAAAAATATCCAAAAACTTACAAAGAAATGGGAACATTGAGTCAAGGGGTTTGAATTTTTATGACCTAGGGGAGGCACATCTGATGTGGCTGTGTGTGAGGATTTGGAGCAGCGAATCTAAGGCCATAAACACAAAGATAAAGTAAAACACGCAAAAACAAGAGATATGGAACTGAAAGTACTGGACATGTTCAAAGATTTGTGTCATTTTCATACTTTAGATTATTTGTTTTTTCTTAATCATGCTCTGATCTTTTGAACTAATAAATAAAAATAGAATAAAAAAACTAATTTTTTTCTATCTTAGGTTGCCTTAAAACTTATTTTTTTTATTTACTCATGTCATTTGAATTTCCAAATGATTCATAATCACTGCTATTTTTGTCCCATATGTTTTGAAAAGGTAATTGACAGTTTTCGTGAAATTGTGGCCGTGGAAAACCACACACCTTGTTGGGCTGATTGCCAGACTACCACAAACTGAACAGGGGGCAGGGAGATGGATATTGTTTTTTGAGGATGAACTGTAAAGAAAATGTTGACTACACCAGACATGAAAGCACTCTTGGCTCAACTGCTGGGAACTAAGATGATGGAGGAGTTTCTGCGCAAGGCAAAACAAGGTTGGATGACGAATCCCATGATAGATGGGAGTGAGTTCAATGCATATTGTGATGTGATGTGGAGGGTGCTGCCAGATGAAGAGCGGAGACCGAAAGAACAGGAAAAGAACATTCAGCGGAAGCTGAAACAGCCACCTCTAAGGGGGACACTGCAAAAGAGACCCAGCAATGCAGACCGTGCAGACGCTAACTGCGGTAAAGCCTGTGACAGTAACCTGTTTAATCACCTGTTGTGAATGTTTATCCTCAGACAGAACCCTGCTCCATAGAGAGGATATATCCCGGCAGGGGGAGAGAGTGGAATTCTGACGGACGTGTGACGTCTATAGACCTGCTGGGGATGTGATCATACTGGACATTTTTGACAACTGCCTAGACCAGGGACGCCTCTGGCTGGAGCTGTGGTGGGGGGCCCCAGCCCAGACAATGTGAAAGTGGTGGCTTACTACAGTGTGATTTTTGTGGATGATGGAAAGAGTTAATTGTTAGTTTTAATTTTAACCCTGTTGACCTTATAGACCAAAGAGCCCTATGTAGAAGTAACATTCAAATTTGGTGCTCACCGCAAGGTGTGTAAGTAGACAGTTATGGTTTATAGTTTTAAGTAAATATCGTGACATTAGCATTGTAACATTCCTGTTCTGTTAGTTTAATATTGATAAATCTAAATGCATCTAAATCCACATACACTCCTCACAGATGTGCCACCTAATGTAAAAGTAATAGGAAGCTATCAAAGGTCAATAAGGCCACAGAAAATGGTTTAGAGTCAAATAACTAGTTTTTGTACCAGTAGTATTAACAAACAAACTTAGGATCTGACTTTCACAGTGATTCACACTGTGCAAGGGGGGAGATGATGAGACAATTAAAACGACATTTTTAGAATATGCTTACTAGTAATGAATACTATACTATTCATTTAGTAATCTCTGCCAGGGTCAAGACGAACCTAAACAAAGTGTCGTGGGGCAGACATGTCATCATGAGGGGCCTTCTGGAGAATACACACACACACACACACACACACACACACACACACACACACACACACACACACACACACCTAACAGCATAAAAGAGAGAAGAAGAGAAGCTAGAGGAGGCTTCCTTGGGTCTTGGTCGAGACTCTGTTTGTCATCTGTACTGATTTCTACATCTGTACTATTAAAGACGCCCCAGGCTGTTCTTCAGATCTCATCATGTCTCCTGTGCATTGATTATGCTGGACTTTCCACAACAACAGTCCTGTGCTGCTACTGTTGGCTGCATTATTCACTGCACCAATAAGGTCTGAACCACTCAAGTGAGATTGTGGAATCTCACAGTCCAGCAGGTCTTTGGCTCGATCTCACAGTGCTTGATGTCTGCGGATCTCTGTTGCCTTCAGCAGTGTCTTCCAGGAGTCTAGTCTGTGGTGACAGGAGAGAGAGAGAGAGAGATTTTGATTTTTGAATCCACTTTATTTGTCGCTCTTTTTCAAAAAAGAGGTCAATTCAAAATAATCAATCAAACACACTCAAAAATGTTTTGACAGATTCACAGCAGCGGGCAGACTCCCCCCCCCAGGAGCGGCACCAGGCTGCTGTTCTCCTTCCTTCTCCGTACAGGAGTGAATCAGGTGCCCCTCTGCACCACAACCAAAACACTTGCAAACACAATATACACAAATCCCTCAACGTTAAATGAAAAAGACAGGTTTAAGTCATTATTTTCTTTTAAGACCATGTACACCTGTCTTCTGTGACACACCACATGTTTCAGTTTTGGTGATTTACACCCCAGAGAGACCATTTTTAACGGAGACACCAGTTTTCCATACCTGGACAGTTCTTTCGCTAACATTTCATTTTTTATGAACAGGGGGGCATTTGAAATTGTAACTTTTGTGGCTGGGCTAACGAGGGGGAGACAGGAGTGAAGGTGTCATGAATGACCACTCCTCTATCCACCACCTCGTTAACCAGCACCGTGCTACTCAAAAAAATTACAATGGCCCCGTTCATTCAGGAGGCAGATTTCACTGAATCATACCCAACCACCTCTCCTACAGCCAGGCTGGCTTCTTCCACCGAACACTGCACCGCGGGGTGAAGCTTGATGGCATGACGGCAAGTCAGCTTCTCAAACTCTGCCACCGGCATTGTGCTTTGTTTAGCAAGCCGACCAACAAACAAAAGCACTCACACGCGCAACAAAACACAGCCCTCTAAACACCAAATGATAGATAAACAACTCATTAACACACTCACACCAAAACAAAAGAGAAATAAATTCTCAAAACTCACAAAAAAATTTAATCAAAATTCGGTTCGCTCTCAGCTCCTCACTCACACGCCATCTTAGTCAGAGAGAGAGAGAGAGAGGGAAAGAGAGAGAGAGAGAAAGAGATTTTTGATTTTTGAATTCACTTTATTTGTCGCTCTTTTTCAAAAAAGAGGTCAATTCAAAATACTCAATCACACACACTCAAAGAAATTCATAAATGAATAAATAAATATTCACATGAGCACATCTTCAAACTGTAAAATATTTCCTGCTATTGAGCACAACACCTGATTAAAACCCCAAACCTGCTGGAATGAGTCCAGATCTCCTCCTGCTTTGTAAAAATTAAAATCAACGAGGCGCTGGACTTTTTTTTACACACAATGACCGGATCAACAATAAAACCATCCTCCACCTTCCTCCTGTGGCTAAAATACACTGCCATCTTGGCCTGTCCTAAAACAAAGTTTAAAAGCTGGCACTTGTTTTTGTGCTGGCGAGTGTATTTAAAACCCAGAATAAAAACCCGCTTGTTAAAAACTTCTCCACACTTGGTAAAAACAGTTTGTAAAAACAGAAACAAAGGTAAAAGACGCAGACATTCATAAAAACAGTGAAAAATTGTCTCTCTCTTGGGGCAGTAGGGACATGTTTCCTCTACTGCCGGGTTAATGTTCGATATAGAAGAGTTCACTGCGATGACCCCATGGAGGACTCTCCAGTGAACATCTGCATGTCTTTTTGAGAGTGAAGGTTTGTAGAAGGCCCTCTACTCAGGCCTGGTCTCAGGAGCCAGGCGCAGATAGTTCCTCCATGTGGTGTCAAGTCTTTTGTCCAGTTTTTTTCCTGTTTTTTGTTTTTACCATGATTTTGTTTTTCCTGGTGTGCCCTCCAAAGGGGCAGGGTGGTTAAAATCCAACAGCGGGCCAGAACAGTCTTTAAAATCCGGTGCCAGGAAGATGGCAGGAAAGGGGTCTTCTTCAGTCACTGTCTGGTTAAAAGGGGAGTTTAAAAGCAGGAGGTCATGTCCTGTGAGTCTCTGTCTCCAGTGGTCCAAGAGTTTTTGTGTGACCCTCATCGATGAAAGTCCTAGCCGGGCAGCGAGTCCATTCGGGGTCGTCCATTCGGGGTCGTCCATTCGGGGTCCCGTCAGCTCCACCACCTGCCCCAGAGTGACAATCCCCGCCGTCTGCAGTCTTTTCTCCAGACTCTGACCTGCCCAGCTAGGAAGGTCTAAACAAGTCCCCCACAGGACCGGTTCCTGCAGGAGCCAGTGTGTAGAGTCCACCTGGCCCCTCCTCTCCTTCATCAGCAGGCTCCAAACCTTAAAAACACTTTGATAAAAAGCAGGCAGAGAATATGTGCTCATGTTCTGAGGGGTTTGAGTTTTGAAGTTTATTTCGATCTGGTCATATCCATTCAATAAATACAGTAAATTACAAGAAAAGAAAACCGGACCGAAAAGGCATAGGCTGAAGCAAGAGCTTATTAACGCCTATCCTTCTTACTAAATCAAACTAGACTTCCTGTGTGTGACGCCGGTTGGTGAGCAGACGCCGGTTTTGACAGCTCTCGAAAACTTTGCCCAAAATCTCACAAAAACTGTGCTACAATCATTGGATTCAGTTGTTTTATTTATTTATTTTTTACTCTATCTTTTAACCGGGCCAAGAATTTTAAATCGGATTTTAAGCTGCTTTTAAATGAACTGATTCGCCGGTTTTTATGTAGCCGGCGGTTAAAGCTGCTTACCTCTGCTCACTGAACCTTAAACCATGGAAACACTCACCTCCTCACACGAGTGCAACAGCTGCCTCAAAAAATCCAAAACTATCGCTGAGCTGGAACGACGTATTTCCAGCCTCCACTGGATCCGCAACGAGGAGTCACTCCTGGACTCGATGTTGACGCTGGGTGCGGGCCTCCCTGTGAACCCAGCCGAGTTGGACTCCACCATCCCGGCAGCCGCTGCTCCGCAGGCTCCACCGGCCCCAGCGAGCGCTGCTGCCTCTGGCTCCCCACCTTCCACCGCGGAGGCTCCTGCTGAGCCGGCTCATCCTCAACCCGGGGACCCTTGGCTGACTCAGGGGGCAAGGCCAAAGCGAGTGCCGGCTCCCGCACTGGACTTCACTCCTCACCCGAGGTTCAACATTCGGAGTTCCACCCCACGGTCAACAGCGGCTGCAAAGAGGAGGACCAGCCTGAAACCACTGAAATCCCACTTCGATCTCCAGCTGTCCTCAAGGTACGATGTACTCAGTGTTGCGGATTTTCCTCCGCTGCCAGGAAGGCCGGATCCGGGCCCAGCTGATGTCGGACGAAGCGCAGCCTCACCTCCGTCTTCTGCTGGGAACGAGGAGGTGAACGGAGGTATGCACACGGGGCCTCGGCGCCCCCCTCCTCCCCCCCGTCATGCATACTCCTCGACCCGGTGCAAACCGTTCAGGAAACCTCTGCGAAGGCACTCCGCTGGGAACAGAGGTTCTCCGGCCCCCACCTGCGCACCACCGCCACCGCCGCATCCTCGCCCACTGTTCCCGCCGACCACGGCAATCATCGGAGACTCCATCGTGAGGCACGTCCGTTTTTTTAACGCAGTAACCCACTGCTTCCCAGGCGCCACTGTCCCAACTCTCCTCCATAAACTCCCGGAGCTGCTGGGCTCACTCCCATCCTCCATCACGAGGCCGGTTTTACACCTGGGTTTTAACGACACTTCCTCCCGTCAGTCTGAGGTGACCAAGGACTATTTTAAGAAACTTTTTAAGGTTCTCACCGACTGTGGTAAGTCTGTTTTTATCTCGGGGCCCCTCCCCTCCTTCGACCGTGGCATGGGGCGCTTCAGCAGACTCCTCAGCCTGAACACCTGGCTCCATTCCGCCTGCCCTTGCGGGTTCCGTTTTATCGACAATTTTAACTTGTTTTGGAACCGCTCCCCGTTCTACAGGGCTGACGGAGTCCACCCCTCTCGCCTGGGCAGCAGGGTGCTCGGCGACAACATTCGACATGCTGTCCAGTCCACATACACACCTACACACACACCCACACACACACCTGACACACACACGTGACTGATTTCCCCCTCTTCCTCTGTGTCACTGTCCCAAGCCACTACCGCCACCACCAGCCCCCCCTACCGCCCACCCCCAGTACTACACCTTACCACTGCCACTTCTCCTCCAATCTCATCCTCTGCCTGCATACAGTCAGTTTCACCTACACTTCACTCACAGTTCACCCCCATATCCTGCATCCCAGTCAGAATCTCACACCAAGCCCACAGAACATTCCCTTCATGGACCATCAACTTAACTCCAGTCACACTGGCTCCCATTTCACCACTGCCTGAGGATGAGCGCACGCTCGGCACAAACACTAATATGGCCGTGCTGAACGTGCGCTCGCTTTTAAATAAGACGTTTATCATCCATGATCTGATTTTAGACAATAATTTAGACATTCTCCTTTTAACAGAGACATGGCTTGGCACTGATGCTTCAATTGTTCTCACCGAGGCTTGCCCCCCTAATTTTAATTTTTTATTTTCAACAAGGGGGGGTAGAAAGGGAGGAGGCACTGCCTCAATATTTAAAAACAAATTGTGCCCAAATGAAGTTTCTTTTAACAGTTTTACATCATTCGAATACCACGCATTTGTTTTTAGCAGTCCTCCTACTCTCTGCATTACAATTTACAGACCACCCCACTACTCCAACTCTTTTATCAGCGAATTTTCTGATCTATTATCCATTTTACATACTACTCATAACAGGATTTTAATAACTGGTGATTTTAACTTGCACATTGATACAGCGTCTGATCCAATGTCTAAGGAGTTTTTAAACCTTTTAAATTGCATGGGTTTTAAACAGCATGTGGCACAGCCGACTCACAACAGAGGGCACACCCTGGATTTGGTCATAACTTCCGGCCTATCCACTGGTGTGTCCTCTGTTGTCGACCTGGCTGTGTCGGATCACTACTATGTGTATTTTAATATCACCAGTTTTAACCATCAGGAGGCCCCGGTGAGAACGGTGAGGAAACGCTACCTAACCCCCGAAGTGGCTGCAAATTTTATTGGGATTTTACAGAGCACTCCTGCCGCAATTTTACCTGCACCATGCGATTTTATTGTGGACCATTTTAACAGAACATTAAAAACCACATTGGACACAGTGGCTCCACCCGTAATTAAAACTATTAAAACAAAACCCTTACCCCCATGGAGAAAAAACAACGAAATCAGAAACACAAAGAGAAAATGCATGAGTGCCGAACGCAAATGGAGAAAAAACAAATTAACAGTTCACCTCGAAATACTACAGGACTCACTCAAAAAATACAACAATGCAGTAAAAAAGGCAAGAACAGCCCACTTTTCAAAACTCATCACAGACCATAAAAACAATTCCAAATTCCTCTTTTCCACCATCGACCTTTTAACAAACTCCCATTTTAAAAAATCTTTTAAGACCCCCACAGACGCCCTCTGTGAGGACTTTGCAGACCACTTCGGGAGCAAAATTGATGATATTAGATCTAGTCTTTTAACTCATCAGAATGTGATTTCCAACACATCTGAACAGCCGATTTTACCTGAGGAAACACTGGAGAGTTTTGCCCTGGTTGACGCAAGGACACTTGGTCGAGTTTTCTCCCAAGTAAACCCAACTACCTGCCTTTTAGATCCGATTCCCACATCATTTTTAAAAACATTTTACGAATTTTTTGAGGAACAGTTTTTAACCATAGTAAATTGCTCTCTTCAGACAGGGGTCTTCCCCACTGCCTTTAAAACGGCGGTGGTGAGGCCCCTTCTGAAGAAGAGAAATTTGGATACTGATGTTTTTAATAATTATCGACCCATATCCAACTTACCGTTTTTAAGTAAAATCTTAGAAAGACTGGTTTTTAACCAAGTAAATTATTTCTTAAAAAGTAATAATATCTTAGAGAAGTATCAATCCGGTTTTAGGATGAACCACAGTACCGAGACAGCCCTTTTAAAGATTTTAAATGATATCAGGTGTAATGCCGATAAACAGAAACTCACAGTTCTGGTACTACTGGATCTAAGCGCTGCCTTTGACACAGTAGATCACCAGATTTTATTAAGCAGACTCAGGCACCTGGTGGGCCTCTCCGGTACTGTTTTTAACTGGTTCAGTTCTTATCTCTCGGAACGATCCTTCTTTGTAAGTATGGATACCTGTTCCTCAAAAACTCATGAAATTAAGTGTGGGGTGCCCCAAGGGTCAATTTAAGGTCCAATACTTTTTAATCTCTATATGCTTCCCCTTGGGGACGTCATCAGGAGACACGGCATCAGCTTCCATAGTTACGCTGACGATACACAGTTGTACATTGCCGTGTCTCCTGAGGACACAGGGCCTATTGATGCCCTTTTTAACTGCATTTTAGATATCAAGTCATGGATGGCAGAGAATTTCCTACAGCTCAACCAGGACAAAACAGAAGTTTTAATTATTGGTCCTGAAGGCAAGAGAGAGAAACTTTTACCAAAACTACAAGATTTTAAACCTGCTCAATCTGTTAAGAATCTGGGCGTAATTTTTGACTCTGAGCTGAATTTTATTCCACATATCAAGAACATAACAAAGATAGGTTTTTACCATCTTAAGAATATAGCCAGAGTCCGCCCGTTTCTCTCTCAGGCCAACACGGAGGTGCTGATGCATGCTTTTATTTCTAGTCGTTTAGATTACTGTAATGCCCTGCTCTCTGGTCTTCCCAAATAGACCACTCACATGTTACAACTGCTACAAAATTCTGCAGCACGTGTGCTGACGAGGACCAGAGGGCGGGAGCACATTACACCGGTTTTAAAATCCCTGCATTGGCTCCCCGTGTGTTTCAGGATCGATTTCAAGGTTCTTTTAGTAGTTTTTAAGTGTCTTAATGGTCTTGGCCCATCTTATTTAACTGAACTGCTTTTATCTTATCAACCCTCGCGTACCCTGAGGTCCTCTGGCGCCGGCCTTTTAGTTGTTCCTCATACAAAAACCAAAACTCACGGAGAGGCTGCCTTCAGCCATTATGGCCCAAAGTTATGGAACAGCCTGCCAGAGAACATCAGGACCGCAGAGACTGTTGATGTTTTTAAAAGGAGGCTCAAGACCCACCTTTTTAGTTTGGCTTTTAGCTGATTTAACTGTTTTAGTTTATTTTATCCTTTACTTTTGTCACATTTTTATGTCACTTAGATATTCTAACATTATTCTAATTTAGTTTTAGTTTATTTTATCCTTTACTTTTATCACATTTTTACGTCATTTAGATATTTTAATATTATTTTAATTCCTTCTATGTCCTAGTCTTTTTAGCTCCAGAGTTTCCTCGTGGGGGCCCTCCACACTGGGAGGTATGTCTGGTCCGGCCCCGGGGGGCGCGGTCCTTGGGATCGTCCAGGCCCGGACGGTTAGGGGGCTCTGCACTATGTGCAGGGTGCACCCGGGCTGTCTGGGTCGGGGGTCTCGGGGGCGGTGCTCCCTGTGGGGGTGGGCTGTGGCTCCTCTCGGTGTGGACGGCTCCCATAGGTGGTCTTTCCTTACCAGAATCATCAGTGCCTTGCCATGTTTTTACTGACAGTTACTGTGTGGGTGTGTGGATACGTGTGTGCGTGTATGTGTGTGTGGGGTGGGCTGCTGTGCATGCCTGTATGTGCTGCTGTGGGTGGGAAGGGACGGGTTTTATGCCTATTTAAGTGCCCTATATTTACTGTTGTTTGTTTTGTTTGTTCTTTTTTTTAACGTTGTTTGTTTTTACCTCTTTGTAAAGCACTTTGTGTTGCAGCTTAAAAGCATGAAAGGTGCTATATAAATAAAGTTTGATTGATTGATTGATTCAAATTTTAATATTATTATTCCACACGTTAGATAGAAAACAAAAACAAAACATAACAACAAAACAAAGAACAAAAAGATGACTCAGAAGAAAGAAAAAAATAATTAAAAATAATAATAATCAAATTAAATCCAGAATATAAATTAATCCATAACCTCAATCATTTTTTCTATAATTTTCGATCACCTTGCTTTTAAACAACGATTTGAATTTGTGAATAGTCTGACACATTTTTAATTCATTGTCAAGGGCATTCCATAAATTCACACCTTTAACCGAAGTACACTGTTCTTTGATCTTGGTTCTAGTTTTTATTTTTTTCATCATATGTGTCCCTCGGAGCTCATATTTACATTTTTTTAAACATATTAACAATTTTACACGGCAATGAATTATTATGTACTTTGTACATGGTCTGTGCTATTTTGTAGTCCACCAGGTCCTTAAATTTTAATGCTCTTAATTTAATGAATAATTTATTTGATGGTTCTCTGTAAGTTGAATTGGTGATAATCCGTACTGCTCTTTTTTGCAAGATGAAAATAGGTTGCGTATGGGTAGGGTATGCATTTCCCCATATTTCCAGGCCGTAGGTGATATATGGGACTACAATTGAGCAATACAAAATATATAAAGCATACTGGTTCAATAAATCCTTTACCTTGTAAATTATGCCAATTGATTTTGCTAATTTTGATTTAACATGATTTATATGAGTTTTCCAGTTCAGTCTTTGGTCCAACATGACACCCAAGAATTTTGCTTCTGACACTCTTTCAATTTCTCTATCGTTAATGCTCAGTTTAACAACTTTATCTATTTTACGGTTCCCGTTCTCGTTTTACTTGTATTTAACGACAATTTATTTGCATCAAACCATTTTTTAATCAATTTCATCTCCTTTTCAACAGTAGATATGATTTCAGATAAGTGCTCTCCAGAACAAAAAAAATTAGTGTCATCTGCGAAGAGGATAGAGTTCATATACTTAGACACATTACAGAGTTCATTCAGATACAGAATAAATAACTTTGGACCAGGGACTGACCCTTGTGGGATGCCGCACTTAACCTTCAACAGTCCAGAATCAGTTTTACCCAAAGAGACGTATTGCCATCTGTCACTTAAATAAGAACAAAGCCAGGCGTGAGCTACTCCTCTGACACCCTATTTAAACATCTTTTGAAGTAAAAGGTCATGATCAATTGTGTCAAACGCTTTTTTTAGATCTATAAAAATTCCTATTGTGTATAGTTTATTGTCTATTGCAGTGGTTATGTCATCTATAAGTTTCATGAGGGCTAATCCTGTAGACTGGTTTGTTCTAAAACCATATTGATTTTCACTTAAGATACTGTGCATCTCTATGAAACTGTCCAATCTTTTATCAAATAATTTCTCAAGAATTTTCGAAAATTGAGGCAGCAAAGAAACTGGTCTGTAATTTGATACCAGATCTTTTCCACCAGACTTGTACAAGGGAATAACTTTGGCTGTTTTCATTTCATTTGGAAATATTCCTGTTGAGAGTGAAAGATTAAAAATATAGGTCAGAGGTCTAACTACAGCTTCGATAGTGTCCTTAATTAACGTCATGTCGATCCCATTGTTATCTGTCGACCGTTTGCTTTTGAATGCTGTAACAATCCCCATCACTTCAGTTTCATGAGTGGGAGTAAGAAACATAGAATTTACATTTGCTTCAATCAAATTATTCACCTCATCTGCATCAATTGGTTGTACAATATCGCTTGCCAAGTTAGGTCCAACATTTATGAAGAAATCATTAAACTCATTTGCCATTAGTTCCTTATTGGATATATAAATATCACCCTTTAATATGGATTGAGGGAAATCCGCTTTCCCCATGTTTTTTTTAATCAAGCTGTTGATTACTTTCCATGTCTCTTTTATGTTGTTTCTACTCTCTTCCATCCGCTTACTGTAATAATTCTCTTTACGTATCCTTAATATCATTTGTCACTTTATTTTTATATAACTTATATTTTCTTTCAGCTTTTTCTGTTCTACATCATATAAATTCTCTATATAGTCTATTTTTCTTTTGTATTGCATTCTGTAGGGATTTTGTTATGCAAGGCTTATTTTCTTGTTTGTTTCTGTCCTTATGTGTTCTTAATGGGCAGTTCTTATGATAACACTCTTTAAAAACACGTAAAAATGAATTATAAGCCTCATTTACATCACCAACATAAATAGAATTCCAAGTTTGTCTCATTAGATCCTTTTTTAGTAACTCCACCCTTTCTGGATTTCTCAGACTAAATGTTGTCTGAGGTTTTTCCGCAGGGGGGTTCCATTATATTACATTGAAATGTTGTAAAAATTGGTAAATGATCGCTGATGTCTTGGATGAACAACCCCCCCAACTGTAGTATCCATGATGTTAGAGTAAATATTATCAATGAGAGTTGCACTGGATCCGGTAATTCTGCTAGGCTTAGTGATCTGAGGTAATAAACCAATACTAAACATGGTGTCAATGAAATCAGATATTCCTATTTGCCCCTGTGGATTTAATAAATCGATGTTAAAGTCACCACATACAAATACAGTCTTCTTATTACTTACTTTTTCATACAGTTCAACCATCTGTTCCTTTAGAATGTCTATTTCACATACTGGAGCTTTGTAGACACAGCTTATGATGATGTTCTTAACTTTTTTCATTTCAATTTCAACTGTAATGATTTCCAACTTGTCATCTATCCCTTTTGACATATTCTGCAGTTGCTTACATTGCAGGGTCTCATTGATATATAATACCACTCCCCCACCCTTTTTCCTTTGCCTATTAACATAAAACATATTATACCCCAGCAATTCATAATCTTTTACTATTTCATTAGTCATCCAGGATTCTTTAACTAGGCTTCTGCTATTAATGTGTATAATTGAGAATACACCTACCATTTCAACCTTTATGTTAAATTGTTGCTCAGTGTAATACCTACAATCATTGTGCATAGTATGGAAAAAAATAGTTTCTGGGTCAATGTCAATGTCCATATCATGTCTTCTTTTTCCAGAATAGTTAAATGTTTCATAATCTAAATCTAGATATGAGTTTAGTGGAGTAGCTTCATTGACCCCAGTCATTACATCTGTATCATCACTATCAGAATCTGTCATTGGTCACAATAGGTTAAATAATAACAGTAATCCAGTTCCGCACAATTCTCATGCATTATACCAGGTAGCAAGTGAGAAAAGAGCTGGATGAATCCTTCATTTCGTAAAAAGGTCTCAGTTAGCATGCAGAAGATAAGCCAGTCCAGAAGTAGAAAAATCAAAAGTAAGTAGGAAAAACAGTTCTGATCCATCATTTATCTTAGGAATGCTCTTCATCAAGATTATCCATGGCTATCAAACCAGCAAACCAAAGCCCTTTATCTGTAGGTGTCAAGTTCATTTATGTCTCTTACCGGCAGTACTTTGGCGACTTCTGGCTTCTCAGTGAGCTGACCGAGAGACTGTTTAATCTTCTCTATGTCCTCCTCCAACGTCCTCTGCACCGGGTTCCTTTTGGGTGGCATCTTCTTATTTAGTTTTTCGATTCCTTCGTCTCTCTTTTTAGATTTATGTTAACGTTTTTGTTTAGTTAGACGGCAAGCCGCAGGGTGCCCAGGCTGTTAAAACCCTGCAGAATGCAGTGGGACAGGGGCCTCCACAGAGTGTCCTTCGGCCCCATCAGCAGCCTCTGGATGAATTGGAGCCTGAATGCTGCGCCCCTGCTGGCCAGGTGGACCACGCCCTGGCCCCCCTCCTCCTTTGGTAAAAACAGGACACTCTGTGGGACCCAGTGGAGTCTGTCCCAAATAAAATCAACTAAAAACGATTGAATCTTGGAGAGGAGAGAAGCTGGAGCATCGACACAGGCATTAGACCAGATTATTTGCGATTAAGGTTTGACCTCTGTAAGACATTTTAGGGAGCAGCCACCTCTACTTCTCCAGCCGACCTTTAACCTGCTCCAGGACATTATCCCAGTTTTTCTGTATGTAGGTCTCATCTCCTAGGAAGACCCCAAGGTACCGGAGTCCTCCTTTTTTCCACTGTAGGCCACTGGGCAGCCTGAGCCGGCCCCCCAGCTCCCCTCCAGCCATCAGAGCCTCGCTTTTCCCCCAGTTCACCTTAACTGAGGAGATAAAACCAAAATCATGAACAGTGCCAGTTAAAATGTCTATGTCTCTTTGTGTTTTGACTAAAACAATAAGACCATCAGCATAAACAGACAGTTTAAAAGACACAGGGCACCGGGGGAAACACACACCACTCAATTTGTCTCGCAGCTTGTGAAGCAGAGGCTCGATGGCAACTGAATACAACATCCCAGCCCTTCCTCACCCCTCTCTGGATCCCAAATGGTGCATTCAGCCCGCCGTTAATTTTCAGAACACTCGCAATGTCACTATAGAGAACCCAGACCATGGCTATGAACCCAGGGTTGAACCCAAAGGCAGCCAGAGTCTGCCACAGGTACTGGTGTTCAACCCGGTCAAAAGCCTTTTCCTGATCTATGGAAATAAGACCAGTCTCTATACCCAACAAGCTGGAGAGCTCCAAAACGTCTTGAATTAAAGTGACGTTGTCACTGATGAGCCTGCCAGGCACACAGTAGGTCTGGTCAGGGTGGATGATGGACGCCAACACCTCACTCAGTCTGAGGGTCAGAGCCTTGGACAGGATCTTATAATCCGTGCACAGTGGAGACTGGCCTCCAGTTTTTCAGCTCCTGCAGGTCTCCCTTCTTGGGCAGCAGGGTGATGACGGTACTGTGGAGGGCACCCCCCCGGTAGCAGCGGCAGCAGGCCGCTGTGCTCCCTCTTTCTCTGGGCAGGAGCGAATCAGGTGCCCCTCTGCACCACAACCAAAACACTTCATTGTTTCCATTGAAGCAAACACGATGTACACATTTTAGAGTATGTAGGGGAATTTCTTCATACATTTAGGTTAAGAAATATAGAGTAATTATCTTTTAGTAAGAAGCTACAAATAATCTAGGTTGGCCTGCTCCTGCAGCCCCACGACCCTGAGATTGTAAGCAAGGCTGTCTTGCAGGAGCCCGAACTATCTGTCTGTTGGAACATTTAATCTCTGCCAGGGTCAAGACGAACCTAAACAAAGTGTCGTGGGGCAGACATGTCATCATGAGGAGCCTTCTGGAGAATTCACATACACACACACACACACACACACACACACACACACACACACACACACACACACACACACACACACACACACCTAACAGCATAAAAGAGAGTAGAAGAAAAGCTAGAGGAGGCTTCCTTCGGTCTTGGTCAAGACTCTGTTTGTCATCTGTACTGATTTCTACATCTGAACAATTAAAGACGTTCTTCAGATCTCATCCTGTCTCCTGTGCATTGTTTATGCTGGATTTTCCACAACATAATGGCGAGCTTTAGCCAGAATTTGTTTTGGGGGACAAGGGACCATGGTTCTACGAACTTCACATGGGATAAGGACACTCTGTCGACACAAAAAGAAAAAGGTAGGAGATTTCCTAAAATTTGGTTGAAGGTTCTTTTCCTTGTGAGGTGGTGCGGACTACTGTTCTCTGTCCTCCTCGAATCAAAGAACCTAGAATAGAAATAAGAGGAGACAGTGGGAATGAAGACAGTCTGAGAAAACTGCATGCATTCAGTCAGCTGATCAAAGTGTGCTAAATTTGGGAGAGGAAGCCAATTTAAATTGGATATATATCAGCTGAATATAGGGGAAACTGCAGTTGGTTGTGTGAGACCGCCTCACGCTGCTATATGCGTGAGACTATGTGAAGATAGTAGACTGGGTGCAGAAAGGCACTTTGTCTCCTTTAAAGTGTGAGTCCGCCTCATGCTGCTATATGCGTGAGACTATGTGAAGATAGTAGACAGGGTGCAGAAAGGCACTTCGTCTCCTTTAAAGTGTGAGACCGCCTCACGCTGCTATATGCGTGAGACTATGTGAAGATAGTAGACTGGGTGCAGAAAGGCACTTTGTCTCCTTTAAAGTGTGAGACCGCCTCACGCTGTTATATGTGTGAGACTATGTGAAGCTATAGACTGGGTGCAGAAGCACTTTGTCTCCTTCAAAGTGTGAGACCGCCTCACACTGTTATATGCGTGAGATTGTCATATGTGAAGCTATAGACTGGGTGCAGAAGCACTTTGTCTCCTTCAAAGTGTGAGACCGCCTCACGCTGTTATATGCGTGAGATTGACATATGTGAAGCTAGACTGGGTGCGGAGAAGCACTGGCCAGTAGTTTGGGGAGACAGCCTGGCCCGGGTTGTGATGTGTTTTTTAGGCTGAGTGCCTGGTGATAAAAGGTTCTGGGTAATTGTTGGGATAACAAGGGAAGCGGCAGGCACGAGTGTGTCTGTCCATTGTTGAACTGTGAGTTTTAAACCATCTTTTATGAGCTCTGAAAGGTGGTAGCCGACAGACGAGCAGATTCATCTAGTAATACATACGTGGAATTTCTTTATGGAAAACTCCACTAGAAAGGAGGATTTGTCATGCGGAGTTCCGCTGAGGCTTAAGAAAAAGCCAATAGGAGAACGAAAGTGGCATATTTTCTCATAAATTCTGAGTAATACATACGTGGAATTTCTTTATGGAAAACTCCACTAGAAAGGAGGATTTGTCATGCGGAGTTCCGCTGAGGCTTAAGAAAAAGCCAATAGGAGAACGAAAGTGGCATATTTTCTCATAAATTCTGATCCAGAATTCTAGAGGGCCGAATAAGTATAATGGCGGAATAGTACATATTTCAAATGTACATATATGTATATCTCTTTTATATATCAAAGACCTCACAAAATCAGTGTTATAATTGGACTTAAACTACAGATACAGATTGGCTTGATGAGCAGGAGATAGAAAAAGAGGTCAATAAGGATGGGCTGAAAAGCCTATTCAGGGATCCCGATTGAACAAGCACATCCCATATCTCCTGACCAATTGTAGAAAAATCACACAAATTGGAAAAATCAAAACAAGAATCAGGAATAAAAAATGAGGACTGATCCTCAACACAGGAATTGTAGGATTGTTAAAAAAAGTACAAAACACTTAAATTAATTTAAAGTAAAAGACTGCTGACTGACTCCAGAGACTGACTTTGACTTCAAACACGTGTGAAAGGGTATACCATTGTGTGATGAAAAAGTGAAGTGTGTGGGTTGATTGGATGTTTGTGTGTGTCTGTTTTGCTCTGTGTCAACTAAGTTGTCTGGCAGTGTTCACAGCCAGACTCTGCATCTGTGTGTGTTATGTTAGTCAAAGATTGCTGTGCTTTCCTCACTTGTGTTTATTTCATAGTTGTTTATGTGAATACTGTGCTCATTGCGGACATGTTATCAGTTGAGACATAGAAGGTTAAATACTCCTGGGAAAGAGGTTCTGTTCTTAGTACCATGATGAACACTCCTGATATGAAGGTTTTAGCTTATGCTTAAATATTATGGTTTTTTGTTGTGAACACATGTCTTATGCTCCTTAACAAATTTTCTGTGTTAAAGCTGCTGACATAATGTTTGTGAAAGTATAAAAGATACAAAAAGGGGAAAAAGAAATGAGGTACCACAAGTGCAAAACTTCTAAAACTTAAAATCTAAGGGTCGCTTCTATACATCTGCTGTTTTTGCCAAAATACTGTGTTTTTTAAATATTATTGAAGCTGTTAATATCAATACTGACTATTGCTATAGAACTTCAGTTAAGGCAAAAGCTTTATACTGTGTATTTTTTGGGAATTTTACAAAACTGCTGGGGGATCAAGTTTTAATGTGTGTGCTCATTTGAATAATAAATTTTACAAAAACCATGACCAGAAAGGGAAAATTAGTTTAACTCCAATTGCATTGGTAGGGTGTAAATATCCTGAACAATTAAATGATATCCAAAAATGGGGACATTGAGTCAAGGGGTTAGAATTTTTATGACCTTAAGGAGACACATCTGATGTGACTGTCTGTGAGGATTTGGAGCAGTGAATTTAAGACCATAAACACAAAGATAAAAGTAAAACACGCAAAAACAAGAGATTTGGAACTAAAATTACTGAACATGTTCAAAAGTGACGGCCAACACTATTTATGAATAAATTAAAGGTTGGGTTTGCAGAGCTAGAAAGCAATAAGGAGAAGGTGGAGAAAAGAAAGTCACCAACGTGGAAAATAGATAAAACAGAAAAGAGATTCTGCAGCCAAATCCAGTATCAGAAAACATAGAAAATGATCCTTCTCTGTTAGGGAGAGTTAATATAATATGTGATTTTGAGTTTGCTGAGGGAGACAAAGCCCACAACAAACCTTTGCCCGATTCCCTGAAGTAATGATCATAAGTAATTGTTAGGTGAATGATAATGCTGATAATGCTGAACAATTATATCTGGCCCATAAGATCGTATCATATTTGTATTATTATTGGCCCATATGAAGTCTGCAGATTTCTTCCAGTATAATAATGTAAACTTGAGCACCTTTATTTAAAATGCCCTTAATAAGACAGGAAAATCTGGGGAATTAAAGATTAAGAAGATTTGATAAGTGGTCAAGAATGTGGAAAATATATATTTGGTGCTTTATTTTATGTTTTCAATTTTGCATTTCAAGATTACAAGTCAAACATGATCAGATTTTTATTACATGCTTCGATTTTGTTCAACTCAGCACTTAGATTTGTGTCATTTTTATACTTTAGATTATTTTTTTTCTTCTTAATCATTCTCTGATCTTTTGAACTAATAAAGAAGAACAGAATAAAAACGAAAATTTTTCTATCTTAGGTTGCCTTTAAACATATTATTATTATTATTTTATTTATCTCTTTTGAATTTCCAAATGATTTAAAATCATTGCTTTTTTTGTCCCATATGTTTTGAAAAGGAAATTGACAGTTTTGGTGAAATGTTGACCCTCTTTGGCCCTCAGGTTAGACCTAAATCCAGATTATGGCCCTTGCTGTGGTTGAGTTTGACACCCCTGGCCTAGATTATGTTCACTTGAAGATGCACTGATAGTATGTTTTCAACCTTAATAAATGGCACACAGGCGAGCTATGTGCCGTGGAAAACCACACACCTTGTTGGGCTGATTGCCAGACTACCACAAACTGAACAGGGGGGCAGGGAGATGGATACGAGTTTTTGAGGATGAACTGTAGGGAAAATGTTGACTACACCAGACATGAAAGCACTCTTGGCTCAACTGCTGGGAACTAAGACGAGGAGGAGTTTCTGCACAAGGCAAAACAAGGTTGGATGATGAATCCCATGATAGATGGGAGTGAGTTCAATGCATATTGTGATGTGATGTGGAGGGTGCTGCCAGATGAAGAGCGGAGACTGAAAGAACAAGAAAAGAACATTCAGCGGAAGTTGATACAGCTACAGCTGGGAGAACTGCGAAGCAGAGACAAAGTACAGACTCAGGCCGCAATGGTGGCCACCTCTAAGGGGGACACTGCAAAAGAGACCCAGCGATGCAGACCGTGCAGACGCTAACTGCAGTAAAGCCTGTGACAGTAACCTGTTTAATCACCTGTTGTGAATGTTTATCCTCAGACAGAACCCTGCTCCATAGAGATGATATATCCCGGCAGGGGGAGAGAGTGGAATTCTGACGGACGTGTGACGTCTAAAGACCTGCTGGGGATGTGATCATACCGGACATTTTTGACAACTGCCCAGACCAGGGATGCCTCTGGCTGGAGCTGTGGTGAGGGGCCCCAGCCCAGACAATGTGAAAGTGGTGGCTTACTACAGTGTGATTTTTGTGGATGATGGAAAGAGTTAATTGTTAGTTTTAATTTGAACCCTGTTGACCTTATAGACCGAAAAGACCTATGTAGAAGTAACATTCAAATTTGGTGCTCACCGCAAGGTGTGTACATAGACAGTTATGGTTTATAATTTTAAGTAAATATCGTGACCGAATATGCAAAGGTTTATTAGCTAGGTCATACTGCTAGAATAAAATATATATTAAGGGTTAAATTCCAAATGTCCAGGTATTACTGAAAGATGTTTTTGACCCATCACATAGTACGATGTACTGAGGATAAGATTGGATGAAAACATTATGGTGTGTCCTTGAGTCCAGTATAACTGGACCTGAGGCTGATGTGAGACTGTCATATCGGGTAAAATATCCTCTAAAACGAGCAGCTGAGGAGGGAATCAGAAATTAATTGAGAGAACCGCAGTGCTAATTGAGATCTAGGGTGTAACATTCCTATTCTGTTAGTTTAATACTGATAAATCTAAATACAGCTGTGCTGAATCCGCATACACTCCTCACAGATGTGCCACCTAGTGTAAAAGTAATGGGAAGCTATCAGGGGTCAATAAGGCCACAGAAAATGTTTTAAAGTCAAATAACTATTTTGCTACCAGTAGTATTAACAAACGAACTCAGGATCTGACTTTCACAGTGATTCACACTGTGCAAGGGGGGAGACAATGAGACAATTAATACGTGAGATTTTTAGAATATTCTGACAATAGTTGATAAACTCTTGGGTCATTGTGATATATGTTTTCAGATGAATTAAAGAGACCAATCAAACAATAGTGGGACACTTTTCCAGTTCCAGAGAGACGCTTTTAGACATCCATTTATAGACAATGTGGACATGATTAAAACTGCCAAGGAAAATGTTACATGTTTGTAATGATGACGTGTTCAGTCACTGGATAGAAGCAACACCATCAAAAGATCTTGGAGTCAAAATAAATCTGTCACTGCATGATTTGGTACATCATTTTGGGGAAGAAAGTTAATCTTTCAAGTAAATATCAGATCAGAAAATTTGCACTAACACTAACCTATAGAAAGATGCTTTGCTACTTGCGCTTATGAGCTTTCACAATCAAGAGTACTGTGATAAATCTTTCACTGCATGAATTGCTAACTTACAAAGCTATGCTTTACTGCGACTGAACAATTAAGCTTTTCGCTCGAGCAGCTGAAAAATTAGTGAATTAAATATATGAGGCAGCTAACTACGATACAAAGATCTATCGATTAGCAGGAGGAGTGCCAAAATCTGATCCCAGTCAAGAGGTGGAGGCCAGTCGAGCCAGAGCACCAGGTGTACATCACCGTCCTTTGAGGAGGGTGGCACAAAGAACGAGGAGAAGACCTGAACACTGTGGTCCTGGTGAACTCTACTTCAGTGCAAGAAGAGGGCAGCATGATGTGGCGTCATCTAACGCTGACTGCCCAGAAAAAACAACGGAAGTATGACTTGATAAGAGACACTCCCAGAATGATTGTAGCACTCGTCCTGAAAGTAACTGTTTTCTTGGTGTTGCTGCTGAGGGACAATGTGTGGAGAGAGACCGAGAGAGAGACTGATTACAACAATGAGGGTGAAGGTCAAACTGGTGCCAGTACAGCTGTGAGAAGAAGAAGTGGGAGACATTGTCATCGCGGGTGAGTACGATGCAACCCAAAACACAATCCACACCACTCCAGACAGAGCTAGAACCCATGCCAACATTCACAGATTATTACAGATATACAATTAGGTTAAGGAAAATAGATAATAAAATTAAAAAGACTTTTTTTTTTATACAGATAATCAGAAACAAGAGAGCCCTACACATTGAGTAGATCTGATATATCGAAGGAAAGGTTACAGATGAATTTATCACATAGGGAGTAAAATGAATGTTTAAAAGTCGTGTGTGGTAATAAAATAACAACTGGAGGTGGTAAATGGGGAAGAGATTTGTGCCATATTTTTACAAATAAGAGAACTGTATTTTTTTTAACCTAAAGTTAAGCAATTATGTGAAAGAAATTATTGTTTGAGTTGATTTGTTAATTATTCAGCGAAGATGTTTAGATTAAAGGATATTTACATGTTACAAGTCCACTAATATATCAATACAGACAAGCATTAAATTGGGTATTTGAAGAGAAAAGATGTGTCTTAAAAGTTTGGAAAGTACTGTTGCAGATACATTTCTAACAAAACAAGCCCCTTGGGTAGGTTTTTTCTAAAGCTATGGAGGGTCTAGAAAAGTTAAAAGTGGAAATGCGGGAGAATGCTGGTAAGGGGGGCCTGTTAATGGACTGGGTGGTCCAAATTTTAGATCAATGAGAGCCGTTTTGGCCCAGCCATGAGTGCTGCGATAGCTCTAATTCTGATTTCCTTTCTCACATGTTGCATCGTACACATCCTTTGGAGACATTGTTGGAAGCTGACGGAGGAGATGGGACTTATGGTGGACCTAACACCGGCCCATGAACTACAGGAAATGCAACCAAAACAGCTGGCACAGTGTGTGATTAATCAAGGAGGGACTGAGGGACCTGAACGGTTCCTGGACTTTGACGGAGACGAAGATGAGCAATGGACTTTGAGCAACACAAACAACATATTCAATGAGCTGGAAATATTGAACTGAACATGTTTCATTCGCAGAGTTAAAGGACTACACTAATCACACATTAATCAAGGGGTTAATCACATACTAATCAAGGGGTTTGTCGCAGGTTGCTACAATGTAATGTAATGGTATTATCAGAAGTTGACTCTTTTTCTATGCAAATGAAATTATGTCAGCGCATCCAGGAAATGGATGGTCCCCAGGGCGCGGGGCCGTAAGATTCTTTCCCTGCTGAAACAGCCGAGCAGGGTTTTCAGTCTTACGCGCTGATATAATTTGAAATAATCCTAGCTATGGTATGGTATGGTATGGTATTGATTTTTGTTTCATGTGGTATTATGAAGTCTTAGATGCAGCAAATCGTACACATAGCATTTAGAATTTAGCGAACATTTTCTATTTTAATCACGTAAGGATGTTTAGTGTTTGATATGATGATCAGGTTTTTATGAAAGTAGGAACTTTCAAAGGGGGGACTGTGTAGGGGAATTTCTTCATACATTTAGGTTAAGAAATATAGAGTAATTATCTTTTAGTAAGAAGCTACAAATAATCTAGGTTGGCCTGCTCCTGCAGCCCCACGACCCTGAGATTGTAAGCAAGGCTGTCTTGCAGGAGCCCGAACTATCTGTCTGTTGGAACATTTAATCTCTGCCAGGGTCAAGACGAACCTAAACAAAGTGTCGTGGGGCAGACATGTCATCATGAGGAGCCTTCTGGAGAATTCACACACACACACACACACACACACACACACACACACACACACACACACACACACACACACACACACACACACACACACACACCTAACAGCATAAAAGAGAGTAGAAGAAAAGCTAGGGAGGCTTCCTTCGGTCTTGGTCAAGACTCTGTATGTCATCTGTACTGATTTCTACATCTGTACAATTAAAGACGTCCAGGCTGTTCTTCAGATCTCATCCTGTCTCCTGTGCATTGTTTATGCTGGATTTTCCACAACAAGTACAGACATGAAAAACACATCATTGTGTTCATGAAGGGCTGAGGATTTGTACAATGTTCTTATTTTCATTCTGGGATTTAAGGAAATCACGCTATGTGAAGAAGTTCAGAGGCCCTAAATTCACTGCAGTTAGGCAGCTTCTCATTCAAACAGTAGGTCAGTTTATACCTTTGATCTCACAGCTGTAAAGGATGCAATCATTAACGAGACACACACACACAGTCTGACAATGTGTGTGCGTGTGTGTCTCTGCCTGTAAGACCTGCATGTACACACAGTTAATATGTGTCTGCTTCACCACCTATCTCCACCCACAAACTTTGAGCTACAGAAAACATTCTGGGCTTCAAAAAATCAGCTTATTGAGGACATTATGGGGTGTTTTGAGGATTTTGATAATAAATTGTATTAATGTGTTCAGCAGAGTCTTGTGGTTCTCACAAGCTCCTTATCATGAATAGGTTGACCATCAGGGCCTAGCTGGAGAGCTAGTTCCTCAGCTTCAAGCCTCCTCTCTCCTGCTGCAGTGACACATCTTCCTTCGCCATGGCAACCAATTTGTGCACCTAGAGACACACAGCTGACTAGAAAGCTGCTTCTAATGGCCATATGAGACACATGAAACCGGGCTCAGTACAAAGAGCACTGGGGGTTACATTTAAAACCCTTCACTAGAGCACTTGACAAACTTCGGCCCCTATCTCCTCCCACAAACTTTGAGCTACAGAAACCATTCAGGGCTCCAAAAATTCAGCTCATTGAGGACATTATGGGGTGTATTTAGGATTTTGTTAATTAATTGTATCAATATGTTCAGCAGAGTTGTGGGGTTCTCACAAGTTTCTTGTCATGAATGTAGCAGTTACAGAGAATGAGCATCATGGCATAGTTTTCGATTTTGTTTCTCATTTTCAAGCCTTCTTTCTCCTGCTGTAGTGATGCATCTACGGTCCCCATGGCAACCAATTTGTGCACCTGGAGACACACAGCTGACTGGAAAACTACTTCTAATGGCCATATGAGAGACATGAAGCCAGGCTCAGTACACATAGCGGTGAGGGTGACATTTAAAACCCTTTACTAGAGCGCTTGACAAACTTCAGCCCCTATCTCCTCCCATGAACTTTGACCTATAGAAACCATTCAGGGCTTCAAATTTTAAGCTCATTGAGGACATTATGGGGTGTATTCAGGCTCAAACAGCGTATCCCCTCGGGAGAGCTACGCAATCCCTGAACGCCCATAGGCTGTACCAGGTGTCAATCATAGAAAACATGAACCCCCTAATAACTTTTAAAAACGGAGCTGTACAGAAAAAAAAGGACTTGGGCACAAACCAGTCTTACAATAAATACATGTCAACATCACAAGCAGGGGGGAGAAAAATGTATGTTCTGTGTAATAAATTTCTAAAGTTTGTCCACAGTCCCATAAGCTTTGCTGGCGGAGGCGGGATCAATGACCTGTCCTGCAGCCCACCATCAGAGGGTGCTGTTCTTGGAGTGGCTTCACCCAGCGAGGAGGCAGACTCTGTCCATCTTATATACAGTCTATGGTAAAGACTTATGCGATGAACTAATGCCTAAATGTTGTGGGGGTTGAGACTATTCAACAGAGACCCATTATAATACATTTTGATCAACATGACATAAGCAATTGATAATGTAGGAAACAGCAGAAAATTGTACATAATCATTTGCATGGATGTACCAAAGCATTTGCAAGTTGTTTAAAGAAATGAGAAACTGCTTTTTTGATGTGCACAAGTGACACAATGATGTGAAGATTGAACACATAGTTTTGAGAATTTCAATTCTGATCTGAGAAATGTACCAAAGCGACTGAGAAAAACTGTAATATTTATGCATTATTCCATCCTTCAAACAAAATCCCACCTCTAGTACTACAACTACTGCTAATGTCAATTAAACCAGTACTTCCCCTCTACTTCAACTGCTATTGCTCCTATTTCTACTTTCTCTACTGCTGCTATTGCTACTATTTCTACTTTCTCTACTACTTTGAATTATACTTCTTTTATTCTCAAACTACTTCTACTGCTTACATGACTACTAATATCACTACTTGACTACTTATCATACTACTTCTAGTACTACAACTTAAACTTATGCCACTTCTCACCTTCCTGCCTTTTAAGGCAATTTCCTTCTTCATTCAAACTTTGTGCAATTTTAGACATTTTTCTAGCCTCTTTCAGCATGAATAAAATTTCCTTTTACAGAGCATATTCATACTATTTGTCCTTCAACCAATTAAACAATTATCCAACTTATATTTCTTTTTCACCCCTTTAACAGCTTTAACATTTATACCTTTCTCCATGTTTTATTAGCAGTTTAGCATTGCTTTTTCAGCTTTCAGCACTCAGCATTTTCACGCATTTTCTGCAAGGAAATGCCTTTTTTCTAGTTATTATTATTATTCTTCTGTACCTTTTTTGGCACTTGTCAACTCCTTCATACTTTGTGCTATTTCAACCGGTCAACTTTTAAACTATTCCTCTCCTTCAGGACAAGTGCAGATGGATTTTTCACTTTTCTAACCCTTATTCTCATTGATATTTTTTACTTTTTGTGCAAAATTTTTCCCATTCTACCTTTTACACCTCCACCTTCTCAGCCTTATAACTTCAGCATACTTTCACCTACAGACCTCATTTTTGCTTTAAAATGTTCACAATCTTCTCCTTTAAATGTGTTGTATGACTTTTTTGTGCTATCTCCTACAGTTTTTCCACAATTTAGCTTTATGCACCTAATGGTTTTCAGCAAATATTCAGGCTTTATAATGGGTGTGTATTGGAGAAGCTACACTGGGTGATGTCATAGCTAGAGTGGAGAGGACTTTTTTGATCGACAAAACCGAGCTTGAATATATCGCTCCCACACCCACACATTTCACTGCACAGCCATAAAAAATACATCAAAATGAAGAAAAATAAGTCCTGCTTCTCACAAGAGGTTTCAAATGATTAAATCGTACCCCTTGGCCAGCAGGTGACCAACTGTCCAAAAATGGCAAAGAGCCCTCGCATTGGCTCTAATGTAATCTTTCTCCCAGAAAATCCTGATCATCACTCAGGGTCAGACCTGTTTAACTCGCTGTTGTGGCCACATTTTTTAGAGTACAGACATGAAAAACACATCATTGTATTCTTTAAGGTTTCAGGATTCCTACGATGTTCTTATTTTCATTCTGGGATTGAAGGAAATCATGCTATGTGAAGAAGTTCAGAGGCCCTAAATTCACTGCAGTCAGGCAGCTTCTCATTCAAAACGTTGGTCAGTTGGTCCTTTGATCTGTTTAGGATGCATTGATAAACACACACAAACACACACACACACACACACACACACACACACACACACACACACACACACACACACACACACACACTGACAATGTGTGTGTGTGCGTGTGTCTCTCTCTGTCTATAACACCTGCATGTACACACAGTAAATATGTGTGTGAGAGAGTGTCTCTCTGTCTATGAGACCGACATGCACACACTTTGACCATGTGTCTGCTTTACCACCTATCTCCACCTACAAACTTTGAGCTACAGAAACTATTCTGGGCTCCAGAAATTCAGCTTATTCAGGACACTATGGGATGTATTCAGGATTTTGTTAATTAATTGTATCAATGTGTTCAGCAGAATCATGCTGTAAGCTCCTGTACATTTATTTCAGCTGTGTTTGTGCAAAGACTGGTATTGTGACAGAGGAGGCAGTGCTGAGGTTTAAAGGTCCCATGGCATGCCAATTTCACACAACTTAAAATAGTCCCCTGGTGTGTTAAAAGCAGAGCGTGGTGGCCGTGTTGAGGCACCGGGGGGAGTTTAGGCAAAACAGTAAGTCAAAATAAAACGTTCATACTTACAGATGCCACGTTTGTAGTAGGATCACGGATAGTTGGTACGGATTCATTCTTTATCTTCAGACATCTAGCAAATCCAGCGTTGAATTGTCCCTTGTTGATAAAACAGTCCGAAGTGAAATGGTGCACACATACATACAGATATTTTGGAAGTGCCGCGGGTACATTCCCATTATAAATAAAATCCACCCATTGAGCCCTCAAATCCTCCGACGAGGGAGTTTTTAAAAGAGTTTTGTGCTCGTTTGTGCAGCCAACAACAGAGCAAACGCTGCCTCTTTTTCAGATCGTACTTTCGCCATGGTTCTAACCGGAGCAATGCGAGCGAGCAGCCGGGAATAATGGCGCTGTTTAGATAATCTTTTGGGCAGGGCAGTGGGCGGCTCCATGGGCAGTACCATCAACCCGCCAGCACTGACATGACGTCATGTCAGTGGAGTTTTCAGAGCGGCTGGCTCTGAGCACACAGTTCCTAAATACGGAGATAACAAAAAAAAAGACTGGATGGAATTTTTTCGAACTTGGGGGGATTGTAGCGGTTTTCTATCCCTGATATGCACCCCCCTCCCGTTAACAAAGTCAGTTTTTCATGCCATGGCCCCTTTAACATTACTACTCTACCTCCGATTGGCTCTGACCTTGCGTCAATCGGTTCACAGTGACAAATCAGAGTGGAGGGGAGGTGCAGAGTGACCCCCCCAGAGTGCCAAAATTCAACCGAGTCGAGCGCATAGAGGGCCCTGAGAGAGACAGCACGCATGTGTACAGTGACTGCGAGCGCAAATAGTGACGGCGAGCGCGCAGGTAGGTGTTTTTATGCGCGCTGATATGTTTTTTATGTGTGTGGATATTTGGCACCGTATTGACGCCATAGTTCTACACTAAATTACTCCCCGGGCGAGACCCCCCGCCCCCCCACCACCACCACACACACACACACACACACACACACAAAAAGAGATAGAATTTTGAACAGATAGTCTTGTATTATTATGTAGCATTATTATGATTATAATAACAAAAATAAAATATTTCTCAATTGCATAAATCCTTCAATAGAAAAAATTTATTAAAAGTTATTTATCTCCTGCAAAAACAGGAAGGACACTTTTTAAGGTGCATAAACTCCACCTCCTACACAACAACAATAAAAAAGAAACTCAGATTTCTCAATTGCACAAATCCTTCAATAGAGCATTTACAAAACACTTCCAGAAAATCCAGTAATTACATCAGCTAAGACACTTTTTAAGGTGCATATTCTCCACCTCCAACATTGCAAAAGACAATGGGGCAATTCTGCACAAAACAGGTTATCAGAGCTTAAATAATAAATATACACTATAAACATAAAAGTGGCAAATATTTAACAAAAAATGTAACAAGACAGTACGAGAAGAGAAGAATAATATAAAATATTAAATAAAATATAGACTAATAATCTTACATAGCAAATCACACAAATTTAAAACCACACTAAAGAAAATGTGATTGTTCTATTAACAGAAAACACAAACTAAAACTAAAACCTGACCTTTCTTGCCTTCCTTGATGCAAAATCATCAATAATCTCGTCATAAGAAATCTGCTCCCCTATTAACCCATTAAGACCTGAACCCTGTCTGAGCCGCACCTCTGAAATCCTGAGGGCCATTTTAAGAAGGGCCCCCAGATCCTGAGGTTTTCTGAAGTGTTTAGGTTCACAAAAAAGCTGATATCTCAGCCTCTGTAGCAGATAGAAACAAAATTAAAAAAAGTATTTGAGAGCTTACAGGTGTGGCTTTCAAGATAACTTATCTTTTATTTGTCTAAACTTTCATCACATTATTGAATACCTTGAACAAATGAAATAAAGCCGCTGTATAAATAAAAGTAAAGACTCTGCACTGGAGAATAACAAACTGTTTGCTTTCTGTAAAACAAGTGGCAGTCATGATAAAGTGTCCATTTAATTCAAATGTAAATATAAAAAATAAAGTGTTGAAAGGGTATACAGCTGCCCTAGTATAATGCCAGTACAAAAACAGCACTAAAAAATAAATAAATAAATAAGTGGCTGACAGTGTGTTCATCTCTGTGCTCACCCAAAGACATGCAACACTCACAGAAATCGCTGATAGTGTGAGCCAAAGCACTCCATATGAAGAGGTCGTTCACACTGCAGGATGTTTCTCCTCCAGAGCTGCTCTCTGCCTCCATCATGGTTTACTTTCCTCACGACGCATGTAGCAAGATCCAAGCATGAATCCAATCACCTTTTTAGCCTATCAGAGGCAGACAGGTATGATGATTTGATTCGCCACGACTCCAGAAATGATTAAAAAACTACAGAATGTTACAAAATGACATATCCGCGCTCCTGGCTTGAAGGCTAGAAATGCGCAGTCGTGCTCCCGGCTTGGAAGGCTGAAATGCGTACATACTGTGCCAGTTTAAATGGGTAAAGTGATTAATGCTGATGACGGCAAGGCCAGTGAGCCGTTCCTGAGACATGGTTGACCTTAGGTACGACTTTATCAACTTCAGTTTTGAGAAGCTCCTCTCTGCTTGAGCCACCGTGACTGGCAGAGTGAGAGCAATCCTGAGAGCAGAGCTGTCTCCCGCGACCCTCTCCCCGCCTCGTCTGTGAGCCTCTGTGCGGCACCTTTGCAGCAAGCAGGGGCGCCTACAGCAGCAGGGGGGCGCCAATTTGACAACAAGAGTTAATACAAAACCACTTTGCGGCGCAGATTTATTATTAGTATTATCTTTTTTTTTTTTTTTTTGGAAGTGCTCTTGCCGCCCCCCATGAGTCATGACACAAATGCCGCCCCGGGCGGCTGCCCTGTTCGCCTGTGCCTCGAACTGCTACTGTACATACACACTCAAACACGCAACAAAACACAGCCCTCTAAACACCAAATGATAAATAAACAACTGATAAACACACTCACACCAAAGGAAAAGAGAAATAAATCCACAAAACTCACAAAAAAGTTGAATCAAAATTCGATTCGCTCTCAGCACTCACACGCCATCTCAGTCAGAGAGAGAGAGAGAGAGAGAGAAAGAGAGAGAGAGAGAGATCGCATACATCGCAGATATAGGGGCGCATACATCACATGTAGAGATACACATACACATAAACAGTTTAAAGACAACCAACCAATGTTTTTTTTAATATCTATGAAGTGATGTAAATTGATGAACTGATCCAACTTGCATCATTTTAAAATATTTGGTTGGTGTGGGAAGTCAGGTCATACCATGTGATCACACACTCTTACCTGCACCTGGCTCTTTTTTTTTCTTTCAGAAAATATATCTTATGTCCATGATGATGTCTGTCTGCACACACACACACACACACACACACACACAATCTGAGTTATATAATTTTATTAGGCATCAGTTCAGTCAGTTTTGCTTCATACAAACTGAGGAGTGAGGACAGTGGCTGACTGGCCACTTGTATTCCTAGCAAGAAAAAATGTCAGCTAACTGCTACCTAACAACATAAACATTTATCTATGATTCAATGCAGCAGAAATAAGGACTGGTGACAGGAACGTGCTGCTAGTGCTAGTCATTGGGAAAGCGGGGATAATTCCAGAACGGCAAGCCCCAACCCCCACCCCGCAGCCGCTGACGGACGAAAGGCAGCGTGTACTGAACAGCCCTGTTTGGTACTTACACATCACACTGGGAAACCTCATCGTAAGTAAAGTGCTCAGAGGTTGGGAGGGGTAAACGTAGGGGTCGAACTATTTTCGAAGCATGGGGGTGCTGCTTTATTTCTGTTGTTAAAATATTACGTTTAAACCCCATCTTGTATATGTTTTTGACATTTCCTCAGCTTATTAAACAAAGACTGTTAGAAAAAAAATCTCTTAAAGTTTAGGGGAGCTTGGGTTCAATTTAGGGGTGCTGCAGCATCCCCAAAACGGGCTAGAACCGCCCATGAATTTGTCATTATTCTTTTTAACCACATCTGAGTCTTTCCTCCAAACACACGTAGAGTCAGACACAACCGGTTACCCTTGGTGCAGACACCACAGGTTACATTGTATGTTTGGAGTATTTTCATTTTTCTAGTTTCTATTTTTGTTTTCCACACTGGCTGGAAAAATTATCTACTAATATAATGCTGTAACAAAAGTCAGAATTAATTAATGTCCATAATGCAACATTTTAAATATTACATCATAATTTTGGGCTGAAACTAAACTAAAGTACTCACTTTTCCCACATTTCAGATTCGGGAGTTTGAGCTGGGTTGCCTTCTTTGACTCAGTTTCCCAGAATTCATCAGTGTGTTGAAGCTCCGCCCCCTTAAGTCAGGATACCACACTCCTCACCATAGATATATAGAAAGACTAGATAGCTTACCTACGCTGTGAGCCAATGGGGACTGACGTCGTCACACGGCGGCCATCTTACCTAAGGGCTGCTGGCCCACTGATAACATTAATGTCTAATGTACTGTTTCAATGACCATGTCCTGCTCAAATTTCAACTGATTTTCAAACGGATTGGTTTGTTATAAACGCCAGAAATGTAGTTATGTTTCTGCATATTTACGGATAATTATAACCATGGACTTTCATATTAAATTAAAAAAGGAGATAGTGGAGCAATACCTGCCATAGCTGCAAACATACACACACAGTGAAATTAAATTGTCAGTGTTTTTTATATCAAACATTTAATAATTAGATATTTTATAGCTCTGTTTAATACATATATTAAATATAAAGGGGTAAGTTGACCAACATGATATTTTAAACTCAATCTTAAAACTTTAACAAATAATGTATTTACTGATGAAAAATAATTTTATAAGACATTTCCCTTTTTTAAATAGTCTTAAATATTTTCTTTGGGTTATTAAACAATATAAAACCAATTAAAGTTTGTTTTTCAGAACCTTTTAATATTCGCAATTATTAATATAATATTGAAAACTTCTCTTGAATGAGTGTATTTATCAAAAATAAAAGATCATTCTGCTAATTTGAGTAGCAAAGACCTAATAAAAATTCTATAAATTGTGATTCATATTGGTTCAATTTACAAGACTTTTGGTTCATCTAGCCCCATGGCCATCGTTTTAATAAAACCTAATTAATTTAATGCTTAAGAATGATATTTTGCTTAATGACTCACATAGTTCTAAACATTGAATATCACTAACAAGCATGATGTATAAGTTTAGACCTGGGTCCCTTTGCTTTAACATAAAAATAATTATACCACAAATGTAAAAAATTCCATGGCCTGTTGGAATAAATGTTTGTGTTCTTATTTTAGGGTCACATAACAACTCATGTGTATAATTTTAAAGATCAAGGGGATGGTTTGTTCATCTTACCCGTTCTGTTACATATATTTTAAAATTAAAATTAAAATAAACACATTCAGTAACATGACATAAGGTTCTTTTATTAAACAGATGTGAACAATTACAAAACAATTCAACATTCACTCCAAACCAACAGTCACACTAAACCATGCAACATTCACTCCAAATCAACAGTCACTCACATGATCGCAACAAAACCAACATATATACAAGTGCACGGACAGTTTGAGCTACTGCCCCTTGAAAAGGACTGTTTTGGTGAGCTTTTGTCTCACATTGTCTTTCTGTACGCTAAGCGTAGTCATTTTGGCAATGTGGTGAAGCCTTAATTTAAAAAAAGGGACACAACTAGAGCTAAATTATGATATTGTTGGGGTAATTCATATAGCCTATGCTTGAATGCCATTATGTAAACTTAAATAACAAGTCAATAACAGTAACATGTAAAAAAAATGTGAAAAAGAAATATTCAATGATTATTATGTAAACAAATGGTAGAAACATTTCTAAAACGTCAGGGTAAAAATAACTTGTATTGTACAAGTACAAATTTAACTAAGTTAGTAACAATTATCCTAAATATATCCCTCAAGTCATTTCTTACGAGTGAAAGGTGATTCCACGGGCTCTTGTTTGAACAGAACATTCATTTGAGCATCCATGTGGTGCACAAAAGTCTGGCATCTTGGACTGTAGGGGGTATTTCTGTAAACACAAAGCCAGGCATTTACTGTATCACAATGAATCTAAATTAAGGATATATTTTATTAATGAAACAGCTTGGAAATCATATTATGTTTGTAAAAACAAAGGAGTAATTCTGCCTATCCCACTTGTTAAAGGGGACCTGCCATCAAAATGTAATTTTCTGTGTTTTTTTGTGTCAGATAAGGTCCATATTATGTTCGTCTTATGTTGTAAATGTGAAAATAAACCGCTACGTCATTTGTATTCTGTAAAGGTTTAAAATAAAGGAACGGTTAAACCAGGCCAATTGAAAAAGCAGGTCCCTCTGACGTCACGCTGGCCTTGCTCATTATTATTCACAAGCGCGTCCTCAGTGAGCCACGCCCACTCTCTCGTTTTCGTACTCAGTCAAAGCCAGAGCAAGACCCAGCTACCACTGTATCCGCTATGGGTCTCTTCCAAACGACCCGTGTTTCCTTCGGTTCACTGCCAGGAAAATGAACTTAAAGCTAGGCAGAATGAATAAGAAAACACCGCTGGAGATCTCTGGCTTCTTCTTCAACTTCCACCTCCTCTTCGGACTCGGGGTCTAAAATATATGGTTTAATACCTGCCATTTTTAGCCTTTAGCATAAGGTGACCAAACGTCACCTTAGTCCCCGTATTGGATGACAGGGGACAGTCCCTGTATTGGATGACCTGTCCCCGGCAAAAGCTGTCCCCGAAAATGTCCCAGATTTAAGCGTTGCATGAATGAGAGCAAAAATGTTGCGTGTGGGCTCGAACAACGGTTATTACAGTAGCCGAATAGGTAGGAAGCACAAGTAAGCAGTCATGAACAACAGTTTTTAAGGGGTTATTACAAGGGGCATGCGCTGCTACTAACTAGTAGCCTACCGAGATTTTGTCTGTGATCACTAAGCCCCTGCAGCCCCTGCACCCGCCGCCGCCGCCGCACCGAATATCCCTGGATATCATTACAGATATCTGGGCACCTTACTTTAGCACACATTAGCAAAATTGATAAACCGAAATCCGAACCTCCACTGCTGAGCCAATCAGAGCACAGCAGGCTTCACAGCAGCGATCCAATCAGAGCAAAGCTCATTAACATAAATGTTAATGAGCCAAAATCAGTTGGTTTTCCTGTAAGGTTTTTTAGGCATACTAAAACAAACCTTCAAATAACTTTTCAGCTAAAATTATGTTGCAAACATGATCAGAGGACATCAAGGATTATGAAAAAATGATAAAAATGGGTATGAAATTTTGATGGCAGGTCCCCTTTAAGAATTATGTCTAGGCTACTCTGTAATAGTCACAGTGGACCACTATGTCACATTCACAACTTTGCTAGCTAGCTAGTAAACACAACTACATCCACACAAATTGTCATTTAGACAAAATATGTGGTTGTCACAATTTCTTATTGGTCTCACGGAAACGTATATAATAACTGAAACCCCCAGATTGCAGCCTTGCAAATTGGTGTGACAGACACACAACTATGCAACAAAATGAAATTGATTTTCGAAAAGAAAAGCTGCACTTTCAACATGTCCACGCGGCCTGAATCATAGCCACGTTAATAAGGTTTTTAATAAACCAAAACGTTTTTAAATCCGTCCAGATTTCAGCGAGTTAAGTGTATTTTTGTTTGTGTAGGTCGCTCACCTTCCATCCACTACTGTTGAGTGCGCGGGAGGAGTGCCCCTAGGTAAGATGGCCGCTCGGTGACGACGCGGGTAAAAGTCCCATCGTCCATCTAGTCTTTCTATATATCTATGCTCTTCACTGCCTGAACTGTCGCTAAACTTTCACTTTGCTGTCTGCAGCCTCGCTCTTGTTTGGAAGGTGACGCGGTATCCCTCTCTCCGTAAACAGATAAGGCCTCGACATTTTTACTCTTTTTTGGCTTCGGTAGCTTTTTTTTTGTTGATGTAACAGTCAGCTACGAGTTTTCCTCAATTTCACCGTTGGTGAGTGTGTTTAATCTGCTAAAATAAGTATGTGTGGTCAAATTTTTGGTGTTCTTTATCTTCGTAGTGGATTAAAATCCTGTTTGAGTCAGTGATAATAAAATTCTGACAGGTTAAAACACAGATAGGCCTGTATTTAGAAGACGTAATCATCTCTGTGGATTAGAGGGTCATTTTCACAGGTAAACAGGTCTGAGATCAGGTACAGTAAGTTTTAAGTAGGACAAAAGTGTAACGGTGCAGCAGTAATTGTCTAAATTTAAATTAAAGTGCTGCCACAAACTGGTTTTAAGATGACAATACGGAAGTGATCTATATGTAACGAACATGGCGGCTGTCTGTGCTGTTAATGGGGGGGGGGGGGGGGGGCGACGCTGGTATAACCAAGATTCACTGGATGACACCAGATTTTAGAGATTTTACCCCCTGACTCCACATTTCACTGAATATACACGGCCCTTAAGATTATACCTTTTTATTGACTCAACGTTACTGCCAGGACACTAAGCTTTTGAGTAATCAAGAAAGAAACAAAAGCACTGATTGTTCAGAATAACAACAGTGAGGTCTATTGTGCAGCTCTCTCTCCGTCTTTCTCTTTCTCTCTCTAGGTTGTTAGTATGACTCGAGATGAGTAAAAACTTGTGGCCTTTCCCACAGGTGGTGTCTCTAGTGTCTGAAAGTGGGGGCTCTGTGATGGATCAATGTGAGGACAAAGGAGAGGTCCTCCTCCTATCTGATGGGAGTCTGAATGAGAGAGACAAATCTCAGAGGTGAGACCAAGCTGTCTGACTTTGATTTAGGCTACGTTCACACTGCAGGTTATGATGCACAATTCGGATTTTTTGTTAAATCCGATCTTTTTGTGCAGTTGTTGGCATTACAACAACGAATGTGGCATCTAATGTGAACAGAATGCGTCCGTGGAGTGACCCGCATGCGCACAAAGCAGGACTTGACTTTCTGTCACGTCGAACCTTCCGTTCCCTCGTCCGCCATTGCTTTCCGCACCTGTTTGTGTTGTCGAACAATGGTGACATTTGTTGCATATTGATGACATATAGGTCAGATGAACGCGACCTGAGCGTCCACACTGCAGTCACATCGGATACATATCCGATTTATATCCACATACAAAAGAGGCCTGGGTTGGATTTGAAAAAATCAGAATTGCACTGTTCACCCTTACATGAAAAAAATCAGATATGTGTCACATATGGTTAAAAAATTGGAATTGACCTGCAGTGTGAACATAGCCTTAGAAACCTGTTATAAAATCTTCCAGATTCCTTCTCCCAAATTCAGAGTCTTTCAGTTTTATTTCTCTGAACTCTGTGGTTTATGATGCAGCCACATTTTTTTCACCCAAACAGGTGATCATGGGACACAGGTTATTCAAAAAGTTGAGAATATTCAAGATTTGAAGAGTTTTTATGTCATGTTAATGCAGGCAAAGCAGGTGTCAAATTAAAAGATAATCTTGTTTGGTAATTATGACATCAATATCAATCTCAATCATAAATATCAATCATTATACGCTGATTTAGAGTTTGACCAGATTCACAGACTTCACACTTCAGCTTATCACTCACCACACACCTTATTATGACTCTGCATCACACACTCTCTCAATAGCAGGTAGCGCCTCTCTCTTGATCACTGAACAGAGCACACATTTAACTAAACTCATACATCAACCGAGCCTTTTCTATACACACTCAGATGGACTAACTGGAGCCTCAGCAGACTCTAGACTTAGTTTTACTCTTATCATTTAGCTCAACTGGTTTGAAAAATGACCGGGTGGCAGGGAAAACTCAGAGTTTTTTTATAAACCACACCTACCTTTTAGCAAGTTCCTCTAAATCCTGTTTTTACTCTTTTTAATCATAATGACAACAGAAACGACCCAAATGACCCTGATCCAAAGTTTACATACCCCAGTTCTTAATACCATATATTGCCTCCTTTAAAATCAATGACAGCTTGAAGTCTTGTAGTAGTTGTGGATAAGGTTCTTTATTTCTTAGCTGCCCATTTTTCTTGGCAAAAAGCCCCCAATTACAGTAAATTCTTGTGGTGTACTCTAGGACCTTCACTTTACTCTGCTGTAGCCAATGTCAGGTCAACTTGGCCTTTTGTTTTGGATTGTTTTCTTGTTAGTACATCCAAGTACATCCCATGCGCAGCTTCTGGGCTGATCAGTGCAAATTTTCCTCCAGTATTTTCTGATAACATGCTGCATTCATCTTTCCATCAATTTTGACCAAGTTTCATGTGTCTTACTCCCCGCCCAAAGGCAGACGTATGAGGCTATCAACTAATCGCACATTGACCCATTAAAACAACAAGAACACATCTTCAAAAGTTCATCTTGTGATTTATTGTAACTGAAGATAACAAATTGAATAATTCACCAAGATTAACTAAAGAACAAATTAACAAGACAAACTCCAAGAATTCAAAACACAAATGAGAGGCAGCAGTTCCCCATCAAATGCTTCTGCAGTCTGCAAGGAGCTCCGAGCCTTTAAACCCTCTGGAGCAGGTGAAGCTGATTGCCAATCATTGGGGTTGGGTATCAAGTCCCGAGCATCGATGGGGACCGAGACTGACATTCCGATTCCCACAGCGGCGGCAGTCAAAAGTTTGGCTAACATTAGCAGGAAGAAAACTCTTATCTCAATGCAACATTAGCAACACAGTTAGATCATGCAAAGGAGGGTGAATGACCAACATGATCAAACACCTTAGGATTCATGGAGGAGAAATACCTGGGTGCTTGTCTTTGACCGCTTCGCCGGTGTTGTGTCGTAGAATTAGGGTTGGGCATCGTTTGATTTTGAACGATTCCTATCGATTCTCTATTTCGATTCTTTTAAAAGGCAGGATATCAAAAAAAAAAAAAAAACATGGTTTAAGTGAGGGCGCTAACCGGAACTCTTCTTTTTGGATGAAATTTCTGAACTTCTCCATGAATTTTCAAATTCTATTAACTTTTTAAGACCTTTACTATGAATTTCTCACAGGGCTATTTTCAACCAGTATACAAATATAAATTCTTGTCGTCAGGTCGTTTGTCTATGAAAAAGTACAAGGGCTAACGTTAGGTAGATATTTAAGTTTACTCACCGTACACAGTACAATTTGTTTACCGCTTCAAAGTTAGCAGAGGACAGAAGTAATTTATTGTTTCACTTATCTGATCCTGACTGGTTAGCGGAAGACAGGTGTTGTGCTGTAGAATGCACCCCTGCTGTAGAATGCCTCCCCTTCACTCATTTGCTTCTGAAAGTGGAAGACAATGATCTCGTATTTAAAAAAAAACATGAGTATTAGATCATGAAAACATGTCAAATGGAGCAGTAAACTTTCGTTTTGTTTTTATGTGTCTCAAAAATGCACACATAGAGGTGTACTTGGGTATATAAACTGTACAGTAAGCTGTTAAGGTAGAGAACATTATATTTTCGGGACAGTAAATATTCCGAATCAGAGGGTTATTGTTTTCGGCATATCTGAATAGCCTGAATGAAATCATTAAAGGCACAGGCTTTAGATTCAGTTCAACGGTAAGAAAAACTTGAATTGTTTCGCCTTGTTGTGTACTTTTAACCGCGCTCCGGTCAGGGGTGCATTCAACGGCAGGGGTGCATTCTGAGGGACAACACCGGCGAAGCGTGTCAAAGACAAGCACTCGGGTATTTCTCCTCCATGAATCCTGAGGTGTTTAATCATGTTGGTCGTTTACCCTCCTTTGCATGATATAACTGTATTGCTAATGTTGCATTGAGATAAGAGTTCATTCTTCCTGCTAAAGTTAGCCAAACTTTTGACCAACGAAGAAGAAGCCGCCAAACACCAACGAGGACGGAGCATATGAGACGAAGCCACAGAGAGAGAAGTGAGACAGAGAGTGAGAGAGTGCATTGTAACCCACAGCGGCTGCATTGCTGTGGGTTGCAATGTACTTTCTCTCTCTGTCTCTCTTCACTTAATATGTGGCTTCGTCTCATATGCTCCGTCCTCATTGGTGTTAAGTGGCTTCTTCTTCGTTGATTTTCAGCTGCTATTTCTTCCGGTCGGCGGACTCTGGCATCGAAACTTGGAATCGAAATTTTAATATTTGAACAATACCGGAAGAATTGAAATGTTAGTCCCGGTCCCCATCGATACTCGATTCTCGATACCCAACCCTACGTAGAATGCACCCGTGCCATAGAATGCACCCCTGACGGAAGCGCGATTGAAAGTATTTAACTGGGCGAAATAATCCAAGTTTTCCTTACCGTTGGATGGATTCCAAAGCGTGTAATGATTTCATTCAGGCTATTCAGATAAGCCGAAAACGATAGCCCTCTGATTCAGAATATTTGCTGTCTCGAAAATATAATGTTCTCTACCTCGACAGCTTACTGTACAGTTTATACACCCAAGTACACCTCTATATGTGCACTTTTGAGACACATAAAAACAAAACGAAAGTTTGCTGCTCCATTTGACATGTTGTCATGATCTAATACTCATGTTTTTTTAAATATGAGATCATTTTATTCCACTTTAAGAAGCTAATGGGTGGAGGGGATGCATTCTACGGTATAACACCGGTCCTCCGCTAACCAACCAGAATCAGATAAGTGAAACAATAAATTACTTCTGTCTTCTGCTAACATTGAAGAGGCAAACAAATTGTACTGTGTACGGTGGGTCAACTTAAATATCCAACTAAAGTTAGCCCTTGTGCTTTTTCATAGACAAACGACCTGACAACAAAAATTGATATTTATATACTGGTTGAAAATAGCCCTGTGAGAAATTTATAGTAAAGTTCTTGAAAAGATTAAAGATTCAGTCATATTAACATTTCATACATAAAATAAAGCCCTAAAAAATAAAATATATTTACATGAGAACAAAATATGTACTTCCCTGTCTAATCGTTTTTAATTTAAAAAGCTTTGAATCAACTTCAGACATTAAAAAAAAAAAGTACACCTGACATATTTGCTTTTATTTTGAAAGGCTTCCTGTCAACTTCCAGTCCTCTCAGTGGAGGTGGGTCCTCACAGTGGTCTGCAGCCAGACTGTCTTGGACATCTTTGTTGGTTTACCTGACCATGGTTTGGTTTCAACAGAATGCTTTTTAATGCTTGTAAAAGAGGCAATGGTTTAACTGGACTCCATACCTGTGACCTCAATAAAACTGAATTTGCTGGTGATGTAATAGATGGAGTTAGCACAGGTTGTCAGGTCGGCACAGGTTGTCAGGTCAGAACAATGAATGATGGCAAAATGACTCACTCTCTTCCAATTTCCACTCTTTATTGTTTGTTTGATGATCCTTTGAATGTGTGGTATGATATGTTGTGTGTGTGGTTTCTACAAGAAATTAGAAACGTGTATAAATACAATACTATGAATGTAACACTGATAAATCACTCTACATAAACCTAAAATAAATGCCAAATGATAAGAAAACAGAGAAATGTATCAATGAACTGGAAAACATAGAGGAAAACACCAATTCACTCTTCAGGACCTAGGGAGTGTTAACAAATGACCGTTTTTCCCAGTCACTTCTTTGCTACACATATTCCTGCTGGCAGAGCCTGGGAAATTGATGTCAGTCTGTAAGTGGACCCTGCATGCAACATGTTGAGCATTGTGAATTTTAAATAACGGCATATAAACATGGTATAAATCAACAATTAAGATTACAAATATCAATGTATGGAGTATCTGGAGAAAACTAAGCTTATCGCAGAAGGATAACATGTTTGAAAGAACAGTTTATGAAGATAGCAGAAATCTGAGTGATTATATAAATCTGTGAGCTGCAGTATAATTATCGGTAGTTGTGAATAAACAAACCTGATCAGTTATTAAACATGTGATAACAGAATTACTTACAGTCTTATGAACGCACACGTGAAGGGATTGTAATGACAGAAGGATACTAAAGCTGTAAACATGCTGATGAGACGACGGAGAGAGCAACAAAGAAACTTGGCCAAACTTGCTTCTTCACTCTGAGCAGGGAGGTGGGGGCATGATTGACAAGAATGTCCGAGGTTGGTGATAGGTGAAGAAGGGGGATGTGATAATTAGCATGCCAGACAACCAGACTCCTGTATACTGAACACAGAGATGCTTAAGTCTGCAGTAGAAGATGGGGAAAGAGTTGTCATTTTGGACAATGCTGCTGATTGGCATTCTCAATTTCTTGGATATCTTTTATATCTCTCTCCTCAATTACCTTTTCCCCCAGATCCATTGACAATTAGTTTGCTTTAAACATGACTCAGAATCCAGAAATGTCAGTGCAACACTGGATGCAGGATGCAAGGGTCTGTAAGGAGCCCAGAAACACTCACTTACGTTTTATACACATACTGATCACAGGTGAGGGTGGTTACCTTTTGTAGCCATTAAAACCAGTTTTTGTCAACTTCTGTGCATGTTATCAGGCCAAAATCTCCAGGGTATGTAAACTTCTGATAGTTTCTGTTGTCATCATGATTTAAAAAGAGTAAACACTATTGTCTGACAATAAATGGCTTTACCTAACTACAAACCATGAGTGAAAGAAAAGTTTTCCTTTTATCATTCATATTCTCTGAACAATGGCTCAAAAATTACAAATTCTGCCAGGGTATGTAAACTTATGAGCACAGCTGAATATCCCACCTTGTTCTGTACAGCTTCTGGTTAAAGTGACATGTTCTTTTGAATACATGATCTTTATTTATCTAAGGATGCACCAGGCTGCAGTCTGTGCTGATCATCATCCCAGGTGTGGGTCTGTCAGGAGCAGCTGGTCAATGGACCGTCCGATAGGCTTCAAAAATCAAAGGTGAGAACTTCAACTTAGTGTGAAAGTTGTGATTTTTTTCCCCCTTTATATTTAATTTCAGCCTGCATTTCTTGAGAACCTAGTTTTTTCATGTGTTTTGTACATTTTATTGAAAAAAGACAACACGTCCAATAATGCCTTTTTATGAGGATAAAATCAGAAAAAGATAATGAACCATTAACTTGTGTTTTCACATTTAGGAAAAAAAGGTAGTTCGTTGATAAAGAACCACACCCGCTAGATCCAATTAAACATGTAAAAGATGTATGAATTATAACATTACATACTTATAAATAAAGATAAAAGATATGGACAAAACTCTGGACATGTCAGTTGGAGTCAAGATTTATTACAACCCTTAGTTCACACAAATGCCCACCTGTTGCATCAGATTGTTTCTTTATTTGCTTTTTTATATAGAGACACATCAATTGTGTCAGCCCTTCATGTTCAACCAGCAGATTCTGGATTTTCTGATCTGAAAAATTGAATCACAAGTCTTAAAATTATCCATCAGTCTTTTTGTTTTTAACTCTGAGTCAACTTGCTGTTTTTAAAAATGTGGGACTGAGCCATGTCTGCTGTTTGTGTTTTGACATTGACACACCAAGCTCATGTTAGCCGACACATAACAACATGAGTGTACCAATAACTAAAGGTAGGTTTTTTTAGCTTTTAGGTTTTATGACCAATCCAAACTTATCAAATTACTTTAGACAAAATAATAAAGATATTAATATTAATATTAATGTGAAAGGAAAGATAAAGAAACATACTAAAAAGACAACTGTGTAAAAGATATTTATCTTTTTTTAATAATTTGCACATATTAATCATATACTTAAGATGTGATTGATTTTGACCTTGTAAACTGAAAAGCCAGAAAAATCCATTAAATTGTTTTTAACACCTGCACACATACATACACACACTACACTAAAAACGTGAAGTAAACTTGAAATAAAATCAAACAACACAGAGGAAAAAAATATAACATAAGATAAGGACTGTTATATGATAACTTTGAAGCACTTTGTGACAACTGTTCTTGAAAGGTGCCATATAAATAACATTTATTATCATCATCATCATCATCATTATTATTATTATTATTATTATTATTATTATTATTAGAAACTGCTGCAAGAATTCAAAAAGCATTAATGAAAAGTCAGAAATTAGTAAAAAGGTTTGGTAGGAGTAAAGTAAAGATTCAGCAAATAAACAATTTATCAAGCTCTCTAAAAGTCTTTCTATTATCATTATACTGATTATTTTATTTTGGTTATTTGTTATCTTTGAATTTCAGGATCCATCAGACTGAAGTCTGTCCCAATCATAATCCCAGGTGTGGGTCCATAAAAAGTGACTGGTCCATGGATCGTCCAATAGGCTTCAAGTACCGTGACGACATCAGAGATCATAGGTGAGGATCAAAAACTGATCATGTAAAGTAAACTACTTGTTACCTTAGATTCAGTTTTGAGTTTTCCGGCTTTGTAGTTCACACAGATCTATCTCTGTATTTGGGCCAATGTCTGACACTCATATATTCACTAGTCTTCCAAGTTTTAGGTTACAGTATTGCAGGATTATCAAGGAAGAATCTTTTGGGTTGATGAATGGGGGTTCCGGGGATAATTTTTGTGGGGGGTCGTGGAAAGGTATAGTTGTAGTCAACATTGTGCCTCCTTGGTAAGTTAAAAAAATGTAACAGAAGTTGTCTCGTAGTTTTTGCAATGGTGATGGTCAATAAGCCAGGCGAAGTAATCATTGTTGTGTACCTGATGCTGTTGACACTGCATGGTAATCCCATGATGAAGTTTGGCTCCCTTCTGTGTTGATGCAGGGACTCTTACCTCTAAAAGGCAAAATCTTTAAGTGTCAGCTATTAAAATGTTGCCTTTATCCACCATCAAGAGCTTGCCTTCATCGTCTTTCATTCACCCGAGTGTGTGCGCCTCAAGGTGGGTGCTTCAGGGAATCAAAAGTGACAAATTCCCCCTGCATCTAGTTTGCAGTTAATCTTCTGCTTTGTACTCTTCTCCTCTTTGCAAGGTATTTCTTTGTGCCCTGAAGATTTTTAAGGTGGAATGGGTCCTTCCAAAGCTTACAGCGTAGTCATATCTGGAGGTCCCTCCCTTGTTGTCTTGAGTTGTTCCATTCTCAAGGTGCAGGTTGAAATCCCAGCTTGCTGTCTCTGTGGTCACATCAACTTATTCCTGGGTTTTACCAAGTTTGTTCTGTGAATGACTGGTTAATACAAACTTTCTGATTCTAATGTAGAGGGTTCACCTTTACTAGGTTTTTCAGGTTGGACAGAAACAGTCTCAATGTATGCTGGGAGTCATCAGGTGTTAGGAAATTTTCAATATTTCAGAAGAACTCACCTCAGAAAGAGAATAATTTTTTTAAAGATGAATGTTTTACATCAGTGTATTTAAAATTAGCCAAAAAATCTGATTGAGGAATGCATGCAGCTGTGTCTCAACTTCGGTGGAAGATTCAGTTCAGGCCAGGTTCCACACAGTAAATGTGCCCCTCGTGCCCCTATGAAATGAATGCGCACCCATTGAGGGACCGCCCTTCCCTCGTTGGCCCCTCCACTTGTACCCAAACCCCAGTGCTTATGCCTTTCTAACTTACCAAAATACACATCTTCACAAAAATTCTTCTCATAACGACATCCTTACACAATTACACCCTCAAAAGTTCCACGAACTGACAATTCTTCTACTTGGTCCCTAATGGCCCCGTACACAAAAGGCATGTAAGTAACTGATTTCATCTTGGTGTGTTGTGGGTTAAAAGCACAGATCTCTTCCTTGTTTCTCTGAGGATGAAGACGGAAGAACCCAAGATAAGATAAAATATTCCTTTATCGGTCCAACAGGAAAAATTCCAAAAAACTCAGGAGTTAAAATATGATATATACACGAGTGTTATTTACAGCTGGTATGTACATGTTTGATATATTACTGTTAGAAAATTTGAGATATTTTCATGTATGACTATGTACATACATACATGTGTACAGAATATAAATGTGCAGAGAATATACATGTAAATATGGTTTATTGCACACTGAAGTTTAAGGAGCATCCTGTCCTTTATGGAGTTCCTTAGTGCAGTGAGTGTGTGTTGGAGGGGGTGGGAGTCTGGCCAGCATAGAGGACAAATTGACAGCTATAATCCTCCTCTCCTCCACCTCTTCTAAAAGTTCCAGAGAGCCCTTGCTTATCTGGAAAAACCTCCAGAACCCTGCCAAGTGGCCAGGAATCATGTGGAGCTGAAGAATCCATGATAACCATGTCTCCAGCCATCAAAAACCTTTTCCTTTTATTCCACTCTGCCTTTCTTGGAGCAGGGGCAAGTACTCTCGTATCCATCTCTTTCATAAAAGATCAGAGAGATACTGTATTTGTCTGCAGCCCCTCCGTACATACTCATCATGAGGTTCAAACAATACTGGTGGCAAAGCTAGTTTACCCTTCAAGTGAAGAAGATGATTAGGTGTTAGAGGTTCCAAGTCATTGGAAATTCCTCACTGGATGACCTCCACAGTGCTCGCTGTGCTAAAAAAGCTTGGAGCATTGTTAGAGACACTTTCCATCCTGGTCACTCCTTGTTTGAACTTTTGCCATCAGGCAGATGCTACAGGTCAATCAAATCAAGAACAAACAGACTTAAAAACAGCTTTTATCCGACAGCAATAACTACCCTCAATGCCTTAAGGAAGGTTATGTGTGACTGAATATGTATTTATTTATTTAGTACTCTATTTATTTATTTAGTACTGCTATTTATTCTGTAGTTGTTTTTAATGATGCACTGACTGTTTGGCACTTTTTTAATTTCTTTGTACTGGTTACAATGACAATAAGGGACTATTCTATTCTATTCATTGGCATCATCTGAGAGCTTTGTAATTGGACGATCGTTCAAGATGGCCTCCACTTCACAGAACACTATATGCAGCCCATCACCGTCCAGCTTCTGCTGACGCAGAACAGAACTGAGAACTCTTCTCACCAGACGTATCATCCATTACCACACACCACCGTGGTGTGGGCCTGTTGGTGGATTAAAAGTCCAATGAATTCCAGCCTCCTTGAACCTTGCCTTCATCCAAAACAGTAAGAGCCTCCTTTTTGACCTCCTGGTCATTAGAGTCGATTGAAATGTCCAACAAAGCTTTGGGCCAATCCTCCTCATGCCTCCAAAGGAATGCAGGACCCTCCAGCCAGTCCACTCTGACGGTAAGAACAGCTGCGGTCAACCCAAGTCAGGTAATGGTTGCAGCTTTCAGTGTTGTCACCCTGGCTTTACCAGGCAGAAAGGAGACCTGGATGTCATTTCCATGATTCAACATCAGGAGGTATGGTACAGTTCCATATTCGTTTTCACTGGTATCGGCAAAGTGATGCAGTCGGGCATGTTGGACCTCTCCAAACTCCACTGACCTCATGCACTGACCCACACTGAATGCAGTCAGCTGATCCAAATCCTCCAACCACCTTTTCCATCATGGTCAGATGTCCTGAGGCAACTCACCATCCTATCCATCCTTGCAGCATAATTTTGGCAAGCAAGGTGACTGGTGACAAAAAACCCAATGGGTAATACACAGAGCTGGTAACTGACAGCATACCATGTCTGGTGTGGGACTGTAGTTTCATGTCCATTTTGAACTTGAATGAGTTGGTCTCGTCACACCACTGTAGACCAAGAGCCCTTTCCACTGGAAGTGTATCTTGATCCAGATCCAACTCCCTTAGATCTTTCAAATTCAATCAAATCAATCAAATTTTATTTATATAGTGCCAATTCACAGCACTCGTCATCCCAAGACGCTTTTCAAAGAACACGAGCAGGTCTAGACCACACTCATTGTTTGATAAATTATCAAGACCCAACCTAAGATGGGTTTTGGCCCATCTCATCTAACATGAGTAACAGTGGCAAGGAAAAACTTCCTTTTAACAGGCAGAAAGACATGATGTTCATGTCTGCAGTACCAGTCCAGAGGAACCCAAGAGAAGAAGGCGCTCATGGCCTGAGGCGGACAGTCATAGATGATGTGGCTGGAGTCAGGCAGGTCTGCAGCAGCCGTTCATCTGTAGCATCAGTCCAGAGCAACCTAGGAGACTGGGGGCTCAGAGACATACAGAGAGATCTGGTTTGCAATTTGATGGGAGAAAATGACTTCAATGTACAGGATAATGAAGTAACTAATTATGGACTATGTTAAATGAATTTAAGGTGATTCAAGTTAAAACTCAATGGCAGTTTACTCTAGTTTTATTTTATTGATGTCAGTTAGGCTGATGTATGTGTCTGCAGCAACAGTCCAGAGGAGCCTAAGAGATGGAGGAGCTCAGGGCCTGAGGTGGACAATCAAAGACGATGCAGCGGGGGTCAGGCAGTTCCACAGCAGACTGTCTGCAGCATTAGTCCAGGGGAAGCTAAGAGACTCAGAGACACTCAGAGAGAGAGAAATCTGGTTCGTGACTTATATGGGACATAAAGATCTGAGCTAGGCCGACCCGCACCAGCTACAGGGTCCTGGCTAGCTACCGCTACTCTAGCATCAGTGCAGAGCCGCTTTTCCAGCTCTGTAATCCTTGCCTCTAGAGCTAAGAATAAACTACACTTAAAGCAGGTATCATTATCGTCTAAGGAGGACGAGGAGTAACTAAACATCTGACACACTGAGCAGAAGGGAACAGGAGAAGCAGGAGACCAAGGGGAAGCCATCGTTAGTGAGAGAAACTAAGAGCTAATAAAGTAAACCACCAGAGAGATCACCTGGAATGGAGATAAAGATGGTGCTTGGTGAAAACTATAAGATATACTCACAGACTTTTAAACAAACAGATGTATTGATAGATTAAAGAGAGAAAATAACCCAAACAGCAAGAACGCTATCAGGAGGAGCAAAACGCTACACAAACAGTTCAACAGCAAGGAACAGAATGATGCAATGCACACGCTCACCAGTCAGGAGGAGTAGTCACAGTCCCAGTGCCATTCCAGTTTTGGCCCTTTGCTCCTCTGTGATGACTTGCAACACAACACGACTGTTGCTGGTCCATTTTCCCAGGATGAAGCCTCCCTTCAGACACAAAGCACTCAGATCTCTTAAAATCTGAATAGCTTCGCTTTCAGTGGCTAAGCTCTTCAGACAATCATCCACATAGAAATTAGAAAAAAAACTCAGACTGGTTATCATCTGCAGTTTTTCTCAGTGCATATCCTGTGCAACTAGGAGATGAAACTGCACCAAATAAATGCACACACATCCTGTATTCTACAAGTTCCTTCATCTGGCCACCAGAGGAAGCGCAAAAAATGCTTGTGCTACTCAGAGACCCTCACCTGGTGGAACATAGCTTGGATGTCTCCCATGAATGCCACTGGTTCCTTCCTAGAACGGACAAGGACTCCAAGCAGTGAGCTGGTGAGGTTTGGACCCTGCAACAGTTCACTGTTCAAAGATGCTCCCTGAAAGGTGGCTCCACAATCAAACACCACACGGAGGGATCCTTTCCTTGGATGGTGGACACCATGGTGAGGGATGTACCACACTTGACCCTTTTCACACTGCAGTTGTTGCTGATGCACTTGTTCTCCATAGCTTTTACTTATGAGCGTGTTCATGTACTCAGCATACTCCTGGTGCAGTTGTTTTTTTGTTCAGGAACTTTGTCTTCAAACCCTGGATCCTTTGCTTAGCCAAAGCAAAATTGTTAGGCAGACAGATCTCCTTGTTTTTAAACAGGCAACTTCAGACAGTACTTTCCTTCCTAACACACTGCTGAGTGTTCCATTTTTTCCCAGAAATTTGAGATCTTCTCTGGACATTTCTTTCTCCTTTGTGGCCTTCTCATCAAACTCATGGTTGTACTGATCAACCAGCATTACCTCAAGTTTACACACAGAGATCCTGTTCACCATAGCCAAGGAAAGCTCCGCCTCCAAAGCACCACTGTTTCCATTCAGTGGACCATTAACAACCCATCCCAGCACTGTATGTCAGCATACAGGCCACTCCTGTGACTGTTAATAACCTCCCAAGGTTCCAATATCTTGGGGGCGTTGGTTCCAATTAACAGGTCGACATTGCTTCTATGATTGGAATGTTCACCTTCGACAAATATGGCTACTTAGCCAATTCCTCAGGTGTCACCATGTTATCCTGGCATTTTTTTCTGAGTAAGAACCTCTGGGAGCACATGACAATCATTGCTGTCCAGATCAGAGACCTCCAAACCAGCTAATGCAAAGGCTGGCATAACTGATTTTTGCCCTGTTGTGCTTAACAGGAAGCTGGTTCTCCTACTATTGACATTCAGCTTCCGCATTAGATGCTCAGAGCAGAATGTGGCTGAACTACCCGGATCCAAGAAGGCATAGGTTTCTATGACTTGATTGCCCTTTGCACATTTCACCTTTACCGGGAGAATGGACAGAACACACCGGTCCTCACCGGCCCCTGTATGTCCACATGTTTTCACTGAAGTTGTCTGGTTCGATGTGTCCAACACTTCCAGACCTGGTTATTTTTGATGTGAAGCACAGTGGGATGAGTTTGACCACAGACTTTACATGTTAAGCATCTCTCACAGTCACGACTCATGTGACCAACACCTAGACATGCAAAACAAACCCCCTTCCCTCTCAGAAATGGGATCTTTTCCTTGTGCCACTTTCTATTAAACTACTCACACTCCTCCAAAAAGTGACTCTGAGCACAGCAAATGCATCCAGCTTTCTCATTCTCTCCTGAGTCTGGTGTAGGTGACTCTTAAACTCTTTCAGGAGCTTCCACAGATGTTACTGTGGTGGCAACAATATTTCCCTTAACACTGGTTCTGGGTTGTGATTTAAACCCAGTGCTGATCCTCATCCCAGAAAGACCAGATACTGGATCCTGTATCTCACCAAACAGAGGGTCCGAAATGAATTCTGACATGACGCTCAATAAAACTGACCAGAACAGTGAAGCAAGCTCTTTGGCTGGTTCTCTCCATTATGTTATGAGCTATGGTCCTCCATTGCTCCCTCATTTTGAATGGCACTTTGAACATAATGGCCCTGATATTGACTAGCATATCCAATTCCTGCATGTACTGGAGCTCCTCCGTAGCATTGCAGCATCCACGCAAGACTAAGGAGTAGGCTTGGAGTGGTTTGACATCCTCAGATTTTATTGTCTGCCAGGTCAAAGCCTTTTCCATGTATGCGCTTGCGATTTTGTACTGATTTCCAAAATGTTTCTTTAAAAGTTTCTTTGCCACTGCGTACCCACATTCAGGAGTCATATGCTGGCAGCTACGCACTAATTCATGAGGCTGTCCTCTGGTAAACTGCTCCAGATAATAAAGACAGTCTGCACTTCCTGCTTTTTCTTCCACTCCTTTCTCAAAGGCTTTGAGAATGCCCTGTAGTGAATAGGGTCCCCATCATATGTGGGAATATCTAGTGGTGGCAGTGACATCAACTGCTGCTGCTGCACCAGAGTCACCGTTATTTCATTCTGCCTGTGCATGATGTTCAGTATATCTCCAAGTAGATTAATACTGATTTGATGATGATATGCAGGTTGAGCATTTGTGGCTTATTGTTGAAAATACTGTGATGTTTCCATTGGTTTGCTTTCCTGTTGCTATCCATTGGGGCTGTATTGATACTTTGAAGCAGCTTTAACCCATTACTCAGTTTCCTTGTGTTGTTCATGTGTTAGGGTTCCTTTGGGTGGTAATGACCATTTTGTGATATCATTTTGTTGTGTTGATTTCCATGTTTCTGGCTTGTACTCTGCTGCCATAGGATCTAAAACAGTTATGGTTTCGTTTTTCCTTGTTTCCTTTTCCAAGTAGGAATTCATGCCATTGCTGGATGTTTTAGAAGCATTTCTGCTGGCTGAAGCATGAAGGACTGCCAAGTTAGCAGTGGATTTCAGCTTTCATTTCAAGTAGCTCTCGTTACCTCCTTAACTGCTGTTCCTGCTCCTCCAGAGCATGTTATTGCCTTAAAGCTTCAACGCGAGCAACAAGTGCACTGACCAACCACTGTTACAGCTCAATTTACCTTCATTAGAAACACTGTCATTAGGACCAATATCGTCCACAACATTACCATTTTTCTTACCTTCATCACATGAAATCCACCTTTTTGCATCTGCAACACACTCATTATTGGACATTTTGCTTTAAACCATATTTCATGTTTTTCTTTTTCATCACATGGCAGTAGACCCAACAGAGTATCATGGACATTTTTTACCTTACCACACACTTCAGTCAGTTGTCTGAGAGCATCATGTACCCCTGTGTTATCATGGTTTACCTTTAAGTCTTGTATTGTTTTCCTTATGTTAGCTGCTTTGCTAAACAAAGCCTTTCTGTAAGATTGCAATTTTTCCAATTTATTGACTAGCGCCTTTTTAGTGAGCTTGACCACCCATTTTTCGGTCTTAGTTTCAACGCCACCAGTCATAGTACGAGGTTTACGCACAGTTTGCACATTAGTCCTGGTAACCAAGTCCGACACCGCATCGCGAGTCTCCATAATGAACAAACAATCAATGAGCAGTTCACAGCAACAAGTGTTCAACGCAAAAGTCAATTGTTCCCTGCTTCGGCAACCAATGCATTAGGTTTATGACCCCCTTATGTGTGCACACAGTTTAAATGGCCATTTAACAGTGTGGGGCTACACATACCTCCATGCAGTTCTACCAGTAGGGTTTGGAATATACAGTGCATCTGGAAAGTATTCATACCACTTAACTTTTTCCACATTTTGTTATGTTACAGCCTTATTCCAAAATGGATTAAATTTCCTTTTACCCTCAAAAATTCTACACAAAATATCCCATAATGACAAAGCGAAAAACTTTTTTTAGAACATTTTGCAAATTTATTAAAAATAGGAACACTCAAATGTTGCATATACATAAGTATTCACACCCTTTACTCAATACTTGGTCGAAGCACCTTTAGCAGCGATTACAGCCTCCAGTCTTCTTGTGTATGATGCAACAAGCTTGGCACACCTGGATTTGGGGAGTTTTTCCCATTCTTCCTTGCGCATCCTCTCAAGCTCAGTGAGGTTGGATGGGCAGCGTCGGTGCACAGCTACTTTCAGGTCTTTCCAAAGATGTTCAATCAGGTTCAAGTCTGGGCTCTGGCTGGGCCACTCAAGGACATTCAGAGACTTGTCCTGAAGCCACTCCTTTGTCTTCTTGGCCGTGTGCTTAGGGTCATTGTCATGCTGAAAGATGAAGTGTTGCCCCAGTCGAAAGTCTCGAGCGCTCTGGAGCAGGTTTTCATCAAGGATTTCGATGTACTTAGCTGCATTCATTTTTCCCTAGATCCTGACAAGTCTCCCAGTTCCTGCCAATGAAAAATATCCCCACAGCATGATGCTGCCACCACCATGCTTCACTGTAGGGATGGTATTGGCGAGGTGGTGAGCGGTGCCTGGTTTCCTCCAGACATGATGCTTGGCATTCAGGCCATAGAGTTCAATCTTCGTTTCATCAGACCAGAGAATTTTGTATCTCCTGGTCTGTGAGTCCTTCAGGTGCCTTCTAGCAAAGTCCAAGCAGGCTGTCATGTGCTTTTTACTGAGGAGTGGCTTCTGTCTGGCCACTCTACCAATGATGGAGACCACTGTGCTTTTTGGGCTCTTCAATGCAGCAGATATTTTTTTGTAATCTTCCCCAGATCTGTGCGCCGATACAACCCTGTTTTGGAGGTCTACAGACAATTCTTTCGACTTCATGGCTTGGTTTGTGCTCTGACGTGCTCTGTCAGCTGTGGGATCTTATATAGACAGGTGTGGCTTTCCAAATAATGTCCAATCAGCTGAATTTGCCACAGGTGGACTGCAATCAAGTTGGAGGAACATTTCAAGGCTGATCAGTGGAAACAGGATGCACCTGAGCTCAATTTTGAGTTTTATAGCAAAGGGTGTAAATACTTATGTACATGCAACATTTGAGTGTCTTATTTTTAATACATTTGCAAAATGTTCTAAAAAAAGTTATTTGCTCTGTCATTATGGGGTATTTTGTGTAGAATTTTTGAGGGAAAAAAGGAATTTAATCCATTTTGGAATAAGGCTGTAACACAAAATGTGGAAAAAGTGAAGTGGTTTGAATACTTTCCGGATGCACTGTATATAGTAGCCTTGGAAGTACATTAATTTTAACAACTTCCCTCTTGAAACCAAACTTGTGAAGGGGATTAGATTCCACCTTTCCATATCAAATTTTATTTTTGATATTAATGTATCATGATTTAAAGATTTGAACTGGGATAAATCTTGAGGCAGGTTCACTCCCAAGTATTTCATGAATTTTGAGTTCGAGTTGAACCTAAAACTCTTTCTAATTTTCCTATCTGTCATATAATCTCGCCCCCCATCTCCATTACATGAGCACTCCTCTAACTGCAATACTGTCCGTTCTGTGCCGCTGTTTACACCGGCGCCATGGCACACCACCACCCCCTCCATCGGTCATTCTCTAGCTAGTCCATCGCTTGAAGTGAAGTCTCCCTCACCTACCACTTCTTCCATCCCATCCCTAAAAGTCACCCCACACTTGGCATCCCCGCGCTCCCTTTTTCCTCCGACCACTCTAATCCTTGAGAACTCAATTATGCGACACATCCGCTTTTTAATACTGTAACACATTGCTTCCCCGGAGCCACAGTCCCAGTCATCCTCCAAAAACTCCCTGATTTGTTGAACACTCTGCCGTCCTCCATCCACAGAAATATGGTCCATGTTGGAGTTAACGAAACATTCCTCCCCGACACTATAAGGTAACCAAATCACAGTTCAGATAACTCCTCCAGCCTGTAACTCACACCGGCAAATCCATCTTCATCAGCGGACCGCTCTCTCCTCACGGCTGTGGGATTGAAAAGTTCAGTAGTGTCCTCCAGTGCAACTCCTGGCTCCACTTGGTCTGCAGGGAATTCAGCTTTGGTTTTATAGATAATTTTAACTTGTTCTAAAATTGCCAATCCCTGTTCAAAGCTGATGGTATCCATCCAAACAAACTTGGCAACTACAAGCTAAAAGCCATCCTGCAGCACGCTGTCCAATCAAACCCACGTGACTGACTATTTACTCACTGCTCCCACTCACCCACACAAGCCCCCCCCCCCCTTCTTCTACTGTGCTTTCTCAGTGCACCACTCTCTCCACCTACTCCCCCTACAGCCCCCTGCTGTAACTATACCCCTCATTTAACTCCTCTGTTGCTGTCTTCCCCATTACAACCAATGTAACTGTCAGACCCCTCTGCCCTCAGTCTACTCTCAAAGTTGTGAATAAAAATAACCTTTCCTACATAAAACTGGGTGCCCCTGCCCCTTCATCCCACAAGTTTGAAAACACCACAGCCAACTTTGGACTATTAAACATTTGCTCACTCAGGAGCAAGGGACAGCTCATTCAGGATGTCATCATGGACCATAACTTGGATTTTCTTTGCCTAACAGAAACGTGGCACCAGAGTCCCACCAGTTTCCACCCCTGCCCTCCACACATTTGAATCCATCACCTTACAGTTATCTGGCCCCATCCCCACTATCAGTTCCAATGTGTATCGTCCCCCCAAGCCAAAAAAAGAGTTCTTAAATGATCTTGCTTATCCTTCCACACTATCTCCAAACATATTACTCCTGGGTGACTTTAATATCCACACGGACAATGTCGACAACACTCTCACCAGGAATTTTATTTCTTGCATAAACAGCTTTGGACCCCAGCAACTTGCAAACTTCCCAACACATCAAAAAAGACACACGCTGGATTTAATATGCTGTTTTGGTCTCTCCCCTGTCAACTGTAAGTCAACTTCCCTCCCCTTCAGATCACATGTTAGTTTCCTTTAACGTCAACCTTGCACTCGCTAATATCCGTCTCCCATGCACTATTCCACTCCAATAACAGTCTTTATGATTTCCTGGACTACTTTGCCCCACTCAAAACCAGATCTGTCACTCTGACCTGCTCCTCACCATGGTTCACGCCAGCTCTCAGACAACTCTAATCTAAAGGACGCCGCCTGGAACGCCTCTACAATAAAACTGGTCTAACTGTATAAGGAAATCTATTACAACCACCTTGAAGACTTAAAAACAGGCAACTGGACTGTGTAGAGTTGAGAAAACGTTTCACCTCTTATCCAAGAAGCTTCTTCAGTTCTAAAATTGCTAGTGTGAGGAGCAGATATTTATCTTACTGGAGAAGGGGACAGACAACGACTGGGTTGGAAAGAGTTGGAAAGAATGGGTCGTAGAAACCCATCTCTAACCTAAAAGGGTTGTTAATGACCCCTGTCATGTGACCACATGACTCATGCCACCTGTCATGTGGTCCCAGGTGTGAATGTTTGTGGAGCTTCCTGGGCAGAGAGCTGAGAACTGCATTGTAAGTGCCAGAGAGATTGTGCCTGAGTCTACCCCCTCTGTTCAGAGAAGGTTTCTCCAGCCTGGTAAAGATGGCTTCTTTAACTCCTCTTTCAAACCATCTGTCTTCTCGAGCCAACACCTGTACATTGCTGTCCTCGAAAGAGTGACCTGTGTCCTTTAAGTGAAGGTGGACAGCTGAGTCCTGACAGGGGTTGTTAACGACCCCTTCAGGTTAACGACTTCGGACACACACACACACACACACACACACACACACACACACAGATGGGTTTCTACGACCCATAATTTCCAACTCCTCCCAGTAGTTGTCTGTCCCCTTCTCCAGTAAGATAAATATCTGCTCCTCTCACTAGCAATTTTAGAACTGAAGAAGCTTCTTGGATAAGAGGCGAAACGTCTTCTCAACTCTACACAGTCCAGTTGCCTGTTTTTAAGTCTTCAAGATAACCATGACCACGAAGCCTCAGCAGCATCGCATTGTACGGGAAGAGCAACAAACTTAACCTACCCTTCAGCAGTCTGACGGAGGAGTTTATGGTTACCCGTGCAAGAGAGGTGCTGCTGTATAGGGACTCAAGTGACACCAAAGTCTCCTCGGCTGGTGTAGAAGTGAGGACAGGCAGGAAGTGGTGTGCCCAAGAGGCAGTCGATCAGGCTGAGTCCCGCTTGCGGCACAGTGAGCTGGTGGGAACAGTGGCATCTGGACGGGCAGGACTTGGGAGCAACCCGAGACCTTCATATAACAAGGCCAAGGGGAAGGAAAGGTGTCAGCTGATCCAGGAGGAGGTCCGAGCAGGGGTGGAGGAAGCCCGCTGCAGCAAGACAGTGGGGATGCGGCAGCAGGGGGCGTGGACCCGTTGGGAGGAGGCAGCTGCCCGGAAGGTCTCGTGGTCAGAGCTATGGCGATCTGAGCCTCACCGGATCAGGTTCCTCATCCAGTCGGTTTACGACGTCCTCCCAAGCCTATCCAACCTCCACCGCTGGGGCTTGGCTGAGAACCCACTGTGCCCTCTCTGCCAAAGAGCAGGATCACTGGAACACATCTTGAGCTGCTGCCCAAGAGCACTGGGAGAGGGGTGCTACCGCTGGCGCCATGACCAAGTGCTACAGGTCATTGCGGAGGCCATCAGCACAGGCATCGCCACCAGCAAACACATACAACCATCAAGGCAGACCATCGCCTTCGTTAAGGCTGGGGAGAAGCCGCAGCAGCTCAGGAGGCAAGCAGGGGGGCTGCTGGCAACAGCCCGGGACTGGCAGCTGAAAGTCGACCTAGGGAGACAGCTCAAATTCCCGGAGAACATCGCAGTGACCACGCTCAGGCCAGACATGGTCCTGGTGTCTGAAACAACAAGGCAAGTGGTCCTGCTGGAGTTGACTGTTCCCTGGGAAGACAGGATGGAGGAGGCCTTTGAGAGAAAGAAAGCCAAGTATGAGGAGCTGGCAAGTGAATGCCGAAGCAGGGGATGGAGGACCCGGTGCAACCCCATCGAGGTCGGATGCAGAGGATTCGCTGGCCAGTCCCTCATCAGGGCTCTCAAGATGCTGGGAATGGGGGGACTGCACGACAGGCGAGCCATTAAGAACATCTGCGACGCAGCAGAGAAGGCGTCCAGATGGCTGTGGATCAAGCGGGGTGATCCGTGGTCACATGCTCTTAAGACACAAGCCGGGACTTGATCACCCCGGCTGGGTCCCCTGGGCGAGGGTGTCTGTTGCAAGACCTGAAACACCCAGTGAACCCAGGTGCCAACACTGATGATGTGTCTTAAGTTGCACCATAAGTGTATTTTAGAACCTGTATGAATGAGAATCTACATGGTCTATTACAACCACGTTTTCCACTACAAGGACTGCACTTCCAAGACCAAATCAATTTACTACGCTGGACTAATCAATTCAAACTATGGCAACTCAAGAGCCCTTTTACTCATCAGCAACACCACTCAACCTCCGGACTCACTACCACAACAGATGTACTCTACTGCCTCCTGCAATACTATTCTATCCTCTTTCACTGCCAAAATTCAAAACATCCACCAGCAACTTGCTCCCAGCTCTGCTCACAGTTCATCTCCTCTATTCACTCTGTGTTCCCCTCCCAGTCCTTTTCAGCATTTACCCTGCCCTCAGTTCTTGAAATCACCCATATCATCAAAAAATCCAGGTCATCATCATCCCCCCTCATTGACTGCCTCCTTAAAATAAAATCCTGGTTTTCATCCAACTTTCTTAAACTGAACAGCAACAAAACAGAAATGCTACTTATTGGCACAAAAACCACCCTTTCCAAATCTCCCAGTTTTACGATATCCATAGACAATTCCAACCCCCCCCCCCCCCAGGTAAAGAGTCTGGGTGTCATCCTCGACAGCACACTCTCATACACCTCTCATATCAGCCACATAACCCTTTTTAAGTCTCTGAATGGGCTGGCCCCGGAGTATCTCCCTGACCTTGTTAAACTGCGCCAGCCCTCCAGAGCCCTGAGGTCAGCTAATCAGGTGGTTTTAGACGTTCCTCGATCCTTTTTAAAATCTAGAGGAGTTAGAGCATTTTCTGTCGTGGCTCCCACTTTTTGGGACACTGTACCCCTTACAGTGCGCACTGCTAACAGCCTTTCCACTTTTAAAACAATTCTGAAGACGCACCTGTTCACTTTAGCTCTTGGGGAAGTAAAGCTGCTTTTATTGGGTATTTTTTTATGTGCTATCTTTATCTATATTGTTGTTTTATGTTTTTATATGTTTTATGCTTTTATTGTTTTTACAGTTTTTTAAAAAAAATTTTTACTACGTGTCAACATCACAAGCAGGGGGGAGAAAAATTTATGTTCTGTGTAATAAATTTCTAAAGTTTGTCCACAGCCCCATAAGCTTTGCTGACGGAGGCGGTTTTTATGACCTATACTGCAGTCCATCAACAGAGGGTGCTGTTCTCAGAGTGGCTTCACCCAGCAAGGAGGCAGACTGTCCATTCTATATACAGTCTATGGCGTGGTCCTTTTAAATGTTCTGAGTGATCAGTGGAAGGATGCCGAGCCACCTAAAAAAACGTATTGATTATGTGAATGGTTTCTGCCACAGACTGTTTGCTGCCGGAGAATTGGCAAAGAAAAACGTGACACTTTCTCAGACTAAGATGAAAAAACTGTATGACCGGCGTGCTGAATGCCGCGTGTTTGGTGTGGGGGAACCAAGTCTTGTTACCTATTGTGACTTCTCCCTTTCAGGCTAAGTATTCTGGTCCATATGAAGTGAGACAAAAATAGTCTCTGAACACAACTACATGATTTCTTCTCCAGAGCATAGAAAGAAAATGCAGCTTTGTCATGTCAACTTGTTAAAACCTTATTATGCTCGTGTTTTAGATGACACAGACGGCGAGAGTGCTTCAGGACTTTCCCACTCTGCTTGTTCGGTGGGGAGAGTGTCCACAGTTCATTCTCCACAGTCAGTGTCCACTGAGGTAGAGGATAGTTTTCCTTGTGTTGATCCCACCGTTCTTCAAGGTCGCCTTAAAAACTCTGAGTCCCTGAGTAACCTGCAGGTCCTCTTAGGTCACTTAGCTGAGTCCAAACAGGACGATTTATGTAATGTTATGTTATGTAAAGTTCTGGGGGACTTGGAGGGGTGTACCGTCTATTTAGACGATGTGGTTGTCTTCTCTGACACTTGGGATTCTCATGTTGAGCGCATGTGTGCGTTGTTTTCCCGTCTGGCTGAGGTGCGTCTGACGTTAACCTCGCAAAGTGCGAGTTTGCCAAAGCAATGGTGACGTATCACGGTTGTGGTGGGGCAGGGTACTGTCCGTCCCGTTGAGGAGAAAGTTAAGGCAGTTGCATGTTTTCCTGTCCCTACAACCAAAAAAAGAGCTCATGCCTTTTTTTGGTCTTGTTGGTTATTACAGGAGTTTTTGCAGAAATTTATCTGATGTAGTCGCACCATTAACAGATTTGCGTAAGGCAAGTGTGATTTTTGTATGGTCTCCTGTTTGCCAGCAGGCATTTGAAAAAGTTAAATCCTTGTTGTGTAATGCGCCTGTTCTCTCTGCTCCAAGGTTCGATAATCCCTTTGCTCTCCAAGTTGATGCCAGTCACGTGGGTGTGGGGGCGGTACTGTTGCAGAATGATGAGTTTGGTATTGAAAAACCAGTGAGCTCCTTTTCTAACAGTTTTAACTGAATACCAACTTAACTATTCTACCATTGAGAAAGAAGCCTTGGAATTAGTGTCGGCACAACATTTTGATGTGTATCTTGGATCTGGTGTTGCACCTGTCGTGGTCTTCACTGATTATAACCCTCTTGTTTTCTTGAATTTGTTACAGTGTCCCAATCAAAGATTAGTGAGATGGTCACTGTTCCTTCAGTCTCACTGGCTTGATATTCAACACATAAAAGGGCCTGACAATGTGGTGGCAGACGCATTGTCCAGAGCCTCTGTAGACAGTGGCAGCTGGTGAGAAAAATAATACGTGGGGCTGAAGGTTTGGAAAACAGAGCCCTGACAAAACAAATAAAGGTAAATAAAGCATTCTGGTGCTTTCTAAGATAATAATAATTTAGGAAACATATGATGTTGACCTACAGAGACAAATGGGGTGGGGATACTGTATTTCAACTTATTAATAGGGCATTATAGCCGACACACAGCCTACCTACATTCAATGTAATCCTATGATATAGAAACTGACAGTAGCATACCCATTGAAACTGGGTGAACAAATACAGGGTTCCCACTCTTTTCCAGAAATCATTTTCCAGGACTTTTCCAGGATGTTTTCATCCTGCCTTAAAAATTATTGATTTCTAACAAAGTGGCATGAACATTGTTTGTTAGCTTTCTTTTAAGTCAGGCTTTTATGTAGTGTCTCACTATAATAAATGTATGGTTTATATTAGGTTTTAACCTTTATATATCCTACTTTTCTACAAACAGATTTTGCTGATTGACTGTTTCAGTTGCTGAAATAATATTTTGCCAGCTTTATGATTTCTTTTTGTCACCATTAATTTACACAGGAAACAAAAAAGAGCCTGACTATTTAGACTTCCAGTTAGCCATGCTTTGTGCCTGTACCATGTTCTTGAAAATATCTGTGTATATTGTCTGCTCTTCTCTGTGGTCAGTTGCTGAGCGGAAGCGTCTGGTCGATCTGGACCAAGCTCTTCCAGCTTTAGTTAGTCCTGCAGAGTCCTCCTCTCAAACAGGACCTACTTGATAGACAGCGCAGCGTTCTCCGGTAAATCACTCGGTAGGGGGTTTGCAGTAGCCATTCCCACGTCCTCTGTCATTAGCAGCCAAGTGCAGAGTGAGGGGCAGACCGGCTCCGAGTAGAGCAGCTAGCTACGTTAGACGCACACTGTAGCTATTCGTCCGTTTGTGGCTAATTTGGTAATGAACGTGCTTACGTCATTCAAATTAGGGACGCTGGGGCGCCCGGGACGAGCGCCCCTTAAGGATTTTTTTTGTGTGGCTAGGATAAGCTAAATTTTTAATGCAGAACTTCGATCTGAGCATGCGTGAGGGAGCAGAAAGCTGGGGCGCTGGCCCTTAATGCCCCTAACGTTAATGCACAACTGTGATCTGAGCATGCGTGAGACAACAGACGTTCCTAGTCCGCCCTGGCGCTGGGTGGAGAGATCGCTAAAGGACTGAAATACACATTTAATGGAATGATTAATATAATAGTGCCATTTCCTTACTTTGAGAATAATTTTCAGGGAGACAGCAGACATCTCTTTTTGCTCACGCAGCTCAGGTGGGGCTCTGCAGCGCCCTTGTATACTGGCCTCCACTGCCTGTAGAGTAAATATAGCCAAGTGTTTTCCAAAGTGACTTTTTGGGGTAAGTTTGTAATAGTTTAGTGTTATGATAAAAATGATATAAAAGGAAAATAGATGCATTTATTTTGATTAAATTGAGGAACTCATATTTCCATTAGATTTCAGTTAGCGCTGAGTTGTTTGAGGACCTACCTGGCACGGCTGTCTCACCGCGCCCATGATTCCTCGGCGCATTATGTTTTGGTTTAGTTAGGTTTCTTTGTTAGTTTAATTAGCATTTGATTATGTTGCCCATTATCCAAGTTGATATTGTTTGTAATAAAATCGTTTTGTTTTTACTTTAGAAGCCATACGTCTCTTCGTTTTTGTCATGACTTTGAGCCAGGTCATGACAGCAAGATGGAATTTTGCACAAAGGTAGATTTGCCAAAAATTACTGATAAGCAGAGAGATGATCTGTGTAAACTGATAATGCTCAGTGAAATTAAGAATTGTATCCAGTTACTCTCGATCAACAAAGCACCTGGCCCAGATGGGTTCAATGCAGAATTTTATAAAATATTTAACACCACTCTGGTTAATCCTTTGCTTGAAATGTTACAGTCCACATTTGCAGCTGGGGCTCTTCTTCCATCTCTTATGGAGGCTAATAGCTCTCTAGTACTAAAAGAGGGGAAAGCATCTGAAGAGTGCTCTTCATATAGGTCTATATCCGTCTTGAATTTGGATTTAAAGCTACTTGAAAAAATCCTTGCCTCTTGTTTGGAAGAGGTCCTCCCCACTGTAATTAATAACAACCAAACTGGTTTCATTCGGGTAAGGCTTTCTTCACATAATGTAAGACACCTGCTTAACATTATTCAGCATTCTTCTATGTACAGTACAGAAGCTCTGGTTATTTCTCTTGATGCAGAAAAGGCCTTTGATAGGCTGGAATGGCCTTAATTTTTTTCGCACTTCAAGAATTAGGTCTAGAGGAGGATGTTATTAAATGGGTTTGGATCTTGTACACATCGTCTCTTTCAGCTGTAATTACAAATGGACTCAGGTCTAGTAATTTCAATATTGAACAAGGCACCAGGCCAGACCTGGCTGCAGAAACAAATGGGGCGGGACATTACATTTTTTCAGGGGGGCACACTTATTTAAACCTTTATTAGGGCCCGAGCCAGCTGCAGAGCAGCCGGGCGTAGAGCCCTATTATTCCTGTATAGGTTTTTCTTTCTTCTTTAGGGCCCGAGCCAGCTGCAGAGCAGCCGGGCGTAGAGCCCTATTATTCCTGTAGTGGTTTTTCTTTCTTCTTTCTTTCTTTCTTTCTTTAGGGCCCGAGCGTAGCTGCTAAGCTGCTGCGAGAGCCCTCTTGTTCCTGTAGTTTCCTTCTTTTGTTATTATTAGGGCCCGAGCGTAGCTGCTAAGCAGCTGCGAGAGCCCTATTATTCCCCAAGTGGTTTTTCTTTGTTTCTTTCTTTCTTCTTTTTCCTCCCCTTTGAACTGGAAAATGGCCCACTTCCCACTGGCGAAAACTCATGAAATTTGGCAGGATGACCGGGCCTGGTGAAAAATTTGATATTCCGAAGTCGCCCAAACAAGAAAATGCAAAATGGCTCCATAGCGCCCCCTAAGGTGAAAATTCACACTATTGACTGTCACGCCTTTACGCTTTGTCAAAATGACACAAAAATTGACACACACATGTATCTCAAGAAGATCTACGAAAAAGTCAGTGCGGGCGTATCTGTCAAATGTACGGTTAAAGGGTTATTCCGCATTTTTTGCCGATCCGCACACATTGGAATTTCGCTAACTCCTCCGAAGGCTTTCGTTCCACCGGCACCACATTTGCTCAGGCCAATCTACACCCCATGGCCATTAAAAGTTATTCAAATCATGACGCTGCACCCCACGGTTTAGGTTCTAGGGGGCGCCAAAGATAACTCTAAAATCCACATATTTCAAAGTCTTATAACTTTTTATTTTTGCCCTCACTGGCCTCCAAGTTTTCTAGGATGATGCAATGTCCAGCCATCAACACATTTGTGAAGGAATTTTTACTCCCCAAAAGAGCGCCCCCCCATGGCAGGAGAAAAAAGTCCATTTTTTCTTGTCGCCTAAGGTGAAAAAACACATTGTTGACTGTCATACCTGTACGCTTTGTCAAATTGACACAAAATTTGACAATCACATGTATCTCAATAAGATCTACGAAAAAGTCAATGCGCGCGTATCTGTAAAATGTACGGTTAAAGGGCTATTTCGCATTTTTTGCTGATTCGCACACATTGGAATGTGGCTAACTCCTCCTAAGGCTTTCGTCCCACTGACACCAAATTTGCTCAGGCCAATCTACACCCCATGGCCATTCAAAGTTGTAAAAATCATGACGCTGCACCCCACGGTTTACGTTCTAGGGGGCGCCAAAGATGACCCAAATATCCACATTCTTAAAAGAATCCACATCCCCCCCCATCCCCCATCCCCCATGGCAGGAGAAACAGTCAAGTTTTTCCTGCCCATCACTCAATGGCTCAATCGCATCACTCTCCCGGCAACACCGTAACGAGGAGCAACTTGCCGTTTGGATATATCCTAGCTGTGTTTGTGCCCTCACTCATGGTCCAGACTTTTTTCAAATAGGACATGTAGTTTGTCTGCAGCGAGTGTTTTGGTAGAAACTGCGCCTCCCATTCATTATAATGGGAAATGACCACAGACAAGTGCGCACACCATCTTTGGACCTTGAGTGTGACGCGATCGGGAGGGGGAGGCGGTCGCGCTGGGGGCGGCGCAACGCGGCTCGGGCCCGCCAGTGCCCCACCGGGGTCCTAGTTATTATTTTTCCTCCCCTTTGAACTGGAAAATGGCCCACTTCCCACTGGCGAAAACTCATGAAATTTGGCAGGACGACCGGGCCTGGTGAAAAATTTGATATTCCGAAGTCGCCCAAACAAGAAAATGCAAAATGGCTCCATAGCGCCCCCTAAGGTGAAAATTCACACTATTCACTGTCACGCCGGTACGCTTTGTCAAAATGACACAAAAATTGACACACACATGTATCTCAATAAGATCTACGAAAAAGTCAGTGCGGGCGTATCTGTCAAATGTACGGTTAAAGGGTTATTTCGCATTTTTTGCCGATCCACACACATCGGAATTTCGCTAACTCCTCCGAAGGCTTTCGTTCCACCGGCACCACATTTGCTCAGTCCAATCTACACCCCATGGCCATTAAAAGTTATTCAAATCATGACGCTGCACCCCACGGTTTAGGTTCTAGGGGGCGCCAAAGATAACCCTAAGATCCACATATTTAAAAGTCTTATAACTTTTTATTTTTGCCCTCACTGGCCTCCAAGTTTTCTAGGATGATGCAATGTCCAGCCATCAACACATTTGTGAAGGAATTTTTACTCCCCAAAAGAGCGCCCCCCCATGGCAGGAGAAAAAAGTCCATTTTTTCTTGTCCCCTAAGGTGAAAATACACATTGTTGAGTGTAACACCTGTACGCTTTGGCAAAATGACACAAAAATTGACACACACATATATCTCAATAAGATCTACGAACAAGTCAAGGCGCGCGTATCTGTCAAATGTACGGTTAAAGGGTTATTCCGCATTTTTTGCCGATCCGCACACATTGGAATTTCGCTAACTCCTCCGAAGGCTTTCGTTCCACCGGCACCACATTTGCTCAGGCCAATCTACACCCCATGGCCATTAAAAGTTATTCAAATCATGACGCTGCACCCCACGGTTTAGGTTCTAGGGGGAGCCAAAGATAACCGTAAAATCCACATATTTAAAAGTCTTATAACTTTTTATTTTTGTCCCCACTGGCCTCCAAGTTTTCTAGGATGATGCAATGTCCAGCCATCAACACATTTGTGAAGGAATTTTTACTCGGCAAAAGAGCGCCCCCCCATGGCAGGAGAAAAAAGTCAAATTTTTCTTGTCCACTAAGGTGAAAATACACATTGTTGAGTGCTACGCCTGTATGTTTTGTCGTATTGACACAAAATTTTACATACACGTGTATTTACATAAGATCTTCGAAAAAGTCAATGGCCACGTATCTGTAAAATGTACGGTTAAAGGGTTATTTCGCATTTTTTGCAGATTCGCACACATTGGAATTTCGCTAATTCCTCCGAAGGCTTTCGTTCCACCGGCACCACATTTGCTCAGGCCAATCTACACCCCATGGCCATTAAAAGTTATTCAAATCATGACGCTGCACCCCACGGTTTAGGTTCTAGGGGGCGCCAAATATAACCCTAAAATCCACATATTTAAAAGTCTTATAACTTTTTATTTTTGTCCTCACTGGCCTCCATTTTTTCTAGGATGATGCAATGTCCAGCCATCAACACATTTGTGAAGGAGTTTTTTCTCTTTAAAAGAGCGCCCCCCCATGGCAGGAGAATAAAGTCAAGTTTTTCCTGTTCATCATTCAATGGCTCAAACGCGCTGCTCTCTCGGCAAAAGCGAAAGGAGGAGCAACTTGCCATTTGGATATATCATAGCTGTGTTTGTGCCCTCACTCATGGTCCAGACTTTTTTCAAATAGGACATGGAGTTTTTCTGCAGCGAGCGTTTTGGTAGAAACTGCGCCTCCCGTTCATTATAATGGTAAATGACCACAAACAAGTGCGCACACCATCTTTGGACCTTGAGTGTGACGCGATCGGGTGGGGGAGGCGGTCGCGCTGGGGGCGGCGTGACACGGCTCGGGCCCGCCAGTGCCCCAACGGGGCCCTAGTTCTTTCTTTCTTTCTTCTTATTTTTCCTCCCCTTTGAAGGGGAAAATGGCCCACTTCCCACTGGCGAAAACTCATGAAATTTGGCAGGACGACCGGGCCTGGTGAAAAATTCGATATTCTGAAGTCGCCCAAACAATAAAATGCAAAATGGCTCCATAGCGCCCCCTAAGGTGAAAATTCACACTATTGACTGTCACGCCTGTACGCTTTGTCATGTTGAAACAAAAATTGACACACACGTGTATCGCAATACGGTCTACGAAAAAGTCAGTGCGGGCGCATCTGTGAAATGTACGGTTAGAGGGTTATTTCGCATTTTTTGCAGATCTGCACACATTGGAATTTCTCTAACTCCTCCGAAGGCATTCGTTCCACCGGCACCACATTTGCTCAGGCCAATCTACACCCCATGGCCATTAAAAGTTGTACAAATCATGACGCTGCACCCCACGGTTTACGTTCTAGGGGGCGCCAAAGATAACCCAAAAATCCACAGTCTTAAAAGTCTTATAACTTTGTATTTTTGTCCTCAATGGCCTCCAAGTTTTCTAGGATGATGCAATGTCCAGCCAACAACACATTTGTGAAGGAATTTTTACTCCCCAAAAGAGCGCCCCCCATGGCAGGAGAAAAAAGTCAATTTTTTCTTGTCCCCTAAGGTGAAAATACACATTGTTGAGTGTCACGCCTATACGCTTTGTCATATTGACCCAAAATTTGACAATCACGTGTATCTCAATAACATCTACGAAAAAGTCAATGGGCACGTATCTGTAAAATGTACGGTTAAAGGGTTACTTCGCATTTTTTCCCGATCCGCACACATTGGAATTTCGCTAACTCCTCCGAAGGCTTTCGTTCCACCGCCACCAAATTTGCTCAGGCCAATCTACACCCCATGGCCATTCAAAGTTGTACAAATCATGATGCTGCACTCCACGGTTTAGGTTCTAGGGGGCGCCAAACATAACCCTAAAATCCACATTCTTAATAGTCTTATAACTTTTTATTTTTGTCCTCACTGGCCTCCAAGTTTTCTAGGATGATGCAATGTCCAGCCATCAACACATTTGTAAAGGAATTTTTACTCTCGAAAAGAGCGCCCCCCCCCATGGCAGGAGAAAAAAGTCCATTTTTTCTTGTCCCCTAAGGTGAAAAAACACATTGTTGAGTGTCACTCCTATACGCTTTGTCGAAATGACACAAAATTTGACACACACGTGTATCTCAATAAGATCTACGAAAAAGTCAATGTGCACGCATCTGTAAAATGTACAGTCAAAGGGCTATTTCGCATTTTTTCCCGATCCGCACACATTGGAATTTCGCTAACTCCTCCTAAGGCTTTCGTCCCACCGACACCAAATTTGCTCAAGCAGATCTACATCCCATGGCCATTCAAAGTTGTAAAAATCATGACGCTGCACCCCACGGTTTACGTTCTAAGGGGCGCCAAAGATGACCCAAATATCCACATTCTTAAAAGAATCCACCCCCCCCCCCCCCCAAGGCAGGAGGAAAAGTCAAGTTTTTCCTGCCCATCGCTCAATGGCTCAATCGCATCGCTCTCCCGGCAACACCGTAACGAGGAGCAACTTGCCATTTGGATATATCCTAGCTGTGTTTGTGCCCTCACTCATGGTCCAGACTTTTTTCAAATAGGACATGTAGTTTGTCTGCAGCGAGTGTTTTGGTAGAAACTGCGTCTCCCATTCATTATAATGGGAAATGACCACAGACAAGTGCGCACACCATCTTTGGACCTTGAGTGTGACGCGATCGGGAGGGGGAGGCGGTCGCGCTGGGGGCGGCGCGACGCTGCTCGGGCCCGACAGTGCCCCACCGGGGCCCTAGTTCTTTCTTTCTTTCTTTCTTCTTATTTTTCCTCCCCTTTGAAGGGGAAAATGGCCCACTTCCCACTGGCGAAAACTCAGGAAATTTGGCAGGACGACCGGGCCCGGTGAAAAATTCGATATTCTGAAGTCGCCCAAACAATAAAATGCAAAATGGCTCCATAGCGCCCCCTAAGGCGAAAATTCACACTATTGACTGTCACGCCTGTACGCTTTGTCATTTTGACACAAAAATTGACACACACGTGTATCTCAATACGGTCTACGAAAAAGTCAGCGCGGGCGCATCTGTGAAATGTACGGTTAGAGGGTTATTTCGCATTTTTTGCCGATCTGCACACATTGGAATTTTGCTAACTCCTCCGAAGGCTTTCGTTCCACCGGCACCACATTTGCTCAGGCCAATCTACACCCCATGGCCATTAAAAGTTGTACAAATCATGACGCTGCACCCCACGGTTTACGTTCTAGGGGGCGCCAAAGATAACCCAAAAATCCACAGTCTTAAAAGTCTTATAACTTTTTATTTTTGTCCTCACTGGCCTCCAAGTTTTCTAGGATGATGCAATGTCCAGCCATCAACACATTTGTAAAGGAATTTTTACTCCCGAAAAGGGCGCCCCCCCATGGCAGGAGAAAAAAGTCCATTTTTTCTTGTCCCCTAAGGTGAAAAAACACATTGTTGACTGTCACGCCTATACACTTTGTCAAAATGATACAAAATTTGACACACACGTGTATCTCAATAAGATCTACGAAAAAGTCAATGTGCACGTATCTGTAAAATGTACGGTTAAAGGGTTATTTCGCATTTTTTCCCGATCCGCACACATTGGAATTTCGCTAACTCCTCCGAAGGCTTTAGTTCCACCGCCACCAAATTTGCTCAGGCCAATCTACACCCCATGGCCATTAAAAGTTGTAAAAATCATGACGCTGCACTCCACGGTTTAGGTTCTAGGGGGCGCCAAAGATAACCCAAAAATCCACATTCTTAATAGTCTTATAACTTTTTATTTTTGTCCTCACTGGCCTCCAAGTTTTCTAGGATGATGCAATGTCCAGCCATCAACACATTTGTGAAGGAATTTTTACTCCCCAAAAGAGCGCCCCCCCATGGCAGGAGAAAAAAGGCCATTTTTTCTTGTCCTATAAGGTGAAAATACACATTGTTGAGTGTCACGCCTGTACGCTTTGTCATATTGAATCAAAATTTGATAATCACGTGTATCTCAATAAGATCTACGAAAAAGTCAATGCGCACGTGTCTGCAAAATGTACGGTTAAAGTGCTATTTCGCATTTTTGGTTGATTCACACACATTGGAATGTGGCTAACTCCTCCTAAAGCTTTGGTTCCACCGGCACCACATTTGCTCAGGCCAATCTACACCCCATGGCCATTCAAAGTTGTACAAATCATGACGCTGCACCCCACGGTTTACGTTGTAGGGGGCGCCAAAGATAACCCAAAAATCCACATTCTTACAAGTCTTAACTTTTTATTTCTGTCCTCACTGGCCTCCAAGTTTTCTAGGATGATGCAATGTCCAGCCATCAACACATTTGTGAAGGAATTTTTACTCGCCAAAAGAGCGCCCCCCCATGGCAGGAGAAAAAAGTCCATTTTTTCTTGTCTCCTAAGGCGAAAATTTACACTATTGACTGTCACACCTTTACGCTTTGTCAAAATGACACAAAATTTGACACACACATGTATCTCAATAAGATCTACAAAAAAGTCAGTGCGGGCGTATCTGTCAAATGTACGGTTAAAGGGTTATTTCGCATTTTTTGCCGATCCGCACACATTGGAATTTCGCTAACTCCTCCGAAGGCTTTCGTTCCACCGGCACCAAATTTGCTCAGGCCAATCTACACCCCATGGCCATTAAAAGTTGTACAAATCATGATGCTGCACCCCACGGTTTACGTTCTAGGGGGCGCCAAAGATAACCCAAATATCCACAGTCTTAAAAGTCTTATAACTTTTTATTTTTGTCCTCACTGGCCTCCAAGTTCTCTAGGATGATGCAATGTCCAGCCATCAACACATTTGTGAAGGAATTTTTACTCGCCAAAAGAGCGCCCCCCATGGCAGGAGAAAAAAGTCCATTTTTTCTTGTCTCCTAAGGCGAAAATACACATTGTTGACTGTCACGCCTTTACGCTTTGTCAAAATGACACAAAATTTGACACACACATGTATCTCAATAAGATCTACGAAAAAGTCAATGCGAGCGTATCTGTTCAATGTACGGTTAAAGGGCTATTTCGCATTTTTTGCCGATTCGCACACATTGGAATGTGGCTAACTCCTCCTAAAGCTTTTGTCCCATCGGCTTCAAATTTGCTCAGGTCAATCTACACCCCATGTCCATTCAAAGTTGTACAAATCATGACGCTGCACCCCACGGTTTACGTTCTAGGGGGCGCCAAAGATAACCCAAAAATCCACAGTCTTAAAAGTCTTATAACTTTTTATTTTTGTCCTCACTGGCCTCCAAGTTCTCTAGGATGATGCAATGTCCAGCCATCAACACATTTGTGAAGGAATTTTTACTCCCCAAAAGAGCGCCCCCCATGGCAGGAGAAAAAGTCAAGTTTTTCCTGCCCATCGCTCAATGGCTCAAACGCATCGCTCTCTCGGCAAAACCGAAAGGAGGAGCAACTTGCCATTTGGATATATACTAGCTGTGTTTGTGCCCTCACTCATGGTCCAGACTTTTTTCAAAAAGGACATGGAGTTTGTCTGCAGCGAGCGTTTTGGTAGAAACTGCGCCTCCCATTCATTATAATGGTAAATGACCACAGACAAGTGCGCACACCATCTTTGGACCTTGAGTGTGACGCAATCGGGAGGGGTAGGCGGTCGCGCTGGGGGTGGCGCGACACGGCTCGGGCCCGCCAGTGCCCCAACGGGGCCCTAGTTCTTTCTTCTTTCTTTCTTTCTTTCTTTCTTCTTATTTTTCCTCCCCTTTGAAGGGGAAAATGGCCCACTTCCCACTGGCGAAAACTCAGGAAATTTGGCAGGACGACCGGGCCCGGTGAAAAATTCGATATTCTGAAGTCGCCCAAACAATAAAATGCAAAATGGCTCCATAGCGCCCCCTAAGGCAAAAATTCACACTATTGACTGTCACGCCTGTACGCTTTGTCATTTTGACACAAAAATTGACACACACGTGTATCTCAATACGGTCTACGAAAAAGTCAGCGCGGGCGCATCTGTGAAATGTACGGTTAGAGGGTTATTTCGCATTTTTTGCCGATCTGCACACATTGGAATTTCGCTAACTCCTCCGAAGGCTTTCGTTCCACCGGCACCACATTTGCTCAGGCCAATCTACACCCCATGGCCATTAAAAGTTGTACAAATCATGACGCTGCACCCCACGGTTTACGTTCTAGGGGGCGCCAAAGATAACCCAAAAATCCACATTCTTAATAGTCTTATAACTTTTTATTTTTGTCCTCACTGGCCTCCAAGTTTTCTAGGATGATGCAATGTCCAGCCATCAACACATTTGTAAAGGAATTTTTACTCCCGAAAAGGGCGCCCCCCCATGGCAGGAGAAAAAAGTCCATTTTTTCTTGTCCCCTAAGGTGAAAAAACACATTGTTGACTGTCACGCCTATACGCTTTGTCAAAATGACACAAAATTTGACACACACGTGTATCTCAATAAGATCTACGAAAAAGTCAATGGGCACGTATCTGTAAAATGTACGGTTAAAGGGCTATTTCGCATTTTTTGCCGATTCGCACACATTGGAATGTGGCTAACTCCTCCTAAGGCTTTCTTCCCACCGACACCAAATTTGCTCAAGCCAATCTACATCCCATGGCCATTCAAAGTTGTAAAAATCATGCCGCTGCACCCCATGGTTTACGTTCTAGGGGGCGCCAAAGATGACCCAAATATCCACATTCTTAAAAGAATCCACATCCCCCCCCCCCCCCCCCCCCCCCCCAAGGCAGGAGAAAAAGTCCAGTTAACCCTGCCCATCGCTCAATGGCTCAATCGCATCGCTCTCCCGGCAACACCGTAAGGAGGAGCAACTTGCCATTTGGATATATCCTAGCTGTGTTTGTGCCCTCACTCATGGTCCAGACTTTTTTCAAATAGGACATGGAGTTTGTCTGCAGCGACCGTTTTGGTAGAAACTGCGCCTCCCATTCATTATAATGGGAAATGACCACAGACAAGTGCGCACACCATTTTTGGACCTTGAGTGTAATGCAATCGGGAGGGGGAGGCGGTCGCGCTGGGGGCGGCGCGACGCGGCTCGGGCCCGACAGTGCCCCACCGGGGCCCTAGTTATTATTTTTCCTCCGCTTTAAACTGGAAAATGGCCCACTTCCCACTGGCGAAAACTCATGAAATTTGGCAGGACGACCGGGCCTGGTGAAAAATTCGATATTCTGAAGTCACCCAAAGAATAAAATGCAAAATGGCTCCATAGCGCCCCCTAAGGTGGAAATTCACACTGTTGACTGTCACGCCTGTACGCTTTGCCATATTGACACAAAAATTGACACACACATGTATCTCAATAAGATCTACAAAAAAGTCAGTGCGGGCGTATCTGTCAAATGTACGGTTAAAGGGTTATTTCGCATTTTTTGCCGATCCGCACACATTGAAATTTCGCTAACTCCTCCGAAGGCTTTCGTTCCACCGGCACCACATTTGCTCAGGCCAATCTACACCCCATGGCCATCGAAAGTTGTACAAATCATGACGCTGCACCCTACGGTTTAGGTTCTAGGGGGCGCCAAAGATAACCAAAAAATCCACATTCTTAAAAGTCTTATAACTTTTTATTTTTTTCCTCACTGGCCTCCAAGTTCTCTAGGATGATGCAATGTCCAGCCATCAACACATTTGTGAAGGAATTTTTACTCCCCAAAAGAGCGCCCCCACATGGCAGGAGAAAAAAGTCCATTTTTTCTTGTCCCCTAAGGTGAAAATACACATTGTTGACTGTCACGCCTGTACGCTTTGTCATATTGACACAAAAATTGACACACACATGTATCTCAATAAGATCTACGAAAAAGTCAATGGGCATGTATCTGTAAAATGTACGGTTAAAGGGCTATTTTGCATTTTTTGCTGATTCGCACACATTGGAATGTGGCTAACTCCTCCTACAGCTTTCGTCCCACTGACACCAAATTTGCTCAGGCCAATCTACACCCCATGGCCATTCAAAGTTGTAAAAATCATGACGCTGCACCCCACGGTTTAGGTTCTAGGGGGCGCCAAAGACAACCCTAAAATCCACATATTTAAAAGTCTTATAACTTTTTATTTTTGTCCTCACTGGCCTCCAAGTTTTCTAGGATGATGCAATGTCCAGCCATCAACACATTTGTGAAGGAATTTTTACTCCCCAAAAGAGCGCCCCCCCATGGCAGGAGAAAAAAGTCCATTTTTTCTTGTCCCCTAAGGTGAAAATACATATTGTTGAGATTCACGCCTATACGCTTTGTCATATTGACACAAAATTTGACAATCACGTGCCTTGCCTGGTATCATTTTTTTTCAGCACAACCTCACCTGTGCGAATTTACAGTTATTTTATCATGTTGACATACTGAATTTACACAATGGACCCAAATTCACACACAAAACATAAAATCCGAGTGGAAAAAAGTAACATTTTTACTGTGAAAACCACAAATATGTGTGATGAACTGTTTTTAAAACTTAAACTTCAAATAAAAATTGTAAACTTCAAAACATATGCAAATTTTTAACAAAGAACATAGTGATTTACCTCTATTTACATCAAAATGCAGGCAATGGCCCAGGCGTTCTTTGTAAAATTATTTACAAAACACTGTATAGTCTCACAAATGTCACTTTTTATTTATGCCACTACAAAAAAACATGATGTAAATGATGCATGATGTAAAACATGATGTAAAAAACTTGTGTAGATCCTCCTCTATGTCAGTCCATGTGTAATTTTTCCATAATTCTTTGTTTTTTGCAGCATTTTTGTTAGTGTAACTGCAGATTGTGCTGACAGTGTCTATGGCACAAAAGAAAAAAAAAAAAAAAAATTAAAATGCCTCAACATGAACCCCTGGTGGTCTCTGAGGGTGAAACCTGCTAACTGCTGCAGCTCTGTCAGCTTCAGTCTCCCATGCAGAGCTCGGAGCGCATGTGTGGCTCTGCACCCTTAGCAGCGTTGCTAACTCCTCAGTAAGGAAAGCCTGCTTCATGTCAGAGTCTCTAAACTCCAGAAGAAGTCGATAAAAGTCCCTTTCTTTCTAAAAAAAAGTCGTTAGGGGGTCTGAAAAGTCATTGAATCTAACAACAAAGTCGCTAGGTTTGCAACTACGTGTCCCAGACTGCATCACTGCTGAGAGTCCCTCCCTCCCTTCTCATGTTGCAGGAAGAACGTAAGCGCCCGCCCCTTGTCAATCAGTCACCATATAATTTTGGATTGGTTGTTGTGGTGAAGTTTTCCACCAATAGGAGAGATGTTGTGGTGTGTTTTTTTTTTCTTTTGGCAAGCCTTTTCCGCCTGTAAGACCTGTCGCTAATGTCTGCATGCTATGTTTTCCTGTCTCATACAGCGCGATCGAGCGCCGAACGTGATCAAAATAAGCAGAAAAAAAGTATCGCGGACATAATTTATCATAACTCTGGTTTTATTTGGCCTATCAACACAATTTAAAAACTGGTATATAGGTTGAGGTCCTCACTTTTGAGATAAGTTGAAACGGAGAGTCAACGAGGCTCCGTCTTGCAGCTACATCCGGTTAAATATGTCATGTGACTTGAACGCACACACAGACACACACACACGCACACACACACACACACACTCAGAGTCTGGTTTTTAGCACCTGCAAAAACATGCTATTTACATATTTGACAAGAATGCAGAGGCTCCTTTTGCCCCTGAAAAAAATCAAATTTCAAACACAACTTGACTGGTCATTTCTCTAAAAGACAACCATGAAGCTCCATCCAAACCTGAAGCAGGCAGTTGGTGCATGTGTACAGTAACCTGAGGGGAGTGAGGTGAGTGCTTCTGAGGAGAACATGAGCAGTGAAGATTCACCTTGGAGCTAGAACAGAGACATGCACATGATTATACAGGGGCAGGGGCTCAAGTTTTTTCCAGTCGTTTATACAATATGGAAATTAATGTGAAATTAAAACACAAAGTATTAATAGAAAGGTAATGACTGTCCTGTGTAGGTGACAGTGATATCCAATAGGCTAGGCACTCACGAGGCTGGCTGTGGCAAGTGTAAGTGAAAGCAACACGCACTGGCAGGAAGAACAGCAAACGCCGATGAAGGAAAAGGGTCTTTGCAGTGATGGGCGTTACCAGAGAGGACGATGGCCAGAGGACGCGAATGGGACGGGGAGGCAGCGCGTTGGGGGGGGGCGCGACACAGCTCGGGCCCGCCAGTGCCCCAACGGGGCCCTAGTTTTATCTGCTTTGGGCTTAACGGCAGCTCTGGGGTTGCTCCTACAGTATTGAATTGTTTTTTTCTCTCAGTAACAAGAGGCATTTCATCTTTAAATATATTGAAATAAAACAAACAAAATACAGTAGTGACTGTAGTGCTGTATTCATTTATTATCAGTGAAACAGAGGGCAGGGGCATTCAGAGAGCAGGGCCACACAAGCTCCAATTCTAGGAACCTAAGCACCAAGCAGGACAAAGCAGTGTGTGATCCTCCTGCCTGCAAGTAATGTAAATGAGACAATGAATGACAAGACGCAGGAAAATAAAACAAAACAGCCAAATTCATTCATATGATCCAAAATATTGTGTATCATAACATACATATTAAATACATTTTTCCTATCAGGACAATGTAAAATGATAGATTCACTGGTCACTGTTCACTGGTTGCCTTGCTGCTGTTCCTCACAACTGTAATGTTACAGCAAAGCTGCAATAATGAATTGTGGTTGTTGCTCCCTCCACTAGCATGAATACTTACCCAGGTGTGACAGTTGGCTTCGGTGCTTAACTTCCTAAAACTGGAGCTGTGTGGCGCTGCCGCTACTTCCTGCTTGCTCCTGTCAGTGTTAGCCGTCCTTTTTTGACAAACAAAAAAACTCTTATAACCATTTTTTTATGCTTGCTGGGGAGTCCGCCTTCTGCTGCACCAAGTTCGTCTATGAATGTTTGAACTTTCACTCGGTAAGCGGCCTGCCCCCCTTTAGCTGTAATTGTCTAACATGTTGGCTTCGATCGATTGAATTGGTTGGACTGATTGACATGTGAAGAAAGATGGGATTAACTGAAGATGACTACTCTGACGGAAAAAACAAACCCCAAATCAGATTAATAGAAGATTTTACTTTTAGTCCAGGGCGGGCACAGCCCCCCAATGCCCGTCCATGCTGCTGGGTCTGCACCAGGCAGAGATGCCCCCTGAGCCCTCTGTTATTTGCGCTAGCTATGGAACCTCTAGCTGCTACCATAAGACAAGACACTGCTATTAGAGGAATCTCTTTAAATAATCATGTGCATACAATTTCATTATATGCTGAGGCGTTTAGATTTTTCTAAGCTCCCCTGCTCATTCTACCCTGAAACTGACCAGTCCAATTAATAATTATAGCTCTTTTTCTGGTTATGAATTTTTTTTTTAAATTAAAGCCATGCCCCTCTGTAACTCGCAAACATAAGTTCCAAATATCTCACAACCTTTTCGCTGGTCCCCAGCAGGCTTTTTATATCTAGGTATAAAAGTCTCACCATATTTAAAATATTTATATAAACCAAATTTTGCCCCGCTATAACAAACTATAAAACAAGATCTTGATAGGTGGTGGCCTGCCCCTGTCCCTTTTAGGTCGTATCCGTTTGATTAAAATGAACCTTCTCCCGTGTCTCTTGTCCTACTTTCAGATGGTGCCAGTTGTATTGTCAAAGACGGTCTTTGCGAAATTAAATAATGCTATTATTTCATTTATTTGGTGTAAAAAGAGGCCCAGGTTGAGAGACAGTTTTCTGTGTCTACCTGTTAAAGGTGGTGGCTTGGCTGCACCTTCTTTTCCATTTTATCTGTGGGCTGCACAGTTCCAGTTTTTGTTGGAATGGTTTATAGAGGACATGTCCATGTAGATTCTCATTCATCTAGGTCATGGTTTTCTTGAAGACTCCAAAATCAGGCAACTGGACTGTGTAGAGTTGAGAAGACGTATATTTCTAGTGTTATTGCTACTGGAGAAGGGGACAGACAACGACTGGGAGGAGTTTGAAAGAATGGGTCGTAGAAACCCATCTCTGGGTGTTCCCTCCTGAGGGTCATTAACCTGAAAGGGTTGTTAACAACCCTTGTCATGTGACCACATGACTCATGCCACCTGAGTCATATGGTCCCAGGTGTGAATGTTTGTGGAGTTTCCTGGGAAGAGAGCTAAGAACAGCATTGTAAGTGCCGGAGAGATTGTGCCTGAGTGCCCCCCCCCCCCCTCTGTTCAGAGAAGGTTTCTCCCGTCTGGTAAAGATGGCTTCTTTCACTCCTCTTTCAAACCATCTGTCTTCTCTATCCAACACCTGTACATTACTGTCCTCGAAAGAGTTACCTGTGTCCTTTAAGTGTAGGTGGACAGCTGAGTCCTGACCTGAGGAAGTCCTGACCATTGAAGTGTACAGGAAACCCACACACATGGATCAATATTTACTTTTTGATTCCCATCATCCTCTGCAGCACAAACTGGGTATTGTCTGTCCCCTTCTCCGGTAAGATAAATATCTGCTCCTCACACTAGCAATAATTAGAACTGAAGAAGCTTCTTGGATAAGAGGCAAAATGTCTTCTCAACTCTACACAGTCCAGTTGCCTGATTTTGGAGTCTTTATAGAGGACACTGATTCTGTCTGGCTCAGTTGCTTATCTACCTCTTTAGATAACATCCCCCTACAGAATTTACTGTATACCTCTACTGACAGGGCTGCTACATTAGTAAAAGACAATGTGCTTTGAAAGAATATGTTGAACATTTAGCGTTAAGTCAGGAAATTAGACAGGTACAAGAATTGCTTCTCTCCAGGATGGTCACGCTAAATGACATTCAACTCACATTCCAACAAGTGACAAGTAAATATACGGTTTCCAATAAGGATTTCTTTAAATTCCTACAGGTTCTGAACTTTATCTTGTCTAACTTGAAAGAGTTCACTGGAGGCCTGGCTATTTCTCCTATCAAATCTCTATTGGTAAATAATATGCAACTCAAATTTTTCACAAAGAAGCTTTACAAGATCCTCTGTAACTTAAATGTTGATAACTCAGGTAAAGTGAGAGGCCGTTGGGAATCTGATTTGGGTGCAACAGAATCTGAGGCTTGCGCTGTGCAGCCAGCCCTCCAGGGTTTTGGTGTCTATGGCCCTTAATTATCAAGCTTGCATACGGCAGAAAACGTACTAAATACTTTCAATAATAGGAGCAACGTACCCTATGTCATTGCAATAAAAAAATATGAGACATCTATGAGATATTAATTTATCATCATGAGCAACTTATTGAATCATGATGATTTATTCAAACTTTATCCACTATTCTGTGACAGTGCTGTTCACCGCCCCCATAATCCTGCTCCAGACAGGAGTTTTCTGGACTGCTTTAATACCAGTTTTGATGCTTCCAAAGAGCAAATCCGTGTTAGTTTCCACCACAGACATGAGGATATCCACTTTCAGCTCAGAAAAGTTTTGCATCTTTGTAATATTTCTCCTTTTTCATGTTTGACCTCAGTGGGCGAGGCTTCTGAACCACGAATAGTTAAGGGCATGACATGTAAATGCCGATCGATTTCAGCCGCCGCATTTATCAAGACCCGACCATATGTATGCTGGGATTGGTCAGATACAAACCCTTTCATAAATCTCACGTGTGGGGAAGGGGAATGGCAGGCTGACTCACGTGGCAGGCTGACTCACGTGACGGACAGTGCGCGACTCAACATGGCGGCGACCAGTCGCTAGAACAAACTTTCTCTCCGGACTTTAAAATTATTATCATTATTTTTCTTTTCTGCAAGCTCTTCTTTTTTTTCACTCCCCATAAACTTTGGCTCCATCTCCACTAACGGACTACTTCATTCAATCATCGACCTGGACCCTTTAGAGGACTACATCGACTATTACTTCACCAAATACTGCATAATGAATACGGCCACTTCAACCACCCCCGGAAAATCCAGCTTCTCTCCAGCCTACAAAAGACCCTGTTCAGGTTCCTTACCCAGCACACACTCATCTCCATCCTCACCCCTGAGCCCACCCCATCATTTGGAGGTAAGCGAAATTTTATCTCCATAAACCAGAAACTCTCCGGACTCGACACCAGAATCGCACTCATTGAAGTTTTACACAAAGAATTCCAGTCACTCCGTCAGAGCTTAGAATTCAGTCAAGGACAGATCGAAAAACTCACCAAGGAAAACAAAACCCTCCATAAAACCGTCAATACCATCACCGACCAGCTTACCTCTGTTACAACCCAGCTCACCACCACCACCGCCGCCGAAAATAAAATAATGAAAGAAACAATTCTGGATTTACAAGCATGCAGTATGAGAGACAATTTGGTATTTTCCGGCATCCCTGAACACATCACAGAAGACCCAGAGAAATCAGTAAAGGACTTAATGAAATCCCAGCTCAAACTCCCCGCAGACACAGTCAACAACATCACATTTCACCGCGTTCACCGTTTAGGACAGAAAAACACCACCACCAACAGACCCCGCCCGATTGTCGCCAAATTCGAACACTTTAAACAGAAAGAACTGGTCAAACATCAAGGAAAACAGCTCAAAGGAACGGACTATGGATTAAATGATCAATACCCGAAATAAATCATGGACAGGTGCAAAAAACTCTTCCCCATTCGCAAACAAATGATGTCAGAAGGAAAGAAAGCAGTAATTTCAGTGGACAAACTTTACATAAACGGACAGTTATACCGCAGCAAGGATATCACCCCCTGGTTATACTACCCCTGAGATGGGTGTCTCAACGTTGAAGTGTACAGGAAACCAACACACACGGATCAGTATCTGCTTTTTGATTCCCACCATCCTCTACAGCACAAACTGGGTGTCATCAGAACACTCAACCACCGGGCTGAGAATATTCCCACGAAGAAAGAAGGTAAGGAAAAGGAACAGAAGCACATCAAAAATGCCCTGACAACCTGTGGATACCCTAAGTGGGCCTTTGTAAAGAACAGAAAGAGAAATAACACTGAACACGAAACGGAGGAGAGACGCAAGAGCACTGTAATCCCTTACGTTGCAGGCCTGTCGGAAAAACTCAAGAGGATCTTTGGCAAACACCATATTCCTGTTCACTTCAAACCTGGTAACACACTAAGGTAGAAGCTAGTCCGTCCCAAGGACAAAACACCGAGACATAAACAGAGTAATGTGATGTACGCTGTCCAGTGCAGCGAGGAATGCTCGGACCTGTACATTGGGGAAACGAAACAACCGCTTCACAAGCGCATGGCTCAACACAGGAGAGCCACTTCCTCAGGTCAGGACTCAGCTGTCCACCTTCACTTAAAGGACACGGGTCACTCTTTCGAGGACAGCAATGTCCAGGTGTTGGCTAGAGAAGACAGATGGTTTGAAAGAGGAGTTAAAGAAGCCATCTTTACCAGGCTGGAGAAACCTTCTCTGAACAGAGGGGGTGGACTCAGGCACAATCTCTCTGGCACTTACAATGCTGTTCTCAGCTCTCTCCCCAGGAAGCTCCACAAACATTCACACCTGGAACCACATGACCCAGGGGGCATGAGTCATGTGGTCACATGACAGGAGTCGCTAACGACCCTTTCAGGTTAACGACTTGGGGGGGGGGGGGGCGACACCCAGAGATGGGTTTCTACGACCCATTCTTTTTAACTCCACCCAGTCGTTATCTTCCCCCTTTCTCCAGCAAAGTAAATATCTGCTCCTCACACTAGCATTTTTAGAACTGAAGAAGCTTCTTGGATAAGAGGCGAAACGTCTTCTCAACTCTACACAGTCCAGTTGCCTGTTTAAGTCTTCAAGATATCTCTCTTTTCCTTTCTCATACACATGCACTCTCGCTCTCTCCTCCCGCTATACAGACCCCTGCCCCCCTTCCCGCCGTTGTTTGCAATATCTGATAAGGACAATCATAAATAGTCACGCACCAACGTCTCGCCCCGCACTCTATGCGCTCTGATACGCAGCGCTCTCGGTGTTCTTTATTGTTATACGTTTGTGTTTTGTTTGCTGTTCGTATGTGTGTAAACATTACTGTATATGTTCCTTTTTGTTTTGTATTCACTTGTCTAGTCTCTCTCTCTCGCTCTCTCTCTCACACTCACACACACACACACACGCATACACACATTCACTCACTCAGCATAATGAATCCCTCTCCTTTTGATCAAAGTCACCCAACATGTCAGCAATAAAATTCGTTTCTTGGAACATCCGTGGCATTGGTACTCAGGCTAAGAAAAATAAAGTATTTAATCATCTCACCTCACTCCATGCAGATATTTGTTTACTACAGGAAACACATCTCTCAGAATCAGACAACATCAAATTACAATCATCTCAGTTTATTCACTCATTCTCATCACATTTCAATAAAAGACAAAGAGGAGTTTGTATTTTAATCAGTAAATCAATATCATTTATACACAATACCACCATAATAGACCCAGAAGGACGTTTTGTCATCATTAACATAACAATCAATAATAGCCCACTGACAATTGGTAATATATATGGCCCAAACACTGATGACCCGTCTTTTTTTCATAAATTCTTTTCATCCATATCCAACTTTTCTGACTCCCCAATAATAATTGGCGGCGATTTTAACACAGTATTAAACCCATCAATAGACAGATCTAACACATCAAGCAATACACGCATCTGGCAGTCCACTCAAACAATAATCCAGTTCATGAGTGATTTTGGTCCTGGCGACGGTTGGCGCCTACAACACCCAACTGTCAGAGAATTCTCATTTTTTTCATCAGTACATCATTCATATTCACGCATCGATTTCTTCCTTACCAGCAATTCAATCATGTCAAATATTTTTGATCATCAAATCCACCCCATCATTATCAGTGATCATACCCCAGTATCATTCAAATGGAACCCATCAAGACCACAAAAACCAGTCACCAGATGGCGCTTTAACACATCCCTCCTGAAAGATCCTGAATTTAACAACCTCATCAAAAGAGAGTGGGTATCCTTCCTGGAAATAAATGATTCCCCAAAGCCATCCCCCACACTTCTATGGGAAACAGGTAAAGCAGTCATCAGAGGAATTATCATTTCATATTCAGCCTATAAGAAAAAGAAAGAAAACAAACAAGAATCTGAATTACAAGAAAAAATCAAACAGCTAGAAACTGTCAATGCAACTAATCCAACAGAAGAAAACGAGAAGAAATTAAGAAAATATAAACTAGAAATAAATGAAATTCTGAACAGGAAAACTAACTTCATGATCAGCAGGCTCCGACAGGAAAACTTCCATCACAATAACAAATCCGGCAAATATCTTGCAAACCAAATCAAAAGAAATAAAAGAAAAATCCACAATCTCCACCATCATGAACTCAGCAGGGAAGTCAACAAACTCACCCGATGAAATAAATCAAATATTCAGAGAATTTTATGTCAACCTATACTCCTCAGATAACACCCCTAAGGAAGAAGACATCAGACTATTTCTCACCAGCCTCAATTTACCCCAACTCTCCCCTGAACAAAAAAACACATTAGACACACCCCTAAAAACCGAAGAAATCCAATCTGCCCTCAACAGAATGCCTAACAATTAAGCACCCGGTCCTGATGGCTTCCCTGCTGAGTTCTACAAACACTTCTGGTCCATCTTAGCCCCACTTTTCCACAGAATGATAACAGAAACACAACAAACCTCCAGACTTCCACCCAACATGAATACAGCATCCATCTCACTGCTTCTTAAACCAAACAAAGACCCCACCCTGCCTTCAAGTTACCGCCCCATTTCACTTCTCAACGTTGACATTAAAATTATCACCAAGGCACTTTCTCACCGATTAGAAAAAATTATTCCATCCATTATTCACCCGGATCAAACAGGATTTATTAAAGGAAGAAACTCATCCAATAACACACGCAGACTGTTCAATATAATGCACCACTCAACCACACATAACCATAGTTCAATCATAGCCACCTTGGATGCAGAAAAAGCCTTTGACAGAGTTAACTGGTCATTCCTCATCCACACCCTACACAGTTTCGGCTTTGGGGAATCATTTATCAACTGGATTAGAACACTTTACACCTCACTTACAGCCACAGTTATTACTAACGGACAAACCTCACAAAGCTTCACTCTTCACAGGGGGACCAGGCAAGGTTGCCCACTCTCTCCCTCTTTGTTCACCATTTTCATTGAACCCCTAGCAGCAGCCATCCGTCAGAACCCCCTCATTACAGGAATCCAAACCCCCAACATGCATCATAAAATCAGCCTCTAAGCAGATGACATTTTACTTTTTATGGAGAATCCAGAATCATCACTACAAGAAGTAATCAGAGTCATCAAATCCTTCTCCCTTCTCTCTGACTACTCAATAAACTGGAACAAATCCTCCATACTCCCATTAAACACCAACAGTCTGGCTGTGGCAGCCCTTACAACACCCATCCCCTTCTGCACAAGTCATATCACCTACTTAGGCATCCACATTTCCCCCAGGCTGTCAGAGTTGATCAACCTGAATTTCACTCCACTCCTAAAAACAATCAATGACGATCTCCAACGATGGATGAACCTCCCATTATCTATTATAGGCAGAATAGCAACAGTTAAAATGACAATCCTCCCCAAAATCAGTTACCTTTGTTCAATGATTCCCACTCATCCACCTCTCACCTGGGTTCATTCCCTCGATTCATCCATCAACAAATTTTACTGGAAAAATAAACCCCCACGAATCAAACTGGCCACTCTTCAAAAATCAAAAAGTTTAGGCGGACTCAATGCTCCAAATTTTCATTATTACTCACTAGCAAATCAACTTCAATACATCTACAAATGGACCCACCCCACCCAGTCAGATAGCACTTGGTTAGAGTTAGACGTAGAACAAATAGTTAGCAAAAACATCCATCTCTCAGACTTACCATTCCTTAGTCAAACTATCAAAAAACACCCCTGTTTCCAAAACCCCACAATATCATCGGCCCTGACAGCCTGGTGGAAATTCCACAGCATTACTAACTCCACTTTGGCACCGTCGCTTTTCACCCCGATCTGGCACAACCCGGACTTCATCAGCAATAAACAATCACTATACTTCAGCACCTGGGTAGAGAAAGGGATTACTCACCTCAAACATATCTTCAACAATAACACCCTGGTCCCATTCTCTCTCCTGGTCCAGAAGTTTGGCATCAGGAGCCATCAATTCTTACAATATCTACAGGTTTCATCATCCATCCAATCAACAATGAAAAACAAGAATATAAACTTAGACCTCCCCCCGTTACCCTCTAAATTCATTAACATCCCTTCCTCAAAGAAACTTTTATCTAAAATATACAAATTATTATCACAGGCCGATTCAACACCCTCCATACCTTCAGAAAAGTGGGAAACTGACCTCTCCATTGCTCCTGATGCTGACTTCTGGCCCCAAATCTGCAAGAACATTTTCTCCATGACTACAAATGCCAATGCCAACAACTCATACAATACAAAATCCTTCATAGAACTCATCTGACTGGACACAAAATGCAAAAAATGGGCTTCTCATCATCTGGAAACTGTTCACACTGCTCACTAAACTGCACTGATACCTATATTCATGCAACCTGGCACTGCACACCTGTTCACCACTTCTGGAGAAACATTACAGAAACATTATCCCAGATCATGGGCTGCCACATCCCACTTTCCCCTTCCCTCTGTTTATTAGGAGACCTATCTACATTATAACTTGACAAAACACACACACGTTCACTTCTAGTGGCGCTGACGGTCGCCAGGAAAACTATCCTTATGAACTGGAAGTCTCGGAACTCCATACACATCATACACTGGAAAAACCTGCTCACAGACTACATCTCCTTAGAAAATACAAACTCCTCTGACAATAATCATAACTCTACCTGGTTATCATTCATCACTTTTCTACAATCATAATCTGCCAACATCATCCATCTCAGTTCTCTGACACTTTCATTCCCAATTTTTATTTTTTATTTTTATTTTATTTATTTATCTATTTATTATTATTATTATTTTATTTTTTTTACTACATATTACTACACATATTATGATGAATATTATTGTCATTGTCATTTTCTATTATTATTTATACTTATTTATTTATATACTTACATTTACAGTTATTATTTACTGCTCGGGTCCCTGCTGGGTCGCGCCTGTTAGGCCATGACCTGTGATCTCCTTGCCCTCCCGGCCTCCCCCCTCCCCCAGTTCTCCGCCCTGGACTGTCTTCAGATGGCACATCACCTTTTTTATTGCACATCATACTAGATTAGGAAGAGGAAAGGGGTCTCAATCACATCAAATTATAGTTCAGGACAACCCCTCTCCTCGGTTTTAATGCACAACATTAGAAAGCACATATATCAGAGAAATTTTTTTAAAAAAGGGGGAAGAAAAATAATAATAATAATAATAATAATAAAAATAATAATAATAAATAAATAAATAAATAATTATAAAGTATATTAAGTAAATAATAAAGACTAAATGCAGGGGTTGGGGAATGCAGGCAGGTCTCTTGCGAGTGGAAAGGGACCCGAGGTAGTCCACAAATTTCAAGACCCCCCTCCACCCATATTATTATTATTGTTATTCACCATCTTTATTAATATTGAATATTGTTGTTTTTGTTGTTGTTGTTGTTGTTGTTGTTCTTCTTCTTCTTCTTCTTCTTCTTATTATTATTATTATTATTATTATTATTATTATTATTATTGTTATTATTATTATTATATTATAATTTCCATTTGCTTGTCTGACAATTGTAATATTTTTGATCATTATTATTCACATATATAATACACACCACACACACACACACACACACACACACACACACACACACACACACACACACAAAACCACAAATGCTGTTGTTTGTTGTATGTCTTGCACTGTCACTGTAATGCCATATTGCACAAAAAAAACCAAAAACTAAATAAAAATAAATCTCACGTGTGTTCCTTTCGTATGATGAATCCTGCTCTCAGATCTGCGCAAGATTGATAAATGAGGGCCAATCAGTGGAAACAAACTGTGACTAGTATTATTCTCTTTAAAGCTTTCTCCACAGCATTGAAGGACAAAACCTTTCTATTGTATTGGACTTGGGATCCATTTCTGGACTACCAACGTAGGTACCACTGCATCTTGTAGGATGAGGTCAGCACTTCTAGATCTGGCTCAGGAAAAGGATGCTGAGCCAAGAAGTCTTTAGCCCCCACCCACAGAAAGATTTCTTCCCCACCTTGTGGGAGGCTGGGCACATGATATCCAAATGGACCAAGCTGAAAGGTTTTATTGAGGGAGTAGTTGTTAGAGGTTGTGGCTTCCAGGTCAACAGTGAATGTGTAAATGTTGTGTTGTACTTGTGGAAATAAAAAAAAAAATTACAACTAAACACAAAAAATCTACAAGTACACAACTCATAGAGTGCAGATTTCACATTTACTAATACAGATACACAATCACTGTACACAACTACAAATTACATGTTACAGATGCACAAACCTTTTGCACCAAAAATACCTCAATACACTTGTAACACATTTTGCCACCACAAGAAGTCATCTGATTCACTTAGTAACCCTAACCCACTTCATAAATCTTTTGCAGTTTGATTTCACAGCTGAAACAGCCAACAATGTGACCCTAAATCTTATGGTTCCTTTTCAGAGTTGACCAGACCTCTGACATCTCTACCAGTCAGTCCAAAAATCACTTGGACACCATATTTCAGGTCTGTACAACTTCCTTAGATCATTTTAAATTTCTATTCTTATTCGGATAATCTGTGTGCTCCACAAGATGCGTGGATTCTTAGCCTGTCATAAATGATACAATGTGGTGTTTATAATGCATTCTTTTTCAGAAACTGGAATACAAAATTGTCACCTTTGTGAAGAAAGAGCTAAAGAAATTTCAGAAGGATCTGGATCCCAATTCTTGTAAGAGTACTGGCAGCCAGTGGAAAGATAAGGGGATGTTTGATGAAGAAAATGATGAGGACGGAGAGGAGAGGAAGAGCAGTAGAAATGCTCTTCTGAAGATCATGCAGCACTTCCTCAGGACGATGAACCAGATAGAGCTTGCTGACTGTCTCCAGAGAAGTGAGTGGATTCCTTTGAATACAGTAAGACCCTTAATAATGAAGCTGACAGAACCCTTAATAACAGTGTGGGAATAAATCCCTTCTTGTGTCCATTCAGAACATCCTGTTCCAGTTTATCAACATAAACTCCGATCAAACCTGAAGCAGAAGTTCCAGTGTGTGTTTGAGGGGATTGCCAAAGCAGGCAACCCAACCCCTCTGAACCAGATCTACACAGAACTCTATATCACAGAGGGGGGGCCTGGAGGGGTCAATAGTGAACATGAGGTCAGACAGATTGAAACAGCATCCAGGAAACCAGTCCAACCAGAAACAATCATTAGATGTGAGGACATCTTTAGACCCTTACCAGGCAGAGCTGCACCAATCAGAACAGTGATGACTAAGGGAGTAGCTGGCATTGGGAAAACAGTCTTAACACAGAAATTGACTCTGGACTGGGCTGAAGACAAAGCCAACCAGGACATCCACTTCACATTTCCATTCAATTTCAGAGAACTGAATATGCTTAAAAAGAAGCTTAGCCTGGTAGAACTTATTCATCACTTCTTTACTGAAACCAAAGAAGCAGGAATCTGCAGCTTTGAACACTTCAAGGTTCTGTTCATCTTTGACGGTCTGGACGAGTGTCGACCTCCTCTTGACTTCCACAACAATGAGATCCTGACTGATGTTACAGAGTCCACCTCGGTGAACATGTTGCTGACAAACCTCATCAGGGGGAACTTGCTTCCCTCTGCTCGCCTCTGGATAACCACTCGACCTGCAGCAGCCCATCAGATCCCTTCTGAGTGTATTGACCTGGTGACAGAGGTCAAAGGGTTCACTGACCCTCAGAAAGAGGAGTACTTCAGGAAGAGATTCACAGATAAGGAGCAGGCCAGCAGGATCATCTCCCACATCAAAACATCCCGAAGCCTCCACATCATGTGCCACATCCCAGTCTTCTGCTGGATCACTGCTACCGTTCTCAGTGTGCTAAAGACCAGAGAGGGGGGAGAACTCCCAAAGACCCTGACTGAGATGTATATTCAGTTCCTGGTGGTTCAGTCCAAAATGAAGAACATCAAGTATGATGGAGAAGCTGAGACTGATCCACATTGGAGTCCGGAGAGCAGGAAGATGATTGAGTCTTTGGGAAAACTTGCTTTTGAGCAGCTGCAGAAAGATAACCTGGTCTTCTATGAATCAGACCTGACACAGTGTGGCATAGATATCAGGGCAGCCGCAGTGTACTCAGGAGTGTTCACACAGATCTTTATTGAGCAACAAGGACTGTACCAGGAAAAAGTGTACTGCTTTGTCCATCTGAGCGTTCAGGAGTTTCTGGCTGCTCTTCATGTCCACCTGACCTTCACCAACTCTGGAGTCAACCTGATGGAAGAAGATCAACCACTCCCCCAGAAGTCAGCCACAAAAAAAGACAAATCTGCAAAGGCGCACTTCTACCAGAGTGCCGTGGACAAGGCCTTACAAAGCGAAAATGGACACCTGGACCTTTTCCTCCGCTTCCTTCTGGGCTTTTCATCGGAGGCAAACCAGAATCTACTGCAAGGCCAGCCAACACAGACAGAAAATAGCTTAGACACCAATCAGGAAACTATCAGATACATTAAGGATAGGATCAGTGAGAATCTGTCTGCAGAGAAAGGCATCAATCTGTTCCACTGCCTGAATGAACTAAATGACCATTCTCTAGTGGAGGAGGTCCAACAGTCCCTAAAATCAGGAAGTCTCTCCACTGAGAAACTGTCTCCTGCTCAGTGGTCAGCTCTGGTCTTTATCTTACTGTCATCAGAAAAAGATCTGGATGTGTTTGACCTGAAGAAATACTCTGATTCAGAGGAGGCTCTTCTTAGGCTGCTGCCAGTGGTCAAAGCCTCCAGGAAAGCTCTGTGAGTCAAGAGATGAATTTGTCACTATTGAACTAGTTTTGTTTACACCAAAAAATGTTAAATCTTCCCTTTCCCTTTTCTGTAGACTGAGCAACTGCAACCTGTCAGAAAGAAGCTGTAAAGCTCTGTCTTCAGTCCTCAGCTCCCAGCCCTCTAGTCTAAAAGAGCTAGACCTGAGCAACAACAACCTGCAGGATTCAGGAGTAAGGGTTTTGACTGCTGGACTGCAGAGTCCTAACTGTACACTGGAATCTCTCAGGTCAGGGTTCATTAACTTGGCTATTTGATCACCATTTCACTTTTCAAACTACCTACCAGAAACAGCGTCAGAGTTATTCAAATACAAATTAAACAGTATGAACAAGTTTGACAATGAAAGTAATGCTCTGTAGAGGGTCATTTTAAATCTCTTCAGCACTCTTAAATGATTGCCCATATTTGCTGTTCTGTCATTTTTCAGCCTGTCAGGATGTCTAATCACAGAGAAAGGGTTTGCCTTTCTAACATCAGCGCTGACCTCAAAGCCCCCTCATCTAAGAAAGCTGGATCTGAGCTACAACCATCCGAGAGACTCAGGACTGAAGCTGCTAAAAGGTTTACCTTGGAGGCCGGACACTCTTAGGTATGAAGAAGACTGCTGTTGGTACAAGTGATCGCTTTGAACGTGGAATGAGTTTTAGACAATTCATGCAGTTTCCAGTTTATCAACATCAATGGCTGCAAAGACTTAATGCATCAAATAATGGTCTCATTCTTTCAGTGGCTCAGTGCCGCCATCTGTCTTTCATAGTTGAGGATGGATTTTAACTTTGTTGGTAATCAGTTCTCCTTTTCAAACCCTCTGTAAATCTGGGAGAACCCAGCAGACCAGGTCCTGAAGTCTGAAAGTGAAATGTTGTCCCATTTTTGCCTGAAACAGGATTTCAGCTGCTCCAACATTCAGGGTCTCCTTTGTCCTATTTTTGGTGTCATGATGCTCCAAATGTTTTCAATGGGGGACAAGTCAGAACTTCAGGCAGGCCAGTTTATCGGCAGGACTCTTCTACTACAGAGCCATGCTGTTGTAATCCCTCCAGAATGTGGTTTGTCGTTGTCTTGCTGAAATATTAAGGTCTTCCCTAAAAAGGAAATTGTCTGGGTGGCAGCAGATGTTGCTCCTAAACCTGTCAATCTTGTTCAGCATAATGAAGCCTTCACAGATGTGGAAGCTACCCATGACATCAACTCAAGCTGGGTGGTTTCTCTGCAGACGACATAGCGCATATGAGTTCCAAAAAGAATGTCAAATTGTAAATCGGCCCCAGGACAGTTTTCTTCTTCCCCTCAGTCCATCTTAAATGGGCTCAGGTCCAGAGAAACTTTTCTTGTGTTTGCATGGGTTCTCTCTAGGTACCCTAGATTGCTCCTACAGTCCAAAAATATGCTTATCAAGTTAAAGGTGGGGTAGGAAGGATCTGAGGAAGTGACAGTTTTTGGGAGAAATCTTGAATGTAAACACTAACCCTCCCAACCAGTTTTCCCCTCAGCTCCTTCTCTCCCCTCCCTCTCTGCTCCAGCAAGCCCCGCCAACAAAGGCGCTCCTGCTCGCTCACATTGTTTCAATTAAATCCAGATATGACTCGGGCGCCCTGAGAGTGGCAGCAAGTCACAGCAGCTCCTCAACGACTTCACGTTTTTGCGTTCTTATTGTTGTTTTTTTGCACCTTTTTATCTTTCTCTTCATTCAGCAGTGTCGTGTCTGCATATTCCAGCCATGGATGTGCAGTTCATGACTCTAGCACTTTGTTTTCTTTTATTTTTCGGAGTTTTTAAGTCCGCGACCGGCGACCCTTTCAGCGGCCGCATTGTTTACAGCCGTGAACAGCTGTTGGCGCTGCGCCAAGCCCGGCCACCTTCGTGGGAGAGACCGGACATCCCCGCTAAGCTCCGCAGGAGAAGGAGAGGATGCAGGGCTGGAGTTCAGCATCGGGCAAAGCGGAGGCGTTACAAACCAACTGTCCCGTCCATCATCATGGGAAACGTGAGGTCTCTCCCCAACAAGATGGAAGAGCTCACAGCGCTAACTCGGCTGCAGTGGGAGTATAGGGAATGTAGCCTCATGATGTTCACGGAGTCATGGCTGAACGAACTCACTCCGGACCCGCTCGTAACTTTGGACGGATTTCACCTCGTCAGAGCGGACCGGAGCGTGAGGGAGAGTGGTAAGAAGAAAGGAGGCGGGATAGCGGTGTATGTGAATGAGAGATGGTGTAATGCTGGGCACGTCAGTGTTAAAGAGCAGCTCTGCTCTAAGGACATTGAGCTGCTGGCTGTGAGTTTGCGGCCTTATTACCTGCCGAGGGAATTTTCGCACGTCATCGCGTTAACTGTTTACATCCCCCCCTCGGCTGAGGCTGCTGCAGCCTGTGAACTCCTCCATAACGAAGTGTCCAAGCTACAGACATCACACCCTCAGTCTCTGATCATCATCTCTGGAGACTTTAATCATGCATCGCTGTCCTCCACTCTCCCTACCTTCAGCCAGTATGTAAACTGCCCAACAAGAGACAATAAAACTCTGGACTTACTGTATGCAAACACCAAGGATGCATACACCTCCTCCCCGCTTCCCCCGCTGGGCCGCTCAGATCACAACCTGGTGAGACTGCAGCCCATTTACATACCTATGGTGAAGAAACAACCCCCCACCATCAGGTATGTTAAGAGGTGGTCTGAGGAGGCCACTGAGGCGCTGCAGGACTGTTTTGAGACCACAGACTGGGATGTACTGTGCGGCCCACATGGTGATGACATCGACACCATGACTGACTGCATCACGGACTATATTAACTTCTGTGTTGAGAACACCGTACCCACCAGGAAAGTACGGTGTTTCTCCAACAGCAAACCCTGGGTGACCCCGGAACTGAAAGTCCTCCTGAAGGAGAAGAGGAGGGTCTTTAAATCTGGGGACAAGGAGGAGCTGAGGAGGGTGCAGAAGGAGTTGAAGAAGAAGATCAGAGAGGGAAAGGCCAGCTACAAGACCAAGATGGAAAACCTTTTGCAACAGAACAACGCAAGGGAGGTCTGGAGAGGCCTAAAATCCATCTCAGGTCATAGCAGGGGCCATGAGAGGGGATCTGAAGCAGGAGACAGGGAGTGGGCCAACGAGCTGAATCTGTTCTTCAATAGATTTGACTCTACTCCCACTCCTCCCCCGACTCATCTAACCAACGACCCGTCTGCTGCTCCTCCTTCTTCTTATTCTTATTCACACCACCTCAGTCCCATGGCACCGACACCATCAACCCCCCTCCACTCATCCTCCACCACCCCCTCCAGCACCACCCCCAGCCTCTCCATAACAGCTGACCAGGTGAGAAGTGAGCTGAGGAAGATGAAGCCAAGGAAAGCCACGGGTCCTGACGGCATCAGCCCCAGACTCCTGAAAGACTGTGCAGACCAGCTCTGTGAGGTGCTACTGCACATCTTCAGCTTGAGCCTGAGTCTGGAGAGGGTCCCAACACTGTGGAAGACTTCCTGCGTTTTTCCTGTCCCCAAGACAGCGCACCCTAGGGAGCCCAACCACTTCAGACCTGTGGCCCTCACTTCTCACCTGATGAAGACTCTGGAGAGGATCGTGCTGAGGAACCTCCGCCCCCTGGTGAGCTCTCATCTGGATCCTCTGCAGTTTGCGTACCAGCCGAACATCGGGGTGGATGACGCAGTCATCTACCTGCTGCAGAGGTCCATGGCTCACCTGGAGAACACTGGCAGCACTGTGAGGGTCATGTTTTTTGACTTCTCCAGTGCGTTCAACACCATCCAGCCTTCACTGCTCAGGGGGAAGCTCGAGCGGGCGGGAGTGGACTGTCACCTAGCCGCATGGACAGTGGACTACCTCACCGACAGACCACAGTTTGTGAGGCTTCAGAACTGTGTATCGGACATGGTGGTCTGCAGCACGGGGGCTCCACAGGGGACAGTGCTCTCCCCCTTCCTCTTCACCCTGTACACCTCAGACTTCAGCTACAACTCTGGGAGCTGTCACCTCCAGAAGTTCTCTGATGACACAGCCATCGTCGGATGTGTATCGTCAGGGGACGAGCGGGAATACAGGACTGTCATCACTGACTTTGTCAACTGGTGTGGCACAAACCACCTCCAGCTCAACGCCAGTAAGACAAAGGAGATGGTTGTGGATTTCCGCAGGAGGGGGACACCTCAAACAGTTCCAGTGAACATACAGGGTCTGGACATCGAGATGGTGGAGTCCTACAGATTCCTGGGTGTCCACCTCAACAACAAACTGGACTGGTCAACAAACACAGACGTTCTGTACAAGAAGGGCCAAAGTCGTCTCCACCTGCTGAGGAGACTGAGGTCCTTTGGAGTGTGCAGGACTCTGCTCAGGACTTTCTATGACTCTGTGGTAGCATCTGCACTTTTCTATGCAGTGGTCTGCTGGGGGGCAGGGAGCACCGAGAGGGACAGGAAGAGACTGAATAGACTGGTCAGGAGGGCCGGTTCTGTCCTGGACTGCTCTTTGGACTCCCTGGAGGAGGTGGGTGAGAGGAGGATGTTAACAAAGCTTATATCCATCATGGACAATCCCTCTCACCCACTGCACCAGACTGTGGGGGCTTTAGGCAGCTCCTTCAGCAGCAGACTGAGACTCCCACCCTGCAGGACGGAGCGCTACCGCAGATCATTCCTCCCCTCTGCAATAAGACTTTACAATGAACAGTAACAAAACTGGATTTACACCACCACTTTTTTTATGGCATTTAAATTGTGTATATTGTAGAAAGCTTTATTTTTTCTTCTCCCTTTTCTCTTTTCAATTTTTTTTTTTTTTTTTTTTTTTTTTTTTTTTTTTTCTTAATTATTACATTTATTAAGTTCTTAATATTAGGACCCTTATTGTTATAACTGCATTTTGCACTTTCTGTCTTGTCTGTGATGCTGCTGTGACAAAAAAATTTTCCCCATGGGGGATCAATAAAGGAATATTCTATTCTATTCTATTCTATTCTATATAATGCAGATTGAGGGCTCTATTTTCGTGTACGCCCGTGAGGCGGCAGAGGGCGGCGAGCCCCGCGCAGTTGTATTTTTCGTCTGGCGCAGCCCGGTGTATAGCCAGTTTGGTATTTTCGTGGAATGAGGCGCACGGAGGCGAGCCGAGATCCGCCAAGCTGGGCGTGGTGGCATGGCAGGGGGAGGTGTCGACAGAATCAGCGGGCGCAGTGACATTTTCGTGCTCGCCACCAGTGTGTAAAGTGCGCTGAAAGCTTGCCGATTCAAACCTGGTCAGCTTTCAGCGCAGGCGGAACGCAGCTGGTCTAGTAGTATTTTGGTAGACCGGCGGCATATCAGCATACGTCAACGATGCCTCACCGGCAGGTTTCCACAGTGTCAGGCACATTTCAGTGCAATAAATAATCATCAACAACTATTAATCTGAGTCAGCACATACATTTAGATCTATATAGATATATTCTGATCTATATCTAATCTGATGAGCGCGTTTGGCACGCGTTTGGACACACAACCTGACCGAATCAACACAGCTGAAACCGCATTAAATTAAATTAAATATCTAGTAAATAGACACACATGATGAAGTTAACAAGATATGTAATTTGTCTCCCTCCTTTTCTTTCTTCCTCTTCCTCTTATTTCTCGCACAGCTCGACCTGGACACGTCTCCGTGTCCTCTCTCTGTCCTGCTGCAGCAGCGGCTGAACAGATGATTTGTTTCAGTGCTCAGATGCGTTATCTACTTTAAGCCGACATACGGATATTATAATATTCAGTTTTGTGAGCCAAATTTATTTTATATGCCAACATCTATGAAAGAAAGAGCCAGGCCATGGAGCGCGATGCATCATTTACGCACAGAAGGTTCCGATTTTAATGCCATTATTGGAATTTATGTTGTGATCTGTGCGCTCAACCCACCTCTGTCACGTGAGGTTTGAATATGAGCAACTTTATGTGAGTGTCTTTATTTGTGGAAAAGGGTGTTTGTCTTACTAGTGGGTCAAACATTACACACACCAAATCCATCTGTGCTCATATGAGAGAGTGTGGAGGACGCCCAATGCAGCGCTTACAGTGACACTTGTTGAGGAGCTGCCCTTTGTCGCCATCGTGTGGCATAACTGTCTTCAGACATCTCTTGATCTCCTTGACTACTTCATGAAAATTGTAATACGCCTCGCCGGTGGCGGATTTAAAGGCAAGGAGAGGAGCTGATGTGATTGGTGAAAACAGGTCTCGGCTGTGTTAAACCCACTCCACGCCCTCTCTCCTCCCTCGCTATGACTTACGCCGCTGGGAGGAGCTGAGTTAGGGAGGGGGGATACTTACGCCGGGCTGCACCGCTCACCAAAATACCAAATTGTGCTTGGGAACGCCTTGTGGGCGCGGCGGACCTGACTTACGCCGCGCATGCGCCGCGTCGCCGGTGAGGCACGAAAATAGAGCCCAAATACTTAAAATGCCTTAAGTCATGGATGGCAGATAATTTCCTCCAACTCAACCAGAATAAAACAGAGGTTTTAGTCATTGGTCCTGAAGGCCTGAGAGAGAAACTTTTACCAAAACTACAAGATTTTAAACCCTCACAATGTGTTAAGAACCTGGGTGTTATTTTTGACTGTGAGCTCACTTCACGAAGATAGGTTTTTACCATTTCAAGAATATAGCCAGAGTCCGCCCGTTTCTATCTCAGGCCAGCACGGAGGTGCTCATGCATGCTTTTATTTCGAGTCGCCTAGATTATTGTAATGCCCTGCTCTCTGGTCTTCCCAAAAAAAGCATTAGTAGCTTACAATTACTACAAAACTCAGCCGCTCGTGTGCTGACGAGGACCAGAGGGCGGGAGCACATTAAACCCATTTTGAAATCAATGCATTGGCTCCCCGTCCGCTTCAGGATCGATTTTAAGATTCTTTTGCTGGTTTATAAATGTCTTAATGGTCTTGAGCCGTCTTATTTATCTGATCTGCTTTTAGCATATCAGCCCTTGCAGACCCTGAGGTCCTCTGGTACCGGCCTTTTAACTGTCCCACGAACCACGACAAAGACGCACGGTGAGGCTGCCTTCAGCCATTACGGCCCTTACCGGTGGAACAGCCTGCCAGAGACCCTCAGGGCCGCAGAGACTGTTGATATTTTTAAAAAGAGGCTAAAGACACACCTTTTTAGTCTGGCGTTTAACTGATCTTATTTAAAACATTATTTTTATTTGTTTTAATCTTTTATTTCCTAGCGTTTTACTGATTTTATTTAAAATATTATTTTATGTGTTCTAATCTTTTAGTTCCTAGCGTTTAACTGATTTTATTTAAAATATTATTTTATGTGTTTTAATCTTTTAGTTCCTAGCGTTTAACTGATTTTATTTAAAACATTATTTTATGTGTTTTAATCTTTTAGTTCCTAGCTCCAGTGTCTCTTCATGCGTTCTTCCTCACCGGGACCCTCAGTACAAAGCCATGACGAAATGACAAAATGCAAAACAAAACAACCAAGCACTGTCCTGTGTGTGTATGTTTGTGTGTGGGTAGGTGGGTGGGTGGGTGTGCGTGTGTAAGTGATCGTGTATCTGTGTGTGGGCGTGGGAGGGAGGGTTTTTTTTTCTTATTTTTATCTTATCATTCTGTAAAGCACCTTGTGCTACTCCTATGTATGAAAAGTGCTATACAAATAAAATAAAATGATTACAAATGGGGCCCAGTCAACATGAAAGTAAAAAGCATCAGTGCTCATGTAGATGCCAACAGAATACCAGCAGAATCACTGTGTTTGCAGAACAAAACACAGCGATATCATTATATTACCAAATGTCAGCAATAACTAATAGCTATTGACTGATATTAAAAGCTTTTTTGTATATACACCACAAAAAAGATGCTTCTTTAACAAAATCCTGCCTACCCCACCTTTAACTGGTCACAGTAAATTGCCAACAGGTGGGTGCATGACTTTATTTTTCTGCTTATTGTTCATTGATTATTGTTTATTTGGATCCCCATTAGCTTTTGTCAAGGCAAGACTAGTCTTCCTGGGGTCCGACACAGAAAATAAAAACATTACATATACATTCATTCAATGACTATACAATCACTCATCAAAATAATTCAATAAAACTAAGAAATGGGGATGTTACAAGGGAATAAATAAAGGAATCAATTTGAAATGAAGGGTTGAAGGTTTATTTATTTAGCACATGCACATTTTTGACGGTGCAAGGGGGGAATGAAGCCAACTGGCTTGAACATAAGTTCCACCCCTGTCACTAATTAAAAAAGAACAATTTCTATGGCTACCAAATAAACATAGAGGGAAAAAAGGAGATAAATACATAATCAAGGTTATATGAGCAGCTAGAGAACAAAGTGATCAGTAACAGATAAATACAATAGAAACAAATTAAAAAAAACTTAAAATTGAAATCATAAAAAAAGGACAGAGTAAGGATGTGGGATATGGAGAGGGCAGGAAATTCAAGAAAAGTTAAGATGCATTTTTAGCTGCTTTTAAAGAGTGAATAGGAGGATATGGATCTTAGGGAAGGAGGTAGACCAGTCCACAGCATGGGATCTCTATAGGAAATATTAAACTGATGGTGTGATGTGCGGGTAAAGAGTATATATAAAGTGAGATTATTACTGTGTCTAGTGTGGTGAGAATGTACTTATAAGTGAAAGTAAAGAAATTTTTGAAAAGTGGGAGATCTTGGTTTCTGTAAATAAACTTGTGAATAAACAAACAAATCTGATAGTTACTTAGTTCGTGAATTGGTAGAAGAGAATACTTTGTAATTAGTGGTGTTGACGGAGCATATCTGTTTAAATGTGAGATGAATCATAAGAACCTCTTCTGAATAGAACATAATTTCTTGAGATGCGTAGGATATGTAGCTGCCCAGACCATACTACAATAGTTCAAATAAGGGAAAAAAACTATGATATAAGGTTAATGGGCAGAAAGATGGAATAATGGACACACTTTTCTTAATATGCCCATCATCTTTGTTGATCTTTTGCAAACATGGTTTATGTGTAAGTCCAATGAAGTCTTTCGTCTGCTCATATTTCCAAGAGTATGGGGGTCTTAACTTGGATGATTTCTGCTCCATTAATGTATAATTTTGCTTGCTTTTTGGGGTAAGACTTGGTGATGTTGCAAAAGATTACAAAGGTACATTTCTTTACATTGAGTGTTAATTTGAGTGTAAAGTTGAAACCATTTGGACATACTAGATAAATCATCGCTCACACAATCAATCAAATAATTGAAATCATTGTGAGTTGCAATAAGATTGGTGTCATCAGCAAATAAAACAGGAAGGAGATGTTTACAGGATAAAGCTAAGTCATTTATATAAATCAAAAATAATAAAGGGCCCAAGATTGAGCCTTGAGTGACCATTCAAGAATACATAATGTTTTTTATTTAATAAATCATTTTTGAACCAATTCAGGGCAATATCCTCCACACCATATCTATTTAATTTGGCAATCAGAACACTGTGATTGAAGGTATCGAAAGCCTTGCTGAAGTCTAGAAAGACCCCAAGGGCAAACGTTCTCTGGTCCATTGCAGTTAAAGTAATATTGTTTAACTGAAGTAATGCATGCTCAGTAGAATGTTTTTTTACATAAGCCATGTCATGTAAAAAAATATTTTTGTAGGTGCGTTAATATTCTTGAGTAATCAAATTTCTCCACTAATTTAGAGATGCATGGCAGGTCGGATATAGGTTGATAATTTGTGTGTGACTCAGCCATTGTTTTTCTTCAATTGCTTCAATGCAGAACTTCTGTTCAGCAGGTGGAATAATGAGTGAAACTTATCAGCCATTCCTTTTTTTTCAGGATGGGTCCTGCTGGAGCTCAATGGCTAAGACCTGGTCTAAGAAAATGTGAGTGTAAAAAAACAACAACACACATTTAACCCCCTGTAAACTATGACATTAGGTCCTCTGACGTCCCCTTCAAACCATCAGGGACCAACATATTAATCAGTGATCCCCTCCACAACATCCTGCATTTGAAATGTGACGTGTATCCCAGATCAAGGGTACAGTTACAGGATGAAGCAAGAGAGGTTAAGCTTTAACTAGCAGTGTGTACAGGAGCTGATGTAAACAGTAGTGCAAACTTGTCACCATTCGGGTATTTGCAGTTTTGGATCCAAAATAGGTAATTTCTCTGATTCAAGTAGATCAACGATAAAAAAAAATAAGGGGGGGGGGGGGGGGGTATCAATCTGCTCTGAAATACGTCTCCCAAGCTCATTTGGTAAAGCTCCTTTTTTTCTTCTTTTTCTGTTAATGATGGCTGTGTCTCTGTTGGTTAAACTGCGCTGGTAATGCTGCTGTTTGTCACCGTGTGCCGTGCCTTCTGCTGTGACAGCCTCTTCAGTGGCTCACTCTGTCCTTTATGCTGTAACTCTGGTTTGGTGGCTGCTCTGTGGGGCGTGTATATATAACTTCCATACTATGGGCTCTATTTTCGTGCCTCGTCGGAGACGTGCCGCAGGCATGGTGTAAGTCAGGTCCGCCGCGCTGACAAGGCGTTCCCAAGCACAATTTGGTATTTTGGTGGCGTAAGTATCCCCCCTCCCTAACTCAGCTCCTCCTAGCGGCGTAAGTCGTAGCGAGGGAGGACAGAGGGCGTGGAGTGGGTTTAACACAGCCGAGACCTGTTTTCACCAATCACATAAGCTCCTCTCCTTGCCTTTAAATCCGCCACCGGCGAGGCGTATTACTATTTTTTTTTAAGTAGTCAAAGAGATCAAGAGATTTCTGAAGACAGTAATGCCACACGATGGCGACAGAAGGCAGCTCCTCAACAAGTGTCACTGTAAGCGCTGCATTGTGCGTCCTCCACACTCTCTCATATGAGCACAGATGGATTTGGTGTGTGTAATGTTGTACCCACTGGTAAGACAAACACCCTTTTCCACAAATAAAGACACTCACATAAAGTTGCATATATTCAAACCTCACGTGACAAAGGTGGGTTAAGCGCACAGATCACAACATAAACTCCAAAAATAGCATTAAAATCAGAACCATCTATTCGTAAATGGGCTCATCACGCTCCGTGGGCTGGCTCTTTCTTTCATAGATGTTGGCATACAAAATAAATTTGGCTCACAAAACTGATTATAATATCCGTATGTAGGCTTAAAGTAGATAACTCATCTGGTCACTGAAACAAATCATCTGTTCAGCTGCAGCAGCACGGAAAGAGGACACGGAGACACGTCCAGGTCGAGCTGTGTGAGAAATAAGAGGAAGAGGAAGAAAGAAAAGGAGGGAGACAAATATCTTGTTAACTTCAGCATGTGTTTATTTACTAGATATTTAATTTAATTTAATTTAATGCGGTTTCAGCTGTATTGATTTGGTCAAGGTGTGTCTCCAAATGCGTGCCAAACGCACTCATCAGATCAGATATAGATCAGAATATATCTATATAGATCTGAATGTATGTGCTGACTCAGATTCATAGTTGTTGATGATTATTTATTGCACTGAAATGTGCCTGACACTGTGGAAACCTGCCTGTGAGGATACGGTGACGTATGCCGATAAGCCGCGGGTCTACCAAAATACCACTAGACCAGCTGCGCTTCGCCCGCACTGAAAGCTGACCAGGTTTGAATTGGCGAGCTTTCAGCGCAATTACACGCCACTGGCAAGCACATAAATGTCACTGCGCCCGCTGATTCTGTCGACAGCTCCCCCTGCCACACCACCACGCCCAGCTTGGCGGATCTCGGTTCGCCTCAGTTCACGAAAATACCAAACTGGCTGTACGCCGGGCTCCGCCAGACGAAAATACAACTGCGCGGGGTCCGCCACCCTCTGCCGCCTCACCGGCGGACACGAAAATAGAGCCCTATATGTGTTTTACTGAGTGAATCGTCTGAAAGGGAACGAAATGTTATGAATATAGTTCCTGAAGGAGAGGAACGAGGTATAACACTGGGTTGCCCCACTGCACAGCTAGGCTCGGTGAAGAGCGGCTATCGAACTGAAGGATGACTGTGGTGTTGCACGTTTATATGTGCAGGTGGGGCCTCACATACGTCACCACGGATCATCTGCCATAAAGTCATGGATAAATGTTTCTTCACTCAGGCCACGTGGGGTGTGATATCCCATACATAATGCACTGTATCTTGTTGCTCCTCCAGGCAACAGAAGTTATATTCATAACTAAGGCTGTCAAAGTTAACGCGTTATTGTCGCGTTAACTCGAGTGACTTTTATCGCCACTAATTTTTTTGACGCACGATTAACGCAAGCCTTAGCCTGGCTTGACCAAACTATACACACACTGCGTGGATATTCTTGCCGTTGTAAAAGGGTAGAGGAACAGTTGGTGAGCTATGTGAGCCTCGGGGCACTCCGTAGTTTCGCGAATCAGGAAGTAGAGCACTGACTGATACCGCAGCAGACATAAACAAATTCACGTGAGCAGTAACTAGGATATAATGGATAAGAACACTATTTTGAACGGAAAGTTCAGCTACAAAGCCTTGCCAGATGGCTCTCTTGACAGGACAAAAGTCATTTGTGTTTCCTGTCGAGCTGAATTTAGTTACCACCGGAGTACGTGGAGTCTCAAATATCACTTGTCGGCCAAGTACACAGCTGATGCAGAGAGGCCCCCCCCCCGCATACTGATCGCATCCAATGACTGGACATATGAATTACCTTGTAGGACCACCATTACCATGAAAATCCACGATCTGTCCTCATGTTGATTCTTATGTTGATAAAAGTATAACAATTTGAAAAAGATCGATTTAGAATGGATCAAAAATATGCGATCAATTTGCGATTAATCATGATTAATTATGATCACAATTCAATTAATCGCGATTAAATATTTTAATCGATTGACAGCCCTATTCATAACATTTTGTTTTCACTGCTTCTGTAAAAGGTCTGAATACCAAAGTCATCTGTAAACTCAAATTCTAAAGCGTATATTTTTTAAAAATTTCTGGGGGGGCATACCTCTGGACCGGAGTTCAGATACTTGGCACCTTTTTCATCCTTGATGAGTTTGCACCCCTGTGTGAATGAAAACCATTTTCTCCTCTCCATCAGATGCCTGTGAGCTCACATTTGACACCAACAGCATGAGCAGAGAGATCTTGGTGTGCAATGACAACAAGAAGCTGATACATGTGGAGGAAGAGCAGCCGTACCCTGATCACCCTGACAGGTTTGAGTTCTGTCCTCAGTTGCTGTGCCGAGACGGTCTGACCGGACGCTGTTACTGGGAGGTGGAGTGGAAGGGACAGGTTGACATTTCAGTGTCTTACAAAAGTATCAGCAGGACAGGACACAGGAACGACTGTGAGTTTGGGTGGAATGATCAGTCTTGGAGTCTGGAGTGCTCTGATGGGGGTTACACAGTCTGGTTCAACAATAACGGGGCATCCATCACCCTGTCCTCCATGACTTCTGTCCCTAACAGGGCAGGAGTGTATGTGGATCACTCAGCTGGCGTTCTGTCCTTCTACAGCGTCTCCTCAGACATACTAAGGCACATCCACACCTTCTATAACACCTTCACTGGACCTTTGTACCCAGGGTTTGGGTTCTGGTCTGATCTGCCTGACTCCTCAGTGTCTCTGTGCCCTCTGCTCAAGGGGGACTCTCTTCCAGAGTGAGAAACTTCCTCACTCCCACCACATATTTTATATATGGGCTGTTAGTCAGCAGCTACCTGAACCCTTAGTGGTTGGTTTGGTTCAGTGGTCTGATCTTAGAGTCTCCTGTCAGTCATTGGTAGCTTTAGTTACACACATCCTGTAATTAATCCTGGTTGGTATTCACCGGTCAAGCTGAACACCTCGTACTCAGGGTTTCTAACATCACCGAGGGGTGCTAAAGCTACCTTTCTTTTCCTTTTCTGGTGAACTTGAGGAAGACAGCTGTTGACTTCCTCAACAAAAATTCCGACAATAATGTTCATTGATGTCGATGTTTTTAACTGAAGAAGAGTGACAAGATGATGAGCTAGAAATAAAATAAATGAACATTAAAATAAAAACCAGCAAAGAAATTCAGACATCAGAACCAAAAAAAGGAAACACAAACATTAAAATAAAAATTAAAATTTCAACTTTTATTTAACATCGAATTTTGACCTCTCTCTCTACGTTTTCACTATCTTTACCATCTTACCATCTAACCATCTCTACCATCTTAATTTTGGACATAAAAAAATTAAAAAAAACCTCCTCACAATTAACATGAACATTAACACAAATATTAGGGCAACATTCACTTCAGCATGTTGTGATTAAAAACGCAACATAGTTATAAGACAGCACTGAACAAACTCCACAGCATAACACACAGGAGCATAAAGAAGCACAGGGAAACACAAACAAATATGAAGGTGCATAAAATCAATGTTGATCACATTTCCTGTGTTTTTAGGTGTCTTTTACACTTTCTGTCTTTAATTTCAGAACAAACTTTGAATTCTGCTCTTCAGATTATTTTCACGTGCAGAGCTACAATAAACTGAAATATTTAAAGGGGCCATGGCATGAAAAACTGACTTTGTTAACGGGAGGGGGCTGCATATCAGGGATAGAAAACCGCTACAATCCCCCCAAGTTCGAAAAAATTCCATCCAGTTGTTTTTTTGTTATCTCCGTATTTAGGAACTGTGTGCTCAGAGCCGGCCGTTCTGAAAACTCCACTGACATGACGTCATGTCAGTGCTGGCGGGTTGATGGTACTGCCCATGGAGCCGCCCATTGCCCTGCCCAAAAAATTATCAAAACAGCGCCATTATTCCCGGCCGCTCGCTCGCAATGCTCCGGTTAGAACCATGGCGAAAGTACGATCTGAAAAAGAGGCAGCGTTTGCTCTGTTGTTGGCTGCACAAACGAGCACAAAACTCCTCCTCGTCGGAGGATTTGAGGACTCAATGGGTGGATTTTATTTTTGATGGGAATGTACCCGCTGCAGTTCCAAAATATCTGTGGTATGTGCGCACCATTTCACTTCGGACTGTTTTATCAACAAGGGACAGTTCAACGCTGGATTTGCTAGATGTCTGAAGATAAAGAATGGATCCGTACCAACTATCCGTGATCCTACTACAAACGTGGCATCTGTAAGTGTGAACGTTTTATTTTGACTTACTGTTTAGCCTAAATTCCCCCTGGTGCCTCAGCACGGCCACCACGCTTTGATAAACACACTGGATCCGCGCCGGTTTACCGGATCCTCCCGTATTTTCTCAGCTCGCACCTTCCCCAACAACTCCGCCGGCGGGGGACAAAATCCCCCCCTGGAGCAGCATGTTGCTTTAGCATTTACCCGTGCGGCGACGCGCCTCTTTTGGCTTAAATACAGGACGTCCCGGCTAATGCTGGACGGTCGGCCATCATATCGTCCTCCTGAAGCGTGACCCTCCAGGCGGCTTTGAATAATATATAGGATGTGTCGACTAGGTCGCTTCAAGTCGCGTTTGGTCTGAACGCGGCTAAGAGTTTCTTCCAGAGCCTCTCCCTCTGGGTCAGACTCTGGCTCAAACTGGTAGGGTTGTACGAGCGATCTTCTTGCAGCCATGACCGAGCCAGTGTAAACATTAGCACATGGCTATCGGAACACAGCCACAGCCCCTTCCAGAGAGATGGGTGTAAAGTGGACGTGGCTTAGGTGCAGCTCATTTCATTAAAGAGACATGGCCCAAAACGGAGGATTTTGAGCGGAGCTGTTTTTAGCTGATAAAAAGAGCACTAAAATAATTGATCCAAATCGAATTTTGACCGACGGACGTCACTGAAATGCTTTTAACACACCAGGGGACTATTTTAAGTTGTGTGAAATTGGCATGCCATGGGACCTTTAAGACATGTGTACAGAGGCACACAAAATATAAATGTTTTATTATATTTGAAGGTTTTCTTTATTTTACTTTGTTAAATGTTAAATTGATTGTGCACACAGATATGCATACTTATACTGAACCTCACTATTACACAAGTTCACTTTTAAAGTGTTTTTATGTTTATATACAAACTTTGTTGATTTCTAACTGACCAACATATTTCTCTGTAGGTAATTGAATGACAAGTAAAATACACCCTGAGGGCTCTATTTTCGTGTCTGCCGGTGAGACGGCAAAAGGTGGCGGACCCCGCGCAGTGGTATTTTTGTCTGGCGGAGCCCGGCGTACAGCAAGTTTGGTATTTTCGTTGACTGAGGCACACCGAGGTCCGCCAAGCTGGGCGTGGTTGGTGTGGCAGGGGGAGGTGTCGACAGAATCAGCAGCCGCAGTGACATTTTTCGTGCTCACTGGTGGCGCATAAAGTGCGCTGAAAGCTTGCCGATTCAGACCTGGTCAGCTTTCAGCGCAGGCGGAGTGCAGCTGGTCTAGTGGTTTTTCGGTAGACTGGCGGCGTATCGGCATACGTCACTGATGCCTCATTGGCAAGTTTCCACAGTGTCAGGCACATTTCAGTGCAATAAACAATCATCAACAACTAATAATCTGAGTCAGCACATACATTTAGATCTATATCGATATATTCTGATCTATATCTGATCTGATGAGCGCGTTTGGCACGCACTTAGACACACAACCTGACCAAATTAACACTGCTGAAACCGCATTAAAATAAATTAAATATCTAGTAAATAGACACATGATGAAGTTAACAAGATATGTAATTCGTCTCCCTCCTTTTCTTCTTCCTCTTCCTCCCATTTCTCTTACAGCTTGACCTGGACATGTCTCCATGTCCTCTCCCCATCCTTCTGCAGCTGCTGCTGCGGCGGCTGAACAGATGATTTGTTTCAGTGATCAGATGAGTTATTTACTTTAAGCCTACATACAAATATTCAGCTTTGTGAGCCAAATTTATTTTATATGCCAACATCTATGAAAGAAAGAGCCAGGCCACGGAGCACGATGTGTCCTTTAAGTACAGATGGTTCTGATTTTAATGCCATTAGTGGAATTTATGATATGATCTCTGCGCACAACCCACGTTTGTCACGTGAGGTTTGAATATGTGCAACTTTACGTGAGTGTCTTTATTTGTGGAAAGGGTTTTGTCTTATTAGTGGGTCCAACACACCAAATCCATCTGTGCTGATATGAGAGAGTGTGAAGGACGCCCTCTGCGGCGTTTACAGCGACACTTGTTGAGGAGCTGCCTTCTGTCGCCATCGTGTGGCATTACTGTCTTCAGACATCTCTTGATCTCTTTGACTGTTTCATGAAAATAGTAGTACGCCTCGCCGGTTGCAGATTTAAAGGCAAGGAGAGGAGCTGATGTTATTGGTCAATACAGGTCCTGTAAACCTCTCTCCTCCCTCGCTACGACTTACGCCGCTGGGAGGAGCTGAGTTAGGGAGGGGGGATACTTACGCCGGGCTGCGCCTCTTACCAAAATACCAAATTGTGCTTGGGACCTGACTTACACCGCGCCTGTGCCACGTCTCTGGCGAAGCACGAAAATAGAGCCCTGAGTCTGTCTTTGAATCGTTTATAAATAAAGTTTTATTTCTGTGACTGAAATCTGCTCCATTCACTTCTACTGAGACAGATCATTAGTCTAGTGCTGCGTCCGAATTGCCCGCTCAGATACTCCATGCTACTGCTACATACTACTGCTAGATCCTACTCCTACATACTAAACACGTTGGCCCAATTCGGACACACTAGACGAGCGGTGGGGAAAGACGACCCCCGCAGGCAGAGAGTAGGTACTGCCCCCGTTTTAGACTCTGAATGGTAATTGTGCAAGTGATGGATGCTGCTGTATTATATTCCTGCACTGCTTTAGAAATTCACAAAGTAGCTTTTCCATGACTTTTAGCCTTCATTCACTCACGTGGTGCTCGTTTGTTCAATGAGATCTGCCTGATTACTGCAGCTGTGCAGTTTAATGATGGAATAAGTGAGCTTCACCTCCATGATGTCGCCACATATTTGCTCATAAAATGATTACTTGGGCAAATATGACACCATGACATGACAAAGAGATACAATCGCACATTTTTAGGACAGTGTGTGAAGTTACATTAAAATTACATCTGTACTGCTGCGGTCCCGCCTGCTGCTGCTGCTGCTGCTGCTGCTGCTGCTCCGTCATGGTGCGCGCTGCTGTGGCCAGCCGGCGTTCGCGACACATTTAAATAGGCAGAGCAGCTGGTGGCGCTAGCATCACATGAGCTTCTACAACTTTTAAGCGGACGAAGAAGAAGCCTGCGGTGCATTTTGGGTCAGTAGCATGCCCGTAGGATGCACCGAGACCAACCTACAATGTGGGCGTGTCTAGTATCTGAAGTAGTATCTGAAGTAGCATGCTACTCGCTCCGGTGGCCAATTCAGACATGCTAGATATTACTTCGACTACTACTTCGACTACTACTTGGCAATTCGGACGCAGCTTAGGTCATATATGTCAAACTCAAGGCCCGCGGGCTAGGTCTGGCCCGTGATGTAGTTATCTTTGGCCCGCATGATAATGTTTGATCACTACTGACCTGGTCCAGACGTGCTGCTAATACACTACTAATCCCACAATGCACTGCCAACGTGTTCGCACATTATTCGAGAGCCCATGAGCATGAGTTGTCATTATAAAACAGTGCAGCGCATTAGTGCTCTCTGCTGCTTTGCCCCGCTGCTCAGTTCTCAGCAAAGCCACTGATGTGATGCATGCATGCACTGTCTGCTTGTGAGCAAAAATAGAAGGGAAAAATATTTGTATGTGACCAATAATTTTGTTGAGGAGATATGCTTTAGATAAATGAATATATTGTTTATAAACGCAACTTTGTGTGAGTTTTTTTTTTAGAATCAGAGGCCTGTTTAAGTGTCTTTTTGGTAATTCAAAATATACGTTTGAGATGGAAGGGGTTAAAAAAAAACATCAGCCTGACCCAAAAAACCCTCAAAATTTAGTGTTTTCTTTTTGGGGATTCAGAGTATGGTCACCCTAATACAACGTAAGAGGACACTATGCAACAAAACATCAAGACAGGTAATATCTGGACATGCAAAAAAAGGCAGCAAAAGGCTGCTACAGGACATTTTTGATTTTTCTTACAGGGAAATAGTTTTTTGGATGTTGTTAGCCTGTAGAAAAATGTTGACAGTAAGAAATTAATCCAAAGAAGCTGCAGAAAGAGCTTTAGAAAATAAATACAAGTGATTTTTCTTCAATTTAATGTTTAATGTTGTTGTTTTTAGGTACAAACTGTCTTAAAAGCTTTGTCAGTTCCAGGTTCATGTACCGACTACTGTGCATCACAAAGTGGCAAACTGAGCTTTGACACATGCCTCATTTTTGCACTTTGTTTTCTTGCTGCTACAGAGGCTTCATTTTTCTTCAAATTATTTTTTTGCACATTGTTAGCCTGTGGGAAAATGTTTTCATTAGGAATTTATATGAAAAGCTCCAGATAAAAAGTGAATCCACCTGATTTTTAAAATATATTTTATGATTAATGTTGTAATATGGTTTGAAAGCTTTGTTAATTTCAGGTTCAATTCATGCAACAAGGTCATTTGTTCTCAATAAACAGTCTGACTGAACTGATGCCTAATAGTATATACAGTGCCATGAGAAAGTTTGGGCACCCTTGACAAATCCCAGTATTTTCATTCATCAATCATTGGGTGTTTGATTCCACAACTTACTTTTGATATATGAAATAACTCATAGACCCAATAATATTTCAGCATTGAAGTAAAGTTTATTGGGCTAACAGAAAATGTGCAATATGCACCAAAGTAAAAATAGGCCCATGCATAAATTTGGGCACCTTAACAGAAACATCACATCAATATTTAGTAGAGCCTCCTTTTGCAGAAATCACAGCCTCTAGACGCTTTCTATAGCCACTAATGAGTGTCTGGATCCTGGATAAAGGCATCTTGGCCCACTCCTCCTTGCAAAACAGCTCTAATTCATTGAGGTTTGAAGGTCCACGAGCATGGACGGCTTGCTTCAACTCATCCCACAGATTTTCAATGATATTCAAATCTGGGGACTGGGATGGCCATTCTAAAACACTGTACTTGTTCCTCTGCATGTATGCCCGAGTGGATTTTGAACAATGTTTAGGGTCATTGTCTTGTTGAAACAAACATCCCCGGCGCAACTTCAGCTTTGTGACGGACTCCTGCACATTATTTTCAAGAATTTGCTGATACTGAGTGGAATCCATGCGACCGTCAATTTTAACAAGGTTCCCAGTACCAGTACTCGCCACACAGCCCCACAACATGATGGAACCTCCACCAAATTTCACTGTGGGTAGCAGATGTTTTTCTTGGAATTCTGTGTTCTTTTTTCGCCATGTGTATCGCCTCTTGTTGTGACCAAATAATTCGATTTTTGTTTCGTCAGTCCACAGGATCTTATTCCAAAAGGATGCTGGCTTGTCCAAATGTGCTTTTGCATAGTTCAAGCGACTCAATTTGTGGCGACTGTGAAGAAAGGGCTTCTTACGCATCACTCTGCCATACAGCATTTCCTTATGCAAATTGCGCTGTATTGTTGACCTGTGCACAGTGACCCCATCTGCAGCTAGATCACTCTGCAAGTCTCTGGTGGTGGTCTGTGGGTTGTCTTTAACCATTCTCACCATCCTTCGTCTTTGCCTCGCTGAAATTTTACTTGGCCTACCACTTCTGGCCTTGACAAGGACTGTGCCTGTGGCTTTCCACTTTCTTACAATGTTCCTCACGGTAAACACTGACAGCTGAAATCTTTTGGAAAGTTTTTTGTAGCCTTCCCCTAAACCATACTGCTGGATAATCTTGGTTTTGAGGTCATTTGAAAGTTGTTTTGAGGCCCCCATCTTGCAGCTCTTCAGAGGAGAGTCAAAGAGAAAAAGAACTGGCATTTGGTCACCTTAAATAGCCTTTGTCATGATTGGATGCACCTGCCTATTAAGTTCAAGGCTCAATGAGCTCACCTGACCAACTTGGTGTTTCCAATTACTCTGTGATGATTAGTTACAGGTCTTCAAAGCAAGAAAATGTCAAGGGTTCCCACATTTTTGCACAGCCTATTTTTCACATTTGATTTAATTTCATACAAAAGAATACCACCAATACTTAAAATCAGAGTCTGCAAAACAACCCAACACTTGGCTCTGATGGGCAAATGAAGGACATGACACTAGGATTATTTTCTGTGGAGACAGAGTCAATTATTATACAACCTCAGACAGGGTGCCCAAACTTTCTCATGGCACTGTAACTCTGATTTTGTGTGTGTGTGTGTGTGTGTGTGTGTGTGTGTGTGTGTGTGTGTGTGTGTGTGTGTGTGTGTGTGTGTGTGTGTGTGTGTGTGTGTGTGTGTGTGCAGACAGACATCATCATGGATATAAGATAGTTTTTCAGAAAAAAAAGAGCCAGGTGCAGGTAAGAGTGTCTGATCACATGGTATCTCCTGGTCGGAACCAAGTCCACTCTCTCCAAAGCTGACAGTTTCTCCCTCTACATAGACAACTCCACAGTGTCCCCTTCCCCTCAGGTTAAGAGTCTGGGTGTCATCCTCGACAGCTCACTATCTTTCCACTCTCTCATCAGTAACATCACCCGGTCTGCATACTTCCATCTACGTAACATCAACCGTCTCCGCCCGTCACTCACTCCTCACACCACTGCAACTCACTCCTCCTCGGTGCCCCTCACAAATCCCTTTATAAACTTCAACTTGTCCAAAACTCTGCAGCCCATATCATCACTAGAACCCCCTCCTCTCACCACATAACCCCTGTCCTTCAGCAGCTTCACTGGCTTCCTATCAGGTCCAGAATCCACTATAAAATCATACTGTACACTTTCAAGGCCATTCATAACCTTGCCCCCCCTTACCTCTCCGATCTCCTCCACATTGCCACCCCCTCACGCTCCCTCAGATCCTCCTCCTCCCTCCACCTTTCTGTCCCCTCTGCCCGGCTCAGCACCATGGGGAGCAGGGCTTTCAGTCGCTCTGCTCCCAAACTCTGGAACTCTCTCCCCCCGGATCTCAGAAACATAGACTCACTACCCCACTTCAAATCAAAACTCAAAACACATCTGTTTCAAATTGCATATGCTCTTTAACTGTCCATCTTCATACCTGTGTGTTGTTTTTATTTATTTTAATTGTGTTTTAACTGTGTTTTTAATGCCCTGTACAGTGTCCTTGAGGGTCCAGAAAGGCGCTTTTAAATAAAATGTATCATTATTATTATTATTATTATTATTATAACTTGATTTCCCACAGCAACCAAATATTTTTAAATGATTCGAGTTGGATTGTTATTCGTATTTTTTTTTTTCAAATGAATGTAATTTTTCATCTAGTTGAATACAATATTTGTGTATGATTGACAGTGCAGAGAGGGAGTATAGAATCAGGTAAGAAAAACATATAGAGAATAAGTAACTGTTAAACTGAGAAAGATAAACATTCCACTCACAATATGATTTTGCACATACGGTACATCATGGAAGTTATCGCCACATTTAATGCTTTCCAGAAGCACACGTACACTGAACACACGCCAGTGCACTTCATACTAAACAGGACTTTTTTTTTACATTTTCCTAATCAACTATGTATTCTTTACTATTTGCTTAATTTTACTTTAAAAGAAGGAGGAGAACAGGGAGAGTGTCTGGATGATGAGAGACAGCAAACCAGAGGAGGACATGAAGTGAGCCATTGAGGACATTGGAGGACATTGATAAAGCCAATTTTTGTTAATGTGTTTTATATGTTCTGCATTCCATTGCATTTCAAATTAAAGTCCAATAATAAGACAAAGGTCCATCTTTGGTATTCTTAGTACTCACTATAGGGGGGCTGTTTGACTCCAGAAACATACATATGTACTGTTTATGTGTATGTGTATCTATATGTGTTGAGGAGCTGCTGTATCAAAATGAGTTGTCTTCCTCCAGAGCTACATACATTTGTCCATACAGGTTCAGGAATAAAGTCTGCTTTAATCGATGATTCCAATCCATTCATCTTTTGCTGTAGCTCAGCATTTAAATAACTTTTTTGAGATTTGTTGGTTTAGTCAGACTGATCCTCTATGTGTTATGCCTTTCTTTTAGAAATGTGGAAATGATGGTCCAAAATTGCGTTAAAATGTAAAAAATTGTGAAATTTATCTTGGCCAGCACTTTAGGTGCTCAACAACCCTAGAGCTCTGATCCTATAATTGCCCCTGTCCACTTCTCTATGTTCATCATCATGAATGACCCTAAATGTAATTTCTCCAAATTCTAGTGTGGCAAGGCGAGCAGTAAGATTTTAACAATTTCAACAACGCCACCTGGGGACTTGCACCCCTGGATATAAATAAGGAAATATTACCCAAGGCACGCAGTTCAACTTAGTCCACAGGACAAGAGACAGTGATTTCAAAAAGTTCAAATGTTTTTTTTATTAGACAAAATCATTAAAACAAGCAGAAACAACTCAACAGTGGTATGAGGGCCTGTAAAAGAAAGAAAACACGACAGGGCTGGGGCTTACCAGGACAGCGGTAACAATAAGGAGAAAGGATCCAAAAACTATGTTGCTTTGCTGTCACCCGTGAGACAGCAAAGCAAACGTGAAAACAGGAACCACCACCAGGGGACTGCTGCCACTCGGGGCCCACAGCACCTGTCAAAGAAAAAGAAACACACAATTAAAATCAGGCAATAATGAAAACCCTCACACCACTGTAAAGAAACAAAAATAATACTTAAACACTTACCCAAATCACACTCACCAATTAACAAATCATCAAAATCAGACACAATTAATGCAGAAACAATGAAATAAGAAAAAAAACCCAACTCGAGCTTAATAATAATTCAGAAGGAAAGAAGTAAAGGAAAAGGAATAAACCAAACTAATGAATTGATGCCGCACGGTCTCTCCACAACCACTCAGCAGCCGACCCTTGCCTCCGGAGAGGTAGGGCACCGGGAGTCCCGGTGAGCCAACAACATGGCTGCAGCCTGCAGAGACGCCAGCAGAACAAGCCCAAAGCGAGAGCCAAAAGCGAAGAGCGAAGAGCCGAGAGTGCCAAGACAGCAGCACAGCGGCACTGTAAAATAAACTAATTAACTAATTAACCCCGAACCCAGAAAAAGATACAAATGAATCAAAACTATAGATTAAAGCGTTCCTACTGGAGGGCAGGATTGACCATCGGGTGACAGGCGGAGGACGCGCACCGCCCCGACTTCGTCAGTGAAGGCTGGGAGAGAAGATTTTGTCCGTACCCTCACCAAACCATCGCAGCCTAATATTGCAGATAGATGAGCACCTTATCCACGAGAAGCGCACCGCGCCCACACAGACTCCGGGAGACAGCCCAGCTCCCGGTCACACCACACTGCTGCAGCAGAGCGAGACCAAAGTCAACCACTGTATAAAATAACTGAATGGATCGAGCCAGATCACAGATCATGCTTATCTGATTGTGCAGCCCGACACCACTCCATGCCACACAGGCAGGATGCCAGCTGCCACCACACACTCAGAAGGAACAAGAGGTGCTTCATTTGAGCAACTTTATTTACCTTGTCAGTTTTACAGTTTAGGTAACCATAGTCATGTGTCTTAAAGATTCACTTTGGCATTAGCAGGAATGTCTATGTTGCTTCACAATGTGGGCTGTGAATTGATGCTTCAGCATTTAAAAAGTTGGCACATTTCAAACCATAAGCAATGTCAAACTTTTACAAAACTAAATTAATTTGTGTTCATTTCAGTCTCAAGAATTAGTTCTTATTTATACCTTTTAAACCTTTTTTTTGCTCATTTAGGCTCCTTTTACGGGAAAGGAGAAGACCATGGCTGCTCCTGAGTCTGACCTTCAAGCTATCCAGCAAAAGAGGCGGAGAATCTCGTAAGTTGGAGTGCCAGTGACTTGTTACACCTCCTCACGTCTTCCTCCTGACATGAGTCATTGTAAAATGCTAAGCATGCACTCAAATAAAGAGCAAAACTGGTCTGACACAATGGGCTCTATTTTTGTGCCCCCTGGCGGCGCGGCGGAGGGTGGCGCACCCCACGCAGTGGTATTTTCGTCTGGCAAAGCCCGGCACACAGCCAGTTTGGTATTTTCGTAGGCTGAGGCATACTGAGGTGCGCCAAGCTGGGCGTGGTGGTGCGGTAGGGGGAGATGTCGACAGAATCAGCTGGCGCAGTGACATTTTTGTGCTCACCGGCAGCATGGAAAATGCGCTGAAAGCTCACCAATTCAAACCTGGTCAGCTTTTAGTGCAGACGGATCGAGCTGGTCTTGTGGTATTTTAGCAGTCCGGTGGCGTAGTGCGCATACATGACTGATGCCTCACAGGCAGTTTCCACATGTGTCAGGCACATTTCAGTGCAATAAATAATCAACAACAACCAATATTCAGTGCAGCTATTTGAGTCAGCACTTACATTTAGATCTATATTATATATACACTCACCGGCCACTTTATTAGGTACACCTGTCCAACTGCTCGTTAACACTTAATTTCTAATCAGCCAATCACATGGCGGCAACTTAGTGCATTTAGGCATGTAGACATGGTCAAGACAATCTCCTGCAGTTCAAACCGAGCATCAGTATGGGGAAGAAAGGTGATTTGAGTGACTTTGAACGTGGCATGGTTGTTGGGGCCAGAAGGGCTGGTCTGAGTATTTCAGAAACTGCTGATCTACTGGGATTTTCACGCACAACCATCTCTAGGGTTTACAGAGAATGGTCCGAAAAAGAAAAAATATCCAGCGAGCGGCAGTTCTGTGGGCGGAAATGCCTTGTTGATGCCAGAGGTCAGAGGAGAATGGCCAGACTGGTTCGAGCTGATAGAAAGGCAACAGTGACTCAAATAACCACCCGTTACAACCAAGGTAGGCAGAAGAGCATCTCTGAACGCACAGTACGTCGAACTTTGAGGCAGATGGGCTACAGCAGCAGAAGACCACACCGGGTGCCACTCCTTTCAGCTAAGAACAGGAAACTGAGGCTACAATTTGCACAAGCTCATTGAAATTGGACAATAGAAGATTGGAAAAACGTTGCCTGGTTTGATGAGTCTCGATTTCTGCTGCGACATTCGGATGGTAGGGTCAGAATTTGGCGTCAACAACATGAAAGCATGGATCCATCCTGCCTTGTATCAACGGTTCAGGCTGGTGGTGGTGGCGTCATGGTGTGGGGAATATTTTCTTGGCACTCTTTGGGCCCCTTGGTACCAATTGAGCATCGTTGCAACGCCACAGCCTACCTGAGTATTGTTGCTGACCATGTCCATCCCTTTATGACCACAATGTACCCAACTTCTGATGGCTACTTTCAGCAGGATAATGCGCCAAGTCATAAAGCTGGAATCATCTCAGACTGGTTTCTTGAACATGACAATGAGTTCACTGTACTCAAATGGCCTCCACAGTCACCAGATCTCAATCCAATAGAGCATCTTTGGGATGTGGTGGAACGGGAGATTCGCATCATGGATGTGCAGCCGACAAATCTGCGGCAACTGTGTGATGCCATCATGTCAATATGGACCAAGCTCTCTGAGGAATGCTTCCAGCACCTTGTTGAATTTATGCCACGAAGAATTGAGGCAGTTCTGAAGGCAAAAGGGGGTCCAACCCGTTACTAGCATGGTGTACCTAATAAAGTGGCCGGTGAGTGTATATATATTATATATTATATTATATATATTCTTATCTATATCTTATTTGATGAGCGTGTTTGGTAGGCGTTTGGACACTCAACCTGACCGAATTAACACAGCTGAAACTGCTCTGAATTAAATATCCAGTAAACAGTCACACATAATGAAGTTATCAAGATATTTAATTTGTCTGCCCCCTTTTTCTCCTCCTTTCTCACGCAGCTTGACCAGGATATGTCTCCAGACATGTCTCCATGTCCTCTCCTAGTCCTGCTGCGGCGACAAGGCTGACCAGATGATTTATTTAAATGATCAGAAAAGTTATTTACTTCGAAAATTTGAAGAAAACAATAAAAGAAACTTTCATTCAAAATTACCCATTTATCTAATGTTCTCACATCCTTAAAATTCTGTGAATATTCAATCCAGAGTCAGGTCCACATACGAATATTATAATATTCAGTTGCGTGCAGTAGCGGTTCTAGGCACAGGCGAACAGGGCAGCTGCCCGGGGCGGCATTTGTGTCATGACTAATGGGGGGCGGCACGAGCACTTCCAAAAAAATAAAATAAAAGATAAAAATAATTATAAATCTGCGCCGCAAAGCGGTATTGTATTAACTCTTGTTGCAGGTGCCCCTGCTTGCTGTAAAGGTGCCGCACAGAGGCTGACAGACTGTATGAGACGAGGTGGGGAGAGGGTCGCGGGGGACAGCTCTGCTCTCAGGATTGCTCTCACTCTGCCAGTCACGGTGGCTCAAGCAGAGAGGAGCATCTTAAAACTGAAGTTGATAAAGTTGTACCTAAGGTTAACCATGTCTCAGGAATGGCTCACTGGCCTTGCCGTCATCAGCATTAATCACTTAACCCATTTAAACCGGCACAGTATGTATGCATTTCAGCCTTCCAAGCCGGGAGCGCGGCTGCACATTTCTAGTCTTCAAGCCAGAAGCGCGGATACGTCATTTTGTAACATTCTGTAGTTTTTTAATAATTTCTGGAGTCGTGGCGAATCAAATCGGCGGCAGTAGCTCAGGAGGTAGGGCGGTCGTCCAATAACTAGAAGGTTGGCGGTTCGATTCCCCCCTATCCCAAGTCTGTCTGTTGTGTCCTTGGGCAAGACACTTAACCCACCTTGCTCCCAGTGTGTGTCCTCCACTGGTGTATGATTGTGAGTGTTGTGTGGTGGTGGTCGGAGAGGCCGTCGACGCAAAATGGCAGCCACGTTTCCGTCAGTCTGCCCCAGGGCAGCTGTGACTACTAAGGTAGTTTATCACCACCAAAGTGTGACTGTGTGAGCGAATGAATGATGTATCCAATGTAAAGCGCTTTGGGGGTCTCTGATAAAGCGCTATATGAAAATCTGATGCATTATTATTATTATTGTTATTAAATCATCATACCCGTCTGCCTCTGATAGGCTAAAAAGGTGATCGGATTCATGCTTGGATCTTGCTACGTGCATCGTGAGGAAAGTAAACAATGATGGAGGCAGAGAGCAGCTCTGGAGGAGAAACATCCGACAGTGTGAACGACCTCTTCATATGGAGTGCTTTGGCTCACACTATTGGCGATTTCTGTGAGTGTTGCATGTCTTTGGGTGAGCACAGAGCTGAACACACTGTCAGCCACTTATTTATTTATTTATTTAGTTTTTAGTGCTGTTTTTGTACTGGCACTATACTAGGGCAGGTGTATACCCTTTCAACACTTTATTTTTTATATTTACATTTGAATTACACTGTGTGCACAATTATTAGGCAAGTTGTATTTTTGAGGATAAATTTTATTTTTGAACAACTACAGTGCTCTCGGTCAATCCAAAATGTTAATAAACCTCAAACCTTAATATTTAAGGGAGTAAAAGTGAGATTTTGGCTTCCTTAGGAGAATATCTATGTGTGCACAATTATTGGGGGCAGCTATAGTGTGCAGAATTATTATGCAACTAAATTAAAAATGAAAAATTTTCCATCTCACTTGTTTATTTTCACTTGTTAAAGTGAGAATGATAAACAAACAACTCAATTTACAAATAAAAATTGTTGAAATTAAAAAAAAAAAATCTGTGACCAATATAGCCACCCTTCTTTTCATTAACAGTCATAAGCTTTCCATTCATGGAGTCTTTCAGTTTCTTGATCTGTTGACGATCAACTTTTTGTGTTGCAGCAACCAAAGCCTTCCAGACACTGTTCCAGACACTGTTCAGAGGTGTACTGTCTTCCTTCACTGTAAATTTCCCATTTAAGAAGGGCTCACAAGTTCTCAACAGGGTTTAGGTCAGGTGAAGAAGGAGGCCATGTCATTTTTCTTTCGTTTTTAAGGCCTTTACTGGCGAGCCACATAGTGGAGTACTTTGTTGCATGCAATGGAGCATTGTCCTGCATAAAAATCATGGTTTTCTTGAAAGATGCAGACTTTTGCCTGTACCACTGCTTGAAGAAAGTGTCTTCTAAAAACTGGCAGTAGGTTTGGGAGTTGATTTTAAGTCCATCTTCAACTGGAAAAGGTCCAGCTAGCTCATCTTTAATAATACCAGCCCATACCAGTACCCCGCCTCCACCTTGCTGGTGTCTGATTCAAAGTGGAGCTCTGTGCCCATTACTGATCCAGCCACGGGCCCATCCATCTGGTCCGTCAAGAGTCACTCTCATCCCATCAGTCCATAAAATCTTTGAAAAATTTCTCTTCAAATATTTCTTGGCCCAGTCTTGACATTTCGACTTGTGTGTCTAGTTCAGTGGTGGTCAGATTTCAGCCTTCCTTACCTTGGCCATGTCTCTGAGCACTGATCATCTTGTACCTCTGGGCACTCCAGGTAGGTTGCAGTTCTGGAATATGACAGCACCGGAGGATAAGCAATTCCTGGTAGCTTTACGTTTGAGTCTTCTCAAATCTTTGGCAGTAAATTTTTTCTTTTTTTCTAAAAACATTTCTTGCGACCCTGTTGACTATTTGCATCAAAATGTTTGCTGGTTCTGTGATCACACCCAAATATCTAAGCAATTTCAAGAGTGCTGCATCTCTCTGAAAGACTTTTTACAATTTTTGACTTTTCAGAGTCATTTAAATCTCTTTTTTGGCCCATTTTACCTGAAGAAAAGAAGCTGCTGAATAATTATGCACACCTTGATATAGGGTTTTGATCTCCTTAGGCCCCAGCCTCCCTCATTGCACTAATACACATTACCTGATATGCTTATATCCAATAAGCATTCAAGTTTATACAGCTTGGAGTTGGAAAATATGCATAAAAATGATGATATGATCAAAATACTCACTTGCCTAATAATTGTGCACACAGTGTAAATTGACACTTTATCATGACTGCCACTTGTTTTACAGAAATCAGTTTCTTATTCTCCAGTGCAGTCTTTACTTTTATTTATACAGCGGCTTTATTTCATTTAAGTTTGTTTGTTCAAGGTATTCAATAATGTGATGAAGGTTTAGACAAATAAAAGATAAGTTATCTTGAAAGCCACACCTGTAAGCTCTCAAATACTTTTTTAATTTTGTTTCTATCTGCTACAGAGGCTGAGATATCAGCTTTTTTGTAAACCCAAACACTTCAGAAAACCTAAGGATCTGGGGCCCTTCTTAAAATGGCCCTCAGGATTTCAGAGGTGCGGCTCAGACAGGGTTCAGGTCTTAATGGGTTAATAGGGGAGCAGATTTCTTATGACGAGATTATTGATGATTTTGCATCAAGGAAGGCAAGAAAGGTCAGGTTTTAGTTTTAGTTTGTGTTTTCTGTTAATAGAACAATCACACTTTCTTTAGTGTGTTTTCAAATTTGTGTGATTTGCTATGTAAGATTATTAGTCTATATTTTATTTAATATTTTATATTATTCTTCTCTTCTCGTACTGTCTTGTAACATTTTTTTGTTAAATATTTGCCACTTTTATGTTTAGAGTGTATATTTATTATTTAAGCTCTGATAACCTGTTTTGTGCAGAATTGCCCCATTGTCTTTTGCAATGTTGGAGGTGGAGAATGTGCATCTTAAAAAGTGTCTTTGCTGATGTAATAACTGGATTTTCTGGAAGTGTTTTGTAAATGCTCTATTGAAGGATTTGTGCAGTTGAGATATAAGTTTCCTTTTTTATTGTTGTTATGTTGGAAGTGGAAATTATGCACCTTAAAAAGTGTCCTTCCTGTTCTTGCAGGAGATAAATAACTAGTCTTTTTTTTGTTGAAGGATTTGTGCAATTAAGAAATATTTTATTTTTGTTGTTATAATCTTAACAACAAAAAAGTTGTGTGTGTGTGTGTGTGTGTGTGTGTGTGTGTGGGGGGGGGGGGGGGGGGGGTCAATTAGTCTAGAACCCCCACTGTCCCTAACCTTAGCCTTGTAACCCAATACCCGGGTGTTACTTAAAGGAAGCCCTAACAACAAAAAATTTTTTTTGTTCTATCGAACTCCAAAAGGTCTGAAACATGCTCCTAAAAAGGTCCTGGACAGTGATTTTAACCCTAACCCTGAACCGAGCCCTGTAACCCAATACCCGGGTGTTACTTAAAGGAAGCCCTAACAACAAAAATTTTTTTTTGTTCTAACGAACTCCAAAAGGTCTGAGACATGCTCCTATAAACGTCCTGGTCAGTGATTTTAACCCTGACCCTATAACCCTTACCTTGGCACTGTTACCCAATACCTAGGTGTTACAGAAAGAAAGCCCTGACACACTCTAAAACAAGATTGACATTTTTCCTCTTTTTTTTGTTCTAACGTACTCATAAGGGTTTGAAACATGCTCCTAATAAGGTCCTGGACAGTGATTTTTTACCCTAACCCTATAACCCTAACCCTAGCCCTGTCACCCAATACCCTTTTCTCCAGCAACCCCCTCTTTCCCAGGATCTTCCTCAGGCCCCTGAACACCTTTGAAACCCAGCCCTCCCCTGGCCCCTGCACACCCCATTAACCCTTAAACATGCTCCTATAAAGGTCCTGGTCAGTGATTTTAACCATGACCCTATAATCCTAACCTTAGCACTGTAACCCAATACACGGGTGTTACAGAAAGGAAGCCCTGACACCCCCCCCCCAAAAAAAGATTGACATTTTCCTTTGTTTTTGTTCTAATGAACTCCAAAAGGTTTGAAACATGTTCCTAAAAAGGTCCTGGACAGAGATTTAACCCTAATCGCAAAACCCTAACCCTAACCTAAGTCACGACTTTCCACAACTCCGTGCCACGACAGTCAATCAGGGCTCTGCTGACGTCAACAAACCGGCAAAGAAAGGAGGAGGAGAAGAAGATTCACACAATGGAGGAGCAGCTCATCACTGCCGTTAGCTATCACCCAGTGCTGTACGACGTGGGGTGCGGGTTCTACCGGGACCGCACCTCCAAGGAGGAAGCATGGGTGAAGGTGGCCCATGATGTTGGGCTTTCTGGTAAGCTTGTTTGTTTATTTATTTCAGTGAGCAGACTATTTTCTGAAAACATAGCATACTGCCCCTGCTTGCTAGGCTACATGTTTCAACGTGTGTGTGTGTGTGTCTTTGCAGTGGATATGTGCCGCAAGCGCTGGAAGGGGCTGTGGGATGTTTACATGAGGGAGAAAAGGAGGGAGAAGGAAGATGGGCCAGCGGCCTCCCAGCGTTTCTGGCGTTTCTCTGCGGTGATGTCCTTCCTCGACCCCTTTATTGCCCTGAGGGAGACTACCAGCGACATGTCTCGGGAGGTCGAGGAAGATGTCACAGCAGAAAATGCTGCTTCTTCTGCTGGGATGCCTGAAGAGCTGGAGGAAGAAGACCCCTCAGGAGTGGAGCATGGACTGTTGGTTGATGAGTGAAAAAGATAGCAAATAAATTTTAAAATTAAAATTAAACCATGAGTCCCCTCTTCTCCTGCTCCCTCACCTGCTCCACCGAGTGATGCCTCGGGCGCCACTGCAGCCAGTCCAAAAGGTATTGAAAAGAAATATTAACCATATATACAACAAAATTGCTCAAGGTCAAATTCACATAGAAATCATAAAACAAATAGTAACCGATTAGTTTTTTTTTTATGACAGGGAGGAAGAGGATGACGCCTCCCACCTCAAGGTTGGAGGAGATTGAGGAGCTCCTCTTTCAGGCCCTGCTGAGGCAACACAATGCACCACCACCACCACCACCACCCGCATCTCGCTCATCAGCGGACGAACTGTTCCTCTTGAGCCTGGTTCCTTCTCTCGCGAGGCTCTCACCCCAGGCTAAAGAACATGTTAAATTTCAAATATACAAATTAATTTATGAAGCACAAGATTTCACCTTAAATTTGGAAGCAGTGGAACCTTAGCTGGGGTGACAGCCTCGGGGGGGAACAAGCCAGGCTCCTTTGTACATTTGTATATAGTTTTAAAATAAATTTTATTATATTATTAATATCTGCTGTTGCAGCCTTTGTAAAATTTGTTTGATTTTTTGTTGTTATAAATTGTTGTTATAAATATTATAAATATATTATTATTATTATTATTATCATTACTATATTATTGTTGTTATAAATATTATAATTATATTATTATTATATTTTAATTATAAATATTATTATTATTATATTATTGTTGTTATAAATATTTGTTATAAAAAGTTTTCTCAACTTTGCCTTGTTTCATTCTTTAACATGCAGTCATGAAGTAACATAACTAGGGTACAGATAGATAGATAGATAGATAGATAGATAGATAGATAGATAGATAGATAGATAGATAGATAGATAGATAGATAGATAGTAATTTCGGCATGTAGGTAATCTGTGTTTGAAATATTACCATCTCATGTCATGTTGACAATAGTTTGTTGACACAAAAGAAATGGCAATTGCATATCACTTTCACCTTACTAACAAACTCCAAAAGGTTTGATACATGTTCCTCAAAGGTTCTGGGACGGTGATTTTAACCCTTATCCCAAAACCCTAAAAGGAAGCCCCAACACCCCAAATATTTTGTTTTGAAAATTTTCCTTTTTTTTGTTCTAACAAACTCCAAAAGTTTTGAAACTTGTTCCTCAAAAGTTCTAAGACAGTGATTTTAACCCTAATCCCAAAACCCTAAACCTAACCCTAGCCCCTTAACCCAATACCCGGGTATTACCTAAAGGAAGCCCTAACACCCCAAACATTTTTTTTTTTGACATTTTTCAGTTTTTTTGGTCTAACTAACTCCAAAAGGTCTGAAACATGTTCCTAAAAAGGTCTTGGACAGTGATTTTAACCCTAACCCCAAAAACCTCAAACCTTACCCTAGACTCATAACCCAATACCCTAGCCCTGTAACCCAATACCTGGGTATTACCTAAAGGAAGCCCTAAACCCCCCCCCCCCTCACAATTTTTTTTGACATTTTTCCTTTTTTTTGTTTTAACTTACTCCAAAATGTTTGAAACATGCTCCTATAAAGGTCCTGGTCAGGGATTTTAACCTTTACCCCAAAAACCTTAAACCTTCTAACCTAAGCCCTGTAACCCAATATCTGGGTGCTACTTAAAGGAAGCCCTTACACCAAAAAAAACAGACATTTTTCTTTTTTGTTGTTTTAACAAACTCCAAAAGGTTTGAAACATGTTCCTCAAAGGTTTTTGGACAGTGATTTTAACCCTAATCCCAAAACCCTAAACCCAACCCTAGCCCCTTAACCCAATATCCAAGTAATACCTAAAGGAAGCCCTTACACCCCAAACATTTTTTTTGACATTTTTCTTTTTTTTTTTGGTCTAACTAACTCCAAAAGGTCTGAAACGTACTCCTAAAAAGGTCTTGGACAGTGATTTTAACCCTTATCCCAAACCTTAAACCCAACCCTAGCCCCGTAACCCAATACCCAGGTATTACATAAAGGAAGCCCTAACACCCCAAACATTTTTTTGACATTCTTTGTTGTCTTTTTTTGGTCTACCTAATTCCAAAAGATCTGAAACATGTTCCCTAAAAGGTCTTGGACAGTGATTTTAACCCTAACCCCAAAAACCTTAAACCTTACCCTAGCACCGAAACCCAATACCCGGATGTTACATAAAGGAAGCCCTAAAAACCCCCCAAAATTTTTTTGACATTTTTCTGTTTTTTTGTTCAATCTTGCTCAAAAAGGTCTGAAACATGCTCCTATAAAGGTCCTGGTCAGTGATTTTAACCCTGACCCTATAATTCCAACCCTAGCCCTGTAACCCAAGATCTGGGTGTTACTTAAAGGAAGCCCTAACACCAAGAAAAATTATTTGGCATTTTTCTTTTCATTTTGTTCTATCAAACTCAAAAAGGTTTGAAACATGTTCCTCAAAGGTTTTTGGACAGTGATTTTAACCCTAACCCCAAAAACCTTAAACCTTACCCTATCCCCGTAACCCAATACCCGGTTATTACCTAAAGGAAACCCTAACACCCCTAGAAAATATTTTTGACAATTTAAAATTTTTTTTTTTGCTTTGACTTACTCCAAAATGTCTGAAACATCCTCCTAAGAAGCTCTAGGACAGTGATTTTAACCCTAACTCCAGATCCCTAACCTTAGCCCTGTAAACCCAATACCCGGGTGTTACTAAAAGGAAGCCTTAACATTTAAAAAAATGACATTTTTCCTTTTTTTTTGTTCAAACTTACTCAAAAAGGTCTGAAACATGCTCCAATAAAGGTCCAGGGGCCTCATTTATAAAACCTGGCGTAGAATCCATACTAAAAGTGTACGTAAGTTGAAAAGCTGAAAAGTGCGTAGGCAAAAAAAAAATCTGATTTATAAAACCCTGCCTACGCACACCTGCACGCACTTTCCCTTTATAAATCACAGACCAGCTGGAAAGTTGCTCAGCAGGGATTTGATTCTTCCCCGCCCTCTCCACACCCAAAATTCACCATGTATGGTCATGCAAATTACCTCATGAATGTGATTTGCATGTAAATAAGCCTGGTGGATCCACGGCATTTCACGCTTAACCATGGCATCAGCAAGTCGTAGAAAAAGAAACTTTTCAGAGATCGAGGTGGAGGTTCTTGTAAATGAGGTGGCGGCGAGACGGGAGACCTTATTCGGCGGCCATTCGAGTGGCATCACCAATAAAAACGCCGTTGCCGTGGTGGCAATTGCGGCTGGCACTGAGCGCAGCGTTGCCGAATTACAGTGTTGTTTTCGTCATATTTCGTCGAATATTTTTGTCAACACCAGCGTCAAAAGGAAATATTTTCATCAACGAGAACAACACTGGTTGTTTTTGTTGACGGAAATATTTCCCTTTTCTTCCACGACGAAGACGTAACGTTGACGAGCTAAACATAAGTCGGAGATGACTAAAATGTGACAAGACGAAAGTGCTTTTACGTTGATGGGACGAGACGAAAATGACGACCAGAGTTGCAAAACTCAGTCAGTTAAACGCTAAACATATAGGAGCAGCTTCTGTCCGCTCTGACAGCTCTCATCAGTCTGCTGTGCTCCTCCAACACACAGACACACACGCACGCGCGCGCAAACACGTGGAGTTTTGTTTTCGTTGACGATGACGTAGACGAAAACAACACTGTGCCGAAATCAAGAAGAAGTGGTCTGATCTAAAGGTGGAGGCAAAGAAAAAAGTGGCTTTGCACCATCAGAGCGTGGCGGCGACAGGTGAGAATCAGAAAAAACATGCACGTGTGACACTCGTGCATGTGTTAAAAAAAAAAACCGCTCCGTTATCCACCGCTGCTTATGTGGTGAAAGTTCGTAAACCAAAAAGATTTAGTCATATAAACTTAAAACAAATGCATGTAAATGGAATTTGTTTTTTTGCACATTTGTAAATTCAAATTGGCAAACTATCTACACCGCCACAGTGGGGTCTGCGCTTTCTGCGAGCATCACTGCCTGGTACGGCAGCTGCAGCTCTCAGGACAGAAAGGCTGCTTTGAGTCATCCGTTGTGCTGAACGCATCACCCCGACTATTCTCACCTTGCTCCGATTGTCTCCAAAAAGTGCGTAAGCAAGGTGTGGAGTTTGCTTAAAGTTGCGCACATTCCTACACTAGTTTTTCTTTTATAAATCCCAACTCTTGCGTAAGAAGTGGCGTACGCAATTTCTAGCCAGGTTTTGTGCGTAAGCAAGCTTTATAAATGAGGCCCCTGGTCAGTGATTTTAACCCTAACCCCAAAAACCTTAAACCTTACCCTAGCGCCGTAACCCAATACCCGGGTGTTACATAAAGGAAGCCCTAAACCCCCCCCCCAATTTTTTTTGACATTTTTCCGTTTTTTTGTTCAAACTTACTCAAAAAGGTCTGAAACATGCTCCTATAAAGGTTCTGGTCAGTGATTTTAACCCTGACCCTATAATCCTAACCTTAGCACTGTAACCCAATACCCAGGTGTTACAGAAAGGAAGCCCTGACACCCCCCAAAAAAAGATTGACATTTATCCTCTTTTGTTTGTTCTAACGAACTCATAAAGGTTTGAAACATGTTCCTAAAAAGGTCTAGGACAGTGATTTTTTACCCTAACCCTAGCCCTGTCACCCAATACCCTGTTCTCCAGCAACCCCCTCCCCGGCCCCAGGATCTTCCTCAGGCCCCTGAACACCTTTGAAACCCAGCCCTCCCTCTGGCCCCTGCACACCCCATTTACCCAGCCCTCAATTGGGCCCCTGCACTCCCACCCTTAAGCCCCCCCCCCACCCCCCCCACACACACACACACACACACACACACACACATCCACTTCTATAAGTAACCCCGCAAATTCACGCTCAAAAGGTCTGAAACATGCTCCTAAAAAACGTCTGGCAGATTGATTTTAATCCTAACCCCCAAACCCAAACCCAGGACCTTTAAACCAATACCCGGGTATAACAGAAAAGAAGCCCTAACACCCCAAACATTTTTTTTTCGTTTTTTTTTTTTTTTTGGTCTAACTTACTCCAAAAGGTTTGAAACATGTTCCTCAAAGGTTTTTGGACAGTGATATTAACCCTTATCCGAAAACCCTAACCCTAACCCTAGCCCCGTAACCCAATACCTGGGTATTACCTAAAGGAAGCCCTAACACCCCAAAAAACTCTAAAGCCGTTATGGGCGGCATGGGTTTATAAGGAACGTGGACAATGTGGAAGGATAAGAAAACAACTCCTAGAAAAGAACTTAAAGTCAAGAATTGTGTACCCCGCTAAATTGAAAGTATTTGAGATGGATGGACAATACAAGTTGTCTGATAACCCGTAAGCAGCAGCAGAGGGCGTACGAGCGTACGGCGTTACGGTGGATATCCCAGCCACCAAACCAGACTTTGAGACTACTCTAAAGGCAGCAGGATGGCAGACAGCAGGCGCTGGGAAGAGGAGGACGAGAGAAAGTGAAGATGAACTAATGGCAAGTGTCAAGACACTACTGGACCCTTGGAACCGGCATAGAAAGGACAAGGACTAAAGGTTCGGGTCTGCACAAAGAAGCAAAAATGTGTAGGGGTTTGCTTCCCGACAGAGGGATAGGCTACAGCCACCCTAAAGGTGAAAATGACAGATGGTTGGGAGTCAAATCCTCACAGGTTCCGATGAAGAAAATATGTATAATTTATATGATGTAGACCCTGAGAATCATTTATTTAGTTATGTTGGAGACACTTGTAAATGCTATAGTAACGAACAAATTAATGATAATGTAGAACTGGACAATTCATTTTCTCTTATTCACTTTAATTACAGAAGTATGTACGCAAATTTTATGGACATTAGGGATTATTTGGACACATTCAATAATAAATTCAAGGTCATTGCGTTGTCTGAAACATATTTGAACGAAAACAGAGGTTCTGATTTTTATCTTGAGGGTTATGAATTATGTCATGTCAATAGGGCCAACAAAAGGGGTGGGGGTGTGGCCTTGTATGTTGACGGTAACCTGGGGTGAAGAAGGATAAAAAACATGACACCTACAATTGATGATTTAATGGAATGACGGTGGAAATAGAAATAGAAGGAGGGAGAAACATTGTAGTTATGTGTATTAACAGAACCCCTGGGTCTAATGTTGAGACGTTCAAAGACAATTTGGAAGAGTTAATGAAGAGATTAAATGATAAGAGTAAAACATGCTTAATTTGTGGTGATACCAATATTGACCTAATTAACGTATTAAAACACAAGCAACATCAGATTTTTTGGATTCATTATACAGCAGAGGTTTTTACCCATTAATCACTAGGCCTAGTCGGATTACCACGACCAGTGCAACTCTAATTGACAACATAATTGACAACACACTGGAGAACGATATTAAAAGTGGACTAATATTTAACGATATAAGTGACCATTTACCCATATTTGTAACATACAAAGATAGCCAAATAAAGACTTACAGAGATCAAAAATGTCCAAGATACAGGAGGGTAAGAACAGAGGAAGCAATAAATAAATTAAGAAAGGACCTTTTAAGTGAAGAGTGGGAAGGGGTATACGTGGATGGTGTGAATGATGCATATGAGTCTTTTCTGAATTGTTTTTTATTTCATTATGATAGGCATTGCCCAATAACGCAATGTAAAAACAAGAGTAATTACAATAAAAAGCCTTGGATAACAAAGGGCTTGCAAAACGCCTGCAAAAAGAAAAATAAACTTTATAGAGATTTTATTAGATTTAGAACAAGAGCTGCAGAAATTAAATACAAGGTGTACAAAAATAAATTGACAATTATATTGAGGCAAGCAAAGAAAGAATACTACAACAAGAGACTTGATGAGAATAAAAATGATTTAAAAGGTACGTGGAAAATCTTGAATCAAATGATAGGAAATATGTATGTTTCTACAGAGCTTCCCACCCATCTTATTAATGACAGCAAGATAGTTATTAAAAATATAAATGAAGTTGTAAATGAATTTAATTCATTCTTTGTAAATGTGGGGCCAAGCTTGGCCAATGCCATTCCACATGAAAAAGGACAAGAAGATGGTGGATATGAGAGAGGAAGTAAGATAATGCAGTCCATGTATTTAGAAGAAGTGAGTGAAGATGAAATCATATCCATTGTGGTTAAATTAAAGAATAAAATATCAACAGATAGTAATGGGATAGATACGAGTATTTAGAAAAAAACTATTGACTGTATTATCAAGCCCTTAAGGTATATTTGTAATCATTCGTTTAGTACAGGTGTTTTCCCAGATCGCATGAAAACTGCCAAGGTTATTCCTCTTTTCAAAACTGGAGACAAACATGATTTTACAAATTATAGACCGGTGTCGTTATTCCCCCAGTTTTCAAAAGTGTTGGAAAAGTTGTACGTACAAAGATTGGATTCATTTATCAAAAAGAATAATCTGCTAAGTGAGAGTCAGTATGGTTTTCGAACCAAACGGTCCACAGCATTAGCACTCATGAGAATAACTGAAGAAATAACACAAGCAATAGATGATCATAAACACACAATTGGGGTTTTTATCGATTTAAAGAAAGCCTTTGATACAATCAATCATACAATATTAATAAGCAAATTGAATAATTTTGGTGTGAGAGATGTAGTACTAGACTGGTTGATCAGTTATCTTTACAACAGGCAGCAATATGTTATGTTAGAGGGTTGTAAATCAGAATGTATGAAGCTGGAATGTAGAGTACCACAGGGCTCAGTTTTGGGACCCAACCTTTTATTTTATATATTGATGATATTTGTCAAGTGTCCAATTTAATGCATTTTGTGTTATTCGCAGATGATACTAACTTTTTTTGTTCAGGGGATAATTTAAATGAGATAGCAAAAAATATAAAAAATGAGATGGTTAAAATTAAAAAGTGGTTTAATAGAAACAAGTTATCGTAAGTTTATGATTTTCTCTAATCGAAAAAAGAATGAAATTCAACTTACTATAGATGATATAAACATTGAGAGAGTTTATGAATTTAAGTTTTTGGGGATCATATTAGATGACAAATTGACATGGAAAAACCATATATCACATATAAAAGCCAAAGTGGCAAATATGATTTGGATACAAGCACTTTGAGAATGTTGTATTGTACACTGGTTTTACCGTATTTTACTTATTGTTTGGAAGTATGGGGCAATACGTACAAGACGAATATTACTCCCCTGATTAAGTTACAAAAAAGAGCATTGAGAATCATTTATAAAGAAGATTACAGAGCACATACCAATAGACTTTTCATGTTGTCAGGTTTACTAATAATAACACACTTAATGGAGCTAAGAACACTTCTGGTGGTGAAAGACAAAGTTTTACCAAAACAGCTGCAAGGGTTATTTGAGATTAGTTCAGAGAGTGAAAACCACAGGATTTTAAACACCAGTTTGCTCGGACGACGCTAATGCAGATGTGTATTTCTGTTGCAGGTATTAAGTTATGGAATTCGCAAAATACTGAGTTGAAGAGTTGTACAACAATGTTTCAGTTTAAGAAAAAGTTTAAAAGAGGGAAAATCAAAAATTATGAACTGGATGAAGTGGATGACTGATGATGTGTCAGTTTGTTTTTTGTTATTGTTTTTTTGTTTGGTTTTTTTCTTTTGTTTGTTTGTGGTATTTTTGGACCTTAAATATATAATATTTTGATCAATTGCTGGCTGGTTGCCATAGATAAAGGTGTTGTAGTGAAGGGGCAGTCACATATAAGACTTGTCTTATGTCTGCTCCTTTTCATTTCACATGATTACACATAAAAAAAGGATGAGTGCAATGTATTATATTATGTATCATGAATGAAATGAAATAAATGAACATGAAATGAAATGAAATGAAATAAAATTAACTGTCTAATTAACTCCAAAAGGTCTGAAACATGTTCCGAAAAAGGGCTTGGACAGTGATGTTAAGCCTAACCCCAAAAACCTTAAACCTTACCCTAGCCCCATAACCTAATACAAGGGTATTACCTTCAGGAAGCCCGAACACCCCAAATATTTTTTTTTTCTTTTTTCTTTTTTTTTGGTCTAACTAACTCCAAAAGGTTGGTGTTGGGTCTAAAACCTGCCCAAATACCTGAAAACACATAAAAAAGGAGAAAGACAATGGAATATACTCGAGGAGAATGGACAGAGATCTTTTTTTTAGCTATCTCAATACCACTCTAAGGGTACTTTCTCTGTCCGGCCTCTTTTATTTAGGGTTGTCCCTGGTTACACAATGTTTCTAAAGGGTGGGGGTAAATGTGCTGCAAAGTAAGCATTTCATAGAACATAATAATGAACAATTTGTGAATATGTGAAGGTCAAGGTGGCATCTAACGAGCTCCTTCTGATAAGCGTGTATCCTTCCCAGAACCTTCCCACGATTCATCCTCGGAGGAAACGTCACCCCCACACCCACACCTGCTGATAGGAAAAAACACGGTCACAGAAAACTGAAAGAAACATTGATGTCTGTGTAGTAAAGCTATTGGAGAGAGAAGTTAGGAAACACTCTTATATGATAAAAATACTGTTATATAATGTATAAAAAGATGTCAAAGCAGTTCATACTTGTAGTATAAACTCTTACATAAGAATATAAGAAAAATGAAAACTTCTATATACATTTATGCACATTATTCTAACAGTTGGAAAGGAGTTTCTACAAACGTTTTGGACAGTGATTTTTACCCTAACGCCAAAAACCTTAAACCTTCCCCTAGCCCCATAATCTAATACCTGGGTATTACCTTCAGGAAGCCCGAACACCCCAAATATTTTTTTTCATTTTACATTTATTTGGTCTAAATAACTCCAAAAGCTCTGAAACTTGTTCCTAAAAAGGTTTTGGACAGTGATTTTAACCCTAACGCCAAAAACCTTAAACCTTACCATAGCCCCATAACCTCATACCCGGGTATTACCTTCAGGAAGCCCGAAAACCCCAGATATTTTTTTTTCTTTTTTCTTTTTTTTGGTCTAACTAACTCAAAAAGGTAACCTAATACCCTGGTATTACCTTAAGGAAGCCTTAACACCCCAAACATTTTTTTTTAATTTTTCATTTTTTTTGGTCTAACTAACTCCAAAAGGTTGGAAAAGAGTTCCTACAAAGGTTTTGGACAGTGATTTTAACCCTAACGCCAAAAACTTTAAACCTTTCCCAACCCCGTAACCTAATACCCGGGTATTACCTTAAGGAAGCCTTAACACCCCAAACAATTTTTTTTTTTCATTTTTCGTTATTTTTTTTGGTCTAACTAACTCCAAAATGTCTGAAACATGTTCCTTAAAAATACTGGACAGTGATTTTAACCCTAACGCCAAAAACCTTTAACCTTTACCTAGCCCTGCAACCTAATACCCGGGTATTACCTAAAGGATGCCCTACCACACCAAAATTTTTTCTTTTTCTTTTTCTTTTTGGTCTAACTAACTCCAAAAGGTCTGAAACATGTTCCTTAAAAAATATTGGACAGTGATTTTTACCCTAACCCTAACGCTAAAAACCTTAAACCTTACCCTAGCCCCATAACCTAATACCCGGGTATTACCTTCAGGGAGCCTTCACACCCCAAACATTTTTTTTTCATTTTTCGTTTTTTTTTTTTGGTCTAGCTAACTCCAAAAGGTTGGAAACATGTTCCTAAAAAGGTTTTGGACAGTGATTTTAACCCTAACGCCAAAAACCTTAAACCTTACCCTAGCCCCGTGACCTAATACCCGGGTATTTCCTTAAGGAAGCCTTAACACCCCCCAAAATATTTTTTTCATTTTTCATAATTTTTTTTGGTCTAGCTAACTCCAAAAGGTTGGAAAAGAGTTCCTACAAAGGTTTTGGACAGTGATTTTAACCCTAACGCCAAAAACCTTTAACCTTTACCTAGCCCTGTAACATAATGTATACATAATATTGCTCTACAAACACATAGTCTAAAAGATAGACAGCATAGCATACCAATTGAGCTGAGTCATTAAACTTCCTACCAACACATAATTTTTACACACAGATTGAGCTCGGAGACTCGACTGGGAACATGTGACAGGTTGACATGCGCCGGCCAGTGCAAGCCCTTGATCAGCCTACCCTAAACCGCCAAGTCAACTGACGAAAGCGAGGGCTATCACTGTATCTCTTACCCACACCTAACCAGCCAGTTGCCTTCGGACAGACTTATAACAATATCATTCCGAGAATAGTCTGAGCCCATGCTCCTTCTGTGCACACAACCTCTCTTTTTGACTCTATCCACTTTTAGAACTTGAAATAGTAATCAATAATCAACTGACCAACTCAGCTCAAACCAAACCCAAAACTCTGCCTAGAGAACTCTCACTTCCACGTTTACATATCTCTTTGTATCTCGTGAGGACCGTGAGGAGAGCAGAGCCTAGACCTAGTCGGGTAGGGGGACTATATCCCTTGCTCACTCTCCTCACATGGATGGTGAGAGCTGGGGAGCTATGGGATGTTTCATCCGCCACCAAATCCCCCTCACCAATCTTTATTTTCCACCATCTCCACCTCTCCCTTAAACCCCCCTCTCCCTCTTCCCTTCTCTCTCTCTCTCTCTCTCTCACACACACACACACACACTCCCCCCCCCCTCTCTCTCTCCCTCTTTCCCTCTTCCCCCTCTCTCTCACTCACTCTCTCTCTCTCTCTCTCTCTCTCTCTCACACACACACACACACTCTCCCCCCCTCTCTCTCCCTCTTTCCCCTCTCTCTCACTCTCTCTCTCTCTCTCTCTCTCTCTCTCTCGCTCTCTCTCTCCCTCATCTCTCTCCCTCATCTCTCCCCCTCTCTCTAACACACCCCCTCTTTCTTATTCCCTCCCCTGCCCCTTTATTTTCACCTTCACAGAGGACAAATAGGTGATCTTCAGCCTAGGCCTACCCCGGCCAGGGGGTCACCCCTGTTGGGTCACCTATATGGAGGATTAAGAGAGACCTGAAGGGGAACCGCTGTGCCCCCTAAATCCTCCCCCTCTAACATCTTTTTTAACACTCTAAAATTAGCCAGCTAACCCCACTACAAACAACTTCATCAAAAATTTAAATAATAAATACTTATCAATAACTGACCATCAGTGACACCAGACTAAGCTAGCAAAAAAGAACACACACACACACGTACAGATTTTCCCTTAGGACATTGATCAAATTTACATTTCTGTCTGTCTTTTAGGGAACTGTTCTCTGTTTTTAAGCTCACTTTTGATTTTTGCTATTTGCTCTTGACACTTCTTTTTTTCCTTTTTTCTTCCCCTTCCCTTTTTGCAATCCACTTTTGTTCTTCTTTTATTTTTTTAATTTTTCATTGTTTTATATTTTATTATTTTATTTTATTTTATTTCAGGGTTCCTGTGCTTTTGTTTTTCTTCCCCCCTCTCCTCTTTTTTTCTTAGGAAGGACTGACTCCTGAGGTTCTCATGCCAGGAAAAATGTACCTCCCTCACTCACGGTTTTACCCACAATCCTTTGCTGCAACAGGGAGATTAGCTGCGTCCGAATTGCCAAGTAGTAGTCGAAGTAGTAGTCGAAGTAGTATCTAGCATGTCCGAATTGGCCACCGGAGCGAGTAGCATGCTACTTCAGATACTACTTCAGATGCTAGACAGGCCCACATTGTAGGTTGGTCTCGGTGCATCCTACGGGCATGCTACTGACCCAAAATGCACCGCGGGCTTCTTCTTTGTCCTCTTAAAAGTTGTAGAAGCGCATGTGATGCTAGCGCCACCAGCTGCTCTGCCTATGTAAATGTGTCGCGAACGCCGGCTGGCCACAGCAGCGCGCACCATGTCGGAGCAGCAGCAGCAGCAGCAGCAGCAGGCGGGACCGCAGCAGTACAGATGTAAGTTTCATGTAACTTCACACACTGTCCTAAAAAATGTGCGTTTGTATCTCTTTATCATGTCATGGTGTCATATTTGCCCAAGTAATCATTTTATGAGCAAGTGGCGACATCATGGAGGTAAAGCTCACTTATTCCATCATTAAACTGCACAGCTGCAGTACTACAGCCAGGCCTGCAGATGAGGGGCTTCAGTTACCACTGTCTGCACGGGCGCAGTACCTACTCTCTGCCTGCGGGGGTCGTCTTTCCCCACCGCTCGTCTAGTGTGTCCGAATTGGGCCAACGTTTTTAGTATGTAGGAGTAGGATCGAGCAGTAGCACGTAGCAGTAGCATGTAGTATCCGAGCGGGCAGTTCGGACGCAGCAATTGATTCCCAAGGCTCTCATGCCAGAAAGGAAGTACCTCACTCACTGACGGTTTTACCCACAATCCTTTGCTGTAACAGGAAGATTGATTCCTTAGGCTCTCATCCCTCAGAACTAAAATACCCACAATCCCTTGCGATTGCATACAAATTTAATGTAGCAAAACTCAATTTAAAACAAATAAACCACTTTAAAATTAACTTAAAACAACTTGAAAGTTTAAAATACAACCAAGAGACATCGATTCTGGAGAACAAACAGCGAGAAGAGAACACAACCATGTCTGAGAGGAACAACACAAACCATGACTCGAGCCCCACTCTGGGAATGTCTGCTTATGTTATAAGGACTTATAAGTGCTGTGCACTAAAGAGCAATTCCTGTTCCTGTAATTGAGACAAAGCCCTGACCACTCGACCAAGAAGATGGACTACCGCCTCGAGGAAGACGCCGCACCTCCTTCACTCCAAGCCGGCCACCACCAAGCCTCGACCCGCCGACGGCACCGAGTCCCAGCAAACCTTTCCGCGGACCGCTTATCTTCTTTCCCCCGCCGAGGACCCCGGACTTCAGACACGCCGCCGCCGCGGCTGGACAGCTGGAACCTTTTCCCCCCTCCAACAGATTTTAGACTACTGGAAAAGAAACGCCTCACATCAACAACAACATAGGACCACTAGGGTAAGTCTACAAAAAACCTCTCAAACACCTCAAAATTACTCTAAACAGTTACAGAATAGCAACTACCAAACTAGCATACAACTAAAACTTCACAGCACCAAAACTAAATAGGACTAAAATAGCTACAATTGGCTACAGGGCACAACACGGAAGTTGATCGACTCCGTGGGGCCTTCCTTGAATGAGGATATCTAGTGTTAAAACGGCCGAAACATCCGATGATTTCGGGGTTCACTACTGAGGACGTGTCCTGAAATTTAATGTCCAATACCAGCGCTGGGTCAATGTAATGGTTTATTTGAAGAATTTTTCAAACAAATAAGATTTTCCAAAATAATTAATCAAGCACTTACCTCAACACAATCTGGTCCTCTGGTCTTCTATTTTGAGTGTTGGTTTATCCTGGTGCATGAATAAAGGTCCATAAGACCCGCACCTTTTATGGTTTACTTTAATTTCTACTCTAACATAGCATTTCAGCATTTGTCCATTTACCAAACTCGTATTTCCCACCTCTTGATCCCAGGGTCCAGTTTTTTACAGTTTCCTTTTTTCACCTTTTCGTTTTTGCCACTCTCGTATTTCCCACTTTCTAATTTGGTAAACATTGTACATTCCATATTTTATCCCAGTTTTTATTTTTTATTTTTTATTTTTATTTTTATTTTTATTTTCCTATTAATTTCCCCCTACCTTTATATTGTACCTGTTTTGAACAAATAAAAAATGTTTTGGAACAACTATACACTCAATTTTTATTCCACCTTTTTTTCTCATACTAATTTACTTTATAATTCAATTTTGTGTATTTATATCACCATTTTTTTATTATTTAAATTTGCGATTTAAATATAATACATTTGGTTCCAGTGCAATCAAAATTACAGTTTTCCTTTGTTATACATAAGTCAACACTATTTTCTCTCAGTTTTACTGTAATATCAATTCAATGTTGGGTATAACTTTAACAGTTCCTGTTTGTACTTTTTAACAAAATAAACAGTGTAGAAAGTGATGACACAATTTTATACAACATTCTAATTTACACCCGTAAGCAACAATTTGGGAGCTAACCTTACTAATTAAACTCAAAATTGTTTAACTCATGGATTACAACTTTAGAATAGTCCAATACCTAAATAAACTACAATTCCAACTCACTTTCTAACTCTGAAATAATAATTTACAGTGAACCCTAGGTCCTATAATCTATAAATAATCTATAAAAAAAATCTCCACTTAACTCCATACTTATCCATCTAAAACAATGCAACCTTCTGAAAAGTCGATACTCTGGACCAATAATTCTATTTATTGATCAAAAATTAATAATATAACAAAATTAAATTATGCAATTATTAATGAAATTGACACTTTTGACTCTGAAATAATAATTTCCAAATAATAATTTATAACTAACCTTCAAGATTTATTTTAGATCACAGCGTTAGGGAGTTCAGCAGAGTCTATGGCCTAGACAGGCCTGAGTGGAAGGGGTTCCAGACAGAACCGTCCACTTTTGATTCTGAATAATAATTTATAAATAATAATTAATAAATATCTCCGATTTAATCTAAAATAATTTTAGGTCACAGTGTTAGGGAGTTTAGCAGAGTCTGTGTCCTAGACAGGCCTGGGTGGAAGGTATTCCAGACAGAACCATCCACTTTTGACTCTGAATAATGATTTATAAAGAATAATTTATAAATATTTCCAATTTAATCTAAAATAATTTTAGGTCACAGCCTTGAGGGAGCTTAGCAGAGTCTAAAGCCTAGACAGGCCTGAGTGGAAGGGCTTCCAGACAGAACCATCCACTTTTGACTCTGAAATAAGAAATAATATATTTTGAAATAATTTATAAATATTTGCAATTAAATCTTAAATAATTTTTAATCATAGCCTTGAGGGAGCTTAGCAGAGTCTATGGCCTAGACAGGCCTGAGTGGAAGGGGTTTCAGACAGAACCATCCACTTTTCACTCTGAACAATAATACTTTATAAATAACAATTAATAAATATCTCCGATTTAATCTAAAATAATTTTATGTCACAGTGTTAGGGAGTTTAGCAGAGTCTATGACCTAGACAGGCCTGAGTGGAAGGGGTTCCAGACAGAACCATCCACTTTTGACTCTGAAATAAGAAATAATACATTTTGAAATAATTTTGAAATAATAATTTATAAATATCTGCAATTTAATCTAAAATAATTTTAGGTCACAGCGTTAGGGAGCTTAGCAGAGTCGATGGCCTAGACATGCCCGAGTGGAAGGGGTTCCAGACAGAACCGTCCACTTTTGACTCTGAATAATAATTTATAAAGAATAATTTATAAATATTTCCGATTTAATCTAAAATATTTTTAGGTCACAGCGTTCGGGAGTTTAGCAGAGTCTATGGCCTAGACACGCCTGGGTGGAAGGGGTTCCAGACAGAACCATCCACTTTTGACTCTGAATAATAATTTATAAAGAATAATTTATAAATATTTCCGATTTAATCTAAAATAATTTTAGGTCACAGCGTTAGGGAGTTTAGCAGAGTCTAAAGCCTAGACAGGCCTGAGTGGAAGCGGTTCAAGACATAACTGTCCACTTTTGACTCTGAATTAATACTTTCTAAATAATAATTCATAAATATTTCCAATTTAATCTAAATAATTTTTAGGTCACAGCGTTAGGGAGTTTAGCAGAGTCTATGGCCTAGACAGGCCTGGGTGGAAGGAGTTCCAGACGGAACTGTCCACTTTTGACTCTGAAATAATACTTTATCAATAACAATTTATAACTAACCTTATATTTTATACTTCAATTTCATTACTTCCAACCATAGCTTTGCTACCTTTAACAGAGTCCAGAGTCTAGACAATCTGAAGTGTCGTATTCCTTAATGAATTTCAATTCTTCCAAATAGCCACGGTTAGCTCCCTACAGACACTAACCCTTACCTTACCCTCACCCTAACCGTAACCCTCTAGAACCTATATCTAACCCTAACCCTAACCCCTAACCCTAACCCTAACCCTAACTCCTACCCCTAACCCTAGCCTAACCCTAACCCTAACCTCTAAACCCTAAATCTAACCCTAACCCCTGACCCTAACCCTAACCTCTAAACCCTAACCCCTAACCCTAACCCTAACCTCAAACCCTAAATCTAACCTTAACCCCTAACCCTAACCTTACTAACCTCTGTCTTAGCTTAGTCACCCCACCCTCTTTTTTCATATCAGAGGATGAAAACCAACAGGTGAGGAGAGTTTCTCTGGCTAGTCACTGTGGCAAGTTCTATTCTCTCTCTATCACTCGAATCCCTGTAGAAGCAGAATGGTTGCAGTCCCAACAACCTGTTTCTCTATCCCCCATCCTCTGAGACTTTGCACTAATGCACCCTAACCCTACTCCTATAGATAAAATTCACCCTATTCCCTCCCTACTAACACCACCTAGTCCTTCTCAATAAGAAAAATTATTAAGTGGAAATGCTGATTAAGCATTTCCACTTATTGTTCTTCCTGTCGGCCATTTTTCTTTATTATTATTATTATTATTATTCTTCCGCCAATTTTCGTCCGCTTCTAACTCCTTCCTGCTTTGTGCTATTTAAACCGTTCAAACTTTAAACTATTCCACTCCTTCAGGACATGAGGGCTCGTACTTTTTACCTTTCTACCCTTTATACTTTTTGTTTTTTTTAACTTTTTGTGCAAAAATTTTAACATTGAAGTCAATGGGGAAATCTTCCAATTCTTCCTTTTCTTCTTCCACCTTCTAAACCTTAAAACTTCAGCATACTTTCACCTAGAGACCTCATTTTTGCTTTAAAATGTTCATTCACTTGTCGACTATTAAACTTGTATACAATTTTTTTATATCTCCTACAGTTTTTCCACAATTTAGCTTTAAGCAACTCCTGGTTTTCAGCAAATTTCAGGTTTTATAATGGGTGTGTATTGGAGAGGCTAGAGTGATGATGTCATCGCTAGAGTGGACAGCTCCCCTTTTTTGGACAGAACCTCACTCGAATATATCCCTCCCACGCCCAAAAATTTCACTCCACAGCCATCAAAATTCATCAAAATGGAGGTATATGTGTCCTGCTTCTCACAAAAGAGATTTCAAATCATTAAATCATACCCCTTAGCCAGCAGGTGACCAACTGTCCAATTAGGCGGAAATCTCTCCCATTAGCCCTAATGTAATTTTTCTCCAAGAAAATCCTTATCGTCACTCAGGCTCAGACTTTTTTAACTCGCTGTTGTGGCCACATTTTTTGGAGTACAGACATGAAAAACACATGATTGTGTTCATGAAAGGCGGAGGATTCGTACGATGTTCTTATTTTCATTCTGGGATTTAAGGAAATTACGCTATGGGAAGAAGTTCAGAGGCCCTAAATTCACTGCATTTCAGCAGCTTCTCAAACAGTAGGTCAGGTAATGCCTATGATGTATAACACCTGTTAAATGCATTAATTAACAGACACACACGCGCACACACACACACAGCCAATGTGTGTGCGTCAGTCTCTTTCTCTCTATGAGACCTTCAGGTACACACAGTAAATATGTGTATGCTTGAGTCTCTGTCTATGAGACCTACATGCACACACTATGACCATGTGTTTGCTTCGCCACCTATCTTCTCCCACAAACTTTGAGTTACAGAGACATTTAGGGCTTCAAAAATTCAGCTCAATGAGGACATTATGGAGTCTACAGAGGATTTCTATTCATTTAAATCTTTTTTAAAAATCATTCTCATTATTTATGCATTATTCCATTTTTCGAACAAATTTAAACTCATTCTAACTGATTCAAACCTCTCTGATTCTTCAACCCTTTCTAATACTGAAGGAATTTTTTAATAGTTATATTTTCCCCATTTTTAATCATTGTCACTATTCATGCATATTTCAATTCTTCAAACAAAATCCCACTTCCACTTCTACAACTACTACTTACATCACTTCTACTTCAACTAGTCTTGCTACCGTTAATACTAGAAAATAATTCAAATGAATTGATTGAACCACTGCCTTTCCGTTGTGTAAAGTATGACATTTCCGAGTGTCCCTGAACGCCTCAAACATTTCTACCGTGACTCACTGGTGGCTCGCGCTATCCTTCTCCGACCTCGACGAAGGTGAGTCAGAGCACAGTCTCTCTAACGTCTAAACACTTCAAACGGCGATTTAACGTTTCAAAATTGCACTGGTTTCTGTTATAATCGACGAAGAGTTTATTCATGATTGAAGTGGTCGAGATGTTGACTTGAAAAAGCTTACGCTAACACTGTTAGCGTCGAGCTAAAGCTAAGATACTGTCAGTTATGAGGCTGAATCATTAGCCAGCTGAGAAATGCACAAAATAAAGTGAATATGTAAGCCGCTGCGGTACTATACAGCATGCCAAATGATGTACAGGCTGTAGAGTTTACTGACAATGGGACTGACAAGAATACTCATTCTGTCAAGTATTAACTGACTTACTAGCTAACTACTGACGCTAGCGCCATTGCTACAGGTTCAGTTCATTACTGTGACTGAGTCATTGCTGGGGAACTGGTCTGGAGACGTCAGCTGTTTAGCTCCTGGTCACTTTTTATCAGTCATTTTAGATGTATTAAAAATATAGGCTGCATTTAGCAAGCATCCAGGTATAACACGTTTGTGAGTGTTTTTTCTTTTTTTATGTGTCAGAATGGCGCTAGATGGTCCTCTATTATTGAAGGTTTTATTCATGATGGGGATGATCAAGATATTTAGATTGCAAAACATAAAATTAATTCAGTATTTCATGTTTAACAATATGATGTTCCAATTAATAAATATAGTTCTATTGAATTTCCCTTTAGGGATCAATAAAGCTTTTCTTATCGAAATAGTGAGTTAATGGATGGATAGTTAGCTGCCTTGAAGTTGGTGAACCTGCTCCTGGTCTGTCTCTGTCTTACTGGCTGCTACTGAACTTCACCTTCTACTGCATCTAATTTACCTTTGCTAACAAGCTGTTAATTTGGATATTGGTGATGTGTTAACACCACAGCAAAGATACTTTATCTGAGGTATAAATACTTTAATACAGACATGTTAAGCCACAGCTAACAGCCAGGTGATCTGTTGGAGCTGTTTAGTTTTCAGTTAGCCCAAATACTGTAACAATGTTAGTTTTCTTTATAGGCCTATTGTTTTCAATGTACTATCTGTCAGACAACACTAATGTATTGTTTCTTTTCTCAAACAAACAGAAGATACATACACTCCAGTGCATTTGTTGGTAAGTATAAGTGTTTTGACCAAGACTGACAACAAACAAAATAAAAATAACTGGACTAATGTTAAACAACATTTCATTCAAGATAATTTACAACATATGCTGCATTTTTCAAATACTGAGCTCAAAGTGATAAGAAATGTTGATCTATCTGTAACACTGTTGCATATCTTATCTGAGAATTATAGATGGGATACAGTTTTTTCCTTGTAGACAACAGTGTGCTAAAAATATTACAACTCTATTAAATTAACTTATTTGAAACATTTTAACTTGCTTGGAAAGTCTAAATCTTGATTTTGACAATTAAGTGGGAAAATCATTCATTTTATTTTATTCCTTTTTTTGAAAAAGACTAATGTTTGTTTCCATTGTGTCTTACAGGTACCCTGTCCAGTCTCCCCACTCTCCCCTATCATTTTGGCCACTCTGACTTTCCTGTCTCCTCTACCACTCTGTCTTATTGAAAAGCCACTCTATCTTGTGTCCCCCTTGTCTCTATCCCTCTTGCTAAGTTTGGTTACTCTGACTTTCCTGTCTCCTCTACCACTCTGTCTAATTGAAAAGCCTTTGAGAAACCTTTCTGGAACAAGCCTTTGAGAAACCTTTCTGGAACAAGCCTTTGAGAAACCTTTTTGGAATAAGCCTTTGAGAAACCTTTTGAAATTGCCATCCTTTGAGAAACCATTTGAAATTGCCATCGTTATAAACCCTTCTGGAACAACCTTTTGAGAAATCTTTTTGGAACAAGCCTTTCAGAAACTATTTGAAATTGCCATCTTTTCAAGAGACCAATTGAAACTGCCATCTTTAAGAAACCATTTGAGACAAGCCTTTTTAGAAACCACTGTAATAAACATATCTGAGAAACTATTGTAATAAACATCTCTGAGAAACTATTGTGATAAACATATCTTAGAAACAATTGTAATAAACATCTCTCAGAAACCTACTGAAACAAGCTACATTTTTTGAGTAACTATTGAAACAACCTACCTTTCTTTGAGAAACCTTTTGAAAAACTTACACGTTTAATACAACCACTATTTTGAAAAAACACTACTTTTGCAAGAGTCTGATTGTTCTAGGTCTAGGTCCTGTCCTGTTTGTGGATCCAGAGTTTCACCTGAAGAAGTGTCCTTAGCCACCACTACATCTGCATCCCTGATTTTCAAGGAAAAAAAAACACATTTCATATAGAATATTTGAGTTAAATATTATTTCAAGCACAAAGTCCTAAGATTTACAAATTGCTGTTGATCTGTGTTTTTATTAAAAACATTTATACAGTCTTGCCTAGGATTTTTATATAAAAAAGTTGACTATTGTTGGTATACACACAGTTATAAATTAATTTTTTTGAGAGTATAAGAACTGTTAAATAAGGTCCTCTCTTTAAAAAATAAATTATTTTTGTCTATACTGGTGCTTATCATTAACTTTAAATTATTGCATAAACACATTGTTGTGCAAGGATAGCTACAATGCCAAGGAAGAGTATGAAGTCGCAGGTTGCAAGCCAGCGCTGGCAGAGGTTTAATGACATTGACTGTGTAAGTACTGGACAAGCAGATGGTGTTCCTCAGAGCAGTGGAGAGGTAAAGAGGTCTGAAGTGTCTGATGCTGTGAAACAGGGAGGTGAGAGTGCATCATGTCAACCACAGGTATCTTATGCAGACATACTTAAGAGGAGACGTGTAAGTGAGTCACCTGCAGCAGGTCTGTCTAACTCTGAACAGGTAAACCACAGAGGTGAAACTAATGATCCAGGTATACAACAGGTAACACATGCAAACATGTTGAAGAGAAAACTTCCTCGGGTGTCATGTACTGCCGGTCCGTCCGACTCTCAGGTGAACTACGCAGCCCAAACTGACGAGCCATTTTCAACCCAGGTATCCATTGCAGACACTGCTAAGAAGGGAAACCACAGTAATTATCAGTCTGTATCAGCCTCTTCTCGGGCAACAAATGTTAACGCTGTTAATCCGTCAGGTGAACAAAATGTCTGTGCGTCACGCAGCCAAGCGTCTCTGAAATACGGCCGATCCAGAAACCAGCAGTGCACCTGTAACTCACTGACATTTCTAGCATTCCTGTATGAGAGAGAACACATCACCAGAGCAGATCTGGACCGTGTTTTGGATAAAGGTGATGTGATGTACAGAGAAATCAGAAAAACTGTTGATCACGCCCATCTGACAACCGATGAGCTCCCTAACCAGGTTCCTGCACGCAGGCACACGCAGAGTGTTGACATGTCACAGCTGTCTAGATACGGTACGTTTGGAGATCCGGATCCCAGAGCTGTTGATACCTTTCTGGACCTCGTTTCAGGGCTGAGCTGCTTATTATCAGATGTGCAGTATGCTTTGCTGCTGATGACTTCACTGTGCATTGCAGTTTTCAGAACCAGAGATGGCAGGTACGGTTTCTTTGACCCACATGCTCGGACAGCTAACGGGTTGCCTCTGCTTCAGGCCACACCAACTCCTGGTACCGCTGTCATGGTAACATTCACACGCCTCAGTGACATGATTAACAGGCTCATCAGATATCACCGCATATTGGGCACTGCAGCGTCCTGTCGCTATGAGCTCAAACCAGTTGTGTTCTATGATGAAAACCCAAGTGATGCTATCCCAGCCACAGAAAGTCAGTCCTCAAGTCCCTCTGTAACAACCACTGAGATAAATGATGACACAAGTGCCCCACAGATGAACTCTGATGTCCATGAACACATTGTACATGACATGAAAACTGAACCAGAACCACTGATCAACTTCAGCCAGTGTTCTGTCACATTAACTGGTCCTGAATCTCTCGCTCCAGAGATGAACACTACTGTAAGTGATGACTGTCATGACACATCACAGAAAATCTCAACTTTGATGGAAACACAGGCTCATCAACCAGGTCAAATCAGCAATAATTCCATCACACTAGAGGAAATTCAGGAGACACAATCAAATTTGACACAACCATGTATAACTATCCCGTTTGCCAGTGAAAATGTTGTCCATGACATCTCCAGTAAACTTTCAAAACTGGAAAAAAAAAAGAGGAAAAAATACGAGAGGAGACAAATGGCATCTAAAAAGACAACACAAGGGAAAGAGGATAAAAAAATGAAAGAGAGAGAAAAGTATGCTAAGGATGAAACATATAAAAAAAAGAAAAAGTCTTATTCAAGTAACAGATATTCTGACAACCCTGAAATACAGTCAAAGAAAAGACAAAAAATCACAACTAAATATAGAGAAAGCACAGACTTCAGACTTAAGCAAAAAGACTATATCACTAAAAGATACAGAGAAAATGTTGAATTCAAAGACAGACAAAAAGAAAATATCAGGAAAAAATACAGAGAAAATGTTGAATTCAAAGACAGACAAAAAGAAAATATCAGGAAAAAATACAGAGAAAATGTTGACTTCAAAGACAGACAAAAAGAATATATCAGGAAAAAATACAGAGAAAATGTTGATTTTAAAGGCAGTCAAAAGGAATATATCAGGAAAAAGTACTCAGAGGACATTAATTTCCGGCAAAGACAGCGATCATATATCAATCATCGATATGCAAATGATGAAATATTCTGTCACCGACACAGACAGCTGATGAGACAAATGATGCGAGACAGGTATAAGAAAAATCTTACAAACAGGACTATGTACAAAATGAGATGTGCATTGAAAATATTAAAGAAATACAAACAGATAAGTAAACAAACATGTAAGACTGACAGAGAGAGAGAAAACCCACTTATTGAAAGTGCCATAAATATTTTCAGATCACACATTAAAGCTGGTCCCACCCATGTTTGCACAGTTTGTCACAAAGCCTCATTTCCAAACCAGGTACAAAAGTGTAAGAGGTCCAATTATGTGAAAAATCCAATCATGGTTTCAGCTTGTCTCAAAGGTCAGTACGTCCATGCATGTAATGATGACTGCAGAAATAAGTGCACTGTCCCTGATGAGAGGAAGACTGAGTGGATTTGTCACACCTGCCATGATCATCTGAAAAATGGATCCATGCCCAAACTTGCCATAGCAAACAACTTGGAGCTTGCTGACATACCACCTGAACTGTGTGGCCTCAACATTCTGGAGAGACATCTGATAGCAAAGTGCATAACATTTGCCAAAATCATTCCTCTTCCCAAAGGCAGACAGAGAGCTACACATGGTAATGTTGTATGTGTTCCCTCTGAAGTCCAGGAAACAATTCAGGCTCTACCCAGATTGAGAAATGAGTCTCAGGTGATGAGAGTAAAACTGAAGAGACGTTTGAGTTACAGAGGTCACCATCTGTTTCAGACTGTTACCTGGTCCAAGCTAGTGCAGGCTCTGCATAAACTGAAAGAGATACACCCCCAGTATGAAGACATCACTATTAGAGATGAGGAGGAGTTATGTGACCCCACACTTCCTGATGATGGTGATGAGGACGATGATGGTAATGATATTACAATGAATGATGACGACTATGATGATGCGGATTTGATGGAAATTGATAGAATTGAGGCTGCTGCCATGTATGAGGCTGAAACTAATGTTGAAACTGAGGATGAAAACACAGAGCTGTGTGATAAAAGTCAGACCCAGGACAATGATGATCAGACACAACAACAGGACGCAGACATGCATAATGGTGGTGTTGTTTTGGAGTCGTGCCTTCAGCCACGTGATGTTTCTGAGGAGATATTGTGCTTCAGTGACTCTACATACTCAGTAGCTCCAGCAGAGAGAAACAATCCAGTCAGTTTTTTCAAAACTCCCAAACTAGAGGCCATGGCGTTCCCCGTTCAGTTTCCTACTGGTGAGAATACACTGGATCAAAACAGAACCATGAAACTATCACCCAGTAGTTATTTCAAAGCAAGGCTCTTTGGTGTTGATGATCGCTTTGCCAGAGATACCAACTACCTGTTCTTTGCACAGTTTGTGACTGAAATACACTTGGCTACCTCCAGCATGTCCATACAGTTACGCAAAGGCAAACCTTTTACCAGAGACGGACGTAAAATAACATCCAGAATGTTGAGAGACAAATATGAAGTGGAGAGATTGGTGAGAAACAGAGATGCTATCAGATTTATGCAGCCGCTCAGAGGAACACCAGCCTACTGGGACAAAACTACAAAAGATCTGTTTGCTATGATCAGACAGTTGGGCAGTCCTACTTTCTTTGTCACATTTTCTGCAGCAGAAATGCGTTGGCCTGAGGTGATTATTGCAATAAAATCACAACAAGGTGAGGAAGTGAATTTTGAGGAGCTCGACTGGTCCACAAAGTGTGACATTCTGAGAAGCAATCCTGTGACAACGATGCGCATGTTTGATAAGCGTGTTGAAGCACTGTACAGAGATCTGATCATGTCTCCTGCACAACCCCTGGGCAAAGTTTTTGACTTCTTTTGGCGTCTTGAGTTTCAACACAGAGGAAGTCCTCACATTCATGGTCTTTTGTGGGTAGAAGGTGCACCTGTGTTTGAGAGAGACTCTGACAAAACTGTGTGTGACTTTGTGTCCAAACACATCTCTGCTCAGCTCCCTGACCCAAATAAACAGCCTGAACTGTACAAAAAGGTCAAAGAAGTGCAAATACACAGTAAGAACCACTCAAAGACATGTTTCAAAAGTGCAAGTTCTGGATGCCGATTTGGATTCCCAAAACCACCCTCCAGACAGACAATGATAACAAGACCTGTGGATGATGATGAGGAGTCAGAGAGACTTAAGAGAGCCAAAGAGAAACTTGCACCACTGAATCAGCTGCTGAATAAACCTGAAACTGAATCCATGAGTTTTCAACAGCTCCTGTCTGTCTGTGACTTAACCGCTGATGAGTATGAGAAACACATGAATGTGATGAGTCAGTCCAACAACATCATTCTGAAGCGTGAGCCTAAAGACTGCTGGGTAAACACCTACAACCCTCACCTGCTCAAAGCTTGGGATGCAAACATTGATGTGCAGTTCATTCTCAGCTACTACAGTCTGATCCATTACATATGTACGTACATGTGTAAAAGTGAGAACTCTGTGAGCCAGTACCTGCAAACACTCATTCAGAACTCCGACAGAGAATGTGTCAATGAATGTGATGAAATAAAAGCGGTCATGCAGGCGTATTCCAAAAAACGAGAAGTATCAGCACAAGAAGCTGTTGCCCGAGTGACTTCTCTGAACATGAAAAAGAGTTCACGCAGTGTGGTTTTCGTCCCAACTGATGACAACCCAGTGAAAATGAGTCTGCCTGTGTCAAGCCTTGACAACACAACACCAGACAGCTTGAATGTGTGGATGACATCCTTAACAGACAAGTACAAATCCAGACCTGAAACACCAGAGTTTGAAGAGATGTGCATGGCTGATTTTGCTTCCACCTGCAGATTGGTGTATGGGAAACAGACCAAGGGCAAAAAAGTGGTACCTTTGCTGAATGAACTAGGCTTTATACAGAGACGAGAAAGTGACAACCCTGCTGTCATCAGGTATCGCCGCATATCGAAAGAGAAATACCCTGAGCAGTTTTACAGCACATTGCTTGAGCTGTATCTTCCATACAGATCAGACGATGAGCTGAAAAGACCATATCTACCCACGTATGAGTCATTCTATGAGAGAGGTGTGGTTCAGCTGCCGTATTCTGACTGACCCCTGAGTGTGAAACTCATTGTGAAAAGAAACAGAGAGAGATGTGAAAAAACTGTGAGGAAATTGACTCTGCTCTCGAGGACTTTGAACAGAACAGAGGTGTGGTCGATGAATGGTGTAATTTGGCACCTGAATCTGAACTTGTGAGGTTGGAGTGTATCGATGAACTGGATGCCAGACAGTGTGAAAATGTCCAAGAGGATGTACCAGATTACAGTAGACAAGCAAATGCTGCTACAGAGGCCAGAGTCATGAGAGAGCCCCCTACAATCGATCCCACACAGTTACGACAAATGTATCAGAGTCTGAACCAGAAACAGGCATGTGTGTTCTATGCAGTAAGAGACTGGTGCATAAAACCAGTCTGTGGACGACAACCAGAGCAGTTTTTCTACTACATCAATGGTGGTGCTGGCACTGGAAAGTCACATCTCATTAAATGCATTCATTCAGAAGCATCAAAGATACTGAGAACTCTACCTAGACGTGCAGAAGAAGCTGACATCTCAAACCCGACTGTGCTGTTGACTGCTTTCACTGGAACTGCAGCCTTTAACATCTCTGGAACAACACTGCACTCTCTCCTCAAGCTGCCCAGAAGTTTGAAACCTCCTTTTCAAGGTCTTGGGAACCAACTTGATGAAATCAGGTGTGAGCTTTTAAATGCTGAAATCATCATCATTGATGAAATCTCCATGGTGTCGAAGCCTCTGTTTGCCTATGTGGATGTGAGACTGAAACAGATTAAAGGCAGCCACAGACCCTTTGGAGGAATGTCAGTCATTGCTGTGGGAGACTTTTACCAGCTACCGCCTGTACGACAGTCCAAACCACTGTGTGTCTATGATCCAAGTGAGCTTGACCTCTGGAGAGACAACTTCCAGGTGATCACTTTAGATGAGATCATGCGACAAAAGGATGACAAAACTTTTGCCGAGATGCTGAACAGACTCCGTGTGAAAACAAGGTCAGATGAGCTTTCTGAAGCTGACAGAACTCTGCTGTCACAGCGTGTCACTGAACCACAACTGTGTCCCTCTGATGTCCTGCACATTTTTGCTACCAACAAACAAGTCGCAGCACACAACTCTGCTACACTGTCTCGGCTTCATTCTGATATCACCACCATTGATGCAGATGACTTTAAAAAGGATCCACACACTGGACACATGAAAAGACAAGGTGCACCATGTCATGGAAGCAGAAATGATCTACCTGACACACTAGATGTTGCAGTTGGTGCTCGAGTCATGCTCATCAGAAACATAGATGTGTCTCAAGGATTGGTGAACGGATCATTTGCTACAGTAGGCCGACTCATAAGCTCTGAAAACAACAGTTCTGCTCTTGTCACTATGCTTGGTCTCAGGATGGATGATGAAACAGCTGGCAGGAGCTATCGTACTCGAGGAGACAATCTTGTGTACATCGAGAGATCTGAGGAGGCTCTGCAACAGAAAGGAGTGGTACGCAGACAGTTTCCTGTGAAACTTGCCTTTGCATGCACAATACACAAGGTTCAAGGTATGACCAGAAAATCAGCTGTTGTCTCACTGAAGCACATTTTTGAGCCCGGCATGGCCTATGTAGCTGTCAGTCGAGTGACCTCTCTCAGCGGACTGTACATGCTTGATTTGGATGAGAGTAAAATCTATGCTAACCCTGAAGTCACTGTATCTTTGGAGACCATGACACAAGCTAACTTTGATCACCTCATGCCTTTTCTCCAGATCCAGCATTCTCTCAGCAGACAGGACACTGTGAGCATCATTCATCACAACACCGAAGGATTACCTGCTCATGTGAATGACATCAAAAGCCATCATGAACTGTGTCTTGCAGATGTTTTGTGTCTGACAGAAACTCACTTACAGGGCTCTTTTGTAGCAGACAGTCTCCAGTTTGAGGGCTACACCATGTTCAAACGCAACAGACATTTGTCCTACACTAACTTTCCACAGATGGCCAGTAAAGGAGGTGGTGGAGTCGCTGTTTATGTGAAAAACCATTTGCAGGTTGTGGAGAAACAATACCTGAATAATGTGACTGACCTTGAGTTTGTGGCTTTGAAGGTTGAATCTCCTGTAAGTGCTCTGATTGCAGCTGTGTACAGACCTCCAGACTACAGTGTGCCGTCTTTCCTGTCCAATCTGGGAGGCCTTCTGGACTCACTTGAGATCATGGACTGTCATCCTATCATTGTCTGTGGCGACTTCAATGAGAATCTGTTTTCTAATGCAAGTAAGCCAATTTTGGATTTCTTTCAGTCCAAGGGATATGGTCAGCTAATCACTGCTGGTACAACGGACAAGAACACACTGCTGGACCTGATTTTCATATCAAGACCTCAGCTATGTCTCTCCTCAGGTATCGTGCAGACATACTACAGTTACCACAATGCCACTTACTGTGTTATTTCATCCAACAGGTCATAGAAGAAACTGCTCTGAAGGGAAAGACAAACTACAGAAGCTGTGGCTAATGTTATGCTCATATTTTCAGTACAGATTGAAATGTGTTTGGTCATTGTAAATTTTACTCGTGCAAAAAATATTCTTATGGTTCAGAATTTTTATATAGAAAATATTTTTCAGGTTGTAAAATTTTCCAACTATTCAAATGTTATAAATGACAATTTTTGGCCTGTGCATTTATCAAGTCCAGTCAAGTCAAGTTAATCCATTTAACTTGACTTGACTGGACATAGGGAGGGTGGGTGCGGATTGATAAATGCACAGGCCAAAACTCTCAGCTGCTGTGTACAATAATGTATACAGCAGCTAAAATTAAAAACCTCCATCAGAAAGTGTGTGTTCCCTAATGAACACACACTTTCTGATGTTCTATTACCTACCAGCTGAAACCCCCCTTTTCTCCACCCAACTTTACACCACTCTCTTAGCATGGGTGGCTGTAAGTACACTAGAGCAAACCTAAGTTTCCTTTTCTTTGGGTATGTTTTTAGTTTTAATTTTTTATTATTATTATTTCAGTTGTCCCCACCATCTTTAACCTGACCCCCATTAGTACTATCCTGACTAGCTCACTGTAAACTGAAAAAAATTATCAAACTGTCAACCAAAAGTAAACACATCACCCGTGGATGCAGTAGAGTAAAGCGAAGTTTCCTTTTGTTTGGGTATTTTTTTTTCTTCTTCAGTTGTCTCTGCCATCTTTGTCCTGACCATTAGTGCTGTACTGACTAGCTCACTTATGAGCAGAAAAAAATTATCAAACCATCAACCAGAAGTAAACACATCACTTTGGACCACTCAAAGACACAGTCTACCTGCTGTTTAACCCAGTCTTTGGTCAGAGGTGAAGAAGAGATTACATCCTCCACACCATCCCCCTGCTGCTCTCAACAACCATCATCGCTGTGCTGGACAGACTGCAGCACCCACCAGGACCGTTCTCTCATGGACTACACAAACATGTGTTTTACCTGCTTGTGCTCCAGATGTCCTGAAGCAGCTCTCAAGGACCACCAGACACCAGGCTGAAGCAGAACTGATGCTGTAGTACCTGTCACTCACTGGGCTCGTTCCTGCTGAACCCCCAAGAAATAAACCCCTCTTCAAGAAAGTCTGAGGTAATGTCTTGGTGAACTTGTGTTCATTCATGTACAGCTCTGCTGATACCATCGTCTTTAACAGCAGTGTTTTCTCCCATGTCTTCTTTAAGCCAGTTAAGAGAGGAAGAACAGCTTAGCCACTCAGACAGCTGAACACACCAAAGGTGGACATCATGCAGCCACCCTGAGCCTTGAGCCTCTCTGTGTGAGGAAGCTTTGCTGCTGCAGACCTGGTGAAGTTGCTCTGCTGCAGTGCTGAAGGTATTCATTGTAATGATGTGTGTATTTATTCAACATGTTTAGTTTCACAGATTATCAACACAAATGTTTCTGTTTATTTCCTGTTTTGAACCAGCTACATTCTCCTACTTCAAGTCACTGTCTGTTCATCCACGATGTAGCAAGTGCAGCTAACTAATGGTGATCCTACAATCAATTGTATTGATATACAGTTAAAGTGAAGGGGATTTTGTTTGTTTTTTTTCAGACCTCTCCTCCTCCTGCCTCTGACTCCGGTAATGCTATCAACTCGAAAACTGATAACTGCACACAGTGATTCTACAACCACAGGTCAAAGGTCAAAACATTACCTCACTCAAAACCTTCACTCTGAATTGTACCGGGCTCGGCTTTTGGTTTTGAAAAAAAGTGCCCAGACAGAACACAGTACTCACTTGAGGAACTGACTGATTGTCTTCAGGACAGGACAACTATTACTCTTATATTATTTTGAATCCTGTTTTCTACATTAAGTGATCGGTTGTCGATATCTGTTAATATTTTAAGTTTCCTGTTTCTTGGACTTAATTTGTTCTATCTTATTTTAGTATTTTCTTTCCCTTTTACTGTGTATCTGTCCTTATATCAAAAGATGACCAACACTGATGAAGGGAAAAAATACCAGTTACTTCAGTTGTTGCAGGCAGCTGAATTTCTCGTTTTAATATGCTCACCATAGCCCTCAAATTTACCTACAAGAGAAGACGTGTTTTTAGAAATAAATGATGTACTTTGGGTTTCAGCTGGTAGGTACACTGCAGGTTTTTCACGTGTGCTTAGTCTTGGGCTAATGTTTTGGACAGCAGTGATCCCAGCATTACAGTGTGAAACAATCCCTGCTGAAGGTTGTCGTCACAATCATCAAACACAGGGCTTGGTTAAACGAACTGTGTGAAGGGATTTCATAGAGGAACAAAGTTCCCAATCCAGCATTTCAGTAAGACAGAGTAGTGTGAATGTTTGGATAAGAAAACACTGGGATCTAAAATGCTGACCAGATTGTCAGTCCACTGCAATGAGCTGATGACAGTATTAGCCTTGGTCTAAACTACTGTGAAAAGCCTTTTGGGTGGTAAGGTGGACCAATACATGCTATAAAAAATACTTCAGTGCCATATTTAAGTTATTAACCTTTCACCTTACTTTGCCCGTATATTTCCGCAAGCCTGGAGGACTGCATCTTTTGCATTTGCATTCTTTTCCTTACCCTCCACATTATTTAAAAATTTTAATTTACATTTAATTAAAAATATATATATTTTAATTTCTGTAAAATACTTCTGTACCACATTGTACAGTAAACTGCTGAGTTATTATTTTTGCAAACAAATGAGCAGATGACAATGAGCTGATGACAGTAATAGCCTTGGTCTACTGTGAAAAGCCTTTTGGTGGTAAGGTGGACCAATTCATTACATCAATTTATTTCAAGTTATCAAATCTACTTTTTAATCTGATCATTTTAGATTTTGTTTAATGTTTCAGTTTCATATCATTTAATTTTTTATTATTATAATCATTTATTATTCTATAATTTTCTTTTTTTTCTACATGAGAAGGCCCACATTTCACTGCAGTTAGCTTTAAAAAATACTACAATGCCGTATTTAATTCATATGCCTTTCACCTTACTTTGCCTGTATATTTCCACAAGCCTGGATAACTTTGCAATACTTTGTAATACTGCAGACCGATTTTAGTAACAATTTTTTTTATAACTCTCAAGTCACCATTTTCATATATTTTTTTAATGTATAGGTGTAAAGGTTTTTCAGATGTGCGAACTTAGTCTTAGGCTAATCTAAACCCTTAAAAACACACATAACAGTCCTGTATCAGACTTTGAAATCAAATTTCAAGGTCTGTTTTTAAAGCCCACAACACAGGACTTGGCTCAATGGGCCATGACAAATTTTATGAGCCAACTTTTGTTAAGGCTTAGTAATCCGAAAACACAAGAAAAGAGGTGAATGTGGGTACAGGGCTGCTGGAGTTTGAATCCAGTAAATAATCCAGGGTGTTAGCCTCAGTCTAACAACTGTGTGAAGAGCCTTTAATGATTGGGCTAAACAATTTTAGAAACAACTGAAAATGTGATACCTTTGTCCATCAACAATCACAGCAACTACAATCTTAAAACCTTCAGCTTAAGAGACAGATTGGTCACCCATGTAAAGATTTCTGCTTCCAAAACCTGTTCACAAACAAATTGTTTATAATTTGATTTAAGGCACTATGGAGCACTATTTCTTTATGTGTTTATGTTTTGATTTTTTTTTTTTAATTATTTTTTTTATATTTTATGATTAATCATTTCATTGCTCACAAAATGTTAAAGAATTGACAAAAATATTTTTCTTTTTTTCTTTGTTTTGGTTTTACTTATGTAAAAACTCAATTTGAATTTTCAAGTTGATTCAAATTTTAAATTAAAAATATTTGAGTAATGTATTCAATTTTCTCATCTACATTCATTTCTACTTCTTCCAACATGAACGCCTTTTCAGCCATCTTAAAAATTCTTTACCATATTTTCTGTAATGTTCAAGTTCAGTTCTTTAGCAATTTGAATATTCATACAGCTACTGGTTTACCTCTCCCAGTGTTTTTACATCCATACAACTCATCTCTTTTTCATCATCTTCTTCTTCAGTTCTGTTACGGTTGAAACATTCATACAACTTCTACTTATAACACTTCACCCCTTTAACAGCTTTAACATTTATACCTTTCTCCATGTTTTATTAGCAGTTCAGCATTGCTTTTTCAGCTTTCAGCACTCAGCATTTCCACGCATTTTCTGCAAGGAAATGCAATTTTTCTAGTTATTATTATTATTAGGGCCCGAGCCAGCTGCAGAGCAGCCGGGCGTAGAGCCCTATTATTCCTGTAGTGGTTTTTCTTTCTTCTTTCTTTCTTTAGGGCCCGAGCGTAGCTGCTAAGCAGCTGCGAGAGCCCTCTTGTTCCTGCATGTTTCCTTCTTTTGTTATTATTAGGGCCCGAGCCAGCTGCAGAGCAGCCGGGCGTAGGCCCTATTATTCCCCAAGTGGTTTTTAGGGCCCGAGCGTAGCTGCTAAGCAGCTGCGAGAGCCCTCTTGTTCCTGCATGTTTCCTTCTTTTGTTATTATTATTATTATTTTTCCTCCCCTTTGAACTGGAAAATGGCCCACTTCCCACTGGCGAAAACTCATGAAATTTGGCAGGACGACCGGGCCTGGTGAAAAATTTGATATTCCGAAGTCGCCCAAACAAGAAAATGCAAAATGGCTCCATAGCGCCCCCTAAGGTGAAAATTCACACTATTGACTGTCACGCGTGTACGCTTTGTCAAAATGACACAAAAATTGACACACACATGTATCTCAATAAGATCTACAAAAAAGTCAGTGCGGGCATATCTGTCAAATGTACGGTTAAAGGGTTATTTCGCATTTTTTGCCGATCCGCACACATTGGAATTTCGCTAACTCCTCCGAAGGCTTTCGTTCCACCGGCACCACATTTGCTCAGGCCAATCTACACCCCATGGCCATTAAAAGTTATTCAAATCATGACGCTGCACCCCACGGTTTAGGTTCTAGGGGGCGCCAAAGATAACCCTAAGATCCACATATTTAAAAGTCTTATAACTTTTTATTTTTGCCCTCACTGGCCTCCCAAGTTTTCTAGGATGATGCAATGTCCAGCCATCAACACATTTGTGAAGGAATTTTTACTCCCCAAAAGAGCGCCCCCCCATGGCAGGAGAAAAAAGTCAATTTTTTCTTGTCCCCTAAGGTGAAAATACACATTGTTGAGTGTCACGCCTGTACGCTTTGGCAAAATGACACAAAAATTGACACACATATGTATCTCAATAAGATCTACGAAAAAGTCAATGCGCGCGTATCTGTCAAATGTACGGTTAAAGGGTTATTCCGCATTTTTTGCCGATCCGCACACATTGGAATTTCGCTAACTCCTCCGAAGGCTTTCGTTCCACCGGCACCACATTTGCTCAGGCCAATCTACACCCCATGGCCATTAAAAGTTATTCAAATCATGACGCTGCACCCCACGGTTTAGGTTCTAGGGGGCGCCAAAGATAACCCTAAAATCCACATATTTAAAAGTCTTATAACTTTTTATTTTTGTCCTCACTGGCCTCCAAGTTTTCTAGGATGATGCAATGTCCAGCCATCAACACATTTGTGAAGGAATTTTTACTCCCCAAAAGAGCGCCCCCCCATGGCAGGAGAAAAAAGTCAATTTTTTCTTGTCCCCTAAGGTGGAAATACACATTGTTGACTGTCACGCCTGTACGCTTTATCATATTGACACAAAAATTGACAATCATATGTATCTCAATAAGATCTACGAAAAAGTCAATGCGCGCGTATCTGTCAAATGTACGGTTAAAGGGCTATTTTGCATTTTTTGCCGATTCGCACACATTGGAATGTGGCTAACTCCTCCTAAGGCTTTCGTCCCACTGACACCAAATTTGCTCAGGCCAATCTACACCCCATGGCCATTCAAAGTTGTAAAAATCATGACGCTGCACCCCACGGTTTACGTTCTAGGGGGCGCCAAAGATGACCCAAATATCCACATTCTTAAAAGAATCCACATCCCCCCCATCCCCCACCCCCCATGGCAGGAGAAACAGTCAAGTTTTTCCTGCCCATCACTCAATGGCTCAATCGCATCGCTCTCCCGGCAACACCGTAACGAGGAGCAACTTGCCGTTTGGATATATCCTAGCTGTGTTTGTGCCCTCACTCATGGTCCAGACTTTTTTCAAATAGGACATGTAGTTTGTCTGCAGCGAGTGTTTTGGTAGAAACTGCGCCTCCCATTCATTATAATGGGAAATGACCACAGACAAGTGCGCACACCATCTTTGGACCTTGAGTGTGACGCGATCGGGAGGTGGAGGCGGTCGCGCTGGGGGCGGTGCGACGCGGCTCGGGCCCGACAGTGCCCCACCGGGGCCCTAGTTCTTTGTTTCTTTCTTTCTTTTTTCTTTTTCCTCCCCTTTGAACTGGAAAATGGCCCACTTCCCACTGGCGAAAACTCATGAAATTTGGCAGGATGACCGGGCCTGGTGAAAAATTTGATATTCCGAAGTCGCCCAAACAAGAAAATGCAAAATGGCTCCATAGCGCCCCCTAAGGTGAAAATTCACACTATTGACTGTCACGCCTGTACGCTTTGGCAAAATGACACAAAAATTGACACACACATGTATCTCAATAAGATCTACAAAAAAGTCAGTGCGGGCGTATCTGTCAAATGTACGGTTAAAGGGTTATTGCGCATTTTTTGCCGATCCGCACACATTGGAATTTCGCTAACTCCTCCGAAGGCTTTCGTTCCACCGGCACCACATTTGCTCAGGCCAATCTACACCCCGTGGCCATTAAAAGTTATCAAAATCATGACGCTGCACCCCAAGGTTTAGGTTCTAGGGGGCGCCAAAGATAACACTAAAATCCACATATTTAAAAGTCTTATAACTTTTTATTTTTGTCCTCACTGGCCTCCAAGTTTTCTAGGATGATGCAATGTCCAGCCATCAACACATTTGTGAAGGAATTTTTACTCCCCAAAAGAGCGCCCCCCCATGGCAGGAGAAAAAAGTCCATTTTTTCTTGTCCCCTAAGGTGAAAATTCACACTATTGACTGTCACGCCTGTACGCTTTGTCAAAATGACACAAAAATTGACACACACATGTATCTCAATAAGATCTACAAAAAAGTCAATGCGCGCGTATCTGTCTAATGTACGGTTAAAGGGTTATTTCGCATTTTTTGCCGATCCGCACACATTGGAATTTCGCTAACTCCTCCGAAGGCTTTCGTTCCACCGGCACCACATTTGCTCAGGCCAATCTACACCCCATGGCCATTAAAAGTTATTCAAATCATGACGCTGCACCCCACGATTTACGTTCTAGGGGGCGCCAAAGATAACCCAAAAATCCACATTTTTAAAAGTCTTATAACTTTTTATTTTTGTCCTCACTGGCCTCCAAGTTTTCTAGGATGATGCAATGTCCAGCCATCAACACATTTGTGAAGGAATTTTTACTCCCCAAAAGAGCGCCCCCCCATGGCAGGAGAAAAAAGTCCATTTTTTCTTGTCCCCTAAGGTGAAAATACACATTGTTGACTGTCACGCCTGTACGCTTTGGCAAAATGACACAAAAATTGACAATCATGTGTATCTCAATTAGATCTACGAAAAAGTCAAAGAGCGCGTATCTGTATAATGTACGGTAAAAGGGCTATTTTGCATTTTTTGCCGATTCGCACACATTGGAATTTCGCTAACTCCTCCTAAGGCTTTCGTCCCACTGACACCAAATTTGCTCAGGCCAATCTACACTCCATGGCCATTCAAAGTTGTAAAAATCATGACGCTGCACCCCACGGTTTACGTTTTAGGGGGCGCCAAAGATGACCCAAATATACATTACAGTAGACAAAGTAGTTTTGCCCACTGAGTGGCGCCAAAGGGACTTGTCTGTGGAGTCTGTGAGTCACTATTGGCCGTTTTTGACTACTTTAGATTTTACCTTTATATTTCCTCTTACAAAATTTTTACCTTGCCTTGCCTGGTATCATTTTTTTCAGCACAACCTCACCTGTGTCAATTTACAGTTATTTTACCATTTTGACATACTATATTTACACATTGGACCCAAATTCACACACAAAACATAAAATCAGAGTGGAAAAAAGTAACGTTTTTACTGTGAAAACCACAAATATGTGTGATGAACTGTTTTTAAAACTTAAACTTCAAATAAAAATTGTAAACTTCAAAACATATGCAAATTTTTAACAAAGAACATAGTAATTTACCTCTATTGACATCAAAATGCAGGCAATGGCCCAGGTGTTCTTTGTAAAATTATTTACAAAACACTGTATAGTCTCACAAATGTCACTTTTTATTTATGCCACTACAAAAAAACATGATGTAAATGATGCATGATGTAAAACATGATGTAAAAAACTTGTGTAGATCCTCCTCTATGTTAGTCCATGTGTAATTTTTCCATAATTCTTTGTTTTTTGCAGCATTTTTGTTAGTGTAACTGCAGATTGTGCTGACAGTGTCTATGGCAAAAAAAAAAAAAAAAAACTGAAAATGCCTCAACATGAACCCCTGGTGGTCTCTGAGGGTGAAACCTGCTAACTGCTGCAGCTGTGTCAGCTTCAGTCTCCCATGCAGAGCTCGGAGCGCATGTGTGGCTCTGCACCCTTAGCAGCGTTGCTAACTCCTCAGTAAGGAAAGCCTGCTTCATGTCAGAGTCTCTAAACTCCAGAAGAAGTCGATAAAAGTCACTTTCTTTCTAAAAAAAAGTCGTTAGGGGGTCTGAAAAGTCATTGAATCTAACAACAAAGTCGCTAGGTTTGCAACTACGTGTCCCAGACTGCATCCCTGCTGAGAGTCCCTCCCTCCCTTCTCATATTGCAGGAAGAACGTAAGTTCCCGCCCCTTGTCAATCAGTCACCATATAATTTTGGATTGGTTGTTGTGGTGAAGTTTTCCACCAATAGGAGAGATGTTGTGGTGTGTATTTTTTTTCCTTTGGCAAGCCTTTTCCGCCTGTAAGACCTGTCGCTAATGTCTGCATGCTATGTTTTCCTGTCTCATACAGCGCGATCGAGCGCCGAACGTGATCAAAATAAGCAGAAAACAAGTATCGCGGACATAATTTATCATAACTCTGGTTTTATTTGGCCTATCAACACAATTTAAAAACTGGTATATAGGTTGAGGTCCTCACATTTGAGATAAATTGAAACGGAGAGTCAACGAGGCTCCGTCTTGCAGCTACATCCGGTTAAATATGTCATGTGACTTGAACGCACACACACACACACACACAGACACACACACACGCACACACACACACTCAGAGTCTGGTTTGTAGCACCTGCAAAAACATGCTATTTACATATTTGACAAGAATGCAGAGGCTCCTTTTGCCCCTGAAAAAAATCAAATTTCAAACACAACTTGACTGGTCATTTCTCCAAAAGACAACCATGAAGCTCCATCCAAACCTGAAGCAGGCAGTTGGTGCATGTGTACAGTAACCTGAGGGGAGTGAGGTGACTGCTTCTGAGGAGAACATGAGCAGTGAAGATTTACCTTAGAGCTAGAACAGAGACGTGCACATGATTATACAGGGGCAGGGGCTCAAGTTTTTTCCAGTCGTTTATACAATTTGGAAATTAATGTGAAATTAAAAAACAAAGTATTAATAGAAAGGTAATGACTGTCCTGTGTAGGTGACAGTGATATCCAATAGGCTAGGCACTCACGAGGCTGGCTGTGGCAAGTGTAAGTGAAAGCAACACGCACTGGCAGGAAGAACAGCAAACGCCGATGAAGGAAAAGGGTCTTTGCAGTGATGGGCGTTACCAAAGAGGGCGATGGCCAGAGGACACAAATGGGACGGGGAGGCAGCGCGTTGGGGGGGGGACGCGACACAGCTCGGGCCCGCCAGTGCCCCAACGGGGTCCTAGTTAGGGCCCGAGCCAGCTGCAGAGCAGCCGGGCGTAGGCCCTATTATTCCCCAAGTGGTTTTTTAGGGCCCGAGCGTAGCTGCTAAGCAGCTGCGAGAGCCCTCTTGTTCCTGATGGATTCTTCTTTTGTTATTATTATTATTATTTTTCCTCCGCTTTAAACTGGAAAATGGCCCACTTCCCACTGGCGAAAACTCATGAAATTTGGCAGGACGACCGGGCCTGGTGAAAAATTCGATATTCTGAAGTCGCCCAAACAATAAAATGCAAAATGGCTCCATAGCGCCCCCTAAGGTGGAAATTCACACTATTGACTGTCACGTCTGTACGTTTTGTCATATTGACACAAAAATTGACACACGTATGTATCTCAATAAGATCTACAAAAAAGTCAGTGCGGGCGTATCTGTCAAATGTACGGTTAAAGGGTTATTTCGCATTTTTTGCCGATCCGCACACATTGGAATTTCGCTAACTCCTCCGAAGGCTTTCGTTCCACCGGCACCACATTTGCTCAGGCCAGTCTACACCCCATGGCCATTAAAAGTTGTACAAATCATGACGCTGCACCCCACGGTTTAGGTTCTAGGGGGCGCCAAAGATAACCCAAAAATCCACATTCTTAAAAGTCTTATAACTTTTTATTTTTGTCCTCACTGCCCTCCAAGTTTTCTAGGATGATGCAATGTCCAGCCATCAACACATTTGTGAAGGAATTTTTACTCCCCAAAAGAGCGCCCCCCCATGGCAGGAGAAAAAAGTCAATTTTTTCTTGTCCCCTTACATGAAAATACACATTGTTGAGTGTCACGCCTGAACGCTTTGTCATATTGACACAAAAATTGACAATCATGTGTATCTCAATTAGATCTACGAAAAAGTCAAAGAGCGCGTATCTGTATAATGTACGGTTAAAGGGCTATTTCGCATTTTTTGCCGATTCGCACACATTGGAATGTGGCTATCTCCTCCTAAGGCTTTCGTCCCACTGATACCAAATTTGCTCAGGGCAATCTACACCCCATGCCCATTCAAAGTTGTAAAAATCATGACGCTGCACCCCACGGTTTACGTTCTAGGGGGCGCCAAAGATGACCCAAAAATCCACATTCTTAAAAGTCATTTTGGCCACTGCAGGAGTACAGAGTACTGCAGTTCTAGGGGGCGCCAAAGATGACCCAAAAATCCACATTCTTAAAAGTCTTTTTGGCCACTGCAGGAGTACAGAGTACTGCAGGATACACACACATATACACACACGCCAACACACACACACACACACACACACACACACACACTCACTCAGAGTCTGTTTTTTAGCACCTGCAAAAACATGCTGTTTACATATTTGACAAGAATGCAGAGGCTTCCTTTTGCCCCTGAAAAAAATCAAATTTCAAACACAACTTGACTGTTCATTTCTCCAAAAGACAACCATGAAGCTCCATCCAAACCTGAAGCAGATAGTTGGTGCATGTGTACAGTAACCTGAGGGGAGTGAGGTGACTATTTCTGAGAAGAACATGAGCAGTGAAGATTCACCTTGGAGCTAGAACAGGGACGTGCACATGATTATACAGGGGCAGGGGCTCAAGTTTTTTCCAGTCATTTATACAATATGGAAATTAATGTGAAATTAAAAAACAAAGTATTAATAGAAAGGTTATGACTGTCCTGTGTAGATGACAGTGATATCCAATAGGCTAGGCACTCACGAGGCTGGCTGTGGCAAGTGTAAGTGAAAGCAACACGCACTGGCAGGAAGAACAGCAAACGCCGATGAAGGAAAGGGTCTTTGCAGTGATGGGCGTTACCAGAGAGGACGATGGCCAGAGGATGCGAATGGGACGGGGAGGCAGCGCGTTGGGGGGGGCAGCGCGACACGGCTCGGGCCCGCCAGTGCCCCAACGGGGCCCTAGTCTTTGTTTCTTTCTTTCTTTTTTCTTTTTCCTCCCCTTTGAACTGGAAAATGGCCCACTTCCCACTGGCGAAAACTCATGAAATTTGGCAGGACGACCGGGCCTGGTTAAAAATTTGATATTCTGAAGTCGCCAAAACAATAAAATGCAAAATGGCTCCATAGCGCCCCCTAAGGTGAAAATTCACACTATTCACTGTCACGACTGTACGCTTTGTCAAAATGACACAAAAATTGACACACACATGTATCTCAATAAGATCTACAAAAAAGTCAGTGCGGCCGTATCTGTCAAAATTACGGTTAAAGGGTTATTTCGCATTTTTTGCCGATCCGCACACATTGGAATTTCGCTAACTCCTCCGAAGGCTTTCGTTCCACCGGCACCACATTTGCTCAGGCCAATCTACACCCCGTGGCCATTAAAAGTTATCAAAATCATGACGCTGCACCCCAAGGTTTAGGTTCTAGGGGGCGCCAAAGATAACACTAAAATCCACATATTTAAAAGTCTTATAACTTTTTATTTTTGTCCTCACTGGCCTCCAAGTTTTCTAGGATGATGCAATGTCCAGCCATCAACACATTTGTGAAGGAATTTTTACTCCCCAAAAGAGCGCCCCCCCATGGCAGGAGAAAAAAGTCCATTTTTTCTTGTCCCCTAAGGTGAAAATACACATTGTTGAGTGTCACGCCTATACGCTTTGTCAAAATGACACAAAAATTGACACACACATGTAACTCAATAAGATCTACGAAAAAGTCAATGCGCGCGTATCTGTCAAATGTACGGTTAAAGGGTTATTCCGCATTTTTTGCCGATCCGCACACATTGGAATGTGGCTAACTCCTCCTAAGGCTTTCGTTCCACCGGCACCACATTTGCTCAGGCCAATCTACACCCCATGGCCATTAAAAGTTATCAAAATCATGACGCTGCACCCCACGGTTTAGGATCTAGGGGGCGCCAAAGATAACCCTAAAATCCACATATTTAAAAGTCTTATAACTTTTTATTTTTGTCCTCACTGGCCTCCAAGTTTTCTAGGATGATGCAATGTCCAGCCATCAACACATTTGTGAAGGAATTTTTACTCCCCAAAAGAGCGCCCCCCCATGGCAGGAGAAAAAAGTCCATTTTTTCTTGTCCCCTAAGGTGAAAATACATATTGTTGAGATTCACGCCTATACGCTTTGTCATATTGACACAAAATTTGACAATCACGTGCCTTGCCTGGTATCATTTTTTTCAGCACAACCTCACCTGTGCGAATTTACAGTTATTTTATCATGTTGACATACTGAATTTACACAATGGACCCAAATTCACACACAAAACATAAAATCCGAGTGGAAAAAAGTAACATTTTTACTGTGAAAACCACAAATATGTGTGATGAACTGTTTTTAAAACTTAAACTTCAAATAAAAATTGTAAACTTCAAAACATATGCAAATTTTTAACAAAGAACATAGTGATTTACCTCTATTTACATCAAAATGCAGGCAATGGCCCAGGCGTTCTTTGTAAAATTATTTACAAAACACTGTATAGTCTCACAAATGTCACTTTTTATTTATGCCACTACAAAAAAACATGATGTAAATGATGCATGATGTAAAACATGATGTAAAAAACTTGTGTAGATCCTCCTCTATGTCAGTCCATGTGTAATTTTTCCATAATTCTTTGTTTTTTGCAGCATTTTTGTTAGTGTAACTGCAGATTGTGCTGACAGTGTCTATGGCACAAAAAAAAAAAAAATTAAAATGCCTCAACATGAACCCCTGGTGGTCTCTGAGGGTGAAACCTGCTAACTGCTGCAGCTCTGTCAGCTTCAGTCTCCCATGCAGAGCTCTGAGCGCATGTGTGGCTCTGCACCCTTAGCAGCGTTGCTAACTCCTCAGTAAGGAAAGCCTGCTTCATGTCAGAGTCTCTAAACTCCAGAAGAAGTCGATAAAAGTCCCTTTCTTTCTAAAAAAAAGTCGTTAGGGGGTCTGAAAAGTCATTGAATCTAACAACAAAGTCGCTAGGTTTGCAACTACGTGTCCCAGACTGCATCCCTGCTGAGAGTCCCTCCCTCCCTTCTCATGTTGCAGGAAGAACGTAAGCGCCCTCCCCTTGTCAATCAGTCACCATATAATTTTGGATTGGTTGTTGTGGTGAAGTTTTCCACCAATAGGAGAGATGTTGTGGTGTGTTTTTTTTTTCTTTTGGCAAGCCTTTTCCGCCTGTAAGACCTGTCGCTAATGTCTGCATGCTATGTTTTCCTGTCTCATACAGCGCGATCGAGCGCCGAACGTGATCAAAATAAGCAGAAAAAAAGTATCGCGGACATAATTTATCATAACTCTGGTTTTATTTGGCCTATCAACACAATTTAAAAACTGGTATATAGGTTGAGGTCCTCACTTTTGAGATAAGTTGAAACGGAGAGTCAACGAGGCTCCGTCTTGCAGCTACATCCGGTTAAATATGTCATGTGACTTGAACGCACACACACACACACACGCACACACACACACACACACACACACACTCAGAGTCTGGTTTTTAGCACCTGCAAAAACATGCTATTTACATATTTGACAAGAATGCAGAGGCTCCTTTTGCCCCTGAAAAAAATCAAATTTCAAACACAACTTGACTGGTCATTTCTCCAAAAGACAACCATGAAGCTCCATCCAAACCTGAAGCAGGCAGTTGGTGCATGTGTACAGTAACCTGAGGGGAGTGAGGTGAGTGCTTCTGAGGAGAACATGAGCAGTGAAGATTCACCTTGGAGCTAGAACAGAGACATGCACATGATTATACAGGGGCAGGGGCTCAAGTTTTTTCCAGTCGTTTATACAATATGGAAATTAATGTGAAATTAAAACACAAAGTATTAATAGAAAGGTAATGACTGTCCTGTGTAGGTGACAGTGATATCCAATAGGCTAGGCACTCACGAGGCTGGCTGTGGCAAGTGTAAGTGAAAGCAACACGCACTGGCAGGAAGAACAGCAAACGCCGATGAAGGAAAAGGGTCTTTGCAGTGATGGGCGTTACCAGAGAGGGCGATGGCCAGAGGACACAAATGGGACGGGAAGGCAGCACGTTGGGGGGGGGGGGGGACGGGGGGGGGGGACGCGACACGGTTGGGCCCGCCAGTGCCCCAACGGGGTCCTAGTTATTATTTTTCCTCCCCTTTGAACTGGAAAATGGCCCACTTCCCACTGGCGAAAACTCATGAAATTTGGCAGGACGACCGGGCCTGGTGAAAAATTTGATATTCTGAAGTCGCCCAAACAATAAAATGCAAAATGGCTCCATAGCGCCCCCTAAGGTGAAAATTCACACTATTGACTGTCACGCCTGTACGCTTTGTCAAAATGACACAAAAATTGACACACACATGTATCTCAATAAGATCTACAAAAAAGTCAGTGCGGGCGTATCTGTCAAATTTACGGTTAAAGGGTTATTTCGCATTTTTTGCCGATCCGCACACATTGGAATTTCGCTAACTCCTCCGAAGGCTTTCGTTCCACCGGCACCACATTTGCTCAGGCCAATCTACACCCCATGGCCATTAAAAGTTATTCAAATCATGACGCTGCACCCCACGGTTTAGGTTCTAGGTGGCGCCAAAGATAACCCTAAAATCCACATATTTAAAAGTCTTATAACTTTTTATTTTTGCCCTCACCGGCCTCCAAGTTTTTTAGGATGATGCAATGTCCAGCCATCAACACATTTGTGAAGGAATTTTTACTCCCCAAAAGAGCGCCCCCCCATGGCAGGAGAAAAAAGTCCATTTTTTCTTGTCCCCTAAGGTGAAAATACACATTGTTGAGTGTCACGCCTGTACGCTTTGTCAAAATGACACAAAAATTGACACACACATGTATCTTAATAAGATCTACGAAAAAGTCAATGCGTGCGTATCTGTCAAATGTACGGTTAAAGGGTTATTCCGCATTTTTTGCCGATCCGCACACAGTGGAATGTGGCTAACTCCTCCTAAGGCTTTCGTTCCACTGGCACCACATTTGCTCAGGCCAATCTACACCCCATGGCCATTCAAAGTTATTCAAATCATGACGCTGCACCCCACGGTTTACGTTCTAGGGGGCGCCAAAGATAACCCTAAAATCCACATATTTAAAAGTCTTATAACTTTTTATTTTTGTCCTCACTGGCCTCCAAGTTTTCTAGGATGATGCAATGTCCAGCCATCAACACATTTGTGAAGGAATTTTTACTCCCCAAAAGAGCGCCCCCCCATGGCAGGAGAAAAAAGTCCATTTTTTCTTGTCCCATAAGGTGAGAATACACATTGTTGACTGTCATACCTGTACGCTTTGTCATATTGACACAAAATTTGAGAATCACATGTATCTCAATAAGATCTACGAAAAAGTCAATGCGCGCGTATCTGTAAAATGTACGGTTAAAGGGCTATTTTGCATTTTTTGCCGATTCGCACACATTGGAATGTGGCTAACTCCTCCTAAGGCTTTCGTCCCACTGACACCAAATTTGCTCAGGCCAATCTACACCCCATGGCCATTCAAAGTTGTAAAAATCATGACGCTGCACCCCACGGTTTACGTTCTAGGGGGCGCCAAAGATGACCCAAATATCCACATTCTTAAAAGAATCCACATTTCCCCCCCCCCCCCCATCCCCCATCCCCCATCCCCCATGGCAGGAGAAACAGTCAAGTTTTTCCTGCCCATCACTCAATGGCTCAATCGCATCGCTCTCCCGGCAACACCGTAACGAGGAGCAACTTGCCGTTTGGATATATCCTAGCTGTGTTTGTGCCCTCACTCATGGATCAGACTTTTTTCAAATAGGACATGTAGTTTGTCTGTAGCGAGTGTTTTGGTAGAAACTGCGCCTCCCATTCATTATAATGGGAAATGACCACAGACAAGTGCGCACACCATCTTTGGACCTTGAGTGTGACGCGATCGGGAGGGGGAGGCGGTCGCGCTGGGGGCGGCGCGACGCGGCTCGGGCCCGACAGTGCCCCACCGGGGCCCTAGTTCTTTCTTTAGGGCCCGAGCGTAGCTGCTAAGCAGCTGCGAGAGCCCTCTTGTTCCTGTAGTTTCCTTCTTTTGTTATTAGGGCCCGAGCCAGCTGCAGAGCAGCCGGGCGTAGGCCCTATTATTCCCCAAGTGGTTTTTCTTTGTTTCTTTCTTTCTTTCTTTCTTTCTTCTTTTTCCTCCCCTTTGAACTGGAAAATGGCCCACTTCCCACTGGCGAAAACTCATGAAATTTGGCAGGACGACCGGGCCTGGTGAAAAATTCGATATTCTGAAGTCGCCCAAACAATAAAATGCAAAATGGCTCCATAGCGCCCCCTAAGGTGGAAATTCACACTATTGACTGTCACGCCTGTACGCTTTGTCATATTGACACAAAAATTGACACACATATGTATCTCAATAAGATCTACAAAAAAGTCAGTGCGGCCGTATCTGTCAAAATTACGGTTAAAGGGTTATTTCGCATTTTTTGCCGATCCGCACACATTGGAATTTCGCTAACTCCTCCGAAGGCTTTCGTTCCACCGGCACCACATTTGCTCAGGCCAATCTACACCCCGTGGCCATTAAAAGTTATCAAAATCATGACGCTGCACCCCAAGGTTTAGGTTCTAGGGGGCGCCAAAGATAACACTAAAATCCACATATTTAAAAGTCTTATAACTTTTTATTTTTGTCCTCACTGGCCTCCAAGTTTTCTAGGATGATGCAATGTCCAGCCATCAACACATTTGTGAAGGAATTTTTACTCCCCAAAAGAGCGCCCCCCCATGGCAGGAGAAAAAAGTCCATTTTTTCTTGTCCCCTAAGGTGAAAATACACATTGTTGAGTGTCACGCCTATACGCTTTGTCAAAATGACACAAAAATTGACACACACATGTAACTCAATAAGATCTACAAAAAAGTCCATGCGCGCGTATCTGTCAAATGTACAGTTAAAGGGTTATTCCGCATTTTTTGCCGATACGCACACATTGGAATTTCGCTAACTCCTCCGAAGGCTTTCGTTCCACCGGCACCACATTTGCTCAGGCCAATCTACACCCCATGGCCATTAAAAGTTATTCAAATCATGATGCTGCACCCCATGGTTTAGGTTCTAGGGGGCGCCAAAAATAACCCAAAAATCCACATTCTTAAATGTTTTATAACTTTTTATTTTTGTCCTCACTGGCCTCCAAGTTTTCTAGGATGATGCAATGTCCAGCCATCAACACATTTGTGAAGGAATTTTTACTCCCCAAAAGAGCGCCCCCCCATGGTAGGAGAAAAAAGTCAATTTTTTCTTGTCCCCTTACATAAAAATACACATTGTTGAGTGTCACGCCTGAACGCTTTGTCATATTGACACAAAAATGGACAATCATGTGTATCTCAATTAGATCTACGAAAAAGTCAAAGAGCGCGTATCTGTATAATGTACGGTTAAAGGGCTATTTTGCATTTTTTGCCGATTCGCACACATTGGAATGTGGCTATCTCCTCCTAAGGCTTTCGTCCCACCGATACCAAATTTGCTCAGGGCAATCTACACCCCATGCCCATTCAAAGTTGTAAAAATCATGACGCTGCACCCCACGGTTTACGTTCTAGGGGGCGCCAAAAATGACCCAAAAATCCACATTCTTAAAAGTCATTTTGGCCACTGCAGGAGTACAGAGTACTGCAGTTCTAGGGGGCGCCAAAGATGACCCAAAAATCCACATTCTTAAAAGTCTTTTTGGCCACTGCAGGAGTACAGAGTACTGCAGGATACACACACATATACACACACGCCAACATACACACACACACACACACACACACACACACACAGACACACACACACACTCAGAGTCTGTTTTTTAGCACCTGCAAAAACATGCTGTTTACATATTTGACAAGAATGCAGAGGCTTCCTTTTGCCCCTGAAAAAAATCAAATTTCAAACACAACTTGACTGTTCATTTCTCCAAAAGACAACCATGAAGCTCCATCCAAACCTGAAGCAGATAGTTGGTGCATGTGTACAGTAACCTGAGGGGAGTGAGGTGACTATTTCTGAGGAGAACATGAGCAGTGAAGATTCACCTTGGAGCTAGAACAGGGACGTGCACATGATTATACAGGGGCAGGGGCTCAAGTTTTTTCCAGTCATTTATACAATATGGAAATTAATGTGAAATTAAACCACAAATATGTGTGATAAACTGTTTTTAAAACTTAAACTTCAAATAAAAATTGTAAACTTCAAAACATATGCAAATTTTTAACAAAGAACATAGTAATTTACCTCTATTTACATCAAAATGCAGGCAATGGCCCAGGCGTTCTTTGTAAAATTATTTACAAAACACTGTATAGTCTCACAAATGTCACTTTTTATTTATGCCACTACAAAAAAACATGATGTAAATGATGCATGATGTAAAACATGATGTAAAAAACTTGTGTAGATCCTCCTCTATGTCAGTCCATGTGTAATTTTTCCATAATTCTTTGTTTTTTGCAGCATTTTTGTTAGTGTAACTGCAGATTGTGCTGACAGTGTCTATGGCACAAAAAAAAAAAAAAAATTAAAATGCCTCAACATGAACCCCTGGTGGTCTCTGAGGGTGAAACCTGCTAACTGCTGCAGCTCTGTCAGCTTCAGTCTCCCATGCAGAGCTCTGAGCGCATGTGTGGCTCTGCACCCTTAGCCGCGTTGCTAACTCCTCAGTAAGGAAAGCCTGCTTCATGTCAGAGTCTCTAAACTCCAGAAGAAGTCGATAAAAGTCCCTTTCTTTCTAAAAAAAAGTCGTTAGGGTGTCTGAAAAGTCATTGAATCTAACAACAAAGTCGCTAGGTTTGCAACTACGTGTCCCAGACTGCATCCCTGCTGAGAGTCCCTCCCTCCCTTCTCATGTTGCAGGAAGAACGTAAGCGCCCGCCCCTTGTCAATCAGTCACCATATAATTTTGGATTGGTTGTTGTGGTGAAGTTTTCCACCAATAGGAGAGATGTTGTGGTGTGTTTTTTTTTTTTTTGGCAAGCCTTTTCCGCCTGTAAGACCTGTCGCTAATGTCTGCATGCTATGTTTTCCTGTCTCATACAGCGCGATCGAGCGCCGAACGTGATCAAAATAAGCAGAAAAAAAGTATCGCGGACATAATTTATCATAACTCTGGTTTTATTTGGCCTATCAACACAATTTAAAAACTGGTATATAGGTTGCGGTCCTCACTTTTGAGATAAGTTGAAACGGAGAGTCAACGAGGCTCCGTCTTGCAGCTACATCCGGTTAAATATGTCATGTGACTTGAACGCACACACAGACACACACACACGCACACACACACACACACACACACACTCAGAGTCTGGTTTTTAGCACCTGCAAAAACATGCTATTTACATATTTGACAAGAATGCAGAGGCTCCTTTTGCCCCTGAAAAAAATCAAATTTCAAACACAACTTGACTGGTCATTTCTCCAAAAGACAACCATGAAGCTCCATCCAAACCTGAAGCAGGCAGTTGGTGCATGTGTACAGTAACCTGAGGGGAGTGAGGTGAGTGCTTCTGAGGAGAACATGAGCAGTGAAGATTCACCTTGGAGCTAGAACAGAGACATGCACATGATTATACAGGGGCAGGGGCTCAAGTTTTTTCCAGTCGTTTAAACAATATGGAAATTAATGTGAAATTAAAACACAAAGTATTAATAGAAAGGTAATGACTGTCCTGTGTAGGTGACAGTGATATCCAATAGGCTAGGCACTCACGAGGCTGGCTGTGGCAAGTGTAAGTGAAAGCAACACGCACTGGCAGGAAGAACAGCAAACGCCGATGAAGGAAAAGGGTCTTTGCAGTGATGGGCGTTACCAGAGAGGGCGATGGCCAGAGGACACAAATGGGACGGGAAGGCAGCACGTTGGGGGGTGGGGGTGGGGGGGGGGGACGCGACACGGCTCGGGCCCGCCAGTGCCCCAACGGGGTCCTAGTTATTATTTTTCCTCCCCTTTGAACTGGAAAATGGCCCACTTCCCACTGGCGAAAACTCATGAAATTTGGCAGGACGACCGGGCCTGGTGAAAAATTTGATATTCCGAAGTCGCCCAAACAAGAAAATGCAAAATGGCTCCATAGCGCCCCCTAAGGTGAAAATTCACACTATTCACTGTCACGCCTGTACGCTTTGTCAAAATGACACAAAAATTGACACACACATGTATCTCAATAAGATCTACAAAAAAGTCAGTGCGGGCGTATCTGTCAAATGTACGGTTAAAGGGTTATTTCGCATTTTTTTCCGATCCGCACACATTGGAATTTCGCTAACTCCTCCGAAGGCTTTCGTTCCACCGGCACCACATTTGCTCAGGCCAATCTACACCCCATGGCCATTAAAAGTTATTCAAATCATGACGCTGCACCCCACGGTTTAGGTTCTAGGGGGCGCCAAAGATAACCCTAAGATCCACATATTTAAAAGTCTTATAACTTTTTATTTTTGCCCTCACTGGCCTCCAAGTTTTCTAGGATGATGCAATGTCCAGCCATCAACACATTTGTGAAGGAATTTTTACTCCCCAAAAGAGCGCCCCCCCATGGCAGGAGAAAAAAGTCCATTTTTTCTTGTCCCCTAAGGTGAAAATACACATTGTTGAGTGTAACACCTGTACGCTTTGGCAAAATGACACAAAAATTGACACACACATGTATCTCAATAAGATCTACGAAAAAGTCAATGCGCGCGTATCTGTCAAATGTACGGTTAAAGGGTTATTCCGCATTTTTTGCCGATCCGCACACATTGGAATTTCGCTAACTCCTCCGAAGGCTTTCGTTCCACCGGCACCACATTTGCTCAGGCCAATCTACACCCCATGGCCATTAAAAGTTATTCAAATCATGACGCTGCACCCCACGGTTTAGGTTCTAGGGGGCGCCAAAGATAACCCTAAAATCCACATATTTAAAAGTCTTATAACTTTTTATTTTTGTCCCCACTGGCCTCCAAGTTTTCTAGGATGATGCAATGTCCAGCCATCAACACATTTGTGAAGGAATTTTTACTCCCCAAAAGAGCGCCCCCCCATGGCAGGAGAAAAAAGTCAATTTTTTCTTGTCCACTAAGGTGAAAATACACATTGTTGAGTGCTACGCCTGTATGTTTTGTCGTATTGACACAAAATTTTACATACACGTGTATTTCAATAAGATCTTCGAAAAAGTCAATGGCCACGTATCTGTAAAATGTACAGTTAAAGGGTTATTTCGCATTTTTTGCAGATTCGCACACATTGGAATTTCGCTAATTCCTCCGAAGGCTTTCGTTCCACCGGCACCACATTTGCTCAGGCCAATCTACACCCCATGGCCATTAAAAGTTATTCAAATCATGACGCTGCACCCCACGGTTTAGGTTCTAGGGGGCGCCAAATATAACCCTAAAATCCACATATTTAAAAGTCTTATAACTTTTTATTTTTGTCCTCACTGGCCTCCATGTTTTCTAGGATGATGCAATGTCCAGCCATCAACACATTTGTGAAGGAGTTTTTTCTCTTTAAAAGAGCGCCCCCCCATGGCAGGAGAATAAAGTCAAGTTTTTCCTGTTCATCATTCAATGGCTCAAACGCACTGCTCTCTCGGCAAAAGCGAAAGGAGGAGCAACTTGCCATTTGGATATATCTTAGCTGTGTTTGTGCCCTCACTCATGGTCCAGACTTTTTTCAAATAGGACATGGAGTTTTTCTGCAGCGAGCGTTTTGGTAGAAACTGCGCCTCCCGTTCATTATAATGGTAAATGACCACAAACAAGTGCGCACACCATCTTTGGACCTTGAGTGTGACGCGATCGGGTGGGGGAGGCGGTCGCGCTGGGGGCGGCGTGACACGGCTCGGGCCCGCCAGTGCCCCAACGGGGCCCTAGTTCTTTCTTTCTTTCTTCTTATTTTTCCTCCCCTTTGAAGGGGAAAATGGCCCACTTCCCACTGGCGAAAACTCATGAAATTTGGCAGGACGACCGGGCCTGGTGAAAAATTCGATATTCTGAAGTCGCCCAAACAATAAAATGCAAAATGGCTCCATAGCGCCCCCTAAGGTGAAAATTCACACTATTGACTGTCACGCCTGTACGCTTTGTCATGTTGAAACAAAAATTGACACACACGTGTATCGCAATACGGTCTACGAAAAAGTCAGTGCGGGCGCATCTGTGAAATGTACGGTTAGAGGGTTATTTCGCATTTTTTGCAGATCTGCACACATTGGAATTTCTCTAACTCCTCCGAAGGCATTCGTTCCACCGGCACCACATTTGCTCAGGCCAATCTACACCCCATGGCCATTAAAAGTTGTACAAATCATGACGCTGCACCCCACGGTTTACGTTCTAGGGGGCGCCAAAGATAACCCAAAAATCCACAGTCTTAAAAGTCTTATAACTTTGTATTTTTGTCCTCAATGGCCTCCAAGTTTTCTAGGATGATGCAATGTCCAGCCAACAACACATTTGTGAAGGAATTTTTACTCCCCAAAAGAGCGCCCCCCATGGCAGGAGAAAAAAGTCAATTTTTTCTTGTCCCCTAAGGTGAAAATACACATTGTTGAGTGTCACGCCTATACGCTTTGTCATATTGACCCAAAATTTGACAATCACGTGTATCTCAATAACATCTACGAAAAAGTCAATGGGCACGTATCTGTAAAATGTACGGTTAAAGGGTTACTTCGCATTTTTTCCCGATCCGCACACATTGGAATTTCGCTAACTCCTCCGAAGGCTTTCGTTCCACCGCCACCAAATTTGCTCAGGCCAATCTACACCCCATGGCCATTCAAAGTTGTACAAATCATGATGCTGCACTCCACGGTTTAGGTTCTAGGGGGCGCCAAACATAACCCTAAAATCCACATTCTTAATAGTCTTATAACTTTTTATTTTTGTCCTCACTGGCCTCCAAGTTTTCTAGGATGATGCAATGTCCAGCCATCAACACATTTGTAAAGGAATTTTTACTCTCGAAAAGAGCGCCCCCCCCCCATGGCAGGAGAAAAAAGTCCATTTTTTCTTGTCCCCTAAGGTGAAAAAACACATTGTTGAGTGTCACTCCTATACGCTTTGTCGAAATGACACAAAATTTGACACACACGTGTATCTCAATAAGATCTACGAAAAAGTCAATGTGCACGCATCTGTAAAATGTACAGTCAAAGGGCTATTTCGCATTTTTTCCCGATCCGCACACATTGGAATTTCGCTAACTCCTCCTAAGGCTTTCGTCCCACCGACACCAAATTTGCTCAAGCAGATCTACATCCCATGGCCATTCAAAGTTGTAAAAATCATGACGCTGCACCCCACGGTTTACGTTCTAAGGGGCGCCAAAGATGACCCAAATATCCACATTCTTAAAAGAATCCCCCCCCCCCCAAGGCAGGAGGAAAAGTCAAGTTTTTCCTGCCCATCGCTCAATGGCTCAATCGCATCGCTCTCCCGGCAACACCGTAACGAGGAGCAACTTGCCATTTGGATATATCCTAGCTGTGTTTGTGCCCTCACTCATGGTCCAGACTGTTTTCAAATAGGACATGTAGTTTGTCTGCAGCGAGTGTTTTGGTAGAAACTGCGTCTCCCATTCATTATAATGGGAAATGACCACAGACAAGTGCGCACACCATCTTTGGACCTTGAGTGTGACGCGATCGGGAGGGGGAGGCGGTCGCGCTGGGGGCGGCGCGACGCTGCTCGGGCCCGACAGTGCCCCACCGGGGCCCTAGTTATTATTATTTTCACACTTAACCATACCAACTCTAATCCCTAACTGAACCTCCAAAAATAATTGCTCTACAAACACATAGTCTAAAAGATAGACAGCATAGCATACCAATTGAGCTGAGTCATTAAACTTCCTACCAACACATAATTTTTACACACAGATTGAGCTCAGAGACTCGACTGGGAACATGTGACAGGTCGACATGCGCCGGCCAGTGCAAGCCCTTGATCAGCCTACCCCAAACCGCCAAGTCAACTGACGAATGCGGGGGCTATCACTGTATCTCTTACCCACACCCCAAAAAATTTTTATTTCATTTTTCGTTTTTTTTTTTTTTTTTTGTCAAACTAACGCAAAAAGGTTGGAAAAGAGATCCTACAAAGGTTTTGGACAGTGATTTTAACCCTAACGCCAAAAACCTTTAAACTTTACCTAGCCGTGTAACCTAATATCCGGGTATTACCTAAAGGAAGCCCTACATGCCCCAAAGTATCTTTTTTATTTTTCGTTTTTTTTGGTCTAACTAACTCCAAAAGGTCTGAAACATGTTCCTACAAAGGTTTTGGACAGTGATTTTAACCCTAACGCCAAAAACCTTTAACCTTACCCTAGCCCCATAACCTAATACCCGGGTATTACCTTAAGGAAGCCCTACAACCCCAAATTGTTTTTTTTCATTCTACATTTTTTTGGTCTTACTAACTCCAAAAGGTCTTAAACATATTCCTAAAAAATATTGGACAGTGATTTTAACCCTCACGATAAAAAACCTTAAACCTTACCCTAGCCCCGTGACCTAATACCCGGGTATTACCTTAAGGAAGCCTTAACACTGCAAAAATATATTTAGGGCCCGAGCGTAGCTGCTAAGCAGCTGCGAGAGCCCTCTTGTTCCTGATGGATTCTTCTTTCGTTATTAGGGCCCGAGCGTAGCTGCTAAGCAGCTGCGAGAGCCCTATTGTTCCTGTATGGGTTTTTCTTTCTTCTTTCTTTAGGGCCCGAGCGTAGCTGCTAAGCAGCTGCGAGAGCCCTCTTGTTCCTGCATGTTTCCTTCTTTCGTTATTATTTTTCCTCCGCTTTAAACTGGAAAATGGCCCACTTCCCACTGGCGAAAACTCAGGAAATTTGGCAGGACGACCGGGCCTGGTGAAAAATTCGATATTCTGAAGTCGCCCAAACAATAAAATGCAAAATGGCTCCATAGCGCCCCCTAAGGTGAAAATTCACATGACGGCTGTACGCTTTGTCATATTGACACAAAAATTGACACACACATGTATCTCAATAAGATCTACAAAAAAGTCAGTGCGGGCGTATCTGTCAAATGTACGGTTAATGGGTTATTTTGCATTTTTTGCAGATCTGCACACATTGGAATTTCGCTAACTCCTCCGAAGGCTTTCGTTCGACCGGCACCACATTTGCGCTGGCCAATCTACCCCCCATGGCCATTAAAAGTTGTACAAATCATGACGCTGCACCCCACGGTTTACGTTCTAGGGGGCGCCAAAGATAACCCAAAATCCACATTCTTAAAAGTCTTATAACTTTTTATTTTTGTCCTCACTGCCCTCCAAGTTTTCTAGGATGATGCAATGTCCAGCCATCAACACATTTGTGAAGGAATTTTTACTCCCCAAAAGAGCGCCCCCCCCATGGCAGGAGAAAAAAGTCAATTTTTTCTTGTCCCCTTACATGAAAATACACATTGTTGAGTGTCACGCCTGAACGCTTTGTCATATTGACACAAAATTTGACACACACGTGTATCTCAATAAGATCTACGAAAAAGTCAAAAAGCGCGTATCTGTATAATGTACGGTTAAAGGGCTATTTCGCATTTTTTGCCGATTCGCACACATTGGAATGTGGCTATCTCCTCCCAAGGCTTTCGTCCCACCGATACCAAATTTGCTCAGGGCAATCTACACCCCATGGCCATTCAAAGTTGTAAAAATCATGACGCTGCACCCCACGGTTTACGTTCTAGGGGGCGCCAAAGATGACCCAAAAATCCACATTCTTAAAAGTCATTTTGGACACTGCAGGAGTACAGAGTACTGCAGTTCTAGGGGGCGCCAAAGATGACCCAAAAATCCACATTCTTAAAAGTCTTTTTGGCCACTGCAGGAGTACAGAGTACTGCAGGATACACACACATATACACACACACACACACACACACACACACACACTCAGAGTCTGTTTTTTAGCACCTGCAAAAACATGCTGTTTACATATTTGACAAGAATGCAGAGGCTTCCTTTTGCCCCTGAAAAAAATCAGATTTCAAACACAACTTGACTGTTCATTTCTCCAAAAGACAACCATGAAGCTCCATCCAAACCTGAAGCAGATAGTTGGTGCATGTGTACAGTAACCTGAGGGGAGTGAGGTGACTATTTCTGAGGAGAACATGAGCAGTGACGATTCACCTTGGAGCTAGAACAGGGACGTGCACATGATTATACAGGGGCAGGGGCTCAAGTTTTTTCCAGTCATTTATACAATATGGAAATTAATGTGAAATTAAACCACAAATATGTGTGATGAACTGTTTTTAAAACTTAAACTTCAAATAAAAATTGTAAACTTCAAAACATATGCAAATTTTTAACAAAGAACATAGTAATTTACCTCTATTTACATCAAAATGCAGGCAATGGCCCAGGCGTTCTTTGTAAAATTATTTACAAAACACTGTATAGTCTCACAAATGTCACTTTTTATTTATGCCACTACAAAAAAACATGATGTAAATGATGCATGATGTAAAACATGATGTAAAAAACTTGTGTAGATCCTCCTCTATGTCAGTCCATGTGTAATTTTTCCATAATTCTTTGTTTTTTGCAGCATTTTTGTTAGTGTAACTGCAGATTGTGCTGACAGTGTCTATGGCAAAAAAAACAAAAACTGAAAATGCCTCAACATGAACCCCTGGTGGTCTCTGAGGGTGAAACCTGCTAACTGCTGCAGCTCTGTCAGCTTCAGTCTCCCATGCAGAGCTCGGAGCGCATGTGTGGCTCTGCACCCTTAGCAGCGTTGCTAACTCCTCAGTAAGGAAAGCCTGCTTCATGTCAGAGTCTCTAAACTCCAGAAGAAGTCGATAAAAGTCCCTTTCTTTCTAAAGTCGTTAGGGGGTCTGAAAAGTAATTGAATCTAACAACAAAGTCGCTAGGTTTGCAACTACGTGTCCCAGACTGCATCCCTGCTGAGAGTCCCTCCCTCCCTTCTCATGTTGCAGGAAGAACGTAAGCGCCCGCCCCTTGTCAATCAGTCACCATATAATTTTGGATTGGTTGTTGTGGTGAAGTTTTCCACCAATAGGAGAGATGTTGTGGTGTGTTTTTTTTTTCTTTAGGCAAGCCTTTTCCGCCTGTAAGACCTGTCGCTAATGTGTGCATGCTATGTTTTCCTGTCTCATACAGCGCGATCGAGCGCCGAACGTGATCAAAATAAGCAGAAAAAAAGTATCACGGACATAATTTATCATAACTCTGGTTTTATTTGGCCTATCAACACAATTTAAAAACTGGTATATAGGTTGAGGTCCTCACTTTTGAGATAAGTTGAAACAGAGAATTAACGAGGCTCCGTCTTGCAGCTACATCCGGTTAAATATGTCATGTGACTTGAACGCTGGGGAGCGTCAATCGAATCGAATCAAACCTAACTCTCAGATGAATCTTCAAAATTCACCTCAGAAATATGCTTATTATTCTTCTCAGAGTACTGCAGGATACACACACACACACACACACAGACACACACACACACACGCACACACACACACACACACACACACACTCAGAGTCTGTTTTTTAGCACCTGCAAATACATGCTATTTACATATTTGACAAGAATGCAGAGGCTTCCTTTTGCCCCTGAAAAAAATCAAATTTCAAACACAACTTGACTGCTCATTTCTCCAAAAGACAACCATGAAGCTCCATCCAAACCTGAAGCAGGCAGTTGGTGCATGTGTACAGTAACCTGAGGGGAGTGAGGTGACTGCTTCTGAGGAGAACATGAGCAGTGAAGATTCACCTTGGAGCTAGAACAGGGACGTGCACATGATAATACAGGGGCAGGGGCTCAAGTTTTTTCCAGTCGTTTATACAATAAGGAAATTAATGTGAAATTAAAAAACAAAGTATGACTGTCCTGTGTAGGTGACAGTGATATCCAATAGGCTAGGCACTCACGAGGCTGGCTGTGGCAAGTGTAAGTGAAAGCAACACGCACTGGCAGGAAGAACAGCAAACGCCGATGAAGGAAAAGGGTCTTTGCAGTGATGGGCGTCACCAGAGAGGGCGATGGCCAGAGGACACAAATGGGACGGGGAGGCAGCGCGTTGGGGGGGGGGGGGGGTGCGACACGGCTCGGGCCCGCCAGTGCCCCAACGGGGCCCTAGTTCTTTCTTTCTTTCTTTCTTTCTTCTTATTTTTCCTCCCCTTTGAAGGGGAAAATGGCCCACTTCCCACTGGCGAAAACTCATGAAATTTGGCAGGACGAATGGGCCTGGTGAAAAATTCGATATTCTGAAGTCGCCCAAACAATAAAATGCAAAATGGCTCCATAGCGCCCCCTAAGGTGAAAATTCACACTATTGACTGTCACGCCTTTACGCTTTGTCATATTGACACAAAAATTGACACACACATGTATCTCAATAAGATCTACAAAAAAGTCAGTGCGGGCGTATCTGTCAAATGTACGGTTAAAGGGTTATTTTGCATTTTTTGCCGATCCGCACACATTGGAATTTCGCTAACTCCTCCGAAGGCTTTCGTTCCACCGGCACCACATTTGCTCAGGCCAATCTACACCCCATGGCCATTAAAAGTTGTACAAATCATGACGCTGCACCCCACGGTTTACGTTCTAGGGGGCGCCAAAGATAACCCAAAAATCCACAGTCTTAAAAGTCTTATAACTTTTTATTTTTGTCCTCACTGGCCTCCAAGTTCTCTAGGATGATGCAATGTCCAGCCATCAACACATTTGTGAAGGAATTTTTACTCGCCAAAAGAGCGCCCCCCCATGGCAGGAGAAAAAAGTCAATTTTTTCTTGTCTCCTAAGGCGAAAATTCACACTATTGACTGTCACGCCTTTAAGCTTTGTCATATTGACACAAAAATTGACACACACATGTATCTCAATAAGATCTACAAAAAAGTCAGTGCGGGCGTATCTGTCAAATGTACGGTTAAAGGGCTATTTCGCATTTTTTGCCGATCCGCACACATTGGAATTTCGCTAACTCCTCCGAAGGCTTTCGTTTCAAAGGCACCACATTTGCTCAGGCCAATCTACACCCCATGGCCATTAAAAGTTGTACAAATCATGACGCTGCACCCCACGGTTTACGTTCTAGGGGGCGCCAAAGATAACCCAAAAATCCACAGTCTTAAAAGTCTTATAACTTTTTATTTTTGTCCTCACTGGCCTCCAAGTTCTCTAGGATGATGCAATGTCCAGCCATCAACACATTTGTGAAGGAATTTTTACTCGCCAAAAGAGCCCCCCCCATGGCAGGAGAAAAAAGTCCATTTTTTCTTGTATCCTAAGGCGAAAATACACATTGTTGACTGTCACGCCTTTACGCTTTGTCAAAATGACACAAAATTTGACACACACATGTATCTCAATAAGATCTACGAAAAAGTCAATGCGAGCGTATCTGTTCAATGTACGGTTAAAGGGCTATTTCGCATTTTTTGCGGATTCGCACACATTGGAATGTGGCTAACTCCTCCTAAATCTTTTGTCCCATCGGCTTCAAATTTGCTCAGGTCAATCTACACCCCATGGCCATTCAAAGTTGTACAAATCATGACGCTGCACCCCACAGTTTACGTTCTAGGGGGCGCCAAAGAGGACCCAAATATCCACATTTTTAAAAGTCTTATAACTTTTTATTTTTGTCCTCACTGGCCTCCAAGTTTTCTAGGATGATGCAATGTCCAGCCATCAACACATTTGTGAAGGAATTTTTTCTCCCCAAAAGAGCGCCCCCCCATGGCAGGAGAAAAAGTCAAGTTTTTCCTGCCCATCGCTCAATGGCTCAAACGCATCGCTCTCTCGGCAAAACCGAAAGGAGGAGCAACTTGCCATTTGGATATATACTAGCTGTGTTTGTGCCCTCACTCATGGTCCAGACTTTTTTCAAAAAGGACACGTAGTTTTTCTGCAGCGAGCGTTTTGGTAGAGACTGTGCCTCCCATTCATTATAATGGGAAATGACCAAAGACAGTTGCGCACACCATCTTTGGACCCTGACTGTGACGTCACAGTTTGAGATACAAATGTTATTTGACCTCTGACCTTTAGTGGAGACCCTAACCTTTCAACGCGCAAAAGCGTTGGACACACACTGGCGGGAAGAACCACAAACGCCGATGAAGGATAAGGGTCTTTGTAGTGATGGGCGTTACCAGAGAGGGCGATGGCCAGAGGAAGAGAATGGGACGGGGAGGGCGATCGCGTTGGGGAGGGGGCGCGACACGGCTCGGGCCCGCCAGTGCCCCAACGGGGCCCTAGTTCTTTCTTTTTCTTTCTTTCTTTCTTTTTTTCTCCCCTTTGAACTGGAAAATGGCCCACTTCCCACTGGCGAAAACTCATGAAATTTGGCAGGACGACCGGGCCTGGTGAAAAATTCGATATTCTGAAGTCGCCCAAACAATAAAATGCAAAATGGCTCCATAGCGCCCCCTAAGGTGAAAATTCACACTATTGACTGTCACGCCTGTACGCTTTGTCATTTGACACAAAAATTGACACACACATGTATCTCAATAAGATCTACAAAAAAGTCAGTGCGGGCGTATCTGTCAAATGTACGGTTAAAGGGTTATTTCGCATTTTTTGCCGATCCGCACACATTGGAATTTCGCTAACTCCTCCGAAGGCTTTCGTTCCACCGGCACCACATTTGCTCAGGCCAATCTACACCCCATGGCCATTAAAAGTTATTCAAATCATGACGCTGCACCCCACGGTTTAGGTTCTAGGGGGCGCCAAAGATAACCCTAAGATCCACATATTTAAAAGTCTTATAACTTTTTATTTTTGCCCTCACTGGCCTCCAAGTTTTCTAGGATGATGCAATGTCCAGCCATCAACACATTTGTGAAGGAATTTTTACTCCCCAAAAGAGCGCCCCCCCATGGCAGGAGAAAAAAGTCAATTTTTTCTTGTCCCCTAAGGTGAAAATACACATTGTTGAGTGTAATACCTGTACGCTTTGGCAAAATGACACAAAAATTGACACACACATGTATCTCAATAAGATCTACAAAAAAGTCAGTGCGGGCGTATCTGTCAAATGTACGGTTAAAGGGCTATTTCGCATTTTTTGCCGATCCGCACACATTGGAATGTGGCTAACTCCTCCGAAGGCTTTCGTTTCAAAGGCACCACATTTGCTCAGGCCAATCTACACCCCATGGCCATTAAAAGTTGTACAAATCATGACGCTGCACCCCACGGTTTACGTTCTAGGGGGCGCCAAAGATAACCCAAAAATCCACAGTCTTAAAAGTCTTATAACTTTTTATTTTTGTCCTCACTGGCCTCCAAGTTCTCTAGGATGATGCAATGTCCAGCCATCAACACATTTGTGAAGGAATTTTTACTCGCCAAAAGAGCGCCCCCCCCCCCCATGGCAGGAGAAAAAAGTCCATTTTTTCTTGTATCCTAAGGCGAAAATACACATTGTTGACTGTCACGCCTTTACGCTTTGTCAAAATGACACAAAATTTGACACACACATGTATCTCAATAAGATCTACGAAAAAGTCAATGCGAGCGTATCTGTTCAATGTACGGTTAAAGGGCTATTTCGCATTTTTTGCCGATTCGCACACATTGGAATGTGGCTAACTCCTCCTAAATCTTTTGTCCCATCGGCTTCAAATTTGCTCAGGTCAATCTACACCCCATGGCCATTCAAAGTTGTACAAATCATGACGCTGCACCCCACAGTTTACGTTCTAGGGGGCGCCAAAGAGGACCCAAATATCCACATTTTTAAAAGTCTTATAACTTTTTATTTTTGTCCTCACTGGCCTCCAAGTTTTCTAGGATGATGCAATGTCCAGCCATCAACACATTTGTGAAGGAATTTTTTCTCCCCAAAAGAGCGCCCCCCATGGCAGGAGAAAAAGTCAAGTTTTTCCTGCCCATCGCTCAATGGCTCAAACGCATCGCTCTCTCGGCAAAACCGAAAGGAGGAGCAACTTGCCATTTGGATATATACTAGCTGTGTTTGTGCCCTCACTCATGGTCCAGACTTTTTTCAAAAAGGACACGTAGTTTTTCTGCAGCGAGCGTTTTGGTAGAGACTGTGCCTCCCATTCATTATAATGGGAAATGACCAAAGACAGTTGCGCACACCATCTTTGGACCCTGACTGTGACGTCACAGTTTGAGATACAAATGTTATTTGACCTCTGACCTTTAGTGGAGACCCTAACCTTTCAACGCGCAAAAGCGTTGGACACACACTGGCGGGAAGAACCACAAACGCCGATGAAGGATAAGGGTCTTTGTAGTGATGGGCGTTACCAGAGAGGGCGATGGCCAGAGGAAGAGAATGGGACGGGGAGGCGATCGCGTTGGGGAGGGGGCGCGACACGGCTCGGGCCCGCCAGTGCCCCAACGGGGCCCTAGTTATTATTTTTCCTCCCCTTTGAACTGGAAAATGGCCCACTTCCCACTGGCGAAAACTCATGAAATTTGGCAGGACGACCGGGCCTGGTGAAAAATTTGATATTCCGAAGTCGCCCAAACAAGAAAATGCAAAATGGCTCCATAGCGCCCCCTAAGGTGAAAATTCACACTATTGACTGTCACGCCTGTACGCTTTGTCAAAATGACACAAAAATTGACACACACATGTATCTCAATAAGATCTACAAAAAAGTCAGTGCGGGCGTATCTGTCAAATGTACGGTTAAAGGGTTATTTCGCATTTTTTGCCGATCCGCACACATTGGAATTTCGCTAACTCCTCCGAAGGCTTTCGTTCCACCGGCACCACATTTGCTCAGGCCAATCTACACCCCATGGCCATTAAAAGTTATTCAAATCATGACGCTGCACCCCAAGGTTTAGGTTCTAGGGGGCGCCAAAGATAACCCTAAGATCCACATATTTAAAAGTCTTATAACTTTTTATTTTTGCCCTCACTGGCCTCCAAGTTTTCTAGGATGATGCAATGTCCAGCCATCAACACATTTGTGAAGGAATTTTTACTCCCCAAAAGAGCGCCCCCCCATGGCAGGAGAAAAAAGTCAATTTTTTCTTGTCCCCTAAGGTGAAAATACACATTGTTGAGTGTAATACCTGTACGCTTTGGCAAAATGACACAAAAATTGACACACACATGTATCTCAATAAGATCTACGAAAAAGTCAATGCGCGCGTATCTGTCAAATGTACGGTTAAAGGGTTATTCCGCATTTTTTGCCGATCCGCACACATTGGAATTTCGCTAACTCCTCCGAAGGCTTTCGTTCCACCGGCACCACATTTGCTCAGGCCAATCTGCACCCCATGGCCATTAAAAGTTATTCAAATCATGACGCTGCACCCCACGGTTTACGTTCTCGGGGGCGCCAAAGATAACCCAAAAATCCACATTCTTAAAAGTCTTATAACTTTTTATTTTTGTCCTCACTGGCCTCCAAGTTTTCTAGGATGATGCAATGTCCAGCCATCAACACATTTGTGAAGGAATTTTTACTCCCCAAAAGAGCGCCCCCCCATGGCAGGAGAAAAAAGTCCATTTTTTCTTGTCCCCTAACATGAAAATACACATTGTTGAGTGTCACGCCTGAACGCTTTGTCATATTGACACAAAAATTGACAATCATGTGTATCTCAATTAGATCTACGAAAAAGTCAAAAAGCGCGTATCTGTATAATGTACGGTTAAAGGGCTATTTCGCATTTTTTGCCGATTCGCACACATTGGAATGTGGCTATCTCCTCCTAAGGCTTTCGTCCCACCGATACCAAATTTGCTCAGGGCAATCTACACCCCATGCCCATTCAAAGTTGTAAAACTCATGACGCTGCACCCCACGGTTTACGTTCTAGGGGGCGCCAAAGATGACCCAAAAATCCACATTCTTAAAAGTCATTTTGGCCACTGCAGGAGTACAGAGTACTGCAGTTCTAGGGGGCGCCAAAGATGACCCAAAAATCCACATTCTTAAAAGTCTTTTTGGCCACTGCAGGAGTACAGAGTACTGCAGGATACACACACATACACACACACACACACACACACACACACACACACACACACACACACACACTCAGAGTCTGTTTTTTAGCACCTGCAAAAACATGCTGTTTACATATTTGACAAGAATGCAGAGGCTTCCTTTTGCCCCTGAAAAAAATCAGATTTCAAACACAACTTGACTGTTCATTTCTCCAAAAGACAACCATGAAGCTCCATCCAAACCTGAAGCAGATAGTTGGTGCATGTGTACAGTAACCTGAGGGGAGTGAGGTGACTATTTCTGAGGAGAACATGAGCAGTGAAGATTCACCTTGGAGCTAGAACAGGGACGTGCACATGATTATACAGGGGCAGGGGCTCAAGTTTTTTCCAGTCATTTATACAATATGGAAATTAATGTGAAATTAAACCACAAATATGTGTGATGAACTGTTTTTAAAACTTAAACTTCAAATAAAAATTGTAAACTTCAAAACATATGCAAATTTTTAACAAAGAACATAGTAATTTACCTCTATTTACATCAAAATGCAGGCAATGGCCCAGGCGTTCTTTGTAAAATTATTTACAAAACACTGTATAGTCTCACAAATGTCACTTTTTATTTATGCCACTACAAAAAAACATGATGTAAATGATGCATGATGTAAAACATGATGTAAAAAACTTGTGTAGATCCTCCTCTATGTCAGTCCATGTGTAATTTTTCCATAATTCTTTGTTTTTTGCAGCATTTTTGTTAGTGTAACTGCAGATTGTGCTGACAGTCTATGGCAAAAAAAACAAAAACTGAAAATGCCTCAACATGAACCCCTGGTGGTCTCTGAGGGTGAAACCTGCTAACTGCTGCAGCTCTGTCAGCTTCAGTCTCCCATGCAGAGCTCGGAGCGCATGTGTGGCTCTGCACCCTTAGCAGCGTTGCTAACTCCTCAGTAAGGAAAGCCTGCTTCATGTCAGAGTCTCTAAACTCCAGAAGAAGTCGATAAAAGTCCCTTTCTTTCTAAAAAAAAGTCGTTAGGGGGTCTGAAAAGTAATTGAATCTAACAACAAAGTCGCTAGGTTTGCAACTACGTGTCCCAGACTGCATCCCTGCTGAGAGTCCCTCCCTCCCTTCTCATGTTGCAGGAAGAACGTAAGCGCCCGCCCCTTGTCAATCAGTCACCATATAATTTTGGATTGGTTGTTGTGGTGAAGTTTTCCACCAATAGGAGAGATGTTGTGGTGTGTTTTTTTTTTCTTTTGGCAAGCCTTTTCCGCCTGTAAGACCTGTCGCTAATGTGTGCATGCTATGTTTTCCTGTCTCATACAGCGCGATCGAGCGCCGAACGTGATCAAAACAAGCAGAAAAAAAGTATCGCGGACATAATTTATCATAACTCTGGTTTTATTTGGCCTATCAACACAATTTAAAAACTGGTATATAGGTTGAGGTCCTCACTTTTGAGATAAGTTGAAACGGAGAGTTAACGAGGCTCCGTCTTGCAGCTACATCCGGTTAAATATGTCATGTGACTTGAACGCTGGGGAGAGTCAATCGAATCGAATCAAACCTAACTCTCAGATGAATCTTCAAAATTCACCTCAGAAATATGCTTATTATTCTTCTCAGAGTACTGCAGGATACACACACACACACACACAGACACACGCACACACACACACACACACACACACACACACACTCAGAGTCTGTTTTTTAGCACCTGCAAAAACATGCTATTTACATATTTGACAAGAATGCAGAGGCTTCCTTTTGCCCCTGAAAAAAGTCAAATTTCAAACACAACTTGACTGCTCATTTCTCCAAAAGACAACCATGAAGCTCCATCCAAACCTGAAGCAGGCAGTTGGTGCATGTGTACAGTAACCTGAGGGGAGTGAGGTGACTGCTTCTGAGGAGAACATGAGCAGTGAAGATTCACCTTGGAGCTAGAACAGGGACGTGCACATGATAATACAGGGGCAGGGGCTCAAGTTTTTTCCAGTCGTTTATACAATATGGAAATTAATGTGAAATTAAAAAACAAAGTATGACTGTCCTGTGTAGGTGACAGTGATATCCAATAGGCTAGGCACTCACGAGGCTGGCTGTGGCAAGTGTAAGTGAAAGCAACACGCACTGGCAGGAAGAACAGCAAACGCCGATGAAGGAAAAGGGTCTTTGCAGTGATGGGCGTTACCAGAGAGGGCGATGGCCAGAGGAAACGAATGGGACGGGGAGGCAGCGCATTGGGGGGGGGGGGGTGCGACACGGCTCGGGCCCGCCAGTGCCCCAACGGGGCCCTAGTTCTTCTTTAGGGCCCGAGCGTAGCTGCTAAGCAGCTGCGAGAGCCCTCTTGTTCCTGATGGATTCTTCTTTTGTTATTAGGGCCCGAGCGTAGCTGCTAAGCAGCTGCGAGAGCCCTATTATTCCTGATGGATTCTTCTTTCTTCTTCTTCTTCTTCTTATTATTTTTCTGCCCCTTTGAACTGGAAAATGGCCCACTTCCCACTGGTGAAAAGTCATGAAATTTGGCAGGACGACCGGGCCTGGTGAAAAATTCGATATTCTGAAGTCGCCCAAAAAATCAAATGCAAAATGGCTCCATAGCGCCCCCTAAGGTGAAAAATTCACATGATTGAGTGTCACGCCTGTACGTTTTGTCAAAATGACACAAAATTTGACACACACGTGTATCTCAATAAGATCTACAAAAAAGTCAGTGCGGGCGTATCTGTCAAATGTACGGTTAAAGGTTTATTTCGCATTTTTTGCCGATCCGCACACATTGGAATTTCGCTAACTCCTCCGAAGGTTTTCCTTCCACCGGCACCACATTTGCTCAGGCCAATCTACACCCCATGGCCAATAAAAGTTGTACAAATCATGACGCTGCACCCCACGGTTTACGTTCTAGGGGGCGCCAAAGATAACCCAAAAATCCACAGTCTTAAAAGTCTTATAACTTTTTATTTTTGTCCTCACTGGCCTCCAAGTTCTCTAGGATGATGCAATGTCCAGCCATCAACACATTTGTGAAGGAATTTTTACTCGCCAAAAGAGCGCCCCCCCATGGCAGGAGAAAAATGTCCATTTTTTCTTGTCTCCTAAGGCGAAAATACACATCGTTGACTGTCACGCCTTTACGCTTTGTCAAAATGACACAAAATTTGACACACACATGTATCTCAATAAGATCTACAAAAAAGTCAGTGCGGGCGTATCTGTCACATGTACGGTTAAAGGGTTATTTCGCATTTTTTGCCGATCCGCACACATTGGAATTTCGCTAACTCCTCTGAAGGCTTTCGTTCCAACGGCACCACATTTGCTCAGGCCAATCTACACCCCATGGCCATTAAAAGTTGTACAAATCATGACACTGCACCCCACGGTTTACGTTCTAGGGGGCGCCAAAGATAACCCAAAATCCACAGTCTTAAAAGTCTTATAACTTTTTATTTTTGTCCTCACTGGCCTCCAAGTTCTCTAGGATGATGCAATGTCCAGCCATCAACACATTTGTGAAGGAATTTTTACTCGCCAAAAGAGCGCCCCCCCATGGCAGGAGAAAAAAGTCCATTTTTTCTTGTCTCCTAAGGCGAAAATACACATTGTTGATTGTCACGCCTTTACGCTTTGTCAAAATGACACAAAATTTGACACACACATGTATCTCAATAAGATCTACGAAAAAGTCAATGCGAGCGTATCTGTTCAATGTACGGTTAAAGGGCTATTTTGCATTTTTTGCCGATTCGCACACATTGGAATGTGGCTAACTCCTCCTAAAGCTTTTGTCCCATCGGCTTCAAATTTGCTCAGGTCAATCTACACCCCATGGCCATTCAAAGTTGTACAAATCATGACGCTGCACCCCACGGTTTACGTTCTAGGGGGTGCCAAAGAGGACCCAAATATCCACATTTTTAAAAGTCTTATAACTTTTTATTTTTGTCCTCACTGGCCTCCAAGTTTTCTAGGATGATGCAATGTCCAGCCATCAACACATTTGTGAAGGAATTTTTTCTCCCCAAAAGAGCGCCCCCCCATGGCAGGAGAAAAAGTCAAGTTTTTCCTGCCCATCGCTCAATGGCTCAAAAGCATCGCTCTCTCGGCAAAACCGAAAGGAGGAGCAACTTGCCATTTGGATATATACTAGCTGTGTTTGTGCCCTCACTCATGGTCCAGACTTTTTTCAAAAAGGACATGGAGTTTGTCTGCAGCGAGCGTTTTGGTAGAAACTGCGCCTCCCATTCATTATAATGGTAAATGACCACAGACAAGTGCGCACACCATCTTTGGACCTTGAGTGTGACGCGATCAAGAGGGGTAGGCGGTCGCGCTGGGGGCGGCGCGACACGGCTCGGGCCCGCCAGTGCCCCAACGGGGCCCTAGTTATTATTATTATTTTTCCTCCCCTTTGAACTGGAAAATGGCCCACTTCCCACTGGCGAAAACTCATGAAATTTGGCAGGACGACCGGGCCTGGTGAAAAATTTGATATTCCGAAGTCGCCCAAACAAGAAAATGCAAAATGGCTCCATAGCGCCCCCTAAGGTGAAAATTCACACTATTCACTGTCACGCCGGTACGCTTTGTCAAAATGACACAAAAATTGACACACACATGTATCTCAATAAGATCTACAAAAAAGTCAGTGCGGGCGTATCTGTCAAATGTACGGTTAAAGGGTTATTTCGCATTTTTTGCCGATCCGCACACATTGGAATTTCGCTAACTCCTCCGAAGGCTTTCGTTCCACCGGCACCACATTTGCTCAGGCCAATCTACACCCCATGGCCATTAAAAGTTATTCAAATCATGACGCTGCACCCCACGGTTTAGGTTCTAGGGGGCGCCAAAGATAACCCTAAGATCCACATATTTAAAAGTCTTATAACTTTTTATTTTTGCCCTCACTGGCCTCCAAGTTTTCTAGGATGATGCAATGTCCAGCCATCAACACATTTGTGAAGGAATTTTTACTCCCCAAAAGAGCGCCCCCCCATGGCAGGAGAAAAAAGTCCATTTTTTCTTGTCCCCTAAGGTGAAAATACACATTGTTGAGTGTAACACCTGTACGCTTTGGCAAAATGACACAAAAATTGACACACACATGTATCTCAATAAGATCTACGAAAAAGTCAATGCGCGCGTATCTGTCAAATGTACGGTTAAAGGGTTATTCCGCATTTTTTGCCGATCCGCACACATTGGAATTTCGCTAACTCCTCCGAAGGCTTTCGTTCCACCGGCACCACATTTGCTCAGGCCAATCTACACCCCATGGCCATTAAAAGTTATTCAAATCATGACGCTGCACCCCACGGTTTAGGTTCTAGGGGGAGCCAAAGATAACCGTAAAATCCACATATTTAAAAGTCTTATAACTTTTTATTTTTGTCCCCACTGGCCTCCAAGTTTTCTAGGATGATGCAATGTCCAGCCATCAACACATTTGTGAAGGAATTTTTACTCGGCAAAAGAGCGCCCCCCATGGCAGGAGAAAAAAGTCAATTTTTTCTTGTCCACTAAGGTGAAAATACACATTGTTGAGTGCTACGCCTGTATGTTTTGTCGTATTGACACAAAATTTTACATACACGTGTATTTACATAAGATCTTCGAAAAAGTCAATGGCCACGTATCTGTAAAATGTACGGTTAAAGGGTTATTTTGCATTTTTTGCAGATTCGCACACATTGGAATTTCGCTAATTCCTCCGAAGGCTTTCGTTCCACCGGCACCACATTTGCTCAGGCCAATCTACACCCCATGGCCATTAAAAGTTATTCAAATCATGACGCTGCACCCCACGGTTTAGGTTCTAGGGGGCGCCAAATATAACCCTAAAATCCACATATTTAAAAGTCTTATAACTTTTTATTTTTGTCCTCACTGGCCTCCATGTTTTCTAGGATGATGCAATGTCCAGCCATCAACACATTTGTGAAGGAGTTTTTTCTCTTTAAAAGAGCGCCCCCCATGGCAGGAGAATAAAGTCAAGTTTTTCCTGTTCATCATTCAATGGCTCAAACGCACTGCTCTCTCGGCAAAAGCGGAAGGAGGAGCAACTTGCCATTTGGATATATCTTAGCTGTGTTTGTGCCCTCACTCATGGTCCAGACTTTTTTCAAATAGGACATGGAGTTTTTCTGCAGCGAGCGTTTTGGTAGAAACTGCGCCTCCCGTTCATTATAATGGTAAATGACCACAAACAAGTGCGCACACCATCTTTGGACCTTGAGTGTGACGCGATCGGGTGGGGGAGGCGGTCGCGCTGGGGGCGGCGTGACACGGCTCGGGCCCGCCAGTGCCCCAACGGGGCCCTAGTTCTTTCTTTCTTTCTTCTTTTTCCTCCCCTTTGAACTGGAAAATGGCCCACTTCCCACTGGCGAAAACTCATGAAATTTGGCAGGACGACCGGGCCTGGTGAAAAATTCGATATTCTGAAGTCGCCCAAACAATAAAATGCAAAATGGCTCCATAGCGCCCCCTAAGGTGGAAATTCACACTATTGACTGTCACGCCTGTACGCTTTGTCATATTGACACAAAAATTGACACACATATGTATCTCAATAAGATCTACAAAAAAGTCAGTGCGGCCGTATCTGTCAAAATTACGGTTAAAGGGTTATTTCGCATTTTTTGCCGATCCGCACACATTGGAATTTCGCTAACTCCTCCGAAGGCTTTCGTTCCACCGGCACCACATTTGCTCAGGCCAATCTACACCCCGTGGCCATTAAAAGTTATCAAAATCATGACGCTGCACCCCAAGGTTTAGGTTCTAGGGGGCGCCAAAGATAACACTAAAATCCACATATTTAAAAGTCTTATAACTTTTTATTTTTGTCCTCACTGGCCTCCAAGTTTTCTAGGATGATGCAATGTCCAGCCATCAACACATTTGTGAAGAAATTTTTACTCCCCAAAAGAGCGCCCCCCCATGGCAGGAGAAAAAAGTCCATTTTTTCTTGTCCCCTAAGGTGAAAATACACATTGTTGAGTGTCACGCCTATACGCTTTGTCAAAATGACACAAAAATTGACACACACATGTAACTCAATAAGATCTACAAAAAAGTCCATGCGTGCGTATCTGTCAAATGTACAGTTAAAGGGTTATTCCCTATTTTTTGCAGATACGCACACATTGGAATTTCGCTAACTCCTCCGAAGGCTTTCGTTCCACCGGCACCACATTTGCTCAGGCCAATCTACACCCCATGGCCATTAAAAGTTATTCAAATCATGATGCTGCACCCCATGGTTTAGGTTCTAGGGGGCGCCAAAAATAACCCAAAAATCCACATTCTTAAATGTTTTATAACTTTTTATTTTTGTCCTCACTGGCCTCCAAGTTTTCTAGGATGATGCAATGTCCAGCCATCAACACATTTGTGAAGGAATTTTTACTCCCCAAAAGAGCGCCCCCCCATGGTAGGAGAAAAAAGTCAATTTTTTCTTGTCCCCTTACATAAAAATACACATTGTTGAGTGTCACGCCTGAACGCTTTGTCATATTGACACAAAAATTGACAATCATGTGTATCTCAATTAGATCTACGAAAAAGTCAAAAAGCGCGTATCTGTATAATGTACGGTTAAAGGGCTATTTTGCATTTTTTGCCGATTCGCACACATTGGAATGTGGCTATCTCCTCCTAAGGCTTTCGTCCCACCGATACCAAATTTGCTCAGGGCAATCTACACCCCATGCCCATTCAAAGTTGTAAAAATCATGACGCTGCACCCCACGGTTTACGTTCTAGGGGGCGCCAAAGATGACCCAAAAATCCACATTCTTAAAAGTCATTTTGGCCACTGCAGGAGTACAGAGTACTGCAGTTCTAGGGGGCGCCAAAGATGACCCAAAAATCCACATTCTTAAAAGTCTTTTTGGCCACTGCAGGAGTACAGAGTACTGCAGGATACACACACATATACACACACGCCAACATACACACACACACACACACACACACACACACACACACAGACACACACACACACTCAGAGTCTGTTTTTTAGCACCTGCAAAAACATGCTGTTTACATATTTGACAAGAATGCAGAGGCTTCCTTTTGCCCCTGAAAAAAATCAAATTTCAAACACAACTTGACTGTTCATTTCTCCAAAAGACAACCATGAAGCTCCATTTCAAACCTGAAGCAGATAGTTGGTGCATGTGTACAGTAACCTGAGGGGAGTGAGGTGACTATTTCTGAGGAGAACATGAGCAGTGAAGATTCACCTTGGAGCTAGAACAGGGACGTGCACATGATTATACAGGGGCAGGGGCTCAAGTTTTTTCCAGTCATTTATACAATATGGAAATTAATGTGAAATTAAACCACAAATATGTGTGATGAACTGTTTTTAAAACTTAAACTTCAAATAAAAATTGTAAACTTCAAAACATATGCAAATTTTTAACAAAGAACATAGTAATTTACCTCTATTTACATCAAAATGCAGGCAATGGCCCAGGCGTTCTTTGTAAAATTATTTACAAAACACTGTATAGTCTCACAAATGTCACTTTTTATTTATGCCACTACAAAAAAACATGATGTAAATGATGCATGATGTAAAACATGATGTAAAAAACTTGTGTAGATCCTCCTCTATGTCAGTCCATGTGTAATTTTTCCATAATTCTTTGTTTTTTGCAGCATTTTTGTTAGTGTAACTGCAGATTGTGCTGACAGTGTCTATGGCACAAAAAAAAAAAAAATTAAAATGCCTCAACATGAACCCCTGGTGGTCTCTGAGGGTGAAACCTGCTAACTGCTGCAGCTCTGTCAGCTTCAGTCTCCCATGCAGAGCTCTGAGCGCATGTGTGGCTCTGCACCCTTAGCAGCGTTGCTAACTCCTCAGTAAGGAAAGCCTGCTTCATGTCAGAGTCTCTAAACTCCAGAAGAAGTCGATAAAAGTCCCTTTCTTTCTAAAAAAAAGTCGTTAGGGGGTCTGAAAAGTCATTGAATCTAACAACAAAGTCGCTAGGTTTGCAACTACGTGTCCCAGACTGCATCCCTGCTGAGAGTCCCTCCCTCCCTTCTCATGTTGCAGGAAGAACGTAAGCGCCCGCCCCTTGTCAATCAGTCACCATATAATTTTGGATTGGTTGTTGTGGTGAAGTTTTCCACCAATAGGAGAGATGTTGTGGTGTGTTTTTTTTTTTCTTTTGGCAAGCCTTTTCCGCCTGTAAGACCTGTCGCTAATGTCTGCATGCTATGTTTTCCTGTCTCATACAGCGCGATCGAGCGCCGAACGTGATCAAAATAAGCAGAAAAAAAGTATCGCGGACATAATTTATCATAACTCTGGTTTTATTTGGCCTATCAACACAATTTAGAAACTGGTATATAGGTTGAGGTCCTCACTTTTGAGATAAGTTGAAACGGAGAGTCAACGAGGCTCCGTCTTGCAGCTACATCCGATTAAATATGTCATGTGACTTGAACGCACACACAGACACACACACACGCACACACACACACACACACACACACACACACACACACACACACACACACACACACTCAGAGTCTGGTTTTTAGCACCTGCAAAAACATGCTATTTACATATTTGACAAGAATGCAGAGGCTCCTTTTGCCCCTGAAAAAAATCAAATTTCACAATTTTCACAACACAACTTGACTGGTCATTTCTCCAAAAGACAACCATGAAGCTCCATCCAAACCTGAAGCAGGCAGTTGGTGCATGTGTACAGTAACCTGAGGGGAGTGAGGTGACTGCTTCTGAGGAGAACATGAGCAGTCAAGATTCACCTTGGAGCTAGAACAGAGACATGCACATGATTATACAGGGGCAGGGGCTCAAGTTTTTTCCAGTCGTTTATACAATATGGAAATTAATGTGAAATTAAAACACAAAGTATTGATAGAAAGGTAATGACTGTCCTGTGTAGGTGACAGTGATATCCAATAGGCTAGGCACTCACGAGGCTGGCTGTGGCAAGTGTAAGTGAAAGCAACACGCACTGGCAGGAAGAACAGCAAACGCCGATGAAGGAAAAGGGTCTTTGCAGTGATGGGCGTTACCAGAGAGGGCGATGGCCAGAGGACACAAATGGGACGGGGAGGCAGCACGTTGGGGGGGGGGGGGGGGGACGCGACACGGCTCGGGCCCGCCAGTGCCCCAACGGGGTCCTAGTTCTTTCTTTCTTTCTTCTTTTTCCTCCCCTTTGAACTGGAAAATGGCCCACTTCCCACTGGCGAAAACTCATGAAATTTGGCAGGACGACCGGGCCTGGTGAAAAATTGATATTCTGAAGTCGCCCAAACAATAAAATGCAAAATGGCTCCATAGCGCCCCCTAAGGTGGAAATTCACACTATTGACTGTCACGCGTGTACGCTTTGTCAAAATGACACAAAAATTGACACACATATGGATCTCAATAAGATCTACAAAAAAGTCAGTGCGGCCGTATCTGTCAAAATTACGGTTAAAGGGTTATTTCGCATTTTTTGCCGATCCGCACACATTGGAATTTCGCTAACTCCTCCGAAGGCTTTCGTTCCACCGGCACCACATTTGCTCAGGCCAATCTACACCCCGTTGCCATTAAAAGTTATCAAAATCATGACGCTGCACCCCAAGGTTTAGGTTCTAGGGGGCGCCAAAGATAACACTAAAATCCACATATTTAAAAGTCTTATAACTTTTTATTTTTGTCCTCACTGGCCTCCAAGTTTTCTAGGATGATGCAATGTCCAGCCATCAACACATTTGTGAAGGAATTTTTACTCCCCAAAAGAGCGCCCCCCCATGGCAGGAGAAAAAAGTCCATTTTTTCTTGTCCCCTAAGGTGAAAATACACATTGTTGAGTGTCACGCCTATACGCTTTGTCAAAATGACACAAAAATTGACACACACATGTAACTCAATAAGATCTACAAAAAAGTCCATGCGCGCGTATCTGTCAAATGTACAGTTAAAGGGTTATTCCGCATTTTTTGCCGATATGCACACATTGGAATTTCGCTAACTCCTCCGAAGGCTTTCGTTCCACCGGCACCACATTTGCTCAGGCCAATCTACACCCCATGGCCATTAAAAGTTATTCAAATCATGATGCTGCACCCCATGGTTTAGGTTCTAGGGGGCGCCAAAAATAACCCAAAAATCCACATTCTTAAATGTTTTATAACTTTTTATTTTTGTCCTCACTGGCCTCCAAGTTTTCTAGGATGATGCAATGTCCAGCCATCAACACATTTGTGAAGGAATTTTTACTCCCCAAAAGAGCGCCCCCCCATGGTAGGAGAAAAAAGTCAATTTTTTCTTGTCCCCTTACATAAAAATACACATTGTTGAGTGTCACGCCTGAACGCTTTGTCATATTGACACAAAAATTGACAATCATGTGTATCTCAATTAGATCTACGAAAAAGTCAAAGAGCGCGTATCTGTATAATGTACGGTTAAAGGGCTATTTTGCATTTTTTGCCGATTCGCACACATTGGAATGTGGCTATCTCCTCCTAAGGCTTTCGTCCCACCGATACCAAATTTGCTCAGGGCAATCTACACCCCATGCCCATTCAAAGTTGTAAAAATCATGACGCTGCACCCCACGGTTTACATTCTAGGGGGCGCCAAAAATGACCCAAAAATCCACATTCTTAAAAGTCATTTTGGCCACTGCAGGAGTACAGAGTACTGCAGTTCTAGGGGGCGCCAAAGATGACCCAAAAATCCACATTCTTAAAAGTCTTTTTGGCCACTGCAGGAGTACAGAGTACTGCAGGATACACACACATATACACACACGCCAACATACACACACACACACACACACACACACACACACACACAGACACACACACACACTCAGAGTCTGTTTTTTAGCACCTGCAAAAACATGCTGTTTACATATTTGACAAGAATGCAGAGGCTTCCTTTTGCCCCTGAAAAAAATCAAATTTCAAACACAACTTGACTGTTCATTTCTCCAAAAGACAACCATGAAGCTCCATTTCAAACCTGAAGCAGATAGTTGGTGCATGTGTACAGTAACCTGAGGGGAGTGAGGTGACTATTTCTGAGGAGAACATGAGCAGTGAAGATTCACCTTGGAGCTAGAACAGGGACGTGCACATGATTATACAGGGGCAGGGGCTCAAGTTTTTTCCAGTCATTTATACAATATGGAAATTAATGTGAAATTAAACCACAAATATGTGTGATGAACTGTTTTTAAAACTTAAACTTCAAATAAAAATTGTAAACTTCAAAACATATGCAAATTTTTAACAAAGAACATAGTGATTTACCTCTATTTACATCAAAATGCAGGCAATGGCCCAGGCGTTCTTTGTAAAATTATTTACAAAACACTGTATAGTCTCACAAATGTCACTTTTTATTTATGCCACTACAAAAAAACATGATGTAAATGATGCATGATGTAAAACATGATGTAAAAAACTTGTGTAGATCCTCCTCTATGTCAGTCCATGTGTAATTTTTCCATAATTCTTTGTTTTTTGCAGCATTTTTGTTAGTGTAACTGCAGATTGTGCTGACAGTGTCTATGGCACAAAAAAAAAAAAAATTAAAATGCCTCAACATGAACCCCTGGTGGTCTCTGAGGGTGAAACCTGCTAACTGCTGCAGCTCTGTCAGCTTCAGTCTCCCATGCAGAGCTCTGAGCGCATGTGTGGCTCTGCACCCTTAGCAGCGTTGCTAACTCCTCAGTAAGGAAAGCCTGCTTCATGTCAGAGTCTCTAAACTCCAGAAGAAGTCGATAAAAGTCCCTTTCTTTCTAAAAAAGTCGTTAGGGTGTCTGAAAAGTCATTGAATCTAACAACAAAGTCGCTAGGTTTGCAACTACGTGTCCCAGACTGCATCCCTGCTGAGAGTCCCTCCCTCCCTTCTCATGTTGCAGGAAGAACGTAAGCGCCCGCCCCTTGTCAATCAGTCACCATATAATTTTGGATTGGTTGTTGTGGTGAAGTTTTCCACCAATAGGAGAGATGTTGTGGTGTGTTTTTTTTTTCTTTTGGCAAGCCTTTTCCGCCTGTAAGACCTGTCGCTAATGTCTGCATGCTATGTTTTCCTGTCTCATACAGCGCGATCGAGCGCCGAACGTGATCAAAATAAGCAGAAAAAAAGTATCGCGGACATAATTTATCATAACTCTGGTTTTATTTGGCCTATCAACACAATTTAAAAACTGGTATATAGGTTGAGGTCCTCACTTTTGAGATAAGTTGAAACGGAGAGTCAACGAGGCTCCGTCTTGCAGCTACATCCGGTTAAATATGTCATGTGACTTGAACGCTGGGACACATAATCAAACCTAACCTCAGACACACACACACGCACACACACACACACACACACACACACACACACACACACACACACACACACACACTCAGAGTCTGGTTTTTAGCACCTGCAAAAACATGCTATTTACATATTTGACAAGAATGCAGAGGCTCCTTTTGCCCCTGAAAAAAATCAAATTTCAAACACAACTTGACTGGTCATTTCTCCAAAAGACAACCATGAAGCTCCATCCAAACCTGAAGCAGGCAGTTGGTGCATGTGTACAGTAACCTGAGGGGAGTGAGGTGAGTGCTTCTGAGGAGAACATGAGCAGTGAAGATTCACCTTGGAGCTAGAACAGAGACATGCACATGATTATACAGGGGCAGGGGCTCAAGTTTTTTCCAGTCGTTTATACAATATGGAAATTAATGTGAAATTAAAACACAAAGTATTAATAGAAAGGTAATGACTGTCCTGTGTAGGTGACAGTGATATCCAATAGGCTAGGCACTCACGAGGCTGGCTGTGGCAAGTGTAAGTGAAAGCAACATGCACTGGCAGGAAGAACAGCAAACGCCGATGAAGGAAAAGGGTCTTTGCAGTGATGGGCGTTAACAGAGAGGGCGATGGCCAGAGGACACAAATGGGACGGGGAGGCAGCACGTTGGGGGGGGGGGAGACGCGACACGGCTCGGGCCCGCCAGTGCCCCAACGGGGTCCTAGTTATTATTATTATTTTTCCTCCGCTTTAAACTGGAAAATGGCCCACTTCCCACTGGCGAAAACTCATGAAATTTGGCAGGACGACCGGGCCTGGTGAAAAATTCGATATTCTGAAGTCGCCCAAACAATAAAATGCAAAATGGCTCCATAGCGCCCCCTAAGGTGGAAATTCACACTATTGACTGTCACGTCTGTACGTTTTGTCATATTGACACAAAAATTGACACACATATGTATCTCAATAAGATCTACAAAAAAGTCAGTGCGGGCGTATCTGTCAAATGTACGGTTAAAGGGTTATTTCGCATTTTTTGCCGATCCGCACACATTGGAATTTCGCTAACTCCTCCGAAGGCTTTCGTTCCACCGGCACCACATTTGCTCAGGCCAGTCTACACCCCATGGCCATTAAAAGTTGTACAAATCATGACGCTGCACCCCACGGTTTAGGTTCTAGGGGGCGCCAAAGATAACCCAAAAATCCACATTCTTAAAAGTCTTATAACTTTTTATTTTTGTCCTCACTGCCCTCCAAGTTTTCTAGGATGATGCAATGTCCAGCCATCAACACATTTGTGAAGGAATTTTTACTCCCCAAAAGAGCGCCCCCCCATGGCAGGAGAAAAAAGTCAATTTTTTCTTGTCCCCTTACATGAAAATACACATTGTTGAGTGTCACGCCTGAACGCTTTGTCATATTGACACAAAAATTGACAATCATGTGTATCTCAATTAGATCTACGAAAAAGTCAAAGAGCACGTATCTGTATAATGTACGGTTAAAGGGCTATTTCGCATTTTTTGCCGATTCGCACACATTGGAATGTGGCTATCTCCTCCTAAGGCTTTCGTCCCACTGATACCAAATTTGCTCAGGGCAATCTACACCCCATGCCCATTCAAAGTTGTAAAAACCATGATGCTGCACCCCACGGTTTACGTTCTAGGGGGCGCCAAAGATGACCCAAAAATCCACATTCTTAAAAGTCATTTTGGCCACTGCAGGAGTACAGAGTACTGCAGTTCTAGGGGGCGCCAAAGATGACCCAAAAATCCACATTCTTAAAAGTCTTTTTGGCCACTGCAGGAGTACAGAGTACTGCAGGATACACACACATATACACACACGCCAACACACACACACACACACACACACACACACACACACACACACACACACACACACACTCAGAGTCTGTTTTTTAGCACCTGCAAAAACATGCTGTTTACATATTTGACAAGAATGCAGAGGCTTCCTTTTGCCCCTGAAAAAAATCAAATTTCAAACACAACTTGACTGTTCATTTCTCCAAAAGACAACCATGAAGCTCCATCCAAACCTGAAGCAGATAGTTGGTGCATGTGTACAGTAACCTGAGGGGAGTGAGGTGACTATTTCTGAGGAGAACATGAGCAGTGAAGATTCACCTTGGAGCTAGAACAGGGACGTGCACATGATTATACAGGGGCAGGGGCTCAAGTTTTTTCCAGTCATTTATACAATATGGAAATTAATGTGAAATTAAAAAACAAAGTATTAATAGAAAGGTTATGACTGTCCTGTGTAGATGACAGTGATATCCAATAGGCTAGGCACTCACGAGGCTGGCTGTGGCAAGTGTAAGTGAAAGCAACACGCACTGGCAGGAAGAACAGCAAACGCCGATGAAGGAAAGGGTCTTTGCAGTGATGGGCGTTACCAGAGAGGACGATGGCCAGAGGACGCGAATGGGACGGGGAGGCAGCGCGTTGGGGGGGGCAGCGCGACACGGCTCGGGCCCGCCAGTGCCCCAACGGGGCCCTAGTCTTCTTTTTCCTCCCCTTTGAACTGGAGAATGGCCCACTTCCCACTTGCGAAAACTCATGAAATTAGGCAGGACGACCGGGCCTGGTGAAAAATTCAATATTCTGAAGTCGCCCAAACAATAAAATGCAAAACGGCTCCATAGCGCCCCCTAAGGTGAAAATTCACACTATTGACTGTCACGCCTGTACGCTTTGTCATATTGACACAAAAATTGACACACACATGTATCTCAATAAGATCTACAAAAAAGTCAGTGCGGGCGTATCTGTCAAATGTACGGTTAAAGGGTTATTTCGCATTTTTTGCTGATCCGCACACATTGGAATTTCGCTAACTCCTCCGAAGGCTTTCGTTCCACCGGCACCACATTTGCTCAGGCCAATCTACACCCCATGGCCATTCAAAGTTGTACAAATCATGACGCTGCACCCCACGGTTTAGGTTCTAGGGGGCGCCAAAGATAACCCAAAAATCCACAGTCTTAAAAGTCTTATAACTTTTTATTTTTGTCCTCACTGGCCTCCAAGTTCTCTAGGATGATGCAATGTCCAGCAATTAACATATTTGTGAAGGAATTTTTACTCGCCAAAAGAGCGCCCCCCCATGGCAGGAGAAAAAAGTCCATTTTTTCTTGTCCCCTAAGGCGAAAATACACATTGTTGAGTGTCACGCCTGTACGCTTTGTCATATTGACACAAAATTTGACAATCACGTGTATCTCAATAAGATCTACGAAAAAGTCAATGGGCACGTATCTGTCAAATTTACGGTTAAAGGGCTATTTCGCATTTTTTGCTACTTCGCACACATTGGAATGTGGCTAACTCCTCCTAAGGCTTTCGTCCCACTGACACCAAATTTGCTCAGGCCAATCTACACCCCGTGGCCATTCAAAGTTATAAAAATCATGATGCTGCACCCCACGGTCTACGTTCTAGGGGGCGCCAAAGATAAGCCAAAAATCCACATTCTTAAAAGTCGTTTTGGCCACTGACTGGCGCCGAAGGGAGTTGTCTATTAACAGCAGAAAAAGTCGTTATGGCCACTGGGTGGCGCCAAAGGGTGTTGTCTATTAAATCTGATGCTACAGAAAAAGTTAAAAGGCTCAAATTTTTGCTATATTAGTGATTTTATGTCTTAAATGGGCTATTAAAGGGTTAAAAAAATTATTTTCAATGAAACATTTGCTAGTTTTGAACAGGGAAGAAGTAAAACAATAGATGTACAAAAGAAAAATCTGGAAAAAATATTAATCCAATTTGATTTCACAGCAGACAAAGTACTTTTGGCCACTCATCCAAGTTTTCATACTTTACCCAAAGCCGGATTAACCATGAGGCATAGTGAGGCTGAAGCCTCAGGGCGTTTGCCTATGGGGGGCCACTCAGCCCGAGCAGAAGCCGCTATGACGCTGATGAGCTGTGCCCAGTGTGAGAAGGATTAGGCTGTATTGGGACAGAGGAAAAAGTGCCTAGAAAGTGAATCTCATTCCACCTCAGTGGGGCAACATAAACTGTGATTCATAAAATAGCTATATTGATAGTGAGTACTAAAAAAAAATATCTACTCATGCCATCCTGTCGATTTTTAGTAATCAGTGTTTCGGTGTCGAACTATTTCCTTTCTGCGGCGCAGTGATACTTGCACACGCGCAATCGAATATGCAGAGGGGTGAAACGATTTTTGTCACGTGGACCAATAGGAGCCGAGTCTCGTTGCCATAGTATCAGAAATACACAAACATGGCGACGAGCGCATCTAGCAGCCAGACAAGCGAAGAGGAAGAAAAGAACAGGAAAAAAAGAAAACAGCCTTCAAAAGTGCATCAAAAAGGAACGAAACAATGCCATATGCATCTATCATCTGTCCAGAGTGAAGACGTTCTCGACTTCACAAGGACACGTTGGGAAAACTTACAGAACTAGTATTAGAAAGTGGCTTTCTCTACAGGGTGAGACAAAAGACCAGCCAGAAATGTACATATATGTGAGTAACACAAAAAACGATTACATGGTGCTGCAGTTTTTGCCTGTAGAAACTGCTATGTTGATTCTGACAAGACAAAATCTTTCTCAGATGTCATAAATACATCTACCTAACATCTGAAACAGTTATTTGTGCCTTAGTATATGAATAAGTGAATTCAGATTATGAAATGTAGCAAATTTCTTGAAGAAAACGTCTCAACTCAAGTGAATTGCACCCAGCACAATGAAATATATACAGTAAATTTAGTTAAAAGCTTATGTTTCATACATAAAAATGACACAACCTACTGTGTAATAAAAGCAATAAAATATAAACAGCACATCATGGCCATAAATGGCTGAAAGTCAATCAAATTGCTACCACGCTCCCCAAAATTGGAATAATGGAAAAATGTAACAAGACAAAAATAAATGCACAAAAGGTCTGAATTAATTCAAAATATGGTATAAAACATTTATTCAAGTATCACAGTGTCATAACCTCTGACATTTATCAGTCCCTACAGAATATGAAAAGAAAGATCAAAACACAAACGCAGACAAATGTAGAACAAATATAAAATAATATAAATCTCAAATCTCAGTGTAGCAATCCTTTAAACAAAACAAATTGTATAACCATAACAGGCCTTCATATCATGCCTTGCACTTTTGTTTATAATGCTTGCTACATACTTATGATTTAAAATGCCTGAGGTTTTCTACTGTAAAAAAGTGAACTGTACACCAGCCTCTGTGCTTTCTTTGAAGACTTTTTTCACTACCTCTTGTTGAATTGAGTTCAGACACACAGTTGTATTAACCCAGTGGTTTGGCTAAAGGTGGTGGCTAGTGGAACCGTTAAATAACCACCCATAACTGCAGTAATTTCCACAAAATGACCAATAAAAACTGCCAATTTTTTCTGCGCGCGGGACAAAGGGGGGCCATTAGGTTTGCTAAGCCTCAGGGGCCACAGAAGGTTTAATCCGGGCCTGACTTTATCTAGCCCTGTAACCTAATACCCGGGTATTACCTTAAGGAAGCCTTAACACCCCAAACATTTTTTTTTTTTCATTTTTTGTTTTTTTTTGTCTAACTAACTCCAAAAGGTTGGAAAAGAGTTCCTAAAAAGGTTTTGGACAGTGATTTTAACCCTAACGCCAAAAACCTTAAACCTTACCCTAGCCCCGAAACCTAATACCCGGGTATTACCTAAAGGAAGCCCTACCACCCCCAAATTTTTTTTTATTATTTTTCTTTTTTTTTTGGTCTAACTCTAAAAGGTCTGAAACTTGTTAATACAAAGGTTTTGGACAGTGATTTTAACCCTAACGCCAAAAACTTTAAACCTTACCCTATCCCCGTAACCTAATACCCGGGTATTACCTTAAGGAAGCCTAAAAACCCCAAATATTTTTTTATTCATTTTTTCGTTTTTTTTTTGGTCTAACTCCAAAAGGTCTGAAACATGTTCCTAAAAAATATTGGACAGTGATTTTAACCCTAACGCCAAAAACCTTCAACCTTACCCTAGCCCCGGAACCTAATACCTGGGTATTACCATAAGGAGGCCTTAACACCCCCAAAATTTTTTTTTTCATTTTTCATTTTTTTTTTGTCTAACTAACTCCAAAAGGTGGGAAAAGAGTTCCTACAAAGGTTTTGGACAGTGATTTTAACCCTAACGCCAAAAAATTTAAACCTTACCCTAGCCCCATCACCTAATACCCGAGAATTACCTTCAGGAAGCCTTAACACCCCAAATATTTTTTTTTCATTTTATATTTTTTTTTGATTTAACCAACTCCAAAAGGTCTGAAACATGGTCCTTAAAAGGTTTTGGACAGTAATTTTAACCCTAATGCCAAAACCTTATACCTAACACTAGCCCCGAAACCTAATACCCGGGTATTACCTTAAGGAAGCCTTAACACCCCAAACCTTTTTTTTTTCATTTTTCATTTTTTTTGGTCTAACTAACTCCAACAGGTCTGAAACATGTTCCTACAAAGGTTTTGGACAGTGATTTTAACCCTAACGCCAAAAACCTTAAACCTTACCCTAGCCCCATAACCTAATACCCAGGTATTACCTTCAGGAAGCCTTAAAACCCCAAATTTTTTTTTCTTTTTTCTTTATTTTTTGGTCTAACTAACTCCAAATGGTTGGAAAAGTGTTCCTACAAAGGTTTTGGACAGTGATTTTAACCCTAATGCCAAAAACCTTAAACCTTACCCTAGCCCCAAAACCTAATACTACCTTCAGGAAGCCCGAACACCCCAAATATTTTTTTTTTAATTTTTCGTTATTTTTTGGTCTAACTAACTCCAGAAGGTTGGAAAAGAGTTCCTACAAAGGTTTTGGACAGTGATTTTAACCCTAATGCCAAAAACCTTAAACCTTACCATAGCCCCAAAACCTAATACCCGAGAATTACCCTCAGGAAGCCCGAACACCCCAAATATTTTTTTTCATTTTTCATTTTTTGTTTGGTGTAACGAACTCCAAAAGGTTCTAAACTTGTTCCTACAAAGGTTTTGGACAGTGATTTTAACCCTAATACCAAAAACCTTAAACCTTACCCTAGCCCCATAACCTAATACTCGATACCCAAAAAAACTACGTATTACCTTCAGGAAGCCTGAAAACCCCAAATATTTTTTTTTCATTTTTCTTTTTTTTTTTGGTCTAACGAACTCAAAAAGCTTGCAAAAGAGTTCCTACAAAGGTTTTGGACAGTGATTTTAACCCTAATGCCAAAAACCTTAACCCTTACCCTAGTCCCAAAACCTAATACTACCTTAAGGAAGCCTTGGCACCCCAAATATTTTTTTTTTTCATTTTTCGTTTTTTTTTTTGGTCTAACTAACTCCAAAAGGTCTGAAACATGTTCCTTAAAAGGTTTTGGACAGTGATTTTAACCCTAACGCCAAAAACCTTAAACCTTACCCTAGCCCCAAAACCTAATACCCGGGTATTACTTTCAGGAAGCCCGAACACCCCAAATATTTTTTTTTCATTTTTCGTTATTTTTTGGTCTAACTAACTCCAAAAGGTCTGAAACATGTTCCTAAAAAGGTTTTGGACACTGATTTTAACTCTAACGCCAAAAACCTTAAACCTTACCCTAGCCCCAAAACCTAATACCCGGGTATTACTTTCAGGAAGCCTGAACACCCCAAATATATTTTTTTAATTTTGCGTTATTTTTTGGTCTAACTAACTCCAAAAGGTCTGAAACATGTTCCTAAAAAGGTTTTGGACACTGATTTTAACTCTAACGCCAAAAACTTTAAACCTTACCCTAGCCCCATAACCTAATATTACCTTCAGGAAGCCCGAAAACCCCAAATATTTTTTTTTCATTTTTCATTTTTTTTTGGTCAAACCAACTCCAAAACGTCTGAATCATGTTCCTTAAAAAATATTGGACAGTGATTTTAACCCTAACGCCAAAAACCTTAAACCTTACCATAGCCCCATAACCTAATACTCGATACCCAAAAAAACTACGTATTACCTTCAGGAAGCCTGAAAACCCCAAATATTTTTTTTTCATTTTTCTTTTTTTTTTTGGTCTAACGAACTCAAAAGGTTGGAAAAGAGTTCCTACAAAGGTTTTGGACAGTGATTTTAACCCTAATGCCAAAAACCTTAACCCTTACCCTAGTCCCAAAACCTAATACTACCTTAAGGAAGCCTTGGCACCCCAAATATTTTTTTTTTTCATTTTTCGTTTTTTTTTTTGGTCTAACTAACTCCAAAAGGTCTGAAACATGTTCCTTAAAAGGTTTTGGACAGTGATTTTAACCCTAACGCCAAAAACCTTAAACCTTACCCTAGCCCCAAAACCTAATACCCGGGTATTACTTTCAGGAAGCCCGAACACCCCAAATATTTTTTTTTCATTTTTCGTTATTTTTTGGTCTAACTAACTCCAAAAGGTCTGAAACATGTTCCTAAAAAGGTTTTGGACACTGATTTTAACTCTAACGCCAAAAACCTTAAACCTTACCCTAGCCCCAAAACCTAATACCCGGGTATTACTTTCAGGAAGCCTGAACACCCCAAATATATTTTTTTAATTTTGCGTTATTTTTTGGTCTAACTAACTCCAAAAGGTCTGAAACATGTTCCTAAAAAGGTTTTGGACACTGATTTTAACTCTAACGCCAAAAACTTTAAACCTTACCCTAGCCCCATAACCTAATATTACCTTCAGGAAGCCCGAAAACCCCAAATATTTTTTTTTCATTTTTCATTTTTTTTTGGTCAAACCAACTCCAAAACGTCTGAATCATGTTCCTTAAAAAATATTGGACAGTGATTTTAACCCTAACGCCAAAAACCTTAAACCTTACCATAGCCCCATAAACTAATACGGGTATTACCTTCAGGAAGCCCGAACACCCCAAATATTTTTTTTTCATTTTTCATTTTTTTTTGGTGTAACCAACTCCAAAAGGTCTGAAACATGTTCCTAAAAAGGTTTGTGACAGTGATTTTAACCCTAACGCCAAAAACCTTAAACCTTACTATAGACCCATAACCTAATACCCAGGTATTACCTTCAGGAAGCCCGAAAACCCCAAATATTTTTTTTTCACTTTTAATTTTTTTTTGGTCTAACCAACTCCAAAAGGTCTGTAAAATGTTCCTTAAAAAATTATGGACAGTGATTTTAACCCTCATGCCAAAAACCTTAAACCCCACCCTAGCCCCATAACCTAATACCCGGGTATTACCTTCAGGAAGCCCGAACACCCCAAATATTTCTTTTTCATTTTTCCTCTTTTTTTGGTCTAACTAACGCCAAAAGGTTTGAAAAGATTTCCTACAAAGGTTTTGGACAGTGATTTTAACCCTAACGCCAAAAACCTTAAACCTTACCATAGCCCCATAACCTAATACCCGGGTATTACCTTCAGGAAGCCCGAAAACCCTAAATATTTTTTTTTTTTTTTTTTTTTTTTTTTTTTGGTCTTACTAACTCCAAAAGGTCTGAAACATCTTCCTAAAAAGGTTTTGGACACTGATTTTAACTCTAACGCCAAAAACTTTAAACCTTACCCTAGCCCCATAACCTAATATTACCTTCAGGAAGCCCGAAAACCCCAAATATTTTTTTTTCATTTTTCATTTTTTTTTGGTCAAACTAACTCCAAAACGTCTGAATCATGTTCCTTAAAAAATATTGGACAGTGATTTTAACCCTAACGCCAAAAACCTTAAACCTTACCATAGCCCCATAAACTAATACGGGTATTACCTTCAGGAAGCCCGAACACCCCAAATATTTTTTTTTCATTTTTCATTTTTTTTTGGTGTAACCAACTCCAAAAGGTCTGAAACATGTTCCTAAAAAGGTTTTGGACAGTGATTTTAACCCTAATGCCAAAAACCTTAAACCTTACCCTAGCCCCATAACCTAAAACCCGGATATTACCTTCAGGAAGCCCGAACACCCCAAATATTTTTTTTTCATTTTTCCTTTTTTTTTGGTCTAACTAACGCCAAAAGGTTTGAAAAGAGTTCCTACAAAGGTTTTGGACAGTGATTTTAACCCTAACGCCAAAAACCTTAAACCTTACCATAGCCCCATAACCTAATACCCGGATATTACCTTCAGGAAGCCCGAACACCCCAAATATTTCTTTTTCATTTTACATTTTTTTTTTAGTCTAACTAACTCCAAAAGCTTGGAAAAGAGTTCCTACAAAGGTTTTGGACAGTGATTTTAACCTGAACGCCAAAAACCTTAAACCATACCCTAGCCCCGGAACCTAATACCTGGGTATTACCATAAGGAGGCCTTAACACCCCAAAAATTTTTTTTTTCATTTTTCATTTTTTTTTTGTCTAACTAACTCCAAAAGGTGGGAAAAGAGTTCCTAAAAAGGTTTTGGACAGTGATTTTAACCCTAACGCCAAAAAATTTAAACCTTACCCTAGCCCCATCACCTAATACCCGAGAATTACCTTCAGGAAGCCTTAACACCCCAAATAATTTTTTTTCATTTTATATTTTTTTTGATTTAACCAACTCCAAAAGGTCTGAAACATGGTCCTTAAAAGGTTTTGGACAGTAATTTTAACCCTAATGCCAAAACCTTATACCTAACACTAGCCCCGAAACCTAATACCCGGGTATTACCTTAAGGAAGCCTTAACACCCCAAACCTTTTTTTTTTCATTTTTCATTTTTTTTGGTCTAACTAACTCCAACAGGTCTGAAACATGTTCCTACAAAGGTTTTGGACAGTGATTTTAACCCTAACGCCAAAAACCTTAAACCTTACCCTAGCCCCATAACCTAATACCCAGGTATTACCTTCAGGAAGCCTTAAAACCCCAATTTTTTTTTTCTTTTTTCTTTATTTTTTGGTCTAACTAACTCCAAATGGTTGGAAAAGTGTTCCTACAAAGGTTTTGGACAGTGATTTTAACCCTAATGCCAAAAACCTTAAACCTTACCCTAGCCCCAAAACCTAATACTACCTTCAGGAAGCCCGAACACCCCAAATATTTTTTTTTAAATTTTTCGTTGTTTTTTGGTCTAACTAACTCCAGAAGGTTGGAAAAGAGTTCCTACAAAGGTTTTGGACAGTGATTTTAACCCTAATGCCAAAAACCTTAAACCTTACCATAGCCCCAAAACCTAATACCCGAGAATTACCCTCAGGAAGCCCGAACACCCCAAATATTTTTTTTCATTTTTCATTTTTTGTTTGGTGTAACGAACTCCAAAAGGTTCTAAACTTGTTCCTACAAAGGTTTTGGACAGTGATTTTAACCCTAATACCAAAAACCTTAAACCTTACCCTAGCCCCATAACCTAATACTCGATACCCAAAAAAACTACGTATTACCTTCAGGAAGCCTGAAAACCCCAAATATTTTTTTTTCATTTTTCTTTTTTTTTTTGGTCTAACGAACTCAAAAAGCTTGCAAAAGAGTTCCTACAAAGGTTTTGGACAGTGATTTTAACCCTAATGCCAAAAACCTTAACCCTTACCCTAGCCCCAAAACCTAATACTACCTTAAGGAAGCCTTGGCACCCCAAATATTTTTTTTTTTCATTTTTCGTTTTTTTTTTTGGTGTAACCAACTCCAAAAGGTCTGAAACATGTTCCTAACAAGGTTTTGGACAGTGATTTTAACCCTAATACCAAAAACCTTAAACCTTACCCTAGCCCCATAACCAGGAAGCCCGAAAACCCCAAATATTTTTTTTTCTTTTTTCTTTATTTTTTGGTCTAACTAACTCCAAATGGTTGGAAAAGTGTTCCTACAAAGGTTTTGGACAGTGATTTTATCCCTAATGCCAAAAACCTTAAACCTTTCCCTAGCCCCAAAACCTAATACCCGGGTATTACCTTCAGGAAGCCCGAACATCCCAAATACTTTTCTTTCATTTTACACTTTTTTTTGGTGTGACCAACTCCAAAAGGTCTGAAACATGTTCCTAAAAAGGTTTTGGACAGTGATTTTAACCCTAATGCCAAAAACCTTAAACCTTTCCCTAGCCCCAAAACCTAATACCCGGGTATTAACTTCAGGAAGCCCGAAAACCCCAAATATTTTTTTTTTTTTAATTTTTCGTTATTTTTTGGTGTAACCAACTCCAAAAGGTCTGAAACATGTTCCTAAAAAGGTTTTGGACAGTGATTTTAACCCTAACGCCAAAAACCTTAAACCTTACCCTAGCCCCATAACCTAATACCCGGGTATTACCTTCAGGAAGCCCGAAAACCCCAAATATTTTTTTTCTTTTTTCTTTATTTTTTGGTCTAACTAACTCCAAAAGGTCTGTAACATGTTCCTTAAAAAATATTGGACAGTGATTTTAACCCTCATGCCAAAAACCTTAAACCTTACCCTAGCCCCATAACCTAATACCCGGGTATTACCTTCAGGAATCCCGAAAACCCCAAATATTTGTTTTTCTTTTTTCTTTTTTTTTGGTCTAACTAACTCCAAAAGGTCTGAAACATGTTCCTTAAAAGGTTTTGGACAGTGATTTTAACCCTAACGCCAAAAACCTTAAACCTTACCCTAGCCCCATAACCTAATACCCGGGTATTACCTTCAGGAAGCCCGAAAACCCCAAATTTTTTTTTTTCATTTTTCATTTTTATTTTGGTCTAACTAACTCCAAAAGGTCTGTAACATGTTCCTTAAAAAATATTGGACAGTGATTTTAACCCTCATGCCAAAAACCTTAAACCTTACCCTAGCCCCAAAACCTAATACCCTGGTATTACTTTCAGGAAGCCTGAACACCCCAAATATATTTTTTTAATTTTTCGTTATTTTTTGGTCTAACTAACTCCAAAAGGTCTGAAACATGTTCCTAAAAAGGTTTTGGACAGTGATTTTAACTCTAACACCAAAAACCTTAAACCTTACCCTAGCACCATAACCTTTTACCCGGGTATTACCTTCAGGAAGCCCGAAAACCCCAAATATATTTTTTTCTTTTTTCTTTATTTTTTGGTCTAACTAACTCCAAAAGGTCTGTAACATGTTCCTTAAAAAATATTGGACAGTGATTTTAACCCTAACGCCAAAAACCTTAAACCTTACCCTAGCCCCATAACCTAATACCCGGGTATTACCTTCAGGAATCCCGAAAACCCCAAATATTTGTTTTTCTTTTTTCTTTTTTTTTGGTCTAACTAACTCCAAAAGGTCTGAAACATGATCCTTAAAAAATATTGGACAGTGATTTTAACCCTAACGCCAAAAACCTAAACCTTTCCAAAACCCCATAACCTAATACCCGGGTATTACCTTCAGGAAGCCCGAAAACCCCAAATTTTTTTTTTTCATTTTTCATTTTTATTTTGGTCTAACTAACTCCAAAAGGTCTGTAACATGTTCCTTAAAAAATATTGGACAGTGATTTTAACCCTCATGCCAAAAACCTTAAACCTTACCCTAGCCCCAAAACCTAATACCCTGGTATTACTTTCAGGAAGCCTGAACACCCCAAATATATTTTTTTAATTTTGCGTTATTTTTTGGTCTAACTAACTCCAAAAGGTCTGAAACATGTTCCTAAAAAGGTTTTGGACACTGATTTTAACTCTAACGCCAAAAACTTTAAACCTTACCCTAGCCCCATAACCTAATATTACCTTCAGGAAGCCCGAACACCCTAAATATTTGTTTTTCATTTTTCATTTTTTTTTGGTCAAACCAACTCCAAAAGGTTTGAAAAGAGTTCCTACAAAGGTTTTGGACAGTGATTTTAACCCTAACGCCAAAAACCTTAAACCTTACCATAGCCCCATAACCTAATACCCGGATATTACCTTCAGGAAGCCTGAACACCCCAAATATTTCTTTTTCATTTTACATTTTTTTTTGGTGTAACCAACTCCAAAAGGTTGGAAAAGAGTTCATACACAGGTTTTGGACACTGATTTTAACCTGAACGCCAAAAACCTTAAACCTTACCCTAGCCCCATAACCTAATTCCCGGGTATCACCTTCAGGAAGCCCGAAAACCCCAAATATTTGTTTTTCTTTTTTCTTTTTTTTTTGGTCTAACTTACTCCAAAAGGTCTGAAACATGATCCTTAAAAAATATTGGACAGTGATTTTAACCCTAACGCCAAAAACCTAAACCTTTCCAAAACCCCATAACCTAATACCCGGGTATTACCTTCAGGAAGCCCGAAAACCCCAATTTTTTTTTTTCATTTTCGTTTTTATTTTGGTCTAACTAACTCCAAAAGGTCTGAAAAATGTTCCTAAAAAGGTTTTGGACACTGATTTTAACTCTAACGCCAAAAACCTTAAACCTTACCCTAGCCCCAAAACCTAATACCCGGGTATTTTTTTCAGGAAGCCTGAACACCCCAAATATATTTTTTTAATTTTGCGTTATTTTTTGGTCTAACTAACTCCAAAAGGTCTGAAACATGTTCCTAAAAAGGTTTTGGACACTGATTTTAACTCTAACGCCAAAAACTTTAAACCTTACCCTAGCCCCATACCCTAATATTACCTTCAGGAAGCCCGAAAACCCCAAATATTTTTTTTTCATTTTTCATTTTTTTTTGGTCAAACCAACTCCAAAACGTCTGAATCATGTTCCTTAAAAAATATTGGACAGTGATTTTAACCCTAACGCCAAAAACCTTAAACCTTACCATAGCCCCATAAACTAATATGGGTATTACCTTCAGGAAGCCCGAACACCCCAAATATTTTTTTTTCATTTTTCATTTTTTTTGGTGTAACCAACTCCAAAAGGTCTGAAACATGTTCCTAAAAAGGTTTTGGACACTGATTTTAACCCTAATGCCAAAAACCTTAAACCTTACCCTAACCCCATAACCTAAAACCCGGATATTACCTTCAGGAAGCCCGAACACCCCAAATATTTTTTTTTCATTTTTCCTTTTTTTTTGGTCTAACTAACGCCAAAAGGTTTGAAAAGAGTTCCTACAAAGGTTTTGGACAGTGATTTTAACCCTAACGCCAAAAACCTTAAACCTTACCATAGCCCCAACACCTAATACCCGGATATTACCTTCAGGAAGCCCGAACACCCCAAATATTTCTTTTTCATTTTACATTTTTTTTTTAGTCTAACTAACTCCAAAAGCTTGGAAAAGAGTTCCTACAAAGGTTTTGGACAGTGATTTTAACCTGAACGCCAAAAACCTTAAACCTTACCCTAGCCCCATAACCTAATACCCGGGTATTACCTTCAGGAATCCCGAAAACCCCAAATATTTGTTTTTCTTTTTTCTTTTTTTTTGGTCTAACTAACTCCAAAAGGTCTGAAACATGATCCTTAAAAAATATTGGACAGTGATTTTAACCCTAACGCCAAAAACCTAAACCTTTCCAAAACCCCATAACCTAATACCCGGGTATTACCTTCAGGAAGCCCGAAAACCCCCAATTTTTTTTTTTCATTTTTCGTTTTTTTTTTGGTCTAACTAACTCCAAAAGGTCTGAAAAATGTTCCTAAAAAGGTTTTGGACACTGATTTTAACCCTAACGCCAAAAACCTTAAACCTTACCCTAGCCCCATAACCTAATACCCGGGTATTACCTTTAGGAAGCCTGAAAACCCCAAATACTTTTTTTTTCATTTTTCATTTTTTTTTTGGTCTAACTAACTCCAAAAGATTGGAAAAGAGTTCCTACAAAGGTTTTGGACAGTGATTTTAACCCTAACGCCAAAAACCTTAAACCTTACCCTAGCCCCATAACCTAATACCCGGGTATTACCTTCAGGAATCCCGAAAACCCCAAATATTTGTTTTTCTTTTCTTTCTTTTTTTTGGTCTAACTAACTCCAAAAGGTCTGAAACATGATCCTTAAAAATATTGGACAGTGATTTTAACCCTAACGCCAAAAACCTAAACCTTTCCAAAACCCCATAACCTAATACCCGGGTATTACCTTCAGGAAGCCCGAAAACCCTAAATATTTTTTTCTTTTTTTTTTTTTTTTTTTTTTTGGTCTTACTAACTCCAAAAGGTCTGAAACATGTTCCTAAAAAGGTTTTGGACACTGATTTTAACTCTAACGCCAAAAACTTTAAACCTTACCCTAGCCCCATAACCTAATATTACCTTCAGGAAGCCCGAAAACCCCAAATATTTTTTTTTCATTTTTCATTTTTTTTTGGTCAAACCAACTCCAAAACGTCTGAATCATGTTCCTTAAAAAATATTGGACAGTGATTTTAACCCTAACGCCAAAAACCTTAAACCTTACCCTAGCCCCATAAACTAATACGGGTATTACCTTCAGGAAGCCCGAACACCCAAATATTTTTTTTTCATTTTTCATTTTTTTTGGTGTAACCAACTCCAAAAGGTCTGAAACATGTTCCTAAAAAGGTTTGTGACAGTGATTTTAACCCTAACGCCAAAAACCTTAAACCTTACTATAGACCCATAACCTAATACCCAGGTATTACCTTCAGGAAGCCCGAAAACCCCAAATATTTTTTTTTCACTTTTAATTTTTTTTTGGTCTAACCAACTCCAAAAGGTCTGTAAAATGTTCCTTAAAACATTATGGACAGTGATTATAACCCTCATGCCAAAAACCTTAAACCCCACCCTAGCCCCATAACCTAATATTACCTTCAGGAAGCCCGAAAACCCCAAATATTTTTTTTTCATTTTTCATTTTTTTTTGGTCAAACTAACTCCAAAACGTCTGAAACATGTTCCTTAAAAAATATTGGACAGTGATTTTAACCCTAACGCCAAAAACCTTAAACCTTACCATAGCCCCATAAACTAATACGGGTATTACCTTCAGGAAGCCCGAACACCCCAAATATTTTTTTTTCATTTTTCATTTTTTTTTGGTGTAACCAACTCCAAAAGGTCTGAAACATGTTCCTAAAAAGGTTTTGGACAGTGATTTTAACCCTAATGCCAAAAACCTTAAACCTTACCCTAGCCCCATAACCTAAAACCCGGATATTACCTTCAGGAAGCCCAAACACCCCAAATATTTTTTTTTCATTTTTCCTTTTTTTTTGGTCTAACTAACGCCAAAAGGTTTGAAAAGAGTTCCTACAAAGGTTTTGGACAGTGATTTTAACCCTAACGCCAAAAACCTTAAACCTTACCCTAGCCCCATAACCTAATACCCGGTATTACCTTCAGGAAGCCCGAACACCCCAAATATTTCTTTTTCATTTTACATTTTTTTTTTGGTCTAACTAACTCCATAGGGTTGAAAAGAGTTCCTACAAAGGTTTTGGACAGTGATTTTAACCCTAACGCCAAAAACCTTAAACCTTACCCTAGCCCCATAACCTAATACCCGGGTATTACCTTCAGGAATCCCGAAAACCCCAAATATTTGTTTTTCTTTTTTCTTTTTTTTTGGTCTAACTAACTCCAAAAGGTCTGAAACATGATCCTTAAAAAATATTGGACAGTGATTTTAACCCTAACGCCAAAAACCTTAAACCTTTCCCTAGCCCCATAACCTAATACCCGGGTATTACCTTCAGGAAGCCCGAAAACCCCAAATTTTTTTTTTTCATTTTTCGTTTTTTTTTTGGTCTAACTAACTCCAAAAGGTCTGAAAAATGTTCCTAAAAAGGTTTTGGACACTGATTTTAACCCTAACGCCAAAAACCTTAAACCTTACCCTAGCCCCGTAACCTAATACCCGGGTATTACCTTTAGGAAGCCTGAACATCCCAAATACTTTTTTTTTCATTTTTCATTTTTTTTTTAGTCTAACTAACTCCAAAAGATTGGAAAAGAGTTCCTACAAAGGTTTTGGACAGTGATTTTAACCTGAACGCCAAAAACCATAAAACTTACCCTAGCCCCATAACCTAATACCCGGGTATTACCTTCAGGAATCCCGAAAACCCCAAATATTTGTTTTTCTTTTCTTTCTTTTTTTTGGTCTAACTAACTCCAAAAGGTCTGAAACATGATCCTTAAAAATATTGGACAGTGATTTTAACCCTAACGCCAAAAACCTAAACCTTTCCAAAACCCCATAACCTAATACCCGGGTATTACCTTCAGGAAGCCCTAAAACCCTAAATATTTTTTTCTTTTTTTTTTTTTTTTTTTTTGGTCTTACTAACTCCAAAAGGTCTGAAACATGTTCCTAAAAAGGTTTTGGACACTGATTTTAACTCTAACGCCAAAAACTTTAAACCTTACCCTAGCCCCATAACCTAATATTACCTTCAGGAAGCCCGAAAACCCCAAATATTTTTTTTTCATTTTTCATTTTTTTTTGGTCAAACCAACTCCAAAACGTCTGAATCATGTTCCTTAAAAAATATTGGACAGTGATTTTAACCCTAACGCCAAAAACCTTAAACCTTACCATAGCCCCATAAACTAATACGGGTATTACCTTCAGGAAGCCCGAACACCCCAAATATTTTTTTTTCATTTTTCATTTTTCATTTTTTTTTGGTGTAACCAACTCCAAAAGGTCTGAAACATGTTCCTAAAAAGGTTTTGGACAGGGATTTTAACCCTAACGCCAAAAACCTTAAACCTTACTATAGACCCATAACCTAAAACCCAGGTATTACCTTCAGGAAGCCCGAACACCCCAAATATTTTTTTTTCATTTTTCCTTTTTTTTTGGTCTAACGCCAAAAGGTTTGAAAAGAGTTCCTACAAAGGTTTTGGACAGTGATTTTAACCCTAACGCCAAAAACCTAAAACCTTACCCTAGCCCCATAACCCTAATACCCAGGTATTACCTTCAGGAAGCCCGAAAACCCCAAATATTTTTTTTTCTTTTTTCTTTATTTTTTTGTCTAACTAACTCCAAATGGTTGGAAAAGTGTTCCTACAAAGGTTTTGGACACTGATTTTAACCCTAATGCCAAAAACCTTAAACCTTTCCCTAGCCCCGTAACCTAATACCTGGGTATTACCTTCAGGAAGCCCGAAAACCCCAAATATTTTTTTCTTTTTTTTTTTTTTTTTGGTCTAACTAACTCCAAAAGGTTGGAAAAGAGTTCCTACAAAGGTTTTGGACACTGATTTTAACTCTAACGCCAAAAACCTTAAACCACATATGTCAGAGTCAAGGCCCGCGGGCCACATCCGGCCCGTGAGAAGGTTTTTTTACGGCCCCTGGGATGATCTTGATTTATTATTAGAACCGGCCCGCAGACCGCAGCAAGCCGGCAGCCCGCAGATCTTTTACACGCACCAATACTACATTTCCCACAATGCAACGGTGACGCACTGAGCAGTAGGCTGCTTCATTTCAATATTTATTAGCACAGCAGTCGTCAGCATAACAGTAAAATTAACTTTCAGATACCCATCAAAAATGGCAAAACGGAAGGTGGACACTGAGAACCGGGGGTTTCAAACAAGGTGGGAGTCGGAGTATATGTTCACGGAGGTAGCTGGAAAACCTGTGTGTCTTCTGTGTGGAGAAAGTGTGGCGGTACTGAAAGAGTATAATCTGAGACGACATTATGAAACGAAACACGCGGACAAAAACAAGAATATGGACATGGAACAAAGGCTACAGAAGGCCGAGGAATTAAAACGAGGCCTCAAATCTCGACAGGCTCTGTTCAAAAATGGATGATAGAAAATTGCTATTATTATTTTTTTCTTTGAAGTAAATTTAGCCCACTTTTGCTAAAATAGAAAATATACTGATGGTGCCTTGAATAATACCGGTTTCTTTCATTTAATGTTCATGTTATGGGGATTTTTATATAAAGGAAATTTGTCTTTTGTGTCTGTTGAAAATTAAAGATTACTGACAGAGCCATAAGAAAATATTGCTTTATTTATCTGATCATAATGGAATATATTTGTTAGGTTTTCAGTAGGTTCAATTAGGTTCACTAGACTATATGCGTCATTTAAAAAATTTTCAATGAACATTCAATCAGTCCGGCCCTCGGCTTGTAGCTAAATTTTTTATTTGGTCCTCCGTCCATTTGACTTTGACACCCCTGCCTTAAACCTTACCCTAGCCCCGTAACCTAATACCCGGGTATTACCTTCAGGAAGCCCGAACATTCCCAAATACTTTTTTTTTAATTTTTAATTTTTTGTTTTAGTCTAACTAACTCCAAAAGCTTGGAAAAGAGTTCCTACAAAGGTTTTGGACAGTGATTTTAACCTGAACGCCAAAAACCTTAAACCTTACCCTAGCCCCATAACCTAATACCCGGGTATTACCTTCAGGAATCCCGAAAACCCCAAATATTTGTTTTTCTTTCCTTTTTTTTTCTTTTGGTCTAACTAACTCCAAAAGGTCTGAAACATGATCCTTAAAAAATATTGGACAGTGATTTTAACCCTAACGCCAAAAACCTAAACCTTTCCAAAACCCCATAACCTAATACCCGGGTATTACCTTCAGGAAGCCCGAAAACCCCAAATATTTTTTTTTCATTTTTCGTTTTTTTTTGGTCTAACTAACTCCAAAAGGTCTGAAAAATGTTCCTAAAAAGGTTTTGGACACTGATTTTAACTCTAACGCCAAAAACCTTAAAACTTACCCTAGCACCATAAACTAATACCCGGGTATTACCTTCAGGAAGCCCGAACATCCCAAATACTTTTCTTTCATTTTACATTTTTTTTTTGGTGTAACCAACTCCAAAAGGTCTGAAACATGTTCCTAAAAAGGTTTTTCTTTTTTCTTTTTTTTTTGGTCTAACTAACTCCAAAAGGTCTGAAACATGATCCTTAAAAAATTTTGGACAGTGATTTTAACCCTAACGCCAAAAACCTAAACCTTTCCAAAACCCCATAACCTAATACCCGGGTATTACCTTCAGGAAGCCCGAAAACCCCAAATATTTTTTTTTCATTTTTCGTTTTTTTTTGGTCTAATTAACTCCAAAAGGTCTGAAAAATTTTCCTAAAAAGGTTTTGGACACTGATTTTAACTCTAACGCCAAAAACCTTAAACCTTACCCTAGCCCCAAAACCTAATACCCGGGTATTACCTTCAGGAAGCCCGAAAACCCTAAATATTTTTTTCCTTTTTCATTTTTTTTTTTTTTGGTCTAACTAACTCCAAAAGGTCTGAAACATGTTCCTAAAAAGGTTTTGGACACTGATTTTAACTCTAACGCCAAAAACTTTAAACCTTACCCTAGCCCCATAACCTAATATTACCTTCAGGAAGCCCGAAAACCCCAAAAAATTTTTTTTCATTTTTCATTTTTTTTTGGTCAAACCAACTCCAAAACGTCTGAATCATGTTCCTTAAAAAATATTGGACAGTGATTTTAACCCTAACGCCAAAAATAGCCCCATAAACTAATACGGGTATTACCTTCAGAAAGCCGGAAAACCCCAAATATTTTTTTTTCATTTTTCTTTTTTTTTTGGTGTAACTAACTCCAAAAGGTCTGAAACATGTTCTTTCAAAAATATTGGACAGTGATTTTAACCCTAACGCCAAAAACCTTAAACCTTACCCTATCCCCATAACCTAATATGGGTATTACCTTCAGGAAGCCCGAAAATCCCAAATATTTTTTTTTCATTTTTCATTTTTTTTTTGGTCTAACTAACTCCAAAAGGTCTGTAACATGTTCCTTAAAAAATATTGGACAGTGATTTTAACTCTAACGCCAAAAACTTTAAACCTTACCCTAGCCCCATAACCTAATACCCGGGTATTACCTTCAGGAAGCCCGAAAACCCCAAATATTTTTTTTTTCATTTTTCATTTTTTTGGTCTAACTAACTCCAAAAGGTTGGAAAAGAGTTCCTACAAAGTTTTTGGACAGTGATTTTAACTCTTACGCCAAAAACCTTAAACCTTACCCTAGCCCCATAACCTAATACCCGGGTATTATCTTCAGAAAGCCCGAAAACCCCAAATATTTGTTTTTCTTTTCTATTTTTTTTTTGGTCTTACTAACTCCAAAAGGTCTGAAACATGTTCCTAAAAAGGTTTTGGACAGTGATTTTAACTCTAACACCAAAAACCTTAAACCTTACCCTAGCACCATAACCTTTTACCCGGGTATTACCTTCAGGAAGCCCGAAAACCCCAAATATTTTTTTTTCTTTTTTCTTTATTTTTTGGTCTAACTAACTCCAAAAGGTTGGAAAAGAGTTCCTACAAAGGTTTTGGACACTGATTTTAACTCTAACGCCAAAAACCTTAAACCTTACCCTAGCACCATAACCTAATACCCGGGTATTACCTTCAGGAAGCACGAATATCCCAAATACCTTTCTTTCATTTTACATTTTTTTGGTGTAACCAACTCCAAAAGGTCTGAAACATGTTCCTAAAAAGGTTTTGGACAGTGATTTTAACCCTAATGCCAAAAACCTTAAACCATACCCTAGCCCCATAACCTATTACCCGTGTATTACCTTCAGCAGGCCCGAACACCCCAAATATATTTTTTTCATTTTTCTTTTTTTTTTTTGGTGTAACTAACTCCAAAAGGTCTGAAACATGTTCTTTCAAAAATATTGGACAGTGATTTTAACCCTAACGCCAAAAACCTTAAACCTTACCCTAGCCCCATAACCTAATATGGGTATTACCTACAGGAAGCCCGAAAATCCCAAATATTTTTTTTTCATTTTTCATTTTTTTTTTGGTCTAACTAACTCGAAAAAGTCTGTAACATGTTCCTTAAAAAATATTGGACAGTGATTTTAACCCTCATGTCAAAAACCTTAAACCTTACCCTAGCCCCATAACCTAATACCCGGGTATTACCTTCAGGAAGCCTGAAAACCCCAAATATATTTTTTTTCATTTTTCATTTTTTTTGGTCAAACTAACTCCAACAGGTTAGAAAAGAGTTCCTACAAAGGTTTTGGACACTGATTTTAACTCTAACGCCAAAAACCTTAAACCTTACCCTAGCACCATAACCTAATACCCGGGTATTATCTTCAGGAAGCCCGAACACCCCAAAAATTTTTTTAAATTTTTCGTTATTTTTTGGTCTAACTAACTCCAAAAGGTCTGAAACATGTTCCTAAAAAGGTTTTGGACAGTGATTTTAACCCTAATGCCAAAAACCTTAAACCATACCCTAGCCCCATAACCTATTACCCGTGTATTACCTTCAGGAAGCCCGAACACCCCAAATATTTTTTTTTCATTTTTCATTTTTTTTTGGTCAAACCAACTCCAAAACGTCTGAATCATGTTACTTAAAAAATATTGGACAGTGATTTTAACCCTAACGCCAAAAGCCTTAAACCTTACCATAGCCCCATAAACTAATACGGGTATTACCTTCAGGAAGCCGAACACCCCAAATATTTCTTTTTCATTTTTCATTTTTTTTTGGTGTAACCAACTCCAAAAGGTCTGAAACATGTTCCAAAAAAGGTTTTGGACAGTGATTTTAACCCTAACGCCAAAAACCTTAAACCTTACTATAGACCCATAAACTAATACCCAGGTATTAACTTCAGGAAGCCCGAAAACCCCAAATATTTTTTTTTCATTTTTCATTTTTTTTGGTCTAACCAACTCCAAAAGGTCTGTAACATGTTCCTTAAAAAATAATGGACAGTGATTTTAACCCTAATGCCAAAAACCTTAAACCCCACCCTAGCCCCAAAACCTAATACCCGGGTATTACCTTCAGGAAGCCCGAACACCCCAAATATTTCTTTTTCATTTTTCCTTTTTTTTTGGTCTAACTAACGCCAAAAGGTTTGAAAAAAGTTCCTACAAAGGTTTTGGACAGTGATTTTAACCCTAACGCCAAAAACCTTAAACCTTACCATAGCCCCATAACCTAATACCCGGATATTACCTTCAGGAAGCCCGAAAACCCCAAATATTTTTTTTTCATTTTTTTTTTTTTTGGTGTAACTAACTCCAAAAGGTATGAAACATGTTCCTAAAAAGGTTTTGGACAGTGATTTTAACCCTAACGCCAAAAACCTTAAACCTTACCATAGCCCCATAACCTAATACCCGGGTATTACCTTCAGGAAGCCCGAAAACCCCAAATATTTTTTTTCTTTTTTCTTTATTTTTTGGTCTAACTAACTCCAAATGGTTGGGAAAGTTTTCCTACAAAGGTTTTGGACAGTGATTTTAACCCTAATGCCAAAAACCTTAAACCTTTCCCTAGCCCCAAAACCTAATACCCGGGTATTACCTTCAGGAAGCCCGAAAACCCCAAATATTTTTTTTTCTTTTTTCTTTATTTTTTGGTCTAACTAACTCCAAATGGTTGGGAAAGTTTTCCTACAAAGGTTTTGGACAGTGATTTTAACCCTAATGCCAAAAACCTTAAACCTTTCCCTAGCCCCAAAACCTAATACCCGGGTATTACCTTCAGGAAGCCCGAAAACCCCAAATATTTTTTTTTATTTTTCGTTATTTTTTGGTCTAACTAACTCCAAAAGGTCTGAAACATGTTCCTAAAAAGGTTTTGGACAGTGATTTTAACTCTAACACCAAAAACCTTAAACCTTACCCTAGCACCATAACCTAATACCGGGTATTACCTTCAGGAAGCCCGAAAACCCCAAATATTTTTTTTTCTTTTTTCTTTATTTTTTGGTCTAACTAACTCCAAAAGGTTGGAAAAGAGTTCCTACAAAGGTTTTGGACACTGATTTTAACCCTAACCCCAAAAACCTTAAACCTTTCCCTAGTCCCAAAACCTAATACACGGGTATTACTTTCAGGAGCCCGAAAACCCCCAATAATATTTTTTTCTTTTTTCATATTTTTTGGTCTAACTAACTCCAAAAGGTTGGAAAAGAGTTCCTACAAAGGTTTTGGACAGTGATTTTAACCCTAACGCCAAAAACCTTAAACCTTACCCAAGCCCCATAACCTAATATAATACCTGTATAACCTTCAGGAGTCCTGAACACCCAAAATACTTTTTTTTTTTCTTTTTTTTTTTGGTCTAACTAACTCCAAAAGGTCTGAAACATGTTCCTAAAAAGGTTTTGGACAGTGATTTTAACCCTAACGCCAAAAACCTTAAACCTTACCCTAGCCCCATAACCTAATACCTGGGTATTACCTTCAGGAAGCCCGAAAACCCCCCAAATTTTTTTTTCATTTTACATTTTTTTTGGTGTAACCAACTCCAAAAGGTCTGAAACATGTTCCTAAAAAGGTTTTGGACAGTGATTTTAACCCTAACGCCAAAAACCTTAAACCCCACCCTAGCCCCAAAACCTAATACCCGGGTATTACCTTCAGGAAGCCCGAACACCCCAAATATTTCTTTTTCATTTTTCCTTTTTTTTTGGTCTAACTAACGCCAAAAGGTTTGAAAAAAGTTCCTACAAAGGTTTTGGACAGTGATTTTAACCCTCATGTCAAAAACCTTAAACCTTACCCTAGCCCCATAACCTAATACCCGGGTATTACCTTCAGGAAGCCTGAAAACCCCAAATATATTTTTTTTCATTTTTCATTTTTTTTGGTCTAACTAACTCCAAAAGGTCTGAAACATGTTCTTTCAAAAATATTGGACAGTGATTTTAACCCTAACGCCAAAAACCTTAAACCTTACCCTAGCCCCATAACCTAATACGGGTATTACCTTCAGGAAGCCCGAAAATCCCAAATATTTTTTTTCATTTTTCATATTTTTTTGGTCTAACTCCAAAAGGTCTGTAACATGTTCCTTAATAAATATTGGACAGTGATTTTAACCCTCATGCCAAAAACCTTAAACCTTACCCTAGCCCCATAACCTATTACCCGGGTATTACCTTCAGGAAGCCCGAACACCCCAAATATTTTTCTTTCTTTTTTCTTTATTTTTTGGTCTAACTAACTCCAAAAGGTTGGAAAAGAGTTCCTACAAAGGTTTTGGACACTGATTTTAACTCTAACGCCAAAAACTTTAAACCTTACCCTAGCCCCATAACCTAATATTACCTTCAGGAAGCCCCAACACCCCAAATATTTTTTTTTCATTTTTCATTTTTTTTTGGTCAAACCAACTCCAAAACGTCTGAATCATGTTACTTAAAAAATATTGGACAGTGATTTTAACCCTAACGCCAAAAGCCTTAAACCTTACCATAGCCCCATAAACTAATACGGGTATTACCTTCAGGAAGCCGAACACCCCAAATATTTCTTTTTCATTTTTCATTTTTTTTTGGTGTAACCAACTCCAAAAGGTCTGAAACATGTTCCAAAAAAGGTTTTGGACAGTGATTTTAACCCTAACGCCAAAAACCTTAAACCTTACTATAGACCCATAAACTAATACCCAGGTATTAACTTCAGGAAGCCCGAAAACCCCAAATATTTTTTTTTCATTTTTCATTTTTTTTGGTCTAACCAACTCCAAAAGGTCTGTAACATGTTCCTTAAAAAATAATGGACAGTGATTTTAACCCTCATGCCAAAAACCTTAAACCCCACCCTAGCCCCAAAACCTAATACCCGGGTATTACCTTCAGGAAGCCCGAACACCCCAAATATTTCTTTTTCATTTTTCCTTTTTTTTTTGGTCTAACTAACGCCAAAAGGTTTGAAAAAAGTTCCTACAAAGGTTTTGGACAGTGATTTTAACCCTAACGCCAAAAACCTTAAACCTTACCATAGCCCCATAACCTAATACCCGGATATTACCTTCAGGAAGCCCGAAAACCCCAAATATTTCTTTTTCATTTTACATTTTTTTTTTTGGTGTAACAAACTCCAAAAGGTTGGAAAAGAGTTCCTACAAAGGTTTTGGACAGTGATTTTAACCCTAATGCCAAAAACCTTAAACCTTACCCTAGCCCCATAACCCTAATACCCAGGTATTACCTTCAGGAAGCCCGAAAACCCCAAATATTTTTTTTTCTTTTTTCTTTATTTTTTGGTCTAACTAACTCCAAATGGTTGGGAAAGTTTTCCTACAAAGGTTTTGGACAGTGATTTTAACCCTAATGCCAAAAACCTTAAACCTTTCCCTAGCCCCAAAACCTAATACCCGGGTATTACCTTCAGGAAGCCCGAAAACCCCAAATATTTTTTTTCTTTTTTCTTTATTTTTTGGTCTAACTAACTCCAAAAGGTTGGTAAAGTTTTCCTACAAAGGTTTTGGACAGTGATTTTAACCCTAATGCCAAAAACCTTAAACCTTTCCCTAGCCCCAAAACCTAATACCCGGGTATTACCTTCAGGAAGCCCGAAAACCCCAAATATTTTTTTTAATTTTTCGTTATTTTTTGGTCTAACTAACTCCAAAAGGTCTGAAACATGTTCCTAAAAAGGTTTTGGACAGTGATTTTAACTCTAACACCAAAAACCTTAAACCTTACCCTAGCACCATAACCTATTACCGGGGTATTACCTTCAGGAAGCCCGAAAACCCCAGATATTTTTTTTCTTTTTTCTTTATTTTTTGGTCTAACTAACTCCAAAAGGTTGGAAAAGAGTTCCTACAAAGGTTTTGGACAGTGATTTTAACCCTAACCCCAAAAACCTTAAACCTTTCCCTAGTCCCAAAACCTAATACACGGGTATTACTTTCAGGGAGCCCGAAAACCCCCAATAATATTTTTTTCTTTTTTCATATTTTTTGGTCTCACTAACTCCAAAATGTTGGAAAAGAGTTCCTACAAAGGTTTTAGACAGTGATTTCAACCCTAACGCCAAAAACCTTAAACCTTACCCTAGCCCCATAACCTAATATAATACCTGTATAACCTTCAGGAGTCCTGAACACCCAAAATACTTTTTTTTTTTTCTTTTTTTTTTTGGTCTAACTAACTCCAAAAGGTCTGAAACATGTTCCTACAAAGGTTTTGGACAGTGATTTTAACCCTAATGCCAAAAACCTTAAACCTTTCCCTAGCCCCAAAACCTAATACCCGGGTATTACCTGCAGGAAGCCCGAAAACCCCAAATATTTTTTTTTCTTTTTTCTTTATTTTTTGGTCTAACTAACTCCAAATGGTTGGGAAAGTTTTCCTACAAAGGTTTTGGACAGTGATTTTAACCCTAATGCCAAAAACCTTAAACCTTTCCCTAGCCCCAAAACCTAATACCCGGGTATTACCTTCAGGAAGCCCGAAAACCCCAAATATTTTTTTTTATTTTTCGTTATTTTTTGGTCTAACTAACTCCAAAAGGTCTGAAACATGTTCCTAAAAAGGTTTTGGACAGTGATTTTAACTCTAACACCAAAAACCTTAAACCTTACCCTAGCACCATAACCTATTACCGGGGTATTACCTTCAGGAAGCCCGAAAACCCCAGATATTTTTTTTCTTTTTTCTTTATTTTTTGGTCTAACTAACTCCAAAAGGTTGGAAAAGAGTTCCTACAAAGGTTTTGGACAGTGATTTTAACCCTAACCCCAAAAACCTTAAACCTTTCCCTAGTCCCAAAACCTAATACACGGGTATTACTTTCAGGGAGCCCGAAAACCCCCAATAATATTTTTTTCTTTTTTCATATTTTTTGGTCTAACTAACTCCAAAAGGTTGGAAAAGAGTTCCTACAAAGGTTTTGGACAGTGATTTTAACCCTAACGCCAAAAACCTTAAACCTTACCCAAGCCCCATAACCTAATATAATACCTGTATAACCTTCAGGAGTCCTGAACACCCAAAATACTTTTTTTTTTTTCTTTTTTTTTTTGGTCTAACTAACTCCAAAAGGTCTGAAACATGTTCCTAAAAAGGTTTTGGACAGTGATTTTAACCCTAACGCCAAAAACCTTAAACCTTACCATAGCCCCATAACCTAATACCTGGGTATTACCTTCAGGAAGCCCGAAAACCCCCCAAATTTTTTTTTCATTTTACATTTTTTTTGGTGTAACCAACTCCAAAAGGTCTGAAACATGTTCCTAAAAAGGTTTTGGACAGTGATTTTAACCCTAACGCCAAAAACCTTCAACCTTACCCTATTCCCGAACCTAACACCCGGGTATTAACTTAAGGAAGCCTTCACACCCCAAACATTTTTTTTCTCATTTTTCTTTTTTTTTTTTTTTTGGTCTAGCTAACTCCAAAAGGTTGGAAAAGAGTTCCTACAAAGGTTTTGGACAGTGATTTTAACCCTAACGCCAAAAACCTTAAACCTTACCCAAGCCCCATAACCTAATATTATACCTGTATAACCTTCAGGAGGCCTTAACACCCAAAATACTTTTTTTTTTTTTCTTTTTTTTTTTGGTCTATCTAACTCCAAAAGTTCTGAAACATGTTCCTAAAAAGGTTTTGGACAGTGATTTTAACCCTAACGCCAAAAACCTTAAACCTTACCATAGCCCCATAACCTAATACCTGGGTATTACCTTCAGGAAGCCCAAACACCCCAATTATTTTTTCTTCTTTTTACATTTTTTTTGGTGTAACCAACTCCAAAAGGTCTGAAACATGTTCCTATAAAGGTTTTGGACAGTGATTTTAACCCTAACGCCAAAAACCTTCAACCTTACCCTATTCCCGAACCTTATACCCGGGTATTAACTTAAGGAAGCCTTCACACCCCAAACATTTTTTTTTTCATTTTTCATTTTTTTTTTTTTTGGTCTAGCTTACTCCAAAAGGTTGGAAAAGAGTTCCTACAAAGGTTTTGGACAGTGATTTTAACCCTAACGCCAAAAACCTTTAACCTTACCCTAGCCCTGTAATATAATATATACATAATTTACAAACACATAGTCTAAAATATAGACAGCATGGCATACCAATTGAGTGGAGTCATTAAACTTCCTACCAACACATCATTTTTACACACAGATTGAGCTTGGAGACTTGACTGGGAACATGTGATATGTCAACATCCCCCTCACCAATCTTTATTTTCCACCATCTCCACCTCTCCCTTAAACCCCCCTCTCCCTCTTCCCTTCTCTCTCTCTCTCTCTCTCTCTCTCACACACACACACACACACACACACACACACACACACACACACACACACACCTCTCTCTCTCTCTCTCTCTCTCTCTCTCTCTCTCTCCCTCATCTCTCTCCCTCATCTCTCCCCCTCATCTCTCCCCCTCTCTCTAACACCCCCCCTTTCTTATTCCCTCCCCTGCCCCTTTATTTTCACCTTCACAGAGGACAAATAGGTGATCTTCAGCCTCGGCCTACCCCGGCCGGGGGGTAACCCCTGTTGGGTCACCTATATGGAGGATTAAGAGAGACCTGAAGGGGAACCGCCGTGCCCCCTAAATCCTCCCCCTCTATCATCTTTTTTAACACTCTAAAATTAGCCAGCTAACCCCACTACAAACAACTTCATCAAAAATTTAAATAATAAATACTTATCAATAACTGACCATCAGTGACACCAGACTAAGTTAGCAAAAAAGAACACACACACACACGTACAGATTTTCCATTAGGACATTGATCAGATTTACATTTCTGTTTTTTTTTTCATTTTTCATTTTTTTTGGTCTAACTAACTCCAAAAGGTTGGAAAAGAGTTCCTACATAGGTTTTGGACAGGGATTTTAACCCTAAGGCCATAAACCTTATACCTTACCATAGCCCCATAACCTAATACCCGGGTATTACTTTTAGGAAGCCTGAACACCCCAAATATTTTTTTTTCATTTTTCGTTTTTTTTTGGTCTAACTGACTCCAAAAGGTTGGAAAAGAGTTCCTACAAAGGTTTTGGACAGTGATTTTAACCCTAACGCCAAAAACCTTAAACCTTACCCTAGCCATAAAATCTAATTCCCGGGTATAACCTTCAGGAAGCCCGAAAGCCCCAAATATTTTTTTTCATTTTACATTTTTGTTGGTGTAACCAACTCCAAAAGGTTGGAAAAGAGTTCCTACAAAGGTTTTGGACAGTGATTTTAACCCTAACGCCAAAAACCTTAAACCTTACCCTAGCCCCAAAACCTAATACCCGGGTATTACCTTCAGGAAGCCCGAAAACCCCAAATATATTTTTTTCCTTTTTCATATTTTTTTGGTCTAGCTAACTCCAAAAGGTTGGAAAAGAGTTCCTACAAAGGTTTTGGACAGTGATTTTAACACTAACGCCAAAAACCTTAAACCTTACCATAGCCCCATAACCTAATACCGGGGTATTACTTTTAGGAAGACTGAACACCCCAAATATGTTTTTTTTCATTTTTCATTTTTTTTTGGTCTAACTAACTCCAAAAGGTTGGAAAAGAGTTCCTACAAAGGTTTTGGACAGTGATTTTAACCCTAACGCCATAAAACTTAAACCTTACCCTAGCCTTAAAATCTAATACCCGGGTATTACATTCAGGAAGCCCGAAAACCCCAAACATTTTTTTTTCATTTTTCATTTTTTTTTGGTCTAACTAACTCCAAAAGGTTGGGAAAGAGTTCCTACAAAGGTTTTGGACAGTGATTTTAACCCTAACGCCAAAAACCTTCAACCTTACCCTATTCCCGAACCTTATACCCGGGTATTAACTTAAGGAAGCCTTCACACCCCAAACATTTTTTTTTTCATTTTTCATTTTTTTTTTTTTGGTCTAGCTTACTCCAAAAGGTTGGAAAAGAGTTCCTACAAAGGTTTTGGACAGTGATTTTAACCCTAACGCCAAAAACCTTTAACCTTACCCTAGCCCTGTAATATAATATATACATAATTTACAAACACATAGTCTAAAAGATAGACAGCATGGCATACCAATTGAGTGGAGTCATTAAACTTCCTACCAACACATAATTTTTACACACAGATTGAGCTTGGAGACTTGACTGGGAACATGTGATATGTCAACATCCCCCTCACCAATCTTTATTTTCCACCATCTCCACCTCTCCCTTAAACCCCCCTCTCCCTCTTCCCTTCTCTCTCTCTCTCTCTCTCTCTCTCTCTCACACACACACACACACACACACACACACACACACACACACCTCTCTCTCTCTCTCTCTCTCTCTCTCTCTCTCTCTCCCTCATCTCTCTCCCTCATCTCTCCCCCTCTCTCTAACACCCCCCCTTTCTTATTCCCTCCCCTGCCCCTTTATTTTCACCTTCACAGAGGACAAATAGGTGATCTTCAGCCTCGGCCTACCCCGGCCGGGGGGTAACCCCTGTTGGGTCACCTATATGGAGGATTAAGAGAGACCTGAAGGGGAACCGCCGTGCCCCCTAAATCCTCCCCCTCTAACATCTTTTTTAACACTCTAAAATTAGCCAGCTAACCCCACTACAAACAACTTCATCAAAAATTTAAATAATAAATACTTATCAATAACTGACCATCAGTGACACCAGACTAAGTTAGCAAAAAAGAACACACACACACACGTACAGATTTTCCCTTAGGACATTGATCAGATTTACATTTCTGTCTTTCTTTTAGGGAACTGTTCTCTGTTTTTAAGCTCACTTCTGATTTTTGCTATTTGCTCTTGACATTTCTTTTTTTCCTTTTTTCTTCCCCTTTCCCTTTTTATTCCACTTTTGTTCTTCTTTTATTTTTTCATTGTTTTATATTATTTTATTTTATTTTAGGGTTCCTGTGCTTTTGTTTTTCTTCCCCTCTCCCCTCTTTTTTCTTAGGAAGGACTGACTCCTGAGGTTCTCATGCCAGGAAAAATGTACCTCCCTCACTCACGGTTTTACCCACAATCCTTTGCTGCAACAGGGAGATTGATTCCCAAGGCTCTCATGCCAGAAAGGAAGTACCTCACTCCCTCACGGTTTTACCCACAATCCTTTGCTGTAACAGGAAGATTGATTCCTTAGGCTCTCATCCCTCAGAACTAAAATACCCACAATCCCTTGCGATTGCATACAAATTGAATGTAGCAAAACTCAATTTAAAACAATAAACTACATTAAAATTAACTTAAAACAACTTGAAGGTTTAAAATACAACCAAGAGACATCCATTCTGCAATACAAACATCGTGAAGAGAACACAACCATGTCTGAGAGGAACAGCACAAACCATGACTCGAGCCCAACTCTGGGGATGTCGTCTCGTGTGAAGAGCACATTTAAGTGCCGTGCACTAAAGAGCAATTCCTGTTCCAGTTATTGAGACAAAGCACTGACCTCTGGACCAAGAAGACGGACCACCATCGAGGAAGGCGCCGCACCTCCATCACTCCAAGCCGCCCACCACCGAGCTTCGACCCGCCGACAGCACCGAGTCCCAGCAAACCTTCCCGCGGAGCGCTGATCTTCTTTCCCCCGCCGAGGACCCCGGACTTCAGACACACCGCTGCCACCGCGGATGGACAGCTGGAACCTTTTCCCCCCTCCAACAGATTTTAGACTACTGGAAAAGAAACCCCTCACATCAACAACAACTTAGGACCACTAGGGTAAGTCTACAAAAAACCTCTCAAACACCTCAAAATTACTCTAAATAGTTAGTTTTGTTTGTTGAACTTGAGTTTGTGTCGTTTTTGAACTTGAGTTTGTGGTGTTTTTGAACTTGAGTTTGTGTCGTGTTTGAAGTTTGTGGCAACTTATGAACTTGAGTTTGTTTGGCTTGATTTTTTGGCAATTGTTGAACTTGAGTCTATGGTTTTTAGTGAACTTTAGTTGGTGGCAATTGTTGAACTTTTGTTTGTGGCGTTCGTTGAACTTGAGTTTGTGGTGTTCATTGAACTTGAGTTTGTGGCATATTTGAACTTGAGTTTATTATGTTTTTTGAACTTGAGGTTCTGGTGTTTTCTAACTTAAGTTTGTGGAAATTGTTGAACTTGAGGATCGGGTGTTGCTTGAACTTGACTTGTTGTGTTTGTTTAACTTGAGTTTGTGGTGTTTGTTGAACTTGAGTTTGTGTGGTGTTTTTTAACTTGAGTTTGTGAAGTGTTTGAACTTGAGTTTGTGTTTTTTTTAACCTTGAGGTTGTGGCAATTGTTAAACTTGAGAATCGGGTGGTGGTTGAACTTGAGTTTGTGGTGTTCATTGAACTTGAGTTTGTGGCATATTTGAACTTGAGTTTATCATGTTTTTTGAACTAGAGGTTCTGGTGTTTTTTAACTTAAGTTTGTGGAAATTGTTGAACTTGAGGATCGGGTGTTGCTTGAACTTGACTTGTTGTGTTTGTTGAACTTGAGTTTTAGTCCTTGAGCCAAGAACCAAAATTTCACATATCGGTACCACCTAGGTGGGCAAATTCTAGTTGTGATTTTTTTATACATCCCTACAATAAGTTTTTATTTGATAGACCTTGGTAACTGGTAGCTTTATTGTAGTTATTACTCATTGAAGTAATAGAGTGCAGCTGTTCAAAAACGAAAAATCGCCTTCCTTCAAAATGAGCTTTCTTTCATTTTAACCTCTCATTTAGGTGTGTTTGAACTATTGGCTAGCCATAGAGACTTGTATTAACCCCCTAAGTAGTATTTCAAGTAATTTATCTAATACAGGTGTGTATATATAAGCTTCAATTAGCTAATTGTCAGGTCTAAATCAAGGTCTAAATTAAGGATATTTTTTGACTTAGAAGTAGAAATAAAATAAATGCAGACTAATAGCATTATAATAACACAACTTTAATATGACACTGACATATTTTAAATGTAGGCACTCAATATACAATCATCCTGGCTGGTGCAGGGCAAGAAGACATTAGCAACAAAATAAGATCTACTGATGTATACACTCTATACAATCATCTGAGAAAAACTCCAATTCCTATTCAAAGTCCTATTCTTTCCATAAGGAACAGTGACGGCAAATATGACTGTCAAGTTTTGGCTTAGCACATAATTCTGTCACTGAGTCACAGTGGGTCTGCTAACATAGCTCCCTTTGGTCATCACTTATTAATCAACATCAGTAATCGACATCAGTATCTGTATCTTCTTCTACATCTGAATCTGCCGGTGTGCAAGGGGCTCTTCCTCACTGTACTGGTTGGCACAAGTTTGTAATTTGCACAGGTTTGTGCACTTCAGCCCATTGCTGAGACAGGTGCAGTCTGGTGGTTTGCATGTCCTCACACACTTCAGTTTGTGGTGTTTTTGAACTTCAGTTTGTGGCACTTTTTTAACTTTTAAGTTTTTGGCAATTGTTAAATGTGAGTTTAGGTCATTTGTTGAACTTGAAATTTTGGAATTTGTTGAACTTAAGATTGTGGTGTTTGTTGAACTTGAGTTTGTGGCAATTGTTGAACTTGAGTCTGTATTTTTCTCTGAACTTTAGTTGGTGGCAATTGTTTAACTTGAGTTTGTGGTGTTTTTGCACCTGAGTTTGTGTCCTGTTTGAACTTGAGTTTGTGTTGTTTTTGAACTAGAGGTTGTGGCAATTGTTAAACTTGAGATTTGGGTGTTGGTTGAACTTGAGTTTGTGGTGTTTTTTGATCTTGAGTTTGTGTCTTGTTTGAACTTTTGGTTTGAGATTTTTTTTTGTTTGTTTGTTTGTTTTTTTATTTTAAACCTAACGCCAAACAATAAAACCTTACCATAGCCCCATAACCTAATACCCGGGTATTACCTTCAGGAAGCTCGAACACCCCAAATATTTTTTTTTTCATTTTACATTTTTGTTGGTGTAACCAACTCCAAAAGGTTGGAAAAGAGTTCCTACAAAGGTTTTTGACAGTGATTTTAACCCTAACGCCAAAAACCTTAAACCTTACCATAGCCCCATAACCTAATACCCGGGTATTACTTTTAGGAAGCCTGAACACCCCAAATATTTTTTTTTCATTTTTCTTTTTTTTTTTTGGTCAAACTAACTCCAAAAGGTTGGAAAAGAGTTCCTACAAAGGTTTTGGACAGTGATTTTAACCCTAACGCCAAAAAACTTAAACCTTACCCTAGCCTTAAAATCTAATACCCGGGTATTACATTCAGGAAGCCCGAAAACCCCAAATATTTTTTTTTTCATTTTTCATTTTTTTTTGGTCTAACTAACTCCAAAAGGTTGGAAAAGAGTTCTTACAAAGGTTTTGGACAGTGATTTTAACCCTAATGCCAAAAACCCTAATACTTACCATAGCCCCATAACCTAATACCCGGGTATTACTTTGAGGAAGCCTGAACACCCAAAATATTTTTTTTTCATTTTTCTTTTTTTTGTGGTCTAACTAACTCCAAAAGGTTGAAAAAGAGTTCCTACAAAGGTTTTGGACAGTGATTTTAACCCTAACGCCAAAAAACTTAAACCTTACATTGGCTTTAAAATCTAATACCCGGGTATTGCATTCAGGAAGCCCGGAAACCCCAAATATATTTTTTTTCATTTTTCATTCTTTTTTTGGTCTTACTAACTCCAAAAGGTTGGAAAAGAGTTCTTACAAAGGTTTTGGACAGTGATTTTAACCCTAATGCCAAAAACCTTAAACCTTACCATAGCCCCATAACCTAATACCCGGGTATTACTTCAGGAAGCCCGAACAACCAAAATATATATTTTTTTCATTTTACATTTTTGTTGGTGTAACCAACTCCAAAAGGTTGGAAAAGAGTTCCTGCAAAGGTTTTGGACAGTGATTTTAACCCTAATGCCAAAAACCTTAAACCTTACCATAGCCCCATAACCTAATACCCGGGTATTACTTTCAGGAAGCCCGAACACCCCAAATATTTTTTTTTTCATTTTACATTTTTGTTGGTGTAACCAACTCCAAAAGGTTGGAAAAGAGTTCCTACAAAGGTTTTGGACAGTGATTTTAACCCTAATACCAAAAACCTTAAACCTTACCATAGCCCCATAATATTATACCCTGGTATTACTTCTAGGAAGCCTGAACCCCAAATATTTTTTTTTCATTTTACATTTTTTTTTTGGTCTAACTAACTCCAAAAGGTTGGAAAAGAGTTCCTACAAAGGTTTTGGACAGTGATTTTAACCCTAACGCCAAAAAACTTAAACCTTACCATAGCCCCATAACCTAATACCTGGGTATTACTTTTAGGAAGCCTGAACACCCCAAATATTTTTTTTTCATTTTTCTTTTTTTTTTGGTCTAACCAACTCCAAAAGGTTGGAAAAGTGTTCCTACAAAGGTTTTGGACAGTGATTTTAACCCTAACGCCAAAAACCTTAAACCTTACCATAGCCCCATAACCTAATACCCGGGTATTACTTTTAGGAAGCCTGAACAACCCAAATATATTTTTTTTAATTTTTCATTTTTTTTGGTCTAACTAAATCCAAAAGGTTGTTAAAGAGTTCCTACAAAGGTTTTGGACAGTGATTTTAAACATAACGCCAAAACGTTAAACCTTCCCATAGCCCCATAACCTAATACCCGGGTATTACATTCAGGAAGCCCGTAAACCCCAAATATTTTTTTTTCATTTTTCTTTTTTTTTTTGGTCTAACTAACTCCAAAAGGTTGGAAAAGAGTTCCTACAAAGGTTTTGGACAGTGATTTTAACCCTAACGCCAAAAACCTTAAACCTTTCCCTAGTCCCAAAACCTAATACACGGGTATTACTTTCAGGGAGCCCGAAAACCCCCAATAATATTTTTTTCTTTTTTCATATTTTTTGGTCTAACTAACTCCAAAAGGTTGGAAAAGAGTTCCTACAAAGGTTTTGGACAGTGATTTTAACCCTAACGCCAAAAAACTTAAACCTTTCCCTGGCCTTAAAATCTAATACCCGGGTATTACATTCAGGAAGCCCGTAAACCCCAAATATTTTTTTTTTCATTTTTCATTTTTTTTTGGTCTAACTAATTCCAAAAGGTTGAAAAAGAGTTCCTACAAAGGTTTTGGACAGTGATTTTAACCCTAACGCCAAAAACCTTAAACCTTACCATAGCCCCATAACCTAATACCCGGGTATTACTTTTAGGAAGCCTGAACACCCCAAATATATTTTTTTAATTTTTCATTTTTTTTTGGTCTTACTAAATCCAAAAGGTTGGAAAAGAGTTCCTACAAAGGTTTTGGACAGTGATTTTAACCCTAACGCCAAAAAACTTAAACCTTACCATAGCCCCAAAACCTAATACCCGGGTATTACTTTCAGGGAGCCCGAAAACCCCCAATAATATTTTTTTCTTTTTTCATACTTTTTGGTCTAACTAACTCCAAAAGGTTGGAAAAGAGTTCCTACAAAGGTTTTGGACAGTGATTTTAACCCTAACGCCAAAAAACTTAAACCTTTCCCTGGCCTTAAAATCTAATACCCGGGTATTACATTCAGGAAGCCCGTAAACCCCAAATATTTTTTTTTTCATTTTTCATTTTTTTTTTGGTCTAACTAATTCCAAAAGGTTGAAAAAGAGTTCCTACAAAGGTTTTGGACAGTGATTTTAACCCTAACGCCAAAAACCTTAAACCTTACCATAGCCCCATAACCTAATACCCGGGTATTACTTTTAGGAAGCCTGAACACCCCAAATATATTTTTTTTCATTTTTCATTTTTTTTGGTCTAACTAACTCCAAAAGGTTGGAAAAGAGTTCCTACAAAGGTTTTGGACAGTGATTTTAACCCTAACGCCAAAACGTTAAACCTTACCATAGCCCCATAACCTAATACCCGGGTATTACTTTTAGGAAGCCTGAACACCCCAAATAATATTTTTTTCTTTTTTCATACTTTTTGGTCTAACTAACTCCAAAAGGTTGGAAAAGAGTTCCTACAAAGGTTTTGGACAGTGATTTTAACCCTAACGCCAAAAAACTTAAACCTTTCCCTGGCCTTAAAATCTAATACCCGGGTATTACATTCAGGAAGCCCGTAAACCCCAAATATTTTTTTTTTCATTTTTCATTTTTTTTTTGGTCTAACTAATTCCAAAAGGTTGAAAAAGAGTTCCTACAAAGGTTTTGGACAGTGATTTTAACCCTAACGCCAAAAACCTTAAACCTTACCATAGCCCCATAACCTAATACCCGGGTATTACTTTTAGGAAGCCTGAACACCCCAAATATTTTTTTTTCATTTTTCTTTTTTTTTTGGTCTAACTAACTCCAAAAGGTTGGAAAAGAGTTCCTACAAAGGTTTTGGACAGTGATTTTAACCCTAACGCCAAAAAACTTAAACCTTACCATAGCCCCAAAACCTAATACCCGGGTATTACTTTCAGGGAGCCCGAAAACCCCCAATAATATTTTTTTCTTTTTTCATACTTTTTGGTCTAACTAACTCCAAAAGGTTGGAAAAGAGTTCCTACAAAGGTTTTGGACAGTGATTTTAACCCTAACGCCAAAAAACTTAAACCTTTCCCTGGCCTTAAAATCTAATACCCGGGTATTACATTCAGGAAGCCCGTAAACCCCAAATATTTTTTTTTTCATTTTTCATTTTTTTTTTGGTCTAACTAATTCCAAAAGGTTGAAAAAGAGTTCCTACAAAGGTTTTGGACAGTGATTTTAACCCTAACGCCAAAAACCTTAAACCTTACCATAGCCCCATAACCTAATACCCGGGTATTACTTTTAGGAAGCCTGAACAACCCAAATATATTTTTTTTAATTTTTCATTTTTTTTGGTCTAACTAAATCCAAAAGGTTGTTAAAGAGTTCCTACAAAGGTTTTGGACAGTGATTTTAAACCTAACGCCAAAACGTTAAACCTTCCCATAGCCCCATAACCTAATACCCGGGTATTACTTTTAGGAAGCCTGAACACCCCAAATATTTTTTTTTCATTTTTCTTTTTTTTTTTGGTCTAACTAACTCCAAAAGGTTGGAAAAGAGTTCCTACAAAGGTTTTGGACAGTGATTTTAACCCTAACGCCAAAAACCTTAAACCTTTCCCTAGTCCCAAAACCTAATACACGGGTATTACTTTCAGGGAGCCCGAAAGCCCCCAATATTATTTTTTTCTTTTTTCATATTTTTTGGTCTAACTAACTCCAAAAGGTTGGAAAAGAGTTCCTACAAAGGTTTTGGACAGTGATTTTAACCCTAACGCCAAAAACCTTAAACCTTACCATAGCCCCATAACCTAATACCCGGGTATTACTTTTAGGAAGCCTGAACACCCCAAATATATATTTTTTAATTTTTTCATTTTTTTTTGGTCTAACTAACTCCAAAAGGTTGGAAAAGAGTTCCTACAAAGGTTTTGGACAGTGATTTTAAACCTAACGCCAAAACGTTAAACCTTACCATAGCCCCATAACCTAATACCCGGGTATTACTTTTAGGAAGCCTGAACACCCCAAATATTTTTTTTTCATTTTTCTTTTTTTTTTTGGTCTAACTAACTCCAAAAGGTTGGAAAAGAGTTCCTACAAAGGTTTTGGACAGTGATTTTAACCCTAACGCCAAAAAACTTAAACCTTACCATAGCCCCAAAACCTAATACCCGGGTATTACTTTCAGGGAGCCCGAAAACCCCCAATAATATTTTTTTCTTTTTTCATATTTTTTGGTCTAACTAACTCCAAAAGGTTGGAAAAGAGTTCCTACAAAGGTTTTGGACAGTGATTTTAACCCTAACGCCAAAAAACTTAAACCTTTCCCTGGCCTTAAAATCTAATACCCGGGTATTACATTCAGGAAGCCCGTAAACCCCAAATATTTTTTTTTTCATTTTTCATTTTTTTTTTGGTCTAACTAATTCCAAAAGGTTGAAAAAGAGTTCCTACAAAGGTTTTGGACAGTGATTTTAACCCTAACGCCAAAAACCTTAAACCTTACCATAGCCCCATAACCTAATACCCGGGTATTACTTTTAGGAAGCCTGAACACCCCAAATATATTTTTTTTAATTTTTCATTTTTTTTTGGTCTTACTAAATCCAAAAGGTTGTTAAAGAGTTCCTACAAAGGTTTTGGACAGTGATTTTAAACCTAACGCCAAAACGTTAAACCTTACCATAGCCCCATAACCTAATACCCGGGTATTACTTTTAGGAAGCCTGAACACCCCAAATATTTTTTTTTCATTTTTCTTTTTTTTTTTAGTCTAACTAACTCCAAAAGGTTGGAAAAGAGTTCCTACAAAGGTTTTGGACAGTGATTTTAAACCTAACGCCAAAACGTTAAACCTTACCATAGCCCCAAAACCTAATACCCGGGTATTACTTTCAGGGAGCCCGAAAACCCCCAATAATATTTTTTTCTTTTTTCATACTTTTTGGTCTAACTAACTCCAAAAGGTTGGAAAAGAGTTCCTACAAAGGTTTTGGACAGTGATTTTAACCCTAACGCCAAAAAACTTAAACCTTTCCCTGGCCTTAAAACCTAATACCCGGGTATTACTTTCAGGAAGCCCGTAAACCCCAAATATTTTTTTTTTCATTTTTCATTTTTTTTTTGGTCTAACTAATTCCAAAAGGTTGAAAAAGAGTTCCTACAAAGGTTTTGGACAGTGATTTTAACCCTAACGCCAAAAACCTTAAACCTTACCATAGCCCCATAACCTAATACCCGGGTATTACTTTTAGGAAGCCTGAACACCCCAAATATATTTTTTTTAATTTTTCATTTTTTTTTGGTCTTACTAAATCCAAAAGGTTGTTAAAGAGTTCCTACAAAGGTTTTGGACAGTGATTTTAACCCTAACGCCAAAAACCTTAAACCTTACCATAGCCCCATAACCTAATACCCGGGTATTACTTTTAGGAAGCCTGAACACCCCAAATAATATTTTTTTCTTTTTTCATATTTTTTGGTCTAACTAACTCCAAAAGGTTGGAAAAGAGTTCCTACAAAGGTTTTGGACAGTGATTTTAACCCTAACGCCAAAAAACTTAAACCTTTCCCTGGCCTTAAAATCTAATACCCGGGTATTACATTCAGGAAGCCCGTAAACCCCAAATATTTTTTTTTCATTTTTCATTTTTTTTTGGTCTAACTAACTCCAAAAGGTTGGAAAAGAGTTCCTACAAAGGTTTTGGACAGTGATTTTAACCCTAACGCCAAAAACCTTAAACCTTACCATAGCCCCATAACCTAATACCCGGGTATTACTTTTAGGAAGCCTGAACACCCCAAATATATTTTTTTTCATTTTTCTTTTTTTTTTTTGGTCTAACTAACTCCAAAAGGTTGGAAAAGAGTTCCTACAAAGGTTTTGGACAGTGATTTTAACCCTAACGCCAAAAAACTTAAACCTTACCATAGCCCCAAAACCTAATACCCGGGTATTACTTTCAGGGAGCCCGAAAACCCCCAATAATATTTTTTTCTTTTTTCATACTTTTTGGTCTAACTAACTCCAAAAGGTTGGAAAAGAGTTCCTACAAAGGTTTTGGACAGTGATTTTAACCCTAACGCCAAAAAACTTAAACCTTTCCCTGGCCTTAAAACCTAATACCCGGGTATTACTTTTCAGGAAGCCCGTAAACCCCAAATATTTTTTTTTTCATTTTTCATTTTTTTTTGGTCTAACTAACTCCAAAAGGTTGGAAAAGAGTTCCTACAAAGGTTTTGGACAGTGATTTTAACCCTAACGCCAAAAACCTTAAACCTTACCATAGCCCCATAACCTAATACCCGGGTATTACTTTTAGGAAGCCTGAACAACCCAAATATATTTTTTTTAATTTTTCATTTTTTTTGGTCTAACTAACTCCAAAAGTTTGAAAAAGAGTTCCTACAAAGGTTTTGGACAGTGATTTTAAACATAACGCCAAAACGTTAAACCTTCCCATAGCCCCATAACCTAATACCCGGGTATTACTTTTAGGAAGCCTGAACACCCCAAATATTTTTTTTTCATTTTTCATTTTTTTTTTTGGTCTAACTAACTCCAAAAGGTTGGAAAAGAGTTCCTACAAAGGTTTTGGACAGTGATTTTAACCCTAACGCCAAAAACCTTAAACCTTTCCCTAGTCCCAAAACCTAATACACGGGTATTACTTTCAGGGAGCCCGAAAGCCCCCAATATTATTTTTTTCTTTTTTCATATTTTTTGGTCTAACTAACTCCAAAAGGTTGGAAAAGAGTTCCTACAAAGGTTTTGGACAGTGATTTTAACCCTAACGCCAAAAACCTTAAACCTTACCCTAGCCTCAAAATCTAATACCCGGGTATTACATTCAGGAACCCCGAAAACCCCAAATATTGTTTTTTAATTTTTCATTTTTTTTTGGTCTAACTAACTCCAAAAGGTTGGAAAAGAGTTCCTACAAAGGTTTTGGACAGTGATTTTAACCCTAACGCCAAAAAACTTAAACCTTACCATAGCCCCATAACCTAATACCTGGGTATTACTTTTAGGAAGCCTGAACACCCCAAATATTTTTTTTTCATTTTTCTTTTTTTTTTTGGTCTAACTAACTCCAAAAGGTTGGAAAAGAGTTCCTACAAAGGTTTTGGACAGTGATTTTAACCCTAACGCCAAAAACCTTAAACCTTACCATAGCCCCATAACCTAATACCCGGGTATTACTTTTAGGAAGCCTGAACAACCCAAATATATTTTTTTTAATTTTTCATTTTTTTTGGTCTAACTAAATCCAAAAGGTTGGAAAAGAGTTCCTACAAAGGTTTTGGACAGTGATTTTAAACATAACGCCAAAACGTTAAACCTTCCCATAGCCCCATAACCTAATACCCGGGTATTACTTTTAGGAAGCCTGAACACCCCAAATATTTTTTTTTCATTTTTCTTTTTTTTTTTGGTCTAACTAACTCCAAAAGGTTGGAAAAGAGTTCCTACAAAGGTTTTGGACAGTGATTTTAACCCTAACGCCAAAAACCTTAAACCTTTCCCTAGTCCCAAAACCTAATACACGGGTATTACTTTCAGGGAGCCCGAAAACCCCCAATAATATTTTTTTTAATTTTTCATATTTTTTGGTCTAACTAACTCCAAAAGGTTGGAAAAGAGTTCCTACAAAGGTTTTGGACAGTGATTTCAACCCTAACGCCAAAAACCTTAAACCTTACCCTAGCCTCAAAATCTAATACTATTACATTCAGAAACCCCGAAAACCCCAAATATTGTTTTTTAATTTTTCATTTTTTTTTGGTCTAACTAACTCCAAAAGGTTGGAAAAGAGTTCCTACAAAGGTTTTGGACAGTGATTTTAACCCTAACGCCAAAAAACTTAAACCTTACCATAGCCCCATAACCTAATACCCGGGTATTACTTTTAGGAAGCCTGAACACCCCAAATATTTTTTTTTCATTTTTCTTTTTTTTTTTTGGTCTAACCAACTCCAAAAGGTTGGAAAAGTGTTCCTACAAAGGTTTTGGACAGTGATTTTAACCCTAACGCCAAAAAACTTAAACCTTACCCTGGCCTTAAAATCTAATACCCGGGTATTACATTCAGGAAGCCCGAACACCCCAAATATATTTTTTTTTCATTTTACATTTTTTTTGGTGTAACTAACTCCAAAAGGTTGAAAAAGAGTTCCTACAAAGGTTTTGGACAGTGATTTTAACCCTAACGCCAAAAACCTTAAACCTTACCATAGCCCCATAACCTAATACCCGGGTATTACTTTTAGGAAGCCTGAACATCCCAAATATATTTTTTTTAATTTTTCATTTTTTTTTGGTCTTACTAACTCCAAAAGGTTGGAAAAGAGTTCCTACAAAGGTTTTGGACAGTGATTTTAACCCTAACGCCAAAACGTTAAACCTTACCATAGCCCAATAACCTAATACCCGGGTATTACTTTTAGGAAGCCTGAACACCCCAAATATTTTTTTTTCATTTTTCTTTTTTTTTTTTGGTCTAACTAACTCCAAAAGGTTGGAAAAGAGTTCCTACAAAGGTTTTGGACAGTGATTTTAACCCTAACGCCAAAAACTTAAACCTTACCATAGCCCCAAAACCTAATACCCGGGTATTACTTTCAGGGAGCCCGAAAACCCCCAATAATATTTTTTTCTTTTTTCATATTTTTTGGTCTAACTAACTCCAAAAGGTTGGAAAAGAGTTCCTACAAAGGTTTTGGACAGTGATTTTAACCCTAACGCCAAAAAACTTAAACCTTACCATAGCCCCAAAACCTAATACCCGGGTATTACTTTCAGGGAGCCCGAAAACCCCCAAATATTTTTTTCTTTTTTCATATTTTTTGGTCTAACTAACTCCAAAAGGTTGGAAAAGAGTTCCTACAAAGGTTTTGGACAGTGATTTTAACCCTAACGCCAAAAAACTTAAACCTTTCCCTGGCCTTAAAACCTAATACCCGGGTATTACTTTCAGGAAGCCCGTAAACCCCAAATATTTTTTTTTCATTTTTCATTTTTTTTTTGGTCTAACTAACTCCAAAAGGTTGAAAAAGAGTTCCTACAAAGGTTTTGGACAGTGATTTTAACCCTAACGCCAAAAAACTTAAACCTTACCATAGCCCCAAAACCTAATTCCCGGGTATTACTTTCAGGGAGCCCGAAAACCCCCAATAATATTTTTTTCTTTTTTCATATTTTTTGGTCTAACTAACTCCAAAAGGTTGGAAAAGAGTTCCTACAAAGGTTTTGGACAGTGATTTTAACCCTAACGCCAAAAAACTTAAACCTTACCATAGCCCCAAAACCTAATACCCGGGTATTACTTTTAGGAAGCCTGAACACCCCAAATATTTTTTTTTCTTTTTTCATATTTTTTGGTCTAACTAACTCCAAAAGGTTGGAAAAGAGTTCCTACAAAGGTTTTGGACAGTGATTTTAACCCTAACGCCAAAAAACTTAAACCTTACCATAGCCCCAAAACCTAATACCCGGGTATTACTTTCCGGGAGCCCGAAAACCCCCAATAATATTTTTTTCTTTTTTCATACTTTTTGGTCTAACTAACTCCAAAAGGTTGGAAAAGAGTTCCTACAAAGGTTTTGGACAGTGATTTTAACCCTAACGCCAAAAAACTTAAACCTTACCATAGCCCCAAAACCTAATACCCGGGTATTACTTTCAGGAAGCCCGAAAACCCCCAATAATATTTTTTTCTTTTTTCATATTTTTTGGTCTAACTAACTCCAAAAGGTTGGAAAAGAGTTCCTACAAAGGTTTTGGACAGTGATTTTAACCCTAACGCCAAAAAACTTAAACCTTTCCCTGGCCTTAAAATCTAATACCCGGGTATTACATTCAGGAAGCCCGTAAACCCCAAATATATTTTTTTTCATTTTTCATTTTTTTTTTTTGGTCTAACTAACTCCAAAAGGTTGGAAAAAGAGTTCCTACAAAGGTTTTGGACAGTGATTTTAACCCTAACGCCAAAAACCTTAAACCTTACCATAGCCCCATAACCTAATACCCGGGTATTACTTTTAGAAAGCCTGAACACCCCAAATATATTTTTTTTAATTTTTCATTTTTTTTGGTCTAACTAAATCCAAAAGGTTGGAAAAGAGTTCCTACAAAGGTTTTGGACAGTGATTTTAACCCTAACGCCAAAAACGTTAAACCTTACCATAGCCCCATAACCTAATACCCGGGTATTACTTTTAGGAAGCCTGAACACCCCAAATATTTTTTTTTCATTTTTCTTTTTTTTTGGTCTAACTAACTCCAAAAGGTTGGAAAAGAGTTCCTACAAAGGTTTTGGACAGTGATTTTAACCCTAACGCCAAAAAACTTAAACCTTACCATAGCCCCAAAACCTCCTAATACCTGGGTATTACTTTCAGGAAGCCCGAACACCCCAAATATTTTTTTTTTTTTTACATTTTTTTTGGTGTAACCAACTCCAAAAGGTTGGAAAAGAGTTCCTACAAAGGTTTTGGACAGTGATTTTAACACTAATGCCAAAAAACTTAAACCTTACCCTGGCCTTAAAATCTAATACCCGGGTATTACATTCAGGAAGCCCGAACACCCCAAATATTTTTTTTTCATTTTACATTTTTTTTGGTGTAACCAACTCCAAAAGGTTGAAAAAGAGTTCCTACAAAGGTTTTGGACAGTGATTTTAAACCTAACGCCAAAACGTTAAACCTTACCATAGCCCCATAACCTAATACCCGGGTATTACTTTTAGGAAGCCTGAACACCCCAAATATATATTTTTTAATTTTTCATTTTTTTTTGGTCTAACTAACTCCAAAAGGTTGGAAAAGAGTTCCTACAAAGGTTTTGGACAGTGATTTTAAACCTAACGCCAAAACGTTAAACCTTACCATAGCCCCATAACCTAATACCCGGGTATTACTTTTAGGAAGCCTGAACACCCCAAATATTTTTTTTTCATTTTTCTTTTTTTTTTGGTCTAACTAACTCCAAAAGGTTGGAAAAGAGTTCCTACAAAGGTTTTGGACAGTGATTTTAACCCTAACGCCAAAAACTTTAAACCTTACCATAGCCCCAAAACCTAATACCCGGGTATTACTTTCAGGAAGCCCGAAAACCCCCAATAATATTTTTTTCTTTTTTCATATTTTTTGGTCTAACTAACTCCAAAAGGTTGGAAAAGAGTTCCTACAAAGGTTTTGGACAGTGATTTTAACCCTAACGCCAAAAACTTAAACCTTACCATAGCCCCAAAACCTAATACCCGGGTATTACTTTCAGGGAGCCCGAAAACCCCCAATAATATTTTTTTCTTTTTTCATATTTTTTGGTCTAACTAACTCCAAAAGGTTGGAAAAGAGTTCCTACAAAGGTTTTGGACAGTGATTTTAACCCTAACGCCAAAAAACTTAAACCTTTCCCTGGCCTTAAAATCTAATACCCGGGTATTACATTCAGGAAGCCCGTAAACCCCAAATATTTTTTTTTTCATTTTTCATTTTTTTTTTGGTCTAACTAATTCCAAAAGGTTGAAAAAGAGTTCCTACAAAGGTTTTGGACAGTGATTTTAACCCTAACGCCAAAAACCTTAAACCTTACCATAGCCCCATAACCTAATACCCAGGTATTACATTCAGGAAGCCCGTAAACCCCAAATATTGTTTTTTAATTTTTCATTTTTTTTTGGTCTAACTAACTCCAAAAGGTTGGAAAAGAGTTCCTACAAAGGTTTTGGACAGTGATTTTAACCCTAACGCCAAAAAACTTAAACCTTACCATAGCCCCATAACCTAATACCCGGGTATTACTTTTAGGAAGCCTGAACACCCCAAATATTTTTTTTTCATTTTTCTTTTTTTTTTGGTCTAACTAACTCCAAAAGGTTGGAAAAGAGTTCCTACAAAGGTTTTGGACAGTGATTTTAACCCTAACGCCAAAAAACTTAAACCTTACCCTGGCCTTAAAATCTAATACCCGGGTATTACATTCAGGAAGCCCGAACACCCCAAATATTTTTTTTTCATTTTACATTTTTTTTGGTGTAACCAACTCCAAAAGGTTGGAAAAGAGTTCCTACAAAGGTTTTGGACAGTGATTTTAACCCTAACGCCAAAAACCTTAAACCTTACCATAGCCCCATAACCTAATACCCGGGTATTACTTTTAGGAAGCCTGAACACCCCAAATATATTTTTTTAATTTTTCATTTTTTTTGGTCTAACTAACTCCAAAAGGTTGGAAAAGAGTTCCTACAAAGGTTTTGGACAGTGATTTTAACCCTAACGCCAAAAACGTTAAACCTTACCATAGCCCCAAAACCTAATACCCGGGTATTACTTTTAGGAAACCTGAACACCCCAAATATTTTTTTTTCATTTTTCTTTTTTTTTTGGTCTAACTAACTCCAAAAGGTTGGAAAAGAGTTCCTACAAAGGTTTTGGACAGTGATTTTAACCCTAACGCCAAAAAACTTAAACCTTACCATAGCCCCAAAACCTAATACCCGGGTATTACTTTCAGGGAGCCCGAAAACCCCCAATAATATTTTTTTCTTTTTTCATATTTTTTGGTCTAACTAACTCCAAAAGGTTGGAAAAGAGTTCCTACAAAGGTTTTGGACAGTGATTTTAACCCTAACGCCAAAAAACTTAAACCTTTCCCTGGCCTTAAAATCTAATACCCGGGTATTACATTCAGGAAGCCCGTAAACCCCAAATATTTTTTTTTTCATTTTTCATTTTTTTTTGGTCTAACTAACTCCAAAAGGTTGGAAAAGAGTTCCTACAAAGGTTTTGGACAGTGATTTTAACCCTAACGCCAAAAACCTTAAACCTTACCCTAGCCTCAAAATCTAATACCCGGGTATTACATTCAGGAAGCCCGAAAACCCCAAATATTGTTTTTTAATTTTTCATTTTTTTTTGGTCTAACTAACTCCAAAAGGTTGGAAAAGAGTTCCTACAAAGGTTTTGGACAGTGATTTTAACCCTAACGCCAAAAAACTTAAACCTTTCCCTGGCCTTAAAATCTAATACCCGGGTATTACTTTCAGGGAGCCCGAAAACCCCCAATAATATTTTTTTTTCTTTTTCCATTTTTTTTGGTCTAACTAACTCCAAAAGGTTGGAAAAGAGTTCCTACAAAGGTTTTGGACAGTGATTTTAACCCTAACGCCAAAAACCTTAAACCTTACCATAGCCCCATAACCTAATACCCGGGTATTACTTTTAGGAAGCCTGAACACCCCAAATATTTTTTTTTCATTTTTCTTTTTTTTTTTGGTCTAACTAACTCCAAAAGGTTGGAAAAGAGTTCCTACAAAGGTTTTGGACAGTGATTTTAACCCTAACGCCAAAAACCTTAAACCTTACCATAGCCCCATAACCTAATACCCGGGTATTACTTTTAGGAAGCCTGAACACCCCAAATATATTTTTTTCTTTTTTCATTTTTTTTGGTCTAACTAACTCCAAAAGGTTGGAAAGAGTTCCTACAAAGGTTTTGGACAGTGATTTTAACCCTAACGCCAAAAACTTAAACCTTACCCATAGCCCCAAAACCTAATACCCGGGTATTACTTTCAGGAAGCCCGAAAACCCCAAATATTTTTTTTTCATTTTTCTTTTTTTTTGGTCTAACTAACTCCAAAAGGTTGGAAAAGAGTTCCTACAAAGGTTTTGGACAGTGATTTTAACCCTAACGCCAAAAAACTTAAACCTTACCATAGCCCCATAACCTAATACCCGGGTATTACTTTTAGGAAGCCTGAACACCCCAAATATTTTTTTTTCATTTTTCATTTTTTTTTGGTCTAACTAACTCCAAAAGGTTGGAAAAGAGTTCCTACAAAGGTTTTGGACAGTGATTTTAACCCTAACGCCAAAAAACTTAAACCTTACCCTGGCCTTAAAATCTAATACCCGGGTATTACATTCAGGAAGCCCGAACACCCCAAATATTTTTTTTTTTTCATTTTACATTTTTTTTGGTGTAACTAACTCCAAAAGGTTGGAAAAGAGTTCCTACAAAGGTTTTGGACAGTGATTTTAACCCTAACGCCAAAAACCTTAAACCTTACCATAGCCCCATAACCTAATACCCGGGTATTACTTTTAGGAAGCCTGAACACCCCAAATATATTTTTTTTAATTTTTCATTTTTTTTTGGTCTAACTAAATCCAAAAGGTTGTTAAAGAGTTCCTACAAAGGTTTTGGACAGTGATTTTAAACCTAACGCCAAAAAACTTAAACCTTACCATAGCCCCATAACCTAATACCCGGGTATTACTTTTAGGAAACCTGAACACCCCAAATATTTTTTTTTCATTTTTCTTTTTTTTTTTGGTCTAACTAACTCCAAAAGGTTGGAAAAGAGTTCCTACAAAGGTTTTGGACAGTGATTTTAACCCTAACGCCAAAAACTTAAACCTTACCATAGCCCCAAAACCTAATACCCGGGTATTACTTTCAGGGAGCCCGAAAACCCCCAATAATATTTTTTTCTTTTTTCATATTTTTTGGTCTAACTAACTCCAAAAGGTTGGAAAAGAGTTCCTACAAAGGTTTTGGACAGTGATTTTAACCCTAACGCCAAAAAACTTAAACCTTACCATAGCCCCAAAACCTAATACCCGGGTATTACTTTCAGGGAGCCCGAAAACCCCCAATAATATTTTTTTCTTTTTTCATATTTTTTGGTCTAACTAACTCCAAAAGGTTGGAAAAGAGTTCCTACAAAGGTTTTGGACAGTGATTTTAACCCTAACGCCAAAAAACTTAAACCTTTCCCTGGCCTTAAAATCTAATACCCGGGTATTACATTCAGGAAGCCCGTAAACCCCAAATATATTTTTTTTCATTTTTCATTTTTTTTTTGGTCTAACTAACTCCAAAAGGTTGGAAAAAGAGTTCCTACAAAGGTTTTGGACAGTGATTTTAACCCTAACGCCAAAAACCTTAAACCTTACCATAGCCCCATAACCTAATACCCGGGTATTACTTTTAGGAAGCCTGAACACCCCAAATATATTTTTTTTAATTTTTCATTTTTTTTTGGTTTAACTAACTCCAAAAGGTTGGAAAAGAGTTCCTACAAAGGTTTTGGACAGTGATTTTAACCCTAACGCCAAAAAACTTAAACCTTTCCCTGGCCTTAAAATCTAATACCCGGGTATTAATTTCAGGAAGCCCGTAAACCCCAAATTTTTTTTTTTTCATTTTTCATTTTTTTTTTGGTCTAACTAACTCCAAAAGGTTGGAAAAGAGTTCCTACAAAGGTTTTGGACAGTGATTTTAACCCTAACGCCAAAAACCTTAAACCTTACCATAGCCCCATAACCTAATACCCGGGTATTACTTTTAGGAAGCCTGAACACCCCAAATATATTTTTTTTAATTTTTCATTTTTTTTTGGTCTAACTAACTCCAAAAGGTTGGAAAAGAGTTCCTACAAAGGTTTTGGACAGTGATTTTAACCCTAACGCCAAAAACTTAAACCTTACCATAGCCCCAAAACCTAATTCCCGGGTATTACTTTCAGGGAGCTCGAAAACCCCCAATAATATTTTTTTCTTTTTTCATATTTTTTGGTCTAACTAACTCCAAAAGGTTGGAAAAGAGTTCCTACAAAGGTTTTGGACAGTGATTTTAACCCTAACGCCAAAAAACTTAAACCTTACCATAGCCCCAAAACCTAATACCCGGGTATTACTTTCAGGAAGCCCGAAAACCCCCAATAATTTTTTTTTCTTTTTTCATATTTTTTGGTCTAACTAACTCCAAAAGGTTGGAAAAGAGTTCCTACAAAGGTTTTGGACAGTGATTTTAACCCTAACGCCAAAAAAAGTAAACCTTTCCCTGGCCTTAAAATCTAATACCCGGGTATTACATTCAGGAAGCCCGTAAACCCCAAATATTTTTTTTTTCATTTTTCATTTTTTTTTTGGTCTAACTAACTCCAAAAGGTTGAAAAAGAGTTCCTACAAAGGTTTTGGACAGTGATTTTAACCCTAACGCCAAAAACCTTAAACCTTACCATAGCCCCATAACCTAATACCCGGGTATTACTTTTAGGAAGCCTGAACACCCCAAATATATTTTTTTTAATTTTTCATTTTTTTTGGTCTAACTAACTCCAAAAGGTTGGAAAAGAGTTCCTACAAAGGTTTTGGACAGTGATTTTAACCCTAACGCCAAAAAACTTAAACCTTACCATAGCCCCAAAACCTAATACCCGGGTATTACTTTCAGGGAGCCCGAAAACCCCCAATAATATTTTTTTCATTTTTCATATTTTTTGGTCTAACTAACTCCAAAAGGTTGGAAAAGAGTTCCTACAAAGGTTTTGGACAGTGATTTTAACCCTAACGCCAAAAACTTAAACCTTACCATAGCCCCAAAACCTAATACCCGGGTATTACTTTCAGGGAGCCCGAAAACCCCCAATAATATTTTTTTTTCTTTTTTCATATTTTTTGGTCTAACTAACTCCAAAAGGTTGGAAAAGAGTTCCTACAAAGGTTTTGGACAGTGATTTTAACCCTAACGCCAAAAAACTTAAACCTTACCATAGCCCCAAAACCTAATACCCGGGTATTACATTCAGGAAGCCCGTAAACCCCAAATATTTTTTTTTTCATTTTTCATTTTTTTTTGGTCTAACTAACTCCAAAAGGTTGGAAAAGAGTTCCTACAAAGGTTTTGGACAGTGATTTTAACCCTAACGCCAAAAAACTTAAACCTTACCATAGCCCCAAAACCTAATACCCGGGTATTACTTTTAGGAAGCCTGAACACCCCAAATATATTTTTTTTAATTTTTCATTTTTTTTTTGGTCTAACTAACTCCAAAAGGTTGGAAAAGAGTTCCTACAAAGGTTTTGGACAGTGATTTTAACCCTAACGCCAAAAAACTTAAACCTTACCATAGCCCCAAAACCTAATACCCGGGTATTACTTTCAGGAGCCCGAAAACCCCAAATAATTTTTTTTTCATTTTTTTCATATTTTTTGGTCTAACTAACTCCAAAAGGTTGGAAAAGAGTTCCTACAAAGGTTTTGGACAGTGATTTTAACCCTAACGCCAAAAAACTTAAACCTTACCATAGCCCCAAAACCTAATACCCGGGTATTACTTTCAGGGAGCCCAAAAACCCCCAATAATATTTTTTCTTTTTTCATTTTTTTGGTCTAACTAACTCCAAAAGGTTGGAAAAGAGTTCCTACAAAGGTTTTGGACAGTGATTTTAACCCTAACGCCAAAAAACTTAAACCTTACCATAGCCCCAAAACCTAATACCCGGGTATTACTTTCAGGGAGCCCGAAAACCCCCAATAATATTTTTTTCTTTTTTCATATTTTTTGGTCTAACTAACTCCAAAAGGTTGGAAAAGAGTTCCTACAAAGGTTTTGGACAGTGATTTTAACCCTAACGCCAAAAAACTTAAACCTTTCCCTGGCCTTAAAATCTAATACCCGGGTATTACATTCAGGAAGCCCGAAAACCCCCAATAATATTTTTTTCTTTTTTCATATTTTTTGGTCTAACTAACTCCAAAAGGTTGGAAAAGAGTTCCTACAAAGGTTTTGGACAGTGATTTTAACCCTAACGCCAAAAAACTTAAACCTTTCCCTGGCCTTAAAATCTAATACCCGGGTATTACATTCAGGAAGCCCGTAAACCCCAAATATTTTTTTTTTCATTTTTCATTTTTTTGGTCTAACTAACTCCAAAAGGTTGGAAAAGAGTTCCTACAAAGGTTTTGGACAGTGATTTTAACCCTAACGCCAAAAAACTTAAACCTTACCATAGCCCCAAAACCTAATACCCGGGTATTACTTTCAGGAAGCCCGAAAACCCCCAATAATATTTTTTTCTTTTTTCATATTTTTTGGTCTAACTAACTCCAAAAGGTTGGAAAAGAGTTCCTACAAAGGTTTTGGACAGTGATTTTAACCCTAACGCCAAAAAACTTAAACCTTACCATAGCCCCAAAACCTAATACCCGGGTATTACTTTCAGGGAGCCCGAAAACCCCCAATAATATTTTTTTCTTTTTTCATATTTTTGGTCTAACTAACTCCAAAAGGTTGGAAAAGAGTTCCTACAAAGGTTTTGGACAGTGATTTTAACCCTAACGCCAAAAAACTTAAACCTTTCCCTGGCCTTAAAATCTAATACCCGGGTATTACATTCAAGAAGCCCGTAAACCCCAAATATTTTTTTTTTCATTTTTCATTTTTTTTTTGTCTAACTAACTCCAAAAGGTTGGAAAAGAGTTCCTACAAAGGTTTTGGACAGTGATTTTAACCCTAACGCCAAAAAACTTAAACCTTACCATAGCCCCATAACCTAATACCCGGGTATTACTTTTAGGAAGCCTGAACACCCCAAATATATTTTTTTTAATTTTTCATTTTTTTTTGGTCTTACTAAATCCAAAAGGTTGTTAAAGAGTTCCTACAAAGGTTTTGGACAGTGATTTTAACCCTAACGCCAAAAAACTTAAACCTTACCATAGCCCCAAAACCTAATACCCGGGTATTACTTTTAGGAAGCCTGAACACCCCAAATATTTTTTTTTCTTTTTTCATATTTTTTGGTCTAACTAACTCCAAAAGGTTGGAAAAGAGTTCCTACAAAGGTTTTGGACAGTGATTTTAACCCTAACGCCAAAAAACTTAAACCTTACCATAGCCCCAAAACCTAATACCCGGGTATTACTTTCAGGGAGCCCGAAAACCCCCAATAATAATTTTTTTTTTCATATTTTTTGGTCTAACTAACTCCAAAAGGTTGGAAAAGAGTTCCTACAAAGGTTTTGGACAGTGATTTTAACCCTAACGCCAAAAAACTTAAACCTTACCATAGCCCCAAAACCTAATACCCGGGTATTACTTTCAGGGAGCCCGAAAACCCCCAATAATATTTTTTTCTTTTTTCATATTTTTTGGTCTAACTAACTCCAAAAGGTTGGAAAAGAGTTCCTACAAAGGTTTTGGACAGTGATTTTAACCCTAACGCCAAAAAACTTAAACCTTACCATAGCCCCAAAACCTAATACCCGGGTATTACATTCAGGAAGCCCGAAAACCCCAAATATTTTTTTTTCATTTTTCATTTTTTTTTTGGTCTAACTCCAAAAGGTTGGAAAAGAGTTCCTACAAAGGTTTTGGACAGTGATTTTAACCCTAACGCCAAAAAACTTAAACCTTACCATAGCCCCATAACCTAATACCCGGGTATTACTTTTAGGAAGCCTGAACACCCCAAATATTTTTTTTTCATTTTTCATTTTTTTTTGGTCTAACTAACTCCAAAAGGTTGGAAAAGAGTTCCTACAAAGGTTTTGGACAGTGATTTTAACCCTAACGCCAAAAAACTTAAACCTTACCCTGGCCTTAAAATCTAATACCCGGGTATTACATTCAGGAAGCCCGAACACCCCAAATATTTTTTTTTTTTTTTTTCATTTTTTTTTGGTCTAACTAACTCCAAAAGGTTGAAAAAGAGTTCCTACAAAGGTTTTGGACAGTGATTTTAACCCTAACGCCAAAAACCTTAAACCTTACCATAGCCCCATAACCTAATACCCGGGTATTACTTTTAGGAAGCCTGAACACCCCAAATATATTTTTTTTAATTTTTCATTTTTTTTTGGTCTAACTAACTCCAAAAGGTTGGAAAAGAGTTCCTACAAAGGTTTTGGACAGTGATTTTAACCCTAACGCCAAAAAACTTAAACCTTACCATAGCCCCAAAACCTAATACCCGGGTATTACTTTTAGGAAGCCTGAACACCCCAAATATTTTTTTTTCATTTTTCTTTTTTTTTGGTCTAACTAACTCCAAAAGGTTGGAAAAGAGTTCCTACAAAGGTTTTGGACAGTGATTTTAACCCTAACGCCAAAAAACTTAAACCTTACCATAGCCCCAAAACCTAATACCCGGGTATTACTTTCAGGGAGCCCGAAAACCCCCAATAATATTTTTTTCATTTTTCATTTTTTTTGGTCTAACTAACTCCAAAAGGTTGGAAAAGAGTTCCTACAAAGGTTTTGGACAGTGATTTTAACCCTAACGCCAAAAAACTTAAACCTTTCCCTGGCCTTAAAATCTAATACCCGGGTATTACATTCAGGAAGCCCGTAAACCCCAAATATATTTTTTTTCATTTTTCATTTTTTTTTTGGTCTAACTAACTCCAAAAGGTTGGAAAAGAGTTCCTACAAAGGTTTTGGACAGTGATTTTAACCCTAACGCCAAAAAACTTAAACCTTACCATAGCCCCAAAACCTAATACCCGGGTATTACTTTCAGGGAGCCCGAAAACCCCCAATAATATTTTTTTCTTTTTTCATATTTTTTGGTCTAACTAACTCCAAAAGGTTGGAAAAGAGTTCCTACAAAGGTTTTGGACAGTGATTTTAACCCTAACGCCAAAAAACTTAAACCTTACCATAGCCCCAAAATCTAATACCCGGGTATTACATTCAGGAAGCCCGTAAACCCCAAATATATTTTTTTTCATTTTTCATTTTTTTTTGGTCTAACTAATTCCAAAAGGTTGAAAAAGAGTTCCTACAAAGGTTTTGGACAGTGATTTTAACCCTAACGCCAAAAACCTTAAACCTTACCATAGCCCCATAACCTAATACCCGGGTATTACTTTTAGGAAGCCTGAACACCCCAAATATATTTTTTTTAATTTTTCATTTTTTTTTGGTCTAACTAACTCCAAAAGGTTGGAAAGAGTTCCTACAAAGGTTTTGGACAGTGATTTTAACCCTAACGCCAAAAACTTAAACCTTACCATAGCCCCATAAACTAATACCCGGGTATTACTTTCAGGAAGCCTGAAACCCCAAATATATTTTTTTTCATTTTTCATTTTTTTTTTGGTCTAACTAACTCCAAAAGGTTGAAAAAGAGTTCCTACAAAGGTTTTGGACAGTGATTTTAACCCTAACGCCAAAAACCTTAAACCTTACCATAGCCCCATAACCTAATACCCGGGTATTACTTTTAGGAAGCCTGAACACCCCAAATATATTTTTTTTAATTTTTCATTTTTTTTTGGTCTAACTAACTCCAAAAGGTTGGAAAAGAGTTCCTACAAAGGTTTTGGACAGTGATTTTAACCCTAACGCCAAAAAACTTAAACCTTACCATAGCCCCAAAACCTAATTCCCGGGTATTACTTTCAGGGAGCCCGAAAACCCCCAATAATATTTTTTTCTTTTTTCATATTTTTTGGTCTAACTAACTCCAAAAGGTTGGAAAAGAGTTCCTACAAAGGTTTTGGACAGTGATTTTAACCCTAACGCCAAAAAACTTAAACCTTACCATAGCCCCAAAACCTAATACCCGGGTATTACTTTCAGGAAGCCCGAAAACCCCCAATAATATTTTTTTCTTTTTTCATATTTTTTGGTCTAACTAACTCCAAAAGGTTGGAAAAGAGTTCCTACAAAGGTTTTGGACAGTGATTTTAACCCTAACGCCAAAAAACTTAAACCTTTCCCATGGCCTTAAAACCTAATACCCGGGTATTACATTCAGGAAGCCCGTAAACCCCAAATATTTTTTTTTTCATTTTTCATTTTTTTTTTGGTCTAACTAACTCCAAAAGGTTGAAAAAGAGTTCCTACAAAGGTTTTGGACAGTGATTTTAACCCTAACGCCAAAAACTTAAACCTTACCATAGCCCCAAAACCTAATACCCGGGTATTACTTTCAGGAAGCCTGAAAACCCCCAAATATATTTTTTTTTTTTTCATTTTTTTTTGGTCTAACTAACTCCAAAAGGTTGGAAAAGAGTTCCTACAAAGGTTTTGGACAGTGATTTTAACCCTAACGCCAAAAAACTTAAACCTTACCATAGCCCCAAAACCTAATACCCGGGTATTACTTTCAGGGAGCCCGAAAACCCCAAATAATATTTTTTTCTTTTTTCATATTTTTTGGTCTAACTAACTCCAAAAGGTTGGAAAAGAGTTCCTACAAAGGTTTTGGACAGTGATTTTAACCCTAACGCCAAAAACTTAAACCTTACCATAGCCCCAAAACCTAATACCCGGGTATTACTTTCAGGAAGCCCGAAAACCCCCAATAATATTTTTTTCTTTTTTCATATTTTTTGGTCTAACTAACTCCAAAAGGTTGGAAAAGAGTTCCTACAAAGGTTTTGGACAGTGATTTTAACCCTAACGCCAAAAAACTTAAACCTTTCCCTGGCCTTAAAACCTAATACCCGGGTATTACATTCAGGAAGCCCGAAAACCCCAAATATTTTTTTTTCATTTTTCATTTTTTTTTGGTCTAACTAACTCCAAAAGGTTGAAAAAGAGTTCCTACAAAGGTTTTGGACAGTGATTTTAACCCTAACGCCAAAAACTTAAACCTTACCATAGCCCCATAACCTAATACCCGGGTATTACTTTTAGGAAGCCTGAACACCCCAAATATTTTTTTTTTCATTTTTCATTTTTTTTTGGTCTAACTAACTCCAAAAGGTTGGAAAAGAGTTCCTACAAAGGTTTTGGACAGTGATTTTAACCCTAACGCCAAAAACTTAAACCTTACCATAGCCCCAAAACCTAATACCCGGGTATTACTTTCAGGAAGCCCGAAAACCCCAAATAATATTTTTTCTTTTTTCATTTTTTTTGGTCTAACTAACTCCAAAAGGTTGGAAAAGAGTTCCTACAAAGGTTTTGGACAGTGATTTTAACCCTAACGCCAAAAAACTTAAACCTTACCATAGCCCCAAAACCTAATACCCGGGTATTACTTTCAGGAAGCCCGAAAACCCCAAATATTTTTTTTTCATTTTTCATTTTTTTTTTTGGTCTAACTAACTCCAAAAGGTTGGAAAAGAGTTCCTACAAAGGTTTTGGACAGTGATTTTAACCCTAACGCCAAAAACCTTAAACCTTACCATAGCCCCAAAACCTAATACCCGGGTATTACTTTCAGGAAGCCCGAAAACCCCAATAATATTTTTTTTTTCTTTTTCATTTTTTTTGGTCTAACTAACTCCAAAAGGTTGGAAAAGAGTTCCTACAAAGGTTTTGGACAGTGATTTTAACCCTAACGCCAAAAAACTTAAACCTTACCATAGCCCCAAAACCTAATACCCGAAAACTTAAACCTT